>OY855862.1:0-5842318 GCA_949128155.2 Xanthia icteritia | reverse complement strand
CGTGGCCAACTTATATATAAGGCCGTCGTGCCATACACGGTCGAAGGCCTTCTCCATGTCAAGGAATACTGCCACCGAGCATTCCTTTTTATTTAACGCTGTCGTTAGTAGGTGCAGTACCCTTGACAGCTGAAGCGTCGTGCTATGTTCCGCCCTAAAGCCAAATTGCTCTGGGCGCGGGACGATGTGTTTTTCCAGGTGTCGCAGCAGGAGTGCTTCGAACACCTTGGAGACCGTCGGCAGAAGTGTGATCGGCCGATAGCTCTCCGGCTTCAGGACATTCTTCCCCGCCTTGGGCAGCATTATGACGCGCCCCTCCTTCCACGAGGTGGGAAAGGTCCCCGTGCGCAGTATCGCCGTAAACAGGCGCGCCAGCGCTGCCACCGTACGGAACGGCAGGCGGCGCAGCACTGCGTTGGAGATACCGTCGGCACCGGGGGCCTTCCTAGGCTTCGTCCTTAGGATGGCGCGTCTAACTGCGCCAGGCGAGAAGTAAATAGGGTCCTCCTCGGGAGCTATCGGCGTTGCGAAGTAGTCTCCTAGGTGTTTCTCGACTGCTGCGACATGCTCTACGTCGGTGGTCGAGTTAGGGCGGAACTGACGCTCCAGGTGTTCGGCGAAGACCTCCGCCCGGTCCTCCGCTACATACTTGAGCGCCCCGTCACTGTTGAGTAGAGGGCGCACCGGGGCTGGGGTATTCGTCAGCTGGCTGCACAGTCGGTGGACAGACGGCCAACTGTCTGTTGTGGCGTCTATTCGTTCCTCCCAGCCCGCGGCGGTGTGGGCCGTTAACTCGGCCTTTACCTTCTCCGCGAGACGGTTAAGCTGCGTCTTCATGGTAGGGCATCTTGTCTGTTGCCACTGCTTGCGTAGGCGCCTCTTCACGGCGATCATGGCACTGATGTGCGCCGGCAAGGGCGGCATAGGCCCTCTCCCTTGCGGCTGCACAGTCGTCGCCGCTTCTAGGGCGCTCTGAATGCAAGCAGTGACGTCATCCGCCGCTCGCTCTACGTCCGCGGAGGAAACAATAGGCCGAGTAGGCGTGGTGGTCTCTATCTTTTCTGTAAACAGCGTCCAGTCTGTTGATCGACGTGGCGCTATTGGTCTCAGACGGGTCGGCTGTCCCGATAGGACGACGAGCACAGGTTGGTGGTCCGACTGCAACTCGTCGTCTATCACGTGCTGCGTGATCTGGCTGCACAGCCCTCTGTGTACTGCGATGTCCAATACGTCGGGCATGTAGTGGGCTGCATCTGGGTAGTGGGTTGGCGTTTCCGGCCCGGACACCGCGTACCCACAGGCTTCCGCGTCCGCGAAGAGCCGTCTCCCCTGGGTATTCGTCAGCATCGAATTCCACGCCGGGTGCTTGCAATTTAAGTCGCCGGCAAGGATGGTCGCGTGTGTCGACGCAGTTAGTAGCGCCCGCAGCTCTACCAAATTTAGGTGTGCAGCGGGCGGCTTATAACATGCGTAGACGTTGATGTCCTCGCCGGCAACATGTAGCTGCACCCCCAGCGCGTAAAACGTGCTGAGTGACGGCAAGGGGAGCTCTTGATGGACGACTCTCCGCTTCACAAGTACCGCCAGACCACGGTATCGGACTTGTAGAGCCGACCTCTCATCCTTCCGGTAAACGTGGTAACCCGGGAACCTGACCCTATCCTCAGGTCCCAGGTGTGTTTCACTGATTAGCGCCACGTCGATATTCTGATCCCGAAGGAGATGGCGGAGGGGGGCGACCTTGTCCCTAAGGCCGCGGGCGTTCCAATGTATAATCCTCAACGGTCTAGCCATCACAGAGTGACAGCAATGTGGCCAGACCGTCGAGGATGACCGCTTCAATGTCTCGGCCCTGCCTTATAGCCCTTATGAGGTCCATAAGGAGCTTTATCGCGCAGGTTGTGAACTCTTTGCTTGTGGTTTGCGGCATCTGCGCAATGTTACCGTCGCTAATTTGCGCGATAGTAGCGCCACCACTCGTCGACGCAGGGAAGCTTCCCTGCGCTGTGATTGGCCGCTGTGCCTTCGTGGCTTTGACCGCGGCAGTGGCGGCGCCATGCGGCTTTTGAGTGAACCCACTAGTTCCACGGTTTTGACGCTGCGCCATACTGGCGCCACTAGTGGGTTCGTCCGACATTTGCAGTTTAGTCTCCCTCGGTGCAACCTGCGCGATCGTTAAGGCAGGGGCGGCCGAAGGGGGGTCCTTTTGCGTTTCAGGGGGGGGGGGCTTCTTCCCTTTCCCCCCCCGCTTCTTTTTCCTCCGCTTAGAGGAGGGGGCCTGGGTCCTTTCTGTGGGCTCGTTGGCTGCCGCCATCAGCGTCGTGCCTTCCGCCTCTACAGTGGCAGTCTGTGTTGTTTGCGGCCTAGCCGCTTGTGCCCGGCTTGTGGCCGTGATGGCGACAGTCCCCGCTCGCTTGTTGCGAACTTCCCGTTCGAACACGGGGCACTTTATGTTGCTGGCGGGGTGCGGGCCACCGCAATTGACGCAGGTGGCCGGCTCTTCCCGCGGGCGCGGGCAGTCGCGTGCCGCGTGTTCACCACCGCATCGCACACAAGCGAGCGGACGGTGGCACTGGTGCGAGCTGTGCCTGAACCGTTGGCACCGGTGGCACTGTGCGGGCCCACGTTTGCCCTTCCAGGCCTCTATTTTGACACCCCGCATATACATAAATACGGTGGTGCCATATATGTTCCGGACATCGGGGGTCTTCTTTAAAATAGCGTGGAACACGCAGCCGGGTCTTCCTTGTGCGCCCTTGATGTGACGCACGTACTCCGGCTGGTATCCCATCGTCCGGAGTTCCTCCTCTATCTCCTTCGGGTCCGTGTCCGCCGGTAGGCCCCGAATGGCGATCTTCAGGCTTTTGTCCGCTGGCAGCGAGTACGCGAACCAACTGACGCCGCTGTCCTTTTCCAGGCCCGTCAGGTACCGCTGAACCAGCCTATACTCTTCCTCGGTCTCCGGGGTGAACCTCACCCCGGTCCCGTAAGGACGAGCACTAGGAGGCCGGCCCAGTTTCCCACTGATGGCCCGGAAATGCATGGCCCAGTTGGGCAGCGTCTCAACGACCAGCGGGGGAAAACGGAGCTTCTTCTTGCCCGGCTTCTGCTTTGTCGACGTCGACGGTGCAGCGCCGGGCGTGGCGGCAGGGGGGGGGGCGGTGGGAGTTGTATTGGGCACCGGGGGCAAGTTAAAAGTACTCACCCCGGTGGCTCTCGGTGGTGTTGGCGATTGCGGCGGTGAGGTATGGCGGACCGCGTCAGAGTAGGTAGGCGACGCTTGCGTGCCTCGACCCCGCGGCGCGCTTTCGCGCTGTGGCCGCGGCGGGTCAAGGCAATAGCGTTTCGCCTCCTCCGACACGGTCTCGCCGGAGCTCCTTCTGCGTCGCTGGGGGCGGGCCTCGAGTTCATACTCGAAGTTGAACCCCAGCGACGGTGTTGGTGACGCCGGCGACATTAGCTCGGCGACTGGCGGTCGTCCGCCTGCGGTGGGCCGCGAATCGGATCGTGGGGTCATATCCGGGGACATGTCCCCACGACCGGACGCGGCCGAGCCCACTGAAGCCAGCGACATGCTCGATCCCATACGTGATGAGCATGCCGACAGCATTGCGGGCGAGTCGCAAGCGGACGCACGGGGAGGCGCCGGCGAAGCGGGCGCCTGCGTCTTGAGTGTTGCCGGCCTAACATATGGGCCGGCACTTGCTGGCCGCTCCTGCTCCGCCATCACCGGACCCGCCAGCGAGCGGCGGGGGCCGGGAGCGGCGGTGCGCGGAGCTGGCACAGCACGGGACAGCTTGGGTATTGCGCCGGTAGACGGCGCTGGCGGCGAGGCGAACCGAGGCGGCGGAGCGGCGGTACGCACGGGAGGCGCGCGGTCCCGTGTAGTCACTACAGGGGTACGCGGGGGTGGGAGCGCGGGGTAGGCTGCGCGGGGCGCGGCGGAGCGCACAGCGGGTGCGGCAAGCGCTACGGGCGCGATCGTACGCGCGGGAGGTACGGGTGCACGCGCATGCGGTGCGCGGCTCGGGTTGTCGACCGGCCCCGGGGCCTGTATGGGCACCGGGCGGAACGCGGCGGGGCGGACGGGTACCGCGTGCGGCCGACCCGACGACGGCGTAGGCGCAACGCGCGCAGGCGCCGATGACGTCGGTGGGCCGGGGGGCACAGCGGCTCTCGTCCCCCCCCCAGCGTCCCCCTCCGGTCGCTTCTTCCCCTTCTTCTTGGTTGAGGCGGTGGTGGTGGTCTTCTTGGGGCCGGCCGGTGGTGCACCGAGCGCCGCATCGCCAATATTTGGCAACGACAGCGCCCGATCCAGCACCGGGCGGTCCTCCTGAGACCCGGCATCGTGGCCCAATGAGCCACGCGTGCCGGGCTTCGGCATTTTAAAACTGGGCGTGGCCTCCGCGACCGCGACGGTGAGGACTCACCGGGCAGCACGGGGCGGCTCCCTCTGAGCTGCACAGGTACCCGACGGTGTCCTGTACAGCACAGAGTGAGTCGACAATTAGAGCGATCCGCGCGGATTAACGCGATAGCGGCACAAAACAACGGAGCTTCAGTTGCGACTATCGCGCTTGGACACTGGCTAATCCATCTAAAAACGTACCAAGGCACGGTCGAGTATTTATACCAAAGCAACTAAGCGGGCAGGAGCGCGCGCGCGCCCCTGCGCGCCCTCTTCAGTACAACGAGCTAACTAAAATTGTTATAAAATATAAAACAATATTAATCTAATAAGTATGTTTAAAACTCTTAATTAATAATATTTGTGTCTGTTATTTTACAAAATACACCAGTCTGTCTAAAAGTGTAGATAAATACAAAAGTGCCGTCCGTCCCCCCCCCCCCCGTAAACAGATATACAAATTTTATTAGTTGTCTAGAGAGACTTGTTGAGAAACTAACTGTGTGATTTTTCTATGTTAAGTTTTCTGCTACATACGTATTCACTTGCATCTCAATTAATACGCTATCGTTTAAGCGGGAAGTTTCCTGTGCATGTTGTATTTGTTTATGCATAGTTATTTAGTAAGTAAGTAAGTAAGTAAGTAAGTAAGTAAGTAAATAAGGAAGGAAGGAAGGTAGGTAGGTAGGTAGGTAGGTAAGTAGGTACGTATGTATGTATGTATGCATGTAACTAAATAACTAAGCAAGTAAGTGTAGGTAGGTCTATTATAATAAGCCTGATAAGTCTTCATTCAATTCATTATGATACTAGGTACGTGTTTGTTTTAAAAACTACCTATATATAAGGTATAATATAATAACTATCTATCTAGTAGTAACGTTTTGACTCATCAAATTTAAAGAAACGTGAATTTATCACATGAACATATTTGTGGCCCTGAAAAGGGCCTTTTGTTTTTACTCCTGCCATCTCACGGTGTGCGTGCGTGCGCGTCCAGACGTTTGTCGTGGTTTGCTCGTAAGCACGTGAATCATGCGCGCGTCTCGTACGTACATACATGACATATGCACATTACGATGACACTAACACACAATTAACACGCACCACAGTCAACAAGACACACGAACAAGCGCACTGGGTTTAACACTGTACACAAACACGAGGCGGCGTTGAGACGGAGCGTCGGCGGCTCTTGCTAGCCTACCGACCCGCTCACTTGGAGCTGGTGTATTTGGTGACGGCCTTGGTGCCCTCACTGACGGCGTGCTTGGCGAGCTCGCCGGGCAGCAGGAGTCTGACGGACGTCTGCACCTCCCTGGACGTGATGGTGGATCTCTTGTTGTAGTGGGCGAGACGGGAAGCTTCGGCGGCGATACGCTCGAAGATGTCGTTCACGAACGAGTTCATGATAGACATGGCCTTGCTGGAGATACCGGTGTCGGGGTGCACCTGCTTCAGGACCTTGTAGATGTAGATGGCGTAACTCTCCTTCCTCTTGTGCTTCTTCTTCTTCTTGTCGGTCTTGGAGATGTTCTTCTGGGCTTTGCCAGACTTCTTGGCGGCTTTACCACTTGTCTTGGGCGGCATTATGAATTATTGTCGAGTACACGTGCTACCGAAACGGGGTTCAGTCGCAGTATAACGCACTACTCAAGTTAACAGTTTTATTTATAGTGACCCTCACGGCGCACAGTTGCGGAAAACGGTGAGACATTCGACGCAGCGGCGGACCAATCACAACGCTCCTAAGCCAGAGTGTAGATCGCGCGCGGGGAGAGGGGATGAGGAGAGGGGATGCTCGGGGGGCGGGCGAGGCGACGCTTATTGCTTGTATTCCGTCATTATTGGAAAATATGTAAGAAAACTAATTTTAACATAAAAACTATATAAAAATTACATTAGAAAAAAGGTATTAACTGGTGTCATATTATTATTTTCATAATGCGTAATGCATAAATGCATTTGAAAAAGATTTACTTATAAAGGTTTCGAAACCTTTTCCTGCTCACGTTATTTAGTAAAAAAAATTATAAGTATATTTATATTCTGTGTTATTATGTAAATAAACATTGTTGTTGTGATGTATAAAACACCAACATAATATTTACAAAAAAATTTTTGGTATGTACCTACATAACGACAACATTTTGTACTGCTCGTAACAACAACATTTCACATTATCTACTCTGAACTGTGCGTTTGTCTGTAATGGCCCGAGTATATTTGACAAATTCAATGATATGATATGTGCAAGTACCTAAATTATAGTTTCTAAAACTCCTTCCTAAGAGTTATTATTAGGTAGGTACGGTCTATTTTAAAGAGAGTGTGTGAGGTAAATAGATAGATAGGTAGGTAGGTAGGTACGTTTTTGTTTGACGACAAGACTGATAAAGAAACTGTCTGTTATAATATTTGACGAATCATATTGTGGCCCTGAAAAGGGCCTTTTGTTTTGAATGCATACGAGCGGAGAGCATCGCGAAAACGCCGACATAATAGATATAGGCATAAATATTATATCGAAGTACGCGTGCGGGGGCACTCGCACGAAGCACCACCACGTTCAGAAGTTGCGGCACGACGTTTAAGCCTTCTTCTCGGTCTTCTTGGGCAGTAGCACGGCCTGGATGTTCGGCAGCACACCACCTTGAGCGATCGTCACGCCGGAGAGCAGCTTGTTCAACTCCTCGTCGTTGCGGATGGCCAATTGAAGATGACGCGGGATGATCCTGGTCTTCTTGTTGTCTCTCGCGGCGTTACCGGCCAACTCGAGGACCTCAGCGGCCAGATACTCCATCACGGCGGCCAAGTAGACGGGAGCACCGGCACCCACGCGCTCTGCGTAGTTTCCGTTACGCAGCAGCCTGTGAATACGACCCACAGGGAACTGGAGACCAGCACGGTTGGAACGGGACTTTGCCTTTCCCTTCACCTTGCCACCTTTACCGCGACCAGACATAATGAAAGATTTGTTTATAGAACAACTCACGAAAACAACGAAACACGCGTACAGAAGTGCGCGCGCCGAACGAATCTAGTTACAATGTTCCGGACTCGCCAGTTTTCACGTTTTTATACGCGGAGCGCGTAGCCGTGTCAGTGGGTGGGGGTGCACAGCTAACGAAACTAATTCACAAAACGCGCAAGCGCGCGCGCGCGCTCTCTAGCCAAGCGGCGTCACGTACGCTGCACCATGGTTAAGGAAGGGGTGGGTAGAGATTTAGCACAATTTAATAAACTATTGCTTTTTAGTATATCTACACATAATTATGACAAGACCTTTTAATAATATTAATGAGGAATTTTTTTTTTTTTTTTTTTTATTTTTTTTTTTTTTTTTCTTTCTTTCTAGTCTATAATTCTGTTGAATAAGTTTTGAAATGGGATTGTAGGTAAGTACTCACCTACATACACCTACGGGGTAGTTTATTTTTATTTATTTATTTGCGTGAATATTTTACGTCACATGTTATGAAAAGTATTAATATAATATGAAATAGGTAGGTAGGTAGGTAGGTAGGTAGGTAGGTAGGTAGGTAGGTAGGTAGGTAGGTAGGTAGGTAGGTAGGTAGGTAGGTAGGTAGGTAGGTAGGTAGGTAGGTAGGTAGCTAGCTAGGTAGGTAGGTAGGTAGGTAGCTAGCTAGCTAGCTAGCTAGCTAGCTAGCTAGCTAGGTATTTAGTAGTAGGTTCTATAACATTTCCGTCTTTTCCCTAAGTCAATTAATTAATTAATTACCTTTATAGATTTATTAGACTGTAAGCACAAGTGTCGAATATTGAAATCGAAAGTGCAATGGAAATTGTATTCATGTATAATAGATAGGTAGTGATCTAGGACCTATCTATGTAGGTATTTCATACTTACGATAGATAAAATTTTTTGTTTATTTGGTGAGATATTTCGTGTACCTGTGTACCTATCTATAATATTTATGCGTATGTTATTATGTACTTATAATATAACGTTTTGACTCTCTGTGTAATAGAAACGAATATTTTTCATATTCATGATAGTTTTGTTAGCCCTGAAAAGGGCTTTTTGGTGTGGTGAGCGCATGCACGCGCGCTTAGCATCTCGGTGCCGCCGTCCGTGATTTCTTCAGTTGCTTCTGATGAATCGTTGGTGACGACGAGCTCGAGACACGTCGAGCGCGTTCCGCACCCTCCTTCCCGAGGACGATAGACGCGTACGTACTGCGTGCGCGCGGTTGGACGATGATGAAAACAAACAAACGCACAAAGCACGCGCGCGCCTCTCTCTACAGTGTGCAGTATTATTACATACAAAACATTAATAATAATAATTATGTAAGTACGTACACACACACTGCACAGTAGGTAAGACGCGCACGCACATTTGTCACTATCACTCATCAGCTGCTGCTGTTGTTGTTGTATCGATGGTGGGTGGTGGTCGTCAGCCGACTCTGCGCCGCTGTCGTCGTCGCCGTCGCCGTCGTCGCCGGTGTAACGCGAACGCGACCGTAGCTTACTTCTTAGCTGCGGACGCTTTCTTGGCTGCCGGCTTAGACTTGGGTGTGACCGCGGCCTTCTTGGGTTTAGGCGCTTTAGGTTTCTTGGTCGGCGGCTTCGCTGTCTTTTTAGCTTTAGGAGCGGCGCCTCCCTTCGCCTTAGCGGGGGCGGCGGCCTTCTTGGGTGTAGGCTTCTTCTTAGCGGCGGCGGCCTTCTTGTCCTTGGCGGCAGCGGCGGCCTTGGCCTTTGAAGGTGAACTGGAGGCGGCAGACGCGGCCGCGGCTGCTGCCTTCTTGGTCTTGGCACCCGCCGCAGAGGCGGTCGCCTTCTTCGTCTTGGCGGCGGCGGCGGGCGCCTTGCCGGCGGCCTTGCCAGCAGCACCACCGGCGGGTTTCTTGGCGTGGTGCGATTTCGACTCAAGCTTGAAGGAACCGGAGGCACCCTTGCCCTTGGTCTGGATCAGTGCGCCAGATTCGACGGCGCTCTTCAGGTATTTTCTGATGAACGGAGCCAGTTTCTCCGCGTCGACCTTGTACTGAGCGGCGATGTACTTCTTGATCGCCTGCAGGGAAGATCCGCTACGCTCCTTCATCTCCTTGATAGCGTTGTTGACCATCTCAGATGTTTTGGGATGAGTCGGCTTCGCCTTCGGCTTCTTCGCAGCACCGGCGCCGCCGGCCTGCCTCGCCTGCTTCTTCGCTGGGGTAGTGGGCGCGGGAGCCTCGGTAGCGACTGCGGTGTCTGCCATTGTATTATATTTGTTTTGAAAAAGATTCAACTTCACACACAACACACTGTTAAAAAGTAGGTACTAGGTAGTAGTAAGTAGGACGTATAAAGAGAGACTTAGATGTCGCCACTTATAGGTTTTACGAAGTTCGTATGCGTACGCTTAGGTACGACGGAACTTTACCGTAACGAGCGCCGTGATGTCGCGGGACGTTTTCTCGTATGAACGCTTGAAAGTTTTCACTAACACGTATCTAATAAAATAAACAAAAAGAAGGGTTAACGGCGGTTAGTGCATCGAGGTTTTGCGGTTTCGGACAGGTCATGAAGTTGACGATGCGGGTGTGCGAATTCGGGGCGAGTGAGGTGCGCGTTCAGCCGGTGGCGGTGTTTTATTTTGACGACTGCGTACGAAGCGTAGGTCGGGTCGTGTTCAAAACGTTATTTTCTCTATAAAAGTGATAGTTAGTGTGCAGTTAGGTCGACGCGTCAACAAGGAGGATATCGAGCTGGTGTGGTAACAGGACTTTGTCGATATCACACCGTCTCGCGAAGGTATTATCGACCTAAAAGTGAAGCGTCGTAAAACACCTCGAGCGCCGAACTGCTAAGGACGGACGACTCCGTCCAGGACGTGCAACCTATTAATATAGTATTTTATTAAAAGACGAGAGTGCCCTTCGACGAGTGGACAGTGTACAGATCGGTATAATCGCATCGGGAATCGTAATAAACAATGTGTAAAACAACGACAATACTCTGGTACAGCTACTCTGTAGGTCGCGCCAGTACCGTACGCGGCTGGTCCGAGTACCGCGGCGCTCTCTTCACAGTAAGCAGCAGTCCGCCTGTGTAATACAGCTAGGTACCTACGTATACTAAAATAATGGCTAAGTAGTAAGTAGGTAAATAAATAAATAATATGAACAAAAAGAAAAAAAAATATGCGTCAAAATTGCAATAAGTAGATACGTATAGGCAATAATAAACAAACGGCACGCGAATCATGGGGCGTTCAAACGAATAGGCAGATAGTACCTAGCTAGGTAGAGTTTCTACAACGTAAGTATTGAATCTACTAATGTTTTACTTTTATTTTTCATTCAATTCCAGTATACACCTCAGTGAGTGGCGATGGGCTTTTCATCATGCGTAGAAGAACAAAAACAAGCGTCAACTTAGCGCGTATTTATTACCTGCCTGCGTATAAGCAAGCGAAGCGCGCATTATGTAGACCGTACCTACATATTTCAATTTTAAGATAGTTTTATAATAAAGGTATTATTTATAATATAATTACGGTATTTCATTTATGTTTACCCCCTCTCGTAGGTAGGTAACTCCAAAACCAAAGTAGGTACGTATTACACAGTGCCCAATGATTTTGGGTCCACCCAAAAGTATAGTAGTGTAAGTAGTATGCGTGGTGGTACTTGCGTGCATCTTAATAAGTAAGTAAGTAAGTAAGTAACTAACTAACTAACTAAATAAATAAATAGGTAGGTAGGTAGATAGGTTGAGGTACGTTTTTTAGACAATTCCACTCAAGAAACATATTTAATAATATCGAATAATATGCGGCCCTGAAAAGGGCCTTTTTTATGTGCGCTTCTATATACGTATGGTTGAACGGTATGATTATGTTCACAACAAACACAACACACACACGTCCACCACCACAGTATGTAGAGCTGGTTGCGCCGCAGGCAACACGTACACGCGGGGCATGCAGGTGTTTAACCGCCGAAACCGTACAGGGTGCGACCCTGGCGCTTCAGAGCGTAGACGACATCCATGGCGGTGACGGTCTTCCTCTTGGCGTGCTCGGTGTAAGTGACGGCGTCGCGAATGACGTTCTCTAGGAACACTTTAAGCACACCGCGAGTCTCTTCGTAGATCAGACCGGAGATACGTTTCACGCCGCCTCTGCGAGCCAGACGACGGATGGCGGGCTTCGTGATACCTTGGATGTTATCACGAAGTACCTTCCTGTGACGCTTGGCTCCTCCTTTTCCCAGACCCTTTCCTCCCTTACCGCGACCGGTCATCTTCTTTGCAGTGGGGTTTCAAAATAACACAACGAACGATAATACACTCAGCACGGCAGTGCGCACACGAACGACGCGAGCGACTGGAATATCTTTTAACGGCTCCGTGCTGCTTGTATTTATACTAAACGCGGAGCGCAGCGGGCGGGGGGACGGAGACGTGGAGGTGCGGGGGGCGAGTCGAGCCGGCGCTCGTCGCTGATTGGTCGATTGGACGATGTCTCTTAAAACAGAACAAGTTAGGTACATTATACTAAACTTTATGTTTTCCAATTTTATAAAATTTTATTTTATTTTAGTTACTCCATAATTATATATATAAATAAATGTATGTACCTACCTATGCCGTAACAATTAATACTCTTCAGTTTACTCGATATATAGGTACCTACTTAAATTAAATACATCATAATATTATACAATATTACCATACTGTGTCAAGTTTACAAGGGACACAGTACAATTTGTAAGTATAATTTGTGTTATAGGTAGGTATATAGATAGTAAGTAGTTAGGTACATTATTGTATGTACTTTTCTCTCATTCGACTTTATTCATTGTAATGTAAAATTATAAGTGATATAGGTACCTAGTTAGGGAGTTTGTTTTGTTTGAAAATATAAATGTTGCTTATGTGGATTACAGTGTAGGGTATAGATAGGTAGGTAGGTAGGTAGGTAGGTAGGTAGGTAGGTAGGTATTTAACGTTTTTTTATGACGTCTGATATAAAGAAACATTTAATTATCTGATACATATGTGGCCCTGAAAAGGGCCTTTTATGTGAACGAACGAACGCACAGCCACAGCCACAGACACGTTGCAATGCACGAAGGCAGTCTACGTGGAGGGCGATGTGTATTGTGACGTCAGCAGTTTAAGCGCGTTCGCCTCTGATCCTGCGCGCCAACTGGATGTCCTTGGGCATGATGGTGACGCGCTTCGCGTGAATCGCGCACAGGTTGGTGTCTTCGAAGAGACCGACGAGATAAGCTTCGCTAGCCTCCTGCAGCGCCATAACAGCGGAGCTCTGGAAACGGAGATCGGTCTTGAAGTCTTGTGCGATCTCACGCACGAGACGCTGGAACGGAAGCTTGCGGATCAGCAGTTCGGTACTCTTCTGGTAGCGACGAATCTCACGGAGGGCCACAGTGCCGGGCCTGTAGCGATGGGGTTTCTTAACGCCACCGGTGGCCGGTGCGCTCTTGCGCGCAGCCTTGGTGGCGAGCTGTTTCCTCGGTGCCTTACCACCGGTGGATTTACGAGCGGTCTGCTTAGTACGCGCCATTGTAAACACGGAAAGACGACGACGACGACAGATAAATAATAATCAACTGAGAATACTAACTTTAGATACACGCAACGGACGCGCGCGGACCTACACACTTCGAACGTACGAGAGAGAATAAAAACGTACCAAGGCACGGTCGAGTATTTATACCAAAGCAACTAAGCGGGCAGGAGCGCGCGCGCGCCCCTGCGCGCCCTCTTCAGTACAACGAGCTAACTAAAATTGTTATAAAATATAAAACAATATTAATCTAATAAGTATGTTTAAAACTCTTAATTAATAATATTTGTGTCTGTTATTTTACAAAATACACCAGTCTGTCTAAAAGTGTAGATAAATACAAAAGTGCCGTCCGTCCCCCCCCCCCCCGTAAACAGATATACAAATTTTATTAGTTGTCTAGAGAGACTTGTTGAGAAACTAACTGTGTGATTTTTCTATGTTAAGTTTTCTGCTACATACGTATTCACTTGCATCTCAATTAATACGCTATCGTTTAAGCGGGAAGTTTCCTGTGCATGTTGTATTTGTTTATGCATAGTTATTTAGTAAGTAAGTAAGTAAGTAAGTAAGTAAGTAAGTAAATAAGGAAGGAAGGAAGGTAGGTAGGTAGGTAGGTAGGTAAGTAGGTACGTATGTATGTATGTATGCATGTAACTAAATAACTAAGCAAGTAAGTGTAGGTAGGTCTATTATAATAAGCCTGATAAGTCTTCATTCAATTCATTATGATACTAGGTACGTGTTTGTTTTAAAAACTACCTATATATAAGGTATAATATAATAACTATCTATCTAGTAGTAACGTTTTGACTCATCAAATTTAAAGAAACGTGAATTTATCACATGAACATATTTGTGGCCCTGAAAAGGGCCTTTTGTTTTTACTCCTGCCATCTCACGGTGTGCGTGCGTGCGCGTCCAGACGTTTGTCGTGGTTTGCTCGTAAGCACGTGAATCATGCGCGCGTCTCGTACGTACATACATGACATATGCACATTACGATGACACTAACACACAATTAACACGCACCACAGTCAACAAGACACACGAACAAGCGCACTGGGTTTAACACTGTACACAAACACGAGGCGGCGTTGAGACGGAGCGTCGGCGGCTCTTGCTAGCCTACCGACCCGCTCACTTGGAGCTGGTGTATTTGGTGACGGCCTTGGTGCCCTCACTGACGGCGTGCTTGGCGAGCTCGCCGGGCAGCAGGAGTCTGACGGACGTCTGCACCTCCCTGGACGTGATGGTGGATCTCTTGTTGTAGTGGGCGAGACGGGAAGCTTCGGCGGCGATACGCTCGAAGATGTCGTTCACGAACGAGTTCATGATAGACATGGCCTTGCTGGAGATACCGGTGTCGGGGTGCACCTGCTTCAGGACCTTGTAGATGTAGATGGCGTAACTCTCCTTCCTCTTGTGCTTCTTCTTCTTCTTGTCGGTCTTGGAGATGTTCTTCTGGGCTTTGCCAGACTTCTTGGCGGCTTTACCACTTGTCTTGGGCGGCATTATGAATTATTGTCGAGTACACGTGCTACCGAAACGGGGTTCAGTCGCAGTATAACGCACTACTCAAGTTAACAGTTTTATTTATAGTGACCCTCACGGCGCACAGTTGCGGAAAACGGTGAGACATTCGACGCAGCGGCGGACCAATCACAACGCTCCTAAGCCAGAGTGTAGATCGCGCGCGGGGAGAGGGGATGAGGAGAGGGGATGCTCGGGGGGCGGGCGAGGCGACGCTTATTGCTTGTATTCCGTCATTATTGGAAAATATGTAAGAAAACTAATTTTAACATAAAAACTATATAAAAATTACATTAGAAAAAAGGTATTAACTGGTGTCATATTATTATTTTCATAATGCGTAATGCATAAATGCATTTGAAAAAGATTTACTTATAAAGGTTTCGAAACCTTTTCCTGCTCACGTTATTTAGTAAAAAAAATTATAAGTATATTTATATTCTGTGTTATTATGTAAATAAACATTGTTGTTGTGATGTATAAAACACCAACATAATATTTACAAAAAAATTTTTGGTATGTACCTACATAACGACAACATTTTGTACTGCTCGTAACAACAACATTTCACATTATCTACTCTGAACTGTGCGTTTGTCTGTAATGGCCCGAGTATATTTGACAAATTCAATGATATGATATGTGCAAGTACCTAAATTATAGTTTCTAAAACTCCTTCCTAAGAGTTATTATTAGGTAGGTACGGTCTATTTTAAAGAGAGTGTGTGAGGTAAATAGATAGATAGGTAGGTAGGTAGGTACGTTTTTGTTTGACGACAAGACTGATAAAGAAACTGTCTGTTATAATATTTGACGAATCATATTGTGGCCCTGAAAAGGGCCTTTTGTTTTGAATGCATACGAGCGGAGAGCATCGCGAAAACGCCGACATAATAGATATAGGCATAAATATTATATCGAAGTACGCGTGCGGGGGCACTCGCACGAAGCACCACCACGTTCAGAAGTTGCGGCACGACGTTTAAGCCTTCTTCTCGGTCTTCTTGGGCAGTAGCACGGCCTGGATGTTCGGCAGCACACCACCTTGAGCGATCGTCACGCCGGAGAGCAGCTTGTTCAACTCCTCGTCGTTGCGGATGGCCAATTGAAGATGACGCGGGATGATCCTGGTCTTCTTGTTGTCTCTCGCGGCGTTACCGGCCAACTCGAGGACCTCAGCGGCCAGATACTCCATCACGGCGGCCAAGTAGACGGGAGCACCGGCACCCACGCGCTCTGCGTAGTTTCCGTTACGCAGCAGCCTGTGAATACGACCCACAGGGAACTGGAGACCAGCACGGTTGGAACGGGACTTTGCCTTTCCCTTCACCTTGCCACCTTTACCGCGACCAGACATAATGAAAGATTTGTTTATAGAACAACTCACGAAAACAACGAAACACGCGTACAGAAGTGCGCGCGCCGAACGAATCTAGTTACAATGTTCCGGACTACATGTTCGAGACGTCGCGACGCCCCCGCAAGGGGGCGTGGCGGACGGGGTCGGGGCGTCGCCCCTCGCCCGCGGAGGCACACCGTGACCCGCGACTGCGGGCCCCTCACTATATGCGGCCTAATATCGGCCTGTAGCATGTGATGCAGCAAGCTGCATCTATGTTATTGGTTGCTATGCGTATTTCTGTAGGCGCGCCACGACGCTAATAACAATAGCGTCGCTTTCTTCACGACATCTCGGCGGTCAGTCCCCGCCAGGTGAGACCCCCAGTTACCTGGGGGAGGCCCGACGAAGACGACCAGCGACAGAGATGCCGACTCGACGCTCCTACAGGTAGATATGTAGTTTACCCTCGCCCCGTTCACAGATCTAGCCGTTTACGGATTGAGGGATAAACAGTCGTGTATGTATGAGCGGCTAGTACTGTAGTGTATCACCGCTCAGTGTCAACGTGCGTCGCGGCCCACGTCGCGCCTGCACGTGTTGTGTAAGATGCATGTTTAGTAATGGTTGTCTGTATATAGTTACGTGACATGCCTATATTAACTTAGAACACGCCACGCAACAGATGTATGTGTACATCTGTAGAGTCTTATTATTTCGAGTGAGCTGCGTGTAACCTGGATGCTACTCACTCGAGGCGTCATATCCGGTGCGATGGGGTCAATCGTCCGCTACCAGGTCGCGGGGCAGGGGTCTCGCGTCGGGCGGGCGCGCGTGCAATGGCGCTATCTGCCTGACATGGGGCCAGGCAGAGGCGTCGGCACGCGCGAACATCGCCTTCGCGAGTCGCCCTACAAACTCGTCCAGGCTCTCAATCCCGAGATCCCGGTGGAGTACGTCATTCCTCACAAAGGGAGGAGCATCGACAATGGTCCGCAGCGCAAGACTTTGTTGCGCGCGGAGCGTCTTGCGGCTCGACTCCCTTGTGAGGGCGAACCACGCGGGGGCGGCGTACGTCAAGATTGGGCGAATGTACGTTTTGTACACGCCCAACTTGACGCGCGCCGGGATGCGGGTGTTCCGGACTCGCCAGTTTTCACGTTTTTATACGCGGAGCGCGTAGCCGTGTCAGTGGGTGGGGGTGCACAGCTAACGAAACTAATTCACAAAACGCGCAAGCGCGCGCGCGCGCTCTCTAGCCAAGCGGCGTCACGTACGCTGCACCATGGTTAAGGAAGGGGTGGGTAGAGATTTAGCACAATTTAATAAACTATTGCTTTTTAGTATATCTACACATAATTATGACAAGACCTTTTAATAATATTAATGAGGAATTTTTTTTTTTTTTTTTTTTATTTTTTTTTTTTTTTTTCTTTCTTTCTAGTCTATAATTCTGTTGAATAAGTTTTGAAATGGGATTGTAGGTAAGTACTCACCTACATACACCTACGGGGTAGTTTATTTTTATTTATTTATTTGCGTGAATATTTTACGTCACATGTTATGAAAAGTATTAATATAATATGAAATAGGTAGGTAGGTAGGTAGGTAGGTAGGTAGGTAGGTAGGTAGGTAGGTAGGTAGGTAGGTAGGTAGGTAGGTAGGTAGGTAGGTAGGTAGGTAGGTAGGTAGGTAGGTAGCTAGCTAGGTAGGTAGGTAGGTAGGTAGCTAGCTAGCTAGCTAGCTAGCTAGCTAGCTAGCTAGGTATTTAGTAGTAGGTTCTATAACATTTCCGTCTTTTCCCTAAGTCAATTAATTAATTAATTACCTTTATAGATTTATTAGACTGTAAGCACAAGTGTCGAATATTGAAATCGAAAGTGCAATGGAAATTGTATTCATGTATAATAGATAGGTAGTGATCTAGGACCTATCTATGTAGGTATTTCATACTTACGATAGATAAAATTTTTTGTTTATTTGGTGAGATATTTCGTGTACCTGTGTACCTATCTATAATATTTATGCGTATGTTATTATGTACTTATAATATAACGTTTTGACTCTCTGTGTAATAGAAACGAATATTTTTCATATTCATGATAGTTTTGTTAGCCCTGAAAAGGGCTTTTTGGTGTGGTGAGCGCATGCACGCGCGCTTAGCATCTCGGTGCCGCCGTCCGTGATTTCTTCAGTTGCTTCTGATGAATCGTTGGTGACGACGAGCTCGAGACACGTCGAGCGCGTTCCGCAC
Source organism: Xanthia icteritia (assembly GCA_949128155.2). NCBI lineage: Eukaryota > Metazoa > Arthropoda > Insecta > Lepidoptera > Noctuidae > Xanthia > Xanthia icteritia. Next base: position 5,824,239 of record OY855862.1, on the reverse strand, counting down.
CCTCCTTCCCGAGGACGATAGACGCGTACGTACTGCGTGCGCGCGGTTGGACGATGATGAAAACAAACAAACGCACAAAGCACGCGCGCGCCTCTCTCTACAGTGTGCAGTATTATTACATACAAAACATTAATAATAATAATTATGTAAGTACGTACACACACACTGCACAGTAGGTAAGACGCGCACGCACATTTGTCACTATCACTCATCAGCTGCTGCTGTTGTTGTTGTATCGATGGTGGGTGGTGGTCGTCAGCCGACTCTGCGCCGCTGTCGTCGTCGCCGTCGCCGTCGTCGCCGGTGTAACGCGAACGCGACCGTAGCTTACTTCTTAGCTGCGGACGCTTTCTTGGCTGCCGGCTTAGACTTGGGTGTGACCGCGGCCTTCTTGGGTTTAGGCGCTTTAGGTTTCTTGGTCGGCGGCTTCGCTGTCTTTTTAGCTTTAGGAGCGGCGCCTCCCTTCGCCTTAGCGGGGGCGGCGGCCTTCTTGGGTGTAGGCTTCTTCTTAGCGGCGGCGGCCTTCTTGTCCTTGGCGGCAGCGGCGGCCTTGGCCTTTGAAGGTGAACTGGAGGCGGCAGACGCGGCCGCGGCTGCTGCCTTCTTGGTCTTGGCACCCGCCGCAGAGGCGGTCGCCTTCTTCGTCTTGGCGGCGGCGGCGGGCGCCTTGCCGGCGGCCTTGCCAGCAGCACCACCGGCGGGTTTCTTGGCGTGGTGCGATTTCGACTCAAGCTTGAAGGAACCGGAGGCACCCTTGCCCTTGGTCTGGATCAGTGCGCCAGATTCGACGGCGCTCTTCAGGTATTTTCTGATGAACGGAGCCAGTTTCTCCGCGTCGACCTTGTACTGAGCGGCGATGTACTTCTTGATCGCCTGCAGGGAAGATCCGCTACGCTCCTTCATCTCCTTGATAGCGTTGTTGACCATCTCAGATGTTTTGGGATGAGTCGGCTTCGCCTTCGGCTTCTTCGCAGCACCGGCGCCGCCGGCCTGCCTCGCCTGCTTCTTCGCTGGGGTAGTGGGCGCGGGAGCCTCGGTAGCGACTGCGGTGTCTGCCATTGTATTATATTTGTTTTGAAAAAGATTCAACTTCACACACAACACACTGTTAAAAAGTAGGTACTAGGTAGTAGTAAGTAGGACGTATAAAGAGAGACTTAGATGTCGCCACTTATAGGTTTTACGAAGTTCGTATGCGTACGCTTAGGTACGACGGAACTTTACCGTAACGAGCGCCGTGATGTCGCGGGACGTTTTCTCGTATGAACGCTTGAAAGTTTTCACTAACACGTATCTAATAAAATAAACAAAAAGAAGGGTTAACGGCGGTTAGTGCATCGAGGTTTTGCGGTTTCGGACAGGTCATGAAGTTGACGATGCGGGTGTGCGAATTCGGGGCGAGTGAGGTGCGCGTTCAGCCGGTGGCGGTGTTTTATTTTGACGACTGCGTACGAAGCGTAGGTCGGGTCGTGTTCAAAACGTTATTTTCTCTATAAAAGTGATAGTTAGTGTGCAGTTAGGTCGACGCGTCAACAAGGAGGATATCGAGCTGGTGTGGTAACAGGACTTTGTCGATATCACACCGTCTCGCGAAGGTATTATCGACCTAAAAGTGAAGCGTCGTAAAACACCTCGAGCGCCGAACTGCTAAGGACGGACGACTCCGTCCAGGACGTGCAACCTATTAATATAGTATTTTATTAAAAGACGAGAGTGCCCTTCGACGAGTGGACAGTGTACAGATCGGTATAATCGCATCGGGAATCGTAATAAACAATGTGTAAAACAACGACAATACTCTGGTACAGCTACTCTGTAGGTCGCGCCAGTACCGTACGCGGCTGGTCCGAGTACCGCGGCGCTCTCTTCACAGTAAGCAGCAGTCCGCCTGTGTAATACAGCTAGGTACCTACGTATACTAAAATAATGGCTAAGTAGTAAGTAGGTAAATAAATAAATAATATGAACAAAAAGAAAAAAAAATATGCGTCAAAATTGCAATAAGTAGATACGTATAGGCAATAATAAACAAACGGCACGCGAATCATGGGGCGTTCAAACGAATAGGCAGATAGTACCTAGCTAGGTAGAGTTTCTACAACGTAAGTATTGAATCTACTAATGTTTTACTTTTATTTTTCATTCAATTCCAGTATACACCTCAGTGAGTGGCGATGGGCTTTTCATCATGCGTAGAAGAACAAAAACAAGCGTCAACTTAGCGCGTATTTATTACCTGCCTGCGTATAAGCAAGCGAAGCGCGCATTATGTAGACCGTACCTACATATTTCAATTTTAAGATAGTTTTATAATAAAGGTATTATTTATAATATAATTACGGTATTTCATTTATGTTTACCCCCTCTCGTAGGTAGGTAACTCCAAAACCAAAGTAGGTACGTATTACACAGTGCCCAATGATTTTGGGTCCACCCAAAAGTATAGTAGTGTAAGTAGTATGCGTGGTGGTACTTGCGTGCATCTTAATAAGTAAGTAAGTAAGTAAGTAACTAACTAACTAACTAAATAAATAAATAGGTAGGTAGGTAGATAGGTTGAGGTACGTTTTTTAGACAATTCCACTCAAGAAACATATTTAATAATATCGAATAATATGCGGCCCTGAAAAGGGCCTTTTTTATGTGCGCTTCTATATACGTATGGTTGAACGGTATGATTATGTTCACAACAAACACAACACACACACGTCCACCACCACAGTATGTAGAGCTGGTTGCGCCGCAGGCAACACGTACACGCGGGGCATGCAGGTGTTTAACCGCCGAAACCGTACAGGGTGCGACCCTGGCGCTTCAGAGCGTAGACGACATCCATGGCGGTGACGGTCTTCCTCTTGGCGTGCTCGGTGTAAGTGACGGCGTCGCGAATGACGTTCTCTAGGAACACTTTAAGCACACCGCGAGTCTCTTCGTAGATCAGACCGGAGATACGTTTCACGCCGCCTCTGCGAGCCAGACGACGGATGGCGGGCTTCGTGATACCTTGGATGTTATCACGAAGTACCTTCCTGTGACGCTTGGCTCCTCCTTTTCCCAGACCCTTTCCTCCCTTACCGCGACCGGTCATCTTCTTTGCAGTGGGGTTTCAAAATAACACAACGAACGATAATACACTCAGCACGGCAGTGCGCACACGAACGACGCGAGCGACTGGAATATCTTTTAACGGCTCCGTGCTGCTTGTATTTATACTAAACGCGGAGCGCAGCGGGCGGGGGGACGGAGACGTGGAGGTGCGGGGGGCGAGTCGAGCCGGCGCTCGTCGCTGATTGGTCGATTGGACGATGTCTCTTAAAACAGAACAAGTTAGGTACATTATACTAAACTTTATGTTTTCCAATTTTATAAAATTTTATTTTATTTTAGTTACTCCATAATTATATATATAAATAAATGTATGTACCTACCTATGCCGTAACAATTAATACTCTTCAGTTTACTCGATATATAGGTACCTACTTAAATTAAATACATCATAATATTATACAATATTACCATACTGTGTCAAGTTTACAAGGGACACAGTACAATTTGTAAGTATAATTTGTGTTATAGGTAGGTATATAGATAGTAAGTAGTTAGGTACATTATTGTATGTACTTTTCTCTCATTCGACTTTATTCATTGTAATGTAAAATTATAAGTGATATAGGTACCTAGTTAGGGAGTTTGTTTTGTTTGAAAATATAAATGTTGCTTATGTGGATTACAGTGTAGGGTATAGATAGGTAGGTAGGTAGGTAGGTAGGTAGGTAGGTAGGTAGGTATTTAACGTTTTTTTATGACGTCTGATATAAAGAAACATTTAATTATCTGATACATATGTGGCCCTGAAAAGGGCCTTTTATGTGAACGAACGAACGCACAGCCACAGCCACAGACACGTTGCAATGCACGAAGGCAGTCTACGTGGAGGGCGATGTGTATTGTGACGTCAGCAGTTTAAGCGCGTTCGCCTCTGATCCTGCGCGCCAACTGGATGTCCTTGGGCATGATGGTGACGCGCTTCGCGTGAATCGCGCACAGGTTGGTGTCTTCGAAGAGACCGACGAGATAAGCTTCGCTAGCCTCCTGCAGCGCCATAACAGCGGAGCTCTGGAAACGGAGATCGGTCTTGAAGTCTTGTGCGATCTCACGCACGAGACGCTGGAACGGAAGCTTGCGGATCAGCAGTTCGGTACTCTTCTGGTAGCGACGAATCTCACGGAGGGCCACAGTGCCGGGCCTGTAGCGATGGGGTTTCTTAACGCCACCGGTGGCCGGTGCGCTCTTGCGCGCAGCCTTGGTGGCGAGCTGTTTCCTCGGTGCCTTACCACCGGTGGATTTACGAGCGGTCTGCTTAGTACGCGCCATTGTAAACACGGAAAGACGACGACGACGACAGATAAATAATAATCAACTGAGAATACTAACTTTAGATACACGCAACGGACGCGCGCGGACCTACACACTTCGAACGTACGAGAGAGAATAAAAACGTACCAAGGCACGGTCGAGTATTTATACCAAAGCAACTAAGCGGGCAGGAGCGCGCGCGCGCCCCTGCGCGCCCTCTTCAGTACAACGAGCTAACTAAAATTGTTATAAAATATAAAACAATATTAATCTAATAAGTATGTTTAAAACTCTTAATTAATAATATTTGTGTCTGTTATTTTACAAAATACACCAGTCTGTCTAAAAGTGTAGATAAATACAAAAGTGCCGTCCGTCCCCCCCCCCCCCGTAAACAGATATACAAATTTTATTAGTTGTCTAGAGAGACTTGTTGAGAAACTAACTGTGTGATTTTTCTATGTTAAGTTTTCTGCTACATACGTATTCACTTGCATCTCAATTAATACGCTATCGTTTAAGCGGGAAGTTTCCTGTGCATGTTGTATTTGTTTATGCATAGTTATTTAGTAAGTAAGTAAGTAAGTAAGTAAGTAAGTAAGTAAATAAGGAAGGAAGGAAGGTAGGTAGGTAGGTAGGTAGGTAAGTAGGTACGTATGTATGTATGTATGCATGTAACTAAATAACTAAGCAAGTAAGTGTAGGTAGGTCTATTATAATAAGCCTGATAAGTCTTCATTCAATTCATTATGATACTAGGTACGTGTTTGTTTTAAAAACTACCTATATATAAGGTATAATATAATAACTATCTATCTAGTAGTAACGTTTTGACTCATCAAATTTAAAGAAACGTGAATTTATCACATGAACATATTTGTGGCCCTGAAAAGGGCCTTTTGTTTTTACTCCTGCCATCTCACGGTGTGCGTGCGTGCGCGTCCAGACGTTTGTCGTGGTTTGCTCGTAAGCACGTGAATCATGCGCGCGTCTCGTACGTACATACATGACATATGCACATTACGATGACACTAACACACAATTAACACGCACCACAGTCAACAAGACACACGAACAAGCGCACTGGGTTTAACACTGTACACAAACACGAGGCGGCGTTGAGACGGAGCGTCGGCGGCTCTTGCTAGCCTACCGACCCGCTCACTTGGAGCTGGTGTATTTGGTGACGGCCTTGGTGCCCTCACTGACGGCGTGCTTGGCGAGCTCGCCGGGCAGCAGGAGTCTGACGGACGTCTGCACCTCCCTGGACGTGATGGTGGATCTCTTGTTGTAGTGGGCGAGACGGGAAGCTTCGGCGGCGATACGCTCGAAGATGTCGTTCACGAACGAGTTCATGATAGACATGGCCTTGCTGGAGATACCGGTGTCGGGGTGCACCTGCTTCAGGACCTTGTAGATGTAGATGGCGTAACTCTCCTTCCTCTTGTGCTTCTTCTTCTTCTTGTCGGTCTTGGAGATGTTCTTCTGGGCTTTGCCAGACTTCTTGGCGGCTTTACCACTTGTCTTGGGCGGCATTATGAATTATTGTCGAGTACACGTGCTACCGAAACGGGGTTCAGTCGCAGTATAACGCACTACTCAAGTTAACAGTTTTATTTATAGTGACCCTCACGGCGCACAGTTGCGGAAAACGGTGAGACATTCGACGCAGCGGCGGACCAATCACAACGCTCCTAAGCCAGAGTGTAGATCGCGCGCGGGGAGAGGGGATGAGGAGAGGGGATGCTCGGGGGGCGGGCGAGGCGACGCTTATTGCTTGTATTCCGTCATTATTGGAAAATATGTAAGAAAACTAATTTTAACATAAAAACTATATAAAAATTACATTAGAAAAAAGGTATTAACTGGTGTCATATTATTATTTTCATAATGCGTAATGCATAAATGCATTTGAAAAAGATTTACTTATAAAGGTTTCGAAACCTTTTCCTGCTCACGTTATTTAGTAAAAAAAATTATAAGTATATTTATATTCTGTGTTATTATGTAAATAAACATTGTTGTTGTGATGTATAAAACACCAACATAATATTTACAAAAAAATTTTTGGTATGTACCTACATAACGACAACATTTTGTACTGCTCGTAACAACAACATTTCACATTATCTACTCTGAACTGTGCGTTTGTCTGTAATGGCCCGAGTATATTTGACAAATTCAATGATATGATATGTGCAAGTACCTAAATTATAGTTTCTAAAACTCCTTCCTAAGAGTTATTATTAGGTAGGTACGGTCTATTTTAAAGAGAGTGTGTGAGGTAAATAGATAGATAGGTAGGTAGGTAGGTACGTTTTTGTTTGACGACAAGACTGATAAAGAAACTGTCTGTTATAATATTTGACGAATCATATTGTGGCCCTGAAAAGGGCCTTTTGTTTTGAATGCATACGAGCGGAGAGCATCGCGAAAACGCCGACATAATAGATATAGGCATAAATATTATATCGAAGTACGCGTGCGGGGGCACTCGCACGAAGCACCACCACGTTCAGAAGTTGCGGCACGACGTTTAAGCCTTCTTCTCGGTCTTCTTGGGCAGTAGCACGGCCTGGATGTTCGGCAGCACACCACCTTGAGCGATCGTCACGCCGGAGAGCAGCTTGTTCAACTCCTCGTCGTTGCGGATGGCCAATTGAAGATGACGCGGGATGATCCTGGTCTTCTTGTTGTCTCTCGCGGCGTTACCGGCCAACTCGAGGACCTCAGCGGCCAGATACTCCATCACGGCGGCCAAGTAGACGGGAGCACCGGCACCCACGCGCTCTGCGTAGTTTCCGTTACGCAGCAGCCTGTGAATACGACCCACAGGGAACTGGAGACCAGCACGGTTGGAACGGGACTTTGCCTTTCCCTTCACCTTGCCACCTTTACCGCGACCAGACATAATGAAAGATTTGTTTATAGAACAACTCACGAAAACAACGAAACACGCGTACAGAAGTGCGCGCGCCGAACGAATCTAGTTACAATGTTCCGGACTCGCCAGTTTTCACGTTTTTATACGCGGAGCGCGTAGCCGTGTCAGTGGGTGGGGGTGCACAGCTAACGAAACTAATTCACAAAACGCGCAAGCGCGCGCGCGCGCTCTCTAGCCAAGCGGCGTCACGTACGCTGCACCATGGTTAAGGAAGGGGTGGGTAGAGATTTAGCACAATTTAATAAACTATTGCTTTTTAGTATATCTACACATAATTATGACAAGACCTTTTAATAATATTAATGAGGAATTTTTTTTTTTTTTTTTTTTATTTTTTTTTTTTTTTTTCTTTCTTTCTAGTCTATAATTCTGTTGAATAAGTTTTGAAATGGGATTGTAGGTAAGTACTCACCTACATACACCTACGGGGTAGTTTATTTTTATTTATTTATTTGCGTGAATATTTTACGTCACATGTTATGAAAAGTATTAATATAATATGAAATAGGTAGGTAGGTAGGTAGGTAGGTAGGTAGGTAGGTAGGTAGGTAGGTAGGTAGGTAGGTAGGTAGGTAGGTAGGTAGGTAGGTAGGTAGGTAGGTAGGTAGGTAGGTAGCTAGCTAGGTAGGTAGGTAGGTAGGTAGCTAGCTAGCTAGCTAGCTAGCTAGCTAGCTAGCTAGGTATTTAGTAGTAGGTTCTATAACATTTCCGTCTTTTCCCTAAGTCAATTAATTAATTAATTACCTTTATAGATTTATTAGACTGTAAGCACAAGTGTCGAATATTGAAATCGAAAGTGCAATGGAAATTGTATTCATGTATAATAGATAGGTAGTGATCTAGGACCTATCTATGTAGGTATTTCATACTTACGATAGATAAAATTTTTTGTTTATTTGGTGAGATATTTCGTGTACCTGTGTACCTATCTATAATATTTATGCGTATGTTATTATGTACTTATAATATAACGTTTTGACTCTCTGTGTAATAGAAACGAATATTTTTCATATTCATGATAGTTTTGTTAGCCCTGAAAAGGGCTTTTTGGTGTGGTGAGCGCATGCACGCGCGCTTAGCATCTCGGTGCCGCCGTCCGTGATTTCTTCAGTTGCTTCTGATGAATCGTTGGTGACGACGAGCTCGAGACACGTCGAGCGCGTTCCGCACCCTCCTTCCCGAGGACGATAGACGCGTACGTACTGCGTGCGCGCGGTTGGACGATGATGAAAACAAACAAACGCACAAAGCACGCGCGCGCCTCTCTCTACAGTGTGCAGTATTATTACATACAAAACATTAATAATAATAATTATGTAAGTACGTACACACACACTGCACAGTAGGTAAGACGCGCACGCACATTTGTCACTATCACTCATCAGCTGCTGCTGTTGTTGTTGTATCGATGGTGGGTGGTGGTCGTCAGCCGACTCTGCGCCGCTGTCGTCGTCGCCGTCGCCGTCGTCGCCGGTGTAACGCGAACGCGACCGTAGCTTACTTCTTAGCTGCGGACGCTTTCTTGGCTGCCGGCTTAGACTTGGGTGTGACCGCGGCCTTCTTGGGTTTAGGCGCTTTAGGTTTCTTGGTCGGCGGCTTCGCTGTCTTTTTAGCTTTAGGAGCGGCGCCTCCCTTCGCCTTAGCGGGGGCGGCGGCCTTCTTGGGTGTAGGCTTCTTCTTAGCGGCGGCGGCCTTCTTGTCCTTGGCGGCAGCGGCGGCCTTGGCCTTTGAAGGTGAACTGGAGGCGGCAGACGCGGCCGCGGCTGCTGCCTTCTTGGTCTTGGCACCCGCCGCAGAGGCGGTCGCCTTCTTCGTCTTGGCGGCGGCGGCGGGCGCCTTGCCGGCGGCCTTGCCAGCAGCACCACCGGCGGGTTTCTTGGCGTGGTGCGATTTCGACTCAAGCTTGAAGGAACCGGAGGCACCCTTGCCCTTGGTCTGGATCAGTGCGCCAGATTCGACGGCGCTCTTCAGGTATTTTCTGATGAACGGAGCCAGTTTCTCCGCGTCGACCTTGTACTGAGCGGCGATGTACTTCTTGATCGCCTGCAGGGAAGATCCGCTACGCTCCTTCATCTCCTTGATAGCGTTGTTGACCATCTCAGATGTTTTGGGATGAGTCGGCTTCGCCTTCGGCTTCTTCGCAGCACCGGCGCCGCCGGCCTGCCTCGCCTGCTTCTTCGCTGGGGTAGTGGGCGCGGGAGCCTCGGTAGCGACTGCGGTGTCTGCCATTGTATTATATTTGTTTTGAAAAAGATTCAACTTCACACACAACACACTGTTAAAAAGTAGGTACTAGGTAGTAGTAAGTAGGACGTATAAAGAGAGACTTAGATGTCGCCACTTATAGGTTTTACGAAGTTCGTATGCGTACGCTTAGGTACGACGGAACTTTACCGTAACGAGCGCCGTGATGTCGCGGGACGTTTTCTCGTATGAACGCTTGAAAGTTTTCACTAACACGTATCTAATAAAATAAACAAAAAGAAGGGTTAACGGCGGTTAGTGCATCGAGGTTTTGCGGTTTCGGACAGGTCATGAAGTTGACGATGCGGGTGTGCGAATTCGGGGCGAGTGAGGTGCGCGTTCAGCCGGTGGCGGTGTTTTATTTTGACGACTGCGTACGAAGCGTAGGTCGGGTCGTGTTCAAAACGTTATTTTCTCTATAAAAGTGATAGTTAGTGTGCAGTTAGGTCGACGCGTCAACAAGGAGGATATCGAGCTGGTGTGGTAACAGGACTTTGTCGATATCACACCGTCTCGCGAAGGTATTATCGACCTAAAAGTGAAGCGTCGTAAAACACCTCGAGCGCCGAACTGCTAAGGACGGACGACTCCGTCCAGGACGTGCAACCTATTAATATAGTATTTTATTAAAAGACGAGAGTGCCCTTCGACGAGTGGACAGTGTACAGATCGGTATAATCGCATCGGGAATCGTAATAAACAATGTGTAAAACAACGACAATACTCTGGTACAGCTACTCTGTAGGTCGCGCCAGTACCGTACGCGGCTGGTCCGAGTACCGCGGCGCTCTCTTCACAGTAAGCAGCAGTCCGCCTGTGTAATACAGCTAGGTACCTACGTATACTAAAATAATGGCTAAGTAGTAAGTAGGTAAATAAATAAATAATATGAACAAAAAGAAAAAAAAATATGCGTCAAAATTGCAATAAGTAGATACGTATAGGCAATAATAAACAAACGGCACGCGAATCATGGGGCGTTCAAACGAATAGGCAGATAGTACCTAGCTAGGTAGAGTTTCTACAACGTAAGTATTGAATCTACTAATGTTTTACTTTTATTTTTCATTCAATTCCAGTATACACCTCAGTGAGTGGCGATGGGCTTTTCATCATGCGTAGAAGAACAAAAACAAGCGTCAACTTAGCGCGTATTTATTACCTGCCTGCGTATAAGCAAGCGAAGCGCGCATTATGTAGACCGTACCTACATATTTCAATTTTAAGATAGTTTTATAATAAAGGTATTATTTATAATATAATTACGGTATTTCATTTATGTTTACCCCCTCTCGTAGGTAGGTAACTCCAAAACCAAAGTAGGTACGTATTACACAGTGCCCAATGATTTTGGGTCCACCCAAAAGTATAGTAGTGTAAGTAGTATGCGTGGTGGTACTTGCGTGCATCTTAATAAGTAAGTAAGTAAGTAAGTAACTAACTAACTAACTAAATAAATAAATAGGTAGGTAGGTAGATAGGTTGAGGTACGTTTTTTAGACAATTCCACTCAAGAAACATATTTAATAATATCGAATAATATGCGGCCCTGAAAAGGGCCTTTTTTATGTGCGCTTCTATATACGTATGGTTGAACGGTATGATTATGTTCACAACAAACACAACACACACACGTCCACCACCACAGTATGTAGAGCTGGTTGCGCCGCAGGCAACACGTACACGCGGGGCATGCAGGTGTTTAACCGCCGAAACCGTACAGGGTGCGACCCTGGCGCTTCAGAGCGTAGACGACATCCATGGCGGTGACGGTCTTCCTCTTGGCGTGCTCGGTGTAAGTGACGGCGTCGCGAATGACGTTCTCTAGGAACACTTTAAGCACACCGCGAGTCTCTTCGTAGATCAGACCGGAGATACGTTTCACGCCGCCTCTGCGAGCCAGACGACGGATGGCGGGCTTCGTGATACCTTGGATGTTATCACGAAGTACCTTCCTGTGACGCTTGGCTCCTCCTTTTCCCAGACCCTTTCCTCCCTTACCGCGACCGGTCATCTTCTTTGCAGTGGGGTTTCAAAATAACACAACGAACGATAATACACTCAGCACGGCAGTGCGCACACGAACGACGCGAGCGACTGGAATATCTTTTAACGGCTCCGTGCTGCTTGTATTTATACTAAACGCGGAGCGCAGCGGGCGGGGGGACGGAGACGTGGAGGTGCGGGGGGCGAGTCGAGCCGGCGCTCGTCGCTGATTGGTCGATTGGACGATGTCTCTTAAAACAGAACAAGTTAGGTACATTATACTAAACTTTATGTTTTCCAATTTTATAAAATTTTATTTTATTTTAGTTACTCCATAATTATATATATAAATAAATGTATGTACCTACCTATGCCGTAACAATTAATACTCTTCAGTTTACTCGATATATAGGTACCTACTTAAATTAAATACATCATAATATTATACAATATTACCATACTGTGTCAAGTTTACAAGGGACACAGTACAATTTGTAAGTATAATTTGTGTTATAGGTAGGTATATAGATAGTAAGTAGTTAGGTACATTATTGTATGTACTTTTCTCTCATTCGACTTTATTCATTGTAATGTAAAATTATAAGTGATATAGGTACCTAGTTAGGGAGTTTGTTTTGTTTGAAAATATAAATGTTGCTTATGTGGATTACAGTGTAGGGTATAGATAGGTAGGTAGGTAGGTAGGTAGGTAGGTAGGTAGGTAGGTATTTAACGTTTTTTTATGACGTCTGATATAAAGAAACATTTAATTATCTGATACATATGTGGCCCTGAAAAGGGCCTTTTATGTGAACGAACGAACGCACAGCCACAGCCACAGACACGTTGCAATGCACGAAGGCAGTCTACGTGGAGGGCGATGTGTATTGTGACGTCAGCAGTTTAAGCGCGTTCGCCTCTGATCCTGCGCGCCAACTGGATGTCCTTGGGCATGATGGTGACGCGCTTCGCGTGAATCGCGCACAGGTTGGTGTCTTCGAAGAGACCGACGAGATAAGCTTCGCTAGCCTCCTGCAGCGCCATAACAGCGGAGCTCTGGAAACGGAGATCGGTCTTGAAGTCTTGTGCGATCTCACGCACGAGACGCTGGAACGGAAGCTTGCGGATCAGCAGTTCGGTACTCTTCTGGTAGCGACGAATCTCACGGAGGGCCACAGTGCCGGGCCTGTAGCGATGGGGTTTCTTAACGCCACCGGTGGCCGGTGCGCTCTTGCGCGCAGCCTTGGTGGCGAGCTGTTTCCTCGGTGCCTTACCACCGGTGGATTTACGAGCGGTCTGCTTAGTACGCGCCATTGTAAACACGGAAAGACGACGACGACGACAGATAAATAATAATCAACTGAGAATACTAACTTTAGATACACGCAACGGACGCGCGCGGACCTACACACTTCGAACGTACGAGAGAGAATAAAAACGTACCAAGGCACGGTCGAGTATTTATACCAAAGCAACTAAGCGGGCAGGAGCGCGCGCGCGCCCCTGCGCGCCCTCTTCAGTACAACGAGCTAACTAAAATTGTTATAAAATATAAAACAATATTAATCTAATAAGTATGTTTAAAACTCTTAATTAATAATATTTGTGTCTGTTATTTTACAAAATACACCAGTCTGTCTAAAAGTGTAGATAAATACAAAAGTGCCGTCCGTCCCCCCCCCCCCCGTAAACAGATATACAAATTTTATTAGTTGTCTAGAGAGACTTGTTGAGAAACTAACTGTGTGATTTTTCTATGTTAAGTTTTCTGCTACATACGTATTCACTTGCATCTCAATTAATACGCTATCGTTTAAGCGGGAAGTTTCCTGTGCATGTTGTATTTGTTTATGCATAGTTATTTAGTAAGTAAGTAAGTAAGTAAGTAAGTAAGTAAGTAAATAAGGAAGGAAGGAAGGTAGGTAGGTAGGTAGGTAGGTAAGTAGGTACGTATGTATGTATGTATGCATGTAACTAAATAACTAAGCAAGTAAGTGTAGGTAGGTCTATTATAATAAGCCTGATAAGTCTTCATTCAATTCATTATGATACTAGGTACGTGTTTGTTTTAAAAACTACCTATATATAAGGTATAATATAATAACTATCTATCTAGTAGTAACGTTTTGACTCATCAAATTTAAAGAAACGTGAATTTATCACATGAACATATTTGTGGCCCTGAAAAGGGCCTTTTGTTTTTACTCCTGCCATCTCACGGTGTGCGTGCGTGCGCGTCCAGACGTTTGTCGTGGTTTGCTCGTAAGCACGTGAATCATGCGCGCGTCTCGTACGTACATACATGACATATGCACATTACGATGACACTAACACACAATTAACACGCACCACAGTCAACAAGACACACGAACAAGCGCACTGGGTTTAACACTGTACACAAACACGAGGCGGCGTTGAGACGGAGCGTCGGCGGCTCTTGCTAGCCTACCGACCCGCTCACTTGGAGCTGGTGTATTTGGTGACGGCCTTGGTGCCCTCACTGACGGCGTGCTTGGCGAGCTCGCCGGGCAGCAGGAGTCTGACGGACGTCTGCACCTCCCTGGACGTGATGGTGGATCTCTTGTTGTAGTGGGCGAGACGGGAAGCTTCGGCGGCGATACGCTCGAAGATGTCGTTCACGAACGAGTTCATGATAGACATGGCCTTGCTGGAGATACCGGTGTCGGGGTGCACCTGCTTCAGGACCTTGTAGATGTAGATGGCGTAACTCTCCTTCCTCTTGTGCTTCTTCTTCTTCTTGTCGGTCTTGGAGATGTTCTTCTGGGCTTTGCCAGACTTCTTGGCGGCTTTACCACTTGTCTTGGGCGGCATTATGAATTATTGTCGAGTACACGTGCTACCGAAACGGGGTTCAGTCGCAGTATAACGCACTACTCAAGTTAACAGTTTTATTTATAGTGACCCTCACGGCGCACAGTTGCGGAAAACGGTGAGACATTCGACGCAGCGGCGGACCAATCACAACGCTCCTAAGCCAGAGTGTAGATCGCGCGCGGGGAGAGGGGATGAGGAGAGGGGATGCTCGGGGGGCGGGCGAGGCGACGCTTATTGCTTGTATTCCGTCATTATTGGAAAATATGTAAGAAAACTAATTTTAACATAAAAACTATATAAAAATTACATTAGAAAAAAGGTATTAACTGGTGTCATATTATTATTTTCATAATGCGTAATGCATAAATGCATTTGAAAAAGATTTACTTATAAAGGTTTCGAAACCTTTTCCTGCTCACGTTATTTAGTAAAAAAAATTATAAGTATATTTATATTCTGTGTTATTATGTAAATAAACATTGTTGTTGTGATGTATAAAACACCAACATAATATTTACAAAAAAATTTTTGGTATGTACCTACATAACGACAACATTTTGTACTGCTCGTAACAACAACATTTCACATTATCTACTCTGAACTGTGCGTTTGTCTGTAATGGCCCGAGTATATTTGACAAATTCAATGATATGATATGTGCAAGTACCTAAATTATAGTTTCTAAAACTCCTTCCTAAGAGTTATTATTAGGTAGGTACGGTCTATTTTAAAGAGAGTGTGTGAGGTAAATAGATAGATAGGTAGGTAGGTAGGTACGTTTTTGTTTGACGACAAGACTGATAAAGAAACTGTCTGTTATAATATTTGACGAATCATATTGTGGCCCTGAAAAGGGCCTTTTGTTTTGAATGCATACGAGCGGAGAGCATCGCGAAAACGCCGACATAATAGATATAGGCATAAATATTATATCGAAGTACGCGTGCGGGGGCACTCGCACGAAGCACCACCACGTTCAGAAGTTGCGGCACGACGTTTAAGCCTTCTTCTCGGTCTTCTTGGGCAGTAGCACGGCCTGGATGTTCGGCAGCACACCACCTTGAGCGATCGTCACGCCGGAGAGCAGCTTGTTCAACTCCTCGTCGTTGCGGATGGCCAATTGAAGATGACGCGGGATGATCCTGGTCTTCTTGTTGTCTCTCGCGGCGTTACCGGCCAACTCGAGGACCTCAGCGGCCAGATACTCCATCACGGCGGCCAAGTAGACGGGAGCACCGGCACCCACGCGCTCTGCGTAGTTTCCGTTACGCAGCAGCCTGTGAATACGACCCACAGGGAACTGGAGACCAGCACGGTTGGAACGGGACTTTGCCTTTCCCTTCACCTTGCCACCTTTACCGCGACCAGACATAATGAAAGATTTGTTTATAGAACAACTCACGAAAACAACGAAACACGCGTACAGAAGTGCGCGCGCCGAACGAATCTAGTTACAATGTTCCGGACTCGCCAGTTTTCACGTTTTTATACGCGGAGCGCGTAGCCGTGTCAGTGGGTGGGGGTGCACAGCTAACGAAACTAATTCACAAAACGCGCAAGCGCGCGCGCGCGCTCTCTAGCCAAGCGGCGTCACGTACGCTGCACCATGGTTAAGGAAGGGGTGGGTAGAGATTTAGCACAATTTAATAAACTATTGCTTTTTAGTATATCTACACATAATTATGACAAGACCTTTTAATAATATTAATGAGGAATTTTTTTTTTTTTTTTTTTTATTTTTTTTTTTTTTTTTCTTTCTTTCTAGTCTATAATTCTGTTGAATAAGTTTTGAAATGGGATTGTAGGTAAGTACTCACCTACATACACCTACGGGGTAGTTTATTTTTATTTATTTATTTGCGTGAATATTTTACGTCACATGTTATGAAAAGTATTAATATAATATGAAATAGGTAGGTAGGTAGGTAGGTAGGTAGGTAGGTAGGTAGGTAGGTAGGTAGGTAGGTAGGTAGGTAGGTAGGTAGGTAGGTAGGTAGGTAGGTAGGTAGGTAGGTAGGTAGCTAGCTAGGTAGGTAGGTAGGTAGGTAGCTAGCTAGCTAGCTAGCTAGCTAGCTAGCTAGCTAGGTATTTAGTAGTAGGTTCTATAACATTTCCGTCTTTTCCCTAAGTCAATTAATTAATTAATTACCTTTATAGATTTATTAGACTGTAAGCACAAGTGTCGAATATTGAAATCGAAAGTGCAATGGAAATTGTATTCATGTATAATAGATAGGTAGTGATCTAGGACCTATCTATGTAGGTATTTCATACTTACGATAGATAAAATTTTTTGTTTATTTGGTGAGATATTTCGTGTACCTGTGTACCTATCTATAATATTTATGCGTATGTTATTATGTACTTATAATATAACGTTTTGACTCTCTGTGTAATAGAAACGAATATTTTTCATATTCATGATAGTTTTGTTAGCCCTGAAAAGGGCTTTTTGGTGTGGTGAGCGCATGCACGCGCGCTTAGCATCTCGGTGCCGCCGTCCGTGATTTCTTCAGTTGCTTCTGATGAATCGTTGGTGACGACGAGCTCGAGACACGTCGAGCGCGTTCCGCACCCTCCTTCCCGAGGACGATAGACGCGTACGTACTGCGTGCGCGCGGTTGGACGATGATGAAAACAAACAAACGCACAAAGCACGCGCGCGCCTCTCTCTACAGTGTGCAGTATTATTACATACAAAACATTAATAATAATAATTATGTAAGTACGTACACACACACTGCACAGTAGGTAAGACGCGCACGCACATTTGTCACTATCACTCATCAGCTGCTGCTGTTGTTGTTGTATCGATGGTGGGTGGTGGTCGTCAGCCGACTCTGCGCCGCTGTCGTCGTCGCCGTCGCCGTCGTCGCCGGTGTAACGCGAACGCGACCGTAGCTTACTTCTTAGCTGCGGACGCTTTCTTGGCTGCCGGCTTAGACTTGGGTGTGACCGCGGCCTTCTTGGGTTTAGGCGCTTTAGGTTTCTTGGTCGGCGGCTTCGCTGTCTTTTTAGCTTTAGGAGCGGCGCCTCCCTTCGCCTTAGCGGGGGCGGCGGCCTTCTTGGGTGTAGGCTTCTTCTTAGCGGCGGCGGCCTTCTTGTCCTTGGCGGCAGCGGCGGCCTTGGCCTTTGAAGGTGAACTGGAGGCGGCAGACGCGGCCGCGGCTGCTGCCTTCTTGGTCTTGGCACCCGCCGCAGAGGCGGTCGCCTTCTTCGTCTTGGCGGCGGCGGCGGGCGCCTTGCCGGCGGCCTTGCCAGCAGCACCACCGGCGGGTTTCTTGGCGTGGTGCGATTTCGACTCAAGCTTGAAGGAACCGGAGGCACCCTTGCCCTTGGTCTGGATCAGTGCGCCAGATTCGACGGCGCTCTTCAGGTATTTTCTGATGAACGGAGCCAGTTTCTCCGCGTCGACCTTGTACTGAGCGGCGATGTACTTCTTGATCGCCTGCAGGGAAGATCCGCTACGCTCCTTCATCTCCTTGATAGCGTTGTTGACCATCTCAGATGTTTTGGGATGAGTCGGCTTCGCCTTCGGCTTCTTCGCAGCACCGGCGCCGCCGGCCTGCCTCGCCTGCTTCTTCGCTGGGGTAGTGGGCGCGGGAGCCTCGGTAGCGACTGCGGTGTCTGCCATTGTATTATATTTGTTTTGAAAAAGATTCAACTTCACACACAACACACTGTTAAAAAGTAGGTACTAGGTAGTAGTAAGTAGGACGTATAAAGAGAGACTTAGATGTCGCCACTTATAGGTTTTACGAAGTTCGTATGCGTACGCTTAGGTACGACGGAACTTTACCGTAACGAGCGCCGTGATGTCGCGGGACGTTTTCTCGTATGAACGCTTGAAAGTTTTCACTAACACGTATCTAATAAAATAAACAAAAAGAAGGGTTAACGGCGGTTAGTGCATCGAGGTTTTGCGGTTTCGGACAGGTCATGAAGTTGACGATGCGGGTGTGCGAATTCGGGGCGAGTGAGGTGCGCGTTCAGCCGGTGGCGGTGTTTTATTTTGACGACTGCGTACGAAGCGTAGGTCGGGTCGTGTTCAAAACGTTATTTTCTCTATAAAAGTGATAGTTAGTGTGCAGTTAGGTCGACGCGTCAACAAGGAGGATATCGAGCTGGTGTGGTAACAGGACTTTGTCGATATCACACCGTCTCGCGAAGGTATTATCGACCTAAAAGTGAAGCGTCGTAAAACACCTCGAGCGCCGAACTGCTAAGGACGGACGACTCCGTCCAGGACGTGCAACCTATTAATATAGTATTTTATTAAAAGACGAGAGTGCCCTTCGACGAGTGGACAGTGTACAGATCGGTATAATCGCATCGGGAATCGTAATAAACAATGTGTAAAACAACGACAATACTCTGGTACAGCTACTCTGTAGGTCGCGCCAGTACCGTACGCGGCTGGTCCGAGTACCGCGGCGCTCTCTTCACAGTAAGCAGCAGTCCGCCTGTGTAATACAGCTAGGTACCTACGTATACTAAAATAATGGCTAAGTAGTAAGTAGGTAAATAAATAAATAATATGAACAAAAAGAAAAAAAAATATGCGTCAAAATTGCAATAAGTAGATACGTATAGGCAATAATAAACAAACGGCACGCGAATCATGGGGCGTTCAAACGAATAGGCAGATAGTACCTAGCTAGGTAGAGTTTCTACAACGTAAGTATTGAATCTACTAATGTTTTACTTTTATTTTTCATTCAATTCCAGTATACACCTCAGTGAGTGGCGATGGGCTTTTCATCATGCGTAGAAGAACAAAAACAAGCGTCAACTTAGCGCGTATTTATTACCTGCCTGCGTATAAGCAAGCGAAGCGCGCATTATGTAGACCGTACCTACATATTTCAATTTTAAGATAGTTTTATAATAAAGGTATTATTTATAATATAATTACGGTATTTCATTTATGTTTACCCCCTCTCGTAGGTAGGTAACTCCAAAACCAAAGTAGGTACGTATTACACAGTGCCCAATGATTTTGGGTCCACCCAAAAGTATAGTAGTGTAAGTAGTATGCGTGGTGGTACTTGCGTGCATCTTAATAAGTAAGTAAGTAAGTAAGTAACTAACTAACTAACTAAATAAATAAATAGGTAGGTAGGTAGATAGGTTGAGGTACGTTTTTTAGACAATTCCACTCAAGAAACATATTTAATAATATCGAATAATATGCGGCCCTGAAAAGGGCCTTTTTTATGTGCGCTTCTATATACGTATGGTTGAACGGTATGATTATGTTCACAACAAACACAACACACACACGTCCACCACCACAGTATGTAGAGCTGGTTGCGCCGCAGGCAACACGTACACGCGGGGCATGCAGGTGTTTAACCGCCGAAACCGTACAGGGTGCGACCCTGGCGCTTCAGAGCGTAGACGACATCCATGGCGGTGACGGTCTTCCTCTTGGCGTGCTCGGTGTAAGTGACGGCGTCGCGAATGACGTTCTCTAGGAACACTTTAAGCACACCGCGAGTCTCTTCGTAGATCAGACCGGAGATACGTTTCACGCCGCCTCTGCGAGCCAGACGACGGATGGCGGGCTTCGTGATACCTTGGATGTTATCACGAAGTACCTTCCTGTGACGCTTGGCTCCTCCTTTTCCCAGACCCTTTCCTCCCTTACCGCGACCGGTCATCTTCTTTGCAGTGGGGTTTCAAAATAACACAACGAACGATAATACACTCAGCACGGCAGTGCGCACACGAACGACGCGAGCGACTGGAATATCTTTTAACGGCTCCGTGCTGCTTGTATTTATACTAAACGCGGAGCGCAGCGGGCGGGGGGACGGAGACGTGGAGGTGCGGGGGGCGAGTCGAGCCGGCGCTCGTCGCTGATTGGTCGATTGGACGATGTCTCTTAAAACAGAACAAGTTAGGTACATTATACTAAACTTTATGTTTTCCAATTTTATAAAATTTTATTTTATTTTAGTTACTCCATAATTATATATATAAATAAATGTATGTACCTACCTATGCCGTAACAATTAATACTCTTCAGTTTACTCGATATATAGGTACCTACTTAAATTAAATACATCATAATATTATACAATATTACCATACTGTGTCAAGTTTACAAGGGACACAGTACAATTTGTAAGTATAATTTGTGTTATAGGTAGGTATATAGATAGTAAGTAGTTAGGTACATTATTGTATGTACTTTTCTCTCATTCGACTTTATTCATTGTAATGTAAAATTATAAGTGATATAGGTACCTAGTTAGGGAGTTTGTTTTGTTTGAAAATATAAATGTTGCTTATGTGGATTACAGTGTAGGGTATAGATAGGTAGGTAGGTAGGTAGGTAGGTAGGTAGGTAGGTAGGTATTTAACGTTTTTTTATGACGTCTGATATAAAGAAACATTTAATTATCTGATACATATGTGGCCCTGAAAAGGGCCTTTTATGTGAACGAACGAACGCACAGCCACAGCCACAGACACGTTGCAATGCACGAAGGCAGTCTACGTGGAGGGCGATGTGTATTGTGACGTCAGCAGTTTAAGCGCGTTCGCCTCTGATCCTGCGCGCCAACTGGATGTCCTTGGGCATGATGGTGACGCGCTTCGCGTGAATCGCGCACAGGTTGGTGTCTTCGAAGAGACCGACGAGATAAGCTTCGCTAGCCTCCTGCAGCGCCATAACAGCGGAGCTCTGGAAACGGAGATCGGTCTTGAAGTCTTGTGCGATCTCACGCACGAGACGCTGGAACGGAAGCTTGCGGATCAGCAGTTCGGTACTCTTCTGGTAGCGACGAATCTCACGGAGGGCCACAGTGCCGGGCCTGTAGCGATGGGGTTTCTTAACGCCACCGGTGGCCGGTGCGCTCTTGCGCGCAGCCTTGGTGGCGAGCTGTTTCCTCGGTGCCTTACCACCGGTGGATTTACGAGCGGTCTGCTTAGTACGCGCCATTGTAAACACGGAAAGACGACGACGACGACAGATAAATAATAATCAACTGAGAATACTAACTTTAGATACACGCAACGGACGCGCGCGGACCTACACACTTCGAACGTACGAGAGAGAATAAAAACGTACCAAGGCACGGTCGAGTATTTATACCAAAGCAACTAAGCGGGCAGGAGCGCGCGCGCGCCCCTGCGCGCCCTCTTCAGTACAACGAGCTAACTAAAATTGTTATAAAATATAAAACAATATTAATCTAATAAGTATGTTTAAAACTCTTAATTAATAATATTTGTGTCTGTTATTTTACAAAATACACCAGTCTGTCTAAAAGTGTAGATAAATACAAAAGTGCCGTCCGTCCCCCCCCCCCCCGTAAACAGATATACAAATTTTATTAGTTGTCTAGAGAGACTTGTTGAGAAACTAACTGTGTGATTTTTCTATGTTAAGTTTTCTGCTACATACGTATTCACTTGCATCTCAATTAATACGCTATCGTTTAAGCGGGAAGTTTCCTGTGCATGTTGTATTTGTTTATGCATAGTTATTTAGTAAGTAAGTAAGTAAGTAAGTAAGTAAGTAAGTAAATAAGGAAGGAAGGAAGGTAGGTAGGTAGGTAGGTAGGTAAGTAGGTACGTATGTATGTATGTATGCATGTAACTAAATAACTAAGCAAGTAAGTGTAGGTAGGTCTATTATAATAAGCCTGATAAGTCTTCATTCAATTCATTATGATACTAGGTACGTGTTTGTTTTAAAAACTACCTATATATAAGGTATAATATAATAACTATCTATCTAGTAGTAACGTTTTGACTCATCAAATTTAAAGAAACGTGAATTTATCACATGAACATATTTGTGGCCCTGAAAAGGGCCTTTTGTTTTTACTCCTGCCATCTCACGGTGTGCGTGCGTGCGCGTCCAGACGTTTGTCGTGGTTTGCTCGTAAGCACGTGAATCATGCGCGCGTCTCGTACGTACATACATGACATATGCACATTACGATGACACTAACACACAATTAACACGCACCACAGTCAACAAGACACACGAACAAGCGCACTGGGTTTAACACTGTACACAAACACGAGGCGGCGTTGAGACGGAGCGTCGGCGGCTCTTGCTAGCCTACCGACCCGCTCACTTGGAGCTGGTGTATTTGGTGACGGCCTTGGTGCCCTCACTGACGGCGTGCTTGGCGAGCTCGCCGGGCAGCAGGAGTCTGACGGACGTCTGCACCTCCCTGGACGTGATGGTGGATCTCTTGTTGTAGTGGGCGAGACGGGAAGCTTCGGCGGCGATACGCTCGAAGATGTCGTTCACGAACGAGTTCATGATAGACATGGCCTTGCTGGAGATACCGGTGTCGGGGTGCACCTGCTTCAGGACCTTGTAGATGTAGATGGCGTAACTCTCCTTCCTCTTGTGCTTCTTCTTCTTCTTGTCGGTCTTGGAGATGTTCTTCTGGGCTTTGCCAGACTTCTTGGCGGCTTTACCACTTGTCTTGGGCGGCATTATGAATTATTGTCGAGTACACGTGCTACCGAAACGGGGTTCAGTCGCAGTATAACGCACTACTCAAGTTAACAGTTTTATTTATAGTGACCCTCACGGCGCACAGTTGCGGAAAACGGTGAGACATTCGACGCAGCGGCGGACCAATCACAACGCTCCTAAGCCAGAGTGTAGATCGCGCGCGGGGAGAGGGGATGAGGAGAGGGGATGCTCGGGGGGCGGGCGAGGCGACGCTTATTGCTTGTATTCCGTCATTATTGGAAAATATGTAAGAAAACTAATTTTAACATAAAAACTATATAAAAATTACATTAGAAAAAAGGTATTAACTGGTGTCATATTATTATTTTCATAATGCGTAATGCATAAATGCATTTGAAAAAGATTTACTTATAAAGGTTTCGAAACCTTTTCCTGCTCACGTTATTTAGTAAAAAAAATTATAAGTATATTTATATTCTGTGTTATTATGTAAATAAACATTGTTGTTGTGATGTATAAAACACCAACATAATATTTACAAAAAAATTTTTGGTATGTACCTACATAACGACAACATTTTGTACTGCTCGTAACAACAACATTTCACATTATCTACTCTGAACTGTGCGTTTGTCTGTAATGGCCCGAGTATATTTGACAAATTCAATGATATGATATGTGCAAGTACCTAAATTATAGTTTCTAAAACTCCTTCCTAAGAGTTATTATTAGGTAGGTACGGTCTATTTTAAAGAGAGTGTGTGAGGTAAATAGATAGATAGGTAGGTAGGTAGGTACGTTTTTGTTTGACGACAAGACTGATAAAGAAACTGTCTGTTATAATATTTGACGAATCATATTGTGGCCCTGAAAAGGGCCTTTTGTTTTGAATGCATACGAGCGGAGAGCATCGCGAAAACGCCGACATAATAGATATAGGCATAAATATTATATCGAAGTACGCGTGCGGGGGCACTCGCACGAAGCACCACCACGTTCAGAAGTTGCGGCACGACGTTTAAGCCTTCTTCTCGGTCTTCTTGGGCAGTAGCACGGCCTGGATGTTCGGCAGCACACCACCTTGAGCGATCGTCACGCCGGAGAGCAGCTTGTTCAACTCCTCGTCGTTGCGGATGGCCAATTGAAGATGACGCGGGATGATCCTGGTCTTCTTGTTGTCTCTCGCGGCGTTACCGGCCAACTCGAGGACCTCAGCGGCCAGATACTCCATCACGGCGGCCAAGTAGACGGGAGCACCGGCACCCACGCGCTCTGCGTAGTTTCCGTTACGCAGCAGCCTGTGAATACGACCCACAGGGAACTGGAGACCAGCACGGTTGGAACGGGACTTTGCCTTTCCCTTCACCTTGCCACCTTTACCGCGACCAGACATAATGAAAGATTTGTTTATAGAACAACTCACGAAAACAACGAAACACGCGTACAGAAGTGCGCGCGCCGAACGAATCTAGTTACAATGTTCCGGACTCGTTTTTTTTTTTTTTTTTTTTTTTTTTGACTAGGGCATCTTGCAGGTGACCACTAAGGTCGTGGCTGCTTAACCGGACTGTCCTGTGGCTGCCAATAGCTACTACACTAAGGGCCTCCAGCCAGGGGCATAAAAACTATTCTAAATTAAAGCTAGGCGAATGCTCGCTAAGGGCACCCCCTGTGGGGTACGAACCTCGGCTTAGGGCATTCGCTGAGGGGAGGACAGCAAGTTCAGGGACAGGCTGGATCAAGGATTGATCATTATTATTAGACGGGGAATTTAAAGCTACACGCTCAGCTGCGGCGCGGGCTGGCGTTTCATCGGACAAGGGTCGGGGGGGAGTAATTACTCGGGGTGGTCGCGCACGCGGTGGACCTCTGCGGCGAGGTCGGAACGACGGGTGTCGGGTGTTTTTGTTGTTTTTGACTGTACTGGTGGCCCTATTAGACTCCTGGAGGAGTGTGACTGGATCATCGGGATCGGACAGGATATGCCGTGGACGGCGAAATTGACTGAGGGTCGAGGGGGTATAATTGGCCGCAGCAACAATCAGGGGATTGCGGTGCAAGGCGGCGGAGTCAAAGTAACGCTTGGACATGCGTTTTAGAAACTGATGAATGGTGGGGATTCTAAAATCGAGATGGAGCATCTCGTTCCTAACGTACCAGGGCGCTCCCGTGGCTTTACGGAGGAATCGGTTTTGGATCGTCTGCATCCTATGGATAACGTGGGGCTTTGCTTGTGCAAAGACTGTACCCGCATAGGTCATGATGGGGCGGATGCACGCAGTATAAATGCGCAATTTGCCTTTAAGAGACAATTTGCTGCGTGCGTTAAGGACATAGTGGAGTCTACTGAGAGCGAAAGCGGCTCGCGAGCGAACCGACTTTATGTGCTCTGCGAAGGAAAGGTGGTGGTCTAGAATCACACCGAGATACTTGGCTCGCTTCTCCCAAGGGATAGGCTTGCCTAGCATGGTGATCTTCTGGGAGGGTTGGGGGCGCTTAGATTTCGGTTTAACAAATAAAACCGCCTGACTTTTGTCGGGATTTACTTCTATCCTCCACTTTCTAAACCAGATGCCAAGTTTATTGGCAGCTGTTTGTAGTCTGCGGAGGATATTGGAATGGGTGAAGCCCCTATAATATATGGCCGTATCGTCTGCGAATAGACCTAACTCGACCTGTGGGGTTTTGGGAATATCGCTCGTATAAAGCGTGAATAGGAGGGGGGCTAGCACGGAGCCCTGAGGGACTCCGGCTCGAATAGGACGGGGGGAGGATAGGGCTCCCTCGATACGATAGCGAAAAGTGCGATTCGACAAGTAGTCCCGTAGAATGACTACGAGACGATCGGGCACACCGAGTTTGTATAGCTTGTATACCAACCCGTTGTGCCAGACCTTGTCGAACGCTTTCGCTATGTCGAAGAAGACCGCTCCTGTCGACCATCCACGGTAGTAACCACCATGGATGTATTCGACGATACGGTGGACCTGATGCACGCTAGAGTGCTGAGCTCGAAAGCCGAACTGCTCGTTGGGAATTAAGCCCTTGGTTTCGGCGTAATCCCTGAGACGCTTATAAATAAGCCTCTCATAGATCTTGCCTAGTACCTTGAGCAGACTAATGGGACGGTAGCTAGAGGGTGCGGATTTGGGCTTTCCGGGCTTTGGGATGCCTATAACAGTGGCCTCTTTCCACGCCTGGGGAAAGATGTTGTTGCTAAGCGCACCATTGAAGATGGTGGCCAATAGCATTATGAGATGGGCGGGAAAGAGCTGGATCACCTTATTGGTGATGCCATCTGAACCGGGGGCTTTGCGAGTATGTAGACCCTTGATAATGTCGTGCACTTCGTCTGGAGTGACGGGAGGCAGAGGACATTCGGGGTCATCAACTGGCGGGAGGGAAGCTCTACGTTCGACTTCGGCGTCTACCTCAGTGAGGTGAGCTTGGTCTACTGGTAGGGAGCTGGGGGAGCATTGAGCCTCTAGACTGTCGGCAAGGCACTCGGCCTTGTCGTCGTCATCGAAAGCTATGGATTTATCGGGGCGTACTAGGGGGGGCATAGCGGTTTCCTTCCGGGACCTGAGTTTCCTCTGGAGTTCCCAGAAGGCCTGGTGATTTGGGGTCAAATCGCTCAACAGCTTATCCCAACCCGCTTCACGCAGCTCAGCTATGCGTGTCCTTACAGCACGCTGTAAGTAGCGCATGTGAGCCTTGTTGGCGGGGCAGGGAAAGTTGTCGTATGCACGGGTGGCCGCGTTCTTCTCAGTCAGCAGAGCACGTGCATCGTCCGGGAGTTTCAAGAAACGAGTATTCGTTTCCGGAACCTCCCTTGAACAATCGTTCAGGACGGTTTGAACGTGCTCCGTGAGTGAGTCGATCGCGACCGTGGTGTCAGCGATAGAATCAAAGATGTTGGGGATAGAGTCCAATTGGGGGGATGTGTTGGATTTCAGCTTATCGCTTACTTTCCTCCAGTCCGTCACCCTTTTGGTGGCTGGGGGTTCATTGGGGTCTGAGAGACCTATGCGGGGGGCCAGTCTTATAACTACTGGGCGGTGATCCGAGTTAAGCTCGTGAACCGTTTCTATTGACTCTAGTCTGAGATTGACGTTCTTAAGGAGCGCCAAGTCAAGGATATCGGGGGAGTGATTGGGGTCGTGGGGATAGAAAGTATAAGTCATCGGAGCGATGACGTCAAAGTTACGAGAGGAGGAGAGGTTGAACAAGTGTCGACCTCTATTGTTGACTACTGAGCTATTCCAAGAGGGATGTTTGGCATTGAGATCGCCTGCTATGATAACAGAGTCACTCAAGCCAAGAAGAATGTCTAAGTCGTCAGAGATGGGTTGAAAACTCTCTGCGGTACTACGGGGAGGAATATAGGCTGAGACTAAGGTAATCGGCTGATGGCCTGTCATACCTAGTCGGCAAATAGAGACTTCTACTTTAGATAGAGGGGGAGGGTCCATAGGGATGCAGTACAGATCCTTTTTATAATAAATTAGAGTGCCGCCCTTGTGGCATCGCGTTCTATCGTTTCGAACGAGACGATAGTTCGCGACTGCCGGGTTGCTTTGAGAGGGTTTAAGAAACGTTTCCTGTGTGAGGAAAAGGTCAATGCGATGATCGCGGAGGAACTCCGCTACCTCATCGCGTTGACCTTTCAACCCATCTGCGTTGAAGACGCCTAGGTTAAGGGATCGGGGTTTGACTCTACATGGATTCGTATTATACATGATGGGGGGTTACGTAATCGGCGAGGGCCTGAGTGAGGTCCGGGTACGTGCGGAACACGTCCTGGATCCTCTTAATGTCACCGGATGCCCGAGCGACTCTAATATCATTCGCCATTTGAGTGGCGCGGGGGGTACAGAAAAGTACGAATGTGTCAGAGATGACATTAAAGTCCTCTGACATGGACATTGCCTTAGGATAGGCAGCCTTAAGGGCAGGCGCGGGAGCGGGTTTCGCGAGGGGCGCGGAGGGCGCGAGGGGCGCAGAGGGCGCGGGTGGCGGGAGGGGCGCAGAGGGCGCGGGGGGCGCAGAAGGCGGGGAGGGTACTTTGGCCGCAGAGGGCGGCGGGGGAGGGTGGGCACGGATGCGCGGATCCATGAGCGAGTAGAGAGGGGTGTGGGGGAGAGGGGGTCTCGCGGTTTGCATGGCTGGAAAAGCCTGATAGTGGTGGAGTTGATTCCACGGACTGGGTCTCTGGGGACTCAGTCGCTCGGGCATCTGGGAGGGTTGGAAGGGCATATAATCCCTTTGCTTTGTCTGGCGAGCGTCAAGACGCTTAGCCGGCTTCAGCGAATGTATCTTGGGGGCCTTGGGACAGCCACGGTAATTGGCCGTGTGGCCTTCTTGCCCGCATAGCACGCAGCTAGGCGGGCTCAGGCAAAGGTCGCGGTCCTTAGGGCGGGGACAGTCAGCAGTGCCATGGTCGCCCAGGCACTTTACGCACCTGGGTTTCGCATGGCAATGCCTCTGCGAGTGGCCGTATTTCTGACAATTATGACATTGTCCTATGGAACTATTTTTCCAGGGCTTCTCAATAGTGAAGCCCGTGAGATGGCATATGGCCTTTACATTAAATATGGGGTGATGCCCCTCGGTTGGGGAGCACACGACAAGTACCATGTCGTATGCTTCCCTACCGCGCGAACGGTGCATCCGGTGCACCTCGTCTACCGGTATATTCTGCGACTTAAGGTCGGCCAGAATTTCAGGGGTGGGGATTTCGCGGGGGATACGTTTAATTACCACGCGGGTCTGTTTTTCCTCAGGGAGGGAGTAGGTGTGGAATGACACACCTCTCTCTCTCAGGAGTCTGGTAAAGTCCCTAAAATCGCGGGAATTTGGGAGACTAACTTTAATACCCTGTTGGGTGGACCGGGCATTTGTGTAGTTGATCCGTTGATCAACACACCATTTGGAAACGGCTGTCCACTTCTCCTTGTCTTGTATGAAGACAGGGGGAGGTGGCGCCATTTTCTTTTGACCGGGGACATTGGGCTGAGATAGGGTTTGGGAGGGCGCGGCGGTATCCATCGCGGTGGATGTAGACGCAATCGGGCGGGGGGTGAGGGGGAGGGAGAGGAGAGCTACGGGGGAGGGGGAAGCCGGGGGAGCGTCCCGGTCTATATAATTTTTGGGAGGGAGAGAGGGAGAGGGCTCCTCCAGGGCGGCTACCTTAGCCGCCTGGGAGGAACTTTGCTTCTTCTTCTTCCTCTTGTTCCCCTTCCCGGTGACGGGTGTGAACCCATCATCCTCGGATTGGGAACCAGAGGAAGAAGAATTAGCCTGGACCGTCTCGCTATCGGACGAATAAGGGGAGAGGGCCGACTTTGAGGAAGCCGGCTCAGAGGTGTCCATTGGACTGAAGGGGGCGGGGAGGGAGGGGGCTAGAGCGTCACTGAACGCATCCAGAGACTGATCAAGATCGGGGGAGTTGGGGGCTTTCTGATTGAGAGACTGAAGGTCATCTCCGAACTTTTCTATAAGAGTGGGACTCTCCTTAAACATCTTCTGAATGAAGGTAAGGAGGGTCTCATTCCTATTTTGGAGCGCATCTAACTTGTCGCTAAGCGACTGAATAGTTTCCCCCATGATAAGGGGGAAATTAGAAGAGGGAGGGAGTTTGGGAACCTATTATAGTCCCTAAAAATATTCCTAACTCTAACTCCCCGGGGGATAACCGGGGATGTGTAAACCCTCCCTGTCGGGTTAGACAGGGAGGTTGTGTACTTAAGGTGAGCCCTAAGCTTGCTTTTGCCCGTTGCCTATCTTATTGTGCAACGGGGTCCTAACCAGTCTAGTGCGCCGGGTGTAGACACACCCGACCGACACTAGGTGTGTAGCTGTGGAGGCAAAACTGTCACCAATGCCGACTAGGAGACCCCCCAAGGCCGGACACTGGGACCCGTCCAATTGACTGCCTTACCCTGAAGGGGTTCGGCGGGTGTGATTGGGCCAACACCCCACTCGGTTTCGTTGGCACCGTAAGGTTTCCACCGAGGACCACGAAACTGTGGTTTTGCCCGGAAGGGGCCAAGGACGCGACGAATGTGTTTTTGACCAAAACTGTTACAGAAACACTTTATTAATTGTGTCCTGAAAAGGACAGCAATTAATAGCTGGAGAACACGATGAAACTCGGAGTTCAGGATGCCACAGGTGGGAGCACGGAGAAACAGCACGACCGTCCGCGACCGATGCCAGTCGCAGAGTCTCATGTTCCGGACTCGCCAGTTTTCACGTTTTTATACGCGGAGCGCGTAGCCGTGTCAGTGGGTGGGGGTGCACAGCTAACGAAACTAATTCACAAAACGCGCAAGCGCGCGCGCGCGCTCTCTAGCCAAGCGGCGTCACGTACGCTGCACCATGGTTAAGGAAGGGGTGGGTAGAGATTTAGCACAATTTAATAAACTATTGCTTTTTAGTATATCTACACATAATTATGACAAGACCTTTTAATAATATTAATGAGGAATTTTTTTTTTTTTTTTTTTTTATTTTTTTTTTTTTTTTTTTTCTTTCTTTCTAGTCTATAATTCTGTTGAATAAGTTTTGAAATGGGATTGTAGGTAAGTACTCACCTACATACACCTACGGGGTAGTTTATTTTTATTTATTTATTTGCGTGAATATTTTACGTCACATGTTATGAAAAGTATTAATATAATATGAAATAGGTAGGTAGGTAGGTAGGTAGGTAGGTAGGTAGGTAGGTAGGTAGGTAGGTAGGTAGGTAGGTAGGTAGGTAGGTAGGTAGGTAGGTAGGTAGGTAGGTAGGTAGGTAGCTAGCTAGGTAGGTAGGTAGGTAGGTAGCTAGCTAGCTAGCTAGCTAGCTAGCTAGCTAGCTAGGTATTTAGTAGTAGGTTCTATAACATTTCCGTCTTTTCCCTAAGTCAATTAATTAATTAATTACCTTTATAGATTTATTAGACTGTAAGCACAAGTGTCGAATATTGAAATCGAAAGTGCAATGGAAATTGTATTCATGTATAATAGATAGGTAGTGATCTAGGACCTATCTATGTAGGTATTTCATACTTACGATAGATAAAATTTTTTGTTTATTTGGTGAGATATTTCGTGTACCTGTGTACCTATCTATAATATTTATGCGTATGTTATTATGTACTTATAATATAACGTTTTGACTCTCTGTGTAATAGAAACGAATATTTTTCATATTCATGATAGTTTTGTTAGCCCTGAAAAGGGCTTTTTGGTGTGGTGAGCGCATGCACGCGCGCTTAGCATCTCGGTGCCGCCGTCCGTGATTTCTTCAGTTGCTTCTGATGAATCGTTGGTGACGACGAGCTCGAGACACGTCGAGCGCGTTCCGCACCCTCCTTCCCGAGGACGATAGACGCGTACGTACTGCGTGCGCGCGGTTGGACGATGATGAAAACAAACAAACGCACAAAGCACGCGCGCGCCTCTCTCTACAGTGTGCAGTATTATTACATACAAAACATTAATAATAATAATTATGTAAGTACGTACACACACACTGCACAGTAGGTAAGACGCGCACGCACATTTGTCACTATCACTCATCAGCTGCTGCTGTTGTTGTTGTATCGATGGTGGGTGGTGGTCGTCAGCCGACTCTGCGCCGCTGTCGTCGTCGCCGTCGCCGTCGTCGCCGGTGTAACGCGAACGCGACCGTAGCTTACTTCTTAGCTGCGGACGCTTTCTTGGCTGCCGGCTTAGACTTGGGTGTGACCGCGGCCTTCTTGGGTTTAGGCGCTTTAGGTTTCTTGGTCGGCGGCTTCGCTGTCTTTTTAGCTTTAGGAGCGGCGCCTCCCTTCGCCTTAGCGGGGGCGGCGGCCTTCTTGGGTGTAGGCTTCTTCTTAGCGGCGGCGGCCTTCTTGTCCTTGGCGGCAGCGGCGGCCTTGGCCTTTGAAGGTGAACTGGAGGCGGCAGACGCGGCCGCGGCTGCTGCCTTCTTGGTCTTGGCACCCGCCGCAGAGGCGGTCGCCTTCTTCGTCTTGGCGGCGGCGGCGGGCGCCTTGCCGGCGGCCTTGCCAGCAGCACCACCGGCGGGTTTCTTGGCGTGGTGCGATTTCGACTCAAGCTTGAAGGAACCGGAGGCACCCTTGCCCTTGGTCTGGATCAGTGCGCCAGATTCGACGGCGCTCTTCAGGTATTTTCTGATGAACGGAGCCAGTTTCTCCGCGTCGACCTTGTACTGAGCGGCGATGTACTTCTTGATCGCCTGCAGGGAAGATCCGCTACGCTCCTTCATCTCCTTGATAGCGTTGTTGACCATCTCAGATGTTTTGGGATGAGTCGGCTTCGCCTTCGGCTTCTTCGCAGCACCGGCGCCGCCGGCCTGCCTCGCCTGCTTCTTCGCTGGGGTAGTGGGCGCGGGAGCCTCGGTAGCGACTGCGGTGTCTGCCATTGTATTATATTTGTTTTGAAAAAGATTCAACTTCACACACAACACACTGTTAAAAAGTAGGTACTAGGTAGTAGTAAGTAGGACGTATAAAGAGAGACTTAGATGTCGCCACTTATAGGTTTTACGAAGTTCGTATGCGTACGCTTAGGTACGACGGAACTTTACCGTAACGAGCGCCGTGATGTCGCGGGACGTTTTCTCGTATGAACGCTTGAAAGTTTTCACTAACACGTATCTAATAAAATAAACAAAAAGAAGGGTTAACGGCGGTTAGTGCATCGAGGTTTTGCGGTTTCGGACAGGTCATGAAGTTGACGATGCGGGTGTGCGAATTCGGGGCGAGTGAGGTGCGCGTTCAGCCGGTGGCGGTGTTTTATTTTGACGACTGCGTACGAAGCGTAGGTCGGGTCGTGTTCAAAACGTTATTTTCTCTATAAAAGTGATAGTTAGTGTGCAGTTAGGTCGACGCGTCAACAAGGAGGATATCGAGCTGGTGTGGTAACAGGACTTTGTCGATATCACACCGTCTCGCGAAGGTATTATCGACCTAAAAGTGAAGCGTCGTAAAACACCTCGAGCGCCGAACTGCTAAGGACGGACGACTCCGTCCAGGACGTGCAACCTATTAATATAGTATTTTATTAAAAGACGAGAGTGCCCTTCGACGAGTGGACAGTGTACAGATCGGTATAATCGCATCGGGAATCGTAATAAACAATGTGTAAAACAACGACAATACTCTGGTACAGCTACTCTGTAGGTCGCGCCAGTACCGTACGCGGCTGGTCCGAGTACCGCGGCGCTCTCTTCACAGTAAGCAGCAGTCCGCCTGTGTAATACAGCTAGGTACCTACGTATACTAAAATAATGGCTAAGTAGTAAGTAGGTAAATAAATAAATAATATGAACAAAAAGAAAAAAAAATATGCGTCAAAATTGCAATAAGTAGATACGTATAGGCAATAATAAACAAACGGCACGCGAATCATGGGGCGTTCAAACGAATAGGCAGATAGTACCTAGCTAGGTAGAGTTTCTACAACGTAAGTATTGAATCTACTAATGTTTTACTTTTATTTTTCATTCAATTCCAGTATACACCTCAGTGAGTGGCGATGGGCTTTTCATCATGCGTAGAAGAACAAAAACAAGCGTCAACTTAGCGCGTATTTATTACCTGCCTGCGTATAAGCAAGCGAAGCGCGCATTATGTAGACCGTACCTACATATTTCAATTTTAAGATAGTTTTATAATAAAGGTATTATTTATAATATAATTACGGTATTTCATTTATGTTTACCCCCTCTCGTAGGTAGGTAACTCCAAAACCAAAGTAGGTACGTATTACACAGTGCCCAATGATTTTGGGTCCACCCAAAAGTATAGTAGTGTAAGTAGTATGCGTGGTGGTACTTGCGTGCATCTTAATAAGTAAGTAAGTAAGTAAGTAACTAACTAACTAACTAAATAAATAAATAGGTAGGTAGGTAGATAGGTTGAGGTACGTTTTTTAGACAATTCCACTCAAGAAACATATTTAATAATATCGAATAATATGCGGCCCTGAAAAGGGCCTTTTTTATGTGCGCTTCTATATACGTATGGTTGAACGGTATGATTATGTTCACAACAAACACAACACACACACGTCCACCACCACAGTATGTAGAGCTGGTTGCGCCGCAGGCAACACGTACACGCGGGGCATGCAGGTGTTTAACCGCCGAAACCGTACAGGGTGCGACCCTGGCGCTTCAGAGCGTAGACGACATCCATGGCGGTGACGGTCTTCCTCTTGGCGTGCTCGGTGTAAGTGACGGCGTCGCGAATGACGTTCTCTAGGAACACTTTAAGCACACCGCGAGTCTCTTCGTAGATCAGACCGGAGATACGTTTCACGCCGCCTCTGCGAGCCAGACGACGGATGGCGGGCTTCGTGATACCTTGGATGTTATCACGAAGTACCTTCCTGTGACGCTTGGCTCCTCCTTTTCCCAGACCCTTTCCTCCCTTACCGCGACCGGTCATCTTCTTTGCAGTGGGGTTTCAAAATAACACAACGAACGATAATACACTCAGCACGGCAGTGCGCACACGAACGACGCGAGCGACTGGAATATCTTTTAACGGCTCCGTGCTGCTTGTATTTATACTAAACGCGGAGCGCAGCGGGCGGGGGGACGGAGACGTGGAGGTGCGGGGGGCGAGTCGAGCCGGCGCTCGTCGCTGATTGGTCGATTGGACGATGTCTCTTAAAACAGAACAAGTTAGGTACATTATACTAAACTTTATGTTTTCCAATTTTATAAAATTTTATTTTATTTTAGTTACTCCATAATTATATATATAAATAAATGTATGTACCTACCTATGCCGTAACAATTAATACTCTTCAGTTTACTCGATATATAGGTACCTACTTAAATTAAATACATCATAATATTATACAATATTACCATACTGTGTCAAGTTTACAAGGGACACAGTACAATTTGTAAGTATAATTTGTGTTATAGGTAGGTATATAGATAGTAAGTAGTTAGGTACATTATTGTATGTACTTTTCTCTCATTCGACTTTATTCATTGTAATGTAAAATTATAAGTGATATAGGTACCTAGTTAGGGAGTTTGTTTTGTTTGAAAATATAAATGTTGCTTATGTGGATTACAGTGTAGGGTATAGATAGGTAGGTAGGTAGGTAGGTAGGTAGGTAGGTAGGTAGGTATTTAACGTTTTTTTATGACGTCTGATATAAAGAAACATTTAATTATCTGATACATATGTGGCCCTGAAAAGGGCCTTTTATGTGAACGAACGAACGCACAGCCACAGCCACAGACACGTTGCAATGCACGAAGGCAGTCTACGTGGAGGGCGATGTGTATTGTGACGTCAGCAGTTTAAGCGCGTTCGCCTCTGATCCTGCGCGCCAACTGGATGTCCTTGGGCATGATGGTGACGCGCTTCGCGTGAATCGCGCACAGGTTGGTGTCTTCGAAGAGACCGACGAGATAAGCTTCGCTAGCCTCCTGCAGCGCCATAACAGCGGAGCTCTGGAAACGGAGATCGGTCTTGAAGTCTTGTGCGATCTCACGCACGAGACGCTGGAACGGAAGCTTGCGGATCAGCAGTTCGGTACTCTTCTGGTAGCGACGAATCTCACGGAGGGCCACAGTGCCGGGCCTGTAGCGATGGGGTTTCTTAACGCCACCGGTGGCCGGTGCGCTCTTGCGCGCAGCCTTGGTGGCGAGCTGTTTCCTCGGTGCCTT
Organism: Xanthia icteritia; assembly: GCA_949128155.2. Lineage (NCBI taxonomy): Eukaryota > Metazoa > Arthropoda > Insecta > Lepidoptera > Noctuidae > Xanthia > Xanthia icteritia. The sequence continues at coordinate 5,788,740 of OY855862.1, read as the reverse complement.
ACCACCGGTGGATTTACGAGCGGTCTGCTTAGTACGCGCCATTGTAAACACGGAAAGACGACGACGACGACAGATAAATAATAATCAACTGAGAATACTAACTTTAGATACACGCAACGGACGCGCGCGGACCTACACACTTCGAACGTACGAGAGAGAATAAAAACGTACCAAGGCACGGTCGAGTATTTATACCAAAGCAACTAAGCGGGCAGGAGCGCGCGCGCGCCCCTGCGCGCCCTCTTCAGTACAACGAGCTAACTAAAATTGTTATAAAATATAAAACAATATTAATCTAATAAGTATGTTTAAAACTCTTAATTAATAATATTTGTGTCTGTTATTTTACAAAATACACCAGTCTGTCTAAAAGTGTAGATAAATACAAAAGTGCCGTCCGTCCCCCCCCCCCCCGTAAACAGATATACAAATTTTATTAGTTGTCTAGAGAGACTTGTTGAGAAACTAACTGTGTGATTTTTCTATGTTAAGTTTTCTGCTACATACGTATTCACTTGCATCTCAATTAATACGCTATCGTTTAAGCGGGAAGTTTCCTGTGCATGTTGTATTTGTTTATGCATAGTTATTTAGTAAGTAAGTAAGTAAGTAAGTAAGTAAGTAAGTAAATAAGGAAGGAAGGAAGGTAGGTAGGTAGGTAGGTAGGTAAGTAGGTACGTATGTATGTATGTATGCATGTAACTAAATAACTAAGCAAGTAAGTGTAGGTAGGTCTATTATAATAAGCCTGATAAGTCTTCATTCAATTCATTATGATACTAGGTACGTGTTTGTTTTAAAAACTACCTATATATAAGGTATAATATAATAACTATCTATCTAGTAGTAACGTTTTGACTCATCAAATTTAAAGAAACGTGAATTTATCACATGAACATATTTGTGGCCCTGAAAAGGGCCTTTTGTTTTTACTCCTGCCATCTCACGGTGTGCGTGCGTGCGCGTCCAGACGTTTGTCGTGGTTTGCTCGTAAGCACGTGAATCATGCGCGCGTCTCGTACGTACATACATGACATATGCACATTACGATGACACTAACACACAATTAACACGCACCACAGTCAACAAGACACACGAACAAGCGCACTGGGTTTAACACTGTACACAAACACGAGGCGGCGTTGAGACGGAGCGTCGGCGGCTCTTGCTAGCCTACCGACCCGCTCACTTGGAGCTGGTGTATTTGGTGACGGCCTTGGTGCCCTCACTGACGGCGTGCTTGGCGAGCTCGCCGGGCAGCAGGAGTCTGACGGACGTCTGCACCTCCCTGGACGTGATGGTGGATCTCTTGTTGTAGTGGGCGAGACGGGAAGCTTCGGCGGCGATACGCTCGAAGATGTCGTTCACGAACGAGTTCATGATAGACATGGCCTTGCTGGAGATACCGGTGTCGGGGTGCACCTGCTTCAGGACCTTGTAGATGTAGATGGCGTAACTCTCCTTCCTCTTGTGCTTCTTCTTCTTCTTGTCGGTCTTGGAGATGTTCTTCTGGGCTTTGCCAGACTTCTTGGCGGCTTTACCACTTGTCTTGGGCGGCATTATGAATTATTGTCGAGTACACGTGCTACCGAAACGGGGTTCAGTCGCAGTATAACGCACTACTCAAGTTAACAGTTTTATTTATAGTGACCCTCACGGCGCACAGTTGCGGAAAACGGTGAGACATTCGACGCAGCGGCGGACCAATCACAACGCTCCTAAGCCAGAGTGTAGATCGCGCGCGGGGAGAGGGGATGAGGAGAGGGGATGCTCGGGGGGCGGGCGAGGCGACGCTTATTGCTTGTATTCCGTCATTATTGGAAAATATGTAAGAAAACTAATTTTAACATAAAAACTATATAAAAATTACATTAGAAAAAAGGTATTAACTGGTGTCATATTATTATTTTCATAATGCGTAATGCATAAATGCATTTGAAAAAGATTTACTTATAAAGGTTTCGAAACCTTTTCCTGCTCACGTTATTTAGTAAAAAAAATTATAAGTATATTTATATTCTGTGTTATTATGTAAATAAACATTGTTGTTGTGATGTATAAAACACCAACATAATATTTACAAAAAAATTTTTGGTATGTACCTACATAACGACAACATTTTGTACTGCTCGTAACAACAACATTTCACATTATCTACTCTGAACTGTGCGTTTGTCTGTAATGGCCCGAGTATATTTGACAAATTCAATGATATGATATGTGCAAGTACCTAAATTATAGTTTCTAAAACTCCTTCCTAAGAGTTATTATTAGGTAGGTACGGTCTATTTTAAAGAGAGTGTGTGAGGTAAATAGATAGATAGGTAGGTAGGTAGGTACGTTTTTGTTTGACGACAAGACTGATAAAGAAACTGTCTGTTATAATATTTGACGAATCATATTGTGGCCCTGAAAAGGGCCTTTTGTTTTGAATGCATACGAGCGGAGAGCATCGCGAAAACGCCGACATAATAGATATAGGCATAAATATTATATCGAAGTACGCGTGCGGGGGCACTCGCACGAAGCACCACCACGTTCAGAAGTTGCGGCACGACGTTTAAGCCTTCTTCTCGGTCTTCTTGGGCAGTAGCACGGCCTGGATGTTCGGCAGCACACCACCTTGAGCGATCGTCACGCCGGAGAGCAGCTTGTTCAACTCCTCGTCGTTGCGGATGGCCAATTGAAGATGACGCGGGATGATCCTGGTCTTCTTGTTGTCTCTCGCGGCGTTACCGGCCAACTCGAGGACCTCAGCGGCCAGATACTCCATCACGGCGGCCAAGTAGACGGGAGCACCGGCACCCACGCGCTCTGCGTAGTTTCCGTTACGCAGCAGCCTGTGAATACGACCCACAGGGAACTGGAGACCAGCACGGTTGGAACGGGACTTTGCCTTTCCCTTCACCTTGCCACCTTTACCGCGACCAGACATAATGAAAGATTTGTTTATAGAACAACTCACGAAAACAACGAAACACGCGTACAGAAGTGCGCGCGCCGAACGAATCTAGTTACAATGTTCCGGACAATCGAGACGTCGCGACGCCCCCGCAAGGGGGCGTGGCGAACGGGGTCGGAGCATCGCCCCTCGCCCGCGGATGCACAACAGTGACCCGTAACTACGGGCCCTTCATTATATTTGCCTAAAACGGCCTGTGGAAATTGACACAGCAAGCTGTGTCTGTGTGAGTGGTTGCAATGAATATTTCTGTAGGCGCGCCGCGACGCTAATAACAATAGCGTCGCTTTCTTCACGACATCTCGGCGGTCAGTCCCCGCCAGGTGAGACCCCCAGTTACCTGGGGGAGGCCCGACGAAGACGACCAGCGACAGAGATGCCGACTCGACGCTCCTACAGGTAGATATGTAGTTTACCCTCTCCCCGCTCACAGATCTAGCCGTTTACGGATTGAGGGATCAACAGTCGTGTATGTGGGAGCGGTTTGTATTGTAGTGTTACGCCGCTCGGTGTCTACGTGCGTCGCGGCCCGCGTCGCGCCTGCACGTGTTGTGTATAGATGCATGTATAGTTAGGTTGTCTGTATTTAGTTGCGTGACATGCCTATATTAACTTAGAACACGCCACGCAACAGATGTATGTGTACATCTGTAGAGTCTTATTATATCGAGTGAGCTGCGTGTAACCTGGGTGCGGCTCACTCGAGGCGTCAATCCGGTGGATGGGGTCAATCGTCCGCTACCAGGTCGCGGGGCAGGGGTCTCGCGTCGGGCGGGCGCGCGTGCAATGGCGCTATCTGCCTGACATGGGGCCAGGCAGAGGCGTCGGCACGCGCGAACATCGCCTTCGCGAGTCGCCCTACAAACTCGTCCAGGCTCTCAATCCCGAGATCCCGGTGGAGTACATCGTTCCTCACGAAGTGAGGAGCATCGACTATTGTCCGCAGCGCAAGGTTTTGTTGCGCGCGGAGCGTCTTGCGGCTCGACTCCTTCGTGAGGGCGAACCACGCTGGGGCGGCGTACGTCAAGATTGGGCGCACGTACATCTTGTACACGCCCAACTTGACGCGCGCCGGGATGCGGGATGAGAGCACAGGTTTAAGGAGGTTGCGGGCGACCCTACCCTGCGCGGCGACCTTGCGGACATGTGGCCCCATCGTGAGGCGGCGGTCGATGGTCACACCCAGGTACTTGACCTGGGGCGTCCAATCGACGGCGGCCCCCTGCAGTTTCAAAGGTGGTGGGAGAGGCGCTGATCCGGTAACCATCGCCTGCGTCTTACCCACGTTCACCGACAGCCGCCACTTCGACAACCAGTCGGGAAGGAGGTCGAGGGCGCGCTGCATTTTGACCGCCGCGTGCTTCGCATTTAGCGAAGTGGTGATGTACGCGGCGTCGTCAGCATACAGCGCGAGCGTCGCCTCTGGAGTGGTGGGGATGTCGTCGGTGTAACGCGAGTAACACGCTGGCGACACGCAGCTGCCCTGCGGCACACCTGCCAGCACTGGGCGGGCACCGGATGTCGCCCCGTCGACCACCACCTTGAAAATCCTGTTGGACAGAAAAGAAGAGACCACCCTTACAACGCGACGGGGCGCGTCGGACGTGGCCAACTTATATATAAGGCCGTCGTGCCATACACGGTCGAAGGCCTTCTCCATGTCAAGGAATACTGCCACCGAGCATTCCTTTTTATTTAACGCTGTCGTTAGTAGGTGCAGTACCCTTGACAGCTGAAGCGTCGTGCTATGTTCCGCCCTAAAGCCAAATTGCTCTGGGCGCGGGACGATGTGTTTTTCCAGGTGTCGCAGCAGGAGTGCTTCGAACACCTTGGAGACCGTCGGCAGAAGTGTGATCGGCCGATAGCTCTCCGGCTTCAGGACATTCTTCCCCGCCTTGGGCAGCATTATGACGCGCCCCTCCTTCCACGAGGTGGGAAAGGTCCCCGTGCGCAGTATCGCCGTAAACAGGCGCGCCAGCGCTGCCACCGTACGGAACGGCAGGCGGCGCAGCACTGCGTTGGAGATACCGTCGGCACCGGGGGCCTTCCTAGGCTTCGTCCTTAGGATGGCGCGTCTAACTGCGCCAGGCGAGAAGTAAATAGGGTCCTCCTCGGGAGCTATCGGCGTTGCGAAGTAGTCTCCTAGGTGTTTCTCGACTGCTGCGACATGCTCTACGTCGGTGGTCGAGTTAGGGCGGAACTGACGCTCCAGGTGTTCGGCGAAGACCTCCGCCCGGTCCTCCGCTACATACTTGAGCGCCCCGTCACTGTTGAGTAGAGGGCGCACCGGGGCTGGGGTATTCGTCAGCTGGCTGCACAGTCGGTGGACAGACGGCCAACTGTCTGTTGTGGCGTCTATTCGTTCCTCCCAGCCCGCGGCGGTGTGGGCCGTTAACTCGGCCTTTACCTTCTCCGCGAGACGGTTAAGCTGCGTCTTCATGGTAGGGCATCTTGTCTGTTGCCACTGCTTGCGTAGGCGCCTCTTCACGGCGATCATGGCACTGATGTGCGCCGGCAAGGGCGGCATAGGCCCTCTCCCTTGCGGCTGCACAGTCGTCGCCGCTTCTAGGGCGCTCTGAATGCAAGCAGTGACGTCATCCGCCGCTCGCTCTACGTCCGCGGAGGAAACAATAGGCCGAGTAGGCGTGGTGGTCTCTATCTTTTCTGTAAACAGCGTCCAGTCTGTTGATCGACGTGGCGCTATTGGTCTCAGACGGGTCGGCTGTCCCGATAGGACGACGAGCACAGGTTGGTGGTCCGACTGCAACTCGTCGTCTATCACGTGCTGCGTGATCTGGCTGCACAGCCCTCTGTGTACTGCGATGTCCAATACGTCGGGCATGTAGTGGGCTGCATCTGGGTAGTGGGTTGGCGTTTCCGGCCCGGACACCGCGTACCCACAGGCTTCCGCGTCCGCGAAGAGCCGTCTCCCCTGGGTATTCGTCAGCATCGAATTCCACGCCGGGTGCTTGCAATTTAAGTCGCCGGCAAGGATGGTCGCGTGTGTCGACGCAGTTAGTAGCGCCCGCAGCTCTACCAAATTTAGGTGTGCAGCGGGCGGCTTATAACATGCGTAGACGTTGATGTCCTCGCCGGCAACATGTAGCTGCACCCCCAGCGCGTAAAACGTGCTGAGTGACGGCAAGGGGAGCTCTTGATGGACGACTCTCCGCTTCACAAGTACCGCCAGACCACGGTATCGGACTTGTAGAGCCGACCTCTCATCCTTCCGGTAAACGTGGTAACCCGGGAACCTGACCCTATCCTCAGGTCCCAGGTGTGTTTCACTGATTAGCGCCACGTCGATATTCTGATCCCGAAGGAGATGGCGGAGGGGGGCGACCTTGTCCCTAAGGCCGCGGGCGTTCCAATGTATAATCCTCAACGGTCTAGCCATCACAGAGTGACAGCAATGTGGCCAGACCGTCGAGGATGACCGCTTCAATGTCTCGGCCCTGCCTTATAGCCCTTATGAGGTCCATAAGGAGCTTTATCGCGCAGGTTGTGAACTCTTTGCTTGTGGTTTGCGGCATCTGCGCAATGTTACCGTCGCTAATTTGCGCGATAGTAGCGCCACCACTCGTCGACGCAGGGAAGCTTCCCTGCGCTGTGATTGGCCGCTGTGCCTTCGTGGCTTTGACCGCGGCAGTGGCGGCGCCATGCGGCTTTTGAGTGAACCCACTAGTTCCACGGTTTTGACGCTGCGCCATACTGGCGCCACTAGTGGGTTCGTCCGACATTTGCAGTTTAGTCTCCCTCGGTGCAACCTGCGCGATCGTTAAGGCAGGGGCGGCCGAAGGGGGGTCCTTTTGCGTTTCAGGGGGGGGGGGCTTCTTCCCTTTCCCCCCCCGCTTCTTTTTCCTCCGCTTAGAGGAGGGGGCCTGGGTCCTTTCTGTGGGCTCGTTGGCTGCCGCCATCAGCGTCGTGCCTTCCGCCTCTACAGTGGCAGTCTGTGTTGTTTGCGGCCTAGCCGCTTGTGCCCGGCTTGTGGCCGTGATGGCGACAGTCCCCGCTCGCTTGTTGCGAACTTCCCGTTCGAACACGGGGCACTTTATGTTGCTGGCGGGGTGCGGGCCACCGCAATTGACGCAGGTGGCCGGCTCTTCCCGCGGGCGCGGGCAGTCGCGTGCCGCGTGTTCACCACCGCATCGCACACAAGCGAGCGGACGGTGGCACTGGTGCGAGCTGTGCCTGAACCGTTGGCACCGGTGGCACTGTGCGGGCCCACGTTTGCCCTTCCAGGCCTCTATTTTGACACCCCGCATATACATAAATACGGTGGTGCCATATATGTTCCGGACATCGGGGGTCTTCTTTAAAATAGCGTGGAACACGCAGCCGGGTCTTCCTTGTGCGCCCTTGATGTGACGCACGTACTCCGGCTGGTATCCCATCGTCCGGAGTTCCTCCTCTATCTCCTTCGGGTCCGTGTCCGCCGGTAGGCCCCGAATGGCGATCTTCAGGCTTTTGTCCGCTGGCAGCGAGTACGCGAACCAACTGACGCCGCTGTCCTTTTCCAGGCCCGTCAGGTACCGCTGAACCAGCCTATACTCTTCCTCGGTCTCCGGGGTGAACCTCACCCCGGTCCCGTAAGGACGAGCACTAGGAGGCCGGCCCAGTTTCCCACTGATGGCCCGGAAATGCATGGCCCAGTTGGGCAGCGTCTCAACGACCAGCGGGGGAAAACGGAGCTTCTTCTTGCCCGGCTTCTGCTTTGTCGACGTCGACGGTGCAGCGCCGGGCGTGGCGGCAGGGGGGGGGGCGGTGGGAGTTGTATTGGGCACCGGGGGCAAGTTAAAAGTACTCACCCCGGTGGCTCTCGGTGGTGTTGGCGATTGCGGCGGTGAGGTATGGCGGACCGCGTCAGAGTAGGTAGGCGACGCTTGCGTGCCTCGACCCCGCGGCGCGCTTTCGCGCTGTGGCCGCGGCGGGTCAAGGCAATAGCGTTTCGCCTCCTCCGACACGGTCTCGCCGGAGCTCCTTCTGCGTCGCTGGGGGCGGGCCTCGAGTTCATACTCGAAGTTGAACCCCAGCGACGGTGTTGGTGACGCCGGCGACATTAGCTCGGCGACTGGCGGTCGTCCGCCTGCGGTGGGCCGCGAATCGGATCGTGGGGTCATATCCGGGGACATGTCCCCACGACCGGACGCGGCCGAGCCCACTGAAGCCAGCGACATGCTCGATCCCATACGTGATGAGCATGCCGACAGCATTGCGGGCGAGTCGCAAGCGGACGCACGGGGAGGCGCCGGCGAAGCGGGCGCCTGCGTCTTGAGTGTTGCCGGCCTAACATATGGGCCGGCACTTGCTGGCCGCTCCTGCTCCGCCATCACCGGACCCGCCAGCGAGCGGCGGGGGCCGGGAGCGGCGGTGCGCGGAGCTGGCACAGCACGGGACAGCTTGGGTATTGCGCCGGTAGACGGCGCTGGCGGCGAGGCGAACCGAGGCGGCGGAGCGGCGGTACGCACGGGAGGCGCGCGGTCCCGTGTAGTCACTACAGGGGTACGCGGGGGTGGGAGCGCGGGGTAGGCTGCGCGGGGCGCGGCGGAGCGCACAGCGGGTGCGGCAAGCGCTACGGGCGCGATCGTACGCGCGGGAGGTACGGGTGCACGCGCATGCGGTGCGCGGCTCGGGTTGTCGACCGGCCCCGGGGCCTGTATGGGCACCGGGCGGAACGCGGCGGGGCGGACGGGTACCGCGTGCGGCCGACCCGACGACGGCGTAGGCGCAACGCGCGCAGGCGCCGATGACGTCGGTGGGCCGGGGGGCACAGCGGCTCTCGTCCCCCCCCCAGCGTCCCCCTCCGGTCGCTTCTTCCCCTTCTTCTTGGTTGAGGCGGTGGTGGTGGTCTTCTTGGGGCCGGCCGGTGGTGCACCGAGCGCCGCATCGCCAATATTTGGCAACGACAGCGCCCGATCCAGCACCGGGCGGTCCTCCTGAGACCCGGCATCGTGGCCCAATGAGCCACGCGTGCCGGGCTTCGGCATTTTAAAACTGGGCGTGGCCTCCGCGACCGCGACGGTGAGGACTCACCGGGCAGCACGGGGCGGCTCCCTCTGAGCTGCACAGGTACCCGACGGTGTCCTGTACAGCACAGAGTGAGTCGACAATTAGAGCGATCCGCGCGGATTAACGCGATAGCGGCACAAAACAACGGAGCTTCAGTTGCGACTATCGCGCTTGGACACTGGCTAATCCTGTTCCGGACTCGCCAGTTTTCACGTTTTTATACGCGGAGCGCGTAGCCGTGTCAGTGGGTGGGGGTGCACAGCTAACGAAACTAATTCACAAAACGCGCAAGCGCGCGCGCGCGCTCTCTAGCCAAGCGGCGTCACGTACGCTGCACCATGGTTAAGGAAGGGGTGGGTAGAGATTTAGCACAATTTAATAAACTATTGCTTTTTAGTATATCTACACATAATTATGACAAGACCTTTTAATAATATTAATGAGGAATTTTTTTTTTTTTTTTTTTTATTTTTTTTTTTTTTTTTCTTTCTTTCTAGTCTATAATTCTGTTGAATAAGTTTTGAAATGGGATTGTAGGTAAGTACTCACCTACATACACCTACGGGGTAGTTTATTTTTATTTATTTATTTGCGTGAATATTTTACGTCACATGTTATGAAAAGTATTAATATAATATGAAATAGGTAGGTAGGTAGGTAGGTAGGTAGGTAGGTAGGTAGGTAGGTAGGTAGGTAGGTAGGTAGGTAGGTAGGTAGGTAGGTAGGTAGGTAGGTAGGTAGGTAGGTAGGTAGCTAGCTAGGTAGGTAGGTAGGTAGGTAGCTAGCTAGCTAGCTAGCTAGCTAGCTAGCTAGCTAGGTATTTAGTAGTAGGTTCTATAACATTTCCGTCTTTTCCCTAAGTCAATTAATTAATTAATTACCTTTATAGATTTATTAGACTGTAAGCACAAGTGTCGAATATTGAAATCGAAAGTGCAATGGAAATTGTATTCATGTATAATAGATAGGTAGTGATCTAGGACCTATCTATGTAGGTATTTCATACTTACGATAGATAAAATTTTTTGTTTATTTGGTGAGATATTTCGTGTACCTGTGTACCTATCTATAATATTTATGCGTATGTTATTATGTACTTATAATATAACGTTTTGACTCTCTGTGTAATAGAAACGAATATTTTTCATATTCATGATAGTTTTGTTAGCCCTGAAAAGGGCTTTTTGGTGTGGTGAGCGCATGCACGCGCGCTTAGCATCTCGGTGCCGCCGTCCGTGATTTCTTCAGTTGCTTCTGATGAATCGTTGGTGACGACGAGCTCGAGACACGTCGAGCGCGTTCCGCACCCTCCTTCCCGAGGACGATAGACGCGTACGTACTGCGTGCGCGCGGTTGGACGATGATGAAAACAAACAAACGCACAAAGCACGCGCGCGCCTCTCTCTACAGTGTGCAGTATTATTACATACAAAACATTAATAATAATAATTATGTAAGTACGTACACACACACTGCACAGTAGGTAAGACGCGCACGCACATTTGTCACTATCACTCATCAGCTGCTGCTGTTGTTGTTGTATCGATGGTGGGTGGTGGTCGTCAGCCGACTCTGCGCCGCTGTCGTCGTCGCCGTCGCCGTCGTCGCCGGTGTAACGCGAACGCGACCGTAGCTTACTTCTTAGCTGCGGACGCTTTCTTGGCTGCCGGCTTAGACTTGGGTGTGACCGCGGCCTTCTTGGGTTTAGGCGCTTTAGGTTTCTTGGTCGGCGGCTTCGCTGTCTTTTTAGCTTTAGGAGCGGCGCCTCCCTTCGCCTTAGCGGGGGCGGCGGCCTTCTTGGGTGTAGGCTTCTTCTTAGCGGCGGCGGCCTTCTTGTCCTTGGCGGCAGCGGCGGCCTTGGCCTTTGAAGGTGAACTGGAGGCGGCAGACGCGGCCGCGGCTGCTGCCTTCTTGGTCTTGGCACCCGCCGCAGAGGCGGTCGCCTTCTTCGTCTTGGCGGCGGCGGCGGGCGCCTTGCCGGCGGCCTTGCCAGCAGCACCACCGGCGGGTTTCTTGGCGTGGTGCGATTTCGACTCAAGCTTGAAGGAACCGGAGGCACCCTTGCCCTTGGTCTGGATCAGTGCGCCAGATTCGACGGCGCTCTTCAGGTATTTTCTGATGAACGGAGCCAGTTTCTCCGCGTCGACCTTGTACTGAGCGGCGATGTACTTCTTGATCGCCTGCAGGGAAGATCCGCTACGCTCCTTCATCTCCTTGATAGCGTTGTTGACCATCTCAGATGTTTTGGGATGAGTCGGCTTCGCCTTCGGCTTCTTCGCAGCACCGGCGCCGCCGGCCTGCCTCGCCTGCTTCTTCGCTGGGGTAGTGGGCGCGGGAGCCTCGGTAGCGACTGCGGTGTCTGCCATTGTATTATATTTGTTTTGAAAAAGATTCAACTTCACACACAACACACTGTTAAAAAGTAGGTACTAGGTAGTAGTAAGTAGGACGTATAAAGAGAGACTTAGATGTCGCCACTTATAGGTTTTACGAAGTTCGTATGCGTACGCTTAGGTACGACGGAACTTTACCGTAACGAGCGCCGTGATGTCGCGGGACGTTTTCTCGTATGAACGCTTGAAAGTTTTCACTAACACGTATCTAATAAAATAAACAAAAAGAAGGGTTAACGGCGGTTAGTGCATCGAGGTTTTGCGGTTTCGGACAGGTCATGAAGTTGACGATGCGGGTGTGCGAATTCGGGGCGAGTGAGGTGCGCGTTCAGCCGGTGGCGGTGTTTTATTTTGACGACTGCGTACGAAGCGTAGGTCGGGTCGTGTTCAAAACGTTATTTTCTCTATAAAAGTGATAGTTAGTGTGCAGTTAGGTCGACGCGTCAACAAGGAGGATATCGAGCTGGTGTGGTAACAGGACTTTGTCGATATCACACCGTCTCGCGAAGGTATTATCGACCTAAAAGTGAAGCGTCGTAAAACACCTCGAGCGCCGAACTGCTAAGGACGGACGACTCCGTCCAGGACGTGCAACCTATTAATATAGTATTTTATTAAAAGACGAGAGTGCCCTTCGACGAGTGGACAGTGTACAGATCGGTATAATCGCATCGGGAATCGTAATAAACAATGTGTAAAACAACGACAATACTCTGGTACAGCTACTCTGTAGGTCGCGCCAGTACCGTACGCGGCTGGTCCGAGTACCGCGGCGCTCTCTTCACAGTAAGCAGCAGTCCGCCTGTGTAATACAGCTAGGTACCTACGTATACTAAAATAATGGCTAAGTAGTAAGTAGGTAAATAAATAAATAATATGAACAAAAAGAAAAAAAAATATGCGTCAAAATTGCAATAAGTAGATACGTATAGGCAATAATAAACAAACGGCACGCGAATCATGGGGCGTTCAAACGAATAGGCAGATAGTACCTAGCTAGGTAGAGTTTCTACAACGTAAGTATTGAATCTACTAATGTTTTACTTTTATTTTTCATTCAATTCCAGTATACACCTCAGTGAGTGGCGATGGGCTTTTCATCATGCGTAGAAGAACAAAAACAAGCGTCAACTTAGCGCGTATTTATTACCTGCCTGCGTATAAGCAAGCGAAGCGCGCATTATGTAGACCGTACCTACATATTTCAATTTTAAGATAGTTTTATAATAAAGGTATTATTTATAATATAATTACGGTATTTCATTTATGTTTACCCCCTCTCGTAGGTAGGTAACTCCAAAACCAAAGTAGGTACGTATTACACAGTGCCCAATGATTTTGGGTCCACCCAAAAGTATAGTAGTGTAAGTAGTATGCGTGGTGGTACTTGCGTGCATCTTAATAAGTAAGTAAGTAAGTAAGTAACTAACTAACTAACTAAATAAATAAATAGGTAGGTAGGTAGATAGGTTGAGGTACGTTTTTTAGACAATTCCACTCAAGAAACATATTTAATAATATCGAATAATATGCGGCCCTGAAAAGGGCCTTTTTTATGTGCGCTTCTATATACGTATGGTTGAACGGTATGATTATGTTCACAACAAACACAACACACACACGTCCACCACCACAGTATGTAGAGCTGGTTGCGCCGCAGGCAACACGTACACGCGGGGCATGCAGGTGTTTAACCGCCGAAACCGTACAGGGTGCGACCCTGGCGCTTCAGAGCGTAGACGACATCCATGGCGGTGACGGTCTTCCTCTTGGCGTGCTCGGTGTAAGTGACGGCGTCGCGAATGACGTTCTCTAGGAACACTTTAAGCACACCGCGAGTCTCTTCGTAGATCAGACCGGAGATACGTTTCACGCCGCCTCTGCGAGCCAGACGACGGATGGCGGGCTTCGTGATACCTTGGATGTTATCACGAAGTACCTTCCTGTGACGCTTGGCTCCTCCTTTTCCCAGACCCTTTCCTCCCTTACCGCGACCGGTCATCTTCTTTGCAGTGGGGTTTCAAAATAACACAACGAACGATAATACACTCAGCACGGCAGTGCGCACACGAACGACGCGAGCGACTGGAATATCTTTTAACGGCTCCGTGCTGCTTGTATTTATACTAAACGCGGAGCGCAGCGGGCGGGGGGACGGAGACGTGGAGGTGCGGGGGGCGAGTCGAGCCGGCGCTCGTCGCTGATTGGTCGATTGGACGATGTCTCTTAAAACAGAACAAGTTAGGTACATTATACTAAACTTTATGTTTTCCAATTTTATAAAATTTTATTTTATTTTAGTTACTCCATAATTATATATATAAATAAATGTATGTACCTACCTATGCCGTAACAATTAATACTCTTCAGTTTACTCGATATATAGGTACCTACTTAAATTAAATACATCATAATATTATACAATATTACCATACTGTGTCAAGTTTACAAGGGACACAGTACAATTTGTAAGTATAATTTGTGTTATAGGTAGGTATATAGATAGTAAGTAGTTAGGTACATTATTGTATGTACTTTTCTCTCATTCGACTTTATTCATTGTAATGTAAAATTATAAGTGATATAGGTACCTAGTTAGGGAGTTTGTTTTGTTTGAAAATATAAATGTTGCTTATGTGGATTACAGTGTAGGGTATAGATAGGTAGGTAGGTAGGTAGGTAGGTAGGTAGGTAGGTAGGTATTTAACGTTTTTTTATGACGTCTGATATAAAGAAACATTTAATTATCTGATACATATGTGGCCCTGAAAAGGGCCTTTTATGTGAACGAACGAACGCACAGCCACAGCCACAGACACGTTGCAATGCACGAAGGCAGTCTACGTGGAGGGCGATGTGTATTGTGACGTCAGCAGTTTAAGCGCGTTCGCCTCTGATCCTGCGCGCCAACTGGATGTCCTTGGGCATGATGGTGACGCGCTTCGCGTGAATCGCGCACAGGTTGGTGTCTTCGAAGAGACCGACGAGATAAGCTTCGCTAGCCTCCTGCAGCGCCATAACAGCGGAGCTCTGGAAACGGAGATCGGTCTTGAAGTCTTGTGCGATCTCACGCACGAGACGCTGGAACGGAAGCTTGCGGATCAGCAGTTCGGTACTCTTCTGGTAGCGACGAATCTCACGGAGGGCCACAGTGCCGGGCCTGTAGCGATGGGGTTTCTTAACGCCACCGGTGGCCGGTGCGCTCTTGCGCGCAGCCTTGGTGGCGAGCTGTTTCCTCGGTGCCTTACCACCGGTGGATTTACGAGCGGTCTGCTTAGTACGCGCCATTGTAAACACGGAAAGACGACGACGACGACAGATAAATAATAATCAACTGAGAATACTAACTTTAGATACACGCAACGGACGCGCGCGGACCTACACACTTCGAACGTACGAGAGAGAATAAAAACGTACCAAGGCACGGTCGAGTATTTATACCAAAGCAACTAAGCGGGCAGGAGCGCGCGCGCGCCCCTGCGCGCCCTCTTCAGTACAACGAGCTAACTAAAATTGTTATAAAATATAAAACAATATTAATCTAATAAGTATGTTTAAAACTCTTAATTAATAATATTTGTGTCTGTTATTTTACAAAATACACCAGTCTGTCTAAAAGTGTAGATAAATACAAAAGTGCCGTCCGTCCCCCCCCCCCCCGTAAACAGATATACAAATTTTATTAGTTGTCTAGAGAGACTTGTTGAGAAACTAACTGTGTGATTTTTCTATGTTAAGTTTTCTGCTACATACGTATTCACTTGCATCTCAATTAATACGCTATCGTTTAAGCGGGAAGTTTCCTGTGCATGTTGTATTTGTTTATGCATAGTTATTTAGTAAGTAAGTAAGTAAGTAAGTAAGTAAGTAAGTAAATAAGGAAGGAAGGAAGGTAGGTAGGTAGGTAGGTAGGTAAGTAGGTACGTATGTATGTATGTATGCATGTAACTAAATAACTAAGCAAGTAAGTGTAGGTAGGTCTATTATAATAAGCCTGATAAGTCTTCATTCAATTCATTATGATACTAGGTACGTGTTTGTTTTAAAAACTACCTATATATAAGGTATAATATAATAACTATCTATCTAGTAGTAACGTTTTGACTCATCAAATTTAAAGAAACGTGAATTTATCACATGAACATATTTGTGGCCCTGAAAAGGGCCTTTTGTTTTTACTCCTGCCATCTCACGGTGTGCGTGCGTGCGCGTCCAGACGTTTGTCGTGGTTTGCTCGTAAGCACGTGAATCATGCGCGCGTCTCGTACGTACATACATGACATATGCACATTACGATGACACTAACACACAATTAACACGCACCACAGTCAACAAGACACACGAACAAGCGCACTGGGTTTAACACTGTACACAAACACGAGGCGGCGTTGAGACGGAGCGTCGGCGGCTCTTGCTAGCCTACCGACCCGCTCACTTGGAGCTGGTGTATTTGGTGACGGCCTTGGTGCCCTCACTGACGGCGTGCTTGGCGAGCTCGCCGGGCAGCAGGAGTCTGACGGACGTCTGCACCTCCCTGGACGTGATGGTGGATCTCTTGTTGTAGTGGGCGAGACGGGAAGCTTCGGCGGCGATACGCTCGAAGATGTCGTTCACGAACGAGTTCATGATAGACATGGCCTTGCTGGAGATACCGGTGTCGGGGTGCACCTGCTTCAGGACCTTGTAGATGTAGATGGCGTAACTCTCCTTCCTCTTGTGCTTCTTCTTCTTCTTGTCGGTCTTGGAGATGTTCTTCTGGGCTTTGCCAGACTTCTTGGCGGCTTTACCACTTGTCTTGGGCGGCATTATGAATTATTGTCGAGTACACGTGCTACCGAAACGGGGTTCAGTCGCAGTATAACGCACTACTCAAGTTAACAGTTTTATTTATAGTGACCCTCACGGCGCACAGTTGCGGAAAACGGTGAGACATTCGACGCAGCGGCGGACCAATCACAACGCTCCTAAGCCAGAGTGTAGATCGCGCGCGGGGAGAGGGGATGAGGAGAGGGGATGCTCGGGGGGCGGGCGAGGCGACGCTTATTGCTTGTATTCCGTCATTATTGGAAAATATGTAAGAAAACTAATTTTAACATAAAAACTATATAAAAATTACATTAGAAAAAAGGTATTAACTGGTGTCATATTATTATTTTCATAATGCGTAATGCATAAATGCATTTGAAAAAGATTTACTTATAAAGGTTTCGAAACCTTTTCCTGCTCACGTTATTTAGTAAAAAAAATTATAAGTATATTTATATTCTGTGTTATTATGTAAATAAACATTGTTGTTGTGATGTATAAAACACCAACATAATATTTACAAAAAAATTTTTGGTATGTACCTACATAACGACAACATTTTGTACTGCTCGTAACAACAACATTTCACATTATCTACTCTGAACTGTGCGTTTGTCTGTAATGGCCCGAGTATATTTGACAAATTCAATGATATGATATGTGCAAGTACCTAAATTATAGTTTCTAAAACTCCTTCCTAAGAGTTATTATTAGGTAGGTACGGTCTATTTTAAAGAGAGTGTGTGAGGTAAATAGATAGATAGGTAGGTAGGTAGGTACGTTTTTGTTTGACGACAAGACTGATAAAGAAACTGTCTGTTATAATATTTGACGAATCATATTGTGGCCCTGAAAAGGGCCTTTTGTTTTGAATGCATACGAGCGGAGAGCATCGCGAAAACGCCGACATAATAGATATAGGCATAAATATTATATCGAAGTACGCGTGCGGGGGCACTCGCACGAAGCACCACCACGTTCAGAAGTTGCGGCACGACGTTTAAGCCTTCTTCTCGGTCTTCTTGGGCAGTAGCACGGCCTGGATGTTCGGCAGCACACCACCTTGAGCGATCGTCACGCCGGAGAGCAGCTTGTTCAACTCCTCGTCGTTGCGGATGGCCAATTGAAGATGACGCGGGATGATCCTGGTCTTCTTGTTGTCTCTCGCGGCGTTACCGGCCAACTCGAGGACCTCAGCGGCCAGATACTCCATCACGGCGGCCAAGTAGACGGGAGCACCGGCACCCACGCGCTCTGCGTAGTTTCCGTTACGCAGCAGCCTGTGAATACGACCCACAGGGAACTGGAGACCAGCACGGTTGGAACGGGACTTTGCCTTTCCCTTCACCTTGCCACCTTTACCGCGACCAGACATAATGAAAGATTTGTTTATAGAACAACTCACGAAAACAACGAAACACGCGTACAGAAGTGCGCGCGCC
This sequence comes from Xanthia icteritia, assembly GCA_949128155.2. Lineage (NCBI taxonomy): Eukaryota > Metazoa > Arthropoda > Insecta > Lepidoptera > Noctuidae > Xanthia > Xanthia icteritia. The sequence goes on along the minus strand of OY855862.1, from coordinate 5,771,128 downwards.
GAACGAATCTAGTTACAATGTTCCGGACTCGCCAGTTTTCACGTTTTTATACGCGGAGCGCGTAGCCGTGTCAGTGGGTGGGGGTGCACAGCTAACGAAACTAATTCACAAAACGCGCAAGCGCGCGCGCGCGCTCTCTAGCCAAGCGGCGTCACGTACGCTGCACCATGGTTAAGGAAGGGGTGGGTAGAGATTTAGCACAATTTAATAAACTATTGCTTTTTAGTATATCTACACATAATTATGACAAGACCTTTTAATAATATTAATGAGGAATTTTTTTTTTTTTTTTTTTTATTTTTTTTTTTTTTTTTCTTTCTTTCTAGTCTATAATTCTGTTGAATAAGTTTTGAAATGGGATTGTAGGTAAGTACTCACCTACATACACCTACGGGGTAGTTTATTTTTATTTATTTATTTGCGTGAATATTTTACGTCACATGTTATGAAAAGTATTAATATAATATGAAATAGGTAGGTAGGTAGGTAGGTAGGTAGGTAGGTAGGTAGGTAGGTAGGTAGGTAGGTAGGTAGGTAGGTAGGTAGGTAGGTAGGTAGGTAGGTAGGTAGGTAGGTAGGTAGCTAGCTAGGTAGGTAGGTAGGTAGGTAGCTAGCTAGCTAGCTAGCTAGCTAGCTAGCTAGCTAGGTATTTAGTAGTAGGTTCTATAACATTTCCGTCTTTTCCCTAAGTCAATTAATTAATTAATTACCTTTATAGATTTATTAGACTGTAAGCACAAGTGTCGAATATTGAAATCGAAAGTGCAATGGAAATTGTATTCATGTATAATAGATAGGTAGTGATCTAGGACCTATCTATGTAGGTATTTCATACTTACGATAGATAAAATTTTTTGTTTATTTGGTGAGATATTTCGTGTACCTGTGTACCTATCTATAATATTTATGCGTATGTTATTATGTACTTATAATATAACGTTTTGACTCTCTGTGTAATAGAAACGAATATTTTTCATATTCATGATAGTTTTGTTAGCCCTGAAAAGGGCTTTTTGGTGTGGTGAGCGCATGCACGCGCGCTTAGCATCTCGGTGCCGCCGTCCGTGATTTCTTCAGTTGCTTCTGATGAATCGTTGGTGACGACGAGCTCGAGACACGTCGAGCGCGTTCCGCACCCTCCTTCCCGAGGACGATAGACGCGTACGTACTGCGTGCGCGCGGTTGGACGATGATGAAAACAAACAAACGCACAAAGCACGCGCGCGCCTCTCTCTACAGTGTGCAGTATTATTACATACAAAACATTAATAATAATAATTATGTAAGTACGTACACACACACTGCACAGTAGGTAAGACGCGCACGCACATTTGTCACTATCACTCATCAGCTGCTGCTGTTGTTGTTGTATCGATGGTGGGTGGTGGTCGTCAGCCGACTCTGCGCCGCTGTCGTCGTCGCCGTCGCCGTCGTCGCCGGTGTAACGCGAACGCGACCGTAGCTTACTTCTTAGCTGCGGACGCTTTCTTGGCTGCCGGCTTAGACTTGGGTGTGACCGCGGCCTTCTTGGGTTTAGGCGCTTTAGGTTTCTTGGTCGGCGGCTTCGCTGTCTTTTTAGCTTTAGGAGCGGCGCCTCCCTTCGCCTTAGCGGGGGCGGCGGCCTTCTTGGGTGTAGGCTTCTTCTTAGCGGCGGCGGCCTTCTTGTCCTTGGCGGCAGCGGCGGCCTTGGCCTTTGAAGGTGAACTGGAGGCGGCAGACGCGGCCGCGGCTGCTGCCTTCTTGGTCTTGGCACCCGCCGCAGAGGCGGTCGCCTTCTTCGTCTTGGCGGCGGCGGCGGGCGCCTTGCCGGCGGCCTTGCCAGCAGCACCACCGGCGGGTTTCTTGGCGTGGTGCGATTTCGACTCAAGCTTGAAGGAACCGGAGGCACCCTTGCCCTTGGTCTGGATCAGTGCGCCAGATTCGACGGCGCTCTTCAGGTATTTTCTGATGAACGGAGCCAGTTTCTCCGCGTCGACCTTGTACTGAGCGGCGATGTACTTCTTGATCGCCTGCAGGGAAGATCCGCTACGCTCCTTCATCTCCTTGATAGCGTTGTTGACCATCTCAGATGTTTTGGGATGAGTCGGCTTCGCCTTCGGCTTCTTCGCAGCACCGGCGCCGCCGGCCTGCCTCGCCTGCTTCTTCGCTGGGGTAGTGGGCGCGGGAGCCTCGGTAGCGACTGCGGTGTCTGCCATTGTATTATATTTGTTTTGAAAAAGATTCAACTTCACACACAACACACTGTTAAAAAGTAGGTACTAGGTAGTAGTAAGTAGGACGTATAAAGAGAGACTTAGATGTCGCCACTTATAGGTTTTACGAAGTTCGTATGCGTACGCTTAGGTACGACGGAACTTTACCGTAACGAGCGCCGTGATGTCGCGGGACGTTTTCTCGTATGAACGCTTGAAAGTTTTCACTAACACGTATCTAATAAAATAAACAAAAAGAAGGGTTAACGGCGGTTAGTGCATCGAGGTTTTGCGGTTTCGGACAGGTCATGAAGTTGACGATGCGGGTGTGCGAATTCGGGGCGAGTGAGGTGCGCGTTCAGCCGGTGGCGGTGTTTTATTTTGACGACTGCGTACGAAGCGTAGGTCGGGTCGTGTTCAAAACGTTATTTTCTCTATAAAAGTGATAGTTAGTGTGCAGTTAGGTCGACGCGTCAACAAGGAGGATATCGAGCTGGTGTGGTAACAGGACTTTGTCGATATCACACCGTCTCGCGAAGGTATTATCGACCTAAAAGTGAAGCGTCGTAAAACACCTCGAGCGCCGAACTGCTAAGGACGGACGACTCCGTCCAGGACGTGCAACCTATTAATATAGTATTTTATTAAAAGACGAGAGTGCCCTTCGACGAGTGGACAGTGTACAGATCGGTATAATCGCATCGGGAATCGTAATAAACAATGTGTAAAACAACGACAATACTCTGGTACAGCTACTCTGTAGGTCGCGCCAGTACCGTACGCGGCTGGTCCGAGTACCGCGGCGCTCTCTTCACAGTAAGCAGCAGTCCGCCTGTGTAATACAGCTAGGTACCTACGTATACTAAAATAATGGCTAAGTAGTAAGTAGGTAAATAAATAAATAATATGAACAAAAAGAAAAAAAAATATGCGTCAAAATTGCAATAAGTAGATACGTATAGGCAATAATAAACAAACGGCACGCGAATCATGGGGCGTTCAAACGAATAGGCAGATAGTACCTAGCTAGGTAGAGTTTCTACAACGTAAGTATTGAATCTACTAATGTTTTACTTTTATTTTTCATTCAATTCCAGTATACACCTCAGTGAGTGGCGATGGGCTTTTCATCATGCGTAGAAGAACAAAAACAAGCGTCAACTTAGCGCGTATTTATTACCTGCCTGCGTATAAGCAAGCGAAGCGCGCATTATGTAGACCGTACCTACATATTTCAATTTTAAGATAGTTTTATAATAAAGGTATTATTTATAATATAATTACGGTATTTCATTTATGTTTACCCCCTCTCGTAGGTAGGTAACTCCAAAACCAAAGTAGGTACGTATTACACAGTGCCCAATGATTTTGGGTCCACCCAAAAGTATAGTAGTGTAAGTAGTATGCGTGGTGGTACTTGCGTGCATCTTAATAAGTAAGTAAGTAAGTAAGTAACTAACTAACTAACTAAATAAATAAATAGGTAGGTAGGTAGATAGGTTGAGGTACGTTTTTTAGACAATTCCACTCAAGAAACATATTTAATAATATCGAATAATATGCGGCCCTGAAAAGGGCCTTTTTTATGTGCGCTTCTATATACGTATGGTTGAACGGTATGATTATGTTCACAACAAACACAACACACACACGTCCACCACCACAGTATGTAGAGCTGGTTGCGCCGCAGGCAACACGTACACGCGGGGCATGCAGGTGTTTAACCGCCGAAACCGTACAGGGTGCGACCCTGGCGCTTCAGAGCGTAGACGACATCCATGGCGGTGACGGTCTTCCTCTTGGCGTGCTCGGTGTAAGTGACGGCGTCGCGAATGACGTTCTCTAGGAACACTTTAAGCACACCGCGAGTCTCTTCGTAGATCAGACCGGAGATACGTTTCACGCCGCCTCTGCGAGCCAGACGACGGATGGCGGGCTTCGTGATACCTTGGATGTTATCACGAAGTACCTTCCTGTGACGCTTGGCTCCTCCTTTTCCCAGACCCTTTCCTCCCTTACCGCGACCGGTCATCTTCTTTGCAGTGGGGTTTCAAAATAACACAACGAACGATAATACACTCAGCACGGCAGTGCGCACACGAACGACGCGAGCGACTGGAATATCTTTTAACGGCTCCGTGCTGCTTGTATTTATACTAAACGCGGAGCGCAGCGGGCGGGGGGACGGAGACGTGGAGGTGCGGGGGGCGAGTCGAGCCGGCGCTCGTCGCTGATTGGTCGATTGGACGATGTCTCTTAAAACAGAACAAGTTAGGTACATTATACTAAACTTTATGTTTTCCAATTTTATAAAATTTTATTTTATTTTAGTTACTCCATAATTATATATATAAATAAATGTATGTACCTACCTATGCCGTAACAATTAATACTCTTCAGTTTACTCGATATATAGGTACCTACTTAAATTAAATACATCATAATATTATACAATATTACCATACTGTGTCAAGTTTACAAGGGACACAGTACAATTTGTAAGTATAATTTGTGTTATAGGTAGGTATATAGATAGTAAGTAGTTAGGTACATTATTGTATGTACTTTTCTCTCATTCGACTTTATTCATTGTAATGTAAAATTATAAGTGATATAGGTACCTAGTTAGGGAGTTTGTTTTGTTTGAAAATATAAATGTTGCTTATGTGGATTACAGTGTAGGGTATAGATAGGTAGGTAGGTAGGTAGGTAGGTAGGTAGGTAGGTAGGTATTTAACGTTTTTTTATGACGTCTGATATAAAGAAACATTTAATTATCTGATACATATGTGGCCCTGAAAAGGGCCTTTTATGTGAACGAACGAACGCACAGCCACAGCCACAGACACGTTGCAATGCACGAAGGCAGTCTACGTGGAGGGCGATGTGTATTGTGACGTCAGCAGTTTAAGCGCGTTCGCCTCTGATCCTGCGCGCCAACTGGATGTCCTTGGGCATGATGGTGACGCGCTTCGCGTGAATCGCGCACAGGTTGGTGTCTTCGAAGAGACCGACGAGATAAGCTTCGCTAGCCTCCTGCAGCGCCATAACAGCGGAGCTCTGGAAACGGAGATCGGTCTTGAAGTCTTGTGCGATCTCACGCACGAGACGCTGGAACGGAAGCTTGCGGATCAGCAGTTCGGTACTCTTCTGGTAGCGACGAATCTCACGGAGGGCCACAGTGCCGGGCCTGTAGCGATGGGGTTTCTTAACGCCACCGGTGGCCGGTGCGCTCTTGCGCGCAGCCTTGGTGGCGAGCTGTTTCCTCGGTGCCTTACCACCGGTGGATTTACGAGCGGTCTGCTTAGTACGCGCCATTGTAAACACGGAAAGACGACGACGACGACAGATAAATAATAATCAACTGAGAATACTAACTTTAGATACACGCAACGGACGCGCGCGGACCTACACACTTCGAACGTACGAGAGAGAATAAAAACGTACCAAGGCACGGTCGAGTATTTATACCAAAGCAACTAAGCGGGCAGGAGCGCGCGCGCGCCCCTGCGCGCCCTCTTCAGTACAACGAGCTAACTAAAATTGTTATAAAATATAAAACAATATTAATCTAATAAGTATGTTTAAAACTCTTAATTAATAATATTTGTGTCTGTTATTTTACAAAATACACCAGTCTGTCTAAAAGTGTAGATAAATACAAAAGTGCCGTCCGTCCCCCCCCCCCCCGTAAACAGATATACAAATTTTATTAGTTGTCTAGAGAGACTTGTTGAGAAACTAACTGTGTGATTTTTCTATGTTAAGTTTTCTGCTACATACGTATTCACTTGCATCTCAATTAATACGCTATCGTTTAAGCGGGAAGTTTCCTGTGCATGTTGTATTTGTTTATGCATAGTTATTTAGTAAGTAAGTAAGTAAGTAAGTAAGTAAGTAAGTAAATAAGGAAGGAAGGAAGGTAGGTAGGTAGGTAGGTAGGTAAGTAGGTACGTATGTATGTATGTATGCATGTAACTAAATAACTAAGCAAGTAAGTGTAGGTAGGTCTATTATAATAAGCCTGATAAGTCTTCATTCAATTCATTATGATACTAGGTACGTGTTTGTTTTAAAAACTACCTATATATAAGGTATAATATAATAACTATCTATCTAGTAGTAACGTTTTGACTCATCAAATTTAAAGAAACGTGAATTTATCACATGAACATATTTGTGGCCCTGAAAAGGGCCTTTTGTTTTTACTCCTGCCATCTCACGGTGTGCGTGCGTGCGCGTCCAGACGTTTGTCGTGGTTTGCTCGTAAGCACGTGAATCATGCGCGCGTCTCGTACGTACATACATGACATATGCACATTACGATGACACTAACACACAATTAACACGCACCACAGTCAACAAGACACACGAACAAGCGCACTGGGTTTAACACTGTACACAAACACGAGGCGGCGTTGAGACGGAGCGTCGGCGGCTCTTGCTAGCCTACCGACCCGCTCACTTGGAGCTGGTGTATTTGGTGACGGCCTTGGTGCCCTCACTGACGGCGTGCTTGGCGAGCTCGCCGGGCAGCAGGAGTCTGACGGACGTCTGCACCTCCCTGGACGTGATGGTGGATCTCTTGTTGTAGTGGGCGAGACGGGAAGCTTCGGCGGCGATACGCTCGAAGATGTCGTTCACGAACGAGTTCATGATAGACATGGCCTTGCTGGAGATACCGGTGTCGGGGTGCACCTGCTTCAGGACCTTGTAGATGTAGATGGCGTAACTCTCCTTCCTCTTGTGCTTCTTCTTCTTCTTGTCGGTCTTGGAGATGTTCTTCTGGGCTTTGCCAGACTTCTTGGCGGCTTTACCACTTGTCTTGGGCGGCATTATGAATTATTGTCGAGTACACGTGCTACCGAAACGGGGTTCAGTCGCAGTATAACGCACTACTCAAGTTAACAGTTTTATTTATAGTGACCCTCACGGCGCACAGTTGCGGAAAACGGTGAGACATTCGACGCAGCGGCGGACCAATCACAACGCTCCTAAGCCAGAGTGTAGATCGCGCGCGGGGAGAGGGGATGAGGAGAGGGGATGCTCGGGGGGCGGGCGAGGCGACGCTTATTGCTTGTATTCCGTCATTATTGGAAAATATGTAAGAAAACTAATTTTAACATAAAAACTATATAAAAATTACATTAGAAAAAAGGTATTAACTGGTGTCATATTATTATTTTCATAATGCGTAATGCATAAATGCATTTGAAAAAGATTTACTTATAAAGGTTTCGAAACCTTTTCCTGCTCACGTTATTTAGTAAAAAAAATTATAAGTATATTTATATTCTGTGTTATTATGTAAATAAACATTGTTGTTGTGATGTATAAAACACCAACATAATATTTACAAAAAAATTTTTGGTATGTACCTACATAACGACAACATTTTGTACTGCTCGTAACAACAACATTTCACATTATCTACTCTGAACTGTGCGTTTGTCTGTAATGGCCCGAGTATATTTGACAAATTCAATGATATGATATGTGCAAGTACCTAAATTATAGTTTCTAAAACTCCTTCCTAAGAGTTATTATTAGGTAGGTACGGTCTATTTTAAAGAGAGTGTGTGAGGTAAATAGATAGATAGGTAGGTAGGTAGGTACGTTTTTGTTTGACGACAAGACTGATAAAGAAACTGTCTGTTATAATATTTGACGAATCATATTGTGGCCCTGAAAAGGGCCTTTTGTTTTGAATGCATACGAGCGGAGAGCATCGCGAAAACGCCGACATAATAGATATAGGCATAAATATTATATCGAAGTACGCGTGCGGGGGCACTCGCACGAAGCACCACCACGTTCAGAAGTTGCGGCACGACGTTTAAGCCTTCTTCTCGGTCTTCTTGGGCAGTAGCACGGCCTGGATGTTCGGCAGCACACCACCTTGAGCGATCGTCACGCCGGAGAGCAGCTTGTTCAACTCCTCGTCGTTGCGGATGGCCAATTGAAGATGACGCGGGATGATCCTGGTCTTCTTGTTGTCTCTCGCGGCGTTACCGGCCAACTCGAGGACCTCAGCGGCCAGATACTCCATCACGGCGGCCAAGTAGACGGGAGCACCGGCACCCACGCGCTCTGCGTAGTTTCCGTTACGCAGCAGCCTGTGAATACGACCCACAGGGAACTGGAGACCAGCACGGTTGGAACGGGACTTTGCCTTTCCCTTCACCTTGCCACCTTTACCGCGACCAGACATAATGAAAGATTTGTTTATAGAACAACTCACGAAAACAACGAAACACGCGTACAGAAGTGCGCGCGCCGAACGAATCTAGTTACAATGTTCCGGACTCGTTTTTTTTTTTTTTTTTTTTTTGATCTAGGGCATCTTGCAGGTGACCACTAAGGTCGTGGCTGCTTAACCGGACTGTCCTGTGGCTGCCAATAGCTACTACACTAAGGGCCTCCAGCCAGGGGCATAAAAACTATTCTAAATTAAAGCTAGGCGAATGCTCGCTAAGGGCACCCCCTGTGGGGTACGAACCTCGGCTTAGGGCATTCGCTGAGGGGAGGACAGCAAGTTCAGGGACAGGCTGGATCAAGGATTGATCATTATTATTAGACGGGGAATTTAAAGCTACACGCTCAGCTGCGGCGCGGGCTGGCGTTTCATCGGACAAGGGTCGGGGGGGAGTAATTACTCGGGGTGGTCGCGCACGCGGTGGACCTCTGCGGCGAGGTCGGAACGACGGGTGTCGGGTGTTTTTGTTGTTTTTGACTGTACTGGTGGCCCTATTAGACTCCTGGAGGAGTGTGACTGGATCATCGGGATCGGACAGGATATGCCGTGGACGGCGAAAATGACTGAGGGTCGAGGGGGTATAATTGGCCGCAGCAACAATCAAGGGATTGCGGTGCAAGGCGGCGGAGTCAAAGTAACGCTTGGACATGCGTTTAAGGAACTGATGGATAGTAGGGATTCTAAGATCGAGATGGAGCATCTCGTTCCTAACGTACCAGGGCGCTCCCGTGGCTTTACGGAGGAATCGGTTTTGGATCGACTGCATCCTATGGATAATGTAGGGCTTTGCTTGTGCAAAGACTGTACCCGCATAGGTCATGATGGGGCGGATGCACGCTGTATAAATGCGCAATTTGCCTTTAAGAGACAATTTGCTGCGTGCGTTAAGGACATAATAGAGTCTACTGAGAGCGAAAGCGGCTCGCGAGCGAACCGACTTTATGTGCTCTGCGAAGGAAAGGTGGTGGTCTAGAATCACACCGAGATACTTGGCTCGCTTCTCCCAAGGGATAGGCTTGCCTAGCATGGTGATCTTCTGGGAGGGTTGGGGGCGCTTAGATTTCGGTTTAACAAATAAAACCGCCTGACTTTTGTCGGGATTAACTTCAATTCTCCACTTTCTAAACCAGGTGCCAAGTTTATTGGCAGCTCGTTGTAGATTGCGGATGATATTGGGATGGGTGAAGCCCCTATAATATATGGCCGTATCGTCTGCGAACAGACCTAACTCGACCTTCGGAGTTTTAGGGATATCGCTCGTATAGAGAGTGAATAATAGGGGGGCTAGCACAGAGCCCTGAGGGACTCCGGCTCGGATGGGACGGGGGGAGGATAGGGCTCCCTCGATACGATAGCGAAAGGTGCGATTCGACAAGTAGTCCCGTAGAATGACTACGAGACGATCGGGCACACCGAGTTTGTATAGCTTGTATACCAACCCGTTGTGCCAGACCTTGTCGAACGCTTTCGCTATGTCGAAGAAGACCGCTCCTGTCGACCATCCACGGTAGTAACCACCATGGATGTATTCGACGATACGGTGGACCTGATGCACGCTAGAGTGCTGAGCTCGAAAGCCGAACTGCTCGTTGGGAATTAAGCCCTTGGTTTCGGCGTAATCCCTGAGACGCTTATAAATAAGCCTCTCATAGATCTTGCCTAGTACCTTGAGCAGACTAATGGGACGGTAACTAGAGGGTGCGGATTTGGGCTTTCCGGGCTTTGGGATGCCTATGACAGTGGCCTCTTTCCACGCCTGGGGAAAGATGTTGTTGCTAAGCGCACCATTGAAGATGGTGGCCAATAGCATTATGAGATGGGCGGGAAAGAGCTGGATCACCTTATTGGTGATGCCATCTGAACCGGGGGCTTTGCGAGTATGTAGACCCTTGATAATGTCGTGCACTTCGTCTGGAGTGACGGGAGGCAGAGGACATTCGGGGTCATCAACTGGCGGGAGGGAAGCTCTACGTTCGACTTCGGCGTCTACCTCAGTGAGGTGAGCTTGGTCTACTGGTAGGGAGCTGGGGGAGCATTGAGCCTCTAGACTGTCGGCAAGGCACTCGGCCTTGTCGTCGTCATCGAAAGCTATGGATTTATCGGGGCGTACTAGGGGGGGCATAGCGGTTTCCTTCTGGGACCTGAGTTTCCTCTGGAGTTCCCAGAAGGCCAGGTGATTTGGGGTCAAATCGCTCAACAGCTTATCCCAACCCGCTTCACGCAGCTCAGCTATGCGTGTCCTTACAGCACGCTGTAAGTAGCGCATGTGAGCCTTGTTGGCGGGGCAGGGGAAGTTGTCGTATGCACGGGTGGCCGCGTTCTTCTCAGTCAGCAGAGCACGTGCATCGTCCGGGAGTTTCAAGAAACGAGTATTCGTTTCCGGAACCTCCCTTGAACAATCGTTCAGGACGGTTTGAACGTGCTCCGTGAGTGAGTCGATCGCGACCGTGGTGTCAGCGATAGAATCAAAGATGTTGGGGATAGAGTCCAATTGGGGGGATGTGTTGGATTTCAGCTTATCGCTTACTTTCCTCCAGTCCGTCACCCTTTTGGTAGCTGGGGGTTCATTGGGGTCAGAGAGACCTATGCGGGGGGTCAGTCTTATAACTACTGGGCGGTGATCCGAGTTAAGCTCGTGAACCGTTTCTATTGACTCTAGTCTGAGATTGACGTTCTTAAGGAGCGCCAAGTCAAGGATATCGGGGGTCAGGTTGGGGTCATGGGGAAAGAAAGTACTAGTCATCGGAGCGATGACGTCAAAGTTACGAGAGGAGGAGAGGTCGAACAAGTGTCGACCTCTATTGTTAGTTACTAAGCTATTCCAGGAGGGATGTTTGGCATTGAGATCGCCTGCTATGATAACAGAGTCACTCAAGCCAAGAAGAATGTCTAAATCGTCAGAGATAGGTTGAAAACTCTCTGCGGAAATACGGGGAGGAATGTAGGCTGAGACTAAGGTAATCGGCTGATGGCCTGTCATACCTAGCCGGCAAATAGAGACTTCTACTTTAGATAGAGGGGGAGGGTCCATAGGGATGCAGTACAGATCCTTTTTATAATATATTAAAGTGCCGCCCTTGTGGCATCGCGTTCTATCGTTTCGAACGAGACGATAGTTCGCGACTGCCGGGTTGCTATGGGAGGGTTTTAAGAACGTTTCCTGTGTGAGGAAAAGGTCAATGCGATGATCGCGGAGGAACTCCGCTATCTCTTCGCGTTGACCTTTCAACCCATCTGCGTTGAAGACGCCTAGGTTAAGGGATCGGGGTTTGACTCTACATGGATTCGTATTATACATGATGGGGGGTTACGTAATCGGCGAGGGCCTGAGTGAGGTCCGGGTACGTGCGGAACACGTCCTGGATCCTCTTAATGTCACCGGATGCCCGAGCGACTCTAATATCATTCGCCATTTGAGTGGCGCGGGGGGTACAGAAAAGTACGAATGTGTCAGAGATGACATTAAAGTCCTCTGACATGGACATTGCCTTAGGATAGGTAGCCTTAAGGGCAGGTGCGGGAGCGGGTTTCGCGAGGGGCGCGGAGGGCGCGAGGGGCGCAGAGGGCGCGGGTGGCGGGAGGGGCGCAGAGGGCGCGGGGGGCGCAGAAGGCGGGGAGGGTACTTTGGCCGCAGAGGGCGGCGGGGGAGGGTGGGCACGGATGCGCGGATCCATGAGCGAGTAGAGAGGGGTGTGGGGGAGAGGGGGTCTCGCGGTTTGCATGGCTGGAAAAGCCTGATAGTGGTGGAGTTGATTCCACGGACTGGGTCTCTGGGGACTCAGTCGCTCGGGCATCTGGGAGGGTTGGAAGGGCATATAATCCCTTTGCTTTGTCTGGCGAGCGTCAAGACGCTTAGCCGGCTTCAGCGAATGTATTTTGGGGGCCTTGGGACAGCCACGGTAATTGGCCGTGTGGCCTTCTTGCCCGCATAGCACGCAGCTAGGCGGGCTCAGGCAAAGGTCGCGGTCCTTAGGGCGGGGACAGTCAGCAGTGCCATGGTCGCCCAGGCACTTTACGCACCTGGGTTTCGCATGGCAATGCCTCTGCGAGTGGCCGTATTTCTGACAATTATGACATTGTCCTATGGAACTATTTTTCCAGGGCTTCTCAATAGTGAAGCCCGTGAGATGGCATATGGCCTTTACATTAAATATGGGGTGATGCCCCTCGGTTGGGGAGCACACGACAAGTACCATGTCGTATGCTTCCCTACCGCGCGAACGGTGCATCCGGTGCACCTCGTCTACCGGTATATTCTGCGACTTAAGGTCGGCCAGAATTTCAGGGGTGGGGATTTCGCGGGGGATACGTTTAATTACCACGCGGGTCTGTTTTTCCTCAGGGAGGGAGTAGGTGTGGAATGACACACCTCTCTCTCTCAGGAGTCGAGTAAAGTCCCTAAAATCGCGGGAATTAGGGAGACTAACTTTAATACCCTGTTGGGTGGACCGGGCATTTGTGTAGTTGATCCGTTGATCAACACACCATTTGGAAACGGCTGTCCACTTCTCCTTGTCTTGTATGAAGACAGGGGGAGGTGGCGCCATTTTCTTTTGACCGGGGACATTGGGCTGAGATAGGGTTTGGGAGGGCGCGGCGGTATCCATCGCGGTGGATGTAGACGCAATCGGGCGGGGGGTGAGGGGGAGGGAGAGGAGAGCTACGGGGGAGGGGGAAGCCGGGGGAGCGTCCCGGTCTATATAATTTTTGGGAGGGAGAGAGGGAGAGGGCTCCTCCAGGGCGGCTACCTTAGCCGCCTGGGAGGAACTTTGCTTCTTCTTCTTCCTCTTGTTCCCCTTCCCGGTGACGGGTGTGAACCCATCATCCTCGGATTGGGAACCAGAGGAAGAAGAATTAGCCTGGACCGTCTCACTATCGGACGAATAAGGGGAGAGGGCCGACTTTGAGGAAGCCGGCTCAGAGGTGTCCATTGGACTGAAGGGGGCGGGGAGGGAGGGGGCTAGAGCGTCACTGAACGCATCCAGAGACTGATCAAGATCGGGGGAGTTGGGGGCTTTCTGATTGAGAGACTGAAGGTCATCTCCGAACTTTTCTATAAGAGTGGGACTCTCCTTAAACATCTTCTGAATGAAGGTAAGGAGGGTCTCATTCCTATTTTGGAGCGCATCTAACTTGTCGCTAAGCGACTGAATAGTTTCCCCCATGATAAGGGGGAAATTAGAAGAGGGAGGGAGTTTGGGAACCTATTATAGTCCCTAAAAATATTCCTAACTCTAACTCCCCGGGGGATAACCGGGGATGTGTAAACCCTCCCTGTCGGGTTAGACAGGGAGGTTGTGTACTTAAGGTGAGCCCTAAGCTTGCTTTTGCCCGTTGCCTATCTTATTGTGCAACGGGGTCCTAACCAGTCTAGTGCGCCGGATGTAGACACACCCGACCGACACTAGGTGTGTAGCTGTGGAGGCAAAACTGTCACCAATGCCGACTAGGAGACCCCCCAAGGCCGGACACTGGGACCCGTCCAATTGACTGCCTTACCCTGAAGGGGTTCGGCGGGTGTGATTGGGCCAACACCCCACTCGGTTTCGTTGGCACCGTAAGGTTTCCACCGAGGACCACGAAACTGTGGTTTTGCCCGGAAGGGGCCAAGGACGCGACGAATGTGTTTTTGACCAAAACTGTTACAGAAACACTTTATTAATTGTGTCCTGAAAAGGACAGCAATTAATAGCTGGAGAACACGATGAAACTCGGAGTTCAGGATGCCACAGGTGGGAGCACGGAGAAACAGCACGACCGTCCGCGACCGATGCCAGTCGCAGAGTGTGTTCCGGACTCGCCAGTTTTCACGTTTTTATACGCGGAGCGCGTAGCCGTGTCAGTGGGTGGGGGTGCACAGCTAACGAAACTAATTCACAAAACGCGCAAGCGCGCGCGCGCGCTCTCTAGCCAAGCGGCGTCACGTACGCTGCACCATGGTTAAGGAAGGGGTGGGTAGAGATTTAGCACAATTTAATAAACTATTGCTTTTTAGTATATCTACACATAATTATGACAAGACCTTTTAATAATATTAATGAGGAATTTTTTTTTTTTTTTTTTTTATTTTTTTTTTTTTTTTTCTTTCTTTCTAGTCTATAATTCTGTTGAATAAGTTTTGAAATGGGATTGTAGGTAAGTACTCACCTACATACACCTACGGGGTAGTTTATTTTTATTTATTTATTTGCGTGAATATTTTACGTCACATGTTATGAAAAGTATTAATATAATATGAAATAGGTAGGTAGGTAGGTAGGTAGGTAGGTAGGTAGGTAGGTAGGTAGGTAGGTAGGTAGGTAGGTAGGTAGGTAGGTAGGTAGGTAGGTAGGTAGGTAGGTAGGTAGGTAGCTAGCTAGGTAGGTAGGTAGGTAGGTAGCTAGCTAGCTAGCTAGCTAGCTAGCTAGCTAGCTAGGTATTTAGTAGTAGGTTCTATAACATTTCCGTCTTTTCCCTAAGTCAATTAATTAATTAATTACCTTTATAGATTTATTAGACTGTAAGCACAAGTGTCGAATATTGAAATCGAAAGTGCAATGGAAATTGTATTCATGTATAATAGATAGGTAGTGATCTAGGACCTATCTATGTAGGTATTTCATACTTACGATAGATAAAATTTTTTGTTTATTTGGTGAGATATTTCGTGTACCTGTGTACCTATCTATAATATTTATGCGTATGTTATTATGTACTTATAATATAACGTTTTGACTCTCTGTGTAATAGAAACGAATATTTTTCATATTCATGATAGTTTTGTTAGCCCTGAAAAGGGCTTTTTGGTGTGGTGAGCGCATGCACGCGCGCTTAGCATCTCGGTGCCGCCGTCCGTGATTTCTTCAGTTGCTTCTGATGAATCGTTGGTGACGACGAGCTCGAGACACGTCGAGCGCGTTCCGCACCCTCCTTCCCGAGGACGATAGACGCGTACGTACTGCGTGCGCGCGGTTGGACGATGATGAAAACAAACAAACGCACAAAGCACGCGCGCGCCTCTCTCTACAGTGTGCAGTATTATTACATACAAAACATTAATAATAATAATTATGTAAGTACGTACACACACACTGCACAGTAGGTAAGACGCGCACGCACATTTGTCACTATCACTCATCAGCTGCTGCTGTTGTTGTTGTATCGATGGTGGGTGGTGGTCGTCAGCCGACTCTGCGCCGCTGTCGTCGTCGCCGTCGCCGTCGTCGCCGGTGTAACGCGAACGCGACCGTAGCTTACTTCTTAGCTGCGGACGCTTTCTTGGCTGCCGGCTTAGACTTGGGTGTGACCGCGGCCTTCTTGGGTTTAGGCGCTTTAGGTTTCTTGGTCGGCGGCTTCGCTGTCTTTTTAGCTTTAGGAGCGGCGCCTCCCTTCGCCTTAGCGGGGGCGGCGGCCTTCTTGGGTGTAGGCTTCTTCTTAGCGGCGGCGGCCTTCTTGTCCTTGGCGGCAGCGGCGGCCTTGGCCTTTGAAGGTGAACTGGAGGCGGCAGACGCGGCCGCGGCTGCTGCCTTCTTGGTCTTGGCACCCGCCGCAGAGGCGGTCGCCTTCTTCGTCTTGGCGGCGGCGGCGGGCGCCTTGCCGGCGGCCTTGCCAGCAGCACCACCGGCGGGTTTCTTGGCGTGGTGCGATTTCGACTCAAGCTTGAAGGAACCGGAGGCACCCTTGCCCTTGGTCTGGATCAGTGCGCCAGATTCGACGGCGCTCTTCAGGTATTTTCTGATGAACGGAGCCAGTTTCTCCGCGTCGACCTTGTACTGAGCGGCGATGTACTTCTTGATCGCCTGCAGGGAAGATCCGCTACGCTCCTTCATCTCCTTGATAGCGTTGTTGACCATCTCAGATGTTTTGGGATGAGTCGGCTTCGCCTTCGGCTTCTTCGCAGCACCGGCGCCGCCGGCCTGCCTCGCCTGCTTCTTCGCTGGGGTAGTGGGCGCGGGAGCCTCGGTAGCGACTGCGGTGTCTGCCATTGTATTATATTTGTTTTGAAAAAGATTCAACTTCACACACAACACACTGTTAAAAAGTAGGTACTAGGTAGTAGTAAGTAGGACGTATAAAGAGAGACTTAGATGTCGCCACTTATAGGTTTTACGAAGTTCGTATGCGTACGCTTAGGTACGACGGAACTTTACCGTAACGAGCGCCGTGATGTCGCGGGACGTTTTCTCGTATGAACGCTTGAAAGTTTTCACTAACACGTATCTAATAAAATAAACAAAAAGAAGGGTTAACGGCGGTTAGTGCATCGAGGTTTTGCGGTTTCGGACAGGTCATGAAGTTGACGATGCGGGTGTGCGAATTCGGGGCGAGTGAGGTGCGCGTTCAGCCGGTGGCGGTGTTTTATTTTGACGACTGCGTACGAAGCGTAGGTCGGGTCGTGTTCAAAACGTTATTTTCTCTATAAAAGTGATAGTTAGTGTGCAGTTAGGTCGACGCGTCAACAAGGAGGATATCGAGCTGGTGTGGTAACAGGACTTTGTCGATATCACACCGTCTCGCGAAGGTATTATCGACCTAAAAGTGAAGCGTCGTAAAACACCTCGAGCGCCGAACTGCTAAGGACGGACGACTCCGTCCAGGACGTGCAACCTATTAATATAGTATTTTATTAAAAGACGAGAGTGCCCTTCGACGAGTGGACAGTGTACAGATCGGTATAATCGCATCGGGAATCGTAATAAACAATGTGTAAAACAACGACAATACTCTGGTACAGCTACTCTGTAGGTCGCGCCAGTACCGTACGCGGCTGGTCCGAGTACCGCGGCGCTCTCTTCACAGTAAGCAGCAGTCCGCCTGTGTAATACAGCTAGGTACCTACGTATACTAAAATAATGGCTAAGTAGTAAGTAGGTAAATAAATAAATAATATGAACAAAAAGAAAAAAAAATATGCGTCAAAATTGCAATAAGTAGATACGTATAGGCAATAATAAACAAACGGCACGCGAATCATGGGGCGTTCAAACGAATAGGCAGATAGTACCTAGCTAGGTAGAGTTTCTACAACGTAAGTATTGAATCTACTAATGTTTTACTTTTATTTTTCATTCAATTCCAGTATACACCTCAGTGAGTGGCGATGGGCTTTTCATCATGCGTAGAAGAACAAAAACAAGCGTCAACTTAGCGCGTATTTATTACCTGCCTGCGTATAAGCAAGCGAAGCGCGCATTATGTAGACCGTACCTACATATTTCAATTTTAAGATAGTTTTATAATAAAGGTATTATTTATAATATAATTACGGTATTTCATTTATGTTTACCCCCTCTCGTAGGTAGGTAACTCCAAAACCAAAGTAGGTACGTATTACACAGTGCCCAATGATTTTGGGTCCACCCAAAAGTATAGTAGTGTAAGTAGTATGCGTGGTGGTACTTGCGTGCATCTTAATAAGTAAGTAAGTAAGTAAGTAACTAACTAACTAACTAAATAAATAAATAGGTAGGTAGGTAGATAGGTTGAGGTACGTTTTTTAGACAATTCCACTCAAGAAACATATTTAATAATATCGAATAATATGCGGCCCTGAAAAGGGCCTTTTTTATGTGCGCTTCTATATACGTATGGTTGAACGGTATGATTATGTTCACAACAAACACAACACACACACGTCCACCACCACAGTATGTAGAGCTGGTTGCGCCGCAGGCAACACGTACACGCGGGGCATGCAGGTGTTTAACCGCCGAAACCGTACAGGGTGCGACCCTGGCGCTTCAGAGCGTAGACGACATCCATGGCGGTGACGGTCTTCCTCTTGGCGTGCTCGGTGTAAGTGACGGCGTCGCGAATGACGTTCTCTAGGAACACTTTAAGCACACCGCGAGTCTCTTCGTAGATCAGACCGGAGATACGTTTCACGCCGCCTCTGCGAGCCAGACGACGGATGGCGGGCTTCGTGATACCTTGGATGTTATCACGAAGTACCTTCCTGTGACGCTTGGCTCCTCCTTTTCCCAGACCCTTTCCTCCCTTACCGCGACCGGTCATCTTCTTTGCAGTGGGGTTTCAAAATAACACAACGAACGATAATACACTCAGCACGGCAGTGCGCACACGAACGACGCGAGCGACTGGAATATCTTTTAACGGCTCCGTGCTGCTTGTATTTATACTAAACGCGGAGCGCAGCGGGCGGGGGGACGGAGACGTGGAGGTGCGGGGGGCGAGTCGAGCCGGCGCTCGTCGCTGATTGGTCGATTGGACGATGTCTCTTAAAACAGAACAAGTTAGGTACATTATACTAAACTTTATGTTTTCCAATTTTATAAAATTTTATTTTATTTTAGTTACTCCATAATTATATATATAAATAAATGTATGTACCTACCTATGCCGTAACAATTAATACTCTTCAGTTTACTCGATATATAGGTACCTACTTAAATTAAATACATCATAATATTATACAATATTACCATACTGTGTCAAGTTTACAAGGGACACAGTACAATTTGTAAGTATAATTTGTGTTATAGGTAGGTATATAGATAGTAAGTAGTTAGGTACATTATTGTATGTACTTTTCTCTCATTCGACTTTATTCATTGTAATGTAAAATTATAAGTGATATAGGTACCTAGTTAGGGAGTTTGTTTTGTTTGAAAATATAAATGTTGCTTATGTGGATTACAGTGTAGGGTATAGATAGGTAGGTAGGTAGGTAGGTAGGTAGGTAGGTAGGTAGGTATTTAACGTTTTTTTATGACGTCTGATATAAAGAAACATTTAATTATCTGATACATATGTGGCCCTGAAAAGGGCCTTTTATGTGAACGAACGAACGCACAGCCACAGCCACAGACACGTTGCAATGCACGAAGGCAGTCTACGTGGAGGGCGATGTGTATTGTGACGTCAGCAGTTTAAGCGCGTTCGCCTCTGATCCTGCGCGCCAACTGGATGTCCTTGGGCATGATGGTGACGCGCTTCGCGTGAATCGCGCACAGGTTGGTGTCTTCGAAGAGACCGACGAGATAAGCTTCGCTAGCCTCCTGCAGCGCCATAACAGCGGAGCTCTGGAAACGGAGATCGGTCTTGAAGTCTTGTGCGATCTCACGCACGAGACGCTGGAACGGAAGCTTGCGGATCAGCAGTTCGGTACTCTTCTGGTAGCGACGAATCTCACGGAGGGCCACAGTGCCGGGCCTGTAGCGATGGGGTTTCTTAACGCCACCGGTGGCCGGTGCGCTCTTGCGCGCAGCCTTGGTGGCGAGCTGTTTCCTCGGTGCCTTACCACCGGTGGATTTACGAGCGGTCTGCTTAGTACGCGCCATTGTAAACACGGAAAGACGACGACGACGACAGATAAATAATAATCAACTGAGAATACTAACTTTAGATACACGCAACGGACGCGCGCGGACCTACACACTTCGAACGTACGAGAGAGAATAAAAACGTACCAAGGCACGGTCGAGTATTTATACCAAAGCAACTAAGCGGGCAGGAGCGCGCGCGCGCCCCTGCGCGCCCTCTTCAGTACAACGAGCTAACTAAAATTGTTATAAAATATAAAACAATATTAATCTAATAAGTATGTTTAAAACTCTTAATTAATAATATTTGTGTCTGTTATTTTACAAAATACACCAGTCTGTCTAAAAGTGTAGATAAATACAAAAGTGCCGTCCGTCCCCCCCCCCCCCGTAAACAGATATACAAATTTTATTAGTTGTCTAGAGAGACTTGTTGAGAAACTAACTGTGTGATTTTTCTATGTTAAGTTTTCTGCTACATACGTATTCACTTGCATCTCAATTAATACGCTATCGTTTAAGCGGGAAGTTTCCTGTGCATGTTGTATTTGTTTATGCATAGTTATTTAGTAAGTAAGTAAGTAAGTAAGTAAGTAAGTAAGTAAATAAGGAAGGAAGGAAGGTAGGTAGGTAGGTAGGTAGGTAAGTAGGTACGTATGTATGTATGTATGCATGTAACTAAATAACTAAGCAAGTAAGTGTAGGTAGGTCTATTATAATAAGCCTGATAAGTCTTCATTCAATTCATTATGATACTAGGTACGTGTTTGTTTTAAAAACTACCTATATATAAGGTATAATATAATAACTATCTATCTAGTAGTAACGTTTTGACTCATCAAATTTAAAGAAACGTGAATTTATCACATGAACATATTTGTGGCCCTGAAAAGGGCCTTTTGTTTTTACTCCTGCCATCTCACGGTGTGCGTGCGTGCGCGTCCAGACGTTTGTCGTGGTTTGCTCGTAAGCACGTGAATCATGCGCGCGTCTCGTACGTACATACATGACATATGCACATTACGATGACACTAACACACAATTAACACGCACCACAGTCAACAAGACACACGAACAAGCGCACTGGGTTTAACACTGTACACAAACACGAGGCGGCGTTGAGACGGAGCGTCGGCGGCTCTTGCTAGCCTACCGACCCGCTCACTTGGAGCTGGTGTATTTGGTGACGGCCTTGGTGCCCTCACTGACGGCGTGCTTGGCGAGCTCGCCGGGCAGCAGGAGTCTGACGGACGTCTGCACCTCCCTGGACGTGATGGTGGATCTCTTGTTGTAGTGGGCGAGACGGGAAGCTTCGGCGGCGATACGCTCGAAGATGTCGTTCACGAACGAGTTCATGATAGACATGGCCTTGCTGGAGATACCGGTGTCGGGGTGCACCTGCTTCAGGACCTTGTAGATGTAGATGGCGTAACTCTCCTTCCTCTTGTGCTTCTTCTTCTTCTTGTCGGTCTTGGAGATGTTCTTCTGGGCTTTGCCAGACTTCTTGGCGGCTTTACCACTTGTCTTGGGCGGCATTATGAATTATTGTCGAGTACACGTGCTACCGAAACGGGGTTCAGTCGCAGTATAACGCACTACTCAAGTTAACAGTTTTATTTATAGTGACCCTCACGGCGCACAGTTGCGGAAAACGGTGAGACATTCGACGCAGCGGCGGACCAATCACAACGCTCCTAAGCCAGAGTGTAGATCGCGCGCGGGGAGAGGGGATGAGGAGAGGGGATGCTCGGGGGGCGGGCGAGGCGACGCTTATTGCTTGTATTCCGTCATTATTGGAAAATATGTAAGAAAACTAATTTTAACATAAAAACTATATAAAAATTACATTAGAAAAAAGGTATTAACTGGTGTCATATTATTATTTTCATAATGCGTAATGCATAAATGCATTTGAAAAAGATTTACTTATAAAGGTTTCGAAACCTTTTCCTGCTCACGTTATTTAGTAAAAAAAATTATAAGTATATTTATATTCTGTGTTATTATGTAAATAAACATTGTTGTTGTGATGTATAAAACACCAACATAATATTTACAAAAAAATTTTTGGTATGTACCTACATAACGACAACATTTTGTACTGCTCGTAACAACAACATTTCACATTATCTACTCTGAACTGTGCGTTTGTCTGTAATGGCCCGAGTATATTTGACAAATTCAATGATATGATATGTGCAAGTACCTAAATTATAGTTTCTAAAACTCCTTCCTAAGAGTTATTATTAGGTAGGTACGGTCTATTTTAAAGAGAGTGTGTGAGGTAAATAGATAGATAGGTAGGTAGGTAGGTACGTTTTTGTTTGACGACAAGACTGATAAAGAAACTGTCTGTTATAATATTTGACGAATCATATTGTGGCCCTGAAAAGGGCCTTTTGTTTTGAATGCATACGAGCGGAGAGCATCGCGAAAACGCCGACATAATAGATATAGGCATAAATATTATATCGAAGTACGCGTGCGGGGGCACTCGCACGAAGCACCACCACGTTCAGAAGTTGCGGCACGACGTTTAAGCCTTCTTCTCGGTCTTCTTGGGCAGTAGCACGGCCTGGATGTTCGGCAGCACACCACCTTGAGCGATCGTCACGCCGGAGAGCAGCTTGTTCAACTCCTCGTCGTTGCGGATGGCCAATTGAAGATGACGCGGGATGATCCTGGTCTTCTTGTTGTCTCTCGCGGCGTTACCGGCCAACTCGAGGACCTCAGCGGCCAGATACTCCATCACGGCGGCCAAGTAGACGGGAGCACCGGCACCCACGCGCTCTGCGTAGTTTCCGTTACGCAGCAGCCTGTGAATACGACCCACAGGGAACTGGAGACCAGCACGGTTGGAACGGGACTTTGCCTTTCCCTTCACCTTGCCACCTTTACCGCGACCAGACATAATGAAAGATTTGTTTATAGAACAACTCACGAAAACAACGAAACACGCGTACAGAAGTGCGCGCGCCGAACGAATCTAGTTACAATGTTCCGGACTCGCCAGTTTTCACGTTTTTATACGCGGAGCGCGTAGCCGTGTCAGTGGGTGGGGGTGCACAGCTAACGAAACTAATTCACAAAACGCGCAAGCGCGCGCGCGCGCTCTCTAGCCAAGCGGCGTCACGTACGCTGCACCATGGTTAAGGAAGGGGTGGGTAGAGATTTAGCACAATTTAATAAACTATTGCTTTTTAGTATATCTACACATAATTATGACAAGACCTTTTAATAATATTAATGAGGAATTTTTTTTTTTTTTTTTTTTATTTTTTTTTTTTTTTTTCTTTCTTTCTAGTCTATAATTCTGTTGAATAAGTTTTGAAATGGGATTGTAGGTAAGTACTCACCTACATACACCTACGGGGTAGTTTATTTTTATTTATTTATTTGCGTGAATATTTTACGTCACATGTTATGAAAAGTATTAATATAATATGAAATAGGTAGGTAGGTAGGTAGGTAGGTAGGTAGGTAGGTAGGTAGGTAGGTAGGTAGGTAGGTAGGTAGGTAGGTAGGTAGGTAGGTAGGTAGGTAGGTAGGTAGGTAGGTAGCTAGCTAGGTAGGTAGGTAGGTAGGTAGCTAGCTAGCTAGCTAGCTAGCTAGCTAGCTAGCTAGGTATTTAGTAGTAGGTTCTATAACATTTCCGTCTTTTCCCTAAGTCAATTAATTAATTAATTACCTTTATAGATTTATTAGACTGTAAGCACAAGTGTCGAATATTGAAATCGAAAGTGCAATGGAAATTGTATTCATGTATAATAGATAGGTAGTGATCTAGGACCTATCTATGTAGGTATTTCATACTTACGATAGATAAAATTTTTTGTTTATTTGGTGAGATATTTCGTGTACCTGTGTACCTATCTATAATATTTATGCGTATGTTATTATGTACTTATAATATAACGTTTTGACTCTCTGTGTAATAGAAACGAATATTTTTCATATTCATGATAGTTTTGTTAGCCCTGAAAAGGGCTTTTTGGTGTGGTGAGCGCATGCACGCGCGCTTAGCATCTCGGTGCCGCCGTCCGTGATTTCTTCAGTTGCTTCTGATGAATCGTTGGTGACGACGAGCTCGAGACACGTCGAGCGCGTTCCGCACCCTCCTTCCCGAGGACGATAGACGCGTACGTACTGCGTGCGCGCGGTTGGACGATGATGAAAACAAACAAACGCACAAAGCACGCGCGCGCCTCTCTCTACAGTGTGCAGTATTATTACATACAAAACATTAATAATAATAATTATGTAAGTACGTACACACACACTGCACAGTAGGTAAGACGCGCACGCACATTTGTCACTATCACTCATCAGCTGCTGCTGTTGTTGTTGTATCGATGGTGGGTGGTGGTCGTCAGCCGACTCTGCGCCGCTGTCGTCGTCGCCGTCGCCGTCGTCGCCGGTGTAACGCGAACGCGACCGTAGCTTACTTCTTAGCTGCGGACGCTTTCTTGGCTGCCGGCTTAGACTTGGGTGTGACCGCGGCCTTCTTGGGTTTAGGCGCTTTAGGTTTCTTGGTCGGCGGCTTCGCTGTCTTTTTAGCTTTAGGAGCGGCGCCTCCCTTCGCCTTAGCGGGGGCGGCGGCCTTCTTGGGTGTAGGCTTCTTCTTAGCGGCGGCGGCCTTCTTGTCCTTGGCGGCAGCGGCGGCCTTGGCCTTTGAAGGTGAACTGGAGGCGGCAGACGCGGCCGCGGCTGCTGCCTTCTTGGTCTTGGCACCCGCCGCAGAGGCGGTCGCCTTCTTCGTCTTGGCGGCGGCGGCGGGCGCCTTGCCGGCGGCCTTGCCAGCAGCACCACCGGCGGGTTTCTTGGCGTGGTGCGATTTCGACTCAAGCTTGAAGGAACCGGAGGCACCCTTGCCCTTGGTCTGGATCAGTGCGCCAGATTCGACGGCGCTCTTCAGGTATTTTCTGATGAACGGAGCCAGTTTCTCCGCGTCGACCTTGTACTGAGCGGCGATGTACTTCTTGATCGCCTGCAGGGAAGATCCGCTACGCTCCTTCATCTCCTTGATAGCGTTGTTGACCATCTCAGATGTTTTGGGATGAGTCGGCTTCGCCTTCGGCTTCTTCGCAGCACCGGCGCCGCCGGCCTGCCTCGCCTGCTTCTTCGCTGGGGTAGTGGGCGCGGGAGCCTCGGTAGCGACTGCGGTGTCTGCCATTGTATTATATTTGTTTTGAAAAAGATTCAACTTCACACACAACACACTGTTAAAAAGTAGGTACTAGGTAGTAGTAAGTAGGACGTATAAAGAGAGACTTAGATGTCGCCACTTATAGGTTTTACGAAGTTCGTATGCGTACGCTTAGGTACGACGGAACTTTACCGTAACGAGCGCCGTGATGTCGCGGGACGTTTTCTCGTATGAACGCTTGAAAGTTTTCACTAACACGTATCTAATAAAATAAACAAAAAGAAGGGTTAACGGCGGTTAGTGCATCGAGGTTTTGCGGTTTCGGACAGGTCATGAAGTTGACGATGCGGGTGTGCGAATTCGGGGCGAGTGAGGTGCGCGTTCAGCCGGTGGCGGTGTTTTATTTTGACGACTGCGTACGAAGCGTAGGTCGGGTCGTGTTCAAAACGTTATTTTCTCTATAAAAGTGATAGTTAGTGTGCAGTTAGGTCGACGCGTCAACAAGGAGGATATCGAGCTGGTGTGGTAACAGGACTTTGTCGATATCACACCGTCTCGCGAAGGTATTATCGACCTAAAAGTGAAGCGTCGTAAAACACCTCGAGCGCCGAACTGCTAAGGACGGACGACTCCGTCCAGGACGTGCAACCTATTAATATAGTATTTTATTAAAAGACGAGAGTGCCCTTCGACGAGTGGACAGTGTACAGATCGGTATAATCGCATCGGGAATCGTAATAAACAATGTGTAAAACAACGACAATACTCTGGTACAGCTACTCTGTAGGTCGCGCCAGTACCGTACGCGGCTGGTCCGAGTACCGCGGCGCTCTCTTCACAGTAAGCAGCAGTCCGCCTGTGTAATACAGCTAGGTACCTACGTATACTAAAATAATGGCTAAGTAGTAAGTAGGTAAATAAATAAATAATATGAACAAAAAGAAAAAAAAATATGCGTCAAAATTGCAATAAGTAGATACGTATAGGCAATAATAAACAAACGGCACGCGAATCATGGGGCGTTCAAACGAATAGGCAGATAGTACCTAGCTAGGTAGAGTTTCTACAACGTAAGTATTGAATCTACTAATGTTTTACTTTTATTTTTCATTCAATTCCAGTATACACCTCAGTGAGTGGCGATGGGCTTTTCATCATGCGTAGAAGAACAAAAACAAGCGTCAACTTAGCGCGTATTTATTACCTGCCTGCGTATAAGCAAGCGAAGCGCGCATTATGTAGACCGTACCTACATATTTCAATTTTAAGATAGTTTTATAATAAAGGTATTATTTATAATATAATTACGGTATTTCATTTATGTTTACCCCCTCTCGTAGGTAGGTAACTCCAAAACCAAAGTAGGTACGTATTACACAGTGCCCAATGATTTTGGGTCCACCCAAAAGTATAGTAGTGTAAGTAGTATGCGTGGTGGTACTTGCGTGCATCTTAATAAGTAAGTAAGTAAGTAAGTAACTAACTAACTAACTAAATAAATAAATAGGTAGGTAGGTAGATAGGTTGAGGTACGTTTTTTAGACAATTCCACTCAAGAAACATATTTAATAATATCGAATAATATGCGGCCCTGAAAAGGGCCTTTTTTATGTGCGCTTCTATATACGTATGGTTGAACGGTATGATTATGTTCACAACAAACACAACACACACACGTCCACCACCACAGTATGTAGAGCTGGTTGCGCCGCAGGCAACACGTACACGCGGGGCATGCAGGTGTTTAACCGCCGAAACCGTACAGGGTGCGACCCTGGCGCTTCAGAGCGTAGACGACATCCATGGCGGTGACGGTCTTCCTCTTGGCGTGCTCGGTGTAAGTGACGGCGTCGCGAATGACGTTCTCTAGGAACACTTTAAGCACACCGCGAGTCTCTTCGTAGATCAGACCGGAGATACGTTTCACGCCGCCTCTGCGAGCCAGACGACGGATGGCGGGCTTCGTGATACCTTGGATGTTATCACGAAGTACCTTCCTGTGACGCTTGGCTCCTCCTTTTCCCAGACCCTTTCCTCCCTTACCGCGACCGGTCATCTTCTTTGCAGTGGGGTTTCAAAATAACACAACGAACGATAATACACTCAGCACGGCAGTGCGCACACGAACGACGCGAGCGACTGGAATATCTTTTAACGGCTCCGTGCTGCTTGTATTTATACTAAACGCGGAGCGCAGCGGGCGGGGGGACGGAGACGTGGAGGTGCGGGGGGCGAGTCGAGCCGGCGCTCGTCGCTGATTGGTCGATTGGACGATGTCTCTTAAAACAGAACAAGTTAGGTACATTATACTAAACTTTATGTTTTCCAATTTTATAAAATTTTATTTTATTTTAGTTACTCCATAATTATATATATAAATAAATGTATGTACCTACCTATGCCGTAACAATTAATACTCTTCAGTTTACTCGATATATAGGTACCTACTTAAATTAAATACATCATAATATTATACAATATTACCATACTGTGTCAAGTTTACAAGGGACACAGTACAATTTGTAAGTATAATTTGTGTTATAGGTAGGTATATAGATAGTAAGTAGTTAGGTACATTATTGTATGTACTTTTCTCTCATTCGACTTTATTCATTGTAATGTAAAATTATAAGTGATATAGGTACCTAGTTAGGGAGTTTGTTTTGTTTGAAAATATAAATGTTGCTTATGTGGATTACAGTGTAGGGTATAGATAGGTAGGTAGGTAGGTAGGTAGGTAGGTAGGTAGGTAGGTATTTAACGTTTTTTTATGACGTCTGATATAAAGAAACATTTAATTATCTGATACATATGTGGCCCTGAAAAGGGCCTTTTATGTGAACGAACGAACGCACAGCCACAGCCACAGACACGTTGCAATGCACGAAGGCAGTCTACGTGGAGGGCGATGTGTATTGTGACGTCAGCAGTTTAAGCGCGTTCGCCTCTGATCCTGCGCGCCAACTGGATGTCCTTGGGCATGATGGTGACGCGCTTCGCGTGAATCGCGCACAGGTTGGTGTCTTCGAAGAGACCGACGAGATAAGCTTCGCTAGCCTCCTGCAGCGCCATAACAGCGGAGCTCTGGAAACGGAGATCGGTCTTGAAGTCTTGTGCGATCTCACGCACGAGACGCTGGAACGGAAGCTTGCGGATCAGCAGTTCGGTACTCTTCTGGTAGCGACGAATCTCACGGAGGGCCACAGTGCCGGGCCTGTAGCGATGGGGTTTCTTAACGCCACCGGTGGCCGGTGCGCTCTTGCGCGCAGCCTTGGTGGCGAGCTGTTTCCTCGGTGCCTTACCACCGGTGGATTTACGAGCGGTCTGCTTAGTACGCGCCATTGTAAACACGGAAAGACGACGACGACGACAGATAAATAATAATCAACTGAGAATACTAACTTTAGATACACGCAACGGACGCGCGCGGACCTACACACTTCGAACGTACGAGAGAGAATAAAAACGTACCAAGGCACGGTCGAGTATTTATACCAAAGCAACTAAGCGGGCAGGAGCGCGCGCGCGCCCCTGCGCGCCCTCTTCAGTACAACGAGCTAACTAAAATTGTTATAAAATATAAAACAATATTAATCTAATAAGTATGTTTAAAACTCTTAATTAATAATATTTGTGTCTGTTATTTTACAAAATACACCAGTCTGTCTAAAAGTGTAGATAAATACAAAAGTGCCGTCCGTCCCCCCCCCCCCCGTAAACAGATATACAAATTTTATTAGTTGTCTAGAGAGACTTGTTGAGAAACTAACTGTGTGATTTTTCTATGTTAAGTTTTCTGCTACATACGTATTCACTTGCATCTCAATTAATACGCTATCGTTTAAGCGGGAAGTTTCCTGTGCATGTTGTATTTGTTTATGCATAGTTATTTAGTAAGTAAGTAAGTAAGTAAGTAAGTAAGTAAGTAAATAAGGAAGGAAGGAAGGTAGGTAGGTAGGTAGGTAGGTAAGTAGGTACGTATGTATGTATGTATGCATGTAACTAAATAACTAAGCAAGTAAGTGTAGGTAGGTCTATTATAATAAGCCTGATAAGTCTTCATTCAATTCATTATGATACTAGGTACGTGTTTGTTTTAAAAACTACCTATATATAAGGTATAATATAATAACTATCTATCTAGTAGTAACGTTTTGACTCATCAAATTTAAAGAAACGTGAATTTATCACATGAACATATTTGTGGCCCTGAAAAGGGCCTTTTGTTTTTACTCCTGCCATCTCACGGTGTGCGTGCGTGCGCGTCCAGACGTTTGTCGTGGTTTGCTCGTAAGCACGTGAATCATGCGCGCGTCTCGTACGTACATACATGACATATGCACATTACGATGACACTAACACACAATTAACACGCACCACAGTCAACAAGACACACGAACAAGCGCACTGGGTTTAACACTGTACACAAACACGAGGCGGCGTTGAGACGGAGCGTCGGCGGCTCTTGCTAGCCTACCGACCCGCTCACTTGGAGCTGGTGTATTTGGTGACGGCCTTGGTGCCCTCACTGACGGCGTGCTTGGCGAGCTCGCCGGGCAGCAGGAGTCTGACGGACGTCTGCACCTCCCTGGACGTGATGGTGGATCTCTTGTTGTAGTGGGCGAGACGGGAAGCTTCGGCGGCGATACGCTCGAAGATGTCGTTCACGAACGAGTTCATGATAGACATGGCCTTGCTGGAGATACCGGTGTCGGGGTGCACCTGCTTCAGGACCTTGTAGATGTAGATGGCGTAACTCTCCTTCCTCTTGTGCTTCTTCTTCTTCTTGTCGGTCTTGGAGATGTTCTTCTGGGCTTTGCCAGACTTCTTGGCGGCTTTACCACTTGTCTTGGGCGGCATTATGAATTATTGTCGAGTACACGTGCTACCGAAACGGGGTTCAGTCGCAGTATAACGCACTACTCAAGTTAACAGTTTTATTTATAGTGACCCTCACGGCGCACAGTTGCGGAAAACGGTGAGACATTCGACGCAGCGGCGGACCAATCACAACGCTCCTAAGCCAGAGTGTAGATCGCGCGCGGGGAGAGGGGATGAGGAGAGGGGATGCTCGGGGGGCGGGCGAGGCGACGCTTATTGCTTGTATTCCGTCATTATTGGAAAATATGTAAGAAAACTAATTTTAACATAAAAACTATATAAAAATTACATTAGAAAAAAGGTATTAACTGGTGTCATATTATTATTTTCATAATGCGTAATGCATAAATGCATTTGAAAAAGATTTACTTATAAAGGTTTCGAAACCTTTTCCTGCTCACGTTATTTAGTAAAAAAAATTATAAGTATATTTATATTCTGTGTTATTATGTAAATAAACATTGTTGTTGTGATGTATAAAACACCAACATAATATTTACAAAAAAATTTTTGGTATGTACCTACATAACGACAACATTTTGTACTGCTCGTAACAACAACATTTCACATTATCTACTCTGAACTGTGCGTTTGTCTGTAATGGCCCGAGTATATTTGACAAATTCAATGATATGATATGTGCAAGTACCTAAATTATAGTTTCTAAAACTCCTTCCTAAGAGTTATTATTAGGTAGGTACGGTCTATTTTAAAGAGAGTGTGTGAGGTAAATAGATAGATAGGTAGGTAGGTAGGTACGTTTTTGTTTGACGACAAGACTGATAAAGAAACTGTCTGTTATAATATTTGACGAATCATATTGTGGCCCTGAAAAGGGCCTTTTGTTTTGAATGCATACGAGCGGAGAGCATCGCGAAAACGCCGACATAATAGATATAGGCATAAATATTATATCGAAGTACGCGTGCGGGGGCACTCGCACGAAGCACCACCACGTTCAGAAGTTGCGGCACGACGTTTAAGCCTTCTTCTCGGTCTTCTTGGGCAGTAGCACGGCCTGGATGTTCGGCAGCACACCACCTTGAGCGATCGTCACGCCGGAGAGCAGCTTGTTCAACTCCTCGTCGTTGCGGATGGCCAATTGAAGATGACGCGGGATGATCCTGGTCTTCTTGTTGTCTCTCGCGGCGTTACCGGCCAACTCGAGGACCTCAGCGGCCAGATACTCCATCACGGCGGCCAAGTAGACGGGAGCACCGGCACCCACGCGCTCTGCGTAGTTTCCGTTACGCAGCAGCCTGTGAATACGACCCACAGGGAACTGGAGACCAGCACGGTTGGAACGGGACTTTGCCTTTCCCTTCACCTTGCCACCTTTACCGCGACCAGACATAATGAAAGATTTGTTTATAGAACAACTCACGAAAACAACGAAACACGCGTACAGAAGTGCGCGCGCCGAACGAATCTAGTTACAATGTTCCGGACTCGCCAGTTTTCACGTTTTTATACGCGGAGCGCGTAGCCGTGTCAGTGGGTGGGGGTGCACAGCTAACGAAACTAATTCACAAAACGCGCAAGCGCGCGCGCGCGCTCTCTAGCCAAGCGGCGTCACGTACGCTGCACCATGGTTAAGGAAGGGGTGGGTAGAGATTTAGCACAATTTAATAAACTATTGCTTTTTAGTATATCTACACATAATTATGACAAGACCTTTTAATAATATTAATGAGGAATTTTTTTTTTTTTTTTTTTTATTTTTTTTTTTTTTTTTCTTTCTTTCTAGTCTATAATTCTGTTGAATAAGTTTTGAAATGGGATTGTAGGTAAGTACTCACCTACATACACCTACGGGGTAGTTTATTTTTATTTATTTATTTGCGTGAATATTTTACGTCACATGTTATGAAAAGTATTAATATAATATGAAATAGGTAGGTAGGTAGGTAGGTAGGTAGGTAGGTAGGTAGGTAGGTAGGTAGGTAGGTAGGTAGGTAGGTAGGTAGGTAGGTAGGTAGGTAGGTAGGTAGGTAGGTAGGTAGCTAGCTAGGTAGGTAGGTAGGTAGGTAGCTAGCTAGCTAGCTAGCTAGCTAGCTAGCTAGCTAGGTATTTAGTAGTAGGTTCTATAACATTTCCGTCTTTTCCCTAAGTCAATTAATTAATTAATTACCTTTATAGATTTATTAGACTGTAAGCACAAGTGTCGAATATTGAAATCGAAAGTGCAATGGAAATTGTATTCATGTATAATAGATAGGTAGTGATCTAGGACCTATCTATGTAGGTATTTCATACTTACGATAGATAAAATTTTTTGTTTATTTGGTGAGATATTTCGTGTACCTGTGTACCTATCTATAATATTTATGCGTATGTTATTATGTACTTATAATATAACGTTTTGACTCTCTGTGTAATAGAAACGAATATTTTTCATATTCATGATAGTTTTGTTAGCCCTGAAAAGGGCTTTTTGGTGTGGTGAGCGCATGCACGCGCGCTTAGCATCTCGGTGCCGCCGTCCGTGATTTCTTCAGTTGCTTCTGATGAATCGTTGGTGACGACGAGCTCGAGACACGTCGAGCGCGTTCCGCACCCTCCTTCCCGAGGACGATAGACGCGTACGTACTGCGTGCGCGCGGTTGGACGATGATGAAAACAAACAAACGCACAAAGCACGCGCGCGCCTCTCTCTACAGTGTGCAGTATTATTACATACAAAACATTAATAATAATAATTATGTAAGTACGTACACACACACTGCACAGTAGGTAAGACGCGCACGCACATTTGTCACTATCACTCATCAGCTGCTGCTGTTGTTGTTGTATCGATGGTGGGTGGTGGTCGTCAGCCGACTCTGCGCCGCTGTCGTCGTCGCCGTCGCCGTCGTCGCCGGTGTAACGCGAACGCGACCGTAGCTTACTTCTTAGCTGCGGACGCTTTCTTGGCTGCCGGCTTAGACTTGGGTGTGACCGCGGCCTTCTTGGGTTTAGGCGCTTTAGGTTTCTTGGTCGGCGGCTTCGCTGTCTTTTTAGCTTTAGGAGCGGCGCCTCCCTTCGCCTTAGCGGGGGCGGCGGCCTTCTTGGGTGTAGGCTTCTTCTTAGCGGCGGCGGCCTTCTTGTCCTTGGCGGCAGCGGCGGCCTTGGCCTTTGAAGGTGAACTGGAGGCGGCAGACGCGGCCGCGGCTGCTGCCTTCTTGGTCTTGGCACCCGCCGCAGAGGCGGTCGCCTTCTTCGTCTTGGCGGCGGCGGCGGGCGCCTTGCCGGCGGCCTTGCCAGCAGCACCACCGGCGGGTTTCTTGGCGTGGTGCGATTTCGACTCAAGCTTGAAGGAACCGGAGGCACCCTTGCCCTTGGTCTGGATCAGTGCGCCAGATTCGACGGCGCTCTTCAGGTATTTTCTGATGAACGGAGCCAGTTTCTCCGCGTCGACCTTGTACTGAGCGGCGATGTACTTCTTGATCGCCTGCAGGGAAGATCCGCTACGCTCCTTCATCTCCTTGATAGCGTTGTTGACCATCTCAGATGTTTTGGGATGAGTCGGCTTCGCCTTCGGCTTCTTCGCAGCACCGGCGCCGCCGGCCTGCCTCGCCTGCTTCTTCGCTGGGGTAGTGGGCGCGGGAGCCTCGGTAGCGACTGCGGTGTCTGCCATTGTATTATATTTGTTTTGAAAAAGATTCAACTTCACACACAACACACTGTTAAAAAGTAGGTACTAGGTAGTAGTAAGTAGGACGTATAAAGAGAGACTTAGATGTCGCCACTTATAGGTTTTACGAAGTTCGTATGCGTACGCTTAGGTACGACGGAACTTTACCGTAACGAGCGCCGTGATGTCGCGGGACGTTTTCTCGTATGAACGCTTGAAAGTTTTCACTAACACGTATCTAATAAAATAAACAAAAAGAAGGGTTAACGGCGGTTAGTGCATCGAGGTTTTGCGGTTTCGGACAGGTCATGAAGTTGACGATGCGGGTGTGCGAATTCGGGGCGAGTGAGGTGCGCGTTCAGCCGGTGGCGGTGTTTTATTTTGACGACTGCGTACGAAGCGTAGGTCGGGTCGTGTTCAAAACGTTATTTTCTCTATAAAAGTGATAGTTAGTGTGCAGTTAGGTCGACGCGTCAACAAGGAGGATATCGAGCTGGTGTGGTAACAGGACTTTGTCGATATCACACCGTCTCGCGAAGGTATTATCGACCTAAAAGTGAAGCGTCGTAAAACACCTCGAGCGCCGAACTGCTAAGGACGGACGACTCCGTCCAGGACGTGCAACCTATTAATATAGTATTTTATTAAAAGACGAGAGTGCCCTTCGACGAGTGGACAGTGTACAGATCGGTATAATCGCATCGGGAATCGTAATAAACAATGTGTAAAACAACGACAATACTCTGGTACAGCTACTCTGTAGGTCGCGCCAGTACCGTACGCGGCTGGTCCGAGTACCGCGGCGCTCTCTTCACAGTAAGCAGCAGTCCGCCTGTGTAATACAGCTAGGTACCTACGTATACTAAAATAATGGCTAAGTAGTAAGTAGGTAAATAAATAAATAATATGAACAAAAAGAAAAAAAAATATGCGTCAAAATTGCAATAAGTAGATACGTATAGGCAATAATAAACAAACGGCACGCGAATCATGGGGCGTTCAAACGAATAGGCAGATAGTACCTAGCTAGGTAGAGTTTCTACAACGTAAGTATTGAATCTACTAATGTTTTACTTTTATTTTTCATTCAATTCCAGTATACACCTCAGTGAGTGGCGATGGGCTTTTCATCATGCGTAGAAGAACAAAAACAAGCGTCAACTTAGCGCGTATTTATTACCTGCCTGCGTATAAGCAAGCGAAGCGCGCATTATGTAGACCGTACCTACATATTTCAATTTTAAGATAGTTTTATAATAAAGGTATTATTTATAATATAATTACGGTATTTCATTTATGTTTACCCCCTCTCGTAGGTAGGTAACTCCAAAACCAAAGTAGGTACGTATTACACAGTGCCCAATGATTTTGGGTCCACCCAAAAGTATAGTAGTGTAAGTAGTATGCGTGGTGGTACTTGCGTGCATCTTAATAAGTAAGTAAGTAAGTAAGTAACTAACTAACTAACTAAATAAATAAATAGGTAGGTAGGTAGATAGGTTGAGGTACGTTTTTTAGACAATTCCACTCAAGAAACATATTTAATAATATCGAATAATATGCGGCCCTGAAAAGGGCCTTTTTTATGTGCGCTTCTATATACGTATGGTTGAACGGTATGATTATGTTCACAACAAACACAACACACACACGTCCACCACCACAGTATGTAGAGCTGGTTGCGCCGCAGGCAACACGTACACGCGGGGCATGCAGGTGTTTAACCGCCGAAACCGTACAGGGTGCGACCCTGGCGCTTCAGAGCGTAGACGACATCCATGGCGGTGACGGTCTTCCTCTTGGCGTGCTCGGTGTAAGTGACGGCGTCGCGAATGACGTTCTCTAGGAACACTTTAAGCACACCGCGAGTCTCTTCGTAGATCAGACCGGAGATACGTTTCACGCCGCCTCTGCGAGCCAGACGACGGATGGCGGGCTTCGTGATACCTTGGATGTTATCACGAAGTACCTTCCTGTGACGCTTGGCTCCTCCTTTTCCCAGACCCTTTCCTCCCTTACCGCGACCGGTCATCTTCTTTGCAGTGGGGTTTCAAAATAACACAACGAACGATAATACACTCAGCACGGCAGTGCGCACACGAACGACGCGAGCGACTGGAATATCTTTTAACGGCTCCGTGCTGCTTGTATTTATACTAAACGCGGAGCGCAGCGGGCGGGGGGACGGAGACGTGGAGGTGCGGGGGGCGAGTCGAGCCGGCGCTCGTCGCTGATTGGTCGATTGGACGATGTCTCTTAAAACAGAACAAGTTAGGTACATTATACTAAACTTTATGTTTTCCAATTTTATAAAATTTTATTTTATTTTAGTTACTCCATAATTATATATATAAATAAATGTATGTACCTACCTATGCCGTAACAATTAATACTCTTCAGTTTACTCGATATATAGGTACCTACTTAAATTAAATACATCATAATATTATACAATATTACCATACTGTGTCAAGTTTACAAGGGACACAGTACAATTTGTAAGTATAATTTGTGTTATAGGTAGGTATATAGATAGTAAGTAGTTAGGTACATTATTGTATGTACTTTTCTCTCATTCGACTTTATTCATTGTAATGTAAAATTATAAGTGATATAGGTACCTAGTTAGGGAGTTTGTTTTGTTTGAAAATATAAATGTTGCTTATGTGGATTACAGTGTAGGGTATAGATAGGTAGGTAGGTAGGTAGGTAGGTAGGTAGGTAGGTAGGTATTTAACGTTTTTTTATGACGTCTGATATAAAGAAACATTTAATTATCTGATACATATGTGGCCCTGAAAAGGGCCTTTTATGTGAACGAACGAACGCACAGCCACAGCCACAGACACGTTGCAATGCACGAAGGCAGTCTACGTGGAGGGCGATGTGTATTGTGACGTCAGCAGTTTAAGCGCGTTCGCCTCTGATCCTGCGCGCCAACTGGATGTCCTTGGGCATGATGGTGACGCGCTTCGCGTGAATCGCGCACAGGTTGGTGTCTTCGAAGAGACCGACGAGATAAGCTTCGCTAGCCTCCTGCAGCGCCATAACAGCGGAGCTCTGGAAACGGAGATCGGTCTTGAAGTCTTGTGCGATCTCACGCACGAGACGCTGGAACGGAAGCTTGCGGATCAGCAGTTCGGTACTCTTCTGGTAGCGACGAATCTCACGGAGGGCCACAGTGCCGGGCCTGTAGCGATGGGGTTTCTTAACGCCACCGGTGGCCGGTGCGCTCTTGCGCGCAGCCTTGGTGGCGAGCTGTTTCCTCGGTGCCTTACCACCGGTGGATTTACGAGCGGTCTGCTTAGTACGCGCCATTGTAAACACGGAAAGACGACGACGACGACAGATAAATAATAATCAACTGAGAATACTAACTTTAGATACACGCAACGGACGCGCGCGGACCTACACACTTCGAACGTACGAGAGAGAATAAAAACGTACCAAGGCACGGTCGAGTATTTATACCAAAGCAACTAAGCGGGCAGGAGCGCGCGCGCGCCCCTGCGCGCCCTCTTCAGTACAACGAGCTAACTAAAATTGTTATAAAATATAAAACAATATTAATCTAATAAGTATGTTTAAAACTCTTAATTAATAATATTTGTGTCTGTTATTTTACAAAATACACCAGTCTGTCTAAAAGTGTAGATAAATACAAAAGTGCCGTCCGTCCCCCCCCCCCCCGTAAACAGATATACAAATTTTATTAGTTGTCTAGAGAGACTTGTTGAGAAACTAACTGTGTGATTTTTCTATGTTAAGTTTTCTGCTACATACGTATTCACTTGCATCTCAATTAATACGCTATCGTTTAAGCGGGAAGTTTCCTGTGCATGTTGTATTTGTTTATGCATAGTTATTTAGTAAGTAAGTAAGTAAGTAAGTAAGTAAGTAAGTAAATAAGGAAGGAAGGAAGGTAGGTAGGTAGGTAGGTAGGTAAGTAGGTACGTATGTATGTATGTATGCATGTAACTAAATAACTAAGCAAGTAAGTGTAGGTAGGTCTATTATAATAAGCCTGATAAGTCTTCATTCAATTCATTATGATACTAGGTACGTGTTTGTTTTAAAAACTACCTATATATAAGGTATAATATAATAACTATCTATCTAGTAGTAACGTTTTGACTCATCAAATTTAAAGAAACGTGAATTTATCACATGAACATATTTGTGGCCCTGAAAAGGGCCTTTTGTTTTTACTCCTGCCATCTCACGGTGTGCGTGCGTGCGCGTCCAGACGTTTGTCGTGGTTTGCTCGTAAGCACGTGAATCATGCGCGCGTCTCGTACGTACATACATGACATATGCACATTACGATGACACTAACACACAATTAACACGCACCACAGTCAACAAGACACACGAACAAGCGCACTGGGTTTAACACTGTACACAAACACGAGGCGGCGTTGAGACGGAGCGTCGGCGGCTCTTGCTAGCCTACCGACCCGCTCACTTGGAGCTGGTGTATTTGGTGACGGCCTTGGTGCCCTCACTGACGGCGTGCTTGGCGAGCTCGCCGGGCAGCAGGAGTCTGACGGACGTCTGCACCTCCCTGGACGTGATGGTGGATCTCTTGTTGTAGTGGGCGAGACGGGAAGCTTCGGCGGCGATACGCTCGAAGATGTCGTTCACGAACGAGTTCATGATAGACATGGCCTTGCTGGAGATACCGGTGTCGGGGTGCACCTGCTTCAGGACCTTGTAGATGTAGATGGCGTAACTCTCCTTCCTCTTGTGCTTCTTCTTCTTCTTGTCGGTCTTGGAGATGTTCTTCTGGGCTTTGCCAGACTTCTTGGCGGCTTTACCACTTGTCTTGGGCGGCATTATGAATTATTGTCGAGTACACGTGCTACCGAAACGGGGTTCAGTCGCAGTATAACGCACTACTCAAGTTAACAGTTTTATTTATAGTGACCCTCACGGCGCACAGTTGCGGAAAACGGTGAGACATTCGACGCAGCGGCGGACCAATCACAACGCTCCTAAGCCAGAGTGTAGATCGCGCGCGGGGAGAGGGGATGAGGAGAGGGGATGCTCGGGGGGCGGGCGAGGCGACGCTTATTGCTTGTATTCCGTCATTATTGGAAAATATGTAAGAAAACTAATTTTAACATAAAAACTATATAAAAATTACATTAGAAAAAAGGTATTAACTGGTGTCATATTATTATTTTCATAATGCGTAATGCATAAATGCATTTGAAAAAGATTTACTTATAAAGGTTTCGAAACCTTTTCCTGCTCACGTTATTTAGTAAAAAAAATTATAAGTATATTTATATTCTGTGTTATTATGTAAATAAACATTGTTGTTGTGATGTATAAAACACCAACATAATATTTACAAAAAAATTTTTGGTATGTACCTACATAACGACAACATTTTGTACTGCTCGTAACAACAACATTTCACATTATCTACTCTGAACTGTGCGTTTGTCTGTAATGGCCCGAGTATATTTGACAAATTCAATGATATGATATGTGCAAGTACCTAAATTATAGTTTCTAAAACTCCTTCCTAAGAGTTATTATTAGGTAGGTACGGTCTATTTTAAAGAGAGTGTGTGAGGTAAATAGATAGATAGGTAGGTAGGTAGGTACGTTTTTGTTTGACGACAAGACTGATAAAGAAACTGTCTGTTATAATATTTGACGAATCATATTGTGGCCCTGAAAAGGGCCTTTTGTTTTGAATGCATACGAGCGGAGAGCATCGCGAAAACGCCGACATAATAGATATAGGCATAAATATTATATCGAAGTACGCGTGCGGGGGCACTCGCACGAAGCACCACCACGTTCAGAAGTTGCGGCACGACGTTTAAGCCTTCTTCTCGGTCTTCTTGGGCAGTAGCACGGCCTGGATGTTCGGCAGCACACCACCTTGAGCGATCGTCACGCCGGAGAGCAGCTTGTTCAACTCCTCGTCGTTGCGGATGGCCAATTGAAGATGACGCGGGATGATCCTGGTCTTCTTGTTGTCTCTCGCGGCGTTACCGGCCAACTCGAGGACCTCAGCGGCCAGATACTCCATCACGGCGGCCAAGTAGACGGGAGCACCGGCACCCACGCGCTCTGCGTAGTTTCCGTTACGCAGCAGCCTGTGAATACGACCCACAGGGAACTGGAGACCAGCACGGTTGGAACGGGACTTTGCCTTTCCCTTCACCTTGCCACCTTTACCGCGACCAGACATAATGAAAGATTTGTTTATAGAACAACTCACGAAAACAACGAAACACGCGTACAGAAGTGCGCGCGCCGAACGAATCTAGTTACAATGTTCCGGACTCTTTTTTTTTTTTTTTGATCTAGGGCATCTTGCAGGTGACCACTAAGGTCGTGGCTGCTTAACCGGACTGTCCTGTGGCTGCCAATAGCTACTACACTAAGGGCCTCCAGCCAGGGGCATAAAAACTATTCTAAATTAAAATTAAGCGAATGCTCGCTAAGGGCACCCCCTGTGGGGTACGAACCTCGGCTTAGGGCATTCGCTGAGGGGAGGACAGCAAGTTCAGGGACAGGCTGGATCAAGGATTGATCATTATTATTAGACGGGGAATTTAAAGCTACACGCTCAGCTGCGGCGCGGGCTGGCGTTTCATCGGATAAGGGTCGGGGGGGAGTAATTACTCGGGGTGGTCGCGCACGCGGTGGACCTCTGCGGCGAGGTCGGAACGACGGGTGTCGGGTGTTTTTGTTGTTTTTGACTGTACTGGTGGCCCTATTAGACTCCTGGAGGAGTGTGACTGGATCATCGGGATCGGACAGTATATGCCGTGGACGGCGAAAATGACTGAGGGTCGAGGGGGTATAATTGGCCGCAGCAACAATCAAGGGATTGCGGTGCAAGGCGGCGGAGTCAAAGTAACGCTTGGACATGCGTTTAAGGAACTGATGGATAGTAGGGATTCTAAGATCGAGATGGAGCATCTCGTTCCTAACGTACCAGGGCGCTCCCGTGGCTTTACGGAGGAATCGGTTTTGGATCGACTGCATCCTATGGATAATGTAGGGCTTTGCTTGTGCAAAGACTGTACCCGCATAGGTCATGATGGGGCGGATGCACGCTGTATAAATGCGCAATTTGCCTTTAAGAGACAATTTGCTGCGTGCGTTAAGGACATAATAGAGTCTACTGAGAGCGAAAGCGGCTCGCGAGCGAACCGACTTTATGTGCTCTGCGAAGGAAAGGTGGTGGTCTAGAATCACACCGAGATACTTGGCTCGCTTCTCCCAAGGGATAGGCTTGCCTAGCATGGTGATCTTCTGGGAGGGTTGGGGGCGCTTAGATTTCGGTTTAACAAATAAAACCGCCTGACTTTTGTCGGGATTAACTTCAATTCTCCACTTTCTAAACCAGGTGCCAAGTTTATTGGCAGCTCGTTGTAGATTGCGGATGATATTGGGATGGGTGAAGCCCCTATAATATATGGCCGTATCGTCTGCGAACAGACCTAACTCGACCTTCGGAGTTTTAGGGATATCGCTCGTATAGAGAGTGAATAATAGGGGGGCTAGCACAGAGCCCTGAGGGACTCCGGCTCGGATGGGACGGGGGGAGGATAGGGCTCCCTCGATACGATAGCGAAAGGTGCGATTCGACAAGTAGTCCCGTAGAATGACTACGAGACGATCGGGCACACCGAGTTTGTATAGCTTGTATACCAACCCGTTGTGCCAGACCTTGTCGAACGCTTTCGCTATGTCGAAGAAGACCGCTCCTGTCGACCATCCACGGTAGTAACCACCATGGATGTATTCGACGATACGGTGGACCTGATGCACGCTAGAGTGCTGAGCTCGAAAGCCGAACTGCTCGTTGGGAATTAAGCCCTTGGTTTCGGCGTAATCCCTGAGACGCTTATAAATAAGCCTCTCATAGATCTTGCCTAGTACCTTGAGCAGACTAATGGGACGGTAACTAGAGGGTGCGGATTTGGGCTTTCCGGGCTTTGGGATGCCTATGACAGTGGCCTCTTTCCACGCCTGGGGAAAGATGTTGTTGCTAAGCGCACCATTGAAGATGGTGGCCAATAGCATTATGAGATGGGCGGGAAAGAGCTGGATCACCTTATTGGTGATGCCATCTGAACCGGGGGTGTTCCGGACTCGCCAGTTTTCACGTTTTTATACGCGGAGCGCGTAGCCGTGTCAGTGGGTGGGGGTGCACAGCTAACGAAACTAATTCACAAAACGCGCAAGCGCGCGCGCGCGCTCTCTAGCCAAGCGGCGTCACGTACGCTGCACCATGGTTAAGGAAGGGGTGGGTAGAGATTTAGCACAATTTAATAAACTATTGCTTTTTAGTATATCTACACATAATTATGACAAGACCTTTTAATAATATTAATGAGGAATTTTTTTTTTTTTTTTTTTTATTTTTTTTTTTTTTTTTCTTTCTTTCTAGTCTATAATTCTGTTGAATAAGTTTTGAAATGGGATTGTAGGTAAGTACTCACCTACATACACCTACGGGGTAGTTTATTTTTATTTATTTATTTGCGTGAATATTTTACGTCACATGTTATGAAAAGTATTAATATAATATGAAATAGGTAGGTAGGTAGGTAGGTAGGTAGGTAGGTAGGTAGGTAGGTAGGTAGGTAGGTAGGTAGGTAGGTAGGTAGGTAGGTAGGTAGGTAGGTAGGTAGGTAGGTAGGTAGCTAGCTAGGTAGGTAGGTAGGTAGGTAGCTAGCTAGCTAGCTAGCTAGCTAGCTAGCTAGCTAGGTATTTAGTAGTAGGTTCTATAACATTTCCGTCTTTTCCCTAAGTCAATTAATTAATTAATTACCTTTATAGATTTATTAGACTGTAAGCACAAGTGTCGAATATTGAAATCGAAAGTGCAATGGAAATTGTATTCATGTATAATAGATAGGTAGTGATCTAGGACCTATCTATGTAGGTATTTCATACTTACGATAGATAAAATTTTTTGTTTATTTGGTGAGATATTTCGTGTACCTGTGTACCTATCTATAATATTTATGCGTATGTTATTATGTACTTATAATATAACGTTTTGACTCTCTGTGTAATAGAAACGAATATTTTTCATATTCATGATAGTTTTGTTAGCCCTGAAAAGGGCTTTTTGGTGTGGTGAGCGCATGCACGCGCGCTTAGCATCTCGGTGCCGCCGTCCGTGATTTCTTCAGTTGCTTCTGATGAATCGTTGGTGACGACGAGCTCGAGACACGTCGAGCGCGTTCCGCACCCTCCTTCCCGAGGACGATAGACGCGTACGTACTGCGTGCGCGCGGTTGGACGATGATGAAAACAAACAAACGCACAAAGCACGCGCGCGCCTCTCTCTACAGTGTGCAGTATTATTACATACAAAACATTAATAATAATAATTATGTAAGTACGTACACACACACTGCACAGTAGGTAAGACGCGCACGCACATTTGTCACTATCACTCATCAGCTGCTGCTGTTGTTGTTGTATCGATGGTGGGTGGTGGTCGTCAGCCGACTCTGCGCCGCTGTCGTCGTCGCCGTCGCCGTCGTCGCCGGTGTAACGCGAACGCGACCGTAGCTTACTTCTTAGCTGCGGACGCTTTCTTGGCTGCCGGCTTAGACTTGGGTGTGACCGCGGCCTTCTTGGGTTTAGGCGCTTTAGGTTTCTTGGTCGGCGGCTTCGCTGTCTTTTTAGCTTTAGGAGCGGCGCCTCCCTTCGCCTTAGCGGGGGCGGCGGCCTTCTTGGGTGTAGGCTTCTTCTTAGCGGCGGCGGCCTTCTTGTCCTTGGCGGCAGCGGCGGCCTTGGCCTTTGAAGGTGAACTGGAGGCGGCAGACGCGGCCGCGGCTGCTGCCTTCTTGGTCTTGGCACCCGCCGCAGAGGCGGTCGCCTTC
Organism: Xanthia icteritia; assembly: GCA_949128155.2. NCBI lineage: Eukaryota > Metazoa > Arthropoda > Insecta > Lepidoptera > Noctuidae > Xanthia > Xanthia icteritia. The sequence continues at coordinate 5,727,904 of OY855862.1, read as the reverse complement.
TTCGTCTTGGCGGCGGCGGCGGGCGCCTTGCCGGCGGCCTTGCCAGCAGCACCACCGGCGGGTTTCTTGGCGTGGTGCGATTTCGACTCAAGCTTGAAGGAACCGGAGGCACCCTTGCCCTTGGTCTGGATCAGTGCGCCAGATTCGACGGCGCTCTTCAGGTATTTTCTGATGAACGGAGCCAGTTTCTCCGCGTCGACCTTGTACTGAGCGGCGATGTACTTCTTGATCGCCTGCAGGGAAGATCCGCTACGCTCCTTCATCTCCTTGATAGCGTTGTTGACCATCTCAGATGTTTTGGGATGAGTCGGCTTCGCCTTCGGCTTCTTCGCAGCACCGGCGCCGCCGGCCTGCCTCGCCTGCTTCTTCGCTGGGGTAGTGGGCGCGGGAGCCTCGGTAGCGACTGCGGTGTCTGCCATTGTATTATATTTGTTTTGAAAAAGATTCAACTTCACACACAACACACTGTTAAAAAGTAGGTACTAGGTAGTAGTAAGTAGGACGTATAAAGAGAGACTTAGATGTCGCCACTTATAGGTTTTACGAAGTTCGTATGCGTACGCTTAGGTACGACGGAACTTTACCGTAACGAGCGCCGTGATGTCGCGGGACGTTTTCTCGTATGAACGCTTGAAAGTTTTCACTAACACGTATCTAATAAAATAAACAAAAAGAAGGGTTAACGGCGGTTAGTGCATCGAGGTTTTGCGGTTTCGGACAGGTCATGAAGTTGACGATGCGGGTGTGCGAATTCGGGGCGAGTGAGGTGCGCGTTCAGCCGGTGGCGGTGTTTTATTTTGACGACTGCGTACGAAGCGTAGGTCGGGTCGTGTTCAAAACGTTATTTTCTCTATAAAAGTGATAGTTAGTGTGCAGTTAGGTCGACGCGTCAACAAGGAGGATATCGAGCTGGTGTGGTAACAGGACTTTGTCGATATCACACCGTCTCGCGAAGGTATTATCGACCTAAAAGTGAAGCGTCGTAAAACACCTCGAGCGCCGAACTGCTAAGGACGGACGACTCCGTCCAGGACGTGCAACCTATTAATATAGTATTTTATTAAAAGACGAGAGTGCCCTTCGACGAGTGGACAGTGTACAGATCGGTATAATCGCATCGGGAATCGTAATAAACAATGTGTAAAACAACGACAATACTCTGGTACAGCTACTCTGTAGGTCGCGCCAGTACCGTACGCGGCTGGTCCGAGTACCGCGGCGCTCTCTTCACAGTAAGCAGCAGTCCGCCTGTGTAATACAGCTAGGTACCTACGTATACTAAAATAATGGCTAAGTAGTAAGTAGGTAAATAAATAAATAATATGAACAAAAAGAAAAAAAAATATGCGTCAAAATTGCAATAAGTAGATACGTATAGGCAATAATAAACAAACGGCACGCGAATCATGGGGCGTTCAAACGAATAGGCAGATAGTACCTAGCTAGGTAGAGTTTCTACAACGTAAGTATTGAATCTACTAATGTTTTACTTTTATTTTTCATTCAATTCCAGTATACACCTCAGTGAGTGGCGATGGGCTTTTCATCATGCGTAGAAGAACAAAAACAAGCGTCAACTTAGCGCGTATTTATTACCTGCCTGCGTATAAGCAAGCGAAGCGCGCATTATGTAGACCGTACCTACATATTTCAATTTTAAGATAGTTTTATAATAAAGGTATTATTTATAATATAATTACGGTATTTCATTTATGTTTACCCCCTCTCGTAGGTAGGTAACTCCAAAACCAAAGTAGGTACGTATTACACAGTGCCCAATGATTTTGGGTCCACCCAAAAGTATAGTAGTGTAAGTAGTATGCGTGGTGGTACTTGCGTGCATCTTAATAAGTAAGTAAGTAAGTAAGTAACTAACTAACTAACTAAATAAATAAATAGGTAGGTAGGTAGATAGGTTGAGGTACGTTTTTTAGACAATTCCACTCAAGAAACATATTTAATAATATCGAATAATATGCGGCCCTGAAAAGGGCCTTTTTTATGTGCGCTTCTATATACGTATGGTTGAACGGTATGATTATGTTCACAACAAACACAACACACACACGTCCACCACCACAGTATGTAGAGCTGGTTGCGCCGCAGGCAACACGTACACGCGGGGCATGCAGGTGTTTAACCGCCGAAACCGTACAGGGTGCGACCCTGGCGCTTCAGAGCGTAGACGACATCCATGGCGGTGACGGTCTTCCTCTTGGCGTGCTCGGTGTAAGTGACGGCGTCGCGAATGACGTTCTCTAGGAACACTTTAAGCACACCGCGAGTCTCTTCGTAGATCAGACCGGAGATACGTTTCACGCCGCCTCTGCGAGCCAGACGACGGATGGCGGGCTTCGTGATACCTTGGATGTTATCACGAAGTACCTTCCTGTGACGCTTGGCTCCTCCTTTTCCCAGACCCTTTCCTCCCTTACCGCGACCGGTCATCTTCTTTGCAGTGGGGTTTCAAAATAACACAACGAACGATAATACACTCAGCACGGCAGTGCGCACACGAACGACGCGAGCGACTGGAATATCTTTTAACGGCTCCGTGCTGCTTGTATTTATACTAAACGCGGAGCGCAGCGGGCGGGGGGACGGAGACGTGGAGGTGCGGGGGGCGAGTCGAGCCGGCGCTCGTCGCTGATTGGTCGATTGGACGATGTCTCTTAAAACAGAACAAGTTAGGTACATTATACTAAACTTTATGTTTTCCAATTTTATAAAATTTTATTTTATTTTAGTTACTCCATAATTATATATATAAATAAATGTATGTACCTACCTATGCCGTAACAATTAATACTCTTCAGTTTACTCGATATATAGGTACCTACTTAAATTAAATACATCATAATATTATACAATATTACCATACTGTGTCAAGTTTACAAGGGACACAGTACAATTTGTAAGTATAATTTGTGTTATAGGTAGGTATATAGATAGTAAGTAGTTAGGTACATTATTGTATGTACTTTTCTCTCATTCGACTTTATTCATTGTAATGTAAAATTATAAGTGATATAGGTACCTAGTTAGGGAGTTTGTTTTGTTTGAAAATATAAATGTTGCTTATGTGGATTACAGTGTAGGGTATAGATAGGTAGGTAGGTAGGTAGGTAGGTAGGTAGGTAGGTAGGTATTTAACGTTTTTTTATGACGTCTGATATAAAGAAACATTTAATTATCTGATACATATGTGGCCCTGAAAAGGGCCTTTTATGTGAACGAACGAACGCACAGCCACAGCCACAGACACGTTGCAATGCACGAAGGCAGTCTACGTGGAGGGCGATGTGTATTGTGACGTCAGCAGTTTAAGCGCGTTCGCCTCTGATCCTGCGCGCCAACTGGATGTCCTTGGGCATGATGGTGACGCGCTTCGCGTGAATCGCGCACAGGTTGGTGTCTTCGAAGAGACCGACGAGATAAGCTTCGCTAGCCTCCTGCAGCGCCATAACAGCGGAGCTCTGGAAACGGAGATCGGTCTTGAAGTCTTGTGCGATCTCACGCACGAGACGCTGGAACGGAAGCTTGCGGATCAGCAGTTCGGTACTCTTCTGGTAGCGACGAATCTCACGGAGGGCCACAGTGCCGGGCCTGTAGCGATGGGGTTTCTTAACGCCACCGGTGGCCGGTGCGCTCTTGCGCGCAGCCTTGGTGGCGAGCTGTTTCCTCGGTGCCTTACCACCGGTGGATTTACGAGCGGTCTGCTTAGTACGCGCCATTGTAAACACGGAAAGACGACGACGACGACAGATAAATAATAATCAACTGAGAATACTAACTTTAGATACACGCAACGGACGCGCGCGGACCTACACACTTCGAACGTACGAGAGAGAATAAAAACGTACCAAGGCACGGTCGAGTATTTATACCAAAGCAACTAAGCGGGCAGGAGCGCGCGCGCGCCCCTGCGCGCCCTCTTCAGTACAACGAGCTAACTAAAATTGTTATAAAATATAAAACAATATTAATCTAATAAGTATGTTTAAAACTCTTAATTAATAATATTTGTGTCTGTTATTTTACAAAATACACCAGTCTGTCTAAAAGTGTAGATAAATACAAAAGTGCCGTCCGTCCCCCCCCCCCCCGTAAACAGATATACAAATTTTATTAGTTGTCTAGAGAGACTTGTTGAGAAACTAACTGTGTGATTTTTCTATGTTAAGTTTTCTGCTACATACGTATTCACTTGCATCTCAATTAATACGCTATCGTTTAAGCGGGAAGTTTCCTGTGCATGTTGTATTTGTTTATGCATAGTTATTTAGTAAGTAAGTAAGTAAGTAAGTAAGTAAGTAAGTAAATAAGGAAGGAAGGAAGGTAGGTAGGTAGGTAGGTAGGTAAGTAGGTACGTATGTATGTATGTATGCATGTAACTAAATAACTAAGCAAGTAAGTGTAGGTAGGTCTATTATAATAAGCCTGATAAGTCTTCATTCAATTCATTATGATACTAGGTACGTGTTTGTTTTAAAAACTACCTATATATAAGGTATAATATAATAACTATCTATCTAGTAGTAACGTTTTGACTCATCAAATTTAAAGAAACGTGAATTTATCACATGAACATATTTGTGGCCCTGAAAAGGGCCTTTTGTTTTTACTCCTGCCATCTCACGGTGTGCGTGCGTGCGCGTCCAGACGTTTGTCGTGGTTTGCTCGTAAGCACGTGAATCATGCGCGCGTCTCGTACGTACATACATGACATATGCACATTACGATGACACTAACACACAATTAACACGCACCACAGTCAACAAGACACACGAACAAGCGCACTGGGTTTAACACTGTACACAAACACGAGGCGGCGTTGAGACGGAGCGTCGGCGGCTCTTGCTAGCCTACCGACCCGCTCACTTGGAGCTGGTGTATTTGGTGACGGCCTTGGTGCCCTCACTGACGGCGTGCTTGGCGAGCTCGCCGGGCAGCAGGAGTCTGACGGACGTCTGCACCTCCCTGGACGTGATGGTGGATCTCTTGTTGTAGTGGGCGAGACGGGAAGCTTCGGCGGCGATACGCTCGAAGATGTCGTTCACGAACGAGTTCATGATAGACATGGCCTTGCTGGAGATACCGGTGTCGGGGTGCACCTGCTTCAGGACCTTGTAGATGTAGATGGCGTAACTCTCCTTCCTCTTGTGCTTCTTCTTCTTCTTGTCGGTCTTGGAGATGTTCTTCTGGGCTTTGCCAGACTTCTTGGCGGCTTTACCACTTGTCTTGGGCGGCATTATGAATTATTGTCGAGTACACGTGCTACCGAAACGGGGTTCAGTCGCAGTATAACGCACTACTCAAGTTAACAGTTTTATTTATAGTGACCCTCACGGCGCACAGTTGCGGAAAACGGTGAGACATTCGACGCAGCGGCGGACCAATCACAACGCTCCTAAGCCAGAGTGTAGATCGCGCGCGGGGAGAGGGGATGAGGAGAGGGGATGCTCGGGGGGCGGGCGAGGCGACGCTTATTGCTTGTATTCCGTCATTATTGGAAAATATGTAAGAAAACTAATTTTAACATAAAAACTATATAAAAATTACATTAGAAAAAAGGTATTAACTGGTGTCATATTATTATTTTCATAATGCGTAATGCATAAATGCATTTGAAAAAGATTTACTTATAAAGGTTTCGAAACCTTTTCCTGCTCACGTTATTTAGTAAAAAAAATTATAAGTATATTTATATTCTGTGTTATTATGTAAATAAACATTGTTGTTGTGATGTATAAAACACCAACATAATATTTACAAAAAAATTTTTGGTATGTACCTACATAACGACAACATTTTGTACTGCTCGTAACAACAACATTTCACATTATCTACTCTGAACTGTGCGTTTGTCTGTAATGGCCCGAGTATATTTGACAAATTCAATGATATGATATGTGCAAGTACCTAAATTATAGTTTCTAAAACTCCTTCCTAAGAGTTATTATTAGGTAGGTACGGTCTATTTTAAAGAGAGTGTGTGAGGTAAATAGATAGATAGGTAGGTAGGTAGGTACGTTTTTGTTTGACGACAAGACTGATAAAGAAACTGTCTGTTATAATATTTGACGAATCATATTGTGGCCCTGAAAAGGGCCTTTTGTTTTGAATGCATACGAGCGGAGAGCATCGCGAAAACGCCGACATAATAGATATAGGCATAAATATTATATCGAAGTACGCGTGCGGGGGCACTCGCACGAAGCACCACCACGTTCAGAAGTTGCGGCACGACGTTTAAGCCTTCTTCTCGGTCTTCTTGGGCAGTAGCACGGCCTGGATGTTCGGCAGCACACCACCTTGAGCGATCGTCACGCCGGAGAGCAGCTTGTTCAACTCCTCGTCGTTGCGGATGGCCAATTGAAGATGACGCGGGATGATCCTGGTCTTCTTGTTGTCTCTCGCGGCGTTACCGGCCAACTCGAGGACCTCAGCGGCCAGATACTCCATCACGGCGGCCAAGTAGACGGGAGCACCGGCACCCACGCGCTCTGCGTAGTTTCCGTTACGCAGCAGCCTGTGAATACGACCCACAGGGAACTGGAGACCAGCACGGTTGGAACGGGACTTTGCCTTTCCCTTCACCTTGCCACCTTTACCGCGACCAGACATAATGAAAGATTTGTTTATAGAACAACTCACGAAAACAACGAAACACGCGTACAGAAGTGCGCGCGCCGAACGAATCTAGTTACAATGTTCCGGACTCGCCAGTTTTCACGTTTTTATACGCGGAGCGCGTAGCCGTGTCAGTGGGTGGGGGTGCACAGCTAACGAAACTAATTCACAAAACGCGCAAGCGCGCGCGCGCGCTCTCTAGCCAAGCGGCGTCACGTACGCTGCACCATGGTTAAGGAAGGGGTGGGTAGAGATTTAGCACAATTTAATAAACTATTGCTTTTTAGTATATCTACACATAATTATGACAAGACCTTTTAATAATATTAATGAGGAATTTTTTTTTTTTTTTTTTTTATTTTTTTTTTTTTTTTTCTTTCTTTCTAGTCTATAATTCTGTTGAATAAGTTTTGAAATGGGATTGTAGGTAAGTACTCACCTACATACACCTACGGGGTAGTTTATTTTTATTTATTTATTTGCGTGAATATTTTACGTCACATGTTATGAAAAGTATTAATATAATATGAAATAGGTAGGTAGGTAGGTAGGTAGGTAGGTAGGTAGGTAGGTAGGTAGGTAGGTAGGTAGGTAGGTAGGTAGGTAGGTAGGTAGGTAGGTAGGTAGGTAGGTAGGTAGGTAGCTAGCTAGGTAGGTAGGTAGGTAGGTAGCTAGCTAGCTAGCTAGCTAGCTAGCTAGCTAGCTAGGTATTTAGTAGTAGGTTCTATAACATTTCCGTCTTTTCCCTAAGTCAATTAATTAATTAATTACCTTTATAGATTTATTAGACTGTAAGCACAAGTGTCGAATATTGAAATCGAAAGTGCAATGGAAATTGTATTCATGTATAATAGATAGGTAGTGATCTAGGACCTATCTATGTAGGTATTTCATACTTACGATAGATAAAATTTTTTGTTTATTTGGTGAGATATTTCGTGTACCTGTGTACCTATCTATAATATTTATGCGTATGTTATTATGTACTTATAATATAACGTTTTGACTCTCTGTGTAATAGAAACGAATATTTTTCATATTCATGATAGTTTTGTTAGCCCTGAAAAGGGCTTTTTGGTGTGGTGAGCGCATGCACGCGCGCTTAGCATCTCGGTGCCGCCGTCCGTGATTTCTTCAGTTGCTTCTGATGAATCGTTGGTGACGACGAGCTCGAGACACGTCGAGCGCGTTCCGCACCCTCCTTCCCGAGGACGATAGACGCGTACGTACTGCGTGCGCGCGGTTGGACGATGATGAAAACAAACAAACGCACAAAGCACGCGCGCGCCTCTCTCTACAGTGTGCAGTATTATTACATACAAAACATTAATAATAATAATTATGTAAGTACGTACACACACACTGCACAGTAGGTAAGACGCGCACGCACATTTGTCACTATCACTCATCAGCTGCTGCTGTTGTTGTTGTATCGATGGTGGGTGGTGGTCGTCAGCCGACTCTGCGCCGCTGTCGTCGTCGCCGTCGCCGTCGTCGCCGGTGTAACGCGAACGCGACCGTAGCTTACTTCTTAGCTGCGGACGCTTTCTTGGCTGCCGGCTTAGACTTGGGTGTGACCGCGGCCTTCTTGGGTTTAGGCGCTTTAGGTTTCTTGGTCGGCGGCTTCGCTGTCTTTTTAGCTTTAGGAGCGGCGCCTCCCTTCGCCTTAGCGGGGGCGGCGGCCTTCTTGGGTGTAGGCTTCTTCTTAGCGGCGGCGGCCTTCTTGTCCTTGGCGGCAGCGGCGGCCTTGGCCTTTGAAGGTGAACTGGAGGCGGCAGACGCGGCCGCGGCTGCTGCCTTCTTGGTCTTGGCACCCGCCGCAGAGGCGGTCGCCTTCTTCGTCTTGGCGGCGGCGGCGGGCGCCTTGCCGGCGGCCTTGCCAGCAGCACCACCGGCGGGTTTCTTGGCGTGGTGCGATTTCGACTCAAGCTTGAAGGAACCGGAGGCACCCTTGCCCTTGGTCTGGATCAGTGCGCCAGATTCGACGGCGCTCTTCAGGTATTTTCTGATGAACGGAGCCAGTTTCTCCGCGTCGACCTTGTACTGAGCGGCGATGTACTTCTTGATCGCCTGCAGGGAAGATCCGCTACGCTCCTTCATCTCCTTGATAGCGTTGTTGACCATCTCAGATGTTTTGGGATGAGTCGGCTTCGCCTTCGGCTTCTTCGCAGCACCGGCGCCGCCGGCCTGCCTCGCCTGCTTCTTCGCTGGGGTAGTGGGCGCGGGAGCCTCGGTAGCGACTGCGGTGTCTGCCATTGTATTATATTTGTTTTGAAAAAGATTCAACTTCACACACAACACACTGTTAAAAAGTAGGTACTAGGTAGTAGTAAGTAGGACGTATAAAGAGAGACTTAGATGTCGCCACTTATAGGTTTTACGAAGTTCGTATGCGTACGCTTAGGTACGACGGAACTTTACCGTAACGAGCGCCGTGATGTCGCGGGACGTTTTCTCGTATGAACGCTTGAAAGTTTTCACTAACACGTATCTAATAAAATAAACAAAAAGAAGGGTTAACGGCGGTTAGTGCATCGAGGTTTTGCGGTTTCGGACAGGTCATGAAGTTGACGATGCGGGTGTGCGAATTCGGGGCGAGTGAGGTGCGCGTTCAGCCGGTGGCGGTGTTTTATTTTGACGACTGCGTACGAAGCGTAGGTCGGGTCGTGTTCAAAACGTTATTTTCTCTATAAAAGTGATAGTTAGTGTGCAGTTAGGTCGACGCGTCAACAAGGAGGATATCGAGCTGGTGTGGTAACAGGACTTTGTCGATATCACACCGTCTCGCGAAGGTATTATCGACCTAAAAGTGAAGCGTCGTAAAACACCTCGAGCGCCGAACTGCTAAGGACGGACGACTCCGTCCAGGACGTGCAACCTATTAATATAGTATTTTATTAAAAGACGAGAGTGCCCTTCGACGAGTGGACAGTGTACAGATCGGTATAATCGCATCGGGAATCGTAATAAACAATGTGTAAAACAACGACAATACTCTGGTACAGCTACTCTGTAGGTCGCGCCAGTACCGTACGCGGCTGGTCCGAGTACCGCGGCGCTCTCTTCACAGTAAGCAGCAGTCCGCCTGTGTAATACAGCTAGGTACCTACGTATACTAAAATAATGGCTAAGTAGTAAGTAGGTAAATAAATAAATAATATGAACAAAAAGAAAAAAAAATATGCGTCAAAATTGCAATAAGTAGATACGTATAGGCAATAATAAACAAACGGCACGCGAATCATGGGGCGTTCAAACGAATAGGCAGATAGTACCTAGCTAGGTAGAGTTTCTACAACGTAAGTATTGAATCTACTAATGTTTTACTTTTATTTTTCATTCAATTCCAGTATACACCTCAGTGAGTGGCGATGGGCTTTTCATCATGCGTAGAAGAACAAAAACAAGCGTCAACTTAGCGCGTATTTATTACCTGCCTGCGTATAAGCAAGCGAAGCGCGCATTATGTAGACCGTACCTACATATTTCAATTTTAAGATAGTTTTATAATAAAGGTATTATTTATAATATAATTACGGTATTTCATTTATGTTTACCCCCTCTCGTAGGTAGGTAACTCCAAAACCAAAGTAGGTACGTATTACACAGTGCCCAATGATTTTGGGTCCACCCAAAAGTATAGTAGTGTAAGTAGTATGCGTGGTGGTACTTGCGTGCATCTTAATAAGTAAGTAAGTAAGTAAGTAACTAACTAACTAACTAAATAAATAAATAGGTAGGTAGGTAGATAGGTTGAGGTACGTTTTTTAGACAATTCCACTCAAGAAACATATTTAATAATATCGAATAATATGCGGCCCTGAAAAGGGCCTTTTTTATGTGCGCTTCTATATACGTATGGTTGAACGGTATGATTATGTTCACAACAAACACAACACACACACGTCCACCACCACAGTATGTAGAGCTGGTTGCGCCGCAGGCAACACGTACACGCGGGGCATGCAGGTGTTTAACCGCCGAAACCGTACAGGGTGCGACCCTGGCGCTTCAGAGCGTAGACGACATCCATGGCGGTGACGGTCTTCCTCTTGGCGTGCTCGGTGTAAGTGACGGCGTCGCGAATGACGTTCTCTAGGAACACTTTAAGCACACCGCGAGTCTCTTCGTAGATCAGACCGGAGATACGTTTCACGCCGCCTCTGCGAGCCAGACGACGGATGGCGGGCTTCGTGATACCTTGGATGTTATCACGAAGTACCTTCCTGTGACGCTTGGCTCCTCCTTTTCCCAGACCCTTTCCTCCCTTACCGCGACCGGTCATCTTCTTTGCAGTGGGGTTTCAAAATAACACAACGAACGATAATACACTCAGCACGGCAGTGCGCACACGAACGACGCGAGCGACTGGAATATCTTTTAACGGCTCCGTGCTGCTTGTATTTATACTAAACGCGGAGCGCAGCGGGCGGGGGGACGGAGACGTGGAGGTGCGGGGGGCGAGTCGAGCCGGCGCTCGTCGCTGATTGGTCGATTGGACGATGTCTCTTAAAACAGAACAAGTTAGGTACATTATACTAAACTTTATGTTTTCCAATTTTATAAAATTTTATTTTATTTTAGTTACTCCATAATTATATATATAAATAAATGTATGTACCTACCTATGCCGTAACAATTAATACTCTTCAGTTTACTCGATATATAGGTACCTACTTAAATTAAATACATCATAATATTATACAATATTACCATACTGTGTCAAGTTTACAAGGGACACAGTACAATTTGTAAGTATAATTTGTGTTATAGGTAGGTATATAGATAGTAAGTAGTTAGGTACATTATTGTATGTACTTTTCTCTCATTCGACTTTATTCATTGTAATGTAAAATTATAAGTGATATAGGTACCTAGTTAGGGAGTTTGTTTTGTTTGAAAATATAAATGTTGCTTATGTGGATTACAGTGTAGGGTATAGATAGGTAGGTAGGTAGGTAGGTAGGTAGGTAGGTAGGTAGGTATTTAACGTTTTTTTATGACGTCTGATATAAAGAAACATTTAATTATCTGATACATATGTGGCCCTGAAAAGGGCCTTTTATGTGAACGAACGAACGCACAGCCACAGCCACAGACACGTTGCAATGCACGAAGGCAGTCTACGTGGAGGGCGATGTGTATTGTGACGTCAGCAGTTTAAGCGCGTTCGCCTCTGATCCTGCGCGCCAACTGGATGTCCTTGGGCATGATGGTGACGCGCTTCGCGTGAATCGCGCACAGGTTGGTGTCTTCGAAGAGACCGACGAGATAAGCTTCGCTAGCCTCCTGCAGCGCCATAACAGCGGAGCTCTGGAAACGGAGATCGGTCTTGAAGTCTTGTGCGATCTCACGCACGAGACGCTGGAACGGAAGCTTGCGGATCAGCAGTTCGGTACTCTTCTGGTAGCGACGAATCTCACGGAGGGCCACAGTGCCGGGCCTGTAGCGATGGGGTTTCTTAACGCCACCGGTGGCCGGTGCGCTCTTGCGCGCAGCCTTGGTGGCGAGCTGTTTCCTCGGTGCCTTACCACCGGTGGATTTACGAGCGGTCTGCTTAGTACGCGCCATTGTAAACACGGAAAGACGACGACGACGACAGATAAATAATAATCAACTGAGAATACTAACTTTAGATACACGCAACGGACGCGCGCGGACCTACACACTTCGAACGTACGAGAGAGAATAAAAACGTACCAAGGCACGGTCGAGTATTTATACCAAAGCAACTAAGCGGGCAGGAGCGCGCGCGCGCCCCTGCGCGCCCTCTTCAGTACAACGAGCTAACTAAAATTGTTATAAAATATAAAACAATATTAATCTAATAAGTATGTTTAAAACTCTTAATTAATAATATTTGTGTCTGTTATTTTACAAAATACACCAGTCTGTCTAAAAGTGTAGATAAATACAAAAGTGCCGTCCGTCCCCCCCCCCCCCGTAAACAGATATACAAATTTTATTAGTTGTCTAGAGAGACTTGTTGAGAAACTAACTGTGTGATTTTTCTATGTTAAGTTTTCTGCTACATACGTATTCACTTGCATCTCAATTAATACGCTATCGTTTAAGCGGGAAGTTTCCTGTGCATGTTGTATTTGTTTATGCATAGTTATTTAGTAAGTAAGTAAGTAAGTAAGTAAGTAAGTAAGTAAATAAGGAAGGAAGGAAGGTAGGTAGGTAGGTAGGTAGGTAAGTAGGTACGTATGTATGTATGTATGCATGTAACTAAATAACTAAGCAAGTAAGTGTAGGTAGGTCTATTATAATAAGCCTGATAAGTCTTCATTCAATTCATTATGATACTAGGTACGTGTTTGTTTTAAAAACTACCTATATATAAGGTATAATATAATAACTATCTATCTAGTAGTAACGTTTTGACTCATCAAATTTAAAGAAACGTGAATTTATCACATGAACATATTTGTGGCCCTGAAAAGGGCCTTTTGTTTTTACTCCTGCCATCTCACGGTGTGCGTGCGTGCGCGTCCAGACGTTTGTCGTGGTTTGCTCGTAAGCACGTGAATCATGCGCGCGTCTCGTACGTACATACATGACATATGCACATTACGATGACACTAACACACAATTAACACGCACCACAGTCAACAAGACACACGAACAAGCGCACTGGGTTTAACACTGTACACAAACACGAGGCGGCGTTGAGACGGAGCGTCGGCGGCTCTTGCTAGCCTACCGACCCGCTCACTTGGAGCTGGTGTATTTGGTGACGGCCTTGGTGCCCTCACTGACGGCGTGCTTGGCGAGCTCGCCGGGCAGCAGGAGTCTGACGGACGTCTGCACCTCCCTGGACGTGATGGTGGATCTCTTGTTGTAGTGGGCGAGACGGGAAGCTTCGGCGGCGATACGCTCGAAGATGTCGTTCACGAACGAGTTCATGATAGACATGGCCTTGCTGGAGATACCGGTGTCGGGGTGCACCTGCTTCAGGACCTTGTAGATGTAGATGGCGTAACTCTCCTTCCTCTTGTGCTTCTTCTTCTTCTTGTCGGTCTTGGAGATGTTCTTCTGGGCTTTGCCAGACTTCTTGGCGGCTTTACCACTTGTCTTGGGCGGCATTATGAATTATTGTCGAGTACACGTGCTACCGAAACGGGGTTCAGTCGCAGTATAACGCACTACTCAAGTTAACAGTTTTATTTATAGTGACCCTCACGGCGCACAGTTGCGGAAAACGGTGAGACATTCGACGCAGCGGCGGACCAATCACAACGCTCCTAAGCCAGAGTGTAGATCGCGCGCGGGGAGAGGGGATGAGGAGAGGGGATGCTCGGGGGGCGGGCGAGGCGACGCTTATTGCTTGTATTCCGTCATTATTGGAAAATATGTAAGAAAACTAATTTTAACATAAAAACTATATAAAAATTACATTAGAAAAAAGGTATTAACTGGTGTCATATTATTATTTTCATAATGCGTAATGCATAAATGCATTTGAAAAAGATTTACTTATAAAGGTTTCGAAACCTTTTCCTGCTCACGTTATTTAGTAAAAAAAATTATAAGTATATTTATATTCTGTGTTATTATGTAAATAAACATTGTTGTTGTGATGTATAAAACACCAACATAATATTTACAAAAAAATTTTTGGTATGTACCTACATAACGACAACATTTTGTACTGCTCGTAACAACAACATTTCACATTATCTACTCTGAACTGTGCGTTTGTCTGTAATGGCCCGAGTATATTTGACAAATTCAATGATATGATATGTGCAAGTACCTAAATTATAGTTTCTAAAACTCCTTCCTAAGAGTTATTATTAGGTAGGTACGGTCTATTTTAAAGAGAGTGTGTGAGGTAAATAGATAGATAGGTAGGTAGGTAGGTACGTTTTTGTTTGACGACAAGACTGATAAAGAAACTGTCTGTTATAATATTTGACGAATCATATTGTGGCCCTGAAAAGGGCCTTTTGTTTTGAATGCATACGAGCGGAGAGCATCGCGAAAACGCCGACATAATAGATATAGGCATAAATATTATATCGAAGTACGCGTGCGGGGGCACTCGCACGAAGCACCACCACGTTCAGAAGTTGCGGCACGACGTTTAAGCCTTCTTCTCGGTCTTCTTGGGCAGTAGCACGGCCTGGATGTTCGGCAGCACACCACCTTGAGCGATCGTCACGCCGGAGAGCAGCTTGTTCAACTCCTCGTCGTTGCGGATGGCCAATTGAAGATGACGCGGGATGATCCTGGTCTTCTTGTTGTCTCTCGCGGCGTTACCGGCCAACTCGAGGACCTCAGCGGCCAGATACTCCATCACGGCGGCCAAGTAGACGGGAGCACCGGCACCCACGCGCTCTGCGTAGTTTCCGTTACGCAGCAGCCTGTGAATACGACCCACAGGGAACTGGAGACCAGCACGGTTGGAACGGGACTTTGCCTTTCCCTTCACCTTGCCACCTTTACCGCGACCAGACATAATGAAAGATTTGTTTATAGAACAACTCACGAAAACAACGAAACACGCGTACAGAAGTGCGCGCGCCGAACGAATCTAGTTACAATGTTCCGGACTCGCCAGTTTTCACGTTTTTATACGCGGAGCGCGTAGCCGTGTCAGTGGGTGGGGGTGCACAGCTAACGAAACTAATTCACAAAACGCGCAAGCGCGCGCGCGCGCTCTCTAGCCAAGCGGCGTCACGTACGCTGCACCATGGTTAAGG
This sequence comes from Xanthia icteritia, assembly GCA_949128155.2. NCBI lineage: Eukaryota > Metazoa > Arthropoda > Insecta > Lepidoptera > Noctuidae > Xanthia > Xanthia icteritia. Next base: position 5,712,563 of record OY855862.1, on the reverse strand, counting down.
AAGGGGTGGGTAGAGATTTAGCACAATTTAATAAACTATTGCTTTTTAGTATATCTACACATAATTATGACAAGACCTTTTAATAATATTAATGAGGAATTTTTTTTTTTTTTTTTTTTATTTTTTTTTTTTTTTTTCTTTCTTTCTAGTCTATAATTCTGTTGAATAAGTTTTGAAATGGGATTGTAGGTAAGTACTCACCTACATACACCTACGGGGTAGTTTATTTTTATTTATTTATTTGCGTGAATATTTTACGTCACATGTTATGAAAAGTATTAATATAATATGAAATAGGTAGGTAGGTAGGTAGGTAGGTAGGTAGGTAGGTAGGTAGGTAGGTAGGTAGGTAGGTAGGTAGGTAGGTAGGTAGGTAGGTAGGTAGGTAGGTAGGTAGGTAGGTAGCTAGCTAGGTAGGTAGGTAGGTAGGTAGCTAGCTAGCTAGCTAGCTAGCTAGCTAGCTAGCTAGGTATTTAGTAGTAGGTTCTATAACATTTCCGTCTTTTCCCTAAGTCAATTAATTAATTAATTACCTTTATAGATTTATTAGACTGTAAGCACAAGTGTCGAATATTGAAATCGAAAGTGCAATGGAAATTGTATTCATGTATAATAGATAGGTAGTGATCTAGGACCTATCTATGTAGGTATTTCATACTTACGATAGATAAAATTTTTTGTTTATTTGGTGAGATATTTCGTGTACCTGTGTACCTATCTATAATATTTATGCGTATGTTATTATGTACTTATAATATAACGTTTTGACTCTCTGTGTAATAGAAACGAATATTTTTCATATTCATGATAGTTTTGTTAGCCCTGAAAAGGGCTTTTTGGTGTGGTGAGCGCATGCACGCGCGCTTAGCATCTCGGTGCCGCCGTCCGTGATTTCTTCAGTTGCTTCTGATGAATCGTTGGTGACGACGAGCTCGAGACACGTCGAGCGCGTTCCGCACCCTCCTTCCCGAGGACGATAGACGCGTACGTACTGCGTGCGCGCGGTTGGACGATGATGAAAACAAACAAACGCACAAAGCACGCGCGCGCCTCTCTCTACAGTGTGCAGTATTATTACATACAAAACATTAATAATAATAATTATGTAAGTACGTACACACACACTGCACAGTAGGTAAGACGCGCACGCACATTTGTCACTATCACTCATCAGCTGCTGCTGTTGTTGTTGTATCGATGGTGGGTGGTGGTCGTCAGCCGACTCTGCGCCGCTGTCGTCGTCGCCGTCGCCGTCGTCGCCGGTGTAACGCGAACGCGACCGTAGCTTACTTCTTAGCTGCGGACGCTTTCTTGGCTGCCGGCTTAGACTTGGGTGTGACCGCGGCCTTCTTGGGTTTAGGCGCTTTAGGTTTCTTGGTCGGCGGCTTCGCTGTCTTTTTAGCTTTAGGAGCGGCGCCTCCCTTCGCCTTAGCGGGGGCGGCGGCCTTCTTGGGTGTAGGCTTCTTCTTAGCGGCGGCGGCCTTCTTGTCCTTGGCGGCAGCGGCGGCCTTGGCCTTTGAAGGTGAACTGGAGGCGGCAGACGCGGCCGCGGCTGCTGCCTTCTTGGTCTTGGCACCCGCCGCAGAGGCGGTCGCCTTCTTCGTCTTGGCGGCGGCGGCGGGCGCCTTGCCGGCGGCCTTGCCAGCAGCACCACCGGCGGGTTTCTTGGCGTGGTGCGATTTCGACTCAAGCTTGAAGGAACCGGAGGCACCCTTGCCCTTGGTCTGGATCAGTGCGCCAGATTCGACGGCGCTCTTCAGGTATTTTCTGATGAACGGAGCCAGTTTCTCCGCGTCGACCTTGTACTGAGCGGCGATGTACTTCTTGATCGCCTGCAGGGAAGATCCGCTACGCTCCTTCATCTCCTTGATAGCGTTGTTGACCATCTCAGATGTTTTGGGATGAGTCGGCTTCGCCTTCGGCTTCTTCGCAGCACCGGCGCCGCCGGCCTGCCTCGCCTGCTTCTTCGCTGGGGTAGTGGGCGCGGGAGCCTCGGTAGCGACTGCGGTGTCTGCCATTGTATTATATTTGTTTTGAAAAAGATTCAACTTCACACACAACACACTGTTAAAAAGTAGGTACTAGGTAGTAGTAAGTAGGACGTATAAAGAGAGACTTAGATGTCGCCACTTATAGGTTTTACGAAGTTCGTATGCGTACGCTTAGGTACGACGGAACTTTACCGTAACGAGCGCCGTGATGTCGCGGGACGTTTTCTCGTATGAACGCTTGAAAGTTTTCACTAACACGTATCTAATAAAATAAACAAAAAGAAGGGTTAACGGCGGTTAGTGCATCGAGGTTTTGCGGTTTCGGACAGGTCATGAAGTTGACGATGCGGGTGTGCGAATTCGGGGCGAGTGAGGTGCGCGTTCAGCCGGTGGCGGTGTTTTATTTTGACGACTGCGTACGAAGCGTAGGTCGGGTCGTGTTCAAAACGTTATTTTCTCTATAAAAGTGATAGTTAGTGTGCAGTTAGGTCGACGCGTCAACAAGGAGGATATCGAGCTGGTGTGGTAACAGGACTTTGTCGATATCACACCGTCTCGCGAAGGTATTATCGACCTAAAAGTGAAGCGTCGTAAAACACCTCGAGCGCCGAACTGCTAAGGACGGACGACTCCGTCCAGGACGTGCAACCTATTAATATAGTATTTTATTAAAAGACGAGAGTGCCCTTCGACGAGTGGACAGTGTACAGATCGGTATAATCGCATCGGGAATCGTAATAAACAATGTGTAAAACAACGACAATACTCTGGTACAGCTACTCTGTAGGTCGCGCCAGTACCGTACGCGGCTGGTCCGAGTACCGCGGCGCTCTCTTCACAGTAAGCAGCAGTCCGCCTGTGTAATACAGCTAGGTACCTACGTATACTAAAATAATGGCTAAGTAGTAAGTAGGTAAATAAATAAATAATATGAACAAAAAGAAAAAAAAATATGCGTCAAAATTGCAATAAGTAGATACGTATAGGCAATAATAAACAAACGGCACGCGAATCATGGGGCGTTCAAACGAATAGGCAGATAGTACCTAGCTAGGTAGAGTTTCTACAACGTAAGTATTGAATCTACTAATGTTTTACTTTTATTTTTCATTCAATTCCAGTATACACCTCAGTGAGTGGCGATGGGCTTTTCATCATGCGTAGAAGAACAAAAACAAGCGTCAACTTAGCGCGTATTTATTACCTGCCTGCGTATAAGCAAGCGAAGCGCGCATTATGTAGACCGTACCTACATATTTCAATTTTAAGATAGTTTTATAATAAAGGTATTATTTATAATATAATTACGGTATTTCATTTATGTTTACCCCCTCTCGTAGGTAGGTAACTCCAAAACCAAAGTAGGTACGTATTACACAGTGCCCAATGATTTTGGGTCCACCCAAAAGTATAGTAGTGTAAGTAGTATGCGTGGTGGTACTTGCGTGCATCTTAATAAGTAAGTAAGTAAGTAAGTAACTAACTAACTAACTAAATAAATAAATAGGTAGGTAGGTAGATAGGTTGAGGTACGTTTTTTAGACAATTCCACTCAAGAAACATATTTAATAATATCGAATAATATGCGGCCCTGAAAAGGGCCTTTTTTATGTGCGCTTCTATATACGTATGGTTGAACGGTATGATTATGTTCACAACAAACACAACACACACACGTCCACCACCACAGTATGTAGAGCTGGTTGCGCCGCAGGCAACACGTACACGCGGGGCATGCAGGTGTTTAACCGCCGAAACCGTACAGGGTGCGACCCTGGCGCTTCAGAGCGTAGACGACATCCATGGCGGTGACGGTCTTCCTCTTGGCGTGCTCGGTGTAAGTGACGGCGTCGCGAATGACGTTCTCTAGGAACACTTTAAGCACACCGCGAGTCTCTTCGTAGATCAGACCGGAGATACGTTTCACGCCGCCTCTGCGAGCCAGACGACGGATGGCGGGCTTCGTGATACCTTGGATGTTATCACGAAGTACCTTCCTGTGACGCTTGGCTCCTCCTTTTCCCAGACCCTTTCCTCCCTTACCGCGACCGGTCATCTTCTTTGCAGTGGGGTTTCAAAATAACACAACGAACGATAATACACTCAGCACGGCAGTGCGCACACGAACGACGCGAGCGACTGGAATATCTTTTAACGGCTCCGTGCTGCTTGTATTTATACTAAACGCGGAGCGCAGCGGGCGGGGGGACGGAGACGTGGAGGTGCGGGGGGCGAGTCGAGCCGGCGCTCGTCGCTGATTGGTCGATTGGACGATGTCTCTTAAAACAGAACAAGTTAGGTACATTATACTAAACTTTATGTTTTCCAATTTTATAAAATTTTATTTTATTTTAGTTACTCCATAATTATATATATAAATAAATGTATGTACCTACCTATGCCGTAACAATTAATACTCTTCAGTTTACTCGATATATAGGTACCTACTTAAATTAAATACATCATAATATTATACAATATTACCATACTGTGTCAAGTTTACAAGGGACACAGTACAATTTGTAAGTATAATTTGTGTTATAGGTAGGTATATAGATAGTAAGTAGTTAGGTACATTATTGTATGTACTTTTCTCTCATTCGACTTTATTCATTGTAATGTAAAATTATAAGTGATATAGGTACCTAGTTAGGGAGTTTGTTTTGTTTGAAAATATAAATGTTGCTTATGTGGATTACAGTGTAGGGTATAGATAGGTAGGTAGGTAGGTAGGTAGGTAGGTAGGTAGGTAGGTATTTAACGTTTTTTTATGACGTCTGATATAAAGAAACATTTAATTATCTGATACATATGTGGCCCTGAAAAGGGCCTTTTATGTGAACGAACGAACGCACAGCCACAGCCACAGACACGTTGCAATGCACGAAGGCAGTCTACGTGGAGGGCGATGTGTATTGTGACGTCAGCAGTTTAAGCGCGTTCGCCTCTGATCCTGCGCGCCAACTGGATGTCCTTGGGCATGATGGTGACGCGCTTCGCGTGAATCGCGCACAGGTTGGTGTCTTCGAAGAGACCGACGAGATAAGCTTCGCTAGCCTCCTGCAGCGCCATAACAGCGGAGCTCTGGAAACGGAGATCGGTCTTGAAGTCTTGTGCGATCTCACGCACGAGACGCTGGAACGGAAGCTTGCGGATCAGCAGTTCGGTACTCTTCTGGTAGCGACGAATCTCACGGAGGGCCACAGTGCCGGGCCTGTAGCGATGGGGTTTCTTAACGCCACCGGTGGCCGGTGCGCTCTTGCGCGCAGCCTTGGTGGCGAGCTGTTTCCTCGGTGCCTTACCACCGGTGGATTTACGAGCGGTCTGCTTAGTACGCGCCATTGTAAACACGGAAAGACGACGACGACGACAGATAAATAATAATCAACTGAGAATACTAACTTTAGATACACGCAACGGACGCGCGCGGACCTACACACTTCGAACGTACGAGAGAGAATAAAAACGTACGGTATCGAGATGTCGCGACGCCCCCGCAAGGGGGCGTGGCGAGCGGGGTCGGAGCATCGCCCCTCGCCCGCGGATGCGTCACAGTGGCCCGTGACTACGGACCCTTCATCGGGTCGGCCTAAAAACGGCCTACGGCATGTGATACAGCAAGCTGTATCTGTGTGAATGGTTGCAATGAATATTTCTGTAGGCGCGCCGCGACGCTATTTCCTATAGCGTCGCTTTCTTCACGGCATCTCGGCGGTCAGTCCCCGCCAGGTGAGACCCCCAGTTGCCTGGGGGAGGCCCGACGAAGACGACCAGCGACAGAGATGCCGACTCGACGCCCTACAGATAAAAACGTACCAAGGCACGGTCGAGTATTTATACCAAAGCAACTAAGCGGGCAGGAGCGCGCGCGCGCCCCTGCGCGCCCTCTTCAGTACAACGAGCTAACTAAAATTGTTATAAAATATAAAACAATATTAATCTAATAAGTATGTTTAAAACTCTTAATTAATAATATTTGTGTCTGTTATTTTACAAAATACACCAGTCTGTCTAAAAGTGTAGATAAATACAAAAGTGCCGTCCGTCCCCCCCCCCCCCGTAAACAGATATACAAATTTTATTAGTTGTCTAGAGAGACTTGTTGAGAAACTAACTGTGTGATTTTTCTATGTTAAGTTTTCTGCTACATACGTATTCACTTGCATCTCAATTAATACGCTATCGTTTAAGCGGGAAGTTTCCTGTGCATGTTGTATTTGTTTATGCATAGTTATTTAGTAAGTAAGTAAGTAAGTAAGTAAGTAAGTAAGTAAATAAGGAAGGAAGGAAGGTAGGTAGGTAGGTAGGTAGGTAAGTAGGTACGTATGTATGTATGTATGCATGTAACTAAATAACTAAGCAAGTAAGTGTAGGTAGGTCTATTATAATAAGCCTGATAAGTCTTCATTCAATTCATTATGATACTAGGTACGTGTTTGTTTTAAAAACTACCTATATATAAGGTATAATATAATAACTATCTATCTAGTAGTAACGTTTTGACTCATCAAATTTAAAGAAACGTGAATTTATCACATGAACATATTTGTGGCCCTGAAAAGGGCCTTTTGTTTTTACTCCTGCCATCTCACGGTGTGCGTGCGTGCGCGTCCAGACGTTTGTCGTGGTTTGCTCGTAAGCACGTGAATCATGCGCGCGTCTCGTACGTACATACATGACATATGCACATTACGATGACACTAACACACAATTAACACGCACCACAGTCAACAAGACACACGAACAAGCGCACTGGGTTTAACACTGTACACAAACACGAGGCGGCGTTGAGACGGAGCGTCGGCGGCTCTTGCTAGCCTACCGACCCGCTCACTTGGAGCTGGTGTATTTGGTGACGGCCTTGGTGCCCTCACTGACGGCGTGCTTGGCGAGCTCGCCGGGCAGCAGGAGTCTGACGGACGTCTGCACCTCCCTGGACGTGATGGTGGATCTCTTGTTGTAGTGGGCGAGACGGGAAGCTTCGGCGGCGATACGCTCGAAGATGTCGTTCACGAACGAGTTCATGATAGACATGGCCTTGCTGGAGATACCGGTGTCGGGGTGCACCTGCTTCAGGACCTTGTAGATGTAGATGGCGTAACTCTCCTTCCTCTTGTGCTTCTTCTTCTTCTTGTCGGTCTTGGAGATGTTCTTCTGGGCTTTGCCAGACTTCTTGGCGGCTTTACCACTTGTCTTGGGCGGCATTATGAATTATTGTCGAGTACACGTGCTACCGAAACGGGGTTCAGTCGCAGTATAACGCACTACTCAAGTTAACAGTTTTATTTATAGTGACCCTCACGGCGCACAGTTGCGGAAAACGGTGAGACATTCGACGCAGCGGCGGACCAATCACAACGCTCCTAAGCCAGAGTGTAGATCGCGCGCGGGGAGAGGGGATGAGGAGAGGGGATGCTCGGGGGGCGGGCGAGGCGACGCTTATTGCTTGTATTCCGTCATTATTGGAAAATATGTAAGAAAACTAATTTTAACATAAAAACTATATAAAAATTACATTAGAAAAAAGGTATTAACTGGTGTCATATTATTATTTTCATAATGCGTAATGCATAAATGCATTTGAAAAAGATTTACTTATAAAGGTTTCGAAACCTTTTCCTGCTCACGTTATTTAGTAAAAAAAATTATAAGTATATTTATATTCTGTGTTATTATGTAAATAAACATTGTTGTTGTGATGTATAAAACACCAACATAATATTTACAAAAAAATTTTTGGTATGTACCTACATAACGACAACATTTTGTACTGCTCGTAACAACAACATTTCACATTATCTACTCTGAACTGTGCGTTTGTCTGTAATGGCCCGAGTATATTTGACAAATTCAATGATATGATATGTGCAAGTACCTAAATTATAGTTTCTAAAACTCCTTCCTAAGAGTTATTATTAGGTAGGTACGGTCTATTTTAAAGAGAGTGTGTGAGGTAAATAGATAGATAGGTAGGTAGGTAGGTACGTTTTTGTTTGACGACAAGACTGATAAAGAAACTGTCTGTTATAATATTTGACGAATCATATTGTGGCCCTGAAAAGGGCCTTTTGTTTTGAATGCATACGAGCGGAGAGCATCGCGAAAACGCCGACATAATAGATATAGGCATAAATATTATATCGAAGTACGCGTGCGGGGGCACTCGCACGAAGCACCACCACGTTCAGAAGTTGCGGCACGACGTTTAAGCCTTCTTCTCGGTCTTCTTGGGCAGTAGCACGGCCTGGATGTTCGGCAGCACACCACCTTGAGCGATCGTCACGCCGGAGAGCAGCTTGTTCAACTCCTCGTCGTTGCGGATGGCCAATTGAAGATGACGCGGGATGATCCTGGTCTTCTTGTTGTCTCTCGCGGCGTTACCGGCCAACTCGAGGACCTCAGCGGCCAGATACTCCATCACGGCGGCCAAGTAGACGGGAGCACCGGCACCCACGCGCTCTGCGTAGTTTCCGTTACGCAGCAGCCTGTGAATACGACCCACAGGGAACTGGAGACCAGCACGGTTGGAACGGGACTTTGCCTTTCCCTTCACCTTGCCACCTTTACCGCGACCAGACATAATGAAAGATTTGTTTATAGAACAACTCACGAAAACAACGAAACACGCGTACAGAAGTGCGCGCGCCGAACGAATCTAGTTACAATGTTCCGGACTCGCCAGTTTTCACGTTTTTATACGCGGAGCGCGTAGCCGTGTCAGTGGGTGGGGGTGCACAGCTAACGAAACTAATTCACAAAACGCGCAAGCGCGCGCGCGCGCTCTCTAGCCAAGCGGCGTCACGTACGCTGCACCATGGTTAAGGAAGGGGTGGGTAGAGATTTAGCACAATTTAATAAACTATTGCTTTTTAGTATATCTACACATAATTATGACAAGACCTTTTAATAATATTAATGAGGAATTTTTTTTTTTTTTTTTTTTATTTTTTTTTTTTTTTTTCTTTCTTTCTAGTCTATAATTCTGTTGAATAAGTTTTGAAATGGGATTGTAGGTAAGTACTCACCTACATACACCTACGGGGTAGTTTATTTTTATTTATTTATTTGCGTGAATATTTTACGTCACATGTTATGAAAAGTATTAATATAATATGAAATAGGTAGGTAGGTAGGTAGGTAGGTAGGTAGGTAGGTAGGTAGGTAGGTAGGTAGGTAGGTAGGTAGGTAGGTAGGTAGGTAGGTAGGTAGGTAGGTAGGTAGGTAGGTAGCTAGCTAGGTAGGTAGGTAGGTAGGTAGCTAGCTAGCTAGCTAGCTAGCTAGCTAGCTAGCTAGGTATTTAGTAGTAGGTTCTATAACATTTCCGTCTTTTCCCTAAGTCAATTAATTAATTAATTACCTTTATAGATTTATTAGACTGTAAGCACAAGTGTCGAATATTGAAATCGAAAGTGCAATGGAAATTGTATTCATGTATAATAGATAGGTAGTGATCTAGGACCTATCTATGTAGGTATTTCATACTTACGATAGATAAAATTTTTTGTTTATTTGGTGAGATATTTCGTGTACCTGTGTACCTATCTATAATATTTATGCGTATGTTATTATGTACTTATAATATAACGTTTTGACTCTCTGTGTAATAGAAACGAATATTTTTCATATTCATGATAGTTTTGTTAGCCCTGAAAAGGGCTTTTTGGTGTGGTGAGCGCATGCACGCGCGCTTAGCATCTCGGTGCCGCCGTCCGTGATTTCTTCAGTTGCTTCTGATGAATCGTTGGTGACGACGAGCTCGAGACACGTCGAGCGCGTTCCGCACCCTCCTTCCCGAGGACGATAGACGCGTACGTACTGCGTGCGCGCGGTTGGACGATGATGAAAACAAACAAACGCACAAAGCACGCGCGCGCCTCTCTCTACAGTGTGCAGTATTATTACATACAAAACATTAATAATAATAATTATGTAAGTACGTACACACACACTGCACAGTAGGTAAGACGCGCACGCACATTTGTCACTATCACTCATCAGCTGCTGCTGTTGTTGTTGTATCGATGGTGGGTGGTGGTCGTCAGCCGACTCTGCGCCGCTGTCGTCGTCGCCGTCGCCGTCGTCGCCGGTGTAACGCGAACGCGACCGTAGCTTACTTCTTAGCTGCGGACGCTTTCTTGGCTGCCGGCTTAGACTTGGGTGTGACCGCGGCCTTCTTGGGTTTAGGCGCTTTAGGTTTCTTGGTCGGCGGCTTCGCTGTCTTTTTAGCTTTAGGAGCGGCGCCTCCCTTCGCCTTAGCGGGGGCGGCGGCCTTCTTGGGTGTAGGCTTCTTCTTAGCGGCGGCGGCCTTCTTGTCCTTGGCGGCAGCGGCGGCCTTGGCCTTTGAAGGTGAACTGGAGGCGGCAGACGCGGCCGCGGCTGCTGCCTTCTTGGTCTTGGCACCCGCCGCAGAGGCGGTCGCCTTCTTCGTCTTGGCGGCGGCGGCGGGCGCCTTGCCGGCGGCCTTGCCAGCAGCACCACCGGCGGGTTTCTTGGCGTGGTGCGATTTCGACTCAAGCTTGAAGGAACCGGAGGCACCCTTGCCCTTGGTCTGGATCAGTGCGCCAGATTCGACGGCGCTCTTCAGGTATTTTCTGATGAACGGAGCCAGTTTCTCCGCGTCGACCTTGTACTGAGCGGCGATGTACTTCTTGATCGCCTGCAGGGAAGATCCGCTACGCTCCTTCATCTCCTTGATAGCGTTGTTGACCATCTCAGATGTTTTGGGATGAGTCGGCTTCGCCTTCGGCTTCTTCGCAGCACCGGCGCCGCCGGCCTGCCTCGCCTGCTTCTTCGCTGGGGTAGTGGGCGCGGGAGCCTCGGTAGCGACTGCGGTGTCTGCCATTGTATTATATTTGTTTTGAAAAAGATTCAACTTCACACACAACACACTGTTAAAAAGTAGGTACTAGGTAGTAGTAAGTAGGACGTATAAAGAGAGACTTAGATGTCGCCACTTATAGGTTTTACGAAGTTCGTATGCGTACGCTTAGGTACGACGGAACTTTACCGTAACGAGCGCCGTGATGTCGCGGGACGTTTTCTCGTATGAACGCTTGAAAGTTTTCACTAACACGTATCTAATAAAATAAACAAAAAGAAGGGTTAACGGCGGTTAGTGCATCGAGGTTTTGCGGTTTCGGACAGGTCATGAAGTTGACGATGCGGGTGTGCGAATTCGGGGCGAGTGAGGTGCGCGTTCAGCCGGTGGCGGTGTTTTATTTTGACGACTGCGTACGAAGCGTAGGTCGGGTCGTGTTCAAAACGTTATTTTCTCTATAAAAGTGATAGTTAGTGTGCAGTTAGGTCGACGCGTCAACAAGGAGGATATCGAGCTGGTGTGGTAACAGGACTTTGTCGATATCACACCGTCTCGCGAAGGTATTATCGACCTAAAAGTGAAGCGTCGTAAAACACCTCGAGCGCCGAACTGCTAAGGACGGACGACTCCGTCCAGGACGTGCAACCTATTAATATAGTATTTTATTAAAAGACGAGAGTGCCCTTCGACGAGTGGACAGTGTACAGATCGGTATAATCGCATCGGGAATCGTAATAAACAATGTGTAAAACAACGACAATACTCTGGTACAGCTACTCTGTAGGTCGCGCCAGTACCGTACGCGGCTGGTCCGAGTACCGCGGCGCTCTCTTCACAGTAAGCAGCAGTCCGCCTGTGTAATACAGCTAGGTACCTACGTATACTAAAATAATGGCTAAGTAGTAAGTAGGTAAATAAATAAATAATATGAACAAAAAGAAAAAAAAATATGCGTCAAAATTGCAATAAGTAGATACGTATAGGCAATAATAAACAAACGGCACGCGAATCATGGGGCGTTCAAACGAATAGGCAGATAGTACCTAGCTAGGTAGAGTTTCTACAACGTAAGTATTGAATCTACTAATGTTTTACTTTTATTTTTCATTCAATTCCAGTATACACCTCAGTGAGTGGCGATGGGCTTTTCATCATGCGTAGAAGAACAAAAACAAGCGTCAACTTAGCGCGTATTTATTACCTGCCTGCGTATAAGCAAGCGAAGCGCGCATTATGTAGACCGTACCTACATATTTCAATTTTAAGATAGTTTTATAATAAAGGTATTATTTATAATATAATTACGGTATTTCATTTATGTTTACCCCCTCTCGTAGGTAGGTAACTCCAAAACCAAAGTAGGTACGTATTACACAGTGCCCAATGATTTTGGGTCCACCCAAAAGTATAGTAGTGTAAGTAGTATGCGTGGTGGTACTTGCGTGCATCTTAATAAGTAAGTAAGTAAGTAAGTAACTAACTAACTAACTAAATAAATAAATAGGTAGGTAGGTAGATAGGTTGAGGTACGTTTTTTAGACAATTCCACTCAAGAAACATATTTAATAATATCGAATAATATGCGGCCCTGAAAAGGGCCTTTTTTATGTGCGCTTCTATATACGTATGGTTGAACGGTATGATTATGTTCACAACAAACACAACACACACACGTCCACCACCACAGTATGTAGAGCTGGTTGCGCCGCAGGCAACACGTACACGCGGGGCATGCAGGTGTTTAACCGCCGAAACCGTACAGGGTGCGACCCTGGCGCTTCAGAGCGTAGACGACATCCATGGCGGTGACGGTCTTCCTCTTGGCGTGCTCGGTGTAAGTGACGGCGTCGCGAATGACGTTCTCTAGGAACACTTTAAGCACACCGCGAGTCTCTTCGTAGATCAGACCGGAGATACGTTTCACGCCGCCTCTGCGAGCCAGACGACGGATGGCGGGCTTCGTGATACCTTGGATGTTATCACGAAGTACCTTCCTGTGACGCTTGGCTCCTCCTTTTCCCAGACCCTTTCCTCCCTTACCGCGACCGGTCATCTTCTTTGCAGTGGGGTTTCAAAATAACACAACGAACGATAATACACTCAGCACGGCAGTGCGCACACGAACGACGCGAGCGACTGGAATATCTTTTAACGGCTCCGTGCTGCTTGTATTTATACTAAACGCGGAGCGCAGCGGGCGGGGGGACGGAGACGTGGAGGTGCGGGGGGCGAGTCGAGCCGGCGCTCGTCGCTGATTGGTCGATTGGACGATGTCTCTTAAAACAGAACAAGTTAGGTACATTATACTAAACTTTATGTTTTCCAATTTTATAAAATTTTATTTTATTTTAGTTACTCCATAATTATATATATAAATAAATGTATGTACCTACCTATGCCGTAACAATTAATACTCTTCAGTTTACTCGATATATAGGTACCTACTTAAATTAAATACATCATAATATTATACAATATTACCATACTGTGTCAAGTTTACAAGGGACACAGTACAATTTGTAAGTATAATTTGTGTTATAGGTAGGTATATAGATAGTAAGTAGTTAGGTACATTATTGTATGTACTTTTCTCTCATTCGACTTTATTCATTGTAATGTAAAATTATAAGTGATATAGGTACCTAGTTAGGGAGTTTGTTTTGTTTGAAAATATAAATGTTGCTTATGTGGATTACAGTGTAGGGTATAGATAGGTAGGTAGGTAGGTAGGTAGGTAGGTAGGTAGGTAGGTATTTAACGTTTTTTTATGACGTCTGATATAAAGAAACATTTAATTATCTGATACATATGTGGCCCTGAAAAGGGCCTTTTATGTGAACGAACGAACGCACAGCCACAGCCACAGACACGTTGCAATGCACGAAGGCAGTCTACGTGGAGGGCGATGTGTATTGTGACGTCAGCAGTTTAAGCGCGTTCGCCTCTGATCCTGCGCGCCAACTGGATGTCCTTGGGCATGATGGTGACGCGCTTCGCGTGAATCGCGCACAGGTTGGTGTCTTCGAAGAGACCGACGAGATAAGCTTCGCTAGCCTCCTGCAGCGCCATAACAGCGGAGCTCTGGAAACGGAGATCGGTCTTGAAGTCTTGTGCGATCTCACGCACGAGACGCTGGAACGGAAGCTTGCGGATCAGCAGTTCGGTACTCTTCTGGTAGCGACGAATCTCACGGAGGGCCACAGTGCCGGGCCTGTAGCGATGGGGTTTCTTAACGCCACCGGTGGCCGGTGCGCTCTTGCGCGCAGCCTTGGTGGCGAGCTGTTTCCTCGGTGCCTTACCACCGGTGGATTTACGAGCGGTCTGCTTAGTACGCGCCATTGTAAACACGGAAAGACGACGACGACGACAGATAAATAATAATCAACTGAGAATACTAACTTTAGATACACGCAACGGACGCGCGCGGACCTACACACTTCGAACGTACGAGAGAGAATAAAAACGTACCAAGGCACGGTCGAGTATTTATACCAAAGCAACTAAGCGGGCAGGAGCGCGCGCGCGCCCCTGCGCGCCCTCTTCAGTACAACGAGCTAACTAAAATTGTTATAAAATATAAAACAATATTAATCTAATAAGTATGTTTAAAACTCTTAATTAATAATATTTGTGTCTGTTATTTTACAAAATACACCAGTCTGTCTAAAAGTGTAGATAAATACAAAAGTGCCGTCCGTCCCCCCCCCCCCCGTAAACAGATATACAAATTTTATTAGTTGTCTAGAGAGACTTGTTGAGAAACTAACTGTGTGATTTTTCTATGTTAAGTTTTCTGCTACATACGTATTCACTTGCATCTCAATTAATACGCTATCGTTTAAGCGGGAAGTTTCCTGTGCATGTTGTATTTGTTTATGCATAGTTATTTAGTAAGTAAGTAAGTAAGTAAGTAAGTAAGTAAGTAAATAAGGAAGGAAGGAAGGTAGGTAGGTAGGTAGGTAGGTAAGTAGGTACGTATGTATGTATGTATGCATGTAACTAAATAACTAAGCAAGTAAGTGTAGGTAGGTCTATTATAATAAGCCTGATAAGTCTTCATTCAATTCATTATGATACTAGGTACGTGTTTGTTTTAAAAACTACCTATATATAAGGTATAATATAATAACTATCTATCTAGTAGTAACGTTTTGACTCATCAAATTTAAAGAAACGTGAATTTATCACATGAACATATTTGTGGCCCTGAAAAGGGCCTTTTGTTTTTACTCCTGCCATCTCACGGTGTGCGTGCGTGCGCGTCCAGACGTTTGTCGTGGTTTGCTCGTAAGCACGTGAATCATGCGCGCGTCTCGTACGTACATACATGACATATGCACATTACGATGACACTAACACACAATTAACACGCACCACAGTCAACAAGACACACGAACAAGCGCACTGGGTTTAACACTGTACACAAACACGAGGCGGCGTTGAGACGGAGCGTCGGCGGCTCTTGCTAGCCTACCGACCCGCTCACTTGGAGCTGGTGTATTTGGTGACGGCCTTGGTGCCCTCACTGACGGCGTGCTTGGCGAGCTCGCCGGGCAGCAGGAGTCTGACGGACGTCTGCACCTCCCTGGACGTGATGGTGGATCTCTTGTTGTAGTGGGCGAGACGGGAAGCTTCGGCGGCGATACGCTCGAAGATGTCGTTCACGAACGAGTTCATGATAGACATGGCCTTGCTGGAGATACCGGTGTCGGGGTGCACCTGCTTCAGGACCTTGTAGATGTAGATGGCGTAACTCTCCTTCCTCTTGTGCTTCTTCTTCTTCTTGTCGGTCTTGGAGATGTTCTTCTGGGCTTTGCCAGACTTCTTGGCGGCTTTACCACTTGTCTTGGGCGGCATTATGAATTATTGTCGAGTACACGTGCTACCGAAACGGGGTTCAGTCGCAGTATAACGCACTACTCAAGTTAACAGTTTTATTTATAGTGACCCTCACGGCGCACAGTTGCGGAAAACGGTGAGACATTCGACGCAGCGGCGGACCAATCACAACGCTCCTAAGCCAGAGTGTAGATCGCGCGCGGGGAGAGGGGATGAGGAGAGGGGATGCTCGGGGGGCGGGCGAGGCGACGCTTATTGCTTGTATTCCGTCATTATTGGAAAATATGTAAGAAAACTAATTTTAACATAAAAACTATATAAAAATTACATTAGAAAAAAGGTATTAACTGGTGTCATATTATTATTTTCATAATGCGTAATGCATAAATGCATTTGAAAAAGATTTACTTATAAAGGTTTCGAAACCTTTTCCTGCTCACGTTATTTAGTAAAAAAAATTATAAGTATATTTATATTCTGTGTTATTATGTAAATAAACATTGTTGTTGTGATGTATAAAACACCAACATAATATTTACAAAAAAATTTTTGGTATGTACCTACATAACGACAACATTTTGTACTGCTCGTAACAACAACATTTCACATTATCTACTCTGAACTGTGCGTTTGTCTGTAATGGCCCGAGTATATTTGACAAATTCAATGATATGATATGTGCAAGTACCTAAATTATAGTTTCTAAAACTCCTTCCTAAGAGTTATTATTAGGTAGGTACGGTCTATTTTAAAGAGAGTGTGTGAGGTAAATAGATAGATAGGTAGGTAGGTAGGTACGTTTTTGTTTGACGACAAGACTGATAAAGAAACTGTCTGTTATAATATTTGACGAATCATATTGTGGCCCTGAAAAGGGCCTTTTGTTTTGAATGCATACGAGCGGAGAGCATCGCGAAAACGCCGACATAATAGATATAGGCATAAATATTATATCGAAGTACGCGTGCGGGGGCACTCGCACGAAGCACCACCACGTTCAGAAGTTGCGGCACGACGTTTAAGCCTTCTTCTCGGTCTTCTTGGGCAGTAGCACGGCCTGGATGTTCGGCAGCACACCACCTTGAGCGATCGTCACGCCGGAGAGCAGCTTGTTCAACTCCTCGTCGTTGCGGATGGCCAATTGAAGATGACGCGGGATGATCCTGGTCTTCTTGTTGTCTCTCGCGGCGTTACCGGCCAACTCGAGGACCTCAGCGGCCAGATACTCCATCACGGCGGCCAAGTAGACGGGAGCACCGGCACCCACGCGCTCTGCGTAGTTTCCGTTACGCAGCAGCCTGTGAATACGACCCACAGGGAACTGGAGACCAGCACGGTTGGAACGGGACTTTGCCTTTCCCTTCACCTTGCCACCTTTACCGCGACCAGACATAATGAAAGATTTGTTTATAGAACAACTCACGAAAACAACGAAACACGCGTACAGAAGTGCGCGCGCCGAACGAATCTAGTTACAATGTTCCGGACTCGCCAGTTTTCACGTTTTTATACGCGGAGCGCGTAGCCGTGTCAGTGGGTGGGGGTGCACAGCTAACGAAACTAATTCACAAAACGCGCAAGCGCGCGCGCGCGCTCTCTAGCCAAGCGGCGTCACGTACGCTGCACCATGGTTAAGGAAGGGGTGGGTAGAGATTTAGCACAATTTAATAAACTATTGCTTTTTAGTATATCTACACATAATTATGACAAGACCTTTTAATAATATTAATGAGGAATTTTTTTTTTTTTTTTTTTTATTTTTTTTTTTTTTTTTCTTTCTTTCTAGTCTATAATTCTGTTGAATAAGTTTTGAAATGGGATTGTAGGTAAGTACTCACCTACATACACCTACGGGGTAGTTTATTTTTATTTATTTATTTGCGTGAATATTTTACGTCACATGTTATGAAAAGTATTAATATAATATGAAATAGGTAGGTAGGTAGGTAGGTAGGTAGGTAGGTAGGTAGGTAGGTAGGTAGGTAGGTAGGTAGGTAGGTAGGTAGGTAGGTAGGTAGGTAGGTAGGTAGGTAGGTAGGTAGCTAGCTAGGTAGGTAGGTAGGTAGGTAGCTAGCTAGCTAGCTAGCTAGCTAGCTAGCTAGCTAGGTATTTAGTAGTAGGTTCTATAACATTTCCGTCTTTTCCCTAAGTCAATTAATTAATTAATTACCTTTATAGATTTATTAGACTGTAAGCACAAGTGTCGAATATTGAAATCGAAAGTGCAATGGAAATTGTATTCATGTATAATAGATAGGTAGTGATCTAGGACCTATCTATGTAGGTATTTCATACTTACGATAGATAAAATTTTTTGTTTATTTGGTGAGATATTTCGTGTACCTGTGTACCTATCTATAATATTTATGCGTATGTTATTATGTACTTATAATATAACGTTTTGACTCTCTGTGTAATAGAAACGAATATTTTTCATATTCATGATAGTTTTGTTAGCCCTGAAAAGGGCTTTTTGGTGTGGTGAGCGCATGCACGCGCGCTTAGCATCTCGGTGCCGCCGTCCGTGATTTCTTCAGTTGCTTCTGATGAATCGTTGGTGACGACGAGCTCGAGACACGTCGAGCGCGTTCCGCACCCTCCTTCCCGAGGACGATAGACGCGTACGTACTGCGTGCGCGCGGTTGGACGATGATGAAAACAAACAAACGCACAAAGCACGCGCGCGCCTCTCTCTACAGTGTGCAGTATTATTACATACAAAACATTAATAATAATAATTATGTAAGTACGTACACACACACTGCACAGTAGGTAAGACGCGCACGCACATTTGTCACTATCACTCATCAGCTGCTGCTGTTGTTGTTGTATCGATGGTGGGTGGTGGTCGTCAGCCGACTCTGCGCCGCTGTCGTCGTCGCCGTCGCCGTCGTCGCCGGTGTAACGCGAACGCGACCGTAGCTTACTTCTTAGCTGCGGACGCTTTCTTGGCTGCCGGCTTAGACTTGGGTGTGACCGCGGCCTTCTTGGGTTTAGGCGCTTTAGGTTTCTTGGTCGGCGGCTTCGCTGTCTTTTTAGCTTTAGGAGCGGCGCCTCCCTTCGCCTTAGCGGGGGCGGCGGCCTTCTTGGGTGTAGGCTTCTTCTTAGCGGCGGCGGCCTTCTTGTCCTTGGCGGCAGCGGCGGCCTTGGCCTTTGAAGGTGAACTGGAGGCGGCAGACGCGGCCGCGGCTGCTGCCTTCTTGGTCTTGGCACCCGCCGCAGAGGCGGTCGCCTTCTTCGTCTTGGCGGCGGCGGCGGGCGCCTTGCCGGCGGCCTTGCCAGCAGCACCACCGGCGGGTTTCTTGGCGTGGTGCGATTTCGACTCAAGCTTGAAGGAACCGGAGGCACCCTTGCCCTTGGTCTGGATCAGTGCGCCAGATTCGACGGCGCTCTTCAGGTATTTTCTGATGAACGGAGCCAGTTTCTCCGCGTCGACCTTGTACTGAGCGGCGATGTACTTCTTGATCGCCTGCAGGGAAGATCCGCTACGCTCCTTCATCTCCTTGATAGCGTTGTTGACCATCTCAGATGTTTTGGGATGAGTCGGCTTCGCCTTCGGCTTCTTCGCAGCACCGGCGCCGCCGGCCTGCCTCGCCTGCTTCTTCGCTGGGGTAGTGGGCGCGGGAGCCTCGGTAGCGACTGCGGTGTCTGCCATTGTATTATATTTGTTTTGAAAAAGATTCAACTTCACACACAACACACTGTTAAAAAGTAGGTACTAGGTAGTAGTAAGTAGGACGTATAAAGAGAGACTTAGATGTCGCCACTTATAGGTTTTACGAAGTTCGTATGCGTACGCTTAGGTACGACGGAACTTTACCGTAACGAGCGCCGTGATGTCGCGGGACGTTTTCTCGTATGAACGCTTGAAAGTTTTCACTAACACGTATCTAATAAAATAAACAAAAAGAAGGGTTAACGGCGGTTAGTGCATCGAGGTTTTGCGGTTTCGGACAGGTCATGAAGTTGACGATGCGGGTGTGCGAATTCGGGGCGAGTGAGGTGCGCGTTCAGCCGGTGGCGGTGTTTTATTTTGACGACTGCGTACGAAGCGTAGGTCGGGTCGTGTTCAAAACGTTATTTTCTCTATAAAAGTGATAGTTAGTGTGCAGTTAGGTCGACGCGTCAACAAGGAGGATATCGAGCTGGTGTGGTAACAGGACTTTGTCGATATCACACCGTCTCGCGAAGGTATTATCGACCTAAAAGTGAAGCGTCGTAAAACACCTCGAGCGCCGAACTGCTAAGGACGGACGACTCCGTCCAGGACGTGCAACCTATTAATATAGTATTTTATTAAAAGACGAGAGTGCCCTTCGACGAGTGGACAGTGTACAGATCGGTATAATCGCATCGGGAATCGTAATAAACAATGTGTAAAACAACGACAATACTCTGGTACAGCTACTCTGTAGGTCGCGCCAGTACCGTACGCGGCTGGTCCGAGTACCGCGGCGCTCTCTTCACAGTAAGCAGCAGTCCGCCTGTGTAATACAGCTAGGTACCTACGTATACTAAAATAATGGCTAAGTAGTAAGTAGGTAAATAAATAAATAATATGAACAAAAAGAAAAAAAAATATGCGTCAAAATTGCAATAAGTAGATACGTATAGGCAATAATAAACAAACGGCACGCGAATCATGGGGCGTTCAAACGAATAGGCAGATAGTACCTAGCTAGGTAGAGTTTCTACAACGTAAGTATTGAATCTACTAATGTTTTACTTTTATTTTTCATTCAATTCCAGTATACACCTCAGTGAGTGGCGATGGGCTTTTCATCATGCGTAGAAGAACAAAAACAAGCGTCAACTTAGCGCGTATTTATTACCTGCCTGCGTATAAGCAAGCGAAGCGCGCATTATGTAGACCGTACCTACATATTTCAATTTTAAGATAGTTTTATAATAAAGGTATTATTTATAATATAATTACGGTATTTCATTTATGTTTACCCCCTCTCGTAGGTAGGTAACTCCAAAACCAAAGTAGGTACGTATTACACAGTGCCCAATGATTTTGGGTCCACCCAAAAGTATAGTAGTGTAAGTAGTATGCGTGGTGGTACTTGCGTGCATCTTAATAAGTAAGTAAGTAAGTAAGTAACTAACTAACTAACTAAATAAATAAATAGGTAGGTAGGTAGATAGGTTGAGGTACGTTTTTTAGACAATTCCACTCAAGAAACATATTTAATAATATCGAATAATATGCGGCCCTGAAAAGGGCCTTTTTTATGTGCGCTTCTATATACGTATGGTTGAACGGTATGATTATGTTCACAACAAACACAACACACACACGTCCACCACCACAGTATGTAGAGCTGGTTGCGCCGCAGGCAACACGTACACGCGGGGCATGCAGGTGTTTAACCGCCGAAACCGTACAGGGTGCGACCCTGGCGCTTCAGAGCGTAGACGACATCCATGGCGGTGACGGTCTTCCTCTTGGCGTGCTCGGTGTAAGTGACGGCGTCGCGAATGACGTTCTCTAGGAACACTTTAAGCACACCGCGAGTCTCTTCGTAGATCAGACCGGAGATACGTTTCACGCCGCCTCTGCGAGCCAGACGACGGATGGCGGGCTTCGTGATACCTTGGATGTTATCACGAAGTACCTTCCTGTGACGCTTGGCTCCTCCTTTTCCCAGACCCTTTCCTCCCTTACCGCGACCGGTCATCTTCTTTGCAGTGGGGTTTCAAAATAACACAACGAACGATAATACACTCAGCACGGCAGTGCGCACACGAACGACGCGAGCGACTGGAATATCTTTTAACGGCTCCGTGCTGCTTGTATTTATACTAAACGCGGAGCGCAGCGGGCGGGGGGACGGAGACGTGGAGGTGCGGGGGGCGAGTCGAGCCGGCGCTCGTCGCTGATTGGTCGATTGGACGATGTCTCTTAAAACAGAACAAGTTAGGTACATTATACTAAACTTTATGTTTTCCAATTTTATAAAATTTTATTTTATTTTAGTTACTCCATAATTATATATATAAATAAATGTATGTACCTACCTATGCCGTAACAATTAATACTCTTCAGTTTACTCGATATATAGGTACCTACTTAAATTAAATACATCATAATATTATACAATATTACCATACTGTGTCAAGTTTACAAGGGACACAGTACAATTTGTAAGTATAATTTGTGTTATAGGTAGGTATATAGATAGTAAGTAGTTAGGTACATTATTGTATGTACTTTTCTCTCATTCGACTTTATTCATTGTAATGTAAAATTATAAGTGATATAGGTACCTAGTTAGGGAGTTTGTTTTGTTTGAAAATATAAATGTTGCTTATGTGGATTACAGTGTAGGGTATAGATAGGTAGGTAGGTAGGTAGGTAGGTAGGTAGGTAGGTAGGTATTTAACGTTTTTTTATGACGTCTGATATAAAGAAACATTTAATTATCTGATACATATGTGGCCCTGAAAAGGGCCTTTTATGTGAACGAACGAACGCACAGCCACAGCCACAGACACGTTGCAATGCACGAAGGCAGTCTACGTGGAGGGCGATGTGTATTGTGACGTCAGCAGTTTAAGCGCGTTCGCCTCTGATCCTGCGCGCCAACTGGATGTCCTTGGGCATGATGGTGACGCGCTTCGCGTGAATCGCGCACAGGTTGGTGTCTTCGAAGAGACCGACGAGATAAGCTTCGCTAGCCTCCTGCAGCGCCATAACAGCGGAGCTCTGGAAACGGAGATCGGTCTTGAAGTCTTGTGCGATCTCACGCACGAGACGCTGGAACGGAAGCTTGCGGATCAGCAGTTCGGTACTCTTCTGGTAGCGACGAATCTCACGGAGGGCCACAGTGCCGGGCCTGTAGCGATGGGGTTTCTTAACGCCACCGGTGGCCGGTGCGCTCTTGCGCGCAGCCTTGGTGGCGAGCTGTTTCCTCGGTGCCTTACCACCGGTGGATTTACGAGCGGTCTGCTTAGTACGCGCCATTGTAAACACGGAAAGACGACGACGACGACAGATAAATAATAATCAACTGAGAATACTAACTTTAGATACACGCAACGGACGCGCGCGGACCTACACACTTCGAACGTACGAGAGAGAATAAAAACGTACAATCGAGACGTCGCGACGCCCCCGCAAGGGGGCGTGGCGAACGGGGTCGGAGCATCGCCCCTCGCCCGCGGATGCACAACAGTGACCCGTAACTACGGGCCCTTCATTATATTTGCCTAAAACGGCCTGTGGAAATTGACACAGCAAGCTGTGTCTGTGTGAGTGGTTGCAATGAATATTTCTGTAGGCGCGCCGCGACGCTAATAACAATAGCGTCGCTTTCTTCACGACATCTCGGCGGTCAGTCCCCGCCAGGTGAGACCCCCAGTTACCTGGGGGAGGCCCGACGAAGACGACCAGCGACAGAGATGCCGACTCGACGCTCCTACAGGTAGATATGTAGTTTACCCTCTCCCCGCTCACAGATCTAGCCGTTTACGGATTGAGGGATCAACAGTCGTGTATGTGGGAGCGGTTTGTATTGTAGTGTTACGCCGCTCGGTGTCTACGTGCGTCGCGGCCCGCGTCGCGCCTGCACGTGTTGTGTATAGATGCATGTATAGTTAGGTTGTCTGTATTTAGTTGCGTGACATGCCTATATTAACTTAGAACACGCCACGCAACAGATGTATGTGTACATCTGTAGAGTCTTATTATATCGAGTGAGCTGCGTGTAACCTGGGTGCGGCTCACTCGAGGCGTCAATCCGGTGGATGGGGTCAATCGTCCGCTACCAGGTCGCGGGGCAGGGGTCTCGCGTCGGGCGGGCGCGCGTGCAATGGCGCTATCTGCCTGACATGGGGCCAGGCAGAGGCGTCGGCACGCGCGAACATCGCCTTCGCGAGTCGCCCTACAAACTCGTCCAGGCTCTCAATCCCGAGATCCCGGTGGAGTACATCGTTCCTCACGAAGTGAGGAGCATCGACTATTGTCCGCAGCGCAAGGTTTTGTTGCGCGCGGAGCGTCTTGCGGCTCGACTCCTTCGTGAGGGCGAACCACGCTGGGGCGGCGTACGTCAAGATTGGGCGCACGTACATCTTGTACACGCCCAACTTGACGCGCGCCGGGATGCGGGATGAGAGCACAGGTTTAAGGAGGTTGCGGGCGACCCTACCCTGCGCGGCGACCTTGCGGACATGTGGCCCCATCGTGAGGCGGCGGTCGATGGTCACACCCAGGTACTTGACCTGGGGCGTCCAATCGACGGCGGCCCCCTGCAGTTTCAAAGGTGGTGGGAGAGGCGCTGATCCGGTAACCATCGCCTGCGTCTTACCCACGTTCACCGACAGCCGCCACTTCGACAACCAGTCGGGAAGGAGGTCGAGGGCGCGCTGCATTTTGACCGCCGCGTGCTTCGCATTTAGCGAAGTGGTGATGTACGCGGCGTCGTCAGCATACAGCGCGAGCGTCGCCTCTGGAGTGGTGGGGATGTCGTCGGTGTAACGCGAGTAACACGCTGGCGACACGCAGCTGCCCTGCGGCACACCTGCCAGCACTGGGCGGGCACCGGATGTCGCCCCGTCGACCACCACCTTGAAAATCCTGTTGGACAGAAAAGAAGAGACCACCCTTACAACGCGACGGGGCGCGTCGGACGTGGCCAACTTATATATAAGGCCGTCGTGCCATACACGGTCGAAGGCCTTCTCCATGTCAAGGAATACTGCCACCGAGCATTCCTTTTTATTTAACGCTGTCGTTAGTAGGTGCAGTACCCTTGACAGCTGAAGCGTCGTGCTATGTTCCGCCCTAAAGCCAAATTGCTCTGGGCGCGGGACGATGTGTTTTTCCAGGTGTCGCAGCAGGAGTGCTTCGAACACCTTGGAGACCGTCGGCAGAAGTGTGATCGGCCGATAGCTCTCCGGCTTCAGGACATTCTTCCCCGCCTTGGGCAGCATTATGACGCGCCCCTCCTTCCACGAGGTGGGAAAGGTCCCCGTGCGCAGTATCGCCGTAAACAGGCGCGCCAGCGCTGCCACCGTACGGAACGGCAGGCGGCGCAGCACTGCGTTGGAGATACCGTCGGCACCGGGGGCCTTCCTAGGCTTCGTCCTTAGGATGGCGCGTCTAACTGCGCCAGGCGAGAAGTAAATAGGGTCCTCCTCGGGAGCTATCGGCGTTGCGAAGTAGTCTCCTAGGTGTTTCTCGACTGCTGCGACATGCTCTACGTCGGTGGTCGAGTTAGGGCGGAACTGACGCTCCAGGTGTTCGGCGAAGACCTCCGCCCGGTCCTCCGCTACATACTTGAGCGCCCCGTCACTGTTGAGTAGAGGGCGCACCGGGGCTGGGGTATTCGTCAGCTGGCTGCACAGTCGGTGGACAGACGGCCAACTGTCTGTTGTGGCGTCTATTCGTTCCTCCCAGCCCGCGGCGGTGTGGGCCGTTAACTCGGCCTTTACCTTCTCCGCGAGACGGTTAAGCTGCGTCTTCATGGTAGGGCATCTTGTCTGTTGCCACTGCTTGCGTAGGCGCCTCTTCACGGCGATCATGGCACTGATGTGCGCCGGCAAGGGCGGCATAGGCCCTCTCCCTTGCGGCTGCACAGTCGTCGCCGCTTCTAGGGCGCTCTGAATGCAAGCAGTGACGTCATCCGCCGCTCGCTCTACGTCCGCGGAGGAAACAATAGGCCGAGTAGGCGTGGTGGTCTCTATCTTTTCTGTAAACAGCGTCCAGTCTGTTGATCGACGTGGCGCTATTGGTCTCAGACGGGTCGGCTGTCCCGATAGGACGACGAGCACAGGTTGGTGGTCCGACTGCAACTCGTCGTCTATCACGTGCTGCGTGATCTGGCTGCACAGCCCTCTGTGTACTGCGATGTCCAATACGTCGGGCATGTAGTGGGCTGCATCTGGGTAGTGGGTTGGCGTTTCCGGCCCGGACACCGCGTACCCACAGGCTTCCGCGTCCGCGAAGAGCCGTCTCCCCTGGGTATTCGTCAGCATCGAATTCCACGCCGGGTGCTTGCAATTTAAGTCGCCGGCAAGGATGGTCGCGTGTGTCGACGCAGTTAGTAGCGCCCGCAGCTCTACCAAATTTAGGTGTGCAGCGGGCGGCTTATAACATGCGTAGACGTTGATGTCCTCGCCGGCAACATGTAGCTGCACCCCCAGCGCGTAAAACGTGCTGAGTGACGGCAAGGGGAGCTCTTGATGGACGACTCTCCGCTTCACAAGTACCGCCAGACCACGGTATCGGACTTGTAGAGCCGACCTCTCATCCTTCCGGTAAACGTGGTAACCCGGGAACCTGACCCTATCCTCAGGTCCCAGGTGTGTTTCACTGATTAGCGCCACGTCGATATTCTGATCCCGAAGGAGATGGCGGAGGGGGGCGACCTTGTCCCTAAGGCCGCGGGCGTTCCAATGTATAATCCTCAACGGTCTAGCCATCACAGAGTGACAGCAATGTGGCCAGACCGTCGAGGATGACCGCTTCAATGTCTCGGCCCTGCCTTATAGCCCTTATGAGGTCCATAAGGAGCTTTATCGCGCAGGTTGTGAACTCTTTGCTTGTGGTTTGCGGCATCTGCGCAATGTTACCGTCGCTAATTTGCGCGATAGTAGCGCCACCACTCGTCGACGCAGGGAAGCTTCCCTGCGCTGTGATTGGCCGCTGTGCCTTCGTGGCTTTGACCGCGGCAGTGGCGGCGCCATGCGGCTTTTGAGTGAACCCACTAGTTCCACGGTTTTGACGCTGCGCCATACTGGCGCCACTAGTGGGTTCGTCCGACATTTGCAGTTTAGTCTCCCTCGGTGCAACCTGCGCGATCGTTAAGGCAGGGGCGGCCGAAGGGGGGTCCTTTTGCGTTTCAGGGGGGGGGGGCTTCTTCCCTTTCCCCCCCCGCTTCTTTTTCCTCCGCTTAGAGGAGGGGGCCTGGGTCCTTTCTGTGGGCTCGTTGGCTGCCGCCATCAGCGTCGTGCCTTCCGCCTCTACAGTGGCAGTCTGTGTTGTTTGCGGCCTAGCCGCTTGTGCCCGGCTTGTGGCCGTGATGGCGACAGTCCCCGCTCGCTTGTTGCGAACTTCCCGTTCGAACACGGGGCACTTTATGTTGCTGGCGGGGTGCGGGCCACCGCAATTGACGCAGGTGGCCGGCTCTTCCCGCGGGCGCGGGCAGTCGCGTGCCGCGTGTTCACCACCGCATCGCACACAAGCGAGCGGACGGTGGCACTGGTGCGAGCTGTGCCTGAACCGTTGGCACCGGTGGCACTGTGCGGGCCCACGTTTGCCCTTCCAGGCCTCTATTTTGACACCCCGCATATACATAAATACGGTGGTGCCATATATGTTCCGGACATCGGGGGTCTTCTTTAAAATAGCGTGGAACACGCAGCCGGGTCTTCCTTGTGCGCCCTTGATGTGACGCACGTACTCCGGCTGGTATCCCATCGTCCGGAGTTCCTCCTCTATCTCCTTCGGGTCCGTGTCCGCCGGTAGGCCCCGAATGGCGATCTTCAGGCTTTTGTCCGCTGGCAGCGAGTACGCGAACCAACTGACGCCGCTGTCCTTTTCCAGGCCCGTCAGGTACCGCTGAACCAGCCTATACTCTTCCTCGGTCTCCGGGGTGAACCTCACCCCGGTCCCGTAAGGACGAGCACTAGGAGGCCGGCCCAGTTTCCCACTGATGGCCCGGAAATGCATGGCCCAGTTGGGCAGCGTCTCAACGACCAGCGGGGGAAAACGGAGCTTCTTCTTGCCCGGCTTCTGCTTTGTCGACGTCGACGGTGCAGCGCCGGGCGTGGCGGCAGGGGGGGGGGCGGTGGGAGTTGTATTGGGCACCGGGGGCAAGTTAAAAGTACTCACCCCGGTGGCTCTCGGTGGTGTTGGCGATTGCGGCGGTGAGGTATGGCGGACCGCGTCAGAGTAGGTAGGCGACGCTTGCGTGCCTCGACCCCGCGGCGCGCTTTCGCGCTGTGGCCGCGGCGGGTCAAGGCAATAGCGTTTCGCCTCCTCCGACACGGTCTCGCCGGAGCTCCTTCTGCGTCGCTGGGGGCGGGCCTCGAGTTCATACTCGAAGTTGAACCCCAGCGACGGTGTTGGTGACGCCGGCGACATTAGCTCGGCGACTGGCGGTCGTCCGCCTGCGGTGGGCCGCGAATCGGATCGTGGGGTCATATCCGGGGACATGTCCCCACGACCGGACGCGGCCGAGCCCACTGAAGCCAGCGACATGCTCGATCCCATACGTGATGAGCATGCCGACAGCATTGCGGGCGAGTCGCAAGCGGACGCACGGGGAGGCGCCGGCGAAGCGGGCGCCTGCGTCTTGAGTGTTGCCGGCCTAACATATGGGCCGGCACTTGCTGGCCGCTCCTGCTCCGCCATCACCGGACCCGCCAGCGAGCGGCGGGGGCCGGGAGCGGCGGTGCGCGGAGCTGGCACAGCACGGGACAGCTTGGGTATTGCGCCGGTAGACGGCGCTGGCGGCGAGGCGAACCGAGGCGGCGGAGCGGCGGTACGCACGGGAGGCGCGCGGTCCCGTGTAGTCACTACAGGGGTACGCGGGGGTGGGAGCGCGGGGTAGGCTGCGCGGGGCGCGGCGGAGCGCACAGCGGGTGCGGCAAGCGCTACGGGCGCGATCGTACGCGCGGGAGGTACGGGTGCACGCGCATGCGGTGCGCGGCTCGGGTTGTCGACCGGCCCCGGGGCCTGTATGGGCACCGGGCGGAACGCGGCGGGGCGGACGGGTACCGCGTGCGGCCGACCCGACGACGGCGTAGGCGCAACGCGCGCAGGCGCCGATGACGTCGGTGGGCCGGGGGGCACAGCGGCTCTCGTCCCCCCCCCAGCGTCCCCCTCCGGTCGCTTCTTCCCCTTCTTCTTGGTTGAGGCGGTGGTGGTGGTCTTCTTGGGGCCGGCCGGTGGTGCACCGAGCGCCGCATCGCCAATATTTGGCAACGACAGCGCCCGATCCAGCACCGGGCGGTCCTCCTGAGACCCGGCATCGTGGCCCAATGAGCCACGCGTGCCGGGCTTCGGCATTTTAAAACTGGGCGTGGCCTCCGCGACCGCGACGGTGAGGACTCACCGGGCAGCACGGGGCGGCTCCCTCTGAGCTGCACAGGTACCCGACGGTGTCCTGTACAGCACAGAGTGAGTCGACAATTAGAGCGATCCGCGCGGATTAACGCGATAGCGGCACAAAACAACGGAGCTTCAGTTGCGACTATCGCGCTTGGACACTGGCTAATCCATCTAAAAACGTACCAAGGCACGGTCGAGTATTTATACCAAAGCAACTAAGCGGGCAGGAGCGCGCGCGCGCCCCTGCGCGCCCTCTTCAGTACAACGAGCTAACTAAAATTGTTATAAAATATAAAACAATATTAATCTAATAAGTATGTTTAAAACTCTTAATTAATAATATTTGTGTCTGTTATTTTACAAAATACACCAGTCTGTCTAAAAGTGTAGATAAATACAAAAGTGCCGTCCGTCCCCCCCCCCCCCGTAAACAGATATACAAATTTTATTAGTTGTCTAGAGAGACTTGTTGAGAAACTAACTGTGTGATTTTTCTATGTTAAGTTTTCTGCTACATACGTATTCACTTGCATCTCAATTAATACGCTATCGTTTAAGCGGGAAGTTTCCTGTGCATGTTGTATTTGTTTATGCATAGTTATTTAGTAAGTAAGTAAGTAAGTAAGTAAGTAAGTAAGTAAATAAGGAAGGAAGGAAGGTAGGTAGGTAGGTAGGTAGGTAAGTAGGTACGTATGTATGTATGTATGCATGTAACTAAATAACTAAGCAAGTAAGTGTAGGTAGGTCTATTATAATAAGCCTGATAAGTCTTCATTCAATTCATTATGATACTAGGTACGTGTTTGTTTTAAAAACTACCTATATATAAGGTATAATATAATAACTATCTATCTAGTAGTAACGTTTTGACTCATCAAATTTAAAGAAACGTGAATTTATCACATGAACATATTTGTGGCCCTGAAAAGGGCCTTTTGTTTTTACTCCTGCCATCTCACGGTGTGCGTGCGTGCGCGTCCAGACGTTTGTCGTGGTTTGCTCGTAAGCACGTGAATCATGCGCGCGTCTCGTACGTACATACATGACATATGCACATTACGATGACACTAACACACAATTAACACGCACCACAGTCAACAAGACACACGAACAAGCGCACTGGGTTTAACACTGTACACAAACACGAGGCGGCGTTGAGACGGAGCGTCGGCGGCTCTTGCTAGCCTACCGACCCGCTCACTTGGAGCTGGTGTATTTGGTGACGGCCTTGGTGCCCTCACTGACGGCGTGCTTGGCGAGCTCGCCGGGCAGCAGGAGTCTGACGGACGTCTGCACCTCCCTGGACGTGATGGTGGATCTCTTGTTGTAGTGGGCGAGACGGGAAGCTTCGGCGGCGATACGCTCGAAGATGTCGTTCACGAACGAGTTCATGATAGACATGGCCTTGCTGGAGATACCGGTGTCGGGGTGCACCTGCTTCAGGACCTTGTAGATGTAGATGGCGTAACTCTCCTTCCTCTTGTGCTTCTTCTTCTTCTTGTCGGTCTTGGAGATGTTCTTCTGGGCTTTGCCAGACTTCTTGGCGGCTTTACCACTTGTCTTGGGCGGCATTATGAATTATTGTCGAGTACACGTGCTACCGAAACGGGGTTCAGTCGCAGTATAACGCACTACTCAAGTTAACAGTTTTATTTATAGTGACCCTCACGGCGCACAGTTGCGGAAAACGGTGAGACATTCGACGCAGCGGCGGACCAATCACAACGCTCCTAAGCCAGAGTGTAGATCGCGCGCGGGGAGAGGGGATGAGGAGAGGGGATGCTCGGGGGGCGGGCGAGGCGACGCTTATTGCTTGTATTCCGTCATTATTGGAAAATATGTAAGAAAACTAATTTTAACATAAAAACTATATAAAAATTACATTAGAAAAAAGGTATTAACTGGTGTCATATTATTATTTTCATAATGCGTAATGCATAAATGCATTTGAAAAAGATTTACTTATAAAGGTTTCGAAACCTTTTCCTGCTCACGTTATTTAGTAAAAAAAATTATAAGTATATTTATATTCTGTGTTATTATGTAAATAAACATTGTTGTTGTGATGTATAAAACACCAACATAATATTTACAAAAAAATTTTTGGTATGTACCTACATAACGACAACATTTTGTACTGCTCGTAACAACAACATTTCACATTATCTACTCTGAACTGTGCGTTTGTCTGTAATGGCCCGAGTATATTTGACAAATTCAATGATATGATATGTGCAAGTACCTAAATTATAGTTTCTAAAACTCCTTCCTAAGAGTTATTATTAGGTAGGTACGGTCTATTTTAAAGAGAGTGTGTGAGGTAAATAGATAGATAGGTAGGTAGGTAGGTACGTTTTTGTTTGACGACAAGACTGATAAAGAAACTGTCTGTTATAATATTTGACGAATCATATTGTGGCCCTGAAAAGGGCCTTTTGTTTTGAATGCATACGAGCGGAGAGCATCGCGAAAACGCCGACATAATAGATATAGGCATAAATATTATATCGAAGTACGCGTGCGGGGGCACTCGCACGAAGCACCACCACGTTCAGAAGTTGCGGCACGACGTTTAAGCCTTCTTCTCGGTCTTCTTGGGCAGTAGCACGGCCTGGATGTTCGGCAGCACACCACCTTGAGCGATCGTCACGCCGGAGAGCAGCTTGTTCAACTCCTCGTCGTTGCGGATGGCCAATTGAAGATGACGCGGGATGATCCTGGTCTTCTTGTTGTCTCTCGCGGCGTTACCGGCCAACTCGAGGACCTCAGCGGCCAGATACTCCATCACGGCGGCCAAGTAGACGGGAGCACCGGCACCCACGCGCTCTGCGTAGTTTCCGTTACGCAGCAGCCTGTGAATACGACCCACAGGGAACTGGAGACCAGCACGGTTGGAACGGGACTTTGCCTTTCCCTTCACCTTGCCACCTTTACCGCGACCAGACATAATGAAAGATTTGTTTATAGAACAACTCACGAAAACAACGAAACACGCGTACAGAAGTGCGCGCGCCGAACGAATCTAGTTACAATGTTCCGGACTACATGTTCGAGACGTCGCGACGCCCCCGCAAGGGGGCGTGGCGGACGGGGTCGGGGCGTCGCCCCTCGCCCGCGGAGGCACACCGTGACCCGCGACTGCGGGCCCCTCACTATATGCGGCCTAATATCGGCCTGTAGCATGTGATGCAGCAAGCTGCATCTATG
The DNA here is from genome assembly GCA_949128155.2 of Xanthia icteritia. NCBI lineage: Eukaryota > Metazoa > Arthropoda > Insecta > Lepidoptera > Noctuidae > Xanthia > Xanthia icteritia. The sequence continues at coordinate 5,680,648 of OY855862.1, read as the reverse complement.
TTATTGGTTGCTATGCGTATTTCTGTAGGCGCGCCACGACGCTAATAACAATAGCGTCGCTTTCTTCACGACATCTCGGCGGTCAGTCCCCGCCAGGTGAGACCCCCAGTTACCTGGGGGAGGCCCGACGAAGACGACCAGCGACAGAGATGCCGACTCGACGCTCCTACAGGTAGATATGTAGTTTACCCTCGCCCCGTTCACAGATCTAGCCGTTTACGGATTGAGGGATAAACAGTCGTGTATGTATGAGCGGCTAGTACTGTAGTGTATCACCGCTCAGTGTCAACGTGCGTCGCGGCCCACGTCGCGCCTGCACGTGTTGTGTAAGATGCATGTTTAGTAATGGTTGTCTGTATATAGTTACGTGACATGCCTATATTAACTTAGAACACGCCACGCAACAGATGTATGTGTACATCTGTAGAGTCTTATTATTTCGAGTGAGCTGCGTGTAACCTGGATGCTACTCACTCGAGGCGTCATATCCGGTGCGATGGGGTCAATCGTCCGCTACCAGGTCGCGGGGCAGGGGTCTCGCGTCGGGCGGGCGCGCGTGCAATGGCGCTATCTGCCTGACATGGGGCCAGGCAGAGGCGTCGGCACGCGCGAACATCGCCTTCGCGAGTCGCCCTACAAACTCGTCCAGGCTCTCAATCCCGAGATCCCGGTGGAGTACGTCATTCCTCACAAAGGGAGGAGCATCGACAATGGTCCGCAGCGCAAGACTTTGTTGCGCGCGGAGCGTCTTGCGGCTCGACTCCCTTGTGAGGGCGAACCACGCGGGGGCGGCGTACGTCAAGATTGGGCGAATGTACGTTTTGTACACGCCCAACTTGACGCGCGCCGGGATGCGGGTGTTCCGGACTCGCCAGTTTTCACGTTTTTATACGCGGAGCGCGTAGCCGTGTCAGTGGGTGGGGGTGCACAGCTAACGAAACTAATTCACAAAACGCGCAAGCGCGCGCGCGCGCTCTCTAGCCAAGCGGCGTCACGTACGCTGCACCATGGTTAAGGAAGGGGTGGGTAGAGATTTAGCACAATTTAATAAACTATTGCTTTTTAGTATATCTACACATAATTATGACAAGACCTTTTAATAATATTAATGAGGAATTTTTTTTTTTTTTTTTTTTATTTTTTTTTTTTTTTTTCTTTCTTTCTAGTCTATAATTCTGTTGAATAAGTTTTGAAATGGGATTGTAGGTAAGTACTCACCTACATACACCTACGGGGTAGTTTATTTTTATTTATTTATTTGCGTGAATATTTTACGTCACATGTTATGAAAAGTATTAATATAATATGAAATAGGTAGGTAGGTAGGTAGGTAGGTAGGTAGGTAGGTAGGTAGGTAGGTAGGTAGGTAGGTAGGTAGGTAGGTAGGTAGGTAGGTAGGTAGGTAGGTAGGTAGGTAGGTAGCTAGCTAGGTAGGTAGGTAGGTAGGTAGCTAGCTAGCTAGCTAGCTAGCTAGCTAGCTAGCTAGGTATTTAGTAGTAGGTTCTATAACATTTCCGTCTTTTCCCTAAGTCAATTAATTAATTAATTACCTTTATAGATTTATTAGACTGTAAGCACAAGTGTCGAATATTGAAATCGAAAGTGCAATGGAAATTGTATTCATGTATAATAGATAGGTAGTGATCTAGGACCTATCTATGTAGGTATTTCATACTTACGATAGATAAAATTTTTTGTTTATTTGGTGAGATATTTCGTGTACCTGTGTACCTATCTATAATATTTATGCGTATGTTATTATGTACTTATAATATAACGTTTTGACTCTCTGTGTAATAGAAACGAATATTTTTCATATTCATGATAGTTTTGTTAGCCCTGAAAAGGGCTTTTTGGTGTGGTGAGCGCATGCACGCGCGCTTAGCATCTCGGTGCCGCCGTCCGTGATTTCTTCAGTTGCTTCTGATGAATCGTTGGTGACGACGAGCTCGAGACACGTCGAGCGCGTTCCGCACCCTCCTTCCCGAGGACGATAGACGCGTACGTACTGCGTGCGCGCGGTTGGACGATGATGAAAACAAACAAACGCACAAAGCACGCGCGCGCCTCTCTCTACAGTGTGCAGTATTATTACATACAAAACATTAATAATAATAATTATGTAAGTACGTACACACACACTGCACAGTAGGTAAGACGCGCACGCACATTTGTCACTATCACTCATCAGCTGCTGCTGTTGTTGTTGTATCGATGGTGGGTGGTGGTCGTCAGCCGACTCTGCGCCGCTGTCGTCGTCGCCGTCGCCGTCGTCGCCGGTGTAACGCGAACGCGACCGTAGCTTACTTCTTAGCTGCGGACGCTTTCTTGGCTGCCGGCTTAGACTTGGGTGTGACCGCGGCCTTCTTGGGTTTAGGCGCTTTAGGTTTCTTGGTCGGCGGCTTCGCTGTCTTTTTAGCTTTAGGAGCGGCGCCTCCCTTCGCCTTAGCGGGGGCGGCGGCCTTCTTGGGTGTAGGCTTCTTCTTAGCGGCGGCGGCCTTCTTGTCCTTGGCGGCAGCGGCGGCCTTGGCCTTTGAAGGTGAACTGGAGGCGGCAGACGCGGCCGCGGCTGCTGCCTTCTTGGTCTTGGCACCCGCCGCAGAGGCGGTCGCCTTCTTCGTCTTGGCGGCGGCGGCGGGCGCCTTGCCGGCGGCCTTGCCAGCAGCACCACCGGCGGGTTTCTTGGCGTGGTGCGATTTCGACTCAAGCTTGAAGGAACCGGAGGCACCCTTGCCCTTGGTCTGGATCAGTGCGCCAGATTCGACGGCGCTCTTCAGGTATTTTCTGATGAACGGAGCCAGTTTCTCCGCGTCGACCTTGTACTGAGCGGCGATGTACTTCTTGATCGCCTGCAGGGAAGATCCGCTACGCTCCTTCATCTCCTTGATAGCGTTGTTGACCATCTCAGATGTTTTGGGATGAGTCGGCTTCGCCTTCGGCTTCTTCGCAGCACCGGCGCCGCCGGCCTGCCTCGCCTGCTTCTTCGCTGGGGTAGTGGGCGCGGGAGCCTCGGTAGCGACTGCGGTGTCTGCCATTGTATTATATTTGTTTTGAAAAAGATTCAACTTCACACACAACACACTGTTAAAAAGTAGGTACTAGGTAGTAGTAAGTAGGACGTATAAAGAGAGACTTAGATGTCGCCACTTATAGGTTTTACGAAGTTCGTATGCGTACGCTTAGGTACGACGGAACTTTACCGTAACGAGCGCCGTGATGTCGCGGGACGTTTTCTCGTATGAACGCTTGAAAGTTTTCACTAACACGTATCTAATAAAATAAACAAAAAGAAGGGTTAACGGCGGTTAGTGCATCGAGGTTTTGCGGTTTCGGACAGGTCATGAAGTTGACGATGCGGGTGTGCGAATTCGGGGCGAGTGAGGTGCGCGTTCAGCCGGTGGCGGTGTTTTATTTTGACGACTGCGTACGAAGCGTAGGTCGGGTCGTGTTCAAAACGTTATTTTCTCTATAAAAGTGATAGTTAGTGTGCAGTTAGGTCGACGCGTCAACAAGGAGGATATCGAGCTGGTGTGGTAACAGGACTTTGTCGATATCACACCGTCTCGCGAAGGTATTATCGACCTAAAAGTGAAGCGTCGTAAAACACCTCGAGCGCCGAACTGCTAAGGACGGACGACTCCGTCCAGGACGTGCAACCTATTAATATAGTATTTTATTAAAAGACGAGAGTGCCCTTCGACGAGTGGACAGTGTACAGATCGGTATAATCGCATCGGGAATCGTAATAAACAATGTGTAAAACAACGACAATACTCTGGTACAGCTACTCTGTAGGTCGCGCCAGTACCGTACGCGGCTGGTCCGAGTACCGCGGCGCTCTCTTCACAGTAAGCAGCAGTCCGCCTGTGTAATACAGCTAGGTACCTACGTATACTAAAATAATGGCTAAGTAGTAAGTAGGTAAATAAATAAATAATATGAACAAAAAGAAAAAAAAATATGCGTCAAAATTGCAATAAGTAGATACGTATAGGCAATAATAAACAAACGGCACGCGAATCATGGGGCGTTCAAACGAATAGGCAGATAGTACCTAGCTAGGTAGAGTTTCTACAACGTAAGTATTGAATCTACTAATGTTTTACTTTTATTTTTCATTCAATTCCAGTATACACCTCAGTGAGTGGCGATGGGCTTTTCATCATGCGTAGAAGAACAAAAACAAGCGTCAACTTAGCGCGTATTTATTACCTGCCTGCGTATAAGCAAGCGAAGCGCGCATTATGTAGACCGTACCTACATATTTCAATTTTAAGATAGTTTTATAATAAAGGTATTATTTATAATATAATTACGGTATTTCATTTATGTTTACCCCCTCTCGTAGGTAGGTAACTCCAAAACCAAAGTAGGTACGTATTACACAGTGCCCAATGATTTTGGGTCCACCCAAAAGTATAGTAGTGTAAGTAGTATGCGTGGTGGTACTTGCGTGCATCTTAATAAGTAAGTAAGTAAGTAAGTAACTAACTAACTAACTAAATAAATAAATAGGTAGGTAGGTAGATAGGTTGAGGTACGTTTTTTAGACAATTCCACTCAAGAAACATATTTAATAATATCGAATAATATGCGGCCCTGAAAAGGGCCTTTTTTATGTGCGCTTCTATATACGTATGGTTGAACGGTATGATTATGTTCACAACAAACACAACACACACACGTCCACCACCACAGTATGTAGAGCTGGTTGCGCCGCAGGCAACACGTACACGCGGGGCATGCAGGTGTTTAACCGCCGAAACCGTACAGGGTGCGACCCTGGCGCTTCAGAGCGTAGACGACATCCATGGCGGTGACGGTCTTCCTCTTGGCGTGCTCGGTGTAAGTGACGGCGTCGCGAATGACGTTCTCTAGGAACACTTTAAGCACACCGCGAGTCTCTTCGTAGATCAGACCGGAGATACGTTTCACGCCGCCTCTGCGAGCCAGACGACGGATGGCGGGCTTCGTGATACCTTGGATGTTATCACGAAGTACCTTCCTGTGACGCTTGGCTCCTCCTTTTCCCAGACCCTTTCCTCCCTTACCGCGACCGGTCATCTTCTTTGCAGTGGGGTTTCAAAATAACACAACGAACGATAATACACTCAGCACGGCAGTGCGCACACGAACGACGCGAGCGACTGGAATATCTTTTAACGGCTCCGTGCTGCTTGTATTTATACTAAACGCGGAGCGCAGCGGGCGGGGGGACGGAGACGTGGAGGTGCGGGGGGCGAGTCGAGCCGGCGCTCGTCGCTGATTGGTCGATTGGACGATGTCTCTTAAAACAGAACAAGTTAGGTACATTATACTAAACTTTATGTTTTCCAATTTTATAAAATTTTATTTTATTTTAGTTACTCCATAATTATATATATAAATAAATGTATGTACCTACCTATGCCGTAACAATTAATACTCTTCAGTTTACTCGATATATAGGTACCTACTTAAATTAAATACATCATAATATTATACAATATTACCATACTGTGTCAAGTTTACAAGGGACACAGTACAATTTGTAAGTATAATTTGTGTTATAGGTAGGTATATAGATAGTAAGTAGTTAGGTACATTATTGTATGTACTTTTCTCTCATTCGACTTTATTCATTGTAATGTAAAATTATAAGTGATATAGGTACCTAGTTAGGGAGTTTGTTTTGTTTGAAAATATAAATGTTGCTTATGTGGATTACAGTGTAGGGTATAGATAGGTAGGTAGGTAGGTAGGTAGGTAGGTAGGTAGGTAGGTATTTAACGTTTTTTTATGACGTCTGATATAAAGAAACATTTAATTATCTGATACATATGTGGCCCTGAAAAGGGCCTTTTATGTGAACGAACGAACGCACAGCCACAGCCACAGACACGTTGCAATGCACGAAGGCAGTCTACGTGGAGGGCGATGTGTATTGTGACGTCAGCAGTTTAAGCGCGTTCGCCTCTGATCCTGCGCGCCAACTGGATGTCCTTGGGCATGATGGTGACGCGCTTCGCGTGAATCGCGCACAGGTTGGTGTCTTCGAAGAGACCGACGAGATAAGCTTCGCTAGCCTCCTGCAGCGCCATAACAGCGGAGCTCTGGAAACGGAGATCGGTCTTGAAGTCTTGTGCGATCTCACGCACGAGACGCTGGAACGGAAGCTTGCGGATCAGCAGTTCGGTACTCTTCTGGTAGCGACGAATCTCACGGAGGGCCACAGTGCCGGGCCTGTAGCGATGGGGTTTCTTAACGCCACCGGTGGCCGGTGCGCTCTTGCGCGCAGCCTTGGTGGCGAGCTGTTTCCTCGGTGCCTTACCACCGGTGGATTTACGAGCGGTCTGCTTAGTACGCGCCATTGTAAACACGGAAAGACGACGACGACGACAGATAAATAATAATCAACTGAGAATACTAACTTTAGATACACGCAACGGACGCGCGCGGACCTACACACTTCGAACGTACGAGAGAGAATAAAAACGTACCAAGGCACGGTCGAGTATTTATACCAAAGCAACTAAGCGGGCAGGAGCGCGCGCGCGCCCCTGCGCGCCCTCTTCAGTACAACGAGCTAACTAAAATTGTTATAAAATATAAAACAATATTAATCTAATAAGTATGTTTAAAACTCTTAATTAATAATATTTGTGTCTGTTATTTTACAAAATACACCAGTCTGTCTAAAAGTGTAGATAAATACAAAAGTGCCGTCCGTCCCCCCCCCCCCCGTAAACAGATATACAAATTTTATTAGTTGTCTAGAGAGACTTGTTGAGAAACTAACTGTGTGATTTTTCTATGTTAAGTTTTCTGCTACATACGTATTCACTTGCATCTCAATTAATACGCTATCGTTTAAGCGGGAAGTTTCCTGTGCATGTTGTATTTGTTTATGCATAGTTATTTAGTAAGTAAGTAAGTAAGTAAGTAAGTAAGTAAGTAAATAAGGAAGGAAGGAAGGTAGGTAGGTAGGTAGGTAGGTAAGTAGGTACGTATGTATGTATGTATGCATGTAACTAAATAACTAAGCAAGTAAGTGTAGGTAGGTCTATTATAATAAGCCTGATAAGTCTTCATTCAATTCATTATGATACTAGGTACGTGTTTGTTTTAAAAACTACCTATATATAAGGTATAATATAATAACTATCTATCTAGTAGTAACGTTTTGACTCATCAAATTTAAAGAAACGTGAATTTATCACATGAACATATTTGTGGCCCTGAAAAGGGCCTTTTGTTTTTACTCCTGCCATCTCACGGTGTGCGTGCGTGCGCGTCCAGACGTTTGTCGTGGTTTGCTCGTAAGCACGTGAATCATGCGCGCGTCTCGTACGTACATACATGACATATGCACATTACGATGACACTAACACACAATTAACACGCACCACAGTCAACAAGACACACGAACAAGCGCACTGGGTTTAACACTGTACACAAACACGAGGCGGCGTTGAGACGGAGCGTCGGCGGCTCTTGCTAGCCTACCGACCCGCTCACTTGGAGCTGGTGTATTTGGTGACGGCCTTGGTGCCCTCACTGACGGCGTGCTTGGCGAGCTCGCCGGGCAGCAGGAGTCTGACGGACGTCTGCACCTCCCTGGACGTGATGGTGGATCTCTTGTTGTAGTGGGCGAGACGGGAAGCTTCGGCGGCGATACGCTCGAAGATGTCGTTCACGAACGAGTTCATGATAGACATGGCCTTGCTGGAGATACCGGTGTCGGGGTGCACCTGCTTCAGGACCTTGTAGATGTAGATGGCGTAACTCTCCTTCCTCTTGTGCTTCTTCTTCTTCTTGTCGGTCTTGGAGATGTTCTTCTGGGCTTTGCCAGACTTCTTGGCGGCTTTACCACTTGTCTTGGGCGGCATTATGAATTATTGTCGAGTACACGTGCTACCGAAACGGGGTTCAGTCGCAGTATAACGCACTACTCAAGTTAACAGTTTTATTTATAGTGACCCTCACGGCGCACAGTTGCGGAAAACGGTGAGACATTCGACGCAGCGGCGGACCAATCACAACGCTCCTAAGCCAGAGTGTAGATCGCGCGCGGGGAGAGGGGATGAGGAGAGGGGATGCTCGGGGGGCGGGCGAGGCGACGCTTATTGCTTGTATTCCGTCATTATTGGAAAATATGTAAGAAAACTAATTTTAACATAAAAACTATATAAAAATTACATTAGAAAAAAGGTATTAACTGGTGTCATATTATTATTTTCATAATGCGTAATGCATAAATGCATTTGAAAAAGATTTACTTATAAAGGTTTCGAAACCTTTTCCTGCTCACGTTATTTAGTAAAAAAAATTATAAGTATATTTATATTCTGTGTTATTATGTAAATAAACATTGTTGTTGTGATGTATAAAACACCAACATAATATTTACAAAAAAATTTTTGGTATGTACCTACATAACGACAACATTTTGTACTGCTCGTAACAACAACATTTCACATTATCTACTCTGAACTGTGCGTTTGTCTGTAATGGCCCGAGTATATTTGACAAATTCAATGATATGATATGTGCAAGTACCTAAATTATAGTTTCTAAAACTCCTTCCTAAGAGTTATTATTAGGTAGGTACGGTCTATTTTAAAGAGAGTGTGTGAGGTAAATAGATAGATAGGTAGGTAGGTAGGTACGTTTTTGTTTGACGACAAGACTGATAAAGAAACTGTCTGTTATAATATTTGACGAATCATATTGTGGCCCTGAAAAGGGCCTTTTGTTTTGAATGCATACGAGCGGAGAGCATCGCGAAAACGCCGACATAATAGATATAGGCATAAATATTATATCGAAGTACGCGTGCGGGGGCACTCGCACGAAGCACCACCACGTTCAGAAGTTGCGGCACGACGTTTAAGCCTTCTTCTCGGTCTTCTTGGGCAGTAGCACGGCCTGGATGTTCGGCAGCACACCACCTTGAGCGATCGTCACGCCGGAGAGCAGCTTGTTCAACTCCTCGTCGTTGCGGATGGCCAATTGAAGATGACGCGGGATGATCCTGGTCTTCTTGTTGTCTCTCGCGGCGTTACCGGCCAACTCGAGGACCTCAGCGGCCAGATACTCCATCACGGCGGCCAAGTAGACGGGAGCACCGGCACCCACGCGCTCTGCGTAGTTTCCGTTACGCAGCAGCCTGTGAATACGACCCACAGGGAACTGGAGACCAGCACGGTTGGAACGGGACTTTGCCTTTCCCTTCACCTTGCCACCTTTACCGCGACCAGACATAATGAAAGATTTGTTTATAGAACAACTCACGAAAACAACGAAACACGCGTACAGAAGTGCGCGCGCCGAACGAATCTAGTTACAATGTTCCGGACTCGCCAGTTTTCACGTTTTTATACGCGGAGCGCGTAGCCGTGTCAGTGGGTGGGGGTGCACAGCTAACGAAACTAATTCACAAAACGCGCAAGCGCGCGCGCGCGCTCTCTAGCCAAGCGGCGTCACGTACGCTGCACCATGGTTAAGGAAGGGGTGGGTAGAGATTTAGCACAATTTAATAAACTATTGCTTTTTAGTATATCTACACATAATTATGACAAGACCTTTTAATAATATTAATGAGGAATTTTTTTTTTTTTTTTTTTTATTTTTTTTTTTTTTTTTCTTTCTTTCTAGTCTATAATTCTGTTGAATAAGTTTTGAAATGGGATTGTAGGTAAGTACTCACCTACATACACCTACGGGGTAGTTTATTTTTATTTATTTATTTGCGTGAATATTTTACGTCACATGTTATGAAAAGTATTAATATAATATGAAATAGGTAGGTAGGTAGGTAGGTAGGTAGGTAGGTAGGTAGGTAGGTAGGTAGGTAGGTAGGTAGGTAGGTAGGTAGGTAGGTAGGTAGGTAGGTAGGTAGGTAGGTAGGTAGCTAGCTAGGTAGGTAGGTAGGTAGGTAGCTAGCTAGCTAGCTAGCTAGCTAGCTAGCTAGCTAGGTATTTAGTAGTAGGTTCTATAACATTTCCGTCTTTTCCCTAAGTCAATTAATTAATTAATTACCTTTATAGATTTATTAGACTGTAAGCACAAGTGTCGAATATTGAAATCGAAAGTGCAATGGAAATTGTATTCATGTATAATAGATAGGTAGTGATCTAGGACCTATCTATGTAGGTATTTCATACTTACGATAGATAAAATTTTTTGTTTATTTGGTGAGATATTTCGTGTACCTGTGTACCTATCTATAATATTTATGCGTATGTTATTATGTACTTATAATATAACGTTTTGACTCTCTGTGTAATAGAAACGAATATTTTTCATATTCATGATAGTTTTGTTAGCCCTGAAAAGGGCTTTTTGGTGTGGTGAGCGCATGCACGCGCGCTTAGCATCTCGGTGCCGCCGTCCGTGATTTCTTCAGTTGCTTCTGATGAATCGTTGGTGACGACGAGCTCGAGACACGTCGAGCGCGTTCCGCACCCTCCTTCCCGAGGACGATAGACGCGTACGTACTGCGTGCGCGCGGTTGGACGATGATGAAAACAAACAAACGCACAAAGCACGCGCGCGCCTCTCTCTACAGTGTGCAGTATTATTACATACAAAACATTAATAATAATAATTATGTAAGTACGTACACACACACTGCACAGTAGGTAAGACGCGCACGCACATTTGTCACTATCACTCATCAGCTGCTGCTGTTGTTGTTGTATCGATGGTGGGTGGTGGTCGTCAGCCGACTCTGCGCCGCTGTCGTCGTCGCCGTCGCCGTCGTCGCCGGTGTAACGCGAACGCGACCGTAGCTTACTTCTTAGCTGCGGACGCTTTCTTGGCTGCCGGCTTAGACTTGGGTGTGACCGCGGCCTTCTTGGGTTTAGGCGCTTTAGGTTTCTTGGTCGGCGGCTTCGCTGTCTTTTTAGCTTTAGGAGCGGCGCCTCCCTTCGCCTTAGCGGGGGCGGCGGCCTTCTTGGGTGTAGGCTTCTTCTTAGCGGCGGCGGCCTTCTTGTCCTTGGCGGCAGCGGCGGCCTTGGCCTTTGAAGGTGAACTGGAGGCGGCAGACGCGGCCGCGGCTGCTGCCTTCTTGGTCTTGGCACCCGCCGCAGAGGCGGTCGCCTTCTTCGTCTTGGCGGCGGCGGCGGGCGCCTTGCCGGCGGCCTTGCCAGCAGCACCACCGGCGGGTTTCTTGGCGTGGTGCGATTTCGACTCAAGCTTGAAGGAACCGGAGGCACCCTTGCCCTTGGTCTGGATCAGTGCGCCAGATTCGACGGCGCTCTTCAGGTATTTTCTGATGAACGGAGCCAGTTTCTCCGCGTCGACCTTGTACTGAGCGGCGATGTACTTCTTGATCGCCTGCAGGGAAGATCCGCTACGCTCCTTCATCTCCTTGATAGCGTTGTTGACCATCTCAGATGTTTTGGGATGAGTCGGCTTCGCCTTCGGCTTCTTCGCAGCACCGGCGCCGCCGGCCTGCCTCGCCTGCTTCTTCGCTGGGGTAGTGGGCGCGGGAGCCTCGGTAGCGACTGCGGTGTCTGCCATTGTATTATATTTGTTTTGAAAAAGATTCAACTTCACACACAACACACTGTTAAAAAGTAGGTACTAGGTAGTAGTAAGTAGGACGTATAAAGAGAGACTTAGATGTCGCCACTTATAGGTTTTACGAAGTTCGTATGCGTACGCTTAGGTACGACGGAACTTTACCGTAACGAGCGCCGTGATGTCGCGGGACGTTTTCTCGTATGAACGCTTGAAAGTTTTCACTAACACGTATCTAATAAAATAAACAAAAAGAAGGGTTAACGGCGGTTAGTGCATCGAGGTTTTGCGGTTTCGGACAGGTCATGAAGTTGACGATGCGGGTGTGCGAATTCGGGGCGAGTGAGGTGCGCGTTCAGCCGGTGGCGGTGTTTTATTTTGACGACTGCGTACGAAGCGTAGGTCGGGTCGTGTTCAAAACGTTATTTTCTCTATAAAAGTGATAGTTAGTGTGCAGTTAGGTCGACGCGTCAACAAGGAGGATATCGAGCTGGTGTGGTAACAGGACTTTGTCGATATCACACCGTCTCGCGAAGGTATTATCGACCTAAAAGTGAAGCGTCGTAAAACACCTCGAGCGCCGAACTGCTAAGGACGGACGACTCCGTCCAGGACGTGCAACCTATTAATATAGTATTTTATTAAAAGACGAGAGTGCCCTTCGACGAGTGGACAGTGTACAGATCGGTATAATCGCATCGGGAATCGTAATAAACAATGTGTAAAACAACGACAATACTCTGGTACAGCTACTCTGTAGGTCGCGCCAGTACCGTACGCGGCTGGTCCGAGTACCGCGGCGCTCTCTTCACAGTAAGCAGCAGTCCGCCTGTGTAATACAGCTAGGTACCTACGTATACTAAAATAATGGCTAAGTAGTAAGTAGGTAAATAAATAAATAATATGAACAAAAAGAAAAAAAAATATGCGTCAAAATTGCAATAAGTAGATACGTATAGGCAATAATAAACAAACGGCACGCGAATCATGGGGCGTTCAAACGAATAGGCAGATAGTACCTAGCTAGGTAGAGTTTCTACAACGTAAGTATTGAATCTACTAATGTTTTACTTTTATTTTTCATTCAATTCCAGTATACACCTCAGTGAGTGGCGATGGGCTTTTCATCATGCGTAGAAGAACAAAAACAAGCGTCAACTTAGCGCGTATTTATTACCTGCCTGCGTATAAGCAAGCGAAGCGCGCATTATGTAGACCGTACCTACATATTTCAATTTTAAGATAGTTTTATAATAAAGGTATTATTTATAATATAATTACGGTATTTCATTTATGTTTACCCCCTCTCGTAGGTAGGTAACTCCAAAACCAAAGTAGGTACGTATTACACAGTGCCCAATGATTTTGGGTCCACCCAAAAGTATAGTAGTGTAAGTAGTATGCGTGGTGGTACTTGCGTGCATCTTAATAAGTAAGTAAGTAAGTAAGTAACTAACTAACTAACTAAATAAATAAATAGGTAGGTAGGTAGATAGGTTGAGGTACGTTTTTTAGACAATTCCACTCAAGAAACATATTTAATAATATCGAATAATATGCGGCCCTGAAAAGGGCCTTTTTTATGTGCGCTTCTATATACGTATGGTTGAACGGTATGATTATGTTCACAACAAACACAACACACACACGTCCACCACCACAGTATGTAGAGCTGGTTGCGCCGCAGGCAACACGTACACGCGGGGCATGCAGGTGTTTAACCGCCGAAACCGTACAGGGTGCGACCCTGGCGCTTCAGAGCGTAGACGACATCCATGGCGGTGACGGTCTTCCTCTTGGCGTGCTCGGTGTAAGTGACGGCGTCGCGAATGACGTTCTCTAGGAACACTTTAAGCACACCGCGAGTCTCTTCGTAGATCAGACCGGAGATACGTTTCACGCCGCCTCTGCGAGCCAGACGACGGATGGCGGGCTTCGTGATACCTTGGATGTTATCACGAAGTACCTTCCTGTGACGCTTGGCTCCTCCTTTTCCCAGACCCTTTCCTCCCTTACCGCGACCGGTCATCTTCTTTGCAGTGGGGTTTCAAAATAACACAACGAACGATAATACACTCAGCACGGCAGTGCGCACACGAACGACGCGAGCGACTGGAATATCTTTTAACGGCTCCGTGCTGCTTGTATTTATACTAAACGCGGAGCGCAGCGGGCGGGGGGACGGAGACGTGGAGGTGCGGGGGGCGAGTCGAGCCGGCGCTCGTCGCTGATTGGTCGATTGGACGATGTCTCTTAAAACAGAACAAGTTAGGTACATTATACTAAACTTTATGTTTTCCAATTTTATAAAATTTTATTTTATTTTAGTTACTCCATAATTATATATATAAATAAATGTATGTACCTACCTATGCCGTAACAATTAATACTCTTCAGTTTACTCGATATATAGGTACCTACTTAAATTAAATACATCATAATATTATACAATATTACCATACTGTGTCAAGTTTACAAGGGACACAGTACAATTTGTAAGTATAATTTGTGTTATAGGTAGGTATATAGATAGTAAGTAGTTAGGTACATTATTGTATGTACTTTTCTCTCATTCGACTTTATTCATTGTAATGTAAAATTATAAGTGATATAGGTACCTAGTTAGGGAGTTTGTTTTGTTTGAAAATATAAATGTTGCTTATGTGGATTACAGTGTAGGGTATAGATAGGTAGGTAGGTAGGTAGGTAGGTAGGTAGGTAGGTAGGTATTTAACGTTTTTTTATGACGTCTGATATAAAGAAACATTTAATTATCTGATACATATGTGGCCCTGAAAAGGGCCTTTTATGTGAACGAACGAACGCACAGCCACAGCCACAGACACGTTGCAATGCACGAAGGCAGTCTACGTGGAGGGCGATGTGTATTGTGACGTCAGCAGTTTAAGCGCGTTCGCCTCTGATCCTGCGCGCCAACTGGATGTCCTTGGGCATGATGGTGACGCGCTTCGCGTGAATCGCGCACAGGTTGGTGTCTTCGAAGAGACCGACGAGATAAGCTTCGCTAGCCTCCTGCAGCGCCATAACAGCGGAGCTCTGGAAACGGAGATCGGTCTTGAAGTCTTGTGCGATCTCACGCACGAGACGCTGGAACGGAAGCTTGCGGATCAGCAGTTCGGTACTCTTCTGGTAGCGACGAATCTCACGGAGGGCCACAGTGCCGGGCCTGTAGCGATGGGGTTTCTTAACGCCACCGGTGGCCGGTGCGCTCTTGCGCGCAGCCTTGGTGGCGAGCTGTTTCCTCGGTGCCTTACCACCGGTGGATTTACGAGCGGTCTGCTTAGTACGCGCCATTGTAAACACGGAAAGACGACGACGACGACAGATAAATAATAATCAACTGAGAATACTAACTTTAGATACACGCAACGGACGCGCGCGGACCTACACACTTCGAACGTACGAGAGAGAATAAAAACGTACCAAGGCACGGTCGAGTATTTATACCAAAGCAACTAAGCGGGCAGGAGCGCGCGCGCGCCCCTGCGCGCCCTCTTCAGTACAACGAGCTAACTAAAATTGTTATAAAATATAAAACAATATTAATCTAATAAGTATGTTTAAAACTCTTAATTAATAATATTTGTGTCTGTTATTTTACAAAATACACCAGTCTGTCTAAAAGTGTAGATAAATACAAAAGTGCCGTCCGTCCCCCCCCCCCCCGTAAACAGATATACAAATTTTATTAGTTGTCTAGAGAGACTTGTTGAGAAACTAACTGTGTGATTTTTCTATGTTAAGTTTTCTGCTACATACGTATTCACTTGCATCTCAATTAATACGCTATCGTTTAAGCGGGAAGTTTCCTGTGCATGTTGTATTTGTTTATGCATAGTTATTTAGTAAGTAAGTAAGTAAGTAAGTAAGTAAGTAAGTAAATAAGGAAGGAAGGAAGGTAGGTAGGTAGGTAGGTAGGTAAGTAGGTACGTATGTATGTATGTATGCATGTAACTAAATAACTAAGCAAGTAAGTGTAGGTAGGTCTATTATAATAAGCCTGATAAGTCTTCATTCAATTCATTATGATACTAGGTACGTGTTTGTTTTAAAAACTACCTATATATAAGGTATAATATAATAACTATCTATCTAGTAGTAACGTTTTGACTCATCAAATTTAAAGAAACGTGAATTTATCACATGAACATATTTGTGGCCCTGAAAAGGGCCTTTTGTTTTTACTCCTGCCATCCCGGCGTGGAACTCGATGAACACAAACAGCGACGGCCGACGACTCTTCGCGGACGCGGAAGCCTTCGGGTTTACGGTGTCCGGCCCAGAGACGCCGACACATTATCCGGACGCGGCGACCTACATGCCGGACGTGCTGGACATCGTAGTCCACAGAGGGCTACACCGCCAGATCACGCAGCAAGTCATAGACGACGAGTTACAGTCGGACCACCAACCTGTACTCGTCGTCTTAGCGGAACAGCCGACCCGACTGAAGCCCTTAGCGCCACGTCGATTAATGGACTGGACTAAGTTCACAGAAAGGATGGAGACCACCACGCCAACTCGACCTATAGTTACCTCCGCGGACGTAGAGCGAGTGGCGGACGATGTCACTGCTTGCATCCAGAGCGCCTTGGAAGCGGCGACAACGATACAGCCGGAGGGGAGAGTGCTTTTGCCGCCTCTACCGGCTCATATCCAAGCGATGGTAGCCGTGAAAAGGCGCCTTCGCAAGCAGTGGCAAGTAACAAGATGTCCGACCATGAAAAGAGAGCTAAACCGTCTCGCGGAGAAGGTAAAGGCCGAGTTGTCGGCACACGCCGCCGCGGGCTGGGAAGATAGAATAGACGCCGCTGTCGACAGTTGGCCGTCTGTACACCGTCTTTGCCGCCAGCTGTCGAACACCCCAGCTCCGGTGCGCCCTCTGCTTAACAGCGACGGGGCGCTCAAGTATGCAGCAGAGGACCGGGCGGAGGTCTTCGCCGAGCACCTGGAGCGTCAGTTCCGCCCAAACCCGACCGCCGACGTCGAGCATGTCGCAGCGGTAGAGCAACACCTCGGAGACTACTTCGCATCGCCGATAGCTCCCGAGGAGGCACCAATCTTTTTCTCGCCGGGCGCAGTCAGACGCGCCATCCAAAAAACGAAGCCTAGGAAGGCCCCCGGTGCTGACGGTATCACCAACACAGCGCTGCGCCACTTGCCGTTCCGCACAGTAGCGGCACTGGCGCGCCTGTTTACGGGGATACTGCGCACGGGGGTCTTTCCCACATCCTGGAAGGAGGGGCGCGTCATCATGCTGCCCAAGGCGGGAAAGAGCCCGGTGAAGCCGGAGAGCTATCGGCCCATCACTCTGCTGCCGACAGTCTCCAAGGTGTTCGAAGTACTCCTGCTGCGACACCTCATGCAACACATTGCCCCACGCCCGGAACAATTCGGGTTTAGGGCGGACCATAGTACGACGCTCCAGTTGTCGAGGGTACTGCACCTTCTGACAACTGCGATGAACAAGAAGGAGTACGCGGTGGCAGTACTCCTCGACATGGAGAAGGCCTTCGACCGTGTGTGGCACGACGGTTTAATATATAAACTGGCCACCTCCGACGCGCCCCGTCGCGTTGTTAGAGTGGTCTCATCCTTTCTGTCGAACAGGACTTTCAGGGTGGTGGTCGACGGGGCGCTCTCCGGCGCCCGCCCGGTGCTGGCAGGTGTGCCGCAGGGCAGCTGTATGTCGCCGGCGTGTTACTCACGTTATACCGACGACATCCCCACCACTACAGAGGCGACGCTCGCGCTGTACGCTGACGACGCCGCGTACATTACAACTTCGCTCAATGCGAAGTACGCGGCGGTCAAGATGCAGCGCGCCCTCGACCTACTCCCCGACTGGCTGTCGAAGTGGCGGCTATCGGTAAACGTGAGTAAAACGCAGGCGATGATCACCGGAAACGCGCCTGTCCCACCACCCTTGAAACTACAAGGGACCGCCGTCGATTGGTCGCCCCGGGTCAAATACCTGGGTGTGACCATCGACCGCCGCCTCACGATGGGGCCCCACGTCCGCAAGGTCGCCGCGCAGGGTAGGGTCGCCCGCAACCTACTCAGACCTGTGCTCTCGTCCCGCATCCCGGCGCGCGTCAAGTTGGGCGTGTACAAAACGTACATTCGCCCAATCTTGACGTACGCCGCCCCCGCGTGGTTCGCCCTCACAAGGGAGTCGAGCCGCAAGACGCTCCGCGCGCAACAAAGTCTTGCGCTGCGGACCATTGTCGATGCTCCTCCCTTTGTGAGGAATGACGTACTCCACCGGGATCTCGGGATTGAGAGCCTGGACGAGTTTGTAGGGCGACTCGCGAAGGCGATGTTCGCGCGTGCCGACGCCTCTGCCTGGCCCCATGTCAGGCAGATAGCGCCATTGCACGCGCGCCCGCCCGACGCGAGACCCCTGCCCCGCGACCTGGTAGCGGACGATTGACCCCATCGCACCGGATATGACGCCTCGAGTGAGCAGCATCCAGGTTACACGCAGCTCACTCGAAATAATAAGACTCTACAGATGTACACATACATCTGTTGCGTGGCGTGTTCTAAGTTAATATAGGCATGTCACGTAACTATATACAGACAACCATAACTAAACATGCATCTTACACAACACGTGCAGGCGCGACGTGGGCCGCGACGCACGTTGACACTGAGCGGCGATACACTACAGTACTAGCCGCTCATACATACACGACTGTTTATCCCTCAATCCGTAAACGGCTAGATCTGTGAGCGGGGCGAGGGAAAACTACATATCTACCTGTAGGAGCGTCGAGTCGGCATCTCCGTCGCTGGTCGTCTTCGTCGGGCCTCCCCCAGGTAACTGGGGGTCTCACCTGGCGGGGACTGACCGCCGAGATGTCGTGAAGAAAGCGACGCTATTGTTATTAGCGTCGTGGCGCGCCTACAGAAATACGCATAGCAACCAATAACATAGATGCAGCTTGCTGCATCACATGCTACAGGCCGACATTAGGCCGCATATAGTGAGGGGCCCGCAGTCGCGGGTCACGGTGTGCCTCCGCGGGCGAGGGGCGACGCCCCGACCCCGTCCGCCACGCCCCCTTGCGGGGGCGTCGCGACGTCTCGAATCTCCTGCCATCTCACGGTGTGCGTGCGTGCGCGTCCAGACGTTTGTCGTGGTTTGCTCGTAAGCACGTGAATCATGCGCGCGTCTCGTACGTACATACATGACATATGCACATTACGATGACACTAACACACAATTAACACGCACCACAGTCAACAAGACACACGAACAAGCGCACTGGGTTTAACACTGTACACAAACACGAGGCGGCGTTGAGACGGAGCGTCGGCGGCTCTTGCTAGCCTACCGACCCGCTCACTTGGAGCTGGTGTATTTGGTGACGGCCTTGGTGCCCTCACTGACGGCGTGCTTGGCGAGCTCGCCGGGCAGCAGGAGTCTGACGGACGTCTGCACCTCCCTGGACGTGATGGTGGATCTCTTGTTGTAGTGGGCGAGACGGGAAGCTTCGGCGGCGATACGCTCGAAGATGTCGTTCACGAACGAGTTCATGATAGACATGGCCTTGCTGGAGATACCGGTGTCGGGGTGCACCTGCTTCAGGACCTTGTAGATGTAGATGGCGTAACTCTCCTTCCTCTTGTGCTTCTTCTTCTTCTTGTCGGTCTTGGAGATGTTCTTCTGGGCTTTGCCAGACTTCTTGGCGGCTTTACCACTTGTCTTGGGCGGCATTATGAATTATTGTCGAGTACACGTGCTACCGAAACGGGGTTCAGTCGCAGTATAACGCACTACTCAAGTTAACAGTTTTATTTATAGTGACCCTCACGGCGCACAGTTGCGGAAAACGGTGAGACATTCGACGCAGCGGCGGACCAATCACAACGCTCCTAAGCCAGAGTGTAGATCGCGCGCGGGGAGAGGGGATGAGGAGAGGGGATGCTCGGGGGGCGGGCGAGGCGACGCTTATTGCTTGTATTCCGTCATTATTGGAAAATATGTAAGAAAACTAATTTTAACATAAAAACTATATAAAAATTACATTAGAAAAAAGGTATTAACTGGTGTCATATTATTATTTTCATAATGCGTAATGCATAAATGCATTTGAAAAAGATTTACTTATAAAGGTTTCGAAACCTTTTCCTGCTCACGTTATTTAGTAAAAAAAATTATAAGTATATTTATATTCTGTGTTATTATGTAAATAAACATTGTTGTTGTGATGTATAAAACACCAACATAATATTTACAAAAAAATTTTTGGTATGTACCTACATAACGACAACATTTTGTACTGCTCGTAACAACAACATTTCACATTATCTACTCTGAACTGTGCGTTTGTCTGTAATGGCCCGAGTATATTTGACAAATTCAATGATATGATATGTGCAAGTACCTAAATTATAGTTTCTAAAACTCCTTCCTAAGAGTTATTATTAGGTAGGTACGGTCTATTTTAAAGAGAGTGTGTGAGGTAAATAGATAGATAGGTAGGTAGGTAGGTACGTTTTTGTTTGACGACAAGACTGATAAAGAAACTGTCTGTTATAATATTTGACGAATCATATTGTGGCCCTGAAAAGGGCCTTTTGTTTTGAATGCATACGAGCGGAGAGCATCGCGAAAACGCCGACATAATAGATATAGGCATAAATATTATATCGAAGTACGCGTGCGGGGGCACTCGCACGAAGCACCACCACGTTCAGAAGTTGCGGCACGACGTTTAAGCCTTCTTCTCGGTCTTCTTGGGCAGTAGCACGGCCTGGATGTTCGGCAGCACACCACCTTGAGCGATCGTCACGCCGGAGAGCAGCTTGTTCAACTCCTCGTCGTTGCGGATGGCCAATTGAAGATGACGCGGGATGATCCTGGTCTTCTTGTTGTCTCTCGCGGCGTTACCGGCCAACTCGAGGACCTCAGCGGCCAGATACTCCATCACGGCGGCCAAGTAGACGGGAGCACCGGCACCCACGCGCTCTGCGTAGTTTCCGTTACGCAGCAGCCTGTGAATACGACCCACAGGGAACTGGAGACCAGCACGGTTGGAACGGGACTTTGCCTTTCCCTTCACCTTGCCACCTTTACCGCGACCAGACATAATGAAAGATTTGTTTATAGAACAACTCACGAAAACAACGAAACACGCGTACAGAAGTGCGCGCGCCGAACGAATCTAGTTACAATGTTCCGGACAGATTCGAGACGTCGCGACGCCCCCGCAAGGGGGCGTGGCGGACGGGGTCGGGGCGTCGCCCCTCGCCCGCGGAGGCACACCGTGACCCGCGACTGCGGGCCCCTCACTATATGCGGCCTAATGTCGGCCTGTAGCATGTGATGCAGCAAGCTGCATCTATGTTATTGGTTGCTATGCGTATTTCTGTAGGCGCGCCACGACGCTAATAACAATAGCGTCGCTTTCTTCACGACATCTCGGCGGTCAGTCCCCGCCAGGTGAGACCCCCAGTTACCTGGGGGAGGCCCGACGAAGACGACCAGCGACGGAGATGCCGACTCGACGCTCCTACAGGTAGATATGTAGTTTTCCCTCGCCCCGCTCACAGATCTAGCCGTTTACGGATTGAGGGATAAACAGTCGTGTATGTATGAGCGGCTAGTACTGTAGTGTATCGCCGCTCAGTGTCAACGTGCGTCGCGGCCCACGTCGCGCCTGCACGTGTTGTGTAAGATGCATGTTTAGTTATGGTTGTCTGTATATAGTTACGTGACATGCCTATATTAACTTAGAACACGCCACGCAACAGATGTATGTGTACATCTGTAGAGTCTTATTATTTCGAGTGAGCTGCGTGTAACCTGGATGCTGCTCACTCGAGGCGTCATATCCGGTGCGATGGGGTCAATCGTCCGCTACCAGGTCGCGGGGCAGGGGTCTCGCGTCGGGCGGGCGCGCGTGCAATGGCGCTATCTGCCTGACATGGGGCCAGGCAGAGGCGTCGGCACGCGCGAACATCGCCTTCGCGAGTCGCCCTACAAACTCGTCCAGGCTCTCAATCCCGAGATCCCGGTGGAGTACGTCATTCCTCACAAAGGGAGGAGCATCGACAATGGTCCGCAGCGCAAGACTTTGTTGCGCGCGGAGCGTCTTGCGGCTCGACTCCCTTGTGAGGGCGAACCACGCGGGGGCGGCGTACGTCAAGATTGGGCGAATGTACGTTTTGTACACGCCCAACTTGACGCGCGCCGGGATGCGGGACGAGAGCACAGGTCTGAGTAGGTTGCGGGCGACCCTACCCTGCGCGGCGACCTTGCGGACGTGGGGCCCCATCGTGAGGCGGCGGTCGATGGTCACACCCAGGTATTTGACCCGGGGCGACCAATCGACGGCGGTCCCTTGTAGTTTCAAGGGTGGTGGGACAGGCGCGTTTCCGGTGATCATCGCCTGCGTTTTACTCACGTTTACCGATAGCCGCCACTTCGACAGCCAGTCGGGGAGTAGGTCGAGGGCGCGCTGCATCTTGACCGCCGCGTACTTCGCATTGAGCGAAGTTGTAATGTACGCGGCGTCGTCAGCGTACAGCGCGAGCGTCGCCTCTGTAGTGGTGGGGATGTCGTCGGTATAACGTGAGTAACACGCCGGCGACATACAGCTGCCCTGCGGCACACCTGCCAGCACCGGGCGGGCGCCGGAGAGCGCCCCGTCGACCACCACCCTGAAAGTCCTGTTCGACAGAAAGGATGAGACCACTCTAACAACGCGACGGGGCGCGTCGGAGGTGGCCAGTTTATATATTAAACCGTCGTGCCACACACGGTCGAAGGCCTTCTCCATGTCGAGGAGTACTGCCACCGCGTACTCCTTCTTGTTCATCGCAGTTGTCAGAAGGTGCAGTACCCTCGACAACTGGAGCGTCGTACTATGGTCCGCCCTAAACCCGAATTGTTCCGGGCGTGGGGCAATGTGTTGCATGAGGTGTCGCAGCAGGAGTACTTCGAACACCTTGGAGACTGTCGGCAGCAGAGTGATGGGCCGATAGCTCTCCGGCTTCACCGGGCTCTTTCCCGCCTTGGGCAGCATGATGACGCGCCCCTCCTTCCAGGATGTGGGAAAGACCCCCGTGCGCAGTATCCCCGTAAACAGGCGCGCCAGTGCCGCTACTGTGCGGAACGGCAAGTGGCGCAGCGCTGTGTTGGTGATACCGTCAGCACCGGGGGCCTTCCTAGGCTTCGTTTTTTGGATGGCGCGTCTGACTGCGCCCGGCGAGAAAAAGATTGGTGCCTCCTCGGGAGCTATCGGCGATGCGAAGTAGTCTCCGAGGTGTTGCTCTACCGCTGCGACATGCTCGACGTCGGCGGTCGGGTTTGGGCGGAACTGACGCTCCAGGTGCTCGGCGAAGACCTCCGCCCGGTCCTCTGCTGCATACTTGAGCGCCCCGTCGCTGTTAAGCAGAGGGCGCACCGGAGCTGGGGTGTTCGACAGCTGGCGGCAAAGACGGTGTACAGACGGCCAACTGTCGACAGCGGCGTCTATTCTATCTTCCCAGCCCGCGGCGGCGTGTGCCGACAACTCGGCCTTTACCTTCTCCGCGAGACGGTTTAGCTCTCTTTTCATGGTCGGACATCTTGTTACTTGCCACTGCTTGCGAAGGCGCCTTTTCACGGCTACCATCGCTTGGATATGAGCCGGTAGAGGCGGCAAAAGCACTCTCCCCTCCGGCTGTATCGTTGTCGCCGCTTCCAAGGCGCTCTGGATGCAAGCAGTGACATCGTCCGCCACTCGCTCTACGTCCGCGGAGGTAACTATAGGTCGAGTTGGCGTGGTGGTCTCCATCCTTTCTGTGAACTTAGTCCAGTCCATTAATCGACGTGGCGCTAAGGGCTTCAGTCGGGTCGGCTGTTCCGCTAAGACGACGAGTACAGGTTGGTGGTCCGACTGTAACTCGTCGTCTATGACTTGCTGCGTGATCTGGCGGTGTAGCCCTCTGTGGACTACGATGTCCAGCACGTCCGGCATGTAGGTCGCCGCGTCCGGATAATGTGTCGGCGTCTCTGGGCCGGACACCGTAAACCCGAAGGCTTCCGCGTCCGCGAAGAGTCGTCGGCCGTCGCTGTTTGTGTTCATCGAGTTCCACGCCGGGTGCTTACAGTTAAGGTCGCCGGCAAGGATGACCGCACTTGTATGCGCGCTAATTAGCGCCCGCAGCTCAGCCAGTATAAGGCGAGTCGCGGGCGGCTTGTAGCACGCATAGATATTCACTTCCTCGCCGGCGACGTGCAACTGCACACCCAGGGCGTAGAAGCTCGTAGTCGACGGCACGGGGAGCTCCTGATGGACGACTCTACGCTTCACTAGTACCGCCAGACCACGGTACCGGATGTGTTGAGCCGACCTTTCATCCTTGCGGTAGACGTGATAACCCGGGAACCTAACCCTATCTTCGGGTCCCAGGTGCGTCTCGCTAATTAGCGCCACGTCGATGTTTTGTTCCCGAAGGAGATGGCGGAGGGGGGCGACCTTATCCCTAAGGCCGCGGGCATTCCAATGAATAATCCTCAACGGTCTAGCCATCACAAAGCGACAACAGTGTGGCCAAACCGTCGAGGATGACCGCCTCGATGTCTCGGCCCTGCCTTATAGCTTTGATTAAGTCCATCAATAGCTTTATCGCGCAGGTTGTGAATTCTTTCTTGTCTTTCGCGCTGATTGGCGCGGTAGAGGCGCCGCCATGCGTCGCCGCCGGGAAGTTTTGCCGGGCGGCGATTGGCTGCGACACCATCTTGGTTTTGGCCGCTCCAGTGGCGGCGCCATGCGGCTTTTGGGCGAACCTACTAGCTTCGTCGCTCCGCCGCTGCGCCGAGTTGGCGCCACTAGTAGGTTCGTCCACTAGTACAATGTTGTCTTCCTTTGACTTGACAACCTGCGCGATGGTGGCAGGGCCGGCCTCAGGGATAGCTTCTTGGTTTTCTGGGGGGGGGGGCTTCTTGCCTTTCCCCCCGCGCTTCTTCTTCCTCCGCCGAGAAGAGGAGGAGGCTTGGGTACCTCTTGGTGTGGGCTCGTTTGCCGCCGCCATTAGCGTCGGTCCGTGAGCCTCTACCGTGTTCACTGTATGTAGTGTGGCTGCTGTCCTTGTATTCGACGCCGTAATGGCGACGGTGCCCGCTCGCTTGTTCCTCGTCTCCTTGACGAACACGGGGCACTTTATAAAGCTCGCGGGGTGCGGGCCGCCGCAGTTTGCGCAGGTGGCGGGCTCCTCCCGCGGGCGGGGGCAGTCGCGTGCCGCGTGCTCGTCGCCGCATCGCACACAAGCGAGCGGACGGTGGCACTGGTGCGAGCTGTGTCGAAACCGCTGGCACCGGTGACATTGAGCGGGCCCACGTTTTCCACGCCAAGCCTCGATCTTGACACCACGCATGTACATGAATGTCGTGGTGCCATAAATCTCTCTTGCGTCCGGGGTCTTCTTAATGATTGCGTGAAACACGCAGCCGGGTCGTCCTTGTGCGCCCTTAATGTGACGCACGTACTCCGGCTGGTGTCCCATCGCCCGGAGCTCCTCTTCAATCTCCTTCGGGTCCGTGTCCGCCGGCAGGCCCCGAATGGCGATCTTCAAGTTGCGCTCCGCTGGTAGTGAGTACGCGAACCAGGACACGCCCGCACTCTTCTCAAGGCCAGTCAGGTAGCGCTGGACCAGCCGATACTCATCCTCGGTCTCCGGGGTGAATCTCACCCCGGTCCCGTAGGGACGAGCATTCGGGGGCCGGCCCAGCTTGGCGTGAATGGCCCTGAAGTGCATGGCCCAGTTCGGTAGCGTCTCTACCACCAGCGGAGGGAAGCGTAGTTTCTTCTTCCCCTTCTGTTGCTTCGTTGTTGGCGCCGTAGTTGAGGCGCCAGTCGAGGCGGCAGGGGGGGGAGAGGTTGACGTATTGGGGGCCGGGGGCGAGTTTGTGTTTCTCGCCCCTGTGGTTACCGTAATTGGTTCCGGTGACGGCGAACGCGGAGGTGTGCGGCGGGCCGCGTCGGCAAAAGTGGGCGACATCGGTGTGCCCCGACCCCGCGGCGCGCTTTCGCGCTGTGGCCGCGGCGGGTCTAGGCAGTACCGTTTCGCTTCCTCCGACGCGGCCTCGCCGGAGCTTCTTCTTCGTCGCTGGGGCCTTGCTTCGAGCTCGAACTCGAAATTGAACCCCAGCGGCGGTGTGGGAGACGCCGGCGACATGAGTCCGGCGGCTGGAGATCCGCCCGCGACAGGGCGGGGCCCGGATCGTGAGGTCATGTCCGGGGACATGTCTCCACGACCGGACGCGGCCGAGCCCACAGACGTCAGCGACATACTCGACCCTACGCGGGAAGAGCATGCCGACATCATTGCGGGGGAGTCGCAAGCGGATAAACGGGGGGGCGCCGGCGAAGCGGGCGCCTGCGTCGTAGTAGTGGCCGGCCTAAAGTATGGGCCGGCACTCGCTGGCCGCTCCTGCTCAGCCATCGCCGGTCCCGCCAGCGAGAGGCGGGGGACAGCGGCGGCGGTGCGCGAAGCTGGCACAGCTCGGACGGCCTTCGGTGTTGCGCCTGTAGATGGCGCCGGTGGTGACACGAACCGCGGCGGCGGTGCCGCGGAGCGTGCGGGGGGCGCGCGGGCCCGTGTCGACGGCACGGGAGTGCGCGGGGGTGGTAGCGCGGGGTAGGCGACGCGGGGCGCAGCGGAGCGCGCTGTGGTCGCGGCATGCGGTGTTGGCGCGGGCGCCCGCGCAGGAGGTGCGGGCGCGCGCGCTTGCGGTGCGCGGCTTGTGGTCGCGACAGGTCCCGGGGCCTGTATAGGTACCGGGCGGAACGAGGCGGGACGGACGGGTACCGCGTGCTGGCGGCCCGACGACGGCGTGGGCGCAACGCGCGCAGGCGCCGATGTCGTCGGTGGGCCGGGGGGCACAGCGGCTCCCCTCCCCCCCCCCTCTTCTTCAGGTGACTTCTTCTTCTTCTTCACCTTCTTCTGGGGACCGGCCGGCGGTGCCCCGAGCGCTGCGTCGCCAATATTTGGCAGCGACAGCGCCCGATTCATCGCCGGGCGGGCTCCCGGGGACCCGGCATCGCAGCCCAGAGAGCCGCGCGTGCCGGGTTTCGGCATTTAAAACTTTAAAATTTTCCCTCCGCGTCCACGACGATGCTGGTGTAGCACCGGGCAGCACGGGCGACCCTCTCTGTGCCTGTACAGGGACCCGACGGTGTCCTGTACAACACAGAGAGAGACGAAATGTTTGGACCGCGCGGATGTTCGCGATAGTTAGCGTCACTCGGAGCAGACTGTCGCGACTGGAAAGTTGGCGAATCCTGTTCCGGACTCGCCAGTTTTCACGTTTTTATACGCGGAGCGCGTAGCCGTGTCAGTGGGTGGGGGTGCACAGCTAACGAAACTAATTCACAAAACGCGCAAGCGCGCGCGCGCGCTCTCTAGCCAAGCGGCGTCACGTACGCTGCACCATGGTTAAGGAAGGGGTGGGTAGAGATTTAGCACAATTTAATAAACTATTGCTTTTTAGTATATCTACACATAATTATGACAAGACCTTTTAATAATATTAATGAGGAATTTTTTTTTTTTTTTTTTTTATTTTTTTTTTTTTTTTTCTTTCTTTCTAGTCTATAATTCTGTTGAATAAGTTTTGAAATGGGATTGTAGGTAAGTACTCACCTACATACACCTACGGGGTAGTTTATTTTTATTTATTTATTTGCGTGAATATTTTACGTCACATGTTATGAAAAGTATTAATATAATATGAAATAGGTAGGTAGGTAGGTAGGTAGGTAGGTAGGTAGGTAGGTAGGTAGGTAGGTAGGTAGGTAGGTAGGTAGGTAGGTAGGTAGGTAGGTAGGTAGGTAGGTAGGTAGGTAGCTAGCTAGGTAGGTAGGTAGGTAGGTAGCTAGCTAGCTAGCTAGCTAGCTAGCTAGCTAGCTAGGTATTTAGTAGTAGGTTCTATAACATTTCCGTCTTTTCCCTAAGTCAATTAATTAATTAATTACCTTTATAGATTTATTAGACTGTAAGCACAAGTGTCGAATATTGAAATCGAAAGTGCAATGGAAATTGTATTCATGTATAATAGATAGGTAGTGATCTAGGACCTATCTATGTAGGTATTTCATACTTACGATAGATAAAATTTTTTGTTTATTTGGTGAGATATTTCGTGTACCTGTGTACCTATCTATAATATTTATGCGTATGTTATTATGTACTTATAATATAACGTTTTGACTCTCTGTGTAATAGAAACGAATATTTTTCATATTCATGATAGTTTTGTTAGCCCTGAAAAGGGCTTTTTGGTGTGGTGAGCGCATGCACGCGCGCTTAGCATCTCGGTGCCGCCGTCCGTGATTTCTTCAGTTGCTTCTGATGAATCGTTGGTGACGACGAGCTCGAGACACGTCGAGCGCGTTCCGCACCCTCCTTCCCGAGGACGATAGACGCGTACGTACTGCGTGCGCGCGGTTGGACGATGATGAAAACAAACAAACGCACAAAGCACGCGCGCGCCTCTCTCTACAGTGTGCAGTATTATTACATACAAAACATTAATAATAATAATTATGTAAGTACGTACACACACACTGCACAGTAGGTAAGACGCGCACGCACATTTGTCACTATCACTCATCAGCTGCTGCTGTTGTTGTTGTATCGATGGTGGGTGGTGGTCGTCAGCCGACTCTGCGCCGCTGTCGTCGTCGCCGTCGCCGTCGTCGCCGGTGTAACGCGAACGCGACCGTAGCTTACTTCTTAGCTGCGGACGCTTTCTTGGCTGCCGGCTTAGACTTGGGTGTGACCGCGGCCTTCTTGGGTTTAGGCGCTTTAGGTTTCTTGGTCGGCGGCTTCGCTGTCTTTTTAGCTTTAGGAGCGGCGCCTCCCTTCGCCTTAGCGGGGGCGGCGGCCTTCTTGGGTGTAGGCTTCTTCTTAGCGGCGGCGGCCTTCTTGTCCTTGGCGGCAGCGGCGGCCTTGGCCTTTGAAGGTGAACTGGAGGCGGCAGACGCGGCCGCGGCTGCTGCCTTCTTGGTCTTGGCACCCGCCGCAGAGGCGGTCGCCTTCTTCGTCTTGGCGGCGGCGGCGGGCGCCTTGCCGGCGGCCTTGCCAGCAGCACCACCGGCGGGTTTCTTGGCGTGGTGCGATTTCGACTCAAGCTTGAAGGAACCGGAGGCACCCTTGCCCTTGGTCTGGATCAGTGCGCCAGATTCGACGGCGCTCTTCAGGTATTTTCTGATGAACGGAGCCAGTTTCTCCGCGTCGACCTTGTACTGAGCGGCGATGTACTTCTTGATCGCCTGCAGGGAAGATCCGCTACGCTCCTTCATCTCCTTGATAGCGTTGTTGACCATCTCAGATGTTTTGGGATGAGTCGGCTTCGCCTTCGGCTTCTTCGCAGCACCGGCGCCGCCGGCCTGCCTCGCCTGCTTCTTCGCTGGGGTAGTGGGCGCGGGAGCCTCGGTAGCGACTGCGGTGTCTGCCATTGTATTATATTTGTTTTGAAAAAGATTCAACTTCACACACAACACACTGTTAAAAAGTAGGTACTAGGTAGTAGTAAGTAGGACGTATAAAGAGAGACTTAGATGTCGCCACTTATAGGTTTTACGAAGTTCGTATGCGTACGCTTAGGTACGACGGAACTTTACCGTAACGAGCGCCGTGATGTCGCGGGACGTTTTCTCGTATGAACGCTTGAAAGTTTTCACTAACACGTATCTAATAAAATAAACAAAAAGAAGGGTTAACGGCGGTTAGTGCATCGAGGTTTTGCGGTTTCGGACAGGTCATGAAGTTGACGATGCGGGTGTGCGAATTCGGGGCGAGTGAGGTGCGCGTTCAGCCGGTGGCGGTGTTTTATTTTGACGACTGCGTACGAAGCGTAGGTCGGGTCGTGTTCAAAACGTTATTTTCTCTATAAAAGTGATAGTTAGTGTGCAGTTAGGTCGACGCGTCAACAAGGAGGATATCGAGCTGGTGTGGTAACAGGACTTTGTCGATATCACACCGTCTCGCGAAGGTATTATCGACCTAAAAGTGAAGCGTCGTAAAACACCTCGAGCGCCGAACTGCTAAGGACGGACGACTCCGTCCAGGACGTGCAACCTATTAATATAGTATTTTATTAAAAGACGAGAGTGCCCTTCGACGAGTGGACAGTGTACAGATCGGTATAATCGCATCGGGAATCGTAATAAACAATGTGTAAAACAACGACAATACTCTGGTACAGCTACTCTGTAGGTCGCGCCAGTACCGTACGCGGCTGGTCCGAGTACCGCGGCGCTCTCTTCACAGTAAGCAGCAGTCCGCCTGTGTAATACAGCTAGGTACCTACGTATACTAAAATAATGGCTAAGTAGTAAGTAGGTAAATAAATAAATAATATGAACAAAAAGAAAAAAAAATATGCGTCAAAATTGCAATAAGTAGATACGTATAGGCAATAATAAACAAACGGCACGCGAATCATGGGGCGTTCAAACGAATAGGCAGATAGTACCTAGCTAGGTAGAGTTTCTACAACGTAAGTATTGAATCTACTAATGTTTTACTTTTATTTTTCATTCAATTCCAGTATACACCTCAGTGAGTGGCGATGGGCTTTTCATCATGCGTAGAAGAACAAAAACAAGCGTCAACTTAGCGCGTATTTATTACCTGCCTGCGTATAAGCAAGCGAAGCGCGCATTATGTAGACCGTACCTACATATTTCAATTTTAAGATAGTTTTATAATAAAGGTATTATTTATAATATAATTACGGTATTTCATTTATGTTTACCCCCTCTCGTAGGTAGGTAACTCCAAAACCAAAGTAGGTACGTATTACACAGTGCCCAATGATTTTGGGTCCACCCAAAAGTATAGTAGTGTAAGTAGTATGCGTGGTGGTACTTGCGTGCATCTTAATAAGTAAGTAAGTAAGTAAGTAACTAACTAACTAACTAAATAAATAAATAGGTAGGTAGGTAGATAGGTTGAGGTACGTTTTTTAGACAATTCCACTCAAGAAACATATTTAATAATATCGAATAATATGCGGCCCTGAAAAGGGCCTTTTTTATGTGCGCTTCTATATACGTATGGTTGAACGGTATGATTATGTTCACAACAAACACAACACACACACGTCCACCACCACAGTATGTAGAGCTGGTTGCGCCGCAGGCAACACGTACACGCGGGGCATGCAGGTGTTTAACCGCCGAAACCGTACAGGGTGCGACCCTGGCGCTTCAGAGCGTAGACGACATCCATGGCGGTGACGGTCTTCCTCTTGGCGTGCTCGGTGTAAGTGACGGCGTCGCGAATGACGTTCTCTAGGAACACTTTAAGCACACCGCGAGTCTCTTCGTAGATCAGACCGGAGATACGTTTCACGCCGCCTCTGCGAGCCAGACGACGGATGGCGGGCTTCGTGATACCTTGGATGTTATCACGAAGTACCTTCCTGTGACGCTTGGCTCCTCCTTTTCCCAGACCCTTTCCTCCCTTACCGCGACCGGTCATCTTCTTTGCAGTGGGGTTTCAAAATAACACAACGAACGATAATACACTCAGCACGGCAGTGCGCACACGAACGACGCGAGCGACTGGAATATCTTTTAACGGCTCCGTGCTGCTTGTATTTATACTAAACGCGGAGCGCAGCGGGCGGGGGGACGGAGACGTGGAGGTGCGGGGGGCGAGTCGAGCCGGCGCTCGTCGCTGATTGGTCGATTGGACGATGTCTCTTAAAACAGAACAAGTTAGGTACATTATACTAAACTTTATGTTTTCCAATTTTATAAAATTTTATTTTATTTTAGTTACTCCATAATTATATATATAAATAAATGTATGTACCTACCTATGCCGTAACAATTAATACTCTTCAGTTTACTCGATATATAGGTACCTACTTAAATTAAATACATCATAATATTATACAATATTACCATACTGTGTCAAGTTTACAAGGGACACAGTACAATTTGTAAGTATAATTTGTGTTATAGGTAGGTATATAGATAGTAAGTAGTTAGGTACATTATTGTATGTACTTTTCTCTCATTCGACTTTATTCATTGTAATGTAAAATTATAAGTGATATAGGTACCTAGTTAGGGAGTTTGTTTTGTTTGAAAATATAAATGTTGCTTATGTGGATTACAGTGTAGGGTATAGATAGGTAGGTAGGTAGGTAGGTAGGTAGGTAGGTAGGTATTTAACGTTTTTTTATGACGTCTGATATAAAGAAACATTTAATTATCTGATACATATGTGGCCCTGAAAAGGGCCTTTTATGTGAACGAACGAACGCACAGCCACAGCCACAGACACGTTGCAATGCACGAAGGCAGTCTACGTGGAGGGCGATGTGTATTGTGACGTCAGCAGTTTAAGCGCGTTCGCCTCTGATCCTGCGCGCCAACTGGATGTCCTTGGGCATGATGGTGACGCGCTTCGCGTGAATCGCGCACAGGTTGGTGTCTTCGAAGAGACCGACGAGATAAGCTTCGCTAGCCTCCTGCAGCGCCATAACAGCGGAGCTCTGGAAACGGAGATCGGTCTTGAAGTCTTGTGCGATCTCACGCACGAGACGCTGGAACGGAAGCTTGCGGATCAGCAGTTCGGTACTCTTCTGGTAGCGACGAATCTCACGGAGGGCCACAGTGCCGGGCCTGTAGCGATGGGGTTTCTTAACGCCACCGGTGGCCGGTGCGCTCTTGCGCGCAGCCTTGGTGGCGAGCTGTTTCCTCGGTGCCTTACCACCGGTGGATTTACGAGCGGTCTGCTTAGTACGCGCCATTGTAAACACGGAAAGACGACGACGACGACAGATAAATAATAATCAACTGAGAATACTAACTTTAGATACACGCAACGGACGCGCGCGGACCTACACACTTCGAACGTACGAGAGAGAATAAAAACGTACACTCGAGACGTCGCGACGCCCCCGCAAGGGGGCGTGGCGAACGGGGTCGGAGCATCGCCCCTCGCCCGCGGATGCACAACAGTGACCCGTAACTACGGGCCCTTCATTATATTTGCCTAAAACGGCCTGTGGAAATTGACACAGCAAGCTGTGTCTGTGTGAGTGGTTGCAATGAATATTTCTGTAGGCGCGCCGCGACGCTAATAACAATAGCGTCGCTTTCTTCACGACATCTCGGCGGTCAGTCCCCGCCAGGTGAGACCCCCAGTTACCTGGGGGAGGCCCGACGAAGACGACCAGCGACAGAGATGCCGACTCGACGCTCCTACAGGTAGATATGTAGTTTACCCTCGCCCCGTTCACAGATCTAGCCGTTTACGGATTGAGGGATCAACAGTCGTGTATGTGGGAGCGGTTTGTATTGTAGTGTTACGCCGCTCGGTGTCTACGTGCGTCGCGGCCCGCGTCGCGCCTGCACGTGTTGTGTATAGATGCATGTATAGTTAGGTTGTCTGTATTTAGTTGCGTGACATGCCTATATTAACTTAGAACACGCCACGCAACAGATGTATGTGTACATCTGTAGAGTCTTATTATATCGAGTGAGCTGCGTGTAACCTGGGTGCGGCTCACTCGAGGCGTCAATCCGGTGGATGGGATCAATCGTCCGCTACCAGGTCGCGGGGCAGGGGTCTCGCGTCGGGCGGGCGCGCGTGCAATGGCGCTATCTGCCTGACATGGGGCCAGGCAGAGGCGTCGGCACGCGCGAACATCGCCTTCGCGAGTCGCCCTACAAACTCGTCCAGGCTCTCAATCCCGAGATCCCGGTGGAGTACATCGTTCCTCACGAAGTGAGGAGCATCGACTATTGTCCGCAGCGCAAGGTTTTGTTGCGCGCGGAGCGTCTTGCGGCTCGACTCCTTCGTGAGGGCGAACCACGCTGGGGCGGCGTACGTCAAGATTGGGCGCACGTACATCTTGTACACGCCCAACTTGACGCGCGCCGGGATGCGGGATGAGAGCACAGGTTTAAGGAGGTTGCGGGCGACCCTACCCTGCGCGGCGACCTTGCGGACATGTGGCCCCATCGTGAGGCGGCGGTCGATGGTCACACCCAGGTACTTGACCTGGGGCGTCCAATCGACGGCGGCCCCCTGCAGTTTCAAAGGTGGTGGGAGAGGCGCTGATCCGGTAACCATCGCCTGCGTCTTACCCACGTTCACCGACAGCCGCCACTTCGACAACCAGTCGGGAAGGAGGTCGAGGGCGCGCTGCATTTTGACCGCCGCGTGCTTCGCATTTAGCGAAGTGGTGATGTACGCGGCGTCGTCAGCATACAGCGCGAGCGTCGCCTCTGGAGTGGTGGGGATGTCGTCGGTGTAACGCGAGTAACACGCTGGCGACACGCAGCTGCCCTGCGGCACACCTGCCAGCACTGGGCGGGCACCGGATGTCGCCCCGTCGACCACCACCTTGAAAATCCTGTTGGACAGAAAAGAAGAGACCACCCTTACAACGCGACGGGGCGCGTCGGACGTGGCCAACTTATATATAAGGCCGTCGTGCCATACACGGTCGAAGGCCTTCTCCATGTCAAGGAATACTGCCACCGAGCATTCCTTTTTATTTAACGCTGTCGTTAGTAGGTGCAGTACCCTTGACAGCTGAAGCGTCGTGCTATGTTCCGCCCTAAAGCCAAATTGCTCTGGGCGCGGGACGATGTGTTTTTCCAGGTGTCGCAGCAGGAGTGCTTCGAACACCTTGGAGACCGTCGGCAGAAGTGTGATCGGCCGATAGCTCTCCGGCTTCAGGACATTCTTCCCCGCCTTGGGCAGCATTATGACGCGCCCCTCCTTCCACGAGGTGGGAAAGGTCCCCGTGCGCAGTATCGCCGTAAACAGGCGCGCCAGCGCTGCCACCGTACGGAACGGCAGGCGGCGCAGCACTGCGTTGGAGATACCGTCGGCACCGGGGGCCTTCCTAGGCTTCGTCCTTAGGATGGCGCGTCTAACTGCGCCAGGCGAGAAGTAAATAGGGTCCTCCTCGGGAGCTATCGGCGTTGCGAAGTAGTCTCCTAGGTGTTTCTCGACTGCTGCGACATGCTCTACGTCGGTGGTCGAGTTAGGGCGGAACTGACGCTCCAGGTGTTCGGCGAAGACCTCCGCCCGGTCCTCCGCTACATACTTGAGCGCCCCGTCACTGTTGAGTAGAGGGCGCACCGGGGCTGGGGTATTCGTCAGCTGGCTGCACAGTCGGTGGACAGACGGCCAACTGTCTGTTGTGGCGTCTATTCGTTCCTCCCAGCCCGCGGCGGTGTGGGCCGTTAACTCGGCCTTTACCTTCTCCGCGAGACGGTTAAGCTGCGTCTTCATCGTAGGGCATCTTGTCTGTTGCCACTGCTTGCGTAGGCGCCTCTTCACGGCGATCATGGCACTGATGTGCGCCGGCAAGGGCGGCATAGGCCCTCTCCCTTGCGGCTGCACAGTCGTCGCCGCTTCTAGGGCGCTCTGAATGCAAGCAGTGACGTCATCCGCCGCTCGCTCTACGTCCGCGGAGGAAACAATAGGCCGAGTAGGCGTGGTGGTCTCTATCTTTTCTGTAAACAGCGTCCAGTCTGTTGATCGACGTGGCGCTATTGGTCTCAGACGGGTCGGCTGTCCCGATAGGACGACGAGCACAGGTTGGTGGTCCGACTGCAACTCGTCGTCTATCACGTGCTGCGTGATCTGGCTGCACAGCCCTCTGTGTACTGCGATGTCCAATACGTCGGGCATGTAGTGGGCTGCATCTGGGTAGTGGGTTGGCGTTTCCGGCCCGGACACCGCGTACCCACAGGCTTCCGCGTCCGCGAAGAGCCGTCTCCCCTGGGTATTCGTCAGCATCGAATTCCACGCCGGGTGCTTGCAATTTAAGTCGCCGGCAAGGATGGTCGCGTGTGTCGACGCAGTTAGTAGCGCCCGCAGCTCTACCAAATTTAGGTGTGCAGCGGGCGGCTTATAACATGCGTAGACGTTGATGTCCTCGCCGGCAACGTGTAGCTGCACCCCCAGCGCGTAAAACGTGCTGAGTGACGGCAAGGGGAGCTCTTGATGGACGACTCTCCGCTTCACAAGTACCGCCAGACCACGGTATCGGACTTGTAGAGCCGACCTCTCATCCTTCCGGTAAACGTGGTAACCCGGGAACCTGACCCTATCCTCAGGTCCCAGGTGTGTTTCACTGATTAGCGCCACGTCGATATTCTGATCCCGAAGGAGATGGCGGAGGGGGGCGACCTTGTCCCTAAGGCCGCGGGCGTTCCAATGTATAATCCTCAACGGTCTAGCCATCACAGAGTGACAGCAATGTGGCCAGACCGTCGAGGATGACCGCTTCAATGTCTCGGCCCTGCCTTATAGCCCTTATGAGGTCCATAAGGAGCTTTATCGCGCAGGTTGTGAATTCTTTGTTGGTCGTTTGCGGTATCTGCGCAGTATTATCGCAGCTAATTTGCGCGATGGTAGCGCCACCACTCGTCGTCGCAGGGAAGCTTCCCTGCGCTGTGATTGGCCGCTGTGCCTTCATGGCTTTGACCGCGGCAGTGGCGGCGCCATGCGACTTTTGGGTGAACCCACTAGTTCCTCGACTCTGCCGCTGCGCCATGTTGGCGCCACTAGTGGGTTCGTTCGTCATTTGGGTTTTGAGCTCCTTCGGTGCAACCTGCGCGATCGTTAAGGCAGGGGCGGCCGTAGGGGGGTCTTCTTTGGTCTCCAGGGGGGGGTCGGATTTCTTTCCTTTTCCCCCCCTCTTCTTTTTCCTCCGCCTGGAGGAGGGGGCCTGGGTTCTCTCTGTGGGCTCGTTGGCTGCCGCCATCAGCGTCGTGCCTTCCGCCTCTACAGTGGCAGTCTGTGTTATTTGCGGCCTGGCCGCTTGTGCCCGGCTTGTGGCCGTGATGGCGACAGTCCCCGCTCGCTTGTTGCGAACTTCCCGTTCGAACACGGGGCACTTTATGTTGCTGGCGGGGTGCGGGCCACCGCAATTGACGCAGGTGGCCGGCTCTTCCCGCGGGCGCGGGCAGTCGCGTGCCGCGTGTTCACCACCGCATCGCACACAAGCGAGCGGACGGTGGCACTGGTGCGAGCTGTGCCTGAACCGTTGGCACCGGTGGCACTGTGCGGGCCCACGTTTGCCCTTCCAGGCCTCTATTTTGACACCCCGCATATACATAAATACGGAGGTGCCGTATATGTTCCGGACATCGGGGGTCTTCTTGAGTATTGCGTGGAATACGCAACCAGGTCTTCCTTGTGCGCCCTTTATGTGACGCACGTACTCTGGCTGGTATCCCAGCGTCCGGAGTTCCTCCTCTATCTCCTTCGGGTCCGTGTCCGCCGGTAGGCCCCGAATGGCGATCTTCAGGCTTTTGTCCGCTGGCAGCGAGTACGCGAACCAACTGACGCCGCTGTCCTTTTCCAGGCCCGTCAGGTACCGCTGGACCAGCCTATACTCTTCCTCGGTCTCCGGGGTGAACCTCACCCCGGTCCCGTAAGGACGAGCACTAGGAGGCCGGCCCAGTTTCCCACTGATGGCCCGGAAATGCATGGCCCAGTTGGGCAGCGTCTCAACGACCAGCGGGGGAAAACGGAGCTTCTTCTTGCCCGGCTTCTGCTTCGTCGACGTCGACGGTGCAGCGCCGGGCGTGGCGGCAGGGGGGGGGGCGGTGGGAGTTGTATTGGGCACCGGGGGCAAGTTAAAAGTACTCACCCCGGTGGCTCTCGGTGGTGTTGGCGATTGCGGCGGTGAGGTATGGCGGACCGCGTCAGAGTAGGTAGGCGACGCTTGCGTGCCTCGACCCCGCGGCGCGCTTTCGCGCTGTGGCCGCGGCGGGTCAAGGCAATAGCGTTTCGCCTCCTCCGACACGGTCTCGCCGGAGCTCCTTCTGCGTCGCTGGGGGCGGGCCTCGAGTTCATACTCGAAGTTGAACCCCAGCGACGGTGTTGGTGACGCCGGCGACATTAGCTCGGCGACTGGCGGTCGTCCGCCTGCGGTGGGCCGCGAATCGGATCGTGGGGTCATATCCGGGGACATGTCCCCACGACCGGACGCGGCCGAGCCCACTGAAGCCAGCGACATGCTCGATCCCATACGCGATGAGCATGCCGACAGCATTGCGGGCGAGTCGCAAGCGGACGTACGGGGAGGCGCCGGCGAAGCGGGCGCCTGCGTCTTGAGTGTTGCCGGCCTAACATATGGGCCGGCACTTGCTGGCCGCTCCTGCTCCGCCATCACCGGACCCGCCAGCGAGCGGCGGGGGCCGGGAGCGGCGGTGCGTGAAGCTGGCACAGCACGGGTCATCTTCGGTATCGCGCCGGTGGACGGCGCCGGCGGCGAGGCGAACCGAGGCGGCGGAGCGGCGGTACGCACGGGGGGCGCGCGGTCCCGTGTAGTAGCTACAGGGGCACGCGGGGGCGGGAGCGCGGGGTAGGCTGCGCGGGGCGCGGCGGAGCGCACAGCGGGTGCGGCAAGCGCTACGGGCGCGGTCGTACGCGCGGGAGGCACGGGTGCACGCGCATGCGGTGCGCGGCTCGGGTTGTCGACCGGCCCCGGGGCCTGTATGGGCACCGGGCGGAACGCGGCGGGGCGGACGGGTACTGCGTGCGGCCGACCCGACGACGGCGTAGGCGCAACGCGCGCAGGCGCCGATGACGTCGGTGGGCCGGGGGGCACAGCGGCTCTCGTCCCCCCCACAGCGTCCCCCTCCGGTCGCTTCTTCCCCTTCTTCTTGGTTGAAGCGGTGGTGGTGGTCTTCTTGGGGCCGGCCGGTGGTGCACCGAGCGCCGCATCGCCAATATTTGGCAACGACAGCGCCCGATCCAGCACCGGGCGGTCCTCCTGAGACCCGGCATCGTGGCCCAATGAGCCACGCGTGCCGGGCTTCGGCATTTTAAAAACTGGGCGTGGCCTCCGCGACCGCGACGGTGAGGACTCACCGGGCAGCACGGGGCGGCTCCCTCTGAGCTGCACAGGTACCCGACGGTGTCCTGTACAGCACAGAGTGAGTCGACAATTAGAGCGATCCGCGCGGATTAACGCGATAGCGGCACAAAACAACGGAGCTTCAGTTGCGACTATCGCGCTTGGACACTGGCTAATCCATAAAAACGTACCAAGGCACGGTCGAGTATTTATACCAAAGCAACTAAGCGGGCAGGAGCGCGCGCGCGCCCCTGCGCGCCCTCTTCAGTACAACGAGCTAACTAAAATTGTTATAAAATATAAAACAATTAATCTAATAAGTATGTTTAAAACTCTTAATTAATAATATTTGTGTCTGTTATTTTACAAAATACACCAGTCTGTCTAAAAGTGTAGATAAATACAAAAGTGCCGTGCCCCCCCCCCCCCCCCTAAACAAATATACCTACAAATTTTATTAGTTGTCTAGAGAGACTTGTTGAGAAACTAAATGTGTGAATTTTCTATGTTAAGTTTTCTGCTACATACGTATTCACTTGCATCTCAATTAATACGCTATCGTTTAAGCGGGAAGTTTCCTGTGCATGTTGTATTTGTTTATGCATAGTTATTTAGTAAGTAAGTAAGTAAGTAAGTAAGTAAGTAAGTAAATAAGGAAGGAAGGAAGGAAGGAAGGAAGGAAGGTAGAAGAGAGACTTAGATGTCGCCACTTATAGGTTTTACGAAGTTCGTATGCGTACGCTTAGGTACGACGGAACTTTACCGTAACGAGCGCCGTGATGTCGCGGGACGTTTTCTCGTATGAACGCTTGAAAGTTTTCACTAACACGTATCTAATAAAATAAACAAAAAGAAGGGTTAACGGCGGTTAGTGCATCGAGGTTTTGCGGTTTCGGACAGGTCATGAAGTTGACGATGCGGGTGTGCGAATTCGGGGCGAGTGAGGTGCGCGTTCAGCCGGTGGCGGTGTTTTATTTTGACGACTGCGTACGAAGCGTAGGTCGGGTCGTGTTCAAAACGTTATTTTCTCTATAAAAGTGATAGTTAGTGTGCAGTTAGGTCGACGCGTCAACAAGGAGGATATCGAGCTTGTGTGGTAACAGGACTTTGTCGATATCACACCGTCTCGCGAAGGTATTATCGACCTAAAAGTGAAGCGTCGTAAAACACCTCGAGCGCCGAACTGCTAAGGACGGACGACTCCGTCCAGGACGTGCAACCTATTAATATAGTAATTTATTAAAAGACGAGAGTGCCCTTCGACGAGTGGACAGTGTACAGATCGGTATAATCGCATCGGGAATCGTAATAAACAATGTGTAAAACAACGACAATACTCTGGTACAGCTACTCTGTAGGTCGCGCCAGTACCGTACGCGGCTGGCTGGTCCGAGTACCGCGGCGCTCTCTTCACAGTAAGCAGCAGTCCGCCTGTGTAATACAGCTAGGTACCTACGTATACTAAAATAATGGCTAAGTAGGTAAATAAATAAATAATATGAACAAAAAGAAAAAAAAATATGCGTCAAAATTGCAATAAGTAGATACGTATAGGCAATAATAAACAAACGGCACGCGAATCATGGGGCGTTCAAACGAATAGGTAGTACCTACCTAGCTAGGTAGAGTTTCTACAACGTAAGTATTGAATCTACTAATGTTTTACTTTTATTTTTCATTCAATTCCAGTATACACCTCAGTGAGTGGCGATGGGCTTTTCATCATGCGTAGAAGAACAAAAACAAGCGTCAACTTAGCGCGTATTTATTACCTGCCTGCGTATAAGCAAGCGAAGCGCGCATTATGTAGGCACCTACATAATTATTTCAATTTTAAGATATTTTTATAATAAAGGTATTATTTATAATATAATTACGGTATTTCATTTATGTTTACCCCCTCTCGTAGGTAGATAGATAACTCCAAAACCAAAGTAGGTACCTACGTATTACACAGTGTGTTGCGGACGGCCTAGGTACCTACAGCACCGCAGTCGCCCTGGGACAATCTCCCACTGATGTTGATGTGTGCTCCGTACTTACCTGAGCCTGGACGGCTCTGCTGGCTACACACACCACCACGTACCCCTGAATACGTACCTGGTTTTGGGTATCACTACCCAGAGACCACGACACAGACTGTCTGTTAAAGAAATAAGACACCTTGTTTTTGACTTAATTCTGAGACTCCAGCTTGCTTAGTTGATTCCTTGTTGATGGTTGATTTACGACTACATTTTATAAAAAAATTGCACGCCTTTTATACTAAAATCCTTAAGGATTTTTGGGTGCAAGCCGTATTCTCAGAATTTTGCATTTATTTTGCCCTTTTTCAAAAAACCTTATAAAACTTAGTACATTATATCCTTACATAACTAATATCTATATAAAACACGATTACAAGTCATTTACTTAAGTAATTAAAACATTTTAGAACAAACAATTATACATTTCTAGTCAAGTAAAATTTTGTTACATAAAAGTGACTATATCTTTTTATTGCATGGACCGATTTTTACAAACTAAACATACAAATTAGTTTTAAGCCTACACCTTTCATTTGAGACCAAAATTAGCAAAATATCTCCATAAACAAAAAAGTATGTTTTCAAGTTACGTAATTATCTATGACAATTTTTCCTTACAAAAATTTCCTTCCAAATTTAGTTTTAATTCTCTTAATGGCTCAAGATAAGAATTCTAACACAAATCTAATATGAATCTAACATGAATATACTTAAACAATAGCACAATAATCAATTCTAGTTGGAATCTAATTTGACATACAATAAATGTTCCTAATCTACTATTTAGCATAAAAATATTACAAGATTTCCGTCGCGATCTACCCGCTACTTGTACCCTAGTGCACGGATATGGTCCTATTGCTAAAAATAACATTATAATATACAAATTCTAATAAAAAACAAGTTAAAACTTTAAAATTTGCAA
Source organism: Xanthia icteritia (assembly GCA_949128155.2). NCBI lineage: Eukaryota > Metazoa > Arthropoda > Insecta > Lepidoptera > Noctuidae > Xanthia > Xanthia icteritia. The sequence continues at coordinate 5,639,319 of OY855862.1, read as the reverse complement.
TCTATCGCGCTAATATTCGTTAGTAGACTACCTGCTACTTGTGCCCTGGTGCATAGATAGGGTCCCGTCGCCAACATTCTCCCCCTCGTGCGTCGCACCATTCTCCAGACTCGGCGACACTCCCGGCACCAACAGCACCACTCTCGAACTGGGTCTTCGCAGCACTCCACCTCCACTTGTCTCGACGTCGACGATGCGGATTCGCCCATCTGGTCCTGGATACACTTGCTGGATTCTGCCGCGTGGCCAAGTGCATCTCGGCAGGCTGTGGTCGACGATCATCACGATATCCCCGACGTGTAGGTCTGTGGCGCTGGTTCTTCCTGGAGTCTTCCTCGGCAGCAGGGTGGGCAGGTATTCTCGCAGCCAACGTTGCCAAAAGTGGTCGGCAAGTCGCTGCGTAGCCTTCCAAGTGTGCCTGCCCACGAGCTCGTTGTCTCCGAAGTGGCCGACTCTCGTAGCGCCGCATGACCGCCCGAGGAGGAAGTGATTTGGAGTGAGTGCTTCCTCCTCAAGGCTCTCGGAGAGATGGGTGAGAGGCCGAGAGTTGACTATGTGCTCGGCCTCTAGCAGGAGGGTGTGGAGTACCTCTTCTCGTGGATGCTTCTCGTTGAGTGTGGCGTCCAGTGCGGTTTTAATGGATCGCACCAGACGCTCCCATGCACCGCCCATGTTGGGTGCACCCGGAGGGATGAATTTCCACTGCACGCCGATCTTCTCTGCTTCAGAAGTGAAGTCTTCTTGTTTCATGGCTTCCATTGCTTCTTTCAGTTCTTTGTTTGCGCCGACGAAGTTGGTCCCGTTGTCTGTGTAGATTGTTTTCGGCATCCCTCTTCTTGCGGCGAATCTTCGTAGCGCCATGACCATGCTGTCGGTAGATAGTGACGGCGTAAGCTCAATATGCACAGCCCTTGTGGTTAAGCATGTGAACAGAGCTCCCCATCTTTTTTCATGACGTCTTGCTACGGTGATTGTCATCGGGCCGAAGTAATCTATGCCGGTGCACGTAAAAGGAGGGTTACTGTGCATCAGCCGTTCGACAGGTAAGTTACCCGTCGGTAGTTCTTGAGGTTTCGCCTTCTTCGTCTTGCACCACTGACATTGATGCTGAACTGTCTTGATTGCCGACCGTAGTCCCAGCACCCAGAAGCGTTGTCTTATCTCGTTCATGACCGTTGCGTGATTCCCATGATTGAAACGGCAGTGGAACTCTTCTAAGATGAGTCGTGTTGTCCTTTCCTTGCTGTCGAGCACGACGGGTCGCTTGTAGTCTCTGGTTACGCCCTGTATTGCGTCGATTCTTCCTTTCAGCCGCAGGAGACCGTCTTCCGACACTACGTCGAGCTTCTTCAATTTGCTGCTGCCCTCCACTTGCTTTCCTTGCTGTAGACACCTGATGTCTTCTTTGAAGCTTCTTTCTTGACTTCTTTTCAGCAGTAGAGTTTCAGCTTGCTCCAGTAGTTCGGCGTCCAGCGGCTTGTAGTTCCTTTCTGTTACTTTTGAAGACTGTCGTTGCTTCTCAACTGTCTTCTTTTTTCCTTGTGTTGCTTTCCAGGCGGGATCTTTCTTGCTGACGTTGACCTTTTCCTTGCGTCTGCAGAGTTGTATGAACTGCAGTACTCTTGCTGTGGCTCGCCATAGTCTCTTCCATGATGAAAACCTTTCAGGATCCGGTGATGGGTGGGTGATGCTTACTGCCGCTGCGATGTCTGTTGTTTTCTCTTCGCCGGTGGTTTCTTTTTTGAAGGTTCTTGCCGCAGGCCAGTGAACTTCTTTTCTTTTTAAGAAGTCCGGTCCGGTGTACCATCGGTGATCGCAGTTGAAGTTATCGGGCACGTCGCGTGTTGCATCATCTGCAGGGTTCTGTGCTGTGGGTACCCATCTCCATTCTTGAGGTTTGGTGAGATCTTCTATCTCAGCCAAGCGATGAGCCACAAACGTCTTGAATGTTCTCGGGTCCGTCTTGATCCAAGAAAGTACGATGCTGGAGTCTGTCCAATATGTCTTCTTTTCCACCTTCAGATCCATTTCTTCCTCAACAGAGTGTGCCAATCTGCTTCCTAGGAGGGCCGCTTGCAGCTCGAGTCTTGGAATCGATACCGGTTTCAACGGAGTGACTCGCACCTTTGCTGCCACCAAGCTGACGTGGTAAGTTCCATCTTGATCTTCTGTTCTCCAGTAGACCGTCGCTGCATACGCCGTCTCGCTGGCATCCGTGAACGTGTGCAGCTCCCCCTCGGTGCGACGTGGCGCCAGGCATCTTGGAATCTGCAGGTCTTGGAGTAGCTTCATCTTCTCCAGATATGTTCTCCATGTTTCGTACTCCTTTTCTTCTATTTCTTCATCCCAACCGACGCCGCTTCGCCATGTGTTTTGAAGCAGCTTCTTGCCTTGGACGAGAACCGGTGATGCTAATCCCAACGGATCGAAGGTCGACATCACTGCGCTGGTGACTTCTCTCTTCGTCGGCACCTGAAGTCCCTTTGCAATTTCTTCTGGCGTATTCCTGAGGTTCGCCCTGAAGCCGATAGAGTCCTTTTCTGTGAACCAACGTAGCCCCAATGTCTTCTCTTCCTTCTCGCCAAGGTCGACTTCCGTCTTCTCGGTGGTTTCAGTCTTCACGTTTCCCAGCAGCTCAGGTTGATTTGATGCCCATCCCCTGAGCTCGAAGCCCGCCTTCTTATGTATGAAGTTTACTTGCTCTGTCACTCTTCTGAAATCCTCTTCTGAATGGAAGCTGTGCAGATAGTCGTCCATGTAGTGATTCAGCTCGATTGCCTTGACTGCCTCTGGATACTGTTCCTTGTAGTCCGCTGCGTTTCGATTCTTGACGTAGATTGCTGTGCTCGGAGATGATGTTGCACCGAAGATAACTGATGTCATCCTATACTTCTTCGGTGACACGTCGCGTCGATCTCCACGCCACAGGAACCTCAGGCTGTCTCGATCTTCTGGTCTGATGCGAACTTGCAGGAACATTTCCTTGATGTCAGCCGCCACTGCTAGGGGTCCTTGTCTGAATCTCAGCAATACTCCAAACAGCGACTGCAGTAGATCTGGTCCCGGCAGCAGAGCGTCGTTGAGGCTTCTTCCTTTTGACTTGGCTGCAGCGTCGAAGACGATCCTAATCTTCTTCTTCAACGGATGAACCACGGAGAAGTGTGGGAGGTACCATGTTTTCTTGGAGTCTTCTTGTCCAGCGGGTGCTTCTTCTGCATACTTGCTGTCGATTAGATGATGTATCTGCTTGCAGTACTCTGCCTTCAGCTGGGAATCCTTATCCATCTTCTTTTCGATGTTGGTCAGTCGGTTCTTGGCAGAAATGTAGCTCTCTGGCATCCGTTCCTCTTCGTTCTTCCACAGAAGTCCAGCTTCGAATCGACCATCTTCAAGTCTCCTGCAGGTCTTCTCCAGGATGGTGAGTGCTCTTCCTTCTGAGTCCGTAGTGGGTCTTCTCGGTTGCACGCCGAGTGCTTCGATGGCGAAGTGATCCTTGATTGCTTGATGCATTTCTTCTTCTGGCGTGTTGACATGCAGACATGTGTTCATGAAGTGTACCGGTCTTGCACCTCCGACGTCCGACCCGTGGAGCACCCATCCGAGGCCCGTTCGTGAAGCCACTGGTTCCCCTGGCTTCCCTCTTCTTATCTCTTGAGTCACGATCAGCTCCCAGTTGTCTTGCCCGATGAGCAGCTGTGGTGACTCTCCTTCGTAGTACAGAGAATCGGCAATCTTCTTCAAGTGTTGACAGTCTTGAATCCTCTTCTTGTCCAGGAACTGCGGCGTAAGCTTCAACTCGTCAACGGTCCGGACTCTCTTCAGTGTCTTCTTGGCTTCTTGATGAACCCCCTTCACTGTCAGGTCCAGCACTTGAGAATCCTTCTTCCTTATCAGCTTGCCGCCCACTGTTTCGATGACAAGTTCTTCGTTGTTTCCTTGAGCGCCGATTTCTTCTGCCACCTTCTTGTTCAGAAGTGATACTGTTGACCCTTCATCCATAAGGGCTAATATCTTCTGTGATCCTTGTGACCCGAAGACTTCCACTGGAACTATCTTCAGGTATGCTCTTGCGTTGTTGACTGCATTCACTGATGCAGTGACGCTTGCCACCTCCTGCGGTGTCTCCTTCTTCTTGTCTTCAGAAGTGTTATCTTCTGACTGGACGTGCAGGAAATGATGATGCCACCTTTTGCATTCCTTGCACGGTGGTTTCTTGCAGCTCTCCTTCCTGTGTCTCCCTTGAAGACATTTGAAACAGACGTGACTCTTCTTTACAGCTGCCCAGCGATCTTGCACCGATGCCTTCTGGAACTTCTTACATTCAACCAGGAAGTGTTCACCCTCACATACAGGGCAAGTCTTCTCTGATTTTCTTGAATCCTTTTCTTTGAAGTCCTTTTCTTTGGTCGAATGCGCCGCTTGCCGCTGGATTCTCTTGAAGCCGCTCTTCTCTTCTGAAGTCGCGAAGGCTCCACACTTGTCTGCTTCTGTGTTCAAGAATCTGGATATCAACGTCAGGTCGGAGAACTCGCCTTCTTCTGATGCTGCAGTGAAGTCGTACCAACGGAACTTGAGAACTGTAGGTATCTTCTCCACTATTTGTTTCACCATCTCAGGTGAATGCAGGTACTGTGGTTTCTTCAGTCCCTTGATTGCTGCTACGCTGTTGTTTATCTGGCTTGCGAAGATGCAGATGTCTCTTGGGTTTTCTGAAATCTTCGGTAGTGCCTTGACCTTGTCCAGTTCAGCCAGCACCAGCGCATCAGGTCTTCCATATCTTCTCCTGAGGGCTTGCATTACTTCCAACGGAGAAGCTTCGGAGTACAGCAGACTCTTGATTGCTTCTCTTGCGTTGCCTTTCAGCGCTCTTCTGAGTCGCGCCATGTTTTGAACTTCGTTGAACATCGGTGCTGTATCTTCGTAGACGACCTTGAACGCCAACCACTCGCTGCTGCTGCCGTCGAAGTAGGGTAACTCGTGTATGTACTTCGGCTGCGCTGCTGGTCCGCCTCTTGAAGTGAAAGCTTCTCTTAACGCTGTCGTCAATGCTTGAATCTCGATCGAAGCTCCTTTTGTCGCAGTATTCACTTCAGGTTTGACCTTCTGAGGCTCTTCTGACGTCTGGTTTCGTTGCTCTGGTTGTTCCATGTTGCCATCTTCCAATACTGATGACTGGATCCAGTTCTGCACCTGTGCTGTTCTATCTTCTTGTTCTGCCAGGTCTTCATCCACAGAGTCCCCATCTTCACACTGTGCCAGCTCCAATCTGACACGGGCTAGCTTTGCCGCAGCCTGTGCTTGCTTCAACTCCAGGCGTGCTACTTCTTCTCTGGCTTCTAACTCGCGTCTTCTGGCTGTAGAACTCGTGGTCTTCGTGGACCTGGCTCGACGAACGACCCCCTTCGGCTTCAGGGTCGTGGCGGAGCCATGGCCTCCCTGTTCCGGAGTATCTTCTGGGATCTTCTCGTTCGTCTTCTTCTGGGCGGCACCTTGCTTCTTCTGTCCGTTCTTCTCGGACGCCGCCGTGTTCGCAGTCGTAATCGTAGCTTCTGATGTCGTGGTTTCTTCCGTAGTCGTGGTACCCGAAGAAGTGTTCGATGTAGTTTCAGTCTTCGATGACCCTGACGCGGACGTGACCCCTTCTGACCCTGCCGTTTCTTCTGTCGCGTCCTTTTCCGTTGGACGGGACGCAGAGCGTGAGGGGGCATCCTTCTGCGATCTGGTAACCGGCATCTTGAAGTCTTCTTATGTTCTGAACTCTTCTATCTTCTTGCAGGGAATCCGGAACTCGAAGGACCAACTGTTGCGGACGGCCTAGGTACCTACAGCACCGCAGTCGCCCTGGGACAATCTCCCACTGATGTTGATGTGTGCTCCGTACTTACCTGAGCCTGGACGGCTCTGCTGGCTACACACACCACCACGTACCCCTGAATACGTACCTGGTTTTGGGTATCACTACCCAGAGACCACGACACAGACTGTCTGTTAAAGAAATAAGACACCTTGTTTTTGACTTAATTCTGAGACTCCAGCTTGCTTAGTTGATTCCTTGTTGATGGTTGATTTACGACTACATTTTATAAAAAAATTGCACGCCTTTTATACTAAAATCCTTAAGGATTTTTGGGTGCAAGCCGTATTCTCAGAATTTTGCATTTATTTTGCCCTTTTTCAAAAAACCTTATAAAACTTAGTACATTATATCCTTACATAACTAATATCTATATAAAACACGATTACAAGTCATTTACTTAAGTAATTAAAACATTTTAGAACAAACAATTATACATTTCTAGTCAAGTAAAATTTTGTTACATAAAAGTGACTATATCTTTTTATTGCATGGACCGATTTTTACAAACTAAACATACAAATTAGTTTTAAGCCTACACCTTTCATTTGAGACCAAAATTAGCAAAATATCTCCATAAACAAAAAAGTATGTTTTCAAGTTACGTAATTATCTATGACAATTTTTCCTTACAAAAATTTCCTTCCAAATTTAGTTTTAATTCTCTTAATGGCTCAAGATAAGAATTCTAACACAAATCTAATATGAATCTAACATGAATATACTTAAACAATAGCACAATAATCAATTCTAGTTGGAATCTAATTTGACATACAATAAATGTTCCTAATCTACTATTTAGCATAAAAATATTACAAGATTTCCGTCGCGATCTACCCGCTACTTGTACCCTAGTGCACGGATATGGTCCTATTGCTAAAAATAACATTATAATATACAAATTCTAATAAAAAACAAGTTAAAACTTTAAAATTTGCAATCTATCGCGCTAATATTCGTTAGTAGACTACCTGCTACTTGTGCCCTGGTGCATAGATAGGGTCCCGTCGCCAACACAGTGCCCAATGATTTTGGGTCCACCCAAAAGTATAATAGTAGTGTAAGTATACGTGGTGGTACTTGCGTGCATCTTAATAAGTAAGTAAGTAAGTAACTAACTAAATAAATAAATAAATAGGTAGGTAGGTAGGTTGAGGTACGTTTTTTAGACAATTCCACTCAAGAAACATATTTAATAATATCGAATAATATGCGGCCCTGAAAAGGGCCTTTTTTATGTGCGCTTCTATATACGTATGGTTGAACGGTATGATTATGTTCACAACAAACACAACACACACACGTCCACCACCACAGTATGTAGAGCTGGTTGCGCCGCAGGCAACACGTACACGCGGGGCATGCAGGTGTTTAACCGCCGAAACCGTACAGGGTGCGACCCTGGCGCTTCAGAGCGTAGACGACATCCATGGCGGTGACGGTCTTCCTCTTGGCGTGCTCGGTGTAAGTGACGGCGTCGCGAATGACGTTCTCTAGGAACACTTTAAGCACACCGCGAGTCTCTTCGTAGATCAGACCGGAGATACGTTTCACGCCGCCTCTGCGAGCCAGACGACGGATGGCGGGCTTCGTGATACCTTGGATGTTATCACGAAGTACCTTCCTGTGACGCTTGGCTCCTCCTTTTCCCAGACCCTTTCCTCCCTTACCGCGACCGGTCATCTTCTTTGCAGTGGGGTTTCAAAATAACACAACGAACGATAATACACTCAGCACGGCAGTGCGCACACGAACGACTTTTTTTTTTTTTTTTTTTTTTTTTTTTTTTTTTTTTTTTTTTAGAAGGGCATCTTGCAGGTGACCACTAAGGTCGTGGCTGCTTAACCGGACTGTCCTGTGGCTGCCAATAGCTACTACACTAAGGGCCTCCAGCCAGGGGCATAAAAACTATTCTAAATTAAAGCTAGGCGAATGCTCGCTAAGGGCACCCCCTGTGGGGTACGAACCTCGGCTTAGGGCATTCGCTGAGGGGAGGGCAGCAAGTTCAGGGACAGGCTGGATCAAGGATTGATCATTATTATTAGACGGGGAATTTAAAGCTACACGCTCAGCTGCGGCGCGGGCTGGCGTTTCATCGGACAAGGGTCGGGGGGGAGTAATTACTCGGGGTGGTCGCGCACGCGGTGGACCTCTGCGGCGAGGTCGGAACGACGGGTGTCGGGTGTTTTTGTTGTTTTTGACTGTACTGGTGGCCCTATTAGACTCCTGGAGGAGTGTGACTGGATCATCGGGATCGGACAGGATATGCCGTGGACGGCGAAAATGACTGAGGGTCGAGGGGGTATAATTGGCCGCAGCAACAATCAAGGGATTGCGGTGCAAGGCGGCGGAGTCAAAGTAACGCTTGGACATGCGTTTAAGGAACTGATGGATAGTAGGGATTCTAAGATCGAGATGGAGCATCTCGTTCCTAACGTACCAGGGCGCTCCCGTGGCTTTACGGAGGAATCGGTTTTGGATCGACTGCATCCTATGGATAATGTAGGGCTTTGCTTGTGCAAAGACTGTACCCGCATAGGTCATGATGGGGCGGATGCACGCTGTATAAATGCGCAATTTGCCTTTAAGAGACAATTTGCTGCGTGCGTTAAGGACATAATAGAGTCTACTGAGAGCGAAAGCGGCTCGCGAGCGAACCGACTTTATGTGCTCTGCGAAGGAAAGGTGGTGGTCTAGAATCACACCGAGATACTTGGCTCGCTTCTCCCAAGGGATAGGCTTGCCTAGCATGGTGATCTTCTGGGAGGGTTGGGGGCGCTTAGATTTCGGTTTAACAAATAAAACCGCCTGACTTTTGTCGGGATTAACTTCAATTCTCCACTTTCTAAACCAGGTGCCAAGTTTATTGGCAGCTCGTTGTAGATTGCGGATGATATTGGGATGGGTGAAGCCCCTATAATATATGGCCGTATCGTCTGCGAACAGACCTAACTCGACCTTCGGAGTTTTAGGGATATCGCTCGTATAGAGAGTGAATAATAGGGGGGCTAGCACAGAGCCCTGAGGGACTCCGGCTCGGATGGGACGGGGGGAGGATAGGGCTCCCTCGATACGATAGCGAAAGGTGCGATTCGACAAGTAGTCCCGTAGAATGACTACGAGACGATCGGGCACACCGAGTTTGTATAGCTTGTATACCAACCCGTTGTGCCAGACCTTGTCGAACGCTTTCGCTATGTCGAAGAAGACCGATCCTGTCGACCATCCACGGTAGTAACCACCATGGATGTATTCGACGATACGGTGGACCTGATGCACGCTAGAGTGCTGAGCTCGAAAGCCGAACTGCTCGTTGGGAATTAAGCCCTTGGTTTCGGCGTAATCCCTGAGACGCTTATAAATAAGCCTCTCATAGATCTTGCCTAGTACCTTGAGCAGACTAATGGGACGGTAACTAGAGGGTGCGGATTTGGGCTTTCCGGGCTTTGGGATGCCTATGACAGTGGCCTCTTTCCACGCCTGGGGAAAGATGTTGTTGCTAAGCGCACCATTGAAGATGGTGGCCAATAGCATTATGAGATGGGCGGGAAAGAGCTGGATCACCTTATTGGTGATGCCATCTGAACCGGGGGCTTTGCGAGTATGTAGACCCTTGATAATGTCGTGCACTTCGTCTGGAGTGACGGGAGGCAGAGGACATTCGGGGTCATCAACTGGCGGGAGGGAAGCTCTACGTTCGACTTCGGCGTCTACCTCAGTGAGGTGAGCTTGGTCTACTGGTAGGGAGCTGGGGGAGCATTGAGCCTCTAGACTGTCGGCAAGGCACTCGGCCTTGTCGTCGTCATCGAAAGCTATGGATTTATCGGGGCGTACTAGGGGGGGCATAGCGGTTTCCTTCCGGGACCTGAGTTTCCTCTGGAGTTCCCAGAAGGCCAGGTGATTTGGGGTCAAATCGCTCAACAGCTTATCCCAACCCGCTTCACGCAGCTCAGCTATGCGTGTCCTTACAGCACGCTGTAAGTAGCGCATGTGAGCCTTGTTGGCGGGGCAGGGGAAGTTGTCGTATGCACGGGTGGCCGCGTTCTTCTCAGTCAGCAGAGCACGTGCATCGTCCGGGAGTTTCAAGAAACGAGTATTCGTTTCCGGAACCTCCCTTGAACAATCGTTCAGGACGGTTTGAACGTGCTCCGTGAGTGAGTCGATCGCGACCGTGGTGTCAGCGATAGAATCAAAGATGTTGGGGATAGAGTCCAATTGGGGGGATGTGTTGGATTTCAGCTTATCGCTTACTTTCCTCCAGTCCGTCACCCTTTTGGTAGCTGGGGGTTCATTGGGGTCAGAGAGACCTATGCGGGGGGTCAGTCTTATAACTACTGGGCGGTGATCCGAGTTAAGCTCGTGAACCGTTTCTATTGACTCTAGTCTGAGATTGACGTTCTTAAGGAGCGCCAAGTCAAGGATATCGGGGGTCAGGTTGGGGTCATGGGGAAAGAAAGTACTAGTCATCGGAGCGATGACGTCAAAGTTACGAGAGGAGGAGAGGTCGAACAAGTGTCGACCTCTATTGTTAGTTACTAAGCTATTCCAGGAGGGATGTTTGGCATTGAGATCGCCTGCTATGATAACAGAGTCACTCAAGCCAAGAAGAATGTCTAAATCGTCAGAGATAGGTTGAAAACTCTCTGCGGAAATACGGGGAGGAATATAGGCTGAGACTAAGGTAATCGGCTGATGGCCTGTCATACCTAGTCGGCAAATAGAGACTTCTACTTTAGATAGAGGGGGAGGGTCCATAGGGATGCAGTACAGATCCTTTTTATAATATATTAAAGTGCCGCCCTTGTGGCATCGCGTTCTATCGTTTCGAACGAGACGATAGTTCGCGACTGCCGGGTTGCTATGGGAGGGTTTTAAGAACGTTTCCTGTGTGAGGAAAAGGTCAATGCGATGATCGCGGAGGAACTCCGCTATCTCTTCGCGTTGACCTTTCAACCCATCTGCGTTGAAGACGCCTAGGTTAAGGGATCGGGGTTTGACTCTACATGGATTCGTATTATACATGATGGGGGGTTACGTAATCGGCGAGGGCCTGAGTGAGGTCCGGGTACGTGCGGAACACGTCCTGGATCCTCTTAATGTCACCGGATGCCCGAGCGACTCTAATATCATTTGCCATTTGAGTGGCGCGGGGGGTACAGAAAAGTACGAATGTGTCAGAGATGACATTAAAGTCCTCTGACATTGACATTGCCTTAGGATAGGCAGCCTTAAGGGCAGGTGCGGGAGCGGGTTTCGCGAGGGGCGCGGAGGGCGCGAGGGGCGCAGAGGGCGCGGGTGGCGGGAGGGGCGCAGAGGGCGCGGGGGGCGCAGAAGGCGGGGAGGGTACTTTGGCCGCAGAGGGCGGCGGGGGAGGGTGGGCACGGATGCGCGGATCCATGAGCGAGTAGAGAGGGGTGTGGGGGAGAGGGGGTCTCGCGGTTTGCATGGCTGGAAAAGCCTGATAGTGGTGGAGTTGATTCCACGGACTGGGTCTCTGGGGACTCAGTCGCTCGGGCATCTGGGAGGGTTGGAAGGGCATATAATCCCTTTGCTTTGTCTGGCGAGCGTCAAGACGCTTAGCCGGCTTCAGCGAATGTATTTTGGGGGCCTTGGGACAGCCACGGTAATTGGCCGTGTGGCCTTCTTGCCCGCATAGCACGCAGCTAGGCGGGCTCAGGCAAAGGTCGCGGTCCTTAGGGCGGGGACAGTCAGCAGTGCCATGGTCGCCCAGGCACTTTACGCACCTGGGTTTCGCATGGCAATGCCTCTGCGAGTGGCCGTATTTCTGACAATTATGACATTGTCCTATGGAACTATTTTTCCAGGGCTTCTCAATAGTGAAGCCCGTGAGATGGCATATGGCCTTTACGTTGAATATGGGGTGATGCCCCTCGGTTGGGGAGCACACGACAAGTACCATGTCGTATGCTTCCCTACCGCGCGAACGGTGCATCCGGTGCACCTCGTCTACCGGTATATTCTGCGACTTAAGGTCGGCCAGAATTTCAGGGGTGGGGATTTCGCGGGGGATACGTTTAATTACCACGCGGGTCTGTTTTTCCTCAGGGAGGGAGTAGGTGTGGAATGACACACCTCTCTCTCTCAGGAGTCGAGTAAAGTCCCTAAAATCGCGGGAATTAGGGAGACTAACTTTAATACCCTGTTGGGTGGACCGGGCATTTGTGTAGTTGATCCGTTGATCAACACACCATTTGGAAACGGCTGTCCACTTCTCCTTGTCTTGTATGAAGACAGGGGGAGGTGGCGCCATTTTCTTTTGACCGGGGACATTGGGCTGAGATAGGGTTTGGGAGGGCGCGGCGGTATCCATCGCGGTGGATGTAGACGCAATCGGGCGGGGGGTGAGGGGGAGGGAGAGGAGAGCTACGGGGGAGGGGGAAGCCGGGGGAGCGTCCCGGTCTATATAATTTTTGGGAGGGAGAGAGGGAGAGGGCTCCTCCAGGGCGGCTACCTTAGCCGCCTGGGAGGAACTTTGCTTTTTCTTCTTCCTCTTGTTCCCCTTCCCGGTGACGGGTGTGAACCCATCATCCTCGGATTGGGAACCAGAGGAAGAAGAATTAGCCTGGACCGTCTCGCTATCGGACGAATAGGGGGAGAGGGCCGACTTTGAGGAAGCCGGCTCAGAGGTGTCCATTGGACTGAAGGGGGCGGGGAGGGAGGGGGCTAGAGCGTCACTGAACGCATCCAGAGACTGATCGAGATCGGGGGAGTTGGGGGCTTGCTGCTTAGCAGCGAGGGACGGTACGTTTTTACCGTACTTTTCTGAGAGAGTGGGACTCTCCTTAAGTAACATATGGATGTACGTAAGGAGGGTCTCATTCTCACTTTTGAGTGCATCTAATTTGTCGCTAAGCGACTGAATAGTTTCCCCCATGATAAGGGGGAAATTAGAAGAGGGAGGGAGTTTGGGAACCTATTATAGTCCCTAAAAATATTCCTAACTCTAACTCCCCGGGGGATAACCGGGGATGTGTAAACCCTCCCTGTCGGGTTAGACAGGGAGGTTGTGTACTTAAGGTGAGCCCTAAGCTTGCTTTTGCCCGTTGCCTATCTTATTGTGCAACGGGGTCCTAACCAGTCTAGTGCGCCGGGTGTAGACACACCCGACCGACACTAGGTGTGTAGCTGTGGAGGCAAAACTGTCACCAATGCCGACTAGGAGACCCCCCAAGGCCGGACACTGGGACCCGTCCAATTGACTGCCTTACCCTGAAGGGGTTCGGCGGGTGTGATTGGGCCAACACCCCACTCGGTTTCGTTGGCACCGTAAGGTTTCCACCGAGGACCACGAAACTGTGGTTTTGCCCGGAAGGGGCCAAGGACGCGACGAATGTGTTTTTGACCAAAACTGTTACAGAAACACTTTATTAATTGTGTCCTGAAAAGGACAGCAATTAATAGCTGGAGAACACGATGAAACTCGGAGTTCAGGATGCCACAGGTGGGAGCACGGAGAAACAGCACGACCGTCCGCGACCGATGCCAGTCGCAGAGTGGACACGAACGACGCGAGCGACTGGAATATCTTTTAACGGCTCCGTGCTGCTTGTATTTATACTAAACGCGGAGCGCAGCGGGCGGGGGGACGGAGACGTGGAGGTGCGGGGGGCGAGTCGAGCCGGCGCTCGTCGCTGATTGGTCGATGTCTCTTAAAACAGAACAAGTTACATACTAAACTTTATGTTTTCCAATTTTATAAAATTTTATTTTATTTTAGTTACTCCATAATTATATATATAAATAAATGTATGTATGTACCTATGCCGTAACAATTAATACTCTTCAGTTTACTCGATATATAGGTACCTACTTAAATTAAATACATCATAATATTATACAATATTACCATACTGTGTCCCTAGTAAACTAAAGTATGATTTAATTTACTAGGGACACAGTACAATTTGTAAGTATAATTTGTGTTATAGGTAGGTATATAGATAGTAAGTAGTTAGGTACATTATTGTATGTACTTTTCTCTCTTTCGACTTTATTCATTGTAATGTAAAATTATAAGTGATATAGGTACCTAGTTAGGGAGTTTGTTTTGTTTGAAAATAAATGTTGCTTATGTGGATTACAGTGTAGGGTATAGGTAGGTAGGTAGGTAGGTAGGTAGGTAGGTAGGTAGGTATTTAACGTTTTTTTATGACGTCTGATATAAAGAAACATTTAATTATCTGATACATATGTGGCCCTGAAAAGGGCCTTTTATGTGAACGAACGAACGCACAGCCACAGCCACAGACACGTTGCAATGCACGAAGGCAGTCTACGTGGAGGGCGATGTGTATTGTGACGTCAGCAGTTTAAGCGCGTTCGCCTCTGATCCTGCGCGCCAACTGGATGTCCTTGGGCATGATGGTGACGCGCTTCGCGTGAATCGCGCACAGGTTGGTGTCTTCGAAGAGACCGACGAGATAAGCTTCGCTAGCCTCCTGCAGCGCCATAACAGCGGAGCTCTGGAAACGGAGATCGGTCTTGAAGTCTTGTGCGATCTCACGCACGAGACGCTGGAACGGAAGCTTGCGGATCAGCAGTTCGGTACTCTTCTGGTAGCGACGAATCTCACGGAGGGCCACAGTGCCGGGCCTGTAGCGATGGGGTTTCTTAACGCCACCGGTGGCCGGTGCGCTCTTGCGCGCAGCCTTGGTGGCGAGCTGTTTCCTCGGTGCCTTACCACCGGTGGATTTACGAGCGGTCTGCTTAGTACGCGCCATTGTAAACACGGAAAGACGACGACGACAGATAAATAATAATCAACTGAGAATACTAACTTTAGATACACGCAACGGACGCGCGCGGACCTACACACTTCGAACGTACGAGAGAGAATAAAAACGTACCAAGGCACGGTCGAGTATTTATACCAAAGCAACTAAGCGGGCAGGAGCGCGCGCGCGCCCCTGCGCGCCCTCTTCAGTACAACGAGCTAACTAAAATTGTTATAAAATATAAAACAATTAATCTAATAAGTATGTTTAAAACTCTTAATTAATAATATTTGTGTCTGTTATTTTACAAAATACACCAGTCTGTCTAAAAGTGTAGATAAATACAAAAGTGCCGTGCCCCCCCCCCCCCCCCCTAAACAAATATACCTACAAATTTTATTAGTTGTCTAGAGAGACTTGTTGAGAAACTAAATGTGTGAATTTTCTATGTTAAGTTTTCTGCTACATACGTATTCACTTGCATCTCAATTAATACGCTATCGTTTAAGCGGGAAGTTTCCTGTGCATGTTGTATTTGTTTATGCATAGTTATTTAGTAAGTAAGTAAGTAAGTAAGTAAGTAAGTAAGTAAGTAAGTAAATAAGGAAGGAAGGAAGGAAGGAAGGAAGGTAGGTAGGTAGGTAGGTAGGTAGGTAGGTAGGTAGGTAGGTAAGTAGGTACGTATGTATTTATGTATGTATGCATGTAACTAAATAACTAAGCAAGTAAGTGTAGGTAGGTCTATTATAATAAGCCTGATAAGTCTTCATTCAATTCATTATGATACTAGGTACGTGTTTGTTTTAAAAACTACCTATATATAAGGTATAATATAATAACTATCTAGTAGTAACGTTTTGACTCATCAAATTTAAAGAAACGTGAATTTATCACATGAACATATTTGTGGCCCTGAAAAGGGCCTTTTGTTTTTACTCCTGCCATCTCACGGTGTGCGTGCGTGCGCGTCCAGACGTTTGTCGTGGTTTGCTCGTAAGCACGTGAATCATGCGCGCGTCTCGTACGTACATGACATAATATATGCACATTACGATGACACTAACACACAATTAACACGCACCACGGTCAACAAGACACACGAACAAGCGCACTGGGTTTAACACTGTACACAAACACGAGGCGGCGTTGAGACGGAGCGTCGGCGGCTCTTGCTAGCCTACCGACCCGCTCACTTGGAGCTGGTGTATTTGGTGACGGCCTTGGTGCCCTCACTGACGGCGTGCTTGGCGAGCTCGCCGGGCAGCAGGAGTCTGACGGACGTCTGCACCTCCCTGGACGTGATGGTGGATCTCTTGTTGTAGTGGGCGAGACGGGAAGCTTCGGCGGCGATACGCTCGAAGATGTCGTTCACGAACGAGTTCATGATAGACATGGCCTTGCTGGAGATACCGGTGTCGGGGTGCACCTGCTTCAGGACCTTGTAGATGTAGATGGCGTAACTCTCCTTCCTCTTGTGCTTCTTCTTCTTCTTGTCGGTCTTGGAGATGTTCTTCTGGGCTTTGCCAGACTTCTTGGCGGCTTTACCACTTGTCTTGGGCGGCATTATGAATTATTGTCGAGTACACGTGCTACCGAAACGGGGTTCAGTCGCAGTATAACGCACTACAGTTCGAGACGTCGCGACGCCCCCGCAAGGGGGCGTGGCGGACGGGGTCGGGGCGTCGCCCCTCGCCCGCGGAGGCACACCGTGACCCGCGACTGCGGGCCCCTCACTATATGCGGCCTAATATCGGCCTGTAGCATGTGATGCAGCAAGCTGCATCTATGTTATTGGTTGCTATGCGTATTTCTGTAGGCGCGCCGCGACGCTAATAACAATAGCGTCGCTTTCTTCACGACATCTCGGCGGTCAGTCCCCGCCAGGTGAGACCCCCAGTTACCTGGGGGAGGCCCGACGAAGACGACCAGCGACAGAGATGCCGACTCGACGCTCCTACAGGTAGATATGTAGTTTACCCTCGCCCCGTTCACAGATCTAGCCGTTTACGGATTGAGGGATAAACAGTCGTGTATGTATGAGCGGCTAGTACTGTAGTGTATCACCGCTCAGTGTCAACGTGCGTCGCGGCCCACGTCGCGCCTGCACGTGTTGTGTAAGATGCATGTTTAGTAATGGTTGTCTGTATATAGTTACGTGACATGCCTATATTAACTTAGAACACGCCACGCAACAGATGTATGTGTACATCTGTAGAGTCTTATTATTTCGAGTGAGCTGCGTGTAACCTGGATGCTACTCACTCGAGGCGTCATATCCGGTGCGATGGGGTCAATCGTCCGCTACCAGGTCGCGGGGCAGGGGTCTCGCGTCGGGCGGGCGCGCGTGCAATGGCGCTATCTGCCTGACATGGGGCCAGGCAGAGGCGTCGGCACGCGCGAACATCGCCTTCGCGAGTCGCCCTACAAACTCGTCCAGGCTCTCAATCCCGAGATCCCGGTGGAGTACGTCATTCCTCACAAAGGGAGGAGCATCGACAATGGTCCGCAGCGCAAGACTTTGTTGCGCGCGGAGCGTCTTGCGGCTCGACTCCCTTGTGAGGGCGAACCACGCGGGGGCGGCGTACGTCAAGATTGGGCGAATGTACGTTTTGTACACGCCCAACTTGACGCGCGCCGGGATGCGGGACGAGAGCACAGGTCTGAGTAGGTTGCGGGCGACCCTACCCTGCGCGGCGACCTTGCGGACGTGGGGCCCCATCGTGAGGCGGCGGTCGATGGTCACACCCAGGTATTTGACCCGGGGCGACCAATCGACGGCGGTCCCTTGTAGTTTCAAGGGTGGTGGGACAGGCGCGTTTCCGGTGATCATCGCCTGCGTTTTACTCACGTTTACCGATAGCCGCCACTTCGACAGCCAGTCGGGGAGTAGGTCGAGGGCGCGCTGCATCTTGACCGCCGCGTACTTCGCATTGAGCGAAGTTGTAATGTACGCGGCGTCGTCAGCGTACAGCGCGAGCGTCGCCTCTGTAGTGGTGGGGATGTCGTCGGTATAACGTGAGTAACACGCCGGCGACATACAGCTGCCCTGCGGCACACCTGCCAGCACCGGGCGGGCGCCGGAGAGCGCCCCGTCGACCACCACCCTGAAAGTCCTGTTCGACAGAAAGGATGAGACCACTCTAACAACGCGACGGGGCGCGTCGGAGGTGGCCAGTTTGTAAATAAGACCGTCGTGCCACACACGGTCGAAGGCCTTCTCCATGTCGAGGAATACTGCCACCGCGTACTCCTTCTTGTTGAGCGCTGTTGTCAGAAGGTGCAGTACCCTCGACAACTGGAGCGTCGTACTGTGGTCCGCCCTAAACCCGAACTGTTCCGGGCGTGGGGCGATATGTTGCATGAGGTGTCGCAGCAGGAGTACTTCGAACACCTTGGAGACTGTCGGCAGCAGAGTAATGGGCCGATAGCTCTCCGGCTTCACCGGGCTCTTTCCCGCCTTGGGCAGCATGATGACGCGCCCCTCCTTCCAGGATGTGGGAAAGACCCCCGTGCGCAGTATCCCCGTAAACAGGCGCGCCAGTGCCGCTACTGTGCGGAACGGCAAGTGGCGCAGCGCTGTGTTGGTGATACCGTCAGCACCGGGGGCCTTTCTGGGCTTCGTTTTTAGGATGGCGCGTCTGACTGCGCCCGGCGAGAAAAAGATTGGCGTTTCCTCGGGAGCTATCGGCGATGCGAAGTAGTCTCCGAGGTGCTGCTCTACCGCTGCGACATGCTCGACGTCGTCGGTCGGGTTTGGGCGGAACTGACGCTCCAGGTGCTCGGCGAAGACCTCCGCCCGGTCCTCTGCTGCATACTTGAGCGCCCCGTCGCTGTTAAGCAGAGGGCGCACCGGAGCTGGGGTATTCGACAGCTGGCGGCAAAGGCGATGTACAGACGGCCAACTGTCGACAGCGGCGTCTATTCTATCTTCCCAGCCCGCGGCGGCATGTGCCGACAACTCGGCCTTTACCTTCTCCGCGAGACGGTTCAACTCTTTCTTCATCGTGGGACATCTTGTTACTTGCCACTGCTTGCGAAGGCGCCTTTTCACGGCTACCATCGCTTGGATATGAGCCGGTAGAGGCGGCAAAAGCACTCTCCCCTCCGGCTGTATCGTCGTCGCCGCTTCCAAGGCGCTCTGGATGCAAGCAGTGACATCGTCCGCCACTCGCTCTACGTCCGCGGAGGAAACTATAGGCCGAGTTGGCGTGGTGGTCTCCATCCTTTCTGTGAACTTAGTCCAGTCCATTAATCGACGTGGCGCTAAGGGCTTCAGTCGGGTCGGCTGATCCGCTAAGACGACGAGTACAGGTTGGTGGTCCGACTGTAACTCGTCGTCTATGACTTGCTGCGTGATCTGGCGGTGTAGCCCTCTGTGGACTACGATGTCCAGCACGTCCGGCATGTAAGTAGCCGCGTCCGGATAGTGTGTCGGCGTCTCCGGGCCGGACACCGCAAACCCGAAGGCTTCCGCGTCCGCGAAGAGTCGTCGGCCGTCGCTGTTTGTATTCATTGAGTTCCACGCCGGGTGCTTACAGTTAAGGTCGCCGGCAAGGATGACTGCGCTTGTATGCGTGCTAATTAGCGCCCGCAGCTCAGCCAGAATAAGGCGAGTCGCGGGCGGCTTGTAGCACGCATAGATATTTACTTCCTCGCCGGCGACGTGCAACTGCACACCCAGGGCGTAGAAGCTCGTAGTCGTCGGCACGGGGAGCTCCTGATGGACGACTCTACGCTTCACTAGTACCGCCAGACCACGGTACCGGATGTGTTGAGCCGACCTTTCATCCTTACGGTAGACATGGTAACCCGGGAACCTAACCCTATCTTCGGGTCCCAGGTGTGTCTCGCTGATTAGCGCCACGTCGATGTTTTGTTCCCGAAGGAGATGGCGGAGGGGGGCGACCTTATCCCTAAGGCCGCGGGCATTCCAATGAATAATCCTCAACGGTCTAGCCATCACAGAGTGACAGCAATGTGGCCAGACCGTCAAGGATGACCGCCTCTATGTCTCGGCCCTGCCTTATAGCTTTGATTAGATCCATCAATAGCTTAATCGCGCAGGTTGTGAATTCTTTATTTTCCTTTGCGCTTTTTAGCGCGGTAGAGGCGCCGCCATGCGTCGCCGCCGGGAAGTTTTGCCGGGCGGCGATTGGCTGCGACACCATCTTGGTTTTTGTCGCGCCAGAGGCGGCGCCTTGCGGCTTTTGGGCGAACCTACTAGCTTCGTCGCTCCGCCGCTGCGCCGAATTGGCGCCACTAGTAGGTTCGTCCACTAGTATTATGTCGTCGTCCTTAGACTTGACAACCTGCGCGATGGTGGCAGGGCCGGCCTCAGGGATCTCTTCTTGGTTTTCTGGGGGGGGGGGCTTCTTGCCTTTCCCCCCGCGCTTCTTCTTCCTCCGCCGAGAAGAGGAGGAGGCTTGGGTACCTCTGGGTGTGGGCTCGTTTGCCGCCGCCATTAGCGTCGGTCCGTGAGCCTCTACGGTGTTCACTTGCTGTATTGTGGCTGCTTGCTTTGTAGACGACGCCGTAATGGCGACGGTGCCCGCTCGCTTGTTCCTCGTCTCCTTGACGAACACGGGGCACTTTATAAAGCTCGCGGGGTGCGGGCCGCCGCAGTTTGCGCAGGTGGCGGGCTCCTCCCGCGGGCGGGGGCAGTCGCGTGCCGCGTGCTCGTCGCCGCATCGCACACAAGCGAGCGGACGGTGGCACTGGTGCGAGCTGTGTCGAAACCGCTGGCACCGGTGGCACTGAGCGGGCCCACGCTTTCCACGCCAAGCCTCGATCTTGACACCACGCATATACATAAATGTCGTGGTGCCATAAATCTCCCTGGCGTCCGGAGTTTTCTTAATAATTGCGTGGAACACGCAGCCGGGTCGTCCTTGTGCGCCCTTAATATGGCGCACATACTCCGGCTGGTGTCCCATCGTCCGGAGCTCCTCTTCAATCTCCTTGGGGTCTGTATCCGCCGGCAGGCCCCTAATGGCGATCTTCAGATTACGCTCCGCTGGCAGCGAGTACGCGAACCAGGACACGCCCGCGCTCTTTTCAAGGCCAGTCAAGTAGCGCTGGACCAGCCGATACTCATCCTCGGTCTCCGGGGTGAATCTCACCCCGGTCCCGTAGGGACGAGCATTCGGGGGCCGGCCCAGCTTGGCGTGAATGGCCCTGAAATGCATGGCCCAGTTCGGTAGCGTCTCTACCACCAGCGGAGGGAAGCGCAGTTTCTTCTTCCCCTTCTGTTGCTTCGTTGTTGGCGCCGTAGTTGAGGCGCCAGTCGAGGCGGCAGGGGGGGGAGAGGTTGTCGTGTTAGGGGCCGGGGGCGAGTTGGTGTTTCTCGCCCCTGTGGTTACCGTATTTGTTGTTTCCGGGCTCGGCGAACGCGGTGGTGTGCGGCGGGCCGCGTCGGCAAAAGTGGGCGACATCGGCATGCCCCGACCCCGCGGCGCGCTTTCGCGCTGTGGCCGCGGCGGGTCCAGGCAATACCGCTTCGCTTCCTCCGACGCGGCCTCGCCGGAGCTTCTTCTACGTCGCTGGGGCCTTGCCTCGAGCTCAAACTCGTAGTTGAACCCCAGCGGCGATGTGGGAGACGCCGGCGACATCGGTCCGGCGGCTGGAGGTCCGCCCGCGACAGGGCGGGGCCCGGATCGTGAGGTCATGTCCGGGGACATGTCTCCACGACCGGACGCGGCCGAGCCCACAGACGACAGCGACATACTCGACCCTACGCGGGAAGAGCATGCCGACATCATCGCGGGCGAGTCGCGGGCGGAGAGTCGGGGAGGCGCCGGCGAAGCGGGCGCCTGCGTCGTAGTAACGGCCGGCCTAAAATATGGGCCAGCACTCGCTGGCCGCTCCTGCTCAGCCATCGCCGGACCCGCCAGCGAGAGGCGGGGACCGGGGGAGGCGGTGCTAGAAGCTGGCACAGCTCGGGTGGTTCTTGGTACGGCGCCGGTAGATGGCGCCGGAGGCGACACGAACCGCGGCGGCGGAGCTGCGGAACGCGCGGGGGGCGCGCGGGCCCGTGTCGACGGCACGGGAGTGCGCGGGGGTGGCAGCGCGGGGTAGGCGACGCGAGGCGCGGCGGAGCGCGTTGTAGTCGCGGCGTGCGATGCGGGCGCGGGCGCTCGAGCAGGAGGTGCGGGCGCGCGCGCTTGCGGTGCGCGGCTAGTGGTCGCGACAGGCCCCGGGGCCTGTATCGGTACAGGGCGGAACGAGGCGGGACGGACGGGTACCGCGTGCTGGCGGCCCGACGACGGCGTGGGCGCAACGCGCGCAGGCGCCGATGTCGTCGGTGGGCCGGGGGGCACAGCGGCTCCCTTCCCCCCCCCCTCTTCTTCAGGTGGCTTCTTCTTCTTCTTCTTCGTCTTCTTCTGGGAACCGGCCGGCGGTGCCCCGAGCGCTGCGTCGCCAATATTTGGCAGCGACAGCGCCCGATTCATCGCCGGGCGGGCTCCCGGGGACCCGGCATCGCAGCCCAAAGAGCCACGCGTGCCGGGTTTCGGCATTTTAAAACTTTGATACGCCCTCCGCGTCCGCGACGATGCTGGCGTAGCACCGGGCAGCACGGGGCGACCCTCTCTGTGCCTGTACAGGGACCCGACGGTGTCCTGTACAACACAGAGAGAGACGAGGTATTGCGGACCGCGCGGATTTTCGCGACAATTTACGTTTAGTACGGCAGACTATCGCGACTGGTACGTTGGCGAATCCTAACGCACTACTCAAGTTAACAGTTTTATTTATAGTGACCCTCACGGCGCACAGTTGCGGAAAACGGTGAGACATTCGACGCAGCGGCGGACCAATCACAACGCTCCTAAGCCAGAGTGTAGATCGCGCGCTGGGAGAGGGGATGAGGAGAGGGGATGCTCGGGGGGCGGGCGAGGCGACGCTTATTGCTTGTATTCCGTCATTATTGGAAAATATGTAAGAAAACTAATTTTAACATAAATACTATATAAAAATTACATTAGAAAAAAGGTATTAACTGGTGTCATATTATTATTTTCATAATGCGTAATGCATAAATGCATTTGAAAAAGATTTACTTATAAAGGTTTCGAAACCTTTTCCTGCTCACGTTATTTAGTAAAAGTTATTATGTAAATAAACATTGTTGTTGTGATGTATAAAACACCAACATAATATTTATAAAAAAAATTTTGGTATGTACCTACATAACGACAACATTTTGTACTGCTCGTAACAACAACATTTCACATTATCTACTCTGAACTGTGCGTTTGTCTGTAATGGCCCGAGTATATTTGACAAATTCAATGATATGATATGTGCAAGTACCTAAATTATAGTTTCTAAATCTCCTTCATAAGAGTTATTATTAGGTAGGTACGGTCTATTTTAAAGAGAGTGTGTGAGGTAAATAGATAGATAGATAGATAGATAGATAGATAGGTAGGTAGGTACGTTTTTGTTTGACGACAAGACTGATAAAGAAACTGTCTGTTATAATATTTGACGAATCATATTGTGGCCCTGAAAAGGGCCTTTTGTTTTGAATGCATACGAGCGGAGAGCATCGCGAAAACGCCGACATAATAGATATAGGCATAAATATTATATCGAAGTACGCGTGCGGGGGCACTCGCACGAAGCACCACCACGTTCAGAAGTTGCGGCACGACGTTTAAGCCTTCTTCTCGGTCTTCTTGGGCAGTAGCACGGCCTGGATGTTCGGCAGCACACCACCTTGAGCGATCGTCACGCCGGAGAGCAGCTTGTTCAACTCCTCGTCGTTGCGGATGGCCAATTGAAGATGACGCGGGATGATCCTGGTCTTCTTGTTGTCTCTCGCGGCGTTACCGGCCAACTCGAGGACCTCAGCGGCCAGATACTCCATCACGGCGGCCAAGTAGACGGGAGCACCGGCACCCACGCGCTCTGCGTAGTTTCCGTTACGCAGCAGCCTGTGAATACGACCCACAGGGAACTGGAGACCAGCACGGTTGGAACGGGACTTTGCCTTTCCCTTCACCTTGCCACCTTTACCGCGACCAGACATAATGAAAGATTTGTTTATAGAACAACTCACGAAAACAACGAAACACGCGTACAGAAGTGCGCGCGCCGAACGAATCTAGTTATAATGTTCGGAACATCTTTTTTTTTTTTTTTTTTTTTTTGATCTAGGGCATCTTGCAGGTGACCACTAAGGTCGTGGCTGCTTAACCGGACTGTCCTGTGGCTGCCAATAGCTACTACACTAAGGGCCTCCAGCCAGGGGCATAAAAACTATTCTAAATTAAAATTAGGCGAATGCTCGCTAAGGGCACCCCCTGTGGGGTACGAACCTCGGCTTAGGGCATTCGCTGAGGGGAGGACAGCAAGTTCAGGGACAGGCTGGATCAAAGATAGATCATTATTATTAGACGGGGAATTTAAAGCTACACGCTCAGCTGCGGCGCGGGCTGGCGTTTCATCGGACAAGGGTCGGGGGGGAGTAATTACTCGGGGTGGTCGCGCACGCGGTGGACCTCTGCGGCGAGGTCGGAACGACGGGTGTCGGGTGTGCTTGTTTTTAACTGTACTGGTGGCCCTATTAGACTCCTGGAGGAGTGTGACTGGATCATCGGGATCGGACAGGATATGCCGTGGACGGCGAAATTGACTGAGGGTCGAGGGGGTATAATTGGCCGCAGCAACAATCAGGGGATTGCGGTGCAAGGCGGCGGAGTCAAAGTAACGCTTGGACATGCGTTTTAGAAACTGATGAATGGTGGGGATTCTAAAATCGAGATGGAGCATCTCGTTCCTAACGTACCAGGGCGCTCCCGTGGCTTTACGGAGGAATCGGTTTTGGATCGTCTGCATCCTATGGATAACGTGGGGCTTTGCTTGTGCAAAGACTGTACCCGCATAGGTCATGATGGGGCGGATGCACGCAGTATAAATGCGCAATTTGCCTTTAGGAGACAATTTGCTGCGTGCGTTAAGGACATAGTGGAGTCTACTGAGAGCGAAAGCGGCTCGCGAGCGAACCGACTTTATGTGCTCTGCGAAGGAAAGGTGGTGGTCTAGAATCACACCGAGATACTTGGCTCGCTTCTCCCAAGGGATAGGCTTGCCTAGCATGGTGATCTTCTGGGAGGGTTGGGGGCGCTTAGATTTCGGTTTAACAAATAAAACCGCCTGACTTTTGTCGGGATTTACTTCTATCCTCCACTTTCTAAACCAGATGCCAAGTTTATTGGCAGCTGTTTGTAGTCTGCGGAGGATATTGGAATGGGTGAAGCCCCTATAATATATGGCCGTATCGTCTGCGAACAGACCTAACTCGACCTGTGGAGTTTTGGGAATATCGCTCGTATAAAGCGTGAATAGGAGGGGGGCTAGCACAGAGCCCTGAGGGACTCCGGCTCGAATAGGACGGGGGGAGGATAGGGCTCCCTCGATACGATAGCGAAAAGTGCGATTCGACAAGTAGTCCCGTAGAATGACTACGAGACGATCGGGCACACCGAGTTTGTATAGCTTGTATACCAACCCGTTGTGCCAGACCTTGTCGAACGCTTTCGCTATGTCGAAGAAGACCGCTCCTGTCGACCATCCACGGTAGTAACCACCATGGATGTATTCGACGATACGGTGGACCTGATGCACGCTAGAGTGCTGAGCTCGAAAGCCGAACTGCTCGTTGGGAATTAAGCCCTTGGTTTCGGCGTAATCCCTGAGACGCTTATAAATAAGCCTCTCATAGATCTTGCCTAGTACCTTGAGCAGACTAATGGGACGGTAACTAGAGGGTGCGGATTTGGGCTTTCCGGGCTTTGGGATGCCTATAACAGTGGCCTCTTTCCACGCCTGGGGAAAGATGTTGTTGCTAAGCGCACCATTGAAGATGGTGGCCAATAGCATTATGAGATGGGCGGGAAAGAGCTGGATCACCTTATTGGTGATGCCATCTGAACCGGGGGCTTTGCGAGTATGTAGACCCTTGATAATGTCGTGCACTTCGTCTGGAGTGACGGGAGGCAGAGGACATTCGGGGTCATCAACTGGCGGGAGGGAAGCTCTACGTTCGACTTCGGCGTCTACCTCAGTGAGGTGAGCTTGGTCTACTGGTAGGGAGCTGGGGGAGCATTGAGCCTCTAGACTGTCGGCAAGGCACTCGGCCTTGTCGTCGTCATCGAAAGCTATGGATTTATCGGGGCGTACTAGGGGGGGCATAGCGGTTTCCTTCCGGGACCTGAGTTTCCTCTGGAGTTCCCAGAAGGCCTGGTGATTTGGGGTCAAATCGCTCAACAGCTTATCCCAACCCGCTTCACGCAGCTCAGCTATGCGTGTCCTTACAGCACGCTGTAAGTAGCGCATGTGAGCCTTGTTGGCGGGGCAGGGGAAGTTGTCGTATGCACGGGTGGCCGCGTTCTTCTCAGTCAGCAGAGCACGTGCATCGTCCGGGAGTTTCAAGAAACGAGTATTCGTTTCCGGAACCTCCCTTGAACAATCGTTCAGAACGGTTTGAACGTGCTCCGTGAGTGAATCGATCGCGACCGTGGTGTCAGCGATAGAATCAAAGATGTTGGGGATAGAGTCCAATTGGGGGGATGTGTTGGATTTCAGCTTATCGCTTACTTTCCTCCAGTCCGTCACCCTTTTGGTAGCTGGGGGTTCATTGGGGTCAGAGAGACCTATGCGGGGGGCCAGTCTTATAACTACTGGGCGGTGATCCGAGTTAAGCTCGTGAACCGTTTCTATTGACTCTAGTCTGAGATTGACGTTCTTAAGGAGCGCCAAGTCAAGGATATCGGGGGAGTGATTGGGGTCGTGGGGATAGAAAGTATAAGTCATCGGAGCGATGACGTCAAAGTTACGAGAGGAGGAGAGGTTGAACAAGTGTCGACCTCTATTGTTGACTACTGAGCTATTCCAAGAGGGATGTTTGGCATTGAGATCGCCTGCTATGATAACAGAGTCACTCAAGCCAAGAAGAATGTCTAAGTCGTCAGAGATGGGTTGAAAACTCTCTGCGGTACTACGGGGAGGAATATAGGCTGAGACTAAGGTAATCGGCTGATGGCCTGTCATACCTAGTCGGCAAATAGAGACTTCTACTTTAGATAGAGGGGGAGGGTCCATAGGGATGCAGTACAGATCCTTTTTATAATATATTAGAGTGCCGCCCTTGTGGCATCGCGTTCTATCGTTTCGAACGAGACGATAGTTCGCGACTGCCGGGTTGCTTTGAGAGGGTTTTAGAAACGTTTCCTGTGTGAGGAAAAGGTCAATGCGATGATCGCGGAGGAACTCCGCTACCTCATCGCGTTGACCTTTCAACCCATCTGCGTTGAAGACGCCTAGGTTAAGGGATCGGGGTTTGACTCTACATGGATTCGTATTATACATGATGGGGGGTTACGTAATCGGCGAGGGCCTGAGTGAGGTCCGGGTACGTGCGGAACACGTCCTGGATCCTCTTAATGTCACCGGATGCCCGAGCGACTCTAATATCATTCGCCATTTGAGTGGCGCGGGGGGTACAGAAAAGTACGAATGTGTCAGAGATGACATTAAAGTCCTCTGACATGGACATTGCCTTAGGATAGGCAGCCTTAAGGGCAGGCGCGGGAGCGGGTTTCGCGAGGGGCGCGGAGGGCGCGAGGGGCGCAGAGGGCGCGGGTGGCGGGAGGGGCGCAGAGGGCGCGGGGGGCGCAGAAGGCGGGGAGGGTACTTTGGCCGCAGAGGGCGGCGGGGGAGGGTGGGCACGGATGCGCGGATCCATGAGCGAGTAGAGAGGGGTGTGGGGGAGAGGGGGTCTCGCGGTTTGCATGGCTGGAAAAGCCTGATAGTGGTGGAGTTGATTCCACGGACTGGGTCTCTGGGGACTCAGTCGCTCGGGCATCTGGGAGGGTTGGAAGGGCATATAATCCCTTTGCTTTGTCTGGCGAGCGTCAAGACGCTTAGCCGGCTTCAGCGAATGTATCTTGGGGGCCTTGGGACAGCCACGGTAATTGGCCGTGTGGCCTTCTTGCCCGCATAGCACGCAGCTAGGCGGGCTCAGGCAAAGGTCGCGGTCCTTAGGGCGGGGACAGTCAGCAGTGCCATGGTCGCCCAGGCACTTTACGCACCTGGGTTTCGCATGGCAATGCCTCTGCGAGTGGCCGTATTTCTGACAATTATGACATTGTCCTATGGAACTATTTTTCCAGGGCTTCTCAATAGTGAAGCCCGTGAGATGGCATATGGCCTTTACATTGAATATGGGGTGATGCCCCTCGGTTGGGGAGCACACGACAAGTACCATGTCGTATGCTTCCCTACCGCGCGAACGGTGCATCCGGTGCACCTCGTCTACCGGTATATTCTGCGACTTAAGGTCGGCCAGAATTTCAGGGGTGGGGATTTCGCGGGGGATACGTTTAATTACCACGCGGGTCTGTTTTTCCTCAGGGAGGGAGTAGGTGTGGAATGACACACCTCTCTCTCTCAGGAGTCGAGTAAAGTCCCTAAAATCGCGGGAATTAGGGAGACTAACTTTAATACCCTGTTGGGTGGACCGGGCATTTGTGTAGTTGATCCGTTGATCAACACACCATTTGGAAACGGCTGTCCACTTCTCCTTGTCTTGTATGAAGACAGGGGGAGGTGGCGCCATTTTCTTTTGACCGGGGACATTGGACTGGGATTGAGAGGGCGCGGCGGTATCCATCGCGGTGGATGTAGACGCAATCGGGCGGGGGGTGAGGGGGAGGGAGAGGAGAGCTACGGGGGAGGGGGAAGCCGGGGGAGCGTCCCGGTCTATATAATTTTTGGGAGGGAGAGAGGGAGAGGGCTCCTCCAGGGCGGCTACCTTAGCCGCCTGGGAGGAACTTTGCTTCTTCTTCTTCCTCTTGTTCCCCTTCCCGGTGACGGGTGTGAACCCATCATCCTCGGATTGGGAACCAGAGGAAGAAGAATTAGCCTGGACCGTCTCGCTATCGGACGAATAAGGGGAGAGGGCCGACTTTGAGGAAGCCGGCTCAGAGGTGTCCATTGGACTGAAGGGGGCGGGGAGGGAGGGGGCTAGAGCGTCACTGAACGCATCCAGAGACTGATCGAGATCGGGGGAGTTGGGGGCTTGCTGCTTAGCAGCGAGGGACGGTACGTTTTTACCGTACTTTTCTGAGAGAGTGGGACTCTCCTTAAGTAACATATGGATGTACGTAAGGAGGGTCTCATTCTCACTTTTGAGTGCATCTAACTTGTCGCTAAGCGACTGAATAGTTTCCCCCATGATAAGGGGGAAATTAGAAGAGGGAGGGAGTTTGGGAACCTATTATAGTCCCTACAAATATTCCTAACTCTAACTCCCCGGGGGATAACCGGGGATGTGTAAACCCTCCCTGTCGGGTTAGACAGGGAGGTTGTGTACTTAAGGTGAGCCCTAAGCTTGCTTTTGCCCGTTGCCTATCTTATTGTGCAACGGGGTCCTAACCAGTCTAGTGCGCCGGGTGTAGACACACCCGACCGACACTAGGTGTGTAGCTGTGGAGGCAAAACTGTCACCAATGCCGACTAGGAGACCCCCCAAGGCCGGACACTGGGACCCGTCCAATTGACTGCCTTACCCTGAAGGGGTTCGGCGGGTGTGATTGGGGGGTTCGGCGGGTGTGATTGGGTTCGGAACATCGTTTTTTTTTTTTTTTTTTTTTGATCTAGGGCATCTTGCAGGTGACCACTAAGGTCGTGGCTGCTTAACCGGACTGTCCTGTGGCTGCCAATAGCTACTACACTAAGGGCCTCCAGCCAGGGGCATAAAAACTATTCTAAATTAAAGCTAGGCGAATGCTCGCTAAGGGCACCCCCTGTGGGGTACGAACCTCGGCTTAGGGCATTCGCTGAGGGGAGGACAGCAAGTTCAGGGACAGGCTGGATCAAGGTTAGATCATTATTATTAGACGGGGAATTTAAAGCTACACGCTCAGCTGCGGCGCGGGCTGGCGTTTCATCGGACAAGGGTCGGGGGGGAGTAATTACTCGGGGTGGTCGCGCACGCGGTGGACCTCTGCGGCGAGGTCGGAACGACGGGTGTCGGGTGTTTTTGTTTTTGACTGTACTGGTGGCCCTATTAGACTCCTGGAGGAGTGTGACTGGATCATCGGGATCGGACAGGATATGCCGTGGACGGCGAAATTGACTGAGGGTCGAGGGGGTATAATTGGCCGCAGCAACAATCAGGGGATTGCGGTGCAAGGCGGCGGAGTCAAAGTAACGCTTGGACATGCGTTTTAGAAACTGATGAATGGTGGGGATTCTAAAATCGAGATGGAGCATCTCGTTCCTAACGTACCAGGGCGCTCCCGTGGCTTTACGGAGGAATCGGTTTTGGATCGTCTGCATCCTATGGATAACGTGGGGCTTTGCTTGTGCAAAGACTGTACCCGCATAGGTCATGATGGGGCGGATGCACGCAGTATAAATGCGCAATTTGCCTTTAAGAGACAATTTGCTGCGTGCGTTAAGGACATAGTGGAGTCTACTGAGAGCGAAAGCGGCTCGCGAGCGAACCGACTTTATGTGCTCTGCGAAGGAAAGGTGGTGGTCTAGAATCACACCGAGATACTTGGCTCGCTTCTCCCAAGGGATAGGCTTGCCTAGCATGGTGATCTTCTGGGAGGGTTGGGGGCGCTTAGATTTCGGTTTAACAAATAAAACCGCCTGACTTTTGTCGGGATTTACTTCTATCCTCCACTTTCTAAACCAGATGCCAAGTTTATTGGCAGCTGTTTGTAGTCTGCGGAGGATATTGGAATGGGTGAAGCCCCTATAATATATGGCCGTATCGTCTGCGAACAGACCTAACTCGACCTGTGGGGTTTTGGGAATATCGCTCGTATAAAGCGTGAATAGGAGGGGGGCTAGCACAGAGCCCTGAGGGACTCCGGCTCGAATAGGACGGGGGGAGGATAGGGCTCCCTCAATACGATAGCGAAAAGTGCGATTCGACAAGTAGTCCCGTAGAATGACTACGAGACGATCGGGCACACCGAGTTTGTATAGCTTGTATACCAACCCGTTGTGCCAGACCTTGTCGAACGCTTTCGCTATGTCGAAGAAGACCGCTCCTGTCGACCATCCACGGTAGTAACCACCATGGATGTATTCGACGATACGGTGGACCTGATGCACGCTAGAGTGCTGAGCTCGAAAGCCGAACTGCTCGTTGGGAATTAAGCCCTTGGTTTCGGCGTAATCCCTGAGACGCTTATAAATAAGCCTCTCATAGATCTTGCCTAGTACCTTGAGCAGACTAATGGGACGGTAACTAGAGGGTGCGGATTTGGGCTTTCCGGGCTTTGGGATGCCTATAACAGTGGCCTCTTTCCACGCCTGGGGAAAGATGTTGTTGCTAAGCGCACCATTGAAGATGGTGGCCAATAGCATTATGAGATGGGCGGGAAAGAGCTGGATCACCTTATTGGTGATGCCATCTGAACCGGGGGCTTTGCGAGTATGTAGACCCTTGATAATGTCGTGCACTTCGTCTGGAGTGACGGGAGGCAGAGGACATTCGGGGTCATCAACTGGCGGGAGGGAAGCTCTACGTTCGACTTCGGCGTCTACCTCAGTGAGGTGAGCTTGGTCTACTGGTAGGGAGCTGGGGGAGCATTGAGCCTCTAGACTGTCGGCAAGGCACTCGGCCTTGTCGTCGTCATCGAAAGCTATGGATTTATCGGGGCGTACTAGGGGGGGCATAGCGGTTTCCTTCCGGGACCTGAGTTTCCTCTGGAGTTCCCAGAAGGCCTGGTGATTTGGGGTCAAATCGCTCAACAGCTTATCCCAACCCGCTTCACGCAGCTCAGCTATGCGTGTCCTTACAGCACGCTGTAAGTAGCGCATGTGAGCCTTGTTGGCGGGGCAGGGGAAGTTGTCATATGCACGGGTGGCCGCGTTCTTCTCAGTCAGCAGAGCACGTGCATCGTCCGGGAGTTTCAAGAAACGAGTATTCGTTTCCGGAACCTCCCTTGAACAATCGTTCAGAACGGTTTGAACGTGCTCCGTGAGTGAGTCGATCGCGACCGTGGTGTCAGCGATAGAATCAAAGATGTTGGGGATAGAGTCCAATTGGGGGGATGTGTTGGATTTCAGCTTATCGCTTACTTTCCTCCAGTCCGTCACCCTTTTGGTAGCTGGGGGTTCATTGGGGTCAGAGAGACCTATGCGGGGGGCCAGTCTTATAACTACTGGGCGGTGATCCGAGTTAAGCTCGTGAACCGTTTCTATTGACTCTAGTCTGAGATTGACGTTCTTAAGGAGCGCCAAGTCAAGGATATCGGGGGAGTGGTTGGGGTCGTGGGGATAGAAAGTATAAGTCATCGGAGCGATGACGTCAAAGTTACGAGAGGAGGAGAGGTTGAACAAGTGTCGACCTCTATTGTTGACTACTGAGCTATTCCAAGAGGGATGTTTGGCATTGAGATCGCCTGCTATGATAACAGAGTCACTCAAGCCAAGAAGAATGTCTAAGTCGTCAGAGATGGGTTGAAAACTCTCTGCGGTACTACGGGGAGGAATATAGGCTGAGACTAAGGTAATCGGCTGATGGCCTGTCATACCTAGTCGGCAAATAGAGACTTCTACTTTAGATAGAGGGGGAGGGTCCATAGGGATGCAGTACAGATCCTTTTTATAATATATTAGAGTGCCGCCCTTGTGGCATCGCGTTCTATCGTTTCGAACGAGACGATAGTTCGCGACTGCCGGGTTGCTTTGAGAGGGTTTTAGAAACGTTTCCTGTGTGAGGAAAAGGTCAATGCGATGATCGCGGAGGAACTCCGCTACCTCATCGCGTTGACCTTTCAACCCATCTGCGTTGAAGACGCCTAGGTTAAGGGATCGGGGTTTGACTCTACATGGATTCGTATTATACATGATGGGGGGTTACGTAATCGGCGAGGGCCTGAGTGAGGTCCGGGTACGTGCGGAACACGTCCTGGATCCTCTTAATGTCACCGGATGCCCGAGCGACTCTAATATCATTCGCCATTTGAGTGGCGCGGGGGGTACAGAAAAGTACGAATGTGTCAGAGATGACATTAAAGTCCTCTGACATGGACATTGCCTTAGGATAGGCAGCCTTAAGGGCAGGCGCGGGAGCGGGTTTCGCGAGGGGCGCGGAGAGCGCGAGGGGCGCAGAGGGCGCGGGTGGCGGGAGGGGCGCAGAGGGCGCGGGGGGCGCAGAAGGCGGGGAGGGTACTTTGGCCGCAGAGGGCGGCGGGGGAGGGTGGGCACGGATGCGCGGATCCATGAGCGAGTAGAGAGGGGTGTGGGGGAGAGGGGGTCTCGCGGTTTGCATGGCTGGAAAAGCCTGATAGTGGTGGAGTTGATTCCACGGACTGGGTCTCTGGGGACTCAGTCGCTCGGGCATCTGGGAGGGTTGGAAGGGCATATAATCCCTTTGCTTTGTCTGGCGAGCGTCAAGACGCTTAGCCGGCTTCAGCGAATGTATCTTGGGGGCCTTGGGACAGCCACGGTAATTGGCCGTGTGGCCTTCTTGCCCGCATAGCACGCAGCTAGGCGGGCTCAGGCAAAGGTCGCGGTCCTTAGGGCGGGGACAGTCAGCAGTGCCATGGTCGCCCAGGCACTTTACGCACCTGGGTTTCGCATGGCAATGCCTCTGCGAGTGGCCGTATTTCTGACAATTATGACATTGTCCTATGGAACTATTTTTCCAGGGCTTCTCAATAGTGAAGCCCGTGAGATGGCATATGGCCTTTACATTAAATATGGGGTGATGCCCCTCGGTTGGGGAGCACACGACAAGTACCATGTCGTATGCTTCCCTACCGCGCGAACGGTGCATCCGGTGCACCTCGTCTACCGGTATATTCTGCGACTTAAGGTCGGCCAGAATTTCAGGGGTGGGGATTTCGCGGGGGATACGTTTAATTACCACGCGGGTCTGTTTTTCCTCAGGGAGGGAGTAGGTGTGGAATGACACACCTCTCTCTCTCAGGAGTCGAGTAAAGTCCCTAAAATCGCGGGAATTTGGGAGACTAACTTTAATACCCTGTTGGGTGGACCGGGCATTTGTGTAGTTGATCCGTTGATCAACACACCATTTGGAAACGGCTGTCCACTTCTCCTTGTCTTGTATGAAGACAGGGGGAGGTGGCGCCATTTTCTTTTGACCGGGGACATTGGGCTGAGATAGGGTTTGGGAGGGCGCGGCGGTATCCATCGCGGTGGATGTAGACGCAATCGGGCGGGGGGTGAGGGGGAGGGAGAGGAGAGCTACGGGGGAGGGGGAAGCCGGGGGAGCGTCCCGGTCTATATAATTTTTGGGAGGGAGAGAGGGAGAGGGCTCCTCCAGGGCGGCTACCTTAGCCGCCTGGGAGGAACTTTGCTTCTTCTTCTTCCTCTTGTTCCCCTTCCCGGTGACGGGTGTGAACCCATCATCCTCGGATTGGGAACCAGAGGAAGAAGAATTAGCCTGGACCGTCTCGCTATCGGACGAATAGGGGGAGAGGGCCGACTTTGAGGAAGCCGGCTCAGAGGTGTCCATTGGACTGAAGGGGGCGGGGAGGGAGGGGGCTAGAGCGTCACTGAACGCATCCAGAGACTGATCGAGATCGGGGGAGTTGGGGGCTTTCTGATTGAGAGACTGAAGGTCATCTCCGAACTTTTCTATAAGAGTGGGACTCTCCTTAAACATCTTCTGAATGAAGGTAAGGAGGGTCTCATTCCTATTTTGGAGCGCATCTAACTTGTCGCTAAGCGACTGAATAGTTTCCCCCATGATAAGGGGGAAATTAGAAGAGGGAGGGAGTTTGGGAACCTATTATAGTCCCTAAAATTATTCCTAACTCTAACTCCCCGGGGGATAACCGGGGATGTGTAAACCCTCCCTGTCGGGTTAGACAGGGAGGTTGTGTACTTAAGGTGAGCCCTAAGCTTGCTTTTGCCCGTTGCCTATCTTATTGTGCAACGGGGTCCTAACCAGTCTAGTGCGCCGGGTGTAGACACACCCGACCGACACTAGGTGTGTAGCTGTGGAGGCAAAACTGTCACCAATGCCGACTAGGAGACCCCCCAAGGCCGGACACTGGGACCCGTCCAATTGACTGCCTTACCCTGAAGGGGTTCGGCGGGTGTGATTGGGCCAACACCCCACTCGGTTTCGTTGGCACCGTAAGGTTTCCACCGAGGACCACGAAACTGTGGTTTTGCCCGGAAGGGGCCAAGGACGCGACGAATGTGTTTTTGACCAAAACTGTTACAGAAACACTTTATTAATTGTGTCCTGAAAAGGACAGCAATTAATAGCTGGAGAACACGATGAAACTCGGAGTTCAGGATGCCACAGGTGGGAGCACGGAGAAACAGCACGACCGTCCGCGACCGATGCCAGTCGCAGAGTGTGACTTATAATTTATAATGTTCGGAACATCGCCCGTATTCACGTTTTTATACGCGGCGAGCGTAGCCGTGTCAGTGGGTGGGGGTGCACAGCTAACGAAACTAATTCACAAAACGCGCAAGCGCGCGCGCGCGCTCTCTAGCCAAGCGGCGTCACGTACGCTGCACCATGGTTAAGGGGTGGGTAGAGATTTAGCACAATTTAATAAACTATTGCTTTTTAGTATATCTACACATAATTATGACAAGACCTTTTAATAATATTAATGAGGATTTTTTTTTTTTTTTCTTTTTTTTTTTCTTTCTAGTCTATAATTCTGTTGAATAAGTTTTGAAATGGGATTGTAGGTAAGTACTCACCTACATACACCTACGGGGTAGTTTATTTATTTATGTGCGTGAATATTTTACGTCACATGTTACGAAAAGTATTAATATAATATGAAATAGGTAGGTAGGTAGGTAGGTAGGTAGGTAGGTAGGTAGGTAAGTAGGTAGGTAGGTAGGTAGCTAGCTAGGTATTTAGTAGTAGGTACTATAACATTTCCATCTTTTCCCTAAGTCAATTAATTAATTAGGTACCTTTATAGAGATTTATTAGACTGTAAGCACAAGTGTCGAATATTGAAATCGAAAGTGCAATGGAAATTGTATTCATGTATAATAGATAGGTAGTGATCTAGGACCTATCTATGTAGGTATTTCATACTTACGATAGATAAAATTTTTTGTTTATTTGGTGAGATATTTCGTGTACCTGTGTACCTATCTATAATATTTATGCGTATGTTATTATGTACTTATAATATAACGTTTTGACTCTCTGTGTAATAGAAACGAATATTTTTCATATTCATGATAGTTTTGTTAGCCCTGAAAAGGGCTTTTTGGTGTGGTGAGCGCATGCACGCGCGCTTAGCATCTCGGTGCCGCCGTCCGTGATTTCTTCAGTTGCTTCTGATGAATCGTTGGTGACGAGCTCGAGACACGTCGAGCGCGTTCCGCACCCTCCTTCCCGAGGACGATAGACGCGTACGTACTGCGTGCGCGCGGTTGGACGATGATGAAAACAAACAAACGCACAAAGCACGCGCGCGCCTCTCTCTACAGTGTGCAGTATTATTACATACAAAACATTAATAATAATTATGTAAGTACGTACACACACACTGCACAGTAGGTAAGACGCGCACGCACATTTGTCACTATCACTCATCAGCTGCTGCTGTTGTTGTTGTATCGATGGTGGGTGGTGGTGGTCGTCAGCCGACTCTGCGCCGCTGTCGTCGTCGCCGTCGCCGTCGCCGGTGTAACGCGAACGCGACCGTAGCTTACTTCTTAGCTGCGGACGCTTTCTTGGCTGCCGGCTTAGACTTGGGTGTGACCGCGGCCTTCTTGGGTTTAGGCGCTTTAGGTTTCTTGGTCGGCGGCTTCGCTGTCTTTTTAGCTTTAGGAGCGGCGCCTCCCTTCGCCTTAGCGGGGGCGGCGGCCTTCTTGGGTGTAGGCTTCTTCTTAGCGGCGGCGGCCTTCTTGTCCTTGGCGGCAGCGGCGGCCTTGGCCTTTGAAGGTGAACTGGAGGCGGCAGACGCGGCCGCGGCTGCTGCCTTCTTGGTCTTGGCACCCGCCGCAGAGGCGGTCGCCTTCTTCGTCTTGGCGGCGGCGGCGGGCGCCTTGCCGGCGGCCTTGCCAGCAGCACCACCGGCGGGTTTCTTGGCGTGGTGCGATTTCGACTCAAGCTTGAAGGAACCGGAGGCACCCTTGCCCTTGGTCTGGATCAGTGCGCCAGATTCGACGGCGCTCTTCAGGTATTTTCTGATGAACGGAGCCAGTTTCTCCGCGTCGACCTTGTACTGAGCGGCGATGTACTTCTTGATCGCCTGCAGGGAAGATCCGCTACGCTCCTTCATCTCCTTGATAGCGTTGTTGACCATCTCAGATGTTTTGGGATGAGTCGGCTTCGCCTTCGGCTTCTTCGCAGCACCGGCGCCGCCGGCCTGCCTCGCCTGCTTCTTCGCTGGGGTAGCGGGTGCGGGAGCCTCGGTAGCGACTGCGGTGTCTGCCATTGTATTATATTTGTTTTGAAAAAGATTCAACTTCACACACAACACACTGTTAAAAAGTAGGTACTAGGTAGTAGTAAGTAGGACGTATAAAGAGAGACTTAGATGTCGCCACTTATAGGTTTTACGAAGTTCGTATGCGTACGCTTAGGTACGACGGAACTTTACCGTAACGAGCGCCGTGATGTCGCGGGACGTTTTCTCGTATGAACGCTTGAAAGTTTTCACTAACACGTATCTAATAAAATAAACAAAAAGAAGGGTTAACGGCGGTTAGTGCATCGAGGTTTTGCGGTTTCGGACAGGTCATGAAGTTGACGATGCGGGTGTGCGAATTCGGGGCGAGTGAGGTGCGCGTTCAGCCGGTGGCGGTGTTTTATTTTGACGACTGCGTACGAAGCGTAGGTCGGGTCGTGTTCAAAACGTTATTTTCTCTATAAAAGTGATAGTTAGTGTGCAGTTAGGTCGACGCGTCAACAAGGAGGATATCGAGCTTGTGTGGTAACAGGACTTTGTCGATATCACACCGTCTCGCGAAGGTATTATCGACCTAAAAGTGAAGCGTCGTAAAACACCTCGAGCGCCGAACTGCTAAGGACGGACGACTCCGTCCAGGACGTGCAACCTATTAATATAGTAATTTATTAAAAGACGAGAGTGCCCTTCGACGAGTGGACAGTGTACAGATCGGTATAATCGCATCGGGAATCGTAATAAACAATGTGTAAAACAACGACAATACTCTGGTACAGCTACTCTGTAGGTCGCGCCAGTACCGTACGCGGCTGGTCCGAGTACCGCGGCGCTCTCTTCACAGTAAGCAGCAGTCCGCCTGTGTAATACAGCTAGGTACCTACGTATACTAAAATAATGGCTAAGTAGGTAAATAAATAAATAATATGAACAAAAAGAAAAAAAAATATGCGTCAAAATTGCAATAAGTAGATACGTATAGGCAATAATAAACAAACGGCACGCGAATCATGGGGCGTTCAAACGAATAGGTAGTACCTACCTAGCTAGGTAGAGTTTCTACAACGTAAGTATTGAATCTACTAATGTTTTACTTTTATTTTTCATTCAATTCCAGTATACACCTCAGTGAGTGGCGATGGGCTTTTCATCATGCGTAGAAGAACAAAAACAAGCGTCAACTTAGCGCGTATTTATTACCTGCCTGCGTATAAGCAAGCGAAGCGCGCATTATGTAGGCACCTACATAATTATTTCAATTTTAAGATATTTTTATAATAAAGGTATTATTTATAATATAATTACGGTATTTCATTTATGTTTACCCCCTCTCGTAGGTAGATAGATAACTCCAAAACCAAAGTAGGTACCTACGTATTACACAGTGCCCAATGATTTTGGGTCCACCCAAAAGTATAATAGTAGTGTAAGTATACGTGGTGGTACTTGCGTGCATCTTAATAAGTAAGTAAGTAAGTAAGTAAGTAACTAACTAACTAACTAACTAAATAAATAAATAGGTAGGTAGGTTGAGGTACGTTTTTTAGACAATTCCACTCAAGAAACATATTTAATAATATCGAATAATATGCGGCCCTGAAAAGGGCCTTTTTTATGTGCGCTTCTATATACGTATGGTTGAACGGTATGATTATGTTCACAACAAACACAACACACACACGTCCACCACCACAGTATGTAGAGCTGGTTGCGCCGCAGGCAACACGTACACGCGGGGCATGCAGGTGTTTAACCGCCGAAACCGTACAGGGTGCGACCCTGGCGCTTCAGAGCGTAGACGACATCCATGGCGGTGACGGTCTTCCTCTTGGCGTGCTCGGTGTAAGTGACGGCGTCGCGAATGACGTTCTCTAGGAACACTTTAAGCACACCGCGAGTCTCTTCGTAGATCAGACCGGAGATACGTTTCACGCCGCCTCTGCGAGCCAGACGACGGATGGCGGGCTTCGTGATACCTTGGATGTTATCACGAAGTACCTTCCTGTGACGCTTGGCTCCTCCTTTTCCCAGACCCTTTCCTCCCTTACCGCGACCGGTCATCTTCTTTGTTTTTTTTTTTTTTTTTGATCTAGGGCATCTTGCAGGTGACCACTAAGGTCGTGGCTGCTTAACCGGACTGTCCTGTGGCTGCCAATAGCTACTACACTAAGGGCCTCCAGCCAGGGGCATAAAAACTATTCTAAATTAAAGCTAGGCGAATGCTCGCTAAGGGCACCCCCTGTGGGGTACGAACCTCGGCTTAGGGCATTCGCTGAGGGGAGGACAGCAAGTTCAGGGACAGGCTGGATCAAGGTTAGATCATTATTATTAGACGGGGAATTTAAAGCTACACGCTCAGCTGCGGCGCGGGCTGGCGTTTCATCGGACAAGGGTCGGGGGGGAGTAATTACTCGGGGTGGTCGCGCACGCGGTGGACCTCTGCGGCGAGGTCGGAACGACGGGTGTCGGGTGTTTTTGTTTTTTACTGTACTGGTGGCCCTATTAGACTCCTGGAGGAGTGTGACTGGATCATCGGGATCGGACAGGATATGCCGTGGACGGCGAAATTGACTGAGGGTCGAGGGGGTATAATTGGCCGCAGCAACAATCAGGGGATTGCGGTGCAAGGCGGCGGAGTCAAAGTAACGCTTGGACATGCGTTTTAGAAACTGATGAATGGTGGGGATTCTAAAATCGAGATGGAGCATCTCGTTCCTAACGTACCAGGGCGCTCCCGTGGCTTTACGGAGGAATCGGTTTTGGATCGTCTGCATCCTATGGATAACGTGGGGCTTTGCTTGTGCAAAGACTGTACCCGCATAGGTCATGATGGGGCGGATGCACGCAGTATAAATGCGCAATTTGCCTTTAAGAGACAATTTGCTGCGTGCGTTAAGGACATAGTGGAGTCTACTGAGAGCGAAAGCGGCTCGCGAGCGAACCGACTTTATGTGCTCTGCGAAGGAAAGGTGGTGGTCTAGAATCACACCGAGATACTTGGCTCGCTTCTCCCAAGGGATAGGCTTGCCTAGCATGGTGATCTTCTGGGAGGGTTGGGGGCGCTTAGATTTCGGTTTAACAAATAAAACCGCCTGACTTTTGTCGGGATTTACTTCTATCCTCCACTTTCTAAACCAGATGCCAAGTTTATTGGCAGCTGTTTGTAGTCTGCGGAGGATATTGGAATGGGTGAAGCCCCTATAATATATGGCCGTATCGTCTGCGAACAGACCTAACTCGACCTGTGGAGTTTTGGGAATATCGCTCGTATAAAGCGTGAATAGGAGGGGGGCTAGCACAGAGCCCTGAGGGACTCCGGCTCGAATGGGACGGGGGGAGGATAGGGCTCCCTCGATACGATAGCGAAAAGTGCGATTCGACAAGTAGTCCCGTAGAATGACTACGAGACGATCGGGCACACCGAGTTTGTATAGCTTGTATACCAACCCGTTGTGCCAGACCTTGTCGAACGCTTTCGCTATATCGAAGAAGACCGCTCCTGTCGACCATCCACGGTAGTAACCACCATGGATGTATTCGACGATACGGTGGACCTGATGCACGCTAGAGTGCTGAGCTCGAAAGCCGAACTGCTCGTTGGGAATTAGGCCCTTGGTTTCGGCGTAATCCCTGAGACGCTTATAAATAAGCCTCTCATAGATCTTGCCTAGTACCTTGAGCAGACTAATGGGACGGTAACTAGAGGGTGCGGATTTGGGCTTTCCGGGCTTTGGGATGCCTATAACAGTGGCCTCTTTCCACGCCTGGGGAAAGATGTTGTTGCTAAGCGCACCATTGAAGATGGTGGCCAATAGCATTATGAGATGGGCGGGAAAGAGCTGGATCACCTTATTGGTGATGCCATCTGAACCGGGGGCTTTGCGAGTATGTAGACCCTTGATAATGTCGTGCACTTCGTCTGGAGTGACGGGAGGCAGAGGACATTCGGGGTCATCAACTGGCGGGAGGGAAGCTCTACGTTCGACTTCGGCGTCTACCTCAGTGAGGTGAGCTTGGTCTACTGGTAGGGAGCTGGGGGAGCATTGAGCCTCTAGACTGTCGGCAAGGCACTCGGCCTTGTCGTCGTCATCGAAAGCTATGGATTTATCGGGGCGTACTAGGGGGGGCATAGCGGTTTCCTTCCGGGACCTGAGTTTCCTCTGGAGTTCCCAGAAGGCCTGGTGATTTGGGGTCAAATCGCTCAACAGCTTATCCCAACCCGCTTCACGCAGCTCAGCTATGCGTGTCCTTACAGCACGCTGTAAGTAGCGCATATGAGCCTTGTTGGCGGGGCAGGGGAAGTTGTCGTATGCACGGGTGGCCGCGTTCTTCTCAGTCAGCAGAGCACGTGCATCGTCCGGGAGTTTCAAGAAACGAGTATTCGTTTCCGGAACCTCCCTTGAACAATCGTTCAGAACGGTTTGAACGTGCTCCGTGAGTGAGTCGATTGCGACCGTGGTGTCAGCGATAGAATCAAAGATGTTGGGGATAGAGTCCAATTGGGGGGATGTGTTGGATTTCAGCTTATCGCTTACTTTCCTCCAGTCCGTCACCCTTTTGGTAGCTGGGGGTTCATTGGGGTCAGAGAGACCTATGCGGGGGGCCAGTC
Organism: Xanthia icteritia; assembly: GCA_949128155.2. Classification (NCBI taxonomy): domain Eukaryota; kingdom Metazoa; phylum Arthropoda; class Insecta; order Lepidoptera; family Noctuidae; genus Xanthia; species Xanthia icteritia. Next base: position 5,597,724 of record OY855862.1, on the reverse strand, counting down.
TTATGACTACTGGGCGGTGATCCGAGTTAAGCTCGTGAACCGTTTCTATTGACTCTAGTCTGAGATTGACGTTCTTAAGGAGCGCCAAGTCAAGGATATCGGGGGAGTGATTGGGGTCGTGGGGATAGAAAGTATAAGTCATCGGAGCGATGACGTCAAAGTTACGAGAGGAGGAGAGGTTGAACAAGTGTCGACCTCTATTGTTGACTACTGAGCTATTCCAAGAGGGATGTTTGGCATTGAGATCGCCTGCTATGATAACAGAGTCACTCAAGCCAAGAAGAATGTCTAAGTCGTCAGAGATGGGTTGAAAACTCTCTGCGGTACTACGGGGAGGAATATAGGCTGAGACTAAGGTAATCGGCTGATGGCCTGTCATACCTAGTCGGCAAATAGAGACTTCTACTTTAGATAGAGGGGGAGGGTCCATAGGGATGCAGTACAGATCCTTTTTATAATATATTAGAGTGCCGCCCTTGTGGCATCGCGTTCTATCGTTTCGAACGAGACGATAGTTCGCGACTGCCGGGTTGCTTTGAGAGGGTTTTAGAAACGTTTCCTGTGTGAGGAAAAGGTCAATGCGATGATCGCGGAGGAACTCCGCTACCTCATCGCGTTGACCTTTCAACCCATCTGCGTTGAAGACGCCTAGGTTAAGGGATCGGGGTTTGACTCTACATGGATTCGTATTATACATGATGGGGGGTTACGTAATCGGCGAGGGCCTGAGTGAGGTCCGGGTACGTGCGGAACACGTCCTGGATCCTCTTAATGTCACCGGATGCCCGAGCGACTCTAATATCATTCGCCATTTGAGTGGCGCGGGGGGTACAGAAAAGTACGAATGTGTCAGAGATGACATTAAAGTCCTCTGACATGGACATTGCCTTAGGATAGGCAGCCTTAAGGGCAGGCGCGGGAGCGGGTTTCGCGAGGGGCGCGGAGGGCGCGAGGGGCGCAGAGGGCGCGGGTGGCGGGAGGGGCGCAGAGGGCGCGGGGGGCGCAGAAGGCGGGGAGGGTACTTTGGCCGCAGAGGGCGGCGGGGGAGGGTGGGCACGGATGCGCGGATCCATGAGCGAGTAGAGAGGGGTGTGGGGGAGAGGGGGTCTCGCGGTTTGCATGGCTGGAAAAGCCTGATAGTGGTGGAGTTGATTCCACGGACTGGGTCTCTGGGGACTCAGTCGCTCGGGCATCTGGGAGGGTTGGAAGGGCATATAGTCCCTTTGCTTTGTCTGGCGAGCGTCAAGACGCTTAGCCGGCTTCAGCGAATGTATCTTGGGGGCCTTGGGACAGCCACGGTAATTGGCCGTGTGGCCTTCTTGCCCGCATAGCACGCAGCTAGGCGGGCTCAGGCAAAGGTCGCGGTCCTTAGGGCGGGGACAGTCAGCAGTGCCATGGTCGCCCAGGCACTTTACGCACCTGGGTTTCGCATGGCAATGCCTCTGCGAGTGGCCGTATTTCTGACAATTATGACATTGTCCTATGGAACTATTTTTCCAGGGCTTCTCAATAGTGAAGCCCGTGAGATGGCATATGGCCTTTACGTTGAATATGGGGTGATGCCCCTCGGTTGGGGAGCACACGACCAGTACCATGTCGTATGCTTCCCTACCGCGCGAACGGTGCATCCGGTGCACCTCGTCTACCGGTATATTCTGCGACTTAAGGTCGGCCAGAATTTCAGGGGTGGGGATTTCGCGGGGGATACGTTTAATTACCACGCGGGTCTGTTTTTCCTCAGGGAGGGAGTAGGTGTGGAATGACACACCTCTCTCTCTCAGGAGTCGAGTAAAGTCCCTAAAATCGCGGGAATTAGGGAGACTAACTTTAATACCCTGTTGGGTGGACCGGGCATTTGTGTAGTTGATCCGTTGATCAACACACCATTTGGAAACGGCTGTCCACTTCTCCTTGTCTTGTATGAAGACAGGGGGAGGTGGCGCCATTTTCTTTTGACCGGGGACATTGGGCTGAGATAGGGTTTGGGAGGGCGCGGCGGTATCCATCGCGGTGGATGTAGACGCAATCGGGCGGGGGGTGAGGGGGAGGGAGAGGAGAGCTACGGGGGAGGGGGAAGCCGGGGGAGCGTCCCGGTCTATATAATTTTTGGGAGGGAGAGAGGGAGAGGGCTCCTCCAGGGCGGCTACCTTAGCCGCCTGGGAGGAACTTTGCTTCTTCTTCTTCCTCTTGTTCCCCTTCCCGGTGACGGGTGTGAACCCATCATCCTCGGATTGGGAACCAGAGGAAGAAGAATTTGCCTGGACCGTCTCGCTATCGGACGAATAAGGGGAGAGGGCCGACTTTGAGGAAGCCGGCTCAGAGGTGTCCATTGGACTGAAGGGGGCGGGGAGGGAGGGGGCTAGAGCGTCACTGAACGCATCCAGAGACTGATCGAGATCGGGGGAGTTGGGGGCTTTCTGATTGAGAGACTGAAGGTCATCTCCGAACTTTTCTATAAGAGTGGGACTCTCCTTAAACATCTTCTGAATGAAGGTAAGGAGGGTCTCATTCCTATTTTGGAGCGCATCTAACTTGTCGCTAAGCGACTGAATAGTTTCCCCCATGATAAGGGGGAAATTAGAAGAGGGAGGGAGTTTGGGAACCTATTATAGTCCCTAAAAATATTCCTAACTCTAACTCCCCGGGGGATAACCGGGGATGTGTAAACCCTCCCTGTCGGGTTAGACAGGGAGGTTGTGTACTTAAGGTGAGCCCTAAGCTTGCTTTTGCCCGTTGCCTATCTTATTGTGCAACGGGGTCCTAACCAGTCTAGTGCGCCGGGTGTAGACACACCCGACCGACACTAGGTGTGTAGCTGTGGAGGCAAAACTGTCACCAATGCCGACTAGGAGACCCCCCAAGGCCGGACACTGGGACCCGTCCAATTGACTGCCTTACCCTGAAGGGGTTCGGCGGGTGTGATTGGGCCAACACCCCACTCGGTTTCGTTGGCACCGTAAGGTTTCCACCGAGGACCACGAAACTGTGGTTTTGCCCGGAAGGGGCCAAGGACGCGACGAATGTGTTTTTGACCAAAACTGTTACAGAAACACTTTATTAATTGTGTCCTGAAAAGGACAGCAATTAATAGCTGGAGAACACGATGAAACTCGGAGTTCAGGATGCCACAGGTGGGAGCACGGAGAAACAGCACGACCGTCCGCGACCGATGCCAGTCGCAGAGTCTGTCATCTTCTTTGCAGTGGGGTTTCAAAATAACACAACGAACGATAATACACTCAGCACGGCAGTGCGCACACGAACGACGCGAGCGACTGGAATATCTTTTAACGGCTCCGTGCTGCTTGTATTTATACTAAACGCGGAGCGCAGCGGGCGGGGGGACGGAGACGTGGAGGTGCGGGGGGCGAGTCGAGCCGGCGCTCGTCGCTGATTGGTCGATGTCTCTTAAAACAGAACAAGTTACATACTAAACTTTATGTTTTCCAATTTTATAAAATTTTATTTTATTTTATTTTAGTTACTCCATAATTATATATATAAATAAATGTATGTATGTACCTATGCCGTAACAATTAATACTCTTCAGTTTACTCGATATATAGGTACCTACTTAAATTAAATACATCATAATATTATACAATATTACCATACTGTGTCCCTAGTAAACTAAAGTATGATTTAATTTACTAGGGACACAGTACAATTTGTAAGTATAATTTGTGTTATAGGTAGGTATATAGATAGTAAGTAGTTAGGTACATTATTGTATGTACTTTTCTCTCTTTCGACTTTATTCATTGTAATGTAAAATTATAAGTGATATAGGTACCTAGTTAGGGAGTTTGTTTTGTTTGAAAATAAATGTTGCTTATGTGGATTACAGTGTAGGGTATAGGTAGGTAGGTAGGTAGGTAGGTAGGTAGGTAGGTATTTAACGTTTTTTTATGACGTCTGATATAAAGAAACATTTAATTATCTGATACATATGTGGCCCTGAAAAGGGCCTTTTATGTGAACGAACGAACGCACAGCCACAGCCACAGACACGTTGCAATGCACGAAGGCAGTCTACGTGGAGGGCGATGTGTATTGTGACGTCAGCAGTTTAAGCGCGTTCGCCTCTGATCCTGCGCGCCAACTGGATGTCCTTGGGCATGATGGTGACGCGCTTCGCGTGAATCGCGCACAGGTTGGTGTCTTCGAAGAGACCGACGAGATAAGCTTCGCTAGCCTCCTGCAGCGCCATAACAGCGGAGCTCTGGAAACGGAGATCGGTCTTGAAGTCTTGTGCGATCTCACGCACGAGACGCTGGAACGGAAGCTTGCGGATCAGCAGTTCGGTACTCTTCTGGTAGCGACGAATCTCACGGAGGGCCACAGTGCCGGGCCTGTAGCGATGGGGTTTCTTAACGCCACCGGTGGCCGGTGCGCTCTTGCGCGCAGCCTTGGTGGCGAGCTGTTTCCTCGGTGCCTTACCACCGGTGGATTTACGAGCGGTCTGCTTAGTACGCGCCATTGTAAACACGGAAAGACGACGACGACAGATAAATAATAATCAACTGAGAATACTAACTTTAGATACACGCAACGGACGCGCGCGGACCTACACACTTCGAACGTACGAGAGAGAATAAAAACGTACCAAGGCACGGTCGAGTATTTATACCAAAGCAACTAAGCGGGCAGGAGCGCGCGCGCGCCCCTGCGCGCCCTCTTCAGTACAACGAGCTAACTAAAATTGTTATAAAATATAAAACAATTAATCTAATAAGTATGTTTAAAACTCTTAATTAATAATATTTGTGTCTGTTATTTTACAAAATACACCAGTCTGTCTAAAAGTGTAGATAAATACAAAAGTGCCGTGCCCCCCCCCCCCCCCCCCTAAACAAATATACCTACAAATTTTATTAGTTGTCTAGAGAGACTTGTTGAGAAACTAAATGTGTGAATTTTCTATGTTAAGTTTTCTGCTACATACGTATTCACTTGCATCTCAATTAATACGCTATCGTTTAAGCGGGAAGTTTCCTGTGCATGTTGTATTTGTTTATGCATAGTTATTTAGTAAGTAAGTAAGTAAGTAAGTAAGTAAGTAAGTAAGTAAGTAAGTAAGTAAGTAAGTAAGTAAGTAAGTAAGTAAGTAAGTAAGTAAGTAAGTAAGTAAGTAAGTAAGTAAGTAAGTAAGTAAGTAAGTAAGTAAGTAAGTAAATAAGGAAGGAAGGAAGGAAGGTAGGTAGGTAGGTAGGTAGGTAGGTAGGTAGGTAGGTAAGTAGGTACGTATGTATTTATGTATGTATGCATGTAACTAAATAACTAAGCAAGTAAGTGTAGGTAGGTCTATTATAATAAGCCTGATAAGTCTTCATTCAATTCATTATGATACTAGGTACGTGTTTGTTTTAAAAACTACCTATATATAAGGTAGGTATAATATAATAACTATCTAGTAGTAACGTTTTGACTCATCAAATTTAAAGAAACGTGAATTTATCACATGAACATATTTGTGGCACTGAAAAGGGCCTTTTGTTTTTACTCCTGCCATCTCACGGTGTGCGTGCGTGCGCGTCCAGACGTTTGTCGTGGTTTGCTCGTAAGCACGTGAATCATGCGCGCGTCTCGTACGTACATGACATAATATATGCACATTACGATGACACTAACACACAATTAACACGCACCACGGTCAACAAGACACACGAACAAGCGCACTGGGTTTAACACTGTACACAAACACGAGGCGGCGTTGAGACGGAGCGTCGTCGGCGGCTCTTGCTAGCCTACCGACCCACCCGCCCGCTCACTTGGAGCTGGTGTATTTGGTGACGGCCTTGGTGCCCTCACTGACGGCGTGCTTGGCGAGCTCGCCGGGCAGCAGGAGCCTGACGGACGTCTGCACCTCCCTGGACGTGATGGTGGATCTCTTGTTGTAGTGGGCGAGACGGGAAGCTTCGGCGGCGATACGCTCGAAGATGTCGTTCACGAACGAGTTCATGATAGACATGGCCTTGCTGGAGATACCGGTGTCGGGGTGCACCTGCTTCAGGACCTTGTAGATGTAGATGGCGTAACTCTCCTTCCTCTTGTGCTTCTTCTTCTTCTTGTCGGTCTTGGAGATGTTCTTCTGGGCTTTGCCAGACTTCTTGGCGGCTTTACCACTTGTCTTGGGCGGCATTATGAAATTGTCGAGTACACGTGCTACCGAAACGGGGTTCAGTCGCAGTATAACGCCCCAGACATATTAACAGTTGTATTTATAGTGACTCTCACGGCGCACAGTTGCGGAAAACGGTGAGACATTCGACGCAGCGGCGGACCAATCACAACGCTCCTAAGCCAGAGTGTAGATCGCGCGCGGGGAGAGGGGATGCTCGGGAGGGGGGCGAAGGGGCGGGCGAGGCGACGCTTATTGCTTGTATTCGTCATTATTGGAAAATATGTAAGAAAACTAATTTTAACATAAAAATATAACATAACATAAAAAGAAAAAAGGTATTAACTGGTGTCATATTATTATTTTCATAATGCGTAATGCATAAATGCATTTGAAAAAGATTTACTTATAAAGGTTTCGAAACCTTTTCCTGCTCACGTTATTTAGTAAAAGTTATTATGTAAATAAACATTGTTGTTGTGATGTATAAAACACCAACATAATATTTACAAAAAAATTTTTAGTATGTACCTACATAACGACAACATTTTGTACTGCTCGTAACAACAACATTTCACATTATCTACTCTGAACTGTGCGTTTGTCTGTAATGGCCCGAGTATATTTGACAAATTCAATGTTATGATAATTATGTGCAAGTACCTAAATTATAGTTTCTAAATCTCCTTCCTAAGAGTTATTATTAGGTAGGTAGGTACGGTCTATTTTAAAGAGAGTGTTTGAGGTAAATAGATAGGTAGGTAGGTAGGTAGGTAGGTAGGTAGGTAGGTACGTTTTTGTTTGACGACAAGACTGATAAAGAAACTGTCTGTTATAATATTTGACGAATCATATTGTGGCCCTGAAAAGGGCCTTTTGTTTTGAATGCATACGAGCGGAGAGCATCGCGAAAACGCCGACATAATAGATATATAGGCATAAATATTATATCGAAGTACGCGTGCGGGGGCACTCGCACGAAGCACCACCACGTTCAGAAGTTGCGGCACGACGTTTAAGCCTTCTTCTCGGTCTTCTTGGGCAGTAGCACGGCCTGGATGTTCGGCAGCACACCACCTTGAGCGATCGTCACGCCGGAGAGCAGCTTGTTCAACTCCTCGTCGTTGCGGATGGCCAATTGAAGATGACGCGGGATGATCCTGGTCTTCTTGTTGTCTCTCGCGGCGTTACCGGCCAACTCGAGGACCTCAGCGGCCAGATACTCCATCACGGCGGCCAAGTAGACGGGAGCACCGGCACCCACGCGCTCTGCGTAGTTTCCGTTACGCAGCAGCCTGTGAATACGACCCACAGGGAACTGGAGACCAGCACGGTTGGAACGGGACTTTGCCTTTCCCTTCACCTTGCCACCTTTACCGCGACCAGACATAATGAAAGATTTGTTTATAGAACAACTCACGAAAACAACGAAACACGCGTACAGAAGTGCGCGCGCCGAACGAATCTAGTTATAATGTTCGGAACATCGTTTTTTTTTTTTTTTTTTTTTGATCTAGGGCATCTTGCAGGTGACCACTAAGGTCGTGGCTGCTTAACCGGACTGTCCTGTGGCTGCCAATAGCTTCTACACTAAGGGCCTCCAGCCAGGGGCATAAAACTATTCTAAATTAAAGCTAGGCGAATGCTCGCTAAGGGCACCCCCTGTGGGGTACGAACCTCGGCTTAGGGCATTCGCTGAGGGGAGGACAGCAAGTTCGGGGACAGGCTGGATCAAGGATAGATCATTATTATTAGACGGGGAATTTAAAGCTACACGCTCAGCTGCGGCGCGGGCTGGCGTTTCATCGGACAAGGGTCGGGGGGGAGTAATTACTCGGGGTGGTCGCGCACGCGGTGGACCTCTGCGGCGAGGTCGGAACGACGGGTGTCGGGTGTGCTTGTTTTTAACTGTACTGGTGGCCCTATTAGACTCCTGGAGGAGTGTGACTGGATCATCGGGATCGGACAGGATATGCCGTGGACGGCGAAATTGACTGAGGGTCGAGGGGGTATAGTTGGCCGCAGCAACAATCAGGGGATTGCGGTGCAAGGCGGCGGAGTCAAAGTAACGCTTGGACATGCGTTTTAGAAACTGATGAATGGTGGGGATTCTAAAATCGAGATGGAGCATCTCGTTCCTAACGTACCAGGGCGCTCCCGTGGCTTTACGGAGGAATCGGTTTTGGATCGTCTGCATCCTATGGATAACGTGGGGCTTTGCTTGTGCAAAGACTGTACCCGCATAGGTCATGATGGGGCGGATGCACGCAGTATAAATGCGCAATTTGCCTTTAAGAGACAATTTGCTGCGTGCGTTAAGGACATAGTGGAGTCTACTGAGAGCGAAAGCGGCTCGCGAGCGAACCGACTTTATGTGCTCTGCGAAGGAAAGGTGGTGGTCTAGAATCACACCGAGATACTTGGCTCGCTTCTCCCAAGGGATAGGCTTGCCTAGCATGGTGATCTTCTGGGAGGGCTGGGGGCGCTTAGATTTCGGTTTAACAAATAAAACCGCCTGACTTTTGTCGGGATTAACTTCAATTCTCCACTTTCTAAACCAGGTGCCAAGTTTATTGGCAGCTCGTTGTAGATTGCGGATGATATTGGGATGGGTGAAGCCCCTATAGTATATGGCCGTATCGTCTGCGAACAGACCTAACTCGACCTTTGGAGTTTTAGGGATATCGCTCGTATAGAGAGTGAATAATAGGGGGGCTAGCACGGAGCCCTGAGGGACTCCGGCTCGGATAGGACGGGGGGAGGATAGGGCTCCCTCGATACGATAGCGAAAGGTGCGATTCGACAAGTAGTCCCGTAGAATGACTACGAGACGATCGGGCACACCGAGTTTGTATAGCTTGTATACCAACCCGTTGTGCCAGACCTTGTCGAACGCTTTCGCTATGTCGAAGAAGACCGCTCCTGTCGACCATCCACGGTAGTAACCACCATGGATGTATTCGACGATACGGTGGACCTGATGCACGCTAGAGTGCTGAGCTCGAAAGCCGAACTGCTCGTTGGGGATTAAGCCCTTGGTTTCGGCGTAATCCCTGAGACGCTTATAAATAAGCCTCTCATAGATCTTGCCTAGTACCTTGAGCAGACTAATGGGACGGTAACTAGAGGGTGCGGATTTGGGCTTTCCGGGCTTTGGGATGCCTATAACAGTGGCCTCTTTCCACGCCTGGGGAAAGATGTTGTTGCTAAGCGCACCATTGAAGATGGTGGCCAATAGCATTATGAGATGGGCGGGAAAGAGCTGGATCACCTTATTGGTGATGCCATCTGAACCGGGGGCTTTGCGAGTATGTAGACCCTTGATAATGTCGTGCACTTCGTCTGGAGTGACGGGAGGCAGAGGACATTCGGGGTCATCAACTGGCGGGAGGGAAGCTCTACGTTCGACTTCGGCGTCTACCTCAGTGAGGTGAGCTTGGTCTACTGGTAGGGAGCTGGGGGAGCATTGAGCCTCTAGACTGTCGGCAAGGCACTCGGCCTTGTCGTCGTCATCGAAAGCTATGGATTTATCGGGGCGTACTAGGGGGGGCATAGCGGTTTCCTTCCGGGACCTGAGTTTCCTCTGGAGTTCCCAGAAGGCCAGGTGATTTGGGGTCAAATCGCTCAACAGCTTATCCCAACCCGCTTCACGCAGCTCAGCTATGCGTGTCCTTACAGCACGCTGTAAGTAGCGCATGTGAGCCTTGTTGGCGGGGCAGGGGAAGTTGTCGTATGCACGGGTGGCCGCGTTCTTCTCAGTCAGCAGAGCACGTGCATCGTCCGGGAGTTTCAAGAAACGAGTGTTCGTTTCCGGAACCTCCCTTGAACAATCGTTCAGGACGGTTTGAACGTGCTCCGTGAGTGAGTCGATCGCGACCGTGGTGTCAGCGATAGAATCAATCAAAGATGTTGGGGATAGAGTCCAATTGGGGGGATGTGTTGGATTTCAGCTTATCGCTTACTTTCCTCCAGTCCGTCACCCTTTTGGTAGCTGGGGGTTCATTGGGGTCAGAGAGACCTATGCGGGGGGTCAGTCTTATAACTACTGGGCGGTGATCCGAGTTAAGCTCGTGAACCGTTTCTATTGACTCTAGTCTGAGATTGACGTTCTTAAGGAGCGCCAAGTCAAGGATATCGGGGGTCAGGTTGGGGTCATGGGGAAAGAAAGTACTAGTCATCGGAGCGATGACGTCAAAGTTACGAGAGGAGGAGAGGTCGAACAAGTGTCGACCTCTATTGTTAGTTACTAAGCTATTCCAGGAGGGATGTTTGGCATTGAGATCGCCTGCTATGATAACAGAGTCACTCAAGCCAAGAAGAATGTCTAAATCGTCAGAGATAGGTTGAAAACTCTCTGCGGAAATACGGGGAGGAATATAGGCTGAGACTAAGGTAATCGGCTGATGGCCTGTCATACCTAGTCGGCAAATAGAGACTTCTACTTTAGATAGAGGGGGAGGGTCCATAGGGATGCAGTACAGATCCTTTTTATAATATATTAAAGTGCCGCCCTTGTGGCATCGCGTTCTATCGTTTCGAACGAGACGATAGTTCGCGACTGCCGGGTTGCTATGGGAGGGTTTTAAGAACGTTTCCTGTGTGAGGAAAAGGTCAATGCGATGATCGCGGAGGAACTCCGCTATCTCTTCGCGTTGACCTTTCAACCCATCTGCGTTGAAGACGCCTAGGTTAAGGGATCGGGGTTTGACTCTACATGGATTCGTATTATACATGATGGGGGGTTACGTAATCGGCGAGGGCCTGAGTGAGGTCCGGGTACGTGCGGAACACGTCCTGGATCCTCTTAATGTCACCGGATGCCCGAGCGACTCTAATATCATTCGCCATTTGAGTGGCGCGGGGGGTACAGAAAAGTACGAATGTGTCAGAGATGACATTAAAGTCCTCTGACATGGACATTGCCTTAGGATAGGCAGCCTTAAGGGCAGGTGCGGGAGCGGGTTTCGCGAGGGGCGCGGAGGGCGCGAGGGGCGCAGAGGGCGCGGGTGGCGGGAGGGGCGCAGAGGGCGCGGGGGGCGCAGAAGGCGGGGAGGGTACTTTGGCCGCAGAGGGCGGCGGGGGAGGGTGGGCACGGATGCGCGGATCCATGAGCGAGTAGAGAGGGGTGTGGGGGAGAGGGGGTCTCGCGGTTTGCATGGCTGGAAAAGCCTGATAGTGGTGGAGTTGATTCCACGGACTGGGTCTCTGGGGACTCAGTCGCTCGGGCATCTGGGAGGGTTGGAAGGGCATATAATCCCTTTGCTTTGTCTGGCGAATGTATCTTGGGGGCCTTGGGACAGCCACGGTAATTGGCCGTGTGGCCTTCTTGCCCGCATAGCACGCAGCTAGGCGGGCTCAGGCAAAGGTCGCGGTCCTTAGGGCGGGGACAGTCAGCAGTGCCATGGTCGCCCAGGCACTTTACGCACCTGGGTTTCGCATGGCAATGCCTCTGCGAGTGGCCGTATTTCTGACAATTATGACATTGTCCTATGGAACTATTTTTCCAGGGCTTCTCAATAGTGAAGCCCGTGAGATGGCATATGGCCTTTACATTGAATATGGGGTGATGCCCCTCGGTTGGGGAGCACACGACAAGTACCATGTCGTATGCTTCCCTACCGCGCGAACGGTGCATCCGGTGCACCTCGTCTACCGGTATATTCTGCGACTTAAGGTCGGCCAGAATTTCAGGGGTGGGGATTTCGCGGGGGATACGTTTAATTACCACGCGGGTCTGTTTTTCCTCAGGGAGGGAGTAGGTGTGGAATGACACACCTCTCTCTCTCAGGAGTCGAGTAAAGTCCCTAAAATCGCGGGAATTAGGGAGACTAACTTTAATACCCTGTTGGGTGGACCGGGCATTTGTGTAGTTGATCCGTTGATCAACACACCATTTGGAAACGGCTGTCCACTTCTCCTTGTCTTGTATGAAGACAGGGGGAGGTGGCGCCATTTTCTTTTGACCGGGGACATTGGGCTGAGATAGGGTTTGGGAGGGCGCGGCGGTATCCATCGCGGTGGATGTAGACGCAATCGGGCGGGGGGTGAGGGGGAGGGAGAGGAGAGCTACGGGGGAGGGGGAAGCCGGGGGAGCGTCCCGGTCTATATAATTTTTGGGAGGGAGAGAGGGAGAGGGCTCCTCCAGGGCGGCTACCTTAGCCGCCTGGGAGGAACTTTGCTTCTTCTTCTTCCTCTTGTTCCCCTTCCCGGTGACGGGTGTGAACCCATCATCCTCGGATTGGGAACCAGAGGAAGAAGAATTAGCCTGGACCGTCTCGCTATCGGACGAATAAGGGGAGAGGGCCGACTTTGAGGAAGCCGGCTCAGAGGTGTCCATTGGACTGAAGGGGGCGGGGAGGGAGGGGGCTAGAGCGTCACTGAACGCATCCAGAGACTGATCGAGATCGGGGGAGTTGGGGGCTTGTTGTTTGAGAGACTGAAGGTCATCTCCGAACTTATCTATAAGAGTGGGACTCTCCCTAAACATCTTCTGAATGAAGGTAAGGAGGGTCTCATTCCTATTTTGGAGCGCATCTAACTTGTCGCTAAGCGACTGAATAGTTTCCCCCATGATAAGGGGGAAATTAGAAGAGGGAGGGAGTTTGGGAACCTATTATAGTCCCTAAAAATATTCCTAACTCTAACTCCCCGGGGGATAACCGGGGATGTGTAAACCCTCCCTGTCGGGTTAGACAGGGAGGTTGTGTACTTAAGGTGAGCCCTAAGCTTGCTTTTGCCCGTTGCCTATCTTATTGTGCAACGGGGTCCTAACCAGTCTAGTGCGCCGGGTGTAGACACACCCGACCGACACTAGGTGTGTAGCTGTGGAGGCAAAACTGTCACCAATGCCGACTAGGAGACCCCCCAAGGCCGGACACTGGGACCCGTCCAATTGACTGCCTTACCCTGAAGGGGTTCGGCGGGTGTGATTGGGCCAACACCCCACTCGGTTTCGTTGGCACCGTAAGGTTTCCACCGAGGACCACGAAACTGTGGTTTTGCCCGGAAGGGGCCAAGGACGCGACGAATGTGTTTTTGACCAAAACTGTTACAGAAACACTTTATTAATTGTGTCCTGAAAAGGACAGCAATTAATAGCTGGAGAACACGATGAAACTCGGAGTTCAGGATGCCACAGGTGGGAGCACGGAGAAACAGCACGACCGTCCGCGACCGATGCCAGTCGCAGAGTGTTGACCGATCGCGCTTTTTTTTTTTTTTTTTTTTTTTTGTTTTTTGATCTAGGGCATCTTGCAGGTGACCACTAAGGTCGTGGCTGCTTAACCGGACTGTCCTGTGGCTGCCAATAGCTACTACACTAAGGGCCTCCAGCCAGGGGCATAAAAACTATTCTAAATTAAAATTAAGCGAATGCTCGCTAAGGGCACCCCCTGTGGGGTACGAACCTCGGCTTAGGGCATTCGCTGAGGGGAGGACAGCAAGTTCAGGGACAGGCTGGATCAAGGATAGATCATTATTATTAGACGGGGAATTTAAAGCTACACGCTCAGCTGCGGCGCGGGCTGGCGTTTCATCGGACAAGGGTCGGGGGGGAGTAATTACTCGGGGTGGTCGCGCACGCGGTGGACCTCTGCGGCGAGGTCGGAACGACGGGTGTCGGGTGTGCTTGTTTTTAACTGTACTGGTGGCCCTATTAGACTCCTGGAGGAGTGTGACTGGATCATCGGGATCGGACAGGATATGCCGTGGACGGCGAAATTGACTGAGGGTCGAGGGGGTATAATTGGCCGCAGCAACAATCAAGGGATTGCGGTGCAAGGCGGCGGAGTCAAAGTAACGCTTGGACATGCGTTTAAGGAACTGATGAATAGTAGGGATTCTAAAATCGAGATGGAGCATCTCGTTCCTAACGTACCAGGGCGCTCCCGTGGCTTTACGGAGGAATCGGTTTTGGATCGTCTGCATCCTATGGATAATGTGGGGCTTTGCTTGTGCAAAGACTGTACCCGCATAGGTCATGATGGGGCGGATGCACGCAGTATAAATGCGCAATTTGCCTTTAAGAGACAATTTGCTGCGTGCGTTAAGGACATAGTGGAGTCTACTGAGAGCGAAAGCGGCTCGCGAGCGAACCGACTTTATGTGCTCTGCGAAGGAAAGGTGGTGGTCTAGAATCACACCGAGATACTTGGCTCGCTTCTCCCAAGGGATAGGCTTGCCTAGCATGGTGATCTTCTGGGAGGGTTGGGGGCGCTTAGATTTCGGTTTAACAAATAAAACCGCCTGACTTTTGTCGGGATTTACTTCTATCCTCCACTTTCTAAACCAGATGCCAAGTTTATTGGCAGCTGTTTGTAGTCTGCGGAGGATATTGGAATGGGTGAAGCCCCTATAATATATGGCCGTATCGTCTGCGAACAGACCTAACTCGACCTGTGGAGTTTTGGGAATATCGCTCGTATAAAGCGTGAATAGGAGGGGGGCTAGCACAGAGCCCTGAGGGACTCCGGCTCGAATAGGACGGGGGGAGGATAGGGCTCCCTCGATACGATAGCGAAAAGTGCGATTCGACAAGTAGTCCCGTAGAATGACTACGAGACGATCGGGCACACCGAGTTTGTATAGCTTGTATACCAACCCGTTGTGCCAGACCTTGTCGAACGCTTTCGCTATGTCGAAGAAGACCGCTCCTGTCGACCATCCACGGTAGTAACCACCATGGATGTATTCGACGATACGGTGGACCTGATGCACGCTAGAGTGCTGAGCTCGAAAGCCGAACTGCTCGTTGGGAATTAAGCCCTTGGTTTCGGCGTAATCCCTGAGACGCTTATAAATAAGCCTCTCATAGATCTTGCCTAGTACCTTGAGCAGACTAATGGGACGGTAGCTAGAGGGTGCGGATTTGGGCTTTCCGGGCTTTGGGATGCCTATAACAGTGGCCTCTTTCCACGCCTGGGGAAAGATGTTGTTGCTAAGCGCACCATTGAAGATGGTGGCCAATAGCATTATGAGATGGGCGGGAAAGAGCTGGATCACCTTATTGGTGATGCCATCTGAACCGGGGGCTTTGCGAGTATGTAGACCCTTGATAATGTCGTGCACTTCGTCTGGAGTGACGGGAGGCAGAGGACATTCGGGGTCATCAACTGGCGGGAGGGAAGCTCTACGTTCGACTTCGGCGTCTACCTCAGTGAGGTGAGCTTGGTCTACTGGTAGGGAGCTGGGGGAGCATTGAGCCTCTAGACTGTCGGCAAGGCACTCGGCCTTGTCGTCGTCATCGAAAGCTATGGATTTATCGGGGCGTACTAGGGGGGGCATAGCGGTTTCCTTCCGGGACCTGAGTTTCCTCTGGAGTTCCCAGAAGGCCTGGTGATTTGGGGTCAAATCGCTCAACAGCTTATCCCAACCCGCTTCACGCAGCTCAGCTATGCGTGTCCTTACAGCACGCTGTAAGTAGCGCATGTGAGCCTTGTTGGCGGGGCAGGGGAAGTTGTCGTATGCACGGGTGGCCGCGTTCTTCTCAGTCAGCAGAGCACGTGCATCGTCCGGGAGTTTCAAGAAACGAGTATTCGTTTCCGGAACCTCCCTTGAACAATCGTTCAGGACGGTTTGAACGTGCTCCGTGAGTGAGTCGATCGCGACCGTCGTGTCAGCGATAGAATCAAAAGTGTTGGGGATAGAATCCAATTGGGGGGATGTGTTGGATTTCAGCTTATCGCTTACTTTCCTCCAGTCCGTCACCCTTTTGGTAGCTGGGGGTTCATTGGGGTCAGAGGGACCTATGCGGGGGGCCAGTCTTATAACTACTGGGCGGTGATCCGAGTTAAGCTCGTGAACCGTTTCTATTGACTCTAGTCTGAGATTGACGTTCTTAAGGAGCGCCAAGTCAAGGATATCGGGGGAGTGATTGGGGTCGTGGGGATAGAAAGTATAAGTCATCGGAGCGATGACGTCAAAGTTACGAGAGGAGGAGAGGTTGAACAAGTGTCGACCTCTATTGTTGGCTACTGAGCTATTCCAAGAGGGATGTTTGGCATTGAGATCGCCTGCTATGATAACAGAGTCACTCAAGCCAAGAAGAATGTCTAAGTCGTCAGAGATGGGTTGAAAACTCTCTGCGGTACTACGGGGAGGAATATAGGCTGAGACTAAGGTAATCGGCTGATGGCCTGTCATACCTAGTCGGCAAATAGAGACTTCTACTTTAGATAGAGGGGGAGGGTCCATAGGGATGCAGTACAGATCCTTTTTATAATATATTAGAGTGCCGCCCTTGTGGCATCGCGTTCTATCGTTTCGAACGAGACGATAGTTCGCGACTGCCGGGTTGCTTTGAGAGGGTTTTAGAAACGTTTCCTGTGTGAGGAAAAGGTCAATGCGATGATCGCGGAGGAACTCCGCTACCTCATCGCGTTGACCTTTCAACCCATCTGCGTTGAAGACGCCTAGGTTAAGGGATCGGGGTTTGACTCTACATGGATTCGTATTATACATGATGGGGGGTTACGTAATCGGCGAGGGCCTGAGTGAGGTCCGGGTATGTGCGGAACACGTCCTGGATCCTCTTAATGTCACCGGATGCCCGAGCGACTCTAATATCATTCGCCATTTGAGTGGCGCGGGGGGTACAGAAAAGTACGAATGTGTCAGAGATGACATTAAAGTCCTCTGACATGGACATTGCCTTAGGATAGGCAGCCTTAAGGGCAGGCGCGGGAGCGGGTTTCGCGAGGGGCGCGGAGGGCGCGAGGGGCGCAGAGGGCGCGGGTGGCGGGAGGGGCGCAGAGGGCGCGGGGGGCGCAGAAGGCGGGGAGGGTACTTTGGCCGCAGAGGGCGGCGGGGGAGGGTGGGCACGGATGCGCGGATCCATGAGCGAGTAGAGAGGGGTATGGGGGAGAGGGGGTCTCGCGGTTTGCATGGCTGGAAAAGCCTGATAGTGGTGTAGTTGATTCCACGGACTGGGTCTCTGGGGACTCAGTCGCTCGGGCATCTGGGAGGGTTGGAAGGGCATATAATCCCTTTGCTTTGTCTGGCGAGCGTCAAGACGCTTAGCCGGCTTCAGCGAATGTATCTTGGGGGCCTTGGGACAGCCACGGTAATTGGCCGTGTGGCCTTCTTGCCCGCATAGCACGCAGCTAGGCGGGCTCAGGCAAAGGTCGCGGTCCTTAGGGCGGGGACAGTCAGCAGTGCCATGGTCGCCCAGGCACTTTACGCACCTGGGTTTCGCATGGCAATGCCTCTGCGAGTGGCCGTATTTCTGACAATTATGACATTGTCCTATGGAACTATTTTTCCAGGGCTTCTCAATAGTGAAGCCCGTGAGATGGCATATGGCCTTTACATTGAATATGGGGTGATGCCCCTCGGTTGGGGAGCACACGACAAGTACCATGTCGTATGCTTCCCTACCGCGCGAACGGTGCATCCGGTGCACCTCGTCTACCGGTATATTCTGCGACTTAAGGTCGGCCAGAATTTCAGGGGTGGGGATTTCGCGGGGGATACGTTTAATTACCACGCGGGTCTGTTTTTCCTCAGGGAGGGAGTAGGTGTGGAATGACACACCTCTCTCTCTCAGGAGTCTGGTAAAGTCCCTAAAATCGCGGGAATTTGGGAGGCTAACTTTGATACCCTGTTGGGTAGATCGGGCGTTTGTGTAGTTGATCCGTTGATCAACACACCATTTGGAAACGGCTGTCCACTTCTCCTTGTCTTGTATGAAGACAGGGGGAGGTGGCGCCATTTTCTTTTGACCGGGGACATTGGACTGGGATTGAGAGGGCGCGGCGGTATCCATCGCGGTGGATGTAGACGCAATCGGGCGGGGGGTGAGGGGGAGGGAGAGGAGAGCTACGGGGGAGGGGGAAGCCGGGGGAGCGTCCCGGTCTATATAATTTTTGGGAGGGAGAGAGGGAGAGGGCTCCTCCAGGGCGGCTACCTTAGCCGCCTGGGAGGAACTTTGCTTCTTCTTCTTCCTCTTGTTCCCCTTCCCGGTGACGGGTGTGAACCCATCATCCTCGGATTGGGAACCAGAGGAAGAAGAATTAGCCTGGACCGTCTCGCTATCGGACGAATAAGGGGAGAGGGCCGACTTTGAGGAAGCCGGCTCTGTGGTGTCCATTGGACTAAAGGGGGCGGGGAGGGAGGGACCTAGTGCGTCACTGAAGGCTTCCAGTGACTGGTTGAGATCGGGGGAGTTGGGGGCTTGCTGACTGAGAGACTGGAGGTCATCTCCGAACTTATCTATAAGAGTGGGACTCTCCTTAAGCATCTTCTGAATGAAGGTAAGGAGGGTCTCATTCCTATTTTGGAGGGCATCTAGCTTGTCGCTAAGCGACTTAATAGTAACCTCCATATTAGGGAGGTTACTCATTATGAGAGGGAGGGAGTTTGGGAACCTATTATAGTCCCTAAAATATTCCTAACTCTAACTCCCCGGGGGATAACCGGGGATGTGTAAACCCTCCCTGTCGGGTTAGACAGGGAGGTTGTGTACTTAAGGTGAGCCCTAAGCTTGCTTTTGCCCGTTGCCTGTCTTATTGTGCAACGGGGTCCTAACCAGTCTAGTGCGCCGGGTGTAGACACACCCGACCGACACTAGGTGTGTAGCTGTGGAGGCAAAACTGTCACCAATGCCGACTAGGAGACCCCCCAAGGCCGGACACTGGGACCCGTCCAATTGACTGCCTTACCCTGAAGGGGTTCGGCGGGTGTGATTGGGCCAACACCCCACTCGGTTTCGTTGGCACCGTAAGGTTTCCACCGAGGACCACGAAACTGTGGTTTTGCCCGGAAGGGGCCAAGGACGCGACGAATGTGTTTTTGACCAAAACTGTTACAGAAACACTTTATTAATTGTGTCCTGAAAAGGACAGCAATTAATAGCTGGAGAACACGATGAAACTCGGAGTTCAGGATGCCACAGGTGGGAGCACGGAGAAACAGCACGACCGTCCGCGACCGATGCCATGCGCTTTTTTTTTTTTTTTTTTTGATCTAGGGCATCTTGCAGGTGACCACTAAGGTCGTGGCTGCTTAACCGGACTGTCCTGTGGCTGCCAATAGCTACTACACTAAGGGCCTCCAGCCAGGGGCATAAAAACTATTCTAAATTAAAATTAAGCGAATGCTCGCTAAGGGCACCCCCTGTGGGGTACGAACCTCGGCTTAGGGCATTCGCTGAGGGGAGGACAGCAAGTTCAGGGACAGGCTGGATCAAGGATAGATCATTATTATTAGACGGGGAATTTAAAGCTACACGCTCAGCTGCGGCGCGGGCTGGCGTTTCATCGGACAAGGGTCGGGGGGGAGTAATTACTCGGGGTGGTCGCGCACGCGGTGGACCTCTGCGGCGAGGTCGGAACGACGGGTGTCGGGTGTTTTTGTTTTTGACTGTACTGGTGGCCCTATTAGACTCCTGGAGGAGTGTGACTGGATCATCGGGATCGGACAGGATATGCCGTGGACGGCGAAGTTGACTGAGGGTCGAGGGGGTATAATTGGCCGCAGCAACAATCAAGGGATTGCGGTGCAAGGCGGCGGAGTCAAAGTAACGCTTGGACATGCGTTTAAGGAACTGATGGATAGTAGGGATTCTAAGATCGAGATGGAGCATCTCGTTCCTAACGTACCAGGGCGCTCCCGTGGCTTTACGGAGGAATCGGTTTTGGATCGTCTGCATCCTATGGATAATGTGGGGCTTTGCTTGTGCAAAGACTGTACCCGCATAGGTCATGATGGGGCGGATGCACGCAGTGTAAATGCGCAATTTGCCTTTAAGAGACAATTTGCTGCGTGCGTTAAGGACATAGTAGAGTCTACTGAGAGCGAAAGCGGCTCGCGAGCGAACCGACTTTATGTGCTCTGCGAAGGAAAGGTGGTGGTCTAGAATCACACCGAGATACTTGGCTCGCTTCTCCCAAGGGATAGGCTTGCCTAGCATGGTGATCTTCTGGGAGGGCTGGGGGCGCTTAGATTTCGGTTTAACAAATAAAACCGCCTGACTTTTGTCGGGATTAACTTCAATTCTCCACTTTCTAAACCAGGTGCCAAGTTTATTGGCAGCTCGTTGTAGATTGCGGATGATATTGGGATGGGTGAAGCCCCTATAATATATGGCCGTATCGTCTGCGAACAGACCTAACTCGACCTTTGGAGTTTTAGGGATATCGCTCGTATAGAGAGTGAATAATAGGGGGGCTAGCACGGAGCCCTGAGGGACTCCGGCTCGGATAGGACGGGGGGAGGATAGGGCTCCCTCGATACGATAGCGAAAGGTGCGATTCGACAAGTAGTCCCGTAGAATGACTACGAGACGATCGGGCACACCGAGTTTGTATAGCTTGTATACCAACCCGTTGTGCCAGACCTTGTCGAACGCTTTCGCTATGTCGAAGAAGACCGCTCCTGTCGACCATCCACGGTAGTAACCACCATGGATGTATTCGACGATACGGTGGACCTGATGCACGCTAGAGTGCTGAGCTCGAAAGCCGAACTGCTCGTTGGGAATTAAGCCCTTGGTTTCGGCGTAATCCCTGAGACGCTTATAAATAAGCCTCTCATAGATCTTGCCTAGTACCTTGAGCAGACTAATAGGACGGTAACTAGAGGGTGCGGATTTGGGCTTTCCGGGCTTTGGGATGCCTATAACAGTGGCCTCTTTCCACGCCTGGGGAAAGATGTTGTTGCTAAGCGCACCATTGAAGATGGTGGCCAATAGCATTATGAGATGGGCGGGAAAGAGCTGGATCACCTTATTGGTGATGCCATCTGAACCGGGGGCTTTGCGAGTATGTAGACCCTTGATAATGTCGTGCACTTCGTCTGGAGTGACGGGAGGCAGAGGACATTCGGGGTCATCAACTGGCGGGAGGGAAGCTCTACGTTCGACTTCGGCGTCTACCTCAGTGAGGTGAGCTTGGTCTACTGGTAGGGAGCTGGGGGAGCATTGAGCCTCTAGACTGTCGGCAAGGCACTCGGCCTTGTCGTCGTCATCGAAAGCTATGGATTTATCGGGGCGTACTAGGGGGGGCATAGCGGTTTCCTTCCGGGACCTGAGTTTCCTCTGGAGTTCCCAGAAGGCCAGGTGATTTGGGGTCAAATCGCTCAACAGCTTATCCCAACCCGCTTCACGCAGCTCAGCTATGCGTGTCCTTACAGCACGCTGTAAGTAGCGCATGTGAGCCTTGTTGGCGGGGCAGGGGAAGTTGTCGTAAGCACGGGTGGCCGCGTTCTTCTCAGTCAGCAGAGCACGTGCATCGTCCGGGAGTTTCAAGAAACGAGTATTCGTTTCCGGAACCTCCCTTGAACAATCGTTCAGGACGGTTTGAACGTGCTCCGTGAGTGAGTCGATCGCGACCGTGGTGTCAGCGATAGAATCAAAGATGTTGGGGATGGAGTCCAATTGGGGGGATGTGTTGGATTTCAGCTTATCGCTTACTTTCCTCCAGTCCGTCACCCTTTTGGTAGCTGGGGGTTCATTGGGGTCAGAGAGACCTATGCGGGGGGTCAGTCTTATAACTACTGGGCGGTGATCCGAGTTAAGCTCGTGAACCGTTTCTATTGACTCTAGTCTGAGATTGACGTTCTTAAGGAGCGCCAAGTCAAGGATATCGGGGGTCAGGTTGGGGTCATGGGGAAAGAAAGTACTAGTCATCGGAGCGATGACGTCAAAGTTACGAGAGGAGGAGAGGTCGAACAAGTGTCGACCTCTATTGTTAGTTACTAAGCTATTCCAGGAGGGATGTTTGGCATTGAGATCGCCTGCTATGATAACAGAGTCACTCAAGCCAAGAAGAATGTCTAAATCGTCAGAGATAGGTTGAAAACTCTCTGCGGAAATACGGGGAGGAATATAGGCTGAGACTAAGGTAATCGGCTGATGGCCTGTCATACCTAGTCGGCAAATAGAGACTTCTACTTTAGATAGAGGGGGAGGGTCCATAGGGATGCAGTACAGATCCTTTTTATAATATATTAAAGTGCCGCCCTTGTGGCATCGCGTTCTATCGTTTCGAACGAGACGATAGTTCGCGACTGCCGGGTTGCTATGGGAGGGTTTTAAGAACGTTTCCTGTGTGAGGAAAAGGTCAATGCGATGATCGCGGAGGAACTCCGCTATCTCTTCGCGTTGACCTTTCAACCCATCTGCGTTGAAGACGCCTAGGTTAAGGGATCGGGGTTTGACTCTACATGGATTCGTATTATACATGATGGGGGGTTACGTAATCGGCGAGGGCCTGAGTGAGGTCCGGGTACGTGCGGAACACGTCCTGGATCCTCTTAATGTCACCGGATGCCCGAGCGACTCTAATATCATTCGCCATTTGAGTGGCGCGGGGGGTGCAGAAAAGTACGAATGTGTCAGAGATGACATTAAAGTCCTCTGACATGGACATTGCCTTAGGATAGGCAGCCTTAAGGGCAGGCGCGGGAGCGGGTTTCGCGAGGGGCGCGGAGGGCGCGATGGGCGCAGAGGGCGCGGGTGGCGGGAGGGGCGCAGAGGGCGCGGGGGGCGCAGAAGGCGGGGAGGGTACTTTGGCCGCAGAGGGCGGCGGGGGAGGGTGGGCACGGATGCGCGGATCCATGAGCGAGTAGAGAGGGGTGTGGGGGAGAGGGGGTCTCGCGGTTTGCATGGCTGGAAAAGCCTGATAGTGGTGGAGTTGATTCCACGGACTGGGTCTCTGGGGACTCAGTCGCTCGGGCATCTGGGAGGGTTGGAAGGGCATATAATCCCTTTGCTTTGTCTGGCGAGCGTCAAGACGCTTAGCCGGCTTCAGCGAATGTATCTTGGGGGCCTTGGGACAGGCACGGTAATTGGCCGTGTGGCCTTCTTGCCCGCATAGCACGCAGCTAGGCGGGCTCAGGCAAAGGTCGCGGTCCTTAGGGCGGGGACAGTCAGCAGTGCCATGGTCGCCCAGGCACTTTACGCACCTGGGTTTCGCATGGCAATGCCTCTGCGAGTGGCCGTATTTCTGACAATTATGACATTGTCCTATGGAACTATTTTTCCAGGGCTTCTCAATAGTGAAGCCCGTGAGATGGCATATGGCCTTTACATTGAATATGGGGTGATGCCCCTCGGTTGGGGAGCACACGACAAGTACCATGTCGTATGCTTCCCTACCGCGCGAACGGTGCATCCGGTGCACCTCGTCTACCGGTATATTCTGCGACTTAAGGTCGGCCAGAATTTCAGGGGTGGGGATTTCGCGGGGGATACGTTTAATTACCACGCGGGTCTGTTTTTCCTCAGGGAGAGAGTAGGTGTGGAATGACACACCTCTCTCTCTCAGGAGTCGAGTAAAGTCCCTAAAATCGCGGGAATTAGGGAGACTAACTTTAATACCCTGTTGGGTGGACCGGGCATTTGTGTAGTTGATCCGTTGATCAACACACCATTTGGAAACGGCTGTCCACTTCTCCTTGTCTTGTATGAAGACAGGGGGAGGTGGCGCCATTTTCTTTTGACCGGGGACATTGGGCTGAGATAGGGTTTGGGAGGGCGCGGCGGTATCCATCGCGGTGGATGTAGACGCAATCGGGCGGGGGGTGAGGGGGAGGGAGAGGAGAGCTACGGGGGAGGGGGAAGCCGGGGGAGCGTCCCGGTCTATATAATTTTTGGGAGGGAGAGAGGGAGAGGGCTCCTCCAGGGCGGCTACCTTAGCCGCCTGGGAGGAACTTTGCTTCTTCTTCTTCCTCTTGTTCCCCTTCCCGGTGACGGGTGTGAACCCATCATCCTCGGATTGGGAACCAGAGGAAGAAGAATTAGCCTGGACCGTCTCGCTATCGGACGAATAGGGGGAGAGGGCCGACTTTGAGGAAGCCGGCTCAGAGGTGTCCATTGGACTGAAGGGGGCGGGGAGGGAGGGGGCTAGAGCGTCACTGAACGCATCCAGAGACTGATCGAGATCGGGGGAGTTGGGGGCTTGTTGTTTGAGAGACTGAAGGTCATCTCCGAACTTTTCTATAAGAGTGGGACTCTCCTTAAACATCTTCTGAATGAAGGTAAGGAGGGTCTCATTCCTATTTTGGAGCGCATCTAACTTGTCGCTAAGCGACTGAATAGTTTCCCCCATGATAAGGGGGAAATTAGAAGAGGGAGGGAGTTTGGGAACCTATTGTAGTCCCTAAAAATATTCCTAACTCTAACTCCCCGGGGGATAACCGGGGATGTGTAAACCCTCCCTGTCGGGTTAGACAGGGAGGTTGTGTACTTAAGGTGAGCCCTAAGCTTGCTTTTGCCCGTTGCCTATCTTATTGTGCAACGGGGTCCTAACCAGTCTAGTGCGCCGGGTGTAGACACACCCGACCGACACTAGGTGTGTAGCTGTGGAGGCAAAACTGTCACCAATGCCGACTAGGAGACCCCCCAAGGCCGGACACTGGGACCCGTCCAATTGACTGCCTTACCCTGAAGGGGTTCGGCGGGTGTGATTGGGCCAACACCCCACTCGGTTTCGTTGGCACCGTAAGGTTTCCACCGAGGACCACGAAACTGTGGTTTTGCCCGGAAGGGGCCAAGGACGCGACGAATGTGTTTTTGACCAAAACTGTTACAGAAACACTTTATTAATTGTGTCCTGAAAAGGACAGCAATTAATAGCTGGAGAACACGATGAAACTCGGAGTTCAGGATGCCACAGGTGGGAGCACGGAGAAACAGCACGACCGTCCGCGACCGATGCCAGTCGCAGAGTGACCGATCGCGCTTTTTTTTTTTTTTTTTTTTT
Organism: Xanthia icteritia; assembly: GCA_949128155.2. Lineage (NCBI taxonomy): Eukaryota > Metazoa > Arthropoda > Insecta > Lepidoptera > Noctuidae > Xanthia > Xanthia icteritia. The sequence continues at coordinate 5,572,905 of OY855862.1, read as the reverse complement.
TTTTTTTTGATCTAGGGCATCTTGCAGGTGACCACTAAGGTCGTGGCTGCTTAACCGGACTGTCCTGTGGCTGCCAATAGCTACTACACTAAGGGCCTCCAGCCAGGGGCATAAAAACTATTCTAAATTAAAATTAAGCGAATGCTCGCTAAGGGCACCCCCTGTGGGGTACGAACCTCGGCTTAGGGCATTCGCTGAGGGGAGGACAGCAAGTTCAGGGACAGGCTGGATCAAGGATAGATCATTATTATTAGACGGGGAATTTAAAGCTACACGCTCAGCTGCGGCGCGGGCTGGCGTTTCATCGGACAAGGGTCGGGGGGGAGTAGTTACTCGGGGTGGTCGCGCACGCGGTGGACCTCTGCGGCGAGGTCGGAACGACGGGTGTCGGGTGTGCTTGTTTTTAACTGTACTGGTGGCCCTATTAGACTCCTGGAGGAGTGTGACTGGATCATCGGGATCGGACAGGATATGCCGTGGACGGCGAAATTGACTGAGGGTCGAGGGGGTATAATTGGCCGCAGCAACAATCAGGGGATTGCGGTGCAAGGCGGCGGAGTCAAAGTAACGCTTGGACATGCGTTTTAGAAACTGATGAATGGTGGGGATTCTAAAATCGAGATGGAGCATCTCGTTCCTAACGTACCAGGGCGCTCCCGTGGCTTTACGGAGGAATCGGTTTTGGATCGTCTGCATCCTATGGATAACGTGGGGCTTTGCTTGTGCAAAGACTGTACCCGCATAGGTCATGATGGGGCGGATGCACGCAGTATAAATGCGCAATTTGCCTTTAAGAGACAATTTGCTGCGTGCGTTAAGGACATAGTGGAGTCTACTGAGAGCGAAAGCGGCTCGCGAGCGAACCGACTTTATGTGCTCTGCGAAGGAAAGGTGGTGGTCTAGAATCACACCGAGGTACTTGGCTCGCTTCTCCCAAGGGATAGGCTTGCCTAGCATGGTGATCTTCTGGGAGGGTTGGGGGCGCTTAGATTTCGGTTTAACAAATAAAACCGCCTGACTTTTGTCGGGATTTACTTCTATCCTCCACTTTCTAAACCAGATGCCAAGTTTATTGGCAGCTGTTTGTAGTCTGCGGAGGATATTGGAATGGGTGAAGCCCCTATAATATATGGCCGTATCGTCTGCGAACAGACCTAACTCGACCTGTGGAGTTTTGGGAATATCGCTCGTATAAAGCGTGAATAGGAGGGGGGCTAGCACAGAGCCCTGAGGGACTCCGGCTCGAATAGGACGGGGGGAGGATAGGGCTCCCTCGATACGATAGCGAAAAGTGCGATTCGACAAGTAGTCCCGTAGAATGACTACGAGACGATCGGGCACACCGAGTTTGTATAGCTTGTATACCAACCCGTTGTGCCAGACCTTGTCAAACGCTTTCGCTATGTCGAAGAAGACCGCTCCTGTCGACCATCCACGGTAGTAACCACCATGGATGTATTCGACGATACGGTGGACCTGATGCACGCTAGAGTGCTGAGCTCGAAAGCCGAACTGCTCGTTGGGAATTAAGCCCTTGGTTTCGGCGTAATCCCTGAGACGCTTATAAATAAGCCTCTCATAGATCTTGCCTAGTACCTTGAGCAGACTAATGGGACGGTAGCTAGAGGGTGCGGATTTGGGCTTTCCGGGCTTTGGGATGCCTATGACAGTGGCCTCTTTCCACGCCTGGGGAAAGATGTTGTTGCTAAGCGCACCATTGAAGATGGTGGCCAATAGCATTATGAGATGGGCGGGAAAGAGCTGGATCACCTTATTGGTGATGCCATCTGAACCGGGGGCTTTGCGAGTATGTAGACCCTTGATAATGTCGTGCACTTCGTCTGGAGTGACGGGAGGCAGAGGACATTCGGGGTCATCAACTGGCGGGAGGGAAGCTCTACGTTCGACTTCGGCGTCTACCTCAGTGAGGTGAGCTTGGTCTACTGGTAGGGAGCTGGGGGAGCATTGAGCCTCTAGACTGTCGGCAAGGCACTCGGCCTTGTCGTCGTCATCGAAAGCTATGGATTTATCGGGGCGTACTAGGGGGGGCATAGCGGTTTCCTTCCGGGACCTGAGTTTCCTCTGGAGTTCCCAGAAGGCCTGGTGATTTGGGGTCAAATCGCTCAACAGCTTATCCCAACCCGCTTCACGCAGCTCAGCTATGCGTGTCCTTACAGCACGCTGTAAGTAGCGCATGTGAGCCTTGTTGGCGGGGCAGGGGAAGTTGTCGTATGCACGGGTGGCCGCGTTCTTCTCAGTCAGCAGAGCACGTGCATCGTCCGGGAGTTTCAAGAAACGAGTATTCGTTTCCGGAACCTCCCTTGAACAATCGTTCAGAACGGTTTGAACGTGCTCCGTGAGTGAGTCGATCGCGACCGTGGTGTCAGCGATAGAATCAAAGATGTTGGGGATAGAGTCCAATTGGGGGGATGTGTTGGATTTCAGCTTTTCGCTTACTTTCCTCCAGTCCGTCACCCTTTTGGTAGCTGGGGGTTCATTGGGGTCAGAGAGACCTATGCGGGGGGCCAGTCTTATAACTACTGGGCGGTGATCCGAGTTAAGCTCGTGAACCGTTTCTATTGACTCTAGTCTGAGATTGACGTTCTTAAGGAGCGCCAAGTCAAGGATATCGGGGGAGTGATTGGGGTCGTGGGGATAGAAAGTATAAGTCATCGGAGCGATGACGTCAAAGTTACGAGAGGAGGAGAGGTTGAACAAGTGTCGACCTCTATTGTTGACTACTGAGCTATTCCAAGAGGGATGTTTGGCATTGAGATCGCCTGCTATGATAACAGAGTCACTCAAGCCAAGAAGAATGTCTAAGTCGTCAGAGATGGGTTGAAAACTCTCTGCGGTACTACGGGGAGGAATATAGGCTGAGACTAAGGTAATCGGCTGATGGCCTGTCATACCTAGTCGGCAAATAGAGACTTCTACTTTAGATAGAGGGGGAGGGTCCATAGGGATGCAGTACAGATCCTTTTTATAATATATTAGAGTGCCGCCCTTGTGGCATCGCGTTCTATCGTTTCGAACGAGACGATAGTTCGCGACTGCCGGGTTGCTTTGAGAGGGTTTTAGAAACGTTTCCTGTGTGAGGAAAAGGTCAATGCGATGATCGCGGAGGAACTCCGCTACCTCATCGCGTTGACCTTTCAACCCATCTGCGTTGAAGACGCCTAGGTTAAGGGATCGGGGTTTGACTCTACATGGATTCGTATTATACATGATGGGGGGTTACGTAATCGGCGAGGGCCTGAGTGAGGTCCGGGTACGTGCGGAACACGTCCTGGATCCTCTTAATGTCACCGGATGCCCGAGCGACTCTAATATCATTCGCCATTTGAGTGGCGCGGGGGGTACAGAAAAGTACGAATGTGTCAGAGATGACATTAAAGTCCTCTGACATGGACATTGCCTTAGGATAGGCAGCCTTAAGGGCAGGCGCGGGAGCGGGTTTCGCGAGGGGCGCGGAGGGCGCGAGGGGCGCAGAGGGCGCGGGTGGCGGGAGGGGCGCAGAGGGCGCGGGGGGCGCAGAAGGCGGGGAGGGTACTTTGGCCGCAGAGGGCGGCGGGGGAGGGTGGGCACGGATGCGCGGATCCATGAGCGAGTAGAGAGGGGTGTGGGGGAGAGGGGGTCTCGCGGTTTGCATGGCTGGAAAAGCCTGATAGTGGTGGAGTTGATTCCACGGACTGGGTCTCTGGGGACTCAGTCGCTCGGGCATCTGGGAGGGTTGGAAGGGCATATAATCCCTTTGCTTTGTCTGGCGAGCGTCAAGACGCTTAGCCGGCTTCAGCGAATGTATCTTGGGGGCCTTGGGACAGCCACGGTAATTGGCCGTGTGGCCTTCTTGCCCGCATAGCACGCAGCTAGGCGGGCTCAGGCAAAGGTCGCGGTCCTTAGGGCGGGGACAGTCAGCAGTGCCATGGTCGCCCAGGCACTTTACGCACCTGGGTTTCGCATGGCAATGCCTCTGCGAGTGGCCGTATTTCTGACAATTATGACATTGTCCTATGGAACTATTTTTCCAGGGCTTCTCAATAGTGAAGCCCGTGAGATGGCATATGGCCTTTACGTTGAATATGGGGTGATGCCCCTCGGTTGGGGAGCACACGACAAGTACCATGTCGTATGCTTCCCTACCGCGCGAACGGTGCATCCGGTGCACCTCGTCTACCGGTATATTCTGCGACTTAAGGTCGGCCAGAATTTCAGGGGTGGGGATTTCGCGGGGGATACGTTTAATTACCACGCGGGTCTGTTTTTCCTCAGGGAGGGAGTAGGTGTGGAATGACACACCTCTCTCTCTCAGGAGTCGAGTAAAGTCCCTAAAATCGCGGGAATTTGGGAGACTAACTTTAATACCCTGTTGGGTGGACCGGGCATTTGTGTAGTTGATCCGTTGATCAACACACCATTTGGAAACGGCTGTCCACTTCTCCTTGTCTTGTATGAAGACAGGGGGAGGTGGCGCCATTTTCTTTTGACCGGGGACATTGGACTGGGATTGAGAGGGCGCGGCGGTATCCATCGCGGTGGATGTAGACGCAATCGGGCGGGGGGTGAGGGGGAGGGAGAGGAGAGCTACGGGGGAGGGGGAAGCCGGGGGAGCGTCCCGGTCTATATAATTTTTGGGAGGGAGAGAGGGAGAGGGCTCCTCCAGGGCAGCTACCTTAGCCGCCTGGGAGGAACTTTGCTTCTTCTTCTTCCTCTTGTTCCCCTTCCCGGTGACGGGTGTGAACCCATCATCCTCGGATTGGGAACCAGAGGAAGAAGAATTAGCCTGGACCGTCTCGCTATCGGACGAATAAGGGGAGAGGGCCGACTTTGAGGAAGCCGGCTCTGTGGTGTCCATTGGACTGAAGGGGGCGGGGAGGGAGGGACCTAGTGCGTCACTGAAGGCTTCCAGTGACTGGTTGAGATCGGGGGAGTTGGGGGCTTGCTGACTGAGAGACTGAAGGTCATCTCCGAACTTATCTATAAGAGTGGGACTCTCCTTAAGCATCTTCTGAATGAAGGTAAGGAGGGTCTCATTCCTATTTTGGAGGGCATCTAGCTTGTCGCTAAGCGACTTAATAGTAACCTCCATATTAGGGAGGTTACTCATTATGAGAGGGAGGGAGTTTGGGAACCTATTATAGTCCCTAAAATATTCCTAACTCTAACTCCCCGGGGGATAACCGGGGATGTGTAAACCCTCCCTGTCGGGTTAGACAGGGAGGTTGTGTACTTAAGGTGAGCCCTAAGCTTGCTTTTGCCCGTTGCCTATCTTATTGTGCAACGGGGTCCTAACCAGTCTAGTGCGCCGGGTGTAGACACACCCGACCGACACTAGGTGTGTAGCTGTGGAGGCAAAACTGTCACCAATGCCGACTAGGAGACCCCCCAAGGCCGGACACTGGGACCCGTCCAATTGACTGCCTTACCCTGAAGGGGTTCGGCGGGTGTGATTGGGCCAACACCCCACTCGGTTTCGTTGGCACCGTAAGGTTTCCACCGAGGACCACGAAACTGTGGTTTTGCCCGGAAGGGGCCAAGGACGCGACGAATGTGTTTTTGACCAAAACTGTTACAGAAACACTTTATTAATTGTGTCCTGAAAAGGACAGCAATTAATAGCTGGAGAACACGATGAAACTCGGAGTTCAGGATGCCACAGGTGGGAGCACGGAGAAACAGCACGACCGTCCGCGACCGATGCCAGTCGCAGAGTGACCGATCGCGCTTTTTTTTTTTTTTTTTGATCTAGGGCATCTTGCAGGTGACCACTAAGGTCGTGGCTGCTTAACCGGACTGTCCTGTGGCTGCCAATAGCTACTACACTAAGGGCCTCCAGCCAGGGGCATAAAAACTATTCTAAATTAAAGCTAGGCGAATGCTCGCTAAGGGCACCCCCTGTGGGGTACGAACCTCGGCTTAGGGCATTCGCTGAGGGGAGGACAGCAAGTTCAGGGACAGGCTGGATCAAGGATAGATCATTATTATTAGACGGGGAATTTAAAGCTACACGCTCAGCTGCGGCGCGGGCTGGCGTTTCATCGGACAAGGGTCGGGGGGGAGTAATTACTCGGGGTGGTCGCGCACGCGGTGGACCTCTGCGGCGAGGTCGGAACGACGGGTGTCGGGTGTTTTTGTTGTTTTTGACTGTACTGGTGGCCCTATTAGACTCCTGGAGGAGTGTGACTGGATCATCGGGATCGGACAGGATATGCCGTGGACGGCGAAAATGACTGAGGGTCGAGGGGGTATAATTGGCCGCAGCAACAATCAAGGGATTGCGGTGCAAGGCGGCGGAGTCAAAGTAACGCTTGGACATGCGTTTAAGGAACTGATGGATAGTAGGGATTCTAAGATCGAGATGGAGCATCTCGTTCCTAACGTACCAGGGCGCTCCCGTGGCTTTACGGAGGAATCGGTTTTGGATCGACTGCATCCTATGGATAATGTAGGGCTTTGCTTGTGCAAAGACTGTACCCGCATAGGTCATGATGGGGCGGATGCACGCTGTATAAATGCGCAATTTGCCTTTAAGAGACAATTTGCTGCGTGCGTTAAGGACATAATAGAGTCTACTGAGAGCGAAAGCGGCTCGCGAGCGAACCGACTTTATGTGCTCTGCGAAGGAAAGGTGGTGGTCTAGAATCACACCGAGATACTTGGCTCGCTTCTCCCAAGGGATAGGCTTGCCTAGCATGGTGATCTTCTGGGAGGGTTGGGGGCGCTTAGATTTCTGACCGATCGCGCCCGATTTCCACGTTTTTATACGCGGAGCGCGTAGCCGTGTCAGTGTGTGGGGGTGCACAGCTAACGAAACTAATTCACAAAACGCGCAAGCGCGCGCGCGCGCTCTCTAGCCAAGCGGCGTCACGTACGCTGCACCATGGTTAAGGAAGGGGTGGGTAGAGATTTAGCACAATTTAATAAACTATTGCTTTTTAGTATATCTACCTACACATAATTATGACAAGACCTTTTAATAATATTAATGAGGATTTTTTTTTATTTTTTATTTTTTTTTTTTTTTTTTTTTTTCTTTCTAGTCTATAATTCTGTTGAATAAGTTTTGAAATGGGATTGTAGGTAAGTACTCACCTACATACACCTACGGGGTAGTTTATTTATTTATGTGCGTGAATATTTTACGTCACATGTTACGAAAAGTATTAATATAATATGAAATAGGTAGGTAGGTAGGTAGGTAGGTAGGTAGGTAGGTAGGTAGGTAGGTAGGTAGGTAGCTAGGTATTTAGTAGTAGGTACTATAACATTTCCATCTTTTCCCTAAGTCAATTAATTAATTAATTAGGTACCTTTATAGATTTATTAGACTGTAAGCACAAGTGTCGAATATTGAAATCGAAAGTGCAATGGAAATTGTATTCATGTATAATAGATAGGTAGTGATCTAGGACCTATCTATGTAGGTATTTCATACTTACGATAGATAAAATTTTTTGTTTATTTGGTGAGATTTTTCTTGTACCTGTGTACCTATCTATAATATTTATGCGTATGTTATTATGTACTTATAATATAACGTTTTGACTCTCTGTGTAATAGAAACGAATATTTTTCATATTCATGATAGTTTTGTTAGCCCTGAAAAGGGCTTTTTGGTGTGGTGAGCGCATGCACGCGCGCTTAGCATCTCGGTGCCGCCGTCCGTGATTTCTTCAGTTGCTTCTGATGAATCGTTGGTGACGAGCTCGAGACACGTCGAGCGCGTTCCGCACCCTCCTTCCCGAGGACGATAGACGCGTACGTACTGCGTGCGCGCGGTTGGACGATGATGAAAACAAACAAACGCACAAAGCACGCGCGCGCCTCTCTCTACAGTGTGCAGTATTATTACATACAAAACATTAATAATAATAATTATGTAAGTACGTACACACACACTGCACAGTAGGTAAGACGCGCACGCACATTTGTCACTATCACTCATCAGCTGCTGCTGTTGTTGTTGTATCGATGGTGGGTGGTGGTCGTCAGCCGACTCTGCGCCGCTGTCGTCGTCGCCGTCGCCGTCGTCGCCGGTGTAACGCGAACGCGACCGTAGCTTACTTCTTAGCTGCGGACGCTTTCTTGGCTGCCGGCTTAGACTTGGGTGTGACCGCGGCCTTCTTGGGTTTAGGCGCTTTAGGTTTCTTGGTCGGCGGCTTCGCTGTCTTTTTAGCTTTAGGAGCGGCGCCTCCCTTCGCCTTAGCGGGGGCGGCGGCCTTCTTGGGTGTAGGCTTCTTCTTAGCGGCGGCGGCCTTCTTGTCCTTGGCGGCAGCGGCGGCCTTGGCCTTTGAAGGTGAACTGGAGGCGGCAGACGCGGCCGCGGCTGCTGCCTTCTTGGTCTTGGCACCCGCCGCAGAGGCGGTCGCCTTCTTCGTCTTGGCGGCGGCGGCGGGCGCCTTGCCGGCGGCCTTGCCAGCAGCACCACCGGCGGGTTTCTTGGCGTGGTGCGATTTCGACTCAAGCTTGAAGGAACCGGAGGCACCCTTGCCCTTGGTCTGGATCAGTGCGCCAGATTCGACGGCGCTCTTCAGGTATTTTCTGATGAACGGAGCCAGTTTCTCCGCGTCGACCTTGTACTGAGCGGCGATGTACTTCTTGATCGCCTGCAGGGAAGATCCGCTACGCTCCTTCATCTCCTTGATAGCGTTGTTGACCATCTCAGATGTTTTGGGATGAGTCGGCTTCGCCTTCGGCTTCTTCGCAGCACCGGCGCCGCCGGCCTGCCTCGCCTGCTTCTTCGCTGGGGTAGTGGGCGCGGGAGCCTCGGTAGCGACTGCGGTGTCTGCCATTGTATTATATTTGTTTTGAAAAAGATTCAACTTCACACACAACACACTGTTAAAAAGTAGACCGTACTAGGTAGTAGTAAGTAGGACGTATAAAGAGAGACTTAGATGTCGCCACTTATAGGTTTTACGAAGTTCGTATGCGTACGCTTAGGTACGACGGAACTTTACCGTAACGAGCGCCGTGATGTCGCGGGACGTTTTCTCGTATGAACGCTTGAAAGTTTTCACTAACACGTATCTAATAAAATAAACAAAAAGAAGGGTTAACGGCGGTTAGTGCATCGAGGTTTTGCGGTTTCGGACAGGTCATGAAGTTGACGATGCGGGTGTGCGAATTCGGGGCGAGTGAGGTGCGCGTTCAGCCGGTGGCGGTGTTTTATTTTGACGACTGCGTACGAAGCGTAGGTCGGGTCGTGTTCAAAACGTTATTTTCTCTATAAAAGTGATAGTTAGTGTGCAGTTAGGTCGACGCGTCAACAAGGAGGATATCGAGCTTGTGTGGTAACAGGACTTTGTCGATATCACACCGTCTCGTGAAGGTATTATCGACCTAAAAGTGAAGCGTCGTAAAACACCTCGAGCGCCGAACTGCTAAGGACGGACGACTCCGTCCAGGACGTGCAACCTATTAATATAGTAATTTATTAAAAGACGAGAGTGCCCTTCGACGAGTGGACAGTGTACAGATCGGTATAATCGCATCGGGAATCGTAATAAACAATGTGTAAAACAACGACAATACTCTGGTACAGCTACTCTGTAGGTCGCGCCAGTACCGTACGCGGCTGGTCCGAGTACCGCGGCGCTCTCTTCACAGTAAGCAGCAGTCCGCCTGTGTAATACAGCTAGGTACCTACGTATACTAAAATAATGGCTAAGTAAGTAAGTAGGTAAATAAATAAATAATATGAACAAAAAGAAAAAAAAATATGCGTCAAAATTGCAATAAGTAGATACGTATAGGCAATAATAAACAAACGGCACGCGAATCATGGGGCGTTCAAACGAATAGGTAGTACCTACCTAGCTAGGTAGAGTTTCTACAACGTAAGTATTGAATCTACTAATGTTTTACTTTTATTTTTCATTCAATTCCAGTATACACCTCAGTGAGTGGCGATGGGCTTTTCATCATGCGTAGAAGAACAAAAACAAGCGTCAACTTAGCGCGTATTTATTACCTGCCTGCGTATAAGCAAGCGAAGCGCGCATTATGTAGGTAGGCACCTACATAATTATTTCAATTTTAAGATATTTTTATAATAAAGGTATTATTTATAATATAATTACGGTATTTCATTTATGTTTACCCCCTCTCGTAGGTAGATAGATAACTCCAAAACCAAAGTAGGTACCTACGTATTACACAGTGCCCAATGATTTTGGGTCCACCCAAAAGTATAATAGTAGTGTAAACTAAGTATACGTGGTGGTACTTGCGTGCATCTTCTAACTAACTAACTAACTAAATAAATAAATAGGTAGGTAGGTAGGTAGGTTGAGGTACGTTTTTTAGACAATTCCACTCAAGAAACATATTTAATAATATCGAATAATATGCGGCCCTGAAAAGGGCCTTTTTTATGTGCGCTTCTATATACGTATGGTTGAACGGTATGATTATGTTCACAACAAACACAACACACACACGTCCACCACCACAGTATGTAGAGCTGGTTGCGCCGCAGGCAACACGTACACGCGGGGCATGCAGGTGTTTAACCGCCGAAACCGTACAGGGTGCGACCCTGGCGCTTCAGAGCGTAGACGACATCCATGGCGGTGACGGTCTTCCTCTTGGCGTGCTCGGTGTAAGTGACGGCGTCGCGAATGACGTTCTCTAGGAACACTTTAAGCACACCGCGAGTCTCTTCGTAGATCAGACCGGAGATACGTTTCACGCCGCCTCTGCGAGCCAGACGACGGATGGCGGGCTTCGTGATACCTTGGATGTTATCACGAAGTACCTTCCTGTGACGCTTGGCTCCTCCTTTTCCCAGACCCTTTCCTCCCTTACCGCGACCGGTCATCTTCTTTGCAGTGGGGTTTCAAAATAACACAACGAACGATAATACACTCAGCACGGGAGTGCGCACACGAACGACGCGAGCGACTGGAATATCTTTTAACGGCTTTTTTTTTTTTTTTTTTTTTTTGTGTATGGCATCTCGTAGATGACCTCTGAGGCCATGACTACTTAACCGAGCTTTCCTGCGGATGCCTTAAGCTACTAATACTCAAAGCCTCCAGCCAGGGGCGAAAAAAAAACTATTCTAATTAAAACTAGGCGAGCGCTCGCTAAGGGCACCCCCTGTGGGGTACGGACCTCGGCTTAGGGCGTCGCTGGGGGGAGGACAGCAAGATGGGACAGGCTGGATCAAAGATATGTTATTATTATTTGTCGGGGAGTTTAAAGCTACAGGCTCAGCATCGACGCGGGCTGGCGCATCGTCGAGCAAGGGTCGGGGTGGAGTATTATTTACTCGGGAGGGTCGCGATCGCGGAGGACCTCGGCGGCGAGGTCGGAATGCGGGTCGGTGTCTGTGCTTGAGCACTGTACTTGTGGCCCTATTGCTCTCCTGGAGGAGGGTTATGGGGTCATCAGGGTCGGTGAGGATTTGCCTAGGGCGGCGGATCTGACTAATTCTGCTGGGGACATAATTGGCGGCCTCGACAACCAGAGGGTTGCGATGTTTGGCAGCGGACTCAAAGAAACGCTTGGAGTTGCGTTTTAAGAATTGGTGGATTGTGGGGATCTTTAGATCGAGATGGAGGATCTCGTTCCTAACGTACCAGGGGGCACCGGTGATTTTGCGGAGGAATCTATTTTGGAGTGTTTGCATCCTATGGATGTGGTGAGGCTTTGCGTGTGCAAAGACGGCTCCCGCATATGTCATGATTGGGCGAATGCACGCCGTGTACGTACGCAATTTGCACTTTAGTGACAATTTGCTACGTGCATTCAGGATGTAGTGGAGTCTCCCTAGCGCGAAAGCGGCTCGCGAGCGAGCCTGCTTTATATGATCGCTAAAGGAGAGATGCTGGTCGAGGACAACACCTAAGTATTTGGCTCGCTTCTCCCAGGGGATAGGCTTACCGAACATGGTGATTGGTCGGGGGAGGGGGGGTTTCCATCGCTTTTTCGGTTTCGAAAAGAGAACCGCTTGGCTTTTATCTGGGTTAACTTCGATCCTCCACTTTCTAAACCAGGCGCCGAGGTTGTCGACTGAGGTTTGGAGAGTGCGGGCTATCGAGTCAGAGCCGGAACCCTTGTAGTAGATGGCCGTGTCGTCTGCGAACAGAGCCAACTGCGCCTTTCTACTCTTTGGGATATCGCTGGTGAATAGCGTAAAGATCAAGGGGGAGAGCACAGAGCCCTGAGGGACTCCTGCGCGGATAGGACGGGGGGAGGATATCGCTCCTTCGATGCGATAGCGGAAAGTGCGGTTTGACAAAAAGTCCCGTAGGATGAGCACGAGACGATCTGGCACACCGAGTTTGTAGAGCTTATATAATAAGCCGTTGTGCCAGACTTTGTCGAACGCTTTCGCTATGTCGAAGAATACTGCACCGGTTATCAAACCGCGTTGGAAGCCACCGCTTATGTGTTCGATAATCCGGTGGGCCTGGTGCACGCTAGAGTGCTGGGTTCTGAACCCAAACTGTTCGTTGGGGATGAGGCCCTTGGTTTCGGCATAGTCTCTGAGACGCTTATAAATAAGCCTCTCATAAACTTTGCCGAGTACCTTGAGCAGACTTATGGGGCGGTAACTCGACGGTTCGGTCTTTGGCTTGCCTGGTTTCGGGATGCCGATGACCGTGGCCTCTTTCCACGCTTGTGGAAAGATGTTATTGCTTAGGGCACCATTGAAGATGGTGGCCAATAGCATTATCAGGGGGGCAGGGAATAGCTGGATCACCCTATTAGTGATTCCATCAGAGCCGGGGGCTTTGCGGGTTTTCAGACCTTTGATGATGTCCTGCACCTCGTCAGGAGTGACGGGAGGCAGCGGATTATCAGGGTCCTCGACGGGAGGGAGAGAGGCTCTACGTTCGACCTCAGCGTCGACCTCTAAGAGGTGAGTTGGGTCTACTGGTTGGGAGCTGGGGGAGCATTGGGCCTCGAGACTGTCTGCTAGGCATTCAGCTTTTTCAGTGTCCTCGAAAGCGATGGTCTTGTCGGGACGAGTCAGGGGGGGCATAGAGGCGCATTGCTGGGACTTGAGTTTCCTCTGAAGATCCCAGAATGCCAGGTGGGTAGGCTCTAGTTCGCTGAGCGTTTTGTCCCAGCCCGCGTCACGCAGCTCCTGTAAGCGTGTCTTTACAGAGTTCTGCAAATAACGCATATGGGCTTTGTTAGCGGTGCAGGGAAAGTTGCTGTAGGCACGGACGGCCGCGTTCTTCTCAGTTATCAGTGCACGCACATCGGCAGGCAGGCTCCAGCGAGGGTCATCCCCCACTGGGACCTCCCTTGAGCAACTGCTCAGGACCGATTGCACGTGCTCCGTGAGTGAGTCGATCGCGGCCGTCGTGTCCGCGATAGAGTCGAATTTGTCGGGGATGGAGTCCAATTGGGGGGACGTGTTGGATTTCAGCTGGGTGCTTACTTTCTTCCAGTCCGTTACCCTTTTGGTGAGAGCGGGTTGGGAGGGGTCGGGGAGACCTATGCGGGGGGCCAATTTAATGACTACTGGGCGGTGGTCAGAGTTGAGCTCATGCACCGTTTCTATGGAGTCTAACCTTAGATTGACGCTCTTAAGGAGCGCCACGTCTAGAACGTCGGGGATATGGTTAGGGTCGTGGGGAAAGTGGGTTGGGGTCATCGGGGCGATGACGTCAAAGTTAAGAGTGGTGGAGAGGTCGAACAAGTGTCGCCCTCTAGTGCTAGTTCTGGAGCTATTCCAGGCGGGATGCTTGGCATTGAGGTCACCCGCTATGATAGCAGAGTCACTCATGCCGAGTAGGATAGAGAGGTCGTCAGAGAGGAGTTGGAAGTTCTCCGAAGAGCTATGGGGAGGGAGGTATACCGATACCAGCGAGATCGGCTGATGGCCCGTCATGCCTAAGCGGCAGATTGAGACTTCTAATCGTGAGAGGGGAGGAGGGTCTATTGGGATGCAGTATAGATCCTTTTTATAATAAATGAGGGTGCCGCCCATGTGACATCGCAATCTGTCATTTCGAACTATGCGATAGTTGGCGATTGACGGATTGCGGTTACAGGGTTTCAGGAAGGTCTCTTGGACTAGGAGAATGTCAATTTGATGGTTGCGGAGGAAAGCCGCGATCTCATCTCGTTGACCACTAATGCCATTTGCATTGAAATAACCTAACTTGAGGGATCGGGGTTTGAACCTAGTATTGGTGGCGTTATACATTATGGGTTCTGGTAGGGGTGCTGAGGGAGGTCAGGGCTTGCGTAATCTCGGGATATGCGTTATATATGGCCTGGATCTTGACGAGATCGCCGGCGGCTTGAGCGGCAAGGATTTCCTTAGCCATTTGGTGAGCGCGAGGGGAGAGGAAGGCTATGTAGGTCGAGCTAATGATATTGTAGGTCATGTTAGGACCGACTGAGGGGGGGGCTACGGTTGGGGGACGCGTTGCTACAGGAGCAGGTGCGGATTGGACGGGGGGCGCGGGTATGCGAGTGCGGGGGTCCATGAGGCGAGGGATGGTGGTGGTCGGGGGAGGGGGTGGGGGTTGTGAGACCGCCAGGGCTGGGAACGCCTGTTGATGGTGGAGATAGTTCCACGGACTAGGCCTCTGAGGGCTTAGTCGCTGTGGCATTTGGGCTGAGGGTACTTTAAACCCAGAGGGGGCTTCTCTTTGCTGGCGGGCGTTAAAACGCTTGGCCAGTTTGGGAGACGAAGATTTGGGGGCTTTTGGGCAGCCACGGTAATTTGCCGGGTGCCCGACTTGCCCACAGAGGACACAGCTGGGTGGGTCGGGGCAGAGGGAGCGGTCCTTTGGACGGGTGCACTCGGAAGTGCCGTGCTCGCCCAGGCACTTTACGCACCTGGGTTTTGCGTGGCAGTTCCGCTGTGAGTGGCCGTACAGCTGGCATTGGTGACACTGACCAATGGCACCGCTTTTCCATGGTTTCTCTATTGAGAAACCCATGAGGGAGCAGAGGGACTTTAGCTGAAAGATAGGGTGGTGACCCTCTACCGGGGAGCAGACGACAAGGATCATGTCGTATGGTTCACCACGTTTACCGCGGTGCATGCGGTGGACCTCGTCGACGGGGATATTTTGCGACCGAAGGTCGGTTGAAATATCGGAGATGGGGATTTCTTTGGGGATCCTTTTGATCACCACTCGGATTTGGCGCTCCTCTGGGAGGGAGTACGTGTGAAATGACACACGTCTCTCTCTCAGGAGTTTTGTAAATTCCCTAAAATCGCGGGAAGTTGGGATTTGGACTTTAATACCCTGTTGGGTATTTCGGGCACTAGTGTATGCGATCTTTTGATCGCAACACCACTTGGAGATGTCCGTCCACTTCCCTTTGTCCTGAACGAACACGGGTGGTGGCGGGGGGACCTTTTTTGGCCCGGGGGTAGGTGGGGTGGGGGCACCCTGTGAGGATGACGTCATCGGGCGGGGCGTGGGGGCATCCTGTGCGGAGGATGACGTAATCGGGCGGGGAGCGGGGGAGGGGGAAGCTACGGGGGCGCAAGTAGCGGGTGTAGCGAGAGAGGGTAGGGACGGAAGCGGCGACTCAGAGTCGTCCACCGCGATGACCTTATTGGCCTGGGTGGAGCTCTGTTTTCTGTTCTTCCTCTTTTTCCCTTTTCCTTGGACGGGGACGAATCCGTCGTCGTCGGAATGGGAAGAAGAGGACGAAGAGAATTTTGCCTCTTGGTCGGAGTGTGGGTATGGGGACGTGGGGCGCTTTTTAGCGGAGGTGATGGGCTCGTCAGTGTCCATAGACTCTGTCGGGCTGAGCGGGCTTTCCAGCTCTACAGCTGGGAGGGACGACTCAAGAGCGTCGCTGAAATCGGCGACGCTCGTGTCTGTGGGAGCTAGGAGGGCTCGCTGCAATGCAGCAAACCGAGCGCCCCATTTGGCTTGTAGCCGGGGCTCCTCGTCTAACATGTCCTTAAACAAGTCGAGGACCTTCGTGAGGCGAAGGTCCGCCATATTGATCGGGGGGGACTAAATTTTTAGGAGGGAATGGTTCCTAATCCTAACTTTCCCTAAAACCTATCTCCCCGGGGGATAACCGGGGATGTGTAAACCCTCCCTGTCGGGTGTAGACAGGGAGGTTGTGTACCTACTGGTGAGCCCTAAGCTTGCTTTTGCCCGTTGCCTATCTTATTTGTGCAACGGGGTCCTAACCAGTCTAGTGCGAAGGGTGTAGACACACCCAACCGACACTAGGTGTGTGGCTGTTGAAGCAAAACAGTCACCAATGCCGACTAGGAGACCCCCCAAGGCCGAACACTGGGACCCGTCCAATTGACTGCCTTACCCTGAAGGGGTTCGGCGGGTGTGATTGGGTCAACACCCCACTCGGCTTCGTTGGCACCGTAAGGTATCCACCGAGGACCACGAAACTGTGGTTTTGCCCAGAAGGGGCCAAACAACGCGACGATGTACGTTTTGTAACGATAATCTGTTATCGAATACTTTATTAATTGTGTCTTGAAAAAGACAAACAATTAATAGCGGTCGGTAGTCTATTCGACTACTTAGCTCGTCGCTCTGCACGACGATATCAGGAACCACAACACAATCAGGAACTCTCGAACACACTGTAGCGCACGTCCGTCCGCGACCGGTGCCGAGCGTCGAAACTCTTTTAACGGCTCCGTGCTGCTTGTATTTATACTAAACGCGGAGCGCAGCGGGCGGGGGGACGGAGACGTGGAGGTGCGGGGGGCGAGTCGAGCCGGCGCTCGTCGCTGATTGGTCGATGTCTCTTAAAACAGAACAAGTTACATACTAAACTTTATGTTTTCCAATTTTATAAAATTTTATTTTATTTTAGTTACTCCATAATTATATATATAAATAAATGTATGTACCTATGCCGTAACAATTAATACTCTTCAGTTTACTCGATATATAGGTACCTACTTAAATTAAATACATCATAATATTATACAATATTACCATACTGTGTCCCTAGTAAACTAAAGTATGATTTAGTTTACTAGGGACACAGTACAATTTGTAAGTATAATTTGTGTTATAGGTAGGTAGGTATATAGATAGTAAGTAGTTAGGTACATTATTGTATGTACTTTTCTCTCATTCGACTTTATTCATTGTAATGTAAAATTATAAGTGATATAGGTACCTAGTTAGGGAGTTTGTTTTGTTTGAAAATAAATGTTGCTTATGTGGATTACAGTGTAGGGTATAGGTAGGTAGGTAGGTATTTAACGTTTTTTTTTTTTTGACGTCTGATATAAAGAAACATTTAATTATCTGATACATATGTGGCCCTGAAAAGGGCCTTTTATGTGAACGAACGAACGCACAGCCACAGCCACAGACACGTTGCAATGCACGAAGGCAGTCTACGTGGAGGGCGATGTGTATTGTGACGTCAGCAGTTTAAGCGCGTTCGCCTCTGATCCTGCGCGCCAACTGGATGTCCTTGGGCATGATGGTGACGCGCTTCGCGTGAATCGCGCACAGGTTGGTGTCTTCGAAGAGACCGACGAGATAAGCTTCGCTAGCCTCCTGCAGCGCCATAACAGCGGAGCTCTGGAAACGGAGATCGGTCTTGAAGTCTTGTGCGATCTCACGCACGAGACGCTGGAACGGAAGCTTGCGGATCAGCAGTTCGGTACTCTTCTGGTAGCGACGAATCTCACGGAGGGCCACAGTGCCGGGCCTGTAGCGATGGGGTTTCTTAACGCCACCGGTGGCCGGTGCGCTCTTGCGCGCAGCCTTGGTGGCGAGCTGTTTCCTCGGTGCCTTACCACCGGTGGATTTACGAGCGGTCTGCTTAGTACGCGCCATTGTAAACACGGAAAGACGACGACGACAGATAAATAATAATCAACTGAGAATACTAACTTTAGATACACGCAACGGACGCGCGCGGACCTACACACTTCGAACGTACGAGAGAGAATAAAAACGTACCAAGCAACGGTCGAGTATTTATACCAAAGCAACTAAGCGGGCAGGAGCGCGCGCGCGCCCCTGCGCGCCCTCTTCAGTACAACGAGCTAACTAAAATTGTTATAAAATATAAAACAATTAATCTAATAAGTATGTTTAAAACTCTTAATTAATAATATTTGTGTCTGTTATTTTACAAAATACACCAGTCTGTCTAAAAGTGTAGATAAATACAAAAGTGCCGTGCCCCCCCCCCCCCCCCCGCCCCCCGTAAACAAATATACAAATTTTATTAGTTGTCTAGAGAGACTTGTTGAGAAACTAACTGTGTGAATTTTCTATGTTAAGTTTTCTGCTACATACGTATTCACTTGCATCTCAATTAATACGCTATCGTTTAAGCGGGAAGTTTCCTGTGCATGTTGTATTTGTTTATGCATAGTTATTTAGTAAGTAAGTAAGTAAGTAAGTAAGTAAGTAAGTAAGTAAGTAAGTAAATAAGGAAGGAAGGTAGGTAGGTAGGTAGGTAGGTAGGTAAGTAGGTAGGTAGGTACGTATGTATGTATGTATGTATGTATGTATGCATGTAACTAAATAATTAAGCAAGTAAGTGTAGGTAGGTCTATTATAATAAGCCTGATAAGTCTTCATTCAATTCATTATGATACTAGGTACGTGTTTGTTTTAAAAACTACCTATATATAAGGTATAATATAATAACTATCTAGTAGTAACGTTTTGACTCATCAAATTTAAAGAAACGTGAATTTATCACATGAACATATTTGTGGCCCTGAAAAGGGCCTTTTGTTTTTACTCCTGCCATCTCACGGTGTGCGTGCGTGCGCGTCCAGACGTTTGTCGTGGTTTGCTCGTAAGCACGTGAATCATGCGCGCGTCTCGTACGTACATGACATAATATATGCACATTACGATGACACTAACACACAATTAACACGCACCACGGTCAACAAGACACACGAACAAGCGCACTGGGTTTAACACTGTACACAAACACGAGGCGGCGTTGAGACGGAGCGTCGGCGGCTCTTGCTAGCCTACCGACCCACCCGCCCGCTCACTTGGAGCTGGTGTATTTGGTGACGGCCTTGGTGCCCTCACTGACGGCGTGCTTGGCGAGCTCGCCGGGCAGCAGGAGCCTGACGGACGTCTGCACCTCCCTGGACGTGATGGTGGATCTCTTGTTGTAGTGGGCGAGACGGGAAGCTTCGGCGGCGATACGCTCGAAGATGTCGTTCACGAACGAGTTCATGATAGACATGGCCTTGCTGGAGATACCGGTGTCGGGGTGCACCTGCTTCAGGACCTTGTAGATGTAGATGGCGTAACTCTCCTTCCTCTTGTGCTTCTTCTTCTTCTTGTCGGTCTTGGAGATGTTCTTCTGGGCTTTGCCAGACTTCTTGGCGGCTTTACCACTTGTCTTGGGCGGCATTATGAAATTGTCGAGTACACGTGCTACCGAAACGGGGTTCAGTCGCAGTATAACGCCCCAGATGTTGAGTCGTCGCGACGCCCCCGCAAGGGGGCGTGGCGAGCGGGGTCGGAGCGTCGCCCCTCGCCCGCGGGAGCCATACAGTGACCCGCTACTACGGGCCCCTCACTATGTTGGCCTACAACGGCCTATGGCCTGCGATGCAGCACGCTGCATCTGTGTGTATGGTTGCTATGGATATTTCTGTAGGCGCGCCACGACGCTATTTCCTATAGCGCCGCTTTTCTTCACGGCATCTCGGCGGTCAGTCCCCGCCAGGTGAGACCCCCAGTTACCTGGGGGAGGCCCAACGAAGACGACCAGCGACAGAGATGCCGACTCGACGCCCTACAGGTAGATATGTAGTTTACCCTCGCCCCGCTTACAGATCTAGCCGTTTACGGATTGAGGGATAAACAGTCGTGTATGTATGAGCGGTTTGTACTGTAGTGTATCACCGCTCAGTGTCAACGTGCGTCGCGGCCCACGTCGCGTCTGCACGTGTTGTGTAGGATGCATGTGTAGTAATGGTTGTCTGTATATAGTTACGTGACATGCCTATATTAACTTAGAACACGCCACGCAACAGATGTGTGTGTACATCTGTAGAGTCTTATTATTTCGAGTGAGCTGCGTGTAACCTGGATGCTGCTCACTCGAGGCGTCAATCCGGTGGATGGGGTCAGTCGTCCGCTACCAGGTCGCGGGGCAGGGGTCTCGCGTCAGGTGGGCGCGCGTGCAGTGGCGCTATCTGCCTGACATGGGGCCAGGCAGAAGCGTCGGCACGCGCGAACATCACCTTCGCGAGTCGCCTCACAAACTCATCCAGGCTCTCGATCCCGAGGTCCCGCTGGATGACGTCATTCCTCACGTAGCGAGGAGCGTCTACGATAGTCCGCAGCGCAAGGTTTTGTTGCGCGCGGAGCTGCTTTCGGCTCGACTCGCTCGTGAGGGCGAACCAAGCGGGCGCGGCGTACGTCAATACCGAGCGTATGTACGTCTTGTACACGCTCAGTTTGACGCGCACCGGGATGCGGGACGAGAGCACAGGTTTGAGCAGGTTGCGGGCGACCCTACCCTGCGCGGCGACCTTGCGGACGTGTGGCCCCATCGTGAGGCGGCGGTCGATGGTCACACCCAGGTACTTGACCAGGGGCGACCAATCGACGGCGGCTCCTTGTAGCTTCAAAGGTGGTGGGAGGTGCGCGTACCCGGTAAGTAGCGCCTGCGTCTTACCCACGTTAACCGACAGCCGCCATTTAGACAGCCACTCGGGGAGTAGGTCGAGGGCGCGCTGCATTTTGACCGCCGCGTGTTTCGCATTGAGCGAAGTTGTAATATACGCGGCGTCGTCAGCATACAGCGCGAGCGTCGCCTCTGGAGTGGTGGGGATGTCGTCGGTGTAACGTGAGTAACACGCCGGCGAGATGCAGCTGCCCTGCGGCACGCCAGCCATCACCGGGCGGGCGCCGGATAGCGCCCCGTCGACCACCACCTTGAAGGTCCTGTGGGACAGAAAGGAGGAGACCACCCTTACAACGCGACGGGGCGCGTCCGAGGTGGACAATTTGTATAGTAGGCCCTCGTGCCATACACGGTCGAAGGCCTTCTCCATGTCAAGGAATACTGCCACCGAGCATTCCTTCTTTCCTAATGCTGAAGTCAAGAGGTGCAGTACCCTTGACAGCTGAAGCGTCGTGCTGTGCTCCGCCCTGAAACCAAATTGCTCAGGACGCGGCGCAATATGAGGTACGAGGTGTCGCAGCAGGAGTGCTTCGAACACCTTGGAGACCGTCGGCAGCAGTGTTATCGGCCGATAGCTCTCCGGCTTCGCAGTATTCTTCCCCGCCTTGGGCAGCATAATGACGCGCCCCTCCTTCCACGAGGTGGGAAATACCCCCGTGCGCAGTATCGCCGTGTACAGGCGCGCCAGTGCCGCTACCGTACGGAACGGCAAGTGGCGTAGCGCTGCGTTGGTGATACCGTCAGCACCGGGGGCCTTCCTGGGCTTCGTCCTTAGGATGGCGCGTCTAACTGCGCCAGGCGAGAAGAAGATAGGGCTCTCCTCGGGAGCTATCGGCGGTGCGAAGTAGTCTCCCAGGTGTTTCTCGACTGCTGCGACATGCTCAATGTCGGCGGTCGGGTTAGGGCGGAACTGACGCTCCAGGTGTTCGGCGAAGACCTCCGCCCGGTCCTCCGCTACATACTTTAAGGCCCCGTCGCTGTTGAGTAGAGGGCGCACCGGGGCTGGGGTGTTCGTCAGTTGGCGGCATAGTAAATGTGTAGACGGCCAACTATCCGTAGCGGCGTCTATTCGATCTTCCCAGCCCGCGGCGGTGTGGGCCGTAAGCTCGGCCTTCACCTTCTCCGCGAGACGGTTAAGTTCTGTTTTTAAAGTGGGGCATCTGAGTTGCTGCCACTGCTTGCGAAGACGCCTCTTCGCGGCGATTAGCGCTGTCAAGCGTGCCGGCAAGGGCGGCATAAGCCCTCTCCCTTGCGGCCGCGTCGTTGTCGCCGCTTCCAGGGCGCTCTGTATGCAAGCAGTGACATCTTCCGCCGCTTGCTCTACGTCCGCGGAGGAAACAATAGGCCGAGCTGGCGTGGTGGTCTCCAGCCTTTCTGTATAGTCCATCCAGTCAATCGACCGACGTGGCGCTATAGGCTTCATCCGGGTCGGCATGCCCGATAAGACGACGAGTACAGGTTGGTGGTCCGACTGTAACTCGTCGTCTATCACTTGCTGAGTGATCTGGCAGCGTAGCCCTCTGTGGACTACGATGTCCAGCACGTCCGGCATGTACCGCACTATGTCCGGGTAGTGGGTAGGCATCTCTGGGCCGGACACCGAGTACCCGAAGGCTTCCGCGTCCGCGAAGAGCCGTCTCCCCTCGGTATTCGCGTTCATAGAGTTCCACGCCGGGTGCTTGCAATTAAGGTCGCCGGCAAGGATGACTGCGTTGTCGCTATGCGTGCCGATTAGCGCCCGCATCTCAGCCATAACAAGGCGAGTCGCGGGCGGTTTGTAGCACGCATAGAGACTTATGTCCTCGCCGGCAACGTGTAGTTGCACACCCAGGGCGTAGAAACTACTGAGTGACGGCAAGGGGAGCTCTTGATGGACGACTCTTCGCCTCACAAGTACCGCCAGACCACGGTATCGGGCTTTCTGAGCCGACCTTTCGTCCTTCCTGTAGACATGGTACCCCGGGAACCTAACCCTATCTTCGGGTCCCAGGTACGTCTCGCTGATTAGCGCCACGTCGATGTCTTGATCCCGAAGGAGGTGGCGGAGGGGGGCGACCTTAACCCTAAGGCCGCGGGCGTTCCAGTGTATAATCCTTAACGGTCTAGCCATCACAGAGTGACAGCAATGTGGCCAGACCGTCAAGGATGACCGCCTCTATGTCTCGGCCCTGCCTGATCGCCCTTATGAGATCCATAAGTAATTTGATCGCGCAGGTTGTAAATTCCTTCGATGTTTGCGCGTTTTTATTCGCGCTAATTGGCGCGATAGTAGCGCCACCACTCGTCGCCGCAGGGAAGCTTCCCTGCGCAGCGATTGGCCGTTGTGCCGTCTTGGCTTTGACCGCGGCAGTGGCGGCGCCATGCGGCTTTTGGGTGAACCCACTAGTTTCCCGGTTTTGCCGCTGCGCCATGTTGGCGCCACTAGTGGGTTCGTTTCCTTCGAGTGTTGTTCCCTTCGGTGCAACCTGCGCGATCAATGAGGCAGGGGCGGCCGTAGGGGGGTTTTCTTTGTCCTCCGGGGGGGCGGGTTTCTTCCCTTTCCCCCCGCGCTTCTTCTTCCTCCGCCTGGAGGAGGAGGCTTGGGTTCTCTCAGTGGGCTCGTTGGCCGCCGCCATCAGCGTCGTGCCTTGAGCCTCTTCTGTGGCTATTCCTGTTTCTTGCGGCCTGGGCGCTTGTGCCCGGCTTGTGGCCGTGATGGCGACGGTCCCCGCTCGCTTATTCTTGATCTCTTTCTGGAATACGGGGCACTTTATGTTGCTCGCGGGGTGCGGGCCACCGCAGTTCGCGCAGGTGGCCGGCTCTTCCCGCGGGCGCGGGCAATCCCGTGCGGCGTGTTCCCCCCCGCATCGCACACAAGCGAGCGGACGGTGGCACTGGTGCGAGCTGTGCCTGAATCGCTGGCACCGGTGGCACTGTGCGGGCCCACGCTTCCCCTTCCAAGCTTCAATCTTGACACCACGCATGTACATGAACACGGTGGTGTCGTAGATTGCCCGGACGTCGGGGGTCTTTTTGAGGATGGCGTGAAAAACACAGCCGGGCCTCCCTTGTGCGCCTTTTATATGGCGCACGTACTCCGGCTGGTAACCCAACGCCCGGAGTTCCTCCTCAATCTCCTTCGGGTCCGTATCCGCCGGTAGGCCCCGTATGGCGATCTTGAGGTTCTTGTCCGCCGGCAAAGAGTACGCGAACCAGCTGACGCCGCTACTCTTTTCCAGGCCCGTCAGGTACCGCTGGACCAGCCTGTACTCGTCTTCGGTCTCCGGGGTAAATCTCACCCCGGTCCCGTACGGACGAGCATTAGGAGGCCGGCCCAGTTTCCCACTGATGGCCCGGAAATGCGCGGCCCAGTTGGGCAGCGTCTCGACGACCAGCGGGGGGAACCTCAGCTTCTTTTTCCCCTTTTGCTTCGTCGACGTTGGTGACGAAGCGCCGGGTGTGGCGGCAGGGGGGGGGGCGGAACCAGTAATGGGTCCCGGGGGCAAGTTCTGTGTACTCACCCCGGCTCTCGGCGGAGACGGCGACGGCGACTTCGGTGGTGTGCGGCGGCGGACCGCGTCGGAAAAAGTGGGCGACACTGGCGTGCCCCGACCCCGCGGCGCGCTTTCGCGCTGTGGCCGCGGCGGGTCTAGGCAGTACCGCTTCGCCTCCTCCGACGCGGTCTCACCGGAGCTTCTCCTGCGGCGCTGGGGTCTGGCCTCGAGTTCGAACTCAAAGTCGAACCCCAGCGGCGGCGACATCGGTGACGCCTGTGACGTCACACCAGCAGCCGCTCGGCCTGCGATGGGCCGCGCATCGGATCGCGGGGTCATGTCCGGGGACATATCCTCGCGACCGGACGCGGCCGAGCCCACGGACGCCAGCGACATGCTCGACCCCAAGCGTGAGGAGCATGCCGATAGCATGGCGGGCGACTCGCATGCCGAGACTCTAGGCGGCGCCGGTGAGTCAGGCGCCTGCTTCTGCTGATGGGTCCGCTGTGTATACGGACCGGTGCTTGCTGGCCGCTCTCGC
Organism: Xanthia icteritia; assembly: GCA_949128155.2. NCBI lineage: Eukaryota > Metazoa > Arthropoda > Insecta > Lepidoptera > Noctuidae > Xanthia > Xanthia icteritia. Next base: position 5,548,278 of record OY855862.1, on the reverse strand, counting down.
TCAGCCGTCGCCGGTCCCGCCAGCGAGAGGCGGAGGCCGGCGGCGGCGGTGCGCGAAGCTGGCACAGCTTTGGGTGATGCTGCGGGCGCAGCCCCGGGGGGCGCGGGCGGCGATACGAACCGTGGCGGCGGAGCTGTGGTTCGAGTAGTGGGCGCGCGGGTCCGTGCGGATGGCACAGGGGTGCGCGGCGCGGGGAGCGCGGGGTAGGCAGCACGCGGCGCTGCGGAGCGCGCAGCAGACGCGGCTGGCTGCGGCACGGGTGCGGTTGCGCGCGCGGGCGGCACGGATGTGCGCGCATGTGGAGCGCGACTCGCGTTAGGCCCCGGGGCCTGTATAGGTACCGGGCGAAACGCGGCGGGACGGATAGCTACCGCGTGCGGGCGGCTCGTCGACGGCGTCGGCGCAACGCGCGCAGGCGCCAATGTCGTCGGTGGGCCAGCGGCAACGGCGGCACTTTCCCCCCCTCCTCTTCCCTCCTTCTTCTTCACTGGTGGTCCGGCTGGCGGCGCACCGGACGACACGTCGCCAATGTTTGGCAACGATATCGCCCGGTCCAACGCCGGACGGGCCTCCTGGGACCCGGCATCGCGGCCCAAAGAGCCGCGCTTGCCGGGTTTCGGCATCTTCGGGGCGTGGCCTCCGCGACCGCTGCGGCGAATAAACGCCGGGCAGCCCGGGGCGATTCTCCCTGTGTCTGCACAGGCACCGACGGGGTCCTGTACACTCACAGAGAGAAACGATAAAATAAAATTTGCGGTCCGCGCGGATTTTCGCGATACTACACTCACGACGACGAATCCTCAGGTGGTTATCGCGACTGGACACGGGCTAATCCTCAACGCCCCAGACATATTAACAGTTGTATTTATAGTGACTCTCACGGCGCACAGTTGCGGAAAACGGTGAGACATTCGACGCAGCGGCGGACCAATCACAACGCTCCTAAGCCAGAGTGTAGATCGCGCGCGGGGAGAGGGGATGCTCGGGAGGGGGGCGAAGGGGCGGGCGAGGCGACGCTTATTGCTTGTATTCGTCATTATTGGAAAATATGTAAGAAAACTAATTTTAACATAAAAACTATATAAAAATTACATTAGAAAAAAGGTATTAACTGGTGTCATATTATTATTTTCATAATGCGTAATGCATAAATGCATTTGAAAAAGATTTACTTATAAAGGTTTCGAAACCTTTTCCTGCTCACGTTATTTAGTAAAATTATAAATATATATTATAAGTATATATTATTCTGTGTTATTATGTAAATAAACATTGTTGTTGTGATGCATAAAACACCAACATAATTTACAAAATTTTTGGTATGTGTACCTACATAACGACAACATTTTGTACTGCTCGTAACAACAACAACATTTCACATTATCTACTCTGAACTGTGCGTTTGTCTGTAATGGCCCGAGTATATTTGACAAATTCAATGATATGATATGTGCAAGTACCTAAATTATAGTTTCTAAATCTCCTTCCTAAGAGTTATTATTAGGTAGGTACGGTCTATTTTAAAGAGAGTGTGTGAGGTAAATAGATAGATAGGTAGGTAGGTAGGTAGGTAGGTAGGTAGGTAGGTACGTTTTTGTTTGACGACAAGACTGATAAAGAAACTGTCTGTTATAATATTTGACGAATCATATTGTGGCCCTGAAAAGGGCCTTTTGTTTTGAATGCATACGAGCGGAGAGCATCGCGAAAACGCCGACATAATAGATATAGGCATAAATATTATATCGAAGTACGCGTGCGGGGGCACTCGCACGAAGCACCACCACGTTCAGAAGTTGCGGTACGACGTTTAAGCCTTCTTCTCGGTCTTCTTGGGCAGTAGCACGGCCTGGATGTTCGGCAGCACACCACCTTGAGCGATCGTCACGCCGGAGAGCAGCTTGTTCAACTCCTCGTCGTTGCGGATGGCCAATTGAAGATGACGCGGGATGATCCTGGTCTTCTTGTTGTCTCTCGCGGCGTTACCGGCCAACTCGAGGACCTCAGCGGCCAGATACTCCATCACGGCGGCCAAGTAGACGGGAGCACCGGCACCCACGCGCTCTGCGTAGTTTCCGTTACGCAGCAGCCTGTGAATACGACCCACAGGGAACTGGAGACCAGCACGGTTGGAACGGGACTTTGCCTTTCCCTTCACCTTGCCACCTTTACCGCGACCAGACATAATGAAAGATTTGTTTATAGAACAACTCACGAAAACAACGAAACACGCGTACAGAAGTGCGCGCGCCGAACGAATCTAGTTATAATGTTCCGATCGCGCTTTTTTTTTTTTTTTTTTTTTTTTTTTGATCTAGGGCATCTTGCAGGTGACCACTAAGGTCGTGGCTGCTTAACCGGACTGTCCTGTGGCTGCCAATAGCTACTACACTAAGGGCCTCCAGCCAGGGGCATAAAAACTATTCTAAATTAAAATTAAGCGAATGCTCGCTAAGGGCACCCCCTGTGGGGTACGAACCTCGGCTTAGGGCATTCGCTGAGGGGAGGACAGCAAGTTCAGGGACAGGCTGGATCAAGGATTGATCATTATTATTAGACGGGGAATTTAAAGCTACACGCTCAGCTGCGGCGCGGGCTGGCGTTTCATCGGACAAGGGTCGGGGGGGAGTAATTACTCGGGGTGGTCGCGCACGCGGTGGACCTCTGCGGCGAGGTTGGAACGACGGGTGTCGGGTGTTTTTGTTGTTTTTGACTGTACTGGTGGCCCTATTAGACTCCTGGAGGAGTGTGACTGGATCATCGGGATCGGACAGGATATGCCGTGGACGGCGAAAATGACTGAGGGTCGAGGGGGTATAATTGGCCGCAGCAACAATCAAGGGATTGCGGTGCAAGGCGGCGGAGTCAAAGTAACGCTTGGACATGCGTTTAAGGAACTGATGGATAGTAGGGATTCTAAGATCGAGATGGAGCATCTCGTTCCTAACGTACCAGGGCGCTCCCGTGGCTTTACGGAGGAATCGGTTTTGGATCGACTGCATCCTATGGATAATGTAGGGCTTTGCTTGTGCAAAGACTGTACCCGCATAGGTCATGATGGGGCGGATGCACGCTGTATAAATGCGCAATTTGCCTTTAAGAGACAATTTGCTGCGTGCGTTAAGGACATAGTAGAGTCTACTGAGAGCGAAAGCGGCTCGCGAGCGAACCGACTTTATGTGCTCTGCGAAGGAAAGGTGGTGGTCTAGAATCACACCGAGATACTTGGCTCGCTTCTCCCAAGGGATAGGCTTGCCTAGCATGGTGATCTTCTGGGAGGGTTGGGGGCGCTTAGATTTCGGTTTAACAAATAAAACCGCCTGACTTTTGTCGGGATTAACTTCAATTCTCCACTTTCTAAACCAGGTGCCAAGTTTATTGGCAGCTCGTTGTAGATTGCGGATGATATTGGGATGGGTGAAGCCCCTATAATATATGGCCGTATCGTCTGCGAACAGACCTAACTCGACCTTCGGAGTTTTAGGGATATCGCTCGTATAGAGAGTGAATAATAGGGGGGCTAGCACAGAGCCCTGAGGGACTCCGGCTCGGATGGGACGGGGGGAGGATAGGGCTCCCTCGATACGATAGCGAAAGGTGCGATTCGACAAGTAGTCCCGTAGAATGACTACGAGACGATCGGGCACACCGAGTTTGTATAGCTTGTATACCAACCCGTTGTGCCAGACCTTGTCGAACGCTTTCGCTATGTCGAAGAAGACCGCTCCTGTCGACCATCCACGGTAGTAACCACCATGGATGTATTCGACGATACGGTGGACCTGATGCACGCTAGAGTGCTGAGCTCGAAAGCCGAACTGCTCGTTGGGAATTAAGCCCTTGGTTTCGGCGTAATCCCTGAGACGCTTATAAATAAGCCTCTCATAGATCTTGCCTAGTACCTTGAGCAGACTAATGGGACGGTAACTAGAGGGTGCGGATTTGGGCTTTCCGGGCTTTGGGATGCCTATGACAGTGGCCTCTTTCCACGCCTGGGGAAAGATGTTGTTGCTAAGCGCACCATTGAAGATGGTGGCCAATAGCATTATGAGATGGGCGGGAAAGAGCTGGATCACCTTATTGGTGATGCCATCTGAACCGGGGGCTTTGCGAGTATGTAGACCCTTGATAATGTCGTGCACTTCGTCTGGAGTGACGGGAGGCAGAGGACATTCGGGGTCATCAACTGGCGGGAGGGAAGCTCTACGTTCGACTTCGGCGTCTACCTCAGTGAGGTGAGCTTGGTCTACTGGTAGGGAGCTGGGGGAGCATTGAGCCTCTAGACTGTCGGCAAGGCACTCGGCCTTGTCGTCGTCATCGAAAGCTATGGATTTATCGGGGCGTACTAGGGGGGGCATAGCGGTTTCCTTCCGGGACCTGAGTTTCCTCTGGAGTTCCCAGAAGGCCAGGTGATTTGGGGTCAAATCGCTCAACAGCTTATCCCAACCCGCTTCACGCAGCTCAGCTATGCGTGTCCTTACAGCACGCTGTAAGTAGCGCATGTGAGCCTTGTTGGCGGGGCAGGGGAAGTTGTCGTATGCACGGGTGGCCGCGTTCTTCTCAGTCAGCAGAGCACGTGCATCGTCCGGGAGTTTCAAGAAACGAGTATTCGTTTCCGGAACCTCCCTTGAACAATCGTTCAGGACGGTTTGAACGTGCTCCGTGAGTGAGTCGATCGCGACCGTGGTGTCAGCGATAGAATCAAAGATGTTGGGGATAGAGTCCAATTGGGGGGATGTGTTGGATTTCAGCTTATCGCTTACTTTCCTCCAGTCCGTCACCCTTTTGGTAGCTGGGGGTTCATTGGGGTCAGAGAGACCTATGCGGGGGGTCAGTCTTATAACTACTGGGCGGTGATCCGAGTTAAGCTCGTGAACCGTTTCTATTGACTCTAGTCTGAGATTGACGTTCTTAAGGAGCGCCAAGTCAAGGATATCGGGGGTCAGGTTGGGGTCATGGGGAAAGAAAGTACTAGTCATCGGAGCGATGACGTCAAAGTTACGAGAGGAGGAGAGGTCGAACAAGTGTCGACCTCTATTGTTAGTTACTAAGCTATTCCAGGAGGGATGTTTGGCATTGAGATCGCCTGCTATGATAACAGAGTCACTCAAGCCAAGAAGAATGTCTAAATCGTCAGAGATAGGTTGAAAACTCTCTGCGGAAATACGGGGAGGAATATAGGCTGAGACTAAGGTAATCGGCTGATGGCCTGTCATACCTAGTCGGCAAATAGAGACTTCTACTTTAGATAGAGGGGGAGGGTCCATAGGGATGCAGTACAGATCCTTTTTATAATATATTAAAGTGCCGCCCTTGTGGCATCGCGTTCTATCGTTTCGAACGAGACGATAGTTCGCGACTGCCGGGTTGCTATGGGAGGGTTTTAAGAACGTTTCCTGTGTGAGGAAAAGGTCAATGCGATGATCGCGGAGGAACTCCGCTACCTCATCGCGTTGACCTTTCAACCCATCTGCGTTGAAGACGCCTAGGTTAAGGGATCGGGGTTTGACTCTACATGGATTCGTATTATACATGATGGGGGGTTACGTAATCGGCGAGGGCCTGAGTGAGGTCCGGGTACGTGCGGAACACGTCCTGGATCCTCTTAATGTCACCGGATGCCCGAGCGACTCTAATATCATTCGCCATTTGAGTGGCGCGGGGGGTGCAGAAAAGTACGAATGTGTCAGAGATGACATTAAAGTCCTCTGACATGGACATTGCCTTAGGATAGGCAGCCTTAAGGGCAGGCGCGGGAGCGGGTTTCGCGAGGGGCGCGGAGGGCGCGGTGGGCGCAGAGGGCGCGGGTGGCGGGAGGGGCACAGAGGGCGCGGGGGGCGCAGAAGGCGGGGAGGGTACTTTGGCCGCAGAGGGCGGCGGGGGAGGGTGGGCACGGATGCGCGGATCCATGAGCGAGTAGAGAGGGGTATGGGGGAGAGGGGGTCTCGCGGTTTGCATGGCTGGAAAAGCCTGATAGTGGTGGAGTTGATTCCACGGACTGGGTCTCTGGGGACTCAGTCGCTCGGGCATCTGGGAGGGTTGGAAGGGCATATAATCCCTTTGCTTTGTCTGGCGAGCGTCAAGACGCTTAGCCGGCTTCAGCGAATGTATCTTGGGGGCCTTGGGACAGCCACGGTAATTGGCCGTGTGGCCTTCTTGCCCGCATAGCACGCAGCTAGGCGGGCTCAGGCAAAGGTCGCGGTCCTTAGGGCGGGGACAGTCAGCAGTGCCATGGTCGCCCAGGCACTTTACGCACCTGGGTTTCGCATGGCAATGCCTCTGCGAGTGGCCGTATTTCTGACAATTATGGCATTGTCCTATGGAACTATTTTTCCAGGGCTTCTCAATAGTGAAGCCCGTGAGATGGCATATGGCCTTTACGTTGAATATGGGGTGATGCCCCTCGGTTGGGGAGCACACGACAAGTACCATGTCGTATGCTTCCCTACCGCGCGAACGGTGCATCCGGTGCACCTCGTCTACCGGTATATTCTGCGACTTAAGGTCGGCCAGAATTTCAGGGGTGGGGATTTCGCGGGGGATACGTTTAATTACCACGCGGGTCTGTTTTTCCTCAGGGAGGGAGTAGGTGTGGAATGACACACCTCTCTCTCTCAGGAGTCGAGTAAAGTCCCTAAAATCGCGGGAATTAGGGAGACTAACTTTAATACCCTGTTGGGTGGACCGGGCATTTGTGTAGTTGATCCGTTGATCAACACACCATTTGGAAACGGCTGTCCACTTCTCCTTGTCTTGTATGAAGACAGGGGGAGGTGGCGCCATTTTCTTTTGACCGGGGACATTGGGCTGAGATAGGGTTTGGGAGGGCGCGGCGGTATCCATCGCGGTGGATGTAGACGCAATCGGGCGGGGGGTGAGGGGGAGGGAGAGGAGAGCTACGGGGGAGGGGGAAGCCGGGGGAGCGTCCCGGTCTATATAATTTTTGGGAGGGAGAGAGGGAGAGGGCTCCTCCAGGGCGGCTACCTTAGCCGCCTGGGAGGAACTTTGCTTCTTCTTCTTCCTCTTGTTCCCCTTCCCGGTGACGGGTGTGAACCCATCATCCTCGGATTGGGAACCAGAGGAAGAAGAATTAGCCTGGACCGTCTCGCTATCGGACGAATAAGGGGAGAGGGCCGACTTTGAGGAAGCCGGCTCAGAGGTGTCCATTGGACTGAAGGGGGCGGGGAGGGAGGGGGCTAGAGCGTCACTGAACGCATCCAGAGACTGATCGAGATCGGGGGAGTTGGGGGCTTGCTGCTTAGCAGCGAGGGACGGTACGTTTTTACCGTACTTTTCTGAGAGAGTGGGACTCTCCTTAAGTAACATATGGATGTACGTAAGGAGGGTCTCATTCTCACTTTTTAGCGCATCTAGCTTGTCGCTAAGCGACTGAATAGTTTCCCCCATGATAAGGGGGAAATTAGAAGAGGGAGGGAGTTTGGGAACCTATTGTAGTCCCTAAAAATATTCCTAACTCTAACTCCCCGGGGGATAACCGGGGATGTGTAAACCCTCCCTGTCGGGTTAGACAGGGAGGTTGTGTACTTAAGGTGAGCCCTAAGCTTGCTTTTGCCCGTTGCCTATCTTATTGTGCAACGGGGTCCTAACCAGTCTAGTGCGCCGGGTGTAGACACACCCGACCGACACTAGGTGTGTAGCTGTGGAGGCAAAACTGTCACCAATGCCGACTAGGAGACCCCCCAAGGCCGGACACTGGGACCCGTCCAATTGACTGCCTTACCCTGAAGGGGTTCGGCGGGTGTGATTGGGCCAACACCCCACTCGGTTTCGTTGGCACCGTAAGGTTTCCACCGAGGACCACGAAACTGTGGTTTTGCCCGGAAGGGGCCAAGGACGCGACGAATGTGTTTTTGACCAAAACTGTTACAGAAACACTTTATTAATTGTGTCCTGAAAAGGACAGCAATTAATAGCTGGAGAACACGATGAAACTCGGAGTTCAGGATGCCACAGGTGGGAGCACGGAGAAACAGCACGACCGTCCGCGACCGATGCCAGTCGCAGAGTGTCCGATCGCGCTTTTTTTTTTTTTTTTTTTGATCTAGGGCATCTTGCAGGTGACCACTAAGGTCGTGGCTGCTTAACCGGACTGTCCTGTGGCTGCCAATAGCTACTACACTAAGGGCCTCCAGCCAGGGGCATAAAAACTATTCTAAATTAAAGCTAGGCGAATGCTCGCTAAGGGCACCCCCTGTGGGGTACGAACCTCGGCTTAGGGCATTCGCTGAGGGGAGGTCAGCAAGTTCAGGGACAGGCTGGATCAAGGATAGATCATTATTATTAGACGGGGAATTTAAAGCTACACGCTCAGCTGCGGCGCGGGCTGGCGTTTCATCGGACAAGGGTCGGGGGGGAGTAATTACTCGGGGTGGTCGCGCACGCGGTGGACCTCTGCGGCGAGGTCGGAACGACGGGTGTCGGGTGTTTTTGTTGTTTTTGACTGTACTGGTGGCCCTATTAGACTCCTGGAGGAGTGTGACTGGATCATCGGGATCGGACAGGATATGCCGTGGACGGCGAAAATGACTGAGGGTCGAGGGGGTATAATTGGCCGCAGCAACAATCAAGGGATTGCGGTGCAAGGCGGCGGAGTCAAAGTAACGCTTGGACATGCGTTTAAGGAACTGATGGATAGTAGGGATTCTAAGATCGAGATGGAGCATCTCGTTCCTAACGTACCAGGGCGCTCCCGTGGCTTTACGGAGGAATCGGTTTTGGATCGACTGCATCCTATGGATAATGTAGGGCTTTGCTTGTGCAAAGACTGTACCCGCATAGGTCATGATGGGGCGGATGCACGCTGTATAAATGCGCAATTTGCCTTTAAGAGACAATTTGCTGCGTGCGTTAAGGACATAATAGAGTCTACTGAGAGCGAAAGCGGCTCGCGAGCGAACCGACTTTATGTGCTCTGCGAAGGAAAGGTGGTGGTCTAGAATCACACCGAGATACTTGGCTCGCTTCTCCCAAGGGATAGGCTTGCCTAGCATGGTGATCTTCTGGGAGGGTTGGGGGCGCTTAGATTTCGGTTTAACAAATAAAACCGCCTGACTTTTGTCGGGATTAACTTCAATTCTCCACTTTCTAAACCAGGTGCCAAGTTTATTGGCAGCTCGTTGTAGATTGCGGATGATATTGGGATGGGTGAAGCCCCTATAATATATGGCCGTATCGTCTGCGAACAGACCTAACTCGACCTTCGGAGTTTTAGGGATATCGCTCGTATAGAGAGTGAATAATAGGGGGGCTAGCACAGAGCCCTGAGGGACTCCGGCTCGGATGGGACGGGGGGAGGATAGGGCTCCCTCGATACGATAGCGAAAGGTGCGATTCGACAAGTAGTCCCGTAGAATGACTACGAGACGATCGGGCACACCGAGTTTGTATAGCTTGTATACCAACCCGTTGTGCCAGACCTTGTCGAACGCTTTCGCTATGTCGAAGAAGACCGCTCCTGTCGACCATCCACGGTAGTAACCACCATGGATGTATTCGACGATACGGTGGACCTGATGCACGCTAGAGTGCTGAGCTCGAAAGCCGAACTGCTCGTTGGGAATTAAGCCCTTGGTTTCGGCGTAATCCCTGAGACGCTTATAAATAAGCCTCTCATAGATCTTGCCTAGTACCTTGAGCAGACTAATGGGACGGTAACTAGAGGGTGCGGATTTGGGCTTTCCGGGCTTTGGGATGCCTATGACAGTGGCCTCTTTCCACGCCTGGGGAAAGATGTTGTTGCTAAGCGCACCATTGAAGATGGTGGCCAATAGCATTATGAGATGGGCGGGAAAGAGCTGGATCACCTTATTGGTGATGCCATCTGAACCGGGGGCTTTGCGAGTATGTAGACCCTTGATAATGTCGTGCACTTCGTCTGGAGTGACGGGAGGCAGAGGACATTCGGGGTCATCAACTGGCGGGAGGGAAGCTCTACGTTCGACTTCGGCGTCTACCTCAGTGAGGTGAGCTTGGTCTACTGGTAGGGAGCTGGGGGAGCATTGAGCCTCTAGACTGTCGGCAAGGCACTCGGCCTTGTCGTCGTCATCGAAAGCTATGGATTTATCGGGGCGTACTAGGGGGGGCATAGCGGTTTCCTTCCGGGACCTGAGTTTCCTCTGGAGTTCCCAGAAGGCCAGGTGATTTGGGGTCAAATCGCTCAACAGCTTATCCCAACCCGCTTCACGCAGCTCAGCTATGCGTGTCCTTACAGCACGCTGTAAGTAGCGCATGTGAGCCTTGTTGGCGGGGCAGGGGAAGTTGTCGTATGCACGGGTGGCCGCGTTCTTCTCAGTCAGCAGGGCACGTGCATCGTCCGGGAGTTTCAAGAAACGAGTATTCGTTTCCGGAACCTCCCTTGAACAATCGTTCAGGACGGTTTGAACGTGCTCCGTGAGTGAGTCGATCGCGACCGTGGTGTCAGCGATAGAATCAAAGATGTTGGGGATAGAGTCCAATTGGGGGGATGTGTTGGATTTCAGCTTATCGCTTACTTTCCTCCAGTCCGTCACCCTTTTGGTAGCTGGGGGTTCATTGGGGTCAGAGAGACCTATGCGGGGGGTCAGTCTTATAACTACTGGGCGGTGATCCGAGTTAAGCTCGTGAACCGTTTCTATTGACTCTAGTCTGAGATTGACGTTCTTAAGGAGCGCCAAGTCAAGGATATCGGGGGTCAGGTTGGGGTCGTGGGGAAAGAAGGTACTAGTCATCGGAGCGATGACGTCAAAGTTACGAGAGGAGGAGAGGTCGAACAAGTGTCGACCTCTATTGTTAGTTACTAAGCTATTCCAGGAGGGATGTTTGGCATTGAGATCGCCTGCTATGATAACAGAGTCACTCAAGCCAAGAAGAATGTCTAAGTCGTCAGAGATAGGTTGAAAACTCTCTGCGGTACTACGGGGAGGAATATAAGCTGAGACTAGGGTAATCGGCTGATGTCCGATCGCGCCCGATTTCCACGTTTTTATACGCGGAGCGCGTAGCCGTGTCAGTGGGTGGGGGTGCACAGCTAACGAAACTAATTCACAAAACGCGCAAGCGCGCGCGCGCGCTCTCTAGCCAAGCGGCGTCACGTACGCTGCACCATGGTTAAGGAAGGGGTGGGTAGAGATTTAGCACAATTTAATAAACTATTGCTTTTTAGTATATCTACCTACACATAATTATGACAAGACCTTTTAATAATATTAATGAGGATTTTTTTTTATTTTTTATTTTTTTTTTTTTTTTTTTTTTTCTTTCTAGTCTATAATTCTGTTGAATAAGTTTTGAAATGGGATTGTAGGTAAGTACTCACCTACATACACCTACGGGGTAGTTTATTTATTTATGTGCGTGAATATTTTACGTCACATGTTACGAAAAGTATTAATATAATATGAAATAGGTAGGTAGGTAGGTAGGTAGGTAGGTAGGTAGGTAGGTAGGTAGGTAGGTAGGTAGCTAGGTATTTAGTAGTAGGTACTATAACATTTCCATCTTTTCCCTAAGTCAATTAATTAATTAATTAGGTACCTTTATAGATTTATTAGACTGTAAGCACAAGTGTCGAATATTGAAATCGAAAGTGCAATGGAAATTGTATTCATGTATAATAGATAGGTAGTGATCTAGGACCTATCTATGTAGGTATTTCATACTTACGATAGATAAAATTTTTTGTTTATTTGGTGAGATTTTTCTTGTACCTGTGTACCTATCTATAATATTTATGCGTATGTTATTATGTACTTATAATATAACGTTTTGACTCTCTGTGTAATAGAAACGAATATTTTTCATATTCATGATAGTTTTGTTAGCCCTGAAAAGGGCTTTTTGGTGTGGTGAGCGCATGCACGCGCGCTTAGCATCTCGGTGCCGCCGTCCGTGATTTCTTCAGTTGCTTCTGATGAATCGTTGGTGACGAGCTCGAGACACGTCGAGCGCGTTCCGCACCCTCCTTCCCGAGGACGATAGACGCGTACGTACTGCGTGCGCGCGGTTGGACGATGATGAAAACAAACAAACGCACAAAGCACGCGCGCGCCTCTCTCTACAGTGTGCAGTATTATTACATACAAAACATTAATAATAATAATTATGTAAGTACGTACACACACACTGCACAGTAGGTAAGACGCGCACGCACATTTGTCACTATCACTCATCAGCTGCTGCTGTTGTTGTTGTATCGATGGTGGGTGGTGGTGGTCGTCAGCCGACTCTGCGCCGCTGTCGTCGTCGCCGTCGCCGTCGCCGGTGTAACGCGAACGCGACCGTAGCTTACTTCTTAGCTGCGGACGCTTTCTTGGCTGCCGGCTTAGACTTGGGTGTGACCGCGGCCTTCTTGGGTTTAGGCGCTTTAGGTTTCTTGGTCGGCGGCTTCGCTGTCTTTTTAGCTTTAGGAGCGGCGCCTCCCTTCGCCTTAGCGGGGGCGGCGGCCTTCTTGGGTGTAGGCTTCTTCTTAGCGGCGGCGGCCTTCTTGTCCTTGGCGGCAGCGGCGGCCTTGGCCTTTGAAGGTGAACTGGAGGCGGCAGACGCGGCCGCGGCTGCTGCTATTGCTGTCCTTTTCAGGACACAATTAATAAAGTGTTTCTGTAACAGTTTTGGTCAAAAACACATTCGTCGCGTCCTTGGCCCCTTCCGGGCAAAACCACAGTTTCGTGGTCCTCGGTGGAAACCTTACGGTGCCAACGAAACCGAGTGGGGTGTTGGCCCAATCACACCCGCCGAACCCCTTCAGGGTAAGGCAGTCAATTGGACGGGTCCCAGTGTCCGGCCTTGGGGGGTCTCCTAGTCGGCATTGGTGACAGTTTTGCCTCCACAGCTACACACCTAGTGTCGGTCGGGTGTGTCTACACCCGGCGCACTAGACTGGTTAGGACCCCGTTGCACAATAAGATAGGCAACGGGCAAAAGCAAGCTTAGGGCTCACCTTAAGTACACAACCTCCCTGTCTAACCCGACAGGGAGGGTTTACACATCCCCGGTTATCCCCCGGGGAGTTAGAGTTAGGAATATTTTTAGGGACTATAATAGGTTCCCAAACTCCCTCCCTCTTCTAATTTCCCCCTTATCATGGGGGAAACTATTCAGTCGCTTAGCGACAAGTTAGATGCTCTCAAAAGTGAGAATGAGACCCTCCTTACGTACATCCATATGTTACTTAAGGAGAGTCCCACTCTCTCAGAAAAGTACGGTAAAAACGTACCGTCCCTCGCTGCTAAGCAGCAAGCCCCCAACTCCCCCGATCTCGATCAGTCTCTGGATGCGTTCAGTGACGCTCTAGCCCCCTCCCTCCCCGCCCCCTTCAGTCCAATGGACACCTCTGAGCCGGCTTCCTCAAAGTCGGCCCTCTCCCCTTATTCGTCCGATAGCGAGACGGTCCAGGCTAATTCTTCTTCCTCTGGTTCCCAATCCGAGGATGATGGGTTCACACCCGTCACCGGGAAGGGGAACAAGAGGAAGAAGAAGAAGCAAAGTTCCTCCCAGGCGGCTAAGGTAGCCGCCCTGGAGGAGCCCTCTCCCTCTCTCCCTCCCAAAAATTATATAGACCGGGACGCTCCCCCGGCTTCCCCCTCCCCCGTAGCTCTCCTCTCCCTCCCCCTCACCCCCCGCCCGATTGCGTCTACATCCACCGCGATGGATACCGCCGCGCCCTCTCAATCCCAGTCCAATGTCCCCGGTCAAAAGAAAATGGCGCCACCTCCCCCTGTCTTCATACAAGACAAGGAGAAGTGGACAGCCGTTTCCAAATGGTGTGTTGATCAACGGATCAACTACACAAATGCCCGGTCCACCCAACAGGGTATTAAAGTTAGTCTCCCTAATTCCCGCGATTTTAGGGACTTTACCAGACTCCTGAGAGAGAGAGGTGTGTCATTCCACACCTACTCCCTCCCTGAGGAAAAACAGACCCGCGTGGTAATTAAACGTATCCCCCGCGAAATCCCCACCCCTGAAATTCTGGCCGACCTTAAGTCGCAGAATATACCGGTAGACGAGGTGCACCGGATGCACCGTTCGCGCGGTAGGGAAGCATACGACATGGTACTTGTCGTGTGCTCCCCAACCGAGGGGCATCACCCCATATTCAATGTAAAGGCCATATGCCATCTCACGGGCTTCACTATTGAGAAGCCCTGGAAAAATAGTTCCATAGGACAATGCCATAATTGTCAGAAATACGGCCACTCGCAGAGGCATTGCCATGCGAAACCCAGGTGCGTAAAGTGCCTGGGCGACCATGGCACTGCTGACTGTCCCCGCCCTAAGGACCGCGACCTTTGCCTGAGCCCGCCTAGCTGCGTGCTATGCGGGCAAGAAGGCCACACGGCCAATTACCGTGGCTGTCCCAAGGCCCCCAAGATACATTCGCTGAAGCCGGCTAAGCGTCTTGACGCTCGCCAGACAAAGCAAAGGGATTATATGCCCTTCCAACCCTCCCAGATGCCCGAGCGACTGAGTCCCCAGAGACCCAGTCCGTGGAATCAACTCCACCACTATCAGGCTTTTCCAGCCATGCAAACCGCGAGACCCCCTCTCCCCCATACCCCTCTCTACTCGCTCATGGATCCGCGCATCCGTGCCCACCCTCCCCCGCCGCCCTCTGCGGCCAAAGTACCCTCCCCGCCTTCTGCGCCCCCCGCGCCCTCTGCGCCCCTCCCGCCACCCGCGCCCTCTGCGCCCATCGCGCCCTCCGCGCCCCTCGCGAAACCCGCTCCCGCGCCTGCCCTTAAGGCTGCCTATCCTAAGGCAATGTCCATGTCAGAGGACTTTAATGTCATCTCTGACACATTCGTACTTTTCTGCACCCCCCGCGCCACTCAAATGGCGAATGATATTAGAGTCGCTCGGGCATCCGGTGACATTAAGAGGATCCAGGACGTGTTCCGCACGTACCCGGACCTCACTCAGGCCCTCGCCGATTACGTAACCCCCCATCATGTATAATACGAATCCATGTAGAGTCAAACCCCGATCCCTTAACCTAGGCGTCTTCAACGCAGATGGGTTGAAAGGTCAACGCGAAGAGATAGCGGAGTTCCTCCGCGATCATCGCATTGACCTTTTCCTCACACAGGAAACGTTCTTAAAACCCTCCCATAGCAACCCGGCAGTCGCGAACTATCGTCTCGTTCGAAACGATAGAACGCGATGCCACAAGGGCGGCACTTTAATATATTATAAAAAGGATCTGTACTGCATCCCTATGGACCCTCCCCCTCTATCTAAAGTAGAAGTCTCTATTTGCCGACTAGGTATGACAGGCCATCAGCCGATTACCTTAGTCTCAGCCTATATTCCTCCCCGTAGTACCGCAGAGAGTTTTCAACCCATCTCTGACGACTTAGACACTCTTCTTGGCTTGAGTGACTCTGTTATCATAGCAGGCGATCTCAATGCCAAACATCCCTCTTGGAATAGCTCAGTAGTCAACAATAGAGGTCGACACTTGTTCAACCTCTCCTCCTCTCGTAACTTTGACGTCATCGCTCCGATGACTTATACTTTCTATCCCCACGACCCCAATCACTCCCCCGATATCCTTGACTTGGCGCTCCTTAAGAACGTCAATCTCAGACTAGAGTCAATAGAAACGGTTCACGAGCTTAACTCGGATCACCGCCCAGTAGTTATAAGACTGGCCCCCCGCATAGGTCTCTCTGACCCCAATGAACCCCCAGCTACCAAAAGGGTGACGGACTGGAGGAAAGTAAGCGATAAGCTGAAATCCAACACATCCCCCCAATTGGACTCTATCCCCAACATCTTTGATTCTATCGCTGACACCACGGTCGCGATCGACTCACTCACGGAGCACGTTCAAACCGTTCTGAACGATTGTTCAAGGGAGGTTCCGGAAACGAATACTCGTTTCTTGAAACTCCCGGACGATGCACGTGCTCTGCTGACTGAGAAGAACGCGGCCACCCGTGCATACGACAACTTCCCCTGCCCCGCCAACAAGGCTCACATGCGCTACTTACAGCGTGCTGTAAGGACACGCATAGCTGAGCTGCGTGAAGCGGGTTGGGATAAGCTGTTGAGCGATTTGACCCCAAATCACCAGGCCTTCTGGGAACTCCAGAGGAAACTCAGGTCCCGGAAGGAAACCGCTATGCCCCCCCTAGTACGCCCCGATAAATCCATAGCTTTCGATGACGACGACAAGGCCGAGTGCCTTGCCGACAGTCTAGAGGCTCAATGCTCCCCCAGCTCCCTACCAGTAGACCAAGCTCACCTCAATGAGGTAGACGCCGAAGTCGAACGTAGAGCTTCCCTCCCGCCAGTTGATGACCCCGAATGCCCTCTGCCTCCCGTCACTCCAGACGAAGTGCACGACATTATCAAGGGTCTACATACTCGCAAAGCCCCCGGTTCAGATGGCATCACCAATAAGGTGATCCAGCTCTTTCCCGCCCATCTCATAATGCTATTGGCCACCATCTTCAATGGTGCGCTTAGCAACAACATCTTTCCCCAGGCGTGGAAAGAGGCCACTGTCATAGGCATCCCAAAGCCCGGAAAGCCCAAATCCGCACCCTCTAGTTACCGTCCCATTAGTCTGCTCAAGGTACTAGGCAAGATCTATGAGAGGCTTATTTATAAGCGTCTCAGGGATTACGCCGAAACCAAGGGCTTAATTCCCAACGAGCAGTTCGGCTTTCGAGCTCAGCACTCTAGCGTGCATCAGGTCCACCGTATCGTCGAATACATCCATGGTGGTTACTACCGTGGATGGTCGACAGGAGCGGTCTTCTTCGACATAGCGAAAGCGTTCGACAAGGTCTGGCACAACGGGTTGGTATACAAGCTATACAAACTCGGTGTGCCCGATCGTCTCGTAGTCATTCTACGGGACTACTTGTCGAATCGCACTTTTCGCTATCGTATCGAGGGAGCCCTATCCTCCCCCCGTCCTATTCGAGCCGGAGTCCCTCAGGGCTCTGTGCTAGCCCCCCTCCTATTCACGCTTTATACGAGCGATATTCCCAAAACTCCACAGGTCGAGTTAGGTCTGTTCGCAGACGATACGGCCATATATTATAGGGGCTTCACCCATTCCAATATCCTCCGCAGACTACAAACAGCTGCCAATAAACTTGGCATCTGGTTTAGGAAGTGGAGGATAGAAGTAAATCCCGACAAAAGTCAGGCGGTTTTATTTGTTAAACCGAAATCCAAGCGCCCCCAACCCTCCCAGAAGATCACCATGCTAGGCAAGCCTATCCCTTGGGAGAAGCGAGCCAAGTATCTCGGTGTGATTCTAGACCACCACCTTTCCTTCGCAGAGCACATAAAGTCGGTTCGCTCGCGAGCCGCTTTCGCTCTCAGTAGACTCCACTATGTCCTTAACGCACGCAGCAAATTGTCTCTTAAAGGCAAATTGCGCATTTATACTGCGTGCATCCGCCCCATCATGACCTATGCGGGTACAGTCTTTGCACAAGCAAAGCCCCACGTTATCCATAGGATGCAGACGATCCAAAACCGATTCCTCCGTAAAGCCACGGGAGCGCCCTGGTACGTTAGGAACGAGATGCTCCATCTCGATTTTAGAATCCCCACCATTCATCAGTTTCTAAAACGCATGTCCAAGCGTTACTTTGACTCCGCCGCCTTGCACCGCAATCCCCTGATTGTTGCTGCGGCCAATTATACCCCCTCGACCCTCAGTCAATTTCGCCGTCCACGGCATATCCTGTCCGATCCCGATGATCCAGTCACACTCCTCCAGGAGTCTAATAGGGCCACCAGTACAGTAAAAAACAAAAACACCCGACACCCGTCGTTCCGACCTCGCCGCAGAGGTCCACCGCGTGCGCGACCACCCCGAGTAATTACTCCCCCCCGACCCTTGTCCGATGAAACGCCAGCCCGCGCCGCAGCTGAGCGTGTAGCTTTAAATTCCCCGTCTAATAATAATGATCTATCCTTGATCCAGCCTGTCCCTGAACTTGCTGTCCTCCCCTCAGCGAATGCCCTAAGCCGAGGTTCGTACCCCACAGGGGGTGCCCTTAGCGAGCATTCGCTTAATTTTAATTTAGAATAGTTTTTATGCCCCTGGCTGGAGGCCCTTAGTGTAGTAGCTATTGGCAGCCACAGGACAGTCCGGTTAAGCAGCCACGACCTTAGTGGTCACCTGCAAGATGCCCTAGATCAAAAAAAAAAAAAAAAAAAAAAATGCAGTTAGGTCGACGCGTCAACAAGGAGGATATCGAGCTTGTGTGGTAACAGGACTTTGTCGATATCACACCGTCTCGCGAAGGTATTATCGACCTAAAAGTGAAGCGTCGTAAAACACCTCGAGCGCCGAACTGCTAAGGACGGACGACTCCGTCCAGGACGTGCAACCTATTAATATAGTAATTTATTAAAAGACGAGAGTGCCCTTCGACGAGTGGACAGTGTACAGATCGGTATAATCGCATCGGGAATCGTAATAAACAATGTGTAAAACAACGACAATACTCTGGTACAGCTACTCTGTAGGTCGCGCCAGTACCGTACGCGGCTGGTCCGAGTACCGCGGCGCTCTCTTCACAGTAAGCAGCAGTCCGCCTGTGTAATACAGCTAGGTACCTACGTATACTAAAATAATGGCTAAGTAAGTAAGTAGGTAAATAAATAAATAATATGAACAAAAAGAAAAAAAAATATGCGTCAAAATTGCAATAAGTAGATACGTATAGGCAATAATAAACAAACGGCACGCGAATCATGGGGCGTTCAAACGAATAGGTAGTACCTACCTAGCTAGGTAGAGTTTCTACAACGTAAGTATTGAATCTACTAATGTTTTACTTTTATTTTTCATTCAATTCCAGTATACACCTCAGTGAGTGGCGATGGGCTTTTCATCATGCGTAGAAGAACAAAAACAAGCGTCAACTTAGCGCGTATTTATTACCTGCCTGCGTATAAGCAAGCGAAGCGCGCATTATGTAGGTAGGCACCTACATAATTATTTCAATTTTAAGATATTTTTATAATAAAGGTATTATTTATAATATAATTACGGTATTTCATTTATGTTTACCCCCTCTCGTAGGTAGATAGATAACTCCAAAACCAAAGTAGGTACCTACGTATTACACAGTGCCCAATGATTTTGGGTCCACCCAAAAGTATAATAGTAGTGTAAACTAAGTATACGTGGTGGTACTTGCGTGCATCTTCTAACTAACTAACTAAATAAATAAATAGGTAGGTAGGTAGGTAGGTTGAGGTACGTTTTTTAGACAATTCCACTCAAGAAACATATTTAATAATATCGAATAATATGCGGCCCTGAAAAGGGCCTTTTTTATGTGCGCTTCTATATACGTATGGTTGAACGGTATGATTATGTTCACAACAAACACAACACACACACGTCCACCACCACAGTATGTAGAGCTGGTTGCGCCGCAGGCAACACGTACACGCGGGGCATGCAGGTGTTTAACCGCCGAAACCGTACAGGGTGCGACCCTGGCGCTTCAGAGCGTAGACGACATCCATGGCGGTGACGGTCTTCCTCTTGGCGTGCTCGGTGTAAGTGACGGCGTCGCGAATGACGTTCTCTAGGAACACTTTAAGCACACCGCGAGTCTCTTCGTAGATCAGACCGGAGATACGTTTCACGCCGCCTCTGCGAGCCAGACGACGGATGGCGGGCTTCGTGATACCTTGGATGTTATCACGAAGTACCTTCCTGTGACGCTTGGCTCCTCCTTTTCCCAGACCCTTTCCTCCCTTACCGCGACCGGTCATCTTCTTTGCAGTGGGGTTTCAAAATAACACAACGAACGATAATACACTCAGCACGGGAGTGCGCACACGAACGACGCGAGCGACTGGAATATCTTTTAACGGCTCCGTGCTGCTTGTATTTATACTAAACGCGGAGCGCAGCGGGCGGGGGGACGGAGACGTGGAGGTGCGGGGGGCGAGTCGAGCCGGCGCTCGTCGCTGATTGGTCGATGTCTCTTAAAACAGAACAAGTTACATACTAAACTTTATGTTTTCCAATTTTATAAAATTTTATTTTATTTTAGTTACTCCATAATTATATATATAAATAAATGTATGTACCTATGCCGTAACAATTAATACTCTTCAGTTTACTCGATATATAGGTACCTACTTAAATTAAATACATCATAATATTATACAATATTACCATACTGTGTCCCTAGTAAACTAAAGTATGATTTAGTTTACTAGGGACACAGTACAATTTGTAAGTATAATTTGTGTTATAGGTAGGTAGGTATATAGATAGTAAGTAGTTAGGTACATTATTGTATGTACTTTTCTCTCATTCGACTTTATTCATTGTAATGTAAAATTATAAGTGATATAGGTACCTAGTTAGGGAGTTTGTTTTGTTTGAAAATAAATGTTGCTTATGTGGATTACAGTGTAGGGTATAGGTAGGTAGGTAGGTATTTAACGTTTTTTTTTTTTTGACGTCTGATATAAAGAAACATTTAATTATCTGATACATATGTGGCCCTGAAAAGGGCCTTTTATGTGAACGAACGAACGCACAGCCACAGCCACAGACACGTTGCAATGCACGAAGGCAGTCTACGTGGAGGGCGATGTGTATTGTGACGTCAGCAGTTTAAGCGCGTTCGCCTCTGATCCTGCGCGCCAACTGGATGTCCTTGGGCATGATGGTGACGCGCTTCGCGTGAATCGCGCACAGGTTGGTGTCTTCGAAGAGACCGACGAGATAAGCTTCGCTAGCCTCCTGCAGCGCCATAACAGCGGAGCTCTGGAAACGGAGATCGGTCTTGAAGTCTTGTGCGATCTCACGCACGAGACGCTGGAACGGAAGCTTGCGGATCAGCAGTTCGGTACTCTTCTGGTAGCGACGAATCTCACGGAGGGCCACAGTGCCGGGCCTGTAGCGATGGGGTTTCTTAACGCCACCGGTGGCCGGTGCGCTCTTGCGCGCAGCCTTGGTGGCGAGCTGTTTCCTCGGTGCCTTACCACCGGTGGATTTACGAGCGGTCTGCTTAGTACGCGCCATTGTAAACACGGAAAGACGACGACGACAGATAAATAATAATCAACTGAGAATACTAACTTTAGATACACGCAACGGACGCGCGCGGACCTACACACTTCGAACGTACGAGAGAGAATAAAAACGTACCAGGTCGAGATGTCGCGACGCCCCCGCAAGGGGGCGTGGCGAGCGGGGTCGGAGCATCGCCCCTCGCCCGCGGATGCGTCACAGTGGCCCGTGACTACGGACCCTTCATCGGGTCGGCCTAATAACGGCCTACAGCATGTGATACAGCAAGCTGTATCTGTGTGAATGGTTGCAATGAATATTTCTGTAGGCGCGCCGCGACGCTATTTCCTATAGCGTCGCTTTCTTCACGGCATCTCGGCGGTCAGTCCCCGCCAGGTGAGACCCCCAGTTGCCTGGGGGAGGCCCGACGAAGACGACCAGCGACAGAGATGCCGACTCGACGCCCTACAGGTAAATATGTAGTTTACCCTCTCCCCGCTCACAGATCTAGCCGTTTACGGATTGAGGGATCAACAGTCGTGTATGTGGGAGCGGTTTGTATTGTAGTGTTACGCCGCTCGGTGTCTACGTGCGTCGCGGCCCGCGTCGCGCCTGCACGTGTTGTGTATAGATGCATGTATAGTTGGGTTGTCTGTATTTAGTTGCGTGACATGCCTATATTAACTTAGAACACGCCACGCAACAGATGTATGTGTACATCTGTAGAGTCTTATTATATCGAGTGAGCTGCGTGTAACCTGGGTGCGGCTCACTCGAGGCGTCAATCCGGTGGATGGGGTCAGTCGTCCGCTACCAGGTCGCGGGGCAGGGGTCTCGCGTCGGGCGGGCGCGCGTGCAATGGCGCTATCTGCCTGACATGGGGCCAGGCAGAGGCGTCGGCACGCGCGAACATCGCCTTCGCGAGTCGCCCTACAAACTCGTCCAGGCTCTCAATCCCGAGATCCCGGTGGAGTACATCGTTCCTCACGAAGTGAGGAGCATCGACTATTGTCCGCAGCGCAAGGTTTTGTTGCGCGCGGAGCGTCTTGCGGCTCGACTCCTTCGTGAGGGCGAACCACGCTGGGGCGGCGTACGTCAAGATTGGGCGCACGTACATCTTGTACACGCCCAACTTGACGCGCGCCGGGATGCGGGATGAGAGCACAGGTTTAAGGAGGTTGCGGGCGACCCTACCCTGCGCGGCGACCTTGCGGACATGTGGCCCCATCGTGAGGCGGCGGTCGATGGTCACACCCAGGTACTTGACCCGGGGCGTCCAATCGACGGCGGCCCCTTGCAGTTTCAAAGGTGGTGGGAGAGGCGCTGATCCGGTGACCATCGCCTGCGTCTTACCCACGTTCACCGACAGCCGCCACTTCGACAACCAGTCGGGAAGGAGGTCGAGGGCGCGCTGCATTTTGACCGCCGCGTGCTTCGCATTTAGCGAAGTGGTGATGTACGCGGCGTCGTCAGCATACAGCGCGAGCGTCGCCTCTGGAGTGGTGGGGATGTCGTCGGTGTAACGCGAGTAACACGCTGGCGACACGCAGCTGCCCTGCGGCACACCTGCCAGCACTGGGCGGGCACCGGATGTCGCCCCGTCGACCACCACCTTGAAAATCCTGTTAGACAGAAAAGAAGAGACCACCCTTACAACGCGACGGGGCGCGTCGGACGTGGCCAACTTGTAAATAAGGCCGTCGTGCCATACACGGTCGAAGGCCTTCTCCATGTCAAGGAATACTGCCACCGAGCATTCCTTTTTATTTAACGCTGTCGTTAGTAGGTGCAGTACCCTTGACAGCTGAAGCGTCGTGCTATGTTCCGCCCTAAAGCCAAATTGCTCTGGGCGCGGGACGATATGTTTTTCCAGGTGTCGCAGCAGGAGTGCTTCGAACACCTTGGAGACCGTCGGCAGAAGTGTGATCGGCCGATAGCTCTCCGGCTTCAAGACATTCTTCCCCGCCTTGGGCAGCATTATGACGCGCCCCTCCTTCCACGAGGTGGGAAAGGTCCCCGTGCGCAGTATCGCCGTAAACAGGCGCGCCAGCGCTGCCACCGTACGGAACGGCAGGCGGCGCAGCACTGCGTTGGAGATACCGTCGGCACCGGGGGCCTTCCTAGGCTTCGTCCTTAGGATGGCGCGTCTAACTGCGCCAGGCGAGAAGTAAATAGGGTCCTCCTCGGGAGCTATCGGCGTTGCGAAATAGTCTCCTAGGTGTTTCTCGACTGCTGCGACATGCTCTACGTCGGTGGTCGAGTTAGGGCGGAACTGACGCTCCAGGTGTTCGGCGAAGACCTCCGCCCGGTCCTCCGCTACATACTTGAGCGCCCCGTCACTGTTGAGTAGAGGGCGCACCGGGGCTGGGGTATTCGTAAGCTGGCTGCACAGTCGGTGGACAGACGGCCAGCTATCCGTTGTGGCGTCTATTCGTTCCTCCCAGCCCGCGGCGGTGTGGGCCGATAACTCGGCCTTTACCTTCTCCGCGAGACGGTTAAGCTGCGTCTTCATGGTTGGGCATCTTGTCTGTTGCCACTGCTTGCGTAGGCGCCTCTTCACGGCGATCATGGCACTTATGTGCGCCGGCAAGGGCGGCATAGGCCCTCTCCCTTGCGGCTGCACAGTCGTCGCCGCTTCTAGGGCGCTCTGGATGCAAGCAGTGACGTCATCCGCCGCTCGCTCTACGTCCGCGGAGGAAACAATAGGCCGAGTAGGCGTGGTGGTCTCTATCTTTTCTGTGAACAACGTCCAGTCTGTTGATCGACGTGGCGCTATTGGTCTCAGACGGGTCGGCTGTCCCGATAGGACGACGAGTACAGGTTGGTGGTCCGACTGCAACTCGTCGTCTATCACGTGCTGCGTGATCTGGCTGCACAGCCCTCTGTGTACTGCGATGTCCAATACGTCGGGCATATAGTGGGCTGCATCTGGGTAGTGGGTTGGCGTTTCCGGCCCGGACACCGCGTACCCACAGGCTTCCGCGTCCGCGAAGAGCCGTCTCCCCTGGGTATTCGTCAGCATCGAATTCCACGCCGGGTGCTTGCAATTTAGGTCGCCGGCAAGGATGGTCGCGTGTGTCGACGCGGTTAGTAGCGCCCGCAGCTCTACCAGATTTAGGTGTGCAGCGGGCGGCTTATAACACGCGTAGACGTTGATGTCCTCGCCGGCAACATGTAGCTGCACCCCCAGCGCGTAAAACGTGCTGAGTGACGGCAAGGGGAGCTCCTGATGGACGACTCTCCGCTTCACAAGTACCGCCAGACCACGGTATCGTGTTTGTAGAGCCGACCTCTCATCCTTCCGGTAAACGTGGTAACCCGGGAACCTGACCCTATCCTCAGGTCCCAGGTGTGTTTCACTAATTAGCGCCACGTCGATGTTCTGATCCCGAAGGAGATGGCGGAGGGGGGCGACCTTGTCCCTAAGGCCGCGGGCATTCCAATGTATGATCCTCAACGGTCTAGCCATCACAGAGTGACAGCAATGTGGCCAGACCGTCGAGGATGACCGCTTCTATATCTCGGCCCTGCCTTATAGCCCTTATGAGGTCCATAAGGAGCTTTATTGCGCAGGTTGTAAACTCTTTACTCGTTGTTTGTGACGTCTGCACGATGTTATCGCCGCTAATTTGTGCGATAGTAGCGCCACCACTCGTCGTCGCAGGGAAGCTTCCCTGCGTCGTGATTGGCCGCTGTGCCGTCATAGCTTTGACCGCGGCGGTGGCGGCGCCACGCGGCTTTCTAGTGAACCCGCTAGTTTCACGGCTCTGCCGCTGCGTCATGTTGGCGCCACTAGTGGGTTCGTTCGTCGTTTGGTTTTGGTTTTCGAGCTCCCTCGGTGCAACCTGCGCAATTGATAAGGCAGGGGCGGCCGAAGGGGGGTCCTTTTGCGTTTCGGGGGGGGGGGGCTTCTTCCCTTTCCCTCCCCGCTTCTTTTTCCTCCGCCTGGAGGAGGGGGCCTGGGTCCTTTCTGTGGGCTCGTTGGCTGCCGCCATCAGCGTCTTGCCTTCTGCCTCTACAGTGGCCGTCTCAGTAGTCATCGGCCTGGCCGCTTGTGCCCGGCTTGTGGCCGTGATGGCGACAGTCCCCGCTCGCTTGTTACGAACTTCACGTTCGAACACGGGGCACTTTATGTTGCTGGCGGGATGCGGGCCACCGCAGTTGACGCAGGTGGCCGGCTCTTCCCGCGGGCGCGGGCAGTCGCGTGCCGCGTGTTCACCACCGCATCGCACACAAGCGAGCGGACGGTGGCACTGGTGCGAACTGTGCCTGAATCGTTGGCACCGGTGGCACTGTGCGGGCCCACGTTTTCCCTTCCAGGCCTCTATCTTGACACCACGCATGTACATAAACACCGTGGTGCCATATATGGTCCGGACGTCGGGGGTTTTCTTAAGAATAGCGTGGAACACGCAGCCGGGCCTTCCTTGTGCGCCCTTGATGTGGCGCACGTACTCCGGCTGGTATCCCATCGTCCGGAGTTCCTCCTCTATCTCCTTCGGGTCCGTGTCCGCCGGCAGGCCCCGAATGGCGATCTTCAGACTCTTGTCCGCTGGCAGCGAGTACGCGAACCAACTGACGCCGCTGTCCTTTTCCAGGCCCGTCAGGTACCGCTGGACCAGCCTATACTCTTCCTCGGTCTCCGGGGTGAACCTCACCCCGGTCCCGTAAGGACGAGCACTAGGAGGCCGGCCCAGTTTCCCACTGATGGCCCGGAAATGCATAGCCCAGTTGGGCAGCGTCTCAACGACCAGCGGGGGAAAGCGAAGCTTCTTCTTGCCCGGCTTCTGCTTCGTCGACGTCGACGGTGCAGCGCCGGGCGTGGCGGCAGGGGGGGGGGCGGCGGAAGATGTACTGGGCACCGGGGCCAAGTTAAGAATACTCACCCCGGTGGCTCTCGGTGGAGTCGGTGACTGCGGCGGTGTAGTATGGCGGACCGCGTCAGAGTAGGTAGGCGACGCTTGCGTGCCTCGACCCCGCGGCGCGCTTTCGCGCTGTGGCCGCGGCGGGTCAAGGCAGTAGCGTTTCGCCTCCTCCGACACGGTCTCGCCGGAGCTCCTTCTGCGTCGCTGGGGGCGGGCCTCGAGTTCAAACTCGAAGTTGAACCCCAGCGACGGTGTTGGTGACGCCGGCGACATTTGCTCGGCGACTGGCGGTCGTCCGCCTGCGGTGGGCCGCGAATCGGATCGTGGGGTCATATCCGGGGACATGTCCCCACGACCGGACGCGGCCGAGCCCACTGAAGCCAGCGACATGCTCGATCCCATACGTGATGAGCATGCCGACAGCATTGCGGGCGAGTCGCAAGCGGACGTACGGGGAGGCGCCGGCGAAGCGGGCGCCTGCGTCTTGAGTGTTGCCGGCCTAACATATGGGCCGGCACTTGCTGGCCGCTCCTGCTCCGCCATCACCGGACCCGCCAGCGAGCGGCGGGGGCCGGGAGCGGCGGTGCGCGAAGCTGGCACAGCACGGGACGATTTTGGTATTGCGCCGGTAGACGGCGCTGGCGGCGAGGCGAACCGAGGCGGCGGAGCGGCGGTGCGCGCGGGGGGCGCGCGGTCCCGTGTAGTCGCTACAGGGGTACGCGGGGGTGGGAGCGCGGGGTAGGCTGCGCGGGGCGCGGCGGAGCGCACAGCGGGTGCGGCAAGCGCTACGGGCGCGGTCGTACGCGCGGGAGGCACGGGTGCCCGCGCATGCGGTGCGCGGCTCGGGTTGTCGACCGGCCCCGGGGCCTGGATGGGTACCGGGCGGAACGCGGCGGGGCGGACGGGTACTGCGTGCGGCCGACCCGACGACGACGTGGGCGCAACGATAAAAACGTACCAAGCAACGGTCGAGTATTTATACCAAAGCAACTAAGCGGGCAGGAGCGCGCGCGCGCCCCTGCGCGCCCTCTTCAGTACAACGAGCTAACTAAAATTGTTATAAAATATAAAACAATTAATCTAATAAGTATGTTTAAAACTCTTAATTAATAATAATTGTGTCTGTTATTTTACAAAATACACCAGTCTGTCTAAAAGTGTAGATAAATACAAGTGTGGTTCCCCCCCCCCCCCCCCCCCCCCCCGGTAAACAAATATACAAATTTTATTAGTTGTCTAGAGAGACTTGTTGAGAAACTAACTGTGTGAATTTTCTATGTTAAGTTTTCTGCTACATACGTATTCACTTGCATCTCAATTAATACGCTATCGTTTAAGCGGGAAGTTTCCTGTGCATGTTGTATTTGTTTATGCATAGTTATTTAGTAAGTAAGTAAGTAAGTAAGTAAGTAAGTAAGTAAATAAGGAAGGAAGGTAGGTAGGTAGGTAGGTAGGTAAGTAGGTAGGTAGGTACGTATGTATGTATGTATGTATGTATGTATGCATGTAACTAAATAATTAAGCAAGTAAGTGTAGGTAGGTCTATTATAATAAGCCTGATAAGTCTTCATTCAATTCATTATGATACTAGGTACGTGTTTGTTTTAAAAACTACCTATATATAAGGTATAATATAATAACTATCTAGTAGTAACGTTTTGACTCATCAAATTTAAAGAAACGTGAATTTATCACATGAACATATTTGTGGCCCTGAAAAGGGCCTTTTGTTTTTACTCCTGCCATCTCACGGTGTGCGTGCGTGCGCGTCCAGACGTTTGTCGTGGTTTGCTCGTAAGCACGTGAATCATGCGCGCGTCTCGTACGTACATGACATAATATATGCACATTACGATGACACTAACACACAATTAACACGCACCACGGTCAACAAGACACACGAACAAGCGCACTGGGTTTAACACTGTACACAAACACGAGGCGGCGTTGAGACGGAGCGTCGGCGGCTCTTGCTAGCCTACCGACCCACCCGCCCGCTCACTTGGAGCTGGTGTATTTGGTGACGGCCTTGGTGCCCTCACTGACGGCGTGCTTGGCGAGCTCGCCGGGCAGCAGGAGCCTGACGGACGTCTGCACCTCCCTGGACGTGATGGTGGATCTCTTGTTGTAGTGGGCGAGACGGGAAGCTTCGGCGGCGATACGCTCGAAGATGTCGTTCACGAACGAGTTCATGATAGACATGGCCTTGCTGGAGATACCGGTGTCGGGGTGCACCTGCTTCAGGACCTTGTAGATGTAGATGGCGTAACTCTCCTTCCTCTTGTGCTTCTTCTTCTTCTTGTCGGTCTTGGAGATGTTCTTCTGGGCTTTGCCAGACTTCTTGGCGGCTTTACCACTTGTCTTGGGCGGCATTATGAAATTGTCGAGTACACGTGCTACCGAAACGGGGTTCAGTCGCAGTATAACGCCCCAGACATTTTTTTTTTTTTTTTTTTTTTGATCTAGGGCATCTTGCAGGTGACCACTAAGGTCGTGGCTGCTTAACCGGACTGTCCTGTGGCTGCCAATAGCTACTACACTAAGGGCCTCCAGCCAGGGGCATAAAAACTATTCTAAATTAAAGCTAGGCGAATGCTCGCTAAGGGCACCCCCTGTGGGGTACGAACCTCGGCTTAGGGCATTCGCTGAGGGGAGGACAGCAAGTTCAGGGACAGGCTGGATCAAGGATAGATCATTATTATTAGACGGGGAATTTAAAGCTACACGCTCAGCTGCGGCGCGGGCTGGCGTTTCATCGGACAAGGGTCGGGGGGGAGTAATTACTCGGGGTGGTCGCGCACGCGGTGGACCTCTGCGGCGAGGTCGGAACGACGGGTGTCGGGTGTTTTTGTTGTTTTTGACTGTACTGGTGGCCCTATTTGACTCCTGGAGGAGTGTGACTGGATCATCGGGATCGGACAGGATATGCCGTGGACGGCGAAATTGACTGAGGGTCGAGGGGGTATAATTGGCCGCAGCAACAATCAGGGGATTGCGGTGCAAGGCGGCGGAGTCAAAGTAACGCTTGGACATGCGTTTTAGAAACTGATGAATGGTGGGGATTCTAAAATCGAGATGGAGCATCTCGTTCCTAACGTACCAGGGCGCTCCCGTGGCTTTACGGAGGAATCGGTTTTGGATCGTCTGCATCCTATGGATAACGTGGGGCTTTGCTTGTGCAAAGACTGTACCCGCATAGGTCATGATGGGGCGGATGCACGCAGTATAAATGCGCAATTTGCCTTTAAGAGACAATTTGCTGCGTGCGTTAAGGACATAGTGGAGTCTACTGAGAGCGAAAGCGGCTCGCGAGCGAACCGACTTTATGTGCTCTGCGAAGGAAAGGTGGTGGTCTAGAATCACACCGAGATACTTGGCTCGCTTCTCCCAAGGGATAGGCTTGCCTAGCATGGTGATCTTCTGGGAGGGTTGGGGGCGCTTAGATTTCGGTTTAACAAATAAAACCGCCTGACTTTTGTCGGGATTTACTTCTATCCTCCACTTTCTAAACCAGATGCCAAGTTTATTGGCAGCTGTTTGTAGTCTGCGGAGGATATTGGAATGGGTGAAGCCCCTATAATATATGGCCGTATCGTCTGCGAATAGACCTAACTCGACCTGTGGGGTTTTGGGAATATCGCTCGTATAAAGCGTGAATAGGAGGGGGGCTAGCACGGAGCCCTGAGGGACTCCGGCTCGAATAGGACGGGGGGAGGATAGGGCTCCCTCGATACGATAGCGAAAAGTGCGATTCGACAAGTAGTCCCGTAGAATGACTACGAGACGATCGGGCACACCGAGTTTGTATAGCTTGTATACCAACCCGTTGTGCCAGACCTTGTCGAACGCTTTCGCTATGTCGAAGAAGACCGCTCCTGTCGACCATCCACGGTAGTAACCACCATGGATGTATTCGACGATACGGTGGACCTGATGCACGCTAGAGTGCTGAGCTCGAAAGCCGAACTGCTCGTTGGGAATTAAGCCCTTGGTTTCGGCGTAATCCCTGAGACGCTTATAAATAAGCCTCTCATAGATCTTGCCTAGTACCTTGAGCAGACTAATGGGACGGTAGCTAGAGGGTGCGGATTTGGGCTTTCCGGGCTTTGGGATGCCTATAACAGTGGCCTCTTTCCACGCCTGGGGAAAGATGTTGTTGCTAAGCGCACCATTGAAGATGGTGGCCAATAGCATTATGAGATGTGCGGGAAAGAGCTGGATCACCTTATTGGTGATGCCATCTGAACCGGGGGCTTTGCGAGTATGTAGACCCTTGATAATGTCGTGCACTTCGTCTGGAGTGACGGGAGGCAGAGGACATTCGGGGTCATCAACTGGCGGGAGGGAAGCTCTACGTTCGACTTCGGCGTCTACCTCAGTGAGGTGAGCTTGGTCTACTGGTAGGGAGCTGGGGGAGCATTGAGCCTCTAGACTGTCGGCAAGGCACTCGGCCTTGTCGTCGTCATCGAAAGCTATGGATTTATCGGGGCGTACTAGGGGGGGCATAGCGGTTTCCTTCCGGGACCTGAGTTTCCTCTGGAGTTCCCAGAAGGCCTGGTGATTTGGGGTCAAATCGCTCAACAGCTTATCCCAACCCGCTTCACGCAGCTCAGCTATGCGTGTCCTTACAGCACGCTGTAAGTAGCGCATGTGAGCCTTGTTGGCGGGGCAGGGGAAGCTGTCGTATGCACGGGTGGCCGCGTTCTTCTCAGTCAGCAGAGCACGTGCATCGTCCGGGAGTTTCAAGAAACGAGTATTCGTTTCCGGAACCTCCCTTGAACAATCGTTCAGAACGGTTTGAACGTGCTCCGTGAGTGAGTCGATCGCGACCGTGGTGTCAGCGATAGAATCAAAGATGTTGGGGATAGAGTCCAATTGGGGGGATGTGTTGGATTTCAGCTTATCGCTTACTTTCCTCCAGTCCGTCACCCTTTTGGTAGCTGGGGGTTCATTGGGGTCAGAGAGACCTATGCGGGGGGCCAGTCTTATAACTACTGGGCGGTGATCCGAGTTAAGCTCGTGAACCGTTTCTATTGACTCTAGTCTGAGATTGACGTTCTTAAGGAGCGCCAAGTCAAGGATATCGGGGGAGTGATTGGGGTCGTGGGGATAGAAAGTATAAGTCATCGGAGCGATGACGTCAAAGTTACGAGAGGAGGAGAGGTTGAACAAGTGTCGACCTCTATTGTTGACTACTGAGCTATTCCAAGAGGGATGTTTGGCATTGAGATCGCCTGCTATGATAACAGAGTCACTCAAGCCAAGAAGAATGTCTAAGTCGTCAGAGATGGGTTGAAAACTCTCTGCGGTACTACGGGGAGGAATATAGGCTGAGACTAAGGTAATCGGCTGATGGCCTGTCATACCTAGTCGGCAAATAGAGACTTCTACTTTAGATAGAGGGGGAGGGTCCATAGGGATGCAGTACAGATCCTTTTTATAATATATTAGAGTGCCGCCCTTGTGGCATCGCGTTCTATCGTTTCGAACGAGACGATAGTTCGCGACTGCCGGGTTGCTTTGAGAGGGTTTTAGAAACGTTTCCTGTGTGAGGAAAAGGTCAATGCGATGATCGCGGAGGAACTCCGCTACCTCATCGCGTTGACCTTTCAACCCATCTGCGTTGAAGACGCCTAGGTTAAGGGATCGGGGTTTGACTCTACATGGATTCGTATTATACATGATGGGGGGTTACGTAATCGGCGAGGGCCTGAGTGAGGTCCGGGTACGTGCGGAACACGTCCTGGATCCTCTTAATGTCACCGGATGCCCGAGCGACTCTAATATCATTCGCCATTTGAGTGGCGCGGGGGGTGCAGAAAAGTACGAATGTGTCAGAGATGACATTAAAGTCCTCTGACATGGACATTGCCTTAGGATAGGCAGCCTTAAGGGCAGGCGCGGGAGCGGGTTTCGCGAGGGGCGCGGAGGGCGCGATGGGCGCAGAGGGCGCGGGTGGCGGGAGGGGCGCAGAGGGCGCGGGGGGCGCAGAAGGCGGGGAGGGTACTTTGGCCGCAGAGGGCGGCGGGGGAGGGTGGGCACGGATGCGCGGATCCATGAGCGAGTAGAGAGGGGTATGAGGGAGAGGGGGTCTCGCGGTTTGCATGGCTGGAAAAGCCTGGTAGTGGTGGAGTTGATTCCACGGACTGGGTCTCTGGGGACTCAGTCGCTCGGGCATCTGGGAGGGTTGGAAGGGCATATAATCCCTTTGCTTTGTCTGGCGAGCGTCAAGACGCTTAGCCGGCTTCAGCGAATGTATCTTGGGGGCCTTGGGACAGCCACGGTAATTGGCCGTGTGGCCTTCTTGCCCGCATAGCACGCAGCTAGGCGGGCTCAGGCAAAGGTCGCGGTCCTTAGGGCGGGGACAGTCAGCAGTGCCATGGTCGCCCAGGCACTTTACGCACCTGGGTTTCGCATGGCAATGCCTCTGCGAGTGGCCGTATTTCTGACAATTATGGCATTGTCCTATGGAACTATTTTTCCAGGGCTTCTCAATAGTGAAGCCCGTGAGATGGCATATGGCCTTTACATTGAATATGGGGTGATGCCCCTCGGTTGGGGAGCACACGACAAGTACCATGTCGTATGCTTCCCTACCGCGCGAACGGTGCATCCGGTGCACCTCGTCTACCGGTATATTCTGCGACTTAAGGTCGGCCAGAATTTCAGGGGTGGGGATTTCGCGGGGGATACGTTTAATTACCACGCGGGTCTGTTTTTCCTCAGGGAGGGAGTAGGTGTGGAATGACACACCTCTCTCTCTCAGGAGTCGAGTAAAGTCCCTAAAATCGCGGGAATTTGGGAGACTAACTTTAATACCCTGTTGGGTGGACCGGGCATTTGTGTAGTTGATCCGTTGATCAACACACCATTTGGAAACGGCTGTCCACTTCTCCTTGTCTTGTATGAAGACAGGGGGAGGTGGCGCCATTTTCTTTTGACCGGGGACATTGGACTGGGATTGAGAGGGCGCGGCGGTATCCATCGCGGTGGATGTAGACGCAATCGGGCGGGGGGTGAGGGGGAGGGAGAGGAGAGCTACGGGGGAGGGGGAAGCCGGGGGAGCGTCCCGGTCTATATAATTTTTGGGAGGGAGAGAGGGAGAGGGCTCCTCCAGGGCGGCTACCTTAGCCGCCTGGGAGGAACTTTGCTTCTTCTTCTTCCTCTTGTTCCCCTTCCCGGTGACGGGTGTGAACCCATCATCCTCGGATTGGGAACCAGAGGAAGAAGAATTAGCCTGGACCGTCTCGCTATCGGACGAATAAGGGGAGGGGGCCGACTTTGAGGAAGCCGGCTCAGAAGTGTCCATTGGACTGAATGGGGCGGGGAGGGAGGGGGCTAGAGCGTCACTGAACGCATCCAGAGACTGATCGAGGTCGGGGGAGTTGGGGGCTTTCTGATTGAGAGACTGAAGGTCATCTCCGAACTTATCTATAAGAGTGGGACTCTCCCTAAACATCTTCTGAATGAAGGTAAGGAGGGTCTCATTCCTATTTTGGAGCGCATCTAACTTGTCGCTAAGCGACTGAATAGTTTCCCCCATGATAAGGGGGAAATTAGAAGAGGGAGGGAGTTTGGGAACCTATTATAGTCCCTAAAATATTCCTAACTCTAACTCCCCGGGGGATAACCGGGGATGTGTAAACCCTCCCTGTCGGGTTAGACAGGGAGGTTGTGTACTTAAGGTGAGCCCTAAGCTTGCTTTTGCCCGTTGCCTATCTTATTGTGCAACGGGGTCCTAACCAGTCTAGTGCGCCGGGTGTAGACACACCCGACCGACACTAGGTGTGTAGCTGTGGAGGCAAAACTGTCACCAATGCCGACTAGGAGACCCCCCAAGGCCGGACACTGGGACCCGTCCAATTGACTGCCTTACCCTGAAGGGGTTCGGCGGGTGTGATTGGGCCAACACCCCACTCGGTTTCGTTGGCACCGTAAGGTTTCCACCGAGGACCACGAAACTGTGGTTTTGCCCGGAAGGGGCCAAGGACGCGACGAATGTGTTTTTGACCAAAACTGTTACAGAAACACTTTATTAATTGTGTCCTGAAAAGGACAGCAATTAATAGCTGGAGAACACGATGAAACTCGGAGTTCAGGATGCCACAGGTGGGAGCACGGAGAAACAGCACGACCGTCCGCGACCGATGCCAGTCGCCCGCCCCAGACATATTAACAGTTGTATTTATAGTGACTCTCACGGCGCACAGTTGCGGAAAACGGTGAGACATTCGACGCAGCGGCGGACCAATCACAACGCTCCTAAGCCAGAGTGTAGATCGCGCGCGGGGAGAGGGGATGCTCGGGAGGGGGGCGAAGGGGCGGGCGAGGCGACGCTTATTGCTTGTATTCGTCATTATTGGAAAATATGTAAGAAAACTAATTTTAACATAAAAACTATATAAAAATTACATTAGAAAAAAGGTATTAACTGATGTCATATTATTATTATTATTATTATTTTCATAATGCATTTGAAAAAGATTTACTTATAAAGGTTTCGAAACCTTTTCCTGCTCACGTTATTTAGTAAAATTATAAATATATATTATAAGTATATATTATTCTGTGTTATTATGTAAATAAACATTGTTGTTGTGATGCATAAAACACCAACATAATTTACAAAATTTTTGGTATGTGTACCTACATAACGACAACATTTTGTACTGCTCGTAACAACAACAACATTTCACATTATCTACTCTGAACTGTGCGTTTGTCTGTAATGGCCCGAGTATATTTGACAAATTCAATGATATGATATGTGCAAGTACCTAAATTATAGTTTCTAAATCTCCTTCCTAAGAGTTATTATTAGGTAGGTACGGTCTATTTTAAAGAGAGTGTGTGAGGTAAATAGATAGATAGGTAGGTAGGTAGGTAGGTAGGTAGGTAGGTAGGTACGTTTTTGTTTGACGACAAGACTGATAAAGAAACTGTCTGTTATAATATTTGACGAATCATATTGTGGCCCTGAAAAGGGCCTTTTGTTTTGAATGCATACGAGCGGAGAGCATCGCGAAAACGCCGACATAATAGATATAGGCATATGTTGGCGACGGGACCCTATCTATGCACCAGGGCACAAGTAGCAGGTAGTCTACTAACGAATATTAGCGCGATAGATTGCAAATTTTAAAGTTTTAACTTGTGTTTTATTAGAATTTGTATATTATAATGTTATTTTTAGCAATAGGACCATATCCGTGCACTAGGGTACAAGTAGCGGGTAGATCGCGACGGAAATCTTGTAATATTTTCATACTAAATTGTAGATTAGGAACATTTATTGTATGTCAAATTAGATTCCAACTAGAATTGATTATTGTGCTATTGTTTAGGTATATTCATGTTAGATTCATATTAGATTTGTGTTAGAATTCTTATCTTGAGCCATTAAGAGCACTAAAACTAAATTTGAAAGGAAATTTTTGTAAGGAAAAATTGTCATAGATAATTACGTAACTTGAAAACATACTTTTTTGTTTATGGAGATATTTTGCTAATTTTGGTCTCAAATGAAAGGTGTAGGCTTAAAACTAATTTGTATGTTTAGTTTGTAAAAATCGGTCCATGCAATAAAAAGATATAGTCACTTTTATGTAACAAAATTTTACTTGACTAGAAATGTATAATTGTTTGTTCTAAATTGTTTTAATTACTTAAGTAAATGACTTGTAATCGTGTTTTATATAGATATTAGTTATGTAAGGATATAATGTACTAAGTTTTATAAGGTTTTTTGAAAAAGGGCAAAATAAATGCAAAATTCTGAGAATACGGCTTGCACCCAAAAATCCTTAAGGATTTTAGTATAAAAGGCGTGCAATTTTTTTATAAAATGTAGTCGTAAATCAACCATCAACAAGGAATCAACTAAGCAAGCTGGAGTCTCAGAATTAAGTCAAAAACAAGGTGTCTTATTTCTTAAGTCAAAAACAAGGTGTCTTATTTCTTTAACAGACAGTCTGTGTCGTGGTCTCTGGGTAGTGATACCCAAAACCAGGTACGTATTCAGGGGTACGTGGTGGTGTGTGTAGCCAGCAGAGCCGTCTAGGCTCAGGTAAGTACGGAGCACACATCAAAATCAGTGGGAGATTGTCCCAGGGCGACTGCGGTACTGTAGGTACCTAGGCCGTCCGCAACAGTTGGTCCTTCGAGTTCCGGATTCCCTGCAAGAAGATAGAAGAGTTCAGAACATAAGAAGACTTCAAGATGCCGGTTACCAGATCGCAGAAGGATGCCCCCTCACGCTCTGCGTCCCGTCCAACGGAAAAGGACGCGACAGAAGAAACGGCAGGGTCAGAAGGGGTCACGTCCGCGTCAGGGTCATCGGAGACTGAAGCTACATCGAACACTTCTTCGGGTACCACGACTACGGAAGAAACCACGACATCAGAAGCTACGATTACGACTGCGAACACGGCGGCGTCCGAGAAGAACGGACAGAAGAAGCAAGGTGCCGCCCAGAAGAAGACGAACGAGAAGATCCCAGAAGATACTCCGGAACAGGGAGGCCATGGCTCCGCCACGACCCTGAAGCCGAAGGGGGTCGTTCGTCGAGCCAGGTCCACGAAGACCACGAGTTCTACAGCCAGAAGACGCGAGTTAGAAGCCAGAGAAGAAGTAGCACGCCTGGAGTTGAAGCAAGCACAGGCTGCGGCAAAGCTAGCCCGTGTCAGATTGGAGCTGGCACAGTGTGAAGATGGGGACTCTGTGGATGAAGACCTGGCAGAACAAGAAGATAGAACAGCACAGGTGCAGAACTGGATCCAGTCATCAGTATTGGAAGATGGCAACATGGAGCAACCAGAGCAACGAAACCAAACGTCAGAAGAGCCTCAGAAGGTCAAGCCTGAAGTGAATACTGCAACGAAAGGAGCTTCGATCGAGATTCAAGCATTGACGACAGCGTTAAGAGAAGCTTTCACTTCAAGAGGCGGACCAGCAGCGCAGCCGAAGTACATACACGAGTTACCCTACTTCGACGGCAGCAGCAGCGAGTGGTTGGCGTTCAAGGTCGTCTACGAAGATACAGCACCGATGTTCAACGAAGTTCAAAACATGGCGCGACTCAGAAGAGCGCTGAAAGGCAACGCAAGAGAAGCAATCAAGAGTCTACTGTACTCCGAAGCTTCTCCGTTGGAAGTAATGCAAGCCCTCAGGAGAAGATATGGAAGACCTGATGCGCTGGTGCTGGCTGAACTGGACAAGGTCAAGGCACTACCGAAGATTTCAGAAAACCCAAGAGACATCTGCATCTTCGCAAGCCAGATCAACAACAGCGTAGCAGCAATCAAGGGACTGAAGAAACCACAGTACCTACATTCACCTGAGATGGTGAAACAAATAGTGGAGAAGATACCTACAGTTCTCAAGTTCCGTTGGTACGACTTCACTGCAGCATCAGAAGAAGGCGAGTTCTCCGACCTGACGTTGATATCCAGATTCTTGAACACAGAAGCAGACAAGTGTGGAGCCTTCGCGACTTCAGAAGAGAAGAGCGGCTTCAAGAGAATCCAGCGGCAAGCGACACATTCGACCAAAGAAAAGGACTTCAAAGAAAAGGATTCAAGAAAATCAGAGAAGACTTGCCCTGTATGTGAGGGTGAACACTTCCTGGTTGATTGTCAGAAGTTCCAGAAGGCATCGGTGCAAGATCGCTGGGCAGCTGTAAAGAAGAGTCACGTCTGTTTCAAATGTCTTCAAGGAAGACACAGGAAGGAGAGCTGCAAGAAACCACCGTGCAAGGAATGCAAAAGGTGGCATCATCATTTCCTGCACGTCCAGTCAGAAGATAACACTTCTGAAGACAAGAAGAAGGAGACACTGCAGGAGGTGGCAAGCGTCACTACATCAGTGAATGCAGTCAACAACGCAAGAGCATACCTGAAGATAGTTCCAGTGGAAGTCTTCGGGTCACAAGGATCACAGAAGATATTAGCTCTTATGGATGAAGGGTCAACAGTATCACTTCTGAACAAGAAGGTGGCAGAAGAAATCGGCGCTCAAGGAAACAATGAAGAACTTGTCATCGAAACAGTGGGCGGCAAGCTGATAAGGAAGAAGGATTCTCAAGTGCTGGACCTGACAGTGAAGGGGGTTCATCAAGAAGCCAAGAAGACACTGAAGAGAGTCCGGACCGTTGACGAGTTGAAGCTTACGCCGCAGTTCCTGGACAAGAAGAGGATTCAAGACTGTCAACACTTGAAGAAGATTGCCGATTCTCTGTACTACGAAGGAGAGTCACCACAGCTGCTCATCGGGCAAGACAACTGGGAGCTGATCGTGACTCAAGAGATAAGAAGAGGGAAGCCAGGGGAACCAGTGGCTTCGCGAACGGGACTTGGATGGGTGCTCCACGGGTCAGACATCGGAGGTGCAAGACCGGTACACTTCATGAACACATGTCTGCATGTCAACACGCCAGAAGAAGAAATGCATCAAGCAATCAAGGATCACTTCGCCATCGAAGCACTCGGCGTGCAACCGAGAAGACCCACTACGGACTCAGAAGGAAGAGCACTCACCATCCTGGAGAAGACCTGCAGGAGACTTGAAGATGGTCGATTCGAAGCTGGACTTCTGTGGAAGAACGAAGAAGAACGGATGCCAGAGAGCTACATTTCTGCCAAGAACCGACTGACTAACATCGAAAAGAAGATGGATAAGGATTCCCAGTTGAAGGCAGAGTACTGCAAGCAAATACAGCATCTAATCGACAGCAAGTATGCAGAAGAAGCACCCGCTGGACAAGAAGACTCCAAGAAAACATGGTACCTCCCTCACTTCTCCGTGGTTCATCCGTTGAAGAAGAAGATTAGGATCGTCTTCGACGCTGCAGCCAAGTCAAAAGGAAGAAGCCTCAACGATGCTCTGTTGCCGGGACCAGATCTACTGCAGTCGCTGTTTGGAGTATTGCTGAGATTCAGACAAGGACCCCTAGCAGTGGCGGCTGACATCAAGGAAATGTTCCTGCAAGTTCGCATCAGACCAGAAGATCGAGACAGCCTGAGGTTCCTGTGGCGTGGAGATCGACGCGACGTGTCACCGAAGAAGTATAGGATGACATCAGTTATCTTCGGTGCAACATCATCTCCGAGCACAGCAATCTACGTCAAGAATCGAAACGCAGCGGACTACAAGGAACAGTATCCAGAGGCAGTCAAGGCAATCGAGCTGAATCACTACATGGACGACTATCTGCACAGCTTCCATTCAGAAGAGGATTTCAGAAGAGTGACAGAGCAAGTAAACTTCATACATAAGAAGGCGGGCTTCGAACTCAGGGGATGGGCATCAAATCAACCTGAGCTGCTGCGAGACGTGAAGACTGAAACCACCGAGAAGACGGAAGTCGACCTTGGCGAGAAGGAGGAGAAGACATTGGGGCTACGCTGGTTCACAGAAAAGGACTCTATCGGCTTCAGGGCGAACCTCAGGAATACGCCAGAAGAGATTGCAAAAGGACTTCAGGTGCCGACGAAGAGAGAAGTCACCAGCGCAGTAATGTCGACCTTCGATCCGTTGGGATTAGCATCACCGGTTCTCGTCCAAGGCAAGAAGCTGCTTCAAAACACATGGCGAAGCGGCGTCGGTTGGGATGAAGAAATAGAAGAAAAGGAGTACGAAACATGGAGAACATATCTGGAGAAGATGAAGCTACTCCAAGACCTGCAGATTCCAAGATGCCTGGCGCCACGTCGCACCGAGGGGGAGCTGCACACGTTCACGGATGCCAGCGAGACGGCGTATGCAGCGACGGTCTACTGGAGAACAGAAGATCAAGATGGAACTTACCACGTCAGCTTGGTAGCAGCAAAGGTGCGAGTCACTCCGTTGAAACCGGTATCGATTCCAAGACTCGAGCTGCAAGCGGCCCTCCTAGGAAGCAGATTGGCACACTCTGTTGAAGAAGAAATGGATCTGAAGGTGGAAAAGAAGACATATTGGACAGACTCCAGCATCGTACTTTCTTGGATCAAGACGGACCCGAGAACATTCAAGACGTTTGTGGCTCATCGCTTGGCTGAGATAGAAGATCTCACCAAACCTCAAGAATGGAGATGGGTACCCACAGCACAGAACCCTGCAGATGATGCAACACGCGACGTGCCAGATAACTTCAACTGCGATCACCGATGGTACACCGGACCGGACTTCTTAAAAAGAAAAGAAGTTCACTGGCCTGCGGCAAGAACCTTCAAAAAAGAAACCACCGGCGAAGAGAAGACAACAGACATCGCAGCGGCAGTAAGCATCACCCACCCATCACCGGATCCTGAAAGGTTTTCATCATGGAAGAGACTATGGCGAGCCACAGCAAGAGTACTGCAGTTCATACAACTCTGCAGACGCAAGGAAAAGGTCAACGTCAGCAAGAAAGATCCCACCTGGAAAGCAACACAAGGAAAAAAGAAGACAGTTGAGAAGCAACGACAGTCTTCAAAAGAAACAGAAAGGAGCTACAAGCCGCTGGACGCCGAACTACTGGAGCAAGCTGAAACTCTACTGCTGAAAAGAAGTCAAGAAAGAAGCTTCAAAGAAGACATCAGGTGTCTACAGCAAGGAAAGCAAGTAGAGGGCAGCAGCAAATTGAAGAAGCTCGACGTAGTGTCGGAAGACGGTCTCCTGCGGCTGAAAGGAAGAATCGACGCAATACAGGGCGTAACCAGAGACTACAAGCGACCCGTCGTGCTCGACAGCAAGGAAAGGACAACACGACTCATCTTAGAAGAGTTCCACTGCCGTTTCAATCATGGGAATCACGCAACGGTCATGAACGAGATAAGACAACGCTTCTGGGTGCTGGGACTACGATCGGCAATCAAGACAGTTCAGCATCAATGTCAGTGGTGCAAGACGAAGAAGGCGAAACCTCAAGAACTACCGACGGGTAACTTACCTGTCGAACGGCTGATGCACAGTAACCCTCCTTTTACGTGCACCGGCATAGATTACTTCGGCCCGATGACAATCACCGTAGCAAGACGTCATGAGAAGAGATGGGGAGCTCTGTTCACATGCTTAACCACAAGGGCTGTGCATATTGAGCTTACGCCGTCACTATCTACCGACAGCATGGTCATGGCGCTACGAAGATTCGCCGCAAGAAGAGGGATGCCGAAGACAATCTACACAGACAATGGGACCAACTTCGTCGGCGCGAACAAAGAACTGAAAGAAGCATTGGAAGCCATGAAACAAGAAGACTTCACTTCTGAAGCAGAGAAGATCGGCGTGCAGTGGAAATTCATCCCTCCGGGTGCACCCAACATGGGCGGTGCATGGGAGCGTCTGGTGCGATCCATTAAAACCGCACTGGACGCCACACTCAACGAGAAGCATCCACGAGAAGAGGTACTCCACACCCTCCTGCTAGAGGCCGAGCACATAGTCAACTCTCGGCCTCTCACCCATCTCTCCGAGAGCCTTGAGGAGGAAGCACTCACTCCAAATCACTTCCTCCTCGGGCGGTCATGCGGCGCTACGAGAGTCGGCCACTTCGGAGACAACGAGCTCGTGGGCAGGCACACTTGGAAGGCTACGCAGCGACTTGCCGACCACTTTTGGCAACGTTGGCTGCGAGAATACCTGCCCACCCTGCTGCCGAGGAAGACTCCAGGAAGAACCAGTACCACAGACCTACACGTCGGGGACATCGTGATGATCGTCGACCACAGCCTACCGAGATGCACTTGGCCACGCGGCAGAATCCAGCAAGTGTATCCAGGACCAGATGGGCGAATCCGCATCGTCGACGTCGAGACAAGTGGAGGTGGAGTGCTGCGAAGACCCAGTTCGAGAGTGGTGCTGTTGGTGCCGGGAGTGTCGCCGAGTCTGGAGAATGGTGCGACGCACGAGGGGGAGAATGTTGGCGACGGGACCCTATCTATGCACCAGGGCACAAGTAGCAGGTAGTCTACTAACGAATATTAGCGCGATAGATTGCAAATTTTAAAGTTTTAACTTGTGTTTTATTAGAATTTGTATATTATAATGTTATTTTTAGCAATAGGACCATATCCGTGCACTAGGGTACAAGTAGCGGGTAGATCGCGACGGAAATCTTGTAATATTTTCATACTAAATTGTAGATTAGGAACATTTATTGTATGTCAAATTAGATTCCAACTAGAATTGATTATTGTGCTATTGTTTAGGTATATTCATGTTAGATTCATATTAGATTTGTGTTAGAATTCTTATCTTGAGCCATTAAGAGCACTAAAACTAAATTTGAAAGGAAATTTTTGTAAGGAAAAATTGTCATAGATAATTACGTAACTTGAAAACATACTTTTTTGTTTATGGAGATATTTTGCTAAT
The DNA here is from genome assembly GCA_949128155.2 of Xanthia icteritia. Taxonomy (NCBI): domain Eukaryota; kingdom Metazoa; phylum Arthropoda; class Insecta; order Lepidoptera; family Noctuidae; genus Xanthia; species Xanthia icteritia. The sequence goes on along the minus strand of OY855862.1, from coordinate 5,506,068 downwards.
TTTGGTCTCAAATGAAAGGTGTAGGCTTAAAACTAATTTGTATGTTTAGTTTGTAAAAATCGGTCCATGCAATAAAAAGATATAGTCACTTTTATGTAACAAAATTTTACTTGACTAGAAATGTATAATTGTTTGTTCTAAATTGTTTTAATTACTTAAGTAAATGACTTGTAATCGTGTTTTATATAGATATTAGTTATGTAAGGATATAATGTACTAAGTTTTATAAGGTTTTTTGAAAAAGGGCAAAATAAATGCAAAATTCTGAGAATACGGCTTGCACCCAAAAATCCTTAAGGATTTTAGTATAAAAGGCGTGCAATTTTTTTATAAAATGTAGTCGTAAATCAACCATCAACAAGGAATCAACTAAGCAAGCTGGAGTCTCAGAATTAAGTCAAAAACAAGGTGTCTTATTTCTTAAGTCAAAAACAAGGTGTCTTATTTCTTTAACAGACAGTCTGTGTCGTGGTCTCTGGGTAGTGATACCCAAAACCAGGTACGTATTCAGGGGTACGTGGTGGTGTGTGTAGCCAGCAGAGCCGTCTAGGCTCAGGTAAGTACGGAGCACACATCAAAATCAGTGGGAGATTGTCCCAGGGCGACTGCGGTACTGTAGGTACCTAGGCCGTCCGCAACATTCATACTTACGATAGATAAAATTTTTTGTTTATTTGGTGAGATTTTTCTTGTACCTGTGTACCTATCTATAATATTTATGCGTATGTTATTATGTACTTATAATATAACGTTTTGACTCTCTGTGTAATAGAAACGAATATTTTTCATATTCATGATAGTTTTGTTAGCCCTGAAAAGGGCTTTTTGGTGTGGTGAGCGCATGCACGCGCGCTTAGCATCTCGGTGCCGCCGTCCGTGATTTCTTCAGTTGCTTCTGATGAATCGTTGGTGACGAGCTCGAGACACGTCGAGCGCGTTCCGCACCCTCCTTCCCGAGGACGATAGACGCGTACGTACTGCGTGCGCGCGGTTGGACGATGATGAAAACAAACAAACGCACAAAGCACGCGCGCGCCTCTCTCTACAGTGTGCAGTATTATTACATACAAAACATTAATAATAATAATAATAATTATGTAAGTACGTACACACACACTGCACAGTAGGTAAGACGCGCACGCACATTTGTCACTATCACTCATCAGCTGCTGCTGTTGTTGTTGTATCGATGGTGGGTGGTGGTGGTCGTCAGCCGACTCTGCGCCGCTGTCGTCGTCGCCGTCGCCGTCGCCGGTGTAACGCGAACGCGACCGTAGCTTACTTCTTAGCTGCGGACGCTTTCTTGGCTGCCGGCTTAGACTTGGGTGTGACCGCGGCCTTCTTGGGTTTAGGCGCTTTAGGTTTCTTGGTCGGCGGCTTCGCTGTCTTTTTAGCTTTAGGAGCGGCGCCTCCCTTCGCCTTAGCGGGGGCGGCGGCCTTCTTGGGTGTAGGCTTCTTCTTAGCGGCGGCGGCCTTCTTGTCCTTGGCGGCAGCGGCGGCCTTGGCCTTTGAAGGTGAACTGGAGGCGGCAGACGCGGCCGCGGCTGCTGCCTTCTTGGTCTTGGCACCCGCCGCAGAGGCGGTCGCCTTCTTCGTCTTGGCGGCGGCGGCGGGCGCCTTGCCGGCGGCCTTGCCAGCAGCACCACCGGCGGGTTTCTTGGCGTGGTGCGATTTCGACTCAAGCTTGAAGGAACCGGAGGCACCCTTGCCCTTGGTCTGGATCAGTGCGCCAGATTCGACGGCGCTCTTCAGGTATTTTCTGATGAACGGAGCCAGTTTCTCCGCGTCGACCTTGTACTGAGCGGCGATGTACTTCTTGATCGCCTGCAGGGAAGATCCGCTACGCTCCTTCATCTCCTTGATAGCGTTGTTGACCATCTCAGATGTTTTGGGATGAGTCGGCTTCGCCTTCGGCTTCTTCGCAGCACCGGCGCCGCCGGCCTGCCTCGCCTGCTTCTTCGCTGGGGTAGTGGGCGCGGGAGCCTCGGTAGCGACTGCGGTGTCTGCCATTGTATTATATTTGTTTTGAAAAAGATTCAACTTCACACACAACACACTGTTAAAAAGTAGACCGTACTAGGTAGTAGTAAGTAGGACGTATAAAGAGAGACTTAGATGTCGCCACTTATAGGTTTTACGAAGTTCGTATGCGTACGCTTAGGTACGACGGAACTTTACCGTAACGAGCGCCGTGATGTCGCGGGACGTTTTCTCGTATGAACGCTTGAAAGTTTTCACTAACACGTATCTAATAAAATAAACAAAAAGAAGGGTTAACGGCGGTTAGTGCATCGAGGTTTTGCGGTTTCGGACAGGTCATGAAGTTGACGATGCGGGTGTGCGAATTCGGGGCGAGTGAGGTGCGCGTTCAGCCGGTGGCGGTGTTTTATTTTGACGACTGCGTACGAAGCGTAGGTCGGGTCGTGTTCAAAACGTTATTTTCTCTATAAAAGTGATAGTTAGTGTGCAGTTAGGTCGACGCGTCAACAAGGAGGATATCGAGCTTGTGTGGTAACAGGACTTTGTCGATATCACACCGTCTCGCGAAGGTATTATCGACCTAAAAGTGAAGCGTCGTAAAACACCTCGAGCGCCGAACTGCTAAGGACGGACGACTCCGTCCAGGACGTGCAACCTATTAATATAGTAATTTATTAAAAGACGAGAGTGCCCTTCGACGAGTGGACAGTGTACAGATCGGTATAATCGCATCGGGAATCGTAATAAACAATGTGTAAAACAACGACAATACTCTGGTACAGCTACTCTGTAGGTCGCGCCAGTACCGTACGCGGCTGGTCCGAGTACCGCGGCGCTCTCTTCACAGTAAGCAGCAGTCCGCCTGTGTAATACAGCTAGGTACCTACGTATACTAAAATAATGGCTAAGTAAGTAAGTAGGTAAATAAATAAATAATATGAACAAAAAGAAAAAAAAATATGCGTCAAAATTGCAATAAGTAGATACGTATAGGCAATAATAAACAAACGGCACGCGAATCATGGGGCGTTCAAACGAATAGGTAGTACCTACCTAGCTAGGTAGAGTTTCTACAACGTAAGTATTGAATCTACTAATGTTTTACTTTTATTTTTCATTCAATTCCAGTATACACCTCAGTGAGTGGCGATGGGCTTTTCATCATGCGTAGAAGAACAAAAACAAGCGTCAACTTAGCGCGTATTTATTACCTGCCTGCGTATAAGCAAGCGAAGCGCGCATTATGTAGGTAGGCACCTACATAATTATTTCAATTTTAAGATATTTTTATAATAAAGGTATTATTTATAATATAATTACGGTATTTCATTTATGTTTACCCCCTCTCGTAGGTAGATAGATAACTCCAAAACCAAAGTAGGTACCTACGTATTACACAGTGCCCAATGATTTTGGGTCCACCCAAAAGTATAATAGTAGTGTAAACTAAGTATACGTGGTGGTACTTGCGTGCATCTTCTAACTAACTAACTAACTAAATAAATAAATAGGTAGGTAGGTAGGTAGGTTGAGGTACGTTTTTTAGACAATTCCACTCAAGAAACATATTTAATAATATCGAATAATATGCGGCCCTGAAAAGGGCCTTTTTTATGTGCGCTTCTATATACGTATGGTTGAACGGTATGATTATGTTCACAACAAACACAACACACACACGTCCACCACCACAGTATGTAGAGCTGGTTGCGCCGCAGGCAACACGTACACGCGGGGCATGCAGGTGTTTAACCGCCGAAACCGTACAGGGTGCGACCCTGGCGCTTCAGAGCGTAGACGACATCCATGGCGGTGACGGTCTTCCTCTTGGCGTGCTCGGTGTAAGTGACGGCGTCGCGAATGACGTTCTCTAGGAACACTTTAAGCACACCGCGAGTCTCTTCGTAGATCAGACCGGAGATACGTTTCACGCCGCCTCTGCGAGCCAGACGACGGATGGCGGGCTTCGTGATACCTTGGATGTTATCACGAAGTACCTTCCTGTGACGCTTGGCTCCTCCTTTTCCCAGACCCTTTCCTCCCTTACCGCGACCGGTCATCTTCTTTGCAGTGGGGTTTCAAAATAACACAACGAACGATAATACACTCAGCACGGGAGTGCGCACACGAACGACGCGAGCGACTGGAATATCTTTTAACGGCTTTTTTTTTTTTTTTTTTTGTGTATGGCATCTCGTAGATGACCTCTGAGGCCATGACTACTTAACCGAGCTTTCCTGCGGATGCCTTAAGCTACTAATACTCAAAGCCTCCAGCCAGGGGCGAAAAAAAAACTATTCTAATTAAAACTAGGCGAGCGCTCGCTAAGGGCACCCCCTGTGGGGTACGGACCTCGGCTTAGGGCGTCGCTGGGGGGAGGACAGCAAGATGGGACAGGCTGGATCAAAGATATGTTATTATTATTTGTCGGGGAGTTTAAAGCTACAGGCTCAGCATCGACGCGGGCTGGCGCATCGTCGAGCAAGGGTCGGGGTGGAGTATTATTTACTCGGGAGGGTCGCGATCGCGGAGGACCTCGGCGGCGAGGTCGGAATGCGGGTCGGTGTCTGTGCTTGAGCACTGTACTTGTGGCCCTATTGCTCTCCTGGAGGAGGGTTATGGGGTCATCAGGGTCGGTGAGGATTTGCCTAGGGCGGCGGATCTGACTAATTCTGCTGGGGACATAATTGGCGGCCTCGACAACCAGAGGGTTGCGATGTTTGGCAGCGGACTCAAAGAAACGCTTGGAGTTGCGTTTTAAGAATTGGTGGATTGTGGGGATCTTTAGATCGAGATGGAGGATCTCGTTCCTAACGTACCAGGGGGCACCGGTGATTTTGCGGAGGAATCTATTTTGGAGTGTTTGCATCCTATGGATGTGGTGAGGCTTTGCGTGTGCAAAGACGGCTCCCGCATATGTCATGATTGGGCGAATGCACGCCGTGTACGTACGCAATTTGCACTTTAGTGACAATTTGCTACGTGCATTCAGGATGTAGTGGAGTCTCCCTAGCGCGAAAGCGGCTCGCGAGCGAGCCTGCTTTATATGATCGCTAAAGGAGAGATGCTGGTCGAGGACAACACCTAAGTATTTGGCTCGCTTCTCCCAGGGGATAGGCTTACCGAACATGGTGATTGGTCGGGGGAGGGGGGGTTTCCATCGCTTTTTCGGTTTCGAAAAGAGAACCGCTTGGCTTTTATCTGGGTTAACTTCGATCCTCCACTTTCTAAACCAGGCGCCGAGGTTGTCGACTGAGGTTTGGAGAGTGCGGGCTATCGAGTCAGAGCCGGAACCCTTGTAGTAGATGGCCGTGTCGTCTGCGAACAGAGCCAACTGCGCCTTTCTACTCTTTAGGATATCGCTGGTGAATAGCGTAAAGATCAAGGGGGAGAGCACAGAGCCCTGAGGGACTCCTGCGCGGATAGGACGGGGGGAGGATATCGCTCCTTCGATGCGATAGCGGAAAGTGCGGTTTGACAAAAAGTCCCGTAAGATGAGCACGAGACGATCTGGCACACCGAGTTTGTAGAGCTTATATAATAAGCCGTTGTGCCAGACTTTGTCGAACGCTTTCGCTATGTCGAAGAATACTGCACCGGTTATCAAACCGCGTTGGAAGCCACCGCTTATGTGTTCGATAATCCGGTGGGCCTGATGCACGCTAGAGTGCTGGGTTCTGAACCCAAACTGTTCGTTGGGGATGAGGCCCTTGGTTTCGGCATAGTCTCTGAGACGCTTATAAATAAGCCTCTCATAAACTTTGCCGAGTACCTTGAGCAGACTTATGGGGCGGTAACTCGACGGTTCGGTCTTTGGCTTGCCTGGTTTCGGGATGCCGATGACCGTGGCCTCTTTCCACGCTTGTGGAAAGATGTTATTGCTTAGGGCACCATTGAAGATGGTGGCCAATAGCATTATCAGGGGGGCAGGGAATAGCTGGATCACCCTATTAGTGATTCCATCAGAGCCGGGGGCTTTGCGGGTTTTCAGACCTTTGATGATGTCCTGCACCTCGTCAGGAGTGACGGGAGGCAGCGGATTATCAGGGTCCTCGACGGGAGGGAGAGAGGCTCTACGTTCGACCTCAGCGTCGACCTCTAAGAGGTGAGTTGGGTCTACTGGTTGGGAGCTGGGGGAGCATTGGGCCTCGAGACTGTCTGCTAGGCATTCAGCTTTTTCAGTGTCCTCGAAAGCGATGGTCTTGTCGGGACGAGTCAGGGGGGGCATAGAGGCGCATTGCTGGGACTTGAGTTTCCTCTGAAGATCCCAGAATGCCAGGTGGGTAGGCTCTAGTTCGCTGAGCGTTTTGTCCCAGCCCGCGTCACGCAGCTCCTGTAAGCGTGTCTTTACAGAGTTCTGCAAATAACGCATATGGGCTTTGTTAGCGGTGCAGGGAAAGTTGCTGTAGGCACGGACGGCCGCGTTCTTCTCAGTTATCAGTGCACGCACATCGGCAGGCAGGCTCCAGCGAGGGTCATCCCCCACTGGGACCTCCCTTGAGCAACTGCTCAGGACCGATTGCACGTGCTCCGTGAGTGAGTCGATCGCGGCCGTCGTGTCCGCGATAGAGTCGAATTTGTCGGGGATGGAGTCCAATTGGGGGGACGTGTTGGATTTCAGCTGGGTGCTTACTTTCTTCCAGTCCGTTACCCTTTTGGTGAGAGCGGGTTGGGAGGGGTCGGGGAGACCTATGCGGGGGGCCAATTTAATGACTACTGGGCGGTGGTCAGAGTTGAGCTCATGCACCGTTTCTATGGAGTCTAACCTTAGATTGACGCTCTTAAGGAGCGCCACGTCTAGAACGTCGGGGATATGGTTAGGGTCGTGGGGAAAGTGGGTTGGGGTCATCGGGGCGATGACGTCAAAGTTAAGAGTGGTGGAGAGGTCGAACAAGTGTCGCCCTCTAGTGCTAGTTCTGGAGCTATTCCAGGCGGGATGCTTGGCATTGAGGTCACCCGCTATGATAGCAGAGTCACTCATGCCGAGTAGGATAGAGAGGTCGTCAGAGAGGAGTTGGAAGTTCTCCGAAGAGCTATGGGGAGGGAGGTATACCGATACCAGCGAGATCGGCTGATGGCCCGTCATGCCTAAGCGGCAGATTGAGACTTCTAATCGTGAGAGGGGAGGAGGGTCTATTGGGATGCAGTATAGATCCTTTTTATAATAAATGAGGGTGCCGCCCATGTGACATCGCAATCTGTCATTTCGAACTATGCGATAGTTGGCGATTGACGGATTGCGGTTACAGGGTTTCAGGAAGGTCTCTTGGACTAGGAGAATGTCAATTTGATGGTTGCGGAGGAAAGCCGCGATCTCATCTCGTTGACCACTAATGCCATTTGCATTGAAATAACCTAACTTGAGGGATCGGGGTTTGAACCTAGTATTGGTGGCGTTATACATTATGGGTTCTGGTAGGGGTGCTGAGGGAGGTCAGGGCTTGCGTAATCTCGGGATACGCGTTATATATGGCCTGGATCTTGACGAGATCGCCGGCGGCTTGAGCGGCAAGGATTTCCTTAGCCATTTGGTGAGCGCGAGGGGAGAGGAAGGCTATGTAGGTCGAGCTAATGATATTGTAGGTCATGTTAGGACCGACTGAGGGGGGGGCTACGGTTGGGGGACGCGTTGCTACAGGAGCAGGTGCGGGTTGGACGGGGGGCGCGGGTATGCGAGTGCGGGGGTCCATGAGACGGGGGATGGTGGTGGTCGGGGGAGGGGGTGGGGGTTGTGAGACAGCCAGGGCTGGGAACGCCTGCTGATGGTGGAGATAGTTCCACGGACTAGGCCTCTGGGGGCTTAGTCGCTGTGGCATTTGAGATGAGGGTACTTTAAACCCAGAGGGGGCTTCTCTTTGCTGGCGGGCGTTAAAACGCTTGGCCAGTTTGGGAGACGAAGATTTGGGGGCTTTTGGGCAGCCACGGTAATTTGCCGGGTGCCCGACTTGCCCACAGAGGACACAGCTGGGTGGGTCGGGGCAGAGGGAGCGGTCCTTTGGACGGGTGCACTCGGAAGTGCCGTGCTCGCCCAGGCACTTTACGCACCTGGGTTTTGCGTGGCAGTTCCGCTGTGAGTGGCCGTACAGCTGGCATTGGTGACACTGACCAATGGCACCGCTTTTCCATGGTTTCTCTATTGAGAAACCCATGAGGGAGCAGAGGGACTTTAGCTGAAAGATAGGGTGGTGACCCTCTACCGGGGAGCAGACGACAAGGATCATGTCGTATGGTTCACCACGTTTACCGCGGTGCATGCGGTGGACCTCGTCGACGGGGATATTTTGCGACCGAAGGTCGGCTGAAATATCGGAGATGGGGATTTCTTTGGGGATCCTTTTGATCACCACTCGGATTTGGCGCTCCTCTGGGAGGGAGTACGTGTGAAATGACACACGTCTCTCTCTCAGGAGTTTTGTAAATTCCCTAAAATCGCGGGAAGTTGGGATTTGGACTTTAATACCCTGTTGGGTATTTCGGGCACTAGTGTATGCGATCTTTTGATCGCAACACCACTTGGAGATGTCCGTCCACTTCCCTTTGTCCTGAACGAACACGGGTGGTGGCGGGGGGACCTTTTTTGGCCCGGGGGTAGGTGGGGTGGGGGCACCCTGTGAGGATGACGTCATCGGGCGGGGCGTGGGGGCATCCTGTGCGGAGGATGACGTAATCGGGCGGGGAGCGGGGGAGGGGGAAGCTACGGGGGCGCAAGTAGCGGGTGTAGCGAGAGAGGGTAGGGACGGAAGCGGCGACTCAGAGTCGTCCACCGCGATGACCTTATTGGCCTGGGTGGAGCTCTGTTTTCTGTTCTTCCTCTTTTTCCCTTTTCCTTGGACGGGGACGAATCCGTCGTCGTCGGAATGGGAAGAAGAGGACGAAGAGAACTTTGCCTCTTGGTCGGAGTGTGGGTATGGGGACGTGGGGCGCTTTTTAGCGGAGGTGATGGGCTCGTCAGTGTCCATAGACTCTGTCGGGCTGAGCGGGCTTTCCAGCTCTACAGCTGGGAGGGACGACTCAAGAGCGTCGCTGAAATCGGCGACGCTCGTGTCTGTGGGAGCTAGGAGGGCTCGCTGCAATGCAGCAAACCGAGCGCCCCATTTGGCTTGTAGCCGGGGCTCCTCGTCTAACATGTCCTTAAACAAGTCGAGGACCTTCGTGAGGCGAAGGTCCGCCATATTGATCGGGGGGGACTAATTTTTAGGAGGGAATGGTTCCTAATCCTAACTTTCCCTAAAACCTATCTCCCCGGGGGATAACCGGGGATGTGTAAACCCTCCCTGTCGGGTGCAGACAGGGAGGTTGTGTACCTACTGGTGAGCCCTAAGCTTGCTTTTGCCCGTTGCCTATCTTATTTGTGCAACGGGGTCCTAACCAGTCTAGTGCGAAGGGTGTAGACACACCCAACCGACACTAGGTGTGTGGCTGTTGAAGCAAAACAGTCACCAATGCCGACTAGGAGACCCCCCAAGGCCGAACACTGGGACCCGTCCAATTGACTGCCTTACCCTGAAGGGGTTCGGCGGGTGTGATTGGGTCAACACCCCACTCGGCTTCGTTGGCACCGTAAGGTATCCACCGAGGACCACGAAACTGTGGTTTTGCCCAGAGGGGGCCAAACAACGCGACGATGTACGTTTTGTAACGATAATCTGTTATCGAATACTTTATTAATTGTGTCTTGAAAAAGACAAACAATTAATAGCGGTCGGTAGTCTATTCGACTACTTAGCTCGTCGCTCTGCACGACGATATCAGGAACCACAACACAATCAGGAACTCTCGAACACACTGTAGCGCACGTCCGTCCGCGACCGGTGCCGAGCGTCGAATCTGGCTTTTAACGGCTCCGTGCTGCTTGTATTTATACTAAACGCGGAGCGCAGCGGGCGGGGGGACGGAGACGTGGAGGTGCGGGGGCCGAGTCGAGCCGGCGCTCGTCGCTGATTGGTCGATGTCTCTTAAAACAGAACAAGTTACATACTAAACTTTATGTTTTCCAATTTTATAAAATTTTATTTTATTTTATTTTAGTTACTCCATAATTATATATATAAATAAATGTATGTATGTACCTATGCCGTAACAATTAATACTCTTCAGTTTACTCGATATATAGGTACCTACTTAAATTAAATACATCATAATATTATACAATATTACCATACTGTGTCCCTAGTAAACTAAAGTATGATTTAATTTACTAGGGACACAGTACAATTTGTAAGTATAATTTGTGTTATAGGTAGGTATATAGATAGTAAGTAGTTAGGTACATTATTGTATGTACTTTTCTCTCATTCGACTTTATTCATTGTAATGTAAAATTATAAGTGATATAGGTACCTAGTTAGGGAGTTTGTTTTGTTTGAAAATAAATGTTGCTTATGTGGATTACAGTGTAGGGTATAGGTAGGTAGGTAGGTAGGTAGGTAGGTAGGTAGGTATTTAACGTTTTTTTATGACGTCTGATATAAAGAAACATTTAATTATCTGATACATATGTGGCCCTGAAAAGGGCCTTTTATGTGAACGAACGAACGCACAGCCACAGCCACAGACACGTTGCAATGCACGAAGGCAGTCTACGTGGAGGGCGATGTGTATTGTGACGTCAGCAGTTTAAGCGCGTTCGCCTCTGATCCTGCGCGCCAACTGGATGTCCTTGGGCATGATGGTGACGCGCTTCGCGTGAATCGCGCACAGGTTGGTGTCTTCGAAGAGACCGACGAGATAAGCTTCGCTAGCCTCCTGCAGCGCCATAACAGCGGAGCTCTGGAAACGGAGATCGGTCTTGAAGTCTTGTGCGATCTCACGCACGAGACGCTGGAACGGAAGCTTGCGGATCAGCAGTTCGGTACTCTTCTGGTAGCGACGAATCTCACGGAGGGCCACAGTGCCGGGCCTGTAGCGATGGGGTTTCTTAACGCCACCGGTGGCCGGTGCGCTCTTGCGCGCAGCCTTGGTGGCGAGCTGTTTCCTCGGTGCCTTACCACCGGTGGATTTACGAGCGGTCTGCTTAGTACGCGCCATTGTAAACACGGAAAGACGACGACGACGACAGATAAATAATAATCAACTGAGAATACTAACTTTAGATACACGCAACGGACGCGCGCGGACCTACACACTTCGAACGTACGAGAGAGAATAAAAACGTACCAAGGCACGGTCGAGTATTTATACCAAAGCAACTAAGCGGGCAGGAGCGCGCGCGCGCCCCTGCGCGCCCTCTTCAGTACAACGAGCTAACTAAAATTGTTATAAAATATAAAACAATTAATCTAATAAGTATGTTTAAAACTCTTAATTAATAATATTTGTGTCTGTTATTTTAAAAGTGCCGTTCCCCCCCCCCCCCCCCCCGTAAACAAATATACAAATTTTATTAGTTGTCTAGAGAGACTTGTTGAGAAACTAACTGTGTGATTTTTCTATGTTAAGTTTTCTGCTACATACGTATTCACTTGCATCTCAATTAATACGCTATCGTTTAAGCGGGAAGTTTCCTGTGCATGTTGTATTTGTTAAATGCATAGTTATTTAGTTAGTTAGTTAGTTAGTTAGTTAGTTAGTTAGTAAGTAAGTAAGTAAGTAAGTAGGTAGGTGGGTAGGTAGGTAGGTAGGTAGGTAGGTAAGTAGGTAGGCAGGTAGGTAGGTAGGTAGGTAGGTACGTATGTATGTATGTATGCATGCATGCATGTATGTAACTAAATAACTAAGCAAGTAAGTGTAGGTAGGTCTATTATAATAAGCCTGATAAGTCTTCATTCAATTCATTATGATACTAGGTACGTGTTTGTTTTAAAAACTACCTATATATAAGGTATAATATAATAACTATCTAGTAGTAACGTTTTGACTCATCAAATTTAAAGAAACGTGAATTTATCACATGAACATATTTGTGGCCCTGAAAAGGGCCTTTTGTTTTTACTCCTGCCATCTCACGGTGTGCGTGCGTGCGCGTCCAGACGTTTGTCGTGGTTTGCTCGTAAGCACGTGAATCATGCGCGCGTCTCGTACGTACATGACATAATATATGCACATTACGATGACACTAACACACAATTAACACGCACCACGGTCAACAAGACACACGAACAAGCGCACTGGGTTTAACACTGTACACAAACACGAGGCGGCGTTGAGACGGAGCGTCGGCGGCTCTTGCTAGCCTACCGACCCACCCGCCCGCTCACTTGGAGCTGGTGTATTTGGTGACGGCCTTGGTGCCCTCACTGACGGCGTGCTTGGCGAGCTCGCCGGGCAGCAGGAGCCTGACGGACGTCTGCACCTCCCTGGACGTGATGGTGGATCTCTTGTTGTAGTGGGCGAGACGGGAAGCTTCGGCGGCGATACGCTCGAAGATGTCGTTCACGAACGAGTTCATGATAGACATGGCCTTGCTGGAGATACCGGTGTCGGGGTGCACCTGCTTCAGGACCTTGTAGATGTAGATGGCGTAACTCTCCTTCCTCTTGTGCTTCTTCTTCTTCTTGTCGGTCTTGGAGATGTTCTTCTGGGCTTTGCCAGACTTCTTGGCGGCTTTACCACTTGTCTTGGGCGGCATTATGAAATTGTCGAGTACACGTGCTACCGAAACGGGGTTCAGTCGCAGTATAACGCCCCAGATGTCGAGATGTCGCGACGCCCCCGCAAGGGGGCGTGGCGAGCGGGGTCGGAGCATCGCCCCTCGCCCGCGGATGCGTCACAGTGGCCCGTGACTACGGACCCTTCATCGGGTCGGCCTAAAAACGGCCTACGGCATGTGATACAGCAAGCTGTATCTGTGTGAATGGTTGCAATGAATATTTCTGTAGGCGCGCCGCGACGCTATTTCCTATAGCGTCGCTTTCTTCACGGCATCTCGGCGGTCAATCCCCGCCAGGTGAGACCCCCAGTTGCCTGGGGGAGGCCCGACGAAGACGACCAGCGACAGCACTTTTTTCCTGTGGCAACACTACAGCTAACAGCTGATTTAAATTAGTTCTTGTAATTTTAATCTTAAATATTAATTTTCTTTGTTATTAAGGCCTATTTCCAATTACTCATCAAGTAAATAGGATAATAATGTGTATTTTGTATTAGATTCACATACCAATTGCAAAATAAGTGTAAATATTTCAATGTGAATCGGTGACAGTTGCCGGCACAAGTGAATTTTGCATTGTCATCTCGGTATCAGGTACAATTCTTTATATTTTACTTGCTATTTGTTTGTTTACGTACTAAAATTTACGTTCAATAATATTGTTCACTTTTAATACGGCTACTTATTGATGCCAATGACCTTTAAACGTAAACATAACCTTACTTTGGTTTGGTGACAGAACTCCTTTAAAATTCATTTTTCCTTGTAAACTAATCGTCTCTTAATTAATCTGCTGCTACAACTACCATCTTTCTCTCTTTCAATTTCTTGTCGCTTCCTTAAACATATAATCATGACTTTGACTCGCAGCGCCCGTGCTCGCCTCGAAGAGTCCAAACTCAATCAGGCCTTGAGCGAATTAAAGGCGTCAAGGGAGTCCTGTGACCAACTGAATAAGGAAATAGATGACAATGAAAGAGTGCTCTTTGATGCCCATGAAAAGAATAGGAAGTTAAAAATTGAAATGGCTCAGATATATACTCAATACACTGATGCCATAGAAGAACGGGACAGACTTCAACTTGTTGTGGACGGGTTCAGCCAGTGTAGCGTAGAGTATGAACAAGCTCTTAGTCACAAACATTTACTACAACAGCGGCTACATGAGGCTCAAAGTCAAATATCAGAACTTCAGACCACAAATCATAACATCACTGCCTCGCTGAATCAAAGTCTGTTCAATGAGTTGATGCCTATTGCCCCATCAATGGTTTCTGCCATAAACCCCTCGTACACAATAGATTTAACAGGTAATGATGATTCAAAGTCATGTAATTCATTGAGGGTAGTCACCAGTAAAAATAAACTCAAAAAGTATATTAAAATTAATAAATACATTACTAAAACACAAAAGATGGTTAAAAGACAAAAGTTCTTTATTAAAAATGTTAAACTTAATAGAGAAAGACTGAATTTACTAAAACAATTAGATATGTATTCTTTTAATTTGGAGCAAAGTACTAGGAGATACAACATTGACACGGAGTACTTGCAATCTGAACTAGACCATTTACAGGAAAAACTTAGTTCAATGACTAGCAAATATAATACCTCTGAAGATCTGATGAGGGAATATGTGTTGGCAATGAATGAGCTGGTAAACTCACAAACAAACAACTGTGAGCAGTGTCAAACACCATCCAATGTACTTACACCGGACTATTCATTGACAACATGCAATACCACCTTACCGCAGCCCTGTGTTAATTTGAAATTTCCTGCTATTATTGGTTCCAATAAACAATGTAAACAAATTGTAAGGAGTGATATAGTATTGTTTTGCGATGAGATTGGAAAGGACTTTGGCCACTTGTTGACAAATGAATATCCGGGACACTCCATAATAAATTACTGTATGCCTGGTTGTTCTTTATTTCATATTATGAAAGAAATTATTAAATGTAACTTTAACCAGGACACTATATTATTAATTTTTATGGGTAACAGGGGAAATGTGAACAAAGGAGAATTGCTCCAATACTATAGAACATTATGTAATCTTAGTTTAAGAAAAATTGTATTGTTTACATTCCCTTACAGTAACAGTTTGCCACAGGAAGAAAATAACTTAAGATTTTCAATGAATATGACATTACATAACTTGACATTTAATAATAATTTATTTCATTTAGTTGATACCAACAATTATGTTGGTAACAATTTGTATTTGACAAAAGATAGATATAATATTTTTATGTACTATCTTTCCAACTATTACAAGAGACAGATAGCTGAGTCACTATCATATTTTTTTTGTATTTCAGCCAAAAACTTGGCTAAACAACTTGCTCCTTTTGAGCGATGCAAAGACATTCTAAACAATTCTGCCAATAATTTGGCAACAACTAATGACATTGATTATTTAAATTAGAAATTAGGACAATAGAGGAAACCTCTTGCTTCATAAATGAAGAAAATTTTAATACTGGTTTAATATCACACCCATCAAATTGTAGTAACTTAAATAAATGTAATAATAATATTCTAAAAATAGTTCATCAAAATATTCAGGGTGTGATAGGTAAGGAATTAGAATTGGAGCTGTTCATGAACTGTAGTTATATTGATATTCTATGTTTAACTGAACATTGGTTAAAAGTCCACCAGTTCATGTTCAGCTTTAACAACCACCAGGTTGCCAGCTCATTCAGCAGAGTTAAAATGATACGTGGTGGCTCTCTAATAATTGTTCGTAACAATATGAAATTTAAAGAACGTAAGGACATTGTGAGCCTCTCTGTTGAGCGAGTTATTGAAATAGCTTGCATTGAGCTTGAGCAGTTCATTGTAATGAGCGTGTATAGGCCCCCATGTGCTTCATATGATATTTTTGAGAAATATTTGGAAGAAGTATTATTAAAGACTAGTAACAGTAATAAAACAGTTGTTGTCTGTGGAGATTTCAACATTAATATACTGGAAAAATCTGCTATAGTAAATAAATTTATAACTTTATTAAAGTCATATAATTTGTACAATACATTCTTTGAGCCGACTAGAATAACTGCCACTAGTGCTACCTGTATTGACAATATTTTTACGAACTTAACACCTTCTAGCCATTTAATAATAAATGAGTTGGACTCTGATCACTGTGGCCAGTTGGTCACTTTCCCTCAGAAAACAGTCAGAGCTCTCTAAAGTTGTGCATTGGTTTAATGTAAATAATCTTCTCCTGAATGAAAAAAAGACTAAACTCATTAAATTTGCAACGCCAAATGTCAGGCAGCTAAATACCAATGTTCAAGTTAATGGAATAGAGCTGGACCCTGTTGAGTCGACAGTTTTTCTTGGAATCACTATTGACAGTAAATTACAGTGGGGCCCACACATAGAAAAATTGTCAGGAAGGCTAAGTTCGGCCGCTTATGCTGTTAAAAAAATTAGGCAGATAACTGACGTAGATACAGCCCGAATTGTTTATTTTAGTTATTTTCATAGTCTTATGTCATATGGAATTCTTCTCTGGGGAACTTGTTCGGAAATTAATACTATCTTTGTTCTACAGAAAAGGGCTGTTCGAGCCATTTACAACCTAGGTCCGAGAGATTCCCTACGAGAGAAATTCAAAGAAATAAATATTCTGACTGTAGCATCACAATATATTTTTGAAAACCTATTGTATGTACACAAAAATATATCTAATTTTAAAAAGATTTCCGATATTCATAGTTTAAATACGAGGAATAAACACAACCTCGCTGTACACCGCACTCGTCTCCACAGAGTAGGCAACTCGTTCATGGGTCAATGTATACGCTTTTACAACAAACTTCCCATCGACATTCGAAACTTACCCATTAAACGATTTAAAAGCTGTATTAAAACCAAACTTTGCAAAAAAGGGTACTATAAAATTTTAGATTATTTAGATGATAAAAAAGCTTGGGATTGAGCTGCTCGCTCTGCTAAGCCTTGTGCTAAAATCATAAAATCAATACCAGTATTATATAAAAATTACATACAAAATGACATTATTACTTTGTAAAGTATTTTTTTTTATTTTTTAAATTTTTGTGAATGTGAGGACTATGTGGATTTTTTAATTATTATTATTTTTTCTTTCTTATTTAGTTTTAATGATAGTCTGGCAGTTTGAGTAGTTTATGAGGCCTACCCAAATGTCCTTTCTTTGGTATTGTTCGTCGAGTTGAGCTCCTTAAGTTCTGGGTTGAGCTCCACGATTACTGACAAATGCTTGCACTGACAGGACAGGTCCACTCAAATCTGTGTGGTTCTTTTCTCAAAAGACCATTTCAGACACTAATCTACATGGTCCTCATATGGCCTGACCAAGATTATGTCTGGACTTTAAAAGAGACTATGACCTCTGAGTTTGTTTCGGCCTTTCTTCTCAGAGTAGTCAGATAGGAAACGCCGAACTCATCTAGCTAATTTTTAATTACTTATTTTTTTAAGATGACGTGTAAAAGTGATTCCAATATCCTATTTACAGAATAAACAATTTCATTTCATTTCATTTCATTTCATTTCATTTCAGAGATGCCGACTCGACGCCCTACAGGTAAATATGTAGTTTACCCTCGCCCCGCTCACAGATCTAGCCGTTTACGGATTGAGGGATCAACAGTCGTGTGTGTGGGAGCGGTTTGTATTGTAGTGTTACGCCGCTCGGTGTCTACGTGCGTCGCGGCCCGCGTCGCGCCTGCACGTGTTGTGTATAGGTGCATGTATAGTTAGGTTGTCTGTATTTAGTTGCGTGACATGCCTATATTAACTTAGAACACGCCACGCAACAGATGTATGTGTACATCTGTAGAGTCTTATTATATCGAGTGAGCTGCGTGTAACCTGGATGCGGCTCACTCGAGGCGTCAGTCCGGTGGATGGGGTCAATCGTCCGCTACCAGGTCGCGGGGCAGGGGTCTCGCGTCGGGCGGGCGCGCGTGCAATGGCGCTATCTGCCTGACATGGGGCCAGGCAGAGGCGTCGGCACGCGCGAACATCGCCTTCGCGAGTCGCCCTACAAACTCGTCCAGGCTCTCAATCCCGAGATCCCGGTGGAGTACATCGTTCCTCACGAAGTGAGGAGCATCGACTATTGTCCGCAGCGCAAGGTTTTGTTGCGCGCGGAGCGTCTTGCGGCTCGACTCCTTCGTGAGGGCGAACCACGCTGGGGCGGCGTACGTCAAGATTGGGCGCACGTACATCTTGTACACGCCCAACTTGACGCGCGCCGGGATGCGGGATGAGAGCACAGGTTTAAGGAGGTTGCGGGCGACCCTACCCTGCGCGGCGACCTTGCGGACATGTGGCCCCATCGTGAGGCGGCGGTCGATGGTCACACCCAGGTACTTGACCCGGGGCGTCCAATCGACGGCGGCCCCTTGCAGTTTCAAAGGTGGCGGGAGAGGCGCTGATCCGGTGACCATCGCCTGCGTCTTACCCACGTTCACCGACAGCCGCCACTTCGACAACCAGTCGGGAAGGAGGTCGAGGGCGCGCTGCATTTTGACCGCCGCGTGCTTCGCATTAAGCGAAGTGGTGATGTACGCGGCGTCGTCAGCATACAGCGCGAGCGTCGCCTCTGGAGTGGTGGGGATGTCGTCGGTGTAACGCGAGTAACACGCTGGCGACACGCAGCTGCCCTGCGGCACACCTGCCAGCACTGGGCGGGCACCGGATGTCGCCCCGTCGACCACCACCTTGAAAATCCTGTTGGACAGAAAAGAAGAGACCACCCTTACAACGCGACGGGGCGCGTCGGACGTGGCCAACTTGTATATGAGGCCGTCGTGCCATACACGGTCGAAGGCCTTCTCCATGTCAAGGAATACTGCCACCGAGCATTCCTTTTTATTTAACGCTGTCGTTAGTAGGTGCAGTACCCTTGACAGCTGAAGCGTCGTGCTATGTTCCGCCCTAAAGCCAAATTGCTCTGGGCGCGGGACGATGTGTTTTTCCAGGTGTCGCAGCAGGAGTGCTTCGAACACCTTGGAGACCGTCGGCAGAAGTGTGATCGGCCGATAGCTCTCCGGCTTCAGGACATTCTTCCCCGCCTTGGGCAGCATTATGACGCGCCCCTCCTTCCACGAGGTGGGAAAGGTCCCCGTGCGCAGTATCGCCGTAAACAGGCGCGCCAGCGCTGCCACCGTACGGAACGGCAGGCGGCGCAGCACTGCATTGGAGATACCGTCGGCACCGGGGGCCTTCCTAGGCTTCGTCCTTAGGATGGCGCGTCTAACTGCGCCAGGCGAGAAGTAAATAGGGTCCTCCTCGGGAGCTATCGGCGTTGCGAAGTAGTCTCCTAGGTGTTTCTCGACTGCTGCGACATGCTCTACGTCGGTGGTCGAGTTAGGGCGGAACTGACGCTCCAGGTGTTCGGCGAAGACCTCCGCCCGGTCCTCTGCTACATACTTGAGCGCCCCGTCGCTGTTGAGTAGAGGGCGCACCGGGGCTGGGGTATTCGTCAGCTGGCTGCACAGTCGGTGGACAGACGGCCAACTGTCTGTTGTGGCGTCTATTCGTTCCTCCCAGCCCGCGGCGGTGTGGGCCGTTAACTCGGCCTTTACCTTCTCCGCGAGACGGTTCAACTGCGTCTTCATAGTAGGGCATCTTGTCTGCTGCCACTGCTTGCGTAGGCGCCTCTTCACGGCGATCATGGCACTGATGTGCGCCGGCAAGGGCGGCATAGGCCCTCTCCCTTGCGGCTGCACAGTCGTCGCCGCTTCTAGGGCGCTCTGAATGCAAGCAGTGACGTCATCCGCCGCTCGCTCTACGTCCGCGGAGGAAACAATAGGCCGAGTAGGCGTGGTGGTCTCTATCTTTTCTGTAAACAGCGTCCAGTCTGTTGATCGACGTGGCGCTATTGGTCTCAGACGGGTCGGCTGTCCCGATAGGACGACGAGCACAGGTTGGTGGTCCGACTGCAACTCGTCGTCTATCACGTGCTGCGTGATCTGGCTGCACAGCCCTCTGTGTACTGCGATGTCCAATACGTCGGGCATGTAGTGGGCTGCATCTGGGTAGTGGGTTGGCGTTTCCGGCCCGGACACCGCATACCCACAGGCTTCCGAGTCAGCGAAGAGCCGTCTCCCCTGTGTGTTTGTCAGCATCGAATTCCACGCCGGGTGCTTGCAATTTAAGTCGCCGGCAAGGATGGTCGCATGGGTCGACGCAGCTAATAGCGCCCGCAGCTCTACCAGATTTAGGTGTGCAGCGGGCGGCTTGTAGCATGCGTAGACGTTGATGTCCTCGCCGGCAACGTGTAGCTGCACCCCCAGCGCGTAAAACGTGCTGAGTGACGGCAAGGGGAGCTCTTGATGGACGACTCTCCGCTTCACGAGTACCGCCAGACCACGGTATCGGACTTGTAGAGCCGACCTCTCATCCTTCCGGTAAACGTGGTAACCCGGGAACCTGACCCTATCCTCAGGTCCCAGGTGTGTTTCACTGATTAGCGCCACGTCGATATTCTGATCCCGAAGGAGATGGCGGAGGGGGGCGACCTTGTCCCTAAGGCCGCGGGCGTTCCAATGTATAATCCTCAACGGTCTAGCCATCACAGAGTGACAGCAATGTGGCCAGACCGTCGAGGATGACCGCTTCTATATCTCGGCCCTGCCTTATAGCTCTTATGAGGTCCATAAGGAGCTTTATTGCGCAGGTTGTAAACTCTTTGCTGGTTGTATGTGGCGTCTGCACGGTGTTTTCGCCGCTAATTGGTACGATGGTAGCGCCACCACTCGTCGCCGCAGGGAAGCTTCCCTGCGTCGTGATTGGCCGCTGTGCCGTCGTAGCTTTGACCGCGGCGGTGGCGGCGCCACGCGGCTTTCTAGTGAACCCACTAGTTTCTTGGCTCTGCCGCTGCGCCATGTTGGCGCCACTAGTGGGTTCGTTCGTCAGTTTATTCTCAAGCTCCCTCGGTGCAACCTGCGCAATTGATAAGGCAGGGGCGGCCGAAGGGGGGTCCTTTTGCGTTTCGGGGGGGGGGGGCTTCTTCCCTTTCCCTCCCCGCTTCTTTTTCCTCCGCCTGGAGGAGGGGGCCTGGGTCCTTTCTGTGGGCTCGTTGGCTGCCGCCATCAGCGTCATGCCTTCCGCCTCTACAGTGGCAGTCTGTGCTGTTTGCGGCCTGGCCGCTTGTGCCCGGCTTGTGGCCGTGATGGCGACAGTCCCCGCTCGCTTGTTGCGAACTTCACGTTCGAACACGGGGCACTTTATGTTGCTGGCGGGGTGCGGGCCACCGCAGTTGACGCAGGTGGCCGGCTCTTCCCGCGGGCGCGGGCAGTCGCGTGCCGCGTGTTCACCACCGCATCGCACACAAGCGAGCGGACGGTGGCACTGGTGCGAACTGTGCCTGAATCGTTGGCACCGGTGGCACTGTGCGGGCCCACGTTTTCCCTTCCAGGCCTCTATCTTGACACCACGCATGTACATAAACACCGTGGTGCCATATATGGTCCGGACGTCGGGGGTTTTCTTAAGAATAGCGTGGAACACGCAGCCGGGCCTTCCTTGTGCGCCCTTGATGTGGCGCACGTACTCCGGCTGGTATCCCATCGTCCGGAGTTCCTCCTCTATCTCCTTCGGGTCCGTGTCCGCCGGCAGGCCCCGAATGGCGATCTTCAGACTCTTGTCCGCTGGCAGCGAGTACGCGAACCAACTGACGCCGCTGTCCTTTTCCAGGCCCGTCAGGTACCGCTGGACCAGCCTATACTCTTCCTCGGTCTCCGGGGTGAACCTCACCCCGGTCCCGTAAGGACGAGCACTAGGAGGCCGGCCCAGTTTCCCACTGATGGCCCGGAAATGCATAGCCCAGTTGGGCAGCGTCTCAACGACCAGCGGGGGAAAGCGAAGCTTCTTCTTGCCCGGCTTCTGCTTCGTCGACGTCGACGGTGCAGCGCCGGGCGTGGCGGCAGGGGGGGGGGCGGCGGAAGATGTACTGGGCACCGGGGCCAAGTTAAGAGTACTCACCCCGGTGGCTCTCGGTGGAGTCGGTGACTGCGGCGGTGTAGTATGGCGGACCGCGTCAGAGTAGGTAGGCGACGCTTGCGTGCCTCGACCCCGCGGCGCGCTTTCGCGCTGTGGCCGCGGCGGGTCAAGGCAGTAGCGTTTCGCCTCCTCCGACACGGTCTCGCCGGAGCTCCTTCTGCGTCGCTGGGGGCGGGCCTCGAGTTCAAACTCGAAGTTGAACCCCAGCGACGGTGTTGGTGACGCCGGCGACATTTGCTCGGCGACTGGCGGTCGTCCGCCTGCGGTGGGCCGCGAATCGGATCGTGGGGTCATATCCGGGGACATGTCCCCACGACCGGACGCGGCCGAGCCCACTGAAGCCAGCGACATGCTCGATCCCATACGTGATGAGCATGCCGACAGCATTGCGGGCGAGTCGCAAGCGGACGTACGGGGAGGCGCCGGCGAAGCGGGCGCCTGCGTCTTGAGTGTTGCCGGCCTAACATATGGGCCGGCACTTGCTGGCCGCTCCTGCTCCGCCATCACCGGACCCGCCAGTGAGCGGCGGGGGCCGGGAGCGGCGGTGCGCGAAGCTGGCACAGCACGGGACGATTTTGGTATTGCGCCGGTAGACGGCGCTGGCGGCGAGGCGAACCGAGGCGGCGGAGCGGCGGTGCGCGCGGGGGGCGCGCGGTCCCGTGTAGTCGCTACAGGGGTACGCGGGGGTGGGAGCGCGGGGTAGGCTGCGCGGGGCGCGGCGGAGCGCACAGCGGGTGCGGCAAGCGCTACGGGCGCGGTCGTACGCGCGGGAGGCACGGGTGCCCGCGCATGCGGTGCGCGGCTCGGGTTGTCGACCGGCCCCGGGGCCTGGATGGGTACCGGGCGGAACGCGGCGGGGCGGACGGGTACTGCGTGCGGCCGACCCGACGACGACGTGGGCGCAACGCGCGCAGGCGCCGATGACGTCGGTGGGCCGGGGGGCACAGCGGCTCTCGTCCCCCCCCCAGCATCCCCCTCCGGTCGCTTCTTCCCCTTCGTCTTCGTTGAGGTGGTGGTGGTGGTCTTCTTGGGGCCGGCCGGTGGTGCACCGAGCGCCGCATCGCCAATATTTGGCAACGACAGCGCCCGATCCATCACCGGGCGGTCCTCCTGAGACCCGGCATCGTGGCCCAATGAACCACGCGTGCCGGGTTTCGGCATTTTAAAATTTGGCGTGGCCTCCGCGACCGCGACGGTGATGACTCACCGGGCAGCACGGGGCGGCTCCCTCTGGGCTGCACAGGTACCCGACGGTGTCCTGTACAGCACAGAGTGAGTCGACAATTGAAGCGGTCCGCGCGGATTGACGCGATAGCGGCACAAAAGACAATTCTTCGGGAGCACTATCGCGCTTGGACACGGGCTAATCCATAACGCCCCAGACATATTAACAGTTGTATTTATAGTGACTCTCACGGCGCACAGTTGCGGAAAACGGTGAGACATTCGACGCAGCGGCGGACCAATCACAACGCTCCTAAGCCAGAGTGTAGATCGCGCGCGGGGAGAGGGGATGCTCGGGAGGGGGGCGAAGGGGCGGGCGAGGCGACGCTTATTGCTTGTATTCGTCATTATTGGAAAATATGTAAGAAAACTAATTTTAACATAAAAACTATATAAAAATTACATTAGAAAAAAGGTATTAACTGATGTCATATTATTATTATTATTATTATTTTCATAATGCATTTGAAAAAGATTTACTTATAAAGGTTTCGAAACCTTTTCCTGCTCACGTTATTTAGTAAAATTATAAATATATATTATAAGTATATATTATTCTGTGTTATTATTATGTAAATAAACATTGTTGTTGTGATGCATTAAACACCAACATAATTTACAAAATTTTTGGTATGTGTACCTACATAACGACAACATTTTGTACTGCTCGTAACAACAACATTTCACATTATCTACTCTGAACTGTGCGTTTGTCTGTAATGGCCCGAGTATATTTGACAAATTCAATGTTATGATAATTATGTGCAAGTACCTAAATTATAGTTTCTAAATCTCCTTCCTAAGAGTTATTATTAGGTAGGTACGGTCTATTTTAAAGAGAGTGTGTGAGGTAAATAGATAGGTAGGTACGTTTTTGTTTGACGACAAGACTGATAAAGAAACTGTCTGTTATAATATTTGACGAATCATATTGTGGCCCTGAAAAGGGCCTTTTGTTTTGAATGCATACGAGCGGAGAGCATCGCGAAAACGCCGACATAATAGATATAGGCATAAATATTATATCGAAGTACGCGTGCGGGGGCACTCGCACGAAGCACCACCACGTTCAGAAGTTGCGGCACGACGTTTAAGCCTTCTTCTCGGTCTTCTTGGGCAGTAGCACGGCCTGGATGTTCGGCAGCACACCACCTTGAGCGATCGTCACGCCGGAGAGCAGCTTGTTCAACTCCTCGTCGTTGCGGATGGCCAATTGAAGATGACGCGGGATGATCCTGGTCTTCTTGTTGTCTCTCGCGGCGTTACCGGCCAACTCGAGGACCTCAGCGGCCAGATACTCCATCACGGCGGCCAAGTAGACGGGAGCACCGGCACCCACGCGCTCTGCGTAGTTTCCGTTACGCAGCAGCCTGTGAATACGACCCACAGGGAACTGGAGACCAGCACGGTTTGGAACGGGACTTTGCCTTTCCCTTCACCTTGCCACCTTTACCGCGACCAGACATAATGAAAGATTTGTTTATAGAACAACTCACGAAAACCACGAAACACGCGTACAGAAGTGCGCGCGCCGAACGAATCTAGTTATAATGTTCCGTACTCGCTTTTTTTTTTTTTTTTTTTTTGATCTAGGGCATCTTGCAGGTGACCACTAAGGTCGTGGCTGCTTAACCGGACTGTCCTGTGGCTGCCAATAGCTACTACACTAAGGGCCTCCAGCCAGGGGCATAAAAACTATTCTAAATTAAAATTAAGCGAATGCTCGCTAAGGGCACCCCCTGTGGGGTACGAACCTCGGCTTAGGGCATTCGCTGAGGGGAGGACAGCAAGTTCAGGGACAGGCTGGATCAAGGATAGATCATTATTATTAGACGGGGAATTTAAAGCTACACGCTCAGCTGCGGCGCGGGCTGGCGTTTCATCGGACAAGGGTCGGGGGGGAGTAATTACTCGGGGTGGTCGCGCACGCGGTGGACCTCTGCGGCGAGGTCGGAACGACGGGTGTCGGGTGTTTTTGTTTTTTACTGTACTGGTGGCCCTATTAGACTCCTGGAGGAGTGTGACTGGATCATCGGGATCGGACAGGATATGCCGTGGACGGCGAAAATGACTGAGGGTCGAGGGGGTATAATTGGCCGCAGCAACAATCAAGGGATTGCGGTGCAAGGCGGCGGAGTCAAAGTAACGCTTGGACATGCGTTTAAGGAACTGATGGATAGTAGGGATTCTAAGATCGAGATGGAGCATCTCGTTCCTAACGTACCAGGGCGCTCCCGTGGCTTTACGGAGGAATCGGTTTTGGATCGTCTGCATCCTATGGATAATGTGGGGCTTTGCTTGTGCAAAGACTGTACCCGCATAGGTCATGATGGGGCGGATGCACGCAGTGTAAATGCGCAATTTGCCTTTAAGAGACAATTTGCTGCGTGCGTTAAGGACATAGTAGAGTCTACTGAGAGCGAAAGCGGCTCGCGAGCGAACCGACTTTATGTGCTCTGCGAAGGAAAGGTGGTGGTCTAGAATCACACCGAGATACTTGGCTCGCTTCTCCCAAGGGATAGGCTTGCCTAGCATGGTGATCTTCTGGGAGGGCTGGGGGCGCTTAGATTTCGGTTTAACAAATAAAACCGCCTGACTTTTGTCGGGATTAACTTCAATTCTCCACTTTCTAAACCAGGTGCCAAGTTTATTGGCAGCTCGTTGTAGATTGCGGATGATATTGGGATGGGTGAAGCCCCTATAATATATGGCCGTGTCGTCTGCGAACAGACCTAACTCGACCTTTGGAGTTTTAGGGATATCGCTCGTATAGAGAGTGAATAATAGGGGGGCTAGCACGGAGCCCTGAGGGACTCCGGCTCGGATAGGACGGGGGGAGGATAGGGCTCCCTCGATACGATAGCGAAAGGTGCGATTCGACAAGTAGTCCCGTAGAATGACTACGAGACGATCGGGCACACCGAGTTTGTATAGCTTGTATACCAACCCGTTGTGCCAGACCTTGTCGAACGCTTTCGCTATGTCGAAGAAGACCGCTCCTGTCGACCATCCACGGTAGTAACCACCATGGATGTATTCGACGATACGGTGGACCTGATGCACGCTAGAGTGCTGAGCTCGAAAGCCGAACTGCTCGTTGGGAATTAAGCCCTTGGTTTCGGCGTAATCCCTGAGACGCTTATAAATAAGCCTCTCATAGATCTTGCCTAGTACCTTGAGCAGACTAATAGGACGGTAACTAGAGGGTGCGGATTTGGGCTTTCCGGGCTTTGGGATGCCTATAACAGTGGCCTCTTTCCACGCCTGGGGAAAGATGTTGTTGCTAAGCGCACCATTGAAGATGGTGGCCAATAGCATTATGAGATGGGCGGGAAAGAGCTGGATCACCTTATTGGTGATGCCATCTGAACCGGGGGCTTTGCGAGTATGTAGACCCTTGATAATGTCGTGCACTTCGTCTGGAGTGACGGGAGGCAGAGGACATTCGGGGTCATCAACTGGCGGGAGGGAAGCTCTACGTTCGACTTCGGCGTCTACCTCAGTGAGGTGAGCTTGGTCTACTGGTAGGGAGCTGGGGGAGCATTGAGCCTCTAGACTGTCGGCAAGGCACTCGGCCTTGTCGTCGTCATCGAAAGCTATGGATTTATCGGGGCGTACTAGGGGGGGCATAGCGGTTTCCTTCCGGGACCTGAGTTTCCTCTGGAGTTCCCAGAAGGCCAGGTGATTTGGGGTCAAATCGCTCAACAGCTTATCCCAACCCGCTTCACGCAGCTCAGCTATGCGTGTCCTTACAGCACGCTGTAAGTAGCGCATGTGAGCCTTGTTGGCGGGGCAGGGGAAGTTGTCGTATGCACGGGTGGCCGCGTTCTTCTCAGTCAGCAGAGCACGTGCATCGTCCGGGAGTTTCAAGAAACGAGTATTCGTTTCCGGAACCTCCCTTGAACAATCGTTCAGGACGGTTTGAACGTGCTCCGTGAGTGAGTCGATCGCGACCGTGGTGTCAGCGATAGAATCAAAGATGTTGGGGATAGAGTCCAATTGGGGGGATGTGTTGGATTTCAGCTTATCGCTTACTTTCCTCCAGTCCGTCACCCTTTTGGTAGCTGGGGGTTCATTGGGGTCAGAGAGACCTATGCGGGGGGTCAGTCTTATAACTACTGGGCGGTGATCCGAGTTAAGCTCGTGAACCGTTTCTATTGACTCTAGTCTGAGATTGACGTTCTTAAGGAGCGCCAAGTCAAGGATATCGGGGGTCAGGTTGGGGTCATGGGGAAAGAAAGTACTAGTCATCGGAGCGATGACGTCAAAGTTACGAGAGGAGGAGAGGTCGAACAAGTGTCGACCTCTATTGTTAGTTACTAAGCTATTCCAGGAGGGATGTTTGGCATTGAGATCGCCTGCTATGATAACAGAGTCACTCAAGCCAAGAAGAATGTCTAAATCGTCAGAGATAGGTTGAAAACTCTCTGCGGAAATACGGGGAGGAATATAGGCTGAGACTAAGGTAATCGGCTGATGGCCTGTCATACCTAGTCGGCAAATAGAGACTTCTACTTTAGATAGAGGGGGAGGGTCCATAGGGATGCAGTACAGATCCTTTTTATAATATATTAAAGTGCCGCCCTTGTGGCATCGCGTTCTATCGTTTCGAACGAGACGATAGTTCGCGACTGCCGGGTTGCTATGGGAGGGTTTTAAGAACGTTTCCTGTGTGAGGAAAAGGTCAATGCGATGATCGCGGAGGAACTCCGCTATCTCTTCGCGTTGACCTTTCAACCCATCTGCGTTGAAGACGCCTAGGTTAAGGGATCGGGGTTTGACTCTACATGGATTCGTATTATACATGATGGGGGGTTACGTAATCGGCGAGGGCCTGAGTGAGGTCCGGGTACGTGCGGAACACGTCCTGGATCCTCTTAATGTCACCGGATGCCCGAGCGACTCTAATATCATTCGCCATTTGAGTGGCGCGGGGGGTGCAGAAAAGTACGAATGTGTCAGAGATGACATTAAAGTCCTCTGACATGGACATTGCCTTAGGATAGGCAGCCTTAAGGGCAGGCGCGGGAGCGGGTTTCGCGAGGGGCGCGGAGGGCGCGATGGGCGCAGAGGGCGCGGGTGGCGGGAGGGGCGCAGAGGGCGCGGGGGGCGCAGAAGGCGGGGAGGGTACTTTGGCCGCAGAGGGCGGCGGGGGAGGGTGGGCACGGATGCGCGGATCCATGAGCGAGTAGAGAGGGGTATGGGGGAGAGGGGGTCTCGCGGTTTGCATGGCTGGAAAAGCCTGATAGTGGTGGAGTTGATTCCACGGACTGGGTCTCTGGGGACTCAGTCGCTCGGGCATCTGGGAGGGTTGGAAGGGCATATAATCCCTTTGCTTTGTCTGGCGAGCGTCAAGACGCTTAGCCGGCTTCAGCGAATGTATCTTGGGGGCCTTGGGACAGCCACGGTAATTGGCCGTGTGGCCTTCTTGCCCGCATAGCACGCAGCTAGGCGGGCTCAGGCAAAGGTCGCGGTCCTTAGGGCGGGGACAGTCAGCAGTGCCATGGTCGCCCAGGCACTTTACGCACCTGGGTTTCGCATGGCAATGCCTCTGCGAGTGGCCGTATTTCTGACAATTATGGCATTGTCCTATGGAACTATTTTTCCAGGGCTTCTCAATAGTGAAGCCCGTGAGATGGCATATGGCCTTTACATTGAATATGGGGTGATGCCCCTCGGTTGGGGAGCACACGACAAGTACCATGTCGTATGCTTCCCTACCGCGCGAACGGTGCATCCGGTGCACCTCGTCTACCGGTATATTCTGCGACTTAAGGTCGGCCAGAATTTCAGGGGTGGGGATTTCGCGGGGGATACGTTTAATTACCACGCGGGTCTGTTTTTCCTCAGGGAGGGAGTAGGTGTGGAATGACACACCTCTCTCTCTCAGGAGTCGAGTAAAGTCCCTAAAATCGCGGGAATTAGGGAGACTAACTTTAATACCCTGTTGGGTGGACCGGGCATTTTCCGAACTCGCCAGTTTTCCGAACTCGCCAGTTTTCCACGTTTTTATACGCGGAGCGCGTAGCCGTGTCAGTGGGTGGGGGTGCACAGCTAACGAAACTAATTCACAAAACGCGCAAGCGCGCGAAGCGGCGTCACGTACGCTGCACCATGGTTAAGGAAGGGGTGGGTAGAGATATAGCACAATTTAATAAACTATTGCTTTTTAGTATATCTACACATAATTATGACAAGACCTTTTAATAATATTAATGAGGATTTTTTTTTTTTTTATTTTTTTTTTTATTCTCTTCTAGTCTATAATTCTGTTGAATAAGTTTTGAAATGGGATTGTAGGTAAGTACTCACCTACATACACCTTCGGGGTAGTTTATTTATTTATGTGCGTGAATATTTTACGTCACATGTTACGAAAAGTATTAATATAATATGAAATAGGTAGGTAGGTAGGTAGGTAGGTAGGTAGGTAGGTAGGTAGGTAGGTAGGTAGCTAGCTAGCTAGCTAGGTATTTAGTAGTAGGTACTATAACATTTCCATCTTTTCCCTAAGTCAATTAATTAATTAGGTACCTTTATAGATTTGTTGGCGACGACAATAAGAATTGATTAGAAATTAAGTTTGATTAAACAAATAAAAACCATTTTTTTATAGTACGTAAATAAGAATGATTGTTGCATAAGCATAGGGTTGGTTTTAATCTCCCATAGTTTGTAAGTCTGATTGATACCTATGCCTTTTATCAAAATCGTTAGTTATAAGTTATCATAAACCTATTAATAAAGAACGTAGTTAGCACCCTAACACATCCCAAAGGTAATCACACACATACCTACACATGACATGGTATCACCCACGAACAAACAGTAACTTGTCGAAAGAAACTACGCAAATAGCATCATTTACGAACAAGTCGCAACTTGTCGTAAAATAAACCAAGCAGATGGCATAATTCACGAACAAGTCTCAACTTGTCGAAAGAATCTAGGCAAAAATGGTATCATTCAGAGAGCAGGTTACAACCTGTCGAGAATCAAGCTCATACTTGACCGAAATATCCAAGTCTTACTCACCTATCATTGGATGAAAACTGTAAAACATTTATTTTAGTCTCAGGACCACCCGCTACTTGTACCATAGTAAAATAGTACTTAAGCAATCCCAAAATGTAAACAGTTTAGTTTTCTAGTGCGCGACTCAATATATCTCAATAGTGTTAATCAAGTTGGTGTTTCATTGCAAATCCCTTACAAGAATTGGTCCTTCTGCAGCCGGATTTGAAGAACTGAAGCCTGAGTCTGAAGATACGTGAAGAATACATAAGCTACGTGAATATACATCGATATTCAAGCAGTGTTTACGAGAAGCTTATGTATTTCATGAAGACCACATAAGTTACGAGAAGAATATCTCTACGAGCCGCACACTAACTACTCATCACTTGAAGCCCTACGTGTGCCTGAAGAATACTGCTGTGAATAGGCGACTTGGAAGATCGCTTATTCTCGAAGCTAGGCCCTCTACGGAAGGCCTGTTGGTGGGCACACGACCTGCTGAGTGAAGAATATTGCTGGGAGGGTCGACTAGAAGCCAAGCCGCGCCCTCTTGAAGCCCGGTATCACTTGAAGCCCCACGTGTGCCTGAAGAATATTGCTGGGAATAGACGACTTGGAAGATCGCTTATTCTCGAAGCTAGGCCCTCTACGGAAGGCCTGTTGGTGGGCACACGACCTGCTGAGTGAAGAATATTGCTGGGAGGGTCGACTAGAAGCCAAGCCGCGCCCTCTTGAAGCCCGGTATCACTTGAAGCCCTACGTGTGCCTGAAGAATATTGCTGGGAATAGGCGACTTGGAAGATCGCTTATTCTCGAAGCTAGGCCCTCTACGGAAGGCCTGTTGGTGGGCACACGACCTGCTGAGTGAAGAATATTGCTGGGAGGGTCGACTACAAGCCAAGCCGCGCCCTCTTGAAGCCCGGTATCACTTGAAGCCCTACGTGTGCCTGAAGAATATTGCTGGGAATAGGCGACTTGGAAGATCGCTTATTCTCGAAGCTAGGCCCTCTACGGAAGGCCTGTTGGTGAGCACACGACCTGCTGAGTGAAGAATATTGCTGGGAGGGTCGACTACAAGCCAAGCCGCGCCCTCTTGAAGCCCGGTGTCACTCAAAGCCCTGCGTGCTCCAGTGTTACGTTAACGTGTATAGTGATAGTGAGTACATAAGGAACATTGAACGTTGTTTAGTGAGTACACAAGGAACGTTTAACGTGTATAGTGAGTACATAAGGAACATTGGACGTTGTTTAGTGAGTACACAAGAAACGTTTAACGTGTATAGTGAGTACATAAGGAACATTGAACGTTGTTTAGTGAAGTATTATCTGTGTATGTCAAAGGGTGTGTACGCTTACACCTTGACGTACCCTCTGCTGAAGGATTGTAACATAAACACTGGTAAGTCACTGAACAATATTGACTATAAGTGCTGTGAAAGTGAATAAATAATGATGACGCGAAGCCGTAAAGGAGATAGCACACGCTCGACCACGGAAGAAGAAACCACAGAGACGTCTGCTACCACCTCCGAGGAGGTGACGGATAGCAGCGCGCGTACTGAAGACACAACCGTGGTCGAGGAAGCGGATGCCACCTTGGTAGAAAAGAAAAAGAAGAATGCAAAGTCAACTTCGAATAAAGCAAACAATAAGAAGAAAGAACTAGAAGCCAGATTGGAATTAGAGAAATTACAATTAGAAGAGATTAAGATAAAAGCCAAGCTAGCAAATACCAAGTTGGAATTAACACGCGTCAACGAAGATGATACTGACTTGAGTGACGATGAAGAGGAGGCTGCAACCAAAGCCGCTGCTGAAAAGGCCACTGAAGCTTGGGTATCAAAGTCAAAGGAAGCAGAGCGCGTCGAAGTAGAGACCAGTAAGGTAACGACGCACACTGCAGAAACAATGCCATCTACAACCAATCAGCTGGCTGAAGCAATATTGGAAGCAGTCAAGTCCGCCACAGACAGCAAGGCAACAGCAATTATGCAACGTGCGCCGAAGTATGTCAGCGAGTTACATCAGTTTGACGGCGATGCAAGAGACTGGATGGCCTTTAAAGCAACATACAAAGACTCACAGGCTCTCTTCAGTGGTATCGAAAATATGGGAAGATTAAGAAGAGCAATCAAAGGAAAAGCCAAGGAAGCAGTGAAGTCCCTCCTCTATACACAAGTGGATCCAGAAGAAGTAATAACCGCATTAGAACGTCGATACGGCAGACCCACTTACCTAATAAGAAGCGAGATAGAAAACATAGAGAAGCTACCTCCTATGTCTGAAGATGCAAGAGAGTTGGTGCGATACGCTGGAGCCGTGGCCAATACAGTCAGCGTTGTGAAACAAATGAAGAAACAAAGTTATCTACACTCAAGTGATATATCGAATCGAATAATTGAGAAGATGTGTATCCTGGTGCGATTCAGGTGGTACGACTACAGAGCATCCAAAGAAGAAGATGATGAACCAATCCTCATCAGCCTTATGAACTTCTTCAACCAGATGGTGGATCAGTTCGAGATGCACGAGTTCATGGGGACCAAGGTGAAGAAAGAAATAGTGAGAAGCCGCATGCGATCTTCAGGTTCCCGCGGCGTGAACGCCACTAGAGTCACACAGCACGATGAAGATGAACTTTCATCGAGCGAAGAGGATTCAGATGAAGAGCAAGCCGAATTACAAACAGCAACAGTTTGTTCATGCAAGGACAACACAAAGATGCCAGAGAAGACTGTTTGTCCTGAATGTGCAGGGGAACATGCACTGTTGAAGTGCAAGAAGTTCATTGACTCTTCCATAGATGAAAGATGGGAACAAGCCAAGCGAGCCTTCATATGTTTCAAATGTTTACTAGGACGACACAGACGATTCAGTTGCAAAGCAAAGCCGTGTGGAAAATGCAAGAGAGGTCATCATGTGATGTTACACCAAGAAGAAAGGACGAAGTCAACCACGCAAGAGACCCAAGCTGTAGCCTCGACAGTGAACGCAACACGGACAATATCGAGAGCTTACTTGAAAATCGTGCCAGTAGAATTATGGGGACCAGATGGCAAAGCCGAAGTCTACGCCCTCATGGACGAAGGATCAACAGTGACCCTAATAGAAGATGACATCGTGAACATGATTGGAGCCCAAGGTCCCGAGGAAGACCTAAGAATTGAGGGCGTAGGAGGTCATCGAATGGATCAGAAGTCAAAGAAGATCGACATTAAGATCAAAGGAAAGTTCGAGCGAAACTTAGAAAAGATGTCAGGATATACCGTGAAGACCCTGAACCTATCCCCCCAAGAAGTCAGCAACAAGGACCTGGAAGATTGCCAACACCTAGAAGAGATAGCTGAGCAACTGAAATACCCTAATGCTCGTCCTACTGTACTCATCGGGCAGGACAATTGGCATCTCATCGTGTCTCAAGAAGTGAAAACTGGCGACCGAAGCAAACCAGTAGCCTCTAGAACCCAATTGGGATGGGTCTTACACGGAACCAAATCAAGCAACAATACTCCGGTACGAATAGTGAATCATCTTGTGACACAGCCTAAAGGAAAAGATGATTACCTCGAGAAGATGATCAGAGACCACTTCGACATCGAAGCCCTAGGAGTCGCCGCAAAGAGACCATCCAGCGACATCGACCAACGGGCTCTCGACGTCCTGCATTCCACGTCGAAAAGATTACCTGACGGAAGATTCAGCACAGGCTTGATCTGGAAGACGGATGATGAAAGTCTACCTGAAAGCAAAGCAGCTGCAGCACGACGACTAAGGGGAATGGAGAAGAAGTTCTCAAAGGACGAAGAATTCGAACAAAAATATGTAGAACAAATCGAAAACCTGATCAACAGCGATTATGCAGAGGAAGTAACAGACGAACCCACTTCCTCAAGAACATGGTACCTGCCCCACTTCGCTGTTGTCCACCCCCAGAAGAAGAAAATGAGACTAGTCTTCGACGCCGCAGCTAAATCAAATGGAAAATCGCTGAACGACGCATTGATAGCTGGACCCGATTTGCTACAATCACTGTTCGGTGTTCTGCTCCGCTTCCGCCAAGAAGCAATAGCCGTCGTCGCAGACATCAAAGAAATGTTCCTGAGGATTAAAATCAACGAAGAAGACAGGGATAGCCTCCGATTTCTCTGGAAGAACAAGGAATACAGAATGACTTCCTTAATATTCGGAGCCGCCTGTTCGCCATGTACTGCCATATACGTAAAGAACAGAAATGCAGAAGACTTCGTCGATCAGTGTCCAGAAGCCGTCAGAGCAATAAACCGAAATCATTACATGGATGACTATATTGCAAGTTTCTCCGATGTGACAACAGCTACCAAAGTGTCAAGAGATGTGAACGAGATCCACAAGAAAGGAGGTTTCTTCCTGAGAGGCTGGGCGAGCAACGACCCATCAACGATCGAAGAGTTCACCGACACAGGATGCAAGACAAACTCCATCGTACTAGGAGAACCAAAGGATCAAGTCGAGAAAACCCTGGGACTCAATTGGAACGTCCATGAAGACAGCCTTCATTTCACTCTGAGTCTGCGCAACACTCCCGACGAAGCCAAAGAAGGAAGACGCGCACCAACAAAGAGAGAAGCGACAAGTGCAGTGATGTCGGTCTTCGACCCCTTAGGATTGGCATCACCCATAACCATACAGGGAAAAGTAATGCTTCAGAACTTGTGGAGGTCCGGCCTAGAATGGGACGAAAGATTGCCTCCACCCAGAGAAGAAGAATGGAAAAAATGGCTTGAAGATCTAAGAAAACTTGAAGATCTTCGAATCCCTCGCTGCCTCACATATGACGCGACTGAGGGGGAGCTGCACACATTCTGCGATGCAAGCGAGAAGGCGTACGCCTGCGCGGTGTACTGGCGCTCCCAACATCCAGACGATCGAGTAGAAGTAAAGTTATTGGCAGCGAAAGCAAGAGTGTCGCCTCTCAAGCCAACTTCAATACCTCGACTTGAACTACAAGCGTGTCTATTGGGAAGTCGCTTGGCCAATAGCGCGAGTCAAGAAATGGACCTGACTGCAACCCGAAGATACTTCTGGACCGACTCCAGAACAGCATTGACATGGATCAAATCGGATCCTAGGAGATTCAAGCCTTTTGTCGCACATCGTCTCGCCGAAATAGAAGAGCTGACAAAACATTTATTTATTTATTTATTTATTTATTTATTTATAGTTAATTAAAACGGAACAACACCAATTACATTAATTAACATAGAAACAATATAAATATAGAAAAAGCAACGTTGACATTTATTTAATTTAAGACTAACACGGAACAGTGGACTCCCTGGCATACTTTCTCTCACAGAACACCAGACATATACTCATAATTTTGCTCCATTCATCCGCAAACACATCACATTCAGGGTTGGCAGTCAGAAGGGCATTTAGCATCTTTAAAGTACGACAGACTGGGGATTCGGCTCTGGCTACAGTTTTAGATGTTGGCTGCGCAAATAGATTATGTCGGCGGCTCTGACGGTGCCCAATGTATTTGTCGGGCACAAATATTCGGCAGAAAAGACCATGGAGCTCTGTGCAGTCGATACGTCCCCGTAAGGTCTTACAGGCTACCGTTAGCTGATCCAGACCTCTTCTCACCTCCAACGAGTTAAAGCCTAAGGTCCCTAATAGATAGTAGGTAGGGTACATGAACGGAAAGAAATGGTATAACCTTTGGAATAGGCATCTTAGGAATGTTTTCTGTACCTTTTCCAGCATCAGTGTTTGTGTCGCGGTATAAGGGTGCCAAACACAAGCACTCGACTCGAGTTTGCTACGAACCAGAGCGGTGTACAACAGCCTAATAACATTTGAATTGCGAAAGTCACGAGCATTACGCAAAACAAATCCCAAGCGCCTGAAAGATTCCTTCGCAAGGGCAGAAACGTGATCTCTAAAAGTCAGACAGCGGTCGAAAGTCACACCCAAGTCCTTTATGTTGGTGACACGAGTAATTCTTTCACCACCCAAACTGTAGTTATAATGGATTGGCCGCAACCCTCTACCGTATGTCATGACGTAGCACTTGTTAGTATTAAATAACAGCTTGTTCGCAATGCTCCACTCATAGATGGCGTCAATATCCCTTTGTAGGAGTTTGCAATCCTCGTCCGTTCGGATTTGAGCGACTAGCTTTAGGTCGTCGGCATATAGCAGGCATTTGGCAAACTTAACATTATTTATGAGGTCATTGATCATGATCAGGAAGAGAGGCGGCCCTAACACGGATCCCTGACTTACGCCCGAGCGTGTATTGTAAGGCTTGGACTCGAAGCAGCCATGTCTTACAAACTGCTTGCGATCGCGCAGATAGTCAGAAAAGAAGTTAAGAAAACTGGAAGAGAAACCGATGGCCCCCAGCTTTGTCAAAAGTACATCGTTGTCAACTCTGTCGAATGCTTTCCGGAAATCGAAATACAGAGCGTCAACCTGCCCACCGGTGTCCAAGCAACGGGATATGTAGTCGACGTGAATTAGTAAATTCGAATTTACGGAGCGACCCGGCCGAAAACCGTGTTGAGCATCAGATAAGGACATATTTACGCGTTTGTAAATGAAAGCGTGGAGTATATGCTCGAAAACCTTGGCAATGGTTGGCAGGATAGCGATAGGTCTGTGTTCCTCTACTGATGTCTTGTCACTGGTTTTAGGGATGGGAGTGACTCGCGAAGTTTTCAATTGCTCAGGGTATACGCCGGACTGGAGAGCTAGGTTAAAGACGTGACATAGAGGGGCTGCCAAAATATCGTGACATCCCTTAAGAGTAAAGGCTGGAATGTTGTCAGGGCCAACCGAGCTACAGGGTTTGAGTTTAGCAATCGCCTTAACTACATCCGGTGGGGTTAAAAAGGGAAGAGGAATGTTATCTCCCTCACTTATCACATTTAATTTTGTAGGGTCCAACTCAGGTGTATCAGGCAGAAACACGCTAGCAAAATACTGAGCAAATGCCTCGGCCGCTTTAACACCCGAACAAGTCTCGCCATTGTACACCACGTTTGGCTCGAAGCCGCCCTTAGATCGCAGGCTAGATACATGCTGCCAGAACTGTCGCGGATTTTTGCCTATGTTATTTTCCAAAGTATTACAGTACAATCTATAGGCGTCCTGAGTTCTTACTTTAAGATCCGATCGCAGAGCACTAAACTGCGTATATGTAAGATCACAGCGTGAAAGTATCCATTTCTTATGTAGCTTGGTTTTACGCTGAGTATCGTTTACAATGTCTTTAGTAAACCAGACTGGATACCGCCTATTACCAGCGATCATTCTCTTCTTCTTTGGAATAGAAGAGTCAAATAAAGTATACATTATTCCGTAAAATGTATCAGCAGCGGAGAGCGCATCATTGCATCGGAGAACGTCTTGCCATGGAGCAGAACGAATAAGGTCGCTTAAAAGTGCGTAGTCCCCTTTTGCGAAGTTCCAGTCCCTACTACGATCAATGTTACTGGGGTCCAATTTTACACTATCCCTATGCGGTGTAATGGAAAACGCAATATCTAAAGGAGGGTGATACAAGTCGATTGGAACCAGCTCGGTACCTTTGACATGCTCGCAGTTTACTTCGGTACCCTCCCGAGCCAACACTACGTCTAACTTACTCCCACGCATATTCACCACTTCATTCATCTCAGCCAGACTACAGAAGCTTAAGAAATAACAGAAATAATTATTAACATTCACAGATGCACTTTTTAAGTTAAAGTCACCTAAAATCATTATCATTCCGTTCAAATTGGAAATGATGCTCTCAACCTTGCAGAACCATGTCATATATTCATCGTCTGTTGCAGTGGGTTTTATGTAGACAACGCAAACAGATATGTTTAGGCCGTAAATTGTGATCGTAGCCCATAAATCTTCGCCACGGTCAGTCTCGAGATCACGCCTCCTCTTCATAGTGACGCCGGGGCGCGCAGCAAGCAACACGCCGCCACCTAGAGCCACTCTGTCTCTGCGTAGGATGCTCCAGTCTCCGCTTGACATTTCTGAATCCTCTATTGAATTATCCAGATTTGTCTCTGTTACGGCTATTACGTCATGCTCGGAGAGTAACAGGCTTGACCTCCATGTAGGCAACTTAGTTTTGAGCCCACGCACATTCTGGTATAGTAAACGCAAACAGACAGTGCGATTAATAGAGGCGGGTAGGGCAGGAACGTTGAAGTGCTTACTGGGTCTCATTACTTCGCCCACGAAAGTTACGGCGCCATGGTTTGACGCAGATATCCTCTGCCCAGTTTTGAGCTGCCACAACACATTCGGCCAGTTTCGAGGGCACACCCAACTTGAAGGAGGCGTACTTGCCGCGAGGTTTGAGTGCTTCAACCGTGCAAATGTCTGTTCCACAGATAGTAATGAGGTGGTCACGTACCTGGCTATCAGATGTACCCTGCTTCACATAGAAGAGGTGTAGGTATCTCCATCTTTCCGAGGCCTCTAAATTGGTGGTGCCAGGTGCCGCTGTCCCACGCAAAACATTTCCGATTGACTGCCGGGAGCGCCTGTGTCGAACTTCAGTCCAACCATCCTTCAATTGTAAATCCCGGTCTGTATCGCCCGTCGTAACGTCCGCTGCAGCAACAGGCATCGGCAAGAAGACACGGGGTTTGGGAGCTTGGCGGGTAGCTGATGATATCGGTTTACCTTTGTGGTGAATGTCGCGCAGTTCCGTCTCGCAAATTCCTTTATCCACAGCTTCCACCCTTTCCAGCGTAATCGGTATGAGATCCCGTTCTTCCTCGATATCGTTCGGTGGGACAGTTTGTAGCTGGGAAGATGCCAAGTGAGACTGGTGATTTAAGTCTTGATTTTCCTGATCGCGTTTCTCTTGATTCTTCTTTACTCTTTTTTGGTTACTAGCTGGCCTCATTCTGACTTCTAGCTCAGTGCTGGTTTTTTGAATGGCTGCACACTGTACTTTGATGTCGGAGACGTCCTTAACCAGGGTAGACAGCATTGCGTCATACTCGGCCTTCCACGTTGACAGCCTAAGGTCATGTTCAGTCTTCCACTTAGTGAACAGTTGCATGAGTTCACTTTTCCATTCCCAACACCCACAGGATGTGTCCATCACCGGGTTGTTGGATGAGTCATCCATAAGCGGCCGCTTTCCCCTAAGGGTCACATTTTCATAAGACTCGTTCTCTTCACATCTGGAAGCCGAAGCAATGTTAGGAACAGATTGCGATTGTCCTGGTCCTGGGGTCCTCGGGGATTTAGGAGGAGTGCGCTGCATTTTAGGCATTAATATTTAATGCAATCCCAATATCAATATATCAACAGGGGCCAACAAGTACTCCAGTCGCGTAGAGGATGTAGGTATGGACGCGTGGACGTAGCGTATACAAAAACAATAACAAAAACAAAACAATGCTTGAAAACCTGTTATTGTTATTTCTGTATCTGGAACGTTTATGACAGGATTCTCCGCTGAGTGTTGGTAGTACTGACGATGGCACCGCGAGTAAGTAACGCACGCCGTAACAGCACTTATGCCCCGCACTTAACCGCCAGAGTCCGTTGCGCACACGTTTGAGTCAGGATGATAAGCACTTTCAACAGTCATTCGTTATTTGATTAAGTTTATTTTCTTACGTTCTGAGAAGGCTAAATGCTTCACGATTATGTTAGCACTGAGTTTGTTCGAGGTACACTTAGATTTCCAAGACAAAACTAGTTCAAGAATCAATCAAAGAACAGGAGCAAATTTAGTGACTAGCGCGTTCGGAGCGCGTTCCGTAGCATCATCATAAGGAATGGCACTGGGTTCCAACGAAACACAACGTAGCCGACGACGCTACCAGAGAGACTCCATCGAATTTCGACATAACACACCGATGGTTCAAGGGTCCAGCCTTCTTGCACGAAGATCCCAGAAACTGGCCTACAGAGGAGAAGAAAGTCTCCATTACCAACACAGGTGAAGAAAAACCTAACGCCGTCACTCTAAGCGTTAGAAAAGTTATCCCTGTCATCGTGCCCGACCCAACAAGGTTCTCCAGTTGGACGCGCCTACTTCACGCGACAGCGAGATATTTGCAAGCCATAGATGTCTTCAAGCGAAAAATTAAGAAAAAGGTGAACATCACGAAGCTTATCACCAGAAAAACACAAGACCCAGCTTGGAAGAAGACACATAAATGGAAGACACAACCATCGGAAAAGAGACCAAGCAGAGAAGAAGTGGCCTTCTTACCAAAGTCTGCACTCTACGTAGAAAAGGCGGAACAGCTGCTAATAAGAAGAGTGCAAGAAGACAGCTTCTCGGACGAACTTGCTACCTTACGAAAGAAAGAAGACCCCAATCCGACCTCCAATCTGAAGAACTTCACAATCAAATTAGAAGACGGGCTCATTAGATTATCCACCCGCATCGGAGCAGCCAAGTACCTGATAGCTTCATACAAGAATCCGATCCTGCTGGATAAACATCACCGAATAACCCAGCTTCTAGTGAAGTACATCCATGAAGCCTTCAATCACGGGAACCACAACACCGTGATGAACGAGGTCCGGCAGAAATACTGGATACCATCGCTTCGGAACATGGTGAAGAAAGTAGCACGGGACTGCGGATGGTGTGGAATTCGGAAAAAGACGCCACAAATCACACCTCAAGGAGATCTGCCACCTGAACGTCTAACGAAGACCAGCCCTCCTTTTACCTGCCTAGGAGTAGACTACTTCGGGCCCATGCTTGTCACCATTGGAAGACGCACGGAGAAACGATGGGGAGCGTTATTTACATGCCTCACCACGAGAGCCATCCATCTTGAGCTGGCTAACTCCCTATCAACCGATTCCATGATCCTCGCACTGCGAAGAATGATCGCCAGAAGAGGAACTCCGAAGATCATCCTGAGCGACAATGGAACCAACTTCATCGGTGCCAACAGAGAGATCACTGAAGCCATCGCGAGCCTAGGAGAAGAAATGAACAAGATGGGCATCGTTTGGAAGTTCATCCCTCCTGGAGCCCCCCACATGGGTGGAGCCTGGGAAAGAATGGTGCGATCTGTAAAAGTCGCTCTCTCAGCTACACTACGCGAGCGGCAACCTAGAGAAGAAATTCTCCATACATTGCTTCTAGAAGCCGAGCATATCGTAAACTCGAGGCCCCTCTTCTCCGTCAGCACCGATCCAGAAGAAGAAGAAGCTTTGACCCCGAATCATTTTCTCATCGGGCGGTCATGCGGAGCCACCCTCTTTGGCTCCTTCGACGACACAGAGCTCATCGGTTCTCCCAACTGGAAGACATCCCAACGCCTGGCCGATCATTTTTGGTCAAGGTGGTTGCGAGAGTACCTCCCAACTCTCTCGCCTCGCTACAACCAAGGTCCTCACTATCGGGACCCGACATTGGGCGACATAGTCCTGATTGTCGACCACACCCTGCCACGATACTCGTGGCCACGCGGCGAAATAGTCGCCATTCATCCCGGACCAGACGGAAGAACCAGGATCGTCGACGTACGAACAGCAGCGGGTACCCTACGGCGGCCAGCATCACGCCTAGTCCTGATAGTACCTGCAACGTCGCCCCAACGAGATGGAGTGCAACGCACTGAGGGGGAGACTGTTGGCGACGACAATAAGAATTGATTAGAAATTAAGTTTGATTAAACAAATAAAAACCATTTTTTTATAGTACGTAAATAAGAATGATTGTTGCATAAGCATAGGGTTGGTTTTAATCTCCCATAGTTTGTAAGTCTGATTGATACCTATGCCTTTTATCAAAATCGTTAGTTATAAGTTATCATAAACCTATTAATAAAGAACGTAGTTAGCACCCTAACACATCCCAAAGGTAATCACACACATACCTACACATGACATGGTATCACCCACGAACAAACAGTAACTTGTCGAAAGAAACTACGCAAATAGCATCATTTACGAACAAGTCGCAACTTGTCGTAAAATAAACCAAGCAGATGGCATAATTCACGAACAAGTCTCAACTTGTCGAAAGAATCTAGGCAAAAATGGTATCATTCAGAGAGCAGGTTACAACCTGTCGAGAATCAAGCTCATACTTGACCGAAATATCCAAGTCTTACTCACCTATCATTGGATGAAAACTGTAAAACATTTATTTTAGTCTCAGGACCACCCGCTACTTGTACCATAGTAAAATAGTACTTAAGCAATCCCAAAATGTAAACAGTTTAGTTTTCTAGTGCGCGACTCAATATATCTCAATAGTGTTAATCAAGTTGGTGTTTCATTGCAAATCCCTTACAAGATTTATTAGACTGTAAGCACAAGTGTCGAATATTGAAATCGAAAGTGCAATGGAAATTGTATTCATGTATAATAGATAGGTAGTGATCTAGGACCTATCTATGTAGGTATTTCATACTTACGATAGATAAAATTTTTTGTT
The DNA here is from genome assembly GCA_949128155.2 of Xanthia icteritia. NCBI lineage: Eukaryota > Metazoa > Arthropoda > Insecta > Lepidoptera > Noctuidae > Xanthia > Xanthia icteritia. Next base: position 5,463,823 of record OY855862.1, on the reverse strand, counting down.
TATTTGGTGAGATATTTCGTGTACCTGTGTACCTATCTATAATATTTATGCGTATGTTATTATGTACTTATAATATAACGTTTTGACTCTCTGTGTAATAGAAACGAATATTTTTCATATTCATGATAGTTTTGTTAGCCCTGAAAAGGGCTTTTTGGTGTGGTGAGCGCATGCACGCGCGCTTAGCATCTCGGTGCCGCCGTCCGTGATTTCTTCAGTTGCTTCTGATGAATCGTTGGTGACGAGCTCGAGACACGTCGAGCGCGTTCCGCACCCTCCTTCCCGAGGACGATAGACGCGTACGTACTGCGTGCGCGCGGTTGGACGATGATGAAAACAAACAAACGCACAAAGCACGCGCGCGCCTCTCTCTACAGTGTGCAGTATTATTACATACAAAACATTAATAATAATAATAATTATGTAAGTACGTACACACACACTGCACAGTAGGTAAGACGCGCACGCACATTTGTCACTATCACTCATCAGCTGCTGCTGCTGTTGTTGTTGTTGTATCGATGGTGGGTGGTGGTCGTCAGCCGACTCTGCGCCGCTGTCGTCGTCGCCGTCGCCGTCGCCGGTGTAACGCGAACGCGACCGTAGCTTACTTCTTAGCTGCGGACGCTTTCTTGGCTGCCGGCTTAGACTTGGGTGTGACCGCGGCCTTCTTGGGTTTAGGCGCTTTAGGTTTCTTGGTCGGCGGCTTCGCTGTCTTTTTAGCTTTAGGAGCGGCGCCTCCCTTCGCCTTAGCGGGGGCGGCGGCCTTCTTGGGTGTAGGCTTCTTCTTAGCGGCGGCGGCCTTCTTGTCCTTGGCGGCAGCGGCGGCCTTGGCCTTTGAAGGTGAACTGGAGGCGGCAGACGCGGCCGCGGCTGCTGCCTTCTTGGTCTTGGCACCCGCCGCAGAGGCGGTCGCCTTCTTCGTCTTGGCGGCGGCGGCGGGCGCCTTGCCGGCGGCCTTGCCAGCAGCACCACCGGCGGGTTTCTTGGCGTGGTGCGATTTCGACTCAAGCTTGAAGGAACCGGAGGCACCCTTGCCCTTGGTCTGGATCAGTGCGCCAGATTCGACGGCGCTCTTCAGGTATTTTCTGATGAACGGAGCCAGTTTCTCCGCGTCGACCTTGTACTGAGCGGCGATGTACTTCTTGATCGCCTGCAGGGAAGATCCGCTACGCTCCTTCATCTCCTTGATAGCGTTGTTGACCATCTCAGATGTTTTGGGATGAGTCGGCTTCGCCTTCGGCTTCTTCGCAGCACCGGCGCCGCCGGCCTGCCTCGCCTGCTTCTTCGCTGGGGTAGTGGGCGCGGGAGCCTCGGTAGCGACTGCGGTGTCTGCCATTGTATTATATTTGTTTTGAAAAAGATTCAACTTCACACACAACACACTGTTAAAAAGTAAGTAAGTAGGACGTATAAAGAGAGACTTAGATGTCGCCACTTATAGGTTTTACGAAGTTCGTATGCGTACGCTTAGGTACGACGGAACTTTACCGTAACGAGCGCCGTGATGTCGCGGGACGTTTTCTCGTATGAACGCTTGAAAGTTTTCACTAACACGTATCTAATAAAATAAACAAAAAGAAGGGTTAACGGCGGTTAGTGCATCGAGGTTTTGCGGTTTCGGACAGGTCATGAAGTTGACGATGCGGGTGTGCGAATTCGGGGCGAGTGAGGTGCGCGTTCAGCCGGTGGCGGTGTTTTATTTTGACGACTGCGTACGAAGCGTAGGTCGGGTCGTGTTCAAAACGTTATTTTCTCTATAAAAGTGATAGTTAGTGTGCAGTTAGGTCGACGCGTCAACAAGGAGGATATCGAGCTTGTGTGGTAACAGGACTTTGTCGATATCACACCGTCTCGCGAAGGTATTATCGACCTAAAAGTGAAGCGTCGTAAAACACCTCGAGCGCCGAACTGCTAAGGACGGACGACTCCGTCCAGGACGTGCAACCTATTAATATAGTAATTTATTAAAAGACGAGAGTGCCCTTCGACGAGTGGACAGTGTACAGATCGGTATAATCGCATCGGGAATCGTAATAAACAATGTGTAAAACAACGACAATACTCTGGTACAGCTACTCTGTAGGTCGCGCCAGTACCGTACGCGGCTGGTCCGAGTACCGCGGCGCTCTCTTCTCTCAGTAAGCAGCAGTCCGCCTGTGTAATACAGCTAGGTACCTACGTATACTAAAATAATGGCTAAGTAGGTAAATAAATAAATAATATGAACAAAAAGAAAAAAAAAAAAAAATATGCGTCAAAATTGCAATAAGTAGATACGTATAGGCAATAATAAACAAACGGCACGCGAATCATGGGGCGTTCAAACGAATAGGTAGTACCTACCTACCTAGCTAGGTAGGTAGGTAGAGTTTCTACAACGTAAGTATTGAATCTACTAATGTTTTACTTTTATTTTTCATTCAATTCCAGTATACACCTCAGTGAGTGGCGATGGGCTTTTCATCATGCGTAGAAGAACAAAAACAAGCGTCAACTTAGCGCGTATTTATTACCTGCCTGCGTATAAGCAAGCGAAGCGCGCATTATGTAGGCACCTACATAATTATTTCAATTTTAAGATATTTTTATAATAAAGGTATTATTTATAATATAATTACGGTATTTCATTTATGTTTACCCCCTCTCGTAGGTAGATAGATAACTCCAAAACCAAAGTAGGTACCTACGTATTACACAGTGCCCAATGATTTTGGGTCCACCCAAAAGTATAATAGTAGTGTAAGTATACGTGGTGGTACTTGCGTGCATCTTAATAAGTAAGTAACTAACTAACTAACTAAATAAATAAATAGGTAGGTAGGTTGAGGTACGTTTTTTAGACAATTCCACTCAAGAAACATATTTAATAATATCGAATAATATGCGGCCCTGAAAAGGGCCTTTTTTATGTGCGCTTCTATATACGTATGGTTGAACGGTATGATTATGTTCACAACAAACACAACACACACACGTCCACCACCACAGTATGTAGAGCTGGTTGCGCCGCAGGCAACACGTACACGCGGGGCATGCAGGTGTTTAACCGCCGAAACCGTACAGGGTGCGACCCTGGCGCTTCAGAGCGTAGACGACATCCATGGCGGTGACGGTCTTCCTCTTGGCGTGCTCGGTGTAAGTGACGGCGTCGCGAATGACGTTCTCTAGGAACACTTTAAGCACACCGCGAGTCTCTTCGTAGATCAGACCGGAGATACGTTTCACGCCGCCTCTGCGAGCCAGACGACGGATGGCGGGCTTCGTGATACCTTGGATGTTATCACGAAGTACCTTCCTGTGACGCTTGGCTCCTCCTTTTCCCAGACCCTTTCCTCCCTTACCGCGACCGGTCATCTTCTTTGCAGTGGGGTTTCAAAATAACACAACGAACGATAATACACTCAGCACGGGAGTGCGCACACGAACGACGCGAGCGACTGGAATATCTTTTAACGGCTTTTTTTTTTTTTTTTTTTTTTTGTGTATGGCATCTCGTAGATGACCTCTGAGGCCATGACTACTTAACCGAGCTTTCCTGCGGATGCCTTAAGCTACTAATACTCAAAGCCTCCAGCCAGGGGCGAAAAAACTATTCTAATTAAAACTAGGCGAGCGCTCGCTAAGGGCACCCCCTGTGGGGTACGGACCTCGGCTTAGGGCGTCGCTGGGGGGAGGACAGCAAGATGGGACAGGCTGGATCAAAGATATGTTATTATTATTTGTCGGGGAGTTTAAAGCTACAGGCTCAGCATCGACGCGGGCTGGCGCATCGTCGAGCAAGGGTCGGGGTGGAGTATTATTTACTCGGGAGGGTCGCGATCGCGGAGGACCTCGGCGGCGAGGTCGGAATGCGGGTCGGTGTCTGTGCTTGAGCACTGTACTTGTGGCCCTATTGCTCTCCTGGAGGAGGGTTATGGGGTCATCAGGGTCGGTGAGGATTTGCCTAGGGCGGCGGATCTGACTAATTCTGCTGGGGACATAATTGGCGGCCTCGACAACCAGAGGGTTGCGATGTTTGGCAGCGGACTCAAAGAAACGCTTGGAGTTGCGTTTTAAGAATTGGTGGATTGTGGGGATCTTTAGATCGAGATGGAGGATCTCGTTCCTAACGTACCAGGGGGCACCGGTGATTTTGCGGAGGAATCTATTTTGGAGTGTTTGCATCCTATGGATGTGGTGAGGCTTTGCGTGTGCAAAGACGGCTCCCGCATATGTCATGATTGGGCGAATGCACGCCGTGTACGTACGCAATTTGCACTTTAGTGACAATTTGCTACGTGCATTCAGGATGTAGTGGAGTCTCCCTAGCGCGAAAGCGGCTCGCGAGCGAGCCTGCTTTATATGATCGCTAAAGGAGAGATGCTGGTCGAGGACAACACCTAAGTATTTGGCTCGCTTCTCCCAGGGGATAGGCTTACCGAACATGGTGATTGGTCGGGGGAGGGGGGGTTTCCATCGCTTTTTCGGTTTCGAAAAGAGAACCGCTTGGCTTTTATCTGGGTTAACTTCGATCCTCCACTTTCTAAACCAGGCGCCGAGGTTGTCGACTGAGGTTTGGAGAGTGCGGGCTATCGAGTCAGAGCCGGAACCCTTGTAGTAGATGGCCGTGTCGTCTGCGAACAGAGCCAACTGCGCCTTTCTACTCTTTAGGATATCGCTGGTGAATAGCGTAAAGATCAAGGGGGAGAGCACAGAGCCCTGAGGGACTCCTGCGCGGATAGGACGGGGGGAGGATATCGCTCCTTCGATGCGATAGCGGAAAGTGCGGTTTGACAAAAAGTCCCGTAAGATGAGCACGAGACGATCTGGCACACCGAGTTTGTAGAGCTTATATAATAAGCCGTTGTGCCAGACTTTGTCGAACGCTTTCGCTATGTCGAAGAATACTGCACCGGTTATCAAACCGCGTTGGAAGCCACCGCTTATGTGTTCGATAATCCGGTGACTTTTAACGGCTCCGTGCTGCTTGTATTTATACTAAACGCGGAGCGCAGCGGGCGGGGGGACGGAGACGTGGAGGTGCGGGGGGCGAGTCGAGCCGGCGCTCGTCGCTGATTGGTCGATTGGACGATGTCTCTTAAAACAGAACAAGTTAGGTACATTATACTAAACTTTATGTTTTCCAATTTTATAAAATTTTATTTTATTTTAGTTACTCCATAATTATATATATAAATAAATGTATGTACCTACCTATGCCGTAACAATTAATACTCTTCAGTTTACTCGATATATAGGTACCTACTTAAATTAAATACATCATAATATTATACAATATTACCATACTGTGTCCCTAGTAAACTAAAGTATGATTTAGTTTACTAGGGACACAGTACAGTTTGTAAGTATAATTTGTGTTATAGGTAGGTATATAGATAGTAAGTAGTTAGGTACATTATTGTATGTACTTTTCTCTCATTCGACTTTATTCATTGTAATGTAAAATTATAAGTGATATAGGTACCTAGTTAGGGAGTTTGTTTTGTTTGAAAATATAAATGTTGCTTATGTGGATTAAAGTGTAGGGTATAGGTAGGTAGGTATTTAACGTTTTTTTATGACGTCTGATATAAAGAAACATTTAATTATCTGATACATATGTGGCCCTGATTCCCTATAATCGCGGGAAGTTGGGATTTGGACTTTTATACCCTGTTGGGTATTGCGGGCGCTAGTGTATGCGATCTTTTGATCGCAACACCACTTGGAGATGTCCGTCCACTTCCCTTTGTCCTGAACGAACACGGGTGGTGGCGGGGGGACCTTTTTTGGCCCGGGGGTAGGTGGGGTGGGGGCACCCTGTGAGGATGACGTCATCGGGCGGGGCGTGGGGGCATCCTGTGCGGAGGATGACGTAATCGGGCGGGGAGCGGGGGAGGGGGAAGCTACGGGGGCGCAAGTAGCGGGTGTAGCGAGAGAGGGTAGGGACGGAAGCGGTGACTCAGAGTCGTCCACCGCGATGACCTTATTGGCCTGGGTGGAGCTCTGTTTTCTGTTCTTCCTCTTTTTCCCTTTTCCTTGGACGGGGACGAATCCGTCGTCGTCGGAATGGGAAGAAGAGGACGAAGAGAACTTTGCCTCTTGGTCGGAGTGTGGGTATGGGGACGTGGGGCGCTTTTTAGCGGAGGTGATGGGCTCGTCAGTGTCCATAGACTCTGTCGGGCTGAGCGGGCTTTCCAGCTCTACAGCTGGGAGGGACGATTCAAGAGCGCTAAAATCGGCGACGCTCGTGTCTGTGGGAGCTAGGAGGGCTCGCTGCAATGCAGCAAACCGAGCGCCCCATTTGGCTTGTAGCCGGGGTTCCTCGTCTAGCATGTCCTGAAAAAAGTCGAGGACCTTCGTGAGGCGAAGGTCCGCCATATTGATCGGGGGGGACTATTTTTAGGAGGGAATGGTTCCTAATCCTAACTTTCCCTAAAACCTATCTCCCCGGGGGATAACCGGGGATGTGTAAACCCTCCCTGTCGGGTGTAGACAGGGAGGTTGTGTACCTACTGGTGAGCCCTAAGCTTGCTTTTGCCCGTTGCCTATCTTATTTGTGCAACGGGGTCCTAACCAGTCTAGTGCGAAGGGTGTAGACACACCCAACCGACACTAGGTGTGTGGCTGTTGAAGCAAAACAGTCACCAATGCCGACTAGGAGACCCCCCAAGGCCGAACACTGGGACCCGTCCAATTGACTGCCTTACCCTGAAGGGGTTCGGCGGGTGTGATTGGGTCAACACCCCACTCGGCTTCGTTGGCACCGTAAGGTATCCACCGAGGACCACGAAACTGTGGTTTTGCCCAGAAGGGGCCAAACAACGCGACGATGTACGTTTTATGACGATAATTATTATCGAATACTTTATTAATTGTGTCTTGAAAAAGACAAACAATTAATAGCGGTCGGTAGTCTCTTCGACTACTTAGCTCGTCGCTCTGCACGACGATATCAGGAACCACAACACAATCAGGAACTCTCGAACACACTGTAGCGCACGTCCGTCCGCGACCGGTGCCGAGCGTCGAATGTAAAAAAAAAAAAACGTACCAAGGCACGGTCGGTATTTATACCAAAGCAACTAAGCGGGCAGGAGCGCGCGCGCGCCCCTGCGCGCCCTCTTCAGTACAACGAGCTAATTAAAATTGTTATAAAATATAAAACAATTAATCTAATAAGTATGTTTAAAACTCTTAATTAATAATATTTGTGTCTGTTATTTTTTATAAAATACACCAGTCTGTCTAAAAGTGTAGATAAATACAAGCAATTTTATCTTTATGGCTCGAGCAGCCCGTCATCCATAATGTTGTGAAGTATATTTTTTACCTGTTTTAGTTTTGGTAAACAAATATGACGTAATGATTTTTTATGAAAAACTAACTTCTTACCGTGACTTCGCTCGCGTGAAAGTCGTAAGACACCACAATATACTAATATAATAGTCACATTTTCCGACCGCGTTAATACCTACTTCGTTTTCGTTTAGCGTTCTTTCAGACTTTTTTCATTGTGTATTTTCATATATTTTGTACACTTGGCGTCGAGTTGCAGAGTCGCAATGACAGGACAAAGAGTCGCTCGCTCTCGATACTTGTCGCAGCAACTAGATACACGGTGCACGCGCACACCTGATGACAGTCGCATGCGACCGGTCAGTGTCAGCCTCAGTCTTGTTGTGAGCGCTGAGGAAGGTGCACGTGTGTTTGTATTTTGAATCTCAACATGGATACGTTCGATGTCATTGTTTTCATATCGTACGTCGAAGCGCGCCGAATACTCGAATAACGATTAGTCGCAGACGTAAACGACAACTCTGCGTCTATTTGCAGCGCCTAGACGCACTGTTTGCGCTGTGACTTATAAATAAATAAATTATTAAGGGATTATCAGTGAGTGATGAGAAGACAATAGTGATTCTGTGGTTATGTGCCTCTAATGAGTATCTTTCTTATCTTTCCTCAAAATGACTCGAGTAACCACGTGAGTACATAATAATAAGCACTCAATCTATTCTGTAAGAATCTAATCGTTAGAACTTGGGTGAAGTGAGCTGTCATTCCGACTAACTAACTAACGAAACTATTAACTTCACCTAAGTGTTCACAGATTTTTACAAAATAGATCGGCATGGTCGAAAAATACTTAATTTTAAATTATTATTATTTTTGTTTTAAGTATTTTAGAGTTAGACATTTTTTTATAAAAAATGTGTTGTACGGTGATACGGAACCCTTTATGTGCGAGGCCGCTTTTTCTGACAATTTTATCTAGTTAAATAGGGAAAAAAATGTTTGACTGATTTTTCCATGTTGCCCATTGAAATTGTTGTAATTTTTCTTTAAAACGTAGGAATTCTTAAGTTTGATTAAAATATGGCGCACGAGTAGACCATCTCCTGGATTAGGAAATATGATACTTTTTATCCCGGCAGTACGCTCCCGTAGAATAATTTCCGACATGCACGCGGGCGAAGTCGCTGGCATAATATAAATATAACCCTTAATAAAACCCGGATTAAAATCCTCTAAATGTTGTTAAGAACCGCAACAAAATCCGTTGCGCAGTTTGGAAGAATAACTATGACTACACAGAAGGACACGAAAAGCGACTTTTATTTATAAATTATGTTTATACAGTAGGTATGTTAACTAACAAAGGGCGTTCCCATTAACCAGCAATAGTACCTATAGCGTCAATCATAGATGATAAAATGAGTATACCATTTTTTTTTATAACGGAATGTTCACAAATATAATTAAATAGATACGTAAAAGAAGCACTCCGTACACACGCACTTGTGTTTCCACGTTGATAGACAAGTGCGTGCTGGTACAGAGTGTTTCTTTTACGTATCAATTTAATATATTTTTAGGGTCGACTAAGCAAAGCTATGAGGTCTTTGCTTCATTATTGGTAAAGAAACGAGCGTCTTAACTAAGAAGGGTCGTAATTTGAACTAATAACGGTCCGTAAATTATAGAAATCGGCCATTAGTAATCATGTTGTAGGTACATATTTACTGATAAGTTTATGTTACCGAACACGCAAAAATTTCCATTCCTTTTGTTTGGTCCCAACCGACACGCTAATGACAGGTTTTTAAACGAAATCTTGTAAATAGTTTTAATGGTGTGACCTGTATTTAAAACTCGGTCTAATTGCCTAAAGATAAGGTTGTTTCTGACGTTAGCAACGGATCGGTAAAATTATTTGCTCGCATTCAGCTGGAGTTTTTAGACAAAAGAACAAAAGAGCGAGCTTATCTTTATGGCTCGTGCCGCCCGTCATCCATAAAGGCTCGTACAGACCAGCGCGACGCGACGGCGCGACGCGACTCCAACAATACAATTTCAAAAAAAACTTCACGGTATAACAATAACCGGTGTCGCGTCGCGCTAGTCTGCGCGAAGCTTTATATTGTGAAGTATGTTTTTTTACCTGTTTTATTTTTGGTAAACAAACATGACATAATTATTTTTTATGAAAAACTAGCTTCGATTACGGATGTTAGATTTTTAAGAAATTGTAAAAGTAAAACACAAGAAACAAATTAAAAAAACATGCAAGTGACACCCGCGGCTTGTGTATTGGCTCCGCAGCCGCCGGGCAGAAAAACCTATCATAACATGTTTCATTTAGACTCCCGACTATCCGAAATTATCTTAATCTTTTATATTGGATTTGTTCGCGGTAACGGATAGATTTTTATTTCGGTTATCCGATAGTTTCGGTTACGGTTATAGAGCTCCTTAACATCCCTGCTTCATACTAGCGCCAACCGCTGTCCGTGCCACGCGACAGAGACGGGAATAATCCCTCTCTTCCAAAAGCTTTCAAAGCGTGTAGTTTCTTCTTATTTGCATCGATTGTTTTTTTTCGATTATCTCGTTTTACTATGCTTTCTTTGAAATTACATTATCGTTCGAACATTTCTAATATTAGTCATCGTCGCTATTCGCTTCCACACGGGGGCCGACCTCAGTCTTGCAGCAACCATGTTTGCATAACCAAGAGGGCTCAGTCCTCAAGGTTATTACCACGTTCGAAACAAAAACGCTGTTAAACAACTCGCCGAAACGAACACGTTGGCAGCAATTCGTGGGAAAACAGCGACCGCCCCTACGTACTATAAGTATAAATCATTTGAATCGTAAGACACGTCTCTTGGTACGTAGGCTCGGTGACTGGGAACAAACGTTGCCCGAAAACGTGAGAAACGTAAGCGCTGGAAACGTCGCGATGGGAACGCAAGACGTGAGTAACAAACATGGTGGAGACAATACTGGAGATCACAGAGCTCCTTATGTGTGCTGATGTCGGGCCTCGTGTGGTTGTCTGTAAGGTTTACAACCATTGATTTAAAAAGTACGCAGTAATAATATGTAAGTAAATGCTTAAATCACATATTTTTACAAGTTTAAGACGAAGACTGGTTTTTAAAAGAAATTGAATAGGGAAATGTGTGTATGTGTAGTAGTCTCAATAGTGTGACCTGTATTTAAAACTCGGTCTTATTGCCTTAACATAAGGTTTTTTTTACTATATCAAAAGATCAGTAAAATTATTACCTCGCATTCGGCTTAAGTTTTTAGACAAAAGAACAAAACAGCAATTTTATCTTTATGGCTCGAGCAGCCCGTCATCCATAATGTTGTGAAGTATATTTTTTACCTGTTTTAGTTTTGGTAAACAAATATGACGTAATGATTTTTTATGAAAAACTAACTTCTTACCGTGACTTCGCTCGCGTGAAAGTCGTAAGACACCACAATATACTAATATAACAGTCACATTTTCCGCCCGCGTTTTAACAACTTCGTTTTCGTTTAGCGTTCTTTCAGACTTTTTTCATTGTGTATTTTCATATATTTTGTACACTTGGCGTCGAGTTGCAGAGTCGCAATGACAGGATAAAGAGAGTCGCTCGCTCTCGATACTTGTCGCAGCAACTAGATACACGGTGCACGCGCACACCTGATGACAGTCGCATGCGACCGGTCAGTGTCAGCCTCAGTCTTGTTGTGAGCGCTGAGGAAGGTGCACGTGTGTTTGTATTTTGAATCTCAACATGGATACGTCCAATGTCATTGTTTTTATATCGTACGTCGAAGCGCGCCGAATACTCGAATAACGATTAGTCGCAGACGTAAACGACAACTCTGCGTCTATTTGCAGCGCCTAGACGCACTGTTTGCGCTGTGACTTATAAAATAAATAAATTATTAAGGGATTATCAGTGAGTGATGTGAAGACAATAGTGATTATGTGGTGATGTGCCTCTAATGAGTAGTGATCTTTCCTCAAAATGACTCGAGTAACCACGTGAGTACATAATAATAAGCACTCAATCTATTCTGTAAGAATCTAATCGTTAGAACTTGGGTGAAGTGAGCTGTCATTCCGACTAACTAACTAACGAAACTATTAACTTCACCTAAGTGTTCACAGATTTTTACAAAATAGATCGGCATGGTCGAAAAATACTTAATTTTAAATTATTATTATTTTTGTTTTAAGTATTTTAGAGTTAGACATTTTTTTATAAAAAATGTGTTGTACGGTGATACGGAACCCTTTATGTGCGAGGCCGCTTTTTCTGACAATTTTATCTAGTTAAATAGGGAAAAAAATGTTTGACTGATTTTTCCATGTTGCCCATTGAAATTGTTGTAATTTTTCTTTAAAACGTAGGAATTCTTAAGTTTGATTAAAATATGGCGCACGAGTAGACCATCTCCTGGATTAGGAAATATGATACTTTTTATCCCGGCAGTACGCTCCCGTAGAATAATTTCCGACATGCACGCGGGCGAAGTCGCTGGCATAATATAAATATAACCCTTAATAAAACCCGGATTAAAATCCTCTAAATGTTGTTAAGAACCGCAACAAAATCCGTTGCGCAGTTTGGAAGAATAACTATGACTACACAGAAGGACACGAAAAGCGACTTTTATTTATAAATTATGTTTATACAGTAGGTATGTTAACTAACAAAGGGCGTTCCCATTAACCAGCAATAGTACCTATAGCGTCAATCATAGATGATAAAATGAGTATACCATTTTTTTTTATAACGGAATGTTCACAAATATAATTAAATAGATACGTAAAAGAAACACTCTGTACACACGCACTTGTGTTTCCACGTTGATAGACAAGTGCGTGTTGGTACAGAGTGTTTCTTTTACGTATCAATTTAATATATTTTTAGGGTCGACTAAGCAAAGCTATGAGGTCTTTGCTTCATTATTGGTAAAGAAACGAGCGTCTTAACTAAGAAGGGTCGTAATTTGAACTAATAACGGTCCGTAAATTATAGAAATCGGCCATTAGTAATCATGTTGTAGGTACATTTACTGATAGGTTTATGTTACCGAACACGCAAAAATTCCATTCCTTTTGTTTGGTCCCAACCGACACGCTAATGACAGGTTTTTAAACGAAATCTTGTTAATAGTTTTAATGGTGTGACCTGTATTTAAAACTCGGTCTTATTGCCTAAAGATAAGGTTGTTTCTGACGTTAGCAACGGATCGGTAAAATTATTTGCTCGCATTCAGCTGGAGTTTTTAGACAAAAGAACAAAAGAGCGAGCTTATCTTTATGGCTCGTGCCGCCCGTCATCCATAATGTTATGAAGTATATTTTTTTACCTGTTTTATTTTTGGTAAACAAACATGACATAATTATTTTTTATGAAAAACTAGCTTCGATTACGGATGTTAGATTTTTAAGAAATTGTAAAAGTAAAACACAAGAAACAAATTAAAAAAAACATGCAAGTGACACCCGCGGCTTGTGTATTGGCTCCGCAGCCGCCGCACGGTGGATCGAAAATCGGCTGTAGAAGACATAGGATCTCGATTTCTTAAATGTTATTTTTTTTGCTGGAAATGACTTCTGCTGATCATTACTGTTCTATAAAATGTCATATGAAGTAATTGTGTGCACAAATGGAAGAGTTATAATTTTTATAAGAAAAAAATGTATGGAGCTGACATGAAAAATGAGGATATCTCTGGAATCGAAAGGTTGGCCATTATATCCTTGCACACTGTTATAGTACTATTTATTTGTGAATTTTTGACATACTTAATATTGCGGCATCACTTGCGATTTTTTTTTTTTAAATCGTCAAAATTAAAAAAATAAAAATGTTTATGATATGTACATTTTAATACTTAAATATGGCTATACCAAGTGTAACTTACAATATTTTTTATGCTTAGACCAAAACATTCTAAGAAATCACAAAGTCGTATTACCTACTTTGTGATTTTCATTTGAAATTACATGGTAATTATGAATTACGTAATACGTAATCTTGTCTAATGCCTCAAGTCCACATTAGCTAATGATTAATAAAACTTAATACCCATATACCTGTTAAAAGGATACGTACCATAATGAGGGTAATTAGATAAACGTGATCATTAGTCAATAATAATAAATGGTAAACTATTGTATGATTAAAAATAAAAGCAAATTATTAAAAAAAAATATTAACTTAACCTAACCTAACATAAACAATAAAAGTTAACTTATTTTATACTTCGTCACCATCAGAATCCACTTCAGAATCAGGCTCTACAATAGATATAACTTCTAAGAACTCTGTCGGAGCTTCCTGATCCTGAAGTTTCAGTAGTTCTACTGTTTCCTTAAAGTATGTCTGCCTCTTGTGGGCATTTAATTTTGGTCTTGTGGAAGAAATTAGAGGATCAGAAGAGACGATAAGCATATTGAGGATATCCTCGTTTGATGCTTGTCTACTCTTTTTCCTCGAATGGTATTCTCTGAACCTCCTAAAGTCTTTGTTTCGGGCCTCTGAAGCTTCTTCCGAAAGACTTCCAATTGGTACAATAGCATTTTCTGCAATTATGTCCCCTCCGTGAATCAACAATTTGTGGACGGTTGATGACATGTAGTACCAATCGTACAGTTCCACGTATTTTTCAGCGGTTGTTCTAGCGTATTCTTTAAATTTTGGCACGTCTACAATCTCTCCAGATGTGATAGCTTGCAGAATCACAGCAGATCTGCGTATTAGGTCTTCATCTAATCCAGTGATCGCTGCAGTTTTATCAGGAAATTCAAAAAACCGCCTTGCTGTGTTCCCGTCGTTAGTTGTGCCTGATCCTTGCTTAACGATGTCAATCAAAAGGTTGAGATCATCTTTGAATCGATCTTGAATGAGTTTTTTTCGTGAATGCAATAACTCTTGATGACCTTCTCCTCTTGCAGACCACTTTTTGAAGTCGAGACGATACGCTATGTGTAGAAGACATTCCATCACATTAATGCGGGCATGAAGTAATGATAATCCGAACTCATACACACCAGAAGAAATGGTTTTTGACGCAATGACATCTAACTTATTCATTTCTGTAGGCTTAGCCAAACACAGGTAGCAGGCCGCATTTGACTTAGCTTCAGACAGATATGTACAAATTTTGCCGTCAATCATCGTCAGGGTTTTGGATTCACCCATACGGTATCACCGTCAGCTGTCAACTTTAATGGAACCAAATAGGTCATAAATATGCTGGAATCATCTTGACCACTCTCTATGTTTTGCTTATATCTACTTTGGTTAGATGCACCGTCAAATCCCCACTTTGATATTAATATCAATTGTTTATCTTGTATCGCATCAGGACTACGAATAGTTTCAAAAATTCTGTTCACTGTTAAATCTAGTAACGCTTGTAGTGCAATCTTAGCAAATGAATCCGTTACAGTCACAAATGTCTTCGGAGGGTAGCACTGTAGCTTAGCTTTTTGCACTTTATAGTAAGACGGATATATCTCCTTTGAACCTTCTCGAATAGTCGTTTCCCTTAATGTGATATATTGCCATTTCGATAGTTTTAATGAAAGTAGCAAACCCAGTGCTTTTTCTGGTGAAACTATTGTTGAAGGAGCTGGTTTGTTCAACATTTCCTTGATTTTTGCTGCTGCTTCTGGATTTTGGAGCATATGTTCAATAACAGATGCAATATCCTCACGACCATCTCCTTTCAAAAGTGCTGCAGCTGAATAAGCTACTTCATTAGGGTCATTGCCTATATGTTCATCAGATCGTCTCTTCTTCTACTTGTTACTTAGATCTTCAAACGGCTTTCGAGATCTTTTTGTCATCGTTGAAGTTGATTTCATTGTTGAAGTTGATGGTACAGGTTCAGGTACAGGTTCAGTAGAAATATTTTCACTTGTTGATTCTTGAATGAGCAAATTGGTTTGCACGCAGTTTGGCCAGTCAATATTTGCCTCAAGCCAATTACTGTAATCACGTCTAAAAACTTCACTTTTCCTGTGGGATCGTAACCATCTCTTTTGAACTGCCCGTGTAAATCTTCGACAAAATTCTTTCACGGTAACACTGTCTTCATCTGAAAGGCTAGACTCCAGTCGAATAACAAGTGTGTTGAACAATATTTCATGATCGAAAGACGAAGCATCCTGATTGCTCAGAATAACAAACAAATCCAAATTTGTAATAATGCTTTCCATTATTCACGATCACTGAGTAAAAAGACACGGTAGGATAGATGTTAGTATTAGAAATGCTCTAAATGAACTGAAGTTGTGAATCCAATGTTTGACTATTTATTGTTATTGACTAATGATGTTACAACATTTATCTAATTACTTTCATTAAGTTAATCCTGCACTAATTGCTAAATTAGCGAGTACCCCAAATTATTTTGGTACTTATCCTTTTAACTAGGTATATAGGTATTAAGTTTTATTAATCATTAGCTAATGTGGACTTGAGGCATTAGACAAGATTACGTATTACGTAATTCATAATTACCATGTAATTTCAAATGAAAATCACAAAGTAGGTAATACGACTTTGTGATTTCTTAGAATGTTTTGGTCTAAGCATAAAAAATATTGTAAGTTACACTTGGCATAGCCATATTTAAGCATTAAAATGTACATATCATAAACATTTTTAATTTTTTAATTTTGACGATTTTTAAAAAAAAAATCGCAAGTGATGCCGCAATATTAAGTATGTCAAAAATTCACAAATAAATAGTACTATAACAGTGTGCAAGGATATAATGGCCAACCTTTCGATTCCAGAGATATCCTCATTTTTCATGTCAGCTCCATACATTTTTTTCTTATAAAAATTATAACTCTTCCATTTGTGCACACAATTACTTCATATGACATTTTATAGAACAGTAATGATCAGCAGAAGTCATTTCCAGCAAAAAAAATAACATTTAAGAAATCGAGATCCTATGTCTTCTACAGCCGATTTTCGATCCACTGTGCACAGTGTGAAATGACTTCTGCTGATCATTACCGTTCTATAAAATGTCATATGAAGTAATTATGTGCACAAATGGAAGAGTTATAATTTTTATAAGAAAAAAATGTATGGAGCTGACATGAAAAATGAGAATATCTCTGGAATCGAAAGGTTGGCCATTATATCCTTGCACACTGTTATAGTACTATTTATTTGTGAATTTTTGACATACTTAATATTGCGGCATCACTTGCGATTTTTTTTTTAAAAATCGTCAAAATTAAAAAATTAAAAATGTTTATGATATGTACATTTTAATGCTTAAATATGGCTATGCCAAGTGTAAGTTACAATATTTTTTATGCTTAGACCAAAACATTCTAAGAAATCACAAAGTCTTACTACTACTTACTACTACTACTTTGTGATTTTCATTTGAAATGACATGGTAATTATGAATTACGTAATACGTAATCTTGTCTAATGCCTCAAGTCCACATTAGCTAATGATTAATAAAACTTAATACCTATATACCTAGTTAAAAGGATAAGTACCAAAATAATTTGGGGTACTCGCTAATTTAGCAATTAGTGCAGGATTAACTTAATGAAAGTAATTAGATAAATGTGATACCATCATTAGTCAATAACAATAAATAGTCAAACATTGGATTCACAACTTCAGTTCATTTAGAGCATTTCTAATACTAACATCTATCCTACCGTGTCTTTTTACTCAGTGATCGTGAATAATGGAAAGCATTATTACAAATTTGGATTTGTTTGTTATTCTGAGCAATCAGGATGCTTCGTCTTTCGATCATGAAATATTGTTCAACACACTTGTTATTCGACTGGGGTCTAGCCTTTCAGATGAAGACAGTGTTACCGTGAAAGAATTTTGTCGAAGATTTACACGGGCAGTTCAAAAGAGATGGTTACGATCCCACAGGAAAAGTGAAGTTTTTAGACGTGATTACAGTAATTGGCTTGAGGCAAATATTGACTGGCCAAACTGCGTGCAAACCAATTTGCTCATTCAAGAATCAAAAGAAAATATTTCTACTGAACCTGTACCTGAACCTGTACCATCAACTTCAACAATGAAATCAACTTCAACGATGACAAAAAGATCTCGAAAGCCGTTTGAAGATCTAAGTAACAAGCAGAAGAAGAGACGATCTGATGAACATATAGGCAATGACCCTAATGAAGTAGCTTATTCAGCTGCAGCACTTTTGAAAGGAGATGGTCGTGAGGATATTGCACCTGTTATTGAATATATGCTCCAAAATCCAGAAGCAGCAGCAAAAATCAAGGAAATGTTGAACAAACCAGCTCCTTCAACAATAGTTTCACCAGAAAAAGCACTGGGTTTGCTACTTTCATTAAAACTATCGAAATGGCAATATATCACATTAAGGGAAACGACTATTCGAGAAGGTTCAAAGGAGATATATCCGTCTTACTATAAAGTGCAAAAAGCTAAGTTACAGTGCTACCCTCCGAAGACATTTGTGACTGTAACGGATTCATTTGCTAAGATTGCACTACAAGCGTTACTAGATTTAACAGTGAAAAGAATTTTTGAAACTATTCGTAGTCCTGATGCGATACAAGATAAACAATTGATATTAATATCAAAGTGGGGATTTGACGGTGCATCTAACCAAAGTAGATATAAGCAAAACATAGAGAGTGGTCAAGATGATTCCAGCATATTTATGACCTCTTTGGTTCCATTAAAGTTGACAGCTGACGGTGATACCGTATGGGTGAATCCAAAACCCTGCTCACCTAGGTATTGTCGTCCAGTCCAGTTTAGTTTTGTGAAAGAAACCAAAGACGTTGTAATAAATGAAAAAACTGCAATGGATAACGAAATTGAAGCTCTCGTTCCCTCAAAATGTCAAGGACATGAAATTAGTCACAAATTAATGATGACGATGATTGACGGCAAAATTTGTACATATCTGTCTGAAGCTAAGTCAAATGCGGCCTGCTACCTGTGTTTGGCTAAGCCTACAGAAATGAATAAGTTAGATGTCATTGCGTCAAAAACCATTTCTTCTGGTGTGTAAGAGTTCGGATTATCATCACTTCATGCCCGCATTAATGTGATGGAATGTCTTCTACACATAGCGTATCGTCTCGACTTCAAAAAGTGGTCTGCAAGAGGAGAAGGTCATCAAGAGTTATTGCATTCAAGAAAAAAACTCATTCAAGATCGATTCAAAGATGATCTCAACCTTTTGATTGACATCGTTAAGCAAGGATCAGGCACAACTAACGACGGAAACACAGCAAGGCGGTTTTTTGAATTTCCTGATAAAACTGCAGCGATCACTGGATTAGATGAAGACCTAATACGCAGATTTGCTGTGATTCTGCAAGCTATCACATCTGGAGAGATTGTAGACGTGCCGAAATTTAAAGAATACGCTAGAACAACCGCTGAAAAATACGTGGAACTGTACGATTGGTACTACATGTCATCAACCGTCCACAAATTCTTGATTCACGGAGGGGACATAATTGCAGAAAATGCTATTGTACCAATTTTAAGTCTTTCGGAAGAAGCTTCAGAGGCCCGAAACAAAGACTTTAGGAGGTTCAGAGAACACCATTCGAGGAAAAAGAGTAGACAAGCATCAAACGAGGATATCCTCAATATGCTTATCGTCTCTTCTGATCCTCTAATTTCTTCCACAAGACCAAAATTAAATGCCCACAAGAGGCAGACATACTATAAGGAAACAGTAGAACTACAGAAACTTCAGGATCAGGAAGCTCCGACAGAGTTCTTAGAAGTTATATCTATTGTAGAGCCTGATTCTGAAGTGGATTCTGATGGTGACGAAGTATAAAATAAGTTAACTTTTATTGTTTATGTTAGGTTAGGTTAAGTTAATATTTTTTTTTTTAATAATTTGCTTTTATTTTTAATCATACAATAGTTTACCATTTATTGTTATTGACTAATGATCACGTTTATCTAATTACCCTCGTTATGGTACGTATCCTTTTAACAGGTATATAGGTATTAAGTTTTATTAATCATTAGCTAATGTGGACTTGAGGCATTAGACAAGATTACGTATTACGTAATTCATAATTACTATGTCATTTCAAATGAAAATCACAAAGTAGGTAATACGACTTTGTGATTTCTTAGAATGTTTTGGTCTAAGCATAAAAAATATTGTAAGTTACACTTGGTATAGCCATATTTAAGCATTAAAATGTACATATCATAAACATTTTTAATTTTTTAATTTTGACGATTTTTAAAAAAAAAATCGCATGTGATGCCGCAATATTAAGTATGTCAAAAATTCACAAATAAATAGTACTATAACAGTGTGCAAGGATATAATGGCCAACCTTTCGATTCCAGAGATATCCTCATTTTTCATGTCAGCTCCATACATTTTTTTCTTATAAAAATTATAACTCTTCCATTTGTGCACACAATTACTTCATATGATATTTTATAGAACAGTAATGATCAGCAGAAGTCATTTCCAGCAAAAAAAATAACATTTAAGAAATCGAGATCCTATGTCTTCTACAGCCGATTTTCGATCCACCGTGCGCCATCCCCTTCGTGGTTATTTTTTTATAAACCACACAGAAGTAGGAGCCCCGCGAAGCGGGGCTCCGTCGACCTAGCCCACCATCAACCATGCACAGAAAAAAAAAACCATGCACAGAATAAATAAGTTTATAAAAAGATTCGAAAACAATTTATTGTGGCGCTTAAATATAATGTCATCATGTGTAATGATTATTACGGGGCTTAAATATTTGTCTAATACTTGTTATGCCATTTAAATATTATGTCTAATAATTATTATGGCACATAAAAATAAGGCAAACAATACTTATGGCATTCGTATCTTATGGTATCTAAAATTCGGGTAATTAAAAGTATGTCATATGTCTTTTAGGGCAAATGAAACATTCGGGCAAATGAAATTCGGGTAAATGAAATTCGGGAAAATGATGATTATGGCATATAATCTTCGGGCAAGCAATAGACAACCCTGCTTCATACTAGCGCCAACCGCTGTCCGTGCCACGCGACAAAGACGGGAATAATCCCTCTCTTCCAAAAGCTTTCAAAGCGTGTAGTTTCTTCTTATTTGCATCGATTGTTTTTTTTCGATTATCTCGTTTTACTATGCTTTCTTTGAAATTACATTATTCGTTCGAACATTTCTAATATTAGTCATCGTCCCTATTCGCTTCCACACGGGGGCCGACCTCAGGCTTGCAGCAACCATGTTTGCATAACCAAGAGGGCTCAGTCCTCAAGGTTATTACCACGTTCGAAACAAAAACGCTGTTAAACAACTCGCCGAAACGAACACGTTGGCAGCAATTCGTGGGAAAACAGCGACCGCCCCTACGTACTATAAGTATAAATCATTTGAATCGTAAGACATGTCTCTTGGTACGTAGGCCCGGTAACTGGGAACAAACGTTGCCCGAAAACGTGAGAAACGTAAGCGCTGGAAACGTCGCGATGGGAACGCAAGACGTGAGTAACAAACACGGTGGAGTCAAAACTGGAGATCACAGAGCTCCTTAAGTGCTGATGTCGGGCCTCGTGTGGTTGTCGGTGTTGTCTGTAAGGTCTTACATTCGTTGATTTAAAAAGTACGCAGCAATAATATGTGAGTCAATAATAATCAATAATCATATATTTTTACAAGTATGGGTATCTACCTAAATCTTTTTAGACAAAAGAACAAAAGAGCGAGCTTATCTTTATGGCTCGTGCCGCCCGTCATCCATAATGTTATGAAGTATATTTTTTTACCTGTTTTATTTTTGGTAAACAAATATGACAATGATTTTTTATGAAAAACTAGCTTCTCCCGCCACTTCGTTCTCGTGAAAGTCGTAAGACACCACAATATACTAAAATAATAGTCACATTTTCCGCCCGCGTTTTACCTACTTCGTTTTCGTTTAGCGATCTTTCAGCCTGTTTTTTCTTTGGGTATTTTCATATTTTGTATACTCGGCGTCGAGTTGCAGAGTCGCAATGTCAGGATAAAGGAAGTCGCTCGCCCTCGATATTTGTCGCAGCAACTAGACGCGCGGTGCACGCGCACACCTGAAGACAGTCGCATGCGACGGGTCACAGTGTCAGCCTCAGTCTTGTTGTGAGCGCTGAGGAAGGTGCACGTGTGTTTGTATTTCGAATCTCAACATGGATACGTTCGATGTCATTGTTTTCATATCGTACGTCGAAGCGCACCGAATACTCGAATAAAGATTAGTCGCAGGCGTAAACGACAACTCTGCGTCTATTTGCGCTGGGACAAATAAATAAATTATTAATTAAGGGAACACCAGTGAGTGATGTGATAAAAACAGTGATTTTGTGGTGATGTGCCTCTATTGAGTAGTGACCTCTCCTCAACATGACTCGAGTAACCACGTGAGTACCTAATAATAAGCACTCTATCTATTCTGCAAGAATCTCACCGTGAGAACTTGGGTGAACTGAGCTTAGAGTGAGCTGTCATTTCAACTGATTATAGGGAATGAAACTATTGACAGCTCACTTCAACTAAGTGCTCACAGATTTTTACAAAATAGACTAGCTGACCCGGCAAACGTTGTTTTGCAATATAAAAAAAAAAAAAGATGAAAAATAGATGTTGGCCGATTCTCAGACCTACTCAATATGCTCACAAAATTTCATGAGAATCGGTCAAGCCGTTTCGGAGGAGTACGGGAACGAACATTGTGACACGAGAATTTTATATCTAAGATGAATGTTGATTGATGTTCGAAAAAATATTTATTTTATTTAAAAGTATTTTAGAGTTGGATTTTTTTTGATAAAACTTGTGTTGTACGGTGGTACGGAACCCTTCGTGTGCAAGGCCGCCTTTTCTGACATGTTTATCTAGTTAAATAGGGAATAAAAATGTTTCGCTTTGATTTGTCCATGTTGCCCATTGAAATTATTGTAATTTTTCTTTAAAACGTAGTGATTCTTCAGATTGAATTTTACTTATTGCTAAGTTTGATTAAAATATGGCACACGGGTAGATCATCACCTGGATTAGGACTCAGGATACTTTTTATCCCGGCAGTACGTTTTTGTGAAATAATTTCCGACATGCACGCGGGCGAAGTGGCTGGCATAATATACGAGTAAATATAACCCGGATTGATATCTCTAAATGTTGTTAAGAACCGCAACAAAATCCGTTCCGCAGTTTGGAAGAATACCTACTACACAGACTACACAGACACGAAAAGCGACTTTTATTTATAAATTATGTTTATACAGTAGGTATGTTAACTAACAAAGGGCGTTCCCATTAACCAGCACTAGTACCTATAGCGTCAATCATAGATGATAAAATGAGTATACCATATTTTTTTATAACGGAATGTTCTCAAATATAATTAAACTGATACGTAAAAGAAGCACTCTGTACACACGCACTTGTGTTTCCACGTTGATAGACAAGTGCGTGTTGGTACAGAGTGTTTCTTTTACGTATCAATTTAATATATGTATTTATAGGGTCGACTAACCAAAGCTATGAGGTCTTTGCTTCATTATTGGTAAAGATACAAGAGTCTTAACTAAGAAGGTTCGTAATTTGAACTAATAACGGTCCGTAAATTATAGAAATCGGCCATTAGTAATCATGTTGTAGGTACATATTTACTGATAGGTTTATGTTACCGAACACGCAAAAAATTCCATTCCTTTTGTTTGGTCCCAACCGACACGCTAATGACAGGTTTTTAAACGAAATCTTGTTAATAGTTTTAATGGTGTGACCTGCATTTAAAACTCGGTCTTATTGCCTAAAGATAAGGTTGTTTCTGACGTTAGCAATGGATCAGTAAAATTATTTGCTCGCATTCGGCTGGAGTTTTTAGACAAAAGAGCGAGCTTATCTTTATGGCTCGTGCCGCCCGTCATCCATAATGTTGTAAAGTATATTTTTTTACCTGTTTTAGTTTTGGTAAACAAATATGACATAAGTAATGATTTTTTATGAAAAATTAGCTTCGATTACGGATTTTAGATTTTTAAGAAATTGTAAAAGTAAAACACAAGAAACAAATTTAAAAAAACATGCAAGTGACACCCGCGGCTTGTGTATTGGCTCCGCAGCCGCCGGGCAGAAAAACCTATAATAACATGTTTCATTTAGACTCCCGACTTTCCGAAATTATCTTAATCTTTTATATCGGATTTGGTCACGGTAACGGATAGATTTTTATTTCGGATATCCGATAGTTTCGGTTACGGTTACGGAGCTCCTTAACATCCCTGCTTCATACTAGCGCCAACCGCTGTCCGTGCCACGCGACAGAGACGGGAATAATCCCTCTCTTCCAAAAACTTTCAAAGCGTGTAGTTTCTTATTATTTGCATCGATTGTTTTTTTTTTCGATCATCTCGTTTTACTATGCCTTCTTTGAAATTACATTATTCGTCCGAACATTTCTAATATTAGTTATCGTCCCTATTCTCTTCCACACGAGGGCCGACCTCAGGCTTGCAGCAACCATGTTTGCATAACCAAGAGGGCTCAGTCCTCAAGGTTATTACCACGTTCGAAACAAAAACGCTGTTAAACAACTCGCCGAAACGAACACGTTGGCAGCAATTCGTGGGAAAACAGCGACCGCCCCTACGTACTATAAGTATAAATCATTTGAATCGTAAGACATGTCTCTTGGTACGTAGGCTCGGTGACTGGGAACAAACGTTGCCCGAAAACGTGAGAAACGTAAGCGCTGGAAACGTCGCGATGGGAACGCAAGACGTGAGTAACAAACACGGTGGAGTCAATACTGGAGATCACAGAGCTCCTTAAGTGCTGATGTCGGGCCTCGTGTGGTTGTCGGTGTTGTCTGTAAGGTCTTACATTCGTTGATTTAAAAAGTACGCAGTAATAATATGTAAGTAAATGCTTAAATCACATATTTTTACAAGTTTGGGTACCTACCTAAATCGTTCACGTGAATTAAGACAGTTAACTTAATTTACATGTCTGCAATGTAAGAACAAATGCTTAGGCCGCACACGCAAAAATTCCGTTCCTTTTGTTTGGTCCCAGTCGACGATGACTGGTTTTTAAAAGAAATTGAATAGTGAAATGTGTGTATGTGTAGTAGTCTCAATAGTGTGACCTGTATTTAAAACTCGGTCTTATTGCTTTATCATAAGGTTGTTTTTACTATATCAAAGGCTCAGTAAAATGATTTTCTCGCATTCTGCTTAAGTTTTTAGACAATAGAACAAAAGAGCAATATCTTTATGGCTCGAGCCGCCCGTCATCCATAATGTTGTGAAGTGTTGGTTTAATGCTCTAAGTGTGAAGTATATTTTTTACCTGTTTTAGTTTTGGTAAACAAATATGACATAATGATTTTTTATGAAAATCTAGCTTCTTCATTATTTTTTACGAAAAACTAGCCACTTCGTTCGCGTGCAAATCGTAAGACGCCACAATATACTAATATAATAGTCACATTTTCCGCCCGCGTTTTACTTCGTTTTGGGTATTTTCATATTTTGTACACTTGGGGTTGAGTTGCAGAGTCGCAGTGTCAGGATAAAGGGAGTCGCACGCTCTCACTACTTGCCGCAGCGAATTGACGCACGGTGCACGCGCACACCTGACGACAGTACATGCGACAGGTCAGTGTCAGCCTCAGTCTTGTTGTGAGCGCTGAGGAAGGCGCACGTGTGTTTGTGTTTCAACTCTCAACATGGATACGTTCCATGTCGTTGTTTTCATATCGGACGTCGAAGCGCGTTGAATACTCGAATAAAGGTTAGTCGCAGACGCAAACGACACCTCTGCGTCTATTCGCAGCGCCTAGACGCACCGTTTGTGCTGGGACTTATAAAATAAATTAATTATTAAGGGAATAGTGATTCTGTGATGATGTGCCTCTATTGAGTAGTGACCTCTCCTCAACATAACTCGAGTAACCATGTGAGTACCTAATAATAAGCACTCGATCTATTCTGTAACACTCTCACCGTGAGAACTTGGGTGAAGTGAGCTTCAAGTGAGCTGTCATTTCAAACTATTGACAGCTCACTTCACCTATTGCCCCTAAGACGACCCAGTGACCCGAAGTGTTCACGGATTTTTATAAAATAGATGGGCATGTTCCAAAAATACTTAATTTTATATATATACATTTTTCTTCGTTGTTGTTGTTTTAAACATTTTAGAGTTTAATTTATTTGATAAAAATTGTGTTGTACGGTGGTACGTGTGCGAGGCCGTTTTTTCTGACATGTTTATCTAGTTAAATTGGGAAACAAATATTTGACTTTCATTTATCCATGTTGCTCATTGAAATTGTTGTAATTTGTCTTCAAAACGTAGGAATTCTTAAAATTTAATTTTACTTTTTGCTAAGTTTGATTAAAATAGCTTTTTTTATTTTTAGTAGCGACCCACTTTTGCTTCGCATGACGACTTAACAAAACAAAGTCAAAGTCAAATCATTTATTTCAAGTAGGCCCGTATAAGGCACTTTTGAACGTCAAAAATTTACAAAAAAAAATTAATTGATTCTAGTTGCCCCTTCCAAAAGGTAGTTTTCGTATGGAGAAGAATGGGCAAGAAACTCCACCGTTACTCTTTTAAAATGTTTTACAATATTTTGTATAAGTACATTAGTTATTTATTTATTTATTTATACCACAATTATAACACCTTTACAGATTCATCCAAGGCGATGTTATAAATTACAAGGTCTGTAACACTTTTTAAAAAAACCCACACTTTTGTTATATAATTATATGTGAGGACGATGCACCTAGAATAAAAATTATTATACCACAATAGGTAAAAAGAATTAAGAATTAAAAATGAAGCAACAACAGATAAACTAATTATGTGATAGATACATGGTGCTCACATATTTACAAACATTGTAAAAGTAGACGATCCTCCTAAGATTCCTCAATTAATAAGTCAGTGTGCGATGAATTGGTCATAGAAAGTAAAATCAATGTCATATAATAAAAAATAATAATAAAATATACACTTAAATTTGCAACCAGTTTGAACATTTAGATTTATTTATAATAACCCATGCTAATATTATAAATTCAAAAGTAACTCTGTCGTCTGTCTGTCTGTAGTCTGTATGTTACATTTTCACGGCTAAATTACTAAACGGATTTCAATAAAATTTGGCAAGAAGATAGATGACATCTTTGAGAAGTTTATAAGGTACTTTTTGTCTCAAAAATAATCCTAAAGGGGGTGATATAGGGGATTAAAGTTAGTATGGGAAATCCAGCATTTTTTAAGTTAGGGATGTGAAAATTCAAATTTATGCTTTTGGTAAGAAATAATAATTACTTACGTGTTTCAGCGTTTTAGTAAAAATCATCCCCCAAAGGGGTAAAATAGGGGATGATTTTAAAATTCACATGTTTTATTGATGGTTTTTGTGTTTTCTTTTCAAGAGATTCAAGGGATTGGGAATATAGTCATAGTACGTATCTTTAATTAACATTTAGTCTTTATTTCATTAAAATTGGCCCTCTCTGAAATAAGTTATTATAATTTAAAGTCATAAACTAACCTTTCTAACATACCGTATATAACGTAGATATTACGTGGTCAATGGCGGCACTAGAGTAGGTATTTCAAATTAGGGGTGATAAAAATAGTAAAACGGATAATTATTATTTTCAAGCATTTCTATTTATTTAAAATTACCGGACAAGTGTAAGTAGGACTTGCGCCCTGAGGGTGCCATTTCAAAGCTGTACTTGCTCGGCTGCCCGAATTACCAAATCCGGATTGAAGGATAAACTTAACTTTTCAATTGAAAAAAATACTTTTAATAGAGTGGAGAGTACCGATTTGAATGAAATACAGACTAATAATGTTACTTCAAGACACTGCCCATGAATTTTTGTATCCCAGATTGAAGACCAAACTTAACTGTGCAGTTCATATATGACTATAAATTTAAAATTATCAATTTGCGGATTTTCCTCTTTACTTGACCTTGCTTCTTGCCAAACTTCATGGTGCTGATGTTGGGCCAACAGGAAGTACCAAATAGCCTTTGGTATATTAATTTGCAAGTGTCAAAATTTGACTTGTGACTTGGAAGTTTGATTTTCGTTACGTGTACGTACTAAGTTTTTGATATCTTTTTCAACTTGATGCCTCCACGCGTTCTTGAGAAAAAGGGTCTTGACAGACAAAGGCATACGGATAGGGCTTGCCCTGGATTAGGACATAGGATACTCTGAATCCCGGTAGTACCTGCGTTCCTGTGATATTTTCCGACCTTTGCGCGGCCGCGGGAAAAAGCTAGTAACTGATATTTGTTTATGCTACCGAACACGCAAAAATTCCATTCCTTTTGTTTGGTCCCAATCCCAACCGACATGCTAATGATAGGTTTTTGACGTGACAACGTCTTATAAATTGGTTTGCCGGGTGACACTTCAAGAAACTGCGTTACGCTCCGCTCACGTTATGCGCTCACAATGAGAGCGAGTGAGAGGCACGCGTCCCTTCCACTCGGGCATGGTTAGCCCGCCTAAGAGCGAGAGAGACAGACATAAAAAGTGAAAGGCACGCAAAGTCGTTGTCATGTAAAACTTTCGCCCGTATACCGACTTTACAGGCAACCAATTTTTTTTAAACGAAATCTTATTACTGGTTTTAATAGTGTGACCTGCATTTAAAACTCGGTCTTATTGCCTAAACATAAAGTTGTTTCTGACGTTAGCAAGGAATTAGTAAAATTATTTGCTCGCATTCGGCTTGAGTTTTTAGACAAAAGAATAAAAGAGCGAGCTTATCTTTATGGCTCGTGTATATTTTTTGTTATTAGCTTTTTGTTTGAACGCTCTAATCTCTGGAACTACCATTCGGATTTGAAATTTTCTTTTTTCATTTGATAACCCAATTCTTGAGGACGGTTGTGCGATATTTTACATTCCGCTACAAAATATTTGTTTGCAAATTGAAAACATTATTATAATAAAAAGTGTAAATGCTTTAAAAAAAAAGCCAAGTTATAAACGTTTTAAAATAAATGCTAGACAAAGACGTGACTGCGTAATTTCATACTAGGGATTTTATGGATTTTGAAATAATATCATACCGGTTTGGGATACGGTTACAGATATGAAATTATTTCGGATTATCCGATAGTTTCAAATAGCTTCGATTACGGATTTTTAAGAAATTATAAAACACAAAAAACTAATTTTAAAAAAACATGCAAGTGACACCCGCGGCGAGTGTGTCGGCTCCGCTGCGGCCGGGCAGAAAAACCTATCATAACGTGTTTCATTTAGACTATTCGAAATTATCCTAATCTTTTATATCTGATTTGTTCACGGTAACGGATAGATTTTTATTTCGGATATCCGATAGTTTCGGTTACGGTTACGGAGCTCCTTAACATCCCTGCTTCATACTAGCGCCAACCGCTGTCCGTGCCACGCGTCAAAGACGGGAATAATCCCTCTCTTCCAAAAACTTTCAAAGCGTGTAGTTTATTTTTATTTGCATCGATTGATTATTTTTTCTATTATCTCGTTTTACCATGCCTTCTTTGAAATTACATTATTCGTTCGAACATTTCTAATATTAGTCATCGTCCCTATTCTCTTCCACACGGGGGCCGACCTCAGGCTTGCAGCAACCATGTTTGCATAACCAAGAGGGCTCAGTCCTCAAGGTTATTACCACGTTCGAAACAAAAACGCTGTTAAACAACTCGCCGAAACGAACACGTTGGCAGCAATTCGTGGGAAAACATAGCGACCGCCCCTACGTACTATAAGTATAAATCATTTGAATCGTAAGACATGTCTCTTGGTACGTAGGCTCGGTGACTTGACTGGGAACAAACGTTGCCCGAAAACGTGAGAAACGTAAGCGCTGGAAACGTCGCGATGGGAACGCAAGACGTGAGTAACAAACATGGTGGAGTCAATACTGGAGATCACAGAGCTCCTTAAGTGCTGATGTCGGGCCTCGTGTGGTTCTCTGTGAGGTCTTATATCCATTGATTTAAAAAGTACGCAGTAATAATATGTAAGTCAATGCTTTAATCACATATTTTTACAAGTTTGGATACCTACCTAAATCTTTCACGTGAATTAAGACAGTTAACTTAATTTACATGTCTGCAATGTAAGAACAAATTCTTAGGCCGCACACGCAAAAATTCCGTTCCTTTTGTTTGGTCCCAGCCGACGGTGACTGATTTTCAAAAGAAATTGAATAGTGAAATGTGTGTGTATGTGTAGTAGTCTCAATAGTGTGACCTGTATTTAAAACTCGGTTTTATTAACTTAACATAAGGTTGTTTTTGACTATACCAAAGGATCAGTAAAATGATTTTCTCGCATTCGGCTTAAGTTTTTAGACAAAAGAACAAAAGAGCAATTTTATCTTTATGGCTGTAGCCGCCCGTCATCCATGATGTTGTGAAATATATTTTTAACTGTTTTATTTTTGGTAAACAAATATGACAATGATTTTTTATGAAAAACTTGCTTCTGCTCGTGACTTCGCTCGCGTGAAAGTCGTAAGACACCACAATATACTAAAATAACAGTCACATTTTCCGACCGCGTTAATACCTACTTCGTTTTCGTTTAGCGTTCTTTCAGACTTTTTTCATTGTGTATTTTCATATATTTTGTACACTTGGCGTCGAGTTGCAGAGTCGCAATGACAGGATAAAGAGAGTCGCTCGCTCTCGATACTTGTCGCAGCAACTAGATACACGGTGCACGCGCACACCTGATGACAGTCGCATGCGACCGGTCAGTGTCAGCCTCAGTCTTGTTGTGAGCGCTGAGGAAGGTGCACGTGTGTTTGTATTTTGAATCTCAACATGGATACGTTCGATGTCATTGTTTTCATATCGTACGTCGAAGCGCGCCGAATACTCGAATAACGATTAGTCGCAGACGTAAACGACAACTCTGCGTCTATTTGCAGCGCCTAGACGCACTGTTTGCGCTGTGACTTATAAATAAATAAATTATTAAGGGATTATCAGTGAGTGATGAGAAGACAATAGTGATTCTGTGGTGATGTGCCTCTAATGAGTAGTGATCTTTCCTCAAAATGACTCGAGTAACCACGTGAGTACATAATAATAAGCACTCAATCTATTCTGTAAGAATCTAATCGTTAGAACTTGGGTGAAGTGAGCTGTCATTCCGACTAACTAACTAACGAAACTATTAACTTCACCTAAGTGTTCACAGATTTTTACAAAATAGATCGGCATGGTCGAAAAATACTTAATTTTAAATTATTATTATTTTTGTTTTAAGTATTTTAGAGTTAGACATTTTTTTATAAAAAATGTGTTGTACGGTGATACGGAACCCTTTATGTGCGAGTCCGCTTTTTCTGACAATTTTATCTAGTTAAATAGGGAAAAAAATGTTTGACTGATTTTTCCATGTTGCCCATTGAAATTGTTGTAATTTTTCTTTAAAACGTAGGAATTCTTAAGTTTGATTAAAATATGGCGCACGAGTAGACCATCTCCTGGATTAGGAAATATGATACTTTTTATCCCGGCAGTACGTTCCCGTAGAATAATATCCGACATGCACGCGGGCGAAGTCGCTGGCATAATATAAATATAACCCTTAATAAAACCCGGAATAAAATCTCAAAATGTTGTTAAGAACCGCAACAAAATCCGTTGCGCAGTTTGGAAGAATAACTATGACTACTCAGAAGGACACGAAAAGCGACTTTTATTTATAAATTATGTTTATACAGTAGGTATGTTAACTAACAAAGGGCGTTCCCATTAAACAGCAATAGTACCTATAGCGTCAATCATAGATGATAAAATGAGTACTTATACCATTTTTTTTTATAACGGAATGTTCACAAATATAATTAAATAGATACGTAAAAGAAACACTCTGTACACACGCACTTGTGTTTCCACGTTGATAGACAAGTGCGTGTTGGTACAGAGTGTTTCTTTTATGTATCAATTTAATATATGTATTTATAGGGTCGACTAACCAAAGCTATGAGGTCTTTGCTTCATTATTGGTAAAGATACAAGAGTCTTAACTAAGAAGGTTCGTAATTTGAACTAATAACGGTCCGTAAATTATAGAAATCGGCCATTAGTAATCATGTTGTAGGTTTATGTTACCGAACACGCAAAAATTCCATTCCTTTTGTTTGGTCCCAACCGACACGCTAATGACAGGTTTTTAAACGAAATCTTATTAATAGTTTTAATGGTGTGACCTGTATTTAAAACTCGGTCTTATTGCCTAAAGATAAGGTTGTTTCTGACGTTAGCAACGGATCGGTAAAATTATTTGCTCGCATTCAGCTGGAGTTTTTAGACAAAAAAACAAAAGAGCGAGCTTATCTTTATGGCTCGTGCCGCCCGTCATCCATAAAGGCTCGTACAGACCAGCGCGACGCGACGGCGCGACGCGACTCCAACAATACAATTTCAAAAAAAACTTCACGGTATAACAATAACCGGTGTCGCGTCGCGCTGTCGCGTCGCGCTAGTCTGCGCGAAGCTTTATATTGTGAAGTATGTTTTTTTACCTGTTTTATTTTTGGTAAACAAACATGACATAATTATTTTTTATGAAAAACTAGCTTCGATTACGGATGTTAGATTTTTAAGAAATTGTAAAAGTAAAACACAAGAAACAAATTAAAAAAACATGCAAGTGACACCCGCGGCTTGTGTATTGGCTCCGCAGCCGCCGGGCAGAAAAACCGACCATAACGTGTTTAATTTAGACTCCGTCCCTATCCGAAATTATCCTAATCTTTTATATCAGATTTGTTCACGGTAACGGATAGATTTTTATTTCGGATATCTGATAGTTTCGGTTACGGTTATAGAGCTCCTTAACATCCCTGCTTCATACTAGCGCCAACCGCTGTCCGTGCCACGCGACAGAGACGGGAATAATCCCTCTCTTCCAAAAGCTTTCAAAGCGTGTAGTTTCTTCTTATTTGCATCGATTGTTTTTTTTCGATTATCTCGTTTTACTATGCTTTCTTTGAAATTACATTATTCGTTCGAACATTTCTAATATTAGTCATCGTCCCTATTCGCTTCCACACGGGGGCCGACCTCAGTCTTGCAGCAACCATGTTTGCATAACCAAGAGGGCTCAGTCCTCAAGGTTATTACCACGTTCGAAACAAAAACGCTGTTAAACAACTCGCCGAAACGAACACGTTGGCAGCAATTCGTGGGAAAACAGCGACCGCCCCTACGTACTATAAGTATAAATCATTTGAATCGTAAGACACGTCTCTTGGTACGTAGGCTCGGTGACTGGGAACAAACGTTGCCCGAAAACGTGAGAAACGTAAGCGCTGGAAACGTCGCGATGGGAACGCAAGACGTGAGTAACAAACATGGTGGAGACAATACTGGAGATCACAGAGCTCCTTATGTGTGCTGATGTCGGGCCTCGTGTGGTTGTCTGTAAGGTTTACAACCATTGATTTAAAAAGTACGCAGTAATAATATGTAAGTAAATGCTTAAATCACATATTTTTACAAGTTTAAGACGAAGACTGGTTTTTAAAAGAAATTGAATAGGGAAATGTGTGTATGTGTAGTAGTCTCAATAGTGTGACCTATATTTAAAACTCGGTCTTATTGCCTTAACATAAGGTTTTTTTTACTATATCAAAAGATCAGTAAAATTATTACCTCGCATTCGGCTTAAGTTTTTAGACAAAAGAACAAAACAGCAATTTTATCTTTATGGCTCGAGCAGCCCGTCATCCATAATGTTGTGAAGTATATTTTTTACCTGTTTTAGTTTTGGTAAGCAAATATGACGTAATGATTTTTTATGAAAAACTAACTTCTTACCGTGACTTCGCTCGCGTGAAAGTCGTAAGACACCACAATATACTAAAATAACAGTCACATTTTCCGACCGCGTTAATACCTACTTCGTTTTCGTTTAGCGTTCTTTCAGACTTTTTTCATTGTGTATTTTCATATATTTTGTACACTTGGCGTCGAGTTGCAGAGTCGCAATGACAGGATAAAGAGAGTCGCTCGCTCTCGATACTTGTCGCAGCAACTAGATACACGGTGCACGCGCACACCTGATGACAGTCGCATGCGGCGGTCAGTGTCAGCCTCAGTCTTGTTGTGAGCGCTGAGGAAGGTGCACGTGTGTTTGTATTTTAAATCTCAACATGGATACGTCCAATGTCATTGTTTTTATATCGTACGTCGAAGCGCGCCGAATACTCGAATAACGATTAGTCGCAGACGTAAACGACAACTCTGCGTCTATTTGCAGCGCCTAGACGCACTGTTTGCGCTGTGACTTATAAAATAAATAAATTATTAAGGGATTATCAGTGAGTGATGTGAAGACAATAGTGATTATGTGGTGATGTGCCTCTAATGAGTAGTGATCTTTCCTCAAAATGACTCGAGTAACCACGTGAGTACATAATAATAAGCACTCAATCTATTCTGTAAGAATCTAATCGTTAGAACTTGGGTGAAGTGAGCTGTCATTCCGACTAACTAACTAACGAAACTATTAACTTCACCTAAGTGTTCACAGATTTTTACAAAATAGATCGGCATGGTCGAAAAATACTTAATTTTAAATTATTATTATTTTTGTTTTAAGTATTTTAGAGTTAGACATTTTTTTATAAAAAATGTGTTGTACGGTGATACGGAACCCTTTATGTGCGAGGCCGCTTTTTCTGACAATTTTATCTAGTTAAATAGGGAAAAAAATGTTTGACTGATTTTTCCATATTGCCCATTGAAATTGTTGTAATTTTTCTTTAAAACGTAGGAATTCTTAAGTTTGATTAAAATATGGCGCACGAGTAGACCATCTCCTGGATTAGGAAATATGATACTTTTTATCCCGGCAGTACGTTCCCGTAGAATAATTTCCGACATGCACGCGGGCGAAGTCGCTGGCATAATATAAATATAACCCTTAATAAAACCCGGATTAAAATCTCTAAATGTTGTTAAGAACCGCAACAAAATCCGTTGCGCAGTTTGGAAGAATACCTATGACTACACAGACAGACATGAAAAGCGACTTATAATTATACTTAAATTATGTTTATACAGTACTTATGTTAACTAACGAAGGGCGTTCCCATTAAACAGCAATAGTACCTATAGCGTCAATCATAGATGATAAAATGAGTACTTATACCATTTTTTTTTATAACGGAATGTTCACAAATATAATTAAATTGATACGTAAAAGAAGCACTCCGTACACACGCACTTGTGTTTCCACGTTGATAGACAAGTGCGTGCTGGTACAGAGTGTTTCTTTTACGTATCAATTTAATATATTTTTAGGGTCGACTAAGCAAAGCTATGAGGTCTTTGCTTCATTATTGGTAAAGATACAAGCGTCTTAACTAAGAAGGGTCGTAATTTGAACTAATAACGGTCCGTAAATTATAGAAATCGGCAATTAGTAATCATGTTGTAGGTACATTTACTGATAGGTTTATGTTACCGAACACGCAAAAATTCCATTCCTTTTGTTTGGTCCCAACCGACACGCTAATGACAGGTTTTTAAACGAAATCTTATTAATAGTTTTAATGGTGTGACCTGTATTTAAAACTCGGTCTTATTGCCTAAAGATAAGGTTGTTTCTGACGTTAGCAACGGATCGGTAAAATTATTTGCTCGCATTCAGCTGGAGTTTTTAGACAAAAGAACAAAAGAGCGAGCTTATCTTTATGGCTCGTGCCGCCCGTCATCCATAAAGGCTCGTACAGACCAGCGCGACGCGACGGCGCGACGCGACTCCAACAATACAATTTCAAAAAAAACTTCACGGTATAACAATAACCGGTGTCGCGTCGCGCTGTCGCGTCGCGCTAGTCTGCGCGAAGCTTTATATTGTGAAGTATGTTTTTTTACCTGTTTTATTTTTGGTAAACAAACATGACATAATTATTTTTTATGAAAAACTAGCTTCGATTACGGATGTTAGATTTTTAAGAAATTGTAAAAGTAAAACACAAGAAACAAATTAAAAACATGCAAGTGACACCCGCGGCTTGTGTATTGGCTCCGCAGCCGCCGGGCAGAAAAACCTATCATAACGTGTTTAATATAGACCCCGCCCCTATCCGAAATTATCTTAATCTTTTATATCGGATTTGGTCACGGTAACGGATAGATTTTTATTTCGGATATCCGATAGTTTCGGTTACGGTTATAGAGCTCCTTAACATCCCTGCTTCATACTAGCGCCAACCGCTGTCCGTGCCACGCGACAGAGACGGGAATAATCCCTCTCTTCCAAAAGCTTTCAAAGCGTGTAGTTTCTTCTTATTTGCATCGATTGTTTTTTTTCGATTATCTCGTTTTACTATGCTTTCTTTGAAATTACATTATTCGTTCGAACATTTCTAATATTAGTCATCGTCCCTATTCGCTTCCACACGGGGGCCGACCTCAGGCTTGCAGCAACCATGTTTGCATAACCAAGAGGGCTCAGTCCTCAAGGTTATTACCACGTTCGAAACAAAAACGCTGTTAAACAACTCGCCGAAACGAACACGTTGGCAGCAATTCGTGGGAAAACAGCGACCGCCCCTACGTACTATAAGTATAAATCATTTGAATCGTAACGCATGTCTCTTGGTACGTAGGTCCGGTGACTGGGAACAAACGTTGCCCGAAAACGTGAGAAACGTAAGCGCTGGAAACGTCGCGATGGGAACGCAAGACGTGAGCAACAAACATGGTGGAGTCAATACTGGAGATCACAGAGCTCCTCATGAGCTGATGTCGGGCCTCGTGTGGTTGTCTGTGAGGTCTTATATCCATTGATTTAAAAAGTACGCAGTAATAATATGTAACTCAATGCTTTAATCACATATTTTTACAAGCTTGGATACCTACCTAAATCGTTCACGTGAATTAAGAAAGTTAACTTAATTTACATGTCTGTAGTGTAAGAACAAATTCTTAGGCCGCACACGCGAAAATTCCATTCCTTTTGTTTGGTCCCAGCCGACGGTGACTGATTTTCAAAAGAAATTGAATAGTGAAATGTGTGTGTGTATGTGTAGTAGTTTCAATAGTGTGACCTGTATTTAAAACTCGGTCTTATTAACTTAACATAAGGTTGTTTTTGACTATACCAAAGGATCAGTAAATTTATATTATAATAAATAAATAAATTTATATATAATTTATTTATGATTTTCTCGCATTCGGCTTAAGTTTTTAGACAAAACAACAAAAGAGCGAGTTTATCTTTATGGCTCGTGGCGCCCGTCATACATAATGTTGTGAAGTATATTTTTTAACTGCTTTATTTTTGGTAACCAAATATTAACACGTTAAACGCCGAGCTAAAAATGGCAGTTAGTCATTTGGGCCACGGGGGACACCGGTGGGCCACCCTGTATTGAACTGTTCGGGCCACGGAGGACACCCGTGACCGGAGAGAGGTGTTCACATCAAACATTGATTACAAGCCACGGGGCATTAATATTGAATGAAAACGGTAAAGATGTGACCCGCGTGGCCCTGTGCAACGCCCAAAACAGCTTGGTTTTTTAATATTTAGAAAATATTAAAAATTACAGCGAATTTCTTAGATGTTAGGGGTGCCCTAAAACAGAATAAAAAATGTATAATTTTTCTTGTGTTTATTTATGTATAAAAATGGCTAACAATTAAATGACCTAAAAAATATTAAAATAGAAAAAAGTACATATCGCACATCGGGTGCAATAACGTCATAAATGCTAAAATTCGTAAAATGAGTTCTTGATCACAAATTATGTCTAACATGCATCTACATTCGGTGCTGAAAGATCATCTCTCTCAAAATGACCAACTGAGGGTTTTTGTAAGCGCTAGTGCGAGAACGTCCTAATAGAGATGATGACTAAATTTTCTTTCTTTTTTTCAATATGAAAAATACGTCATTTTGTTACTTATGACGTTGTAGCACCCGGTGTGCGATATTGTTAGTGAAGTTTATTGAAACAGGGCAAGCAAAGTGATGGTTTGGAGGGACATTGTTCGCAATAAGTGATCACTTTTTGTGACTTATTTTTAGCAATCTTGCTACCCATGGTTGAAGCTATCTCTTTATAGCACTGACGGCAAGTTCTTCTAGCTGCTCTTACCATACCATCTCTTTTTGATAAAACATGTTTTATTCTTCTTGGTCTTACTAGGACTTCAGGTTCTTGTAGTTTCTGACATAGATGCACCAATAACTGTTTTCTGAAATCTACGATTTGAATGCTTTTTTTTGTTACATTTTTATACAACGTCAAAGCATTAACAATAGCAGTATTTAAAAGAAGATCTATCGCCAGTTTCTTGTACCATTTAACCGACTTACGCAAAGGTGTTGAATAGGCAGTCATAACACGTGCACGTGTTCAATCATCACTGTACACACTAAATGCGGCTAGCGGGAATAACTTACACCGCGCGAGAAAGATGCGCGGGCGCGCGGGGTGGGCCGCGCGGTGACCCCGCGGCCCCCGCAAACATAATATCGAGATTTTATATCACCAGGCCACGGGGGTCACCGGTAACCGATTACAAGTTTCCTTAAGAAAATATCACGAAAAATTGTTTAAATCAAATTAAATATGCAAATTTAGTCATTTTTCATTGTTTTGTGACGATATTAACTTAAGCGAAAAATGATGGAATTGATGATTTCCACTAAGCCTGAACGGGTTTGCTTAAATCGCCCACCGGTGGGCCGCGTGGCGTTCAACGTGTTAAAATGTTTTTTTTTTAAACTAGCTTCTGCCCGCGACTTCGTTCGCGTGAAAGTCGTAAGACACCACAATATTATATTAAAATAACAGTCACATTTTCCGACCGCGTTAATACCTACTTCGTTTTCGTTTAGCGTTCTTTCAGATTTTTTTCATTGTGTATTTTCATATATTTTGTACACACTTGGCGTCGAGTTGCAGAGTCGCAATGACAGGATAAAGGGAGTCGCTCGCTCTCGATACTTGTCGCAGCAACTAGATACACGGTGCACGCGCACACCTGATGACCGTTGCATGCGACAGGTCAGTGTCAGCCTCAGTCTTGTTGTGAGCGCTGAGGAAGGTGCACGTGTGTTGTATTTCGAATCTCAACATGGATACGTTCGATGTCATTGTTTTCATATCGTACGTCGAAGCGCGCCGAATACTCGAATAACGATTAGTCGCAGACGTAAACGACAACTCTGCGTCTATTCGCAGCGCCTAGACGCACTGTTTGAGCTGGGACTTAGAAAATAAATAAATTATTAAGGGATTATCAGTGAGTGATGTGAAGACAATAGTGATTATGTGGTGATGTGCCTCTAATGAGTAGTGATCTTTCCTCAAAATGACTCGAGTAACCACGTGAGTACATAATAATAAGCACTCAATCTATTCTGTAAGAATCTAATCGTTAGAACTTGGGTGAAGTGAGCTGTCATTCCGACTAACTAACTAACGAAACTATTAACTTCACCTAAGTGTTCACAGATTTTTACAAAATAGATCGGCATGGTCGAAAAATACTTAATTTTAAATTATTATTATTTTTGTTTTAAGTATTTTAGACTTAGACATTTTTTTTATAAAAAAATGTGTTGTACGGTGATACGGAACCCTTTATGTGCGAGGCCGCTTTTTCTGACAATTTTATCTAGTTAAATAGGGAAAAAAATGTTTGACTGATTTTTCCATGTTGCCCATTGAAATTGTTGTAATTTTTCTTTAAAACGTAGGAATTCTTAAGTTTGATTAAAATATGGCGCACGGGTAGACCATCTCCTGGATTAGGAAATATGATACTTTTTATCCCGGCAGTACGCTCCCGTAGAATAATTTCCGACATGCACGCGGGCGAAGTCGCTGGCATAATATAAATATAACCCTTAATAAAACCCGGAATAATATCTCTTAATGTTGTTAAGAACCGCAACAAAATCCGTTGCGCAGTTTGGAAGAATAACTATGACTACACAGAAGGACACGAAAAGCGACTTTTATTTATAAATTATGTTTATACAGTAGGTATGTTAACTAACAAACGGCGTTCCCATTAACCAGCAATAGTACCTATAGCGTCAATCATAGATGATAAAATGAGTATACCATTTTTTTTTATAACGGAATGTTCACAAATATAATTAAATAGATACGTAAAAGAAACACTCTGTACACACGCACTTGTGTTTCCACGTTGATAGACAAGTGCGTGTTGGTACAGAGTGTTTCTTTTACGTATCAATTTAATATATTTTTAGGGTCGACTAAGCAAAGCTATGAGGTCTTTGCTTCATTATTGGTAAAGATACAAGCGTCTTAACTAAGAAGGGTCGTAATTTGAACTAATAACGGTCCGTAAATTATAGAAATCGGCCATTAGTAATCATGTTGTAGGTACATTTACTGATAGGTTTATGTTACCGAACACGCAAAAATTCCATTCCTTTTGTTTGGTCCCAACCGACACGCTAATGACAGGTTTTTAAACGAAATCTTGTTAATAGTTTTAATGGTGTGACCTGTATTTAAAACTCGGTCTTATTGCCTAAAGATAAGGTTGTTTCTGACGTTAGCAATGGATCAGTAAAATTATTTGCTCGCATTCAGCTGGAGTTTTTAGACAAAAGAACAAAAGAGCGAGCTTATCTTTATGGCTCGTGCCGCCCGTCATCCATAATGTTGTGAAGTATGTTTTTTTACCTGTTTTATTTTTGGTAAACAAATATGATTATATGACACAATGATATTTTATTTAAAACTAGCTTCGATTACGGATTCTAGATTTTTAAGAAATTGTAAAAGTAAAACACAAGAAACAAATTTAAAAAAACATGCAAGTGACACCCGCGGCTTGTGTATTGGCTCCGCAGCCGCCGGGCAGAAAAACCTATAATAACATGTTTCATTTAGACTCCCGACTATCCGAAATTATCTTAATCTTTTATATCGGATTTGTTGTCACGGTAACGGATAGATTTTTATTTCGGTTATCCGATAGTTTCGGTTACGGTTCTAGAGCTCCTTAACATCCCTGCTTCATACTAGCGCCAACCGCTGTCCGTGCCACGCGACAGAGACGGGAATAATCCCTCTCTTCCAAAAACTTTCAAAGCGTGTAGTTTATTTTTATTTGCATCGATTGATTATTTTTTTCTATTATCTCGTTTTACTATGCTTTCTTTGAAATTACATTATTCGTTCTAACATTTCTAATATTAGTAATCGTCCCTATTCGCTTCCACACGGGGGTCGACCTCAGGCTTGCAGCAACCATGTTTGCATAACCAAGAGGGCTCAGTCCTCAAGGTTATTACCACGTTCCAAACAAAAACGCTGTTAAACAACTCGCCGAAACGAACACGTTGGCAGCAATTCGTGGGAAAACATAGCGACCGCCCCTACGTACTATAAGTATAAATCATTTGAATCGTAAGACATGTCTCTTGGTACGTAGGCTCGGTGACTGGGAACAAACGTTGCCCGAAAACGTGAGAAACGTAAGCGCTGGAAACGTCGCGATGGGAACGCAAGACGTGAGTAACAAACATGGTGGAGTCAATACTGGAGATCACAGAGCTCCTTAAGTGCTGATGTCGGGCCTCGTGTGGTTGTCGGTGTTGTCTGTAAGGTCTTACATTCGTTGATTTAAAAAGTACGCAGTAATAATATGTGAGTCAATAATAATCAATAATCATATATTTTTACAAGTATGGGTATCTAATCTACCTAAATCTTTTTAGACAAAAGAACAAAAGGGCGAGTTTATCGTTATGGCTCGTGCCGCCCGTCATCTATAATGTTATGATTATGAAGTATATTTTTTTACCTGTTTTATTTTTGGTAAACAAATATGACATAATGATTTTTTATGAAAAACTAGCTTCTGCCCGCGACTTCGTTCTCGTGAAAGTCGTAAGACACCACAATATACTAAAATAATAGTCACATTTTCCGCCCGCGTTTTACCTACTACGGTTTCGTTTAGCGATCTTTCAGCCTGTTTCTTTGGGTATTTTCATATTTTGTATACTCGGCGTCGAGTTGCAGAGTCGCAATGTCAGGATAAAGGGAGTCGCTCGCCCTCGATATTTGTCGCAGCAACTAGACGCGCGGTGCACGCGCACGGTGTGCGCGTGCATGCGACTGTCTTCAGGTGTGCGCCGCACACCTGAAGACAGTCGCATGCGACGGGTCAGTGTCAGCCTCAGTCTTGTTGTGAGCGCTGAGGAAGGTGCACGTGTGTTTGTATTTCGAATCTCAACATGAATACGTTCGATGTCATTGTTTTCATATCGTACGTCAAAGCGCACCGAATACTCGAATAAAGATTAGTCGCAGACGTAAACGACAACTCTGCGTCTATTTGCGCTGGGACAAATAAATTAATTATTAAGGGAACACCAGTGAGTGATGTGATAAAAACAGTGATTTTGTGGTGATGTGCCTCTATTGAGTAGTGACCTCTCCTCAACATGACTCGCGTAACCACGTGAGTACCTAATAATAAGCACTCTATCTATTCTGCAAGAATCTCACCGTGAGAACTTGGGTGAACTGAGCTTAGAGTGAGCTGTCATTTCAACTGATTATAGGGAATGAAACTATTGACAGCTCACTTCAACTAAGTGTTCACAGATTTTTACAAAATAGACTAGCTGACCCGGCAAACGTTGTTTTGCCATATAAAAAAAAAAAAAACGATTCTCAGACCTACTCAATATGCTCACAAAATTTCATGAGAATCGGTCAAGCCGTTTCGGAGGAGTAAGGGAACGAACATTGTGACACGAGAATTTTATATATAAGATGAATGTTGATTGATGTTCGAAAAATTATTTATTTTATTTAAAAGTATTTTAGAGTTGGATTTTTTTTGATAAAACTTGTGTTGTACGGTGGTACGGAACCCTTCGTGTGCAAGGCCGCCTTTTCTGACATGTTTATCTAGTTAAATAGGGAATAAAAAATGTTTCGCTTTTATTTGACCATGTTGCCCACTGAAATTGTTGTAATTTTTCTTTAAAACTTAGTGATTCTTCAGATTGAATTTTACTTATTGCTAAGTTTGATTAAAATATGGCACACGGGTAGATCAGCACCTGGATTAGGACTCAGGATACTTTTTATCCCGGCAGTACGATTTTGTGAAATAATTTCCGACATGCACGCGGGCGAAGTGGCTGGCATAATATACGAGTAAATATAACCCGGATTGATATCTCTAAATGTTGTTAAGAACCGCAACAAAATCCGTTCCGCAGTTTGGAAGAATACCTACTACACAGACAGACACGAAAAGCGACTTTTATTTATAAATTATGTTTATACAGTAGGTATGTTAACTAACAAAAGGCGTTCCCATTAACCAGCAATAGTACCTATAGCGTCAATCATCTATAGATGCTAAAATAAGTATACCATTTTTTTTTTTTATAACGGAATGTTCTCAAATATTATATAATTAAATTGATACGTAAAAGAAACACTCTGTACACACGCACTTGTGTTTCCACGTTGATAGACAAGTGCGTGTTGGTACAGAGTGTTTCTTTTACGTATCAATTCAATATATTTTTAGGGTCGACTAAGCAAAGCTATGAGGTCTTTGCTTCATTATTGGTAAAGATACAAGCGTCTTAACTAAGAAGGGTCGTAATTTTAACTAATAACGGTCCGTAAATTATAGAAATCGGCCATTAGTAATCATGTTGTAGGTACATATTTACTGATAGGTTTATGTTACCGAACACGCAAAAATTTCCATTCCTTTTGTTTGGACCCAACCGACACGCTAATGACAGGCTTTTAAACGAAATCTTGTAAGTAGTTTTAATGGTGTGACCTGTATTTAAAACTCGGTCTTATTGCCTAAAGATAAGGTTGTTTCTGACGTTAGCAATGGATCAGTAAAATTATTTGCTCGCATTCGGCTGGAGTTTTTAGACAAAAGAACAAAAGAGCGAGCTTATCTTTATGGCTCGTGCCGCCCGTCATCCATAATGTTGTAAAGTATGTTTTTTTACCTGTTTTATTTTTGGTAAACAAATAATTCTGACATTATTTTTTATGAAAAACTAGCTTCAATTACGGATTTTAGATTTTTAAGAAATTGTAAAAGTAAAACACAAGAAACAAATTAAAAAAAACAATGCAAGTGACACCCGCGGCTTGTGTATTGGCTCCGCAGCCGCCGGGCAGAAAAACCGACCATAACGTGTTTAATTTAGACTCCGTCCCTATCCGAAATTATCCTAATCTTTTATATCAGATTTGTTCACGGTAACGGATAGATTTTTATTTCGGATATCTGATAGTTTCGGTTACGGTTATAGAGCTCCTTAACATCCCTGCTTCATACTAGCGCCAACCGCTGTCCGT
The DNA here is from genome assembly GCA_949128155.2 of Xanthia icteritia. Lineage (NCBI taxonomy): Eukaryota > Metazoa > Arthropoda > Insecta > Lepidoptera > Noctuidae > Xanthia > Xanthia icteritia. Next base: position 5,420,100 of record OY855862.1, on the reverse strand, counting down.
GCCACGCGACAGAGACGGGAATAATCCCTCTCTTCCAAAAACTTTCAAAGCGTGTAGTTTCTTCTTATTTGCATCGATTGTTTTTTTTTTCGATTATCTCGTTTTACTATGCTTTCATTGAAATTACATTATTCGTTCGAACATTTCTAATATTAGTCATCGTCCCTATTCGCTTCCACACGGGGGCCGACCTCAGGCTTGCAGCAACCATGTTTGCATAACCAAGAGGGCTCAGTCCTCAAGGTTATTACCACGTTCGAAACAAAAACGCTGTTAAACAACTCGCCGAAACGAACACGTTGGCAGCAATTCGTGGGAAAACAGCGACCGCCCCTACGTACTATAAGTATAAATCATTTGAATCGTAAGACATATCTCTTGGTACGTAGGCTCGGTGACTGGGAACAAACGTTGCCCGAAAACGTGAGAAACGTAAGCGCTGGAAACGTCGCGATGGGAACGCAAGACGTGAGTAACAAACATGGTGGAGTCAATACTGGAGATCACAGAGCTCCTTAAGTGCTGATGTCGGGCCTCGTGTGGTTGTCTGTAAGGTCTTACATCCATTGATTTAAAAAGTATGCAGTAATGATATACATGTAAGTCAATGCTTAAATCTCATATTTTTACAAATTTGGATACTTACCTAAATCTTTCACGTGGATTAAGACAGTTAACTTAATTTACATATCTGCAATGTAAGAACAAATTCTTTCGCTAAAATTCCATTCCTTTTGTTTGGTCAGCCGACGGTGACTGATTTTTTAAAAGAAATTGAATAGCGAAATGTATGTATGTTTAATAATAATAATTTTTAATAATATTTTTTTATTAAAACTCATCTATCCTAAACAAAAACACAATGTGCAGAGTTTTGAGCATTTTAAAGATAGAGTTAACGACAATGTCTGTGCTAGTATTTACTGTGTTACAGACACCGGCGCCTTCCTCCTACAAACACGATTTGCTATAATAACATAATGATTTACAGTATTTTTTTTTTATTGGTTATTTTTTATTTTTTTAATCACAATAATTTATTATAAAACATAAACAATTTACATCTAACACTAATATATATAAATTATGTACAAGTATACAGAGGCAAAAAAAAAAAAAAAATTATATATGAAGAACTCACTGGGCATCAAAAAATTCGTCCGCATCGCTGTCAGTGGGAAAAGTGCCCAAAAGGCTGGCAGCATTGCCACGTTGGATGGCAATGCTGATTCTTTGACCTAAAAATTGGCCAGCCCTCTGGTCACGTGAAGATTCGACCAACCGCTTGGCGATGTCCCGAAATACTCGATGCGCACTGGGACCCCACGGCCCTAGAGTTTCAACCCCAAACGGCTCGAAAATATAGCTACCAATAAGGTTATTATATTTGCGCCGTTTGAGGTTTTCTGCACCCGCAGCAGCCGCTCCAGCACAGCCCGCCGTGCTAGGAAGATGGGATGGCGCGAGGGTGTCGACACAGGTTGCATCCCACACCAAGGGTCTACCCAACTTCCAAGGCATTATGGTCATTCCGTCTGGCCTCTTCCCATCGTCGCGTGCCAAGCCATTAGGTTCTAAAACAGCTGGCACCCCGGCGGTGACAAGAGCCCGACGGATAATGTCATTAATGCTTGCGTGTCGTGCCAAACGACCAGCGCTCTTGCTGCAGGAAAGACCATGGTGTCCGATACGGTCGACTGCTTCACCGCACTGACAGCGATGCGGAGCTCCGCAAGGAGCTCCCAAACGCAGACTTGTAGCGAGTCGGAAAGTAGTGTCACCCAGCATAGTGCCTATGTTGGGTGAAGGTAGCGCCTGAAGCCAGAGGCCCGGTTCCCATTCTCCCACAGCCAATAGGCGGGCACGCTCAGCAGTGTTGGTGGACGTATTAATGAGGTTATTCCGTACCAACCTGCAGAGCGGCTCATCCCACTGTCTCTGGGAAGACGGGTTCTCGGGCTGCTCCGTGCCCGGACAAGCCACTTTCCAGGCGTTTATCGCATCAGTCAAACACGGCACGTCAGAGTCAACCTGGGAAACGGTTAAGATTTTTCTGGTTAACTTTTCGGTGCTGTGGACCGAGGACAGGAACGCCGGTAAGCTCACACTAGAAATTTTGCGGACGCCGAGCCCACCAAAACGAATGGGTAGTGTAGCTTGCAGCCACGCGCGGTCGTCCAAAGCCACATTTATGATTGATGTTAGTGTACTTCGAATGATTTGATCGATTTTGTCTAAAAGGTGTGGCTTCTTCCATAAAGGGGAAGAGCGGAGAAAATACATAAAATTTGGACCGAAACAGCAGTATCTGATAAGGGTGAATGCCGAATGTAAGTTAATTTTAGAAAGTCTATCCGAAATGTCGTTGAAATGTTTAATTTTTTCATCAACGAAAGGTGAAAAACTGTCTTCTAAAATTGGGGAGCCTAGGAGGTGCAGTGAACTTTTTTCCAAAACTTTGATATCTGGGGCTATTGAATTGAATTTATGTATCGTCGATTGTTTGTCGATATTGCCGCAAGGGTAAATTTCACATTTTGAGTAATTGAGGTCGAGGCCGATGAATTGGAACTGCTGCTTGAGGAATTGGAGATCTTTTAGAACAGTATCTACGTCACCTCCTAGAGTCCCATCATCTAAATACCACATATTGAATTTTGAATTTAGTTGTTGTATTATGGGGTGAATTGCTAAACTGAAAATGACTGGCCCGAGAGGATCACCTTGTTGGCATCCGACTGCAGATTCCAAAACATTGTCTTTATAAAGTAATTTTGAAGGGTGCCTATAGCACTGCCACAAAAAACCATAAATTTCCGGTAACTCCTTTTTTACTTCGGCCAACAGAGTGTCCCTGTTAACGGAGTTGAAGGCGTTCTTGACGTCAACCTTGAGGATGACCTCACCTTTACCGGAATTCAAAAAACTGGAAAGGGCATGTACGGCAGCCTCGCAGCCCCCCTTGGATCCAAAGCCAAGCTGTAGGGGCTGGAACTTGTTTTTTAAAGCTTCGCTGTATAATCTGCAGCATATTTTGGCTGCCGTACGCCTGTAGGTACACCCAACGGCAATCGGACGGATGCCGCCGTCCTTCTTGAGCAGGGCACATAGATTTGCCCCGTACAAGACATCGATGACGGCATCATTCACACCGCCGTTGAGCATCAGGTTAATTAGAGCCACAAGCTCCTTCAAAAGTGACTCACCAGCTTCCCCGGCGCCTGAACTCAATAAGTCTTTTAAATGTTGAGGAGTCAGGCCGTCGAGGCCGCCGGCGGAGCCACTTCTGAAGGAGCTCACGGCAGCAATCAGCTGGGGGGCAGTAACGGTAAGTTGAGTTGCTGAATCCGGATCAGGAGGAAGGGGGGGGTCGGGAAAGGTGAGACCATCGGCAGGCACTGGATGTTTACTCTCCAGGGCTGAAATAGTGTCTGGAGAGTAAGGCGCCACCACATCGCTACTGAACAGTAGCCTGGCCGCTCCCCTGATATCACCTTCACTTAGTTTGGATTCCACATGTGAACATAAGCCTCTTCGTGAAGGGTTATTGGAAACAGGTAATTTTGGATCTAAAATAAGGGTCGAATTGTTGCAATTATCTTTAATTTGGTTCGTTAAGGTTTTTTTGGTCGCCGAATTTTTTTGCACATGCAGAATCCTATAAGGAAAAGTGAGTAATTGCTCCCAGGCACTTTGGGAGTTCTCCTGGGTCACAAGACGGAGACATCGCGCCAAACTCAGCGCAACGGACCGTCTCGCGCCCCGAGGAACTCTCTTTAGAACTGGGGTTGAATTTTTGAATTTTGCCAATGTTTTCCACAAGCTTTGATCTGGATGAGTTGATGTTGGGGATGCGGCTGAGGGGCACAAAGATACACCATGAGATTTGTGGATCCTGCCATAGTGTATCCTCAGGCCCCGTTCGCCTTTAAAAAAACGTGCCTGTGAGCAATGGGGACATCTCACCAGCTGGACATCAAGCGATGTGGCAGGTTGACTGGCACAATTTCCGACGTCGCTACGGCTGGCATTAATCATATAAAATAGAACACTTAAACTTACCTAAAAAAATAGAAATAAACTATATACAGACGCACTCACTAGGGAAAAAAACACAAGATAAATAAACTAAAACGAAAAAATTCACTATTTATAAAATTTGACGGAACTGTCATTTCTTGACGACAACGGCGCAATCGCACTCGGGGCCTGGGGCGCTGCGCATGCAGGGCGCCGCCTTTTCAACCGTTGCCTTGGTTTTGGTTGCTATTTTTTGAAGTCGGTAATAAGCGTATCAATCTTCACAAGAACTTCCATTCATTATAACTCGCTAGAATATGACGTTACAGATTTATGGCGGATTAACTGGGTCCCTCAGTCTGTACTGAGGAATCTTCAAAACATGAGTTTAGGGCATTTCTTGAAAAAATATTATATTTGCCGGATTTCGTGAGTTTTTGAAAAAACCCCGAGAATGGTTTTTTTTTGCACCTAAGTAAATTTTACGCACTACTCTCAAATGGTGTTCGTTTGTGTATATGTTTTATTGGTTGTTTTAGCGGCAATAGAAGTACTAAATCTGTGAAAATTTCAACTGTCTACCTATTACGGTACAGACGCCAGTACATCAACCTACTACAATCTGTCAAATTTCTTTTTTGCCTCTGTATACTTGTACATAATTTATACATAATGATACAAAAGTTCTCATACAAATTAGGTTACGCTCATTTTAATTTTAATTTAAATAAATAAAATTGAATTGAATAGAATATTATTAGATTGAAAATAATTTATTTACAAACATGATTTGCTATAGTAATAACATAATGATACAAAAATTCTCATACAGAATAAGTTACGCTCATTTTAAGTTTAATTAAAATAAATAAAATTGAATTGAATTGAATATTATTAGATTGAAAATTTAGTTTTATTTTAAGGCATGCAAGGAAATACATGAATAAGTGTGTGAGTTTGAGGGTGCCTGTAGGTACGAACAACGGTGTGTGTGGGTGTGTTTGTGTGTGCGTGTGTGCGCGCGGGTTTGTTTGTGTGTGTGTACGTGTGTGTTTTAGAGCTTATTATTTATGATTGCGTAGTAGTCTCAATAGTGTGACCTGTATTTAAAACTCGGTAGCCCTAACATAAGGTTGTTTTTACTATATCAAAGGATCAGTAAAATGATTTTCTCGCATTCGGCCTAAGTTTTTTGACAATAGAACAAAAGAGCGAGTTTATCTTTATATCTCGTGCCGCGCCCATCATCCATAATGTTGTGAAGTATTTTTTTTACCTGTTTTATTTTTGGTAAACAAATATGACATAATGATTTTTTATGAAAATCTAGCTTCTTCATTATTTTTTACGAAAAACTAGCCACTTCGTTCGCGTGAAAGTCGTAAGACGCCACAATATACTAAAATAATAGTCACATTTTCCGCCCGCGTTTTACCTACTTCGTTTTCGTTTCTTTAGCGTTCTTTCAGGCTTTTTTTCTTTGGGTATTTTCATATTTCGTACACTTGGGGTTGAGTTGCAGAGTCGCAATGTCAGGATAAAGGGAGTCGCACGCTCTCGCTACTTGCCACAGCGACTAGACGCACGGTGCACGCGCACACCTGACGACAGTACATGCGACAGGTCAGTGTCAGCCTCAGTCTTGTTGTGAGCGCTGAGGCAGATGCACATGCGTTTGTAATTCAACTCTCAACATGGATACGTACAGTCTTTGCGCAAGCAAAACCCCACAACATCCATAGGATGCAGTCGATCCAAAACCGATTCCTTCGTAGAGCCACGGGAGCGCCCTGGTACGTTAGGAACGAGATGCTCCATCTCGATTTTAGAATCCCAACCATCCACCAGTTTCTTAAACGCATGTCCAAGCGTTACTTTGACTCCGCCGCCTTGCACCGCAATCCCTTGATTGTTGCTGCAGTCAAATACCCCCTCGACCCTCAGTCAATTTCGCCGTCCACGGCATATCCTTTCCGATCCCGATGATCCTGTCACACTCCTCCAGGAGTCTAATAGGGCCACCAGCACATTAAAAAACAGAAACACCCGACACCCGTCGTTCCGACCTCGCCGCAGAGGTCCACCGCGTGCGCGACCACCCCGAGTAAATACTCCCCCCCGACCCTTGTCCGATGAAACGCCAGCCCGCGTCGCAGCTGAGCGTGTAGTTTTAAATTCCCCCTATAATAATAATGATCACTCCTTGATCCAGCCTGTCCCTGAACTTGCTGTCCTCCCCTCAGCGAATGCCCTAAGCCGAGGTTCGTACCCCACAGGGGGTGCCCTTAGCGAGCATTCGCTTAGCTTTAACTTAGTATAGTTTGCATATATGCCCCTGGCTGGAGGCCCTTAGTGTAGAAACTATTGGCAGCCACAGGACAGTCCGGTTAAGCAGCCACGACCTTAGTGGTCACCTGCAAGATGCCGTAGTCAAAAAAAAAAAAAAAAAAAAGCCGGAACGACACAGTCGGATCTCAGCTATCACCAAGAACACATCTACGAAATAAATAGAAGAAAATCAAGACGTCTTTTATTAAGAAAACATCATACAGTCCACTTCAAATATAGACATCCTTTCCATTCTTAACTGCGGTTTCACTGCTATGGTTTCGCGGCGGAGATGTGCTACCAGCGAAAATTATCCTCCCTGGCGAACTTCCGGACTAATCCTGACCCACTCAAGAGTCTCGGAAGTGTTTTCTGCTTATTTCGACAAAGTAACTTTAAAAGCAAGTTAGGGGGCGCGTATGTTAAAAGGTTGGGAACCCCTGGTAGTTACTTCTAGCATAACAACAAATAGCAATTATTATTTGTTTTCATACATGAACTGGTGCAACATAAACTAAATAAACATGTTTTATTTAGTTTTGCATTCTGAGGCTAGATGGCTCTGACGACGAGGGGATAGATTTATTGTCATATGTATACACAAGACGATGGTCGAACTAATTAAAGTAAACAAGTGCATCATAGTATAATAGAATATTACTCATTAGATGGACCGCATGCAATATCATTTTTTTATTTTAATTATAATTATATCAGCTAGTAGCGACATCTACATGAAGGCTCGCTTACACCGCAAATCCGCCGGTTGCCCACTGACAGTGTGTTGTTTGGCGGTAGTAACATGAGTCGCGTGGCGCGCCACGTGACCTCGCAGGTCTCGTGAGCCGCACGCGCCGCTGCACCGCGGCCGGGCGGCGCGGCGCGCGACGCCGCTCGATGGCTCACAGACAGCACAGTACGTCATCACGCTCATAGACGCAATAGTAAAATGCAACTGCTGTACTTTTAGAGCTTGTCCAGAAAGGGCGAATTCGCCGCGATTCTCTCGTGCGTATCACGCGCGACCGTTTCGCCCAGAAAGAGCGTACCTACGCGCGAGCATTTGGGGACGAATATAGTCAGTATCTACAGAAAATGGAGTTGAACGAAGCGGTCACGTTGTGGTTAGCTTACCGTCGCTGGAAAAGACAAAAACGGAAGGAAAATAGAATGTATTTAGTACATCCAATTCTTAATGATAGAATGACACATAGTATGTTTGTAACTTTGTATCCAAAATTAAGACAACATGAGAAGAATTTTTTTAATTACTTTCGTATGTCCGTGAAATCATTTGATGATTTACTTTTATTAATTGAAGAAGATTTATCACCACGTGGAAACTATGTTCCGCGGGAGGATGTTGTGTCAGCAGAACAAAAACTCGTGATAACTTTAAGGTAAGTAATATTTTATTCATATACTCTTATAATACTAATACAGTCTTTTAGAATAAAAAATCAGGTTTACTACTAAAATCAAATCAAATGTAGTTATCAAATTAAATATAATAATTAAACAATGTCGCTGTTTTGGAAGAGTTCAAGACATTCACTATCCTGAGAATCTCTTGATGATGTTGATGGAGAATTTACGTATAATGCTGCCTGTGAAGATCTCGGCATTGAAATAGAATTTCGGCCTTGCCATGCTGTTAGGGATGGCGTTTCTGGATCATATTCTTGAAAAGTAAATTCGTTTGGTCTTGGAAAGTTGTGCATGGTATCGAGATTGAACCGGAATTGAAGTTGAAGATGAAGCCGAACTGTTAGACAAATACGAATACGAATTGTTTGAATACAGAGTTGATTGCGAAAATTGTTGAGCCGCTTGCAAAATTTTTATTATTTCAATTTTTACTGCTATACGATTGGCCTCGGGTACCTTAAGTAATTCTTTGTGTAAAGACAAACAGAACAATTTGTCATCATCACCTTCCGTTACGCTGGAAACCAGTGGCTGTTGTTGATTCCTAGAGTTTATATTGTTTTTAATTACGTTCAGGAATTCGACATCAGCAGCAGTCATTTTCTTTCTTTTAATATTTTGATTCGGCGGCCTCATTATGTCTTCCCTTGCATCTGCTGTAGACTCTTCGTTACCTGTCTCTGAGTTTTCAGAGGTGTCTTGAATATTGCTTTCTGTTTTTTTATTACGCACTGACCTTTCGAGAAACATAAGACGTTGAAAATATATATACTGAATCTTCGAAGCTCCAGAGCCTGATGGTGCATTCTTTGTTTTTTTCATTTCACGAACAAATGTGTCGCGAAGACGTTTCCACTTTTTTTGAAGAGTGTTACCTGAAATTAACAGTTTAACAATAAGTTTTCAATTTTGTTTCAGGTATTTAGCAACTGGCTATTATTTTGCTGACTTACATTATGCCTATAGATTGGGAAAATCAACTGTAATTGACATCGTTCAAAAAACTGTATACGTTATTTGGAAGAAGTTAAAAGACAGAGTAATGAAAGTACCTTCGACAGAAGAGTGGATGGAAATTGCGAGAGGATTCGAAAAATATGCAAATTTCCCTAATTGTATTGGAGCAGTTGATGGTAAACATATAAGAATCACAAAACCCTTAGATTCCGGCTCTATGTTCTACAATTATTATAAACATTTTTTTTCGACAGTGCTGCTTGCCGTGTGTGATGCAAATTATTGTTTTATCTATATAGATGTTAGAGCATAATTATGGGAAGAGTAATGACTCAACGATTTTTAAAAACTCCACATTCTTCAAAAAACTCATGGAAAGATCTTTAAACATTCCGGGACCAGAAGCAGTATCAGAAATTCGTACAACATGTTCTCATGTTATAGTTGGAGATGAGGCTTTTAGCTTATCAGAAAATATTATGCGACCATATTGCGGTAAGAATTTAACCAAAGAAAAACGAATATTTAATTATTACCGTCTCTCTAGAGCTAGACGTTATATTGAGTGTTGTTTTGGAATCTTGGTAAACAAATGGCGAACATTTCACAAACCACTCAATGTACATATTGAATTTGCGCAAAACATAATTAAAGCTAGTTGTGTTCTTCATAATTACGTCAGGTTAAGAGATGGATACAGGTACGAAGACACATTGTTCGAAACAGCTCTAGACGGTCTGAGTACGACTACAACTCGACCGAGTGTAAGGGCTCGAGACACGAGGGGTATATTCACTGATTATTTCATGAAGGAAGGTCGACTGCCGTGGCAAGACACAATGATCTAATTTTCTCTTTGTTACTAATCAATAAAATAAATAATAATAATTACTCACCCAAATCTTTCTTTTTTCGTCGGAGTCATCTTTATCAAAAAATATTATCACCAATTCGTCCCAAGATCGACGTTTTAAAATTCTGTTGGCATAATCAGGTGATTCCAAATCCCATATCGCCAGTCGTTTTTCTATTTCGTCTATAAACAATTCCGTATCAAAATTTTGGCGCTCCATTTCCCTGGATACGTGCATTCGCTCTGGAGCACAGAGTACTTTATACTTGCTCTGGAGTTCGCGCGTCAACTGGACGCAACAAGGAGTCTCTAGTATCTCGACTCGCGCGCAATACGCGCGAATCAAGCGCGAGTCGAGAGTCTGGCGAACTGCACGCGATTTACGCGCGTATTTTGAAATCGCGCGATGCTTGTGGACGCGATGTATTGGCACCTAGTATCTTGTTAACACGCGAATGAATTCGCGCGAAACGTTTCACGGCTAATTCGTCCCTTCTGGACAAGGTCTTAAATAGCAAGCGCGCGCGCAGGCGACGCGACGGTGAGGGTGGGAGCGAGACAGAACACTGATTGAATCAATATTTACACACTGGAATTTTTCTTAATTCATTCATATCTAGTTACTGACTTGACGTCCGTACGTATTTTTCGGGTGACCACTGAAAATCAGCGCTGTGCTGTGGGTCCCTCATAGCACAGAATTATGCTGAGTGGAAGCCTTGTCACAGTCATGACGTGCAGCTGCCAAATATATATGTTGTTTATTTTTTTGACATTTGTATGCACGCGTCTGTGACAAATAAATCTTTTTTTCTTTCTCCATGATATGAAATCCATGTGTGATTTAAAGAAAGATTTAAATCACACATGGATTTAGAGCTAAACGAATTTACATTACATCGTTCCGTTTCTGCCAATTGTTTGAAGCAGAATGATGGTTTTAAATATGTTAGTGATTTGTGATGCAAGGCATATGTTTATGTACAAGAAAACAGTTCATTTACAAAATAAAACGACAATTTTCAAGAAGGACTTTATTTTAAACAGAAGATTCATAAAAAAAGAACTTTATTATACAAGACTCATACCGCCGCGTCCTAAAGCTTTTATTGCCTAGGAAAGCGGTGAACGATCACACAATACAGGCCGTCCAAGTACAGAGCGTTTGTTTGACACCACAATGACAAATACTGGTGGAAACGACTGTTATGAACAGGACTGACCCGCTTTCCTAGGAAAGTAGTTTTACCAAAGCAATCAAAGTCAAATAATTTATTTTAAAAGGCCCTTTTTAATGGTCGTACTCCCACGAAAACGCGATCATCAGTCACTTAATTGTTAGATACACGCCATCTGTTGGCACCACCGCGCATTCGGGTTCGCCCTGCAGAATAAACGCGACGGTTGCGTGTTTGCGCGATGATCGCTTTGGTAAGGACGCAACCTGAACAATAAAGTCAAATCATTTATATAAGCATCTTATAATCATTTATAATAAGCATACAGTTAAAAGGCATTTGCAAACGTCAAAATTTACAAGAAAATAGAATTGATTCTAGTTGCTCTTTCCATAAGGTAGTTTCTAATGGAGAAGAGTGTGCATGTGCAAGTAACTCCACAGATACACATGAAAAATATACAACAATTTACATAGAATATCAGGCAAGATTGTGGGCCATACGCAAGCCTATCAAATATAAAGAAGTACTTTAACAGAGAACTTCTTTAAAATTACAGACAAAGTCATAAGTACTAACATAAATAAATAAATAATTAATAACATGACACCAACATTGTTCACTTAATTTGCAATAAACGTTTGGACTTTGACAGAAACAGACAAGAATTAGTATGGCCACGATGTCAAAATTAGTTCAAATAAATCTCAATAGATGGCGTTATAAAATGTTGTAAATAAAATAAAAATCATTCATTTCAGACCCATAAAGTCCATTTAGTTCGTATACAAACTAGTTTAGTCTTACATCTACCAGAGAAACAACACACTTAATACGCCACACCACAGTGGCATGTAGGCGTATCCAATATCCCAGTACGGGGCTGTCTAACCTATCTGTTATAGTTTTCAGGATGCTGTTGGGGCTGGCGCGTACCCTGCATGATGGAACAACTTGCGCATGATGGGGTGAAAACCATCTATTCCCGCCTCTGCGGAAATGCCGGAAGCACTGCAGTAGCGTGGCAACCCTATCAACATCCTGACTGAGTTATTGGTATTATACGAACTTTTAAATAAAACTTTTGTCCTGAATTAGAAAACAAAACCATGTGTAATGTAAACTGTGTTTGTAATATAAATACTGGAAGACATATGAGTTCCATACTTTTCCGCTAAGGGGAAAAGAACGTGCTCAAACAAAAATTGCATTAACAACGAAAACAATGTTAATTTCGAATCTAAATACTTTCCATTGAATATAAATATAATACAAGAAAAAGGTATTGCAAAATTACAAGAGCCTATAGAATCAGGGATGAGAACTGATTTTCCGCTCCTTCGTCCTTTGTGTAAAATAGGAACAGTAACACATTCAATTACAATTTAAATAATTTAAAAATATTAGAGCTTCATGATATTAATTTACCCATCAGCGATGTACCTGTTAATATTAAAATCAACAATAGAATCTGAGATCTCGGCCATGATTTAATTCCATCCATCTCTTATTTCTGGAGGTATAAGCCACTACAAAGCTCATTGTCACCGAACACACGGATTTCAATGTTATGACGAAATGTATAGCAAAATTCAGAAAAGCAATACCAGTTTAATGCTTCATGCGATAATGTATACGTTGCAATCGGACGATTCTGATTAGAGATATATAAAAGTATAAACCTATGTCAAAGTGGTAAGCGTCAGAACCCCTGGACCAATAGAGATATTTGATGTTTATAAAATACCAAAATGCACTTCCTTTTTGCTACTATTTGATACCTAACTTAAATATTTAGTACCTCGACTGACAGCGAAAAAACGGGTAAAGAAAGTGGTCAGACATTCTGACATCAGGATGTCTGGACCATTTTTTTTCTCATAGTTTGGGACGACAACTAATTTATCTTTTTGTAAAAATTTATTACCTTTTTAGTACCTCAACATATTTTTTTAATTTTTTTTTTGTCATACCAGTAAAATGTTACGCAAGAAAGACTTTTTTGTTAACGGATATTAACAAGGTATTACTTACTAACTTAGGTACTAATATCACAACGGAAACAAAATGCGTTGAAAAAATGCATTTTTTTCGAGATTTATTGTATCCAATTATGCCTGCCAAGAACAGGAGTCATTTAGTTCGACAAGTAATCTTAAGGTCAAAGGTTCGAAGATACATGTAAACTGATGTAAGCGACATTATTTTAAGACAAGCAACTGTCAACAGTGATGTAAAACTACTTGCACCAGTGTACGTAGAAAATAGCAATAGGTATGAAGCAGGCAGCTTACTTAGGCGAACAGACACTGAGGAAATGCCCGATAATAAAGGACACTGATAAAACGAAAGAAGGAAGCCAAAGCTTTAAAAAAAAGAAGAAAAAAAAAAAAAAGATTGTTTATTAATTGTTGTAATGGACGCCGAGCGTGCTTATATGTGATACATAAAGACTGGAGTTATATACCAGTGAAGTGTAAAAGTGTTAGTGTAAAAACAAAAGTGGAGACCCTATCTGTGCACAGGGGCACAAGTAGCGGCGGGACCGCGACGGACTTTTTGTCAGTTTAAGTTTTTCTTAGTGTCTAATTAGAATTGTGTATTAATGTATGTTCTTATTAGCTTCTAATGATTGAATTGTAATTAGTTTTCTTATTTAAAACCAATAAGATTGGATAAAGCAATAATCCCCAAAGAATTAAATGTGTAACGAAAATTCTCGTAACTCGAAAACGAGGTTTTTTGTTTATGGAGATATTCTAACAAAATTAGTGTCAAATGAAAGGTATACATGTAAAACCATTTCTCTCGTTCAAATCATGTGAATCGGTCCACGGGTTTCCAAGATATCAGTAAGATTGTATAGTAAACATGTACCATAATCGACTCTCAAGGAGTCTATGTTCTAGGAAGTTTTTTGTATGTAGAAATATGACATGTAATGATATGTAATATGATTAAGGGCTACATGAGCCATATGGTGAGAAAAAAACTGTGACGATACGACTTAAGGAACCATCAGAAACAGGGCTCAAAAGAGCAAGACCGTAGTGAAATTGCGAGCAAAAAAGGTCTCAAAATTCAGTGGTCTCGCTACGGTAATTTAAGCTTAGCGGATTTAGTATAAAAGACGGGCCATTGGGCAGCAAATTGTCTCTTAAAGGCAAATTGCGCATTTACACTGCGTGTATCCGCCCCATCATGACCTATGCGGGTACAGTCTTTGCGCATGCAAAACCCCACAATATCCATAGGATGCAGTCGATCCAAAACCGATTCCTTCGTAGAGCCACGGGAGCGCCCTGGTACGTTAGGAACGAGATGCTCCATCTCGATTTAAAAATCCCAACCATCCACCAGTTTCTTAAACGCATGTCCAAGCGTTACTTTGACTCCGCCGCCTTGCACCGCAATCCTTTGATTGTTGCTGCGGCCAATTATACCCTCTCGACCATCAGTCGACTTCGCCGTCCACGGCATATACTATCCGATCCCGATGATCCAGTCACACTCCTCCAGGAGTCTAATAGGGCCACCAGTACAGTGCACAAAAACACCCGACACCCGTCGTTCCGACCTCGCCGCAGAGGTCCACCGCGTGCGCGACCACCCCGAGTAAATACTCCCCCCCGACCCTTGTCCGATGAAACGCCAGCCCGCGTCGCAGCTGAGCGTGTAGTTTTAAATTCCCCCTATAATAATAATGATCACTCCTTGATCCAGCCTGTCCCTGAACTTGCTGTCCTCCCCTCAGCGAATGCCCTAAGCCGAGGTTCGTACCCCACAGGGGGTGCCCTTAGCGAGCATTCGCTTAGCTTTAACTTAGTATAGTTAGCATATATGCCCCTGGCTGGAGGCCCTTAGTGTAGAAGCTATTGGCAGCCACAGGACAGTCCGGTTAAGCAGCCACGACCTTAGTGGTCACCTGCAAGATGCCCTAGTCAAAAAAAAAAGCCGAAACGACACAGTCGGATCTCAGCTCTCACCAAGAACACATCTACGAAATAAATAGAAAAAATCAAGAAATCTTTTATTAAGAAACAACATACAGTCCAATTCAGTCTGGTCCATCGAGCGGCGGATATCAAGAACGAAGAAACCCGCCACAAGACCCTGGTCCACGGAGCTGCAAGGAAGAATCGTCGTGAAGAAGAACGAAGAACCCGCAGCAAGAGCGAAAAATGAATCCGACAGTCTTAGTATACCCGACGTACCGAACGATCGCCGAGCCGAAGAACCGTCACCGTCCCGTCGTGACGACGTCACCAAACCGTCATCACCAGAAACGTCACCAAACCGACAGTCTTAGTCTAAAAACGTGTTTGAACCTGCCCGGCTGTAACGCAGGTTTAAACCCGACGTGCCGAACCACGTGTGACGACCCGTCGTGCCAAGAAGAGTGACGACCCGAAGCCGAAGAATTGCCGAATCAAACAAGTCAAAAGGACTTAGAAGATGGTGGTCACAAGGAGCCAAGGGGACGCAGCGGAGGTGGAAGATCAGCGGCGCAGCCAGCTGCAACAGGAAGCCCGACGTAGGGAAATGGAGCTGATCGAAAGGGAGCGCCAAAGAAGATTGTCACTGGACCCGCCGGCGTCACCGTTCTCCAAGCCAGCAGCAGACACCAGCACGGCAGGACCTTCGGGGATTCAAGGAACCACAGCTACGGTTCAAAGAAGAATGGGATCACCGACCAGATCAGTTAGGTCGCAACGATCAACAACAAGTGTAACCACGCGGCTACGGATGGTGGAGCTGGAAGCAGCAGAGAAGCTAGCAGCCATAAGAAAAAGGGAATTGGAGCTGGAAGCGGACCTGGTCAAGAAGCGACTAGGCGTGGAAGTATCGGTGATCCACGATGATGAAAGCGTGCACGAAGAAGGACCCGCCCCTCCTCGTGAGGAACCACATCAGAAGGTGGACGAATGGCTGAGGACGAACCCCCTCAGCACACGGGGAGAGGAAGCACGGGGCGAAGAAGGAACTCGCGAAGAACAGAAGCAGCTGCGATTCTAAGTTCAACGAGCAAGATCACCGACTCCATCAAGGAACAGGAACAGCATCGAGCACCTGGCAGCTACATTAGAAAAGATGGCCAGGCCCAGGCCTCGTCACACGGACCTGCCAACCTTTTCCGGAGCAGCCAACGAGTGGTTGCCATTCAAGGCAGCAGTACGAGACACGACCAGCATGTACCAGATATCGGCAGCAGAAAACATCCAGCGACTGAGGAGCTGCCTGAAGGGAGATTCAAGAGACGCCGTGGCCGCCCTTCTGCATACGGCCACCAATCCAGACATCGTGATGAAGGCCCTCGAGCAGTGCTTCGGAAGACCTGAAGTAATTATCGACAAAGCGCTGGAAGACCTGAAGAAGTTGCCGAAACCCGGTACATCAGCAGCAGAACTCAACAGCTTTGCCGTCAAGCTGCAGAACATCGTCTGCGTGCTGAAAACGATCGACCGAAGAGGATACTTATTCAACCCCTGATGACAAGAGAAGTGTTGGACAAGCTGAGCCCGCATCTACGATCTCGATGGTGCGACTACGCCTACGATCACGAAGGAACAACGGACCCGGAAATCGTCATGTCTCGCTTCCTGACCAGCGAAGCGGACAGAGCGTTGCGGTACACATATGCTCCGGCCACGTGCGCTGCAAGCATGAAAAAGGAAACCCGGTCAACCGTAACACTGAAGAAAAAGGCGAACGTGTTCAACACTACTGCAGGAGCGGACGAAGAAAAGGAAAAGAGTCCCAAATGTGAACAAGATCACATCCTGACGCAGTGCCCCAAGTACAAGGTACTAACCATAGAAGAAAGATGGAAGCTCCTAAAGGAAAAGGGAATATGCTTCAAGTGCGCCCAGAAGAGACACAGACGCATGAGCTGCAAAGCAAAGCCATGCGGGGTGGACCAATGCAGCCGACCACATCACGTGACCCTCCATCAAACACGAGAAGCGAAAAGGGAAGATCCGAAACCAGCGGAACCGTCAAAAGAAGAAACGGTCATGTCAGTAGCACCGCGTCCAGCTGCCGGATCAAGAGCAGTCCTGCTGAAGATGTGCCCTATCGTCGTTTCCGGACCACGGGGGGAGGCGAGAACATACGCTCTCCTGGATGAAGGAGCCACCATCACCCTCGTCGACAAGGACCTGGCGGGGAGCATCGGAGCGAAAAGGACCATCGCAACCACTTCACCTGAACGGGGTCAACATGTCGCAGAAGGAGATGGAGAGTCAACTGGTGAACGTCCAGGTCAGGGGGCTGAAGAATGGAGACAGATACAAGGTCAGAGTAAGGACCATGAAGAATCTTCGACTGCACCAACAGTCCATCCCGGATACGCTATTGGACTACGAGCATCTGAGGAACCTGACACCGGAAGGGGTGTGCTACGAGAAGGCGCGCCCCGGGCTCCTAGTCGGAACAGACCACTGGGAGTGCATCGTATCCCGCGAGCTCCGAGTCGGCGGCCCGGATCAACCAGCTGCATCGAAGACACAGCTGGGATGGGTGGTGCACGGAACCGCGCCACGCAACGCCATATACCAGGAGGGAAATATGCTGCACGTCTACGAGCCCGACCGAACGATGGGAACAAGCAGCCAAGAACTTCACGAATTAGTCGAACGCCATTTCAAGATCGACGCGCTCGGCATACAAAGCAAGCCGAGAATCAAGGAAGCGGATCTACGGGCCATGGACATAGTCGTGAGGACTACAAAGAAGACTGACACCGGCTACGAGGTCGGACTACCGTGGCGACGTCACCATACCATCAAGCTACGGGCAAGCACTCCGACGGCTGAGGAAAATCGAGCAGAAGATGGACGCGGACCCGGACTTCGCAGTCGAGTACTCCAAACAAATCACCAACCTGCTGGAGAAAGGATACGCGACGCCGTGCGACGGATCCGAGGAAAAGAGCGCCGTCTGTTGGTACCTGCCACACTTCGCCGTGCAGAACCCAAACAAGCCCGGCAAGCACAGGCTGGTGTTCGACGCAGCAGCGAAGAGCAACAACGTGTGTCTAAACGATGAACTGCTGGAGGGACCCGACCTGCTGCTGTCGCTGCCAGGAATCCTCTTCCGATTCCGTGGAAGGTCGGTGGCAATCACAGCGGACGTGCAGGAAATGTTCCTGAGAATCAAGATAAGGCCGGAAGACCAACCAGCACAGCAGTTCCTATGGAGAGGCGACAAGAGGGAAGAGCCTCCGAAGAAATACAAGATGACCAGCATGATCTTCGGCGCCGCGAGCTCCCCGTACATGGCCCACTACATCCGCAATTACAATGCGGACATATACGGGCAAGAGTGTCCACGCGCCTTAGAAGCCATCAAGAAGAGCCATTACATGGACGACCTAGTGGCCAGCTATGAAGACACCGAAGAAGCATGGAAGGCGGTAGAGGAAACAAGAACGGTGCACGCGCACGCTGGATTCACGCTTCGAGGATGGAGCTCCAGCAACAAGACGGCGCTACGCAACGTGCCTCTGGAGCTACACGCCACCTCTCCCACACAACTGGGGGGAAAGCAACCCGAGAGCAAGATCCTGGGGCTACACTGGAACGCGGAACGAGATGAGCTGGGATTCAACACGTCAATGAATCGAGTTCCAGCCGAAGTACAGGCAAGAGCCCGCGCTACGACCAAGCAAGAAGCCCTCAGCGCTGTGATGACCATCGCATTTCGGCTATTGCAACAAGGTCGTCGCGGTGGACGACTCTGAGTCACCTCTACCGTCCCTACAGTCACTTGCCCCACCCGCTACTTGCGCCCCCGTAGCTTCCCCCTTCCCCGACCCCCACCCGATTACGTCATCCTCCGCATAGGATGCCCCCACCCCACCTACTATCGGGCCAAAAAAGGTCCCCCAACCACCACCCGTGTTCGTTCAGGACAAGGGAAAGTGGACGGATATTTCTAAGTGGTGTTGCGATCAAAAGATCGCATACACTAGCGCCCGCAATACCCAACAGGGTATAAAAGTCACCATCCCAACTTCCCGCGACTATAGGGAATTTACAAAACTTCTGAGAGAGAGACGTGTGTCATTCCACACGTTCTCCCTCCCAGAGGAACGTCAGATCCGAGAGGTGATCAAAAGGATCCCCAAGGAAATCTCCCCCTCCGACATTCTAGCCGACCTTCAGTCGCAGAACATCCCTGTCGACGAGGTCCACCGTATGCACCGCAGTAAACGTGGAGTAGAGTCATCATCGGCGACAAGCTCGGCGCCTGGTTTAAAAAATGGAGGATCGAAGTTAACCCAGATAAAAGCCAAGCGGTTCTCTTTTCGAAACCGAAAAAGCGATGGAAACCCCCCCTCCGACCAATTACCATGTTCGGCAAGCCTATCCCCTGGGAGAAGCGAGCCAACTACTTAGGTGTTGTCCTCGACCAGCATCTCTCCTTTAGCGAGCATATAAAGCAGGCTCGGTCGCGAGCCGCTGTCGCGTTAGGCAGACTCCACTATATCCTGAATGCACGTAGCAAATTGTCACTAAAGTGCAAATTGCGTACGTACACGGCGTGCATTCGTCCCATCATGACCTATGCGGGAGCCGTCTTTGCACATGCAAAGCCCCACCATATCCATAGGATGCAAACGCTCCAAAATAGATTCCTCCGAAATATCACCGGTGCCCCCTGGTACGTTAGGAACGAGATCCTCCATCTCGACCTAAAGATCCCCACAATCCACCAATTTCTAAAACGCAATTCCAAGTGTTTCTTTGAGTCCGCTGCCAAACATCGCAACCCTCTGGTTGTAGAGGCCGACCCTGATGACCCCATAACCCTCCTCCAGGAGAGCAATAGGGCCACAAGTACAGTGCTCAAGCACAAACACCGACCCGCATTCCGACCTCGCCGCCGAGGTCCTACGTAATCGCGACCCTCCCGAGTAAATAATACTCCACCCCGACCCTTGCTCGACGATGCGCCAGACCGCGTCGATGCTGAGCCTGTAGCTTTAAATTCCTTGATTAATAATCATGAAACATCCTTGATCCAGACTGTCCCATCTTGCTGTCCTCCCCCCAGCGACGCCCTAAGCCGAGGTTCGTACCCCACAGGTGGTGCCCTTAGCGACCGCTCGCCTAGTTTTAATTAGAATAGTTTTTGCCCCTGGCTGGAGGCTTTGAGTGTAGCAGCTTAAGGCAGCCGCAGGAAAGCCCGGTTAAGTAGTCATGACCACAGAGGTCAACTACGAGATGGCATGTCCAAAAAAAATAAAAAAATAAATGAGTGCGGATTAGCCCGTGACCAGTCGCGATAGTTAACGAAGCTTCGTCATAATTATCCCCCAGTACCGATTCCCCCCCCCCCCCCCCCACCCGGCGCTGCGCCGTCGCTATCGACGAAGCAAAAGCCGGGTAAAAAGAAGCTGCGATTCCCTCAGCTGGTCGTCGAGACGCTGACCAACTGGGCCGCACACTTCCGGGCCATCAGTGGGAAACTGGGCCGGCCTCGTAACGCTCGTCCGTACGGGACCGGGGTGAGATTTTCCCCGGAGACCGAAGACGAATACAGGCTGGTCCAGCGGTACCTGACGGGTCTGAAAAGAGCATCGGCGTAAGCTGGCTTGCGTACTCGTTTGCGTACCAGCGGACAAGAACCTCAAGATCGCCATACGGGGCCTGCCGGCGGACACGAACCCGAAGGAGATTGAGGAGGAACTCCGGACGTTGCCACATGACATGACATGCCACATTAAGGGCGCACAAGGGAGACCCGGCTGTGTATTCCACGCCATCCTCAAGAACACCCCCAAAGTTCGGGCCATTTATGACCCTTTAGGTTCATAACGCCAACTTCCCAAAACGTTCACCCTCCCAAAACGTCCTCTTCCCAAAATGGTAATTCCCTAAATGTCTATTTCCCATTTCATCCACTTTCCTAAAATTACCACAAATCAACAATTCCCAAAAATTCCACTTCCCATAACATCAACTCTCAAAACGTCGACTTTATGGAGATGTGAAAACCGTGTATCGTGTTCCGCAACCATAACGTTGAATAGTGGCCGTACCAATATTTTGAGAAAGACGAATCACACCTGCGCTTCAAACAGTCATCGAAATGAGGTATTTAAGATTATATTTAATTCTAAGCTTATGGTAAATTAGTTATTATTATTAAACTGAAACAGGACCACTGTTTCAGTTTAATAATAATAACTAGAAAAACCTTCTTTTAATTCACCAGCGCACAGTGGATCGAAAATCGGCTGTAGAAGACATAGGATCTCGATTTCTTAAATGTTATTTTTTTTGCTGGAAATGACTTCTGCTGATCATTACTGTTCTATAAAATGTCATATGAAGTAATTGTGTGCACAAATGGAAGAGTTATAATTTTTATAAGAAAAAAATGTATGGAGCTGACATGAAAAATGAGGATATCTCTGGAATCGAAAGGTTGGCCATTATATCCTTGCACACTGTTATAGTACTATTTATTTGTGAATTTTTGACATACTTAATATTGCGAAATCACTTGCGATTTTTTTTTTAAAAATCCTCAAATTTAAAAAAAAATTAATGTTTATGATATGTACATTTGAATGCTTAAATATGGCTATGCCAAGTGTAACTTACAATATTTTTTATGCTTAGACCAAAACATTCTAAGAAATCACAAAGTCGTATTACCTACTTTGTGATTTTCATTTGAAATGACATGGTAATTATGAATTACGTAATACGTAATCTTGTCTAATGCCTCAAGTCCACATTAGCTAATGATTAATAAAACTTAATACCTATATACCTAGTTAAAAGGATAAGTACCAAAATAATTTGGGGTACTCGCTAATTTAGCAATTAGTGCAGGATTAACTTAATGAAAGTAATTAGATAAATGTGATACCATCATTAGTCAATAACAATAAATAGTCAAACATTGGATTCACAACTTCAGTTCATTTAGAGCATTTCTAATACTAACATCTATCCTAATCCTACCGTGTCTTTTTACTCAGTGATCGTGAATAATGGAAAGCCTCGTTACAAATTTTTATTTGTTTGTTATTCTGAGCAATCAGGATGCTTCGTCTTTCGATCATGAAATATTGTTCAACACACTTGTTATTCGACTGGGGTCTAGCCTTTCAGATGAAGACAGTGTTACCGTGAAAGAAATTTGTCGAAGATTTACACGGGCATTTCAAAAGAGATGGTTACGATCTCACAGGAAAAGTGAAGTTTTTAGAGGTGATTACAGTAATTGGCTTGAGGCAAATATTGACTGGCCAAACTGCGTGCAAACCAATTTGCTCATTCAAGAATCAACAAGTGAAAATATTTCTACAGAACCTGTACCTGAACCTGTACCATCAACTTCAACAATGAAATCAACTTCAACGATGACAAAAAGATCTCGAAAGCCGTTTGAAGATCTAAGTAACAAGCAGAAGAAGAGACGATCTGATGAACATAATTATAGGCAATGACCCTAATGAAGTAGCTTATTCAGCTGCAGCACTTTTGAAAGGAGATGGTCATGAGGATATTGCATCTGTTATTGTACATATGCTCCAAAATCCAGAAGCAGCAGGAAAAATCAAGGAAATGTTGAACAAACCAGCTCCTTCAATAATAGTTTCACCAGAAAAAGCACTGGGTTTGCTACTTTCATTAAAACTATCGAAATGGCAATATATCACATTAAGGGAAACGACTATTCGAGAAGGTTCAAAGGAGATATATCCGTCTTACTATAAAGTGCAAAAAGCTAAGCTACAGTGCTACCCTCCGAAGACATTTGTGACTGTAACGGATTCATTTGCTAAGATTGCACTACAAGCGTTACTAGATTTAACAGTGAACAGAATTTTTGAAAATATTCGTAGTCCTGATGCGATACAAGATAAACAATTGATATTAATATCAAAGTGGGGATTTGACGGTGCATCTAACCAAAGTAGATATAAGCAAAACATAGTGGTCAAGATGATTCCAGCATATTTATGACCTCTTTGGTTCCATTAAAGTTGACAGCTGACGGTGATACCGTATGGGTGAATCCAAAACCCTGCTCACCTAGGTATTGCCGTCCAGTCCAGTTTAGTTTTGTGAAAGAAACCAAAGACGTTGTCATAAATGAAAAAACTGCAATGGATAACGAAATTGAAGCTCTCGTTCCCTCAAAATGTCAAGGACATGAAATTAGATGACGATGATTGACGGCAAAATTTGTACATATCTGTCTGAAGCTAAGTCAAATGCGGCCTGCTACCTGTGTTTGGCTAAGCCTACAGAAATGAATAAGTTAGATGTCATTGCGTCAAAAACCATTTCTTCTGGTGTGTATGAGTTCGGATTATCATCACTTCATGCCCGCATTAATGTGATGGAATGTCTTCTACACATAGCGTATCGTCTCGACTTCAAAAAGTGGTCTGCAAGAGGAGAAGGTCATCAAGAGTTATTGCATTCACGAAAAAAACTCATTCAAGATCGATTCAAAGATGATCTCAACCTTTTGATTGACATCGTTAAGCAAGGATCAGGCACAACTAACGACGGGAACACAGCAAGGCGGTTTTTTGAATTTCCTGATAAAACTGCAGCGATCACTGGATTAGATGAAGAACTAATACGCAGATTTGCTGTGATTCTGCAAGCTATCACATCTGGAGAGATTGTAGACGTGCCGAAATTTAAAGAATACGCTAGAACAACCGCTGAAAAATACGTGGAACTGTACGATTGGTACTACATGTCATCAACCGTCCACAAATTGTTGATTCACGGAGGGGACATAATTGCAGAAAATGCTATTGTACCAATTGGAAGTCTTTCGGAAGAAGCTTCAGAGGCCCGAAACAAAGACTTTAGGAGGTTCAGAGAACACCATTCGAGGAAAAAGAATAGACAAGCATCAAACGAGGATATCCTCAATATGCTTATCGTCTCTTCTGATCCTCTAATTTCGTCCACAAGACCAAAATTAAATGCCCACAAGAGGCAGACATACTTTAAGGAAACAGTAGAACTACTGAAACTTCAGGATCAGGAAGCTCCGACAGAAGTCTTAGAAGTTATATCTATTGTAGAGCCTGATTCTCAAGTGGATTCTGATGGTGACGAAGTATAAAATAAGTTAACTTTTATTGTTTATGTTAGGTTAGGTTAAGTTATTTTTTTTTTTAATAATTTGCTTTTATTTTTAATCATACAATAGTTTACCATTTATTGTTATTGACTAATGATCACGTTTATCTAATTACCCTCATTATGGTACGTATCCTTTTAACAGGTATATAGGTATTAAGTTTTATTAATCATTAGCTAATGCGGACTTGAGGCATTAGATAAGATTACGTATTACGTAATTCATAATTACCATGTCATTTCAAATGAAAATCACAAAGTAGGTAATACGACTTTGTGATTTCTTAGAATGTTTTGGTCTAAGCATAAAAAATATTGTAAGTTACACTTGGCATAGCCATATTTAAGCATTAAAATGTACATATCATAAACATTTTTAATTTTTTAATTTTGAGGATTTTTAAAAAAAAAATCGCAAGTGATTTCGCAATATTAAGTATGTCAAAAATTCACAAATAAATAGTACTATAACAGTGTGCAAGGATATAATGGCCAACCTTTCGATTCCAGAGATATCCTCATTTTTCATGTCAGCTCCATACATTTTTTTCTTATAAAAATTATAACTCTTCCATTTGTGCACACAATTACTTCATATGACATTTTATAGAACAGTAATGATCAGCAGAAGTCATTTCCAGCAAAAAAAATAACATTTAAGAAATCGAGATCCTATGTCTTCTACAGCCGATTTTCGATCCACCGTGCAGCGCCACCCATTATATAAATGAGATACTACAGAGTACCGCTACTCGACACTAGATGGCGCTGTCGCCTGACGTCACTTTTCTGAAACGCGGTGTTAAGATTCTCCGCGAGTTAATGACCTCAACTAGAATATTTAATTATAAGTAGGGGATTCGCCAGTTTCCGATCGCGACAGTCTGCCGAAGTGACGCTTACTATCGCGAATATCCGCGCGGTCCAAATATTTCGTCTCTCTCTGTGTTGTACAGGACACCGTCGGGTCCCTGTACAGGCGGCACAGAGAGGGTCGCCCGTGCTGCCCGGTGCTACACCAGCATCGTCGTGGACGCGGAGGAAATTTTAAAATTTTAAATGCCGAAACCCCGGCACGCGCGGCTCTCTGGGCTGCGATGCCGGGTCCCCGGGAGCCCGACCGGTGATGAATCGGGCGCTGTCGCTGCCAAATATTGGCGACGCAGCGCTCGGTGCACCGCCGGCCGGTCTCCAGAAGAAGACGACCGCCAAAAAGAAGAAGAAGCGGGGGGGGGGAGGGGAGCCGCTGTGCCCCCCGGCCCACCGACGACATCGGCGCCTGCGCGCGTTGCGCCCACGCCGTCGTCGGGCCGTCAGCACGCGGTACCCGTCCGTCCCGCCGCGTTCCGCCCGGTATCCATACAGGGCGCCCGCGCCTCCTGCGCGGGCGCCCGCGCCCACACCACACGCCGCGACCTCAGCGCGCTCCGCTGCGCCCCGCGTCGCCTACCCCCGCGCACTCCCGTGCCGTCGACACGGGCCCGCGCGCCCCCCGCTCGTTCCGCAGCTACACGAACACGAACCGCGGCGGCGGGCCGCGGTTCGTGTCTCCTCCGGCGCCATCTACCGGCGCCGTACCGAAAACCACCCGAGCTGTGCCAGCTTCTAGCACCGCCGCCCCCGGTCCCCGCCTCTCGCTGGCGGGACCGGTGACGGCTGAGCAGGAGCGGCCAGCGAGTGCTGGCCCATATTTTAGGCCGGACACCACCAAGATGCAGGCGCCCGCTTCGCCGGCGCCTCCCCGTCATTCCGCCTTCGACTCGCCCGCGATGATGTCGGCATGCTCTTCCCGCGTAGGGTCGAGCATGTCGCTGACGTCAGTGGGCTCGGCCGCGTCCGGTCGTGGAGACATGTCCCCGGACATGACCTCACGATCCGGGCCCCGCCCTGTCGAGGGCGGACCTCCAGCCGCCGGACCGATGTCGCCGGCGTCTCCCACATCGCCGCTGGGGTTCAACTTCGAGTTTGAGCTCGAGGCAAGGCCCCAGCGACGCAGAAGAAGCTCCGGCGAGGTCGCGTCGGAGGAAGCGAAGCGGTACTGGCATGCCGATGTCGCCCACTTTTGCCGACGCGGCCCGCCGCACACCACCGCGTTCGCTGAGCCCGGAAACAAGTACGGTAACCACAGGGGCGAGAAACTCCAACTCGCCCCCGGCCCCTAACACGACAACCACTCCCCCCCCTGCCACCTCGACTGGCGCCTCAACTACGGCGCCAACAACGAAGCAACAGAAGGGGAAGAAGAAACTACGCTTCCCTCCGCTGGTGGTAGAGACGCTACCGAACTGGGCCATGCATTTCAGGGCCATTCACGCCAAGCTGGGCCGGCCCCCGAATGCTCGTCCCTACGGGACCGGGGTGAGATTCACCCCGGAGACCGAGGATGAGTATCGGTTGGTCCAGCGCTACTTGACTGGCCTTGAGAAGAGCGCGGGCGTGTCCTGGTTCGCGTACTCGCTGCCAGCGGAGCGTAACTTGAAGATCGCCATTAGGGGCCTGCCGGCGGACACGGACCCCAAGGAGATTGAAGAGGAGCTCCGGGCGATGGGACACCAGCCGGAGTACGTGCGCCACATTAAGGGCGCACAAGGACGACCCGGCTGCGTGTTTCACGCAATTATTAAAACCTGCGCGATAAAGCTACTGATGGACCTAATCAGAGCTATAAGGCAGGGCCGAGACATCGAGGCGGTCATCCTCGACGGTTTGGCCACACTGTTGTCGCTTTGTGATGGCTAGACCGTTGAGGATTCTACACTGGAATGCCGACTGAAGCCCTTAGCGCCACGTCGATTAATGGACTGGACTAAGTTTACAGAAAGGATGGAGACCACCACGCCAACTCGACCTATAGTTTCCTCCGCGGACGTAGAGCGAGTGGCGGACGATGTCACTGCTTGCATCCAGAGCGCCTTGGAAGCGGCGACGACGATACAGCCGGAGGGGAGAGTGCTTTTGCCGCCTCTACCGGCTCATATCCAAGCGATGGTAGCCGTGAAAAGGCGCCTTCGCAAGCAGTGGCAAGTAACAAGATGTCCCACAATGAAGAAAGAGCTAAACCGTCTCGCGGAGAGAGTAAAGGCCGAGTTGTCGGCACACGCCGCCGCGGGCTGGGAAGATAGAATAGACGCCGCTGACAAGACAAACGGGAATAAACTACCCCAGGGCGGTACCGGCTGCTCTGCAGCTGGAGAGTCCGCCACGTTCCCTTCGGGAACGTCAAGCCCCCATTCGTATTCTGGGGGGGGCAACGAATGTCTTCCGATTGCCGATGGCAACAAGAGCCGAGGAGGCTCATCGCGGTCTCGGTCGTTCGAGGACCTGACAAATCCAGATTTGTCGGGTCGTCGAATGGGCGGCACCGCCGGCCAGCGAGAAAGGGAGCTCCAAAAGAACCCGGAGTTCCCGCGCGTTGTGGTCGCACCACTTGCCGTCACTGACGGCAACGCGAGTCGAGGAGACTCAAGTCCCGAAAGGGACCAATCGTCCGACCGGGGGGAGTCGCGGAGGAAGCGCGGTCCTTCCCCGGTCGAGGTCAACGTGGCGGCGGCTAAGGTGCCAAAGGCACGGGGTGGGCGAGGTCGCGCGGTAGCGAGTGGAGTCCCCGCTCGGCTGCCGGAGCGCGACAAGCGGGGTCGCTTTGTGCCAGTTTCGGCGGAGAGCGACCCCGAGCCAATGGTGGAGGAACAAGGTGGGGGCAGCACTGCGTCCCTGCTAGAGGCCAACCGAGCGGAGGCTAATGCTGGAAAGAGGGCTCAAGTGAGGGCTGTCGCGGCTGACGAAGTCAGCGAGTTGGCCCGACAGGCCCGTGAGCGGCGCTCTGCTCGGATGGCTGCTGGAGGGGACATCACTGGGGTGGCGCTCAGTCGCCAAGTTTTGGACGGCGTGGATGTTGTCCTGAAGGTTGCCACCAAATCGGGCAACTTGAAGGGCACATTCACGCGTGCTCTCAAGGAGGCGGCTGAGGGGATTCGGGAGGCGGTTGAGGTCCTCCTTAATCGCACTAGCACGGAGGAGACGGCGAAGCTATGGGAGGAGAATGGCCGTCTCCGATCCGAGTTGGAGGACCTCAAGCGACAGTTCGCCGCCCAGAGGGCAGCACCTGCGACCTCTGGCTCCTCTACCGTCGCGGCCCTGTCGCCGGCTCCATCGGTCCCGTCGTCAACGCCTGCGCTTGCGGATGCGGAGGTCGAGAGGATCGCACGCATCTGCATGATGCAGTGTGGTGCGATGTTGGGTGCCCGGATGGAGGCCATAGAGGAGAGACTCCTCCCGGCGGCAACCCTTCGCCCACCGCTCGCTGCGGACAAGCGGAGGAAGGAGGGGGCCGCTTTTCAGGGGCCCAATACCACCACGGCGGCTGGGTCCAGCCAGTCGGGAGGGAGGACCGGGGGGCCCACGGAGGGTACGCGTGTCCCCACTTCCCGAGCTGCGCCACCGGCGGCCGCGCTCGGGCCTACCCCGGAAGCCTGGACGACGGTCGTCAAGAGGGGCCGCCGTCGCGGGACGAAGACGGCACCACCGCCACCGGCACCCGCTGGAGCACCGGCACCGAAGAAGGCCCGGGGACCGCTTAAGGTCAGAGCACCACGCTCCGCGGCTGTAGTGCTCACGCTGCAGCCCGGAGCCGTCGAAAGGGGCGTTACCTACGCGGCGGTTCTGGCAGAGGCGAAAGCCAAAGTCGCGTTTCCCGACCTCGGCACACCGTCCGGCTTCAAACTGAGGCCGGCGATTACGGGAGCGCGGCTGCTCGAGGTGTCGGGTGCCTCTAGCGGCGAAAAGGCGGACATCCTGGCCGCCAAGCTGAGAGAGGTCCTCAATCCGGATGACGTCCGTCGTGTCCAGGCCGATGAAGACCGCTGAGCTGCGCGTCGATAGTCTGGACGACTTGACGACCCCGGCTGAGGTCATGGCGGCCGTCGCCCGAGTAGGTGGATGTCCGCCCGAAGACGTGCGGACGGGCGACATTCGCGCCGACGCTTCCGGGCTCGGCACGATTTGGGTGCGGTGCCCGGTGGCGGCGGCGAACAAAGTCGCTGACGGTGGGCGTTTGTTGGTGGGGTGGGTTGCAGCGAGAGCTAAGCTGCTGCAGCCCAGGGCCATGCGGTGCTACCGGTGCCTGGACTTCGGGCATGTCCGAGCACGGTGCACCGCCGAAATAGACCGCAGCGACGAGTGTTATCGCTGCGGTCAGCCCGGCCACAAGGCGGCTCAGTGCTTGGCGGCGCCAAACTGTAGCCTCTGTACAGCTGCAGGGAGGCCCGCCGGACATAGGGCAGGTGGAAAGGCCTGTGGCGTGCCCGCCAACAACAACAAAAAGAAGAGAAGGGATGCCAAGGCTGCGGGGGGCTCTTTACCCCCCCCTCAGCCTGGCTGCCCTTCGGCCGACTCCCGGCCTAGGAATGGTGCGGAGGGAATGGAATGCGCATAATGTCTATACACCATTACCATTTCCTCCAAGGCAATATCAACCACTGTGCCAGAGCTCAGGATCTCTTGATCCAGAGCATGGCAGAGTGGTCGATTCACGTGGCTGTGGTCGCCGAGCCGTACTTTGTCCCCCCCCGGGATAGCTGGGTGGGAGACCTTGATGGTTTGGTGGCCATCATTGGCGGGGCTCTCGTCAACCCGTCCCGAGGTCACGGCTGGGTAGCCGCCCTCGCGGACGGCATTGGCGTTGTTGGAGCGTATTTTTCGCCCAACAAGAGTCTCGCCGACTTCGAGAGGTTCCTTGTCGAGTTGGGTGCCGTCGTGGGCCAACTCCATCCTCGCCCCGTGCTGTTGCTGGGCGACACGCAGCTCACTCGAAATAATAAGACTACAGATGTACACACACATCTGTTGCGTGGCGTGTTCTAAGTTAATATAGGCATGTCACGTAACTATATACAGCCAACCATTACTACACATGCATCCGACACAACACGTGCAGACGCGACGTGGGCCGCGACGCACGTTGACACTGAGCGGCGATACACTACAGTACAAACCGCTCATACATACACGACTGTTTATCCCTCAATCCGTAAACGGCTAGATCTGTAAGCGGGGCGAGGGTAAACTACATATCTACCTGTACCTGTACCTGTAGGGCGTCGAGTCGACATCTCTGTCGCTGGTCGTCTTCGTTGGGCCTCCCCCAGGTAACTGGGGGTCTCACCTGGCGGGGACTGACCGCCGAGATGTCGTGAAGAAAGCGACGCTATTGGTTTTAGCGTCGTGGCGCGCCTACAGAAATACGCATAGCAACCAATAACACAGATGCAGCTTGCTGCATCACAGGCTGCAGGCCGATTTAGGCCGCCTATAGTGAGGGGCCCGTAGTCGCGGGTCACGGTATGCCTCCGCGGGCGAGGGGCGACGCCCCGACCCCGTCCGCCACGCCCCCTTGCGGGGGCGTCGCGACGTCTCGAATCCTGGGATTATAAGTAAGAGGATTAGCCCGTGTCCAGTCGTGATAGTACAACCGAAGCTTCGTCGTGTGTCATTATCGCGATAATCTGCGCGGATCGCAACAATTATCGTCTCATTCTGTGCTGTACAGGACACCGTCGGGTACCTGTGCAGCCCAGAGGGAGTCGCCCCGTGCTGCCCGGTGAGTCCTCACCGTCGCGGTCGAGGAGGCCACGCCCAATTTTAAAATGCCGAAGCCGACGCGTGGCTCATTGGGCCACGATGCCGGGTCACAGGAGGACCGCCCGGTGCTGGATCGGGCGATGTCGCTGCCAAATATTGGCGACGCGGCGCTCGGTGCACCACCGGCCGGCCCCCGGAAGACCACCACCACCACCACCACAAGTAAGAAGAAGCGACCGGAGGGGGACGCTTTGGGGGGGACGAGAGCCGCTGTGCCCCCCGGCCCACCGACGTCATCGGCGCCTGCGCGCGTTGCGCCCGCGCCGTCGTCGGGTCGGCCGCACGCGGTACCCATCCGCCCCGCCGCGTTCCGCCCGGTGCCCATTCAGGCCCCGGGGCCAATTAACAACCCGAACCACGCACCGCATGCGCGTGCGCCCGTGCCTCCCGCGCGTACGACCGCGCCAGTGACGCTTGCCGCATCTGCTGTGCGCCCCGCCGCACCCCGCGCAGCCTAACCCGCGCTCCCACCCCCGCGTACCCCTGTACCGACTACACGGGACCACGCGCCCCCCGTGCGTACCGCCGCTCCGCCGCCACGGTTTACTTTTACATTTTCATAAAGTTGATGTTTGTTTAGGTGGAAATAACATTGATTCGAAACAATTTTTTAAATAGACCTTATATAATTTATTTATTTATTTAGAGATATAAAAATTATGTATTAGGTATGTTGAAACTGTTGGTACTTCCCGTCACTTGTCCATGAGGGTTCATTAGAAAACCAGCGTCAGACAGCATTTGTCGGGCATTAATGCTGAAATGAACCTTTTTGGCGCAGCCGTGAGGCACACACTATTATTGCTTTATAATTATTTTCACTTTTATCTTTGTATTGTGTGTTTCACGAACTGTGTCCAAATAAATATTATTCTTTCTTTCTTTCTTTTGCTGTGCCCGCTTCACGCACCGCCGCTCCCGGCCCCCGCCTCTCGCTGGCGGGTCCGGCGATGGCGGAACAGGAGCGGCCAGCAAGTGCCGGCCCATATGCTAGGCCGGCAATATACAAGACGCAGGCGCCCGCTTCGCCGGCGCCCCCCCGCACATCCGCTTGCGACTCGCCCGCAATGCTGCCGGCATGCTCATCACGTATGGGATCGAGCATGTCGTTGACTTCTGTGGGCTCGGCCGCGTCCGGTCGTGGGGACATGTCCCCGGATATGACCCCACGATCCGATTCGCGGCCCACCGCAGGCGGACGACCGCCAGTCGCCAAGCAAATGTCGCCGGCGTCACCAACACCGTCGCTGGGGTTCAACTTTGAGTTTGAGCTTGAGGCCCGACCCCAGCGACGCAGAAGGAGCTCCGGCGTGACCGCGTCGGAGGAGGCAAAACGCTATTGTCTTGACCCGCCGCGGCCACAGCGCGAAAGGACGCCGCGGGGTCGAGGCACGCAAGCGTCGCCTACCTACTCTGACGCGGTCCGCCATAACACACCACCGCAGTCACCAACTCCACTGAGAGCCACCGGGGTGAGTACTTCTAACTTGACCCCGGTGTCCAATACCACTTCCGAACCCACTAGTGGCGCCAGTATGGCGCAGCGAAGCTTCCCTGCGGCGACGAGTGGCGGCGCTACTATCGCGCAAATTAGCGCCGATAACATCGCGCAGACGTCGCATACCAGTAAGGAATTCACAACCTGCGCGATAAAGCGTAACACTACAATACAAACCGCTCCCACATACACGACTGTTGATCCCTCAATCCGTAAACGGCTAGATCTGTGAGCGGGGCGAGGGTAAACTACATATCTACCTGTAGGGCGTCGAGTCGGCATCTCTGTCGCTGGTCGTCTTCGTCGGGCCTCCCCCAGGCAACTGGGGGTCTCACCTGGCGGGGACTGACCGCCGAGATGCCGTAAGAAAGCGACGCTATAGGAAATAGCGTCGTGGCGCGCCTACAGAAATATTCATTGCAACCATTCACACAGACACAGCTTGCTGTGTCACAATCCATAGGCCGATTTAGGCCAACATGAGGAAGGGCCCGTAGTTACGGGCCACTGTTATGCCTCCGCGAGCGAGGGGCGATGCTCCGACCCCGCTCGCCACGCCCCCTTGCGGGGGCGTCGCGACGTCTCGCATTTTAAGTAAGAGGATTAGCCAGTGATCCGATCGCGATAAGTGCCGAAGTATCGTTACAGTTATCGCGAATATCCGCGCGGTCCGATAATTTTCGTCTCTCTCTGTGTTGTACAGGACACCGTCGGGTCCCTGTACAGGCACAGAGGCGAGCATTTTAAAGATAGAGTTAACGACAATGTCTGTGCTAGTATTTACTGTGTTACAGACACCGGCGCCTTCCTCCTACAAACACGATTTGCTATAATAACATAATGATTTACAGTATTTTTTTTTTATTGGTTATTTTTTATTTTTTTAATCACAATAATTTATTATAAAACATAAACAATTTACATCTAACACTAATATATATAAATTATGTACAAGTATACAGAGGCAAAAAAAAAAAAAAAATTATATATGAAGAACTCACTGGGCATCAAAAAATTCGTCCGCATCGCTGTCAGTGGGAAAAGTGCCCAAAAGGCTGGCAGCATTGCCACGTTGGATGGCAATGCTGATTCTTTGACCTAAAAATTGGCCAGCCCTCTGGTCACGTGAAGATTCGACCAACCGCTTGGCGATGTCCCGAAATACTCGATGCGCACTGGGACCCCACGGCCCTAGAGTTTCAACCCCAAACGGCTCGAAAATATAGCTACCAATAAGGTTATTATATTTGCGCCGTTTGAGGTTTTCTGCACCCGCAGCAGCCGCTCCAGCACAGCCCGCCGTGCTAGGAAGATGGGATGGCGCGAGGGTGTCGACACAGGTTGCATCCCACACCAAGGGTCTACCCAACTTCCAAGGCATTATGGTCATTCCGTCTGGCCTCTTCCCATCGTCGCGTGCCAAGCCATTAGGTTCTAAAACAGCTGGCACCCCGGCGGTGACAAGAGCCCGACGGATAATGTCATTAATGCTTGCGTGTCGTGCCAAACGACCAGCGCTCTTGCTGCAGGAAAGACCATGGTGTCCGATACGGTCGACTGCTTCACCGCACTGACAGCGATGCGGAGCTCCGCAAGGAGCTCCCAAACGCAGACTTGTAGCGAGTCGGAAAGTAGTGTCACCCAGCATAGTGCCTATGTTGGGTGAAGGTAGCGCCTGAAGCCAGAGGCCCGGTTCCCATTCTCCCACAGCCAATAGGCGGGCACGCTCAGCAGTGTTGGTGGACGTATTAATGAGGTTATTCCGTACCAACCTGCAGAGCGGCTCATCCCACTGTCTCTGGGAAGACGGGTTCTCGGGCTGCTCCGTGCCCGGACAAGCCACTTTCCAGGCGTTTATCGCATCAGTCAAACACGGCACGTCAGAGTCAACCTGGGAAACGGTTAAGATTTTTCTGGTTAACTTTTCGGTGCTGTGGACCGAGGACAGGAACGCCGGTAAGCTCACACTAGAAATTTTGCGGACGCCGAGCCCACCAAAACGAATGGGTAGTGTAGCTTGCAGCCACGCGCGGTCGTCCAAAGCCACATTTATGATTGATGTTAGTGTACTTCGAATGATTTGATCGATTTTGTCTAAAAGGTGTGGCTTCTTCCATAAAGGGGAAGAGCGGAGAAAATACATAAAATTTGGACCGAAACAGCAGTATCTGATAAGGGTGAATGCCGAATGTAAGTTAATTTTAGAAAGTCTATCCGAAATGTCGTTGAAATGTTTAATTTTTTCATCAACGAAAGGTGAAAAACTGTCTTCTAAAATTGGGGAGCCTAGGAGGTGCAGTGAACTTTTTTCCAAAACTTTGATATCTGGGGCTATTGAATTGAATTTATGTATCGTCGATTGTTTGTCGATATTGCCGCAAGGGTAAATTTCACATTTTGAGTAATTGAGGTCGAGGCCGATGAATTGGAACTGCTGCTTGAGGAATTGGAGATCTTTTAGAACAGTATCTACGTCACCTCCTAGAGTCCCATCATCTAAATACCACATATTGAATTTTGAATTTAGTTGTTGTATTATGGGGTGAATTGCTAAACTGAAAATGACTGGCCCGAGAGGATCACCTTGTTGGCATCCGACTGCAGATTCCAAAACATTGTCTTTATAAAGTAATTTTGAAGGGTGCCTATAGCACTGCCACAAAAAACCATAAATTTCCGGTAACTCCTTTTTTACTTCGGCCAACAGAGTGTCCCTGTTAACGGAGTTGAAGGCGTTCTTGACGTCAACCTTGAGGATGACCTCACCTTTACCGGAATTCAAAAAACTGGAAAGGGCATGTACGGCAGCCTCGCAGCCCCCCTTGGATCCAAAGCCAAGCTGTAGGGGCTGGAACTTGTTTTTTAAAGCTTCGCTGTATAATCTGCAGCATATTTTGGCTGCCGTACGCCTGTAGGTACACCCAACGGCAATCGGACGGATGCCGCCGTCCTTCTTGAGCAGGGCACATAGATTTGCCCCGTACAAGACATCGATGACGGCATCATTCACACCGCCGTTGAGCATCAGGTTAATTAGAGCCACAAGCTCCTTCAAAAGTGACTCACCAGCTTCCCCGGCGCCTGAACTCAATAAGTCTTTTAAATGTTGAGGAGTCAGGCCGTCGAGGCCGCCGGCGGAGCCACTTCTGAAGGAGCTCACGGCAGCAATCAGCTGGGGGGCAGTAACGGTAAGTTGAGTTGCTGAATCCGGATCAGGAGGAAGGGGGGGGTCGGGAAAGGTGAGACCATCGGCAGGCACTGGATGTTTACTCTCCAGGGCTGAAATAGTGTCTGGAGAGTAAGGCGCCACCACATCGCTACTGAACAGTAGCCTGGCCGCTCCCCTGATATCACCTTCACTTAGTTTGGATTCCACATGTGAACATAAGCCTCTTCGTGAAGGGTTATTGGAAACAGGTAATTTTGGATCTAAAATAAGGGTCGAATTGTTGCAATTATCTTTAATTTGGTTCGTTAAGGTTTTTTTGGTCGCCGAATTTTTTTGCACATGCAGAATCCTATAAGGAAAAGTGAGTAATTGCTCCCAGGCACTTTGGGAGTTCTCCTGGGTCACAAGACGGAGACATCGCGCCAAACTCAGCGCAACGGACCGTCTCGCGCCCCGAGGAACTCTCTTTAGAACTGGGGTTGAATTTTTGAATTTTGCCAATGTTTTCCACAAGCTTTGATCTGGATGAGTTGATGTTGGGGATGCGGCTGAGGGGCACAAAGATACACCATGAGATTTGTGGATCCTGCCATAGTGTATCCTCAGGCCCCGTTCGCCTTTAAAAAAACGTGCCTGTGAGCAATGGGGACATCTCACCAGCTGGACATCAAGCGATGTGGCAGGTTGACTGGCACAATTTCCGACGTCGCTACGGCTGGCATTAATCATATAAAATAGAACACTTAAACTTACCTAAAAAAATAGAAATAAACTATATACAGACGCACTCACTAGGGAAAAAAACACAAGATAAATAAACTAAAACGAAAAAATTCACTATTTATAAAATTTGACGGAACTGTCATTTCTTGACGACAACGGCGCAATCGCACTCGGGGCCTGGGGCGCTGCGCATGCAGGGCGCCGCCTTTTCAACCGTTGCCTTGGTTTTGGTTGCTATTTTTTGAAGTCGGTAATAAGCGTATCAATCTTCACAAGAACTTCCATTCATTATAACTCGCTAGAATATGACGTTACAGATTTATGGCGGATTAACTGGGTCCCTCAGTCTGTACTGAGGAATCTTCAAAACATGAGTTTAGGGCATTTCTTGAAAAAATATTATATTTGCCGGATTTCGTGAGTTTTTGAAAAAACCCCGAGAATGGTTTTTTTTTGCACCTAAGTAAATTTTACGCACTACTCTCAAATGGTGTTCGTTTGTGTATATGTTTTATTGGTTGTTTTAGCGGCAATAGAAGTACTAAATCTGTGAAAATTTCAACTGTCTACCTATTACGGTACAGACGCCAGTACATCAACCTACTACAATCTGTCAAATTTCTTTTTTGCCTCTGTATACTTGTACATAATTTATACATAATGATACAAAAGTTCTCATACAAATTAGGTTACGCTCATTTTAATTTTAATTTAAATAAATAAAATTGAATTGAATAGAATATTATTAGATTGAAAATAATTTATTTACAAACATGATTTGCTATAGTAATAACATAATGATACAAAAATTCTCATACAGAATAAGTTACGCTCATTTTAAGTTTAATTAAAATAAATAAAATTGAATTGAATTGAATATTATTAGATTGAAAATTTAGTTTTATTTTAAGGCATGCAAGGAAATACATGAATAAGTGTGTGAGTTTGAGGGTGCCTGTAGGTACGAACAACGGTGTGTGTGGGTGTGTTTGTGTGTGCGTGTGTGCGCGCGGGTTTGTTTGTGTGTGTGTACGTGTGTGTTTTAGAGCTTATTATTTATGATTGCGTAGTAGTCTCAATAGTGTGACCTGTATTTAAAACTCGGTAGCCCTAACATAAGGTTGTTTTTACTATATCAAAGGATCAGTAAAATGATTTTCTCGCATTCGGCCTAAGTTTTTTGACAATAGAACAAAAGAGCGAGTTTATCTTTATATCTCGTGCCGCGCCCATCATCCATAATGTTGTGAAGTATTTTTTTTACCTGTTTTATTTTTGGTAAACAAATATGACATAATGATTTTTTATGAAAATCTAGCTTCTTCATTATTTTTTACGAAAAAC
The DNA here is from genome assembly GCA_949128155.2 of Xanthia icteritia. NCBI lineage: Eukaryota > Metazoa > Arthropoda > Insecta > Lepidoptera > Noctuidae > Xanthia > Xanthia icteritia. Next base: position 5,382,836 of record OY855862.1, on the reverse strand, counting down.
TAGCCACTTCGTTCGCGTGAAAGTCGTAAGACGCCACAATATACTAAAATAATAGTCACATTTTCCGCCCGCGTTTTACCTACTTCGTTTTCGTTTCTTTAGCGTTCTTTCAGGCTTTTTTTCTTTGGGTATTTTCATATTTCGTACACTTGGGGTTGAGTTGCAGAGTCGCAATGTCAGGATAAAGGGAGTCGCACGCTCTCGCTACTTGCCACAGCGACTAGACGCACGGTGCACGCGCACACCTGACGACAGTACATGCGACAGGTCAGTGTCAGCCTCAGTCTTGTTGTGAGCGCTGAGGCAGATGCACATGCGTTTGTAATTCAACTCTCAACATGGATACGTACAGTCTTTGCGCAAGCAAAACCCCACAACATCCATAGGATGCAGTCGATCCAAAACCGATTCCTTCGTAGAGCCACGGGAGCGCCCTGGTACGTTAGGAACGAGATGCTCCATCTCGATTTTAGAATCCCAACCATCCACCAGTTTCTTAAACGCATGTCCAAGCGTTACTTTGACTCCGCCGCCTTGCACCGCAATCCCTTGATTGTTGCTGCAGTCAAATACCCCCTCGACCCTCAGTCAATTTCGCCGTCCACGGCATATCCTTTCCGATCCCGATGATCCTGTCACACTCCTCCAGGAGTCTAATAGGGCCACCAGCACATTAAAAAACAGAAACACCCGACACCCGTCGTTCCGACCTCGCCGCAGAGGTCCACCGCGTGCGCGACCACCCCGAGTAAATACTCCCCCCCGACCCTTGTCCGATGAAACGCCAGCCCGCGTCGCAGCTGAGCGTGTAGTTTTAAATTCCCCCTATAATAATAATGATCACTCCTTGATCCAGCCTGTCCCTGAACTTGCTGTCCTCCCCTCAGCGAATGCCCTAAGCCGAGGTTCGTACCCCACAGGGGGTGCCCTTAGCGAGCATTCGCTTAGCTTTAACTTAGTATAGTTTGCATATATGCCCCTGGCTGGAGGCCCTTAGTGTAGAAACTATTGGCAGCCACAGGACAGTCCGGTTAAGCAGCCACGACCTTAGTGGTCACCTGCAAGATGCCGTAGTCAAAAAAAAAAAAAAAAAAAAGCCGGAACGACACAGTCGGATCTCAGCTATCACCAAGAACACATCTACGAAATAAATAGAAGAAAATCAAGACGTCTTTTATTAAGAAAACATCATACAGTCCACTTCAAATATAGACATCCTTTCCATTCTTAACTGCGGTTTCACTGCTATGGTTTCGCGGCGGAGATGTGCTACCAGCGAAAATTATCCTCCCTGGCGAACTTCCGGACTAATCCTGACCCACTCAAGAGTCTCGGAAGTGTTTTCTGCTTATTTCGACAAAGTAACTTTAAAAGCAAGTTAGGGGGCGCGTATGTTAAAAGGTTGGGAACCCCTGGTAGTTACTTCTAGCATAACAACAAATAGCAATTATTATTTGTTTTCATACATGAACTGGTGCAACATAAACTAAATAAACATGTTTTATTTAGTTTTGCATTCTGAGGCTAGATGGCTCTGACGACGAGGGGATAGATTTATTGTCATATGTATACACAAGACGATGGTCGAACTAATTAAAGTAAACAAGTGCATCATAGTATAATAGAATATTACTCATTAGATGGACCGCATGCAATATCATTTTTTTATTTTAATTATAATTATATCAGCTAGTAGCGACATCTACATGAAGGCTCGCTTACACCGCAAATCCGCCGGTTGCCCACTGACAGTGTGTTGTTTGGCGGTAGTAACATGAGTCGCGTGGCGCGCCACGTGACCTCGCAGGTCTCGTGAGCCGCACGCGCCGCTGCACCGCGGCCGGGCGGCGCGGCGCGCGACGCCGCTCGATGGCTCACAGACAGCACAGTACGTCATCACGCTCATAGACGCAATAGTAAAATGCAACTGCTGTACTTTTAGAGCTTGTCCAGAAAGGGCGAATTCGCCGCGATTCTCTCGTGCGTATCACGCGCGACCGTTTCGCCCAGAAAGAGCGTACCTACGCGCGAGCATTTGGGGACGAATATAGTCAGTATCTACAGAAAATGGAGTTGAACGAAGCGGTCACGTTGTGGTTAGCTTACCGTCGCTGGAAAAGACAAAAACGGAAGGAAAATAGAATGTATTTAGTACATCCAATTCTTAATGATAGAATGACACATAGTATGTTTGTAACTTTGTATCCAAAATTAAGACAACATGAGAAGAATTTTTTTAATTACTTTCGTATGTCCGTGAAATCATTTGATGATTTACTTTTATTAATTGAAGAAGATTTATCACCACGTGGAAACTATGTTCCGCGGGAGGATGTTGTGTCAGCAGAACAAAAACTCGTGATAACTTTAAGGTAAGTAATATTTTATTCATATACTCTTATAATACTAATACAGTCTTTTAGAATAAAAAATCAGGTTTACTACTAAAATCAAATCAAATGTAGTTATCAAATTAAATATAATAATTAAACAATGTCGCTGTTTTGGAAGAGTTCAAGACATTCACTATCCTGAGAATCTCTTGATGATGTTGATGGAGAATTTACGTATAATGCTGCCTGTGAAGATCTCGGCATTGAAATAGAATTTCGGCCTTGCCATGCTGTTAGGGATGGCGTTTCTGGATCATATTCTTGAAAAGTAAATTCGTTTGGTCTTGGAAAGTTGTGCATGGTATCGAGATTGAACCGGAATTGAAGTTGAAGATGAAGCCGAACTGTTAGACAAATACGAATACGAATTGTTTGAATACAGAGTTGATTGCGAAAATTGTTGAGCCGCTTGCAAAATTTTTATTATTTCAATTTTTACTGCTATACGATTGGCCTCGGGTACCTTAAGTAATTCTTTGTGTAAAGACAAACAGAACAATTTGTCATCATCACCTTCCGTTACGCTGGAAACCAGTGGCTGTTGTTGATTCCTAGAGTTTATATTGTTTTTAATTACGTTCAGGAATTCGACATCAGCAGCAGTCATTTTCTTTCTTTTAATATTTTGATTCGGCGGCCTCATTATGTCTTCCCTTGCATCTGCTGTAGACTCTTCGTTACCTGTCTCTGAGTTTTCAGAGGTGTCTTGAATATTGCTTTCTGTTTTTTTATTACGCACTGACCTTTCGAGAAACATAAGACGTTGAAAATATATATACTGAATCTTCGAAGCTCCAGAGCCTGATGGTGCATTCTTTGTTTTTTTCATTTCACGAACAAATGTGTCGCGAAGACGTTTCCACTTTTTTTGAAGAGTGTTACCTGAAATTAACAGTTTAACAATAAGTTTTCAATTTTGTTTCAGGTATTTAGCAACTGGCTATTATTTTGCTGACTTACATTATGCCTATAGATTGGGAAAATCAACTGTAATTGACATCGTTCAAAAAACTGTATACGTTATTTGGAAGAAGTTAAAAGACAGAGTAATGAAAGTACCTTCGACAGAAGAGTGGATGGAAATTGCGAGAGGATTCGAAAAATATGCAAATTTCCCTAATTGTATTGGAGCAGTTGATGGTAAACATATAAGAATCACAAAACCCTTAGATTCCGGCTCTATGTTCTACAATTATTATAAACATTTTTTTTCGACAGTGCTGCTTGCCGTGTGTGATGCAAATTATTGTTTTATCTATATAGATGTTAGAGCATAATTATGGGAAGAGTAATGACTCAACGATTTTTAAAAACTCCACATTCTTCAAAAAACTCATGGAAAGATCTTTAAACATTCCGGGACCAGAAGCAGTATCAGAAATTCGTACAACATGTTCTCATGTTATAGTTGGAGATGAGGCTTTTAGCTTATCAGAAAATATTATGCGACCATATTGCGGTAAGAATTTAACCAAAGAAAAACGAATATTTAATTATTACCGTCTCTCTAGAGCTAGACGTTATATTGAGTGTTGTTTTGGAATCTTGGTAAACAAATGGCGAACATTTCACAAACCACTCAATGTACATATTGAATTTGCGCAAAACATAATTAAAGCTAGTTGTGTTCTTCATAATTACGTCAGGTTAAGAGATGGATACAGGTACGAAGACACATTGTTCGAAACAGCTCTAGACGGTCTGAGTACGACTACAACTCGACCGAGTGTAAGGGCTCGAGACACGAGGGGTATATTCACTGATTATTTCATGAAGGAAGGTCGACTGCCGTGGCAAGACACAATGATCTAATTTTCTCTTTGTTACTAATCAATAAAATAAATAATAATAATTACTCACCCAAATCTTTCTTTTTTCGTCGGAGTCATCTTTATCAAAAAATATTATCACCAATTCGTCCCAAGATCGACGTTTTAAAATTCTGTTGGCATAATCAGGTGATTCCAAATCCCATATCGCCAGTCGTTTTTCTATTTCGTCTATAAACAATTCCGTATCAAAATTTTGGCGCTCCATTTCCCTGGATACGTGCATTCGCTCTGGAGCACAGAGTACTTTATACTTGCTCTGGAGTTCGCGCGTCAACTGGACGCAACAAGGAGTCTCTAGTATCTCGACTCGCGCGCAATACGCGCGAATCAAGCGCGAGTCGAGAGTCTGGCGAACTGCACGCGATTTACGCGCGTATTTTGAAATCGCGCGATGCTTGTGGACGCGATGTATTGGCACCTAGTATCTTGTTAACACGCGAATGAATTCGCGCGAAACGTTTCACGGCTAATTCGTCCCTTCTGGACAAGGTCTTAAATAGCAAGCGCGCGCGCAGGCGACGCGACGGTGAGGGTGGGAGCGAGACAGAACACTGATTGAATCAATATTTACACACTGGAATTTTTCTTAATTCATTCATATCTAGTTACTGACTTGACGTCCGTACGTATTTTTCGGGTGACCACTGAAAATCAGCGCTGTGCTGTGGGTCCCTCATAGCACAGAATTATGCTGAGTGGAAGCCTTGTCACAGTCATGACGTGCAGCTGCCAAATATATATGTTGTTTATTTTTTTGACATTTGTATGCACGCGTCTGTGACAAATAAATCTTTTTTTCTTTCTCCATGATATGAAATCCATGTGTGATTTAAAGAAAGATTTAAATCACACATGGATTTAGAGCTAAACGAATTTACATTACATCGTTCCGTTTCTGCCAATTGTTTGAAGCAGAATGATGGTTTTAAATATGTTAGTGATTTGTGATGCAAGGCATATGTTTATGTACAAGAAAACAGTTCATTTACAAAATAAAACGACAATTTTCAAGAAGGACTTTATTTTAAACAGAAGATTCATAAAAAAAGAACTTTATTATACAAGACTCATACCGCCGCGTCCTAAAGCTTTTATTGCCTAGGAAAGCGGTGAACGATCACACAATACAGGCCGTCCAAGTACAGAGCGTTTGTTTGACACCACAATGACAAATACTGGTGGAAACGACTGTTATGAACAGGACTGACCCGCTTTCCTAGGAAAGTAGTTTTACCAAAGCAATCAAAGTCAAATAATTTATTTTAAAAGGCCCTTTTTAATGGTCGTACTCCCACGAAAACGCGATCATCAGTCACTTAATTGTTAGATACACGCCATCTGTTGGCACCACCGCGCATTCGGGTTCGCCCTGCAGAATAAACGCGACGGTTGCGTGTTTGCGCGATGATCGCTTTGGTAAGGACGCAACCTGAACAATAAAGTCAAATCATTTATATAAGCATCTTATAATCATTTATAATAAGCATACAGTTAAAAGGCATTTGCAAACGTCAAAATTTACAAGAAAATAGAATTGATTCTAGTTGCTCTTTCCATAAGGTAGTTTCTAATGGAGAAGAGTGTGCATGTGCAAGTAACTCCACAGATACACATGAAAAATATACAACAATTTACATAGAATATCAGGCAAGATTGTGGGCCATACGCAAGCCTATCAAATATAAAGAAGTACTTTAACAGAGAACTTCTTTAAAATTACAGACAAAGTCATAAGTACTAACATAAATAAATAAATAATTAATAACATGACACCAACATTGTTCACTTAATTTGCAATAAACGTTTGGACTTTGACAGAAACAGACAAGAATTAGTATGGCCACGATGTCAAAATTAGTTCAAATAAATCTCAATAGATGGCGTTATAAAATGTTGTAAATAAAATAAAAATCATTCATTTCAGACCCATAAAGTCCATTTAGTTCGTATACAAACTAGTTTAGTCTTACATCTACCAGAGAAACAACACACTTAATACGCCACACCACAGTGGCATGTAGGCGTATCCAATATCCCAGTACGGGGCTGTCTAACCTATCTGTTATAGTTTTCAGGATGCTGTTGGGGCTGGCGCGTACCCTGCATGATGGAACAACTTGCGCATGATGGGGTGAAAACCATCTATTCCCGCCTCTGCGGAAATGCCGGAAGCACTGCAGTAGCGTGGCAACCCTATCAACATCCTGACTGAGTTATTGGTATTATACGAACTTTTAAATAAAACTTTTGTCCTGAATTAGAAAACAAAACCATGTGTAATGTAAACTGTGTTTGTAATATAAATACTGGAAGACATATGAGTTCCATACTTTTCCGCTAAGGGGAAAAGAACGTGCTCAAACAAAAATTGCATTAACAACGAAAACAATGTTAATTTCGAATCTAAATACTTTCCATTGAATATAAATATAATACAAGAAAAAGGTATTGCAAAATTACAAGAGCCTATAGAATCAGGGATGAGAACTGATTTTCCGCTCCTTCGTCCTTTGTGTAAAATAGGAACAGTAACACATTCAATTACAATTTAAATAATTTAAAAATATTAGAGCTTCATGATATTAATTTACCCATCAGCGATGTACCTGTTAATATTAAAATCAACAATAGAATCTGAGATCTCGGCCATGATTTAATTCCATCCATCTCTTATTTCTGGAGGTATAAGCCACTACAAAGCTCATTGTCACCGAACACACGGATTTCAATGTTATGACGAAATGTATAGCAAAATTCAGAAAAGCAATACCAGTTTAATGCTTCATGCGATAATGTATACGTTGCAATCGGACGATTCTGATTAGAGATATATAAAAGTATAAACCTATGTCAAAGTGGTAAGCGTCAGAACCCCTGGACCAATAGAGATATTTGATGTTTATAAAATACCAAAATGCACTTCCTTTTTGCTACTATTTGATACCTAACTTAAATATTTAGTACCTCGACTGACAGCGAAAAAACGGGTAAAGAAAGTGGTCAGACATTCTGACATCAGGATGTCTGGACCATTTTTTTTCTCATAGTTTGGGACGACAACTAATTTATCTTTTTGTAAAAATTTATTACCTTTTTAGTACCTCAACATATTTTTTTAATTTTTTTTTTGTCATACCAGTAAAATGTTACGCAAGAAAGACTTTTTTGTTAACGGATATTAACAAGGTATTACTTACTAACTTAGGTACTAATATCACAACGGAAACAAAATGCGTTGAAAAAATGCATTTTTTTCGAGATTTATTGTATCCAATTATGCCTGCCAAGAACAGGAGTCATTTAGTTCGACAAGTAATCTTAAGGTCAAAGGTTCGAAGATACATGTAAACTGATGTAAGCGACATTATTTTAAGACAAGCAACTGTCAACAGTGATGTAAAACTACTTGCACCAGTGTACGTAGAAAATAGCAATAGGTATGAAGCAGGCAGCTTACTTAGGCGAACAGACACTGAGGAAATGCCCGATAATAAAGGACACTGATAAAACGAAAGAAGGAAGCCAAAGCTTTAAAAAAAAGAAGAAAAAAAAAAAAAAGATTGTTTATTAATTGTTGTAATGGACGCCGAGCGTGCTTATATGTGATACATAAAGACTGGAGTTATATACCAGTGAAGTGTAAAAGTGTTAGTGTAAAAACAAAAGTGGAGACCCTATCTGTGCACAGGGGCACAAGTAGCGGCGGGACCGCGACGGACTTTTTGTCAGTTTAAGTTTTTCTTAGTGTCTAATTAGAATTGTGTATTAATGTATGTTCTTATTAGCTTCTAATGATTGAATTGTAATTAGTTTTCTTATTTAAAACCAATAAGATTGGATAAAGCAATAATCCCCAAAGAATTAAATGTGTAACGAAAATTCTCGTAACTCGAAAACGAGGTTTTTTGTTTATGGAGATATTCTAACAAAATTAGTGTCAAATGAAAGGTATACATGTAAAACCATTTCTCTCGTTCAAATCATGTGAATCGGTCCACGGGTTTCCAAGATATCAGTAAGATTGTATAGTAAACATGTACCATAATCGACTCTCAAGGAGTCTATGTTCTAGGAAGTTTTTTGTATGTAGAAATATGACATGTAATGATATGTAATATGATTAAGGGCTACATGAGCCATATGGTGAGAAAAAAACTGTGACGATACGACTTAAGGAACCATCAGAAACAGGGCTCAAAAGAGCAAGACCGTAGTGAAATTGCGAGCAAAAAAGGTCTCAAAATTCAGTGGTCTCGCTACGGTAATTTAAGCTTAGCGGATTTAGTATAAAAGACGGGCCATTGGGCAGCAAATTGTCTCTTAAAGGCAAATTGCGCATTTACACTGCGTGTATCCGCCCCATCATGACCTATGCGGGTACAGTCTTTGCGCATGCAAAACCCCACAATATCCATAGGATGCAGTCGATCCAAAACCGATTCCTTCGTAGAGCCACGGGAGCGCCCTGGTACGTTAGGAACGAGATGCTCCATCTCGATTTAAAAATCCCAACCATCCACCAGTTTCTTAAACGCATGTCCAAGCGTTACTTTGACTCCGCCGCCTTGCACCGCAATCCTTTGATTGTTGCTGCGGCCAATTATACCCTCTCGACCATCAGTCGACTTCGCCGTCCACGGCATATACTATCCGATCCCGATGATCCAGTCACACTCCTCCAGGAGTCTAATAGGGCCACCAGTACAGTGCACAAAAACACCCGACACCCGTCGTTCCGACCTCGCCGCAGAGGTCCACCGCGTGCGCGACCACCCCGAGTAAATACTCCCCCCCGACCCTTGTCCGATGAAACGCCAGCCCGCGTCGCAGCTGAGCGTGTAGTTTTAAATTCCCCCTATAATAATAATGATCACTCCTTGATCCAGCCTGTCCCTGAACTTGCTGTCCTCCCCTCAGCGAATGCCCTAAGCCGAGGTTCGTACCCCACAGGGGGTGCCCTTAGCGAGCATTCGCTTAGCTTTAACTTAGTATAGTTAGCATATATGCCCCTGGCTGGAGGCCCTTAGTGTAGAAGCTATTGGCAGCCACAGGACAGTCCGGTTAAGCAGCCACGACCTTAGTGGTCACCTGCAAGATGCCCTAGTCAAAAAAAAAAGCCGAAACGACACAGTCGGATCTCAGCTCTCACCAAGAACACATCTACGAAATAAATAGAAAAAATCAAGAAATCTTTTATTAAGAAACAACATACAGTCCAATTCAGTCTGGTCCATCGAGCGGCGGATATCAAGAACGAAGAAACCCGCCACAAGACCCTGGTCCACGGAGCTGCAAGGAAGAATCGTCGTGAAGAAGAACGAAGAACCCGCAGCAAGAGCGAAAAATGAATCCGACAGTCTTAGTATACCCGACGTACCGAACGATCGCCGAGCCGAAGAACCGTCACCGTCCCGTCGTGACGACGTCACCAAACCGTCATCACCAGAAACGTCACCAAACCGACAGTCTTAGTCTAAAAACGTGTTTGAACCTGCCCGGCTGTAACGCAGGTTTAAACCCGACGTGCCGAACCACGTGTGACGACCCGTCGTGCCAAGAAGAGTGACGACCCGAAGCCGAAGAATTGCCGAATCAAACAAGTCAAAAGGACTTAGAAGATGGTGGTCACAAGGAGCCAAGGGGACGCAGCGGAGGTGGAAGATCAGCGGCGCAGCCAGCTGCAACAGGAAGCCCGACGTAGGGAAATGGAGCTGATCGAAAGGGAGCGCCAAAGAAGATTGTCACTGGACCCGCCGGCGTCACCGTTCTCCAAGCCAGCAGCAGACACCAGCACGGCAGGACCTTCGGGGATTCAAGGAACCACAGCTACGGTTCAAAGAAGAATGGGATCACCGACCAGATCAGTTAGGTCGCAACGATCAACAACAAGTGTAACCACGCGGCTACGGATGGTGGAGCTGGAAGCAGCAGAGAAGCTAGCAGCCATAAGAAAAAGGGAATTGGAGCTGGAAGCGGACCTGGTCAAGAAGCGACTAGGCGTGGAAGTATCGGTGATCCACGATGATGAAAGCGTGCACGAAGAAGGACCCGCCCCTCCTCGTGAGGAACCACATCAGAAGGTGGACGAATGGCTGAGGACGAACCCCCTCAGCACACGGGGAGAGGAAGCACGGGGCGAAGAAGGAACTCGCGAAGAACAGAAGCAGCTGCGATTCTAAGTTCAACGAGCAAGATCACCGACTCCATCAAGGAACAGGAACAGCATCGAGCACCTGGCAGCTACATTAGAAAAGATGGCCAGGCCCAGGCCTCGTCACACGGACCTGCCAACCTTTTCCGGAGCAGCCAACGAGTGGTTGCCATTCAAGGCAGCAGTACGAGACACGACCAGCATGTACCAGATATCGGCAGCAGAAAACATCCAGCGACTGAGGAGCTGCCTGAAGGGAGATTCAAGAGACGCCGTGGCCGCCCTTCTGCATACGGCCACCAATCCAGACATCGTGATGAAGGCCCTCGAGCAGTGCTTCGGAAGACCTGAAGTAATTATCGACAAAGCGCTGGAAGACCTGAAGAAGTTGCCGAAACCCGGTACATCAGCAGCAGAACTCAACAGCTTTGCCGTCAAGCTGCAGAACATCGTCTGCGTGCTGAAAACGATCGACCGAAGAGGATACTTATTCAACCCCTGATGACAAGAGAAGTGTTGGACAAGCTGAGCCCGCATCTACGATCTCGATGGTGCGACTACGCCTACGATCACGAAGGAACAACGGACCCGGAAATCGTCATGTCTCGCTTCCTGACCAGCGAAGCGGACAGAGCGTTGCGGTACACATATGCTCCGGCCACGTGCGCTGCAAGCATGAAAAAGGAAACCCGGTCAACCGTAACACTGAAGAAAAAGGCGAACGTGTTCAACACTACTGCAGGAGCGGACGAAGAAAAGGAAAAGAGTCCCAAATGTGAACAAGATCACATCCTGACGCAGTGCCCCAAGTACAAGGTACTAACCATAGAAGAAAGATGGAAGCTCCTAAAGGAAAAGGGAATATGCTTCAAGTGCGCCCAGAAGAGACACAGACGCATGAGCTGCAAAGCAAAGCCATGCGGGGTGGACCAATGCAGCCGACCACATCACGTGACCCTCCATCAAACACGAGAAGCGAAAAGGGAAGATCCGAAACCAGCGGAACCGTCAAAAGAAGAAACGGTCATGTCAGTAGCACCGCGTCCAGCTGCCGGATCAAGAGCAGTCCTGCTGAAGATGTGCCCTATCGTCGTTTCCGGACCACGGGGGGAGGCGAGAACATACGCTCTCCTGGATGAAGGAGCCACCATCACCCTCGTCGACAAGGACCTGGCGGGGAGCATCGGAGCGAAAAGGACCATCGCAACCACTTCACCTGAACGGGGTCAACATGTCGCAGAAGGAGATGGAGAGTCAACTGGTGAACGTCCAGGTCAGGGGGCTGAAGAATGGAGACAGATACAAGGTCAGAGTAAGGACCATGAAGAATCTTCGACTGCACCAACAGTCCATCCCGGATACGCTATTGGACTACGAGCATCTGAGGAACCTGACACCGGAAGGGGTGTGCTACGAGAAGGCGCGCCCCGGGCTCCTAGTCGGAACAGACCACTGGGAGTGCATCGTATCCCGCGAGCTCCGAGTCGGCGGCCCGGATCAACCAGCTGCATCGAAGACACAGCTGGGATGGGTGGTGCACGGAACCGCGCCACGCAACGCCATATACCAGGAGGGAAATATGCTGCACGTCTACGAGCCCGACCGAACGATGGGAACAAGCAGCCAAGAACTTCACGAATTAGTCGAACGCCATTTCAAGATCGACGCGCTCGGCATACAAAGCAAGCCGAGAATCAAGGAAGCGGATCTACGGGCCATGGACATAGTCGTGAGGACTACAAAGAAGACTGACACCGGCTACGAGGTCGGACTACCGTGGCGACGTCACCATACCATCAAGCTACGGGCAAGCACTCCGACGGCTGAGGAAAATCGAGCAGAAGATGGACGCGGACCCGGACTTCGCAGTCGAGTACTCCAAACAAATCACCAACCTGCTGGAGAAAGGATACGCGACGCCGTGCGACGGATCCGAGGAAAAGAGCGCCGTCTGTTGGTACCTGCCACACTTCGCCGTGCAGAACCCAAACAAGCCCGGCAAGCACAGGCTGGTGTTCGACGCAGCAGCGAAGAGCAACAACGTGTGTCTAAACGATGAACTGCTGGAGGGACCCGACCTGCTGCTGTCGCTGCCAGGAATCCTCTTCCGATTCCGTGGAAGGTCGGTGGCAATCACAGCGGACGTGCAGGAAATGTTCCTGAGAATCAAGATAAGGCCGGAAGACCAACCAGCACAGCAGTTCCTATGGAGAGGCGACAAGAGGGAAGAGCCTCCGAAGAAATACAAGATGACCAGCATGATCTTCGGCGCCGCGAGCTCCCCGTACATGGCCCACTACATCCGCAATTACAATGCGGACATATACGGGCAAGAGTGTCCACGCGCCTTAGAAGCCATCAAGAAGAGCCATTACATGGACGACCTAGTGGCCAGCTATGAAGACACCGAAGAAGCATGGAAGGCGGTAGAGGAAACAAGAACGGTGCACGCGCACGCTGGATTCACGCTTCGAGGATGGAGCTCCAGCAACAAGACGGCGCTACGCAACGTGCCTCTGGAGCTACACGCCACCTCTCCCACACAACTGGGGGGAAAGCAACCCGAGAGCAAGATCCTGGGGCTACACTGGAACGCGGAACGAGATGAGCTGGGATTCAACACGTCAATGAATCGAGTTCCAGCCGAAGTACAGGCAAGAGCCCGCGCTACGACCAAGCAAGAAGCCCTCAGCGCTGTGATGACCATCGCATTTCGGCTATTGCAACAAGGTCGTCGCGGTGGACGACTCTGAGTCACCTCTACCGTCCCTACAGTCACTTGCCCCACCCGCTACTTGCGCCCCCGTAGCTTCCCCCTTCCCCGACCCCCACCCGATTACGTCATCCTCCGCATAGGATGCCCCCACCCCACCTACTATCGGGCCAAAAAAGGTCCCCCAACCACCACCCGTGTTCGTTCAGGACAAGGGAAAGTGGACGGATATTTCTAAGTGGTGTTGCGATCAAAAGATCGCATACACTAGCGCCCGCAATACCCAACAGGGTATAAAAGTCACCATCCCAACTTCCCGCGACTATAGGGAATTTACAAAACTTCTGAGAGAGAGACGTGTGTCATTCCACACGTTCTCCCTCCCAGAGGAACGTCAGATCCGAGAGGTGATCAAAAGGATCCCCAAGGAAATCTCCCCCTCCGACATTCTAGCCGACCTTCAGTCGCAGAACATCCCTGTCGACGAGGTCCACCGTATGCACCGCAGTAAACGTGGAGTAGAGTCATCATCGGCGACAAGCTCGGCGCCTGGTTTAAAAAATGGAGGATCGAAGTTAACCCAGATAAAAGCCAAGCGGTTCTCTTTTCGAAACCGAAAAAGCGATGGAAACCCCCCCTCCGACCAATTACCATGTTCGGCAAGCCTATCCCCTGGGAGAAGCGAGCCAACTACTTAGGTGTTGTCCTCGACCAGCATCTCTCCTTTAGCGAGCATATAAAGCAGGCTCGGTCGCGAGCCGCTGTCGCGTTAGGCAGACTCCACTATATCCTGAATGCACGTAGCAAATTGTCACTAAAGTGCAAATTGCGTACGTACACGGCGTGCATTCGTCCCATCATGACCTATGCGGGAGCCGTCTTTGCACATGCAAAGCCCCACCATATCCATAGGATGCAAACGCTCCAAAATAGATTCCTCCGAAATATCACCGGTGCCCCCTGGTACGTTAGGAACGAGATCCTCCATCTCGACCTAAAGATCCCCACAATCCACCAATTTCTAAAACGCAATTCCAAGTGTTTCTTTGAGTCCGCTGCCAAACATCGCAACCCTCTGGTTGTAGAGGCCGACCCTGATGACCCCATAACCCTCCTCCAGGAGAGCAATAGGGCCACAAGTACAGTGCTCAAGCACAAACACCGACCCGCATTCCGACCTCGCCGCCGAGGTCCTACGTAATCGCGACCCTCCCGAGTAAATAATACTCCACCCCGACCCTTGCTCGACGATGCGCCAGACCGCGTCGATGCTGAGCCTGTAGCTTTAAATTCCTTGATTAATAATCATGAAACATCCTTGATCCAGACTGTCCCATCTTGCTGTCCTCCCCCCAGCGACGCCCTAAGCCGAGGTTCGTACCCCACAGGTGGTGCCCTTAGCGACCGCTCGCCTAGTTTTAATTAGAATAGTTTTTGCCCCTGGCTGGAGGCTTTGAGTGTAGCAGCTTAAGGCAGCCGCAGGAAAGCCCGGTTAAGTAGTCATGACCACAGAGGTCAACTACGAGATGGCATGTCCAAAAAAAATAAAAAAATAAATGAGTGCGGATTAGCCCGTGACCAGTCGCGATAGTTAACGAAGCTTCGTCATAATTATCCCCCAGTACCGATTCCCCCCCCCCCCCCCCCACCCGGCGCTGCGCCGTCGCTATCGACGAAGCAAAAGCCGGGTAAAAAGAAGCTGCGATTCCCTCAGCTGGTCGTCGAGACGCTGACCAACTGGGCCGCACACTTCCGGGCCATCAGTGGGAAACTGGGCCGGCCTCGTAACGCTCGTCCGTACGGGACCGGGGTGAGATTTTCCCCGGAGACCGAAGACGAATACAGGCTGGTCCAGCGGTACCTGACGGGTCTGAAAAGAGCATCGGCGTAAGCTGGCTTGCGTACTCGTTTGCGTACCAGCGGACAAGAACCTCAAGATCGCCATACGGGGCCTGCCGGCGGACACGAACCCGAAGGAGATTGAGGAGGAACTCCGGACGTTGCCACATGACATGACATGCCACATTAAGGGCGCACAAGGGAGACCCGGCTGTGTATTCCACGCCATCCTCAAGAACACCCCCAAAGTTCGGGCCATTTATGACCCTTTAGGTTCATAACGCCAACTTCCCAAAACGTTCACCCTCCCAAAACGTCCTCTTCCCAAAATGGTAATTCCCTAAATGTCTATTTCCCATTTCATCCACTTTCCTAAAATTACCACAAATCAACAATTCCCAAAAATTCCACTTCCCATAACATCAACTCTCAAAACGTCGACTTTATGGAGATGTGAAAACCGTGTATCGTGTTCCGCAACCATAACGTTGAATAGTGGCCGTACCAATATTTTGAGAAAGACGAATCACACCTGCGCTTCAAACAGTCATCGAAATGAGGTATTTAAGATTATATTTAATTCTAAGCTTATGGTAAATTAGTTATTATTATTAAACTGAAACAGGACCACTGTTTCAGTTTAATAATAATAACTAGAAAAACCTTCTTTTAATTCACCAGCGCACAGTGGATCGAAAATCGGCTGTAGAAGACATAGGATCTCGATTTCTTAAATGTTATTTTTTTTGCTGGAAATGACTTCTGCTGATCATTACTGTTCTATAAAATGTCATATGAAGTAATTGTGTGCACAAATGGAAGAGTTATAATTTTTATAAGAAAAAAATGTATGGAGCTGACATGAAAAATGAGGATATCTCTGGAATCGAAAGGTTGGCCATTATATCCTTGCACACTGTTATAGTACTATTTATTTGTGAATTTTTGACATACTTAATATTGCGAAATCACTTGCGATTTTTTTTTTAAAAATCCTCAAATTTAAAAAAAAATTAATGTTTATGATATGTACATTTGAATGCTTAAATATGGCTATGCCAAGTGTAACTTACAATATTTTTTATGCTTAGACCAAAACATTCTAAGAAATCACAAAGTCGTATTACCTACTTTGTGATTTTCATTTGAAATGACATGGTAATTATGAATTACGTAATACGTAATCTTGTCTAATGCCTCAAGTCCACATTAGCTAATGATTAATAAAACTTAATACCTATATACCTAGTTAAAAGGATAAGTACCAAAATAATTTGGGGTACTCGCTAATTTAGCAATTAGTGCAGGATTAACTTAATGAAAGTAATTAGATAAATGTGATACCATCATTAGTCAATAACAATAAATAGTCAAACATTGGATTCACAACTTCAGTTCATTTAGAGCATTTCTAATACTAACATCTATCCTAATCCTACCGTGTCTTTTTACTCAGTGATCGTGAATAATGGAAAGCCTCGTTACAAATTTTTATTTGTTTGTTATTCTGAGCAATCAGGATGCTTCGTCTTTCGATCATGAAATATTGTTCAACACACTTGTTATTCGACTGGGGTCTAGCCTTTCAGATGAAGACAGTGTTACCGTGAAAGAAATTTGTCGAAGATTTACACGGGCATTTCAAAAGAGATGGTTACGATCTCACAGGAAAAGTGAAGTTTTTAGAGGTGATTACAGTAATTGGCTTGAGGCAAATATTGACTGGCCAAACTGCGTGCAAACCAATTTGCTCATTCAAGAATCAACAAGTGAAAATATTTCTACAGAACCTGTACCTGAACCTGTACCATCAACTTCAACAATGAAATCAACTTCAACGATGACAAAAAGATCTCGAAAGCCGTTTGAAGATCTAAGTAACAAGCAGAAGAAGAGACGATCTGATGAACATAATTATAGGCAATGACCCTAATGAAGTAGCTTATTCAGCTGCAGCACTTTTGAAAGGAGATGGTCATGAGGATATTGCATCTGTTATTGTACATATGCTCCAAAATCCAGAAGCAGCAGGAAAAATCAAGGAAATGTTGAACAAACCAGCTCCTTCAATAATAGTTTCACCAGAAAAAGCACTGGGTTTGCTACTTTCATTAAAACTATCGAAATGGCAATATATCACATTAAGGGAAACGACTATTCGAGAAGGTTCAAAGGAGATATATCCGTCTTACTATAAAGTGCAAAAAGCTAAGCTACAGTGCTACCCTCCGAAGACATTTGTGACTGTAACGGATTCATTTGCTAAGATTGCACTACAAGCGTTACTAGATTTAACAGTGAACAGAATTTTTGAAAATATTCGTAGTCCTGATGCGATACAAGATAAACAATTGATATTAATATCAAAGTGGGGATTTGACGGTGCATCTAACCAAAGTAGATATAAGCAAAACATAGTGGTCAAGATGATTCCAGCATATTTATGACCTCTTTGGTTCCATTAAAGTTGACAGCTGACGGTGATACCGTATGGGTGAATCCAAAACCCTGCTCACCTAGGTATTGCCGTCCAGTCCAGTTTAGTTTTGTGAAAGAAACCAAAGACGTTGTCATAAATGAAAAAACTGCAATGGATAACGAAATTGAAGCTCTCGTTCCCTCAAAATGTCAAGGACATGAAATTAGATGACGATGATTGACGGCAAAATTTGTACATATCTGTCTGAAGCTAAGTCAAATGCGGCCTGCTACCTGTGTTTGGCTAAGCCTACAGAAATGAATAAGTTAGATGTCATTGCGTCAAAAACCATTTCTTCTGGTGTGTATGAGTTCGGATTATCATCACTTCATGCCCGCATTAATGTGATGGAATGTCTTCTACACATAGCGTATCGTCTCGACTTCAAAAAGTGGTCTGCAAGAGGAGAAGGTCATCAAGAGTTATTGCATTCACGAAAAAAACTCATTCAAGATCGATTCAAAGATGATCTCAACCTTTTGATTGACATCGTTAAGCAAGGATCAGGCACAACTAACGACGGGAACACAGCAAGGCGGTTTTTTGAATTTCCTGATAAAACTGCAGCGATCACTGGATTAGATGAAGAACTAATACGCAGATTTGCTGTGATTCTGCAAGCTATCACATCTGGAGAGATTGTAGACGTGCCGAAATTTAAAGAATACGCTAGAACAACCGCTGAAAAATACGTGGAACTGTACGATTGGTACTACATGTCATCAACCGTCCACAAATTGTTGATTCACGGAGGGGACATAATTGCAGAAAATGCTATTGTACCAATTGGAAGTCTTTCGGAAGAAGCTTCAGAGGCCCGAAACAAAGACTTTAGGAGGTTCAGAGAACACCATTCGAGGAAAAAGAATAGACAAGCATCAAACGAGGATATCCTCAATATGCTTATCGTCTCTTCTGATCCTCTAATTTCGTCCACAAGACCAAAATTAAATGCCCACAAGAGGCAGACATACTTTAAGGAAACAGTAGAACTACTGAAACTTCAGGATCAGGAAGCTCCGACAGAAGTCTTAGAAGTTATATCTATTGTAGAGCCTGATTCTCAAGTGGATTCTGATGGTGACGAAGTATAAAATAAGTTAACTTTTATTGTTTATGTTAGGTTAGGTTAAGTTATTTTTTTTTTTAATAATTTGCTTTTATTTTTAATCATACAATAGTTTACCATTTATTGTTATTGACTAATGATCACGTTTATCTAATTACCCTCATTATGGTACGTATCCTTTTAACAGGTATATAGGTATTAAGTTTTATTAATCATTAGCTAATGCGGACTTGAGGCATTAGATAAGATTACGTATTACGTAATTCATAATTACCATGTCATTTCAAATGAAAATCACAAAGTAGGTAATACGACTTTGTGATTTCTTAGAATGTTTTGGTCTAAGCATAAAAAATATTGTAAGTTACACTTGGCATAGCCATATTTAAGCATTAAAATGTACATATCATAAACATTTTTAATTTTTTAATTTTGAGGATTTTTAAAAAAAAAATCGCAAGTGATTTCGCAATATTAAGTATGTCAAAAATTCACAAATAAATAGTACTATAACAGTGTGCAAGGATATAATGGCCAACCTTTCGATTCCAGAGATATCCTCATTTTTCATGTCAGCTCCATACATTTTTTTCTTATAAAAATTATAACTCTTCCATTTGTGCACACAATTACTTCATATGACATTTTATAGAACAGTAATGATCAGCAGAAGTCATTTCCAGCAAAAAAAATAACATTTAAGAAATCGAGATCCTATGTCTTCTACAGCCGATTTTCGATCCACCGTGCAGCGCCACCCATTATATAAATGAGATACTACAGAGTACCGCTACTCGACACTAGATGGCGCTGTCGCCTGACGTCACTTTTCTGAAACGCGGTGTTAAGATTCTCCGCGAGTTAATGACCTCAACTAGAATATTTAATTATAAGTAGGGGATTCGCCAGTTTCCGATCGCGACAGTCTGCCGAAGTGACGCTTACTATCGCGAATATCCGCGCGGTCCAAATATTTCGTCTCTCTCTGTGTTGTACAGGACACCGTCGGGTCCCTGTACAGGCGGCACAGAGAGGGTCGCCCGTGCTGCCCGGTGCTACACCAGCATCGTCGTGGACGCGGAGGAAATTTTAAAATTTTAAATGCCGAAACCCCGGCACGCGCGGCTCTCTGGGCTGCGATGCCGGGTCCCCGGGAGCCCGACCGGTGATGAATCGGGCGCTGTCGCTGCCAAATATTGGCGACGCAGCGCTCGGTGCACCGCCGGCCGGTCTCCAGAAGAAGACGACCGCCAAAAAGAAGAAGAAGCGGGGGGGGGGAGGGGAGCCGCTGTGCCCCCCGGCCCACCGACGACATCGGCGCCTGCGCGCGTTGCGCCCACGCCGTCGTCGGGCCGTCAGCACGCGGTACCCGTCCGTCCCGCCGCGTTCCGCCCGGTATCCATACAGGGCGCCCGCGCCTCCTGCGCGGGCGCCCGCGCCCACACCACACGCCGCGACCTCAGCGCGCTCCGCTGCGCCCCGCGTCGCCTACCCCCGCGCACTCCCGTGCCGTCGACACGGGCCCGCGCGCCCCCCGCTCGTTCCGCAGCTACACGAACACGAACCGCGGCGGCGGGCCGCGGTTCGTGTCTCCTCCGGCGCCATCTACCGGCGCCGTACCGAAAACCACCCGAGCTGTGCCAGCTTCTAGCACCGCCGCCCCCGGTCCCCGCCTCTCGCTGGCGGGACCGGTGACGGCTGAGCAGGAGCGGCCAGCGAGTGCTGGCCCATATTTTAGGCCGGACACCACCAAGATGCAGGCGCCCGCTTCGCCGGCGCCTCCCCGTCATTCCGCCTTCGACTCGCCCGCGATGATGTCGGCATGCTCTTCCCGCGTAGGGTCGAGCATGTCGCTGACGTCAGTGGGCTCGGCCGCGTCCGGTCGTGGAGACATGTCCCCGGACATGACCTCACGATCCGGGCCCCGCCCTGTCGAGGGCGGACCTCCAGCCGCCGGACCGATGTCGCCGGCGTCTCCCACATCGCCGCTGGGGTTCAACTTCGAGTTTGAGCTCGAGGCAAGGCCCCAGCGACGCAGAAGAAGCTCCGGCGAGGTCGCGTCGGAGGAAGCGAAGCGGTACTGGCATGCCGATGTCGCCCACTTTTGCCGACGCGGCCCGCCGCACACCACCGCGTTCGCTGAGCCCGGAAACAAGTACGGTAACCACAGGGGCGAGAAACTCCAACTCGCCCCCGGCCCCTAACACGACAACCACTCCCCCCCCTGCCACCTCGACTGGCGCCTCAACTACGGCGCCAACAACGAAGCAACAGAAGGGGAAGAAGAAACTACGCTTCCCTCCGCTGGTGGTAGAGACGCTACCGAACTGGGCCATGCATTTCAGGGCCATTCACGCCAAGCTGGGCCGGCCCCCGAATGCTCGTCCCTACGGGACCGGGGTGAGATTCACCCCGGAGACCGAGGATGAGTATCGGTTGGTCCAGCGCTACTTGACTGGCCTTGAGAAGAGCGCGGGCGTGTCCTGGTTCGCGTACTCGCTGCCAGCGGAGCGTAACTTGAAGATCGCCATTAGGGGCCTGCCGGCGGACACGGACCCCAAGGAGATTGAAGAGGAGCTCCGGGCGATGGGACACCAGCCGGAGTACGTGCGCCACATTAAGGGCGCACAAGGACGACCCGGCTGCGTGTTTCACGCAATTATTAAAACCTGCGCGATAAAGCTACTGATGGACCTAATCAGAGCTATAAGGCAGGGCCGAGACATCGAGGCGGTCATCCTCGACGGTTTGGCCACACTGTTGTCGCTTTGTGATGGCTAGACCGTTGAGGATTCTACACTGGAATGCCGACTGAAGCCCTTAGCGCCACGTCGATTAATGGACTGGACTAAGTTTACAGAAAGGATGGAGACCACCACGCCAACTCGACCTATAGTTTCCTCCGCGGACGTAGAGCGAGTGGCGGACGATGTCACTGCTTGCATCCAGAGCGCCTTGGAAGCGGCGACGACGATACAGCCGGAGGGGAGAGTGCTTTTGCCGCCTCTACCGGCTCATATCCAAGCGATGGTAGCCGTGAAAAGGCGCCTTCGCAAGCAGTGGCAAGTAACAAGATGTCCCACAATGAAGAAAGAGCTAAACCGTCTCGCGGAGAGAGTAAAGGCCGAGTTGTCGGCACACGCCGCCGCGGGCTGGGAAGATAGAATAGACGCCGCTGACAAGACAAACGGGAATAAACTACCCCAGGGCGGTACCGGCTGCTCTGCAGCTGGAGAGTCCGCCACGTTCCCTTCGGGAACGTCAAGCCCCCATTCGTATTCTGGGGGGGGCAACGAATGTCTTCCGATTGCCGATGGCAACAAGAGCCGAGGAGGCTCATCGCGGTCTCGGTCGTTCGAGGACCTGACAAATCCAGATTTGTCGGGTCGTCGAATGGGCGGCACCGCCGGCCAGCGAGAAAGGGAGCTCCAAAAGAACCCGGAGTTCCCGCGCGTTGTGGTCGCACCACTTGCCGTCACTGACGGCAACGCGAGTCGAGGAGACTCAAGTCCCGAAAGGGACCAATCGTCCGACCGGGGGGAGTCGCGGAGGAAGCGCGGTCCTTCCCCGGTCGAGGTCAACGTGGCGGCGGCTAAGGTGCCAAAGGCACGGGGTGGGCGAGGTCGCGCGGTAGCGAGTGGAGTCCCCGCTCGGCTGCCGGAGCGCGACAAGCGGGGTCGCTTTGTGCCAGTTTCGGCGGAGAGCGACCCCGAGCCAATGGTGGAGGAACAAGGTGGGGGCAGCACTGCGTCCCTGCTAGAGGCCAACCGAGCGGAGGCTAATGCTGGAAAGAGGGCTCAAGTGAGGGCTGTCGCGGCTGACGAAGTCAGCGAGTTGGCCCGACAGGCCCGTGAGCGGCGCTCTGCTCGGATGGCTGCTGGAGGGGACATCACTGGGGTGGCGCTCAGTCGCCAAGTTTTGGACGGCGTGGATGTTGTCCTGAAGGTTGCCACCAAATCGGGCAACTTGAAGGGCACATTCACGCGTGCTCTCAAGGAGGCGGCTGAGGGGATTCGGGAGGCGGTTGAGGTCCTCCTTAATCGCACTAGCACGGAGGAGACGGCGAAGCTATGGGAGGAGAATGGCCGTCTCCGATCCGAGTTGGAGGACCTCAAGCGACAGTTCGCCGCCCAGAGGGCAGCACCTGCGACCTCTGGCTCCTCTACCGTCGCGGCCCTGTCGCCGGCTCCATCGGTCCCGTCGTCAACGCCTGCGCTTGCGGATGCGGAGGTCGAGAGGATCGCACGCATCTGCATGATGCAGTGTGGTGCGATGTTGGGTGCCCGGATGGAGGCCATAGAGGAGAGACTCCTCCCGGCGGCAACCCTTCGCCCACCGCTCGCTGCGGACAAGCGGAGGAAGGAGGGGGCCGCTTTTCAGGGGCCCAATACCACCACGGCGGCTGGGTCCAGCCAGTCGGGAGGGAGGACCGGGGGGCCCACGGAGGGTACGCGTGTCCCCACTTCCCGAGCTGCGCCACCGGCGGCCGCGCTCGGGCCTACCCCGGAAGCCTGGACGACGGTCGTCAAGAGGGGCCGCCGTCGCGGGACGAAGACGGCACCACCGCCACCGGCACCCGCTGGAGCACCGGCACCGAAGAAGGCCCGGGGACCGCTTAAGGTCAGAGCACCACGCTCCGCGGCTGTAGTGCTCACGCTGCAGCCCGGAGCCGTCGAAAGGGGCGTTACCTACGCGGCGGTTCTGGCAGAGGCGAAAGCCAAAGTCGCGTTTCCCGACCTCGGCACACCGTCCGGCTTCAAACTGAGGCCGGCGATTACGGGAGCGCGGCTGCTCGAGGTGTCGGGTGCCTCTAGCGGCGAAAAGGCGGACATCCTGGCCGCCAAGCTGAGAGAGGTCCTCAATCCGGATGACGTCCGTCGTGTCCAGGCCGATGAAGACCGCTGAGCTGCGCGTCGATAGTCTGGACGACTTGACGACCCCGGCTGAGGTCATGGCGGCCGTCGCCCGAGTAGGTGGATGTCCGCCCGAAGACGTGCGGACGGGCGACATTCGCGCCGACGCTTCCGGGCTCGGCACGATTTGGGTGCGGTGCCCGGTGGCGGCGGCGAACAAAGTCGCTGACGGTGGGCGTTTGTTGGTGGGGTGGGTTGCAGCGAGAGCTAAGCTGCTGCAGCCCAGGGCCATGCGGTGCTACCGGTGCCTGGACTTCGGGCATGTCCGAGCACGGTGCACCGCCGAAATAGACCGCAGCGACGAGTGTTATCGCTGCGGTCAGCCCGGCCACAAGGCGGCTCAGTGCTTGGCGGCGCCAAACTGTAGCCTCTGTACAGCTGCAGGGAGGCCCGCCGGACATAGGGCAGGTGGAAAGGCCTGTGGCGTGCCCGCCAACAACAACAAAAAGAAGAGAAGGGATGCCAAGGCTGCGGGGGGCTCTTTACCCCCCCCTCAGCCTGGCTGCCCTTCGGCCGACTCCCGGCCTAGGAATGGTGCGGAGGGAATGGAATGCGCATAATGTCTATACACCATTACCATTTCCTCCAAGGCAATATCAACCACTGTGCCAGAGCTCAGGATCTCTTGATCCAGAGCATGGCAGAGTGGTCGATTCACGTGGCTGTGGTCGCCGAGCCGTACTTTGTCCCCCCCCGGGATAGCTGGGTGGGAGACCTTGATGGTTTGGTGGCCATCATTGGCGGGGCTCTCGTCAACCCGTCCCGAGGTCACGGCTGGGTAGCCGCCCTCGCGGACGGCATTGGCGTTGTTGGAGCGTATTTTTCGCCCAACAAGAGTCTCGCCGACTTCGAGAGGTTCCTTGTCGAGTTGGGTGCCGTCGTGGGCCAACTCCATCCTCGCCCCGTGCTGTTGCTGGGCGACACGCAGCTCACTCGAAATAATAAGACTACAGATGTACACACACATCTGTTGCGTGGCGTGTTCTAAGTTAATATAGGCATGTCACGTAACTATATACAGCCAACCATTACTACACATGCATCCGACACAACACGTGCAGACGCGACGTGGGCCGCGACGCACGTTGACACTGAGCGGCGATACACTACAGTACAAACCGCTCATACATACACGACTGTTTATCCCTCAATCCGTAAACGGCTAGATCTGTAAGCGGGGCGAGGGTAAACTACATATCTACCTGTACCTGTACCTGTAGGGCGTCGAGTCGACATCTCTGTCGCTGGTCGTCTTCGTTGGGCCTCCCCCAGGTAACTGGGGGTCTCACCTGGCGGGGACTGACCGCCGAGATGTCGTGAAGAAAGCGACGCTATTGGTTTTAGCGTCGTGGCGCGCCTACAGAAATACGCATAGCAACCAATAACACAGATGCAGCTTGCTGCATCACAGGCTGCAGGCCGATTTAGGCCGCCTATAGTGAGGGGCCCGTAGTCGCGGGTCACGGTATGCCTCCGCGGGCGAGGGGCGACGCCCCGACCCCGTCCGCCACGCCCCCTTGCGGGGGCGTCGCGACGTCTCGAATCCTGGGATTATAAGTAAGAGGATTAGCCCGTGTCCAGTCGTGATAGTACAACCGAAGCTTCGTCGTGTGTCATTATCGCGATAATCTGCGCGGATCGCAACAATTATCGTCTCATTCTGTGCTGTACAGGACACCGTCGGGTACCTGTGCAGCCCAGAGGGAGTCGCCCCGTGCTGCCCGGTGAGTCCTCACCGTCGCGGTCGAGGAGGCCACGCCCAATTTTAAAATGCCGAAGCCGACGCGTGGCTCATTGGGCCACGATGCCGGGTCACAGGAGGACCGCCCGGTGCTGGATCGGGCGATGTCGCTGCCAAATATTGGCGACGCGGCGCTCGGTGCACCACCGGCCGGCCCCCGGAAGACCACCACCACCACCACCACAAGTAAGAAGAAGCGACCGGAGGGGGACGCTTTGGGGGGGACGAGAGCCGCTGTGCCCCCCGGCCCACCGACGTCATCGGCGCCTGCGCGCGTTGCGCCCGCGCCGTCGTCGGGTCGGCCGCACGCGGTACCCATCCGCCCCGCCGCGTTCCGCCCGGTGCCCATTCAGGCCCCGGGGCCAATTAACAACCCGAACCACGCACCGCATGCGCGTGCGCCCGTGCCTCCCGCGCGTACGACCGCGCCAGTGACGCTTGCCGCATCTGCTGTGCGCCCCGCCGCACCCCGCGCAGCCTAACCCGCGCTCCCACCCCCGCGTACCCCTGTACCGACTACACGGGACCACGCGCCCCCCGTGCGTACCGCCGCTCCGCCGCCACGGTTTACTTTTACATTTTCATAAAGTTGATGTTTGTTTAGGTGGAAATAACATTGATTCGAAACAATTTTTTAAATAGACCTTATATAATTTATTTATTTATTTAGAGATATAAAAATTATGTATTAGGTATGTTGAAACTGTTGGTACTTCCCGTCACTTGTCCATGAGGGTTCATTAGAAAACCAGCGTCAGACAGCATTTGTCGGGCATTAATGCTGAAATGAACCTTTTTGGCGCAGCCGTGAGGCACACACTATTATTGCTTTATAATTATTTTCACTTTTATCTTTGTATTGTGTGTTTCACGAACTGTGTCCAAATAAATATTATTCTTTCTTTCTTTCTTTTGCTGTGCCCGCTTCACGCACCGCCGCTCCCGGCCCCCGCCTCTCGCTGGCGGGTCCGGCGATGGCGGAACAGGAGCGGCCAGCAAGTGCCGGCCCATATGCTAGGCCGGCAATATACAAGACGCAGGCGCCCGCTTCGCCGGCGCCCCCCCGCACATCCGCTTGCGACTCGCCCGCAATGCTGCCGGCATGCTCATCACGTATGGGATCGAGCATGTCGTTGACTTCTGTGGGCTCGGCCGCGTCCGGTCGTGGGGACATGTCCCCGGATATGACCCCACGATCCGATTCGCGGCCCACCGCAGGCGGACGACCGCCAGTCGCCAAGCAAATGTCGCCGGCGTCACCAACACCGTCGCTGGGGTTCAACTTTGAGTTTGAGCTTGAGGCCCGACCCCAGCGACGCAGAAGGAGCTCCGGCGTGACCGCGTCGGAGGAGGCAAAACGCTATTGTCTTGACCCGCCGCGGCCACAGCGCGAAAGGACGCCGCGGGGTCGAGGCACGCAAGCGTCGCCTACCTACTCTGACGCGGTCCGCCATAACACACCACCGCAGTCACCAACTCCACTGAGAGCCACCGGGGTGAGTACTTCTAACTTGACCCCGGTGTCCAATACCACTTCCGAACCCACTAGTGGCGCCAGTATGGCGCAGCGAAGCTTCCCTGCGGCGACGAGTGGCGGCGCTACTATCGCGCAAATTAGCGCCGATAACATCGCGCAGACGTCGCATACCAGTAAGGAATTCACAACCTGCGCGATAAAGCGTAACACTACAATACAAACCGCTCCCACATACACGACTGTTGATCCCTCAATCCGTAAACGGCTAGATCTGTGAGCGGGGCGAGGGTAAACTACATATCTACCTGTAGGGCGTCGAGTCGGCATCTCTGTCGCTGGTCGTCTTCGTCGGGCCTCCCCCAGGCAACTGGGGGTCTCACCTGGCGGGGACTGACCGCCGAGATGCCGTAAGAAAGCGACGCTATAGGAAATAGCGTCGTGGCGCGCCTACAGAAATATTCATTGCAACCATTCACACAGACACAGCTTGCTGTGTCACAATCCATAGGCCGATTTAGGCCAACATGAGGAAGGGCCCGTAGTTACGGGCCACTGTTATGCCTCCGCGAGCGAGGGGCGATGCTCCGACCCCGCTCGCCACGCCCCCTTGCGGGGGCGTCGCGACGTCTCGCATTTTAAGTAAGAGGATTAGCCAGTGATCCGATCGCGATAAGTGCCGAAGTATCGTTACAGTTATCGCGAATATCCGCGCGGTCCGATAATTTTCGTCTCTCTCTGTGTTGTACAGGACACCGTCGGGTCCCTGTACAGGCACAGAGAGGGCCGCCCCGTGCTGCTCGGTGAGACATCATCGTCGCGGTCGCGGAGGACACTCACAAATTTTAGAAATTCCAAAACGCGCGGCTCTTTGGGCTGCGATGCCGGGTCCCCGGGAGCCCGACCGGTGATGGATCTCGCTGCCAAATATTGGCGACGCGGCGCTCGGTGCACCGCCGACCGGCCCCCAGAAGCTGTCGACCAAAAAGAAAAAGAAGAAGCGGCCGTCGGAGGGGGGGGGGGGGACGAGAGCCGCTGTGCCCCCCAGCTCACTGACGACATCGGCGCCTGCGCGCGTTGCGCCCACGCCGTCGTCGGGTCGTCAGCACGCAGTACCCGTCCGTCCCGCCGCGTTCCGCCCGGTGCCCATCCAGGCCCCAGGGCCGATCGCGACCCCAAGACGCGTCGCTTACCCCGCGCACTCCCGTGCCGACGACACGGGCCCGTGCGCAGCTCCGCCGCTGCGGTTCGTGTCGCCACCAGCGCCTACCAAAGAGTTCCCGAGCTGAACCCGCTTCACGCACTGCCGCTCCCGGCCCCCACCTCTCGCTGGCGGGACCGGTGATGGCTGAGCAGGAGCGGCCAGTGAGTGCCGGCCCATATTTTAGGCCGGCAACCAACACGATGCAGGCGCGCGCCTCGCCAGCGCCTCCCCGTTACAGGAAGCGAAACGTTACTGCCTCAACCCGCCGCGGCCACAGCGCGAAAGCGCGCCGCGGGGTCGGGACACTCCGATGTCACCCACTTTTGCCGACGCGGCCCTCCGCACACCACCGCGTTCGCCGTCTCCGGATGAAAATACGGTAAGCACTTCAGGGCCATCCATGCGAAACTGGGCCGGCCCCCGAATGCTCGTCCCTACGGGACCGGGGTGAGATTCACCCCGGAGACCGAGGATGAGTATCGGCTGGTCCAGCGCTATCTGACTGGCCTTGAAAAGAGCGCGGGCGTGTCTAGGTTCGCGTACTCGCTGCCAGCGGAGAGACCTAAAGATCGCCATAAGGGGCCTGCCGGCGGACACGGACCCGAAGGAGATCGAAGAGGAGCTCCGGGCGTTCGGATACCAGCCGGAATACGTGCGCCACATTAAGGGCGCACAAGGACGACCCGGCTGCGTGTTCCACGCAATTATGAAGAAGACCCCGGACGTCAGAGAAATCTATGGCACCACCACATTTATGTACATGCGTGGTGTCAAGATTGAGGCGTGGCGTGGAAAGCGTGGGCCCGCTCAGTGTCACCGGTGCCAGCGTTTTCGTCACAGCTTGCACCAGTGTCACCGCCCGCTCGCTTGTGTGCGATGCGGCGGCGAGCACGCGGCACAAGATTGCCCGCGCCCGCGGGAGGAGCCGGCCACCTGTGCAAACTGCGGTGGCCCGCACCCCGCGAGCTTCATAAAGTGCCCCGTGTTCGCTAAGGATTAGGAACAAGCGAGCGGGCACCGTCGCCATTACGGTCACGACTCACACCGCAGCAGCCAGGCCATAAACAG
This sequence comes from Xanthia icteritia, assembly GCA_949128155.2. NCBI lineage: Eukaryota > Metazoa > Arthropoda > Insecta > Lepidoptera > Noctuidae > Xanthia > Xanthia icteritia. The sequence goes on along the minus strand of OY855862.1, from coordinate 5,353,960 downwards.
TGGCCACAGAAGAGGCGCAAGGGCCAACGCTAATGGCGGCGGCTAACGAGCCCATAGCAAGAGGAACCCAAGCCTCCTCCTCTTCTCGGCGGTGGAAGAAGAAGCGAGGGGGGAAAGGCAAGAAGTCCACCCCCCCCGGAAAACCAGGAAACTATCCCTACGACCGGCCCTGCCACCATCGCGCAGGCTGTGAAAGTAAAGAAGGACGAACATACACTAGTGGACGAACCTACTAGTGGCGCCAACACGGCGCAGCGGCGAGACAACAAAGCTAGTAGGTTCGCCCAAAAGCCGCACGGCGCCGCCACCATCGCGGCAAAAACCAAGATGGTGCCGCAGCCAATCACCGCCCAGCAAAACTTCCCGGTGGTGACGAGTGGCGGCGCCTCTACCGCGCTAAACTGCGCGCAACAAAATAAAGAATTCACAACCTGCGCGATAAAGCTCTTAATGGACTTCATTAGAGCTATAAGGCAGGGCCGAGATATCGAGGCGGTCATCCTCGACGGTCTGGCCCAGTGTTGTCGCTCTGTGATGGCTAGACCGCTGAAGATTCTACACTGGAATGCCCGCGGCCTTAGGGATAAGGTCGCCTCCCTCCGCCATCTACTTCGGGAACAAAACATCGACGTGGTGCTAATTAGCGAGACGCACGTGGGACCTAAAGATAGGGCTAGGTTCCCGGGTTATCACGTCTACCACAAGGATTAAAGGTCGGCTCAACATAACCGGTACCGTGGTCTGGCGGTACTAGTGAAGCGTAGAGTCGTCCATCAGGAGCTCCCCGTGCCGTCGACTACGAGCTTCTACGCCCTGGGTGTGCAGTTGCACGTCGCCGGCGAGGAAGTAAATATTTATGCGTGCTACAAGCCGCCCGCGACTCGCCTTATTTTGGCTGAGCTGCGGGCGCTAATTAGCGCGCATACAAGTGCAGTCATCCTTGCCAGCGACCTTAACTAAGCACCCGGCGTGGAACTCTATGAATAAAAACAGCGACGGCCGACGACTCTTCGCGGACACGGAAGCCTTCGGGTTTACGGTGTCCGGCCCGGAGACGCCGACGCACTACCCGGACGCTGCTTCGTACATGCCGGACGTGCTGGACATACGCCGCCAGATCACGCAGCAAGTCATAGACGACGAGTTACAGTCGGACCACCAACCTGTACTCGTCGTCTTAGCGGAACAGCCGACCCGACTGAAGCCCTTAGCGCCACGTCGATTAACAGACTGGACTAAGTTCGCAGAAAAGATGGAGACCACCACGCCAACTCGGCCTATAGTTTCCTCCGCGGACGTAGAGCGAGTTGCGGACGATGTCACTGCTTGCATCCAGAGCGCCTTGGAAGCGGCGACGACGATGCAGCCGGAGGGGAGTGCTTTTGCCGCCCCTACCGGCTCACATTAGTGCGATGGTAGCCGTGAAAAGGCGCCTTCGCAAGCAGTGGCAAGTAACAAGATGTCCGACCATGAAGAGAGAGTTGAACCGTCTCGCGGAGAGGGTAAAGGCCGAGTTGTCGGCACATGCCGCCGCGGGCTGGGAAGATAGAATAGACGCCGCTGTCGACAGTTAGCCGTCTGTACATCGTCTTTGCCGCCAACTGTCAAATACCCCAGCTCCGGTGCGCCCTCTGCTAAACAGCGACGGGGCGCTCAAGTACGCAGCAGAGGACCGGGCGGAGGTCTTCGCCGAGCATCTGGAGCGTCAGTTCCACCCAAACCCGACCGCCGACGTCGAGCATGTCGCAGCAGTAGAGCAACACCTGGGAGACTACTTCGCATCGCCGATAGCTCCCGAGGAGACGCCGATCTTCTTCTCGCCGGGCGCAGTTAGACGCGCCATCCTAAACACGAAGCCCAGAAAGGCCCCCGGTGCTGACGGTATAACCAACACAGCGCTACGCCACTTGCCGTTCCGCACAGTAGCGGCACTGGCGCGCCTGTTTACGGGGATACTGCGCACGGGGGTTTTTCCCACCTCGTGAAAGGAGGGGCGCGTCATCATGCTGCCCAAGGCGGGAAAGAGCCCGGTGAAGCCGGAGAGCTATCGGCCCATCACATTGCTCCCGACAGTCTCCAAGGTGTTCGAAGTACTCCTGCTGCGACACCTCCAGCATCACATTGCCCCACGCCCGGAACAGTTCGGGTTTAGGGCGGAGCACAGTACGACGCTCCAGTTGTCGAGGGTACTGCACCTTCTGACAACAGCGCTCAACAAAAAGGAATGCTTAAGTTTTATCCACAAAATGTGGATGAATTTTTGTAATGAATATCCACCGACCCAGTTACTTAATAAAATGTATCGCTTTCTATCAGTCAGATTTAAGTCTATCATTTAGGTGTATCGAGTTCAGCAGCCGTATTTGCGTTTCCGAGAAACGTCTTTTTCGAATCGGAAACGTTCTTCTTGTCTCTCCAAGAGTAAGATGGAGAACGCTTCCGAGTCGAATTTGAGGTTCATCGCAAACGTGAATACGTTGACAGATGTTATTTACACATATTTGCATTAGGTATCTTACTTTCATACTAATAACGTGGTTGATTTATTCATTTTATTTGTTTGACTTCTTTTCATGACTTTGGTGTTGGTGCTTATGCTTGGCATGGTTTTAACTTAATCTACTAAAAATATAAATTCAGTCTAAGCTAAGCAAATGGACAAATTCAAGGCAAGAGGAGAGGAGAGATATTAACAATGATTGCGATAGTAGTAGTACGATGCGTGAGGAACCTTTGCCAAAGAAACAAAAACAACACCGCGACTTCAATGAAAAGTGGCTAACAGACATTACATTGCAATTGTACTGTTTTGAATCATAAACCAGCACTTGTCAAGCACATGAATACGACGAAACATGTTCAAAATATTAGCTCAAAAAGCCAAACAACGCCTATTCAAAAAAAAGAGCAGAGCTTAAAACGAAGTGACGAAGACGACTGTGTTCGCACACAGTTTCTTGACATATATGAAGTCAAATCTGGAAAGGCTGAAGATCTTTGTAATAGTTTATTAACTTGGCTTCAAGACCGGCAAATTCCTTTAAAAAAAAATTGTAGGCTTTGCATCGGACACAACGCATGGTAGGCGAACACCACTCTGTGTTTAGTCACTTGAAACAAAAAGTACCGCACATTGCATGCATCAAGTGTAGCTGCCATATGATTCATCTTGTGGCATCCAAAGCGTGCCTTAATCCTCAAAAAGACCCCGACGTCCGGGCAATCTATGACACCACCGTGTTCATGTACATGCGTGGTGTCAAGATTGAAGCTTGGAAGGGAAAGCGTGGGCCCGCACAGTGTCACCGGTGCCAGCGTTTCAGGCACAGCTCGCACCAGTGCCACCGTCCGCTCGCTTGTGTGCGATGCGGGGGGGAACACGCCGCACGAGATTGCCCGCGCCCGCGGGAAGAGCCGGCCACCTGTGCAAACTGCGGTAGCCCGCACCCCGCGAGCACCATAAAGTGCCCCGTGTTTGAGAGAGAGATCCGAAATAAGCGAGCGGGGACTGTCGTCATCACGGCCACAAGCCGGGCACAAGCGCCCAGACCGCAAGCTACGGCCGCCCCTGCCTTATTAATCGCGCAAGTTGCACCGAAAGAAGGAACTCAGAAAAACGAACCCACTAGTGGCGCCAATACCACCACGCCAGCTCGGCCTATTGTTTCCTCCGCGGGCGTAGAGCAAGCGGCGGAAGATGTCACTGCTTGCATACAGAGCGCCCTGGAAGCGGCGACAACGACGCTGCCGCAAGGGAGAGGGCTTATGCCGCCCTTGCCGGCGCGTTTGACAGCGTTAATCGCCGCGAAGAGGCGCCTTCGCAAGCAGTGGCAACAACTCAGATGTCCAACAATAAAGACTGAATTAAACAATCTCGCGGAGAAGGTAAAGGCCGAGCTTACGGTCCACACCGCCGCGGGTTGGGAAGAGAATAGACGCCACTGCAGACAGTTGGCCGTCTGTATACAAGCTATGCCGCCAACTTACGAATACCCCAGCCCCGGTGCGCTCTCTACTCAACAGCGACGGTCTTCGCCGAGCACCTGAAGCGTCAGTTCCACCCTAACCCGACCGCCGACGTCGAGCATGTCGCAGCGGTCGAGAAACACCTAGGAGACTACTTCGCACCGCCGATAGCTCCCGAGGAGAACCCTATCTTCTTCTCGCCTGGCGAAGTTAGACGCGCAATCCTAAGGACGAAGCCCAGGAAGGCCCCCGGTGCCGACGGTATCACCAACTCAGCGCTGCGCCACCTGCCGTTCCGTACGGTAGCGGCACTGGCGTACACGGCGATACTGCGCATGGGGGTCTTTCCCACCGCGTGGAAGGAGGGTCGTGTATTGCGAAGAGTTTCGACGATCTTTTGTTGCTTTCTTTTTCACAATTTATAAAGTATTTCTGAAACAAATTCAGTCTAAAACGTATATCGTCGCTTCACTTGGCCCCTTCTGGGAAAAACCAGTTTGGTGGTCCTCGGTGGATACCATACGGTGCCAATGAAAGCGAGGGGGTGTTGACCCAATCACACCCGCCGATCCCCTCCAGGGTGAGGCAGTCAGTTGGACGGGTCCCAGTGATCAGCCTTGGGGGGGTCTCCTAGTCGGCATTGGTGACAGTTTTTCCTCGATAGCTACACACCTAGTGTCGGTTGGGGCTACACCCTTCGCTCTAGACTGGTTAGGACCCCGTTGCACAATAAGATAGGCAACGGACCAAAGCAAGCTTACGGCTCACCACAGGAACACAACCTCCCTGTCTACACCCTACAGGGAGGGTTTACTCATCCACGGTAATCCACCCGAGGAGTTAATGTTAGAATTAGGAAAATAGGAAGTTATACAGTTCACTCGCAGGCATCTCAATTGAGAAGCCTTATAAAGCCATTTTTTATTAGACAGTGCCATTACTGCCAATTATATGGCCATGCCCCCAGAAGCGTCAAGTGTCAGGAGAAGCACGGCACTGCAGACTGCCCACGTCCCAAAGACCACACTCTCTACTCAGAACCAGAAAACCAACACCTCGACTTTTTTTTCTTTTCTTTTGCTTATATCTCGTAAATGGTGTGTCCTATCGCAAAAATAATGAAAATTTCAACCCCCTTTATGAAATCCATAAACCTCTAATACCCAACATGTAGGTAATAATTTTTCATATTTTCAATACAAAAAACGAAAAAATCCATATAAAACACGTCGTTCCAATATAAATAGTAGTTTAAAACTAAGTATTTTCATTATTAATATATTGTAAAATAAAATATGATGACTAAAATAATTACAATTATGAAACTGCCATGTTATTTTGGAGATATTTTTTGTATCATAATTTTGTCTACTCTTCTCGTCGTTCTCGTCGTCAAAATCGAGGACGAGTAAATACGACTTAATGACAGAAGAATCGGAGATTATCTCGTGTTGAATTGTCAAAAATCGAGATAACTAAGGTGCCATGTTAGGGTTTGTCGACAAAACGTAAAGTTTGACAGAAGGAGTCGACTATTTTGTATGGAAGCGCTGTCAGAAAACGAGAAAAGTGACAAAATAGACAAAAATTACTCACGCGAGAACGAGTAATTGTCGCGTGCGTCATGTTAGGCCTGCTGGATGAAGGAGCCACCATCACCCTCGTCGACAAGGACCTGGCGGAGAGCATCGGAGCAGAAGGACCATCGCAACCACTTCACCTGAACGGGGTCAACATGTCGCACACTGACTTATTAATTGTAAAATTTTAAGAAAATCGTCTACTTTTACAATGTTCGTAAATATGTGTGCACCATGTATCTATCACATAATTAATTTATCTGTTGTTGCTTCATTTTTAATTCTTAATTATTTTTACCTATTGTGGTATAATAATTTTATTCTAGGTGCATCGTCCTCACATATAATTATATAACTAATGTACTTATACAAAATATTGTAAAACATTTGAAAAGAGTAACGGTGGAGTTTCTTGCCCATTCTTCTCCATGCGAAAACTACCTTTTGGAAAGGGCGACTAGAATCAATTCAATTTATTTGTAAATTTTGTCGTTCAAAAGTGCCTTGTAAGGGCCTATTTGAAATAAATTATTTGACTTTGACTTTGAAAGAGATAAAGAGTAAGCTGGTGGACGTCCAAGTCAGAGGGCTGAAGAGTGACGACTGCTACAAGGTCAGAGCGAGGACCATGAAGAATCTTCGACTGCACCAGCAGTCCATTCCGGACACGCTGTTGGGACGACGAGCATTTAAGGGACCTGACACCACAAGAGGTGTCCTACGAGAAGATACGCCCCGGGCTTCTAGTGGGAACAGACTACTGGGAGTGCATCGTGTCCCGCGATTTCAGAGTCGGCCTGGATCAACCAGCTGCATCAAAAACACAGCTACGATGGGTGGTACACGGAACCGCGCCACGCAACGCCATTTACCAGGAAGGAAACGTGCTGCACGTCTACGTTTTTTTTCGTGTGCTGTCTACGAGCCCGACCGAACGACGGGAACGAGCAGCCAAGAACTTCACAACTTAGTCGAACACCAGTTCCACATCGACGCGCTCGGCATACAGGGCAAGCCGAGAATCAAGGATGTCCGGGCTATTGACATAGTCAGGAAAACTACGAAGAAAATTGACAGCGGGTACGAGGTTGGACTGCCGTGCAACGGGATGACGTCACCATGCCACCGAGCTACGGGCAAGTGTTCCGTCGGCTAAGAAAATCGAACAGAAGATGGACGAGTATGCAGAGTTCGCGGTCGAGTATTCCAAACAGATCGCCAACCTGCTGGAAAAGGGGTACGCGACGTGCCGAGAACGAGAAACGAGAACAGCCAGAGAGCAAGATCCTGGGGCTGTACTGGAACGCGGAACGAGATGAGCTGGGATTCAACACGTCTATGAATCGAGTTCCAGCCGAAGTACGAGCAAGAAACCGCGCGCCGACCAAGCGTGAAGCCCTCAGCGCTGTAATGTATGACCTACTGGGATTGCTGAGCCACTGCACTATACGATCGAAAATAATACTGCAGAGCTTGTGGCGACTGCAAATAACGTGGGACGAGCAGCTGCCGGATGAAGAGAACGAGCTGTTCGCATCCTGGCTCGCCCGCCTGAACGAGCTCACCCAACTTCGACTGCCAAAATGTTACCTGACGGAGAAGTATGAGCGATCGACCTACACATCCTGTGCAACGCTAGTGAGCAAGCCTATGCGACCGTGGCCTATCGTCGGACATCAGCACCTGCGCGCGTTGCGCCTATGCCGTCGTCGAGCAACACGCGGTAGCCGTCCGCCCCGCCGCGTTTCGCCCGGTGCCAATGCAGTGCGCCCCAGTACCTCTCGTGCGCACGCCTGCGCCCGCGCACCCAACCGCGTCCACCGCGCGCACCGCTGCGTCGCACGCGTATCCCGCATATCCCGCGCCGCGACCGCACGTGCTCACGCTCCTCCCGTGCGCACCGCCGCTCCGCCGCCGCGGTTCGTCTCGCCGCCGGCGTCCTCTGCAGGCGCGAACAAACCAGGGAAAACTACGCAAGTCTTGCCCGCTCCGCGCACCGCTGTCCCCGGCCCCCGCTTCTCGCTGGCGGGACCAGTGATGGCTGAGAAGGGGCGAACATACGTCAGGCCGGTAGCATTCACGATACAGGTGCCCGCTTCGCCGGCGTATCCACCTGCGACTCGCCCGCAATGCTGTCGGCATGCTCCTCACGCGTGGGGTCGAGTATGTCACTGGCTTCCGTGGGCTCGGCCGCATCCCCTCACGATCCGCGGCCCACCGCGGGCGGATCTGCCGCCGGACTGATGTCGCTGACATTACCATCGCCGCAGCTGGGGTTCAGCTTTGAGTTTTAGCTCGGGGTCTTTTCACACTTTCTCCCTCCCAGAGGAACGTCAGATCAGAGTGGTGATCAAAAGGATACCCAAGGAGATCACCCCCTCCGACATCTTAGCCGAGCTTCAGTCGCAAAACGTCTCAGTAGATGGTCCAGACATGGTCCATATCGTCTGCTCCCTGGTAGAGGGGCACCACCCTGTATTCCAGATCAAGTCCCTATGCTCTCTCATGGGTTTCTTGACAGAGAAACCCTGGAAGAGCGGTGCCATTGGTCAATGCCAACTCTACGGTCATTCGTAACAGAACTGCCAACCCAGGTGCGTCAAGTGCCTGTGCGAGCACGGCACGTCAGAGTGCACCCGTCCCAAGGACCGTAACCAATGCCCCGACCCACCCAGCTGTGTGCTATGTGGGCAAGCAGGTCACCCGGCAAATTACCGTGGCTGTCCCAAAGCCACCAAATCGTCGTCTCCCAAACTGGCCAAGCGTTTCGACGCCCGCCAGCAAAGGGAAGCTCCTTCCGGGTTTAAAATACCCTCCTTCCAAATATCCCAGTGACTAAGCCCTCAGAGGCCTAGTCCGTGGAACTACCTCCAACACCAGCAGGCTTTCCCAACCCCTACCCCCTCCCCCATCCACCACTATCCCCCGTCTCATCGCGCTTACTTACATCGTTCAAACGAAGATAAGGAAATTACCTTTATATTTTGAAAACAATAAAACTCGTGCACTCTTTTTTTTAAAAATAGAATCAGGAAATATTTTCGATAGTTATTTTACTTTATTAATTTTAGTTGTACTTAAGTAATGTTCCGAAACCCGGGACATTAGTCCCGAGAAATATTTTGTCGTAACTCCTTACGACCACTTTATCTCTGTTCTTTTTCGAACTTTAGGTATTTTAGCTCACCTATTTCCAATGACTGATAGGTGAGCTCTGTCAGCATAACGCAAGCGTAGAGATTCTTGAGAAATTAAAATAGTGGCGCTGAGTGGGCAATGAGGGCTCACGCAGCGCTACAAGAGAATGATCAGTGAGCTCTGTCAGCATAATGAAAGAATAGAGATCCTTGAGAAAATAAAATAGTGGCGCTGAGTGGGCAATGAGGGCTCACGCAGCGCTACAAGAGAATGATCAGTGAGCTCTGTCAGCATAATGAAAGAATAGAGATCCTTGAGAAAATAAAATAGTGGCGCTGAGTGGGCAATGAGGGCTCACGCAGCGCTACAAGAGAATGATCAGTGAGCTCTGTCAGCATAATGAAAGAATAGAGATCCTTGAGAAAATAAAATAGTGGCGCTGAGTGGGCAATGAGGGCTCACGCAGCGCTACAAGAGAATGATCAGTGAGCTCTGTCAGCATAATGAAAGAATAGAGATCCTTGAGAAAATAAAATAGTGGCGCTGAGTGGGCAATGAGGGCTCACGCAGCGCTACAAGAGAATGATCAGTGAGCTCTGTCAGCATAATGAAAGAATAGAGATCCTTGAGAAAATAAAATAGTGGCGCTGAGTGGGCAATGAGGGCTCACGCAGCGCTACAAGAGAATGATCAGTGAGCTCTGTCAGCATAATGAAAGAATAGAGATCCTTGAGAAAATAAAATTGTGGCGCTGAGTGGGCAATGAGGGCTCACGCAGCGCTACAAGAGACAAGGATCAGTGAGCTCTGTCAGCATAATGAAAGAATAGAGATCCTTGAGAAATTAAAATAGTGGCGCTGAGTGGGCAATGAGGGCTCACGCAGCGCTACAAGAGAATGATCAGTGAGCTCTGTCAGCATAATGAAAGAATAGAGATCCTTGAGAAAATAAAATAGTGGCGCTGAGTGGGCAATGAGGGCTCACGCAGCGCTACAAGAGAATGATCAGTGAGCTCTGTCAGCATAATGAAAGAATAGAGATCCTTGAGAAAATAAAATAGTGGCGCTGAGTGGGCAATGAGGGCTCACGCAGCGCTACAAGAGACAATGATCAGTGAGCTCTGTCAGCATAATGAAAGAATAGAGATCCTTGAGAAATTAAAATAGTGGCGCTGAGTGGGCAATGAGGGCTCACGCAGCGCTACAAGAGATAAGGATCAGAGAGCTCTGTCAACATAATGGAAGAGCAGAGATCCTTGATTAAATTTAAATAGTGGCGCTGAGTGGGCAATGAGGGCTCACGCAGCGCTACAAGAGACAAGGATCAGTGGGCTGCGCCAGTATAGCGCAAAATCAGGCAAAAAACGGCCGGAAGCAAGTACGGAAAAGGGAAACCCAGCGCGAAAAGCCTCCACACACATCTGAGACTGGTCCCCGGAGGAAGCTGAAGCGAGAGGAAGGAGCCCGCGACGACAACAACAGCAATCAGAAATGATCATAATGAATAATATGATTATAATGATATAATGACTACCCGACGCCCAAGTGATTAAGAGTTGCCATTAGGGACACACATTGTCTAACTTGTAAGGGATCAAGAAGCGCCTGTGGACCGCAAAAATAAGGGCCATATCACACAGGCGATTTGCAAGCGTGTTTCCAGCGAGTGCACAACGAGTTGGCCGCGTTTGCGGAACGAGAGCGATTGACCTGAGTGGTGCACAAGACAGAGCGAAACAAACGAGTGTACAATATTGTGAAAACGCGGCGATCACGTCGCGTGGTCGCGGTTAGTTCGCTTCGCACCCACGGAGAGCACGTTTACAAATCGCTTCGCTGGAAACACGCGGGCAAATCGTCAGTGTGATAACGCTGTAAGAGGGCCAAGAGCGCTAGTTCCACAGCCGCCGCACGTTTCGGCCCGTATAACGCATGTATGGACCATGGGAAGGTTGGAGGGAGTGGCCGTAGTGATCTGTTCTCTCCCCCCTCCAGAGACCTGACAAAAACGAGGCCGAGCACATCAAGATAGACCTTGAACGCCTAGTGATGGACACCGTCTTGACAACACCACTCCCTGCCTTCGGCGGATGCCCACAGCTAGCGGACGGCACCGTGCAGATATGGTGTGAGGACGAAAACGCAGTAACCTGGTTGACCCATAAAGTGCCCAAAATTAATTACCTGACACTTTCGTCACGCTGGCGGTAATGAAACGGTCCAACGTACCCATCCGTGTCCGAGCCCTGCTTTGCGTCCCTCCCAAGATACAAAGGTGACCTAGCCCAACTACAAAGCATTCTGATTCGTCAGAATACTGGGTACAGCGGACTCGGCCAACATGGTGACCTCATAGTTTGACGTGTAAGTGTTTATCTTTTTAAACCTAAGTGTTCAAACACACGTATGTCCCTCCATTCAAATATACATAACATCACGCCTTGTTTTCCCGAAGGGTCGGGCAAAGGTGTACCTGTAGTACACCCACATTTCGTCAGTTATGTTTTTAAGTCCCATTAAGTAGGGGACGAGCCTATTGCCATCAACCGGGCACAATTCCAGTCTTTCTTTTAACTCGAAAAGAATGCATTTTTCAACGTTTTTTGCTCTCGCAACACTACTTTCTAACTGCATCATAATCTAGTCCGTAGGTATTAAAACATGAAATAATTAAACCAATTATTTCACGAGGTGGTATGGAACCCATAACGCGCGATTCCGACTCGCAATTGGCCGGTTTACATTACAACATAATAAAAACAAAATATTTTTTTTTTTTTTAAACATCCGCCTAAGAATACAAAATGACGAAAAAGTCAAATACTTTTAATCGTTCCGGGCGTTTAAAGTTAGCCCAGTCACGCACAAGCGAATTTTTTTTGGGCACTGTATTTTCAACTCTGTATTGAGCCGAGCATCCAACAGAGCATATCAGAACATCTCAGCCCATCAAGAAAATACTCTGTTTTCCACTCTCGTCTTTAAGCAGAGCGTTGAAAATCGAGTGCGCAATAAAGAAACACACACATACACGAACATGAAAACTGAAAACATAACACTCCCATTTCTAGGCAGCCGTTAAAAATACGCACTCTGCTTGCAAGACAATAAATAAGAAGAAAAGTTGTACAATAAAGAGATAATATTTGATTCTGGTTCTTAAGAACATAGCCACTAAGTTACTTTTAATCGGGCATATGAAGTACCCTGCAACAAGGATCTTAGGGCGCAGGAATGATGTTGACAGGGTAGCGCTGTTGGTAAACATTTGTGAAATTGTACAGAAAAATCAAGATGGCGGCGTCCGTTCGGAATTTGGCCACGCGCCAAAAGAACCTTGTGGCGCTACCTACATTACATTACAAGCACATCTCTGGCCTGATCACGGCAGCGCTGTTAGTGAACAAAAAATGACACCTTGTCAATTTTCAAAGTGATTTTGTTACTTCCACTTTTAGAATCCGATAAGTTTGTAGAACTATACTAGGACTTCCCTTGATGTGCGACGTGACAGTGCTGCCATCTGTTGGCGGTATACTCGACGCTAGCATCGGAGGCAGCTCGACAGCAATCGATACAGAGAAGTACTAGGTTCCTGAAATTCAGAAAAGAATAATGTTTATTTTATATCCAGTTATAACAAGAAACTGCCTCTTTGGTCGAAAATGGTACTGGTGAGTATGAGGTCCTGAGTCGATTCTCAGATCAGGCAATGTTATTGGGGTTTTCCATCAGGAATTTCTCAGCACCCTGGGGTCTGGACTTGTCCCCGGTTGATTTCGGTTGTGGAGGTCAGATAGGCAGTCGCTCCATGAAAAATAATGGTATTCAGCTGCATCCGGTTAGACTGGAAGCTGACCCCAATATAGTTGGTAAAAGACTAGCCAGCTGATGGTGATGGCAATATGCTCGTCCCCTATTACATGGCAGTTGAATTGTAGGTGTACTTATAGTGTACACTAACTGTTTGGGGAAAACAGTTATAATATTATAACAAGAATAAGAATTGCCACCCTGGTTATGCCACTTAGGTCTAGCAATGCCAAAGCCTCTTTCGGCCGAAATGAAAATTCACAGTAGTATGACTGGATTCGGAAGTTCTGGCTTTACAACAGTAAAGCCCAAAATCCAACAGGTCCCTTACATCATAAATAACACACTCTTGCCAACCTCTTTGCAATACAGGTGTGATATAGGTACAAAGATGCGGTTTTTACTATGATTTGGAGAATTAATTCCAGGAGGTTTATGTATAATACATTACTATTAAACTTACATATTTATACTTAATAAAGAAATCTGGATGTTCTGTCAAGTCCTATAACCGTGCGAAGCAGGAGCAGGTCGTTTGTCAGTGTCAGCTGTGGTGACCATCATTATTGACAAGGATTTATTTTGCTCTGACCTTCTCTAAGCTGTACATGATGCGTTCAACGAAGCATTTCTGCAGTAGGCTCCTCTTCAAGCTGTGCAAAATCCACTAGGTTTCTATCAGGCACCTGTAAAATAATGGAATTTAATTTCTTCTGAACAAAAAACAATACTGAAGCATTAATTATTGCTGAGTATGAGTGTGGACTGCCTCATTGGTCTAGTGGTCGCAAGCGCTGCTGTTGAGCATAAGGACCTGGGGTCAATTACCAGTTCCCAGGAATTGCATAAGACACTTAAAATCGTAACATACTTAAATCTACACTTGGGAGCAAATAAATCGAGCCACTTCCTTTTTCACGCATTATGGTAATTATTTTTGGTATTAAGGAACGCATCGATTCGAAACATATATCGCCTAAAAGGGTATTTAATAACCTTTACAATGAGGGTAGTTAGTTGTCAAAATTTCATTTTTATTAAAGTTTAAAGGGTAGAATAAAATTATCGCATTTAATTTGCTTATGACATTTTTATTGTACTCTGTTAAGAAAAGATTAAATTTGAGGTTTTTGTTAATCATACCCATATTACTTGTTATTGTTGTCTTTATCTGTGTCTGTGTAATCAAAATAACCTGATAAAATGGATACTACACCGACGGAAGCTGCCCAAGTTGTAGCTTTACTTGAGGTTGGACACGGACAACGTGAAGTGGCACGCAGACTTCATTTGAGTCGTTCAAAGGTACAGCGGGTATACCGCAGGTATCTGGAGACTGGTGCTTTTGTTCGGCGACCTGGAACTGGCCGACCACGGGCAACAACAGAACGTGACGACCGCTTTATTGCAACCAATTCGTTGCGCGACCGTGGACTTAATGCTGTTCAGCTACAGCAAGCGTTACGTGACGTTCGAGGAGTCGCAATCAGTAGGTGGACAGTGAGACGAAGACTAAAAGAACGAAATTTAACATCACACAAACCAGCAACTGGCCCAAAATTGACTGTAGCTCATCGCCGATCTCGCTTGGAGTTTGCTCGAGAACACATTAATTGGACGTTAGAAGACTGGAGGTCAGTTTTGTTTTCTGACGAGTCAAGAATCTGTCTTTTTAGCAATGACGGGAGAAACCGAGTGTATAGACGTCCTGGTGAAAGATTTGCCCAATGTTGCATTCGAGAAACGGTGAGTTTTGGTGGTGGTTCTTGTATGGTGTGGGGAGGAATTTCTCTAGACGGAAAAACGGAACTTGTCTTCGTCGACCCCGCCAACGATGGCAGTGGTAGACGTGGATTAACAGCTGACCGATACATAACTGACATTCTTGAAAACCACGTAATGCCGTATGCTGGTTTTGTCGGAGAAAATTTCTTGTTTATGCATGACAATGCGAGACCTCATACCGCGCAGATCGTTACGGAATACTTGTCTGCGATCGGGATTCAACAAATGGTATGGCCAGCACGAAGTCCCGATTTGAATCCGATCGAACACCTATGGGACGAGCTAAAACGGAGAGTCCGAGCCAGGGTTCCCGCTGTTTCATCCATTCCCGAGCTTAAAGTCGCTGTGCTTGAAGAGTGGGAGAACATACCACAATATGTCATCGTAACGCTGATCAGATCGATGACTAATAGGCTACAAGAATGTATCAGGGCCCGGGGGGGTAATACCAGTTATTAAGAATATTTTTTTTGCAATAATTTTGTTTTTTATTGTTTTTATGGACTGTTTTAGCCCTACTAAATTTTCTATCAAAATTACCATTTTTCTTGCAGAGCCAATAATTTATCATTCAATAAGGTTATTATTCAATAATTTACCCTCATTGTAAAGGTTATTAACTAAACTTTTAGGCGATATATAGTTCGAATTGATACGTTCCATATTACCAAAAATATTTACCATTTTACGTGAAAAAAGGTAGTGGCTCGATTTATTTGCTCCCAAGTGTATGAAGCAATGGATTAGGATTTTCTTTCAAAATCCTTTGGACTGTGATTCAATGTAGGTAAACAACACAATGAATGTTGTTGAACTGTCATAATGAACGGCATTACCGTTTCAAGTGTGTCACGCAATTACCCCACTGGATTAAAAGCATTCACCAAAAAGTTGACAACGTCGGAAATAGCTGTCAAATATTCACCTGTTTTGATTCACTTGGCAATATTACTGTGTGGAAATATGAAATGTGGCTTACTAACTAAACTAGAATTTAATAAAGTTTTAGATGTAAAAAAGGCATTTGGAAAGTTTCCAAATACTTTTTTTACATTTAAAGCTAAATACCTATTCAGTGTTTGATATTAATTATTACATTTTAATTTTACAATCAATATCTTAGTTCACTAGTTAGCCATATTTGATATTTCCATATAGTAATATTGCCGATTAATCGAAACAGCGAAATATTTGACAGCTATTTGAGACATTGCCCACTTTCTGTATAAACACTCTTAACCTTATGTTAAGAAACCTGGCCAAGCGCGTGTCGGACCACGCACAATGAAGGGTTCCGTAGTTGGGATGGATTTATCCCAAGAACAAACTTAACATTGTAGTTGAAAAACATGTTCTCACATATGGATTTAATAATTTGTATGCCCAAGTGGCTGATCATGGAATGAACATTATTAGTATATAATTATGTAATGAACACCTGCATGTAACCCATGTATCACAAATAAACGAATTGATTGATTGATTGATTGATTGGAATATATTGGAGAACATAATTTTTGCAACTGCAAATTGGTTGATTATTACTCATTAACTTGTAGAGCCTACTTATCTCTGATAGTTTTCCTTTTAATTTCATTATTATATACTATATACCCATGCTAAATTAAAGCTTTCTAGCACAAAAATTCTCTGAGCTAAGCCGCAGACAAACAGATGGACATGGCGAAAATATAAGGGTTCCTTGTTGACTACAGAACCCTAAAGGTGTAAAATTATAATCAAAGACCGCAAAAAGAAAAAAAAACGAATTTTAAATAATTATAGGTACTTTTAGATGAGATGAGACAGATGTGAATGTATTCCTAAACACTTTACAGCAAATACACTAGATTCTTTTGATTTAGTGAATGGGAGACCATCACAGGACTTTTAGTTTACTCTTTTGTCAAGTACCTACTTGGTAATTGTTGGCAGACCTACACTGTGCTTGAATACGTATTAACAATGTTATTTGAAACAATTGTAAAAAACAAAGTATTTTTAAAAGAGTAATTTTGCAGTTTCTTCCTGGCTCTTCTCCATAAGAAACAACCAATTGTATCCATGCCCCTAACTTCTGATGTTTCATAAGTGCCCATGTAGGTTTATGTGAAACAAAATATTTAGAACCAACCCTAAGATGACCCACTGACCGAATTTTGAATATAATTGAATATAAAAATAATTGGTAATTTCATTGGCTTGGCTCGGTGACTACATGCATTGGAATTGTTCGAGTAGGAACAGTTAGTACCTTGGTCCTGCTTAAATAAATATTCAGCTTGTCATAGTGCAGTGTAATAACTATTTTCAATCAATTCTCTTTGTGTTAACTGTTCTCCAACGTTAGAGGCATTTCCCTAGTTATTTTTAATAAAAGATTTTTATGGCAATCTATTATTCTTGCAGATAGTCACCAATTTTTCAATAGCATGAAATTCGTTAAACAAGCTACCTATAGTGTTGTCCTGTACTCTCAACTTCTCATCGTATTCAAAATTGAGCTTAGAAATAATGTATTTTGAACGTCAAAATTATAAAATATCAAAACTGCATCTAAATAACCAACATCTAATGTGTTTAATAACAGATAAATAATTAGCAAATTTAAGTCGACCTTTTAAAATATTTTTTTCTCTTCGCTCATTTGAGCGGAAAATAAGATGGAGTAAGTACTCACGTTCCAGTTTGAGGTGAATGTGACGCAGGTGGCATCGTTACCGGTCGGTGGGCCGTACCGGATAAGCATACCTGCCTGCTTAGCGATCGCGGCAGAGTTGAACACGCCAACAGGAACCAGCTAACTGCAGCTGGATTCTGGAATCAGTTTATTAGCACAGTATTAGGTCAGTGGGTCATCTTAGGGGCTACACAGTGGACATGGAATATGTGCAGTGGAAGCGGGATGTCTGGCCTAACTAAGTCTGATTGTGTATACCTACCTTTTAGGCGCGTTTTCTTCAGGTCCTCCGGCTTAGTTTCAGTTTAGTTGTTCACTCCAACAACATCAGTATCCAATTGTGTCGTGGGATACTAACGTTTGATTGATATTGATTCAAATTGTTCCAGTTTACTTATACAATACAATATCATAATGGCGTTATAAAAATAATTGCAAAATGTAGGTAGATTACATTGAGCGCCAGTGTTGCCACGTTGTATTGGTGGATGTCCCTAGACTGCCATTCGAAAGTCCCTAGATATAGGTAAACTTAGTAACATAAAAAGTCTCCAGATGTCGCTAATTTTTTTTAAAGAAAGAAACAGTAAAACGAAGAATCAAATTTATTTATTGAGTAAAAATATTAAAAACAAAACTTAAAAGTCTAACTCAACATCAAATAATGTAGGAAACTATTAAATTATTATTATTATTTCATTAAATGTTTTTTTGATTGTTATTATTAAATTATAGTTATTATTAAATTTCGATTGTTATTATTAAATTTGCGTAGTGGGACTCGAACCCAAAACGTTAGTCACCGCAGCTTAGCGCTTTACCTCGAAGCCACCGTACCATTCTATATTTGTATTACAGGTTATTATTTAAGCTGCGTAAGGGGCTTCGCTTGCCCATGAAAGCAAAGGAAATTCGCTTTTTATTTGAAAATCTCCTGTCAGGGGTCTTTTTATAGTGAAGATTTATTGATATTTTAAAATAAATAAATTTATCTACAACTATGTTCATCGTTGGATACAATATTTTAAATACCCGGGCGTACGCCATCTTTTTTGACCCATGTGCTCGGCACTCAATAACTACTAGCGCCGCGTATCGGAAGAGAGTCAATAACAGAGTAAAAATAAAAGAGAGTTGGACAGGGCTGATGTAGATTATGCAAAACTCGCCAGAAGTCGCCAGAATATATTTTCCCGCTAAGCTTTAAATTTAACTCCCTAAATTAACAAAAATCTCGCTAGATCTAGCGACAAAGTCGCTAAAGTGGCAACACTGTTGAGCGCGCACTGCGCACAAGCGGCGCAAAATGAAAATGAGAAAAAGAAACTTCTTGAAGTTTCAAACTCGCGTAGTGCGGTGGCGTCTGATTGGTCCCTTGTTAAAATAATTTCAAAATATTCAAATACGTTTTAAATGGCGACCAATCAGAGTTTTGATGTATGGTAGCGCGTTTATGCAGTTCGCTTTACCTATATTAAGCTTGAACAGGGGAGATGTTCCGTTTATTGTTTGACAGAAACTAGAGATTTCAACATGTTTTGTTGTGAATGTTTCGTTAGTGCAAACGCACATTTATTGTAACACTAAAGCTACTGTTTCCTAGAAGAGCGGTGACCGCTCACTACCGCCCGCAATTTACGCCGATTGACGTCACTGAAACGTATGAAAGTAAGTTGGGGTGGTTTCCTAGACAGCGTTGTTGACACTTGACATGGTAAAGCAAACCCCGCGCCCCAAAGTTTTAAATCTCTAGATCTCTCTACAGCTTGGCCAAAAAGTCGTGAAAATAATGGTGGCGCCACTATCGTGCATGTTGTAACCCTATATAGTACGACGAAAACGCTTTTGATACTTAGTTTTTTTGACAATTAATGTGAATATTGGCGGGTTTTATGAAAAAAAGAAAAGCTCTGAAACGCTTGTTCAGCCACTGCCTAGAACGATAACATTTGCAGTTATTTATTTTAATGAATTAAAAATAAAATTATTAGGTATTTCAAAATACCTTGATGCCAACTAATCCCACATTATGTGAGATAATTTTATGTTTTACAAGACCCCAGATCAATTCAATAGGATTTAGATTACAGTGAAAAGTTGGAAGCTTTACTACTGTGTGACTGTGTCCCACAAATCCAAGTTCTTCTCTAACCACAGGCAAAATGTTCCATAGTTGGTGTTCTAAACAAAAACTAAGAAAATAATCAAAATCAAACATTTTAATCAGAATCAAAAATGTCTCTAAGTATTCCACGCCCGAAAAGTCTTCATCCATGTCTTGGTGTGAGCTTTCACCAAAACTCTGCTGGCTATCTCCAGATGTGTCACTACTGCTGCTTTCGTCTTGTAGGTTTATGATATTTTTTTCAATGTCACTATACAGAGTTTGCCCCCTTCGAAAATAACCTTTTTCTATTTTCATGACAATCATGTTGACATGAATGTTTCCAGTTGTCAACTGAAATGCTCTGAAACGCTTTTTCAGCCACTGCCTAGAACAATAAAATAAAAAAAAACTGAACATTTGCAATTACTTATTATAACGAATTAAAAATGAAATTATTATATCAAAATACCTTGATGTCAATTGATCCTACATTATGTGAGGCAATTTTATGTTTTACTAGACCCCAGATCAATTCAATGGGGTTTCAAATTCAATGGAAAAAAAAACAAGCCTAACGTGTAACTATCCGGTAAATTCCTATTTTTAACAATCTTGTCCAAGTAGACTTCACGTTTTGCAGCAATATTCGACTTTTCCATCAAAGTTTGCCTGTCTGATTGGCACTTTTTGTATCTAAAGCCCAGGGCTATTAGAACCTTTCGTAAGTGTTCACGACTTCCGTCAAACTCAAGTTCTTCTCTAACCACAGGAAAAAGGTTTCGTAAAGTTGGTGCCTAAAAATAAAAATGACAGTAAATGTCTTTTAGTGAACTTGATAAAAACTAAAAGATTGATATAAAAGAGATGTTTAAAGTTCTACTTACAATCTTTTTTACAGTGTAAAAGAATTGAACTTTTTGTCTAATTGCACACAAGTCAAAATTGCCCAATTCTTTTTTAGGTCGCCCTGCTCTATGTTTCCCTGGTGTGGAGAAAACACCTTTGTTTCTTTGTCCTTCTATTGCAATTCGCCTTATAGTACTGATGGATTTACCTAAAAAATAATATAGTTATTTTTGTTCAGTGATTTATGCAATATTAACAAAAAGTATCAAAATTATACGAACGCGCTGCATTCCGAATATGTTTTGTAAACATAACCTCAAATTCGTGAATGTACATTTCAATAATTGTATGAAAGGTTTATACTAGATATTGCACCTTGAAATACACACATTACATCTGATTACATGTATAAAATATTATTTCACCTGTCATTTCAGCGGTTCTTTTATACACATCGTTGAGATCGGATAAAATTTGTCCGGCCTCGAGTTCCGCCAAACATCTCACGTACACTTTATAAATTATTGCTCTCGTGGAGCTGCGAATAACAGATCTGTTCATTATGAACACAATGGATCACCAGTATCACCACAATAACGAATGTAAATATAAATAAATACGATAAACCGTCACCGATTATAAGAAATGACAGAATATGTACCTTACTCGACGAGGCAGAGCGAGTGTTGCCAATGATTAAATATTTTAGTTCCGTTTCAGGACTTTCTTGCCAAACTGTACTTTCCCTCACCGTACTCAGTTACAAGAAAAAGTGTCCATACTAAGAAAAGTGAGCTCACACAAGATTAAATAGCGTTTCCATAACAACAAAGTGTTGTCACTGCGTTATTGTGTGTCAGAGGTGTTAAAACGACACAGAAACGCGACTATCTTTTTCCGCGGTAGAGCGAATCTAACGATTTAAAATTTTGCCGATATCATCATTTTCATATCAGCCGGCCGCCAGGTGGGGCCTCCACTTTTCTAGGAAGCCGTAGCTTAACCGAACGATTTAAAAGAAATTCCTAATTCATTTCCTCCTAGGCTTGATAAAATAGTTTTCTCAATAACCTATCTAAATAACACAATGAATGTTGTTGAACGGTAAAAATAAAAGGCTTTGCCTTTGTAATTACAGTGCTACAAGGATCTATTGGTTCTCGAAAGACTGACAGGGGGACGCAGCCGCTGTTGTGAAACGCATTGTAAAATTGTTTGGTGAATGTATTGGAAAACAAGATGTGTTAGTTCCGATTTTAGCCACGCGCCAAAAGATCCTTAACCAGCTATAAGTGTTTATTTGTGTTTATAACTATCGTCGCTTTAAGTACTGTTAACACCTAAAACAATACTCTGAAAAGAAACAAAACAAAAAATTACCTGCATCACGTTTCAAGCTGTATTCCTGTTAGAATTCTTCGAAATTGTCTTGAAGTCCTGATGAGACAGTGTCACACCCTGGACCTTCCCTTCCCGAGAGAACTTGGCTGGTTATGCTGTTATCCGGAAAGAGTGTTTGTGATTTGGACTCTGCAACGCTCGGTAAAACTCGGCAGTGTTCACGAAACGTCACGCTCTGAAAAACAAAATAATTTTGTAGATTTATATCTGGAAAGTACAGACGCCAGCACATCAACCTACTACAATCTGTCACATTTCTTTAATAGATTTTCAACTTTATCTCTTAGATATAAGGCTCAAAGTTGATTGGGAAAATTTGACAGTGTCGGGTAGGTTGACCTGCTGGCGTCTGTACAACCCTCGTTAATCTCTAATGTCAATGACGGCCATTTTTCGAACAGCTTTTGTATTCCCCTGTAAAATAACGTTTATTGCAATCGCGATGTCTTCATTGCACGGCGACGAATAAACGCATTGCCTATTTGGTAATTTAGGCTGAAAAGTTGCGACGCGGCGACCGCGGACAGAAAGCGTAGCATGGGAAGGCATCCCAATCCCAACAAGGGGATCGATGAACTGGCGAAGGACGCGGGAATCCGCCGCATACGAGAAGCACAGGAACTAAATCCAAGTGGATTATGTCTTTCGCCTGAATGATGATGATTGTCCTTAGCGTGTAGTCGCCTAGTTTATAAGTTTTATGTCCTGACTGGACGCCTTAATTTATTGAGGCACCCACAGAAAATTCCAGCTAAGCAGCCGACAACCTCCTAGATTGACCTGCGAAATACCACTTCGGAAAAACAAAAACTAGTTGTACTAATAAATAACTAGCTTCAAACGCAACAACGGATAGACAAAGAAGCTTTGCGTTCTACAATACCCGACACCCGTCCGTCAACCCGACACGTTTCAAATTTTGAACAAAAATCTTAATTTACAACAGTTTTAAAGTTATTTAGTTACTTACCCATAATTACATCATTACTGCTCCGTTTTGACACTGTACGCCAATAATCAACAAGAAATTAGCCTTATAAGGTTTTGCTAGTAACGCACGCTACGCTGGTTCGTCGGAAATGACAGAGTGGCAACATCACGCAACGAAAAACGACATTTTGTTACGACTACCTTTAATATTAAAATTGAATGTGGAATTACCCACGATTACAAGAAAAAAAATATAATGTCGGTACCAGACGCCTGGATTTATGGATTTTTCGTATAGGTACTTATGTGAGTAAGTTGGTACTTAATGTGCGTTTGCACTGGCGAAGCATCACAACAAAACATATTGAAATCTTTAGTTCCTGTCAAACATTCTAAGGAACATTAGCAGAAAATAGAGATTTCAAGACATCAACGTTTTGTTGTGAATGTTTCGCCAGTGCAAACGCACAATTAGTAGGTTTATTTGATTAAAATGGAAAAACACAACATAGTTTTTGTATATTTGTCGAAGTAGTTATTTAATTTAGTTATTTTCAACTTTATAACTGAAGCATAAGGTTCAAAGTTGATGAAGGGAGGGAAAATGTGACAGTTTCGGGTAGGTTGACCTGCTGACGTCTGTACCTACCTAGTTATTATAACATTTTTTTTTACTTTTATTATAGAATAAATACAAGATTCAGGCTGCCAAAAAGTTATTAAGTTATTTGTTATTCAGTCACACAAAACGTAGGTGTAGGGTTAGGCGTTAGGTGTATTTATTATATTTATAGTATTTAATAGGTATATATGTATATCTTTATATTTAAATATAAAAAAATCGTCAAATCTCGCTATTGCACCTACCACTGTTTGTCTCGGCATCACGCGAAGGTTGACTGGTAGAAAATGCCTACGGCATTAAGTCCGCCTATGTACATTTGTGTACTTGAAGTATTAAATGAATAAATAAATAAACAAAAACGGCTGGACGTATTTGGATGAAATTTGGCACACATACAGACCATGACTAGGTCACGACATAGGATATTTTTCATCCTGGATCGCAGACGAAGACGAAAAGACTGGCAACAGCTATTATAACAAACATGTAGGTATTAACAGAATTATAATCATTAGAAACTTTACCAATACATCTCTTGGATCTCAGGTGGAAAAGTTCCAACGGAACAAATCTAAATTAAAGAGATGTATGAATGATTCAAATGATTATAATTCTGTAAATACATATCTGTTTTAGTCGCAAATCATATTTTGATTAAGACACAATATGACATTGACCTGCAAATTGAAAAAAAAAAGAAAATTTGAATTTCACGGCTACAACTGCGGATTCACCTTAAAACAAAATAATCGTGGCTCTAATGTTTTAATGGTATCTCCATTGGACATTTTATACCATACTAGTTCCGGGTAGGTTGACCTAACATCTGTCTTTAAAACCTATGCCCACAATAAAAATATTTGAATAGGTAAGTCAAAATAGCGATTTTTGCAAAGTTTTGATATTTGTTTGTTCCTGTGGAAGTTTATTACTCAATCAAAATGTCAGCAGAGGGGTTTGAAAGAAATTCGACACCGGTACATGCTTAGAAAATAATAATATATCGTAATCATGTATATTAAAAAGAGAAAAGATGTGATTTTTTGTATGTTTGCTTGTTTGTAAGGAATAAACTCAAAAACTAAAGGACCGAATTTAAAAATTCTTTCAGCAGTAGCATGCTGTATTATCACTGAGTAACATAAGGTATGATTTATAAAATATATACGCGGGCGAAGCCACTAGCGGAAGCTAGTATAGGATAAGGATAGGATCTTTAAAGGTAATTTCAGAGGTATACCACCTCTGAAATTACCTTTAAGTAAAATTACTAATTATATATTAATTTAGATGAAGCGTAAGAATTTAAATGGCAGCATTATTTTGTACTTATCCAACCATTTATCCAATAAATTAATAAGTATATTTCTAAACGTGAACTTTATCAATTAATTTGTAAAACATCAAGTGCATAACAACCTCCTTTTTTTAAGTCGGTTAAATCCTAATGTCTGGCTCCACCATTATAATTTATACAAACGTTCCCGGAAATGAATGCGAATTTGTCAGATTATTATGTTACCAACATTTTCTAGAACAATCAACAGGAAGCTACGTCACGTACGATATAAAAAGGACGACATTGTATGTGTGAGCGAGAAAGTAACAAGTCATTTAAATTGCAACGTTGAAAAATATTTGGTGAGTATGGCAAAGGTATCGCAGTACTCAGCTTACTGTTTCAGTAGGTAGCGTTTCTTTTCCTCAGTAGGTACAGTGTGATCAGTATACTTTGGTATATTATGTTGATGCTGATTCCAAAAGCAAGGCTTTAATATAGTCCATTTTGTAGCCTGTTCATTTACTGGACGCCTATTGCAGTCCACTTTTGAATTTCGATCTCTGAACTCGGCCCAATGCTGTACAAATGATGTAAATAAATCCACAAATCGGTGTTTAGTTTACACAGCAAGACATAGAGGGCGTTCTTCATTCACATATTTTGTTTACTAAATAATTTTATTTCTTTAACTATTTTCACTATTTTTATAACAAGAAGAATAATTAAATCAGTATTTTGATAAATATTAAGCAACGGAACTACTAAACTAAAAATTTAGTTTTAATATTATTTCATCCTCTACCTTCAAATTTTTATATGTTTTCTGAAGGTAGGCTGTACGACTTACTTTTTCATAGTTGCTTCATTTTGCAAGTAATTTTACCTACTCAAAGTTCAGTTTTTCTTTATTTAACTCTAGCCGACGTAAGAAATAGAAAATATAGAAATGTAGGTAAGTACCAAAAATAGAATAGTTAAAAATATTATCATATTGTTGAGTGTGCAAGTTATCCCCCGCCATTTTATCCGTGTATTTAATATAATTATATCGTTGATCAGACGGGCCCCCTAAGACGACCCACTGACCGACATAGTCCTTCTATAGTTCCAGGTAACCAATACACTATAGCCACCTAGACTCATAGTACAATATGTTTTGTTTCCATGTTCTGCAATAGTCGGGTCTGCAATCATGTTCTACACCTAACGGGGTTCGTCCTTGGGTACACTTACATAATGCGTACAGGGATAATCGTCGGTTAGTGCCTCATTCTATTTAAATAATTGTTCTATGGGGCCTCTGACAGAGTAGGCAACTCGTTCATGGGTCAATGTATACGCTTTTACAACAAACTTCCCATCGACATTCGAAACTTACCCATTAAACGATTTAAAAACTGTATTAAAAAATTGGTTGCCTGTAAAGTCGGTATACGGGCGAAAGTTTTACGTGACAACGACTTTGCGTGCCTTTCACTTTTTATGTCTGTCTCTCTCGCTCTTAGGCGGGCTAACCATGCCCGAGTGGAAGGGACGCGTGCCTCTCACTCGCTCTCATTGTGAGCGCATAACGTGAGCGGAGCGTAACGCAGTTTCTTGAAGTGTCACCCGGCAAACCAATTTATAAGACGTTGTCACGTCAAAACCAAACTTTGCAAAAAAGGGTACTATAAAATTTTAGATTATTTAGATGATAAAAAAGCTTGGGATTGAGCTGCTCGCTCTGCTAAGCCTTGTGCAAAAAATCATAAAATCAATACCAGTATTATATAAAAATTACATACAAAATGACATTATTACTTTGTAAAGTATTTTTTTTATTTAATTTTTAAAATTTTTGTGAATGTGAGGACTATGTGGATTTTTTAATTATTATTATTTTTTCTTTCTTATTTAGTTTTAATGATGGTCTGGCAGTTTGAGTAGTTTATGAGGCCTACCCAAATGTCCTTTCTTTGGTATTGTTTGTCGAGTTGAGCTCCTTAAGTTCTGGGTTGAGCTCCACGATTACTGACAAATGCTTGCACTGACAGGACAGGTCCACTCAAATCTGTGTGGTTCTTTTCTCAAAAGACCATTTCAGACACTAATCTACATGGTCCTCATATGGCCTGACCAAGATTATGTCTGGACTTTAAAAGAGACTATGACCTCTGAGTTTGTTTCGGCCTTTCTTCTCAGAGTAGTCAGATAGGAAACGCCGAACTCATCTAGCTAATTTTTAATTATTTTTTTAAGATGACGTGTAAAAGTGATTCCAATATCCTATTTACAGAATAAACAATTTCATTTCATTTCTACAAGTTGGCTTCGGCCCCTCGTACGCGTTCCAAAGGACCACCCCAAAGTCATCAACGTAAAAAAATAACATTGAATTGGATCTAGGTATCCAATCCAAGTAGTACTAATTGCTGAAATGTGATGGAGGATTAGCTCGTGGCCGAACCACAAACTATTTATTCGAATTTGTGAGATTTTTGTGCGGACCGCATTTTTAACTCGATTTCTCTGTGTGTGCCCAGGCTGCCCACCGGGTACTTATGCAGACACAGGGAGAGCCCTCACGTGCTGCTCGGTGAGTGTTCACCGACGCGGTCGCGGAAACCACGCCATCACCACCGAGATGCCGAAGCCCAGCAAACATAGCTCGTTGGGCCGCGATGCTGGGGCACAGGAGGACGTCGGGACGCCGCTGCCGAACATGGGCGACGCGGTGACCGGGGCGCCGCCAGCCGGACCATCACGAAGAGAGGTAAGGAGAGGAGAGGAACGAGCTGCACCGCTGTAACTGCCGGCCTACCGACATCATCGGCGCCTGCACACGTTGCGCCAACGCCGTTGTCGAGTCGACAGCACGCGGTATCCGTCCGCCCGCCCCGCAGCGTGCCGTTCGGTGCCAGTTGAGGCACCGGGGCCTGCTTGAAAGACAACCCACGTCCGTGCACAACTCTACGCCCGCCACGCGCGACGCCGCATCAGATTCAGATTCAGATTTAGATCATTTATTTGTAAACAAAGGTTACAGAAACACAGGTGTGTGAGATGTTACATTTTTATAAGTTCTCTATGTTTTGCCATTAGGCGTACAAATATTAATATTAATTTCAGTTATTTAATTAACAATATCAAATTTAAATTATAAAATGAGCTAGTGTTGGGTAAAACAATATAGTATTCCCCTGACAATTAATTAAGTTTCAAATAATAACTACAATGTCAAAACAAATACCAAATTAATTAAATATTTCAAAGATGTCAACAACAAAAATTTAAGATAAAATAGAAATGTCAAAAAAAAAAAAATAGTAGTCGCAAGCATACAGCTGCAAGGATGGAGCCAACATCAGAGAGTAAGCTGCACCCAGGTTATACGCGACTTACTCGAAACACCTGATCTCTACAGATGACATTCATCTGATGCGTGGCGTGTTCTAGGTTAATATAGGCATGTCACGCAACTAACACAGACATCCATTACTAGCATCTTAACTCACACGTGCAGGCGCGGCGCGGGCATGCGATGCGCGCAGGAGACACTGAGTAGTGTTACACAAAACAATACTGCTCACAATTAAACGATAGTTTCTTCCCTCGGATCGCGATCGGCTAGCTCTGAGAACGGGGCGAGGGGGAACTACATACCTACCTGTAGGAGCATCAAGTCCAGATCTCTGTCACTGGTCGTCCCCCGCTGGGCACCCCCCTCTCTCACCTGGCGGGGACAGACCGCCGATATGTCGTGAAGAAAGCGGTACTATGATTTGTAGCCGCGGCGCGCCTACAGAAATACTAGTCACACGAGCGCGTTAATATCGCGCTCAACTATCACAGCCGTTATAGGCACCAAAATGAGGGCCACCGCACATCCCCTGCGGACGGAGGGCGAAGTCCTGACACCGCTAGCCATCCCGATTGTGATGTGGTGGACCGATGACCTGGTGAAGGTAGCGAGATTCCGCTTGATGCTAGAAGCACAGGAACGATCGTTGTGGCGACGCTTGGCGCCCGAAGGCATATGTATTTTGGCTGAAATGCTGGATCAGGACTGGTAGAGGGTTCTCTAAAGGCAGGTGTTGGATGCAGAATAGGTCTTTGACACGGCAAGCATTTTTAGGAACGGTTTTAGTTTATAGCAAAGATGATAAGCTAATTATCTTTTTTTTTGTATTTTGTATGTGGGATTCTTTATCTTACCCTCAAAGCATCCTGAACCCTGGATGAATTTATATAAATGTGGTGTCTATCAACTCGTTTAGGTCGTGCAATGGCTAGAGGCTTGTTTTATTAAAACCAAAATGTCGGAATTTAGACGTCAGTCAGTGATTTATTGAAAAATAAAAGTAAATAAGTACTATGACCATGTAGGCCCTACATTTGCATCACCTACATTGTAGGGTATCAGAATGAAACAAAAAAAAACTGACTTACCCCAAAAAATATAAAACAAGAACACTTTCAAGCAGTCTGACACAGTTGGTGGCATCAAATCTGAGATTGAACTTAAGTTACTGCCACTAACTGCATCAGACTGCTTAAAAAGTGTTTTGTTTTGAACTTGTAAGTTGCCGTCCGGTTTTTCTATTTTAGTTGCAGTCGGATTATTTCTAGTACCTACCTACATAAGGAAATACAATGCGTTGCAGCCCGATGCACCTGTATTGCGCTTGGCTTTATGAAAAATAGGATGATAAAGTTGTCATTAAAATTACAGAATTAGCAACCCGTGGAAGAAACTGAAGCTGTCGAGTCCTTGAGAGGAGACTGCGAATCTGCAAACGAATAGTGTGGGATGACCCCGGCTATACGGGCCGACTACTTGGTGAGGTCGAGCAGGCAGGATGAGGGAGGCAGAGAACCGGGTATTGTGACGCAACTAACAAGCAAACGAGGTGAGAATGGTTTTTAATTTAAGTTTAGTCCGTTCCAATAGTGGTCCAGCAGTGGTGGCCCAATAGTAACGGCCGCTCTCAAAACGATAACAGAAAACTTCATGAGGAAACCCAGAACTGTCCTAGAAACAAAAATTCGAAGACATGACGTGACATCTACTAACCCGCACTGGGCCTGCGTGGTAGATTACAGCCTATTCCCTCTCGAACAGCAGAGGTCTGGGTCCCAGCAATGGAAACGTTATAAGTTGATTATGCTTAATATGTTGTTTCAATATTATCTGAAGAAAATGTCACAAAATCGATCAAAAAACGTACCTAGGTCGATGGCAATAGTACCACTTACAAATTGAGTGTTTGGATTTTATCATTAAATTATAAACCCGAAATTAAAATTTTAACCTAACACAAACCACTTTATAGAAAATATGTTTTTCATTTACAACTTTACTATTTTTTTAGTTTAGTTTTGTAACCCCAATTTTCATCTATGGTTTTCAATTACAACTTAATAATGGTATTCAAACAATTAAGGCAAACAGACGCGACGCGACTCTAATTTATATATTTATACGACTATTGTAATGGACGCCGAGCGTGCTTGTATGTAATATATAAAGACTGAGTTATATACCAGTGAAGTGACTATGAACCAGAAAAAGTGTTAGTGTAAAACAATAGTGGAGACCCTATCTGTGCACAGGGGCACAAGTAGCGGCGGGACCACGACGGACTTTTATTAGATTGTATAAGTTTTTGTAGTTTCTAATTAGAATTATGTAATAGTGTATGTTCTTATTAGCTTCTAATAATTGAATTTTGATTAGTTTTCATGTTTAAAACTAATAAGATTAAGTAGTACAATAATCACCAAAGAATTAAAATGTATAACAAAATTTCTCAAGATTACGTAACTCAGAAATGAGGTTTTTTGTTTATGGGGATATTGTAACGAAATTAGTGTCAAATGAAAGGCATAGATGTAAAACCATTTCTCCCGTTCAAATCATGTGAATCGGTCCACGGGTTTTCAAGATATCAACAAGAATGTATAGTGAAAATGTAACATAGGCGATTCTCAAGGAGTCCATGTTCTAGAAAGTTTTTTGTACATAAAGATGTGTTATGTAACAGTATGTAATATGATTAAGGGCTACATGAGCCATATACTGAGAAAAAACTGTAACGATCCGACTTAAGGAACCATTAAAAACAGGGCTCAACAGAGCAAAACCGTAGTGAAAATGCGAGCAAGAAGGATCTCGAAAATCAGTGGTCTCGCTACGGTAAGCAGATCGAGTATAAAAGACGGGCCATTGGGCCGGAACGTTACAGTCGGATCTCAGCTCTCAACAAGGAAACATCTACGAAATAAACGGAAGAAAAATCAAGAAGTCTTTTAATAAGAAAAACACCATACAGTCCACTTCAGTCTGGTCCTTCGAGCAGCGGATATCAAGTCCACTTCAGTCTGGTCCATCGAGCGGCGGATATCAAGAAACCCGCCACAAGATCCCGGTCCACCAGCTGCGAGGAAGAATCGTGAAGAACGAAGAACCCGCAGCAAGAGCAAAAACGAGTCCGACGGTCACCGAACAGACGTCACCGAACAGGCGTCACCAAAACGTGTTTGAACCTGCCCGGCTGTAACGCAGGTTTAAACCCGACGTGCCGACCGACGTGCCGACTCGACGTTCCGAACGATCGCCGAGCCGAAGAATCGTCACCGTCCCGTCGTGACGACGTCACCGAACAGACGTCACCGAACAGACGTCACCGAACAGACGTCACCGAACAGACGTCACCGAACAGACGTCACCGAACAGACGTCACCGAACAAGACGTCACCGAACAGACGTCACCAAAACGTGTTTGAACCTGCCCGGCTGTAACGCAGGTTTAAACCCGTCGTGCCAAGAAGAGGGACGACCCAAAACCGAAGAATTGCCGAACAAGTCAAGTCAAAAGGACTTAGAAGATGGTGGTCACAAGAAGCCAAGGAGACGCAGCGGAGGTGGAAGATCAGCGGCGCAGCCACCTGCAACAGGAAGCCCGAACCAGGGAAATGGAGCTGATCGAACGGGAGCGCCGAAGAAGATTATCACTGGACCCGCCGGCGTCACCGTTCTCCAGGCCAGCAGCGGACACCAGCACGGCAGGACCTTCGGGAATCCAAGGAACCACAGCAACGGTTCAAAGAAGAATGGGATCGCCGACCAGATCAATTAGGTCGCAACGATCAACAGCAAGTGTAACCACGCGGCTACGGATGGTGGAGCTAGAAGCAGCAGAGAAGCTAGCAGCCATAAGAAAAAGGGAGTTGGAGCTGGAAGCGGACCTGGTCAAGAAGCGACTAGCCGTGGAAGTATCGGTGATCAACGATGATGAAAGCGTGCACGACGAAGGACCCGCCCCTCCCCGTGAGGAACCACATCAGAAGGTGGACGAATGGCTGAGGACAAACCCCCTCAGCACACGGGGGGAGGAAGCACGGGGCGAAGAAGGAACTCGCGAAGAACAGAAGCAGCTGCGATTCGAAGTTCAACGAGCAAGATCACAGACTCCAACGAGGAACAGGAACAGCATCGAGCACCTGGCAGCCACATTGGAAAAGATGGCCAGGCCCAGGCCTCGCCACACGGACCTGCCGACCTTTTCCGGAGCAGCCAACGAGTGGTTGCCATTCAAGGCAGCAGTACGAGACACGACCAGCATGTACCAGATATCGGCAGCAGGAGATGCAAGAGACGCCGTGGCCGCCCTTCTGCATACGGCCACCAGCCCGGACATCGTAATGACCCTCGAGCAGTGCTTCGGAAGACCTGAAGTAATCATCGACAAAGCGCTGGACGACCTGAAGAAGTTGCCGAAACCGGGTACATCAGCAGCCGAACTCAACAGTTTTGCCGTCAAGCTGCAGAACATCGTCTGCGTGCTGAAAACGATCGACCGAAGAGGATACCTATTCAACCCCCTGATGACAAGAGAAGTGTTGGACAAGCTGAGCCCGCATCTACGATCTCGATGGTGCGACTACGCCTACGATCACGAAGGAACAACGGACCCGGAAATCGTCATCATGTCTCGCTTCCTGACCGGCGAAGCGGACAGAGCGTTGCGGTACACATATGCTCCGGCCACGTGCGCCGCAAGCATGAAAAAGGAAACCCGGCCAACCGTAACACTGAAGAAAAAGGTGAACGTGTTCAACACTACTGCAGGAGCGGACGAAGAAAAGGAAAAGTGTCCCAAATGTGAACAAGATCACATCCTGACGCAGTGCCCCAAGTACAAGGCACTAACCATAGACGAAAGATGGAAGCTCCTAAAGGAAAAAGGAATATGCTTCAAGTGCGCCCAGAAGAAACATAGACGCATGAGCTGCCAAGCAAAGTCATGCGGGGTGGACCAATGCAGCCGACCACATCACGTGACCCTCCATCAAACACGGGAGGCGAAAAGGGAGGATCCGAAGACAGCGGAACCGTCAAAGCAAGAAACGGTCATGTCAGTAGCACCGCGTCCAGCTACCGGATCAAGAGCGGTCCTGCTGAAGATGTGTCCTATCGTCGTATCCGGACCACGGGGGGAGGCGAAAACATACGCCCTCCTGGATGAAGGAGCCACCATCACCCTCGTCGACAAGGACCTGGCGGAGAGCATCGGAGCGGAAGGACCATCACAACCGCTTCACCTGAACGGGGTCAACATGTCACAGAAGGAGATGGAAAGTCAACTAGTGAACATCCAGGTCAGGGGGCTGAAGAATGAAGACAACTACAAGGTCAGAGCGAGGACCATGAAGAATCTTCGACTGCACCAACAGTCCATCCCGGATACGCTGCTGGACTACGAGCACCTGAGGGACTTGACACCGGAGGAGGTGTGCTACGAGAAGGCGCGCCCCGGACTCCTAGTCGGAACAGACCACTGGGAGTGCATAGTATCCCGCGAGCTCTGAGTCGGCGGCCCGAATCAACCAGCTGCATCGAAAACACAGCTGGGATGGGTGGTGCACGGAACCGCACCACGCAACGCCATATACCAAGAGGGAAATGTGCTGCACGTCTACGAGCCCGACCGAACGACGGGAACAAGCAGCCAAGAACTTCACGAATTAGTCGAACGCCATTTCAAGATCGACGCGCTCGGCATACAAAGCAAGCCGAGAATCAAGGATGCGGATCTACGGGCCATGGACATAGTCGCGAGGACTACAAAAAAGATTGACACCGGCTACGAGGTCGGACTGCCGTGGCGAAGGGACGACGTCACCATGCCATCGAGCTACGGACAAGCATTCCGACGGCTGAGGAAAATCGAACAGAAGATGGACGCAGACCCGGACTTCGCAGCGGAGTACTCCAAACAAATCACGAACCTGTTGGAGAAAGGATACGCGACGCCGTGCGACGGATCCGAGGAAAAGAGCGCCGTCTGTTGGTACCTGCCACACTTCGCCGTGCAGAACCCAAACAAGCCCGGCAAGCACAGGCTGGTGTTCGACGCAGCAGCAAAGAGCAACAACGTGTGTCTGAACGACGAACTGCTGGAGGGACCCGACCTGCTGCTGTCGCTGCCAGGAATCCTCTTCCGATTTCGTGAAAGGGCGGTGGCGATCACAGCGGACGTGCAGGAGATGTTCCTGAGAATCAAGATAAGGCCGGAAGACCAACCAGCACAGCAGTTCCTGTGGAGAGGCGACACGAGAGAAGAGCCTCCGAAGAAATACAAGATGACCAGCATGATCTTCGGCGCCGCGAGCTCCCCGTACATGGCCCACTACATCCGCAATTTTAATGCGGACATATACGGGCAGGAGTGTCCACGCGCCTTGGAGGCCATCAAGAAGAGCCACTACATGGACGACCTAGTGGCCAGCTAAACGCCTTAGAAGCATGGAAGGCGGTCGAGGAAACAAGGACGGTACACGCGCACGCCGGATTCACGCTTCGAGGATGGAGCTCCAGTAACAAGACGGTGCTACGCGACGTGCCTCTGGAGCTACACGCCACCTCTCCCACACAACTGGGGGGAGAGCAACCCGAGAGCAAGATCCTGGGGCTACACTGGAACGCGGAACGAGATGAGCTGGGATTCAACACATCAATGAATCGAGTTCCAGCCGAAGTACGGGCAAGAGCCCGCGCGCCGACCAAGCGAGAAGCCCTCAGCGCCGTGATGTCCATTTACGACCCGTTGGGATTGCTGAGCCACTACACGATAAGGTCAAAGATAATACTACAGAGTTTATGGCGATTACAGATAACATGGGACGAGCAGGTGCCGGACGAAGAAAACGAGCTGTTCGCGTCCTGGCTCGCCCGCCTGAACGAACTTGGGTGAGTTCGTTCAGGCGGGCGAGCCAGGGCGCGCTGCGACTGCCGAGATGCTACCTGAAGCAGAGATACGAGCGCATCGACCTGCACACCCTGTGCGACGCCAGCGAACAAGCCTACGCAACCGTGGCTTACTGGAGAATGAAGCACGTCGACGGGAGTGTGAACGTCGTGTTGGTGGCAGCCAAAGCCAAAGTGGCGCCTCGTCGAGTCCAGACAATACCGCGTCTGGAGCTGCAAGCTGCGGTCATCGGGGCAAGACTGGCCGACACCAGCAGGAAGAAAGCCACGACAATGGAGCACCGTCACGTCCAACGCGCCGAAGCCGAGCTAATAAGGCAAGCTCAAGAAGACAGCTTCGGGGATGAACTGAAGAGAATCCGGTCAACTCGTCCACTAATGAAGACGAGCCGATTGTATCGACTGGATCCAGTACTGGAAGATGGTGTCCTGAAAGTGCGGGGCCGGATCGAGGCCTCTTCCGCACCAACTGAAATGAAGCGACCGATCATACTAGACGGCCGTCATCAGCTGACCAAGCTCCTCGTTCTACGGGAGCACTGTGCTGCGGGTCACGCCAACAGGGAGCGCGTGACAAACGACCTGCGGCAGCGGTACTGGGTTATTCACTTACGACCCACGGTACGCGCCGTAGAGAAGAACTGCGCCTTCTGCAGAAGACGCCGGGCGACGCCGCAGCCACCAGCTACGGGACCCTGCAACGAGGCCGACAGGAGAACCTGGCGAGCAAGTCAGGCGCTCGCCGACCACTTCTGGCGACGCTGGCTACGCGAGTACCTCCCTACTTTGGTACCTCACGGCGAGCCGCAGAACGACGCGCGACCAATACAAGCTGGCGACGTGGTCCTCGTGGTCGACAGCACGCTGCCCCGGAACACCTGGCCGATGGGAATCGTCGAGCGCTCGCAATGCGCCGGGGGGAGAACTGTAATGGACGCCGAGCGTGCTTGTATGTAATATATAAAGACTGAGTTATATACCAGTGAAGTGACTATAAACCAGAAAAAGTGTTAGTGTAAAACAATAGTGGAGACCCTATCTGTGCACAGGGGCACAAGTAGCGGCGGGACCACGACGGACTTTTATTAGATTGTATAAGTTTTTGTAGTTTCTAATTAGAATTATGTAATAGTGTATGTTCTTATTAGCTTCTAATAATTGAATTTTGATTAGTTTTCATGTTTAAAACTAATAAGATTAAGTAGTACAATAATCACCAAAGAATTAAAATGTACATATAACAAAATTTCTCAAGATTACGTAACTCAGAAATGAGGTTTTTTGTTTATGGGGATATTGTAACGAAATTAGTGTCAAATGAAAGGCATAGATGTAAAACCATTTCTCCCGTTCAAATCATGTGAATCGGTCCACGGGTTTTCAAGATATCAACAAGAATGTATAGTGAAAATGTAACATAGGCGATTCTCAAGGAGTCCATGTTCTAGAAAGTTTTTTGTACATAAAGATGTGTTATGTAACAGTATGTAATATGATTAAGGGCTACATGAGCCATATACTGAGAAAAAACTGTAACGATCCGACTTAAGGAACCATTCAAAACAGGGCTCAACAGAGCAAAACCGTAGTGAAAATGCGAGCAAGAAGGGTCTCGAAAATCAGTGGTCTCGCTACGGTAAGCAGATCGAGTATAAAAGACGGGCCATTGGGCCGGAACGTTACAGTCGGATCTCAGCTCTCAACAAGGAAACATCTACGAAATAAACGGAAGAAAAATCAAGAAGTCTTTTAATAAGAAAAATATCATACAGTCCACTTCAACTATCATTTACAATTTCTAAGGAAACTTCACAGTAGAACAATCACCGGTATCGCGTTGCGCCTGTTTGCGGAACCATAAATGTTGGAAAAACTGGTGAGATATAAAATTTAAACCTTCTAAATACAGATGAATGTGTAACTAATTCGAGTTAATTAGTTACTTTACGTAAGAATTTAACCTTGTTCGTTCCTCGTCCATTGTGATGTGCACGAAGAGGTTTGTCACGACAGCTGCGTGGTTCATTTGTTTGTGAGCCACGCATTCGTACGTGGCGTGGCCATGGGTCACAGTCATGTCACATTTTCATACAGTAGTGGGTTTCTGAGTTCTGAGGGCGGCTCCTGAAGATGCTCCTAAGCCCGCGTCATCATCTGCCTAGCCTTTTCCCAACTATGTCGGGGTCGGCTTCCAGTCTTACTGGATGCAGCTGAATACCAGTATTTTACGTGGAGCGACTGCCTATCTGACCTCCACAAGCCAATTACTGGGTAATACGATACCTCCTTCGTAAGACTGGTTGTCATGCTTACCGGCTTCTGGCGACCCGTAACGACTGTCAAAGTTAGGTTTAAAATCATTTATTCTCATAAAAGACAAAAGCCACTTACATGGGAACAGACAAGAAACATTAAATAAACTTATTTTAGGTAACCGTCACCAATATAGTATTATATAAAATTATTCTATACTCATTCAACAGTTCAATTCTCAAGCATTAAAGTACATTGGAGGACGCTAGTCAAGGCAGTTTCACGAATGACAGCCGAGACCAACGGCTTTACGGACTTTCCGAAGCACGGAGGGGTCTTGGTATGTAAAGATGGTCACCCATCCACAGACCAACCGCGGCAAACGTAAGTAGTTTTAACTGATCGATCTAACCGTGCGGCTATTATTACTTAGCCTAACTTAAAAGTTCAGTACTTTTAAGTTACACCGTATCGAATTCTGCCGCTAAACAGCGTTGCTGTGCTCATTTTTGAAGGGAATGTGCTGGTGTTATTTACAGGCACATGAGACATTTCAGGGGCCGTATTATGACGTATTAATGCCACCATTATTCCAGTATAGCTCAGTCTCTCACTCACGAGAGACGGGAGCTATACAAGGCCGCTAGCACCATCCTTATTTCGCCGTGGAATAATGATGGCATTAATACTTCATAATAAGGCCCCTGTATTGTCTTTACGGTGGACAACGCACCAATGATGCCTCTGGAATACTCATAGATGTTTCGATTCGTTGGTCATTTTCTATTTTGTCAATTACCAGGTACTTGTAGGTCTACAAACTGTCATCCCAATAATTTTTAAAAGTGTAACCATGGAGATTCTTGCCGGCTCTTCTCCATAGGAAACGACCAATTGGAACCGTGCACCTAGCTTCTGACGTTTAATAACCGCCCATGAAGGTGAATACAAATATTTTGTATTTGAATTGCAGATGGATAGGCGTCGCCGGGACCATCATCGTCAGCCTTTCTCCAACTATGATGGAGCAGGTGGTGACCATAAATAAAAAAAAATACTGGTACTGTGACAGCCTCATTGTCAGTGGTCAAGCTCCACTGCTGAGCATGAAGTCCTGAGTTCAATTCCCAGGTCGGGCAAGGAGTTATTATACAAAGAGGAATTTCTCAGTCGTAAACTGGATTCTGGATGTGTGCCCGGTTGGTGGCAACAGGCTCGCCCCCTATTACATGGGACTTAAAAAATAACTGGCGAAATGTGGCTGCACTATAGGTACACCTCTACCCAACCCTAAGGGCAAACAAGGCGTGATGTGTGGACTCATTGTATATTCGTTTATAATGTCATACATTTGCTATCACAGGTGACAAGAAGTCCTGAGCTGAGTGATCTCGAAACCGGAAGGATATTGCACGGAGGGAAGTAGGGGAAAATTGACCATCCAGATGGACACCGCCGAAGGAGTGTTCGACGCCAAAGTTGTCATAAATCGAAGGTAATTTGGAAGAAATTATATATACGCCTGTACTACCCGAGGTACTCAGAAATGAGAAAAAGATTGCTGTTTTTACAAATAAATTTTTAAAAGTTATTACTAAATAATTGTTATTATAGCATAAATGAATATTTAACTGACAAATCTATAGAACTGACATGATAATATTAATGAACATTAAAATTTTAGATTAAATTAATACTTAATAAAATGTTACCTTTGATTATACATAGAATAACTTAGTTGCATGTATACCTAAATAAGTCCTGTTCCTTCAAATTTTTCTTTTGCTGTGCCCGACAGGGTCCACGATTGGTACAAGAACTATGTTTACTTACCACCTAAGCATATACATTGTGGAATGCAATAAACGATTGAGTATTGAGTATTCAATTAAGGGCAGAGATGTGTTTATAGCTAGATTGCGCCACAAACACATTTCGCCAGTTATGTAATGTGTTGTTACTTGGGCACCCCATGTGTACTTTAGCGACTTGATTACTACCTTGAACATCTGAAGCCAGTCTTGAGTTTGGTTGTGTCTTCGAACCTACCACACCCACCATTGATACATACGTATACATTTACTTAAATATGCATTCCAGATAACGACTCCACGAACATCCTTCGTCGAATGAAGTCGTTATGGTGTCAGAAGAGCCAGTAACATCATCTATAATGACTGTGCCGAGCTGACACGACAGCAGCCGAGTACACACGACGGGAGCCGAATCAACACGACGAGTGCCGTAGACACTACAAAACGACGAAAACGACGAATACTTGTGTTAAGTAGAGCATAATATGTATCTATAATATTTTGCGTTGTTACTAGCGTTTTTATAATTATAATATTATCGTGGACGTACACGGTATCACGATAACACAGGGAAGTAAAATTGTCTGGAAATATATATTAAGACACTTTTAAATTACATTTCCGTCCACGATAAAGTTATAACGTGTACATTAACGTATAACGTGTGTATTTCCATACATTTTATGGACGTAGACGTGACGACAGTATCGTGACCGTCCACAACGTTCACGATACTGTCGTCATGTTAGAAATTATAAAAGCGCACAGTGACTAGACTCTTAGATTTTTGCTGTCTGCTATATGTACTTGCAAAGTGTAAAGGTATCTATAAGTAGGCAGTACATGTCATATTGTAAGGTGTCTAATCCCGGCTGGACGCCTTAATTCATTAAGGAACCACAGGAAAGTCCGTTTTAACCGCCGACAAAGATCCATTCCGAAAAAAAAAATGTCTAGTGTCTATAAAGAGCCCGATACCGACCAATCACTGCGCGAGTAGTAAGGCTACTACTTGCGAACAGTACGTTCGCAAATACAAAAACCGACCGCGCCGTCCATCTTTCCATGCCTGCCCCGACCCTTGCTTGAGCCAGCCCGCGCCGCTGAGTCTGCAGCATCATTCGTGTAGTCGTGTATCATGACAGGGATAGAAGAATTCCGGCCATCGCAAATAGTTCACTGAGGTGGGGGTGATTGAGTGGAGTGGGGTCTGGGGTTTCCACAAGGTTCAATACTGAGTCAGATCCTCTTTTATTAGGTACACACTAATAATCTATACCTACTGCCGCGTTTCTTACAAGATCTCCCTCAAATGAAGACGACTATGAAGTCATCATCAAGGGAGGTAAGAGGAAAAAGGGAGCATCCTCTCAGGCCAGTAAGGCCAGAAAGCCCGTTACGGCCGACAATATGCGTCAAGTGTCTGGGCGAGCAGTGCCAAGCACGGAACCGCAGATTCTCCTCGTCCAAAGGACGACTCAGCTCGGCTGCTCAGCTGTATTCTCTGCGGCCAATCTTTTAATTACCGTGGTTGTCCCAAAGCCCCCAAATCCTCCTCCCCCAATCTGGTTTTTATGTTTGACTATGCATCTTTTACTTTTTTTATTTCGTTTTGTAGTTTAAAGTTTATTTTTTAGTTTTATGTTTGGCTAAGTTAGGTTATGATCTAGGTATAGTTTTTCAAACTTTTTTGACCTTTAGTATTATTTTCTTTACAGCCCCTTTTTTGTCTTATTTTTTTTTTCTATTTTTGCTCCTACTTACTACTAAATTATCTGTTCTGATCTGTTCCCTCACAGACATCTCAATTGAGAAGCCTTATAAATCAAATGTAATGGTCAGTTCGATTCCTGTCTATTGTAAGGTCACACGCAGCTAGACTGCTTCGCTACTCCCAGATTTTTTATTACGCGTGGAAGTCCTTATGGATATCCTCCGCCTAGGGACAAGCGGAGGGGTCTGTCACTCCTCTGACAAAAACCACACGGTGTTGCCTCTCGTCACTTCACGACATCGCATATAGTTCTCCGAGGTGTTGGTCAGTGGGTCGAGTGGGTTGTAGGGGTTCCAGAAGGTTCAATACTGGGTCCGATTCTCTTTTATTAGCTTACACAAATAATCTATCCAACGCGTTTCTTACAAGATCTACCTCAAATTGTTTAATAGCTTATGATACTTCACTTTTGTTAAAGACACCTAGTCCTAGTCGTGCACAATTTAAACGATGTAATCGCTTTTTATTTATTTTTTATGTAGGTTAGGATTTTCTTTGTGAGGCTTTTTGGGATCATATTACATCAGTGTCCATGAACACTGGAAGACTGAAGGGTTCCTCTAACTCGATAATAGGAAGGGAGATGGATTGCGGAGCAGACTCGAGCACATCGCTGAAATCTGCGACGGTCGGGTCAGAGGGAGAAGGGGAGGTCTGCTGCAAAGCAGCGAACTTAACGCCATACTTGGCCAAGAATTCGGGGTTCTTGAGTAGGACCTCTTTGAAGAACGTTA
The DNA here is from genome assembly GCA_949128155.2 of Xanthia icteritia. Taxonomy (NCBI): domain Eukaryota; kingdom Metazoa; phylum Arthropoda; class Insecta; order Lepidoptera; family Noctuidae; genus Xanthia; species Xanthia icteritia. Next base: position 5,312,984 of record OY855862.1, on the reverse strand, counting down.
CGATTTGGGCGTCCTCCATGGTCGACGGAGGGGGAGCTAATTGTTGGGAGGGAATGGGGGAAAGTAAGTTTTCACGGGGAGCCTAATAATCCTATTCCTAATTCTCTGGATGGACTTCCCAGGGATGAGTTTCCCCCCATGTCGGGTGTAGTTAAGGAGGTGTGTACCTACTGGTAAGCCCATAGCTTGTATACCCGTCACCAATCTTATTGTGCGAACTGGACCTTAGCCAGTCTAGCGCGAACGGTGTAGACACACCCTAAAGACACTAGGTAAGCTGTGGAAAGAAAACTGTCACCAGAGCCGAATAGGAGACCCACCGAGGCCTAACTCTGGTTCCGTTCAATTGACTGGCTCACCGGCCTGGGCACTGGTTTCGTTGGCACCGTAAGGTATCAACCGAGGACCACAAAGCTGTGGTTTTTGCCCGGAAGGGGCCAAAGACCTCTCGACGAACGTTTTACTCTGACGAATTTAGTAAAAGAAATACAATCAACTGTGCCTTGAAAAAGGCTAAAGATAAAGACTATTGATAGAACGGCGGTAGTCGGGGTGACTACTCAGGAACCACTGCGGAAACAGGAGAATTCGAACCACAACACAGCACGACCGTCTGCGTCGGCTGCCGAGCGTCGAATGAAAAAAGCTGTTGGTCGGGCGAAGGAGCGTCCCGTTTATTCCTTTTGTTGCGTAGCACAGCAAGTAGCCTGTGTTGCTATGCCGCTGCTTGCCAGTACCTCGACCAATCATAAATTACGTGAGAGGGTACGCAAGGTAAAATAATGTAATAAGTGTATTTCGGTAGAATGGAATGCTAGCTTTTCTATCAACTTTATTTCTCGTTAATCAGTCACAATCGTAGTTTTAAATCTCTACATAATGAAATATATTACATGTAGATATAATCACTTAATCTAAATATTTCTGATCAACATTTACACTAGATCACTAAAATCAACTTATAGCTTACTTTTTTGTTTGGTCTGTAGTTTAAAGTTTATTTTTTTAAGTTTTAATTTAGGATTGTTTTAGTTTAAGTAAACTTTTTTATATTTTAATTATCAGTTTTACTTTCTTAATTTTTTCTTTTTTTGCTTACTTATTACTAAGTAAAAAGCGAGGGGAGGCCCGTTCACATGGTCTTTCTGAATATGCAACCCCACAGACGGTCATCACCCTCTCCTCCAGTTCTAATCGATCTGTTCCCTTACAGGCATCTCAATTGAGTAGCCTTGTAAATAAAATGCTGTTGGTCAGTTCAACTCCTGTCTATTATAAGGTCATATGCAGCGCAACTGCTTTGTGACACCCAGATTTTTTATTACGTGTGGAAGTTCTTATGGATGTCCTCCGCCTTGGGGCAGGAGGGGTCTGTCAGTATTACTGACTAAAACCACACGGTGTTCCTCCTCGACGCTTCTGGCCCGAGTGTTGCTGAGTAAGGTTTACGCTTGCAAACCCAATCACTGCTGACTGTCCCCGTCCCAAAGACCGCGCCTTCTGCTCGGGGCCACCCAGCTTTGAGCTGTGTGGCAAATCCACAACAAGGTAAATACAATGGCTTTACAAAAGCCCCAACAGCTTCCAAGGACTCTCAAACTGGCCAAGATGGCGAACGTACACCAACCCAGGGAAAGCATCTGTGTTGAGAAACAACGGGGCCGTATTATGACGTATAAATGCCACCATTATTCCAGTGTGAGTGAGAGACGGAGCTATACAAGGCCGCTAGCACCATCCTGTTTTCGCTGTGGAATAATGATGGCATTAATACTTCATAATAAGGCTACAGCAATCCCTTGAGAAACTGTAATAGCTATAAGTTGTTTCTTGTGATCTAGTTATGTAAATGTTGATCATGTTGGAAATGATAACTATTATGTAGAGATTTAGAACTACGATTGTGGTGAAACCTGACTGATTAACGAGAAATAAAGTTGATAGAAATGCTAAATTCGTTCCATTCTACCGAAATACACTTATATCATAAGGATTAGATATAAGTATGTATTAATTAAAGGAAAATTAACTAAATAAGGCAAAGTACTTGCAGTACCGCGCCTCCCGCGTTTCTTCCGCACCTAATTATTCACCCTCACGTAATTATGATTGGTCGAGGTTCTGGCAAGCAGCGTCATAGCGACACAAGCTACTTGCGCTACGCAACAAAAGGAATAAAAAAAAATCGCCCCTTCGCCCGACTAGCCACTCTGCGACTGGCATCGGTCGCGGACGGTCGTGCTGTTTCTCCGTGCTCCCACCAGTGGCATCCTGAACTCCGAGTTTCATCGTGTTCTCCACGATGATCTACATAAAGTGTTTCTTGAACAGTTTTAGTCAAAAAACGTATTCGTCGCGTCCTTGGCCCCTTCCGGGCAAAACCACAGTTTCGTGGTCCTCGGTGGATACCTTACGGTGCCAACGAAACCGAGTGGGGTGTTGTCCCAATCACACCCGCCGAACCCCTTCAGGGTAAGGCAGTCAATTGGACGGGTCCCAGTGTCCGGCCTTGGGGGGTCTCCTAGTCGGCATTGGTGACAGTTTTGCTTCCCCAGCTACACACCTAGTGTCGGTCGGGTGTGTCTACACCCGGCGCACTAGACTGGTTAGGACCCCGTTGCACAATAAGATAGGCAACGGGCAAAAGCAAGCTTAGGGCTCACCTTAAGTACACAACCTCCCTGTCTAACCCGACAGGGAGGGTTTACACATCCCCGGTTATCCCCCGGGGAGTTAGAGTTAGGATTTAATAGGGACTACTATATGTTCCCAAACTCCCTCCCTCCCTCTTCTAATTTCCCCCTTATCATGGGGGAAACTATTCAGTCGCTTAGCGACAAGTTAGATGCTCTTAGAAATGAAAATGAGACTCTCCTTACGTACATTCACATGTTGCTTAAGGAGAGCCCCATTCTCACAGAAAAGTACGGTAAAAACGTACCATCTCTCGCTGCTAAACAGCAAGCCCCCATTTCCCCCGATCTCGATCAGTCGCTGGATGCGTTCAGTGACGCTCTAGCCCCCTCCCTCCCCACCCCCTTCAGTCCAATGGACACTTCTGAGCCGGCTTCCTCAAAGTCGGCCCTCTCCCCTTATTCGTCCGACAGCGAGACGGTCCAAGCTCCTTCTTCTTCCTCTGGTTCCCAATCCGAGGATGATGGGTTCACACCCGTCACCGGGAAGGGGAACAAAATGAAGAAGAAGAAGTAGCCGCCCTGGAGTACCCGTCTCCCTCTCTCCCTCCCAAAAACTATGTAGACCGGGACGCTCCCCCGGCTTCCCCCTCCCCCGTAGCTCTCCTCTCCCTCCCCCTCACCCCCCGCCCGTTAGCGTCTACATCCACCGCGATGGATACCGCCGCGCCCTCTCAATCCCAATCCATAGTCCCCGGTCAAAAGAAAATGGCGCCACCTCCCCCTGTCTTCATACAAGACAAGGAGAAGTGGACAGCCGTTTCCAAATGGTGTGTCGATCAACGGATCGGCTACACAAACGCCCGGTCTACCCAACAGGGTATTAAAGTCAGCCTCCCTAATTCTAGCGACTTTAGGGACTCCACTAGACTCCTGAGAGAGAGAGGTGTGTCATTCCACATCTACTCCCTCCCTGAGGAAAAACAGACCCGCGTGGTCATTAAGCGCATCCCCCGCGAAATCCCCACCCCCGAAATTCTGGCCGACCTTAAGTCGCAGAGCATACCGGTAGACGAGGTGCACCGGATGCACCGTTCGCGCGGTAGGGAAGCATACGACATGGTACTAGTCGTGTGCTCCCCTACCGAGGGGCATGACCCCATTTTCAACGTAAAGGCCATATGCCACCTCACGGGCTACACCATTGAGAAGCCCTGGAAAAATAGCTCCATAGGACAATGCCATAATTGTCAGTTATACGGCCACTCGCAGAAGCATTGCCATGCGAAACCCAGGTGCGTAAAGTGCCTGGGCGACCATGGCACTGTTGACTGTCCCCGCCCTAAAGACCGCGACCTCTGCCTGAGCCCGCCTAGCTGCGTGCTATGCGGGCAAGAAGGCCACACGGCCAATTACCGTGGCTGTCCTAAGGCCCCCAAACTGCATTCGCTGAAGCCGGCTAAGCGTCTTGACGCTCGCCAGACTAAGCAAAGGGATTTTATCCCTTTCCGACCCTCCCAGATGCCCGAGCGACTTAGTCCCCAGAGACCTAGTCCGTGGAATCAACTCCTCCACCATTATCAGGCTTTTCCAGCCATGACTACCGCGAGACCCCTTCTCCCCCATACTCCTCTCTACTCCCTCATGGATCCGCGCATCCGTGCCCACCCTCCCCCGCCGCCCTCTGCGGCCAAAGTACCCTCCCCGCCTTCTGCGCCCCCCGCGCCCTCTGCGCCCCTCGCGCCCCTTGCTCTTAAGGCACCGCATCCCGCTGCCTATCCAAAAGCAATGTCAATGTCAGAGGACTTCAATGTCATCTCTGACACTTTCATTCTCTTTTGTACCCCCGTGCCACTCAAATGGCAAACGATATTAGAGTCGCTCGGGCATCCGGTGACATTAAGAGGATCCAGGACGTGTTCCGCACGTACCCGGACCTCACTCAGGCCCTCGCCGAATACGTAACCCCCCAACATGTATAATACGAACCCTTGTAGAATCAAACCCCGATCCCTTAACCTAGGCGTCTTCAACGCAGATGGGTTAAAAGGTCAACGCGATGAGATAGCGGAGTTCCTCCGCGATCATCGCATTGACCTTTTCCTCTTACAGGAAACGTTCTTAAAACCCAGCCATAGCAACCCGGCAGTCGCGAACTATCGTCTCGTTCGAAACGATAGAACGCGATGTTACAAGGGCGGCACCCTAATATATTATAAAAAGGATCTGTACTGCATCCCTATAGACCCTCCCCCTCTATCTAAAGTAGAAGTCTCAATCTGCCGACTAGGTATGACAGGCCATCAGCCGATTACCTTAGTCTCAGCCTATATTCCCCCCCGTAGTACCGCAGAGAGTTTTCAACCCATCTCTGACGATATACATATCCATCTTGGCTTGAGTGACTCTGTCATCATAGCAGGCGATCTCAATGCCAAACATCCCTCCTGGAATAGCTTAGTTGCTAACAATAGAGGTCGACACTTGTTCGACCTCTCCTCCTCTCGTAACTTTGACGTCATCGCTCCGATGACTAGTACTTTCTATCCCCATGACCCCAATCAGACCCCCGATATCCTTGACTTGGCGCTCCTTAAGAACGTCAATCTCAGACTAGATTCAATAGAAACAGTTCACGAGCTTAACTCGGACCACCACCCAGTAGTTATAAGACTGACCCCCCGCATAGGTCTCTCTGACCCCAACGAACCCCCAGCTACCAAAAGGGTGACGGACTGGAGGAAAGTAAGCGATAAGCTGAAATCCAACACATCCCCCCAATTGGACTCTATCCCTAACGTATTTGACTCTATCGCTGACACGACGGTCGCGATCGACTCACTCACGGAGCACGTTCAAACCGTCCTGAACGATTGTTCAAGGGAGGTTCCGGAAACGAATAATCGTTTCTTGAAACTCCCGGACGATGCACGTGCTCTGCTGACTGAGAAGAACGCGGCCACCCGTGCATACGACAGCTTCCCCTGCCCCGCCAACAAGGCTCACATGCGCTACTTACAGCGTGCTGTAAGGACACGCATAGCTGAGCTGCGTGAAGCGGGTTGGGATAAGCTGTTGAGCGACTTGAGACCAAATCACCAGGCCTTCTGGGAACTCCAGAGGAAACTCAGGTCCCGGAGGGAATCCGCTATGGCCCCCCTAGTACGCCCCGATAAAACCATTGCTTTCGATGACGACGACAAGGCCGAGTGCCTTGCCGACAGTCTAGAGGCTCAATGCTCCCCCAGCTCCCTACCAGTAGACCAAGCTCACCTCACCGAGGTAGACGCCGAAGTCAAACGTAGAGCTTCCTTCCCGCCAGTTGATGACCCTGAAAGTCCTCTGCCTCCCGTCACTCCAGACGAAGTGCACGACATAATCAAGGGTCTACATACTCGCAAAGCCCCCGGTTCAGATGGCATCACCAATAAGGTGATCCAGCTCTTTCCCGCCCATCTCATAATGCTATTGGCCACCATCTTCAATGGTGCGCTTAGCAATAACATCTTTCCCCAGGCGTGGAAAGAGGCCACTGTTATAGGCATCCCAAAGCCCGGAAAGCCCAAATCCGCACCCTCTAGTTACCGTCCCATTAGTCTGCTCAAGGTACTAGGCAAGATCTATGAGAGGCTTATTTATAAGCGTCTCAGAGATTACGCCAAAACCAAGGGCTTAATTCCTAACGAGCAGTTCGGCTTTCGAGATCAGCACTCTAGCGTGCATCAGGTCCACCGTATCGTCGAATACATCCATGGTGGTTACTACCGTGGATGGTCGACAGGAGCGGTCTTCTTCGACATAGCGAAAGCGTTCGACAAGGTCTGGCACAACGGGTTGGTATACAAGCTATACAAACTCGGTGTGCCCGATCGTCTCGTAGTAATTCTACGGGACTACTTGTCGAATCGCACTTTTCGCTATCGTATCGAGGGAGCCCTATCCTCCCCCCGTCCTATCCGAGCCGGAGTCCCTCAGGGCTCTGTGCTAGCCCCCCTTTTATTCACGCTCTATACGAGCGATATCCCAAAAACTCCGAAGGTCGAGTTAGGTCTGTTCGCAGACGATACGGCCATATATTATAGAGGCTTCACCCATTCCAATATCACCCGCAAACTACAACGAGCTGCCAATAAACTTGGCATCTGGTTTAGAAAGTGGAGAATAGAAGTAAATCCCGACAAAAGACAGGCGGTTTTATTTGTGAAACCGCGATCTAAGCGCCCCCCTCCCACCCAGAAGATCACCATGCTCGGCAAGCCTATTCCTTGGGAGAAGCGAGCCAAGTATCTCGGTGTGATTCTAGACCACCACCTTTCCTTCGCAGAGCACATAAAGTCGGTTCGCTTGCGAGCCGCTTTCGCTCTCAGAATAGAATAGAATAGAATAGATTTATTTGCAAGAAGCATGGTACAGAAAGATCTTAAAGCTAAACAGTGAACTTCACACTTCGCCAAATATAAATGGCATGCAAAAATTTATCATGAGGCGGGTACATACTAATAAAATACCAATTACATGCGCAGGATAATTACACAATTCAATGTCAAAAACACAAGAAATACAAACCGATATACCAGTAGAAAAATTAATATTAACATAGTAGTCAAGTTATTATGAAAGTCAAGTTTACAAAGTATACAACAAATGTCTATATTTTATTATTCAATGTCAAAATTATAGTAGATTCCAATGTCACCTTAAGAAAGAAGTCATTCAAGTTGTAATAGCCACCTATATAGTTTAGTTTTAAACCGATTCAAAGGCAGCTCTCTGATACATTTTGGAATTTTGTTAAATATTTTTACGGTAATTATAGAGCAGTTCTTTTTACAGTAGGCTGTCTTACACGGTGGCATCACTAGAAGAGTCAGTAGATTATACTATGTCCTTAACGCACGCAGCAAATTGTCTCTTAAAGGCAAATTGCGCATTTATACCGCGTGCATCCGCCCCATAATGACCTATGCGGGTACAGTCTTTGCGCAAGCAAAACCCCACAATATCCATAGGATGCAGACGATCCAAAACCGATTCCTTCGTAGAGCCACGGGAGCGCCCTGGTACGTTAGGAACGAGATGCTCCATCTCTATTTTAGAATCCCAACCATCCACCAGTTTCTTAAACGCATGTCCAAGCGTTACTTTGACTCCGCCGCCTTGCACCGCAATCCCTTGATTGTTGCTGCGGCCAATTATACCCCCTCGACCCTCAGTCAATTTCGCCGTCCACGGCATATCCTTTCCGATCCCGATGATCCAGTGACACTCCTCCAGGAGTCTAATAGGGCCACCAGCACAGTGAAAAACAAACACACCCGACACCCGTCGTTCCGACCTCGCCGCAGAGGTCCACCGCGTGCGCGACCACCCCGAGTAATTACTCCCCCCCGACCTTTGTCCGATGAAACGCCAGCCCACGCCGCAGCTGAGCGTGTAGCTTTAAATTCCCCTTATAATAATAATGATCACTCCTTGATCCAGCCTGTCCCTGAACTTGCTGTCCTCCCCTCAGCGAATGCCCTAAGCCGAGGTTCGTACCCCACAGGGGGTGCCCTTAGCGAGCATTCGCTTAACTTTAACCTAGAATAGTTTATGCCCCTGGCTGGAGGCCCTTAGTGTAGAAGCTATTGGCAGCCACAGGACAGTCCGGTTAAGCAGCCACGACCTTAGTGGTCACCTGCAAGATGCCCTAGTTAAAAAAAAAAAAAAAAAAAAAAACAAAGCCCCCAAATCCTCTTCCCCAAAACTGGGTTTTGTTTGACTATGCATCTTTTACTTTTGTTATTTAATTTTGTAGTTTAAAGTTTATTTTTTAGTTTTATGATTGGCTAAGTTAGGTTATGATCTAGGTATAGTTTTTTTTAACTTTTTTGGCCTTTAGTATTATTTTCTTTACAGCCCCTTTTTTGTGTCTTAATTTTTTTCTATTTTAAGCGTCGACTTACTACTAAGTTATCTGTTCTGATCTGTTCCCTAACAGACATCTCAATTGAGAAGCCTTGTAAATCAAATGTAATTGGTCAGCTCGACTGCTTCGCTACTACCAGATTTTTTATTACGCGTGGAAGTCCTTATGTATGTCCTCCGCCTAGGGGCAGGCGGGGGGGTCTGTCACTCCTCTGACAAAAACCACACGGTGCTGCCTCTCGTCACTTCACGACATCGCAAATAGTTCTCCGAGGTGTTGGCCAGTGGGTCGAGTGGTCTGTAGGGGTTCCAAAAGGTTCAATACTGGGTCCGATTCTCTTTTATTAGCTTACACAAATAATCTATCCAACGCGTTTCTTACAAGATCTACCTCAAATTGTTTAATAGCTTATGATACTTCACTTTTGTTAAAGACACCTAGTCCTAGTCGTGCACAATTTAAACGATGTAATCGCTTTTTATTTATTTTTTATGTAGGTTAGGATTTTCTTTGTGAGGCTTTTTGGGATCATATTACATCAGTGTCCATGAACACTGGAAGACTGAAGGGTTCCTCTAGCTCGATAATAGGAAGGGAGATGGATTGCGGAGCAGACTCGAGCACATCGCTGAAATCTGCGACGGTCGGGTCAGAGGGAGAAGGGGAGGTCTGCTGCAAAGCAGCGAACTTAACGCCATACTTGGCCAAGAATTCGGGGTTCTTGAGTAGGACCTCTTTGAAGAACGTTACGATTTGGGCGTCCTCCATGGTCGACGGAGGGGGAGCTAATTGTTGGGAGGGAATGGTGGAAAGTAAGTTTTCACGGGGAGCCTAAGAATCCTATTCCTAATTCTCCGGATGGACTTCCCAGGGATGAGTTTCCCCCCATGTCGGGTGTAGTTAAGGAGGTGTGTACCTACTGGTAAGCCCATAGCTTGTATACCCGTCACCAATCTTATTGTGCGAACTGGACCTTAGCCAGTCTAGCGCGAACGGTGTAGACACACCCTAAAGACACTAGGTAAGCTGTGGAAAGAAAACTGTCACCAGAGCCGAATAGGAGACCCACCGAGGCCTAACTCTGGTTCCGTTCAATTGACTGGCTCACCGGCCTGGGCACTGGTTTCGTTGGCACCGTAAGGTATCAACCGAGGACCACAAAGCTGTGGTTTTTGCCCGGAAGGGGCCAAAGACCTCTCGACGAACGTTTTACTCTGACGAATTTAGTAAAAGAAATACAATCAACTGTGCCTTGAAAAAGGCAGACTATTGATAGAACGGCGGTAGTCGGGGTGACTACTCAGGAACCACTGCGGAAACAGGAGAATTCGAACCACAACACAGCACGACCGTCTGCGTCGGCTGCCGAGCGTCGAATGAAAAAAGCTGTTGGTCGGGCGAAGGAGCGTCCCGTTTATTCCTTTTGTTGCGTAGCACAGCAAGTAGCCTGTGTTGCTATGCCGCTGCTTGCCAGTACGTCGACCAATCATAAATTACGTGAGAGGGTACGCAAGGTAAAATAATGTAATAAGTGTATTTCGGTAGAATGGAATGCTAGCTTTTCTATCAACTTTATTTCTCGTTAATCAGTCACAATCGTAGTTTTAAATCTCTACATAATGAAATATATTACATGTAGATATAATCACTTAATCTAAATATTTCTGATCAACATTTACACTAGATCACTAAAATCAACTTATAGCTTACTTTTTTGTTTGGTCTGTAGTTTAAAGTTTATTTTTTTAAGTTTTAATTTAGGATTGTTTTAGTTTAAGTAAACTTTTTTATATTTTAATTATCAGTTTTACTTTCTTAATTTTTTTATTTTTTTGCTTACTTATTACTAAGTAAAAAGCGAGGGGAGGCCCGTTCACGACATGGTCTTTCTGAATATGCAACCCCACAGACGGTCATCACCCTCTCCTCCAGTTCTAATCGATCTGTTCCCTTACAGGCATCTCAATTGAGTAGCCTTGTAAATAAAATGCTGTTGGTCAGTTCAACTCCTGTCTATTATAAGGTCATATGCAGCGCAACTGCTTTGCGACATCCAGATTTTTTATTACGTGTGGAAGTCCTTATGGATGTCCTCCGCCTTGGGGCAGGAGGGGTCTGTCAGTAATACTGACTAAAACCACACGGTGTTCCTCCTCGTCGCTTCAGGCCGGAGTGTTGCTGAGTAAGGTTTACGCTTGCAAACCCCATCACTGCTGATTGTCCCCGTCCCAAAGACCGCGCCTTCTGCTCGGGGCCACCCAGCTTTGAGCTGTGTGGCAAATCCACAACAAGTTAAATACAATGGCTTTACAAAAGCCCCAACAGCTTCCAAGGACTCTCAAACTGGCCAAGATGGCGAACGTACACCAACCCAGGGAAAGCATCTGTGTTGAGAAGCAACGGGGCCGTATTATGACGTATTAATGCCACCATTATTCCAGTGTGAGTGAGAGACGGAGCTATACAAGGCCGCTAGCACCATCCTGTTTTCGCAGTGGAATAATGATGGCATTAATACTTCATAATAAGGCTACAGCAATCCCTTGAGAAGCTGTAATAGCTATAGGTAAGTTGTTTCTTGTGATCTAGTTATGTAAATGTTGATCATGTTGGAAATGATAACTATTATGTAGAGATTTAGAACTACGATTGTGGTGAAACCTGACTGATTAACGAGAAATAAAGTTGATAGAATTGCTAAATTCGTTCCATTCTACCGAAATACACTTATATCATAAGGATTAGATATAAGTATGTATTAATTAAAGGAAAATTAACTAAATAAGGCAAAGTACTTGCAGTACCGCGCCTCCCGCGTTTCTTCCGCACCCCCCTCACGTAATTATGATTGGTCGAGGTTCTGGCAAGCAGCGTCATAGCGACACAAGCTACTTGCGCTACGCAACAAAAGGAATAAAAAAATCGCCCCTTCGCCCGACTAACCCAACCACTCTGCGACTGGCATCGGTCGCGGACGGTCGTGCTGTGTTCTCCGTGCTCCCACCTGTGGCATCCTGAACTCCGAGTTTCATCGTGTTCTCCAGCTATTAATTGCTGTCCTTTTCAGGACACAATTAATAGTGTTTCTTGAACAGTTTTAGTCAAAAAACGTATTCGTCGCGTCCTTGGCCCCTTCCGGGCAAAACCACAGTTTCGTGGTCCTCGGTGGATACCTTACGGTGCTAACGAAACCGAGTGGGGTGTTGTCCCAATCACACCCGCCGAACCCCTTCAGGGTAAGGCAGTCAATTGGACGGGTCCCAGTGTCCGGCTTTGGGGGATCTCCTAGTCGGCATTGGTGACAGTTTTGCTTCCCCAGCTACACACCTAGTGTCGGTCGGGTGTGTCTACACCCGGCGCACTAGACTGGTTAGGACCCCGTTGCACAATAAGATAGGCAACGGGCAAAAGCAAGCTTAGGGCTCACCTTAAGTACACAACCTCCCTGTCTAACCCGACAGGGAGGGTTTACACATCCCCGGTTATCCCCCGGGGAGTTAGAGTTAGGATTTAATAGGGATTAAAATAGGTTCCCAAACTCCCTCCCTCTTCTAATTTCCCCCTTATCATGGGGGAAACTATTCAGTCGCTTAGCGACAAGTTAGATGCTCTTAAAAATGAAAATGAGACCCTCCTTACGTACATTCACATGTTGCTTAAGGAGAGCCCCATTCTCACAGAAAAGTACGGTAAAAACGTACCATCTCTCGCTGCTAAACAGCAAGCCCCCATTTCCCCCGATCTCGATCAGTCGCTGGATGCGTTCAGTGACGCTCTAGCCCCCTCCCTCCCCACCCCCCTTCAGTCCAATGGACACTTCTGAGCCGGCTTCCTCAAAGTCTGCCCTCTCCCCCTATTCGTCCGACAGCGAGACGGTCCAAGCTCCTTCTTCTTCCTCTGGTTCCCAATCCGAGGATGATGGGTTCACACCCGTCACCGGGAAGGGGAGCAAGAGGAAGAAGAAGAAGCAAAGTTCCTCCCAGGCGGCTAAGGTAGCCGCCCTGGAGGAGCCCTCTCCCTCTCTCCCTCCCAAAAACTATGTAGACCGGGACGCTCCCCCGGCTTCCCCCTCCCCCGTAGCTCTCCTCTCCCTCCCCCTCACCCCCCGCCCGTTAGCGTCTACATCCACCGCGATGGATACCGCCGCGCCCTCTCAATCCCAATCCATAGTCCCCGGTCAAAAGAAAATGGCGCCACCTCCCCCTGTCTTCATACAAGACAAGGAGAAGTGGACAGCCGGTTCCAAATGGTGTGTCGATCAACGGATCGGCTACACAAATGCCCGTTCTACCCAACAGGGTATTAAAGTCAGTCTCCCTAATTCTCGCGACTTTAGGGACTTCACTAGACTCCTGAGAGAGAGAGGTGTGTCATTCCACACCTACTCCCTCCCTGAGGAAAAACAGACCCGCGTGGTCTTAAAACGCATCCCCCGCGAAATCCCCACCCCCGAAATTCTGGCCGACCTTAAGTCGCAGAACATACCGGTAGACGAGGTGCATCGGATGCACCGTTCGCGCGGTAGGGAAGCATACGACATGGTACTAGTCGTGTGCTCCCCTACCGAGGGGCATCACCCCATTTTCAACGTAAAGGCCATATGCCACCTCACGGGCTTCACCACTGAGAAGCCCTGGAAAAATAGCTCCATAGGACAATGCCATAATTGTCAGTTGTACGGCCACTCGCAGAAGCATTGCCATGCGAAACCCAGGTGCGTAAAGTGCCTGGGCGACCATGGCACTGTTGACTGTCCCCGCCCTAAAGACCGCGACCTCTGCCTGAGCCCGCCTAGCTGCGTGCTATGCGGGCAAGAAGGCCACACGGCCAATTACCGTGGCTGTCCTAAGGCCCCCAAACTGCATTCGCTGAAGCCGGCTAAGCGTCTTGACGCTCGCCAGACTAAGCAAAGGGATTTTATCCCTTTCCAACCCTCCCAGATGCCCGAGCGACTTAGTCCCCAGAGACCTAGCCCGTGGAATCAACTCCACCATTATCAGGCTTTTCCAGCCATGACTACCGCGAGACCACCTCTCCCCCATACTCCTCTCTACTCCCTCATGGATCCGCGCATCCGTGCCCACCCTCCCCCGCCGCCCTCTGCGGCCAAAGTACCCTCCCCGCCTTCTGCGCCCCCCGCGCCCTCTGCGCCCCTCCCGCCCCCCGCGCCCTCTGCGCCCCTCGCGCCCTCCGCGCCCCTCTCAAAACCCGCTCCCGCGCCTGCTCTTAAGGCTGCCTATCCAAAGGCAATGTCCATGTCAGAGGACTTTAATGTCATCTCTGACACATTCATATTATTCTGTACCCCCCGCGCCACTCAAATGGCAAACGATATTAGAGTCGCTCGGGCATCCGGTGACATTAAGAGGATCCAGGACGTATTCCGCACGTACCCGGACCTCACTCAGGCCCTCGCCGAATATGTAACCCCCCATCATGTATAATACGAACCCATGTAGAATCAAACCCCGATCCCTTAACCTAGGCGTCTTCAACGCAGATGGGTTAAAAGGTCAACGCGATGAGATAGATCGCATTGACCTTTTCCTCACACAGGAAACGTTTTTAAAACCCTCTCATAGCAACCCGGCAGTCGCGAACTATCGTCTCGTTCGAAACGATAGAACGCGATGCCACAAGGGCGGCACATTAATATATTATAAAAAGGATCTGTACTGCATCCCTATAGACCCTCCCCCTCTATCTAAAGTAGAAGTCTCTATTTGCCGACTAGGTATGACAGGCCATCAGCCGATTACCTTAGTCTCAGCCTATATTCCTCCCCGTAGTACCGCAGAGAGTTTTCAACCCATCTCTGACGATATAGACATCCTTCTTGGCTTGAGTGACTCTGTTATCATAGCAGGCGATCTCAATGCCAAACATCCCTCTTGGAATAGCTCAGTAGCTAACAATAGAGGTCGACACTTGTTCGACCTCTCCTCCTCTCGTAACTTTGACGTCATCGCTCCGATGACTAATACTTTCTATCCCCACGACCCCAATCACTCCCCCGATATCCTTGACTTGGCGCTCCTTAAGAACGTCAATCTCAGACTAGAGTCAATAGAAACGGTTCACGAGCTTAACTCGGATCACCGCCCAGTAGTTATAAGACTGACCCCCCGCATAGGTCTCCCTGACCCCAACGAACCCCCAGCTAAAAAAAGGGTGACGGACTGGAGGAAAGTAAGCGATAAGCTGAAATCCAACACATCCCCCCAATTGGACTCTATCCCTAACGTATTTGACTCTATCGCTGACACGACGGTCGCGATCGACTCACTCACGGAGCACGTTCAAACCGTCCTGAACGATTGTTCAAGGGAGGTTCCGGAAACGAATAATCGTTTCTTGAAACTCCCGGACGATGCACGTGCTCTGCTGACTGAGAAGAACGCGGCCACCCGTGCATACGACAGCTTCCCCTGCCCCGCCAACAAGGCTCACATGCGCTACTTACAGCGTGCTGTAAGGACACGCATAGCTGAGCTGCGGGTTGGGATAAGCTGTTGAGCGATTTGAGACCAAATCATCAGGCCTTCTGGGAACTCCAGAGGAAACTCAGGTCCCGGAGGGAAACCACTATGCCCCCCCTAGTACGCCCCGACAAATCCATTGCTTTCGATGACGACGACAAGGCCGAGTGCCTTGCCGACAGTCTAGAGGCTCAATGCTCCCCCAGCTCCCTACCAGTAGACCAAGCTCACCTCACTGAGGTAGACGCCGAAGTCGAACGTAGAGCTTCCCTCCCGCCAGTTGATGACCCCGAAAGTCCTCTGCCTCCCGTCACTCCAGACGAAGTGCACGACATAATCAAGGGTCTACATACTCGCAAAGCCCCCGGTTCAGATGGTATCACCAATAAGGTGATCCAGCTCTTTCCCGCCCATCTCATAATGCTATTGGCCACCATCTTCAATGGTGCGCTTAGCAATAACATCTTTCCCCAGGCGTGGAAAGAGGCCACTGTTATAGGCATCCCAAAGCCCGGTAAGCCCAAATCCGCACCCTCTAGTTACCGTCCCATTAGTCTGCTCAAGGTACTAGGCAAGATCTATGAGAGGCTTATTTATAAGCGTCTCAGAGATTACGCCGAAACCAAGGGCTTAATTCCTAACGAGCAGTTCGGCTTTCGAGCTCAGCACTCTAGCGTGCATCAGGTCCACCGTATCGTCGAATACATCCATGGTGGTTACTACCGTGGATGGTCGACAGGAGCGGTCTTCTTCGACATAGCGAAAGCGTTCGACAAGGTCTGGCACAACGGGTTGGTATATAAGCTATACAAACTCGGTGTGCCCGATCGTCTCGTAGTCATTCTACGGGACTACTTGTCGAATCGCACTTTTCGCTATCGTATGGCCCTTAGTGTAGAAGCTATTGGCAGCCACAGGACAGTCAGGTTAAGCAGCCACGACCTTAGTGGTCACCTGCAAGATGCCCTAGTTAAAAAAAAAAAAAAAAAAAAAAGCCCGACTAACCACACTCTGCGACTGGCATCGGTCGCGGACGGTCGTGCTGTGTTTTCCGTGCTCCCACCTGTGGCATCCTGAGCTGCGTGTGTCTACGTGTTCTTCAGCTATTAATTGCTGTCCTTTTCAGGACACAATTAATAAAGTATTTCTTTAACGGTTTTCACTTCAAAACGTATCCGTCGAGTCCTTGGCCCCTTCCGGGCAAAACCACAGTTTCGTGGTCCTCGGTGGATACCTTACGGTGCCAACGAAGCCGAGGGGGTGTTGACCCAATACACCCGCCGAACCCCTTCAGGGTAAGGCAGTCAATTGGTCCTAGTCGGCATTGGTGACAGTTTTCCCTCAACAGCTACACACCTAGTGTCGGTCGGGTGTGTCTACACCCGGCGCACTAGACTGGTTAGGACCCCGTTGCACAATAAGATAGGCAACGGGCAAAAGCAAGCTTAGGGCTCACCTTAAGTACACAACCTCCCTGTCTAACCCGACAGGGAGGGTTTACACATCCCCGGTTATCCCCCGGGGAGTTAGAGTTAGGAATTAATAGGGAATAACATAGGTTCCCAAAATTCCCTCTCTCTCATAATAGAAACCTCCTTAACATGGAGGCTACTATTAAGTCGCTTAGCGACAAATTAGATGCCCTCAAGAGTGACAATGAGGCCCTCCTTACTTTCCTTAACAGGATACTTAAGGAGAACCCCATTCTCATAGACAAGTTCGGAAACGACCTAGAGATTCTCGCTGCTAAGCAGCAAGCCCCCAAATCCCCCGATCTCAATCAGTCACTGGATGCATTCAGTGACGCATTAGGTCCCTCCCTCCCCACCCCCTTCAGTCCTATGGACACAAGCGAGCCGGCTTCCTCAAAGCCGGCCCTCTCCCCGTACACGTCCGATAATGAGACGGCCCACACTCGTTCTTCTTCCTCTGGTTCCCAATCCGAGGATGATGGGTTCATACCCGTCACCGGGAAAGGGAACAAGAGGAAGAAGAGGCAAAACTCCTCCCAGGCGGCTAAGGTAGCCGCCCCGGAGGAACCCTCTCCCTCTCTCCCTCTGACCCCTCAGACTTACATTGACCGGGACGCTCCCCCGGCTTCCCCCTCCCCCGTAGCTCCCCTCTCCCTCCCCGCCACCCCCCGCCCGATAGCGTCTACATCCTCCGCGAAGGATACCGCCGCGCTCTCCCTATCCCAACCCCAAGTCCCAGGGGGAAAGAAAACAGCGCCACTTCCCCCTTCCCCCTGTCTCCATACAAGACGAGGAGAAGTGGACAGCTGTCTCTAAGTGGTGTGTCGATCTACGGATCGGCTACACCAACGCCCGCTCTACCCAACAGGGTATTAAAGTGTCCCTCCCTAATTCCCGTGACTATAGGGAATTAACTAAACTCTTGAGAGAGAGAGAGAGAGAGAGGTGTGTCATTCCATACCTACTCCCTCCCTGAGGACAAACAGACCCGCGACAAGGACGCGGATAAGGACAAACAGATCATCAAGCTTATCCCCCGCGAAATCCCCTCCTCTGAAATTCTAGCCGACCTTCAGTCGCAGAATATCCCCGTGGATGAGGTGCACCGGATGCACCGATCGCGCGGCAGGGAAGCATACGACATGGTACTAGTCGTGTGCTCCCCTACCGAGGGGCATCACCCCATTTTCAATGTTAAGGCCATATGCCACCTCACGGGCTTTACCATAGAGAAGCCCTGGAAAAACTGTTCGATAGAGCAAATATGCCATCGTTGCCAACTATACGGCCATTCACAGAAGCATTGCCATGCGAAACCTAGGTGCGTCAAGTTCGCGCTCAGCCTTACGCAAGTTAATTAAGTGTAGATAGGATAGTTTAGTAAAATTAGTGTTGTTGTCCCTAATAAATCGTTAGTCTAATTAGTCCGTAAGTTATTATTGTGTTGTAACTGATTTAATTGTGTAATTATATTCTGTATTCGGAAGAGAGTGTGTTATTATTTATTCTTGGCCACTAATATCCACCCTGCACCTGCAATACGGTCATACAAGATCGGATTGAAAGTTACAGACAGGTTATATGAGTTTATTTATTTGTTTATTTTATTCGACTTTGAAAGTCAATTTATTTTATTTTTATTTTCATTTATTGTTGACAGTAATATACTCATTTTTTTTTTAGTTGTATTGCTATATGCAGTTTGCTAGCGACCTCGATAATTGACCATAATTATTTTTTGCCTAAGCAACCGGCAGCACTGCTTGCGGTAGCGGCGGGGGGGACCGGGTTGCCTCCTTCCCTCAAATATGGTGAGGGGCAACGTTATGCTCGTGAACGGGTGCTGCTTGTGGTGACTGGTCGTCTTGCTGATCATGGTTTTGTTATTGTTATTAGTAATTAACTGTTTGTTAACTTTACCTCGATGGTCCTAGTTTGTCATTTATAACTTCCAGTTACGGCTATATGTGAGCGGGCACGCCCTTTATGCCTGGAGGTTTTTATTTAGATATTAATTTCTGTTTACGTTTAGTTTTTATTTTTCATTTGAGTATTAGTTCTTGATGTTTTTGGTTGGCGTGTGCTAGCTGACATAAGGCTAATAATATAATTTATGATTTGTGTTGCGTAATGTAAATTATTTTGCATACTATTGTACAGAATCTTTTTTTTTTCCAACTGAACAGACAGCTGTGCTGCTGGGGAATTTGTTGCGCCGCTTCTTCTTCCCAGCTAAAGCACTAGGAAGTGGTGAAGGGTGGGCGTTTTGGGGGACTGTCTTATGTAATTTTGACGTTTGAAAAGTGCTGATTCTCAGTCTAGTTTGAATAAATGACTTGACCACCTCGCATGATGAGATGGCAGGTTTTTTTTTTTTTTTTTTTTTTTTGATCTAGGGCATCTTGCAGGTGACCACTAAGGTCGTGGCTGCTTAACCGGACTGTCCTGTGGCTGCCAATAGCTACTACACTAAGGGCCTCCAGCCAGGGGCATAAAAACTATTCTAAATTAAAGCTAGGCGAATGCTCGCTAAGGGCACCCCCTGTGGGGTACGAACCTCGGCTTAGGGCATTCGCTGAGGGGAGGACAGCAAGTTCAGGGACAGGCTGGATCAAGGATTGATCATTATTATTAGACGGGGAATTTAAAGCTACACGCTCAGCTGCGGCGCGGGCTGGCGTTTCATCGGACAAGGGTCGGGGGGGAGTAATTACTCGGGGTGGTCGCGCACGCGGTGGACCTCTGCGGCGAGGTCGGAACGACGGGTGTCGGGTGTTTTTGTTGTTTTTGACTGTACTGGTGGCCCTATTAGACTCCTGGAGGAGTGTGACTGGATCATCGGGATCGGACAGGATATGCCGTGGACGGCGAAATTGACTGAGGGTCGAGGGGGTATAATTGGCCGCAGCAACAATCAGGGGATTGCGGTGCAAGGCGGCGGAGTCAAAGTAACGCTTGGACATGCGTTTTAGAAACTGATGAATGGTGGGGATTCTAAAATCGAGATGGAGCATCTCGTTCCTAACGTACCAGGGCGCTCCCGTGGCTTTACGGAGGAATCGGTTTTGGATCGTCTGCATCCTATGGATAACGTGGGGCTTTGCTTGTGCAAAGACTGTACCCGCATAGGTCATGATGGGGCGGATGCACGCAGTATAAATGCGCAATTTGCCTTTAAGAGACAATTTGCTGCGTGCGTTAAGGACATAGTGGAGTCTACTGAGAGCGAAAGCGGCTCGCGAGCGAACCGACTTTATGTGCTCTGCGAAGGAAAGGTGGTGGTCTAGAATCACACCGAGATACTTGGCTCGCTTCTCCCAAGGGATAGGCTTGCCTAGCATGGTGATCTTCTGGGAGGGTTGGGGGCGCTTAGATTTCGGTTTAACAAATAAAACCGCCTGACTTTTGTCGGGATTTACTTCTATCCTCCACTTTCTAAACCAGATGCCAAGTTTATTGGCAGCTGTTTGTAGTCTGCGGAGGATATTGGAATGGGTGAAGCCCCTATAATATATGGCCGTATCGTCTGCGAATAGACCTAACTCGACCTGTGGGGTTTTGGGAATATCGCTCGTATAAAGCGTGAATAGGAGGGGGGCTAGCACGGAGCCCTGAGGGACTCCGGCTCGAATAGGACGGGGGGAGGATAGGGCTCCCTCGATACGATAGCGAAAAGTGCGATTCGACAAGTAGTCCCGTAGAATGACTACGAGACGATCGGGCACACCGAGTTTGTATAGCTTGTATACCAACCCGTTGTGCCAGACCTTGTCGAACGCTTTCGCTATGTCGAAGAAGACCGCTCCTGTCGACCATCCACGGTAGTAACCACCATGGATGTATTCGACGATACGATGGACCTGATGCACGCTAGAGTGCTGAGCTCGAAAGCCGAACTGCTCGTTGGGAATTAAGCCCTTGGTTTCGGCGTAATCCCTGAGACGCTTATAAATAAGCCTCTCATAGATCTTGCCTAGTACCTTGAGCAGACTAATGGGACGGTAGCTAGAGGGTGCGGATTTGGGCTTTCCGGGCTTTGGGATGCCTATAACAGTGGCCTCTTTCCACGCCTGGGGAAAGATGTTGTTGCTAAGCGCACCATTGAAGATGGTGGCCAATAGCATTATGAGATGGGCGGGAAAGAGCTGGATCACCTTATTGGTGATGCCATCTGAACCGGGGGCTTTGCGAGTATGTAGACCCTTGATAATGTCGTGCACTTCGTCTGGAGTGACGGGAGGCAGAGGACATTCGGGGTCATCAACTGGCGGGAGGGAAGCTCTACGTTCGACTTCGGCGTCTACCTCAGTGAGGTGAGCTTGGTCTACTGGTAGGGAGCTGGGGGAGCATTGAGCCTCTAGACTGTCGGCAAGGCACTCGGCCTTGTCGTCGTCATCGAAAGCTATGGATTTATCGGGGCGTACTAGGGGGGGCATAGCGGTTTCCTTCCGGGACCTGAGTTTCCTCTGGAGTTCCCAGAAGGCCTGGTGATTTGGGGTCAAATCGCTCAACAGCTTATCCCAACCCGCTTCACGCAGCTCAGCTATGCGTGTCCTTACAGCACGCTGTAAGTAGCGCATGTGAGCCTTGTTGGCGGGGCAGGGGAAGTTGTCGTATGCACGGGTGGCCGCGTTCTTCTCAGTCAGCAGAGCACGTGCATCGTCCGGGAGTTTCAAGAAACGAGTATTCGTTTCCGGAACCTCCCTTGAACAATCGTTCAGGACGGTTTGAACGTGCTCCGTGAGTGAGTCGATCGCGACCGTGGTGTCAGCGATAGAATCAAAGATGTTGGGGATAGAGTCCAATTGGGGGGATGTGTTGGATTTCAGCTTATCGCTTACTTTCCTCCAGTCCGTCACCCTTTTGGTGGCTGGGGGTTCATTGGGGTCTGAGAGACCTATGCGGGGGGCCAGTCTTATAACTACTGGGCGGTGATCCGAGTTAAGCTCGTGAACCGTTTCTATTGACTCTAGTCTGAGATTGACGTTCTTAAGGAGCGCCAAGTCAAGGATATCGGGGGAGTGATTGGGGTCGTGGGGATAGAAAGTATAAGTCATCGGAGCGATGACGTCAAAGTTACGAGAGGAGGAGAGGTTGAACAAGTGTCGACCTCTATTGTTGACTACTGAGCTATTCCAAGAGGGATGTTTGGCATTGAGATCGCCTGCTATGATAACAGAGTCACTCAAGCCAAGAAGAATGTCTAAGTCGTCAGAGATGGGTTGAAAACTCTCTGCGGTACTACGGGGAGGAATATAGGCTGAGACTAAGGTAATCGGCTGATGGCCTGTCATACCTAGTCGGCAAATAGAGACTTCTACTTTAGATAGAGGGGGAGGGTCCATAGGGATGCAGTACAGATCCTTTTTATAATATATTAAAGTGCCGCCCTTGTGGCATCGCGTTCTATCGTTTCGAACGAGACGATAGTTCGCGACTGCCGGGTTGCTATGGGAGGGTTTTAAGAACGTTTCCTGTGTGAGGAAAAGGTCAATGCGATGATCGCGGAGGAACTCCGCTATCTCTTCGCGTTGACCTTTCAACCCATCTGCGTTGAAGACGCCTAGGTTAAGGGATCGGGGTTTGACTCTACATGGATTCGTATTATACATGATGGGGGGTTACGTAATCGGCGAGGGCCTGAGTGAGGTCCGGGTACGTGCGGAACACGTCCTGGATCCTCTTAATGTCACCGGATGCCCGAGCGACTCTAATATCATTCGCCATTTGAGTGGCGCGGGGGGTACAGAAAAGTACGAATGTGTCAGAGATGACATTAAAGTCCTCTGACATGGACATTGCCTTAGGATAGGCAGCCTTAAGGGCAGGCGCGGGAGCGGGTTTCGCGAGGGGCGCGGAGGGCGCGAGGGGCGCAGAGGGCGCGGGTGGCGGGAGGGGCGCAGAGGGCGCGGGGGGCGCAGAAGGCGGGGAGGGTACTTTGGCCGCAGAGGGCGGCGGGGGAGGGTGGGCACGGATGCGCGGATCCATGAGTGAGTAGAGAGGGGTGTGGGGGAGAGGGGGTCTCGCGGTTTGCATGGCTGGAAAAGCCTGATAGTGGTGGAGTTGATTCCACGGACTGGGTCTCTGGGGACTCAGTCGCTCGGGCATCTGGGAGGGTTGGAAGGGCATATAATCCCTTTGCTTTGTCTGGCGAGCGTCAAGACGCTTAGCCGGCTTCAGCGAATGTATCTTGGGGGCCTTGGGACAGCCACGGTAATTGGCCGTGTGGCCTTCTTGCCCGCATAGCACGCAGCTAGGCGGGCTCAGGCAAAGGTCGCGGTCCTTAGGGCGGGGACAGTCAGCAGTGCCATGGTCGCCCAGGCACTTTACGCACCTGGGTTTCGCATGGCAATGCCTCTGCGAGTGGCCGTATTTCTGACAATTATGACATTGTCCTATGGAACTATTTTTCCAGGGCTTCTCAATAGTGAAGCCCGTGAGATGGCATATGGCCTTTACATTGAATATGGGGTGATGCCCCTCGGTTGGGGAGCACACGACAAGTACCATGTCGTATGCTTCCCTACCGCGCGAACGGTGCATCCGGTGCACCTCGTCTACAGGTATATTCTGCGACTTAAGGTCGGCCAGAATTTCAGGGGTGGGGATTTCGCGGGGGATACGTTTAATTACCACGCGGGTCTGTTTTTCCTCAGGGAGGGAGTAGGTGTGGAATGACACACCTCTCTCTCTCAGGAGTCGAGTAAAGTCCCTAAAATCGCGGGAATTTGGGAGACTAACTTTAATACCCTGTTGGGTGGACCGGGCATTTGTGTAGTTGATCCGTTGATCAACACACCATTTGGAAACGGCTGTCCACTTCTCCTTGTCTTGTATGAAGACAGGGGGAGGTGGCGCCATTTTCTTTTGACCAGGGACATTGGGCTGAGATAGGGTTTGGGAGGGCGCGGCGGTATCCATCGCGGTGGATGTAGACGCAATCGGGCGGGGGGTGAGGGGGAGGGAGAGGAGAGCTACGGGGGAGGGGGAAGCCGGGGGAGCGTCCCGGTCTATATAATTTTTGGGAGGGAGAGAGGGAGAGGGCTCCTCCAGGGCGGCTACCTTAGCCGCCTGGGAGGAACTTTGCTTCTTCTTCTTCCTCTTGTTCCCCTTCCCGGTGACGGGTGTGAACCCATCATCCTCGGATTGGGAACCAGAGGAAGAAGAATTAGCCTGGACCGTCTCGCTATCGGACGAATAAGGGGAGAGGGCCGACTTTGAGGAAGCCGGCTCAGAGGTGTCCATTGGACTGAAGGGGGCGGGGAGGGAGGGGGCTAGAGCGTCACTGAACGCATCCAGAGACTGATCGAGATCGGGGGAGTTGGGGGCTTGCTGCTTAGCAGCGAGGGACGGTACGTTTTTACCGTACTTTTCTGAGAGAGTGGGACTCTCCTTAAGTAACATATGGATGTACGTAAGGAGGGTCTCATTCTCACTTTTGAGTGCATCTAACTTGTCGCTGAGCGACTTAATAGTAACCTCCATATTAGGGAGGTTACTCATTATGAGAGGGAGGGAGTTTGGGAACCTATAGTAGTCCCTATTTTATCCTAACTCTAACTCCCCGGGGGATAACCGGGGATGTGTAAACCCTCCCTGTCGGGTTAGACAGGGAGGTTGTGTACTTAAGGTGAGCCCTAAGCTTGCTTTTGCCCGTTGCCTATCTTATTGTGCAACGGGGTCCTAACCAGTCTAGTGCGCCGGGTGTAGACACACCCGACCGACACTAGGTGTGTAGCTGTGGAGGCAAAACTGTCACCAATGCCGACTAGGAGACCCCCCAAGGCCGGACACTGGGACCCGTCCAATTGACTGCCTTACCCTGAAGGGGTTCGGCGGGTGTGATTGGGCCAACACCCCACTCGGTTTCGTTGGCACCGTAAGGTTTCCACCGAGGACCACGAAACTGTGGTTTTGCCCGGAAGGGGCCAAGGACGCGATGAATGTGTTTTTGACCAAAACTGTTACAGAAACACTTTATTAATTGTGTCCTGAAAAGGACAGCAATTAATAGCTGGAGAACACGATGAGACTCGGAGTTCAGGATGCCACAGGTGGGAGCACGGAGAAACAGCACGACCGTCCGCGACCGATGCCAGTCGCAGAGTGAGATGGCAGGAAAATGATGACGCCTTTTAAGGCGTGACTGAAAAACTAACTAACAGACTATCTTGTCAGTCAGTTTGCCAGTCTGGCTAGCTATCTAATTACGCAACACATTTTCGATATCCTACAATTGAGCGGAATTGTAATCATTTAAACTTCAAATTGCAAAATTTTACGACTTTCGAATTACGTACCTAACTCTAAAATCTGTGATATCAACTGCACTCTGTTTGAGACGCAAAAGAGTGAACGATAAGCGTATAAAAAGGCTATTTTCGAATTACGTAACCATTTTGACAGCGGTCAGTTGGTATAAAATCAACGAGTAATTTGTTTCTTCTGTCAAATGTAATAGGAGGCACCGTACTCGCTGCATTCGATATTCTTTGTAATATTTTTGGGATTTACTCGTATAATATCCTTTAATTATTATGAAATGATGTAAGTGAACATCGTTTTGATAAATTGTGAATGTGTTATATAATAAATAAATCAATATTAGTGGTATGCTAAATATCGAAGCAGCGAGGTCAATTTTTAATAATAATTGTGAAAGTAATGAACCAAGTGACTGACAAAGTTCTCTTCTGTTACAAGTGCTTACAACCTAAACTAAAGATATATAATGATATTTCTGAAACGATGTATTTTGATCATTTTATCGAAAGACAAATTCGTACCTCGTACTGTATCAAACTTATCATGAGCCACAAGATGAAACAAATATAACAAAAACAAGCATAGTTTGAAGCATTGTATGTCAATGGATTATGTAAGGACATCGATGAACATACTCACCACACCACCATACATAGATTTATTTCCACATCATTGTCTGTTTAGGAAAATAAAATAATATTTATATAAAGTAGGTACCTACTTTATATAAATATTATTTTATTTCTTAATGTTGAACATTGAATGTGTGTTTAGCACAGCAACAATGTTATGTTGGTGAATACGAAATGCACCATCAAACATAAACTTTTAAGCATTTAAATAAAGTCATTGCACCTAATTGTTGTTTATAGCAGAATATTGATGTTCTATAAAGTAAATAGATTGTGCATTGAAGTGTTTAAGGGAGAGGCCTATTAGAATTCGTGGATGAATGTAATGGATCATGGAATATATTGAGGATTTACTTACAATTATTTTTTTATATTTCAGATGTCAAGCTCAACTAAATTATTCAGGAATAATTTAAACTCTCTCATGCGTTTACAGCAAAAATTAGCAAGCAGTACATAGGTACATATTCCATGATGAATTCCACAGTTAGACATTAAATTTCACTAATCCTTACTTATTTTCTAATTTCTTTTTGCCCCATCTCCAAATATTTCATAAATGTGAATAAATGCGGTCATAGCGATATAATAAAACAGTTGTTTTAGTTTACCATAATTTATTTCGCTCTATTTACTGAAACCTAATGAACATACATACATAACATCACGCCTTGTTTCCCCGAAGGGTTGAGAAGAGGTGTACCTGTAAAAGGTACACCCACATTTTACCAGTTATATTTAAGTCCTATGTAAGGGAGCGAGCTTATTGCCATCAACCGGGCACAAATCCAGACTCCGGTCTGCTACTGAGAAATTCCAGATGGAAAAACCCAATAACACTGTTGGATACGGGACACAAGTAAAACACAAGCGGGCTGTGAACGCACTGACTCTTTATTTTAAACACACGCAAGCGTGCCCGCGGTGGGAGGCACGGGGTGCGGGGCGCTGCGCGGCGCCGTCTGCGCAGGCAGTCCACAAGGCCGCGCATCGCTACACACATACATAATGCTTATATGTAACAAACACTATGCCCAACCCGGGCATCGAACCCAGGACCTCATACTCAGCAGTAGCTCTTGCGACCACTCGACCAACGAGACCTAATGAATGTTAATTAAGGTAAATACCTCTAAATAGTATCATTATAATAATAAATTATCAGTTTATAAAAATAAAAAAACAGTTTTCAATTCTTAAGTATTTCATAACAAGTTATTTTTATTTGTACCTCTATAGTTCATAATTAAAACACTTTATTAAAGTTTACACTGTTATCAATCAACAAAATAGGAACATACATTTATATCGCTGTCGTACAAGACTCAACAGTTTTCTAAAAAAATATTATCTTTCAAGAATCTTCTACTTTTGTACTTGAAAAGCTTGAAAACTGAAGTACCAGAAGAGTGAGGCAACGCAGCAGGGGCGACATCATTCATGCTGCCTTCATGTCTTCATATTTGAAACACTAGAACGCAGGAACTGTACAATTTTAAAACAAAATGATATTATTTTCTGCTCAAATAAAGTACTTAAACATTATGTTGCAAAGTAAAGCAGGCATATCAACTAGGCCTCCATTAGGCCCATGGCTGGACAAAAGCAATCAGCCTAGTCATTGCTGCTGTTTGTATAATTTCTTCTTTATTTAGGGCTGATTTTTCAGTCTCCAGATATTTTGTAATACTAAATTATGTAAACATTAGTTAGGTATACATAAAATATAATTATGATGAAGAAAGTTCGGTCAAGGAAATACATTCATAATTTTATTATTAAGTGAGTTGCTACGCTTGATTCATAACTATGTGTCTAAAAGCTTACCTTCAATGATTAATACAGAAGATTGGTTATCCAATCTATGTTTGCAACTTTGGCAACCAACTTCTTTGTTAGGAAATTGACAAGATTGATGTTGGGTAGAGTTCCATTCTTGTATTTTCAGCTCTAGCACCGTCTGTAAAAATATTATGAATATGTTTTGTAGTTTGTTGTTATTTGGTTAGTGGTTACTGTAGTTTATTTCAGCATCTACTTGTATACAAAAATATCAATTAACAATTTCAGTTAGAATGTGAGGTTGATGGACATAGTAACCTCACGTAAGATGCTTGTCTACGAAACAAAGCAATGATTGTCCGTATGTAGACCCACCAATAATGTACCTACAGGACAGCTACAATCATCTAATGAGATAGAGATACTCTCTTACACACGTTATTCCTATTTATATTGGCTTACTTACTTGTAGTGATGATGTCGACTTAGGTTCTTTTCGCTATTGAGCAAAACAGACTAAGTAAGTCATGTTTCTGTATGAGAATAGTAAATATAATTTTGTATGTTGAAAACATAAAACATTCAAGGCAAAACAACGCTTAAACGAAAATATTACCGAAATCAACAAAATCAAAATGTAGGTAAACCAAAATCGTTGATATTCTCAACATACTTCAAAGAATGATGATTCCGGCTTATTGTCAGATGTTTAACATGTGATGTTATATGCCTTTCCTGTTCTTTTCCTTATACTCTGACATAGTTAGAGGAGCAAAGGTATACTTTAGACAGGCTATATTTCGCATTAAATTCGACTGAACACGTCTTCCAATGATAGTTCCAGAGTTTATTTCAACTTTTAATCAGTGTTGCCAATTTTTTTCCCTTAGTCCACTATATAATAGGACATGCGTCAGATAAATAAAAACGAATTTAAAATCCGATTTCAGTCAGAAATCTAATCGTATTGATAATCCGAACTAAACAAACCGATTTCACAAAACCACGGCCAGAGCAGCTTTGCGTAAGCCAGTATTTGTTTATGTTTGAATATTTTTGATCAATGTACAGACACCAGCACATCAACCTACTACAATCTGTCAAATTTCTTTAATAGATTTTCAACTTTATCTGTAAAGCATAAGGTTCAAAGTTTATTGGGAAAATTTGACAGTTTCGGGTAGGTTGACCTGCTGGCGACTGTACTTACAACCGAATAATATTACTAGAGACTATCAAAACTGCGAGCCGGAGCCTCTCCTGAAATAGATATCTAAAAATGGTTTTTGAAAACGATTTAATAATCTGAAATAGGATATTTAACCGTTTGTGTAAAAATCCAAAAAAGCCCATGTCTACTCCAGTAGAAGCGGTTCTTCCAACCACCAGAGTCCAGAAATAAACTATACCTACTCCATTAATAAGATGAGACATTTTTTACAGGCCGTTCAACCGATTTTGATTTCTATTGCGATTTTATATACAGGGTGGAATTGAAGTCATGGGCAATATTTTAAACTAAGACACTACTCATGATACTATTTGCATTAAGGCTACTGTTGCGGACGGCCTAGGTACCTACAGTACCGCAGTCGCCCTGGGACAATCTCCCACTGATTTTGATGTGTGCTCCGTACTTACCTGAGCCTAGACGGCTCTGCTGGCTACACACACCACCACGTACCCCTGAATACGTACCTGGTTTTGGGTATCACTACCCAGAGACCACGACACAGACTGTCTGTTAAAGAAATAAGACACCTTGTTTTTGACTTAAGAAATAAGACACCTTGTTTTTGACTTAATTCTGAGACTCCAGCTTGCTTAGTTGATTCCTTGTTGATGGTTGATTTACGACTACATTTTATAAAAAAATTGCACGCCTTTTATACTAAAATCCTTAAGGATTTTTGGGTGCAAGCCGTATTCTCAGAATTTTGCATTTATTTTGCCTTTTTTCAAAAAACCTTATAAAACTTAGTACATTATATCCTTACATAACTAATATCTATATAAAACACAATTACAAGTAATTTACTTAGGTAATTAAAACATTTTAGAACAAACAATTATACCTACATTTCTAGTCAAGTAAAATTTTGTTACATAAAAGTGACTATATCTTTTTATTGCACGGACCGATTTTTACAAACTAAACATACAAATTAGTTTTAAGCCTACACCTTTCATTTGAGACCAAAATTAGCAAAATATCTCCATAAACAAAAAAGTATGTTTTCAAGTTACGTAATTATCTATGACAATTTTTCCTTACAAAAATTTCCTTTCAAATTTAGTTTTAATGCTCTTAATGGCTCAAGATAAGAATTCTAACACAAATCTAATATGAATCTAACATGAATATACCTAAACAATAGCACAATAATCAATTCTAGTTGGAATCTAATTTGACATACAATAAATGTTCCTAATCTACAATTTAGTATGAAAATATTACAAGATTTCCGTCGCAATCTACCCGCTACTTGTACCCTAGTGCACGGATATGGTCCTATTGCTCAAAATAACATTATAATATACAAATTCTAATAAAAAACAAGTTAAAACTTTAAAATTTGCAATCTATCGCGCTAATATTCGTTAGTAGACTACCTGCTACTTGTGCCCTGGTGCATAGATAGGGTCCCGTCGCCAACATTCTCCCCCTCGTGCGTCGCACCATTCTCCAGACTCGGCGACACTCCCGGCACCAACAGCACCACTCTCGAACTGGGTCTTCGCAGCACTCCACCTCCACTTGTCTCGACGTCGACGATGCGGATTCGCCCATCTGGTCCTGGATACACTTGCTGGATTCTGCCGCGTGGCCAAGTGCATCTCGGCAGGCTGTGGTCAACGATCATCACGATGTCCCCGACGTGTAGGTCTGTGGCGCTGGTTCTTCCTGGAGTCTTCCTCGGCAGCAGGGTGGGCAGGTATTCTCGCAGCCAACGTTGCCAAAAGTGGTCGGCAAGTCGCTGCGTAGCCTTCCAAGTGTGCCTGCCCACGAGCTCGTTGTCTCCGAAGTGGCCGACTCTCGTAGCGCCGCATGACCGCCCGAGGAGGAAGTGATTTGGAGTGAGTGCTTCCTCCTCAAGGCTCTCGGAGAGATGGGTGAGAGGCCGAGAGTTGACTATGTGCTCGGCCTCCAGCAGGAGGGTGTGGAGTACCTCTTCTCGTGGATGCTTCTCGTTGAGTGTGGCGTCCAGTGCGGTTTTAATAGATCGCACCAGACGCTCCCATGCACCGCCCATGTTGGGTGCACCCGGAGGGATGAATTTCCACTGCACGCCGATCTTCTCTGCTTCAGAAGTGAAGTCTTCTTGTTTCATGGCTTCCAATGCTTCTTTCAGTTCTTTGTTCGCGCCGACGAAGTTGGTCCCGTTGTCTGTGTAGATTGTCTTCGGCATCCCTCTTCTTGCGGCGAATCTTCGTAGCGCCATGACCATGCTGTCGGTAGATAGTGACGGCGTAAGCTCAATATGCACAGCCCTTGTGGTTAAGCATGTGAACAGAGCTCCCCATCTCTTTTCATGACGTCTTGCTACGGTGATTGTCATCGGGCCGAAGTAATCTATGCCGGTGCACGTAAAAGGAGGGTTACTGTGCATCAGCCGTTCGACAGGTAAGTTACCCGTCGGTAGTTCTTGAGGTTTCGCCTTCTTCGTCTTGCACCACTGACATTGATGCTGAACTGTCTTGATTGCCGATCGTAGTCCCAGCACCCAGAAGCGTTGTCTTATCTCGTTCATGACCGTTGCATGATTCCCATGATTGAAACGGCAGTGGAACTCTTCTAAGATGAGTCGTGTTGTCCTTTCCTTGCTGTCGAGTACGACGGGTCGCTTGTAGTCTCTGGTTACGCCCTGTATTGCGTCGATTCTTCCTTTCAGCCGCAGGAGACCGTCTTCTGACACTACGTCGAGCTTCTTCAATTTGCTGCTGCCCTCTACTTGCTTTCCTTGCTGTAGACACCTGATGTCTTCTTTGAAGCTTCTTTCTTGACTTCTTTTCAGCAGTAGAGTTTCAGCTTGCTCCAGTAGTTCGGCGTCCAGCGGCTTGTAGTTCCTTTCTGTTACTTTTGAAGACTGTCGTTGCTTCTCAACTGTCTTCTTTTTTCCTTGTGTTGCTTTCCAGGCGGGATCTTTTTTGCTGACGTTGACCTTTTCCTTGCGTCTGCAGAGTTGTATGAACTGCAG
The DNA here is from genome assembly GCA_949128155.2 of Xanthia icteritia. Classification (NCBI taxonomy): domain Eukaryota; kingdom Metazoa; phylum Arthropoda; class Insecta; order Lepidoptera; family Noctuidae; genus Xanthia; species Xanthia icteritia. Next base: position 5,281,614 of record OY855862.1, on the reverse strand, counting down.
TACTCTTGCTGTGGCTCGCCATAGTCTCTTCCATGATGAAAACCTTTCAGGATCGGGCGATGGGTGGGTGATGCTTACTGCCGCTGCGATGTCTGTTGTTTTCTCTTCGCCGGTGGTTTCTTTTTTGAAGGTTCTTGCCGCAGGCCAGTGAACTTCCTTTCTTTTTAAGAAGTCCGGTCCGGTGTACCATCGGTGATCGCAGTTGAAGTTTTCTGGCACGTCGCGTGTTGCATCATCTGCAGGGTTCTGTGCTGTGGGTACCCATCTCCATTCTTGAGGTTTGGTGAGATCTTCTATCTCAGCCAAGCGATGAGCCACAAACGTCTTGAACGTTCTCGGGTCCGTCTTGATCCAAGAAAGTACGATGCTGGAGTCTGTCCAGTATGTCTTCTTTTCCACCTTTAGATCCATTTCTTCCTCAACAGAGTGTGCCAATCTGCTTCCTAAGAGGGCCGCTTGCAGCTCGAGTCTTGGAATCGATACCGGTTTCAACGGAGTGACTCGCACCTTTGCTGCCACCAGGCTGACGTGGTAAGTTCCATCTTGATCTTCTGTTCTCCAGTAGACCGTCGCTGCATACGCCGTCTCGCTGGCATCCGTGAACGTGTGCAGCTCCCCCTCGGTGCGACGTGGCGCCAGGCATCTTGGAATCTGCAGGTCTTGGAGTAGCTTCATCTTCTCCAGATATGTTCTCCATGTTTCGTACTCCTTTTCTTCTATTTCTTCATCCCAACCGACGCCGCTTCGCCATGTGTTTTGAAGCAGCTTCTTGCCTTGGACGAGAACCGGTGATGCTAATCCCAATGGATCGAAGGTCGACATCACTGCGCTGGTGACTTCTCTCTTCGTCGGCACCTGAAGTCCCTTTGCAATTTCTTCTGGCGTATTCCTGAGGTTCGCCCTGAAGCCGATAGAGTCCTTTTCTGTGAACCAACGTAGTCCCAATGTCTTCTCTTCCTTCTCGCCAAGGTCGACTTCCGTCTTCTCAGTGGTTTCAGTCTTCACTTCTTGCAGCAGCTCAGGTTGATTTGATGCCCATCCCCTGAGTTCGAAGCCCGCCTTCTTATGTATGAAGTTTACTTGCTCTGTCACTCTTCTGAAATCCTCTTCTGAATGGAAGCTGTGCAGATAGTCGTCCATGTAGTGATTCAGCTCGATTGCCTTGACTGCTTCTGGATACCGTTCCTTGTAGTCCGCTGCGTTTCGATTCTTGACGTAGATTGCTGTGCTCGGAGATGATGTTGCACCGAAGATAACTGATGTCATCCTATACTTCTTCGGTGACACGTCGCGTCGATCTCCACGCCACAGGAACCTCAGGCTGTCTCGATCTTCTGGTCTGATGCGAACTTGCAGGAACATTTCCTTGATGTCAGCTGCCACTGCTAGGGGTCCTTGTCTGAATCTCAGCAATACTCCAAACAGCGACTGCAGTAGATCTGGTCCCGGCAACAGAGCGTCGTTGAGGCTTCTTCCTTTTGACTTGGCTGCAGCGTCGAAGACGATCCTAATCTTCTTCTTCAACGGATGAACCACGGAGAAGTGAGGGAGGTACCATGTTTTCTTGGAGTCTTCTTGTCCAGCGGGTGCTTCTTCTGCATACTTGCTGTCGATTAGATGCTGTATCTGCTTGCAGTACTCTGCCTTCAACTGGGAATCCTTATCCATCTTCTTTTCGATGTTGGTCAGTCGGTTCTTGGCAGAAATGTAGCTCTCTGGCATCCGTTCTTCTTCGTTCTTCCACAGAAGTCCAGCTTCGAATCGACCATCTTCAAGTCTCCTGCAGGTCTTCTTCAGGATGGTGAGTGCTCTTCCTTCTGAGTCCGTAGTGGGTCTTCTCGGTTGCACGCCGAGTGCTTCGATGGCGAAGTGATCCTTGATTGCTTGATGCATTTCTTCTTCTGGCGTGTTGACATGCAGACATGTGTTCATGAAGTGTACCGGTCTTGCACCTCCGATGTCCGACCCGTGGAGCACCCATCCAAGTCCCGTTCGCGAAGCCACTGGTTCCCCTGGCTTCCCTCTTCTTATCTCTTGAGTCACGATCAGCTCCCAGTTGTCTTGCCCGATGAGCAGCTGTGGTGACTCTCCTTCGTAGTACAGAGAATCGGCAATCTTCTTCAAGTGTTGACAGTCTTGAATCCTCTTCTTGTCCAGGAACTGCGGCGTAAGCTTCAACTCGTCAACGGTCCGGACTCTCTTCAGTGTCTTCTTGGCTTCTTGATGAACCCCCTTCACTGTCAGGTCCAGCACTTGAGAATCCTTCTTCCTTATCAGCTTGCCGCCCACTGTTTCGATGACAAGTTCTTCATTGTTTCCTTGAGCGCCGATTTCTTCTGCCACCTTCTTGTTCAGAAGTGATACTGTTGACCCTTCATCCATAAGAGCTAATATCTTATGTGATCCTTGTGACCCGAAGACTTCCACCGGAACTATCTTCAGGTATGCTCTTGCGTTGTTGACTGCATTCACTGATGCAGTGACGCTTGCCACCTCCTGCGGTGTCTCCTTCTTCTTGTCTTCAGAAGTGTTATCTTCTGACTGGACGTGCAGGAAATGATGATGCCACCTTTTGCATTCCTTGCACGGTGGTTTCTTGCAGCTCTCCTTCCTGTGTCTCCCTTGAAGACATTTGAAACAGACGTGACTCTTCTTTACAGCTGCCCAGCGATCTTGCACCGATGCCTTCTGGAACTTCTGACATTCAACCAGGAAGTGTTCACCCTCACATACAGGGCAAGTCTTCTCTGATTTTCTTGAATCCTTTTCTTTGAAGTCCTTTTCTTTGGTCGAATGTGCCGCTTGCCGCTGGATTCTCTTGAAGCCGCTTTTCTCTTCTGAAGTCGCGAAGGCTCCACACTTGTCTGCTTCTGCGTTCAAGAATCTGGATATCAACGTCAGGTCGGAGAACTCGCCTTCTTCTGATGCTGCAGTGAAGTCGTACCAACGGAACTTGAGAACTGTAGGTATCTTCTCCACTATTTGTTTCACCATCTCAGGTGAATGTAGGTACTGTGGTTTCTTCAGTCCCTTGATTGCTGCTACGCTGTTGTTGATCTGGCTTGCGAAGATGCAGATGTCTCTTGGGTTTTCTGAAATCTTCGTTAGTGCCTTGACCTTGTCCAGTTCAGCCAGCACCAGCGCATCAGGTCTTCCATATCTTCTCCTGAGGGCTTGCATTACTTCCAACGGAGAAGCTTCGGAGTACAGCAGACTCTTGATTGCTTCTCTTGCGTTGCCTTTCAGCGCTCTTCTGAGTCGCGCCATGTTTTGAACTTCGTTGAACATCGGTGCTGTATCTTCGTAGACGACCTTGAACGCCAACCACTCGCTGCTGCTGCCGTCGAAGTAGGGTAACTCGTGTATGTACTTCGGCTGCGCTGCTGGTCCGCCTCTTGAAGTGAAAGCTTCTCTTAACGCTGTCGTCAATGCTTGAATCTCGATCGAAGCTCCTTTCGTTGCAGCATTCACTTCAGGCTTGACCTTCTGAGGCTCTTCTGACGTTTGGTTTCGTTGCTCTGGTTGCTCCATGTTGCCATCTTCCAATACTGATGACTGGATCCAGTTCTGCACCTGTGCTGTTCTATCTTCTTGTTCTGCCAGGTCTTCATCCACAGAGTCCCCATCTTCACACTGTGCCAGCTCCAATCTGACACGGGCTAGCTTTGCCGCAGCCTGTGCTTGCTTCAACTCCAGGCGTGCTACTTCTTCTCTGGCTTCTAACTCGCGTCTTCTGGCTGTAGAACTCGTGGTCTTCGTGGACCTGGCTCGACGAACGACCCCCTTCGGCTTCAGGGTCGTGGCGGAGCCATGGCCTCCCTGTTCCGGAGTATCTTCTGGGATCTTCTCGTTCGTCTTCTTCTGGGCGGCACCTTGCTTCTTCTGTCCGTTCTTCTCGGACGCCGCCGTGTTCGCAGTCGTAATCGTAGCTTCTGATGTCGTGGTTTCTTCCGTAGTCGTGGTACCCGAAGAAGTGTTCGATGTAGCTTCAGTCTCCGATGACCCTGACGCGGACGTGACCCCTTCTGACCCTGCCGTTTCTTCTGTCGCGTCCTTTTCCGTTGGACGGGACGCAGAGCGTGAGGGGGCATCCTTCTGCGATCTGGTAACCGGCATCTTGAAGTCTTCTTATGTTCGGAACTCTTCTATCTTCTTGCAGGGAATCCGGAACTCGAAGGACCAACTGTTGCGGACGGCCTAGGTACCTACAGTACCGCAGTCGCCCTGGGACAATCTCCCACTGATTTTGATGTGTGCTCCGTACTTACCTGAGCCTAGACGGCTCTGCTGGCTACACACACCACCACGTACCCCTGAATACGTACCTGGTTTTGGGTATCACTACCCAGAGACCACGACACAGACTGTCTGTTAAAGAAATAAGACACCTTGTTTTTGACTTAAGAAATAAGACACCTTGTTTTTGACTTAATTCTGAGACTCCAGCTTGCTTAGTTGATTCCTTGTTGATGGTTGATTTACGACTACATTTTATAAAAAAATTGCACGCCTTTTATACTAAAATCCTTAAGGATTTTTGGGTGCAAGCCGTATTCTCAGAATTTTGCATTTATTTTGCCTTTTTTCAAAAAACCTTATAAAACTTAGTACATTATATCCTTACATAACTAATATCTATATAAAACACAATTACAAGTAATTTACTTAGGTAATTAAAACATTTTAGAACAAACAATTATACCTACATTTCTAGTCAAGTAAAATTTTGTTACATAAAAGTGACTATATCTTTTTATTGCACGGACCGATTTTTACAAACTAAACATACAAATTAGTTTTAAGCCTACACCTTTCATTTGAGACCAAAATTAGCAAAATATCTCCATAAACAAAAAAGTATGTTTTCAAGTTACGTAATTATCTATGACAATTTTTCCTTACAAAAATTTCCTTTCAAATTTAGTTTTAATGCTCTTAATGGCTCAAGATAAGAATTCTAACACAAATCTAATATGAATCTAACATGAATATACCTAAACAATAGCACAATAATCAATTCTAGTTGGAATCTAATTTGACATACAATAAATGTTCCTAATCTACAATTTAGTATGAAAATATTACAAGATTTCCGTCGCAATCTACCCGCTACTTGTACCCTAGTGCACGGATATGGTCCTATTGCTCAAAATAACATTATAATATACAAATTCTAATAAAAAACAAGTTAAAACTTTAAAATTTGCAATCTATCGCGCTAATATTCGTTAGTAGACTACCTGCTACTTGTGCCCTGGTGCATAGATAGGGTCCCGTCGCCAACAGCTACTATTACGCAAATCAAAAATATTATTAATGCAAGTATGGAAAACCTATAAAATGTACTAAGTCATATAAAGTATCAAAGTCGCGCATCGCGATAGCGAGTGCTGCTGTAGGTAGACTACGCCGCGCACCGTATGTGCGGTACTTGTCATTGCGCGTGAACTCCTTGACCCCGCTCGACTCACGTGACATAGGTAAGTTGCTAACGATTTGATTCCTAATTCATTCCAACTTTCCCTTCATACTTTGCCGGCTTAGGACGGTCAAAACTACGATAACTAACACACATAATAAAATAAATGTGTAGGTAAAATTAATTTCCCGTAGTTTTGGCGTATTTACAAAGTTGGAATCACAGTATTTACACTAATTGTTCAGGAATCACGAAGTTTATTTACAATAATTTTAAGTCAGTGGGTCATCTTAGGGGCGTCCGGGTAGCGGCGATGGAACATTTCACGAGCTCGTAATAAACTTGTGCAATTGTAAAGTAAAACCATTTGTAGGTATTGTTGGTTTGTGTACCTACCCTGCACATTACGCGGTCGAGGCATCGTGTTCACAATAAAATTAATCCACTAACACTTTATGCACTGCAATCCAAGGGTAAGAAGAGTGAGGCGCGTGCGGCGATTACGTCCGGATTTATCGTAAATCAACTACATGCGTCAACCCACCTGCGCAGTCGTTATGACACTAGTTTGGGGAGGCTGCCCCCGCGCGGGGGTGATATTCGTATTTTTGAGTGAGGGAGAACGGGACGGGAAGTGCGGGGCGGGCGGCTTAGCCTATTCTTTGATGCCGCGTGCCGGCCGGCCGCAATGAACCTAGCTATTAGTATTATTTGATGTTTGTTTACCTACTTTTTTTTCCGCTCTGCAGTGCGCTTTAATATTTTGATACTTCAAAACTTATTGGCGTTTATGAAGTATTTTATTTTTATTATTTTTAGTGTTTATTTGCAATAATAGCCTTTTACAATATGAATTAAGTACTTACTAAATTTTTAAGGTTTTCCATACTTGCATTAATAATATTTTTGATTTGCGTAATAGTAGCCTTAATGCAAATAGTATCATGAGTAGTGTCTTAGTTTAAAATATTGCCCATGACTTCAATTCCACTCTGTAGAAGTCAAAATTGGTTGAATGGACTGTAAAACGGTTTATTTAAATGTCTAATCTTATTTCAAATGGATTACTCACAATTTTTTAATTTTATTTTTCTGTTACCGACATTCGGTCGCTGTTTTGGAGGTCCATTTGAAGATTTGAGAATGAAAATAAAACATAGCATAGGTAATCAAAGTATTTTTTTAAACATCATCACCCAATGATTAATGAAAAAGTTAGTGAAGATGTGGGTCCGTGGCTTAGGCCCCCAGTGGTCGAGGCACCTGTGGCCGACGCTCCCTATTCGATTAATTTAATATCTTCTTTTTTTTTGTGTTTTTCACGTAGTACAGTAAATGAGAAAAGTGTTTCACCATAATAATAAAGTATTTTTCCTTGCTAAACAAAAGTTATATATCAAATAGCAGAGATCGCCATATAATCTTATCCCACACCCTTTTCCCCACCAAAATCATATTATTATGTACAAACATCTAAAAAATCAAAGACTTTATATAAAATGTACATTATATGTACACATATACATTTATAATAAATAACCACATAGAAAATCTTTGAACTTCAACTAACTCGTCAACTAACTGAGCCAAACCAGTTATTGGTAACAATAAAAAACCCGTCCTTTTGTTCACAAAATTGAAAACAACAAGGAAGTATGAATAGATATTATGTCTATCTCTTTCACTCCGGAGTCAAACTATAGAATATTGCAATATGCAACTGATAAGAAAGTTTAGTGTGTCATCTCACAATGATGGGCGAAGGTCCTTCGCAAGGGCTCGTACGAAATAATTATAATATAATTAAAAATAGGCTTGGTGGAAAAACATTGTTGCACGCTGGATTTGCATACAATATCCATAGAAAGAATCAAAATTCTAGTGTGTGGGTGTGTGTAAATAAAAGACATGGCCAGTGTGGTGGTGCAGTGAAATTGATAAATGAAAGTGACAACGTTCAAATGACAAAAGGACATATGCCTGAGTGTCAGCCGGATGTATTAAAAAACGACATCAAAATGCTTATGAATGACCTAAAGAAAGAAGTCACAACAAATTTTGGCTCCATTCAAAAAATGTATGAAACAAAAATTGCAAAATTACAGAGTGAAAAGTACAGTGACAAAATTCCAATCTACAACAATATTAAAAAAGCGATTTACAGAAGCCGAAATACAGCCCTGAAGGTAAAAAAAACACGATTCAAGAATCCAGCTCAAGTTATTATACCTGAAATTTTTCAAAAACATTTGTTATTTGATTATAATGAGGACGGCAACAGGATCATCGTATTTGTATCAGACATAGCTTTCGATGAAATTAAAAATGTGCTTCACTTCTTCTGTGACGGTACATTTGATTGCTGCCCTTGTCCCTTCAAACAGATTTATACTATCCACGGAGATATTGGGAATAATTCAGATGAAACCAACATTGTGCCCTTATTTTACACGCTGCTGGTTAATAAAGAAAAAGGGACATATGAAATGATGTTCAAAAAAATTAAAGAAGCTTTGCCAGATTTCAAACCGTTGAAATTCACATTGGATTTTGAAATGTCAGCAATAGCCGCAATAAATGACGAATTTCCGACTGCTGAAATTCATGGGTGTTTTGTACACTTCCAAAATGCTGTATATAGGCGGGCAAAATCTCTCGGATTATTAGAATATGAGGAAACCACACAGTATGTAAAATTGTGCATCTGCCTTGCGTATCTTCCAAAAGTTGAAATTGAAGACGGCTGGCTTGCAATAATGGGAAACAGGTAATTAAGTATTATTTACATTTTTTTTATTACATACTTACAGCTTGTTGTGTGCTTTTGATATTTTTACTTTTACACAATCATTCAATCGATTATTTTCTTTTCAGTATTCCAGACGACCAAGTAACTAAATTCAATGATTATTTCGTTGTACAATGGCTTGAACCTGCGAATATGATCGCAAAATGGTGTTGTTATAAGGAAAAACATAAAACCACTAATTTAGTAGAGGCCTGGAATCACCGATTAAAAAATCACCTGGGGAAGAACCCGTCTTTACTGTCGTTTTTAGAAATGGTGAGGATTGATATTTCTACCTACGGCACGGCACAAGCAAGGTTATTAATTATACTTATATTTAAAACAATTTTAAATGTTACAAAAATTATGTAATGGAAAAGAAATTTATTAAGATAGTGACCTATTTTTCTTTCAGACTGAAAGCTAAAAACATTCCTGTGAGCAGACGAAAGAATAACACAAGAAAGAATGAAAAAATGATTGCCAACTTGACTGAACAATATGAAAAGAAAAAAATGTCCACGATCATGTTTTTAGAACAAATCCGCCAATATGTGGGAATCCGTCCAAAAAAGTAATAATTTAAGTTATTTTGGAAATTGAGATGATTTTGCTTGAATACTATTTTAAAGTTTTAATTATTGAAAATTTAATTTTTATATTTGTTTAAGTTTTACTGTTGATTAATTTTTATGCTTACAAAATTTTAAAACATTTCACATGTAAAACATTTATTACTGTACGAGTACGTTTGTTTTTTAAATCTGATTATTCTATAATGTTATTGCTATTGAAATTGTTAAAACTGTTATAATTAAGTAAAATTATTCTTATTGTTTAAGGTTTCATAGTTGATTATGTTTAATTATTATTGTTACAAAGATAGAAAAATATTTAACTCCTTATATAAAAAGTTAGTTGCGCTGCAATATTTTTTAAGCCTAATTATATAAAATCACTATCTTTTTTTATTATTGAGACTGATTATTATAATTAAGTTGAATGATTCTCTTGATTATAGGTGATGAAAACTGTGATTTATGTACAATTTTTTTTACTAGATTTCTTATTGAGATAAGTAAATAAATAATAAAAAATAACTAAGACTTTCATTTTTCAAACTATACATCTAATATAAAAGCATTTCTATGTTATTAATATAATTATGATTATGATTACAGGTACGTATATTATACATTTATTATTTTTGCAAAACATTTTTGTGCCTGACAGTACAATTTGATCAAAAATTGCTTTGAATTAAAAAAACGAATCGGGGGCGTCGGCCACATGTGCCTCGACCACTGGGGGCCTAAGCCACGGACCCATGTTTGGATGTTTGTTGGGTACATAATAATGGCTTAACGGCAGATTTTTTATCCCGGTAGTATTTACCCGACGGATATTTTTTTTAGAAATGACGTCGTTTTGCGATCTCGACTCGGCGGAGCCTTTGTTTGGTTTCAATATATTCATCATGCTGAACATTCTTTCCGAATCAGCGTTCGAATCTGCAGTGATTTCGGCATTTGAAAGAAATAAAACGAAAAATCACTGACACAGGTTTTAGACAAACAAAAAAACATGCCATTATCTTGTTATTTTAATATTTTATCGAGTCAAAGTTTTAGTAATTGATTGTATTGTTTTCTAAAAATTGAATTAAACTAACCACTAGACAAAACCACCAGCCACTAAAAGCAACATTTCTTCGCCAGTAGGGGTGTCCAAACCCCCAGGTTTAATGGAAATCCCTCTAAGTTGACAACACTGCTTTTCTACGATTTTGTCATTGGCTACAGATAACAAAAACGTGAAAAGAAAAACGTTTTGTTACGTATTTCAATTATGGTAGTTTTTGGTAGTGTTTTAAAAATTGGTTTTTCATTTTTCGGCAATTATTGTACATTTTCATTTATAAGCACTAGTAGAGCATCAGTTGTAATTAGAACAAAATTAAATTATAGCACAATAATATGAACATTTATCATGCCTATATGGAACAAAACATGTCTTTTAATAAATTATAGCCAATTTATACCTATTCAATTTCCGTAGATTGGTAAAAAATGTTTATCGTAATTCCAAATATGGCATGCAATATAAATTGGACTTGGTTTCAATTCAGAATTGCAATCAAAAATAAAATGTGTTGCGTAATTAGGCTGCTGGTTAGATAACCTAACACTGAGCTACTAACACGAATATTAACAATAATACCTCAATATACTCTCGACAGAATTTCAGTCACGGCGGTTAATCTTAACGGGAACTTGTGCACTAGTACGGGAATACAGATGCACTATGGCTTCCACTCTCATAGTCTGATGGGACGGAAATCCGACACGACTGGAGAGGGATCAGGCGCAGTACCAACGGCATTACGATTTACGAGCTTTCCGAAGCACGGGGATGTCACGCCATCAACTTTCTGACTCCGGGTTAGAAATTCCCAACGCAAAAACCCAATAACACTTTGCCTGATAAATTAAAATTAAATTAAGATAAATTCATTTGATCTTGTGTAATGGTGCCCCAGTTTTTTCTAAGTGATAGTAATGCCAGAACGTTTTTGTCCCAAAGGCGGTCGGTTGTTTTAGTTCTCTTATTTTTGCATGCCAATAGTCAATGTAAAGTTAGTGAAATTAATTGTGAAATCAGCATCGCCATACAACGTGGCAATGCAGCCAGCTTTTTGGGCTCTTTTCTTGTTGAAGAATTTTTTGATGCTCTATGATATGTATGTCCTTATCTAGTTTATTTAAAAAAAAATGTAGTTATCTAACATCCTCAAACTGTTATGTAACCTTTATAACTTTGTAAAATTCGCACTCCAGAGCCACAAGATACAAGCGATGCTTAGTTTGTGGGTCACCGAATATGTGTTTTTTTTTTTGTAATTTCTCAAACGTATGAAGCAATTAGCAATTTCCTTTAAAACCCGCTACGAGCCCCACCGTGGCCATTTGGACACGGCAGGTACGCGCGGCTTTAAATTCTATTTCTGCTATGAAATAGGGTCTTACTTTACTTCAAAATCCTTCGGAGTGTGAATGAAGGTCTGTTACGCAATTGGGGTGCAGATTAGTGCCTGAGATGGCCTTTTGGAGATTTGTGGACCTGTCCAGTCAGTGCACGCATTTTTCAGGAATTTATTGAAATGAAATGAAATAAATTTATTTGCTTTGAATGCAGGTATTTACAATTTGGTGTTAGAATATTATTTACAGGGCCTTGTACATTCTGCCTATTAGGCATGCAAATTTCAAACTTAATTTACTTAATCTAGACTTTAAAATTAAACATCCGATAATTTACTTAAGCTAAACTAGGTATAGAAGATATAAATTAAGCTATCGCTACACAAGTTAAATTTTATAGTACTCTATTATTTATTATTGACGGATCATTCAGGAAATCATTGATGGAATAATAACACTTTTCCACAAGTAGAGCAGAGCTTCTTTTTGAAAATTCTTATTGGCTGTGCTTTTATACAGTCAGGTATCTTATTATAAATTTGAGGTGCCATGCCAAAAACACTCTTTTTTAACAGAGCTGTTTTGTAGCCGCCTGTGTATAATAAGTTTTGGTACTGAGGTCTCATAGAAGTAGTGCGGTGTCGAATTTCACAATACATCTTAAAAAGATGAAGATTACCTTTTACGAACATGGCTAACTCTAAAATATACAAACAAGGAAATGTTAATAATTTATGTGTTTTGAAAGCAGGAACACAGCTATCTGTGACTTTAATATTGAACATGGACCTTATACAGCGCTTTTGCGCCTTAAAAATGCTTTCTCTCAGACTACAATTGCCCCAGAATATAATTCCGAATCTTAATTTCGACACAACTAAACCGTGGTATGCAACTAGAACTGTCTTAGTATTAACTTATTATATTTCTACTTCTATTCCACTCCCTAATGAGTTGTATTAACTTTGTTTTGCTATGGACTTCCTCAACCAATAAACTCTGTGACGTGGAAAAACCACCAATTGTATTAGTTATTATCCTCACTTCCTTTATTCCTTTAGTGGTTTTATGAGTAAGAACTGAAAATCTGGTACCTTATAATACCAAAAGCGCAGGCCACACTGGGAACGAAGCTAAGTTCGTTTAGCTTCGCTCATGTAGCTACCGTGTGTTTGCAGACTTCGTCGGTTCGCGCGCCGTCGAACGACATTCTCGCACAAGAATGTAGCCGTAGAAACTGACGGCCCGTGACAATTCTGACAATGCTTGTGGCAGCTAAAACTTGCAGCGTACTACTTTTCCATACAAATATTCAACCAAACCGACAATAAGCTATTACGCGATAATAGGGATAATGAATGGGTCAAAAAAAAGCAATTCTATTTAGTCCGTCAGTCAGATAATAAAAAAATATTAGACACGTATTTTTTGCTTTATCATATTAATAAAAAAATAATTAGATAAAATGTATTAAAGTGGGGGGAGTGGGGGTTGCTACGTCACAAGTAAGTATAAAATCTACATACTCGTGACGTCATAGCACATTTTAACGCAATTTATCGCCGTAATCTGTCCGCCGTAATCCGCACAGACTTCATTCATTCAAGAAGCGGCAGTATCATTACAACGTCAATGTTTTCCCATTGTTTGTCTTATTTGTTCTAGTATATTCGTGTATTTATGTATACTTATTTGTGTTTATATTTATATATAATTAGGCATATATATTATATTAATAGTTTGTAATAGGTATATGTGTATCTTTATAGTTACTTTAAAAAATATTTCTCGTAATTGCACCTACCACTGTTTGTCTCTGCATCACCCAAAGGTTGACTGGTAGGAAATGGCTATGGCATTAAGTCCGCCTCTGTACATTTCTGTGCTTGAAGTATTATAAATAAAGTAAAAAAAGCAAAAATACCTGTCCAATATTTTTTTAAATGAGGGACAAAAATATTTTTTTTTGTCATCATCCGTATTATATTGACGCTAATAGTGAGCCTGCTCACAATCGGCGGCTGACTACTCATTCAGTGTGAACGCGGCCTAAGACTCGTAGCAGGTGGCGTTCTGTTGTTCCTACCTACTCCTTGGGAAAACAGCTTGAGCTTATTTTTGAAATGTATGACGTTATATGTGTCATATTTGTTCACAAAGATTGAATATACTTTAAGGAAAACATTTAATTAGACACAAAATATGCTTGTCTTTGTTATTTATGTGTAATTAACTAATTATATACCATTGCATTTAGTAATATTGTATTTATGACGATGTTCCCATTCCGATGAGTCGCCTTGATTTTATTATTGCAAACAGATTGCTCGAGTCGGGTGGGTCGCTCAGAAATTCCTAGAAAGTCTTAATATTTGTGAAATGAGTGCCAAATAGTTAAAAGTGAGTGTTCATCAAAATGTTTGTGTGTAATATAGTTTTAATTGCTTGTGGTAAGTTTTTATTTGTTTATTCGCATTATTGAGCAAAGGTCAGCCCCATAACTTTCCACTGTCCCTTATCTGCTGCCTTCTTCGGCCAATCTCCCGTAAAAGACATCAGACGATTTTTTTTTCTCAGTTAAATTTTAGGTAATTCGGGCTGGTATCCGCAACTCCACGTCAAAGCGCGTATCTTGCGTACGGATAAATGTTATCTGGACGGTTATTTAGTTTCACTGCTTTTTTCTAGAAAAAAAAAGTCATACCGCTTTATTATACTTTAGATAAAAAAATACTGATAGTTGGAAAACCGGTCTTTAATAAAATAATATCAAAATCAAAAGTCATTTATTCAAACTATGTTTATCAGCAGTTTTTGAACGTCAAAATTTCAAAAGACAGTCCCCCAAAACACCGCCCCCCACCACTTCCTAGTGCTTTAACTGGAGCCTGCACTACACTACTCGCGAAGTTGAGCAAAGTTAAGCGAATACGAGAGAGTAGAAGGGCACTTCGGTTCGCTTCGTGCAACCTCCGCTCGCCTCGGGCGACTTCCAATCGATGTCGGTTTTTGCGCTCGAGTCAAAGGACTCGAAGCGTCCTGTAGTTCTTCACACGAGTGTGTAGTCATGTACTTCGGACTTCGGTCAACTTCGACGAGGACTTCGCGATTACTGTAGTAGGGGTTTAAGAAGAAGAAGTTGCGCCACAACAAACGTTGATACAATTTGAATGATTTGACTTTCACCACAAAAGTACCTATAACTTCATCATTCAGTAACATCTTGTCCAAAGGTCCATCTAAAGATTGTTTTTAAAGGATCACTTTAAGCGACAAGAGCCCCCATTGTGTCACCCTATGTAAAATTTCAGAGAAAAGAAAACAGCAGGCAGGAAGAGGTCAGTGGTGGCCCAGTGGTAACGGTCGCGACTTACGATTTGTAGGTCGTAGGTCGAAACCCTGACAGGCGCTTTACTTTGTGTAAATTATTTCATCACCACTGCTCCCCTTCCCGAGTCCAGACAATCCGTTTCAAAATCGCACGGATGTCGAAGCATTTTGTAGGTATATAAATACGTTTATAAATATATTGGATAGACCTTCGGAAAAATGAAGATTTCGTCAATATAGAGATATTAACACATTATAAATTGTACCTTCCTGGATTCGTTATGAGTTTACCTATTTGTTGATATATATATTTAAGGAATTTAAACTGACCTGGCCTCACACTGACGTGATATGTTTATATTAATTATACGTCAAAAAATGCTGGCCAATTAGGACCGAGTAGTTATGAGCCCATGGGTGCACATACGACATTTGGCCATTTTTTTCTTATGAGCCAGTGGGTGCACATACGACAATCAAGGAGTTAAAACGGTGAAGGAAAACATCGTGAGGAAGCCGGCATGTCCCAGAACCAACAATTTGAAGACATGTAACATCTACCAACACGATGTTTTCCTCATGATGTTTTCCTTACTATGATTCAGACATGACTAAAAGAATAACCTAAAAAATAGTACCTAGGTATATTATGCAATTAGTGAATAAAGGATGGATTTAAAGCGAGGGCCATAGATGAATCTAGCGAGTATCTAGAGAGCAAGTGAAAGATTCTATAGCGACTGAATCACGACCGTAGGAAGTGATTCAAGTGTCCTGAGCGACGCGAGTGATTCATATCCGTTTTATTCAAGAGTTGTTATACCATGACTACGAGAAAAAGAAAGATTTGAGCGAAAATAGACATTTAATGAAGAAAAAAGGAAGATTAAATTAATTAAAATGCACATCAAAATTGGAACAATTCGTGGTGTGCGTTACCCAGGCCAGATGTTGTCGAAAATGGTCATTTGAATCTTATAGATAATTAGTTTTGCGGCTTCTGTAATTGTTGCGCACATTTTTAAATTTGTTGCGCTTATAGTTTTTTAATTATTTCACAAAAACATTTCCTGCTGGGGTAACGTTATCCCAGCCAGACCTTTTTCTTTCTAATGGGAATATTTAAATAAATACTAGCTATAAAATTAGTTGTCTAGATGAAGTAAATGTTGTGGCTTATTTTGTATTTGTTCTTTCATCGGTTGCGAAGTTATTCGAGATTTTGCTGGGGTAACGTTTTTGGTTTTGCTAGATCTTTGAAACGGTTAAGGGGATTCTTATCATATTTTGTACATGGCTTCTTAGGAATTAGTTTAAATTTGTTCTGCAATAAAAAAACCAAAATAATGCATAGTTTAAAGGTTATTTCATTAAATAGAAAAACACTTCAATTGGTTCCAGCACTCTCAATAAGAGGTCTAAAGACTTACTTTAAACGTTATTTTAAAGCTTGTAAATGCCTTCAAATGTATGTGAAGTTTCATTAGTATCCTGTAAGTATTTAACAAGTAATGATGATATTCAGTTCTTCACGAGCACGGTCTTGATGCGCGCGGTGTTATTTGGCCACTGGATTGGATATATGAACTGAATGTTATGTCAATTATTAGTTGTTTAGTTCAGTTGTATATCAGTAAAATTTCAGCGTAGTACATTGGATAATTAATGAGATAATACGATTAAAGTCATTAGGAAGTGAATGACTGAGGTAACTCGACCAAGTTTAGGTGGTTACGAAAAAGCGAAATCGCAGAACATTATGCTATCTTTTGAAATGTTTAGTATAATACACCTTACAATTTCGGTACAGACGCGTACACTGTTAAATACATAATAATATAATAATATCTGTACTATGAAAACATTATTATTATCTTCCAGTTGCACATACTTATCAAAAATCACCGATATAACATGTCGTTCGGTGGGTCGCGGGAGGGGTGGGGTGAAGGGGTAATTCATTGTTTGCATAACGCACTAAACGTGCTCCATAATCACAAAATTCATCTTGTAGAGTGCGCGTGCGCTTCGGCAGTTACGTAGTGCTATTCTGTAACCATCTCACCGTGAAAACTTAGGTGAAGTGAGCACGGAGTGAGCTGTCAGTTCCTATCAGCAAGTGGAATGACAGCTCACTCCACGCTCACTTCACCCAAGTTTTCACCGTGAGATTTTTACAGAATAGATCGGCTGGTTCGCTAACCGTAAGACCAACCCTAAGTTGCGGTATGCTTTTTTACAAACCTCAGTTATATGTTGTAAGCGAAAGTTTAAATCAGAAGTAAAGCGCACGCCTAAATCCTTAACCTCTGAGACTCGTTGCAACTGTGTTCCATCCATACAGTATTGATAATGGCTCGAATGATTATTTTACCTGTTAATAAAAATTCTAAAAACATGTAGTTTTTTTAAACTTGTGTACATGTCTGTACTAAATTTGTAACACTATCCTACATATTTTAGAAGGTACCATAATGTTCTGCGATTTCGCTTTTTCGTAACCACCTAAACTTGGTCGGGTTACCTCGGTCATTCACTTCCTAATGACTTTAATCGTATTATCTCATTAGTTATCCAATGTACTACCTACGCTGAAATTTTACTGATATACAACTGAACTAAACAACTAATAATTGACATAACATTCAGTTCATATATCCAATCCAGTGGCCAAATAACACCGCGCGCATCAAGACCGTGCTCGTGAAGAACTGAATATCATCATTACTTGTTAAATACTTACAGGATACTAATGAAACTTCACATACATTTGAAGGCATTTACAAGCTTTAAAATAACGTTTAAAGTAAGTCTTTAGACCTCTTATTGAGAGTGCTGGAACCAATTGAAGTGTTTTTCTATTTAATTAAATAACCTTTAAACTATGCATTATTTTGGTTTTTTTATTGCAGAACAAATGTAAACTAATTCCTAAGAAGTCATGTACAAAATATGATAAGAATCCGCTTAACCGTTTCAAAGATCTAGCAAAACCAAAAACGTTACCCCAGCAAAATCTCGAATAACTTCGCAACCGATGAAAGAACAAATACAAAATAAGCCACAACATTTACTTCATCTAGACAACTAATTTTATAGTGTTGGCGACGGGACCCTATCTATGCACCAGGGCACAAGTAGCAGGTAGTCTACTAACGAATATTAGCGCGATAGATTGCAAATTTTAAAGTTTTAACTTGTTTTTTATTAGAATTTGTATATTATATTGTTATTTTGAGCAATAGGACCATATCCGTGCACTAGGGTACAAGTAGCGGGTAGATTGCGACGGAAATCTTGTAATATTTTTATGCTAAATTGTAGATTAGGAACATTTATTGTATGTCAAATTAGATTCCAACTAGAATTGATTATTGTGCTATTGTTTAGGTATATTCATGTTAGATTCATATTAGATTTGTGTTAGAATTCTTATCTTGAGCCATTAAGAGCATTAAAACTAAATTTGAAAGGAAATTTTTGTAAGGAAAAATTGTCATAGATAATTACGTAACTTGAAAACATACTTTTTTGTTTATGGAGATATATTGCTAATTTTGGTCTCAAATGAAAGGCGTAGGCTTAAAACTAATTTGTATGTTAGTTTGTAAAAATCGGTCCATGCAATAAAAAGATATAGTCACTTTTATGTAACAAAATTTTACTTGACTAGAAATGTATAATTGTTTGTTCTAAAATGTTTTAATTACTTAAGTAAATGACTTGTAATCGTGTTTTATATAGATATTAGTTATGTAAGGATATAATGTACTAAGTTTTATAAGGTTTTTTGAAAAAGGGCAAAATAAATGCAAAATTCTGAGAATACGGCTTGCACCCAAAAATCCTTAAGGATTTTAGTATAAAAGGCGTGCAATTTTTTTATAAAATGTAGTCGTAAATCAACCATCAACAAGGAATCAACTAAGCAAGCTGGAGTCTCAGAATTAAGTCAAAAACAAGGTGTCTTATTTCTTAAGTCAAAAACAAGGTGTCTTATTTCTTTAACAGACAGTCTGTGTCGTGGTCTCTGGGTAGTGATACCCAAAACCAGGTACGTATTCAGGGGTACGTGGTGGTGTGTGTAGCCAGCAGAGCCGTCCAGGCTCAGGTAAGTACGGAGCACACATAAAAATCAGTGGGAGATTGTCCCAGGGCGACTGCGGTGCTGTAAGTACCTAGGCCGTCCGCAACAGTTGGTCCTTCGAGTTCCGGATTCCCTGCAAGAAGATAGAAGAGTTCAGAACATAAGAAGACTTCAAGATGCCGGTTACCAGATCGCAGAAGGATGCCCCCTCACGCTCTGCGTCCCGTCCAACGGAAAAGGACGCGACAGAAGAAACGGCAGGGTCAGAAGGGGTCACGTCCGCGTCAGGGTCATCGGAGACTGAAGCTACATCGAACACTTCTTCGGGTACCACGACTACGGAAGAAACCACGACATCAGAAGCTACGATTACGACTGCGAACACGGCGGCGTCCGAGAAGAACGGACAGAAGAAGCAAGGTGCCGCCCAGAAGAAGACGAACGAGAAGATCCCAGAAGATACTCCGGAACAGGGAGGCCATGGCTCCGCCACGACCCTGAAGCCGAAGGGGGTCGTTCGTCGAGCCAGGTCCACGAAGACCACGAGTTCTACAGCCAGAAGACGCGAGTTAGAAGCCAGAGAAGAAGTAGCACGCCTGGAGTTGAAGCAAGCACAGGCTGCGGCAAAGCTAGCCCATGTCAGATTGGAGCTGGCACAGTGTGAAGATGGGGACTCTGTGGATGAAGACCTGGCAGAACAAGAAGATAGAACAGCACAGGTGCAGAACTGGATCCAGTCATCAGTATTGGAAGATGGCAACATGGAGCAACCAGAGCAACGAAACCAAACGTCAGAAGAGCCTCAGAAGGTCAAGCCTGAAGTGAATACTGCAACGAAAGGAGCTTCGATCGAGATTCAAGCATTGACGACAGCGTTAAGAGAAGCTTTCACTTCAAGAGGCGGACCAGCAGCGCAGCCGAAGTACATACACGAGTTACCCTACTTCGACGGCAGCAGCAGCGAGTGGTTGGCGTTCAAGGTCGTCTACGAAGATACAGCACCGATGTTCAACGAAGTTCAAAACATGGCGCGACTCAGAAGAGCGCTGAAAGGCAACGCAAGAGAAGCAATCAAGAGTCTGCTGTACTCCGAAGCTTCTCCGTTGGAAGTAATGCAAGCCCTCAGGAGAAGATATGGAAGACCTGATGCGCTGGTGCTGGCTGAACTGGACAAGGTCAAGGCACTACCGAAGATTTCAGAAAACCCAAGAGACATCTGCATCTTCGCAAGCCAGATCAACAACAGCGTAGCAGCAATCAAGGGACTGAAGAAACCACAGTACCTACATTCACCTGAGATGGTGAAACAAATAGTGGAGAAGATACCTACAGTTCTCAAGTTCCGTTGGTACGACTTCACTGCAGCATCAGAAGAAGGCGAGTTCTCCGACCTGACGTTGATATCCAGATTCTTGAACGCAGAAGCAGACAAGTGTGGAGCCTTCGCGACTTCAGAAGAGAAGAGCGGCTTCAAGAGAATCCAGCGGCAAGCGGCGCATTCGACCAAAGAAAAGGACTTCAAAGAAAAGGATTCAAGAAAATCAGAGAAGACTTGCCCTGTATGTGAGGGTGAACACTTCCTGGTTGATTGTCAGAAGTTCCAGAAGGCATCGGTGCAAGATCGCTGGGCAGCTGTAAAGAAGAGTCACGTCTGTTTCAAATGTCTTCAAGGGAGACACAGGAAGGAGAGCTGCAAGAAACCACCGTGCAAGGAATGCAAAAGGTGGCATCATCATTTCCTGCACGTCCAGTCAGAAGATAACACTTCTGAAGACAAGAAGAAGGAGACACCGCAGGAGGTGGCAAGCGTCACTGCATCAGTGAATGCAGTCAACAATGCAAGAGCATACCTGAAGATAGTTCCGGTGGAAGTCTTCGGGTCACAAGGATCACAGAAGATATTAGCTCTTATGGATGAAGGGTCAACAGTATCACTTCTGAACAAGAAGGTGGCAGAAGAAATCGGCGCTCAAGGAAACAATGAAGAACTTGTCATCGAAACAGTGGGCGGCAAGCTGATAAGGAAGAAGGATTCTCAAGTGCTGGACCTGACAGTGAAGGGGGTTCATCAAGAAACCAAGAAGACACTGAAGAGAGTCCGGACCGTTGACGAGTTGAAGCTTACGCCGCAGTTCCTGGACAAGAAGAGGATTCAAGACTGTCAACACTTGAAGAAGATTGCCGATTCTCTGTACTACGAAGGAGAGTCACCACAGCTGCTCATCGGGCAAGACAACTGGGAGCTGATCGTGACTCAAGAGATAAGAAGAGGGAAGCCAGGGGAACCAGTGGCTTCGCGAACGGGACTTGGATGGGTGCTCCACGGGTCAGACATCGGAGGTGCAAGACCGGTACACTTCATGAACACATGTCTGCATGTCAACACGCCAGAAGAAGAAATGCATCAAGCAATCAAGGATCACTTCGCCATCGAAGCGCTCGGCGTGCAACCAAGAAGACCCACTACGGACTCAGAAGGAAGAGCACTCACCATCCTGGAGAAGACCTGCAAGAGACTTGAAGATGGTCGATTCGAGGCTGGACTTCTGTGGAAGAACGAAGAAGAACGGATGCCAGAGAGCTACATTTCTGCCAAGAACCGACTGACTAACATCGAAAAGAAGATGGATAAGGATTCCCAGTTGAAGGCAGAGTACTGCAAGCAGATACAGCATCTAATCGACAGCAAGTATGCAGAAGAAGCACCCGATGGACAAGAAGACTCCAAGAAAACATGGTACCTCCCTCACTTCTCCGTGGTTCATCCGTTGAAGAAGAAGATTAGGATCGTCTTCGACGCTGCAGCCAAGTCAAAAGGAAGAAGCCTCAACGACGCTCTGCTGCCGGGACCAGATCTACTGCAGTCGCTGTTTGGAGTATTGCTGAGATTCAGACAAGGACCCCTAGCAGTGGCGGCTGACATCAAGGAAATGTTCCTGCAAGTTCGCATCAGACCAGAAGATCGAGACAGCCTGAGGTTCCTGTGGCGTGGAGATCGATGCGACGTGTCACCGAAGAAGTATAGGATGACATCAGTTATCTTCGGTGCAACATCATCTCCGAGCACAGCAATCTACGTCAAGAATCGAAATGCAGCGGACTACAAGGAACAGTATCCAGAGGCAGTCAAGGCAATCGAGCTGAATCACTACATGGACGACTATCTGCACAGCTTCCATTCAGAAGAGGATTTCAGAAGAGTGACAGAGCAAGTAAACTTCATACATAAGAAGGCGGGCTTCGAGCTCAGGGGATGGGCATCAAATCAACCTGAGCTGCTGGGAAACGTGAAGACTGAAACCACCGAGAAGACAGAAGTCGACCTTGGCGAGAAGGAAGAGAAGACATTAGGGCTACGTTGGTTCACAGAAAAGGACTCTATCGGCTTCAGGGCGAACCTCAGGAATACGCCAGAAGAAATTGCAAAGGGACTTCAGGTGCCGACGAAGAGAGAAGTCACCAGCGCAGTGATGTCGACCTTCGATCCGTTGGGATTAGCATCACCGGTTCTCGTCCAAGGCAAGAAGCTGCTTCAAAACACATGGCGAAGCGGCGTCGGTTGGGATGAACAAATAGAAGAAAAGGAGTACGAAACATGGAAAACATATCTGGAGAAGATGAAGCTACTCCAAGACCTGCAGATTCCAAGATGCCTGGCGCCACGTCGCACCGAGGGGGAGCTGCACACGTTCACGGATGCCAGCGAGACGGCGTATGCAGCGACGGTCTACTGGAGAACAGAAAATCAAGATGGAACTTACCACGTCAGCTTGGTGGCAGCAAAGGTGCGAGTCACTCCGTTGAAACCGGTATCGATTCCAAGACTCGAGCTGCAAGCGGCCCTCCTAGGAAGCAGATTGGCACACTCTGTTGAGGAAGAAATGGATCTGAAGGTGGAAAAGAAGACATATTGGACAGACTCCAGCATCGTACTTTCTTGGATCAAGACGGACCCGAGAACATTCAAGACGTTTGTGGCTCATCGCTTGGCTGAGATAGAAGATCTCACCAAACCTCAAGAATGGAGATGGGTACCCACAGCACAGAACCCTGCAGATGATGCAACACGCGACGTGCCAGATAACTTCAACTGCGATCACCGATGGTACACCGGACCGGACTTCTTAAAAAGAAAAGAAGTTCACTGGCCTGCGGCAAGAACCTTCAAAAAAGAAACCACCGGCGAAGAGAAAACAACAGACATCGCAGCGGCAGTAAGCATCACCCACCCATCGCCCGATCCTGAAAGGTTTTCATCATGGAAGAGACTATGGCGAGCCACAGCAAGAGTACTGCAGTTCATACAACTCTGCAGACGCAAGGAAAAGGTCAACGTCAGCAAGAAAGATCCCGCCTGGAAAGCAACACAAGGAAAAAAGAAGACAGTTGAGAAGCAACGACAGTCTTCAAAAGTAACAGAAAGGAGCTACAAGCCGCTGGACGCCGAACTACTGGAGCAAGCTGAAACTCTACTGCTGAAAAGAAGTCAAGAAAGAAGCTTCAAAGAAGACATCAGGTGTCTACAGCAAGGAAAGCAAGTAGAGGGCAGCAGCAAATTGAAGAAGCTCGACGTAGTGTCAGAAGACGGTCTCCTGCGGCTGAAAGGAAGAATCGACGCAATACAGGGCGTAACCAGAGACTACAAGCGACCCGTCGTGCTCGACAGCAAGGAAAGGACAACACGACTCATCTTAGAAGAGTTCCACTGCCGTTTCAATCATGGGAATCATGCAACGGTCATGAACGAGATAAGACAACGCTTCTGGGTGCTGGGACTACGATCGGCAATCAAGACAGTTCAGCATCAATGTCAGTGGTGCAAGACGAAGAAGGCGAAACCTCAAGAACTACCGACGGGTAACTTACCTGTCGAACGGCTGATGCACAGTAACCCTCCTTTTACGTGCACCGGCATAGATTACTTCGGCCCGATGACAATCACCGTAGCAAGACGTCATGAAAAGAGATGGGGAGCTCTGTTCACATGCTTAACCACAAGGGCTGTGCATATTGAGCTTACGCCGTCACTATCTACCGACAGCATGGTCATGGCGCTACGAAGATTCGCCGCAAGAAGAGGGATGCCGAAAACAATCTACACAGACAACGGGACCAACTTCGTCGGCGCAAACAAAGAACTGAAAGAAGCAATGGAAGCCATGAAACAAGAAGACTTCACTTCTGAAGCAGAGAAGATCGGCGTGCAGTGGAAATTCATCCCTCCGGGTGCACCCAACATGGGCGGTGCATGGGAGCGTCTGGTGCGATCCATTAAAACCGCACTGGACGCCACACTCAACGAGAAGCATCCACGAGAAGAGGTACTCCACACACTCCTGCTAGAGGCCGAGCACATAGTCAACTCTCGGCCTCTCACCCATCTCTCCGAGAGCCTTGAGGAGGAAGCACTCACTCCAAATCACTTCCTCCTCGGGCGGTCATGCGGCGCTACGAGAGTCGGCCACTTCGGAGACAACGAGCTCGTGGGCAGGCACACTTGGAAGGCTACGCAGCGACTTGCCGACCACTTTTGGCAACGTTGGCTGCGAGAATACCTGCCCACCCTGCTGCCGAGGAAGACTCCAGGAAGAACCAGCGCCACAGACCTACACGTCGGGGACATCGTGATGATCGTCGACCACAGCCTGCCGAGATGCACTTGGCCACGCGGCAGAATCCAGCAAGTGTATCCAGGACCAGATGGGCGAATCCGCATCGTCGACGTCGAGACAAGTGGAGGTGGAGTGCTGCGAAGACCCAGTTCGAGAGTGGTGCTGTTGGTGCCGGGAGTGTCGCCGAGTCTGGAGAATGGTGCGACGCACGAGGGGGAGAATGTTGGCGACGGGACCCTATCTATGCACCAGGGCACAAGTAGCAGGTAGTCTACTAACGAATATTAGCGCGATAGATTGCAAATTTTAAAGTTTTAACTTGTTTTTTATTAGAATTTGTATATTATATTGTTATTTTGAGCAAAAGGACCATATCCGTGCACTAGGGTACAAGTAGCGGGTAGATTGCGACGGAAATCTTGTAATATTTTTATGCTAAATTGTAGATTAGGAACATTTATTGTATGTCAAATTAGATTCCAACTAGAATTGATTATTGTGCTATTGTTTAGGTATATTCATGTTAGATTCATATTAGATTTGTGTTAGAATTCTTATCTTGAGCCATTAAGAGCATTAAAACTAAATTTGAAAGGAAATTTTTGTAAGGAAAAATTGTCATAGATAATTACGTAACTTGAAAACATACTTTTTTGTTTATGGAGATATATTGCTAATTTTGGTCTCAAATGAAAGGCGTAGGCTTAAAACTAATTTGTATGTTTAGTTTGTAAAAATCGGTCCATGCAATAAAAAGATATAGTCACTTTTATGTAACAAAATTTTACTTGACTAGAAATGTATAATTGTTTGTTCTAAAATGTTTTAATTACTTAAGTAAATGACTTGTAATCGTGTTTTATATAGATATTAGTTATGTAAGGATATAATGTACTAAGTTTTATAAGGTTTTTTGAAAAAGGGCAAAATAAATGCAAAATTCTGAGAATACGGCTTGCACCCAAAAATCCTTAAGGATTTTAGTATAAAAGGCGTGCAATTTTTTTATAAAATGTAGTCGTAAATCAACCATCAACAAGGAATCAACTAAGCAAGCTGGAGTCTCAGAATTAAGTCAAAAACAAGGTGTCTTATTTCTAAGTCAAAAACAAGGTGTCTTATTTCTTTAACAGACAGTCTGTGTCGTGGTCTCTGGGTAGTGATACCCAAAACCAGGTACGTATTCAGGGGTACGTGGTGGTGTGTGTAGCCAGCAGAGCCGTCTAGGCTCGGGTAAGTAGGGAGCACACATAAAAATCAGTGGGAGATTGTCCCAGGGCGACTGCGGTGCTGTAAGTACCTAGGCCGTCCGCAACAGCTAGTATTTATTTAAATATTCCCATTAGAAAGAAAAAGGTCTGGCTGGGATAACGTTACCCCAGCAGGAAATGTTTTTGTGAAATAATTAAAAAACTATAAGCGCAACAAATTTAAAAATGTGCGCAACAATTACAGAAGCCGCAAAACTAATTATCTATAAGATTCAAATGACCATTTTCGACAACATCTGGCCTGGGTAACGCACACCAATTCGTGTTCGTACAACTTAAAAAAAAAACCAAACGTATTCAAAATAGCGCCAATTTACTAATAACAGCAAAGAACACAAAACAGTTTTTATTCTTGTCGAAAATGTCGACAAATCAAATCTCGAGGAGTTATTGCACAAGGAGTTTGTATGTCGAGTATTCTTTGCACAAGGAATTTGTATCGAGTATTTTTTCGCAAGGAGGTAGTAGATCCATTGAGATGGAGGAATATATTGGTGTGTTCTAAATTCAAACACCAAAATAGTGATTAAAAGTATAATAATTATTTTAGTCACTGAAAACCATGAATAAAAAGTATTTATTCACTGTTTTCAGCGACTAAAATAAGCTTCTTAGAGGGAGAATGGTATAAACATAATTATGACGTTCAAATGTCAGGTATTTGGTATAACATTTTTATAACTTTTTAAATGTTTATATATTTTTTCAACATTTTATTCAACCTGCAATTAAAGACTCAGTACGTAGTTAAGGGGTTTATAAACTCAAACTCAAAGCATTTATTTCAATTAAACCATTTACAGGCACTTTTGAATTGTCAAAGAGTCGGTCAGTTATTCAGAAAGTAGAAGCTAGTTGCCTATTCCAAAACGTAGATCTCTATGGAGAAGAACGGGCAAGAAACTCCAAAGACACTCTTTTAAATCAAGATAATAATGTATTACATATCTTGTGAACCTATTCGCAACGCTCAAAGCAAATACAAAATTTTGTTTAAAAAAAAAATTTGTACCACTAGGTACCAATTTTTTTTTTATTTTTTTTATTGAGCAAAATATAAAAACACCAATTTAATTTTACCATGATCTCGGAAACGGCTGACCCAGTTTAGCGTCGCATAGAGCAGGTTCTCAGCTGACATTTGGTTGGTTTGATGAATTTTCCTTGTATTTTATCATAGTTACAAAACAATGAAAAACATTCATTTTAATAAAACATTCATTAATTAACATTTAATATAAAATATTCATTTTATTTAAAGTGAGTTGGTATCAGACAATGATGTATGCTGTTTATTCCATCACCAAAGCTAAAAACTAGGAAAGGTGAAGGAAAACATCGTAAGGAAATTGTTATAGTATTCAAAACTTGAAGAAGTGTGACGTCCACCAACGCGCAATGTGACCGCGTGGTGGATTAAATACGACCCACTCCCTCTCACATAGAAGGCCTGGGTCCAAGCGTGCAGCGGTGGAAACATTAGGCCCAGAGCCTAAAGCGGGGACGAGATGAGAGGAGAGGCCCGAAAGCCTTTCGTTATTTACATATCTTGTCTCCGCTCTGCTTCAGTGGACAGCGAGAATGATTAAAATTAAATTAAGTTTTCTTACTTTCCGTAAGAAAACTTTACATTATCCAAATAGTCTTAAAAAAGCATAAAACCCTGCCATATGATCCAAACTTATTACGGAAAAGGAGGACTGACATTGTTGCACAAATTCCAAAGACTAAAACCATGTTTGCTTGTAGACTATTTAATAAAAAAAAAATATTCTGAATGTTTCAGCCATTTCTCCAGCTGTGAGTTCAGCCGTCAGGAATCTTGCTTCGATTTCGACTTGCAGGTAAAATATTACTTATAAGTTAATTACCGACGACTACTTCTTACGACTTTCGCACTTCTGTCAGAAGCTCGAAAGTCGTAAGTAAGTCTATTTACCCACAACCCAGTTAATGGGTAATACAATAGCCCAATACAATACACAATAGCACAATAGTAACCCATTAACTGGGTCGTAGAAATATTGAAAAATTGTGTGATAATCGAATTATTTAACTGGTTTATGCCATCCAACTACTTTCTAACCTCCCAGCAGTCCATCACAAATTAAAGTATCAGCTACCCAATGGAACAGCAACGAAGGCCATTCAATTCGAGAGTTTAGAGAAAAGTCATAATTAGTGAAGAATTCTGGGATATTTTTCAAAAATACACAAAAATTGGGTTTTCTGGGTCACATTTTCACGTCCTGGAAGGAATACGTCAAAATACAAGTCACCCTGAATAATAGTGCGGCTCACGCCTTTAAACAATAGTCGCCTCTTTGGCGTAGGCCTCCCTATTTCCTTCCACTGATTCCTGTCCCGGTGTATTCCAAAGAGAAATGAATAAAATAGTTGAAATTACTTCCCGTTGTCTATGTACGCTGTCCCCGTTAATTTATTGTAATATATGAACAACGGGAAGTAATTTTAATTATTTTATTAAATTCCCACGGTCCCCTTTAACGGGGACATTTTCTACTGGGACAACAGGAATACACCGTCGCTCACAATGGGCCGCATTAAAAGGCTGAAAGTCACAAAGAAAAGGCAATGGAGAGGGCTATGCTTGGAGTTTCCCTACGTGATCGAATCAGAAATTAAGAGATCCGTAGGAGAACCAAGGTAACCGACATAGCCCGAAGAATTGTCAAAGTTAAGTGGCCTCCCACAAGTTGGACCGATGACCTGCTCAGGGTCGGCGGAATCCACTGGATGCCGGAAGCAAAGAATCGGTCAAAGTCAAAGTCAAAGTCAAATCATTTATTTCAAGTAGGCCCGTATAAGGCACTTTTGAACGTCAAAAATTTACAAAAAAAATTAATTGATTCTAGTTGCCCCTTCCAAAAGGTAGTTTTCGTATGGAGAAGAATGGGCAAGAAACTCCACCGTTACTCTTTTAAAATGTTTTACAATATTTTGTATGAGTACATTAGTTATATAATTATATGTGAGGACGATGCACCTAGAATAAAATTATTATACCACAATAGGTAAAAAAAAAAAAAAAAAATTAAGAATTAAAAATGAAGCAACAACAGATAAACTAATTATGTGATAGATACATGGTGCTCACATATTTACAAACATTGTAAAAGTAGACGATCCTCCTAAGATTCCACAATTTATAAGTCAGTGTGCGAGGAATTGGTCATAGAATGTAAAAACAATGTCATATAATAAGAAATAATAATAAAATATACACTTAAATTTGCAACCAGTTTGATTTTGTCTTGATTCTAAATTATCCTATGGAGCACGACCAGCATGTTTCCAAGCATTCTTATCTTGGATATAATCCTCTAATTTGTAATATGCTTGTTTACAAAGTGTACTTTTAATATGAGCTTTAAATTTTCTTTCATTTAATTGCAAAATATCACAAGGTATTTTGTTGTAACATTTAACACAGTACCCCATAAAAGATGTATGTACTTTAGATAATCTGAAAAATGGTTGATCTATTTTATCTTTATTTCTAGTATTAAAATTATGTCTATCACTTATTTTATTAAAAAGATGTCGATTTTTTCTAACATACATAATATTTTCATAAATGAACTGGCAAGGTACCGTCATAATATTAATCCCTTTAAATAGTTCCCTGAGAGATTCGCGGTGACGTAGATTATAAATGGCTCTGACAGCTCTCTTTTGCAAAATAAAGATGGATTCAATGTCAGCAGCCCGACCCCACAGTAAAATGCCATACGACATAATACTGTGGAAGTAACTAAAATAGACCAATTGCGCGGTTTCTACGTCTGTTAACTGTCTTATCTTTCTAACAGCATAAGCGGCTGAGCTTAGCCGCCCCGCAAGAGATGTTATGTGAGGTCCCCATTGTAATTTCTCGTCTAATGTGATTCCCAGGAAAACAGTTTCTTTAATAAATTCCAGTTTTTCTCCGTTCAATATGATGTCACATTCGCTACTTCTAACATTAGGTAATTTAAATCTAATGCATTTGGTTTTTTTTTTATTTAGTACCAAATTATTTACCGTAAACCAATGTTGGACCTGAAGAATAGAGCTATTCACGTCGTCAAGATTTTGTGACCGTCGATTGATTTTAAAGATCAATGATGTGTCATCTGCAAATAACACCATCTTCGGTTGATTTTGAAGTAATTGGGGTAAATCATTAATGTAAACTAAAAAGAGGAATAGACCCAATATTGAACCTTGAGGAACGCCCATTGCCATTTCAGACCCCAATGAGTTTACGCCGTTTACTTGAACTTTAACCTTCGAAGGTCGAAGTGGCGATGCTTGGTGAGGCCTATGTCCAGCAGTGGACGTCTTTCGGCTGAAATTATGATGAGGATGAATGGCGATACTTTGAACGCTCGACGCATCCTAGGCAGTCAGCATCGCTATGATCTTGCAGAATGCCTTATATATTTATACCACGAGGGAGTGAAGGCCGCGATTTGGAAATAGCGGCCTTCATTCTCTCGTGGTATATGAGGTACAATGCATGCATATATTATATTCATATTATATTCTATTTACTTTCCAGAGCAAGCGAGTTCACTTGTCTAGATGGCACATGCATTAGTGCTGGTGCAGTGTGTAATACCTACTGGGACTGTCCTGATGGCTCCGACGAAGCGTCCTGCTATTCAAGTACCAACTCGTAAGTATTCTTCCTTTCAAAGTGATCGTACAATCTTACCCCCCACGAGCTACACGCTCAAGCGACATGCGTCTTGCGACGGTGACTGCGGAGAAAACCAATGAAATAAGTGGTTTAGAGCATACCACGAGTTAAGTGACGGAAACTGGAGACGTGCGCGCATGTCGCTTGATGCAAGTCAACCCCCACAGCCACAAACAGTCTCACTAAGGGGTATCGTGGCACCCAGTAACTGGGTTATGGAGGTCAGATAGGCAGTCACTCCGTGTAAAATAATAGCACTCAGCTGCATCCAGTCAGACTGGAAGCCGACCCCAACATTGGGAAATGACGAGGTCGATAATACCTTGTAGATTTAATAATTGTAGATTTTAGAATTGAATATTCCAATTGAATATTATCTATTATTTTCCAGAAACCTGACAGAAGCTACAGTTTCTCATGCGCGATATAAAAGGCAGTCACCATGTGGGTAAGTGCAAAACCTATCTACGTAATCTACTCTTTGAAGGTCTATCCTTTTTTTCAAATAGAGGTACTATCAGCCACCAGGGGTGGCCAACTTGATTAGACCCAAGACCTACTGTTTACTGACGAAACCCTGTGTTACATACCTATTTCTTGAAATTTTAAATGTAATATTATAAACTTGTTCTGCATTTTAGAGGGGAAGCATAAAATTGAAAGTCTTAGTAGTTAACTACTTATTTATATTAGTGTGAGCATTGCGTCTGAGCAGCTCGTGAGCGTGCTCGCTGAGGAGGAGCTCGTGACTAAGTAATAACAGCCGCACGGGTCGATCCATCAGGTTAAGCTACGCTTGCCGCGGTTGGTCCGTAGACCATCTTTATATACCGAGACTCCTTCGGAAAGCACGTTAAGCCGTTGGTCCTGGATGTCATTCGTGATTCTTTGACAGTCGTCACGGGTCTTCAGAAGCCCGAAAGTCTCACCACCGTTGGTTGGTGGTAGGGCTTGTTATAAGTACGCCTGGCTAGTTACCACCATCTTAGCTAAGTCTGTCGCCATAATAACAATGTTAACAGCATTGTTGTGTTTCGGCAGTTACAGGTAAGATAGCCAATTCCTCTGTGGTTGAGGATTCCGGGTGAAGCTCGCTTCCACCTTCGGCTTAATCCTCACTTACCATCTTGGGAGACGCAGGCAAAGAGCTTCCCCGAAGAGGTTAAAAAAAAAACTCTTACCAAGGGGTATTACACAATTATTGGGTTGTGGAGGTCAGACAGGCAGTCGCTCCATGTAAAATTGCGGTATTCAGCTGCATCCGGTTAGACTGGAAGCCAACCCCAACATAGTTTTGAAAAGGCTAGGCAGATTGACTTATTGCGTCTGAGCATCTTCCGCTAGATTAGCAAAGTCAGGTATGCTCAAACTCAAACTCAAAGCATTTATTTCAATTAAACCATTTACAGGCACTTTTGAATTGTCAAGAAGTCGGTCAGTCAGAAATATGAAGCTAGTTGCCCATTCCAAAGCGTAGTAGGTACCTATGGAGAAGAACGGGCAAGAAACTCCACGGACACTCTTTTAAATAAAAAAATTGTTACAAAATATTGGTTACATCATTAACGTTGAAATTATACATGTGAGAACAATGTAGAAAGACGTGCACGTTAAAAGCGTCCGTAATAAAAATATAAAAAACAAAGAACAATTCAAAAATTAAAATAAGCCATGGCAGCTAAGAGATGACCAGTCTCTACTGACGGCGCCCGTTCACGAACATGACGCATGGATTAGCACCATTCAGCTCAACCATTTTGAAGGGAGCTAAATGATCCAACACACGCGCCACCGCCAGCGAGACATTAGAGTGAGCATGACATAATCTCAGCCGCCAGGGCACATTCAAGTCAATGAAAGACATACCCAGTACCTAAATGGTAGCTTTATAGTCGGTACATAGTACTCACACATGTGCTATGCAATTATACAATGCTAAGACATTAAATTTATACAATGCAAAGATAGTTTTTTAAATCTTCAGCAGCTCCAACGGTATTTTCAAATGCTAATCAATTAGTTTATGCTTGTGGAGCAGGACCAGCAATGAGCCAAGCATTTTTATCAATTATATAATCCCCCAACTTATAATATGCCTGCCTACATAGTGTGCGTTTTATACAAGATTTGAATTTCGTCTCATTCAGTTGAAGTATGTGGGGAGGAATTTTATTGTAACATTTTAAACAGTACCCCATGAAAGATGAGTCTACTTTAGCCAGTCTGAAACCTGGTTGAACTAATAGATCCCTATTTCTTGTGCAATAATTATGTCTATCTACCTCTTTTACTAAAAAGATGTAAATTTTTTCTTACGTACATGATGTTTTCATAGATATATTGACAAGGTACCGTCATGATGTTAATGTCCTTAAACAGTTCCCTTAGAAAATCGCGACTACGGAGATAATATATGGCTCTGATAGCTCTTTTCTGCAGAATAAAAATAGACTCGATGTCTGCAGCCCGTCCACACAGCAGAATACCATAAGACATGATACTATGAAAATAACTGAAGACTAGCCTCGCGGTATCTACATCAGTTAATTGACGAATTTTTCTGACAGCATATGCTGCTGAACTTAGCCGTCCTGCAAGAGATGTTAAATGAGGACCCCATTGTAGCCTTGAGTCGAGCGTGATCCCCAGGAAAACGGTATACCGCCGTTTACCCGAATTTTATTTGCCCTAATATCATTTGCCATAATAGTCAACAGCCATAATATCATACGACATAATACTCATTTGCCCTACTCTCATTTGCCATATTAGTCACGTGCCAGAATCATTGTTTCCCATAAAGTCACTTACCATAACATCATTTGTCATAATCATTGTAAGCCCTAATTATCACATGCCATAATTATGATATGCCATAACATAATTTGCCATCGACATCGGGTGTGTAACGGTTGTTTATATCAAGAGAAATTGGATGCCGCCATCCCCTTCGTGGTTATTTTTTTATAAACCACACAGAAGTAGGAGCCCCGCGAAGCGGGGCTCCGTCGACCTAGCCCACCATCAACCATGCACAGAAAAAAAAACCGTAAATATTTGTCTAATACTTGTTATGCCATTTAAATATTATGCCATTTAAATATTATGTCTAATAATTATTATGGCACATAAAAATAAGGCAAACAATACTTATGGCATTCGTATCTTATGGTATCTAAAATTCGGGTAATTAAAAGTATGTCATATGTCTTTTAGGGCAAATGAAACATTCGGGCAAATGAAATTCGGGTAAATGAAATTCGGGAAAATGATGGTTATGGCATATAATCTTCGGGCAAACAATAGACAACCCAGGAAAACAGTTTTATCGACAAATTCTAGTTTCTCTTGATTCAATACTATCTCACAATTACTACTTTTAACACGGATATGTACTTGGAAAATGCCAACCTTAAAGAATCCAATGTATGAGCGTCTGTCGAGTGAGAACGGTATTTACTTTTTGTTTGTTTTAAGTAGGAAAAAGCTGATTCACAAAATATGTTGAAACAAAACACAAATGCACTCTGTTCCACGGATATTTCTCGTTGGAAACCAATGCCCAGAAATCTAGACCAGAGGACGACTTTGCTTTTAGATATATATCGCGGCGCAGAGTACTAATTTCGTGTTGATATATCATGTGGCGCCCCCGCCTACAACACCTGACTCCCTGAATTCAACAAGACCACCACTTCAGTAAAACCACGAATCAAATGTAAAACACTATAATATCTTAATTACACACGAACATTAATCACAATCACTTAACGCTAACACAATATAAACGAAACTAATAGAAAACTATTAAAAACTGATAGAGATACTAAAGTCTGGACTAATCTAAGTAGGCTATTTAAATAAGCGCGGCACTATAAAGATTGGACCAGCAAATACACGAACGCGGAGAGATACTACTTCAATGAGAGAATTCGAGACGACTACAGTTAGCTATTTTTTTTTAACTATCTCCCAGTTAACCTGTAAGGTCATGGCTGCTTAACCGGGCTTTCCTGTGGCTGTCTTACGCTTCTATGTATACTCAACGCAACGCCTCCAGCCAGGGGCAAAACTAAACTAATTAAAACAAGGCGAGCGCGCGCTGTGGGGTACGAACCTCGGCTTAGGTCGTCGCTGGAGACAGCAAGGGAGGAAATTGTGACAGGCAGGATCAAACATAGATTATTATTAGTAGGGGAATTTAAAACTACTGAGTCAGCTTCGGCGCAGGCGCTTTGGCGCTTCATCGTCGAGCAAGGGAGCAAGGGCCGGGGGTGGGAGTAGGTTGGGATCGCGGTCGCAGAGGATCTCGGCGGCGAGGTCGGTATGTACGGGGGGCGAACTTGACTGACAGTTAAGGGGTAGTAGAAGTAACTGGCCGCCTCGACAACCAGAGGGTTGCGATGTTTGGCGGCGGTGTCAAAGTAGCGCTCAGACATGCGTTTTAGAAACCCGTAGAATGGTGGGGATTTCTAGTTCGAGGTGGAGGATCTCGATTTAAGATCAAGGAGGAGGATCAAGATTAAAAGACTCTTTTGGACCAACTGAGGTTAGAAAAGTAAAAAATGTATACTTAATGATTATTATTATTCACTAGAAAAGTAACAAATCGCAAAAACTCTTGCTAACCTTTTCTAGAGTTTTCCATATGAGTTTTTAGTACTTATTTGCCTCTAATATGTATTTCTGCCCATTCTTTTTCCAGAATATACCAGTGGCGGTGCACAGACGGTACGTGCATAGCCGTTGACGGGAAGTGCGATGGCAAGGCGGACTGCCCTGACAAAAGCGATGAGACTCACGCCCTGTGCAGAAATATCAAGTAAGCGTTTTACTACCTTATTAAATTATAATAACGCCTAAATTTCCCAAACGAAGACACAAAAATACGATCCAGACGGATATTGAGAATGATCTAATCGATAACAGGAATAATACACGTGGAAAAAAGTCTTACAAGAGCTCAACAAATTCGGCCTTTGCTAATGTGGTTATGTAGGTACTAAGGGGTGTCCCGTTAGTAACTGGATTGTGGAGGTCATATAGCCTCTCGCTCCATGTAAAATAATGGTACTAAGCTGCATCCAGTTAGACTGGAACACTGGAAGCAAACCCCAACATAGTTGGGGAAAGGCTAGACTGACTGTAATACTTTAAATATTTATTTTTTTATAAACATTTCTTCTTCAGATGTCAACGGAACTGGTTCAGGTGTACATATGGCGCGTGCGTGGACGGCACGGCTCCTTGCAACAATATCATCGAGTGTGCTGACCAGTCCGACGAACTATTGCCCAGGTGTCGGAACGACACTAGACTTAGCAAGTAAGTATTTGTGGCGGAATCAAGTAAGTATTTTTGACGGCACGGTTGGCGCAGTGGTTAAGCGATTGACTGCTGCGCTGCGTGTCGCGGGTTCAATTCCCGCACGGAACAAATATTTATATGACCTATAATTAGTTGTTCCGGGTCTGGCTGTTTGTGTATGTGAGTTTATATGTTTGTAAACGCACCCACGACACAGGAGAAATTCCTAGTGTGGGGCAACGTTTTTAAAAAAAAAAAAAAAAAAAAAAAAAAAAAATCTACGTTGCCACATGCGCATCACACTGACGTCACGCAAAATCTTCCATCGCGCAAGCAGAGTTTACCGGGCAATCAGCATATATATACCAATATAAATCGTTGGGCAGTTGCCCACCAGACACGACACCCGTCTGGTCGGAGGATCCTTTCTTTTCTATGAAGGATGAGTGAACTTTACACCCTATTCCTCATATAACTATATACTTATACCGCTACATGGTTAGATTGGCGCGTGGCCAAAATCGGTACTAACTCCGCCATCTTGATTTTAGAATACATTTCATGTGACATTTTACAAACAATTGCACAAATATTGCTGTTGGTGGTAAACCAACAGCGCCCCCCTAACGTCATTCGAACGCCAAAAGATAAGATCAGAAATAAAGAATCAGATCGTGTATGCAACAGCTATCCACCTGTAGTTCATGTTTGCCACTAAAACATTTGAATTTCATCCAATCTACTAATTAAAAATCTAAAATTCATTCACTGACAGACAATGCACGTCCTAAACCGCTGGATCTATAAGCACGTTCAGATCAGTAAATGTTGCACAAGATTTCCTTATAATTATAACAAAAGTGAGCACTGAGAAAGGACTTTTGAAAATGTATGCATTTGGAGAAATGGGGTTAAAATTGGGGTATGAAACTTTATAATTATGAAGGTTCTTTGTTCGAGCCCCACGCCTGCTCGTTTGGGATGAGCAAATCAACGTTGCGAAATAATAAGTCGTAATTAAATGTAAGTTTCATCTGTACTTGTGTGTGTTCTTACATCGCACTTTACACTATTTATTAGTTTTTTATTTTTATTTGCTGTTAAATGATGTGCCTTTCAGTTTCTACAAAAAAAAAAAATGTTCTTTATTTATTTTCTTTCTTACTTGTTCGTCATTTTTCCTTCCATCTTTGTTCGTCATCGAGGCAATACAAGTTTGAACAAGTATCAGCATATTTGGAGTTTCTTTGAAGAATCCCCTAAAAATTCCCGAGCATTCATCATTCTTCCCGATGGGAATTGGCACGGCAGGTATTTTGTAATTTAGTGTAATGTTCTTTTTATAGTGGCAAGTTCCGATGTCTGGATGGCAATGCTATTCCTGCGTCGGACCACTGCGACGGGATCGCGAACTGTCCTGACGGGTCCGACGAGACGGTCCGAGCATGCGCGAGTCAGACATGTCCCACGCACCTGTTCCAGTGTGCGTACGGCGCTTGCGTTGACCAGGGTGCTGATTGTAATGGGGTTAGTGTTCATAATTTTATTTATTGCGTTCTATTTTAGCCGCGGTGTTGGCCAAAATCAAAATGCAAAAAATTCAAAAGTCCTTTATTTTAAACTAGGCCTGCTCCACCCAGAGCGGGAGAAGTTATCTGATAATTTCCCACGCAAAAAAAGAAAAGAAGTGACATCTAAGGGACTCTGCTGCCGGTTGCTCAGGCAAAAATAATATGGTCGATTTTCAAGGTAGCTAACCAGATATTGCAATACCACTCATTAAAAAAACACGGTAATGATTAATTATGTCAATAATAAATGTACAGTCAAATAAACTAAACAGCCGATCTATTCTGTAAAAATCTCACGGTGAAAACTTGGGTGAGCAGTTTTCACGGTGAGATGGTTACAGAATAGCACTACTGTTATATAACTCATACAACCTGTCAGCAGGTAAGCTAATACTGGAGAAAGAACATAGACATTGTCTTGAGCTAATCGCAGCGACCAACTAACTATTCGTAGTGTCTACGTAGTCGTTGATTCTAAAACATTTGTTTGTTGCTTGGGGGGGGGGGGTACAGTGGAGTAGCTTAATTAGTATAAAATTAAAGGAGAATTGTAAGGAATAAATTGTTATTTTTTCAGCGTAAGGAGTGCGCAGACGGTTCAGATGAGTCAGTTGAACTGTGCAACAGAATGCTGCCAGCCAACACTATAACGACGTAAGATACTGTGCTCCTAGGGAGACTACATAATACCGAACTATAATATATTCCAATAGTATCTGACGAAAATGTAAACAAATTGATCAGAAAATGTACCTGTGCATGTCATTTTGTAGTGCCACAAACAAATCGAGAGCTTTAATTAGATTATTTGCATAGGTACCTGCCTATGCGAACCCGAAATCGTAATTTTAAATCCCCTTAAAGATGTTTTTCATTTGGCAACTGTGGGTCATTTTATATTCCAAGATCCACTGGTGAAGATCGACTTGAACCCACATAACGGCGACGTCTCAAAAAGATGCCCATCCATAGACAAATAACACCTGTCTCTCCACTATTCCAATGCCTTTTCTAGGATGCATATCCGGTACGGCTCGCAAATCCTTCCTTATCCTGAGGGCACGTCTTCCCTACCATTACCGCGCCCCCCGGTCTACTCCTTGATATGCAATTGCCTTTGTAGCCCCATGAAACATGAGGCTTCATGGGCTAGTGCAAATCTTGGGGTTCATTCGATTTATCGAGTCTGGTTAAACCACGCTGGGATCGGTGCAATTCCTTCATTCATTCAAGAGTGAAAAGTTGTGTGAAAATCGGTTGTCATGGCACGTAATGTGGAGGAGTGCGGAAAATTTCGTGAGAAATTTTTTATGCATGAATGGCTCTACGAGTAGGGGATGGCCAAGAAAATGATGGGTGGACTCTGTGAAAAACTACTGAGATGACAGTAGTATGGAAGAAAAGGTCATATTACGCCGACCACAAATAAATTGGGCCAAGAGCAACAACGATGATGATGATTTCGTCGATGATTTTTTAATTAAAATTTATTAAAGTTATTCAAACAATAATCCTTGGAAAAAGTGGTGATATATAAAGTTGAAACCTTCTAAATGTGATACTAATTCACTTCAGTGAGTGATTGCGTAAGACTTTAACCTGAGCAGGATTTGTTTACACTTTTAACAGATACTTTGGGAACAGACTGTACCTACGTAGCAATAGATTGGCGTCGTTAGTCTATGCCAACAAAATCAGGACCATTTTTCTTCCTCACCAGGCCAACTATATTTGGGAAGTGTGTGCTACCACCATACCCTGAGCACGGTACCTATGTGGAGACCAACCATCCGTCCGCCTCCCCTGGCCAGAGCTTCGAGTACGCGCAATTGAACATCACTTGTGAACAGGGATACGGCGTGGTTGGTGATGCCGTGTCATACTGCCTGGATGGGACCTGGCATAAACCCATACAAAAATGTGTTCGTGAGTGTTTTATTTTATTTATTTGGGACAAAAAACGTGACAGCATTTATAAATAATAGTAGTGAGAACGCATAACCCACTTTATTGTCAACGAAATGATATCTGAAAGAAGGTAAGATAACGGACGTGTATTGAACAAATGAAAAAAATCAACAACGCTTAAGAGGATTCCACCATTGTCACCCATCAGGTACGCGCTCGATATCAGTTAGTAAGCACCAATCTGAGAAGAACAGGGGCGAGAAGCATCCGTTTTAAGGATTAGCGAGAAACAGATAAGCCATTTATTTAAATTCTGTCTATGATAGCGCGAAACGGCGAAATTACCGCGCGTAGGTACTGTGCAAAATACAGATGCGCGAACTTCCCGCCAAATAACAGTCTTAAGTACTACCAACTACGTAACATATCTTATTACAGAATTCAGGCTGTTTTTTTTTTTTTTTTTCGACTAGTCATTTCACAGTTGACCTCAGAAGAGTGTCGTAGCTGATTAACCGTACTTTCCTGAGGATGCCTTAAGCTTCTACACTCAAAGCCTCCAGTCAGGGGCAAAAACGATTGTAATTATAAACTAAGGGCTCGCTAAGGGCACCCCCTATGGGGTACGAACTTCGGCTTAGGGCGTCGCTGGGGAAGGACAGCAAGATGGGACAGGCTGGATCAAAGATATATTATTATTATTAGTCGGGGAGTTTAAAGCTACAGGCTCAGCATCGACGCGGGCTGGCGCATCGTCGAGCAAGTGTCGGGGGGGAGTATTATTTACTCAGGAGGGTCGCGATCGCGGAGGACCTCGGCGGCGAGGTCGGAATGCGTTTCCTCGTTTGTGCTTGTATACTGTACTGGTAGCCCTACTGCTCTCCTGGAGGAGGGTTATGGGGTCATCTGGGACCCTACATAGTGTGCGTTTTATACAAGATTTGAATTTCGTCTCATTCAGTTGAAGTATGTGGGGAGGAATTTTATTGTAACATTTTAAACAGTACCCCATGAAAGATGAGTCTACTTTAGCCAGTCTGAAACCTGGTTGAACTAAAAAATCCCTATTTCTTGTACAATAATTATGTCTATCACCTCTTTTACTAAAAATATGTAATTTTTTTCTTACGTACATGATGTTTTCATAGATATATTGACAAGGTACCGTCATGATGTTAATGTCCTTAAACAGTTCCCTTAGAGAATCGCGCCTACGGAGATAATATATGGCTCTGATAGCTCTTTTCTGCAGAATAAAAATAGACTCGATGTCTGCAGCCCGTCCCCACAGCAGAATACCATAAGACATGATACTATGAAAATAACTGAAATAGACTAGCCTCGCGGTATCTACATCAGTTAATTGACGGATTTTTCTGACAGCATATGCTGCTGAACTTAGCCGTCCTGCAAGAGATGTTAAATGAGGACCCCATTGTAGCCTTGAGTCGAGCGTGATCCCTAGGAAAACAGTTTTATCGACAAATTCTAGTTTCTCTTGATTCAATACTATCTCACAATTACTACTTTTAACATTTGGTAAAGAAAATTTTATGCACTTAGTTTTTTTTCCATTTAATACTAAATTATTAGCAGTGAACCAATTTTGGACCTGCAGTAGGGCGTTATTTACGTCG
This sequence comes from Xanthia icteritia, assembly GCA_949128155.2. NCBI lineage: Eukaryota > Metazoa > Arthropoda > Insecta > Lepidoptera > Noctuidae > Xanthia > Xanthia icteritia. The sequence continues at coordinate 5,240,998 of OY855862.1, read as the reverse complement.
TCAAAATTTGTAGCACGTCTATCTACCTTAAAAATTAAGGAAGTATCGTCAGAAAATAACACCATTTGTGGTTGATTTTTTAATAAATGGAGTAGATCTTTAATATGTAATACACTAAAAAGAGGAATGGACCCAAAATCGAGCCTTGTGGCACACCCATTTTTACTTTTAAACCTGGTGAATTGATACCGTTTATTTGAACTTGCTGTTGTCTATCATTTAAATAAGATTTTACTAAATTGAGCGCAAGTTTTCCAAGTCCGTAATGTTCAAGTTTCAAGAGTAAGGTTTCGTGATCGACGCAATCAAATGCCTTGGAGAGGTCACAAAAAAATCCTATTGCGTCTTGGGCCTCTTCTCACGCGTTAAAAATGTGTCTTAATAAGGTTACACCGGCGTCGGTCGTACAACGTCCTTTGGTGAAACCATACTGTTGATCGTGGAGGATTTTATTTGTGTTGAAATGATTGAGCATTTGATTAAGCATTACCTTTTCAAACACCTTGCTGAAAACCGGCAACACGGATACGGGTCTATAATTATTGGTGTCTTTACTGTCCCCGGATTTGAAAAGTGGTATAACCTTGCTGTATTTCATTAAATCCGGGAAGACTCCTTGATCCACACACAAATTAAATATTAAGGCTAAGTAAGGCGCTATGGTCTCAATTATGGAGGTACAGATTTTAATGGACATTCCCCAAAGATCTTCGGTCAATTTGATCTTGATTTGCTTAAAAGCTTTTATTACTATTATGGGGTTAATATGCTTAAAGTTAAATTCAATCGGGCATGCTGAAACATTCGCCCTTACTAAATCAAAAGAGAGCGAGGGCGAGGAATTTAAGGTTTCAGTAGTTTTAAGTGAGACACTGGTTAAGAAATTTACAAATTCTTGAGCAACTTCTTTGCTATCGTAAATGAGACCACCACATGACGTCTTCAGGGTGTACTCCGAATTATGCTTTTTGTTCCTGTTCGTTTGATTATTGATAATTTTCCAAACCGTCTGTATTTTATTGTCTGCTGATTTAACCTTGTTGCTAATGTATAAGGCTTTAGCTGTCTTACAAGTTCTTTCAAAGCTTCATGTCATTACTATTTTGCTGTGCCCGACAGGGTCCATAATGATCACATATAATTTTAACTTACCACCTTAGGACACATTGTGGAATGGAAATAAAGTATTGAGTTGAGTGAGGTAGCTAAACGACGAAGCTAAGCTACGAAACTTTGTGTCTATTTTCACCAGACCTAAGTGTTGTTCTGGAGTCAAGCGCGGATCCACCGTTGTGGGCACGATGGGCATGCCCACAACCCTAATAGTCTTGTGACGTCACCTTTTCACGGTCTATTGAGGTCGATAGGCTGATGATATTATATCCAATGTCTTAAAATAAATAAAATAAAACAATGAATCGTGCGTGATTCGGAACGCAACGAAGTACTTAGTCATCGATATGCTGACACGATATGTCACATTTTTGACAACATTTATTATCTGTTTCTTTTTGGCACATGAATACTTGTACTGGAAAAAAGAGATGACTAGTCGCTGGGTGCGCAGACATCTACTAATTTAAAAGTAAACGTGTGTTGTATGCACGTATATTTCGTGGCCAGATCTTAAAATTGATCATTTCATGAAGTGTTGGACCATTTCATGAAATGGCCAGCTAAATGTAGAGTATCCATGGTTTAAGTTTAAGTAGTCAAAATTGCCAAGTAGGTAACTGCGACCAACTTGGAAGTAGCGCTCGCCGGTTGGTCACAGTTCTAACCTAACCGATTAGTTTTTTTTTTCTACTTTAGTGCTATGTTGCACTTCACGCCGCTTGTGGTACCCCGACCAAATGGGTTATTTATTTATTTATTTGGGATAGGGAAGGTGCGTATTTACGCAACCAGGTTTTTACACCAGGTATTTACTTGCAAGTACGCCGACCAAGTGCTGACCCGAAATACTCGCAAGACTAACGCAAGTATTTTATTCGGCTACTCGCTCCTTCGACACTCGACGATTGTGCTCCTTATTAATATTACTTTACGGATCAATGTTCTATGCAAGTATTTTTACTTTTAATGTTTTGGAAGTTTTTTTTTGTAAGCGCTATGGTGCTCTTTATTTATATAAAGTTACGGACCAATGTTCTTTGCAAGTATTTTTGTTCCACCAAGGCAACCAAGTGCCGACCCGAAATATTATCTATTCTGTAGTTTCTGAACAAAAATCATTATAGTTTTTGCACAAGCGACGTAGAGGCGCCCGCAGACCAGCAGCATTGGTGCGGCAATGGGACACAGCAAAAAGAGGACGTGCGCGCACCTCTCGTCTAATAACAGTTCTTGGGACACAGTAGCATATTTTATTAGTAATCTCAGAGCAGTTATAGGTACCTACCTGTGATAGCATACGTCGAAAAGAAACATAATTTCTATATATAAACGTCTAGACTTCAGGCTCATTATATTGTAGGTTAGGTTAGGTTGTACTATATCGATCTTAAGTGAGTGCATACTCCGACTCGCACTTGGCCAATTTTCAGGTGGCTGTGGCCACAACCTTTTTGGAGGGCTGGATCCGCGCCTGGCTGTAGTGGGTAGATGTGCTATGAAAATGCGCTCGGCGTGTTTGAAAAAAGATAGCTTCATTGAATTATTAGAAAAACAAACGATCCTATTGTATGATAGCATGATTCACATCCATCACTACGCAGTTAAGCATAATGGTAAATAGGCAGCCTTACCACAATCCACCTTTATGAACAAAACCCGTCATCTTATCATTTCTTTTTATAAGTACATTTTTTTTTGTTTTTCATTATCCTACGCTGTCCCTCTCCTTGGCAAAGGCCTCTTACGTCTTAATAGGTACTTACTTAACACAATTTTCTCTTCCTCAGCATTCTGCAAGCTGGATCCCGATGTCTCCGTCCACTATTACTGCCAGGTCCTAGAGATCAATGGTTACCGCATCTGCAATAAGTCCGAGCCCTCGGGGACACGCGTCAAGCCCCAATGTAACGCACCTATTTACGGTCCAAGTGATGTCCTTCTTCCTATAATGACATGTCAAAGCAATGGAAAATGGAACCGTATTATTAAATGCAAACCAGGTAGTTATGACTATAACAATTTTTTATTATGATTCTTAAGTCATAATTCCACCACCACCCCTGATTGTTTGCCACTCATAGCAAAACAATTAGAGAATTAGTACCTAATATGTCCTCCAACTACATCCCGACTAAGGAGGTTCTTCACCCATCGAACTGCCGCTTGTCGTTTGTTTATAGAGTGCTACAAGCGTAGATCGGCTACAAAGGTCTCTGGCGCCCGGAAGACATAAACAGAGGGGCGTTGTTGGTAAACATTTTAACAGATATTGTATTAAAATATATACTAGACCATAGATCTTAATATTCATAGAACCAATCACAGTAAAGAAATTTACGATTAGTTGGAATTGGAAATGGCGCGTATCCGGACCGACGTCGTATATGGTGTCGATGTCGGCAGGCCATACACCTATATAAATAGTGCCATCCACGAGTTTGCACGGTTTTATTTTAATTTTACTTTGTTATTTATGTTTAGTGTGTTTTTAGTTTAATTTGTGATTTCCTGTGCGAGTCTCAATACATACTTTTTATTTCTTTCACGAGCGCCCCATTCCGCTCCGCTCCGGACTAAAATACAGCTTACAGTACAGTATTTGTGGAGTGGGGCGCGTCTTCGTGGATGGTACTATTGGCACTATCTGTACGTACAGGGATCTTTAGGCGCGTGGCCAAAATCGGAACTAACACCGCCATCTTGTTATGTCAATATTATTTCTGTTGCTAGGGCCGCACCTGTCTCGTGACGAAGCTTCGCACAGTGATACGATACATGCAGATGTGACCAACCATTATCGGCAATCGTCGCGAAAGTTCGAGCTGCGTATATGTATATAGCACTTATCTCCCGGGTAGCGGGACATCAAGTTTTAAAGAAAATAAAGAAAAAAGAAAGAAAATAAATTTATGGGCACACAAGTCACACAACATTCACAAAAAAATGGAAAAAAAAAATTACTTAAAATAGTACTGTGTGCCTCACGGCTGTGCCAAATAGGCCCAGTTCAGCATAAATGCCAGATAACTAGACTGACGTTAATTTCGAATGTTGTTTCCGGACTACGTAGACGCTCTGTGTGAAATAGTAGAGAGCCATTTAGGATTATTGCATGATAATCCGGTACAATAATATGAAGCCGCTAATGTTACCACCGTATTAGCGCTTAAAGTTTTAGCGAGCAAAACATAATTACGATGCTTTGGCACGAAAGACGCAGGTGCGGCTTGCATGTGTCTATTATTACAAAATATGTGTAGCAACAACGCCCCCCGTAAAATATTATCCAGGCGCCAAAAGGTACTAGTAACACTAGGAGATTCGATGGGCTCGAATAGTAGATCTATATTTGCAACTATCTGTCGCTTGACACAGTAAAGTACAGTACTTTCACAGTTATTTTACCTCTGACTTGCATCACTGTCAAAATCACAATGATCTGTAATCTCGTTACAATAAGGTTGTTGTTGGGTTGTTGCAGTCAGAGGTAAAATAACTATGAAATGAGTACGTTCTGTTGGTCTTGGTAAACGTATTAGTTGTCAAAGCTAGTTGCTTCTCTTCAGATTGTGGGCTCGTAACTCCGTCCGCCGAGGGACTGGTCTATGGCGGTACAGAAGCGTTCCGAGGAGAACTGCCGTGGCACGTCGCTGTTTACCAGAAACCTACCCAGAAAAGAAACCACTACGAGCAGATCTGCGGAGGATCCATTGTTTCGAACAGTATTGTTATTTCTGGTGAGTTAGTTGGGTCTTTGTCTAATTGTGTAACACACTTTAGAAGGAATTTGCTAATTCACTGGCTCATATTGATAATAATTTCCCACCCAAAAAAAAAGGAAAAAGGTAGGTACTAGAGGGAGGTGTCCAGCAGCTTAGTACATTTGAAACGCACACAAATATAGTAGATTGTTTGCCTAGGGAGCAAACAATTATTTTTAAGGCGAGAGTGTTTCTTTGAATCCAGAGCGGAGCAAAGGATTCTAGAGTACCATCTCGAGCATAGCGAAGGATTCTAAAGTAGAATCCTGGGCGCAGCGAGGTGTGTAAGTACGTGAATGGACACTGATTTAAAGACGACTTATGAGAAAAATAAGTTTTCTATAGAAATTTGAAATTCCTCATATCTCGTCTTTATATCAGTGTCCATTCAAAATATATATTTGGGAGCCTAGATATTCTGTAATCCAATCGGAATAAATACACACTACCTTAAGAATATGTTTGATTTACAAATTTATTTTGGTATTACGTTTGTATGAACTACGCATGCTCCGCCGGCCCGTTAAAATGATCTTTATTCTCGTTATAATAAGGTTGCTGGTGGGTTGCGCTGTCTGAGGTACAATAATTGTGCAACGACGGTACACAGACGGTGATATTGATCGTATATTTCTAGCTGCCCACTGCTTTTCACTGCCTGCTTCCAACTACGCAGTGGCCACCGCCAAGCTGTTCAGGGCATGGGATCATAAAGATGACAAATACACACAGAAATCCGAGGTAAGATTAAAACTAAGCGCACATTCGAGCCGTAACGGGCCGCAGCGCAACGCATTTTCATACAAAAAGTGTGGTGCGGCCCGCCAGTAGTCACTAAGATCTGTCATTGCGATTGGGCGTTTGCGGTTGCTGTAGTTTTCGAAAGAGAAACTTAAATAAAAAATTGGGTTCGGGGCTAAAACAAGGAACCATTACAGTTCGCCAAGTCCATCTGTCTGCCTGTCTGACCGCGGTTTAACTCAGAGTCCCTTGGTACTAAAAAGCTGTAATTTTACATGGCCATACATAGTAACGCCTACAAAGTTGGGAAAAAAAGCTTGAAAGAAGTATGTTTGCTGGACCTCCCTTACAGGAACAGCGGGGATGGTGTTTTTACTTGTCTATTCCATTGTGTGAGGTGACGGGCTTTCAAAAACATACAAAATGCTCATACATACTCCCGGTACGTATGACTATTTTTCGATTCAGGGATCTGGTGAACTTCGTACGACGTGAGACAAAATTTTGAGTTTTCACCTATTCATTTGGGCTTTTCCTAATTTTCTTTTTTCCTAAACCATGCCCGTCCACTGTTCGTGTGGGACGAACAAAAAAAACTTATGAAGCAATCGATTAGCAATCTGTTTTAAAACGATTGAGATTTTGATTGATCGTCTATTACGCAATTAGGGTACAGATCGGCAAGAAACTCCACAGTACAATATACCCCGGCTTGACCTTGGCTTTAATGACTTACTTTAGGTTAGGTTTGCATAAAATATAATTTGATATAATCGAGCAGACGCTAGGTGGCGTGAAAGTTTTTAAAATTTTACTTCTACAGTTAACGTCCATCGAGCTCTCGCCCTACTATCAAGGCGTCACCGGAAACTTCCAACATGACATAGCGGTCTTGATCCTGGAGAAGCCGTTCAAGTATTTCAACTACGTCAGGCCAGTGTGTTTGGACTTCGACAGTGATTTCAATAGACGACAGCTGCAGAAGGGAAAATTTGGGAAGGTAAGAAAATCAAGCACAAAACAGAAGTGTCCTAGGGTGTAATTAAAACAGGGTCTACCCTTTATAGCAGAACTTTTTATGTCATAATATTATTTTGCATAACAGCGGATAGCATAAACTTCATTTCGCATAAAATCGTTTGGCATACACTCATTTATCATACATTCAAAACTCATGATTTTGTAAGTCAGAATCATTTTTAGGCATAAATTTCATATTCATAATAATTAAAAAGCAGAACCATCACATCGCAGAAAGTTCACACAAACATGCAAAAATGCAAACAAGCATACACCATGCATACAGCAAGCATACAGCATGCAAGCGAGCATGCAACATGCAGCAGGCATGGTTTCTGTCACGGCTCCGGCGCTGCGGGGCTCCGGTGGTCCCACACGAGCATAACGTCGCAGATGATTTTAACGCTCAACACCGCAGCTTCGGCTTGCTGGCCGCCGGCCAGCCTCAGCCACGGCGGCGGGCGTTAAAACCACCTGCTCCTCAGCTCGCGGGCCGCCTCGCCCCTACGCGGGCTTAAATTACAAACTAGGTAGGGCAGACAAAACTACGTGGAGTTGGTTTTGCAGCGATTCGTTTCTGTCATTTACTTTTGTAGCACAACATATTGACTTTTAAAGACAATATTTTAAAATTATAAATATTTTATAGAAATGAAATGGCAATGCCTAATAAAATTATTCCAAATACAATTCTGCCATCTTAAAAGTATGCCATAAATAATTATATTAAATATTTTTTATGCCTTTAGAATATTCGTTTAAAGAAGATTATGCCAAGTGTGTTATGCCAAATAAATTTCGGAGCATCTAGATTCTGCCAGATAAAGTCGGCGGCACGTAACTTGGCAAGGGTTTAGCGTATTGGGAGTAAGTTTGCGCATGTTACACTTAGTGCAACAAAAAACTAACACTTTTATTGCATGCCATTATTCTTTGGTTATTGCCATAATTTATTTTTGAACATGTTTATTAAGAAAAACAAGCGAAAACGAATTCTGCGCACCTACGATTATTGCCAAGTTACGTGCCGGTGACTATAGAGGGAACCCATTAAAACAAACTAACAACGATAAACAAACTCTTTAGCTTTTTTATTATATAATAATAATTAATTAAAGTATCGATTGTCATAACTAGGGTTCGATGAGTGCATCCAAAATCCAATTTCAGGTCGCGGGCTGGGGTTTGACAGAAGAAAACGGGCCATATTCCCCGGTTCTGAAGGTGGTGGAACTACCGTTTGTGCCCATTAAGGAGTGCAGACGCAACATGCCGGAGACTTTTAGGGGGATTATCACCGGGGACAAGATATGCGCCGGTTATAATAACGGTAAATGATGACATTCTAAAATCAAAATTCAAAATATTTTATTTCTCATAATCCTAGATGGGCACTTTTGAAACGTCAGAAGTCAGGAACCCGGTTCCAATTGGTCGCTATGGAGAAGAGTCGACTAATTACACTGTTAACTGGGATGAATAGAGAGAACATAACATAACGGCACGCCTGTAATCCCCGAAGGGTTAGGCAGAGGTGTACCTATAGTACACCCACATTTCGCCACTTATGTTTAAGTCCCATGTAATAGGGGGCGAGCCTATTGCCATCAACCGGGCACAAATACGGACTCCAGGCTTACAGCACCGTGAACTAAAAGAGTAAACGTACTGTCACTACTTCGGCGTCGTCATCTCGTTCTCGTTGACCTCCCGCTAACAGTGCGATGGACAAACAGTATAACAATGGTTTAGGCACGGAACAACGAAAATGGCCGTTTTTACACTGCGACGATAACGACACCGATATATCCTCAGCTCTGACTAAATATGTAAAATATCCACGTAAATTCCCATTTGGGTAAATATAGGGTATTTACCGGGGTAAAACCCCGTCGAACTCCTACTACTTATATTAAATTGATGTAAAATGATAAAAATTAAGTTATCGTCCAATGTGAAAGCGCCCAATGAAAATGCCTTTCCTTCCCATTCTAGGTACGGCGGCGGTCTGCAAAGGTGACAGTGGGGGCGGACTGTCCTTCCCAGAGACTGAACGCGGCACAATACGCTACTACCTCAGAGGCATCGTGTCCACAGCACCGAAGAGCCCAAACAAGTGCAATACTGACACAGTCACCACCTTCACAGAAATATACACACACAGAGATCTTATCAATCAGTTTCTCTAAAGTTAATTTTATTATTATTTCATGACCGGAGTTTTCCGATCGGCACGAGCCGAATGAAAGCCGAATGTGTAGCCACTGCACTCCGTCGCGTCGCTGCATCCTCGAGATTTACGTAATTTACTAAGTAGTACACTCCTCAATGTACTATGCATCTAACAGAATTTTTAGAGATAGACTTAAAAAATATGTGGTTGACCTTTTTCTATTCATTTAATTCTATTTTACTTTTCTTTATATTTTTGACAGAAGTTGTCAAATATGGAAAATAACAATTGAACATCGCTGAAAAAAAAAAAAAAAAAAATTCACTGAATTTACCAATTTTATTAGGAAGTGTATAATAGAGTGCCGCTAGCGGCACTTTATCTGACAGGGTTTCGGCATGCTAGTAGTGCTGCCTCGGCCCGGCTAAAGTACCGTAAGTATTGCATTATCATTGTTACTGTCACTAATGTTAATTTATTTCATCTATAGCCAACTAAACTGTGTAGCCATAACCGCTTGGCTAAGCAAATGAAAATGGCTGAAAGGTAGGTTAAGTTAGGTTAGAACTGTGACCACACAACGCACGAGCCGAGCGAGCGAAGCGAGCGGTGCCGCGGCAGCGGCCAGCGAGTGCCAGGGTCCGTTTTGGCTCAAGAAAATGTATGTTTTAGGAATGTGGTGTTTTACAGCGAACTAACCTCAATAATCAAACAAAATAACAAGTGACAGTGATAGTGACAATGACAATGCGATTCTTACGGCACTTTAGCCAAGCCGACCCAGCGCCACTAATATGCCGCTGACGGCACTTTATCCTACAGGTGTATAGAGTGCCGCTAGCGGTACTCTATACACTGCCTTTTTATTTTTATAATAAAATACTACCTAACCTGCATAACACACTTTCAATTTACAATCTGAATCATTTTGAAGGCTATTGCTAGTCCATTGCTTCATAATATCTTCATAAAAATTTGTCTGCTCATGAACGAAAATAACGCAATGAATGTTGTTGAACTGTCAAAATAAAAGCCATTGCTACTGTTACAGCATGACCAGTTTAAGTTTGCAGTTCACGGAGGCGCTGCTTGTGATGGAAAAATGCAACAGCATGACAAATTCGGTACATACATTTTTAGTTCTGTGATTTGCCGTCTGCACAGATAAATTGGGCGCGCTGTAATGTGTAACGCAATTATCCCGCATGGTCCTGGACCGAGCCGGATACTAATGATACCAAGGATTGATATTTATATTGCAGCTGACATACAGTATGTTAATTAACGAATGGCGTTCCCCTTAACCCGCAATAATATAGCGTCCATACCTGCTAAAAAAAAACCATTGAAAAAGAAAATGTATGCTGTTCACGCATGATGTTGACAACCTGCGTGTTGCTATCACATAAGCTGTAGGCGCTCTTCTACCTACTTACCCACTTACTTACGCATCGAGAATCAAAATTATCAAGTCACCTTCGGACAGCCAATGAGAGGTCCTCAAGGATGTCACCGAAGAAACACCAATAGGAGCAATTTACGAAGACTTCCGAATGCGTCGTCGCGGAACGTTAAAACGCTCGGTTTTTTCTTCAACTAACACATTTTGAATCGACCTTGCTCTGTATAACTGCTTTCTAAAACTTTTAAGCCAAGACGAGTTCGTATTGTACAAGTCACTAACTCTTTTGTAATAAACTATTTATATTCTGGAGAAATCAAGAAGTTATCATTTCACACTCAACCGCAACCACAAATTCGAAGAGGAAGACGTATAACGCATGAACAATGTACTTACGTAAAAGAAACACTCTGAACACGCGCACTTGTCTTTCAACGTGGACGTACGGCCAAGGGCGCTTTCACATTGGACGATAACGATAACGACACGATATCGTCGGACTGGTAGTTTCATACAATAACTACTGAACGCTTTCACACTGTGTCGGTGTAGTGCCGGTATCGTCGCCGACATTGATTGTCGTGCCGATATCGGCGGACGACACAGACAAGATGTAACCAACAGCTTATTGTCATGCGGTATGCCACAGCAATTGTATGAAACTACCAGTCCGACGATATCGTGTCGTTATCGTATTCGTCCAATGAGAAAACGGCCAATACGCTAGGTACAGACGCCAGCACATCAACGTACTACAATCTGTCAAATTTATTTAATAGATTTTCATTCTTATTACTAAAACATAAGGCTCAAAGTTGATTGGGAAAATTTGACAGTTTCGGGTAGGTTGACCTGCTGGCGTCTGTACTATTTCGAGCTATTATTTTGATTTGAAACATGACGTTTCGAATTTAATACCATTTACCTAATTTACCTATTTAATAAAAAATAAAAAAACGGATTTTTATACTTACTTATTTTTCTATGCTGATATTTTAAGAGTTTAAGTGAACCGCCTCTATTATTTTACATACTGTATATTCCTCTCACTTCCACGCAGCCGACAATTTTTTTTTTGGATTAAGGTGATCCCAAAAACCGCCCCCTATAGTTATTATTATGAAATTCCTTCTTGTTTTAGTTTTTTTTACAACTTTGACATCTAACTTTAGCCTCCACCACTACTGAAGCAGCTGACACTCAGATATCTTATATAGTCCTCCAGACCGTATTTCGGCCACGGCGGCCAATCTCAAAGGAGAGTATCCTTCGGCGCGGAAGATATTATAGTGCACAAGTGTGTGCGCAGACACAGGTGCACTCTCTCTTCGCTCACTCTCATAGTCCGATGTGACGGCAATCCGTCACGACCGGAGGGAGATCAAGCGCAGGACCAACGGCTTAAAGTGCTTTCCGAGGCACGGGGGTATCACACCGCCAACTTCCAAACTCACTGTGACTAAGAAATTCCTAAATGGAAAAACCCAATAACACTTTGCCCGACGCGGGAATCGAACCTAGGACCCCACGCTCAGCAGTCGCGCTTGCAATCACTAGACCAACGGGGCAGTCTTATTCACTGAGGGCAAAATATTATTTTCAGCCGGTATAAAATAATTATAAAATAATTGTTCAAAGTCAAAAGTCAAAATGTTTATTGCGAACTAAGTGTACAATGTTGGTGTTTTAGTATTTATGACTTAGCAGCCTTTTACAAGCACTGCAATTATCATTCACATGCCCGTATCATCTTAAATTAGCATGCATTAACCATTATCATTACTTTATTATTTTCTTTTATATTAGCGCTACCGCTATCGTCCATAATGTACAGGTGTCGACCTCAGGACGAATTGCTTCTCACACGAACAATGGTACGTCACTTGCTCCCGCGTCGGACACGGACATAGCTTAAGCAGCGGTGTCCGTAGTTTCGGCCTAAGTTACGGCCTCCTCGCGTTCTCTGTCACTTACGGTATGTCCGTAAGTGAGACGGAGCGCGAAGCGTCCGTAAACTCGATAGAAAAGATTTTGCTTAGGGAGTAGGCCCCCTGCCTCTTACGACTTATATCTTTACACTAATTAGTAACATGTAAAATTATTTTTTTAATGTTTTTCTTCTTCAAATAATTTATTGGTTGAGGAAGTCCATAGCAAAATAAAATTAATATAGCTCGTTAGGGGGGAGGAATAAGCGAGCTACCTAATTACGCAACACATTTTCGTAAACGATTACGACAAATTTGTTTCATTTTGACAGTTCAACCAAATTCATTGCGTTGTTTACGTTGTTGAGGAGTTTTTTTTTAGAACTTATGAAGCTATGGATTAGCAATTTGTTTCCAAACGATTCTAATTCCGATTAATCGTGTACCGTAAAACGGGGTGAATAGAACTCACGGGGGGAATAGAGAGAAAAACTTGGTATAAATTCAAACGTTTTTTATAGGAAACTAGGTGACCCCAGCAAAAAACCCGCTTCTTTAGTATTTTGGTACGATTTTTCTCTTAGTCTCGTCAAAGTTGACAACAAATAAGTGAGTTGAGTGAGCGTGAGTTTGGTCTTCGGTAACTAATTGTATTTTGGTGTTATTCGTTAAAATTTAGTTTTCCATTATGGTCTATGTTATTATAAACATATTGTACTGTATAAATTTAAATAAGAATATTCAATAATATAATAGGTCTTTATCTATGAAATTGCCGTTTTGTATGAAAAAATTTAAACGAATTTTTTTCAAGTATTTTTTTATTTTTATTAATCGAAGTAATCACCCATGCAATCAATGCATCTTTGCCAACGCAGTGGCAGTTTATTGATGCCCTTCTTAAAGAAATCAGCTGGACGAGAGGCAACAAATTCTTCAAAGGCATTTTGTACTGCCTCTCGGGTATTGAATTTTTTTCCCGCCAGGAAGTTATCCAAATTCTGGAAAAAGTAGTAGTCTGTAGGCGCAAGGTCTGGTGAGTAGGGCGGATGACGGAGAGCTTCCAACCCCAGTTCTTGCAACTTGGAGACCGTCTGCTGTGCAGTATGAGGTCGCGCGTTGTCGTGCAGGAGCAGCGGAGACGAGCGATTGACCAATGCTGGTTGGAGATGTGCCAGCTTCTCCATCATTGTGTTCAGTTCTTCACAGTACACATCTGCAGTAATGCTCACCCCGTTTGGTAAGAAGCTGTGATGAATCACACCGGCGCAAGACCACCAAACAGTGACCATCACTGTTCTAGGGGTAAGTTTTCGTTTAGGGCATTGTTTAGGTGCTGAACCAAGATCCAACCAACTTGCTGAGCGCTTGCGGTTATCAAACATAATCCATTTTTCATCGCAGGTAACAATGCGGTTCAAAATTCCTTCATTCGTGTGTCTGTTGAGCAGTGCAAGGCACGTCTCGACGCGTACTTCGCGCTGGCGATCATTGAGTTCGTGGGGCACCCATTTGTCAAGCTTTTTACCTTGCCAATTTGACGCAAATGGACCAATATTGTTTTGACGCTAACGTCGAAAGCTGCTGCTAATTCAGCCGTAGATTGTGTATCAGCTTCCAGAATCGCCTTTAATTCGTCATTGTCGACCAGTCTTCGGACGACCGCGAGGTTCATTTTTCAGGTCGAAATTTCCAGAAAGGAAGCGAGCAAACTAATAATAGTGTTAGGGTTTCGGAATATTGATTTTGCTAATCGATTATTTTAATCGATATTCACATTAATAGAGCTGTCATTTTAATATTTTACGCCGGCAACTTTATTATTTTATTATATTCATGGTCGCTCTGTGATTGGTTGACGCAAAATGGCGGGAACCAATCGGATAGCTCGTCTTCCCGCCAAATTGGAGGGGTTAACATGGCCTAACGGAACGCTTGGCAGTTGCGTGGTTTTGACTTGGGATTTTGGGACTCAACGAGATAGGTTGTGTTAGAATTAATATAGAAAGTTTGATATAAAAAGTACCTAGTGCTAAGTATTGCTTTTGTATGTGCAGTTCATGTGAAATATAAAACCTTAAGTATAATCTTTGTATCATTGCTCGAATACGTCCCGCTCCCGCTGGTGTACTTCAACATTTCAGAAGTGGGATAGCAACGTAAGTACTCGCCCATTAGTTTTTATTATCATTATTTCTCTGTCGATAGTCATTGCTTGGTAACATGATTTATTATAGTTGTAAATAAATCCTTAAAGTCAGTCTGTCTAATAACTACATAGCAGAGATAAAGGATTCAACAGTTTTTTTAAATAATTATTTTACTTAATCATGATTGTGTACCTACCCACATTAACTTTACGTTATACCAATTTGTTACCGAGTAAAGGATATTCTATGATTGACTATGTTGTGTTATACTGTTTTTCTTGCATTAATCTCCGTTTAAGAAGTGTGAATCGTTTTTACGATACAGGTACTCAAACATTTTGGTAAGATTGCTTGTTATATTAACTCAATAATATCGTAGTTTTATGGATAGTAATGTTTTGTTATTTATCACGAATATTACAATTATAGATCGTTATTCACTAAGATATTCCAGATTTTTAAATATTTATGTTATTATCTTCTGGAAACTTAGATGATTTAAGCTAAGATATATTTTACAAAACATTTTACCGCTCCTTCAATTGCCAGCTTTGAATTGCATACGCATACCGAGTGCATAATTTCACTGTGAAAATAATCAGACATTTAAAAAAAAAAAAATCCTTAAATCGCTTATATCAAACTGAGGCCGTTATTTGTTTTCTCTTTTGAGCTCTCGCATCATGGACGGGACAATTAGGCGCCCAAGCATGGAATCCAGTCATCGCCGACTTGAGACGCCCTACGTGATGGAGCATCGAAGTAGGAGCCGGGTGAGGAACCACAGTAGTCGGTTGCGAACTCGCAGCCCATGTCGCAACCAGGATCAAGATCTAGGATTGAGCCATGAACGAGTCAAGCTCCTGGAGCAGCAGCTGCTACAAGAACGGGAGCGTCTTCTCCATGCCAAGACCCGCACCCGGAGTCGCAGCCGACGCAGCGCGCGGCGCACATCGTCGCGGCACGCCACCCAGCGAAGCAACCGGAGTCGCAGTCGACGGAGCGCGCGGCGCACACCATCGCAGCACGCCAGCCAGCGAAGCAACCGCAGTCGCAGCCATCGCAGTGGGTCACTGGACCATCAACGGCGACGAGCGGGAGCCAATCGACATGGCGATGACGGCCCACATGCTGAGCATCGTAACGTCGCGGGACACTTTGAAAGGTCACGTAGCCAATCTGTATCTAAAAAGTATATTGTTGATGTTTTCAAATGTTTGAAAGATAGTTTGGCATCTCAACCCACCCGAGACACACGATCTTTTCAAAAAGTTGATCACATGAACATACTGCCTAATTTTGATCCATCTACAAAAAACCAACGAATTGATGTATGGCTCAAGAAAGTCAATGAGTGTGCTAGTGTGTACGGTTGGGATGACAAAACTATCGTTCACTTTGCTATGCAGAAACTTCAAGGCCTCGCCAAAACTTGGTATGAAGGTTTAAACTCTGTTTTGTTCAACTGGCAAGAATGGCAAGAGAAACTAATAAACGCCTTCCCTTGCGAACAAAATTACGGTCAGGCCTTGGAGGAAATGCTTAAAAGAAGGAGTAGGTATAATGAACCTATAGAGGTTTACTTTTATGAAAAACTCGCTTTACTTAACCAATGTGATATATTTGAGAAACGTGCGGTAGATTGTATCATTCATGGGATCAGTGATAGGACACTCAAGTCAGGCGCTCTAGCTTTACGGTCCTCTCACCCCGATCAGCTCTTGCAATTCTTGATGAGCAGCAGAGATTCATATCAGCATTTCGATCGAAACCATAACAAAAACAAAAACGATCACTCTAATGCCCCTAATGGTCAGCCCAGTCAGAGGTCGGGTGCTAAGTCGGGTTCATTCCCTGGATGTTACAATTGTAAAGAAAGGGGTCACAGCTTTTTACATTGTCCTAAACCACTTATAAAATGCACAAAATGCAACAAAATAGGGCATACAGCTAATAACTGTAACACGCAAATGGAAAATAATGTCGTAAAACCCAGTGGTAATATTCCAAAAGCTATGTGTATTGATGTAGCTAGTCAAGCACGCAACTCGCACCCGAACTCGAAATTTATGAAGGATGTTAAAATTAACGGTACGTTACAGCAAGCCTTTGTAGATTTTGGGAGCGAAGTCACGCTTATAAAGGAGTCTGTAGTTAATGAGTTAGGCTTGACCCACAATCACATACCATCATTATTGAAAGGGTTTGGAAACGGTATAGTTGAGGCACTAGGAGAGTTGTTACTTAATTTTGAGGTGGATGGTGTCAATGCTCAGGTTCCATGCAAGGTTGTGTGTGATAATTTGTTAGAGAAATCCGCACTTATAGGGCAGTCCTATACCGAACAACCTCACATCATAGTTTATAAGGATGTAACTAGGCTACAATTTATCGATATTGGCAAGGAAATGCCGCATCCAGATCCGGATCTAACAGAGTCCTCTCTTAAGATTAGGGCAACAGGATTGGTAGAGCTCTACGGTGCAGCTTCAGTAAAGGCATGGATTGAACCCTCCACATGTGGCAGCATTCTCTTGAAAAATGTTGTCGCTGGGAAACCAAATAAACAGTACTTTGTTTGTGGAGGTCTGAAAGTAGTCGTGTCTATATAACCGTGTTCCCATGTTCGAGTTCCTGCTGGATCACAAATAATTTAGTTTTGTGTCGTGCAAAGCGAGTCGAGGTTGTCAGTAGGGTAGTTGTCGAACCACCAGAAATCCCTATGGCGATTGAGGGCGACTTCGATGAGAATCTGATTCGTGTCGGTGATAAGGTGCCAGAAGACGTGAAACAAAGGTTGCTCGAGTTGCTCAGAAAATATTATCGTTGCTTCGCATCCTCTCTTAGGGACCTAGGTTGTACCAACGTGACCGAAATTAATATAGAGTTAAATAGTGAACGCCCTGTTGTCTATCGCCCATATAGGTTGTCGCATCATGAACGCGAGAAGGTACGGTCAATGGTGAAGGAGATGCTGGATGCAGGGATAGTAAGGGAGTCGATCTCAGGGTACGCTAGTCCAATTCTACTCGTACGCAAAAAGGATGGGTCGTTTCGAATGTGTATCGATTACCGTATGCTTAATTCTATCACGGTGAAAGAGCGCTATCCTATGCCCATCATTGAAGATGAGATAGCTCGTCTTACTGGCCAGGCTTGTTTCATTACGCTCGATCTTGCATCGGGCTATTACCAAGTGCCGATTTCAGAACGGAGCAGGCACCTCACCTCGTTTGTCACGCCAGACGGACAGTATGAGTTTAATCGCATGCCGTTTGGTTTGGCTAACGCACCGGCCGTTTTCCAGCGGATGATGAACTCAATATTGGGGTCTGCTCGGTTCAACAAGGCAACTGCATATTTAGATGACGTCCTTATTTTCGGTAAGGACTTTAATGAATGTCTGGTACGGCTTGAGGAGGTATTGCAAGTTTTGGAGAAAGCAAATCTCACTTTGAACCTTTCCAAATGCGACTTCTTACGGGACAAGATCGATTATCTTGGTTACGAAATCAGTGCAGCTGGGGTTAGGCCTGGTGATAAAAAAATCGTTAGTGTCATGAATTTTCCACGACCTGAGAATGTCCACAATGTACGTCAGTTCCTTGGTTTGGCTAGTTATTTCCGTAAATTCATCCAAGATTTTGCCCGAATTGCCTTGCCTCTCAGTAAGTTACTAAAAAAGGACACCTCATGGACATGGGGTGATGGTCAAGAGGAGGCTTTTGAAGTCTTGAAATCTAAATTGGTTGACAGGCCCATTCTTGCAATATATGATCCTGCAGCAGAGACAGAGCTTCACACCGACGCAAGCAAATTAGGTGTAGGAGGTATATTATTGCAGCGCTCCGAAGGAAATGATGCTTTCCGTCCAGTAGCTTACTACAGTCGACAAACGTCTCCCGAGGAGAAAAATTTCCATTCGTATGAACTTGAAACTCTAGCAGTAGTCTGTTCTTTGCGAAAGTTTAGGGTCTATCTGCTAGGGAAATCATTTAGGGTCATTACAGACTGTAGTGCTCTACGATCTACGTTTTCAAAACGAGACCTAATCCCGAGGATAGCACGCTGGTGGCTCTTACTACAAGAGTTTCAATGTTCAGTCGAATATAGAGCAGGCGTAAAGATGGGCCATGTAGATGCGCTGTCCCGCAATCCAATCGAGAGCTCAGAAGAGAGTCCCATCGACCAATTTTCAGTTATGTCGATCAGTAGTGAGGATTGGTTACATACGCTTCAGCTTGGAGACACCGAACTCTGTAGGATTAAAAACATTTTAAATGATAGTCTTAATGAGAAGGAACTCCGATACATAAAAGATAATTTTGTGGTCAAGGATAACAAATTGTTTCATTGTATAGGTAATGATAAAAATAACGTTCGTTGGGTGGTGCCAAAAGGTGCGAGGTGGCAAGTGTGCAGGCTGAACCATGACGATATTGGCCATTTTGGGGTGGAAAAGACTCTCGAAAGAATAAAGAAACACTATTGTTTTAGTAAAATGTCCAAGTTTGTAAAAAAATATGTTGGTTCATGCATTGAATGTGCATATGCAAAGAACAAGACTAAAACACACGAGGGTCTGCTCCATCCCATCACCAAAATAGAAGTACCATTTCATACGGTGCATGTTGATCACCTCGGGCCTTTTGTCAAGTCAAAGAGAGGCTATACTTACTTACTTGTAGTTGTAGAAGCCTTCACCAAATTCTGTTTTATCAAACCTGTTAGAAATACCAATAGTTTGAATGCAATTAGAGTGCTTGAAGATATATTTTTTACATTTAGGGTCCCCGACCGCCTTGTAAGCGATCGTGGCACCTGCTTTACATCTCATGCTTTTAATCGATTCTGCCTAGAAAAGGGAATTAATGGCCAGGTTGAACGCTACAACCGTACAATTCTCGACGCTTTGAAAGCGATGGCTGTTAAATACGGTGAAAAGGATTGGGATAGTCATTTAGGGAAAATTCAGTGGGGTCTAAACAATACTTTTCAGAAAACCACTGGTAGGACGCCGTCAGAGGTACTATTTGGAACTAGTATGAATAGCGAAATAAAGCCCATTCTTAACGAAGTTACCAAAGACTCTCGCGGAAACTGCGAAATTACCGCCATTCGAGAGGAGGTCAAGAAAAAGATTGATAACGAGCAGGTTAAACAAAAGCAGGTTTATGATAGGGATAGGGTGCCAGCCCGGATCTATGTCGAAGGTGAACTTGTTAAAATAACCAAGACATGTTTCAATAATGACGGACAGAGTAAAAAGCTCATGCCCTCGTTTATAGGGCCCTATCGCGTTACGCGAGTCTTAGGCAGGGACAGATATAACGTAGCACCGGTTCCAGGTTTAGCCAGCATGCAAAACAAACGGCCCACTACCGTGGCAGCAGACCGTATGATGCCATGGATACACATTACGGCCCTAGAGGTTAATAATTCGGATGCCAGTGGCACTGACGACGACGACCATACTGAACCATAATTTGACCATTTTATTGTAATTTTCCCAAGTTCTATAAGTTTTAGAGACACTTAACTACAGATGCGTGTCATTCATTGTTTCAGATCAGGCACGAGAATCGATCGGATCGTGACTTGATTCAACAAATGTCCTACTGGTTGCTACAAGTAAATCGATCGTCTTGTAGGCATCAGTTAGGCCCCCGAAAAATCGATCGTTCGGGTTAGTAGTTCAATTATGGGTAAACCGAATTAATCGATCGTTCGGCCCCAAAGCAAAGTTTAATTTTAAGTGACAGAGAACATAAATCGATCGTTGTTTTCTGATCAAATTCAAAGAGAAATGTATTAATAGAAATTAAACAAGATACCTGTTACTGATCCGATGGATGTAATCTATTGAATTGATTTGTACTTTACGTTCCTTGACAGTTGAGTCAATCTTGTGTTTAATTGAGTTTAGTAGATATTTACTTCAACCTAATGAACTGTTAGCTATTGCATTTATACATACCTTATTGAATTTATGCTTAATTAAAAGTAATATTGTTTAGCTTGGTAAATTCGTATGAGAATTATTATTAATTTGTAGTCATATTACACACAGCCGCAATTTCTGGAGAACTGATTAACGAGTCATACTTTGATTAGTCTTAGGGAAGCAGGTTACCTACTATTGTAATTTGATATTCATACAATAAATATGTAAAAACTTAGCAACCTGCCAGCGTTCCTATTGTTAGGGTTCCACCTGGTGTCGTGTGCGGGGACGCACACGTTGTCAGGACGGTCGATTGTTAGGGTTTCGGAATATTGATTTTGCTAATCGATTATTTTAATCGATATTCACATTAATAGAGCTGTCATTTTAATATTTTACGCCGGCAACTTTATTATTTTATTATATTCATGGTCGCTCTGTGATTGGTTGACACAAAATGGCGGGAACCAATCGGATAGCTCGTCTTCCCGCCAAATTGGAGGGGTTAACATGGCCTAACGGAACGCTTGGCAGTTGCGTGGTTTTGACTTGGGATTTTGGGACTCAACGAGATAGGTTGTGTTAGAATTAATATAGAAAGTTTGATATAAAAAGTACCTAGTGCTAAGTATTGCTTTTGTATGTGCAGTTCATGTGAAATATAAAACCTTAAGTATAATCTTTGTATCATTGCTCGAATACGTCCCGCTCCCGCTGGTGTACTTCAACAATAGGTGGTGCGTTGGTTTGTAGTGTTAGCTCCGGAAACGTCGTTGATGTTACGTGCCGCTTGTGCCGCGTTGCTGCCACGACGGTACTCATATTCCATATTAATTACTCGAATTTTTAACGTATCCATGATGACGAAAAAGATTGAAATGCGATGAAAATGTAACACTAATCAATAAACAAATGACTACTTTTGGAAAAAATCTTCCATGTTTTTAAAATAAAATTAATTTGAAATTAGAATTCTTAGCCAAACAAAAATTATTTTGATTTGAAATGGCCAGTACTGCAGAACGGCAATTTCATAGGTAAAGACTTAATATTACATTGTTTTATTTCGTAAGCCATTTTTTCTTGAATTTTTGGGGTGATTAGACACACGAAAGGGGCGAATAGACACGGATACGAAAAGCGTTACAAAATATCGAAGATCTTTCTATTCATCCCGCTTTACGGTATTACGTAATTTAGGGTACAGAATATAAAAAAAAAACATTTGATTTTTAGGGTTAAAAGCAGATTGATCTGCTTTTGGAAATGACAATCAGACACGCATTTGTAATTAATATTTTTTTTTAATATCCTGTATCCTTTTTTTTGGGTGGGAAATTATCTTATAACTTCTCCTGCTCTGGGCGGAGCAGGAGGGCGTGTGAGACTCTCACTGACTAAAACCCACCCGTGTTCTTTCAGTTGCCTGTACGTTACCACGGTATCCCTTTCGGACTTTCCCGCAACCCCGGCAGGCATCGGTCCTATCGGACCCCTTCAATTGTGCTGACATCTTTTTGAGGCGCGCGCGTGGAACACGCGAACGCGCTTATCGGACGGCGAGCTACCCATTGCTCACCGTCCGCAAGCCCGCACCTACGGTGGCAGTAATCGGCTTGTGATTCCCGACGCCCAGGGCGTCTCCTGCGGCAGCTGGGGGCGTGACGGCGCGAAATTTGCTTCTCCCTCACGCGTTCCGCCTCCTCCTTCGAGAGCTTTATATTAGATTACTGCTTCGCAGAAGGAGGTGACGGCCTCCCATGCCCTCTCGGTCCGTACCATGGACTGGACCAGGGCTGGACGCGAGAGATCCCCGCCACCGATCGCCTCCACGAGGACACAGCGATGAAATGAAGTGAGAACCTGCGTCAAGCGGAAGGTGAGGACGTCGTGGGTTGCAACAGTCGCACTCTCCATGTCGCCGTGAGATCCCGCCAGAGCTCTGTCCGCTGTGCAGCGATTTCTTCGAGATTCGATGATTTCGGAGAGTTACGCCATGGCGTTTCGCCTCCTCGCGCCACTCCCATATGTGCGCGAGGACTCTTGCCTCCAGAACCCATGGCGGCAATCTGGCAAGGAGGCTCGCCGCCTCACCGGAAACCGTGCAGTATCCCCGGACCAGCCGGATGGTAATGGCACTTTGGGACGAGTTCAACCGGCGAACTGGCCGCCGCCTCAAGGAATGCGCCCACACGGGTGCCCCTTATAGGGCCATGGACCGTACGGCCCCCGCGTAGAACCTCCGATAGAAGGCGTTTGGACCCCCTAGATTGGGCAGGAGCCGCTTCAAGGCAGCCCCAGCTCGCTCCAGCCTGGGAGCCAAACGTCGGAAATGCTCCACGAAGTTCCACCGGCTGCCGAGGACGAGTCCCAAGTACTACATCTACACTCGACGCCGATGTGAACCCCTCCTACAGTTATTTGGGAACCCGACGGTGGCGCGTTCCGAGGACCATGAAAATACGTGACCTCGGACTTATGTAGGGACACCTCGAGTCCCAATTGCTGGATCCTGTCGACGATAGTCGTAACCCCCCGTGTCGCTAGTTCGACCGCCACCTGGGGGTCTACTCCCTAAGCGACCTCCCCTGCGCCAGGACCAACGTGTCAGCGTAGCAAACCACGCTGACGCCGCTAGTGAGGTCGGCACTCAGCACCTAGTCGTATCCGATATCCCACAGATGCAACCCCAGGACAAATGACATCTCTCACCGGTTCCATTCTCCCTGGTGACCGGAGTAGATGACGGCCCTGTGCGTCAAATAGGCCTCGACCGTATGACAAAGATAGGTCGGCATCCGGTTATATCGGAGTGCCTCCCTGATACAACTCCAGTGGCTTCAATACCCTACGGTATTGAAGACACTGGTGATGTCAAGAGTCACCGCCAAGACGACCATTCCCCGTCGTGAGGGCCCGCACGCGCATGATGGCGTCCACCGTAAAGCGCTCTATGCGGAAGCCAAACTAGCTCTCCGCCAAATCCGCCCCTCCCGCACCAGCCGCCCGACGAGGCGGTCTGCAATTACTCTTTCAAAGAGCTTGCCCACCTCGTCAAGCAGCACGATGGGCCGATAAACGGACGGAGAGTCCGCAGGGCGCCCCGGCTTCTTAATGAGGACCAGTTTCCCTGTCTTCCAACGAAGTGGGAACTGGCCCCTCCCAGATAAACAGTTTATGCTTGCTTTTAAATAAGGATGTGCTTTGATAATAATCTGAATAAATTAATTGCACGTTTCTGCGATAGGTAGGTACTTAATTAAAATTATTTTTTAATTACATATAGCAACTTCCCAAGGTAGGTAGGTCTATTAAATTATAATAATAACATAACTGTAATGGACGCCGAGTGTGCTTGTATATAATACATAAAGACTGAGTATATACCAGTGAAGTGATTATAAACCAGAAAAAGTGTTAGTGTAAAACAATAGTGGAGACCCTATCTGTGCACAGGGGCACAAGTAGCGGCGGGACCGCGACGGACTTTTATTAATTCATATAAGTTTTTTGTAGTTTCTAATTAGAATTATATAATAGTGTATGTTCTTATTAGCTTCTAATAATTGAATTTTTACTAGTTTTCATGTTTAAAACCAATAAGATTAAGTAGTACAATAATCACCAAAGAATTAAAATGTATAACAAAATTTCTCGAAATTACGTAACTTAGAAATGAGGTTTTTTGTTTATGGGAATATTGTAACGAAATTAGTGTCAAATGAAAGGTATACATGTAAAACCATTTCTCCCGTTCGAATCATGCGAATCGGTCCACGGGTTTCCAAGATATCAACAAGAATGTATAGTAAAAATATAACATAGGCGATTCTTGAAGGGTCCATGTTCTAGAAAGTTTTTTGTACATAAAGATATGTTATGTAACTGTTTGTAATATGATTAAGGGCTACATGAGCCATATACTGGGAAAAAACTGTAACGATCCGACTTGAGGAACCATTAAAAACAAGGCTCAACAGATCGAAACCGTAGTGAAAATGCGAGCAAAAAGGGTCTCAAAAATCAGTGGTCTCGCTACGGTAAGCAGATCGAGTATAAAAGACGGGCCATTGGGCCGGAACGTTACAGTCGGATCTCAGCTCTCAACAAGGAAACATCTACGAAATAAATAGAAGAAAATCAAGAAGTCTTTTATTGAAGAAAAACCATACAGTCCACTTCAATAACATAACATCATTCCCCGAAGGGTTGGGCAGACCTGTACCTATAGTACACCCACATTTCGCCAGTTATGTTTGAGTCATAGTCCTCCAGACCGTATTTCGGCCACGGTGGCCAATCTCAACGGAGACTAGCCTTCAGCGCGAGAAATATTATTGTGCACGTGTGCCCAGACAGGTGCACTGTCTCTTCCCTCACTCTCATAGGCCGATGGGACGTCAATCGTACACGACCGGAGAGAGATCAGGCGTAGGACCAACGACTTACGTGCTTTCAGTGTGATCCAGTGTCTAACCAGTTGCTTGAATGTGTGTATGTTGTTGCCAGAATGCTGTTGGAGCTAGCTCGGATACGGTGCAATATGGAGGTCGCGCTCTTTCTCATGATGGCATGAAAGCCATCAATTTGAGTCTCCATAAACATACCGGAGGCACTACAGCATCAATTTGATGAGCGCTATGAATTTCGGTCGCTTAAAATCTTCGACAGTATAATTTTATTGTAATAGCACAGATGAATACAGATAGTTCACTCCGCATTTTAGGTATCGAGCTGCAAGTAAGTAGTGGGGCGCGTCATTTGGGAGTGGACAAGCTACACAGGCATTTGAGCTATTTACTCTCTCTGTGTGAACTCGGGTCAATGAAGTTGACATAATTATTAATATTCGGCTCCAGTCGGTCGGTGACACTAAATCGCGCTTACTCGGCGCTGAATCGCGTATACTCCGCTCCAGTCGTAAGTTTTCACTTCTATTGTGTATTTTCTCTTTTTTTGTTTTTACTAGGAAGATAAAAAGCTCCTTCTCAAGATTATATTCAGGAAAACCTTTCCACGTTTCCATTAAAACAAAACGTGTATCTATCACTTTATTCATTACTAGCATCATACATACAACAAATTAATAATAACAGGCATCTCGTTATGTACATAAAAGAAAAAAATAAACAAAAAATATAAAATAAAAATAACTCTTTTATTTCCAAAAAAATAATTTAATTAACATGATCATTTACTTATATAATATACTGTAACTTGGTAATATAAATCACAATTTACTACATAACATACTGCGTGGCGGCGTTTGGAAAGTGGAAAACGTCGCGCGAAGGCCATATAGGACACATTAGACCCATATAGGACAGATTCGTCCCATATAGGACCCATTCGACCCATACGACCTTAGTTAGACCATAATATCATGTCTCAATATCATTTAAAAATTATTCATACATAGTGGAAGGTTCTAGGATTGCTGTTAAAACCGCCATTTTGTACTGTCAGTAATATTTTTTCTATATAATTACGATTTTTGTTCCCATTCCAATATTTTTTTGGCGGCTCGCCTGATGGTGAGTGGTTACCGCAACCTATGGATACGTCGCCATTCCAGAGACAAGCTGAAATGTCTCATAATATGCCTTCTTTCATCCCAACCAATTTAAATATCATCCCATTTACAATAGTTTTAGGGTACTCTGCTTACCACTTAGGTAAAAACAGGCGTGATGTGTCATCAAAAAAATATTACCAGCAATCCTAGGCTGTAAAACGCGCGACGCATAATAAACTACCTATAATGTTCTAAGTTCACTTGTGTTTTGCTTCTTCGGCCTCCAGCCTTTTGCGCATGGATTCTGGCATCTCTGCGGGTGGGGGGCGGGGCATGCGTAGCCAGACCTGCGAGAAAGATGCGAGAACGGTGAGTATGTGTGGGTGGAAAGGGTGTGGGGGGGAGTGAGGGTGTGATCTCATTGTGGGTGTGTCTACATGGTTCTGTCAGTAGGAACAATTGGTATTTTTTTATAATCATTGTTTTTTTTTTCGTTAGGGTTTAACAAACTTTTGGGGCGGGCGTTTTGGGCGACTGTCTTATATAAATTCGGCGCTATATTTATCGCCTTAACTTTAATAAATTGTGTGTTACCTTGACAGCATCATAGATGAACCATTGCAGGGCGGTGAGGGTACCGATCATGACGATCCTGGGGCCGAGACCCTTCCATACGCCGGCCATACCGAGCTTGCCGACGATGCTGCCTACTGTGGCGGTCTTGTCCTGAAAATTAACGAAGATATCGTCAATATAAGGTCATTTTGTTGTCACAGAGGTGTTTTGGAGAAGTTGTTGGATATTACTTGAACGATCAAAATCATTTGAGGTTAATAATCGAACTTTTTTTAAATCAAACGAACTCATTTTATGATAGTCGTTATAATTACTGATATTGGAACTATAGTTTGACCGAGACCGCTCAATCGTCAACGGTCACGGCGCGCGGCGTACCGCCCGTCACTCATTCGTCAACGCTCGCCGCACATTCCTAAGGCGCGGAACAGCGGTCCCGGTGAAACTATAGCAGGCTTAACATAACACACCTGCAGCGTAATTAAAACACCGTGTATTGTATAACGGGTTGTTGTCCGCAACTCCACGTCCAAGTGCGTATTTTGCGTACGGATTGTAATGCTACGGCTTCATTGTCCCAATAAAGCGAACTACACTTCGCGCGCTTTGTTTCTCAGCGAGGCGTCGAGCGGTGTGCGAGAAAGAGGGCGCGAAGAATAGTTCGCTTTATCGCGACAATGTGTGGCTGCAGCATAAGTGTGGTACATGTGTACTCAAATAAAAATTTATACTGTTAGATTCATATGTAATTGTAACTCGTGTATTTTGTCCAATAACTCCAAATCAATCATGAGTCGAAGAAATATTTGAACTCTTTCCAGGACGCGTAGCATGACAACCATAGAAACGAGTTTTGTCGACGGAAGAATAGACAAAATGACAGTGTTTGTTTATCTGTCATTTTGTCTATTCTTCCGTCAACAAAACTCGATTCTATTGTGGTTATACTAAGCGTGCAGATATTCAGAGTCCTTTCTTTGTGTCGTATGGTGGCCCATGGTGTACATACCTGGTTGAGCTTGGAGACCACGGTGTCGGCGGGATGGGAGACGATGGCGCAGAACACACCAGCGATGTAACCGGCTGCGAATGTAACGATCAGCTGCTCGCCCTTCGAGCACTGCTCACGGGGCTTGGGCACGACGAACTGCGAGGAAAATGTTATAATGTTTTAGTATTTACATAACATCACGCCTTGTTTGCCCGATGGGTTACCCATAGTAGGTACACTGTAACGGTAGGTGTAATAGGGGGCGAGCCTATTGCCATCAAACAGGCACGAATGCAGACTCCGGGCTGCTACTGAGAAATTCCTAATGGAAAAACCCAATAACACTTTACCCAACCTGAGAATCGAACCCAGGACCTCATACTAAGCAGTAGCTCTTGCGACCACTAGACCAACGAGGTATTTAGTCTTAAGTCAAATATTCTAAAGAGGGTATTTTTTTTGTGCTAAATAAAGTCATAATTTAACGAAGCCAGTACTTTGGACGCGGGTCAGTACCAGGTTGTATGTTGATCTAAATATGATTCGCGGCCGTATCAAATATTTATTTTTAGAATTATAAGTATTATAACCATAAAAATCATCAATACACAGTATAAGTATATAAGTTCATTTAATCCAATTGAGTGACTATTTCATGAAATCATGACATTTTAGGATTATTGTAACATTAGGAGTTTCATTGCTAATTCTAATGATTATAATTCAGTAAAACCATTTTTTTATTTTCCACCTCAATCTGAATAGCCTTTTCCCAACAATGTTGAGGTCGGATTCCAGTCCAACTGGATGCAGCTGAACACCAGTATTTTACATGGAGGGCTGTCTATCTGACCTACACAACCCAGAAACTGGGTAATACAATACCCGTTGGTAAGACTTTCGGGCTTCTGACGACCCGTAACGCCTGTCAAAGATCTACGAATGACAGCCGGGACCAACGGCTTAATGTGCTATCCGAGGCACAGAGGAGTCTCGGTAGGTAAAGATGGTCACCCATCCGCGGACCAACCCCGGCAAGTGTTTACTTAGCCACATTTTTTAATCACCTATGACAACAATAAACAATATTGTTCTATTCAATTTGATAAATAATGAATGACTCTAAACTTCTATGAATTCCTGGCTTAATATGTAAAAAAAATATTTGCGGAACTTACCTTGTACAACAGTTCAACGGTCTTCTCGAAGCAGGCGAACTTCATCATGGTGTAGGGGATCTGCCTGCCCCACAAGGGCGCGAGTCCCTTGTACAGTGTGCCGTAGCCTTCATTCTGGACCATCTTGGGCCATGCTTCACGGAGTGTGGAGGCGAAACCGGGCATAGTCTGGATTCTGACCTGGGAAGTGGTTATGTGGGGGTCAGTATAAGCTGTTTTTGAAGAAGGCAGTAAAATCTTAATAGTTACCTAGCACCTATATTAAAATCAGGCACCGAAACCGATATGATTAATACGGGTATTTTTTCGGTTACATCTTTTTTTACGATACTATTGTATAGAATCAAGTTTTTCTAAATATTCAGACAGCTGTGCTGCTGGGAAGTTTGTTGCGCCACTTCTTCTCCCCAGCTAAAGCACTAGGAAGTGGTGAAGGGCGGGCGTTTTTGGGGGACTGTCTTGTGTAATTTTGACGTTCGAAAAGTGCTGATTCTCAGCCTAGTTTAATAAATGACTTTCGAATTTTTACCTATTTTTAAGGGTCACCTCAATTCTTAAATTTAATACAATCAGTATTAAGAGGAGGCTCCCTAAATTGTATGTTAATTTGCATTAATATTCTGAAAAAGTTACGCAACCAAAATGGAACTTTAGTATATGATTTATTGGATCTTTTTCTTTCTATAAGACAGTTACGTAATTGGAACATTTTTGCTCGATTCATTTTTGTATTCAAACTCATGTCTTTTTTTAAAGATTATTTGAAACAAAACCAAGATTACTCTGCTTTTTTGTCTAAAATAATTATTGACAGTAAGAAAATATAGTTTATTACCCAGACATAAGATATGTTTTTCTCTAAATCAATTATTATTGTAGTTATAAAAAAATAACAATTGAGACTTACGCCATTTAATTTCGTGCTCGAACACGACTAAAGACCGCACGCGATATTCAAGTTTATTACTGATGTGTTAGCGTTTAGCACATAATGGAGTGGTGGGGTGCGAAATATTTGACAGCTATTTGCGAAGTTGCCCACTTTCCGTATGTTTAACGCTCTTAACACATTGTCTCCACAATTTTCATTAACCAAAAATCATCTAGTTTTCTATAGCCATCGGTTCCCTATTAAGTAATGTATTAGATTCCTAAGCCCTCGGATCTCATAATCTCTTAGTCACCGGGCACCCCCACCACGCGCCCGGCCACGCAGCGCGAACGCTGAGCGACGTGAGACGTCACAGACACGGCCGCGCGGCAGCATCCCTCGAGCGCGTTTTTTTCGTCATCGGGCAAGTTAAAGTTTAAGTTACCTTATTTGGTCTCACCAGCACGCTTAGCACGACCACAATTAAAACGGGTTTTGTCGACCGAAGAACGAGACAAAATTACAGATAAACAATCACGATCTGTCATTTTTTCTATTCTTCCGTCGACAAAACCCGATCTATGGTTGTCATGCTAAGCGAAGCGTACTGAGAGCCTTTTTGAAACTCCATATATGGCCATAATTTAATTAACTGATGAAAATTTAAAAACGTGACAGATATCAATATCAATCGAATACCCGTCATATTTGTTAAGTTTCGCCAAGTAATTTAATGTCACCCGGTATATGCATAAAATTCTTACCTTAGCGGCCTCTAGAGGTGAAAGCGCGATGTCAGCGAAGAACTCAGCAGTCGCAGACGCAGCGAGGTACACACCAGTACGGTAGGTATAAGCCGTCTCCTCATCCAGAAGGCCATTGTATGTCACTTTGAAGACTTCATATAGACCGAACTTGCAGAGACCCTGAGAGAGATGGAAATAGCGTTACGACACGTGTGTGAGAGAGAGGGAAGATGTGGGCGAGGTACAAATCTCATAGGTTTTGTGTCTTCAGTTGAATTCACTTTTCAGTAGGAACAATTGGATGTTTATTTTAATCATTGGTAAATTTATTGGCGAAAGGGTGTATACCTCTACTTACATCTTCAGCACGCGTATCATGACAACCATAGAAACAGGTTTCCTACGTGTTTTGTCGACGGAAGAATAGACAAAATAACAGATTATGA
Source organism: Xanthia icteritia (assembly GCA_949128155.2). NCBI lineage: Eukaryota > Metazoa > Arthropoda > Insecta > Lepidoptera > Noctuidae > Xanthia > Xanthia icteritia. The sequence continues at coordinate 5,210,440 of OY855862.1, read as the reverse complement.
TTGTTTATCTGTCATTTTGTCTGTTCTTCGGTCGACAAAACCAGTTTCTATTGTGGTCATGCTAAGCGTGCTGGTAAGACGTTAGACGATAGAGCGACCTGTCATATACCTGCGTGACAGTCTGTTACTAAAGCTCGCTATATCGCCAAGGGGCTATTTAATAAAACTGACAGGCAACAAAAGGTTTAGAAAAAAAAACTGACATTTTATATGATGTTTTTTCCTAGTTTTAATTCTTTAAATGAATAAATTCATTTTAAATGATTAATAATATGAAATATTCAATTAGTTTTATTTCATTTATTATATAAAATAATATAATTTATTATAAATTAGTACTGTCAAAGAATTTTACAGTACGAAGTAAAGCAATTTTAATTTACAGACTATCGCATCGCTCCCATAGGCTATATGCTGTCAGCGTATCTTCGACTGAACAGCAGCTGTCGTGAAAATGCGACAATTGTCATTTTTTTTGACAAATATCTCGCTTTTCCAGTTTTTTTTAATAGGGCCCTGGTACTGTCTGTACCTACTTATTTAAGTTTTGTGGAAACACCATACCTGTAGCGAGTATCCAATGAAGGTGGGTGCCCATCCCTTGGCGAGGCCCCTCATGCCCTCTTCGGCGACAGAAACCTTGAAGCCGTTGACGACATTCTTGTACTTGTCAGGGTCTACCTGCAGACGGCACTTGACCAGATCGAGGGGTACTACGGCTGTGTGGGTGATACCTGCAGGACAAAGTGGTTGACATTAGTTTTGGGTTACTTTTGAACAATAATAATAAACATGGCCAGTTAGTAATAAAAAAAATATATATATATCTTTATTTCGGATAAGCAACATCCATATGGGTTAGTAAACAAAAAGATAACTTATATCTATGTTAGTAAAAAAGGAGACAAGGCTGTTGTTCGAAATGCATCTTCGAACAGCATCACCTAACAAAGGAGAATCGTACCTCCCCGCTATGGTCTTCAGGATAGAGTAATGACTCATTGTCTCGAATTTTCAATTCTAGGAGTCTCATCGCTGACGTCATCTAAAAAGCAGCCAACCTCAAATGGGATTGTACCAGACATGTTTGCCGCATGTTGGATGCATTGTGAGCTAAGATCACCACAACATAGGTTCTTGAAAACGTCCAACGGTATCGCGAAAGACCCAGGCGGGACGAACTTATAATTCAACAGTGCAATATTAATGAAAGCGGACATCAGACATCGGGTCATGGGTCTACTCCTTAAGCGAAGTAGTTTCGGCCGAAATTACGTGCGCATCGTACCCCTGTCTCAGTTACGCTATGTCCGTGAGACGGAGCGCGAAGCGTCCGTAACTACGGACTTCGCTTAGGGAGTAGACCCCCTGACGCCCGTTTTCACTAACAAACTCTTTCTAAGAATATTTTACTTCACCGTTTTTAGTGAACTAAATAATGTGCACACCTGGTTGGGTTTCTAACTCTGGAACCCAGGACCTACTTATAACTTAGAGCCATTCCCACTAAGCCCCCACTACATAGCGTATTATGGCTACCGTGCTCCTAAAAAACGCGTTTTTCTACCAAAGGCAAAAGCGCCAGAGTCAGACACTGACTTGCAAATTGCAAAAACGTAAGAAAATATGAAATTTGCGGGTTGCTAGCGCATATGACCATGTCATTAAGGTTGGTAGTACTGAAAATATGAATATTTGAACGTATCATGATTTGTGCACGTGATTGTAATCACTCATTTTGATATCAAATAAAGATTATGCGTTACGTAATATTACAAAAAATATGTCACTAAGTACATTACAAAATCATTTATGTATTATATGGTTTATCTTATTACGAGTAACGAGTGATTTTTCTTTTTTCAAATTCTATTCGGTGATTCATGGTGATCCGATCGAAATGTTACAGTTATTTGCGAAACGAAAATATAGATGATTACTTATCATAACATATTATCATAAGCTTTAAGTTTTTGGAACGAATAAGTTTTTGTAGTTATATATGTCGAGGCGCCGGCGGGCTCTCACAATCGTCATCAGAAGGGTAATTATCGTTTAAATCGTTCATTATGTAACTGTCTGTCTACTTTGTGGGCAAAGGAAACGCGCGGGGTAAATATAATCACTAGTTACTTAAACTTATAATCTACGCTTTTCTTAAATGAAGGGCGTAACGAGTCCGCGGGTCGCGCTCAGTCGATCTCGCGGTCTGAATAGAACTGACTGCCTCATTCAGGCTCCTCTGAGGGTCTGATGAACTCTTATCGTCTTAAAACGTTCCCACGAGAAATGCAAGCCGACCCCCGGCCACGATCGACGCAATTAGGTTTACGTCGTCGCCTTTCATATCGGAAACAATTATTCCTTATTTAATATCAATAAGCTCTACGCGCTAACAAAGACCCTCGTGATCTAGAGTTAGACGAGGTGAGACAGTGACACATTCGTCTCACTCTGATAAGAACTGGACGAGGTGTGAGTTGACACCATCGTCTCGCGCCGACATTATATTATGCAGTTATATATAGTCCACCAGACCGTATTTTGGCCACGGCGGCCAATCTCAACGGAGACTAGCCTTCGGCGCGGGAGATATAGTGCACAAGTGTGTGCGCAGACACAGGTGCACTCTCTCTCTCATAGTCCGATGAGACGGCAATCCTGAGAGATCAAGCGTAGGACCAACGGCTTAACGTGCTTTCCGAGCCACGGGGGTATCACACCGCCAACTTCCAAACTCCGGGCTGTTACTACGAAATTCCTAATGGAAAAACCCAATAACACTTTGCCCGACCCGGGAATCGAACCCAGGACCCCACGCTCAGCAGTCACGCTTGCAACCACGAGACCAACGGGGCAGTTACTATGCAGTTACATCATTAACGTAATACGAACACAAATAAACTTCCCTTCATACTTTATTCAGGCTTAGAACAGTTATTTTGTAAGTAGTTTCGATGCAATATCGAAATTGTAACTACTTACAAAATAACGTGTTTACAGTTTGACTCGAAACTAGCTATTCGGCTACATGCCCCGTAGCCAGTTATTGTAACTAGTGACGTGAAATCAGTGTTACCAGATGAAAAAAAATTACTAGTAATTTTTTTTATTAATTAAAAATACGGTGTTTCAGACTCAAAACACCGTAGACCGATTTGAAAAATACCGTGTAAAAAGCAAAAGAAAATACCATCAATATTCAATATTTTCATTCATTATTATAATTAAGCACTTTCATAGTCATCTAAGACAAGAACTTCTTGATTATACATTTATTCTGCAGTCATTTTTGACAACATATTCTTAGTAGGTACAAAATAAAAACAGCTGTTTCCATGTCGATGAATACACTTGCGCAAGAATATTTCCCTTTATGGTTTTTATTATTAATTTATATCTTTTCTTCGTTTTGATGTCGTTGCCTTGGCTAAATATCCTTTCACTTGAAGCATTTGAATGGGGAAAGAATAAAATATTTAACATAAAATTGGCACTTTTACTATAGTTTAACACGGTAAGTAGTTAATATTTAAAATTATCGTAGAAAATCACTATCGTAGTCAGTGTATTGGTTAAAAATGCCGTCTTTCTACGGTAATTACCGTGTACCTGGTAAAACTGCGTGACATAACGCCCATACCTAATGCTGATCCCGCACCGCTGACACACCGACCAGTGAGGAAAGGGCGAGCATCACGTGCAATGACAGCTCACTTCACAAAAGTCTTCACGGTCAATTTTATACAGAATAGGAATAGCAGGCCGCACGTCACCAGTAACAAGACCAATATAAGCTATCTGGCCTTATTCTCGTTGAGACTCCGTACTACGCTAAGCCAGGTCAAGGTGTTACCTACTGAGTATACGTCCAGCACCCTTTTTACGTAATACACGATCAACCGCAATCTGTTTCATTTTGACAGTTCAACAACGTTCATTGTGTTATTTACGTTGTTTAGCAGACAGATTTTTCGAAGTAATGGATAGAAATATCCTTGAAAGATTTAGATTCAATTAGGGCTGAACCAAGCAATCCCTCTACCACTTCGCTGACTGAACATGCACCTAACTTCTGACGTTTAATAAGTGCCCCTATAGGTTTATGTGAAATAAAATATTTCTATCGCGGCATGACCTAAAAACTCTTGTACAGTTTGTGCATACGAGAGAAGAATGATTGAATTTCAAAACTGAAAGTCATACTTTCCTATTTTTTCTAGCTAGCTATGCTGCAGCATTGGTACCAATGTTTAGTCCAACATTGGCCCAAGTCTCGTGATCAATACAAGCTTGTGAATTCATTGGCGTTGGCCCAAGATAGTTGACGTAACATTTCGTCGTTTAGTAGGCGGAACCAACTTCTGGCATTCAAAATTCTGGTCCGATCTCGATTCAAATATACTAGCTGTTTGCCTTTTCAATTGAAACCAATTTATTGTAGAGACATTATTCCGTGATTCTAATAAAGATCTTTTAGCCTTTACCCAACCATATCGTGGTCGGCTTTCAGTCTAACCGGATACAGCTGAATACCAGTATTTTATATGGAGTGACTGCCTATATGACCTCCACAACCCAGTACTGGGAACACGATACCCTTTGGTAAGACTGTTTGACAGACTTTCGGCCTGGCTTTTTCCCATGTTTAAGTCGGCTTCCAGTCTAACTGGATGGACCAGTATTTTGCATGGAGGGACTGGGTATCTGACCTCTACAACCAGCTCTGGGTACCACGATACCGGCAAGACTGGTTGACAGACTTTCAGGCTTCTAACTACCCGTAATGACCGTCAAAGATGTACGAAGTACAGCCAAGACCGATGGTAGGAAATGAATGGTGACCCATCCATTGACCCACCGCGGCAAGCCTTGCTCGAACGACTCGTGCGACTGTTACTAACCACGAGTCCCTCGACTGAGATGATGAGTAAGATTTTAAATGACTGCCTCGTTGGTCCAGTGGTAGCAAGCGCTACTGCTGAGCATGAAGTCCTGGGTTCGATTACCAGATCGGGCAGTGTTATTGGGTTTTTCCATCTGGAATTTCTCAGTAACAGTCCTCTATTACATAGGACTTAAAGAGAACTGGCGAAATGTGGGTACACCTCTGCCCAACCCTTCAGGGAAACAAAGCGTGATCTGTAATGTTATTTTTAAATGTATATGGTGTGTGTGTAGCGTGATAAGACGTAGCTTAGACTGCGCCACGTGTGAAGAATGACCTTTGGCCTTACTGATATGAACGCGCCTGCGTATCAGTCTTCTAGTTAGAGTCAAGAGAAAAATTCAAAAGCCATTTTCTTGTGAAATAACGATTGCAAGTTTGAGAAGTTCGACCTAATTTCATTAATAAATAAATAATAGTATGGTTTCGAGAATATCATGTCCTTAACACTATAAAATTTATATTAATGCTTCCCACCACGCACAATTAAGGGTTCCGTAGTTGGCATGAATTTATCCCAAAAATAAACTTAACGCGTTCAGTGCCGGGAGCCCAACTGGAGGGTTCACCTAGTCGCATATTGGATGCCAGAACCCTCGCGGAGGGCTCATTTTAAATAACAAGCGAATACAGCATTATAAACCGTGAAAATAAAATGTAATGTATATTTTAGTATATGCGTCGGTTTTAAAATACAAGCATATCTTAATCGTTCACTGTTACAAATATTCACAAAAACATTTAAAGGTTGACCGTCCGCGATGGTTAAATTTAGCACAAACGTAATGCCGGCAGCCCTCCCGGAGGGTTCACTTTTAATATGTATAGCGGCATGGCGTATGAGTTCTATGAAAAGTGGGAAGTGTTAACATTGTAGCCGATAAACATTTCTCACACCATATACGTCAAATGTAAGTTTGTAATCGATAAAAAAAAATGTGATAAATTTACAAATGATCGATTTTCGGACTTTTTCCTTTACTAGTGCTGTGAGACCTTACTTCTTGCCAAACTTCGTGATTCTAGGTCAACGGGAAGTGCCCTGTAGGTTTTGATTTACTAGCGAGTATCAAAATATGTCGCATAAATGGCCGTATTTTTTTATTGCGTCGACTTAGAAGCTTGTTTTATTTAGAACTCTAAGGGAGCGTAGACTTACGTATTCGATATTAATTTCAACTTAATACCTCCACGCGTTCCTGAGAAAAAGGGTCTTGACAGACTGACAGAACGGACAGCGAAGTGATCCTTTAATAAGGGTTCCGTTTTTTTTTCCTTTTGGGGTACGGTACCCTAAAAATAAAAGAATCTTGAGTAAGTGTCAGGTATTTATGCTAGTGACTGTGTGTATCTTATGTATGAGTGGATGATGTAACACTTTTCATATCATCACAGACTCGTCTATCATATTTCTAGCTCGAGCTATCCATTTGTCAATATTTACCAAGTATTAGCGGCTATTAGCATGTTTTCAGTGTGATTATGGAAAAATCACATTCACACAAATTTATGAGTTCTATCTACATTTATAAGTTAATAATGTCTAACTATAATTACGTCAAAAAAAGTACTTAAATACCTAAGTAAATTTATTTGACGTAATTATGGAAAATCATACTATAACCTCCTTCTTTTGAAGTCGGTTTAAAGTTATAATTTCTTTCACCAATCAATAAAAACATTTATTTATTTAATTATTTATATACACTACGTAATAATTGTACAGAGTAAAAATTAAAAACAGGGAAATGACACTATAACGTGAGTACAAAATGTACTGCTTAGTTATTGACAATTAAGGTTACTAAAACAAACATACTTTGTATTTTTTCAAAATTTTAGACTAGTTTTCGACATTGGGGGTCAATTTTCATCTAAGTATTTTCTTTTTAAATTTCTTTAATGTTTTTATTTTAAAATTATTAAAAAAATATTTGAGATCCTCATCATTTTTCCCATTTGCCCCCGAATTGTTCAAATTCATATTACTTTATACGTCCGTGGGTCACAGAAATTCACATGTGTACCAATTTAAAATTGGTCCAGTAGATTCGGAGCAAATTGGCTGTGACAAACGAACAGACAGACGGACGGACAGACAGACAGCAAGTCAGGCAGCCAGTCAGACAGACAGAACACACGAGTGATCCTACAAGGGTTCCGTTTTTTCATTCGGACGTACGGAACCATAAAAAGGCTTTTATTACTAGACAGCTTTATTTTTTCTAATCCTAAATTCATTCTTTAATTACTAATATATTTAGAATAAGTTAAGATAATAATTATAATCTTACATAAACTTGTAAATTATCTAAAGCTAGCCTTAACCGTGATTGAAGACGTTTTGGCGCGAATCGCGGATAACGTCAAGCACAGATTATAAATAATCAGTGTTATCACTACTCTACATTATCTTTGGGTTGGGCAAGGAGGATATAAATAATGTAGGTGAATGTTAAAAGATAGGGCTTGCTTCAACTAATTAGGTTAAAATATTTTCTCTTTACCATATCTTTTTAAAGTAATTTTGTTTTACATCTGCAACACCAGAAGGTCAATTGCAATTCAAAATACAAACGCTATCTCAAAAAATAATAAATATAATCGCTATATCTTAGATGAGTCTCAACGACAATCAAGGTCAAAAATGTATTACGGAGCGTGAGGGAATGGGAGGCCGTCACCTCCTTCTGCGAAGCAGTAATGCTCGCGAAGGAGGAGGCAGAACGCGTGAGGGAGGGGCAATTTTCGCACCCTCACGCCCCTAGCCGCCGCAGGAGACGCCCTGGGCACCGTAGGCGCGGGCTTGCGGACGGAGATATGACCAGGCCCGGGTCGAAGCGTATTTTTCTCAAACCTTCACCATTTTAAAGATAATTTTACCATCGATCTTTTAGTATACGTTTTTTATTAAAATACCTTTTATTTTATGTACAATAAATTAATAATGCGTCTAAATTGTGACAGCGCTCCTTGATGGGCGAGCCCTATTGCTGGCTGGACGTACGACGCGTTGCGTGAGCTCAGCACAGAACACGCAAGCTAACCACTCAAGGTCACTGGGATATATCTGCGTCTTAAGTGCCTGTAACTACACAGGGTCACCGGGGCACACATACCCTTCATATCGGGACACGGAAACGCTGCTCAAGAACACAGCAAGACTGTATGTCGGTAAATAGGCATGTGGTACTTCCCAGAACTCCTTCACAAACAGCTTAGCTATCCGCCGCGTATTATAGTCGCCGCGTTAAGGACTAAGTCGTCGGTCCATTAATCATTGTTATTGGTTTGTCTCGCTCGCACTTATGGAGCAAGTAGCAAACTATCGATAAGACGCAAGGCGTTGCACATTCTTACTGTCTCAGACCCTGATGATCCCACCACACTCCTCCAGGAGAGCAGTAGTGCCACCAGCACAGTGAACAAATACACCCGACACCCGTCGTTCCGATCTCGCCGCAGAGGTCCTCCGCGATCGCAACCCTCCCGAGTAAACAATACTCCCCCCGACCTTTGCCTGATGAAGCGCCAGCCCGTGCCGGAGCCGAGAAAATTATTGATCCAGCCTGTCCCGTCTTGCTGTCCTTCCCTCAGCGACGCCCTAAGCCGAGGTTTAGCCTTTAGTTTTAGGTCGCCCTTAGCGAGCGCTCGCCTAGTTTTAATTTAGAATAGTTTGAATGCTCCTGGCTGGAGGCTCTTAGTGTGGAAGCTAAAGGCAGCCACAGGAAAGTCCGGCTAAGCAGCCATGACCTTAGTGGTCAACTGAGAGAGCCATAGTTCAAAAAAAAAAACCATTCTTATTGCTACTGGCATTTATTTACGGCCCGACGACTCAGTTCATAACGAGAGCACTATTATATAGTATTTTAATATTTAGTTCTATTTTTATTATGAGTACCTATAGTTCAATGTACACAGCATTTGTTTAGCACTGACCCTTGGCTTCCTGCCACGTACAATAGCCATGACAGATGTTCTCTATTTAAAGATACAAACAAACAATAAAACAAAAGTTTTAATAATAATTGGGAATTTAAAAAAATAGATTCAATGACATTTACAATGTCTATAAACTGACACTTTATCTATGCATTTCAAAGCGGCGCCACTTTCTATGGGTAGCTGTCAAAAATGTATCTTATCCAGTACATTTTATTTTAGTTCTATATTTCGCCATATGCACAAAAATGTTTGGTTAACAAGAATTGTGTAATTCTGTACGAAATGAAATTGTTTTTTCTGTAAATAGGATATTGCAATCACTTTTACACGTCATATTAAAAAAAATATTTAAAAAAAAAAGAAGAAAATGCTAGATGAGTTCGGCGTTTCCTATCTGACTACTCTGAGAAGAAAGACCGAAACAAACTCAGAGGTCACAGTCTCTTTTAAAGTCCAGACATAATCTTGGTCAGGCCATATGAGGACCATGTAGATACGTTGAGGTACGTGTAGGTACGTTGAGTTTATCTATAGTGATGCTAGTTAATTATAGTGTAGCTAATGACAACGCGACACATTTGAAGGCGAGGCCGCTATGTGACATTGGATCGATTCTCCCTGAAGAAAAGATAGGGCGTGGTTTTAAAGAAATAGCAGTGTGTTTCTCAAAACATCACTTCGAAATTCAAACGGTGTCTCGTAAAACCGCGATCATTTACTTTTAAAACAAATAAGTTCGCTTTTGAACTGTGTGCGGTCATTTGAGTGAGGTTCGAAGTGAAGAATTCAAGGTCGTTGCCGACTGGATAATCTTTTCACTATTCTAAAACAATCGTATTTCTTTACTTTGTATGGAACAAAACCAGTATAAGCTGGTGCTGCAGTCTCGACAGATAGCGATCGCTTTACGACAGAATTCAGTCGCAAAGTCCTAATGAGGTCCCTAGACAGAGACAGTCAAAATTACTTGACAAGCACTTGATTTTTTCGTACTTTTCCGTCGAATATTTGTTAAAATTTTATGCACAAGTAAAAAAAAACTGTACAAAGGCGGACTTATGCTCGTTTTTACCGACAACTAAGTGACACTTAAATTAATCCCTAAATAAAAGTGCACTGATGGATTTTCAACTCTCAGCGCCTAGTGTTGAAAATCCAACAGTGCACTTTTATTTAGAGATTCATTTAAGTGTCACTTATTGAAGTTGAAAACGGGCATTAATGCCTGAGGCATTTTCTACCAGTCAACCTTAGGGTGATACAAAACAAAACCGGAAACAAAACATGGAGGTGCAACATAATTGATAGATAACTCAAATACGGAATATTGACCGTCTAGTGAGGATTGCGACCGAATTCGATCGCAAAGCAATCGCTACCTATCTCGAGACTGCAGCCCTTGCACGCCTAGCATGACCACAAAAGAAACGGGTTTTTTCGACGGAAGAATAGACAAAATGACAGATAATCAATCACAATCTGTCATTTTGTCTATTCTTCCGTCGACAAAACTCGTAGAAAACCCGTTTCTATGGTTGTCATACGCGTGCTGTACAAGAGCTATCCTGCTCTAATAGAAATTTACGTTTACGTAAATTAGTGTGTGGATCAAGCACTTAATCGAATCATAATAATAATATGATTGGCCTAGTCGCCATAAAGTGACGTTTTGACTCCGCGCAGACCGAAAGCAAGGCAGAGATTTTTTTTAGACTTTGAATAATACTTTGCTTTCATAAAGAGCAAAGTTTTATAAACTCCCAGGGAGTCCTAGAGGGCGCGCGAGAGCAGTAGTGGCCCAGTGGTAACGGCCGTGACTTGTAGGTCGAGCGTTCTAACCCAGACAGGCACTTTGTGTAAATTATTTCATCAAAAATGTGAAGGAAAACACCGGTAGAAACCGGCATTTCCCAGAGCCAAAAATTCGAAGACATATGACATCCACCAACGCGCACTATCCCGCTTTGTTTAACGATTAATTTCTCAGACACAGTATTGAACTTACCGCAAGACAGGACACCTCCAAGACCGCACAGGGCGAAGTATTTGGGGGAGGCGAACTCGCAGGAGTCGCCTTGCACCACAGCCGCGGCCGCCATGCCGCTCTGTGTGGGAACAAGGACATAATATTTATTAGTTATTTTTCAGAAGAAGAATGCTGTAATATACTGGCAGTTACAGCTCCCGAATTCTTCCGTAAGTATATGGTCTGTTCCAAATGGATCAGAGAACGTAAGGTACACATAAGGTACCACGTAGCCGACCGCAGGCGGCAGCAGAGGCGACGTGTCGAGGCGACACGACAGGTTTCTATATATTTCTATGAAAACAACGCGCGACGTGTCGCTAGCTACGGAAGGTATTTCATAGAAACTTAGAAACCAGTCGTGTCGCAGCGACACGTCACCTGTTGCTGCCACCTGCGGTCGCCTACGGAATGGTACCTCCTCGGCAGAGGAGTGCCTTCCGTCAGTTATGTTTAAATCCCATGCAATAGGGGGCGAGCCTAATTCCGTCAACCGGACCACGAGCTGCTACCGAGTAATTTCTGATGGAAATACCCAATAATACATTACCCGACCAGGGAATCGAACTCAGGACCTCATGCTCACCAATCGCACTTGCGTCCACTAGACCGAGGCAGTACAATAACAACAGAAAGAATATCTTGGATATAAATAAACAGTTTTAGCCCTTACTGCTCTTCAAATATTTGTTCATTTCAAGATCGAAATCACGACCCGCTACGCACATGTCGCGCAGAAGTTAACCATGCCGTCTAAGTTCAATGGTCTCTCCGCCAACCGCAACTAAGTGCGGATTTTACTAATGAAATTGAACGCGTTCAGAACATCTAAACGCGTTCAAGAGCTGTCAGTGTACAATATGCCATAACAATTTTGACACTGACAGCTCTTGAACGCGTTTAGATGTGCTGAACGCGTTCAGTTTCATTGGTGAAAGTAAAGTTAGCAATTCATACGAGCGTGAACCTTATTCTTAAATTAACAATGTAGCGAATGTGAGCAAGTATTCTACACCAATATAAATCTTATACTTTTAAGAACAAGGTTCGTTTTCGAATGAAATGCTAAATTTGCTTAGTAACGTCAAAGCGCGGTCTGCAAATCTCAAAATAAGCCACAGTTTCGAGACAATCAATGGAAATGAGACTACTTGATCTAATTTTATTCAAAACATTAATTCCATATCTAGAGCATATTATATAAGACCTCGGAGTTTTTTCTACTTTTCTTCCGTCAGTCGTTTTCGTACAGAATTACGTAATCACAATCGATCAAGAATTCGTGATAAGCAACCGTAGTTACTAAGCCCAAGTTCGCACGGACGAAAAAAACCACGACGGGATTTTATCGCGCACTTGATTTTCAATTCTCGGGAACTATTGACAAAGAATCGATTAAAAAATGCAAGGAAATAGACGACATGATTCCTGTATTCATGTTTCCACGTTCAATAAGGAACCGCAGTGGGGCTCAATCTCAAACGCTCCGTCAGCGAAGCGTGGTCATGGCATTAACCTCCTCAAGGTTGATACAGATAATTAATTTTAAATGAATACCACAACCACGACACATTATAATTCCCCGTTAAAGGCGTATCGAGCACGCCACGTGAGCGCAACGTGTTCGCCGCGTTTGTGGAACGAGAGCGACTGACGAGAATGTATACGAGAGAGCGAGATAAACGAGTGTACATTATTGTGGACAACACGTCGCGTAGTCGCGGCTAGCTCGCTTCGCACCCGCTAAAGAGCACGTTCACAAATCGCCTCGTTGGAAACACGGTATCAAATCGTCGGTCTGATAATCTCGCGGGCCGTGTCACATATATATAAGGTCCCATTAAAATAGATGGACAAGCTTTTATAAATCATTCAGATCACCAAAATAAGAACAATGGTAAAATAACGCATTAGATACTTACAATAAAAAAAATCAGCTAACGAAAATATACTAAAAAATGTTGGATACCCAATCACTTCAATCAGTGTTTTTTTTTTTTTGCTTGAATATCTTTGGTTAGACGTACTGAACGCTGTGTTAAAATTTGTCCATCTATTTTAATGGGACCTTGTATATATTTTGAGGCTCCACCTAACCGTCAGTGAAGCCTTAGCTGTGTCGGCGGACGAACGTGTTCATGTGTTGCAGCTAGCAGCTACAACATATTTTGGCAACTGCTCTTCTGTTTTTTTTTTGTTTTTAACTACATTGCCGAACTGGTGATGCAAGTGTTATTGGGTTTATTCGTCAGGAATTTCTCAATAGCAGTCCGGAGTCTGTATTAGTGCCCGGTTGATGGCAATAGGCTCGGCCCCTATTACATGAGACTTAAACATATCTGGCAATTCTTTTTTTTTTTTTTTTTTATAAAGTTGATCTAGGACCAGGAGAAGGACATCTAGGCAACTTTTAATTTTGGATCTAGTATTCGATCTCTTTGGGTAAGCCCTCAGCTCTCATAATCTATGGTCATAGGGCAACTGCAGCCGCATCGCACGCGCCGGTCACGTTGTCAGTGTTGCCATGACAAGACGAAGCGAGTGCGAGGTCGACGCGACGCGCACGACACGACTACCTCCCTCCGGCATGAGTTCTCATCATTGGGCAAGAAGACAAGGGTGGCGATTTAGTCACCTACATCCGTCAAGGGGATGATTCTACCCGGCACACTAAACAACTTTTCCTAAAAAATCCATATATACGAAAAATAACATTTCGTAACGGTGCACAAACTCTCATAACGTCTCAAGTTCAAGGTCAAGAAGTGTTAATCAGACGTGTACTCTTGTCTATTTTATTATGATCAATATGACACTTACAAAAATAATCTTTTCCGTTTATATTAAGTAAACAAGATCTTCTGTAATTATTAATCTTAGTTAGTTCTGTTTATTATTATTGGAAAATCAACTTTAGATTTTTACGAAACTGCATTAATACGCATCATGAAATAAAACTTAAATTGACGTTTTTTTTAAACTGACTGTACCATTTTTCCAAAATCTAAGAATGCAGTTAGCTATTACTTAAAAAATTAAGGAGTCTGCTTAGGAAGTTTTCCTGGAGCTACAACAGGAAAGATACCTCTGCCCCGTCAAAGTGACCATGTGTCATCTTGATCAACACAAAATGAACAGAGTATAATCAGAGACGTTTAGCTGTGATACCTTACCTGTTCGATGGCAGGTGTGAGTTCCGTAGCCTGACACTGCGCAGGTGTCAGGGGGCTGCGGAATGGCGAATTCCGCGCCAGATCTGCTAGGGACGAGAACATTATTCTGAAACAATAAACATACTGTTAGGGGCCATTCTTAAATGACATAACGTAAAATCACACCTTACACCCACATTTCGCCACTTATGTTTAAGTCCCATGTAACAGGGGGCGAGCTTATTACCATCAACCGGGCACAAATCCAGACTGCAGGCTGAAAAATTCCAGATGGAAAACCTCATAACACCTTGCCAGACCCGGGAATCGAAGGAACTCTTGCTCAGCAGTCAGCAGTAGCGCATGCGACCACTAGATCAATGAGGCAGTCATATATAAATAACAAGTTAAGGGGGGAAGGAGGGAGTCAACAAAGTGTGAAAAGGGGGGGGGGGGATTCATAAGCTGCGCAACGTCACATGTATAAATATAAAAGCTAAACTTCAACTTACTCAAACAAAACACTTTCAAATATTACTAACTCTTATCAATATTGTTTTATATTATTCAGATAGGTTTCTGAACTTAGTCCTTCAACTGGACCATTGTGAGTGAACTCTCTCTCTCTCTATCAATATTATTATCCAAATTGGGGGCTCCAAAAATCATGAAATCGTGTGATGTTTTTTTTGGGTACTGGTATGGTACCGGGTACAAAAGACCAGCTTCCTCTGGTAAATGGCGTGAATCTTCAGTCTTAGTTACAGGTTTGTCAGTAACTTGGTGGTGGAGGGCAGATAGGCAGTCACTCCATGTAAAATACTGATATTCAGCTGCATTCGGTGAGGCTAGAAGCCAACCCTAACATAATTGGGTACAGGCTAGGCAGATGAAGATGGCTGGCATGACAGCTTGTTAATGCAGTATTGATGACAGATTTTATCACATTGACTTTCTGCAGTTTGCATATTCAATCTTGCTGGAATGTTCATGCATTACATTATAATGCATGCTGAAATTGAGGCCTCCAGTATAACTATTCAGCAAGGCAGTAAACATGACTTACTGGCACTGGGGCAGTCATGGGGGCTTTTTAATGTTACCTAAAAGGTTACTACGTTAGCTGGTGATCAGCCCAATTCTGGGCTATGACCACACCTGAACAAATTTTGGTTCCCCCTCTTTATGTGGATCAAGGTTTAGATCCAATAATTGTCGATGAACATGAAATATTTAACTTTGTAAGGCATTTCTGTAGAAGAGTTATAAAACCTTCATGGTAACTTAACTTAGTCTTTACATCGACTGAAACAGCTAGCTATTCACAAACTGGGTCAATCAATAACTTCCATAGACAAGAGAGTATTGACCCTCTGTGAAGACTGTTTTTTTAAATTATTCTTTGGATCATTTCTGCAGATGCAGATCTAAGTTTTTTTTAACGGAATTTTGAATTTTCCAACTGGAAATGTAAGTTTGTACACACAATATTGGGAGATATACAATATTATTTTAACACCACAGACTTCTTATAGATTTTCCTGTAATCTATAAGTATAGAACTAACATCAGTATTAAAAAAAAAAAATATGTTCAGAAGTTTCAGAGATAAGGATGGTCAATTTTCATCTATTTTCTTAAATATCTTTCAAAATACAAATATTTTTTATTTGTTGAACATAGGTAGGTTAGGTACAGATGTTGTAATTATTAAAGTACGCTATGTCTAGCCGTCATCAGCATACAAAGTATTTAAAAGTATTTATTATAAAACTATTTAAAAAAAAATATTGAGTCCAACTCAAGCCCTTTCATTTCATATGTTTCCATACAGTTTGCAAAACTTTTACTTTTTTAGTTTTCAATTTAGCCCTGAAAAGTGACCCCCATATTCATTCGATTCGGAGCAAATTGGCTGTGACAGAAGGACAGATAGACACACAAGTGTACAGACACACCTATTAGGGTTCATTTTTTTTTCCTTTTGAGGTAAGGAACCCTAAAAAGGTTTAGTTAAATGTCTAATCTTATTTCAAATGGAGTAATAAGAGTAATAATTGATTATGATTTTACTTAAATTCACCCTTTTCCACCCACATCTGCATCTGCTCCGCATTGATTACTGCGGAAGCAGATGCGGAGGTCTAAATAAATATGGAAGCTCTGCGACATCCCTGCTATATAATATATATGGCGCTAATACCAGTTTTAAGTTTTCATTTCTGCTGGTAAGGTGGTAAAAACTGGTATACCCATATTTAAGACTGCCATTTTTTTTTTCTTTTTGCTTATTTTACTTTAGTTGTAGTTTATAATTGAGTATTAGGATACGTTTAAGGAGAAAGATGTTTCAAAAATAAATAATAATGATTTCTTCTCCATTATTTTCAAGTTGAAATAATATTTGGTGAAGTTATTTATAGCGTTGAGAGAATTGAAAAGTATTTGTGTATGCCAGAAGAAACTTTAGCAACACAATAATAATAAGTTATAATTTAGCCTGAAATGATCCACTGCTGGGACAGGCCTCCCCTCTTAGAGAGGAAGTGGGCACACGGGCGCAGTGCGGGTTGGTAAATGTCACCAGTCTTCGAATTTCTGGTTTTAGGACATGTCGGTTTCCTCACAATGATTTCCTTACCCTATCCAACCTACAATTCGTAAGTCGAGGCTGTTACTACTAGGCCACCACAGCTTTAAGTTATAATTTAGTAATTAAGTACTAATTATAGTTAATGGTAAAGTGCATTTCTGCAGTATACAGGAAAGACTGCACGCATAGTGATTCCTGTTGGAGGATTACGAAGTATTCAGTTACAAAATTATAATAACTTCGGTTCAGAAATACGTCACATTACAAGAATTACGAAACAGACGAAAATCAATGCCAGTGTCAGTTATAACTATGACAGCGAACAGATGAAGGTTAGGTAACGAAAATTTAAGATTTTCATATGTTTTACTATTCTCCAAGAAATATCGTAAAAATGGAAATAATTTTCGATGAAAAATCTAAAAAAGTGTCAAAAACATGTAAGACATTCTATTTGTCGAACTTGAAAAAAAATCAATACTGCTTGAAACCGGGCGTATATGTCAGTTTCAGCCGACCAGATTCGATTATTTCACACATTAGAAGCTACTCGATGTCAATGCAGATTATTTTTCCTTAATTTTTTTATGAAATTTAGAATATCAAAATAATATATGGAGCAAGGTCACGTGCAAACATAATTTCATTATCGTTACGTAAGGGAAATACCACCGAGATATTTTCCAGCACGCGCTCTAATATGCCTCTTCAAAAGATATTATGAAATAAAATGCTTCGGTAGATGATATGAGAATAATAAAATAATAGTTTCCTTTACTTACATGTTTTAAATCCGAACGTAACTACTCAACACACCGGGAACACACCGCACCGCACCTGACGCACAGTGCTAAAGGAAACAGTGGTGACAAAGCCAGCGCTATAGCGGATGTTATATAATCACGTGTACATTTTTTATAAAGGCAACACTGTTCCACTAATGTCAAAACGATCAATTCAATCCGTGGCGTGGCAATGTTATGAATATAGGATTGATCGAAAACAGACAGCTAGATTGACCCAAAAATTCCAATTTTTTTTATTTATCTCAATCAGATTGACTGGTCTGAACGAATACCTCATTGACCGTCTAAGGCCTCCCTTATGTAAGAAAAACCGAATTATATTCACACTCCGCATTAGCTTTGGTGGAGTGCCAGGAGTGCCAGGCTAACTGTGCGTTTGCACTGGCGAAACATTTACAACAAAACATTTTGAAGTCTCTATATTCTGTCAATTTTTCATACAATGTTTAACAGGAACTAGCGATTTCAACATCTTTTGTTGTGATGTTTCGCCAGTGCAAACGCACAGTAAACTTTACACTAAACACAAGCTATTGACAAGTTTTGAGACACAAACAAACAGCAGTGCGAACGCATAATATGTGACAAATCTCTGTACATAACGCCTATTGTATATGTTTCAGCAAGGCTGTCACTCCTAGCACTCCACAGAGGCAGAGTCGAGTGAAGCGGAAATACAACAACAAATCTTGAGAAAATTACTCGTTTCGTGGAGTGCGAACGCAAATTCAACAAAACAAGATAATATGAGAGTTGTTTCTTGTGCCGTATTTCGAAACATCTACATGTTTTATATTTTTGGTGCAAACCCATAGTTGCAAGGATGGCTCTCCTTTACACTGGGTGCATTGAGATCAATGTAAACTAAACAAGACACCGCGAACAAAAAATGTGTCCCTTAAATGCCAAGTTTGACAACTACGGTGCGTGTGCGGTGCGACGAGGTACTCATAAAAGCCGGAGAAATTAAGTTTGAACCTTACACTCAAAGACGTTACTTACATTATTTTTAAATCTCTTTGCCTGCACTCAAATACATTAAATTATTTACTTAACAACTATCTTAAATCTCTTTGCCTGCTGCACTAAATCTTAACAGTGACTTGAATCGTGGTTTTGAACGTAGCTCTTCAA
The DNA here is from genome assembly GCA_949128155.2 of Xanthia icteritia. Taxonomy (NCBI): domain Eukaryota; kingdom Metazoa; phylum Arthropoda; class Insecta; order Lepidoptera; family Noctuidae; genus Xanthia; species Xanthia icteritia. The sequence goes on along the minus strand of OY855862.1, from coordinate 5,191,836 downwards.
ATAATAATCGAAAAAAAGAAATCATAAAACTAAAACCCAACTACGACAAAAATCTCAATCAGACAAATTAAAAATCCGGAGTCACAAGTGTGGGCATAACTCGAAGAGATTACGCGTATTCACACGTAATTTCTTCATCTCCGGAGTCACAACTCCGGATTTAACCAGCAGACGATCAAATCAAATCAAATCCATTTATTAGCGAGAATGTAGGTTTACACTTTATGATCTTAAAACTATAATGGCACAGTTATGTACCATTACTTATGGTGTGCAAATATTTAATTGTATTTTAATTACAATGTTAATTTAATTTATAAAAAATACAACAACAAGAAATAATATGCATGCATTAGAATTTCTTTAACAAATTTAATTAATTGATGTGAAAGTTACACATATGTCAGTTCAAGAGATAAAATTTAATATAATTATGTAAGCAATGTCAGAAAAAGATTAAATAAATAATATTGTAATTGATAATGTCATAACTGTTACAATGTCACTAAAATTTTAACATTAATTTAATAAGGTTTAAACCAATATTTATTTCAGTTTCCTTCTCCGCAATCTGATATAATATTCATTGAGATTGTAAAGGCATTTTTCTTTTAACCATTGCGTTACCTTTTTCAAGACGCTTACGATACCTCATTTGTCAAATTATGATCAGTAGTTTAGAAGTTATGAGGTAACAGATGACCATACAAACATACATACATAGCGGTTAAAATCATAACCCTCCTTTTTGCTTCGCCGTGAGAAAAACAAAAACGCATTTTTGTGAATAAAAATTGAGGCAAAATAGTTAACAGGAAAAATTTGATTACAATATGTAAAAAATTGGTAAAGCCAATATATTTTTGAGGAATTAAACATTTTCGTCCACGGAAAATTCGATAAAAATAAAATTACGTTTTTTTTTTATTATAGATAATTCAAGCAAAAATATGAACAGCGGTTTATTTACTCAAAATTCTTGTTGGCAACACTGACAATAAAGAACGATGAACACCATGTATTCTATTCCCTGGAGGACAAAAAAATATTACTTTCGGGTAGTTTCAGTATCGCGTATTACCTCATCAAGAAAGTAAATAAAGTATTTCTGGATAACATCACGTGTTACTTCGCTAAGAAAATCCATTTCTGTTATCAGAATAACATTAGGTGTTATTTAAGATAACAATAGTTAAAATGTAAGAGTTATAACTATTACAATAAAAAAACTTAAGTGGGTATTACGAAAATACTTACGTTCATTGCGTTTTTTCTTGAACTTATTATCTACATAACGTTGATTCTTGCGCTAAGATATTCTTCATTATGTTCGTGTTTCCTTTTTCCCATGATAACTACACTTTTTCTCAATGAAAAAAGAGAAAAAAACTCATAGCAATGCAACACACGTAACATGAAAGAGGTGACAGTTGACGTAGGTATGACCATAGAGTATAGTAAGGTATGACGTAGACTATCAAGGGATTATTTGTTTTTATTTTTTTAATTATTACAAAAAAACATAGATGTTTCAGAAAAAAAAAAACTTTAACCTATTTAACAGCTCTGCAAAAACTACTCTATATGTCATTGTCATTTTTTGTATCTTTGTACAGACGCCAGCAGGTCAACCTACCCGAAACTGTAAAATTTTCCCAATCAACTTTGAACCTTATTCTTTAAGTATAAAGTTGAAAATCTATTAAAGAAATTTGACAGATTGTAGTAGGTTGATGTGCTGGCGTCTGTACAGTGTGGCCGTGCAGTACAGTAAAGACGGACTACAACGTATTTTTTTTAATCTCGAGAATGCAATATAGAAGTATTTATCATCATTTCAACCGAAAGAACGTCCACTATCCATTGCTCGACATAGGCTTCCCCCAAGCATCGCCACTCCGGCCGATTCTGTGCTTCCCTCATCATCATGATATAATTTTAACAGTTTTTTTTTTGAGAAGTAAAATTTATCTGACACTAATTTCATTCAGTCCGCCAGCGCTGTCAATTTTAAGTTGATCTATAAGTTTTTTTATTTCGTCCTCATCCGTTGGCTTGAAGAAGAAAGAGTGTGGTGGAGTTTCACGTGGTTTATATTTGCCCGCAAGGGATACTTGGGTCTCGGACAGTCGCGTAAGTATGAGATCACAGAGATTCTTGCCTATGGAAGTGAAATAAGCATTACAACTATTTATAGAATCGACAGGGTCCTGAGAGTTAGAGAGAAAAGTCACTTTTTTCCGTAGGTATTTGGTTTATAAATAAATTTGATGGTGTTCACACAAGAAGGCATTTTCCAATTATTATTATTATAAACCTTTGTTGTGGGAAGTCTTTGCCCTGCAATGGCATGGCAAAGGTCTCTCTTTCATCTTTCCACTTTTCCCGGTCTACTGCGATTGCGGGCCAATCCTATGAAGGCGTCCACTGAAGAAACACGGGTGGGTTTTAGTCGGTAAGAGTCTGACACACCCTTCCGCTCCGCCCAGACCGGGAGAAGTTATTTGATAATTACACATCTAAAATCGGTGAACCCCTCTAAAACCGAACTAGTCATGTTCACCCATAAACGAGCTTTGGGCCCTTTCCGCCTGCCCAAACTGTTCGATACAGAGCTTCAGTTAGCCAACGAAGTCAAGTACCTCGGGGTTACTCTAGACAGTAAGTTAAACTGGAGTAGTCATTTAGACAATAAGCTAAACAGGGCCTGCATCACCTTCTGGCAGTGCAGGAAAATGATAGGTAAGAAGTGGGGCCTATCCCCCAAAATAATACTATGGCTGTACACCGCAGTGATCCGCCCCATGATAGCCTACGCGGCCGTGGTCTGGTGGCCCCGCACCCAGCTGGTTACAGCCTCCAGTAAACTACAACGCATGCAAAGACTGGCCTGCATGGCGACCACGGGCTGCATGAGAACTACTCCGACTGCAGCTATGGAAGCCTTGCTGGGACTACCACCGCTGCACCTGTTTATACAGCAGGAAGCTACGATGGCGGCAGTGCGTCTAAATGCAGTAAATCTCTGGGGTAAGAGAAACACACAACACACCGCGCTGCTTGAGGGACTCAGCAAGGAGTTCCCCATTACGAAAGCCATCAATGACCGGGTACCTAAACAATTTATCTTCGATAAAAAATACAAAATCCAACTTCACGAGGATCGCCGATGTGAGGGTTTGCGCCCAACAGAGCTGCATCTTCACGGATGGATCCAAAACAGGTAGTGGTACAGGTGCTGGAGTCTTCTCAGAGGACTTCAACATCCACATAGCTACACCATTGGGAGTCCATAACACAGTGTTCCAGGCCGAGTGCTTGGGTATTTCTCTTGCCGCTTCAGCAATTCTGGCTAGGAAAGTTAAGGACCACTCGATACGTATACTCTCAGATAGCATGGCTGTTCTGCAAGCGCTGAACAGTCACACTGTGGACTCTGGGCTGATATACGAGTGCCACCAGAACCTTAACCAGGTGGGTGACCTCAATAACATAACCATTCAATGGATCAAAGGACACAGCGGCTCGCTGGGGAACGATGCAGCCGACGAACTTGCTAGAAGGGGGTCGAACATGGCACCAGTGGGGCCCGAACCCATTGTACCACTCCCCTTCGGTTACCTACGCACTCTGGTAAGGAAACGAACTAGGGATCAGCATCACAAACTATGGTCGGACCAAGGTGAGTGCAGGCAGGCTAAGGAGGCACTGCCTTCAATCGACGGCCGCCTCACGAAACAGGTTCTCCGATTAACTAAACAGCAGCTGCGTACGGTTACTGCAGCTATAACTGGCCATGGGTCATTTAATAAACACCTCTTTGTCATAGGAGTTACAGACAGTCCGCTCTGCAGAGCCTGCATGGAGGACGACGAGACAGCAGCTCACGTGCTGTTAAACTGCCCGGTGGTCGCCACTTACAGGGCAAAGTACTTCGGTAACCCAGGTACCCTACGCGAGATTGCCAGTAACACCAAGGCGTTGCTGGCCTTCTTTGAGGAGCTGGGGTGGATCGAATAACAGATTTTTCCCACCCATACGCAAAATACGCGCTTTGACGTGGAGTTGCGGAAACCAGCCCGTATTACCTATTACCTAATTACACATCAAATATAAAATATAAAAGGGTGTTCACACAAGAAGGCATTTTCAAATTATTATCCTTTATTTCACTTAAACACTTATAAGTTACATTTTTAAATATTAGAACCAATATAAAAAAAAATAAAAATATAAAAAATAGTAGCCCACCGGTATCGGGAACAGGGTCCAAGTTACCGGCGGTCAGGGCTCCAGAGAGAGGAACCTCCTAACAATGCGAGCCGTGTCTAGGAGTACCGCTTTCTGAATCAAGCCCTTAATCCAGCTGCCCAACGAGAGCCTCCTTAGGTGTTGGTCGAGGCTCTTGGCAATTAAGCCATTGGCTGATACGAATATCGGCACAATGATCGCTGAGTCCACATCCCACATGTCGACAACCTCGCGAGCCAAGTCAAGATACTTAATCTGTTTATCTTTCTCGGTTTTCACGAGGTTCCCGTCATGCGGGACCGTTATGTCAATAATCATTGCGCGCCGCTCTCCTCGATCCACCACCACTATATCAGGCTTATTATATTAAATTATTTCCTTTATTTCATATATTTACATATAATTTACATTTTTAAATATTTTTATAAAAACAAAGAAAAACAAAAACATTTAAAAATATAAAAAATAGTAGCCCACCGGTATCGGGAACAGGGTCCAAGCTACCGGTAGTCAGGGCTCCTGAGAGAGGAATCTCCTAACGATACGCGCCGTGTCCAGAAGTACCGCTTTCTGGATCAAGCCCTTGATCCAGCTGCCTAGCGAGAGCCTCCTCAGGTGTTGGTCGAGGCTCTTGGCTATTATGCCATTGGCCGTCACGACTATCGGTACAATGATTGCAGAGTCCACGTCCCACATGTCGACAACCTCGTGTGCTAAGTCAAGATACTTGATTTAAATTATTATTATTATTATAAGCCTGTGTTGTCCCACTGCAGGACAAAGGCCTCCCTTGCATCTTTCCACTTTTCCCAGTCTACTGCGATTGCGGATTTGGGATCCACTGAGTGGTGATTTTTGCATATTGCTGCTCCGACATGCGGTTCTATTATATTTCATGCTGCTAAGTGCTTGGTGGAGTTCATAACCAGTTATTGTCGGGCATGCGTAAGCTTCAACTGTGTGTTGAGAAGTTTTGATGTCGGAATACAAGGATTTATAGTACTGTGTGCATATTTCGATTATTTTGGCCTTATCTCCCTGTCTCACGCCGTTGCTGTCCTTTATGTGAGTCATTGTAGATCTGCCTACTTCATACCGCGCATGGCTGATCTGAGAGAGCGGTTGTTTGTTACAGCACCGTGCACAAGTTCTGTGTTGTATTTTCTGATGTCTCTTCGTATACTTCTCTCATTGTCAATCGAGGAACTTGTCGTTCCTCGATTAGATGAATTGTATTGTGAGTTTCTTTTGTTTTTGACGTGACAACGTCTTATAAATTGGTTTGCCGGGTGACACTTCAAGAAACTGCGTTACGCTCCGCTCACGTTATGCGCTCACAATGAGAGCGAGTGAGAGGCACGCGTCCCTTCCACTCGGGCATGGTTAGCCCGCCTAAGAGCGAGAGAGACAGACATAAAAAGTGAAAGGCACGCAAAGTCGTTGTCACGTAAAACTTTCGCCCGTATACCGACTTTACAGGCAACCAATTTTTTATTGTGGTCCTTCATCTTTTGACTAGCAGTTTTGATGGCATGATGTATGTTATTATATTGAATTTCTACATCTTCTGCATCTTTTGTTGTATCTAATAAGCTGTTGAAGTGCCCCGTTGGTCTCGTAGTTGCAAGCGCGACTGCTGAGCGTGGGGTCCTAGGTTCGATTCCCGGGTCGGCCAAAGTGTTAGTGGGTTTACTAAACCCACATTTCTTTTCATTTTCTTTCTTATACTAAGCCCGGTTTAGTATAAGTAGATCTCTGGATAACCCTTCGAGGAATACAGGCGTGGTGTTGTGTGTAAGCGGTCGTCGATGCCAAGTGTGTACGGTCTCTCAGAATTCTTATGCAGTTTCTAATAGGATATTCAACCTACATGAAGTTTTTTTCCTAATAAGCGTTTTTATACTACTCTGTGCCTGATTCTGTCTGTCAACATTTGTCACACATCTCAAATAAAAACAGGCGATAAAAAGTTTTTTATGTAAATAATCTTAAAAAACACCCAAAATGTTTCAACAATATCAAAAGTGTGGAAAATAAATAAGGACAGAAACCAAAAATGTCAGTAATGGTTGAATTTTGAAACGGTATCCATTTAACTCACATGCCCTGCAAGAAAAAGGAACAATCATCATGTACGTCTACACCAAGGCGGGTTTTAGCGAGTCTTCCTACCAAAGATGTAGCCCGAGCCAGAGCCGATTGTTTTCCGAATTCGCTAAACTCGCGGATGGGCTCGCTAAGTTCGTGGAAGGCCTCGGTAAGTCCTTCCGTGTCTGGCCAATACCTAAGCGACCAAGATGATTGCAATCTAGGCGTTTATCGCAATTCACACCGGAAGGGCTCTATAAGCCCTTCAACGTCTGGCCTGTACGAAAGCGACCGAGATGATTTCAATCTAGGCGTATATCGCACTTCACATCACCATTGGCCAAAAAGTAGTGGATCGTGTCCACAAAGTCGAAAGCAGTCAAAAACCTGTATACCACTTTGCGCAGAAGTATCAGCTGTGTTTGATGAAATCCAGCATTGCCGAGATGTGATTGGGGCACTCGCCCAAGAAGCACAAAGCATAATTTGTGCTGCATCGGGGCTTCTTCTAGACGATTGCGAATGTAATAAATCAGATCCAACAAAAAATAAACATAATGCAAATCGTAAAAAGGTCAAAACGGTAAACAGTAAAAGCAGCTATAGAGAAACATTGAGGGAAAAGGGTAGCAACAAAGACACATGTTGTGTTTCATCATGGCTGGACGATTGCGTCTGCGATAAATCAGAAATAAAAAACAAGGGAAATACAACAGAAAGTAAGAAAATATGTGGAAATAAAAGTAGCCACAAAAACACCGCTAGTGATTGCTCCTGTGATGAAAAACAGAAAAAACAAAATAAAAAAATAACCACGGTAGACAGTAAAACCTGCTGTCAGAAAAAAAGTAGAGACAAAGACAAATGCTCTGTTTGTAATTCACCCAAGGATCTCGACGATTGTTTCTGTGAGGAAGACAGGAGAAATCAAAATAAAAAGATAAAAAAGCCAGGCAGGGAATGCGGCCATCAGAAAAAAATCGAGAAAAAATCTAGTGATAAGAACACCTGTTATGCTCCACCAATAGTTGCTGACGAATGTGCCTGTGACAAAGAAATGAAAAAGAGAAATAAATCGTTGAAAAAAAGTAGTGACACCTGTTGTATTCCGCCAATACCTGCTGACGATTTCGCCTGTGAAGCAGATATGAAAAAGCAAAATAAAAAGTTAAAAAACACAGACAGTGAAAACAGCTGTCAGAAAATGTTCGGGAAAAAAAGTAGTGACAAGAACACCTGTTGTGTTCCACCAGTAGTTGCTGACGATTGCGCTTGTGATTCAGAAATGAGTAGTAACTGCTGTCAGAAAACATTAAGGAAGAAAGACACAAATTGTGTTTCTATTGCAGATCTTGATAAAGACATGAAAAAGCAAAATAGGGTAATTATAACAGACAGTAAAAACAGCTGTCATAAAGCATTCCGGAAAAAAACTAGTGACAAAAACACCTGTTGTGTTAAACCAGTAGTTTTTGACGATTGGGTCTGTGAAGGAACAGAAAAGGAAAAGCGAAGTTCTAAAGAAAATAAGTCGGCCTCTGTAGCGATGGCACGTGGCATACCTTCGTGTGCCGAGAACACATGTAAGTGTCGCTTCCCGCCGGCGTATAGCCATTATTTTGATTGCACTGGCCAAATTAGTGGCAGTTGCCAGTGTGAAAAAAAAAAAAACTAGTTTCAATTAAGATATGTAAATAGATAACGCATTCACTATTTTATACATTTTATTTTAAAATTAAAAACAATACAATTTACCTAACTTTTAAAGTGGTGTGTTTTATTTAGAATTCAATAGCTTTGGAACGCGGCATTACCGCCTCCGTAAAGGTTAGAATTTATCGACACTAACTGTGCGTCTGCACAAGCGAAACATTAAAAAAAAACATATTGAAATCTGTAGTTACCTGTCAAAGTTCCATACAATATTTGACAGGAACTAAAGATTTCAACATGTTTTGTTGTGATGTTTCGCCAGTGCAAACGCACAGTAAAATCATATACAGCTCCCTTTTTTCATAATGTTCAACGGTCCCATACAAACTTGGCCCAGAAATGAACACAAATGAAACAAAATGTATTATGAAGCTTTAATAGTGTTGCATAGCCCTATATATTTTTGTTCCCCGTAAAACTTTGTAAAGGGACCTAAGACCCTGCTCAAATAAGAAACTTCAAAAAATTTATTCAATTCATGATGTTGCCATACGCAGCACCACAGAGATAAAATATAATAGAAATCGTCAAAGACAGACCCGATTACACGACTGACAAGAAGGGTGTATTTGTATAGTACACAACACACGGCTATACATCAAGCTATACATTTCTATTTTATGCTGATCTCGCATTGTATAGGATTTCCGTACGATGCGAGGTCAGCTGATACTGGAAATGTATAGCTTGATGTGTAGCAGTGTGTACATAAATGTAGTTACGCCCTATGTACAGACGCCAGCACATCAACCTACTACAATCTGTTAAATTTCTTTAATAAATTTTCAACTTTATCACTAAAGCATAAGGTTCAAAGTTGATTGGGAAAATTTGAGTTTCGGGCAGGTTGCCTTGCTGGCGTCTGTATGTAGGATCCTTTATTCTCTCGTAACAACGACGTCTCAGGGATGCATTTTAATGATTTACATGTCGTTGGTTTGTGGTGACCGCCCAGCGAAACGCTCAAAGCTTCACTTTCAATCGCAATCCGAAGGATTTTGAAGGAAATTCCTAACGCATCAACAGATCGATGTCGATAGGTGACGTTTTATAAAAATCAACATGGCGGACCAATTTGTGTACGTCAAAATGAAGGACTTTAGAGACGATTACAAAAATTTTACAGACCCTGGTAACACCAGGGTCATATATTATATTTATTTTTATTGGTTCTCCATCAACTTTACGTAACACATTTACGTAACACATTTTCTTAAACGATTACGACTAATCTGTTTCATTTTGACAGTTCAACAACATTCATTGCGGTATTTACGTTGTTGAGCCTTTTTTTTTTCGAACTTATGAAGCAATGGATTAACAATCTGTTTCAAAATGATTCAGATTCTGATTGATCGTGTATTACGCAATTAGGGTACTGTTTGCACTGGTGTTAAGCTAAACGTAACGTGAAACAGTGCAACAATCACTTACAGTCTTAACTCATATTATTTTGGGAATCGTCTACTAGTGTCAACGTCAAAAAATACCTAATGGCATCCTAATCGTGTACTAATCCTAACTATAATAATGTTGAATACGGGGATGTAGGCCGGTGTCGGTAAGGTTAACACTTCATTGAAACCACGAATCAATGTAAAGCACACACTATATTTTCTCAATTTCACGGTATACAATAATCACAATCACAAAAATAGGACAATAACGACTACACTAAGACAATAATTATGTGGGTGTCCAAGCAAAAAGGGTCCAGTTCTCGGCATTTAGTTTCCGAGATATAAGAAGTTTTGTATAGTTGGGTGAAAAAATTGCATATCGTGATTGTAATTGATTACTAATAAATGCTCAATTATCTACAATTTTATATTGTAAATGACTGTATACGATTTTTCAAAATTTCAACTTCAAATGTCTGATTAAAAAAATATGTGCCAGTTTTTGAATATTTTTTCAATCCTTACTATCAATTGACTATTCTAGATACCGAATCTAGTCTTAACAGGGCCTGCGAGGAATTTGAAAAATAGGTATTTGAAGAAAGTATTGCCGTCGTGTTACCTCAAGTCTGACTCCATAGAGTGCAATAGGAACAGCTGCAGCTCAGACCGATTATTTCACAAAAAAAAATTACGAAATCGTTTCGTATTCCCCTGTTTTCTCCTCGAAAACTGAGCCGATTCAATAATTTTTTACATTTATATTTTAAGAAAGAGCATTTCTAGGTTCCTATCATTTTCTTTTATGTTAAAAAAAAACGTATTTGTTTGGTAGGCCTCTAATCACGGCGGTAAAAATGGGGCATTTTTGTAATTTTTTGTGTCATATTTTCATTACCAATAAGTTTCTGAAAAAAAAGGAAATAACAGGGACGCGTTGTTACTTGATTTTATGAAAAAAAAAAATTGCTCTAGAGGCATTATTCAGGAAGAATAAAGGGGAATACATTTGTATGGAGAATCGCAGGCCCAGCAGTGCTATTCTGTAACCATCTCACCGTGAGTACTTAGGTGAAGTGAGCTCGGAGTGAACTGTCAGTCCCTAGCAGCAGGTGGAATGACACGTTATCTCACTTCACGTTCACTTCACCTAAGTTTTCACCGTGAGATTATTACAGAATAGACCGGCTGTTCCCTCTTAACTCAATACCCCACTACTGGACCCTTTTTGCTTGGACGCCCACATATACGAAAACTACTGAAGAACTCAAATAAGCCCAATCTAACTAAAACTACCAACGAATTCTAGGTGATTTTAGGTTATCTAACTGAGCGCGGCGCGAATATGTTGAAGCAAGCAAGGTGTTACTTTAAGAGAGATTTAAGAGTTTGACAGTTTCGGGTAGGTTGACCTGCTGGCGTCTGTACCTCGGCTTAGGGCGTCGCTGCGTCCTCCCAGCGAGCCTATCCCATGATATATTATTATTATTAGTCGGGGAGTTTAAAGCTACAGGCTCAGCATTGACGAGGGCTGGTGCATCGTCGAGCAAGGGTCGGGGGAGGGGGGGGAGGCACCGCAAATACAATTGCGGGTCTTATTTATAGGATTATACACTTACACATTTTGTGTGTAATTCTAACACCGTTTTATTGTGATCGACCAATTGGTGGTGTGCTTATCTCTGACGGGGTGAAGTTTTTAAATTACTGCACTACGACGAACTAAGAAGTTATTAGGCTTTTTTTTAATATAAAAGGGTATATAAAGGTATTTTCCCTATACGATTTGATTCTATCTGTTTGTCTCTGCATCATCCAAAGGTTGACTGGTAGAATATGCCTATGGCATTAAGTCCGCCTCTGTACATTTGTGTGCTTGAAGTATTAAATAAATAAATGAAGACTATTTTAACATTATTAATTTAATATAATTTATGCCCTTTTAACATTAAATCATACTTATGACAAGTTCTTACTGGTTTTTATGACTTAATTATAACCACAAATGCTTGCACTACTGTGCTTCCCTTACAAATATGTAATATAAATGCGAAAGTGAGTTTGATTGTTTGTAATAAACAATCAATCTCTATTAATTAATATCATGTTCATTACAATCTAGTTATCATTTAATATACTACTATTGTTTATTCTGAAAATAGTAGTGAAATAATATCAATTCTTTTTTATGCACTGGTAACAAAAAAAAAGAATTGCTGTTTTTGTCCCCTGGTAACATTGTATAAGCTGTCAGAAAAATGCGCGCAAAAGTAGGTAGTGCCTCTATAGATAGAGCGTTCATTACAACTTGTCCCGTGACGCAATTGGTAGCACAGTTCTGTCAGTCGCCATTTTGAACTCTAAGTATAATGAAACTAAGCTTGACGAGCAAAGGTGCCAACATGATGGCAAAGGACAAGTTATAGTGAACGGTTTGTGCACTGTATTTGAAATTAAGTAATCGAAGTGCTTGATCTGGAATGTCGATCTAGACTGTTTTTTCTTAAAGCGTTTTATATTACTCTGTGCAGTGTGCCTAGATCTGTCAACACTTGTCAGGCGGCTAGTGGTGTATTATCTATGGTCTAGTGTCAAATACAAGCGTTATTGTAATTATACAAACAGAACACCAAATCCAATAGTAATGGTTTAGTTCTGTCTCACTGACCATTTTACTCCCATGCCCGGCAAGGAAAATAAACAACCCCCATCAAAACCAAAATGCACGCTATCATCATGGCGTCTCTTAGAGCAGTTAGAGACCGTGCCACTCCAAGATGTTCCAAGTTCGAAACAGGTCAACGAGCCAGACCCTTCCGAATCTGGCTCGTGTGGTTGTGACGAAGATGTTAGTGCTCCAGTTACATGGTGCGCTTTAGATCCCCAACGCGAAATAAGCAGTAGATCGAGTCCAGCACAAGAGCTGAAAAACCAACCTGTGTATGAAACAGCCCAAAAACCAACCTGTGTATCAAACAGCCACGCAATAGAAGTAGAAGCTATGATTGATGAAATACGAATTTGCCGAGAAATTATTCGGAAACTAGCCCTAGAAGCAATAGACATCCTCCACCCGGAAAATTCACAGCAATACAAACAGAACCTCAAACCCCAGCAAGAACCGATAGCCAATCCGAAGGTGTCTTGTTGCGAACTTTACGACGACTCGGAAGCAAACCCAATCGAACCAGCATCCCAAGCGAAACCAATAGATTTAAGACAAAAAAGCGATTGTACAAAAAAAAAATGCGAAATATCTGAAACTATAAAATATTCAGGTTCGGAAGGACAGTCCACGACTCGATTATATCCAATCCCTCCTACCTTACCGAAATCACCTGCACTTTCAAGAAAATCGTCGGGGCCTATAGCCCAAACTGCTTGTCAGATAAAAGACAAGAGATTGGGTCAAAATGTAGTCAGAAAGAAATCTAGTAACTGTGGCTGCGAAGGAGGGAAAAAGAAAAAGGCTGACTGCAGCTGCGACGATAAATCAGAAAGTAAAACGGACTGCAAGACTTTCATTCTGAAAACATTCGGGATGAAACCTAATAACTATTGCGACGGAGAGAAAAACCAAAACCTCGGTTGCAGCTGTGACGAGACAATGAACAAAAATACCTTAGGAAAGAAACCTAGTAACTGTGGCTGCGACAACCGAGAGAAAAAGCAAAACATCAACTGCAACTGCGACGAGACAATGATGAAGCAAAATAAAGAAAACGAAAAAAGAGAAAATAAAACAGATTCTATGAGTTGCTTACAGAACACATTCGGATGTATGAGTAGGGACACCGCTCCGGTTGTTATAGACGATTGCGTCTGTGATGATGAAGAAATGAAAAAGCAAAATAGAGCTAATTGTCTAAAGGAAAAACGTAAGGCGGCCTCTGTAGCGGCAGCCTCTGTAGCGGCGGCATGTACCAGGCCTAAGTGTGCGGCGAATACTTGTACGTGCCACTTCCCGCCTGCGTATAGCCAATATTTTGAATGCACTGGCCATGTGAGTGGTAATTGCCATTGTGATAAAAATGCCTAGTTCAAATGTGTCGTAGGCTGATTTGATACTTCGAATTTTCGCGAAAACACAGATAATTAGATAATGGTGAAAACATTTCTGCGAGCAACTTGGAAGTAGCGCTCGCCGGCCGCTGCTCCGGTACCGCTCGCTTCGCTCGCTCGGCTTGCGCGCAGTTGGTTACATTTCTAACACAACCGAATCTATTTTACCCAGTTCAAAATGACGAATCATACAATCTGCCGCATAAATGCTTTCGCAATTGTCTAATTACCTAGTCGCAGGCAGCGGCCGGCGAGCGCTACTTCCAGGTTGCTCGCAGGAAATGTTGTCATCATCGTCTAATTATCCGTGTTTTCGCAATGTTCCTAGGGTATCCCTAGGGTTTCGTCGCGAAAATTCGAATTATCAAATCATCCTACGACTTATGCAGACGTATTACAATGTACATAATATATTAAGTTGTGTGTTTTATTTAAGACTAGCTGCAGTGTAACGTTAAGTGAGCTAAGGAGGGATGTTTTGAAACAGAGTGCTCCATAAGTTCAAAAAAAAATCCTCAACAACGTAAATAGAGCAATAAATTAATGTTGTTGAACTGTCAAAATGAAACAGATTAGTCGTAATCATTTACGAAAATGTGTTACCAATGGGGTTAAAGACTGAAAGCTCATCATAGGTGGCAGCACAGTTGTACGTCTTCAAACCGCCATTGTTGTGTTTATGTTTACTTTTGTGTTGATCAAAAATTATACGAAAACTAGATAAATATTTATGCGACTTGGACTGTAGCACTATTGAAAGACAGGGGAAGCGTCTACCACTGGTAAAAAAGCAGCTTTAGTGGAACAGTCAATAAATTAAGAACATTTTATAATTTATAGGTTATTTTATCTTTGTTGACTAAGTTCTTTTTTGGTTGAAGACTGGAGGCATACGACAGGAATAACCTGATCGGAGTTGAACACCAACTCGAGGATGATCTTTCTGACTGAAAAACTTCAAACTAAGTGCTATCCACTTAGTTAGTGTTAGGTGTTAGTACTGATCATATTATGTGATAATATAACACCCACACACTGCTATATTTTACTTATTATCACACCACAAGTCCCTGTAGGTAATGAAAACAGACTAAGTTATCTTGGGAGCACCACCTATACACGACTTTCTCCTATACAAGTTTTCAGGTTAAAAAAGAATAGCACATAACCTCGACGAATTATTTGGTTTCCATTTTTTTCTTCAGAGAGATCTCTCCCACACTTTTCTTCTTATCGGTCTCCGGATTTTTGCAGTCAACAGCTGCGCAAGCGCAAGGCATATTACTTCAGAAGTTGAATGTTTACAAAAAAAATATGTATATTGATTGACAGCTAGCCGTCAAATTTTAAAATGTAATGTACGATGATAGCGACATCTGAAGTGAGCAAATGGCAGTTTTTATCCTAATTAGATAGCTAGTGTACTACCTAACCACCGAACCTACAAAAAAATATTCTAGCCTTTGTTTATTCTAAAACTCCAGCTACTACGTATCAAAGGCTAATTTCCAACCAGTTGTTTACTCCCGGACCAACAAACTCACAAACTATTCCATATTATAATAACAGCTTTTAAGAGAATGGTAGTAGATAGCGAGCCCGCGAGCCCCTTTTTTCTTGGGCACTTTACTGGACAATTATCTCGGAGAGGTAGCTCACAGTCACATAGTGGACAATGTTAGTGGATTTGGAAATACTGCCAAATTCTTTTGCAAACGTACAAATGTTACCGGGAAAAATAAATGTATTATTTTTCCTGGTAATATTTTTCGTTGTATGGGATTTTGGCGCTAAATATATATTTTTTCGTCAATGTTTTGAGGTGATTTGGACTTTTTTTTTTTAAACAAGCGAATCTTGCATATGATGTGTAACATCTGACATCTCACCTTGGTAATTAGCAACTTGTTTGATTAGTTGACAAGATCATAGAGTGAAATTGCCCACATACGATATTAGCCCTTATTTATCAGTAAAAATAGGGATTTAATCGCCGTCGCTTGCCGGGCTTCACAGTCGGATCGCTTTGCGGCACTTATAATTGCTGCGGGGACTTTATCGGTTAAAGGGGCGGGGCCTCGTCAAGGTCGTTTCTTACGGCCAATATTAGCACCACGTGCGCTCATTGATCACATAAAATAGCGCGTGCTTCCCCGGCTTCCTGTGACACACTTCCATCCCTTTTCATGAAATCACTCCCACAGATTTAATTATTTCGATTTTTCTTGATTTCGATTTTAATTGCAGGAAAGCGAGAGGAAAGAAGTTACACATCAACAATTAAACAACACCGAAGCCTTATTTCGTTTAATTATTATATTAGCATCATTGTTTAAAATTATTTTTTCTTGGTAGAACATTTTTTCTTGCCTGCGTTCTTGCCCTTGGATCTTCCTGGTGACACTAATTTGACTTTCTTCTCTTCGATTGCTGCCGGTACTGGGTTTAGATCACTTTGTATTCTCACTTTACGGAAACAAGAACGAGACGAGCGCGCCCCGGGATAACTCATGGCTGTAAAATTAAAATTATAATAATTCGATCAATCAATGTTATCTTCGACAGGTTGTTGAATCGAAAATTACACATTTTCAATTACTAACTTGCCTTGCTCCCTACAGCAAAATAGCTGTCGAAAGAATGGCGACAGTTTATTTGATCAAACTTGTTAGGTTTTGGATGTGTGAAAAGCCGAGAGCTCTTGTAATAACATTCGTTGATATTCAATTCGGCATGGAAGCGTACCGAAAGGTTGTGAATAGCTATGCTGATCTGGATTTTGTATACCACAAGCTTAAAATACGATAGACATAGATATATTTAGTAACTTATTCCGCTAATCTATTCCTGAAGAGTCATAAAAAACCCTGTAAGAAATCCACACGTGTATCACCTCTCAACAAGGCATCCTCAGGATGACGATTGACTTGTCGCGATCCCGAACATGGCGTGTTTTCTCTGCGTCCGGCACTCGGCGTGACAACACGCCGTGTTCGGGTTCGTTCTAAATATATCTACGTTTCAAGTATTTTATAATGGATTTCCACAAGGTCACGCCTGAATCAATTAACTACTGTAAGCTTGCCTAATTCCTCTTAAATTATATTTGAATGTCTTTGGACTTGGTGATTGGTTACGCAATGCCTTGGGAATATAATATTTGCATTTCGCGGGCTGCGCATGATCAATAGAAACAGCAGAATAGTGTCCACAAACCGGATTTTGGAGTGCAAGCCGGTTTCCGTTCTGTAGGGCTGACAACCTCAGAAACCTTTGTTCGTGGAGAAGTAGAAGAAGGCGAAGGTCTGCGATGTTTAACTGACGCGGATTTTACTGAAATATTAAAAGACGTACGATCATTAGTAATTGTATCTTCATAGTGTTGGTGGGATAATTGAAGAAATACGCACAAGTTCAAGGAATCTATTATTTTTAGCGTTCAACAACGAGTGAACGCCTTATGTGTATTGACAAACGTTTCAATAATCACAAACCATCAACGAATTAAATAATGATATTACGATCATCATTATCAATCAGTTCAGACGGAAGACATTCCCAGCTGTAGTGGAGATAGTTCTCCCCCAAGCATAATTACAACGCTGAGGTCTGAGGTCTGCGCTAGCTAACTGCTAACCCCATCAAGTGGATTCCCGCGACCTCAGGTCATCAGTGTTCTCCTTGCAGGTCTACCTTCACTGTGTCTAAAACTTATCGGTCCCAAATATCCTGAAACCGTTCCGCACCACAATAAAATATGTGGATCACTAACCATCAACGAATTAAATAATAATATTACGATCATCATAATCAATCATTTCAGACGGAAGACATTCCCAGCTGTAGTGGAGATAGTTCTCCCCCAAGCATAATTACAACGTGTGGTTTAGAAATCACGGAAATTCCTGTTACACCTCTAATTCCTGTTTATTAGATAAAACTCACCGCAAATTTTTTCCATCTTTTCTCTCAGTGGTTTTATCATACAGTCCACAGGATTTACTTTGCTATCATTTATGAATCCATACTGGGTCATGTCTATTGAGGCGGTTTTTCTATAACAAATCTTTTGAATAAAGTCTTTAGTATCTTTTGACATGGTATTGTTTTTAGAGGCATTGCGCTCTTTTGATTTCACAGAGTTGGCACGAATGCGTAAATTGACTTCATCATCTTCGGAAAAAGACTTCATTTTTTTATTATGTAGGCCTCCCACAAGTAACACCGATTACCAAGAGAAGGCCGCGGGAATCCTTTGGATGTGAGCACGCGACCAGTCGATGTGGCGACTCTTGGGGGAGGCCCATACAGTGGACGTTTTTCGAGTGAAATTAATATATAAATAATGCAAGCTGATTATAACAAGGGATTTTGTGTCATTTTGAAGTTTCAGAAATTGAAAGATTACAAAAGACAAAGGATTGTGTGAAATATCTTTGGAATATAAAATACTTTTCTGGGGTATTCCACTAATCCCCATCAACAATATGTGAACTTTCCTGTCCAAAAATCCCCATCAATTGGGATTTGTGGACAGGAATTAATAACTTTTTGCTTTATTTGTTTGCGTCAATGTTTTTCATCATTACAGAAAACTATTTTGTCATAAAGCTGTTATGAGCGCCTTAACAATAGGTTACATAGTACCGTACTAAATACTTAGTCTGTGAATAACACCGTCTCAATACTATGAAATATTTCCCTTACTAATGAACTACGAAGTTAGAAAGAAAACAAAAAAAAAAAAAAAATTTGTTCATAATAAAGTAAAAACTTATCCATATTGCGGTTATCGGTTTTTGTAAAACCGATACAACCATCAAAAAATATTTTTAATTATTAATCTGTGGTAAAACCTGGCAACACAAATGACAGCCAGCTTTCCGTCAGCGAAGTATAGTATTTCCTAAAAAATATCGAAAATCTAGTATGACCTACGTATAGTAAAAGTACTCTGTGAAGGGCACGCACGTAGAGTTTAGTAACTGTGCGTTTGCACTGGCGAAACATGTTAAAATCTCTAGTTCCTGTCAAACATTGTATGGAAGATTGACAGAAAGTGAAGATTTTAACATGTTTTGTTGTGAATGTCTCGAAAGATATTGAAATCTTATATTTCTGTTAATCTTCCATACAATATTTGACATGAACTAGAGATTTCAACAAGTTTTGTTGTGATGTTTCGCCAGTGCAAACGCACAGTAATAGATTGGGCACGCACCATAAATATTAATTTGAAGAAAAAAAAATTGTTTCTAGCTGCCGGGCCCGTGCCGTGGTCGGTGCTAAATTGCTAATGCCGTGCTGGTGACCAAAACGCCCAATAGGTTTTTAGGCGACAAACGTTATATGTTTACATTCTCCTCTTGCACCGCTGTGTGGGTCCAGTTTACTTCAACACGAGGCATTTGTCCTTTAGCACGCTTTGTCACAGGCTTTGATGAAAGCCGGGAATTATCGAGGTATCGACACTTACTAATAGTACATTTTCTCGAAGTTGAGGATTGTATTTCACAAGAATAATAAAATATTCGGATACTTATTGCTTTATCAGTAAACAGTTTACTAGATGGCGCTGTGAACCACAAATGACAATGATTTACTTGTAATGCATTTGTGCCGAATCTTGATTTTTCAAGTAATGAAAAATACAATCAACTTGAATGAACAATCATATAAATACACCTAATGGGGTTGAAGCGATACTGTAATGCCTCTGGAATGTTCGCGGAGGCGAGGGTGAACGCGTTTAATGCCATTCAGAGAAACAGAATTGCATCATTCATGTCCAGGGTTGGTACGTGTAGAAACAGTATAGTTAAGGACCTTGCTGATAGGATGTATGCTACCGAGACCTACAAACGGTGACTGCAAATAGCCGTGTAAATGTTTTTAAGTTAGATTATTAATTTTAAATTTGATTTTTAATATTCATTTTAATTGTTATTTTGATTTTGTTATTTTAAATGTATGTGTTTTTTTTATGGACCATGTGGTCTGCAATAAAGATTTTTATTTATTTATATCAATAAATAATGGAATGATTAGTTTATTCTGTAAACATTAGGCACATAACAACTTATAACTAATTAATTAATAAAAACTAGCAAAATTATATAATAACTAAACTAAAATATAACATCGAAAAATGCATCCGCATCGCTGTCGACTGGTAATGTACCCAAGAGACTGGCCGTATTGCTACGTTGTATGGCAATGCTTGCCTTTGCCCAAGGTAAAAACCAGCCCTTGGGTCACGGGAACTGTGAAACAGCCGTTTTGAGAATTCATTAAAGAGGCCGTAAGCACTCGGACCCCACCCTAGCTATATTAGAAACCAATGGCTTGGCACGCGACCATGGCAAGAGACCGGACAGCATGTCTTTATCTCCATGGAAGATGGATAGGCCTTTAGTGTGGGATGCAACCTGTGTCGACACTCTTGCGCCATTCCGTTTTCCTGGCTTGGAGTGCTGAGCTGGTGTTGCTGCTGCAGCTGCAGAAAACCTCAAGCGGCGTAAGTATAATAACCTCTTTTTTTTTTGGAAATTATCAAATAACTTCTCCCGCTCTGAGTGAAGCGTGTAGCGTTGTGTGGACTCACAACTATAATTAGTCGAGTGATGCTAAAATATTACAATTAGTAAGTTCCTAATCACATCACTAGAATCGGGGTACAACACTAACTTTCTTTCTGGGGACGCTCCAGGGGCCTTATTATGAACAGTGCTGGGAAACTCCGAACAAATATTTTTTGTATGGGATTTGTGACCGTTCTTTAGCCAACATTCAGAAACACACGTCAAAATGACATAATCACAAAATGACCAACATTACATTACGAAGTGGTCACAAACATGTCTGCCTTCGCGCAAGTATTATTGTTTGTGTTGTGATTTATCTGTTTGTTTTTCCTTTTTCTGTATGATTTCGGTATATAACATATCAGAATAATTGGCGGTGATTCCAAGTTTGTGAACCATCATGGGTAAGGGTCACAGAATATGTGGAGTTTGCGGTATCAAGGAGGCCTGGCATACTGTAAAAATGTTGCATTTTTCCAAGATTTCACTGAATCCATACCGGTGAGTACCGATATTTATTGCTAATGTGATCTTGTGCTCACCTAACACAATGCTATTCATTTACAATCAGGAAATTAAAGCATCATTCAAATTCTGTAATACGACTGGGCCATCAATGAAGATTAATTATTGAAACTTGAAGAAATGGTTTAAACATTGTGCCTACAGTAATATTTGTCTAATTGTAATCTAATTTAGTCTAACTAGGTTGACTTATAGATATATGGGTCAGAGAGACTCATATTATATTATCTACCTGTGACACCATTATGTAAATACTGGGAATATGAAATAAATCTTTTTCAGTTTCATATTCAAAGTATAATAATCTATTCCATTTAGTTATGCTGATAGTGTGAATTGGGGGATCTCTTAACTTTAAATCACACTAAATAAATTCACAGTCAAACTTAGTCAGTTATACGAGTAAGCTTAGTTATACGAGTAAGCGAGTAAACTTTGATATTTTGTGTCTTCCAGCTGTCGAGAGTGGCTAAAAGCAGTTGGTCACTTAGAACTAGTGCATCTACCAATAGAAAAACTGCATGAGCAGCGAAATGTATGTGCTAACCACTTTAGAAGAAAGTATTTTAACAAATAGGGAAATCGTCTACAGAAGTGAAGTAGTTTCAGTATAATCCTCCATTAAGCTTTTCATGAGATGATGTTACAAACAGACAGATAAATAAATTCTCAAAATTGATTGAGATGATTAATAGAGCACAAATTAATTGTGCTCTATTAATCATTTCAAATGAAAAGATCCCTGCGTTTTATATGCAGAGAAATGTTTACAAGTCTAATCGAAAATGTTGCTTATATTTAATTAATTATGTTTACAGATTTAACACAAAGGGAAAATCAGTTGATGGAACAATTGCAAAAAACTAAATGCAGCCTGGCATCACTAAGACGCAGTGCAAATCTCTTGGAAAAATTTGAGTCAGATGTGCTAAAAGGAATTGTGACGTTGGTGCTAAAAAACAAAAAACGAAGCCATTTTGCCCTGATACCGATGTTGCTTGCTCATTTATATAAATTAATAAATACTGAAATCATTTAAATCTGTTTTATTTTACCGATTTATCAAAATAAATTAGGTTTAGAGCCTCACTATTATCTGCATAGAATGCATTTTATCGATATCGATAAGTTTATTGATTTCTATACGTTGCGCATCCCTATATGACAGTTCTTCCCTTCAAGGACATGGTTGTCAAGTTTGTTATAATTTTCATGTTGGTAGCTATGTTTTTTTTTATGTGGTTGGCTAAAGACGGTCACAAATTCTCAAAAACTGAATGTTCTAAGTTCCGCCTCTTAATTACATGCTCTGTGATTATGAACTCTTATTTCCAGCACAGATTTCCAGGCAGTTTACGGCGTAAACAGAACTGCCTTGCAATTTCGTATTATGAACTCGTCAAACAAGCCAGTCAGTGGTCACGTGACACCCTGGCCGGCTTCTACCCGACTATTGGCTGGAAATACCGTATTATGAACGTTCGTTTGACATTTCTTGACATATTAAAACTGATAATAAGTAACCTCACAATCACAGAGCATGTAATTCTCACAATCCATTCAATTTACGTTGCTTCAGAGTAGCTTTTATTGTTGGCGAAATTATTCCTAAATGTTAACTACATAAGAAAATACGCCAAGCGCTAACTACGCCAGCGCTTGACCCAGTCCTCCATACATTTTTGGTAAGCTGATTGAGGGTCTTCAACTCCTTCTTTTATAGCTTCAATCGACTCGAAACGTCTTCCTCGAAGAGGTAATGTTAGCCTCGGGAATAGGAAAAAGTCAGACGGAGCCATATCAGGTGAGTACAGCGCTTGGTCGATGACATTCGCTGAGTTTTTGGCTAAGATCTCTTGCACAATGATGGCTTTGTGCAATGGTGCATCATCATGGTGCAAAATCTATGAATTGTCGTTCCACGAAATCTGGTTTTGAGCGGATATTCTCTCGCAAACGCCTTATGAATGACGCCTAAAAAATACTCCATAATCAAATAACTCCGTCTGTCCCTCTGGAAGAAATTCGTAGTGCACTACACCGCGGTAATCGAAGAAAATTATCAGCATAATTTTCGCGGTACTTTTTACAGAGATTATTAAACCATCCACAAAGTTTCTTAGCCAACATGATTTAAAAAAAATAACCAACGAATACTGGCATCTGGCAACACTATCCTGACTCTCGAAATATTTTAATGTGTTGTATAAATATATTTGTAATACGGTAGAAAAAATTTAATTCGTTTTGTAATCTTAAATGTATATCAATTAATTAGTTGTAATTTAATTAGTATAAAGACGACGATAATTATCACTGAGATGTATTCACCCAACCCGAAAGGGAGGTGGATAATATAAACAAAAAGTGTATTGATGTGGAAACATATCTGTAAAACAATTGTCTCACTTTATTGTATACTACATCTAAGTTATACCCATTTATGTATTCGACTGAAAGACTCGTATCTATGGTCATGAATAAAAACTTATTAAAAAAAAAAAAACTCTGAAACCTCCGATGAGGTTCTGACTGATTTTGTATTTGACATTTAATATTTATCATTTCTTCGTGATTTCTTCTGTGGTGTGAACAAATTACGCGATTTCATTTAAAAGCAAAAAATAATTATGTCTGCTTTACACGAAGCTTTGATGCCCATTTCTTGGCTAGCAGGACGCTGGGCTACTGAGGAAGGTCGCGGCACGTACCCTAACATCCCTGATTTCCAATACCATGAAGAATTGGAATTTTCTTGCATCGGTGCGTAAGTGAAAAAGATTTTAAATGTCTACCTACATTTTTATTTCCGATAGGAAAATCGTAATGAGTCGCTTTAATAATGTTATTTATTATGCTTTTAAATCTAAACTCTTGTTAAGATAAGCTGCCAAGGTAATAATAATTATGGTAGAAAAAACAGTTATGTAAATTTTGTTTTCGCAATTATTTTTTTCACAAACGCACATTTATGAATGAAATATATGAATTTATTCCATACTCATTTCAAATATAACATTTATTTATGACTATGAGTAGATATACTAATTACAAATATGTGAAGTAAAAGTTCCAATAATATATTTCCAAAACAGTAGAATATTCAAACATATAAAAATATAACAAACCAAGAAAACCTATTTGAGACTCCTGCTACAGATTCATTAAAAGATCTTTCAACTTTCGTAAGCATTATAAAATTCATCCATTATGTTCCTAGGGAAGCATTAGACCATTTTTATTGTCTTTCGACAAACCAATCTTAGTCCTTGTATGCACATACATAATCCTTTTGAATCTAGTACAAACATGTATGACAATATTATTATAAAATCTTAGACAGAAATCGAGACGTGGTAATAAAAACATTTATACTGTGCACAATATTTCATACACTTTGTAAGGGACTTCTTTTCCGGAGAACGAGATGTACATCGCTTGGTGGCTAGGATGAACCTTCCCAGGTGTCAATGACCCTTGTTCCTTAGCCCTGCCCACGTACAGAAGTTCTCCACTGGATGTGTTGCCACCAACCACTGCGTTCTGAGGTATGTTTGCATCACGGCATTCCTGCCATTGGATCCTATCAGGGCGAGCGCACAGTACCTCGATATTCCTCACAGCATTTTCATTCCCTCCCCAGGGTACGTACCCTGCAAACTGGCCCTGAAACATGAGGCAACTTACGTAAGCTGCCTCATGTTTCAGGGCCAGTTTGCCGGGTATGAGGTCTCCTTCAAACCTGGCACGGATGACCCAGAGAGGGCTACCGTCATAGCCTTCAAAACCACCCACGACTGCATGGTCGCTGAGCATGTGAGCATCGTTCGGTGTTGTAGCAACCCATTCCACTGAACCTCCGTAAGCTGGAGTAGGAGATACATTAGGGTATCCAGGAGTGGGAGCATAACCGAATCCTGGCCCCGCGGGTGCTGAAGGATATGACTTCGCCGATGGCGGCTGTCCAGTTTGCCCCGGCTGGCCCGGTTGGTACGGGTACCCAAAACTAGGTTGATATTGTGGTTGGTACTGCGGCGGGAAACCGGGTTGGCCCGGCGGTGGGGCGCCAGCATTTACAGGGTTATATATCTGCGGATATATTTGTTGACCCTGTGGTGGCGGGTATTGCTGAGGGTTGCCGTACGGATACCCAGACATGTTGGAAATGTTTTAGTAATCACAGCACAAATAAATGAACGAACGTGAAACAGCACGCGAGCACTATTATATATTATTATACGCGAGCTTTAGGCAATGGCACCCCACATTCCAGGGATAGAATTTTATTTTCAATATCAAAAGATTATTGTGTGGAGAAAAATGAAATAAAATAAAAATTAAAGGGGTCCCTTTAATTTTTATTTTATTTCATTTTTATTATTTGTTGTTAGAGGCAATAAAAATGCATAATCTGTGAAATTTTTAACTGTACCTATTACGATTCATGAGATACAGCTCACTGACAGACAGACAGACAGACAGAGGAGGCTTAGTGGCAGGGTTCCGTTTGGCACCCTTCGGGTACGCAACTCTAGAAATGATTACCGATTGTCTGACGATGATTGGAAAGGGTGTTACGTATCACGTTTTTGTGACATTAAATTCTCAGGCGGAGTTGGGCGGGTTTTTAATACGCGGGGCTCTCTTTTGCGCGGGGCCCCTAGCAATTTCTACTCTTGCTATGTGGTTAATCCGTCATTGACTTTCATTGCACTCAAATAATAAAATCTGCAATAAAAAATATTGCCACTGAAAAAGGCAAATTTAATAGCTATCAAAGAAAATTTGCACGCAATACAATAATTTCTTTTATTTCGTGGTAGATTAACTACTCATATTTCATTTCTATAATTCCAGGTCAACCGATGTTCAACTTCATATCGAAATCGAAGCATCCCGAAACGCAGGCACCGATGCACCAAGAGCGTGGCTTCTTACGCATCAAGCCCGGCTCCAACGAGCTGGCATTCACGGTCAGCCACAACTTCGGCCTCACTTCCCTTGAAGAAGGCACATGCGATGTAGAAAAGAAACAGCTAACTGTTGAAACTGTTAGCTTAGCTCGGATTTCATTTGCAAAGCCGCCATTTGTGAAGAGAATTAAGCGGAACATTAAATTATTGGCGCCTGATACTTTGGAAGTGGTGTTGTTTATGGAGACAGATAAGACTCCGATGACTGAGCATCTGAAAGCAGTCTATAAAAAAGTTGATGGCTAAATAAGTATTAATTTTTAGTGTTGTCAGTGGCTGATCCACTGTTAGCCCAGGGGGTCCATTTTTTAACTTTTTGGCAGTTAAAGTGCATTTAACTCTACTTACCCACTTTCTGTCTATATCCTTTTCCCAACTATATAGGGGTCAGCCGAATGCCAGTATTTTACATGGAGGAACTGCCTATCTGACCTCCACAACACAGTTACAGCGTTACTTGATACTAACGCACTTTATAATAAACTAGCTTCCGCTAGCGGCTTCGCCCGCGTGATTTCTTCATAAATTATAGTCTATGTTACTCAGTGTTAATAGAGCATTCTACTGGTGAAAGAATTTTTCAAATCGGTCCAGTAGTTTTTGAGTTTATTCGTTACAAACAACAATACGTTTTTTTTTCTCTTAAATATTACTGTAGTGTAAGAACATCGAATTTTCATGTGCTAATTTTATTATTATTTGCTTTAAGTGTAGGTGTGTTTGAAACATGTGAGATTCTTTTGATACTGATTTTTTAAATTCTTAGTGTTATTTAGGCCGGCCACACACCTACATACGGACTTTCGTTTCGTAATTCCGTTTCAAAATAATTTTTCGGAATTCCGCAGGCAACAAATCCATACAAAATCAAGGATTTATCACACACGTACCTACAGTAGTTCTCCGGTTGCAATTCCGAAACGTAATTCCGTACTATTTATGTGGCCGGCCTTAACTGTTTAGTTCCTATTGACTTATTTATGAGCCTAAAAGACGTTTAATACTCACCAAAATGATATTATACTGTAAAATAAAGACTGAAAAAAAAACTGGTTTTAAATAAGTGTAGCCTGACGCACTTCTCCCTCCGCCGACGAGGAAGCAACTAGCCATTGACTGTTTTCTCGTAAAAGAGATAGGTACAGACGCCAGCACACCAACCTACTACAATCTGTCAAATTTCTTTATATAGATTTTCAACTTTATCACTAAAGCATAGTTTCGGACGTGCTGGCGTCTGTACATTATATATTAGTAGTCGATCGCTGAGTGTTCTCACTGCCGGATGCCATCGAGACTCCTCGCCACTAGTTGGTCGCAGCGACAACTCCTCTCCGCTAGCTGGTCGCAGCGACAACCCCTCTCCGCTAGTTGGTCGCAGCGACAAGAGCTATCCAAGAAACTACTCGCTCAGCGACGCTCATTTGTCGGGCAACACTCCCTGACCGACTCTCGCTTAGTGCATACGCATACCAGCAACAGCAAGTGACTGGGCAGTCATTGTACTTGCCGCACTCGCACACTCGGTCGTAGCCCAGCGACAAAACTATCTAAACTACACACTTGCTGCTCGCTAACTCTTTTCTATGTAGTTGCTAGCTCAACTCGCTTCTCATAATAGTCGGTAAGGCGGGTAGCACACCTCCGCCGCGAAACCATAGCAGCGAAACGGCAGTATTTAACAGACTCGTCATGTTCCGTTACGAGCTAAGGCCATCATCGTCGGCGGTGAGACAGGTGCTTAGTAATTAAATATTTTTTTAACAACCCTAGAGCATAATGAGAACAAACATTTTGTGGTTTACGTTATGCTGCGATCCCAAGGCCCGCTGTCTTACAGGCCGTGGGAACCGTCGCGGTCGATTCGATGAGGCCTGTGGTGGAAAGGCTCGGTACGGGCCGCGACGCCTCGACAGGCGTGGCCGCGCGCCTGGCCTCGACGGGCCGTGGGACCGCGGCTTTAGAATGATTTATTAAAGTAAATAGTTTTCTATGTTTCGGCCTTTCTTCTTGTTACGTAACTATTTGGTTTACCATTATTACCCGACTGTAAAGAAGGGTTATGTTTTCAAGAATAGAATTTTGTTATAACTTTACTATCTCATAAGCATTTGTTAGTTTAAAACACTTTTTTGCCTATAATAAACTATTTCTTCTGGACAGCAACTTCTTATTAATGTTTACCATTTTCTTAGAACCTTAATAAATGCTGGAGTTGCTTCTTTTAGGAGGGATGTCTTTCCCAATTTGGAATTGTCTAACATACTCTAACTGAAAAGGCGCCGGCAGAAGTAGTACCCACATTTCGTTTTATTTAAAATTCCAACTCCTGGATAATAAGTAGCGAGACTTTCCAAACAAATCCAGACTCATGGCTGGTTTTGAAGAATATCCTAATGGAAAAAATTGAAAACTATTTTACCAGCGAGGCAACCGTAGGTTGGTAGGTTCGTCAGAAAGGTTTTTTTCTTTAAAAAGCCTACTCCAGGCCTGAAACAGCCGATCCTACCTGTTATGATATATTCTGACAGGTTGTTGGCACTTAGCACAGTGGCTGACTAAGCGCTTGCGCAGACTGGCGGACGGGACGACAGGATTTTAAAATTATCAATTGAATTTAATACTTACCCAATCAATATAAGGTATGCATATATTTCAATGGTCGGTGATCGATCTTGGAGCATCACAGCGCAGTTTTCTCTGGAGCATTGAAGAGCACGCTGGAGGTATGCGTGGGAGTCAAAAGCAACTTTTCGACTGCGTAGTCGCTAGTAGGATAATCAAATCTACTCGAGCGGCGACTACTCGGCGGATGTCGCGGCATACAGGCGGATGCTTCGGTAAGCTGGCGCACGCTCACGGTATCGCAGAGGATTTTTCGTCAGTGTGCGCTGGCGATGGCGGATAGAGGAATAATAATAAGCCTCCTCGATGTTCCCCCCCTGCCTTCCAGTAATTCTATAACAACTGAAAGTAGATTTTATTTACTTCTGAAATTTGTATTACAAAACGGAATGGCGCGAGCATCAGCCAGTCTATTCTGTAATAATCTCACGGTGAAAACTTAGGTGAAGTGAGCTGTCATTCCACCTGCTGCTAGGGACTGACAGCTCACTCCGAGCTCACTTCACCTAAGTTATCACGGTGAGATGGTTACAGAATAGCACTGCCGCTCTTCGCCGCCACTTCGTTGGTTTGTATCTACTGAGCCAGCGTCGCAATGTGGCGCAGGTTAAACACCCGGAAGGAACGTACATTTATGACCTACACCTACCATATAGCAGCCTGGGCTCTGTCAACTACTCGATTTTATAAGAATCACTTTTTTCGGGATTTGACCCCCTACAAGACTGGAGCAACGATCTTCGGCTTGGTAGTTGCTAGCAGCAAGATGAGTGTAGCTAAGACTCGTCTTGTAATTGGAAAGGCTTATGTTAGGTACATTGTCTACAGGGTTAATTTAAATTAGCTAGCGAAACTGCAGACGTGATGAGTACCCATCGATATCTAGAACCATGATAAAATTAAAAAGGTTTGTTATTTTTTGAGGGGTGAGCAACCTCTGGTTGTGTTGTTACTTGAAGTGTGAGTTGAGAAAAACTTTTTTTTTTGTTTTTTCGTGTTTAGATATCGATACCAATCATGTCTGTGAAGATTGCACAAAAAAAAATGTTTTTTGGTTTAAGTAACCTACACTAAGTGCGGTCGACGACCCCTCAAAAAAAACAATTTTTTGTTTTATTATCATAACATCAACATCACGCCTTGTTTCCCCGAAGGGTTGGGCAGAGGTGTACCTGTAGTACACCCACATTTTGCCAGTTATGTTTAAGTCCTATGTAATAGGGGGCGAGCCTATTGCCATCAGCCGGGCACAAATATCTAGACTCCGAGCTGCTACCGAGAAATTCCATAATTATAGAAAAACCCAATTGCACTTTGCCCAACCTGGGAATCGAACCCAGGACCTCATGCTCAGCAGTCGCAAGTGCGACCATTAGACCACCGAGGCAGTCAAGTCAGTTCGAGGTATTATCATGTTTAAATATCAATACCCAATTATACTCATCATGTGTACGGAGTTTCGCTAGGTAATTTAATTTGACCCTGTATATTAGATTGCTATAGAACCGGCACAGCGTGGTTTTCACTACCATCCAAATACCAAAATTCAACTTTATTGCAACAGACACAAGGTTGATATTTTGTTTGTCTAGTCTGGGCACTGGGAGGCGAGTATCGGGCACAGATACTATAAAAAAAACCAAATAACTGTGTTTAATGAATCTTTATTTCAAATACCCTTAGCATTAATGATTTTCCTATAACGTGATAACGAAGATATCGACACAATGTGTTGACCACAAATACAATACAACAAAATTAAACTTAAAAATATAGTAAATATTTTAATAGTTTCGACTAATTTATTACAATAGTCATGTGGCCTATACAATACATAGGTTCCCATAATTTACTAAATTTTAAAATCGTGTTTACGTTTACTTTTGCCAAAACGTATCGTCAAAAAAAAAAAGTTTTATTTTATTATTAATCTTATGTAATGTACAGTCCGGAAAATTTGTTGTTATAGTCCGCACGCAACTGCTAGTCCCCGCCTGACGTATGTGAGCGGTGAGACGGGGGAGGGCACCATTGATAAAATTGTCAGACTAAGTTAGCTTGGCCTTTGTCTAAAGCTCACGTACCTCAGGCGGTGACAAGCAGTCGCGCGCGGACTCTATGCAAAATGACACACTACGTCAATTTGACATTTCATACAAATGTCAAAGAATGAAAGTTGTGATTTGAATAAACGGACAATTAAAGTTTTGGTAGTCAATTTGCATATCAAATAATTTCCGTAACCTTTACAATCTTCATTTCCCTGATACATAGATACGTGTTTTCTCACGCCATGTTTCGGTTCAGCCCGATTGGGTTCGAGGTCAAACTGGCCGCGTGATCAGATCATGAACATCTCATAAGTTGATCAATTTAAAAGCTCCGTTTGACTCCAAAACTATTCGGGCCCGGAATAATAACGTGAACAAATCGTACATAGTCATAAACATATAGTCGACTTCATATTTGCTTTAGCATTAGCTCAGTGATAATACAATTTCGTTACAGTATTTTTATCTCACGAAGCGACGCGCGCTTTACTTGTGGTAACCAAGTGTACAAACACGCTGCGAATGTGTGCATAAAGACGACTAGCGTCACACTTCCGACATCGTCCGCGTTTTGGACGGTACCGAGAACTCCTGCGCTCACACACATATTCATAGCGTGTTTGTACACTTGTTTACCACAAGTAAAGCGCGCGTCGCTTCGTGAGATTAAAATACTATAGGGAGGAGGTCCAGTGTAACATTATTTTGAAGAATTTTAATGATGAGATTAACAATTTAACATATTATCCTAATTATTTATTATTATTATTGCTTCCACACTTGGCTTCATGCAAAAAATAATGTTTACAAATTAAATAAGTAATGCAGTTTAAAATACTTAAATTTGTTTTTGCGGCTAAATATTATTTGAATGCTTTCATTATTGAAACATGTTCACAGGGTCATCCATAAGTTTAAAAACATATGGAAAAAATACATACATTGTGAATTTGTAAGCAGTGTTTTTGTTCACCAATTAAACTATACTTGAATATTTCTATCTCCTACTAACAGGGAGCGCGAGAAAAGGACAGTGATGTTTTAGAGCTTTCAAACTAGTCATCTAAACAAAAGCGCGCGATTTTCAACGCTCGGCTCAGCGCCGAATGTTGAAAATCCAACATCGTGCTTTTATTTAGTCATTTATTTAGACGTGATGACTAAACTTATGCCCATTGGCATAAGTTTAGTTGGTGCACAACAGAATCAGCACGATTGCTGCATATGAATATTTTTTTATATTTAAAATGTAATCTGTATTTTTTTTTTATAAGTATTATTTCTTTTTTAACGAGGGGATAAAATCTTCTTTTTCATTATTTAAATCAGTTCCATTTCAGTTGCTTTTAAATTGCTTTCCGTTACTCTTATGGAAGACCAGTCAATCTACTCAAACCATGATTTGGCTTGGATACCAGTATTTCTGCTAACCATTTTCACTTCCACACCTTTTCATAAAGACATTCACTTAGTATTTTATTGACTACGCGACCAATTTAATTATACAACCGCTGCGATGTGATGTACATCGCAGCGACAAAATATGGGCTAGCAGTGGTTTTTGTGTTTGCGATTTGGCCGGCCGCTAGTGCGCGGTTTCGCTGGTGGTAACGACGTGGTCGCCTTGATGTGGTCGGTATCGCAACGTCCACGTATTGTCGTTGTGGTGCGGTTGTGGTACGTGTGATCGCCTTATTATATTGAAACTCCGTACTTCGCTAGGCCAGCTCAAGGTAAAAGTGAGTGAGTGGTGTGTGTGTGTATGGGTGTGTGTGTGTGTGTGTATGTGGTGTTACGTGCAGGCTACTGTACTTATACTGTATAATTTTTGGGAACACACGGCAGTTTAATACAGCATTTGTTTTTAACCGTATGGACAGTGAGATGTTGACGAGTAATCCAAAAATGTTACCGTAAAATGTTGTATAGTACAAACAGCCTCGAAGCTTCTTCTTCCGCAAATATAACAGTTGCTATGGGACCAATTTGAAATATCGATATTTCATACTTGTCCCATGTCAAAAGTTGTTCATATTCATGAGCTGTCACTAATTCTTTAGAGTATTTTTGTAAAACATTATTGCAGATGAAAACAAGACCGACGCATAAAGTACGGTCAATCCTAGTCAATAGGAATACTTTAACTTCGAAAGTAGCCCTTCAAGCTAAGAAATAAGAGCGCTGTCAAAGTTAAATAGTTTCTATGACCGGTGATTGACAGTACTTAAGAAGAACGCGGCGATTGCGGAGGGCGCATCCAGTTGACTCATTGTCTTGGCCAGATTATAAGTACTATTTTAACAATGTTGCAGTTACATTTAGGATGGAAACAGACTTGGAACACTCGATGCGGTATGAGCTTTCATGGCGTCGGGTGTCACAAGCTGGCTAGCCTATGTTATCGTAAAAATACATAGATATAAAAATACATGTCAATAATGCAATGTTAATGCCGCAGTGAATCTATTTACTCCATATACATTTTTTTTTAATATTTAAACTATGGCCCAAATTGTTTTCAAAATTTCAGAATGTAAATTTACATTCTCATTTGAGAACATGACAACACGCCTGTATGCCCCTAAAGTGTAGGCAGTGGTGTTTGGGACACCCACATTTTGCCTTGTTTAGTCCAATTTTTAGGGGCCAGACTCAAGACATTTACCAAAAACAAATTCAGACGCAGTATGGAGCAAAACATAATAATATAATAAACTTTGATCAACTTGACTGAATTAATGGGCACTGCTTATTTATCTATGAAGGCAAAATGTTATGTTATTTTTGTGTGTATCATTTAAAAAGTAAACCTGTTTATTAAATAAAAGTTTTTAAAACATTATTTTTAATCAGTTGAGTGTCACATTTTTGAAGTGAAAAAATCTTGAGGCGCGTTGAGCGATTTTTGGTAGGTTTTTAGACTTATGGTTTCACGTCAAACCGTAGTGCTCTACTATAGAAAATAGATGGCGGTAATACTAGTTTTAAGATTTCACTTCTGTTGGCAGTCCCTATGACTGCCTATTTTCATTTTTTAATCCTGTAACTCGGTTTTGAAGGTTGATAGTCAGTCGCTCCATATAAAATACTGGTGTTCAGCAGCATTCTATTAGACTGGAAGCCGACCCCAACATAGTTGGGAAAAGGCCAGGCAGATGACTAAAAACCAGATTGTATGTGAACATTCGGCGGATTTACTTTTTAAATAAGACACGCAAAGTTATAACAAAAAATTGGTGATGTATTGGTTAAATGGTATAATAATAATTATCAAAATGGTTGCTACATGAAAATAGGGACTATTCATTACTTTTTATTTGTGTGAATTATTAGTTCAAGTACATTGAGGTCAAGATTAATAAATGTACGAGTTGAGCTAGTTGACTGTAGTCCAGACTAGACCACAAGTTCAAGAAAGACGGGAAATATATGTAAACCACAGCACGGGCTAAGTAAGGTTTACTCAGTTTTTAAGGGAGGAACTCTCTCGGTAGTCGTCATCAAGCGCAGTAAAGCGACTTTCGCTGAATGAACACTGCGCAAGATTTTCTTCGCGTTTCTTGCGTAGTCTTAATGCAACGTAAAGCGCTTATACAGCGTTTTCGTCACGAACAGGCTACACTATCACCCAGATTTTGAAACGCTAAATACAAAAATAAACCGTCAATCGAATAGTTTGACATCGAGATGTCATTTAGTTTTTTTATTGGCCTTCAAAACCCGGGTGTCAATATACTTTAACTTTTTTATGACTTACAGCCACACTCAGGGTCGTTACTTAGAATTAATCAATAATTAACTTTAATTGTCTAGTTTATTTTAGACAGTCGCTCCTTATGAAATACTGATATTCAGCTGCATCCGGTTAGACTGGAAGCCAACCTCAACATGGTTGTTAGATTATCTTAGCCCATATCAATACAATTGAAATCATCTCAACAAGTCATATTGTTGACTGACAGCGTTCCAATTATTAAGACTTGTCAATAAAAGTTTAATGACTAATTATTTATAAATGCCATCCCTGAGTACCGGCATTACTCTTAAATATAATCAATGTGTATATAATATAGAAACCTCTAGCTAATCGTATCGTTCGATAAATCTAATATCGCGAAAATTTATATTAATGCTATTCCCTAATGGCAGCACAATTTTTTTTTTGCAGGATTAAGTGTGAAATTTATAAATATGAGTGAAGATAGAAACTTTTAATACAGGTTTTGGGGAGATTAGAGTATAGAATACTAGAAGAACAGTAGCAATAGATAACATCACGCTAGCTTCCCCGAAGGGGACGGTAGAGGGGTCCACAGAACCTAGCAAAATGGAATATGCAGGCAGCCTGAAAAAGATGTATAAAACGACAAGAATTCATTTAATTCTCTCCAATCTTTGTTCCAGAATATTGTCTCAATTTGTAGCCACTAAACATTGTAAGTCACACTTTGGTTTTTTAATTGTAGCTCCATATTGATATATTTTGGAACGCAAATTGTAGGCAATCAAATGAAGTCTTGTAGATTTAAACAGCATCTTTACGAGGTTGACTCTCCTACACCTCTCACGACCCCTTACAGCTGTTAAGTTTTGCTGTTAAGTTTTTAGAACATTTTTACGAGCCCGCCTCTCTGCAACAATTGCACAGACCGCTACAATGTTATAAGAAAAAAAAGATAAGTGTATTTAAAAGAATTGCTGCATATTTTGTTGTAAAAATTATAAATTAATTATATTTTAGGCAGTTTTAGTTTAAATTATCATCACCATCGTTTTCATTACATCATAAGATAAACTTTTATTTTGGCTTCGGTATGTGTTAGAAGCATCAAGGCGCTCTTCCGAAGGCGACCGCAACTGCAAACGGCAGTGGTAACACCTACTAATCCCAATAACAGACCGCAGCGACACGACTGGTTTCTATGTAACTCGCTGACAGTGCCGCCTATATATATATATATATTACGTTATCATAGTAACATAAAAACCAGTCGCGTCGCTGCGGTCAGTCTTTGCAGTTTGCGGTTGCGGTCGCCTTCGCAAGAGCACATTTAAGCAACATTTTGTATGGTACAGGACTACAGACAAGAAATAGCAATCATCAACCCGCTTAAAAGACACTTCCTGTAATTAATAATTCAAAGAAAATACTTATAAACATTGAGGTTACAATAAAAATGTCAACATGTCCCAAACTGTCCCGTATTGTTTCATAAATGTCCCAAGTAGTGGTACAGAGTTTCAAAAGAGTCCCAACAGTATTTAAGGGTGTCAAAGTGTTTCAAATATGTCAAACAATATTTAATTTACTTTTTGCTTGGTTTTTTAAGCACTATTGGTGCACAGAGATAAATTCCCCGGTCTATGCTATTTCAATGATCAGTAAAATAGATACAAAATCTTATACTCTCGTTCTTCTCACTGAATTTCAAGCTGTTCGAGGACTAAGGTAAGCACACAATATTTTGCTAGTGCACTTGTGCCCGATTCCTATGACATACCCTCATATATCTTTGCCTAAATCTTCATAGCATTGCACAGGACTATGATTTTTTTTATGGATAAAATTGCTTCTGTGTTTACCAACTGGTAAGCAATACAATCTTATTACAGGCCTTAGTGTGTATCACTCTGAACAGAATTAAAATTAATTACACTATCTGGGTTACAAAATGACCCAGTAGCAATAACAAGCCTTTTGCTTATACAATTTGTTACTATTATATTATACCGTTTGAGCTGTAACATTATCAAAAAAGGAGATAGCAAAATATGTGCTTACCTCAACATACCCACTAAAAATTACTCTATTATCTTGTAAACAAAGAAGATAAACTCCATACCAATTGTTAGCAGAAGAGAAATCCTATCCTTAAGCGGACGCTAAAAGAACAGTGTCTGCATTTGTGACGATATCAAACAAAGTAGTGAGGCTTTCTTGCAACGATTCCATACTCTTGTAATGCTGGAGCTAAATCCTCCATGGTCATTACATACTTCTTTTCTTTTGGTCCCTTCTGGTTTTTGGAGGTCTGCGTTATTTGGCTCGAGGTCCGCATCTTGCAGTGTTGAAGAGCATCGTTTGCGATGTCCGAGAGGAATTTTTGGGATGCCAGCGCTATGAGACGGATCAATCTGGAATATTATGAGTGAAATGTTAATTTTTGTGGAATATTAAGGGACAGTGTTGAAACTTTAGTATATTTTTCATATATTGGTAGATTTAGAAAATACTCTGGATAGCCTAGGAGTCTATAATGCATGGGGCTGGCATATACAGTTACCCAAAGTTGCTGAAGGCTCATAAAAACAGAATAACATTATTTTAAATTAAAGTATAAAGTGGTTAGTAAATTTCCTATAGTGAAGTATCTCAATTACAATACCAAATCAATGGATATGCCTATTATCCATGTCAAAACATAATATGAAATGACCTTCACTCTACTCACGGGAGGAGCATGAAGTACTTATTGTAATAACAATATTTTTTTTAATTTGTTTTTTTAAGTACAAGATTTTTTATCTATAACCACGTCTCTGTCAGACTAAATTATGAATAAATTAGTTATTCAAATAAATGAAGTAACACCTTTCCCTGCTGTTCTAGAAGGTAAGACATGGATGTAATTCTTTGTATGCAGGCCTGCATTGACTATTGTGGTAACAGGTTTTCAAAATAGCTTTGATACAAATATGAGATTTTCAATTATCTGTGTACGTTTTGATGATTAGAGAAAGGATGTAAACAGTTACCTAGGATCCTGGGACTCAAAACCAGACATGTTCAGGTAATGTGCGACCACTGAGTCAGGTATTGACGGATTGTAGTTCTCAAGTTGGAGGAGAAAGTCGCTCAGAGCGTGGCCAGCGCCTGTGTCGTCGTCCATACCGACCGACGGAGAGCCCATGCGACTCATCTGCATGGCGCTGTCAACAATTACATCCAAATATTAATAAATAAACAAAAACTAAACTTCAAGAACACACATTTTTACTTACTCAGCACAGATAATATAGAAATTTTTCAACAGTTCAATGTCATTGAAGAATGAGGTTGGTCAGCCTGATTACGTTTTGTTTTTATGATAATTTCTGGTTTTCATTTGTTTAGGTTATAACAGTTTATAAATTAAAAACAGGTCAGCATAAGATAAAAAATAATTTAAAACCTCTAAATTAGTACCGAAAACAGAAGAAACAAGTCAAAATTGCCTAAAATTGTATGAAATGAATCGTCTGTCATTTGATTCACAGGAGTAATTAAACGCAAATTGTGCACGTCATTCAAGTGTTTTCACACTTTGATGATTTACCCTTATTTTGTAATTATTCAAAACTTAAGGGTAAGAAATATACCTATCGAAATGCTTAAAATGTGCTCTCATCTGGATGCCAAGGTCGAATTCATTTAAAAATCTTATTTATATTTGGTTCTTCATAATTTCATCATTTTATATAGTTGCTTACTCAAGAAAGTCCCAAATCATACCCCCTAATAATTTTGTAAATAATTCATTTGTAATATATTTTCGCAAAATGATTTTTAGGATGATAATCTTGCAGTAATTGCAAGTGTGACATTATAAAACGACTGATTTATTTTTAGAAATCAGTGGAATTTTGATAAATCGTACTGACCACCCTGACCTCGTGGTGCTTTTCCGTGCGGTTGGCAACATTTGCCCCTTCCTTCCTTCTTTTACGCCGCTCCTCCGGGCAGAACTGCGAGAGAACGTGATCGATCGAATTTCAAAAAAGGCACACACCTACCCCCTGTGCTCCCGAGATCACGAAATTACTCTAAATCTCCTGATTTTAAATTCAGGGGTTCGTGTTTCGTGATTTATTCCATTCCGTGTGTGTAGATTCCACCTCGACCCGTGAGGTACCTAATTACCAAGTGAGCACCCACCTAATCGAACAAAATGTCTAACCTCGCTGATCCGGTCGCGTTCGCGAAAGATTTCATCGCTGGCGGTGTCTCCGCCGCAGTCTCCAAGACCGCCGTCGCGCCCATCGAGCGTGTTAAGCTGCTGCTCCAGGTCCAGCATGTCAGCAAGCAGATCACGGCTGACCAGCGCTACAAGGGTATCGTCGATGCCTTCGTCCGCATTCCCAAGGAACAGGGCGCCCTGTCCTTCTGGCGTGGTAACATGGCCAACGTCATCAGGTACTTCCCCACCCAGGCGCTGAACTTCGCTTTCAAGGACAAGTACAAGCAGGTGTTCCTCGGAGGCGTAAACAAGAGAGAGCAGTTCTGGCGCTACTTTGCGGGTAACCTGGCGTCCGGTGGTGCCGCCGGTGCTACCTCCCTGTGCTTCGTGTACCCGCTCGACTTCGCGCGTACTCGTCTCGCCGCCGACGTGGGCAAGGCTGACGCTCGCGAGTACAAGGGCCTGTTCGACTGCATCGGAAAGATCTTCAGGTCTGACGGTCTCGGCGGTCTCTACAGAGGCTTCGGCGTGTCCGTGCAGGGTATCATCATCTACCGTGCCGCATACTTCGGCTTCTACGACACAGCCCGTGGCATGCTGCCCGACGCCAAGAACACACCCCTCGTCATCAGCTGGGCCATCGCGCAGACTGTCACCACCGTCGCTGGTATTATCTCGTATCCCTTCGACACGGTCCGTAGGCGCATGATGATGCAGTCTGGCCGCGCCAAGGCCGACATCCTGTACAAGGGCACCATCCACTGCTGGACCACCATCGCCAAGACAGAGGGCGGCGGCGCCTTCTTCAAGGGAGCCTTCTCCAACGTCCTCAGAGGAACTGGAGGCGCTTTCGTGCTTGTGTTATACGATGAGATCAAGAAGCTTCTCTAAATCTAATGTAAGAATTGTTACCATAATTTCAATTAATTGTGATTCCAAATCACCTCTGATAGCCACTCCCTTAAATCATGTATTATTAGACGCGGAATTAACCTAGTAACTTATTTTAGTTAAATAAAAGCGTTATACACCAATTCCAACATGTATTTTGTTTTATTAAATTATTAGACATTACATAATGCTTGGCTACACCTCACTGAAAAGTTACATAATAACATTCATGTAGATTTTGTGTTGAGTTCTGAGTTTTTTTTCTAAATATATGCCTTGCTGCCTGCGATCATCAGTTATTCAGCCAGTGTGTGTTATGTAACAAACTCATTTCATTCAATGTTCGAGGCCAAGGTTGAAACTGTACCTCTAGTAATGATAATGTAACTAAACTGTTGGAATAGACTTCATTTAGTGAATATATTGTGAAAATATTAGATTTTCACTCTTGTTATGTGGTTATTTAATCAATACTTAACCTATGTGGCATTGGGAGTGAGACCTTGTACTTGTAAAGAAGTGATATCGCAGAACGCTGTAAAAAATCATGTTTAAAAGCTGTGGAATCCAAAATCATGTGATTTAGAGCTGTTATGTAACGATGCAGTATGAATATGTGCTATGAGTGCATGGTGACCTAGTAGGAATTTAATTTTAGTTCACTTTTAAAAAGTGCTATGCAATGTTAGTAGTTGAATCCACCACATGTCTAACATCATTATGTAACATTGTGTTACTAAGAGCAGGTTCACGGAAACAACGGACCTGTCAAACATCTTTCGAGCTCGGTGTGAGTTTTTTGGTGTGAAAAACTCACGCTCGAGTTATTATTCTAGAAAATAAATGTTAAATGAATATTTCTTGCCTTTTATTGTTATTTTACCTACAAGCCATTTAAACATCTTTAGAAAACAAGCCTAAAGATGAAAAATGATATGCCTGCATACTTACACATTCTAAATAACTTTTCTTTACACAAAAGTTATTTCATTCACAAATTACTTGGTACATTTCCTAAATGGAAAGTCTCCTCCCATTGACTAGAAGTATTGAAGCCACCAATAATGATCAGCTGATTTGGGCATTTCCTAATAAAATTCAAATAGGGACAACCAGGAAAACAAATCGCTGTCAAATTCTGGATAGGTACACATTTTTAATTATTAATGAATTGTCTAAAGGATATGAGCATGATTAATAAAAATCTGGCGATACCTATAAGAACTTCCAACAGTTACTCCCTCAGGGAAATTGTGTTCTTATTCATTATTGTAGGTCAATGGGATAAAAAAGGGGCAGGCAAGGGGCAGGGTTACTATTTTTTTCTAATGGAGTAATTCACGATAACAGTTTAATTATCCGGGGCTAGCCACTACACGCAATTTAATGATGACGTAGTAACAGCACGTCAAATTATTGACGTCATTTTACAGCTGTTACGTAAAGTAGCGATCACGAGCTAATGTAGTGACTGGATGTTTGATAAACATCCATTGAAGTTGAAATAGGTAGGCACATTACTTGCTGAAACGATGCTGTGATTGACCCGTAGCACGTGAATGGATCAATCATCAATGGACAACATGACTGTTTTAAGAAACGTAAGTAAATAGGCAGGTAGAGAGCTGGTAAGGTAGGTAATCAAGAAATAGAACATTCCAAGCAAATCTGTGATTCGTAAGCCAGTAACAGACATTTTCGTTGATTAAATTACGTAATTTTCTACTTTTATTATTCCGCGAACTAAGTTCAAGGATACGGTCGTTATCTCAATCTATAATTTTGGCCACTATTGATAGGCAGAATGATAGTTCCTTAGCGCTTTTATTATTCATCAGTTTTTTTTATTGAAGTGTTGCTAGTTATTGTTCTAGATAGATTAATATGAAAAAAGTGTAAAAATGACTAAATAGATTTGTAAACTTGGCACAGTTGCCATCCGGAATTAATTTTTAGGTTAGGTTTAAATGTTTAATATTGATTAAACGAGCCATCGAGCTAACAAAGCTTCTTATCGCGTTCTCACATAAAACAGGGCAAATAAAACTCGTCATAGGCATCACATTGTTATACAGAGAATTAATATTAAGAGTAGGTACAAGTACTTAACTATGTATGCAGCTATAACTTACTAAGAATAAGTAAGAACATGGAGCATAGAGCTCAGTAAAAAGGTAGTAAAATACTTTCCTTAGCCATAAAAAGTACCTATGTTCCTACTTATTTTATTTAAAGAATCTAAACAGCTGAAAGACCTTCACTAGAAAATTCATAAATCAATACCTGGCAGTTAAATGACAGTTAGTGAAATCCAAACCAAACTAAAATCGACCTAATCTGCTAGAAGGTCAAGTTCAAAATCTAATGGCCATTTACACAACCAGTAGAAATGAGTATTATTAGCTACTCAATAAATTGCAGACCGGCTAAATGTCGTAGACTATTTACTGATTCATCGCGTATTTTCAACGCGTGTAATGAGTAACACGTGTTTTAAGTTATGTATGATAAAATAAGTTATGTAATAGTTTTAGTCCACGATGTCCATGTTCATGGCTCCATTTTGACGTCTGCCATCTTGGATTTTGAGCAAAAAAATGCCGCCCCAGAGTTTGGGGGTCCTTTTGAATCACGAATTTTGTACTATTGGTGTTGGAAATATAGAAACAAAATATAAAATTGTACGTTTTTTACCTTGTAAATATCTTAAAGCCCTCAGATAACCTCCAAAAGAATTTGTTGAACTTCGATAAAATCTGCCAAAGATAATTTTGCTATATTTTCCTTGGCAGGCACTGATCGGCCCAAATATTGATTAAGTATTCTTTCTAGGTCAAATCGTAGCTGCAGATTGCCGTAATACTTACATAACATAACGCCTATATTCCTCGTAGGGATGGACAGAGGTGTACCTATAGTACACCCACAAATTCGCCAGTTATGTTTGAGTTCCATAATTCATCATTTATTGCCATCAACCGGGCACAAATCCAGACTTCGTGCTGCTACTGAGAAATCCAGATGGAAACACCCAGTAATAGGTACTTTGCCCGCCCCGAGATGGAACCCGGACCTTATGGTCATATAATTACTTTTTTTTAGTTCAGCAATATAGAGGTCGCAGAGGGCAATAACCTCCGATTTAACTATTATTTATTTATATCAAATACAAATGATTCATATTGTTGTTAGTAAAACTTATGAACTACGTTAGTAGTGTCCCATTAAAATAAAAATACAAATTAAATAGATGATATCTCGAAATTAAATCAAACTAAATACAATAAAAATTTAAATCAAATTATAACAAAATATACTCAATAATCAATTCTTTATTGCATACCACAATGTAGGCTTAGGTGGTAAATATTTGCCAAAAGAAACAATCATGGACCGTGTCGGGCACAGCAAAAGAAAGATATGTGGAGAAGAGGACTTATCATTTACATAACTTATAATAATCTAACTAATAACCTGACTTAAGCATTATTCTTACCTCTCTAGACATGGCCCGGGAGGAGGGTCAAGCTTTTTATAGACTGCATTGAAAATAAAAACAAAACGTGACAAAAAAAATGTAACATGGACTTGGTTACAGGCTAACAATAGTAGGTATTGTGGGCTCAAATTAACTATGCCGTTTATAGCAAGTGCTTTATGCCGTGTAAGGCAAAATACAATAATGTGTCAAATTCTGTACATAGACATTTAGTTCCTCATTTATCCGTCTGCCAAGATTAGCGAGGTGACAAATTATTCTGCCAAACCCAGTATAGGTTAGATCACTCTTGCCCTTGCATTGACTCATCAAGTCATCATAAACGGCATATCCATGGTGCATTTGTCAGCGCCATTATTGCGTTGGGATAAGGGCGATTTTCGTACTGTTGTGCCGTTGACCATTCCACAGCAACGTAGAGAATCTGCTTACACTCGTGCGATCCGGCACCAACCGATTTATTCAAGGTGTCCATTTTCTTTATTCGTTAAATCAACGGACGTCAAAGCAGCTAGGCTGTTCCAGTCAAAAAGTATGAGCGAATATAAAACTTATTGCTATAGAGATAAGGCGGTTAATTAAATGAATAAGTATATTTTTTTGCAAGGTAGGTACCTGCCTACTACAAAGGTCTAGGAACGGTTCAATGTTCCGTTATGCGTGTAAATATCCGGTGATATAATAATCATGATGTGGCTGTTTGGCCTGAAACCATGCTAAGACGCTGACAACAGCTAAACCGCGGTCACTGTCGGACTGCATAGAAAAGAATGAGAAGCGCGATGACACAACGCCTGTAATTTATTGCAAAATATGAATCAATTATCGATTTATTCAAAAATTAGTTGAGTAATCGGTAATAAAAAACAACCAAGTTCTGCATTCAAATAAGACGTTATTCTTATTCATTATAATACCAACGTACGTTGCTATTTAATACAGAATTTTTGGATTCGAACTCAAGGAAAAGGGTTAGTTTAACGTTAATTTGTATCGAGACTTTTTTTTTTGACAATCAAGTTCTGAGAAATATGT
Organism: Xanthia icteritia; assembly: GCA_949128155.2. NCBI lineage: Eukaryota > Metazoa > Arthropoda > Insecta > Lepidoptera > Noctuidae > Xanthia > Xanthia icteritia. Next base: position 5,148,202 of record OY855862.1, on the reverse strand, counting down.
TCGAGATCCACATATATTTTTTCCGCTACCACAAACTATATATAGATTTGGCAATTTTTTTGTTTAAGTCTAGCCTACTTTTACCGTTTGCCTGTTGTCTGCGCCTTAAAAACGCTTTTATGCAGTTTAGTGCTAGCTGCATAGGTAATATCTTTTTTAGTAGGAGTACCAGCCACCACGAGCAGTAGGTAGGTAGGTTCATCGGGTATTCGGGTCTATTCCTATTCTTTGACCTAAACATTACCAATCCTTTGTAACGTTGTTCCTCGTGTTGTCATGACTCATGACGTTACGCACGGATCACGACACAGCTGTTGGAGGCACGGCAGCTGGGGTGTAAATTTTTTTTTAAAGGCAGTTAGATCGAACCATTTTTTTTCCTGTTTCTATGTTTGTAGCTTCGTGTTTGTGAAAGCTGGCGGTGAGTCAGGATTTTACGATGACAAGTTTTAGCTTTTATTTGTTTGTAAGCCTGAAAAGAGGCAGTCCTGATTATTCAAGCACAAAATATGGTCCAAGGCCCGCGTATAGCATAGTTAAAATGGTGTACCACTCGGTACACTGATGTTCTAAATTTAAAAACGACTTGGCGCCAATCGCATTTGGGACATACACTTCCTCATGCTTTTTTTTATCTCGGCACGTGCAATGTCAGTGCTGCCGATGATAGAAAAGGTCTAACTTTTATTTTTAAAATATCAAATAAGCAATGGCAATTTACTTTGTATATTCTTGGAATTTTACCTGTTAATCCTCAAAGTTCTGTTACCTACCTTACTAAAGATGATAATTTAGCAGGTAAACATTTACTTAAACATTTTATTTACCTATTAGTAGCTGCAAGTACCTACTTACTTACTACAAGAGCTTGAGGCAGCTCACTTGATTTTCCTTGTAATTTGTATTGTTATTCAAATAGGTCAAAATCCATTCAAGGAAAATAGGTATGAAAATCTTACAAACAATATAAACCTCGTCGGGCAATGAGAATGAGTGAGTTATCAAATTATCATTGAAATTATTCTTTAAAAAATAAAATAGACTCAGAGTTCAACAGCAAGGAGAATCCGTTTTTATTTATGGTCATATAAATTTCCACAATAAGTACGCCTGTTAGTGCGTAGCTGCCAGGAATCCTGTCTTTATCGCTTCAGTGAATCGCAGACATATAACCACTTAAACTTATTGTTCGACGGAAGCCAAATTAGTTACTATTGAAATAGGTATCAAAAGTTATTTTCATATGTGCAGTTCATAGTGCGTCTAACTCTATAAACTAAAAAAAATAAGTTGTAAAACTAAAATCCAACTACTGCAAAAACGTCATCTAAAATGGTATTTAAACAAGACAACATAGACAGACAAATTAAAAATCCGGAGTCACAACTTTTATTTTTATTTAAATTATATACATATTTTTGAAATGTGAATTAAGCCCTTTCATTTGATACCCAACATGGCATCATTTTTTTTCCTATAACCGGCGGACAATCAACACGCTTCCAACGATACCTCATGTAAGCCTGAAAAGAGGAATTCCCGATTATTCAAGCACAAAAAATATGGTCCAAGGCCCGCGTATAGCATAGTTAAAATGGTGGACCACTCAGTACACTGATGTTCTAAATTTAAAGACGACTTGGCGCCAATCGCAGTTGGGACATACACTTCCTCATGTTTTTTTTCATTGTCAAATTATGATGAATAGTTTAGAAGTTATGAGGGAACAGGTGAATATACATACATACATACCGGTAAAAATCATAATCTTTTAGCTTCGCCGTAGACGGGTAAAAAGTAACAAGTACGGACAACCATTTAAAAAAAATACTACAGTCCGTCCATCGAGAGAATGCGTTCTTACACCTATCAGTTTCATACTAACGATTATCCATCTTATTTATAAACGTTGCTTAAAGTTATGTGATGTTTAAACGTCAAAAATGTATGGTTAAACAGTCGCTAATCATTACTGAACTTTAAGCAGCGTGTATGAATAACACTACTACTACTACTACAAATTGGCCAACTAACAGGCATTAACATAACACGCATTTTCTCAACGGCCGGACTGTAGGTAACAAAACCACCTAGACTGCATCGGACTCGGTGGTCTTGTGGTCGCAAGCGCTGCCGCCGAGCAAGAAGAAAGTCCTGTTTCACTTCCTGGATCGGGCAAAATGTTATTAGGTTTCTCCATCTAAAATTTTTCAGCCTCGAGTCTAGATTTGTGCCCAATTGATGGCAAAAGGGTCCCCCCCCTATTACATGGGACTTAATCATAACTGGCGATATCTGGGTGTACTTTATGTACAGTACACCTGTATCTAACCCTTCACGGAATACAGGCGTGATGGCTCTTTGGCTCGGTATACAGAGGCGACAATTCAATTCAATTCAAAATATTTTTATTTCGTATATACCTACATGGGCGGTATACCGCCGTTTACCCGAATTTTATTTGCCCTAATATCATTTGCCATAATAGTCAACAGCCATAATATCATACGACATAATACTCATTTGCCCTACTCTCATTTGCCATATTAGTCACGTGCCAGAATCATTGTTTCCCATAAAGTCACTTACCATAACATCATTTGTCATAATCATTGTAAGCCCTAATTATCACATGCCCTAATTATCACATGCCATAATTATGATATGCCATAACATAATTTGCCATCGACATCGGGTGTGTAACGGTTGTTTATATCCAGAGAAATTGGATGCAATTGGGACTTTAGGGCACCCGGACTCGGACAGGTTAGGTTAGAAGGGCGAATGTTAGGTTGGAATGGCGGGGTCGTGTGAGCGAGCGAAGCGAGCGAATAGACCCCGCCATCCCCTTCGTGGTCATTTTTTTATAAACCACACAGAAGTAGGAGCCCCGCGAAGCGGGGCTCCGTCGACCTAGCCCACCATCAACCATGCACAGAAAAAAAAACCATGCACAGAATATGCCATTTAAATATTATGCCATTTAAATATTATGTCTAATAATTATTATGGCACATAAAAATAAGGCAAACAATACTTATGGCATTCGTATCTTATGGTATTTAAAATTCGGGTAATTAAAAGTATGTCATATGTCTTTTAGGGCAAATGAAACATTCGGGCAAATGAAATTCGGGAAAATGAAATTCGGGAAAATGATGATTATGGCATATAATCTTCGGGCAAACAATAGACAACCCTACATGGGCACTTATGAAACGTCAGAAGCTAGGTGCACGGTTCCAATTGGTTGTTTCCTATGGAGAAGAGCCGGCAAGAAACTCCACGGTTACTCTTTTATAAATAATGGGCTTTTACAATATTTTCAAATAACAGTGTTATTAGGTATGGGAGGACAGTGTAGGTCTTTCAACAAGTACCAGATTGAATGACTTCGTTCTCTATGGTTCGGCCATAGAGAACGAAGTAATGGAATCTGTCATATAATCAACAAAAAAAAATATTTTGACAATTTAGGAGCAGCTAGAACCTGGAACAACAGAAGTTTCATTGCCTCCGTGGAATCAAAATGAACTTATTGTTGATGCTCTTCATTGCTTTCATAAAATTCATGTACGAGACATACGCCCTCTCGTAATTTCTCGTCTAGACTCGGAATGCATTCCGGGGACATGGCTTCCTTCTGTTATATAATGTATTACGTTACGTAAAGTGACTGCAGACTTTGCCCTGCTACTGCCATAGTAGGGACTTACTCAAAGTTAATATTTTTAATCGACTTCCAAACGGAGGAGGTTGTCAATTCGGATGTTTATATATATATATTTATTTAACGTATGTATGGGCATAATTCCGTCATATATGGACGGATTTGCAAAATTCTTCTTTTGTTTGAAAGGGTATACTTCCGAGATGGCCCCATTGTCATGAGGTCTGGATCTGATGATGGAATCCTGGAGAAATCGAGGGAACTCTTTCAAATATTAAAGGCTCACCTTCGATTTCCGAAAATTAAGTTATCTTTCACTTTGTTGTGTTTTTTTCGAAGTCGGTTGTGTTTTTTTATTATGTATGAAGCCCACCACAGACAGCTATAATATATATTACCTATAGCAAGATATATTACGATATATTTTCCATAGTAATCTTCGAGTGACCTCAGACGGAGCTATAATATATATATTTCTAGTACGCACCAAAAAAAAGCAATAACAAAGTAAGTATATTAAGAGGGAACAGGGCCTGCGATTCTCCATACAAATGTATTCCCTTTTTTTCTTCCTGAATAATCGTCTAGAGCAATTTTTTTTTTTCATAAAATTAAGGTCTTTTGAAGACACGTCCCTGTTATTTCCTTTTTTTCAGCAACTTATCGGTAAAGAAAATAACCCTCCAAAAATTACAAAAATGCCCCATTTTTCACGGCGGTAAAAATGGGGCATTTTTTACCGCCGTGATTAGTGGATTACCAGACAAATTCGAAAAGTTTTTAACATAAAAGAGCTCTTTCTTAAAATTTTAATGTAAAAAATAATTGAATCGGTTCAGGTTTCGAGGAGAAAAAAAGGGAATATGAAACATCAACGTCAATTTTTTTGTGTTATAATTTTTCTGAACTGTAGCTATCCCTATCGCACTCTACGGGGGCAGACTTGAGGTAAGAAGACGGTAATAGTTTCTTCAAATACCTATTTTTCAAATTCCTCGGAGGCCCTGTTCCCTCTTAAAGCCACTTTGACGTGAACATAACGTAACTAATAATGTTTTTGCCAAAAAAACAATTGAATGAGCCGTTAACCTTTGATAGTTCCGTCAAGCGGACCAGTCACACGCTACAGACGGCAAAAATCACCGATTTTGTAGAAATTTCACGAGGGGTTGGTATCTAAATTGTTCTGATTAGTACCTCCATTGAAAATAATTGCATCTCTCAAGTTTCGCAAAAAAATTAAAAACAAAAAGGCTGCCTGTGGCGCATACAACATAGAAGTAAGAGATGCACAATATACCTATGTGCATCAAAGAATTGTACTAAAATAAAACCCTACGAATATCGAATATTAACACGATAGCGCGCACCAAATGGCCAGAATATTAAATTGAAAATGGTAAAAATGTAACCTAAAAATGCAGGACCCAGAAAAAAGCTATTTGTGTGTGATTCTTTTATCCAAAGAATTGTTCCTATTTCACACTACAGTTACAGAAACATTCAATACTTTTAAAGAAAACAGCAAATCAAAGTCAAACTCACCACAATCAACACAGACCTACTAATATTTGTATTATTTGTAAGTACCTCTCTGCAGCTGTTGTTAACTCTATAATTCTAACTAACATTATAAATGCGAAACTGAGTTTGTTTGTTTATTTGTTACGTTTTCACGCTAAAACGGCTGAACAGATTTGGATGAAATTTGGCACAGGGGTAGACCATGACCTAAGTTAGGACATATGATACTTTTTACCCCGATATTCCCGCGGGATCGAGACTTATGTGGGTGAAATCGCGGGAACTTATGGCACTCAAAGGAAAATTAGGAATTGTTTTCTTAAGGCTCGTGGCTAAATAATAACAGCCGCACGGGCCGATCGAAGGTTAAGCTTCGCTTGCCGCGGTCGATCCCTGGATGGGTGACAATCCATTACATTTCGAAACCCCTCCGTGCCTCGGAAAGCACGTTAAGCCGTTGGTCCCGGCTGTGGCTGTCAATCATAGTCTGACTCTGACAACCAGTCTTACCAAGGGCTATCGTATTAACCAGTAACTGGGTTGTGGAAGTCAGCTAAGCAGTCACCTTCTAACTGATCAGTCAGCTGTGCTGCTGGGGAGTTTGTTGCGCCACTTCTTCTTCCCAGCTAAAGCACTAGGAAGTGGTGAAGGGTGGGCGTTTTGGGGGACTGTCTTATGTAATTTTGACGTTCGAAAAGTGCTGATTCTCAGCCTAGTTTGAATGAATGAATTTTGAATTTTGAATTTTCTCTATTACTCTTCAAGAATGTCCCATGTCATCTTCAGAATTCGTTCAGTCATGAAAAGTGACGTCACATTAAACTAGAAATATGTAGGTAACGTTAGGTACAGACGCCAGCACATCAACCTACTACAATCTGTCAAATTTCTTTAATAGATTTTCAACTTTATCGTTAAAGCATAAGGTTCAAAGTTGATTGGGAAAATTTGACAGTTTCGGGTAGGTTGACCTGCTGGCGTCTGTACCTAACAACGATGGCGCCGGTACTTTCGTTATCTGTAACATTGAGCCTCGGAATTTGTACAAAGATTTGATAATTAACTAGACAGCTTTGATAACGTGAAACGTGACTAAATGACTGTTATAAGTTTATGGGTAAGTACGTTATCGAGCATGGGTGCGGACGCCGATCTATAATAAACGATTTAACCGCTTCCAGTGGTTAGACCACCTGTTCAGACCCAGAGGTCCCGGGCTGGATTCTCAGTGGGGACAACATTTTCTGATTGGTTTAGATGGAGGTTGGGCTTGTTGCCGGGGTTGCGGGAAAGTCCGAAAGGGATACCGTGGCCCCTGGCAACGTACAGGCAACGGAAGGAACACGGGTGGGTTTTAGTCAGTAAGAGTCTGACACGCCCTCCCGCTCCACCCAGAGCGGGAGAAGTTATTTGATAATTTCCCAGCAAAAAAAAAAAAAGGTTTGGCTTGTTCTAAGTCCGCCTGGCTAACTATCACCATCTTATCTAAGTCTGTCGCCATAACAACAATGTTTTAACAGCATTGTTGTGTAAGATAGCTAGTTCTTCTGTGGTTGAGGATTCCGGGTGATGCTCGCTTCCACCTTCGGCCTGATCATAACTTACCATCAGGTGAGACGCAAGTCAAGAGCATCAAGGTTGTGATTAAAAACAGAACACGATGTGACTTCTCATTATTAGACAACTAAGCATAATCGTCTCCTCGAGTCCACTACTGGACGCTGATAGGCTTCACTACGGCTACACACGTTTTCCGTCTTCAAAATAACATGATTCTCCCGCCCTTACGCCAATATATTTGGGGTCGGCGCAACGTCTTTTTCTTCCATACTGCTCTATTAGTCGTCATCTTGATAGTCACCCCCCTTTCTTTCACATCTTTCATCCTGCCGTCTTCGAAAACGAGCGAGCCTTACAGTAGTCGCATAAGATGAATAACATCTGACATCTTAGCTGTCGTAAACTGATACATATAATATAAACAATATTCATTATCATCACCATCACCGTCAACGTCCCCATCACCGCCCCCAGCACCATCAACATCACCATCACCATCTCCATCACCATTACCGTCCCCATCATCATCAAAATTGCCGTCACCGTCATCATCGTCATCACGATCACCATCACCATCACCATCACCATAACCATCACCATCACCATCACCATAACCATCACCATCACCCTCACGATCACCATCACCATAACCGTCCCCGTCACCATCGCCGTCACCATCATCATCATCATCCTGGTCACAAAGAGTTGGTACCATCTGACGGCCAACACTAGCACCACGCGCGGTCTTTGGTCAAGTCAAATAGCGCGCGCTTCCCCGGCTTCCTGCAACACACTTCCGTCCCTTTTCACGAAATCACTCCCACAGATTGCAGAACAGCGAGAGGACAGATGTTACACATCAAAAAACCGCGTCCAGCCGGTTCCGGTCGCCTTTTTGAAGCCAGCTGGTTAGCTCGGGCGCATACTCTTCTCTTGCTGATTTACAGCCTCTACGCAAGGTCATGTCTGCTCCAACGGTTATTGGCACACTGACCCTTCAGCTTAAAGAAAAAAGCTTGCAAGCTGTATCGATAATTCTATTTCGTCTTATTATGGCTATGTTATACTTGAATGTGTGCCCAGCGCTTTGCAAATTGAGCTGTCACCTCCGCTACAGTCCTGCTGTCTGGCAATTTTTTTAAATTACATAATTGGTCTGCTCTTGACCTCGATCCCGCCTGATGGACGTCGTTGGATGAGGTCAATAGAACGAGCGTATCTACCAGTAACTTCACTCTTGCTTCGAAGGTCGATGGGTATTATAAACATAGACTCTGGGAGAGAGTTCCATACTGGCTCAGCGTGCATAATTGCAAGACTGAGTGCTGCAGGTTAGCATTGGTTAGTCGCCACTTCAACCATACCAGCTCTAAACTTTACAATGACATAAATATAAGATTTAATATTTACCCTATGACTAAAAGTCTACTGAAGATAAAAGTGACTGACTGGCTTAAATCCTTGTCTTATGAAGAAACTGAGCAACTTATGGTATCATAACACGGTAAACACACACACTCACACACATACACACTTCACCCCACCTCCACTCTACACTTATACTACATAGTAACCTCCACATAGAGTATATATTCTCCTTTTTATTCCTTTTAAGGAAAAAATTAATAAAATGTAATTCTACAATTATTTACTAATTAACTTTCTTTGTGAAGTCTGGAACAATGTCTTTGTATATATCGATACCTCGGGGCTCAAAGGGCGTATAGCACAAAACACGACTTTTCAATATAACAAAAAAACGAAAAAAAAAAAAAAAAATTGTTAATAGTTTTTTTATTTGTAGTGCTACCTCAATGTAACCAAGGGCAAAAGTTCTTAAAATTCGTTGTATTTTCATGTAGTATCTAAAAAAAATGGCTCCGCTTATTATTTACAGAGATGGCTATTCCTTTACGACCCAAAAAAAATATATTATGTTCTTTACAACCCTCAAAAACTACCATGTGTAAGAATTTAAGGACGTAAGTCTAACCTATCGCACAAAATAGAAATTATAATTAGGGTAAAGGCTACTTGCTTTTTATTTTATGGTTGTACAAGACAATTTATTAGGGTATAAAACGTTTTTTGTTCGTCCATGGTATAAATACAATTATTAGATACGAGTAGCTGCTTCTAACTATGCAAACTTTATTTATTAGTATAAATTGTGTAGTGAATGAGTGATCCATTATTACGTTTTGATTTGAAATTGTGACTTTGTTTGGTCCTATACTTATAAAATAAAACAGCAATAGAAAATTAAACCCAAATTTTTTATTCAAAAGTGAAACAATAGACTTTACTAAAAAAATTACTCTCAATTTCAGAAATACTCAGTCCTCTTTTTCTTCGTCTTCTTCTTCCTCATCGGTTTCATTTAAAGTCTCACGTATGTTAGAGTCGTGTGGAAGCGTACGATATTCTTCGTGAAATCTTTTTGGAATGGCTCCGGTATCACAAAGACGGATTAGGTCTCGGTATTTCGTACTACTTATTTTTAATTTGGAATTGTATAAAACTCCGCCCGCCTTGCCTGAATCCTCGTTATTTATTATTTGATTGACTTTTTTTCCTTTTGACTGTCCTTTCCCTTTTCTTTCCTTTCCTTTCCGCGATATGTTTTCACATAATATTACTGCATGAGAGACTGATTTTTGTTTCATCGAGTATTTAACAAACATCTGGTTTGGATGTTTCTTTTTAAATGTGGCGATTCTTATTTGTTTGAATTTTAGTTTTTTTATTGTTGCTGCTGTGAATGTCTTTGCAGCTAGGTCGTCTAAGTTAAGAAAATCTGTGTGATCCAGTGAGTGAACTTTATATGGCCTTGGTCTTTTGCGGGCGGACTCAAAGTAGGTTGCCCATTGCGAAGGAGCATAAACTATTAGATTTTTGACCTCTCTTTCTATCACTGCATGTACTGCATCGACAGGCATATAAGTGTGTCCTGGTAGCAGGTAATTAATTTGTATAACTTCCAAATTAGTGGCAGTCTTGATGAAATGGTTCATAGCAGCCAGCACTGTTTTGTTTTTATTCTGGCCGCTACATGAGTCGCAGTATAGTATTAGGTGCTTTGTGCCATTTCTGTCCATCTCTTCTAGATATTTTAACAGGCAAGTCGATATTTCATTGCTCCCACGTTTGCCATCACATTCTCCCCATGTATAACAATAAACGTTTTGTGTACCACTTTCGTAAAATGTTAAGTTGTAAACTGCATATTTACGGGAATAATATAGCAGCATACTTTCGCCATGAGGCGTGTTTAAAACTTTCTGTAAGTCAAAACTAGAAATGATTGTTTCATTATTTAATGTCCTTAAATTTTGATGGATTTTGAATCTTAGTTTTGTAGCATTTTTTTCTTCAATATGTGCATTCATCGACTCTTTGTCACTATCAGTCATGATTTCTTTGTTGTTTTCAGCTTTGATACATGTTATGCACTTATCTTTTTTTGGGATATGGAAGCTGATGTTGTATTCCCTAAAAATACTTCTAAATACAGTCTCGCTTACAATCTCTTGGTCAGTTTCATTGCAATTTTTTAAATAAATACGATATAAGTTTGTTACGTTCTTCAGTTCTTGCGGGAGATACGTTCTGTTAGTCCTTTTTCTGTTATAGTGCGACGGCACTGCAGGGAGTTTTTCAATAAAGTTACTCACGTAAGTTTTTGCAGCTTCTGTATATTTTGGTGGAACATTTGGTGTTCTATTGTCTTTTTGAGCCATGTCCTCTGTAGCATGAGATACGGTGTACGACATGTATTTTTGAGTAATAGCTAGTGTATCGAGCAAAAACTTCTGACACACTTGTTTGTGGCCTTCGCCTTGGTTAATTAAATACTCGTACGTTGCATTTCTTCGATTGGAAGAACTTTCCTTTTTTCTCCTTTTTATTGGCACTAATTGAGAATGACGTACTATCCAATCCCGTCTACGTTGAGTGTCTAAGCTCCAGAAATGTTGGTGCAAAGAAGTACGCCTTTCTTCAGGGATGTTAAAACATCCTCTAGCACACTTTCCAGGAATACATGGATTAGGTTTAATTGTTTTTTCTGGTACTGATTTGCCACTCCTGTTTTCATAAGCTTTTCCTGTATCTTTTAAGGTCTTAGTAGTTTTACGTTTATTAACTGACTTCTTCTTTTTATTTATTTCTTGATTTTCCCCAGTTTTTACGTTAGCACGTTTCTTAACTCTCTTTTTCTTCATCTTGTTGACAACATGTTCTTCGCCACCGCTCGAGTCTGATTCTTTGCATGACCAGTTGTCAGAACTACCCGACGAAAAGTCTAGTTTTTCATCATCGGACAAAAAGTCGATAAAATATTTCTTTGCTGTTTTGGTTCTGTTTCTTTTTCGTGATTTTGTCCTTGTGTCAATTTCAGCATGAATAAGTGCTGTATCTGAGGTAGCTTTGTGAATTTCAGGGCCTATAATAACATCCATTGCAGTTTCAACCGTATGATCTTCAAATAGACTCATATTTGTGGCATCTGAATCTGAGTTGTCTTCGTGGGTAAGCTCGATAGCTCTTATAGCATCAGATGGTGCGGCTGTGGCTGGTGAGTTTGAAGACTGCTGAAGAGATTCGTAAGTAGTAGCATCCAAGTTTTCTTTGCAGATTTCAGAAACAGAAGTTGTGGTATCAGATGGTGCGGCTGCGGCTGGTGAGTATGAAGACTGCTGAAGAGATTCGTAAGTAGTAGCATCCAATTTTTCTTTGCAGATTTCAGAAACAGAAGCTGTGGTATCAGATGGTGCAGATGCTGTACAAGTAGATGTGGCCACGTAAGTGGTAGCGACCGTCTTGTAAGTACGGTTTTCAGAATTGGTTGAAATTTCAGCATTTCTCGAGTCTTTTATTATAATATCTGATAGTATGTGAATCTTTCTGTTTAGGTTACTAGAGCCATCGTCTGTTTTTGGTGGACTAGTCTGATGCTCATTTCCAAAATATGTATGAGAGCGAGGAAAATTAATCGTCGAAGTAACTATGTCATCTTCGCCACTTGAGTTTATTATGGTCAAATGAGGTCTATTCCCTCTTTGACTAATGTTTTCTTCTTTCGCTGTCTTCTATTACATCGGTATTGTTACTTGTCCGGCTCTTAACTAGAGAACGGCCGTCTATTTCATCAGGAAAACCGGAAACGTTTTCGGTCATTGTGGGAAGAAGCGTTTTTACTTCAGGAATTGTTTCATCCGTGCATGTCCTACAAATAAAAATACTTTCAATAAAAGGTCCTTTTGAAAGGTCCTGTATAAATTCAGGAGTGGTTTTTCTCATCAATACATAATACATATTATTTTATTATGGGACCAACTTTGAAATCACGAAAATAATATCATCTGTTCCATTCATTTTATTGTAGTAGGTATTGAAGATTAGTATGGGTAGGGAACAGCTGATAATGATGTTTTTTCCCAATTCAGAGTTGGTACCGTGGTAAATGTTAGTTGCATTGATGAGTGAAACTACCGCCTAAAGTTCTACAGGACCTTTCTGAAGCATCCAGTATAGTGATTAGTAGAGAGAACATTCTCTGGCGGAGTTTTCGGGAATCTCTCGTTTCAAGTGAGAATTTACTAGGAATCTATATATAAAAGGTGAGAATTCATCTACAATACAATGTAAGAAAGTCCTATGAATGTATCGGATACTGTTATCAGGTGGGTGGTAAAGGCAAAAAAACTATTTATAGTGGGTCGTATAGCACAGTTCTCCGCGGACAACACCTACACCTCTCAATTACGTGTTGCAGAAAGTTGAAAAAGTACACTAACATAAGGGCGCGAAAATAAAAGTCACTTAAATATTATCTTTAATGCCGATACCATAAGGTAGAGGGTCGCACACTTCTTGGTATGAGAAATTTAGGTAGGTGGTAAAGTCAAAACAAAATATTTATAGTGGGTCGTATAGCACAGTACTCCGAGGACAATACCTACACAACACTATTACGTATTCATTTGGTATTACCAAAAATCCAAAAAGTAGGTACTAATCATAAACATAAGCGCGCGAAAATAAAAGTCACTTAAATATCACCTTTAAAGCCAATACCATAAGGTAATGGGTGGCACACTACGTTTTGTATTAGACAGTCTGAGAGCTGGCGTGGCGTGGTGGTGGGTGGAGAAGCAGCGAGCAATATTATACCTTATAATAAGGAGATAAGAGATAGTTTTGATGCCCTCGCAACACGCCGTCTTAGTGTATTTTGAGTAAAAAATTGGTCCTAAAATAATTTTGGGGCTCTGTCTACCCCGCCAGGGATATTGACATGATCTTACGTATAAACGGACCCAAATGCTTACGAAATATCTTTTACTACGAATAATCAGTAATCAAAATAAAAGTTTTTTTACGTACCTTAACATTTTTCGATGATAATTAGCCAATGCAGCTAGTTGATTTCGACGCTTCATCAACCAATTTAGGCTATTCTCATCGTTACAATTTTCCATCGCGATTCACGTAGTAATAATATCTTGATTAACATTCAATTAATTGAAAAACAACCTGAGTTAAGACAAAATACCGTTACTACTTCACTGTTTAGTTTACATCTAAACGTGTCGGGAGTAGTCGGGTCGGGAAGCACATCGGCGGGAATAAGAGAATTCGCGATGAAGACAATCAAAAAACTTTCCACATACCTCTGTCTCTGTCTAGCGCTCGTGTCTAGGTCGTCGGTCGTCTGGATTCGTCCCTTTTCGGAAATTGTCTAAGCGAGAAAGGCTAATAATGTTGGTTGGGCTGTATTTATTCAATTACCTGTTTACTGATAATAGTGGTAAAGGTCAATTTAGTTTCCAGATAGAAGGCGTATAAGATAAATCTTCATAATTTTTAGGTAGTAAAGCACAATTCTAATTTCTCTAAAGATGTAGTTAGGTAGTAAAGGACAAATTGGTTTTCGTTTAAAATTTTGTAAGGTCGTAAAGAACAATATGTAAAAATTATGTGCTTTACGTCCATAATCTTTAAGTATACTCAATTTATACAACCTAAATGATTATGTCATCATAAATAATTGTGATTTACAGCCATACTTCACATTAAAACTGCATTAAAAGCCCTAAAATTTTGGGTAGTAAAGAACATTTTTTCGAGAATTTCGCTACTTTGATCAGACAGTTCGATAGAGAATGAAAAACTGAACAAGATGGTGTAAATAACTCTATTTGGCCAAAATGTGCTATACGCCCTTTGAGCCCCGAGGTATCGATATTTTTGTGTTGGGCGTCGATAGCTGCGCCACAGTATTTTACTTTTGTGGCTATCTTCGTTTTCCTTTGTAAATTGTAAACTTAAGTTGTTCTAAATAAACTTTTATTATTATAATATTATTATTAGACATTTGTGTCCCATTGTAGGGCAAAGGCGTTCCTTCCCTCCTTTTTCTTATCCCTATCCACTGTTGTATGTGGCAAATCTTTGAGGAAAGTGCGCATATGGATGTCGAAGTACTGCTGAGCATGAGGTCTCGGTTTCGATACCCGGGTCGGGCAAGTTGTTATTGGTTTTTCCATCTAGAATTTCTCAGTAGCAGCCCGGAGTCAGGATTTGTGCCTGGATGATGGCAATAGACTCGCCCCCTGTTACATGCAGACTTAAGAGGGAACAGGGCCTGCGAGGAATTTGAAAAATAGGTATTTAAAGAAACTATTGCCTTCGTCTTACCTCAAGTTTGCCTCCGTAGAGTGCGATAGGGACAGCTGCAGCTCAGACCGATTATATCACAAAAAAAAATAGACGGGATCGACGTTTCGTATTCCCCTTTTTTCTCCTCGAAAACTGAGCCGATTCAACTATTTTTTACATTCAAATTTTAAGAAAGAGTATGTGTAGGTTCTTATCATTTTCTTTTATGTTAAAAACTTTTCGAATTTGTGTGGTAGTCCTCTAATCACGGCGGTAAAAATGGAGCATTTTTGTAATTTTTGTAGGGCCATATTTTCTTTACCAATAAATTGCTGAAAAAAAGGAAATAATAGGGGCGTGTCTACAGCAGACCTAGATTTTATGAAAAAAAAAGATTGCTCTAGAGGCATTATTCAAGACGAAAAAGGGGAATACATTTGTATGGAGAATCGCAGACCCTGTTCTCTCTTAAACATAACTCTGGCGAAATGTGGGTGTACAATAGGTGCACAAAATTACGGCCGTATTCACCGAAGGGGCACGAATACGGGCGTAATTTTATGTTATGTGAATGTCGAATATTTTGCAGTGGTTTACGCTGTGCGTTATCTAACAGTTAGACACGGAACTATTTTAAACTAAGTACAGATAACTGTCATAATCCTGGCCTGTATGATGGATAGCCCAGATTTGCTTTATCTTGTATATCAAAAAGAGTCGTAGATAAACGTTGAGGACATCGTTAGTCTCCGCTGACATTGACTGCCAGTTATTTTTATCAGTAGGGCCGAGTTAATATTATACGATCAGCTGATTGGAGTCGGAGAGTTACCGACATTGGGTTCAGAATAGGTACAGCCCGGTTCAAATTTAATGGCGGCTCGGAACATGAGGCGAGTCGCTGCGCAGTAATGAATTCATGTGTCAGCGGGGGTGAGGGGTGGGGTACTGCGCAACGAGTGGCTAACTTCCGAGCCGCCATTAAGGTTGAATAGAACTATCTATACACGGACATGTGTTTTTTAGCTGGCATTTTTGAAAACATGACTCAATTCTGTATAAATAAATAAAACACACTACAAAGTGAAGAATAACTTTAATTTCGGAAGCCGCCGCGGCGGCTTTGGATCTGTATTTTAGTTCTTTGTTGCCGAGCTCCGAAATTAAAGTTATTTTTCACTTTGTAGTGTTTTTTGGAAGTCGGTTTTTTTTTGCAAAAAAGATTTTATTTTTCGCTTTTTAGTTATGGTACCTACATACCCCACTTCAATTTGTATAAGTACCACTACTTGTTAAGTAAACAAGAGTGACAGGAAATACTTATTATAACATCATCAAGATACACAAGTGGGTTAAATACTTACTGACGTATTATCGAAGCTAACTCAAAAACTACTCAAGCAAAGTTAAAAAATACATAGCGACGATAATATAACTTCCACCTTTTTTGAAGTAGGTTAAAAATTAAATGCTGTTCGTTGTAAGCGCATTCTTTTTCGCTTTTTTTTGGTTTGTGCTAGTCCGATATCTTCAAATTAGGAGTTTAGGCTGAGATATCAATCTGCCTAACCTATTCCCAGTTATTTTGGGGTCGGATTCCAGTCTAACCGGCTGCAGCTGCACGTATTTTACTTGGAGCGACTGCCCCTCTGACCTCCACGACCCAGTGACTGGGCAACACGAGACTCTTGGCAAGACTGGTTTTCAGACTTTCTGACTACCCGACACCCGTAACGACTGTCAAAGATCTACGAATGACAGCCGGCACCAACGGCTTTACGTGCTTTCTGAGGCACTGGGGGTCTCGGTATGTTATGGATGGTCACCCATCCACGGACCAACCTCGGCAAGCGTTGCTTAACCTTGAAGATCGACCCTTGCGGCTGTTATTATTTACGACAAACCCCTCTTTATCATAACGTTATAATTTACTTATTGCCGACGAGCAACCTAAGAAATTCTAGCTAAGTAGGTAGTAGGTACCGAAACCCCGAGAAGCATCCACCATCGACTTCGTTAAACCCTAGGAGCATTTGCCTCCTGGGCGTGATCTGCAGTGGCCTCTATGTAAGCTCTCAATTGCTTCCGTACTTGGAAGCTCTCAATCGAGGCCGCTGCAGAAGTGCAGACACAATGTGTCAAAGTGGGACAGTAACCCTCACTTCGACAAAATGTGTCTGCATTGTGTGGATGTTGGACGGGAAGGTCCAACATCCAGTACGAGTGCGATGCTTCTTATCAGGCCGTGCCCCACTTGCTGGAGTGACACGAGAAGATAAAGAAGACCGAAACGGAAACGTAATAAGGTCTAGTAGAGTCTAGATAGAACGTAGTATTTTAATATAAGTTCGCCGAGCTGAATCGATCCGATACCAGGGGTCGTGACCTATCGGCCCACGAGGAAACTATATCACAGATAATACACACTAATCTTAGTAGGTAGGTATACAATCTCTTTGCTGTTTTCTCTCTACGCAGTAAATCGCTATTTAACCTCTGTGTGTTAGATAGATAGATAAATCGTTTATTTAGTGCACACAAAAAACAGCACAACATACAAAAGCACGATTAAATAATGACTAATTAGCTATTAGGAAATAGCTGCGAGGTGCCGATATACAAACAAAAAAAAAAATTAAAAGGAAGAAACAAGACATTGTCATGACACTGAAGAGGATTTAACTGATTTTTAACCGATTTCAAAAAGGGTTCTCAATTCGACTACATGTCTTTTTTATATTTATTATTTTATTTATTTAATACATACTTCAAGCACACAAATGTATAGAGGCGAACTTAATGCCATAGGCATTTTCTACCAGCCAACCTTTGGGTGATACAGAGACAAACAGTGGTAGGTGCAATAGAAAGAATTTAGGATTTTTTATATTTAAATATAAAGATTTTTTTTTTTTTTTTTTTTTTTTTTTTTTTTTTTTTTTTTTAAACGTTGCCCCACACTAGGATTTTCTCCTGTGTCGTGGGTGCGTTTACAAACACTTAAACTCACATACACAAACAGCCAGACCCGGAACAACTAATTGTAGGTCATACAAATATTTGTTCCGTGCGGGAATCGAACCCGCGACACGCAGCGCAGCAGTCAATCGCTTAACCACTGCGCCAACCGTGCCGTCAAAGATATACATTATATAGCTATTAAAAGCTATAAATATAATAAATACAACTAATTATTTATAAATAACTATAAGGATGATGTTATAAGTTCCGTCACTGTTTGTGAGGTAGGTTCCACAATTAAAAAGAAAAATAAAAACATTAAAATATTTTTTTTTTTTTTTTTCGTTTTTTGCCACCGACTTCCGAAATTAAAGTTATTTTGCACTACTTATTGTTTTTTTTTTTAAGACGTTCAATTTTTTTGTAATTTTTTTTTATCCTCTTTGGAGAAGTTGAGGGAATGAACTGGTCTGCTTTGATGATGTTAAACTTAGGAGTGGACTGTTCGACAAATCAGTGTATGTATGGATGCCGAATGGATCTAGCGAGGTCCAGTGAATGCCCGAAGGCGGTACGAATTGACTTGGACAAGCTATCTTTATAGATAGTCTGAAATCTGAAGAGCCAGAGGTCCCAAATTCCTGCTCGGTTGGTTGGTGATAGGGTTATTCTAAGTCCGCCTGGCTAGCTACCACCATCTTATCTTAGTCTTTCGTCATTACAAAAATGTTGTAGAATTGTTGTGTATCGGCAGTTAGAGGTAGGATAGCCAGTTCCTCTGTGGTTGAGCAAGCACCCGGAAGGGTGAAACTCGCTTCCACCTTCGACCTTATCATCACTTACCAGGTGAGATGAAGGCCACGAGCACCCCAGTTGTAGATTTAAAAAAAAAAAAACTCCAACCCGTCTTGAGCAAGCGTGGTGATCAATGAGAAGAGGCTGATATAATGATCATTTTCTTATTCTCACATCTGATTAAAACACTCATGGATCAAGGTGGCAATTGAACTTCAGTGTATCATAATGTTTGTTTACTACTTAAAAAAGACCTTGATAAAACTTTACGTCTGAAAAAAAAAAACTAAAATGAAATGTCAAAAAAAACCGGCCAGGAGCGTGTCGGGCCACGCAAAATGAAGGGTTCTGTAGTTGGGATGGGTTTTTTATATATCAATGGTTGGGATGAATTTATTCCAAGGACAAACTTAACATTGTATTAGAAAAACATACATTCCAACTGCAAATGTAAGTTTGTACGCACATTATTGGGAGATTTACTATGTTATTTTAAGACCACAGACTTCTTATAGATTTCCTGTAATCTATAAGTATAGAACTAGTTTCGGTATTTAAAAAAAAAATAGGCTGAGTAGTTTCGGAGATAATGGGGGGAATGGATAATTTTCATCTATTTTCTGAAATATCATTTATAGTATTTATTTTAAAATTATTAAAAAAATGTATTTGAAATCTTCACAACAAGCCCTTTTATTTGATATGTCACACAGTATAGTTTGCAAAACTTTATTTATTTTCGTTATGCGTCCGTGTTTGGATCACAGAAATCGATTTGTGTACCAAATTTCAACTTAATCGGTCCATTAAATTCGGAGAAAATTGTCTATGACTGACGGACAGACAGACAGAAAGATACACGAGTGATCCTATAAGGGTTCCGTTTTTTCCTTTTGAGGTACGAAACCCTAAAAACGCCGGATTTTCACTTACAGCATACATTTTCACCGCCGGCCGACATATACGTATTTATTTCACGATCAAAAATGTTCATACACGGCACCAAGGTCAAACTGATAATATCTGACTAGTGATAAAAAATTAAATCATGAAATAGATGAGTGAAGATATGACCTAGATAGCGTTCCGCATTGCGCCAGAATATTTGGCAAACTATATTAGGAACCATTGTACCTTACATAACCTCTTTACGCACACACTTGACTTTGTAAAATAAAAGATGGCGGAAATGCGAGGTCGTTAGCATGTGTGTCACGGTGTTTCGACGTTTGCATTTCTCAACTATCTTTTTAAACACAACGCTGGCAGGTGGAAGAACGAAGTACTTTCTTCTTCTAAATCATCATCTAAGTATGAGTTGTAGGTTCAAACCTAGGCATGCGCTTTAATTTGTGTAAATAATTTCGTCACCTTGCTCTCAAAACGGTGAAGGAAAACATCGTGACGAAACCAGCATGTCCTACAATCAAAAATTCGAAGACATCTACCAACCCGCACTGGGCCCGCGTGGTTGATTACATACAGCCAACTCCCTCTCGGAAAGGGGAGACTTTTGTCCCAGCAGTGGGATGTTTAATAAAAATCTTAAATTCACTCACAGACAGATAACGCAAAGCATAAAATTTTGCAAAAATAACGTTTTATAAATAACGAAAGTGAGCACTAAGGGCATGGTGCTGGAAAATTCGTCCCCTAGAGTGGCCTAGAGGGTTTAAATAGGGGATGGAAGTTTGTATGGAAATTCGTCATTTTAGCGAACACGGCTTGTAGAATATTGCCTCCACGAACAACGAATACTCCTTCACCCTCTGCGTAAGACACTTTCAATAATACCTCATTTAATTAATCAATTTTGAAGGATATTATTTGTCATCTTCACTAAATTAAAATATCAGTGCCATCTTAGTGCTGTCAAACTAAAATATAGTTAAGTTGTGTCACTTTAGTCTATTTCAGAATGGGAAATCATCGTTTAACAGGAATAAACTAAATTTTGGTGATTTTTAGTCTAGGTTAGAGGCATTTGTGACAAGAGAATCGGCACCATTGCTAATCCATAATATTTGATTGCTTCTTTCTTATGTTCGTGTCTACTCAACAACGCAAATAACTCAATGAATGTTGTTGAACTGTCAAAATGGAAGCCATTGCTACTGTAAGTGTGTTACGTAATTACACCGCTGGTTCTACGCCCGGCCTGGCGCGAGCGCAACCTACTACTAGCTAATATTTTACTAGTTTTTGCTAGCGACTGCGTCTGCATTTTTTTCGTCTTCATTTTTAATACAAATATCCAGGATGAAAGTAGCCTAGCCTATAACCTTCTCTAGATCGATCCCAGGCTAACTATAGTTTGACCAAAACCGCTCTACCGCACCTAAGGTATGTGCGCGGCGTGATGGGGCGCAGTGCAGGCTGCTTTCCTCAACGCTCACAACGTCTCGCCACTCATTCGTCAACGCTGCTCCCCGCCTCGCCGCGCATTCCTAAGGCGCGGTACAGCGGTCTCGGTCAAACTATATCTGTCAAATATCATTACAATCGGTCGCCTATGTCTTTCTCCAGGTGCCAGGTTCCAGGTCCAGGCGGTTCAGTGGTTTACGCTGAAAAGGTAACACACTGGCAGACAGATTAAGTATGGACTTTACGGGGCGGCTGTGGGCTATTCTTACTTTGTCCGTGCCGATACTAGACTATAGTATCCACACGGACGTAGGATAAAATATACTGTCTTTTCCATAGTAACTAGAGAGAAAAGACAGTATTCAAACCTAGTTTCTGGGGAATACCTATCTTGCTAAAGATAGCGGTCACGCGATGTCATTAGCACTTAGGTACAGCGTCATAGTTTCTGGAAAATAATTGTCGTTACACGGTGGTCAAGGCCGTCTCGTATATCAACATTAGTCGAAGGTGTCAAAGGATTTTTAGCTACAATTTCACTGCTATGCTGAATCGAAAGCAGTCGATCCAAAATATTACCGTGAAGAGTGAGGTGTAGTAAGCTTGCAGAGCTGTCAATAATGGTTATCTCTACCATCTGGTGTAATGACAGCTCATTTCAAGCTGAATAGACTCCACTGGTCATAATACCTCCTAAAAAATGTGCAATATTAGCAGAGGTGGCTCAGTGATAACGGCCGCGACTTACGAGTTGTATCACGTGCGTTAGAACCCTAACAGGCACTTTACTTTGTGTAAATAAATTCATCACCACTGAGGCCCTAGTGTGAGTTTATTTTAACCATCTCGATTTTACGCATCGACCGCGTTTAGCGCTCCGATTGGCCGTTCAATGGTGAAGGCCGGCCGGCTGCCAATCGTAGCGCCGAACGCGCTCGATGCGTAAAGTCGAGATGGTTAAAAGAAACTCACACTAGGGCCTCTGCTCTCAAAACGGTGAAGGAAACCATCGTGAGGAAACCGGCATGTCTTAGAATAAAAAATTCAAAGACATGTGGCATCTACCAACTCGCACTGGGCCCGCGTGGAGGATTACGGCCCACTCCCTCTCAGAAAGGACCAGTCGCTGGGACTGTAGTGGGAACGTTATAGGCTGATTATATGTGGTATGTAGGCATTGTGATGCAGAAAATGTGGTAAAGAAAGTTTGGAGTGTGAATGTGGATAACTTAAGGCTTAGAAAACACCATAGAAACGATGGATGGCCTGTGTGAAAGATGATAAGGCAAGAAATGAGGTGAGTACTGAATAACGACTAATAGAAAAGTATGGAAGAAGAAATCAAAATAATTGTGTTTACCTTGGGCAGAGGCTAAGCATTGCCATACAACGTGGCAATGCGGCCAGTCTCTTGGGTACAGACATTTAGACAAGAATTTTCTCAATGTGTTATTTTCGTGATAAAGTTGAAAATCTATTATAGAATTTTGACAGATTGTAGTAGGTTGATGTGCTGGCGTCTGTACAGACGCCAGCATATCAACCTACTACAATCTGTCAACCTATCCGAAACTGTAAAATTTTTCCAATCAACTTTGAACCTCATGCTTTGGTAATAAAATTGAAAATCCATTAAGAAATTTGACAGATTGTAGTAGGTTGATGTGCTGGCGTCTGTACCCAAGAGACTGACATACATTACCAGTCGACAGCGATGCGGATGAATTTTTCGATGCTATATTTTAGTTTTTGAATAGTTTTAATTAAGTTAGTTTATAATTTTGCTATTTTTATTCATTAATTAGTTATTAGTGTGCCCACTTGTAAATATTAAAATATACTTACTATTTCATAAATAAATTGGGATGAGGGCAGGAAAATAATGGCTACCACTTTGCTGACTGACTGGCAAATCTTGAAACAACACGACATGCCACGATGCCAGATGAAGAATTCCGTCATACAATCGTGTGTGCAACATTGAATAAGGAGAAAATGTCTATAATTTATGGTTCTATAAATAGTTGCGTCGCTATTTTCCCGCAAGGTAACTGAAACCAAGGCGAACGTAATCGTAAATGATAAAGAAAACTGTAGTAGGTACCTACAGTGCATTATGTAATCAATTTATTGTATCGTTGACGAGGAATACGATTTTATTGATTATATCGACAATGTGGCTATAAAGTGCAAATTAACGAATAAGCCGATATAGTGCTTGCCTGTCCTATTCTGAAAGGTTCACACGAACCTCACTCACACCGCAAAAACATTGTAAATGAACAAATTAATTTGTTTGTTTTTAGGGTTCTGTACCTCAAAAGGAAAAAACGGAGCCCTTATAGGATCACTTCGTTGTCCGTCTGTCTGTCTGTCAAGACCCTTTATCTCAGGAACGCGTGGAGGTATCAAGTTGAAATTAATCAAATACGTAGCCTAGGTCTTGGTGCCCTAAAAAAACCAAGCGACTAAGTCGACGCAATAAAAAAATACGGCCATTATGCGACATATTTTGATACAAACAATCGAAATAAATCATGACTTTTTTCGGTACTTCCCGTTGACCTAGAATCATGAAATTTGGCAAGAAGCAAGGTCTCACAGCTAAAGTAAAGAAAAACGTAAGAAAATCATTATAGAATATGTAGTGGGATAAATTCATCTCCATTACAGAACCTTTCATTATGCGTGGTCCGACACCTACTTGGCCGGTTTTAGGGTTCCGTAGTCAACAAGGAACCCTTATGGTTTCGCCAGGTCTGTCTGTATATCCGTCTGTCTGTCCGCGACAAAGAGAATTTATAGTCATTGGTCCGCGGCTTAGCTCAGTGACTGTTAGTACTAGAAAGGTGTCATTTAGCATGGGTTTACATATTAAGCACGTCGACAAAGTAAGTAGTCAAATAAAAGCATGAAAAAAATTTGTTACCCCCCTACACGTAAAGTGGGGATGTTTTTTTTCCATCGTCTATCCCATGGTGTGGGGTGTCGTTGGAACAGTCGAACAGTGTGAAAACCATTTTTGGAGTCATGGATCCGTTTGCGAAATATTAAGTTTTAAAGTGCTATTTTTTGTTAGAGTCAAGTGTTCCCCCCTACGGAAAAATTCACAGAAGTAGTATATGTAACGAAATTAAAAGGAAAACTATCACAGCTATGTAGGCTCTACAAGTTAACGAGTAATAATCGTCCAACTTACGTTTGCAGTTCAAGAACATTTTTTGCAATTACAATGTTAAGTTGGTTCTTAGGATAAATTCATGTCATCTACGGAACCCTTCATTGTGCGTGGTCCGACACGCAATTGGCCGGTTTTTTTAATCTAAAGAAGGATGATAATGAACATCATCCTTCTTTAGTAAATCCGCGATGAGTTATGAAACTCATCGCGGATTTACACTTCGAAATCGCACCGTTCTAATTTACTCTGATACCTACTATTGGTGATTATTTAACACGACGGGATAATCATAAAAAACAACCTGAGGACGACCACCTAAGCGTTAGCGGGATCCGTTTCGCTGTTTTAGGCCGTGTTGCGAATGCGACAATTAAGTTCTATTTCCTTTTCATAAGTTCCCTATTTCCCATTTTGCACTTTTTTAAATTATTGTTGTCTGTCTGCCTGAAATTATTTCAATTTTCAGCCAATTCCTGAGATCTGGAAGGGCAAAAAAATAAAGCCACACTTCAACAATAAAATCTCATTTATTTTTCCAGCCTCAGCTTGTAAAACTTGTAAGCCTAGTTTATAAGCTCATTGACCCCGACTGCGTATTTAACCCGTGTTCTGCCAGCAGTCTATCCGTCCTGTTACGTCACACACCTACGTCTGTATGACGCAATGTTATTGATTTTCTTATAAACGTCACTTGTAAGTAGGTTACAGAGAAAAGTCAGGAACTTAGCCGTAAAGGAACCTTAAGGAACTTTTCTATATAACGAATCAAATCGAACCAAACCTATATTCACTCTTTCTCAACCCGTATACACTGACCCTCTTATTCATAAACGTTGTTTACGTTTAAACGTCAAAAGTACAGGCGCTAATCATTACTTAACTTTAGGGAACAGGGCCTGTGATTCTCCATACAAATGTATTCTCCTGTTTTCTTCCTGAATAATGCCTCTAGAGCAATCATTTTTCATAAAATCAAGATCTGCTGTAGTCACGTCCCTGTTATTTCTTTTTTTTCAGCAACTTATCGATAACGAAAATATGACCCACCAAAAATTACAAAAATGCCCCATTTTTACCGCAGTAACTACCCAAAAAAAAAAAAAAAAAGGAGTATTACTACACGAATTCGAAAAGTTCTTAACATAAATGAAAATGATAGGAACCTAGACATACTCTTTCTTAAAATGTTAATGTAAAATATTGAATCGGTTCAGTTTTCGAGGAGAAAAAAGGAGAATACGAAACGTCGATTTCGTCAATTTTTTTGTGATATAATTGGTCTGAGCTGTGTAGCTATCCCTATCGCACTCAACGGGGGCATACTTAAGGTAAGAAGACGGCAATAGTTTGTTTTCTATTTTTCTAATTCCTCGCAGCCCCTGTTCCCTCTTTATAAATAAGGGGGAATATTTTGAGAACCAGTCTTACCAAGGGGAGTCGTGTTTCTCAGTAAGTGGCTGTGGACTTGTGGAGGTCAGATAGGCGATCGCTCCGTGTAAAAAACCTGGTATTCAGCTGCATCCAGTTAGACTGGAAGGCGACCCCAACACAGTTGGGAAAAAGATTAGGCAAATAATGATCCACTCAATGCTGGCTCCTCCATTGCATGTACGCCATTCTTCCCGATCTTGGGCCTTTAACACTTTTGACTCCACCCATTTTCATAGAGCTCATACACCATGCCGCCATACATATTGCAAGTTGACTCCAGAAGGGGCACCGGCATTACGTTTGCGCTGTGTCACCGGCATTAGGATTTTAAACCTTGTTAAATATACAACCGATTTTATTTTCACAGTTTATAATGCCGAATTCGTTGAGAAAAACCTACATTTAAAATGAGCCCTCCGCGAGGGCTCCCGGCATCCAATATGAGACTTGAGTAAAGGGTTCCCGGCACTGAAAGTGTTAATACCCAGCTATCTAATTATGCAACACATTTTCGTAAACGATTACGACAAATTTGTTTCATTTTGACAGTTCAACAACATTCATTGCGTTATTTACGTTGTTGAGCAGTTTTTTTTTTTCGAAATTATGCAGCAATGGATTAGCAATTTGTTTCAAAACGATTTAAATTCCGATTGATCGTGCATTACGTAATTAGGGTACGGTTCTCCTCTGCTACTTTGACCATTCACTAGTTTACCTCGTGCTTAGCCTGCCCATGCTCCCATAGAGAAATATAGAGACTTTTTTTTTGCATTAGATAGACAGAGTTCATCATCATCTGCCTAGCGTTTTCCCAACTATATTGGGCTCGGCTTCCAGTCTTACCGGATGCACACCGCGGGTATTCAGGGTTATTAGTTATAATTATGTCGGCAATCCGTTAATGGGACGTAGGAAGTTCAATTTGCAACCAAATGACCCCTCATGACCCCTATGCCAATGTCAACCATTTTCGAATAATTTTATATTTTAAAATGAATGAAATAAAAATATTAAATGACTCGAAAACTGTTGACCTTTGCATGGGAGTCAAAACGGGTCAATTGGTTGTAAATGACCTCTCCTATATCCCCTTATGCAGGTTTAATTATTATTATTTTTTTTTTTTTTTATTGCCTTCTTGTAACCAATAACCTTGTATCAGCTGATTGATCCAAGTAATCAGCTGTTTGTTTTTCCACGCCCATATTACTTTTACATAATTCCCGCACAGCGTTCGTACGTCTTGTCCCTGCTTCATTAAACAAATTTAAAAAGCAAAATTTTGTTTTTATTGCCATTATTATCCCCACACCTGGCAGAAAAATGATTAGCTGACATTACTAAGGTAAGTAGGTACTCCAAAATTTATATTTATAAGAGTAGATTGGCCATTTTTTCTGCGAAAAATCATCATCATACTGCCCATAACCCAACTTATTTGGGTTCGGTCATCGTATCATTTTCATCCATACTTCGCTATAAAAATCTGTCAATGCAAAAGCCTTGGACCTAAAGTGTCTCAATGAAGACTTATTAAGTTGTATCATGCACTCATAAAAAACCAAGACAGCGCTGTCAACAGTGAAGTGAAGCCGGTTTCGTAAACATATGTGCACTTTGTGTGGTGTAGTTTGATTATAGTGTCATTGTAAAAGGTGTGCGTGTAAGCGTGTATGCATAGAGCTGCGGTGTCGTTTTGGCATGCTTCACTGCGCTTTTATTTGGTCTGAGGCATCAACAACAAAAATATTGTCCATTCAAAGTCGGACGAAAATCATTAAACTTTTACAAAAGGGCTCTTCGCACAGAGGCCACGGCGCAGATCGATCGGCAGTCGGCACGACCTATGTTACTTACGTAACTATGACCGGATCATCGCTGTGAGGTTTTCCTTGACAAACGTTTAGAGAACTAAGTACGTAACTAATTAGGTACCTATCAATCATGTGACTAAGGAACTGCCAGCAAAAAAGCCGCGGGATAGTAATTGCGTGAAATACATACAATTTTAATGACCATTGATCGCTATGGGTTCATTTTGACAGTTCTACAACATTCATTGCGTTATTCACGTTGCTGAGCAAACGAATTTTTCAAACTTATGAAGCAATGGATTAGCAATATCCTTCAAAACTCTCGGTTTGTGATTGAAACTGTGACGCAATCAGGGTGCTGGTGTGGCGGTGTAATTCTCTAAAAATCATTTTGTAATTCGAACGATGTCGAGGTATCAATCCACGAAGATTTACAACAACAAATGAGTTCGCTTTTGATTTGGGTTCGAAATGAACTTTGCAGAATTAACAATAGGTAGAGGTGCACGCCCCTCCACTAAAATTTATATACAGTCCAGCCGTCGAGAGAATTCGTTCTTGACACCTGTCAATTTCATACTAACGATTATGTATTGTGCGAATTTGATTCTTATTACTACAATAAATTGTCCAACTGACAGGTGTACGTGTCAAAAACGAATTATCTCGAAGGTCGGGCTGTAAGTATGTCTTTTCCTTCTATTAGTCGTCATCTTGGGAGTCACTCCCTAATTTCTATCCATATAATCTTTCACACAGTCCATCCAGCCATTAATTTATTAATTACTTAATTGCGTTAAATGAGTATCTCATCATGGACAGGCTATCGTTCATACATTATAATAAGTCCAGGTGACATTAGCAATTAAGTGAGTGGCAGCGGGCAGGGCACATTGCTCACAGAACAGATGGCCGATGGGGCCGAAAGGTTCTGGAGTGGCGACCGCGTACCGGAAGACGTAGCGTTGGCAAGGTGGACCGATGACCTTGTAAAGGCCGCAGGAATTCGGTGGATGAGGGAAGCACAGAATCGGTCGAAGTGGCGGTGCTTGGGGGAGGTCTATGTCCAGCAGTGGACGTCTTTCGGTTGAAATGATAATACGTTATATTATAGTGTTTCGTTTCATCCTTTTACCCAAAATCAACATGAAAAACGAACTCAACTCACAACGATAGTCTATTAACTGCTCACAAATTACCATGTTTATATTTTTTACATTCTTCCTTGACATAATCACCCTATTTGACATTATATACCTACAATTTAATTTCAACTCAATAGGTATTTGTGGTTTTTGTGGACATGATAATTATTCAGATTTGTTACAGCTGTAATAGCAATCACGTCATTTCGTTTAAAATACGTTTTTGTTTTTATTAATTAATTTATCTTTTTATAGATTGTTTTCTATTTTGTGAATGTGAGAACGCTGTAGGCTTAGTGGACTGTAGATTTGTTGACCATCATTATTCTGTTAAGTACCTGGTACTTGTTGAAAGACCTGCACTGTCCTCCCATACCTACTAACACTGTCATTTGAAAATATTGTAAAAGCCAATTATTTTTAAAAGAGTAACCGTGGAGTTTCTTGCCGGCTCATCTCCATAGGAAACAACCAATTGGAACCGTGCACCTAGCTTCTTACGTTTCATAAGTACCCATGTAGGTTTTTAAGAAATAAAATATTTTGAATTTGAATTTGTAAATTACCCCAAGTTTTATTGTTACAAAAATAATCTCCACAATTTAAAATTAAACTTGTCACTCTCTTGTTCCGAGTTACCAAGCCGTGTGGCCTTCACAGCTAGTCTCAGTACCAAGTGTTTTTCTCGTTACATAACGACATCAGCTGGTATGTATTGGCTGTGGCTTGGCTATTGGCGCCTGAAACATCCAATGTTGGCCACACGTCAACGTTTGTTTATAAATTAGTTACCTGGGAAATAAATATTTGATGAAAGATTTTACTTTTTTTAGACACACTTTTCAGCTAGTCTAGATAAGTTTCTAAATGGTGGGATCAGACGAGCTTAACTAAGGTTAATCTGCAGCTGTAGCCGCAAAATTCAAATTTTTATTACAGTTTTTGCAATTTGCAGGTCAGTGTCAGGTTGGTATCTTGATCAAAATATGATTCGCGACTATAACAGATATATGTATTTACAGAATTATAATTGTAATCATTGATACCTACATCTCTCTAATTTAGAGAGATGTATTCATGATTCTCATTATTATACTTTTATAAACCCTTATCTGTTATAGTCGCGAATCATATTTTGATCAAGATACCAACCTGACACTGAACTGCACATTGCAAGAAACGTAAGAAAATTTTAATTTCGCGGGCTAAAACTGCGGGTTCACCATTATTTTGAAGACGTGTCTCTGAATGTTAAGGAAACATCATTTTGCTGTCAAGCTTCACAGTTTTACGATCGAATTGGGTATAAAATTATTCTCGAATGCTCGCATTCGAGGAAAAGTCGTCTTGTGCCAAGTCAACCGATCGATCGGTTCTTCATTCATTGGTTTAGTTAGCGGTATTGCGGAACTGACTGCCCAAGATGCGCTAATGTTTTCATTTTGCCCGCTTGCATCAAAAATCACTAATACGTTTAGTGCTAAACATTTAAAACACACACAAGCATACTCAGCCTATAATGTTCTCCCACTGCTGGGCCAAAGGCCGCCCTTTTTTCGAGAGGGCGTGGGCTGTAATCCACAACGCGGGCCCAATGTGGGTTGGTAACAGTCGCATATCTCCGAATTTTTTGTTCTAGGACATTTCCTCACGATGTTTTCCTTCACCATTTTGAGAGCAGTAGTGATGAAACAAAAAAAAAATTGACAATATTTTATTTCACATAAACCTACAAAGGCACTTATGAAACGTCAGAAGCTAGGTGCACGGTTCCAATTGGTTGTTTCCTATGGAGAAGAGCCGGCAAGAAACTCCACGTTTACTCTTTTAAAAGTAAATGGTATTTACAATGTTTTCAAATTACAGTCTTAATAGGTATGAGAGGACAGTGTAGGCCTATCAACAAGCACCAGGTACTTATCAAGATAGAAAATGGTCGTCAGATATACAGTCTGTTAAGACTACAACGTTCTCAAATTCACAAAATCTAAAAGAAAAGAGTCTATATGAAAGCAAAATAAAATAATAAAAATAAAAACCTATTTAATTAAACCAAATATACACAAAGTAAAGTGCCTGTCTGGGTTCGAACTCACGACCTACAACTCGTATGTCGGGGTCGTCGCTGAAGGGGCAATGGGCCTGCCATATTAGCTGTAGAACTGGAGGAGCGAGGACGCGTTCTTGAGTGTATACCAAGAGTCGGCAAGCATAAATTAGAACGCTGTCAGGCGTAAAGCAGTAGCCGAGGAATGAATTAAATGGTTAGAGGTTGGAGAAGCCTATGGTTGTGTAATGATCAAGAATCCGCAAACGTAAGTATAAAATCGTCAGGAAGATCGAGCGACGATCTTCACCAGGCAGTAGCTAGATGGGAGAAGTCTGCATCGAGTTCACTGTTGTGCGGTTGAAGACATCCGTATGTCTCCAGCTGTGAATTGCGAAAGGCTGATGATCATAGCGTAGGCGCATTATAATATATTGATTGGAAACAAATCGGCAAAGGTAGAGGACGACCTCAAGATAAGTGGACTGACGATCTTCGTAGGTATTATCTAGCAGATCTATAAGAGTAGTCGAGTAGGTATCGAGTTTGACCGTGTGATTGGAGAGACCTTTGTTCAGCTGAAGGTACTTAGATTAGTGCGGTACCTAAAGGCTGAAAATGATATGAACTCTTCAATTAAAATCCGCTTTTCCCCTGAACTTACATAATCAAAACACGTGACCTTGAGCTACTTAACAACTCAAAGCTACGCGTAGAATAGTTGGCATACGTCCAAACGACGCGCGCGCAGCTCTAGTATTAATACGGGACACAATTCGACTCGCCCTTTCTTATGTAACAGGCGACGCGTGATTTGTTCTTGACATCCCGAATAGTTTCAAGTGCGCAGACGCTTGCCAGCGGGCGGTGTTCCGTTTGAAAGTCCTTGAAGGAGTTGGCTTTGTGATGTTGGTATCGGTATGAAGGTTGCTCCAACTGAGTCTAATTTGTGTTTCTAGTTCTAGTGTGTTTCAGTGGACCGCCACTGATAGTTGGAAGTCTTTAGAGTGACCACTGAAAATCAGCGCTATGCTGTGGGTCCCCCATAGCACAGCATCATGCTGAGTGGATGCTTTCTTGTCACAGTCACGACGTTCAACAGCTGCCGACTATTTCTGTTTTGTGCTCGTGATTATTTTGTCTGTTATTGTTTTTGTATGCACGTGTTTCTGTGACAAATAAACTTCTTTTTTCTTTCTTAAGATATATAATATGCAAGTGCCCTTGTGAGGTTAGCTTGCGTGTTCTGTAGGTACTGAGCCCACGCAACCTGTCGTACGTCCAGCCAGTAATAGGACCCGCCCGTCAAGGAGCACTGTCCCAAATTAGACGCATTATTAATTTATTATACATAAAAAAAGGGATTTTAATAAAACACTTATACTAAAAGATCAATAATTAAATTATCTTTAAAATGGTGAAGGTTTCAGAAAAATACGCTAGATAGATTTTGCGTGATTCTCAGTTTTTATCCGCGTTAGACATAACTTAACAAATTAATTTCACTATGTAATAATAATCATAATAATCTAAAATCTGTAATAATAATAATCTAAAATATTCCTATATTAAGTTATTAAGAAAATGCTCTAATTTAACATATATTTTTTCCCAAATCATTAACACTACTCGTTTAGACGTGATCTTCAGTAAGTATAAAATCATTAATAGTCGGTCATCGTAACAATAATTAACGAACTTTATAAAGTACGATGTTGGGACAACTTAGCCTGCATAAAGAGGAGCAAAATTTTTGGGAGGCTTTGCGAATTACCGATGAAATTCTCCTTCTTAAGGCAAAGTGAGTTTGTATGATGACTTGGCGTGACATCTCTTGTTACTTTGTATCATTATTGCGATGTTAACTCCTTTTAATTAAAATAATATGTTATTGCATCCTATAACTTTGCATAATAGGAGAGTGAAGAGCTCGTGGCTAAGTAATAACAGCCGCGCGGGTCGATCCATCACGTTAAGCTACGCTTGCCGGGGTTGGGCCGTGGATGATCACCATCTTTACATACCGAGACACCTCTGTGCCTCGGAGTTGGTGCCGGCTGTCATTCGTGAATCTTCGACAGTCGTTACGGGTCGTCAGAAACCCGAAAGCCTGACAACTAGTTTTAGCTAATGGTACCTATCGTATTGCCTAGTTACTGGGTTGTGGAGGTCAGATAGGCGATGGCTCCATGTAAAATACTGATATTCAGCTGCATCTGGTTAGACTGGAAGCAGACCCCAATATAAATGTTGTTGCGAAAAGGCCAGGATTTTTAATTTTGTTGCATAATTCTTAAGCAGGTGAGTAATGTAATTACCGCATCATAATGCCAATTACATAACCGTATCGTAATAATTTATCTAAAAATTCGCGAGTATCGTTGTGATAACATAAATAAATTATTATTGTTCACGTGGCGCTATGAATTTTCATTGTAATAGTAGATTCCAATTTGAAGACTCGACAATATTATGTCAAACTTCTCAGTCATGATTATCTCTTTTCTTTCAAACTCAAACTCAAAGCATTTATTTCAATTAAACCATTTACAGGCACTTTTGAATTGTCAAAGAGTCGGTCAGTTAGTCAAAAAGTTGAAGCTAGTTGCCTTCCAAAACGTAGATCTCTATGGAGAAGAACGGGCAAGAAACTTCAAGGACACTCATTTAAATATAGTTTTTTTTTTATTTCTGGAGTTTCTTTAAAGGTTTAAATCAGGAATTAAATTATGCGGAAAAGAACCGAAGTTACCGACATAGCTTGCAGAGTAAGCAAGTGGCAGTGGGCTGGCCATGTTTGTTGAAGGACCGATGGCCGGTGGAGCAGACGAGTCCTAGAGTGGAGACCGCGTATCGGAAAGCGTAGTGTGGGAAGCCCTCCAGCAAGATGGATAGACATCTTTAAAAAGGTGGCTGGGACAGACTGGATGTGGAAGGCAGAGGACAGGGTGTTGTGCCGCAGCCTGGGAGTGGCCTGTGTCCAGCAGTGGACTGCAATAGGCTGAGTTAATTGATGATTAATTAAGTTAAATAAAACTGTATTTTTTTTACAATGATTTTGTGTTTTTATTTCACTTTTGGTATTGTTTTTGATTGCTGTTTGAAAGATCTAAAGGCTAGAAAGGGGGTGACTATACTAAAATGACGACTAAAAGAGAAGTATGGAAGAAAAACACATGTTGCGCAAGAGGGCAAGAGAATTATGTTTTTGATGGCTTTGGGTTCGAATTGGGTTCAGTAATTTCTCAGTAGCACGCCGATAGACTTGCCCTCTTTAACATGAGTATGATACTAGGTATTCCTACATCTCTGCCAGGCTCTAGTAGCCTGGATTTTTTGCTGAACTGGGCCTATTTGGCGCAGCAGCGAGGCACACTTTCCAGTTAAGAGGGAACAGGCTTGCGAGGAATTAGAAAAATAGGTATTTGAAGAAATTATTGCCGTCGTCTTACCTCAAGTCTGCCCACGTAGGTTGTGATAGGGATAGCTACAGTTTAGACCACAAAAAAAAATTACGAAATCGACGTTTCGTATTCCCCTTTTTTCTCCTCGAAAACCGAACCGATAAAATTATTTTTTAAATCAAAATTTGAAGAAAGAGTATGTTTAGGTTCCTATCATTTTCTTTTAAGTTAAAATCTTTTCGAATTTGTTTGGTACTCCTCTAATCACGGCGGTAAAAATGTAGTATATTTGTAATTTTTGGAGGGTCATATTTTCTTTACCGATAAGTTGCTGAAAAAAAGGAAATAACAGGGACGTGGCTACATCAGACCTTGATTTTATGAAAAAAAAAAATATTGCTCTAGAGGCATTATTCAGGAAGAAAAAAGTGGAACACATTTGTATGGAGAATCGCAAGCCCTGTTCCCTCTTAATTTCTCTACACTTTTTATATGTTTCCATTTTTTTTACTTGTAGTATAATTATGCTGTGTTGTGTGCCTTTTTGTCTGTGCTAAATAAATGTATTTTCTTGCCTGCCTGTTCTTTCTGCCTACTCCTCCGTGGAATACAGGGCGTGGTGTTGTTTTGTTTGTGTGCGTCTATAGTGGAATCTGAGCCTTCAATGACAGCTATAATGAACGGGAGCGGTCAGGTATAATCACTCAGGTAATTGGATCTTTGGTATGCGAATGGAATGACTAAAGGCTAAGGCTGTCCCACCGCCGGCGAGAAGCGAGAAGCAAGTAGAGCTAGCAACTAAACAAACAAACAAACAAAAATCATTTATTTGCCTAAATAAGGTACAGAAGGTTGGTAAAATGTACAAAATTGTTCTCTTATTCTACCTTTAATTTCGGCGTGCAAATATTTAATAGTTACATTTTATTTAAATTTATTATTGATCATAAATCATAATCATGTCATGCAGTCTTTAAACAGATAGTCTCATTAAAATTGTATTATTGGATTAAGTAAATGTCAATACAGTGAAAAACGAGTTGGTGAACAACGAGCAGCGGGAGAAGTAGAAGAAATACTGAAGGTAATCTGTGGTGTAGCATTTACAGACGAGACTTTGTTTTTATCTTTTTATTCAAAATTCAAAAGTCATTTATTCAAACTAGGCTGAGAATCAGCACTTTCCGAACGTCAAAATGACATAAGACAGTTCTCCAAAACGCCCGCCCTTCACCACTTCCTAGTGCTTTAGCAATTAAGTACGCTTGCGCGACGGCGACGAACGATTACTCGCTGGTGCACACCAGCGAGTAACAGTTAGTCTATACATATGCATATACATTATGTTCAGACGCCAGCATATCAACCTACTACAATCTTTCAAATTTCTTTAATAGATTTTCAACTTTATCGCTAAAGAATAAGGTTCAAAGTTGATTGAGAAAATTTGACAGTTTTGGGTAGGTTGACCTGCTGGCGTCTGTACTAAGCGGGAGTCTCTCAGCGAGTGTTCTGCCTGCCGAGCGAGCGTCGCTGAGCGAGT
Organism: Xanthia icteritia; assembly: GCA_949128155.2. Lineage (NCBI taxonomy): Eukaryota > Metazoa > Arthropoda > Insecta > Lepidoptera > Noctuidae > Xanthia > Xanthia icteritia. The sequence continues at coordinate 5,113,098 of OY855862.1, read as the reverse complement.
ACTCTCTCGGACAGCTCTTGTCGTTGCGACAAACGAGTACTCGCCGGCGGTGTAGTCAGCGATCAACTATCGCTTTTACTTTCACGGACCTACAATCTTTTATGTTTCTTGAGCAAGAAAACCGTTGACAGTTAAGTCGTTTCCTCGTCCCAATTTCCTTTGACGGCACGGTTGGCGCAGTCGTTAAGCGATTGACTGCCGTGCTGCGTGTCGCGGGTTCGATTCCCGCACGGAACAAATATTTGTATGACCTACAAGTAGTTGTTCCGGGTCGGGCTGTTTGTGTGTGTGAGTTTAAATGTTTGTAAACGCACTCACAATACAGGAGAAATTCCTAGTGTGGAGCAACGTTTTTTTAAAAAAGAAAGAAAGAAGCCTAAGACCAGACAAGTGACGAGCGAAATGCACTACTACTGACTCGAAGTCTTTAACCCAGGATTAAATACCTAGTCATAGCCTAGTGGTGTGACCGTCAGACTACCAAGTCCATAGGTCTCGAGTTCACGCACCTCTGACTTTTCGGATTCATGTGCGAATTGTATAATTATCACTTACAAAAACGGCGAAGGAAAACATCGTGAGGAAACCGGCATGCCTGAGTGATATTTCTCGACGGCATGTGAAGCCAAGTCAGAGGCCCATGGGCGGCTTTAAAGCTCTGACACCAGGTTAGTCATTAACCACACGAAAAGAAGAAGACGGCTTCCACAAAAGCCAAGTTGGTAAACAATCAAGTAGATTAGTGATTTTTAACAGACTTCAAATAAGGAGGAGGTTTCAATTCGGTTGTATTTATTTCCATCCAACTTTAAACCTTGCCTCGTCCCAGGAATAGTCCGTCCTTAATTTTTCCATAGAATATAGAGTAAGAAGGTATGCTTTTGTGCCATCTTCCCAGTACAGACGCCAGCACATCCACCTACTACAATCTGTCAAATTTCTTGAATAGATTTTCAACTTTATGACTGACGCATATGGTTCAAAGCTGATTGGGAAAATTTGACAGTTTCGGGTAGGTTGACCTGCTGGCGTCTGTACCATAATCTACTATATAAAAATAAGTCGGGTTTTCCTTCCTGACGCTATAACTCCAGAACGCACGAACCGATTTCCACGGTTTTGCATTCGTTGGAAAGGTCTCGGGCTCCGTGAGGTTTATAGTAGGTAGGGTAGGTAGGGTAAGTAGGGTAAGTAGGGTAGGTAGTGTAGGTAGTGTAGGTAGGGTAGGTAGGGTAGGTAGGGTAGGTAGGGTAGAGTAGGTAGAGTAGTTTGGTAGGGTAGGTATAAGTACTTAGTGCTACCCGTGCGAAGCCGGGCCGGGTAAAGCTAGTCAGCCTATAATGTTACCACTACTGGGTCACAGGCCTCTCTGTGAGAGTGAGTGAACAATAATCCACCACGCGGGCCCAGTGCGGGTTGGTAGACGTAAAACGAAACGTTCAATGGCGAGACAAAAATATGTCAAGTTACAAAATATTGCTAAATTTCTTCGATTTTGTTTTTTTTTTCTAGTAAATCATTTATCTCCGCAACTTAAAACTGCGTGGAGGCTTCTAATAATATAATCTTTCTGTAAAAAAAATATGGACTAACCAACTCGATGGATGATAAAGTAAAGCTTAGCCGTGAGCCGTCAAGAGCCGTCAAAAGTGTCAATTCCTAGCTTCGGGTGGACTGACAGCTCACTTCACTTGGTATCACAGAGCATGTAATTTACTTGGTATTACAGAATACACCGGCTGTACTACCTACTTACAAGTTCAAAACAAACCAATATTACTAACGAGTGTCAGGTGTGCTACGGCGTCTACTACGTGTAATTAACCTAGTGAACGTGGAACCAAATTTACGATCTTCTCTAAAATGTCAGAAGTCTTTGAACTATGTGTTGCGTGTTGTGCTATTTAAAATTTAAAAAATGCTGTCGTAAACAAGCTCGCTTCAGTAGTTTCGTTATTCTTCCTCCTAATCGATTTAGGGACAGTGTCTTTAGACCGAAGATATCACGACGAAGTTGGAAACATATCCTTAATGTCTGGTTTATACGATGGCAGTGACTGAACCCAGTGACTCGGAATTTCGGACCCAGTCAGTGGGTTCAAGTAGACGAGAGAGATCGGCAGTAAGTCAGGCGGGGGAAGCTACTGGGCCCCAAAAAAGACGGGTAGGTTGACTGACTTAAAAGCGCGAACTCACTGACTGGGCTGAAACTAGTGTCAGTCTACACGAGCCCAGTTGCAAGTCTGTGCTGGACTGAATTACTATACTGTCACATTACTGGGGTCGTATAACCCGCCTTAAAAGTAAAGAAGGTAATTTTGACGGAGAAAGTAACTGGAAAACGACGGAAAAATAAACTTTGGAGGAATGAACATAAAGGCTAGTCAATTTAAAACAGTTTCATTTAAGCTAAGCACAGGCAACTCTTTTCGGGAGGAAGTTGAGGAAGTGTCTCGTCATCAAACCCGCGAAGAGGCAATAACCTCCTGCCTATTGTCTAAGTCCGTCAATAAAGCTACAGGCCCGTCCTCTGTGCTTCGGACTACTTCAGATTGAACCCTACACCCGATTTATAAAAATTACGAACGAGCAAAAACACATCGGGAGTAGGGGCAACTGTCAAATCGTTGAGTCACTCATTCTAAGGTCGGGCCCCGAACTAATCTTATGTCCGTAGATAATAAGGAGTACATATTCATCCGTAACTACGGCCGGAACTACGAAATTCAATAGGTTGTAGACCTCCAGGTACAGTAGGGACAAACTGGGCGGGATTTCAGTCTTTTCTGATGCCTTGCTTGGATGCTTCCACAGCATAGGATACTCGGGGCCACCAAATGTTTTACCGCTGCGAGACAGATTAATATCACACAAATATTAAAATACCTACTCTCTCTGTGAACCCACAACTTACGTAAAATTATGTAGGTAGTTACGTTAGCGCAGCCGTCTATTTTTACAACGCACGTGATTTTAAATAATAGTTTTTTGATGTAACACGGCTACCCAGTAGTCTTGTAACGAAAAAAAAAAATTCGGGGTGACGTAATAAAATGGCGCTGCACGTCAACAGTCAGGAATATGTCAAAATTGGTTAGTTCCATTTTTCGCCGCATCTCAAGATCGTCTGGGCAGTGTATTTAGTTTTTGTGACTCGATTAGATCGGAATGTGTACGGTGAAGATTCCATAAACGTGCTATGGACGGTCAATGACGCCTTTCCTTAAATACTCCATCCATGGGCTATTTTTGGGATGTAGGTCTTTGGTTCAGAATGATTCATATTTTGTTATTCCCATTGCCGAGAGATTTTAATACTCAAGTGACATAATATAATGCTTTTCACTTACTTTTAATTGAGCTATTGTTTTAATTTTTTATGGTCGATATGTAGGTAAGTATACAAATTAACACCATAAATACACATTTTCACAGACCGACATCCTAATTGTTACACACGATCAATCATAATCTGAACTATTTTGAAGGATATCTCTAATCCATTGCTTCATTTGTTCGAAAAATTTGTCTGCTCAACAACGTACCTAAATAACGCAATGAACGTTGTTGAACTGTCAAAATGGAACAGATTTTTAAATTACATTTTATGATTCTTGATTGCATTAATCGGGCGGGGAATTAAATTGCATCGTGTAAATGGGTTTTAAGATGCTTTTCATTATATATTTTACTCGCCCGAGATTATGCGTGTCAATCATTTCGTAAGTGAAGTAAAGTAAAAAATTCGAATAAACTGAAATAAATTTATTTATCTACAATAAAATTAAAGGATTTTATTCACACGTATTACAGAATTACGTGACACAGTACTCATTGGAATGATAGACCATTGGCCATAGACAAGCATTCATATTTTATTTCACAAAACAGTTTTTAATACTGGCAATAGATGATAGATTTCTTTTGATCAATGCTTTCTTGCTTTGCTTATTTTATTTTATTCAAGATTGAATTAATAAAGGTTTATAAATCGTAAGTTTAGTTAAATAGCATGTTTTAGATTATAATTCGACACAAACTTTTAACACTTAATCTAATGGGTGAGGGAGTACTCTCTGCAATTTTACGCGCCCATTTTGTTGCCCTGTAACAAAAAAAAAACATTGTTAATATTCAAAATTGGAGTGTCTCGTAGGCAGCGTTATTCTAGTGATCGCCAGGCGACTGCTGAAAATGGGATGTTTCGAGTTCAAATGTTGTTAAGTGCCTGGTTCTTTTTGACAGGATTTAGAAATACTATAAAAGCCAATTATTTTTAAAGGAGTTTCTTGCCGGCTCTTCTCCATAGGAAACGATTAATTGGAACCACGCACCTGGCTTTTGTACGTTTCCTAAGAGCCCATGTAGGTTTATGTGAAATCATATATCTTGATTTTGAATCCACAGGTTGAGCAAATACTTATTAAGTTTTTGGCATTAAGGTAATTCTCATTTGTAGCCCGGAGAACGGATTAGCGTGTATAACCATAGGAACCTTATTACATGGCACTGTAATGCAAGAAACCGAACGTAACACGAATGCACAGACGCCAGCAGGTCAACCTACCCGAAACTGTCAAATTTTCCCAATCAACTTTGAACCTTAAGATTTAGTAATATAGTTGAAAATCTATTAAAGAAATTTGACAGATTGTAGTAGGTTGATGTGCTGGCGTCTGTACTATACATACACGTCTGACGAACAGCAGCGATAGCCTAGTGATGTGACCGTCGGACTGCCAACTCATATGTCTCTAGTTCGAACCCAACGCACCTCTGACTGTTCGGATTCATGTGCGTATTGTATAATTATCATTTGCTTCAAAAAACGGTGAAGGAAAACATCGTGAGGAAACCTGCCTGAGATATTTCTCGACGGCATGTGAAGCCAAGTCAGACGCCCATGGGCGGCATAAAAACTCTGTAGCCTAATTATGATCAATCAATCATAATCTGAATAATTTTGAAAGAGATTGATAATCCATAGCTTCATAAGTACGAAAAAAAAATCCGCTCAACAACATAACGCCATAAATGTTGTTGAACTGCTAAATGACTGATTAGTCGTAATAGTTAACGAAAATGTGTTGCGTAATTAGATAGCTGGTTAGTCCCTAACCACACAAAAAATAAAGACGACACTTCTGACTACCCGTTCTAACGATCAAAACGTAAATCACAACATTCAGGTTACACCAAGGTTCATCTCTGCCTAACCTTACGGGGAAAGCAGTCGCGATGTAGTCATTTCAGTACCCTAATTCCGTAATACACGATCAATCAGAATCTGAATCGTTTTGAAACACATTGCTAATCCATTGCTTCATAAGTTCGAAAAAAAATCTGCTCAACAACGTAAATAACGCAATGAATGTTGTTGAACTGTCAAAATGAAACAGATTAGTCGTAATCGTTTACGAAAATGTGTTGCGTAATTTGATAGCAGGTTAGGAACGATCAAAGCGTAATTGACAACATTTCAGGTTACACCAGGGTACCATCAAAGAAGTTCATATCTATACAGCGTAAGGACTATTTCTGGTTGCAGCGCTCGGCCGCTATAGAACCGGGGCGGTAACAGATGTGGTCATCGTGTTCACGGGATTTTGTTTTCAAACTGCTTAGATATGAAGTTCTTTGATAGTACATCTCTGCCTAACCCTACAGGGAGAGCAGGCGTGATGTTATTTCAGGTTTAAAACAAAAAATAATAATTAAAGTATCCAGAATTTCACAGAAAAATTATACAGCGGCAGAATTGCCGCAGTATAAATTTTCATTCAAATCTATTCATCTTTTCCCAACTATGTTGGGGTCGGTTTCCAGTCCAACCGGTAATCGGATACAGCTGAACACAGTGTTTTACATGGAGCGACTGCCTATCTGACCTCCACAACCCAGTTACTGGTTAACACGATACCCTTTGAATTATGATATTATATTACATAGAATCATTTTTTTCTAACTTAACAGACAGCTATGCTGCTGGGGAGTTGTTACGCCACTTCTTCTTCCCAGCTAAAGCACTAAGAAGTGGTGAATTCTTAGCCTAGTTTGAATAAATGACTATTGAATTTTGAATCTTGGTAAGACTGGTTGTCACTTTGAGGCTTCTGACGACCCGTAACGACTGTCAAAGATCCACGAATGGCAGCCGAGACCAACGGCTTAACGTGTTTTCCGAGGCACAGAGGAGTCTCGGTATGTAAAGATGTCCACCCATCCACGGAAAAACCGCGGCAAGCGTTGCTTAACCTGATCGATCGACCCGTGCAGCTGTCATTACTTAGTCACAAGCCCCTTCATTCAAATCTATTCTACCATTACTACATTATTGAATAACAAACACATCTAAAATCTACAACTCCAAATTCGTCATATTAGCGTGAAGATATTAAACATATGCGGAAATACAAATACGCGACAAACGAAACAATTTACATTGACCAATAAATACTGAGCTTCAATGGTGGCGCTACTGACAGAGAAAAACCGTCGCCGAAACGTCAAATTGAGTACATTTTTGAATTTAGTTCCAAATTTCGCCGCAGTCAAGACAAAATGGGAGGTCCACCACGTGACAATATTTTAATGTGATAAGTGTCAGGCATGAACGTGATATTTGACCGTGGCCTTAGAGATAAGGGAGATAGGAAGAAATAGGTCTCGTTTTGCTAATATGGAGCAGTGTAAGATACGTAGAATTGCGTTATATCTGTTATTTATGTCATAAGTACATATTACGTAGTGAACACAATTTGCTTAAATTTTGCACTTTTTAAAGTGAAAACTTCTTTGCGCATTTTCTGAACAGTGAACGAAACTGAACCGTCACGCTCATGTTGGTGACGCTGAATCGGATACACTCGGCTCCAGTCTATATAAGGGATTTTCGCAATAGACGGCCACGACTACGACCGCGACCAGGTAAACTATAGAAACCATTAGGAGTATCGCGCACTTGGTCGCAACGGCCAACTAGCCGGCCACCATACAGTACCACTAGACGGCTACGACTGGCCGGACTCGAGGCCGTCTAGTGAGGGAGATCCGTAAGTTTTCACTTCTATCGTTTGGTCTTACCACGCACCATCTGTGTCTGGGGTGCTACCCTTGTTCAGGTCAGCACATTCAATTTGGCTGTATGTGTTGAACAACAAAGACAGCCCGAAGTAATTACTACACAAATATTCGGCATTCATTCGGCTCGTACCGATCGACGAACTCTGTTCGGCATTTACCGGTTTAACGGTTCGGAATCATGTTCCGGTTAGCTCGGAGTAATGGCGCCTCAAATTCAAAGCATTGATTTCAATTAAACCGCTTACAGGCACTTTTATCTGTCAAGGAGTCGATCAGTCAGAAATATGAAGCTAGTTGCCCATTCCAAAGCGTATTAGGTACCTATGGAGAAGAAAACGGGCAAGAAACTCCACGGACGCTCTTTTAAATAAAAAAATGGTTATAAAATATTAGTAGCATCACTCATGTTGAAATTATACATGTGAGGACAATGTAGAAAGATGTGCACGTTAAAAGCGTCCGTAATAAAAAGATAAAAACAAAGCCTCGTCTATAAATGGTACACTACAGACTACTTGCAGAATTTCCTCTACTTCTTCCTTTAATCCATCCAACGATTGTCTTTGGATATTCTCGTCAATTTGACTAAAAATAATAAAAAAATGACAGGTAATACCGAAAAATTCAGAAAAAAAATTAAAGTGACGTAAATCGCGCGTCAACTGTCAAACTGCGGGGCATGACCGGTAGAGCGTGCATTCTTAAAGTTGGCAATTATCTAAAATTTGGCAATATTACTGTATGGAAATATGAAATTAATATTTCTATACAGTAATATTGCCAAATTAATCAAAACAGCGAAATATTTGACAGCTATTTGCGACGTTGCCCACTTTCAGAACAAACACTCTTGATGGTGGTGTACAGAATAAAGAATATTCTATTCTAGTCGCCGCCGGCGCAGCGATTCCGTGCTTTGTACCCAAATAGTCGAATGATAGTACCTACTTCCCGAACGCGCTCTTTCACACAGTCTACCACGACTTGAGAGATATAAAGTACAATAAACAAAGAGAAATCAGGGAAATGAGGCACGAGTAATAATTAATAGCTAATTAGTAGGTCATTGAGATAAGTCAGTGCAATATATTGCGATGCCCAGTGACACATTGAACACGCCCATTATGTTGCTATCTACTGCAGACAGAGCCGGATCTGCAAATGTAATTTATTCTGGGTGCAAAGACTACATCTGCCCGCTTGCTCCTCGGTTCATAAAGGTACTCGTGAGAGTGATTTTATCGACTAGATACTACCCATAAGTTTACTTTTCCTATCGGTAATTAAATTAAGAAAAGAAAAGATAAAGAAAGAGGTTTATTTGTCACAGAGACACGTGCATACAAATAACAAAAAAATAAACAACATAAATATTTGGCAGCTGCACGTCATGACTGTGACAAGAAGGCTTCCACTCAACATAATTCTGTGCTATGAGGCACCGAATTACGACCCCAAGTTACGAGAAGTTGAAGTTCGGCAACGGCCCCGAGTTACAAGTTGTAGATCGTGGGTTCGAGTCACAGGCGGGACACCACTTTGTGAAATTTATTTCATCACTACTCTGCTCTTAAACGAAGACATCGTGGAAAAACCAGCGGTGTAGGGGTCTCCTCCCTACGCTTGAAAACCGTAGTTTCGGCTGAAGTTACGACCGTGTCATACTTCGTATCACCTAAGGACATAAGATAAGACCGGAGCCAGAACTAAGAATGAATGACAATACAATTTGACAGTTGTCCTAAATTGCTATGTATTTTTTCCCGTTCGAAAAACGACCGCGCCACCGCCGCCGCCGCGTTCATTTGTTTTGACCGATCAACTACTGTCGAACCAGCCCGTATAGATAGATAGAAGAGTACACCCCTAGGTACTGGGTATAAAAATCGGAGGCATGTGCCGTCCACCAAGCCACACTGGGCCATTGTGGTGGAATTCGGCCCAATCTCTCTCAGAAAGACGAGGCATGTGTCCTGTGTGCCAGCACTGGAAACATTAAAATCTGACTAGGTAGGTATATCGAAGCTTACACGCAGACTTACACAGTTTAACCCTGTACATTTTCTGTATCTTATAAATAGATTTCGGTATAACAAGGCATGATCAGTTTCCAGAATTTGGCAAACTGTTGACAAGACCGTTCCGCCAAAAACATTGGCAGAAACATTGCCAAGCATTGCAATACTGCCTCCGTTCGTTCATATTAAGTTCATTTAGTTGTAATTTACCGTTCTGATACGATACCCATAATGGTCGAGAAAATAACTGGTCGCCGTGCTCATAACCTATTATTATGATAAACGATAATGTGTTTGTACTCAAATTTATCTAACAGTTGACGCAGTACTCTTGACTTTTAATTGTGTAATGCATGTATAATTCGCTTATTCAGCTCTCTTTAGATGCATTAAATTAGCCCCCACGATTGGTCCTTCACAGTCTAACCGGATGCAGCCGAATACCAGTACTTTACATGGAGCGACTGCCTATCTGACTTCCACAACCCAGTTACTGGGTAACACGATGCCCCTTGCCAATACTGATTGTCACAGTTTCGGACTTCTGGCAGTTACCCGTAATCTCAAAAATCTAAAGCCCCCCAGTACACGTTGGGCGAGCCCGTCGCTCTGCCAACGTGTACTGAGCCTTTTTGCGTGATTTGCCGTTTAATTTACGTACTGGGGCTTAGAATTAAAGCCGGGATCAACGGCTTGGCCTGCTTAGCTATTATTCTAGCCTATATAATATTAACTGTAAGTGTGATCAATTTGACATCCATGACTATCGTAATCCATTGTCATAGGCCTATATTCCAAGTTGTTCTACAAAACCCGGTTCTCAATAAAAAGCATAACAGTGGACGTAATTTACTTATTCATTTTATTAACTTAAGTAGACTAGACATTACTACTCCTTAGATATTGATAAACAAAAAGAGACAACCGTTTAAAATTACTCATTCATAAGATTATTCGATTTTAAAATCACTACAATGTCTGCGATTTGGCAAAGATTACTCTCATCCGGAAGAGATGGAAGAAACGCGCGACAAATTGCAACACGACTTAAAAAACTTCAGTTAGACAAACTCAGCTTCCCCCCCCCCCCCCCCCCCCCGCCCCTGTTTGAATGCCCACGTACCAACCTACTGTTGTCGATAAAATTTAAGTCCCGTTAAGATTTATTTTACAGTTACAAAATATTATGCAAAAATTATTGAAAAAACTGCGCTGTGCAGCCGTTCATGTTGTATAATTAAAAATACGCGAACGCAGCAAGCAAGCACTAGGCTCGATCGCTCGCCAGCCGCCGCGCCGTGCCGCCCCAGGCTACGGCTTCCACAGTATTTATCCTACTTTCATGCTTCTTTTGCCACACCCAGCATTCACTACCATAGATAATCATGGGCACAGCACACCATTGTGAATAGCCAGTCGAGCCTTTTTGGACATCATCTGCCTTTCATTAGTATTATTAAATACTTCTGTTTGCATATATTTACATAATTTATAGGTCCATCTGGAATCCACCTTACAAATGGTAGCTAAAAAGCTACGCTTGCTGGGGTGGTCCGTGGGTGACTATACTGACCATCTTTACATACCGAGACTCCACCGTGGCTTGAAAAGCACGTTAAGCCGTTAGTCCCGGCTGTCATTCGTGAATCTTTGACAGTCGTAACGGGTCGTCAGAAGTCCGAAAGTCTGACAACCAGTCATACCAAGGGGTATCCTATTACCCAGTTACTGGGGTGTTGAAGCACAGATAGGCAGTCGCTCCATGTAAAATACTGGTATTCAGCTGCATCCGGTTAGATTGGAAGCAGACCCCAATGTAATTGGGAAAAGGCTAGGCTCTCTTTATAATATTTATATAGACTTTATTAAGTACCCCAAAATTTAAACACAGCTTGTACAGACTTCAACCTACCCGAAACTGTCAAATTTTCCCAATCAACTTTGAACCTTAGACTTTAGTGATAAAGTTGAAAATCTATTAAAGAAATTTGACAGATTGTAGTAGGTTGATGTGCTGGCGTCAACATACAATCTAATAAACTAAATTAATATATTTTGTAATGTAATATGCTTAATTAATATTAAATTTTGTTATGACTATGATGTGTATGACTAAAATGACATTGATGTAATTTCATGATATTATTATGCATGCATACTATAAATATTTGCACGACTGATAAGTCGAATATAGTGAAACTAAAATTACTCTACCATGTTATTATGTACCTATATTCTGGCAAATAAATAAATTTCATTTCATTTCATTTCGTCTGTACCTTCTTCATATCGACTTACAAAATGCTAGAACATGTCCCTTTCTTCCATACTTCTCTATTAGTCGTCATCTCGGTAGTCACCCCCTTTCTAGCCATATCATCTTCCACACAGTCCATCCATCGTTTCTTTGGTCTTCCCCTACTCTTATAGCCATACACATTCATACTCACGACTTTCCTCTCGACATTTTCCTCTTTCTTCCGCATCACATGCCCATACCCTGACAACCGATTTCCACACAACTTTTCAGTCACTTTCAGACTTCCTTTTATATACTAACCAGCTGCGCCCGCGGTTTCAGCCGCATAAGTCTCGATCCCGTGGGAATATCGGGATAAAAAGTATCCTATGCCCTAACCCAGGTCATGGTCTACCCATGTCCCAAATTTCATTTAAATCCGTTTTAGCGTGAAACAAACAAACTCACTTTCGCAATTTATAATATTAAGCTAGGATTTCTTATTCTATCCATTCACGCACTACGGCACCACACATCCCTCTGAGATTTCTCATCTCAGCTGCAAGGAATTGCCTTTCATTCGTACCTTTTATTGCCCAACATTCTCCTCCTTCACCCAACACACACTCACTCACACAAACACTCATTCTCTCCCGCACACACTCACACAGACACTTACACGCTCCCACACACTCGCACTCACACTCGCGCACACATACTCAATTACTCACTCATGCAATTTAGTTCCTCTCACCCACTTTGTACCCTCATAACAGCAACTATCTCACTGCACCACTTTGTACCCCCATAACTTCAACAATCTCACTGCACATAGCTTATTCCCTCTTAATTATTACTTCTCACTGATGTTGTAACAGCTGTCACCTATTGTCCGGTGTCTGGAGAGGCTGGTAATCTGCCATACAGGTCTCCTAGTACAGAAACCAGTCTCTCGCATAGATCACAACAATTATCGCTAATGTTTTGTTTGTTTGTTTTTTTATATTGTTTGTAAAATTCTATGTGAGAGAAGAACAATAAACTTTATTTATTTATTCTAATCCATGGAAGACCAGCTATCACCATTGTTTTATAAATCTTCCCCTTAAGTTTAAGGACAATTCGGGAGTCGCAGATTGTTTCATCCATCCAGTGTTAATTCTTTGCTCAACGGGTTCGATCTACTTTGCCATTGCTTTGCACGAGTGAGCCGAGATACCGAAAGTCGAAGCAAACTGGGAGAAGCGCGCCATCTAGCACTCTGGCTCCAGAACTGGAGAGACCGCCGTAATCGCAGAACATAATAATATATTCAGTTTTGGTTCCCCTGATTTTCAAGTCAACTTTCTTCAGCTTCTGTTGACATTTCTATAATCTAACAATGTCGTCGGCAAACAGCACGCACCAAGGTGCCTCTTCCTGTATGTCCAACGACAGAGCGTCCATAATCAACAGGAAGAGGTAATGAATTAAAAGTCGACCCTTGGTACAACCTACAACCACACCGAACTCGTCGATGTTGCCGGCAACTGAACCGAACATAATACTACAACTAAACGACACTAACTGAATATTCACTTGTGATAATGCAATATTACGATTTGACCCTGATGGCGAGGTCAAGGCAAAGCGTACAGCTTCCACAAGGAAAAGCATTCGGTATTTATTTTTATCGACAGAGAGAGGCATAATGTTAATATATACTTTATTAATTTTGTAGAACCTTATTCTAGGTATCAAACTAACAGACCGAGTTAGGAATAAGACCATACATTGTCACTCGGAAAGCTGCCACGATCAAAAGGAATTGGGCTGGACACAACTGCCGAATGTCAACGAGTCAGGCGACCAATGAGCGCTTAATGGCAAGAGACATCGTGATTCGCGACAGGCCCAGACGGAGATGGCGGGATAAGCTGGACTCCTTCAACACGAACTGGTCCTTAGCAGCTTTAAATAGAGAGGTGTCTAGCGACTCGTCTAGGCCGTGCGATGGTTATAGGATAGTTGGTTTTTTTTATTTATAAAAACAAAATGATGGACTTGGAGGTAAACAAATAGCCGAAAAAAAAATATTTGTACCGTGAAATAAAGGGCTTGAGGAGAGGATTCTAAAAATATAACAAAAAAAAAAGGATGAAAAAAAAGAAACAAAATCCGACAGCAACAAAAAAGGTCAAAAAAGCTCCTATTTGAATTGAACGTCCTGCACTGTCTGTCAGTCTCCACTCTGGTTACGAGACGCTACAAATGCCAACAAAATGTTCATGCAGCTAAAATATGCAGAGGTCTACGGAGTGAGGTACGGGTGGGTGATTTTTATGATTATATTTCTATAAATAAATATTTAATACGGCCGCGAATCATATATAAATCAACATACAACCTGATACTGACCTGCAAATTGCAAAAAACCGTCAGAACATTTGAATTTTGCGGGCTACCCCTGACGCTTTCATCTTAAGGCACAGACAGACAGGCCACGCAGTAACTTTAGTGTACGAATATATACTACTTATAATTAATTATTAATTTATACGACCAGCGACAACATCGCGGTCTTTTGGCGATGGTATCGCTGCAAAAAGTCGCCGTGGGTGACCACACTAAAATGTAACTGTACCAACAATCTAACCAAATATTATAAAGATGGAAAATAATATTTTTGTTTGTTAATCTCTGGAATTACTGATCTGATTACAAAAATTGTTTCACTAATAGACACCTAAGAAAGAAAGAAAGAAAGAAAAATGGGTTTACCTACACTATTGCAGTGTCAGGATATTTTAAATACAACATTTTCCTTTTGATATCTTATGGCCTAGACTCTAAAGTTATAAGTTCTAAGTAAAATAATAAAAACGTCCTAGAACATGTGTTCCAAAAATACATAGTTTCGAATATAACTTAACACTAGACTCTCAACGTGTGTATCTAAGTTTCATTGACAAGTACGAGTAAATCATTTTCATTAAAACCAATCATTCATATTTAAAGCTAAGAAAATGCGCCATAGTTTTTTTTTAATGGACATTAATAGTCAGCATTCAATGTTTTTATATTTCTCTAGCTTCCGCCAGCGGCTTCGCCCGCGTGATATCTTTATAAATTATAGCCTATGTTACTCAGTGATAATATAGCATTCTACTGGAGAAAGAATTTTTTAAATCGGTCCAGTAGTTTTTGAGTTTATTCATTACAAACAAACATACAAAAAATCAAATCTTTTCTCTTTATAATATTAGTTTAGATGTAAGGGTGTTTTACATAAATAATTGTGACTGTCAAATTATTTTGAATGAAAAAGAAATTAATTGAAAAATTATTCTTTGACATGGTCTCATTAATACCCTAGAGTTATGGGCTATTAACAGAAACACATTGTATATAGGCAGTCTCGCCAATTCTTTTCTTTCTCAATGTGTAAACAAATTTTTGCGTACTCACCCAAGTACGTGACATCCAGATGAGTGTTTCGTTGTCAAGTCTGGGCCCGATGAGGGGGTTCATTTGCGCCATGTACGCGCACAGCCAGCTGGAATACACAAGTAGGAAATGGTTAAAATTAGACCAAGCTAGCATAGTGCATCATGCATGTATACTCAATTTGAAATAAGATTAAGTCATTTAACTGAACCTTTTTTATAGTCTCTTCAACCAATTTTAACTTCTATTGCGTTGGTGGCATGACAAATAGCAGCTGCAGTAAACAGTTGGTATTGTAACCACTTTTATGCTTTAATGCCATCCGTATGCCTACAGTATAGAAGTCAGAATTGGTTGAACGGACTGTAAAAAAGGTTTGTTTAAAAGTCTAATCTTAGTTCAAATGAAGTATAGGTATGTAGAAGAGACATTTAAAATATAGTCTTATTAAAGATTGTGAGAGTGGAAAACTATATGAGATACTTTTGCCCAGCAGTGGGACAGTACAGCTTGAATAAAAATAAATAAAAAAGGTTGGGAATAGTTTAAACCAGGACAATATTGTTTGTAATTTTTTATGATAATCTTTGATTTCTGATTTGGGATATGGGCGGCAGAATGATGATGAATCTTTGCTTTCGGATTATTTTTTAGCTTTCTTAAATATACTAAGTTGTTTGATACCACCCAACTGACCTTGTTCTTACTATAAATATCGCTTTTTAGAACTGATAAGAAAATAAAGTTCTCTATTCATTTCTGGGGCAACCCAAATCACGAGGGCACTCACTGAAGGCAATCAAGTGCTTACAACTAGGTTTTTAGGCCCGTGACTCATTTTGGTGTCAAAAACCTAGTAAACATACAAAATACTTACAATAACCAGCATGTAGCAGCAGTTAGCATCAAAACCACCTGGATAATCCTGGAATAGAGCAACGAAATATAGGTTTTAGTCTTAGAAATGGCAAAAAGATTTTTGGAAGGAAGGCGCACTAACTTACCCTCTGTTTGGTCCTTTAGGGGCAAAGAAGGGGCAAACGATGCCCACAATACCCCACAGCACGGTGAATACGACGATGGGAACGAAGGAGGCACCCATTTTGAGAAGTTATTTAGATAGAATTCTAAAATATAAAATCTCAAACAAACATCAGCTGCGTAAAAATGGTGGACACACTGATTATGTTGGTAGCACTGACGTCGATAGTCATATGACATTACAACGTTTCGTTTTAAGGTATTTGTAGACATTTTCTTGTAAAAAGCAGCACGAGAAAAAAATTGTGAAAACGTTTAAAAAAAGTCCGAAACTCATATTTAATATGTTTTAAAGACGTAAAATAAATATGTTTTATTTTTTACAATATTACAGAAAGAAAAAAGAACCCATGAGGCATATGGCCATTGCACACCTTCACGTCGCGGTCGTCGTGGTCTCTTACGTGTTGTTGTTGCGATTTTGAACGGCGCGACTGGGCGCGACGAATGCCAATGCTTAGAATGATTTAGATATTTTATTAAAAGTAGTTTTTATTAAAAGGTTCTTGTTTTTTTTTACAAAAATAAACATAGACCAACACAAACACGTAGTATCTCTATGTAGTCTGTGAACACAAACAAAATAGAAACATAGATAAGATCATGACACTATTTTTCTAATTTTCTACGAATCGAAATTTTTATTATCGTATTTTATATTTTAGAAATACAAAAATGAGATCTGCGAAACGACCAAAAAACCACAAAAAGCCACATTCTAGACACGAACGAATAAATAAAAAAAGATACAAAAGTACATCAAACAGAAGTTGGGGTTGGAATGATCACTTGTCCGGACTATTTATTGATGATATTAACGAAGCCATTCGTACAAAAGTTAGTAAAATAAGATGACTCCTACGACCGTTCGTCCAATTGTGCGCCAATATTATTCAGTTTACATTAGATTGCCTAGAATATGTAGTCTAACTTGTATGGCAGTATTTTTTCTGTTTACCGTTTTTTGCCAAGCCATAGAGGAAAGTAATATATTATGTGCCAAGCCCATTCACTATCTTGTACTGCATTGAATGAGCCTTGCAGTACATGTATAAAAGGCTAGCACACATTTGAGCAGCCCACAGCGCAACGCAACGCATTGTAACAATCATCGGGCTTTTTTTCGTTGTATGCATTGCGTTGCGGCCCGATGCGGCTTTAAATACGAGAAAGGTTCAGCGCAGACAGCAGTAAGTTAAGTTTTCGAGAACTTTTTCATATTTAGAAACGCTAAGTACTTCGAAGCGTACGACATCACATAATATTTTCAAAACTTTTTTTTTTTGGCTCTGAAGAAATCTCGGCGAACAGAAGGAAAAGGGTGCTGGAAACTCGTGCCTAAAGACTCCTGTGAAGTTTACAAGGACCGCAAAAAACGTTCAGCGGCTGGTAAAAGGCCAGAATTGAGTTCTGAAGAAATGTCAAATGACACCGAAAGTCGCATGGAGGAAGATAAAAAGGAAAATAAGAAAAAGCTGCAAAAGAAACACGCAAAGAAAACTATTCAAGGCAAAAAGTCCCAGTCAAAAAATAAGGGCAAAAAAAGGTTAGATTGTAAGTGTGTTGATATAAAAATCAAAGAGTGTGTGTGGCCAGGGCCACGAGTAGTACCTATGGTACGACGACGCCCCGCAGTGGGCTGAAAATCAATCTTCATAGAGTTAGGCCGCTTTCACATTAGGACGTTAACAGCGCGATAGCAGCGCGGCAGAAGCAAATGCCTTCACATTATAAGAACAGCCGAACGTCATCCGCGCATCGTACGCGCGTACGACGCGCGTATGCCGTCCGCCCTTTGACGGCAGCGCTTGTTATAATTCGCACGCAAGTTTCTTTTTTACTATTTATCCTTGTAGTTTTGTTATACTGAGCATGTTGAGGGTTCAAAGTAATAATAAAGTGTGGAAATCTTGTTGCGTTTGACAAGAGTCCAACGGGCGCCCGGCGCGCGCCTGATACGCAGCGTGCTATGAAGATCGATTTTCAGCCCACTGGCACGTCCCGCGATAAGCGTGGCGTCATCCCGTCGCATAATAAGCTCGATGACTGCCTTTTACCAGCTTATCTCGAGGCGAGGCCATACCGTTACGATGATAATTAGTAAGCGTTGTAGTAGGTACCAAATTTCAAAGAATGCTAAACAGCTTGTCGCGATGCTGATCCCATGCAGAGCTTATACGTGTGCGATGACAAACGAGACTATAAAATTATCTCATCCTCAATGATTTCTTGTATGATCATTGAGGATGACGGGGGGTAATTTATAAATGAATGAAAGCCTCCTCGCCAGGGCTGGAGGCCTTCATTTATTTAGGCATCAAAAGGATGGCCCTGCCGACAACCTCCTTGGTTGATCTACGAGATGCGATACAAAAAATATATTTAAAACGCTAACCCACCTGTTAATAAAAAAGGCCTTTCTATTTGCAGATCCAAGTCGTATTCTGTGTCAGCGTGCTCGTCCACATCTCAATCGACTTACTACACCGATAAATCAAATACGGATAATTGTTATTATTAAATTAATTGTCAAAAAAAATTGTCCGTGTTTAATTTTACTATTGGTTTTGAAGCGTCGTCGTCGTAGGTATAGGGAAACAAATGGCACAACATGGTTCTAGCCTTGTATCAGCAACATGTTTTTGTGTTGCGAACAGACAACATATTATCACACCTTTATTAATTAAAAAGCTAGGCAGACTGGCGGAGCATGCATAGTTCATACAAGCGTATAATACCAAAATAATTTGTAAATCAAACATATTCTTAAAAGGCAGTGTGTATTTATTCCGATTGGATTACAGAATATCTAGGCTTCCAAATATATATTTTGAATGGACACATTGGACACTGATATAAATATGAGATATGAGGAATTTCAAATGTCTATGTAAAACTTATTTTTCAAACCAAATAAATACAAAGAATATGTTTGATTTACAAATTATTTTGGTATTACGTTTGTATGAACTACGCATGCTCCGCAGGCCCCTTGAGGCGTGCATATCTAGTACCTGACGCCAGCACTTCAACCTACTACAATCTGTCAAATTTCAATAGATTTTCAACTTTATCACTAAAGCATAAGGTTCGAAGTTGAATAGGAATATTTATCAGTTTCGGGTAGGTTGACGTGCTGGCGTCTGTACTTACCTACCAACATATATGTCTCATTTCGCGAGGTCGCTTATTGCCAAAGCCAGACTCAACAAATTATGGAAACACCCAATAACACTGCTCGATCACAATTCTACAAGTATTTTGTATTTTTAGGGTTCCGTACATCCAAAGGAAGAAACGGAATCCTTTTAAGATCACTCGTGTGTCTAGACAGACAAACGAGTGATCTTGACTGTCTACAATTTGCTTCGAATCAACTGGACCAATTTAGTTGAAATTTGGTTCACATGTGAATTTTTGTGACCCAAACACGGGCGTGTAAAGTAAATAAATTAATTTTAAAAGTGAGGCTCACGTTTGGGGCCAAATTGGTTTTACAAACTGTACCGTGTGCCATATCATAAAGAAGGGCTTGTTGTGAGGACTACAATTATTTTTGAATAATTTTAAAATAAACGCATTTAAAGATATTTAAGAAAATAGATGAAAATTGATCCTTCAATTCAAATTTAGAAAAAATACAGAAATAGGTTCTTTACTTATAGATTACAGGAAAACCTATAAGAAATATATTGTCAAATAACATGGTAAATCTCTCAATATTGTGCGTACAAACTTACATTTTCAGCTGGAATGTGTGGGAAAATATGTTTTTCAACTACAATGTTAAGTTTGTTCTTGGGATAAATTCATCCTTACTACGGAACCCTTCATTGTGCGTGGTCCGACATGCAGTTGGCAGGTTTTATTTAGGATCAGCTCAATATCAGTAACCCATGCTAAGCAGTTGTGCTTGCAACCACGAGACCAACGTGGTAGTAAAAAGTAGTCAGAAAGCAGTATGAAATCACACTGTAAAAGACTTTTTACATCCAACGCTACTAAAATGGCTGGTTTCCTGTATACTAGAAGAAAAAATCATTATCATTATTGTCAACATGACATGTTTGGATACGGTAGCAAAATTGTAAAGTAAAATTATTATAAAAATTCTTTGTTATTACAGAAGCGATGTAGTGTTATTTGCAATGCTTTCTAAATGTCTGATTCTGTGAGTGTAGACTACGCCTTTGTTCTAATTTGGCTAGCGATTTGTTCCTTGTATACAACTCTATTGACGGTCACTGCTATCAGTGTGGTTTGGATCCTGTAAGTAATTTGAATTGCTATACGTTCATGAACTCGTCTTTTTCCGATGTGGCTAGGCAGAAATTACAGAACGCCATGTGCTGCAATACTTACGTTTTACTTCGTCCACAATCTCCAATACCCACTGGTTCCACAGAGTAGTAACTTATTTAGCTGGTCACGAGTAAGTAAAGGCTAGCGCAGATAGCAGCAGCTTCGAACCACAGCGTATTGTAAAACAGAAAGGGCGCGATGCGGCCCGCGAAAAGAGAAATTTTGAAGCGCTGCGTTGCGGGCCGCCAGAATGTGCGCTAGCCTTTACACGCGCCGCACTTGAATTTTTTTATGTATATTACCAAATGACGTTTGCTGATTATTTACTACTAGCTTTTGCCCGCGGCTTCACCCGCGTATAAAAACGCGGGATACTGGGATAAAAAGTTTGGCCTAACCCAGGTCATGGTTTACCTATGTGATGTGCCAAATTTCATTCAAATCCAAGTTTTAGCGTGAAAGCGTAACAAACAAATAAACTCACTTTCACAAGATATTACGAAGGGGCAACTAGAATCAATTATTATTTAAATGTTGACGTTCAAAAGTGCCTTTTTTGTGCCTAATTGAAATAAATTATTTGACTTTGACTATTTGACTTTGACACTTTGACATTTTTAATATTAGTTAGGATTTACCTAAGTATAAGAAGTTAGGCTTAAATTCTAGCTTTTGGATCTAGCCGTATTCTTGCAATGTAAATAAAAGTTGCACAGCTTTTGTTTACCAGCACGAATACGAGGTCCACGCCCATGCTCGAAGAGTTCCATTTGCAAATCCGGGAGAGGAAATGTGCTAGTCTTACAATCAAACTTCCTAAACAAACAAGACACTCTGTAATTGGTTCCTACTGTGTACTTTGCATCACCATTCTCAAGCAGCGTGTTTTAATACTACTTCGGTACTTACCTGTCTTCACGACATGTTACATTTTATAAAACTAGAAACATTGCAACATTGCTAGACTAAAAAGCCTTATAGGTAGTCTTCATAAAAGCCACATTGAAAAAATGCCCATTTAAAATTACAAACTGTCAAAGTCAACTTTTGAACGAACGCAGCCGTTGTGTTTTGAAATCGTATTGTTTTGTTTGAAAATAAAAATTATTTTAAGTTAATTAAATGTAACGCTGTGTGTAGTGATAAGTTAAATGCGGTTTTTAGTTAGCCGTAGGTAACGAACTAAGTGATAAAATGGATGATACGCAACAAAGCAGGGTGTCTGATGCAGCGGCCGCGGCAACGTAAGTTTACACTTGATTCCATTGATCAGAAAGGGAATAATGCTGTGGTGTTTGATAGGACAGGAGTATAAAAGGGCAGCTAAATCTTCATGTGATGCGATTTAGAGTTGAATGAAGCTAAAAATTCCACAACTTGTCTTTACTTTTATTGTTAAAAACTATTTACTTACAGTAATTTATAACTAGAACATCTAAAGGCTTTATACGAGGGTCATACTCCCATAAGCCTGTCGTCAGGGAATATCAATTTATTGCTGACATTTCATATAAACTTGTTCACACATGGCTGGATTTGTGCCATAATAATAAGAACTCTCTCCGCAGCATGCTTATATATACACTGGAGTCTACCTGGAGCATGGGAGGCCCTGATCAGTGTGCAAAGACCTTAGGCAAATTAAATTTACTTTGTTAAGTTAAGAAATATGTGAACATGTTTGTCAAATTATTAAGATTGTTTGTCTTTACAATGCTATCCTTAAACTGAGAGCAGTAGTGGCATAGTGGTATTGGCCCCAACTTATGAGTTGTAGGTTGTGGGTTCAGGCAGGCACTTTACTTTGTGTAAATAATTTCATCACCACTGCTCTCAAAACGGTGAAGGAAAACGGCATGATCTCAAACCAAAAATTCACAAAGGTGAAATATACCAACCCACTCTGGGCCCGCTTGGTAGATTACAGCCAGAAGAGGAGTGACTTGGCAGTGGGAGCATTATAGGCTGGTTATGATGATCCTTAAACTGCCTCTCTAATATAACAACTGTTAAGAATTTATTGTTAAAACTAAAATAGCCTAAGAACAATACTTTAATATTTGTTTTGTACATCTTAGGCAGCAGTAGCAGATCCAGGGGGGGCCAGGGGGCTCAAGCCCACTCCTAAAAGCATTTGAGTTCTTCTGTGATAAATCTTAAAGTGAACTTGATATTATTTTATTTAAACTTTTTAATAAGCATTACTCTACCTTTTTTTTTTTGGGTGGGAAATTATCAAATAACTTCTCCCGCTCTGGGTGGAGTGGGGCGTAAACACTAAAAAAGCACACAATATTTTAATTTGCTAACACACCCTCAGCGGGGTCAAGCCCCCCAATCGACAATCCTGGATCTGCCACTGTTAGGCAGTCAGCTTCAGGCACCATCTTAAGGCAAACTATCTGCTGCTCATGGCCTGGCCTGCGTAGAACCTAATTCATTTCTATAATAAATGTTGCCTAAGTTACTCCTTATAACATCAGCCATCTGCCAGTGAAAGTCTCGTCAAAATCGGTCTAGCCGTTTCGGATATTAGCCGGAAGAAACAGACAGACAGCCAATAAAATTGATTGTTTGTTATAAGCACCATATGTACTTTCTTATGGATAAAGTAAAAAACTGTTATTTTGTCATTACAAACAGGCACTTCAATTTAATTTATTTGTGTAGATGTTTTTAACTCAACTTGAGCTATTGTTACATAAGTTAACATCACGCCAGTAATCCCCAACAGGTTAGGCAGAAGTGTACATGTTGTATACTTACAAGATTTTGTAATACTGATAATTATAAATAACTGCCTTGTTGATCTCCTGGTTGCAAGGGCTACTGAGGGCTGCTGAGCATGAGGTCCTAGGATTGATTCCCTTGTCAGGCAAGGTGATATTGTATTTTTCCATCTGGTTTTTCTCCGTAACATCCCATAATCTTTGTGCCTTGCTTACGGCAATGGGCTCGCCTCATATTACATGGGACTTAAGAAGTATTCCCAGTGGTAGCCCATGAAATTCAATTACAATAATAAGGACAAATCTAACTTAGGGAGATGTACTAATGATTATAATTCTGTCAACACATATTTGTTATGGTTGCAAATTATAATAAATAAATAAAAATCTTTATTGCAGACCACCTGGTCCATAAAATAAACACATAAATTTAAAATAACAATTGAAATTAATATTTAAATCAACATTAAAAAACAAATTTAAAATTAATAATCTACCTTAAAAAATTAAAAACATTTACGCGGCTATTTGCAGCCACCGTTTGTAGGTCTCGGTAGCATACATCCTATCAGCAAGGTCCTTAACTGTACTGTTTCTACACGTACCAACCCTGGACATGAATGATGCAATTCTGCTTCTCTGAATGGCATTGAACGCGTTCACCCTCGCCTCCGCGAACATTCCAGAGGCACTACAGCATCGCTTCAACCCCATTAGGTGTCTGTAGATGTTATTGTACTGAACATGTATGCCATTCCAAGACTTCCTTGTATATTCAGTCCAGAGCTGGCACGTATAGAAACTTTGACAGTACATTCTGAATAGGTGCACTTTAGTCTGTACGTTAGCCTTAGAAAATCTTCTGGCAATCATATTTCCCACAACCGATAGGGCACGACGCTAGCGATTATATTTTAATCAAGATTCAACCTGACACTGAGCAGCTAATTGCAAAAAACGTAAGAAAATTGGAATAACTGCTGAAATGTGGGTGTACCTAAGCTGTTGTGTTATGATTTTATGTTATAACAATTATCGTTGTTCTTCTGATATGAGAGAAAAAAAGAAAACTTAGAACTAAAACATACAAAAATTTTGAAAAAAAAAAACTTTTTTTTTTCAAGGTACGGACGCCAGCATGTCAACCTACCCGAAACTGTCAAAATTTCCCAATCAACTTTGAACCTTATGCTTTAATGATAAAGTTGAAAATCTATTAAAGAAATTTGACAGATTGTAGTAGGTTGATGTGCTGGCGCTTGTACATTATAAATTTATATATTCGCAAATACGATAGTTCACCTACACCTCACTATGTAGGGATTCCTGTGGATGGATCATACCATGGGACTATGAGAGTGGGTAGAAACTACAAAACGTCACATACTGTGGTTGTACAATAATACTGTTTTTGCTTTATCCACTTCCTGTGCTTTCTTTACATCATAGTCATTCTCTTGACCTTATTCCAACTTATTTGGGGTCAACGAGACATGTTTTTTTCATCCATATACTTCTCTATTAAGATTCATGCACACAGGGACGTGTGTTAACAGATAGTCGGTCAGTCAGTCGTATAGCAACGCCTGGGTTACAAATTGTCTTTGTTATAATGCTGTAGCAATATAAGTTTTGACTTGCCTGTGACGCGACGTCGACTGTGACGTGACTGATGTGCATGGGCGCCAGGAGGGGGTACAAGGGGGTGCACTTGCACCTCCCTGGCTTCAAAATAAAATATAGGTGTAAAAACATTCAGAACTAAAGAAATATCTGAAAACGCCTAACACAATAATAGAGAACTTATCTATTCGAGGCGAGATCCTAAAATTCTGCAATCTCTGAATTCTAAAGCTTTTGTGGATTAGTCGGCAAAGTACCGAACTACTATTTCCAAAAATCAAATCGGCCCTAGGCGGGGTGCAAACATTATCGAGATGCTCGATCTCATCTCATCTTATCGAGCATTATACGATATATCTACCTTAATTCTTTTAAGTTTCTTTGTATAAGTTGACACAGTTACTCCTCTTTCTGTATGAATCGACAAAATAAAACCTATCCCGTTCGAGGCGAGATGGAAAAATCACTTATTTTTAAGCTTTTCTACCCCTAAATCAGAAACAGCCAAAAAATTATGTAATTTATCATTTTAGCTTTTTGATTTGTGTCTCCTTGTGTATTATATCTAAGTGTATTTACATTGTAATAAGGTATGATGGGGTTGACATATCCTTATTGGACAAAAGCCCATTTTAAATTTAAAAAAATTATGATTAAAAAAATATTTTCTACATAAGACGACAAACTTACTCTTGGTGTGTATGGACAAACGATAACCTAACATATGTGGTGGTGAACCGCAGAAATGATCGAGCTCGCTTTGTCGAGCTGAAGATGCATCCCCCTGAAAATAAACCTGTTGGCGCCCTACAACTTCTAAGTAACTATATTTTTTGCCGTGACTGATTGGCGACTTGACGTTGACGTGACTGACGTGCCCCTTTTTTTTTTTTGGTTGGGAAATTGTCAAATAACTTCTCCCGCTCTTTGTGTCAGACTCTTACTGACTAAAACGCACCCGTGTTCCTTCAGTTGCCTGTACGTTGCCAGGGGCCACGGTATCCCTTTCGGACTATCCCGCGACCCCGGCAGACTGATGTGCCTTAGTCGTTATCTCGTTAGCCCCCTTTCTAGCCATATCATCTTTCACACAGTCCATCCATCATTTCTTTAGTCTTAACAATATTATATTAATGTTTACAGCAGGAAACGCCGCTCTTCAATACTGAAAAGTCAACGGCCTGCCCGCACACCCTTTTCGGAGCTGGAGTTTAACGTGGCCACCCCCACAGACTCTGCTAAGAGTCGACGAGTCAGTTTCTCTCGAAGGACTGGTGTCGCGTAAGTCTATCAATGTTATTACCATCGTAAACCTCTATATATATATATATATAAAAAATAAAAAATCATTTCATTTTATAGATTAAGGTATCTTATTAACTTACCAGCTCCACGGTATTTGTGTTTTTTTTTCAAATATCGTAGCATCATGCTGAGATAGGAGCCTTTTTGGCCTCGCACAGAGGCCCTAGTGTGAGTTTCTTTTAACCATGTCAACTTTACGCATAAACCGCGATCGGCGCTCCGATTGGCAGCCGGCCGGCCTTCACCAGTGAAGGCTCAATAAAGTCGAGATGGTTAAAAGAAACTCACACTAGGCCCTCAGGTCTTCTTTTTTATTTTCACTTATTTGTTAGTTTTAATGTTCCTTTTCTTATATTGTATAATATTCTTTTCATGATTTTGTTAGTTTTAAACCACGTTCGCACGGACGTAAAATATCGCGGCGGGATTTTATCGCGCACTGTATTTTCAACTCTCGGTGTTGTGCCGAGCGTTGAGAATCTAACGCGCTGGGACGCACTCTCGTCCCAGCGTATTGAAAAAATACACTGTTGGATTTTCAACTCTCGGCGCCAAGCAGAGCGTTGAAAATACAGTGCACGAAAAAGAGTTTTTTTTTTTAAATTGTTGTATTTTCTGTGCGTGTCCCAGATAAAATATTTTTATTTCTTTCTTTCTATACACAATTAATCTTTATTGTTTAACTAGCTTCTGCCCGCAACTCATCGACTGCCTGCTCTATTGCTTCGTTATCACTTTCTGACTTTTTTTCTTTTTGCTCGGCCCCTAAGGGTGCTAGCGAGATGTTAAAGAGCCGATAGCCTTCCTCAATAATTGGGCTGTTAAATTATAGAGATTATCGCGTTCGAACTAACTCTTGAGCTTTATTATTAGTATAGAGTCTATAGACTATGAGAAGGGTCTGTCAGACTGGGCAGATGAAAGAGAACACCAAGCAGGTACATTTTTATGACATTGAATAATAAACTTTATTATCAGTATCATAAAGTGTAAGTCAGTAACAATTGTTGTTGTTGAACGCTTTCAATCAAGGCAAAACTATAACCATTGACGTCGGTTAGACTGTACGAGTATCGGCACAGCTTCTCGGGCGTCCTTTAACGCACCAGAGGCTTCTAATTTGCCTTTTGTTTATATAAATTATATAAGTAATTCCAAAAATATAAATCACTCAACTGTTTCCTCGCCATAATTCGCTAAAATTTCTGTCCCCAGCGAATTCGTAACGAACGAAGCGACAACTACGTGGAAAAACTTCTACGAAGAGCACAACAAATCTCTAGAATCGTCCAGCAACGATTCCGAAGCAAACGCGTCTCGACAACCCGTCGGCCATCTTGGCAAAAGAATCTTTGACCAACAATTCGAGGAAGTCGAGGCTGTTGACTTTATCAGCGGTATCGCCAATGGGTCGCTAAACAACGTTAATTTCTCCGAGCAACTGGCATCCCTCGAGTGTACAGGTGAAGGCAAATTAACGGCACCACACAACAAATTCGAACTAAGTGCCTTTACTGAACAGAGCAAATTATTCGGCAATGATTTCACTACGCCATCGATCGGTGAGAATTCTGGTCGAATCGATGTCAATTTCTCAGCGATACAGCAGGTTGAAAAAGACGATTTAGATGAAATTGAAAAGGATTTGGAAAGGGGATCAAATAACGTGGGCTGTCATGGGCCGTTTACTGACGGACAGAACATGTCAGAGTATATAGAAGTTGATCTTAATATGACGCATGTCGTCAAAAATGATGAGGATATGTCTATTACGGATACTGTGCATAGCCCGGTACAGGAAGTGTCTAAAAGTGCATCCATAGACAAGAAAGTTAGTCTAAACAATGATTGGGCGGCTGATAAAGAGAACATAGCTATCAACCCTTACGCTGCCCCTTCCGAGTCAATTTTCGGCGTAAACGAAGAACCAGATCAAGTATTAGTCTTCGATGGCAAACGGTTAACTTTACAGCCAGATATACCGGAAAAAAATAAAAATTATAGGCAGACTCTTTTGCCAGACTCGTCAGCAGAAACTCCTCAGAGGAAAACTATTGTTTTAAACGTCAACGATGATTTACCGAACTTTGCCGATGATATCCTGAACTCTAAATGCGAAAATTCTGGCTTTAACGGTTATCAAGAAATTAAAAAGGATGAAGATGAAATATCAGATACAGCAACTGTTATTAATCCTAAAAGAAAGACAATTCACGATAACACAGGGAATATATCGATGACTCAGGCTTTACCCACGAATATTATCTGTCAAACTGCTGTTGTAAGCCATGATGTCAATGCTACTAAGAGAAGAACTGCTGTTTACAACGGAAGCCCAAGTAAGATATCAGTGACCGATACAATGCCAGCAAAACTTTTGACAAGTAGTGGAACTATGCCTGAACGCCGTCGTACTTTAGATACAGGCAATATTTCAATCACACAGGCAGTGCCGTCAAACATACTTGTAAACGAAGATCTGGGAAATCCTAACAAACACAAAACTATAGTATTTGATAGTGATGAAGACAATATATCCGTCACACAAGTTATATCATCGAATATCTTAGAAGAACCAAGTAAAAGAAAAACAATCATTTTAGATGTTGATGTGGGCAACGTGTCTTTCACAGAAGCGTTGCCTGCAAACATAATGCTCCCACACAAGCAAACACAGGAAAAACGACGAACTATAATATATGAAAATGATACTGGGGATATTTCAGTCACACAGGCGATTCCTAATAACGTTATTCTGCCGAATAATGAAAAAAATCCCGAAAGACGACGAACGGTTGTTTACGTAGACGATACTGGTAATATTTCTGTAACACAAGCATTACCAACAAATATTTTACAGGAAAGAGTTCATTTAGATGATAACAAAGAAAGTAATGAATATGACAAAATTCCCACACAATCTTTACCTAAAAATATCACTGCCAAAGACAGTGATGCTTCTAGACGTAGAACTATAGTCTATGAAAATGATGCTGGGAATATTTCTATAACGCAAGCCATACCTACTCAACTTATACCCGGATATAGCGGTGATAAACCTTTCGATGCCTTTAACACATCCATAAAACCGAGAAATAGAAAACGAACAACTATTGTCTATGATAATGACGAAGGCGATATATCTATGACTGAAGCTATACCCGCTAACATAATAGAAGAGGCAACAAATGAAAGAAAACCTATTAGTTATGATGAAGACGCGGCTAACATTGCTACGACTCTAGCTATATCGGCAAACGTTTTTCTTTTAGACAAACTGGATTCTGCAGTAGACTGTATTAAAAAACCTGAAGAGATTAAAAAAAATAATGCGGACGACTGTAATTCTGACATGTCAATACAAAACGTTCAGAGTCTACGTGAAACCGAGAAAAGAAAAACAGTTATTTTTGATAACGACAACTGTGACATCTCAATGACAAAACCGATTCCTGCCGAACTAATAACTTTTGGAACTGAACTCTTACATAAAACCAAACACATAATAGTAGATGCGACAGAGCCAGACCAGGAAGCCAATTCGCCGTCAGATGTGATCGTGCTACAAGTTTCAACGACCAATAGCAAACCATCTCTGCATTCGAGCACAACCGAACATGGTGATTTGAAGTGCACCATGGATATATACAGGAATATGACCAGTGACTCGAAAGATCAGTCATCAGTCAACATTACCGACGACAGTATACCTTCGCCCGGAGAAGACGTCAGTGCAAACGAGTCGCTCTTACATCCTAGATTAGAACAGAAATTAGATCAATTGAATTTAATGACTTCTAGTTCTGAAACGAATGACAAAGTCTCTGAGGGCGAAGATGATGCTCTGATACAGACAGATAGTGAAGTAAACCCATCGCTGCTCCCTTCTGTACTCACCATGTCTGCCACTAGCGCAGACAGCGGTACGGTAGATAAAAACATTATGGCTCGAATAGAATCTAATCCTTCTGATAACGTAAAGCAGGACACTAGTGGCAAAAGTTCTAACGAGAGTATGTTTTATATTACGAACGACAGTGATTATGATACTCAGACAGACAGAGAGGTAGACAATGAGGGAAAGAGTGCAAAGCCTATGGAAACAACATACAAAAATTCGCCGACATTTCAAATAAAATACAAGGAAGATGAACGAGTACAAATCGACGGTCTAAAAACGAAGCTAGAAGAATTACAAGCTGCTGTGTCAGAAAAGAATGAGTTTTCTAACATATCGTTCGAAGATGTTATCAGTTCTGACCCGGAAGATGTAGAAAAAGATGAGAATGTTAAACTAAAGGAAGGTCATAACTTCAACGCTAACGATACTCGAGAATTGCTTGAACTGATTAGCAACTTCACTACTAATAGGGATAGTGATGATGACGTAGCGCCTGTCAAGCTCATAGCTCATAATGATGTCACTGAGCATAGGCGACTCAGCTTTGCAACGAAAAGACAATCCATAGCCTTAAGTAGAGAGGATTTATTAAGTAACATTTCAATGGCACAAGCAGCGTTACAAAAGTCCAGACTAGCGCTAGATGATAGTGACTGTCCCGAAGAAGACACAAGGGACTCGTCCGTGGATATATCGAAGAAATCAGGACGAGCAAGCAATGAAGTCGTCAAAACATTGCAATTTGACGACGAATCTATCAGTGAGACGAGCCTCAAATTCGACAGGAAATATTCCCCGCTGAAGAAAACAGTGTTCGGTGAAACTGCCTACATGAACGAAACCAAAGCAAAAGTCATTCCGACATACTTGAAAGATGTTTCCGACGGAATTAAAGAACTAATGCTAGATCTGGTAAAGCCGATGAACGACAATCTGCCTTTTGAAAGCGTGGTCGATAAAGACCTGCCAAAGATTCCGTCTACGCAAAGCATGCAGATACAGGCTAATTTAGTCGCATCCAGTCAGGTAGACTTAAATTGCGAGTTGTCTTGCGGCACCGATACTAACACCGATGCAGATAAAGGAAGTTCTACCTTTGCCTCTAATAAGTCAAGATCTCGATCTTTGCGGAGCCCGGTCAAGTTTTCTGGCATTTCCCCGGGAATCTCCTCAGAATTTAACGTCCCTGATCCAAAGCTGGACTCGCCCTCACATTCTCATTCTGTTGAATTACCCTCGGCTGACGTAATAGTTTTCGACCACCTGAATCCTTTAAACAATGTTCTGCTGGTGCCAATCAATTATTCCGGAGTGCATAGGTATAATCCGAAGATATCCGATGACACGCTCTATAGTGATGATCGCAGTCGCTCTACTGGGATTCACTTAAATAAATCTTCTACAGATAATGATTTTGCGATGGAAACTGTGACCACAGCGCAGTTCCAAATGGAGAGACGAACTACAACAATGCAAGAGGATATAAATGTGTACAAGAAACCAGACGACCAGTTCAGTATACAATCTACATCATCACCAGACCGACTTATTTCCATCGACCAATCGATAGGGGGTTCCTCGACGCAATTAAGGGACTATCAAGTTAACACTTTGATAGCTATGAGAGGGAACAAAGAGTTGCTTGAAGGAAGTTCATCGCTGACACTAGTAGATGACGCCTTAAACGGTGAAGATAGCCCACTTTCACCAGACAACGAATATGAGAAGCACAGGATCAAATTCTCGAGATCGAATCTAGTTGACATTGAAGAACAGGCGGCGGAAAATGGTAATATATATAAGTCACCAAAAAGCCCATTGAGTGAGCGAATCGATAATAGCCTAAACTCGCCAACAAATAGGACGAAGGGAAAGAAACGTATTTACAGCCCGGCGACCGATAAGTGCAAACAATATCGGCCCAAGACTGAAGTAACCCCGAAACCTATTACGAAAATGCAGAAAATGTCGAGCAGCCCAAATCCAAACAAAGTAACCGTAGTGAACAAAGTATTAAGTAAAGAACGACCTTCCACAGTAAGAAGCAAAGATACCGAAGTTCCTTCGACCGATGAATCGACGAATATCATGGCGCCTGAGAAAGAAATTTTCGAAACTAGCGAACGAAGCGAGCAGAGTGCTCAGTCATCGAAAATCTGCGAAAAGAAGTCGCCAAAAGCTAAAGAGACAAAACAAGGCCAGACTATAACTGTGCAACAATTATTAACTGATTTCCACAACTTAGATAGTGATTTCAAAAACATCTCAGGAAAGTTTCTGGAGGATTTAAATTTAAACCCTAAAACTGGAAGTTTAACGGCGTTCTCACAATCTGACGTGTCTTTCACGAGTAGTAAGAACTTAAACGCAATGAAGGATGTCAACAGTGCTTCTACGACGGACTATCAGCTGTCCCATCAGTCATCGGCCACGATGAAGGCCATGCCTTTGCAGGTGGACTGGCAACCCGATCAGATGTGTGCGACAAGTCGATGCAGTTCTGATTCCGGTGTCAATGTCGTCGCCAAGATTGATATGTTGCCTTTTATGGGGTAAGCGAAGTCTCTTATTAATTTATTTAATTACTAGCTAACCCGATAAACGTTGTCCTGTCTAAATTTCCATAATTCATATAAAAATCCCATAGAAAAGGCACTTTAAATTTTCTGGGCAACTTTTCAATTCTTATTTCCTTTTTATAAGCATATTCGAATTACAATGAAGAACATTAAAAATAAACAATTCTGTCTTACTTACCAACGAACAGCATTGAATTGTTAAGGGTCCCTAGTCAACAAGGAACCCTTATAGTTTCGCTATGTCCGTCTGTTAGTCTGTCCGCGGAGACTCGATACTAGAAAGCTGTTATTTGACATGGGTATACATATTAATTACGCCGACAAAGTGGTAAAATAAAATCATGAAAAACAATTTGTTTTAGGGTACTTCCCTTACTCGTAGTGGGAATGTTCTTTTTTTTTCATCTATCATGTGGTGGGGTATCGTTGGAAAGGCCGTTCAAATATATTGTGAGTTTGTGGAAACCATTTTTGGATTTAGGGATCCGTTTGTGAAATATTAAGCTTTAAAGTGCAAATTTTTGTTAGAGTCTAGTGTCCCCCCCTCTGCCAGCAAAATATGTGGAAAAATTACAGCAGTAGTATATAAGGTCCCATTAAAATAGATGGACAAACTAATAAAAATCATTCAGACCACTAAAATGAGGATAATGGTAAAACAATTATAAGAAAAACGCATTAGATACTTACAAGAAAAATAAATCAGCTAACGATAATACACTAAAAATGTTGGTTACCCAATGCCATTTATTATTTTAGGTCAAAATAAAATCACATTAATCAGTGTTTTTTTTTGCTTGGATATCATTGGTTAGACGTACTGAACGCTGTGTTAATTTTTATTTTTTTATTTTAACGGGACCTTGTTTATAACGAAATTAAAAGGAAAAATTCAAATTCAAAAGTCATTTATTAAAACTAGGCTGAAAATCAGCACTTTTCGAACGTCAAAATTACATAAGACAGTCCCCCAAAAACGCCCGCCCTTCACCACTTCCTAGTGCTTTAGCTGGGAAGAAGAAGTGGCGCAACAAACTCCCCAGCTGCGCAGCTGTCTGAATAGTTAGAAAAATATGATTCTATACAATAGTACTTATGCAAAATAATTTACTTTACGCAACACATAACATTAAATTATTTTCTATATGTCACCTAGCACACGCCAATATACCAACAACAAAAAAGTAAAAAGAACTTAATACCCGAATGAAAGCCTCCAGACATAAAGGGCGTGTCCGTTTACACATAGCAATTAAAGCTGTAATTCGGAAATCACAAATGAAAACTATCACAGCTAAGTAGGCTCTACAAGTTAACGAGTAACAATTAACCAACTTACATTTGCAGTTGACAAAACATGTTCTCCCATACATTCTGAATCAGAGAAATGTTTTTCAACTACAAAGTTAAGTTTGTTCTTGCAATAAACTTATCCCAACTACGGAAAAATCAAAGTCAAATAATTTATTTCAACTAGGCACAAAAAGAGCACTTTGAACCCTTCATTGTGCGTGGTTTGACACGCAATTGGCTGGTTTTTATTTATATAGATTGCCCATGAGGTAACCTGCTAATATACAGCAGTGATATTCTGTAACTATCTCACCGTGAGAACTTAGGTGAAGTGAGCTCAAAGTGAGCTGTCAGTCCCTAGCAGCAGGTGGAATGACAGCTCACTTCACTTTCACTTCACCTAAGTTTTCACCGTGAGATTATTACAGAATAGACCGGCCGGCAGGTCCAAACACTGGCGACACAAAAAAATTAATTGGTTCCACATGCCCAGGGTTATCCGAAAATACCCCATGTATGTTCCGCGATTCTTAATAGTTTTCGAATTACAATTATTTAAAAAAA
This sequence comes from Xanthia icteritia, assembly GCA_949128155.2. Taxonomy (NCBI): domain Eukaryota; kingdom Metazoa; phylum Arthropoda; class Insecta; order Lepidoptera; family Noctuidae; genus Xanthia; species Xanthia icteritia. The sequence continues at coordinate 5,078,995 of OY855862.1, read as the reverse complement.
AATCTTGAAAAATGTTTTTTCACATTTCTTTTTTTTCAGTTATCATTTTGATTCGATTTCAGTCAACACCTACCGCAAGTTGCGTTAAAGAATTGCGTTCCAATAAATAAAATACACACTATAACTAATCAACTAATAATAACTTCTCCCGCTCTGGGCGGAGCGGGAGGGCGTGTCAGACTCTTACTGACTAAAACCCACCCGTGTTCCTTCAGTTGCCTGTACGTTGCTAGGGGCCACGGTATCCCTTTCGGACTTTCCCACAAAACTCTGAACCCATCAATATATATATATATATTTTTTTCTAACTGATCAGTCAGCTGTGCTGCTGGGGAGTTTGTTGCGCCACTTCTTCTTCCAAGCTAAAGCACTAGGAAGTGGTGAAGGGCGGGCGTTTTGGGGGACTGTCTTATGTAATTTTGACGTTCGAAAAGTGCTGATTCTCAGCCTGGTTTGAATAAATGACTTTTGAATTTTGAATAACGTAACTTTCAAACATTACAGGAGCCATGAATGCGAATGGGAGTCATCTTCAGCCGATACGTGGTCATTCCGTCTGTTGCACGGCCGGCTAAGATTGACTGCACGACTCGCGCATAGACACGACAACGGGACGAGGACACAAGTTCGCGGGGACACACCCGTCCTGGATATAGCGTTGGAGACTGTGCAGCATGGTATGTACCACTTTTTAGAGTTCCGTAGCCAAATGGCATAAACAGAACCCTTTATTCATATCCATAAACGTCCGTGGAGTAGGTCGTGTTAAGCTACGCTTGCCAGGGTTGGTCCGTGGATGGGTCTGGGTCGTGGATCTTTACATACCGAGACTCCTCCGTGCTTCAAAGCACGTTAAGCCGTTGGTCCCGGCTGTCATTCGTGGATCTTTGACAGTCGTTACGGGTCGTCAGTAGCTCGAAAGTCTGACATTCAGTCTGTATTGTATTTGTATAAATAATAATAATCGCCTCGTTTTAGTGGTCGCAAGCGCTTCTGCTTCGGCTTCGATTTCCAGGTCGGGCAAAGTGTTATTAGGTTTTTCCATCTGGAATTTATCAGTAGCATCTCGGAGTCTGAATTTGTGCCCGGGTGATGGCAACAGGCTTGCCCCCTGTTTTGAGGGACAGATGGTCAAATGTGGGGGTACTAGGTACAGCTCTACCTAACTCTTCGCGGTAAACAGGCGTGATGTTATGTATGTATGTAAATGTAATAAAAATACGAGCGAGCCTTACAGTAGTCTCATAATTATGATGTTTAACATCTGACATCTTGGCTGACAGTACCAAACTCTCGGAAAATGGGTTGGTACCATCTGACGGCCAAATCAAATTGCGCGCGCTCATTGGTCAAATTAAATAGCGCGCGCTCATTGGTCAAATCAAATAGCGCGCGATCATTGGTCAAATTAAATAGCGCGCGCTTCCCCGACTTCCTGTTGCACACTTCCGTCCCTTTTCACGAAATCACTCTACACATCAATAATCATCTTTTTTTGATTCCATTTTAGACCCCAAGAATCCCGTAGCCACAATGACGGTTCGATTCGCTTGTGAAACCATGCATTGTTTGGTGTCGCGCGCGTTGCGTGCAACGTGTTACGCAAGCGACATTCCGCCGTTGTTGCGACGTTGCGCGGCTGTTGCGCGCGTCTCGTTGCGTTGGGGACGCGCGATGCATGACGCGAAGCTGCATCTCGCTTATACACTCGACAACGATGGGAATCTTTCATTGAAGGTATGTAAAGATCATAATATCAACTTGTTTTATAGGTACTACGGCAAAGGAGAATGGCAAATAATTTAATTTAATGTTTTGTTTTGCGTAATGTAAATTAGCTTAAAAAATAAATAAAAATATTAAATAAGGAGGTGCTCGTGGCTAAGTAATAATTGCCGCACGGGTCGATCCAGGTTATGCTACGCTTGCCGAGGTTGGTGTGTGGATGGGTGACCATCTTTGCATACCGAGACTCCTCACTGCCTCGGAAAGCTCGTTAAGCTGTTAGTCCCGGCTGTAATTCGTGGATCTTCGAGTCGTTACGGGTCGTCAGAAGCCCGAAAGTCTGACAACCAGTCTTACCAAGGGGTATCGAATTACCCAGTTACTGGCTTGTGGAGGTCAGATAGGTAGTCGCTCCATGTAAAATACTGGTACTGATTCTCAGCCTAGTTTAAATAAACGATATTTGATTTTGATTTTAATGGCGGAAACTAACTTGCAAGGTTTGTTTGTAATGCATCATTCGAGGCGAGCTTGGTTACAAAACGGCGATACACAAGACGCAGCGAACGCTCGCTTCGAGCACATGGCTCAAGCGTGCTCCATTTTTGTTTTTACTCCATTGTAAACATGCGCTCGCAATGCTCGCATCGAGCGGCTCGGCTCGCTGCACTACTGTAACGCGTTACAAAAATTCGATACATTATAAACAAACTTTGTAAGTCAGTCTCCGCCTTAAAAGTTTATCCTGAACTGCATTTTGGTATTTAGACCACTTGTGGTGATTTAGTGGTAGAAGGATCTCGAGGAAACTGAACTTCATGATTTTCTGTACTGAATTATTATAAATTAAGATACTTAATTGGCAAAAGCTTCCCATAAATGTATATTTGTACGCCAAATGGCAAAACACAGAGAAACTATAATTATAATAATTGTAACATCTTGCACACTGCTGGAACCTATGTTTACAAATAAAGTCTATTGATTGATTGATTGTAATGTAAGTCGTTGTCTGGATTCCATAAATGGTAAGAAATTGTGTTTACAGTATGTTATCTCTCTTCAGGTCGCTAATATCCCTCTTCGCTCCGTTTGGGAGGTCACAATGCGCATCGAGCTGGTCCAAGACGAGCACCGCGGCGTGCCGTGGCCGAGCGCGAGCGGCGTGCGCGTGGACAGCGTGGTGTCCGACGTGCTCGTGCCCGACGCCGACGTGCGCCGCGCGCTGGCCGGCACGCCGCGCGACTGGGGACACGCGCCCAGGACTATCTGGTGAGATGTGTGGCATATTTTTGAGATATACTGTGGCTTTATGAATTGACTGGCGCAACCTCACAGTTTTGATGGGTATCAGCACAAATAATGAAGAAAGAGGACGTTTGACGCGCGTTTGATTTGGTTAGATTTATGTAGATGACTCTATGGGAACGTCATTTATTTGAAAGTTTATGAGGAGCCATATCGCCAAAAAATATATTAACTTTGACATAAAGTCGAAAATTTTTACGCTTTTCAAAACGCGCAATATTATGCTATATCTGTGGGGCGAACCTTGAATACGCCCAATAGAATAAGTCAGTTATTATGACCACAGATTAATACACATGGGTCATTTCGCATTTTAGGTATGAAGCTACAAATAGGTACACGCCGGGCTCGACTTGTCGAATTCAGTGAGTGTAACGTAGTCAGAAGATCTAAGAGTTACGCGATAGAAAGAGAGGCAACTTCTAGGTGAATATAACTGTCGGTAATTAGCGCTGTACGACCTGAATTGCACTTTATTGTGTCGTAGCAAGAGTCGCTTTTTATTTAAATGATTTTGCGGAGTGAAGCATCTGTATTCAACTGTGCCTGTACCTCACAAGCAAACCGCACCCTAATTGCGTTCAATCACAATCTGAATCATTTTGAAGGATATTGTTAATTCATTGTTCGAAAAAATTGTCTGCTCAACAACGTAAAAGAGCCATTCCGAGAAAAATTTACCCTAATGAAAAAGTACTGTCACAAACATTTACAAACAATTAACAAAACATTCATATTCTCTATTGAATGCAGTTTTTTTTAATGTACTGTTTAGTTCTTATACTTTAAAAAAAAATTATAATGGAGTCAATTGTTGCTCATATATCTGATTGTTGACCGATGTTCATGGTTTTTTAAGCGTTTTTTGTGAGGTTTTATAGAATACTGTAATTTTTTAAATTATAACTATAAATTTATAAACAAATCTTATTGTTAAACAATTAAATTCTTAAAATAATGATAATCAAATTAGCACCAAGGTGGACATTCCAATTAAAATAAATAAAATAAATAAAAAGTATATTCAGGTAAAAAGGTAAAACACTAAATACAAATTTGCTTAAATCTACGAAAAATTCAATTATGTTATGTGCCTGAACTAGGTCACCTGTGTTTCAGGCGAGGCAAGGTATAATATTTGTAAATAATCTCATTAATAAAAAAACAAGTCATCTAATAGGTATGAAAAAAGTACAATAAATAGTGTAAATAGTACAATAAATCTAAAACTACTCGCTAAAATCTTAGTACCTATCCTAACTTAGCTAAACTTAATTAGTACAAATACAACTTTTATTTAAGTACAACTAATAATTTCTCTGTATCTTCATAGGACATACTTTGAAGAGCTTCCTTGACGGTTCTTTTGCAATAATTATAATTTAGAGAATAAATTTTGGCTTTCGCATTTAGTCTGTTATAAAGTAATGGTCCTAGGAAGATAAAAAATTTGGCTGCGAAAGCATGTTTTGTACTTTTTGTAGGGCAAACTATGTCTTTCCGTCTCTTTTTAGTAGTTTCAGTGCTGTAGAGAAGGGCTGCGTGTTGTTTTAAAACGATGTTCATTATGAATAGCTGTCGAGCTGTTAGTACTTCACAGGATTTATAGAGTAGGTTAGTGGGAAAAAGGAAAGGGCGGCAAGTAGACACCTTGAGAATCGCTCTTTGAGCTCTTTCTATAGGTAATAGCAAACTTTTACCCACTCCACCCCAAGAGGTAATGCAGTAAGTCAAAATTGACTGACAGAGAGCAAGGTAAACTCGCCTAATTAATTTTGCGTCTGCAATATAACGTAGTTTTTTGAAAACGAATATTAGCTTACGCATTCTATTATTTAAAGCTTCTATGTGTGGTTTAAAAGATAGGGTTTCATCTATTATAATTCCCAGATATTTTATTTGATTAGTTATATTAATATTAGGACACGTAAGAAGGCAATCTGCAGGGACCATACAACAATGAGCAAACATCGTTGAGGGCAAATCAGATCTTTGTTTGCGCATTGAAAACTTAATATAATTTGTCTTAGCCGCATTTAATGTTAGTGAGTTATATTGAAGCCACTTATTTACAATATTAAAACCGTGTTGCGCAAACTTGTAGACTTCATGTTCCGATTCAGCAGAAAAAAGGAGGGCAGTGTCGTCAGCGTAAGATATTATAGTACCGCGCTCAAGGTTTAGATTACAAAGGTCATTTATGTATATCAAAAACAGAGTGGGTCCTAAAATACTTCCTTGGGGCACCCCAAAGGACGTGTTTTTTTCGTCTGCGCTGAGAACATTGCCTATTTTAACGCACTGTGTTCGGTCTTCTAAGTAACTTTTGAAAAGTTTCAGTTGAATGCCTCTTATGCCCACTGTCTCAAGCTTGCGCAACAGAATAGGAATGGAGACTGTGTCAAAAGCCTTGGCGAGGTCCAGGAAAACTCCTACTGTGTGGTTACCCTTGTCAAGTTCTTGGGCTAGATAGTCAGTCAGATGATGTACGGCATCGGCAGTTGAAACTTTAGGTCTAAATCCATATTGACGTTCCGACAAAATTGATTTATCCTCCAAGTATTTAAACAATCTTTTATTTATGATTTTTTCCAAAATTTTTGACATAGAAGGCAGTAAAGAAATTGGTCTATAATTTGTTACTTGCTGTTTACTGCCTGTTTTGTATACACAATGCAATGGGACAATAACTGCTTTTTTGAGGCACTCGGGAAAAATACCCAAAGACAGGCACATTCGGAAAATATAAGTCAGTGGTGGCACTAAAATATTCCTGAATTGTTTGATGATTCTATTTGATATATTATCCCAACCAACTGCACAGTCGTCTTTCAAAGTCATGATTATTCTTTCTACCTCAGTTTCGTCAGTATCTAACAGGGCGAAGGATGTTAAGGTGGGGTTACATGCAAAAGGCGTGCTGGTTAGATAGTGTGATTGAACCCGATTTCTTTCAGCCAGATTCTTTCCGACGTTAACAAAGAAATTATTTGCTAAGTTAGCAGATGTCAGCGGTGTCGAGTGCGCTTTTAATAAACCTGAAGATGACTCATTGTTTTTCACGGTATATGTTACATTTTTAACATATTTCCAAATCTGTTTACTATTTGTTCCAGCCTTTTCCAGTGCAGTTTTATCGTAGTTGCTTTTAACCTTTCTGAGGAGATCATTACAGAAATTACGATACCTTTTGTACGACAGTTGCAGTATTTCATTATTTGGATGAGATTTAGCCTTCATGTGCAGTTTATCTCTATGTTTCATGCAACGAATAAGACCGGTCGTGATCCAGGGTTTTATGTTACATTTTTTACGGGTCAATATTGATATGTCTGTATTTTTCTGAATTGCATGTCGTATATTTTCTATTACATACAACATACAAAACTGCGGATCAGCAGAATTGTAGACTGGATCAAAGTTGATGACGCGTAAATCTTCTTCAAGTTTATTTATGTTTAATTTAGAAATTGTGCGAGTGTTTTGTTTAGGTAATTTACAGTTTATAATTAAAAGGGCAGCATTGTGATCGGTTATTGTTGAGTTAACAACAAGTGCAAGTGAAGGGAAATTTGATTTAACCATGATATGGTCCAAGCAGGAGCCACTTTGATGTGTAGGAAAATTGTGTGCGGGGAGCAAGCCATGAAAAGCGCATAGGTTGAGATAGTCCTGAGCAGATGTATCAGCACTTCCTGGAAGAATATTAATATTAATATCACCAATTAAAATCGTGTTTTTGAAGGATGACAGGTTTTGCAAGGTATCATTCAAAGAGGTAGTAAAATTGCTGATATTTTTAAAGGAGGGTGGCCGATATAATGCTAATATGCCAAATTCTGATCCAATTTTAACTAATAAACTGTTACTGTCGACCATATTAGGTTCCTCAACGGAGACATTCAGATAATTTCTGGCAAAAACTATCACTCCATCATTTTGATTGTGATTTTTACTACTTTTGTACATATTATATCCCGTGATGAGCGGTATGTTATATTGCTTGACAAGCCAACATTCGGTCAAAACAATTATGTCACAATTCATGTTTATCCGCTGTTGAAAAGTGCAAAAACTATCAAAATTCTTAAAAACGCTACGAATATTTTGTGTTAGTATGGTTAACGGAGTTTTATAGCCGGAAAGATATTGTTTGCAGTGTTCCGCTTCACAAACTTTAGACTCGGATACAGAGAAATTATCCAAGTCATCAATTAGCGTGTTAATCATATTAAAAAAAGAATAGAAAGTGAAAAAATAAAAAATAAAAATGAGTAAAAGGTCTAAAAATAACTTATAAGCGGCGCTCTTAGGCGCCTACATAATCAATAGAATTTATGTATCTTTTCTCAGCCATAATTTTCGCCGGGCAGTCAGTAGCACCTGTTAAGTGATTGTCTGGCTTTTTGAAATGCGAGCAAGTAGCGCATTTTGGTTCATTTTCCTTTTTTAGACAATCTTTGATCGAGTGACCTTGATCACCACAGTGGCCGCAGGTGTAATATGTCTGTCGACATGATTTGGCAGCGTGTCCGTACTGCTGACACTTATAGCAGCGTGTGACTAAAGTGAAGTCTCTGACAGGGCACGATGACCAATTCACAAAAACACGTTCACTTGACATCAGGGCTCTTCGAATGACCGGAGATACTTCTACGATATAATTGCAGGTCTCGGCGTCTTTCTTACCGGACTTATGGCTTAGCTTTATAGAAGTCAGAAATGACTCAAAACTGGAGTCCTGAAGTTTTTCGGCTAAGTTTTGATGGTATATACATGTGAAGACTTCATTTTCTGTCATGGTTGTCGGCACTCCTATGATGACTACTCTGGGCTTTCTTTTATGAGGCTCGTCGACGGTTAGACCCGACTTTGTGAGCTGCACCGATTGTCTCAGCTTTTCAATGTCGTCCTTCGTCTCGGTGCTGATAATTACTCCGCCGTTTTTAGTCTTGCGCAGGCCCCTCACGTGAAGTTGCATTTTTTCTGGGCATATAATTTTTTGGACCAGAGATTTTGTCTCATCACTGGTCTTCAATTTGTCGTTCGGATAGATAGCCACTGAACTTAAGTTATTCGGCTGGATGTAGTTGTTGGCACCTTTCCTTACCATATCAGAAAAGGAAGGTCCTAGGGCAGGTTTCAATGAATCTCCGATTCTCGACTTGAGCTCCTGTAGCTGCTGCGAAAGGTCAAGTTGTTTCTCTAGATTTATGATGGCATGATGGAATTGGACGGCTTTTGCTTTGATGGACTGGTACTGAACGGCCATTTGCGATGTCCCATGGCCAACCTTCCGGCATAGGGCATTGATGCGCAATTTCTGTTCCGAGTTCAGCTTGCCCTCTGCTGCAATAGCGCACACCTCCTTCAGGCTCTGTTCTATATTAATCATCCAGTTTTGGACTTCTGTCGTCGGTATAGCCTCGAGGTCATTGTTACTTTGACTCGGCGCTTGAGGCGGAGCAACGGGTACGGCTGCGGGCACGGGTGTAGCCGGCGGGGAGCGGGCACACTTACTTCTTGCGCTGAAGGGACTCTCAGACATTGTGAAACAGGTTATTTACATGCTAATCATGGATCACCATCAAACAAACACACATTTTACACAAACCTAATTTCCAACACAGTTTGCGTAATTACCGGCTATTGCACTAAAAACTAGGTCACGACTTCGCAAGTGATTATTTGTTTATTTTAATTAATTGTTCGACACGTCTGTTCACCAAAGAAAACACGGAATTCTATTCTATTAAGTGACTACTGTTTTATTTCCTTTCAATAGTACAAAACTACCAAAACAAGTTATTTTATTTTCATGGTAACGTTATTATGGTAGATCAGCAATTTCTTTTTACCCATCGGGCAACCGTGACGCGAGAATCGGTGACTAAAGGCGTACGAACTACAGGTACTCAAATAACAAGTCCACTATAGTCACAGTTATAACGAGATACTGGAAAGTTCTTAAAACATTCTTTCATTTGCGAATTATACTTTATATATCTGCGTATGACATGAAATAATGATTCCCTCTAAAAGAACAATGAATATTGGTTTTGTCGACATTGTTGTTAGTAAAGCGGGATTTCGTCACGTCCGTTTAGTGTCGTGGCATTTTAAAATTGTCCATTTTGTCCAGCTTAGTAACTGGTAAATTTTTCTCGGAATGGCTCAAATAACACAATGAATGATGTTGTACTGTCAAAATGAAAGCTATTGCAACTGTTAGGTCCCAATTACACTATCATATAAACAAGGTCCCATTAAAATAGATGGACAAATTTTAACACAACGTTCAGTACGTCTAACCAAAGATATCCAAGCAAAAAAAAAACACTGATTAAAGTGATTTTATTTTGACCTAAAATAATATATGGCATTGGGTAACCAACATTTTTAGTATATTTTCGTTAGCTGATTTATTTTTCTTGTAAGTATCTAATGCATTTTCTTATATTTTTTTTAACATTGTCCTTATTTTGGTGGTCTTATAGATTTCTAAAATTTTGTCCACCTATTTTAATGGGACTTTATATATCATACAAATATGATTTAATATCTGTCAAATACTATGATCATAGTTCGATGATGCTGTTCTTCATTTTTACTTATTACACTTAGATGATCATATAAACGTCATACTTAATCAAGATGGATAACGATTTAGCCGTGTTTAATTTAGCCATTTATGAGGCTACACGGTTATGATCATGGGTGCATTCCGAGTTACGCTGTAATCGATTTGAGCCTGCTAACTGTACCGAATTAACGTGGGCGCGATAACGATGTGTCTTGAATCGTCATAGATGACGTCATGATATGCGCCATCTTGCTATAACGCCGACCATGCCTTTTACTAATATCACCGTGAGCGCTGTCAAAAATGACAGTTGTGCTGTTTTGTTTTGACTTGCATCATAATATCTTTAAACTAACGTGGCATTTTAGAAATTGTGCTTCTGGCTACCGTTCGCTGCCTAACCAAAGAAGAAGAAGAAATTTGTGGTATAAACACTAAGAAATATGATATGCAAGTTTTGACGTTGAGGGAGTACTGTGAGCGCGTTCACGAGCGAATTGTTGACAGCCCTCCGCTGTCATAATCTTGATATCTTAATCGGAACGCAAATTATCGATGTCAGCGCTGTGAGAGATTATGTTCTTATTCGGAAAGCGGCCCATATTTTATTTTTATTTATTTATTTATTCATTTAGTAGTATACATACATCTTTATACATAATAAGTTGGAGCAAACATAAACTCATTAGAGTTTTACCGTGCACCAAAATCATCGACCACATAATTTAGACAATTAAAACAAACTTAAGTTCTAAATTATAAAATGTAACAATAACAAAATCAACAACGAGGGTAAGAAGCAAAACATTGATCTATTACTAAAGAGCGAATATGGATGACCAATTTGACCGTATTAAAACAAAAAGTGGTGGAGGAATGTTTTTTAGATTGATACAGGTTGTTCCTAAAAGTATGATATTAGTAATAGTTAATTTTCCTATGATATTGCTGGTTATTGTGTTTATTATTTAACTATATTCATTTATAACATTTATTTTCATTCAAATAATATATATTATATATTTATATTTTGTAAGAAATGTTCGTTTAACTTGTTCTTTATTTGTACGCTTGCTGTCAAATGGTATCTCTTAACTATGAACATAGACGATATGAATCATAATATGTAGTTATTATGCCGCCATAGGTTCTTCATATAAAAATTACTCGTACATCTCTGATCATATTTCTATGATAGTCTAATTACCTCGCTAACATATTTACATGCATTTTTCATAACAATATATTTCTGTTTGTCCACAGGCGAATATTCAGATACCTAAAATACAAAACGCGAGATGACGACCTCCTACTGCCCTGTTAAGCTGTCTGTATATACCGTAAATGTATTGTTACTATAGTTAATGCAATTCACGAACAAGTTCCCTATGTCTTTGTAATAAATATTTTTAAAAAAACGGCTTGTTATTGTCCCACTGCAGCCAAAGAGAAGAATGTGCGTAACTTTGCTACAGCGTCTTCATGGGTGATAGAATAATTGTACCTATACCAATGTAAGGCTTAGAAGCATCAACCAAAGTTCCCAGTCTACATTTTTTACAATAACATAAACAGCAGTGGTGGCCCAGTGGTAACGGTCGCGACTTACGAGTTGTTTCCTAGTCATGTGTATACACATTTATAACAAAATTCCCAAAGAAATAAAATTGTTATCTAAAGCGCAGGCCACACCGCCAGCTAGCGGGCGGGCGGGCTAGGCGGTCGAACATCGTTTCACCTCTTTACATACTTCGGTTCACACCGCGAGCTACCGACTAACCTAACGAGCTAAGCTAACGAAATTTCCGACGATTCCAGCGAAGCTACTCGTTCACCTCGTTGGCGCGCCCGGTTCGTTCGCCCGTCCTCCCCGTTTCGAGTAGACTAGTCGACGCTCGTCTTTCGAATAGCAGTGTAGTGTTGTTTGTGAACGATGAATATGTCATATATCGACGAAAGTTCTGATGATGATTTAACTACAAATGTTAAAAAAAAATATTACTGTTAAATTCTCTTCGAATTAAGAAGAAGAAGAGAAAGCGTAGATTTTGGTTGCGTAGACATATTCAATTCAGGCAACAATCTGGAGAATTTTATACTTTGTTTCGGGAGTTGAATGACGAAGATTTTCCAGATTTTTATAGACTCACAAGAGTACAATTTCAAGAAATTTCCGCCCGTCGCTCGTCTGTCCGTAGTTTTCGGTGTGAACCCCATAGTTTAGCTTGCCAATATTTCGCGTAGTTTGTATAGTTTCCTTCGTTCGCTTCGCCCACCCGCCTAGCCCGCCCGCCCGCTAGCTGGCGGTGTGGCCTGCGCTTAATAGTAACTCATTTAAAAACAAATTACTGAAATGGTTGAAAGAACACATGTTTTATGACATTAAATATTTTCTCAACAATAAATTATAACTTCCTGGACTTTCGTAATTGCAGATAATGCTGAGAGAAAACTATTATTATTGTAATTGACTCTGTATCTGCGACATTGAACTTTAAATTTACTAATAATTATTATTTTGCATGCAATTGATACATATCCTGTATAGCTAAACATGCGGACTTTAGATTAATATCTGACTGTAACAACTTTATACCATGTTTAAGGCAAATAAAGACTTATCTTACGTCGTAGGTTCGAACCTAGAAAGGCGCTTTCCTTTGTGTAAATAATTTCATCGCCAGTGCTCTCAAAACGGTGAAGGAAAACATCTTGAGGAAGCCGGCATGTCCTAGAACCAAAACTTCGACGACATGTGACATCTACCAGCCCGCACTGGGCCCGCGTGGTAGTTTACAGCCCACTCCCTCTCGAATAGAGGAGGCTTATGTCCCAGCAGTGGCAACATTATAGGCTGATTATGTTATGTTTGCGTAATTTAAGGTATAATATTTATTACGCAAACAGAATTTGCGCGAAAATGCGATGTTGACGTATTCGCGTTCTGTCCATTTCAGCAGACAGGACCTGAAAAGTGCAGATGTACGAAAATAATGACCATGTCATTAATACTTCAAGTCTAAAATTGCCAACCCGTTTTTGAGCAAGCGTGGTGATCAATGCTCGTGCCATCTCTGTATGAGATGAGGCCATGAGGGCACGACATTAGCGGCGGTCGAGCGATGGCGACAGCAGAGCGGCTCGGGGCGGCGGTGACGTAAACAAAAGTGTTGTAGTGACGCGCACTATACAGGCGAGAGCGGCGCGGGGCGGTCGAGCGATGGACGGGCGGTGGCGACGCAAAGCGACAGGAACAAACTCGTTTGATTTCGCCGCTCGTTCCAGTATTAGTGTTGAATTTTTTTCTCTCTGCCGCCGCTTATTTCGTGCCCGCAAACTAAGAACTGTACGGTCTTACAAAATGTTTTTAATACTGTTATTTTGTGATTTTAATCTGTGTTTTTTACGTTTTGCTGTCCACTGAGCACTGCTGTGGTCAGAAATACTTATACCATGATACTTTTGTAACTTTTTCTTTTTACGAAGTTACGAACACACGTAAAGGACAGTTACAGCTGAGCATGAGGTCCTGGGTTCGATTCCCAGGTCGGGCAAAGTGTCATTGAGTTTTTCCATCTGGAATTTCTGAGTAGCAGCTCAGACTCCGGAATTTGTGCCCGTTGGTGGCAATAGATTCGCCGCCTATTACATGGGACTTAAACATAACTGGCGAAATGTTGGTGTACTATAGGTACACGTCTGACTAATCCTTCGGGGAGCAAGGCGTGATGTTATGTTATTTATTTCCCCTTCGAAGTGACCTAAGTGCGATAGTGGAGTTTTTCCAAACTTTTTTGCCAAGCTGTACATGGCAACATGTCAACCGCTTATAGTGGTAATAATTTGACATTGAAAACGCCTTTATATAGAAGAAACACAGACGAAATGAAAACCTTTTTTTGATGAAGTCAGTTAAAAAGTATATCATCATTTGAGTAACCTTTTCGTAGCTGTGTAAGGATCAGTTCACACCGAGACATGACGCGAAGCGACGCTGCGCGCGCCTTTTAAGGTAGTGATACAAAATATAACTTTATTTACTACTCAAAAAGATACTTATTTAATTAAGATAATTCGAAAATTCCTCGCGGCGTCGCGCTGCGTCTCGTGATGCCTCGCAGCGTAGCGTAACGCAGCACGAAGCAGCGAGGCGTGGGGCTGCCAGCGACTTCACGATGCGCCTCGCGGCGTCGCGCTGCGTCTCGTGATGCCTCGCAGCGTAGCGCGACGCAGCACGAAGCAGCGAGGCGTGGGGCTGCCAGCGACTTCACGATGCGCCTCGCGAAGGCGCGCTGCGTCTTGCGGCGCCGCGCTGCGCAGCGCGAAACCACTGGCCACTTCAAGCATCGTGGCGTCCCGTCCCGTCTCGGTGTGAACTGACCGTTAAGGTCGACTTCTAACCGGATGTAGCTGAATACCAGTATTTCACACGAAGCGACTGCCTATCTACAACGCAGTTACTAGGTAACACGATACCCCTAGGCTAAACTAGTTAAAAAGTAGATAAATAATAACTATAAATACACATTACATAATTTATTACCTAACCAAAAAGACAATTTAACAACAAAATTAATTAGACATGAGTGTTTTCCTGAGACAAGCCGCGGATCTCTTCGCCGGCTCTGTGTTGTTCTCGCTGCTCACCCAGCGACCTTCCACCTTCCGCCGCGTGGACCAGATCTCTACCACCGGCCGGGAACTGAGCGCGTTGCCTAGCTTGCTAATTATATCGTAGGTAGTGCTTGGTCGGATTACCTGATGATATATACAATTTAAGTAAGTCTTTCCAAAACAACATTTTAATGAAGTAAAAAGCCTGCAGCCAATACTGAGTGCAGCAGCCAGTTTATGGTGAACTTTAGAACGGACGATCATATAAAATTTCGTATCTGTACCGTTGACCGTTCAGGAGTTTCTTCGTCTGGAGCCAATCCTGGGTGTAGAATCAGGGTGTGCGTTACCCAGGCCAGATGTTGTCGAAAATGGTCATTTGAATCTTATAGATAATTAGTTTTGCGGCTTCTGTAATTGTTGCGCACATTTTTAAATTTGTTGCGCTTATAGTTTTTTAATTATTTCACAAAAACATTTCCTGCTGGGGTAACGTTATCCCAGCCAGACCTTTTTCTTTCTAATGGGAATATTTAAATAAATACTAGCTATAAAATTAGTTGTCTAGATGAAGTAAATGTTGTGCCTTATTTTGTATTTGTTCTTTCATCGGTTGCGAAGTTATTCGAGATTTTGCTGGGGTAACGTTTTTGGTTTTGCTAGATCTTTGAAACGGTTAAGCGGATTCTTATCATATTTTGTACATGACTTCTTAGGAATTAGTTTAAATTTGTTCTGCAATAAAAAAACCAAAATAATGCATAGTTTAAAGGTTATTTCATTAAATAGAAAAACACTTCATTTGGTTCCAGCACTCTCAATAAGAGGTCTAAAGACTTACTTTAAACGTTATTTTAAAGCTTGTAAATGCCTTCAAATGTATGTGAAGTTTCATTAGTATCCTGTAAGTATTTAACAAGTAATGATGATATTCAGTTCTTCACGAGCACGGTCTTGATGCGCGCGGTGTTATTTGGCCACTGGATTGGATATATGAACTGAATGTTATGTCAATTATTAGTTGTTTAGTTCAGTTGTATATCAGTAAAATTTCAGCGTAGTACATTGGATAATTAATGAGATAATACAATTAAAGTCATTAGGAAGTGAATGACTGAGGTAACTCGACCAAGTTTAGGTGGTTACGAAAAAGCGAAATCGCAGAACATTATGCTATCTTTTGAAATGTTTAGTATAATACACCTTACAATTTCGGTACAGACGCGTACACTGTTAAATACATAATAATATAATAATATCTGTACTATGAAAACATTATTATTATCTTCCAGTTGCACATACTTATCAAAAATCACCGATATAACATGTCGTTCGGTGGGTCGCGGGAGGGGTGGGGTGAAGGGGTAATTCATTGTTTGCATAACGTACTAAATATGCTCCATAATCACAAAATTCATCTTGTAGAGTGCGCGTGCGCTTCGGCAGTTCCGTTTCCTGTTTTTGCAAATATTTATCGAGTGCGTGAGAGCTATTATATAATAATAAGTGTGGCGAATTACTGTTAATGTGGAGTGCTTGATGAATTCACGAACAAGGTAAGCTTGCATAATGTAACTACAGAAATAGTAGCAAAATTATTATTAATATGTACATGTTGTTAGGTACCTACTTATCTAAAACTGTATTCTTTTTAAGGTTTAAATATTTGAATTTAGGAACTTACATATTATTTTCTTTTTTTTCGTACTTAGTTATTACCTGGACTGGAATTCTCAACAATGATAACGACAAATTTATCCTTCGCTACATAGTACCTATAAAACAAAGTTGATTCCCGTTGTCTGTCCCTGTTTGCTTAGATCTTTAAAACTACGCAACGGATTCTGATAGTAGTAGGTAAATAAAAATGCTCTAAATACGCGCGCTATTACAGTCCCCGACACGTAACTTGGCAAAAGTTGGTAGATGCGCAGAAGTCATTTTTATGAGGTAGCGCCGATCTGAGCGCGAAAAAAGTCATTATATATAATTTATTGTCTATGATCATTACACATTCCAATATGTGTATATTTAAATAAGAACTGTAACTGTGTACTGTGTATACTGAAATCTATAATTTAAATAAAAAGTAATAGAAAATTTCAAAATAGCAAAATTACTGTCTGTAATTTTAATCTGTGATTGTTTTTAAGTATAAGTTTATTAATACTTTAAAAGTTCAGTTGAAATGATTATTTTACCTGTTAATAAAAAATCTTTAATAAACATGTAGTTTTTTTTTTAAACTTGTGTACATGTCTGTACTAAATTTGTAACACTATCCTACATATTTTAGAAGGTACCATAATGTTCTGCGATTTCGCTTTTTCGTAACCACCTAAACTTGGTCGGGTTACCTCGGTCATTCACTTCCTAATGACTTTAATCGTATTATCTCATTAATTATCCAATGTACTACGCTGAAATTTTACTGATATACAACTGAACTAAACAACTAATAATTGACATAACATTCAGTTCATATATCCAATCCAGTGGCCAAATAACACCGCGCGCATCAAGACCGTGCTCGTGAAGAACTGAATATCATCATTACTTGTTAAATACTTACAGGATACTAATGAAACTTCACATACATTTGAAGGCATTTACAAGCTTTAAAATAACGTTTAAAGTAAGTCTTTAGACCTCTTATTGAGAGTGCTGGAACCAATTGAAGTGTTTTTCTATTTAATGAAATATCCTTTAAACTATGCATTATTTTGGTTTTTTTATTGCAGAACAAATTTAAACTAATTCCTAAGAAGTCATGTACAAAATATGATAAGAATCCGCTTAACCGTTTCAAAGATCTAGCAAAACCAAAAACGTTACCCCAGCAAAATCTCGAATAACTTCGCAACCGATGAAAGAACAAATACAAAATAAGGCACAACATTTACTTCATCTAGACAACTAATTTTATAGCTAGTATTTATTTAAATATTCCCATTAGAAAGAAAAAGGTCTGGCTGGGATAACGTTACCCCAGCAGGAAATGTTTTTGTGAAATAATTAAAAAACTATAAGCGCAACAAATTTAAAAATGTGCGCAACAATTACAGAAGCCGCAAAACTAATTATCTATAAGATTCAAATGACCATTTTCGACAACATCTGGCCTGGGTAACGCACACAGAATCAGGTCATGCATCATAAAAATGCATTGTCTTCGAAATCGAGCCAACATGTAAAATTTCAGCTACGTACGATAAGAGGAAGTAGTTTAATTCAGCTTGCAAGATTTGACCCATACATACTAACTAACTAACAAGGCAAGTTGCAACAGGGATCTTTTGGCGCCTGAATGACATTGACAGCCGGTTGTTGGTAACAAAGATCTTATATTTTAAGTATAAGGTCTTTGGTTGGTAACAAATACCTTATACCTAAAGTATAAGAAGGTCTTTGGTTGGTAAACATTTGTGAAATTGTCGCAGAATATCAATTGAACAAAAAAGATGGCGGACTTAGTTCGGATTTTGTCCACGCGCCAAAATAACCTTGTAGCGTTGTATAATGAGGCTGGAGATCTAAGACCATTTAGGGTCTAATAAAAGAGATGCATGGATGGTCAGTTTAGATAAGAACAGGAGTATATGATTATAGAAGGAACGTAAAAATACAGGCTGGCAATTTAGTGACCTGGATCCGTCAAGGGGATGATTCCACCCGTCATACTAAACAACTATCGCTATGAAACAAATAAAATACGATTCGTAAAAAAAAACGAGCGAACCTTACAGGAGGCGCATATGATGTGTTACATCTGACATCTCACCTTGGTCATAAGCAACATTAATGTATTATGCAACATTAAACCCGTCCCTTTAATGTTGCATAATACATTAATGTTGCCTCATCAAGGTCGTTTCTGACAGCCAACTCTGAAACCGCGCGCGCTCATTGGTCAAATCAAATAGCGCGCGCTTCACCGGCTTCCTGTGACACACTTCCGTCCCTTTTCACGAAATCACTCCCACAGATTTGATTTTTTTTTTTTTTTTAGATTTTGATTTTGATTGCAAGAAAGACGTTGCACATCAAAAAAACTTTTAATAAGTACATTAATCGAAATAGTCTGTCTACTGTTGTGTAGGAACTTGTTTTTTTTTTTTTGGAATCATGAATTTTTTATCAGTTTCATGGTGCAAGTTGTTAAACGGGTAACGGGTAGAATCACCCCCTTGATGGATGCAGGTCTGCAGGTGTCTACTTCGCCATCGCTTAGAAATAGGTAAAAACGTAGGATTTAGGGACTGGCACGTTTGTTTAGTAGTATGACGCAAATATGACTGCTGGGAGAGGAGTCCTAGACGATCCAAATCCCTGGGTTTAGAGAAAAATGTATCGTCTCCCTTAGGAAATTCTTAGTAGCAGACCGGAGTCTGGATTCGTGCCCAATGAGCTCGCTCCATCAATCCACATTTTCGGTTTCCAGTCTAACTGGATGCAGCTAAATACCAGTAGTTTACGTGGAGCGACTGCTATCTGACTTCCACAACCAAGTTATTGGGTAACACGATACCCCTTGGTAAGACTGGTTGTAAGACTTTTGGGCTTCTGACGACCCGTAACGACTGTCAAAGATCTACAAATCTATAGATGTATTATTTAAAATTGCGTGCATCAATCTCGCCCTATAATTAATACCGCTATAGAATAGATATGATGTTATATAATAACATATATTATATAACATCATAACTACTTACTCTGCCAAAGACAACGTTGCGTAGATCCAGCTGTGGTAACGGCTTGAATGTGATGTTGAAGATCCCGCACATCTCATCGTCTATTGTTACTCGCATTGACAGCAAACCTGTTGGAAAATAAACTAATTTACGTAGTCACGTCTAAAATATGTTCGTTTTTTGTCTGCTCATTGCAGTGACCTTTTTTAGTGCATTACTTCTGTAATGTATCTAAAATTTTTGTGTAGATAGATAAATACAATACTCATTAATACTTAGATATGAATTAATTACTCATACTGCATCCGGTTAGACTGGAAGCCGTCCCCAACATAGTTGGAAAAAGGCTAGGCAGATGGATTTTTGTGTAGTTTTATAATACGAAAAACGTAGGAAAGCCGAACGTAGCCGAAGATTGAATTAAATGGCGTGTGATTTGAGAGACCTATTTCAAGCAGAGGACTGGCTGATGATATATATTACCAGGCATTGAATGAGGGTAGTGGTAATTCTCAGCACCGATGGGCACGTTTCGGCCGCTTTGAGCGTAACACCCGAAGCCGTTGTTGTAGATCACGTCCCCACCGCTCCAGTACATGCGAGGAACTTTCCTAGGCAGAAACACAACGGAATAGTATTTATTCAGTTTCTAAATGTACGGAAATGGTACACCAAATGCACTATTGCCACAGATGAATACAGATGGTCCACTCCGCAAAATCATTTAGACAAAAAGCGGCTCTTTCTAAATGCAATTCAGGTCGCACAGCGCTAATTAACTACAGTTATATTCGCCTAGAAGTTGCCTCTCTTTCTATAGTGTAACTCTTGTATCTTCTGACTCCGTTACGCTCACTGAATTGGCCCGACAAGTCAAGTCCGTCGCGTACTTGTAGCTTCATGCCTAAAATGCGGAGTGAACCATCTGTTGCCTCTACTTCTCCCTTTAATCCATCCAAACGTCGTCTTTAAAAGATCACTTTTAGCAATAAGACCGCCCATCCTTTGTTATTTAATCTGTAATTCATTTGGAGTACATATAAAGAGTATTCTATTCAATGGAATACTTTTTATATGTACACCAAAATAATAGAATCTAATTCTGTAAGTAGGTACTTTTTAGATACTAGAGTCCTATTTGAAGGTCCACGTCGGGAACCACAAAGTTATCGCAGCTATTACAACCGTCAACCAACCAGCATTGTTGTTTTCGAATTTAGTTTATTTATTTATTACATTGTGGAAAACAAACAGTAGTACACCCACAACATTTTCCACAGATTACTATTATATAGTAAAAATAAGCTGTTAGCAAACGTTAACTGTATCAGGGCTAACTTAATGAAAAAGAAATTAAAAAGAAAAAAAAAACATTGTATACAATATTCTATAGAAGATGTAAAAAACACAAAAAAAAACATGCACCTACATTGCGTAAAACCTATGGAGCCTACTGCCGATCCTTTAGAATTTTAATTATACCCTTTTTAAATTCTCTATTCTTTTTAATTTGTTGAATTAAAGACTAGAATAAGTATTTAAGATGTGTGTTTTAATGGACAATAAATACTGTTGTAGCCACAAGAGCCTAAAAGTAACCACCTGGATGTTTATATAATTACAGGCCTATGAGACATTATTTCGGTTTTGTCTCTGGGAAGACGACCCCTCTGCGATGCCTGTGATATTAGGTACAGATGTCCAAAGTGGGGATGATCAATTTACCATTAGAAAAAGCCTACCTGTTCCATTATTTGTCATAGAATATTATAGTGAAAATGTATGAACTTTTTAAACATGGTAAAAAAGAAAAGAAACCGCATCACCAACCAAAAACTTTAATTTAAAACAGCAAAGCCAAAACAAAAAATAAATAAAATATTAGTTCCTCTGCCGAGAAGTCGAAGGTACATTCGTGGTATGCTCCCGCCTTTCCTCTGAAAACTGGTTCACAGCTAGGCAGTACTTCTCCGAATGATAGGTCCTAGAAATCTGCGATAGTAAGGGACTCCCATGAGGAGAATTCAGCCACAGTGACGCACTGCCCGTCTGCCCGACCATAGCTATAAAAGCTATCAACATTCTTGTGTTCAGCAGACCACGCTGTATATGCGGTTGTTTCAGCAAAGTCTGCAAGATCAAACCATCAGGTAGACCGTTAACAAGTTCAAATATACTAGAACCTCTTTCGCCGATTAGGTACGAGGCAGCAGCAGGCACATTACAGCCAGTGTAACGCAGCGCTTTGTCAGCATCTTCGTACGTAAATCCAAGGTCTTTCAACGCCCCAATAGATTCCGGACTTGGTGGATTGGCAATCTTGTTTCTCCATTCCCGGAATTTATCCAAAAATCTTTGTAAGTGTCCAGCACGACGGTACAGCTCGTTCCCGTCTGTTTTACCAAGTCCAGGAGTATCATCTAAGGCCGTGTAATCTGTAACGTTAAGTCTCGCTGCTATATCTTCGGGAGTAATGACCTGGATGACGGCTGGTATGAAGCGTTGCGGTTCGTCTAAAGCCGCTGTCAGTTGGGCCAAAGTCATTTCGTAGTTTCTGCCTGAAGCGGCGAGTCGAGCTCCCGCTTCGATCAAAGATATCAAAATCTTCCTCAATTCATACGACAGTTCATTCGTAGATAAAAGAGATTGGAGATTCGGCTGTCGTATAGCGTTCGTTGGGGTCGGTAAAGAAGCTGTGGCTGCTGCAATGGTCCCATGTTGAGGTGCCCTGACCGTTCCAAGGTCCCATAAAGTCCCAGCTTCGGGCAGACGCCTCTCAACAAGTAAAAGTTCTTCTTGCATCATGACCTGTTCTTGAGACAGTGTTAAGAAATCATGTAGAGTGGTAGTATCAAAGACGCGTACGATCTTGTACCGACTAGCGCCTGTCTCCCCCGTTGGGTAGAAGAAGTCAATGGCGCGGTTCTTAACTTCTTCAATAAGTGTATCTTCAGGGAAAAAGGCTGTAAATGTTTGTCCTTCGGGGCTGACGACTTTGATGAATATCTCATTAGCCCCGGTTACCCCCGTATCGGATAGCAACATCTTTCAGCGCTTGCTCGTCAAGAAGGAGTGAAAGGTCAATGTACTTCATAGAAATCAGGAGGAGGAAAAATATTATGCTGGTAAAAAATGTTGCGAGACACCAAACGAGTTTGAGCATAATTTTGGCATTTTGTGTAGAGGTTTGACAGAATTTTTGACGTTTCTTTTGGTTTTTAAACGTTGGTCTATGATTTTCAAACAGGTTTTATTAGGTGTGAAAAGATTTGAAAAAAAGAGGTTCTATTATAACACCGGAGGTCCGCATCGCTAGGCTAAAAAGTTGATCTATTGTATCTCCGTGGCACTAATTGCTCATACACCATCGACACGCTTCAACGGCAGAGGCAACTACAGTCGTGGCGGCCGTCGACGAGTATCGAGTATGAGCACTCACTGTCCGTCTGTAGTGGCTTCTTACATAACAGTCTTATATGCCTTAACGCCTAAAATGAAGAAATTAAGTAAGTACGGATTGAGGCTGACTACTATTGTCGACGCTGACCGCTGCATGCTGGTGGTCAGGATACCCGTTGAAGCCGTGGGTGCTGGCTGACTGTGTGACTAACTGCTCTAAAACTTGAGGAAGTGATGGTGACGACGTCACGAAGTAGTTGCACGAAGGTTGCTCTGACATTCGTATTCGTGGTTGCCAGTATAGAGGTAAGAAAAACAGGGTGTAAAGTTCACTCATCCTCTATAGAAAAGGCAGGATCCTCCGACCAGACGGGTGTTGTGTCTGGTGTACAACTGCTCAACTTTGAGATATCGCGACGCCCCCGTCAGGGAGTGTGGCAAGAGATCGGGGCTGCACCCCTCCCGGACCCCTTAATTTATGCGCCTACAGCCGCTAGTGGTAGTGAGCGTGGGTTAACGCGCCCGTGTGTTTGGTTGCTATGAATATTCCGTAAGGGCGCCACGACGCTTATAGTAGCGTCGCTTTCTTCACGACGTCTCGGCGGTCTATCCCTGCCAGGTGAGACCCCCAGTTTCCAGGAAGAGGCCCAGCAGAGGATGACCAGCATCGGAGATGTCGACTAGACGCACCTACGGGTAGATATGTTGCTCCCCCTCGCCCTGTTCACAGAGCAAGCCGTTTACAGATTGAAGTAAAGACTGTTGTGCGTGTATGAGCGGCTTGTGTTCTTATGTAACACCGCTCAGTGTCAGTGCGTGATGCAAGGCACGCCCGCGTGTACGCACGTAAATGTAGATGCATGTTAAGTTAACAACTGCAAAACGATTCGTTGCGCAACATTCGCGATGCAGGATTTTTGGACATCAGTGTGATGCGTAGTTCGCATGTGGCGTTATAGATGCCGCCACAGTACTTACCTATCTAAAATAAAAGTAACCCTGAATGCTACCTAAACAACAAACTTTGTTTGAATGGCAGGTGTCAACGCAGCAGTAGTAAGATCAACAGTCCTTCTGGGATTCCGCACCTTTCACGACGAAAACAGCGGCCTTACCTGAAGAAGCAAGTGTTCACATAGCCATATCCGTGTGAGTCTCCATCCACGAGCTCCAGGAACAAGCGGCACGTGTTAGGACACGTGTCAGTGAACAGCTCCACGCAAATCTCCCCCATCTCTGCTCCATCTTGCATACCTAGCTTTAGGTATACCCTGTATAATGTCCAGAATGTTATAACTTATAAGAGAGACTTCAAGAATCACGTGCGATAGTGGTGCCCTCATTTTTTCCAAACTCTTTTTTGCCAAGCTGTACGTGTTGGTCTAACTCTAGGTGCATATTAATTTGTGCGTTGACCACGCCTTACTATCGACACAGTCAAAGCTTGCTGGTGCAGTAGGTACTTACCTAGGTCGCTTCACGTCCGGCGCAGCTTTGAAAGCCAAGTCTTCCATCTCCTCATGAGGAACAGGAGGGAATAAAACGAACGTGGCGGTGGCTTGCTCCACGATCTTACGTTTATTACGACTCCAGTCGCGGTTCAGCTGTGCAGTCGTGTCTACGCGCGCATCCTGTATGGCGGAGATATACAGGAAAGTTAATAGATCTTCTGGACGAAATGTATAAGGCTTTGGTCTCCTATTTTATGCTATATGCGACATCTGACTACAGCGTCAACGTTCCAATCGACATCTGAACGTCGGCGGTCAATACGTCCACAGTGGACGACGACGGTTCAGTCGTTGCTCGTGCGTGGTCATGTGACACTTGACACGACCTGACACTGCAATGGTTTGAAATAACTATAGACGCGACGCAATGCGTTTGAATTCCGCGTACGACGTTGACGTGTGAAAGAGACCGCAACAGTACCTACATTCTACATCTACCTAGCCTTTTCCTACGTTTGGGGGCTGCTTCCAATCTAACCGGATGCCTATTCATAACAGAATTTTATATGGAGCGACTACCTATCGGACCTCCGCAACCTGGGTGACACGATACCACTTTGTAAGAATAGTTGTCAGACTTTCGGGCTTCCGACTTGTACCTACTACGAATGTCAAAGACTACAAGTGGTTGCTTGTACATGATTTGCGCGGGCAGCGACGAGTGTTCAAGTGCAAGAAAATTATTGGAAACACAACGGTCGGTGTTCATCGGATCATTCCTACAGGGAATGAATGCGAACTGGCGAAATGTGGGTGTCAGGGACAGTGGAAGTGGGGGGCAGGAGGGGCCAAATGCCCCCCAAAACCCAAACGGCCGCGCTCCCTCCAATTTTATTACTTGGTAAAGAAGGTTTAGAAAGAAAAGGTGTAGAAATAATTATGTTCCTATCGCCTTGTTTGTATACTAGTCGCCCCGTTGCGCTATTCTATGAGTAAACTGGCGCAACGGGGCGGTACGTACTATTTTGGACTGTGACTCCCGTCATGGAGTACTTCGTTTTTGGAAGGGAGTGACCAAATAAGTTTGCCCCCCCCCCCCCCCGTTCTTGGAGTATTTCCGCGGTCCCTGGTGAGTGTACTAACTAACTGTGGGTAACTACACTTACCGTGCTCAGTATTCGTTTATACAGCGCGAGATTTTCTCTCCGCGTTATCTTGAAGAAGTCAACTCTATGCTGGTAGTATTGCATGATGGGAACCGGCTTCTTGTGCCAGTGACAGTCCACACGCCCCTGTGAAGTACACGGTTACTAAGGGTTTAATAACCTTCATAAATGGTGATACTTAAATGCCTACTTAAATGTGCGTTTGGCACTCTAATAATAGGGACGTTAACTAAAAACTTACAAAACTTACACTAAACTTTTTCATTTTTACGTTATCAAAAGATGACGGCGATACATTGAGTTCAAATGTGCCATGACGTCACTAGTATGTAGACTTCTCACCTTTTTTTTTTTTTTTTTTTGGGTGGGAAATTATTATCTAACTGACGGACTAAATAGAATTTCTTTTTTTTTGACCCAGGTATCATCCATATTATAGACCCGTATCCGTGTTACCAGTTTTCAGCAAGGTGTTTGAGAAGGTAATGCTTAATCAAATGCACAATCATTTTAACACAAATAAATTCTCCACGATCAACAAAAATGTTTTATGTACTTGTACATATTATTATTATTATTTTAGGTCTGTATGTTTTTAAATTATGTACTTAAATATTATCTTGAAAAAAGTAAATAATAACCTTACAAATCCGCTTTCTATGTCAATAAGGGCAATAGTTTCATTATTTACCAAAGTTACTATCATAATAAGCTCGAAATCAATAACATAATTACTATTTATTAAAAATCAAACGAACTTACCAAGTGAAGTTCGATGATAATTATGTGAACAGCTTCATTCGAAGCGATTTATTGTTTACGTATTGTAGCAGCGTCTCCATGTACCAGCCTTGCACGGATTTTAAGAGGTAAGTAAAAGGTTTTTTTTTTTTTTTTTTTAGGTTTCTTTTGTTTCACTGGCAACACTGTATCCGTTTTACCCCTACTTTGCCCCCACTACACTATTTCTCTCTAACGGTCGGCAGCCATTTTAATATCATTTTGTTGAAAGCTAATAAATATTTCACATTTTTATTTATCTAGGGTAGGGTAGGTAACTTTTCTAGGGAGGGTATAAATCGCTTCGAATGAAGCTGTTCACATAATTATCATCGAACTTCACTTGGTAAGTTCGTTTGATTTTTAATTATGTTTCACAGCTTCATTCGAAGCGATTTATTGTTTACGTATTGTAGATGTTCAGAGACAAAAATGTGAAATTAAACAAAACGGGTGTGTAATCACAAGTGTCTTTTATTATAACTATAGTTATTATCATTGATTTAAATTCTTAATATAAGGTTTTTTGTTACAGATTATGACCACCAGCAAGTACCGTAGTGGCAAAGAGATGAGGATCAGTTACAACCTGCCTATTATAATGTTTTGCGAAGACAGAAGATGATGCACTCCATCCAGCAGTTTTTCTAATCAAGTCTATATTGACTCCAAGTCTATTTGCTGAGGATGTGGCTGCGTGACGACTGCTATGTGCACTAAATATGGACGTATCTATACCGCTATTGTGAAGTGTATCTTTTATCCAGTGACTGAGTGTTTGTGATGAAACTTTTGAGTGTGGTTTTTTGTAGCTTATAAATAAATAATCGTTTTTGCGAAGCGGTTGAGTCTTATTTATATAAACCTCTAGGCATTTAGCGGGACAGATCTGAGGACGAGCGTCGAAAAAAGGTAATCTTAAAACTGGTTGTGAAGAGTTCGGTTTGGAAGTTTTTGTCAAATCAGGTATTGTTATAATTATGTCAATATTAGAATTCACTTGAAGGTTGCCTAATTTTATGAATGAAAGTGTTTGAACGCGATGTGCAGTCACCAAAGCCAATAGAGTTAGTCTTTTTTGAAAGAGTTTCCAAATCAAGGTATGTGTTAGGCCATTTTTGTGCTAAGTAATTTAGAACTGTGGTTGGATCCCACGTCAAATTATATTTTGGATTAGTAGGCCTTAATCTGTAAACTCCTTTCATAAATCGCTTAACTCTATCATCGTTTGCCACATTACTTAACAACAAGGATAATGCGGATTTATATGAATTGATAGTACCGTATTTTGCCCCTTTGTCAAAAACTGTGGTAAGAAAATGAATGACTATAGGAACTGAAACCGAGGAATAATCATAACCATGTTTATTACAATAATTTAACCAAGATTTTATACAAACATCATATTGTTTATAGGTGGAATCAGATAATGATGATAACATAATTTCAATAGATTGATTAGACAAATGTCTTTTTAATAATGTTTGCCTGAAAGCTTCGCGGCAACCAATTTCAGGGTGCGGTGCAGATTGTGAGGCATTCTGAAAGGAGAAGTTAACAAATTTACGTTTGGTTCAAAATAGATTGGTTTGGAACAAATTAACTTTTGGAAAACAGGAAACCAGGGTTGTGTTGGCCAATATGGTACAACTACTATGCCATTTGCTTTATCATTAATAATTTTTTGCATTGTTTTTGTGATAAGTGAGAACGGTGGAAATGCGTAGAATAGCTTATTTTTCCATGGAATGGTGAAAGCATCAATTGCGTAAGCGTCAGGGTCGTTTTTCCAAGTTATGTACCTGGGACACTTAGCATTACACCTACTCGCGAAAAGGTCTATTTCAGGGCATCCAAAATAATGTGCTATTTGACTGAATGCATCATCATTGAGTTCCCATTCAGTGTCCTGAAATTTCATGCGCGATAATTGATCTGCTTCATAATTGTCTTTAGTGTTTATGTAAGAGGCAAAAATAGTTATTCTACGCCTTTCACACCACTGCCATATTTCTTTAGTGATATTATGCAAGTGTTCAAACTGTATGCTGCCCATGCGATTTATACAAGATATGGCAGTTACATTATCAATTCGTAATAGTATTTTTAAATTATACGATTCGTGGGCAAAACATTTAAGTGCGAGAAAAGCTGCTTTTAACTCTAACTCGTTAATATGTACGGATCTTTCACTATCTTTCCAATAGCCAAAACATTTATCTGTGCTGCAATAAGCTCCCCAACCCGTACATGACGCGTCGGAAAAGATTTCTAAATCATATTGGTCGCAAGTTAAAGAAAATGAACCATGATCAATATGATCTAACCACCACAACATATCACTATGTAAGCTGTTGGGCAGTCGAACTAACTGTTCGTAGCTAGGATTGGTAAGTAAACAGGAATATTTAAATTTTTCAAAAAGTTTAGTGTAGGTACAGCCATGCATATTGAATTGCAGGACAAGCTGAAATTAATAAACCTATGAACCGAGCAAATTCACGAAGTTTACATTTACGCTTTTTCAAGAAGCTAGAAATGTATTCTTTTATTTTTGACTTTTTTGTACAAGGTAATTTTAATAACATATTTTTCGAGTCGAATTCGAAACCTAAAAACTTGCATAGTGTTTGCGGTTCTAAGCAGCTTTTTTCTGTATTTATTATGAAACCTAAGTTTTTAAGTAATTTTATTGTTACGTCAACGTTATTTTTACATTCAAGAAAAGTTCTTCCAATACAAAAGGTATCATCGATATACACAACTGATATCATGCCATGGGTTCTTAGATATTCCATAACTGGCTTTAATAATTTTGTAAAAACGTATGGAGCAGTGCATAAACCAAACGGTAGACAGTTAAATTCATAAAGGGTATTATTGTATTTAAAACGGAGGTATTTTCGGTGAGATTTATGTACGGAAATTAAAAAGTAAGCATCTTTTATATCTATAGATGCCATAAAACAGTTTTTTGTAATAAGCTTTGAGGCTGTACGATAATCCTCCATCTTGAAATGTTTGGTATCTATGAATTTGTTTAAACATTTAAGGTTAAGTATGAACCTCTTGTCGCCGTTCGGTTTTGGCACTAAAAATACACTTGATATAAATTCTCCTTTAACAGAATGACAATGAGATATTACATTATTATCTAATAGGTTTTTGATCGATTGATCAAAATCTTGAGATTCTTGAATATTTTTAGGAAAAACATTAGGAGAATCAGTACGATATGGTGAACATTTAAAGGGTATTTGGTACCCTTTTATCCAGGATAGAATCGTTTTGTCAGTAGTGATAACTGACCACTTTTTCAAAAAATACTGGAGTCTGCCAGCGGTTAGTACCTGATTAGTTACTTTCGATGCGGTGGCCTCGTCGGGGACGAAAAGCGGCGCGAACTGCTGCTGGTTTGCGGTGGTGGTGGCGGCCGATACGCAGGGCGAGCAGCTCGCCTCGTATTGTTGGGCTTGTTGTCCGTCTTGCGGTGCTGAGGGTTGTAGTTTAAATGACCCTTATTTGGACCTTTTGGGATACCTTTAGGCTTGTTATATTTTGGTCTTAAGGCGTGTTTCAACGCATCTCCTGATTGCTGTATTGTCTTGGCGGCTTTGACCTTGTCGGTAACATTTTCCCCAAATAAGAAACTGCCCCTTTTTGTTTCAAGCAAGGCGTCCTTTAAATTTATATTAATAGATGAAATGACAAAGTTACGTCTTGTTTTAGTCTCCCAAAAATGACTGTCGCATAATATACGACAAGCGTCACTGATTGGTTTCAAAAGTTTTTGTTTGGACGTTTCATTTGAAATAATCATGTCAGTAGCGGATGCTAAGGCTGACAGTGCTATACCAAGCTGATTTTGCTTGTACATGAGGGCCGAATCTCTTTTTACTAGAGTATCCTGCAGAGCTGCCTTTACTTCCGGGTTGAGAGCTGGCGCTAGCAGTAGGTCACAGTTGTTAGGGACGAAATAACTTTTTAAAAGTTTTTCCTTTATATCCTTAGCCAAGCCCTTGGTAAGGATGTCTTGCCAACGTTTAGCAATGTCCTTATGAACAGACGGACCCATGGTTATGTCTGTCTTTGGAGCATCGCCGAGTAACTGCAGGGTGTCTTCATCCAAGTCTTGGTCTTCCATCACTTCTGGTTGTGCTTCTGCTGAGGTACCGGGTGTAGGCGACAGAGGCGCGGTGTATAGCGGTGGTGGAGCTGGTGGTGGCGAAGCAGGGCACGGAGAACAAGCACGTGGCGAGGCATGTGGCGAGGCACGTGGCGAGAAACGTGGCGAGGCAGGAAACGGTGAAGCTTGAAACAAGGAGGCGTCCTCATTTTTTGACATACCATCTAGTGGATGGTGTGACAAATCTGCGAAAAACGTTTCTTTTTAGAATACGTTCGGTAATAAATGCAATTTTTTATCACTTTTTAACGTGACAGAGGAAACCCAAGCTTGGTAGCCTCGCATCACTTATGTAAGTAAGTAAGTATTGTATTAATGAGTGACAGTATCAGCCCCAGTATGGCAGTACGCATCACTTTAAAAAATGACAGAGGAGACCCAAACTCGGTAACCTCGCATCATTGATAATAGTTTTATCATTGTGTAACTTACTGTGTAAGTCTTCTTCGGATGAAGAATTAATACGGCGATTAGTCGTTGCCTGCAGTTTATTTTGCAATTTTAGTATTTTTCGCCGTATTTCTTCTTCAGTTTTTTCTGTCTTCCTTTTTCCCATTTTGAGGAGCTGAATCTATTTGTAGGAGCGGAGACGTGCGAAGGCTTGAGCACGGAAACGCGGAATGATATTAAAATGGCTGCCGACCGTTAGAGAGAAATAGTGTAGTGGGGGCAAAGTAGGGGTAAAACGGATACAGTGTTGCCAGTGAAACAAAAGAAACCTAAAAAAAAAAAAAAAAAAACCTTTTACTTACCTCTTAAAATCCGTGCAAGGCTGGTACATGGAGACGCTGCTACAATACGTAAACAATAAATCGCTTCGAATGAAGCTGTGAAACATAATTAATTTTATTAAACAATGTTATACAGGGTCAAATTAATAGAGATGGTTCACTCCGCAAAATCATTTAAATAAAAAGCGACTTGCTACGACACAATAAAGTGCAATTCAGGTCCCACAGCGCTAATCACCTACAGTTATATTCACCTAGAAGTTGCCTCTCTCTCTATCGCGTAACTCTTATATCTTCTGACTACGTTACACTCACTGAATTGGCCCAGCAAGACGGGCCCGCCGCGTACTTGTAGCTTCATACCTAAACTGTGGCGTGTCCCATCTGTATTAAGAGGGAACAGTGGCTGCGAGGAATTAGAAAAATAGGTATTTGAAGAAACTATTGCTGTCTTCTTACCTCAAGTCTGCCCCCGTAGAGTGCGATAGGGATAGCTACAGCTCAGACCAATTATATCACAAAAAAAATGACGAAATCGACGTTTCGTATTCCCCTTTTTTATCCTCGAAAACTGAACCTATTCAATTATTTTTTACATTAAAATTTTAAAAAAGAGTACGTCTAGTACGTCTAAAAGTTTTAACATAAATGAAAATGATAGTAACTATCATTTTCATTTATGTTAAAAACTTTTCGAATTTGTCTGGTACTCATCTAATCACGTCGGTAAAAATGGGGCATTTTTGTAATTTTTGGAGGGTCATGTTTTTTTTACTGATAAGTTGCTGAAAAAAATGAAATAACAGGGACGTAACTTCAGCAGACCTTGATTTTATGAAAAAAAAAAAGATTGCTCTAGGGGCAATATTCAGGAAGAAAAAAGGAGAATACATTTGTATGGAGAATCGCACGCCCTGTTCCCTCTTAATACGTGTCAATAGGCAGTAAATTAGCCGGCGTGGCGTGTATCGTGGTACAATATGTAACAAATGTTAAAGGTCACTTACCCCCATGTATTGTGCGCGCTTGATACAAATCAACAGCTGTAAGTTCTGTGCAACCAGAGCATCGAGGTGACGCCGCCATTCTTCTAACTTTCGAACCTTTGTCTCAGGGTCATACCGTGGCGGGGATGAGTCTACCCTCGCTGGGACGTGAGCATACTAGAATGTTACCATAGCGATACAGGCCTACGTACAATACTAAGTCGAATTGTCGGTTGAATTGTCTAGATTGAATTGAGCACATTCGCAAGAAGCTGGCAGTATCATCACAACGGTAATGTTTTCCCATTGTTTGTCTTATTTGTGCTTATATTTATATATAATTAGGTGTATTTATTATATTTATAGATTTTAATAGGGATATATGTATATCTTTATATTGTCGTATACGTTGCCAGGGGCCACGGTATCCCTTTCGGACTTTCCCGAAACCCTGGCAAGCATCGGTCCTATCGGACCCCTTCACTTGCTGACATCTCTTTGAGGCACGCGTGGAACACAACGCGCCCTCGACCCGGGCCTGGTTGAATCACCCCCTTGACGGATAAGTCCGAAAGGGATACCGTGGCCCCTGGCAACGTACAGGCAACGGAAGGAACACGGGTGGGTTTTAGTCAGTAAGAGTCTGACACGCCCTCAAGAAGTTATTTGACAATTTCCCATCCAAAAAAAAAAAAGGGGGTTGATTCAACACGTAAACTTACTACTATGTCTAAACCGCCACCCTTTAATTATGTTACGTATGGCAAAACTCTTATAACCATAGTTGTCAATGCATGTTATTCTCTGTATGAGACGCCTTTTTTTTTTTTTTTTGGTTGGGAAATTAACAAATTACTTCTCCCGCTCTGGGCGGAGCAGGAGGGCGTGTCAGACTCTTACTGACTAAAACCCACCCGTGTTCCTTCCGTTTCCTGTACGTTGCCAGGGGCCACGGTATCCCTTTCGGACTTTCCCGCAACCCCGGCAGCTGTATGAGACGCCTTAGCTGTCCAGTAGAATTCAATGTTACTACATTGAATGTCAAACAAGTATCATAATCTGCCTAGCCTTTTCCCAACTAAGTTGGGGTCGGCTTCCAGTCTAACCGGATGCAGCTGAATACTGTGAAATATGCCAACATTGCCCCCCCCAAGGGAAACTTTACCCGAAGAACCATCTGTAAGCATATCTTTGATGTGCAAATATCTTAATATTATGGACTTATGTTGAAAATATGGTATATTTATGAAAATACTGTTTGTTGCTATTTTCGCTTAGTAGCTTATTGGAACTCGTCGAATGAGGTGCGTGTTTTTGCGGGCAAATTTAAGTGCAAGGTCAGGGTAACATTCCCCAGTCATTTAGGAAAAGTTTTTTCATAGTGTCGTTTAAATTCCTAAAGTAAACGCCATCTTTACCAAAAATACTTGTACTGGTTTTTATGTCATCTGCATAAAGGCCATATTTGCGACAAAAAATCAATGTGGGCAAAGTTCGCTAAAAGTCCACATAACTTTGCCCGCCAACAAAATCGAACAAAAATTGAATTCAATGTTGAATAATAGTAAATATAGCGATACTAACACATGGACATGATCTTACAGTTGGAGCTGTTAAAGGAAAATACTTACGTCTCCATAGAAAAATCGTGTTAAAAATATAATTATTCGAAAAAAGTGGGCAAAGTTGGCATGTTACACGGTACCAATATTTTACATGGAGCGACTACCTATCTGACCAAGAGCACAGATTAGTTTAGTACAGATGGGACACTCCGCAAATTCATTTAAATAAAAAGCGACTCTTGCTACGACACAAAAAGTGCAATTCAGGTCGCACAGCGTTAATTACCGACAGTTATATTCACCTAGAAGTTGCCTCTCTTTCTATCGCGTTACTCTTATATCTTCTGACTACGTTACGCTCACTGAATTCGACAAGTCGAGCCCGCCGTGTACTAATCTGTGCCAATAGCTACAATCATACCTTATGTTCTCGTTTTATTTTAATTTCATGAACAGAATCAACTTCCGGTGGCGGAGAAAAATATTTTCCTTCGTCATGAGGTCTCGCTTTTAATATAGCGTCTAACAGAGTCATTTTCCTGCAGGAATTTTGCAGAAAACTATTAATGAAAATGAAAAATAATACGGGTAATTTGATAATTGATTTGAATTTGAAATCTATGTGGCTTTGTTATTTGTCATATTGACAAATTATATGGGACAAATGTATGAGGAACTCGTGGCTCCTAATAACAGCCGCACGTGTCGATCAGGTTAAGCTCGCTTGTCGCTTGTATCCGTAGATGGGTGACCATCTTTACATACCGAAACTCCTTCGTGCCTCGGACAGAACGTTAAGACATTGGTCCCGGCTGTCATTCATGTATCTTTGACAGTCGTTACGGGTCGTCAGAAGCCCGAAAGTCTGACAACCAGTCTCACCAAGGGGTATCGTATTGCCAGTTACCGAGTTGTGGACGTCAGATAGGCAGTCGTTCCATGTAAAATATTGGTATTCAGCTGCATCCGGTTCTAATGGAAGCCGAAACCAAAATAGTTGAAAAGGCAGGCAGATTAAAAGAAATGTATGAATCGTAAATAGTTCATGACGTGCCGAGGTAAAAACCTTAGCCAATCGGCAAGGTGGTGGCGGAGGTGACTGTCCAGAGTACGTCGGACGTATATTTAATCGGTTTTAGGTCACTGAACGAGACACCATTATCGTTTTATTGTTATTACACTTATGGCCGTTGCCTGGTTAATACGACGACAGTGACCAGATCCAGTGACTCAGAATTTCAGACCCAGCCAAGTGTTTTTGGTTGGTATATTGGCGTGTGCTAACTGTCCTGTGGCTATTAATTTATAATTTAAATTATTTGTTTTTTTGTTGCGTAATGTAAATTATTTTGCATACTATTAGATTTTTTTTTTTTCTAACTGAACAGACACCTGTGCTGCTGGGGAGTTTGTTGCGTCACTTCTTCGTCCCAGCTAAAGCACTAGGAAGTGGTGAAGGGTGGGCGATTTGGGGGACTGTCTTATGTAATTTTGACGTTCGAAAAGTGCTGATTCTCAGCCTAGTTTGAATAAATGACTTGAATTTTGATTCATGTAGACGAGATTGGCAGTAAGTCAGTAGGTACAATACGGTCGATATAACTTGGCAGTTCCGAACTTCGCGCAGAAGCCTGCGCAATAACATTTGTTTAGGAGCCAAATGGTGATTTGAGGCGAGTGTGAGCGAGAGAGCATGCGCGTAAGTTCGTAGTGTTTATGTTGATAGAACTGCCAAGTTATATCGGCCGTATTGTCAGACAGGTCGGAGAAGCTATTAGGTTAGTAATTGGGTTGAAACGAGTGTTTACACAAGCCCAGTTGCAAGTCAGCGCTGGATTGACTTTAGGTCAAATCACTCTGAGACGTGACACGACGCGACGATGCTTGAAGAGGCCAGTGGTGTCGCGCTGCGCCGCGAGACGTAGCGCGACGTCGCGCGGCTCATCGTTAAGTCGCTGGCAGCCCCACGCCTCGCTGCTTCGCGATGCGACGCGCTACGCCGCGAGTCATCTCGAGACGCAGCGCGACGTCGCGCGGCGCATCGTTAAGTCACTGGCAGCCCCACGCCTCGCTGCGTCGCGATGCGACGCGCTACGCCGCGAGGCATCTCGAGACGCAGCGCGACGTCGCGCGGCGCATCGTTAAGTCACTGGCAGCCCCACGCCTCGCTGCTTCGCGATGCGACGCGCTACGCCGCGAGTCATCTCGAGACGCAGCGCGACGTCGCGCGGCGCATCGTTAAGTCACTGGCAGCCCCACGCCTCGCTGCTTCGCGATACGACGCGCTACGCCGCGAGGCATCTCGAGACGCAGCGCGACGTCGCGCGGCGCATCGTTAAGTCACTGGCAGCCCCACGCCTCGCTGCTTCGCGATGCGACGCGCTACGCCGCGAGTCATCTCGAGACGCAGCGCGACGTCGCGCGGCGCATCGTTAAGTCACTGGCAGCCCCACGCCTCGCTGCTTCGCGATACGACGCGCTACGCCGCGAGGCATCTCGAGACGCAGCGCGACGTCGCGCGGCGTTCGAACTATCTCAATTAAATGTGTATCTTTTTGAGTAGTAAATAAAGTTCTATTTTGTATGACTATCTAAAAAAGTGCGCGCAGCGTCGCTTCGCGTCACGTCTCGGTGTGAACTGACTCTTACTGTACTGTATTGGCAATCGTCGTATTAATTATCTATATCAATATATGTTTTATTATTTGTAATATATTGGAAATGAATTAAAAACAGATAATTTCGTACAAAAGTGTATTTATTTAATTCAAATAAAATATTGCACAAATACAAGTTATCACAATAAATACATAGCGTCGTTATTTGTGCCTCATTCATAATACTGAAGGAATTAGCTAAAACAATATAAAATTAAAAATATTAAACATCACTGGAATGCGACTAGCTAGGTTAAGGTCAGGGGCCGTATTATGACGTATTAATGCCACCATTATTACAGTGCGAGGGAGAGACGGAGCTATACAAGGCCGCTAGCACCATCCTTTTTTCGCTGTGGAATAATGATGGCATTAATACTTCATAATAAGGCCCCTGTTCCCCAAAATACATATTGTTTATGCTGCCATTTACACTATTTAAATATAAATAATAAATGGAGATCTATATTTAAATTCATTTAGCTTTAAATTCGCTTTTCGTGAACTGATATAAAACACATTGAAAATATTATCACAATCAAACGTGCATAAATTTCGTTTAAAATCACTTTTTTATAATTATTTATAAAATAATAAATATACAAAATAATTTCATTATAATGTTCAATAAAAATAATAGGTAATTAGTATTTAATCACAATTTTGAGAGCCATTAATATAAAACATAATTCCTAAACCTTTTTTTATTGGCAATTAGTGCGCATTTTCTTTCTTTTTTTTTTTTCGTATTTTGTCTACATAATCAAGAATAATATATAATATTAATTTCTAATTATGCTGTTAATACTTTAAATTAGTATAAAAATACCCATTTCTACTACTGGCCTGTTTCAGTCACCTCCAAATAAGTTCCCGTTAATTTCTCTGTCAGATAATTTCATACAAATTCTGGTCCAATTTGTAATTTATCTGGTAGATCAGATACCGACTGGTACACCGTGAAACAGGCTCAAAAAGTCTTATAACTTTTCCCTGAATAAAACCTTATTTAGATAGTTGCGCTAAGATGAGATCGCTATACATACCAAATATATTATGTATAATATCATAAGATATTAAGATTTTTTCTACTTATTTTTAGTTAATTTCCCTTTTAAAATATCAATTCATACTGCATTCCGTACTTCAAATACTACTCAAACTGCACAAACAGAAATGAAGTTAATCTGCAAAGTATACTTCTAACTTTACTCAAGTGAATCGAAAGGGAACTCGTTTGTCTTTAAAGGAAAAGGCTCATTTATGTACATGAGGTGAGTTACTCGACTGTCGAAAGACGAGAATGTCTGTGTGATATTTAGAGAAGAACAACTACGTAGCTTTGGAAACGGTCCTGTAAAGCTGCCTGTCCTTTGAAGTGGAGCGAGGCAGCGGAGCGGAGCGAGGGAGTAATGCGGAGTGGAGTTGCGGACTGTGTATATCCAAGGATACGGAGCTAGGCCGAGTTTACGCAACGAATAATTTGAGCGGGCTGCAATACTTCGCGGCCGGTTTTTCTCCGGTTCCCCGTTCCACTTCCTCGTTCCGCTTCGCGGTTTTGTATGAGTTTTTAAACTAGTTCGCAAATGCCTGTCCACTAAAGCGGAGCGGAGTTTGTATACAATTCCATTGGCTCATATTCACACAGCTCTGCTCCGCTCCCCTCGTCTCCGTTCCAGTGGACAGTCAGCCTAATTCTATTCATGTTAATACTCTCAACATTTATTGCCAAAATGTTGGTATACTGAGGTATACCCCATCTAGATTATATTTTTCTCTTCAGTACTTTTTACTGTCGCTGCCGCAGCGCGGTATGCGGTCGCGGCACTGCGGAAGTGTGCGGGCGGGCGAGGCGCGTGGCCGGCCGACTGCTCATGTTGCCGTACGAGAGGTAGCGGTCGGACAGGTCTGGGGGCTCCATCTGTAAGAGAATTAGATTTATTTAATTCTACGCCTTGTTAGCTTGTACTCGTCATCTGCGTTGCCTTTTCAGAACTATGTTAGGGTCAGCTTTTATTTGACGAATACTAGGCTTTTGGCTACTTTGTATTAGCGTGTGTATTTATTATTGTTTTAATAATGTCACAGAATAATGTTAAAGATGCTAAGTACGCGGCGGGCCCATCTTGTCGGGCCAATTCAGTGAGTGTAACGTAGTCAGAAGATCTAAGAGTTACGCGATAGAGAGAGAGGCAACTTCTAGGTGAATATAACTGTAGGTAATTAGCGCTGTGCGACCTGAATTGCACTTTAATTGTGTCGTAGCAAGTCGCTTTTTATTTAAATGATTTTGCGGAGTGAACCATCTGTACTAATCTGTAGTAAGAGACAAGTTCATACATCCATTTTCTTCTTGGTATTTTAAAACAAGGGAGTGGGCCGTAATCCACCGCGCGGGCCCAGTGCGGGTTGGCAGATGTCGCATGTCTTCGAATTTTTGGTTCTAGAACATGGGCGACTTCCTCACGATGTTTTCCTTCACCGATTTGATGAAAAAATAGAAATATTTTCTTTCTTTCTAACCGGATCCAGCTGTATACCAATATTTTACATGGAGCGACTGCCTATCTAGCTTCCGGAACCCAGTTACTGAGTCACACGATACCCGTTGGCTTCCCAACGGGTATTGTGTTACCCAGTACTGGGTTTACCAATCAGTCAACTAGTTGGTAGACTTTCGAGCTTCTAACGACCCGTAACGACTGTTAAAGGTCCACGAATGACCCGATCAGACACGCACTTCGCCCTCGCCAACCACGTCCTCTATTTGCTATACCGCAAGGTAGTACCGTAGCCCTTAAGACCAGTCCACTGTACCTAGCCCTTTCCCTTATTAATAACATTTTGCTACATGACGATACTTTAGATGTCTTTGCAAGTACCGAACTGAGGCTCCTAAGTGCTGCTTATCGATACTTGGAGTCTATTGCCACTCTCAGCACTATCTCAAATTAAACTTAAGAATTTAATTGTTTTGTTATTTTGCTTTTAATGATGTTATAATTTTGTTTTATTTTTTATTTTTATTTTGTTTACTGTGCAATTTTTCAAATTTTATATTTTTATGTTTTTCTTTATGTTTAGTATGTATTAATTAACCTATAACTTGTATGTCTGGTGCAAACTGTTAATAGAAGTTGGTTATCTTTAAATAAATAATAATAATATTATTTCCAGTATAGGCGATGCACTTGACTTGCCACTCGCCTAGGTGCTATGTCGTTGGCATAAGGTTCAAATTGCAGCGATACGTACGTGTTTAGTATGAGTGTGCTGCGTCACGTTGTGATGGGGCGCGCTCATGTTATTTCCAGTATACGCCACGCACTTGACTTGCCACTCGCCCAGCTGCTCGTTCCAGTGCACGTACTTTTCGATTAGAGCCTGCAAGTAATATAAATTAAGTTATTAACGAAGAAAAGTACAAAAGCCATCCGAAATCTAGGCTTTTACTTTGCAGATGTAGGGCAAAGGGTTGCGTGTTGGCGATTGTCTATTACAGACCCTTGAGAAGTTCAGATTTCTTCACGGTGTTTACAACTGAGGAAGTTTTTATGAATTCGAACAAAATCACGTTATTTTTTTCAGTTAAAAGGCGTGTACGCACGAACGAACGAAACATGGTGAACACGAACACTGAACATTTGGTTCGGACGTGTGGACGTAAATTTGCGAATACCATACGAACACATTTCGCGTTCAACTTCCCCACTCTCTTTAGTATCCGAAATTGGATCGCCACGAACATTTTTGACGAACAGTGTTTGAAGTTGAAATATAAGTGGTAATATAAATAAATAAAATAAATAAGTTCGTTAGCGCTACGCACATGCTTACAAACTGTTCGATGTTCGTGTTCACCATGTTCTTGGTCGTTCCTGCGTACGCGCCTAAAGGAAAATATTATTCTGTTAATTCGTAGATGTAAGATGAAAATTCTTTTGCAAGTTATAAATCAATGAACACTCTTTTCATGCTTTCTTAGGAAAAATTAGAAACTTAAGGTTCCATTTTCTAGGCGGGAGGAAACGCCCGGGTGTCATCACTGCGTGGATCGCCCGGAGGACACGGTGGAGCATACGGTGGAGGTCTGTCCGGCTTGGGCAGAGCATCGCTGTGTCCTCGTGGAGGCGATCGGCGGCGGGGATCTCTCACGACCGGCCCTAGTCCAGGCCATGGTACGGAGCGAGAGGGCATGGGAGGCCGTCACCTCCTTCTGCGAAGCAGTAATGCTCGCGAAGGAGGAGGCAGAACGCGTGAGGGAGAGGCAAATTTCGCGTCCT
Organism: Xanthia icteritia; assembly: GCA_949128155.2. Classification (NCBI taxonomy): domain Eukaryota; kingdom Metazoa; phylum Arthropoda; class Insecta; order Lepidoptera; family Noctuidae; genus Xanthia; species Xanthia icteritia. Next base: position 5,038,867 of record OY855862.1, on the reverse strand, counting down.
CACGCCCCTAGCCGCCGCAGGAGATACCCTGGGCGTCGGCCACAGTAGGCGCGGGCTTGCAGACGGTGAGCAATGGGTAGCTCGCCGTGCGATAAGGACCAGGCCCGGGTCCACGGCGCGTTGTGTTCAAAAACCAATACTCGTGGAAAACGAAACCAATATTATATATTGTTTTCCAACACTTATACAAGGAATTCCTTTTGATATCCCGTAACTCAATGAAACCATGTCAAAGCATCAACTAGCATTTATGAATTATTTTTTAATTAATAGTTTTATTTGTTTTTTTTTTCGTTTTTAATTCAAAATAATTCGACAATGTCACGATTATTTATGTAAAACACACTTACAAGAACAATAAAAGAAAAAAAAACAGACTATTACACAGTTTATAAAAAAATTACGTATTTTCTTAGCTTTAAATATGAATGATTGGTTTGAATGAAAATGATTTACTCGTACTTATCAATGAAACTTAGATACACACAACGCGAGTCTAGAGTGAGGTTACCTTAAAAAAAATGCCAGTTGATTCTTTGACATGGTCTCATTAATACCCAACAGTTATAGGATATCAAACGGAACACGTTGTATAATTCACTATTCTTGCTTGCTGGTAAATAAATGTTTAAGAAAAATCTTGATCTATACCTGATACTCCTTCGGTATATAAGAGTCCAGCACAAGATCAGCCAGCTGGATCTCCCTCTTCAGCGCCCTCACACTGTCGAGTATTCCCTCCATCTCCCTCTGCTGTTCGCGCTGCTGGTCAGCCAACTCTGCCTTGGCTGAGTTCAGGAGTTGTACTGCGCGCTTCAGCTTCCGTGTCTTGGCTGCGTTCTCTTCCTGGAGACTGGAGTAACGTTCTTCTAGGTCTAAACGTTCCGCCTGTAAGGGGAATAGGTTTTCTTAGGCTAATTCTGCATTAGTGTATTATGATCAATGATTATCAAAGAAAAAGTGTTAAGAAAATGCGGTTTGATGGAGAAAAAATATATATACTGCATTCTGCCCTATACTTACAAGTATTTGCTCTATATTTATTTGCATGTTTGTGCAAATATAAGTGATTTACCCGCCGTCTTAAGAGGGAACAGGGCCTGCGAATCTCCATACAATATATTCCACTTTTTTTCTTCCTGAATAATGCCTCTAGAGCATTCATTTTAAAATCAAGGTCTGCTGTAGACACGTTATTTCCTTTTTTTCAGCAACTTATTGGTAAAGAAAATATGACCCTTCAAAAATTACAAAAAATGCCCCATTTTTACCACTGATTAGAGGATTACCAGATAAATGGACACATAGGAACCTAGACATACTCTTTCTTAAATTTTTTATGTAAAAAATAATTGTATCGGCTCTGTTTTCGAGGAGAAAAAAAGGGAATACGAAACGTCGATCTCGTCAATTTTTTTTTGTTATATAATCGGTCTGAGCTGTAGCTGCCCCTATCGCACTCTACGGGGGCAGACTTGAGGTAAGACGACGGCAATAGTTTCTTCAAATACCTATTTTTCAAATTCCTCGTAGCCCCTGTGCATTTTTAATATCGCCGTGCATTTCGTCATTGCTCGCCGAAGAAATGATTGCGACAATTGCCATTAGGAGAGTGCCTTAATGTGGTTCAAGAACAATTTTCTCCTACAGCATTGTAAATAAATACAAGGTGTTGCGCATATAGTGTCTTCGAACGTATACAATTATGAATTGCCTTGTTTATAGTTTGAATATATCATAACAAAAAAAAATATATATATTCAAGTATAAAGTAAAATTATGATTTAGATTAATTACAATCGAGTAATATTTAATTATAACTGTAATTAAGACCTGCCTGATCTTGGTTTGTGAAAACCTGTGTTTCAGGCCATCAATGTACATCAAACATTTAAAAAGAAGACGACAATAAGTTTATTAGAAGCTAAATTAAAAAGAAGATATAATATTTTCAATGACTTCAGAGTAACTATTTGGGTATATTATTTTGAAACTAGATTATGTAAGATATATTATATTTAAATAAATTACCGAATAATATTAAAGTAATCTATATATATACAAAAATGAATCCCTATTTCCCTTGGTCACGGCATCACGCGTGAACGACTGGACCGATTTCGCGAATTCTTTTTTTGTTGTGTTCGTTATTCTCAAGACAAGGTTCTTAGGATAGGTAGGTGAAGGTAGGGTAGGTAGGGTAGTAGGTCGATAGGATAGGTAGGTAGGGTAGGTAGGTAGGTAGGGTAGGTAGGGTAGGTAGGTAGGGTGGGTAGGTAGGTAGGGTAGGTAGGTAGGTAGATAGGTAAGTGCGCCATAGATAAGTACTTAGTGCTCCCGTGCGAAGCCGGGGCGGGCAGCTAGTAAAATAATATATAATCAAGTGACTGTGTAAGGGTTTGAGAGGCTTCTACAACTGACCTCTTTCTTCTGGAGATCTTCTTGCAGCCTCAGTTCGTTGAGTTTCCTTAACTCGAGCTCCCTGGCGGCCTGTTCCAGAAGTCTTCTCTGGGCATCAGCCTTGTCCAGAAGGTTCTCTCCGCCGACCAGCACCTTGGACTCCAGGCGTTGGAGCTTGTCTTTCAGTTCCTCTTGTTGTTTCCTAAAAGCAAAGATTATTAATTTTAAATTGGGCCTCGCACAACGAATGGAAACAACATTTTTCCAAATCAAATACGCAATGTGGGTGTACTATAGAAACACTTCTGCTTAACCCTTCGGAGAATACAGTTTTGAGTAGTTGATCCGGCCTACCCAAATGTCCTTTCTTTGGTATTGTTCGTCGATTTGAGCTCCGTAAGTTCTGCGTTCAGCTCCACGATTACTGACAAATGCTTGCACTGACTAGACAAGTGCACTCAAATCTGTGTGGTTCTTTCCTCAAAAGACCATTTCAGACACTAATCTACATGGTCCTCATATGGCCTGACCAAGATTATGTCTGGACTGTAAAAGAGACTGTGACCTCTGAGTTTGTTTCGGCGTTTCTTCTCAGAGTAGTCAGATAGGAAACGCCGAACTCATCTAGCTATTTTTTTTATATTTTTTTAATAATTATGACGTGTAAAAGTGATTCCAATATCCTATTTACAGAATAAACAATTTCATTTCATGTCAGTCGTGATGTTACATTATGTTTTTTAAATACGATTATAATACCAGAGAACTATCAAACTCATAATCATTCGCCTGCATTCATTCTAAAAGTTGGCAACGTCGCAAATAGATGTCAAATATTTACCTGTTTTGATTAATTTGGCAATAGTACTGTACGGAAATATGAAATATCGCTAATTAATGAACTAGAATATTAATAATGAATTGCAATTATAACACTGAATTTGATATTGTAACCGTTTTAGGTGTAAAAAAGTGCATTTGGTACTTTTTTACACCTTAAACTATTCGGTGTTACGATATTAATTTTTGCATTTCATAATCAATATTTTAGTTCACTAGTTATCGATATTTTATATTTCCATACAGTAATATTGCTAAATTAATCAAAAAGGAAATATTTGACAGCTATTTACGACGTTGCCAACTTCTATAATGAACGCTCTTAAGAGCGTGCTTTCTGAAAGTGGGCAACGACAAAACACTAGCAAGTGGTGTGTTTCCAGCGTTCTATGTTTATAGAGATAAGAGGAACAGGGTGTAAAGTTCACTCATCCTCCATAGAAAAGGCAGGATCCTCCGACCAGACGGCTGTCGTGTCTGGCGGGCAACTACCCGACGATTGATATCAGGACGTTGACAATATGCTAGTCGCGCTTTAAACCCTGATTGCGCGATGCAGGATGACGTGACGATGCGTAGTTCGCATGTGGCGTTCCACATGTTTTACCTTTGACTTTCAAAAAGTGCTAATTGTTAAGATTTATAATTTTAATTAAAACATTATTTCGAATTTAAACATACAAGCCCACAACTTGAATGTGACGATTCTCTGTCGTCATAATATTAGGAACACTGGCTCAATGTAATTCCACCTATTAGTCTCAAAGATACGATGTAAACTCACTTGGTTCTCTGCAGCTCCGCCTTCTTCTCCTCCAGGACCTTGCGCGCCAGATGAGCCTTCTCTCGATTCAGCTTCTCCTGAACGAAAAGCTCTTCACTACAGATTTTGTTACATCTACAGTTATCCTATAGAATTTTATTAAATTGCGCACTTGGCTTGGATATATATTTGAAGAATTATTAATACATAAAAGAAAAAAATGAGTCTGTTTGTACGAACGGGTTTTTACTAAATAAGTACATAATTATGAAAGTATATACTACGGTACTCATAAATTAAAAAAAAATTGTCTGTTTGTTTGTTCGTTCCGGTTAATCTCCGAAACAGCTGGATCAATTTTGACGGGACTAACACTGGCAGATAGCCGATGTTATAAGGATTTCTATTTTTAAATTAACTTAATTGGCACTTTCATAAAGTTGATATTTGTTTAAGTGAAATAACATCAATTGGAAATGAATATGGAAAAAATATATATATATGCTCGCTTTGTCATGAGAACAAGACCTTATAAGAAATTTAAATTACAAGTTCTAATATTTTTACAAGTAAATAATTTGTAGACTAAGTGCCTGGATATGACTTGGTCAGAACATGTGTGAACAAGTTCATACAAAAGCATTTTTTGCAGTCCATGCATTGGCGGCCAGCACTGGGCCCCTGGACCTAGGGGGGCCCCAAATCAAACAAAGTCAAAATATTTTCAGTAAGATGCAGTTTGGGGTAGTAGGTCCCGTACGTATAACAAATGTATGTAAAATTACATAATTTTTTTCGTGAACAGCTTAATAGATGATCAAAATGCAAAAATAATCTTGCTAAGTGCGAGGCCCATGGTGTAGGTAAAGTATAATCATTGTGCACGTTATACTTATTTTTATTTGTCATTATTATATTATTTTTTTGCAAAATGTTACAAGAAATATCTACATAAACTGAGAAGACCGGGGCCATTTTGTTTTGCCGCCCCGGGCCCCCATATGGTTAGTCTGCAACTGAGTCTATGACCGAAACATGTAGAAAACCCTTGTGTTATAATTATCGATTATTATATCGAGTACCTATTATAATATTTTTATTTTACAGAATTGAATGAATTGTATGTATTTGTGATTAGTATATTGGGACTTGGTGTCTTAGTAAATAAATAAATAAAAGGCACAGTGTCCGTTACCTTCTCCTCTCTTCTGAGCTTCCTTCTCAACTTCTTCTCTAACGGGTCGAGCGCGTCCGACTCGGGTTCTGTTAGAGTGTCGTCCGATAATTCCTCTTCTGACAGTTCCTCTTCCTCGCCTTCTTCTTCTACCTCTTCTGTTGAGTGTAATATGCAATTATTATAAAGTCAAAGTCAAATAATTTATTATAATTAGGCACATAAAAGGCACTTTTGAATGTCAAAATTTACAATAAAAAAAAGTAATAATCATAAACTCAAACTCAAAGCATATATTTCAATTAAACCATTTACAGGCAATTTTGAATTTTCAAGAAGTCGGTCAGTCAGAAATATGAAGCTAGTTGCCCATTCCAAAGCGTAGGTTCCTATGGAGAAGAACGGGCAAGAAACTCTACGGACACTCTTTTAAATCATAATATTATTACAAAATATTGCTTACATCATTCATGTTGAAATTATGCATGTGAGAACAATGTAGAAAGACGTGCACGTAAAAAGCATCCGTAATAAAAAGATAAAAACAATTCAAAAATTAAAACAAGCCGTGGCAGATAAGAGATGACCAGTCCCTACTGACGGCGCCCGTTCACGAACATGACGCATGGATCAGCACCGTTTAGCTCAACCATTTTGATAATAAATAATCATAAATCTTTATTTATCTCAACCTCATATTACAGGCATGATTCTAGTCGCCCCTTCCAAAAGGTAGTTTTCGTATGGAGAAGAATGGGCAAGAAACTCCACCGTTACTCTTTTAAAATGTTTTATAATATTATCTTGTATTATATTAATTATATGTATAATTATAGGAGAAGATGATGCACCTATGAGAAGTAAACAAATGACCTTCTTGGTGATAGTGGTGATGTTCTTCAGAAAGGTCTGGTGCGTAGTACTCGCAACCGGCGTGCGTGTATGACCAGATGTATGAACGTAAACGAGGCAAAAGGAGTATGTAAGGATCGTAGCAGGGTGACGGTCTGTAGTTTCTGGCGTCAGTTTATGTATGTATGTTTACAGCTTAAATTGATTTCAGTCATTTCGTAATTCTGTCAAGAGACAGGCAGAACTTAGCGATGGAAAATTCAAAACCCACATCAAACGTGTCCTTATCAAAAGAAATCATATTATAAAATTAAAGACTACGTTGAAAACAATGAAGTTTGGCAATAATTTCTTCTGCACATGTGGATTACCTGCTGCCTCATTAACGGCAAATTATGTAAGAGTCTATTAACTGCTCCCAAATTACCATGTTTATATTTTTTAACTTCTCTTATTATTTGACAATTACAATTTAATTTCAACTCTAATTTTAGTGGCTTTTGTGGACATGATAATTTTTCAGATTTGTTACAGTTGTAATAGCAATCATGTCATTTCGTTTAAAATAGGTATTTATTTTTATTAATTTAATTATTTTGTATAGATTCTTTTCGATTTTGTGAATGTGAAACTAAGAACGCTGCAGGCTTAGTGGACTGTAGATTTGTTGACCATCTTTTATTTTTTGTTAAATAGCTGTACTCTAATTACGTAATACACAACCAATCGAAATTTGAATCGTTTTGAAACAAATTGCTAAACTATTGCTTCATAAGTTCGAAAAAAGAATCTGCTCAACAACGTAAATAACGCAATGAATGTTGTTGAACTGTCAAAATGAAACAAATTTGTCGTAATCGTTTACGAAAATTTGTTGCGTAATTAGATAGCTGGTACTTGCTGAAAGACCTACACTATCCTCCTATACCTATTAACACTGTTATTTGAAAATATTGTAAAAAGTCCAAATATTTTTAAAAGATGAACCGTTGAGTTTCTTGCCGGTTCTTCTCCATAGGAAACGACCAATTGGAACCGTGCACCTAGCTTCTGACGTTTCATAAGTGCCCTTGTAGGTTTATGTGAAATAAAACTTTTTATTTTTGCTTTGCCACTTTTTCCGTCGGTAGTTTTTAATGTGTAACATCTTTCCTGCAATCTGTGGGAGTGATTACGTGAAAAGCGACGGAAGCGTGTAACAGGAAGCCGGGAAAGCGCGCGCTATTTGATTTGACCAATGAGCGCGCGCGGTGCTAGAGTTGGCCGTCAGAAACGACCTTGACGAGGCCCCGCCCCTTTAATGTTGCTTATTACCAAGTTCAGATGTCACATATGACCATATGCGATTACTGTAAGGCTCGCTCGTATTTTTTCAATAGGTAAGTGAAACTATTCGTTTGAGAAATATTGAACTCAGTGTTAATTAATTTCTTACCATTGGTGCATTCATCCAATTGTTTCTTGAGCTGATCAATTTCTTGTTGGAATCTGTAATGAATATAATACCATGATAAATAATTAAATAAAGGAGGGTAACAATTCGACTCATTTGGTGTTTTTTTGTGACATTACTCCATATTACGAGGTTCTTTATAAGAATACTTTCAAAATAGTCCAATTAAAATTTTTGGCGAAGATCTGTACATAGCGATCCTGTTTTTATTTTCATCCTGTTTGTCTATGGTTAATTTTTCTTATTATTTATTACAAAATTAGTTTACTCTGCAATCGGCATTTTGTTTTTATTATGTTTTTGTTGTTATTTTTTGCCAATGTCGCAACCACAGAGTACGTAATGTTGTAACAGTAATTACGCAATATTGTCTTTGGTCCGTGGCCTTGACATCAACCGATGAACAACGTTTTATAAATAGCGTTTATTTGTTGGCTAAATACGAGACTTTTGGCTACTTTTGTATTTGTGTATTTTATTTTTTATTTAAATGTGCGTTTTGTTTGTGCAGAATAAACGTATTTCTTTCTTCTTCTTTTTTCTATGTATGCTCACAAATAAACAATAATTATGATTAGATGTAGAATAATGTTAAATCAATTCGAAGGTCAGACTTCCGCGACTTTTTCACGCATAATGTTTTTTTTTTGAGCTTATGTATTTGCTTACCTAGTTAGCAGTGCGTCTCCAGGCTCACTGTTAACATGCGTCTTGTTCTCGATGTTCTTGGCACGGTTGGCGTAGCGAAGAGTACTGATCGTCTCCACGTAGTTCGTGTCTGCTGGACCAATTGTTGCTATCTGTGGACAAAGTAGATGATTACATCAAATTGAAAATCCTCATGGATGTCCTCCGCCCTGGGGTGGGCAGAGGGGTCTGTCAGACCCTTACTGCCTAAAACCACAGCCGTGGGCTGCGCATGCAATTGCGACTTCCACTGCCCCGGCCTGGGCACGGCCCGACCTCTGCGGGCCCCATAGGATAGGATATCTTACCTAACCAAATAATTTGCTAAGTCGATAGTTATCTCGATTATGAAGTACTAGCTCACTGGTCTAATGTTATTTTGTCCAGCCCCTTTTAAAAGGCTTTGAGAACGGAGCAACTAATTCTTACTCCACCGCTAAGAACTCTCGAATCTCCGAATGTTTTCGCGCGATGGACTCCCAGTCCCGAATCTCAGACTGTTTATGGGGTACGTACTCCTGAATCTTCGAGTGTTTTCGAGCAACGGACTCGCGAGTCTTTACCTATCATAGAGCGATCGATTCCCAAATCTTCGAATGTTTTCGGGCGACTGATTAGTGACTTGCCAAATCTACTGTCAGTAGGCTACATCCTATGGTAACCAGAGACTTAAGCGCCCGACGCTTCTGCTGCTGGAGAGAGAAAGTAGTATACCTCTATCTCCCTTTCCAATATAGAACAAAAATCTTAATGGTTCTTACCATGACAGTCTTGGAGTTGCCCCCGAGCGAGTCCTGCAACAGCCTCGTGAGCTTGGAGTTCCTGTACGGGATGTGCGTGGACTTGCCGTCCACCAGCGCGGAGATCACGTTGCCCAGCACTGAGAGGGATTGGTTTATCTTCGTCGCTTCTTTCAGACGGGTCCCTGTGGCTTGTGTCTTGCTTTGGCGTTCTGAACCCTGTGGAAATGAGATAAGATTGGAATTGAAATGGTATGAAAAGGATGACTCCAAGCATAGCCCTCTGCATTCCCGTTTGAGTGACCTTCAGCCTTCTGATGATGTCTTCTACGTGATCGAATCAGAAATGAGGAGTTCCGTAGGAGAACCAAGATAACCGACATAGCCTGAAGAATTGCCAAACTTAAGTGGCAGTGGGCAGGGCACATTGCTCGCAGAACAGATGGCCGATGGGGCCGATGAAGGCCGCAGGAATCCGCGAATCCGCAATGGCGACAAAAAAGGTGTACCGGTGAAAGTAACAATCATTATAAAAATTATTTCAAGTTAAATCGGTAAAACTTGTTTTAATTACAATGTGTATGCATTAAGTGTATGTCTAAAAATACATATTTTGGTTGATGTAATTTATGAGACATTTGCAAGATGATTTTATGACTATACAACATGTAAAAAAAACCCGGGCCGATCCGTCAGGGTGTTGTTAGGTATCGTACTGAGGGTATATTTATGTGGAAATTTTCAGGAAAAAAGGAAAAAAAAAAGCTTCACATTTTTTAAATGGGGAATTTTACCGGGTCCAGACATAAGGCGCGGGCGGCCGTCGTTTAGCAGGCGTCTAAAAGTCATACTTATAACCCCTGTTGAAAATTTGCCAATTTTAAATGGATTTGAAGTAATTTTGGTACTAAAAATGTGAATTTTAAATAGCGATAACGTTTTTCTTTTCAATAATAATAATAATGAAAAAAAACTTTGATGATGCTATTGTAGTACCGATATGCCCCTTTCGGATTGAACAGGTTTTTTTTAACATATTGTATAGCTTCAAACAAGTTAGAAAATAGTCAGACCACCTCGTTTGTTGCAGAACTTCTGCAGCATCGAACAACATGAGAAGAATGGGATGTTCCAGAAACAAACCCCGCTCCTTTGCTCAAAGAGAAGGCTTGAGTCCCAGCAATGGCAACAAATTAACTGTGTAAATGCTACCACGTTTGTCATTAAAAAAAGAACCTTACCGCCAAATCAACAAGGTGCAATTTCCCCATCTTGACGTGCATCTTATTGTCGCTCTCTCGCTTGCTACTCTCAACCGTAATGGAGAATATCGCGTGAGATCGTGAACTCTCGGTGTTCATCGCCGTGGCTCCGATGTGACGGTTCTTATTGCCGACCGCCATGATCTTTTCAAGTTCGTCTGCGTTGTGGACTACGTAGCCTGGGGGAGGTAATAGGGTGGTTAAATATTAAGGCTGTATTTGATAAGGCCGCATTTAGCCACAAACATAGTGAAAAAGTCCCAATTAAGGACGACCCTTTCGCACTTCATACGAACAAACACGACAGTACGAGACATTCGCAAACAGGGCACAAATTTGGAGACCGGCCTGCTACTGAGAATGTCCTGATGAAAATCATAATATAACATAAATTTTCCAGACACGGGGATCGAACCCAAGGCAGCTCAGGAGTCAAGTTTGTGACCGATAGATCAACCTGGCAGTAATTAACTACCTAATTCAATTGATACTGAAAATCCTTAACGAAGTTCTCAGCAGTTCTTAGTCTGGCTTTGTGCATGGTTCATAGACTCAGTGAGATATTTCTCGACGGCATATGAAGCCAAGTCAGAGGCCCATGGTCAGCATAAAACTCTGATAGCAGGTTAGTAGTCACTAAACACCCGAAAATTAAAGATAGACTCAGTTCCGATGTCGGCTTATTGTGGTAGTTGGCACCGCATATTATATTAATTTAATTATTGTGAATGTGAGGACTATGTGGATATTTCTTTTCTTTCTCAGTTAATTTTATTGATGGTTTGGCAGTTTGAGTAGTTTATGCGGCCTACCCAAATGTCCTTTCTTTGGTAATTACGGCACGGTTGGTGCAGTGGTTAAGCGATTGACTACTGCGCTGCGTGTCGCGGGTTCGATTCCCGCACGGACAAATATTTGTATGACCTGCAAGTAGTTGTTCCAGGTCTGGCTGATTGTGTATGTGAGTTTAAATGTTTGTAAACGCACCCACGATACAAGAGAAATTCCTAGTGGGGCAACGTTTTTTTTTTAAAAAAAAAAAGGAAAAAAAAATGTTCGACGAGTTGAGCTCCTTAAGTTCTGAAATGAGCTCCACGATTACTAACAAATGCTTGCACTGACTGGACAGGTCCACTCAAATCTGTGTGGTTCTTTCCTTAAAAGACCATTTCTGACACTAATCTACATGGTCCTCACATGGCCTGACCATGATTATGTCTGGACTTTAAAAGAGACTGTGACCTCTGAGTTTGTTTCGGCCTTTCTTCTCAGAGTAGTCAGATAGGAACCGCCGACATCATCTAGCTTATTTTTTAATATTTTTTTATTATGACGTGTAAAAGTGATTACGATATCCTATTTAAAGAATAAACAGTTTCTAATTCATTTCCGTAGCTTAGACCACGGTGTGTTGTACACCCACAATAAGCCAGTTAAAAGTCGTATTTCTCGAAAGGTTAGCCTTTCGAGGCAAAAAACGTGTTTAAAAAAAATAAATAACAGAAAGTTAATGTCAAAACGACAATGACATAACTACTAACTCTTTTCAGGTATTTCTTCAGCATTGAGCATACAAAGAAAGTTCATGTATGACCGTTACAAATTGACATAACTATTAACTCTTTTCAAGTTTTTCTTTAGCACTGAGCATAAAAAGACGGTTCTTGTATGACTTTTACAAAATGACATAACTACTCTTTTCAAGTTTTTCTTCAGAAAGTTCATGTATGACAGTTGTAATGACATAACGATTAACTCTTTTCAAGATTTTCTTCAGAAAGGTCATGTATGATAGTTACACAATGACATAACTATTAACTCTTTTCAAGTTTTTCTTTAGCACTGAGCATACAAAGACGGTTCTTGTATAACTGTTACAAAATGACATAACTACTCTTTTCAAGTTTTTCTTCAGAAAGTTCATGTATGACAGTTGTAATGACATAACGATTAACTCTTTTCAAGATTTTCTTCAGAAAGGTCATGTATGATAGTTACACAATGACATAACTATTAACTCTTTTCAAGTTTTTCTTTAGCACTGAGCACACAAAGACGGTTCTTGTATGACTGTTACAAAATGACATAACTACTCTTTTCAAGTTTTTTTTCAGCATTGACCATAAAATACAAAGACAGTTCATGTACCTATGACTGTAACAAAATGACATAACTACTAAATCTTTCAAGTTTATCTCCAATATTGTAAGAATGTTACCTGTCAAGTCCTTAACGAACACGCCGATATCAGGCCGCTCCTTGACCTCGAGACTTTGATGAGGGTTGTTGCCGAGGAGGTCGCGTACCTCCTCGTTGTAGATCTCCAGGTAAGTCACGCATACTAAGAACCTGATCAACAAGATATTATAGATTAAGAGGGTGAATCAAGGGAATAATACATTGAAATTAAATGAAAGAAAATTTAAAACTCATATTAAAAGTACACTTTGTAAACAAGCATATTACAAATTAGAGGATTATATCCAAGATAAGAATGCTTGGAAACATGCTGGTCCTGCTCCATAGGATAATTTAGAATCAAGACAAAATCAAACTGGTTTCAAATTTAATTGTATATTTTATTTTTTAAGAATAAGACATTATTTTACATTCTGTGATCAATTCCTCGCACACTGACTTATTAATTGTAAAATTTTAGGAAAATCGTCTACTTTTACAATGTTTGTAAATATGTGAGCACCATGTATCTATCACATAATTAGTTTATCTGTTGTTGCTTCATTTTTAATTCTTAATTATTTTTACCTGTTGTAGTATAGTAATTTTATTCTAGGTGCATCGTCCTCACATATAATTATATAACTAATGTACTTATACAAAATATTGTAAAACATTTTAAAAGAGTAACGGTGGAGTGTCTTGCCCATTCTGCTCCATGCGAAAACTACCTTTTGGAAGGGGCGACTAGAATCAATTCAATTTTTTTGTACATTTTTGGCGTTCAAAAGTGCCTATTTGAAATAAATGATTTGACTTTGACTTACAACCTGCTTGAGAACTGTACTTGACATAGCAGGTATTGTGAGATAGTTCCCGTCTCTAAAGTTTGAGCTAGGATCCCGCGTTCCCGATACAAGAATCCAAATTTTATATGCAAAGTTATTTCTTATTTATATAAAATCTGCCATCGATTTTGTCGATTTATGTTTCCCTGACTCGGATATCAGTTTCATGTATCGAGTTGTTTAGTGCAAAAATAATCTCGCATACACTGTCCCATACAGACGCACTACGCACAGGTATTCACACTCGAATCATACACTCACTAACATACTTATTCTTATTTGATATTTTAAGAGGCAACAGGCCCTGCGATTCTCAATACAAATGTATTCCCCTTTTTTCTTCCTGAATAATGCCGCTAGAGCAATCATTTTTTTTTTCATAAATATCAAGGTCTGCTGTAGTCACGTCCCTGTTATTTACTTTTTTTTCCGCAACTTATCAGTAAAGAAAATATGACCCTGCAAAAATAACAAAAATGCTCTATTTTTACCGCCGTGATTAGAGTACCAAAAAAATTTTACAAGTTTTTAACATAAAAGAAAATGATAGGAACCTAGACATACTCGTTTTTAAAATTTTAATGTAAAAAAATAATTGAATCGGTTCAGTTTTCGGGAAGAAAAAAGGGGAATACGAAACGTCGATTTTTTTCGTAATTTTTTTTGTGACATAATTGGTCTGAGCTGTAGCTATCCCTATAGCACTCTACGGATGCAGACTTGAGGTAAGACGACGGCAATAGTTTCTTCAAATACCTATTTTTCAAGGGCCTCGCAAGCCCTGTTCCCTCTTAAGTACCTACGGATTTGTTTTCTTAGATTAAGTAATTATGCTGTACTATGGAAGAGCGGAGTCTCCTAAGACAGGCATTGTTTGCTTAAAAGAAGCCTCCAAACACGAAACCCTTCTTGTAAACTGAAGCATAAATAAAAACATTAAATAAACTAAATTGCCATTCTGTATATGTCACACTGTGTGGGACAGCCGATTTCTGGTCTGTTCCTGTTGTAAGAGTTGTTCATAATGATGAGCACTACGACGCCTTGGTTTAAGGTAAACAGAAACTAATATTGTTTAATGGAATCTTCGCTAAAAAAGTCGATGAAAAGAATAAATGCCATGTTTAAAAAAAAATAATAGCGACTAAGTAGTTCTTTTATATTTCGCTCTACTGTCTTTTTTACTTCTTTTATTTGCTACTAGCTGACCCGAAAGACGCTGTCCTGTCCAAATTTCAAATATTCATACAAAAAACCCAAAGAAAATAGGACGTTTTCCCCGACTTTGAAAATGTTCCGGGAAACTTTTCAAATATTTCTTTCCATAAAACAAAAACCTAATTGGAACTATTACCACAGATGAATACAGATGGGACATTCTGCAGTTTAGGTATAAAGCTACAAGTACGCGGCGGGCTCGACTTGCTGGGCCAATTCAGTCAGTGTAATGTAGTCAGAAGATCTAAGAGTTACAAGATAGAAACAGAGGCAACTTCTAGGTGAAACTAAATGTAGGTGATTAGCGCTGTGCGACCTGAATTACACTTTATTGTGTCGTAGCAAGAGTCGCTTTGTATTTAAATGATTTTGCGGAGTGAACCATCTGTATTAATCTGTGCTATTACGAACATTTTAAAACAAAAAATTGCCTAAAGTCAAAAAGTCAAAGTCAAATAATTTATTTCAATTAGGCACAAAAAAGGCACTTTTGAACGTCAAAATTTACAGAAAAATAATAATTGATTCTAGTCGCCCCTTCCAAAAGGTAGTTTTCGTATGGAGAAGAATGGGCAAGAAACTCCACCGTTACTCTTTTAAAGTGTTTTCACAATAATATATCTTGTATACATCAACTATATAATTATATGTGAAGACGATGCACCTAGAATAAGATTACTATACCACGTTAGGTAAAAATAATGAAAAATTAAGGAATGACAGATAAATTAATCATGTGATAGATGCATGGTGCTCACATATTTACAAACATTGTAAAAATATACGATATTCCTAACATTTTTACAAGTAATAGGTACTAATAACTCAGTGTGTGAGTTCAAGTAATCAAAGAAAGTAAAATCAATATTTAAAAAAAATATATATATTATACAATTAAATTAGCAACCAGTTAGATTTTGTCTAGATTCTAAATTGTCCTATGGAGCAGGACCAGCATGTTCCTAATTTGTCAAGCCGTTCTCAAGTGATGCGGCTTACCAACAAACAGCATTTCATTTTTATACTTATACACTAACGGCCGATTACCTATCTATCACCAGTTTTGGCATACTGAAGAAAGAAAAACCTAACTGTCTATGGTTTTGACGTCCCAATAATCTGTCAGAGAATAAGGCATCTTACGGAATGACATTCAATGACAGATAGAATTGTACATCTATCTTTTACTGAGAACAGGTTACTGGGTTTAAACGCTGCTTAAAGTTAAACGTCAAAAATGTATGGTTAAACAGTCGCTAATCATTACTAAGCAGCGTTTATGAATAAGGGGGATATTCTTCAGTTTAAATCGGCAACATCTACACCTCAATTCAAACTACATGCAAGTTTAATTCTCGCTTGCAATATCAGTTCTGTAACTAGGCCACGACTAGTTCACCTCGACGACAAGATGACGGCGATCGCCCATCGATCCGGAGAACTATTCAGGGAGGGGGGGATGAGGGCTTCATTTGAGCTATTTAGGGCACAATCCTTTGTTTCAAAACGTGCAGATCTACCTGTTATTTTAAGACCTTGCACATATTATTTGATGTATACTCATGTTTTACAATAAATCGATTTATCTGTTGTTGCTTCATTTTTAATTCTTAATTCTTTTTACCTCTTGTTGTATAGTAATTTTATTCTAGGCGCATCGTCCTCACATATAATTATATAACTAATGTACTTATACAAAATATTGTAAAACATTTTAAGAGTAACGGTGGAATTTCTTGCCCATTCTTCTCCATGCGAAAACTACCTTTTGGAAGGGGCGACTAGAATCAATTCAATTTTTTTTGTACGTTTTGAAGTTCAAAAGTGCCTTATAAGGGCCTATTTGAAATAAATGATTTGACTTTGACTTTGAATATATTATATTCTAGAGCTGTCACTAAAGTTTCGCTAGTTATCTTTAAATCACATACAGTTATCTTATGTTTAGTCAACCGGGCACGAATCCAGACTCAGGGCTGCTGCTGAGAAATTACTATTATTTATTTGTATACTTCACGTCTGTAATTCTCGAGGGTTTGGGCAGAGGTGTAAACAAGCCAGTCAAACTACTCTACAACAGTGAAACTCTAGAGACGATTACCAGAAAAACGCCTACACAATGAAGCTCGACGAGTCCCAGAGAAATGGTTCAAGTGTCTTGGAACGCGCAGCGAAGTTAATCAGAAAAGAACAGCTGGGGAATAGGACATAAACTATAGTTTCTAGTAAGAAGTGCAGCTCTTCCAAGAAACGAATACTTGCTACTAGATTTATAGGAATTTCTCAGTAGCTATCTGTATCTGTATGACTTACCTTATCACATAAGGGATAATCATAAGATCGTATTATTCGCAGATGATACTTCCCTTATTTTTAAAATCAAACGTCAGTTAGTCAACTTTGAACTAGTGAACGATGCGCTCTCTAAAGTAGTGCATTGGTTTAATGTAAATAATCTTCTCCTGAATGAAAAAAAGACTAAACTCATTAAATTTGCAACGCCAAATGTCAGGCAGCTAACTACCAATACTCAAGTTAATGGAATAGAGCTGGACCCTGTTGAGTCGACAGTTTTTCTTGGAATCACTATTGACAGTAAATTACAGTGGGGCCCACACATAGAAAAATTGTCAGGAAGGCTAAGTTCGGCCGCGTATGCTGTTAAAAAAATTAGGCAGATAACTGACGTAGATACAGCCCGAATTGTTTATTTTAGTTATTTTCATAGTCTTATGTCATATGGAATTCTTCTCTGGGGAACTTGTTCGGAAATTAATACTATCTTTGTTCTACAGAAAAGGGCTGTTCGAGCCATTTACAACCTAGGTCCGAGAGATTCCCTACGAGAGAAATTCAAAGAAATAAATATTCTGACTGTAGCGTCACAATATATTTTTGAAAACCTATTGTATGTACACAAAAATATATCTAATTTTAAAAAGATTTCCGATATTCATAGTTTAAATACGAGGAATAAACACAACCTCGCTGTACACCGCACTCGTCTCCACAGAGTAGGCAACTCGTTCATGGGTCAATGTATACGCTTTTACAACAAACTTCCCATCGACATTCGAAACTTACCCATTAAACGATTTAAAAGCTGTATTAAAACCAAACTTTGCAAAAAAGGGTACTATAAAATTTTAGATTATTTAGATGATAAAAAAGCTTGGGATTGAGCTGCTCGCTCTGCTAAGCCTTGTGCTAAAATCATAAAATCAATACCAGTATTATATAAAAATTACATACAAAATGACATTATTACTTTGTAAAGTATTTTTTTTTATTTTTTAAATTTTTGTGAATGTGAGGACTATGTGGATTTTTTAATTATTATTATTTTTTCTTTCTTATTTAGTTTTAATGATGGTCTGGCAGTTTGAGTAGTTTATGAGGCCTACCCAAATGTCCTTTCTTTGGTATTGTTCGTCGAGTTGAGCTCCTTAAGTTCTGGGTTGAGCTCCACGATTACTGACAAATGCTTGCACTGACAGGACAGGTCCACTCAAATCTGTGTGGTTCTTTTCTCAAAAGACCATTTCAGACACTAATCTACATGGTCCTCATATGGCCTGACCAAGATTATGTCTGGACTTTAAAAGAGACTATGACCTCTGAGTTTGTTTCGGCCTTTCTTCTCAGAGTAGTCAGATAGGAAACGCCGAACTCATCTAGCTAATTTTTAATTACTTATTTTTTTAAGATGACGTGTAAAAGTGATTCCAATATCCTATTTACAGAATAAACAATTTCATTTCAATTTCATTTCATTTCATTTCATTTCATACAGTCCGAATTTGTGGCCGGTTAATGGAAATGTGTTGGTTCAGAGCTAGGTCAGAAATGGGGTGAAGCACTTACTTTTAAGCTACTTAAGGAATTACTTTTAATATTTTAAATTGAAATGAAGTTTTTGCAGCGTCTCTGTGTTCCGGTTTAAAGACGTCGGGTGCAGTTGTGACCAGCTATCTAATTACGCAACACATTATCGTAAACACTTTCGACAAATTTGTTTCATTTTGACAGTTCAACAACATTCATTGCGTTATTTACGTTGTTAAGCAGATTGTTTTTTTCGAACTTATGAAGCAATGGATTAGCAATTCGTTTCAAAACGATTCAAATTCCGATTGATCGTGAATTATATAATTAGGAATTATAAACCAGAGAAGCATGGCATAAAAAGAAGGAAGCCTTTATACAGAAATGTATGGAACTAGGCTGTCAGTGATGATAGTGGATGGTTAAGAGGGGCTTGCGAGGAGTTTGAAAAAAAGGTATTTGAAGAAACTATTGCCGTCGTCTTACCTCAAGTCTGCCCCTGTAGAGTGCGATGGGGATAACTATAGCTCAGACCAATTATATCACAATTTTTTTTTACGAAATCGACGTTTCGTATTCCCCTTTATTCTCCTCGAAAACTGAACCGATTCAATTATTTTTTAAGAACGAGTATGTCTAGGTTCCTATAATTTTCTTTTATGTTAAAAACTTTTCAAATTTGTTTGGTACTCCTCTAATCACGGCGGTAAAAATAGAGCATTTTTGTCATTTTTGGAGGGTCATATTTTCTTTACCGATAAGTTGCGGAAAAAAAGGAAATAACAGGGACATGACTACAGCACACCTTGATTTTACGAAAAAAAAAAAGATTGCTCTAGAGGCATTATTCAGGAAGAAAAAAAGGGGAATACATTTGTATGGAGAATCGCAGGCCCTGTTACCTCTTAAGGTGCAGATTAAAGAATGAGACCTCATGAATGGCATACCTAACGTAGTCTGAATGATCTTGACGCAGAACGTTCGATATGCGAAACATCATTCTCCTGCCCTTATACCAATTTATTTGGGGCTGGCGCAACATGTCTACGTCTTCAATACTTCTCTATTAGTCCTCATCCTAGTAGTAAAACCCTTTTTCTATCCAAATCATCTTTCACACAGTCCATCCATCGTTTCTTTGGCCTTTGCCTACTCTTATAGCCATCCACATTCATACCACAATTATTGTTCTCACATTTTCATCAGATTGGAAAAAAAAGTTCGATGTTGCAAATCGGACATTCTGCGATTCGGACTTTTTTTTCAGTCTGAATCTTAGAACCATATTTAGCTTAGGTTAATTATATTCTATCTATAATAGTCTTTCTCAAAGTGGGCTAGAACCTTTGTGGGCGCTGGAGATTTTCAAGGGGGCAGTGTACGGCTCAGAGAAAATTAGAGGGCGTTCATTCAAGAGTGGCTAGGAATTTTGGATGCTGAAGCCAATCTCGCAATAGTATCATTTCTATCAGCGTTTTAGGGTAAACGTGAATTTAGTACTTTAAGGTTAAAGGGGACGGGGGGGGGGGCTTAAAAATGTATACTCCAAAGTGGGGTAGTGGGCGTAAGTTTAAAATACTGTGATATATTTTGATTTAAAAGATTGTCCATGGAGTTTCTTGCCAGTTCTTCTCCATAGGAACCTACTACGCTTGGTATTGGGTAGCTAGCTTCCTCTTTCTGACTGAAAGACTCCCTTGACCATTCAAAAGTCGCTATAATTGGTATCGTCGGGCAGTTGCCCACCACCACATCAAACTGACGTCAAGAAAAATCCTTCATCGCGCCGCAAGCAGGGTTCAACTGGCATATACAACGTCCTGATGTCAATCGTCGGGCAGTTGCCCGCTAGACACAACACCCGTCTGGTCGGAGGTTCCTTCCTTTTCTATGGAGGATGAGTGAGCTTTACACCCTGATCCTCATGGCTTTGTAGGTTTCATTCAAATAAATGTGCTGAAATTTCAGTTATAGTTAGGTACTTACTTCTCATCCTCTTTAGCCGTAGCAATATGGCTAAAGATATGCGCGAAGGAGTTCGGAATGATCCCCCGCAACTCAGGCGCAGTATTGCTACCGGCCATAGTGTACGTCTTGCCAGTACCGGTCTGTCCGTACGCGAAGATGGTACCGTTGTAGCCTTTGAGGACTTGTTCTACGATTGGCGACGCTGTTTGTACGTAGATGTCCATCTGGGGAGAGAAAAGGGAGGTTTTTGGTAGGGTTGCGGTTAATTAACATCTAGGGGAAGCTAGGATGCAGTTTTAACCCTACACAGCTCTACATTATATCACTGAAATCTAGAATTTGATATGAGCAGTCGGTGCAGTGCTTGCTCCAGTGACCAGTACCGAAATAGCGTTAACACTCTGAATTTACGGTCCCTTTCTTTTAGACAATTTAACAATATTCTTGGCGTTATTTTTGCTGTCGAGCAAATGGATTTTCCAAATAGCAATGAAAAGAAAAAGTATTTATTGGGACTCGCAGAGAATATCATGAATACAACTAAACACACTCATAGAAACAATCAATTTGCCTGGCTTTTTCCCAACTATGTTGGGGTCTGCTTCCAGTCTAACCGGATACAGCTGAATACCAGTATTTTACATGGAGCGACTGCCTATCAATCCTCCACGACACGACACTACTGGGTAATACGATACCCCTTGGTAAGACTGGTTGTCAGACTTTCGGGCTTCTGACGACCCGTAACGACTGTCAAAGATCCACGAATGACAGCCGGGACCAACGGCTTAACGTGCTTTTCGAGGCACGGAGGAGTCTCGGTATGTGAAGATGGTCACCCATCCACGGACCGACCCCGGCAAGCGTAGCGTCACCAGATGGGTCGACCCGTGCGGCTGTTATTACTTAGCCTTGCTTTTCTAATGCGTAAGGTTTCATCAGATAATTGTGAAATATGCAACAAAATTGAAGATGTGCAACATTTGTTGATGGAGTGTGTCAAGAGCAAGAATTAAAGGGAATCATAGATCAAAGGATTTTAATTAAACATTTTAGACGTTGGGCTAATTCAACACATTTTAGCAAACCCTAGATCAACGATTGCAAAGAGGTTATGTGGCCTGGTGAAAATTATGCCAAGGCACTGAATTATTGAATATCTGTTACAGTTTATATTTATAGTAACTCTAATTAAAGTTAAATAGTTGATAAGGTACGATGGGGTTGGCATATCCGTATGGATAAAAACCCCTTTTGTTAATAAAGATTCTAAAAAATAAAAAAGATGTAGCATAAATTTGAAATTTTGCATTCATTAATTTGAATTTTACGAATGTATTTGTTTATATGATTTGACAAGTTATTGCGTTAGCGTAAAGATCATTTTCACCTAAAGCAGTAATAAATATTGGTGATTTTAAAGGCGCACTCAGTTCGGATGGTGATCGGTTTTACGAATTTTGCCGATGCTACATCTAAGTTGTGTTGTACTGTATCACAGTAGAGTATAAACTCAAATTCAAAGTAGTAGTTTATTTGCCTAAAACACTGTATATTAGGTGTCGTACATTAGAAGCCTCTTTACATAAAAAGAAAGAACATTATGAATGTTCAATTCACCACACTTGCTTGCTGTTGAGCTTGGCCCTTGGTTCGATCCCCAAGTCTGACTGTGTGAGTACTATGTACCGACTGTAAAGCTACCATTTAGGTACTGGGTATGTCTTTCATTGACTTGAATGTGCCCTGGCGGCTGAGAGTTTGTCATGCTCACTTTAATGTCTCGCTGGATGGCGGTGGCGCGTGTGTTGGATCATTTAGCTCCCTTCAAAATGGTTGAGCTGAATGGTGCTAATCCATGCGTCATGTTCGTGAACGGGCGCCGTCAGTAGAGACTGGTCATCTCTTAGCTGCTATGGCTTATTTTAATTTTTGCATTGTATTTTTTTTTTTTTTATTATTTTATTACGGACGCTTTTAACGTGCACGTCATTCTACATTGTTCTCACATGTATAATTTCAACGTTAATGATGTATATGCCAATATGTTGTAAAAAAAAAAATATTTAAAAGAGTGTCCGTGGAGTTTCTTGCCCGTTCTTCTCCATAGGTACCTACTACGCTTTGGAATGGGCAACTAGCTTCATATTTCTGACTGACCGACTTCTTGACAATTCAAAAGTGCCTGTAAATGGTTTAATTGAAATAAATGCTTTGAGTTTGAGTTTGAGTTTGACAGTGTTATTCAAATTTTCTATTAGACTGCCTGCCTCGTTGGTCTAGTGGTCGCAAGCGCTACTGCTGTGCATGAGGTCCTGGGTTCGATTCCCGAGTTGGGAAGTGTTATGGGGTTTTTCTATCTGGAACTTCTCGGTAGCAGCCCGGAGTCTGGAATTGTGCCCGTTGATGGCAATAGGCTTGCCCCTGATTACATGGGACTTAAACATGACTGGCGAAATGTGTGTGTACTCTAGGTACACCTGTGCCCAACCCTTTGGAGAAATACAGTCGTGATGTTATGTAGATTCAGAAGCTTTTGATAAAATCACATACTGGTTGAATACCGAACTTCCTTTGAAGTCGGTTAAAAATACATTTGATAGTATCATCATTTGCCTAGCCTGTTCCCAACTATGTTGGTGTCGTCGGTTGATGGCAATAGGCTCGCCCCCTATTACATGGGACTTAAAAATAACTGACGAAATGTGAGTGTACCTGCTACGGGTACATCTCTGCCCAACCCTTCGGGTAGAGGCGTGATGTCATATGAGATCTCCTCCCTGCATTTACATGTAATAAGCCCCCACATAGAGACTGGACACACTCAAGACAGGTCATCTCTTATCTGCTACGGCTTATTTTAATTTTTGAATTGTTTTTATCTTTTTATTACGGACGCTTTTTACGTGCACGTCTTTCTACATGTATAATTTAAATATGAATGATGTAACCAATATTTTGTAACAATATTATGATTTAAAAGAGTGTCCGTGGAGTTTCTTGCCCGTTCTTCTCCATAGGAACCTACGCTCTGTAATGGGCAACTAGCTTCATATTTCTGACTGACTGACCCCTTGACAATTCAAAAGTGCCGATAAATGGTTTAATTGAAATAAATGCTTTGAGTTTGAGTTTTGATATTTGTAATTAGGGCCTTCCCTAGTTTTTTGTGTTGTTGACAATAAACCTCATCTCTGCCTACTTCTTTACGGAATACAGGCGCAGTATTATGATATTTTAATGAGCAGAGCAACTGAAATAGATTGTATTTCATTGACAGCACCCACGCCGGTCGTTATAACGTCTGAACCGGGTCACTGGGTCAACCATATGAGGGGACCAACGCCCCTCTGTACACTAGGATAGTTGTGTACTGCAGCTTGGTTTTAAAATATTATTAAAGAAACTCTGTGGTCTGTATTGTCAAATGATATTCAAGAGTTTGGCGCGGTTAAAAAGTGACAGATTACAAATCAACTCAATAGAAAATTAATAAATCGATCCATAAAAGTTACTTTCGTTGAAAATGTCTGGTTTCAAAAGTTTTTAACAGAATTCTGGTAGATTGTAGCAGAATTATGGAGGTAAAACTGGCTATACTCAAAATATTTATCTGGCAGGTAATTTCATTCATCATTCTCTTGCCCTTACCTCACATATAATAACATTGATTATTAATCTGTACCCTAATTACACGATCAATCGGAATTTGAATCGTTTTGAAACAAATTGCTAATCCATTGCTTCATAAGTTCGAAAAAAAAATCTGCTCAGTAATGTAAATAACGCAATGGATGTTGTTGAATTGTGAAAATGAAACAAATTTGTCGTAATTGTTTACGAAAATTAGTTGCGTAATTAGATAGCTGGTAGATAAAGTGCCCATGGGGAATATGGTACTTGATTCTTTATAGTTATTTTTTTAATAAGATTCTATTTTTTTATTGTCGAAATGTGGATGTACCACAGGTACACCTCTGCCCAACCCTTCGGGGAAACAAGGCGTGATGTTATGTTATGTCTATTTTTAATAGGATTAAGAGCGTTTATCCTAAAAGTTGGCAACATCGCAAATAGCTGTCAAATATTTACCAGTTTTGATTATTTGGCAATATTACTGTATGGAAATAAGAAATGTGGCTAACTAGTGAACTAAAATATTGATTATGAAATGCAATCATTAATATATTAACACCGAATATTTAGTTTTAGATGTGAAAAGAGTACCTATTTCGAAACTTTTCAAATGCCTTTTTTACTCCTAAAACGGTTACAATATCAAATTCAATGTTATAATTGCAATTTATTATTAATATTCTAGTTCGCTAGTTAGCCACATTTCTTATTTCCATACAGTAATATTGCCAAATTAATCAAAACTTCGAAATATTTGACATCTATTTGCGACGTTGCCAACTTTCAGAATAAACTCTCGAGTTTTATTTGGATACGTAAATCTATTTTTAAAGTGAATTGTATTTTTGAATCAGATCGATCATTGCATGAGTTCCGTTTTTAAAAGATTCACGAATCTTTACAGACTGAATGCATTTGCCTTTCTTGTAAATAAAATAAATTCAGTCAAAACCGTTGTCATCGACTTCGAAGGGACCGTCGGATTACGGGTGTTATAGCCGCAAGTCGTTATAACCAAAAACTATGTTAAGTAAACAGAAATGCTGGGACCTCAAAATTTCGTCGTAATAACCCGTACGTCGTTTTGACTGCAAGATCTGAATGCAAGTCTTTTAAAGTTGATCTTGGATATCACTTTCATCGGTGCTGGCAAAACATCGTAAGAAAACCTGCTATCAAATTACGCAACACATTTTCCTTAACGATTACGACTAATCTGTTTCATTTTGACAGTTCAACAACATTCATTGCGTTATTTACGTTGTTAAGCAGATTTTTTTTTCGAACTTATGAACCAATCGATTAGCAATCTGTTTCAAAACGATTCAGATTCTGATTGATCGTGTATTACGCAATCAGGGTACAGGACCTATTATCAATATAGGTATAGTCTGAAATCGCCAATCTGCCAACGCTGCAAAACGTATTGGGCTATGAGTTAGGGTGGCTATAATGGATTTGCTACCGTGAACTATGGAATAACTATGTCCTCTGCCTGACCAATGTTATATAATTATACAACGTGAAATCCTTGTATACTGTGCAAGAATAAAATGGCAGGGCATAACTTGTACACTCAATAATGGGCCCGGAAACTGTCGCTAGCACTTATTGACGTAGCGTATTATTTTCATTCATTTTCTTTTTTTTTTCAGCCGAAAGACGTCCAGTGCTGGATATAGGCCTCCCCCAAGCACCACCACTTTGACCGGTTCTGTGCCTCCCGCATGTAGAGGATTCCTGCGGCCTTTGCAAGGTCATCGGTCCATCTTGTGGGGGGAGGTCTTCCAGTTCCAACGCTACGTCTTCCGGTACGCGGTCGCCACTCCAGAACCTTTCGGCCCCATCGGCCATCTGTTCAGCGAGCAATGTCATCTGCCCTGCCCATTGCCACTTAAGTTTGGCAATTCTTCGGGCTATGTCGGTTACCATGGTTCTCCTGCGGATCTCTTCAGCACGAGAACCAAGGTAACCGACATAGCGTATTATTTATCTGGATGTAATTAAATAGCGTAGGTACAAAATATAGAATCCTATATACCCCACAGCAGTACACAGTGCACCATTGATCATAGCTATGTAGGTAGATTGTCTAAGCAAATATTTATGTATGCAGTATATATTTTATTCATTGCCACACTATGTAAAAACATATGTACTCAAAAACGCGGAAATAACTATCTGATTACTATTCAGTTACACACTTCCTGAAACCGTAAACAAACCTTATCCATTTCAACAGTTAGATAACATAACATTACGCCTGTTTTTGCCGGAAGGATAAGCAGGGTTCACCCTTTTGTCAAAACCTAATTTCACCAGTTATGTTCCAGTAATAGCATTAGATCTCAAACTCAAAGCATTTATTTTAATTAAACCATTTACAGGCACTTTTGAATTGTCTACAAGTCGGTCAGTCAGAAATATGAAGCTAGTTGCCCATTCCAAAGCGTAGTAGGTACCTATGGAGAAGAACGAGCAAGAAACTCCACGGACACTCTTTTAAATATAAAAATAGGTACTAAATATTGGTTACATCACTCATGTTGAAATTATACATGTGAGAACAATGTAGAAAGACGAGCACGTTAAAAGCGTCCGTAATAAAAAGATAAAACAAAGAACAATTCTAAAATTAAGACATTAAAATAAGCCATGGCAGCTAAGAGATGTCCAGTCCCAACTGACGGCGCCCGTTCACGAATATGACGGATGGATCAGCACTATTCAGCTCAACCATTTTGAAGGGAGCTAAATGATCCAACACACGCGCCACCATCAGCGAGACATCTCAGTGAGCATGACATACTCACAGCCAGGGCGCTCTTTAGTACATAGTACTCACACCTGTGCTATGCAGTTATATAATACAAAGGAGATTCAGTTTATACAATGCCAAGATGGCCTTACAATCTTCAGCAGCTCCAACAGTATTTTCAAGTGTTAATCAATTAGTTGTGGTTGTGGATCAGGACCAGCATTGAGCCAAGCATTTTTATCAGCGAAGTAATCCCCCAACTTATAATATATTATGCATTCCCCAAAGGGATAGGCAGAAGTGGTAGTACACTATAATTTCGACAGTTATATTTAAGTCTCATGTAAAAGATCACAAATCCAGACTCCGGGCTGTTTCTGTGAAAATGCCGAATCGAAAACCCAATAAGACTTACCCGACCTAGGAATCGAATCCAGGATTACTTGTAAAAATTGCACTTGCGACCACTACACCAACGAGGTAGTCACAAAATTTAAATTAAGATGGGCATTGGAAGTTAGGTATAGTACATTACTGTCGCGGCCTGCAACAGGGGCACTGATGGACGAACGTGGACATGTGATTCGAGGTGAAGCCGAGGCACACATACGCGAGTCCATCAATGCCTGGTTGCGGCCAAGGCTTGTATAATACTTTTCTCAAATAATGCGCGGAAATTCAAACTAAGTACAGTACAACTATTTCCTTAATGTCCATCGGCAAACTTCGTGATTCCTCAGACTAGCAGCTTTCCTCCCATTTTAAAAATAATTTTTTTTTTAAAAAAACGTTGCCCCACACTAGGAATTTCTCCTGTGTCGTGGGTGCGTTTACAAACATTTAAATTCACATACACAAACAGCCAGACCCGGAACAACTAATTGTAGGTCATACAAATATTTGTTCCGTGCGGGAATCGAACCCGCGACACGCAGCGCAGCAGTCAATCGCTTATCCACTGCGCCAACCGTGCCGTCAAGTATTAACAACTCTATATACTTCCAAGTCGATTGAGAGCGCCCGGTCTGCACCAATTGCCATAGAAATCCGACGACTGACGAAACACGAAGTTTGCCGAGGGACATTAAGAAAATAGTTGTACTGTACATTACTAAATTATAAATTCCAGAATCAATGACGAATAACGAAAATTTTTCACGCCCCTATATATTCATTTGTTTCTTCTTTGCTATACAGCTCTATTTGCAAGTTAAATCGAAATTTTAACAAAATCTTTGTTAACTCCTTGGTTGTCATATGTCGAACGTAGAGTTCGTTCCAGTTGTAAATTATATGACTTAAGGAGTTTCATAATAATTTATTCGGTCGCTAAACACGACAGATATTATGGATTTTCATAGTAACATTGCCGGCCGCCTACTAGCAAGTATTTGACCAGTACAGCATTTTCGATATATCTCAAAGAAGGTTGTCAAAATAATTCTCGAATCTCCAATCATGTTTGTGAAAAACTTAGGATTTAAGTAAAAGTAGGTAATTCGAAATATTCTGGACGTAAAACCTATATGATCACATTTTATTGATTTTCCTGCAGTTAATTTTAATTCATCATAATAAAAAACAACGTCTACATTTTCTAGTCTTCAAACAAACATTAAAATTATTTCTATCATAAAACACAATGTCCTTGAGAGTAGCATTGGCAACCGTTTCTGACGAAACGATGACAGGAACGCGACGTTGCCGCTCCGTCGTATTACGTTGCAGCTAACGTAAGCCGCGGGCTGGCAACGGCGCTCGATGGCGCCAATTTTCCTTCAATTTTCAGCAAAGGTTTTCGCTCGACGACGATTTGTGAAAATGCTATTTTTGATACAATTTTGGCGTAGATTGACACTTTTATTTTAAGTGACTTATTGAAGCAATATGTAGCGTTGATATTCTTGTAAGCTTTTGCTATTTGTTTCGTCTAAAAATATTTAAAATATTAATTAGCCATACATGGGCAGAATGGAATCATGACCTTTGCCAAAAAAACTCACTTTACTCCGGTCGGCCATATTGGAAGTTTGTTCTTATTCATTTTAGTGATACCGATCGGTGTAAGTCAGATTTAAAAGGTTAAGAAATCAGTTCGTAAAATCATTTTGTTAAGTGTCGTTGAAGGACGAATAAATATTGGATTTGATATTGATTATTAATTGTTTCATTGGTACACTTCTGACTATCTTATATTCTGTAGCCATTGTACTAAGTATAATTCTGCTACAAATTACACTTAGTACATATAGAATTTTTAGATACATACCTACTTTATTGATATTTGTACGCCAGTCAACGGCAAACGTAGTGATCTATATTTTTATTTACAACACCTGTTTTACACCCACCTGTTTTTTATTTTGAGTTTGATACAGAAAAACTTTTTTACAAAAAAAAAAAAAAACAATCGACTTCTAAAAAAACACTACAAAGTAAAAAATAACTGTAATTTCGGAAGTCGGTGACAAAAAAACGAAAATACAAAGACACTGACTTCAAAAATTAAAACAATTTTTCACTGCGTCGTTTTTAGAAGTCGAATGTTTTTTTTTTCCTACCGGACACAAATTCGAATACCACTACCTGCTATGCAAATAACAGGAAGTTATTATAACATCATCCACGACTAAGTGGGAAAATACGTATTATTGAAGCTAACTCAAAAACTACCCAAGCAAAGTTAATAAAACTTATATGGGACCACACCTAGGAAGTATAACATTTCAAACAAAACAAGAATTTTCTACATCGGTCCAGCCGTCTTCGAGTAATCGGGGAACAATTTTTTTTAAAGATCCGACGAACTGAGAACTTCTTTTGAAGTTGGTAAAAAATTTGCTATAGAGTACTTAACGCTGTTATAATTCTGTTATCAGAAGTGCAAAATTGGGTTCTTTTTATCAGCAAATTGTAGTTACGATTATGACTAACTGAACTTCCCGTTGCTAACTGAATATTTCCGCATCAATTTTGTAATTTATTACTCATCTAAGTTTAATTCATGTATGACAGCCACTAAGGGAAAACGGCTATTAACAGTGCCCTTGGCCCATTAATAAATGATTTCTGTTTGTTTTTATTATTAGCAGACAGGAAAATGCTGCTACCCAAAACATTTGTATTACATTCCCGTAGGCATCTAAAGTAGGTCATCATTTTTTCACTTCAGTGTAGTAAAGTAGGAACAACATTCGACTTTATAACCGACTTCAAAAAAAGGAGAGGGTTATATTTTCGTCTGTACGTATTTTTTTATTTTTTTAATGTAAGTAAGTAATTATATTCATCGATATTTTCTTTAATTTTCTCCAATTTTGAAAATCATTTGGTAGAGATAGCTTGCGCGGTGGTCCCATATACTTTGCTTGGGTAGTTTTTGAGTTAGCTTCGATAATACATATTTAATCCTTTTTGTGTATATTAATGATGTTATAATACTTCTTGTCACGGTTGTTTACATGCAAGTAGTTGTATACAAATTGGTATGGTACCATAGCAAAAAAATAAAAAACTTTTTACCAAAAAACAAAAAAAGACTTAAAAAAAACACTACTAGTGAAAAATAAGTTTATTTTCGGAAGTCAGTGGCAAAACACTAAAATACAGATCCAAAGACAGCGACTTTGGAAGTCGGTTGTTTTTTTTTTTAGTAGAAAGTTTTTTATTGACAGAAAGTACAAACGTCTATTTCCACCGCATCATTGCTTGTACCTTGGAAAATTCGGGCCTAGATTTATTTCCGTTCAAAAATATAGTAGCAACACAATTTATGCCGTGCAAGTGTGCATTTCATTGTAAACGAAATAATGTATGAGGTGTTGGGATACCAACCTACATGTAGTTTAGTTCGATTCAAAGTTAATGGCAGCTCGGAAGTTAGCTGCTCGCTGCGCAGTACCGCACCCCTCACCCCCGCTGATCCATGAATTTGTTACTGCGCAGCGACTCGCCTCATGTTCTGGGCCGCCATTAAGTTTGAATCGGGCCCATAAGTATATTTATTTTCCGAAGCTTTTTAATGCAGCGCAAGTTTTTTTTTTAAAGCAATGTTGGCCCAGTTCTAGCGGCCCTGACTTACAAGTTGTAGGTCGTAGGTTCGAACCCTGACAGGCGCTTTACTTTGTGTAAATTATTTCAGCACCACTGCTCTCAAAACGGTGAAGGAAAACATTGTGAGGAAACCGGCATGCCCTAGAACCAAAAATTCGAAGATATGGGACATCTACCAACCCGCACTGGGCCCGCCTGGACTATGTAGAGTCGTCATTATCATTATCGTCTCCCTTGTCCCATGCAACGTGGGGTTGGCGCACCACGTTTTCTTTTTCCACTCTCCCCTGGCAACCTTCACGCTATCTACGACTATGTAGTGTATTTAAGTATATTTCATTATATCTGTTGCTTGCGGCCTCGCCCACGTCGACCCTAATTCTTTTTCTAAAATAAAATTAGCTGGTATACTCCTATTGCTCTTTTAGCTGGGTAGAAGTTCAGGCTATCCCACAGAAGAAATCCAATGTTTAATGTTAAAATTTTATTAGAATTTACAAGACATGACTCAGGTAAGTCAAGACCAAAAGAATTCAAAATTGATCAGCTTCTAAAAAATATCTGTATCTTTTACTAAAAACAACTCACATTAGATTTTAAAGTTGATTTAGTAAGTGTGAAACATTGAAGAGAAATAGTAGTATGAATTTGAACTATCAATTTACTGAAAATACGTTTGTAAGATTTATTCAGTAAAATGCATTTGTTGACGATTCAAACAAACTAAGTAGAAAGAGTACGTTGTTTTGAAATACCGATAAAAATATTGTAGCTAAATTCTATAAGGTGTTAAACTATAGAAACTGTAAGAGGTGCTTTAGACCATCGAACTGAAAAACTTTTACAGTAGGACCACCATCTTTGAAATCGCGAAAGCAGCTGTCCCATAGTTTAGCACAGGAGGTATTAATTAAACTTTAATGAGGAACAGCAGTCATGACGGCCCTGCGGTTAAGGCCTCGCCTCTCATGCATGAGATTGTGGGTCCAAATCCCAGCAAGTACCAATGTGACTTTTTCAATTCATATGTACTTTCTGAGTGTATCTTGGACATTATTGACATCGGTGAAGGAAAACATCGTGAGGAAACATGTACTTATAGTTAATATATAAGTCTGAAATCACCAACCCGTCTTGAGCAAGCGTGGTGATCAGTGCTCGTGCCTTCTCTGTATGAGAAGAGGCCTTTGCCCTGCCGTGGGACAGTAATAGACTGGTATTATTATAAGAAACAGCAGGTTTTTTTTTTCGCGATTTCGAAGTTGTTCCTACTGTAAAAGTTTTTCAGCTACATTAGGAATATTGCGGCTGCTACCCATTACAAAAGTAATAATTTACCCATTTACAGCTACAAACTATGTCATATCAGGTCGCGGCCTTACACCCCCCACTCCCACCCCCAGGGGGGTGTAGGTGCGCGGTGCGGGGTTGCAGTGAATCCACTTGGGCATTCAGGTTATTAGGTCATCCCGGTGTTAGCGCATTTTAGCCATATCCCCCACAATCGTGGTAGATCGTGTAATGATATTTGTAACATAGCATCACACCTGTAATACCATTCGGCAGAGGCGTACCTTTAAGTAGTACTCCAACATTGCGCCAGTTATGTTCAAGACCCATGTAATAGGGGGCGAGCCTATTGCCATCAACCGGGAACAAAGACTCCGGGCTGCTACTGAAAAAATCCTTTGGAAAAACCCAATAATACTTTCCCGACCTGGGAATCGTACCTACCCAACACCTCATGCTTAGTAGCACTTGCAACCACTAGATCAACGGGGCAGTCTATTGCTATTTATAATGTCAAGTAAATCTGCATCACAGAAATGTTTTGCTGGCAGTCAGCTTATCTTTTAAAAGAATGAGAATATTTAGGACCAGATTCAACAACGATGGCAAAATTATATTAAAAATACTACTAACAAAATATAAAGAATTGAATTTTGTACATTTGGGGAGCAATTTATTAACTCTTTTAAATTGCTTTAGCCCCCAATCGTGGTAGGTAGTCTTCTTTTAGTGTGGTTAGTGGCTAACCTGGTGTCAAAGTTTTAAAGCCGCCCATGGGCCTTGGGTGGGAAATTATCAAATAACTTCTCCGGAGATTCTTCTCCTAACGGAGGCTGTGTCAGACTCTTACTGACTAAAACCCACCCGTGTTCCTTCCGTTGCCTGTACGTTGCCAGGGGCCACGGTATCCCTTTCGGACTTTCCCGCAACCCCGGCAGGCATCGGTCCTAACGGACCCCTTCACAAGCCGCCCATGGGCCTCTGACTCTGCTTCACATGCCGCCCATGGGCCTCTGACTCTGCTTCACATGCCGTCGAGAAATATCTCTCACGCATGCCGGTTTCTTCACGATGTTTTCCTTCACCGTTTTTTAAGCAAGTGATTATTATACAATACGCACATGAATCCGAAAAGTTAGAGGAGCGTGCCTTGGGATCAAGCTCGAGACCTATGACTTGGGTCTCTGACGTCACACCACTAGGGTATCACTGCCCGTGGTAACTAGTGTAATGTTATTTATAATGTCAAGTAACTCTGTATCATTTGAAATCTTTTGTTGGCTTTCAGCCTATATTTTGAATAGTGAGGACATAAGGACCAACGGGATAATTGCGTAACAATAGCTTTCATTTTGACAGTCCATTGCGCTATTTACGTTGTTGAGCCGGCAAATTATTCGAGCATAAGAAGCAATGGATTAGCCCATCAGTCCATCACGTCTGCGGACTTTCGCTATTGCTAGTTTAGTTTGACCCTGTAGTTAGCCCGGCAGGCTAAAGGACACCTATCCGTCAAATTTCAAAACGATCGATTCAGTGGTTTGGCCACAAAAAGATAGTAGACAGTTTGTTTCGCATTTATAACATTAGTATACAGGTACATATTCATACCCTGCATCTTGAAAATTTTTCATGCCGAATGACCTAGCCATACAGCTAACGGACTAACAAATGAGATCTTAAGGTGGATTCACAATGGTAGCCCGCGAAATTAAAATTTGCAGGACAGTGTCAAGTTTTATCTTGATGAAAATATGATTCGCGACTATAACAGATATGTATTTACAGAAATATAATCATTGGAATCATTAATAAATCTAAATATGTTAGATTTGTTCCATAAGAACTTTTCCAAAGAGATTTGTTCTTACAACAACCAATGAACAACATTGTCAAACTTTTATTTGTTGGTTGAATACGAGGCTTTTGGCTACTTTTGTATTTGTGTATTTTATGTGCGTTTTGTTTGTGCAGAACAAACAATTTTTCTTTCTTTCTTTCATTTTATGGAACAAATCTAACTAAAAGAGTACGTATTGTTGTAACAGTAATTACGCAATATTGTCTTTGTCTGTGGCCTTGACATCAATCGATGAAGAATCATTTTATAAATAGCGTTTATTTGTTAACTAAATACGAGGCTTTTGGCTACTTTTGTATTTTGTTTTTTTTTTTTAAATGTGCGTTTTGTTTGTGCAGAATAAACGTATTTTCTTTCTTTTTTCTTTCTAAAATCGAATAATCATATTTTAATCAAGATACAACCTGACATTGACCTACAAATTGCAAAAATCGTAAGAAAATTGACTACGGATTCACCTTAAGACCCTGGACTAGTTTCCACAGGTCAAAGGGGTCTCCGGGTTATATACTTCAGCATAGTACCCACATAACGCACATGGCAACTGAAAATCAATAGGGCTGACCTAATAACCTACTTGTCTGCTATAACAATTTGTTCACAATTTAGTGGTTTTCGTGAGGGCTATACAATACACAGGGAATTTCTCAGTGGCTGCCTTGATTTTTACCCGGTTTACGGCAGTGCGCTGCAACTGGCGAAATGTGGGTGCACTATAGGTACTATCGAAGATCGTCATTGATCGTCAGTTTGAAAACAATATCCCGTGAACACGATGACCACATCTGTTACCACCGCGGTTCTATAGCGGCCGAGCGCTTCATGCAGAAATAGTCCTTACGGTGTATAGATATGAACTTCTTCGGTAGTACACCTCTGTCTAAACCTTCGAAGGTAAAAAAGCGTTATGTTATGTAAATAAAAGAAGCAGTAGATTATCCGATGGAAATGTAGGAAGCTGGTCTCTTTGTTATTTCAAAGTTGGTCCTAAATAAGTTGCTTGTTTAAATTCGGGAGTAAATTATACTTCCCTGAAAGATTGCCAATTAATTGTGTCTTTTTATTACGGGCGGCCACTAGCTCCTGCAACACAGCTAGCGCAGGAGTCGGAGAATTCTTATCTTTGGCTTA
Organism: Xanthia icteritia; assembly: GCA_949128155.2. NCBI lineage: Eukaryota > Metazoa > Arthropoda > Insecta > Lepidoptera > Noctuidae > Xanthia > Xanthia icteritia. Next base: position 5,003,930 of record OY855862.1, on the reverse strand, counting down.
AAAATTGCTGTCAAAAGAAAAAAATATATTTTCTTTTATTGTTTCATGTCAGCAATTAATAATCGCCTTCTAGTACTTAGGACTTATTTTTATTTTACTAGCCTGAACTGTCCCACTGCTTCTTAAAGGAACTTGAAATAATCAACAATGTTTCAACATTTTTGGCTTTTAAAGTTATAATAGGCGTCGAAAGCCTCATGTATTTATTTTATGTGAGGAGGTCTTGGGTTTGATTCCCAGGTCGGGCAGTGTTATTAGGTTTTCTATCAGGAATTTCTCAGTAGCAGCTCGGAGTCTAGATTTGTGCCCGGTTGATGGCAATAGACTCGCCCCCATTACATGGGACTTAACATAACTGACGAAATGTGGGTGTACCATCGAAGAAGTTCATATCTGTACACCGTAAGGACTATTTCTGCTTGCAGCGCTCGGCTGCTATAGAACCGGGGCGGTAACAGTTGTGGTCATCGTGTTCACGGGATTTTGTTTTCAAACTGCTTAGATAATGAAGTTTTTCGATAGTACTACAGGTACACTTTTGCCTAATCGTTCGAGGATTATAGGGTTGATGTTATGTTTATGTGATTTTAGGAGACACACCGGTGCTGTGCCTCCTGACATCAGATATATCTAAAGTCTGTTACGAGACCCACGAAAGCAGCTACCTAATGTCTTCATCTTTTCGTGTGGTTAGTGACCAACCTGATGTCAGAGTTTTAAAGCCGCCCATGGGCCTCTTTTTTTTTTTTTGGCTGTTATATTATCAAATAACTTCTCCCGCTCTGGGCGGAGCGGGAGGGCGTGTCAGACTGTTACTGACTAAAACCCACCCGTATTCCTTCAGTTGCCTGTACTTGCCAGGGGCCACGGTATCCCTTTCGGACTTTCCCTCGAGCCCGTGGGCCTCGAGAAATATCTCTCAGGCATGCCAGTTTCCTCACGATGTTTACCTTCACCGTTTTTGAAGCAAGTGATAATTATACATTTATACCTAGTGTGATACTGTCACTATAGCTTATTTACAAAAAGTTTAAGTACTGAAGTGTCGTATGAGCATTTAGGGCGTATTGCATAAATTAAACTAAACACATTGCACATCTAAACCGCATGAACGAGCTGTCAATATCAAGATTCCACAACAAAAGGCATGATGCCTGCGTAAAAAAAAGAAATGCAATTAAGTCCGTCAGTCAGATAATAAAAAAATATTACACATATTTTTTGCTTTATCATATTAATAAAAAATGACTTAGATAAAACGCATTTAAGTTGGGGAATGGGGGTCGCTACGTAACAAGTATCAAATCTACATACTCGTGACGTCATAACACATTTTAACTCAATGTATCGCCGTAAAGTCATCATCCCTATTACGATACTAATGGCTCTTGAATGCGGTTTAGGGATCTCGCGAACTAGACGGCCACGACTCCGGCCAGTCGTGGTTCGTGGCCCGGTCTGTGGCTAGTTGGCCGTTGCGACCAGGTGCGCGTATTCGTATCGGATTCTATAGTTTACCTGGTCGTGCGCGGTCGTGGCCGTCTAAAGCGGGAGATCCCTAATCCGCGTTCAAGAGCCGTCAGTGTCGTAATTGCGCGAGATCCCTTAGACGTGCTGATCGCGTTCAGTTTAATTTCTGAAATTCGCCCTCAGTATGTTGACGTGTTAAACAAACGTCAGAAGCCCTCAAACACTACATTATAATAAAATCGATATACTAGTAAGTATCTGCAACCCATCAATAATTCAGCGACAACTGCAGTACTAAGTTTCTTTGTTCGAAGCTCCTCGAGGCTTCGTAGGTAGAAGTGCATGACGCTTAGAAGCAATTAGGGCTAGGAATTATTCAGTGGCTGCGGCAGTTTAGGCATTGTGGAGTTCAATATTGTGAATTAATTATTGCAGTATTAGCTCGGTAACTTTGTTGCCTACTGTTATCCTTCCTCTCTACCATATCTTTTACACAATCCACTGAATTAAATACTACTGACAAACTAGTTCTTTCACGGACTTATTCAAAACCATCTTCAATAACAAAGAAAGGGCACAAACGAGACAGCATGCACCACTGGCTTCGTCTGCAGACACCCTAATAGTTCTATAGAACTAGATTACTTTTACAAAGAGGACACTGGTCCTTTAGAGCTGTATGTGAATTATTTACAACACTATAGGGCTCTATAGAGTTTTGAATAAAAGAAACATTGTTTGAGAGAATCAGCTGCTTAGGGGGCTGCACAAAGGGTGGTCTGGTCTATAAACGGCCGGACTGATTTTGGCGAATCAAACTACACTTCTGGACACATCTATTGGCCCATCTTAGAGTTTAGGTTTCGATGGCCCCTACCGAAATATGATTGCTAGATTGAACAAAAACTGTTGATGCAGTTTTAAACCTGATACATTTTACCATCTTTTTCGATCGTATTGTTTTAAATTTGAATTCAGAATACCATACGACATGGAGCTACGCCTAACAAGTCGGATATGCGCCTTGTTAAAGGCAATTGATTTTTGAATAAAAAACATGTTTTATCAAATAAAGGTTTAATTTAATAACGCGTGTTGCCTCCATGGGCATCTACCACAGCTCTCATACGATTAGGCATAGAGTTCATCAACCGCTCTATGAAATTTTGAGGGATCATCTCCCATTCCTCTTCTATGGCAGTTTTCAACTCCTGCATCGTCTGGGCAACTGGCTGACGAGCCCTAACACGTCTTTTTAGCTCGTCCCACATGTGCTCAATGGGGTTCATGTCTGGGCTTCTGGTTGGCCAGTCCATAACTGTGATGTTCACATCCCGAAGATATTCCCTGACGATGCCGGCTGCATGGGCTCTTGCATTATCATGCATAAAAAGGAAATTTGGGCCCACATAGTCCGCGTATGGTATCACGTGAGGTTCTAAGCACTCACGAATGTACCTTTCAGCATTTAATGTTGGCAGCCGTGGTCCTGTAACAACCTCAAGTTGAGTTTTGCCGCTCGCGGATATACCGCCCCAGACAGTCCACGAGCCACCGCCATAAGCAACCCTCTCTTCAAAGCAGCATTGTGCGAAACGCTCTCCCTTACGTCGGTAGACCTTCTTCCTTCCATCATTGCCATGTAACACAATTTTAGACTCATCAGAAAAGAGTACACGGCTCCAATCTTGCTGTGTCCAATTTAAATGACTGCGTGCCAAATGAAGGCGCGCTGTTCGGTGGGCTCGCGTTAGTTTGGGCCCATTAGCTGGCTTGTGTGGTACCATATCGCGTTCTTTTAACCTTCTCCGAACAGTTCGAGCGCTCACAGATACTCCGTGGAAGTCGCGAAGTTGGTTTTGTATCTCAATGGAGGTAAGGTGACGATTTCTCAAGCTGGTCGTCACGATGAATCGATCCTGCCTTTCAGTTGTCACCCGAGATCGTGGCCTTTCTTGGCGACGAACAAAGCCGCCAGTCTCTAGGTACCTCCGATAAACATTTCGGACCGCAGATCGACTTAAATTAAGTTGAGCACTCACGTTTCTTTGGCTGTGTCCGGCCTGAATAAGTGCCACAGCTTGGGCGGCGACTTCAGGTGAAGTATCCATAGATTATTGATAGAACCTCACCTTAATGTTAAGAATAAGTAATGTTTGTTGCAAAACCAAAGATATCAATCACTTTTTCAAGAATTAAATCCAAGTAAACCAATAAAACCAAGTTTTCTTAGTATTCGATTGTTTGATATCAACAAACAGGCTCCAAATTGTCTTTTGTTTCTTTAAATTCTGTGTTCGAAATTCAAAAAAAGACTATTGAATGAAATTGTGAATGTGCCAGGTTCAAAACTGCATAAAAACTTTTTGCTCGACCTAATATAAAATTTTAGCTAGGACCAAACGAAACTGAAAATACAAGGTGGGCCAATAGATGTGTCTAGAAGTGTAGTATGCTACATTATATTGCGGAGATTCAACTGAATTATTTGCGGAGATTCAACTTGAATTTATCGTCGTGAAGTTTAAAATTGACATAGGCTTGTACAGTCAATTTTCCTTTATCAATTCAGGACACATAAGTGCTTATTTGTTACGCTTTCAAGCTAAAACGGCTGAACGGATTTGGATGAAATTTGGCACATGGATAGACCATGACCTGGAGAAGGACATAGGTTACTTTTTATCCTGGATTGCAGACAAAGTCGCGGACAACTGCTAGTATCTAATGTCGATTAATCGTGCAATGAGCAAAAATAGCCCTAAGGCGATCAACATATTTTTGCTGTGACTCACTGACTGCAGGATTGCATTACAGGCTCGAGCAAAAGAATAAACTGTGTCACTTTCTGATCGATAACTATACGCCATTGCCTCCAAAGAAGTAGTTGGTATCTGTGAATTGACCTGCAGATGTGCCATATATTATTGTGGTTTGTAATTGTCAATGAATTAGATATATCATCTAAGCTGAGATCTGACGATTGACCATAGAATTTACTAATCCTAGATTTGATAAAGTTTTCAGTGTTCTGGCAATCAAATGAAGGTTGCAAGTCTCTCCTTATAGTGTATCGAAATGGCTCCCTAGCTAATTCTTAATTACCAAAGAATTTTAACACCTAACCGCTGCTGCGCGGATCCTAGGACCAAGTTTAGACACAGAAGGACCAGTCCTTTGTTGTTGTGATTATGATTACTTCGCTCATAAGAGTACACTATTTATATACATATTACTTATTAAAACCATTATTAGTACTAGTAGTAGTAGTAGTAGTAGTTGCTTCCCGAGGTTGAAACCACTCATGAATTTGACCAACATTTTAACATTTTACGATGAAATAAGGAAATGTGTGTTACTAAATTAAATATTTAATATAAGAACTACATGTACCTACCATATTTGATGCAATAAATGAATGAATTGAATTGAATTGGAGAAAAAAAACATGTTTCATAGGTTTTGATTGGATGTGTGGTAGTATTGCATATGAAACAGACAATATTTTTGAAGTGAAAACTCTTTTAGGCGCGTTGAGCACTTTTTGGATGAACAAAAATCATGGAACTCGCGTCACCGTCACCGAACGCTTTCCATGAGCTATATGTATACTGTGTATATATGTGTACTTTTTGGGTGAACAAAAAGTGTGAAACTCGCGTCATTGTCACCGCACGCTAGTTTTCACTTCTATCGGCAGTCCCCAAAGACTGGCCCGCAGGTTTTTATACAAGGTTATTGGTTATTTGTCATAGGAGAGGTCATTTACAACGAAATTACCCCTTTTATCTCCTATGCAAATGTCAAAAAAAATCGAGTCATTTGACATTAATATTTTTATTTAATTCATTATTTTTTTTCATTTTAAAACATAAAATGTCTAATTACTCGAAAATGGTTGACATTGGTTAGGGTCATGAGGGGTAATTTGGTTGCAAATGACCTCTCCAATAACGCTGTATATAAGGTCCTATTAAAATAGATTGACAAACTTTTAGGAACCATTCAGACCACCAAAATAAGGACAATGGCAAACAAATAATAAGGAAAACGCATTAGATTGAGTCTCTAGAAAAATAAATCACACTAAAAATGTTGGTTACCCAATGCCATTTATTATTTTAGGACAAAATAAAATCACTGATCTGTTTTTTTTGCTTAAAAAAACACTTGATATCTTTGGTTAGACGTACTGAACGCTGTGTTAAAATTTGTCCATCTATTTTAACGGGACCTTGTATTTTAGAATAAGTCTCGTAATAAAGTTGTTCATTATTCACGAGCACTTTATTATCCCCTGAATGATGTCAGTGACTTCAATAACTCGACAGTCATCGATAAATAGGGATTCAACCTAATCATTCTCCAAATATCAATTACTAGCTTCTGCCCGTGAATTCATTCGCGTGAAATTTCTTTTTCCCCCGACGTACCCCGTCTATTATTTCTTAGTGTTCTTTCAGACTTACCTTTTTGCTCGGCTCCCAGCGTGATTGTTAACTCAAACTCAAAGCATTTATTTCAAATAAACCAATTACAGGCACTTTTGAATTGTCTAGAAGTCGGTCAGTCAGAAATATGAAGCTAGTTGCCCATTCCAAAGCGTAGTAGGTTCCTATGGAGAAGAATGGGCAAGAAACTCCACGGTTACAAAATATTGGTTACATCATTCATGTTGAAGTTATACATGTTAAATTTGCCTTCCTAGAGAATTTTGCTATCAAACGAAAAAAATTTTTTCAAATAAGACTGGTAGTTTCAGAGATTAACGCGTTCAAATAAACTCTTCAGCTTTATTATTTACGAGTATATTTGTAGATAGGTAATCCGCTAGCATTTTACAGCAAGTCTTGTTCCCGAACAAGCAAGATGAGAGTCCATAATACCTCAGCTCAAATTCAGTCCTTGTCTCGCTCGCACGATATTACTTGCAGACTGAGAGCGAGACTGAGCGGGGGTGAAGGCTCCAAGGCGCCAGTAGTTTAGGTAATTTCTTTTTATGGCGAAAATAATGGTAATTAAAAAAAAACCGGCAAGGTGCGAGTCGGACTCGCACACGAAGGGTTCCGTACCATTATCAATAAAAACGGCAAAAAAAATCATGTCTGTTGTATAGGAGCCCCACTTAAATATTTATTTTATTCTGTTTTTAGTATTTGGTGTATTGAAATACACCATCTGTGGAAATTAACTATGTTCATGAGATACAGCCTGGTGACAGAGGAACAGACAGACGGACAGCGGAATCATAGTAATAGAGTATTTTTGATTACCAGCAGTTTATTGTTCGGTTTGGAGGTAACTTAGATTTTTTTTTCTATAGAGAATATTTTATGGAACCATTTTTTCGTCAAACAGTACTTATCATTAATCCTCAATTTTAGCATATATTTATTTGAAAATTGACGCTGCAGTACATGTATTTTCGATATAACAGAGGATCATGGTAAGCAATTTGAGTCGTCAAAGACTACGCTCACGCGGTGCAGCTACAAGTTCTATATCGATGTATAACAATCTTTTTACGTACTGTGTGTACTTTACACAGAGTATCGATATTCTTGGTAGTGCCACAGACGTAAATGTAAAAGCTAGAATGTTAGTATCAATTTCTGCCTATCTGCAAAACGCGAATACAAACAGTTCTTTGTTCAGTCTGTGAATCCCTATCAGAGTTTTGAATAATGGTGCTAATCCATTGCTTCAAAGGTTTGATAAATTCGTCTGCGGAACAACTTAAATAACGCAATGAATGTCGATGAACTGTCAAAATGAAACCCATCGCGTTCAATTGTCAATATCAATCAATACACAATTGATCGCTGATCCTAGTCTAAGGGTACTTACGAGTTCATTAATGAGTTTCGTTAAATATTTCAGTGTATTTTCCCCCATTTTACGACGATCCTTCCCTCAAATGAATACTGCAGCGTCCTCATTCATTCCTCCACAATCAAACCACCAAAACGAATCCTATATCTTGAAAAAGTCCAACTAGATATACTAATAAACTAATTGAATATATTCGAAGCCATTTCTAGGTGTGGCAAGGGCGCGTTGTCTAAATGGGGCAGTGGGGCCGCGCGCATGCGTAGGTACTCCGCGCTGCGCTATTGATCCACTGCAAGGTACGGGACGGAGTAACGCGACTGTACCAGACTGTATGTATGTTGGTCCTAGGGGGCGGAGAGTACCTACTACCTAGTGTCTGGACGTGGTATATTTTTGTTCTACTTTCTGTCTCAGAGGATTGGATTTAGAGTGTGCGTACGGATCGGAGTCGGTTTTGGAAATGCGTGAATTTTAGTCGCCATTTTCTTTGTTAAGGCGCTGTTTAGCAGCTTTTCATTGATGATAATTGAATTTCTTTCGGCCCCCTTGACAACTAAATGTCCCTAAGTATAAGTTTTTCCAGAACATTGTTTTATGATGACACGTATAAGTTGTTATCATTTCAAGGCCCCCGCAGACAGGCGCGACGCAACAATTTCTATGAAAACTTCATGGTAATAGTTCTACTAGATTCATTTCGCGCCTGTCTGTGCTAGACTTCAGTATGTCAAATACGATAAGGTGTGTTTTATTACGACGACTCGGTAATTACTGATACGAGACTTCTATTTAGGTGACAACTAGCTCTTTGTTCCAATGAAAATAGATAGATATTGCCATATATAAGGTCCCATTAAAATAGATGAACAAACTTTTAGAAATCATCTAATAAATATACAAGGTCACATTAAAATAGATGAGACGATTTTTTACACAGCGTTCAGAACGTCGAACCAAATATATCCAAGTAAAAAAAAAACACTGATTAAAGTGATTTTATATTGACCTAAAATAATAAATGGCATTGGGTAACCAACATTTTTACTGTATTTTCTTTAGCAGATTTATTTTTCTTGTAAGTATCTAAAGCGTTTTCCTTATTATTTTTTTACCATTGTCCTTATTTTGGTGGTCTGAATGATTTATAAAAGTTTGTCCATCTATTTTAATTGGACCTTATATATTTGATACATACAGGAAAATTTTGACTTAAGCTTGTCACTAAGATGTCAAAATCACCTGCTTTGCTTAGTCTTTTCCCATCTATATTGGTATAAGCTTCCAATCTAGCCGGAGGCAGCTGGAAACCAGTATTTTACATAAAGCGAGTGTATTATAACAAAAAGATTGGGATTTCGAGAGTTCATCCCACTAAAGAAAACACTGTTAAAACAAAAACCTATAAAAAAAATCTACATCCGTTACAATGTAACAACAAATAATTTATTAGGAACATAATATCAAACACATTCAAACGCGTACGTGTAATAAAATAACTAAACGCAGCATACTCAGCAGTGTCGCGTTTCGTTCAACCTCGGGTTTCGCTTGATATGCAATGATTACATGAACTATGTAAATTTTGTTTCTAAGCATTTTTAGAATATTATTAGAATATATCTCGTATGATTTTATAGATAAACTAGTGACCACCAGATTTTACATGTACTTTACTATTTTAGGATTGTTGCTTGCAGAACTTAGGACCAAAAAACGCGAAGACACAAGACCAAATAATTTGGTCATTTGGAGGATTGACGGAGTGATCAAGTTAAAGTATTATAATTTGGACATAAGAAGACCTCACCCATAGTTGATCTTTTGGGGAGTTCTTTACTTTGTAAGTGTAATTATGAAGATTAACCCGACTATGAATGGAATTTCACCCCTGTGAATATTAAGAGCATTTATGTGTATTCACCTTGTATTAATTTATTCGCATCTAGTCAAACTGGAAGCTGACCCCATAATATTTCAGAGACGACTATTTCTTTACATTAACTAAAATATTACTATTTTCACAGCAGTGGCGATTTGATTCATGCCTCATGCATAATATGAAACTATGAAACCTACCTACATACCGAATATTCTTTGAATTCAACCTAGTACATGAATAAACGATGTAAAATTGATAGGGACAAAGGACCAAAAAATGTCGCAGTCTTATCTCACACAAAATGGCGGACCGTGCATATAAGCACAGTAAACTCTTACGGTCCTATATAAGTAAACTGCATAAATAACCCCTTACTTGAAGCCTTACACTTTGATGAAAAAGAACATAAATTAGAGATAATGACGATCACCATGCAACCAGTCACCAGTAATTTTGTATAAATATCCTATCTATCTATTTATACTAAATATCAGAAAAAGCAGCTCTGCTTACCTCTGTTTACAGGTTTCAAAGCTTGATTTTAAATAGGAAATAATATTAAATTAATCAGCAATCAGCATCTCCCACCGCAATCTACAAAAGAAAAGTGCATTCGTTCATACAGAAGAGTTCTGTTGAGCATTGGTGGTGCTGGTCCTCTAGTCCGAGAAGCATACAATCATGGCATAACACAGGAACAGAGCTAAAAATAGAACGACATACAAAGGAAGTGTGACCTAATTAAAGTAATTAAAAAGCTTTGTTTTCTATACAATGGTAGGTTGTAAATTACTACAAAAATGTGCTGTTTGTATTCACAACAGACTACATCTGTATATTATCAATTCAAACAATTTACATAATTGACTTGAAAGAAGACAAAGAAAAATAAAATTTCAACACACAAATCTTCAGGTCTTCATCCAGCCGATGCCGTCAACTCCCCGATGCACTACATTATATTTCTTAACGTCTTCTAATACAGCCAGCGCGGTATAAACAGACAAAGTCTACGCGCGACGTACTACAAGATACATTAAGAATGTTACGTCACAGACACAGCTCTGATATATTCCAGAACTGTAAGAAACGTTACAACATCATTCGGGTTTACGTTTTCATTCTATTTTAGTTTTCGAAATTATTGCGATGATGAGAGTCAAATGAAAATTGGCATGAACTAAAAACGCGATGGTGTTGAAATTGTAACCCGAATATTGTTTTTCTTCTTTGTGTAGATAGATTCTTTTGTTGTTAAGTCTTCTATCGATCATACTTCGAAATCAAACCATACAAAGCCTAACAATAATCATCATTCGTGAAAGTACTTCAAAGCCGTCGCTTCGTGAAGGAATATTGGAAATCAATGATTGGTAAGTAGGTCAACTCAACTAATGGACACGGCACATGCGGCATTATATTCCACAAGAGTGAAGTCTATTAAAGATCCTTTCAAGAATGACCTAAATACAGACACTTATGAATACACTTCTCGTTACACAAAACAAAAATTCATGCGAAAATATTAAAATAACACAGTTTGCCAAGAAACGGGTTTTATCCTTCTAAAACTGGTCTAAACGCGATATATTCCCACAGAAATGTCTTCAAAAAACACGGTAATAATATTACAACAAAGAAGTCTTCTTCATCTTCTTGCGTCGAATCTTCTTTGATGTTAAAACACAGATTTAACCCACCATTCGACAAGACTGAGGCGATAAACAGCGCCAGTCAAGACGAAAGATGGACTAGACCCACGAAATTGTCAAAAATCTTCTTTTCTTGCAGTTATTGTTAATACACGTTAAAAATCACTGAAATACTAAAATAGAGACTTAAATCACAGGGATATTGTACGGAATTATTTTTTTATTTTGTCGGAAGCGCTCTCGACGAGCTCGCGGTGCGACTAGGGTTAAGAGCGCAATAGAACTGGTAACAGGTTGCATGTTGATCGGCAGCACTCGGATTTTTATGTGGCGTTCGGGCTCGGGTCGTGGCCTAGTTTCGCGGTACCCGCCCCGGGAGCTTCTCCACCCCGTTGCATGAGATATTCACGTTATAGAATACTGACAGCACTATATTGTAGCATAAAAATTGCAACTGGAGGGGTTAATATAATTGTAATAAAATTGCTAAAACCTAAAATTTTGGAAGAGAAAGAAAAGCAGTAGAATACTGCTTTAGTTTTACCGTGTGAGTACACGAAAATAATATTAGTGCGAATACGTTTCATGAACAGCTGTTTACACCAGTACTTAAGAGAACTACTAATTGTAGGATAAATTAACTAGCCTTGAGAATTAATTACTACAACAGTGACGACATTGTTGGTTGATTTCACTACCGTATTTCCGGTTGAATTATCTGCCAGTTTTATACAAATTATGTTTTATTACTGAACTAACGGTCCTACCCCTGTTTCGCACGGTTGACAAAACATCTAGATTTATTTATTCTGCAACGTGTTCCTTATGATATCGCATAACCGTAGGATATTAACGGGACAATGGCAAAGAATCAGCTGGCATATGAATTATTTTTTTATTTTTCATTTTTCATGCGAAATAAATCGACAGTCACGATTATTTATGTGAAACACTCTTACGTGAAATATTACAACATCGTATTTTCTTAGCTTTAAATATGAATGATTGGTTTGAATGATTTTTTTTTATTCGTACGTTTCAATGAAAGTTATATTAATTATGATTGATGTGTCAATATTTATAACAACCTTATCGGTAGCTATAGTTTTGAGCCGTTTGGGTTTGAAACACTAGGGCCGTGGGGTCGAGTGTTCATCGAGTATATCGGGACATCGCCAAGCGGTTGGTCGAATCTTCACGTGACCAGAGGGCTGGCAAATTTTTAGGTCAAAGAATCAGCATTGTCAACCAACGTGGCAATGCTGCCAGCCTTTTGGGCACTTTTCCCACTGACAGCAATGCGGACGAATTTTTTTATGCTTCCATTATTTTATATATTTTTTTTTTTTTGCCTCTGTATACTTGTACATAATTTATATAACTAATGAAATAAAAGTGATCGATGTTATCTTCGAAACTATGTATTTATGGAACACTTGTTCGAGGATGTTTGGTTTGTTTATACTTATACCTTAGAGTTACGTACATCAAAAGGAACACGTTGTATATAATTTAATATTTAAATATCATACACATAAACTTTCTGGAATAAATTCTCTATTATGATGGTGATAACCCCATCAAAATCCGTTGCCAACGCAGTCACACAGACACACAAAAAACAACTTAATTTATAATATGTATAGATTTTTTGGTAGATAGAGCCTTCCCCTACACCAGCAGTTCCTACAAAAAGTTGTTAAAACAATATCTAGTAAAACGATTTACAGTACACACATGATCTGAGGCCCTAGTGCGAGTTTCTTTTAACAGTCTCGACTTTACGCATCGACCGCGTTCGGCGCTCCGATTGGTAGCCGGCCGGCTTTCGCCAGTGAAGGGCCAATCGGAACGCCGAACGCGGTCGATGCGTAAAGTCGAGACTGTTAAAAGAAACTCACACTAAGGCCTCTGACTAAGATTATGTGCGACCTCTGAGTTTGTTTTGGTCTTTCTTCTCAGAGTAGTCAGATAGGAAACACCTTATCTAGTTTTAGAAATATAATTGATTTTTAAAGTGTATATGCATTTATGAAATAGGCACGAGATTTTCCTAAAAGATGGAACTTCCTATTTCCTTTCCAGCGGGGGAATTTCGTAACACACTTACAGAAGCAATGTCTTTCATTTTGACAGTTCAACAACATTCATTGCGTTATTTACGTTGTTGAGCAGACATATTAATCGAACATAATATGAAGCAATGGAATAGCAATATCCTTCAAAATCATTCAGATTATGATTGAAAAGTATTTTCTGATAGAAACAAAGGAAAAGTAACAACTATACTTAGTTACTCATCGACGGAAATAGAGCTGACGTCATTATTATGAAGCTAATGTTACAGACAGAGGAGGAGCTCGTGGCTAAGTAATAACAGCCGCACGGGTCGATCCATCAGGTTAAGCTACGCTTGCCGGGGTTGGTCTGTGGATGGCCATCTTTACGTTAAGCCGTTGGTCCATGCTGTCATTCGTAGTCGTATCTTTGGCAGTCGTTACGGGTCGTCAGAAGCCCGAAAGTCTGACAACCAAGTCTTACCAAAGGGGTATCGTATTAGCCAGTTACTGGGTTGTGGAAGTCAGATAGGCAGTCGCTCCATGTAAAATACTGGTATTCAGCTGCATCGGGTAAGACTGGAAACCGACCCCAACATAGTTGGGAAAAGCAGATTGATTTGTTACAGAGTAAGTGACTTTCTTTTATTGCTTGCCTTCAGTCTAATGACGCCATTGGCTTGTAATTGAAACAATATAGATACTTTAGTAAGGCGTGTTTCTATTTTCTTGTCTCATTTAATAATTATTATTATTTATATCATTATTATATTGTTTATTTTTTTATAATTTAATCATTGTTTTAATTTGGCAGTGACAGTCTGGATTTGTGCCCGGTTGATGGCAATAGGCTCGCCCCCTATTAGATGGGACTTAAACATGACTGGCGAAATGTGGGTGTAATTATTTCGTTAATTTTTTTAAACCATCATACCCACATGCTGTATTCATAATCCAATAAGTTACTAATGCTATTATGAAACAATGATATATAATTATATTATAAATTCCGTGATAATTAAGTTAGAAAGGACTAATATAGGAATCTAACTGAAATGTCAAAGTCGAACGTTTTATTTCGAATAATTAAACCAAACCTGATTGTATTTAAGTTCTAATAATCAATGTTTGTGAGGAACTTTGGCTCCTGAGATACAAGTCTCTCGATCGTTTTACTTGATTCAGGACCCAGCTGTTTGTTCTACCTGATTATGACCACCACTTGTACAATCATGTTTAGTGTATAGAACTTTATGTTTTGTCTTTGTACAATAAACTTATTATTTATTTATAAAGGCACTTTTAAATGTCAAAATGTATAAAATAGAATTGATTCTAGTTACCTCTTCCAATAGGTTGTTTCATATTCAGAATAATGGGCGAGAAATTTCAGTTAGCCCAAATACGCACGGGCGATTTATTCCCGCGGCGATTTTTTGCGTACACAGTATTTTCAAATCTCTGTATTTAGCCGAGCATTGAGAATCCAATAGAGCGCATCCAGCGCGTATCCTAGTGCGTCAAGAAAACACTCTGTTGGATATTCAACTCTCGGCGCTAAGCAGAGCGTCGAAAATCAAATACGCGAAAAAACATTGCCGTGATAAAAATACGCCCGTGCCTACCTGGGCTAACTGTAGGTGATTAGCGCTGTGCGGCCTGAATTGCACTTTATTGTGTCGTAGCAAGTCGCTTTTTATTAATCACCTAGAAGTTGCCTGTCTTTCTATGGAGTGACTCTTAGATCTTCTGACTACGTAAGACTCACTGAATTGGCCCAGCAAGACGGGCTCGCCGCGTACTTGTAGGCTCATACCTAAACTGCGGAAAGTCCCATCTGTATTAATCTATGCTTCTACCGAAAGCTAGTATTGTACGCGAAAGGACTCGGGGGGAGGGGGGAGGGAGGTCAAATCGATCAATCAACCAACCTCCTCTAATATTTAAAGTGGTTGTACTGCAGTCTGTAACTACGATTATTGTAAAATAGTAATGCGCCAGTAGTCTTACAATTGAGTCTACGGATATCGATTGGTCCTTCGGCACGGAACGATAGAGATTTTATTGCTTTCTGTTGGGTAATTGAATAGAACGAACAATGTTTTCTACTACTTTATCTTAGACCGTAAATGGGTGATCAAAGTATGTTGGAGTAAAAAAAAAAAATATTAAGAAGAAAAAAAAAGTTATTTCTACGAGGTGTGTTGGCTCGTGCCAACAAAAATATGGGTTTTAAAATTTTTGTCCTTGACATAATATCTTCCGGATTGGCGCAATAACAGCTGAACAGATTTGGATGAAATTTGGTACCTACCCAGATAGTTTATAACCTGGATTAAAACATAGGATACTTTCAATCCAGGTAGTACGTTTCCGTGGGATATTTTCCGACATCCACGCGGGCGAATCCGCGGGGAAAAGATAGTAAGTCATAAATTCGACTGAAGGAGGCAAGTTGACGATAACCTTTTGGTATCTACGTTTTGAGAACCTATTACCATTTTAGAGTGTGAATTAGCAGTTAATTAATACTAACTTTGGCCTTTACAAAAGTCCTAGAAATCCTAAGCGTGATCTTACGTTACGAGAAGGTACCTACCGATTTTAGACAGATTAAAAAAATATGCTAAATGCTGCACGGGTTAAAACTGCACATTCTAGATTTAAACATGGATGACATTTTTTTTAAACCACACTACCAAAGGTATTTCGACTTCACAATACATTCAAGAGCGGTCCACGGAAACTTTTTCAGAGATATAACTGCGACGGCATCACAAGACCTGGCTCATGCATGACAGGTTGATAGACTGTATGAACTGTATCGCCACAAAGACTCTGCTCCTAAGGACCAAAAAAAAATCATACCTGGCTAGTATTGCTGTCGAAGACGGCGTCGTAAGCATATACCCTCGGAGGCTCGGCAGCAGTCACGTTGTTCTTCGTCACAGCTACGGTATTGTTCTGGCCATCAACGGAGACGCAGCTGTAGGAACCGTCCAGCTTCTCCCGCTGGTCCATCGGACGGACGCGCACGACCACGCGTACATTCTCGACGGTTGGAGCTGCTAGCTCCGCGTCCTGTGGTACAAGAAAAAAAATGGCTGTTTAGAAAAAAAAACAGTTGCATCCCCTGAGTCTTAGACTTTGCCCCCTATTACATGGGACTTTCATCTGCCTAGCCTTTTCCCAAGTATGTTGGAGTTGACTTCTAGTCTAACCGAATGCAACTGAATACCAGAATTTTACATGGTGCGACAGTCTATCTGACCTCCATAACTTAATTACTGGGTAACACGATACCACTTTAGAATTTTTTTTTTTTAAGACTGGTCTTTGGCGATGTGTGGGCTCACTACTCACCTCTTCCTCGATAGAGTATGTAGGCGCGATGGTTAGTAATAAAGAGCTCCTAAAGGTGAACGAGCATTCGACCTTGTAGTCTAGTGTGAAATATTTGATACTGTTAAACAAGTATTGCACCATTTAAGTATATGAAAGAAAGGATGCCTCTTCCAAGAATTATTATTCAAATGAAGCTACCGTATTTTACAGAGCTATGCTTGTTCAGTCAGTGTAGAACTCCTGTTTGATGATCATGCAACTTCCCACATATCTGGGTCGTGTTAGACGCAATGCGGAATATGGACTGTTAAATTGCATTGCACTTACTTATCCCGAGTTGACTGGCTGCAAGTTAGTAACCTAATTATGTCCATACAATGTCTTATAGTGGACGGCAATAAGCCGAAAATAGGCTATTCGCAACTATGTTGGGGTCGGCTTCCAGTCTAACAGGATGCAGCTGAAGTATTTTACATGGAGCGACTGCCTATCTGACCTCCACTACCCAGTAATTGGGTAATACCCTTGGTAAGACTCAGGTCTTCTGACAACGTCGTGTACGTATTAATAACAACTGTAAAAGATCCAGGAACGCACAAATGCAATGTGTTCTTCCGAGGCACGGAGGAGTCTCGGTATGTAAAGATGGTCACCCATTCATGGACCAACCCCGGCAAGCGTAGCTTAAAACCTCATGGATTGACACGTGCGGCTGTTATTACTTAGCCGAGCGGGCTGGAAATAGTACCGAAGGCCCATTTACTTGACCTTAAAATTAGCGGTGGTCGTGCACTTAATTCAGGTATTATTACAGTAAAAATATATTTATTGTTAGTGAATAAGTGTGGTGCGTAAGTGGAAATACCTAATTGAAGAATATTGGTATATTTTAAGTCATAAAACTAAAAGATTCGGCTTTACTCCAGGGTCCAGTCGACCTATTCAAAATGTGATTGGGTTGAGTGATCCCGCGGGTCCAGTTGATCAAAGACTCAAAAGGACCAAAAAGTTTACTCGGTAAGGTTAGCTAATGGCAAAGACGCATTTTTTTTCTCTTTGTGTCTGAATGGAGTTTTTATACATATGGTTTATGCTGCAGTTATTATTTTCTTGGTAAGAAACTGTGCATGTGCTGACGAGATAATAATATGCAGACAAATACAACAAAATATTCAAATGTGTTCAAGGTTGTATGTTTTTTCTTTTGAATTGTGCAAGTACCTACAAGATATTTTTGTCTGACTAACTGTGAACAATGTAATTATTGTGAGCACAGTGACTTGGTTACTGACGTAGATATGATAGAAGCCATCCAAGTTGCCGACCGGGTGAAGATGGCGGAATCAAAGAAACAATTATCGAAATGAATGGAAATAACTTGGGATTAGATTCGAAAGGACAAAACCAACAAAAAATGATCAAAGGACCAAAAGACTTTTTACAAAAAAATAGTTTTTTTTTGTAAAAAAAAAATATTGTTCACTATTTTAGTTGTGGTACCTACTCCACACAAATTCGAATACCACTACCTGCTATGTAAATAACAGTGACAGGAACTTATAACATCATCCATACATACTAAGTGGGAAAAATACGTATTATTGAAGCCAACTCAAAAACTACCCAAGCAAAGTAAAATATATATATATGGGACCACCTCTGAAGTATGACTTACCAAACAAAAACTTTTTTACAAAAAAAAACAACCGACTTCCAAAAAAAACACTTAAAAGAGAAAAATAACTTGAATTTCGGAAGTCGGTGGCAAAAACGAAAATACAGATCCATATAGTTATATTTTAAGATGGTTCGCAGTTCGCATAGTTGAAGCCGTGATATAGTTATATCCCTATGGAAATAGTTATGAATTGCTTTCATATATATTACGGTAGGTATATTTTACTATATATGTATCTAATAAAATACTATTGTTTTTGCCACCGACTTCCGAAATTCAAGTTATTTTTCTCTTTTAAGTGTTTTTTTTGGAAGTCGGTTGTTTTTTTTTGTAAAAAAGTTTTTATTTTTCACTTTTTAGTTGTGTTTATACCTACCCCGCACAAATTCGTATACCAGTCGAATAATGGAAACATAACAAAAGATTTCTCAAAAATTAACGAAACATTCCGAGCGCCCCGCTGGTGGGGCAAATAGGAATGCCAAAAAATTTTCAGTGGAATATGCCCCACTAGTTCGACTTGGTGGGGCAGATTCCACTAGTCTAAAATCTTTATGGATTCTGCCCCACTAGGGTTGGCACCTTAGAAATGTGTAGGTAGGTATGCTCGTATTTTATATTTGTTTGGAAAAGAAAGAAATGTATAGTTAAGTAAAATATATATTTTTTGGTAATTTTATATGTTATGATGGCCCAGAGGTTAAGGCCTCGCCTCTCATGCATGAGGTTGTGGGTTCTAATGTGACTTTTTCAATTCATATGAACTTTCTGAGTTTATCTTGGACATTATTGACATCAGTGAAGGAAAACATCGTGAGGAAACATGGACTTATAGTTAATATTAGTCTGAAATCACCAACCCGTTTTGAGCAAGCGTGTTGATCAGTGCTCGTTCCTTCTCTGTATTAGACGAGGCCTTTGCCCTGCAGTGGGACAGTAATAGGCTGGTATTATTATTTTATTATTAATTTTTATTTACTAGTTGTTTCTGGAAGGAATCGGGTTGTAAATCATACGTTAATTACACAATTTGTTACAAATAAAATAAAATCTAAATGAATACAAGTCCTAGTTACATTTTACTTACATATAAATTTCTTTCTTTTCCAATCAAATATTAAATACGAGCATACCTACTTACACAAATTCTAAGGTGCCAACCCTTGTGGGGAAGAATCCATGCCATGGGGCAGAATGCATTTGCCCCACCAGTGGCGACTTGATGGGGCAAAGTGGAATGATTGAAATTTCAAAGACTATAATTAGTTCACCACGGATGGATAGATAGAACCAGCAATTATTTTTGATCTTTAGTACAATATCCAAATCACATTACGTGTACTGTTTGTTTTTGAGGAGTTCCTTCGTTTATCTCCCAAAGTATACATCAAATCTTCACAAAATTAATATGGGACCACCTCAGGAGTATACCCTTACGAATAAAAAAAGAATTTTCAAAATCGGTTGACAATTGGCGGAGAAATCGGTGAACATACATAAAAAAAAAAAAAAATACATACAGTCGAACATATAACCTCCTTTTTTTGAAGTCGGTTAAAAAAAGTCATCAAAATCATTTCATAATTGGCGGAGAAATCGAGAACCTCCTCCTTTTTGAAGTCGGTTAAAAATCATGTAACTTCTGCCCGTGAATCGACCGCGACAAATTTATTGTTTTAACATAAAATATATCCAATGACACTCGGAAATATTGTAGATTCCCAATAGTGAAAGAATTTTCAGTGGTTCTGAAGATTTCCCCAACATACAAACTCTCGAATTTTACCTCTTTATAATAATTATAGACAACGTAGGGTTGGTAGAGTATATAAATATGAGAAAAATACTAATACTACAATGATTAAGTGTGAAAAACAAAAAAAAAACAGTCTGTTCAGGAAACTTGTAGAGCGTTTCGTAAGTACTAATTTTACCAGCACCCATTTGCAAAGGTAATGCCAGTTTCATAGTAAATTATATGATTGTCTTACAACTGTAACGCTAAGTTACATTTTATTTTAACTATTGGATTACTTTTTCGGGTTCCGTACCCAAAGAGTGAAACGAGACCCTATTACTAAGACTCCGCTTTCCGTTTGTCACCAGGCTATATCTCATGAACCGTGATAGTAAGACAGTTGAAATTTTCACAAATTTTCACATTTCTGTTGCGGCTATAACAACAAAAATTTAATAAAATAAATATTTAAGGCGGCTCCCATACAACAGACATGATTTTAGATAATGGTACTGAACCCTTCGTGCGCGAATCCGACTCGCACTTGGCCGGTTTTTAAGAACATGAACAATAGAATTAGGCCTAGCACTGCGTTAATTCTGAAGTGGGCAACGTCGCTAATGGATGTCAAGTGTCATATTTCGCTGTTTTGATTAATTTGGCAATATTACTGTATGGAAATAAGAAATGTGGCTAACTAGCGAACTAGAATATTAATAATGAATTGCAATTATAACATTGAATTTGATGTTGTAAAAAAAGGCATTTAGAAAGTTTCCAAATACCTTTTTACATCTAAAATTAAAATATTCAGTGTAACAATATTAATTATTGCATTTCATAATCAATATTCTAGTTCGCTAGTTAGCCACATTTCATATTTCCATACAGTAATATTGCCAAAATTAATCAAAATAGGTAAATATTTGACAGCTATTTCCACCATTGCTAACTTTTAGGATAAACGCTCTTAATATTATGTTTAGTACTAAATTAATTTGAGAAGGAATCATTCTCCTGCACTTATCCCAATTTATTTGGAGTTAGCTCAACATGACATGTATTTCCTTCCATACTGCTCCAATAGACGTCATCTCGGTAGTCACCCCCTTTCTAGCCATATCATCTTCCACACAGTCCATCCATCGTTTCTTTGGTCTTCCCCTACTCTTATAGCCATACACATTCATACTCAAAGCTTTCCTCACGACATTTCCCTCATTCCTCCGCATTACATGCCCATAACATAACTTTTCAGTCACCAGTGTCACTTTCAGACATCCTCTTATACAAGGTCCCATTAAAATAGATGGACAAATTTTAACACAGCGTTCAGTACGTCTAACCAAAGATATCCAAGCAAAAAAAAAAACACTGATTAAAGTGATTTTATTTTGACCTAAAATAATAAATGACATTAGGTAACCAACAATTTTACTGTATTTTCGTTAGCTTAATTTATTTTTCTTGTAAGTATCTAATGCGTTTTTCTTATTATTTTTTTACCATTGTCCAAAAACTTTTGTTGGTGCCAATCAATGTTGTTTCTTATAAGGATCAAAAATCTCTATTAGATCAACTGAGGTTTGAGTACTAGAAAAGTCAGAAATCGCAAAAAAGTTTTCCCATTACATTTAAGAATTGACTAAGCATAGTAGCCTATCTTCCCATTGCTGGGATTCAAGCCTTAGCGGCTGTAAACTACTAACAGGGACTACAGCTGTTGGTTAGAAACATCATATTTCATTACCAAGTTGATGGTATTTATGTGTTATTTTTTTTACTGCACAACAACCAATGAACAGCATTTTCAAACTTATTTGTTGGTTGAATACGAGGCTTTTGGCTACTTTTGTATTTGTGAATTTTATGTGTTTTTTCTTTTCTCTATATGTGCATTTTGTTTGTGAAGAATAATCAATTTTTCTTTCTTTCTTTTCTTTGTTTTTTATTTTAACAAATGAATTTTTCTTTATTTTAACAAATCGCACCTTTGGTAGAACAAGGGCACAATTGCAGTTTTTGCAATTTTACAGGAGAGTAATTTTAAGATATTTTTTTTGTACTTAATGTGGTCTAGCTATGTTAATAATGTTCTAAGGTTGTTCTGCTTTGTATGACATAAACTATATACTATATTCTTTTAGGTGTATCATTTCTGCATATTTAAGTCATTTTGGCAATTTATGACAATTATGCCCTTGTTCTACCAAAGGTGCGAAATATTGTTGTTTGGTACACATAGGTAGTCATGTGACCCAACAATTTAAGCAATTTTGTCTGACCGCTTGATACATCAATAATTTGCAATTGAAAATATGTATTTATAAAAGGCAGTTAACACTTTTCGGGACACTGAATGCAACACAATAGAAGTTTAATTGTTATGATGTCTATGGGCATTTCACCAATAAAACTGAACACGATCAAACTATCTTAACCACATTTAAGAGCTGACAGTGTCATCATATTGCTATGGAAATATTGTTACTGACAGCTCTTAAACGTGTTTCAGATGTGCTGGTCGTGTTCAATTTCATTGGTGAAATTCGCCCTTAGTGTCCCAGAAAGTGTTAAGGCTATGCTTAGAGGAAGCGTATGTCCAGCAGTGTTTATTTTTCACTGATGCTGTTAGATCTCTTTTTCTTCTTTCAGTGTGGTTAGTGGCTAACCTGGTGTCAGTTTTAAAGTTGCCCATGGGCCTCTGAATTGGCTTTACATGCCATCGAGAAATTTTATATCTCTCAGGCATGCCCGTTGATAGATAAAACTTGTATTTGCAAAGATTTCAGGAGTAATCCTACTTATAACCCAAGCAGGTATGTACTCGGATGATTTATATATTGTACATGTACTTCATGATGGCTAAATTCTTGAGGAGATTGGCGTGCTATTTAGAACACGTACGCTCAGCTTTGGGATAAGGGAGTAGATAGAAGGGCTAGATACCTCTACATAGCTATTTTTTATTTTATTTTATGAATTTCAATTAAAACAAAAGAATTTTACCTACTTAGCGATTTATTTTATTTCACGGCGGACAATAGGTAGGTAAAAAAAAGTAAGTAGGTAGGTAAAGGTGACGCGGGCATCTAAAATTATCGAATCGACAAAACGCGGGCGGTAACCACGTTTGGTTGCGCGTCAAAATATAGGTGTACCTTAAAAGAGTTCCGAATAGTTTTCTTTACGAACTTATAGAAAATTCAAACAGACATAAATTGAAAGTACAAAGCAGATGGCAGAATACATTACGAAACGGCTAATGCGTAATTTCGTAGGTACCTAGACACACCACTCGAATTGAAGTTGAAATGACCCTGACACGAATTAAAATATGACTCACCATCCCAACTAGCACGATTGAACTAAAATACGAATAGATTGAAACTAATTAAGGAAAAGGGATGAGGGAAAATTTGTCAAAACCAAAATATATTCATAATCGATAAGATCAGTTCCAATAGGAATCCATATCAAATTCCGGAAATCACATGATAACGTGGTACTCACGGGCATTTTTCTTGAATTCAAGCGCCGCTATCAGGAATACATGTAGTTTGTTGCGTTGAACAGGGGAGAGCTGCGTCTTTTGTTTGTCGATTTTTGCAAAAATCAATACTAACGACCTACTTTTCCGTTTCAATTTCTTTGGCGAACGAAATGGAAATGACATGACGTTTTCTTCTAATGTTGCCAGTAGCATCGGTAGAAATAACTACCATTCTGAAAATCAATGAAGCACTTCCGGTTGATGAAGTTTTCTCTTTTCCTCAGAAAATGACTAAGGAAAATGACGATAATATTTGCAGTGCTTTTAATTTTTTTCCTTTTCCACTTCAATTATTTCATTGAACAAATGATGAACACAGATATTTGATTTTTTGTCGCGCTCTGCTCCGAGAGTTGAATGTCTGGATATTCAATTCTCGGAGCAGTGCGTTGAAAATCAAGCGATAATAAAAAATCGCCCGAGTTCGTGAGAGAGCTAAATCTCGTTTACCGTTTCGATTTTGGACCCATTGACTCACACTCTTTCAACGTCTTTTCGCACACGATTGGTCGCGACAAGTTCATGGGTCAGCGCTCCAGAGAGGCGTGGATCGTGATTCGACTCCGCGACATAAATTCAAATTCAAAATATTTTGTTTCACACATGAAAACTTATGAAACGTCAGAAGCTAGGTGCACGGTTCCATTGGTCGTTTCCTATGGAGAAGAGCTGGCAAGAAACTCTACGGTTACTCTTTTCAAAATAATTGGCTTTTACAATATTTTCAAATAACAGTGTTAATAGGTATGGGAGAATAGTATAGGTCTTTCAACAACTACCAGGTACTTTAAAAAATAGAAGATGGTCATTAAATCTACTAAGTCCACTAAGCCTACAGCGTTATCAGTCTCACATTCACAAAGAAGAAAAGAATCTATATAAAGATAAACAAATTAATAAAAATAAAAACCTATTTTAAACGAAATGACACAATTACTATAACAAATCTGAATAATTATCATGTCCACAAAAACCACTAATAAAGAGTTGAAATTAAATTGTAGGTAATAATGTCAAATAATAAGATGATTGATTATGTCAAGGAAGATTGTAATTGATTGAAAACAGTAATTTGGGAGCAGTTTTGTGACTTTAATGTGACAAAACTGCTCACAAACTGCTGTGTGATTTTTGATGCCTCTTGTGCGACCTTTGGGCACACTGTGTCCGCGTCAGTGGGTCTTTATGTTTGACGTAGGCCATTATTTAATGTGAATTAAGTAAATGGTGCGAAAGACAGACCCTAACAAACGTCTATCCTATGTTAAAACGTGACCGTGGTTAGCTCAAAAGAAGGTGAGGTAAAAAGGCTTGTGGAATAGCGAAAAGGTGATTTCAAAGGGATGTTCTGAGTTAGGCTAGAAATTTAATTTAATGGAGAAAACTCCTCGCCTGTTTTTTAACGTTATACTTATAACTTTCAAGTCCCGCGGTTTGACATTGACGCGCGCTTACACTTTGTAATTTTTTTATTTTTTTTTATTATAATGTTAGAAATTATATTTTGAATGATTCAGTTGATTAGTTAACAGTATATCCATCAGGCCATAAAAAAGCCGCATAAATCACCTGACACATGCGCCCATATCGTCAAGCCAGATTGACACATGTGAGTCAGAGATGACTCTCATGAGAGTCAACGGGGCTTGACGGTTTGGGACGTTAGTGACTCTCATGAGAGTCATCGGGGCTTTATCGGTAGACTCTTACATAATTTGCCGTTAATGAGGTACCAGGGAAGCCACATGTGCAGAAGGAATTATTGCCAAACTTCTTTGTCTTCAACGTAATCTTTAATTTTATAATATGCTAATATGATAAGGACACGTTTGGTTTTGAACTTCCCATCGCTAAGTTCTGTAACTGACTTTGGCAACTTTTTATAAAAGCGGTTACTGTTTGTATAAGAAATAACTTGCTTGTTTTAGTTTTAATAATCTAAATTTGGGTACCACAATTTCAAGTCTACTACTTGTATTTATATTATGGAAATCGCTTCTTATTTTGAAAAGTCTAAAGTTTTTGCGAACATACAAAATACTTTCTAAGATGTAAAGAGAGGGCAGAGTCAGTATATCAATTTCTTAGAATTTGTTTCTAAGGGACTCGCGAAAACCCATTTTATAGATCGCGCGGATTGCCCTCTTTTGTAAAATTAAAATTGAATCTACGTCAGCTGCCGATCCTCACAGCAGAACGCCAAAATAAATAATAAAATAAGCAATATACTAACCTAGCTGTGGCTATATCAGTCAACTGCCTTATTTTTATTACTGTAAAATATTATGCAGCTGAACTTAATCTACCTGAAAGAGTTCTTATGTGGGCACCCCATTGCAATTTTGAATCTAGTGATTCTTAAAAATGTAGTTTCCGTTATTGCATCTAGCTTTTTGCCATCAAGTTTTAGATTTAGACACACTTGAGGTACATTTGGGAATGAGAACCTAATACATTTAGTTTAGTATAAAAGATTATTAGCTGCGAACCATTTCGAAATAACAGACAGACTATCGTTGACATGTAAGACATCTGTATATTTTCTATCTATTTAAAAAATAAGAGAAGTGCAGAGTCAGCGCATAGAATTATATCCGATAAGTTATTCATCATGTAAGGAGTCATTTAAATAAACTAGAAATAAGAAATACTGGTACACATTTTGTATGTGACCGTTTTTTAACTTGAATTACATTTCTTCACACACATGCTATTTATAATTCGTAGGTGTATTCCATGCATTGCGCATTGCATATTTTATTGAATTCAGCATGTATCATTTTCACATTTACAATTTTCTTTGTCACTAGTTTAAAAAATACCTCTTTGTAACGGACTTGGTAGTAAATTCACATTCTACTAAAAATATTTTGTTTATAGCAATATTGAGATTTCTGTGGAAGACAAAAAAAGTGTAGTAGTAAGTTTTTTTTTTTAAATATTGTCTACATAAATTGCTAACATTTATTATTTGCATCAACAAACAAGAATAGTTGATAAATTTAATGAAAATTATTTAGTATGTTGTTTTGGCAAATTTATAATTTGCAACATTACAAAAATATACTGCAGGATTTGCACTTTTGCAGATCTGGCCACCCGTAATCAACAAGGAACGTCAAACACTGCTGATGTTTATTTTTATTAAAAAAATAAGTTTTAGTTTCTTCATGGCTTATTTGTTCATGATTAAAAAATTAAATAAATCAGATGATAAATA
Organism: Xanthia icteritia; assembly: GCA_949128155.2. NCBI lineage: Eukaryota > Metazoa > Arthropoda > Insecta > Lepidoptera > Noctuidae > Xanthia > Xanthia icteritia. The sequence continues at coordinate 4,977,506 of OY855862.1, read as the reverse complement.
ACAAGTGGTTTATCCAATAATGTCGACGGAATTGGAAGAAAACGGGATCCATATTGAGTCTGTTGACGTCAGTGAAAAAGTGAAAGAAACTCAAGAAAATGGATCAATGGTTGAAATTATTTGTGATTCCGGGCTGGACACGTTAGATTCGTGTTCTGCTGCGTTCCCAGCCTCTGATTCCGAAGTATCCCCGATTAAAAATACAATTAGCGATGATTTTCGCAATGGGTCGTCGACAGACAGCCTTTCGAATGAAAGTAGTTTATCCAGTCCAGGGTCTGAGGATGGCGTTACTGATAATTTAAACTTCGAATTTCCGCAAAAAACTGATATCGATATAGCCAAAGAATTGTTCATAAATTGTAAAGAGAGTATGAATGTAAGTGATACAAATGGAAAAAATGAGCAAAATGTTGAAATTACTGATTATAAACAAGCAGACTATAATAATATGAATAGGCCTCTTACTACCTCGACCGTAAGCTTGAACGAACATAAGTTAACTGAAAACAATGTCATCTGTATATCACCTTTCAGCAAAAGTGCTGAAAATATTTCAAACATATCATATATCAAACCAAATGAAAATGCTAGTTTAAATTCTAGCGATAAAGAATTAAATACTGACAAAATTCTCTCACAATTTGCCAGCCAGAAATCAAAAGCTAGTGCTGTACAGAAAATACCAGAAAACGTAGCGCATATAGATCCAAAATACACGAGAATACCAAAAGAATTGCTATCACAAGATATTGGTAGTATAGTAAAAAATGTTCATGGAATATTTTCCTCCGTAAGCGGTAGCTTAAAAAGTGCTTACACACACAGAACAGCATACACACAAAAACCAGTAAAAAATGCCAAAAATCTACCCAACGGTAAAGTTATGAATGATATATTTGAGGATGAGAATATGGACCAAAAATCTGAAGTCACTGATAAGCAAGAAACAACCGAACATCAAGAAATAATTCCAAATACAAATGCCGAACTTGCGGTAGTAAAATCCATGGATTTGGAAAGTTCAGAGCCTAATGACACCAAAAAGGATGGTTTGCGGTTTCAAATAGAAACATTGGAACGGGTACTGGCTGAACAGAGAAAGGAAAATGTGTCTTTGAGGGATAAAGTTAAACTGCAGTCCGATGAGCTGCAGCAAAGAGATCTGACTTTTAAAGAGTTGGAAGTTAAATTGGATATGGTGCGTGTCTTTTTATCTATTTAGCTTGTATTATCTTGCAGAGCAAAAGCTGTCCTCACCTTTAGCATGCTGTTGTCTGCTAATGCAGACCAATCCCTTTGTGTAGGATTTTACGCTTTTACATCTAAATGTCGTTAACATTTTAACTTACGGTGCTGACATCAGTGAAGTAAAAAATCACGAGGAAACTTATTGATTAATTTATATGAATAAATCCGCCTTGAGCAAGCGAGGTGATCAATGCTTGTGCCTTCTCTGTATGAGAAGAGGCCTTTGATCTGCAGTAGGGCAGTAATAGGCTGGTATTATTATTATTATATTATACTAATTGCCTGCCCCGGCTGCGCTTGGGTAGCATAAAGTACCTACCTACTCCACCTACCTACCCTACCTACATACCTTTCCCTTTCTACTTACTCTACCTACCTACCCTACCCTTTCTACTTACTCCACCTACCTACCCTACCCTTTCTACTTACTCCACCTACCTACCATACCCTTTCTACTTACTCTACCTACCTACCCTACCCTTTCTACTTACTTTACTTACCTACCCTACCTACCTACTCTACCTACCTACCCTACCTACCTAACAATGAACACAATAAAAAATAATTATCAAATTTGGTGCAGCCGTCTGCATGTTGTGACCAAGAGAATAAGGATTCATTTTTATATATATAGATTATAAATTATTATGGGCCACAAAAAAAAAAATGAGTCAGCAAATCTTTTATTGCTGAATTATCTTATAGAAATCTACCATAAACATTATCTTGTAACTTTTTATTTGAAATGTTTATTTTATCAAATACTATAATATCTACGTTATCATTATAAACAATAGAGAATGGATGTCTCTTTAAATAGACACACTTGTACAATACAACTTTTTTCTTAATGCCCCTCGGCGAACATCGTGTTTCGTTAGTTATCAGTTGCCCTTTGCACTTGGTGCAGACAGGACGCTGTCAATCGACTTGGAAGTATATAGAGTTGCTAATACTCTTTTAACTTAACGTAATTTATTAAAAAAATGGGAGCAAAGCTGTTTGTATTCGGAAATGCGGTGATTCCCGAGGGTCATTTAATAGGTAATAGGTAATACGGGCTGCTTTCCGCAACTCCACGTCAAAGCGCGTATTTAAAGGGTCATTAAGTAAATAGTTGTACTGTACTTATGTACCTAATAAAACTGCTTAAGAAATCGATGTTGGTATATCTACATACATAAACTCACGCGTTCTTCCAATGGGGCTTGGCAGAAACTAAAGATTACCACCTGGTATGGTACCCTTTTTTTTTTTTTGGTTGGGAAATTATCAAATGACTTCTCCCGCTCTGGGCGGAGCAGGAGGGCGTGTCAGACTCTTACTGACTAAAACCCACCCGTGTTCCTTCCGTTGCCTGTACGTTGCCACGGTATCCCTTTCGGACTTTCCCGCAACCCCGGCAGACTTTCCCGCAACCCTGGCAGTGGTATGGTACCCTTACATACTCCTTACACATGTATGCTGATTGTGAGTACTACGCACCTGACTGGTCTAAAGAACATCACTGATAAGGTCAGTATGTCCTAGGGCGTCCTCTGCCGGCGTTTCCACTCACATCTGCCTTGTAAATACCTTTTGTTTGTCGCCTTTCACTCATCCTTCCAAACCATGTAAGCATACTCTTTACAATGTACCTAATAAAGCTGCTTATAAATGTATGTTTGAGATAAAAAGAGTTCTTCAAAGTTTTACTGATCACCATGAAATTGGCACATGCATTTATTTTTCCAGGTTTTTTTTAATGATACATGCATAGACCATGTGAATACAATAAAAAAAAAACTTAAATCATCAAATCTTTTAATCTGCATACAAAGTTTTGTGCCTGCCAGAATCTGATGAAGCCCAAAACTACCATGACATTCGAAACATAAGCAGAGCTGTAACTATAGTACACCCACATTTCGGCAGTTATGTTTGAGTCCCATGTAATAGGGGGTGAGCCTATAGCCATCATTAGAAAGTCCTACACGCAATAGTGAAATGCAACTGCTGTACTTTTTAGATAGCAAGCGCGCGCGCAGGCGACGCGACGGTGAGGGTGGGAGCGAGACAGAACACTGGATTTAATCATATTTATTTACTAACTTGATGTCCGTACGTATTTTTCGGGTGAACACTGAAAATCAGCGCTGTGCTGTGGGTCCCTCATAGCACAGACTTATGCTGAATGGAAACCTTCTTGTCACAGTCATGACGTGCAGCTGCCGAATATTTCTGTTGTTTATATGTTTATATTGTTGATTTTTTGTATGCACGTGTTTCTGTGACAAATAAACCTATTTTTCTTTGTTTTCTTCTTTTCATTCTTCACCATACTACTTTCATATCAGGCTCTTTACACAAATCTAAATCCATAGATGGGCAAACGAGTAGACCACGCAGAACGCGAGAAAGACGCAGCCGTGATGCGGTACGCTAGCGTTGAATGTGCTGCTATCGAGGCTAAGCGCGCGGCTGAGAATGCAGCCAAGGCAGAGAAGGCTGCTCATGTGGAGGTGGAACTCTTGAACGGCAAGCTGAGGTCGGCACATGCTGAGAAGCAGAGGATCTGTCAGTTGTATGATGATAAGGTGGGTTTTCTTTGAATTATAGACAATAACAATTAAAAAAAAAATGTCTTTTTGTTTATTGGATACCTACTTCATGAAAAAATAGTTTGGTATTTTAAGTGTACAAAAAAAAAATAAACAAACATAATAGTTTAAATTAAATATGCTTGAAAAACATCTAACATCGAATATTCCTGTCACTAATGGTTATCATAGCTTCCATAGTTATCTCTGTTCAAAACTCATAATATTGAGCTCTAGAACAAAAAGAGCTGCTCAACAATAGTTTAGCTGTGTGCAGTACCACAACACTGATTAGCTACAGTCCACCCTCTACCCTCTTGAAATCAAATAAGAAGTCAAACTGGGCGTATCATACGCCCCAAAAATGTTATGCTAAAAGCGCGATTTTAAGGGCCTTTACTCCCTCAAGTTGCTTTGCATGATCCTCCGTTATATTAAAATGCAGTTTTAATTTAGAAATAAATATAGGTATGTTAAAGTTGAGGATTTATGTTATGTACAGACGCCAGCACTTCAACCTACTATAATCTGTCAAATTTCTTTAATAGATTTTCAACTTTATTACTAAAGCATAAGGTTCAAAGTAGATTGGGAAAATTTAACAGTTTCGGGTAGGTTGATGTACTGGCGTCTGTACTATGTTTGACGAAAACACGATTCCATAAAATTTTCTCGATAGAAAAGAACCAAAGTTACCCACCATGAATGAACCACTGGTATTCAAAAAATACTTCTAATTAGGTCATGAAACTTTGCATGATAACATTGATAACTGAACTAACTATAAAACAGATATTCTGTTTTTTTTTAAATTTTAATTACTGTTATTTTCGCCGTCTAAACTATTGGCGTCTTGGAGCCGCGAGCTCACCACTCAGTCTCTCTCTCACTCAGTCCACGAGCAGTATGGTGCGAGCGAGATAAAAAGTGAATTTGAGCTGAGGTACTATGGCCTCTTAATATCATACAAAACTGACTTTTCTCTCATATTTTCTACAAGTAAATAAATATTTTAATAGTTCTACATAGATTGTTCTTCATTTATTGTCCCATAATAAATTAAATAAGTATTATTTCTCTTATATACAGTGTCACGAACTAATGAACAACGAGCGCGAACTAGCGAAGTTTCGAGAAGACATGCGCGAACTAGACGGACGGTTGAAGTGGACACAGAGCAAGCTGCGGGTTGAAATGGATGCTTATAAGGTAAGAGCTATTAAGGCGCGGTGAATAGACGACTTTTATGTATTTGAGGGGGTGAAGCAGATGAAGCGGTCCCCGAATAGTCCCGCCTACTGCGGGGTGCACCGCGCAAATTTCAAAGATGCACGTCGTCCATTTTTAGGAAGCGTTATTTCACAATCTAATTAAAATGCACGATTAGCCCAGCGCGCTACCGTCCAGATTAGTAGCGAGCTTCCGCGGTGATCAATGGGTTCGAATCTCATTAGACGCATACTTATTTTCTTACTTTTCATTTTTTTATTTTACGAGTTCTTGTTTTTAAAATAATAATATATACATATTTTTGTTTTCTTATTTTTAAACAATCAATAATTGTTATTTTCTAGAAAAAGTTATAGAGAAATTATGTAGCAGATTCATCAGACAAATAATAAATAATTCGTAAATAAAATGGCTTAGGCGCAGAATGGTCAATTCTAGAAATTACCTATTCTCAAAACGGCTAATTGTCACATTGTAAAAAAAAATATAATTTAAAACAGACATTTTTATTCCTATAGATATATTTTTCTTCAGAATCATGAGTAAAATAAAAATAAAAAAACGTCCACCAAGCTTGATGGTTGATTATGGAGAAAAATAATATACAGTGTGTTACAAAAGAGTGTAGTAATATTAAAGGAAGTAAAAAGTTGTTCATAATGATGAGTACAAACTCATCATTATGAACAACTTTTACTATGGCGCCAGCCATAAAATCGCAAAAAAAACTGCTGTTTCAATCATTTTTCCCGAGTGAATAACCTTTTTGTATAAAACAGCAGTTTTTTTTTTCGCGATTTACGGGTTATTTGAGTACAATGAAAGGATGGACATTCGGACGGGGTGAACGAACAGGAAGGATACATACAATTTAAACAGGTTTATTTATTTTTATTAAATGTTATTATTTTTGACATATACCGGGTGACTGGTAATTAGTGGCCGATACCTAAACACGTGACTTTACTCATCAATATGAACAACTTTTATTAGGGGAACAAACGTGAAATCGCGAAACAAAAACAGCTGATCCCTAAATTTTGACGAGTTATGCGAACATAAATTGTAGGGAACAGCAGATTTTTTTTTCGCGATTTCTGGTTTGGTCCCCTAATAAAAGTTGTTCATATTGATGAGTAAAGTCACGTGTTTAGGTATCGGCCACTAATTACCAGTCACCCTGTATACGCATACGGAGCGAAATCTAAAGATATAAATTTTGGAAAGAAAAATGGCTAAAGTTACAATTCTTCAAAATTTAGTCTTCTACTACAACCAGGGACGTTTTCTTTGTTGTCGTCGCTTGATGTGACTACTAATGAAGATTTTTTTTCTCGCAGGGGCATCCCCCGCGCTCGCCGAGAATCGACTATTTCAGGCAAAAGCCAGTCCATGAAAAACGACACCAGCTTTTCCTTCATCTTTTTTTCCCAAAAATCCTCATCTTTTTTTATTATTTCTGTTTTTAGTGGCTTGTTTTCACCACTCCACACAGCAAACAAGCACTTTTCTCTACGTGTTACATGGAGCTGCCCTTGAATCTGATGGTACCAATTACTATTTTTGTTCACTTCAATCAGTTCACTTTTTTTATTGTATTTCCATATCTGTATCTTGTTTTCCTTTATACATTCTTCTAGACCCTTTTTGAATGCCACTAAAGGACATTTCACTTCCACTACTGTGTCTTGGCCTATTAAACCATCGGGCGTTGCTCCAATAAAGGGAAATTCGTGGTCCACGAACAACCCGCACGGTTCAATGGCGACATTTTCTTGGATGGCAAGTTGTTGTAAAGCCAGATGTTCATTTTCGACGCCATGTGCGATTGCTGCTATATTACTGAGATTACATTTATATAAAATATTTTCCACTAACTTGGCCTTATTGCTATCCTCTCTTCTTTTCACTACTAATCCGAAGTTTGATGCTGTTAGCATATTTTTTCTTAGTTCTACCCAGTCATCGCTATCTCTCTGATTTATAGTAGATAATTGAATTTTTTCTTTGTCCGAAGTTAGTTGGTTTAGATTTTGAAGGAATGATTCTTTAGCGGCATTTAATTCATCCGGTGACAAATCTGGAGTAGTACTCTGAGCCCCATAATCATGTTGAACAGCATTGTCTTTCTTTAGCATTCGATTTTTTTTATGAGGTTTTGCTTTGTTTAATTTTCTTTTCATCAGTCTTCGTTCTTCAAACTTTTTCAGGATGCTTTTGGGACTTTTCCCTAAAAATTTTTTATGAAGTAGATGCCTCGGGTGGGTGTTATTAAAAGAAACAACTGCAGCATTACAACGCGCGCGGTAACCCCGACGAAGAGAGAAATTAATTCTCTTTCCCCCCACAACCTTTGCAATCACACTGTTGAAGCGCTCTACTGCATTGGTATCCATGTCTTCAAGCATGCTTCTTGATTTTGAAAGTAATGACTGGAGTATTGTCTGTATCCTGAACCAAAATGTTGTGTTTTTTATTTCCATATGACTCTGTTGTGTTTTTTCTTTGGAACAGTAATAGTTCTTACAATTTTCATGATTACCGAAAGCATGTAGAATAGAATTTTGTACTTCGTTCCTAAAACCCGCTACTGCTTCCGTTTTGTCCTTTTCTAGTTTGTACTCTTTTATTGATGCAATAACAACCTTTCGGATACTCAGAATTTTTGATTCAGTCAGCATTTTTCTGTGCACCAAGGCATATTTTGTGTCTTTGGCTACAGCCCTTAACTTATTGCACATATTGCGCAGCACATGGTTTCGGCATTCAACTTTTTGTACGGTATGATTTTGGTAAGGGTTACGGGCCAAGATTTTGGCATAGGTAGCCGAGTCGCCGTCGGCAATTAACCTGCCATAAATAACATTGTACATCAATACAGATGTTTCAAAACCTTGGCAAATTATTTCAGACTCCATTCCGCTAGATGACCCCGTGTAGTTTTTGAAGCAAACGTGTTCTGGTGCAGCAATTTGTTTTTTTTCTGCACGAGCACATACAAGGCAGTATTTGTTTTTTATACCTAAGAACAACACTTCACCATATCTGCGACCTACGATTGCTGCAGCGCCGGACAATGCCTTATAATTATTGCCGTAGGATCGCGATGACCAACAGGCGTCGGCATATACGTCTATTAGAGGTATGCCATCTTTGCTCAACGTTCCTTCAGCTATCGCTGCATCACGCTCACGCATAGCTGCTACTGCCATGGATTCGACAGATGTTGACTCCCATTTTTCATAAACTATGTTTTGAACTTGAGCATAAGTTCTTTTCGTAAATATGGGTATGTTCATACATGCTGTAATTTCTTCAAATTGCGAAAATCCGATACCAGCAGAAGTAATTCCCGTAACGGCACCCACGTTAGTGTTGACATTATTTGTACTTGATAAATCTTCACTTGTGACAATATAGTCGTCTTTACACATATTGCACCTAAACTTGAATCTTGTGATCAAGCCAATCCTTTTTTCTCCTATGAGTGACATTTGTGAGAAATTACAATTGAACAAAGAACTATGGCCGGCTATAGTTTGCAGCTGCTGGATAAAATACACTATGTCAACGACTCTTCGACCATGAAGTGGTGGGTATATATTATCTTCTTGAGATTCGGTCGACGGTTCAAAGAATAGCACATCGTCAGTGATTTCTCTGTAAGAAAAAAAACATTATTTTATTATAAAAAAATAAATTAAAAAACAAATCATGGCAATTACGCGGTGTGTACGAATAGGTACAATGCGTGGACATAAGAGTGGGTGCAAAGACAAACTGGTGGAGACCTTAGCTGAGAACCTACGGTTTGGTAGGGTTAGTCTCCCTGTGCTACAATTACTAATATTGATTTATAACAATTGGGCTGGAAGTCGCGACGTTCGTCACGCCACTCTTCGGAAGTCGACCGCGGAGTCATCGGCTATCCTTTGTGTGACGACCTTCGCCCATCTATTGAGACTTACTCATCATAATTTGATTTTGGATTGGCTCCTGGAGTTCCAACTGTTGCAATTGAAAGTGATGTCCCTGGGTTTCCGTGCTCAGAGTTCGTTTGTAATCTAAAATTAAAAAAAATAAGTTTTTCAATTGAAATATCTACATGATTATTTTTATATCATGTGATTTTTTTGAGAAAATGAGGAATTTCAACATTTTGAGTAACTCGGATAAAGTGCCGTTAGCGGCATAATAGTGGCGCTGCATGGCTCGGCTAAAGTGAAGAGAGAATTGCATTGTCACTTGTTATTTTGTTTGATTGTTGAGCATTGCATTATACGTGCAAGGCAGCGCTACTAATATGCCGCAAATAGCGGCACTTTATCCGACCGGGATAATAGCGGCACTTTATCCGACAGGGATAAAGTGCCGCTAGCGGCACTCTATACACTTCCTTTGGCATTTAGAAAATTTGCTATTTTGTAAATTTAGCATTTTTATTATTTTGAGACTTATCCCAATTTCAATTTATTCAATTTATATTGTGGCCATTTCGAGAATTTGTCATTTTGCCCACTTAGTCATTTTGAGAAGTGGTCCTACACATACCTACTAAAGTTGATGATTTACACATAATTACAAGGTCTTACAGAAGACTGTAGAAATACGAAAAGGGGTCTTTGCAGTCATTATTATGAATTCGGGTGAATGACCTTTTTCTTAGGACGGCAGATCTGCCGTCCTTACAAAAAGTGCAATAACTCGAGTTTTGCGCCGAATTGAGATAAGCACATATTCGGAATTTGCAGAACGAGATCTATATATTCTTTTTAGACACTTTTTACGTATCTATGACGAAGCCGGTTTTAATACTAAGCATAACTGCAATATCTAGGCCGGTGCTTTATAATTTACATATCAAGAGCGAAATAACTATAGATAGGAATAACTTACTTACGCTATTAAGTAATTTTACTAACTATATCTGCAATAAGTATTAAGATACTACATTTATAATTGGCATAGTTCGTCATTTGTAACATTCATTTACTAGTTATAAGTGCAATATGTTTGAGTTATTGCAGATATGGTACGGATCTTTATTTGCGCTATTAAATAATGTACTAATTATATCTGCAATAAGTAGAGTTACTGCATTTATAATTACCATATTTCGTTACTTGTGATTCTCATTTACTAGTTATAAGTACAATAAGCTTGAGTTATTGCAATTATGTTAAGGGACCTTATTACTAATTATGAGAAGAATACTAAAATTGATGTAGTAAATAGATATATTGCATTTATTTGTAGGAAGATTAAACGAATACAGTATACCTACGCGAAATAAATTGCAATAAATTCACCATTTATTGCATTTATAAGTAGCACCAGGCGGTGAGGGGGTACGAGGGGAGTAAAATATTTCATGCAAATGTCAGTCGCGGCGCTCGCTTACATCGAGTCGGACGATCACACGCATGTGCGAGCCAGTTTTGGCGGTAAGTAACGTATTTAATATTACTTATTGTATGTTTACATGAACGCTATGATGTTATTAGCCAGTGCTACTTTATTTAGTTATTAATAGACACATATTGTTTTAATTAATTAGTTACTGACTAACAAAAATATTATTATGCTTTAAAATAGGGTAGCATAGTGGATGTTTTATCACGATAGTTGCCATTTGTAATAGGTAGGTGGCGATCTAGAGAATTTCTTGATAGAAAAATCCAATAACACATGCCCAGCATGGGAATCATGCGCTTGTGACCGCTTGACCATTGAGGCAGTACCCAGTTTTATTATGTTTGTTTATAATATTACAAGTGTGTGTTTGATGTTTTCTTTACGCGTGTTGATTTTTTGTCCCTAAGCAAAACATTTATTTTTTCAGGCAACACCATGTCCAGAAGAGACAAAATTCTTTCTTTGGCTGTTTCGCAAAATCAAAACTCAAAATCACATGTTTCTCCATCTGAACCTACCAGCCACCAGCTGATTCCAAGGCCATCAATAATTAAACCGACTACTGTTCAAAAACGTCCAATAGTGACCAACTTAAATCGACTATGGTCACGTTCTCTGGATTTCAATCACTTTAAACTATTTTTTTATTTCAAAAACGAATACAGTAACTCCTCTGTTAGTATTCAAAATTATGACCTAACATTATTTTATGAAAAATCTTTTGAAACAACCGTTACCGTTCTAAAAGACATCATGGCAGTCAGAGCCGAAAGAGGGGCATTTACAATAAAGCACAGAGTTACCCACGTGTCTGATTGGAAAGAACTAGATTTCCTACAAGTAAAAATAATTAAAAACAAATGCTTTCCTAATTTTGCAAACAAGAATTCATCGAGAGGAATAACAAAAGAACGAAAAAATAGAATAATAGCAAACTTAGTACCTTTGATGCCTGAAACCAGGAGAGGCTTTTGGTTAAACTTACCTGAAACGTCCCGAGCTTCGAACCTAGACTAAAAATATGTAAATAGTTATAAGTGTTATATATATCAGACTGATGAAAACATTGATCTCAAATTGTGCCTTAGAATAAAAAAGTAGATTACATTTTTTAAGTTTATTTTTAATATAATATTTGCGATTGTGTACTTTATAATTATTTTAACAAATGAATCTGTAGCAGCCGTTGAATTTTAAATGATGGGTAATAGACCAGAATTAATAAGTAAGATAGCGAAGTGATTCCTATTATAATTGTACTTTTTTAGTTTGAAATAAAAAGATTTAATATTATAAATTATTTTTTTTATTCATAAAATTATAACCGATTTCACATTATTTTAAAAACACATCTGAACGCAGATATGATGAGTAGACTTTGCTTTACCGAATACAGTTTCATACTAAATCGGTGAGAGGAGGAAAAATAAAGTTTCGCAAACTTCTATTTATTCATATTTGACATAAAAATGTAACATCTCTGTTTTTCTAATGTAACAAGTTAAAACTTTGGCGTTTTAAACTTGTCTGTTACTAATGAAAACCGCAATAAATGAGAAACTTAATGCACCTTTCGGTTAGGGAAAAGATAAAAAAAAAAAAATTGCTACTCAAAAATGCATCATGTTGGTTTCCTAACCATTAGTGCAATAAATAGGTTACTTATTGCGATTATGACTAGTAATCATTCTTTCTACATAGTAATAATACTTAACATTATAGTATTTATTGTTTTTTAAAGCTGGAATAAATGCGGGAACAAACATTAAGTACCACACAATATTCTCTACATTGTTATATATCATGTAGTGAAAGTTTCAATTCGATACCAAGTATAGTGATAGAGATACAAACAAAACAAAAATAAAATCTTTACCCGCGTTTTTCTCGAAATCAGGTTTAACCTAGTTATTGCACTTTTCGTAAGGACGGCAGAGATTTTGTTTCGCGATTTCAGTGTTGGAGCGGAGCCATAGTAAAAGTTGTTAGCTACAACAATATTCTGTAACACCATGTATAAGCTTACTTATGAAAAGTTTTCTCCGATGGATGTGATGGATGGGCTGACGGATTGCTCGCCAACCGTTTCTTTTTACTATAAAGAAAAAACATTGAAATTGCATTATAATTGTTTCAAAAATAAGAAAAACAAAAAAAAATGTCAAATAAGAAAATCGACAAAAAGTAAAATAATTATTAGAAAAATCAACAAAAACTATTCAGTATATTTTGGGATTTGAACCCGACGTTAGAAACTGTTGAAGATAACTCATCCAATGCACGAGACCACTAGACCAATCGAGCTATGGACTTACTAGTTGAAATTACGCATGTATAAATAATCTATAAACAAAATAAAGTGTACGCAAAAAGGTAAATACTTACTTCACAACTTCCATCATGTGTTTTTGTTTCATCGAATATGATCTCTTTATTGCCCTCCGTATATTTTTTTTGTTGCCCATTTTTTTATAAGGTCAATCACTGATTGTTTATTTACCCAACTTATGCCTAGAAATACCGATCAAAAATTTACACCAACAACGCAACTTAGAAAAAACTAACTGATTTCTGAGCGGCGAGCGGAACAAAATGACACAGGTCCATCAAGCAGCGCGCCTCAGCGGTCACTGTCGCTTCGCGTAGAAATGAAAGAGAAGCGAAAAGACGCCGCGATGGCGCGATGTTTCGTTCGACTCGTTCGAGTTATTTATTATGAATTATATATAATCCTTACAAATATCTTATTCCAATCGATAAATAATAACAACAGTTCTCCTTATTATGATATATTACATCACTGTTATTAATTTTATCAAGATTTGTTTATAAATAATACAGTTACAAGTGCTAGAATTTCTATTTTAATGGTTATTTTATGATTTTTTTCTATCGATAAAATTTACCGAAAACGTGTTTTGAACACAATGGTCCACCCATAAATATTATCAAGATTAACATATATTTTTTTTGCTGTTCTAAATTGTATACATTTGGCTAAAAGACTGTTTTATGTAGCCTATTTTGATTACGTACAGCGCCTTAATTAGAACATAACATAGCATCACGCCTATATTCTCCGAAGCCTTACGGCAGAGACTTAGAGATGGAGGAACACCCACATTTCGCCAGTAATGTTTAAATCTCATTTAATAGGGTTGAGCTCCTTAAGTTCTGGGTTGAGCTCCACGATTACTGACAAATGCTTGCACTGACAGGACAGGTCCACTCAAATCTGTGTGGTTCTTTTCTCAAAAGACCATTTCAGACACTAATCTACATGGTTCTCATATGGCCTGACCAAGATTATGTCTGGACTTTAAAAGAGACTATGACCTCTGAGTTTGTTTCGGCCTTTCTTCTCAGAGTAGTCAGATAGGAAACGCCGAACTCATCTAGCTAATTTTTAATTATTTTTTTAAGATGACGTGTAAAAGTGATTCCAATATCCTATTTACAGAATAAACAATTTCATTTCATTTCATTAGGAGGTACCACTAACCGGGTACAAAACCAGATTCCAGGTTACTAATGAGAGCAATGCAAAAGAATTAGGTATGAAATGAAATGGTTTATTCTGTACTAGCTTTTTCCCGCGGCACGTACTACTGGGATTACATACCTAATAGCCGAGGAAAAGGTCATTGACTCCTACTGCTGCACCCGCGTAGCCGTCAACCATAATTATTTTGTTACGCGTAATTTTGAATCTGTAATATCTTTTAATCTATTCATTTAAATGATATGATACCGGTCAAAATAGCTTCGGAAATAACAATGAAATTTTTATAAAATTCTGAAAGATAATAATGGTTACTGTCGGTCATCCTTAGAAGATAGACATACTTCTTTTTTTGAACTTTTTAAGATAAACAATACTGTAGAACATAATTTTTATGTATCTTTTACGGATTAAGCGGGGCACGCTAGTAAAGCTCCCAGTCGGCATGGTTTTTGCCGACATATTCAAACATAATCGTCATATTTCAGCCAACATTTACACAAAACTTTAATGAATTACACACCAAAACCTTCCTCATGAATCACTCCGTCCATTGGTAACAACCATTTGAAAATCCGTGTTTTTGAGTTTATCGCGTTCTGACAGTCAGACAGACGCGCCGGGATTTTATAATGTGTAAGGATAAGGAAATAGGATATTGGAATCACTTTTACACGTCATATTAAAAATAACCTAGATGAGTTCGGCGGTTCCTATCTGACTCTGAGAAGAAAGGCCGAAACAAACTCAGAGCTCGCAGTCTCTTTTAAAGTCCAGACATAATCTTGGTCAGGCCATATGACGTATCTTTTTAGGTAGCCAATAAAAGACCTGTACATCAACTGTGAACTACAATCTGTCAAATTTCTTTAAAAGATTTTCAACTTTATCAGTAAAGCATAAGGTTCAAAGTTGATTGGGAAAATTTTACAGTTTCGGGTAGGTTGACCTGCTGGCGTCTGTACGAGGTAGATATTCAATATTGACAACATCACAGTTCAATTCTTACAATGACTTTAATTCGACCATTATTTTCATGTTCAAAGGGGATAATAATTTTAATGCATGCACCCACAACTACCTACTCTTGTGCGTGTGCTGAGTTGTAATGGCTTTGGCATTGCTTGTCTCTGTCCTATATTTCAAAGGATTCACGCACGCAATAATAATTAATATCTAGTGTCCGACCGCAAACGGATTTTTGGCCAAAAAACGAAAATGATTTAGACATTAAAAACAATTAATATTTCCGATGTACACTGAAAGCTTGTTGGTTTTTTTTTACACCTAGGGAGAGAAGATTTTTTTTACACAGGCTTTTATAAGAAATAAAACACAATAATTACCATTAGAGGATACAACATTTCTTGTATAGGTATCTTGGTGTTAATATAACATTTTCAGCTCGGCCGAAGCTTCGGCTAGTTTCTGTCCGAAAACAAAAATATGGCCGAATCATGTGTTTTTTGGCCGAAAATGGCCGGAAACGAAAACGTAGCTTCGGTCGGTCACTATTAATATCAGACAATATAAGTTTTTGTGCAGAATTAAACTTCATTTATTCAAATTAAGCTGAGAATTAGTACTTTCTGATGGTCAGAAGTTATAAAAGACAGCCTCCGATCGGTTTTGTGAATTCAAGGAATTTAAATGCTATTTCCTAAAATTCAGACTCGTCTATTTTCGCGAGTCAAACTGCAGCCTTACCTTCAAATTTTCAAACAACATATAACTTTCTGACGTTCTTGAAAGTCTTTCTATATCTATAATCAGTGGCGGCATCTACAACACCTCATGCGCACTATGCATGATACTGACGACGTCACGCGAAATCCTGCATCGCGCAAACAAAGTTTACCGCGCGACTAGCATACACACAACGTCCCGAGATTAATCGTCGGACCAGCTTCCACTGTAGGTAAGCGCCAACCAAAACCGACGCCCTCGTTGCTAGATCGGCTCTTGCTGGGCCTTCTCTAGGGAATTAGGGGTCTCATCCAGCCGGGGCCTGGTCGTGATGCACATCGGGCGCTCCTACAGTCACACCCCAACACACTTCAGAACCTGTTCAGAACGCAGAGGGGAGGCAAACCCCTCGGCGTTTTATCCCGATATTCCCACGGGATCGAGACTTATACGAGTGAAACCGCGAGGCGCAGCTAGTCTTTGTTCTTCGGCTGTATGAATTATTATGTCGTTTATTTATTTTCTTCCATATATTGTTACATTTTTAAATATTTCTTACAATAAAAATATATTAAAAAAACATTAAAAAATATGGTCCAAGCTACCGGTGGTTAGGGCTGCAGAGACAGGAACCTCCTCACAATGCGCGCCGTATCGAGGAGTACTGCCTTCTGAATCAGGCCCTTGATCGAGCCGCCTAACGAGAGTTTCGAAAGATGTTGGTCGAGGCTTTCGGCCATCAGTCCATTGGCCGTTACGACAATCGGCACAATGATAGCCGAGCTCACATTCCACATGTCGACAACCTCGTGTGCTAAGTCGAGATATTTTATTTGTTTCTCTTTCTCAGCTTTCACGAGGTTCTCGTCGTGTGGAATGGTAACATCGACTATCATTGCTTGGCGCGCTGATCGATCTATCACCACTATATCAGGCTTATTGGCGTGACATGGTCATTTTCAAGAACTGGGTCGGGCACATATTTATAATACGGTACCTCAGAGTCAACAAGTTTATATTTCAGAGCAAATTGCTGGTGAATAATCCTGGCCACTTGGTTATGCCTGTGCAAGTACTCGCCGTTAGCCAGATGCGAACAACCAGAGATAATTATTATTATGATATTCTTTGGCAGGATGCTTCAGAACGCGCAGAGAAACTTACTCAGCAGGTGACTGAATTAGAAACGGCAAGGGAAGCCGCTACTGCTAACGCTACCGACTGCGCTAGAGCCAAACAACTGGGTAAGTCTGTTATCTGCTTGCCTTGGAGGTTGGAGCTGGTTAAAGAGTGGTTGTGCTGGTTATGCGTACAGATAACGACAAATGAAAGTAAATTGACGGCACGGTTGGCGCACTGGTTAAGCGATTGACTGTTACGCTGCCTGTCGCGGGTTCGGTTCCCGCACGGAACAAAATATTTGTATGACCTACAAGTAGTTGTTCCGGGTCTGGCTGTTTGTGTATGTGAGTTTAAATGTTTTAAACGCACCCACACACAATACAGGAGAAATTCCTAGTGCGGGGAAACGTTAATAATTCTTAAGTCATTTATTTAAACGAGGCTGAGAATCAGCACTTTTCGAACGTCAAAATTACATAAGACAGTTTAACAACTGTAACTTGCTTTCAGGCCTAGATGAGTAAAATTAGGCCAATTGCGAGTCAAATTTACGCAGTAAAAGGTTCAGAGGCTCTAGTGTGAGTTTCGTTTAGCCATCTCGACTTTACGCATCGACCGCGTTCGGCGCTCCGATTGGCAGCCGGCCGGCCTTCACCAGTGTAGGGCCAATCGGAGCGCCGAACGCGGTCGATGCGTAAAGTCGAGATGGTTAAACGAAACTCACACTAGAGCCTCTGAACTACCAAAAATATTAAAGATTTCCTTCTTTATTTGGTACTAGCTGCGCCCCGCGGTTTCATCCGCATATGTTTTGATCTCGTGGGAATTCAAATTCGTTTTTACGCTTTAACGCTAGAACGACTGAACGGATTTTGATGAAATTTGGCGCATGGGTAGACTAAGACCTGGATAATTCAATTTTTCAATTCAAATCATTTATTTCAGATAAATTACAATCACTAATATAATATGATCATAAATTATAATTATGTTAAAATAAATATATGTTTATTTAATTTAATAAGACACAAAGACGAAAATGACACACAATGAAGAAAAAGACGAAATAGACACACAATGACACAACAATGGAAACATTGGATCAGGACCGCACTACTCGTACATGTAGTTTTGTCCAATGTTCCATGAAGGAGCAATCCACATCCATTCTCCCTGCAATAAGCTGCAGGAAGCTGTTGGGGCTGCCCCGTATGCGGCGCATCAGAGACGCTATTCTTTTGCGATGTATCGCTTGGAAGCCATCCTAGGCCATGACTACTTAACCGGGCTTTCCTGCGGCTGCCTTAAGCTACTAAACTCAAAGCCTCCAGCCAGGGGCGAAAACTATTCTAATTAAAACTAGGCGAGCGCTCGCTAAGGGCACCCCCTGTGGGGTACGAACCTTGGCTTAGGGCGTCGCTGGGGGAGGACAGCAAGATGGGACAGGCTGGATCAAGGATGTTTCATGATTATTAATCGGGGAATTTAAAGCCCCAGGCTCTGCATCGACGCGGGCTGGCGCATCGTCGAGCAAGGGTCGGGGTGGATTGGAAGCCATCCACTTGAGCGTCTGCAAACATACCTGATGCGCTACAAAAGCGTGGCAACCCCATAAGATATAAGGATAAGGCCATAGGATACTTTTTATCCGGATATTCCCACGGGATCGAGACTTATGCGGGTGAAACCGCGGGCCGCAGCTAGTTCTGTGATAATATGTCAAAACGTGTATTATGTTTTTTTTAACAGAAGCAGAACTAAAAGAATGTCAAGCAACTTTAATCCTGTGTCGTCACGAACGAGACGAATTAGAGCGACGGCTAACATCTAGCTCACAACAACTGGATAGTTGCACGCGGGAGAGAGACACTGCCAGCGCCGCTCTCGCTCGCTCTACCGCTGAGGTATGAAAAGAAAATAATTGTCTAGTGAAACACAATATTAACAACTTTTTTATTAATTGGCGATAATTCATAGACTTTATTGTATCAGAGTCAATCATAGCAATAAAACAAAAACATCTGAACTGAAAATCAAATTCAAAGCATTTATTTCCATTAAACCATTTACAGGCACTTTTGAATTGTCACAGAGTCGGTCAGTTAGAAAGTTGAAGCTAGTTGCCCATTCCAAAACGTAGATCTCTATGGAGAAGAACGGGCAAGAAACTCCAAGGACACTGACATCTCACCTTTTTAATAAGCAACATTAAAGGGGCGGGGCTTCGTCAAGGTCGTTTCTGACAGCCAACTCTAGCACCGCGCGCGCTCATTGGTCAAGTCAAATAGCGCGCGCTTCCCCAGCTTCCTGTTACACACTTCCGTTGCTTTTCACGAAATCACTCCCACAGATTGCTGGAAAGCGAGAGGAAAGATGTTGCACATCATAAATAAAGTTTTCCTATAGTTAACATTTTAAGTAGACTGCGTATCGTGGGATTCTTGTTTTTACAAACAAGTAAACAAAAACGCTTCAAAAACGGTGAAGGAAAACATC
Source organism: Xanthia icteritia (assembly GCA_949128155.2). Taxonomy (NCBI): domain Eukaryota; kingdom Metazoa; phylum Arthropoda; class Insecta; order Lepidoptera; family Noctuidae; genus Xanthia; species Xanthia icteritia. The sequence continues at coordinate 4,958,225 of OY855862.1, read as the reverse complement.
GTGAGGAAACCGGCATGCCTGAGAGATATTTCTCGACGACATGTGAAGCCAAGTCAGAGACCCATGGGCGGCTTTAAAACTCTGGGCTCTCGGGTTTTGTCGACGGAAGAATAGACAAAACGACAGATATAATCACAATCTGTAATTTTGCCTATTCTTCCGTCAACAAAACCCGTTTCTATGGCGGTCATGCTGCGCGTGCTGGTTTGTCACTAACCACACGAGAAGAAGAAGAACAAAATAATAGGGATGTTGACAAAATTCTTTATTTTTGTCCGTCAGGTAGAATATTATCTAAACTAATATTATAAAGAGGAAATATTGTTTTGTTTGTTTGTACCGAATAAGCTCTAGACTGATCTTAACTGACCGACTGATCTTTGTTTGCCAAACATGTAAGCAAACACGAGTTTTAGGAAAAACAACTGTAATACCTACTCATAGGGTTCAGTTTGCGCTACAACTTCATATGATTTTTTATGACTTTTTCAACAGTACTAGTCAGTCTAAAATCAATTTTATTTACACTTTCATAAAGTTGATGTTTGTTTAAGTGGAAATAACATTGATTCGAAACAATTATTTAAATAGACCTTATGTAGTTTATTTATTTATTTAGAGATATAAAAATTATGTATTAGGTATGTTGAAACTGTTGGTACTCCCCGTCACTTGTCCATAAGGGTTCATTAGAAAACCAGCGTCAGACCGCATTTGTCGGGCATTGATTCTGAAATGAACCTTTTTGGCACAGCCGTGAGGCACACACTATAATGGCTTTAAAATTATTTTCACTTTTATCTTTGTATTATGTGTTTAACTGGGCAATGGCATGGTGGTAAAAAAAAATAAAAATGCAAGGTACTTGCATAGCAAGTTACTGGTCGGTGTATTCCTGACTTAGAATCCCATTTTATTTATTTATTTAACCATTTATGTACACACATTTATATAAACAGACAAGAAGAAAAGAACAGAAAAATACGTACAAAGGTGATGCTTATTTCTAAAGAAATCTCTTCCAGCATACCTGCGATAGGACAGAGGGTAAAAAGACATGTAGACACCGTGTGTAAGAGTAGAGAGAAAGTAATATACATAAAATCAAAACAATTCACTTAATAAGATAAAAAATTATATGAGAATATACTTACATACATACATACATACATACAATCGTACATACTAAAATAAATAAAATACAAAATAAATACCAACGGAACTATGACGAAGTGGAAAGATAGTGTTCTTTCACTCTTCTTTTAAATACTGCAACAGTCTGGCAGTCCCTAATGTCGGGCGGAAGTGAATTCCACAACCGCACCGCGTGCACAGTGAAGGAGTAGGAGTAGAAGTCAGTGGAGGCATTTTAAAATCCATTCTGTTTAATATTTGTCAGGTGGAACATCTAAAGGAAAGTAATCTTCGTCTGGAAGAGGAGGCGGCAGAGTTAGCAGCGTTGAGGGCTAAAGCAGCGCTTGCGGATACTCTCAGTGCGCAGTTACAGAGGTACGTATTCTTTAACACCTTCAGTGCTGGGAGCCCTCCTGGAGGGTTCACTAAGTCGCATATGGGATGCCGGGAACCCTCGCGGTGGGCTCATTTTTAATGTAGATTTTTCTTAGCGAATACAGCATTCTAAACCGTAAAAATAAAATCAGATGTATATTTTAACAAGATTTATTAGTATATAAGGTCCCATTAAAATATATTATATTATATATTAATCATTCAGACCACCAAAATAATGACAATGGTACAAAAATAATAAGAAAAACGCATTAGATACTTACAAGGAACAATAAATCAGCTAACGAAAATATACAAAAAAAAAAAAATACCTTTCAAAAATTACAAAAAATGCCCCATTTTTACCGCCGCGATTAGAGGACTACCAGACAAATTCTAAAAGTTTTTAACATAAAAGAAAATGATAGGAACCTAGATATACACTTTCTTAAAAAAATATGTAAAAAATACTTGAGTCGGCTCGGTTTTCGAGGAGAAAAAAGGGGAATACGGAACGTCGATCTCGTCAATTTTTTTTGTGATATAATCGGTCTGCTGTGGAGCTGCAGCTGTCTCTATCGCACTCTACGGGGGCAGGCTTGAGGTAAGACGACGGCAATAGTTTCTTCAAATACCTATTTTTCAAATTCCTCGCAGCCCCTGTTCCCTCTTAAGACATAGCGCTGTCAACAGTGACGTGAGGCCGGTTTCGTAACTAAGGCCCGTATTACAGAACCTCACTCAAGACTCGAGCATTACTTAAAACTAGTTTCAACCAATCAAAAGGCTTTAAACGAGTTTTAAGTAATGCTTGAGTTTTGAGTGAGGTTCTGTAATACGGGCCTAAGTGAGATGTAGTTTGATTGTAAACGTGTGCGTGTGAGCGAGAGGAGGTGTAGTTTTGGCATGCTTCACTGTATTGTTTGCAGCGCTATGTCTTGATTTTTTATTCGGTCTGAGTTTGAACTGTAGTAGAAAATTCTTGGAGTTTCTTAGATTTTTTTTGAACAAGAAGCGGTAGTTGAATTTAACTTTATAACGCGAACTTATTTGGAACCGGTCCCGCCCACAATCCGCTCGTCTAATAAGGGTGCAGCTGCTAGCTAGAATGTTCTAGAAACCGTGTGAAAAACAGACGCCCGCCTTTTTTGTCAAGAGCCGTATGACATTCGTCAGCTGGGTGGGCAGCGCACCAAGATATAATTTACGAAACCTTTTTTCTCCGCCCCGAAACCCTATTGTTTTCATCTATATTGTAAAAAAAAAAATCTGTACAAAATACATATTAAACATAAATTAGGAAATAAATAGTACACGATAAATTACAAACTACAACTCGATGAAATTGTCGGTAATGGACGTTGGAATGTTTCATGATATTTTAGCTAAGCCTACGTCTGAAGCGGCAGAAATATTATATACTTTTTTAGATAAAAAATTAGATTAAGTTTTGTGTGACTAAGATGAGTTAATTTTGTTGAGGAGTTAGTCGTTATTTGTATAAGCACGATGGGATTGACATCGTCGCATATGTGTACAAAAATCCCTTAAATAAATAATATTATAAAAATAAAAATAAATTACAAATTAAGAATCATATTTTGCTAATAATTACTTATTATCACTTCACATTAATTCTCTTTCCGACAGAGAAACAGAGCGAGCATCACAAGCAGAAGAAGCATTGTCGGTCGAGCGAGCGGTCGCAGAGACATGCGGCCGCAGAGAGGCCGCTGCGCTGGAACACGCGGCCAAACTGACGGCCAACCACGTCGCTGTCAGCGCAGCCGCCAGCCGGTATGAGTCTGAGGTATGTAACAATAGATTCAGCTTTCCAAAAGTATCTGCTTCGGGAATCATCGTCTATCTTCGGAAATACAACCGCACCATAATGAGATCTAATATAGAGCTGTTACAACCATGAAAGTACTTGCTTATTGTATTACCATGTTTACAAAATTATAGATTAACAATTCTATGCAATTAAAAAAAACTTTGCAATGATTGGTGAAAAAAAACTTAGAAGCGTTGCCTCTGTGGCGCGACGTTCGTGCTAATCCGAAGATAACCGAAGCGCATACCTTCTCTGGTTTACCTGTAGTTATAGCAAATTAAAATCGTAAGTAATATTACAAATGCGAAAGTGAGTTTGTTTGTTACGCTTTCACGCTAAAACGGCTGAACGGATTTGGATGAAATTTGGCACATGGGTAGACCATGACCTGGAGGAAGACATAGGACACATTTTTATCTTGACATTCCTAGTGCAGCTAGTTATATCAATGATTTTCTTAACTCAAATTCCTACAGTACATTCGCGTTAAGAAAATAGTGAGTCGTTGGCCTAGCGCCGCCCCTCGACTAATCGGGTCGTATAGTAACTACAATACCAAAGGCCGTTGCCAGGCCATGTTATCAGCTGTAGGTACATGAATTTATGAGTTTAGAATATCTGTGTAGTTTCGCCAGCTAATTTTATTTGACCTTGTATAGGTCTGTCTCTATTGTCATACTAGTAGCATAATCTGCTTAGTTTTTTCTTACTATGTTGGAGTCGGCTTCCAGTCTGACCGGATGCAGCTGAATACCAGGTTTTACATGGAACGACTGCCTATCTGACCTCCACAACCCAGTTACTGAGTAACACGATACCTGTTGGTAAGACTACAGATTAATACAGATGGTTCACAACGCAAAATCATTTAAATAAAAAGCGACTCTTGCTACGACACAATAAAGTACAATTTGAGTCGCACAGCACTAATTACCTACAGTTATATTCACCTAGAAGTTGCCTCTTTTCTATCGCGTAAGTCTTAGATCTCTTCTGACTACGTTAGACTTCTGACTACGTTTGATCGTCTTCTGACTACGTTACACTCACTGAATTGGCGCGACAAGTCGAGCCCGCTGCGTATTTGTAGCTTCATACCTAAAATGCGGAGTGCACCTTCTGTACTATTCTGTGGTAAGACTGACTTGCCGGAAAACAAATTTATGAATTAAATAACACTTTCATTGAATATGTGGATTTCGTGTTTTAAATGTACCAGCGGACAGACATACACTCGTTTTTAACACTTCCCGTTATTATCTTACCGATGACATAAACCTGTAACTCCACATTATAGGCGCGGGCACTAGGCGCTGACAATGCTTCGCTTCGGGAACGGATAGCCACTTTAGAAGGAGATTGTACGCGACTGCATGCCGCCTTAGCCGAGGAGACCGATAGGAGGAATAAGGAGAATAGGGTGCTGGCTAGAAAGGTATGTAATTGTAAATATTATTAGACTATAACACCTGTATCACCTAAACGAGTAGTATCTGGTGACAATGATCCATACTAATTTTCTTTCCTTCCGTGAGTCCTAATGACTATCAAAGAATTAGAATTGGTATTATTTATTAATACGCTTTTATTAGCTTGACCTGTATCTATCTATATATCTATGTAACGGAATCTGTCAACGTAATTTTCACCAATTTTGTATTGTATGTATGTTTGTATGTCAACTTATTTTACTCGTATGCTTGTAAAAAATAGTAGTTAAAAAAAACACGCTTTTTAAACGAACTAAAAGTTATAATAGTTATTTATGCAACTGTTGTAGGCAGAGGTGGCTGTACACTCAGAATCAATTTGCCTAGCCTTTTCCATACTATAATGGGGTCGGCTTCCAGTCTAACAGGATGCAGCTAAATACAAGTATTTAACATGGAGAGACTGCCTATCTGACCTCCACAACCCAGTAACTGGGTAATACGATACACCTTGGTAAGACTGGTTGTCAGACTTTCGGGCTTCTGACGACCTGTAACTACTGCCAAAGATCCACGAATGTTAGCCGGGACCAACGGCTTAACAGACAGTCATGTAGTTCAATAAGTAATTTAATAAGTAATAGAGGATGGTTTTGTAGACTGCACACAGATCGGCATTATTTTTTTCATACGATTGTTTGTTTGTTGTCATTTGCCAGTGTCATAACCACAGAACATTAATTATACTCTACGAGGTTATTACACAATTTACGCAATGTAAATTGATATCAAGCCATACATGAAAAAACTTCTACTGCTTGAATACGAGGCTTTTGGCTTCTTTGTATGTTTATTTTATGTCATTTTGTTGAAGGTGCGTTTTGTTTGTGCAGAATAAATATTTTTTTATTACCCTGTTTCTCCTGTAGTTAACTAATCTGACAGATAATTTCATTCGTGACGAATTTAGTTCCATTTCAGAATGTATCAGAAGGTAGGTAGTGTCTATCTGGCTTGGGCACTGTCAAATCACTTATCTTCTCCATAACCTATTTTTGTAACGTGAAAATAGCTTCAAACAAACAACTTTAAATTAATTAATTTTATAACTCTTGCAGGTGGCGGAGTTAACAGAAGAAGTATCAGAAGCGAACAAGAAGCTGGAGTGGGAGAAGGGAGAGAACGGCGTGCTCAAGAAGAAACATACTAGTGCCATAAAGGTATCTTCTTCTTATATATAAAATTCTCGTGTCACAATGTTCGTTCCCGTACTCCTCTGAAACGGCTTGACCGATTCTCATGAAATTTTGTGAGCATATTGAGTAGGTCTGAGAATCGGCCAACATCAATTTTTTTTTTAATTTTTTTTTTCTTATATTTTTTTTTTTTTTACTTTTTTCTTTTTACCTTATATGGCAAAACATCGTTTGCCGGGTCAGCTAGTATATTATATATGTAGCCTCCTGGCTGAAGGCTTTAAGTTAGTAGCTTAAGGCAGCTAAGCCGAGGTTCCCTCTATTGTTGGTGAATCATTTGGGTTAGGTTAGAACCGTGACCATTAACGCGCGAAGGCGAGCGAGCGAACTAGGCGTTTTTACCATATTAGACTAAATAGATTTTATTTCTTCTGAGAGGTATATCAAACGATTTTATATTCAATGTATGTTATGCTTCTAAAAATTAGTTATTTATAATTATATCAATCGTTTATTAGCTGATCATTATATCAAATAAAATAATTATAGTTGCAGTTGTTATATCTTGTAATTATTAGAGATTTTTTAATTATATCATATATTACTTACCTCTCTTCAGAGGTTACTTGCGAGACGATATATACAAAAAAAAAAAAACTGAAGTTGTTCGATTTATGTCCTAATACGACGTATGACGCTGGTTTATTTGTCTGTCTGTGATGTCTCTTGTGTATACCTTTTTAGTTGGCTTCTTTGATGGTTCAACCAGGCAAAATAAAGTATAATCGTTATTTTGAACTCGTTCAGACCAAGAGTTTCTCTTCCATGCGAAGTGTTACTTATTTTTTTAAGACAGCCGCATAATTCAATACATCAGGTTAAACTACGCTTGCCGAGGTTGGTCCGTGGATAATCCGCCTCGGAAAGCACGTTAAGCCGTTGGTCCCGGCTGTCATTCGTGGATCTTTGACAGTCGTTACGGGTCTTCAGAAGCCCGAAAATCTGTCAACCAGTCTTACCAAGGGGTATCGTATTACCCAGTAACTGTGTTGTGGAGGTCAGATAGGCAGTCGCTCCATGTAAAATACTGGTATTCAGCTGCATCCTGTTAGACTGGAAGCTGACCCCAACATAGTTGGGAAAAGGGCACATTATGATCACCGAATATTTAGTATTAGATGTAAAAAAAGTATTTAGAAACTTTCCAAATGCCTTTTTTACACCTTAAATGGTTACAACATCAAATTCAGTGTTCATTTTTAGGTCACTACTTATCGATATTTCATATTTCCATACAGTAATATTGCCAAACTAATCACAACAGGACATTATAAATCATAAATCATATTTGACAGCTATTTGTAACGCGACAATTTTTAGAATGAAGGCTCTAAAGATTGTTACCCGCCAGTATTGAACAATGATACATTTACTTGCAGGAACTGAACCGCGAGCTACAGCGCGCTATGAAGCGATGTGAGCAGCTTGAAGCGAAGTTACCGCAACAACTAGCGCCCGCTACGAGAACAGGCGAGTACTACACCAGTAATATTATCCAATAGCTTTACAAAAAAGAGGAGAAAACAGCAAGTGATTCAAGTGTTAGAATCCTGAGCGACGTAAGGGATTCATGGCCCTCGATGTAAATCCGTTTTATTCAAGAGTTGCATACTATACCTTATACCATGACTACGAAAAAAATAAAGATTTAAGGAAAATAAACATTTAATGAAGAAAAAAGGAAGGTTAAATTAATTAAGATTGAAACAATTTGTTTTCGTAAAACTTACAATATTCAAAATAGCGCCAATTTACTAATTAGCGACAGTAAAGAACACAAAACCGTTTTTATTCTAATGCTTAACTCCTTGTCGAAAATGTTGACCAATCATATCTCGAGGAGTTATTTGCACAAGGAGTTTGTATGTCGAGTATTCTTTGCACAACGAGTTGTCGAGTATTTTTTCGCAAGCAGGTTGTATAGCATTGAGATGGAGGTCGAATATATTGGTGTGTTCTAAATTCAAACTCCAAAACAGTAATTAAAAGTACTTTTTATTCACTGTTTTCAGTGAATAAAATAAGCTTTTTAGAGGGGGAATGGTATAATACTATATTATGCAATTAGTGAATAAAGGACGGATTTCAAGCGAGGGCCATAGATGAATCACGAGCAAGTGAAGGATTTTAACGACTGAATCCCGAGCGTAGCGAGTGATTCAAGTGTTAGAATCCTGAGCGACGCGAGTTGAATGTTGTGTTTATTTTGTTTTAATTTCATTAAGTACGTACTAAACGTTAAAAGCTGAGTAGTTTAAGAAAAGTCCTAACAAAATTAATTATCATCTATACTAGTAATTTATTGTTACTTTTAAAACGATTTTTAGATGAACAGTCAAAATAAAACATTCAGTTAAGGAATTCTTTTTTCAGGCTGAAAAAATATTAAAATGTCATTATCTCCTAATTATTTAAAAACACTTGACTTTTACCTTTAAACCAACGATTACACTTAATAAATAATAAAGAAATCACGACGAATCACAAGCACGACTCGCGTTTCATAGGATACTCATGATTTCACTTATTATTATTATTGCAACAGGTTCAGTATCATCATTAAGTAGCGGAGAAAGTGCTCCTCACGAAGACAGACTTCAAAACGGACATAGTGACGCATTACCAGACATACAGGTATGTTTACCAGTACCTAATTCAATTTATAGCTTATTTATGAATACCTAGAACTTACTCCTATTAAGGGGGATCACCCCATAGGGGGCCACGAGCTCCTCGGGATCCCCGGGGGGGAGGACCTCGTGGCTAAGTAATACCTGCCGCAAGGGTTGATCCATCAGGTTAAACTACGCTTGCCGGGGTTGGTCTGTGGATGGATCCTCCGTGCCTCGGAAAGCACGTTAAGCCGTTGGTCCCGGCTGTCATTCGTGGAACTTTGACAGTCGTTACGGGTCGTCAGAAGCCCGAAAGTCTGACAACCAATCTTACCAAGGGGTATCGTATAACCCAGTTATTGGGTTGTGGAGGTCAGATAGGCAGTTGCTCCATGTAACATAATGGTATTCAGCTGCAACCGGTTAGACTGGAAGCCGACTCCAATATAGTTGAGAAAAGGCTAGGCAGATTGGCAGATTAATTAAGTATGCGCTAAGCCGCGAATCTTATTAAGATCAACATACAACCTGATACTGACCTGCACATTGCAAAAAACGTAAGAAAATTCGAATTACGCGGGCTACCTTGACGCTTTCGAACGAACAATCTAAAAGGTGACAATCTATAACGCCATTTTTTTTTTGGATGGAAATTTATCAAATAACTTCTCGCGCTCTGGGTGGAGCGGGAGGGCGTGTCGGACTCTTACTGACTAAAACCCACCCGTGTTCCTTCCGTTGCCTGTACGTTGCCTGGGGCCACGGTAACCCTTTCGGACTGTCCCGCATACCTTTATAGACCTCACATATTGTTTTAAAATACTAATTACTCCAAACATCGTGGCAGATCAAGGCGAAAATGGATGTATGAACTTGTCTCCTACTACAGATTAGCACAGATCGTTCACTCCGCAAAATCATCTAAATAAAAAGCGATTCTTGCTACGACACAATAAAGTGCAATTCAGGTCGCACAGCGCTAATTACCGACAGTTATATTCACCTAGAAGTTGACTCTCTTTCTATCGCGTAACTCTTATATCTCCTGACTACGTTACGCAATTGGCCCGACAAGACGGGCCCGCCGCGTACTTTTAGCTTCATACCTAAAATGCTGAGTGCGCCTACTGTACTTATTCTGTGCTCCAACTGAATGAAATGGTCCAAATTAGAGAACAGAAGTGTGCGGAAAAGGGAGATGGAGGTATTTACCCACTAGTGGGACAATACCTACTGACTAGATAGATATAATTACATACAGTCCACACCACATAACGACTTTGAAGGGACCGTCAGATAATGGTTGTTATAGCCGATAGTCGTTATAACCAAACACTATGTTCAGTAAACAGAATGCTGGGATCAAAAAATTTCTTCGTTATAACCGGTACGTCGTTTTAAGCGAAGTCGTTATAAACTGTTTTCACTGTATTAATATTTCCTTTTAACTTTCACGCATATCTCAGGAACAAACGACCACGGTAAGATATAATAATAAATACTCTCTTGTTTTAATTTCGCAGATCAAGTTCCCAAGTGTTTTTGATAGACTATTTCCTAAGGTCAGAATAGTGGAATTATTTCTTTATTTAATGTATTTTGACCATAGATTTTTTCATAGGTTTATGTTGAAATTCTTTTGTGCTAGCCCTCGTTTTAGTATTCAGTGGTTCACTTAAGCACTTTCTAGCTATATCATCTTTCACAAAATCCATTAATCGTTTCTTTGGTCATCCTCTATTATTACAGCCATCCACATTCAGACGAATCCATGTCTGTTCGAACCTTAAAGGTACTGGTGTTAAGGGATGTAATGTAACATGTTATAAAGCGAGCAATCGTGCTGTAATGAGTCGCTCGATTCGAGTGCTCCGCCCGCTGTCGATTTTTTGGCGTTTACAATAGGCGCTCGGTTATCCGGCGCTCACTAATGCGACACGTCCAAAAGTCCGGCATTTCCTAACTTATCTCTCCATACCATAGATATCCGTCTCCTACTCTGTAATCCGGCAGGTTTCATACAAAAGTGCCGGATTACAGAGCGCGCGCATTGATCGCTGTTGTTCTGCAATACGGTCCGATTCTACGAGTAGGTAATACGTAAATTAATAAAGATTTTTTACTTTGCAAATCTGTGTTAAAATTATTTTTTACTAGCTAGCTGAAAGTTCCTATAGAAATCCATTCAAAATTCAAAGTATTTTATTTCACATAAACCTTCATGGGCACTTATGAAACGTCAGAAGCTAGGTGCACGGTTCCATTTGGTCGTTTCCTATGGAGAAGAGCCGGCATGAAACTCCACCGTTAAAAAAAAACCGTTAAAACTCTTTTAAAAATAATGGCCCTTTACAATATTTTCAAATAAGAGTGTTATTAGGTATGGGAGGACAGTAGGTCTTTCAACAAGTACCAGGTACTCAACAGAATAATGATGGTCAACAAATCATAATCATCATACAGTCTACTAGGCCTACAGCGTTCTCACATTCACAAAATTGAAAAGAATCTATATAAAGATAAATTAATTAATAAAAATAAAAACGTATTTTAAACGAAATTACGTGATTACTATTACAGCAATCTGGCGTTTCCGATAATCGCCCATTGGCGAAAAAAAGGGTGCCGGATTACCGAGCGCCTTCTGTATCTCGATAAATCCTAGCAGTAGAAACATGACTGACTATTTTATGTTCTACATTCTAGGTTCGCGAACCAGACCGTCAAACATTAATTGAGCGAATAGTATCCTTACAACGAGCCGCCGCACGTCGTTCAGAACGTTGCGAATTCCTTGAGGAACATTCTAGACAGCTCACCGCCGAGCTGAGGGCGAAGGCTCGCCTGCTGAGGCATCTCCTGTGCGAGATGCCTGCAGGGGCCGTCGGGTCCAGCCACAGGGATGACAACAAGGTAAGAAGAGAAATATAAAGTATTAATTTGGATCACACACAACCATTTACAAAAAATTTAAAAATATATAAAGAAAACCTGGGCCAAAAAGACTTCTGTCTAACGACGTTTCTACACCTGCGCACGCGCAGGAACAGTGCGGTTCGCTTGTATCTTAGGAACATAGTATGGACACATTTGGACATGTTCAGTGGTTCTTCATGTATATGAGCGGTTAGCGAGCAGTTCGCATGCAAGTTAAGTGCGGTTCGCACTTTGCATCTTAGGAACATAGACTGGACACCTTCATTTCACGGTGCGTGCGCGTGAGTTTCAATAGGGATGTTGACAGGAAAAAAAACTATTTAGTCCGTCAGTCAGATAATAAAAAAATATTAGACACGTATTTTTTGCTTTATCATATTAATAAAAAATGGTTTAGATAAAACGCATTAAAGTTGGGGAGTGGGGGCTCGCTACGTCACAGTCAGTCAGTCAGTCAGTATAAAATCTATCGGGGAGTGACGTCATGCTACATTTTAATGTATTGCCGTAATCTTTTGATTACATTAAAAATACGTGTCCAATATTTTTTAATACCCTACCTGAGGGACAAAAAAAAAATTTGTCAGACAAAAGAAAATTGCGCAGATGTGGGTCCTTGCACGCGAACCGTTCGCAACATGCGCGCGCGTAGAATGTGACGCGTCCATAGCCATTCGAGGTGCCAAACGTGCACGGTTCGAACGCGTGCGCTGGTGTGGACGCGCCTTCAAGATAATGCTGCGGAATTTATAAAATAGATGCCTAATAGTGGAAGAATCTATAATTATTTGTGCTAACGCACACAACAAACCCCGAAACTAGATAATCCGATAAAAAAAGTCAACAAGAAAAGTTATATTTTGCAAGGAAATATGACTATTTCATGAAAACATTTCGTTTCCCGATGATTTTAAATTATTTAACATCCTAAATATTATATGACTTATATCGCTTGATGGCCTGGAACACAGGTTTTCACAAACCAAGATCAGGCAGGTCTTAATTACAGTTAAAATTAAATATTACTCGATTGTAATGAATCTAAATCATAATTTTACTTTATACTTGAATAAATTTTATAGATAGATAGAATACTCTTTATTGTACCCAAATTACAGTCATAAATTTAGAAATTTTACATAGGGTGACACAATGGGCGGTCTTATCGCTTAAAACGATCTTTTACAGACAACCTTTGGATGGATTAAAGGTGGTTTTATTTTATTATCCCAAGCTACTAGAAATTTTACAAAATTGTTTCTTATCCCAGTATAAAATGCGGTCTATGTAAAACATAATTTCATTAAATATGATAATATTCCTTTGTTCATGCTGCTATGTAGAAACTGAAGCTAACCAAGGTAAATTTATATCATGTCATTTGTGTATATACCTCAATAATATGTTCCTTATCCCACATATTTATTATGAAAGGCAAAACAAATATCATTTACTCTTAACATGCTTGAAAATTCGAGCAAGATTGTGACTTTCTTTGAGATAAATCGAAAATGCCGTACTGGTCAAATACACGCGAGCATGGCTGGCAATGCTTGTATGAAAATCCATAATTCTGTCGTGTTTAGCGGCCGAATAAATCAGTATGAAAACTCATATTTACTATGTACCATTCAGTCTAAAATCAAATTTATTTACACTGTTATAAAGTTGATGTTTGTTTAAGTGGAAATAACATCAATTAGAAATAATTATTTTAATAGATCTTATGTAGTTTATTTATTTATTTAGAGGTATAAAAATCATGTATTAGGTATATTGAAGCTGTTGGTACTCCCCGTCGCTTGTCCACTTCGATCAATAATAGACTAGATTAAGGATCAGGAACAAAACTAAGTCGCTCAAGTGGCCACGTTTGCACACACGTAAACATCTACAATTCTTAGAAAAAAGTTGAATAGTATTAACAACTTCAGTTTATTATAAACCTTAATGCTTAAACATAAAGTTTAATTACCATTGCAAAATATATTTATTTAAGTCCTTTCATCGGAGAAAGTTTATAAGCAATAAATTTAAAATGTCGCTTGAAAATAAAAAGTCATCAGTATAAAAATATTTATTCTAAAATGAAACTTAAGTTCAAAGTAATTAGGTTCAAAACATTTTGTTTACAATTTCGTGCTTATTCTATTGTGGAACTAGAAATAGTTCTTGGTATTACATTTCAATGCTCAGAACACAGTAAGTATTGAAAGACGTAGAGTTGCAGAATATATATTTTTTTAGGTTCATTTTCTATGGTGGCAATTATTTTTGACCGATTCAAAAAAGTAGTAGATACTATTTTACATTGCCGCTATTACAACAAATAGGTATAAAAAAAGTAAAAATAATAATAAAGGGAGTCAAGAAACGCGTTTTCGGCGTATTCTTTATACAAAAGTATTTAAAATAGTAGTGTAATGTTTAATTACCTTTAAACAGATTCAGCTAGTTATAAAGCTGTCTTTTAGAAGTAACTTTTATTTGAGCAGTTTCTTTTTTACAAATATAATGTAATCTTACATCAATGAATTTTTCTATAATGAGTTTAAATAAGCTTATTTTATGGTTGTGTTCGTTTCCCCCAGAAAACACATCCTTTTCAATATATGCGTTTAAAACATTTACACATATAAAGTTTTTATCATACTTTTTTTGCATTGATTTGCCACCACTCATGCGAAGACAGTTCCGTATAACACGTTCGGTTTTCATGCATATGTCAAACACGTCATTTGAAGCATAACATAAACCACCCATGTCTCTTACATCTATTAATTTATGGAACCATAATTTTTCTTTAGCCCACAAATCCATTTTACAGTCCTCACAATTAATTTTCTTAACAAGGCTACTGACTACAAAACCAGAAATGTAACCTACTATTTGTGGAACAATATCTGAAGTTGGATTATAATCTAGTTTTTCAATCATTTCAGTGTAATTTGTCTGATATTTATCAAAACTGTTCTATGGATCTATTGTTTAAAATTTCTGCAGAACTTAAATTTTTCTCCTCGGTTTCTTCAAAACGGTAACCTATTGACAAGTTATTAATTTTGTTTAGTGATGATGATCCGGATAAAATTGGTATGTTCTCTATAGGTATACAATTTCCGGTAAATTTAGAGCCCAGTTCTAAATGAGACAGCAGTTTTTTAAAACTGGCTTTAAATTGTCTAGTGTTGGGATTATTATTATGTCCATTTTGACTCCGTATGTTCCCAAAAAATAGCTCGACATGGTCTTGGCTGAGTTTATATGTTAATAAAAAAGAAAGATTGTCAGTTGCAACTAAAGTTTTATACAAATAAGTCAGACTGTTGATGCACACTAATAGTCCTAATAATCCAGTATTATTCTGTGTTTTGATTAGGGGCACTTTTTTGGTTGAAAATACAGTTCTTATATCGGTACCGACTTTAAGAGCTCTTTTATTTGTAACATTAATTGCTAATGATAATAAGTAATCTTTAATTTGGTACAAGAATGACAATATTTTTTGTGAATTACCCTTATTCAAAGGGTGTTTGAATCCAAAGTCCTTAAGGTTTCTAGTATTTAGGGTATCAAAAAGATCATTAAGTATTTTAATAAATTCCACTGTGCTTTCAGATTCTCTAAATGCGGGAATTTTTAAGGTTTTATTACAAAAGTCTATAGCTTTGGCAACGCTTCTACTAAGAAGTTGCGTGGCTAATTTCACGTTCATTATTTGATTTTTAAAATGGACATGTCGATGTGAAAGTTTATTCGCCAAGTGTAAGCAGTTTTCTTCTTGCAGGTTATATAATTCCGATAAATATTGCCATCTAATTGATTTTTCACCGGTAGTATATATTACTTTCTTAGATTGGAAGGTGTTCCGCATCAGTTTTAACATATGACACGCGTCTAAAAATACTACAACATTATAATCAGCACTGGGGTGTTTGAAATCAGTTTTTAAGTTTTTTAAATCATCCAACACGCAACCCAATGTTTTCATCGTTGCAATATTGCTTTTGCAGCCATCGAACGTCACAGAACGAATTTGCACACCGATTTTATTGCATTTTTCTAAAGCCATCTTTATTAAATTCGCCTTCATATCTGCTTTAATACTGTCAATAAAAAAATAAGCTAATGGTAGTTTCCAGGAATCATTGATTGCAACTAACATAAAAACATAAGCTTGGGTGGCCATTTGGCTACTGTCGTCGCTACCTAAACCCATATCTACTAGGCCCTCATAGATTTTACCTGTCCATATCTTTTGCCTCCTAATAGACATTTCATCAGCAACTAAAGCACATAAAATATTTTTATCACTAGATTTTACTTTCTCCTCAAGCCTATTTAACGTTTCGGTGCAAAATCCAGGTTCCGCATTTACACTTCGATACCATTCATATAATGTGTGGGGGTGGGGTAAACATGTATTAAACATTTTACGTACATATTTGTATGCAGATGGCGAGTATAAATGCAGCGTTAAAGCAAATTTTCTCGCACCTGGAGGATATTTTATGAACGGCCTCGTACGATTTTTTTTATTTTTAATGTACATTCCATTGAATAATTCTGCAACTTCAACATTTTTTGCCAAATCGAAAAATATTGAATCATCAATGGATTGTTTCTTTTGAAGCAAATTAATTATGTTTTTTAAAGAACTATTTTTCTTAGTTAGTCGGTTATTTACTTTTTTTAAATTATGTATTTTCTTAGATTTAGTGTCTATAATTCTGCGATATGTCGTCAATTATTTTTTTAAGTACCCTTTTCTTGGAGTGTCACAAACAGATATTAAATCTGATAATGACGCATCAGGAGCTTCAGGAGACTTAAAACCAACTGCATCAGCCCGAGGCACGTCATGCAGTCCTGAAGTATCTTTAAAACTTAAAGTTGCTGAAGATGTGGCCTATAAAGAAACAAACACAGTTTATTGAGAACATTTGAAAAATAACTATTTAATGAACTAATTTTCTTCTGTTAAGATTTTTACAAAATTTACCTGATCTTTCGTCAATTGTAAAGATATAGCTGATTGCACTTTTATTGGTCCGTGAATTTAAAAAAAAAGTCATAATCAACTTATTATTTTATCAAAACGTTATCTTACACCAACTATTTTAATACTTTATGATAATTACCTGCAATTTGGGAACCGCTGTTTTTAGTAATCTACGCCTTTGCGTGTTTCCAGTTATGTCGAATCCGTCAAAATGAATCGAACATATTCTAGAATTTTTACAAGGGTTGTATATTTCTTCTCCTCTTTCTTTCGCGACAATAGATACCCATTCTGCACAGCGAAATGGGTCACTAGGAAATCTACAAATAAAAATACCATTACAAAATAACAACACTACTCCATGCATTCCCTGTTCAAGAACAGTCGATGTTCGATACAATAGTTGGTGCGTCGTAACAAACATTGGCCAAACAATTATAATATTAGCTAATTGAATAAAATTTACAATTTAATTCTGTTTTTACTTTATGAAAAACACTTACTGATTTAAACTTACCGAAAAAAAGATATTCCGTCCAAAACCTTGGTGTTACGGTGGTTATTTACACAGTTTTTGAACGCGCACTGCGGCATTTTGACGTCTTAATGTTGGCTATGATTGGACCATACTAATTTGAAATAAGACCACAAACGTATTCGTGGTCTTATTTTTCGGGCCGTTTTTGAAGCGCTTATCGGGAATCTAGTCTATTATTGATCGAAGCTTGTCCATAAGGGTTCATTAGAAAACCAGCGTCAGACAGCATTTGTCGGGCATTAATTTTGAAATGATCCTTTCTGACGCATCCGTGAGGCACACACTATTATTGCTTTATGATTATTTTCACTTTTTATTTTGTTATTATGTGTTTCACGAACTGTGTCCAAATAAATATTATTATTTCTTTCTTTCTGTATTTGTCGTGTAATTTAAAAATGGAACGAACTTTTTATTTCGATACATGAGAACCAAGGACGAAACTTATCAAAGAATTTATTTAAATTTCGAACTGACTTGCATTTTTACGTTCGTCCATTAATGATTTTTTTGCAGCCCGCCAGTAATATACGATTTATTAAAATCAACATTATACATAATCCGAAATAGATGTCCGAAGATTTAATAAGATTTAATCTTTGGGTCTGTCAGTTTTTGAACGTTACACATGCACGACGAAATATTCTTGCAAATGTAGGAATGTGCCTCAATGAGTAGTGTCACCATTACTGTAATTTTAATGGCTTTAGTTGCTAAACATTTTCATTCAGCGTACTTTGTATGAATAGATCGCAAACACATCAGACTTTTACAGTTCTTTTGTCATGCAATTTTTTTTAAATATTGTTTATCCAATATTTTTAATCCGTATTACAGAAAGAGATAGCTCGCCTCGGCGGCGGTGCGATGGCCGCGGTATGGGGCGGCGACCCGGGCGGACTGACGGCCGAACTGTCCCTAGAGATGAACAGACGTCTCCAAGCCGTGTTAGAAGACACGCTACTTAAGAATATCACGCTCAAGGTAAGTAGATAAAAGTGCTCGTCTTCAGATTACAAGTCAATATTTTCTTTTATGTTTAAAACTTTTCGAATTTGTCTGGTAGTCCTCTAATCACGGCGGTAAAAATGGAGCATATTTGTAATTTTTGGAGGGTCATATTTTCTTTACCAATTAGTTGCTGAAAAAAAGGAAATAATAGGGACGCGTCTACAGCAGACATTGTTTTTATGAAAAAAAAAAAAAAGATTGTTCTAGAGGCATTACTCAGGAAGAAAAAAAGGTAATACATTTATATGGTGAATCGCAGGCCCTGTTCCCTCTTAATATTTTGATTTCACGACTGTATAACTATAGTTTGATCGAAACTGCGGTTCTCGGGGCAGTGCAGGGCGCTCATTCGTCAACGCTCACGACGTCCCGCCCCCCGCCTCGCCGCGCATTCCTAAGGCACGGTTCAGCGATGAGGTCAAACTATAGACAAATAAGCACCACCGTGTACCACATCATTGCTTAACATCAAGCGAACTGCACTCAAAACTGAACCTTATTTATGATGTCATAGAAAATGATAACTGCGCAATTTTTTGGAATAATATTATAACGTAATTTTCAGGAAAACATGGACACACTGGGCGCCGAAATATCGCGACTAAAAGAGCAATCAAAACCCAACGAGTCTAAATGAACTAAATTATTATAAATATAAAATTTAAGTGAAGTCACACGATTCCAATGTTATTATTATAATGGATTAACATTCCAGAATATGCCAATGATAAAAATTAGGGCTTAAAAGTTATTTCTTTTAGTCGCCATTTTTGAAAAAGCATTTTTTAAATAAACCATTCCATTTTTCTTTGGTTTCTGAAAAAGTTTTGTTATAAATCTATCGTCAAAAAGAATTTCAAGTGCTATTTAGCGGCTGACTGACATTGACAGCGAGGCGTTGTTACTAAACGCCTCTGTGGTTTAGTGGTAAGACCACCTGTTTCAGACTCCGAGAACCCGGGTTTTATTCCCAGCGGTTTGGTTGGTGGTAGGGCTTGTTCTAAGTCCGCCTGGCTAGCCTTTATCTAAGTCTGTCGCCATAACAACAATGTTAACAGCATTGTTGTGTTTCGGCAGTTAGAGGTAAGATAGCCAGTTCCTCTGTAGTCGAGGATTCCGGGTGAAGCTCGCTTTCCCTTGGGCCTGATCGTCACTCACCATCAGGTAAAATGGAGGCTAAATAAAAAGCTAAAAAAAAATGAAACTTTCAGAATTCAGGAGTTAATTCTAGTTTCTTTTATACTTACGTACTTCTTCATCTGCGTTGGCTTTTTCCAACTATGTTGAGGTCGGCTTCCAGTCTAACCAGATGCAGCTGAATACCAGTATTTTACATGGAGCGACTGCCTCCCTGTCTTCTTTTATGGTGCTTGTCAGACCTACTCAATATTTTTATTTCCTTAATTAATTTTCTTGTATAAAAAAATGGCGACTATAAAGTTTATTTTGAAGCTTACACAATCTTATTAGAATTATAATTGAATGAATTACAATTATAATCAATTATAAAATGTTGACATTAATTTTTGTTAAAATTATTTATTAACTAACATTTAAAAACTCGATCACACGCAGTACTCGCTGCGACTAGATTCATTCGCCGCGAGTTGTACTCGTTTTCGCTGTGTATTCGCTTCGACTAGCCATTCCGCTCAGCGCGCCGCTCTGTCGAAATTCGCGTGTAGAAATCGCTGTGTGATAGGCAGGCAGCGAATACTCGCTGCGAGTATTTGCTGTGTGACCAAGGCTATAGATTAAATTAATGGGATGATGACTAAAAAAAATTTTTTTCTCCGTCTTGTAGATTATAAAAAAAATCCGTACATGTATCTTTTTTTTTACCTATTCAAAAGATTACGGCGATACATTGAGTTAAAATGTGCTATGACGTCAGGAGTATGTAGATTTTATACTTACTTGTGACGTATCAACCGGACTCCCCAACTTTAATGCGTTTTATCTAAGTCATTTTTTATTAATATGATAAAGCAAAAAATACGGGTCTAATATTTTTTTATTATCTAACTGACGGAAAAAATTGTTTTTTTTTTTTATTTTGACCCGGTCATCATCCCTGTTGCATTTGAAGCAATACTTTATTGTGGGTAAAGAGGCTAATAAGCCACAGAAGATCTTCCGTTAGAGAAAAATTAATATGCTTGGCTTAAAGTACGGGGTTCATTTAAGAGCGGTGGCTGTCATATAGCGTCTGCAATTTACCAGCGAATGACGTCACTGAAACTTTGTTTATGAAAGTAATTTTTCTGGAGTGTTTTTGACACCGTAAAATACAATAGACGTAGATATATTTAGTAACCTATTCCACTTCACTATTCCTAAAGAGCATGCGCTCAGCGTTCGGCGATCGGCGTGGCAACACGCCGTGTTCTCGACAAGTCGATCGTCATCCATAGGATGCCGGCCGTTGAGAGGTGACACGTGTCGAATTCTTACAGGGTTTTTTTTCTGACTTTTTAGGAATAGTTAAGCGAAATAGGTTATTAAAAAATTGGTTGCCTGTAAAGTCGGTATACGGGCGAAAGTTTTACGTGACAACGACTTTGCGTGCCTTTCACTTTTTATGTCTGTCTCTCTCGCTCTTAGGCGGGCTAACCATGCCCGAGTGGAAGGGACGCGTGCCTCTCACTCGCTCTCATTGTGAGCGCATAACGTGAGCGGAGCGTAACGCAGTTTCTTGAAGTGTCACCCGGCAAACCAATTTATAAGACGTTGTCACGTCAATATATCTACGTCTATTGTATCTTATAATGGATTTCCGCAAGGTTACGTCTGAATCAATTCACTATCTTGACACAGTCAAACCTCGCTACTATCATTTTCATGACAGCCGTCACTGCCACCGCTCTTCTAGGGAAACTGTAGGTTTACCGAAAACCAAGGGTAGATTTTGGTAATACCAAAATGTTACTTATGTAGACTCATTAGCAGTCAAGACGATTAGTATACTCCGTTCATTTTATACCGATATATGTGACATTCTAAACCCAGCGGTTTAAGCTGTGCGTTGACTGTCAGCGAATGAATTTAAGATTTTTATTAAATAGATTATACAAAAGTATGCTTTGACGTTATTTTGCATACTGTACAACGAGATTGGCAGTAAATATTTCTTTAAAGAATCAACTTTAACGCTTTATTCATGACTTGTGGAAGAGACACTACCATTTTGCCAATATCACGTAGGTAGACCATCAAACGCTGGATATTGCCCAGTAAATGTTTTTTTTAGTTTCAATGTAGTGCTACAAGGATATTGACAGGGGGCGTTGTTGGTGAACTTTGTAAAGTTGTCACAGAAATTTTACTGACAAAACAAGATGGTTGCATAAGTTCCGATTTTGGCCACGCGCGAGTATAGCCTTGTAGCGTTGTTTTATGCCAGCTTTAAAATAAGCATTGACATGTGTCAAAATTATCAACATAAAAAAAGAGAGTATAGTAAAGATATGTTCCACCTTTTGTCTAAAATGTTTGGTAAAACAAATTATTATGATTTATAAAACATGAGTTCTCATAAACTCATTGGGGTTTATTTATAAACGTTGTATTGATTAGCGACTGTAACTGACACGTTTGTCGCGCACTAGACGGTCATCACGACCACGACCACTGGACGCAGCGACCAGCTAAACTATAGAAACTGATGCGAATCGCGCACTTGGTCGCAACGGCCAACTAGCCGCACACCATACAATACCTTTACACGGCTACGACTACCCGGAGTCGTAGCCGTCTAGTGCGCGAGATTCCTAAACTTCTCATAACTTTAAGCAACGTTTATAAATAAATGAAGGGGTTTATTTGGAAAAATAAACTTCTCCAAAATATACCTTTAATTAATTCTTATTTAAAATACCTGTGACATTTCGAATGAAATTGTAAATATGTTTTGTTTGTATTCAACTGTGTACCTCAGTTTAAAATGTACTGTATTATATTATTGTTAAATTATTTCCATGTACTTATTATTAATTTAAGGCGAACGCACACTTATCCGAGTCGAACGCGTCGAACGAACCGAACGAAACGAATTTTAGAATTCTTTATATGAAATTCTATGAAACCTGCCCGGGTCGAATCGTTCAAATCTGGAAGATCGTTCCTAGCGTTCTCGTTGACTTCGATTCGGTCGGCGCGTTCGGCTCGGATAAGTGTGCGTTCACCTTTATTCTCTACCATTTCAGTTTATGATCGACCGTATGTCTGTATGTTGAATATTTTACATGTAATTTATCCTGCAGGCATGCCTTCTATAGTTTGACCGACGACGCTGTACCGCGCCTTAAGATTGCGTGGGGGGCAGCGCTGACGAATGAGCAGCGGGACGCCGTGAGCGTTGACGAATAAGCGGCCTGCACTACCCCCCCGGTCTCGCTGCGCACATACCTTAGGCGCGGTACAGCGGTCTCGGTCAAACTATAGTACATGGGACTTACACATAACTGGCGAAATGTGTGTTTAGTATAAAACTCTCTCCGTGGAATAAAGGCACGATGTCATGTGTTATGGATTTTCGCACGTTCTGTAGTTTCTGCCTCTAATGTAAATTATTCAATTCCATAGATTTCGGTCGATTCCTATTTTCTGTAACCGCCTATTGTACTGGTCTATTTCGTTTAATTTTATTTTCTTATATATGGTCTATTAGTACTTATAGTTCAAATGCTGTGTCATACTTTTAATACAATGTATGTTTGAAATGTTTTGTAAATTTTCGAGGCGGCTTTGCTAGACACATCTACCAAGATATACTGGTCAATTAATGTTAATGATTGATTAATATTAATTAACGTATCTGAGTGCGGCAGTAACCGTTAAATATAAAAAGTATATTCATGTTTCGCAAAACCGCTTCGAAGTTAAGAAAATTGATTAAATTGTTGAGACAATGTAAAATCTATATGAAAATAAAATGTAATTACGTTTGTTTTGTAAGTATCGTTTGTGCTATCTCATAGTTTAAATTTGTTTTCATTACATTACACTGTGATAATGATATCACAGTATCTCAATTTAATATTATAAATGCGAAAGTGAGTTTGTTTGTAACGCTTGTAAATTTAATCCAAATTCGTTCAACCGTTCTAGCATAGAACGGTTGAACGAATTTGGATTAAATTTGCCACTGGGTAGACCTGGGCTACGACGTAGTAGTTTTTGTCACGATATGACCACGGGATCGAGATTTATGCGGGTGGAAACGCGGGGCGTTGCTAGCTTATAATATTTACAGATAGTCTGTACTTATGACTCGCACGTACGATACAGAGTAGCAGGGCATTCGACGCTCCAGCTGTTACCATAGATTCAGTAGATGATTCTGAACTCCCCCTACGTTGAAATTTTCCGTCGGTTATCCTAACTCTATAATAATTTTGTAACAATATTATGATTTAAAAGAGTGTCCGTGGAGTTTCTTGCCCGTTCTTCTCCATAGGAACCTACGCTTTGGAATGGGCGACTAGCTTCATATTTCTGACTGACTGACCCCTTGACAATTCAAAAGTGCCTGTAAATGGTTTAATTGAAATAAACGCTTTGAATTGAGTTTGAATAATTTTTATATTATAAATGCGAAAGTAAGTTTTTATCCCGATAGTGCCACGGGATCGAGACTTACATTAAATATAAGTCGGCTGTTCCATACATTTTGACCGTCTAGGTATTGCACTTTTGTAGGGAACAGCTGATTCAATCTGACGTCAATTTGCAAATTGACGTAGTGTATCAATCTGCTAAAGCATTATTTTCCCTGACAGTACATCAAGTATCGCCAATCATGGAGGCATATTTTCATGATCCCGTGGTCAATACAGCTCTGCCTCCCCGTTCAAGAAAATCAAGGGCGATGTTAGTCGTTTATCACAGTGTAATGTAATTGAAGATATCTGTATGTTAATATGACTACGGTACCTCAATTTGGTGTCTATAGTTCTCGATCAAATATCATGTATTTATTGTATAGTATTATTGGACGCGCTTTATATGTACCGATGTTATTTCTGTAGTAGAAAAATAATCATTCTTCATCCATACATCTCTTTTAGTCATTTCAATATTCAGCTCCATATCATATCATATTTCACACGATTCATCGTTTCTATGGTTTCTCATTATTGTATTATAGTCGAAAACTATAAGACCCAGTTTCTGTATCGAAAATTACCGAAGCCACAGATAACCGGGCGTAACTGCCGCTTTCAAAGACGTCACTTCAAAATTATGGATTTATTTTTACTTTAATTGACCAGTATATCTTAGCAAATATTATTCTCAATCTGTCATATTTCTGACTGACAGCGTTCCTATATAATTTAAGTTAATGATCTTTGTGTGATTTCTCTGAGTGCGGCAGTAAGAAAGAAAAGAAAAAAAAAAACTTATTTGTTTCACAAACATTATTAACATTTTACTATTTAAAAAAGAATTCTGTTTTCATTATCATTAAAAAAAAAACTTCTGCAGTCGGTGCGTATACAGCGCGTGGACATTGTATTGTAAAATAAGAGATTATTATCGTAACATTGTTGTGAAGTGGGAATTTTACGCGACTCGCGACCGTTGTGTTGTATCAAATATATTTTCAGCATTCTTTACTCGTTTTATTTTGCAACTATCGGCATTTCCACATTCTAAGTTGTATTGTCGACCTCGTAATTGGTTCATCACCCTACTTCACTGCTGGGGCACACACGAGGAGTGGGCCGTAATCCACCACGCGGGCCCAGTGCGGGATGTTGATGAGTCTGATGATGTTGATGACATGTCACATGTCTTCGAATTTTTGGTTCTAGACGTACTGGTTTCAAGCGCCTGTCTGACTTCGAACCTACTACCTACAACTCATAAGTCGCGGCCGTTACCACTTGGCCACCACTGCTCCTGGAGCAGAGGAATATCACTTGCAAGTCTAGATTTATTTGCCTATGTGAAATAGTTTTACCTTAATGAAGGTTCAACTTACTGTTCAAAAGTGTACTGGTAAAGTTATTACGAGGTCAACTCTACAAACGCTGACACAAACGTCAAATAAAAGAAAAAGAAAGAAAGAAAAATTGTTTATTCTGCACTAACCAAACGCGCATTTAAGGGGGAAAAAAAACATAAAATACACAAATACAAAAGTGGTCAAAAGCCTCGTAATCAACCAACAAATAACAAGTTTGAAAATGTTGTTCATTGGTTGACGCAAAGGCCACGGACCAAAGACAATATTACGTAATTACGGTTGCGACATTGGCAAATGACAACAAAAACAAAATGCCGATTGCAGTTGCAAATGGGTCTTCGGGCGTCTTCGTATTCAAAATTGCATAACATTGTTTTACAGTATTTTTATCTCACGAAGCGACGCGCGCTTTACTTGTGGTTACCAAGTGTAAACACGCTGTGAATGGGTGTGTAAGTGCAGGAGCTCTCGGTATCACCCGAGACAATGGCGAAGTCGGAAGTGTGAGTGTGTGTTATGTGCTGACGCTACTCGTCTTCACGCACAAATGCACAGCTTGTTTGTACACTTGGTCACCACAAGTAAAGCGCGCGTCGCTTCGTGAGATACAAAATACAATAGCAAGATGTTTTTGTGTGCGGGAAACGAACATTCAATAGTTTGTGTATGAAAAATGCTTCCAGCTAATCAGCGTTCGCAATTAAGTTTACTAACATGAAAACAACAATGAGTTTTTGAAAAAAATACTTTAATACCTTCACATAAAGTTGTGTCTCCTGTAGTTGTCATAATCTTCACTATTATAAATGCGAAAATGAGTTTGTTTGTGTTTGTTACGCTTTCACGCAAAAACGGCTGAACGGATTAGGATGAAAATTGGCACATGGGTAAATCATGACCTGGAGGACATAGAATCTTTTATCCCGATATTCCCACGGTATCGAGACTTAGGTATGCGGGTGAAACTGCGGGACGCAGCTAGTCAGCAATAATAAGAAGTGGGGATGATGTATACAGAAAAAAATACAAATTTCGTAAGAAAATAAAAACGTATTTATATTTATTTAAAGTCATTACAATCACAGACATACTATTTATTTTACAAACAATATTATTGATGAATTACCATATTATTGTTTATTTTTCAGCACCATCATCGGTTTTTGGATGTTAAACGCTGAAACCAGGTCCTGGAATGAGAAAAAGTATACAGCGTAAAGCTCTGGCCGAACAGACAAATCGCGAAAAATCTTTCGCCGATTGTGTACTAACTTCTATGGCGGTGTTCCAACTGGCGGAATAGTCACTTGATTTCTTTGGGCCAGCGCTGACTTGCCGAGCCGCAGCGCAGCGCGGTTGTCACTACCAAACAGATATCGACCTTGCTTCAGTTGAAATAAAGTTTAGAATAAACAAGCTTCCATTAGCGTATCTAAGCGAAAAAAGGAGCGCGCCTCAGGTTATTTATTTTCGACTTTATTTTAAGGGAGGTAATGCTGATATTTGTTTGGGAGTGACAACCGAACTGCGCTGCGCCTCGCCAGAATTGCGCCAGCCCTTATGCTCGGTTCCTATAAACAATAACGAATCGTTTCCCTTACCAGTGGTATATTTTTTATTGCCAAACTGGGCTCATAGATTCGTAAGCAAATTTTACTTGTGATAGCTACTTCTATATGGGATGGTCTACTAAGCAAAGCTATGAGGTCTGCTTCATTATTGGCAAAGATAGAAGAGTCCTAATTTTTACTGATAACGGTCCGTAAAGTATGTGTAAGATCCGGCCATAAATCAATCGACGTTATGACTAATCTTTTATTTGAGTGCTTATATATAAAAAAAACTGGTTTACGGGTCTATTAGACCCAACAGGAGCACCAAGGAGTAGTGTGTGATCGGCTTCCATTCTAATCGGATGCAGCTGAATACCAGTATTTTAAACTGAGCGACTTTCGAGCTTCTGAGGCCCTAGTGTGAGTTTCTTTTAACAGTCTCGACTTTACGCATCAACCGCGTTCGGCGCTCCGATTGGAAGCCGGCCGGTCTTCATCAGTGAAGGGCCAATCAGAGCGCCGAACGTGGTCGTTGCGTAAAGTCGAGATGGTTAAATGAAACTCACACTATGGCCTTCGACTACCTGTGACGACTGTCAACGATTTACGAATGACAGCCGGGACAGCGTCTTAACGTGCTTTCTAAGACATGGAGCGACTGCCTATCTGACCTCCACAAACCCAATTAGTGGGTGACACGATACCTCATTACCAAGTACCAAGATTTGTGAAGGGAATTACAATGTAAAGCTCGTCCACTCTTAAATGACGCGCTCCACTACCGCATTACCCATAGAAATCAGCATTACCGTGTGCGTAAATGCGGTAGTGGGGCGCGTCATTTCAGAGTGGACAAGCTACACCTACTGTATGATTCCTTGTATGAATGGAATAAAAGAAGCTGAAGTATCAAAACAATACTGTAAAGAAAAATGAGCTTAATCGATTGATGGTGTGGAAATGAAGTGATCGACGCGGCCCTTGTTGGCTGTAACAAGAACGCCTGGCTGCATTAATAGCCCAACGCTAACTAAACTCAAACAGAAAACATTTATTTCAATTAAACCATTTACAGGCACTTTTGAATTGTCAAGGGGTCAGTCAGTCAAAAATATGAAGCTAGTTGCCCATTCCAAAGCGTAGGTTCCTATGGAGAAGAACGGGCAAGAAACTCCACGGACACTCTTTTAAATCATAATATTGAGCTGATTAATGAGTTGATTTTAATGTGTTGCGTAAACTGCTTAAATTTCAGAATGTGCGGTTGCACCGAAGACCGACTAAGTCTGAAAGTGGCACCGGTGACTGAAGAGCGTGTGGAAATCGGCTGTCACGGTATGGGTATGTGAATCATGTGATGAGGAGGAATGAGGAAAATGTCGTCAGGATTTTTTTGAATGTTAGCTATAAGCCCAAACGGTGGCTGCAAATAGCCGCGTAAATGTTTTTAATTTTTAAGTTAGATTATTAATTTTAAATTTAATTTTTAATGTTGATTTTAATATTATTTTTAATTGTTATTTTGATTCTGTTATTTTAAATTTATGTGTTTTTTTTTATGGACCATGTGGTAAAGATTTTTATTCATTTGTTATAAGAGAGCAGGAGAAGACCAAAGAAACGATGGATGGACTGTGTGAAAGATGATATGGCTAGAAAGGGAGTGACTACCGAGATGACGACTAATAGAGAAGTAAAGATGAAAAATGGTGCGCCGACCTAAAATAAATTAGCACAAGGGCAATTAAGAGAATGATGAATCACACTGTACCTGCCATCGCTGCATATCTATAGATACGATAAACTGCTTCTCATCGGTCCCGTCCACACGCTCTTTCTGTGTCGAAGACAGCGGCGTTATGAATGGGAGCCCGTACTCTTCATCTGTGACACAGGTAGAATTTACTTTAATTTACTTCTCTGAACTTCTCTGACTGCCTCCTTGGTCTAGTGGTCGCAGGCGCTACTGCTGAACATGAGGTCCTGAGTTCGATTCTCAGGTCGAGCAGTGTTATTGGGTTTTTCTATCTGGAATTTCTCAGTAGCAGCCCGGAGTCTCGAATTGTGCCCGGTTGATGGCAATAGGCTCGCTCCTTATTACATGGGGATTGACACAGGAGCGTGGGGATTGGCACAGGAGCGTGGGGATTGGCACAGGAGCGTGGGGATTGGCACAGGAGCGTGGGGATTGACACAGGAGCGTGGGGATTGGCACAGGAGCGTGGGGATTGGCACAGGAGCGTGGGGATTGGCACAGGAGCGTGGGGATTGACACAGGAGCGTGGGGTTTCACACAGGAGCGTGGGGATTGACACAGGAGCGTGGGGATTTATTTACACAGGAGCGTGGGGATTGACACACAGGAGCGTGGGGCTTGGCACAGGAGCGTGGGGATTTACACAGGAGCGTGGGGTTTGACACATAGGAGCGTGGGGCTTGGCACAGGAGCGTGGGGATTTACACAGGAGCGTGGGGTTTGACACATAGGAGCGTGGGGAT
Organism: Xanthia icteritia; assembly: GCA_949128155.2. Taxonomy (NCBI): domain Eukaryota; kingdom Metazoa; phylum Arthropoda; class Insecta; order Lepidoptera; family Noctuidae; genus Xanthia; species Xanthia icteritia. Next base: position 4,929,074 of record OY855862.1, on the reverse strand, counting down.
TGACACAGGAGCGTGGGGATTGACACAGGAGCGTGGGGCTTGGCACAGGAGCGTGGGGATTTACACAGGAGTATGGGGACTGGCACAGGAGCGTGGGGATAGGCACAAGAGCGTGGGGATTTACACAGGAGCGTGGGGTATGAGACAGGAGCGTGGGGATTGACACAAGAGCTTGGGGATATCAACAAAAACTTTATACTATTAGTAGGATTACGTGGAAGATGATATACTAACCTAAGGTAACAGAGATCAACCCATCCCTGACCAGGAACGACACATGGTAGATGTTCTCCACACTCTTACTGAAGCTGCCCGGGTCCAGTACAGTATGGAAGTAGCTTAGCGGCTTGTGATGCTGCTTATACCACTTGACGATGAAACGGTTCACGCGCGTCACCATCTGGGAGCCTTCTTCTGTCTTCTCTAGTCTGCAGAAGATGGGTTATTGTTGAGAGCTAGATATTTGTACACAACTTAACAGTGTTGCGCTCAAATACAAATCGCCGATGTCACCTAAAAAGTAGTCAATCTTAAGTTTTCGGGCACTGTTGCGTACGGAAAAACCTTGTATAACATTTATTTTATAATAAAAATACTGAGGCCCCGCCCCTGCGATCTTACACCGTTACACGCTTATATTGTAGAAATCAGATTCGCTTAGCAGAAAACAGCTCGCTCTAGAGTTTGCTCGGGCTCGGCCCGACCGGCAGTCATTCCGTCTTCCACCATTGTACGGTGCGCATCACAGTGGGCGCTCTCGCGATCTTCCGCGACCTACTCATATAAATCGCCGCCGCAGGGTCTCAAACACTATAAAACCATTTGAACTGTTTTCATTTTACCCGACTAATCGCGTACTGCGTGCTGTACGCAACAGGCACGAAATTAGCGGCGGCCGAGCGATGGCGACAGCGGAGGGGCGCGGGCGGCGGCGACGTAAACAAAAGCATAGCATTCTGAAGTGACATCGTGTATTTTTTTTTACCGCCAGTTCGTGCCCACGCCTAGGCCGCTGCCGGATCGCCCCGCCCCGCGCCGCTTCGCTGTCGCAATCGCCCTGGCGCCGCTTATCTCAATCCCGCCGACTAAGTGGACTGGGCCGGACACTTTTGCCGCATTTCGACTGAGTCATAGGCAAAATCTACCACAATGTGGATCCCAGAAAACGTCTGGCGACATCGAGGCAAATCCAGAAGGTGGCGGGACTAAGTTGACGCATACAGACAGTGTAGGTTCACATTAGCTGAAGACAGAGGGGAGTGAAAAGAAGAAGAAGACCCTGGAGCCCTTTGCCCTGCTATAAGACAACATAGGAATAGGAACATTAGATATCAGTATATGTGGGCGTCCAAGCAAAACCCATCCATGCACTGTGCTCGGCAACCGTGCTTTTGTTCGACCCGTGAGGCTGTGACTTAGCCACAGGCCACTAGAGCTACAGTCGCCGGCACGTAACTTGGCAAGGGTTTGGCGTATTGGGAGTAAGTTTGCGCATGTTACACTTAGTGCAACAAAAAAAATAACACTTTTATTGCATGCCATTACTCTATGGTTATTGCTATAATTTATTTTTGAAAATGTTTATTAAGAATAACAAGCGAAAACGAGTTCTGCGCACCTACGATTCTTGCCAAGTTACGTGCCGGTGACTATACTGCGGTGAGCGGGGGCGATCTGCGGGGGCGGGAGGAATAAAGACACTGCGTCTTGCCGCTGTAGTGTGCCACGTTTAGAGATGGGCGGTGGGAAAAAACCCGACGGGAAAATACCTAGGTTTTTACCCATTTGGGTAAATACCGGGTATTTATGTGGGAAAAAACCCAATAGACGGGTATTTTCATTATTTACACTAATACAATAAAGCTGAAGCAATTTTTTTGTTTGATCAAACGCGGTAATCTTTGGAACTTCCAGTAGGATTGTAAAACATGTTTCTGCATATAAAAAATAAAACAGTGTTTTGTTTTAGACAATCACAATTATTTATTACACAATAAAAAATAATTACAAAAATATTTTTTCATTCACTCGTTCTTAAATTTTAATCGCTATCGCTACTGTCATGATCATCATACAAATCATCAATATCACAGAATTCTATTTCTTCTTGGCTTCCACGAGATGTAGAAGGTTGTTGGTCATGAATTGGGCTGTTCATCGGGCTAGACAACTGTCTAGGGGTTGATAAGGCCTCGTCATCTTCGTCGTTGTCATCATCTTTATATTTATGCAAAAGATTCCAATTATATGATATAAAAGCTATCTTTGCTGCTCTGTCTGTAGTCAATCTGTTTCTTTTGTGACTGTGTATATGAGCATGTGTGCTAAATGACCGCTCAGTCGCTGCGGAAGTGCAGGGAGCAAGCAGAAGGCGTACTCCAACCCTACTCAGCAATTTGGAGCTGCAGAGTCCCCTCCACCAAACGACTGGGTCCATTTCTGCGACATTTTTCCATATAAATGGTCTGCCCCATAAACCCTGTTTAGCTCAATAATTAGCTAAATCTACACCAACATCAATATTGAGTGATTGGCTCACTTCATGTATAAACTCCATGGCATCTACTTCATGCTCTTCATCGAGTTCAATGCCTTGCGATCTCGGATCTAACAAATATTCAGCATAATGGATTGGTTTGATGCAATTATTTGTTCGCCTGGTTACAGCATTTATTATATCTTGTTTGTGCTGGTCATCTAAAATAGAAATTTCGGGTAGCACAAAATTAAATGTAGATTGTATGTCTCTGAAAGCCATGTATACTTCATTTATTAATATTCCGTTTCTTTGAAGTTTGAATTTTTTTTCAGTTATCGGTTCCAACAATTTTATACAGTTTTCGGCCATGTTCCAAAAATTGAGATCCAGTAAAATTGACTTTATTTCTTGTAACGTTTCATGCTGCTATTCATCTTGTAAAGGCAGATTTGTTGCAGTTGCGTTAACTTCAGATATTTCGTTTAGTTTGTTCTTGATAACAGTTGGACATCTAAAACATTTTAACAGATGACGGGCCATCTTGTTGACATTGCCAAATATGTACACTTTTTCGCAGTGTTTGCACTTAACCGTTTTACTGGTTGCGGAATGGAAATAGTTTTACCATACATCGTTATTTTTCTTTCTGGGCATGGTGTGATCTAATGCAAAATGAAAAAAAAAACAATTGTAAGAACAGAAGCAAACAGATGTTTTAAAGTATTCTACATTCCTAATATAAGCTCAAACTTACCGGTTTATTTATGTTGATGGGATGCAGTTGGTATTGAAGTCCGTAAGGATAGCAGTACTTTATCAATCCAAAGTATATCACGTATTTAATCACTAGAATATCAAAAGTCCACAAAACAAAATCCAGGTCGTCAATAAATCAAATAAACTAACACAAGTGCGCACGGTATGAAGCCAAAACAACTTGTGAAAGATCATTTATGCGACAACTACCACTGGCTATTGTCCGGCTCGAAAGTACGTGCTCCTGGGGTGGGAGCAGGTAGTTTCGAGCGGCTTATTGGTCGCCAATAGTTAGATATAAATGTTACAGGTTCTAAGAAAAGATAAACATGTCTTAACTAACTAGCGTTAAAGCTTATCTAAGTGGAAATAACGTAACTCACTACTTAATTATCCATTCTTTAAAGCTTGTTTACGTAAAATGTGGTAGTGGAGTGCGTCATTTCAACTTATACAAGCTCTAACTAGTAGTAATAAAGTTTTAAAACTATGTACTATTTAATGTATGTGTATCTAAACATTACATAAGCTAAATTTTAAAACACCCGAATATTTTCCCAATCGGGTATTTTCCCGGGTATTTTCCCTAGAATTTACCCACTTTTGGGTTTTTACCGGGTAAAATCCCATCTCTAGCCACGTTGAAGCGGCCGCGTGACACGTGGTTTTTATCTGCTATTATTGCGCGGGGTTTAAAATACTTTAATAATGAATTAATATTAATGAATTTTTGTCTTATTTCATCCTATTTATTTTTTATTACATATTTATTCTTATATTGATCATTCTTACTGCACCAGATTGCTGGCCGAGACATTATTTCACTAATAAACTCCTCCGTATTTCTGTTTTGCATCGCGGATAATTCAACAAAATGTAATAAATACGCAGGACGCGCGAACTCGTACTATCCCCTCCGCTGCTCGCGGTCAACTGACGCGCACGCCAGCCGCGCCAACGTGGCGCCCCCCGTTCAACCCGTGTTATTATTTTTCCCGCTCATCGCAGACGCAAGACGCTTAGCGCCAGCGTGGCCTGCGACTTAGCCACGAGCTTTATGTGCGTTTTCACCGACAACTACTTTCAACTCTCAGCGCTGAGCTTAGCGTTGAAAATCCAACAGTGCACTTTTTACTCTCCTGAAAGATAGGTATTCCATATTCAAATCCTTGTTTCCAATTGATGCTCACAAATATATAAACTTTTTAAACCTAATAATAAAGATTGGTTGAACGGACTGTAAAAAAGGTTTATTAAAATTTTTACTCTTATTTCAAATGGAATAAAGTACTATTGAAAGTCTTAAAAACTGTAGTGCAAACTGAATTTTATATGTGGGCATTAAGAGTTGTTTTTTCATTCCAAAACATGTTACATGTTTAGAAACTAAATTGTAAACGGAGGATAGTACTAACTTCTCAACTTTCTCGGGCTCCTTCAGTTGAGCCAGCTGTTGCTTCTCGACCTGCTTGCGCACGCGCACCGGGCGCTGCACGACAGGCGTAAACGTGCCGAACACGTGCGCGACCACGGGGACCTCTTGGGGGAACATGAAATGCCAGAAGTCTGGGTTCTCGACCTGGAATATGAACCGAAGTATGAGAAGACGCGGTAGCTACATGAGCGAAGCTAAAAGAACTTCGCTTCATTCTCAGTGTGGCCTGCGCTTTATGAATGACGCTACTGCGACTTTTCCAAGCGACAGAAAATAATAAGAGTTCCAAATGTGAGCACTGGTGGCCCAGTGATAACGGCCCCGCCGTTACGAGTTGAGTTGTAGGTCGTGATTCGAACCCAGGCACGCCCTTAAACGGTGAACGAAAACATTATGAGGCAACCAATATGTCTTAGAACCAAAAATTCGAAAACATGTGATATCCACCAACATGCGCTGAGCCCTAGTGGTAGATTACAGCTCACTCCCCCCCTCTCACAGAGAGGAGGGCTGTGTCCTAGCAGTGGCAACATTATAGGCTGATTATGCTATGCTCATGTAAGCACTTTACTTTGTGTAAATAATTTCATCACCACCACTCTCAAAACGGTGAAGAGAAACATCCTGAGGAAACCGGTGTGACTGTGTGTCATTTAGTCTCTAAATTAATAACGAAATATTATATTTATTTTAAAATCGGCACATGATCGGGGCCACTCAGAAACACATTAAATATAAATTTTATGGCTTGACGAAATTCCGTAAGATCCTATTTCTTAAAATTGTAAAGCAATAATGAACCTCTTAGAATCCCATTCCATTTATACTTTATGGCTTGCAGATTGTAAGTAAAAACCCGAACCACAGTTCGTCAACATGCGGTTCTCACATTATGTGCGAGCAAGCGTGCTCTTACATGAATACAATTAAAATAGAAATCTAGAGTCATGCTTGAAACTTAAAACGACAATTACTTATGAGCCATTCAAAAGGCATGCAAAGCCAATGCTCCCATGGATATAACTATTTATTATCTTATAACTGTAGTTATGCTATTGTATTGATTGATTGATTATTCTAACAGATAGCTAAAATACTTTAATTAGGTTTTGTGCTAAAAGCATAATAGTATGATTTAAAAATATAATATATATAAATTGTAACTTTGAATCTTCCGTCGGAAAAGGTTGATATTCCCTGGACGCAATGCAGCGGGCATTATTGCATTCACATCTGGCGGTAATAAATGCTTAGGCAATTTAAACGAACCTTTTGAAACAATTGAGAAGTTTTACACAAAAACAGCCATTAACCTATTCGGCGAAACTGGGAAATTGGGCCGTGGTGTTTTTAGGAACGGAGGACACTGATATTGGAAGACAAGAGGGGAACTTCGTGTTAGACCACGGTAGGGTGCGGCACTCCCCCTAAGGGGGAACCGACTCAAACACTAATATTAACGTAATTAGGAAAAACGAAAATTTTATCAGTATAGGGTAATTTAGGTACAGTCACACCGGCATGACCTAGAACCAAAAATTCGATGACATGTGATATCTACCAACCCGGACTGGGCCCGCGTGGTAGTTTTTATTTTTTAAATTTTTGTGAATGTGAGGACTATGTGGATTTTTTAATTATTATTATTTTTTCTTTCTTATTTAGTTTTAATGATGGTCTGGCAGTTTGAGTAGTTTATGAGGCCTACCCAAATGTCCTTTCTTTGGTATTGTTCGTCGAGTTGAGCTCCTTAAGTTCTGGGTTGAGCTCCACGATTACTGACAAATGCTTGCACTGACAGGACAGGTCCACTCAAATCTGTGTGGTTCTTTTCTCAAAAGACCATTTCAGACACTAATCTACATGGTCCTCATATGGCCTGACCAAGATTATGTCTGGACTTTAAAAGAGACTATGACCTCTGAGTTTGTTTCGGCCTTTCTTCTCAGAGTAGTCAGATAGGAAACGCCGAACTCATCTAGCTAATTTTTAATTACTTATTTTTTTAAGATGACGTGTAAAAGTGATTCCAATATCCTATTTACAGAATAAACAATTTCATTTCATTTCATTTCATTTCAGATTATAGCCCACTCGAAGAGAGGCTTCTGTCCCAGCAGTGGGAACATTATAGGCTGATTATACTAATTACTTACAATATGGCGCGCCAGCTCATGCTTATCGTAAGTGTTCACGTTTCCACTAACGGCTTCTGAACATCGAACAGTGACGTCACTGGCGGCGCGAAGCACCCGGGAATCGAGGTAACCTTCACCTGAAAGAGTTATGTGAGTTAGCTATAACATCATGCCTGTATGTATACCCCAACGGGGTAGTCAGAGGTGTACTTAACTTAACAGACAGCCGGCATCAACGCCGGCCGCCGCTGAATATCAGCGCTGTGGCTCTGTCTCGCATAGTCACAGCATAAGGCTGCGTTTCCACCGGAGATGACCGAGGATGCGTAGCGAGGGATATTTATTTAATACTTCAAGCACAGAAATGTACAGAGGCGGACTTAATGCCATAGGCATTTTCTACCAGTCAACCTTTGGGTGATGCAGAGACAAACAGTGGTAGGTGCAATTACGAGAAATTGAGGAATATTTTTAAAGTAACTCATATACTAAAAATACACATATACCTATTACAAACTATTAATATAATATATATGCCTAATTATATATAAATATAAGCACAAATAAATATACATAAATACTCGAATATACTAGAACAAATAAGACAAACAATGGGAAAACATTAACGTTGTAATGACACTGCCAGCTTCTTATGAATATGCTCGCGAACTTTAATTTTAAAGGATAATCGATATATAAAGGATATGTGTGAAACTAACCAATAACATAGCTTCACTGTCATAGTTTGAGCCAAGCTAGCGTTGTTATTGGTTAGTTTTACGGACATTCCTCGCTACGCGTCTTCGCTCATCTCTGGTGGATATGCAACCTTATTCTGAGTGATGTTTTGAGTGGATGTGCCATATATTTTCCCTCAACTTGGGGAGTTTGTTGCACCATATCAGGATGTTTGTTATCATGCAAAAATTACTGGCACACAGATAGTTTATAACCTGGATTAACACATTAGATACTTTCTTTCTTTCAGAATTCTGAGGTATACGCAAAAAAAGTCCCAGTCAGAAGCTAGTAAATACTAAAATTAGATTACCTGGATGTCTGACTCTCTCCTCAACGCCTCCTTCTCTATGCAGGTCCTTAGCCTCCTTTACGGCTTGCGACGTCTTGTCCATACACTCCACATTGTTACCAGCTTCATCTTCTGTAATTAACATACATATACATTACAACACAGAAAGAAGTAAGAAGCCTGAAAGTCTGACAACCAGTCTTGCCAAGGGGTATTGTGTTACACAGGTATTCGGTTGTGGAGGTCAGAGTAATTGGGTTCTATGTATGGCATTGACTGAACAGGTCCACTCAAATCTGTGTGGTTCTTTCCTCAAAAGATACTTTCAGACTTGAAGATCTTGATATTATTGACCCAGTTAATTTATTGATTTATTTGACTCAGTTAAACACTCAGTATTAACTCGAGCAAAATCATTTTCTTCTTCATCTTCTTTCATAAACATAACATCACGCCTTGTTTCCCCGAAGGGTTGGGTAGAGGTGTACCTATAATGTACCCACATTTCGCCAGATAATAGGGGGCAAGCGTATTGTTTTTGTGTGTTGACACAATACGGGTGTGCTTGGTCTCATTTCTGAGCTCGCGAGAACAGAACATGGTACCAAAGGTTCTAATACTATTTTTAACGGTATCCATTATCGTCCAAGTTTGCTCGGGTTGTCTGCTTCCACAATACTACACCCAAATATCAATCCGAATTGAGCATATGTAATCTACATGGTTCTCATATGGCCTGACCAAGATTATGTCAGGACTTTAAAAGAGACTGACCCTGAGTTTGTTTAGGCTGTTCTTTTCAGGGGTAGTCAGATAGGAAAAGTCAACTACATGCTGTTATTTTTTATTATGTGTAAAATAATTCCGATTTCCTTTTTACAAAATAAACACTTTCATTTCCAAGTCGCTCTTCAAAAATGCCATTTAGCTACATCTGGTTAGACTGGTTGAGCCGACCATAGTTGGGAAAAGGCTATATCTATTTTTGTTGGATACTACTTCATTCCAAGGATGAGCTTCACAAATAGTTTTCTCTTCTTTTTGTATTGACCGTACATCTATGATGCTTATACTGTTTGAGCCCGGTCGATGGCCACATTTGTTGCAGCGTCATTCCGATTGTCAACGGTGCAGGTGAACAGACAATTGGGACACTCTAGCAAATGGGACATAGTCTGTTCAGGAGCTCTGCATTTACAATGGATGTTGGATGAATCAATTATACCCCACTAAGTCAGATTATGTTTGCAGTGGCCTACTTGGGTATAAAATCGATTTGGTACTTTCCAAATAGGTTACTGTCGTTTGCGAGGCTGTTCTTGGGGCGTTTCAAACTCTTAAGGTGGTGGATACCTCTCTTCCCACAATTTTCTTTGCTCTTTGGGTGGTCTGCCTTGGAACGCCACAAATAGCTAAACTACTAACATAATATTAATTGGCCTCACCTATCAACTATTTAAGCTGTCTCTAATAGAAACATCTTTAAATGCAATTTTAGTTTTTAGTGGCTTACTTGGTCCTAATGTATTATGTTAGTACGTTGTCATCACAAGCGAACACAGGAAGTGTAGGCACTCTATTCTACCGTCGTATGGCCATACTGATTATAAAATTTGTAATTAACAAGACTTTAATTCAAGTGACTGTTTACTTACCTACAGTGGATAGGTCTTCGAGTATGGTTCTGTATCTTAGTTTTCTAACATAACTTCCCGACATGCTGGTCCTTGACTGCGAAAGCGTATCGTTTCTAAAAGACATCTTCGAAGCTTTCTTTGGTCTCTTTTTTATTATTATTGTTTTCAAAATGTATAAATCACAACATGCTACACTACACCGCCCGTTTTTATGGTTTTTAGTTGACAGATCCGTTCGAAAATTATTATTTTTTTTTTTTTTTTTTCGCTTTTGGCAACTGAGCCGATGTCGACTATTCTGCCAGTGTCATGGACGGCAGCACAGCAACAAGCAAGATGAGCCGTCGAACTTTGCACTTCGTGGTAGTTGTTAGTAGTTATTGGTATTAGCCTTAGAGCATTTAACCTATGGAGATGGCAAGCAGCGAATAGTCGAACAACATTTTCTGCCACTTTCTGCGGGAGGCGAGGAAAACACATACAGCACACTATGAAAATTTGACAACCACACACAGATACATGCTTCCTATTGCTACAAACGCATACAATAAAATATTAACTACACTATGAAAAAACCACACAACATTAACAAATTTGTGCGTATCTATGCAATTGTCCTACGATAACAAACACAAACTGCTAGTGATGTGACACAAACAATGAGTGGTATTTGCATGAATGAATGAACAAAATATTTAATCGTTTTATTTTCTTGTATAGTTAGCTAATTTCACACATAAAAAACACGCAATACGATTATTGGCGTGCGAAACGACGCAGGTAGCCAGTAATGACAAAACAATTTATATTAGGTACACTATGGAAAAGGAACTATTGTATTTATTTTTATAATGTAACATTTTTTTATATTATATAATTAAATGCCCTATTGCTTTCCTATAAGAACGCCGCAACAAATGGCTGAAAAGCAGCAAAAACCAGGGTAGACGAACTAGGGATGGCAATAAAATCTTGGCATACAATAATGTTTAAACTAGACTCATAGGTACCTTTAGATTTCAACTCAGAATAGTATGGACTTGTCACTGTCATTTTGTGTTTAGGGTCGAGACTTCGGGATTCGTACTTGAACCCCGTTCTTTTTAATGGGCCTAATGTATACTGTCAAAAAATAGGAGAGGGTAGAATATAAATAATAAAACAATACAATCAGACAAACTTTTATTTTTTATAAATCACAAAATCACTATAAGACGCTGGCAGAATATTCGATAATGGATCAGTAGCCAGAAGGGGAAAAAGAAGCACTTTTACACGTCTGTTTTTTTTTTACTATTTGTTTTCGGTGATTCCTAGCTAAATGATGAAACAAACTAAATAATGTGTTTGATATCTTAGATAGGAAAACATGCGGACATGGCTTCGTAGCCATAGTCTTGTTCATAGTCATATGACTGAACAATGATCACTAGAGGAAATCATTGATTTTTGAAATGTACCAGTTTATTATATACATGTCGAACACATTTCTGCGGATCTACTTTTTTGGTTAAAAAGGATATACGAACATTTGTATACTTTTCCATAATCACATTCGCTAATTCTAAAGTATGGTTAACTAACCCGTTATCATACGCATGATGTGCAATATTAGGAAAAAGTTCTTTTCCTACAAGATATTTTAGTGAATTTGAAACGATAAATTGAGTGGTTATTTTTGAACTGAGTTGATTTTTATCGTTCAAATTCTTACGAATCTCTTTTTCGCATATTCGGCACAAATCGATTACCGGCTGTGAAGCATATAACAGATACCCTTGGCTTTTTTGGTATATGAGGCTTTTTTTATTGACAGGTCCTAACAGTCCTCTTATGCAAGTGGCACATTTCAAAGTTTTTAATGCAGTAAATGCCGAGAACCCTGCAATATATTCAATTACTTTCTCTCCAAAGGCTGAAATAAATATTTGACTTTCAATATCCTCTAAAATGTCTTCATTGCTCAAGGTAACGTTTATCTGCGGTTGCAACTTATCTTCATCGCCGCGTATTATGACCGTCTTGTTAATTTTTTCAATAGCTGAGGTACAGTTCAGAATAGTAATTTTTTCTAGTGGAATGCAATTTGTGCCTGTAGATGTTGTTTGGAGTTCTGTATGTATTAATAATTTTTTGTAAATGGCTTCGAATTGACGTGCAGTGGGGTTATCATTGTAACCACCGTGGCTACGAATGACGGAAAACAATATTTCGATGTGGTCCTGGCTAATTTTATGCATAGGGATATATTTTAATTTATCATTTAGTACCAAGTCTTGAAACAAAACCTGAGTACTTTCTATACATATCAATATACCTAGAAAGCCAGTAAATCGTGGCGATTTCAATACGTTCTTTCGGATCATTAATGGTTTTCCTTTTTCTTCAAGGTCAACATCTAATTGCAAAAGCACTTGACGAGCTTCTTGAAGTGGGTCGAAAGCTGCTTGGTAGTTGTCTTTGCTTAGTGCTCTTTTATAACCATAACTTTTTGTTCGTGAATCCAAGATATCGAATACATCATTCATTAACTTTATGAAGTTTGCTGTAGCTTCAACATCGGCAAATTCCGAAATTTTCAAACTGTTTTTGCAAAATAATAGCGAATCCGCAACGCTTGCGCTAAATAATTGAGTCGCCAACTTAACGTTCATTATTTTAGTTTTATAATATATATGATTCGCTCGGAGTTTGTTTGCTAAATAGAACAACTCTTTTTCTTGCAGGTCATGCAATCTTTTAATATATTCAAATTTTATTTGGTCCTTCGATTCGTTTATGAAATATTCATAATCTGAAAATGTATTTCTAATGAGTTTCAGCATGTGACAGGGATCGGCGAAAAATGAAACCTTTTGACCTGAGGAAGGGTCCAAAAAATAGGTCTGCAAATTATTCGGGTCTTTGAAACAACATCCCAACTCTTCTGCCATTGCGAGATTAGCTTTTACACCGTCACATGTCAGCGATTTGATTTCAACCCCAGTTTCGTGGACAAGTGATAATGCTTCTGAGACTAGACGTGACTTTTGTGCGGCTGTTGTACCTTTTACCAAAAAATATCCAATGGGCACTCTAAATATTTTATTTATGCCCACAAGTAAAAAAACAAGAGCGTCGGTTGCTTTGTCGGAGCTGTCTGAAATCGACTCGAATCCGTGGTTAACATAGCCATAATATCTTTTTGTTCGAGGATCCCACTCTGGATATAGCTTGATTTTCATCTCGTCAAAAACAAGAGCGCAGTAAATTTTGTTAGTTTCCTGTTCAGCTCTAAGTTTTAAAGCAAACAAACTCTCTTTCGTGAAACCCGGCTGTCCATCGATGTTCCTATACCACTTAGATAAAGTCCTTGGATGAGGAAGACATGTCTGAAATACCTTGCGTACGTACTTATACGCCTTTGCCGAATAGTAATGTAGAGTGAGTGCAAAAGATCTCAACTCGAATGAATATTTCGTCCGAGGGAGCTTATCACTCTTTCTCATCTGTCGTTTAAGAAGTTCTTTCTCCGTAACACCAATTTTGCTCAAGACAAGTTTATCTTCTTTGTCTATCAGTGATCTATCTTCTAAATTGTTAAGAAGTTCTTGTAGAGTATTGACCTTTTTCTTTAAATATCGCGTTTTCGCTTGCAATCTACGAATTTTATTATTTTTAAACTGCAACTGCTTGCGCAGTTTCCTTTTTCTTGGAGTCTCGACCAGTTCACTGACAGATGTTGTCGTTGTTGGAATGCATTGGCTGTGTGTAGTTGATGGTTGAGGGTTGGATAGGTTGTGTATGGATTGACTGGATGAAGAAAAATTAACTACTTCCGTTGCTATGGCAGGTGTAGTCTTTCCAGTCCTCGAGATTCTTGCACTCTTCACTAATTTTGCTGGCGGTTCTTCCGTGCCAAGAATGTTTTTTTAAAGTGGGTACCGCTGCCTTAACTAATTTCCTTCTATTAGTAGAAAGTTCTTTAAAACTAGACGACGTAAAATGTTCTGAACAGATTGCACTAGTACGCGTAGGTTTCCAAGTTTCTGTATTACCGCAAAATATCCTCCATTTTTCTCTTATTACAGTGTCTTTTGGAAATCTGTTGAAAAAATATATAAGATGGAAGTAATCAGTTTAAATAAGCCGATTCGGCGACACGATTAGCGGGATTTTTTTTATATTTCAACCTTATCCCTACTTACGTAATACACGATCAATCAGAATTTTTATCGTTTTGAAACAGATTGCTAATCCATTGCTTCAAAAGTTCGAAAAAAAAATCTGCTCAACAACGTAAATAACGCAATTAATGTTGTTGAACTGTCAAAATTAAACAAATTAGTCGGAATGGTTTACGAAAATGTGTTGCGTAATTAGATAGCCGACTTTTAGAAATAAATACAAAAAAGAAAATATTACTGAACGTCCTAGTGACTGAATAAATCATTTATTTTATCAATCATTCACTCACGTTGTCCCAGCACTATGGAAGTCTCTATCCCTTAGCCCCTGTACTGCATTTGCGCTACCAACGTACCAATGTATTTTTCTATCGTAACGGCGCTTAACCATTATTTCGACATTGTACTTAAATAAAACTATGTTGATGTGTAATTTATACTTACATGTGGTAGGAAACGCCATGGTTTCGTAAATTTGAAGTGGCCGATCGCTTTTTGCAAGAGGAAACTGCACAATTAACCATTTTTAGGAGCACTTACTTCCGACACAACACGATACACAATGGCGGCTGTCGTTTTTTTTTTTTTTTTTTTGATCTAGGGCATCTTGCAGGTGACCACTAAGGTCGTGGCTGCTTAACCGGACTGTCCTGTGGCTGCCAATAGCTACTACACTAAGGGCCTCCAGCCAGGGGCATAAAAACTATTCTCAATTAAAGCTAGGCGAATGCTCGCTAAGGGCACCCCCTGTGGGGTACGAACCTCGGCTTAGGGCATTCGCTGAGGGGAGGACAGCAAGTTCAGGGACAGGCTGGATCAAGGATAGATCATTATTATTAGACGGGGAATTTAAAGCTACACGCTCAGCTGCGGCGCGGGCTGGCGTTTCAGCGGACAAGGGTCGGGGGGGAGTAATTACTCGGGGTGGTCGCGCACGCGGTGGACCTCTGCGGCGAGGTCGGAACGACGGGTGTCGGGTGTTTTTGTTTTTGACTGTACTGGTGGCCCTATTAGACTCCTGGAGGAGTGTGACTGGATCATCGGGATCGGACAGGATATGCCGTGGACGGCGAAATTGACTGAGGGTCGAGGGGGTATAATTGGCCGCAGCAACAATCAGGGGATTGCGGTGCAAGGCGGCGGAGTCAAAGTAACGCTTGGACATGCGTTTTAGAAACTGATGAATGGTGGGGATTCTAAAATCGAGATGGAGCATCTCGTTCCTAACGTACCAGGGCGCTCCCGTGGCTTTACGGAGGAATCGGTTTTGGATCGTCTGCATCCTATGGATAACGTGGGGCTTTGCTTGTGCAAAGACTGTACCCGCATAGGTCATGATGGGGCGGATGCACGCAGTATAAATGCGCAATTTGCCTTTAAGAGACAATTTGCTGCGTGCGTTAAGGACATAGTGGAGTCTACTGAGAGCGAAAGCGGCTCGCGAGCGAACCGACTTTATGTGCTCTGCGAAGGATAGGTGGTGGTCTAGAATCACACCGAGATACTTGGCTCGCTTCTCCCAAGGGATAGGCTTGCCTAGCATGGTGATCTTCTGGGAGGGTTGGGGGCGCTTAGATTTCGGTTTAACAAATAAAACCGCCTGACTTTTGTCGGGATTTACTTCTATCCTCCACTTTCTAAACCAGATGCCAAGTTTATTGGCAGCTGTTTGTAGTCTGCGGAGGATATTGGAATGGGTGAAGCCCCTATAATATATGGCCGTATCGTCTGCGAACAGACCTAACTCGACCTGTGGAGTTTTGGGAATATCGCTCGTATAAAGCGTGAATAGGAGGGGGGCTAGCACAGAGCCCTGAGGGACTCCGGCTCGAATAGGACGGGGGGAGGATAGGGCTCCCTCGATACGATAGCGAAAAGTGCGATTCGACAAATAGTCCCGTAGAATGACTACGAGACGATCGGGCACACCGAGTTTGTATAGCTTGTATACCAACCCGTCGTGCCAGACCTTGTCAAACGCTTTCGCTATGTCGAAGAAGACCGCTCCTGTCGACCATCCACGGTAGTAACCACCATGGATGTATTCGACGATACGGTGGACCTGATGCACGCTAGAGTGCTGAGCTCGAAAGCCGAACTGCTCGTTGGGAATTAAGCCCTTGGTTTCGGCGTAATCCCTGAGACGCTTATAAATAAGCCTCTCATAGATCTTGCCTAGTACCTTGAGCAGACTAATGGGACGGTAGCTAGAGGGTGCGGATTTGGGCTTTCCGGGCTTTGGGATGCCTATGACAGTGGCCTCTTTCCACGCCTGGGGAAAGATGTTGTTGCTAAGCGCACCATTGAAGATGGTGGCCAATAGCATTATGAGATGGGCGGGAAAGAGCTGGATCACCTTATTGGTGATGCCATCTGAACCGGGGGCTTTGCGAGTATGTAGACCCTTGATAATGTCGTGCACTTCGTCTGGAGTGACGGGAGGCAGAGGACATTCGGGGTCATCAACTGGCGGGAGGGAAGCTCTACGTTCGACTTCGGCGTCTACCTCAGTGAGGTGAGCTTGGTCTACTGGTAGGGAGCTGGGGGAGCATTGAGCCTCTAGACTGTCGGCAAGGCACTCGGCCTTGTCGTCGTCATCGAAAGCTATGGATTTATCGGGGCGTACTAGGGGGGGCATAGCGGTTTCCTTCCGGGACCTGAGTTTCCTCTGGAGTTCCCAGAAGGCCTGGTGATTTGGGGTCAAATCGCTCAACAGCTTATCCCAACCCGCTTCACGCAGCTCAGCTATGCGTGTCCTTACAGCACGCTGTAAGTAGCGCATGTGAGCCTTGTTGGCGGGGCAGGGGAAGTTGTCGTATGCACGGGTGGCCGCGTTCTTCTCAGTCAGCAGAGCACGTGCATCGTCCGGGAGTTTCAAGAAACGAGTATTCGTTTCCGGAACCTCCTTTGAACAATCGTTCAGAACGGTTTGAACGTGCTCCGTGAGTGAGTCGATCGCGACCGTGGTGTCAGCGATAGAATCAAAGATGTTGGGGATAGAGTCCAATTGGGGGGATGTGTTGGATTTCAGCTTTTCGCTTACTTTCCTCCAGTCCGTCACCCTTTTGGTAGCTGGGGGTTCATTGGGGTCAGAGAGACCTATGCGGGGGGCCAGTCTTATAACTACTGGGCGGTGATCCGAGTTAAGCTCGTGAACCGTTTCTATTGACTCTAGTCTGAGATTGACGTTCTTAAGGAGCGCCAAGTCAAGGATATCGGGGGAGTGATTGGGGTCGTGGGGATAGAAAGTATAAGTCATCGGAGCGATGACGTCAAAGTTACGAGAGGAGGAGAGGTTGAACAAGTGTCGACCTCTATTGTTGACTACTGAGCTATTCCAAGAGGGATGTTTGGCATTGAGATCGCCTGCTATGATAACAGAGTCACTCAAGCCAAGAAGAATGTCTAAGTCGTCAGAGATGGGTTGAAAACTCTCTGCGGTACTACGGGGAGGAATATAGGCTGAGACTAAGGTAATCGGCTGATGGCCTGTCATACCTAGTCGGCAAATAGAGACTTCTACTTTAGATAGAGGGGGAGGGTCCATAGGGATGCAGTACAGATCCTTTTTATAATATATTAGAGTGCCGCCCTTGTGGCATCGCGTTCTATCGTTTCGAACGAGACGATAGTTCGCGACTGCCGGGTTGCTTTGAGAGGGTTTTAGAAACGTTTCCTGTGTGAGGAAAAGGTCAATGCGATGATCGCGGAGGAACTCCGCTACCTCATCGCGTTGACCTTTCAACCCATCTGCGTTGAAGACGCCTAGGTTAAGGGATCGGGGTTTGACTCTACATGGATTCGTATTATACATGATGGGGGGTTACGTAATCGGCGAGGGCCTGAGTGAGGTCCGGGTACGTGCGGAACACGTCCTGGATCCTCTTAATGTCACCGGATGCCCGAGCGACTCTAATATCATTCGCCATTTGAGTGGCGCGGGGGGTACAGAAAAGTACGAATGTGTCAGAGATGACATTAAAGTCCTCTGACATGGACATTGCCTTAGGGTAGGCAGCCTTAAGGGCAGGCGCGGGAGCGGGTTTCGCGAGGGGCGCGGAGGGCGCGAGGGGCGCAGAGGGCGCGGGTGGCGGGAGGGGCGCAGAGGGCGCGGGGGGCGCAGAAGGCGGGGAGGGTACTTTGGCCGCAGAGGGCGGCGGGGGAGGGTGGGCACGGATGCGCGGATCCATGAGCGAGTAGAGAGGGGTGTGGGGGAGAGGGGGTCTCGCGGTTTGCATGGCTGGAAAAGCCTGATAGTGGTGGAGTTGATTCCACGGACTGGGTCTCTGGGGACTCAGTCGCTCGGGCATCTGGGAGGGTTGGAAGGGCATATAATCCCTTTGCTTTGTCTGGCGAGCGTCAAGACGCTTAGCCGGCTTCAGCGAATGTATCTTGGGGGCCTTGGGACAGCCACGGTAATTGGCCGTGTGGCCTTCTTGCCCGCATAGCACGCAGCTAGGCGGGCTCAGGCAAAGGTCGCGGTCCTTAGGGCGGGGACAGTCAGCAGTGCCATGGTCGCCCAGGCACTTTACGCACCTGGGTTTCGCATGGCAATGCCTCTGCGAGTGGCCGTATTTCTGACAATTATGACATTGTCCTATGGAACTATTTTTCCAGGGCTTCTCAATAGTGAAGCCCGTGAGATGGCATATGGCCTTTACGTTGAATATGGGGTGATGCCCCTCGGTTGGGGAGCACACGACAAGTACCATGTCGTATGCTTCCCTACCGCGCGAACGGTGCATCCGGTGCACCTCGTCTACCGGTATATTCTGCGACTTAAGGTCGGCCAGAATTTCAGGGGTGGGGATTTCGCGGGGGATACGTTTAATTACCACGCGGGTCTGTTTTTCCTCAGGGAGGGAGTAGGTGTGGAATGACACACCTCTCTCTCTCAGGAGTCGAGTAAAGTCCCTAAAATCGCGGGAATTTGGGAGACTAACTTTAATACCCTGTTGGGTGGACCGGGCATTTGTGTAGTTGATCCGTTGATCAACACACCATTTGGAAACGGCTGTCCACTTCTCCTTGTCTTGTATGAAGACAGGGGGAGGTGGCGCCATTTTCTTTTGACCGGGGACATTGGGCTGAGATAGGGTTTGGGAGGGCGCGGCGGTATCCATCGCGGTGGATGTAGACGCAATCGGGCGGGGGGTGAGGGGGAGGGAGAGGAGAGCTACGGGGGAGGGGGAAGCCGGGGGAGCGTCCCGGTCTATATAATTTTTGGGAGGGAGAGAGGGAGAGGGCTCCTCCAGGGCGGCTACCTTAGCCGCCTGGGAGGAACTTTGCTTCTTCTTCTTCCTCTTGTTCCCCTTCCCGGTGACGGGTGTGAACCCATCATCCTCGGATTGGGAACCAGAGGAAGAAGAATTAGCCTGGACCGTCTCGCTATCGGACGAATAAGGGGAGAGGGCCGACTTTGAGGAAGCCGGCTCAGAGGTGTCCATTGGACTGAAGGGGGCGGGGAGGGAGGGGGCTAGAGCGTCACTGAACGCATCCAGAGACTGATCGAGATCGGGGGAGTTGGGGGCTTGTTGTTTGAGAGACTGAAGGTCATCTCCGAACTTTTCTATAAGAGTGGGACTCTCCTTAAACATCTTCTGAATGAAGGTAAGGAGGGTCTCATTCCTATTTTGGAGCGCATCTAACTTGTCGCTAAGCGACTGAATAGTTTCCCCCATGGTAAGGGGGAAATTAGAAGAGGGAGGGAGTTTGGGAACCTATTGTAGTCCCTAAAATATTCCTAACTCTAACTCCCCGGGGGATAACCGGGGATGTGTAAACCCTCCCTGTCGGGTTAGACAGGGAGGTTGTGTACTTAAGGTGAGCCCTAAGCTTGCTTTTGCCCGTTGCCTATCTTATTGTGCAACGGGGTCCTAACCAGTCTAGTGCGCCGGGTGTAGACACACCCGACCGACACTAGGTGTGTAGCTGTGGAGGCAAAACTGTCACCAATGCCGACTAGGAGACCCCCCAAGGCCGGACACTGGGACCCGTCCAATTGACTGCCTTACCCTGAAGGGGTTCGGCGGGTGTGATTGGGCCAACACCCCACTCGGTTTCGTTGGCACCGTAAGGTTTCCACCGAGGACCACGAAACTGTGGTTTTGCCCGGAAGGGGCCAAGGACGCGACGAATGTGTTTTTGACCAAAACTGTTACAGAAACACTTTATTAATTGTGTCCTGAAAAGGACAGCAATTAATAGCTGGAGAACACGATGAAACTCGGAGTTCAGGATGCCACAGGTGGGAGCACGGAGAAACAGCACGACCGTCCGCGACCGATGCCAGTCGCAGAGTGGCGGCTGTCGGCGAGTGAACTAGTTTTATATAACGTGCATGGCCATATCACGCCATATGGCCAATTGATTTTGGCAGAGGGGTACGCTCAGCTATGCCATCTCCATAGGTTAAATGCTCTAAGGTATTAGCTGAAAGGACGAGACAAGTTTTGTTAGTAATGACTTTTTTTTTTTTTTTTTAATTGTTAGTTATTAGTTTACATATTTACAGTTATAGTTATTATTTATCTAACACACACCAGACTACATTATTATATCATTGTCATTTAAAAATTTTGCTAGGACTTGAATCAGTTTAGGGGAAAAGTTAGTCAAGAGAGAATGGAAGTTAGTAGGAAGGGTAATTTTAATTTTAGGAAGCTTAAGGTACAAATCAAAAGACTGTGAATTTGAAGGACATGAAAAAAAAAAAAAAAAAAAAAAAAAAAAAAAAAAGATATGGTCCAGAGTACCCTCATCAAGTCCGCATTCGCACAGGGAACTGTCACGAACACGAATCTTGTGAAGAAATACTGGACTGCAGCAGTGACCGAGTCTCAGCCTACATAAGGATGAAACAGTTCTTTTAGATAATTTAGTGCATTTAAAAAACCAAGGTTTTTGTTGGATGTTGGGTTGTATACTGGCGTAGTACGCCCCCTTCAGCTTTGAAGTTACCTGCCATCCTGCTGACCATGAGTTATGCATTTTAAGTTTGGTGTCAGTACGTAAGTCGTAACTATGAACGACATAATGTTTTTGGTCAACAGGGTTGGATGTTGCGAATTTAGCCAGCGAGTCGGCGCACTCGTTGCCACCTATCCCCGAGTGACTGGGAACCCAAGCTATTTCAATGTTCAAACCGTTGTTAGAGCAAATGAAGAGCAAATTTTGAATGTCTATAATGATTTTACTATGAATTTTTGATTTTAATTGATTTTGACTTAATGCCTGAATGCTACTGCGAGAATCTGAAAAAATAACCGAATTTTGGATATTATGAGTTTTAATGAAATTAATTGCTTCTAAAATGCCAATACATTCCCCTGTAAATACCGAAACCTCTGGAGGGCACTGGAAGAGAAGAGCAATTCTGGAATTCTGGAAGTATGTTGCAATTCCTGTGCATCCTGTTGGGGTTAATTTAGACGCATCTGTGTAGAATAAATTCCAACCCCTCCAGTACCTTTCAATGACCCGGTCAAAATCACCTTTTACGTCCTCGGAACTCTTTGAAAGACCAAGTTCCAAAACGACTTTTGGCTTAAAGTGGACCACCTCGTATGCGGAAGAAAATACTGGTAGGGTGGGATACTGACAAACAGGTGAGGAGAGGTTTTTAAGTTCTCTGTACCTATTCATCAGCGGGGGAAACGATTTATGTTTCCAATAAGGTGATACTTCTAAAGAACGGTGGATTTGTTCTAAAATGGGAAGTAAGGGATGGGACGAAAGGGCGAAAACTTTTGACAGGAAGCGATCTGCTAAGTATTGTCTTCGAAGGTTAAGGGGAGGCTCTGCACATTCTACCTGTAGGGCATTTATAGGTGAGGATTTCATTGCTCCTACTACAATCCTAAGGCATTTGGCTTGAATAGCGTCTAGTTTACGAAGCGCCTCTTTATTACAGGGCTCAAGTAAGAAGCAGCAATAGTCCATCACGCTTCTGATCAGAGCATTGTACACTAGTTTTAGAGTGTATGGGTGAGCTCCCCACCAGACTCCGGATAAAGCCTTTAGGACTGATACTGAGCGTTCACATTTTTTAACAACATTGTTGATGTGATCCACACCTGACATTTTGGAGTCCAGGGTAACTCCCAGAAACCTGGCCTTTTCCTTGGTCGGGATAGCTTGACCATCTATGTTAATATGTACCTGGGGGATAAGACGTTTGCGAGTAAAAATAACTGCTGTACTCTTAGGGGCGCTCAAAGACAACCCATGATCAAGTAGCCATTGGTTTAATGAAGATAAAGAGACATTCAAAGATAGAGCGGCATCCTCTATGGAACTGCCAGAGACCAATAATGCAATATCGTCCGCATATTGAAGGATTTTACAATTATAATTTAAGGATGAAGGGAGATCTGAAGTGTAAATATTATATAGTATGGGACTAATGACGGATCCCTGAGGTAAGCCTCGCCACGTCACCCTCTGCTCAGAGTTTTCCCCAGGAATCCTCAGCTGAAGAGTGCGACTTGAAAGAATGGTGGAAGTAATCTGAATAATCCTAGCCGGTATTCTCAGCTCGTGCAGCTTTTGCCTGAGAACGGGGAGGAGGACAGAATCATAAGCAGCTGATATATCTAGAAAAACGGCTACCACAGACTCATCTCTACTAAGGGCCAGTCGGATTTCTGATGTGAGGATACCCACACTATCAGTTGTACCCAGACTTTTCCTAAAGCCGAATTGAGTCGTTGGGAGCAGTTTTCTATGTTCAACTAACCATTCTAGACGGTTTTTAATTAGATGTTCAAGAAGTTTAATAAGAATAGACGATAAAGCAATTGGTCGATAAGAGCAATGATCACTAGGATCCTTGCCGGGTTTTAATAGAGGAATAACCACTTGAACCTTCCAGGCTGGAGGAATATACCCAGAGATGAAACAAAAATTGTCCAAGTCCAGGTAATATTGTTGACATTTTACGCCCGCTTTTGCAATGAAAGAGTAAGGGAATCCATCCACGCTAGGTGCAGAATCCTTAACATAATTAAGAACCGTTTTAAGTTCGTCAAGGGAAAATGGCTTATCAAGAGGATCATGTGAAGTAACAGAACCTACAAAGTTTATTTCGTCTACACCAGGGACATAGACTGGGGCGACTTTTTTGAAAAACTGGTGCCCCAAATCTTCGGATAAGATGTTCGTGGGAGACGGTTTTAAACTGTTTCTAAAACTTTTCACTCTCTGCCACACCACCGACGCTGGGGTAGATGGACTTAGGGAATTACAAAACGATACCCAGCCTGCTCTTTTCTTTTTTCTATTTAGTTTCCTGGACTTAGCCAATATTTTATTGAAGACGAGAAGGTTATCCAGGTTCATTTCAAGGTTAAAGGTCTCTTCCGCCTCATTCCTGGCCCTGGTCATGGCAGTGCATTCCCTATCCCACCAAGGCGGAGAAGGGAGTTTTCCTGAAGGTGATTTTTTAGGAGGGAAGCAATCATCAGCTGTAGCGGATATGGTGTTGGAAAAAGAAGCAAAACATTCTTGAGCATTCTCAGCATTGATGGATGGGAGGTTGGAGATACGTAGGTCTAAAATTTTTGAGTAAAGATCCCAATCCACAGAGTTAAGTTGGTACTTTAATAAGGGAGGGGAGGTTTTATCAGGAAGAGATTTAGAGGGAATTTCGACTGTGATGGGATAGTGATCACTCCCATAGGTCATATTCAAACGGTTCCATATAAAAAGGCTAGCTATGCTGGATGAGCAAAATGTCAGATCAACACAACTATTACTTTGCCCTAATCCAGACCTACGTGTGGCACTGCCATCATTAATAATACACAGGTCAAGATCATCCAGCATATCCACTAGGCCTACACCAGTACTATCGCAAGATTCCGATCCCCACCGGTAGTGATGACAATTAAAATCTCCCATGACAAGTAATGGACCGTTTACATTACTTAGTAAATTTTTAATTAAGACAAGATCTTCAAAACGTGGGTGTGCAATATAAAAAGAAAAAAGATTTATACCCTCAACCTTAACGGCAACAACATTTATGTTGTCGCCAACGAAGGATAGAGGGATCTGGGAGAATGATACTTTGTTATTGATGAACAAAGCACATCCTCCATATCCATCTGATCTGTCATGGCGAACACCACCGAAACATGGGATCCTGAAATTGTTTTCAGAACGAAGCCACGTCTCAGCGATGCTGCAGACTAATGGTTTAAATTTATTAGTTAAAAAGAGTAGGTCAGGTTTCCTGGGAGAAATACTCCTCACGTTCCATTGCAGGAATGTCAGGGGATGGAACATTATTTATATATTGGACTATTGAAGATAGTTTATTGGCAACGTGGTCAGGTAAAGATTGTGCAGGGTTAGCTAATACAGTTATTAGCATATTGGCTATAATATTTAATATATGTTCGGGCTTATCAGGAGTACTAGCACCTTCTCTAGGGAAGGCACAACCGTTTTGGGAAGGAGAGAAGGCGTAATCCTGAGTAAGGGCTTGATGAGCCTGCCTATCGTAGCTAGGTGAAAGAGGTGCATGGGATTTAGGTTTGAGAAAGACCGTTTTACGGTATGATTTTGGTGTTTGGGGAGCTGGACTGGGGTATTGAGGCGAACTGGTTGTTGGTTTGGATTTTGGTGGTATTCTTGACACTTCGGCATATGATCGTGAGACTGGAGGGAAAACCTGACTTGCTTCCGCATATGAAACAGATTTCTCGGCCATGAGAGCTTTTATGCCCTTCTGGCGACTCAATTCAGGACAAGCCTTATCATTCGCATAGTGATTGCCAGAACAAGATATGCAAATAGCACAGTCAGTGGAAACTTGGCATCCATCCCCTGGGTGATCTTGACCACATTTGAAACATCGAGGCTGCGAGCGACATACAGTACGTGTGTGACCGAAACGACAACAGTTAAAACATTGAATAGTCGGGTACATATATGTCTCGACCAAAAGGGCAGAATAAAAACAATAAACCCGCTTAGGTAAGATTTGCCCATCGAAAGTGAGAACTACAGTTTGAGTGGGTTTCCACTCTGTAACACCCAGAGAAGTCACCTTACGGTTCATTCTCCTTGCCTTTATAACTGGGCCGCATCCAACTGGAACCTTAATATTCTCAATGACCTCGTCTTCTGTCCACTCATTCGGAACATCTCTAACGAGACCCAAACGAGTTATATTAAATTGAGGAATCGTTGCTATAAAATTATTTTGTACTAATGTTTTACTTATCAAGAAACTATTAGCATCCTGATGGGACTTAAACTCGACCGACACCCGGTTCCTTCCTAGGCGTTTTACACTACCTAGGAGAATGTTGCTGTAGTTATTTTTGGTTAAAAACATTCCAAATTTAACCGGGTGCAGGGATTTATTATAGTAGTCGGGGGGGAAGTAGCTAATCTTTTTCTACTTGCCGATTCGGAGTCCATTGCATTTTCTAGTACATTGTCATCGGGGAGAGAAACCGTTAACACCGGAGTGTATTCAAAGGGATCAGGAGGATCGGGAGGCTTTTTGTTATCCATTATGGATATCGGATAAAATCGTTAAAATATTAAAAAAATAGAGTTAAAACAAACCTTAGACTAAACTACAGACACAAAGAATAGTCTCGATTGTAGTTCACAGTTGTAAAATTAACTAAAATCGAGAAAATTCGTAACACAAACAAAAGCACTTGCAGCCTTCACCACTACCCACGAAGCAAAAAACAAAAAACAAAATTAAATTTATTAAAACAGTAACTAAAGTTACATGCTCTGTGACAATCAACTCCTTTTGAAACTCTTACGGAAATAATTCGGTGAAAAACTTTAGTTAATTAATTTTTATTTAAAGAAAATTGTATAAGTCACATTTTTAAACGGTTTATAATGCTGATTTTCATGTTTAATATTTCTTTTATAATGGCTACAAGTTGAATACAGTAGTTTAATTAGAATTACAGAACGTACGCAGAATATAAAGCCAGGATACTCCCTCAACGTCAAACGACCTTGGTCTTTTGTAATATTGCCAGCCGCAAGCTCATATTTATATAGCAGTTTATGCGCTAAATATGGCTTTACAGAATTATATTCATTAGAATCGGCAATACATAATCCTCAAATGTCATGATTTAATTCAATAGGATTACATTGATGATGCTTATGATTATAATTCTATAAATAAACATTTGATACGGCCGCGAATCATATTTAGATCAACATACAATGTAGCCCGCGAAATTCAAATTTTCTTGTGTTTTACAATTTGCAGGTCCATATGTTGTATGTATGTTGCTCTAAATATGATAATCCTATGCCAAACTTACGCAACGGATGGCCATCTTTTTGACATCGTTCCTTTACGAACAGTGCTGCCCGGTCTAAACTATAAAAGTTTATCAACACAACAAGCACGGATTACTAAGCCTTTTTTTTTTAAGGATGGGAAATTATCAAAAAACTTTTCCCGCTCTGGGCGGAGCGGGAGGGCGTGTCAGACTCTTAGGTACTGACGAAAAACCCACCCGTGTTCCTTCAGTTGCCTGTACGTTGCCAGGGGCCACGGTATCCCTTTCGGACTTTCCCGCAACCCCGGCAGACGGATTGCTAAGCCTTGTGATAAAATCATAAAACTTGACATACTTGATTATAATTACCTATTCAGTAAAATCATCAAAATTTATCAGTATTATATGAACATAGACATTGTTGAATATAACATACAAAATGACATGATTACTTTGTAAAGTATTATATTATTTTAATTTTTGTGAATGTGAGGCCTCTGTGGATATTTTTATATTTTTTTTTTCTTTTTTTTTCTCATTGTAGTTTTAATGATGGTCTGGCAGTTTGAGTAGTTTATGCGGCCTACCCAAATGTCCTTTCTTTGGTATTGTTCGCTAAATGCTTGCACTGACAGGATAGGTCCACTCAAATCTGCGTGGTTCTTTTCTCAAAAGGCCATTTCAGACACTAGTCTACATGGTCCTGCCTGACCAAGATTATGTCTGGACTTTAAAAGAGACTGTGACCTCTGAGTTTGTTTCAGCCTTTCTTCTCAGAGTAGCCGGATAGGAAACGCCGAACTCATCCAGCTAATTCTTATTTATTTATTCTTTCTTTATTTCAATAATAAAAATATGTACAAGAATATAAAGGGGGGGGGGGGGGGGGGATGATAAAAAATTCATCCGCATCGACAGGAAAAGGGCCCAAAAGGCTGGCAGCATTGCCACGTTGAATGGCAATGCTGATTCTTTGGCCAAAGAATAGGGGTCACGTGAAGAGTCGACCAGCCGCTTGGCGATGTCTTGAAAAAAATAAGTGGGCACTTGGACCCCATGGCCCTAGTGTTTCAACCCCAAACGGCTAAAACAAATAATTCCCAATAAGATTGGAGTATTTGCGCCGTTTGAGGTTTTCCGCACCTGTAGCAGCAGCTCCAGCACAGCCCGCCATGCTAGGAAGATGGGATGATTATTTTTCAAGTTTCACATTGAAAAACAATTATACATGACTGAAATAAAAAATAAATTTAAAAAAAAACACTGTATGGCTACAATAGTAATAAGATTTTTTGATGGAGGAGTCCATCGACACATCAAGCTCTTTTACCTATCAACTATTTATTTACCTACTAGTTCCTTGCTACGTATTTACATTACTTTTGTTGCTTCTATTGTGAGAACAATGTAAAATAAAATAATAATCAAAAACGATTAAAAATATAAGATTAAAAATAAGCAATGGCAGATAAGAGATATGTATGATGTATGTAAGATGTATGATATAACTCTCGCACTGAAAACCCTCTTCGGATTTAAAGTCAGTTGCTTTTAAATGCCATCTTGAAAAGTCTGTTTACAAAAATAAAAAAAAAGAACGCATCCAAAAAATACAAACAGAGTACATTATATATATGGTAGCAAATTATTTTTTGTCATGGTATCCCTAGCATAAAATTTTGTTGTAGGAGTGCGCGGTTTAAAGACAAAACGTTGCATTTTAACGAATTTAAATCTAATAGAATAAATATTTTTTATAATAAAATGTACAATAATCTATAGTTCTATTAGTGTAAATAAAAATCTGGCATTTAATAGTCGAGTCGTGTCGTGACGGTACATGAGTGACAAAGTTGTTAATCAGTGAGGTTATAAATTACAAACATTTTGTGAATTTAAATGGATTCAGGGCCAGCCCAAGAGGTAACTGAGCTGCTGCGACAATGGGAGGAACAGCATACGACGGCCAACTTCGACCCAATACCAACTTTGACGAGGTGGGTCCTTTGTTTTGATATTATTGCGAATAAAAATTATAATTAGCACATTTATTGTTTGCTTTATGATTACACATGTGGCTATGAAATTTCAATGTAAAAATAGAAGTCATGACCATGTAATATCTAGTAACAATGTGAAATAGGTCTTCCTAAGTTCTTCATGAACTTTTAAACTAATCAGGAAGTGCAACTTTTAATTGCATTTGGATCGTATTTGGGTGTATTTCTTTTACCAAATAGTATGAAACCCAATTAGAGTCTTCACTTAGTGTAAAATCCTTACTTTTATCATGATTGGTGTAAAAAAGTGCTTCTTGATTAATTTTAAAAAAAGTTTTGCTTTGTTGACAAACTATTTTTTTTAATGACTATGATTATCACTGATCATAAGCCTGCCAGGAACATTCTAAATATTTCAACTTGATCAAAGTTGATAATCCAAAGAGGTTATGCTCAGCAATGGGTTTGTGGTGACCAAATAATGTAAAGTATTTTTTGTTTATAAATACTGGTGCTATGACCCTGATAATCATTAAAAAGTAACGAAACCATTAGATAAAGTGGCAATTTGACGTTTCTTATCGAAATAAACCTGCTGAAACTGAATCACCTAGTTTCTGAGGCAAATTGATGCAAAAAATTGTTATAAACTGCTAAAGTACCCGCGCCCCCGTGTGTACTATCAAACTCAAGTTAACTGCAGTTATCGGCTGATTGGAAAATCAACAATCAACCAAATAATCTGATATATGATCTGTTTTTTTTTTCTGTAAGTAGGTTTAAACACTTACATATCATTCATATTTTTTAAATGAGATGAGTTTGGCTTTTTCTTTAAGAAAGAGAAAGAAATAGTATTTATTGGGACTAGCACAGGAGATCGCAAGTTAAACTAATCTTAAAACAATTACTAACTAAACACATTATAAAAATAAAATAAAAATCAAAGTATAGTAGAAAGTCCTGTATGAGGCCAAAAGGCTCCAATCTCAGCATGTTGCTGCAACATTTAAAAATAAATGCTGCAGTCAGTGCACGCATTTGTCAGTAATCGTGCAACTCAACTCAGAACTTAATGAGAACTGATGAGAAGGTACAGCAGATTATTTTGAAACTAAGGAGTTCAGAACCATTTGTACGTTGCAATACTTAGGAGACCTCTGTCCAACAGGGCACGTCTATTGGGGTAATTAAATGGATGATGACTTGAAATAATGTTTATATATTTTCAACACAATCAATCTGTCTAGCCTTTTGCCAGTGATGTTGGGGACGGCTTCCAGTCTAACTGGATGCAGCTGGCTACCAGTATTTTACATGGAGCAATTGCTTATCTGACCTCAACAACCCAGTTACTAGGTAACACAATACCCCTTGGCAAGACTGATCAGATGGTCCACCGTCTGACTATCCATAACAAGTGTCAAAGATCTATGAATGACAGCCAGGACCAACTGCTTAACATGCTTTCCGAGGTACAAAGAGGTCTCGGTACGTTATGGATGGTCACCTATCCATGGACCGACTTCGCAAGCGATCCTTGAAGTTTGATCCGCACAGATCGGCGGATTTTATTATTGAGCCAGGAGCCCCTCGTTCATCTATTTTCAACAAAGTAATCTTAAATCTAATCAATGTCATCAAAACTTTGTAATTTGGACATGATGGCAGATAGCCAAATATATTCTGAATCCCCAGGAACTAATATCATGAGGAAAAATCTCTACATAGTGTTATCCGTCTTGTTTTGACAGAGTCAACATGTGATCCTAACTAATATTATAAATGTGAAAGTGAGTTTGTTTGTTTGTTACGCTTTCACACTAAAACAGATGAACAGATTTGGATGAAATTTGGCACATGGGTAGACTTTGACGTGGTGAAGGACATGGGCTGGTTTTCATCCTGATCACAAACAAACATGCGGGAAACAGCTAGTTTAAATATAAAGTGCCAAAATGAGGAAGTATTTTATGCATTTGCTTCTTCAGAGAATGCTTTGAACAAGATTTTACTCGTTTCAAAATTTTATAAGCATTTCAATATCTTATGAAATAATTTTTATGTAAAAATAATATTTGTAGGTACCTATTTTTTTAATGACTGTATTGTATGATTTCTTTTAATTTATGAATGTGAACATCATACTAATAGAATTTTTTCGTCTTTGACATTTCTAAGGCGTTCTAGGGGCCAGCCTGTTAGAAGTTTTGGATGAA
The DNA here is from genome assembly GCA_949128155.2 of Xanthia icteritia. NCBI lineage: Eukaryota > Metazoa > Arthropoda > Insecta > Lepidoptera > Noctuidae > Xanthia > Xanthia icteritia. Next base: position 4,898,939 of record OY855862.1, on the reverse strand, counting down.
ATGAGGCACCAACCGACACTTATCCCTGTATGTACTATGCTAGCCCCCGGTTGGTGTAGGACTATTGCTAAAAATGGAAATATTTCCTTTATTTCATTATATACATATACATTATATTTTTAAATATTAGAATAAAAAATAAAATTAAATATAAAAATAGTAGCCCACCGGTATCGGGAACAGGGTCCAGAGAGAGGAACCTCCTAACAATGCGAACCGTGTCCAGGAGTACTGTTCTCTAATCAAGCCCTTAATCCAGCTGCCCAACGAGAGCCTCCTTAGGTGTTGGTCAAAACTCTTGGCACTTAAGCCATTGGTTGATACGACTATCGGCACAATGATCGCTGAGTCCACATCCCACATGTCGACAACCTCGCGAGCTAAGTCGTGATACTTGATTTGTTTGTCTTTCTCGGCTTTCACGAGGTTCCCGTCATGCGGGACCGTTCTGTCAATAATCATTGGGCGCTGCTCTCCTCGATCCACCACCACTATATCAGGCTTATTGGCTACAATAGTCCTGTCAGTGATGATGGATCCAGTACAATGTGATGAAATATTATTATTATATAAAAATAAGTCGGGTTTTCCTTCCTGACGCTATAACTCCAGAACGCACGAACCGATTTCCACGGTTTTGCATTCGTTGGAAAGGTCTCGGGCTCCGTGAGGTTTATAGTAGGTAGGGTAGGTAGGGTAGGTAGGGTAGAGTAGGTAGGGTAGTTTGGTAGGGTAGGTAGGGTAGAGTAGGTAGGGTAGTTTGGTAGGGTAGGTAGGTGTACCGTCGATAAGTACTTAGTGCTACCCGTGCGAAGCCGGGCCGGGTAAAGCTAGTTATTATTATAAATGTTGACAAATCACACATACAATTATTATTGAAATTATCAACATGATTCTGATTTTTTACATTCAATTTTCTAATAATATGGATGATTAGCAATGATCGGAGTAGGTAGATTGATTTTTGGTACTTGTATCATAAATGCACACAAAGAATAACATGGATAAGCCATTTTTCCGGAAAGCAATTCCGGTATTTCCGGATTCAATTAAATATTGTTAATGTTGGTAGTGATATTATTACTACTCAATTCAAAGTTGGTGATGGTATGTTCAACAGCTTAAGCAAACAAACACAATATTAAAAATATTGTTATAGTACATCGGTTTAAACTCCTTGTAACAAGTAAAATATTACTTACCAAAGCTTGGAATCGTGACTGTTTGCCGTTAAAAAAAATATGAAGAATATAATATTGCTCATTTTAATACAATTCCTACCTAAGGTTTTTTTTAAATAATCAACCAATTCCGGAGGAATGTCCATATTAATATATACGTTTCGGATCAATGACCCCAATTCAATCTACCTACTCCGATCATTGATGATTAGGATGCGAAATAAAATAATCTTGATAAGTTTTATCATAAATATCATTTAAAATTGAAATGATATTGAATGTTGTATGAGTAAACAAGATTTTGACAGCAGATAAAAAATAAATCCTTATTTATGTACACAGTAAAATAGATACAGATACAACATAATTTATAATTATAATTTTGAGTACAAACGTACTGCTTATCATAATCCAGAACACTAATCATAATTCATAACACAACCCTACTATCATTCAAAGGCACTGATGAAACATGGATTAGTCTACCCCATTACGAAATACAGGTGTGATATTAATTTTGTTATGTAAAGGCAGCAGACAGAGATGAATGGAAAAGCATGGCGGAGATCTTTGCCCAACAGTAGCATAGGATAAAAAAAGTATTTCCATTGTAAGTCTCTGGAAGTATATTTTTATTTACTAGCAACCCGCCCCGGGTTTGCACGGGTAGCAGAGTATATAATGCCTAAATATTTTTTCTGTCGTAACCCGCCCCGGATTTGCACGGGTAGCAGAGCATATATGCCTTCATATTTTTTCTGTCGTAACCCGCCCTGGGTTTGCACGGGTAGCAGAGCATATATGCCTTCATATTTTTTCTGTCGTAACCCGCCCTGGGTTTGCACGGGTAGCAGAGCATATATGCCTTCATATTTTTTCTGTCGTAACCCACCCTGGGTTTGCACGGGTAGCAGAGCATATATGCCTACATATTTTTTCTGTCGTAGTGTCCTATCAGCCTGATGCGTCGAGCATCTGGGTTAGATTAAAATGTAACTGATGTTCATCCTACTTAGAGTATTTTTCATTGTCATATTTCAACCAACTTACTCAAAACCTTAAGATGCAGTTATATGCCAGTGGCCTTGAGTGGGTTGCGTGTTCTGTACTGAGCTCACGCAACGCGTCGTACTTCCAGGCAGTAATAGGACTCGCCCATCAAGGAGTGTTGTCCCCAATTTGACGCATTATTAATTTATTATACATAAAACAAAAGGTATTTTAATAAAACACGTGTACTAAAAGATAAATAATTAAATTGTCTTTAAAACGCTGAAGGATTCAGAAAAACAAGCTTGATAGTTTTGCGTGATTCTCATTTTTTTATTCGCGTTAGACATATCTTTACAAATTAATTACACTATGTCATATAAAAATAATATAACATATTCACAGATTAAGTTATTAAGAAAATTCTCTAATTTAACATATATTTTTTCCATATCATTAACACTACTCGTTGAGACGTGATCTTCAGTATAAAATCATTAAAAGTCGCTTAGTGTCACCTTAATGATTTATACACACCTAAACGTTCCTGAAGAATCACTTTATCGCGTTCAGACAGACGGACGCGGGGGCTGACTGAAATGATTTTTTTAATTCTGTAAATAGGATATTGCAATCACTTTTACATGTCAGTGAAGAAAGGCCGAAACAAACTCAGAGGTCACAGTCTCTTTTAAAGTCCAGACATAACCTTGGTCAGGCCATATGAGAACCATGTAGATTAGTGTCTGAAATGGTCTTTTGAAGAAAGAACCACACAGATTTGAGTGGACCTGTCCTGTCAGTGCAAGCATCTGTCAGTAATCGTGGAGCTCAACTCGGAACTTATTTGTTTTATAACATTTATTTATTTAATTAACAAGTAACAATGGACTCAACATGTTACTAAACTTAAACTACACACTTAACCTAATACTGCTCTGTGGTTATGAATATAGAAAAGAAAATAAAAATGTTTAAAACAAATCTGTTGTAAACATTTTTCTTTTCTTTTCTAAAGGCACGTCTTCTTGGTAAAGGCAAGAGTCAATGTAACAGATTTTGGCCACATAGTCAAGTGTCAAAGGGTTATCTTCACCTACGCCGGAAACAAAATGCAATTAAATATCCTAAATAAATACGCGTAAAATATCTCATAATAACAATTATGTTATCAACAAAAGTAAGACTTTTATTTATCTCAGCAAAATAACTGACCTCATAGACATAAATATTATAACATAAGCGGTGCAGCGCAGTGAGCAGTGGTGACCCAGTGGTAACGGCCCCGACTGACGAGTAGTAGGTCGTGGGTTCGAACCCAGGCAGGCGCTTTACTTTGTGTAAACAATTTCATCACCACTGCTCTCAGAACGGTGAAGGAAAACATTGAGAAGAAACCGGCATGTCCTAGAACCAAAAATTCTAAGACATATGTGACATCTACCAACCCGGACTTGGCCCGCGAGGTAGATTACAGTCCATTCCCTCTCGAAGTGAGAAGGCCTGCGTCCCAGAAGTGGGCAATTTATGTTTAAGCCCCAATAGTAATAGGAGCTGGCTCTATTGTTATTAATCGGGTACAAATCTGACCTACAAATTTTGTGCACCCCAGAATGACCTCCTATCCTGGGCTGTTACAGAGTTTTTTTGTCACTGTTGGTGTGTGCTGGGCTAATATGGCCTACCACAAATTTCTCTATTATTTGGGAAAGGTCTTTGCCCAGAAATTATGAGAATTATGTGATTAGAAATAAAATATATATCCTTTAATAAAAGCCATCAATAAACTCATCAACCTTTTTCAATTTTATTACAGGATATCCGAAATAATAGAAGCAGAGACCGAAAACTTTATGAAAAAGGATCCTGACCCGTTCGATGAGCGTCACCCGTCGCGCACGGATCCTGAGTGCGCGCTGGGACATGCTCTCAAGGTCATGTTCAAGAAGGACAACTTTATGACTAAGGTAACTATAAACTGGACCGTTCGATGAGCGTCACCCGTCGCGCACGGATCCTGAGTGCGCGCTGGGACACGCTCTCAAGGTCATGTTCAAGAAGGACAACTTTATGACTAAGGCAACTGTAAACTGGACTGTTCGATGAGCGTCATCCATCGCGCACGGACCCAGACTGCGCGCTGGGACACGCTCTCAAGGGCATGTTCAAGAAGGACAACTTTATGACTAAGGTAACTATAAACTGGACCGTTCGATGAGCGTCACCCGTCGCGCACGGATCCTGAGTGCGCGCTGGGACATGCTCTCAAGGTCATGTTCAAGATGGACAAGTTTATGACTAAGGTAACTATAAACTGGACCGTTCGATGAGCGTCATCCGTCGCGCACGGACCCCGACTGCGCGCTGGGACACGCTCTCAAGGGCATGTTCAAGAAGGACAAGTTTATGACTAAGGTAACTATAAACTAGACCGTTCGATGAGCGTCATCCGTCGCGCACGGACCCCGACTGCGCGCTGGGACATGCTCTCAAGGTCATGTTCAAGAAGGACAACTTTATGACTAAGGTAACTATAAACTGAACCCGTTCGGTAAGCGTCATTCGTCGCGCACGGACCCCGAGTGCGCGCTGGTACACGCTCTCAAGGGCATGTTCAAGAAGGACAACTTTATGACTAAGGTAACTATAAACTGAACCCGTTCGGTAAGCGTCATTCGTCGCGCACAGACCCCGAGTGCGCGCTGGTACACGCTCTCAAGGTCATGTAGGTCAAGAAGGACAACTCTAATGTAACACTAAAGCGTCATTAGCACTCGAAAAAATAACGTATACTCTTACTTCTTTCTTTTTAACCTCTGTCCTATCGCAGGTACGCTGGAAGAGATTTCTTTAGAAATAAGCATCAACCTTGTACGTATTTTTCTGTTGTTTTCTTCTTGTCTGTTTATATATGTGTGTACATAGATGGTTAAATAAATAAATAGCTTGTCCACTCTGAAATGACGCGCCCCACTACCGCATTTACGTACACGGTAATGTTTCCTATGTATTCCTATGGGTTCCTATGGGTAATGCGGTAGTGGAGCACATCATTGTCATAGACATAGATAGACATTGTCGGCCGCAGACACTGGTCACCCACCAGTGGGTTTGAACATTTTAACCGACCTCAAAAAAGGAGGAGGTTATTTATTTTCGTCTTTAGGTATGTTTATTAATTTATGTTCATCGATATTTTCGTCAATTGTGGACCGATCTTGGAAATTCTTTTTTTTTGGTAACGAAAATGTTATTGACTTTGCTTAGGTAGTTTTTGAGTTACCTTCGATAATACGGTTTTATTCCACTTTTGTGTAAATTGATGATGTTATAACACTTCACTGTTGTTTACATAGCAAGTAGTGGTATACGAATTGGAGTGGGGTAGGTATCATAATTAAAGTGAAAAAAAAACCTTAAAAAAACAACCGACTTCCAAAAAACGGTTGGTTGTTTTTTATGATTGACACCGTATACTGACCCTTCAAGGAGTCTAAATGTTTTCACCAGTAACAACTATTACTAAACCGTGTTTTTTTCTTTATCTCCAGCTAGTAAATGACTATGTCCGTGACACGTACTACTCCCGCCAGAACATGACGGGTCGCGACGTACACAAACTAAACGTGGCTGCTTGCAGACTGACCCTGGACCTCATGCCGGGCCTGGAGATGAGCGTCGTGTTCCAGGTGAGCTAATTTATGGAGGAAATTTTTCTTAGTGTGTCGTTGGCAATCTTTATAGAGCCAGCCCGAGAGGCTTGGCATCTTCAGTAGCGTTCATAAGGACCCACTGGACACAATATTAAAAGCCCCATTGTTTGTGGAACAGCACCACATTTAAACTCCGGAGTTATCTGTGAATCTCCAGTGAAAATGGTGGACATTAGAAAGAAAGAAAATAAATTTATTTGACTCAGGTCAAGACACACAATATTTACACAAAAACAAAACATAGAAAGCTTAAAACAGTATTCTGTGCCTCACGGCTGCGCCAAATAGGCCCAGTTCAGCATAAATGCCAGACAACTAGTGTCTGACGCTGGTTTTCAACTGGACCTTATGTTACGAGGACGTCTTACGGATGTAAATCAGTTTTATAGTGTGTAAGTGTTTTATATTTAAATAAAAATAGATAGATGTGAAGCAAATAATATTAAACTCGATTAGATATTTGTTTGTTGTGGTTTTTGTGGAGTTTGTACATGGGATAGTGTTAATGACAAAGAAACATTCCCACCAAAGTAACTGTATAACAGCAGTTATTTACATTATCGTGCAACATTAACCGACAGAAACACTGCAAGGTACATAAATATCATATAATTGATAAATTTAGTGTGACCATATCCAGCGTCCGTTGCGCATCTATAAGGTACTGCCTTAAGCGTCGTCTAAAATTGACCATTGACCCAAAAGAACCTGTGACACCCAACAAATGAGGCGCCTTTGATGAGGCTACTATTTTTAGGTTTTATATCTACTTGGTCAAAATGCATGGAGCAGCTGTATTTTTATAAAATAACCTTTTACTAACGGTTGATCCGTTATAGTTTGCGCGGTTATGTTTCCGTGACACCCTGTACTTCAGCAGATTTTACACATTTTCTGCAGATTCCCTCGCCTTGGAAGCGTGCAGCGTAGGCTCGCTGGTTATGGGGGAAGCCTGTAAGAGGCATAAAGAACAGGGTATAAAGTTCGCTCATCCTGCATAGAAAAGGGAGGATCCTCCGACCAACCGGTGGGCAACTGCCCGACGATTGATGTCAGGACGTTATACAATACAAGATGTTTTTTTTTAATATCCCTTAACTCTAGGGTATGAATGAGACCATATCAAAGAATCAACTGGCGTATAAATTATTTTTCTATTTTTTTAAAATAACTTATCACTCTCGATGTTTGTATCTAAGTTTCATTGACAAGTACGAGTAAATCATTTTCATTCAAACCAATCATTCATATTTAAAGCTAAGAAAATGCGACGTCATATTTTCTTTTTATGAACAAAAATCGTCTGAATTAAATGTTTTTTTATTGAAAGAAAGAAAGAATGAAAAATATTTTATTTGGGACACGCACAGGAAATACAAACAGTAAAAAAATAAAATAAAAATAAAAAACAAAATTATATAAAAAATAAAATAAAAAGGGAGCTTAAGCAAAAAAATCACGACCTGTGCGAGGCCAAAAAGGCCCCTATCTCAGCATAATACGGCGATAATAAATACCACCGCGCTGGTATTCTGATAGGACCCACTGTGATGCCACGGACACATCTACGGACTTAATAAAATCCCATTAGGGGATTACAAAAAACTTAAAACAAAAATAATAATACAATTTAAAATAAATATATATATATAAATAAAAACCGAAACTATGTACTCGTACAATAAATAATCTAAGAATCCTATGACGCCCGACGTTCCAACATCACTTGTCCATGGTATAGACTATTATCTATGGTGACAAGCGAAGGGACGCGGGCGCACTGCGAATCTGCGAAGCAATTGGCTGTCAAAAAGTAAATTTTGGAAACAAATATAAATTTTATATTATTATTGCTTATTTCTCTTCTTATTTCTACATAAATAATCGTGACTAAAATATGCCAGTTGATTCTTTTGTTCGTTTCGTTTGTTGGTCTCATTCATATCCTAGAGTTATAGCATATAAAAAGAAATACCTTGTATATATGCTAGTTGCGCGGTAAACTCTGCTTGCGCGATGCAAGATTTTGCATGACGTCAATGTGATACGAATTTCGCCTGTGGCGATGTAGATGTCGCCACAAGCCTATGATGTCCAGCAGTGACTGTCTCAATGAAGATTAAATGTAGTTTGAATGAGTCCCGAATAAATATTAATCTTACCTGCTTTGTTTCCAGGACAACGAAGCTCTCATCCATCGGCTAGTGAACTGGGCGACAAACTCGGCAGAACCACTGCAGTGCTATGCGACCGGCTTGTTAGCAGCCGCCATGGAAGTGCAAGAGATAGCTACCAACTTTAGGTAAGAGAGCACTTTATCATCAGTGCCATAAAGACGACAATTGTACCACAAAACAAAATTTGACCAACTATAGGTGAAAAAATACTCAAAACCTTAAGAGGAAACAGGGCCTGCGAGGAATTAGAAAAATTGGTATTTGAAGAAATTATTGCCGTCGTCTTACCTCAAGTCTGCCCCTGTAGAGTGCGATAGGGACAACTACAGCTCAGACCGATTTTATCTCAAAAAAATTGACGTTTCGTGTTACCCTTTTTCTCCTCGAAATCAGAGCCGATTCAATAATCTTTTACATATTTTTTTTTAGAAAGAGTATGTCTAGGTTCCTATTATTTTCTTTTATGTTAAAAACTTTTAGAATTTATCTGGTACTCCTCTAATCACGGCGGTAAAAATGGGGCATTTTTTGTAATTTTTGGAGGGTCATATTTTATTCACCAATAAGTTGCTGGAAAAAAGGAAATAATGGGGTCTACAGCAGATCTTATTTTAGGAAAAAAAATATTAATGCTCTAGAGGCTTTATTCAGGAAGAAAAAAGGGGAATACATTTGTATGGAGATTCGCAGGCCCTTGTTCCCTCTTAAATTCGTTCCAAATTAATGTAAATCCGATCCAGCCTGTCCCTTGCTATCTTCCCCCCAGCGACGCCCTAAGCCGAGGTCCGAACCCCACCAGGGGTGCGCTGAGCGTGTAGTCGCTTAGTTCTTTAGGTTTATGGCCTGGCTGGAGGCTTTAATTTATTGAGATAGCCACAGACAAGCCCGGTTAAACAGCCGAAAACCTCCCTGGTGGACCTGTGAGATGCCATTCATATAAAACTAGCTGCGCCACGCGGTTTCACCCGCATAATTCTCGATCCCGTGGGAATATCGGGATAAAAAGTATCCTATGTCCTAACCCAGATCATGGTCTACCCATGTGTCAAATTTCATCCAAATCCGAAAAATGTAAAATGAATGCTTTGTTTCAGGGACTTAAATGCAATGCTAGTACCATTGATGTTACGGAGACTACATATTTTAAGAGAGGACAAAGTAAGTGACAAATAATACTGTTACACAGCCTATAATGTTCCCACTGCTGGCCTTCTTATTCTGTGAGAGAGGGCCGTAATCCTCCACGTGGGTCGCGGGTAGCGAGTTTTGGGTTCTAAGACATGCCGGTTTCCTCTCGATGTTTTCCTTCACCGTTTTGAAAGCAGTGGTGATTAAATAATTTACAGAGAGTAAAGTGCCTGCTTGGGTTCGAAACCACGATACTACTCTTAAGTCGCGGCCGATACCACTCACTGGGCCACCACTGGTCACTACACAGGCATTGTACAGACCATCGCATCGCATCGACCGCGTTCGGCGCTCCGATTGGCAGCCGGCCGGCCTTCACTAGTGGAGGGCCAATCGGAGCGCCGAACGCGGTCGATGCGAAAAGTCGAGATGGTTAAAAGAAACTCACACTAAGGCCTCTGATGTTGTTTAAATGTATTTTTAACCGACTTCAAAGGAGGTTCGGTACACGAACCGCATGTATGTGTATGTCTGCGATTTTATCAAAAGCTTCTGAATCTACATAACATAACGCCTGTAATCCCCGATGGGTTGGGCAGAGGTGTCCCTATTTTGCCAGTCATGTCCAGTCATCAACCGGGCACAAATTCAGACTCCGGGCTGCTACTGAGAAATTCCTGATGGAAAAATCCAACAACAATTTGCCTGACCTAGGAATCGAACCCAGGACCTCATGCTTAGCAGTAGTGCTTGCAACTATTTCAACAACGAGGCAGTTCTTCTGAATCAATTTTTCATAAAAGTTAATACATATTTTAAAACATGCAAGATTTTTGTTCTATAACATATTTATTTTTCACAGCAGAACAACCAAAATGCAGTTACTCCACCGAATCAGACGCGACATTTTGCGCGATTCGACAAAAAGAGAACTAATGAAATCAAGTGCAATGGACCGAGTAAGGAAAAGAAAGGTGAGTTTATCATAAATGAAATGAAATTGTTTATTCTGTAAATAGGATATTGGAATCACTTTTACACATCATCTTAAAAAAATTATTAAAAATTAGCTAGATGAGTTCGGCGTTTCCTATCTGACTACTCTGAGAAGAAAGGCCGAAACAAACTCAGAGGTCATAGTCTCTTTTAAAGTCCAGACATAATCTTGGTCAGGCCATATGAGGACCATATGTAGATTAGTGTCTGAAATGGTCTTTTGAGATACTTAATATTTATTACTAGCTGCGCCCCGCGGTTTCACTCGCATAAGTCTCGATCCAGTGGGAATATCGGGATATAGAAAAAAGAAAAAGAAAGAAAGAAAATACGTTTATTCTGCACAAACAAAACGCACATTTAAATTAAATAAAAACACAAAATACACAAATACAAAAGTAGCCAAAAGCCTCGTATTTAGCCAACAAATAAACGCTATTTATAAAATGATTATTCATCGGTTGATGTCAAGGCCACAGACAAAGACAATATTGCGTAATTACTGTTACAACATTACGTACTCTGTGGTTGCGACATTGGCAAATGACAACAAAAACAAAATTCCGATTTCAGAGTAAACTACTTTTGTAATAAATAATAAGAAAAAATAAGCTAAATAAAAGCTATATAAAGTATCCTATGTCCTAACCCAGGTCATGGTCTACCCATGTGCCAAATTTCACCCAAATCTGTTCAGGCGTTATAGCTGGATAGTGTAACAAACAAACAAACTCACTTTCGCATTTATAATATTAGTTTGGGTAGAGGAGCTCGTGGCTAAGTAATAACAGCCGCACGGTTCGATCCATCAGGTTAAGCTACTCTTGCCGAGGTTGGTTCGTGGATGGGTGACCATCTTTACATACCGAGACACTTTCGTGTCTCGGAAAGCACGTTAAGCCGTTGATGCCGGCTGTCATTCGTGGATCTTTGACAGTCATTACGGGTCGTCAGAAGCCCCCAAGGCTGACAACCTGTCTTACCAAGGGTTATCTTACGTATTACCCACTGACTGGATTGTAGAGGTCAGATAGGCAGCCGCTCGCATGTAAAATACTGGTATTCAGCTGCATGCGGTTATACTGGATGCCGACCCCAACATAGTTGGGAATAGCCTAGGCAGATTCATTTATATGTAGTCACTTGAAATATTCGTTTTTAAATTCAATTTTTTATTGTGTAAACTTCAAACGTGTTGAGTATCGATATCCGAACACGATAAAACAAAAGAAAACAGATTTTCTCAACTCATACTTTAAGCCCATGTGGTGCCGGACGTATAGTACCATCCCATTTCTTCCAGTGGGTGTCGTCAAAGGCGACTAAGGGGCTTGTAATGGGCAGCAGCGTTCTCTATGCATTTCAACGCCATACTGTTATCGCCAACCCGCCTGCCAAGCGTGGCGATTATGGCAATCCCCCCATTTGGGGGAGGCCTATGTCCAGCAGTGGACGTCATTCAACTGAAATGATGATGATGAAAGAAAAGAAAGAAAGAAAATACTAATATTTGCGGTAAATATGACGCAAAGAAAAAAAAACACGAGAATAACAAATTGAGGGAAAATATGCGTCACATCCACGCAAAACGGCCATCGCTCAGCATAATGCTGCGACCCTATGCGAGACAGAGCCCCAGCGCTGGTTTTCAGCGACCGGTTGACGTGATGACGTCAACCGGTGCAGCATATAGTGAAATAACAAAATCAAAAATAAAAATAAAATAAATACACATTTCGTTCCGTCGGCGATATGATACTTCAAGTAACAACAGTACCAGCGGTCGTTGACCTTTAAAAAAACATCACATCTTTCCTCTCGCTTTCATGCAATCTGTAGGAGTGATTTCGTGAAAAAGAACGGAAGTGTAACAGGAAGCCGCGCGCTATTTGATTTGACAAATGAGCGCGCGCGGTTCTAGAATTGGCTATCAAAAACGATCTTGACGAGGCCCCGCCCCTTTAATGTTGCTTATTACCAGGGTCAGATGTCAGATGTTACAGATCATAAGCGAGTACTGTAAAACACTTTTTACACGTCTCGGCTGCCAGTAGCCGGCTGCTAAGTATATGGGCATGTTCGTTACACACCTACCGGCGAAGGATAACGTCAATGTCCATACAATTAGCTGCCGGCTACCCGGCAACCGCGCCGTGTGAAACGGCACTAAGGCTCGCTCGTTTTAAATATGTGAGCACCATGTATCTATCACATAATTAGTTTATCTGTTGTTGCTTCATTTTTAATTCTTAATTCTTTTTACCTATTGTGGTATAATGATTTTATTATAGGTGCATCGTCCTCACATATAATTATATAACTAATGTACTTATACAAAATATTGTAAAACATTTTAAAAGAGTAACGGTGGAGTTTCTTGCACATTCTTCTCCATGCGAAAACTACCTTTTGGAAGGGGCGACTAGAATCTATTCAATTTTTTTGTAAATTTTTGACGTTCAAAAGTGCCTCATAAGGGCCTATTTGAAATAAATGATTTGACTTTGATTTTTTATTATTTAATCATGTTTGGTTATATCGATATCTAACCATGATACGACACCCATTACGTATGCAGAGTTTCGCTACATAATTTAATATGACCCTGTATTGAAGCATTAGCACGATGTTGCCATGCTTACACTATACCAATGTTCTCTCAATTTCCAGACCGTGTCAAAGACGAGGGGGGAGGGGGTGAAATGGTGGTGGATGAAACACCCCCCCACGCCAGCAAAGATCCCGAGACGCCTGTTAAACATTTTAATAGTAAGCTTTTTACTTTCAATAAACTCCTACAGTATAGGCCAGAGTTCGTGGCAGTCGCGGTTACGGAACGTGGGAGCGAGATGACACGATGCTCTGTATAGATTTCTATGAGATTCCTTGCTGAGAAATGATATGAAAGAGAAGGGTGAATATTAGTGTGATGGTTGACAGGGGAGAATGGAAGAAGAAAAGGTGGTGCGCCAACCCCACGTTACGTGGGACATGCAGTTCCACACAATAGGCATAACGGACAGTCCTCTGTGCAGGGCATGCATGGAGGCTGAGGAAACCGTCGCGCATGTGCTCAGATCATGCGCGCAGATTAGAACAGAAACCCTCGCGTCACTCAGATCTTTCACAGATGTTCTGAACAGACCAGGAGTGTTTCGTTGGCGTCGCATTTCTCACCAGATAGTTTTGGTGTTCCTTCGATATCACATATTTGTGCTACCATTTGTATATGCCTTCCACAAATGATCACATATGTTTGCCGTCATCTTGATAGATAAGAATAAGAATAATTTATTGTTTAAAAAATTACATTCAAGTGCGTTGATTCCTGGAACTCACACCAGGATTCCCTGTGTATATTAATGGGTGAATCATGAAGTCAGATATTATTGCCGAGCTGTTCATAGTAATATAAAGTATGTTAACGAAGGGCATCCCCGCTGACTCGAAACAGTATGGCGTCCATACATGCAAAAAAAAATACCATATAAAAAAAAGTTTTCTTTTTAATACAAAAATATTCACAAAAAATATTTAATTGAAACGTAAAAGAAACACTGCACATGCTGCGTCCTTGTCTTGCCACGTTTTAGTTTTTTTTACGGTAATATTTTTATTACATGTATGGAACCTATAATATATATTTCGGGTAACGGGAACGCCCTTCGTTAGTTAACATACTGTATTTATGCTCGTGACTAAAAAAAAGCAGCAATGTTTTGTGGGTGAAATTATACGTATGTATAATTTAACACGGCTGAAAGTGCTGTTCTTAGACTGTAAATATGACTTCATTCTGAGGCATACTATAGAGTAATTTGTAATCTTCTGTGTGCCTCTCAGGTCCAGCGAACGCCTGTTCCCCCCCCTCCCAGTGGGGCATGATGTCGCCCCCCCCTCGCCCCCCGCCGCTGCATCATCACGAGACTTCCTCCAACTCCAGCTGGGCAGAGATGGAGACTTATGTTATAGGTAAGTTACTGTTGTGTCATCTTTGGCCAAGATATTGGGCTCCAACCCGCTGGCCAAATTGCAGAACAAACAAGCCCTTTCATTTGATATGTCACACGATACCGTTGGCAAAACTTTTTTTTTTCCAATTTGCCCCCAAAAGAGACCCCCAAATTCAAAATTCATTTATTTACGTTACTCGTCCTGTTTGGGTCACAGAAATGTATGTGTACCAAATTTTAACTAAATTGGCCCAGTAAATTCGGAGCAAATTCGCTGTGACAGACGGACAGCCAGGCAGACAGATAGACAGACACAAATAAACAAGTGATCCTATAAGGGTTCGATTTTTTCATTCGGATGTACGGAACCCTAAAAAAGTATTGGAAAGCTGGTCGAAGCGTTGGCGCACGATCTACCATGTGTGGGTTTTTCTGTTCTTATTTCAAGCCGCGGAATGAAAGATACCCAAACCAGAGCAGCAATAGGCCCGATCAGTTTTTCATTGATAAATTGATAATTAACCGAATAACAACTAAAATATAGTTCAAAATTGTGTGCAAGAGTGTATTCCCTGTGGCTTGTGTGCGTGTGAGCATACTCGCACACATTTACACTCAAAACTTGACAACAAAGATAATGTTCCAACATCCTGTTGCTCTGTTTATCCTCGGCCCCTTATTGTGTGTAGACTGTAGTTTGACCGGGACCGCTGTTCCGCGCCTTAGGAATGATCGGCGAGGCGGGAGGCAGCGTTAACGAATGTGCGGCGGGACGCCGTGAGCGTTGACGAATGAGCGATCTGCACTGCCCCCCGTCTCGCCGCACACATACCTAAGGCGTGGAACAGCGGTCTCGATCAAACTATATGTACTGTAAAAATTAAAAAAAAAATGGCTGTTCCAAAAAGGGACAATGTGCTTGCTATGTGGTAAAGGCAAGTGTATCTTAAACATTTTTTTTCGCAGGCAACATTCAAATTCACCCACCGACTGACGCCACTAAACAAATGCTGATACTTAGGTACTTGACGCCAATGGGAGAGTACCAGGAGGTAAGCAACTCATTTAAAGCCTTTTGATTGGTTGAAACTAGTTTTAAGTAATGATCGAGTCTTGAGTGAGGTTCTGTAATACAGGCCTTAGATACACACATCGAGAGTCTAGTATTATGTTATCTTCGAAACTATGTATTTATGGAACACTTGATCCAGGACCTTTTGTATTATTTTTACTTATACGAGTAGCCTGTGGGTCAGCTGTACTCAAAGGTCGATCAATGTCTTGCGTATGCAGTATAATAATGGATTCAGGATGCTGCTAGGGCTGCCCCGTTTTTTTAGCGCTTCGGATATGTTTTTATAGGCTCGGGTTGATGGCTTTAATGCGCAAGCGAACCGCCTCTCTACTAAGCAGAGTGCGGAGTAGCATTAACAGTATCCTTCAAGTAATTGCTGAGAAGTATGACTCGGCAGTCATGAAGGCTTTCGTTCGGATTCTGGTCAGATAGCGTAGCAATCTATGCTGAACCCGAGCGAGAAGTTACATGACTACTCACATTTTATGTACCTACCGTTGTAATATTTCTGTACTAACATAGTTTGTAAGATATTTTTTTGTGACTAACAATTGTGAACTGTCTGAATAAATAAATAAATAATAATATTTATCCGTGTACATATAAAACATTGATCAGGCAGGGGCCATAGTCCTTTCACAGTTCCAGGTCACCAGTCAACTTAAGCCACCCAAACCCATAGTCCAATATCTTTGTTTCCATATCCTGCAATAGTCCTACACCAACCGGGGGTTGTTCTTGGGTGCACTTACATAGTACATACAGGGATAATCGTCGGTTGGTGTCTCATATCATTAAAAACGTCTAACGGGCCTCTGCGAGTTGGCTTTGGCCCCTCGTCCGCCCCAGGGTCTCGGGAAATGTCAAGAGACATAAAAATAATAATATTATTTTTTTTTTATGTTATCTTTATTTTTATATAAAACAGATTGTAATACATGTAACAGTTTTCACAATGTGGGTAGTATAAAATCTCTGGCAATCAAGTGGGTGACGTTAAGGGGTAACAGTGCCCCTCTAATTGTATTACTACAATTTTATATTAATAAGTTAAAATGTTTACATAAAAAAAAAAAATAATACATAAATTAGTGCGCGAGCGCAATCGTGTTTGTGAGTGTGTATGTGTGTGTGTAATATAACCTTAGAGTTATGAGACATCAAAAGGAGCAAGTTGAATTTATTGAAGTATTCTTTGTCCCCAGTTCCTATCGCACGTGTTCGAACAGAACGCGCTCGGCCTGATCCTGGGCTATCTGAACGTGCGAGAGTCGCGGGACTCGCGCCTCGCCTTCGAAGCGCTCAAGTATCTTGCGGCGCTGCTGTGTCACAAGAAGTTCTCCATCGATTTCATTAATATGGGCGGGCTCCAGGTTAGTATAGGTAATAGATAATACGGCCTTCGTGCTTCGGAAAGCACGATAAGCCGTTGATCCTGCGCCTGATCTCTCTCCGCGAGTGTTGGTTTGCCGTCCCATCGGACTTTTAGAGTGAGGGAAGAGAGACAGTGCACCTGTGTGTGCGCACACTCGTGCACTATAATATCTCCCGCGCCCCGAAGGCTGGTCTTCACTGTGATTGATCGCCGTGGACGAAATTCGGTCTAGAGTCCGCAACTCCACGTCATTTTCTTTCTTTTTCGGTTCCATACATACATACATAAACTCACTCTCTCTTCCCATTGGGGTAGGCAGAAACTACAGAACGCCATCTGCTACGACCTGTACATACTCCTTTTGCCTCGTTTACGTTCATACATCTGGTCATACTCGCACGCCGGTTGCGAGTACTACGCACCTGTCCTTTCTGAAGAACATCACCAATAAGGTCAGTATTATGTCCTCCTAGGGCGTCCCCTCCCGGCGTTTCCAGTCACATTTGCCTTGTAAATACATTTTGTTAGTCGCCTTTCATTCATCCTCTCAACATGACCAAACCATCTCAGCATACCCTTTTCGTGTGGTTAATGACTAACCAGAGTGGCAGAACTTTAAAGCCGTCCATGGGCCTCTGACTTGGCTTCACATGCCATCAAGAAATGTCTCTCAGGCATGCCGGTTTCCTCACGATGTTTTCCTTCACCGTTTTTGAAGCAAGTGATAATTATACAATACGCACATGAACCGGAAAAGCCAAAGGTGTCTTTTTGGTGTGAAATTATCAAATAACTTCTCCCGCTCTGGGTGGAGCGGGAGGGCGTGTCAGACTTACTGACTAAAACCCACCCGTGTTCCTTCAGTTGCCTGTACGTTGCCAGGGGCCACGGTATCCCTTTCGGACTTTCCCGCAACCCCGGCAGGCATCGGTCTTATCGGACCCCTTCAGTTGCTGACATCTCTTTGAGGCGCGCGTGGAACACAACGCGCCGTCGACCCGGGCCTGGTCCTTATCGGACGGTGAGCTACCCATTGCTCACCGTCCGCAAGCCCGCGCCTGCGGTGGCCGGGAATCGGCCTGAGCCAAAGGTGCCTTGGGTTCGAACGCGAGACCTTAGACTTGGCAGTCCGATGGTCACACCACTAGGCTATCATTGCTTATTAATATTATTTCTCCACGTCAAAGGGCATATTTTGCGTACTGCAGGTTAGTATACTATGCATCGGTAGATATGATCACAGTTCCTATCTCACGTGGCATTCGAACAGAAATTAAAAATATATTCCATCTATACAAATAAATAAAATTGTGTTTAAAAAGTGACTGTAATGACTAAATAACAGCTTTTTACTTAATGCATATAAAATTATTACATACTTATAAACATAAAACCATTTAAAAAAAAATGTCTGTCTGTTTGTTCCGGCTAATCTCCGAAACGGCTGGACTGATTTTGACGGGACTTTCACTGGCAGATAGCTGGTGTTATAAGGAGTAACTAAGGCTATACTGCTTTTATTTTAGAAAAAGAATTAGGGTTCACGCGGGCGGAGCCGCGCGCAGCAGGTAGTCCTGTTTTTTGGGTGGGAAATTCTCTTGCTCTGGGCGGAGCGGGAGGGCTTGTCAGACTCTTACTGACTAAAACCCACCCGTGTTCCTTCAGTTGCATGTACGTTGCCAGGGGCCACGGTATCCCTTTCGGACTGTCCCGCAACTCCGGCAGGCAGTAGGTAGCCCTTAGATAATAAAAACTCGTTATCAGTCTGTCGCAATCCACTGCTGGAAGTGGGCTCCTGCAATCGCACGCCATTTCATTTTTTTTCCACTGGGTCCTCGGAAATATCTAAAGAAACGAATAACAGCGAAATAAGAAAAATTGTTTCTGGAGTGGCGACCGCGTACCGGAAGACGTAGCATTGGAAGGCCACAAGGTGGACCTATGACCTTGTGAAGGCCGCAGGAATCGCAAAAAGCTGGATGCAAAAGCACAGAACCGGTCGAAGTGGCGGTGCTTAGGGGAGGCCTATGTCCAGCAGTGGACGTCTTGGCTGAAATGATGATGATGATGAAGAATTTTTTTAAGTTTTATATTTTTACGTTTTACCACAGTCTATGGTAACAATTTTTCTTAGTTCAAGTGTTTACACTGACGTGTGGTTGAGGGTACTAAAATAATATTGCGAGACAAACGGATTATCAGAGGTTTTGTTTGAGTAGGCATTACATACTCGTATGCACATTAGAGAGAATTTTTATTTTTTGCTCATGAGGAGGAGGAGAGTGCACTTGTGTCTGCGCAAACACTTGTGCACTATAATATCTCCCGCGCCAAAGGCTAGTCTCCGTTGAGATTGGCCGCCGTGGCCGAAATACGGTCTGGAGGACTATATATTAGAGCATTTAGAACTACCCATCAACGGACTGGACGTCCAAGTCCCATTACTGGGAATACCATCGTTATGTAATTGTAATAAGTGTCATATTCCCTCACCAGAAATTCCTGGAAGTCCCGCGACCGTCAGTGGCGGCGACCGGCGTGTCAATCTGCCTGTACTACCTAGCTTACTGCGAGGACGCCATGGAACGAGTGTGTCTGCTGCCGAGGAGGACGCTCGCTGATCTGGTCAAGTAAGTCACCATCACTAACATTCTTCTATAATCGACTTTAATAAAACTGCACTCGTACACAATAATTATACATTTATATTCTAGTCTCAAAATATAACCACACTATTTTATAACACACACACTCACACTGTTTTTTTTTGTTCTAAATAGAACTGAATTTAGTAATCCGTGACCATACACCTACAACTCCTCACACACACACTCCACACACCCACCCACACTGCACCCTTAGATATGCTGAGAAGGTGCTAGCATGGCATCCTGTTTGTTTCTGATGTATAGTTATTGGAAATGCGTAATTGGCTGTAAGATTAATTTATATTTTTGTTATTATAGTTTATTTACAGGTTACCTGTTACTATTGATTATTTTAAAACATTTTTTAAATTATTTTAAAACAAAAACATCTTTTTTTTTTTACTCCTTGCTTCGAAAGTACTCCTTATGGCAAGTTGTTCTGCCGCAGGAAAACAACCATTAAGATTTCACGGTGTATAATGCCGTTAAATACTGTGTTACATGTTACAGCTTTAGTGGCAATCATGTCATTTGGTCTAAATAGCTTTTTAGTTTTACTAATTGATTTTGCTTTTATATAGATTCTCTTCTTTTAGATTTTGTGAATGTGAGAACGTTGTAGGCTTAACAGACTGTAGATCTGTCGACCATTTTCTATCTTGCTAAGTACCTGGTACTTGTTGATAGGCCTACACTGTCCTCTCATACCTATTAACTCTGTAATTTGAAAACATTGTAAATACCATTTATTTTTAAAAGAGTAAACGTGGAGGTTCTTGCTGGCTCTTCTCCATAGGAAACAACCAATTGGAGCCGTGCACCTAGCTTCTGACGTTTCATAAGTGCTCATGTAGGTTTATGTGAAATAAAATATTTTGAATTTTGAAATAATTAGTTTGTAATTTGTACACAGATATGCGCTCTGGCTACTGGAATGTTCGCACGACTCCGGCAGATGTCACGCCACCATGTTCTTCGGACTGTCCTTCCAGTTCCGCGTTATCCTTGAGGAGTTTGATCATCAGGTTAGTTATAGTTTATTTTTAAATGATTAGTATGCCTGCAATTAAGGTGGATCCGCCCGCGAAATTCAATTTTTCTTACGTTTTTTGCAATATGATTCGCGACCATAACAAATATATATGTATTTACAGAATTATAATCATTAGAATCATTAATAGATCTCTCTAAGTTAGATTTGTTCTTTAATGTCATGATATCCTACTATCCTAATGTTATAAATGCGAGTATTAGTGGACTGTAGATTAATTGACCATCATTATTCTGTTAAGTACCTGGTACTTGTTGAAAGACCTATACTGTCCTCCCATACCTAATAACACTGTTATTTGAAAATATTGTAAAAGCCCATTATTTTTAAAAGAGTAACCGTGGAGTTTCTTGCCGGCTCTTCTCCATAGGAAACAACCAATTGGAACCGTGCATCTAGCTTCTGACGTTCATAAGTGCCCTTGTAGGTTTATATGAAATAAAAATATTTTGAATTGAATTTGAATTTTTGAATTAGAAAGTGAGTTTGTTTGTTACGCTTTCACGCTAAAACGGTTGAACAGATTTTGATGAAATCTGGCACATGGGTAGACCATGACCTGGGTTAGGACATAGGATACTTTTCATCCCGATATTCCCACGGGATCGAGACTTATGTGGGTGAAACCGCGGGGTGCAGCTAGTGATATTATAAATGTGAAAATTTGTATGTTTGTTTGGATGTTTATTACTCAATCACGCAAAAATGGCTGAAAAAGAAAGAAAAAAAAAAAAAAAAAACAAAATACACAAATACGAAAGTAGCCAAAAACCTCGTATTTAGTCAACAAATAAACGCTATTTATAAAATGATTCTTCATCGGTTGATGTCAAGGCCACAGACAAAGACAATATTGCGTAATTACTGTTACAACATTACGTACTCTGTGGTTGCGACATTGGCAAATGACAACAAAAACAAAATTCCGATTGCAGAGTAAACTACTTTTGTAATAAATAATAAGAACAATTAAGCTGTGTGTCTGGACTGATTTGCATGAAATTTTGCGTAGAGATAGACCGTGACCTGGCTTAGGATATAGAATAGTTTTTATCTCTATAGTACATTCCCGTGGGATAATTTCTGCCCACCAGCCGCGGGCGAAAACTAGTCATAAATAATTCATTCAATATAAGTTTGGAAGGAAGGAAGGAGTGTTGTGTCCATTCTCTATGAGCCTACTCATAAAGAATGAACGTAATAATCATTTCCATGAAATTTACCTACATTTCTAAGCTCACTTACCTATTTTTTCTTGTGGATTACACATGTCCAGACGCCAGCCTACCTACTACAATCTGTCAAATTTCTTTAATAGATTTTCAACTTTATCACTAAAGCAGAAGGTTCAAAGTTGATTGGGAAAATTGACAGTTTCGGGTAGGATGACTTACTGGCGTCTGTACATGATTATTTTTAGTTAAAAAGCACATTTTCGTCAACAGGACGGCCTCCGCAAGCTCTACAACGTCATCTCCACTCTGCCCATCCTGAGCGCGGACGACGACGAGTCGCGCGTGTCGGAGGACGAGACCTGCGCCGCCAGGCAGATCGTGCGACACGTGTGCGTCGCTCTGCGCAGGTACGGCCCGTACACTTCTAGTACCAGACCGGTAGTAAGACCGAAACAAACTCAGAGGTCACAGTCTCTTTTCAAGTCCAGACATAATCTTGGTCAGGTCATATGAGGACCATGTAGATTAGTGTCTGAAATGGTCTTTTGAGGAAAGAACCACACGGATTTCAGTGGACCTGTTCAGTCATTGCAAGCATTTGTCAGTAATCGTGGAGCTCAACTCAGAACTTAAGGAGCTCAACTCGACGAACAATACCAAAGAAAGGACATTTGAGTAGGCCGCATAAAGTACTCAAACTGCCAAACAATATAATACTTTACAAAGTAATCATGTCAGTTTGTGTATAATTTTCAATAATAAATAAAATGTCAAATTTTATGGTTTTATCACAAGGCTTAGCAGAGCAAGCAGCTCAATCCCACGCTTTTTTATCTTCTAAATAATCTGAAATTTTATAGTACCCTTTTTTTACAAAATTTGGTTTTAATACAGCTTTTAAATCATTTAATGGGTAAGTTTCGAATGTCGATGGGAAGTTTGTTGTAAAAGCGTATACATTGACCCATGAACGAGTTGCCTACTCTGTGGAGACGTGTGCGATGTACAGCAAGGTTGTGTTAATTCCTGGTATTTAAACTATGAATATCGGTAATTTTCTTAAAATGTGATGATATGATGTTCAACGACCACCGTGTAGCCGCTCGTTTCCAACCAACGTGAAGACACTAGGCAGTTGCACTGTGGCAGCTTGCGTGTGCGCACGTGTGCTCGTGCTCTGCCAAAATGACCGACCAAAAAAAAGAGCAACCGACCAAAAAAAAAGAGTGCTTTGTTAAGTATGTCATCGAAGTTCAGTAATTTAATAAAATTTGAGTGACTCTGAATTAGCCGCTTTTAGCCAGCGCTTCATCCACATTTTTTTTTTCTTTTCAGTAGTGCTAAAGAAAGGCTAACTTTTAGAAATTTTGAAAGTGTGGAAGCCATTTATGTGGTTTCGGTCCGCTAGCTCAAATCACACTGAAGTCGGGGCACGATTGGCGTGTCGCCAATCGTGTAGCCGACACACCCGACAGCGTTTGTAACCGACCCTCCTACAAGGTCACCTGTTCCACAGTATAAAAATATGTACAGTACAAAAACTACGTAGTAAACATTCGACACGGCACACAGACACAGACGCGCTCACTGTCTCACCCTAAGCGATTATCGCGGTGCTGTCAGTTGCGGGTGCCATGTCGGGACGAGTGCTCGCCGCGATTTTTTTTAAATTGGAGCGTAAGTAATTATCAGTCAACAATAGGCCTTTTTTTTTTTTTTTTTTTTTTGGGTGGGAAATTATCAAATAACTTCTCCCGCTCTGGGTGGAGCGGGAGGGCGTGTCAGACTCTTACTGACTAAAACCCACCCGTGTTCCTTCCGTTGCCTGTACATTGCCAGGGGCCACGGTATCCCTTTCGGACTTTCCCGCAACCCCGGCAGGCATTGGTCCTATCAGACCCCTTCACTTGCTGACATTTCTTTGAGGCGCGCGTGGAACACAACGCGCCGTCGACCCGGGCCTGGTCCTTATCGGACGGCGAGCTACCCATTGCTCAGCGTCCGTCAACAATAGGCCTAGTTACCATACTGTCCATATTTATACTGTGCCTCTGCCTCCGACAAGGCAACTAAAAATTCGAAGGCTTGAGACATCTACCAACCTCAAGCTTCATATTTCTGACTGACTGACCCTTGACAATTCAAAAGTGCCTGTAAACAGTTCACCCACGTTCATTGCGTTATTTACGTTATTGAATAGACGAAGTCAAAGTCTAAAGTCAAAGTCAAATAATTTATTTCAATTAGGCACAAAAAAGGCACTTTTGAACGTCAACATTTACAGAAAAATAATAATTGATTCTAGTCGCCCCTTCCAAAAGGTAGTTTTCGCATGGAGAAGAATGGGCAAGAAACTCCACCGTTACTCTTTTAAAATGTTTTCACAATATCTTGTACACATCAATTATATAATTATATGTGAAGACGATGCACCTAGAATAAGATTACTATACCACGTTAGGTAAAAATAATGAAAGATTAAGGAATGACAGATAAATTAATCATGTGATAGATGCATGGTGCTCACATATTTACGAATTTATTAAACCTATAGGGGTATGACGAACAGGGTGTAAAGTTCACTCATCCTCCATAGGAAAGGGAGGATCCTCCGACCAGACAAGTGTTGTGTCTGGTCGGCTACTGCCCGACGATTGATGTCGGGAATTTATATATACAAGGCCCCATTAAAATAGATGGACAGATTTTAACACAGCGTTCTGTACGTCTAACCAAAGATATCCAAGAAAAAAAAAACACTGGTTAAAGTGATTTTATTTTGACCTAAAATAATAAATGGCATTGGGTAACCAACATTTTTAATTTTCGTTAGATGATTTATTTTTCTTGTAAGTATCTAATACGTTTTTCTTATTATTTTGTTACCATTTTCCTTATTTTGGTGGTCTGAATGATTTCTAAAAGTTTGTCCATCTATTTTAATCGGAGCTTATGCAGGGTGTTACGTAAATAACGCAAGACCTCTTAAGGGGTCATTGTACTCATCATTATGAACAACTTTTACTATGGGACCAACCCTGAAATCGCGAAAAATAATCAGCTGATTTTTTTTTGAAAGTTGTTCATCATGATGAGCATAAAGACCCCTTAAGAGGTCTTGCGTTATTTACGTTACACCTTGTATATGTTGATCGCGCGGCAAACTCTGCTTGCGCGATGCAGGATTTCTGTGCCGTCAGATCTTTTTGATGCGTAGTCCGCATGTGGCGTTGTAGATGCCGCCACAAACCTATGAAGAACCTTCAAAACTCGTGGGTTGTGATTCTCGTGGGTTCTCGGTGAAGGAGTCCGACCCATCCCATCTGCTGGTCTGCCGCGTTGTCGCTTGTCATAAATTGACTTATTCATTTGTGGATTGTTTTATTTGCAGGTACTTGGAAGCTCACCTAAGATTGCGCGCGGCGCAAGTGGCGAGACAACAAGGTGACAATGTTCCGGAACCACCACCTTATAAGGTAAAATACTGTTTTTCTAACTGATAACAGAGTGAGTGAGTTTCTTTGTTTGTTTGTTACACTTTCACGCAAAAACGGCTGAACAGATTCGGATGAAATTTGGCACATGGGTAGACCATGACCTGGGTTAGGACATCGGATACTTTTTATCCCGATATTCCCACGGGATCGAGACTTATGCGGGTGAAACCGCGGGGTGCAGCTAGTATCACTATAATATGAAAAAAATAAATATAACTGGTCCATACTTGTCATGTAATATTAATATTTGTGTCCGCAGGCCTCAAAATCGTCCCCCGAAGAGGTCCAAGAACAGATAGAACTGCTACAAAGCGTGGCGTGGTCCCGCTGGGCGGCGGTGGACGAGCTGCTGGAGCTGGGCGGCGTGGCGCTTCTGCTGCAAGTCACCAGCCTGGCTCTCGAGTGGAACTTTAACGGCAGGTATTGTAACAACACAGATAGAAATATAAAGAAAGCCGTGTTATTTTTTTATATAGTAGGACCCGAACCAACGGTTGATTCACTCCCAAAAATCAATTAAATAAAAAGCGACTCTTGCTACGACACAATAAAGTGCAATTCAGGTCGCACAGCGACTTATTACTTACAGTTATATTCATTCACCTAGAAGTTGCCTCTTTTCTATCGCGTAACTCTTATATCTTCTGACTACGTCACACTCACTGAATTGGTCCGACAAGACGGGCCCGCCGCGTACTTTTAGCTTCATACCTAAAATGCGGAGTGTGCCTTCTGTACTATTCTGTACTTGTGGTTTATTGATTTTTTTTTGAAAGCACAATCTTTTTACTTATTATACTGAGGGTGAACTGAAAGAAGTGAATATTTCCTCGTGAAGTATTCTTCAACGTTAGAGCGTTATCACACTGACGATTTGCCAGCGTGTTTCCAGCAAAGCGATTTGTGAACGTGCTCTCCGCGGGTGCGAAGCGAGTTAGCCGCGACCACGCGACGT
The DNA here is from genome assembly GCA_949128155.2 of Xanthia icteritia. Taxonomy (NCBI): domain Eukaryota; kingdom Metazoa; phylum Arthropoda; class Insecta; order Lepidoptera; family Noctuidae; genus Xanthia; species Xanthia icteritia. Next base: position 4,873,025 of record OY855862.1, on the reverse strand, counting down.
GTTCGTCGCGTTCTCACAATATTGTACACTCGCTTGTATCGCTCTCTCTTGTGCACTCAGAGGCCTTAGTGTGTTTCTTTTAACCATGTGGACTTTACGCATCGACCGCGTTCGGCGCTCCGATTGGCAGCCGGTCGGCCTTTAAGGGCCTCAGGTCGTTCCGCAAACGCGGCGAACTCGTTGCGCACACGTGGCGTGCTCGCTACGCACACTCAGCGAGCTCGTTAAACAATCGTCTCGCTGGAAACACGCTTGTCAATCGCCAGTGTGATATGCTCAGTAGACTATTCAATTTTCAACCTAAAAACCTCTGTTATAAAGCTCATTCTCCCCAGATCGACTTGTTTTGCTGTCGCCTTCATTGAAAAATAAACTATATCACCACTGCAATAAAACTCATTCTCTCAATATCAGAGACAGTGCGGTCTACATTTTAATATGAACTTTGTCACCTCTACAATAAAGGTCATTCTCCCCAGATCAGAGACAGTCCGGTCTGCTTTAGACGTGATCTCTGTTTGCTGCGTGGCGCCGCGAGTACAACTGTTACTGACTGAAAAACTGGATTTGAAGGACGCGGAAATGACAACTGGAGTCAATATTGTTCTAGGTAAGTTTAATTATATAGTTTAACTCGCGAATTTGTCTAAATCTCTCTATAAATTTCTTGTTCCCCCGTCCCACCGCGTCGCATCGCATCGCAGGCCCGCGCTAGGACTTCGTTTTCGCTTACCGTTCTTTAGTTATTTTTTTCTTTTTGTTCAGCACCTAAGGATCGTAGCGTGATGTTACATAGCCTTATATATATATATAACCTACCTCAAAAATTGGGCTATCAACTGCAAAAAGTATTTTTCAAATCCTACTGTTAGTTCCACAGACGCGGTGGGTCGGGGGCCGAAATTTCACGCGGGCAGAAGTTAGTTGTAATATATTCAGGACGTTATTTCTCGTAAAAAATCTGTATGTTTTTCGGTCTAGTCATTTTATTTTTTGCAAGAGGAGGAGGGCGAGCTCGTGGCTAAGTAATAACAGCCGCACGGGTCGATCCATCAGGTTAAGCTACGCTTGGTCCGTGGATAGGTGACCATCTTTACATGAAAGCACGTTAAGCCGTTGGTCCCGGCTGTCATTTGTGGAACTGTAATGGACGCCGAGTGTGCTTGTATATAATACATAAAGACTGAGTATATACCAGTGAAGTGATTATAAACCAGAAAAAGTGTTAGTGTAAAACAATAGTGGAGACCCTATCTGTGCACAGGGGCACAAGTAGCGGCGGGACCGCGACGGACTTTTATTAATTCGTATAAGTTTTTTGTAGTTTCTAATTAGAATTATATAATAGTGTATGTTCTTATTAGCTTCTAATAATTGAATTTTTACTAGTTTTCATGTTTAAAACCAATAAGATTAAGTAGTACAATAATCACCAAAGAATTAAAATGTATAACAAAATTTCTCGAAATTACGTAACTTAGAAATGAGGTTTTTTGTTTATGGGAATATTGTAACGAAATTAGTGTCAAATGAAAGGTATACATGTAAAACCATTTCTCCCGTTCGAATCATGCGAATCGGTCCACGGGTTTCCAAGATATCAACAAGAATGTATAGTGAAAATATAACATAGGCGATTCTTGAAGGGTCCATGTTCTAGAAAGTTTTTTGTACATAAAGATATGTTATGTAACTGTTTGTAATATGATTAAGGGCTACATGAGCCATATACTGGGAAAAAACTGTAACGATCCGACTTGAGGAACCATTAAAAACAGGGCTCAACAGATCGAAACCGTAGTGAAAATGCGAGCAAAAGGGTCTCAAAAATCAGTGGTCTCGCTACGGTAAGCAGATCGAGTATAAAAGACGGGCCATTGGGCCGGAACGTTACAGTCGGATCTCAGCTCTCAACAAGGAAACATCTACGAAATAAATAGAAGAAAATCAAGAAGTCTTTTATTGAAGAAAAAACCATACAGTCCACTTCAGTCTGGTCCATCGAGCGGCGGATATCAAGAACGAAGAAACCCGCCACAAGATCCCGGTCCACGAAGCTGCGAGGAAGAATCGTCGTGAAGAAGAACGAGGAACCCGCAGCAAGAGCGAAAAACGAGTCCGACAGTCTTAAATCGTCAAAAACGTGTGTGGTCAAAAACGTGTGTGATCAAAAACGTGTGAACCTGCCCGGCTGTAACGCAGGTTTAAACCCGACGTGCCGACCGACGTGCCGACTCGACGTACCGAACGATCGCCGAGCCGAAGAATCGTCACCGTCCCGTCGTGACGACGTCACCGAACAGACGTCACCAAAAACGTGTGTGAACCTGCCCGGCTGTAACGCAGGTTTAAACCCGACGTGCCGACCGACGTGCCGACTCGACGTACCGAACGATCGCCGAGCCGAAGAATCGTCACCGTCCCGTCGTGACGACGTCACTGAACAGACGTCACCGAACAGACGTCACCAAAAACGTGTTTGAACCTGCCCGGCTGTAACGCAGGTTTAAACCCGTCGTGCCAAGAAGAGGTACGACTCAAAACCGAAGAATTGCCGAACCAGTCAAGTCAAGGGGACTTTGAAGATGGTGGTCACAAGAAGCCAAGGAGACGCAGCGGAGGTGGAAGATCAGCGGCGCAGCCAGCTGCAACAGGAAGCCCGAACCAGGGAAATGGAGCTGATCGAACGGGAGCGCCGAAGAAGATTATCACTGGACCCGCCGGCGTCACCGTTCTCCAGGCCAGCAGCGGACACCAGTACGGCAGGACCTTCGGGAATCCAAGGAACCACAGCAACGGTTCAAAGAAGAATGGGATCGCCGACCAGATCAATTAGGTCGCAACGATCAACAGCAAGTGTAACCACGCGGCTACGGCTGGTGGAGCTAGAAGCAGCAGAGAAGCTAGCAGCCATAAGAAAAAGGGAGTTGGAGCTGGAAGCGGACCTGGTCAAGAAGCGACTAGCCGTAGAAGTATCGGTGATCAACGATGATGAAAGCGTGCACGAAGAAGGACCCGCCCCTCCCCGTGAGGAACCACATCAGAAGGTGGACGAATGGCTGAGGACAAACCCCCTCAGCACACGGGGGGAGGAAGCACGGGGCGAAGAAGGAACTCGCGAAGAACAGAAGCAGCTGCGATTCGAAGTTCAACGAACAAGATCACCGACTCCAACGAGGAACAGGAACAGCATCGAGCACCTGGCAGCCACATTGGAAAAGATGGCCAGGCCCAGGCCTCGTCACACGGACCTGCCGACCTTTTCCGGAGCGGCCAACGAGTGGTTGCCATTCAAGGCAGCAGTACGAGACACGACCAGCATGTACCAGATATCGGCAGCAGAGAACATCCAGCGACTGAGGAGCTGCCTCAAGGGAGATGCAAGAGACGCCGTGGCCGCCCTTCTGCATACGGCCACCAGCCCGGACATCGTAATGAAGACCCTCGAGCAGTGCTTCGGAAGACCTGAAGTAATCATCGACAAAGCGCTGGAAGACCTGAAGAAGTTGCCGAAACCGGGTACATCAGCAGCCGAACTCAACAGTTTTGCCGTCAAGCTGCAGAACATCGTCTGCGTGCTGAAAACGATCGACCGAAGAGGATACTTATTCAACCCCCTGATGACAAGAGAAGTGTTGGACAAGCTGAGCCCGCATCTACGATCTCGATGGTGCGACTACGCCTACGATCACGAAGGAACAACGGACCCGGAAATCGTCATCATGTCTCGCTTCCTGACCAGCGAAGCGGACAGAGCGTTGCGGTACACATATGCTCCGGCCACGTGCGCCGCAAGCATGAAAAGGGAAACCCGGCCAACCGTAACACTAAAGAAAAAGGTGAACGTGTTCAACACTACTGCAGGAGCGGACGAAGAAAAGGAAAAGTGTCCCAAATGTGAACAAGATCACATCCTGACGCAGTGCCCCAAGTACAAGGCACTAACCATAGACGAAAGATGGAAGCTCCTAAAGGAAAAGGGAATATGCTTCAAGTGCGCCCAGAAGAAACATAGACGCATGAGCTGCCAAGCAAAGTCATGCGGGGTGGACCAATGCAGCCGACCACATCACGTGACCCTCCATCAAACGCGGGAAGCGAAAAGGGAGGACCCGAAGACAGCGGAACCGTCAAAGCAAGAAACGGTCATGTCAGTAGCGCCGCGTCCAGCTGCCGGATCAAGAGCAGTCCTGCTGAAGATGTGCCCTATCATCGTGTCCGGACCACGGGGGGAGGCGAAAACATACGCCCTCCTGGATGAAGGAGCCACCATCACCCTCGTCGACAAGGACCTGGCGGAGAGCATCGGAGCGGAAGGACCATCACAACCGCTTCACCTGAACGGGGTCAACATGTCACAGAAGGAGATGGAGAGTCAACTGGTGAATATCCAGGTCAGGGGACTGAAGAATGAAGACAACTACAAGGTCAGAGCGAGGACCATGAAGAATCTTCGACTGCACCAACAGTCCATCCCGGATACGCTGCTGGACTACGAGCACCTGAGGGACTTGACACCGGAGGAGGTGTGCTACGAGAAGGCGCGCCCCGGACTCCTAGTCGGAACAGACCACTGGGAGTGCATAGTATCCCGCGAGCTCCAAGTCGGCGGCCCGAATCAACCAGCTGCATCGAAGACACAGCTGGGATGGGTGGTGCACGGAACCGCGCCACGCAACGCCATATATCAAGAAGGAAATGTGCTGCACGTCTACGAGCCCGACCGAACGACGGGAACAAGCAGCCAAGAACTTCATGAATTAGTCGAACGCCATTTCAAGATCGACGCGCTCGGCATACAAAGCAAGCCGAGAATCAAGGATGCAGATCTACGGGCCATGGACATAGTTGGGAGGACTACCAAGAAGATTGACACCGGCTACGAGGTCGGACTGCCGTGGCGAAGGGACGACGTCACCATGCCATCGAGCTACGGGCAAGCACTCCGACGGCTGAAGAAAATCGAGCAGAGGATGGACGCAGACCCGGACTTCGCAGCGGAGTACTCCAAACAAATCACGAACCTGTTGGAGAAAGGATACGCGACGCCGTGCGACGGATCCGAAGAAAAGAGCGCCGTCTGTTGGTACCTGCCACACTTCGCCGTGCAGAACCCAAACAAGCCCGGCAAGCACAGGCTGGTGTTCGACGCAGCAGCAAAGAGCAACAACGTGTGTCTGAACGACGAACTGCTGGAGGGACCCGACCTGCTGTTGTCACTGCCAGGAATCCTCTTCCGATTTCGTGAAAGGGCGGTGGCGATCACAGCGGACGTGCAGGAGATGTTCCTGAGAATCAAGATAAGGCCGGAAGACCAAGCAGCGCAGCAGTTCCTGTGGAGAGGCGACAAGAGAGAAGAGCCTCCGAAGAAATACAAGATGACCAGCATGATCTTCGGCGCCGCGAGCTCCCCGTACATGGCCCACTACATCCGCAATTTCAATGCGGACATATACGGGCAGGAGTGTCCACGCGCCTTGGAGGCCATCAAGAAGAGCCACTACATGGACGACCTAGTGGCCAGCTATGAAAACACCGAAGAAGCATGGAAGGCGGTCAAGGAAACAAGGACGGTACACGCGCACGCTGGATTCACGCTTCGAGGATGGAGCTCCAGTAACAAGACGGTGCTACGCGACGTGCCTCTGGAGCTACACGCCACCTCTCCCACACAACTGGGGGGAGAGCAACCCGAGAGCAAGATCCTGGGGCTACACTGGAACGCGGAACGAGATGAGCTGGGATTCAACACATCAATGAATCGAGTTCCAGCCGAAGTACGGGCAAGAGCCCGCGCGCCGACCAAACGAGAAGCCCTCAGCGCCGTGATGTCCATCTACGACCCGTTGGGATTGCTGAGCCACTACACGATAAGGTCAAAGATAATACTACAGAGTTTATGGCGATTACAGATAACATGGGACGAGCAGGTGCCGGACGAAGAAAACGAGTTGTTCGCGTCCTGGCTCGCCCGCCTGAACGAACTCACCCAGCTGCGACTGCCGAGATGCTACCTGAAGCAGAGATACGAGCGCATCGACCTGCACATCCTGTGCGACGCCAGCGAACAAGCCTACGCAACCGTGGCTTACTGGAGAGTAAAGAACGTCGACGGGAGTGTGAACGTCGTGTTGGTGGCAGCCAAAGCCAAAGTGGCGCCTCGTCGAGTCCAGACAATACCGCGTCTGGAGCTGCAAGCTGCGGTCATCGGAGCAAGACTGGCCGACACCATCAGGAAGGAGCATCGCATTGACATCGGCCAAACAACCTATTGGACCGACTCTACGACCGTGGTACACTGGATTCACCATGACATGCGACGCTACACGCCGTTCGTCGCGCACCGACTGGGAGAGATCGCCGAGCTGACCAAGAAAGAAGAATGGCGCTGGCTGCCCACAGCCAGCAACGTTGCCGACGACGCCACCCGGCTTGTCGACACGCCCATCAGCGGAGAGGATCGATGGTTCCAGGGGCCGGACTTCCTATTCCTGCCGGAAGACCAGTGGCCCACAGCAGCGGGGGATGATCAAGAGGATGAAGAAGTCCTTCACACCACCGAAACCAAGGAACAAGACAGCTGGCTGCCGAACCCAGCCCGCTTCTCCAAATACGAAGTCCTGGTGAGGGCCACAGCCCGAGCAATCGCCTTCACCGACATCTGCAGGAAGAAAGCCACGACAATGGAGCACCGTCACGTTCAACGCGCCGAGGCCGAGCTAATAAGGCAGGCTCAAGAAGACAGCTTCGGGGATGAACTGAAGAGAATCCGGTCAACTCGTCCACTGATGAAGACGAGCCGACTGTATCGACTGGATCCAGTGTTAGAAGATGGTGTCCTGAAAGTGCGGGGCCGGATCGAGGCCTCTTCCGCACCAACTGAAATGAAGCGACCGATCATACTAGACGGCCGTCATCAGCTGACCAAGCTCCTCGTTCTACGGGAGCACTGTGCTGCGGGTCACGCCAACAGGGAGCGCGTGACAAACGACCTGCGGCAGCGGTACTGGGTTATTCACTTACGACCCACGGTACGCGCCGTAGAGAAGAACTGCGCCTTCTGCAGAAGACGCCGGGCGACGCCGCAGCCACCAGCTACAGGGGACCTGCCACACGCCCGCCTTGACCCTTTCCATCGCCCGTTCACCAATTGCGGGGTGGACTACTTCGGGCCAATGATGGTCAAGGTAGGGCGCCGCCGAGAAAAGAGGTGGGGCGCACTATTCACGTGCCTCACTTCCCGCGCCGTGCACATCGAGCTCGTCGCATCACTCTCCACCGACTCAGCAATCATGGCGCTGAGACGTATGGCTGCGCGCAGAGGCTGGCCAAGATTGATGTACTCCGACAACGCGACCAACTTCCGCGGGGCTGATCAAGAGCTCCGCAACGCCTACACCGAGTGGATGCCCGCTCTACAAGACGAGGGGCTACTGCACCGCATGGAGTGGCGCTTCATACCTCCTGGCGCGCCCAACCAAGGCGGCGCGTGGGAACGGATGGTGCGCTCTGTGAAGACGGCCCTCAGTGTCACTCTGCGGGAAAAGGCGCCGACCGAGGAAGTTTTGAGAACTCTGCTGACAGAGGCCGAGTTCTCTATCAATGCAAGACCGTTGACCCACGTCAGCGTGAACCCCAACGACCCCGAGGCACTGACCCCAAACCACTTTCTTTTGGGGTCATCGGATGGACTACCAGCTACGGGACCCTGCGACGAGGCCGACAGAAGAACCTGGCGAGCAAGTCAGGCGCTCGCCGACCACTTCTGGCGACGCTGGCTACGCGAGTACCTCCCTACATTGGTACCTCGCGGCGAGCCGCAGAACGACGCACGACCAATACAAGCTGGCGACGTGGTCCTCGTGGTCGACAGCACGCTGCCCCGGAACACCTGGCCGATGGGAATCGTCGAGCGCTCACATCGCGGACCGGACGGGAACATACGGGTCGTCGAGGTGCGCACCAGGACCGGCACCTTCCGACGCCCCGTGAGCAAACTCGTCGTCGTGATGAAAATAGAAGAGGCTACGCGAGCTGCGCCGGGGGGAGAACTGTAATGGACGCCGAGTGTGCTTGTATATAATACATAAAGACTGAGTATATACCAGTGAAGTGATTATAAACCAGAAAAAGTGTTAGTGTAAAACAATAGTGGAGACCCTATCTGTGCACAGGGGCACAAGTAGCGGCGGGACCGCGACGGACTTTTATTAATTCGTATAAGTTTTTTGTAGTTTCTAATTAGAATTATATAATAGTGTATGTTCTTATTAGCTTCTAATAATTGAATTTTTACTAGTTTTCATGTTTAAAACCAATAAGATTAAGTAGTACAATAATCACCAAAGAATTAAAATGTATAACAAAATTTCTCGAAATTACGTAACTTAGAAATGAGGTTTTTTGTTTATGGGAATATTGTAACGAAATTAGTGTCAAATGAAAGGTATACATGTAAAACCATTTCTCCCGTTCGAATCATGCGAATCGGTCCACGGGTTTCCAAGATATCAACAAGAATGTATAGTGAAAATATAACATAGGCGATTCTTGAAGGGTCCATGTTCTAGAAAGTTTTTTGTACATAAAGATATGTTATGTAACTGTTTGTAATATGATTAAGGGCTACATGAGCCATATACTGGGAAAAAACTGTAACGATCCGACTTGAGGAACCATTAAAAACAGGGCTCAACAGATCGAAACCGTAGTGAAAATGCGAGCAAAAGGGTCTCAAAAATCAGTGGTCTCGCTACGGTAAGCAGATCGAGTATAAAAGACGGGCCATTGGGCCGGAACGTTACAGTCGGATCTCAGCTCTCAACAAGGAAACATCTACGAAATAAATAGAAGAAAATCAAGAAGTCTTTTATTGAAGAAAAAACCATACAGTCCACTTCAGGAACATTGACAGTCGTTACGGGTCGTCAGAAGCCCGAAAGTCTGACAACCAGTCTTACCAAGGGGTAGATCGTATTAACCAGTTACTGGGTTGTGGAGGTCAGATAGGCAGTCACTCCATGTAAAATACTGGTATTCAGCTGCATCCGGTTAGACTGGAAGCCGACCCCGATATAGTTGGGTAAAGGCTAGGCAGTAGAAAGTTCGTTTATTTTAAATTAGTTTAGTGGGCGTAAATTGCTTATATATTTAATTATTTATGTACACATTGTACACACAAAAAAATAGAAACAGATAAGACATAATCATAATTATGAGTACAAAGGACTTATTTCTTAAGAAATTTCTTCCAGCAGACCTGCGACAGGAGAAATGAGAAAGAAATGTAGACAATAGTGTGTGAGAACAAGAAGAAAAAAATATAAATATGCGTCTTAAACTAAAATATTGAAATAAACCTACACGTATAAAATATATATACTTAAATAAATACATAGAGCTTAAATATATAAACATACATACTATAGGTATATAAATACTCACAGTTGAGAGGAAATGTAATGCTGTTTTACTCGATATTTGAATTGTGAAATAGTTTTCTTCTTTTCATTTCGAATAAATGTCAGTCCTTAAAAATATCTGTATTACAGTTTTTTTTTACTATAGACAGGCATTTTGTACATCTTAGACAATCTTCCCTTACATAGATGGTAACTCTATACACGACACACTTCTGCCTAACCCTTCCCGAGATGTTGGTGCATGTTCTTCAATATAAGTAGCAGCTCAGTAATCATAGTAATTCAGATGTGTTGGCAGGCGCCGCGGACGGCGAGATCGTGCCGGAGCCCGAGGTGCAGAAGGCGGCGCTCAACGTGCTCGTCAACTGCGTGTGCGCGCCCGTGCATCGGGTGAGTACTGTTAGGGTAGATCCGCAGTGGTAGCCCGCGAAATTCAAATTTCTCTTACATTTTTTGCAGTCAGTGTCAGATTGTATCTTGATCAAAATATGATTCGCGACCATAACAAACATGTATTTACAGAATTATTATGCGAAAGTGAGTTTGTTTGTTTGTTTCGCTTTCACGCTAAAACGGCTGAACGGATTCTGATGAAAACTGACACGTGGGTAGACCATGACCTGGAGAAGGACATAGGATACGTTTTACCCTGATATTCCTAAGGGGTCAAGACTTATCCGGGTGAAACCGTGGGGCGCTGCTGGTCATTAATACATCTCTAACAGTCAGTTATAGAAATGTTAACAAATTCATACAAAATGTGTGAAGAAAAACATTTGTCAAGTCCCTGACGAGACATTCGGCCGGTTCCTGACAATCATATAATATGTAGAGAGAGCTGTCGCTGTTCAGAAAAGTCTTAGATTAATTTTCCTATTCCCCTTTAGCCGACTCCCAAAGAAGTAGGAGGTTCTCAATTAAAATACTCTCAAGTGACGAATATATTTAATTTTTAGGCAGGAACCTCAACAACACGGTTCTCAATAACCGGTTCCAGTAAGAAGAAGACTTCCCTCAAGTCATACGAGGATCTTATACAGAAAGTATGGGAGAGCGTGCGGACTAACAACGGTATTATGGTGAGTTATTTTATCCTACAACATGTTCCTATTTTTTTTTCTTAAAGACGTTGCCCCACTCTAGGAATTTCTCCTGTATTGTGGGTGCGTTTACAAACATTGAAACTCACATACACAAACAGCCAGACCCGGAACAACTACTTGTAGGTTGTAACATATCTACTAAATATTAAAATAAAAGGGAAAGTAGACAAGTTAAAAATATATAATTTGAGGTAAAACACAGAAAAATAATTAAAAAAATAACCTAACCTACCTAGCGCTCTCAGAAAAGAAAATATTTACAAAGGAAGTGTTACGGCTTTCAGGTACGAGACGTCCGTCAGTTCTGAAACATCCAGATTCGTTTCCCAGATAAATCTTGATAAATTCACAGGCAATGTAGAAGACGTCAGGCCTCGTTAGCTCTGAGGCCTGAAGATTCGCTTCCCAGTCTCTCAGACAGTCCAGACAGGACTTAGAAGTGGAAGGTCCTCCTGGCAAGAAACGTAGTGCCGTGAAGACAGAGTATGATTTCAGGGTGAAATGTATGTAGACCAATTTGCAAGACTTTTCTTGAAGAGATGTTTCCTTGAGCGCTTCCAGATCAGCTCTGCCGAATCGGTCCGTAGTCCCTCCGACGTTTATTTTTCAAATCTTTTTCTTGTTCTAATTTCAAATTCAGAGATCGAAAAGGGCCAGACATATTCGTACCAAAAAAAACTCTTTGATGAATTCTGAGAGCGTTTCAATTATTATTATAAAATGTAAGTTAGGATACAAATATTTTACAGTAAACAATTATAATTGCCTATAAAATACCATATTTGAGCTAAACATATTGATAAAAATAATTTAAATTATATAAATCAAAAGTAACCTTCATGGACTAAGCCAGTAAGAAAACTAGAGAGAAAATTAGAAGAAAAAATAATGACAGCTTGACAGCCTGACGTAAATGTCATAACATTGAAAAATATGAAAATTAAAGAAAACTAATCGTTTTAGAACGATTCGCAAAATAATAATGCAAAATCAATAAACGAGTATAATACATAATATTAATGAATGTATAGTGTAAGTATATGATGTAGTGTCTGTAGTATGTAGATACTATAAGGTCATACAAATATTTATTCCGCAGCGCAACAGTCAATTGCTTAAACACTGCGCCAAACATGCCGTCAAATCCGTCTATTGATAATTATCTCATAACTCTAGGGTATTAATGAGACCATGTCAAGGATCAAATGGCATAATGGATAATATTTTTGTTTTTTTTTCGTTTTTATTCAAAATAATTCAGCAAAGTCACGATTATTTATGTATAACTCCCTTAGGTGAAATAAAAAAAACAAAAAAAAACTTTTTTTATTATTGTCCACGTCCCACACGTGGACTCTGCAATCACGGTAAAGGGCCTAATAGCGGAGAGCCTCGACCAACACCTCAGGAGGCTCTCATTGTGCGGCTGGGTCAAGGGCTTGATTCAGAAAACGGTACTCATAGACACGGCACGCATAGTGAGGAGGTAACTCTCTCTAGAGCCCTGACCACCGGCAGCTTGAACCTTGTTCTTGATGCCGATGTAGTAGCCCATCGGCACCAGGAACAGGGTTTCTATATTTTTAAAGGTTTTTATAATAATATTTTTATATCTTCCACCAGGTATTACTATCTCTAATGATGGTAAAATCACCCATAACTGACGCGGATCGCTTACGTGGACTAGCATGCAGAGCATTAGCTGGGCTAGCGAGATGCCCAACAGTGAGACAAATCATATCCAAGCTGCCACTCTTCACCACCTCGCAGATACAAGGTACGTTAGTTATGAGGATGTATGAGCTGGTTGTATAGTTTGACCGAGACCGCTGTTCCGCGCCCTAGGTATGTGCGCGTCTAGACGGGGGGGCAGTGCAGGCCGCTCATTCGTCAACGCTCACGGCGTCAACGCTGCCCCGCCTCGCCGCGCATTCCTAAAGCGTGTTACAGCGGTGTCGGTCAAACTATAGTATGCACAATTTGCACAAAGTATAGTTTTTAGTTATCCGCCAACCTGGACTGGGCCGGCGTGGTGGATTACGGCCCACTCCCTCTCACTTAGAGGTCTGTGAGCCAGCAGTGGAAACATTATATATTGATAAGGCTAATAGATTATTTTGCAGAAGGTATAATTTGCACAGTTTCTGCTATGTTCAACGTATAATTTGCGCATTTCGTAGTTTGTGCATTTTATACTTATTTTTGTTTTTACTTCGTACAGTAACTCATTTTATTTTCGTGATTGTACTTAGGGAAGTTTTCAGTTTGCGCAGACCTTAGATTGCGTCAATTCCCGTATTCAAAATTATGTTTTATTATGTTCTAGTGTTAATGCGCGACCCCATACTACAAGAGAAGCGACAAGAACACGTGATGTTCCAGAAGTATGCGCTCGAACTACTTGAGCGAGTGTCCGGCAAGAGCAAACACATGGGCGCCGAGTTCGAGACCTCGCTAGCTAATATACACAGGGTAAGTGTCGTACTACATTCGTTAAGAGGGACCAGGGCCTGGGATTCTCCATAGAAATGTATTCTCCGTTTTTCTTCCTGAATAATGCCTCTAGAGAAATCTTTTTTTTTTTCATAAAATCAAGGTCTGCTGTAGTCACGTCCCTGTTATTTCCTTCTTTTTTCAGCAAATTATCGGTAAAGAAAATATGACCTTTCAAAAATTACGAAAATGCCCCATTTTTACCGCCGTGATTAGAGGAGTACCAGACAAATTTGAAAAGTTTTTAACATAAAAGAAAATGATAGGAACCTTGACACACTCTTTCTTAAAAATTTAATGTAAAAAATAATTGAATCGGTTCAGTTTTCGAGGAGAAAAAAGGGGAATACGAAACGTCGATTTCGTCATTTTTTTTGTAATATAATTGGTCTGAGCTGTAGCTATCCCTATCGCACTATACGGGGGCAGACTTGAGGTAAGACGACGGCAATAGTTTCTTCAAATACCTATTTTTCAAATTCCTCGCAGGACCTGTTCCCTCTTAAAGAATCACTACTTATTAAAAGACAAAGTCCCCCCGCCGCGTCTGTAAGAACGCGATAAACTCAAAAACTACCGAATGGGTTTTCACCAATGGACGGAGTGGTTCATGAGGAAGGTTTTGGTGTATAATTCATTAAGGTTTTGTGTAAATTGGCTGAAATACGACGATTATTGTTGAAGATGTCGGCAAAAATCATGCCGACTGGGAGCTTTACTGGCGTGCGCTACGTAAATAATATAATTATATGAAAACAATTATTACGGAATTAATACATTTTTACCCTAGGTAAAAAACATAAATAATAAAATAAGCCTCTATTGCTGTAACTTAATAACCAGTGATCGGATAATTGGGCGCTTATATACCTAAACTTCTTCCCACGAAAGAATAATATGGATATTCCTTTCTGGATAAATAACTAAACCCGGGTACCCGGGATTGAATTTTTTTGTAAAATCAGCTATTACAAACTTAATGAAATTATAGCAGTGGTTATTTTGGTTTTGATTTAGTATATTTATTTTATTCAAAACAAATGGAATATTAATAAAAAGTGATAATGTGCACAATGTAATCAAGTTGTGGAAAATGATTGATCTATCTAACAGATTAAGTGATCGAATCGACAAATTTATTGTATTTTATACGAACATAAGACTAAAAAATATGAATATTTTTTAAATATAGACATGTCCGTAAATCTAAACTTCACTTTTATTCTTTCGTGGGAATAAAAGTGAAGTTTAGGTATATAAGCGCCCGATTATCCGATCACTGTTAATAACAAACATAATATAACATTTTACTTAATTCTATTAAACAATTTAACTTTTAGCTATTTATAACGGTTCTTTTGCAGCTTGTCCTTCGACAAAAGCCTCCTTTAAAGCTTTCCCTATTGTCCTGTCATTAGCAGTGCGTGTCCATTCTGGACCATCTTTTTCATGTCGTCTTCCCAGCGTTCAGTTTGTCTGCCATTGTTTTTATTTTTATTAATTTATTTATCTTTATATAGATTCTTTTAAATTTTGTGTATGTGAGAACGCTGTAGGCCTAGTGGACTGTATAGATTTGCTGACTATCATTATTCTGTTAAGTACCTGGTACTTGTACTGTCCTCCCATACCTAATAACACTGTTATTTGAAAATATTGTAAAAGCCCATTAAAAGAGTAGCCGTGGAGTTTCTTGCCGGCTCTTCTCCATAGGAAACGACCAATTGGAACCGCGCACCTAGCTTCTGACGTTTCATAAGTGCCCTTGTAGGTTTATGTGAAATAAAAATATTTTGAATTGAATTGTTGCTTTTACTATCACGCGGGGGTACCATTGCGTTACAAGTCTCGTTCCCTTCTCTTAGCTTGTGTCCTGTCCATCTCAATTTCAGCCGTTTGTAAAAGTTTTGTATATTTTTTAATTTCGTTTTGCTCTTTATGTTTTAATTTTGTAATTTCACCTTGTCTCTTCTTTTACCTCCAAACTCAAAGGAATTATTTCAATTAAACCATTTACAGGCACTTTTGAATTGTAAAGGGCTCAGTAAGTCAGAAATATGAAGCTAGTTGCCCATTCCAAAGCGTAGTAGGTACTAACGAAGAACTTCATATGTAAGCAGTTTGAAAACAAAATCCCGTGAACACGATGACCACATCTGTTACCGCCCCGGTTCTATAGCGGCCGAGCGCTGCAAGCAGAAATAGTCCTTACGGTGTATAGATATGAAGAAGAAAGAAAGAAGAAAAAAAGGTTTATTTGTCACAGAGACACGTGCATACAAATAACAAAAATATAAACAACATAAATATTTGGCAGCTGCACGTCATGACTGTGACAAGAAGGCTTCCACTCAGCATAATTCTGTGCTATGAGGGACCCACAGCACAGCGCTGATTTTCAGTGGTCACCCGAAGAATACGTACGGACATCAAGTCAGTAACTAGATATGAATGAAATAAGAAAAATTCCAGTGTGTAAATATTGATTCAATCAGTGTTCTGTCTCGCTCCCACCCTCACCGTCGCGTCGCCTGCGCGCGCACTTGAACTTCTTTGAACTTCTTTGATGGTACCTATGGAGAAGAACGGGCAAGAAACTCCACGGACACTCTTTTAAATCATAATATTGTTACAAAATATTGATTACATCGTCCAGTTACGCTTCTCTCCATTCCATTTTGGCAAACTTGGTTTTTTTTTTGAGTTATTGCTCAGTTAGTGCCCATGTTCAACATCCATACGATTAACATGCATGCATGAACATGATGCATGTGTACTTTCCTTTTTTCTTTGATAGGCATATCTTTGTCCTTCACGACCTCGGTCAACGACCAAAATCGTTTCCAGCTGTTTGCTATACTTCTAGTATAGTGTTATAGTGTCATCACAATGTCTTGTTTTCTTCCTTTTTTATTTGTTTTTATATTGGCACCTTGCAGCTATTTCCTAATAGCTAATTAGTCATTATTTAATCGTGCCTTTGTATGTTGTGCTGTTTTTTGTGTGCACTAAATAAACGATTTATCTATACTTCTATCTATTTCCTTTGCATTGTGTCTTCTGTAGATAACAGGTGACCCAAATATACAATGTGTTAGGTAGACGGTTGAACATACGAAAATGGCGGATCCGTGGGGCCGTCTGCTACGTGTTTAGGCCCAATAACAAGAGCCAGGCAACACTTATTTTTTTAAATTAATCTTTTCAAATTATATTCGCAATTTGTCGTTGCTCAAACTTCAAACGTCAGTAATTTAATTTAAAAATAACAAAACTGGCAATATATTTTTAATATTTTCATATAGAATAACTGTAGAATCTTATAAATTTCGTAGTTGACATAGATGATTGCTAAAAAATTAAATACGAGATCTTCAACTACAATCGAATTAAAAATAAATACCGAAAACGCAGTTTAAAGTCAGGCGGCTTTGAACTGCGTTAAAAAAATACTTAGAGTGATAGAGTAGTTCTAGTTCTAGGAGAATATCTTTGGATCATGCTGTTTCTAACGGTATGTAATATGCACAATTTCATTTAAAACCTGGTCCTTTTTCACGGAACTCTACATTTGTGAAAAGTGAAATTAATTATTTCCGAACAAATTTTTTTTTACCTGTATGTATTTTTATTTTTATTGTAGTAGATTCTACAATTATTATAGACGAAAAAAAAAATAATGTAGCCAGTTTTTTCATTTTTAAAAGAAATTATGGACGTTAGAAGTTTGAGCAACGACGAACTTCGAACTAAATTTAAAAAAATCCGTGTGGCCTGGGTCTTGTTATTGGGCCTAAACACGTAGCAGACGGCGCCACGGATCCGCCATTTTCGTATATTCAACCGTCTGTCTAACATCCTGTATGTCTCATTGACATATTCTATTTTTATGTGTCTACCATTTATTTTAATGTCTTTTTTAGTTGAGTTTGTCATTACTTTCGTTTTCAATGTGTTCATTGGTAGGCCTGCCTTGGCGCTTTCATCTGATAGTTGTTGTAGCATGTCCTCCAAATTATCTAAAAAGAAAAGAAAGAAAATACGTGTATTTGCGGTAAATATGACGCAAAGAAAAAACAAAACACGAGAATAACAAATTGGGGGAAATATGCGTCACATCCACGCAAAACGGCCATCGCTCAGCATAATGCTGTGACCCTATGCGAGACAGAGCCCCAGCGCTGGTTTTCAGAGACAGCCGGCGTTGAGGTAGTTACTTAACAAAGTGATGTATTTTTAGAACAAGTTAATTTAAGTAGAGGTCAAGCTCGAAGTGTTGGCCCGCCGACACTACATAATTTTGGAATGGGAATTAACCACGGACGCCAAGTCAAATAAGCAGGACGACGATGTAGGGAACCTCCGATTGAGACATTATATTAACAGAATTTAGCATTTCTGTCCTATACAGCAGTGGCGAGGCGTGGTAAAACGAGAGGGATAAGCCAGAGCTTTAAAATATATAAAAAAACCTGTTTAATTTGTTTAGTTTGTTATGACGTCACTTCAACTTTCATCGAGGCCGCGAAAAGTTACTTCTTGTTTACCTAACAAAATAACGGTGTCAATAAACCGTTTCATAAAATTCCTATGTATTTCGATCTACTTTTCTAATAAGAGCTTCATGCAAATTAGTGATAATAATTATATTCCTATCTGTCCCGAACTAATAAAACAGCTACGAATATGTTTTTCAGTCTGCACATGTTTTTTATGAATAAAATCTTTATTCCATAAACTACTAGAATCTGAGAAAAGTAATCACGGGGAACATTTTATTTAATTTACAACTGCCAGTCAACCAATGATATTTACCGTAAAGGGAAATATGAACATGTTTGAAAAAACCATCGCGTCGTTTGTAATTTATAGTCATATCTGGGCGAGCACGGCCTAACTTGTTTTATTTTTCAATAACCTTGAAAAGCAACAAAAATCTATATGTCGCCATCCTAATCCTACTGATCCTACTAATTAGCTTTGAAATCTACTCTTAAATAAGTAATTTCAACTTATTAAACTATCTACTTACCCCAAATACCTAATTACAACGTACTTTTCTTTCACTAAACTCAAAGCACATAAACACTATTTTAATCACTGTTCTATACCTACAATAATAAACTAACGAATTAAATTTAAACTGAGCAAATAAAATGCACATTAACTACTTAATTGTACAAATTATATGGTTCTAATGCGATTACGTCAAAAAACAACCACATATTGTCAATCGAATGATGAATGTTATGATGTCCGAACTCCGAGCCGAACGCATTACGAAATTCAACGACAACAACCGACTCGTTTCACGACGCGCATGCGTATTCTATCGTAACTCGGTACAGAGCGGCTTACCCGACTGCTAAGAAACCGCGGTGTCACGTGACCGAAGTTTACTTTATTTTCTATAGAAATTGAATTCGCGAAAAGCCGGACGCGCCTACGAGTTATTTTAGAGCGAAATGTTTTGTTGTTGGGACTTAAAGACAAATAATAATAATGTAGGCGTTTTGTAATGTTTTAATTTGATGGTGTATCAAATATATAGTGACGATAGAGTGGTAGTGTTCCGAATTTCCAAAGGGAAGCCGATAAGAATCGTGTTGTTTGAAGCCATCGCCTCAGCTATACAGTCCTGCCTACCCTTCACGTGTGATACTAATTTACGTCATTTCTATCCACAGGCAAACGTAGTAGCCCAGACTCGTATAAACTACAACGAGCGCCAGCTGTTACAACTAGTAGCCGCCCACCTGGCCGCCCGCGGGCTGCCGGCCAGCGCGGCCACGCTGCAGCGCGAGGCCCGGCTGCCGCCCGCCGCGCTCCCCGCGCCGCCGCCGCCCCCGCCGCCGCCTGTGTACACTCCTTCTACGCCTACTAGAGTGAGTACAGGCACACTTGATTTTTTAAATAGCCATTAATTTATGTATATTATTGTACCCATTGCTACACAACTTACATAGTTGTGTCGATGGTAATTTCAAATCTCGCAAATAAATGATGTAAGTATACATTGCCTGTTCTCCCCACAGCCTCGCCTCTCAGTGTCCCGCGCGAACAGCAGTGGCTCGTTACACCGCGACAGTGTCGACCTGAACAGCTCACATAACAGCATGCACATCGACGAGGCCAGCCCCTTGCCGCCGGTCATCAAACTTAGGTGAGCGAAATCCATTGAAATCAATATACAAGGTGTTTTTTTTTATATCCTATAATTCTAGGGTGTGAATGAGACCATATCAAAGAATCAACTGGCATATGCTTCTTTTTTCATTTTTCATTCAAAATGATTCGACAAAGTCACGTTTATTTATGTATTATTTATGTCAGATATAAAAAATAAAAAAAAACATTTAATTCAGACTATTTTTGTTCATAAAAAGAAAATATGATAACGTCGCATTTTCTTAGCTTTAAATATGAATGATTGGTTTGAATGACAATGATTTACTCGTACTTGTCAATGAAACTTAGATACACACATCGAGATAATAATAATATAAGATAACGCGCCACTAGACGTGGTGAGTTATCTTAAAAAAATTATAAATAAATAACATGCTAGTGAAATTGAAATGAAATTGTTTATTCTGTAAATAGGATATTGGAATCACTTTTTCACGTCATCTTAAAAAAAAAAAAAAAATTGCTAGAGGAGTTGATTCTTTGACATGCTCTCATTAATACCCTAGAGTTACGGGATATCAAAATTAACACATTGTATATTTAAAAGTTGATTTATGCTAGACTCATGTTCGTGTTCATGATTCGGGCACAATCGGGTGCCATAATCGAATATAAATGTAGAGTCCGCGCCACCACTGAACTCTACAATGACGCTACATTTTTTTAATGAAATTTGATGCAATGACATAGACACTAGCGCCGCGTCTATCGGTCTTGAGTGGTGGCGGGGACTCTAGATATATGTTCGGGAAAAAGCCGATCGGCTTACCTCGAGAAGTGCCGAGCCGACCCGAACAAAAACCGAATATGTGTAGTAATTGCTTCGGGTCGGCGTTGCTGTTCATCCAAAACTGCCGAATCGAATGTGCTGACCTAAAAATGTGTGTAGCATAGCATCCAGTAGGCAACATCTCCACGCCCCGGAGAATTTGATGGCACGGGGTAACGCGCGATTCTCTCACCCGTATCGTTTCATGGTTTTTGAGGATGCTAAAGCTGATAATGAAGACAAAATCGAAAAGATGGCAGCTGCGTAAATTTACAAATTTTTCATCATGGGTATCGTTTTCATGGCTTGGTAGTCTTACCAAGGGGTATCGTATTACCCAGTTACTGGGTTGTGGAGGTCAGATAGGCAGTCGCTCCATGTAAAATACTGGTATTCAGCTGCACCCGGTTAGACTGGAAGCCGACTCCAATATAATTGGGAAAAGGCTAGGCAGATTGAATGATCTTTTTCATGGTTTTCGAGGGTGCTAAAGCCGATAGACGTATCAAAATGAAAATCCAAGATGGCGGCTGCGAAAATTTTCAGATTTTTCATCATGAGTGTCGTTTTGATCGATCGATAATTCGTACAATATAAGTATTATTTACTTGTTTATTTGACAAAGATTGAAAAGAAAATTGTTTTTGTTACACAAGCGACCCTCCCTGGCTACGGTCGGACATGAGTTTAGTTGTTAAAAGGTATTTAACAAAATTATTATTTACGTAGAAAAAATACTACAATTTTAATATTGATATGCATGTTATAGACAGTAATCTTACTGAATTTTGTAAAAAACTTGGATAAAAATATCCCATATTTTAATGCATTATTGGCACAGTGGCTAAGCGACGCGAAGCGATTGGCTGCGGCGCTATGTATCGTGGGTTCGATTCCCTTGCATGTGAGATTAGCATTTGTACTGCAAATACAAGAGAATTTCTCATGTATTTTCAGTCCTAGTGTGTGTAGCATTGTTGTTTCGATACGCGGACGTAAACATGACAGTGAAATTTAGAAATAGACTGTCATACAGGTCTGTACAGTATCTTTATCTCACGAAGCGACGCGCGCTTTACTTGTGGTAACCTAGTTTACAAATACGCTGTGAATGTGCACGTGAAGACGACTAGCGTCAGCACATAACTCGCACACGCTCACACAGACTTCTGACTTCGCCATTGTCTCGGACGATACCCAGAGCTCCTGGGATTACACACACATTCACAGTGTGTTTGTACACTTGGTAACCACAAGTAAGGCGCGCGTCGCTTCGTGAGATAAAAATACTATATGACTGAGACAGACGACCCGACGCCGCTGTACTAGGACAAAGATAAACTTTTTCTTAAAATGAATGTGCCATATTAACGTTCTAATACTGAAAGGTGCAAAGTAGTGGGTTAAGAGGGCGCCCAACGGTCCACTAGCGCCACGTCTTTAAAAAAATATTATCGTGACTGAGAAGGAATTATGAATAACTGCTAGTAAGGACCCTCGGTAAGTGTGTCTAGAATTTTCTAATACCTTTTATAAAGTTCGTTTCGTCATAGTTGCATATTTGTATTTGTTATTATATTATATACTAAATTATAATTATTAGTATATATATTTTAGAAGTATGTATGTAAGTATATTCTCATATTGTATGTTTATTTTTAAATTAAATTTTATTTTATGTATTTTATTTTCTCTTCTACTCTTACACACGTTGTCTACATCTCTTTCTATCCACTCTCCTATCGCAGGTATGCTGGAAGAGATTTCTTTAGAAATAAGCATCACCTTTGTACGTATTTTTCTGTTCCTTTTTCTTGTCTGTTTATGTGTGGGTACATAAACTGTTAAATAAATAAATAAAGTTTCATATTGAGACACAAAGCAACAAATACGATCTAGAGGAATGTGGCCGCTTTTCTTTAGATTGAATTTTGTTGCTTCGTGTCTTAATATGACACTTTATAAAAGGTATTAGAAAATTCTAGACACACCGAGGGTCCTTACTAGCCGTTATTCATAATTCCTTCTCAGTCACGAGATAATATTTTTTTTAAGGAGGGGCGCTATAGGACCATTGCCCTCTTAATATCATAGACAGAGAATGGACGGCATCCAAATTACCTGACACACGATCAATCACAATCTGTTTCATGTTGACAGTTCAACAACATTCATTGCTTTATTGACGTTGTCGAGCTGACAATTTTTTCGAACATATGTAGCAATGGATTAGCTATATTCTTCAAAATGATTCAGATCGTAAGTGATCGTGTGTAACGCAAGGGTGCTGAGCGTTCCGAATTCAGTTCCGTAGTGACATACAGACCGAAAAGTACGAGAGAGACAAAGCGAATGTGCGGCCAATAGTTTTCTCTTTCTAGAATTCTGATTTTGAATTGGCAATTGGACAAAATTTAATAATGGCCGCACAGTCGCTTTGTCTACTTCTACAGAGTGCACTACAGAGTGGTCACTTTTGTGAGGCTAACGTTCAGTCCATTTTCGATGTCTATGGTTAATATCATAATTGCAGAAAAAGAGTATTTTTGTATGATACAATAAAAGTAGGTCAGCTGGTAAATTACCGCACAATCTCATCTTGGCGAAGTAATGAGAAAAACTGACAAACATGTAGAAAAAAAGACCTAGTCTTTTTGACAAATTGGAAATATGCATGTATTCTTTTTTTTCACTAAATCAATGAAACACTAATATAATGTATATAAAATGTACTTTTGAATTACCTTGAATACTACATTTAATAGCCCCCTTACACGTATGGCAAGGCAATACAATGAAAGGTCGAATTTGACGGATTGCCCTATTGATATTTTCTCCATGACTTACGCTTCATACAGACGCTCCCTATTCCTACAGTGTGATGAGCGCCCGTCTATCTAGCTCAAATTGGTTTGTTTTTGTAGTGTTATAGATTTATGTCTACTAGACACACTTTATATTGTTCACCTCTGCCTCTTAAATTTCATATTTGAATGTCATGCATACCTGTCATTTGCATGGTTACTGAAATGCTAATTTTAGATGCTATTTAATTTGAATTGTAAGTGACTGTGCTGTTGGTGTACTTATGATAAATAAATAAACTCAAGAAAACTATTAAAAGTAAAATTGAACTACTGCTTGTTGCTCAAAATAAATTATGAAAATCCAACAATTTTCTACTACAATTCAAACGTCCGAATACTGCTTTGTTTACATCTGTAATTTAATCTCCAAATCATATAAATTTAATTATTTTTTGTGCTCTATTCAAGCAGAAATTGCACATACTTACCGTAATGAGATTTCAAACACTTTGCAAAGAATAGATTTTTATCCAAATCGTTTTTATCGTCACTTCCGGCATTAACGAAGACGCGTTTTGAGTTAGCGCTCCGTTCCACCAAAAAACGCAACACGAAATAATAATTAATGCAAATACAATTATTAATATTTTTCATTTTTTGAAAGAAAAAAAAAAAAAAATCTTGACTCCTATACAATGTATATTTAAATAATGGATAAGTTTTTGAATTACGTGCATATTCCTTATTAAGTTTGACGAACGCACGAACGCGCTTAAAGTTCTCTCAGCTGTTGCCAATAAGCATGATTATTATTCCACCTAAACCATATCACAATACTAATATTTCAATACATTGTTCCAGAAAAGTACAAAACCCACCCCTAGTAGTAACCACCCCGATCTCGGAGCACAAGCGCTCGCTACAGAAGCAGCTGAGCGTGCCAGCCGGCGAGCCCTCGCCGAGCGCGCACCGCGTCACTCTACACACCATCATCACCGAGTACCTGTACAACCAGCACTCGCTGTGCAAGAACCCTGTTGCTACTTGTCCTCAGTTTAATTTATTCGAGTAAGTATCTATATAAATAATAAATAAAAGTAGTTTTTCGTGTTTGTCTGTATGTCCGCGTTGTTCTACTAAACCACGCAACAGAGTTTGATGAGATTTTCACCATCGTTTAGAGAATATTTCAGAAGGTTGAAATGATTGTTATTCAATCACGCATAAATGGCTGAACACATTTGGATGAAATTTGGCACATGGGTATACCATGACCTGGGTTAGGGCATAGGATACTTTTCAGGGGCGATGGCTTCAAACAACCCGATTCCTACCGGCTTCCCTTCGACCACAACCAATCTATCGTCATTGAATAATCACTATCAATTCACTGGCATTCAACGCGTACAGACGTGCTCATCAATGCATAATATCAATAAAATAAATTAACGCTTGCATAAATAGTGACCTAGTTTCAGTGTATTAGCGTGTTATACAAATAAACAATTTATAGTGATAAGTTAAAAGAATGAACTGATTAATATATTTTTATAAGCTGATACATGGCGGACAGCCCCTTTAATCGGAGCGCGATGATGCGACGCAGCCCTCCACCGACACCAACCCCGGTACCGACACCAGCACCAGCACCGACATCGCCCCAACAACTAAGACAGGACCAGGATGAGAAAGTTGAAGTTGTGTCCACTCCGGAGATTCAGAACTGGATGGGGTCTATTGAGCAGTGTCTGAATGAGGTCTGTGCTATTGCTTCTGAGGGTAAGCTAAACGCTGATCAGAAGCTAAAAATAAATAATCTTTGCCGGAAAGTTGGACATGGAGTTTCGCAGATGGCTGTTCAATACCAGTCTCTAAAACAAAAAGCCATACAAACCCATACCTCCCTTAAAACCATGACCGAAGCTCGAGACTTATCAGATTGTCTAATGGAGATGAACCGGACGATTCAGGAGTCCTGTACGAAGCAGGAAGCAACATCTACATCTTTTGCAGCTATTGTGAAGAATGGGTCCAAAACCTTTGTTCGTCCTAATACTTTTAGCTCTGTGGCCATTTATCCCAGTGACCACTCAAAAACCAGTGACGAAACCAAGAACATGGTCCAAAAAATCATATGCCCTGGGGAAATGAAGCTGAAAGTACGAGGCGTACGCAAAATTGGAAAAGGAGGACTCATAATCAGCACTGAGACCAAAGATGACCTAGACAGGCTCAAGCAAACAGTCCAACTAGCTTCATCAGGGCTTACCGTCGACGAACCTAAAAAGCGCAAACCTCGCATTATAGTAATAGGAGTTCCTACAACAATGGCTGAAAATGAGGTTTATAAATGTATTTATGAACAAAATTTGGCCGACAAACTGCCCACTATATCCCTAGATACATTTTTGACCTCTATAAAACTAAGCCACAAATCTGGCAGGAAAGATGCTGAGACTTGCAACTTTATTATAGAAGTTCCAGCCGTCATACGTAAGGCCCTCATCACACAAGACAGATTGTTTATAAATTGGTCATCCTGCCCGGTACGAGACTTCACACTGGTAACAAGATGTTACAAATGCCAGCAGTATGGTCATGCAGCCAAAACATGCAAAATTGCTGCCCCTATGTGTGGACATTGCGGTGAAGAAGGGCACACTATCCAAGACTGTGCAAAGAAAGCCGGTGCGCCAAAATGTGCTACATGTTTGCGCTTTAAAAAACAAGCCAACCACAAGACGGGAGACGCAGATTGCCCGGCTAAAAAAGCTGCCGAATACAGGTACATCAACTCGATCGATTATGAAGGCGCCTAAGAGCGTCACATACTTGTGTATATTTTAGACGTAATTTATTATTGTTATTTTTCTAGTTTAGTTATGGATAATAACTTAATTACCGACATAGATAACACATTTTTAACTGTCTCAAAGACATGTGACGTTGAGGATTGCAGGCAATATCTTTCCGATTATAAAAAGTCACTAACCGTACTGACCCAAAACATTCGTAGTATTTATAAGAACATGGATAGCTTTAAAATTTTCCTTCATAGACTTAACTTTGATTGTGATATAATGGTACTAACCGAGTGCTGGCTGGCTAACCGCATAGATAACCTCCCAGTAATACCTGGTTACAACTTATTGCATACCAATAGAAACCACAATCAAAATGATGGTGTGGTAGTCTTTGCTAAGGAATCATTAAAGGTAACAGTCGAGGAACCTACTCCACAAGACTGTATGATTAATTGCTTAGTTATCAAAATTGGTACATCCACAGCGATAATCGCTATGTATAGGTCCCCTTCCGGTAGAAACTTGGATTCTTTTCACAATTCCTTAAACCAGATTTTTCAAACGCTAAACTCGTTTAAAAATGTTATACTAACAGGTGATTTAAATATAAATATTGGCTCCGAAAACTGTGACACAGGGACCCAAGATTATCTTAATATCTGCTCATACCACGGTTTTCTCCCCGCTCACATATTGCCTACTCATCAGAGCGGTTCCTGTCTCGATCATATGATGATTAAAACCAGCCTATCATATATTACGCTTGTTACTAACGCAACAATTACTGACCATCATGCTGTCCTACTTACCGTAAATTTAACGCTGCCTAAGCTAAATTGTCCCCAGACCAAAAGCAAATTAAATACAAATAAACTCGAATATGATTTATGCAACCTAGATTTTAGCCCAGTTTTCAATAGTGCTGACGCTAATTTGGCTTTATCGTACTTTATAAAACTTGTCCAACAAGCAATATTACGTAGCACGACAGTTTCCACAGTGAATAAGAAACTTTATAATATTAAACCTTGGATTACTCCTGGACTAATTCGGTGTATAAGACACAGAGATAAGCTTCATCAGAGAACTAAGAGATACCCTGATAATCTAATCATTCAAACCACTTATAAAAGATACAGGAACTTCTGCAACAATCTCCTAAAGAATTTAAAAAATAACTACGATAAAAGTGAATTAAATAGAGCAAGTAAAAATAGCAAACAACTTTGGAAACATATTAAAAACGTCACCAATATGTCAAAACAGCGTGAATCAAATTCGAGTTTACTGCTTACTAATCCTTCACCACTCTTGTCAGCTAACAACGTTAATAAATTCTTTGTCAATGTTGGGAAAACTCTTGCTGAACAGATTCCGAAACATTATTGTGACCAACCACCTTTCCAAAAATCAAGCAATACCTGCAACCTGAAATCTTTTGCTATGCTGGACACTGACGAAGACGAAATAACCAGAATCATTACTGGACTAAAAGATGACTGTGCAATTGGATGGGATAATATAAGCAATAAGATCCTAAAACTCTTTAAGCATTTTTTCGTACCTCCCTTAACGCATATATTTCGAATCTGTCTATCCAAAGGAATTTTCCCTAGCTTTCTTAAAAAGGCAGTTGTAATCCCCGTCTTTAAATCTGGTAGTAAAGACTTAGTAAATAATTATAGGCCAATATCGCTACTCTCCTCAATATCAAAAATACTAGAGAAAATAATAAACAGTAGACTAGTTAACTATCTAGAAAAAAATATTATTACTACTTATCCCCTGCGCAGTTTGGTTTTAGAGCCAAACTATCCACAGCCGATGCGGTGCATACCCTGACCGATTATATTTCAGAAGAGCTCGGCAAAGGTAACCAGACCCTGGGAGTCTTCCTTGATTTAGCCAAGGCCTTCGACACGGTGTCTGTTTCCGTTCTTTTAAACAAATTAGAGGCCATAGGAATAAGGGGAACGCCGCTGAAACTATTTGTGGACTACTTAAATGACCGATACCAATGTGTTAGAATAGATAATATTACGAGCGATGAGCAGAAAAGTACTGGTTTTGGTATTCCCCAGGGAAGTATTCTGGGCCCAACGCTATTCCTGATTTATATTAATGACTTGTGTAATCTGAATATTAAAAACGGCAAAATAATATCCTATGCCGACGACACGGCGTTAATATTTTCCGCTAAAACCAGTAGCGAATTGTTCGAAATTGCTCAACTAGGTTTTAATACTGTGACTAATTGGCTTCAAAGCAATTTACTAACATTAAATGCTGACAAGACAAAATACATTCACTTCTCCATGCGCAAGCCTCAACTTAACATTACTAACCCTCATCTATATGCCCATCAATGTGGAAATCGTTCAGTCAACATGTGTAATTGCCCTTTTATCCTCAAAACGAGCAGTATAAAATACCTCGGGGTAATAATGGACGACACACTGTCTTTCAGAAAACATATTGAAAGTCTAGTTAAAAGAGTGCGCAAATTAATATATGTTTTTAAAAAATTGCGAACATTTGCAGATTCAAAATTAATCAAACAAGTTTATTTGGCCCTATGTCAATCTATAATTGAATACTGCATCACTTCATGGGGTGGTGCACCAAAAACCAATCTACTTCCTCTTGAAAGAGCTCAGAGATCAATTTTAAAGGTAGCAAACTTCCATCCCTTTTTCTTTCCCACAGATCTGCTATATAAATCATGCAACGTGCTGACTGTTCGCCAACTTTTCATTATGCACTTAGTATTAAAACAGCACACCATGCTTACCTACACTGCTGACAATACTAACAAGAGACGGAATGATATAGTATGCACATCTAATACAACCTCAAAACATGTCTTTGTAGAAAGATTTTTTACATTCTTAGGCCCATTTCTGTACAATAGATTAAATAGAAAACTTAGTATTTATAAATTAAATTACTTTAGCTGTAAAAAAATTATACTTGAATATTTACTAGCCATAGATTATGCACAGACAGAAGATCTACTTTTTGTCTGCAAATAGAATTGTTAACATGCTATTTTATTTTGATTTACCTAATTTTAATTTAGTTTATACTATTTACTCATTGTTAATTTATTACATTAAGTATTTATGCACTTCCTAGCCTGAAACACAGGTTCAACCTAGTTCAGGCAAATAAGCAACTGTGCTCTATTTTAATTATTAAGTTACTTATTGTAAACGTGCCCCTTTTTATAAATAAACGATTTATTATTATTATTATTACTATTTGATACACCGTATGATTAAAACATTACAAAGCTCCTACATTAATTTTTTTGTCTATATGTCCCAACAACAAAACATTTTGCTCTAAAATAACTCGTAGGCGCGTCCGGCTTATCGTGAATTCAATTTCTATAGAAAATAAAGTCCGTCTTGACGTCACTTTGGTCATGTGACGCCGCGGTTTCTTAGCAGCCGGGTAAGCCGCTTTGTACCGAGTTACGATAGAATACGCATGCACGTCGTGAATGAAGGAGCTATTGTTCGGTCAGTACGCTCAGTTGTTCGTTGTTCGGTTGTTGTCGTTGAATTTCGTAATGCGTTCGGCTCGGAGTTCGGACATCTCATCATTCGATTGACAATGTGTGGTTGTTTTTTGACGTAATCGCTTTAGAAAAAATTGTACAATTAAGTAGTTAATTTTCTTTTTGTTCGCTCAGTGTAAACTGTATTTTATATTATTTTGTTATTGTAGATAGAACAGTGATTAAGATAGTGTTTATGTGTTTTGAGTTTAGTGAAAGAAAAGTACGTTGTAATTACGTATTTGGGGTAAGTAGATAGTTTATTAAGTTGAAATTACTTATTTAGAGTAGATTTCAAAGGTAATTAGTAGGATCAGTAGGATTAGGATGGCGGCATGTAGATTATTGTGTGATTATTTGTTTTGTGACGAAACGTGCTTTTCAAGGTTGTTGAAAAATAAAATAAGTTAGGCCGCCCAGATATGACTATAAATTACAAATGACGCGATGGTTTTTTCAAACATTTTAATGTTTCCCTTTACGATAAATATCAAATTAAATAAAATGCATTGTTTCCCGTGTTTATCTATCTCAGATTCTAGTAGTTAATAGAATAAAGTTTTTACATTTAAACTGACGAATTCATCAAAAAACATGTGCAGACTGAAAAACATGTAGCTGTTTTATGAGTTCGGGACTGGTAGGAATAGAATTATTTTCACTAATTTGCATTTGAAGCTCTTATTCGGAAAGTAGATCAAAATACAAATACACATTGTTAGGTAAACAAGAAGTAACTTTTCGCGGCCACGATGAAAGTTGAAGTGACGTCATAACAATTAATAAACTTTTTTCTTTTTTTTTAAAGTTTCGGCTTCCTTCTTTCGTTTCACCACGCCACGCCACTGATACTTTTTATCCCGATATTCCCACGGGATCGAGACTTATCCGGGTGAAACCGCGGGGCGCAGCTAGTAACTAATATTATAAATGTAAACGTTTAGATGTTTAAATGTTTGTTACTCCATCACGCATAAACGGCTGAACAGATTTGGATGATTTATCCACAACGAAGTTATAAGGGTTGAAAATGTCCTGAATGACTTCGAGAAAAGATGGTGCAGCTGTGCCTTGTGTTTGTTTTGCTCGACTTGGCGAAGCAATTATCAATACCTACAGTTATTTGGAGCACATGCTCGAGCATTTTGTTGCTCTGCCTGCGCTGACCCAAAAAATACGTATATAATGATATTAAGTAGTTTTGTAAAAGCCAATTATTTTTAAAAGAATAACCGTGGAATTTCTTGCCGGCTCTTCTCCATAGGAAACAACCAATTGGAACCGTGCACCTAGCTTCTGACGTTTCATAAGTGCCCTTGTAGGTTTATGTGAAATAAAATATTTTGATTTCTGAACAAATAAATGTTGAACCGGATGCAGCTGAAAACTAGTATTTCATCTGGAGCGCAAATCTGACTCCACAATCCAGTTATTGGGTAACACGATACCCCTTGGTATTTAAGACTGGTTGTAATCCGTAACGACTGCCAAAGATCTACGAATGACAGCCGGGACCAAAGGATTTTTTGCGAGGCACAGAGGGATCTCGATACGTAATGTGTGTTGGATCATTTAGCTCCCTTCAAAATGGTTGAGCTGAATGGTGCTAATCCATGCGTCATGTTCGTGAACGGGCGCCGTCAGTAGAGACTGGTCATCTCTTAGCTGCCACGGCTTATTTTAATTTTTGAATTGTTCTTTGTTTTTTATATTTTTATTACGGACGCTTTTAACGTGCACGTCTTTCTACATTGTTCTCACATGTATAATTTCAACGTTAATGATGTAACCAATATTTTGTAAAAAAAAACTTTGATTTAAAAGAGTGTCTGTGGAGTTTCTTGCCCGTTCTTCTCCATAGGTACCTACTACGCTTTGGAATGGGCAACTAGCTTCATATTTCTGACTGACCGACTTCTTGACAATTCAAAAGTGCCTGTAAATGGTTTAATTGAAATAAATGGTTTGAGTTTGAATGGATTTTCACCCATCCACGGATCGACCTCGGCAAACGTAGCTTAACCTTCGATTGACCCGTCCGGCTGCCATTATTTAGCCACGGGAAAGCTGTACATACCTGACAACACCAACTCATCAGTGGGGTTGAAGGTTGCCCTGTTCTTAGCGTACTGGTTGCTGATAGCAGGCGTCAAGGTCATCAGTTCTCTGCCGGTGCGGGTGTCGAATATCGTGGCCGTCTCCCCTTTGGTGCCTATTATTCTCTCGGACAGACATCTTTGAGAATTCTACGTTCTTTCGATTGACAAAAAAAAAAAATTGCTGATTTTCGGCGGTATGGCGGCCATTTAGAACCGTCCGAAAAGTATGGCATAGTGATTTTCGTAAATGGCTGCACGACGATGATTAACTGTGCAAAAATTAGCCTTAGCCTGGTACAAATGGTTGAATTGTGTTTTTTTAATTAACGTATTGGCGTCGGTATGCCGGGCTGTAAGTCACACCGGAGAAGTATGGCATGACACTACCGCCTACTTGTTTTTTATGGACTATCGGAAAATACTGAAATTTTTGTGGTACAAATCGTTTGACACTCGTAATTTATCCGACGAGTTCGACTAACGCCCACGCGATTGGGACGCCGGTACCAGCGCTATGACCATCATTTTTCTTTTTGTCATTGCGTACTAAGACGCCTGAAGAACCGCCATACTGTTACAAATGACCAAGTAATTTGTGTCACTATCTCCCGGTCTATTAGTTTTTGGTTATTCCAAACCTCAAAAGGGGTCATTGTATAAATCACTATGAATAATTTTGATTGCGGGCGTAACTCATTCATCGCAAAAAAATATCTGTTTCAATTTTTTTATTAGTATTGGAGTACGATTGTATGGAGCAGCTGCTTATTTGTGCTTTTTTAAGGTTGGTCTCTTTATAAAAGTATCTTTGATCAAATTTTAGAACAAACTCAATGTCATACAAGACAGTTTGAATTCTGTGGCAACCGGTTTTTGCTACGACCATTTTATTCATATTTATTTGCCAACAATGTAGGTACAAGTATAAGATGTTCTAAATGATAATGAAAAATAATAATATAAATTCTACTGCTACCGATGGACAGGATGAAACCCAGGGTGGTGTTTTAAACCATTTACTGTATATGGATGATATTAAACTATACGCAAAAACGGAGAGTGAACTTAGCGAGCTAGCTAACCTGACAGAAAAATTCACAAACGACATAAAAATGGAATTTGGAATAGATAAATGCAAAATAAACTCAGTTAGAGAGCAGGTCAGAACTACCAACACCAATACACCTTAGAAACAGGCGAACAGATAGAACCACTGGATGAGCGGGATACTTACAAATACTTAGGATATATACAATCAAGTCAGATACACTATAAAGAGACCAAACAGAAACTAAAACAACAATTCCAACATAGATTAAATACTATTCTTAAAACACAACTCTACTCACGAAACACAATAAAAGCAATTAACACATTTGCTATCCCTGTCCTCACCTATTCGTTCGGTATAATCAACTGGACAAAAACAGACCTGAAAAACCTGCAACGCAAAATTAACACAACAATGACTAAATTCCGTAAACACCACCCAAGATCATGCCTGCAAAGGTTAACACTACCGTGAAAGGAGGGAGGCAGGGGACTTATTGACATTTTAAATTTACACAACCGACAGATCACAACCCTCAGAAAATACTTCTTCAATAAAACTGCATCTTCCACACTTCATAAACTAATAGCACAAAACGATAAACACTTAACACCTCTTAATCTTAAAGACACAACTGAACAGCAAAACGAAAAAGTGACTGATGACAAAACCAAATGTCTAGAGTGGACCCAGAAGTCTCTACACGGGAGACATCGCCAAGATTTATGCCAATTAAATGTCGACAAAGATGCGTCGAACGCGTGGTTAAATCGAGGCGAACTCTTTCCGGAGACTGAAGGATTTATGCTTGCAATACAAGATCAAGTTATTGAGACCAAAAACTACAGAAAATACATTATTAAGAATTTAACAACCGACACATGTAGAAAATGTAATAGTTTACCAGAGACAATCCAACATATCACCAGCGCCTGCAAATCAATAGCCCAGACAGACTACAAACATCGACACGATCAAGTAGCCAACGTAATTCACCAAAAACTAGCTCATAAATACAAATTTATAGATACTATAGTACCATACTATAAATACAACCCTGAAACGGTATTAGGTATTCCCACAACAAAATTGTACTTCGACCGAACCATACTCACCGACCGTACAATTCACTTTAACAGACCAGATATCACATTAATTAACAAAGTAAATAAAACTGGGTTCCTAATAGACATCGCTGTGCCAAATACCCATAACTTACAGACTACAATAGCCGAAAAACTATCCAAATACACCGAACTGAAAGACGAAATAACCCGACTTTGGCATCTACAAAAAGTCATAATCGTCCCCATAGTGCTATCTACAACAGGAGTAATACCCAAACAGCTTCATCAGTCCCTTAGTTCCCTCAACCTGCCACCTAACACCTACCACCTGCTGCAGAAAGCAGTGATTCTCAATACATGTAGGCTAGTACGAAAATTCCTTCAGTGTGAGTTGGACAACTTGCAGCATTACCCCCACTCAAATTTAGCTTCGGCTAACATACAGCCTACTGCGGCTAACCACGCGGTATCAAATATTACCCCAACACTTAACCCCACTGATGAACACTTGGCTTAGGCCCGTGCCATCAGCTCTACCCGGCTAGGCCGAGGAAAACAAATATAGAAAATAATAATAATAATGATAATAAATGTTGATGATTCTAAATGTTCAACCAAATATCAACTAAAGCGCCTTATTCACGATCGATCTTTTATCGTTATATTACATCGTTAAATGAACGTTGTCACCCGCAGGCCCCACAAGTGCCCGTCGCCGCGCCTGGGCGGCGGCGCGCTGTGCTCGGGCAGCGGCGCCGGCAACGTGTGCGCGCGCGTGGCGCGGCGCGAGCTGGGCGCGGCCGGCCCGCAGGCGCGCCAGCACGCGCGCCTGGTGCACTCGCACTTCGCGCCCGTGCGCACGCTGCGCCTGCAGGACGACGACGCTTACTTCACGCACACTATATTCCATGTGAGTGGCTCTACGCTAGTGGCATACTATTCTATCGACGACTACTTAAATGATAAGAATAATCGGTCGCTGTGATTAACTCAAGACAATGTTCTTTCTCCAGAATTAGCTTACTTACTGACAGGTTATATGAGTTTATATAAGTGTTTATAATTTTACTTTATAAGTCAATTCATTTTAATTTTATTTTAATCACATAATCTACTCATTACAATGTTTTTTTTATGAGTTGTATTGCAATATGTGGTTAGCTAGCGACCTCGACAATTTTTTATTTTACCTCGATGGCCCTAGTTTATCAATTATAACTTCTAGTTACAGCTATATGTAAGCGGGCACGCCCTTTACGCCTGGAGGCTTTTATTTAGATATTGTTTCCGTTTAGTTAAAACTAAAGCACTAGGAAGTGGTGAAGGGTGGGCGTTTTGGGGGACTGTCTTATGTAATTCTGACGTTCGAAAAGTGCTGATTCTCAGCCTAGTTTGAATAAATGACTTGAATTTCTAGCACCGGCTGGCTAGGGCTGGCAATGCCGCACACCCGGCACCACGACGACGCACAGTGGAACGAATGTATGGGAGAGGTTGGACGTAGACATCTCCGAAAAAAAAGAGTTAAATTATGCCAAACTAATGATGGCATCTTATTCGATTACCTAATGCCTTCATAACTTGTTCTGATAAATTTCTTCATAACTCCCATATTTCGGAAGTTATTTGAGAAAATGTGATATTTTACTATGAAAATGAGTGTATCGAGCTCTCTCCCTCCTGATTCCGGCCTTGTTTCAAGTAGCGGTCTCTAATATCATAATGCTTATACTAAGACCTATATTTAACACTAAGACACATGGTGCGCCAAATGTGCACTTTCTGGGATAAAAGGAAATGAAAATTAAAAAAAAAAGAAATGGTTTTTCCCCATTTTTATTTACTTTAAACTGCAGACAGACGTATTTAGAGGTTATAATACATATATATATATATATATAATATATTATATATATATAATATATTATATATATATATATAATATATTATTTATATAACTCCACGTAAAGCTTAGCAGTATCAAAGCAGAACTCTCGGAATTTAGTTACGTTGATCTTCTCCCCTGATGAAATACACTGCAAGATCACACAGATTTTTCTTAAAATTTCGTCTATTCCGGTCAGTTCAGCAGATTTTGTGTAGTTTTCAAAAAATCTCCTGGCTGAGTTGCCATTATTGGTGGATCCACTGCCTTGTTTCACAACATCGAGAAGTAAGCCCGTTTCTCTTCTTACAGCCTCTTGAACTCTTTTCTTCCTATCATCAACTTGCTTTTTTGCTATATCACTTTGTTTGCCATGACTTTATGTCTAATTTGTAGGAAATGTGTAATAATTATTCCATTGAGCGAATCCAAGCGTGAAGGGAGCTTAAGCTATATTTATACATGTCCTCGTTTGCGTGTTTATCTTTGATTAACTCTAAATTATTCATCTCTTTAGGACTAGTTTTGCATATGTCACACACTGAAGCTGCTGTATCGGATATAATGGAATGAATTTTACCATCAATCATTGTCAACAGCAGTTGGTGTTTGACACTAATTCCATCAGTGATGGTGGATGGAGTTAAGGCTTCAATCTCGGCTTCGATTTCGGTCATCTCTCTCTGCACATTTTCTTTGGTTTCCTTTATAAACTTAAACAATATTGGCCGGCAAAATGAAGTGGAAGATGGTCGCTCGTTTTCCCAAATTGTTACATCTTTTGAGACGAGCCGCAGTGGTACAAGACTAATCATAAAATTACTAGCAAGATCGATTTGCTCATCTTCACTCATCCTTTGATGATACATGCTTTGGCTAGATGATCCATCAAAACCCCATTTGCTGGTCAAAACGAACTGTTGATTGGGATCAACAGGAGTTTCTAACGACCTAATAAGTCTTCTTGAGGTTAAATCCATCAAGCCTTGTAATTTGATTTTTGCAGAGCTCTCTGTAACTGTGAGATCTTCTTTGGCCGGATAGCACTTAATTTTTTCTTTAACCAACATGTAGTAACTCGGGTATTTAAGAGCTCCTTCGTGGGTGTTGAAATCCCGAAGTGTTGTAGCGCCATTTCGATAAATTCATCGATACATAAAGAGCCAATGCCTTCAAAGGGGATATTTCCCGTACCTGAATCGATTTACCTTCAATGTAGGCTTTGATTTTTGAGGCCTCTTCGGGATTCTCCATCAAGTATTTAATTACATCAGCTGTATCGCTTTCTCCTGCCTTTCGAAGCGTCCTTTCGGCCGAAAACATAATTTCAGCGCTGCTACTGCTGCATGGAAGAGTATCTTCGTCTTCTTTTTTGCCGGTTACTAAGGTCCTCAAAAGATTTACGAGGACTAGGATGTGTACAAGTTGAAGCATCAGATTTAGCAGGAGAAATTATAGGTTCGATGACGTCACTTACAGTTTCTGTAGAAGATTCAATATTTTCATTCAGAAATTCCGGCCACTGAATTGCAGCCTGTAGCCAAATCTCATGTTTCTTCCGAAACTTATCTGTGCTTCTTCCAGACTGTGTCCATTTTGCATAAATGCGGTAGCAAAATCGACGACACCCCAGTCTTTTAAAATTGTTTCAGAACTTTCACATAACTGAACACAACTGTTATCTTTTAAAACACTGAACAAATAGTTATAGTCGCGTAAATCTTTATGTGCGCGTGCGCATAAAGCAACGTGAAGATCAAGATTTGTATTAAAATTTGGAAAATGCATTGCAAGATTAGCGTGGCTACGAGGTATAAATCAACACTGATTTTAAAGTTACTAATAGTGACCTATTTATATTTACTCGAGGTACCCTCATTTGTTAAATATTGCAAGGTAATTAGTTTGAAAATGATGCATGCTAAATTAGTGTATTGAGAGCCATTTATTAATTAAATAATAGCAATCTTCTTATCAGTAATCATTAGTGCATCAGTTTTATATGTAAACCTTAAGTCCCTAATCACGTATCCTAATTAGCTTATATCTTCTCTAATTGGCTGCTCAGAAATGTTATTGTAATAAACAAAATAAACGAAAAATAATATTTTTGTATTATAGAATAAACATCACTCTTTATCCCAGAAAGTGCACATTTGGCGCACCATGTGTCTTAGTGTTAAATATAGCTCTTAGTATAAGCATTATGATATTAGAGACCGCTACTTGAAACAAGGCCGGAATCAGGAGGGAGAGAGCTCGATATACTCATTTTCATAGTAAAATATCACATTTTCTCAAATACCTTCCGAAATATGGGAGTTATGAAGAAATTTATCAGAACAAGTTATGAAGGCATTAGGTAATCAAATAAGATGGCATCATTAGTTTGGCATAATTTAACTCTTTTTTTTCGGAGATGTCTACGTCCAACCTCTCCCATACATTCGTTCCACTGTGCGACGCTTACTTCTTTATGAGAAAAGTTTATACGTTGTCTCAGAATAGTATAGAAGGCGCACTCCGCAATTTAGGTGTGAAGCTACAAGTACACAGCAGGCTAGGGGTACAGAGCGGCGAAGACCGCCCTCCAAGCGGAGATCTTGCGGGCCATGGGAGTGGCCCGCGAGGAGTCGCTGGAGACTCTGAACAGGGACCCGTGGGGACGCCCATTCAAGATGGTGCGGGAGAAACTCCGCCCATGGGCTCCCCCGCTGACGCAGAGTCTCCGGCCGCAGCTTGTGGGGGACGTGGTGAGCGCTCTGTTCCCTTCGAGAGGGGAACATGCCTCCCCGCC
This sequence comes from Xanthia icteritia, assembly GCA_949128155.2. Classification (NCBI taxonomy): domain Eukaryota; kingdom Metazoa; phylum Arthropoda; class Insecta; order Lepidoptera; family Noctuidae; genus Xanthia; species Xanthia icteritia. The sequence continues at coordinate 4,834,977 of OY855862.1, read as the reverse complement.
CATGGCTCCGCCTACTGCGGTGCCCGATGCGGATCACACCGCCGACGACGACGACGATGCTCCGGAGGTGACCGAGGTAGAGATGAGAGTGGCGGTACGTAGGCTGAATGCCAAAAATACCGCCCCAGGACCCGACGGCTTACCTGGGAAAGCCTGGGTCCTGGCCTTGGAGGCTCTCGGGCCTCGACTAAGGGGGCTCCTAAGCGCATGCTTGGAGAGGGGCCAGTTCCCACTTCGCTGGAAGACGGGGAAACTGGTCCTCATTAAGAAGCCGGGGCGCCCTGCGGACTCTCCGTCCGCTTACCGGCCCAACGTGCTGCTCGATGAGGTGGGCAAGCTCTTTGAAAGAGTCATTGCAGACCGCCTCGTCGGGCGGCTGGTGCGGGTGGGGCCGGATTTGGCGGAGAGCCAGTTTGGTTTCCGCAGGGGGCGCTCTACGGTGGACGCCATCATGCGCGTGCGACCCCTCACGACGGGGGACGCTGTGGCCCGGGGTGGGGTCGTCTTGGCGGTGTCTCTAGACATCGCCAATGCCTTCAATACCCTGCCCTGGAGTTGCATCAGGGAGGCACTCTGGTATCACCGGATGCCGACCTACCTCTGTCGTGTGGTCGAGGCCTATTTGACGGACAGGGCCGTCATCTACCCCGGTCACCAGGGAGAATGGAACCGGCGAGAGATGTCGTGCGGTGTCCCACAGGGATCGGTCCTGGGGCCGCATCTGTGGGACATCGGATACGACTGGGTGCTGCGCGCTGACCTCCCTGGCGGCGTCAGCGTCGTTTGCTACGCTGACGACACGTTGGTCCTGGCGCAGGGGAGGTCGCACCAGGCGGCGGCCTAACTAGCGACACACGGGGTTGCGACAATCGTGGGCAGAATCCGGCAATTGGGACTCGAGGTGGCCCTGCACAAGTCCGAGGCCATGTGTTTTCATAGTCCTCGGAACGCGCCACCGTTGGGGTCCCAAATAACGGTAGGAGGAGTTCACATCGGCATCGAGTCGACGATGAAGTACCTAGGACTCGTCCTCGATAGCCGGTGGAACTTCGTGGAGCATTTCCGACGTTTGGCTCCCAGACTGGAGCGGGCCGGGGCTGCTTTAAAGCTGCTCCTGCCCAATCTAGGGGGTCCAAACGCCTCCTGCCGGAGGCTATATGCGGGGGTCGTGCGGTCCATGGCCCTTTACGGGGCACCGGTTTGGGCGCGTTCATTGAGGCGGCGGCCAGCCCGCCGGTTGAACGCGTCCCAGAGGGTCATGGCCACCCGGCTGGTCCGGGGATACCGCACGATCTCCGGTGAGGCGGCGAGCCTCCTTGCCGGATTACCGCCATGGGATCTGGAGGCAAAAGTCCTCGCGCATATTTGGGAGTGGCGCGAGGAGGCGAAACGCCGGGGCGTAACTCCGTTCCCGCGAGAAATCGCGGCACAGCGGACAGAGCTCCGGCGGGATCTCATGGCGTCATGGAGAGTGCGATTGTCGCAACCCAGTGCTGGGCACGCCACTATTGCGGCGATAAGTCCCCTCTTTGAGGAGTGGCTAGAGAGGCGCCACGGCGTCCTCACCTTCCGCCTGACGCAGGTCCTCACCGGACATGGTTGTTTCGGGAGGTTCCTGTTTCGTATCAGGCGGGAGGAAACGCCCGGGTGTCATCACTGCGTGGATCGCCCGGAGGACATGGTTGAGCATACGGTAGAGGTCTGTCCGGCTTGGGCAGAGCATCGCCGTGTCCTCGTGGAGGCGATCGGCGGCGGGGATCTCTCGCGTCCGGCCCTAGTCCAGGCCATGGTACGGAGCGAGAGGGCATGGGAGGCCGTCACCTCCTTCTGCGATGCAGTAATGCTCGCGAAGGAGGAGGCAGAACGCGTGAGGGAGAGGCAAACTTCGCGCCCTCACGCCCCTAGCCGCCGCAGGAGACGCCCTGCGCGTCGGGAATCACAGGCCGATTCCCGGCCACCGTAGGCGCGGGCGTGCGGACGGTGAGCAATGGGTAGCTCGCCGTCCGATAAGGACCAGGCCCGGGTCGACGGCGCGTTGTGTTCCACGCGCGCCTCAAAGAGATGTCAGCACAACGGAAGGGGTCCGATAGGACCGATGCCTGCCGGGGTTGCGGGAAAGTCCGAAAGGGATACCGTGGCCCCTGGCAACGTCAAGGCAACGGAAGGAACACGGGTGGGTTTTAGTCAGTAAGAGTCTGACACGCCCTCCCGCTCCACCCAGAGCGGGAGAAGTTATTTGATAATTTCCCACCCAAAAAAAAAAAAAAAAAAAGTACACAGCAGGCTCGTCTTGTTGAGCCAATTCAGTTTGTGTAACGTAGTCAGAAGATATAAGAGTTATGCGATAGAAAGAGAGGCAACTTCTAAGTGAATATAACTAAGTAATTAGCGCTGTGCGACCTGAATTGCACTTTATTGTGTCATAACAAGAGTCGCTTTTTATTGAAATAATTTGCAAGACGAACGCCGCGGACTTATAGCTTCATACCTAAAATGCAGAGTGAACCATCTGTGATTCGGGTGATAATGATTTAAAAAAAAACCATTCTCATATTTATTCAAACTAGGCTGAAAATCAGCACGTTTCGAACGTCAAAATTACATAAAACAATCCCCCAAAAACGCCCGCCCTTCACCACTTCCTAGTGCTTTAGCTGGGAAGAAGAAGTGGCGCAACAAACTCCCCAGCAGCACAGCTGTCTGTTCAGTTAAAAAATCTGTTCAGTTTTAACACCCGAATTACAAATTATTGTAATTTACGTTTAATTTTCACAGCCAATGCAGTTATTATGAATTAAAACATGTAACAATTTACAGTCTTATTTATAAACGCCTCTTAAATTTTAATCAACTGCTAAGCAATTGATTAGCAAAATTCTTATTCATAAACGCTATTTAGCGCTAAGAGGTCGCTAAGCAATTGATTAGTAGCTGTCAAAACTAAACACCACCGGTCCACTGTTAAGAGGATGCTAAGAAGCAAGATGGCGGATTTTATTTCAATCAGCTGGTCGATTCAATACGAATTATGTGTGCTTCGAGGTAATTTAGTTCCTATTATCGAGATGTGCCGATATTTTTTATCGAGATAGTAAATATGGATTTCGACAATCTTTTACGGGATTTCAGAACGACTTAGAAGAAGTACTTAAATAATTTTGAAACACCCCCGGCGCGAAGTACACGGAGGAAGACCTACAAAGCTCATTTATATCCCTTACGAGGATGATGAGATACCTACTAGATAATATTCTGACTGCCTCGTTGGTCTAGTGGCCGCAAGTGCTACTGCTGAGCATGAGGTCCCGGGTTCAGTGTGGAATTTCTCAGTAGCAGCCCGGGGTCTGGATTTGTGCCCTATTGATGGCAATAGGCTCGCCCCCTATTACATGGGACTTAAAACATAACTGGCGAAATGTGGGTGTACTATAGGTACACCTCTGCCTAACCCTTCGGGGAAATACAGGCGTGATGTTATGTTATGTTGATAATATTCTTCTTTCGAAGTACACATTATACAAAGATTTATAGGGAAAGTACAATCAGGAGGAGGCTCAGAGTAGGTTTGAAGAGAATGAGTTCGTGAGGGAGCTCATCGGAGATAATGATTATCCAATGTGTTTTCCCATGTGCCCCTCATCTTATGGCGCTAGCTTTAAGGCCCAGAACTAAAGAAAAGCCACGTTGTGGCAGTCACACAAATAACAAGAGTCATTTTATAGAAAACAATTTAATTTGATACAAGAAAGCTAAATTTTTGTTATAAATTCATTATTTTTGATTTCCAATATTCTTCCTCCAAAGAGATGTTGCCATTATTTCGTCATGCCACTCGCATTCCTCATCGTTTTCACGTAGCATGGTCTCCTCCCTCATCTTTGCGAGGTTGAATAATATTTAGTGGCTCTTAGCAGCAGTCAAAGTTGCTGTAAACAAGTATAGTAATTGTTATTAAAAGATACTGAAAACCTGATGCAAAAGCAATAGGAATTAATAAAACAGACACAAGTAGTTACATACATTTCTAAAATAGTATATTCGTGTTAAGAAGCAAAAAGGACATGAAAATACATAAGAATTAACATTGCTACTTCTACTTTAACATTCACTTGGTCAGTTTATATTAGTAGTAAGTAGATATAAATTCAGAGATAAATACCTTTTCCTGTTTACTCCAATTATTGGAGCTTATTATTTTCATTGCTATCATCGCAAAAACAATTAAATAAACTTATTAAGTAATATTATTCAATTTTATATTTTACGATGAAATTTTTGACTTTTGTCTGTCAAAGTCACGAAATTCTGTTTTTAGTCGACTATTTTGGTTATAATCTGTGCCGAACGCATAATTTCACCTCTATTTCGTTTCGCAACTAATCACTTGCTAACTAGCGTTTATAAATAAAGAAAAGTTAAGCATTGATTAAGAGCTAACCATTTGCTTAGCTAAACAGTGGCTAAGCAGTGATTAGCGAGATTTTTATAAATAAGGCTGTTAATCTATAACTACAATAACATGATTTTATTGTTCCAACAGCCAACGCAGCAGCAATTGCTGGCAGCGACATCTTCCGGCGACATTAGGATATTCAACCTGTTCAGCGGAGTAGAGGAGAACTCGTACCAAGTGCACGAGTCTTATATCTATCACATGCAGGTAAATATTATTATAATTAACGCTACATTAAGCATGTATTGTCTGAAGTGGTAGGCAGAAGTTTATACAAGTTCATTCAGATATACATTTTTTTTTTTTTGGGGGGGGGAAATTATCAAATAACTTCTCCCGCTCTGGGTGGAGCGGGAGGGCGTGTCAGACTCTTACTGACTAAAACCCATCCGTGTTCCTTCAGTTGCCTGTACGTTGCCAGGGGCCACGGTATCCCTTTCGGACTTTCCCGCAACCCCGGCAAATTCAGATATACCTAAGGCCCCAATTACACTATCATATATTTATCATACAAATATGATTTCATATTGTCTCATCCGTCATTATTATCTTACACAAATTAATTTTATTTAAGTATACATACACACATTGCAGTATAAAACTGATTTACATCCGTCACCTCACACTTCAGGGGCCTTGTTATGATGTATTAATGCCACCATTATTCCAGTGTGAGTGAGAGACGGAGCTGTAGAAGGCCGCTAGCACCATCCTTTTTTCGCAGTGGAAGAATGATGGCATTAATACTTCATAATAAGGTCTAGTTGAAAACCAGCGTCAGGCACTAGTTGTCTGACATTTTTGCTGAACTGGGCCTATTTGGCGCAGCCGCGAGGCACACATTCCTGCTAGTATCTTACAACGCACTTTACACTTTTTATTTTGTATTCTTTCTTTTTATTTTATTACTTTTTACTTGTAACTTAGACCCTTAGGCCTATTTAACTGCCTCCGGATAGGCACTAACCAACAGATTTTCCTGTTAAAAGAACAAACATGTTTAATATTATCCACCAGATAATTTAATTTCATTTAAACATGAACCTACCTGGAAGTGGTGAAACAGGCCTTACACATTGTCGGTCTTGGTATTTATCTAAACTAGGGGTTCCCAACCTTTTTTTGTCTACTGCCCACTTTAAGAATAAATTATTTTTTAACGCCCCCCCTTTTTAAACATACTTAAAAACCGCTAAGTACTTATAACTGATTATTGAAACGCAAATTTATAGTATTCGGACAGAGTATCTTTTATTGAAAATAAAACAAACATAATCAATTCTTATATAAAAACTAATGGGAAGGTTGAATCTGATGCTGTTCAATAAGTTTGTTGATATCAGGTTCCAATTTACTCAAAAACAGCCGCAAGTCGCCACGTTCGGTAACACGCAAACGATTTCTCTTTTTAGTAAGCAGCGTTGCCACAGCACTAAATCCACGTTCACACAAATATGACGATGGGAATGCTATCAAAAATCGTTGAACAATTGACCACAATCCAGGGTACAATTGCGGGATCGGTTTTTGTAGCCAAAATTCTTGATATCCATTTTTGTACTTGATTTTTATTTCTTCGTTTGTTGTCAATTCTATAAGTTCTTCTTCCAGCTGAGGTGACATTGCTGTGTTGACATTTGAAAACGGGTCCAACACCCAGTCTGGTATTTCCAAGTTTAAAATGTCCTGGTATCGTTCGGTGAAGTCAATGTGGAGGTTTTCCAAATGTTGGCAGTAGGCAAACAAGTCGTCGTTACTGCAGTATACTGATAAATTCGGAAAATTGTGAAACTCACGTCTGCCCATATTCTTTTTGTGCAGAAGCAGTTTGGCTGCGAAAGCAGCAACGACATTTTTTGTTTTAATTAAATTTAGTTCATCGCCTTGCAGTTGGAGGTTCATGTCGTTGAACATTTTATACAGGTCTGTCATGTAAGCTATATCATTCTTTGATGTTATGAGCTTGTTGCGCAGTTCTGTATCTTTAGTTTCCAAGAACTCTATCATAGAGTCAAACAGGTTGTAAAATCGAATCAGACAATTGCCTCTTGACAGCCAACGAACTTCAGTGTGAAGCAACAAACGGTTGAAATCTTCGTCATTAGTAACACAAAGCTGATGAAATAATCTATCATTCAAAGAGCTGCTACGGATTTTATTGACTGCTTTGATGACATATTGCAGTGATTGAAATAGTCGTTCACTTAAGTTTCTAGCAACCAAATGTTGTCTATGAATAACGCAATGTATAGCAAGGACATCTGGAATTTTATTCTTTAAGTATGCTATGAAGCCTTTATGGCGCCCTGTCATAGCCGGAGCGCCATCCGTAGCAACTGATATAATATTTTTCAAAGGAATCTCTTTCTCTTCACAAAACTTTTCCAATGTATTGAATATGGTTTCGCCTTTTGTATCTGTCTCCAAATTTCTGGCAAACAATAGTTCTTCACGTATTTTCTCATCTTTAATAAACCTCACGTAAGATAGCAACAACGCTTCATTAGTTGGTAAAGTGGACTCATCGAGCTGAATTGAGAATTGACTAGTCCTCAGATGATTGCACAATGATTCTTCAATGTTTTCAGCCATTTCATCAATTCGTCTTTGCACAGAATTATTACTCAAAGGAATTTTTCGGATAATATCTGCGGCCGGTTTATGAAGCACAGTAGTTATTACTTCCTTTATTGCTGGCAAAATTAACTCTTCTCCGATGTTGTGTGGTTTGCCTTTTTGAGCAATTAACAAAGAGATATTGTACGAAGCTCGAAGTCCGTCGTCATCTTGCTTAGCAGCCGCCGAAAATAGTTTTGATACACTTGGCTGAGTATTATGCTTCTTCTCTAGGTCTTGAAAATATGCTACATTCTTTTCTGTCTTATCTGGATGCATTTTATTCAAATGATCTTGCAGTCTTGAAGGCTTCATTGCTTCGTTCGAAAATGTTTTTAGACATAGAAGACACAAAGGCGACGACGGGTTTGTGGGATTTTCAATAAATCCGAATTTTATATAATTCTTTTTTACTTCCGACATTGTTTTGTTTTAAGAAATACGTAAGTGTTGAAATCAAGTACTGCTTATCTATTATGCGCGAAACCGCAAATGAAAATAAAATAAATTTACGTCGTTTATATAGGATTGCATAAGCAGCACGCACCAACAGGAATAAGACAAACGTGCATAAACTCGTTTATCTCATTCGACGCCCAATCGTACTCGACAAGCAAGAACAAGTATTATAGAACCAGCCGATTGGTATAGGAATGTACAATTCGGATTATTTAACAAAAACTTGTTAAAACATGATTGCCCGCGGTCTTTTATATCGAACCGAGTTTGAGCTATATCTTAATTAATATTAGTTGATGTTCACAAGATGTAGTCGAGAGTCGAGAGCTCAGTCGGTGTCTTAAGAGTCTTCCTAGCTAGGTAGATGAAATTATAAATCGACCCCAAAGCCCTACACCAGTGATGTCAGAGTTCGAGGGGAAGGTGGGGCATTTCTACTGGAAAATAGGAATTTTAAACTGACTGGTGGGGCCCCTTTACACAAAAAAGAGGGAATTTCAAACGACTGGTGCCTTTTACACAAAAAAGTGGGGATTCTTAACTGATAAGTGGGGCCAAGAAATATCTCATGGGACGGGGGTTTGACATCACTGCCCTACACAATGCCCCCCTTTTTTTTCTGGGTCTCTTACCGCCCCCCTTTAGGCCTGCAGCGCCCACAAGGGGGCGTTATCGCCCACGTTGGGAAAGACTGATCTAAACTATTATGCATAAAATTGACGGCAAGATTTTGCTATTTAGGCAAGCAGAGACGGGTTACTACTACTAGCGTCGGCGACGACGCCATGGCGACCTCTATCGGCGTTATGGAATATGAAAGAGTTTGAATTATTGTAAGTATACCTCTAGTACTATAAATGTCAATATTAGGATGCTTGTCTTTTAATCGGGCTCTTATGAGTCCACAAACGAGTTTTGGCATCGCTAGCGCTGAATTATGTCAAAATCTTTGTGTGGACGTGGGATATCCAAATCGCTGCTGAGTCCCCAGCCGTGTTTACCTAAGATCATACCCGAATTCAGAATCCTAGATAAAAATCAACTACCGTTATGTAGTCTTAAGCGCCTTATTCACGATCCATCTTGCTGTACGTCCCGCCAAGATAATGAACAATGCACGACGAAAAATGCCAGTGAATAGTTTCGACGTACATCGATAATTATTATTAAATGCTTGCGTGATTTTCACGACCCAATTTTGCATCCAGCAAGCGCTCCCACCACCGCTAGCGTCGTGCAGATAGTCAGTGAATAACGTGGACGTACATCAGAGCGACCGCGTGTCGTTCGTGCTGGATCGTGTATGAACTTGCTGTACAGCAGATTCAGCATTCAATAGGGTTATCTACCAACTCAAGTTCAATTTTACACCAAAATTCCTTAAAGACCTGTCAAAAAGCTATCCATAATATTGGTCATTTTACACTAGAAAATGGGAGAAATCTCCAAAAGTGGATATGTAGGCGTCCAGCACCGCCGCCTTGAGTGAACGTAAAGCACGCTGGATGCGCACACAATAGTGTGTATTTTATGTCCAGCGCCGCGGCCTAGGCGGGACGTACAGCAAGATGGACCGTGAATAAGGTGCTTTAGTTGATATTTGGTTGAACGTTTAGAATAAAATGGTCGTAGAAAAAATCGGCTCGAACTGTCTTGTATGACATTGAGTTTGTTCTAAAATTTGATCATTATCTCAGATTCTGAATTCAAATAAAGATACTTTTATAAAGAGACCAACCCTAAAAAAGCACAAATAAGCAGCTGCTACATACAATCGTGCTCCAATACTATATATAAAAAAAAATTGAAACAGATTTTTTTTTTGCGATGAATGGGTTACGCCCGCAATCAAAATTATTCATAGTGATTTATAAAATGACCCCTTTTGAGGTTTAGAATAACCAAAAACTAATATTGTATATTCTAGAAATATACCAATAATGTATTTTTCAGATTCCAACTAGACAACGAGGAATACGTGGAATTCTCAAAGATGTCTGACGAGAGAATAATAGGCACCAAAGGGGAGACGGCCACGATATTCGACACCCGCACCGGCAGAGAACTGATGACCTTGACGCCTGCTATCAGCAACCAGTACGCTAAGAACAGGGCAACCTTCAACCCCACTGATGAACTGGTGTTGTCAGGTATGTACAGCTTTCCCGTGGCTAAATAAAGACAGCCGGACGGGTCAATCGAAGGTTAAGCTACGTTTGCCGAGGTCGGTCCGTGGATGGGTAACCATCCATTACGTATCGAGATCCCTCTGTGCCTCGCAAAAAAACCTTTGGTCCCGGCTGTCATTTGTAGAACTTTGGCAGTCGTTACGGATTACAACCAGTCTTAAATACCAAGGGGTATCGTGTTACCCAGTAACTGGATTGTGGAGTCAGATTTGCGCTCCAGATGAAATACTAGTTTTCAGCTGCATCCGGTTAGACTAGAAGCCTACCCAACATATTTGGGAAGAGACTCGGCAGATCATGAACAATAAAACATTTTAAAGAAGTATAATATAATTCTTCTTTGTTACAGACGGCGTGTTATGGGACGTGAATACAGGCAAGGAAATCCACAAGTTTGACAAACTTAATCAGACGCACAGTGGAGTGTTCCATCCCAATGGCTTAGAGGTAAATAATATAAAATAATTCAACATTTATTTGTTCAGAAATCAAAATATTTTATTTCACATAAACCTACAAGGGCACTTATGAAACGTCAGAAGCTAGGTGCACGGTTCCAATTGGTCGTTTCCTATGGAGAAGAGCCGGCAAGAAACTCCACGGTTATTCTTTTAAAAATAATTGGCTTTTACAAAAATACTTAATATCATTATATACGTATTTTTTGGGTCAGCGCAGGCAGAGCAACAAAATGTAATTGCTTCGCCAAGTCGAGCAAAACAAACACAAGACACAGCTACACCATCTTTTCTCGAAGTCATTCAGGACATTTTCAACCCTTATAACTTCGTTGTGGATAAAGCTAGAAGCCTGAATTTTCTGTGACCAAGAGTGCTTAGTATAACTAGGTATATTCCCAAATTACATTCAATTTGAACGTGTAGTTTAAGAACTAATTCAAATTCAAAAGTCAATTATTCAAACTAGGCTGAGAATCAACACTTTTTGCAGAAGGTATAATTTGCGCAGTTTCCGCTTTGATCATCGTATAATTTGCGCATTTCGTAGTTTGTGCATTTTATACTTATTTTTGTTTTTACTTCGTACTGTAACTCATTTTATTTTCGTGATTGTATTTAGGGAAGTTTTCAATTTGCGCAGACAAAAATTCAAAATTTTAAATTCAAAAGTCATTTATTCAAACTAGGCTGAGAATCAGCACTTTTTGAACGTCAAAATTACATAAGACAGTCCCCCAAAAACGCCCACCCTTCACCACTTCCTAGTGCTTTAGCTGGGAAGAAGAAGTGGCGCAACAAACTCCCCAGCTGCGCAGCTGTTTGAATAGTTAGAAAAACATGATTCTATACAATAGTACTTTGAATTTGATAAATAGGTATTTGAAGAAAGCCGTCGTCTTACCATAAGTCTACAAAAAAAATTGACGAGATCGACGTTTCGTATTCCCCATTTTTCTCCTCGAAAACTGAGCCGATTAAATTATTTTTTTAACGGTGCTAATCCATGCGTCATGTTCGTGAACGGGCGCCGTCAGTAGGGACTGGTCATCTCTTAGCTGCCACGGCTTACTTTAATTTTTGAATTGTTTTTGTCTTTTTATTACGAACGCTTTTTACGTGCACGTCTTTCTACATTGTTTTCACATGTATAATTTCAACATGAATTATGTAACCAATATTTTGTAACAATATTATGATTTATAAGAGTGTCCGTGGAGTTTCTTGCCCGTTCTTCTCCATAGGTACCTACTACGCTTTAGAATAGGCAACTAGCTTCATATTTCTGACTGACTGACCTCTCGACAGTTCAAAAGTGCCTGTAAATGGTTTAATCGAAATAAATGCTTTGAGTTTGAGTTAAAGACCTCGTCAAGGTCGTATCTGACGCCCAACTCTAGCACCGCGCGCGCTCATTGGTCAAACCAAATAGCGCGCGCTTCCCGGCTTCCTGTTACACTTCACACACTTCCGTCCCTTTTCACGAAATCACTCGCACAATTTTTTTTGGATATATAAGGTCTCATTAAAATAGATGGACAAACTTTTAGAAATCATTCAGACCGCCAAAATAAGGACAATGGTAAAACAATAATAAGCAAACAAATTAGATACTTATAAGATAAATAAATCAACTAACGAAAGTACACTAAAAATATTGGTTAGCCAATGCTATTTATTATTTTAGGTCAAAATAAAATCACATTATTCAGTGTTTTTTTTGCTTGGATATCTTTGATTAGACGTACTGAACGCTGTGTTAAAAGTTGTCCATCTATTTTAATGGGACCTTGTATATGTTCTGTGCACAGATTGCAGCAGAGCAAGTGGTTACACATCAAAAATAATCTTGACTGTTTTGCAGGTAATATCAAATACTGAAGTTTGGGATCTAAGAACATTCCATCTACTAAGGACGGTGCCTACGTTAGACAAATCAGAGGTAAGATTAACTTTCACACTAGCTTTTGCCTGTGGGTTTGCCCGTGTGGACATCGGAGATTATCCCACGGGAACGTACTGCCAGGATGAAAAGTAAATTAATCCAGGTTGTGGTGTGTGTCAAATTTCATCCAAATCTGTTCAGCCGTGTATGCGTCATTGAGCAACAAACATTTAAACATCTAAACGTTTACATTTATAATATTAGTTACTACCTGTGCCCCGCGGTTTCACCCGGATAAGTCTCGACCCCGTAGGAATATCGGGGTAAAAGGTATCCTATGTCCTTCTCCAGGTCATGGTCTACCCATGTGCCAAATTTCATCCAAATCTGTTCAGCCGTTTATGCGTATATGAGTAGAATAGAATAGAATAGAATATATTTATTGTAAAACATGAGTATACATCAAATAATATGTGCAAGGTCTTAAAATAACAGGTAGATCTGCATGTTTTGCCATTTATGGCGTAAAAAAACAAACATTTTTACTGGTTTAGAATAAACCATAAAAGATTTGAGTCTACACAACAACTTATGAAATTAAAAACTTAATCCTAACGTTAATTAAACAAGAGGGGACCAGTATTGTTTTTACAGATTTGAGGGTCAAATTGTGAAAAATGTCGTAATTATAGGAATCGATTTAATCAATTGCGTTCATTTAAAAAATCTGATATGGTATAATAGCATTTGGCTATGAGATATTTTTTTAACTGTATCTTAAACAGAGCAGTAGGCATTTGTCTAATAGGTTTTGGGATTTTATTATAAATGATTGGTGCTAAACAAAAAATACTTTTACGCATCAAAGCCGTGGTTGATCTTGGTACACACAATTTATTATTATCCCTTCGATTACGAATAGAAACGTCTGATAGTTTCTTAAATAGGTTAGGATTGGTTTGTATAAAATTAGCTATTTCATAAATAAATAAGGAAGGCAGACTTAAAATGTTATATTTAATAAAATACTGTTTGCAACTATCAGTTATTTTCAAACCAAACATAGCCCTAATACACCTTTTTTGTGACTTAAATATGATTTCTTTGTTAGTAGAGTTTCCCCAAAATATAACTCCAAACCTCAATATGGAGCCGACAATACCATGGTAGGCAGTTATAAGCGCATTGGTACTTATAATAGGTTTTAGTTTATAGAGGGCATAGGCAGAAGAACATACTTTTTTATTTAATTCTTCTGTGTGTGCTTTCCAGTTCAGACGTTTGTCAATAGTTACACCTAAAAATTTAGCTGTATCTACCTTTTTTATAACAGTTAATTTGTGTTGAATATTAATATTTGGTGCTTCTAAACGTTGGCCGAAGAACATAATTTTTGTTTTTTCAAGATTTATTTTTAAATTATTGTTATCTAACCAATTAATTATTGATTTGATTGTATTATTAATTTCATGTTCATACCTATCTTTATTTATAGAATGAATAGTGACTGTGCTGTCATCAGCAAAAAGTGATACTGGATACTTAGTTACTAATGGCAAGTCATTTATATAGATTATGAATAACAAAGGACCCAATACGCTCCCTTGCGGGACTCCATATTTCAACGTCAAAACTTTTACATTTATAATATTAGTTACTACCTGCGTCCCGCGGTTTCACCCGCATAAGTCCCGATCCCGTGGGAATATCGGGATATAAAGTATCCTATGCACTAACCCAGGTCATGGTCTACCCATGTGCCAGATTTCAACCAAATCCGTTTGTAATATTAGGATATTTATTTATTTAAGGACAACCAACAAAGCATACAACAAAAATACTATGTTAAAAAAAGAAAATACCCATATTATTTTTATTTTGTATAGTGTAGCCTCAATTAAAGGCTGCCACGGCATGCATTGAACATAGGAGCTGCAAAACAGTTACAAAAAAAAAAAAATGCTAAAACACAAAACATATTTAAAATAAAAAATATAATTTGTGTTCGGTTTTGAACAGTGTTCGTAAAAGCCCCGAAAGTCTGACAACCAGTCTTACCAAGGTTGTGTTACCCAGTAACTGAGTTGTGGAGGTCAGATAGGCAGTCGCTCCATGTATGATACCGGTATTATTATTATTATTTTTGAATGGGAAATTATCATATAACTTCTCCCGCTCTGGGCTGAGCGGGAGGGCGTGTCAGACTTTTACTGACTAAAACCCACCCGTGTTCCTTCCGTTGCCTGTACGTTGCCAGGGGCCACGGTATCCCTGTCGGACTTTCCCGCAACCCCGGCAGTACACAATACCGGTATTCAGCTGCATCCGGTTAGACTGCAAGCCGACCACAGCATAGTTGGAAGGGCTAGGCAAATGATACATTAAATCGTTTCCAGGTATTATTCAACCCGACATGCACAGCGCTATACGCGGTATGTTCAGACCAAGATTCAGAAGAGAGAAACCAGTTCGATACCAGTTTCAAGACATTAGACCCTTACGACTACTCCAGTATAGGTGAGTAAAGAATGAATTTTCTATTCTGTACAAATTCAATATAAACATATATTATTAAATATAATATAATATTATACACCGTGAAATCTTAATGGTTGTTTTCCCGCAGCGAAATGGTTTTGTCTTGGTAATACAGTCGTTATACAAACAAATAAAATATTAGAAACAATTTTGAAAACAAATTTTGTGTTGTTGCGTGCTAACTAGTTTATGCCGTATCACCACGTGCGAGAGTTTATTTTGCTTTAAATGTTTATGCATCGCTGTTCCCATTATCGGCGCGTGCGATTCGAGTAGTACCTACAAGTTACTTGTTACTATTGATTCTTACGTTTTCGAGTTTATGAATATTATTTAATTATTTTAAAACATCCTTATTTTTTTACTTTTACTCTATGCTTCGAAAGTACTCCTATGGTAAGTTGTTCTGCCGCGGGAATACAACCATTAAGATTTCGTGGTGTATATTATTATTATGTTATTATTATATTATGTTTATATATTGTTCACTCGGAAGGCTGCGCTGACGTTCATATTCGGGGTCAAAAATTTAGAGGTATAAGGAACATGGTGTAAAGTTCACTCATCTTCCATAGAGAAGGGAGGATCCCCCGACCAGACGGGTTTCTGGCGGGCAAAGTGCCCCATGGTTGAAGTCGGGAGCTTGTATATATGTCGATCGCGCGGTAAACTCTAATTGCACGATGCAAGATTTGTTTGTTTTTTCTTTGAGAAAAAGAAAACAATCTTTTGCAACTGTGAACCATTAAAAGTTAATATTTTTTGTGTTTTGCGGGAGTTTTTCAATATTCAGCTACATCTGGTTAGACTGGAAGCCGACCCCAAGATAGTTGGTAAAAGGCTAGGCAGATTGATCGATTAATTAGGAATTTTGGAGGCGATGTCTACAGTTCATAAAAACTATTTTCTTCTCTCTTTCGTTTTTCCCAAAAATAATAAAAGAGTAACGGTGGAGTTTCTTGTCCAGTCTTCTACATGCGAAAACTACCTTTTGGAAGGGGCGACTAGAATCATTAATTTTTTTTGGAAATTTTGACGTTCAAATGTGCCTTTAAAAAAATAAACTTTTATCATCTCCCATCTCAATTTACAGCAACAATCGACGTAAAGAGAAACATCTACGCGCTGGCTGTGTCGCGGTACGGGACACAGATATCCCTAGTAGAGAATATGGGGGATTTCGAACAAATGCAGGAGTCGTGCGTCAAAGTATACGATGTGGGACGCAAGAGGGACCATGACGATGATGCGGTAAGTTAAATAGTTGTAAAATATCACGCTTGTGCTCCCCAAGGGACTAGCAGAATTGTGTTGTACGATGAACTTCATATCAATCAAAGCAGTTTGAAAACAAAATCCCGTGAACACGATGACCACATCTGTTACCGGCCCGGTTCTATAGCGGCCGAGCGCTGCAAGCAGAAATAGTCCTTACGGTGTATAGATATGAACTTCATCGATGGTACAACTGCATACCCCTGTTATGTAATAAAGTAGAGAATATGGGTCTGCGCAAACTGGTGGACGGGACGGCAGGGGATTTCGCTTTGTGTGTGTCTTGAGCTTGAATGTCTATGACTATTAGTAGGGAAAGACCAAAGAAACGATGGATGGACTGATTTTCTTAACTCACACTTCAAGTAACAAAACTACCAGGTCCCCGTCCGGTGACCCCAAAATAAATCATCAAATCTTTTTTATTTTGTCGTTACATTGCGGAGTTTCGCTAGTTAATTTTATTATGACCTTGTATGGTTTTTAACCCCCGACGCAAAAAGAGGGGTGTTATAAGTTCGACCGCTATGTGTGTATGTGTGTGTCTGTCTATGGCACCGTAGCTCTTGAAACGGGTGAACCGATTTGAATGCGGTTTTCTTTATTTGAAAGCAGGTTTTCTAGCGATGGTTATTAGGGGTGTTTAGTCGGGGACATGAATGGGGGCTCTCATTATAACAGCACAGCTCCGACAGCAAATAACTTGTCATTCAAGTTAGGATTTTAAATCAAATGCATTAAAATAAATTTTACGATGGCAACATAGAATAGTGGACAGCTCGCGGGTAGCGCGCTGCTCACGAGCCGTCACGTCGCGAATGATACGTTGCTAGAATGATGCGTTGAATGACAACTTATTTGCTGTAAACCTTTAAGCCCTCACACCTAGTTCAATTCCTGAGATACTCCCCACACCTAGTCTAATTCTTTATACAAGAGGTTCATGTTGGTTAACACTTCAGTAGGACCAACGGAAATAATATACCATCTTGGACCTACTGGTAG
Organism: Xanthia icteritia; assembly: GCA_949128155.2. Lineage (NCBI taxonomy): Eukaryota > Metazoa > Arthropoda > Insecta > Lepidoptera > Noctuidae > Xanthia > Xanthia icteritia. The sequence goes on along the minus strand of OY855862.1, from coordinate 4,818,099 downwards.
GACAAAAAAGTAGGACCACGAGAAAACACCCGTTCTTAGACATGTTTTACCAAAATTGGTTCAGCCGTTTGAAGATTATCAGCTCTTTTCTAGTTGATGAATGGATGTGAGCGTCTTCCACAACGTACGTCTTCGTCTTGAAATAGGGATATATTATAAAAAAATATTGGACTCGTATTTTTTCTTTTTTACCTTAATCAAAAGATTACGGCAATACATTGAGTTAAAATGTGGCATGACGTCACTGCCCGGTACATTTTATACCGACTTGTGACGTAGCGAGCCCCCACTCCCCAACTTTATTTCGTTTTATCTAAATCAATTTTAATTAATATGATAAAGCAAAAAATACGTGTTTAATATTTTTTTATTATCTGACTGACGGACAAAATTTTTTTTTTTTACCTAGTCAATTTGGTATTCTGTTACAATTCAATTCAATTCAAAATATTTTTATTTCACATAAACCTACAAGGGCACTTATGAAACGTCAGAAGCTAGGTGCACGGTTCCAATTGGTTGTTTCCTATGGAGAAGAGCCGGCAAGAAACTCCACGGCTACTCTTTTAAAAATAATGGGCTTTTACAATATTTTCAAATAACAGTGTTATTAGGTATGGGAGGACAGTGTAGGTCTTTCAACAAGTACCAATCAAATTACTTCAATGATATTAGAAGAATCTTGAACTGATGCTGCAGCATCACCTGGAAGTTGCAGGATTACCAACTTACAGCAAAGGTATCGTGTTTGGGCTCATTGGAATGGTCTCAATGAATAGGTTATTGATAGATGATGAACAGGGTCTGGTGATGGAGTAGGAAATGTTTATGAGGCTTTCGGGGGCTTTTTAAATGTTAATATAATAGGGATAATGCCTGGGTCAATAAAAAAACTATTTAGTCCGTCAGTTACGTAATAAAAAAATATTAGACCCGTATTTTTTGCTTTATCATATTAATAAAAAATTACTTAGATAAAAACCCATTAAAGTTGGGGAGTGGAGGTTGATACGTCACAAGTAAGTATAAAATCTACATACTAGTGACGTCATGGCACATTTTAACTCAATGTATCGCCGTAATCTTTTGATAACGTGAAAATAGACAAAATACGTGTACATAATTTTTTTTTGATCTACGAGAAGGACCAAAAAAATTTTTTGTCATTATCCTTATTTCACTTGTGTAAACTAAATTCCATTCTTATTAATTATTAATATTTTATTTCAGGAGGAAGACGATGATGACGAGCTAGCTGGAGGCTCCGAGAATGACGACGGTTCTGACTCAGGATCGGATAACGATGACGATTGTTCGTACCATTCTTATTTATACTACTTATAGAGATATGAGGCTAAGTTATAACAGCCGCACGGGTCGATCCACCAGGTTAAGCTGCGCTTGCCAGGGTTGGTCCGTGTATGGGTAACCATCTTTACATACCGAGACTCCTCCGTGCCTCGGAAAGCACGTTAAGCCGTTGATCTCGGCTGTCATTCGTGGATCTTTGACAGTCGTTACGGGTCGTGAGCCCGAAAGTCTGACAACTAGTCTTACCAAGGGATATCGTATTACCCAGTTACTGGGTTGCGGAGGTCAGATAGGCAGTCGCTCCATGTAAAATACCGGTATTCAGCTGCATCCAGTTAGACTGGAAGCCGACCCCAACATAGTTCAACATAGTTGGGAAAAGACTAGGCAGATGGCATGAGGAACGCGTTCGGTGCTCCGATTGGTGAAGGCCGGCCGGCTGCCAATCGGAGCGCCGAACGCGGTCGATGCGTAAAGTCGAGATGGTTAAAAGAAACTCACTAGGGCCTCTTTACCGATATTTATAAAGGTTTTCGGGCCCTGCTTTGTATATTTCATGGAAGGGTCTTCAGTATTCATCTGAGGTCAACACCAAATATTCAACTCCGACGAGGCTGTGAACGTAATGAAATAGACAACTACAGTCGTTCATTATAACTTGACTCGTGACGTGATCGGTAGCATTGAATTTTGCAGTCTTAGTTTCAATACTAAGAGAGTTCAAAATGGCGACTGACAGAACAGTACTACCAATCACATGACTGCTTAATTCAGTGCTACCATTCGCGTCACGTGTCAAGTTATAATGAACGCACTGTGGAGTGCTACAAGGATCTTTTGGTGCGACAATGACATTAATAGGGGGCGTTGTTGGTAAACATTTGTGAAATTGTATTTTATTTAACAGTTTATGTACAGAAAAATACGTACAAAGTTGATGCTTATTTCTAAAGAAATCTCTTCCAGCATACCTGCGATAGGAAAGTGGATAAAAAGAGATGTAGACAACGTGTGTAAGAGTAGAAGAGAAAATAAAATACATAAAATAAAAACATTTAACAATTCACTAATTAAAAAAAAAACATACTATATGAGAATATACTTACATACATACTTCTAAAATAAATATCTCGAAAATATATATATACTAATAATTATAATTTAGTAGGTATATAATATAATAATTTAATAATTTTGTATTACAAGATGGCGGTGTAGTTCCGATTCTGTCCACGCGCCAGAACATAGACATAGAAAATTGAACTGTGCGTTAGCCTCACAAAAGGGACCACTCTCTACAAAGAGACAAAGCGACTGTGCGGCCATTACCTATAGTACCACAGATGAATACAAATGGGTCACCTCACGTTTTATGTATGAAGGTACAAGTGGCACGCGGCGGGCTGGACTTGTCAAATTCAGTGAGTGTAACGTAGTCAGAAGATACAAGAGTTACGCGATAGAGAGAGAGGCAACTTCTAGGTGAATATAACTGTAGGTAATTAGCGCTTGCTGCCTTGCACACTTCGGGTTCAGGGAGACCCTTTAACAGTCTCCCCAGAGATGTGCCCTGACAGGCGCTTGGTCCTTTGGGAGGTAACGGTGACCCTCCCATGTGCAGATTGTGACCACCGGGGTGGTTTTAGTGAGGCAGAAATCCCACACTCCCCGGTCTTATCCTCAAAGACGCCTTTTTAAGGGTTTCATCCCAAAAACAAAAAATGTAATTACCGCCTTGTGACCTGAATTGCACTTTATTGTGTCGTAGAAAGAGTCGCTTTTTATTTAAATGATTTTGCGGAGTGACCTATCTGTACTAACCTGTGGTGGTACCACTAAAGAGACAACTACTGGCCGCAAATTCGCTTTGTCTCTCTCGTACTTTTCGGTCTGTCTTCACTGCCCAACTGAACACGGAACACTCAGTCCATTATCTAATTGTATGCGCCAGAAGAACCTTGTAGCGTAGTACAGCCCGATTCCAACTTAATGGCGACTCGGAACATGAGGCGAGTCGCTGCGCAGTAACGAATTCATGTGTCAGCGGGGGTGAGGGGTGGGGTACTGCGCAGCGAGTGGCTAACTTCCGAGCCGCCATTAAGTTTGAATCGAACTATAGTTCTCTTTTCGCCTCGTTCATAGAGAGCCATGTCGGATTTTAAATATGTACGCTATTTTATATTTTTTACCTCAGATGAATACTTAAGGACGCGTTTACAAATTTGATAGGTATAGAATCGAACTACTACATTGACAAAGGTCACTCACACACACAAGTGTACGCACGGTTAGTTGCGGGAATAGTAGTCAAGTGAACTAATTTTGGTACTTTGAAAGTTTTTTTTTCTCTATATTCTTTATAATACATAGGCATCTACAAAAAATATTTCGTATTGTGGTTTGTATTTTACTAAATAATACTTAGATACAAATGCCTACTTCAGTGACTGCTAGGACGCACTGGAAGCTCTCTTCTAGTAGAAAGATGTGGGCTGTGGACTTTGAGCTAGTTAACGTGGTGAGGTCTCATCATAACTAACAAAACGAGCCCAAACTCGGAAGACCTAGTTCTACTCGTCGTAGAGTACCAGTAGCAGTCACCAAAGTACACCTTCAGGTCACTCCATCAAGTCCCAGACGAATAGGCATTTATAAACCTTACTTACTTTTACCGAAATAAAAATGTGTGATTATAAAATTATCTTACCACAATATCAAGTATCAAATTTGGTTTATAGAATATTTTGTATTTGTACAGCGATCTTTTTCCACACGAACCGCTGCAAACAAGCAATATAGGGTCCACTCACGACAGCGGCCGAGCGCGGACTGAGGTTTCTTTCGAAATGTTTGTGCAATAAATCAAAACAGGAACCAAAAATAAAATAACCCTTAATGCAATCCATTAAGATTCATCCGTAATAGCAAAATATGTAAAAAAGTTAGTTTTGGTTTTTATTTTTTTTTGCGACTATTTGTGACATTTTGAAACATTTTTTAGAAATGAGTATGTTTGCCTACTTATAGTATTTTTAGAAATCTCAAAATATGTTGATAATAGTATAAAAACTGTACTGAAACTCAACCCAGTATCGTTAATTTTTGGAAAATGGCATCGGAAGATCGTTTTTACAATATAAAAAACTATAATTTTTAACACAAAAGTTACTTGCATTTGAAGATGAAGAACCAATCTATATGTGGTAGTTATTAGTTATATAAAATTCGGTTTAGTTTTGTCACAAAATGAACCGAAAAACAGCTGAATTTTGTCCGATTTGCAAACGCGCCCTTAAAAATATTTATAAACACCAATCCTATAGTGGCGTCGTCTCTCTTACGCAACGCAGTGATGAACCTGGAGGGGGGCAGCTCGGGCAGCTCCTCGCACGACGACAACGTGCCGCGCAGGCGGCGCGTGCGCAGGCGGCGGGTGAGTGCTCGGGGAGAGGAATCGGTAACACTTAAAGCTTACTAACAGCATGCGCATGGGTTTAGCGGAATGGGAGATAATGGATTTAGTTGTTTATATAATTATGATAATAATAATTAGCATTGCCATTCAACGTGGCATTGCTGTCAGTCATCTGGATATGCTCCTGGTGACACCGATGTGAAGGTGTACTTCGACGCCTAAGTGTCCTTTTGTTTTTGTATTTTTTTGGTATAGTTAGTCATTTAATTTATTACCTAGTGTAAATAGTTAGTAGTACACACGGCTTCAAATCATGCTATACATTTCCAGTATAAGTAGTGGCTGTGAGGGGGAATATTATGGCTCGAAGGTATGCTGGTTGCTCAGTACCAGTAAAAATTACACTATTAAAGGCTTACTGCCAAACATTTTACATCAGCAGCCTTTGGGCTAATTATACCCGAAAAGCAAACAATGCCCTGCGAATACAACATAATAATAAACTCAAACTCAAAGCATTTATTTCAATTAAACCATTTACAGGCACTTTTGAATTGTCAAGGGGTCAGTCAGTCAGAAATATGAAGCTAGTTGCCCATTCCAAAGCGTAGGTTCCTATGGAGAAGAACGGGCAAGAAACTCCACTACTACTAATACCTTTAGGGTGCTGTTGGACCCACATTCATTGCTAAATAAATGATTTCTGATTTCTAAAGGTTCATTAGAAAACCAGCATTTGTCTGACATTAATGCTGAATGCTTTTTGCTAACATAGTTTATAAGATAATTTTGACACTCACAATGTGGGCCTATGTAGTCTGTAAATAAAAGATTTTTTATTATAAGCTGACCTCTCATTGCACGGTAATCCTATACAATGCGGGATCGGCTTCTACTGGAAATGTATAGCTTGTTGTGTAGCCGTGTGTACAAATCGAAAATGCGTGAAAATTAAAGGAAAGTTAGTAAGTTACTTCGTGGTGTTTTTCTATCGAGTAAATTTTATTATTTTATGTTTCATTTCCACAAAAAGTTTGGGAATATCTATCTATACAAATTTTATAAAGATTTATGTGTTTGTTTGTTTGCAAATTTGTATGTTGGAGGTAATCTCCGGAACTAATGAACCAATTCTGAAAAAAAATCTCTGAGAGTAAGCTACATTATTCCTAAGTGCATCATACTTTAGCAGCATTGATATCGTAGAATTTTATTATATTTTACATTATAAAGTCAAATAATAATATTACTGTAAAATATTTTCATAATTTGTCATGATAACGGACAACTTTTTCAATGACATCACCTCAGAAATAGCGAAAACAAAGCATCTGTTACAGGTCACGTCAAATAACTTTGCCGCACTGAAGTTAGGTTGCGCATGCGTGCTGGCATGCGCGCTAATGTTTTATAAGTAAGATTGACTACTGCGCAGTCATTCGTAGTCTACTTCAGAACGGCAAAGTTATTTGACGCGAACTGTACATAAATTTCGATCGGGTACGTCTTCACTAATATTATGAAGAGAAATATTTGTATTTCTGTATTTTTGTTTGTAATGAATAAACTCAAAACTACTGGACCTATTTAAGAAATACGAGCGAGCCTTACAGTACTCGTTAAGGTCGTTTCTGATGGCCAACTTTAGCACTGCGCGCGCTCATTAGTCAAATCAAATAGCGCTAGCTTCAACGGCTTCCTGTAATACACTTCCGTCCCTTTTCACGAAATCACAATAAATGATAAACAAAAAAAAAAAAATCTGTAGAATGATATAGTATCACTGAGTAACATAGGTTATAATTTATAAAGATATCACGCGGGAGAAGCCGCTGGCGAAAACTGGTTGAATATTTGTAGCCCAAATTTTTCCCTACTTCAATAATAATTTGTGTAGTGCATCATGCATGGCTTTCATGTAGCTTGCGGTGGTTTATGTTCTGGGTGATTGTGCATGTAACAGTGTTGTAACTTTTAGTTCGTTTTGTTTTCGTGTGGTTAGTGACTTACCAGGGGGCCTACGCCCTTAGCGACATCCGTAGTTTCGGCCTAAATTACGGGCGTTTCGTATTCCGTCTCACTTACGGACATACCGTGAGTGAGACTGAGAGGGAAGCGTCTGTAACTTCGGCCAAAACTAAAGATTTCGCAAAGAGGGTAAACCCCTGGTGTCAGAGTTTTAATGCCGCCCATGGGCCTCTGACTTGGCTTCACATGCCGTCGAGAAATATCTCTCAGGCATGCCGGTTTCCTCACGATGTTTTCCTTCACCGTTTTTGAAGCAAGTGATAATTATAGGGCCTTGGGATCGAACTCGAGACCTATGACGTGTCAGTCCGATGGGTACACCACTAGGCTATCGCTGCTACTATTACTTTTAGTTTGGCGTTTTCATTTTGTATATGTTTCTACTAATCTGAATAATTTTGAAGGACATTACTAATCCATTGCTTCATATGTTCGAAAAATGAGTCTGCTCAACAATGTAAATAACGCAATAAATGTTGTTGAACTGTCAAAATTAAAGTCGTGGCTACTGTTATTTATTTATTTTATTATTTATGTACTGTCAAAGAACTTCATATCCAAGCAGTTTGAAAGCAAAATCCCGTGAACACGATGACCACATCTGTTACCGCCCCGGTTCTATAGCGGCCGAGCACTGCAAGCAGAAATAGTCCTTACGGTGCCGCGGTGTATAGATATGAACTTCTTCGATGGTACACACAGTAAAATACATAGTGTTAGTGTGTTACGCAAATACCTCGCTGTTGCATGTATTTAAATTGTACGAAAAATTGCTTATTTTACTAACAATTTATGGCATGTTTTGTATGTTTGTCACAGAGATAGGGTGATTGTGCCAGGGGGTACAATCACCCTATCTCTGTTTAGTCAAATCCACTAAAATCATGGAAGTTTTGAGATATCGGGCTGTTCCCTCTATTTACTCAGATATCGGGCTGTTTTCTTTGTTTACTCAGATATCGGGCTGTTCTCTTTGTTTACTCAGATATCGGGCTGTTCTCTTTATTTATTCAGATATCGGGCTGTTCCCTTTATTTATTCAGATATCGGGCTGTTCCCTTTATTTACTCAGATATCGGGCTGTTCTCTTTATTTACTCAGATATCGGGCTGTTCTCTTTATTTACTCAGATATCGGGCTGTTCTCTTTATTTATTCAGATATCGGGCTGTTCCCTTTATTTACTCAGATATCGGGCTGTTCTCTTTATTTACTCAGATATCGGGCTGTTCTCTTTATTTATTCAGATATCGGGCTGTTCCCTTTATTTATTCAGATATCGGGCTGTTCCCTTTATTTACTCAGATATCGGGCTGTTCTCTTTATTTACTCAGATATCGGGCTGTTCCCTTTATTTACTCAGATATCGGGCTGTTCCCTTTATTTACTCAGATATCGGGCTGTTCTCTTTATTTACTCAGATATCGGGCTGTTTTCTTTATTTACTCAGATATCGGGCTGTTCTCTTTATTTATTCAGATATCGGGCTGTTCCCTTTATTTACTCAGATATCGGGCTGTTCCCTTTATTTACTCAGATATCGGGCTGTTTTCTTTATTTACTCAGATATCGGGCTGTTCTCTTTATTTATTCAGATATCGGGCTGTTCTCTTTATTTATTCAGATATCGGGCTGTTCTCTTTATTTATTCAGATATCGGACTGTCCCCTTTATTTACTCAGATATCGGGCTGTTCTCTTTATTAATAAAATTAAACAAATACTAAAATTACTCGTAAGTAATCGGAGGACTGCCTCGTTGGTCTAGTGGTCGCAAGCGTTACTGCTGAGCATGAGGTCCTGGGTTCGATTCCCGGGTCTGGTAAAGTGGAATTTCTCAGTAGCAGCCCGCATTCTCGATTTGTGCCCTGTTGATGACAATAGGCTCGCCCTCTGTTACATAGGACTTAAAAAAACATGACTGGCGAAACGTGGGTATACTACAGTTACACCTCTGCCCAACCCTTTGCGAAAACAAGGCGTAATGTTATGCACTCGTAAGTCAAAATGCTAATACTTACTCTATTTAATTCTAGGACGTGAATTTTGTAATAAAAAAACTCCTTATTTCCTTGCGACATACAAATAGGGATTTAGACTAAACATTTTTGTTTGTCCGTCAGGTAGATTATCAAAAAATATTGGACACGTATTTTTTCTTTTTTTACGTAATCAAAAGATCACGGCAATACATTGAGTAGGCAATACGTTAAAACGTGGCATGACGTCACTCCCCGGTAGATTTTATACTGACTTGTGACATAGCGATCCCCACTCCCCAACTTTAATGCGTTTTATCTAAACCATTTTTTTTTAATATGATAAAGCAAAAAATACGTGTCTAATTTTTATAAATATCTGAATGACGAAAGTAAAATAAATAGTTATTTTTTTCCAGTTAACTTCCCTATTGTACATAATATCACGCCAGTATTTCCTGAAAGGTTCGGCAGAGGTGTATACTTATTTTATAAGCCAGCTAATAAGATAAATCCTTACTAAAAATTAAGTGTGTCCTTTACAGCCAGCGGACGGGAACAGCAGCGACAGTGATGGGGACGGTGACATTGACCTCGGCGATATCATCGAGTTTGAGCTCGACTAATGCAATAAATATACGTGTTGATCAGTTTACCTGTGTATTATTTATAACTTTTTTCCCATAAGGTCCTTTGCAAATAGATAAGTCAACCAGGAATTCATTTCGGGAGGTTTAGAGTTGTCAACTTTTTTTAGAAGAAATAAAGTGTGTGTTGGCGCAGTGGTTAAGCGATTGACTGCTGCGCTGCGTGTCGCGGGTTCGATTCCCGCACGGAACAAATATTTGTATGACCTACAATTAGTTGTTCCGGGTCTGGCTGTTTGTGTATGTGACATTAAATGTTTGTAAACGCACCCACGACACAGGAGAAATTCCTAGTGTGGGGAACGTTTTATAAAAAAAAAAAAAAGTATTTGTGATTTCAGAGAGGGTAAATAAAGAGTACAGATTTATAAAGAAAGAGTATTATTTATTGTTACTTTTGAAACAGCATTTAAGAAAAAATAAAAATGCGAGTTTCTAAGTCAGAATTCAAATTGATAAAGACCTTAGTTATTATTATTAATTTCAATAAAGCCCTGTTTCTCTCCCCGCCACTTTGCAGTTATGATCGAAAACAGGGACATGTTAAATCTTTAATGCCACTTTAGAATAATGGGGCCGCTATGGAGAATATCGGATGCAAGAGCGAGCGAAGCGACCTCGAAAATATTTAGCATCCCTCTTTGAATAAGTTAGGTTTTCTTTCTCTTTGACCGTTCATTCATACAGAAATAGAAGTAAGTTTATGGACATGAGAATATAGGATGTAAGAGCGAGCGAAGTGAGCTTGAAGATTTTAGCACCCAGCTTGGGATAGGTAAGACACTCAGAGGATGCTGAAGTTGCAGGAATTCATTCAATACAAAGTCGAGAGTCGATAAAAATACAGGCTTTTGTAGATTATAAAGTACACCTATGCGAAATAGATTACAATTATCAGATGTATTAGAAAACAGAGGTACCTGGAGGATCGATCTCTGGATTTAGATTATGGTTTCTCAAATTTGGGGGGGGTTAGAACCTACGGCCCTGAGTCCTCTAAATAGATCGATAGTCGCATAGGATAATTAATAGCCTGCTGTTGGGCAAAAGCCTCCCTTCCTTTTTCGACGATCGCCCGTTTAAGATGCTGACCTAATAGGAAACGATCGTCACATTCATTTAATCGGAAAACCCGAACGCGTGGTCGCGCCGGCAGAGGGCGTCTACCGGTCATGCGAATAAATTAGTGACATGAACGCAATGATCGCGTACTTAATAACACAGCCCGACCTGGTAATCACACCCAGAACCCTAGGGGACCACTAGATAAGCTACTGAGCCCATGTCCTAAAACAAAGCGATCGTCGCGTACATATGTCACTCATTTCTTGTGTCGGCGCAACGACACGTTCAGGTTGGCCGAACAAAATGAACGCGACGACGCCAAAGATAGCTTTCTGTTAGGACATCGGGTGAGTCCCTTCATATTATGGCAAACCTAAGGTCAGACTTCGAGCTGCTACTGAGTTCCCTTATGGAAAAACATAATAACACTGCTCGACCTGGGAATCGAACCCAGGACTCGCGCTCAACAGTCACGCTAGCGACCAACGACTCGGTCTTATAGAACATAGGTACTGACTCATATTCTCATCATTAGTTAAACCGAAAGACGTCCACTGCTGGACATAGGCATCCCCCAAGCACCGCTACGTCAACCAGTTCTGACTCGTATACTTACACCTTATTACAAACTTAGATTTTATAACAAACTTCTAGCTTTACTCTGAAATGACGCGCCCCACTACCGCATTACGTGTGCGTAAATGAAGTAGTGGGGGGCGCCTCATTTCACAGTGGACAAGCTAAACCAGCAACAACGCCTCTAACTCTACGGTCAGCACTGGTGAGCAGCAGCGGAATGAAGGATGGCGGTTTTCTTCTCCCTACCACTTCGACAGAAACTTTATGGTCCAGTAAAACAGCCCCGAAAGCCAGGCACAACCTTCAAAGTAAAAATTATTCAATCAGAGATTAGGCAATAGGCTCGCCACCCTATCACATGGGACGAAATGTGGTTGTACTATAGGTACACCTCTGCCCAACCATTCGGGAAAGCAAGGCGAGATCTAGTAGAAATTGGTAAAGTATACCTACAATATTTTACAGGCAGTGATAACTAGTGGTGTGACCGTCAGACTGGCAAGTCATAGGTCTCGAGTTCGAACCCAAGGCACCTCCTGACTTTTCGGATTCATCTGGGTATTGTCTAATTATCACTTGCTTCAAAAACGGTGAAAGAAAACATCGTGAGGAAACCGGCCATGCCTGAGAGATAATTCTCGACGGCATGTGAAGCCAAGTCAGACGCCCATGGGCGGCATAAAAACTCTGACACCAGGTTAGTCACTAACCACACGAAAAGAAGTAGAAAAAGACTAGATTCAATCAATAATTAGGTAATAGGCCCGCCCCCTATTAGATGAGACTAACATAACTGACAAAATGGTACACCTCTGGTCCTCTGCTCAACCCTTCGAGGAAACAAGACGTGATGTTATGTAAATTATTATGAGATCTAGTGAAAATTGGTATAGTATCTATTATGTACTTATCTTTTACGTAAAAATTACACTCATTTTATGTATGACTGATAAAAAGGATGACATGAAATGATGAAAAAGATCTTATGTACCAAAAATACACTTCTGGACACATCTATTGGCCCACCTTAGAGTTTAGGTTTCGATGGCCCCTACCGAAATATGATTGCTAGATTGAACAAAAACTGTTGATGCAGTTTTAAACCTGATACATTTTACCATCTTTTTCGATCGTATTGTTTTAAATTTGAATTCAGAATACCATACGACATGGAGCTACGCCTAACAAGTCGGATATGCGCCTTGTTAAAGGCAATTGATTTTTGAATAAAAAACATGTTTTATCAAATAAAGGTTTAATTTAATAACGCGTGTTGCCTCCATGGGCATCTACCACAGCTCTCATACGATTAGGCATAGAGTTTATCAACCGCTCTATGAAATTTTGAGGGATCATCTCCCATTCCTCTTCTATGGCAGTTTTCAACTCCTGCATCGTCTGGGCAACTGGCTGACGAGCCCTAACACGTCTTTTTAGCTCGTCCCACATGTGCTCAATGGGGTTCATGTCTGGGCTTCTGGCTAGCCAGTCCATAACTGTGATGTTCACATCCCGAAGATATTCCCTGACGATGCCGGCCGCATGCATGGGCTCTTGCATTATCATGCATAAAAAGGTAATTTGGGCCCACATAGTCCGCGTATGGTATCACGTGAGGTTCTAAGCACTCACGAATGTACCTTTCAGCATTTAATGTTGGCAGCCGTGGTCCTGTAACAACCTCAAGTTGAGTTTTGCCGCTCGCGGATATACCGCCCCAGACAGTCCATGAGCCACCGCCATAAGCAACCCTCTCTTCAAAGCAGCATTGTGCGAAACGCTCATCCTTACGTCGGTAGACCTTCTTCCTTCCATCATTGCCATGTAACACAATTTTATACTCATCAGAAATGCAAACCAATGACAAGGGAAGTTAGGGCAGTTAACGGTAGTGAGTTATAAAACCCCCCTTCGAAGGAGGAGGTGTTTTTTTTTAAGTCGGCCCCGTGAGCAGAATTCAGTTTTTTTAATATACGTACAACTGTCCAAAGATCTTTTGGCGAGTGCAAAAATCTGAACTAACGTCATCTTGTTTTTTCGCTGAAAAACGTACTAAACCGCCGATGAATCTTGGTATTGTGATGTTTTAGTTGTGCTATTCGACAATAGATGGCGGTACTAGTAGCATATGATTTTTGACGTGTAACATCTTTCCTGCAATGAAAATCAGAATCTAAAATATCTAATTAATCAAATCTGTGGGAGTGATTTCGTGAAAAGGGACGAAAGTATGTCACAGAAAGCCGGGGAAGCGCGCGCTATTTGGTTTGACTAATGAGCGCGCGTGGTCCTACTAGAGTTCGCCATCAGAACGACCTTGACGAGACCCCGCCCCTTTAATGTTGCTTATTACCTACCTTAATGCTGTTTATTACCAAGCTAAAATGTCAGATGTTACAGATCGTGCACACACGTCAACAAACTTTATGCATGCTCAGTTAAGAAAATATTTCTATGGCAGCGCAGCTACCACAACCCACAGAGTACATTTTATATTGCCACAACCATCGGGCGATCGAGTCGTAGCCGTGCTATGCGATTATCGCCTTAAAGGCGAGCATACGGAAGATTACTTGATTGTACAACATGCGACTACTGTACTACTGTAAGGCTCGCTCGTATTTCTTTCTTTTTTCATGCTCGGCTCAGTACAGAGATTTGAAGATCCAGTGCGCGTAATCAAAATAATCTCATCATCATCATTTCAGCCGAAAGACGTTCACTGCTGGACATAGGCCTCCCCCAAGCACCGCCACTTCGACTGATTCTGTGCCTCCCGCATCCAGCTGACTTCTGCGGTCTTTACAAGGTCATCGTTCCATCTTGTGGAAGGCCTCCTAAAGCTTCGTGCAGACTAGCGCAGCGACAGCGCGACGCGACACCGGTTATTGTTATACCGTGAAGTTTTTTTAGCAATTGTATTGTTCGAGTCGCATCGCGCCGTCGCGTCGCGCTGGTCTCTAAGAGCCTTAACGCTACGTCTTCTGGTACTTACGCGTACGCTAATCTTTCGGCCTGAGCCTCAGAATGAGATATTTGGCGTTGGAAAAATCTGCCCAAAATAAAACAAAACAACAACTAAGTACGAATATTCAATGCACTTTATTTCATATCATAAATAGGTAATATGTTTGGGATATCACAATTTGTTTGTTCATTACTCGCCAAATATTTAGCTATTAACTAGGCGTAACAATATTTTTATACAATTGTTATTAAAATAATAACTAAAACTAGGGCGAAACTATGTTAATTTACAGAATAAAACGACTTTCGGTTATTGCAAAGTTATTTGAACCATGTTGTTACCATAGACGTATAAAAAAGGTTTTTTATACGTCTATGGTTGTTACTTTTTAGAGTGTGTGGTATTACCATAGAAATAATACTTCGACAGAAGTGAAAACGGGCGTTTCTTACGCTTTCTGAAATATGTGCTACTTAGAGACAATTTAAAGTAGCAACTTGTACTAAAGCTTTGTTTTCCTAGGAAAGCAGTTCCGTCATAATAACGGCCGTCATGAAAATCGGTCATTTTTACCAATACCTATTTGACATGATGTCAAAAAACGCTCTGTATTTGGACAGCCGTTGTTAGCCCACGTTCGCACAGACGTAATAAAGTCGCGGCGATTTCTTTTCGTGCACTGGATTTTCAACGCTTTGCTTAGCGCCAAGAGTTGAAAATCAAAATCTAGCCGTGTGTTTTTTCAACGCGCTGGGACGAGAGTGCGTCCCAACGCGTTGGATACTGAACGCTCGGCTCAACGCCGAGAGTTGAAAATCGATAAAATCCCTCGTGCGTACTTGGGCTTTGGAAACCAATGCTTTAAGTACCTACTTGGTTAATTGCGTTATAAGAGCAGTTTAGACCCCATTGAAGTGGAGATAGTAATGTCTGAATATGAAAGTAATCGAAGTTAATTTGATTAAATATAAAAATAAATATTAATATTGTATTATGTTTTATATGGAACACTATGGGGATAATTCACGCTTTATAATGCCGATAACGCTTAAATAATTGTATAAAAAACGGTTTCTTTAGATCGAGCAAAAAAAAGCCTCAAAAACACGTTTCTTGTACGGGGGCCCACTTTAATGATTAACTTTTTCATTTTTATTATTGTTTGTTATAGCAGCGATAGAAATACACAATCTGTGAGAAATTCAACTGTCTACCTGTTACGGTTCAGGATATACAGCCCGGTGACAGACGGACAGCGGACGCTTAGTAATATGGTTCGGAAAAATTAACTCTGACTTTGACCATTCAGTCCGATTTACAAGATGCGATTTCATTGCTTGTGGCATGCCATAAGTTGAAGCAACAATAAAATTTGCACCGTGTAAACAGTATATAGACGATGCAAGTATTTTTTTCCTTAAATCTTATTTTATGCCACCGGCAAGAAACTTGCATCGTGTAGGTAAATAGGGATTTAGTTAACACACAAATTGGAAGCAAGTGACCTCATTTGTTTTATTTCTAGTTTTTTAGAGCTACGGTTTCATCATATTATAACGGCCGTCATGAAAATCTGTCATTTTCACCAATATCTGACATTAAGCTGTCAAAAAACGCTCTGTATTTGGATAGCCGTTATTGTGTGACCGTTCGTCGCTTTCTTAGGAAACCAAAGCTTAAGAGGCCTATTTACATTTCGACCGATGTCGACGGTGATTTTTGCGTTAAATGGGCAACTTTGGCTTCTTATTCTGAGAAACTGGAAGACTTCGACAACTATGACTTATTGAGTGGTGGAGAACAGTTATTAGTATAGTTTATAGCGGCCTCGCTATTTTCTTCTTTTTCTCGCATTTTTTCTTATCTATTTGTATAAAGCCAAAATTCTGAAGCAAGATTTTCATAAAATGCGCGACGGCACCTTTTCGAGCTCGTGGATTGAACTACTGTACACATGACTACACATCAAGCTGTACATTTCCAGTATAAGCTGATCTCTCATTGTATTTCCGTACAATGTGCGGTCAGCTTAAACTGGAAATGTACAGCTTGTGTTGCTGTGTGTAAATGAAATGAATGAAAAATATATAATAACATCTCTTTAAAAGTGGTTTAGTTCATAGCGGTCTCAGAATGTTGAAATATGTATGGAATATCAAAAAAAAAAAATCCTATTCAAAATCATAAATAAACGCTCAGAATTAACTGTAAATTTCTCCTTACTACATTAATATTATTACGTAAAATTTATATCAGAATAAACGTTAGTTGATAAGAAATTAATATTGCATACACAGAAAAGAAAAGAAAAAAAACTCCGAATAAATGGAATTACAACTGCCAAATTGCTACTAAATGCGATGCGTCAGCTGCTCGAACTGTCAAAACGCAATTTTGTGATAGGCCTCTTAACAAACCCTTTTATCTTTTTTTATCAATAGGTAATCATTTAGCTCGTAGCGTTATCGGCATTTTTGTACGAATCAACTTTTTATTAAACTTAAGTAGGTATAAATATTTACAGTTCTAGACTAGTAGACTCCAATTAAATGGCACTTAATTCACGAAGTCTTTTTAATTTTTTTTATCGTAACGATTATATGAAAAAGAAAAGCCTCGTTGTCTACTCTTTCCTAGCTGGAGTCGGGTTCTACGAATGCGGTTCCGTCATAATATAACGACCGTCATGAAAATCTGTAATTTTCGCCAGTATCTGACATTAAGTTGTCAAAAAACGCCCTGTATTCGGACAGTTCGAAAACCAGTTTTTCTGTTAGGAAATATTTATTCAGTTTTAAGAGCGCTTATCCTAAAAGTTGGCAACGTCGCAAATTGCTGTCAAATATTGCATTTCATATTCAATATTTTAGTTTACTAGATAGCCACATTTCTTAATTCCATACAGTAATATTGCCAAATTAATCAAAACAGCGAAATATTTAACATCTATTTGCGACGTTGCCAACTTTCAGAATGCACACTTTAAATTTAATTCAAGAATGTAAAACTTCTTTATTCGACCTAATTGCTTTAACACCCTAAAGCCTTATATTTACATGGTGCGATTTACAATAACAGTTGCACCGTATAAACGGTGTTCAGACGATGCAAGTCATTTGTTGCTTCAATTTGATTGTATGCCTCAGGCAAGAACCTTAAATCGTGTAAATGGGGCTTAGGGTGAGATGGCACTTGCCCTTCATAAAACGCCAAAGTCTATTTGTCTATGTGATAATTTTACATCCCGGCCGTCGAGAAATGCATTCCTGACACCTGTCAGTTGTATAATTTCTAGGAGTAATAAGGATCAAATTCGCAAAACATATACCGGTGTCAAGGACGCATTCTCTCTGTAGTCAAGTTTCAATCTAATGGGAATTGTTGTCAACAGTGATATAGAAATTACGACTATATGTTAAAAATGTAGGAAAGAGTAGATTTACCATAACGTATTTATGAGATAAATAAGAACTACTAGCTATTATTGTCTATTCTCTGATATACAACGACGTGAGGAGTCGACCTAAACCGAATACATACTAGCAAGAATTCTTCACTAGATCAAAATAAAAATATACTTCTTGACAAAGCTAAATATTCGTAGATATTTTATCTGCTGGCCTAGGCTTTCGTTTAGATAATATTCGAGGCCAAATAGAATTTGGTTCTTTCGTATTTCCATTGGTTGAACGCTATCGTGAAGATAAAATTATAATGCGCGATGCGTCACTCGGGGCGTAGCCAAAAAGGCGGAGGCTATGGCCGCCACGCCTACAGTAAAATACTTGCTTTTGATGTTCGCCAGTTTGGTATACCTAGAATACTTGATCTTTTTTTTAAGATTGCAACTTTATTAACATTATTCAAAATGAGAACGAGAAAAAAGAAAGTAAAAAGAATCCCACATCCAGCGCGGGAAAATAAAAATGAAAAGCAATGGCTGCCTTGAAAAATAATTGTAATTTATCTCGTCAATCGTTCATAACTTCAGAATTATATTTATAAATATTATATTATCTTACAATAATCATTCTTAAATCTAGTTTATTTTTCATTTATTTACAATATATTACAATCGCTTATTTTTTCGTATCGATACACTATACAGTAACGGTTACCGATAACCGTTATTTTATCAGCTACCGTTTTAACGTTATCCTAGGGCTACAATGAGAATTCGAATTCACACATAAATCGTTTTCATGAAGTAGGTAATGAAAATGCAGTCTTTAAAATGATTAAAAACATATTTAAAATATGATTCAAATGTAATATTTAGGAATCCACTTTTATTTGAAACTAGCTGACCCGACAGACGTTGTCTTGTCCAATTTTCAATAATTCATACAAAAATCCCCTACTAGAAAGGACGTTCAGTTTTTCCCGTAAATTTCCGGGAAACTTATCCAATTTTTCTTTCCCTAAAAACCTAATTCAGACTATTACAAACATTTTTAAAACAAAAAAAAAATGCCATATCGGTCCAGCCGTTCCCAAGTAATTCGCTTACAACGAACAGCATTCATTTTTATTTATATAATTAGATGGAAATAGAAAACTTTGAATTTATTCCAAGAGATCACACTTTTATGTTAATTTTCGAAAATTAACCATTTTCAATACAAATCAAACCGATATAATACGTTACATGCACAAGTTTTCAAATCGAAAACCTAAAGAATATTTTATAAACTTATTTACTATTTACACGATCACTTCAGCGGTCTGTCAATGAACAAATTCGTTGACGCCCCCGCCATGATGATGAAATTGTTGCGTGTTATCAACAATGACACTCGTATATCCCCCCTCTTGCACCGCCGGACTCGTAGCCATTTTACCAAAAGTACCGTTAAAATTTTCAACCACAGGTCTTCCATTTTGATTCTGATTTTGGCCGTAAAACGATATTAAATTCGTGTAATTATACTGGTTCGGTATTTCTGAGCCTTCTATAGAGCTGCACGATGACGAGCTGGCAGAAAACGGTCTTTGACTTTGAGGATAGCTGACGTAATTGGGTAAAATTTCGTTGGTATCTGTGTAATTTTCGTAGAAAATTTCCTGGTATGACCCATTCTGCTGGTGGTATTCTTCTTGGGTTTCATAAGGGGGTATTACGGGGATGTACTCAGGGTAGGTGTACCCCCCACTGGAATCACTGTACTCGCTTTCGGGTACTTGTACAGGGTTGATCTTCTCTGTGTGTCGTACGTGCGGCATTTGTGGTGACGTGGTGGTGGTGGGGACGTGGGACGGCGTGGGGTCCACGTTGTTGACGTGCTTCGGCGCGCCTTGGCTGATGTTTAGGATTAGGTGCTTCTCTTCAATGTCACTGGAAGAGAATGGTTAAGTTAGTTCGTTTGGTTCTTTGGGATTGGCTGATTTTTATGGGCTGTTGCAGCGAAGTTGCTTTTTACATATTTATTATTCACTTCAACAATGAGTTTACTGTTACTTTACACTTTATAATTCAAAATTATTTTAAATCATTTGAATAAAGCTAATTTGTATGTGTGTATTTTATGTCATTTTGTTGAATGCGCGTTTTCTTTGTGCAAAATAATCAATTTTTCTTTCTTTCTTTTTCTTTCTTTAAAACATGTTTTAGTTTAGCAGTTCAATTTGTCTGTATTAGTAAATCCTGTCCAGTTTCTGTAACTCCTAAGTTGCCGATCAAACTTGACCAATAAACTTATTTTATTATGTTGAGCTTTTTAATTAGTCGAGATTATTAATTGAATATAAAAAAATATATTTGGCCTAGATCTTGAGGGGGGAGGCGTCGAAATTGATTGTCTGTTACTAATAGATTTATATAATACGGCAACTCTCAATATTTTGCCCAAAATGCCAAATTTACATTATAACTTTTATAATTAGTCTGAAATAAAATAATTCAATTTATAACAACGTGTTCAAGTAATTACCTTAGCACATAATTAACGGAGACGATGCAATGTGGTCTCGAAGACCGCGAGTTATGCACGATGGTCGCGTAGCTCTGCATCCACACCCAGCCTCCACTCTTCGTTAGGAACCGGTAGTAGCGAGAGGTAACTTGGCCTTTCGTTAATACTGGAATAGAAATATATTAAGATAATTAAATCAATTATTATGCATAAGTACTATTGTATAGAATTAAGTTGTTCTAACTATTCAGACAGCTGTGCTGCTGGGGAGTTTGTTGCGCCACTTCTTCTCCCCAGCTAAAGCACTAGGAAGTGGTGAAGGGCGGGCGTTTTTGGGGGACTGTCTTATATAATTTTGACGTTCGAAAAGTGCTGATTCTCAGCCTAGTTTGAATAATGACTTTTGAATTTGAATTATGTAAAGGACATGTCTAATATATGACTAGCTAGACAAAAGGCAAGGCGATATTCAAGGTAACAGGTCGAATCTCTCCAGCACGCGTAGCATGACCACCATAGAAACGGGTTTTTTCGACTGAAGAATAGACAAAATGACAGATTGTGATTGTGAGTCTGTCATTTTGTCTAGTCTTGTTCGTGCAGATCATTACATATCCACGGTTGCTAGAAGCTTATTTACTTTGTTCAGTTGTCAAATATATTACCGTTGCATCATTTAGATGGCTGTTCTTATTTCAGGCAGCAGTATAAAGATGAGTTTTTGGAGCATATATTTACCGATCCAATGCTTTCAGAATCCAGGGATTACTAGTACAGACGCCAGCAGGTCAACCTACCCGAAACTGTCAAATTTTGCCAATCAACTTTGAACCTTAAGCTTTAGTGATAAAGTTGAAAATCTATTAATGCAATTTGACAGATTGTAGTAGGTTGATGTGCTGGCGTCTGTATAATACGCGCCACGAAAGATGAGACTTGACCGCGCCTCCCGCGCTCTTTCCGCCGCGCCTGCGCCTGGCGCAGACTTCATAACGCTAGAGAGACCTATAAATCGTCTACTGCGCAAGTCTCACGTGGTGGGTCAAGTCTCATCTTTAGTGGCACGTATAGTACCCTACTCTATCTACGCATAACCTCTTATTTAACTGTATTTAGAACAAAACTAATCCTTTCTACTGATATGACGGCATATAGAGATGTATGTATGGAAACAAAGAAATGCTGCGCGAACCCTAAACAAACTGGTACACGGGCAGACGCAAGGATGTTGACGATAATTCCTTAAACTTAGGTAGGTAGGCAGTGTAGGTACTGTGGCGACATCTACATCGCCACATGCGCACTACGCATCAAAGACTTGAAGTCACACAAAATCCTGCATCGCACAATTAGAGTTTACCGCGCGATCGACATATATGTATATAGCTTTTCGACATCAATCGTTGGGCAGTTGCCCGCCAGACACGCCACCCGTCTGGTTGGAGAGGATGAGTGAATTTAACACCCTGTTGCTCATGCCTCTAAAGTACTATAGGTAGGTAAGTAATTAGTTGTTCTTAAATACTCACGCGTACAATGCGAGTGCCTCATATGTAAGACATCTGTGCCGTGTATGTAGTGGTACAGCGTCTTCTCGATCAGGTCCTGGGGCTCATAGCCCGTTAACGATGCCACTCTGGAAATAACGGAGTTACTATTAGTAACGTTCTCGTTACAAACTATATTATACAACTATGGTTATAAAAACTTTTAGGACTATCAAAAGAGTCTGCATCAGACTAGGGACGATGAGAAAAAAAAATGTTTATTGGACACGTAGTTTTTATTCAAAAGATTACGGCGATACATTAAATTAAAATGTGCCATGACGTCACGAGTATGTAGATTTTATACTTACTTGTGACGTAGCGACCCCCACTCCCCAACTTTAATACGTTTTATCTAAGTAATTTTTTAGTAATATGATAAAGCAAAAAATACGTGTCTAATATTTTTTTATTATCTGACTGACTTGGCAGTCTAACGGTCACACCACTAGGTCTGCTAATGATACAGTTCATGATTAATTACACCCAATTATTTATATTCTAGTCTCACTATTACTAGTAGTAATATTCTGCTGCATCCGGTTAGACTGGAACCTGATCCCAACATAGTTGAGAAAAGGCTAGGCAGAATATGTATCGTCTAAATTCATACAAATCAAAATTCACAAACGACAAAAGTCACTGCATAGGTACCGTAATCCATAAAAAGAACTCTGAAATCAAACTACCGACGTGACGACGCCTCGATACCTACCCTCTACTTGTAGAACAGTCCCCTCGGTAATTAGTTAACCCTTAACACTGGAGTACCAGGGGTGGGTCCCTTTGACACGCATTGGTTTTTTGCAATGCTAATTGCCGGAAGTGACGCGCTATATTTTTTTGAGCGTCAACAGTTTTTACGCTTTTTATGCTTGAAAAACAATATGCTTGCTTGATTGGGTAGAAAAAAAGGTGATTCGTTTATGTTGTGTTTTTTTTTTTTTCATTTATTGGCTGGTAAAGGGAAGCGTAATATAACACTCAAATCGCCAAAATTATGGTAGCATTTTTATTTTAAATAATACATTTATTTAGCTTGTTTTATTGTTTGTATTTTTGAATGCGCTAATACTTATTGCAGTTTGTAAAGTCTATCTATTTTTACTCTACGCAAATTAAGTCCTCATAAAATTTGAAAATCGAGTTGAAAGAAAATTGCTCGAATTATTTTGAGTGTAACACTAATCTGTCACCACCCTTTTGCTACCATCGGTAAAAAAAAAAGATTTTTTTCTTTCTTGATGTCACTAAAAACGTTTTAAAGTAAATATCTTGTTTGATGGTGTGTCAATAGACTTATCTATTATGATTCTTTTAACATTACAAGCCTTCGAGTTTTAACATAACGAGCAATCGGTTTTAACATATTAATTTTTAACCGTTACGAAAGATAACGTTGTGAGCATAAGTTAAATAACGTAATAATTAACGGTAACTCTTGTTACTTTTATCGTTACGATAACGGTTACAACATAAGAACTAGTTTTATGGTTCCCCTGTTCTTTTTGATAGGGTTGTTATTATAACAATACTTTTACATATTTTAGAGCTGTGGCGTAATATCAATCGATAGTTAGATAACTTTTTTTTTGTTTGCGTTTAGTTTGCTATTAATTTATTGACATAATGGTTTTATAATTTATATTTACATGGTATTTTATTTTATTTTTTTAAATCTATATAATATTTTCTAATAAAAGTATTGCATGAATATTTGTGTATGCTTACTTGTTTCATGCTGGATTATATTCGAACACAATTTGAATTGTAACCGAATAATTTTTTTTTTTTTAGTCGATTGGAATTTTTATTGTTTTTTTTAACTTATTAACATGGTACCTGAAACACGGGTTTGAATTAACCTAGATCGGGCGGGTCGCTACCTAACATTGTAATTCCATGATTACTTGCACCTGTTCTAAACATATTTTAGTTTATTTTTAGGCACTATAATATTGTTTTAGAAATCTTACTGTTGACTAAGTGTACACTTTTTGTAAACGTTTTATTCAATAAATATTATTATTATCTATCTAGAGCTTGTCCGTGCATATTGTCTTAAAGATCATCACAAAATGAACAGATTATAGGGAACTGCAGTGTACATCTTTTTGCCTTCGCAATGTATTAACATTTAAATGGATTTTTTAAACAACAATGGTTAATTATAGTCCTTATTTGCAAATAAGTGAAGCCTATTTTTAGAAAAAGGCGCAAACTGTTTAGAAAAAGGACGGACTAAAAAGTTTGTTTAAAATAATCGTAAGTAATTTAGTTACCCATTACACAGAGCTGTTTAGTTTTATAGTAAATCGATCATTGTTTAACTGCGGACATCCGATACTTTGGTGTCAATTAATACCCCAATCCCTAAGGGCTAGTGACAACGGGTATCAATTATACCCCACTTGGAGAGTCTTTGTTTTAACCCCTCGGGTTTTATGGGACGTGATTTTTTCGTATAGGTACCAAAAATTGGTATAGTTTTTTTGGGAAATTTTTACCCTATGTTTTTTAGAGTGGGGTCAATTAAAATTAAATTGTAATAATTTAGTGTAAGTAGATGCTCATGTATTTTATTTTTGATTTAATCCTAACTAATCGTTATCTTATCCTTTTTTTTTTCTTTTTTTTGGGTGGGAAATTATCAAATAACTTCTCCCGCTCTGGGTGGAGCGGGAGGGCGTGTCAGACTCTTACTGACTAAAACCCACCCGTGTTCCTTCCGTTGCCTGTACGTTGCCAGGGGCCACGGTATCCCTTTCGGACTTTCCCGCAACCCCGGCAGGCATTGGTTCTATCGGACCCCTTCACTTGCTGACATCTCTTTGAGGCGCGCGTGGAACACAACGCGCTGTCGACCAGGGCCTGGTCCTTATCGGCCGGCGAGCTACCCATTGCTCACCGTCCGCAAGCCCGCGCCTACGGTGGCCGGGAATCGGCCTGTGATTCCCGACGCCCAGGGCGTCTCCTGCGGCGGCTAGGGGCGTGAGGGCGCGAAGTTTGCCTCTCCCTCACGCGTTCTGCCTCCTCCTTCGCGAGCATTACTGCTTCGCAGAAGGAGGTGACGGCCTCCCATGCCCTCTCGCTCCGCACCATGGCCTGGACTAGGGCCGGACGGGAGAGATCCCCGCCGCCGATCGCCTCCACGAGGACACGGCGATGCTCTGCCCAAGCCGGACAGACCTCCACCGTATGCTCAACCGTGTCCTCCGGGCGATCCACGCAGTGATGACACCCGGGCGTTTCCTCCCGCCTGATACGGAACAGGAACCTCCCGAAACAACCGTGTCCGGTGAGGACCTGCGTTAGGCGGAAGGTGGTTAATTATAACCCTTATTTGCAAAACGGTAAAGCCTATTTTTTGAAAAAGGCGCAAACTGTTTAGAAAAAGGACGAACTAAAAAGTTTGTTTAAAAAAATCGTAAGTAATTTAGTTACCCATTACACAGAGCTGTTTAGTTTTATAGTAAATCGATCATTGTTTAACTGCGGACATCCGATACTTTGGTGTCAATTAATACCCGAGTCCCTAAGGGCTAGTGACAACGGGTATCAATTATACCCCACTTGGAGAGTCTTTGTTTTAACCCCTCGCGTTTTATGGGACGTGATTTTTTCGTATAGGTACCAAAAATTGGTATAGTTTTTTTGGGAAATTTTTACCCTATGTTTTTTAGAGTGGGGTCAATTAAAATTAAATTGTAATAATTTAGTGTAGATGCTCATGTATTTTATTTTTTATTTAATCCTAACTAATCCTTATCCTTACATATTATAAAACAAAGTCCCCCGCCGCGTCTGTCTGTTTGTCTGAACGCGATAAACTCAAAAACTATCGAGCGGATTTTCAAACGGGTTTCACCAATGGACGGAGTGATTCATGAGGAAGGTTTTGGTGTATAATTTATTAAGGTTTTGTTTAAATTGGCTGAAATATGACGATTATTGTTGAAGATGTCGGAAAAATCATGCCGACTGAAAGCTTTACTGGCGTTGGCCGCGTAAACCGTGAGCTATAATTAAAAATTATGTTCCACAGGATTATATGTCTTAACAATTTTAACATAAAAGTCCGTGTTGGCATATGTCTATCTTCTAAGTATGACCCACAATAAACATTTTAATCTTTCAAAATTTGTTAAATATTTCATTGTTATTTCCGAAGCTATTTTGACCGGTATTATATTTATCCTTATCCAATAAAATATGTTATTTAAATTGGGCATTTATTTTAGATTAAAATATAGTTGCCTTCTTATCATTAAAATATACTTTAAAAGATATCACAGATTCAAAATTACGCGAAAATAATTATGGTTGACGACAACGCGAGGGGGAGTCAATGACCTTTTCCTCGGCTATTCGGTATGTAATCCCGGTAGTACGTACTTGTGGGATATTTTCTGACATCCACGCGGGCAAAAGCTAGATAGTAGATATTATAAAAGCGAAAGTTGTTTGTAACGCTTTGATGCGAATGCGGATGAACGGATTTGGATGAAATTTGTCACATGGGTAGACTATGACCAGCAGGCCTAACATGCCGCACGCGACAATTACTCGCTCTCGCGTGAGTAATTTTTGTCTATTTTGTCACTTTTCTCGTTTTCTGTCAGCGCTTCCATACAAAATAGTCGACTCCTTCTGTCAAATTTTATGTTTTGTCGACAAACCCTAACATGGCACCTTAGTTATCTCGATTTTTGACAATTCAACACGAGATAATCTCCGATTCTTATGTCATTTAGTGGTATTTACTCGTCCTCGATTTTGACGACGAGAACGACGAGAAGAGTAGACAAAATTATGATACAAAAAAAAAACTCCAAAATAACATGGCAGTTTCATAATTGTAATTATTTTAGTCATCATTTTATTTTACAATATATTAATAATGAAAATACTTAGTTTTAATTGCTATTTATATTGGAACGACGTGTTTTAATAGATTTTTTCGTTTTTTGTATGGAAAATATAAAAAAATATTACCCACATGTTGGGCATTAGGGGTTTATGTGTTTCCTAAAGGGGGTTGAAATTTTCATTATTTTTGCGATAGGACACACCATTTTCGAGATATAAGCAAAAGAAAAGAAAAAAAGTCGAGGTGTTGGTGTGAATTTTAGTTCAATTCCACAACCGAAAATTAATTTCCACACCTTTTTAATCGCGATTAAATACTTAGACAATCAGAATTTTAGATGAAAAACGTAAAATTCAGAATAGCACAATTGCCATTTTCACTAAATTAATAACTCAGTGCCGTCAAACTAAAATATACTCGTAGTTAAGTTGTGTCACTTTAGTCTATTTCAGATTGGGAAATCGTCGGTTGACAGGAATAATTTAAATTTTGGTACTTTTTAGTCTAGTTTAGAGGTATTTGTGACATGGAAATCGGCACCATTGAGTGAATGAAACGAAATCTCAAGCCGATGTTGCTATCATAAAAATCATTTGTTTTTAATAACTTACAACATCGGTTTCTCGTCGCGAGATATAGGAAGTGTCAAAATGCCTTTTTCGAGTTTACTCGTCGTTTACGGTCATGTTAGGGATTAGAATGACGTCAGAATCATAGACAAATTTCGACAAAACGAGAAAAAGAGCATTCTCGCGCTTGTCATGTTAGCCCTGCTGGAGATGGACATAGGCTACTTTTCCTGGATCGCAGACGAAGCAGCGGGGAACAGCTAGTCAAATTATAAACATAACAAACAAGATAAGAAGTGTAATAGTAAGTACACTCGGATTTCGTCAGTTCTGTTAAGTCTCAAATAGAGGCGAGCCTATTGTTACTCTTTAATTTCGGAAGTCGGTGGCAAAAAACAAAAGTGAAAGTAAAAAATTAAAGTGATTTTTCACTTTTATTTGTATTTTTTTAGTCTTTTTTTTTTGTAAAATTTCCTTAAAGAAATTCCTTAAAGGATTCCCACGTTCAGCATTCGCGCTTGCGATCACTAGACAAACGAGGCAGTTCGAACAAAAAAAAAATCCGTAAGCAAATTCGATGCTTTAGTAATAAAATAGCGTCGATACAGCAAACTTATCATAAATTTGCTGACAGTACGGAAGTGATCCCTCATTCGCACACTTTAGCACGTACTAAACACTAATTTATATTTGCAGTTAAACACAGTCAAAGGTAAACGAAAATATACCTTGTTGCTATGTGATAAGAGTGACGAAATATTTTGAGGAACATAGAACGTGGTAAAAAATATGCTTGGTGCGGTCGATTTTTGTATAGGCAAATGAAATAAGACTTTATTGTTTTGCGTTAAGAGCTATTAATGTTTTTGTGAAGTGAAAATACATTGGATTACAATTTGATAAGGGTGTTTGCAAAAAAAAAACTATCATAACGGCTTGGTTCTCCGAAGGGGTAGACAGAGATGTAGTAAGCATACATTTCAACGGGGGAAAATGCTCGGCTCAGCACCGAGAGTTGAAAATCCAACGTGCAATAATATTTATGCATTATAATTATTTATCTAGTGTTCGTGAAAATGAGCGAAACAAAAATTAAGCCTAGGAGCAACTGAAAATTTTCCAATTGAAAAACATTAAAACACTGTATTACACTGCCCGACCTGGGAATAGAGCCTAGCACCAAGCAGCATTCGCACTGAGGAAAAATGAGGTTTCTAGGTTCCCAACATGGCCCACCTTGAACATGATTCATCATAGACAATGATAACCAAAAAAGGGAAGCCCATAGATAAACTCCCAGCTCCATAGATTTAGCTAAGCTTAGCTATCTGTCCAAATACGTTATCTGTGGTGTCACGTTGCAACATCTGTGGCCCAGGTGGTAATGTTTTGACATTTAATATCTTTAAAGTTATGTTATCCTGGTACTTGGAAGGTCTGTGCATTGATTTGCTTGTGAAATAATAGTGCTATCTTTTACTACAATACTTTGCTATAATATTGAGGGGCTCGTCTCGGGTTGATCAAAGGTTAAGCCACGCTTGCCACGGTCGGTTCGTGGATGGGTGACCATTACGAATCCATTACATATCGAGACCTCTTCGTGCTTCGGAAAACACGTTAAAAGCCGTTGGTCTCGGCTGTCATTCGTAGATCTTTGACAGTGGGGACGGGCAGTCAGAAGCCCAAGTCTGACAACCAGTCTTACCAAGGGGTATCGTGTTACCCAGTTATTGAGTTGTGTACTTGTTTAGGTCAAGAATCAAGGTAACCGACTTAGCACGAAGAATTGCCAAACTTAAGTGGCAATGGGCAGGGCACATTGCTCGCAGAACAGATGGCCGATGGGGCCGAAAGGTTCTGGAGTGGCGACCGCGTACCGGAAGACGTAGCGTTGGAAGGTCTCCACAAGATGGACCGATGATCTTGCAAAGGCCGCAGGAATCCGCTGGATGCGGGAGGCACAGAATCGGTCGAAGTGGCGGTGGTTGGGGGAGGCCTATGTCCAGCAGTGGACGTCTTTTGGCTGAAATGATGATGATGATGATGATGTAGGTCAGATAGGCAATCGCTCCGGTTAACCTGGAAGGCGACCCCAACATAGTTGGGAAATGGCTAGGCAGATTGGTCCAGCCTTTTGACATCAATCAGACATATTCGAGCGGGCCGCTACTGAGAAATTCCTATTGGAAACACCTGATAGTACCTACACTAACACCTCGCTCGACCCTGGGTTCAAACCCAGCACCGTACGCTTAGCAGTCGCGCTTGTAACCACTAAACCGATAAGGCAGTCTAAATAAAATCGTTTTAAGAGATTACTAGCAGCATTTAATTATTATTAATAATTAGAATTACATTAAAAAAAACATAAATACTGATTGGTATAAATCTAGTCTCGATATTGAACAATGTGCACGTCAAAATCTAATCAAAGATTTTTTTTTTTTTGAGTTTCAAACCTTCGTTTATATGTTACTTTTGGGTTGAATTATCGATATCGATAAACCATCTACCCAACACTAAAGTTTTCTCGTATTTATTCGCAGATGGGCATGGAAATAAGCCAGCCATAATTAATAGTTGAAAATAACTGCAAGCAGCGAAACAGTCATACAGCCGCTATACACGGAGTTCTCAGAAACAGGGCATAACTCTGTATTGGTCAACACAATGCAGGACTCGGTGTGTTCTCCAGTGGTGTCGACACGTTTGAAACGACATATAATTTTTTTTTTTTTCTTAATGTTGTGTGCATGAGTGTGATTCAATTTTGTTAGCCCAAAACCTAATGCTCGAGTTTAAAATCCCTAAGCAATTAAAAGTTTGCTAAGAGTTAACCTTGCAATCAATTTATTTATTGTATTTCAATGAATGCCGCTAACATGTTTTTTACATAGTAAGTACAGACATTATTTGCTGTAAAATGAAAAAAAACCGGCCAAGTTCGAGTCGGACTCGCGCACGAAGGGTTCCGTACCACCGTACAATATTTAGCAAAAAACGATTAAATAAAACATGTTTCTTGTAAGGAAACCCCTTTCATTTCTAATAAATTTTGTTGTTATAGCGATAGCGGCAATAGAAATACACAATCTCTCTACCTGTCTACCTGTTACGGTTCATGAGATACAACCCGCTGACAGACGGACGGACGGACGGCCAGCGGAGGCTTAGTAATAGGGTTCCGTTTCATAGCACCCTTCTGGTACGGAACCCTAATTAATTATGGATAAATGGCTATTAATTATTCTTTTTAGTTATTTGGGCGTGAGAAAACGATACATACAAATGTATTTTAATTTTTTTAATGTAATTTATTATCTACGTGTGTGAGTTAATTAGTGTAATTTAAAGTTTTGTATGAAACAATGTATCGCTAATTAATTAATTGATTGAATCGACACGTGTAAGTTTAAACAAATTGGTGATTTATACACTACATCTACAGTAAAATACAACACAAATAATCGTTATTCATCTATTCTATACTTTTCCACTTGCATCGACACATATTTCATCTTCAAATAGTTTAAGTTAATTCTGTCACTATCTTAGTAAGTATTGAATTCAGCGTGAATCGTAACGACCGTCACTGTGACCAAACGACTCATAAGACGGAATGGCTAACGAACAAGGCCAAGGGCCTATGTGTTTTCCATAACTGTCGACATGTTGCTTTATTGTCTTAAACTTAATAAAATACTGTTAAGCGTTAATTAAAAGCAGAGAGCGTTTTCAATAGCTGGCATTTTATCGAAAAAATGGGTATTATAACTGGCGTAGATGTGGATTTATATTGATAAAATTCAGATTCTTTCTACAAGTCAAAGAATCTATAGGTACTCTTTAATTAAATCTCCGTATCTTGTTGTAATTTCTGCATCACAGCTTACATGATATTTGATAGCCAATTTAAAGCACTGAATATACTGATCACAGGAGTTAATTCTATTCGTTTATTTCAAAGACACAGTTCAACAATTTTTCATTTGTGGAAAGGCGACTAGATCTTTTCCTATTTCCACTATAGACACACGCCCAAATCACTTTAGCTCCATTCCTGGAGTGTCGTAAGCATTGGACAAGCGCAGTGGCCGCAAGTTCACCATTTATTAGTTCACGCCAATCAGGGCCGCGTAAACCTTGCTCAACAATGCGCGTTAGCGGTTCGCAGAATTGCGCAGGACTCTGTGGCTAAGGACTTGACGGATCTGATGGATTTACATGGGATAAAATTGTAGTAATACTTGAGAAAAATCTTGAAAAACAAAACTACAGTAAAAATATGTACCTACCTGTTATCCAAATTCAAATTCAAAATATTTTATTTCACATAAACACTACTAGGGTACTTATGAAACGTCAGAAGCTAGGTGCACGGTTCCAATTGGTCGTTTCCTATGGAGAAGAGCCGGCAAGAAACTCCACGGTTACTCTTTTAAAAGTAAATGATATTTACAATGTTTTCAAATTACAGTGTTAATAGGTATGAGAGGACAGTGTAGGCCTATCAACAAGTACCAGGTACTTAGCAAGATAGAAAATAGTGACAGATCTACAGTCTGTTAAGCCTACAACGTTCTCACATTCACAAAAACTAAAAGAAAATAATCTATATAAAAGCAAAATAAAATAATAAAAATAAAAACCTATTTTTGTATATGTTATAATTATACTTATCCTACAATAATAATATAAACGCGAAAGTTTGCGAGTATGGATTGATGGATGTTTGCGACTCTTTCACGCAAAAACTACTGAACGGATCTGGATGAAATGTGGCACACAGATAGTTTATAACCTGGTTTAACAAATAAGATACTTTTTATCCCGATATTCCCACGGGATCGAGACTTATGCAGGTGAAACCGTGCGGCGGTACTTGTGTAATAATTTATAATAATCTTACTTGCGACCTACTTGGTAGCAACCGTAGCGACAAGGAATAGAATGCTAGTTTTTTGTTAATAGTAAAAACAAATTGTTTAAGGTAAAGTTAGGGAAATTAATTATTATTAATCAAATTGACTACCTACTTAAATTGTCCGTATATTCAAATCACAACTGTCATTCATTGACAGTTGTCTGAACTGGCTATAACACGGCAAAGGCTATAAAAAGAAAGAAAAAAAAAGCAATATTTAAAAATTTAAATTTTATTTTAAATTTTAAGACAGCGGAGGCTTAGTGACAGGGTTCCGTTTGGCACACGTCGGGTACGGAACCCTAATAAAAAGGAGCATTTAAAACTAACAAATTAACATATTTTTCCAATAAACGAAAATAAAAAAAATTACGACCTAGTCGAATTTCCTTAACTGTATCTAAGTATGTCATCTGTACGACTGTCCTCGTTGGTCTGGTGCTGGCAAGCAGTAATGTTGAGTTGCATTAAAATCCCCGAATTTGGTATATAATATTATGAGGTTTTCCTGAGAGATTTTTCTTTACAAAAATCTCTGTAGTAGTTCGCGCCCTTTTTTGTGCTTAGCGGGCAATATGCAAATTTTTTGTAAAAAATAAATATGGATAAAATTAAGTAGTGTTGGGCTAATATCGACAGAATATATCGATACTACCCACGACGCGACGGCTGTGAAATCGTTTGGCGTCGCACCGTTACGGCTCTGCGCTGATTTTATTAACTCGCATCAAATTGTTTATTGTAGCTTGAATTGTGTTCTTTTTTTTATTTGTCGATAGTGTTTGTGTAGTGGTTTTACAGCACTAGGGTTTGATGTGGTTTCTTTCAATCAGGGATTTTAACGTTACAAGATAGAAGTGAGAGTTATGTTACGGTCTCAGATCCGCAGAGAAACGACCTTCACCTATCTGTTTAAGAATGAAAAGTATTTTATGTAAAATTTTGTATGTTACAAAATATATCGCGAGTAAGTTGGCAAAAAAATTCCTGGCAGACTATGACTAATTAAAAAATCAAAAATTGCGTTCATTCGTTTAACAATTAATTCGTTATAGTAACAAAGGTTTCTCTTAAAAAGCAATATCCATTGATATATCGCTCAAATATTATAAAGCTATTAGGCGCCAAGAACATTCCTAAACGTAGGTGGCTAAATAGTGACCTATTTAGGTCATTAATCCCTGAATTGACTAGCAAAAGTCGAGTTAGTAGCAAAGGTTTTCCTTGAAAAGCTCTTTCGGCTGGTGTATACCTTGCAATGTGTAAAAAAAAATTAAAAAAAATCGCGAGCTGCAATTGCGGATCCACCATAATCGTTAATCGCTTCCTCATCGGCGGTGGGACAGATAAATTTTATTATAACTAACAAATAAGTAATTCCCCACATACCTGGCATCCAAGAATATCAGCCTCATATCTAGCGAAGCTCTGAACATGAACATATTGGAGTGTAGCTTCAGTTCTGTGACTGCTGACGGTGGCAGCGAGTGTCCGACCGCGATGAGGCCGAGTGGAGCCGAACCTTCACCGAAGCGTCGCGCTCGGAGGTACCCCGAACAATGTATAACCTGAAGTTAATGTCATCGGTGAGATAAGGACGGGGTTGAAAGTCTTATTGAGTTTTTGTTTGGCAACTAAGCCATAAACGCAATCTAATGGATATGTGCATTCTCCCTATCGTTACATACAACGCCCAATCCTGGTCTTTGACAGTTCAGCAGAGGACTAAGTTCGAGGTTTAGGTTTAGGATTCGCAGTATCCTTGGAGTCCGACTTACCGACCGGATACAGAACACGATACTGCGCTCTAAGACAAAAAATCTCTGACGTCACCCAAAAAGCACCCAAGCTCAAGTGGGACTGGACCGGACAGGTTTGCCGCATGTCGGATGCATTGTGGGCTAAATCCAACACAACATGGGTTCTTGAAAACATCCAACGGCATCACGGAAGACCCAGGCGTAGATGGCGGGACAGGCTGGACGCTTATAGAAGGGCCATATTGGCTCGAGTTTAGTGGCAAAAGTAAAGCGAGGCCTTTGCCCTTCAGTGGGACAATATGGGCTAATTATTATTAACTAAGTAGGCCCATCTGATGGCAAGTGATCTTAGAATCCATGCACATCTACAGTACCAGAAGTATCGCAGTTGCGTTGCCGCATCCCAGAGGCAAAGCTTAAATCGTCAGTGAAGTTCTAACAGTACCTAAGGAAGTCAAAAATGGCTACTTACTACTGGCAACACTGCGAAAGTCACCCAATTACTTCAATGGAAAAGATTATTGGGATGTTCATGGGTTCAAATCATCACAGAGTTCATTTGTATTAATAATTAAACACAATATAATTTCATACAGTTTTTTCACTCTCCTGTAAAGTAGCCGAAATGTGTCCCGTAATTATACCGGGACCCATACCCTTTAGGGCCCGTCCACACGTACCATCGAAGAAATTCATATCACCGTAAGGACTATTTCTGCTTGCAGCGCTCGGTCGCTATAGAACCGGGGCGGTAACAGATGTGGTCATCGTGTTCACGGGATTTTGTTTTCAAGTTCTTCGATAGTACCTACAACAACTACACCACTTCGCAACGACAAAATGGTGGCAAGCAGTGGTTACGTGTGAATAGTGTCGCTGCAACTCCTTGCAGTTGCGTTGTGGTTGCGTTGTCGCTAGTTGTTGCGATGTGGTTACATTGTGTTGTAGCTAGTTTTTACAGACAGATCGACCGGCTGTGATTGTGTCGCCGCGTCGACGCAATGTTGTGGTTGCATCGTCGCCTTAATAATAATAATATATTCTTTATTTCGGACTACACATACAAGTACAATACATACAATCCATATAGTGTTAGTAACGATTATTTAAAAACTATGTTAGTAAACTTTTACAAACTAAACAACCAGAACTGGACGTACCCAGTGCCTTATAAAGGGACTGTCTATTTTGTCTGATATGTTAAGGTTTTGCTTAATGTGGTCAGTATCGCCCATACGTTTGATTTTGACGGCTAAATGTGGTCCGTGTGAATAGACTATTCATTTTCATACGAATCAGCGTCCGCCCACATGGTGCCGTTGTGCTGTGTGTGATCGGGCCCTTAAGTCACTCGGTATTTCCTTCGCCAGTTCCCACTAACGTCAAAACTATCTGTCAAAAATCCCTTAAAACTATGATCCCAGTATGTTATTGTTTATTCGCCCGATTTAAAACAAATGCTTAAAACAATACTGACACGCGTTGCATTATTCATACTGAAGGGGGCATTGTTCAACACACTCAATTATACTAACATACGGAATGGGGGAATTAGCGGGGACAATATGGGGACACAGGGTTCTATGGGGTAAGATGTTTTATTAGTGTTGGTATTAATCGAAGGGGTTTTAGAGAACTATGGTTATGGTAATCGGGGACTTCCTTTCGGGTGAATAATCTGGAATCGTCGTCGGTTTGAAAATGGATAATCCTGAAAATTTGATGCAGCGTCTGAATTAGGATCGAAATTTGTAGAGGTAAGTACTAAAGCTCTGTGAAGAAGCTTGTTCTAGGAAGAAGTACAGCATAATTCGATCTCCATGTAACGCTACATATTCCAATTTGAAAAAAAAAATACCAACTAGAAACCTGACTTTGCTAATCTAGCGGAAGATGCTCATTCACAATGCTGATACTAATATAAATAAGTACCTGCCCTAACTTTGCCTGGCGTCCTAAGTTTGCCTATAATGAAAATGATGTAATATCTTTTTCATTTTACTTGTATGGCAAAGGAAACTTTGAGATTTTATAGACAGCTTTAAGTTTCGATTGCCATACAAGTAAAATGAAAAAGATATTACATCATTTTCATTATAGGCAAACTTAGGACGCCAGGCAAAGTTAGGGCAGTTTACCGGTAGGTAGTTACTAAGAATCATTTTAAATATTGTTTTCCCTCTTAATAAAATAAACAATACTACATAATTGTACCTATACTGTTTCATTTATTTAATAACTATGTAATTGGTAGATCGCACAGGGATTCGTCAATAAATAGTAGATTTTGGGTCTCATCAAGTTGCCATCCTTGATGTAGTGTCTCACCGTGAAAACTTAGCGAGTGAGCTGTCAATAGTGTCAGTGGAATGACAGCTCGCTTCATCTTCTTTTACACGGTGAGATGTTTTGCAGAACAGCACCACTGTTGTAATTATGAGACATTTTCAGCTTTGTCTCTGGGATAGCAACATATCCACGATACCTCTAATCCTATACTATTTGGCGAGCAATGTTTGTAATCACGTTCTCGAAAACGACTCTAACAATTTCGATGAAAGTTGCAATGTAGGGGTTTACGGGGGCGAAAAATCGATCTAGCTGGGTCTCATATCTGGGAAAATTCTTTTTTCCGTATTTTCTTTTAGTATATTTATGGCTACCTTAGAATAATGACATGGCAGTATGGAATTAGTAAGTACCCTACTATCATGGCAGCATGGAATTAGTATGTACTATACTTACATGAAATTAGTATAAACTATTCTATACTATTAAATGAGCATTGTCTATTTTCACCCCAGCAGAGCTCGGTCAACCAGGAACTATTCCTAATATAGGCTTAGGCATTAGGTGGCTCAGTTTTACCATAAGAAAAAACCATATATTTATTTAAGGAATATGCCAAAACGCTTACCTTATACCCTGATGTAGTAAGACCAGCGTTTCTTTTAGCGAGGACACATTTCATTCTGATGAAGAAGGCTCGTTCACACTCGATGTCCACTGTTGGGCCCCACGTGCCTCCTACTGGGTACCTGACAAAGGTTATTGTTATTTAGCTAGGCCACTGACCTACACTTGAAGAGGGGATAGTAACGGCGAGGGGATTGGGCGAAAACTGTAAAAAAAAAGGCTTTATCGAGCTTTATCAAAAATTTTGGGATATAACGAGCATTAGCCAGTTCGCAGCTATGGGTTTAAAATACGACGAAACGCTAGGTAGGTAGGTAGGGCCCCTGCTCTTGTTTTTGGCTCGTCTTGGTGGGTCTAGGGGCACTACCTCCAGCCAATGTAAAACGAAAAATAACGTTATCGTTACCGGTAAAACGGCATAAATAACGTTTAGGTATTTTGTAACTGGCCACTCGTATCTTAGGGCAAGTTAAAACTGCCCTAGTTTGTACAGATTATAAGTTTTTACCGATGCTCTGTTTTCTTTATGATAATTGAAATGACTCAGCAGTTCGACCGTCGAGAAAATGCGTTCTTGACACCTGTCAGTTTCATACTAACGAATATGTATTTTGCGAATTTGATCCTTATTACTACTAGAAATTGCCCAACTGACAGGTGTCAGAAACGCATTCTCTCGATGACCAGAGTGTAACAAAACATTATTAACTGACTTAATTTTTAGGGTTCTGTACCATAAAACGAAAAAACAAAACCCTTATAGGGTCACTTTGTTGTCCGTCCGTCAGTCTGACAAGACCCTTTTTCTCAGGAACGCGTGGAGATATCAAGTCGAAATGAATATCAAATACGTAGGTCTGTGGTCCCTTGGAGCTCTTGGAGCTTCTAACTCAACATAATAAAAAAATACGGTCATTTAAGCGACATATTTTGATACTCGCAAATAAATCACTCACTACCCGTTGACCTAGAATCATGAAATTTGGCACGAAGCAAGGTCTCACAGCACAAGTAAAGGAAAATGTCCAAAAATCGTAAATTTGTAGTTTGATCACATAAAAAACAATGTGATAACGAACTTACATTTGCAGTTGGAGAATTGACCGTAACGCATATCGATGTATGGGAGAACATGCTTTTCAACTACAAAGTTTAGTTTGTTTTTGGGATAAATTCATTCCAACTACGGAACCCTTCCTTATGCGTGGTCCGAGACGTACTTCGCCGGTTTTTTATACATGAGTACAATGTTCAAGAGAGCTCAAAATAAAATAGTAATAATTGATAGCAATTTGTAACAGGTAAAAAATATAAGCATTCAGCTTGACATATTGTGTCATCGTTAAATGAACTGAGTATATCTAGTTATAATTAAGACTAGGATAATGAACTCACCCGAGGCTAGGATACTGGTGCGGTAGGTACGAGTGCGGATGCTGTAGACTGAGCACTGCCGTCATCTCCTCGTGGTCTGACTGGTGGATGTACTCGTATATCGAGTTGCCTGTTAGTTCTACCTGTGGGATAGACAGCAATTAGAGTAAATATCATATTTATCATCACGTCTGTTCCCTGGGCGGCAGTCTCGACATAGATAGCGATCGCTATACGACCGAATTCGGTCGCAAAGTCTTAATGGCGTCCATAGACGGTCAAAATTACTTGACAAGCACGAAAAAATCCCGTGCTTGTGAAGCACGCAAAACTGCAAGGCCTGGGGCAGCGGTCTCGACATTAATAGCGATCGCTCACAACATCGACTTAGTTTTTGTTAGCAAAACTCGTTCCTAAACTAGGTTAATTCAAGATACTTACTTGACTTAACCCAAGATGTACAGACGCCGTTTCGCTAATGTACATGATTTTGCCATCAGGGGCTACCACGAAGATGAAGCCGTCCAGGGTCTGCAGCAGGTGAGAGCCTAGCTCTCGTATTGACAGCTCTCGCGGCTGTGGGGGCGGTGGTGCGGCGCCCCATGCGTCGCCGAGACCTGGGGGAATGAGGAAATGTAATCTTACGCCTGGGTTTGTTGAAAAAGTAGAGGTATACTTTAGGTAAGGTACCATGCAGCGCAGCGCTCGGCCGCTATGGAACCGGGGCGGTAACAGATGTTGTCATCGTGTTCACTGGATTTTATTTTCAAACTGCTTAGATATGAAATTCTTCTATAGTACATAGACCTCAATTCATACAGGTCTGTTACAAGTCCCATGTAATAGGGGCGAGTCCATTAGCAGGCACTAATTATTTTAGGCTACCTACGGGTTGCTACTGAGAATTGCATACAGAAAAAAGCCTAGTTAATCAATATAATAATAATAATCAATAATCTTTATTACACAAGAGAGTGGTTACAAAATAGTGTGAAGTCCCTGACTCCTGTGCTAGGTGGTAGACCTGAGTTACAAGAGCCCTCTCCCAGTTGGAGATATTACAGAATCTTATGCAAAAATATTAACAAAAATAAAAAGAATATGAAAGCAACAAAAAGCGGATAGAAGAAGCCTGTATTGACTTTGTGAGTGTTTGTGTGTGTGTGAGTGTATATATATATATAGTTAGCTCGTAGTCTTGGACTTGAACGTGTAGCACATGTGTGAGTACTATGTACCGACTTTAAAGCTACCATTTAGGTACTGGGTATGTCTTTCATTGACTTGAATGTGCCCTGGCGGCTGAGATTATGTCATGCTCACTCTAATATCTCGCTGGCGGTGGCGCGTGTGTTGGATCATTTAGCTCCCTTCAAAATAGTTGAGCTGAATGGTGCTAATCCATGCGTCATGTTAGTGAACGGGCGCCGTCAGTAGGGACTGGTCATCTCTTAGCTGCCACGGCGATTTTAATTTAATTTAATGTTTGAATATTTTTTATTTTTTTTACGGACGCTTTTTATGTTTTTCATCGTTCTCACTTGTATAACTTCAACATAAATGATGTTACCAATATTTTGTAACCGTATTTTGATTTAAAAGAGTGTCCGTGGAGTTTCTTGCCCGTTCTTCTCCATAGGTACCTACTACGCTTTGGAATGGTCGACTAGCTTCATATTTCTGACTGACCGACCCCTTGACAATTCAAAAGTGCCTGTAATTGGTTTATTTGAAATAAATGCTTTGAGTTTGAGTTTGAACCCAGACACGCTCAGCAGTCGGCGTATAGTCTTGCTTCCAACAGCTGCAACCACACCACTAACTTACACTTTATACTTATTTGAGAAATGTATTTTGAGAAGACTGGGATAATTACTAGCTAGTAGTATATTATCTTAATTTATTTTGGGTTTTGCGCCATCTCAGTGGACACCCCGTTTCTAGCTACCTGCCTTTATACAGTATTCATCCATCGCTTTTTTGATCTTCCTCTATTCTTTAACTACTCTCAACTTTCATACTCGTTCACCGATGCAACTTCCGGAAATCCTATTTGGTACTCACCATCAGGAAAAACCTGCCGCATCTTCAGATAACTCGTCGTCAGTCTGATAACGGACGCCTTATCAAGCTGTGACGTGATCGCCGATGGCAGAGGGAGAAGTTTGGCCAGCTCTAGAAACTCTGCGTTCTCTTTCTCTCTTCGGGAACGGGCAGCATTCTTGCTCTTTTCTTTCATGATGGCAGCTGCGTCCAAGGGATGGGAGCTGTCTTTACGACAGGCTGGAACAAGAGAGATTTTATTACTGAAATGAAATTATGTTTATTTCTGTAAATCTTCACTTTTGTTGGTCAATATTTTAAAACTAGATGGCGTCGTCATTTCTTAGCTGACTGATCCCTGAGAAGAAATGCCGAAATTATTTCAGAGGTCAAACACACCACTTTTTGACGACATAGTATTTGGTATTATTATTCGGGTTGAGATGACTCGGGCCGAGCTGTCACTGACCCACTCTTAGAGGTTAAAAGGTGTGATGTTATGTTGGTATTGTTTTTTTAAATTTTATTGTAAGGTAAACCAGGCCCTGATAATAAATGCCTATGGACATCTGCAATACTAGTGGCATCGCAGATTGGCTGCCAGCTCAGAGACAGCTGAAATGCCTCATTCGCCTGAAATTACGGGTCAGCTCGGCCCGAGTCAACTCAACCCAAATAATAATACCAGATATTTCACTCCTGATTACGGTGATTTGTGCCTAATACCTCTGGTATTAGGTCTACGAGAATTTTGCCAACAGAAAACGAGGGTACCTAGCTACCTACTTAGGTACTTGTTCCATAAAAATAATTACACATAATTAAAGTGTTCTATAAAATGAAAATAAAAGTGACTAATTTCTCAAAATGTGGAAACGACTCGGAATTTCAACAGATCTAGGAAATATTTTATGTGATAAATATTCTTGAAATAATAACAAAATACCTTGGTTTTTCTTTTTATATTGTCTTTTTTAAATCATATTAATTTCTAATACTGAAAAAAAAGAAAAGTAAAAACAATCTACATAGTCATCACGAAAATAAAAATAACATCCCTGACCTACGCCACGCCAAAATTAATGACGCCATTATACATTCAAAAAATTATCATCTGCGCTAACGATACCGCATGCATATTTATAACAGCACGGATGCCGAAGACTCTCCACGCCTTTGCTTCAGAAAAAAAAAACATACCATAGAGTTTTGGCGGGAAAACAACATCGTGATGAATTATTCAAGTGAAGCGTAGTGCTAATACTTACAAATGATGCCTGTGACGCCGAGATGGATACAAAATGTTAGGTATTATTCGTAGGAGTATTTTGTATCTGTTTTCGTGTTATATTATTTTAGGGTGGACTCGTACTAGACGTAAGAAGAACTATTTTGATATTTGTGTTTTACTTCATTGTGAATATCTAAGAGTAGTGAGTTTTTTTCTGAACTTATAAGAGCGACCTGCGGAGTAATTGGAACACACATAACATGGCAATTGATCGCAATTTTGACAGTTCAGCCACGTTCATTGCGTTATTTACGTTATTGAGCAGACGAATTTTTCAACACTATGAAGTAATGAATTTGGAATTTCTTTCATAACCCTCGGATTGTGATTGGTGGAGTCTATACCTACTAGCATAATCATCCTAAAACGTTTCCACTGCTGGGAGGACAAATCTATACTATAATAATATATATACATAATTTGAAAAATTAAAAAGTTTTGTACCTATGTTTGTATGTAAGGGTAATCTTAGGAACTACCTGTCAGATTAGAAAAATAGATTTTGCTTTGTATAGCCCAATTCTTGAGGAAGGTACAGGCTATGTAACATCACGCTACGACTCTTAGGAGCCGAGAAAAACGAAAAAAGTCAGAAAGAACGCTAAGCAAAAATGAAGGGGCACGGGCGGGCGATGGGATGCGACGCGGTGGGTCGGGGGCAGTGCCAGAATAAAATAAAAATCTATGCAAATAGATTTTTTAGAGCACTTATCATGACTTCGTGAGTGTCAAAAAAAAAAATAATATGGATTATTTTTGTGATATTTGGGTTTGAAATCACAAAAATCAGCACCCTGTCCTCCGTAACTTTCTAATTAAGAGTATTATTTTTTTTGTAATGTTATTTTATTTGCTCATGTGATTATTTTTCCAACGGAAAATTGTTTGGTGACGCAAATAATTTTTCAAGAAGTTCTTCATTTCACTAAACATGACAATTTAAATCCATATTTATTCTTATTCGTAACTTTAATTTACGTGTTCCATTGCATGAGAATTTCTGATTTCTTAGTAGTGTATTATTGGTAAGTGCAAAGCATAGTAATGAGGTTCGACAGCAATAGTGTAATAAACTCAATCACAGTTATTCGAAATAAACCACTCCCTTGAGTATTATTGGCTAGACCATGCGTAGGGTTGCCCATATAGGTATCAAACGTTGTTTTGATGTTTTCTATTGATGATTTTTGCTAATTTTATATTTATTCCTCTTCTACATTGCAATAATATTATCCAGCCATGATTTACTTTAGAGGTATTTGAAAATAATTATAGTCTATACTTACCTAAAGCTTTAAAAGCTCAAAAGACTGGTACGTAATTATTGAAAAAAAAACGAAATTCCGCTTATTTTCGTGTGCTTGGCACGAAAATGAGCGGAATTTCGTTTTTTTGCATAACCGACTTTTAATGATTTTATACTGAATATCACGTCTAAACGAGTAGTGTTAATGATTATGAAAAAAATATGTGTTAAATTACAGCTGCCATTTGATCCGAGCTAACATTTAGGAAATAAAGAGAGTTTAAAAAAAAAAATAAGTCCCAAATAATTTTTATTGACAAAAATTTTTGTTTTTGTTTTTTTGCTGCTTATAGTTAATGCCCTAAGCGTATACTCCTACAAATCCGCCCCTAAGACGACCCACTGACCAAAAAAGCTAAAAGCTCAAGCAAAAAACTAAAAGCTCAAGACTGGTACGTAATTATTGAAAAAAAAACGAAATTCCGCTTATTTTCGTGTGCTTGGCACGAAAATGAGCGGAATTTCGTTTTTTTGCATAACCGACTTTTAATGATTTTATACTGAATATCACGTCTAAACGAGTAGTGTTAATGATTATGAAAAAAATATGTGTTAAATTACAGCTGCCATTTGATCCGAGCTAACATTTAGGAAATAAAGAGTTTAAAAAAAAAAATAAGTCCCAAATAATTTTTATTGACAAAAATTTTTGTTTTTGTTTTTTTGCTGCTTATAGTTAATGCCCTAAGCGTATACTCCTACAAATCCGCCCCTAAGACGACCCACTGACCAAAAAAGCTAAAAGCTCAAGCAAAAAACTAAAAGCTCAAGACTGGTACGTAATTATTGAAAAAAAAACGAAATTCCGCTTATTTTCGTGTGCTTGGCACGAAAATAAGCGGAATTTCGTTTTTTTGCATAACCGACTTTTAATGATTTTATACTGAATATCACGTCTAAACGAGTAGTGTTAATGATTATGAAAAAAATATGTGTTAAATTACAGCTGCCATTTGATCCGAGCTAACATTTAGGAAATAAAGAGTTTAAAAAAAAAAATAAGTCCCAAATAATTTTTATTGACAAAAATTTTTGTTTTTGTTTTTTTGCTGCTTATAGTTAATGCCCTAAGCGTATACTCCTACAAATCCGCCCCTAAGACGACCCACTGACCAATATTTTAAATTAAGTTTATATTACGTAGTGAATTTGTAAAGTTATGTCTAACGCGGATAAAAACAGAAACGCAAAATCTATTAAGCGTATTTTTCTGGAACCTGATAAATTTATTATTGATATTTTTGTACACGTATTTTATTAAAATACCTTTTGTTGTATGTATAATAAATTAATAATGCGTCTGATATGGGACAGCGCTCCTTGATGGGCGAGTCCTATTACTGGCTGGACGTACAACGAGTTGCGTGAGCTCAGTAAAGAACACGCAAGCTAACCACTTGAGATCACTGGCATATATTCTACGTCTTAATAATCAGTGAACTGAGCCCGACGCAGCGCAGTCCACTGCTAGACATAGAAGCAGGCTTCTGAACAGCAACCCATTCTCTAACTTCCGCACCCGGTACAGAGTTTTTCGGTGCGATTTATGACAATATTTTTTAAATAATTTCTCAGTGTATTTAAGGTTCGCACTGTATGCATAATTTACCTCGTCGTGGCATCTCATTGCGATTTTTTTTTGTCTTCCCCTGATTTTAATTGTAAGAACTACATGTGCATAGCATATCAAGTAAAAGGAATGCCACCCCTACTGGCGACAAACGACATATGGCCGTCATTTATACAGTGCCATAAACTAACGCCCGATCGGATTCAGTACGTTCCATTTACGAATTTTGCGCGCGAATATTTTTGTTTTACGGCTAGCCAATGTGGCTCGATTGTGTAAATTAAAAAAAGAATTTTTGTGGGTAGTTAATTGTTTTTTTATTTGTTTTACCTTATAATTATGTAAATAAAAAAAAACTTAGATTTATATTAATTCGCAAAAAAATATATACCTGAATATAAAAAGAAATATATAAAAATATACTTACATAAGCCCGTATCATATTCGGATGCGCATTTAGTAAATAATTTTCTTCTCGGAAACTTCATTTTGAAATAAAATTTAAACCTAATATTGCAACACCAGAAAAAAAGTCCTCAATCAGTCTTTAATCCCTAAATTAGCTTTTTGTAAAACCGCACAACGACCATAAAG
This sequence comes from Xanthia icteritia, assembly GCA_949128155.2. Taxonomy (NCBI): domain Eukaryota; kingdom Metazoa; phylum Arthropoda; class Insecta; order Lepidoptera; family Noctuidae; genus Xanthia; species Xanthia icteritia. Next base: position 4,773,430 of record OY855862.1, on the reverse strand, counting down.
CAAAAAAAAACAGTCTACTTTGCAATGCGTAACAGTTAAAAATAAACTAATATAAAACTGCACTTTACGCGAACAGGTTCAAATCGATACTGGCAGCATCCACCTTCTTTCCTATGTCCGTTTCCGAAATAAAAAAAACAAATGACAGGTACTAACAATAGCACGGGCAAATACATTGACAATAAAAGACACTGTTGTATTACGTCATCAGAAGTTATTCTTGAGGGGCAGGGCGTTGTATAGGGGCGGGCAATAAAATTAAGAAGAGCGGTTATTATCTGGGAAATCATAATGTTATGAATGAGTTTTTTCATTGGTTTTAAATAACTGGGCCACTTGTAATGATTCCAAAAATGAACTGAAGTAGGAGGTTTTTATTTCCACGAGTAGGTACTTCGGTCATGGTTGCATATCTTTCAGTGAAGATAAAATAAGGAAAACACTAGAACTGCGTATGATCTTACATTGTACAACTTATTGATACATATTTTATGACTATTGTGTGTAATGTTTTACAATCGTCATTCTTCAGATGAAGCATCTCATCACTTGAGCATCACGTACACTTCAGGTGAGTAAGTTTTCCTGATATTATTATTTTTTTTTATATCTATACCTTTTCCGTAACTAATCCGAGGGACTTGAAGGAAATTCCCAATTATTTCGACTTACTCGTGCAAGAAAGAGTACTATCGTTATTATAATCAAATCATTAAAATATCTTACTGCTGCTGAAAATTACAGCGTCAAAAATCATGAATTTCCGTAAAAAAAACCTTTGAAACGCATTTTTTTTTGTTTACAACTACGTAACGCAACCTAAGGGTGCAACCAAATCTGAAGACACCGTTGAGCCCGTATACTGTTGACAAGATTCGATTGATACGCATTGTGTATTGACAGTGTTATTGTCAAAGATTATCTGTTCTAATGCGTTAAGAGGTGGATGCACATGCAACCGAGTTGCATTGGATGTTATTGTATGCGGGCTGCAGTTCTGCAGATTATCTCGACTCCGCAGTTTCGTAGAGGCAAAAGTCACAAATTGCTGCTAAAACTACGTTTTCCTAGAAAAGCGGTAGCGGTCACATAGCGGAAAATTCTAATACATTGCTTAATAAATATGAAATATTTGTCTGCTCAGCAACGTAAATAAGGCAATGAACGTGGCCGAACTGTCAAAATGAAAGGCATTGCGATCGATTGTATTATCTTGCCCATCAGCAAGCAAAACTTAACTTTCCTCCGAGTTTATTGATAAGAGGGACCGTGTGCGTGTGTCCGAAACACCATTTAATAATACTTAAATATATTTTATCGATCTCAATAATCATCTCATGTGCGAAATAACAAACCGAAGTAACACATTATCTTTATTTATTCAAAACGATCGTTAAGACTTTATCATTTAACAAAACAACTCATTATGCGCGCTCACACTTCATATCGCGGTTGAAAAGGATGAAAATCAATAAAATTCTCGATGAATACAATTTGCATATCTCGCGATCTCGCGCCATCTTCTTTCATTCAGCAAAAGGGCAACGTTGCAATTTGATGCTGGTGAAAAAAAATGACAGTTCGAAATTTGAATCTTGGAGTGTCCTCGAGATTCCTATGTTCAGTTGGCGTTGGAATAGATTAAAACTTTTTTTTTTGTTTCATATTTTAACAAGAGAAAAGGAAACTGTTGTTGTGCTTGATTTAATATCGGTGTGGATTATTGTAGATATCGAAGCACAAACTAATTAATCGGAGAGCCGATTTTTGCAATTAATAGGCAATCTATAGTGTTGTAAATTGCAGACATTGTTGCATCAAATCTTATTGGAAGTAGTAATTGAGTACCATTTTGCCAACCTGATTATGATAATGCATAGTCTATCTTCTGGCGTGTCAGCACAAGTTTTGGGTTACATAATAGATTACATAAAAAGCTGAGGTAAAGAGATTGGCCAGCCAGAAAGTCCAGGACTGCCCAGGATATGCAGGATGTAGGTACTTAATTTATCATTAACCCTATGGTAGAAAAAACCACATAAGTGCGTGGAAGCACCAACAATTGCACCAAATTATGAAGGATCAATTAATGAATCTTATTCAAAAACAAAGAAAGCTTTTGACACACAATTAAAACTGTAATTAGTTTATTGTTTTATTAGCCAAGGGAGCTTCCCACGCCAGACCTTTAAAAAAGACTCATTTTGTTTATGACTTGTCACTTTTGTCACTTGTTTTGAATTTGGAACAGAGATGCCGCGCGAGAACACTGTTTTTTCAACTTATCATAAAAATCTGTCCTTCTGCCTTGAGAAAAAATATGGCATCGTCTTGTTTTAAGAGGCAACAGGTCCTGCAATTCTCCATACAAATGTATTCCCCTTTTTCTTCCTGAATAATGCTGATAGAGCAATCATTTTTGTTTCATAAAATCAAGGTCTGCTGTAGACAGGTCCCTGTTATTTCTTTTTTTTCAGCAACTTATTGGTAAAGAAAATATGACCCTTCAAAAAACAAAAATGCCCCATTTTTACCGCCGTGATTAGAGGACTACCACACAAACTGCGAAAAGTTTTAAATATAAAAGAAAATGATAGTAACTTAGACATACTCTTTCTTAAAATTTTAATGTAAAAAATAATTGAATCGGCTTAGTTTTCGAGGAGAAAAAAGGGGAATTCGAAACGTCGATCTCGTAATTTTTTGTTTGTGATATAATCGGAGCAAAGACCTTTTCTGTCATTTGGTTTCATAATTATGGCAAGCGCATGACGCATTTAGTAGCACTGAATTTTGGTATTCATGTGATTGGTAGTACTGTTCTGTTAGTCGCAATTTTGAACTCTATTAGTATTGAAACTTAGAATGCAAAATTCCGTCACGCGTCAAGTTATAATGAACGCACTCCAAGTGACCAATCGTTTCAACCAGTTGATTATACATTCATTAGGGTGTAATGTTTCTCTGTTTTGAGTGAATTTAACTATTCAAGAATTTTCAAAAAAACACTACAAAAAAATGTAATCAATGTTCACCGATAAAAAACCATATACATTACACTACGTACCATACCTACTTACTATAAATGCATAACAAAACGTCGATGTAACTCGATATGTCAGCTTCCACCGTATTATAAGCACACGTGTGAGTGCAGGATCCGGGCACAGCGGTGGTCTCGCGTCGCGTAACGTTAGTGTGTTATTATTTTTGTTAGATTTATTTTGTAGTTAGAATCTTAGAATGGAGTGAGCTATTGGTAGAGGGGACGTTTTTGTGGGATTTTTGGTAGATTAAGTTTGAAGAATTTATTGTATCAGAACAGTAGTAGAAATTAGAAATGAAGTCTTTTTCAGGTGTCAACCTAGTTTTTTCTCAACCATGTTGGGGTCGGCTACCAGTCTAACCGAATGCAGCTGTATACTAGCATTTTACATGGAACGACTGTCTATCTGACCTCCACAACCCAGTAACTGGGTAATACGGTACCCCTTGGTAAGACTGTTTGTCAGACTTTCGGGCTTCTCACGACCCGTAACGACGGTCCAAGATCCACGAATGACAGCCGGGACCAACAGCTTATCTTGCTTTCCGAGGCACGGAGGAGTCATCGGTATGTAAAGATGGTCACCATCCACGGACCAACCCCGGCAAGAGTAGCATAACCTGATCGATAGACGAGCTTCCTCTTCTTAGTTAGCTTTAAAAATAAAAACAATGTTATACCTAATAACTTGAACAATAACATATTTAATAATTGTATTAACTAACTTGCATTTGTAAAATAAACAAGACTCGGACCCGTCGATATTACTTAAATTAATAGCCCTATACTAAGATACTCAAGTTCTAAATTATTTTTGCCAATAATTCCACTCACATGTTGCACAATCTTCATCATCATCATTTCAGCCAGACATAGGCTTCCCGCATCCAGCGGTGCGAATACTTTCTCCTTCAAGAAAGTTACCTCATTTAAGACACCACAGATGTGCCAATCATAACTAACTCGTAATCTGTCTAAAATTGGATAATCATCCACCTGTAAGAGATTATAGGATTAACTGCCGGAAGATGATTAGGAAAGATTTGACGTAAGCAGGTTTAGATGGCTGTGGTTCCGCCGGAAAGTAAAACCATAGATAAAGAAGTAAACTCTATGGCCAGTATGTTCAAATTCAAAAATTCAAAATATTTTTATTTCATATAAACCTACATGGGCACTTATGAAACGTCAGAAGCTAGGTGCACGGTTCCAATTAGTCGTTTCCTATGGAGAAGAGCCGGCAAGAAACTCCACGGTTACTCTTTTAAAAATAATGGGCTTTTACAATATTTTCAAATAACAGTGTTATTAGGTATGGGTGGGAGGACAGTGTAGGTCTTTCAACAAGTACCAGGTACTTAACAGAATAATGATGGTGATGATTTCAATGATGGTTCTAGGCAATCGTACTGGTCCGACCAGATTTTTCTAATAATCTAGTTTTTCCTAAGTCAAACCAGCATGCTGGACCCTAATTCCGTAACATTCAGTTCCAATTCTAGGGTTTTGAAGGAAATTCCTTTTCTTGAATTGCTCAATGGTTTGAAAAATTAATTGAAAAACTTGTTCGTTGTTGGGGTGACCCATAGATATCCGTGTGCCCCTTTTTTTTTTTTTTTTTTTTTTTTTTGGGTGGGAAATTATCAAATAACTTCTCCCGCTCTGGGTGGAGCGGGAGGGCGTGTCAGACTCTTACTGACTAAAACCCACCCGTGTTCCTTCCGTTGCCTTTACGTTGCCAGGGGCCACGGTATCCCTTTCGGACTTTCCCGCAACCCCGGCAGGCATCGGTCCTATCGGACCCCTTCCGTTGTGCTGACATCTCTTTGAGGCGCGCGTGGAACACAACGCGCCGTCGACCCGGGCCTGGTCCTTATCGGACGGCGAGCTACCCATTGCTCACCGTCCGCAAGCCCGCGCCTACGGTGGCCGGGAATCGGCCTGCGATTCCCGACGCCCAGGGCGTCTCCTGCGGCGGCTAGGGGCGTGAGGGCGCGAAATTTGCCTCTCCCTCACGCGTTCTGCCTCCTCCTTCGCGAGCATTACTGCTTCGCAGAAGGAGGTGACGGCCTCCCATGCCCTCTCGCTCCGTACCATGGCCTGGACTAGGGCCGGACGCGAGAGATCCCCGCCGCCGATCGCCTCCACGAGGACACGGCGATGCTCTGCCCAAGCCGGACAGACCTCCACCGTATGCTCAACCGTGTCCTCCGGGCGATCCACGCAGTGATGACACCCGGGCATTTCCTCCCGCCTGATACGGAACAGGAACCTCCCGAAACAACCGTGTCCGGTGAGGACCTGCGTTAGGCGGAAGGTGAGGACGCCGTGGCGCCTCTCTAGCCACTCCTCAAAGAGGGGACTTATCGCCGCAATAGTGGCGTGCCCAGCACTGGGTTGCGACAATCGCACTCTCCATGACGCCATGAGATCCCGCCGGAGCTCTGTCCGCTGTGCCGCGATTTCTCGCGGCAGCGGAGTAACGCCCCGGATCCGTGTGCCCCTGGTTTCCTGCTTTAGAATGCACGCTCTTACCACTCTAATGATTTGTATCAAAGAAAAGATGCTTTCACTAAAAACAATTATAATTTCCACTTTGTATCAATAGAAAGTTTTTGTTAATATGTTTTTTTAATTACAGCAAGTGTCCTCAAATTATGACGAAGATGAATGAGCGTTTCCAGTTTTATGGAACCCTAAAAGTCCGATAGTTTACGCGTGGGAACGAGTAACAAGTCAATAAATAAAAAACGCGCCAAAAGTCAATATCTATGGTTTTGTTTAATTTTTTTCACAAGCAAAGGACAGAGCCGGTAATGCCATTGTTTCTGGCCGCAAAGGACGCACGTGTCTATGACAGGTTTTACTGTGTTTTGTTTACTTGTTTAGTTTTTTTTTTAACGTAGTATAGACACCTGCGGAGTCATTCACGAGTTCGTGTAGTAATCGTTCAGTAATTTGCGTCTGTACGTGGGAACTGGCCGGTGTAAGGTGTCCTGCTTTTGTTTGTCGACTCAATTGTCTTTGGAAATGTAAAACTGTGCAATTTCATGCGAAATGTTTGGATAGAAGCTTACTTGGACCGGGTGTGTAGAAATTAAGTTATAGTGGAAGAAACTATTAAACTATGCATTAACCTTTATAGCAGGTTTTAGTGACTAAATAGAAAAAATAGATGGGAAAATACATAAATAGTGTAGACTTTAATATTGATGAGCGAAACGAAAATTATACCACATTAAAACCTGAAAAAGCGCCAGGAGAGGCAAAATACATCACAATTATTATACCCATCAATTTCTGAATGAAGTAGGAGATTCTTATTGTTCATACACTTCTCATTATTAGGTAGGTACTGTAGCGTAGACCACACTCTGAGCGACAAAGTTTAAAATATCTTAAAGTTCTGAAACCGTAGACCGTCGTTTCCCATGCAAATACAAATTCATTCACAAACGCCCGCTCCTTTCCCAATTCCCACGTTTATTCATAAACAGCTCACAATTGAATTATGCATTAGACAATAAAACTTCTTACAAGTTAAATTTTACACTTCACTTCAAAAAAAGAGTTCTTATGACAAGGACACATGCTTGCCTTTGCGTTTTAAAAAGTATTCTTGTCTATATGCAACACTTTTGTCAGTGCGGAATTGGCGGGAAGCTTTTGTTTTCGGCGAAAAGCTTTTGACAGTTACAAGTTTTTACCAAAAGTTCTACCTTAAGACTTATTTTTTAAACTTAGCATTTAATGTTAATTTATGCTGATAGGTACCTAGTAGATACTTTAGCCATAGTTAACTTAGAACTATCCAACAGCTGATTAGTTTTAAAAGTAAATTATCGCTGACTCTACACCACGTTGCGTCGTTCGAATTTCAAAGTGATGTTTCGAGAAAATTACACAAGATATAGAGAAGATTCCTTTGCCAAAACGTCTTTAAATGTAACTAAATCACTCTCCCTTTATTTTTATACATTATACTGGCATTCAAAGGTGAGAAAACACAGCGTAAATCACAGGAAGAGGAAATAAATCAACGTGGCTTCCATATTTTTTACAGAAACTGTTCCTGGGATTATAGGATTAGTGTGAAGACCAGTTGTGTGGGGTTGGTAATCCGTTGCTAACATCTGGACCAATTCTGTTAATAGCTGGCGAGTTTTAAGGGTAGAAGTTAGTAAACTATGTAGGTATGAATAGATTAGCTATTGACAATTTAGTTTCGTTGTTTTGAAGTACCTTTATTACGTAATGCGATGGAAAGTTCAAAACAATTCAAATTGCGTTTATCTAGACGATTTATTCAACATTTTGGAGCATTCTATCGCTATTATGTTGTGTTGTCAAATCAAATGAAGGCAATTGTGAATTTATTGTCACTCAAGTGACACTCTCGTCACGGTACGACTGGTCCATAAATTCAAGGTCACTATAGAAGCTACACTATAGAGCTGGGTCTGGCTGGAGTCTCCCTGAGAGATCGAATCTGGAACAAGCTGATCCGGCAGAGAACCAAAGTGTTCGACATAGCTTACAGAATAAGCAAGCTGAAGTGGCAATGGACCGGCCATATTAGCCGTAGAACCGATGACCGTTGGGGTAGATGTGATCTTGAGTGGAGACCGCGAATCGGTAAACGTAAGGTAGGACGCCTTGATGGAGCGACGATCTTCCAAGAGTGGCTGGTGGCAGCAGGATGAGAATTGCCGAAAATCGAGTTGAATGGCGAGCAGTAGGAGAAGCCTATGTCCAGCAGTGGACTGCTGGAACACTCTTGTATTATGCAGTTAAGGTGACAGAATAATTATTCATGTACATATGTTGTTGCGATGTAAGCGCCGCGCGCCGTAACTCTCATTTCAACATTTTAGGAGTTTTTTTTTCATGAAATTGATTATTTCAACTCATTATATTCCGAAAACAATCGCCAATAACCTCAAAACAAGTGCAATAACAATAAAGTAGCTGCTACAACTTTGTAGCGTTATTAGCAACAGCTAACCGGTTAACAGTTGCACGAACGTGCTTCTTACCCGACGTACGCGTTATTTACGTTAAAAACACGTACCGCAACAGTGTTGCACATAGTTATGCGATGATACGGTCGCTTAGGGCTACGTAATTTTATATTAGGTGGTTCGTGGAAGGAAAACTGGTGTGGGTTAATTTCTTATTGGTTGGGCGAAGCTTGTAAGGGATTTATTCGATGAGAGTGGTGCAACACAATGCGGTGATCCTAGACTGTCTTTCAGGTTTTTTAGGAGGAGGGTTACGATTTTTGTCCCACTACTGCACGCGTATAGGGTTGCCAGGCCCAAAAATAGAAAAGCCGGACACATATTCCTATTTAGCCGGACATTTGACATGCCCTGAAAGCCTGAATGGTGGTTAAAAAAAAAACTTTTGTTTGTATATTTATTACTGTTATTCATTTGAGCATGCGTAGTTCATACAAACGTAATACCAAAATAATTTGTAAATCAAACATATTCTTAAGGTAGTGTGTGTTTATTCCGATTGGATTACAGTATATCTAGGTTCTGAAATATATATTTTGAATGGACACTGATTTAAAGATGAGTTATCAGAAAAAAAATATTTCTATAGATATTTGAAATTCCTCATATCATGTCTTTGTATCAGTGTCCATTAAAAATATATATTTGGGAGCCTAGATATTCTGTAATCCAATCGGAATAAATACACACGATCTTAAGAATATGTTTGATTTACAAATTATTTTGGTATTATGTTTGTATTAGTGTCCGACCGAAGCTTCGGCTTCGGCTTCGGCTTCGGCCACCTTCGGCCAAAAAAGCACCTTCGGCCAAATCTTCGGCTTCGGCCAAAAATTTGCCGAAGGTTTGGCCGAAGCCGAAGGTTTGCTAGTTGTCAAAATTTGAAATTTACTGAACGATGCTAGAGCGAGACGGAGAGTGTGCAGAGCAGCAGAGTTTCGCCGCGCCGCCGCACCGGCCCAAACGTGACTGATTATTTGATTATTTTTGTTAAAATTACTTTAAGTAAATAAATATTTAATTAACATTGTATATTTGAAACTTTTATTTTTGACAATATTTTATTACCTACTTGTATATGTTGGTCACTCGGCTCGTTATTGGGCTAAATCTCTAAAGCTCTCACAATATGTATCTAGTATATTCTGAGATCAAAGTAACTATCGTATTTCTCAAGGTCAATGACACCTTCGGCTTCGGCTTCGGCTTCGGCCGAAGGTTTTGGTGAATACCGATTAATCGGCTTCGGCTTCGGCTTCGGCCAGAATTGCACCTTCGGTCGGACACTAGTTTGTATGGACTACGCATGCTCCGCAGGCCCCTTAATATTATGTATCATATTTTATTCTTACTAAAGTAATTTGTAACTTATTTACATTGAAAGTAATTAAAACAATCAATAATCAGGCAGCTTTTGGCGGGGCGGGGTTGACTTAAAGCCGGACAGGCTGGACTTGTGTATATTTGGCCGGACAACTGGCAACCCTATTCCTAGGCATGCCTCGATGACGGCATCGGTCTTGAAGCTCCCATTCCGAGACGTACTAAATACCTATAAACTATTGACAACACTCAGGTCCATCTGAGCCCATGTATTGTACAGATATTTTCCGTACTGAATATTAGATTTTGAATGTATTTGCGTTACAGAACTTTGGATTAAGGAGTACCGGTGCACAGGAGACCATTAAATTAAAAATAAATAATTATTATTATATTATTATTAATTATCCATTCATAATTAAAAACAGTACACCTCACTAGACCGAGCTCAGTGTGTGAAGCTCCTCTAGTGTTTCCTTGTCGTAATTGTAAGGCACTAGTATTGAAATATAACAATTTGGTTGAATGTTTACTTCCGAGTAAGGTCTACTAAGTTAGCTAGCTTATTAAAATTCATCCAGTGACTAGCACCACAATCTGTGATTATGCTTTTACAACTTCAGTTTTTCTAGTATCCTATCAATGTCAATATCCTGTTCAAAAACACTGAACAAAAACTACATAGATCTTTACAAATCAGACGGAAAAAACGGAATAAGTACATACATAAACCACACGCAACAGCTGTTTTTTTAACCCCACCAAACGTCAAATAAAAACATGAATGAAGGAGTTGACTTTAAAAAAAATACGGCTCTCGTAAACATATCATAGACAAGAAAAAAAAAAGTCAATCGCACCAAAACTCTGTTACCTCACGCACGAAACCTATCTATAAAGATTTCGGCGACGTGGAACGTGCATACGACGAATTCAAATATGGCGGCACTTTTTCGATTTTTTCTATTTTATTTGTTGTGTTTGAAACTATATTTGTTTTTATTGCACCGGAATGCATTCTGGAAGTCACGAATTCGCTATTAGACTGATCCGGTGCGAGGTGCGTAGATTTTTACGGTGCAAACAAATTGGTGCGTACGTTTCAATTTGAACGTGGAACTATTCGGGGTATGCGTTTTAAATTAGGAGCAGATGAATGAATGGCTTACGATCGGTGTAAGTAAGATTAATGGAGTACCCTAATCAGGATCCTTATTCTGTGATCACTTCTAAATTTTGAATTTTGAAGTGATCATAGAATAAGGATCTTATACCTACAATATGGTGTCGAGGAACGAATCCGCAATTTTAAAAACAAATGAGTTCACTTTCGGATTGTGTGCGGTCACTTGAGTGAGGCGAAGAGGAAGTGAACTTAATATTTAGTATACCACGTCTTGTTCATTGATTTTTCATACGTATATTTTGTGGGTTGCGAATTATTGCCCTCTTTTTACTATAGAACCGGCAATTTCAAACATTTCCTCTGAATTCTTAACTCATTCATTACTTATAAAATTAGTTCCAAAATTGTGAGTCATCAGACGATGGCTGACAAAATAGTAATATTTTTAGCCATCCAATGTATGGCTGGTATGATATCTCTGATGGCTATAGGGTGCCCACTCCAGATAGAAATAAATGCTCATTGATTTATGATTTAAGAGTCCTATTACATTTTTTTTACGGAAATTCATGATTTTTGACGCTTTTATTTTCAGCAGCAGTAAAATATTTTAATTATTTGATTATAATAACAATAGTGCCATTCTCTTCTTGTAAGTTTGAGTTATGCATTCTTTTCGTGTAATTTACTGAATTGACGTGGATTATAGAATACAATAATTTTATTTATTGTAATTTTGTCTTATTACATTGAGAAACGAAAAATAATGAAACGTATTCATTGTAGATAAAAGTTTTATATCATATTAGTTTATTTAATAAAATTGTGTTTATTTGGAATATAATGGACGCTGAATCAAGACATTTATTGCCTTTCTTTGTGATTTTTTCCGTGAATTTAAAGAAATTCTGGAACTTCAATAAACAAGTAAAACATTCAACTTGTCTTTTAGTAATTTTAGCTTTTATTAGAATTGAATGAAGCAATGTGAATTTGAGCGTCAAAGTTCCATAGCCGACGGTTTTTCTTGTAAGCGGAGTTCGTATAATATTTATAGTCAATTACACGAAAAGATTTTTTTTAAATGTGTAACTCCAACTTACAAGAGAGAGAATGGCACTGTCGTTATTCATAATCAAATAATTAAAATATCTTACTGCTGCTGAAAATTACAACGTCCAAAATCATGAATTTGCGTATAAAATTTAATAGGACTCTTAATACTTTCCTTTTTGACTATGAAAATACACATCTCTTTCTTTCTGAAAGAAATCAGCACTAATTGACAATCGCTTTCATTGTGACAGTTTAACAAATTTATCGCCTACGTACACTGTTAAAATAAAAGTGATTGTAATTACGAATGTGTTACACAATTCGTTGCAGTCTGATTTCTGAATTAGTTTCCTTCCATTCGCTTGTTCTCAGCCCTTTTTGCGTTTCTCGGATTATAAAACTGGCTTGTAGGAGTTGCATTTCATACACAGTAAGATAGTTTTTTGACTGTCTTTAGCAAAGCCAGTGTGACAAGTCGAGTATATGGAATTATATTTTGTTTTTCGCGTACCAGTGGTCCCTAACCAGAGTGGTCCGCAGGAGCCAAAATATGGTCCGCGAACGATTTATGTGAACAAGAGTTTTCTGCTTTGTAGGTAATTAAAAACATGGCCAGGAATCGATTAATCAAGTAAGTGAGTACTTGCGTGTACCTTGAGCAATTATATTGGTCCTAGGATTACCGAACTTGTGCCGAAAATGCAAGCCCAAAAATCACATTGATTCAAAATGTATTTAACTTTCTACAAAATGTTATGTTTTCTATTAAAATAATTATTGTTAAGACCCCGATATATGGCAGCGGCCTTGAGTGGTTAGCTTGCGTGTTCTGTGCTGAGCTCACGCAACGCGTCGTACGTTCAGCCAGCAATAGGGCTCGCCCATCAAGGAGCGCTGTCCCAAATTAGACGCATTATTAATTTATTATACATAAATCAAAAAGTATTTTAATAAGACACGTATACTAAAGATGATTAATTAAATTATCATTAAAATGGTGAATGTTTCAGAAAAATACGCTTGATAGTTTTTGTGTGATTCTCAGTTTTTTATCCGCGTTAGACATAAGTTTACAAATTAATTACACTATGTAATATAAACATAATCTTAATTATTCACAGACTAAGTTATTTCAAAAATGCTCTTATGTAACATATATTTTTACCAAATCATTAACACTACTCGTTTAGACGTGATCAATATAAAATCATTAAAAGTCGCCTTAATGCACGTAGTACGCACGTAGAAACTCAATAGTATTGAGTTTTTGATAGTTTATTTCGCATTGAGTCAGTTTATTTTTGTTGCACATCGTGGTCCCTAGTCAAGAAAAGGTTGGGATCCACTACACTATGTCTATTAGAAGTTTCGGGTCACCATGGCATGATTGCAAAAACGAGTTTTTTACTCAAGTTGGTCCGGAGAAGCCAAAGATAGTCTCTGGGGTAGGTCTAGTTTAGCAGTTGTGTTCTGTCATTTGGTTTAAATAGGTCTTTATTTTTATTATTTGATTTATCTTTTATATAGATTCTTTTCTTTTAGATTTTGTGAATGTGAGGACGTTGTCGACTTAACAGACTGTAGATCTGTCGACCATTTTCTATCTTGCTAAGTACCTGGTACTTGTTGATAGGCCTACACTGTCCTCTCATGCCTATTAACACTGTAATTTGAAAACATTGTAAAAACCATTTACTTTTAAAAGAGTAACCGTGTAGTTTCGTGCCGGCTCTTCTCCATAGGAAATTCTCAATTGGAACCGTGCACTTAGCTTCTGACGTTTCATAAGTGCTCTTGTAGGTTTATGTGAAATAAAATATTTTGAATTTGAGTTCATTATCACCATTCTCCTGCCCTTATCCTTATTTGTGGTTGGCGCAACATATCTCTTTCTTCCTTATACTTCTCTATTAGTCGTCATCTCGGTAGTCACCCCCTTTCTAGCCATATCATCTTCCACACAGTCCATCCCTCGTTTCTTTGGTCTTCCCCTACTCTTATAGCCATACTCAAAACATTCCTCACGACATTTATTTTTGGTCTAGTTTAGCAGTTTACGTCCTATATCTGCAACTAATACAGTACAAGTTACAACACTAGGTAGTCCAATTTGCATACCCATTACAGAAATACAACCGTCATGCTATCTATACCAAATGCAGTTACCTCATTATACGAAGTTTACAAACATTAAACCATGCAAAGCGATCGTTTACCAAAAAAAGGTAAAAAAACCTCATTATTCCCAGAAAGGAGGTTCCACTGGCGGCCATTTTGTTCTGTTTACATACAAGATGGCTACCGCGCGTTCGATATTCAAACAAACGTTTTATTGTGGACCGGTTTCTTTGGTAATGGACAATTTTGGAGGGCCCCGTAGAGCTGCAGACATGTGTATTATGAGTTCACTAGATATGATAATAAATTATTTATTATTGTTAAGTGGTGTTTCTTGTAACGGTGTTTAAGAAAGCTTGTAATTTTGTGTAGTTTCTTTATCTTGCATTTGGGAAACACAGCTTTCCTTATGAAGTATCTACCGGTCAGTAGGTACTTCTATACCGGTTGATAGAAACAACTTTTTTTTTTGTTCTTTGGCACGCATTTGTTATCGGTTTCTTCTTTTGAAGACTTATAAATAGTAAGAAACTATTTGTATTTTTCGTCGCTAGGAATTTACGCCAAAATAAGTAGGTAAATAAGAAATACGAACATGTTAATGTGTCTGTCCTGCTAACCATTTATTGTACGCTGGTTCTTAAAGTTATTGTAACAGAGGTTACAAGGAAAGGCTCTTACCCTTTAAAGCCCAAACAATTTTGTCGATGCCTAAGTTTAGTACAAACCGAAATAAATAAATTTTGGTGAAAACTAAATTTGAATCAACTTTATGGTATACCTACACCAAATAATCGGATAGAAATCATAGAAAACTTTTATAACCAGAAGCAGTTTTCAAATGTAATACAAAAGCAAATCTGGTGACAATGACATTCGGAAGTCCATTGCAAATAACTTCACTTTAGGAAAAAAAATACTTTCGAATTACGAATCCGGCTCGAAGGACCAATGTTTGGGCGATGAATGCTCGAGGTGATTGCGTGGATGGAAGAAATAATAAATGGTGTTCCACATTCATGTAAATAATATAGTAATTTAATTAATTTGATTCATAAACGTTTCTAGACTGCAATAGGAATTGCCCATCAAGGAGCGCTGTTCCCAATTAGACGCATTATTAATTTATTATACATAAAACAAAAGGTATTTTAATAAAACACGTATACTAAAAGATCAACAGATAAATTATCATTAAAATGGTGAAGGTTTCAGTAAAATACGCTTGATAAATTTTGCGTGATTCTCAGTTTTTTATCCGCGTTAGACATAACTTTACAAATTAATTTCACTATGTAATATAAACATAATCTAAAAATATTCTTATATTAAGTTATTAAGAAAACGCACTAATTTAACATAATATATATTTTTCCCAAATCATTAACTCTATTCGTTTAGACGTGATCCTCAGTATAAAATCATTAAAGTCGGTTATTGTCGCCTTGACGTTTCTAGTTTTTAAGGTGTTTTCATCCATACGGTACCCAAAAACCGTCAGTCATAATTGTGATCTTAGTGCTAATTGAAAGAAATGGTTTGTAAACCTTGCCGTGCGTGGACCGTCGCCCTATATGTCAAATGCGCACACGCATCTCATTTTGAACTTTATTTTTTTTAGCAGTAGGGTTTAAAATACAATGTTTTGGTGGTTTATTGTTGATAAATATTGTGATGGAATGTAAATTTTTGCCTTTTAAAGCAAAATTGTTGTGAAAATCGTGGCGAGCTTTCAGTCTGATGTATTCGCTAAGTAGCGAGAACTTTTTATTTTTCTTTTTCGACATGATTGGTGTGACTGAAAGTGCTTCAGTGTATTCCCTATTCAGACACTCAAACTCAAAGCATTTATTCCAATTAAACCATTTACAGGCACTTTTGAATTGTCAAAGAGTCGGTCAGTTAGTTAGCAGATGCAGTCCAAAACAAAGATGAATCTCTATGAAGAAGAACGTACAAGAAACTCCAAGGACACTCTTTTAAATCAAGACATTACAAAATCCTGGGTACAATATTCTTGTTGCTTCTATATGTGAGAACAATGTAAAAAAAACGAGCGAGCAGAGTTAAAAAAACGAGCGTTACAGTGGTCGCTTATGATGTGTACCATCTGACTTGTGTATTTATTATTTATTTATTTATTTAATACTTCAAGCACAGAAATGTACAGAGGCGGACTTAATGCCATAGGCATTTTCTACCAGTCAACCTTTGGGTGATGCAGAGACAAACAGTGGTAGGTGCAATTACGAGAAATTGAGGAATATTTTTAAAGTAACTCATATACTAAAGATACACATATACCTATTACAAACTATTATTAATATAATATATATGCCCAATTATATCTTGGCTGACAGTACCAACCTCTCGGAAAATGGGTTAGTACCATCTGACAGCCAACTCTAGCACCGCGCGCGCTCATTGGTTAAATCAAATAGCGCGCGTTTCCCCGACTTCCTGTTACACAGTTCCGTCCCTTTTCACGAAATGCCTCCCACAGATTTGATTATTTAGGAAAAAAGCAGGAAAGGAAAGATTTTCTCATCATAAAACTGTGATGTGTCAACAGCAAATAACGCCATTTGTAGTCGGTTTTTCAGTAAATGTAAATCTCAATTTCACTCCACAGGGTGTTAGGTTAAACGAGAGACATACTTTAAGAGGGAACACGGCCTGTGAGGAATTTGAAAAATAGGTATTTGAAGAAACTATTCCTGTCATCTTACCTCAAGTCTGCCTCCGTAGAGTGCGATGGGGATAGCTACAGCTCAGACCAATTACCTATATCACAATTTTTTTTTACGAAATCGACGTTTCGTATTTCCCTTTTTTTTTCTCGAAAACTGAACCGATTCAATTATTTTTTACATTAATATTTAAAAAAAGAGTATGTCTAGGTTCCTATAATTTTCTTTTATGTTAAAAACTTTCTCGAGTTTGTCTGGTACTCCTCTAATCACGGCGGAAAAATGCGGCATTTTTGTAATTTTTGGAGGTTCATATTTTCTTTACCAATACGTTGCAGAAAAAAAGGAAATAACAGGGACGTGTCTACAGCAGAACTTGATTTTATGAAAAAATGATTACTCTAGAGGCATTATTCAGGAAGAAAAAAGGGTAATACATTTGTATGGAGAATCGCAGGCCCTGTTCCCTCTTAAGGCAGTGTAGTTTAGTATGAACTATCGGAACAATACTGAAATATGAAAACAAGTAGATTTTTGTTCCTAGATTTAGTGTTTTTTTTTCAAATTTAGAGTTGGTCCCATTGCACACTGTATAAAAACGATCTTGTTCAATATGGCGCACGTGTTGCCAATAAAGAGGTTGACTCAATATTATGATAAGTAGGTTTTTATTACGTAATCTTATCTACATATTATTATTGGCCAATCAGGAGGCTCCGTCGATAAGTGGCTGAAATTGTATGCACATAGAGATATGAAAGTTTATTAACAAATAAGTTTCTGGTAGATAGATTACTTACTTTACTTTTAGGGAATTTGTTTTGATATTGATAGGTTTTATTCAGAATGAGTTTACGAGTACATATAGCATATTCCAATCAGCCTATAATGTTCTCACTTCTAGGACAGAGGCCACCTTTCTGTGAGAGAGTGAGTGAGAGGAGTGAGTCGTAATCAACCACGCCGGCCCAGTGCGGGTGTCAGATTATTTCGAATTTTTTGTCCTAGGACATACCGCTTTCCTCCCGATGTCACCCCCTCAGAATGAGTGTGAAGCATAAAAGAATTCGAACGAGTTTTTTTCGTCTAAATATACTTTAAACTATGACACATTTCTGAAAACTTCTTGAAACGAAAGCCCAAACCATTTTTTCTGGGCCCAAAATAAAACGCCACTTAGCTTTTCATCCCAACTATGTGGGGTCGGCTTCCAATCTAACCGGATGCAGCTGAATACCATATTTTACAGGACGGCCTATCTGACCTCCAAAACACAGTTAGTGACTAACACGATTCCTCTCCGCAAGAATGGCTGTTAGACTTTCGGGCTTCTGACTACCAGTAGAGACTATCAAAGATCTACGAATGAAAGTCGGAACCGACTGCTTAACGTGCTTTCCCGAATAATTTGATGTTCTAACTGAAGACAGCTGTGCTGCTGGGAAGTTTGTTGCGCCACTTCTTCTTCCCAGCTAAAGCACTAGGAAGTGGCGAAAGGCGGGCGTTTTGGGGGACTGTCTTATGTAATTTTGACGTTTAAAAAGTTCTGATTCTTAGCCTAGTTTGTATAAATGACTTTTGTTTTTTTTGTTCTGAACAAAGTTGCACATGACGGGGCAAACCGAACAGTATGGATAAGGCATTAGGAAAAGATACCTAATGCTATTATATGACTAAGTCTTACCAAATATGAGCAATGTAAAACAAATAGGAGTACCTATCTATAGGACAAAGGTTGATTAGAATTCTAACAATAAGTTCTAGCTTGCGCATAAGGCTATCGTCAATAGCAAGAAATTAAGGAGTAGTTAGTAGTACCAGATGTGAGTGGAAACGCTGGGGAGGCCCTAGAAGGACATTGTATAATGAAAGGTGATGTTCTTCAAAAACGTCTGGTGCGTAGTACTCGCAACCAGCGTACGTGTATGACCAGATGTATGAACGTAAATGAAGCAAAAGGAGTATGCAATAAGGAAGGCCTCAGTTAATGTATGTATTTTGTGTATGAAGAAAAAGGGCAACTTAACAGTAAATCCGATATGGGAACCAAATTGGTACCCCTCTTTAAAATAGACAGAAATAATGCTGAAGTACTGGGCCTAGCCTTAGTTCATGTGATGTTTAATAATTGTAATAGTAATCATGTTTAAAATTCGATATCAGCGTTTGTTAAGTAAAGCAACGTATGCATTTTCAGTAGATACATATTTTACAGTTGTAGAAATAGGAGTAAAGTGTAATTTTAAAGCTCACCTGACATTTTGACACAATATTTAAAAGATTCTCTTTAAAAAAAACAATAACCACATAGATAACACAAGCACAACACCTTTCACTATTCAAAATTGGAACAGAAAACGAACTTTTTTTTAAATAAAGGAAACGCGCGCGATCTCAACTCTCTGAACACAGTACCATGTTTGAATGAAGAACACATTTCTTGTACCAAAGACAATTGCATTTACTTCCTTGTTTGAATTATTTGTTAAAAATCAATGTCAAAGTTTAGTCGATTCAGCATTTCGGCGAAGATGGCCGTGCAGCACTGCACATGTGAGCAGTGGCCTCATTTACGATTGTGTTTACGTTATGTATTATATTTTACAATAAAATGTTATAATTATCATAATGATGGTGTAATTTTTTAAGTGGCGAAGGTCGCTTAGTGACTCATTAGCATCTGCGTAGCCTTTTCCCAACTATGTTGGGGTCGGCTTCCAGTCTAACCTGATACAGTTAAAATACAAGGAATTTTACATGGAGCGACTGCCTACCTGACCTCTAGGAACCACTTACTGGGTAACGCGGCGATAGCCATAGGTAAGACTGGCTGTCAGACTTAGGTAGGGGCTTCTGACTACCCGTTGTTGTGTCAAAGATCTACTAATGACAGCCCGGCCCGGGATTAACCACTTAACGTGATTTTCGAGACACGGAGGCGTCTCGGTATGTAATAGATGGTCACCCATCCACGGGCTGACCTCGTCAAACATAGCTTAACGTTTGATCGACCCGTACGGCTGTTATTTCTTAGCCACGAGCTTTGTGACTCATGCGGAATGAATTAAAAACAATAAATGAAACCTTTTTGCTGTGTAGCCGATTTTGAAGGACGTCAAAGGCTGAATAAAATTAAAGAAATTCGACAAGTTACCGCAATTGATTCGATCCAGCCTGTCTCTGGCTGCCCTCTCCCAGCGACGCCCTAAGCCGAAGTCCGTACCCCACAGGGGGTGCTCCTAGCGTCTAGTTGCTTAGTTTATAAGTTCAGGCCGTGGCTGGAGGCCTTAATTTCTTAAGGCATCCACAGGATGGATAGCCCGGTTAATCTGCCTACAATGTCCTAGGTTGACCTGCAAGATGCCATAAAACAAATGAATAACAAATCTAGATTTATTTCTGTAGGTATTAGGCATTGCATACATACCAAGAGTCAAGACAATTTCCATTAAAGTGATGAGTTCATAATTAAGTCATTATAAATATAAAGATAGAACACGTTTCAAAACTTGTCCGCTGTCGTCATTTATTAAGTAAATAAACCGACTAATGTAAGGTGTTTCTTATGAAAAATATCTTTGATTAAACTATTTTCAAGCATAACATAAATTCTAACTCGTAATGTATGAATGTTAACGAAGCAAAAGGAGTATGTAAGGATCGTAGCAGATAGCGTTCTGTAGTTTCTGCTTATCCCGATGGGAAGAAGGCGTGAATTCGTGTAGAAACATCACTTCTAATTTCGATAGGTGTCTTGAAGAGAATGAGTTTTTAATAAAAACTATTGAGTTTGATTTCAAATTCACTCGTGTGATGTTTCGGTTCGTAATTAATTCTACAGAATAGCGCTACAGAATTAAAGGTTCTCTTAGGTATCGACGTAGGTAAGCATCGTGAAATAAACAAAGAAAAAATATTTTTTATGGCCTACTTATAAAACTACTACTACTTATACCTATTATCAGGAAATTCTAAAGTGAATTCGATCTTTTCCAATAAATATAACACTGAAGATTTAGATAGCCTATATCTCTGAAAAAGCCCGTTTCTTGATAATAATATATTATTATATTCTTGGTCTACGGCTGCTATTTACGTTGAATACTGTAGAAACAGTCTCAACATTTTCATCGAATTCATATATATCACCATCCATCTTCGTTGATAGAGAGATCACTTGCGTATGTGCCGGTTTATGGGCCCACATTTCGACCACCTAAATTTAGGGGACTTTTTAACGTTTATCTGACCCCTTACTGTCGGTGAAACAGAAACCACCTTCTAACAGCCCCCTAACCATTCTTAGGGGATCCCATAAACTTAGGGGACATCGGTGAAAACGGGCATTAATCCTTTTACTCCGTTTACGTTCATACATCATTCATTTTTCTTCATTTATAAAAATGATTACAAGAACAATTGTCATCCTAAGAGTCAAGTTTCATAAATAACTAGTTAAGTTTATTCTGTACTAAAATAACATCAAAAATAACTTCCGCCATTTAAAATTTCTAAAGAAATTAAGCTACAGCAATTAACTGCCACAAATAAAAGTAAATTACTATTATAATAAAATAATAATCGTTTACTTACGCGACGGCCATTAAAACATCGAACAAGCCACAAAAGAACAAAGGAGTATCGGAGCTAACAGCCCTTACGTGCGGCTGAATAACTCAATGCCTTTGTCCGAACGCCGATCGATGACGATAACCTGTCAAATTATGACTAGAGATTTTTATTGGGCGCGAATGTCATTTGCGTCGGGTAAGGATTGTAATTTTATAATAATATCTGTTCATGAAAGTATTTGAAAATATTTATAGATGGTTTATTTTACTGAATTATTTGGGAGCTAAAGGAAATGAAATCAAAATAAATTGTTTATTCTGTAAATAGGTTATTATCGGATTTACTTTTGAACATCATAAAAAAAAAAACTACATTACCTCTCTGACTACTTTTCGAGTTAGAGTGCTGAGTACGATATAAGAGATCTTTGGCAATATTATATTTGTAACATATCAGTAGAATAAGATAGATAAAATTATCAGAGCATACAGATTGTAACTAAGCATTTGACATTGGTAATATCAAATTATACAGTTCAATTATCCTGCTCTTCAAATAGATTTGGTAGTACGTCAAAGTTTTTAGCTGAATATATGTGAAGAAATAAAATTAGAACTTATTACATCGCGAAATGAATACTCCGAACTTTATAACATGTTGGGGTATCACAAGGAAGCGTAGTTGGTCCGGTGAAAAATATTTAATTTACTGCTTCCTAATTTTAATCATCATTTCAGCCGAAAGACGTCAACTGCTAATAAGCTGTCAATAGGCTTCCCCAAACACGGCCACTTCGACCGGTTCAATGCTTTCCGCATGGTTTGGCTTTTTGTTAACTATGTTGGGGTCAGTTTTCCGTCTATAGCGGATGCAGCAGAATACCTGTAGTTTACATGGAACGACTGCCTATATGGCCTCCATAACCCAGTTACACATAGTGCGATCCACGAAGAAGCGCCCCACTCTGCGATTATATGTACTGTACGGAGCGGAGTTGGACGGTCTTCCACTATCTACATTGGGTAACACGATACCCCTTGGTAAGACTGGTTGTCAGATTTTTGGGCTTCTGACTACCCGTAACGACTGACAAGTATCTACGAATGACAGCCCGGACCAAAAGTGCTTATAAACGTGCTTTCCGACTTCCGAGGCACGGAGGCTCTCGATATTGTAATGGATGGTCACCCATCCACGAACAGTTCGTGGCAGGCGTAGCTTAACTTTAGATCGACCCGTGCGGCTGTTATTATTTAGCCACGAGCCCCTCCGGCCTCATATCGTTACTAATATTATAAATGCGAAAGTGAGTTTGTTTCTTACGCTTTCACGCTAAAACGGCTGAACGGACTTGGTTGACAAGCACATGGGTAGACCATGACCTGGATTAGGACATAGGGTACTCACTTTCCCATTTATAATCCTACTATATAATTCAATTCAATTTATTTATTCTGAACAAAATTACATTTGTGTCGATATATTATTAGATAATATTATAAATGCGAAAGTTTGTGAGGATGGGTGGATCTTTGTTACTCTTTCACGCAAAAACTACTGAACGGATTTAGATGAAATTTAGCGCACAGATAGTTTATAACCTGAATTCCTACATAGGGTACTTTTTATCTCGATATTCTCACGGGATCGAGACTTATGCGGGTGGAACCGCGGGGCGCTGCTAGTATTATATTTTACATATTAGGCTACGAAAATAACTGTCTGTCTGGTACGTAACTACTGAATATGGTACACAGGTCATGGCCTCATGACCTGGGCTAGGACAGAGGATAGTTTTTTTGATCCCGGTACTTAGAACGTTCCCGTCGGATAATTTTCGACCTCCACACGCCCGATCCGCGAGTTAAAGCAACACATTGCAGAAAGATTAATACTTTATGTTTAATGCATGAGATCAGCAGCCTACAGCAGTCTGCAATTGCACGCCATTCAGCCGTTACCAGCAACCCTGCAAAGATCGTTGCTCCACCTACCCTGAGGGCTTCCTACCTTAGGTTTGCCGATTCGCGTTCTCCACTCAATAACATGTGTGTCTACCCCAACGGTCATCGGTTCTACGGCTAATATGACCGGCCCATTGCCACTTCAGCTTTCTTATTCTGTAAGCTATGTGGACAACTTTGGTTCTCTGCCGGATCACCTCGTTTCGGATTCGATCCCTCAGAGATACTTCAAGCATAGCCTGTTCCACAGCTCGCTGAGCGACCTTGAATTTATGGAACCGCAGGCAAAAGCTAGTAGGTCTATAATTGCACCACCAGCATCTGTAACTCCTACATACTAATATAGTACAGACGCCAGCACATCAACCTACTACAATCCGTCAAATTTCTTTAATAATTTTCAACTTTATCATAAGGTTCAAAGTTGATTGGGAAAATTTGACAGTTTCGGGTAGGTTGACCTGCTGGCGTCTGTACTTAAAACGTACAATTACTTCGTAATTGCAATTTCCATGCCAAATACAATACGGTTGGGACAAGCCATAAAGCAGTAAACCTGTAAACGCGGAACTGAATTAGAAACACAATAAGCTCAACACTACATAACAACGCGCCTTATAAGTCCAAAGGGAAGGCACAGATGTATATAGTACACTCACATATCGCCAGTCATAATATTATGTTGTATAATATGCCAAAAACTGTGTATTGACCCGTATTGCTCGAATTTATAACACAGATTTCTCTAATGTCGATATAATTTAACTGTACATTTAAAAACCAAATAATAAAAACCATTTAAACGAAGGCAAATGAGAAACTATAAATCTCTTAATTTTTAATTTATAACTATAAGTAATATACCTAAATAAAGCAATTATTATATTACATTAACATTGCAGCTTTTAATTAATATATTTCTAAGTAGTCCGTTCGCATGTTTTATACTTATCCTAGTTATACAGGGAAACCTATTATTAGCCATACAATACTGTAACACATATACCTACTCTGTAAAATACTATATGTATCGCTGTTGGTTGCCTAAATAAAGAAAAGAATATAAATGTTCAAAAGTCTCGAGCACCGCACACGAATCTTGACTCTGGGCTCATCACATCATCTGCCCTAGCCTTCTCTCTGATCCCTCTCTGATCTCCACAAACCAGACTCTGAGCTCCTACTGAGAAATGTTCAATGGAAAAACCCAAAAGCCCGGCTTGCTGCAGTGGGGATCACACTCAGCGGTCGCGCTTGGTACCACTAGACCAACACTTATCATCATCATTTTCTGAGTAGCCTTGTAACATAGTTGGGGTCGGCTTCCAGTCTAACAGGATGCAGCTGAATACCAGTATTTTACACGGAGCGATCGTCTATCTGACCTCCACAACCCAGTTACTGAGTAACACGCGATACCACGTTACCACTACCACTGAAATTGTTTATTCTGTAAATAGGATATTAGAATCACTTTAACTCGTCATCTTAAAAAAAACTAGATGAGTTCGGCGTTTCCTATCTGACTACTCAGAGAAGAAAGGCCGAAACAAACTCAGAGGCCACGGTCTCTTTGAAAGTCCAGACATAATCTTGGTCAGGCCATATGAGGACCATGTAGATTAGTGTCTGAAATGGTCTTTTAAGAAAAGAACCACACAGATTTGAGTGGACCTGTCCTGTCAGTGCAAGCATTTGTCAGTAATCGTGGAGCTCAACTCGACGAGCAATACCAAAGAAAGGACATTTGGGTAGGCCGCATAAACTACTCAATTTATGATGATATTATATTTTGATGATTGTACTGAATAATTATAATGTCATGTTTTATGATTTTATCACAAGGCTTAGCAGAGCGAGCAGCTTAATCCCAAGCTTTTTATCTTCTAAATAATCTGAAATTTTATAGTACCCTTTTTTACAAAGTTTTCTAAACAGCTTTTAAATCGTTTAATGGGTAAGTTTCGAATGTCGATGGGAAGTTTGTTGTAAAAGCGACATGGACCCATGAACGAGTTGCCTACTCTGTGGAGACGAGTGCGATGTACAGCAAGGTTGTGTTTATTCCTCGTATTTAAACTATGAATATCGGAAATCTTCTTAAAATTTGATATATTTTTGTGTACATACAATAGGTTTTCAAAAACATATTGTGAGGCTACAGTCAGAATATTTATTTCTTTGATTTTTTTTCCTCGAAGGGAATCTCTCGGACCTAGGTTGTAAATGGCTCGAACAGCCCTTTTCTGTAGAACAAAGATAGTATTAATGTCCGAACAGGTTCCCCAGAGAAGAATTCCATACGACATAAGACTATGAAAATAACTAAAATAAAAAATTCTGACTGTCTCTACGTCAGTTATCTGTCTAATTTTTTTAACAGCATAGGCGGCCGATCTTAGCCTTTCTGACAATGTTTCTATGTGTGGGCCCCAATATAATTTACCGTCAATAGTGATTCCAAGAAAAACTGTCGACTCATCAGGGTCCAGCTCTATTCCATTAACTTGAGTATTGGTAGTTAGCTGCCTGACATTTGGCGTTGAAAATTTAATGAGTTTAGTCTTTTTTTCATTCAGGAGAAGATTATTTATACTTATTAAACCAATGCACAACTTTAGAGAGCGCGTCGTTCACTTGTTGAAAGTTGACAAACTGACTTTTGATTTTAAAAACAAGGGAAGTGTCATCTGCGAATAATACGATCTTGTGATTATCCCTTATGTGGTAAGGGTTTATTATTTATATAAATTAAAAACAATAAATAAGTTAAATTAAAAACAAGTTTTATCATTTATATAAATTTAAAACAAGAAAGGACCTAGAATTGAACCCCGCAGAACTGCTTCCAAAATAAAGTCCACAGCGTCGCACTATTCAGCCAAGCGATTACCATAATGTCCCTCCCTGACATCCGCTTATATTAATTTTATTTAAATGTAACAACAGAGTATAATAAATAAAGATTCCTACACAAAGAGGTCGGACATGAGTATTGATTGTTAGGGTCGTGACGGTGAATGCCTTTGCCGTATTACGACGTGATTCGATGACGATATTTTCCCGCCTGTCGGTTTTCGTTGGGGCGGACAGCTGATAGTTGTAATTTACGTATTTAATATTGTTATTTGTTGTTTGTTACCAACAAATAATTTTATTTGGTTTGGAATTTGTTTGTAGTACCTAAATCTGACGAAATGGTAGATTTGGGTCATCGGAATTTTTTCATCATTCCCCCCCAATGGTAACATTCTGCAGTCCTATTCTGTAGGTAATGTTCGCTTCGAACCTCACTCAAGTAACAATGGCAATCGGAAGCGTTGTCAATTGTTTTTAAAGAAAAACAGCACGGATCTTCGAATTTTCTCATCCGCATTCTTGTTAGCTTTTACAAAGTACACCATTCTACTCTTAAGGTACCATTCCATACCCGACGTACGATTAGTGGATTTTTGACAGTCGTTACGGGTCGTCAGAAACCCGAAAGTCTGACAACCTCTTACCAAGAGGTACAATATTATCTAGTAACTGGGTGTGGAGGTCAGATAGGCAATCGCTCCATGTAAAATACCGGTATTCAGCAGCACCCGGTTAGGCAAGAAGCAGATGATGACATGAAATAAACTTTGAGATTTCAAAGATTTTTTCATTAATTATTGAATAGAACAACACTTTTCTCTTTCAATTCTATTGCATCTAAACATTGTGTCTATTAACTGCGCGATGCATTGCAAGCTGTAATGCCTTATCCAAAACATGTTAATCTTTATTAATGTGTTCGAATCGAGAGTAATGCATTTGAAAGGAAGTCACGTATTGGTAATTTGGTATCGCTAATTCCCCGATTATTATTCCCAATGGCTTTTAATGTTTCGTTTTGTGAAAAGCCACATAGCAAGTTTTACATTGTTTAAGACTTAAGAGGTGTGTTTTACATTCGTAACTTAAATTTTATTAATAACAAGCCGATGGGATTTTCCATTGGCAACTTCTCAAAAACCTTAAAATTAAAATCAAAATATTTTACTTCACATAAATCTACATTGGCACTTATGAAACGTCAGAAGCTAAGCGCACGGTTCCAATTGGTCGTTTCCTATAGAAATGAACCGTCAAGTTACTCTTTTACAAATAATTGAGTTTTACAATGTTTTCAAATACTAGGGGATGAGTTTCCAAAACAACGATGTTAATCTTACTTTTACTTAAAAACAGAAGTCTAAGTATCAAGTTCCACGTTTTTAACTTAAAAAATGACGAGACTCCATGCAAACGTTCATCCCCTATTTCACCCCTTTACTGAAAGAATTTCCAGAAATCCTCCCTTAAGTTTGACCTTCGTTAAATAAGGAACTGTTCTGCAAAATGTCATACTTCTAGACTCAACGGTTTGGGCTGTGCGTTATCTGTCAGTGAATTTAAGATTGATAATAGGTAAGAAGATTTTATTATGGTGGCACTTCACATCACTATTCGGTATTCGCGTTTTTTACTGTATTTTATTCGGCAATATAGTGTAGAAGTCCGAATAACTCGAACACACCGTCCACACATCGTCATGAACAGCGAATATGCCGAATATTCAAGAATATTTTTTCTAAATGCTAATCAGCTATCTAATTACGCAACACATTTTCGTAAACGATTACGACAAATTTGTTTCATTTTGACAGTTTAACAACATTCATTGCGTTATTTACTTTGTTGAGCAGATTTTTTTTCGAACTTATGAAGGAATGGATTAGCTATTTGTATCGTTTAATTGGAATTCGAAATTTTCATTCAATTGGAACACGTACAAATTCACCGCTCGCTATAATTCGCGTTCACCGCACTCTTATGAGTAGGCTATGTGTAGACGGTAAACGAACTTATTCGGTGAATTCGCAATCCTTTATACGATACGAGTATTCGTGTATTTGCGTATTCGTCTTATTCGTGAAAAATAAGCAAATATAGGCGAATAGAGTAACTTTACATCGTCGTATTTGGGCAAATAATAAGAATACGCGAACACGAATAGCGATGTGAAGTGCCACCATTAGAGATGCCGTGAATGAATACTCGCTATTATTCGGTATTTGGCATTACTCGACATTTTTTTTGTTATTCGTCGAATACCGAATAATAGTGTCTATTATTCGACATTCGGCGAATAGTTGTCTAAAAAAAATAAAGTTTTAATGAACAGAAAAACTGTAGACTTAAAAATAATTAAACTTTTATTAATCTTTAAAGCAGTGGTGGCCCAGTGGTAACGGCCCCGACTTACGAGTTGTAGGTCGTGGGTTCGAACCCAAGCAGGCGCTTTACTTTGTGTAAATAATTTCATCACCACTGCTCTTAAAACGGTGAAGGAGGAAAACATCGTGAGGAAACCGGCATGTCCTAGAACCAACATTTTTAAGACATGTGGCATCTACCAACCCGCACTGGGCCCGCGTGGTAGATTACAGCCTGCCCCCTTTCAAAGAGAGGAGGCCTGAGTCTGAGTAGTGGGAACATTATAGGCTGATTAATGAATCTTTAAAAACACTTAGTATTATTATCATTAATATAAAAAGTTTACCAAAAATCAGTCATGTTAATCCAAAAGGGGCAGATTGTGGTCATTGTGGTCATTGGGATCAAGTCGGTCGGGCCTTTTGTTCATAAATCAAACCTGCCTCAGAAAAAAAAAA
The DNA here is from genome assembly GCA_949128155.2 of Xanthia icteritia. Taxonomy (NCBI): domain Eukaryota; kingdom Metazoa; phylum Arthropoda; class Insecta; order Lepidoptera; family Noctuidae; genus Xanthia; species Xanthia icteritia. The sequence goes on along the minus strand of OY855862.1, from coordinate 4,744,833 downwards.
ACTATATTATTATTTGAGAATAAATAAACCAATTTTTATATCGATTAATCGCTATAGGGAATGGCGATTAATCGGTATTCGACTATTCGCTATAACAACTATTCGCGGCTTCTCTAAATTTTATAATATTTTAAAACATGGGATATCACAAAGCCTCAACCCGCACTGGGCCTGCGTGGTGGATTACGGCCACAGAGAGGCCTGTGAACATTACACAGTTACACAGTACACTCACGGTCCATAAATTCAAGGTCACTCAGCGAGCTATGGAACTGGCTATGCTTGGAGTCTCTCTGAGGGATCGAATCCGAAACGAGGTGATCCGGCAGAGAACCAAAGTTGTCCACATAGCTTATAGAATAAGCAAGCTGATGTGGCAATAGACCGCCATATTAGCCGTAGAACCGATGACCGGGTAAACAGACATGTTCTTGAGTGGAACCGCGAATCAGCAAACCTAAGGTAGGACGCCCTCAGGCTAGGTGGAGCGACGATCTTTGCAGGGTTGCTGGGCTACCAGTCTCAGTGCGTGTTGCCGCTAGGCAAGATGAGAGTTGCCGAGAAGCGAGCTGAATGGAGTGCAATTGCAGAGACCTATGTCCAGCAGTGGACTGCTGATCATGATGATGTATTAAACATAAAGCATGAATCTGATTGCAATATGTTGCTTTCACTCGCGGATCGGGCCGCGTGGAGGTCGGAAATTATCCCACGGGAACGTACTTACTACCTGAATTAAAAGTATTATATGCCCTAACCCAGGTCATGGTCTACCTCTGTGCCAAATTTTATGGTCAAATTCCAAAGTTCGTTCTGCCATTAAGGAGTGGAAACGGAAAGGTAACAGATAAACAAACAGACACGAGTTACTTTCGCATTTGTTATATTAGTACCTATAGGACCTATGGATAGATTGGTAGTTTCCAATGAAGGCTCAGCGAGTTTGACCACTGAAGGCGACAACATGAGTTGCTTGAACCTGCAGTCGTGGTTCACCTTTTAGCGGAGAAAGTGGTTTCTTTCAATAAATATTCATGCACACAGCCTAGTCCAGACCGTAATAATGCGTCATTCATTATTATTTTCTCATGCTCATTCAATAATGGCCGCCCACAAGGCTTTACAAAACTCTAGACGAGAAATTGCTCATTAGAATTCCCGAAATATCAGTCCTGCGTGGGAAAGGATCATTACATGGACCAACTGCCGCGTTTCGCATTGTCCCGTCACGTATTAAAGGACCAAATTCTGTCACCGATAAATAAAAGACTCTATGACGTTCGATATAGGGTTAAAATTAGGATGTGTAATTTTGAAGAATGAGGTTTGAATTTCGAATGGGGTAATAAAACGTAGGTGTGATTTAAAATGGCTACTAGTTTAGAGGCAAAGACACTAGATAAATGTGAAATATTCGGTGTTGTTATTGATTTTCACCCGACTACAGCGAAGCTAAAGGGAGGGTTATGATTTTGACCGGTATGTATCTATCTATGTTCATTTGTTACCTCATAACTTCTAAACTACTGATCACATTTGACAAATGAGGTATCGTTGGAAGCATCTTGATCGTCCGTCACATTACATTCAATATGGCGCCCTCTAGAGGACATAACGACATGAACTTAAAAAAAAACAATTTATGATGCCGTGTTGGCGTGTTGGGTATCAAATGAAAGGGCTTGATTAGCAAATTTCAAAAGTATATAGTACATATATTAAAACCCCATAATAATTTTAATAAAAATAAAAGTTATAAAAATTAAAACCCAACTACGATAAAACAGTTAACTAAAAATGTATAAACAAGACAAATTAAAAATCCGGAGTCACACGTAATCTGTGCGATTTATGCCCTAACACGTGTGACTCTGTAATTTGACACTTCTGTCTGTGATGTCTTGTTTATAAATACCTTTTTAGTTGACTTTTGTCGTAGTTGTGTTTTAATTTTTATAACGCTATTAAATTATGTTGTCTGAGTATATCGGAGCAATTTGAATCAATATCAATAAATCATTAGTATCCCGACACAATTGGATACTGATGTATTTGGAGTGAACAACTAAACTTTGGACCTAAGCCGGATCCGGAGGACCTGAAGAAATCGCACCTAAAAGGTAGGTAGACACACTCAGACCTTAGGGCAGACATCCCGATTCCACTTCACGTCTTCCATTTTCACTGTGCTAATAAACTGATTCCAGAATCCAGCTGCAGTTAGCTGGTGCCTGTTGGCGTGCTCAACTCTGCCGCGATTGCTAAATACCTGCCTGCTTATCCGGTAACCACCACCACCTGCGTCACATTCAACTCCAACTGGAACGTGAGTAAGTACTGATGGAATAAGTATTCCATCCTCCTATTTTCCGACTTTCAAAGTTTGCGAATTATTTGCCTACTCTTGAAGGTGATAGTTTATCTGTTTCCAGCTTCTGCCCTCGACTTCTTCAGCGAGCCTATAACATTCCTCAAGAAATGGGCTATCCAATGCAAAAAGAATTTTTCAAATCCGACTGTTAGTTCCAGAGATTACCCCCTACATAGAAACTAACAAACAAACAAAATGTTTACTGTAAGCAGTTGATACATAGTTAGACACAGAAAAGAGAAACTATTTACACTCCATAGGTTTAGATAGTTAAGTAAAGGTAAACAAATCGTGAAAAGGGTTTTTATAGATGACACTTTCTTGATTAAAAATACGATAAAACCAACTTAAATTTATTTTAGATTTTACAATAGTTTCGTCTTTTATTAATTACGTTAAACTTTATCATTTATTCTTAAACTACTCATCGTAGATCTAAGTGCTTGTGCACCACTTGTTATTTAGATTTATTATAATAATAATAAAATATTTTGTAATCAGTCTATTGTAAAGAGCCAAAACTCTAAACGTCTACGAATTATAACGTTGCTAAATTGAAAAGTACAACTGTGCCGTAGCATGACAATAGAAGTGACAGGTATTACGTTTAGTCGTTTACTTGACAGCTGTCTCGTCACGTGGTTTTTTTTGTTTACCTTTATTTAAGTACCTAAACCTATGGAATAGTAAGTACAAATTATTTTCGAGGAGCTATTAAAACTGGTCCCAGATATACACAACTTTCCTTTTGTGCACCTTCTGAAGTTACTGGAGATTCTAGTATTTTACAAGGTAAGGATTTTTCTTTTGTGAAGTTCTCATCATCCTAAATTAGTCCATTTGTACACACGGGCCTCTCCAATCGAATTAATTAGGTCGACCTCGGCCACTCTCATCCACCAACCAACCTATAATTTACAGTCATCCTCTCGGTGAGAGGGAGTGTCACAGTGGTAGATGTCACATGTCTTCAAATTTTAGGTTCTAGGACATGCCGGTTTCTTAAAATATTTTCCTTTACCGTTTTGAGAGCAGTGGTTATGAAATAAATTACACAAAATAACGCGCCTGCTGGGGAGTGAACCCACGACTTGCAACTCGTAAGTCGAGGCCGTTACCACTGGGCCACCACTGCTTTTAAAGCTGATCAAAGAACACATTTTCCACAAGAAGATCGCATATTTTTATTTTTCAAGTCGACCGTCTACAGGCGTACCTTTGCCTCGTCGCGACAAACCATTTTATAATATGTATAAAAATAGATAGAACATATCACAGTATCGCCCTGTCTTCGGGGCGTAGTGGGCGGTCTCTGAACGCTCCGCCCGCTTTAGTATAAATTATAACTTACGTCTCGTCTGTCTACCTACGCCATCGCCAATACGATGCTGTATTTAGGGTTGCCAACTTAAAAAAAAACAAAATAGTAGAAAATGTAATTGTATTTTAGGATAAATACTTTTTTTTATTGTAGTGGTTCATATTAGCCCTACATCAAAAGAGCTGAAAGTCATGGGGAGAGGCCTTTGCCCAGCAGTGGGATAATACAGGCTAACGGTACTACATAAACAGTAACAGTAAGTATCTATTTAGTTTGTAGAGCTTTTGTAAGTTGCAACACTATGAAACTATATTCCATTTGAAAGACTAAATGTCTTTTTATAAACCTTTTTTACAGTCCGTTCAACCGATTTTGACTTCTATTGCATTGGTGGCATGACAAATGGCAGCTGCAGTAAACAGTTGGTATTGTAACCACTTTTTTGCTTTTAATGCCATTCTTATGCCTACGGTATAGAACTGTAAAAAAAGGTTTATTTAAATGTCTAATCTTATTTCAAATGGATTATAAGCAGTGATCGGAGTAGGTAGATTGATTTTTGGTACTTGTATCATAAATGCACACTGAAAGAAGAACATGGATAAGCCATTTTTCCGGAAAGCAATTCCGGTATTTCCGGATTCAATTGAATATTGTTAACGTTGGTAGTGATATTATTTTCACAACACAGTAACAAACAAAGAAGCGCACTCTACGAACCTGGCATGTCGTCGGCGGGCGTACGCATTGTTTTGATAACCGGTTAATGCACCACCCATGATACTTTCTTCTGATTGGTCGTTCGGTTGTGTCAAATCGTGACTGTGTGCCGTTAAAAAAATTATGAAGAATATAATATTGCTCATTTTAATATAATTACTACCTAAGTTCCGGTTTTTTTTAAATAATCTACCAATTCCGGAGGAATGTCCATATTAATATATACGTTTCGGATCAATGACCCCAATTCAATCTACCTACTCCGATCACTGATTATAAGGAAGGTTTTCTATGAGTTACGCATAGTTTTTTTTTAAATTTAGTTTATTTCAAGCGCACTACGCACATCAGTGGGAGCACTTGCATAATGACCTAGCTACATAGAGTAAATCCTAATTTGGATTAATCATTCAAATATCCTATACTTGGGTAGGGGTGGTAGTCAAAAGCAGTATTTTGGATACTTAATTTTTATTGATCCGTTAACAGTATTCAAAGAAATACAGTAGTCACATATGATTTGTAACATCTAAACTGGGTAGGTATCATCTGATGGCCAACTCTAGCACCGCGCGCGCTCATTGGTCAAACCAAACCGCGCGCGCTTCCCCGGCTTCCTGTTACACACTTCCGTCGCTTTTCACGAAATCACTCCCACAGATTGCAGGAAAGTGAGACGAAAGATGTTACACAATAAAAAGACAAAGTAAATCTTAATCTTGTAAGAAGAAAAAAAAACGTAGCAGACGTGACTTACACAATTCAAAAACTAAAATGGGAGTGATTTCCATGAATTCACTCCAACAGATTGCAAGAAACCGAGAGGAAAGATGTTACACATTAAAAAAAAATATTATTCCATTTTTAACAGTTTGGTTGGCAACCCTAACTGCATTACGAGCCCGTTGAGTTTATAGCATAAGTCTATAATGGAGGACTTGTTCAAGTATTATTAGATGCCTTTTGTTTCGCAGGCAATCAATCTGGGAAATTAATTACTTTGAGTTGCGAAATTAATGTCGAAGGTCGAAAATGAATTATTCTATTAAATATTGAGAGGTGTGAAAAGTTAAAGGAGCTTAGTGTAGCCATAGAATGGTTTTACAGATTTATGGTATTTTCAAATTGTAACGCTACGCATCCTAATAGGCACGTTGACAAAAAAAAAATTGTCCGTCAGATTGATTATAAAAAAATATTGGTCGTATTTTTTTTTCTTTTTTTACGTAATCAAAAGATTACAACACTACATTGAAATAAAATGTGGCATGACGTCACTGGCCGGTAGATTTTATACCGACTTGTGACGTAGTGAGCCCCCACTCCCCAACTTTAATCCGTTTTATCTAAATATTTTTTTAAATAATATGATAAAGCAAAAAATACGTGTCTAATATTTTTTTATTATCTGACTGACGGACATTTTTTTTTTTTTTTTACCCAGTCAACATTTCTACACCTTTTATCACATTTGTGCTAATCCATTGCTCTTTATGTTTGAAAAATTCGTCTGCTCGCCTAGCATAACGCAATGAATGTCGCTGAACTGTTTGTTACTTAACTACCCCTCCGATTTGAATTAAATGATCTTATCATTAACTTTTTGCTGTTAAAGGAAAGAAGAATGGCAGCACTACATGTAATTTGGGTGTCGCATTTAGACTTCGCGTTTTTTACGAATGTACATTCGTAAAAAATGTCTCAAAAGATAGATCTAGGTCAAATTAAGATAAAAGGTAATCACAGCAATTTTTTTTTCGCCAGTTACACGTTGTTTAAAAAACAAGTGGCTCCGTATAAACAGACCCCATGACAGTAAACTAAAGAGTTTATGATGCAGTAAACCAACGAGTAAACATTCAAAGATGGCGGAAATTAATAGTTCCAATAATGGCTACTGTAGGGAAAAGTGGCGCTAGTAGCTGACTTTGTATAATAAGCCCTCTCAATAGGACGTGACGCTCTTCTAGAGGTCCAATGGAACCTCTAGAAGAGCGTCACGTCCTATTGTACTCTATACATTTGTATGCATATTCACAATAAGTAACTATACAACGTGTTCCTTTTGATGATGGGACATCACTTGGGTTTTTTTTATGGACAAAAATTGTCTGAATTAATGTGTCTGACATGGTTTCATTAATACTCTACGAGTTATGGTATATCAAAAAGAATGCCTTGTAAAGCCATCTAGTAAAATTCAGAGTAGACTAAAATCTATCCCAATAATTTTCATTCATCATTTCAATTAGAGAAATCCCGTAAATACCTGAACAACCACCCAGAAACGACAAAAATAAAAAAAATAAACAGATTATTCAAAAAAGAGGAGAAACGTATGTACTCTATTATTTTTAGCACTATTATCATAACTTGTTTGCCTTTCTGTACGTCGCACGCGCACACTTGAGCATGGATTAAGGAAATCTAAGTGTTGTTTAATCTGTGCTTCAACGGATTTGTGGGCAGTGCGCCCTCTATTTTTATTAGCAGTTCCAAATTTGAAATGAGATTTATTTTTAAATTTAGGGGACGGTGATACGGAAATCGAAAGCATTGACATAGATGAATTAAAAAATTAAAAATTGCTTGCAGATTTAGTAATTATCATCATTCTTAATAATAGCAGTCGCACTGGTCGATCTTCAAGGTTAAGCAACCCTTGCCGAGGTCGGCCTGTAGATGAGTGACCATCCCCAACATACCTAGAACCCTCAGTGCCGCAGAAAGCACATTAACGCGCGTGCCGGTCGTAAATCTTTGACAGTCGTAGTCGTTACGGTTGTCAGAAGCCCAAAAATCTGTATACCAGGTACCTGGTATCTGGTATTCTGCTGCATTCTGTTAGATTGAAAGTCGACCCAAACAGAGTTGGGAAAAGGCTGATGATTCTCCTGCTGCCCTTATCCCATCCATGGAGTCGAAGGAGTCTCTTCAGCAACCAGAATGTTGACAAAACATTATATTTTTGCCAGTCAGGTAGATTAAAAAAAAAAATTGACTCGTATTTTTTCTCCGCCTTTTTGCGACCTGCACAACCCAGTATTCCAGTATTTTACATGGGGCGACTGGCCTGTAGGCTGTCGCTCCATGTAAAATACTGCGGTATTGCTGCATCCGGTCAGACTGGAATCCGACCCCAACATAGTTGGGAAAGGCTAGGCAGATTTGAACATCTTTCACACAATTTCCACCTTTCTTTGGTCTTCCACTAAGTACTCATGTAGCCATCCACATTCATATTCAAAACTTCCCTCACATTAGATATAATCGAATCATATAAATATTAGCGTTTGAGTGGAAACGTTCGAAAGGGATGTCCTAGAAGGACATGAAGTGACCTTATTGGCGATGTTCTTCAGAAAGGTTAGGTGCGTAGTACGGAGTATGTAAGGATCGTAGCAGGTGGCAGTCTGTAGTTTCTGCCCACCCCGACCCGATGGGAACAAGCCGTGAATTTATGAATGTGTATCTGTATTAGCGTTTGATGTTCATCGGCCATATTGGCACATGACATACAATCTTGGTAAAACCATCAAATCTGCTAAAGTGCTTGGTACCCACGATGACACATCAAGGATAAGCTGGCCTCTCATTGTACGGAAAGTCTATGCAATAAGGGTTCAGCGTATACTGGAAATGTATATCTTTATGTGTTGAGTGTACACGGACAGTTTGCTATTTAAAAAGACCGGTTATACGCAGCATGGAGAAAAAACGACACGCCAAAAATGATTAAGAGCGTTTATTCTCAAAGTGGGCAACGTCGCAAAGAGATGTCAAATATTTCGCTGTTTTGATTAATTTGGCAATATTACTGTATGGAAATAAGAAATGTGGCTGGCGAACTAGAATATTAATAATGAATTTCAATTATAACACTGAATGTGTTATATTTGCAACCGATTGGCAGGCGGCCGGCCTTCACCAGTGAAGGGCCAATCTGAGCGCCGAACGCGGTCGATGCGTAAAGTCGAGATGATTAAAAGAAACTCACACTTAGGGCCCAGCTTACAGCACAGGGGCCTTATTATGAAGTATTAATGCCATCATTATTCCACTGCGAAAAAAGGAAGGTGCTAGCGGCCTTGTATAGCTCCGTCTCTCACTCACACTGGAATAATGGTGGCATTAATACGTCATAATACGAGCCTTGTAACCGCGGAGTGGGGCGCGTCTTCGCGAATGGCAATCCATAACACGAGACCAAATGTACGTATAAGACCTGAATGGTAAAAGAAACAAATGACTCAAAGCCTTTTTTTTCGATGGTAAATTATCAAATAACTTCTCCCGTTTATAAAAACTAACCCACAAATAACTTCTTCTGGGCCGAGCGGGAGGGCGTGTCAGACTCTTACTGACTAAAACCCACCCATGTTCCTTCAGTTGCTTGTACGTTGCCAGGGGCCACGGTATCCCTCTCGGACTTTTCCGCAACCCCGGCAGGCATCGGTCCTATCGGACCCCTTCATCTGGTGACATCTCTTTGTGGCGCGCGTGGAACACAACGCGCCGTCGACCCGGGATGACTCAAAACCTCGTGTGCGTAAAAAATAAAATAGTTATGTGTGACCTCGTTCAATACGAAGCAACGCCGAATTACAAGTATGAGCAAGTAATTACTCAAGTAATGTACTGATGACCTGAATATATAGCAGAATTGACGAATATCGTCCGCGTCGTAGGAACGTAACGAATTTTGTTTCTTTTTCAGTCTTTCTAAGCTCTACAATTCTAGATGTTAGGTTTTTGTTATTGTGTGCAATGTAACATCAAATTTATGGATAAAAGAATTTTTACTATAGTAAGAGTAACCTATAGTTGGGTAGGTATGAAGCGTTGAAGCTCCTACAGACAGACAGGTGCGACGCGACAGCGCCACGCGATACTGGTGGAACAATTTCTATGAAAACTTCTCGGAAATTGTGCTGTCGTGTCGCGCTTGTTAGCGGGAGCCTTAATACGGGAGTACCTAAATAGTTTGTATCTGAAGTTTGTTGGTAAAGATCATTAAAATAATGTTATCAGTGTTTGTTTCTAAAGACCAATTAGATTTAGCAGGATTGAAATGGAAACCACTCCTAAAGAAGACGAAGAAAACTCCTAAATAGAAACCAGTAAGGATTCCTATGACAAACAAGAACCTACACGGTCCACATTAGATAATATATGCAATTTTTATGTAAATCAGCAAAAACGAAATTCTTCAAATGGTGGAAAGTATCAAAAAAACCCGGAACTCAAAACGTTACTGTCACATGACAATATAAGTAGGTACACACGATTGACCAAATACGAAGAAAACTAAATAAATGGGTTTGTAGTGCCAATGTCAGTGGGTTACGAACACAAAACGTATTACGTAAGATACCATTATCAGCTGATTGTCATAGACAAAAAGCTAGCAAACTAGAAAATTAGATACACAATCATGTTTTTACTCTTAGAGCAGTGCTAACGACCGCGACATACGAGTTGTATTTCGTAGGTTCGAACCCTGACAGACGCTTTACTTTGTGTAAATATTTTTTTTCATCACCGCTGCTCTCAAAACGGTGAAGAAAACATCGAGAGGAAACCGGCATGTCCTAGAACCAAAAATTCGAAGACATGTCAAAGTAAAATAATTTATTTCAATTAGGCACAAAAAAGGCACTTTTGAACGTCAACATTTACAGAAAAATAATAGGTAATTGATTCTAGTTGCCCCTTCCAAAAGGTAGTTTTCGTATGGAGAAGAATGGGCAAGAAACTCCACCGTTACCTACTCTTTTAAATTTTTTTCACAATATCTTGTATAGGATCAATTATATAATTATATGTGAAGACGATGCACCTAGAATAAGATTACTATACCACGATAGGTAAAAATAATGAAAGATTAAGGAATGACAGATAAATTAATCATGTGATAGAATGCATGGTGCTCACATATTTACAAACATTGTAAAATTATACGATATTCCTAACATTTTTACAAATAATAGGTACTAATAAGTCAGTATGTGAGTTCAAGTAATCACAGAATGTAAAATCAATATTAAAAAAAAAAAAAAAAATATACAATTAAATTAGCAACCAGTTAGATTTCGTCTAGATGGCATGGCATGTCCAACCCGCAGTGGGAACATTATAGGCTGATTATGCTAATTCTTCAATAATACAGTAAGAATCCTTACTAAAATGTTATATCAATCAAACAATGAAAACAAAAAAAAAACTTTTTTTTTTCATTCCGTTTATTATTTTGCGGAATCAGGGCGCGGCTGGCAATATATCTTACGGTTTTTGCCGATGGAGAAGGAAGAAACATAAGTCCTCCGAAGCTGAAATCCTCAAAAAAAAATGGGATCAATCATGGAAATGTTCAGCTGGCCTCACACGCACTTCTAGCCACAGTCCGTAAACCCAGAAGAAGGTTGTTAGGTCAGACCTGATCCCAAAGCCAGCGATCTGGTTGTTGTCACAAAGTTGAGAGAGAAATCTGACATCTTACTTGAATGCACTAAGGGACAAACAGTTTGGGAGTTTCGATCGCACTTCAACTTACAACACAATGTCGTTACGCGACATTTCCGGGCATGAACCAGAAGCCTTTTTTTTTTTGGGTGGGAAAAACACGGACACTCTTTTAAATCAAAAAATTGTTACAAAAATATTGGTTACATCATTAACGTTGAAATTATACATGTGAGAACAATGTAGAAAGACGTGCACGTTAAAAGCGTCCGTAATAAAAATATAAAAAACAAAGAACAATTCAAAAATTAAAATAAGCCATGGCAGCTAAGAGATGACCAGTCTCTACTGACGGCGGCGGTGCCCGTTCACGAACATGACGCATGGATTAGCAAATATTATCAAATAACTTCTCCCGCTCTGGGCGGAGCGGGAGGGCGTGTCAGACTCTTACTGACTAAAACCCACCCGTGTTCCTTCCGTTGCCTGTACGTTGCCAGGGGCCACGGTATCCCTTTCGGACTTTCCCGCAAATGAACCAGAAGCCTTGGATTCCAATCCAAGGCTGAAAGCTTCAAATTGTGCTTTAATTTGAACAAAAAAATTAACTGACAAAATAAGCACCTTAAGATATAGCTTTTGTGTTTTCCACACAAAAGCTATATCTTAAGGTGCTCGTTCGCCGGGAGCATTCGCCTATAATGTAGCGTTCAAAGTCGAGCATTACATTAGTAAGGGAGACGAACTGAGCATTACAGTGCGCAACCTCTAATGATGATGTTTGTAAACGCACCCACACTACAGGAGAAATTCCTAGTGTGGGGCATTACATCAGTGAGGGAGACGAACCGAGCATTACAGTGCGTAACCTCTAATGATGATGTTTGTAAACGCACTCACACTACAGGCGAAATTCCTAGTGTGGGGCATTACATCAGTAAGGGAGACGATCCGAGCATTACAGTGCGCAACCTCTAGTGATGTTCGTAAACGTACCCACAATGCAGAAGAAATTCCTAGTGTGAGGCAGCGTTTTTAAAATAAAATAATACAATTCTAGCATTACATCACTGAGAGAGGAGAACCGAGCATTACAGTGCGCAATGTTTGTAATATTTCATCTGAAATGTTACATAACAGGCGAATACTCGTCAGTCAGGGAGGCAGTATTGTAATGTAATGCTCATAAACTAATCTGTAACGTTACATTACAGGCCTTTTAGGTTAGGTTAGGTTAGCCGTAGCCTCCGGTGTAAGTGTGCGATAACACGGGGTGGTTTTAGTCAGTAGAAGTCTGACAGACCCCTATGTCCTCCCCAGGGCGGAGGACATCCACGAGGATTTCCAGCCCGTTATCAAAGAAAAAAGTAGATCCACGTGTCTATTCGGTGTAAAAAAGGTGGTTATATCGTCGAAAGATTGTACAGTAAATGTTTCCCACGATTAACATCAGGATGTCCGTTACGATAACCTGAATGCTGAAATACGAACATACAAAGACACCGACATCATTCAGCACCTATCTTTAAACGCCGTTGTTTACAAATCAATCTTTTCCTTCAAAATTCAAACAACGATGTACTTTCTCTGTCAAACGTTTTAAAACGACAAACATTTTTTTTTAATAGAGCCCCTCCATTCTCTGTTCTCGATTGGTCGGGGGTGGCAGCGCGCGCACGCGATTGGTCGGCTCGAGGGTGGTGGCGAGGGCCGGCAGCCAATCAGAACGCTTCCCGCGAACGTGCCCTATCTCACTTCGGCGCCCTTCAGGATTTAAGGGCCGTAAGGTTGTGTTTGCGCTGCATTTTACGCTGTTTGTCAATTTAATTGATGTTCGTTTTTTAAAATGAGGGCTGGAAGTGGTTTATAGGCTTTTGTGTGGACCGGGTATCGTGTGGCGGTAATTGTAATGTGGCAATACTACTAACTTTACTTTACTATAGTACTAACTTGACGTATGGAAGGTCATTGTTATGAAGGTTGTAGTGGTTGGAGCCTTGCAGCCTAAATAAAAAAGAAAACAATCTGCGATGCCTTTTTTCAGCTATATGTTGGGCTCGACTTCCAGTCTAACTGGATGCTGCTGAATACCAGTATTTTACATGGAGCGACTGCCTATCTGACCTCTACAACCCAGTTACTGGGTAACACGATACCCCTTGGTAAGACTGGATATCAGTCTTTTGGGCCTCTGACTACCCGTAACGACTCAAAGACGGCTTAACGCGCTTTCTGAGGCACGGAGGGGTCTCGATATGTAATAGATGGTCACCCATCCATGAATCGACCGCGGCTAGCATAGCTTAACCTTCAATCGACCCGTGCGGCTGTTACCTATCATTTAGCTATGAGCCCCTCTTTAGCCAGACTAATGTAATATTCGAAAATATTAGCTAACAAATGTATGAACGTAAACGAGGCAAAATGAGTATGTAATGATCGTAGCAGGTGGCGTTCTGTTGTTTCTGCCTACCCCCTCTTCCAAAGGGGGTAGGCGTGAGTTTATGCTTGTATGTATTAGCTAACAAAATATCAGCAGTAATAGCCTATTGGCGTGACCACCAGACTATGGCTATTAATTTTACAATTTAAATTATGTTTTGTGTTGCGTAATGTAAATCATTTTGCATACTATTATATAGAATATTTTTTTTCTAACTGAACAGACAGCTGTGCTGCTGGGGAGTTTGTTGCACCACTTCTTCTTCCCAGCTAAAGCACTAGGAAGTGGTGAAGGGGCGTTTTGGGGGACTGTCTTATGTAATTTTGACGTTCGAAAAGTGCTGATTCTCAGCCTAGTTTGAATAAATGACTTTTGAATTTTGACTGCCAAGTCAGGTCTCAAGTTCGAACCCAAGGCTGACAGCTGAGTTTTCGGATTCATGTGCGTATTGTTTAATTATCACTTGCTTCAAAAACGGTGAAGGAAAACATCGTGAGAAAACCGGTATGCCTGCGAAATATTTCTCGACGGCATGTGAAGCCAAGTCACAGGCCCATGGGCGGCATAAAAGCTCTGACACCAGCACGCGTAGCATGACAACCATAGAAACGAGTTTTCTTCGTGTTTTGTCGACGGAAGAATAGACAAAATGACAGATTGTGATTGATTATCTGTCATTTTGTCTATTCTTCCGTCGACAAAACCTATTTCTATAGTGGTCATGCTAAGCGTGCTGGTTAGTTACTAAGCACACGAAAAATAAAGAAATCTAAAAAACTATAGGGTTAGACTGAATGCAAAAGGTGAAGGACCGATTATCCTGGTGTCATTTGGGAGAGATCTATGTCTAGCAGTAGGGAATGATAATTATATTGAAGAACCAAATACTTAACACTTTAAGATTTCAAAAGTACTTTACAATACGACATTTGGTCCTCTGACCCGCTAATAATTCGACCCGTCACATATTATTAACGGTCGCGTTAACCGAACAAAGAACAAAAGCTATTCGAATATCGAACACTCACAAACGAACAAAGCTTTGTTTTTTTATTTCAGTTCGACATTCGAAACTGTTTTGACGTTCCAGTGTTCCATTTTTGAAAAAATATTATTATCGCTCTCTGGGTCTTATGAGCGATCAATAATAAGTAACTGGTCACCAGTATTCTTGTTTATAGTTTTGAAATACTAAACAGAAACAGCTGCTTATCGTTATTTGAGAGTTATGTGACGACTACTTGGCAGTAGCCCCACACACATAATCATTTTGTTTAGACCAATATTGAGGTACCTACTATTAAGGTACAATGCCTTTTTCATTTTTATTTTTATTAGGAATCTTCTCTGGTTCGCACACAATAACTTACCAAAGTTTCATCACAATCGGTCGAACCATTTTCAATTTTTTACGAGAATAACGCACGGCTATTGAGTTTATAGATAGATAGACGACAAAGGACTATACCAATTTTGTTTGGTTCACTTCACAAAATCTACAGAAGTAGTCCGACTACTTGACAAAGCACAGGCTACGCCACGAAAATATAAATATGAAAAGAAAGGATACAGAGAACAAGCGAATTGCGAAGGTAGAATAAAGTCAAGATTATCTAGCAATAATTTTTCTAAGAATAGCATCTATGCTAATCTACTTACTCAATAAAAATCTTCAATTCATTCAGTAATTCACTGGCAAACAAGGCACAGAAGAAACCGCTGGGTCTAGCTACAGGCTTGAAACATTGCATGAAAGCGAGCAATAAGGCAGGATTTTTGAAAATTCTAAAGAGTTTAAATAGGAGATGAAAGTAAAGAAGGTCGTCATTTTTGCTGATGGGAAATTCTTTCGGGCACACGTCTTGTTTTCGGGCGGCTTTATTTCATGTATAAACATATCATTTACTTTTTTTTACTGTTTATAAAAACAAAAAAAAAAAACATTAAAAAATATAAAAAATAGTAGCCCACCGGTATCGGGAACAGGGTCCAAGCTACCGATGATCAGGGCTGCTGAGAGAGGAACCTCCTAACGATACGCGCCGCGTCCAGAAGTACCGCTTTTTGGATCAAGCCCTTGATCCAGCTGCCTAACGAGAGCCTCCTCAGGCGTTGGTCGAGGCTCTTGGCTATGCCATTGGCCGTCACGACTATCGGCACAATGACTGCTATATCCACAACCTCGCGAGCCCGGTCGCGTCACTTAGGTCATCTACTTAATCTGCTTATCTTTTTCAGCTTTCACAAAGTTCTCGTCATGCGGGACCGCTATATCAATAATCATTGTGCGACGCTCTAATCGATCGATCACCACTTTGCATGGCTTATTGGCAACAATAGTCCTGTATATTATTATTTTTATTACAACCCTGTATTTTCCCACTGCAAGCCAAAGGCCTCCCTTCCCTCTCTCCACTTTTCCCGGTCCACTGCGTTTGCGGGCCAATCCTCTAAGAAGGAGTCCAGCTGATCCCGCATCATGTTCATTATAGAGAGGTAAAATTGATTATTTTAGTATAAGATAAGATAATGTTTATTTGCCAAAAACAGTGTTTACGATTCCTTATAGTCTACATTAATAGCTAGGTTTACAAAAAACAAAATAAGATGCAAAGGAAGCATTTTGCTAATGAACTCCACACTAGGTCGAGCGAGTTCATGGGTGGCATTACCATATAGTGAAAATGCGCATTACATGAATACGTATGAAAAAGCGTTAATTTTTAGGGTAATTAAAACATTGTCTAGGTTTAAAGATGAAATTAAAACAGTTAAAAAAAAAAAAAGAAGAAAATTAAACAATAAAGTAGGTTAACAGATTATTGTAGCAATGTGCACTATGTGTAAGAATGTGTGTGAGTGTTTTGAGTGAGAGAGAGGGTGTGTGAGTGTGGGCATGTGTTAGTGTATTACGAAATTACCTTTAAAAGAGATTCGGATTCACTATATGATTGGGCTAGCAGCCATTTGCGAACAATCTTTTTTACTTGGCTTGTTCCAGAGTTACTGATGCCACACATTCTTACCGCTTTGTTGTATATGTGGCTGAGCAAGAATTCTTGCAAGTGTTGTGCGAAAGATGAACGTGTCCTTATTGAAGGACACTTGAAAACTCGATGTTTAAGAATGTTTGTTAAAGGTAATCTCTGAAAGAACTGCGGGTACCTATACCTACTTACATTTCACTCCGCACATTCCACTTTTTCACAAAACCAATAACTAGAATATTTATCAGCGTCAGGTATATTTGCCTGGCACCTGCTGAGCTAGACTCGCGCGAGCTAGAAAAAGTGCAGTGTGCGTCTCAAGGTTGCACCGAAGTGCAACCTTGAGACGCACACCGCACTTTTTTATGTTCGTTGATCCATTATTTTAAAGTGTGTCATATACAATGACAGACTATCACAATGTCTTGTTTTCTTCCTTTTTTATTTTTTGTTTGTTTGCATATTGGCACCTTGCAGCTATTTCCTAATAGCTAATTAGTAATTATTTAAACGTGCTTTTGTATGTTGTGCTGTTTTTTGTGTGCACTAAATAAACGATTTATCTATCTATCTACTGATCCGATTAGAAAAATTGTTTCACTGAGAGAAAGCTACACTATTGTCGAGTACCGTAGGATATGTTTTATGTCTTACACGCGAATGAAGTCGCGGGCAGAAGGTAGTAGAAAATATTGCATGAATAAAACTTGGAGATTCAATAGCATTTATTTTACATTCCAAAGATACGAGAACGAGGCTGTTGGTGTTGGTAATAAGCGTTTATGAAGCCTTTGCAGAACTTGAAAGCAACAGGTAGGCTTAGAATAAACTGCTACATGCTTTTCACCATAATCACAGATGATTACAGATAGTTCACTCCGCGAAATCATTTAAATAAAAAGCGACTCTTACATAAGATACAATAAAGAGCAATTCAGGTCGCACAGCGCTAATTATCTACAGTTATATTCCTCTACAAGTTGCTTCTCTTTCTATCGCGTAACTCTTTTATTCTGACTACGTCACACTGACTGAATTGACCCGACAAGACGAGCCCGCCGCGTACTTGTAGCTTCATACCTAAAATGCGGAGTGAACCATCAGTATTCATAGGATTTTTTCCGTCGGTACTTAACGGCTTTTCAACCTATGTTGTTGAAAAGCCGTTAAGAACCGACGGAAAAAATAGGTGACTCGTCTCAACTTTGATTATCCTCTTGTTTTGGTTATACAGCATGACGTATCAGAAAGGTGTGGTCATATTTAAGAGTGTGACGATCAAACTAAACAATTTTCTCCATTGGACCCGCATCGTAATCGCGAAAAAATTATGAGCCGTCCCAAACCCCAAATGGGGTTGAATAGTTATTGAAGTTCAGTTTGATAGTTTGTACCACACGTGAATCAGAAAGATGTGCTAATTATTAAGATAATGAGCACGTCTTTCTGATTTATGCTGATCTGATAATTATATTCTTTAATAAAGGGTAACAGATTCTTCAATATCGAAGCACAGTCAGAGTACCTACCTACTCGAGAGTATAGAGCTTACCCGTCTAAAACGCAAGAGTTTGTGATAAAAAGAAAACTTTTCCGTCGGAAAGCTGCTGCAGCCGAAACGCTCTATTTGATGCGAATACTATCTACTTCATGTTAGTTCGTACTGGTAGGTTCTTCAATTTCAATTTCAAATAGCCTTTACTAGCAATCTTAAAACAAGTTTTACAATTCATTTAAATGAAAGTTTAGACATTAGAATTCTTCAGACTGCTTTGCTCTTTAGCATAGGCCTCGTTAAGGCTTTTACATAGCTCGTGAGGTTTTCTCCTCCATGTCGGGGTCCAGCAGTAGTTTTCAAATCTTCTTCGCATCTTTGAAATGGTCTTCTTCTTTTCCTCTTTCTTTCTCCGAGATACCATTATGTTACTTCTCTGGCCCACCTCCCTTTTTGAGCCCTGAAGACATGACCTGCCCACTTCCATTTTAGTTTTTTAATTATATAAGTCACGTCTGCAACGTTTATTTTTCTTCTTATAATATTAAGATTTACTTTGTCTTTTTGATGTGTAACATCTTTCCTGCAATCTGTGGGAGTGATTTCGTGAAAAGGGACGGAAGTGTGTGACAGGAAGCCGGGTAAGCGCGCGCTATTTGAATTGACCAATGAACGCGCGCGGTGCTAGAGTTGGCCGTCAAATGTTACCAACCCATTTTCCGAGAGGTTGTTTGGTACTGTCAGCCAAGATGTCAGATGTTATACATGATATGTGAGTACTGTAAGGCTCGCTCGTTTTTTTATTTATATTCAGCATGCTCCTTTCTATGTTGTGTTTACATAGTTTCCAATCTTTTTGTGTTTTCTTTTGTTAGGGGCCACGTTTGGCAAGGTAAGTTCGTAGCTCATACTAATTAGATCAACCTATTATATGATGTGGTGCATGCTGCCCGTCTATTGTGTAAAAATAATACCGTGAAAACATTGGTGAAGTGAGCTGCATTCCAACTGATGCTAGAGATTGACACTATTCACTACTGACATCTCAATTCAAGTTCACTTCACCTACGTTTTCACCTTGAGATTTTACGCAATAGACCGGCTGTTATGTCTCTTCAATAACATGAGTCATGACAACTTCAAAGAATGGGAAGCTGGTGCGGTAGCAAGGGTTAAAGTTACATAAAGCCTGCCTTTACTGGCATGCAATGTTGTTATTTTCCTATTTACAACAAAGTCTCTCATTTGAGAGAGTATTAAATAAAACAATTTCTTCCTTTTTTGATTGCAATCCTTACAAATATTTATTGAAATCGCTTTTGCTTCAGATTCTGCTCAATCCGTCGGAAAGAAGCTGGATTATAGGCTCGATTATGAAAACTGCCTATACCCCTACGTTTTTCTTCAGACGCACAAGGTACTCTACCAACCTACATAATTTCATGAAAATCGGTAAAGTACGAGTACTACATTGAAACTTTTCAGTGAACATGAAAACCAATACCAAAAGGACAGATAGACTCTGTGCCATTAGTATCGACGATACATTTCTGTATCAGCAAATTAACACAATTTTCCTCATTGTTCTAATTCACGCTAAATGATCGATTCTCAGTGTATTCCTAGTACAAACATGGAGTTCCTCGGGGTATTATCTTAGGTCCATTACTATTTCAGTTATAAGTTTAGTATTGATAGCTATTTTATTGTGCTAAAAACATAGTATTACCGAAACTAAACTATTATGAAAAAGTGGCTTTTTTAAAAGTTGCAATTTTTATTTCACGAGAACAACGCTTTTGAATTTTGCGTTATTATAAGTACAATTATAAATAATTTTATTTCTGTAAGTAGGTTTGTAAAAACAGTTTTAAACGTCAATCATATTTTAAGAACTAGATGAGTTCGATAAAGTAAAGTGGGTATTGGGTTTTTCCATCTGGAATATCTCAGTAGGAGCCCGAAGTCTAAATATACCCCGGTTGATGGCAATGCTACCTCGGTGGTCTAGTGGTCGCAAGTGCTACAGCTGAGCATGAGGTCCTGGATTCAATTCCCATGTCGGGAAAAGTATTATTGGGTTTCTTAACTGGAATTTCTCTCTAGCAGCTTGATTTGTGCCCGGTTGATGGCAATGTAATCCCAAGTCCCATGTAATAGATTACATGGGACTACTATAGGTACACCTCTGCCTAACCCATCGTGGAATACAGGCATGATGTTATGTTATGTTATGAGATCGGTAGGGTACTTATATACGTCGTATATCGTGCCTGTAGCTACTAGAATAACTATGTCTTGATAAAAAGTCTTGCCATTCAGCAAGGTTGCTCTTGCTATCGGGGATTTGACCGCCCAAGGTGCGGCTGCGACAGTCGCAAGTAGCAACACTCTTGATTATTGTCTGTAGGCTGTTTTATTTTACCTGGCTCCTTTGTAAATCATGTTTGTATTAAATGAGATGTAGGTACAGTCTCGAGCGCTAATATGATCCACTTAGCAAAATTTAAAAGCGTTTTTTTCGTGGAATATTGACTGCGACTTTGAGATAAGGCTTATTTCCAAAATACTATGTTCGTAACAACATAAAATTACAATCACCACAGCAGGAGAAATCACTTTGTATACATATTATTAGTGTTCGTGAAGTCGTGACTGTACAGTCAACTGCAATTCGACAGTGACTGAGCTTAAATTAAGTGGGATGCGCTAAGGTAGCCCACGAAATTCAAATATTCTTACGTTTTTTGCAATTTGCAGTTCAGTGTCAGGTTGCATGTTGATTAAAATATGATTTGCGATCGTAACAAATATGGCTTTACAGAGTTATAATCATTAGAATCAGCAATACATCTTCTTAGTTTGAATTGCCTGCAAATGTCATGATTTCATGAAACAGTCATTCAATAGGATAATAAGAACTTGGAGAGTTGTGTTGATAATTTTTATGATTATAATCCTCTAAATAAATATTTGATAGGGCCGCGAATAATATTTAGATCAACATAGAACCTGATACTGACCTGCAAATTGCAAAAATGTAAGAATATTTGAATATCACGGGCTACCCTGACGCTCTCGCCTTAGTCGTAGCAGTAAAGGTGGTTTTCGCGTGTTGACGGTACAATATATAATTTAATCTTCTGCATCGTGATGCTTTTTGTGTTACAATTTGCATGTTTTTTTTATTAGATAGAACAGTTGCAAGACTTGCAAGTTTCATCTATAGGTGCTTTGGTTTCCTATGAAAGCTGTTCCGTCATATTATATCGGCCGTCATGAAAATCTGCCATTTTCACCAGTCAATCTGCTGACCCTTTTCCCAACTATGTTGGGGTCGGCTTCCAGTCTAACCGGATGCAGCTGAATACCAGTATTTTACAAGGAGCGACTGCCTGTTTGACCTCCACAACACAGTAACTGGGTAATACGATACCCCTTGGTAAGACTGGTTGTCGGACTTTCGGGCTTCTGACGACCCGTAACGACTGTCAAAGATCCACGAATGACAGCCGGGACCAACGTCTTAATATGCTTTCCGAGGCACGGAGGAGTCTCGGTATGTAAAGATGGTCACCCATCCACATACCAACCCTCGTAATTTTTACCAGTATTTGTCATTAATGTGTCAATAAATGCTCTGTACTTGGACAGCACTTATTATGTGACCGTTGTCTTCTTTCTTAGGAAACCAAGGCTTCATCTTGTAGACTATGCTTGTAGATGGCTGGATGGATGAACCAAGGCTTCATCTTGTAGACTATGCCGGCAGCAAGTGTGCGTTGTGTTGCGTAAAGTAAATTATTACTATTGTATAGAATCATGTTCTTCTAACTATTCAGACAGCTGTGCTGCTGGGGAGTTTGTTGCGCCACTTCTTCTTCCCAGCTAAAGCACTAGGAAGTGGTGAAGGGTGGGCGTTTTTGGGGGACTGTCTTATGTAATTTTTGACGTTCGAATAGTGCTGATTTTCAGCCTAGTTTGAATAAATGACTTTTGAATTTGAATTGATGATTGTTTTAACTTAATTTTTATTCTGTCTGCCTCGTTGGTCTAGTGGTCGCAAGCGCTACTGCAGAGCATGAGGTCTTAGATTCGATTCCCATGTCGGGAAAAGTATTATTGGGTTTTTTGAACTGGAATTTCTCACTAGCAGCTTGATTTGTGCCCGGTTGACGACAATAGGCTCGTCCCCTATTACATGGGACTTAAACGTACCCTGGTACACGTCTGCCCAGCCCTTCGGGGAAACTAGGCGTGATGTTATGATGTTAAATTTAATTATTTTCAGTGCTAGGTTTGCAAAGTGTTTTAAATGCTTCGGATAGGCTGTTGTTAAACCGTAACGGAACGAGAATTTATAAAAATAATCGTTTCATAGTTTTCGAGACGTAAGTTCTGAAAAGCATTTTTCTATTCAAGTATCTGAAAAACAATTTTGTAAACGCAAAGAATCATTTTGATTAATACATTATGCGGGCCACAGACGTTCAATTAATTTGATCAAACAGGCTGGTTCAAACAGTTCGATCAAATAGAAATACGAAAATTCAGATCGTCACTGGAAAGGCAAAATTACTAAACCGCCAGGTTACCAATTTGGCGGTTAAGTAATTTTGCCTTTCCAGTGTTTTTCATGCCATTTGCAAGTAATTTTTTATCAAATTTTCCCACTTACATTCATGCCAATTTGATAAAACTGTTTGAACCAGCCTGTTTGATCAAATTACTTGAACGTCTATGGACCGCATTAGACTAAGGGGTTTATTCATTAATTAACGTTGCTTCAAGTTAAGTAATGATTAGCGACTGTTTAACCATACATTTTAATAAACCCCTATGTAAATAAGATTTAGAAAATCGTCTCTTCTGAATATAGATTAATCATCTAGCTAGGAGAGCAGCAATTCACCCATAATTCGTGTGTAGGTAGGTACACCATGTAATTCTTAATGTATACTTTGTAAGTCCCTCATGTAGTAGGTACAAAACCATTATGTGCCTAGATAAATAAACACCAAACAGCTGATGATGAAGGAAGAGATCAACCACTCGCTGTGCAATCCAACAAGGGTTATTTTTACTAGCTTGATGGAGCTGATGAAACCCAAACTGCCATTTTTCTAGCCAAAACTGTCACAAACATATTACAAAAGGGCGGTTTTCAGCTCACGAAATGATCATCAAACGATAATAATTTTATGATTAGAATAACATTTACCTTACAGGAATCCAATAGGAGAAGCAAGGCAGCAATGATCATTACTAAACATTATCAGAATATCACACAGCACAATAATACCAAAACAAAAAAACACAAAATCACCGCCATCGCGCCATTGTTATTTTCAAATTTCGAAAAACCGAAACGTCACCACGTCACTACCATAACTGGAAACTGCACTTTTTTTTACTAACAAAACATTCTAAACTTAAAAATTTAATTTTAAAATGTCACTTTTAATTAATGATTACAATTTTAATCATAACAAATTAATTTGGTAAAGTTCTGTACGTTATCTCAAGGCGATCGTCGCCGGTTGACTGACAGGCGATGCCGTGTCCCGCTCCCTCACATCCAGAGGGATAGGGGGCGAGAGGGCAACGGGAGGGGGGTAATCCCGGCTTAGAGGCTGAGGTGAGCGATAACAGCATGGAGTATTTTGACACGAATTTTTGTAAAAGGTATTATGTATTATGAGTAGGCTGTATTGGAAGATTGGAGAGACGCCTTTGCCTGCCTACCTAACGAAAAGCGTTTTTATGAAAAATTGTAGGCATAACTTGACGTTCTATTTTGAAATATTTCTGATTTAAAATGCAAGCCAACGTATTTTATACCAATAGTCACAGGCAGTCCCTCTCATCTAGAGGAGGGCTGTGTCCTAACAGTGGGAACATTATAGGCCTGATTGAGATTGAGAGAGTCATGGAGACTATCAAAGGAGGTCATGGATACGCAATATTCAACCTTATTGGATTTAGTTATTCCAAAAAAGATTCTTACCTACCTACTCAGTTCTTACTGGTTAATCAGTCGTATTAGATTTAACCTCAAAGCTTTGTGAAGAAAAGCATGGAATTGTCGACACCGTCGCCTTAAACATCTAGGTACTTACCTACAAAGCTTTTTACCTGCACTGTGCAGATAACCTAAATCAATCAAATAAACATAAAAGAACGTAGTCTGGCCTCCGCGCTTATCTACATACTTAGTCTCAAAACTCATTCTATTAAAATATTTGATCGCTAAAAGCTCATTTTCCGTGAAAACGACATTATGTTTCCATAAAAAGCTGCGTTTGTCATAACTCAGACGAAACCATTACTCGACCACAGACTAAACAAAACGAGCGCGGGAAACAGGTTTTCTTTTTTTTTTCAACTCGTTTGCATTTGACGTTTGCCACTTCCCGCCTCCGTGCGTCGTGCGCGCTGATTGGTTGACGGACGCCCAACCAGCGTGAAGTAAGACTGTTCTATTATATGAATGTCCGGTGATTTTTTAATTTGAATTGGCTTAATTTTTTTTTTGGCTGCTTTCTGCCTTTTGTTGTCTGTTATTTATGGGCTGTGCAATGATTAATTTTGACGTTTTTACAAATGATTATTCACGAGATTTTTTGCGGTGCTTTTACAATAGGTACCTACTGTTTCGACGAGTATATTAAATACTTACCCCTACGACCATAAATAAGGCTCGTATATAATAACCTGCCTCGTTGGTCTAGTGGTAGCAAGCGTTATTGCTGAGCTGAGCATGAAGTCTTAGGTTCGATTCCTAGGTCGGACAAAGTATTATTGGCTTTTTCTATCTGAAATTTCGCAGTAGCAGCCCGAAGTCTGGATATGTGCCCGGTTGATGGCAGAAGGCTCGCCCCCCTATTACATGGGAATAATAGGGGTATTACATGGGACTTTAAACATATAACTGGTGAAATGTGGGTACACTTCTGCCCAACCCTTCAGGGTAACAAGGCATGATGTACAACCTATCAGCCTAGCGTTTTCCCAATTATGTTGATGTCTGCTTCCAGTTCATCTGGATGCATCTGAATGACATGGAACGACTGCCTATCTGACTTCCACAACCCAGTTATGTATGTCACCATAAAATATTGATGAAACTTCGCAACATTTAATTATACTTTAAAGAGCCCTTTCTTAATCATTGATCCACAAAAAGTTGCCTGATGATGTCAAAAAGTTATCTGTTCATCAATTCAAGTTAAAGCTGCATAAATTCCTGGTGAATAAATGTTATTATAATGTTAAGGAGTACCTACTTACAGGATAAAAATATAGATAGATACATAAAGTAAGAGTAATTTACTGACACTGAATAATATGGCAATACAATTAGGTTGACATGCTATAATAATTTAATTTGTCATCTGTATAATTTTATTTTAATTTGAACCAATACTTCAATTTAATTTATTTGATTGTTAAGTCTATGACATGTATTACAATACATCTGACAATTTTTATTTTAAGAATAATAATTTTGTAATGTTATTTTAATCATTATTTAATTAGATTAAGAATAATATAAATTTTTGCACACCTTAGTAGGTAATGATACAGAGTACTTTATAGTTATTTGTAACATCTGTTTATACCTACCTGTATTAAGCAAATAAATAATTTGATTTGAAAGGATTTCAGTTAAAGCCTGGTCAAGTCTCTAATCAGAAAATACCTACCTACCCGTGACATTTTAGCGCAGTTGATGGGCAGTGCTACCTTCCTGCTATCTAATTACCAATGATCGGAGTAGGTAGATTGATTTTTGGTACTTGTATCATAAATGCACACAGAAAGAATAACATGGATAAGCAATTTTTCCGGAAAGCAATTCCGGTATTTCCGGATTCAATTAAATATTGTTAATGTTGGTAGTGATATTATTACTACTCAATTCAAAGTTGGTGATGGTATGTTCAACAGCTTAAGCAAACAAACACAATACTAATAATATTGGTTTAAACTCCTTGTAACAAGTAAAATATTACTTACCAAAGCTTGGAATCGTGACTGTTTGCCGTTAAAAAAATATGAAGAATATAATATTGCTCATTTTAATACAATTCCTACCTAAGGTTTTTTTTAAATAATCAACCAATTCCGGAGGAATGTCCATATTAATATATACGTTTCGGATCAATGACCCCAATTCAATCTACCTACTCCGATCATTGCTAATTACGCAACACATTTTCGTAAACGATTACGACAAATTTGTTTCGTTTTGACAGTTCAATAACATTCATTGCGTTATTTACGTTGTTGAGTAGATATTTTTTTCGAACTTATGTAGCAATGGATTAGCAATTTGTATCAAAACGATTCAGATTCCGATAGATCGTATAGTACGCAATTAGGGTACTGGTAATAGTCGGCTTTGACGCCTGCAGTCAATGATCGGTCGGCTCGGCTGCCAGTGTAACCGAATGCAGCTGAATGTCATTATTTTACGTAATACGATACCCCTTGGTAAGACATGGTTGTCAGACTTTTGGGCTTCTGACTACTCGTAACGACTCTCAAAGATCTAAGAATGACAACCGCTAGCCGGCACTAATGGCTTAACGTGCTTTTAGAGTTCCGAGGCACGCAGGGGTCTCGATATGGGGTGTCCCATCCACGAACCGACCGCGGCAGACGTATTCTTCTAAATTCCACCTAATTAAACCTAGTTTTTTGACAAATTGTACCTCTACCATTCCATGACCTCATTAATTTACTGCAACGTAGGCCATCATTAAAGACAAATCTGTAATTAAACTTAGACAGAGTAACAATGAACAACTTGCGTTGATAATTACGGCCGCGTCGTTAGCCGGCGCCATTTTGTTACAAATTGGACTAATTTGACAGCTCTCCCCGTCTCCCTTCCTAGGGGTGACAGCCTCCAACTACCAAGTTGTTAAACGGGGAGATAAAAGTGAGTTTGTTTTAAAGTTTAACCGTCTTTACGTAACTTTGGTTTTACGATATCTAGTCAGAGTTTGGTTTTCAATGTAAAAAACTGTTTAGATTTGACCTAAGAGTTTGGTGGATAAGTTTTACGACTAGTTCAATACAAAACCAAGATAATATCTGGAGTTTAAAAGTCGTTTTGGTGTTTCTTCTCAGAATTGTCGGTTAGGAAACACGAACCTCATTTTTATGATTTTTTCTAAGTGTTTTTTAAAACCAATTTACGGAAATAAAATATAATTAATAATTTAAGCTAAACAGCAGAGTCTGTGTCTATGGTCTAGCTAGTTGACACTCACCCATTATGCATTTGGGAAACAATTACCTAACAAATAAAAGTGCTCTATTGCATTTTCAACGCTCGGCTTAGCGCCAAAAGTTGAAAATCAACGGCGCGCTTTTATTTAGGCATAGGTAAAAGTACGTGTAACCGCAACATTACTGGTTTCTATGTAATTCTTTGAAAAATACCTTCTGTAGCTAGCGACACATCGTCGATTTCATAGAAATACATAGAAACTAGTAGTGTCGCGGCGACACGTCGTCTGCTGCTGCTGCCTGCAGCGGGCTATGGAATTGTACCTTAATAGTCCGCTTTTGTTTAGGCATTTAGGCATTTCACATTTGGGTGGAGCCATGTAGTCCCTATCACAACTAGGTAAGGTCGGTTTCTATTCTAGTTTAAGCCCACGTTCGAATGGACGTAAATATATCGCGGCGTGGTTTTATCGCGCATTCGATTTTCAACTCCCGATGTTGAGCCGAGCGTTCAGAATCCGTGCATCGCAAAACACACGATAGGATCTTCAAGTCTTGGCGCTAAGCAGAGCGTGAAAATCCAGTGTCGCCGAAAACGGTACGCTACGCGGCTTAGCGTAAGCAACCGGCCAGTGGGCGTAGCGCTACGAAAAATTCGTAGACGTAGCCTACGCCTACGAATACTTCGTAGCGCTACGCCGTCCGGTACGCGGTCACCGCTGTATAGAGAATTTTTCGGCTTCATCGGCCATCCAAACTTAGTTTATAATAAAAACATCAGTGTAATATTAAAGCTACTTATGTAATTTAAATTCAATAGGTAAGTGTTGATTCAGGCAATAAAAATTGATTTAAAAAAAACTGAAACAATTTATGGGAGGTGAAAGCGTCGATCAAAGTTACCTGTCCCACCGCCAACGAGGAAGCGTCCCGTGTAAGTAAAAGAGATACATAAATATTAATAAAATCCCTGACTGTTCACACCGCCGGCGATTATTCGTTTGTTGCAGCGACATGAGCTAACAAAGAGAGAACTCGCTCAGCAACGTTCGCTTGGCGGACAGAAGACTCGCTGAGAAACTCGCACTTGGTACATCTTACCAGCGAGTAACCGCTCGTCGCCGTCGTGCTCTCGTTGCTCGTTGCTCGCCAACTTATTTTTAGTTGCTAACTCTACTCGCTTCTCGTTTATCGTCGGCGGTGGGACAGGTGTCAAAGGGCACTGAAACTTGGTGCTGACACACACACTCACACTTGGTGCTGATTCTCTTGTACACCGAACTAAACTTAACTAAACTATCACTAAAAATCAATGAGAATCTTAAAGATATTCTGCAAAAAAAAACCTCTAAATTTAAAAATAATTTTGACACAACTAAATCGAATTTGACAATCGCGACTCCACGTGGTACATACTTGTTAATTTGCTCTACCCGTGATTTTTTTTAGAGCCGGAGGCGCGCAGCTGGGCCGCCTCGACGTGTTTTATATGGATTTTTTCACTTTTTACCTACGTGTTGAGTATTAGGGGTGTATGGGTTTCAAAAAGGGGGTCGAAATTATCATTATTTGCGATTGTACACACCATTTTCGAGATATAAGCAAAAGAAAAGAAAATAATATACAGTAGGTACTGTTTTTGCACCTGAAGTCAAGGTGTTCGTGTGAATTTTAGTTCGACAACTAATAGTATTCATCACATTATACACAATTTTTCATCGCGATTAAAAATCGTCAGATTTAGTTAGACAATCAAAATTTTAGGTGAAAAACGTCAAATTCAGAATAGCAAAATTGACATTTTCACTAAATTAAAATCTCAGTGCTATCTCAGTGCTGTCAAACTAAAATATAGTTAAGTTGTGTCACTTTAGTCTGTTTCAGAATGGGAAATCGTCGTTTGACAGGAATAAACAAAATTTTGATGATTTTTAGTCTAGTTTAGAGGCATTTGTGACAAGAGAATCGGCACACCAATACCGATCTACCGTGACCAAGTTCAGGTCCTTCTAACCGGAAAATAAGTACTTATCGCTGTTTGGTGGCAGAAATAGATATTGTGGTATATAGTCGGAATATAGTTTGACCGAGACCGCTGTATCGCGCCTTAAAAATGTGCGGCGAGGCGGGAGACAGTGCCGACGAATGAGCGTTGACGAATGAGCGGCTTGCACTGCCCCCCCGTCTCATGCTCATACCTAAGGCGCGGTACAGCGGTCTCGGTCAAACTATAGCTCCTTCACAAAAAAATCTCTACTACTATTCTTTAACAGAGGTCTTAGCTAAGGTGATATGTATATAGATATGGAGTAACGAGTCTGGTACGTCGTAACTAAGTACTAACTGTCCCGTTAGTGGTTGCAAGCGTTACTGATGAGCAGGCCCTGGGTTCGATTTTCAGGTCGGGCAAAGTGGTATTGGGTTTTGAACGGATTTGGTTGAAATTTGGCACATGGGTAGATCCCGATATTCCCACGAGATCGAGACCTATGCGGGTGAAACCGCGGGACGCAGCTAGTAAATTATAAATTAAAATACAGTATCTACATTATTGGTATGGTTGGTAATGTCAGATCATTATTATTATGACGTAGTACCGGACGAACCTTTTCGCAATACCTACCTACTTCTTTATACAGAAGCGCATAGTCATAATTTGTCAAAGACACCCCTCAAAAAATCAATGGTAAACAATTTTTCTAAACCATTGACTCTGCAGTACTAATGATCAGTAAAATATAATAAAACAATGCACATAAAGGTCGGGACACACGGTCCTTGTTAGCGGCACGTGTCGCGCCGTGTGATGTCACCCGTGTGAACGAGACGTCATCAGTCGTACCGTGATATTTTTTTTTGTTATGATGTTGGTAGCATTGATTGAGAACACTGAGATGTTTTGTTGGGCATTTTGAAAGTAGAATCTGATAGTAAAAAAAAAAAAATAGAAGATATGGAAGTAGAAAGTCAAATTGCTTCGTTGATCTAGTTACCACTTGAACCGCGTGGGATCTTGAGTTCAATCCCAAGTTGGTGGCAATAGGCTCGCACCTTGTCATGTGTCACCAAGTCATGGACTTAAACCTACCTGGCCAAAGTGGGTGTATTAAACACTGCCTATCATATCGGGGAATAGAGGCTGTTTTTCTTGTTTGCAAAACAGTAATGTCTATCCAAAAGTACCAACTTCGAAGCTAACAAAAAAATATATATTATAATGTCACATAGGTACAGTAAAACTATTTTCTTAATGTTCCTCGGGAATCAGCGCATTTCTGAATACAAACGAACGCTAATTTCTATATCCATCAATTATTAGATTTATCGTGTAAAATTATTTGAATTCAGAAGTAGGTAACTACTTTATTTTTGTTACTTACAGCTCTGGACCGACCGCAGAGCGTAAAAACCAACAATAAAGTACTAAGTTCTGAATTCAAATTATCATACAAATTTGGAAATGGATGATTCTCGAGGGACATTAAGAAAATAGTTGACCTGTACTACTAACGTATTATAAACAAACATTTAAATACTTTCACAGCGCCTCTGGCGATCTTCACAGGCGGCTACCATCTCAGCGGTAGGTCGCAGGCGCCATCAACGCTGTTAACAATATGGAACCCGCTCGCTATTATAAAACGCCCCAGGGTGACATACGGCCGAGATAATTGAAGCGTGTGATATGAGAATTATAGATACAGGTTTGTGAATTAGATATTTTAATGAATATTATGTAAGTGTGGTAAGAGGATAGGAATAAAATTTGAAGTGCTTTTCTTCGATCGTTTGGTCCATTGAAGAGAATGAATTAAAGGCGATTAACAGCCCACGTTATATGTGGATTGGTTGAAATTTGTAATCGGTTGAAACCGGGTGAACTAGACACCTCTGCGGTTTCATTTGGGGCAGTGTTGCCAGGTCTGGTTTTCATTTTACCCCAGGCTTAGTCTCAATTTACCCGAAATTCAATTTTAATTTGAAAAAATACCCTAAATTTATTTATTCCCTTAAGTTTTTTTTTACTTTACAAAAACAACTACATATTTTTTAATACTAAACTAAATACTATAATTCCTTTACACTTAACTTTCATACTTCATGGAGAGAAGAATGCGTGTACCCTTAACAAATTAGAATTAAACTAAACATTAATCGATACATTCAAACTTTAAAATCAGAAGTAGTATTGCAGAAATGCAGAGTAAAGTAATAATTGTCTTTGCCTGTATGTTTAGATAAACAATAGTCCATTCCGAAGTAGTCTTATATGCGAATCAAACCTTACCCTAAAAGTACCCAAAAACAATGAATACCCCAAAATTAGCCTGCTGTATTAGTTTTACTCTAAATCTAGGGTAAATTACCCTAAGTTGGCATCACTGATTTGGGGAATACTAGCGTAATTTTACAGAATTATTTGGTCGTTTTTACGATGCGACTGCCCTCTATTATCGAATAGAGGTTTAAAAGATTATTTGTACACTAGGGTTAATTGAAGCGCTATCTATTGGCGAATAGCACCAACAAAATTTCAATCGTTCCTTCATGTGACGTTAGATGGCGTCGTTTTAAAACTGAATAATTAGCGTAATATTCGCATGAAAAATAAAACAATTTAATCTTATAAAATATACAATTTATTCTTAGAAAATAAGCTTACAAAGTAACTAAAATAATTAACGGATAGTTTAGAAAGCAAGTTTCTTCATGAGCAAGTACATGTGCTGGTCTACTTCAAAACCATGCAAATTGTTTGCATCTCCTTGTAGGCGCATTAGAAGGCCTCCAAACGAGACGTATGCTGCTAACCGCGATGCTGGTTCCATAGCTCCTTCGTCACCTTCTATCCTGGGAATAGAGAGAAATAAATAAAATTATTTCCAACATAATACAGTAATAATCCCAATACTTATTTGTGTTAGACTTATTTTAACTAACTCTTGTGCCCATATAAAAACAGTTATATCCAATTGTAGGACTTCAGGCAGCATAATGAGCAGGTGTACCACCTGAGTTGACAGGTTTGTTCCAGTACTGGTACTCCAACCAGTTAAACCAAGTTTGTTGGGGAGACGTTCTATCTGAAGAGTACAGGTTGGAGTGTGGGGTGAGACAGGGGGGGTTGACCTCACCTAAGCTTTTCAACCTGTATGTAAATAAGTTGATCGTTGAACTCAGCAGCAGACCAGTTGGATGCAAAATAGACAGTGCTAGCGTCAATAATTTGAGTTAGTTAATGACATGGTGCTGCTGGGTCCAACGCCTGGCTCAATCAGGGAGATGCTGAACGTCTGTGAAAGATATGCAGTAGCCCACGGCCTGTTATACAATGTGACTAAAAGTGAATACCTGGTCTTTGCTGTCCCCCAGGAAACATCTAAATTATGAGCCCTTAACATCCCTCAATGGATGGGCACTTAAAAGTGTTGACAAATTTAAATACTTGGGACATTATGTCACCGAGGACTTCAAGGATCAGGTAAATATGGATCATGAACGCAGAGCGCTAGCAACCAGATGCAACATGTCGTCTCAGAAGGCCAAAATAACTCTGTTTGAAGCTTATAGTCAAGGGTTCTACATGGACAGTTTGTGGGTCAACGGTACACGTGTGCAATATAATAATGGCTTCAGGGTGCTGTTGAGGTTACCCCGGTTCTGCAGCGGGTCTGGCATGTTTGCTGTAGAGCGCACTGACAACTTTAATGCCATTATGAGGAAGAAGGCCGCATCTTTAATAAGCAGAATGAGGGATAGCAGCAATAGAACCAAACCCTAGCTGAGCAGCACCATGCACAACTGCTAAGACACTGTCCAGTTGCTCCTGTGGCAGGGATGAGAAATAATTATGTGTAATTAGTTAAAAAATAATAACCCATAGTTGATAAGTTTGTTTTTGTACTAACTAGTGGACTTATTTTGTCAAATGAAAAAAAAAAAAAATATAATAATCTCTCTTTGATGTTATACCAAATTACTATGATCATAAAACGATTGTTCTAACTGTGTGGGTGTCAAAATATTACAGTGTATGTAGGTTTAAATAATAACAATAACAACTTAACGAATAATATGACAGAACTGTGGAGATGACTCGAGTTGTGTAGACCATATCAAGAAGGCACTGAGAAGGTAACTGGGCAGATTAATTCAATACTAATAACATACGACTTTTGACAGTTCCAAGTGC
This sequence comes from Xanthia icteritia, assembly GCA_949128155.2. Lineage (NCBI taxonomy): Eukaryota > Metazoa > Arthropoda > Insecta > Lepidoptera > Noctuidae > Xanthia > Xanthia icteritia. The sequence goes on along the minus strand of OY855862.1, from coordinate 4,711,601 downwards.
ACAGTTAGGAAAATCGAGGTATACTTATAAACAAAGTTTTAAAAAAAATAGGAATTGTGTAGGCCTGTTTCTGTTATCTTTTTTAAACTTTTGCTGTCAAATATTTGAAAACTACTTACTTGATTCTACTGAATCGATCGTAAAAACAAAATATTGAGATTAAGATAGGCATCCTTTATAGGATCTAATACTCTAAGTACCGATAGAGGGCTTGGGCTAAATGAAATGATAACAGCCGCACGGGTCGATCGAAAGTTGCCGTAGTCGATTCGTGGACCATCCATCGAGACCCCTCCGTGCCTCGAAAGCACGTTAAGCCGTTGGTCCCGGCTGTCATTTGTAGATCTGTGATAGTCGTTAGTAGGCGGATTGATTGACTCTAAGTACTGATAGAATAATAATTGGTCTTAGAACACTGTTGTTAAAACTAACCTGTAAACTTTTCCCGACATGACATATTCAAAACTGTCGGCGCGGTTTCCCTCCGTTTCTAGAGGGTTCCATTCACCACCATCAGGATAACCGTTCTCCCTGAGAGTTGTAGCAAGCACTAATCTAAACTTATCACCCAGTTCCATTGGATAAATCCACGAATTTATGTCCAAAATAAGGTCCATCTTAAACGACTCTGATTCGCAATGTAAACGGCTACATCGATCGAATTTCTTGCCTTCAGGATCTATATCTTTTACATTAAATATGTCTTCGAATAATACGCCTGCCATTCTCCTATTTTATTTGATTAATACCTAAAAAATCTAGAAATTTAAAATAATAACACGCTTTTGCTTGACCACAGAGTTTGACTCACAACATGACAGATGTTTTCTTTAAGTTGGTACTTTAGTATTTTGGTGAACGTGTAGTAGGTCTAAATTCGGATAGACGGTCACGTTGATAAATTTTTCAAAACTTTTCTTTCTTTCTTTCTTTTCTCTCTAATATAAAAAAGCAAAAACTGACTGACTGACATACGCTGGTATGTCCGTCAACACAGCCGAAACTACTGGGACTAGAAACGTGACTTTGTACCTACATGTACTGTACAAGACTACCTCTTTTATAATGCAGATGAGCAGGAGTTTTTGGAAATTCAACCTATATGATGAGATTTCGTTTCTATGAAAAATCTTAATCCTTTAGTTAAGGAACTTGGTACGAATACTTGCCTAGTAATAAAATTGATAATTATTAGTTTTCAAAACTGGGTAGTTTTAAAAACGCGGCCCAATTAACTCGGTCAGTATTAATACTTTTGAGAGCAAATAAAGAAAAACTAGGTTTTGGGTTTTTCGAAAACCTACTCCTGATGTGGCTTTTTTGCCACATCAGGAGTAGGTTGTCGTAATTACGTTTTTAGGGATATGGTATATGTGAAAATTTTTATTCCATTGATCTTGAATCTTAGTTTGAATATATACCTACGTATCTAAATAAATTAGGTAATAAGAGCGTACTCATTAATTTTAGAAAACTACCTTTAAAGAAGTGGAATGAATGAATTAAATGGTGGAATTTGTAGAAGAAAATATGAAATTCACGCGAACGAAGTCGCGGGCAACGTACTGTTCTACTAATAATATAAATACAAATCATTCTGTAACCATATCTAAAAAAAATATCCGAACAAAATCATTGTGTATCAGTTGGCAGCTCCACCATACTAGTCGAGCGCCACCTCGTGGTGAGTTTATTTCCAAAATAAACGTAAAACCTCGAGTTTGCTTGCCTGAAGGTGAAGCTGAAGCTAACCTAAAAATTAACATTGCACGTGTCGGCGCTTTGTTTGTGCGCTTTACAATAAAATTAACAAACAATAGTAACGGTTGGCACGCGGGGCTGACCCAAATATCGTTTTGAACGAGTACAGTGCGTAATCACGAAAGAAACAAGTCACTAATCGAAAATGACGGAGGTTCTACAACCCGGCGCAGAAGTGTTTTCGGAGAAGAAAAAGAAGAAAGTCAAGGAACAAGTGTCTCTAGGCACATTCCAGAAGCTAGGGGACTTCAAAATCGAGCCTACAGAAGCGGTTACAAAGTTGGATACAGCATATTGGCCATTGTTATTGAAGAATTTTGATCGTCTCAATGTGCGCACAAACCACTACACGCCGCTTCCATTCGGTCACTCGCCACTGAAGCGCCCGATTGCTGAATACGTGAAGGCTGGCTTCATAAACGTCGATAAACCCAGCAACCCAAGCTCGCACGAGGTAGTTTCGTGGATTAAACGCATCTTGAAAGTTGAAAAAACTGGTCATTCGGGCACGTTGGATCCTAAAGTGACAGGTTGTTTGATCGTGTGCATTGACCGCGCGACAAGACTCGTCAAATCTCAGCAGAACGCTGGTAAGGAGTACGTCGCAGTCTTCAGCTTACATTCAGCCGTCGAAAATGTCCAGAAAGTTACTCAAGGTCTTGAGAAATTACGCGGGGCGCTGTTCCAACGTCCACCTCTTATTTCAGCTGTCAAACGTCAGCTTCGTGTCCGTTCAGTGTATGACAGCAAACTCCTTGACTTCGACAAGGAACGTAATATTGGTGTGTTCTGGGTCAGCTGTGAAGCTGGCTCCTACATCCGTACCATGTGTGTACACTTAGGATTAATGCTTGGAGTCGGTGGACAGATGATTGAACTCAGAAGAGTCCGCTCTGGTATCCAGGGAGAACAAGAAGGCATGGTTACCATGCATGACATCTTAGACGCGCAATGGGCATATGAAAACCATAAGGATGAGACTTACCTGCGAAGAGTAATCAAACCTCTGGAAGGTTTATTAATAGCTCACAAGAGAATATTTATCAAAGACAGTGCAGTCAACGCTGTCTGCTACGGAGCTAAGGTCCTACTACCCGGTATCTTGAGGTACGAAGATGGTATTGAAATAGATCAAGAAATAGTCATAGTCACAACAAAAGGAGAAGCAGTTGCATTGGCGATTGCATTAATGACAACGTCAACCATGGCATCCTGCGATCACGGTGTAGCAGCTAAACTGAAAAGAGTAATCATGGAAAGAGACACATACCCAAGAAAATGGGGCTTAGGACCAAAAGCTTCACACAAGAAACAGCTGATTTCACAAGGAAAACTTGACAAATTTGGCAAACCAAACGAAAATACCCCATCAGAATGGCTGAATAGTTATGTAGATTTTAAGGGCAAGAATGAGAATGGAGATGCGGATGCCGATGAGGTTGGTAGAAAGAGGACGGCCAGCACAGCTAATGCGGATGACCCGAATAACTCAGTAGAAGTTAAGTCAGAGAAGAAGAAGAAGAAAAAGAAGAGAGACAGTGAAGCGCCTGACGCTGTGTAAGTATACATTTCTTGTTTCAAAATAAAAATTTCTAGGATAAAGTAAAGCACATCATACACATGACTGTAACTTGTACAAGAGTCCGCAAGTATCCAATCAGAAGTTATTATGGTAGAATGACATGCAAACCCTACTTGCATACTGTCTGCAAGTACCCATACCTGTACTTGCAGAGAGTATGCAAGTAGAGTACAGGTATGTTTACTTGCAGTAGGGGAAAATATATTTTAGATATGAGAAATACCAGAACTCAACATAATCAACATCTGTCAGCCATATATTTAAGTATTTATATCAAAGTAGGTTAAGTTGTGACTCCAACTGTTTGCACATACCACACAATATAGTTTACTTACACAACAATGTATTGTGTTATTTATTCTTATCAATGTCTATTAATATCTCCATACTAGCATACATAAGTAGAACAGATAGTTATATATTAATAACAAAAGGACTATCTATTGGAAGGTATGGTTTGATCCAAAAGTATCAGACGAAAGTGTAAGCAAACTGTTCAGGTTAAATTCTTTTGCAATCACTCACTAAAGGGAATTCCCTTTAGTGAGTGATTGCAAAAGAATTTAAACACATTCATTTGTATTTAGGTTTCAAGTTTATATCTCACCACTTTTTCTATTATTGTTTCAATAACATTTTTAAGTTGTAATTGAAAAATCATCTACGAGAATTGAGGTTATAAAAGTAACCTCAATTGTCAAATTAAAAACATCTTCAAGGTGATTTGAAATTAGAATTTCGGGTTTAAGTATTCAGATAATCAAATCAAAACACTCAATTTGTAAGTGACACTATAAATAGGCACAGGTATGTTTGATCCATTTGTTTACATTTTCATCAGATTCTTTAGAACAAACTATAATTAATAGCATCTGTATTTGAAGCCAGTAGTTACCTTAGGGCCATAAGAGCCATGCCCACTGATTTTATGCCAATTGTCTTGACAAACACTAGCATGTGGTATTATTGTAAAAAACATTTACAGTAGGTACACTAAACAAAAGGCGCGCGTGTTTAACTGTGTGTGGATAACATACTAGTATTATATAGTAGTATGAAATCATAGTGTCATGTGACATCAGTAACTTCTGCCCTACGCCTACGAGAAGCAGTCGTTAATTAATAATTTGTTGTTTTTTTTTTTTTTAAGTTTTTATTGTATTTTATTTGACTATGGAACCACAACATTCTTTTTTTAAATGCCCATTTTTCGTTATCATGTTTTTTTTTCTTTTCTACAGAGCGGAGGACGGCTCTGGTGACGCCACCATGGAAGCTGAAACGACAACAGAGGCTGATACATCAGTACGCAAGGAAAAGAAGAAAAAGAAAAAGAAGGACCGAGACCAGGAGAGGGCAGACGAATAACAAAAACCTGTATCATAATCTAGATTATAAGTTGAGAGTTTTAAATAAGCTGAATTAGATAGAAATAATACAATTTATATTTTGTGCGGATACATTTATGTTGAGAACGAGTTTCGCGCGATTTTGTTCTTCTACAAAGGTCGGATAATTTTTTTAAGCAAAAAAACAAAGCGTTATTTTATCTCAGATAATCTTTGAAGTCCAGTTGCAGAAGCAAATAGACAGATTAGCTTTATTTGAGCATCAAAACAAATATGCCAGTGACACATTTTTTAATATTAAATACACATTCTGTTATTGTCTCGATGTTCTAGCAATAGTTATTAAATATTTAGCTTAAATTTTTTATTTCTGTTAGTATCATTAAGATTTCTGTTTTCCATCTTTTTTTTTGTCTTTTTTCTTCCGTAAATATTGTGCTGTTGAAATGTAATGAACTTTAATATCCTAAGCTGCCTGTTTTTAGGATAGATACTACTTAATCAATTGCCTCCATAAAGTCTTTATAACTAAATAGGTTACGCTAGATTAATTAAGTCTATGGTCGTCGAATAAAGAGGAAGTTTTCGCAAATATTTTTATATTTTTAATACGGGTTTTTTCATATGCAGCCATTTAGACTATCTACTGTCCTCAAATAGTGCCTATGTTGTTGTAAAATTCTTAGTTACGTGCCGTTTTTAACTTTTTTGATTTCGCGCCAATAGTGGAGTCGGGTCTTTCCAGCCAGGTACTGTTCAAATATACATAAACAATATATTACATAATTAGGTACAGACGCCAGCACATCAACCTTCTACAATCTGTCAAATAACAAATTTCTTTAATAGATTTTCAACTTTATCAGTAAATAAGGTTCAAAGTTGATTGGGAAAATTTGACAGTTTTGGGTAGGTTGACCTGCTGGCGTCTGTACTACAATGATCATTGTGCGATAATATTTTCCGTGAGAGTTATAAATTTATAATAGTCATCAACATGTACAAATTGATTTGCCTTATTGATGTAGCCTTCGCATACTGTGGGCCCATCTTGATTGCCAAATAGTAGCCTTTTCTTCTGTACATTTTATAAATGAAAGTCTCTTTTCGTGTCTGCCTGTGTGACCGCTTGATCTTCTAAACTACGCAACGGATTTTGATGCGGTATTCATTATCATTTAGAGAATTTATTCTGGAAGGTTTATGTGATTACATTAATATTAAACCTTCATATAATAAAGAAACCTCGATGTTTTTTTTTAAATCTTATAATCCTCGCGAAGCAGGGGCGGGTCAATAGTTAGATCTACAACTAATGTTTTTGACGGTCGGGCGTATAATCATTAAAATTATTTTATAAGGTATTAGGGAACACTGAAATACGATGTGTATTTTTTGTATTTACCTGCATGAGCTAGTTATAGCAGGTCAAAGGTTGTCGCGTGAAAGAAGTCAATGATTATTTAATTCCAACTTATTGCTTCACCTCAACCCATCTAACATTGATATCAAGGAAATTCTTTTTTTAAAGCTGTTCCCCCGCAGCTTGTTAACCTATTAAAATAAGCAATGCAACTTACCTATCTAAAGCGCTGAGTAGATATTACTTTATTTGTGCAAATTACTTGCACTATGGAAACATTTATAGCAAGATACCTTGCTGAGAATTCCCATGCTGCAAGTAACCTTACTGCAAGTTTTATCGACATAAATCTTGCTGACCTTTACTTGCACAAGTAATCTTGCAAGAAGATTCAGCGCTTAAAAATAGTTTTAAACTTTTTGTGTAGGCATCTAAGTATAGCTTAATATGTTACTTAGAATTAAGTGCTAAATGTTTATAGTATAGTTAATAAGTTAAGTTACGTTAAACAGTTTGTTGATTATCAACATTAAATCTATGCACTAATTACTGATGTTCTTATTTCAAACTAGATGTACCTAACTTGCATCACTAGTCTATAATGTTCCCATTTCTCCATATTATCTTCGAATACAAGCTTCGCATCACACCGACTTTAGACTTTATCGGAAGATGGGTTTCGTAAAATCGTATTTTAGTGTAGGTACTTCAACACCTTTTACCATTATAATATCTTATGCAGTCCACACACGTAACGACGTACTTGCACAAGTCTGCATGACTCCATTGTATCCAGCAATGGCTCAGATACTTGCGCTAATTTAGCCCACACGTAAATACCTACTTGTGCAAGCAAGTCCAAATTTTGCGCAAGTATATTGTTACGTGTGTGGCCTGCCTAATAAATCTGAACTGCCTCGTTGGTCCAGTGATCGCAAGCGCAAATGCTGAGGTGCCGAGGCCTCCTGGGTTTAATTCCGGGACTATGCACTGCTATTGGGTTTTCAGACCGGAGTCTGCGTTTGTGATAGTTGATGGCTATCTTGCACCATGGGACTTGATAAATAAGATAAAACCTTTAGAATAAATGGTTTTAATCAGCAAAATACAAAGAAAAAGATTACAGTCGTATTGACAGAATGACAATATCAAATTAACAGCTTTATTTTAAAACCATGGAAACTCCAATGAGTTTCCATATCACCACATTCTTCCAGGCTTAAAAGAGAACGATTCAGTTTAGAACGTAGTCTCCATAGCGGTCTGGAAGCCTTCGATTTCTAGTGGACCTTCGTTGAACAGTAGCTGGATTTTCAGTAGCCGTGTGTTCGGCTTCGACTGTTGGGTGGTCTGTCAACTGTTGCTGTTCCTCATCTTCGTTCATACTTCGAGAATCGTAGAAGTCGTCTTCATTAGTCTCGACTGAATCTCGGGTCTCGTTAAGTACTTCAGGCGTTTCCTGGATTATCTCACTATCTTGTCCTAATGGTGCTAAGTGTCGATTAGAGATAGTTGATTCTCGACCATCTCCAAGACGCACATAGGAATAATCCGGATTTACATGAAGTAACGTCACCTCCTCAACGACTGGCTGATATTTATTATTACGGTTAAATTTTCGCATTAGCACATGTTCTGATTCTGTCAACCAAGTAGGTATAGAGACTCCATTCGATGATCGTCTAGTATGCGTAAACATCCGTTCATGCGGCGTACAGTGAGTAGCTGTACAGAGCAAAGACCGTATGGAATGTAAAGCTTGAGGGAGAACTTGTTCCCAATTTTCTATTGCTAGGTTGCGTGAACGTAGAGCCAATTGTATTGATTTCCATAGAGTCCCATTAAAACGTTCTACTTGGCCGTTTCCTCTTGGATTGTATGGTGTGGTTCTACTTGAAGCAATACCTCGTGAATTCAAGAAATTCTTTACTTCTGCCGATACGAATGAAGTTCCTCTATCTGAATGAAGGTAAGACGGCATGCCAAATAACATAAATATCTCATTCAAATGTTTGATTACCGTTGTAGAACTCATATCACTGCACGGGAACGCAAACGGGAAACGTGAATATTCATCGATTACAGTCAATATATATTTATTTCTTGTATTAGATGGTACAGGACCTTTAAAGTCTATGCTTAATCTTTCCATAGGTGAAGTTGCTTTTATTAAGGTTGGATCTGGTAAGTCAGATCTGTAGAATTTCGGTTTTATTTCGGAACATATCCGACAGGAATTAGTCATATTCCTAATTTCTTCAGTAGAATAAGGCAAATTTTTAGACTTTACCCAGTGATTCATGCGCATTATTCCTGGGTGACACAAAGCTTCATGCAATGAAATTAGTTTTTCAGTACGTACCGGTACCGAAGCACAAACTCGCGAAAGTGCGTCAGCCACATCATTCTGCTTTCCGGGACGGTACACTATGTCGTACTTGAAAGGTGCTAAGTCTAAGCGCCACCGCTGTATTTTCTCATTCTTTATTTTGCTCGTCAGTTTATTATCAAACATGAATGATACAGAACGTTGGTCAGTAATGAGACGAAATGATTTGCCAATGAGAAAATGACGCCATTTCCTTAGCGATTCCACTATAGCGTAAGCTTCTTTCTCTATAGCTGAGTGGTTAAGTTCGCTATTATTTAGCATTCTGGAAAAAAATGCAACCGGTCGATTACATTGTGACAAAGTTGCTGCGATAGAATGATTGGATGCATCTGTTTCCACTGTGAATGGTGCATTGGTTCATAAGTTCATAAATCGGCATACAAAACCGCAGTCGATAATTTTTTGTTTTTAATTATGTAATGTGGCAGCATTCACGTTAACTGACAGAAAAAAAACACTTTTTTGAGTTTGACATTGACAAGTCAAAATCATCAACAAAGCGTTTATGTGGTGTTTATTTGGTTTAATTGTGTGTATTTATATAAAAAATAAATTGTAGATCATGCACTGGTGCCAGATTTCGACCGATAGTGAATTGTACAACTACGAATATTTCTCCCACGAAGATGTTTGCAGATTATGCTGGAACAAAAATGCAGACATCGAAATACTATTGAAACTTACAGAAAATTCCTCAGAATCCTGCCTATCTGATATAATAAAAGACTGTTTACACATAGAAGCAGAAGATATCCATCTAAATAAGCTTTGCGTTAACTGTTTCAACGAAATTAAGCGATTTTACTTTTACAAAACATTTTGCCAGGAAACTGATGCTAAGTTACGCGAAATTCTCCTAAAAGGGTTTGAAGAATCTAAAATTAAAGATCTGACATCTGATGTGATAAAAAGTGAAGATTTAGACGATGTTTACGAAGGAATAGATACGTATTTTGATGATAATTTAGAATATGAAGAACCAGAGACGGAAAAGAAATTGAAAACCAATTCAAAAGTTCGAAAAAAGTATCTACACAAACGGTCACCTACTTACTGCAATATTTGCTGCATAGACTTAGATACTATAGAGAACTTATCCCATCATAATGCAGAATTTCATGGCATAGAAAATGATGGAACAATTTTCAAATGTTTTGGCTGCGAAAAACGTTTTAAAAGTAGAAAAACAAGAATAAGCCATGAAGTAAATTTCTGTAAAGGGTTGAAAGATGGATATAAGTGTACAATATGTGACCGGTATCTTCCAAAGAGGTGTATGTACGAGTATCATATGCGAGACCATAGACACAACACTTTGACAGAGTTGCCAGAGCATATATTTAAGTGTGGCAAGTGTATAAAATTGTTTAAGACTAAGGAATTGTTGAAATTACATATGACTGAACATGGAAAGGAGAAGAATTTTGTTTGTGATGTAAGAATTATCTTATTTTCTAGTAAGAACTGCATGATGCACCTCTCTTTAGCCTGATTGCATACTTCAGTCCATTGCTGGACATAGGACTGCCCCAATGACTCATATATGTCTTCTTCATTTTCCTTTCAACTTCTTCTGATCTCTACCCTAAGCAATATTTACCAATCCTCAACATTTATTCAAGGAATTTTCTATATCAAGTTTATATAGTATGTAAAATATGGTATGATGACATATTATTTGCAAATCCACTACAGGGCGAGTATTAGTCGTGAAAGTCGTCAGAAATATAACCAGTCTTACCATGGTCAGATAGTTAACTGCCCCATGTAAAAGTAACTGCTCCATGTAAAATACTGGTATTCAGCTGCATCTGGTTTGTCTGGACCACAACATAGTTGCGAAAATGCTAAGCAGATGATGGAGTCGTCTGAATTAATAGAAGGTGGAAAATCATCCTATTAAACCAATAAATTAAAACAATTCTCTTTTGCTAATTCCTCAGATATGTGGGCGCGTGTTCACTCGTCAGGATTACTTGCACAAACACAAGCTAACACACACAGGAATCAAGAGTCATCAGTGTCCACACTGCGAGTTCAGAGCCACTCAGCGATCTTCACTGACCGTGCACATTAGGTAATGGTAGCTGGGTTCACTTTTCCCAACACTAGCTTGTGCTTGCGGCGGCGCCCGCGATTAGGAAATTACCCCTATAGGGGTAAAAAGTATCCTATGTCTTTATCCAGGTCACGGTCTATTCATGTGACTTTCATCCAAATCGGTTCAGCCTTTTGGGTATGAGAAGGTAACAGACAGACCGACCAGAACGACAATTACTTTCGGATATGTAATATTAGTATGGAAGTATGGATACGGCAACAGTACGTAGTAAGTTTGAAAAGGTGTTGATCCAGAAAACTTCTACTATGAATGTACAAGAATGCGACAATCATTGGAACTTGTGCCTTATGTCCATGACTTAAAAGTCACGTGACGCACGCTCGTGGTTTCTAACTACTTTACCAATTTTTTTTGCCGCCACAACAATGCAAAGTCAAAGTCAAATAATTTATTTCAATTAGGCACAAAAAAGGCACTTTTGAACGTCAAATTTAACAAAAAAATATATATATATATTTCTAGTCGCCCCTCCCAAAAGGTAGTTTTCGTATGCAGAAGAATGGGCAAGAAACTCCACCGTTACTCTTTTAAAATGTTTTCACAATATCTTGTATGCATCAATTATATAATGACGGCACGGTTGGCGCGCACCCACGATACAGGAGAAACTCCTAGTGTGGGGCGACGTTTAAAAAAAAAAAAAAAATTATATGTGAAGACGATGCACCTAGAATAAGATTACTATACCACGTTAGATAAAAATAATAATACTGCAATGCTGCTTGCATTGTCGTACTTGTACTTTGCAAGTTATGGGTGCCATAGTTGATGGCGATTCAATGGAGAGCAATGGTGGCCTCGTGGTAATGGCTCTGACTTACGAGTTGTAGCTCGTGGGTTCGAACCCAAGCAAGCATGCGCTTTACTTTGTGTAAATAATTTCATCACCAATAATACTCACAAAACGGTGAAGGAACACATTGTGAGGAAACCGGCATGTCCTAAAACCACAAATTCTAAGACATGTGGCATCTACCAACCCGCACTGGGTCCACGTGGTAGATTACAGCCCACTCTGTCTCGAAGGGGGGAGGCCTGTGTCCCAGCCTACCTGTAATGCCTCTGGTATTGCGTGTCTATGGGCGGCAAATTACCACCAGGTGACATGTGTTCTTTTTGCAGAAAACATACTGGTGAGCGACCTTACAGCTGTGACATGTGCCCACAAAGATGTATTTCAAGCTCGAATCTACGTGCACATCGCAGGAGACATCTCGGCGTAAAGAAATATGAGGTATGTATTCATAACCTTGGCAAAACTTCCTTGATATTGTCTATTTTCACAGGAGCAGAGGGCAAATAAAACTACATAGTAATCCAATTTCTTATATTTTCAGTGTACAATCTGCACCAAGAAATTCGGCTACAAAATAAGCCTAGAAGAGCATATTTCGTCAACACACGTCCGTTCAGAATCTCATCCTTGTGAGCACTGTGGCGCCACCTATACGAGAGTGAGAGGATTGCGTCGCCATCTAGCGGCAAAGCACGGCAAACAAGCTAAAAGTAAAAACGTCGAGCAAAACTTATTAGTTCAGGTCACGGAGACAGATGCCAGTAAAATCGATATTTTAAAAGAGGTTGAGTATGAATTGAAGGACGGAGAAAACGTTTTGTTGTTAAAACATCAAGATGGTGATGTTTATATGGTGTGAATTTATCTGTTTTATGTTCCTTCCTAAATGTAATAAACATTTTGTACCTACTGAGTATTCGTTATTTAGCGTCATCTAGCGGCGAATAGCGGTAGTAGTTTTATATTAAATACGCGCTTTTTGTGTAGTTCCATACTAGTTGGAATTTAGTTCAAAATCTGCCTAGCCTTTTCTCAACTATGTTGGGGTAGGCTTCCAGTCTAACCGGATGCTGCTGAATATCAGTATTTTTACATGGAGCGGAATTCGGTTCAATCCGCTAGAAAACCTTATGTTGCTAAGGTCTGTGGGCTAGATGGCAGTGTAATCACCTTTGAAAGCGGTGATAGCCCAAAGACAAGGGTGCAATACTTATGTTATTAGTACTAAACTTATGAGTTATGAGTGACCATACTGACCATGACGCGAAGCTGAACGAATGATCGTGATTTAGAGGAGTTCCCAGCTGGGTTTTTTATTGCCATTAAATGCACCCATCTCCGTTACTCCTGTTAATAAAATTATAGCTTGTTTGGATGTGTTAACAGAAATACATAGATGCTAAGAAGTAGTAAGAAATAGATACAGTGCAACCGATATTGCTATGAGGCCTACTCCAACGGCAACATATCCAGTATAAGCTAATCTCGCATTGTACAGGATTTCCGTAAAATGAGAGGTCAGCTTAGTCGTGTGTACACAACAACTGTAGTTAGTGCAAAGGCAATAATTTTTTTTTATTGATTGCATCAACCGCATTACCATAAAAAATGTAGACAAAACACAATCGTTCATTGCAATAGATAAAAACTTGATTAATTTCAAAATGAAAAAAAAAAAATACAATTACCTAAGTGGTAAGGAAAGAAAAAAAAAATACAGAAATGACAGACTGAAAAACAATGTCCGATCAGTTTGAGCACGATTGCGCGCGAACCGGCGCGAACGCGAACGGATTGTGAATTATTGTGACGTGTTGTGTGTGAGTATGTCTCGAGTATATTTGTCCAGATTATACTAGGTACTGACCCTGGTCCATGGTATTTTAGTGGTTGTGGTATACGAACGTCGACGTCGCATCGCGGCGTGTAGACCAGATAGTTATAAAATTGTGTGTGTGAAAAGTGTTAAGTACTTGATTTAAGACTAGAGAAATGGAAAAGAAGTACTCGGTAAGTAATTCTTAATTTTAATCGATTTGCCTACTACTAAAATAAAAACATGAAGAAAAGTATATGAAAATACATAACACAGTTTTGCCGCCAAAATTAATTCTATCATGCGTCAGGCCATCATCTGTCAAAATTTTGTTGTAATTTGAATGCAAACAGGTAAAGGTATTGAAACCAAACTGCCTTGGAATAGTGTCAGATTTCAGGGAGGTATAATTTTTGTTCCATAATTCGGGTGCTGCTAAGGGTGCAGCGTGCAGCGAACCTACTAACTGCTCCTGAAGACTACTCTCAATGTCATGTGTGTGCGGTACCTACCTAGGTAAGGTAAGTGATTATGTAGATATTTATTAGCCCAGGTTCGCATGGACGTAAAAATATCGCGGCGGTATTTTATCGCGCACTGGATTTTCAACTCTCGGTGTTGAGCCGAGCGTTGAGAATCCAACGCGCTGGGACACACTTTCGTCCCAGCGCGTTGAATAAAAAACACTGTTGGATTTTCAACTCTCGGCGCTAAGCATAGCGTTGAAAATTCAGTGCACGAAAAAAAATCGCCGCGGGAACAAATCGCGCGTGCGTACGTACGTAAAGTTTACTAAACTAAAACTTTTGAAAATGTGTGAAAATTTGTATAGCACGAAGGCTGCTTATTAAAGAAAAAACCGAATGTGTACCTACTGCATACTTCGTACCTAGATTTTATTAATTTAATCTATTTTAGTAATTTGAATCGAACTGTACCTATACTTACATACCTACTTGTATTCATGATTGTCGTAGTAAGCTCGTAGATCCTGTCTACGACGTAGCTGTTTAGCTACGAAGTTCTGTAGCACGCTGGTTCCACTAACTAATATCGTGAATATTATTCTTGACAACCTTTTTTCTTCGAATCGTACTGTTGTCTGTTCGAAAAGTATCTGATGAAAGTCTAAACAAACCGTTCAAGTTACATTCTTAAGTATAACTCACTAAAGGTAAAGAAAGTATAACTTACTAATTTCTAGTTACACATTCATCTGTATTTAGAAGGTTTCAATTTTATATCTCACCACTTTTTTGCAACAGTTGTTGTTTTTTTTTTTTAACAGTAGTAGAATTGAATTGAGCCCGTAGAAGATGTCGGGACGAGCTGGACAAAACAAACGACGAGTCGTCCACATTAGCATTGAATCGCAAGCACTGGAAGTCATGGGGACAGACCTTTGCCCAGCAGTGGGACGACACAGGCTATCGTGTGCTTGCGGTCCCGCCATCGCTCCGTGAGTTCTTAGCCTAAACTTCCACATAGGTACGATGTGTTGCCATCAGACGCGGACGCCGTTACACGAATTTTGTAACAGTAATTAAAAAATCAACGACGAAAATTGAGGTTATAAAATTAACCTCAATTGACAAAATGAAAAACATCGATTTAAAACTAGAATTATTATTAATTAATTAAATTAATTTTTAATGTTTTAATTAATTTAGAATTTCGCGTTTAAGTATTGAAATATGTAATGAAATAAGTGGCACTACAAATTATTGACATCCATTGATACGTTTTCTGACCCATTTGTTTACATTTTCGTCAGAATGTTTGTAAACGCACCCACGATACAGGAGAAATTCCTAGTGTGGGGCAACGTTTTTTTTTTAAAAAAAAAAAAAAAAGATGTTTTTGCTATATTATGTAAGCGGGCCTTTATGCCTGGGGGCTTTCATTCGGGTATTAAGTTCTGAATTCAAATTTATTTATTTGCAAATATGGGTAAATAATGTGCAGATGTTTTACATTCATGTAATAATTGTATATCACAGTCTTAGTATCACCATATTTTACCTTTCGGCATGCAAAGTACGTAAAAAGAAAACACAAAATGAATTAAAACTAAACAGAATAAAATTAAGAATGAGATCAACTGTCTACGTTTTTATTATTTATTTTCGCTTGATTTCGATATTTTTTGTTGGTAATTTTTTTTTTGCTATATTTATGTCAGGTAGCACATAGGCAGCTGACATATCTATAGCAAAAAAAATTATTGCGTAATGTAAATTATTTATAGATTAGATTAGATAGACATACAATTGTAGATATACAATTGTATAGAATCAGATATAGATTATATACAATTGTATAGAATCAAGTTATTCTAACTGAACAGACAGCTGTGCTGCTGGGGAGTTTGTTGCGTCATTTCTTCTTCCCAGCTAAAGCACTAGAAAGTGGTGAAAGGCGGGCGTTTTTGGGGGACTGTCTTATGACGTTCGAAAAGTCCTGCTTCTCAGCCTAGTTCAAATTAATGACAATTGTATTTGAATTAAAAAAAAAAATTGGTTGCCTGTAAAGTCGGTATACGGGCGAAAGTTTTACGTGACAACGACTTTGCGTGCCTTTCACTTTTTATGTCTGTCTCTCTCGCTCTTAGGCGGGCTAACCATGCCCGAGTGGAAGGGACGCGTGCCTCTCACTCGCTCTCATTGTGAGCGCATAACGTGAGCGGAGCGTAACGCAGTTTCTTGAAGTGTCAGCCGCCAAACCAATTTATAAGACGTTGTCACGTCAAAATGAATATTTGAATTCAGGTACTTTTGGAACAGACCATAGCAGCTTCCATTGGGTCACGAACCTGACTATTCGTGACTTAGGAGACAAATCAAAACAACACAAAAATATTTGCACGATATTTTTTATTTATTTCATCAATTACAATAATCGGAACAAAAATAAAAGTTCTCTATAATATTAAAACGATTTCTCACATCACTAGCATGCATTCATACTACATACATTATTATTTACATTGTTACATACATTGGTAAAGTCCGGGCTATTGAAAAAGATTTAAATAATTCGAACAGAACCCTCCGCCCAGTGATAGCTGTCCTAGGTAGCTATAAGATACAAGCCTCCGCAAGTGACACGTCAAAACTTAACTAAATTAGCCAAGTTCTCTTCGTCTCTTTTTCGCTCCCGATAATTACAACATGCCGTCATACTTCCACGTGTCTTTTAATAATGTGACATTGTACCGTTTTTGAAAATCGAATGTTGAGGTACCGTACCAGACTATTTACCTATTTTTATTTATAATATCATTGCTCCCCCCCATGATAGTGTGTCCGATTGAAAACGATTATCGATTTAAACTGTTATTTTTAATAATAAAAATACAAAATAGGTATAACTGCTACAAGGATCTTTTGGCGCTGGAATGACTTTGACAGGTTGGTAAACATTTGTGCAAATTGTTTTGTGAAATGTATCTATTGAAAAAACAAGATGGCGGCGTTAGTTCCGATTTCGGCCACGCGCCTAAAGATCTTTGTACAGCTATTTTAAGATGATTCACACATCATGTGTGACGTACGGTGTCTACTGAGCAATGAGCAATTTTTAAGCAAAACAAATCATTGTGCGGTTCGGATATCTGGATCGGGGGTAGGCATCGATAACAGCCGAACTATTCTGTAAAAATCTCACCGTGTGAACTTGAATGTCTTGAAGGTGAAATTACCTGTCAGTACCAATCCCTACTAGCATCGGGTGAAATTACAGCTTACTTCACCTGAGTTTTCACGGTGTGGCAGTAAATGCAAGGGGTAATGATCAGTGACTGGTGTTGCAATTTCTGTCTCAAATTACCCCGTGCTTTTTCTGTATAGGTACAATTACCCAGGTCGATTAAATATAGGTTCAACTTTCGCTAGACGCATATTATTTTATTATTGTTAACAATAAGACCTCTGTTCGAGTTCGAAAATGTTAGACAATCCCGAAAGATTACATCCGCAAACAATACAGAACCATTACATTTATTTCTACAACATTTTAATAGAAGTCATCTAAAGGCTCTTCAATTTTATTTGAAATTATTGCTTGTGCTACTTAATTAATCTACAACTAACATTTAAAACATCTACATGTGAGAATCACAAAATACTTATTTGACTAAACATCCATATTGTCGAATAGAGGAACTTCGCACGCCTTTCTTACAACTATGACCCGCTAAAAACGTATAGGACATGAAATATATAAATATGTTGGAGAAAAATGGAAGATCTTGATTATGTTTGGCACAAAATTAGTCTTTGAAAAAAGGAGTTTGATAGAACAAATAGTTACAATTCGCTCCACCAGGGGCGCTGCAGGGATGGTATGGGCATAGGACTATTTTAAGGTATGCCTTGGCAAAGTGAGCATTGTACGTCAAGACCAAAATTGGCCTTTGACTATAAAAATTAACATTTAATGTTGTGAAATTAATTTACATAAAAATAAAGTTTTTAGCGGTTAAATAATTTAAATGAATTATATTACTTTTTTATTTTAATAATTATACTTTTATACACTATTATTGAGATTAGACCGAGTTCGTTTATTATGGCTATAGGACTAAAATCTGTCAGTCATACTCTGTTCATTTTATTGTGCCGAATGACATAATATGCAAAAACAAAGTTATCCCTTTTTGACAGAAATAGTTCTAAAGCCTGTTTGTTTTATAATACAAGTCTATTCCCGGGTTCATCTGAGATATTACTATAATATCTACAAGTCTGCTAGAACTAGTAAGTTTTATTGCCAAATATTTGGATGACATAGACAAAAATAGACAGACTAATATTTTTGTGTTTTATTTTTCTTTCAAATGTTTTCTGTCAACAATTGCCTATGTCAGCCTTTTGCATTACTTTTATTTAACTCTACAATTTTGAAATTCGGAAAGTTTTTTTCACAATAGGTTATTTTTTTATTATTTTACTTATTTTATGGTTAAGTTTCATAAACAAATAAATAGTCATTTTTTTTGTATAATTACATATTTACATTTACAAAAACAGTAATCTGAATGTCTCAGTTGAAAGCTAAGCGAAAACAGCCTTTTACAATAAAACAAGTGTTCTACTATTTTTTTAATCGATAGACTGTAGGATTGAGACGATGCTGTAATATAAGGTGGAGATGACAATATGACCATAAATTAAACTTAATATATTTCATGACGTCCCCAGTCTACTTACAAAAATTCAATCAAATACACACATAAAAAAAGTCTTAGCAACACGCATCATTTACAGCAACTGCATGTTTTATTAATATTGATACTTTATTTTTTCTTAACAAAGTAGATTGGTATGCAATCTTTTTGTTCTCGGAAACATATTTATACTTGCTGATTTAAAAAATAGAATCTTTTCGATTGTGTTTTGTTTTTAAAATAAAAGCTACCATAATTTTTTCTCGATTTCATGTGTGATTTCAAGTGATATATACAGTTTTTGAAAAAAAATTGTGGTGAGTAATTTTTTATGTCATAGAGCGACGCCGCGCCATTTGACTGCTGGTGAAATGCAGAGAGCTGTAGGAATGCTACAAGCGGGAAGAAATCAGTCCAAGGTATCTCGACATTTTGGTGTCAATAGGAGCGTGATTTGTCGTCTTTGCCAGCGTTACGTTAATACAGGGGATCCTGCTGAGCAGCACCCAGGACGTGGAAGGACTACAACTGCTCGACAGGACCTATGCATACAACTGCAAGACTGTTAATCGCCTGGGAGATAGGTTTTAAGCTACAATTCTCAAATGGTGTTGTTGTTAGCCACCAAACCGTGAGAAATAGGCTTCATGAATACGGCCTACGAGCACGGCGCCTAATTAGATGCCCACCTATACGCCATGAGAATCGCGACCGTCGAAACGAATGGTGTAGGAAACACTTGACATGGACCCAGGAGCAATGGGATATAATTTTATTTTGCGACGAGTCCCGGTTTGGATTTGGGCCTGATACGAGAAGGTTAAGAGTGTATCGTTGTCCTGGAAATGCTGAACGGCTGAGTTGCGTCCAAGAAGCTCCACAGTGATTGTATGGGCGGGTATTATGAAGAACAGACGACCTGAGCTCCTGAGACGTGTTCTAGAGAACCTGGACGGAGTGTCGACAACCCAATAACTGAAAGATTTGTTAAGATTCAATTAGGAGCGATTGCCACAGGATCAGATAAAAAATCTTATAAATTCAATGAAAAATCGTTGCCGACAAGTTTTAAACAACAGAGCAACTTTGTGTTGAATTACCAAATAATTAAAAAAACAACCGTTATTTAATTTTTGTAAAACATGCAGTTTAATTTCGTTTTAACTTTATTTTATACTATGTATGTTACGGTACACATATTGTTAATTATTGTGATTAAGTGAACAATTGTATAAAGGATTTTGATGCTTAATAGTCACTAATGCATCAAAAAATGCTTAGTTATTATTTATAAAAGAAATATAAATATATTACCATGGTAAAAATCGTTCAAAAGTTCAAAACCGTACATGTTGCTTAGATTTTTTGATGTGTGTATATCCAATAGTTTAGTCACTACAGCTAGCCGGCTGATCGGCAAACCCCAAACAATATATAGTTTGCTAAAAAAAACTTATCCTATTTCAATTTTCAATACATTTTGTTGATAGTTCCTAAATACTCCCAATGTTTACATTTATTTTCGTATAGTCGTCTCCTTGTATAATTATTTATACATTTGAATATCAACAACCAATAGGAGTCAATTCAGTGAATATTTAAAATCCAGCAGAAAGTAAAATCACCTGAGTATAAAGAATATTTTCGCATGGCATAACTAGCAGACGGAATATATTAAAATGGCAGTGAGTAATGAATATGTAAAGTCCAGATTGAGAAATAAATAAATACTGGTCTCTGAGGATTTAAATAAGTCCAAAAGTGAAAAAATATGCTGAATCCGTTAATTATATTTCGGCAGAAAAGTACCGTTTGTCATTTTTATAAGGTAACAATTTGACAGACAGAAGTTATATTCTAGTGTGAATTACATCAAAACATTATAATAACTCACAAGACCAGTAATTAGACAAACGTTTTATTTCTAAACTCGAAACCCGTATTCGACACACATTTAATTTCTATGAGAAACGGAACCCATCTATAGTAACATTTAAAAATACATTAAGTTACTCATACGATCACAGAAATAAATATTATTAAGAACGTTTTTATGTACTCATAAAATCAACGTTGCCATATTTCTTAACATTTACCCACACTTTGGGAAATTACCCTAAAATTAAACTGGTAACACAGGCAACATTGAATAAAATTGTCATCGACAATATCAACTGTCAATGAATCTTTTTAGGCGAAGGTAAGACCTTGTGTAGCCTAGTTTTAAATGGCAAAGGTAATGCCTTAAACAGGCTAGTAGGGTAAGTTGTCTCTCAAGAAGGCTTGTTTCGTGTAACCTCGTCGGAGGCATTTGCCCCACCATGAGCGTTGCGTGCACATCTTGACAGGCTTGAGGATGAAGCATTTCGTTTGGACGACGTTGAAGAACAGCTTCCCAACCATGTTTGATACTGAAGTGTCTGCTAGCTTAAGGCATGCGCGGAACCTGTGAACATAGAGACAGATTTTAGATGGCTGGGATATTAATATTTTGCAAAAGTGGAGGTTTTTTACAGATTTTTCTTGTGTGGTTTGGCATACATAATACTGCCACTTTCCGCCTTTCTATAACGTAGTCCTCTAGGAAGATTAAAGAATATTAGCTAAATAAGAACATGTTATTACTAATCAGTTTCACAGAGTAATCTTTCAAAGGCAAACCGGGAATCGCAGGCCGATTCCCGGCCACCGCCACCGTAGGCGGGTTTGCGGACAGTGAGCAATGGGTAGCTCGCCGTCCGATAAGGTCCAGGCCCGGGTCGACGGCGCGTTGTGTTCCACCGTGCCTCAAAGAGATGTCAGCAAATGATGCCTGCCGGGGTTGCGGGAAAGTCCGAAAGGGATACCGTGGCCCCTGGCAACGTACAGGCAACGGAAGGAACACGGGTGGGTTGTAGTCAGTAAGAGTCTGACACGCCCTCCCGCTTCACCCAGAGCGGGAGAACTTATTTGATAAATACCGAACCAAAAAAAAAATAAAAAAATGGTAATCTGTCACAATGAAATAAGGTTCATTATCTACGCAGTGTGCATAGAATATAATAACCACATCTATTGATGTAAGGTGTTGATCTATGGCGCTATCAGAGGCGTTATTACCATAGATAGTTTAAGACCTTTAATGTGCAGATTTCGGGGCACCTAGAGTAGGTACATACACTAGTAGGTGAGAATCGTGACTTTGAGGGCCAACTCTATGAATATCCAGAATTTCTAATATCCCGTCATCAAAGGTTCATTGATAGTAGTGTCATAATTGATCTGTGTTTGGCACAGGTCTAATACGGGCCCAATATAAAGTAGGAATAGGGGCAAAGTCATATGCATTTCCGGCTAAGATAAGCCTGCTGTTATGTCTTTAATGGCAGTGGTCACCTAAAAATCGTATAAGGTCAAAAAGCTAGGCTACGTAAATCAGACTACATGATTCGCTTTGCGAACTCAATCAACTCACCTCTAAGAAATCAACTAAACGTCTCGAAAAAACCGTTACGGCTAAACAAAAAAGAAGAAAAGTTCATTCAATATCTTCGATCATCTATCTACTAAGCCCTATGGCCTAAACGTCGAGCATCAAAATAAGCATAGAATCTACGATAATTTCTTCAACATGCGTCCACGTTCGTAAAATTCAAGATGGCGAATGCACTCCCGCCAATTTATGGCGCGACCGTCATAAACTGACAGTTTGACAGGCGCCATTATAATAAGCTGTAAATCTTCATAATAAAGATGGGAGTGTTAAAAGTTAATACTGAGTCCGATTCGTTGACTGTAATGTCAATATTATGGCCCTAATAACTATTGATTTATAGTAGAGCTTATGGTCAGTTTTCCATGCCTAGCGATGCGAGAAGTTGCATTTTGCTGTGGTATATTTCAAGAACAATGAGATCGTTGGATTTTAAATCCGTAGCTAATAATTTACGAAGTCTAGTAACCATAAGAGTGTTTACGATAGTCATCAGTATAAATCTGAAAGTCAGACTTCTGCGGGGTAATTGCGTAACACACTAATAGTAGCAATGGCTTTCATTTTGACAGTTCAACAACATTTATTGCGTTATTTACGTTGTTGAGCAGACAATTTTTCCGAACATATGAAGCAATGGATTAGCTATATCCTTCAAAATCATTCAGATTGAGATTGAAAGTGTGTTACGCTATTAGGGTATATTTGAGCTACCTATGTATACACTAGCATCTGCAATTTGATGTATTGATGCTTATCTCCTAATATGCGTCTTATTTGTGCATAATATTTTTTTTTCTTTATTTCTTTTCTTTCGTATGAGGCCAAAGATATAAAGCAATCACAACGTAAAATATAACATGCATTAATTTTGAGAGCACTTACATTATCTAAACACATCAAGCGCTATTAGTCGGTTCTACATAATAAAACTAATATAAAAATCGTTAGCCATAAAAATCATTTCCTTAAAACCAAGTTTACTTTATCCGAACGCAACTTTGCCAAAATCTACATACAATCTACAGTGTGTATCTTACAAAAATGTGTGGAAAAAATCCTCATTGTTTTTTTAATTACTTACAAAACAGCTAAAACCTACACTTCCTTAAACGGTCACAAAATAACCTCATTTTGTAATATTTTATAGCAACATTTACGTCCACACTCGATATTAAAATGAAGACCAGCCAGCATCTTTATTGTCTACGATTTTAGAACCTCTTTATCAGCCATCGGGTATTTCATTGTGTTACGTCAGCGAATTGCATTTTATTGCACAGTCGAACGGGAATTAATAGACAATGAGGTTTTATACGTTTGTCGTTTAATTTTGATTTCCGTGGTGATAAAATATATTAGCATGTTTGAGTATAAGAGGAAGTAACTGAGACTTACTGTACTGTCTTACTGTATGCTATTTCTTACCTTTACAGTTTCAACTTTTGTGAGACATAAAAGGGCATTTGAACAAAAATTTTCAGTTAAAAATAAAAAGTTGTCTATGTAAGAAAATTTAGATAAAAGACTTTCATCTTCAATCTTCCATTCGCACCCAAAATATATGAAATCAAAATCATTCAACAATAATTTAATTCTGATTTTTATTCCATCAGAGTCATCTATTCTAAACAAACCGATCAGCCATTTTGACATAACGACGTCAAAATTTACAATGACATCAAAACAAAAAAGGCGGTAACAAATGGCGCGAAACGCCATTACGTCCAGCTCTGAGCTGTCAAACGCACGCGTTCAGATACCACTACGAGGGTACTTATCGGTGCATCCAGTAATATATTCGGATAAAGTGCCCGCCTATGCCAAGAACAAGGAATTCTTACGTACGTCTTGCACTGATATTTTAAAGATTTTTAAGGGGTTTTGAAAAGTTTTTATTTTTGAATTTGTTTTAAATACGGCACAGGACTTTTTAGAACGGTTTCTCGTGTTTCTTTGGTACAGCATATTTTAAACGATTTTAAAAATAAAAGAATTACACTATAAGTAACTGTTCAGGAAATTATTTTCCTAAAGAGTTTCTCGTCTGTTGGTTTTAAGGTAAGGCGATTAAGGTAAAACCCCTTAATGTAAGAAGTATTTTTCTAGGCAAGTTTTCTTCGTTTTCGTGTTGTGTAAAAGAACAACATTTTGAAAGAACTACTTGAGCGGTGGGTATAGCGGATTACTGACGGCTGCCAAAGCTATGGTCGTTCTCGATACACACTTAACGATTCCTCACGTCAGGGAGGAGAAACCTTTTACACACCTTTTGACACTGCCAATAAAAAAACACCGTATTAGAATATATATGCAGTTCGCCTGTATAGGTTGTTTAAAAACTCCTCGATTTATATTTTACACGGATTTATATTTTATATAATTTATATTTTACACGATTTATATGTTAAAGTCATAAATGATTTACTCTTAATTTATTTATGTAAACAACTGGTTTATATGAAAATTGTGCCTACTTTAGAAAAACGCTAATGTGGGCAGACCATACTAAAACTATAAGTAAAACAAATAAAAATACCCAGCATTTCAAGCTGCATACTCAGTTGCCCTGCTGAGCAAATGTTAAATTGTAATGTACAGATTACAGTGAGCTGACAAAGCTTCGACCATTTGCACTTAACGAGACCTTACATCTTATGCACTTATGTTGCGACCACAGAGTAAGCGTGGGTTCAGAGAATACAACAGTGTAACAGTTGGAAAATAAAGTGCGAGGTAGAGGATACTGTCATGATTTAAAAAAAAATCGGCCAAGTGTGTGTCTGACCACGCACAGTGAAAGGTTCGATAGTTGGGATGAATTATTTTATCCCAAGAACAAACTTAACATTGCAGTTGTAAAACATGTTCTCCCATACGGAATGTATGGGAGAACATGTTTCTGCAACTGCAAATGTAAGTTGGTCGATTATTACTCGTTAAGTAGAGTCTACTTAGCTGTGATAGTTTTCTTTTTAATTTCGTTATATAAACTACTGCCATGATTTTTTTCACATATCCAAAACCAAACATTTAGCTGGCAGGTGTCCCCCACACACTAGACTCTAACATAGCACAGCTTAATATTTCGCAAATGGATCCCTGAATCCAAGAATGGTTTTGAGACACTCATAATATTTTTGAACGATCCTTTCAACGATACCCATTTTACGTGTTTTACCCTAAAAAAAAATACAGTATTTTAGTACTAAGAGTTAAGCCACGGACAGACAGACAGACAGACAGACAGACATGGTGAAACTATAAGGGTTCCTTGTTGACTACGGAACCCTAAAAAACATTGTAATGCACAAGGAGTACGTAGTGGTGGAAGAATGGACACTGAAAGGACTGCAGCACAAAGTGGTCTTGATTTTTCCTTGAAATAATGTAAAATGACCTTTACCACACATTTTAAGACAAAAGTATGCTTTTTCAGAAAAAAGTATTGCGATACACAACATTTTGAGGATTTAAAAAAAAACACAAATGTCGCCGCAATATGACGTATGTCAAAAAAATACAAAAAAATAGTGCTATATCTGTGTGTAAGGATATAATGGCCAACCTTATGATTCCTCATTTTTCATGCCAGCGCCATATAATTTTTTATTTAAAAAAATATAACTCCTTCATTTGTACACGCAATTGCCTCATACGAAATTTTATAGTATAGTAATGATCAGCAGAATCAATTTCTAGCCAAAAAAGGACCCTTCGAAATTCAAGTCTCTATGTCTATGAAAGGCGATTTTCTGCCCAACATGGCTCGGTTCGTTTTATAAGTAAATAATGGTAGATTCACACCTCGACACCGATCGAAATTCTAAGTGATTTTTACTTAGGGACTTACAAGCATGCAGAAAAAAAAATCTGTACGAGGTAACTTGTTTATTCATCTATAACTTATTTATCCTCTATACAATACACACCATAATTATAATTGTTTCCTCCTAATAGCCATTATAAGGTAAACGTTAGTTTTGGTGTATCAAACAACGGATTAGTGAAAGCTGACACAAACGCGGCCATTTCTTATTTAACGAGCTCCTTCCCCTCGGCTGGCACGGTTAGTAATCGTTTATGGGGTGAAGAGCGGGAATCACCGCAACGAGCAACTGTTTAGATAGGGTAGTAATCTATAGAATTAAGGGCGCGTTTTCAAATCGGACAAAATTCTGCTGTTTTTCGGTTCATTTTGTGACAAAACTAAACCGAATTTTATATAACTAATAACTACCACATATAGATTGGTTCTTCATCTTCAAATGCAAGTAACTTTTGTGTTAAAAATTATAGTTTTTTATATTGTAAAAACGATCTTCCGATGCCATTTTCCACAAAATTAACGATACTGGGTCGAGTTTCAGTACAGTTTTTATTCTATTATCAACATATTTTGAGATTTAAAAAATACTTTAAGTAGGCAAACATACTTATTTCTAAAATCTAGAAAAAAAAATGTTTCAAAATGTCACAAATAGTCGCAAAAAAAATAAAAACCAAAACTATTTTTTTCACATATTTTGCTATTACGGATGAATCTTAATGGATTGCGTTAAGGGTTATTTTATTTTTGGTTCCTGTTTTGATTATTGCACAAACATTTCGAAAGAAACCTCAGTCCGCGCTAGACCGCTGTCGTGAGTGGACTCTGTGTTGCCTGTTTGCAGCGGTTCGTGTGGAAAAGATCGCTGTACAAATACAAAATATTCTGTAAACCAAATTTGATATTGTGGTAAGATAATTTTATAATTACACATTTTTATTTCGGTAAAAGTAAGTAGTTTATAAATGCCTATTCGTCTGGGACTTGATGGAGTGACCTGAAGGTGTACTTCGGTGACTGCTACTGGTACTCCTCGACTAGTACAACTAGGTCTGCCGAGTTTGAGCTCGTTTTGTTAGTTATGATGAGACCTTACCACCGGACTTGATGGATTGACCTGAAGGTGTACTTTGGTGACTGCTACTGGTACTCCTCGACTAGTAGAATTAAATCTGCCGAGTTTGGGCTCGTTTTGTTAGTTATGATGAGACCTTACCACCGGACTTGATGGAGTGACCTGAAGGTGTACTTTGGTGACTGCTACTGGTACTCCTCGACTAGTAGAATTAAATCTGCCGAGTTTGGGCTCGTTTTGTTAGTTATGATGAGACCTCACCACCGGACTTGATGGAGTGACCTGAAGGTGTACTTTGGTGACTGCTACTGGTACTCCTCGACGAGTACAACTAGGTCTGCCGAGTTTGGGCTCGTTTTGTTAGTTATGATGAGACCTCACCACTGGACTTGATGGAGTGACCTGAAGGTGTACTTTGGTGACTGCTACTGGTACTCCTCGACTAGTAGAATTAAATCTGCCGAGTTTGGGCTCGTTTTGTTAGTTATGATGAGACCTCACCACCGGACTTGATGGATTGACCTGAAGGTGTACTTCGGTGACTGCTACTGGTACTCCTCGACTAGTACAACTAGGTCTGCCGAGTTTGAGCTCGTTTTGTTAGTTATGATGAGACCTTACCACCGGACTTGATGGATTGACCTGAAGGTGTACTTTGGTGACTGCTACTGGTACTCCTCGACTAGTAGAATTAAATCTGCCGAGTTTGGGCTCGTTTTGTTAGTTATGATGAGACCTTACCACCGGACTTGATGGAGTGACCTGAAGGTGTACTTTGGTGACTGCTACTGGTACTCCTCGACTAGTAGAATTAAATCTGCCGAGTTTGGGCTCGTTTTGTTAGTTATGATGAGACCTCACCACCGGACTTGATGGAGTGACCTGAAGGTGTACTTTGGTGACTGCTACTGGTACTCCTCGACGAGTACAACTAGGTCTGCCGAGTTTGGGCTCGTTTTGTTAGTTATGATGAGACCTCACCACTGGACTTGATGGAGTGACCTGAAGGTGTACTTTGGTGACTGCTACTGGTACTCCTCGACGAGTACAACTAGGTCTGTCGAGTTTGGGCTCGTTTTGTTAGTTATGATGAGACCTTACCACCGGACTTGATGGAGTGACCTGAAGGTGTACTTTGGTGACTGCTACTGGTACTCTACGACGAGTAGAACTAGATCTGCCGAGTTTGGGCTCGTTTTGTTAGTTATGATGAGACCTTATCTCCGGACTTGATGGAGTGACCTGAAGGTGTACTTTGGTGACTGCTACTGGTACTCTACGACGAGTAGAACTAGATCTGCCGAGTTTGGGCTCGTTTTGTTAGTTATGACGAGACCTTACCTCCGGACTAGATGGAATGACCTGAAGGTGTACTTCAGTGACTGCTACTGGTACTCCTCGACTATTAGAATTAGATGTGCCGAGTTTGGGCTTGTTTTGTAAGTTATGACGAGACCTTACCTCCGGACTAGATGGAGTGACCTGAAGGTGTACTTTGGTGACTGCTACTGGTACTCCTCGACTAGTAGAATTAAATCTGCCGAGTTTGGGCTCGTTTTGTTAGTTATGATGAGACCTCACCACCGGACTTGATGGAGTGACCTGAAGGTGTACTTTGGTGACTGCTACTGGTACTCCTCGACTAGTAGAATTAAATCTGCCGAGTTTGGGCTCGTTTTGTTAGTTATGATGAGACCTCACCACCGGACTTGATGGATTGACCTGAAGGTGTACTTTGGTGACTGCTACTGGTACTCCTCGACGAGTACAACTAGGTCTGCCGAGTGTGGGCTCGTTTTGTTAGTTATGATGAGACCTCACCACCGGACTTGATGGAGTGACCTGAAGGTGTACTTTGGTGACTGCTACTGGTACTCCTCGACTATTAGAATTAGATGTGCCGAGTTTGGGCTTGTTTTGTAAGTTATGACGAGACCTTACCTCCGGACTAGATGGAGTGACCTGAAGGTGTACTTTGGTGACTGCTACTGGTACTCCTCGACGAGTACAACTAGGTCTGCCGAGTTTGGGCTCGTTTTGTTAGTTATGACGAGACCTTACCTCCGGACTAGATGGAATGACCTGAAGGTGTACTTTGGTGACTGATACTGGTACTCTACGACGAGTAGAACTTGGTCTGCCGAGTTTGGGCTCGTTTTGTTAGTTATGATGAGACCTTACCTCCGGACTTGATGGAGTGACCTGAAGGTGTACTTCAGTGACTGCTACTGGTACTCCTCGACTATTAGAATTAGATGTGCCGAGTTTGAGCTCGTTTTGTAAGTTATGACGAGACCTTACCTCCGGACTAGATGGAGTGACCTGAAGGTGTACTTTGGTGACTGCTACTGGTACTCCTCGACTAGTAGAATTAAATCTGCCGAGTTTGGGCTCGTTTTGTTAGTTATGATGAGACCTTACCACCGGACTTGATGGAGTGACCTGAAGGTGTACTTTGGTGACTGCTACTGGTACTCCTCGACGAGTACAACTAGGTCTGCCGAGTTTGGGCTTGTTTTGTAAGTTATGACGAGACCTTACCTCCGGACTTGAAGGAGTGACCTGAAGGTGTACTTCGGTGACTGCTACTGGTTCTCCTTGACGAGTAGACCTAGGTGGTCACTCCATTGAGTTCGGTGGTGAGGTCTCATCATAACTAACAAAACGAGCCCAAACTCGGCAGACCTAGTTCTACTCGTCGAGGAGTACCAGTAGCAGTCACC
The DNA here is from genome assembly GCA_949128155.2 of Xanthia icteritia. Taxonomy (NCBI): domain Eukaryota; kingdom Metazoa; phylum Arthropoda; class Insecta; order Lepidoptera; family Noctuidae; genus Xanthia; species Xanthia icteritia. The sequence goes on along the minus strand of OY855862.1, from coordinate 4,682,154 downwards.
AAAGTACACCTTCAGGTCACTCCATCAAGTCCGGTGGTGAGGTCTCATCATAACTAACAAAACGAGCCCAAACTCGGCAGACCTAGTTGTACTCGTCGAGGAGTACCAGTAGCAGTCACCAAAGTACACCTTCAGGTCACTCCATCAAGTCCGGTGGTGAGGTCTCATCATAACTAACAAAACGAGCCCAAACTCGGCAGACCTAGTTGTACTCGTCGAGGAGTACCAGTAGCAGTCACCAAAGTACACCTTCAGGTCACTGCATCAAGTCCGGTGGTGAGGTCTCATCATAACTAACAAAACGAGCCCAAACTCGGCAGACCTAGTTGTACTCGTCGAGGAATACCAGTAGCAGTCACCAAAGTACACCTTCAGGTCACTCCATCAAGTTCGGTGGTGAGGTCTCGTCATAACTTACAAAACAAGCCCAAACTCGGCACATCTAATTCTAATAGTCGAGGAGTACAAGTAGCAGTCACTGAAGTACACCTTCAGGTCATTCCATCTAGTCCGGAGGTAAGGTCTCGTCATAACTTACAAAACAAGCCCAAACTCGGCACATCTAATTCTAATAGTCGAGGAGTACAAGTAGCAGTCACTGAAGTACACCTTCAGGTCACTCCATCTAGTCCGGAGGTAAGGTCTCGTCATAACTTACAAAACAAGCCCAAACTCGGCACATCTAATTCTACTAGTCGAGGAGTACCAGTAGCAGTCACCGAATTACACCTTCAGGTCACTCCATCAAGTCCGGAGGTAAAGTCTCATCATAACTAGTAAAACTAGCCCAAAATCCACAGCCCACATCTTTCTACTAGAAGAGGGTTTCCAGTGCCTCCTAGCAGTCACTGAAGTAAGCATTTGTATCTAAGTATTATTTAGTAAAAATACAAACTACAATACGAAATATTTTTTGTAGATGCCTATGTATTATAAAGAATATAGAGAAAAAAAAAAATCAAAGTACCAAAATTAGTTCACTTGACTACTATTCCCGCAATTAACCGTGCGTACACTTGTGTGTGTGACCTTTGTCAATGTAGTAGTTCGATTCTATACCTATCAAATTTGTAAACGCGTCCTTAAATGCGATTTCTTTAAAGCAGACAGTAAGATTTGAATTACAGAACAGCCTGTATTTCCCGAAAGGATAGGCAGAGGTGTACCTGTAGTACCTACACCCACATTTCGAGAGTTATATTATGTTAACCATGGGCATTAAAACACAATCGGGCATAATTCCAGACTCTGGGCTGCTACTGAGAAATGCCCGATGGAAAAATCCAATAACCAAGATTCATTCGTTAATAATATTTTTTCACAAAAAAATTGTGAATATCAAATTATCTTATTTGAAAAAAGATTAACAATACGCTAATTCTGGAGTGCTGAATCAATTTCATAATGTCATGAACTTATTACTCTTAATTTTATTTCATGCTACGCTTTCGCAGTACCAAAACTTAGTAATACGAACAAAACAAGTCTTGTAATAAGTTTGTTTGGCCATTCAAATACCTTTAGCAAGGATTAAACAATGGATGAAAAATTAATTTCAACTGGCAACACTATTTAATTTTAGAATTTTGAATTAATGAGCCTCTGAGATTTCTGAGTATTATTTACTCTATGTCCATTCCCCGCGCGAGCTTGTCGCGCTTTCTCTCCCGGTTCATTTGCCAAAGTTCTGGTCAAGCTGCCGGCCACCGCTAGCGATGTGACCGTGTCGATATTTTTGTCGATAGTTTCTATGATGATGCTTATTTAAAACTGAATATTTAGGGGAAAAAAATGTAAGCTCTCATGCTTTGCAACTGTTATAACTTGATTAACAAAAACCAGCTCATAGTCAAGAGATGAAATTGGGTTTAATAATAATATTATAGAAAAGTATTATGTCCAGAAATCAATATCCAGACAAGGCCAATCTTTATGATAAATCTAATCATAAAACATGCTTCAAATTGACGCTACGAAACCTATTCGTGTCCACATAAAATTATCTCGAATCAATAAAATGAAAAGCTCAACAAATCATCGATCGAATATCGACACATGCCCATCTCTAAACCACCCGTAAGCCATAAGTGGCTTAGTTATACTACAAGCACCGCCAAATACCGAATCAATGCGGGCAACGTAAGAACAAAAGAAGGATTACGTCTTTCCTTGACCGCCCGAAAAGAATTAGTGAAAAAAAAAATAAAGACTTGTTAGTCTTTGGTCGTTAGTGTTGCCAGTATTGGTCGGTCAGCGCAAATGATCGGTTTTTTCGCCCGCATAACTACAGCGCTTTGTTACTGCATTTGTTTTTAACTTTGATCATGAACGAACGTGTGTTTTGCGAATGTTATTTTAGGGTATTGGTATTTGAAAAAGGAATGTTGTTTGATGGCTGTCTGGCTGTTTTGTTGGCGCTAATGTATAAAAAAAGTTATTCGCTGGAGTTTGTTTTATCAGCAGGGAATTTGTTTTCTGGTGTAGATGAGTAAAAACTGTCTCGTTGGTTAGCTAACGCGACAGCTGAGTGTGGAGTCTTGGTTCGATCCCAGCTTCAGGCAGTATTATTGGGTTTACCGGGCAATTTGTCCAGTAGTTAGTAGTTTTCTCCGATATTGGTACAACTACAATAAGGTACACTACTGCTTTCTCCTTCGGGGAATGGGCTGTGTGTTTTACAATGTTTTAGAGCATTACAAATTAAAAAGATTAATTACTCTTTCTTATTACGTTCTTTAAGCTCTTTCTATCAACTATCATAATTATACGGGTTGGAAGTCAATCTTTGTTAGAACTTTTTGTAACCCCCATATTTCTAAGTGCTTAGAAGTTTTGTAACTTGCGGTTTTAAAGTTGTTTCATTGTATCTTACTAGCTTCAACCCGCGAAATTTGACGTTTGTTTTTTATTTAAGATTTTTAATTCATATTCTTTATGGCACTTCGTTAGGTCAGGCTGCTTAGGTCTAGGGGGAGGCGTGAAAAGGAGACTGTTAAAATTTGTATGGGAAGTGGTCTATGAACCAATAGCGATACGGTTTTGATATTTATGTAGGGATACTTCATCTATTTTTATTTTTATATCTTAATTATATTTCATGGTATGCTGCACCGGTCGACGTCATAACGTCAACGCCGGCTGTCGCTGAAAACCAGCGCTGGGGCTCTGTCTTGCATAGGGTCGCAGCATCATGCTGAGCGATGGCCGTTTTGCGTGAATGTGACGCATATTTTCCCTGAACTTGTTTCCGTTTTATAATTTTGTGTTCTTTTTTGCGTCATGTTTACCGCAAATAAACGTATTTTCTTTCTTTTTTTTTTTTTCTATACCCTTGTGCAAAGGGGCAACAACACACTGACAATTTCGAGAAAAATATACTATAGAATTTACACGATTTTCAAGGCAGGTACCTTAACCGTTGTAGCTACAGAAAACCGTTCTTATTTATTTTAATGGTGCCAATTGATGCAGTTTCGTGTAAAGATTAAAAGACTTCTATACTTACCGAGGTTAGAGTGCTAGAAAAGTCGCAAATAAAAAAAACGTCCCTTTCGTGTACATTTCGTAAAAAAAGTTGTGCATAGGAATACTTACAATAAATAGTTGGAATAGATACTATTGATAGTTTAGAAATACTGACCTCTATTACCATCTCATAGACGCAACCTAAAACCCCTTGATTTTTTAAAGCCTCAAAAAAAAAGATTAAAAAAAAGATTTGTATTTAAAATAAGATGACTTTCTTTTTAAAAATGTAATGTATACGTCATAAAAATCGTGGATAATGTGATCGATGAACCGTTTTTGGCGAAAAAAAAGCCATTAAATATGAAATGACTTTTTTTTCGGAAATTAAACAAGACATCGAAATATTTGACATCTATTTGCGCCTTTGCCCACTTTCAGAATAAACGCTCATAAAACGTCAAAAAAGTTGTTAAAAAAATATTAAAATAAGGTGTTATTTTAATATTTTTTTAGCAACTCACTACTCAGAGAGCACAATCATTCCTTAGCCAGAGATACTAACGTAGATTTTTTTAAAACTCACTCACTGTAGTCTAGTTGCATATTTTAAGGCACGAAGTACTTATCTAACATTTTTATAAGATAAAACAGTAAATAACGGAATAATAAACAGTAATTTTCTGTTTTATCTTTTGACACACATTGTAGGACACAAAGTTCTACTGCTACATTATACAGTCTATTTTGGCGCGCAAAATTTTGACAGACGTCAATGTGGTATAGAGATTATTGTCTATTATCTGAGCTTGTGATCAGAATTCAGTATTCACTGCACGGCTAGACGAACGCCTACTTAAGAACTACATTTAGGGAAGCCAGATAGAACTTTCTGAAATGATTTTAGTAGGTATTTTTAATTGATGTTTGTTTTATTGTTTATTAAGTTTGTAATAAGTACCTTTTAGCATTGCCCATTATAATGTAAAATTATAGTGATTTTATAGAATCAGTCTAAACTTATGTATGCGTATTTAGAGAATCGACAAGCAGCAAGACGACGACGTTTTGACGTTTAAAAGAATTTGACTTTGAATTATTTGAGCATTTCCAAAATATTTGTCAGGTTTAGATAGTAGATAGTAAAAGAATAAGTCCAATTGAAGTCTTTAAAGAGTACGCATTAAAAAAATAAATAAACACAGAATTTTAATTTTGAACTACAGATAAGCAAAAAACGACTTATGCGATTTTCTCAAAATTTTCCTTCAACGTTCTGCCTACCAGCCCTGATAACGGTTAGTACAAAACGCGGTTACAAATAACAGCACTACTGCGATTACTTAAATAATATGGCAATGGCTGATCGCTGTCAACAATACGACTCGATAATAGTAGTAGAGAAATACCAATTTATGTCAGCCCCACTAGTTTGTACAGGAGTTTAGAAATCTTGTCTTAGCTTGGGAACTTTGAAGATTTTCTGCAGAAAATTCTAACGTTGCTTGAATCAGCTCTCGCAGTTTTTCCTGAAGCAAAAGGACATTCAGTAGATTTTTGTTATTGCTGGTCTGAATGGACCTGCTCTAGACCACTCTCTGGGTGAGGTCTACAATGGAATGAGCGTACCCAAAAGATGCCCGTTCAAACCTGCTTTGAAGCCTGACGTGGTAAAGAACACTGACGCTGGTAAGAGCTCCAAACTTTGATTGTGCGCTTAATAAATGTGGAGAAGCGCTGAGAGTGACTTTTGTTTTTGGCAATTGCATCTCGCAGGTCAACCTAGGAGGTTGTCGGCTGCTTAACCGGACTTTCATGTGGGTGTCTCAATAAAATAAGGCCTCTAGGCAGGGTATAAAACTTATAAACTAAGCGATTTCACGCTAAAGGCAAGCCGGTCGGGTACGGACCTCGGTTTGGGCCGTCGTGGGGAGGACGAATGATTCCTGAATAAGGCTTGCCAATTTTATGGGGAAACAAGTCGTGTGTCCGATAGGATATCCCATCGGCAAAACTAACGAATTTCCATACCAATGGATGGAATGAATTTCTGGCGAAATCAATCAATTTGAAAATGCTGGCGTAGTTTATTTCATGCTTGTAGACCCAGCGGTTTAGGCTATGCGTTGTCTGTTAGTGAAAGAATGAATGAATGAATGAATTTAAGATACTTATTTTAAGAAGATGATACGGACCTAAAACCTAACACAGATACGGATCAGTAATTTGCAGCTTATTGTAACTAGACAGGTGCAATAGCGTCTGTTGTCCTTCTCCTCCTAATCTCTTAATCGGCTTTTTTCGGTTAGACTTCCAGAGACCAGACAATACAAAGCAGGAAAAACTACTATACTCCTAATTAACGTATTTAACTTCGAATTTTATCTAGATCAGCGGGTCTATTCTGTAAAAAATTATCCGTGAAAAATTGGTGAAGTGAGCTGTCATTCGACATAATGTTAAAGATCGACGCTATTGACAGCTCGCTTCACCTAACTTTTCACTGAGATTTTTAGTAAGTGTAGTGTGTAAGTTGAAAGAATCAAACAACATGAAAAATATTTATATACTTTATTGAATTTTGTCATAGTATCTACCTGCTGATATTTTATAAGTTATAAATAAAATCGCGTGTTATCTATGTTTAGATCTAGACGCCAACGTGAGTACTTAGTGTAGACAAATAACATACCGTAATAGCTAGTTAGTTGTAACTTGTGATCTATTTTAAGCATCATTTCACGCACAGTTAGCAATGCTAGGCACTCTGTTTCAAGCTGGTATTTCAAGAGCAAGTTCGCTTTCGATTTGTGTGCGGTCACTGGACCGAGGTTCCTAGTGAACTTTACTGAAGAGTTACATAATAATAAAAATAATAACCCCACCGCCGTATCTCTACGTTGACGTCGTGGTGGGGCTTGCGCGCTCCAAACTCTAGGTCTGTGCCGGTAGTTTACTTTGCCGTAACAGGTCTAGGATGAGGAGCCAGACCAAGAGAGATACAGAAACCCGCAGGGCAGCATGTTGCGAGCTGTTGGACAGTAGCGACCCCACGGACCCTATCTCCTGGGAGAAATCTTGTTCCTCATTTCTGGCTTGCCTTTATTGGCCGGCTGGAGTGAATACTGACGAGGAACAGAGCTCCCACCTCATTCTTGCCATAATTGGCCGGCTTGAGTGGAGATTCGCAAGAGCCAACGTGCTCGAAGGAAGGAAGTATTCCAGTAAGTGCTCGTAGGGATCTTGACCATTTTCCGGGCTCTGGGATTGTTTTGATATTTCTCCACTCCTCAAGCACCTCAGGACATGTTGCCCCCTTGTCGCTACGTCACTATGTGCTAGCGATAGTTTTAGGGGGCCCATTATTGAGTGTGCAAGTCACCGCCTACCATTTTATCTGTGTACATATAAAACATTGACCAGGCAGGGTCCATAGTCCTTCCATAGTTCCAGGTCACCAGTCAACTTTAGCCACCTTAATCCAATATCTTTGTTTCCATATCCTGCAATAGTATTACACCAATCAGGGGTTGTCCTTGGGTGCACTTGCATTGTACATACAGGAATAATCGTCGGTTGGTGCCTCGTTTAATTAAAAACGTCTAACGAGCCCCTGCGAGTTGGCTTCGGCCCCTCGTGTGCCTTCCAAAGGTCTGGGACCTCGTCCCGAGAAATGTCAAACACAAATAATAATAATAATTCCTACAGGAAAGCTTGGAAACATGTTTTTTGTTGTAATGTGATATCATTTTTAGAGACTTTTCTATCTATGAGACAAATGTATCGAGTTATTTGTCATTAAAAAGTTTGTCGATTTTTATCATCCAAGAATAAAACGCAGGCAAATATAAGAATGAGGTTGAGCTTACGGGCCACAAAACTCTTATAAAACGTTAGCCTAAAAATCCTAGGAAAGGCCATAAAGACCACAAAAAATGCCTAAAACCACCTTTTATAAATACATCCAAATAAATGACGTAACAAATAGATACCCATTGTTGTTGTCCCCGACTAAGAAACCTTTCCAGGCCGATAAACAAGAATATAGTTATCTCACCTAGCCGCCAGAGGACGCCCCTCTCTAATAATTTATGTATTGTCAGCCAGCATATTTAACCTCCGGGCGTATTATTCACACATTATAAATCCTACGGAGCGTGGCGATAACGGAACGCGACCATAAACGCTAAGATGGCGCCGTTGACAGTTTTTTGACAGCGGTTTTGGCGCGAAAAACTGAGGGTTCTTTTTGTGGATTTTGAATTATGTTTTTTTTGTATCAAGGGCTTTAGTATATTCAGTGTTGCCTTTCTGTGGTAGTTTAAAAATAACTTACATAAAAAAATTGGTAGGTTAGTTCATTTTACCTTGTAGTTTTTATAGGTACTTAAACCAATGACATAAAAAGTAATTATCTGCCTATTGTTACTATCAAGAAGTCACTAACTACCGTGTTGCAAATAGCTAAAGAATCTAGAATGCGGTGAACAGAACAATGTAAAAGTCACTCAAGTTCTATTCTTATCTTGCCAGTTACAAATAAATTAACAATGGCTTCCTTTATACAGTAAATAACCACACAGTTCGCAACATTTTCAATTTTAGCACAGACTGAAAATAAACTTGGAACAGGGGAAGCGGACACCTGTTTAGTCTATGCTTTCCGCGCCATTACCCGCCCATTGAGCCGCGCGCGATTTTCGAATTTCGAACGAAGAAAATGGCGCCATCGCGCGTCAAGTTGACGTAAACGGTTTGCGTGCAAAAACGTGGAAAAAAATCGATAGGGACCTGATGAAATGTCTTTGTTGTGTGCTTGCTAATTTAGTATTCTTCATTAAACTTTTTCAATGATTATTTAACGGAGGGAGAAAACAGTGTTGTTAAATTAGGTTAGCGAAGTATTGAACGCATTTTCTTGCAAGATTGGATACGTCTAGCGAGCCTGTATTCCCGTAGGGATAATTTTATGTATGCCACAGCAATAATTAGTAGTAGGCAATACAGTAATAGCAATACACTAATAGTTTTAACAATTTTGTAATGTTCTCATAAGAGAACTCTTTAAAAGAATCGGTTACGGTATCCTAAAGCTGATATTTTATTGTAGCAGACAAAAGTAACACGAATGTTATCGATCTAACCGATCTCTGATTCGATCTATCGGATAAAAGGCTGTGTAGGATTTTTTCCTTTGCCTCTGTCCCGAACGTAAAAAAAGGAACGTTTTTTGACAATTGAGGACCATAAACACCTAGTTAAAAATTGTTCTGATTGTCCTTTTTGTACTATTATCACGTGGAATAAATTATTGGTATCTATTTTTAAAGGTTCTGTATCTCTTTTATTTAAACAGAATGTCTTATTTAAAGAAATAAACAAATGACATATTATTCCTTTTATGGAAGTTGCCTTTTGACGTGCGTATTGGCCATAACTCAAACTTTAATGCATTTTCATTAATTGCGAATATAAGTACTGAAAATTGAATGCTGAAAAGCCTTTGGAAAAGATAAGGTATTTACAAAAAGCTCTCGACAGTGTTATCGCCTTTATATCAAAATAGGTAAAAATGGAAAGTGATAAAATTAAAAAAAAAAAGATGCGATCTCTTTTTAGTTTCGGAACTGAACGTAGGTACTGAACGCTAGTTAAGTACGAACCTACATTAGGTTAGTTGGTTGCCTCGTTAGCCTAGTGGCCTCAAGCGCTACTGCTGACCGTGAGATCCAGGGTTCGATTCTCGGGTCGGGCAGTGTTATTGGGTTTTTCCATCTGCAATTTCTCAATAGAAGCCCGGAGCCTAAATTTGTGCCCAGTTGATGGCAATAGGCTCGCCCCTTATTACATGGGACTTAAACATAACAGGCGATATGTCGGTGTAGTATAGATACACCGCTGCTTAACACTTCGGAGAATACAGGCGTGCTATTATGTTATATTTGTGTAAAGATGTATCTAAATATAAGACGGTAATCGTAAGCTTTGATTGGACGACTGCCGCGCAAACATTCGTTGGTATAGTCCTAACAACATGGATGATGCCTGGGTCAAAAAAAAAAGAAATTCTATTTCGTCCGTCAGTTAGATAATAAAAAAATATTAGACCCGTATTTTTTGCTTTATCATATTAATAAAAAATGACTTAGATAAAAACGCATTAAAATTGGGGAGTGGGGGTTGATACGTCACAAGTAAGTATAAAATCTACATACTAGTGACGTCATGGCACATTTTAACTCGAATGTATCGCCGTAATCTTTTTAAAAAAGAAAAAATAAATGTACGTAAAAAAAAAAAATTGTCATCATCCCTATTAGAGCGTGGCAGAAATATGTCTTGCAAACGTTGCGTGTTGCTGCCGCGCTCTTGCCGCTTAATATTTGGACACACTTTTATAAGAAAATGTAAAACAATCACAACACGCAAAAGAAAAGATGCAGTTACTTTTTAGTTTCATAAGTGTACCTAGGTAAATTATTACATAGGTTAGGCATAAAGACTTTGTTTAGGGAATTTTAACGTACCTAATCTTTAAACATAACGACACAATTTCAGTATTTAAACTCTCCATAGTATAATTAAGTTATAAACCGCATTTTATCACTACAAACAGACAGACAGTCGGAGATATTGAGCAGAGATATTTATTTATGACCACCAATTAGAAGGTGTGAGATAAAATCTGAACCTCTTTTGTGGGATAGAGCAATGTGGAGTGGGTTGTCTATGGTCATGTTTCATCTGTGTGTTTATGTCTTCCCGCCTTTTTTCGTATTCTGCGAATCTGTTTAATTAAGGCGGCAGCGCTAGGGTAGCCAGCGAATTTAAAAACTTCTTGCATTATTTGCACATCAGTATCAGGTGGTATGTTGATTGATATATAATTCTCAAGTGTGACAAATTTATTATTTACGGAATTATTATAATTAAAATCATCAATACGATAAGGAGTTGCTTTAAGTTAGAATTGAACTAAGACAATTTGTATTTTGCAAGCTACTTAAGCGCATCGGGCTTCATTTGAACATTTTAGAACAGCTCCATACCTACTTTTACTGTTATTCATTACAGTTGCAAATGCGGTTGAACATAATTATTTACTTCTAATACGTATTATAGGCAGTCAGTAATGACAAACTTGAGCGAATTTTATTGTCAACTAAACTTGTTCATTATTGTAACCGTTTTAATTCATACACAATTTTTATTTTTTTTAAGAACCAGTTCAGTCCTTTTATTTGACTTCAAAAATCAATAGGTACGAGGGTGCGTTTTTAAGTTCGCGGAATGGCAGGTAAGGGGGGCAAATAAAAATTCGCAAATATTTTTCTTTTTCGATATGTTCACCTGCAAGCCTAATACATTTTTCAAATCTTTTAATAAGCTTATGCATACCATAAAAAAAAAGATTTATTATTGTCCTTAAAATACGCTAAAACTGCGTCCATTCATTTCTTCATCACTTGAAAATTTCTTGCCACGAAGCTCTTTTTTCATGTTTGGGAACAGATAATAATAGCAGGGGGTCAGGTCTAGACTATATGGTGGGTGGTTAATTATTTCAAAGCCAGACTTGTGTAGGGCAGCCAGGGTAACACGGCTTTTGTGAACAGGCGAATTTTCGTGCAAGAGCAAGACGCATTTTGTAAATTTTCCTCGTCTTTTCTCTTTGATGGTTTCCCTCAAACGCTCCAAAATTGAGGCATAGTATTCTCCGGTTATATTAACACCCTTGTTCTTATAATCTATCAGCAGGATTCATTCAGTATCCCAGAAAACAGTCGCCATGCGTTTTCCGGCCGACTGCGACACCTTGAACTTCTTAGGCGGTGGTGTGCCTTTTTTATGCCACTGCATAGTCTTGTTTAGATTCAGGTTCATAATGATGAACCCAAGTTTCATCTCCAGTCACAATTCGACTCAAAATACCCTCTTGATCTTCGTTACAGAGGTCCAAAAACGCAAGTGCACTCTCTAGGCGCTGTTGCTTTTGCGGCTGTTGAGTATTCTCGGCACCCATCTTGCACTGACCTTAGTCATACCGAGATAGTCATGAAGAGCTTTAAAAATGGCTGTATCGGATACTCCAACCATTTCTGCAAGCTGTTTTTTCTTAAGACGAGCGTCTTCCAATATAAATTTTTCGACTTTAGCGATGATTTATGGTGTGGTCACCTCGATAAGGCGCCCAGGCCGGTGATCGTCTTCAAGTGATTCTCTTCCTTGCTTGAATAGACGATGCCGCTTATAAACCATGGTTTTACAAGGGCAAGAGTCTTCATAAATGGAGGACATCTCTTCCGTAATGGTTTAGACGTGTTTTCCTTGCTTGGTAAGGAACTTTATAACGGCGCAGTGCTCGATTTTTTCCATTGTGAATGCTGCCTTCCCGATTAAGTTGCTTGGTTGATGGTAGTTCAAAAACTAATAAGCCGATCGTAATAATACTCGGTATTTATACTAATAGTGAATCACTCAACTCGTTGAGGTACTAATGAGACCCCTCACCCCTCTTCAACCCCGCCATTCCGCGAACTTAAAAACGCACCCTCGTAGCTTATAAAATAAAATTCCCATAGACAAATAGCTGGTCGTCTCTACGCATGTCTCTGTTCTCTTTTCCCGCTCTATCTCACCACATTCAGTTAGCTTTTTTTCTATTTATTTTTTATTTCATTATAACGCATCAATTCTGTCCGGTACTAGGATCTTGGGTCAAGGAAATGGCTTTATTAATGTTCCTCGACCATTTGGGGACATTTTTAATAAAAAAAAAAAGGTTGCCAGCACGGAGGTTTGTCATTATGAAAGTAAATTAATTTTAATGTTTCGTTTCTGTTATTATAATTACGTGATAGTTTTGTTTAATGGCCTTTTTAAATTTTATATTCACTTGATTGTTTAAAAAAAAAAGTGATTTAAGTTGAGAATGTTGTATTTTAAGTATTCTTCAATATCCTTTATAATAATCATCGTGCTTGTGTCAAATAATGATTGAGAGTTTATAAAGTAAATTATTTAGGAAATTATAAAAAAAAAAAATAACTTATTTAAATATGCAGTAGAACTTTCACCAGTTTACAATCATGCAAATATAAAACATATTATTGCGTGTAAAATAGATTTAAACACTAAAAAGCGTTTATTTTTATAAATAAAAGGGAAAAACAACATCGATACAAGCAAGCCATTCTATGTAACAATTCGATATTTTAAATAATTATTTCTGTGGAGTTTCTTGCCCATTCTTCTCCATACGAATCTGCTACCTTTGGGCAACTAGAATCAATTCTATTTTCTTGTGAATGTTGAAGTTATAAATGAATTTTTAATGTGCCTATTTGAAATAAATGATTTGACTTTGAATTTAAATATACTTTAACGACCTTTGATAGAATACGTTCAGAATAGAGCTAATTATGTTTTAGATCCACTAACATAATTTAGCTTTAATTTACTTTAGCGACTCTTGCAAGTAACGAAGGCGATGCATGCATCGTCAAAAAAAAACATTGCGTACGACGTACCAAAACTGACAAGCAAAATAACATAAATGACAGACAAAATTGCGCCAAAATTTCCATAGACAACAATGACAGCTTAAAAAAAAACAGCAGCGCACATTCAAGCAACGACATCGACTCATACAGCCTACCTTTCATCGCATCGGCAGTGCATGAGCGTGTTCACTCGCCAATTGTAAATTCCATACTTCTTCTCCATTCCGCCGATCCAGAAGGGGCACCTCAGGTCGTGGACTCTGCAGCAGCGGTCAGTCCTCGTGTGGCCGCCGAGCTGAGAGTACCGGGTGGCTGAGAAACCCTTGCCGCACCATTTTGTGCCGGGAACTCGGAGTATCTCCATGGTATCGCGTTTTGTTCTGACGGGGATCGATTTGTTGGTGGGATAGTCGAACGAATGGTTTTGTGGATATTTGAATGGTGGGTCGATTCGATTGATTCTATTAATGCATAAAGTAATCGGGATAATTTAATACGGATTTTTTGCCATTAAGTGCGTTCAACCAAAAAGTTGGCAATGTTGCATATAGCTATCAAATATTTACCTGTTTTGGTTAATTTGGCAATATTATTGTATGGAAATATGAAATATGGCTAACTAGTGAACTAGAATAATAATAATGAATTGCAATTATAACACAGAATTTGATCTTATAACCGTTTTAGATATAGAAAAGGCATTTGGAAAGTTTCCATATAGGTACTTTTTTTACATGTAAAACTAAATATTCGGTGTTACGATATTATTTATTACATTTCAATAATCAATATTTTAGTTCACTAGTTAACCATATTTCTTAATTGCATACAGTAATATTGCCAAATTAATCAAAACAGCGAAATATTTGACAGCTATTTGCTTTTTTTTTTTTTTTTTACTAGGGCATCTTGCAGGTGACCACTAAGGTCGTGGCTGCTTAACCGGACTGTCCTGTGGCTGCCAATAGCTTCTACACTAAGGGCCTCCAGCCAGGGGCATAAACTATTCTAAGTTATAAGTTAAGCGAATGCTCGCTAAGGGCACCCCCTGTGGGGTACGAACCTCGGCTTAGGGCATTCGCTGAGGGGAGGACAGCAAGTTCAAGGACAGGCTGGATCAAGGAGTGATCATTATTATTATCGGGGATATTTAAAACTACACGCTCAGCTGCGACGCGGGCTGGCGTTTCATCGGACAAGGGTCAGCTATTTGCGACGTTGCCCACTTTTTGTATAAACGCTCTTAACGTGCTTTCCGAAGCAGGAGGAGTCTCGGTAAGTAAAGAGGGTTATCCATGCACAGACCAACCTCGGCAAATATAGCTTAACCTGATGGATTTCTGAATAAACGCTCTTAAGCTGATGCGTCTTTTCTAAAGACAAAATAAATAATTTTATTAGTTCTCTAGCTAGAGTGATTGACCACACACACATGATATAACATTATGCCTGTAATCCCCGAAGAGCTAGGTATACCACTATAGAAACCTATCTACTAATTATGTAAACAGATAATTATTTTACCGTAGTCAATCTTAATTGATTAAGTCTACGTCTCTACGACCATCAACAACTGCGAATAAAGAATCAATCTACCGACCATTCACCTGTACTAATTGAACAAATCACTGAATCATAGGACCAGTAATATCAAATCGATTGTACATACTTTCTTCGAATATCGTTAAGCCATTCGTTCTATATCATTCGATTATCTATGTCCACGACGCCCATCTCTTTTACCTTTTAATTTTGTTGCACTGACAAGTTCACTGTCAAATGGCAGACCATAATGACCTCTTCCTACTTTTTCAATTTTACGTACAGCCTACATATTCAAATATAGAATGGACCACCAACGTGTTTATGATATTAAAAAATAATCGTAAATATCGTGGGGATAGTCGCTGTAAATCCTTTATAGATCCCGAAGAGCTATAAAGTTCGATAGATCGTTGGCAACGCATTAATGATCTATAGATCACCACATGTTTTATTGCTTTATTGCCTCTTGTAGTGTTAGAGTTAAATTAATTGCTCGAAATAAATGTTTGGTTACGAAATAGTTACCGAGATGTTAACTCGTTATGCAATATAACAAGGTAGTTTTGAACTCTGGTTATGAGCGTTCATCGAAAAAATTGGCAACGTCTCAAATAGCTGTCAAATATTTACCTGTTTTGGTTAATTTGGCAATATTACTGTATGGAAATAAGAAATATGGCTTATTATTTGACAGGTATTTGCGACGTTGCCCACTTTCTGTATAAACGCTCTTAAACAATTGAATTTTACAGGTGATTCTGACACAACCACAAATATTATGTAAAGACCATACCCGGTTCCTAGGTTTAAACGAATCGTGGGTGAATTAGTATTTAAAAATTGAGGGACAGATGACTTGGGCAGAGGCGTATTGCTTGCAATGAAATTTAAGTGCTCAAAACATAATATTTAGTTCGTGCTGAATGCCCTTGTATCAAATTCACAGAAGTTTAATTTTTTGGCGGGATATCATCTTACAGATTATTAAAATTCACATCTAGCAACCATAGACAGCGGCCATCTTGATCTCAGCGGGACACAAACGTCAAAACTAGTTTGATCAGACATTTATCTCCTTAATATAAACGAAAACATAAAAATAAATAACGTAATAATCTCAATAATCCTCATCTAATCTTAATTAGGACGGTAATGGGTCAAAATCTTAAGGTTTTTACTGAAATGGGACATAAACTTTATGATATAGGAACATTATTAAGATCCTTGGACATCAAACTCTTACTATTAAAAAAAGTTTGGAAATCATCCTTTCAAAGTTTTAAATTCCATTGCGTTTTTGGGTTCTATGGTTTGAAAAACGTCAGAGAAAATATAGCAATGGATATAATGCAAATGCAGAGTATGGTTTAATCTTAAGTGTGGAGTTTTCTATAGTAAAGGGATGCTACTAATTGATGTAATATGATATTATTGTTTTAGTGGCGATAAGTTTTCTGTTTTTATAACTACCTACCTATTTATTTTTGTTTTACGCTCCTACGATTTGTTACGAAGTTTAGAAATTCTTAATAATCTTCCAAAATACAGTACAACATTTTCAGTGAATATGACTACTTTAAGAGCATTCAAACGTCCATCTTTTTTGTTGGTATCTACCACTAAGGAAAATCTATATTCAGTGTTGAGTAACTTAGAATTCTTTAATCACATCAACTTCATGTAGAAAGTCTAGATCAGGCTATCAAAAATCTGGAGGTTCACCTTATAAAAAAAGAAGCATTTAGCCCACTTTCGCACGGACGTAAAAATATTGCGGCGGGATTTTATCGCGCACTGGATTTTCAAATCTGGGTGTTGAGCCGAGCGTTGAGAATCCAACGCGTTGAGAAGCAGTCTCGTCCCAGCGTTTTGAAAAAACACACTGTTGGATTTTCAAGGATTTGTTGATAATCCAGTGCACGAAAAAAATCGCCGCGATTTTATTACATCCATGCGAACGTGGGCTTATTTACAAGCAAAATCGCTGGCAATTTACATAAAGCACCATCACCACTCACCAGACCAAAAAAAAAAGAAGAACACGACCACAACCGTCCCAACAGTGGTTCTTTGTATATTGGATAATCATTTGACTGCTATTTCGAGCAATGATTCGGTCGACGATAGTGCACGATTGCCTAGAAGTAAATTCCGTCGTGACTACGCAGATGCCTTACCATCCTAGCGACAAAGGCGACAAGTTTCAAGTGCCTTTAATTACCTACAACCATACCCTTCAAACTGGAACACAGCTACACTGCTTGGCGGCAGAAGCATGTTGGTAGGACTTTCCAGAACGAGCTCGTTTACAAAGATCTGTACTGCTGCTAAAACTTCATCTACAGGTAGGAGGCTCAGTCTAAGCGAGGTCAGTCAGTTCGTCATGCATACATTTGCATCGTATCATCCTACATACACCCCGATTCAAACTTAATGGCGGCTCGGAACATAAGGCGAGTCGCTGCGCAGTAACGAATTCATGTGTCAGCGGGAGTGAGGGGTGGAGTACTGCGCAGCGAGTAACTAACTTCCGAGCCGCCATTAAGTTTGAACCGAACTATACCTTAGGATACAGTGAGAAAGCTATGCTGTTTATACACGGTCTACGCTTTGTGGAAATTTAAACTATAGTCGTTGGCATTCAATTGTCTGCGAGAATTTTATGACAATTCCGTTAGACTTATGACTTATTAGTTTACAAATGCGGTATTGTCCAAGGTATAACAGAACATATTATGAATATGTATTTTATAACCAGCCTAAGCTAGTGTGCTATAATGTTGCTTCGGCTAACGAGACTATCATGTCTTTTGGAGTAAACATGTAAGTTTTTCATTGCGTAATTCACTTTGTGATGTGATTATGGAACTGTTCTAGCTGATTGCTACGAATTTTCTCACTACTAATGTAATCTAAGGTACAATTTTGCTTCCGATCGGTCGGGTCGGGAAAGGTTAATCCACTATGGTTTGGCCAATCAAGTGTGGTGTGCGCAACTCCCATTACTCCCAAGTGTGTTTATCCCTGCTATAAAAAAATATTTACAAAAACCAGAATCCCATTCGAAATTCAAAAACACACCTCCCAACCACACACGAAAAAAACACCTCTTCCTTGAAAATTAAAAAAAGAACTAACCTCCTATCACATCTGCAGTGAGATATAGTGTACGGCCTATAGTTGAAATAACCGAATCTCCGTTTGAACATTCCGATGTTGATTCGGCAATGGTCGTGCGACCGACAACATCGGTCTTCGGCTGCGTCGGCGCCTAGCTCCCCATACTTCGCTGCGACGTGTCCAGCCCCGCACCATTTGGTCCCGGGCACTATGAAATTCTCCCTGAATGATCTTCGAGACCTGTTTTCGTTTTCATCTTATGTTAGTCTTTGGTAAGCGATACTGCGGTGATCTGTGTGGTCAAATATTTATTATACATTGGTAAAGAGGAAGTGTTAAATGAAAACCTTATGTCGCGACATTTAAGTTAAACCAATTAGCCAGTAGGTAATGGTTCCACTGCAAGGACTCAGGCCTCCTCTATGAGAAGGATTGGGCCGCAATCCACAACGTGGGTAGGCCTAGTTGGAACTTGTTAAAAGACCTACACCGTCCTCCCATACCTAATAACACTGTTATTTGAAAATATTGTAAAAGCCCATTATTTTTAAAAGAGTACCGTGGAGTTTCTTGCCGGCTCTTCTCCATAGGAAACAACCAATTGGAACCGTGCACCTAGCTTCTGACGTTTCATAAGTGCCCATGTAGGTTTATATGAAATAAAAATATTTTGAATTTTGTTTTTTTTTTAATTTTGAACTGTCCTGTGCTAGTCTATGCTTGCAAATGCCAGATTCTTCCTTCCGAGAATGTTAAACTTAAAGGACGCCAAGGGAATTTTTCAGAGCGAGGTACCAATACGTTTGCCTTGTCTGATAGTTTTGTCAAAAGTGTCTTTAGTTTCGGCAAATGGCGACTCTACGAGAATCTAGTTCATGGTCATACCGTACTGAACCAATTGATTTGTCGAACGTTGGTAGCAAGGCTGACTGTATTTACATTTGCCAGGCGTATCCCTTAGGTTCAGGAGATAGTAGATACTTAACTATATATACTAACTGATATAGATAGGTTGGACGCACCCTGGTCAATCAGCCCGACTACCATATTGAAGACCAGCTAATAGATTTAACATAACCTGAGTTATTCTCATATAGTTCGTGGCGGTGTATCAGAGAAGATGAAGTTCTTTGATGATGGTGATATGAACGAATATATATTCTGAATCATATCAAAACCTCACAATTTTGCGACATAAGGTTTTCATATTAAAGAAATATGTTTATAAATTATGCTATTAAGTTTATCTTTGCACTTGCGCCTGACTGAACAAAAATACGTTTAAACCGAAACCAATAGTGTAAGATGAATATTTGACACTTGAAACATTATTTTTTAGCAAAGAATAATTTAATATAGAACTTAAAATTATTTGCGAAATGTTTTGCAAATTGCCGATGTTCATTTTGGATGATTTGATGAAACGAGCGACAAAAATGAAGGAGTGACATAAAGATAATATTGGTCCTGTACAAAATAATCTGTTTTTGGAAGATCTTTTAGAGATTTGAAGTAGTTGTCAACCTACTTTTTAAGTCTGCACCGCAATTGCGTAACATACTTTCTTCCCCAATCCAAAGAATTTTGGAAAATTCCTAATCCATTGCTTCATTTGAAAAAATAGTCTGCTGTGTTACGCCATTATCCCCTGGGTGTTTTACAAAAACTAGACATTGTATATACAATAATTAAGGTGTGGGTAGTTAAGAAAAAATAACTCAATGTTCGCTTATTATACATCAAATACAATAGTAACTTACAATTGCAATGCTTTTCATTTTAACAATTCGACAACATTAATTGCGTTATTTACGCTGTTGAGCAGACAAATTTTTCAAACATATGAAGCAATGGATTGACAATAACCTTCAAAATAATTCAGATTGTGATTGACACTGTGTTATGCAATTAGGGTTTTGGTCAGATTGAAATCACTTTCTTTTTAGAAGAATAGGGACCTACTAAAGTACTAACGTAGAGGCAGGTCAAGCAAGATGACCGGATATAAAGGCTTTAGCTGTACCAAACCGTATTGAATTTTCAAGTTAAGCTGATATGTGTGACCATTTTGAACAGAACCCATAGGTTACAAGTGAATGATATCGTAGATGAAGAGCATTCGATTAGGTAATGAGAATGAGTTAAAGGTCAATGAATTTAGGAATCAATAAGGATATGTCAGAGCAAAAAGCAGTACTCCCTGTTTAGACATAGTGATAATATGGCGTAGTTTTGTCTACGTATAAAATATTGTTCGGGTATGTGCCA
This sequence comes from Xanthia icteritia, assembly GCA_949128155.2. Classification (NCBI taxonomy): domain Eukaryota; kingdom Metazoa; phylum Arthropoda; class Insecta; order Lepidoptera; family Noctuidae; genus Xanthia; species Xanthia icteritia. The sequence goes on along the minus strand of OY855862.1, from coordinate 4,662,253 downwards.
AAATGCTGGTGTCTAAATACCGGTGAAAAAAGTGAAAAGGTCATTCCATGGACTGGCGGTTCGTCAGGATTTCGAAATTCGAAAATTGTAGGTAAAGTATGAAAATCGAAAGGAGATGAGCGTCGTGCGGATGCGTTGCATTCCATATTTAAATGTCTTGAATCGTCATTAGAATATTTTTTTTAAATACAGTTGTAAGTAAAAATACTCTAGCGAGTTCAATTCAAGACATTTTAAACAGATAACCCTTTTGAAAAGCAGTTACTGTTCCCTCAGTAACATGAATTTATAATAAATAAAATGAATTTAACAGACTTTCGTATTCCCTATTTAAAAAAATAAACAATGAATACGAATCCGTCCTTAAATTCGTTTTATTTGAATAAATAAGTTTTACTTGGTAAAAATATAACAACTACCTAGCCAGAGAGCTTTCTCCAACTTTGTTCTTATGCTCCATCATATGTTGCAGTTCTTCGTGCCTTTTCAAGCATTCCATTTTCAATTTATCATAATCCAGCCAGTTCGAAATATCTGGCGGCAACCGGTCGCCATCTTTTAGTATTCTAAAAGTGACATTTCCAAAATGGCGGTAAAACTTTTCGTCTTCAACATTTTTTGGTTGTTTATTTACAATTCTATATATTTCTTCATCTAATGCTAATTTTAGTTCTTTTCTTAATGTTTTTAGGAAGTTTCTTGCGGATTTTCCTTGCGTTACGTATTCACAGTCTTGGATATCGCCATTTTGTGTATAAATCACTTGGACAAGATGGCTGCCATCTGTCAGCTGACGGAGTTTTAGGCCGAGTCTGTAACAAAGAGAAAAAACGAATGTTAATTTAAGGATACACTTCACAATTTTGTGGATCTTGAAGAGGGTTATTGGCAGCTGGCATGTCCATAACACAGCTGATGTAGATTGATGATTAATCAAATGATAAATACGAGTAGTATTAAATTACAACGTAGGGTAAGGAGTATTGTGTTACCCAGTAACTAGGTTGTGGAGGTCAGATAGGGCAGTCGCTCCATGTAAAATAACTACAGGTATTCAGCTGCACCCGGTTTGACTGGTGGCTGGGCAGATGATGCATTACATCAAGAGAGTACCTATACTACTTTCCGGAGAACATAATTACTTACAGCCCTTAAACGGACCACAAATCTTATTTCTAAACTCTACATCTTCAGATAACTATTAGTTTCCTATCGGAACTGCATCAACGTTTCTTTTTATTGCACCTTAACTACCAACCGACACACCTCTACCATGTTTAATTAACTTGAAACCATAAAAGGTTTATTAAGACATTCACACCTTACTGTCTATCTACACGATTAATATTGAATGCTCAATGTTTAGTAGACATTCCTATGCTTAACCGTGGACAAAGACGGTTGACCACTTTTCAACATAAATTGTAAAAAATAAACGTAAGAAAATTTGAATTTTGCGGGCTAGAATTGCAGATTCACCTTAAGGCGCCGATAAACGACTTTTAATGATTTTATACTGAAGATCACGTCTAAACGAGTAGTATTAATGATTTGGAAAAAATATATGTTAAATTAGAGCATTTTCTTAATAACTCAATTTTTTAATGTTTTAGACTATAGTGTAATTAATTTGTGAAGACATGTAAAAAACAGAGAATCACGCAAAAATTATCAAACGTATTTTTCTGAAACCTTCACTACATTTTAAAGATAATTTGATTATTTATCATTTAGTAGGTATACGTGTTTTATTAAAATACCTTTTGATTTATGTATAATAAATCAATAATGCTTCTAATTTGCTGGCATATATCGGCGTCTTAATGTCAAATAGGTATTGGTGAAAATTATAGATTTCATGACGGTCGTTATAATATGACAGAACCGCTCTTAAGTGGCCTAGTGGTAACGGCTCCGACTTACGAGTTGTCGGTCGTGGGTTCGAACTCAGGCAGGCGCTTTACTTTGAGTAAATAATTTTATCAATAAACGGACTGCCAAACTGTTGCAGTATTTAAACGAAGAGTGAAAGAACACTATCTTTCCACTTCATCATGGCTGCGTAGGTATTTATTTTGTATTTTATTTATTTTAGAAATATGTATGTATGTAAGTATATTCTCATATAATTTGTTTTATTTTATTAAGTGAATTGTTTTGATTTTATATATTACTTTCTCTCTACTCTTACACACGGTGTCTACATCTCTTTTTACCCTCTGTGCTATCGCAGGTATGCTGGAATAGATTTCTTTAGAAGTAAGCCTCACCTTGTACGTATTTTTCTGTTCTCTTCTTCTTTTCAGTTTGTTGATATATGTGTGTACATAAATGGTTAAATAAATAAATAATAATTAATAAATTAGCAATGGTGCCGATTCTCTTGTCACAAATGCCTCTAAACTAGACTAAAATCACTAATATTTCGTTTATTCCTGTCAAACGATGATTTCCCATTCTGAAATAGACTAAAGTGACACAACTTAACTATATTTTAGTTTGACAGCACTAAGATGGCACTTTTTTTTTTTTGATTGGTGGGAAATTATCATATAACTTCTCCCGCTCTGGGTGGAGCGGAAGGGCGTGTCAGACTCTTACTGACTAAAACCCACCCGTGTTCGTCAAAACGTGAAAAATTCCATATAAAACACGTCGAGGGTGCCCTCATGCGCGCCTCCGGCTCTAAAAAAATTCACGGGGTAGGGCAAACAAGTATGTACCACGTGGAGTCGCGATTGTCAAATTCGATTTAGTTGTGTCAAAATATTTTTTTAATTTAGAGACATTTTATTGCAGAATAGCGTTAAGATGCTCATAGTCAAAAGTAAGGAATCTTATTGATAGTTTAGTTCGGTGTACAACAGAATCGGCACCACTATCCTTCAAAATGATTAGTCGGATTATGATTGATCGTGTGAAAGAAAGAAAGAAAATTATTTTATTTGGGACATGCACAGGAAATACAAACAGTAAAAGAAAAAAAAATATACATAAAAAAAAGGAGCATATATAAAAAACTAACAAAATAACGCGATTAGGATGCTGAAGTGGCAATACGCCGGCCAGGACAGGTCCACTCAAATCTGTGTGGTTCTTTTCTCAAAAGACCATTTCAGACACTAATCTACATGGTCCTCATATGGCCTGACCAAGATTATGTCTGGACTTTAAAAGAGACTGTGACCTCTGAGTTTGTTTCGGCCTTTCTTCTCAGAGTAGTCAGATAGGAAACGCCGAACTCATCTAGCTAATTTTTAATTATTTTTTTAAGATGACGTGTAAACGTGATTCCAATATCCTATTTACAGAATAAACAATTTCATTTCATTTCATATTAATCATAGAACCGATGACCGTTGAGGTAGACGTGTTATTGAGTGGAGAACGCGAATCGGCAAACGTAAGGTAGGACGCCCTCAGACTAGGTGGAGCGACGATCTTCGCAGGGTGGCTGGTGGCAGCAGGATGAGAGTTGCCGAAAATCGAGTTGAATGGCGTGCAATAGGAGAGGCCTATGACCCAGCAGTGGACTGCTGAAAGCGGATGATGTCGTTTTATTGGTCGTAAGCGAAACTGCTCAAGGTTGGTTCCTAAGTTCGATCCCTAGGGTCTTTATCAAATAGCTTCTCCCGCTCTGGGCGGAGCGGGAGAGCGTGTCAGACTCTTACTGACTAAAACCCACCCGTGTTTCTTCAGTTGCCTATACGTTGCCAGGGGCCACGGTATCCCTTTCGGACTTTCCCGCAACCCCGGCAGGCATCGGACCCCTTCCGATCCCTAGGGTCTGGCAATGTTATTTTCGGTTTTTCCAAATAAAAAACGAGCGAGCCTTAAAGATTAGTCGAAAATGATGTGTAACATCTGACATCTTGGCTGACAGTACCACCCTCTCGGAAAATGGGTTGGTACCATACCAGGAAAGCGAGAGGAAGATGTTACACACAATACCCACGGGTGGAAAATCTGACAACCAGTCTTACCAAAGGATATCGTGTTTATGTATCTGTCAAAGTCAAAGTCAAATAATTTATTTCAATTAGGCACATACAATACACTTTTGAACGTCGAAATTTACAAAAAATAGAACTGATTCTAGTCGCCCCCTTCCAAAAGGTAGTTTTTGTATGGAGAATAATGGGCAAGAAACTCCACCGTTACTCTTTTAAAATATTTTGTATACATTATTTATATAATTATGTGAAGACGATGCACCTAGAATAAGATTACTATACCACGATAGGTAAAAAGAATGATAAATAAAGCAATGACAGATAAATTAATTATGTGATAGATACATGGTGCTCACATATTTGTAAAATCATACGAACTGTGTTGCGGAGGTCAGATAGGCAGTCGATCCATGTTGAATACTGATATTCAGCTGCATCTAGTTAGACTGGAAGCCGACCCCACCATAGTTGTAAATAAGCTAGGCAGATGATTGATGATTTCTCTCTAAATAACTTACATCCCATCAAAGCCAAAACTAAGAAGAAAGTATAGCGTGTATTTGGATGCAGTTCGTGAAACACAAAATACTAATAGAAAAATGAAAATAACGAACAACAACAGTGTGTGCCTCACGGCTGCGCCAAAAAGCATTCAGCATTAATGTCAGACAAATGCTGGTTTCTAATGAAACTTTAGAAATCAGAAATCATTTATTTTGCAATGAATGTGGGTACAAAATAAGATGTAAACATTGTAAAAACAGTTCCAACACACTCTATCTTACGGCATGCAAAAGGAAAAAAATATAGCTACTCAATTTTACAACCAAATAAACAAAAACGAAAACTACAGTTATGTGGATCTACAGCCTTCCTACATATAAACTAAACATCAAAAACAACAATCTTAATTCTGTATTTTACAAAAATGATTGATTATATTATTGATTATTTTATTTAGGTACATTAACACACACAAAAATAACATTATAAACTAGAACATTTATCTGTTAGTAAGGATGTTAACCTCTTTTAAAATTAACTTCGCGTATTAGGGACACGTTAAGTGCAGATAAGCAACAAACAGTTTCAACTAGAGAAGAAATACACATAAGTCTCTTTCTAAGACCAATCAAAGGTAAGGCAATAATTAAAGCTTTTTATTAGTGGTTTTAATTACTCAATACCAACCGTATCGTATGTACACTGTAATTAAAATAGTTTTGTACATTTATCTCTGATTTTGAAACAGGTTTCTGATGGCTTTAGAGATGGTTTTTTTGTTGTGATTCATTCGATTGTATTTCAATTGTAAAGTTAAGAGGGCCTGTTAGGAATTTGAAAAATAGGTATTTGAAGAAATTATTGCCGTCGTCTTACCTCAAGTCTGCCTCCGCAGAGTGCGATAGGGACAGCTGCAGCTCAGACCGCTCAGAAAAAAATTGACGATATCGACGTTTCGTATTACAATTTTTTCTCCTCGAAAACTGAGCCGATTTATTTAATTTTTCATTAAAATTTTAAGAAAGTGTATGTCTAGGTTCCTATCATTTTCTTTTTGTTAAAAACTTTTCGAATTTGTCTGGTAATACTCTAATCACGGCGGTTAAAATGGGGCATTTTTGTAATTTTTGGAGGGTCATATTTTCTTACCATTATGTTGCTGATTAATGGAAACAACAGGGTCGTGTCTACAGCAGACCTTGATTTCATGAAAAAAAAAAAATGTTCTGGAGGCATTATTCAGGAAGAAAAAAGGGGGACACATTTGTATGGAGAATCGCAGGCCCTGCTCCCTCTTAATTGTGGTCAAACTGCCTAACTTTTTCCCAACTATGTTGGAGTCGGTTTCCAATCAAACCGGATGCAGCTGAGTACTACTATTTTACATGGAGCGACTGCCTATCTGACCACACAACCCAGTAACTGGGTAACACGATACCCCTTGGTAAGAATGCTCGACTGGTTGTCAGACTTTCGGGCTTCTAACGACTGACAGTTAAAGATCCACGAATGACAGCCCGGACCAACGGCTTAACGTGCTTTCCGAGGCACGGAGGAGTCTCGGTATGTAAAGATGTTCAAACATCCACGGAACACCCCCGGCAAGCGTAGCTTAACCTGATGGATCGATCCGTGCGGCTGTTATGACTCCACCACGAGTTCCTCCTGTAAGGTTACCTAATTGTGGTGCTAATCTGTAAAGTTCACTTCGAACTTCACTCAAGTGTTCGCATACAATTCGTAAGTGAGCTAATTTGTTTTTCAAAAAGGAAGAGGTTCTCAATTCAACTGTGTTTTTTGTTTTGCTTGTTTGTTACGCAATTACTCAAATTTTATTAACTTTGCTTAAGTAGTTTTTGAGTTAGCTTCAATAATATGTATTTTTCCCACTTAGTCTATGTGGATGATATGATAAGGTCCTGTCACTGTTATTTACATAGCAGGTAGTGGTATTCGAATTTGTGTGGGGTAGGTACCAAAACTAAAAAGTGAAAAATAAAAACTTTATTATTTTGCAAATTAACTTTAATTTTGGAAGTCGGTGTTTTTGGTTCTAAATTTTCGTTTTTTGCCACCGACTTCCGAAAACAAAGTTATTTTGTACTTTGCAGTGTTTTTTTTTTAAGTCGTTTTTTTTTTGTAAAAACTTTTTTATTATTATTATTTATTTATAATAACTTAAAGTATCATTACAGGGTTAACCCTAATGCGACACTTAAGACCTTAATTAATAACCTAAACTATACACTAACAAGAACAAAAATTTCAAAAACTTAAACACAATTACACAACATTATTAAATTACTACAAACATAAATATTTCTTACATACCTAAATTAAACAATCATAAACACTAGCTGTGACACTAGTCTACTACTTAAAGTAAATCATCGCGAATTCACACCCCAACTGCCCGTTGAATTTCGCAAATAGCATTGCTTGATCATATTTGATCCTTTGTTACCTCTGGTATGATAATATGCTATGATATGTAAAGAGTACCGGTGGTGTGATCGTCAGACTGCCAAGTGATAGATCTCGAGTTCGAAACCAAGACAGGCACCTCTGAATTTTCGGATTCATGTGCGTATTGTATAATTATCACTTGCTTCAAAAACGGTGAAGGAAAACACTGTCGAAGCCTGAGAGATATTTCTCGACGGCATGTGAAGCCAAGCTATCTAATTACGCAACACATTTTCGTAAACGATTACGAGAAATTTGTTTCATTTTGACAGTTCAACAACATTCATTGCGTTAGCAGATTCTTTTTTCGAACTTATGAAGCAATGGATTAGCAATTTGTTTCAAATCGATTCAAATTCCGATTGATCGTGTATTATGTAATTAGGGTACAGGGCCATGGGCGGCTTTAAAACTCTGACACCAGGTTAGTCAATAACCACACGAAAAGAAGAAGATATGTCAAGATACTTAGGTGTTGTTCAAAATAACAAGACTTAATTCAATTTGTTATTAAATTATTATGCGTTGCCATCACTTTGCGTACGTCAAAAATGCCCGTACCCGTACACTAAAAACTAGATTATGAGGAGTGTAAAGGGGATGCAGAGTGGCTATTAGTCTATGGTCCCTGGGGATGACACACAAGGGACGAAGATATAAAATATTGAGACAAATTTAGACGGTATAATTTCCAAACCAATATTCTATGGGGAATAGTAAAATTTCTTTTAACAATGTTTTACTAAACACTGCATAGGCATTATGTTAGTTATAATAATTAGATTAAGGGCCGATTTTCAATCGTCAAATCTCAAATCGTTTATTGCAATCCATAATGTACAATTACAGGTGGTAAATAAAAGAAATAATAATAGAAACAATTATGGACCCTGTCGGACACAGCAAATTTTTAAATAGGTAGAGAGAGAAAGAGTGCTTTATTAATTTTCCTTATTATTAAGTTAGAATTATTTTATATCCTATTACCCTATGTAATATATATTACATAGGGTAATAGGATATAAAATAATATATATATATATATATATTTCCATTCACTTATTCTATTAATATTTTATATGCAGGTCTATCTATTCATATATTATTTATTTAATACATAGACCTGCATATAAAATATTCGTTAATTTTTTATTTTATAAATATTGTAGTTTTATTTTACAAAAACTGTCAAATCGTCATATTTATTCCTCTTAATATATAAAATTTATCTGACGATTTAATGAAAAATCGACCCAGATTCTAAAATCAAACTGGCACTGGCACTGGAAAATAGGCAACACTTCGTGACAGCTAAACCAAAGACACAACAAGAAATTGTGAAGTCAATTCAATTCTTTTATGCTTCATTCTGGCGTAGCACATAAAATTCAAAAACATCAAAATTCAAAAGTCATTTATTCAAACTAGGCTGAGAATCAGCACTTTTCGAACGTCAAAATTACGTAAAACAGTCCCCCAAAACGCCCACCTTTCACCATTTCCTAGTGCTTTAGCTGGGAAGAAGAAGTGGCGCAACAAACTCCCCAGCAGCACAGCTGTCTGTTCAGTTAGAAAAAAATGATTCTATATAATAGTATGCAAAATTATATTTACATTACGCAACACAAAACATAATTTAAATTATAAAATTAATAGCCATATGACAGCTCAAGCAGAAATAAAAATAACTTAATGAAAACAATATCTAAATAAAATCAATGACCAGTCGTTGGCCAGCTGCGAAGGGTAGGTTGCCAAAATGTTTACAAGTTTTGACTTAACTGGATTCCACTACTCCACTGATACAGAGCAGCTATCACTTTTCACTTCACCGCTGCTCCCCAATGACATTACATTAATGTCGATAGCACACAAATTGTTATTTATTGCAATTTGTGCATCACTGTACTTGGAGGGCGATTCCAAAACTAATCGAATTACGTAGTTTGCTTTAGATGTCCGTTACTTTGTGATTTGGGAATTGAAAGAACATATACATAGGTAAATTATTATAGATTATTATATATATAAAATGATTAGACAAGTATATAGACATGAATTATGAGTTCGACCATCAAAGACCGTCTTGATGCACAAAAGCATACTTTGCATGGCCCCAAAAATATTTAATAAATTGCCAAATGGAATTAAGGACTTAAATATTATTCAATTTCAAAACAAATTAAGACATCTATTATTGGAAAAATGTTATTTAAACTATTGACGAATTCCTTAATGATAAATTGTTAGTTATTTGACATTGATATTTATTTAATTTTTGACAATGTATTATTATCTTTTTTTCCATTCATTATTTATATGTATACACAATTGTTAATGTTTTGCTTGTTTTTTCTGTCTTAAGTTATGTTGTTGTGCTTAGTTGTAATTATTTTATTTTAATGTGTTGATTATTGTTTTTTATATAAATAACTCACTATTTGAAAGAGTGTACGTACACCTTTATGGTAGATTTTTGAGAGATTATTTATTATTAAGATCTCATTTATTGTAAAATATACCAAAAATCACACCAATAAATCATTTTTAATTTGAATATATGCTGGGTTCGATTTTTGTCGGGGTATAAGTGTTATTGGATTATTCATTCGGAAGTTTATAGTATCAACCCGGAGACTGGATTAGTGCCCGGTAATTTTGGTGCCATTTATTAAATCTAGGCTGAGAATCAACACTTTTCGAACGTCAAAATTACATAAGACAGTCTCCCAAACGCCCGCCCTTCACCACTTCCTAGTGCTTTAGCTGGGAAGAAGTGGCGCAACAAATTTCAAAATAGCAATCGATGGCAATGCCTTTCATTTTAACAACGTAAATAACGCAATGAACATGGCTGAACTGTCAAAATAAAAGCCTCTGCGATCGATTGGCATTAGGGATGATGACTAAAAACATTGTTTTTCTCCGTCTTGTAGATTATAAAAAAATTACATACGGTCATGTATTTTTTATTTTTTTACTTTATCAAAAGATTACGGCGATACATTGAGTAAGAAAAAAATAAAAAATGTGCCATGACGTCACGAGTATGTAGATTTTATACTTACTTGTGACGTATCAACCCCCACTCCCCAACTTTAATGCGTTTTTATCTAAGTCATTTTTTATTAATATGATAAAGCAAAAAATACGGGTCTAATATTTTTTTATTATCTAACTGACGGACTAAATGGTTTTTTTTTTTGACCCAGGCCTCCTACTTATTATTTATTTATTTATTAAAACTTTATGCACAAGTAAAAAAAAAAATACTGTACAAAGGCGGACTTAATGCCTGAGGCATTTTCTACCAGTCAACCTTAGGGTGGAGCAGAGACAAAACATGGCAGGTGCAACATGAGTAATAGATAACTTAAAAATGAATATTTACTAATACATACATACATAGATACATACATATATTATAAACCGAATAAACTTTGTCAGGATAAATAACGATAGGTAGAGAAGAAAACAAATCCACCAAATCAGCGCTGCAAAGATTCTGCCAACTTTTCACGAATATATTCACGTGCCTTCAGTTTGAAAGATAACCGACTGGTTGCCATCCTGATGTTCAGAGGAAGCGCATTCCAAAGAAATACCGCCTGGACAAAGAAAGAAGAGTGTATAAAACCAGAGCGGTGAGAAGGACATCGTAGAAGACGATTGTTGGTAGAACGAAGATTTTTACTATGGGCGGAGCATAGGTATTGAACATGGGAAGTCAGGTAAGAAGGAGAAGTGGGTTTGTCGAGTATAGAATACAACATAGACAGAGCCCTCAACTCTCTACGCTGACGTATGGGTAACCATTTTAAAAGCAATCGATGCGCAGATACATGATCATACTTTCGAAGATTGAATACGAATCGAATGCAGTTATTTAGAAGGCGGTCAAGTTTATTGAGGAGATCTGCATTCAGGTCATAGTAACATACATCACCATAGTCTATTATGGGAAAGATTAGGGACTGTACAAGCATTGCCTTTATGTGTGATGGGAGAAGGTTTTTCAACCGATAGAGCGACCGCAGCGTTCCGGTGACTTTTTTACTTACAGTCGTGACCTGCTTACGCCAGTCAAGACATGTGTCAACATGCAGACCAAGATCCTTAACATCGGAGCTAAACGGGATGACCGAATTGTCAAACATTACAGGTGGCACAGTTAATCCATTCAGCTTCCTCATACTGTGGGTGCTCCCTACAATGACAGCCTGACACTTGGTAGGATTAACTGCCAACCCAAAACGATCAGACCAGCTTTTAACCACAGCTAAATCCCGGTTTAGCTCCTCAATCGCATCGGATATGTTCTCCACACTTGCCTGGCAGTAAAGCTGCAAATCGTCAGCATAAAGATGATACGCAGTTCGAAGTTCAGTGGTAATGAGATTAATAAAAATTGAGAACAAAAGAGGAGATAATATACCGCCCTGAGGGACGCCAGCTGCAAGTTCACACCAACCAGACGAAGAGTCTCCAGCACGAACAGACTGCTGACGCCCCTGAAGATAAGAGGAAAACCATTCCAATACCTCCCGAGAGACCATAAGATAGGAAAGGATGGATAAGAGGACTTCGTGACTGACGGTATTAAAAGCATTGGAGAAGTCAATTAACACTAAGACTGTAACTTTAGTGTCTTCCATTCCCCGCCTTATATCGTCAGTCACTTTAAGGAGAGCTGAAACGGTACTGTGCCCAGGCCTGAAACCGGATTGAAATGGACTGATGAGGGAGTTGCGGTGAATAAAGTGGGAGAATTGCTTATGAACACTGGCCTCGAGCACTTTAGATAGAAAGGGAAGGATGGAAATTGGGCGAAAGTGACTAGGAAGAGAGGGATTGGGTATCTTAGGCAGAGGCCGAACAAGGGCTTTACGCCAGAGGGAAGGGAAAACACCGGTGTAAAGGGAAAAGTTTATGATGTGGGAGATTGCAGGAAGGAGTTGATCAAGAGCCGCTATAATCATATGGCGGCTGATATTATCGCAGCCCACAGCTTTGGATTTAATGGAAAGGATTATCTTTTTGATCTCTCCCGGGTCGACAGGGGTGAAGACAAAGGGGTTAATATTGGGACGCGTCAGACCAGCAAGGTAGTCTAGGGTTTGACATTTGGTTAGACTATCTAGAGTGGGAACAGTGGAGAAATGGCGATTTAGATCGTCCAAACCAATTGTGTTAGGAAGGTCCGAATGTCGCGATTTACCGATGCCCAAAGTTCCAAGGAACTTCCAAATATCGGCAGGAGAAGAAGAAGTGATATTATTTAGGATGTGACGGCGTTTAGCGTTGCGTATCATCTGATTACACCGATTCCTAGCAGCCTTAAACAAGGCCCAATTGTCATCCGAGCGATCCTTTTTAAACTTCCGAAACGCGCGGTCCGGATGATTACTCAGCTGGTCAATGAAAACTTGACAGTTTTTAAACTTAACCCATTTCAATAAGTACAAGGTACGACCTATAGTTTGTTCGTTCTCCCCCCGTGGATCTAATCTGAAATATAAACATCACTTCACTCAGACAGGGGACTTACAGCCTAAATCTTTTAGCAAACACACTGAGTGAGCTAGGCAGAGAAACTTCAGGCCTTCGGGTCCCGTCTGCGGTTTTGAATGTTGTAGCCAATAGTTTAATCACTGTCTTTACCTTGAGAGGTCTTATTTAAATGTCGTTTTGATGTAGTAAGAGCAGTGGTGGCCCAGTGGTAACGGCCGCGACTTATGAGCTGTAGATCGTAGGTTCGAACCCTGACAGTCGCTTTACTTGGTGTAAATTATTTCATCACCACTGCTCTTAAGGGTACGCTAGTTGGTCATTCTTCCATACTAACGTAGTATGGTGATCACTCGTCTGTTTGACGGTGTTCGTTCAAAACTAAAAATTATATCAATTTGTCTTGGCATTATCTGGCCCTGTATGGAAGAATAATTGAAAAAAAAATATTGGTTTCGAAATTACGAGCGCATCATTTTCGCTTCCTTACCGTACTGACCCAAACATTAGCGATAGAATTGATGATTTGAACAATTAAATACTCTATTTCAATTGCACTTTAGGTCTCTATTCTCTATAGCAAATGTACAAATTATACAATAAATATAAATTAGCGATCGCTGGTACAGTGGCGTTGACATCAATACGCGTGTCTCTGGGGAATAATGCTGACTGTTTACAAGTGGTACTGCCGAGGAGAAAACTATTTGTTTAGGAATTTTATCATAATTTCGCTTTTTCTCTCTCGTGACGATGCGGTCCGTACGAGTTGTTGGTGTTGTGTTTAAAAGGTTAGGTCGTAAGCTAGAATGCAAGCAATCTGTCTTTGTATACGCCAGCGTATGCTCCTGAAAACTGAGGGTGAAGACGGCCCGTTGCAAGACAAAAAAATGACACATGTCACAAAACAGTGATCAGGGGCCGTATTATGACGTATTAATGCCACAATTATTCCAGTGTGAGTGTGAGACGGAGCTATATAAGGCCGCTAGCACCATCCTTTTTTCGCAGTGGAATAATGATGGCATTAATACTTCATAATAAGGCTCCTGTTCACACAATATGTTTGTATTCAAGGACTTTTTTGCAATCTCTGACGGGAAGGTCTGAGTTGTGTGTGACATTTATTTTACTGTAAATCTTAACAATATTTATGTCGAATCAGACTGTGCTCGCCTGCACGTCCAAAAGTCGCGCCATTAGTGCAGTGCGGCCACAAGCGAATCGAATGTGTTAAATGAAGCGTAGTCGGTATCGAGTGTACATTTGAGGGTCACGATGGAGGGAGAAAAAGCGCATTTTTAAAATGACGTATTTATGATTTAATTTTTGAGTTATTTGATTAGAGGGAATATTTGGAGATGTTAGAAGAAAGATGCGTTTGATTCGAAAACTGTTGTGTTGTGCTGGAGGTGTTCGAATATAAACTGAAAAATATTATTTTTAGAGGGAATATTTGGAGATGTTAGAAGAAAGATGCGTTTGATTCGAAAACTGTTGTGTTGTGCTGGAGGTGTTCGAATATAAACTGAAAAATATTATTTTTATTTATAAAATTAAAAATAAAGTAAACGATAGTAAAAAAAATAGTTATTAAATGCATAGGTACAGTACGACACAACTTATAAGAGAACTTAGTAGCATAAATTTGAAAATTTTCCTTCATTCATTTCAATTTTACGAATGAAATTAGTTATATGACTTTATAACTTACTGCGTTTTCGTTAAGATTATTTTCACCTAAAGCAGTAATACATATTGGTGATTTTGAAGGCGCAATCAGTTCGGATGGTGATCGGTTTTACGAATTTTGCCGATGCCTAATCTTAGTTGTATCGTACTGTACCATATAGACAACTCAGACAGCACACTCACATTTCGCCAGTTTTGTATAAGCTATGTCATAAGACGAGGGAGGCCCTATTGCCATGCAGCTTGAAATGAAAAAATTGGCCAATAACACTGCCTGACTCCGGAATCGAACTTAAAGCATAGGTTTTTAGGTTCGGTTAGCTTAGAAGTCGTTGGTCGTGCTTGTCATTGCCTGCGACCAAGGCAGTCAACAAAGATAACTGCTTATTTATGTTTTATGTATTTATCAGACCCAGTTAAAACAAACTCACTCTCTAAATAAAAGAATGTACTAAATAATCCTCTTACGTTTATATTGAGAATAGCGACATCTATCGCGCAGGCATCGAGTTAATCTTTATTGCTTCGTCCGACCGCAGCCGCAGACGGATTGTGGCCGACCACTCCTAATGTTCTTAGTTCTAACACTTCGCTACTATGCACTCCTGGTACTTTTTAGTCCGATGGATTATGTTCACGGTAAGTGTTTTAACGGGGTGTTGCATGAGATTATTGAAAAGACGATCCTTTATTCACTGCTAATAGTAGGTACCTTGAACTAATTTATTAATTTATTCATTTTGTTGAGATTGTCTCTTCCCCGAAGACGGAACGTCGCTGTCACCCACATATAAAGTTCTACTCTTCGATCTTATGCAAACCTAGTACTTTTTCATTCGCTTTTATTACTCGATTATCGGATTATTAGGCTACAATTAGTATGATACACCTTCACATGTTTGCGATGACGTCGATATTGATATCCACGCAGTCTGGGAAAATAATAGTTTAGCAAACTTATATGTAAATTTTCCATAGTATATTTTGGTATATCGATAAACGATACCTATGTAATAATAGTACATTCACTTTTTTTTGTTACCCACAAAAAAGATTTTTGTGCATCTACTACTTAATACTCGTAGATTATCTACGAGTACTTTTAGTAATAAGATTAATTTGTATTTCTCATTATAAGTGAATTGTATTCTTTTTGAGAAATAAATGTCTTAAACCGTATATTTCATATGTTGTTTATTTGGGGTCGGCGCAACTTGTCTTTTTCTTCCATAGGCTCTTCTCTATTAGTTGTCATATCGGTAGTTACTCCCTTTCTAGCCATATCATCTTTCACACAGCCCATTCATCGTTTCTTTGGTCTTTCCCTACTCTTATAGCCCTCCACATTCATACTCAAATTTAAATCTACGTCGATATCGGTTAACTTTAATCACAACAGTTAATTGCTAAAGCTATTGGCTCGGCTTGCGCTAGTTAAGGCGACATTCCACGGTTGCGCGCCAACGATCGACTGATAAAGACTTTGCGTCGTCGTCACTAGCTTTTATCTTACAATCATTGGTTCTAGTGTTTCCTGTATTGATTTTAGCAATTATTGAAAGATGATGAACGTTTTTCTATACAATAATGTTTGCAATTTTAACGTTTTCTCAGTGTACCTATTTCAAATGAAAGAGTTCATTAAAATGCAGCACTTGCGGCTGTAGAAGATATATATCTACAGCAGCTGCAGTATAGCTATTCATAACTATTCGATACGCTTCCGTGACGAATCAAACATTAAGTAATAGTAATGAATGAGTCCTTAGAGCTAAACGCTGTTCACAAATCCGAAACTCAAAAAAAATTACCGTTAAAATCAAATAGGGCTAGGCAAATCAGGTGACTCAGCAGGATGTCGAATGGTTATTGGCCTTGCTGGACTCTAACTAGGGTAGTCCGCCCTCGGAAAAGGTAAAGTGACTATTTTCGCAGGGTTCCGGCAGCAGCTGGGTGAGAGTAACGGCTACTCTCACCGCTATCAGGCACCCTGACAGTGGTGAGACTAGTAGAGTAGATCAAGATAATGATGAAAGAAAATAAATAGTTTCAACGCTTAATTTGACAAATTATCTACTTTTCTACATATCGCGATCGACTGCTTCATAGAAGTCTTCCAAATACGGAACTGCTGATTGTCGCTACGGTTCTTGGTAGGCAACCGGTTTCCCGATTTAGAACATTTCGACAACCAACCGAATTGATTACAAATAATTATTGGTTTACTGCCATATTTTACCGTGTCAATTGACATGACTAACAAACTATAGGTGGCTTTTGTAAAGTACAGTATTGAAAGCTGTGGTGTCAAGGCAATTGAAGCGACTTCATTATTCTGATGCCGATTTGGGGTAGATTGGTGTCTACAAAGCAATAGATAGTAGGTACCTATGAAAGGGAATTTGATGGTTTCTGTGTGTCAAGTCTTAGAGTTCCTCAGGGATCTATCATTGGGCCACTGCAAAAGCTGTTATTTAATCTATTGAAAACAAACTAGTTTTTGTTACTAGTTTAGGTTAGCTTCTTTAAAATTACTCTGAAGCCTGTTAATTATTAAAACTAATAATTAAACGAGTAAAAGAAATTTAAACTTAGCATGTAAGTAGTTAACATATGCCATAAACAATATAGTCATGCCTTTTCAACTCATTAATATCAGAAACTACATTGCTATGAGGAATAGTTTTAACCATTAACGATCAGAAAGTAATAGGACGTTAAAAGAGAAAAAAGTAACAAACAAAATAAATCCATTACAAATTCTATCGGAGGAACTCATAAGTCGAATCAATTACGATGCTCATTCTTACAAGTTATAAGTATAATGATTTATAGCTAATCATTATTGAGTGAATACAAAATTAAGTTTGCTGTTGAGAAAAAATCTCTTAGTTACAAGCTATGGTTTAAAAGGGAAGATTCAGTGAACCGGGTGAAACAAAAGTTTTTAAATAGTTACGAACGGAGAGGGAGAGGAGATTAAGGCGGTCTACCAATCTTACAAATTGATATCATGT
Organism: Xanthia icteritia; assembly: GCA_949128155.2. Lineage (NCBI taxonomy): Eukaryota > Metazoa > Arthropoda > Insecta > Lepidoptera > Noctuidae > Xanthia > Xanthia icteritia. The sequence goes on along the minus strand of OY855862.1, from coordinate 4,645,113 downwards.
TAAGTATCTGCAACTAGATTGTGGAGGTCAGATAGGCGGTCGCTCCAAATGAAAGGCAACCACAACATATTTGGGGAAAGGCTAATAGGCTGATGATAACTACTAGGTGAAAGAAATTTAAATATTTTAAAGCTTAAGAGTGTAGTTTTGGTGCATTACCTACGTGTCATGGACTTTGGGTCCCTGGGTGCTCAATCAGTCAATCCCGCTATCACCTTGTTGGAATATTTTATCATATTATGAGGATATTCTTCATAGTCCGTGCAAATACGAGGGAAAAAGAGGTTATATTATAAAACCACTTGCGCTGGTACGGACATGATGAGGCGAGATGGTGACCACATGACTCGAAGAGTCATGAATATAAAATACGCAAAAAGAGGCCGTGGACGACCACTAATAACTTGACTACGAACAATAAAAAAGGATATGATAGCGAGCAACACAACAAAAGAGACAACCCACAACCATTCGGTGTGGCGCAGAAGTAATAGAAGGGCTGCCTCCAAATAAATTAGAATAATAGCTAGAAGTATTTGTCCTAAGGGCGGCTAGGGAAGACTACCGGTCAGAACCTAAGAACGAAGCTCCTTCATCGAGCCGAAATAAAACTAACAAAGATACTAATCACAATTCAAACCTAGTTTACAATCAAGATTCATGAACATCGGTCTAGAATACGGCCCAAGACTTTAATGATCGCTAGTGTCATAGTTATAAATGGGTGAACGATTTTATCAATTGCCCGATAACAGCAAATTGCGAAAATTCCATAATTTACCTGGACTATTAAGCCTATTAAAATGATCTAGTTTGTAAATGAACTGGCCTACCTACTCTTAGAAGTAAAATCAAAGATTTGGTAATGTTTTGATTATGACTCAAACTCAAACTTAAAGCATTTATTTTCATTAAACCATAAACAGGCACTTTTGAATTATGAAAGCGTCAGTCAGTTAATTAGCAAGTTGAAGCTAGTCGCCCATTCCAAAATGTACACTAACCAACGAGTCGTAAGTTGAAAAGGTTCTTTTCAAAACTTGATTATTCCAATCTTTTTTTTTTCTTCAGAATATGAGAAAATAGTTTTTTAGGAATGAATTTCGAAGTTGATTCAACTACTTTTTATGAAATAATGCGTTTTTTTTTCTGGATCAATCACGTTTGGACAAACTTTTGTTTTTGCGGCATGTGAATTACGGTGTTAAATACCAAAAAGAAAAATGAGTTCTATCGAAATTGGTTTAAAGTATAGTCAAGTTTCGAAAAGAACCTCCTCAGTTACGAATAACGATTGGTAAGTTATCTGGAACCGGAAATTAGTAACTTCTTGAAGCTCACAGGAACTCAAGGCGAGTGTGGTCTTTGAGTTCCCTCGACAAGTAAAGCAAATGACCTAAAGGTTTAGGTCATAAACTTTGCTAAAGGAGTCCTAAACTATGCCAATGCCATTGTTTTTACTCCATCGACCGAGAAAATACAGGAAGAAGGTTTTATAAACAAGCTCATGGGCATTGGAGTGCGGGCCACGAAAGAAGGCTGGCGGAAAACAGTGGAAAAAATTTTAAAAAAAATGTGATGCAATGACATAGTCACTGCCGCGTTAGAAGGACTTCAGTGGTGGCGCGGACTCTAGTTCGGTATAGTGTGATATTGTTATGATGAAAATGATATTGAAATGAAGCTTAGAATGCCTCCATAAATATTTACTCATAAGTAGACATTCATCTCGGACATGATGACAAAGATAGACAGAAAAAATTATGTTGCTGCATGAGCTTGAATAAAATGTACTATTTATATTTTGATAAAGGAGCTCGCGGCTAAGTAATAACAGCTGCACGGGTCAATCCATCAGGTTAAGCTATACTTGCCGAGGTTGGTCTGTGCATGGATAACCATCTTTACTTACCGAGACTCGTCCTGCTTCGGAAAGCACGTTAAGAGCGTTTATACAGAAAGTGGGCAACGTCGCAAATAGCTAGCAATATTACTGTAATGGGAATAAGAAATATGGCTAACTAGTGAACTAAAATATTGATTATGAAATGCAATAATTAATATCGCAACACCGAATATTTAGTTTTAGATGTAAAAAAGTATTTGAAAACTTTACAAAAGCCTTTTTTACACCTAAAACGGTTACAACATCAAATTCAGTTTTGTAATTCATTATTAATATTGTAGTTCACTAGTTAGCCATATTTCTTATTTCCATACAGTAATATTGCCAACATTAATCAAAACAGGTAAATATTTGGCAGCTATTTGCAACGTTGCCAACTTTTTGGATGAACGCTCTTAAGCCGTTGGTTCCGGTTGTTATTCGTGGATCTTTGACAGTCGTAGGTCGTCAGTCAAGTCTTACCAAGGGGTATCGTATTACCCAGTTACTGGGTTGTGGAGGTCAGATAGACGATCGCTCCGTGTAAAATACTGGTATTCAGCTGCATCTTGTTAGACTGGAAGCCAATCCCAACTATGTTACAAGACTACTCAGAAAATGATGATGATAAGTGTTGGTCTAGTGGTACCAAGCGCGACCGCTGAGTGTGATCCCCACTGCAGCAAGTCGGGCTTTTGGGTTTTTCCATTGAACATTTCTCAGTAGGAGCTCAGAGTTAGACTGGAAGCCGAGCCCAGCATAGTTGGGAAAAGGCTAGGCCTAGAGATTTTGATAGAATCCTTAGGAAGTGATGACTTAGAAGCTTAGATGGTCTACTGATCACACAGTAGGAAATATGATTTGAAGCTAAAAGTTTTGTTGCAGCGGACTAAGTTTTTATGCGGCTCCCTGTCCTAAATTTTAAGCTTTTCAATGCATGAGTCATAACCTATTATGGACCATTCCGGAAAGCAGTTCAAACTTTCTCAAATTGCAAAATGTAACGTTTTCTGCTCAATATCCAAGGGCAAAGCGCGAAGTTTATAGATTGTAACAATAGTGAAACAATAGCGTTCTCAATAGTTAGTACCACATCAAAATCGGTTCGATAGTTTCCAGGATTGTGGGGCACATACGAACTGACACATATTTAGAAGCGTTACGCATTTTGATTACTTTTCTTTGCGTGAAATAATTACATACAAAAATGGCGGGATGAGCTTGACACTTGAAGACGGAAAGAAAGAGAAACCTTTGCTCTGTAGTTGGACAACACTAGCGAAAATATAACACAATTAATACCTTTGTAAAAGACTAGGTACGCATACGGTAAGTAAATAGTAAGTACGTATGGCTACTGCATTTTGGAAGGACGGATAACTTTGATCGATTATAATATTTCCATATCCGATTTGAGCCAATGCTCGATTGTTACTCGATCTTCGATTCAAGTCTTATCTCGCCAGCGAACTATCTTTGTCGGCGTCGATACATCATTAATTCATTTTATTTCAAATTTCGAACACTTGTTCGTTTTTGAGTGATAGCTTTCTTAACGGCCAGTCGTGTTTGAAATCATTTGGAATGTAAATCAACGTTAAAAGATTTTTTTTTAAAGATGTTGGATGAGAAAGGCTGTCTGTCAAAAAAGTTATCTTTTGGGTTCGAAGTTGGGTGTAAAATGGGATTTTATGTTTTAATTCAGGTTGTTTACAATCTTTATACCATTCAATTTCAAGATTATCATAATTATTTAGGTATTAACTTCTTGTTTTATTACTAATCTGTTCTATTAGCTCCCAAATCAAACAGTTTTTGTAACTTTTGAAAGTGCTACGTCATCCTCAGTTCTTCTTGTAACTTCAGGACCACCATTCTCTTTTCCCATTCACACCAATAATTCTATAAATCTTTTTTCAAATAAGGGTCCGTTACGAAATCTTCCGGTGGCTCTGCTCTATAGTCTATGGTAATTACGTCCGTCACTGTTCTATGAAGCGACAGTAGCTGCAGGCTATAATATAAGTGGATAACGGTAGCTCTGTAGGTGTTTGTGAGGCAATGAATGTGGTTTAAAATAATTAGCATTCTTTGAGGATATGTGGACTTTCTTCCAAGTAATAGAAAGAGCGCCTTGTTGGTCTAGTCAAGTCATCAAGGTTCGATCTCTGGGCTACACAAGATTTGGCACAATGCAGGGAAGAACTGCTAATTGGGAGGAGGCTAGGCTATTCTGACCATAGTCTTTTTTATGATGACTACTTCCTACATTTACAGGGTGTGTAGGCTTAAGTTGATATCCAAGAAAGCTGAACATTGGTGCTCTTCCCTATAGTTGACAACGAACTCTAGTTAGAGTCAGAACTCGGAACATTCTAGTTTTTGATCTGTCAAATCAGTCAGTGTTATGTAGCGTTGTGTGGACTCATAACTATATTAGTCGAGTGATGTTAAAATATTACAATTAGTAAGTTCCTAATCACATCACTAGAATCGGGGTACAACACTAACTTTCTTTCCGGGGACGCTGGTTCATTTCGTTTCCGCTTGCAGAGCTGGTGGAAGCAATTCCCTGATCATAAGAATTCTGTGTGCCCCGACCTAGGGTGAGTTCCACATTAGTTTGGTGATAATGCCTGACTCTCTGCGCTGGATAACCTATATTGATTTTACCACCTAAGTAGTATATGATTTCGCGTGTGTCAATGTCGGACACGCGGCTGAGAGTTATCCAGCGCACAGGAGATGGTAATATGTATGTATTGCTGCTGCATCGAGGTGGTGTAGTGCCTTGCTGTGCTTTTTTTAGTGATTAGTGAGCTATCTGTGATGATGTTTACTTAGTGTTTTGTGCACGCTTGCTCACTTCCCTTCCCATACCGTACCTTGGTAGCTGGAAAGGGGAAGAAGCTGGCACATCGCATGCGGCCTGCTGCTATTGCACCGCATCTAACATGCGCTTCCTACCGCGCCTTTCAGGGTTCTCCGTACGGGCTGAGGGCAGGACCCCTAAATCCATCCTGCACGCCCTACGCATGCCACCACTACGAGCCTGTACCAACTAACAGGCCTCCGCGGCCTACCGCCGCGAGCTACTGCCGGGAGCCTGCGACAGGCCTCCGCGGCCTACCGCCACGTGTTGCCGCCACGTGCCTGTGCTGACAGGCCCCCTCGTCTGCCACGTGCTACCAAGGGTGGTACCCTACTTACCTACTTACCTAAGTGTGCGAGTGCTCAGCTCTGAACAGATCTATTATTAAGGACCTTACCCGCGACCTAGCCGTGTGACTATATTATATGTATTAATCTATCTAACTGTTTCATTTCCTACCTATCTACCTACCTATCTACTACCTATCTATCCGATAACGGCCTGCGCAGCCTACCCTGCGCAGCCCTATAGCCGTTACAGTTACAGTAAATTTTTTCGACATCTCTGAATTCAATTACTTAATATCTTCATCTACGTCCTACGTTTAAATTATTTTTTGTAAGTACAACCGGAAATACGAAGCCTAGCCATCGACAATTTGTTCCCATCATAGTCTGTATCAAAACAATTACTTTTTTTACATTATTTATCGAATGATTCACGAAACTAAGCAAAAAGCGTGGAACGTACCGTTGCTTACTTGGGCGCATAAAATGGCGCTTCTGTGACGACTTGTTGCGACAAGGTTGAACTTCGATGGTGTGTTAGGCTCTGAGCAAACGGCGGATAATTTGGATTCGTATGGAAATTCCGTCATTTTGTCCGCGTGCACGTTAGATGAAATGAAATTGTTTATTCTGTAAATAGAATATCGGAATCACTTTTACACGTCATATTAAAAAATATTAAAAATAAACTAGATGAAGTTGGCGTTTCCTATCTGACTACTCTGAGAAGAAAGGCCGAAACAAACTCAGAGGTCGCAGTCTCTTTTAAAGTCCAGACATAATCTTGGTCAAGCCATATGAGAAACATGTAGATTAATGTCTGAAAGGGTCTTCTGAGATTTCCATACGATTCCAAATTGTCCGTCATCTGCTCAGCGTCTTATGTGCCTTTAATGTCCGTTAGTACATTGCCTGAGTAGTAGACGAGCCTACTACTCAGGCAATGTACTGTGTGAGTGGCTAAAGAATAACAGCCGCACGGGTCGATCTTTAAGGTTAGGCAACGATTGTTGAGGTACGTCCGTGGATGGTCACTAATCCTCGGACCGACCTCGGCAAACGTAGCTTAACCTTCGAAGATAGCTAATAAATGTTATTTGAAATTGAAATTAAAGTACTTTATCTTAGTAGGGGCAGTTATCGCAGATTTACATTGATTCAGTGTTTCAATCCAGCATTGGAATCCAGTGACATTTAGATAACGCTGTATATTGGATGGTAGTATAGAATGAAATGTGCTTACATTGTTTAAGTATCGATCTTAATGTCACTGGATTCCAACGCTGGATGATATTAAGATCGATACTTGACCAATGTAAGAAAAAAAAAGAAACTTCTTTTCATTCCAGTCTAACATCCCATAACCAGCGCCGGATTGAAATAGAGCAGCCGCTTATTGGGTGAAAGCCAATCCAGTGCTACTGGTTTCATACACTGGAGCAATAAATCAGCCATACAACCCGTGCGAGTTAACTAAGTCTCTGGTGCTGTGAAGTTACTCGTACAGTACCGTTCAGTACAGTACGGGGCTGCATTCCAGCAACGTGCCTAGTTAATTCGCACGACTTGTAAATGAAAGTTTAAACACCTGGAAAAAATAGCGACCTAAAAAAACACGTAACAAAAGTTCAAAATAACATTTTAGGCGCCACCAAAAAGTTCAAAGCTCTCGTTTTTTGTGAAACTTTTTTTTTGCTATCGACCGAATGATCTTTGATTTTGTTTGTTGCCTGATGTCATTGCGTTTTATTGAATATTTCGGTTTGTTTGAATTACATTGCTTGGTTAGCATTAGTTTAAGAGTCAGATCAACTTTTAGAACTGGCAGTGGATGCTGATTTTTTTTTATATTGACTTTAGAACTTCATAAGGTATTTTGTCCTAGTTGGCACTATACTCGTATATTATGCGGTATTTTTTGTTATATTAGTCATACGAATTTGTTTTTCAATGGATTCGTTAAAGATTTGTCCACGTGTTCATAATCATTGCTTATTTTTTACAGTTTGATATTTTTGTCGCATTAAAAGATCCAGATCCAATCAAAACGAGCCATTAGTCATAAAAGCTTCTTAAGATTAAGAAGATATCATTAAATATAGTGCATTAGTGTATTCTTATTTGCCTCACCTTTTTTTCCTTACAAACTTCGCGGCAACGATACCGTGGGATAACGATTCCCCAGTTGTCAAAAGTTTTGAGCGTATGACTGTCTATTACAAACCTATTTTAATGGACAAATTCATTTCATTGTAACAACAGGGGCTATCCGTGAAAGGGCTTCGTGTTTTCCAAAACCCGATGGAATTAAAGGAGATAATTATTTTTTTCTTTTCGAAAAATGTCGATATTAGTCACATACATGCAGTTTCACTATATGACTCTACGTTGTATGTTATATTCTCTTTCCTGTTCTAAAACAAATTGGTTGTTTCAAAATACGGAACCTACATTTCATCCGTGCAAATAAACAAATCGTAAAGTATCACTTACAATAATTACCCACAAAACCAGAGACAACATTAGAATCCCAGAGGAGCGCGGGAAAACGGGGAATCCATTTTGTAAGTTTGACGTTTCAGTAACATGGCGCATGGCGGCGCTTTAATCTTGTTGACGTTGTTTCAAATTTCGAACTCAGCTTACGGCCGAGCTTTGCTTCGGTCAGTGTTCCCTGCCGATTTTATGAGATGGACGAATGCAAATGGTATGTTATTTAGGGCAGGAAAAATTAGGACTAAAAGTTTGAATATGTATTTTTTGGAACAATCTGTGAATTTTTATGTCAGATAAATGGCAATTTTTTAAACTATTTGGTTTAGTAACCGGCCTTTTTACATTCTGTATGAAGCTGTTTCAAAGCTTGGAATTCTATGGGATGCGACGGCCAAGAAACTCCCTGGTTACTTAATTATGCCCACAAATACACAAGTTAGTTTTAGGCTGTTCTATTTTCCCATCAGAATCGACTAATTTTGACCACTACTGCAAAATAAACGCAGAACCACATACATTCTCATTGACAGCAATAAAACCCCTACAGAATCAGCAATCATTGTACTACAAGCTGAACATAATAAATTGTCATTCAATGAATCTGCCACAAATCTATCCCGGCCTTCTGCAAAGTTATTGGGCTATTTAAAAGCTCAGAGTTCAACTGCTGCGGCACAAGAATGAGTGATAATTGAAATGCGCACGCCATGATGTGTGGACATCACGAAAGTACTAGTTAGGAGTAGATCAGAAGGTTCACTCCGAAGTGTAGTCGACTTTTCACAAAAACTCCCAGTAAATTGAAACATCACTAAGGTTGGTCGTGGTAAAATAATAACAGACTTATGGGTCGATTTTGAAGGTTAAGCTATGCTTGCCGAGCTCGGTCTGTGGATGGGTGACCATCCAATAAATAACGAGACCCCTCCGTGTATTGGAAAGCACGTTAAACCGTTGGGTTGTGATCCGATTGTCGTTTGTAGATCTTTGGCAGTCGTTACGGGTAGTCGAAAGTCTGTTAACCAGTTCTACCAGGGGGTATCGTGTTCGTATCGTACCCAGTAACTGTGTAATGGAGGACAGATAGGCAGTTGCTCCATGTAAAATACTGGTATTCAGCTGAATCCGGTTAGACTGGAAGCCCACCCCAACATACTTGGCAAAAGGCAACGCAGATGATGGCTAAAGTTGAAACTCTCTTACTTGGTCTTTAAGCAGAAATAGACCTTGAAATTCTATGACGTGCACGGGACATTCAATCTGAGCGTACTCCTTATTGCTATAAGGAATTCGACTATACCTAGAACATTAAAAGAAGCCGCTAATAAAAAAATGGATTAATTGCGTGTGGCGCCTGGATAGATCCAAGATTGATTCTAATTATGATTAAGTCGGTCGATTAGACACGATAGATTTTTTGCCACTAATAAGGCAGCACATGCTAGAAGCACAGGACCGGCCGATGTGGCGTCGCTTGTGGGATTAGATTTAGCAGATGGAGAAGAAGTCGATGGAGAAAAGACAGTCAAATGAAACAAGGATATAAGAGATAGACCGAGACGAGAGAATGTAGATTAAATTAAGGAGGAGATGATTGTTGAAAAGACCAAAGGATTGAAGAACTGGCATTAAAAAAGATGGAGATTACTTAGCTGTCACGTGTACAGCAGCCTATATAAAGTGAAATTCTATCAGCGATAACAACGATAGAAGAGTTAAAAATGTATTGGATTGACGTAAGCTACTGAAAAGCTACGAAACGCTTTGAAAGCGATTATCATTTGAGTTGGCTCTCTCGTTGAGTCTTGCATAAGTACAGATTTCAACCCATTTTGAGTAGGTAGCAGCGTACCAAAGGCCCGCCTTACTCAGAAAAGTTAAAATTGATCTTTTTCTGGTCGACTGAAATCTTAAGGTAGCTGTTGTAATTGGTCATCATCAACATTGGCAGTCTTGTTCCACCCAGTACTCAGTAAAGGCCTCCCCCCTTGTGTGCCATGCTAGACAAGGGATGTCTGAATCTCAATTAGGTATGGTCACCAATCATTATGACGTTCTTCTGTGTTAGTTTAATCTTCTGTTTTTGTCTATTCAGTGGCGCCTTTGTCGTGATTGTTGCGTGTGTGCATGTGCGAGTACATAGCGCGGATACTTTCATCTAATTGCTCGAGGAAAAGTGTGCGGTGTGATTTTTTTCTATGTATTTAATTAGGTATTGTCCGACATTGTGTGTGTTAATGTCTCTTGCTAAGCAGACGTTGGAACTACTTCATTTTTTAACGTATCTAGATACAGTTTGCGTCAAATAACTTTGCCTCTCTGAAGTAGACTACAAATGACTGCGCAGTAGTCAATTTTATGTACTTAAAAACAGTAGCGCGCATGCGCAATCTAACTTCAGACCAGCAAAGTTATTTGACGCGAACTGTAAGAACTTATGGTCGGAAAAAAAACCTATTGTCCACCCGGAACTGTGTGGTTAGCTAAAGAATTTGTGGTATACAAACTAAAAACCTTTGCTCCGGGGTTAGCATCAGCATAATCAGCCCGTTGTGTTCCCACTGCCAGAATTCCTGCCTCCTTTCTGTGAGAAAGAGTAGGCTGTAATACACCATGCAGGGTCATTGCGAGTTGGTGAATGTCACATCATGTCTTCGAATCTTTTTTATAATAAATTAGATTTGTTACATACAGCTGTAGTGGCAATCATGTCATTTGGTCTAAATAGCTTTTTATTTTTATTATTTGATTTTTATTTTATACCTATAGATACTTTTCTTTTCGATTTTGTGAATGTGAGAACGTTGTGGGCTTAACAGACTGTAGATCTGTCGACCATTTACTATCTTGCTAAGTACCTGGTACTTGTTGATAGGCCTACACTGTCCTCTCATGCCTATTAACTCTGTAATTTAAAAACATTGTAAATACCATTTACTTTTAAAAGAGTGACCATGGAGTTTCTTGCCTGCTCTTCTCCATAGGAAACAACCAATTGGAACCGTGCACCTAGCTTCTGACGTTTCATAAGTGCCCTTGTAGGTTTATGTGAAATAAAATATTTTGAATTTTTGTTCGGTTCTAGGACATACTGGTTGCCTCCCGATATTTTCCTTCGAGAGAAATGGTGGTGAAATACTCAAAGTGCTGCCTGAATTCGAGCCAGAGAGGTACAATTCGTAAAGTCGTGACTCGGGACCGATACCACTCAGCGAACACTGCTCAGTAGTTGCGTTTCCAAAAATCCTTCAAATATATCTCTAATAGAAATAAATAAAGAAAGTAGAAAGAAAGAAAATACATTTATTTAGCACAGACTAAAAGGCACACAAGTAAAAAGAAATCAAGTAAAAGAAAGAATACAAAATAAAAAGTGTAAAGTGCGTTGTAAGATACTAGCAGGAATGTGTGCCTCGCGGCTGCGCCAAATAGGCCCAGTTCAGCAAAAATGTCAGACAACTAGTGCCTGACGCTGGTTTTCAACTGGTGAAATACTGGTCAAATATTTTCAGTCGCTTAGGCTGTGCCTTGTCTGTCAAATGGACAATGACTGACACTGTCAATCAGTCAGTCATTCAAAAAGTACCTATTTAAGTGCCTTTTCATATGCTCCGGCTGCCGAATTCTCGGTACTGCGTATGGTACCACAAACTGCACTTTACACAGTATACTTGCACACGTAATGCACATTGTTTGCAGTATTAGTTAGTTGCCAACAAGCGTCGGGGTCGATTAGATAAAAATGCTTGAACAATTGATTCGAACAATTAACACTAGATTGGATCGGCATGAGGCATTGTGTGGTTACTCTAGTTAAGTTCACGGCCAGATGAATAATCGAACGCTCGGGTTGAAATACCTTTGATTGAAATTCTATTATACCAATGTGCACTCACGGGATCAAAAGGTTTAGCACCTTGAGGAAAATTTTATCTTTTTTGTTTTTTTGAAGAAAAAAAAACATTATTTTCTAGCCAATCCCAAATCATTTGGAAGAAAACATAAAAAAAAACAAAAAAAAAAAAAAAAATATTTTCCTCTATGCCTATCAATGACTAATTTGACAATTTGTGTTCAAGTGACATGACATACACGCTATGCGAGAAAGGAATATATTTGAAAACACACTTTTCGTTCCCCGAGTGTGCATAGTTCGAAAAGTTCCCAGCAAATTACTTCGATTTGTCACTATTAATCAAAAATATTCTTGTCCAAACGAGCTTGTTATTCTAGGTAGTAAAATATTTTGTGTAGTTAGGGAGTGGGGTCACGACTTCAACGCACGATCATTTTGGTCCCACAGCGCTTTTAGGTTATGTCACTTCACTCGGTAGAAAACATAAAACTAACTTTATTAAGACTTTTACAAGCTTGAAATTAGGCATTATTTGGTGTAGCAGCGCTTTTACGCTTTGTCACTTCACTCGGTAGAAAACTTAAGACTAATTTTATTAAGACTTTTACAAGCTTGAAATTAGGCATTATTTGGTCCACAGCGATTTAAGTTTTGTCACTTCACTCAGTAGAAAACTTAAGACTAATTTTATTAAGACTGTTACAAGCTTGAAATTAGGCATTATTTGGTCCACAGCGCTTTAAGTTTTGTTACTTCACTCGGTAGAAAACTTAAGACTTTTACAAGCTTGAAATTAGGCATTATTTGGTCCACAGCGATTTAAGTTTTGTCACTTCACTCAGTAGAAAACTTAAGACTAATTTTATTAAGACTTTAACAAGCTTGAAATTAGGCATTATTTGGTCCACAGCGATTTAAGTTTTGTCACTTCACTCAGTAGAAAACTTAAGACTAATTTTATTAAGACTGTTACAAGCTTGAAATTAGGCATTATTTGGTCCACAGCGCTTTAAGTTTTGTTACTTCACTCGGTAGAAAACTTAAGACTTTTACAAGCTTGAAATTAGGCATTATTTGGTCCACAGCGATTTAAGTTTTGTCACTTCACTCAGTAGAAAACTTAAGACTAATTTTATTAAGACTTTAACAAGCTTGAAATTAGGCATTATTTGGTCCACAGCGATTTAAGTTTTGTCACTTCACTCGGCAGAAAACTTAAGACTAATTTTATTAAGACTTTTACAAGCTTGAAATTAGGCATTATTTGGTCCCGCAGCGCTTTTAAGCTTTGTCACTTCACTCGGTAGAAAACTTAAGGCTGATGCCCATTTTCACCTTCACTTAGTGACAGTTAAATGGTTCCCTAAATAAAAGTGCGCTGTTGGATTTTTAACTCTCAGCGCTGAGCCTTGCGTTGAAAATCCAACAGTGCAATTTTATTTAGGGCTCCATTTAATTGTCAGTGAACGTGAAAACGGGCATTAGTTTATTAAGATTTTGACAAGTTTGAAATTAGGCATTATGTAAGAGACTGGCGTCTGCCCATATAGTGCCGCTAGTGGCACTTTATCCCTGTCGGATAAACTGCCGCTATTTGCGGCATATTAGTAGCGCTGCCTCGGCCCGGCTAAAGTGGCTGTAAGCATTGCATTGTCAGTGACAGTGACAGTGATAGTGACAATGCAATTCTTACGGCACTTTAGCCAAGCCAAAGCAGCGCCACTATTATGCCGCTAGCGGCGCTTTATCCGAAAGGTGTATAGAGTGCCCCTAGCGGCACTCTATACACGGCCTACAATATACTTAAATAGCAGCCAGATTTTTCTAAAACTCCCTAGGCTCTCGACCTGCCCGCGCTATTACTTCGTTTCCGCTTACAGTTATTTTTGCTCGGCTCCTAAGGGTCGTAAAGTGATGTTAAATAGCCTATAAACTTTCTCAAGAATTGGGCTAATTGCAAAAAAAAAAAAAACCAGATACGACGGGTAGTTCCCGAGATGAAGAGATCGCGAGCACGTTCAAACAAAAAAACAAACTCTTCAGCTTTATTATATTAGTATAAATAACATTAAGTAGGTCATACTTTTTTAGATAGACCTAACTAACTAACCAAGAAAGTATTTCGCGTGATTTAATAATCAATTTATAAAAATGACACATTCAAAATCTTTCACATTTCGGTCACTTCGACCGCCCGCACGGCCCATACCGCCTGTCAATCTTTTCAAATTCGGAACGCTATAAGAAGTGACGTTTCCTGCGGCGGTTTTACTTTGATAAGCACGGTAGGTAAGCACCATTAGTTCTAATCGCTGAATGACTCGCAAAGAAGTTACAGCGAATACTTATACAATATCATTCTGCCTAGCCTTTTCCCAACTATTGGGGTCGGCTTCCAGTCTAACCGGATGCAGATGAATACCAGTATTTTACATGGAGCGGCTGCCTATCTTTTCTTTTTTTTTTTTAAACTTTGCTCCACACTAGGAATTTCTCCTGTGTCGTGGGTGCGTTTACAAACATTTAAACTCACATACACAAACAGCCAGACCCGGAACAACTAATTGTAGGTCGTACAAATATTTGTTCCGTGCGGGAATCGAACCCGCGACACGCAGCGCAGCAGTCAATCGCTTAACCACTGCGCCAAAAGTGCCGTCTGACCTCCACAACCCAGCTACTGGGTAACACAATACCCCTTGGTAAGACTGTTTGTCAGACTTTTTGGGCTTCCGTCTTCCCGTAACGACTATCAAAGATCTACGAATGATAGCCGGATCCAACGACTTAATGTGCTTCCTGAGACACGGAGGGGTCTCGATATGTAATGGATGGTCACCCATTCACGAACCGTCCGCGGCAAGAGTAGCTTAACCTGATGGGTCGAACCGTGCGGCTGTTATTAGTTAACCATGAGCCCCTCCAGCGAGTGTAAAATGTTGTATATATTTAGAAAGAAGAAAGAAAATACATTTATTTGGCACAGACTAAAAAGCACACAGTAGGTATAGATAGACAGCAGATAAAAAAATTTAAATAAAAAGATGCGATGTAAGAAATTAGCAGGGGTGTGCCTCGCGGCTGCGCCAAAAAGGTCCAGTCCGGTGGGAAATTATCAAATAACTTCTCCCGCTCTGAGCGGAGCGGGAGAGCGTGTCAGACTCTTACTGACTAAAACCCACCTGTGTTCCTTCCGTTGCCTGTAGGTTGCCAGGGGCCACGGTATCCCTTTCGGACTTTCCCGCAACCCCGGCAGGCATCGGTCCTATCGGACCCCTTCATTTGCTGACATCTCTTTGAGGCGCGCGTGGAACACAACGCGCCGTCGACCCGGGCCTGGTCCTTATCGGACGGCGAGCTACCCATTGCTCTCCGTCCGCAAGCGCGCGGGCCGGATGGTGGCCGGGAATCGGCCTGCGATTCCCGACGCCCAGGGCGTCTCCTGCGGCGGCTAGGGGCGTGAGGGCACGAAATTTGCCTCTCCCTCACGCGTTCTGCCTCCACCTTCGCGAGCATTACTGCTTCGCAGAAGGAGCTGACGGCCTCCCATGCCCTATCGCTCAGTACCATGGCCTGGACGCGAGAGATCCCCGCCACCGATCGCCTCCACGAGGACACGGCTATGCTCTGCCCAAGCCGGGCAGACCTAACTATAAGTGCCTGACGCTGATTTTCAACTTTTTCGCCTAACGCTTAACGAATTAGCCTTTAAATTAGAATCTATATAAAACATTATTCTTATTAATTCTTAATTAAAAACAATTCAACACTGACCGTAGGTGTTTCAAAGATCAATAAATAATAGTGCAACGTCATTGCTTTCGCTAAGACTTTCTATTGTAAGGCGTGGGAATTAAAAAAACTTAGTAATTAATTATATCTATGCCGTGCAATGTTGCTTCATTTGATAGGTTATTTATTATTAGGATGTTTATACTTCACCGTGTTTAATATTGCATCAATTTTGCTTTGCAAACCTTGAGTTTTCATTATTTTAATTTTTACCCGACTGCAGCGAAGCCAAAAAAGGAGGGTTATGTGTTTGACCTATATGCATGTGTGTATGTCCGTCTCTATGTTCCCTCGTAATTTTTTCTCGGCTGAACCGATTTTGATGAATGATATGATGTTAGATTCGTCTTAATTCCGCGAGTGTAACTGGGCTTGTTATTCCCTTTTCAGTTGTTTTTGCAGTCGAGTTTTTTGTTTTGAAGTTATTTTATTCTACCATTAATTTTCTTTTTATGTGGCCTTCTTCAAAGGCACAACTAGAATGTTTACTGTCTACACCGTTTGTTTATTGTTGGACAATGCCACGTGGAAGTTCCGGAGTCTCCAACTACAAGCAATTTCTTGCTTCAAACGTCGTAAAGAAACGCACTTAAGTTAATTGAATTATACATTTTATTTATTGAATTGGTTACTTCTGCACAGTTAGCATGACAATGGTATACTGACCACAATAGAAACGGGTTTTGTCGACGGAAGAATAGACAAAATGACAGATAAACAATCATAATCTGTCATTTTGTCTATTCTTCCGTCGACAATACCCGTTTCTATGGTTGTCACGCTACGCGTATTGGAAAAATTTGCACCATTATCGGCTGCATTATCGCATCGGGAGATGCAATATAAAACGCTGGAGTAAAAGTTATATAAGTATTTTTGCTTTGTCATGATGTTATGGTACGAGGAAATAATAGACCTCGGGTGAATTTCAGTTCTGTAGTCTAAATAGAGCATCAATGTAGGCCATCGGACAAGTCTAACTTTCTGATGAGATTGTCTCTCGTTCAGTGGATACAGGATGTCAGTGGCAATGAACATGGATGTGGTATACAGCATCGTGGTCATTTTAAGGGTGTACTACAGACCATCAAACTGAACAACTTCTTCCATAGAACCAGCATCGTAATCGCGAAAAAAAAATCTGTCGTCCCAATAAAAAAAATGACCTATGAACCGTACATGGTATTGTATTTTCGATGTGTTTATAAGCCATACACAAAGAGAGGTTTAGTACGCAAAAACAGGAGTTATAAGAATGAATCCTCTGTCTGTTACTTCAAGACCTATGATAGGATAAATTATTTATATTAAAAAAAATAATCTTTTTGATAGGAAGTCAAATATACTAAATATATTATGTAAATAATTAATTTCCTCATCAATAAATCGAAAAGTAAAGGAATAATCATACTTAAGAATATCATGAAAAGTGGTTTAAAAGTTCAATAATTATTACTTTTTCTACACCAAGAGTGCAGAAAAAGTACACGGTTTTCTTACAAAGTTCACGGTTTTACAGAAAGTAGCATTACGTTTTTTGAACTCGACATCCTAATTTATCCTAATGCCTTTCTTTTATTTAAGATATGGTTGCGTCAGTCGCAAGCGTGTAACCCGCCTTAGCCCATCTCAATTGACACGTATCCCGCTAATGGAAATGGGCTTTATTTTTTTACTTTTAATTAATAACGCTGTTCTTTAATCTATGGTTTCGTTGATAACGCCGAGCACCGTGTCGAAATAATCGGTATTATATTTAAATCGATACACGGTTCGATTAAAATAATAGATAGCGTATTATTTAGTTTTGGGCACTCATTTGTTTTATGGCGGAGAAATTTCTTTTCTCTGTAAAGTAATTATGATGTTTTTTTTTTGACTAATTATATAAGGAAGGTTTGGTATTTTTTAATGTGGTAATGATTAAAAAGACCATAGGTGGACTCCCAAGAAGAACTAGTTACTTTTCGAAAAGAAAATAATTCCTGTACCATACCTTGGCCACGGGAGATACTTTAGAGTGCTTCCAAGTGTATAAGGTCAAAATTCTCAGATCGCACTTTTCCATTACTAAGTAAGGTAAGCGTTCCATACGAATATGAACATAAATGCTTTACGAATAAAGTTCACATTCGTAAAAGGCGCTTAGTTTACTTACCAAAGTAAAGTCAATGTGCGATCTATGAATCTTGCCCTAAGAATACAGGTAATTGTACATTGTAGGATGGATAATATTTTTACACTTTAAAGGATTGAAGAGCCTACCATCAACATTCTACCACCCATTCAATATTTCCAATACACAAAACCGAAAAAAAAACAGACGCCATCTTGTCTCATTTTTCCCGCCAACTGTCAACGTTCACAGATAATAAATTATTATGCGCGCAACTAAACGCGCGCGTTTCGTATCTCAAACGACGGCTCGCCGGTCACAGACAATAGCTCTAGATTAGTGATGGCGGACGAAGGAATCAGATGTCACCTGTCATAAAATATGGTAATTAATTTTGTAATGAGCCTGTTTTCAAGATGGTTTTAATGAAGAGGTGATAAAAAGGTTTTTTTATGGATGTTGCGTATTTTAGGTTTTGTATTTTTTTCTGAAACGCTTAAGATTCTTATTGGTATTTGGCGTCCAATTAATGTAAACAAGTAAATAGCAAAAAAACCAAGAGAAAAATTAAGAGTTTTGAATAGAGTTTGTAAAGGTATGATATTTTTCAAAATAAAATAATATACCTAAGAGCATAAATGATTCAGTTGGGTTAGCTTGCAGTTTCGCCTTTTGTAAATAGAAACGCAAAAGATCACAATAATCAGGCATTTTTACCTATTTCTTACTGCTTATTTAATAAATGGCGCTGGACGGGATATATGTTGAGAAAAAAGAAAGAGAAATGGACCCAAATAATAACTGAATGAAACCCTAGAGAAAGCAGAAGAAGCAGAGGAAGACAGACAAAGCGGTGGAAAGAAGATTTTAAGAAAGAAGCATGCCCAGAATGGTTACGTACAGCAAAAGACAGAAACAAATGGAAATCCTTAGAGGAGGCCTTTGTCGAAAGACAAGCTGTTAAGAGGGGAGACCAACCGAATGCCGAGTATAGGATTTAGTTTAAGTAAATTAACTCAATGGGCAGGGCTCGCAGAACAGATGGCCGATGGGGCCGAAAGGTTCTGGTGTGGCGACCGCGTACCGGAAGACGTAGCGTTGGAAGTCCTCCCACAAGATGGACCGATGACCTTGCAAAGACCGCAGGAATCCGCTGGATGCGGGAGGCACAGATTCGGTCGAAGTGGTGGTTCTTGGGGGAGGCCTATGTCCAGCAGTTGACGTCTTTTGGCTGAAATGATGATGATGATGAAATTAGCTCTCCTACCTCTATTTGAAACTTAAAATATTTTTGTCAGTTATGTTAAAAAGTAACAGTAATAATAAAGGCTTATTTTATTTTTTTATTAATATCGATGTCTCTAACATGTGCAGAAACAGTAAAATCTCTAGTGTCCCGTCCCTATGTCGTAACTGGCAAAGAGTCACAAAGTGAGCAGGGAGTTCAGTTGACCGCCTTGTGCAAGCCTAAGCGATAGACTAAGGAGGATATGCCTCAGAGTAAAAAAGTTTGATTTAAAAGAGTGTCCGTGGAGTTTCTTGCCCGTTCTTCTCCTTAGGTACCTACTACGTTTTGGAATGGGCGACTAGCTTCATATTTCTGACTGATCGACCCCTTGACAATTCAAAAGTGCCTGTAATTGGTTTATTTGAAGTAAGTGCTTTGAGTTTTGAGTCTTTTTTTGAGTTTTGAGTAACATAACATAACATCACGCCTGTATACCCCGTAGGGTTAGGCCGAGGTCTATATTACACCCACATTTCGCCAGTTATACTTAAGTCGCATTATATAGGGCGAGCCTATTGCCATCGACCGGGCACAAAACTCCTGAGAACCTCCAGAATAATAATAATTGTGTACCTATATTGGTTAGCGCACATACGTAATTGACAACAGGTTGGATAAGGAAACGGTAAAGATTGTAAATCTGTGGTACTGCGGTCAAACCAACGTTTTTAGCAGCGTAGCATGACCACTTCTATGTCTACTCTATGAAGAATGGACAATAAACTCTTTCAAAGTGACATTTATTTTGTTTATGTTCGACCTCACGCCTTATAAATCTTTGTACAACCTGTCATTTTGTCTTTCGTTTCTTCCGTGTTTGCGGTGGTCATGGTATGTGAGCTGTCTGCGTACACGGTCGCATTAGCGGCCGCGATCATCCTCGAAAACGCGTTTAGTCAGCCGGTGCAGATACAATAAACCACACATATCACTTGTACTACGAAAATCGCCCTTACTCAGGCGCCCGCGTCTTTTTCAAATTGTTACTATGAAGTTGACTGAATAGTCGTGGAATAAAAAGGTTAGGCAATATTTGGAGCCAATTTTAAGTGTCCTCAGTGTATCCACATTAACTTATCGTCCCCTAAACAGGTGTATTACACTCGCGAAGCTGTGACTCCATTCATTCAGCACTCACACAATACCTAGGGCGCAACATTGTAAGCAGGAATCATACACATCTTTCTCACAAACTGCTGAGAAATAATCAAAATGATAGTTCTGTTTTTTTCGCGTCTATCGTTCGCTTTCCGACAGAAATTTGGCCACTTCTTCTCCAATCACGAGTTTCTTAATATGGATTTTAAATACAAATAACTGCCATAGTCCAACTGATAAATTTCTAATTCTCATGACGCGAATTTATTGAAAAGGAAAAGAAACAAAGAAAATTAAACATGAACGAAGTTCCTTACGCGATGCTCGCACGCACACACACACTCGTATATAATAGAAAGAGAGCTAGAGAGTGAGAAAGAGATAGTTTGATAGAGATATATAGAGAGAGAGCTAGAGAGAGAGTGAGAGAGAGACAGAGATATATATAGAGAGAGAGCTAGAGAGAGAGAGAGCAAGAGAGAGAGAGAGAGAGAGAGAGCAAGAGAGAGAGAGAGAGAGAGAGAGAGAGAGCAAGAGAGAGAGAAAGTCGCATGGAAAGGGCATAAGTTATGCCCCCTCCATGTAAGGAAAAAGCGTTATACCACATAACGTTTTTCCTTACGTGACGATTTCTACCTGTCAATTTCTACCGCAAACCGCGTTAAGGAACTTCGTTAAAAAAAAACAAAACACAAATCGACACAAACACACACTAATGAACACCAAATTATATGTTCGCGCACCAACCGTGCCTCTTACATCTCATATGTCGTGGTGGCCGTTTTGATGCAAATCCAAAGCAGACGCGTAGAGCACAAGTGGTGTAAAAACACGCTGGAGGACACCCAGCTTCAGTATTTTACTTGGGGTTTTAATGTATCCGACTGGTCACAATCCGACAATCTGACAATATTGTAAGTTTTCATACTATGTCTGCTTTATTAAACAACAACTGCCGGAAAATGCGACAATTATGTCATCTTTTTATAAATATGTCGCATTGTCAGTTATATTAAATAATCCCCAGGAAGGGACTGTCAGCCTGACCTTCACAACGCATAGACTAATGTCCTAAGGTACGAACAGACATCGATGTAGTTATGTCTTATAATGTCCCGTTAAAAATAGACGATCTGAATCAATGCCAGCAATTTTAATTCGTTTATTTAATTAATTACTGCCGTCTGAATATTTCAGTCGATGTTAGGTAATATTTTTGTCATATTTTATTATTTATATCATATATCGGGGAAGCCTTATGGTCCAGCAGTGGACGTCTTTTGGCTGAAATGGTGATGGTGATGATATTGGCTTTTATTATATCACCTGACTGGTTAGAAGATATTCCCTAATTATTGGAACACCTGACTTCGATCCTTTGAAATGAAATGAAATTCTTTATTCTGTAAATAGGATATTGGAATCACTTATACACGTCATCTTAAGAAAATGTATTAAAAATTAGCTAAATGAGTTCGGCGTTTCTGACTACTCTGAGAAGAAAGGCCGAAACAAACTCAGAGGTCACAGTCTCTTTTAAATTCCAAACATAATCTTGGTCAGGCCATATGAGGACCACGTAGATTAGTGTCTGAAATGGTCTTTTGAGAAAAGAACCACACAGATTTGAGTGGACCTGTCCTGTCAGTGCAAGCATTTGTCAGTAATCGTGGAGCTCAACTCAGAACTTAAGGAGCTCAACTCGACGAACAATACCAAAGAAAGGACATTTGGGTAGGCCGCATAAACTACTCAAACTGCCAGACCATCATTAAAACTAAATGAGAAAGAAAAAAAAAGAAAAAATATCCACATAGTCCTCACATTCACAAAATTTAAAAAAATATAATACTTTGCACTGGTGGTCCTCGACGTGGTATATACGCCTACAAAACGGTGAAGAAAATCTTGAGGAAACCGGAATCTCTACAGCTACCTCGACCCAAAAAATCGAAGACATGCGACTTTCACCAACCAGCACTGGGCTCGCGTGGTGGATTATGGCCCACTCTCTCTCACAAAGAAGAGGCGTGAGTCCCACCAGTGGGATCATTATAGGCTGATTCAAGTCTATATTCATGTATCATAATCAGCCAAGCCTTTTCCCAACTATGTTGGGGTCAGCTTCCAGTCTTACCAGATGCAGCTGAATACCAGTATTTTACATGGAGCGACTGCCTATCTGACCTTCACAATCCAGTTACTGGGTAACACGATATCTCTTGGTAAGACTGGTTGTCAGACTTTCGACTGTCTATGTCAGCCTAGAAAATTCGCAATTCGGATCATGTTTTATTTAGATCGGCTCTTCGTAAAATACAATCATAGATTTAAACTAGGAAACCTATTTATCAATCTACATTTAAGAGGAACGCATTTGCCGACTATCTAGTCATAAACTTATCAAATTATAAACATGTCATAAATAAAATCTGTTTGTTTGATAAATAGATTCATCCTTGCAATTTACTTACGAAGATTTTTGAAAATGAAAATCTGTTCGCATAATTTCAGGTTCCGAATCTAGGCCAAGAATATTGATATGCTGTTAATGCTTTAATCGTATTTATTTGGACAATCTTTTTTGCCTTTGTTTAAAGACAATGGAAACCCACATTTCGCCAGTTATCCCATGTAATAGTGGCAGAATTTTGTCTTCCAGATCACAATCTTTGCGTGATCCACATAATAATTTATTTGTAT
The DNA here is from genome assembly GCA_949128155.2 of Xanthia icteritia. Lineage (NCBI taxonomy): Eukaryota > Metazoa > Arthropoda > Insecta > Lepidoptera > Noctuidae > Xanthia > Xanthia icteritia. Next base: position 4,622,720 of record OY855862.1, on the reverse strand, counting down.
CTTTACACCAATTATATGTGAATAAATTAATATATAAATGTTTAATTTTTTAAATAAATTGCATTTTGTGGTCGTTGCATTTAATAAAACTATAATCTAATATAACTGAAAATATTGTTTTCATATACTTTAGGATGTTTTGTTTTTACAATCTTTTTTTAATTTTGTGACAACATCTTGTATATTTGAGAAGCATTTCATAAGTGAGATGGAAGGATATGTAAGGCATGTTTTATTTTTAAAATATTCTCTAAAATAAAGAGAACTGTTTTCTTTATTTTCATTATAAAATGAATGCTTGCAATTTTTGCATTTTTTTACTTTTATTTTTCACGTTAAGCCGTTGGTCCCGGCTGTCATTCGTGGATCTTTGACAGTCGTTACGGGTCGTCAGAAGCCCGAAAGTCTGACTTTTATTTTGAGTTTTTTGTTATTGTAATTTTTTTGAATAAATATATTATTATTATTATATTATTAGATAGGCAGTCGCTCCATGTAAAATACTGGTATTCAGCTGCATCCGGTTAGACTGGAAGCCGACCCCAATATAGTTGGGAAAAAGCTAGGCAGATTGACTGTAATAGTGGGCGAGCCTATTACCATCAACCAAGCAAAAATATAAATTCAGACTCCCGGATGATACTGACAAATTCCTGATGTTAAAATCCAATAACACAGCCCAATATGCATACAAATGAACACACCTTAACAATCCCTGACCTATTTCGAAAAAAAACAAACAATTCTCTTTCAAATTAAAGATCTATGATACTTTTCAAAGCGAAAAATACTACATTTATTTATTTGATCTTTCAGTATTCTTAGTGTTCTTAGAAAACAAATGTTTCAAACGAAGTCGTTTATTTTTGCGATATAGTTACACATGAGCATGACTAGTGACGTCATTTCTATGTATTAGATTCCGGATTTACTCAGTTTTACAAGAATTTTATCTACATGTTTCATGTTTGTACCGCGAATTAGAGGTACGAGGAAAATTATATATTGTTGGTGTAATCAATGGTTTTTAATGAAGCTGTACGTTAAGTTTAGTTGAGTATCCGGAATCCAGATCAGGGAAGCATCCTGCCGGGGTTGCGGGAAAGTCCGAAAGGGATACCGTGGCCCCTGGCAACGTAAAGGCAACGGAAGGAACACGGGTGGGTTTTAGTCAGTAAGAGTCTGACACGCCCTCCCGCTCCACCCAGAGCGGGAGAAGTTATTTGATAATTTCCCACCCAAAAAAAAAAAAAAAAAGATCAGGGAAGCAGGTTTTTTAAAGCCCGCGAAATTCAAATTTTCTTACGTTTTTTTGCAATTTTTAGGTCAGTATCAGGATGTACATACGTTGATCTAAATATGATTTGCGATCGTATCAAATGTTGATTTATAGAATTATAATCATAAAAATCATCAATACAACTCTCTAAGTTCATGTAATCCTTGAATAACTATTTCATGAAATCATGACATTTGAGGATTATACTAACTTAAGGAGTTGTATTGCTGATTCTGTAAAGCCATATTCCAGACGCCAGAGCTCCAGATACAAAGCTGAAAAATATTCCTGTGCAGTCAGAGGGTTTTTTTTTCTAATTTAACCTTTGTGGTCTAGTGGTTAAACCAACTGTCTCAGACCCAGAGGTCCCAGGTTCGATTCCCAGTAGGGGCAAAATTTTCTGTTCGATTTGGTTGGTGGTAGGGCTTGTTCTAAGTCCGTCTGGCTGGCTACCACCATCTTATGTAAGTCTGTCACCATAATAATAATGTTAACAGCATTGTTGTGTTTTGGTAGTTAGAGGTAAGATAGCCACTTCATCTATGGCTTGAGGATTCCGGGTGAAGCTCGCTCCCCACTTCGGCCTGATCATCACTTACCATCAGGTGAGATGCAGGCCAAGAACTACCAAGATGTTGTCAAAAAAAAAAAGCATCGTCAACCATACCCCTCAAACCGCAGTACAGCAGTGCTTGGTGGCAGAAAGAAGCATGGCGTTTGAACATCCTTGGACGAGTTTTTGCACATAGAACTCTATCTACAACTATAATAATACCAGCCTATTATTGTCCCACTGCAGGGCAAAAGCGTATTCTCATACAGAGAAGGCACGAGCATTATTCACCACGTTTGCTCAAGACGGGTTGGCGATTGCAGGCTTATAATATATAAAACGAATGTCAGTAATAGTATAATATAATATAATAATTTATTTAGGTATACAAAGGTTTTGTAGTACCCTCCTGTACTACAAAACCTTAATGTACCTAAATAAATATATACTTACAAAGTATGCATTATTAATTACAGGGTGTAGGTACAATGAAATGTTGGGAGAATCGCTGCTCTATGTTTTTCGAGCTTACAGTATCAAAACACAAAAGATAAAAAAATACAATTAAAACAAATTAGAATGAGGAGTGTAGAGGTGCTGAGTCGAGTGAGTGCGTGTGTGTGTGTATATGAGTGTGTGAGAGTGAGTGTATGTGTGTGCATTTGAATAATAGGAAATGGGGTTACCTTCATGTAAGTGACAATAAGTCCATTTCTGTCTCATTGTAGGTTTTATTCAGGGCGAGTTTCCATATGTCAAGATAATCTTAGAAAGTACATATGAATTGAAAAAGTCACATTGGTACTAGCCCGAATTTGAACCCACAACCTTATCTACGTACTTCTGCTAAACTATAAAGTAACGTCTAACCTGTAACATCACAATCTCCACGAGGGCTTTCAGGCCTGTAACACATGCTTACTACACAAGATACAAACGTAAATATTTACATTAAAACTACGTGTTTTACGTAACACGTGTACGTGGCTATTAAACATCTAATAACGTAATTATTACCCCATTACATCTGTGTAAAATCTTTTTATAGATCAAAAGGTATTGTAAGTTTTGTTAGCTCGCTGTTTCCATGTTCATCATGACAATCAGCCACTGAATACAATATGATATGAAACATTAGATTCATCTTGGCAAACTGACTTGGCCAATTTGATGCCAACTGCCTCTTTGGTTTAGTGCTGCTGCTAGCATGAGATCTTGGGTTCGATTACAAGGTTCGGCAAAGTGTTATTAGGAATTTCTCAGTAGCAACGTGGAGTCTAGATTTGTGCCCGGTTGATGGTAATAGGCTTGGCTGATATGGGACATGGGACTTTAAATACAAAACTGGCGAAATTTGAATGTACCCACTATTAGGAACATCTCTGCCTAATTCTTCGGGGTATACAGGCATGATGTTATACTTTCCTCTACAAGATTGACTGATTTTGTGCCCTTTGAATTCCACAAGCCAATCTCTGGGCAATACTGATATTTGAACGTAGGCAGAATCCCGAAAATTTGTCATTTGGTATAAGCCAACTGTCAGATTTTCGGACTTCTGAATCCCGAAAATCTGACATTTGGAATAAGGAAATTGTCAGATTTTCGGACTTCTGAATCTGATTATCTGGATATGACAAACTGGTAAATATGTGATCTCTAAGACTCGAAGAGGCCTTGACTATGGAAGCTTTATCTCGCAGATTGATAAATTTTCGCGGCTGTTATTTAGCTAGTTATGTCTGTTTTTGCCCTATTCACTAGTTAGTCACGAGCTGACGAGCTCTTAAGAGGGCGTGGTAGTATTATCGCATACTATTGTCGTTTAGCGAACCACAAATCTATTTGTCGCGTACTCGTAGTTATAAAAATAGTTGTATACGCCGTGCCAAGAGTTTGAGGTGGCGTGATGTTCTGCAGTTAATTTTAAATGATCCCCGACCATGCCTGACAGTTCAACTAATACATCATCATCATCATTTCAGCCGAAAGACGTCCACTACTGGACATAGGCCTCCCCTAGCACCGCCACTTCGACCGATTCTGTGCCTCCCGCATCCAGCTGATTTCTGCGGCTTTTACAAGGTCATCGGTCCATCTTGTGGGAGGTCTTCCAACGCTACGTCTTCCGGTACGCGGTCGCCACACCAGAACCTTTCGGCCTCATCGGCCATCTGTTCTGCGAGCAATGTGCCCTGCCCATTGCCACTTAAGTTTGGCAATTCTTCGGGCTATGTCGGTTACCTTGGTTCGCCTGCGGATCTCTTCATTTCTGATTCGATCACATAGAGAAACTCCAAGCATGGCATAACGAATGCATATGGAAGCATAACAAATGTCACAAGACTAATATCTCTCAACTTATGATAGACGAAAAAGCCCGAACGGCCCGAAACCCGAAAGGCCTTGAAACAAAACTGTGTGGATAGGTGTTTTAACAGTAATTTTGCTGTGAAATCTCATGTTAACCAAAAGCATATTACATTACACCACAATGGGTCAGAATGTCATTCCTAAGTTAGAAAGAAAAAGTATTTATTGGGGTAAGTTGTCAATGTCATGCAGGTCTAAATAGATACGTAAGGCAGAGTTAACCTCGCTACCATTCTGCTGACTGATCTGACTAGTCATGTTACTAAATAACTCGAAAAGAAGAAGCAGAAGAAGAACAGTAAATCTGCTTTGTGCTATCGAAAATCATGTCAGCTGTTCTGCTTGAGTCAATTTTTGTTTTCTTTCTGTTATGATCGGTTGATGAAAATATAAATGCAGCGCTATAATTAGGGGTGAATACAAAAATAGGCCAGGCAAAACAATACCTCGATTTTCGTAACCACTTAAAAAGACATTTCTTTAAGCATTTCTTTGCCAAGAACCACGTTAGATAATACAAAGAACCCAAACCAACTGTTTACACTTTATAGCCACACCTGCCAACAGACAAGTTCCGTATATCTAGCACTGACCGACTACTAGTCTAATTATAGAAAGTACACGACTAAGACTAGTATGAAGGTAACTAGAATAATTATTCACTATTCTTATTCTTTTTCTTCATAAGACCATTTCAGACATTAACCCAACGGTAAATTCCCGTATTTAAAAACGTTCCAAATATATTTGCGATCTCATCTCAGCGATAATCATTGTCAAAAACTGGTGAAAAATGTATGTGAATAGAGGTAATTTTATTGATAGATTGATAATCATATTAGAATGCAAAAGTTCTGAAAAATACGGGAATATTGATCTCCTGACCGATCATTATAAGAAATGTCTGGATTTTGACCAATATCACTTTTTAATTCATCTTTATTTTTTGAGTTCAACTTATCTCCGACATAAGAGACATCGGTGAAGGAAAATATCGTGAGGAACATGGTAGGTCATGGTCTACCCATGTACCAAATTTCATCGAAATCAGTTCAGCCATTTTACCGTTAAAGCGTAACAAACAAACTTACTTTCGCATTTAAAATATTAAAGTTAGGATATTATTATGTACTATTGAAGAAGTTCATATCTAAGCAGTTTGAAAACAAAATCCCGTGAACACGATGACCACATCTGTTACCGCACCGGTTCTATAGCGGCCGAGCGCTGCAAGCAGAAATAGTCCTTACGGTGTATAGATATGAACTTCTTCGATGGTACTTTCTAAGTTTATCTTGGACATCACTGACATCGGTTAAGGAAAACATCGTGAAGAAACCAGGACTTATAGTAAATATAAGTCTGAAATCGCCAGCCCGTCTTGAGCAAGCGTAGTGATCAGTGCTCATGCCTTCTCTGTATGAGAAGAGGCTTTTGCCCTGCAGTGGGATATTAATGAGCTGTACCCTAATTGCGTAATACACCATCAATCAGAATCTGAATCGTTTTGAAACAGATTGCTAATCCATTGCTTCTTAAGTTTGAAAAGAAAATCTGCTCAGCAACGTAAATAACGCAATGAATGTGGTTGAACTGTCAAAATAAAACAGATTAGTTGTCCTTATAGTTGGTTTGGCTATGGCTGGACTTCAAAGGAGACTTTGACCTCCACAGGTGCAAAAAGATTTCGCTCGATCGATGACATCGATTTTGATTACAGTGGATATCTGTAGTATTTCATAATTGGAAGAATAGAGGAACCAAAAATACGATGAATGAATTGTGTGAAAAATTATAGGGCTAGAAATTGGGTCAAAACGGAGATGACGGCTGCTGAGAGATGTAACGAAAAAGAAGACTTACTGCGCAGAATCCAAAAAAACAGAATAAGGGCAAGAAGGAGATAAGTTCCGAGGTTGCATTATTATGACGAGATAGATACTAAAGCAAATCATAAATATTTTGAAACAACAAATAATAAAGCTGTCAATAAGTAATATGTTTTACCTGTACACACGGCTATACATCAAGCAGTTCCAGTGTATGCTGATCTCGTATTGTATAGGATTTCCGTTCAATGCGAGGTCAGCTTATACTGGAAATGTATAGCTCGATGTGTAGCCGTGTTTCCGAGTGATAACTTGATAGCGCAGCGTAACCACAAACCTCACGTTACCTTGCGTCATAGATTAGCTGATTGAATATCTATGATATTTGTTAACGAATATCGTTAAACCTAACTATAGTACCAATAGTTAGCGTGACTGGCGAAAAGTACCGACTTTTCATAAAATTTATGCATGTGGACATGGACTAGCTATCTAATTACGCAACACATTTTCGTAAACGATTACGAACTAATCTGTTTCATTTTGACAATTCAACAACATTCATTGCGTTATTTACATTGTTGAGCAGATTTTGTTTTCGTAGGTACTCATGAAGCAATGGATTAGCAGTCTGTTTCAAAACGATTCAGATTCTGATTGATCGTGTATTACGCAACTACTGGGACTTTACGTGCACGTACAGACAAGCCCGGTTAAGCAGCCGACAACCTCTTAGGTAGAAGCCACATATAAAATAAATAAAAAGTGTATGCACAACGATCCTTTATGGTTTATCCCAAGATTGTTTTACATCCCATCATTGACCAGAACGGCCAGAACCAAAAGCTACGATTGTCGAAGATGTGGACAGTCGAGGTGGTCCACAAAAACAAGATCGCTCAGCACGCTATGGAGAACTATGATTAGAATTTCTTTGAAGGATAACGATCCGGAATGAAATCCGAAAAGAATTGGGAGTCACCTGCAGAATTAGGAAGTTAAACTAGGCCGGTCATGTCTGTTGAAGAACCGATGGCCGTTATAGCAGACGATTCGTCGGGTGGAGAGCGCGAAGCGTCAAACATAGCATGGGACGCCCCAAGCTTGATGAATCGCAGACCTGTGAATGTGGGAGGCGAAGAACCAAGTATTGTTGTGAAACTTGAGAGAGACTTGTGTCCAGAAATGGACTGTGAAGCTGACTTGATTGATTGAAAGACCATAACAAATGCAGACCACACACATCATTGCAAATCTAACAAAACATGAGTTATATTTTGGTCTAAATAGTTTTACAGAGCTTGAATTAGAGCTAGCAAATGCCGATGTATTAAACAACAGCATTCCCGTCTAAACTCAAATAAATTTTCTTGAGTGCGAACAAAGTTCAGTTGTTTAATTTTAGATACAATTCGAGCAAAAAACATTAGTGCTGGTGCTAGTAATAGAATCGATGGAAATAAAGATATTTATGTTAGTAGTTTTGACGATTGACGTGTGGTTTTCAGAATAAGCGAGAGGACACTTTATTCATAAGCCATTTACATGAAAAAACATCAATAAATCTTGACAGATCTTTGACAGTAGTTATGGGTCCCCAAAATCTGACTAATCTTACCAAGGGGTATCGTTATCCGCTAGCTTGGTTGTGGAGGACAGAAAAGCAGTCGCTCCATGTAAAATAGTGGTATTCAGCTGCGGTTAGACTGGAAGCTGACCTCCTACCAGACGGTAAAGGTGATGATGTTAATAGTTTTAATGATTGACGAGTAGTTTTAAGAATTAGAGAGATAACATTTATTCATTCGTAGTTGGATACAGCAGGTGAAGTTGTTGGATACAGCAGTCGAGATGAATTGTTTTCATGTGGCTTCACATGAAAACAATTCATCTCGACTGCCTCGTTGGTCTAGTGGGATAGTGGTTTATTAAATGTGCTTTTTTTAAATATTGGTGAAAAATAAGGCATATTCTATCTAACTATACATATAAATAAAAAAATAAAATTCATCTAATTCAGATAAATAAATCCTTACAAATCGATTTAAAATTAAAATTACAACTATAATATAAAAATTCAATTTAAATTACCCTTCTGACAAAGGCTCTCCACAACGGTGAAGAGACCCTGTCCGCTATAGTCTTCAGAATTTCGTTGCAGCTGCCACGCATTCTGCGGATCAGGGATACCGTTTTCTTGCGGATGACGGCAAGGTCCCATTAAAATAGATGGACAAATTTTAACACAGCGTTCAGTACGTCTAATCAAACATATCCAAGCAAAAAAAACCAGTGATTCCAGTGATTTTATTTTGACCGAAAATAATAAATGGCATTGGGTAACCAACATTTTTAGTGTATTTTCGTAATTTTTCTTGTAAGTATCTAATGCATTTTTCTTATTATTGTTTTACCATTGTCCTTATTTTGGTGGTCTGAAAGATTTCTAAAAAATTGTCCATCTATTTTAATGGGACCTTATATATAGTAACTATATGAGCATTGGTGGTCCAGTGGTAACGGCCGCGACTTTTGTAGGTCGTAGGTTCGAACTCAGACAGGCGCTTTACTTTGTGTAAATTATTTCATCACCACTGCTCTCAAAACGGTGAAGGAAAACATCGTGAGGAAACCGGCATGTCCTAGAACCAAAAATTCGAAGACATGTGACATCTACCAACCCGCACTGGGCCCGCGTGGTGGAATACGGCCCATTCCCTCTCACCGAGATGAGGGCTGTGTCCCAGCATTATAGGCTGATTATGTATATACTCGTATGTATATATAGTCCTTATCGGTTTCGATGACGGCAAACTTTCGAAATCACTTCCTGTGCCCTTAGATGGCTGAACCGAATTTAGTTTTAAACACACACAGCTAGAAGAATAAAGTTGACCTGCAATGCTATCTAACTTTACAAAATTTTACAAAATTATTTAAATGTAACCATTACCTAAGGGACGAGACCTAGTGTCCTGAAACACAGACTTTCCGTCTAGCTTAGGCACCAGTCTCCCCACATATTACTAACTTTTGTTTTAATTGTGTAAACCGTTAAAAATGTACTGTGTATTGTGGTGAGAAAAATAAATCTTATCTTATCTTATAAATCTATCACTAGTTGTGATAGGCAAGTTGTGTATGTATGAGTATAAATAATTATACACAAAGCATTTGATAATACTGATGTCTGATTCCAACTAAAACTAATAGTACTACGTAGGTAACAGAACGTATGGCATAAAGTAGGACAATTAAATATGTTATAATAATAATAACTATTGAGGGTGGCATGACCCAAAAGGGAGAAGGCCTTCACTCAGCACTGGGTGGAACAAGGCTGCCGATGATGATGGTAGAGGACGGGGTCCTGGGCCATGCAATGTGATATAAGATTTTTGCATTAGGAAGTTCTCAACCCGGAGTACCCGACTCATGGCCGTAGACTTGCCCCCCTATTACATAACTGACATAATGTGGGCATGTACTGTCGATCTCCGTCTTCCCATTCATGGACCTTTGATTATATTTGTGCACCTGCATAAGTCTCGATACCGATGTATCCTATGTCCTAACTTAGGTCTAACCATGTACCAAATTTCATCCAAATCCGTTCAGCCGTTATAGCGTGAAAGCGTAACCAAGATACACACTCACTTTCGCATTTATAATATTGTAGTTAGGATATCAATAGAAATAAGTAAAAATGGATTAAGATAACGCGTTAACCATGGAGAGTATTGGCAGTAAAAGTTTCATGAACCTGACTTCTTTCTAGGTCGCGGACCTTTTGAAGGTTTCAACATCGAAAAGCTAAAAATAGGATCGCCCGAATTCCACTATAATTGGTGTACAAATGGCCTATACTCCATTTGCAATAAGACGAGACCTTTAAACAAATCTTTTTTACAGTCCGTTCAACAGATTTTGACTTCTATACCGAAGGCATAACGATGGCATTAAAAGCAAAAAAATGCAAAAAAGTGGTTACAATATTACCTGTTTACTGCAGCTGCCATTTGTCATGCCACCAACGCAATAGAAGTCAAAATCGGTCGAACGGACAATAAAAAAGGTTTATTTAAACGTCTCATCTTATTTAAAATGTTTTCGCAATAGGTGTTTTCGCAAAACTAGAGCATCGTATCAGCCACAGTGTCTATGCAGTATATGCGCAGACCCAACGTAGCTTACACGTATCGTCTACGCAGCAACCACGTAATTTAAACATCGCATTTACGCAGCGCTTACGTAGTCTATTCGCAGCGTCTACGCAGTTTGAACGCACCGTTAACGCTGTAAGAGATCTCCAAGTAAGAGGTCACCGAAGACAGACGGAATGGTGAATGAAAACACATTTAATTTTCAAATCCAGCATCCTAATTCTGTTACTCTGACAACCAATGCCATTTCGAAAAACGTATTCATTTATCAGTCGTGATGATACATTTATAAAGATGTTACATTGAGTGCAACCCAGTGCTCTACAAAAAATGCAGATTACGCTCGAGTCTAAATCTAGGAATTAGCTAAAAAATTCGGCCTTCAGATCGCAGTACTAAGACTGTTACATTTGTGCTGTCTATTTTTAATCCGTTCAGTGGGTAATTGGAACATTTTTGTTGTGCTGATAGTTAAGTGTCTTAACATCATAATAATTTATTTTATCTCGTGTGATTTTGTTTTAGTTTTTCAGGGTCGTGACGTTATAAGATCTACCGATGTAGATATAAAATTAATATGTTTGTTGTCATCATCTGCTTAACCTGTTTCTCATCAACATAGATCATAGGGTCGGCTTCCAGTCTAACTGAATGCTGCTGAATACTAGTATTTTACATGGAGGGACTGCCTATCTGCCTTCCACAACCCAGTTAATACTGGATAACACGATAACCCATGATAAAACTATTTGTCAGACTTCCAACTATATCCGTTGCTTTATTTGTTTGAAAGTTTATCTGTTCGACAACTACATGAATTAGAATCATCTCTTGCCTTTATTCAAAATTATTTAGGGTCATCAACATGTCTTCTTCTTCTATATTTTTATTAGTCTTCATCTCAGAAGTTACACCATTTACAGCCATATCATCTTTCACACAGTCCATCCATGGTTTCTTTGGTCTTCTTTTACTCTGATAATCATCCACATTCAGACTAGATGAACTAGAAGTCCGCTAGAACGTCAAACGGCGCAAATACTCCAAACTCTAGGGCCATGGGGTCCGAGTGCTCACTTAGTTTGTCGGGACATCGCCAAGCGTTTGTTCGACTCTTCACGGGAACAGAGGGCTGGTCTATTTTTTAGCCAAATAATCAGCATTGCCATACAACGTGGCAACCTGTTGACGGCGATGCGGACTTTTCGTTTGGTGCACCATGATTTTTCCCTCTCTTTTTTATATACTTGTGCATATTATTATTATTTTAAGACTGTTACATTTATATTATGTTGAAGTCAGCTCAAATTGAAAGCATTTTCATAATTACGAGCGATTTACGCAATTATACTGCTGAATACCACAATTTTCCCGATAACAAATATTGATATGATTGACAATATCACTTAATGTCATTAAATTTTCTTTGGCGTTCACATTCTAGAACTCTAACTATATCAGATAGGTGAAAGTTGACGCATAGAAATGCTGATAACGTCTAATGTAGATAACTATTAGCTGCTGCACTGATTAAGACGGAGAAATATGTAAACAGTGCGTTGTAAACGACCTTGAGAAAGATCCTAGATTATTTATTGCGGATGGTTACAGTTTGGGAGCTGGCTTGATAATATATCGGTCCTCTGTCGTGTCTGCAGAAGCTCATGTAGTCATCATTATCATCCTCTGCGTAGACTTCATAACTGAGTTGGGGTCAGGCGTCAGCTTCCAGCCGAATAACAGTATGGTGTGATTGCCTTTCTGACCTCCACAACCGAGCCACTGAGTAACACGATACCCCTTTGTAAGAGTAGTCATCAGACTTTCGGGCTTCTAACTACCCGTATTGGTCTAGAGATTGATCCTCGTGGCGGCCGTTCTTTGAGATTTCTCAGTAGCAGCCCGAAGTCTTTATTTTTAAATTTCGCAGCATCATGCTGAGATAGAAGACTTTTGGCCTCGTATAGGACTTCCTGCTTTTATTTTTATTTTTCTTTGTTTTTTATTTTGTTATTTATGTTTAGTGTGTTTTTAGTTTAATTTGTGATGTTCTGTGCGAGTCTCAATAAATACTTTCTATTTTCTTTCTTTTTTTTAAGTCTGAATTTGTGCCCCTTTAATAACAATAGACTCGCTTTCATTACAACATAGCTTATGTCTAGCGATATGTGAGTGTTCTGATATAATATTGTAGTCTGTTACACCTCTGTATGTGTCTACCCCGTTAGGAAGAACAGTCTTGAAGTTACATAAGGTTATGCAGTTTTCATGGTCAACACATTAATGATTACTACTAGGTGTTACTACGACACGCTCGTGTAGATTTTATGACATATTCTTGAATTTTATAGGTTTCAGTGTGAAACCCGTCATCAAGTCTAGTAAGACTAAGTATGTTGTGTTGCTAAGTCTAAATAATAATGTCTTGTTTTCTTTCTTTTTTATTTGTTTGTATATTGGCACCTTGCAGCTATTTTCTAATAGTTAATTAGTCAATATTTAATCGTGATTTTGTATATTGTGCTGTCTTTTGTGTGCACTAAATAAACGATGTATCTATCTAAGGAATCAGGCAGTTATATGTATGTTGATCGCGCGGTAAACCCTGCTTGCGCGATGCAGGATTTGTGTGACGTCAGGTCTTTGACACGTGGTTCGCATGTGGCGTTGTAGATGCCGGCACAATACTGATAGAATCTGTAAAGCTTTAGTTTCCTAAGAAAGCGGTGAACGGTCACAGAATAACAGCTGTCCCTAATACAGAGCGTTACTGACAACTTTTTTTTTTGTTTTTTCGGATGGGACATTATCAAATAACTTCTCCCGCTCTGGGCGGAGCGGGAGGGCGTGTCAGACTCTTACTGACTAAAATCCACCCGTGTTCCTTCAGTTGTCTGTACGTTGCCAGGGGCCACGGTATCATTTTCGGACTTTCCCGCAACCCCGGCAGGCATCGGTCCTATCGGACCCCTTCAGTTGTGCTGACATCTCTTTGAGGCGCGCGTGGAACACAACTCGCCGCCGTCGACCCGCGTTATTGATACCTTAAGGTGGATCCGCAAGGGTAGCCCGCCAAATTATTTTCTTAAGTTTTTTGCAATTTGCAGGTCAGAGTCAGGTTGTATCTTGATCAAAATATGATTCGTGACTAAAATAAATACCTATGTATTTACAGAATAAGAATCATTAACAAATCTCTCTAAGTTACATGGTCCATTGAATGACTTTTATGGCGTCTGTACACTCCTGTTCGAGTGCTCTTGCTAGGTCTCGCGAAAAAGTCTCGAGCGAGGGGCTTCAACCCAAGTGCGGCCATGTACACTGTCGCCTAGATCAGTTGAAGTTGTGAACCCCGAGAGAATGGACGCAGAAATTGAACTAGCTGCTGCCGTTGCTCTATGTGAGCAACACTGTTGACACGAGAGTGTACAGCGACGTAACCGCAACTGCCGCGAGATTCTTTGACTCGGGCTCAAAACACCGAAACGGGTCCTAGAGCGAGCTAGGAACGCCGAGACCTCGAGGCGGGCCGAGCGCTCTCATCTACATTCTCGCACTCGACCTATCTCGGTGAGCCTCGGCGAGAATATACAGCCGCCATTACATGAAATCATATGATTATATGATATTTGAGAACAAATCTACAAACTGAAGCGCTCTGTGACATATCCGCATCGCAATTAAGTAAGAGTAGCTACAGATACGTTATCTGCACCGAGCTATCAATTGAGACAACATTCATAATATTTATAATTAATAAAAACAATAACAAACATTAAATTTGACCTAGCCTTTTCTACAATGTTGGGGCCAGTATTGTTTTTCAATTAAAATTGCACCCTAATTGATAGTACCTAACGCACAAAATAACGTCTCGTATTTCGTCAACTCAGCAAAAACCATTGATAACATCACGCCTGTATTTCCTGAAGGGTTCGGCAAAGGTCTGTACCTAAAGTACACCCACATTTCGCCGGTTATGTTTAAGTCCCATGTAATTGGGGGCGAGGCTATTGCCAGCAAAGACTTCCAAGACATGTGACATCTACCAACCCGCACTGGGCCTGCGTGGTGGATTACGTACGGCCCACTCCCTTTTACAGGGAGGAGGCCTGTGCCCCCAGAAGGGGGAACATTATAACATTATCATATCCTCAGAGATCAGTTAGATTTAATCCGCCTATCTCCATTCCTTTTTCCTCTTCTAACTACAGGCAAAACTCATACATGGTGCGGGCGACTAAGGACTTTAATATTCTCTGTAAAGAGTTTTCATTTGACTCATTTACCACCAAAACCTATTCTGCACGCGCTCGGCTGAACGCTGACTTTTTTAAAGTGCATAGTGCATAATACTTAAAAAAAAAAAAAATGTGTTTATTATCTTAAATCTAGATACATTTAAGTTGCCGGGGCTTCCCAGAAAGTAATCCGAAGATACTTGTAATGGGATAAACCTCGCTCTTCCTCGATTAGTTCAATTGTTTCATTGTGCTAATTAGGTATAAGTTACACATTTTTTTAATGAAACCAATAAAAATTAAAAACTAATAAAAACAAACCAATAAGAAAAAAGAAAAACAAAAATGAAAATGAATTAAATCGTGCTTATGGCAGAAAGGTGTAAATTCGTGTTTATGTGCGTGTGAAAGTTTATTTTGTGTGTATGTGTGTGTGTTTGAGTGGGTGTGCGGGTGTGTGTGTGTGTGCGTTAGAGTGTATGTATACTTATTGTACGTATTAATGTATTTTATCGTGCTTATTAGTGATCCTAAATTTTCTACAAATTTTTCTGATTTTACCCGTGAGAACCTGTAATTGGCGTTATGTTTCTTAATTAACTGTTATCCATTTGTTATTGCTGTTGGTTCTCCTATTAATAAATAAATAAATTATGAATAAGCCATCCACCGGGCACAAATCCAGACTCCGGACTCCGTGGAAAAACCATTAGTAGAAACCATTTTAAAAATTTGAAATTCGTACAGTGATTCGTTGTGGATCCGAGATGATTTATTTTAAAAACAAGTGAATTCGCTTTCGTATTCTGTGTGTACTTTAGTGAGGTTCGAAGTGAACATAATAATACCACATGATTATGTAATCTTTTACCGACACAAGATATGAATACGCTAACAGACTTTAAAATAATATTAAATATATTTAAAAAAAATATATACACAGTGAAATCTTAATGGTTGTTTTCCCGCAGCGAAATGGTTTTGTCTTGGTAATACAATCGTTATATAAACAAATAAAATATTAGAAACAATTTTGAAAACAAATTTTGTGTTGTTGCGTGCAAACTTGGTTAGGCCGTATCACCACGTGCGTATGCCGTATCACGACGAGCGAGAGTTTATTTTGCTTTGAACATTTATACATCGCTGTTCCCTAAGTCGGCGGCGCGTGCGATTCGAGTATTACCTACAAGTTACCTGTTACTATTGATTCTCACGTTTTCGAGTTGATAAATATTTTTTAAATTATTTTAAAACAAAAACATCTTTATTTTTTTACTTTTACTCTATGCTTCGAAAGTACTCCTTATGGCAAGTTGTTCTGCCGCGGGAATACAATCATTTTGATTTCACGGTGTACATACATAAAAGGCGGGGAATAATCATAGGGTATCAAAAAATTCGTCCGCATGGCTGTCAACAGGAAAAGTGCAATTTAATATTTTTCAAGCAAATAGTATCCATAAGTCACATTACAAGATCGCCATTAGGGTCAAAAGTCAGGATAACGGGACTCTTTCATAATCTACAAGTTGTATTCTGGTATGGTATCATACAAACTGGCACGTAAACACAACAGCTTCCTTTAAGCCCTCTGTTCGTTGTATTTTAATCGTATCGGTTCATATTGGGTGATTAATTTATAAAAATAGTTTTTGAAATTAAAATTTTTAATTAGCTACAGAATGTGAATTTAAAATCTGCTTGACTGTTGCTGTTGTGACTGCCTGGCCTCCCACAAGTTGAACCGATGACCTGGTGAAGATCGCTGGATGCGAGAAGCACAGAACCGGTCCAAATGGCGGTGCTTGGGGGAGGCCTATGTCCAGCAGTGGACATCTTTTGGCTGATATGACTATGATGACTACTGTGTAACTTATTACAGTCACCGGCAGACTAAATTGCCAATCACATTTCCAATGACAATCATTGATCCAGCTATCGGCAATGCAAATTATTTGGACAAAATTTCATTGCAAGTGTATTACGAAGAAATAAAGGGTTTAAGTGCTGTCACATTGTCCAGAGAATTTTGTAAACATTACCACTAAATTCCCCCTGTACGGAAACAAAACGCAGAAACAAAAAAGAACAATGGTACATAAAATTTTAGTTAAAACAAAATTCGAAAACATGACATCTACCAACCCGCACTGGGCCCGTGATCACAGCCCACTCTCGAAAAGAGGCCTTATTCCCTGCAGTTGGAACATTATAGGCTGATTATGCAGCTATTACAGACTAACTACTCCTTATCATTTATAAACAAACTTGACTCACCCGTCAGCTCCAACGTACGTCTCCTTAGCAGTAACACCATTAAAATGCACTCTGTTTTCCACCTCGCCATCAATAAGAAAATCAGTCATAACAAAGTTCACTATTTGCTTATTCAAATGCCTTCTCAAATATTTAATGTCACTCATTTTATTTTTTTCTGTCCCGTTATAATGTCTATGCCTAAGATGGCTGCCGTCAAAACTTTGAATTTTGAAATTTGAATCCAATTCTGTAACTTCACTTTCGCGCTCACAGTTTGTGGTGCCCAATAAAAAAAGAATGAGCATAGGTGTTTTGAACATTCTGCCCCACGATATTAGTTTTGCTATGCTTGACTTTTTCTTCGCTTTTGGCGATTTTAACTCCATTTTTAACCTGGAACAAAAGAAAACACATTTTAATTACTTAGATCATCATTCAGCAAGTGAAACATTTAAAAAAAAAAATGTAAATCCACGACGACAGTACCATTGAATGGCCTTATTCAGGAACTCTATTCGTAATCTCTATTTTGAATTGACAGCTTTCATTCCAATGTCAAATCAAGTTTGCATCGCATCACGCAAAAAAGGAGTAACGATTTTGAAAAAAAAACAATGATGTATGTAATTTTAATTTTGTATCTGCTTTAATTTACAGCAGCAAGTAAACAATACCTTTGCCTCTACAAATTAAACTTTGCACCTTTGGCTACCTAATCGATTTTTACAACAAAAATGGCTGACTTTTCAACACATTGACACCGTTTGCGTTTAGTATTACACATGTTTAATGATTCGGTGTAAAATAAAACTGCAGTCTAAGGATACCGAATATAGTAGAAATGTGAGAAGCGGTTGTATTCTTAGAGAATACCTGTGGATCAGTCTCACGGTAAGATTATTTTATGCTAGGCTTGCCAAAGCTTCATTCTGCGTGTTTTTATTTTAAGAAAAAACCACGATGTTCTAATTTCGATTACCTAATTATTTTGAGATTTAGGTGACCTTGCAATTTGTAAAGCATAAAATTGAGAATCTCTTGCTTGAAGTATACTTACATAATTTTTTTATGCTATTCTCAAAATGGCAATAAAATGCTATGAATCTTAACAAAAGCAAAAGAGAAAAGATATTCTTATTTTTTTACTTGTAAAAACTTTGTCGATCGATATTAATTTTCTTTTTTTTAGTTTTGTTAAGTAAGTATTTTTATTTATTTCGGAATATAATACAAATTAAATAATATAAAAGCTAACAGACTTAACATTTTCGTTCAGTTTCAATGGTGATTCGCCCTTAGTCATGATCTTTGGTATTCTTAAGTGGATGAATTGGGTAACTAATTAACTATAGTATACTTTTTGCAAATATCAATTCTAGTCAACTGTACATGTCCAGCTATACATTTTCAGTCCGATCCAAGATCCAAGTTCGAAACTGATCCGGGTCGATGTACGATGCTTAGGGGACGCCTGTATCCAGCAGTAGATGTCTTTCGGTACATGTATATAAAAAAAGAGAGAAAAGAAGGATTGTCATTCCTATCATTAAACTAGCTTCTGTTTGCGAAATTTCTCGCGAAAATTTCGGCCCCGACCCACTGCGATTGCCGTGCCACAGTTTATACATATGGGATACTCCGCAGTTTAGATATGAATTAATTATAATTGGCCCGTCTTGCTGGGCCAATTCATTTAGTGTAACGTAGTCAGAAGATCTAAGAGTCACGCGATAGAAAGAGAGGCAACTTCTAGGTGAATATAACAGGTGACAAGCGCTGTGCGACCTGAATCGCACTTATTGTGTCGTAGCGAGAGTCGCTTTTTATTTAAATATTTTGCGGAGTGTTCCTTCCATCTGTATTAATCTTCTTCATTCTTTCTTTCTGTCTTGTTTGTTCAGCTACTAAGGGTTGGTCGTAGCGTGATAGTAAATAGCCTATAACTTTCCTCATGAATTGGGCTATTAAATACAAAAAGATTTTTTCAAATCCGACTGGTAGTTCCAAAGATTAGCGCGTTCAAACAAAAAATACAAATTCATCAGATTTATTATTTATTTATTTATTTTATTATTTATGTACACACAGAAAAATAGATACAGATAAGACATAATCATAATTATGAGTACAAAGGTACTGCATATTTCTTAAGAAATTTCTTCCAGCAGACCTGCGATAGGAGAAATGAGAAAGAAATGTAGACAATAGTGTGTGAGAACAAGAAGAGAAAAATATAAATATGCGAAGTCTTAAACTAAAATATTGAAATAAACCTACACGTATAACGTAATAAATTAACATATACTTAAATAAATACATAGAACTTAAATATATAAACATACATACTATAGGTATATAAATACTCACAGTTGAGAGGAAAGGTAATGCTCTTTTACTAGATATTTGAATTGTGAAACAGTTTTTAAAGCACGAATGCTAGGCGGAAGTGAGTTCCACAACCTTACTGCATGGACAGAGAAGGAATAGGAAAAGTAGCTTGTTTTATGAGGATGAGATTTAAGGAGGGATCTAAGGTATTAGTTTTATAACTTAGCCCTAATAGGGATGATGACAAAAAAAACGTTTTTTGTCCGTCATCGTCATGTAGATTATGAAAAAATAACGTACACGTATTTTCTCTTTTTTCTGCGTTATCAAAAGATTACGGCGATACACTGAGTTAAAATTTGGTATGACGTCACGAGTATGTAGATTTTATACTTACTTGTGACGTAGCGACCCCCACTCCCCAACTTTAATGTGATTTAAGTCACTTTTTATTAATATGATAAAGCAAAAAATACGAGTCTATTTTTTTTTTTATTATCTGACTGACGGACTAATTAAAATTTATTTTCTTTTTTTTTGACCCAGGCATCAATTCAATTCAATTCAAAATATTTTATTTCACATAAACCTACAAGGGCACTTATGAAACGTCAGAAGCTAGGTGCACGGTTCCAATTGGTCGTTTCCTATGGAGAAGAGCCGGCAAGAAACTCCACGGTTACTCTTTTAAAAATAAGGGGCTTTTACAATATTTTCAAATAACAGTGTTATTAGGTATGGGAGGACAGTGTAGGTCTTTCAACAAGTAGGTACCAGGTACTTAACAGAATAATGATGGTCAACAAATCTACAGTCCACTAGGCCTACAGCGTTCTCACATTCACAAAATTGAAAATAATCTATATAAAGATACATAAATTAATAAAAATAAAAATATATTTTAAACGAAATGACGTGATTGCTATTACAGCTGTAACAAATCTGAATAATTATCATGTCCACAAAAGCCACTAATAAAGAGTTGAAATTAAATTTTAGGTATTTAATGTCAAATCATCATCCCTAATCCACCCAAATTATTATAACTTGGTACACCACACCATGAAGAATTCTTTAGCCTTAGATTAGTCATACGCGTCAATTCATCAATCAAGATAAAAAAAACGTCGCTGACGTGAACTAGTGAAAAACTGTAGGTAGACATGCGTAAACAGAAACAGTCTAGATTCAGTAGACGTTCATGGCCAACGACACTTGGCCTAATTTACATTTTTAAAGACTTTACATTTTACTTTTACACCTCCAGCCGTTTTCGCGCATATGTGCGACGGGCAAGATTTTTTTTTAAACTAATATTTTTGGCTTATTTTGAATATTTTTTTAAATAATTCCCGAAAGAACAACATTCGAGTATTCACGTAACCAATCACATGCATATTTTTTGTAATTATGAATATTAGAAATACCTTTTTAGCTCATGTTTTTTATTAAACCTACTGCTGTTTCACTTTTCAATTAAATTGTACCTACTAGGTACTAAAGTACGTTTGATATAGGTACACTATTTAATTTTAGTCGTTAGTGAACATACCTACTATGTATAACCATTGACTGCAGCAGTTCTATTCTGTAAAGTTCACTTCGGACCTCACTCAAGTGAACGCACTCAATTTCAAAGTGAATTCATTCATCGCGGATCTACATCCCGTCACCGTTCGAATTTCGAAATTATTTAAAGAGAATAAGGGTCAGTTCACACCGAGAAGTGACGCGAAGCGACGCTAAGCGCACCTTATAAGACAGTGATACAAAATATAACTTTATTTACTACAAAAAAAAAATACACATTTAATTGAAATAATTCGAAAATGCCTCGCGGCTTAGCGTGACGCATCTGCGCATCGCGGAACCACTGTCCTCTTCAAGCATCGTCGCGTCTCCGTGTGAACTGAGCCCAATACTTACCGTAGTCTACCTACCAGAATCAATTGAATATTTTCTTTAGCCACGCGCGGTCGTCTGCCCTATTTGCTACTACTACACGGTAAGGTCAAACTACAAACACACATGCATTATTTAAATTGAATGAATATTCATTATTATGTCATTTTATCCTTGAGGAATGCATGCATCGGTGCTAATGTGTATCCATTACTTAAACAATTCAATTTCGTATTTAGAATTTAGCGGAATGGTTTATAGGGCTTTCACATTGAGATCTTATGACGTCATCGCTTATACTAGGTTCAATTTGTAACGGTTCATGTGACACTTGGACACATGGTAGAATACGTGGCGTTGTGGCGCAACTTGGGGCAAATTTATTTAAGAACAAATAGCTGCCGATCTTAATTCATAAATCATAACGTTGTATTTTATTTTAATTTTTAGTTATTTACTTTTGCATGGTCTCAACTGTCAAATCATACATCTTAAAATGAACAAAGTAGAGCTTGCAATATTTATCAAAATGACACACCAAAAAACAATTCTTAGCGTTTAATTAGTAAATCGGTCAGCTAATCGGAACAGGGCCGCCGTATTGTTAGCTTCGTTACAAAACGTTCAGTAGTCATTTGAATTAAATTGCCAAACCAGTGAACTATTGTCTGGTCATTATGACATTTTATATGTGACTCCTCCACTATCCTATTTTGTTTATCCACCAACCCGCAGTATGGCTCGCCTTACTGGATCATGGCCCAATCCCTCACGGAGATGAGGCTCGTAGGCTGATTATATTTATGCTAAGAAAGAAGAAAAAAAAAATGGGAAAAATATTTTATTCTTTTTTCAGAAATCGGAATTTTGCATGCGTATGCACTCGGAATGACAAGCTCTTTCATTTTCAATTTCATTAAAGGTCAAAATGAATGGGATTGTTATTCCGACTGTCTTATGCAATTGTGGTGTTGGTTTGGATCTCCAAGTTATGCAGTTTTATTAGGTTTCGATTTGGAAGTTATGCGTAAAAAAGTAATAGGCGGTTATACCTAATCTGCGTTCGCAATTTATTTGCCAAATATGTAAACAAATATGAGTTTTAGCAAAAACAACTGTAATGCCTACACATAAGGTTCAGTTTGCGCTACAACTTCAAAACATTTTTTTTTACAGTCTAAAATCAATTTTATTTACACTTACATAAAGTTGATGTTTGTTTAAGTGGAAATAACATCAATTGGAAACAAGGATTTCAATAGACCTTTGTATAGGACTTAGAAAATAACTGACGAAAAGTGGATGCACAATTAAGGAAGGCAAATGTTAAGCACCTCAAGGTTAATTTTAACTTGTTACTTATTATTTTTCATTGAAAATTTTGAATGATAATTAAGTTTTGAAAAAGTGACATGTGTCAGTTATGTAGGAAAGGAATGTGTTTAAAAATTGCTGAACATTTTGGCTCTTGGACCATACCTAAGTCAAAGTCAAATAATTTATTTCAATTAGGCACAAAAAGGCACTTTTGAACGTGAAAAAATACAAAAAAAAGATTCTAGTTGCCCCGTCCAAAAGGTAGTTTTTGTACGGAGAAGAATGGGCAAGAAACTCCACCGTTGCTCTTTTAACTAACCTAACACCTCTTCCCATAGAAATAAGATATCAAGGCCAAAATCTAGAATTTCCCTACTACATTAATCCTAAATAACTATCTAAGTATATAAATTCATACGCGAGGATTGATTTTTGCCGGACTCTCGGCCTCTCTGCAAAGCCTATCAAGTGGATGTACGGCACTGACATTCATATAATACATCGAAGGGTTTAATTGATGAGCCTGATTAAATTAAAACAATATGGACGATCTACGAGTAATTTAAAATTGGAAAACGAATTGCGTTTGATAATTTTATGTTGTGTTGGTCGAACTGTGTGAGATTTTTGACATTTGTAACTCCAGCTCAAGTTTTGAAAAAAAGAGGTGTTCTCTATTTTTTTTTTTGCGTAAGTCATTACATTAACTGTTTTTTTTTTTAAATTTATTTATAGGCGTTTGCTCTGCAGTGGGACAACGTAGGCTAAAAATAATAAATAAATATTTATTTACGTAAATCGATTTACATATAAACTGTTTTTTTTTTTAAATTTAGCTTTGAATAGATACCAATGAACCGGCGTTAATTTAAATACTTCATCTTTTTTAATATTGAATACGGATTTGTCTCTTTAATACTTTTAGGACTGTAGACACGTTTTTTTTTAATTTATTATAATTAATTACAAGGGAGCGTTTGACAGTCCGGTTTAAGTAAAAGTTTTGCGAAAAAAATATTGTTTACTTTTTTATAAATTGACTAAATAAATGGAAATAATCATGGATTGCAAGGTGCTCTGCCGACAACGCAAAATATCTTTCCGCAACTATATTCAATATGTTCTCATGTGAGTAATTAAGCTGCATTTAAAAAGGTACAAAACCTTATCGGTGTAATAGTCAATTCATATTAAACACCCATCCATTTTATCGTCTAAAAAATAATCTCTTTTTTAATTAACTTTAGAAAAGGGAACCTAATTAGGTTCCCTTTTCTAAAGTTCAGAATTCTAGTAGGTTGCTTTGAAAAAAGTCGTGTTTAGAGTCCATGTATAAGACTCTATCTCCGACTTCTACGCTTACCGCAGTCGGACCCCGTCGTGTCTCGGAAAGCACGTTAAGCCGTTGGTTCCAGCTGTCATTCATAGATCTTTGACAGTCGTCACGGGTAGTCAGAAGCCCAAAAGTTTGACAACCAGTCTTACCAAGGGTTATCGTGTTTGTTACCCAGTAACTGGGTTGTGGAGGTCAGATAGACAGTCGCTTCATGTAAAATACTGGTATTCAGCTGCATCCGGTTAGACTGGAAGCCGACTCAAACATAGTTCGGAAACGGCTAGGCAGATTGATTGCAATAAGGCTGGTTCAAGGTGAAATAACGGTGTAAGGACTGGTGGCGGGAAAGTCCAAAAGGGATACCGTGGCCCCTGGCAACGTACAGGCAACTGAAGGAACACGGGTGGGTTTTAGTCAGTAAGAGTTTGACACGCTCTCCCGCTCCGCCCAGAGCGGGAGAAGTTATTTGATCATTTACCACCCAAAAAAAAAAGGATTACAGATTAAAGGGGTGTGTATTATTGTGTATACTATATAATAGATATCGCGAGTTAAAAAAAAAAACGAGCGAGCCTTGCTGTAGTCGCATAAGATGTGTGACATCGGCCATCTTGACTGACGTATATATGATATAAACCATATTCATTACCGTCATCGTCATTATAATCATCCTCTTTACAACTTCTCGGAAAATGGGTTGCTACCAACTATCTGACGGCCAACTCAAACACCGCGCGCGCTCATTGGTCAAATGAAATAGCGTGCGCTTCCCCAGCTTCCTGTTACACACTTCCGTCCCTTTTCACGAAATCACTCCTACAGCTTTGATTATTTGAATTTTGATTTTGATTGAAAGCGAGAGGACAGATGTTACACATCAAAAATAAAACTGTAAATAAATCATGTCTCTGCATGTGGTTTATTGAGAAAAGCGAAGGCAAGCGAGGTACACATACTATTATGCAGTTTGGTGACCTTTTACTTAAATGAGTCAAGAGGTTTAACATGTTTTTAAAAATGAAATTACAAATTGACGACACGGTTGGTGATAAGGGATCGTCCATTAACCACGTGAGGCTCGAATGGGCGGGAAGGGGGTTCGGAAAAAATCAAGAAATATCACAAGGGGTGTATCACGTGTAATTACTTTTTCGTTGAACGCGCGATTTCTATACCGAAAAGCGACGCGTAACCTGGACTCGGTTGCCAGGTAACGTATTTTGCCGGGGGGGGTTAGGTCTAAAGACTCATCACGTGTCACCAGGGGAGAGGGGGGAGATAAATAGTTTAAATAAGGTATTACTTGCTATCCCGATAGAACTATACAGGGTTATACTACATTAGTTAGTGTAACTTTGCAGATGTGGTGGGTATTGGTATCCTATGTCCTAATACAAGTCATAGTCTACCCATGTGCCAAATGTCCATGCGTCATGTTCGTGAACGAGCGCCATCAGTTGAGAACTTGAGACTGGTCATCTCTTAGCTGCCACGGCTTATTTTAATTTATTTTAAATTTTTTATTGGTTCTTTGTTTTTTTTGTTTTTATTACGGAGGCTTTTAACGTGCACGTCTTTCTACATTGTTCTCACATGCATAATTTCAACATGAATGATGTAACCAATATTTTGTATTGATTTTTTATTTAAAAGAGTGTCCGTCGAGTTTCTTGCTCGTTCTTCTCCATAGGTACCTACTACGCTTTGGAATGGGCAACTAGCTTCATATTTCTGACTGACCGACTTCTTGACAGTTCAAAAGTGCCTGTAAATGGATTTATAATATTACTAGCAGCGCCCCGCGGTTTTACCCGCATAGGTCTCGATCCCGTGGGAATATTGGGATGAAATGTATCCTATGTCCTTCTCCAGGTCATGGTCTACCCATGTGCCAAATTCCATCCATATCCGTTCAGCCGTTTTAGCGTGAAAGCGTAACAAACAAACAAAACTCACTTTCGCATTTATAATATTCGATACGATAGTTAGGATTACCATGGGCCCGAAACCATGAGTACAAAGAATTAGCAAAATGAAGACCTACTATGATATCATGTCACAATTTTTGTTTTGTATATTAGAAATATGTAAATGTTTTCTTTTTTCAAATCAAATGGAGATTCTCAAACGGTCAAGGCCATGTGCCATGTTCATGACGATCATTATGTATCTCCAAGATTTTTTTGTTGTTTTGGTGACACAGAGATTTTGAACCGTGTTGTGCAGCCATGTGGACAACACGCAGTGTGCTTGCTGTTTCTTCTTTGTTTGAGAAGAGAAGATTTTGAACCGTGTGGTGCAGCCATGTGGACAACACGCAGTGTGCTTGCTGTTTCTTCTTTGTTTAAGAAGAGAAGATTTGGAACCTTTGTGGTCCAGCCATGTGAACAACACGCAGTGTGCTTGCTGTTTCTTCTTTGTTTGAGAAGAGAAGAGGTATTTTAACCGCCTCTGTGGTTTAGTGGTTAGACCACCTGTTTCAGACCCAGAAGTTTTTTTCTGCTCAGTTTGAATAGTGGTAGGGCTTGTTCTAAGTCCGCCTGGGCTTGTTCTACCACCATCTTATCTAAGTCTGTCGCCATAACAACAATGTTAACAACATTGTTGTGTTTCGGCAGTTACAGGTAAGATAGTCAGATCCTCTGTGGTTGAGGATTCCGGGTGAAGCTTCCTTCCACCTTCGACCTGATCATCACTTACCATCAGGTGAGATGCAGGCGAAGAGTTTCCCCGTACTGGAAAAAAAGGTCTTACTTTTTCATGAGAAAAATACTGACAATGTTAATATTTGTTGGTTCAGTGTATTCTTCTAATCGATCAGACTATTCTAGTCTGATCGTTTAGAAGAAGTCAGTGTATTCTCAAAACATTGACTTCGAAATTCGAACTATGTCTCGTTGAGAATCCGCGATGAGTTGCTTTAAAAACAAATGAGTTCACTTCCAATCTTATGCGGTCACTTGAGTGAGGTTCGAAGTGAACTTTACAGAATGCACTACAGAGATCAAACACTGAAAGAGGTCAAAGGTTAAATAGAGATCGACACTTTTTCTAGGCAGAATGTTAGCATTGACGTCATACATTAAACAAATAAGAATTCTCATTCAGAATTATTGGAGACCCCGATACAGCTGTCGCGATAATTTTCTTGTCTTATACAAATAGAAATGATAAAAACATACGTATTACAACGTATTACACAATATCTTATTTATCAATACAAGTGATTTGTTTAATTGACAATGAAAATCTAATTGAGGATTTGCAGTTATCAGTATATTTTTATCAAAAGATTATTTTTTTTGCTTTGTTCAAGGTTTCGGGGTGACTTTAAAGAATGTAAAATGATGTAGGTTTAAAAACAGATGGTTTCTATTTCTATTGACTGTGGTTTTGAGTTGTGACTATACAACGTGTAAAACCTGAAAATAGTTTGATCAGAATAACGAGCAGAATCAATTGAACCACTTTTTAATATACATCACATTTTTCAAAAAATCGTCATTAAAAACGTTGCCGTGTCTATTTATTAATAGGTCAAGCTATCACATGCGCAAACCCGCCAAAATAGGTAAACAAACACAAATTGCTGTCGACCAATTCAAATTTTCTCATACGCGGAATAATAATAGCTTTTATTTCAATGCAAATACGAATCATCCATACAGTACCATGAATAAGACAAGAGCGTTGTAGCAGAATTACCAGTAAAACTAAAACAGCACATAAAACCTTTAAAATTTTCTAATGATTTTTTTTTCTATCTAAAATAGGTCAATTGAATTAATAATCAGTTGGGGTGTCTGAGGTTTTGCGCATTTAACGTTACACGTTGTATAGGTTCGCGTGTGTTCAGTTTGTTCTTATCGTCGCCGAGCATGGAAACCTCGTGATTGCAATAAACGTACCAGGGGAAGATATAAACTGTGCCTTATTGACGTTCTCCGATATTCTCATATCATCAATAGAAGGTATTGGAAGCATCTTAGAGCTGTGCACGTTTGTTCTAAATATGCATTACATACGAGTTTTTCTACACAACAAATAAATAAAAAGAAAAACAAAACAAAATGTTACAGAAGTTTTCACTGCACGGTGACTTTATGCATAAACCATTATATATAAGCATTAAATAAATAATAGACCAACGAAGAAAAATATGGATTGTGTGAAGATGTTATGGCCAGGTTAAAGGTAGCTATTAAAGAAAGAAAGAAAGAAAGAAAGAAAGAAAGAAAGAAAGAAAGAAAGAAAGAAAGAAAGAAAGAAAGAAAGAAAGAAAGAAAGAAAGAAAGAAATTAAAGAATCAAGTTCTCCAAACTGTACAGGCAGCGATGCTGCTGGAGAGGTTGTTACACCACTTCTTCCTAACAAAAGCACTGGGAAGTGGTGAAAGCCGGCCGTTTTATGCAATTTTGACGTTAAGAAAGTGCTGATTATCAGCCTAATTTGAATAAATGACTTGATTTTGAAGGAATTCAGTCTGAGATGACGGCTGATCGAGATGTTTGAAGAAAAATCTAATTAATTGGGATAAGGGTAGGTGAATTTATACATTGATTTATAGGCAAGCAACAATGTGACTTTTTCAGTCCACTTGACATTCATTGTAGATTCTGAGTTTATCTTGGACATTACTGACATCGGTGAAGGCAACCATCGTAAGGAAATCTGTACCCTAATTACGTAATATACGATCAATCGGAATTTGAATCGTTTTGAAACAAATTGCTGCATAAGTTCGAAAAAAAAGATCTGCTCTACAACATCAATAAATGTTGTTGAACTGTCAAAATTAAATAAATTTGACGTAATTTTTTACGAAAATGTGTTGCGTAATTAGATAGCTGGACATAGTTATAATTATTATAGATAATATTATTAATATTATAAATGCGAAAGTGAGTTTGTTTATTAAACGGCTGAACGGATTTGGATGAAATTTTGCATATAGGTAGACCATGACCTGACGAAGCACATAAAATACCTTTTATCCCGATATTCCCACGGGATCGAGACTTTTGCTGGTGAAACCGTGGGGCGCAGTTAGTAGTAAATATAAGTCTGAAATCACCAAATCGTCGTGAACAAGCGTGGTGATCAGTGCTCGTGCCTCCACCGTATGAGAAGTGGCCTTTGCCCTGCATTAGGATATTAATAGGCTGGTATTATCATTATTATATACTATTAAACGAGCAATATTTGTATACATATATATTTGTAATCATGTTCTCGAAAACGGCTCTAAAGATTTCGATGAAAGTTGCAAAATAGGGTTTACGGGGGCGAAAAATCAATCTAGCTAGGAAAATTATATATAATTATATCTGGGAAAATTTGTTTTTTCCGTATTTTCACCCGAGCAGAGCTCGGTCGCCCAAAGTTTGGAACAAGATGGCTACCTTAGAATAACATAACAATGCGGCATGGAATTAGTAAGTACCTACTATCATGGCAGCATGGAATTAGTATGAACTATTAAATGAACATTCATGTACATACATGGGTTTTTCACTATTGATCATATCAAAATTAGCTCGGTAAAAGGAAATTCTTATCAAATGCGGAACATTGTAAATTACTAAAATGTCCTTCGGGAAAACACAAAGCCAAGTTCTGTTTGTGATAATTTATTTTTTATTTTTTGATAACATTTTTTTAGTGACGCCACACATCACGCGATATTTTTTGCAATTCTACGTATGCTCATTAATCTGATTAAATTGGTCTGATTCGATTTTGTAAATCGTTAATCGATAATAATAATGATTTCATTTTTATTTTTCGTTACATACCAAAGTTTTGTAAGTAATGGTTTTATTGAAAGTATTCTTTGCAAAGCTACGCATTTAGGGATTACTACTGATATATTTTTTAAATTATTCTTTGATAGTTTTCTATTATCTATATCTTTTTTAGAATCTACGTGGTTTTGATCATTTTAGAAAAATTATATTTTTGTTTTAGCAGTTTTTGTGTTTTTGTTTTAGCACAAAAGCCTGCTTTTGTGTCTCATGAATGACTGTTATTGATATCTAAAAAATAATTAGTCTTAATGACTACAAACAATATTAGCTTGGGATTATTTTTAGTTTACTATAAACACAATTTTACTAATTACTCGTGTGAATGCTTCGACGTTAATGACCTTAGCAGGAAGAATTTATTTTTGATAGAAGGAAGTAAACTACTAGACTAATTTTGATAAATAGACTGACAGCTTGTTTTTTATTTTTTTTCGGAGAAAAACATATTGTTTTATGTTGCATTATTTAAAATTTTAATAATTTGAAGTTTATTTATTTTTTAATTTTGTCACAAGTAATTAAAAATTATTATTCTTATTATATACTTTTTATACTTAATACAATTAGGCATTGTGTTATAATACATTAAAATATGTCGTAAGTTTTTACCAACTGTTACTTTCATAATTTTCACCTTTACAAAAATAATCATTATCAACCAAAAAAAAAAGACTCAATAATTAAAATAAAAGCGCAAATTTCATAACATCTTTCCTTGTAAAATAACCGGTCGGTGCAACGTAAGTAACCCGCCAATAATGTCGAACTCAAAATTCCTTTTTCCTCGCTCAACATCTAAAAAATAATTAGCCTAGTATCGAGTAGTCTTAATGACTTCACAATCAATATTAGTTTGGGATATTATTTTTAGTTTACTGTAAAATAATTGTACTTGTAAGTAATTTACTCGTGTGAATTTTTCGACGTTAATGACCTTAGCAGGAAGAATTTATTTTTAATGGAAGGAAGTAAACTACTGGACTAATTTTGATAAATAGGCTAAAACATCGGTACCGTTACAGTTTCGTTTTTTGTTTCGGAGAAAAATAAATTGTTTTACTTATGTTGTATTATTAATAAAATAGAAAATTCATATTAATTTATTTTTTATGTTCTTTAGAATTACAAATTATTATTTTATTCTCTGCCTTCAGTTAAATGCTATTTATTAGGAATTGTTTTATAATAGTTTAAAATACGTCATTTACTAACTGTTACTTTCATAATTTTCACAAAAATATCTCCTTTCACATTTACAGAAATAATTTTATTACCCACCAACAAATATTTATCTCATAATTAAAATAAAAGCGCCCGTTTTATTACATCTTTCATTGTAAAATAACCGGTTGGTGCAACGTAAGTAACCTCCGCCAATAATGTCGAACTCAAAATTCCTGTTTCCTCGCTCGTATGACTTTTTAATTAAATCAATAAGACTCACCTGTCCACTGTTACATAACATCCATTCACGATCACTTTGAATCCAAACTTAAAAAAACAAAAAGAAAAAAACAAAAATCACAAAAAAGAAAATCACTGGCACAACAGAAACGTTTCAAAAACTCTGTAAAGTCCGTTCTCAGTTAAAAAAAATGGAACTTTCATTCAGTAATTTGATATTTAAAGTTTTCGAAAGTAGTTTAGCGTAATTTTGGCGGGAGCGGGTTGCGGTGTAGTATGTGCGCTCGTGTTTGCCGGCCGGCACTTCGTCCGATACTGGCTGGCAGGCTGGATTGCTACGCGACCGGTGCCAATCTGCCAACGTGTTCGAACCGCGCGATCGTACGATATTGCAGTGAATCGGAAATTGATACGTCACACTGCATTTAGTTAAGGTGCAGTCTTTTAACTTCGGGGAATAAGAAAGAAAATAAATTAGGTTTATTTATCAAAGAAACAATAGTGCATACAAAAAGATAAGTTAACTCGAATACCAAATAAGAATAATAAAAATAAAATAAACAAAATGAGTAATGAAAAGAAGGCTTCCACTCAGCATGATGCTGTGCTATCCCCACCCACAGCACAGCGCTGATTTTCGGTGGTCACCTGTGGAATGAGTCTGAATTGCTGAGCCCGTCGTTGCTGTTGTGCCTGATTGGACATTGCCGTACCTTTTTCGCGATTTAGGCCATCTTCAGAAAAGGTAGCGAGATGACCTGGATGCGTACCGCGAAGCCTGGTTCGAGGTAGCGAGGGAAAAGAGTTCCTGGAAGGACTTGGGCAACGCCTTTGCCCGGCATGGGCATGGACAGGCTTAATAAAAAAGGGTCATCTTCGAGGGTGCGGCTCTACTCAAAAATGCACCAGACAGCATAAACAATTTCAAAATACAATTCGTTGATTTAGGCTGTCAGGTGCCTTGAATTTGAATTTTGAATTTGAACTTAGGCATTGTTGCTGGCATTACGTTTTTCGTATCGGTATCTGATTAAATATTCAGATGATTAATGCTCGGTTCCTATAAACGAAGCGAATCGTTATGCTTACCAATGGTATCTTTTTTATTGCCAAACTGGGCATGTATATTAGGTCCCATTAAAATAGATGGACAAACTTTTAGAAATCGTTCAGACCACCAAAATAAGGACAATGGTAAAAAACAAAATAAGAAAACCGCATTAGATACTTACAAGAAAAATAAATCAGCTAACGAAAATACATTAAAAATGTTGCTTATCCGATGTTATTTATTAATTATAGGTCAAAATAAAATTACTTTAATTAATCAGTGTTTTTTACTTGAATATATTTGTTTAGACGTACTGAACGCTGGTTTAAAATTTGAACATCTATTTTAATGGGACCTTGTATAGATTTAGAAATAGAAGATAAT
Source organism: Xanthia icteritia (assembly GCA_949128155.2). Taxonomy (NCBI): domain Eukaryota; kingdom Metazoa; phylum Arthropoda; class Insecta; order Lepidoptera; family Noctuidae; genus Xanthia; species Xanthia icteritia. The sequence continues at coordinate 4,590,491 of OY855862.1, read as the reverse complement.
ATTAGAAGGTAGTTTATTGTCCAGGTAATACAGTAAGCAGGTTTACAAGTTAACACCAAATTGAGACGACATGAGTAGCTTAAAATATTACCTATAGCTGTGTTACAAAATATTATTTGCCAGTGAACCCCAAACTAGACAGTTAGTCTGTATCTTGGGGCTCGGGGTACGAATTCCAGTGTGGAGACTTGAGAGATGATTTCAAGTGTTGTATTGTATATCTGCAGTGCTATTCTGTAACCATCTCACCGTGAAAACTTAGGTGAAGTGAGCTTGGAGTGAGCTGTCAGCCCCTAGGCCGGTCTATTCTGTAATAATCTCAAAGTCAAAGTCAAAGTATTTTATTTGTTGAACATAGGTTATATGGTACATGGTATAAAATTTGCATTGTATCACTATGTTTTGCCTTGCAAGGCGTACAAATTAGGCGTAAAAAACTACAAACTAAATAAAACTGTTTCAAACAAGTAACGTCGTAAACAAGACAGAATAAAAAGTGGATCGGACATTTTTTTATTTTATGTTTCTATCATCTAAAAACTCATTGATAGAGTAGTAAGCCTTTTCAATCAATAATGTTTTTAATTGCGATTTAAAATGGCTTATGTTGGTCATGCTTTTTAAAGTTTTTGGTAGTTTATTGTAAATCTCTGTGAAAACTTAGGTGAAGTGAGCTCGGAGTGAGCTGTCATTCCACCTGCTGCTAGGGACTGACAGCTCACTCCGAGCTCACTTCACAAAAGTTTTCATGGTGAGATGGTTACAGAATAGCACTACTGGTGTGTTTGTGTACGTGTGATGTGAGTGTGGTGTGTGTGAGTGTGTGTGTGTGTATTTGTTCCCATTGTGTATCGTTTGATTTAGTGTCAGGTCAGGGTATCTAGATTAATTGTAAGCTAATTTCGCCTGTGATAGCTACTTCCATATGGGAGGGTCTACTATGCAAAGCTATGAGGTCTTTGCTTCATAATTGTACAACAGCCTTAATTTTGACCAACAACGGTTCGTAAATTATTGGAATCGGCCATAAAGAGTAACATTGCTAAAGTATTATGAATCTGATTGTAACCTTCCTTCTAATTCTTCTCATGAACACATAACTCAATTGTTTCTTACCTTATGACATCGAAGTGATGAAGTGGTCACTCATGACTTGAAGAGTTTCAGGACTAAATTAATGGAAACACCGATTACCTTACTTGCATTAAAGCCTCTGAGATAGCAACAATTTATTACGTAAATATACATATAATTGCTCTAGTTTCAAAGTCTACGAATCTATTCATATTCATATTCATATTCATATCTTTATTTGCATTCCATAATGTTAATAATACAGATCTTAAAATAATAATGCTTATAGCTAGGTACAATTATGGACCCTGTAGGGCACAGCAAAAATGAAAAGTTATAATTATACATACAAACACAATTCCAATTAAAAAAAAAAAAAAATGTCAACATTGCTTTGAATTGATAAACTTTAAATTAAACATGTAAATTATCTTAAAATCATAATAAACTTAAAATACCTATTAATATATATATAACCAACTTTAAAGGTAGGTGTGGGTGATGTCAGTCTGAGTTAAATTAATTTTTTGTCATCCATGTATTCATTTAAGGTGTAGTATGCTTTTTTAATTAGTATTTCCTTAAGTTTATTTATAAATTTTTTGTTGCAAGTTTCACCCTTTAATGCGTCTGGTAGTTTATTAAATATTTTTATAGACATTACATAGGGACTATCTGAATGCAATTTCATGCGCGATGACGGTAACATTATCATATTTTTAAATCTAATAGATCGGTCGCTATGTTTTTCACCGCGGGTAATAAAGAAGTTTTTATATTTTCTAACAAATTTACATATTTCGAGTATATATATAGATGGTAAGGTGAGTATTTTGTGCTTTATAAAAAAGGGTTTACAACTATCTGTTTGGTCAATGTTAACGATGATGCGGATTAGTTTCTTTTGCAGAATGAGAAGCGTTTGTGAGTCTGTGCTATTTCCCCACATTATTATGCCATAGCTGAGCCATGAATGAGCATAGGCGTAGTAGGTGGTTAGAGCAGTTTGTACATCGGTAGTTTTTTTGACTTCTCGTAGTGCGTAAGTAAATTTAGAAAGCTTTGCTCGTATTCTTTTTAAATGAGGTTTCCATGAAATGTGTGAGTCTATTGTAAGTCCTAGCAATGTAAATTCGTTAACTACTTCTAATTTTATGCCGTTCGTTGTGAAGTTGATTGGTAAAGGGGATTTTTGGCGGGGGTAGAAAGTCATTAGTTTGGTTTTTTTATAATTAATCTCAAGATTGTGATCATCCAACCATTTTGTTGTTTTATTTAATATAGAGTTTAGTTGATCGTTAATTTGACTATTTGCTTGACATGTGGTAAGCAGGGATATATCATCTGCAAATAGCACACAAGGTTCATCCATAATTTTGGGAAGATCGTTGATGTATATGAGGAATAGAAGACACCCAATGACGCTGCCCTGGGGAATTGATGCATTTATTATTTTCCTATCAGACCTTACTTGTATTATTTGTTTTTTGTCGTGATTGAAATGCTCTATTTGCACATATTGTTCCCTATTCTTTAAGTACGATTCAAACCACTTATAAGTATTTCCACGAATTCCGATGCCGTAAAGTTTATCTAGTAGGATTTTAAATTGAACCTTATCATAAGCCTTGGTCATATCCAGAAGAATACCAACCGCATATTTTTTATCATTTATAACATTAATAACTTCTTGCATGTATTTATAGACAGCTAGAGTTGTTGACCGATGTTTCCGAAATCCATTTTGACCTTCATCAAAAATTTCAAATCTTTCACAAAATTTATATACTCGGTCGCACATAGCCTTTTCGTAGATTTTTGAAGCCGTAGGTAGAAGAGCTATTGGTCGGTAGTTATTGGGGTCAGTTTTCGAGTTTTTCTTAAATAATGGTTTTATAATAGATTTTTTAAGTTGGTCAGGAAAAATACCTTCATCAAACGACTGATTTATTAAAACGCAAAAAGGTCCAGCAAGTTCATCTGCACATTGTCTAATCAGAAATGGCGGAAGTTCATCTATTCCGTGGCTTTTTTTGTTTTTTAAGTTTTGAATTATTCGGTGCGTTTCTCGAAAGTCTAAAGGTCTAAGAAAAAGGGTATTTACAGACGGGTTGACAACAGGCTGGCCTTTGGCCTCAATTCCTGCGGGGCGGTTGGTCTCTTCGCCAATTGAAGCAAAAAAGTCATTGAATTTGTTAACGATTTGATTTGTATCTGAAATTAAAGTATTGTTTATTTGTAATTGGATATTATGTTTACCTGTGGCTACTTTTTTGTTAGTGCTACTACCTACTATAATTTTTGAACATTGATCCTAGTAGTTGGTATGTAGACAGCGTCAGCATTGTAAAGTAACTGACAGCATTATTTTTTTTTGTTTACTGTGATATTTTTCACATCTTGTTGAAAATGAATGAAATATTTTCGTGTGAACTTTGACCTAAGCACTGCCGTGCATACAAATAATTTTATAATGATTTTAAAATGACATGAATATTCTTTACATTTTCTTGATACTGTTACTGTATACGGTTTTGTTTGTGTGCATTTATTTTAAAATGAGTTAAAAGAAATAATTGACCTAGAAAATAACTAAACTCATGGATTTATTAACTTTTGCTCATATTTCCGTTTATAATCCTAAGAATATCTTTGATTAATAAACATGAAAGTGGGGCATACCTACTTTGCATTCACGCGACACGCGACGAATATTTTTGCCATGCATGCGTATGCGCCGATTGACGTCACGACGACATCACGCCTGTAGTCCACGTAGGGATAGGCAGAGGTGTACCTATAGTACACCTATATTTCGCCAAAAATTAATTACCTACACAATTACACTGACGAAATCAGCGAATTCGAACCTCACTCAAGTGACCGAAACAACTCGAAAGCGAACTCATTTGTTTTTAAAGTATAAATCATCGCGGATTGGTTTTTAAAAACATATGAGTTCGATTTTTGATCAGTTCTATTGGTTAAACCAGTTAATTAACGGGCCCATGACATCTTTTTTTAACATTCGAAATTCTTAAAAATCATCTTCAATGCACCTGTTGCAAAACTCAGTCCAGTGGCTTTAGAGGACCCATATGGCCAACGAAACCATAATATTGAAACCAAACGCACCTGTTACCTTTGAAAATACATACAGCATTGTTGTGTTTCGGCAGTTAGAGGTAAAATTGCCAGTTCCTCTGTAGTTGAGGATTCCGGGTGAAGCTCACTTCCATCTTCGGCCATCAGGTCAGATGAAGGCCAAGAGCTTCCCAGTTGTGTTTAAAAAAAATCCCCAACAACCGCGGGCATCGCTATCATTTTAGTCTCCATATATCAATGTGGAGTCGGTGCAGCCATATCTTCTGACTTGGCTTCACATACCGTCGAAAAATATTTCTCAAGCATCGTTTACTCGCGATGTTTTCCTAAACCGTTTTTGTTTTGACTTAGAAGATAGCCCATTATTTTCTGTCTCAAATGGACTTTAAATTTAAATTAAGGTATAAGAATGTCTCCTTATCGAATGGGAATCGTCCGATGCACCGCTATTATTACCATGGAACGGTCTCGGTATGCAAAGCGAAACGCGCGCGCCGAACTTTTTGCGATGCATGTGCGAAATTGCGCTTGAGTTGAGAAGTAGGTATATGGGTGAAGTTGGTATTTTGACAGCCAAATGAAATGGCTTCTTTGTGGTGAGCTCATCTGCTGTGCCTGATAGGGTACATAATGATTTTATAGATTTTTTTCGCGATGATTTATTTTAAAAACAAATGAGTTCGCTTTCGAATTGTGTGCGGTCACTTGAGTTCGAAGTATTACAAAATAGCACTACAAAAAAATAATAAACTAAGCACCTTCTAATAGTAGTAACAGTACTCTCAGGTTGCACTAGGATCATCATAAGTTATGGTGGCGCGTAGTGTTCCACGCGCGCCTCTCTATGACGTAAGGGGGGAGTTTTACACCTCACTCCCCCATAACTCGAGGTGGCCCGCAGAGGCGGTCCGGCACTAGTGTGGGATCGCGGAAGTCGCATTAGATCCCGTGATCCCCGGTGCAAATCGGCGTCGACCCGAGCCTAGTGTCTATTGGTCTAAGATCCGATTAAAGACGACCTTCACCCATATGTTTAATGAATGAAAAGTATTTTATATCAAATTTAGTATATTAAAAATATATCGCGAGTGGGTTGGCAAAAAAATTCCTGGCCAGACTATGATTCATGAAAAATTCCACTCTTTCCTTTAACGAGTAATTCGTTTTTAGTAAATAATGTTTCTCTTAAAAAAACACTATCCATTGATAATTACTTATGACTATTGGGCGCCAAGAACATCCCTAAACTTAGGTGGCCAAGTAGTGAAGTGAAATGAAATGAAATTGTTTATTCTGTAAATAGGATACTACAATCACTTTTACAATTCATATTAAAGGAATTTTGCTAGATGAGTTCGGCGTTTCCTATCTGACTACTCTGAGAAGAAAGACCGAAACAAACTCAGAGGTCACAGTCTCTTTTAAAGTCCAGACATAATCTTGGTCAGGCTATATGAGGACCATGTAGATTAGTGTCTGAAATGGTCTTTTGAGGAAAGAACCACACAGATTTGAGTGGACCTGTCCAGTCAGTGCAAGCATTTGTCAGTAATCGTGGAGCTCAACTCAGAATTTAAGGAGCTCAACTCGACGAACAAGAAAGGACATTTGGGTAGGCCGCATAATCACATATTTAGGTCATTAACTCCGAATTGACTAACAATTGGCAAAAGTCGAGTTAGAAGGAAAGGTTCTCCTTGAAAAGCTCTTTCAATTGGTGTACATCTTGTAATGTTTCTTTTTTCTTTTTGTCGTTGTCTGACCTGAATTTTTTTTTGCCAACCCACTCGCGACATATTTTGTAACAGCTAAATTTGATTTAAAATAATTTTCATCTGATGGTTGAAGGTCGTCCCTCTACGGATCCTTTATTATATGCCCTAATAAAACAAAACCAAACGCGCTAAAGCCTGGGTCAAATCAATTTATTTTCTTTCTTTTAATACCGCTTCTCGTAACGTATGTAATTTCTTTGACGCACCTAAGTTCATCGGCAAGAGGTACCTAGTTAGATTAAAGAAGTGTACGCACTGATGCAGGTAGCCGCACTGCACCTGTCGATTTTTTCGTCACGCTACATATTTTGCCGAAACTAGGGATATCCACGCGATATCTTTGAAGTTTGGACTTGATGACTCAACAGATCATTTTTTGCCAGTAATTTTACGCTTTGTCTTATCTCTCTTGACATTTCGTAATGGAAAAAGTAAATGGAACAACGTGGTATTCTTCTTCTTCTTAATTCTTCGTTGTTCCGTCAATGCTAAGGACCACGGCGATGTTCTGCAGTGTGGACCGCTCGGTACTTGCTGCCTTCAACAGCCTTCTTGATCGCATCTGAGCATCTTGCCGGTGCTCTGCCTTGAGCGCGTTTTCCTTCAACCGGGCCCAGTATCACTTTCTAGACAATGCTTAGTGGAACGCATAATATGTGTGTAATATGTCCGAAAAAGCTGAGGCCACGTGGTAGAATGACCTTTTATATTAGAATTTATCCGATCAAGCAAGGCAGAAGGCTGATGAACAACCGCAATCAAAAGCCTATGAAAATGAGCACTCAAAATGACCTAATTAGCTATTCCTTTCAATCTTGACCACTTAGGTACTTATAATCTACGAAGACATTTACTATGCAACGCCGCCAGTGTAAACCTTCCATTAAATATTCCGCCATTCAGCAGAACAAGTGTCGACGTGTAAAATATAAAGTATGGTGTGCGCTGGCGCATAAGTAGCGGTGGCGTGGTTTTAGGGTTCCGTAGCCAAAGGATTGCCAAGGGAACCCTTTTAACAAACCTACTCCGTCTGTCTGTTGTAGGGCTGTATATTTAGAACCAATCACAAAAAACATGTAACTTAAGCCGCTACCAAGGGAAATAATAATAAAATAAAAGGGTAAAATCTCAGATAGTCAAAACCGAGTCTTTTGAACGCAAGGCGACACTGACACACCAGAGCGAAAATGGCGGGACGTACTTGACTCTTACCGAGAGGACTGGTCAGTTTTTAGCAGAAAACAGAATTGTGTGAAAAAGGTAGAGTGATTAATCTGCAGTGTCCTTTAGTCTCTAACTAGCATTTTTTCGATTTTTTTTTGCTGCTCTTTTAAGAAAACGACAATAGATACCAGCGTCTAATTTTAGTTCAATCTATAAAGTTTTGGTAGTGCGGAATCTTTAGTCCGCGAGTCCGACTCGCACTTTGCCGGTTTATTTTCTCTTTCTTGTAGTTCAAAGTCCGTATTGTAATGTGCAAAAAATATACGTCAGCAGGTTATAATATTGTATGGCCGCCGTGTTGAGGTATTTTAGACTTTGGACTGAATTTTTAAGGCATGAATCATTATTAATATGGTGGCATTTTACAGTAGCAAAGTTCCATTTAAGGCGACAATAACCGACTTTTAATGATTTTATATTGAAGATCTCGTCTAAACATGACGTAATTCATGATTTGGAAAAAATATACAATGTTAAATTAGAGCATTTTTTTTATGAGTTAATCAGTGAAAATTTTGGATTATGTTTATATTACATAGTGTAATTAATTTGTAAAGTTATATCTAACGCGGATAAAAAACTGAGAATCACGCAAAAACTATCAAGCGTCTTTTTCTGAAACCTTCACCATATTAATTATTTATCTTTTAGAATACGTGTTTTATTTAAATACCTTTTGACTTATGTAATAAATTAATAATGCGTCTAATTTGGGACAGCACTCCTTGTTAGGCGAGTTCTATTATTGGCTGGACGTACGACGCGTTGCGTGACCTCAACACAGAACACGCAAGCTAACCACTCAAGGTCACTGGCATATATCTGCGTCTTAAGAAAGTTTTACACCATCATTTTAATCTTCTGTAAGGAGAGGCTCGTAGCAACAGTCGCATGGGTCGATCGAAGGTTAAGCTACGGTACCCGCGGTAGGATCGTGGATGGGTGACCATCCATTACACATCCGAGACTCCTCCATGCCTCGGAAAGCACGTTAAGCCGTTGGTCCCAGCTGTCATTTAAAGATCTTTGATAGTCGTTAGAGGTAGTCAGAAGCCTAAAAGATTGACAGCCAGTCTTATCAATTGGTATCGTGTTACCCAGTCACTGGGTTGTGGAGGTCATATAGGCAGTCGGTCCATGTAAAATACTCGTATTCGTACATCCGGATAGACTGGAAGCCGACCCCAGTATAGTTGGGACAGGGCTAGGCAGATTCATTTTTTATAATCTGTAAATTTTACTCCCACCTAACCGCACGCAATTCGTAAGAATTCGAAGTGATGTTCATAACATAACACCACTGTTTCTTCTATAATCAGATCGCTTTTCAGACCCTCAGGCTTCTAATTATTCCTACTGAATGAAATGTTTTCAAATCACCAGCATTCCTAAGTATTCCCTTCTAACCAGAACACACCGATCCTGCAGCTAAGCTTCAGTACAGTACTGTTATTCACTAAACATCATTTCGAAATTCGAGCGGTGACCCGTTGTGAATCCGCGATTATTGACTTTAAAAACAAATGAGTTTGTTACGAATTTAGTGGGGTTCGAAGTGAAGTTTACAGAAGGCAGTACTATATAAACGGTCCCATTAAAATAGACCGTGGACAAAGTTTTAGAAATCATTCAGATCACCAAAATAAGGACAATGGTAAAAAAATAATTAGAAAAATGCATTAGATACTTTCAAGAAAAATAAATCAGCTAACGAAAATACACTAAAAATGTTGGTTACCCAATGGCATTTAAAATCACTTTAATCAGTGTTTTTTTTGCTTGGATATCTTTGGTTAGACGTGAACGCTGAGTTAAAATTTGTCCATCTATTTTAGTCCGGTCAGCTGTCAATAATGTCAATCCCTGTGGAATGACAGCTCACTTCACCACAGTTTTTGAGATGTGTACAGAATAGGTCGGCTGAATGTTGCAGTACGTAGGTAAATCTCGGAATCTTGAACAAATTCGCGATGTTTATGTAATTTGTGTCTTTAACACACAACACAATCTAGTTTCGTTACTTACTAGGTATCTGATGACGTGTTCATAAGGGAACTTATAAAAGTATTGAATAGGTCACAAAAGGCACACGAGCGTATCACAGTAGATAATAGTAACACCTATACTCCATTTGAAGTAAGATTAGACATTTAAACAAACCTTTTTTACAGTCCGTTCAGCCGATTTTGACTTTTATACCGTACGCATAAGGATGGCATTAAAAGCATAAATTATATTTCAAATGGAGTTTATGTAGTATAACTCTAGTAGTAAATAGTTTAAGAGCTGGCAATGGCACAGCAAACAGTATAACGATTGACATCAAGATAAAGTTTAAAGTCACATAACGTGCTGCTAGGGTATTCTACTGAGCGTGGGGTTGGATCTCAAAGTAAAATGCAAATTCTGTTTCACTATTAGGATAAATTTAGTAGCAGCTCGAAGTACGCATTTGTGTCCGGGTACTGGCAATAGGCTTGCGTTTATTTTAACAAGGGATTAAAACACGACTGAAAAATACACCTCTGCGGTCCGCCTATGTGAAAATAACGTCACCAGCCGAACACTACTGGAGGGTAACACAGCCCGAGATCTTTTACCATACCATAACATAAGGCTTTAAGCTCATACCAACACGAGAATGACCGAATCTGACCTCACGGAAACAATGTCAACCGAAAAGCTCAATAATTTAATTTCGAACAAACAAGACTGCCAACAAAATAATATTACGATACCAATAAATAATGGCTCGCTGATGCAAAAAGATCTATATCTGTTTCAAAAAGGCATCAATGGCATTCCACTTGGGTGCCCGCGCCATATTGTTGCTTTTTTTCGCGCCAACGTCTTTAACTGGCCGTCTACTGTCTATGGTTTAGGGTTGCGTGGTTTTTTTTGTGTTCTGTTTTTCGATGCTATTTTGTTTTATAATTTTTTAAGATCGATGTGAATCAGATAAATCTTTCAAAAATGAAATGCTCTGCTTATGCTATTGTAATATAATTATTTGGATTCGGTTTACCTTAAAAACGGTCAACCTGAAAGAGAAAGAGCACGCGGAGTTAAAATAGGCTAGTTTAGAGACGATTTAGTTGTTTCATAAAATAATCTGTTTTTGTTGACCCTAAAGTAATATATGTATATACATTATCTTTTAATAGGAAATTCATTTTCCCTTTGTGGTTCTTGGATTAGGTATAATTTACGTATAAATACTAGTTAGCGGGAAATTCTGCTTCGGTTGTGTCATCGATGCACGTCATCATAAAATATACATTAAAATACAGGATAATATTTTTTCATTACGTTACCACTTTTAGTGGTTGCTTTATTTCCATGCTATATTTTATATTAGCTACGCCCCGCGGTTTTACCCGCGTAAGTTTCGATCCCGTGGGAATATCGGGATAAAAAGTATCCTATGTCCTAATCCAGGTCATGGTCTACCCATGTGCCAAATTTCATCCAAATCTGTTCAGCCGTTTTAGCGTGAAAGCGTAACAAACAAACTCACTTTCGCATTGATAGATAATTAGGATTTTTTTCCTCACGGAATACTACCTACCTACATATGAGCTACAAATACTTATATTTAATTTGTTAAGGCATTTATAATTTCTGAAGTAGGTACAAAAATACTTTGAAGTAGTTTTTAAATCTGAAACTTACTAAGTACATAAATAAAAAATTCAAAATATTTTATTTCACATAAACCTACAAGGGCATTTATGAAACGTCAGAATCTAGGTGCACGGTTCCAATTGGTCGTTTCCTATGGAGAAGAGCCGGCAAGAAACTCCACGGTTACTCTTTTAAAAGTAAATGGTATACTGTAACTGTATTACAATGTTATCAAATTACAGTGTTAATAGGTATGAGAGGAACTGTCCTCTCATACCTATTAACACTGTAATTTGATAACATTGTACTTGGTACTTGTTGATAGGCCTACACTGGTAGGCCTATCAACAAGTACCAAGTACTTAGCAAGATAGAAAATGATCGACAGATCTACAGTCTGTTAAGCCTACAACGTTCTCACATTCACAAAATCTAAAAGAAAAGAATCTATATAAAAACAAAATAAAATAATAAAATTAAAAACCTATTTAACGTCTACAGAACCCTCAATCAAAAATCTTTTCGCCGCCCTGTTCTTTCTCCTTGCAACACAGGTTTATTATTAGAATATTGACACCTTTCCCACGTGTACGCCATTGTGTGCCGAAAGCCGACCGAAGAATGATAGGGGAATATAACCCTAATGTTGTTGAATTATTACTTTAAAATAGGATACCTGCTATGTGGTAATGTCATTCGTTCTGCGCGTTTGAATTTTTTTTATTCTATTAGGTAGTGTTTTTTTTTTTTCGGTCTGTCTTTTAAGTGGCCAGTGTGAACAAAATTCTCTGGAAGGTAGTAATCCCGAAACTATCAGATTTCATATCAAATCTTATTTTGAATCGAGAATTATGTTTGATCAACTTTCTAGAATAGGTACGAATCGTTTAAAAACTTCATTTTTAGCTTGACCTTCGACATAAGCTTCGAATATCATTCACACGATAAACATTGTAAATAGTGCTATTCTGTAAAATTCACTTCGTACCTCACTCAAGTGACCGCTCACAATTCGAAAGCGAACTCATTTGTTTTTAAAGTTAATAATCGCAGATTCACAACGATACGTTCCGAAATGAATTTTAGAGAATGCAAACCAGCTTCTGAAATCAATAGTAATGAATGGATAGACAACCAAATGTAATTAAAAACTGTACAGACAACTTAAATCAATTTATGAATGGTCAAGTTTCTGCTCGAAAGCAATTTGCTTCAACAATACATCAAAGATTCTTTGTTAATACCGCTATGGGTCAGTTTAGAAAAAAAATCGGCTCGTTCACCACCGTCAATGTAGTCCATTTGTAAAGCAAATCATTGATTCCCTTTTCAAGTACTTCTGAGAAGTATTTGCAAAACGTATCCGAGCATAGTGAACCTAATATACAATATAGAGCAAATAACAACCGCTTCCATTATGGCTGTTTATGTTTTATCGTGGTGTACAGACGCCAGCAGGTCAACCTACCCGAAACTGTCAAATTTTTACAATAAACTTTGAACCTTATGCTTCAGTGATAAAGTTGAAAATCTATTAAAGAAATTTGACAGATTGTAGTAGGTTGATGTGCTGGCATTTGTACCCTTGGCTAGAGTTTAGAAACCCACTTTTTATTCGAAAACTGGCATTTACCTTTATAATAGACATATGCTGAAGAGGGAAAAAACACTAAAAATAAATTTTAATAATAAGATTTAAATATACATTTTCAATTTAGATTAGATTTAAGTCCTAAATCGCCATGGCTTAGCCAACAATACTCGTTACTTCTCTGCAATAGTTGTGGCCATTACAAGGGTAAAGAGCACACACTTCAACACCTACAGGTAGGTTAACTCAATAAAAAGCTATCCGTTAAACGATAAGATCATCCCAAAAGCCATCTCTCTACTCCCACAGTGGCCGCCCAGGTAGTCTCACTATTTACTGAGACCATTCCTAAGCAAACAGTGCAAGTGGTGGCATTGTCACTGAGACTGCACTACAATCATGTTTGATTAGTTTTTAAGAATGTTGGACGGCGCCTCTGGACAGTGCAAGAAAGTTATGGAAGGATTAACTCATACTTATTCATCACACGGTCATAGGTGTAAGCAAAAGTTTAGTTTACTACCAAATTCCGCCTGTTTTTTATTTATGTTACCATATTATCTAATGGGCGAGCGATATTATGTACAGACGCCAGCACATCAACCTACAATCTGTCAAATTTCTTTAATAGATTTTCAACTTTATCACTAAAGATAAAGGTTCAAAGTTGATTGGGAAAATTTGACAGTTTCGGGTAGGTTGATCTGCTGGCGTCTGTATTACCGAACAACTTCATATTTGCAAACAAAATCCCGTCAACACGATGTCCACATCTGTTACCGCCCCGGTTCTATAGCGGCCGACCGCTGCAAGCAGAAATAGTCCTTACGGTGTATAGATATGAACTTTTTCGACGACGTCAACGCGGGCTGTCGCTGAAAACCAACGCTGGGGCTCTGTCTTGCAAAGGGTCGGCAGCATTATGCTGAGCGATAGCCGTTTTGCGTGGATGTGACGCATATTTTCCGTAAACGTGTTTCTTTGATTATGTGTTCTTTTTTTTGCGTCATGTTTACCGCAAATAAACGTCTTTTCTTTATTTTCTTTCTTTTCTTTGATGGTACGAGCCTATTGCCATTAACCGGGCAGTTTTTTAATCCAGACTCCAGACTAAGAATTTCCGAATAAAAAATCCCAATAACTCTGTTGATCTGGTACCAATAGAAAGTAGGTAGTCATGCTTGTGACTATTAGACTTTCGAGACTGTTGAAAATCCAAGTTATTCCCAACCGAAAGTTTCCCTTCTGATTTTTTTATTCTATTGCAATTGACCGAAAAGAGACAGTTATGAAAAAAAAATAAAAGAAAAGAAAAGTGGTCGCATTGTCACTAAGAATGCTTGAACTAAACAGTGTTTAATTAGTCATTAAAATAACTTATACGAGGGGACTTCGGGTGATAGTTTTTGTGTTAGTCTAACATACTTGGAACAATTGAGAGATATTTTTATCAGTGACATTTAAATGCCAATCTGTAATGCTATTCTCTAAAGTTCACTTCGAACCCCACTCAAGTGACCGCACACAATTCGAAAGCGAACTCGTTTTTTTAAAAAGTAAATCATCGCGTCGAATTTTGAAGTGACGTTTGTCTCTGGCCAGTTTGACAGATCAACTATATTTTTAAGCATTTCTTGTCTCACGAATTACAAAGGGATGGTATAAAGATCTCAACAAACAAGGACTTTAGTAGGGACTAAGAAGTATTAGTACTAACTGCCTATGCTAGAGAATGTCTGGAACAAGTCCTTGAGATAATAAAGTGACAAGGTATATTTGTTATAAGTATTAATATTATTTATTAAATTATTTTCTATCTATTATCTTATATTTAGCTTTGTATGCAGATGTACATAATTAATCATATTATATAATATTATGAATCATTGTATGTACAAAAAATGTAGGCATACACACCCTCACGCACAGGCACACAGACATTCACACATACTCATACTCACACATACGCGCACACACACGCACACACACTCGCATACACACTCAAACAAACATGCACTCAGACACACCATCAACCAGTCGCAATTGTATCACGTTGACAATCTTTACTATGTGCTACAATGGGGGACCTGGAGTTTTAAAATACAGAATCTCCCACAAATTACAAAATGTTGTCAAAATAACTGTCAACTTATTATGTATAAGAATGTAATTTGTGGAGATAATTAAACATAATTTTTTGTCTAACGTAAAACAGCTCGCCCCAACAAAAAAATCTAGGTATACAAACATTTGAAATGTGTAGGTTTTGAAACGTACTAGCACTGGACGGGCGTGCAATTTTAATTCAGTCGACCTCTACGAGTACCAATAACAGAATTTACGTTATTTTCCATAGCTGACAAGTTGATAACTAAAAAAAACTTGTTTCCCTCCTACACCATATCGAGCATCAGCTGACTTACTTTTTTTTGGCAACAATCAACAACTCATTCAGCCTATCAGTGTTGCCAACTAAAACTTCTTATTATAACTCGTTGGTTGCTACGCGGTCTGGCGGGCAACTAAATTGTCAATCGATAACAATATGTCTATAAGTCATGAGCTATTGGGCAACCATTCAAAAGGATCATTATGAATTGGCTAGTTGACTATTTTATTGGTGTGAGCTTCGTCTACTTCTCTCGTATTGGCACGAAGTCTATGAAAATTGTTCAGGCCGTGGTAGAAATATTTGGCCGTTATCGAGGTGTTAGCTTGGAGTCCGGATTATGGCAATAAGCTTGCTTCTATATTGAAGATAGTTGTACTTATCCCTTCATATACAGGAGTAATCTTATGTCATGTCTATATATGGTTAAAGTATCCAACAGAGTTGACATTGATTACTTTAAACGCGGCCATTTCGTTACACAAGGAAGCATTGTTGTAAATTGATTTGACATTGACATCCGCCATCTTAGATATCTTTTTGTGATTAAGTTGCATTACAGAGAGTCTTTCAGTCTCAAATTGTTGCGTTTATCCGTAAAGACATATAATATTTTGTTATAATTTAAGGCATGCGAATCCAATCTGCGTATTATTCCTATGTTTATGTACCTACGAGTACTTAGGTAAACAAATCTAAGACAACAATCAACCAGAGACATGAATGTGGGTAAAATATACCTAAGCTGTTGTATTACTTACCAATCAAAATGATTTTGAACATGAACCGTTGCATCGAGGAACTTTACCTCGTTATTTATATAATCGGGTTAAAGGCTTATTTTTTAACAAGATATTTATGATGCGTGTGTGATGGATGTTTAGTTTCCATCGAAATGGTTGAGCTGAACGGTGCTGATCCATACGTCATGTTCGTGAACGGGCGCCGTCAGTAGAGACTGATCATCTCTTAGCTGCCACGGTTTATTTTAATTTTTGAATTGTTTACCATAGACGCTTTTAACGTGCACGTCTTTCTGGATGGTTCTTACATGTTTAATTCCAACTTGAATGATTTAACCAATATTTTGATTTAAACGACTGTCCTTATAGTTTTTTTGCCCGTTCTTCTCCATAGGAACGTACTACGCTTTGGAATGGGCTATTTTTATTTTTTCTCTGCCTGTAATTGGTTTAATTGACAGTATAGAGGTATTAGTAAAAACCACCATTAAGAGCTTAGAGATTGCTCAACGCGCGATACTGAAAGTGAGCAATTTTAAACCGATATTGTTTCCGACAATAACACTTTATCAGTAGGTACTATACCTACTGCCAAGTCTCTACTGTGAGGCAATTGTTCATTGAAAGAATTGTTTTGAAGAAACACAGCGAGCTCGTGTATGACCTAATACTGACCAACAAGCGCCGAAAGCATGATGTATGTATACGCTCCTATGAGCCGAAAACATCCTTCATAAGAAGATTTTACACTGTTGTTGCTCCTTTTCTATACAATAAAATAAATAAAGAACTCAATATGTATTCGCTCAACAAATCTCTATGTAAAAGGAAGGTACATAATTTTAATTACCTAATTGCCCTTTCCTATGAGGAAACAGAGAACCTCTTCATTATTAGAAATAAGTAATGCTTTTGTCAAATTATATATTTTATTTGATGAAATTGTTTCGGTAAGAAGTATTTACACTACCCAACACCCCAACGGGATACCTTCTTTTCGCATAATGTTCTTTGTCCTAATATACTTCGGCATAACGATTTTGGCACAATTTGTTTTGGCATAATAATACTTCGGCATAATTTTTTTAGGCATACATTTTATGTTGGCATAATCATCTTAAAGACTAATTTGTTTTGGCATAAATTTGATTCGCATAACGTTAGTAGGCCTAAGAACCGAATTGCTGCAAAACCGACTCCACGTAGTCTTGTTTGTCCTACCCCTAGAGTGTAATTTAAAATCGCGTAGGCGCGTAGGGGCGAGGCGGCCCGCGGGCTGAGGAGCAGGCGGCTGCGAGCGAGCCGCCGCGGCTGAGGCTGGCCGGCGAAGCCGGCCAACAAGCCGAAGCTACGGTGGTGAGCGAAAGCCGTCTGCGACGATTAGCACGCGTGGGGCCGCCGGAGGCCCGCAGCGCCGGAGCCGTGACAGAAACCCTGCCTGCTGCATGTTGCATGCTCGCTTGAATGCTGCATGCTGCATGCTGCATGCCTGCTTGCATGCTGCATGCCTGCTTGCATGCTGCATGCTTGCTTGCATGCTTTAACTTTATGCTTAATAAATGTATGCTTTAGAATTTTATGCTTAATCATTATTATGGTTAGAGAAATTATGCTTAACAAAATTATGCGTAAGCTGTTATGCGTAATTATATTATGCGAAAATATAATTATGCCAAACAACATTATGCTAAGTTATATTAGGTCTTAAAATTTTATGCAAATGGATAGGGAACCCACCCCAACATCTTTCGCTACTCTACACATACACAAAATCACGCACACACCTACTCATCGTCACTACACTACGTAAGTTATGTTCAGTTTTTATTTGTTTAAGATCTTGATGCTTCTTTTTTCATGTCTTTTGGGCTAATAAGTATTATTGTCTATTTTGAGGGGTCTGGCGCTTTATGCCGAGATACAGAACTCGTCCTAGTTCGGCTGCAGATGCTCCCATGTTATATAATCCCAAATACTAGCCTATAAGAGTTGTAATTCGATGTATTATTTTTTGGTGAAATAAATAATTAAAAAAAAACGATCGACGGGTGTTTTGCCTGATGGGTAACTGCCTGACGATTGATGTCGGGGCGTTGTATATATACAAGTCGCGTGGTAAACACTGCTTGCGCGATGCAGGATTTTGCGCCACGTCAGTGTGATACGTAGTTCGATGGTGCGATGTAGGCCGCCACAACATAAATGGTTTAAGTTTAATATCCAAAAATATCATAAATGGATTACTTGCATTGTCCTACTCGGGTCCCTGCCCTCTATCTGGCAGAATCTTGATGCTCCGAAATTTATTTGGCATAACACACTTGGCATAATCTTCTTTAAACAAATATATTTTAAAGGCATAAAAAATAATTAATATAATTATTGTTTGGCCGAATGTTTATATGTTCGAATTTACAATGGCATACTTTTAAGATGGCAGAATTTTATTTGGAATAATTTTATTAGGCATATTGCCATTTCTATAAAATAGCATTTTTCCGCGGAGGGGCGAGGCGGCCCGCGAGCTGAAGAGCAGTTGGTGAGCGTTATTTGAACCATCTGCGACGATAAGCTCCGCAGCGCCGGAGCCGTGGCAAAAACCATGCCTGCTGCATGTTGCATGCTTGCTGCATGTATGGTGCATGTTTGCATGAACTTTCTGCAAAATTATGGTTCTGCTTTTTAATTATTATGAATAAGAAATCTATGCCTAATGATGATCGTGACTTACAAAATTATAAGTTTTGAATGTATGATAAATGAGTGTATGCCAAACGATTTTCTGCGAAATGAAGTTTATGCTATCCGCTGTAAATGCAAAATAATATTATGACATAAAAGTTCTGCTATAAAGGGTAGACCTGTCCTATTCACCTTAGCTTTTACAGTACGACCAACCAATATAGCGTGTTTAAAAAGCATGGCGCTTGCCATATACAGTCCACGGTGTTCCATCGTGACTCAGACTTGACTGCCGGTTATATTGCCTACTTTGATTCCGAAAGGGGCAATCCTGTAAGTTTTGTCACTTGTCCTTTTTCGCTCCAGGAACTTCCAGTTTTGGCTCTTTCTTGACCTTACCTCAACTATTTACTTTTATTTATATAAGCGTCGATAATCCTATATCATCTAGTAAAAAATGCCAGCTAGAATGGTTTGTAATGGCGCTAACTACACAGAATGTGCTGGGCATTGATCACTATTTGAGAAAGGAGATATTTTCATAAGCCCAATTACAAAGCATGGCGCTTGTCATATGCAGACGACGGTGTTCCATCGTGACTGAGACAACCCTGCCGGTTATATTGCCTTCTTTGATTCTGGGACATTCTTCAAATGTTTGCCTTTTTCTTCAAATTAAATAAAAGTACCTTTTGCTTCAGGCCTTTCTAGTTTTCCATTAAGAGACAATTGATTGGCCGCTGGTAGACCTAAGCTTGTTTTTTTATTGGTGTAATGAAAATAAGTTCTCTTCTAAAATATAATCTCTAAATGTTCTTAATTTAATTGTAATATCTTGCATGCCATGTGTGTGTATAGGTATACTCATGTTTTGGACAAATAAAATGATCTTTATCTTCTTCTTCTCATGTAAAAAATAAATGCTAGTAGTAGGTGTTCCGGATACAGCTTTAAGTATCATTATTGATGTAGACAATTTTGCACTTCTCGGATCTGAATACTTAGTACGTACCTATATGTATACGACATTGTACAGACGCCAGCACATCAACCTACTACAATCTGTCAAATTTCTTTAATAGATTTTCAACTTTATCACTAAAGCATAAGGTTCAAAATTTATTGGGAAAATTGGACAGTTTCGGGTAGGTTGACTTGCTGGCGTCTGTACAACCCACTCTTTACCAGTGACATATGCCAAAACTTTCATGTATTCTTCACACTCCTATTGCCATAGCCTGAGCACAAGTTCAGACTCCGGGCTGTTACTGAGAATTTCGTAATTGAAAACCCTAATAACACTATCCGATCGGGGATTGGACCTAAATAACCGTTGCAGTTACTCTTGCAGTCATTTGGAAATTTCTGGTACTTTCTTGGTTATTCTATTTTTAGAGACATTCTATTGCAGAATCACCTCTTAGCACGATCCAGTACTCGACGTATAAAACAAGGGAGTTTCCCATCCATGTACGGCGGTGAGAATAGTTGTATGCTGCACGCTTTAGCCTTAGGGGGCTAAACAGTGCTAGTTCGGTAATATCTTGATGGCGACGAAATCAGGTCGGGTAAAGGTGAGGTTCTACTGGCGAAATTGATAATAACAAAAAGAATGTGTTATTGTTGAATGTTGTTGAATATGCTTGTCCTATTTGTTTTAAGTAGTCTTTACTAATGTTATAAAGAGGTAAAATTTGTTTGTATGTAAGTTTGTATGTAGGGGTTAATCTCCGGGACTACCAGTCGGATTTGAAAAATCTTTTTTGCGGTTTTTGCAGTCGCGGGCAGAAGCTCGTGTTCAATAAATTTTGATTAAGATAAGATAAGATAAGATAAGATTTTAAGATGCCTAGCCTTTTCCCAACTATGTTGAGGTTGGCTTCCAGTCTAACCGGATGCAGCTGAATACCAGTATTTTACATGGAGCGACTGCCTATCTGACCTCCACAACCCAGTAACTGGGTAATACGATACCCCTTGGAAAGATTGGTAGTCAGACTTTCAGGCTTCTGACGACCCGTAACGACTGTCAAAGATCCACGAATGACAGGCTTAACGTGCTTTTCGAGGCACGGAGTCTCGGTATGTAAAGATGATCACCCATCCACGGACCAACCCCGACAAGCGTAGCTTAACCTGATGGATCGACCTGCGGCTGCGGCTGTTATTAGGTACTTAGCAACGAGCTCCTGAGTGTCCAATAAAGTGTTTAATGAATAAATAAAATATATTTTGGAGTTGTATTCTGTAAAATTTCACTTCGAACCTCACTCAAGTGACCGCACACAAATCGAAAGCGAACTCGTTTGTTCAAAGTGAACTTTACAGACTAACAATAAACTATTACTTAATACTTTTATAGCCTAAAATAAGTTGTTTAACCAAAAAATAAACAAAAACATCTTTGTCTCGACATGGCAGCTGTAGATTTAGGTCATTTATATTTAACGCACAGCTTTGACGTTTGATTGACGGGTGTTATTTTACGACATATTCATGACAGAATATTTCTGTTAACATACCCACGTTAGCGTAGATTTCGTCAGTACACCATTGCCTATGTTATAAGTTTATCTTGAACTATGGTCAATCTTTCACAGTTGTTACGGCTAGTTGGAAGCCCGAAAGTCTGATAACCAGTCTTACCGAGGGGTATTGTGTTACCCAGTAACTGGGTTGTGGAGGTCAGATAGACAGTCGCTCCATGTAAAATACTGGCATTCAGCTGCATCCTGTTAGACTGGAAGCCGATCCTAACGCAATTAGGAAAATACTATGCAGATGTTGATTAGCGATTAGTTTATCTTGCACTATGGACAGATCTTAGATATCTTTGACAGTCGTTACGGGTAGTCAGAAGCCCGTAAGTCTGACAACCGGTCTTACAAAATGGTATCTATCGTGTTACCCAATAACTGGGTTGTGGAGGTCAGATAGGCAGTCGCTCCATGTAAAATACTAGTATTCACTATTCAGCTGCATCCTGTTAGACTGGAACCTGGTTCCCTGGAACTGGTTTACCCAACATTAGGCTAAGCAGATGCCAATCATGATGGACTTTAACAGCACTGATGAAAAGAAGAAAAACTTTACAATACACGTCTACCTCTATGCTTTCGAGGAAGATGTGATCTCACGGTATGTTGAATCCTCTATCTGTAATAAAGAATGTTGTCCCCTTAGCAACAGCATACCAAGCATCAGATTCAAAAATGTGCAAAGAAAGTAAAAAAAACTATAAACATAACCACAACAGATTGAATATTAAAACAACGTTGCCATGCGCGCAGCGGCGAATTCTTTAAACTTGACTTGCGTATGCACGAACGCGGCGCGAATCATAATAAGGACTGCAGAGCCAAAGTGGCGTAAGTCCCATTAAAACTTTCGAATCTG
This sequence comes from Xanthia icteritia, assembly GCA_949128155.2. Classification (NCBI taxonomy): domain Eukaryota; kingdom Metazoa; phylum Arthropoda; class Insecta; order Lepidoptera; family Noctuidae; genus Xanthia; species Xanthia icteritia. The sequence continues at coordinate 4,568,888 of OY855862.1, read as the reverse complement.
TCAATGTACGCAGTTTCATAAGAATTTATCAATTCATGCAAGATCTAGGTACCAAGGGAGCAGTGGTGGCTCAGTGGTAATGGCTGCGACTTACGAGTTTGTAGGTCTTAGGTCAGAACCCAGACAGCCGCTTTACTTTGTGTAAATTATTCCATCACTACTGCTCTCAAAACGGTGAAGGAAATCATCGTGCGGAAACAGGCTTGTCCTAGAACCAAAAATTCGAAGACATGTGACATCTCGCACCAGCATTGGGCCCGCGTGATGGACCGACCGACTTGGACCGAGTGGAGGCCTGTGTCCTAGCAGTGGGAGGCTGATTCAAATGTAGCAAGTATGAGTTCTTTATGAAGGACCGCACCCGGAGTAGGACTATCACCATACCAATTTCTATAGCCAAGCATTGTTACTGTATTCCGGTTTGAAGGGTATGGAGTGCTGGTGTAACTACAAGCATTCCGGTGTAAGTGTTCAGCAAAGTCTATGGACTACTATGCACCAGAGATATTGCAGGTGCATTTTCATCCCAGAGACAAAGCTGTGACCAGTTTCTTGCCAGTTCTTCTCCATAGGAACCTACTAAGCTTTAGAATGGGCAACTAGCTTCATCTTTCTTACTAACCAACCCCTTGACAATTCAAAAGTGCTTGTATATGGTTTAGTGCTTTCAGTTTGTGCCAACTCAGCATCGCTGATTGGCAGCAGAAATAGTTATGGTGATGTTACTACCACGCACGAGCTTCTTCACAAAGAGCTCTACAGCTCTAGTTCACATTCGGACGAGAATTACCTACCAATATACCATTAATCCATAGAAAATGTACCACAAATTTTAATCGGCAGTTACTGGTCATATCTTGAGAGCAAAAGATCGCTAGGTGTCTTCGACAAATATGGGCGTATGATATAAGCGACAGCAGTTTCATTTTAGCTTAAAGGTGTATCACTCTGGTTGACCAGAAAGCCGACCCCAACATAATAGGGATGATGCCTGGGTCAAAAAAAAGAAATTCTATTTCGTCCGTCAGTTAGATAATAAAAAAATATTAGACCCGTATTTTTAGCTTTATCATATTAATAAAAAATGACTTAGATAAAAACGCATTAAAGTTGGGGAGTGGGGGTTGATACGTCACAAGTAAGTATAAAATCTACATACTAGTCAAGTCATGGCACATTTTAACTCAATGTATCGCCGTAATCTTTTGATAACGTAAAAAAGACAAAATACGAGTACGTAATTTTTTTATAATATTGACAAAAAAAAATGTTATTAGTCATCATCCCTACCTATTGGAAAATGTTGAGATATCTCACTGAAAGACATTTTTTTTTTCATACACTGGAAGAATAATGTATTTGTACGCTTGTTCAGCTTGTTGGCAATACTAAACTTTAACCTCAATTTGTGGCCAGCTTATATGAAATAAGCTCGCTCTCTTTTGTTTATAAAACTTTTACTTTATTTTATTTTCTATTTATCATTTTCTTACATTTTTCGTGCCATCTTTGCCGGGTAGGCACGGCTAAGCTAAAGGCTGTGTAAGAAGTTGTAACAATTCATATTTACGTTGAAGCTTGTTTTTTTTTTTCAGGAATTACCATAATAGGCATCAGTAGGTACTATTAGAACTATGTGTTGCGTAATGTAAATCATTTTACATGCTATTATTTAGAATCATTTTTTTCTAACTGAACACACAGCTGTGCTGCTGGGGAGTTTGTTGCGCCACTTCTTCTTCCCAGCTAAAGCACTACGAAGTGGTGAAGGGTGGGCGTTTTGGGGGACTGTCTTATGTAATTTTGACGTTCGAAAAGTGTTGATTCTCAGCCTAGTTTGAATAAATGACTTTTGAATTTTGAATTTTGTCTATTTGCATTGCTATTATTATTATTTGCTTCATACTCGTACATAATCGCTCGTCGCTTATAACTTGAACTGCGTGCATTCGGTGTGAGGTGCCAAAATGTAGAAAAAATGTCCGCTAACGCCTCAGGGATGCCACGTTGTTTACTACCGTATTATAAAGATTTAAACCCATAAGTAGGTCACAATCATAATTTAAACTTTTAAGTATGTACACATATTGGGCAGTTATGTACCTACCTAACCTAATAAGATCCTTAATGTTAGAAGAGGCGAGCTAGTCAACGCTCAGGCACAAATCCAGACCCCGGACTGTTAGTCTGTTACTGAGAATTCTTTTTTCTCTTTCGAACCCATGGGATCGAACATACTGACATAGCTAAGGTAGACAGAACAATAATGCAGAATCCACTATGACTAAACCAAAAAGGAGGTCAGAACAACGAACAGGCGCGGATCCAGCCCTCAATAAAGGTTGTGGTCTCAGTCACCCGAAAATTGGCCAAGTGCGAGTCGGAGTACGCACTCGCTCATGATCGATCGCGAACCGAGCAAGCGGTGCCGCGGCAGCGGCCGGCGAGCGCTACTTCCAAGTTGGCAGTACTTTGCAATTTTATCTACACCTTAAACCATGGATACCCTACATTAATGATATGGCCAAACGTCGACTGACATATCATAAAACTTTGACGTTTAAACGATATGGTCAATTTTAGCTGCTAATATCGGTGCATACAATACACGCTTACTGTTAGCGAATAGTCATCTCTTTTTTCCAATACAGGTATTCATGTGCCAAAAAGAAACAGTACTTAAATGTTGTCAAAAATGTGACACATCGTGTCAGCATATCGATGACTAAGTACTTCGTTGCGTTCCGAATCACGCACGATATAATGTTTTTTTTTTTTTTTTAAGGCATTGGATATAATATCATCAGCCTATCGACCTCAATAGACCGTGAAAGGGTGACTTCAGAAGTCTCTTAGGGTTGTGGGCATGCCCATCGTGCCCACAACGGTGGATCCGCGCTTGACAACGAAGTTAAAATAATGTGTTTTCTGGATATGGCCACCCCTACTCTCAATGCAGGAATGTCATCAATTGTGCATTCTGCGTTCGACACCCAACTGTGCTGAGAGAAGTGGTGTTTTCCAACCCCAATGGATGTCTTACTGCCTAAATCTTTGTAGGGTGAAATAGTATTGAAATTCTATCATTATACATTTCCCAACAAGGTTTTAGTCAGCTCATTTTTAAATATGCGACTGAATAGCTACTGCACAACCCAATTGAGTTGCGCAAAAAATATTATCCAGTTATCTAAATATTCTTTTTTTCAATGTTTTTTTATTCATATAATAAATATTATCTTGGTTTGATTGGCTTGGCAAAACAAAGTTTCATACTTTCGATCACGAATGTTTTCAAGTCGGCAAGTGCCATCTATTAACGAATAGCAAAACCTCTGTGCTGTTGTAAAAAACTTGATACTACAAAAATATGTCAAACAGTGTCATATACTGCTATTACGTATTTGTTTTGAATAGGCGTTTTTTATTCTTATTCTACAGAAATATTGATATAGGTTTCACAAAACTTTGTGTATTGAATAAAGCGCCATCTATTATTAAGTAGCGTACAGTATGCTAGCTTTTTATTATTCCGTGGCCAAAAGCCCCACACCAGTTTTCTGGTACTTTTAGGTCCCAGACTATAAGTAAAGATTATCATGAATAGTAAGTCATTAGTGTAAATTCCATTTTAAAATTGAAGAGCATGCTGAATGGATTGTGCGAAAAATTATAGGTACTGTTTGACTAGAATAGGGTGGCTATTCAATTCAATTCAATTCAAAATATTTTTATTTCATATAAACCTACATGGGCACTTATGAAACGTCAGAAGCTAGGTGCACGGTTCCAATTGGTTGTTTCCTATGGAGAAGAGCCGGCAAGAAACTCCACGGTTACTCTTTTAAAAATAATGGGCTTTTACAATATTTACAAATAACAGTGTTATTAGGTATGGGAGGACAGTGTAGGTCTTTCAACAAGTACCAGGTACTTAACAGAATAATGATGGTGAACAAATCTACAGTCCACTAGGCCTACAGCGTTCTCACATTCACAAAATTGAGAAGAATCTATATAAAGATAAATAAATTAATAAAAATAAAAACGTATTTTAAACGAAATGACGTGATTGCTATTACGGCTGTATCAAATCTCAATAATTATCATGTCCACAAAAGCCACTAATAAAGAGTTGAAATAAAATTTTAGGTATATAATGTCAAATAATAGGGTGATTATGTCAAAGAAGAATGTAAAAATAAAAATAAAAAATGTATACATGGTAATTTGGGAGCAGTTAATAGATTCTTACATAATTTTCCGTTAATCAGGTACCAGGGAAGCCACATGTGCAGAAGGAATTATTGCCAAGCTTCCTTGTCTTCAACATAGTCTTTAATTTTATAATATGCTTTCTTAATAAGGACGCGTTTGATGTGGGTTTTGAACTTCCCATCGCTAAGTTCTGTAACCGACTTAGGCAACTTGTTATAAAAGCGGATACTGTTTATAAGAAATGACTTGCTTGTTTTAGTTAATCTAAATTTGGGTATCACAATTTCATGTCTATTACGTGTGTCGTTACGTCTGCCCGTATAATTTTAGATTCTATTATTTAAAGGACTCATGCAATGCTAGAGTATTATATTGATCTCTTCCGAGTGATGTAACCTTAGGCAGACGTAGCGAATGAGAGAAAAAAAAATATTGTGGGTAACTTTTACCTCGGTTCACTTTATCTGCTTCGCATGTTGATTCTTTATGGAGACAGAGCACGAAACGCAGAGCATCCAGACTCGAACACAGGGGGCAACTTTCACCATCTGTAGATATTTATCATCGATGAAACCGACACTTCGATGCACTGAGTCTACAAACTCAAATCGTGGTAATCCGCAATGTTAGGCATGTTAGATTATTTGTATTTACTGAAACCAATCGTCAAATATTAGCTCTTGTTATTACATTACTCAATAGCTGGAAACTGGTATGGTTTCCACACCCTAGAAGCTCACTTCCAAAGTTCCAAGGACACTCGTAAAGGCTTTAAGGTCAAACTTACCTTTAGATAATGGTGGACATGACTAGACCATTCGCGCTGTATCTTTCTCATTAACAGCAGGCTCTAAGGTCAAGCATAACTTTGGATAACGGTGGACATGATTAGGCCATTCGCACCGCATCTTTCTAATTAACACAAGGCTATAAGTTCAAGCCTGACTTTGGATGACGGTGGACATGATTCAGGCCATTCGCACCGCATCTTTCTACACACAACTACGGATAGCAGTGGACATGATTCAGGCCATTCGCACTGCATCCCTCTACGCATAACTATGGATACAGTGGACATGATTCAGGCCATTCGCACCGCATCCCTCTACGCATAACTATGGATAACGGTGGACATGATTCAGGCCATTCGCACCGCATCCCTCTACTCATAATTACGGATAACAGTGGACATGATTCAGGCCATTCGCACTGCATCCCTCTACGCATAACTATGGATAACGGTGGACATGATTCAGGCCATTCGCACCGCATCCCTCTACCCATAATTATGGTATATAACTACAGCTAACTACAAGTTAGTAAACCAAAACCTCATCAGTTTGCATATACTTAATCATTATTCAGTATTTCGGTATTCTCAAGAACACTGGGATCAGTAAATAACATAAATAATTACTTCTCTACTCTTAGTCGTTTGACACCAAACATCAAAGGTGTGCAATGTGTGCATACTCCACTCATGGAGTAAATGCAATTGTACTCGTTAGTTCACAAGGATGTTATACTCGTAAACACAAATCCTTATAAAAGTATTGCTATAGTCAGGAATATTACTCTATATTAAAGCGTTGAATACTAATGCTCATCAATAGGAAAACATTAGTTACTCATAAAGAATTACTGGTTTGAACAGCATATCATACTTAGAAATATTAATTAATCTTAAAACATTAGATACTCAGCTTTCAATCCAGAGATCGGCTGACTCCAACTCCAGTACTCACTTCGAAACTAAACACAACAAAACAAATTACTGTTTCTTACCGGATGGGACAGTTTTGACAGGTTCGCGCGTATTTTCTCTGATGTACTATCGATGTTGCCATTGCGTAAATTTATTTATTGTAACGTTGCCATATCTGATTATTGTTGTATTTACATTCGCGGATTATATCTTCTAAGGTCCGCGACACTCCCGGCCGGGAAATTAAAGTAATGTCATTAGGTTTTGCGTCCACTCTCTGATCCTCTGCAGAGCTCTCGTGGCTGCACCTCTTCTTTCCTTTGGTACTTCTTTGTCTTTTTTCTTATACTCATTATTCTTATCCTCATCAATCTTATCGTCATCTATCTCAACGTCATCTATCTTATCGTCACTTATCCTCCCGTTGGTTTCCACACGTACTGATGTATCTCTGACACAGTTGGTTTCGCCTCTTTGATCATTTATAGTTTTACTGATTATTCCTATATCTATAGGTTCCATAGCTTCGTCTATAGATTGAATGTCCTGTGTGTCGAATCTTTCACTTCCACTTCCACTTATAGATTCGTTATATACTCGATTAGATTCGCTTTCACCGTCTTCTATTTCAAGAGGATATAGATGTGCTAAGGATCTTGTGAATTCTGTGTTACCTATTTTCACTTTAGCTACTCTACATTGTCCATCTATTCCCTTTTGAAGTGAGACTATCGTTCCTACTTTCCAGGTTTCTCTATTTTTAGAATCCCCTCGCAGCTGGACGATCTGGCCCACTGCTGGTGCAATTTTCGCAGTTACTCTTGGTTCTTTGTGTGAGTGCCAGTATCTCTCACGAAGACTTGGTAGATATCTGTTTTGAAACATTTCTTTGAATTCTTGTAAAATGACTAATCCTTTCTTCCAACCTTTAATAAGATCGGTTTTGGTTACGGTACCTTCGTTGACAAAGTTTTCAGGCGAGCTTTCTACCGTTATACATTTTCCCATTGTAAGAAAATCTGCTGGTTTTAGAACGTGTTCTAGCTCTGAGTCTACGCTAGTAAGTGGTCTCATGTTTAAAGATGCTTCAATCTCTTTTACAACTGTAGTTAACTGACTGTGTGTCAGCATGTGTTTTCTCAATGTTCTTTTCATACAATTTTTAACTATACCTATTAGTCTCTCGTAAAAACCACCAAACCACGGCGCCAGTTGGGGTATGAATTTCCACTGTATTTCTTTATTGATACAGTATTGTTTTGACAGTATTTCAGACATAAGTTTGAAATGCGTAGCATTGTCTGATGTTATGAGTGTTGGAATGCCTCTGGTAGCTATCATTCTCCTCAATGATAGTAGGCCTTCTTCTGCCGTTAGGTCTTGAACGACTTCCAGGTGTATGGCTCTTACTGCTAGACAGGTGTAAAGACAAATCCAACTTTTGGTTTCTCCGTTTTCTTCTTTCACCAAAAGTGGTCCCATGTAGTCCACTCCTACGAAAGTAAACGGTGCACTATAGTTCACTCTTTCTGGCGGTAGTGCTGGTGTAGGTGGGAGCTTAAAAGGTCCCCCACCATGTTTCACGCAATTCGGACATTGTCTCAGAAGTTTCTGAACTTGACCTTTTCCTTGAGGGATCCAGTAAGATTGACGTATGATGCTCAAGGTGTGATTTACACCCACATGATAATTTTCATTGTGTGTTTTCATTATGATGTTATTGGTAAATTCACTCTCCTTTGGTATGAGAATAGGATAGCGTTTTTCAAAGGTCCAGTCTGCATTCATCAAACGACCTTTACAACGTAAGATGCCATCTACATCTTTAAATAATCTCAAATTGCGACTTAAATTAGTTTCCTCATTTTCGTATTCTTGTGGGAAATATTCGGCTTGTAACTTTTTAATCGTTTCAAGCTTGTTTGACGATCCACTCATTTGGGCTTGCAAATTTCTTTCTCGTTCTCTCGACTTGTCAATATTCTTTTCCGGTGTATATTGATACTCACTAACATATCTTTCGACTCGAGGTTCCCTCGGGAGACCCTCCCGGGACAACAGGTTTATGGACCTCACCTCGCTTGTAGGCCAAGTTTCGGATCCTCGTGTCAAAAACTGAGGCCCTGCTCGCCATTTATCTCTGTCCTCTTTTGTGCTCACCGGTCTTGTGGCAACATCTGCAGGATTAAGTTCGGATGGAACATATCTGACAGTCATTCCTTTGTTTCTCTTGATTTCTTCAATTCTCCGTGCAACGAACGGTGGCAATAATTTATCTGAATTAACCCAGTCGATAACTATTTGACTGTCAGTCCACAATATTTGTCGTCTTACTTCTAGTTTTAGAGAATCGACTACATATCTCATTAAACGGCTTCCAATCAGTACTCCCAGTAATTCCAATCTAGGTATCTTTAGGTGTTCTTGGTCCTTTATTGGAACTAGGCGAGACTTGCCGATTACAAAAGATATTTCACCTTTGGATATCAAGTAAATTACTGCAGCGTATGCTTGCATAGATGAGTCTGTAAAGCAATGCAAGTCACAGTTCTCTCTAGGCAATCTGGTATAACGTCTTGGTAATGCGATTTCAGAGATCTCGCTAAGGTCGTTGTTGATTTCTTTCCATTTTGATGCGAAACTTTCGGGTATGGGCGTATCCCATTTTATCTTTTCTTTCCATAATTCTTGTAGCAATAGCTTTCCTGGTAATAATGTAGGCGTGGCGAAGCCACAAGGATCATAGACTGAAGCTATTACTCCTAGAATGTCTCTCTTAGTATTTGCATTGGGTTTGTTATTATTAAAACGTAGTCGTAAGGTATCTTCTTTTAGATGCCATTCTAAACCTAATAGTTTTATGGTCTGATTTTGGTATGTGGCAGAAATCTCATTCATGAATTCTTCAGAGTTAGAGGTCCATTCTCTTAGATTCATAGATATATCGTGAAATGTATCTTTACAGTGTTTACGAAGAATCAACGCTTCTTGCACTGTCTGTGCACCAGTCACTAGGTTGTCTACGTATATGTCATTAACCGCGCTCCTAATGACAGAATTTTTTGATTTCATGAGATGGTGTTTAATAGTGGCGTTAAGCAAAAAGGGACTTGATATTATTCCAAATGGAACGCGAGTAAATCTCATACATAACAAGTTATCCTCTGTGATTGGTTTAGAAGTATCCTTAAGCCATAGGAACCGTGTAACGTCCCTGTCTTCTTTATGTAATCCTATTTGTAGGAATGCCTTTTCTACGTCGGCTGATAAACCTATTTGATGCGATCTGAATCTGACTATCAGTTTAGTTAGGTCTTCGAGCATCATCGGCCCACAATATAAACATTCGTTTAAGCTTTTATATCCATTAACTTTAGCCGAAGCATCGTATACGATTCTAGTTGGCTTTCCTGGCTGTTGAACACCGTGATGTGATGTGGTAGGTAGTGTACAGGTCTATCATCATCTGTAATTTCACTGAATTCGGGAACTATTTCAATTATTCCCTTCTGTCGCTGATCTTGCAGCGTTTCATCATATGACTGTATTGATTCGGAATTCATTCGTTTGATTAGGCTCTTGAGGCGGCCGAATGCCATTCCGAAGTTAGTGATCAGATTAGGCGGAAATTCTTTCCAAGGCCAGTGCACGTAATACCTTCCTTCGATAAGTTCGGTAGTCTCATTGAAGCTTCGAATCGCTTCTTCTTCCTTTGTTATCTTCGGTGAATCGGTTATCCCGATGGACTCAAGATCCCACAGAGAGGATATGTTTACTTGATCCATTGGCAGGTCCGGTTTAGTTAACTTCACATCTAGCTCCGTTTGGAAATATGTAGTGACTGTTAAAGCCTCTTTAGTTTCCGGATTCATTATTCCGGATAATATCCAACCGAACTTGGAATCAACTAGATACAGGTTTACTCTGATTTGAATCTTCTCAGTTTTCATAAAGCTGTAGTAGTAATCGTTGCCTATAAGAATATCAACTTGGTCAGATGAACCATCATCAGCTAGTAATTCTTTCCGTTTCCAGTTACTAAGTTCACGTGGTGCAACTGGTATTCCTTTACATATCGTTGGTATTACATTTGCATAAATTAATTGTTTAGACATGTCTCGGGTTTCTAAATTGAGTTTAACTACTGTACTTTTGAGTTCTCGGGGAGCTTCTGCTCCAAATGTAAAAACAGATAGGTTTTCTTCTTCCTCAATTGAAAGATCTAATTTACGTGCAATATTTTCAGTGACATAGGATCTTTGTGACCCAGAATCCAGCAAGATTCGACATTTAAACTGGTGGGAAGTATCTCCTTCCTTTGAGGCTATAGCAACTGCTGTTTGCAGCACAGTGTCTCTTTTACTGTTTATTGCTGACAGCGTGGATGACTTTACTTGAAAGGGAAATTGATTGGGACACAATGCTCTATTGTGTTTCCCGCGTTCTTTACAATGAAAGCATGACTTCTTTGATCTGCAATTTCGGATGCTATGGCCACGACGAAGGCATAGATAACAACGGTTTATGATTACATTCTTTCTGTCTGTAGAAGTTTTATATTTATCGCATTGGTCGTTGAAGTGGCTACCATCACAGAATATACAGCTTAACTTCGCCCCTTTCCTTTGAGGTTCTCCTGATGACTTGACCTTTGATGACCTTGTTTCTTTATTATTGCTCACATTTTCCTTTGCTTCAATGGGACGTTTCCTGTTCTCTTGTGTAACATGCAGCGCTTCCACAGAGTAATTTTCAATTACCTTAGGGTTTCGTTCTTGTGTTATTCGACTCGCATCTTCACGGGCAGTAATGATGATTTCCAAGAGTTTCCTCAACTCTTGAATAGAGTTCTCAGTCGATTTTATCTTAAGTTCATAAATTATGTCTTCAGGAAATTTCTCGAAAATTAGATGCCTCAAATGATTATGGTTTATATCTTCACCAAGTGACTCTAGGACTCTTAAATGTTGTTCTACTTTGTTAAGTACTTTCCTGCACTCATTTGTTGTTTTATCAGCAGGTTTTACTTTAGACAACGCAGAGTAATGAGCGTTGACTAAATGGCTAGTCTTCCCATATCTTTCTTTCAATGTTCTCAACGCGATCTGGTAGTTGGCGTTGGTAGTGTCGAAACCGTCAATAACCTGCTTGGCTTCTCCTTTTACAGATGCTTTTAGGTACAGTAACTTATCGACCTCAGTGATGTTTCTAGCGTCGATATTAGAACTAAATTGGTCCCAAAATTGATGCCAGCTCAATACGTCCCCGTCGAACTCAGGTAAGTTTAGTTTTGGCAGGCGACTAGAAGTGCTGCTGGCTTGGGTGGCCCCTTGTCCGACTGTATTGTTTCGCGTAGAAAACATTTTAATTTTCACATTCAATTCGGCGAGGTTCTGTTCAGCTTCAAGTTGAACTTCGCTCATTTTTCCTATGTCGTCAGCGGAAGGATTATTAACCACACGAAAGTAGTTATTGAGGTCTTCGTTAAATCTCTTTAACGACGATTCAAGTTTAACTTTTACAATTTCTGCGTCATATCTTGTCTCATCGTTATGTATAGAGAGGCGGGAGGATAAGATAGACTGATGTTCGATTTGATTTGCTAATAATTGCAAGCGGTGCAACAATAATTCCTCCATGTGTGCACCGGTCCTGTAACCGATAAATTGTATCACGTACGTGTTGTTTATTAAGATGCACAGCATAATCGTCTTTGTGATATTGTTTATAATATTATTATTATTAATTTTCTTTTTTTTTTTTTTACGACAAACAATAATAAGACAATTCCTCTTATCTCATAGACTTACTCTAGAATTGTACGAGTTTATGTAATAAATTAAGCCAAACATTGTGATTTGATGTCATCACCTCATTCGGAATAGTCCCTCTTCAGATGTTTGTAAAATTCTATCAGAGATACTCTTTGTGTACATACTTGTCACTATCACTTAGTTTGTCAAAACAGTAAATTTATCATAATTATTACGTTGATGTGTAAAGGTAATCATTTCCACTTATTTTCAGATGCCTTTAAGTTTACACAAAACATGAATATCCGAGGTGTGTTAGCAAATGTAAGAAGGGCCACGCTTTGTTTATAAATTAGTAAATGTATTTAAGAGTTTAGATTAAATTTCATTTTAATCCTGAAAATATAGTGGAAATGTTTCAAATGTGTTCTAAGGTAAGCAGTGTAGCAAGAACTTAAAAAGTTCCATATTTTAATATTAAATTTGTCTTAATTAATTTACTGTAATTGGTTTCTGAAATATTCAAGTTATGAATAACAGGTTGAGAACAGACAAGTTAATTTCCACAGTGAGCAAATGCATGTCATTTTAAAGAATAAAGTTAATATATGAAGAAGTTATTACTCCATACTAAAGTAAGTGTTCATGATAAATTACTGCTATAGTTCATTAATTAATGTATCTTTGTGACGAGATGATCTCACATTCTAAATTGCTATACCATCAACTATTCTTGGGTAACTATAATTAAATGTGTCCAGGCATTACAATATTAATAAACAAATAGTTAAGTTCTTAGGTGTGGTAGGTACTCAATAAATACTGGTACTCACTATCTATTTTGTTTAAAGTAAAGTAAAGTAAATGTATTTATTTCCAAGTATATGGTATTTTGAGATCTTACACTAATAATGTTCCACATATACTACCATTGCTGGCGTAGAAATATAAAAAAAGGTTAAGCACTTTCAAATCATCACTAAATTAATTTAAATGTCAAAAAGTAAAATAAAAATTAATTTGTTATGTCCAAAATACAAGTTCTAGTCTAAGTAAGACAGTGATATTAAGATTAATTGCAATGTCAGAAAATATAATTAAAAAAGTTTCCGAGTAAGAGACATTTACTTTCACAAGATATAGTTATTTAACTAAATATTATGTTGTGTTATATCTCGCTTTTGGTATTTAGGTGAGGTGTAGTATCATTTATGCATGTTAGTCATATTATTCAACAACCTTATTTAGGTACTTGGTGCTTACTGAACTTTCTAATGGGTATATCATCAAAATTCCGCCGGTGTGAGTTACTTACTAAAAGTGTGTAAGTAAGTAGGTAGTCTTTATTTGAAGAAACTGGTCTCTGCAATTTGTATGCACACTCGTGGCATACTAATATATAGTGTACGATTTCATCTACCTACCAATCATAATAAAAGTCTATTTACCTCGTAGTTGTGTAGGTATCCGTAGTTTAGTTTACACAGCGGATCGTACTCGGAGCTGTCCTTTCCTATAGTTAAAAGGCCGCAGATACTAGCCCAAGTTGGTCGATGTGGTTTCTGTAAATCCCCGATTATCGCTTCAATCCTTGTAATTTTTTCAAAGGCAACATGGCAATTTTCATGGGCCATTCGGTATTTATTAGGATACGATCATAGATGACGGAATAAGTCGTTATATGGATTAATCCTACACATTCAGATTAAATTCACAATATTCATTTACCTAGTTAGATCAACAAGAAGTTCAATCGTTTAAAACTATATTCATAGTGATAACTTACCAATAGATTCTAACTTTCGTATTTTACAGCAGATGCCAATACTTCAGCAAGACAAGGTATTCAAACTTTTCTCGTCGGTACCTAATTCGTTCCATCCGTCGCAAGTAAAACTTTGCCGCCATTAGTGCTGTGGTAGTTAACCGTATAAATCGCAAAGACAAACGGTTTTTTTTTTTTTTTTTTTTCTCGTAATCGATCTATCATTTATCGATTAGATTAAAGTAAACTCTTCAATTCCTTGTCCAAACCTTGTGAAATAAATGTTCTAAACTTAAAATTAACAGTATCTCACTCCTGATTTTATATCAGATACATTAGAAATCATGTTCACGATAATCAAGTGTTAAAAACAAAACATAAATAAATCGGAACCACAATCGATTTCTGCGAGTGTATTATGAATAATGCTAAACTCGATTCACTGCCGCACGTCTCTATGAACTAATACGTCAGCGGAAGTACTCTTATTTTTTTTTTTCTTTTAAACCTATTATTCATAACTGATAGGTAACTTTGTATGAGCAACAAGTAAATTAATTAAGAATTATTTGATTCTTTAGTGCGGTATTTGATCCAGATAATTTCTTAAATCTATTCAAGAAATTGGCACTTCACATTGTTATTTGACAATGATGCTTACGGAATGGACGAACTTCCGGCTGGATCGAAACAATCCTCAAATTATAGCATTGATTAAATGATATGTTATAGTTCAATAAAAATAAAATAATTTTATAATTTTTAATTACGCTACTTGATTACACTATTTTCCTTTGAACGATGGTTCACAATAACCATTTACACATTGAGGCAACTAGCGTCATCTAGCGACTCATTCGGAAAATTCAGTTACAAAAAGTGTTATTATCAAACTTTACGATTTATTAAATTAATTTAACAAATGGATCTATAATTCGTTGTGGTGTCTGCGGCCCCCTGCTCAATCCTGTGTGCTCTGCTTACATTAGTGCATACTGTAACTAAATCTTCATTCACAACTTCTAGTGTGGTCGAAATATCTAAATAATAATTGCTCTTCTCCACTGTTGGTGATAGGGGCTGTTTCAATTCAACTCTTTCTTACTCATGGTACTGCTGCCATGCCTGTATTAGGCTCTCTTGGCACTCATAATATTCTCGAAACCATTCAGATCCCAGCATCTCCACCATGTCGTTACGTCTGCCCGTATAATTTTAGATTCTATTATTTAAAGGACTCATGCAATGCTAGAGTATTATATTGATCTCTTCCGAGTGATGTAACCTTAGGCAGACGTAGCGAATGAGAGAAAAAAAAATATTGTGGGTAACTTTTACCTCGGTTCACTTTATCTGCTTCGCATGTTGATTCTTTATGGAGACAGAGCACGAAACGCAGAGCATCCAGACTCGAACACAGGGGGCAACTTTCACCATCTGTAGATATTTATCATCGATGAAACCGACACTTCGATGCACTGAGTCTACAAACTCAAATCGTGGTAATCCGCAATGTTAGGCATGTTAGATTATTTGTATTTACTGAAACCAATCGTCAAATATTAGCTCTTGTTATTACATTACTCAATAGCTGGAAACTGGTATGGTTTCCACACCCTAGAAGCTCACTTCCAAAGTTCCAAGGACACTCGTAAAGGCTTTAAGGTCAAACTTACCTTTAGATAATGGTGGACATGACTAGACCATTCGCGCTGTATCTTTCTCATTAACAGCAGGCTCTAAGGTCAAGCATAACTTTGGATAACGGTGGACATGATTAGGCCATTCGCACCGCATCTTTCTAATTAACACAAGGCTATAAGTTCAAGCCTGACTTTGGATGACGGTGGACATGATTCAGGCCATTCGCACCGCATCTTTCTACACACAACTACGGATAGCAGTGGACATGATTCAGGCCATTCGCACTGCATCCCTCTACGCATAACTATGGATACAGTGGACATGATTCAGGCCATTCGCACCGCATCCCTCTACGCATAACTATGGATAACGGTGGACATGATTCAGGCCATTCGCACCGCATCCCTCTACTCATAATTACGGATAACAGTGGACATGATTCAGGCCATTCGCACTGCATCCCTCTACGCATAACTATGGATAACGGTGGACATGATTCAGGCCATTCGCACCGCATCCCTCTACCCATAATTATGGTATATAACTACAGCTAACTACAAGTTAGTAAACCAAAACCTCATCAGTTTGCATATACTTAATCATTATTCAGTATTTCGGTATTCTCAAGAACACTGGGATCAGTAAATAACATAAATAATTACTTCTCTACTCTTAGTCGTTTGACACCAAACATCAAAGGTGTGCAATGTGTGCATACTCCACTCATGGAGTAAATGCAATTGTACTCGTTAGTTCACAAGGATGTTATACTCGTAAACACAAATCCTTATAAAAGTATTGCTATAGTCAGGAATATTACTCTATATTAAAGCGTTGAATACTAATGCTCATCAATAGGAAAACATTAGTTACTCATAAAGAATTACTGGTTTGAACAGCATATCATACTTAGAAATATTAATTAATCTTAAAACATTAGATACTCAGCTTTCAATCCAGAGATCGGCTGACTCCAACTCCAGTACTCACTTCGAAACTAAACACAACAAAACAAATTACTGTTTCTTACCGGATGGGACAGTTTTGACAGGTTCGCGCGTATTTTCTCTGATGTACTATCGATGTTGCCATTGCGTAAATTTATTTATTGTAACGTTGCCATATCTGATTATTGTTGTATTTACATTCGCGGATTATATCTTCTAAGGTCCGCGACAACGTGTATTTATATTATGAAAATCGCTTCTTATTTTGAAAAGTCCTAAGTTTTTGCGAACATACAAAATACTTTCTAAGATATAAAGAGAAGGCAGAGTCAGTATATCAACTTCTCTGAATTTGTTTCTAAGGGACTCGCGAGGACCCATTTTATATATAGCGCGGATAGCCCTCTTTTGTAAAATGAAAACTGAATCTACATCAGCTGCCGATCCCCACAGCAAAACTCCATAAGACATAATACTGTGGAAATAAGCAAAGTAAACTAACCTAGCTGTGGCTATATCAGTCAACTGCCTTATTTTTCTTACTGCATATGCAGCTGAACTTAATCTACCTGAAAGAGTTCTAATGTGGGCGCCCCATTGCAATTTTGAATCTAAAGTAATACCTAAAAATATAGTTTCTGTTATTGCATCTAATTTTTTGCCATCAAGTTTTAGTTTTAGACCGATTAAAAGATTATTAGCTGCGAACCATTTCGAAAGAACAGCTAGACTATCGTTGACATGTAAGACATCTGTATCTTTTCTATCTATTTTAAAAATTAGAGAAGTGTCGTCAGCAAATAGAATTATATCCGATAAGTTAGCCAAAGAGACTAGTTACGAGTTAGCTAAAGAGATAATGGCTGATAGAGATGTTTGGGATGCGAGTTATGCTTGGAAGCATCCGGAACAAGGTGATCCGGAGCCAAGTACCAAAAAGAATGTATGATCCCTTGCTAGACTATACTTACATTACTTTCAGATGAGGGATGAATGGAATGAAAGAAGGTAAATTATCAAAACACTCCTGTAGAGGATATGGTCACCATCTCCGGTACAAAGAGAAGTCCAGTTGTGTATGACAAGGATTTATTAAAACGTACACCAATATATAGGACGAGCTCACACAACCTTTTCCCAGAAGGGACGAAGGCGGGGAACGGGGTACTCTAAACCAAAAATTGACGAATGCTCTACTTAACAGCGGAGTCCCATGTAGTTATTCCAATTAGGATGTAGCTAATGAATGCACCACTGGTTCAGTCTCAAAAAATTACATATTCCACCGCGATTCAGAAAAATGGCGTCAGGCGACAGCGCCATCTAGTGTCGAGTAGCGGCATTCTGTAGTATTTCACTTATATAATAGGTGGCGCTGGTGAATTAAAAGAAGGTTTGCTACACTACTGTATTGTCCCAAAGGTACTTAGTAAAAATAAGCGTAATGGACTGATGGTATGGAAATGAAGTGAGTTACGCGGCCCTTGTTGGCTGTAACGAGACTGTGTAACGAGAACGCTTGGCTGCAACGCTAACTGAGCTAATTATTATGAGTTGAAATAAATGTGTTGCCTAAACTACGGAATTGCAGAATTTGCGGTTGCACTGCACATGCTCCCGAGCGGGGAGATGAATACCGGATGAACATGAAAAGATAAGTAACAAGGTGATGCCAATTGGTCCTTATACCTACTAGATGATTGACAAGGTGATTCCAATTATTGGTCTTTATTCTATGTTTAGAGTCTCTACTTGAACTCCGTTTTACGAAACATAGGCAGTGTACACTTGCCTAACTTTTACACCTTTCCAATTTCACTGTAATCTGATAAACACGGAATCTCTCATCTCACAGAATAAACAAGCTGAAGTGGCAATAGGCCGGCCAATTGGCCGTAGAACCGATAGCCGTTGGGGTAGACGTGTTTTTGAGTGGACCGCGAATCGGCATACGTACGGTAGGACGCTCTCAGGCTAGGTGTAGTGGCGTTCTTCGCAGGGTAGCTGGTAGCAGCTGGATGAGAGTTTCCGAGAATCGATCTGAATGGCGTGCAATTGGAGAAGCCTATCTCCAGCTGTGGACTATAAATGTATCTTTATGTCTACCTATAGTCTAAGTGTTTTGTTTTGTTTATAAGAGTTTAAGTACCTAGTATGTAAGTTAGGATTTTAAATGCCTATGTAAACGTTAATATTCGTATACCACTTTTGGCGGCGGATGTGTCCTGAACATAATTATGCTAACCAACCAACCGTGTACCTTATCCGAAAAATAAATGTCTTTGTCTTTGATGTTGACTTCAATGGAACAACAAGTAAGTCATGTGCTGACCCCAAAATGCATTGGTGAAATGATTGGCATAGAACAACGATGACGAAATAAAACACAATCATAACGTATGTAAAACACCTTATTTATTTACAATTAATAATTTAACCTAAACTTAACATTAATGCCTCTTCTTCTTACCCCCTTTTTCGTTGTAAGTTTTCTTTCCCGAAAGTTTTCTGAAAGCAGTCTTGATCAAGAACACCAAGAGCGCGATGAGCACGGTAATCACCGCGAGCAGAACGATCACGAAGTCGAGCATCCAGCGCTCGTACCAGCTGTACTTCAGTGATAGAGAGCGGAGGTGGTATGCTCCTGTGAAATAAGTTACACGAATTATTGTTGTGGAGTGTTCACATGTTTTTAGTTGTGGAGTGTATTCTCTAAAAATAAATTCGAAATTCGAACGGTGATGTAATCCGCGATGATTTAGTTTTGAAACAAATGAGTTCGGTTTCGAATTGTATGCGGTCACTAGAGTGGGTTTCAAGGTGAATTTTACAGAATAGAACAACTCTGTTCTGTAAAATTCACTTCTGTAAATATGTAGTAGGTAATTTAGCACTACACTTTTAAAATCAGTTACTCTACAAACTGTTGAGAAAAAATGAAGCTTTAAGAGAAATGAAATGAAATTGTTTATTCTGTAAATAGGATATTGGAATCACTTTTACACGTCATCTTAAAAAAATAATTAAAAATTAGCTAGATGAGTTCGGCGTTTCCTATCTGACTACTCTGAGAAGAAAGGCCGAAACAAACTCAGAGGTCACAGTCTATTTTAAAGTCCAGACATAATCTTGGTCAGGCCATATGAGGACCATGTAGATTAGTGTCTGAAATGGTCTTTTGAAAAAAGAACCACACAGATTTGAGTGGACCTGTCCAGTCAGTGCAAGCATTTGTCAGTAATCGTGGAGCTCAACCCAGAACTTAAGGAGCTCAACTCGACGAACAATACCAAAGAAAGGACATTTGGGTAGGCCTCATAAACTACTCAAACTGCCAGACCATCATTAAAACTAAATAAGAAAGAAAAAATAATAATAATTAAAAAATCCATATAGTCCTCACATTCACAAAAATTTAAAAATAAATAAATAAAATACTTTACAAAGTAATAATGTCATTTTGTATGTAATGTTTATATAATACTGGTATTGATTTTATGATTTTAGCACAAGGCTTAGCGGAGCGAGCAGCTCAATCCCAAGCTTTTTTATCATCTAAATAATCAAAAATTTTATAGTACCCTTTTTTACAAAGTTTGGTTTTAATACAGCTTTTAAATCGTTTAATGGGTAAATTTCGAATGTCGATGGGAAGAGATTAAGGTCCTAGTCATTAATGCAAAAGAAATATATAATACCTTTGGTTTCAATCGCAAGCGTGACGTAGTGGTTGATCAGCTGCTTAGGCGTCGTTGGGCGAGACTGGAACAAATGGGAGAGGTATTTCGCTTGCTTCGAGTATCTGGAACAAAAATGATTTATCAATTAAAAAACTGTTACATTACGCTGATTATGAACACACTGAAATAACACCAAATAGATGATAAAAGAAGGTTATAGTTAGACCAGAGGTCCTAGACGAGCGATAACGATTATGATAAAGTCATTTATTGAATTAACAACATAAGCTATCGAAAAGCTTATGTCAATGCTGTTGAACCCGACATAATCCAGAAATTTGCTGAGGCCCATGAACACCGACTCCATCGACATATTGTGAACATCGAGGCAACTCAGCTGTTAGATCAAGCAAATAATGTGCGAAGACGAACAAAACCTTTTGAGTTTGTGTAGAGTAAAAAGTGTAGAAATAATAGTGACATATAACATATATGACATAAGACTTAAAACACACGAACAAAGTGTTTATATTACCTATTAAGTATATCAAACTCTAAGAAAGTGGAACGGACTTGTGTAAAGTATAATCAACACTGTTGTAACTTAAAATAAAAATAATTATTACTTAATTAATTCAAATTGCTTATTAGTCTTATAGGCTATTTTAGATGCATTATTAATAACCTGTACCCTAATTGCGTAATACACGATCAATTGGAATCTGAATTTTTGACGCTCTGAGTAGTGCCTGGAACCAGCTTGCAACATTCCGACGGCTCTCATCATCTCTTCTCGTGTCAAATGATGTCGTCGCTCCATATCGATGCAATTTTTTGAGTTCCGATGAAGAAGTTGTAATGGTTTTGTAAAAACACTATTGCTTATACACTTTTTCAGGAATCCTGATTGACAGTTGATTTCTATTTTTAATCAAAATTTAAAGAAAATTCTTTATTCAAATAGTGAAATTCACTAAAAGAGATCAATAACGACCCAAAAACGTTAAAATAATAATCCTTAATTGCGGCGATACTCTAAAACGTACTTGATCCCCAGACACTTTTGATGTGTGTTTGTTGAAGTCGGCTTCCAGTCTACCTGAATGCAGCTGAATACCAGTATTAATCATGGAGCGACTGCAGTAAAATTTGCTGACAAGCACTTTCCATTAAAATTCTGTTCCATTCTTGTGCAACTTGCGCAAGTATAAGGAAGTGGTACGATAGTTAGGCCTAAAAACTAGGAAAAAAAGGCTAGGAAATAATGAACCAATGAGTTCCAAGGAAACGACCTACATCATGATACAATTCAAAGTTTTCTGACGTTCAAAAGTTGATATTGACTTACTTATCATTACTGAGCAACTCCTTCAAAGCTACTCCAAGTTCTGGAACCATATCTAGCCCGAAGTCAACTCTGAGCGCGTATCCATACTGCCTCGCACGATCAGCATTGCTTAGCTGGTCTCCAAAGACTGGCACAGCCAGTAATGGAACTCCAGCTCTGACAGCTTCCAGCGAACTCAACTGACCACCGTGGGTAATGAAAACCTTGATGTTCTTGTGAGCTGCAGACAAAATATAATAAATATAATAGCATCATTCATATTTTTTGCCTCGGAATTATCGGCCTCAAAGACCAACATATGCTTCGTCAGAGACTATCATAGATCCAAGTCAAAGACCTCGTCAAAATCAACATAGGTTTTGTTGAAAACAACACAGACCTTGTCAAAGGTTAACGCAAGCCTTGTTAAAAACAAGAACAACTCAAGTCTCGTCAAAGACTGACATAGGCCTCATCAAAGATGAGCATAGGTTTCGTCAACCCACATATTGCCATACCAGGGGTGCTTACCGAGAATGCTAGGCTGTGGCATCCAGGTCCGGACGTGCACGTTTGGCGGCAGGCCAGTGATCGGTTCCTCGAACTTCCACAGCACGGTGTAGGGCAGCGTGGAGAACAGTTGCAACAGTGCCGCGCGTAGAGGTGGTTTAAATGACGCTGACTTCACTACTGAGCCCATGCTGAAGTACACTACTCCTTGCGGCGAGCCGTCCAAGAGATCTTGCAGGTCCTGTGACAAACAGAGATGAATTTAGACTGAGCACCATTCTCCTTTCTAATCCTCAATTCTCTTTGCGTGTGGCAGTTGGTCAATTCTTGTATACTAAATAAAAAAAAATACTGACCCAATTTTCTTAATTTACTAACCGTTCATCCTACCTAGAGGGACTATATTCAACTACTTTTAATTGCCTCGATCGTAAGGCCGACTGCTAACCGTGGCGTCGTCGTCACCTACGTTGGGCAGTTATTAGGTTTTTCCACTAAGCTTTTTATTTTATGCCCGGTTGCATAACAGTACAGTATACTCTTCCTCCTTTACACATCAACATCACTGAAGCAATATGGGTGCAGTAGACGTTATTGTATATTAGGTTTCCCTCCAAATTCAAGCTCCTATATAGAGAGATTTACCTTCGGCAGTGGTGGAATATTCTCATCCATATGGTATCCAGCGATGTTGACCACATTAGGTGGAGTACTGAACGCCGGAGACACGGACTCGTGGGCGTTGACGAACATTATGGACACGTTGTGGAAGGCATCGTCGAATGGGGGCAGAGTGAGACCTCGTGCGGCTGCTAGAGGTCCAAACGTTTCTTCGTAGAGACTGATCGTTTTTGGTCGGTCTATCCTGGAAGAATTAAATATTTTTAGAATATTTCTGTATAGATTAGTCATTGCGGTAGAGTAGTATCTTGACTCCTAACGAAAGAAATTGTCCACAATGGCAGAGGAAAGAAGCGTGTAGAACAGGGACAGCAACAACCTCTCTCTCCTTTTTCCACACATTTCTGTCCACTGCTGTTGTCTTTTGTCCAGCGTCACCTTTTAGGGATGCGAAACATGAACTCATCTCGCATTCCCGACTCAAGGTAACAAGCGTATTCTTCTTAGGGTTTGAGTCAGTATTAGGCCACCTTATGCCTCCATTCTTCCCACTTTCCAGATCAATGTTTTTTTGAGGATTAAGGTAATGGCTGCTAACTAGGTCCGACAGACCCAAGTCTGTCGGACCTAGTTTCTGAACCTCATATAGCTGACTAGGGACCTACCCCTGCTTCACACTGTTTTTACAAGATGACAAAACATATACAAGCCTGTATTCTCCGAAGGGTTAGGCAGAGGTGTAGGTACATATTATACAGTTTTTTAAATGAATTTGTAATGAGAATTTTCCCCCAAAAATGGATTGGGACGGCCCTATCAAATGGCCCGCGAGGTCGCCCGATTTAACCCCACTAGACTATTTCTTGTGGGGTTACGTTAAGGATGAAATGTACAAAACAAGTTACGACATCATTGAAGCAGCCATAGAGTCCATTTTAAATTGTATGTCCAAGTTTTCGAAATGATCACCATTTTTTTCAACTCGTTTAGGTAACGATCTTATTGCGTTTTGTATCTTCAGATGGTGAATTTGCTCACCACCTGTTTGTATTAAAAAAAAATGGTTTTCCATATATTTAAGTCCCATGTAACAGAGGGCGAGCCTATTGCCATCAACCGGCTGCACAAATCCCGGCTCCGGGCTGTTACTGAGAAGTTCCATTTGGAAAAACCCAATATCATTTTGCCCGACCCGGGAATTGTACCCAGGACCTCAAGCTCAGTGGCGCTTCCGACCACTATACCAACGAGGCAGTTTCTTTAATGTGAGTTCAATATAAAGTTATAAACAAATCATTCCGAATAAATTCTCTAAACGATGGTAAAAAGAACATCAAAATCCGTTGCGTAGTTTAAAAGAACAACGCGGTCACACAGACATTCACGAAAAGCGATGAAATACACCGTGAAATCTTAATGGTTCTTTTTCCGCAGCGAAATGGTTTTTTCTTGGTAATAAAATCGTTATAATTATAAACAAATAAAATATTAGAAACAATTTCGAAAACAAATTTTGTGTTGTTGGGTGCAAACTAGTTTATGCCGTACCACCACGTGTGAGAGTTTATTTTGCTTTGAACATTTATGCATCGCTGTTCCCGTTGTCGGCGGCGCGTGCGATTCGAGTAGTACCTACAAGTACTATTGATTCTCACGTTTTCGAGTTGATGGATATATTTTTTTAATTAAAACAAAACCATTTTTTTTTGGTTTTTTCTATGCTTCGAAAGTTCTCCTTATGGCAAGTTGTTCTGCCGCGGGAAATTCAAATTCAAAAGTCATTTATTCAAACTAGGCTGAGAATCAGCACTTTTCGAACGTCAAAATTACATAAGACAGTCCCACAGAAACGCCCGCCCTAACTGGGAAGAAGAAGTGGCGCAGCAAACTCCCCAGCTATACTTATGCACTTATGAAAACAACCATTAAGATTTCACAGTGTATAGATTGGTTGAATAACAAAACCCAATCTTACTTGCCACGAGATTTGAGAATAGTATTTTAAAGGCTAGGTTTCGTACTTACCACTCGGCAACTGTCATCATAATATGAATCAAACCGTTAATCGCCCTTTTGACGAACGGCATGGGCGTGTCTGAGGGGTTAAAAATCACAGGAACGGTGGACACGGACCGAACCTCGTCAACTTGAGCCTCGAGTGTAGGGAACATCTGTGTGGCGGCCAGCAAGATCCAAGGAGCCTGCTGCACTGCCGCAACACTGAAAAGATAGTGAACTATAGTGAGTTAAAAATCGTCATAAACTGCAGGAACAAAACCGATCGAAGTTGCGGTACTTGTGGGAGTGGCCTATGTCCAGCAGTGTCTTTCGGCTGAAATGATGATGATGATGAAACTGCCTAGATGTACTCGATCTAGGTATATAAGGTCCCATTAAAATAGATGGACAAACTTTTAGAAATCATTCAGACCGCCAAAATAAGGAAAATGGTAAAAAATAAATAAGAAAAACGCGTTAGATACTTATAAGAAAAATAAATCAGCTAACGAAAATACAGTAAAAATGTTAGTTATCCAATGCCATTTATTATTTTAGGTCAAAATAAAATCACTTGATTCAGTGTTTTTTTTTTTTGCTTGTATATCTTTAGTTAGACGAACTGAACGCTGTGTTAAAATTTGTCCATCTATTTTAATGGGACCTTGTATAGAGTCATAGACATCATTTTTAGGGTTCCGTACGTCAGAATGAAAAAATTGAACCCTTATAGGATCACTCGTGTGTCTGTCTGTCCGGCTGGCTGGCTATCTGCCTGTCCATCTGTCACACCCAATTTGCTCCGAATCTACTGGACCCAATTTAGTTGAAATTTGGTACACATATGAAATTCTGTGACCCAAATATGGACGTGTAACGTGATTAAATGAATTTTGAATATATATATTTAAATTCGTATATAATATATACTTTTCGTAAACACTCAGCTTTTCAAAAAAATTTTTGCTTACTGTACCGTGTGACATATCAAATAAAATGACTCGTTGTGTGTGTTTTTTTTTATAACTTTAATATAAGTACTTTTAAAAATATTAAAGAAAATGTATGAAAATTTACCATACCTCCTATCCTATCTCCGAAACTACTGAGTCTAAACTTTTGTAAAAGATACAGAAAATGGTTCTTTAATTCATAGATAGATAGACTGACAGACAGATACCATAGCAGACAGATACCATACTATGGTCTTAAAATAACAAGGTAAATCCCTCAATATTGTGCGTACAAACTTACATTACATTTTCAGTTGGAATGTATTGGAGTAGGGTAGGTACATGTTTTTGTTAAGTTTGTTCTTTGGATAAATTCATCCCAACTAAGGCAGCCTAATATTGTGTGTGGGCCGACACGCACTTGGCCGGTTTTTCTTTCTATAATAGCTTCGGGATCTTAGCTTTGGTCACGCATCTCGGGGGAATTTGTTAATGGATTTTGCCGTTACGAAATTCTCAGTAGCCTGGAGTTTCGATTGGAATGCTCTGCCTCAAGCATTGACACGACACATCGCCGTCACTTGAGCGTCGATTCACCTAGGGCTCCCACGCTGCGTATTCCATCACTCAATAACCTTTTGGCCTCATTGGCACTAATTGGCAGTCTGAAGTCTGCAGTTTAGCAACTCTGGTCTGTTACCTTTTCACGCGTTAACAGCTTAACGGATATCGATGAAATTTGACTTTGATACTTTTTATCCCAGTAGTATGTTCCCTTGAAATAATTTCCGACCTCCACGCGGGCATTGCCACAGAAAGAACCTACATAGTTAAAGTACGACACTACTTAGATGTAGCATCGGCAAAATTCGTAAAACCGATCACCGTCCGAACTGAGTGCGCCTTCAAAATCACCAATCTATATTACTGCTTTTGGTGAAAATGATCTTTACGGAAATACAATAATTTGGTAAGTCATATAAGCAAATACATTCGTAAAATTGAAATGAATGAATGGAAATTCTCAAATTGATGCGACATCTAATTCCTAACTTACCCTGCCAGAACATCGCAGAAGAACGTCTCAGTGACTACGGCATCGAACTGTTGCCTGACCAAAGCTTCTTTAACAGATGGAGTGTTGATCATTTCGAGTGAAACGTTTTTTGAGAACTCCTTGACGAAAGCGAGTCCAAGATTGGAGTGCTTAGGGTCAGTCATGTCCACTCCTGGAAATAGAAAGAATAGAATTCAATAACATTATTATATACAGAGACGTATTTAATAATGACACTAAATCAAACGATACACAATGGCAGTGGGAAAATACGCACACACACCACACTCACATCACACGTACACTGATATACAATACAACACCTGAAATCACCTCTCAAGTCTCCACTCTGGAATTCGTACCCCGAGCCCCAAGATACAGACTAACTGTCTAGTTTGGGGTTCACTGGCAAATAATACTTTGTGACATAGCTATAGGTAACATTTTAATCTACTCATGTCGTCTCAATTTGGTTTTAACTTGTAAACCTGCTTACTGTATTACCTGGACAATAAACTATTTCTATTTCTATTCTATTCTATTTTTTCTGACTGCCTCGTTGATCTATTGGTCGCAAGCGTTAATACTGAGCATGAGGTCCAGTTCGTTCCCAGATCGGGCAACGTGTTAGTGGGCTTTGCCATCTGAAATTTCTCAATAACAGCCCGGATTCTGGATTTGTGCTCGGCTCGTTCCCTATTACATGGGACTTAAACATAACCAGCAATATGTGTACTGAAGTTACACAGTGGGGAATACACGCGTAATGTAATGCTAGAAAAAGGCCTCCATCGAGCATGGCAACAAATTCTTTTGGTGAAGGACACTGGTCAAAATTGTCTAAGCAGTTTTATATGAAGCAATACAAAGTGTTTTTTCGTCTATCATGTTAGTATAAGCTAAGTATGAGATGAGAATGATTACATCTGACATGTATATACGGCAGTAGTCACCAGGGTGACTAGAAAATTGTACTAAACTGGACCAGCTCAAAGTCAAAGTTTCTCTGAAGTGTGGCCTACTGTACAATGACCGCGTACGGTCTTTATATGAGTATGAGAGCCAGAGTCTTTCTCTGAGATAAATTCACATACCTGCGGAAAACCTCTGGACTGTGCTTATGTCAAGAACATGCAACGTTTTTGGAGGATTCTTGACTTTTTCTGGGTACGGCGTCGCCCATGTCACCTGAAAGAATAACAGTCTACGTCATTAGTCTTGTAGTGGCAAAAACGAACGACTGTTCTAGGTTTGGTCCCCGCTTTACAACACTAAGTTCAATGAGAAATTCTCAGCAGAATCCCTATTATTGCTATCCAACATAATACCACATTTGGAATTTTGGAACAACTTGATATAATTTGAACTCAATCATTGAAATTGTGGATTGGTTTATGCACGAAAACACGTCAAGCTATTAGATGGATAAGATCAATAATCCATTTATTCGGTGCACACAAAGGAAATACGACAACACACAAAAACACAATTAAAAGATAACAAATTAGGTACATGAATATACGACCAGACATATACAAAAAAAAAAACAATTAAGAAATAAAGTGACACTAATGAAGTAATGACACACTTTAACATTGGTACAAAGTACGGTGTGCGTCTCAAGGTTGCACTAAATGGGAGACCAGCTGAGCATGATTAGATTTCCCATTTCCAGTTTATTTTTACGGAAAACAATGACGAGGTTAGCTTTGTATACATATACTGACTGAAGATGAATGTACCCATTGCAAACATATCTGGATCCAATTGAAGAAATGGATATTACCGTGTGTCCTCCGTTTATAGTAGAGCATCCACGATTCCCTTCCCGAGCGTGTTATGGCTGTGAGAAGGTGCTGGTATGAGGACCAGGATGTGGTAGCCATATGAGCTGGTTATAGTTGCTAACAGCAGTAGCACGTTGAGCTTCATTATGTTCTGAAACAAAAATAATTATAATTAGTACAGACGCCAGCAGGTCAACCTACCCGAAACTGTAAAATTTTCCCAATCAACTTTGAACCTTATAAGTTAGTGATAAAGTTGAAAATCGATTAAAGAAATTTGACAAATAGTAGTAGGTTGATGTGCTGGCGTCTGTACCATTGATATTACATGGAAGATATCAAAGTTTAAAAAAAAACATAAAAGTGTTAGTATCCAAAGACTCTGGATCAGACTCAGAATCTGACGACTATCTTTGTTATTTTTGTCTGTTGTCTTCTACCATATGGTTATTCTTATTTCTTTTTTATTTGTTTTAAATAATTTGAATTATTTTGTGCCCTTGCTGTTTTGCGTTTAATTTTGTTTTCTATTGTATGATTTTCGTATTATGTATTTTGATTAATTTTAATGTTTTCGTCTTTTTTTATCTATAAGTGAACGATGTGGTCTCGTATAGTTGGAAAAAAAAATACAAGTGTGCGCCACTTGTATTTTTTCCTGTTTTGTACTAATGCACACTGTAATTGTGTAGCGTCTATTGGAGATCGGATTCAAATATTAATTTGGAATACAGCGTTACTTTTAATATGTTGCCGAAACTTTACAGATAATTATGATGAATATCAATAGGTTTGATAGAAATTCTTATTTCTTTTTATATTAAAGCTGTACGCGTAAAAATTCTTTGATTGAGTAAAATTAGAGTTAGCGTTATTTTGGGCTGGAGTTCTGCGGGACCATGTTCTTTTGTGTTACAATGATTTGAGCTTTCATTTAGCCATGGAGCATAAGTTTCATTTTGAATCCATTTTCGTAATAAATTGGATTTTGTTATCTTAGCGACATGCAATATTTTTTAATAACAAGGTTTTAAAGATCACAGTGGTAACTCACATGAAATCAATGGCAAAATTCTCTTACTGGCCCAGATTGAAGGAAGGTTGTCTTAGAAAAAAAACCGAAATATAATACAACGAATTGTTTGTAACCTACTTTTACTACTTATTGTAATCAAAGGTTTTTAGTATCAATAAAGTTATTATTTATTATTTATTGTCTTTGTGCAATTAGGTAGATACTCGTATAACGGGACCTAAATTGCCAAACCAATTATGGTTTTCTGAAATGACGACGTTCACTAGGTGGCAGCACTGAGACCAGCAGTGCTATTCTGTAACCATTAGTGAATAGTCCCGGGAAATCCCGGAACCGAAAGTACCGGGAAATCCCGGAAATTTGCGTTGTTTTAGGAACCGGAATTTCCAAAACCAAATCCCGGTTCTTTCGGTACTTTCGGTAAAAGATTCGCGTTTAGAATTTTTCTAATTTTATTGCCTAAAATCCGACCGCTGCACTGTTACTATACTACCTAGCTACCACCGTTGCTACCTGTAATACAAGAGCATGATGCGCGAGGGTGCGGAGGTGCGGGAGGGGCAGGTGGCGGCCATCTTGTAGACGCGCGTCCCGCTTAGTTAGATTGTGATCGCGTCTTCGGAATGTTGTGCTAGTGGGATTTCGGTGTACAGTGCTTTGCAAAAACTACTCAAACAAGACTACTTCTTTTGGAAAGTGAGTATTTATTTTTATAAAACAAAATTAATGAAACATGAGCGGCTTTATATAATTATTTAGTTATTGTAGCCACCATTCTCATTCTCCATCCTCATTTTGAACATAAAATACGAGCAGCTGATTGTTCACCAAGCCACCAACCGACATGGGATTGGTTGGGAAGTTCATTTCATACGTACACTAATAAAATTTGCTGTTCTAAAGTTTTACATATTCAGTTTATTTTTAATGTTACTTACGGCACAATAACACTACAATGCACTGTATTAATTAAGCAAGAACTAGTTTAGGTACGACTAGCTGTTTGTTTACCAACCTACATGGGGTTGGGAAGCTTATTTTATTCGTAGACGAATAATATTAGCTGTTCTAATTATATTTTTAATAAGCTTTTTTTTAATGTTGCATACTTTACCTTAAAACTACAGTGCACTGTGCTATTGATTAAACATCAAGTAATTTAGTCGGTACCAACGTTTTTCGTTTAACTTTGTATTTCAATAATTACTCTATATTTTGTTACAGACGATGGATTTTGAGGCAGTCCTTAATAAAGCCAACGATAAAACGTCAGTATGGCATTATTGCCTTAGATCTAAAGACAAAAATAACGCGAAATGCAAAACGTGTAATAGAATTTTGAAGTGTACTGGAGGTAGTACGAGTGGTCTCCAAAAGCATTTGAAAAATATGCATCAGATAAGCATGAACACAGCAGATAGTCAAGTTCCTCAAAGTGTCGAATCTCCTTCAACATCGACAAATACTGAAATAATACCAAAGAAAAAAGCGAAATTAACTGATTACTACGAATCTGACGCAAATCCTTCCATGGAACTCATGGTTTCCCGAATGTCAGCTATGGATGGATATCCTTTCCGAACATTTGTGGAGTCTGAAGATCTGCGAATGCTGTTTCGAAAATCCGGACATAAATTGCCGAAGGCTGCAAATTCAATTCAAAATATTGTAATAAAACAAGCAGACAAAAGAAAACAACAACTGATCGGCGAAATCCAGAGACTATTAACAGAAGGACATAAATTTTCTATATCTTTTGACGAGTGGACGTCCATTCGCAACAGAAGATATATTAGCCTGAATCTGCACTCACAGCGTTTTCCCGAAAATTTCAAAAATCTAGGACTAATAAGAGTGCACGGTTCATTATCAGCAAAAAGATGCATCGAAGAAATAAAGTTGAAATTAACAGAGTTTGGAGTGACTCTAGAAAAAGATATCGTAGCTCAAACAACAGACGGATGCAGTATGATGATTAAGTTTGGGAAATTTCTGACGTCCTACCACCAAACTTGTATTGCCCATGCCCTTCAACTTGCGATCGTTGATGTATTTTACAAGAAAAGTAATGCAATACCTGAAGAACCAATGGAGCCGATAATCAGTTTTGCTGACGCTGAATCAAGTGATGACGACGACGACGTTCCTTTATCGGAATTAGCTCGGAAAAACAGCACCAATGAATATGTCGCTTCTGACAACGGTTCTGACGACGACTCTGATGCCGTGGAGGTTGTGGAATCAAATAATTCATCGCTCGACGAACGAGAGTTTGCATATCACGATCTAATTTCAAAGGTAAAAACCGTTGTCAAGTTATTCAGGAAATCACCAACTAAAAACGACGACATACTACAAAAATATGTCATCGCTGATTTTAATAAAGAATTTGCACTGACAAGTGACTCGAAAACGCGATGGGGCAGTTTAGCAAAAATGTTGCTGGCATAATATGCGTAATTACCAGTAAAATTATACTAAATAAGACTGATTTAGTGTCTATAAAACAAGAAATAAAACGTTTTATTTGATTTGATTAAAATGTTTTTACTTTGCCCTGTCATTTCGTCTTTTTTTACTTTCTCCGTTTCAACACTTTCAACTCTCTTACAAAGACTTATTAAAGTATCAAAAGTATCGATAGTACCGGGAATCCCGGTTCTTAAGCCAGAAGGTCCCAAAAATCCCGGTTCTTTAAAACAGCACCGGTTCTGCATTCCCTAGTAACCATCTCACCGTGAGAACTTAGGTGAAGTGAGCTCGGAGTGAGCTGTCAGTCCCTAGCAGCAGGTGGAATGACAGCTCACTTCACGCTCACTTCACCTAAGTTTTCATCGTGAGATTATTACAGAATAGACCGGCAGGTTCGGACACCTGTCAAAAGTTCAAAGTGCCTAATTTTTTTTTGTCGTGACTGAATGATAAACGAATGGATGAAAAGAATGATGAACGTCATCATATATTTTATATTCATTGTCGAAATGGAAAAACTCTTGTCAAATTGGCGCCAACTGTTGGCGTGAGAATTTTCATACCATAACAGTTAGATCTCTACTCGTGGATCCTCTTAAAATGTACATTGCAAGTACTTAAAATCTACACGAGGTGACAATTACATAGACCTACTTACAATTAATAACGTACACACGTCCCGTGGACATTTCAATCTATACCTTTCTATTATAAGCTGACCTCACATTGTATACTATTTTCATACAATGAGAGTTAATCTTAAACTAGTAGTCTAGTATTTACATTGTTACTAATAAACAAGCCGTGGGTTGTTATCAGTCAGATAAGTAATAAATATGATAACATGGTAGGTAGTCTTTAGTCTCTGCACAAGCAGACGTTTTTATCTTTGCCACTCGACTTTGGATTTAATCTTAAATTGTCAATAATACACTGGTTTGTATGTGATATAGTTTATATCAAGCACATATTCAGCCTTTTTAATGTTACCACTGCTGGGACACATACCCCCTCTCTTCGAGAGGGAGTGGGCTGTAATCTACCACGCAAGCCGAGTGCGGGTTGGTAGATGTCACATGTCTTCGAATTATGTATATTATATCAAGTACTAAAGTTTAAATTAGGAGCAGTGGTGGCCCAGTGGTAACAGCCGCGACTTTCGAATTGTAGGTCGTAGGTTCGAACCCAGACAGGCGCTAATTGCGTAATTAGATAGCTGGTTCTTTCTCATAAAGCACAAAAAAAAAGTTAATCAGAGGGTGATTTACTTTAAAAAATGAGTTCACTTTCGAATTTAGAGCGGTCACTTGAGTGAGGTTTGAAGTGACCTTTACAGAATAGCAGTTCAACGATACTTTTAACTGTGATAATTAAATTAAAGTAGTAATTCATAAGGTATGTTTGCTATGCGAGCGCAACCTTGTATGACCATTATCGTTATTAGATATTATCAATCTATCACATTGTAGGTATTTGATTTGTTGAATTGATATTTATATTTAAGTTACAAAATATTACATCAGCTGAAAACTCTGCTTGCGCCAAAAAAAACAGATAGCAGCTCCTCGTCAGTTTTGTTTTTTGTACACGACGCGACGCATAAACACTACCAGTGGCCATTGACCCCGTCATCAGTTGTAGTTGCATTGCTGTTGAATTTATGAGTTTAGTTTTTTGTTTCTAACTTCGTTGGGTTTTAGATTAGTTATTTATCACTTCTGTTTAATTTCGGCAGTTAATTTACTTTGACACCGTAGCCCAGCCATAAGAATATGGCTGCTTAATCAACTATATTTTGCCTACTGTAAACTATATGCAGACATATTTTTTATACCAAATACTAGTTTATTTTTTTGCATTTTATCTACCTAAATGTGGTGACTAAACAACTAATGATAATAAAGTATGTTATCTAAAGAAGGGCATTCCTGTTACACCGCAATAGTTTAGCGTCCAAACATGCTAAAAAAATATTTACGAAACAAGTGCGACAAGTACAGATTGTTTCGTTTACGTATCAATTGAATAATGTTTGTGAATATTTTATCAACAATAAATAAAAATAAATGGTATTTGTTTGTATTTTTGGACGCTATAAGTAGATACTATTGCGGGTTAACGGGAACGCCCTTGGTACTTTATAATAGTAGGTACAGAATTCACATTGATAGCCGGTCAGCACACCAATGTGAAGTTGTTACGAATACTGCGATAGTTCTTAAGGCCACTATTGTTTTGTTTGGGTAGTAAAGATAAAATAGGCCTTGTACTGTATCATAGCGCTCATCATTATTATTATTTTCTCGTTTACTTACCTACGCTGACCATGACTCTTTGATGCACACAGATAGCTAGAGGTATTAGTCAAAAAAATTGGTGTACGTGCAGGTACCACATCAAAGGTCTTAATTTTCCAACTGGTAACCAATTACCGATTCTTATGTAAAGTCATAATGTGTGTATATTATTTTAATTTCAAATTGGTACCTATTGACTTGAATAAATTGTTCTTTCGTTCGTAGAATTCATAGAAAATTGTGTTATGGGTTTTGTAAGTATGTAGTAGCCACGAAAAAAAAAGTCTGGCAAATTGAATTGAGGATAAACTTTGCAGTTGACAGTTGATTAAAAAAAAAAAAAAAAAACTTGCAAAATTGCTTTATAATTGTATATTACTGATTAAATATTTTGCATGCCATCACTGCATGGCGGAATGTGTCTTTGCACTGAATTTTATACATCTTTTGTACCTTATTTTATGCAAAAAAACTATTTTGATTTGGTATGAAGAACCAAAGCTACAAAACAGCAATTACTCAAACTATTCGTAGATGTGTTACTCTAAACATCGACGAAATTCGAACGGCGTCTCGTTTTGAATCCGTGATGTTTGACTTTAATTAAAAACAAATCAGTTGCTTCCGAGTTCCGTGCGGTCATTTGAGTGAAGTTCGAAGTGAACTTTAGAGAATCGCCCAAATTACTATTTTAGTAAAGTTATTGTTTAGTC
This sequence comes from Xanthia icteritia, assembly GCA_949128155.2. Taxonomy (NCBI): domain Eukaryota; kingdom Metazoa; phylum Arthropoda; class Insecta; order Lepidoptera; family Noctuidae; genus Xanthia; species Xanthia icteritia. Next base: position 4,534,405 of record OY855862.1, on the reverse strand, counting down.
AACATTGAAATAATGTTGCTAGGATCTATTTACCGGTGCGATATGTGTCTTGAATAAAGATCATTCATGTCAAACGCGACGAACCTATTTCACTATGATGACGTAAGATGGCAACACTATTCTAAAAATAAACTTGTTTGTTAATCAACCAGTCACAAGGACCTAGCTGTGTATTTATTTTCCTGTGCAAGGAGTAGTGTTGTTATTACTAACCTAACCTTTGACTTCGTCGAGGAATCATGATTCTTTGTATACTGGGACATAAAACAAACAATAATCCGCTTTAAGTTAATTTAAATTAGAATACTTTCCCTATACGTTTTTATTTTTCTGTACCTCCTACCTGTACCGCTACTCTAGACATATATTCTTTGTCAAAACAAACAAAAAAAATAAAAATAAACCCACAATTTTTTTTTTCAATTTCACATTTAGAACACCGCACAAAAAGTTTTTAATAAGTACACCGAAACGTCAAAAAACTTTTTTTTTCTATTTTTGTTGCGCACTACACATTAACACACGTCTACGTTGTGCGTTAAGTAACCTTGACTGCCGGTAGTAGAACTAATCCACACAGATTATATAGCCTGCGGCATTGTGACTGTTTTCCATATTATTACATCAGTTTTTGAATAGTTAGGGCAGGCTTTTTTAATTGGCCGTTTCCGTAAGATGATGTTAATTTATATATTTTATTATTTATGTACTTACACAGAAAAATAGAAACAGATAAGATATTATAATCATAATTATGAGTACAAAGGTACTGCTTATTTTTTAAGAATTTTTTTCCAGCAGACCTGCGACAGGAGAAATGTAGACAATAGTGTGTGAGAACAAGAAGAGAAAAATATAAATATGCGAAGTCTTAAACTAAAATATTGAAATAAACTTACACGTATAACGTAATAAATTATCATATACTTACTTAAATAAATACATAGAGCTTAAATATATAAACATACATACTATAGGTATATAAATACTTACAGTTGAGAGGAAAGGTAATGCTCTTTTACTCGATATTTGAATTGTGATGTTGATAATTTTGCCAGCAAATAAACGAAAGTAAACATTAAAAAAAATTATATGTTTTTTTTTCCTAACTACGTACGGAATCCTCGCGCTCGGTGGGCGAGTCCGACTCGGTATTTGCTGTTTTTTTTTTTTTAATTTTTGGTGTGGGCTGCAATTGTGGTAAAATAATGAATGTTAAAATTGTTGTGGTTAAGCAATACTATTATAGAGATAGATAAGAAACCAAGTTCATGGACCCGCTAATTACGCAATACATTTTCGTAAACGATTACGACAAATTTGTTTCATTTTGACAGTTCAACGACATTCATTGCGTTATTTACGTTGTTGAGCAGATTTATTTTTCGAACTTATGAAGCGATGGATTAGCAATTTGTTTCAAAACTATTCAAATTCCGATTGATCGTGTATTACGTAATTAGGGTACAGCATAGGTATTCTTTGTCGATACAGCAACCTTATTACGTAACACACTTTCAATCACAATCCGAGAGTTTTAACGGATATTGCTAATCCATTGCTTCATAGATTTCAAAAATTCGTTTGCTCTACAACGTAAATAACGCAACGAACGTAAACGTAAATAATTTTTTTTGGGGTCATCGACCGCAGGTATTTTATTTACTTGAAGTATGAGTTTAAAAAATAAGTGACTCACGACATACAGTCAAGATCCATTAGACATTCCTCATCATTATTATTGTACCAAAGGTATTTACATGATTAAAAAACTAACAGACTTAAAATAATAATAATAAAATGTACAAGTAAGTATATTAAAAAAGTGGGGGATAATTATAGGCCACCAAAAAATTCGTCCGCATCGCTGTCAACAGGAAAAGTGCCCAAAAGGCTGGCAGCATTGTCACGTTGAATGGCAATGCTGATTCTTTGGCCAAAGAATAATGCCATATTTTGATGCCCTATAATTATCCCCCCTTCCTCATCATAATACACTTCCTTACAGAGACTGGATATAGTTTTAGAAACAGGAATGTAAAGAGAGTAGATGATCCTGTGCCCTGCAGCAGAAAAAAACAGGTTTATAAAAATTAGTTGCCAATTCTTTCGATCCCCAGCTATGTTGTAATTCTCCATTAGGGAGAATTACAACAATTTGTGCTAGTTTAATTGCAATAGGCTCACTATTGCAATTAAACTAGCACAAAACCAGATTACTGACAAATCCCTGTTCGAAAAACCCAGTAACTAACGAGGTGATCACTCCCACTCCTCTCTAAAATCAGTATTCATTTATGTTCTCATCTAATTCAGGGCCAATAGGGTCAACAACCTTTCGAGACCGGTTCTATTCATCTGGCTAACCATTTTGTTTTAATTAAGCGACCGTTACATCTTTGCAGATGACAAATAAATAGAAACTAAATTGAAAGCATAGTCAACGGAGAAGGCAGCTACTGGTACTCATTTTTTTAACCATATTGTGCGTTTGCGCTACTTTTACCTAGTACACGCAGAGATTAATTTTAATCATAAGATTAATCTTGTGCAAAAAGTTCTTACGAACTCGGTGTAGGGGTCGTAAGCGCGACTTCTGATGGAGGGGGGGGGGGGGGGGGGTTATAAAATCCAGTTTACAACAAAGTGTTGTTGGGTTTATCTGTAAGGATTTTTTAAGTAGCAGCCTGATGTCTGAATGTATGCCCCACTGGGCACAGTTGGTGGCAATGGGCGCGCCACCTACACCTAGCCTTTTCCAAACTACTTAATGTTGGGATCAGCTTTCAGTTTAACTGGATGCAACTGAATACCAGTATTTTACGTGGAACGACTGCCTATCTGACCTCCACAACCCGGTAACTGGGTAACACGATAGCCTTTTGACTTACCAGTATCATAGTTTTGGGCTTATTACTACACGACTGTCAAAGATCTACGAATGACAGCCGGGACCAACAGCTTAAGGGGCCTGCGGAGTATGCGTAGTTCATACAAACATAATAGCAAAATAATTTGTAAATCAATGACGAGATATAAAGACGAGATAAGAGGAATTTCAGATACCTATCTATAGAAATTTTATTTTTCTCATAACTGGTCTTTATATCAGTTTCCATTCAAAATATATATTTGGGAGCCTAGATTTTCTGTAATCCAATCGGAATAAATACACGCTACCTTAAGAATATGTTTGATTTACAAATGATTATGGTTTTACGTTTGTATGAACCACGCATGCTCCGCCGGCCCCTTAACGTGCTTTTCGAGGCACGGAGGGGTCTCAATATGTAATGGATGGTCACCCATCCACGAACCGACCGCGGCAAGCGTAGCTTAACTTCGATTGACCCGTGCGGCTATTTTTATTTATTCACGAGCCTTTCCCCGCCTATTACACAGAACATTAAAGTAGCTGGCGAAATATGGGTGACGATACAAGGTCAAATAAATTAGCGATTAAAGTTACTAAGGCCCGGACTCCACTAAAGCGGAGATGTGGAGATCCGGAGATATCCGAAGATGTCCGAAGCGGAGTACTGGAGCGGATATGTGTGCTGGCGAGAGCGGAACTGTGCTGCGTGCGGGGAGCGTTGGATGTTCACAGCTCACATCTCCGCTTTGTGCTGCCGCCTCTGAGAAATGCTGTCGCTGAGAAATGCTTTATGCATTGCCGCTCGTGGGGGACGAGACGGGGAATGTGGGACTCCTGTCGGAGTGACAGTATACCCACTAAAACTCAGCGGTGTTCCCACATCGCCGTGATGGGAGGGCCATGGGAAACCGGCTCAGCCTTTACATCCACAACCCTCCCGGCGCATGCCCGCCTAGCTGGCGGGCCCCGCATGTCCCCCAGGCTGGGGGGCTACGGGAATGGCCGGGAACACCTGGCCATTCCCGTCCGACACTGGTGGAGGCCTGTGCAATACAGGCAAGGGTGCCCCCGCATCCGTTGCCTGCTGGCCTCCACCTGGGAGGAGTCGGAGATGACTATCAAACTGATGTCTTCTTCGACCTCTCCTCCGCCTTTGGAGCGACGCCGCGTGAGGATCGTCCTCCCGCGCGCACTGATTGATTGTACTGCCGCCTAGCTCAACCTCGGCGAGGCACAGCTCACAACTCCGCTTCAATCGCGCCATACTAATAAGATACATCTCCGCTCAGTGGTATCCACTGAAGCTGAGTGGAGACGAGATATGTGAATAACGAAATTCTATTGGTTGTTTTTTTTTTAAACGTTGCCCTACACTAGGATTTTCTCGTGTATCGTGGGTTAGTTTATAAACATTTAAACACATCTCGTCTCCGCTTCGGTGGAGTCCGGGCCTAAATCAGTTTTTTTTTGTTGTTTTACACGGGTTTAGGTATCAATACCACCACGTCTGTAGACTGCGGTCGTTGACCACAAAAAATACATTAAACCATATTTTTTGGGCATTGTTCATTGGTTTAGATTTCGTTACCCATCAAGACTGCGGAGCGTTTCGCTAGCTAATTTCATTTGAGCTTTAACCCTTCGGGGAATATTTAAAATATTTATGGTATAATAATAATGAAATTAAACCTACAGAATTGTAATGCTTGGCTGGTTGTTTATCTCTTTTGCTGACTATTCCTGTTAAGTCCTGTCACGCCAAAGTAGGTAACCTCGACAATTCAACCAGTGTCGTAAATATCTAGATATTATACTGGATATCTTATTGTGATTGTCTTTACATTCAGAAATTTCACGCTCTGATTCATTTTTCAGATCATAGAATTCAATTTGTTAGTACAGTACAATCTCACTAATCCGGCACTTCAATATACCGATACGTCCAATAATCCGGCACCCTCCGCCCGCTCCCTCGCCCCTCCCATCGCCACGCACCGCGCATGCGCTCCGACGTCGTCTATTTCTTCTTATTTATTATGAATTTTTCCATACAATCCAATAATCCGAACATTCCAATAAACCGACTTAAAAATAAAAATAAAACTTAAAAAAAAAGAACACTACTTACATTATGCAAAATAAATTTAGTTTTGGAACTCGGTGACTGGTTGTTTGATTCTTTTTTTAATTTTTTTCTTTGCAAGTTGTGGAATTACTGATAACTTACATAACCAATTAAAAAAAAAACAAAATTAATTATAAAAAGAAGAAAAATATTTATAAACATCAACGAAATAGATTTATAAATACAGATAGATTAGAATAGATTTATAATTATTTAACATCAACGAAATAGATTTACTAATAAATGTTTTTTTCACTAACTTACGTTTTACCACTTCTGGGCAACTTTCCATCTCTCTTTCAATCACGGAACCTATCCAGCTCGTCCCGCCATCTCCTACGTGGTCTGCCGCGACCCTGGCATTGTTTCATGGCACCAAAAACCACTCATCACCACTATGGTATCATCGAAATCGGTTGACGTGGTAAAGAATCGATGAACATACATTAATGAAGTCGTTAAAAAAAACCGACGAATTGAGCCCTCCTCCTTTTTGTGAAGTCGTTTAAAAAGGCTTGCTTCCGCAATCTGTAGAAAGAATAAGAACCATTGGGCAGTTGTAAGACTGTAGCTTCACGACATTTGATTTGTTAACTACTTACTTATGCCCAAACTTCTCATCAGGTGTGCCCAAATTACGCTACTAGTGGGAGGTTTAGGCACTTTTGACTAGGTTCAGAAAACGCAATGTGTTTAGATTGTAACAAGGCTGTTCTTGACAAAAAATCGTGCTGTATATTTCAAACAAAACATTAACAAAAGTTAATGTTTTGTTAAAACATTAACAAAAGTTAATGTTTTCATTGAAATATTTTATGCCTTTAGCACATACTAATAATAGTATGTGCTAAAGGCAGAAAATATTTGTTTATCTTAGGATTTATTTGATTTGGGCCGATTTTTCAATCCTCAGTTAAATCGTTGAATAGTTATCTAGCGTATAAAATTATATGCCTGTTTATCAGGCGAATAAATCTTTTCAATTTTTCAATCGTATATTAACTGGAGAATAGTTATCTGTGGTCTTTGTTAACCAACTTCACACTATCATGTGCAAGCGAGATGCACAGATACAATATTCAACCTGTTAGACAAGAATAGAAACAAAACGTATGTTTGACATTTTGACGAGATTTCTTATCTTTTGTTTAGATCCACAGATGGTCAGCAATTGTGGCGACCTTTTTTGTTGTTGTTGTTTTTAGCTCAGTTGATAGGAGTGGGCACGTATTTAGTTGCAAAAGGATCAGTTAAAAAAAAATCTTCTGTGTGTTAACTGTGTTTTCGACTTGGTACTAAAAGTTGAGCCTAATGGTTTTAAATTGTTAAATAATGTCGTCTCGAAAACATAAGAAAAATGATATATTTGGAGACATTTCAAAAACTATAGTCAATTGAATCAAAAACATCCATGTTTTCAGAAATACAAGAGCATGAAAACGCAGAGGCAAAGCTCATTAAAACCCCAAACAAAACAAACGTCAAAACATTATTTATTCCATAGAATAAGGCACTAACTGAGGCTTGAAGGGACAGTTAACTTTATTCCTCAGATAAGTTAATTATTCGACGAATAAAGCCTATCTGACGATTGAACAACTGATTTTTTTGCTATCTATCGAATAAACCCTATCTGTCTGTTTATCTGAGGATTGAAAAATCGAACCGATTTTCAATCCTTTTTCTTTTTTTCTTTTTTCTCAGGTAAACAGACAGATAGAGTTTATTTAGTTGGATAACAAAGACCACAAATAACTATTCTTCAGTTAATATACGATTGAAAAATTCAAAAGATTTATTCGCCTGATAAACAGCCAGATAATTTTATACGCTAGATAACTATTCATCGATTCAACTGAGGATTGAAAAATCTGCCCTAAACTGTCCGATTACCGGTTGAGGGTGGGGAACATTGTCCACACCCTCGCCTGTGAAAGAAGAGATGCGGTGCTAACCTTTTAAAACTAAAACACAAAAATAACGTTAAAACATTAAATATATTTACAAAAACTTAAAACAAACAAAACAACACTAAACTCTCTTCTTCTTATTCTGTTTTTCGTTCGTCTTCTTCCCCGAAAGTTTTCTGATCACAGTCTTGATCAAGAACGTCAAGAGCGCGATGAGCACGGCAATCACCGCGAGCAGAACGATCACGAAGTCGAGCATCCAGCGCTCGTACCAGCTGTACTTCAGAGATAGAGAGCGGAGGTGGTATGCCCCTGTAAAAAGAAGTTATGTCTTAATTCTTTTAAAAGATCAGATAAGCAGTCGCTCCATGTAAAATTCTGATATTCAGCTCCATCTTGTGAGCCAACCCCAATATAGTTGGAAAAAGGCTAACCAGATGATGATGCTTTTACAAGGTCAAATTGACAGCTTCATTGGTCCAGTGATCGCGAGCGCAACAGTATTTTTTTTTATTTTGTTTTTCCGTCAGGAAATTCTCAGTGGCAGCTTGAAGTGTGGACCTCAATGACCTATACCATAGTGCAGTAAATAACGCAGTTTGGGAAAAGGCCTTTTGCTCCTTCAGTTGGTACCTAAAGGATCGAATATTGATAACTGTGCTGGATAAATGGGTCTTAAATCTAGAATGAGTCAGCCTTTTTAAGTTTAGAAGACAATTTTTGTATAGTTCCAACAATTTTTCTAGTTCCATTAGATTTTCTATTGGAATCTACACTAAAAACGAGGCTTTCTTAAAAAACCGATTTATCCGTTTTAGAGCTAAGATGCCACGGAGAGACAAACAAAGTTTTCAAGCTAACAACACCTCTCTTTTTGAGTCTTCGTCGTCGATTCAGGTTTAGAAACTGTCGGAGAATTAGGAGTCACGAGTGAGGAGTGGATGAGTAGGTATACCTTTGGTCTCAATCGCGAGCGTAATGTAATGGTTGATCAGAAACTGTGGCGTCGTTGGACGAGACTGGAACAGGTGGGAGAGGTGCTTCGCTTGCTTCGAGTATCTGCAACAAAAACATTTTTAGAATAGGCTGTAATGAATTATCAATCATCCATTCATCATTTCTTGGCCTTGTCTGGTCTTGCCATACTCTTATGCATGGCCACATTAATTCATACTAAAACTTTCCTCGCAACATGTTCTCCTCCGAATGACAAACCCATGACATGAAACTGCCATTTCAAATATAGGTGTACAATAAATGCATTTGGAGTTAAGTTGTATAATATGTCTTTTAGAGAATAGAGGAAAACAGGGTGGAAAGTTCCTCCATTGAAAAGGGAGGATCCTCCAACCGGACGAGTGTTAAGTTACCATTCCATACCCGACCGCAGGACCCACTGGTTTCTATAAATTTCTATGAATTACCATCCGTAGCTAGCTACGGATGGTAATTAACGAATTAACGAAATTAAACGAAACGTCGATGGCAGCTACGGGTGAGTGACAGGCAATACCTGCAGCCCGACCGCAGACCAGTAGTGCCGCCAACGCTCGAGCGATAACAGGTTTTTCTATCTTCGATCTACTGACTGGAATACGGGCTGCTGCCGCCTGCGGTCGGGTTCAGAATCATGACTACTGCGACATGACGCCGCGACCCGCCGCGTGTAGTTGCTGCCTGCGGTCGGGTACGGAATGGTACCTTTATCTGTTGAGGTACTGTCTAACGCATGCTGCTCGAATTGGTACCTAAATAATATTGATATGTCGCAGTAAGAAGGCTAAAGACATGATATAGTTATACATATAACTATCGGAGTGCCCTAATTTTGTTATTGCGACCAATTTTGACGTACCTAGTTCTAACCCAACTTAACCTATTTGGTTGGAGCGCACGATCTAGTAATATAACTATTAAGTTATATTACTAGATCGTGCTCGTATCATAGTTATATTCCTAGTAAGTTCAAATTCAAAAGTCATTTATTCAAACTAGGCTGAAAATCAGCACTTTTCGAACGTCAAAATTACATAAGACAGTCCCCCAAAAACGCCCGCCCTTCACCACTTCCTAGTGCTTTAGCTGGGAAGAAGAAGTGGCGCAACAAATTCCCCAAAATAACTCCCTAAGATAGTTACGAATCTCTTTCATATAACTATATGACGGTATATAGCTATATTCCTAGGGATATCACGGCTTCAACCATCTTGCGGCGACAGATACGTGCACAGATCGCGCGCTTTTGATTTTGTGATGCAGGATACTGTGACGTCATAAGTTTTTGCGTGTAGTTGTTGCCATACCTTCTAATCAACTCTAAAATTGGATATCATAAGAAAGGGTTGCTTACTTATCATTACTGAGCATTTCCTTCAAAGCTACTCCAAGTTCTGGAACCATGTCTGGTGAGAAGTCAACTTTAAGAGCGTATCCGCGCCGCTGGGCTCGGTCAGCGTTGCTTGGCTGGTCTCCAAAGACTGGCACAGCTAGCAGAGGGACTCCAGCACGAACAGCTTCTAAAGAGCTCAACTGACCACCGTGGGTGATGAATACTTTGATGTTCTTGTGAGCTGCAGACAAAACATTAGATAGATTAGACCTCGTAACTTGAAAGGAGTCGAGGAGCGAATCCATGATTATCCTAGTTATCCTAACTTATACATATACATTATAAATGCGAGAGTGAGTGTGTTTGTTACGGTTTCACGCTAAAACGGCTGAACGTATTTGAATGACACATGACCTAGGTTGGGACATAGGATACTTTTTATCCCGATAGGTCAAAGTCAAAGTCAAAGTCAAATAATTTATTTCAATTAGGCACAAAAAAGGCACTTTTGATCGTCAACATTTAAATAATAATTGATTCTAGTTGCCCCTTCCAAAAGGTAGTTTTCGTATGGAGAAGAATGGGCAAGAAACTCCACCGTTACTTTTTTCCCACGGGATCGAGACTTATGCGGGTGAAACCGCGGCGCCGCCGCCGCGCCGCTAGTCTATTATACTCCTTTGACAGCTACTTATTTACCTCTAATAACAGCAACCTAACAGCAACCTTATCGTAACGAGAACAAAGACCACTGTGATTTTGACAAACTTATTAGTGACTGCAACCCAACAGTAATCTTAATGTAACGAGAATAAAGATCACTGTGATTTTGACTGACTTGTTAGTGACAGCAACTCAACAGTAATCTTATTGTAACGAGAACAAAGACCTCTGTGATTTTGACAAACTTATTAGTGACTGCAACCCAACAGTAATCTTAACGTAACGAGAATAAAGGTCACTGTGATTTTGACAAACTTGTTAGTGACAGCAACCCAACAGTAATCTTAATGTAACGAGAATAAAGGTCACTGTGATTTTGACAAACTTGTTAGTAACTGCACTCAACAGTAATCTTATTGTAACGAGAACAAAGATCACTGTGATTTTGACAAACTTGTTAGTGACAGCAACCCAACAGTAATCTTAATGTAACGAGAATAAAGGTCACTGTGATTTTGACAAACTTGTTAGTAACTGCACTCAACAGTAATCTTATTGTAACGAGAACAAAGACCACTGTGATTTTGACAAACTTATTAGTGACTGCAACCCAACAGTAATCTTATTGTAACGAGAATAAAGATCACTGTGATACAAACTTGATAGTGACTGCAACTAAGAAGTAATCTTATTGTAACGAGAATGTAGATCACTGTGATTTTGACTGACTTGTTAGTGACAGCAACTCAACAGTAATCTTATTGTAACGAGAACAAAGATCAATATCATTTTGACAAACGTGTTAGTGACTGCAACCCAACAGTAATCTTATTGTAACGAGAATAAAGATCACTGTGATACAAACTTGATAGTGACTGCAACTAAGAAGTAATCTTATTGTAACGAGAATGTAGATCACTGTGATTTTGACTGACTTGTTAGTGACAGCAACTCAACAGTAATCTTATTGTAACGAGAACAAAGATCAATATCATTTTGACAAACGTGTTAGTGACTGCAACCCAACAGTAATCTTATTGTAACGAGAACAAAGATCACTGTGATTTTGACAAACTTGTTAGTGACAGCAACTCAACAGTAATCTTATCGTAACGAGAACAAAGATCAATATAATTTTGACAAACGTGTTAGTGACTGCAACCCAACAGTAATCTTATTGTAACGAGAATAAAGATCACTGTGATACAAACTTGATAGTGACTGCAACTAAGAAGTAATCTTATTGTAACGAGAATGTAGATCACTGTGATTTTGACTGACTTGTTAGTGACAGCAACTCAACAGTAATCTTATTGTAACGAGAACAAAGATCAATATCATTTTGACAAACGTGTTAGTGACTGCAACCCAACAGTAATCTTATTGTAACGAGAATAAAGATCACTGTGATACAAACTTGATAGTGACTGCAACTAAGAAGTAATCTTATTGTAACGAGAATGTAGATCACTGTGATTTTGACTGACTTGTTAGTGACAGCAACTCAACAGTAATCTTATTGTAACGAGAACAAAGATCAATATCATTTTGACAAACGTGTTAGTGACTGCAACCCAACAGTAATCTTATTGTAACGAGAATAAAGATCACTGTGATACAAACTTGATAGTGACTGCAACTAAGAAGTAATCTTATTGTAACGAGAATGTAGATCACTGTGATTTTGACTGACTTGTTAGTGACAGCAACTCAACAGTAATCTTATTGTAACGAGAACAAAGATCAATATCATTTTGACAAACGTGTTAGTGACTGCAACCCAACAGTAATCTTATTGTAACGAGAATAAAGATCACTGTGATACAAACTTGATAGTGACTGCAACTAAGAAGTAATCTTATTGTAACGAGAATGTAGATCACTGTGATTTTGACTGACTTGTTAGTGACAGCAACTCAACAGTAATCTTATTGTAACGAGAACAAAGATCAATATCATTTTGACAAACGTGTTAGTGACTGCAACCCAACAGTAATCTTATTGTAACGAGAATAAAGATCACTGTGATACAAACTTGATAGTGACTGCAACTAAGAAGTAATCTTATTGTAACGAGAATGTAGATCACTGTGATTTTGACTGACTTGTTAGTGACAGCAACTCAACAGTAATCTTATTGTAACGAGAACAAAGATCAATATCATTTTGACAAACGTGTTAGTGACTGCAACCCAACAGTAATCTTATTGTAACGAGAATAAAGATCACTGTGATACAAACTTGATAGTGACTGCAACTAAGAAGTAATCTTATTGTAACGAGAATGTAGATCACTGTGATTTTGACTGACTTGTTAGTGACAGCAACTCAACAGTAATCTTATTGTAACGAGAACAAAGATCAATATCATTTTGACAAACGTGTTAGTGACTGCAACCCAACAGTAATCTTATTGTAACGAGAACAAAGATCACTGTGATTTTGACAAACTTGTTAGTGACAGCAACTCAACAGTAATCTTATCGTAACGAGAACAAAGATCAATATAATTTTGACAAACGTGTTAGTGACTGCAACCCAACAGTAATCTTATTGTAACGAGAATAAAGATCACTGTGATACAAACTTGATAGTGACTGCAACTAAGAAGTAATCTTATTGTAACGAGAATGTAGATCACTGTGATTTTGACTGACTTGTTAGTGACAGCAACTCAACAGTAATCTTATTGTAACGAGAACAAAGATCAATATCATTTTGACAAACGTGTTAGTGACTGCAACCCAACAGTAATCTTATTGTAACGAGAATAAAGATCACTGTGATACAAACTTGATAGTGACTGCAACTAAGAAGTAATCTTATTGTAACGAGAATGTAGATCACTGTGATTTTGACTGACTTGTTAGTGACAGCAACTCAACAGTAATCTTATTGTAACGAGAACAAAGATCAATATCATTTTGACAAACGTGTTAGTGACTGCAACCCAACAGTAATCTTATTGTAACGAGAATAAAGATCAATATCATTTTGACAAACGTGTTAGTGACTGCAACCCAACAGTAATCTTATTGTAACGAGAATAAAGATCACTGTGATACAAACTTGATAGTGACTGCAACTAAGAAGTAATCTTATTGTAACAAGAATGTAGATCACTGTGATTTTGACTGACTTGTTAGTGACAGCGACTCAACAGTAATCTTATTGTAACGAGAACAAAGATCACTGTGATTTTGACAAACTTGTTAGTGACTGCAACCCAACAGTAATCTTATTGTAAAGAGAATAAAGATCATTGTGATTGTGTCTGACATGCAAAATCAGAGCTAAAATAATTGTGAATAGACTGTGTAGCTCGTGAAAAAAGTTAATCTTTTACCGCCGTCACAAAATCTGCCAGAATTATGTTCATAACCCAATCGATCATATTCATAATTAACTCGGCCGCATCACAGTCTACTACCAAACGAAGGCCTCTTCCAAGTTGCATAACTCCCAGTTAACCGCCTTCCGCGTCCAGTCTATCCCAAGATCCCAGCTTCCCTTTTAAAGTTGTCACTCTATCTATCCGGGGAGCATCCACGCTACATTTTCAAGGGTGCGATCTACTGCTGCTTACCAAGCACGCTAGGCTGTGGCAGCCATGGCCGCACATGCACATTGGGTGGCAGGCCGGTGAGCGGCTCCTCAAACTTCCACAGCACGGTGTAGGGCAGCGAGGAGAACAGCTGTAGCAGGGCCGCGCGCGTGTGCAGCTTCAACTCTGCAGACTTGATCACCGAGCCCATGCTGAAGTAGACCACACCCTGCGGGGAGCCGTCTAGGAGGTCTTGCAAGTCCTGCGACAACCGGAAATGATATTAGGCTGGACTGAGCTCGTCTACAAGCCTTAATTTGGCGTGCGGCAAAGCAACAGGCTGCAGTTGCACCTGCTGATCCATTCTGTAAAAATTCGTGAAACAGGTGAAGGGAGCATGAAGTGAGCTCTCTCTCCACTTGATGCTAGGGATGACACTATTGAATGACAGCTCACTTCGGGTCAGTTCACACAGAGACGAGTCGTGACGCGACGCGACGGTACTTGAAGAGGTCAGTGGTTTCGCGCTGCGCAGCGCGGCGCCGCGAGACCATCCGCGACGTCGCGAGGCACATCGTGAAGTCGCTGGCGGTACCACGGCTCGCTGCTTCGTGATGCGTTGCGCTACGCCGCGAGGCATCGCGAGGCGCAGCGCGACGCCGCGAGGCATTTTCGAATTATGTGTATCTTTTTGAGTAGTAAATATGGTTATATTTTGTATCACTATCTTAAAAAGTGCGCGCAGCGTCGCTTCGCGTCACGTTTCGGTGTGAACTAAGCTTTAATCTAAGTTTTCACGGTGGGATTCGAACAGATCGGCTGATGCTAGGTAGCAAATGTGGTGATTCCCGTTACAATAACATCTGCAATCCCTATGACGTATTGCAAGTGCGTACATTCCAGAGACAAAGCCAAAATATCTCATGTTCCTGTAATACAGCGACACCCTTAAAACCAGAACACAGCAATGATGCTTTACATGTGGCAAAATGTGGAGTAATTTTACTTTCACCAAAAGTCATTGGCAGATTCAAGCTTCTTCTATAAAAACTTACCTTGGGCAGTGGTGGAACATCCTCATCCATATGATACCCAGCGATGTTGACAACATTAGGAGGCGAGCTGAACACCGGAGTCAAGGATTCGTGGGAGTTAACGAACATTATAGACACGTTGTGGAAGGCATCGTCGAATGGGGGCAGAGTGAGGCCGCGAGCGGCTGCTATAGGTTCGAATAGTTTCTCGTAAAGGCTAATTGTTATGGGTCGGTCTAACCTGGAATAAAAAAATAAAAAAAAAAAAAAACGAAAAAACACGCTTTTTCGCGCACAAAAAATTATAAAATAATTAAAATTACTTGTATTACTTACAATATATGTTACTTCTTTTATATCCAATGATTAAAACAAAAAGCGTAGAGCGCTTTTTAACTGTGTACTTTTAATTTACTACGCTCCACGCTTTTGTTGTCATAAGAAGTATTGTATTGTCATTGGTCCTTGATACGTGTGCAAATTTTCAAGTTAATGGGACATCTTGAAGTTGGTGTAATTTATGTTGAAAGATTCCGTATCATAAATAGATACAGGTCAAGCTAATACAAGCGTGTTAAAAAACAAATTTGTTTTTAGATGAGAATAGAGTTTTTCTTCATTAAGTTAGATAAGAGTGTTTTGTTCAAGTCGCTCTAGCTAGGAAGGTATGTAAAGTCTGTTCAAAAAGTATCTGATGATAGTGTAAACACCCCATTTCAGGTTAAATTCTTACACAATCACTTACTAAAGGGAATTAGTAACACTTTTGTAGATATTTAGGAGGTTTCAACTTTATATCGCACTACTTTTTCCGAAGATTCCGAAGATCATATTACATACAATAACATTATACTTGGAAAATCATCGACGAAAATTAAGGTTATAAAATTAATGTCATTGTCAAATAAAAAAACGAGCGAGCTTTAACAGTAATCTCATATGATGTGTTACATCTGACATCTCACCTTGGTAATAAGCATCATTAAAGCGGCAGGGCCTCGTCAAGGACGTTTCTGACGGCCAAATCTAACACCGCGCGCGCTCATTGGTCAAATCAAATAGCGCGCGC
Source organism: Xanthia icteritia (assembly GCA_949128155.2). Classification (NCBI taxonomy): domain Eukaryota; kingdom Metazoa; phylum Arthropoda; class Insecta; order Lepidoptera; family Noctuidae; genus Xanthia; species Xanthia icteritia. Next base: position 4,518,856 of record OY855862.1, on the reverse strand, counting down.
TTCCCTGGCTTCCTACGGGAAGCTTTGCAGGGAAACGAGGGGAAAGACGTTACACATAAAAAACTGACACCTGAATTTCAGGTTTAAGTATTCAAATGATCAAATCAAAGCACTTGTTGCTAAGTGGCACAACAAATTGGCATCCATAGGTACCTTTTCAGATCCATTTGTTTACTTTTCGTCAAGTGTCTTGGGTTCGGTGTATGTTCAAACGATTCCTTTCTGACTTTTGGCTTTCAAAAACCCAAGATAGCTTGCATTTACTTACCAGCCGAAAACAGTCATTGCAATATGAATAATGGCGTTCAAGGCTCGCTTGGTGAACGGCATGGGCGTGTCCGATGGGTTGAATAACAGAGGAATGGTGGCAACGGACCGGACCTCGTCAATTTGAGCTTCCAGTTGAGGGAACATCTGAGTGGAGGCCAACGTGATCCAGGGAACTTGCTGCACTGCCGCGATACTGAAAAGAGACAACACAATTATCTTTATTGTACCCGGAAAAAGGGAGGGTATATATAGGTACTCTTCAAACATTTAGTAAAAAGCTATTATTTTGACATTACAAACATACACTTCCATTTTATTTTTTGTTTGTATGTATGTATGTAAATTATTGATCTTTAATCCTCGTAGTTCTTGGACAGTCGTTACGGGTAGTCAGAAACCTGAAATCTATCTCACCAAGGGGCGTGTTACCCAGTAACTGGGTTGTGCAGGTCAAGTAGGCAGTCGCTCCATGTAAAATACTGGTATTCAACTTCATCAGGTTAGACTTTAAAACCGACCCTAAAATGCAATGCAACAACACACGCAATGCAGATGATGAAACAAATCGCTATAAATAGTTATCACCAAATGTTGTTCGTTCTGTTTATCGATTCAGCATGATTTGACAAAAATATTTATCAATGAATACATTCAAATATTGTATTGACTATATATTTATATACTGAACATGTACAAGATAATACGTAAGATAACATTATTTTTAGGACCTACACAAATTCCTTAAACTGCATGCCTCGCTGTTATAGTGGTCACAAGCGCTACTACTGACCATGAGATCCTGGGGCGGCAGTCTCGACATAGATAGCGATCGCTATACGACCGTATTCGGTCGCAAAGTCGTAATGGTGTCCCTTAACGCGCGCGACGTGCTTGTGCACAAGCACGGGATTTTGTCGTGCTTGTCAAGTAATTTTGACCATCTAGGGACGCCATTAAGAATTTGTGACTGAATTCGGTCGTATAGGGATCACTATCTATGTCGAGATTGCAGCCCCTTTTTTTTTTTTTGGGTGAGAAATTATCACATAACTTCTCCCGCTCTGGGCGGAGCGGGAGGGCGTGTCAGACTTTTACTGACTAAAACCCACCCGTGTTCCTTCAGTTGCCTGTACGTTGCCAGGGGCCACGGTATCCCTTTCGGACTTTCCTGCAACCCCGACAGGCATCGGTCCTATCGGACCCCTTCCGTTGTGCTGACATCTCTTTAGGGCGCGCGTGGAACACAACGCGCCGTCGACCCAGGCCTGGTCCTTATTGGATGGCGAGCTACCCATTGCTCACCGTCCGCAAGCCCGCGCCTACGGTGGCCGGGAATCGGCCTGCGATTCCCGACGCCCAGGGCGTCTCTTGCGACGAACGTCTCTTGCCTGTGGGGCGTGAGGGCGCGAAATTTGCCTCTTCCTCACGCGTTCTACCTCCTCCTTCGCGATAATTACTGCTTCGCAGAAGGAGGTGACGGCCTCCCATGCCCTCTCGTTCCGTACCATGGCCTGGACCAGTGCCGGACGCGAGAGATCCCCGCCACCGATCGCCTCCACGAGGACACGGCGATGCTCTGCCCAAGCCAGACCTCCACCGTATGCTCCACCGTGTCCTCCGGGCGATCCACGCAGTGATGACACCCGGGCGTTCCCTCCCGCCTGATATGAAACAGGAACCTCCCGAAACAACCATGTCCGGTGAGGACCTGCGTCAGGCGGAAGGTGAGGACGCCGTGGCTCTTTAGCCACTCCTCAAAGAGGGGACTTATCGCCGCAATAGTGGCGTGCCCAGCACTGGGTTGCGACAATCGCACTTTCCATGACGCCATGAGATCCCGCCGGAGCTCTGTCCGCCGTGCCGTGATTTCTCGCGGCATCGGAGTTAAGCCCCGGCGTTTCACCTCCTAGACTGCCGCCCCTGCTATCTAATTACACAACACACTTTGGTTAACGATTACGACAAATTTGTTTCATTTTGACAGTTCAACCACATTCGTTGCGTTATTTACGTTGTTGAGCAGAATGTTTTTTCGAACTTATGCAGCAATGGATTAGCAATTTGTTTCAAAACGATTCAAATTCCGATTGATCGTGTATTACGTAATTAGGGCACAGGTTTCAATTCCCCGGTCGGGCAAAGTGATATTGGGTTTTCTATCTGGAATTTCTCAGTGGCAGCCCGTAGTCTGGATTTGTGCCCGGTTGATGGCAATAGGCTCGCCCCCTATTACATGGGACTTAATAAACATGACTGGCGAAAGGGGTTTTATTTAATATTTAGGTACACCTCTGCCCAACCCTTAGGGGAAACAAGGCGTGATGCTATGATGTACTATAAATTCCTTAATTACTTCGTTGGTATAGCGGTTGGAAGCCTAAAATGCGAGTGTGAGATTAGAGTCCCAGATCAGGCAAATGTTATTGGGTTTTTTATAAATTTATTAATGGTTACCAACTAGAAATCAGACCATCTGGTCTGGTGTGGTTAGTGACCTGATGTCAGAGTATTTATGCCGCCCATGGGCCTCTGACTTGGCCTCACATGCCGTCGAGAAAAATGTCTCAGGCATGCCGCGGCGTTTGCTGGCGTGGAGGTTGGAAATTATCACATGCGGATACCGGACACTACCGGGATAAAAAGTATCCTAGAAAGAAAGAAAGAAAATACATTTATTTAGCACAGGCTAAAAGGCACACAAGTAAAAAGAAATCAAGTAAAAAGAAAGAATACAAAATAAAAAGTGTACAGTGCGTTGTAAGATACTAGCAGGAATGTGTGTCCTATAACCTAACACTCCTGACACAGGTGAAGGTCTCTCTCCAAATCCGTTAACCCGTTAAGGATTGAAAAGGTAACAGACAGACATAATTAGTTTCGCATTTATAATAACAGGGATGTTGATTGGAAAACAAAAAAACTATTTATTCCGTCAGTAAGATAATAAAAAAATATTAGACACGTATTTTTTGCTTTATCGTGTTAATAAAAAAATATTTAGATAAAACGCATTAAAATTGGGGAGTGGGTGCTCGCTACGTCATAATTCAGTATAAAATCTACCGAAGAGTGACGTCGCACAGTGGATCGAAAATCGGCTGTAGAAGACATAGGATCTCGATTTCTTAAATGTTATTTTTTTTGCTGGAAATGACTTCTGCTGATCATTACTGTTCTATAAAATGTCATATGAAGTAATTGTGTGCACAAATGGAAGAGTTATAATTTTTATAAGAAAAAAATGTATGGAGCTGACATGAAAAATGAGGATATCTCTGGAATCGAAAGGTTGGCCATTATATCCTTGCACACTGTTATAGTACTATTTATTTGTGAATTTTTGACATACTTAATATTGCGAAATCACTTGCGATTTTTTTTTAAAAATCCTCAAATTTAAAAAAAATTTAATGTTTATGATATGTACATTTGAATGCTTAAATATGGCTATGCCAAGTGTAACTTACAATATTTTTTATGCTTAGACCAAAACATTCTAAGAAATCACAAAGTCGTATTACCTACTTTGTGATTTTCATTTGAAATGACATGGTAATTATGAATTACGTAATACGTAATCTTGTCTAATGCCTCAAGTCCACATTAGCTAATGATTAATAAAACTTAATACCTATATACCTAGTTAAAAGGATAAGTACCAAAATAATTTGGGGTACTCGCTAATTTAGCAATTAGTGCAGGATTAACTTAATGAAAGTAATTAGATAAATGTGATACCATCATTAGTCAATAACAATAAATAGTCAAACATTGGATTCACAACTTCAGTTCATTTAGAGCATTTCTAATACTAACATCTATCCTAATCCTACCGTGTCTTTTTACTCAGTGATCGTGAATAATGGAAAGCATCGTTACAAATTTTTATTTGTTTGTTATTCTGAGCAATCAGGATGCTTCGTCTTTCGATCATGAAATATTGTTCAACACACTTGTTATTCGACTGGGGTCTAGCCTTTCAGATGAAGACAGTGTTACCGTGAAAGAAATTTGTCGAAGATTTACACGGGCATTTCAAAAGAGATGGTTACGATCTCACAGGAAAAGTGAAGTTTTTAGAGGTGATTACAGTAATTGGCTTGAGGCAAATATTGACTGGCCAAACTGCGTGCAAACCAATTTGCTCATTCAAGAATCAACAAGTGAACATATTTCTACAGAACCTGTACCTGAACCTGTACCATCAACTTCAAGAATGAAATCAACTTAAACGATGACAAAAAGATCTCGAAAGCCGTTTGAAGATCTAAGTAACAAGCAGAAGAAGAGACGATCTGATGAACATAATTATAGGCAATGACCCTAATGAAGTAGCTTATTCAGCTGCAGCACTTTTGAAAGGAGATGGTCATGAGGATATTGCATCTGTTATTGTACATATGCTCCAAAATCCAGAAGCAGCAGGAAAAATCAAGGAAATGTTGAACAAACCAGCTCCTTCAATAATAGTTTCACCAGAAAAAGCACTGGGTTTGCTACTTTCATTAAAACTATCGAAATGGCAATATATCACATTAAGGGAAACGACTATTCGAGAAGGTTCAAAGGAGATATATCCGTCTTACTATAAAGTGCAAAAAGCTAAGCTACAGTGCTACCCTCCGAAGACATTTGTGACTGTAACGGATTCATTTGCTAAGATTGCACTACAAGCGTTACTAGATTTAACAGTGAACAGAATTTTTGAAACTATTCGTAGTCCTGATGCGATACAAGATAAACAATTGATATTAATATCAAAGTGGGGATTTGACGGTGCATCTAACCAAAGTAGATATAAGCAAAACATAGTGGTCAAGATGATTCCAGCATATTTATGACCTCTTTGGTTCCATTAAAGTTGACAGCTGACGGTGATACCGTATGGGTGAATCCAAAACCCTGCTCACCTAGGTATTGCCGTCCAGTCCAGTTTAGTTTTGTGAAAGAAACCAAAGACGTTGTCATAAATGAAAAAACTGCAATGGATAACGAAATTGAAGCTCTCGTTCCCTCAAAATGTCAAGGACATGAAATTAGTCACAAATTAATGATGACGATGATTGACGGCAAAATTTGTACATATCTGTCTGAAGCTAAGTCAAATGCGGCCTGCTACCTGTGTTTGGCTAAGCCTACAGAAATGAATAAGTTAGATGTCATTGCGTCAAAAACCATTTCTTCTGGTGTGTATGAGTTCGGATTATCATCACTTCATGCCCGCATTAATGTGATGGAATGTCTTCTACACATAGCGTATCGTCTCGACTTCAAAAAGTGGTCTGCAAGAGGAGAAGGTCATCAAGAGTTATTGCATTCACGAAAAAAACTCATTCAAGATCGATTCAAAGATGATCTCAACCTTTTGATTGACATCGTTAAGCAAGGATCAGGCACAACTAACGACGGGAACACAGCAAGGCGGTTTTTTGAATTTCCTGATAAAACTGCAGCGATCACTGGATTAGATGAAGAACTAATACGCAGATTTGCTGTGATTCTGCAAGCTATCACATCTGGAGAGATTGTAGACGTGCCGAAATTTAAAGAATACGCTAGAACAACCGCTGAAAAATACGTGGAACTGTACGATTGGTACTACATGTCATCAACCGTCCACAAATTGTTGATTCACGGAGGGGACATAATTGCAGAAAATGCTATTGTACCAATTGGAAGTCTTTCGGAAGAAGCTTCAGAGGCCCGAAACAAAGACTTTAGGAGGTTCAGAGAACACCATTCGAGGAAAAAGAATAGACAAGCATCAAACGAGGATATCCTCAATATGCTTATCGTCTCTTCTGATCCTCTAATTTCGTCCACAAGACCAAAATTAAATGCCCACAAGAGGCAGACATACTTTAAGGAAACAGTAGAACTACTGAAACTTCAGGATCAGGAAGCTCCGACAGAAGTCTTAGAAGTTATATCTATTGTAGAGCCTGATTCTCAAGTGGATTCTGATGGTGACGAAGTATAAAATAAGTTAACTTTTATTGTTTATGTTAGGTTAGGTTAAGTTATTTTTTTTTTAATAATTTGCTTTTATTTTTAATCATACAATAGTTTACCATTTATTGTTATTGACTAATGATCACGTTTATCTAATTACCCTCATTATGGTACGTATCCTTTTAACAGGTATATAGGTATTAAGTAGGGATGCAACGATACCGATACGATAATCGTATATCGGCGATTATCGTAAACCTTTACGATCATTCGTTATCGTAAATATTACGATACGCTATTTTTACGATACATTTATTTCAAAAATTTTAAATTTTTACTGTTTCGGGTGAAACGAAACGCATAACGCGTCAATTTCTGAACGCTTCGCATCCGTCACTTTTGGCATTGACAGTTTTAAGTTAAAAAACTATTTGAAAACTACTAATTTAGATATGGACGCTAGTGTTGCTGACTATTGGCACAATAGAGCTTCAGAGTATCCAAATTTGAAAAGGATAGCATTGAAATATTTATCCCTTAAACCTGCAACGGTGCCATCTGAAAGACTATTCTCCACAGCAGGACTGATACACAGTGATGAGAGAAACCGACTTAAGGGAAAAAACTTACAAATGTTGTGTTTTCTGAATAAGAATTTGCCAGTAATAAATTACGACTACAATTAAAATTAAATAATAGTCAGTAAATGTAACAAATAGTAACAATTTAAAAAATTAAAATATAAGTTAATGATGAAAATTGATAAAATTAATAAATATATTGATTAAAAATGCATAACTTTTTTTTATACTTTTACTTTACTTAGTCTTACAATAATAACATACAACAAAGCTTCCAATAAATTCATCAAAATGGTATTAAACCAATATCGCAATGCATTCGTATCGTAATTCGTTATCGTATTTGGCCATTACGATGTATTCGTCATTCGTATTGGTATCGTAATAGCCGTATCGTTGCATCCCTAGTATTAAGTTTTATTAATCATTAGCTTATGCGGACTTGAGGCATTAGATAAGATTACGTATTACGTAATTCATAATTACCATGTTATTTCAAATGAAAATCACAAAGTAGGTAATACGACTTTGTGATTTCTTAGAATGTTTTGGTCTAAGCATAAAAAATATTGTAAGTTACACTTGGCATAGCCATATTTAAGCATTAAAATGTACATATCATAAACATTTTTAATTTTTTAATTTTGAGGATTTTTAAAAAAAAAATCGCAAGTGATTTCGCAATATTAAGTATGTCAAAAATTCACAAATAAATAGTACTATAACAGTGTGCAAGGATATAATGGCCAACCTTTCGATTCCAGAGATATCCTCATTTTTCATGTCAGCTCCATACATTTTTTTCTTATAAAAATTATAACTCTTCCATTTGTGCACACAATTACTTCATATGACATTTTATAGAACAGTAATGATCAGCAGAAGTCATTTCCAGCAAAAAAAATAACATTTAAGAAATCGAGATCCTATGTCTTCTACAGCCGATTTTCGATCCACCGTGCGTCGTGCCACATTTTAACTCAATGTATTGCCGTAATCTTTAAATTACGTAAAAAAAGAAAAAATACGTGACCAATATTTTTTAATAAACTATCTGAAAAAAAGTTGTCAACATCCCTATTGTATCGATTGAGTTATTGCCAACATACACAAAATAGGTCTACATTATATTGTGTATTATAACACATTGGATTAGATTACACCAACTTTACATGAGCCGTTGTTGTTCTAATATTTAACTTTGACATTTTCCTTGTATGTGCAAAAAATAATTGCACAGCGTCTCGCCTACAGTGCGTTCATTATAACTTGACCCGTGGTGCGATTGGTAGCACTGAATTTTGCATTCATGTGATTGGTAGTACTGTTTTGTCAGTCGCCATTTTGAACTCTATTGGTATTGAAGAAAGACTACAAAATCCTGTGAGCTACCGATCGCGTCACGGGTGAAATTATAATGAACGCACTGTAGGAACAGATTAATTAGGCGACTATTTAATTTTTTCTTAACACACGCATACAGCTACGTTGTTGTAACGAAAAACAAACTCACACTACTACTCGTTTTTTACTAGACGACACTTAAATTAATGCCTAAATAAAACCGCGTTGTTGGATTTTTTACTTTCGGGGCTGATCCGAGCGTTGAAAATCTAACGGCGCGGTTTTATTTAGGCATTCGTTTTCGCTTAGTGTTACAGTATAGTACGTTGTTCATCAATGTGATGACGTAATTACTTCCTCGTCAAAATTGAACTTTGTATTTATTTACCTGTCTATAAGTCATGGTCAAACTAAGTGACATGCGACTGCGACAGCTCCGGCGACTAGACGCAATGACAGGTTGCAGCAGACGATTTTCCTATGCCTATGTATTTTGTTCAAAGCTTGGCGCCAAGTCGATCGTCGCAACGACAGGCTATGGGAGTCGCATTCTCTCGCTACTTGTCGCAGCGCCTAGACGCATGGTGCACACCGTACACGTACACCTGACGACAGTCGCATCGCAAGTGACACTCGACAGGTCAGCGTCAGTTATGCTGTGCCTGTGAGTGCTGAGGAAGGTGCAAGTGTGTTTGTACCTATTGCGAATATCAGCATGGATACATGCCGATGTTTTTAAATCGGATGTTGAAAACGCTAAGAAAAGAATCGCTTCCTACACGACGTCTGTCGTAACGACTAGTCGCAGACGCTAATGACAGCTCTGCGTCTAGCCGCAGCGACGAGACGCAGATACAAACGACAAGTCTGCGTCTTGTTACACTGACAAGACGCACAGTTTGCGCCGTCACTAAATGTTTTTTGCAGCAGTTTCATCCGTTGGCTAGCCATTGGTAGACGTCACCTATCTAGCTAGTCAATTTAGTGAATTAAAAAAGATAATGTAACCATGTAGTGTAATTCTACAGCACTTCAAAATTCGAACGGCGGTGTCTCGTTGTAAATCCGCGATGATTAAGGCATTTAAAAAAATCGAATGCATTATCTTTCGAATCGTGTACGATCACTTGAGTGAAGATCGAAGTGAACTTTGCACGGCAGAAATAATAAGATAGGTAAACATACTTATTTTATTTAATAACCAGCTTTATCAGATAACGTCGTCCATCTCATATCTCGAAAAGTATTTTATCGGTAACATTGGCACGTCGCCTTTGTGGACATAAATATTGAGTGTAGTCTTATGTAGAATTATATAACACCGGTTAATCGATTGAAGGACACAGGAATAGAGTTTTTATTGTTATTAAGTCTGGGGGCGTTAAGTGTCAAACTTATATAAACATTTTTGTTTTGTTTTCTGAGCGTTTGTTTACATATTTCATCATTTTGTTGTGTTGTGTTGACTGTTCTCGTTTGTAGATATCAAAGAATTGTGAGTTTGTTTTTTTTATTTTGTGGTTGATAAGACTATTTACAGACGGATTGAATTTCGCTAAAAATCAGCCCCATTATGACCGTCTGTCTATACACCGTGAAATCTTAATGGTTGTTTTCCCGCGGCAGAACAATTTGACATAAGGATTACTTTCGAAAAAGTAAAAAAATAAAGATGTTTTTGTTTTAAAATAATTTTAAAAATATTCATCAACTCGAAAACGTGAGAAACTCCTCGAATCGCACGCGCCGCCGACAAAGGGAACAGCGCGGCAGCGATGCATAAATGTACAAAGCAAAATAAACTCTCGCACGTTGTGATACCGGCATAAACTAGTTTGCACGTAACATAACAAAATTTGTTTTCAAAATTGTTTCTAATATTTTATTTGTTTATATAACGATTGTTTTACCAAGAAAAAACCATTTCGCTGCGGGAAAACAACCATTAAGATTTCACGATGTATGTTAAAACTTTATTTGCCATGCACTATGTTTCTTAAAGGATCACTTATGGCTTTTAATTTTGATGAATCAACCAAATTGAATCGTGTAAACATAAAAGTGAATTTCTCAATGTCGAACAAACCTTTTATTTTGGCGCCTTCATTCAAAGTAAATCAATTTAGTTAAACCGTGTAATATTGCTATAAACTATCAAATATTTAAAAAAAAAATCTTAGTCCATCAATACTTTAAAAACGAATGATTTCGCTTTTGAATTGTGTGCGGTCACTTGAGTGAATTCAAGTGAACTCAGAATAGCACAACAGTTTTTTTCAAAGTCAAAGTCAAATAATTTATTTCAATTAGGCACAAAAAAGGCACTTTTGAACGTCAACATTTACAGAAAATTTATTATTGATTCTACTCGCCCCTTCCAAAAGGTAGTTTTCGTTAGGAGAAGAATGGGCAAGAAACTCCACCGTTACTCTTTTAAAATGTTTTCACAATATCTTGTATACATCAATTATATAATTATATGTGAAGACGATGCACCTAGAATAAGATTTCACAGGTATAAAAGCTGAATGGTAACTTGAAATACTGTCACCATGAAGGCCACATTAGCAGTTCTCGTGCTGTGTATATCCAGTAGTTTGGCATACAAGATTCTGTGCGTATTCCCTGCTCCAACGAAGAGTCATGATCATCTGGCAAAAGGTGTTGTACAGGCGCTGCTGAAGGCTGGACATAAGGTTAGTGATAGTTGTAAACCTTTATGACAGTTAAGTGCCATCAACGAAGAGGCCCGTCCGAAAATAGTAGTTCGATACTCCGGAGCTAACCCTACTCCCGATTTAAATAACTTTTTCAAACGGACAAAAACACACCTGAAGTAAGGATAAACTGTCGAATCGTGTTGTCATTCATTATTAGTTCGGGCCTTAAACTAATCTTACGTCCGTACGTGATGTAAGAAACGCCCGTACTTCGGCAGAAACTACAGACTTCGTGCTTAGGGAGTAGACCTCCAGGCCCTTCAGGTCCTTCAGGGTAATCACGTATTGGGCCCTTCAGGTCCTTCAACCTAATCATATATTGTCTGTTCTATAAGTATCTGATAAAAGTGTAAAAAACCGTTTCCAGTTTAAACTATAAGTGGTCTAAGGACATTAAGCCCTGAAAAGCCCTGTCTATAACTTCTGCATCAAAAAAAGGTTTTTGTGAAAATTGCCCATTTTCTTGCTTACTGTAATTTTTTTTTTAAATCTGTGAATGCAAATCAAAATTTCTCAAAAAGTTAAGGACGGTCTCCTAAGACCATTTTCCTGTAGCGGTTAAGGTAGCTCCCTTACTGCCCCATCTCAAAAATTCACCCTGTATGGATGGGTCCTGTGGATAGGTCCTTTCTGTTTCACATCATAAACCATTGTTATGACAGACTGCATTTGTTTCTTCTAGGTAACTTGGGCCACTCCATATGAGAAGAAGGACGTTCATGCAAACCTGACGATTATAGACCTCCCAGCTACTCGGGAGATTTTTAAATGTAAGTTAATAATATTCAGCCTTTAGCTGTATCACTGCATAACAGTTGTCTCTTCTAATGAAGAGAAGGAACGATTAATCATCAGTTCTGTTGGTGATCTTAGACCACGATAACATCATTTCGAAATTCGAAAGGTTTGTGAATCAGCAATGATTTGGGCGGTCACTTGAATGAGATTCGAAGTGAAATGAAATGAAATTGTTTATTCTGTAAATAGGATATACAGGTCATATAAAAAAAACTAGCATGCCTGTGTAACATCTGACATCTTGGCTGTACTGTCAGCCAAGATGTCTACCTCTCGGAACTCCTGCCAACTCTAGCATCGCGCACGCTTATTGATCAAATCAAATAGCGCGCGCTTCCCCGGCTTCGTGTTACACACTTCCGTCCCTTTTCACGAAATCACTCAGATTGTAGGAAAACGAGAGGAAAGATGTTATACACCCAAAATAATTGAAAATGAGATAGATGGAGTCGACATTTCCTAGCTGTCTACCCCTGAAAAGAAATGGCGAAACAAATTCAGAGGTCACAGTCTTATTTAAAGTCCAGACATAATCTTGATCAGGTCATATGAGGACCATGAGATTATTGCCTGAAATAGTATTTTTAGGAAAGAACCACACATATTTGAGTGGACCTGTCCAATCAGTGCAAGCATTTGTCAGTAATCGAGTAGCTCAACTCTGAACTTAAGAAGCTCAACGACAACGACAACTATACAGAGTAGCACTATAGTAACTTTCTTATCTCCTGATCAATCAATAAGCCTCCTGCTTTTCCATTAGGAATTTCTCAGTAACAGCCTGGAGTTAGGAAGTTGGCGGTGTAGTACCCCCACGCCTGTAAGTTCTACGCACGATCTCTCTTCAGTCGTGTCGTGTCAGATTGCCATTCGGACTATGAGAGTGAGAGAAAGGCATCTGTATCTCCGCAAACACTCGTGCACTTAAGATTAACAATGAGTATTTGTTCGTCACTCTTTATCTAGGGTGATAAGCAGGCGACTATATTAGACATAAACATAGTTTTATAACCTGTTTACTGTGTATACCTACCGGCTGCCTGGCGGCTGCCTGGTCATCATCATCATTTTAGCCGAAAGACGTCCACTGCTGGACGTAGGCCCCCAAGCACCGCCACAATGACCGGTTCATGTGCTTCTCGCATCCAGCGGATTCCAGCGGCCTTCACCAGGATATCGGTCCATCCGCAACTGGTGAAAAGTAATTATAACATAAATGGCGTAATTATAAAACATGACTTCTCCACAGCCGTTGATATGATGAACTCTGGGAATAGTATAAGCTTCATCAGGAATTTTGCCAGAAATGTGTCCCGGACTTCTGCTGAGTGTCCAGAACTTCAGAAGGTGCTGGTGGAAGAACAGTTCGATGCTGTGATCTCTACGTGGTTTATCAATGAGTTTGAAGCTGGGTGAGTGTCTACCTTGGTATTTAATATTTTTAAATCTGTTTCTGACGACCCGTAACGACTGTCAGAAGATCCTCGAATAACAGCCAGGCGCAGCAGTTTAACGTGCTTTCCGAAGCACGGAGGTCTCAGTATGTAAAAATGGTCACCTATCCACGGACCGGCCTCGGCAAGTATAGCTTAATCTGATCGATCGACCCATGCGGCTGTTATTACTAACTCACGAACCCCTCCCCTTAACTACAAACAATATACTGCTGAAATCAGTAATCATTATCATAATTTAACCTTGTCTACTTCCAGCTACGCAGCTATCCAACAAGTTCCCTGGATTCTCCTTAGCTCTGTAGGAGTCCATCCAAACCTGGAGGCTCTGGTAGATGAGGTTCGGTCCATAAACACGGTGCCTTTGCACTTCAACGACTCCCCGATGCCCATGAGTGCGGGCAGACGGATGCTGAACGGGCTGTTTTATTTGCTCATGACTGTGGACAGCTGGTAAGAAACAGCTTCGTTAATGGGTAGTGCTGCTACGAAAGGCAATACTTTAATATAATGAACATTCGGAGCATTTTCAGGCAGTCACTCCCGCTAACACCTCTATTGCCTTGCCGTTGACTGCCTAATATTTCGCCACTGCATGAGAAATTTTGATTTAGTTAGTTTGCCTCGATACTGTATGGCCTGCTGTTTTTTAAGTATCGTCTTTTGCGGGTCTTGTATACACTAAGGAAGCCATGTCATACTTGCAAAGTTCTTCAAGTTTGTAATTTTGGATCCAGATTAACGGCCGTATTTACAAGTATGTCCTGCACTACCGAAGTCCCGACATGCGTCCCGATTGCCGTTATGGTGACAGTGGAAAAGCTTGGTATTTCTGTCGCTAGGAGCCCATCATAACCTTTAATTCTCCCCAGATTGTGGTATCCACAAGGATTCCCCACAGAAGAATATAAATGAGTTTCTTTGAGCTTCGCTAGATGTTAAACAATCATCCTCTTTAATCTCCAGGTTCGATGAACCCCGTCAGGCCGCCATTTACGAAGAAATCTACGCTCCTTTAGCAGCTGAGCGTGGTGTGCCTCTCCCCCCATTTCATGAGGCACAGCATAACGTATCCATCCTATTGGCCAACTCGCACGAGTCTATAGGACCGGCGCTCAGTCTGCCACCGAATGTTATCAACATTGCTGGGTATCATATTGATGATAAGCCTGCTCCGTTGCCTAAGGTATGGTGAAAAGGATTCTGCACTGTTCTGGCACAGAACCCATTTTTAAAAATCTATAATTATCTGCCAGATCAGGTCTCCTCTTTATAAATCGTGGTCACTGGGCAGTATAGTCCAACCCCAAATATATACATAGGAAATAATTCCATATTACGTGGGACGGCTAAATGTGAGTGTACTACGAGTATAGGTACACCTTTGGAATTATAGACGTAATGCTATGTGTTAGACTAACCAGAGTAAGAGAGAAATAAAAAGCGTTCATTAAAATAAATAAGCATGATTTATTTACTGGGTTCAAACCATAAATAAAAGCACAAATATAATAATTACGGCAATACATTTATAATTATATTATAACAATTCTCAGTACTTACATGAGTATTACAGAGCTCCTTACACTTTAACAGTAGGACAAAGACTGTCTTGCTAAAATGGCGCTACCTCGTAACTTTTAAAAATCCCCCTCCTTGTCAGACTCGTCAATTGACATCATAATATCCGGTGGCGCAATTTTAGCATTTTAAACAAATCAAATACTTTTAATATTACCGAATACAATTATTGTGTTATTTAAAAAATACTGTAAATAACTTAAAAACTACAAAATGTATATAAATAGCTAACATATGTATTGCTACGAAATAATCCATGCAGCAGTCATAAAAGATGCGTGTTTTGGTAATATTTTGGTTTTAGTAACACCATACCTGAAAACAACAAAATCGCTGATTGACGAGATATCCAGACTACTTATCTATGAATTTCATGCAAACAACAATCATCACATAAGACTGAAGGATATACGTCAATCACAGCAGTGATTGTGGCAAAACCATCTACTAATGGGTATATCGTCTAATGGGCCCGGACCTCAGGATCATTTTTCAATCACACAGTCAAAATTAATATACCAACATAATTTTATTGACACCATTATGTTCCAGAATGGAACAGCTTCTTGGCGTTACAAATACTACACAACTAGCTTTCCTTACACGGCTATGTATATTTCAGGACCTGCAAGACCTCCTGGACGGCTCCCCCCAGGGTGTAGTGTACTTCAGCATGGGCTCGGTGTTGAAGTCTGCGGAGCTGAAGCCGCACACACGTGCAGCGCTGCTGCAACTGTTCTCCTCGCTGCCCTACACCGTGCTGTGGAAGTTCGAGGAGCCGCTCACCGGCCTGCCGCCCAACGTGCACGTGCGGCCCTGGCTGCCACAGCCTAGCGTGCTCGGTAATCTTTTTAATTTCTTTAGCCCCTAAGTTTTATCTTCTTTAGTGAGACGTAAGTACGCTGTTGTGATTCATACCTTGTAACTTATACAAATATGGCCATCGGCACATCCGGTCATCTCATGGAACTCCAAAAATATACTGGCAACTGACATGATCGTCATGATCGTCTTCTATATTTCCGTGAACACAATGACTAGGGGCTAACTTATGGTGATGATACAAAAGGAGAAATTATAGCACATGGCTTTTTGCGGTTTCTGCCTCATCATCCACAGGCCGTGTTGTAACTGCACCCACTGGAAGCCTCTCTTCGATTGTGCCAATTTCCACTCTCATCTTAATCAGAGTGAAAACCGGCACAACCGAATTTCGAATGATGAATGACGTTGTTTGTAGTAAGCATCGATGTTAGCATGGTACAAAGCATAATCAGCCTATAATGCGCCCACTGCTGGGACACACAAGGCCTTCTCTCTGTGGGAGAGAGTGGTCCGTAATCCACCACGCGGGCCATTGCGGGTTAGTAGATGTCACACGTCTACGAATTTTTGGTTCTAGGACATGCCGGTTTCCTCACGATGTTTTCCTTCACCGCTTTGAGAGCAATGGTGATGAAATAATCAGGGTTTCGAATCCTGATTGGCGCTTTACTTTGTGTAAATTGCACTACGACCTACAACTCGTAAATCATGGCCGTTATCATGGCCACCACTGCTCTGCATGGTACACAGACGCCAGCACATCAACCTACTCAAAACTGTCAAATTTTCCCAATCAACTTTGAACCTTATGCCTTAATGATAAAGTTGAAAATCCATTAAATAAATTTGACAGATTGTAGTAGGTTGATGTGCTGGCGTCTGTACATGACATGTCACATCATTACTCTTTACTAAAGAAACAAGATATTTATTCTCAATATAGTCACAAAGTCGAAATCAGGATGGCAACCAACCGATTATCCTTTAAAGTTAAAGTTCGCGAGCACATTCGTAAGAAGCTGGCAGTATCATCACAACGTTAAAGTTTTCCCATTGTTTGTCTTATTTGTTCTAGTATATTCGTGTATTTATGTATATTTATTTGTGCTTATATTTATATATGTTTAGGCATATTTATAGTTTGTAATAGGTATATGTGTATCTTTATAAAAAAATATTCCTCAATTTCTCGTAATTGCACCTACCACTGTTTGTCTCTGCATCACCCAAAGGTTGACTGGTAGAAAATGCCTAAGGCATTAAGTCCGCTTCTGGACATGTCTGTGCTTGAAGTATTAAATAAATAAATAAAGTCACTAACATTACATAAGAACAGTGTTTCTAAGCATAATTATAAAAAACATCACAATCGTTAACTGCATCAACTTTATTTTTTATTTATTTTTATTAGTTCTCCAACAGGAACAAATATTAGCGTGCGCTTAAAAGTATAGAAGATCACATAGTTCACTTAATATCCATGGACAAGTTTGACAAGGACAAATTAATTATAATAAATCAAAATACATTATACGAAAATCATATCTACTCTATAATTATGATACACTCGTGTATCCACTCACTGAAGAGAATATTTAATTAAAACAAAAATAGTAATAAGTCTGTTTTTTTTTTAATTTAAGAAATGAAGGAATAGTAGTTTACCTTTATGTGAAAAAATGTCAGTAATATAAAAAAATATATATATGTTATGTACAATACAAAAAAAGGAGCTACGTCTGCCAACAAACTGCTTTGTAGTTTGGCAGAAGTAATAATGTTTTGGAAAAAATATTTCTGTGAATAAACACTTTTTAATTTTTTCATTTTATTTTTCATCTAGTATGCGCTTTTATAATTTCTAACGCGACGATATTATCGTGGAAGACCACGGCAACACGATAACACAGGGAAATATATGGAAATATATGAAGACACTTCATAACCTGCAAGTATTTCACGTAACATGTACGTGCACGTATACATTTGATGGACGTGGACGTCCACATCCACGATAATATCGTCAAAAATTACAAAAGCTCACATTGCGTTTAGTTTTTAGGAAGGGTGTTATCAGAATGTCACGGCTTAACTTTTCAGCCCACAAAAACATCAAGGTCTTCATAACCCACGGTGGTCTACTAAGCACCCTAGAAGCCATCCATGCTGGAGTGCCACTCCTAGCAGTTCCAGTCTTCGGAGACCAGCCAGGAAACGCCGAACGAGCCAGACGCGCTGGGTACGCGTTGAGAGTCGACTTCCATCCAAATGTGGGTGAGGAATTGGGGGTGGCGCTCAAAGAGATGCTGAGTAATGATAGGTAAGTACACGCTCAAGTGTCTGACAGTCTTTTTTAACCCGAATCAATTTTAAAGTTACCAATTAATGTGAAATTATTCAACTAGAGAAATTACTTGGCATCTATTTTCACAAAAATCTAGTTGGTTTATTTCGTTCACAAGTACGCGTTCAGTTCTTTAGCCTGTGGGCCACATTTATTGCCGCTGAGTGTATCTGTATGAATACGAAGAAATATTTTCTTGGTTGCAGCTACTACAAGAAAGCACAATACTTGTCGAAGATATTCCGCGCGCGGCCCGCACCGCCATCAGAGCTGATCGCTTTTTACGTGAAACTCGCTATTGAAAGCAAAGGTAAGTCCTTCATTCTTATTTACGCATCCGCATAAATCAATGCAGAGCTCATGCGGATGCAGATCTGGATGGAAAAGTGTAATAATGAACAAAATGGAAATTGTAATAATTAAATCATCAATATAGCTCTAAATCGTCACATTTTCAAGAAACATTATTATATCCATCAAACACATATAATTTCAAGAGATATTGATTTTTAAATGACTATAATTTAGTCATTATTTTAATATAATTTCCGTGAATTGAATTATGAGCAACATACAGGGGTCTTATTATGAAGTATTAATGCCATCATTATTCAACTGCGAAAAAAGGATGGTGCTAGCGGCCTTGTATAGCTCCGTCTCTCACTCACACTGGAATAATGGTGGCATTAATACGTCATAATACGACCCCTGTTCGCGTCAAATAACTTTGCCACTCTGAAGTTAGGTTGGGCATGCGTGCTGGCATGCGCGCCACTGTTTTGTAAGTAAGATTGACTACTGCGCAGTCATTTGTAGTCAAATTCAGAGGGGCGCAAACGAACTGTACAATGAAACAGTGCGGCAGCGCTGCATATTTGAGAAAAACAAATAAGAAATTTTGAGTTTCGCCTTGACGGATCCCTTAATAAAACTTGAGATCCGCAACCCCGAATGTAAATAAATCAGCATCCGCAACTTCCCTGATCTCAACCAAGAATCAAATAGCATCTGAAAATCTAAGGCCCCAGAATTGGTTGGTAAACGCCGTCTATCTGCAATACCGAGGGCTTGGCAGATGCCCTCAGGCTAGGTAAAGCGTCGATCTAGATGGCCTATGTTCAGCCGTTCCAGAAATTCAGTAAACCCTTTAACCCATCATCAATTAGGTTGGCCAGTGAGAACTGTAGATAGATGATGCACAGCTTTCAACTGTCAAGTTTGTGTTGTTTTGGCTTCACTTGTTGACTGCGATTTCTTTATTATATTGAAAGATCTGTTATAAAAAAACTACTAAGCATTCAACATGGAGTATACGTAAGTTAAAAGCTGAATTGAAGAAACAAGGTGCATCTTTACGAGGAAGGAAAGCAGACCTTGTCAAATTAAATCAAATGTCAAATCAATGTCAAATCGAATGTTCCTTACAATTTTTTTTTAGTTTGCTTAAAGCTATGCAAAGTCAACTGTCAAAGTGGTGCTACACTTTGACAGTTGACAACCCCATTATCGGCCTAGCCTTTTCCCAACTATGTTGGGGTTGTCAGTATTTTATTTTCTTCTATTGTTTATCTGACCCAACATTATTTTTCAGGAGCATACCACCTCCGCTCTCTTTCCCTAAAGTACAGCTGGTACGAGCGCTGGATGCTCGACCTCGTGCTCGCTTTTATCGCAGTGTTCGCGATGCTCATCGCGCTCTTGCAGTTCGCTGTCAAAGCGTGTGTCAGAAGAATTTCACGGAAGAGTAAAAAGGAAAATGCGATGAAGAAGAGGAATTAGTGATAATATTCTTTCAAATGCTATGTGTCCATTTGTAGATAACTTGTAATTTTTTTATTTATTTTATTACAGGGAATCCTTTTGTATTTTTTTTTAAATCATGGATATTATGCTCGGTTCCTATAAACAAAAACGAATCGTTTTATTTACCAATGGTAGATTTTTTATTGCCAAACTGGGTATACAGGGTTACAGGGAAAGTCGTACTGAATATTAAAGGATGTTATTATTCAGGTCATTTCCGATGAATTTCATTCTGAAATAAAATGTCCGAAACTTAACCGTTATGGAGATATTAAATTTTAAAGAATATTTTTAAAAATCCTTTATTTTTTGGCTTTTAGTCGTTTTCTTTGGGATTAGAGCTCCTAGAGTCGGTTTTTTTGATGTATCTAGTTAGAGGACATGTCCATTAATAAAAATGATCAACAGAAACTGAACCTACTACTAACAGCTTAAAAAACTGCTCGACAACGGTTAGCATTATGAATTTTCTAATAGAGTGTTCTTAACTTTAACAGGCTTTTAATAAAAAAAATTGTATGGAACTTATTCTGCAAATAATTTTATAAAGTTCTACGTCTCTAGCTATTCAAAAAGGTATAACACTTGCTATTAAATAGGCAAATCATTGCCCAAATAACAGTTAAGTTAGGAGAGGGTACATTTTTAGTTTGAGGTAAAAGTAGCTAAAATACGTAAAAAAAAGACAAAAATTTTAGCAATATTTTTATAATTCATGTTCTACATGGCCGCCGCTATTTCTTACACAAAGTCTCATTCTTTTTCTTAAATTACTTTTCACGACAGAAGTTCGTAGGTTCCGCCTCATTTCCTCAGCCGCATCAATAATTTTTTGTCTTAGAATATCGACATTTGCGATCGGTGTCATTTGGTCGTATACTAGGCTTTTCATATGACCCCACACATAAAAATACATCGGCGTTAAATCGGGGCTCCCCGCCGGCCATGCAATGGGTCCGCCTCTTCCAATCCATTGGTTTGGGTAATTCTCGTCCAACCATGCTCGAACACTTCTTCTGTAGTGCGCTGGGCAGCCATCATGTTGAAAGAACATGTCTCGTCTCAATGCAATAGGCAAGTCTTGCATTAAAGAGGGTAACTCCTCCCTCAAAAAGTGATCATATGTCTCGCCATTCAAGTTATCGGGCAGGAAGTATGGCCCTATCAAGTTATTTGATATTATACCCATCCACACATTAAGACTGAATCTCCTTTGTGACTCTTTTGGTCTTTTTTTCTTGGGGTTACCTTGCGCTTTGGGAGCCCAATAATGGGTGTTATGATAGTTTGTGATGCCGTCTTTGTCAAATTTCGACTCATCTGTCCACATGATTTTCTTTAAAAAATCCGGATCTTCATTATCGGCATTGAGCATAAATCTGCAGAAGTCTAGTCGTCTCAATGGATCCCCTTCTTCAATTACTTGCACTGGCGTGTAATGGTAAGGGTATTGCCCAGAACTGTGCATTACGAACCAGACTTTCCACTGGGAAATACCAAGCCGTCGAGCGACAACGTTTGTTGACGTGGTTGGCTTCAAAGAGACGTCGTATTTCATTATCTTTGTCGTCGTCATCAAGAACACGAGGTCATCCCATGTCAGTCCGACGTACTAGCACAGAACCAGTTTCTCGTAGTCTTCGATAAACTCTGTAAAATACGCCAATATCAGGTACTCGGCGAGTAGGATACCTTAGCATGTATTCATTGCGTGCACGCAACGACACTCCTTCGCAAAATCCATAACACATTAGGATGTCAGCATATTCCTCGTTGGTAAATGTTGCCATGTTCACAACACAAATCAAAGTCCAGTTACAAGCCACGTCACACAGTTAGAAGATGAAACAGTCCAAAAATCCAAGCCAAGTCGCGTTTTTACAAAAAAAAATTGGAGGGCACGGATAACACATCTACCATGGAAGATTCGCATGAGCAGACTAAACAAACACCACGATCCACGATTTGACAATTCAGACATTTAAAATGACATAAATACCTGTCACCGCACGTCTCCCGGGCACAAACAATGTCTACCCAAACCTTTTTTCATTGTTTAAAAGTGCCAGGTAGTAAGCCGGATTCTTTTGTATCGAAATTCTGTTATGTTGTACTACCAGATGGGCCTATTCTAATAACATTATTTTAAGATTTTATGAACAAACCTAGTAGATGATATACCTTTTTGAATAGCTAAAGAGACGTAGAACTTTGTAAAATTATTCGCAGAATAAGTTCCATACATATTTTTTTTTTAAAGCCCATCAAAGTTAAGAACACTATTAGAAAATTCATAATGCTAACCGTTGTCGAGCAGTTTTTTAAGCTGTTAGTAGTAGGTTCAGTTTCTATTGATCATTTTTATTAATGGACATGTCCTCTAACTAGATACATCAAAAAAACCGACTCTAGGAGCTCTAATCCCAAAGAAAACGACTAAAAGCCAAAAAATAAAGGATTTTTAAAAATAATCTTTAAAATTTAATATCTCCATAACGGTTAAGTTTCGGACATTTTATTTCAGAATCAAAATCATCAGAAATGACCTGAATAATAACCTTTAATATTCAGTACGACTTTCCCTGTAACCCTGTATAAATAGATTCTTATAAGGATATTCCATATTCATAGATCCATATGGGAACCCTCTATTATGCAAACCTATGAGGTCTTTGCTTCATTATTGGTAAAGATACAAGTCTTAATTTTAACCAATAACGGTCCGTAAATTAGGAATCGGTCATAATTCTATAGCGTTACTATTTAGGTAAGAGTTACTTACAAACTTTTACCACCGTTTTTATAATTAAATATTAATTTCAGTGTTGATATTTTAATTGCAATTAAGAACCCGTAGTCCACAGCTCAAATTCAATTTTTATCTCGCTCGAACCATGCTGCTTGCGGACTGAGTGACAACGAGACGGAGCTCGCGGCTCTAAAATAGTTTAGGTGAGCTCGCGGCTCTAAGCCGCCAATAGTTTAGGTACTTAATTTCTTTTCACGGCGAAAATAATGGTAATAAAAAAGAATATATAAAACATAGTATCTGCTTTATAGTTAGTTCAGTTATTACGCAAAGTTTCATGATCTAATTTGAAGTACTTTTTTAATACCAGCAGTTTATTGTTCGGATCGGAGGAAACTTTGGATTTTTTCTATCGAGAAAATTGATGGAATCGTGTTTTCGTCAAACATAGTACTTACATTAATCCTCAACTTTAACATATATTTAATTCAAAATTAATGCTGCAATATTTTCGATATAACGGAAGGATCGTGCCAAGCAATTTGAGGTAGTATACAGGGCCTGCGATGTATTTGAAAAATAGGTATTTAAGAAACTATTGCCGTCGTCTTACCTCAACTCTGCCTTCTTAGAGTGCGATAGGGACAGCTGCAGCTCGGACCGATAATATCACAAAAAAAATTGATTGGATGAAGGTTTCGTATTCCCCTTTTTTCTCCCCGAAACCCCGAGGCCCTGTTCCCTCTTAATTATGTAGAGCTGGGGTCGAGTCTGAATCTACTCGGGTTAACCCGAAACATACATGCTCGTAGGGCCGTAAAATCTCGCCTGAAGTATTTCAAGCTCAACCAACACCTGAAAAAAGTGTACTCAAAATAAAAATACAAATCAATTTACTTTCTAAATTCTATAATAAACTAAGAGATCAGGTGATAGTCTTAAATACAAAACATTAAATTACAATTTATTTACAAAAGTGCGAGATATTTTTCGAAAAGAAACAAATACTCCTTGGTCCGATGTTCGTTCGTCAACTTGTGTACTTGGATCTCTCCTTCTGGTGTTAACAGGGCCTGGGGAACAAGATGGCGGATTATTTTTAATGAACAAAGAAAATAATAAGAAGAATGATAAGAAGTGTAACTACCTTACGCAAATAGCGTAACCAGAAAAGATAGTTAGGATAATCTTCATTGTACACCATAAAAATTACAGACAAATTTAGAAATTTTACATAGGGTGACACAATGGGCGGTCTTATCGCTTAAAGCGATCTTTTACAGACAACCTTTGGATAGATTAAAGGTAACAGGAGAGACACTACTGCAGGTAGTCAGTGGTGTACCATTTACGTATACAATAAGTACATACATACATAAAGCTTAAAAATAAGGCTCTTTACACACGGCACGGTTTCTTTACGGAACGGCGTATAAACCGCGCCGTAGGAAAAACGTGTCTGTCAACAAGCTGCCATAGATATATATATATGTTTGACCAGATCTTAAAATTGATAATTTCATGAATTGAACATCACCCACTGGTCACATCATGATGTGGCCTGGCTAGATCATTGAATAGTCAACGATATGAACAGTAAAACGCACGACTACTTCATGATGTGGCCAAACATTAGTGATCATATCCTAAAATAGTTAGATTATCCACCGGTAGAGGCGTTGATGTCGCTGTGTTTTTGTTGTGCATCATGGCGGCGGCATACAACAAATCAAAAAAAGTAGGGTGACCACGCAAAAAAAGTCAATAGAATTTTATTGGGTTTCCAAATATGATATTATGGAAAGCGATCAACTTGGAAGTAGCGCCCGCCGGCCGCTGCCGCCGCGTAATATGTAACATAGCACTTAAAATTAGCTTCTAAAAATTAAAAAATTACGCCGCTTATGTGGCACCCCGACCAAATGGATTAGGTTAGGTTAGAACTGTAACCAACCACGCGCGAGCCGAGTGAGCGTAGCGAGCGGTGCCGCGGCAGCGGCCGGCGAGCGCTTCTTCCAAGTTAGTCGCAGTTACTTGATTATTTTTACTTCACCTTACACCACGGGTACCCTACATTAATGATATGACCAAACGTCGACTGACATATCATTAAACGTTGACTTTTAAACGATATGGCCAATGTTAGCTGGCCATTTCATGAAATGGTAAATTCTAAGATCTGGCCACGACATATATACAACACTGGTGGTCTAAGATCCGCAGAGGAACGACCTTTACCTATCTGTTAAATTAATGAAAAGTATTTTATAACAAATTTAGTATGTTAAAAAATATATCGCGAGTGAGTTGGCTAAAAACTCCTGGCCAGACTATGATAAATAAAAAAATGCCTATTGATATATTATCTCTTAAGGCTATTGGGCGCCAGGAACATTCTTTAACTTAGGTGGCCAAGTAGTCACTTATTTAGGTCATTAACTCCGAATTGACTAATAATTGCCAAAAGTCGAGTTAGAAGAAAAGGTTCTCCTTGAAAAGCTCTTTCAATTGGAGTGCAAAAAAAAAACTTTTTGATTTTTTAATTAATCACAGTCTGGCCAGCAGTTTTTTAGCCAACCCACTCACGATATATTTTCTAACATACTAAATTTAATTTAAAATACTTTTCATCCATTAAACAGATGAGTGAACCAATGTGTCATATTCTGTCACATATTTATGTCATTATGTTCATTAAACATCTATTGGATAGGCATGCATGATATAAATCGTATCACACAGTAATAATAATAATATTCAGTTGTATTAGGACAGATCCATTCAAATCTGTGTGGTTCTTTCCCCAAAATTCCATTTCAGACCCTAAAGACCCTCTACGTGGTCCTCACATAATCTGACCAAGATTATGACTTTAAAAAACTGTCCTCTGAATTTGTTTCGGTGTTCCTTCTCAGAGTAGATAGTCGGATAGGAAAAACAGACCACATCTTTTTTCACATTCTTTTTTTTTATTTTTATACAAATTTTTCCATACTTTTTACTTCTGCCAAACTGCAAAGCAGTTTGTTGGCAGATGTAGCTCTCGTATGCAGTCTTATACTCGTATAATACTTTTTCATCACTTACAAAAATAAAAATACATTTACCGCTATAGCTAAACACACATATTTTACAGCAGCACAAAGGCTGACTATTAATTAAAGCTAATAACATTATAAACTGCGTAATAGCATTCCAAATCACATCGGCAGACAAGCTAGTATGACATAAATTCAATCTATGCATCTCCATTTATGAGGCTTTGACAAAAGGTATTAAAAAGAAACTTCCCCATTTTATTTTTAAAAGACATTTTTTTTATTATTGACGTGTAAAAGTGTTTACCTACATAAACCTACTTACACAAATAAAATGGTTTTTTTTTCATAACAAAATATATGTCGCTACGAATGCTTACCAGCGTACTGTCTCCGGCAGAACATGCGCTCGACGCGGCATCTCCCGCCCACTTCGCATAGATATCGCTGAACGAAAGCTCCCATTCAACCAAGCTGTCATCTTGTAGGGAGGCGAAGAGGCAGCAAGGATTGATTTGGGACCAGGATAATGACGTTACTGATAGCTGGAGGAGATAAAAATATATTATTAATTATCATATTCTGGGATGAAGTAAAGTTGCCTCCACCAGTGGTGACACTTGAGTTATATCAAGTTTCGCCACTAGTAGAGGTCATTTTAGGTAGTCAGTCAAGCTCCCACCTTGCTCATTGGCCAACATTTTTATTACTTTATTTAGACCGAGCTCTGCTCTGGCGAAAATAGGTAAACATATCATCCAGGTATACCAACGTTGTATCACATTCCCGAGATTGTCAAAAACGGTGTATACTAAATTAAATTAAATGATATACAAATATTGCTCATTTAATAGTATAGGACAACATAATACGGTCAAGTTCAATTACATTAGTAAAGACAAATACAATAACAAAGTATACAATTACTCAACAGGCATACGCTCATCTCACAATACTCTAGACATACTGGCAAGATCTTCTTACAGTCGTCCGCGAACACATCACAGTCAGGCTTAGCGTCCAAGAGAGCATTGAGCGCAGAGAGTGTGCGAGGGACAGGAAACTACGGCAACAATTATTATTTTACTTCATTTCCAGCCGATAGGAGAGAAGAAAGAAAACCTCTAGGTTAAGTAGAAAAACGAAAGAATACTCTTTCTGTGTTTACACAAAGAGAATTTCACAGAGTGGGGGTAGAATGTGCATTCGTTCATTTCGTCTAAACCCAATCTTTATATAATTGCCTTTAGGTCTTGGCCGACTGTGGGCCATAGCAAGGTAGTAGTGGCGGAGTAGTGGCATTGGGGACATTGCGTAACTTATACAGGCATGAGGAACAGGGTGTAAAGTTCACTCATCCTCCATAGAAAAGGGAGGATACTCCGGCCAGACGGGAGGTAAGCTCTGCTTGCGCGATGCAGGATTTTACGTGACGTCAGTGTGATGCGTAGTTCGCATGTGGCGATGTTGATGCCGCCACAAACGTATAGAAAAGTTACTGTACAAATTTTGCTTGTACAGACGCCAGCAGGTCAACCTACTGGAAACTTTCCCAATCAACTTTGAACCTTATGCATCAGTGATAAAGTTGAAAATCTATTAAAGAAATTTGACAGATTGTAGTAGGTTGATGTGCTGGCATCTGTACATATTTAAATATAAACAGATTTATCATTCTATTCTACGTTTAAGAGAAAGTAGATAATCATTACATTGACATTTGCAAGGGAATTTCTTGGGGGCATTTCGAGAGTCCTTGATCTTGATTCTCCAAATCCAAAGCCTATTGCCATATTGAATCTTCCTCCGCAGCTCACGAAACGCACCATTAGTTCCTTTTCAATAATACAGGGTCAACTTAAATTACCTAGCGGAACTCCGCAGACGTCTTGAATATCGATATTTAAACACGACAAAATAAAAAACCGGCCAAGTGTGTATCGAACCACGCACAATGTTCCGTAGTTGGGATGAATTATCTCAATAACAAACTCAACATTGTAGTTGAAAAACATGACAACAATTCTCCCATACGGAATGTATGGAGAACATGTTTTTGCAACAGCAAATGTAAGTTGGGCGATTATTACTCGTTAATTTGTAGAGCCTACTTCGCTGTGATAGTTTTCCTTTTAGGTGGCAGGGGACACACACACTTGACTCTAACAATAACTATGAAACTTCAATAAAACACCACATAAGTACAGTTACTTAGTTTATTGATCTCTTAGCGGAGTGTGGGGCGTGATGGGCCTGTGCGGCTAACAAAAAATTTCACATTTAAAGCTTAATATTTCGCAAACGGATCCCTGAATCCAAAAATGGTTAACACACACTCACAATATTTTTGAACGACCTTTCCAACGACATCCCACACCCCCACACCATGGGACAGACGAGGAAAAAATTAAACATCCCCACTTTACGTGAAGCGGAGGTACCCTAAAAAAATAATTATTTTATTACTTTGTCGGCGTGATTAATATGACGTATACCCATGCCAAATTACAGCTTTCTAGTACTAAGAGTCTCTGAGCTAAACCGAGGACACACAGACCGACAGACGGACAGACAGACCGACAGACGGAAACACAGACGGACATGGCAAAACTATAAGGGTTCCTTGTTGATACGGAACCCTAAAAAGATTTTATGATTTTTTTTTTGAGGTCAAACAAGCGCTACTAGTTTTGTTAGGTACTTGAAGTATGAGTTAAGAAAATCTGTTTCTGTTCTGTACCCTAATTACGTAATACACGATCAATCGGTATTTGAATCGTTTTGAAACAAATTACTAATCCATTGCATCATAAGTTCTGAAAAAAAATCTGCTCAACAACGTAAATACGCAATGAATGTTGTTGAACTGTCAGAATGCAACAAATTTGTCGTAATCGTTTAAGAACATGATTGTGTTGCATAATTAGATAACCGTTTTGTTTTATCATACCCATCACGACTGTAAAGATTACACACAAAAACTGAACTGGTCTTCGACATGCCGGTTTCCTCACGATGTTTTCCTTCACCGTTTTGAGAGCAGTGGTGATGAAATTTTTTAGACAATTTAAAGCGATTTGGTTCGAAACCACAACATGTGACATCTACCAACCCGCACTGGGTCCGCGTGGTAGATTACAGCCCACTCCCTCTCGAATAGAGGATGCTTCTGTCCCGGCATTGGGAACATTATAGGCTGATTACACAATGCTATCTGCGGTTGTAGACCCAAAAAAAAAACATCAAATTTACTTGTTTTACATTTGATCATGTTTAGATATCAATACGCATCACGTTTGCCGAGATTAACTAGTTAATTTAATGTGACCCTGTATTAATTTAGTTAGTAAATAAAAATAATTGCATCACTTAGAAAAGCTATAGATTCATTGACTAAGAATCAATCTACCTACACGTAGGTTAACAGGGTGTTATTATAATGCCCACACTAACAAAATCTATTGATAGTAGGTACCTATTTATCGTCGAACACCGCGGATGTCAAAATACGCAACTTTTCAGAGGCCTTAGTGTGAGTTTATTTTACCCATCTCGACTTTACGCATCGACCGCGTTCGGTGCTCCGATTGGCAGCCGGCCGGCCTACACACTAGGGCCTCAGGAGAGAAAAAAAAACCGTTTCTTTTCTGTACAGCACTGATACAAATTTGACTTCCGCGATGTTAGAACTTAAGTGACCTTATGTCGTTTCGGAACCAAACTCGATTCGAAGTAGAATCCAAAAACATCGGGAGTCTTACAATCCATGACTTATTTCTATTGGCCATAGCGGTTTTTCCTTAAGAGCGAATTAAATAAATGATCCAGTCTACACTACACAAATTGGAGCGTATTTATTCGCTCAATTTGCCTGTTCCACCCTACTGATCGGGCGTCTAGCTGGATCGACATGAATAAATGAAATTACAAAATACATTTAAAAAATCTTACCTTAGAGCCTTTTGTCTCTTGCTGATGAGAGCGGTTAGAAACAGTGCCGATGTATCTACCCTTGTGGTCTGATTGGACCTTTTCAATCTCTTTAGGTTGGATGTTCCTGTAATGCCTTTAACGTCATTATGTATTTAAAAACACAGCCGGTATTTTCGCGAAGGGGCAGGCACTTAGCCAAAAGTCCCCTAGACTAAATTTCGCTCATGGCGGACAATCTCAACGAAGACCAGCCTTGCGGGAGACATTATAGTGCACAAGTGTGTGCGCAGACACAGGTGCACTCTCTCTTCCCTCACTCTCATAGTCCGATGGGACGGCAATCCATCACGCCCGGAGAGAGATCAGGCACAGGGCCTATGGCTTAACCTGCTTTCTGAGGCACGGGGGTATCACACCGCCGACTTCCAAACTCCGGGCTGTTACTAAGAAATTCCTAATGGAAAAACCCAATAACACTTTGCCTGACCCGGGATTCGAACCCACGCTCAGCAGTTACGCTTGCGACCACGAGACCAGCGTAACAGCCCCTTAGCCAGAAGTATACACAGTGTAAAGGACATCAACGCGCTAACTATTACCATGAATTCAGCACATGATCCTCAGATTTTTCTTCACTGATACCAGTAGACTTCAAAATGGCCGATGTGGTTGTACGACGACTACCAGTTGAGAGAATATGGTAATAAGCTACATTAAAGGGGCGGGGCCTCGTCAAGATCGTTTCTGACGGCCTACTCAAGCACCGCGCGCGCTCATTGGTCAAATCATACAGCGCGCGCTTCCTCGGCTTTCTGTAACACACTTCCGTCCCTTTTCACAAAATCACTACCATAGATTTTTATTTTTATTGCGGAAAAGCAAGAGGATAGATGTTACACATAAAAAATCTGCTGTTCCATACATTTGCAGTTTGATATGTAACAACAATTTGTGTTTCTTTTTATAACCAACCAAGAATGACTACTCTGGCGTGTCTGGAATCATGTTGCCTTAACTCTGTACATTGTTCACCCACTTAAAGTTCCATTTAGGTAACAGGACGTGGAGAGATATTGCCATCAAACGGGCGAAGATCAGATAAATTATCATTCCGGGCAATTACACTGCCCGACTCATGACCTAACGTTTAGTAGTCGCGCTTGCGACCACTCTAGAACAACGACTCAGTTTTAAAAATAGTTGACTTACCTACAGTCCAATGTAAGCAGAACCCTGTTTTCAAGAAAGGAACATACGCTGATTGTCCCAGTATCAGTGGCAGCTAGGAAGTATGGTAGTCGGTGCGGCGAAATCTCTATACAGGTAACTGATGATGCATTAGCTAGAAAGAGAGAAAAAGTGTTTAGATTGCATCTGCCTCGGTCTTTCTTCATTATGCAAGTGTTCAATGCCTTGTTTTTGACTGAAATTCTTAGTGGGAAATTGGGTGTTTCATACACCCCGAAGATGTATCTAATGGCTAATGTCAACATTTTGGACGCGTCTGGATCAGTGGTTTCGCTTTTATACAATGTATTATTAATTTATTGTCTATTCTCAATACCTATGTGTAATGAAACAAAAGATCTTACTTGCAACACAAAACTTATTCACTTTAATAGCTCCGAGAATCCTTTTGCAGCACAAAACTTCACCACAGTTTTTAGCAATCAAATAATGATCTCGATCCTTCCAATTCATCACTTTCAAGTCCTCGCAAACAATGCCACTCTCCCAATTTTTAGAAACATCTTTTTCAACTGACAATACTCTTTTAATTTTAGCACTTGCAGCACTGGATGGTCTGTCACTGTCAAAGTCAAAACTAATGGCGGATTTTGGGCGGGAAACATCTTTTTTTATTATTGTTTTTTCTGGCTTTCTATTCATCATTCTTCTTTTTGCTGCGTTTAAATTGAAGTTTGATTTTAAATCGCCATTTTGTAGGTCTTTTAGCGGTAGTTCTATGTGGTCTATTAAAGAAATTGCTTGATTCTTCTCTAGTTTCATTCTGGACCACAATGCCTTGCCGATGTCTGGCGGGATCGTCTTAGATTTATGTTGTACTATTGACCATATTGTTAGAACGCCTATACTTTGTAGCGATACGACCTGAAATAATTAAAAAACTACTTGATTTTGATGAGCTACTTTAACGGCAAGAGCGCCAAATAATAACGTTATGTAGTTACTATTTATATATTTTAGAGTTTAATGGCCGAACCAAAATGACTAACAACGATCACAATTTAATTTAAATAAAACATTAATCATGCCAGCGTTCATTTCGCAACTTTAAAACCAAACTAAATCAATTTAGTTGAACCGTGTTTACATCAGTACGATTATTAATTCTACTCAAGGTTCTTCCAAGCCTTTAGTAATAAAGAACCATAAACTTACATATCTTTTTAAATGGCCTACATAATGACCGTCCCATACGATTTTTATTTGAATATAAATTGTAAAAGCCAATTGTTTTTAAAAGAGTAACCGTGGAGTTTCTTGCTGGCTCTACTCCGTAGGCAACGACCAACTGGAACCGTGCACCTAGCTTCTGACGTTTTATAAGTGTCCATTTAGGTTTATGTGAAATAAAATATTTAGATTTTTTAAATTCATTGTTAAAGTTTACCTGTCCCAAAATCCTTCGGCCGCCCTCCTGACTTATGAAAGAATGCGGGTCTCCAGTCACCTCCAATCCGACTATGCTGTCAGTGGTATCATCACTGCTCATGTTGAAAGCACTGTTCGTGTATGCACACGATTGTAGAGCGCAAGGTATGCTGGGCTGAAATTAAAATCATTAAAATTAAATTGAGCATAAGGTGCCGAGTTCGATTCCCGGGACGGGCAAAAAGTTATTGGGTTTTTTCATCTGGAATTTCTCAGTAGCAGCCGGGAGTCGCCCTTGTGCGGCTTTGTGCCCGGTTGGTGGTAAAAAACTGGCGAAATGTGGGTGTACTATAGGTACACCTCTGCTGAACCCTTCGGGAAATACAGGCGTGATGTTATGTTGTGTTAAATGAAGCAAAAAGCAATCCCCATGAGACCCTAGTGCTATCATTCATTATTATCATTCTAAATAACTTTTTGGGATGCCCAGCTGACTTGCCTCAATTAGTGACAAAATTAAATCCCGGCTATGGAGGTCAACTCCCTAAGCGAAATCCTCTCACTTACGATATGACCGTAAGTTAGACGGCTCGCGAAGCGCTCGTAACTACGGCCAAAACAACGGAATTCGGTTAGGGAGTAGACCCCATGGCCCGGGCTCGACCAAAGCGGAGATGTGCGGAGATATCCGAAGCGGATACGAGAAGAGATGTTTTTCAGCTAGGGTGTATCCGCCGAAGCTGCGCGGAGATGTGTACTGGCTAGACTGGAGCGGAGATATGTGCCGGCTAGAGCGGTGATGTGTGTTGGCTAGAACGGAACTGAGCTGCGTGCGGTGAGCGTTGGATGTTGAGCGCTCACTGCACGCCGCTCGTCTCCGCTGCGAGCCGTCGCGCCAGCTTGCGAGGCGCAGCTCACATCTCCGCTATATATAGCCGCCCTGCTCAATCTCGGCGAGGCACAGCTCACATCTCCGCTTCAATCACGCCATACAAATAATGATACATCTCCGCTCAGTGGTATAGAAGTGGTACTGAAGCTGGGTGGACGAAACGTGTGCATAACGAAATTTAAGAAGAATTTCCAAAAGTACAACCAAACCAAAAGGAGTCCGGGCCTTAGGCCCAGTATCCACCAAAGCGGAGAGGAGAGGAGACGAGAAATGTGCTGTGAAGCTGGTAGTTTATTTCCACCAAAGCGGAGAGGAGATGTGAGCTTTGTATAGCAGAGATGTGAGCTGTGAGAGATCGAAACCAGTCAAGTTCTGTCTACGAAAGGAAGACGTCATGTCGTTACAAAAGTTATATCTGAATTTGCTTGAGGAAGAGGAATTAGGGTTGAAGAAACACAATTAATTCTTCAATATTTAAATTATCGACGGATATTTTGACCACTTCAATTAAATGTTCGTCATCCATTTTGCAAACTGAAAATATAAAAATATGGACGACACACGCTTGCATTCAAAGCCAGTCAATCGAATGACGCTTTCGGGTGTGAGAGGCGCGGGGAGAAGGCAGCGGGGTGCGCGAGCGCGTGCGCCGCCCGGCTGCGCGACTAGACACTTCTCCGCTCTGCCGCACCGCTTGCTCGCTCGCCGCACAACATTCTATAGAAAAATGACACATCTCCTCTCCTCTCCGCTTAATCCATTTCCACCCAAGCTAAGCGGAGAAGAGATGTGGAAATAACGTTATCGGATTGGTTTATTCAAACATATCTCCTCTCGTTTCTCTCCTCCCCGCTTTGGTGGATACCGGGCCTTAATCACGGAAATTCTATGAAAAACACGGAAGTTTATGCCCGTTTTCTTAAAAATTAGGCGACCTTTAAATTAATCCTACTATCCTACTAATATTATAAATTTGACCATTTGTATGTCACAAACATGGATGCGGGAGGCACAGAACCGGTCGAAGTGGCGGTGCTTGGGGGACGCCTATGTCCAGCAGTGGACGTCTTTCGACTGAAATGATGATGATGATGAAATATACAAATTTTCAAATGTTTGGATAGTTGATACTCAATCACGCAAAAATGGCTGAAGGAATTTGGATGAAATTTGGCACACAGATAATTTATACCTTGGATTAACATTTAAGATACTTTTATCCTGGTAGTACGTTCCCGTGGGATAATTTCCGACCTCCACGCAGCAAAGCCGCGGGCGAAAGCAACTGCTGCAAAAGCGCGGTGATGGATTTTCAACGAAAGTTGAAAACCGGACAGCGCGCTTTTATTTCGGAATTCTATTTAGGTGTCGCTAAGCGTTAGTGAAAATGGACTTAGCGCTTCTATTTAAGAAATTAAAGAAACGTTTAAAACTTTGAACCTACAGCATCCAATCCAACGTTACTATTCTTATTGTTCCACTCCCGATGCTTCTCGAACTCAGTGAGTTCTTTCTCATTTATTTCTACTAATTCAGTAGGTTTCTCCTCGCTGGCAGCATCGTCCCGCCATGTCGGTTCTTCGGATAAATCCCAAAGATGTACTGAACTGAAATCAGGCATTTAGAAGACGTTATTTTACTGTTTCTTTGTTTTTTATAAAATAAAGCCGCTTTTCGCGTCTGTGTGACTGCGTTGTTCTTCTAAACTAAGCAAAGGATTCTGATGCGGTTTTAACCATATTCAAAAGAATTTATTCCGGAACGTTTATATGTATACGTTAATATTAAACTTACATTATAATACAATAAATCTCGATGTTTTATTATGTCGTAAAAACTGTGAACAGTTTAAAAAATAATGTGTAACTTACCCATCGTCTAAAGCAGCAACAAAATATCCAACAGTAGTTCCTCTTAATCTTCCTTTAGCTACATTGTCTATAGCCGTAAGTAGTTTTATCGGTTCTCGCGTGGCAACACTGATGTCCCACAGACAAATCGTACACTTTTTAATTGCCACATTCTGAGATTTCTTGTGGACTGTCATTAATAGATTTGATTTTGTTTCAGAAAAATACATTTGTGAAATCCTTGTACTATTCAGAAAAGAAAGGTTTTCGGCCGTTATTAGCTTCGGAGAAATAGATACGTAGCCTTTGCTAAATGGGTAATTGGTAATATTTAATTCGGAAAGTTCTGTGTTGCCACTGTTAGAATTCAAAACACTACATATTCTACTTTCTATTCTCTTTAAAAACTTTCCCAGACGATGAGTATTATACTCATTCTTTTTTAATTTTGATTTGTATGTTTCGTATGGCAACATTTCGCTGGGTCCAACGCCATCTTTCTGCTCAAAGAAGATGCGTAACGGATCTGTTTTATAATTTCCATCTAGGTTAATCGCATTATTCTTTTCTACATCCACACTATGCGTAGTTAAAAAAGTAAACTTAGTTAAATAATCTTCCATATTTTTACTATATTTTCGACCTTCGACTTTCTGTTTAATACAAATATCGTTTTTGGTAAATTCAACTGGGTGTTGGGTCCATTTATGCTCACATTCTATCTCATCCGTTTGAATTTCCTCAGTAATCCCATCGTCAAAAGTTTGTACAGCAATTTGGGTATAATTCGATCTGCCGAAAGTCGCCATATAGAGGTCATACGAAATTGGCTTCATTTCGAACAGACTGTACGACATTTCGTGCAAAGTTATTATGCTTAGCAAATCCTTTGCACGTTGTCTTAACCTATCTCCAATCCGTTTCTTTCGTCGGTTCTCTTTTGATTTTGTGAAGTCGATGAATAGAGGTCTGAAAGTAAAAGCATTCGAAATTAGTAGGACTGTTAAATCCTACTTTATAAACTTGAATATGATGAGGAAGACGAAGGCGTAGGCAAAAAGGCTGCCAAGCTAAAATGAGATTGAGCGGGTCATGTCAGCCGCATGCAGTCTCCACACGGTGGATGCCTGATAATGGACGGCGCCTCCGAGACCAGTACTGGAAGAGGTGGCGAGACGACCTAGACGCATACCGCAAGGGTTGGATCAAGATGGTTTAGAAAAGAATGCTTTGAAGGATTTGAGGGAGGCCTTTGCTTAGCAGTGGGACAACGTAGGCGTAAAAAAAGATGAGGCAGGTATTT
The DNA here is from genome assembly GCA_949128155.2 of Xanthia icteritia. NCBI lineage: Eukaryota > Metazoa > Arthropoda > Insecta > Lepidoptera > Noctuidae > Xanthia > Xanthia icteritia. Next base: position 4,482,803 of record OY855862.1, on the reverse strand, counting down.
TGCCCAGCGTTGCGGCGGTAAAATCTTCATTCGTATCGATCTGAACTAAATAATAATAGCTAATGCCATACAACAATTAACCAGTCAACAAGATGGTAAGTTTATGATAGCGAGGCTGGCTGCCCAAGATATGGTAGACAAACATTTATGGGGACTCGCGGACGCTATTAGGCACTTTGGTTCCGGCTGTCATTCGTCAATCTTTCGACAGTCCTCATGTGTAGTTTGAAGTCTGAACAATCTTAGCTTAGGGTTATCGTGTAAAATACTGGTATTCAGCAGTATCCGGTGAGACTGGAAACTGAACCCTATTCAAATTTAAATTCAAAAGTAATTTATTCAAACTAGGCTGTTAATCAGCAGTTTTCGAACGTCAAAATTACATAAGACAGTCCCCCAAAAACGCCCGCCCTTCACCACTTCCTAGTGCTTTAGCTGGGAAGAAGAAGTGGCGCAACAAACTCCCCAGCTGCACAGCTGTCTGAATAGTTGGAAAAACATGATTCTATACAATAGTACTTATGCAAAATAATTTGCTTTACACGACACAAAACATTAAATTAAATTATTTTCTTTAAGTCACCTAGCACACGCCAATATACCAACAAAAAAGTAAAAAGAACTTAATACCCGAATGAAAGCCTCCAGGCATAAAGGGCGTGCCCGTTTACATATAGCTATTAAAGCTGTAACTCGGTAATCACAAATGATAAACTAGGACCATGGAAGTAAAAATAAATAAACAGCTAATTACTAATAACAACAACAAAAACCATGGTCAGCAAGACGACCAGTCACCACAAGCAGCACCCGTTCACGAGCATAACGCAAAGATCAGCCATTACCCCCCTCGCCATATTTGAGGGAAGGAGGCAACCCGACCCCCGACGCTACCGCAAGCAGTGACATCATATATAGGAAAACACTAGGCCGATGATGATAACTAGTGGAGACTATGCCACAGCACAAACCTGTCAATAACTTCTGTGTGCACCGTCCGTATGCTGGATACAGCACTGGAACTGCTCATCTCCTGGAATCCCTCGTCAGTTAACGAGCTAGGCTTTTCACCGCCCTCAGCTGTTTCCAGAATAAAGTCTAAGGCGACTGGTTTAAGTTTATTCGCTGAACGGTCACGGAGGTCGAAGCTGCCTGGAATTAAAAAGTTATCATGAAGCGTCATTGTTGATTTAAAATTAAATCTTAATAAAAAAAAAGGTGGTTTATATTTTAATTGCAAGCACAGTCAACTAAATGATGACGGTAATTGGCTAGTAAAATGTCTAGGATTGGAAAGAATACTCCACTACTTCATTTTACTTTAGGTATACTAAACTTACCTGAATCCAACATATTCTCTTCATCTTTCACTTCCTTTAGAGTCTCAACTGCCTCGCTCTCATCGTCATCAACATCATCGTTAACATTGACTTCATCATCCTTATCATCGATTTCATCACTTCCGTTCTGTTCAGGTGTAGAACTATGGTAAGAATCGAAGTCTGATTCGTAGCTTTCGAAATCGTCTTCGTAACTTACGTCATCGTCACTGGAAACTTTGCTTGGAGGTGTCTGAAAAGGTTTATGTTGAATGAAATAAAAATATGAAGTAACTAATAGGAAAATAATCTGCAATTCTAATCCCATCTTGGCGAGTTTATTCAATATGGCGTGGCGTGCGGTACGGCTTAATATAATGATCAGCTTTTCTTATACCGATATGTGGCAAACAATAGCTCTTTTGTGGACATTATATTTATTCAGATTTGTTACACTTGTAAAGGCAATCATGTCATTTGGTTTAAATAGTTCTTATTTTATTTATATTTTATATGGATTCTTTTTGTATATGGACATCTGCAATACCAGTGTCATCGCAAATGCGTTGTCTCGCAAAATGTCTCGTGTGCCTTTTATTATACCGGCTTTCCAAACGGGAACATGGTAACGCTGCTTGGTAGCAGAAATAGGTACCAACATCCTACATTAATCAAAGGAATAAATGATGTACTCACTATTTTACTCTGACTTGGTTTCTCATCATCCAATTCAACATAAAACGCCTTAGGTTTTGCGCTGAGCTTACGCGACAAATTGAACATTTCTACATTATTGTCAACTTCCCTAGAATTCAACATTTTCACTTCACTCTCATCCAATGTTCTTGTTTTAGTCCGCTGTCTTTCATTGTCCTTTGAACTGACCTTTTCTTTGTCTTTTTTATCTTTAGCTACTTCTTTTATGAAACTCTTTTCTGTAGCTTTTTTATCTTTAGCAACATCTTTTCTGTCCTTTCCTGTATCTTTTGTCGTCTCTTTTACAAAACTCTTTTCTCTCCCCTTTCTATCTTTTGTCGCCTCTTTTACAAAACTCCTTTCTCTCTCCTTTCTATCTTTCGTCGCTTCTTTTACAAAACTCTTTTCTCTCTCCTTTCTATCCTTTGTCGCATCTTTTACAAAACTCTTTTCTTGAACTTTACTTGTTTTTGTCGCCTCTTTAACAAAACTCTTTTCTCTCTCTCTCTTATCTCTAGAAACATCTTTAACAAAACTCTCTTCTCTTTTCAAATCCATATCCAGTTTTCGTTTTACGATCGGCGAATTTATTGCAACACTAAAGTCTTTGCTTCTCGGCGTGGTTGAGTACCTCGAGGTCTTTGTGTCAAACAATTTTGGGGCCGTCATCTTGGATCTCTCACTCTGAGTAGTTAATTGACTGGTAGAAGAGGGTGAGGATTTGAGTAAGTTCTTCATTGGCGATACATTGCTTGTCGTGGATGAAGTGGCCGTTGGCTTTTTGGGAGCTCTCGTGCTTTGTTCAGCGTCTCTTTTCTTTTGCCCGTAAATATCGGCGGTCGAACTCTTTTGTATAAAATTTCTTGGTGTAGAAACAGTATAGGGAGTCTTTTTGAGTTTCTCTTCTTGAGGTATTTTCGTGGCATCGTCTTTTGTTTGCTTTTCTCTTTTCGATTTGGATTCAGTAGGCTTTTTTACTGTTGTCTGCATTTTAAGTTAGTATTTATTCACTGAAATTCAAAACTGTATTCATTTTCGCGCGAAAGTAATTTACTCGCTTGATGCCACATTATCGAGCAAGCAAGGCTTTATGAATCATCTACTGTTTGAATAGTATGTACCTAATGCCTACTTAGGAGTCGTCTAGACAATTTAACCTGAATAACCCTACCTACTTTTCCAACTTTAGGCACAGATAAATACAGATGGGCAGGCTCGATTTGTCGAATTCATTGAGCGTAACTTAGAAGATATAAGAGTTACGTGATAGAAAGAGAGGCAACTTATAGGTGAATATAATAGTTAATTAGCGCTGTTTGACCTGAATTGCACTTTATTGTGTCGTAGCAAGACTCGCTTTTTATTTATTTATCTTTATTTATCACAAACACTGCTATCATTACAGGAAATTCCTAATGCGGTAGTGTGGTCCGTAATTAAACTATCTTAAATAACATAACACATACAATATTATTTTTGTGAATTCATTCAGAGCAGGAAAATAAATCGATCCTGTCAGCCATGTCATTCAGTGCGTGCAAGGCGCGCGTCAGTGGCGCTTTGCTGAGCAAGTTGGTTCGTGCGTGTAGCACTGCTAGTAACCGTGGCTTCCGGCGCCGTGATACTTAATTGTCAGGCACATTCAGACAAATCTCCTTCAAAACACCGGAATTATAGGTCTTACCATGTAATAGTTTGAATACATATGTGATTGTAGCTAAGTCCCTCCTTGTCTCGAGTTTGTTGTACCTTACCATACCGATAACGAATTAAGTTAGGTAAATCAATGGATAGAAGGGACAGACACCGTATAGTTTCATGTACAAAAATCTGATGAATTTGTTTTGTATGCGCTCCAACATAAGACTATATTTAGTCTCATGCGGAGCCCATATGACAGTATTATACTCAAGCGGTGTTCTAATAAGCGCATCATACAATGCTACAACTGCTTTTATATTTGTATAACCCGATGCCCGTCGAAGAACGAAACCCATCTGTACTAATTTGTCCTATAGGTAATTCCCCTCCCATCCCACCGGCCATTCTTATTCATAATTCTCGTAGACCTTAAGAGGGAACGGGGGCTTCGAGGAATTTGAAAAAAAGGTTTTTGAAGAAACTATTGCCGTCGTAATACCTAAAATCTGCCTCCGTAGAGTGCGATCGGGACAGCTGCAGATCAGACCGATTATATCACAAAAAAATGACGAGATCGACGTTTCGTATTCCCCTTTTTTCTCCTCGAAAACTGAACCGATTCAATTATATTTTACATTAAAATTTTAAGAAAGAATATGTCTAGGTTCCTATCATTTTCTTTTATCACGGCGGTAAAAATGGGGCATTTTTCAAATTGGGTCATATTTTCTTTACCAATAATCAGGAAGAAAATAGCGGAATACGTTTGTATGGAGAAAAATCGCAAGCCCTGTTCCCTCTTAAGTACCAAAATCAAATGACAAAGCACTTTTTTGAACGATATCGAAAGAATAATATTCTGTACCTACCTACCTAAAACTTATGTATCATCATAAGTACTCTAGTAATGGTCTCTAATGGGATCTACTACTTTTGCGGCGGCATCTACATCGCCACATGTGAACTACGCATCAAAGACCTGACGTCACACAAAATCCTGACGTCACACAAATCCTGCATCGCGCAGTTAGAGTTTATCGCGCGATCGACATATAAGGTCCCATTAAAATAGATGGACAAACTTTTAAAAATCATTCAGGCCACCAAAATAAGGACAATGGTAAAAAAAATATAGGTAAGACAAACGCATTAGATACTTACAAGAAAAATAAATCAGCTAACGAAAATACACTAAAAATGTTGGTTACCCAATGCCATAATTATATTATTTTAGTTCAAAATAAAATCACTTTAATCAGTGTTTCTTTTTTGCTTGAATATCTTTGGTTAGGCGTACTGAACGCTGTGTTAAAATTAGTCCATCTATTTTAATGGGACCTTGTATCATGGGATCTTGTAATCAAGCTCCCGACTTTATTCATTAAGCAGTTGCCCGCCAGACACGACACCCGTCTGTTCGGAGGAACCTACTCATTTAAAGAGGATGAGTGAACTTTACACCCTGTTCCACATAACTTTTATATCTGTAATTTATTTTTATGGTGTAGGTACATACTAAAGAGTTTACTATCTATTTATCTATCTGGGTCTCAGCCCTCAGCCACTCTCGTTCACCTGTTTTTAGCCACAGTAACCACCTTGCGATGCGGGAAAGTCCGAAAGGGTTACCGTGGCCCCTGGCAACGTACAGGCAACGGAAGGAACACGGGTGGGTTTTAGTCAGTAAGAGTCTGACACGCCCTCCAAGTTATTTGGTAATTTCCCAATCAAAAAAAAAAAAAAACCTCCTTGCGATGATCGTTGCATTTTGATAAATGCAAAACGTGCGTACGTGTTAAAGTTCAGTAATTATGGAAAATCGCTAAGCCTCGGTCAGCTGTTTTACAAAACGGGGCTGTTTTGTAAAATAGCTAGCGGTTATGTAAAACAGCGGATTCGACAATCCATCGACGACATCTCTATCAGCCGTTTTCACAGTGTTCCAATCACTTATTTCCTAACATAACAAATTATAAAAACATTCCTAACGCTCGCTTTTTTAATAAGCTGGCTGAGTCACTCAAAATTACGGACTAATGTACCTACCTACTAGCTACTTCGAAAAACTCATTATTCCTAATGGTCGCACCTTATTTGTTTTATTAAATCAATAACAAGACCACTTGTAGTAATAACTTAGGAACCTGTGGCTAAGTAATAACAGCCGCACGGGTCTATCGATTAGGTTAAGCTACGCCGCGGTCAGCCCTTGGATGGGTGACCATCTTAACATACCAAGACCCCACCGTGCCTCGGAAATCATGCTAAGCCTTTGGTTCTGGCTGTCAATCTTGGATCTCTGACAGTCGTCACGGGTCGTCAGAAGCCCGAAAGTCTGACAACCAGTCTTAGTCTTACCAAGGGGTATCGTGTTACCCAGTACAGTAAGACACAACTTAGATGTAGCATCGGCAAAATTCGTAAAACCGATCCGACCATCCGAACTGAGTGCGCCTTCGAAATTACCAATATTTATTACTGCTTTAGGTGAAAATGATTTTTACGAAAACGTAATAACTTGTAAAGTAATATAACCAAATACATTTATAAATTGAAATTTTCGAATTTATGCTGTACCTGTACCTGGGTTGTGGAGGTCAGATATACAGTCACTCCATGTAAAATAGGTACTGGTATTCAGCTGCATCCGGTTAGACTGGAAGCCGACACCAACATTGTTGGGAAAAGGCTATAGGCAGATTTTTTGTAGTACCAACTTAATTATTTTAAGCTCGATTACCAATCTTTTCTTGTAAACCACGTACGTCCTACTCAGGTACTGTCTGACCTAAATAAGACCTATCAAAAAAAAAATTGGCTCACCTACTCACCTGGCTATTAAAGAATCGATGACATGCGAACTTTCACGTGGTGAAATGCAAAACATTCATGAATAAATAACAAGTCGAGACCCAATTATTTCTTACCTTGACATAATTTTCCGTTTGTCTAGAAAAAACTTCACCGGTATCAAATATTTTCATAAAAAACCTTAAAGTATTTCAACCTATGACTAATCACTTACAGTTTGATGTAAAATACAATATAAATTAATATTTTAATCATAAAAAACACCCATCACTGAATATTTCTTGTTGTACACAAATTGCGTTGCCATGGAAACCGTTATTTCAAACATTGTAGAGTTGACGAGAATGCGAGAGGTCCACAGACAAAAAATATAGTTTTAAAAGTGGGTGAGTGTGAGTCATTAAATTTCAGGTCGAAATCTATACTCACAGACTACATAGAGATACTACGTATTCTATACTTTACTAATACGTTATACCTACTTAAGCTACGGCCGGTAAATGTGTAACCCACACAAATGTCCGCGAAGTAATGGTTCCTAGATAATTAGATTAGTAAGAAGTACTACATCACGCCTAAATTCTGTGGAGAGGTAGGCTGCTTACCTAATAGGCAGAGGTTGTATTTTTAAAAAGCCTTACGCCATTTAACCAGAAGTAAATCCAGAATGCCACTGGAATGCACATTTTGCCCGACTGTACAGACGCACATCAACCTACTACAATCTGTCAAATTTCTTTAATAGATTTTCAACTTTAGCACTAAAGCATAAGGTTCAAAGTTGATTGGGAAAATTTGACAGTTTCGGGTAGATTGACCTGCTGGCGTCTGTACCTTTGATTCAGGGTATGGTGATTAAAAATGAAATAATGGAAAAACCCACCAATATCGCCCGACCCAGGAATCGAACCCAGGACACACGCTGTTTTAAGATAACGTATTTAACAATGTTCGTCCTACAGTTTTACTGACAGTTCCTACATTGTACAAACTTACAGTAGATAGGTAGGTAATAGGTATAGTCCACGCGCACTGTTAGTCACCGCCTGAGATACTTGAGCGGTGAGAACCCCCGACAGGCCATTGACAAAAGTGGCAGACTGAGCTTGGCCTATGTCTACCTCCCCCGTCTCACCGCTCACCCAAGTACACATTACCAAAATTGGTAATTGACCTAAATTAATACGTAGTACGGTCAGCAACGAAAGATAGTTAAAACTACAAAGAATTGCCTACTATTCAGGTACCTACTGCTCTGCTTTTGTATATTGCATGTATGTTAAAGACAAGAGCGTGTGCTACACCTAGGTAGGTGTAGCACACGCTCTTGTCTTATAGGTAGGTACCTATCGTGCTACATTTTGTTACATAAGCTTAGCTACTGTATATATACTAAAAAAAACTACAATGGATATTGGAATCACATTTACAAGTCAAATTAAAAAAATATTAAAAATTAGCTAGACGAGTTCGGCGTTTCCTATCTGACTACTCTGAGAAGAAAGGCCGAAACAAACTCAGAGGTCACAGTCTCTTTTAAAGTCCAGACATAATCTTGGTCAGGCCATATAAGGACCATGTAGATTAGTGTCTGAAATGGTCTTTTGAGAAAAGAACCACACAGATTTGAGTGGACCTGTCCATTTAGTGCAAGCATTTTTCAGTAATCGTGGAGCTCAACAAAATACAAAAGAAAAGACATTCGGGTAGGCCGTTTAAACTACTCAAACTGCCAGACCATCATTAAAACTAACTGAGAAAGAAAAGAAAATATCCACATAGTACTCACATTCACAAAAAATTTAATAAACTGGAATAAAAACAATTCTTTAATGACTGTACTGTGTCTGCGTAGCGTCCCGTTGTCGCGCACAAAAATATAAAATAGGTGAAGGACAAATTTTATTATGCCATACGACTATTCCCCGAATATTAACGAGTTGGACACGTGCACGAAGGATTCCGTACCACGATTAAATATTTAAAATGCCACCTCTCGGATAAAGTGCCGTTAGCGGCATAATAGTGGTGCTGCCTCGGTTTGGCTAAAGTGCCGTAATAATTGTATTATCATTGTCACTATCACTGTCACTTGTTTTTTGTTTAATTGTTGACGCTAGTTCGCTGTAAAATACCACATTCCCAAAATATTACATTTTCTTGTGCCTAAACGGACCCTGGCCATTGTGTGGTCACAGTTCTAACCTAACTTAACCTACCTTTCAGCCATTTTCATTTGCTAAGCCAAGGAATTATGGCTATACTTAAGTTTAGCCGGCTATAGAAGAAAGAGATTAACATTAGCCTTTCCTCAAAAACAAAATAACAAGTGACAATGACAATGCAATGCTCAACAATCAAACAAAATAACCAGTGACAATGACAATGCAATGCTTGCGGCACTTTATCCGGTATGGATAAAGTGCCGCTAGCGGCACTCTACACACTTCCTAATTAAAAATACCTACATATTTTCTAAAAACGCCAAAAGAACACGTTTCGTGCACCCCTTAATTTGTAACTTAATTTTATTTTTATTTGTTGTTATAGCGGCCACAGTAGTACACACTGTGAAAATGTCAAGTGTTTACGGTTCAGCCCTGTGACAGACGGACGGGCAGCGGAGCCTTAGTAATAGAGTCCCGTTGGCCTTTTGGTTACGGAACCCTAAAAACGAATCTGCACGTGATCCATGCGTCATGTTCGTGAACGGGCGCTGTCAGTTGGGACTGCTCATCTCTTAGCTGCCATGACTTATTTTAAATTTTTGAATGGTTCTTTGTTTTTTTCTGTTTATTACGGACGCTTTTACAAATGTGCACGTCTTTCTACATTGTTCTCACATGCATAATTTCAATATGAATAATGTAACCAATATTTTGTATCAAATTTTTTATTTAAAAGATTGTCCGTGGAGTTTCTTGCCCGTTCTTCTCAATATTTCTGACTGACCGACTTCTTGACAATTCAAAAGTGCCTGTAAATGGTTTAATTGAAATAAATGCTTTGAGTTTGAGTTTGAGCAGTGTCAAAGCTTACTTTAAAAAAGAAATGTCTTAAATATTATGTACTTACTTAGGACTATTTAAAAAATATAAAAAAAAGGATGGTATTTAAAAGTACTTCAATTTATTCCCATTTCATTTACCTAATTTTGCCTGTGTTCCACCAAATATACTGAATGTGCACCAAAATATGTTCATTAAAATATGTCATAACGAGCATCTATTAAACAACTGTTGCAAATTTGTAAAAATAGTAATACACCTAATTTTAAAAACAAGCATTTATTTTTTTAGTTTTACTTCAGATAATGCACTGCAAAATGTATTTGAATCAAACACCAATTAATGTCCAATGTAGCTTTATTAATAAAAAATGAACACATAATAAAATGTAATGCTTACTAAAAATGTTTTTTTAATACTAATCAGTACGAACCATAATAATTCAAAATGTTAAACAAAGTCTTTACTCCTACAATGTTCACATTATCAGTCCACTCAATCTCTGCAGTACTTCTTTAAATTATTGCACCAATAAAGCGCACTTTGCCTTTGTAGGACGCCCACGTTTTCGTTTTTGCCCGATGGCTATGTTTTTGGCTTCTACTGGAGGTGTTATGTATTTCAGCCTGTACCCTAATTACGTAATACACGATCAATCCGAATCTGAATCGATTTGAAACAAATTGCTAATCTATTGCGTCATAAGTTCGAAAAAAAATCTGCTCAAAAACGTAGAAAACGCAATGAATGTTGTTGAACTGTCAAACTGAAACAAATTTGTCGTAATCGTTTACGAAAATGTGTTGCGTAATTAGATAGCTGATCGCAAGTCCAGTAACATGTTTACATTTATAATTTTTTTTAAACTCGGGGCAGTTACATTGACCATTTACCCAGTCACTATTTTGGGAAGGCAAGACAACTGTCCAGTGAGTAAAGGCAAATTTCTGGAATTCATCGAATGTCTCCCAACTTTGCCCGTTTGGAACATTATTGGTTGCTGAACCTTCGACTAGATAAGATTTTTGTATCGCTGTTGTTGATATGGTTTTCACTTTTTTGTTCAATTTCACCCATTGGTATGCTGATGTCCAATCAGATAGTTCTATCAAAGGTGTGCTTGAAAACGAGTCCACTTTATAATTTTCGGACCACTGCTTGACCATGTCTTGTTCATGTTTGCGCTACGGTATCATTTTCTGGGGGAACTCAACTGATCGAGATATAGCTTTTAAAGCCCAGAAAAGATGTCTCCGATCATTGTTAAAACTTAAATCGACAGACAGTTGCGCGCCTTATTTTAAGTTACATAAAATCTTGACACTTCCCTGTATCTATATTTTTGAAGTAGCTATGTTTGTCAAGCAAAATCCATCTCGTTTTGAGCGCCTGGCTGTTGTATTCCCAAGGAATAGGCGTGACAACAGCAAATTATGTCAAGTACCATGTCGAACCACTTTAATGCGTAAGAGCATTTCTTGCATGGCCCCAATTATTTACAATAAATTACCGAGTAGTTGGAAAGCTTTAAATACAGCACAATTTAAGAGTAGATTACGGAATTTTTTGGTAGATAAAACGTACTACAGTGTAACTGAGTTCGTATCGGAGAAAATATTTGATAATTACTGACATCTTGATTTTGAAATTTTCATGTATGACATTTTTGATTTTTGACATTTTGATCTTTGACATTTTGATTTCTGACATTTTTTTTAAATGATGATATATAATCTAATGATAATAATTTATATTTTCCTTTTAATACAAACATATATTTTTAAGTTGATGATTTAAAATTTTATAATAGTAATTTACCTATATAGTAATTTTATAATAGTAATTTGTATAATTTATTTAGAAATTTATATAGTAATTCCAAATAAGTGTAATAATAGTGATATAAATAATTTTCAAATGTTTGCATGCCGATTGGTAAAATGTGGCTGAGCTAAATGTAATCTTAAGAACTATAATGTATTACCCATATTTGCAAAATAAAATTCTATTCTATTCTATTCTATTCTATGTCAAGAGTAACAGCACGAAACCGGGACAGTGGAATTCGTTCTCTAAGGGTGTGTGTATCTAACGTCTCGCTTTCTCCTATGATCCTGCAATATCTCTATCTCACTCAACGAACCGACCCGCGCGCCGTCTCCGTCGCACAACAGAGAGCAATAGGCAGGCATATGCGCGTCGCAAGCGCGCCAAAACCATTTTCAGTAAAATAAATATAAGTCTTAGAAGTAATGTTTTACGAAATGCATTATTTGTTCTTCAATTATAATTATTTCAGTAACATAAAAGTTGTACAAAACCGTTTTAAATGGGTATACGGTACTAGGATGCATACTAAATATTTTGTGTAACATTCAGGAATATTTGGTGCACGATCAGTATTTTTCGGGGAAGAATAAAATAGTTATTGTTACAATAGAATATTTGCAGCGCACTACAATAAAAAAGTGTTATTATCTTGGTGTTAATTTGGAATTTGTTTGATGTAACATATTTTTCTGGCCGAGTAGTTTAATTAAAGTAAAACAATTAAACGGGTTTAAGATCAATATTTTAGAAATGCATACATAGATGTACCTTTAAATTTTTGGTGAACACAAAAATATTATCCTAAAAAAAATACTTACGAATGCGCGTCCCATCAATTTTCACTAAATATTCTTCAAAACAGCGCCTTAGTACGATCCCGCGGTATGCGCAAGTCCAACTGTGACGATATCAACGAAACACGAGTGCTCAGAGTATGAAAATTAGATTCAAAATAGTTTCCATTTACGTAAATCCTTTGCCATGCCATTTCGCGCCGCGCCCGTGCCGCCTGATGAGCGCGCCTTTAGACGATGATACATCTATGCTATGAGTTTTAATGCAGGCGTTTGTCTCTGAACAATGAAGTTTACGTATGATATTTCACTGTATAATATGGGATCACACGGCAGTTTGTGTCTTTAACCGTATTAACAGTAGGATCCCAAATTTTTTGCGTAAAGTATCGTACAGAACAGCGCCGTGTGAACGGCCGCAAACAGGAGAGTGGTGCCGATTCTCTTGTCACAAATGCCTCAAAATAGTCTAAAAATCACCAAAATTTAGTTTATTCCTGTCAAACGACAATTTCCCATTCTGAAATAGACTAAATTAGTGACACAACTTAAGAGGGAGACGAACAACGCTCGCAACAACAAGTCAAGACGCGTGCGAAATTTGTACGAAATATTGCTATCTCTGTTTGACAAAAGATGACGAGCGGGGGACGCGGTGCGGAGCTGTGTGTATGAGAGGGTAGATTTATGATCTATTATTAGCTGTACCTACTTGCCATTCATTAAAACTCAAACAACTCGGCGGCATTTATATTTATTAGTAATTAGGTATGTTCAATATTTGCTTTATTTTTGTTGACTACTTTGGGGAATCGTTAGTGAATGCACAGATTAGTAATGCTTTTTATGGAAATATCTTTACCATGCCGATATCTCAACATATTAGGTTATCTCGATATCTAGGCCTAGTAGAGAAAATCTAGTAGATAGGTCACACAAATAAGGTAGGTACCTACGTATTTGAGTCACAGTGTAAATAACTAACAGTACTATGTCTCGGCAGTGACCTTGAAATAATTACCTACGGCCGCTTGGTAGATAAACCTTCCGAGTCCGTGCGTCACTGCCGTGCACTCGAGACTGTTGCGTACTACTGGTATAAGTACACTGAGATTTTAAAACGCGTCGTTTCGCCCATTTTCTATGAAGAAATAATACTGTTACTTATTTATACTGTGCAGGAGTTGTCGCACGTCGCGCAATATAAATGATTGGGATAGTTATTATTATTCTCTTTATTTATGCCTATTTATGTTTATTTATTTCCTTTAGGGTGGTCTCAACTCTCAACTTTAATAACCCTACTTTTTGCTTGGCCGTAGTCGGGTAAGAAACAAAGGTTTCTTATTTCAGTATTCCTTATACTAAACTTAAATAAATATTGTTATTACAAAAAAAGAGTCAAGTGTTATGCAAAGTATTAGTTGTGGTATTAGTAAGACAAATATTCCAATAATTTATATTTACACGATGTCCGTAAAATTCAGACAAATAACAGCGTTCCGAGCTAAGAATAATAAAAATAATAAACAAAGATTTTGAATACTTATTTATTTAGTTATGTTCTTACTTCAGAGATTTTGATATATTCATAATTTAAGTCGAAACGTGATTAAGTCGTGTACGATGAGTGTGATCATATATTATCGAACGCATACAAATGAAAAAAAAATACAATTATGGTAATCTGAATTACGTCTGTATTCCTTGAAGGGTTAGGCAGAGGTGTACCTATAGTACACCCACATTTCGCCAGTTATGTTTAAGTCCCATGTAATAGGGGGCGAGCCTATTGCCATCACCGGGGCACAAATCCAGGCTCCAGGCTGCTATTGAGAAATTCCAGATGGAAAATCCCAATAACACTTTGCCCGTCCTGGGAATCGAACCCCCCAGGACCTCATGCTCAGCAATAGTGCTTGCGACCACTAGACCATTGTGGCAGTCAAACCAAATCGTAAATAAATATATCTAAGTCCGTAAACAAAACAAGACCTTTGTTTTGTTTACGGACTTGGATATATCTATTTACGAATTTGTTTGTAAGAATGTAGGTTACTCGATACCAAATCACAAGACAGACCTAAATCCAAGTCCATAGACTCCATAGCATAGGTTGAGATTCCTGAACACTGCAGCTACCTACCTGATATCTGGAGTCCATTGCCACTCCCAGTACTTTTTATTAATAATTTTATTCCAATTCTAAATAATTTTGTCTTCTTTTATCTAATTTTGTTTAATTTCATTTGTTTTCAACATGTACAGACGCCAGCAGGTCGACCTACCCGAAACTGTAAAATTTTCCCAATCAACTTTGAACCTTATATTTTAGTGATAAAATTGAAAATCTATTAAAGAAACTTGACAGATTGTAGTAGGTTGATGTGCTGGCGTCTGTACGATTGACCGATAACTTGCATGTGTGGTGCAAATTGTAAGTATAATTTGGCTATTAATAAAAAAACGTGTGCGGTCTCGGGAACGAAGTTCATTTTCACGTATAACATAAAACAAAAACAAAATTTTCGCCGCTGATATCTTGGATTTACTTTTTGACCTCACTAGCGACTTTAACACCCTCAAAAACTATAAAAATTTTGAAAATGTTCGTAACCGCCATTTTGTATTCTCATTTTGACTTCACTATCGGTTTTAGCACCATCGAAAACTATGAAAGCAACACACATGACAAAAAAAAAATGTTCGCACCTGCCATGTTGGATTTAAATTTTAACGTCACTGTCGGCTTTAGCACTCTCAAAAACCATGAAACGGATACCCATGATGAAAAACTTGTAAATTTTAATTTTGACGAATTCACACTTAGAAAAAAGCCGCATGAATCATAACGCTTTTTTCGTTACATGATGATTTATATTAATTTACACCGGTTCCAATAAAAATAAAATAGGTCAATAGTGTCAATAGTACGCACGTACAGCATATTAAAGTACCTAATCGTCTAATACTGACAAAAACTACCCCGAACGAACTCCAACCAAACACGTTGCGCTAGTGTGAGAGCCGGTCGGAGCGATAATATACACCTACAGTGAGCAATACGACCACGCACACATTGACAATGATTGCTTGACGATAGGTTGTCTATTGTTTGCCCGAAGATTATATGCCATAATCATCATTTTCCCGAATTTCATTTACCCGAATTTCATTTGCCCGAATGTTTCATTTGCCCTAAAAGACATATGACATACTTTTAATTACCCGAATTTTAGATACCATAAGATACGAATGCCATAAGTATTGTTTGCCTTATTTTTATGTGCCATAATAATTATTAGACATAATATTTAAATGGCATAACAAGTATGTGCATGGTTTTTTTTTCTGTGCATGGTTGATGGTGGGCTAGGTCGACGGAGCCCCGCTTCGCGGGGCTCCTACTTCTGTGTGGTTTATAAAAAAATAACCACGAAGGGGATGGCGGGGTCTATTCGCTCGCTTCGCTCGCTCACACGACCCCGCCATCCCCTTCTAACCTAACCTGTCCGAGTCGGGGTGCCCTAAAGTCCCAATTGCATCCAATTTCTCTTGATATAAACAACCGTTACACACCCGATGTCGATGGCAAATTATGTTATGGCATATCATAATTATGGCATGTGATAATTAGGGCTTACAATGATTATGACAAATGATGTTATGGTAAGTGACTTTATGGGAAACAATGATTCTGGCACGTGACTAATATGGCAAATGAGAGTAGGGCAAATGAGTATTATGTCGTATGATATTATGGCTGTTGACTATTATGGCAAATGATATTAGGGCAAATAAAATTCGGGTAAACGGCGGTATACCTTGACGATAGCACTACTAGCTGTCAAAATTTTTAATGATAAATTTGAATGTGTTCCTTAATACCAACAACTATGAATGTAAACTTAATGCTTTTCCATTTTTTTTTTGGTAGTTTGTATCTTGATAATATAAGCTATGCTTCTGCTGAAACAATATTACAAATATTGTTGTTTACAATACAGAAAAAACAATATGAAAACGTCATTTACGATGTGAAAATGTGCGAAATTCAATTCGCTTAAACTTCCCCTTAGAAAAAAAAAAGATGTACAGGCCTAAATAAATATTGTCTAAATCCAAATATAAACATAATATGGTGGAAATATGCTCAAATTGCAAATGATTGATGATGGATTACGTTTGTATGGATCAACGGTCGCCGCGTTCTTAACTATATTTTAGTTTGACAGCACTAAGATGGCACTGAGTTTTTAATTTAGTGAAAATGACAAATTTTCCTATTCTGAATTTGACGTTTTTCACTTAAAATTTTGATTGTCTAATTAATTTTTTTTTTTAATCGCGATTAAAAATGGTGTGGAATACAATTAGTGGTCATGAAAAATTCACACCAACACCTCGACTTCAAGTTCAAAAACAGTACTGTACCTATCTTTTTTTTCTTTTCTTTTGCTTGTATCTCGAAAATAGTGTGTCCTGTCGCAAAAACACATATAAACCCCTTAAACTAAACATATAGGTAATAATTTTTCATATTTTACATACAAAAAGTGAAAAATTCCATATAAAACTCGTCGAGGCTGCCTAACTGCGCGCCTCCGGCTCTAAAAAAATTCACGAGGTAGGGCAAACAAGTACCACGTGGAGTCGCGATTGTCAAATTCGATTTTAGTTACATCAAAATTATTTTTAAATTTAGTTTTTTTTTGCTGAATAAATAGCTTTAAGATTCTCATAGCCAAAAGTGAGGAATTTTAGTGATAGTTTAGTTCGGTGTACAAGAAAATCGGCACCACTATCTGCCTATGCTCTTCTTTTTATTCCACTCATCTACCGGATGACCTATTGTTTTTTATTGAATCACAGATTGTATAAAAACTCGTTTTTTCACGGCTATGTCCCTACTGTATGTATCTAAGGTCTATTTTTAACCTTATTTCCAATTGATGTTATTCCTACTTAAACAAACATCAACTTTATACACGTGTAAATAAAGTTGATTTTTGACTGACAAGTACTGTCGAAAAATTCGAAAAAAAAATGAAATTGTAGCGCAAACAGAACCTTATGTGTAGGCGTTATTGTTGTTTTTCCTAAAACTCATGTTTGTTTACATGTTTGGCAAATAAATCGCGAACGCAGTTTACATGTTTATGTTTTTTTATAATAATTGATAGTGTGAATAGGTAAGTAACGTTTTTAGCACATCTTGACTTCATTTATTATTATTTATTCTGTTAATTATCGAGGTTGTTGCAGACAATATTCAAATTGTTTTGGACTTTGCTACTTGCTAAATAGATTAACTTTTCATCATCTCCCTAGAGGGGTAATGTTTTCGTATAATAAGTACCTTATGTTGTTATATTAGTTGTAAAAGTCTAAAGGTCTACTTTAGACTTTTAGACTTCCCAGATAAGTAATTATTTAAAACTAGATTAATAATATCTTAAATTGTACAGCTTTTTTATGCGTGCGGAGTTGACCTGTAAGTGATTGTTGCACTGTTGCATGTTACTTTAAGCATACAACCTGTGTAAACAATCGTTGGTGAACCAATAAATAAATAGGTTTGAGATAAATCTTGAATCTTATATACCTATAAATGAACATGACTAAAATGTTACTAACAGGTTTTTAAATGCCATTGCATCAGACATTTAACGCAAGTAATAATTTACGTATGTAAAAAGACGATATGAGTTAGGTACCTCAGTGACGACTTAGCCCAAGGTTTGCATGGACGTATTTTTATCGCGGCGATTTTTTTTCGTACACTCGAATTTCAACTCTCGGTATTGAGCCAAGCATTGCGAATCCAATAGAGCGCATCCAGCGCGTATACCAGCGCTTCAAGAAAACATACTGTTGGATATTCAACTCTCGGCGCTAAGCAGAGCGTCGAAAATCCAATACGCGATAAACATACGCCCGTGCGAAACAGTACCCTAATTACGTAATAAAAGATAAATCGGAATTTATCTTTTATTACGTAATTAGTAACGTAATAAAAGATGAATCGTTTTGAAACAATTGCTAATTCACTGCTTCATAAGTTCGAAAAAAAATCAGCTACACAACGTAAATAACGCAATGAATGTTCTTGAACTGTCAAAATGAAACAAATTTGTCGTAATATTTCGTTTACGAAAATTTGTGCGTTAGATAGCTGGGCTAACAGAGAAGTATAGAAGAAAAAGACATCTTGCGACGCCCACAAATAAATTGGGATTTTATTCATTTGGATAAGGGCAAGAGAATGATGATGCAGAAAAGATTTTGAAAATGATTGTCCTAATTTTGGATCTCCACAAAATAGGATAAATAAAATACCTATAAGTATTTTTCTCATAATGTTATTAGATATAATAAATTAGTTTAATTGAATGCTTTTACACATTTAAAAAGTCGAATACTGTAGATTTACCACTTATAGTGCGCCAAACAAGATTTAAAAAAATTAAAACAAAAAATAAATAAAACGAGGCTTTACTTATGTCGTCACATATAGGTAACATTATGTACTTCTCGACAATTATCACTTAGATAAATAATACATATACAGAATACGAGGCGAACTTTAATAAATAACAAAAAAAAAAACTGAGTTGACGAACGCACGTGCATACACTTCTGCATCTAACACCCTACTGATTGAACAGTGTGAATATTTTACATGATTCTCTTTTTCTTTCAACTACCCTCCGACCTGCGAAGATTTTGTTCAAGTATTCTTAATGGTAACTAGCTGGTTTTTCGGTCGGATAATTAGAAATTAATTTACAATCCAGCGATGATCGTTGCTGGGTCTTCGACTCCTTGCTTGATCTTTCTGAGGAACATCACAGCTTCACGACCATCAATGAGCCTGTGGTCGTAAGTCAACGCGATGTACATCATAGGCCTGATGACGACCTGGCCGTTTAGCGCGATGGGGCGCTCGAAGATACCGTGCATGCCCAGGATAGCTGACTGAGGAGGATTGATAATAGGAGTACCCATCAAAGAACCAAATACACCACCATTGCTAATAGTGAAAGTGCCGCCATCCATTTCTTCAATAGTTAGCTTTCCATTCTTGGCTTTCTCTGCTAAACCAGCAATGGTCAACTCAATATCGGCGTAAGTCATAGTTTGCACGTTCCTCACTACAGGTACCACCAGACCTTTGGGGGTCGCTACAGCCACGGAAATATCAACATAATCACGGTAAATGATTTCGTTTTCCTCAATGACTGCGTTTACAACAGGCTGATCCATTAAAGCGGTGGCTGCTGCCTTTACGAAGGGAGACATCAGGCCAAGTTTGACGCCATGTTTCTTGGTGAAAGCTTCAAGGTTCTTCTTCCTGAAGGCCATTATATGAGACATGTCAATCTCGTTGAAGGTTGTCAGCATAGCGTTCGTGTTCTGTGCTTCCTTCAGACGCTGAGCGATACGTTGACGCATCCTGTTCATTTTGACGCGCTGTTCAGTGCGAGTACCAGCCATCTCTTTACTGTAGTCTGCGGGAGGAACCTTTACAGTCGCAGTTTCGATTGATTGCGCGTGACGGATCGCTGCTACGGGGATTGAGGAGATGGGAGCAGCAGGTTTAGCTGCAGGTGGCGCCCGAGGTGGTGGGGGAGGAATAGGGATCGCAGCTGCTGGTGGAGGAGGTGGAGGGGGCGCTGCAGCGGCAGGTGGTGGTGGTGGTGGCGCCTCTGCCTTCGGGGGCTCAGGTGCAGGCGCGGCCGCCTTCGGTGGTGGTCCACCTTCAGTTAGTTCCAACTTGAACAGCTTCTGCCCAGCCTTGACCGTGTCTCCATCCTTCACGTAGAACTCCTTAATGATACCGTTACCGGGAGCCATGACAGGTAACGCGGTCTTATCGGTCTCGATCTCCATGACAACTTCGTCAACGGCGACGGCATCACCGACTTTTTTGTCGCCGAGTTTTGCATCTCCTTCGGACACGGAGTCCGGGAAGCTAGGGGTCATAACATCTTGTTCGGCGAAGAGTGGGTTGGTGAAATGGATGGTGGCGACTTGGTTGTGGGCTGCGCTGAGGGCCCGGGGCTGAGCTGACCTCGCGGCAGCCTGGGACAGGGCCCCGAAGACCTT
Source organism: Xanthia icteritia (assembly GCA_949128155.2). Lineage (NCBI taxonomy): Eukaryota > Metazoa > Arthropoda > Insecta > Lepidoptera > Noctuidae > Xanthia > Xanthia icteritia. The sequence goes on along the minus strand of OY855862.1, from coordinate 4,462,595 downwards.
GGGCGCCTCTGTGGACTTAAACCGAAGGGTCTGTCCCTGCCTTCGGTATAACGTCTGTAAATGCTTGGAGCAGCGTCGTAACATCGTGAGTATTTTTTTTTGAGATTTTTTTTACCCTGGAAAGATAAATATTAAATTAGGTTAGTGTTTGAAACCCGCAATACGTCGTGTTTCGTAAGAGATTGGTAGGATTAACGAGAGTTTTACGCTAAGTAGAAAGTTGTTTTCAGAACACAGATAGGACTACTGCAATAACACGTAAGATACTATTTTGAAAAATTATCTACACCTTGAAATAAATATGGAATTCTGGTTTACTCATACAGTGAGATAAAACGAGTAAATAGCATGAGAGATAAGCGTTACTAAAAAGCAAATTAAACCTAAATATCTAGTATTGCCGAACGGGAAACAAAGTACGTTATCAAATAGAAGAAAAAATAATGAAAGCAGTGTCTTGAGCCAAAAATAACGTAGTGAAGGTCATGGACGCGCCAAATCTACTCGAGTATGGTTACGCGGTACTGCAGAAAGAAAATAAGATAAATAATTCATCTCGTGTCACATTAAATAACATTACACCACGTCTGTTTTCCTGAAAATGGCATAGTAGGTACGCCCTCATTTCGCCAGTTATCTTAACTGCCTACCTGGGCAACAAAAAAAACCAGACTGTTCCAAATTTTTCTTGGTACAACAGTTACAAGACAATTAAGGGGCGAACTATGGAATTGATAAAATAAGCTAAACACTGAGAAAGCGTGGTGATCAATGACCATTCTTTATCTGTATGCAAGGCCTTTGCCCTGCACCACAGATCAATACAAATGTGTCACTCCGCATTTTAGGTATGCAGCTACAAGTAGGTACTTGTGGGCGTAACGTAGTCAGAAGATATAAAAGACTACGCGATAAAAGAGAGGCAAATTCTTGGTAACTGTAGGTAATTAGCGCTGTGCGACCTGAATAGCACTTTATTGTGTCGTAGCAAGAATCGCTTTTTATTTAAATGATTTTGCGTAGTGACACATCTGTACTAATCTGTGCCTGCACTAAAGACAGGCTCGTGTAAAATTAATCTCGATTAGTGTTCTGCAGTGATAGTGTTAATCTGGATTCCAGACATAACAGGGTCAGGGCCTTCCTGTCTCCGGGTCTTCTGGGCTCAGCATAGCGCCAGGGACAAGAAAAGATTGCGTTTGAGATTGCATTTTGTATGAAGAATTATAAACTTGTTCACATTTAGGCCCGGTCTAGCAGTGGAGCAGGTGGCCCAGTTATATCGGCCCCGACATACGAGTTGTAAGTCGTGAGACCACTGCTCTCAAAACGGTAAAGGAGAACAGAATTCGAAGACCTGTGACATCCACCAACCCGCATTTGGCCCGCGTGGTGGATTATGCTTGTTTTATGCTTGTCCCAGCAGTGGGTATATTATAGGCTGATTATAAGGGTCGTAGTGTTTCGGAGAATGCTCTGACGTCCACAAACACAGAGCTTGGACGGCTCAGAGCCAGGTGTGGTTGTTATGGGGAAGAAGTTTGCAATGTCAAAGCCTGAATCCCAGCAATGCGAACATTATAGGCTGATTAGGCGATCCAAAAAGTTAGACGAAGTTTTTATCGCTCAGGACTGAAGTACAATGATGATTAGCACTCTTCTAAGATATTAAAGAAAAAAGAAAGAAAGAAAAAGAAAGAAAATACGTTTATTTGCGGTAAATATGACGCAAAGAAAAAGAGAAAAAAAAAAAAAAAAAACACGAGAATAACAAATTGGGGGAAAATATGCGTCACATCCACGCAAAACGGCTACGAAGGTAACGGCTGAGAAGAATATGGGCGTAACCTGTCTTTTGGTAAAAACGTAAAAGAGTAGGTTTACACAAATGACAGTTCCATCGAAGATAAAAGCAGAAGAAGTGTTTTGTGTGTGGGAATGGATGTAGTTGTTGTTAATCCAAGCGAATTATAATCAACAGTAAAGTTATTTTGATATGAGAACGGAATACAATGCGAAATGTTCACATAAGCGATAAAGTGAGTATTATTACACAACTTGTTTAAGTAGGTACTTCAGATACAAACTATCTGATAAATGGTCTATTGTTCTTTCTGAATTATGCAGCGAATGTAATTTTATGAGTAGGTCAGTGATTAACTTTTTACTGTGAGCTAAAATCCATCTCCACCTTATATTAGATAATCTATTCTTCAATAATACTATTACTTTAATAATATTATACAAACATCAAAAGTGACGCACTTGATCGCTAGGATCAAGTGCGTTTTAGAGTATCGTCACAATTGAGTATTATTATTTTACCTTTTAAGGATCGTTATTGATTCTTTTTTAGTGAATTTCACTATTTGAATAAAGAATTTTCTTTAATTTTTAAAAAAATATAGATAATCAACTGTCAATCAGGATTCCTATAAAAGTGTGTAATAGCGTTTTTACAAAACCATTACAATTTCTGCATATCATTCATCATTTTATCTTTACAATAAAACATTTAAAACGACATAAGTTAGTTTGCCGTGCCCAAATGGACACGGTGGGACTTTAGCTTAGGTTAATTTCCCAAAATTTACAAATATATCAAATTTTCTTAATTTTTACAAAATATAGGGATAAATTGTTAACTTAAACATAGGAATTAAAGAAAGAGGCCAGTCTAGAAGACTAGATTTGGTAAATATTAATTCGATATTTTTGTATAGTTAAAAATGTACTTATTCCCTAGATACTTTTGATGTATGTATTAATTAATTCATATTAATATATTAACAATTTTGTTAATTATAATATTAATAATGTTATAAAGTAGTAAAATTTGTTTTTTTGCAAGTTTATATGTAGGGGGTAATCTCCGGAACTACCAATCGGATTAGATTTTTTTTTTTGCATTGTATACTTAGCCCAATTTTTGAGGAAGGTCAGAAGCTAGTAATTTACAAAGAGATTTTCAATTTGTGAGTATGTATGTATTGGGTAATCTCCGGAACTACTGATCCGATTCCGAAAATTCTTGCACTATTGGGAAGCTACAGTATTTCCGAGTGTCATAGGATATTTTAGGTTAAAACAAAAAATTCCAAGCGGGCAAAAACTAGTTATTTATGAGTTTGTCTAGTACGCAAATGGATTGCGCGATACATGTTGCCTCCCGCATAAAATGGATACCCCTCACGAATACTAATACATTTGGAAAGTTGGTTAACATTTAATGTAGCCTTTTGAACCTATCTAGGATTACTATTATATAATGAACACTCATTTTACAAGGCAGATGTGAGTGGAAACGGCGGGAGGGGACGCCCTAGAAGGACATAAAGGTGGTGATCTTATTGATGATGTTCTCCAGAAAGGTCAGGTGCGTAGTACACGCAACCGGCGCCCGCGTGTATTAATGAATGTAAACGAGGCAAAAGGAGTATGTAAGGATTGTAGCAGATGGCGGTCTGTAGTTTCTGCGCGTCACACGCCGCAGACGGCAAAAATCACCAATTTTGTTGAAATTTCACGAGGGGTTGGTACCTAAATTGTTCTATTTAGTACCTGCATTGAAAATAATTGTACCTCTTGAGTTTAGCAAAAAAATTAAAAACAAAAAAGCCGTCTGTGACGTATACGCAACGGACGGCCCATTGTTTTTCGTAGAAGCTAGAGATGCACAATATACATCAAAGAATTGTACCTAAATAAAACCCTACGAATGCTAAATATTAACACGATAGCGCGCACCAAAAATGGCCACAATATTAAATTGAAAATGGTAAAAATATAATCTAAAAATGCAGCTCCCAGAAAAAAGCAATTTTTGTGTGATTCTTTTATGATAAAGAATTGTACCCATTTCACACTTCACAAAAACGTAATTATGTTATAGAAACACGCAATACTTTTAAAGAAAACGGCAAATCAAAGTCAAACTCACCACAATCAACACAGACCTACTAATATTTGTATTACCTAGATGTGACAATCAAATTCGATGTACTGAACTATCTTGTTGTGGTGGTTGTAACATAATTATTATTCTAAAAGAAATAAGTTTAAACAACTGTTATCAGGATAAGGGCAAACTGTATTGACTCATTAATTACAAGCAATATATTATTTGATTAACTAAATTATAACGCAATAATTATTTTTTCGTTGCTTCCCCTTCTATTTCCATCATTCCTATGGCTTGGTTACTGTAGTTATTCTGGCTCACAGAGCACGGAATTGCCGCGGGCCGGCACGACTGGAGACGGCAGTAAGTACTACCTAATAATATTCGTACCGCGCTGCACCATATTCGTAGCGATCTATATACTACCAAATTCGGTCGCAAAGTCGTAATGGCGTCCCTAGAAGCGCGCGACGTGCCTGACAAGCACGAAAAAAATCCACATACATCTATATGGTATGTAGACTCTACGCGAGTCTGCGTATGGTGGAGGCGCCGGCAGTAGCAGCAGTAGAACTTTGATGACTATATTGTGTTTAAGAATTTAATGATTACATTTTATATTTTTTAATCACCCACTTGACAGCCATGTCAACTATTTTTCCTATTCTTAATCTAAATTAATGTTTGCCTTCAATTCGCCAATTATTTTGGAGCTGGTCTGATGTTGATGTTGCAGCGCGGTAGATAGCGGTTTGATTAGTAAGAGTGAATGAAATTAAAAAAAAGTTCTTATGGAACAAATCTAACTTAGAGATATGTATTCATGATTCTCATGATTATAATTCAGTAAATACATAGGTATCCGTTATAGTCGCGAATCATATTTTAATCAAGATACAACCTGACACTGACCTGCAAAATGCAAAAAACGTAAGATAATTTGAATTTCGCGGCTACAGCTGCGGATTCACCTTAATAAGTCAATACAGTTTGCCCTTATCCTGATAACAGTTGTGTAAACTTATTTATTTTAGAATAATAATATAAGTTACAACCACCACAACGAGATAGATCAGTACACCGAATTTGGTTGTCACATCTAGGTAATATTAATAGGTCTGTGTTGGTTATGGCGAGTTGATTTGCTGTTTTCTTTAAAAATATTGCATGTTTCTATAACATAATTATGTTTTTGTGTAGTGTGAAATGGGTACAATTCTTTAGGATAAAATAATCAGACAAACATAGCTTTTTTTCTAGGTGCTGCATTTTTAAGTTAAATATTTTTACCATTTTCAATTTAATATTGTGGCCGTTTGGTGCGGGCTATCGTATTAATATTAATAGTATTCGTAGGGTTTTATTTAGGTACAATTCTTTTATGTGTATTGTGCATCTCTAACTTCTACAAAAAGAAACTCGTCCGTGGCATACGCCACAGACGGTTTTTTGTTTTTAATTATTTTGCGAAACCTAAGAGGTACAATTATTTTCAATAGAGGTACTAAATAGAACAATTTAGGTACCAACCCCTCGTGAAATTTCAACAAAATCGGTGATTTTTGCCGTCGGTGGCGTGTGACGTGATTCTGCCAACCCAAGGGAAGAAGGCGTGAATTTAGTTATACATGTATGAACTAATTTTAAAGAAGAAATTTGAAAATTTTGAGGGGAGCTTTACGATTCGGTAGCATGGGAGGGGAGGGCGGATGATCTGTCCTTGTCGCGCAAAACGGCTATTGTAATGGGGTTTCCAGTTATCACGTTTTCGTGACGTCAGTATGTATGTCATACGCGAATTTCAATTTAAAGTATTGTCATTGCCTCATTGGTAAGTACCTATATGATTGATATTTTTTTATGATCAAGCTCTAGTTGGTACCTACTGGATTTTTTTTACATAGTGACACCATTTTACTGATTATACCACTTGGTGGACTAACGTGAACAATAGTAAACTACTTTTAGGTATCTGCAAGTACGCGGCGGGCTCGACTTGTGACAGAAGATCTAAGAGTTACGCGATAGAAAGAGAGGCAACTTCTGGGTGAACGTAGCTAATTAGCTCTGTGCAACCTGAATTGCATTGTATTGTGTCATAGCAAGAGTCGCTTTTTATTTAAATAATTTTGCGAAGTGAACCATCTGTTTAATGATTAATCTCTGATACAACAGAGTGTAATAATTATTTATTTATTTCAGTAACATCCGTTATCCTCTGATTAGTAACCGAAAATAAGCATACCCTCACTACTATATTTAAAAGAAACTCACTTTTAAAATCATTGTTGAATATGATATGCTCAAGGAAATTGCATTATTTTAATATTAATAATTACCTATATGATAATTTATGGCTAAATATTCTCTGAAAGTAAGCAAGGACAAGTCATTTATACAAATGGTGATTGGCTATGAAAACTGGATTTAATTTAATGCAAAAAAATACAACGGGTTGCACTCCGGGAGTGCTGGCAGAAATGAAAACTTGAATATTAACATTGTGCATTTTCTATATTTTGGTACTACTCTCCCTCCGTCTTACTAATTTTCGATCAGGTCACGCGAGTTCTAAATACTGCATCGAAAACAATTATTTTAATACGTATATCCAGATTTACCGTTTTCCTTGCTACCAATTATGATGACTAACAAATCTTTTCACCAAATAAAATACCAAGACAACGCTGTCTACAGTGATGTGAGGTTGGTTTCATAAACATGTGTGCACTTAGTGAAGTGTAGTTTGATTGTAAATGGTAGTTAATATGTGCGTGTGAGTGTGTACACAGAAAGCGGAGCTGTATTTTGACATGCTTCACTGTATTGTTTGCAGTGCTATGTCTTGGTGTATTATTTGGTCTGAGACCAAGGCTATTCGCTTAAACAGATATTAAACTATTCTGTTTAAGCTTGTAAGTACAAGTGAGTGAATAATTTGCAATCAGCATAACCTAAGACTAAAATTAGCCAACAAAAACTGAGTGTAAGGAGTGGATACTAGCACTATAAAAAAGCTGGCAATCATGACCGTGACACGAGCGAGGCTGCAGGATGTTGCACATTATCTAATCACTTGAATCATTATTATATGAATCTAAAACACAACTTTCCAATAAGGGCTCAATCCTGAGTAGTGATAAGCAGGAAACGGCATGAAATCCTAAAAAATCAAGTATGTTATTTGCTGCTACTGACAAACTTTACGATTTCTGTGCCTAAAAAAGTAGCTAAACATTTTAATGTCAGTAATAAAAAAGGAGAGGCTCTGTTAACTAAATACTAAGATAAAAAGCTGAAAAAATTACCTAAGTGTTTACTAAAAATATTATACATTTCACTGTCAAGGTAATCTTATCAGAGAATGAGTAAACAATGGGAATCAGGCGGCCAATTGATATTGATATCACAAATTGATAATCTGATCTGAATAATATCATGACATAGCTAGGGTTCTGTGGAGATTTTCATCAGTTAAATGTTCATGAAACGTGTATGGCAAGGTATATGAAATATATTGAGAGTTACACTAGGTATGTGAAAATATGTTTAAAAGCATCTTTGGTAAAGAAACAGTAAGAAAAAAATGCACTTGCACCACTTTTCAACAAAAGTGTAAATTGTAGACATTTTAACAAAAAGAATGTACTGTTTACACTATCACAGAGTATTAAAAAAAAAACATATGTTTGAACATCGAACAGCAGTCTCGTGACATTTCTAGGAGTGACAGAAAGTAGTGCAAGAGAATAACTAGCAAAATATTTAAAAAAATTACGAAAACGATTAACTAAATTACCAAAAGCGTTAACTAGGAACCATTACAGGTAAAGATATTAAGCGGTTAGTGTGTTACAGCTGGAGAGGACCGGCAAACACCTACACGATGCATTTCAAGGTTATCTACAGAAACACGAACTACTAGATGCACAAATATTAGTAAAATCGGACCCCTTACCTTCTGGTGGAGGTAAACAACCGCTTACAGGTAATATAACGTTATTTCACAGACATAAAATGTTACATAAGCTTAAATCTCATGACAGTTCTTAACCACGACCAATGTTAGTTATTCGAGTTGTTCTAGCTTAGTTACAAGCGTTATTCAATGCATAGCGTGTTTGCACTGAGTTTATAACGTACTGGACTGATACTTCACTTATTTTTTGACGCTGCTATGTGAGAATTCAGAGTTCAGATGTGGCCCGTAGACCTACATTTATTTCGGTTCGATTGGGCCTTTTACAATCGAATTCAAGTTGGTGGCACCTGTCAAAACCTCATTCCACCTGATCAAATCGCTAAATTCTTAACACTACTCCGGAATAGCTAAATTAGTTTCCCAACATGTGTAAGTAGCACAGCACCATTATTATGGTCAATATGCTTTTATTGCAGATTTTACAGATTTGGAACGCGACCCAAAGAAAAGTTGAGCCTGCGTTTAGTAGTTGCTTTATATGAAGATTCTAAAAATATTGATTCGAGTTGTTTTAGAATTTTGATTTCAAAATGGGTGTGTACATATTCAAGGCGGTCTCTAAACTGTACCTATTTATATATCACTGGGTTAGCGTGAAGATCAAGGAAATAATAGGCTTACCTGTAATTTCTGTTTATAATGCAATGATTATTCCAGAACAGAGTGAAACATCGCTAGTGTAAAAGTAAAGAATATCACCTAAGCACAAATAAAACGTATGTTTGCATGTGATGTAGTTGGAATAAATTAAAGGTATGACTCCGCCCGCAGTGAGTGAACGCTGCCGCAGCAGTGCTGCCGCGTCATTACTAGTCCCCATACATTTTCTATAGGTTTATAATAATATGAGATTCCAAGCACGGCAGCAATATCGCGCAGTATTATTGCCGTGCTCGGAATGTAATCTCATTTTTACTTATAGAAAATACTGACGCGTCCCACAACGGTAATGTCTTGGCAGCAGCGGCAGCACTGCCGCGTACAGCGTTGTTCGGAATCATACCTATAAACTGACAGTGTTCCATAAATTATTCAATAAATAATTATTTAGTTATAATTTATCCTAATATTTCTTATATTCTTATTTTATTCAAATAAATCGTAACTATGTTTTGTGAAAATATTTCTTTACTGATAATCGATTTTTGACGTCATGACTTTGAACCATCACGACCTCTTCCTGTAGAAGGGATGGCCAGAGCTGCTGTCGCAAATTTAATCATTCTCTTTCGCTTTCTTTTACCAAGCATTAATACCGATCTCAGGGGTTCGTAGCACTCACCTTCCGCCTGACGCAGGTCCTCACCGGACATGGTTGTTTCGGGAGGTTCCTGTTTCGTATCAGGCGGGAGGAAACGCCCGGGTGTCATCACTGCGTGGATCGCCCGGAGGACACGGTTGAGCATACGGTGGAGGTCTGTCCGGCTTGGGCAGAGCATCGCCGTGTCCTCGTGGAGGCGATCGGCGGCGGGGATCTCTCGCGTCCGGCCCTAGTCCAGGCCATGGTACGGAGCGAGAGGGCATGGGAGGCCGTCACCTCCTTCTGCGAAGCAGTAATGCTCGCGAAGGAGGAGGCAGAACGCGTGAGGGAGAGGCAAATTTCGCGCCCTCACGCCCCTAGCCGCCGCAGGAGACGCCCTGGGCGTCGGGAATCGCAGGCCGATTCCCGGCCACCGTAGGCGCGGGCTTGCGGACGGTGAGCAATGGGTAGCTCGCCGCCCGATTAGGACCAGGCCCGGGTCGACGGCGCGTTGTGTTCCACGCGCGCCTCAAAGAGATGTCAGCAGAAGTGAAGGGGTCCGTTAGGACCGATGCCTGCCGGGGTTGCGGGAAAGTCCGAAAGGGATACCGTGGCCCCTGGCAACGTACAGGCAACGGAAGGAACACGGGTGGGTTTTAGTCAGTAAGAGTCTGACACGCCCTCCCGCTCCACCCAGAGCGGGAGAAGTTATTTGATAATTTCCCACCCAAAAAAAAAAAAGGGGTTCGTAGCAAAATAATAAAAGCTGCACGGGTCTATCGAAGGCTAAGCTACGCTTGCCGCGGTCAGAACGTGGGTGGGTGACCATCCATTACATTATCGAGACCCCCTCCGTGCCTCGGAAAGCACGCCTTTGGTCCCGGCTGACATTCGTAGATCTGACAGTCGTTACGGATGTCAGAAGCCCGAAAGTCTGACAACCAGTCTTACCAAGGGGTATCGTATTACCCAGTAACCGGGTTTTGGAGTTCAGATAGGCAGTCGCTTCATGTAAAATGTCGATTCCAACATAGTTGGGAAAAGGCTAGGTAGATTGATTTGGGTTTGTTTAGGTTTAGGAGTTAAATAAAAATACCTCAATATCTCCGCCCCGTCCATTTGGGGTCCTTTCAGACGGTACGTGGGCGTTTGGTATCACAAGACACAGATTACCAGTCGCCATCCGGTTGCCTCTCCGATTACATTTTATGAGCTCATTGCCTTGAATAACGATTCTCTTCTCTTGTCCTAAAAGGCTTTAGGAATTAAAGCCTCGCCTGCGCAGACGTGCGGACGGGACGGCAGAGGATTTTAAATTTGTCAATCGAATTTAATACTTATCCAATCGAAATAAGGCATATATTTCAATGCTCAGTAATCGAGCTTGGAGCATCACCGAGCATTGAAATATACACCTTATTTAGATTTGATAAGTATTAAATTTTAAAATCCTCTGCCGTCCCGTCCGCCAGTCTGCGCAGGCGCTAGAAATGAAACCGCAAAAAAAAAAAGAAACAGGCTATAAACTTGCGTCGTGTAAATATGGCGTGAGTGATGACCAGCTTTAGCAGCACCTGTGTAACGAAGGCCTACTCAAGTCTCGTGTAATAGGGGGCGAGCCTATTGCCATCAACCGGGCACAAATCCAAACTCCGGGCTGTTACTGAGAAATTCCTCAAGCAACACTTTGCCCCTACCTGGGAAACGAACCCAGGGCCTAATGATGGTAAAAATAAAACAAACTCATAGCCAAAAAGACATTTATTGAGACAAGCTAAATTTCGAACAGTCATACACACAAACTTACAAATACTTTGTACATTTTACGGTAAGGCCCTCCGCGGAAGTGTTACCAAGATACAATTTTTTCTACATTTTCGGCAGTGGCAACACTCTCCAGCCTTCTTTATGGACACTGGTAACACTAACAAGACGAATACACAGTATAGGGGCCGGTGCGAAAAAGAGATGCAGCTATACACAAGACATAGCGCCATCTCCTTTTAGCAACTTAGAAGTCACCTATTTAAAATTAGATACGGCTTTTGTGAGGAAGAATTCGAGATATGCATAAAACTATATTTAAATTGAAAATCAAATTAGTTATGAGCTATCAATGACACATTGCAGTGTTGAGACGGTAACGTACAGTTACAATAAAAATACCTTACACTTCAAAAATTCAAAAGCGATTTCTTCCTGTAACTGTACCACCAACCTCAATAGCAGTATTATTTTAATATTATTTCACAGGGAGAAATAGATGGAGCTATACGTGCTGCATAGCTCTATCACTTTCCCACTGTGAAAATAATACTGCTATAAGAAGAAGTGGTGGTTGGCCCCCTGTGATACATAATTTGCAGTGTATGAGGCGATAACGTACAGTCACAATCAAAATACCTTACACTTCAAAAATTCAAAAGGGATTTATCAATCGAGAAGATAGCCTTAAAAAAAAATTTTTTGCAGTATTAAAGTAATGTAAAAATATTTTTTAATGCTTAAAGCATTAAAATTATTTATACGTTACAAATGATTAAAACAAAAAGCGGAGGACCACTAATTCACGTCAAGAATTTGTGCATATAATACTAAATAAACATAAAATTTTTGGTAAAATAATACTCCACATTCTCAAAAAAACATGTCATTAAATACTATTGTATCTACAAAATATATTGCTTTTTTTTAAATATTTACTTAAATAAATGGTGCCGTTGAAAAATATAAAACGCGCCATGCTAGTAGAATTCCATTCTAACTAGGAATAATCATAAATTAGCAGTGCGAGAAAATCCTGTCGTAGTATCTCGGGTAGAGTCATTTAGGCGCGAAAAAATACGACGAAAAACTTTGTCGCTTGCCCAGCAAGTAACAAAGTTACTCGGCGTAGTAAATACCTAGGTAAAGCATTTTACACGGCAAGCTTTGAATTGGCATATTTTAGTGTCATTATGCAAAAGGTACAAAGGTAATAAAATAAAATAAGTTATCAGTAAGAATTTGCTTTAGTGTAATTTTTCAGGCGCTTACTCTTTTTATATTAGTTGTTAAATATATTTGTTTTTCGTTGTTTTTTTAGCCTCTGTAACAGGTTTCATAAGATACGACGCTTTGGAAAAATACCTTATATTTCCTGGCAATTTATTGAATTATTGTAAAACGACCCCATAGCCAATTATAGAATAATGATTAGCATAACTAATACAGTCTTCTTTTACATGAAAAGCACGTAAAAGTAAAGATAGCTGAAAAATATATTTTTAATAATTTATTCTCCTTTTTATTAATAAATAAAACCTAAATTATAAAGCTGCTATAAATACTCAATTTTTTTGGTACATTACAATAATTATTATTAATCTTAAGCATATTTGACAATGATACTTTATGTGAAAAGAGGTATAGTCGACGGCACGTAACTTGGCAAGAATCGTAGATGCGCAGAATTCGTTTTCGCTTTATTTTCTTAACAGACATGTTCAAAAATAAATTATGGCAAAAACCATAGAATAATGACATGCAATAGAAGTGTAAGTTTTTTTGTTGCACTAAGTGTACATCCGAAAACTTATTCCCAATACGCTAAAACCTTGCCAAGTTACGTGCCGTGACTGTAGTTAGGTTACCATCCCAATATTGATCTTCAAAAATGGCACAATGTCATATCGTCACCCTCCCCGCTAACTGTCCTAACTAGCAATTGATATTTTTCCAGGGCAACAGTTTTTCGGTCATTAGCTGTGGCTTGAGTAATGAATTAATCACTTTTTTTTATATTGCTCTTGGCTTACTCTTTGAGTTAGTAGTTGCCCTAAAGCCAAGGCCATACAATTTAAACACGAAAAAGTTATGAACACGTTGGTAATGTCAGTGCAGATACGTCAGTTTGTGAGATACAACAGTTAGCGGGGAGGGTGACGATATTACTAGATGACACGTGGAAGTAGGACGGCACGTCGTAATAACTGGAGCGAAAGAGACAAGACGAAAAAACCTTGGCTAATTAGCTTTGACGTGCGGAGTGCGTATAACCTATCTACCTCTTTTTACTCATATCATTGATATCTGTCAAAAAAATTACGTATTCATTGGTTAACATAAAATTTGGGATAACCCAAAATTAAAAAAAAACAAAACTTAACAATTTTAAATAGTATAATAATAATAATATTCTCTTGAACGAATTTCGGTCACGGCAGCCAATCTCGGCGTGGACTGGCAAGTACGCAGGAGATATTATAGAGCCCAAGTGTGTGCGCAGACACAGGTTCACTCCCTCGTCCCACACACAGCGCAGTACCAACGGTATTACGTGCTTTTCGAGACACGGGGTTGTCACACCACCAACTTCCAAACTACAGGCTGCTACCGAGAAATTCCTAATGCAAAAACCCAATAACACTGCCCGACCTGGGAATCGAACCCACGCTCAGCAGTCACTAGTATCTCAGTCTCACTAGTAGGCAGTTAATATAGTATAATGCTAGTATAAGTAGTATAGTTAATTATATACAAAATAAATAAGGCTACGTATTCATTGGAAAAAAATTGCGGCATATTGTTGCCCGCAACACACAATGTTTCTGAAAACAATTTTGATCAACTTTGTTTCCCAGTGAATACGGAACATAGTGAATACTAAAGATGGTAAACAAACCTCGAAGACGCCTCGAGTGCAGCGACGAGGCAAGACCGCCTCACGGGCAGCAAAACAAATAAAAATAATTTTGAAAAAAAAATAAGGCCTGTTTCACCACACGAACGACTAGAATTTGCTTTAACAAATATGACCCAGAATTTATAAAAAACTTCGAATTCTTATTATTAATTTTCATAAACGAAAATAAAAGTGACAATATGTAAAAAAATACTTCGATTTACATACATTTGACAAGTCATCATAAATATAAATTGAACCCAATATTTTAACCTGAGACCCAATTCATGATTTAAAATGAGCCCTTCAAATGATCCCCGTATTTACTCCATTTATTATAACATTAGACCGCATTAAGGTTCTCAAACTTTTTTGGCGACGAAACCCTTTTCGAAAACGAAATATTTGACGGAGACCTAAAATAATCACAAAATATTGAAAACAATCGGGATTGCAGTGGACAAGTTTCGACGAAAAGCAAATCCTTCCAAATTTAAAATTAGTTCTTGAGGTAGCGGTAAAAATAATACCGCTACCTCAAGAACTAATTTTAAATTTGGAGGCATTTGCTCAATCGCTGATTTTCCAGCATGTTGCATAACTTGTTCCTCTGGGTCCAAGTTTATTTTTTTTGACGTAGGAGTATCCCGAAATTATTTCTTGAGGAAGCTGGGCTCCGCAAAGCCTCTGTGGGGGCTCCGCGAAATTACTGCTCACAATGAACCAGTATTTTCATGGAGCCGAATAGAGGCTCCGCGGAGCACACTTTGAGTAACACTGCATTAGACAAATAAAGATCACCTTGAAAATAAACTCCGTTATTTGACGATAAGTACAAAACAATGTAATCTACTTACCACTAACGTTAAAATTACTCTAAAGTACAGTAATTTCAACAATATTACACGATAACTGTCGTTATTTGTCTAAATATTCGCTATAATAAATGGAGTATACCATAATATAATGGACAACAGCGAGCTTTAATTAATCGCGGCAAGCGAACGGGTTTATTAAATCAAAATGTGGAGTGGCAAAAACAGGCCCTATTGACATGGTATTTAAAATTAAAAGTCGGCTGCGCTCGAGGCAGTCTAACTCCGTTTGAGGCGCGTTGCCTCGCCGCTGCGTCCTCGAGGCCTCGAGGCGTTCTATTCCACGCCGTGCACTTTGTGAGACGGTTCACGTTCAACCGTTTTACAGACGGTTTTGTTGACCTATGAATTAGAAAAGTCGCATTTTTACCCGACTTTAATGTACCAAGACTTTATAAACTAGTTAAATAAACTTGACCCAAATAAATTAAGGAATTATTGAGTAAACGCCTTTTATACAAAGACACAAATAAATATTGGCGCGTTTAGTGTCAAGCAAAAAATTAAAATAAATAAACCACTAATAGTTTGGATACGTTTTGTACATGTTAGGATCGTCCTGGGATTTCTAACGAATAGATTGTTTTAAATAATTTAAAAAAATATATTAAAAGAAAAACCGAGTTCCCGTCATTAGCTGCGTATCCACTTGTCGAGCCTCGACTTGAGCCAAACTGAAGCTACCTATAGTAGATAAGCAACTAATTAGGCTCTTTTTAGCATGACAAACCGACAAAGTATGACTCGAGCTGAGGCTACGAAAGCTTCAAGGCGCGAGTATGCCTCAGATTGAGGCAACGGTTTCCCATGATTAGCCTCGGCTAGAGGATGAATCTAATCAATATACAACTTAAAAAAAGTGCAATAAGTATATAGGATGTTTTCCGTCAAACGGCTCGCAGCGCATCGACCAGCACGCTCGATTCGATTACAGCGTGGAACGCAGCCTTAATCTGAGGAGCAATTCTCGTATGTTCAGGGTACGCTAGTCGGCCATTCTTCCATACAAACGTAGTATGGTGACTACTCGTCTGACAGTGTACGTTCAAAACTAAAAATTATACCAATTTGTCTTGTCATTATCTAGTCCTGTATGAAAAAAATATTAGTTTGGAAGTTATGAGCGTCAAAACTTCCATTAAACACTAATTTTAATTAGTCTTTGGGCGTAAATAAATAACTTATGTAGTAAAAAAAATGGCACAATAGAAACCATGCAGGGATAGTTAATTTATTCAAAAGTTCAAATAATTTTATTTTGAGTAAATACATTTTGTAGTTTTTCCATAACATCTATACGCCCAAAGGTTTATTCATGCAATTTTACGCGCTCGTTTTCGTTAAAAATCATCGAATATTTAACTAAATAAATAAATACAAAATAATTAGCATGCATATTAGTCACGCCGACCAACGAGTTCGAGCCGTCGACTAGTGCACCCTTAAGAACATTCGCAGTCTGCCTCTCTGTCAAACGTACCTACAATGTATCTGTACATATTTGACGTTTCGCTGAGATGAGTTTATGACTGGATTTTGAACTTTTTTAATTACAGGAATTGGCCTTCTGTTTAATTTTTTTTTTTAACTTAAACGTTTGAAATCGCAGAACTATTCAAGTCGAATGTCAATTTACACTTCAATTTATGGTTTCATAAAAAAAGAATAATCAATTTTGTCCGGATGACATCTTTCGTTCAGGCTCTAGGAGCCTGTCAACCAGTGGTCCGGGGCGTTCCAGGCTGCTATAACTGTCTTTTTCGCTAGGCTTTTGCTCCATCTGTAATTTTCGTATTTTTAAGCAATGGGGTGGTATTCTGGAACCGTCTCCGCAAGAATGCACCGAGTGTTTGTCACTTGTGTCAAAGTCATCTTAAATAAAAGCGATCAATCGCCGTCAAGACAACCCACTTTGCGCCATCTCGTGGCAAAGTTTGCAACATTGAACTCCATTGGCAGAATGAAAGTAACAAACACTTAGCGCCATCTACGCGGAACTAATTTGACAGTTTTTTCCCCCATTATGTTGACTATGGAAAAGGTGTTAAAATGAATGTCCACTTCGACAAATAATAATGTCATTGGATATTTTGCCCAAGATGGGACTTTTAACGAGTGTTTCCTGCTATGCCTGTCATGTCATTCCATTGATAAAAATAGAAAATACGCCTACTATACAAAGGCGTATTTAACTGTGCCCTTCTGACAAAAGTGGCAGTACGAAAAAGTGGTAGTACGAAAAAGTGGCAGTACGAAAAAGTGACATTACTGGAATGTGTATGAAAATCTAATCCTTTTTGTTCCGCGAGTGTAGACATGAGCATAAATGTATTACTATGGACAGCTCGGCAATAATATCTGATTTCATGATTAATTCTTCAATATCTGTCGTCAAGATGATGGCAAAAATATTTGGTCATTTGTGGAAGGCATATACAAGTGGCAGCACAAATATGTGACATCGAAGGAACACCAAAACTATCTGACGAGACATGCGACGCCAAAATATAGGAGCGGCTTCAAAAAGATGCTTCTCTTAGAATGCAATAATATCAGACAAGTCAACTTCTCCCACTCTGGGCGGAGCGGGAGGGCGGTGTTAGACTCTTACTACCTAAAACCAAACGTTGCCAGGGGCCACGGTATCCCTTTCTGACTTTCCCACGACCCCGGCAGGCATCGGTCCTAGCGGACCCCGTCAGTTGTGCTGACATCTCTTTGAGGCGCGCGTGGAACACAGCGAACCGTCGACCCGGGCCTGGTCCTTATCGGACGGCGAGCTACCCATTGCTTACCGTCCGCAAGCCCGCGCCTACGATGACCGGGAATCGGCCTGCGATTCCCGACGCCATCAGACATGTCTTGGGTTATAAATATTTGCCTACTCAGTTAAATTCAGAAGAATGTGTTACCTCGTTGTGACCAAATATCTGACATCATTATTGGCGTGCTGATCATAGTAAAAGATTTAATGCTCCTGACTGTAACACTAACTACAACTTTTTTTTTGCGAGCTCCAGCTTAAGAGTTCCCGCTCTTGACCTCGACCTCGCAAGAAAAACCTTTATTAAATTAATTACAAAAGGGGTCTCGTCACTTGCCTTGATTTTTTTATGACAACTTTTGATCCGGGTAAATTTGACACCAATAATCGTTTTCATCGAGAGTTTCAAGTACGGTATTTATCTGTGTGTCAAAAGGAGATCATTCAGGCTTCGAACGTTTTGTACCACAAAGTTCAACACCAGAGCCGACCAGAAATAAAAACTTTTTTTTTACTTTTGCTAGTCTATTATTACTAAGTACTAACACTACGCGACATGAATGAATGCCTAAGTAAAAGCGTATTGTTGGATTATAAACTTTCGGCGCTGAGCACCGACCTTTTATTGTATTAAGAGGGAACAGGGCCTGCGATTCTCCATACAAATGTATTCCCGTTTTTTCTTCCTGAATAATGCCTCTAGAGCAATATTTTATTTTCATAAAATCAAGGTCTGCTGTAGACACGTCCCTATTATTTCCTTTTTTTCAGCAACGTATTGGTAAAGAAAATATGACCCTCGAAAAATTACAAAAACGCTCCATTTTTACCGCCGTGATTAGAAGACTAGACTACCAGACAAATTCAAAAAGTTTTTAACATAAAAGAAAATTATAGGAACCTAGACATACTCTTTCTTAAAAATTTTATGTTTAAATTAATTGAATCGACTCCATTTTCAAGGAGAAAAAAGAGGAATACGAAACGTCAATCTCGTAATTTTTTTTTGTGATATTATCGGTGTGAGCTGCAGCTGTCCCTATCGCACTCTATGGAGGTAAACTTGAGGTAAGACGACAGCAATAGTTTCTTCAAATACCTATTTTTCACATTCCTCGCAGCCCCTGTTCCCTATTAATGTAATGCTCCCAACATTGCATTGTGATAAAAAATTATCTTTGGTGTTATATAAGGTCCCATTAAAATAGATGAACAAACTTTTATAAATCATTCTGGCCACTAAAATAAAGACAATGGTAAAAAAAATTATAAGGAAAACGTATTAGATACTTACAAGAAAAATAAATCAGCTAACGAAAATACACTAAAAATGTTGGTTACCCAATGCCCTTTATTATTTTAGGTCAATATAAAATCCCTTTAATCAGTGTTTTTTTTGGTTGGATATCTTTGGTTAGACGTACTGAACGCTGTGTTAAAATTTGTCCATCTATTTTAATGGGACCTTGTATATAATCTAGCAGTCTGGGGATTAATCGTAGATTCTTCGTTGCTTGTAGTAGTAAAAATCAAATCTAGTACTTTTTTTTTTGGCTACTGGCTTGAATTGTCAGCTACAAAAGTCCATTATCACTGTCACTTCTACATATCTATAATTAAAATTGGCAAATAATTATCGAATCATTATTTGACAATTTTAAATATAAACAGATTTTTTGCATTTCAACTAATAGCTGTTTGCGGTTTTTTGTTTAAATTTTACAGGTCAAATTTAATTTAAAAAAAATTGTAAATTAACTTTCGTTATTAATCATAGTTTTCAATGTTTACGTACGTTCTGAATGATTTCCTTTATCTCGTGGGAGTAGGAAGTTTTTAAATCAAGACCTACAAACATGTCCGAGTCGGCAAATTCAAATCGGCAGTTTTTTTTTTAAAGAAAGGCGTTCTGAAGCAATTACTGCAGACATTCAGCTTTCATTCGGCTCGTGCCGATCGGCCAATTTCGTTCGGCATCTACCCTAGCTATTAAGTAATAACACCAGCGGTCTTTGGCTCCAAAAAAAAAGAACACCAAAAAGTTCCTTTTTTTGCTAGCAAATTTTTTTTTTTTTTAATTCTTTAAATTAACGTTGCCCACACTAGGTATTTCTCCTGTGTCGTGGGTGCGTTTACAAACATTCAAACTCACATACACAAACAGCCAGACCCGGAACAACTAATTGTAGGTCATACAAATATTTGTTCCGTGCGGGAATCGAAGCAGCACAGCAGTCAATCGCTTAACCACTGCGCCAACCGTGCCGTCAATATAACCCTGTATATTTTTTTTTTCGCTAGCTAATATAATAATAACCCTGTATATCTACATTTTTACGTTAGCTTATTTAATATCACCCTGTATTTCTACTTTTTTTCGTTACCTAATGTAATATCACCCTGTATATCTTCATTTATTCGATTTTGCCTAATCATGCCGACCAGAACATGTGTAGACCACCCCTGGACTCTAACACACGCTGCACACATTTATGGCTACTCACATCAGGCTCCCCAAGCAGAGTGTTGGCGAGGTAGGGCGCCTTGAGCACGCCGCGCCAGTACAGCTTCTCTAGCGGCCTGTTCACGCACCAACCGGCGCAGCGGATGCCTAGCGACCGCCAGAATTGGATCTCACTCCTAAAAAGTTGAATTTACGGAGTCAGAAAAAAAGGACATGTACAGTTGAACCGGAAAATGTATGCGCTTCGGTAATCTTCGTGTTTTCTAATTAGCACGAACGTCGCGCCACAGAATAACCCCGCATAGAAGAAAATCTTCCAATTGTTGTACTGCTCCGCTTTGTAGTAGTGTACCTGTCCTTAAAAGTTTGTATGTAGTTTTATCTCAGTCAGGTTACCTATTCCCCTTTTGCAGATCGTCATCTGTCACTCGAAAGTTTTAAAAAGTATTTTTAGATTTCCAAAGTTGTTAAATTATCATTTTGAAATCATGGTAATACAAAATAGGCAAGTACTTCCATGGTTGTAACAGCTCTATAATAAGATCTCATAATCGCGCGTTCGCATTTTCAGAGATGATTTCCAAAGCGCATACTTTTCTTGGGATATCTGTACGGTTTAGCGGTTTGAGACAAATGCCGATTGAGCACGAATTGAGTACAGAAAAAATTTATTTCTTTATCCTAACTTTTATTCCTCAAAAGAATATTCAACCTTTACTATGTAATTTTGTCCTCTCATAATCACACATTTGCCTCGATCAGTGTGTCATTATATGCAGTCAACCTTAAAATGTCCAGTTATTGGTGAACTGTGTTAAGGCGGATACAGACATTGCGAAGCGCGTTGACGTTCATCTTCGTGGTAAGGCAATATAAATTTATATCGAGGCGTGCGTTGCGAGGCGTGTGCGTTGTGCGTCTTTCAAACTCAAAGCATTTATTTCAATTAAACCATTTACAGGCACTTTTGAATTGTCAAATAGTCGATCAGTTAGTCAAAGTTGAAGCTAGTTGCCATTGCTAAACGTAGATCTCTATGGAGAAGAACGGTCAAGAAACTCCGCTGTAAAACCCGCCTTTACATGACCTCTACGCACAAATTTAATAAATCTGCCTAGCCTTTTTCCAACTATGTTTAGGTCGGCTTCCAGTCTAACCGGAGGCAGCTGAATACCAGGATTTTCCATGGAGCGTCTGTCTTTCTGACCTCCACAACCCAGTTACTGGGTAATACGATACCCCTTGGTAAAAGACTGATTGTCAGATTTGGGCTCCTGCCGATCTATTCTGTAAAAATCTCACGGTGAAAACTTGGATGAAGTGAGCGTGAAGTGAGCTGTCATTCCACCTGCTGCTAGGGACTGACAGCTCACTCTGAGCTCACTTCACCTAAGTTTTCACGGTGAGATGGTTACAGAATAGCACTACAGTAGCCGTAACGATTGTCAAAGATCTACAAACAGCCGGGGCCAACGGCTCTCTGAGGCACAAATTACTTAGCATAATATACTAACGGGCTCACGATGTCCTTGTGTAACAAAACAGCGCTAACAGAACACCAGCGCGCTGACCAGCGCCACATTAGCGCGTGCATCATGTCCGCGAAGCGCAAAGCGCTGTGCAGCGGTAGGTTCTCAGCGAATCTGCGGAAAAATATTCAAACAAACATCGCTACTAATAAAAATTAATTGATATTTTAGTTCCAGAACACCAACCTGTATACAATTCAAATCCTGGCGAGCAAACACCCTATATATACTTACTTGAACTTCATTAGTATGTTGTTTAAATATTTTTGTTAGTTTTATACATTCTACCACAAAGTATATGGTGTACAAATATTCAATTGTCATTCTTAACGGACAACATCGGATTGTTCGTGCAACCACTATTTATTATAGCTGTACAGACGCCAGCACATCAACCTACTATAATCTGTCAAATTTCCTTAATAGATTTTAAACTTTATCACTAAAGCATAAGTTTCAAAGTGGGCCTGCTGGTGTGACCTGTACAACGATCTATTTATTTTTTAAATATCGCAGCATTATGCTGAGTTATGAGCCTTTTTAGCCTCTCACAGGTCCTTTTTTTTGTTTGTTTCATTATTTTGTTACTTTTAAATGTTCTTTTTGAGGGTTCCGTATCCGAAAGTTACCAAACGGGACCCTATTACTAATCCTGCGGTGTCTGTCTGTTAACGAAGTGTATCTCATGAACCGTAATAGGTAGACAACCCCTAGGTAAGTTAAATTAAAAAATGTGGGTCTGCAAACCCTACATAACAGCACGATCTTATATTATGTATCTATTAAAACAGTAGTCACACGAACAATCATACTTGTTGTATGTTAAGAGAGGTGATTTAACCTATTTAACATCACTGGGATTATGTTAGTTTACATTTAGAATAAGATCTTTTTGTTAACTTGTATTAACTATTTTCTGTTAAAAAAGACCTTTAAAAATCAAATTAACCAATAGGTAGACAGTTGAAATTTTCACAGATTGTGTAGGTATTTCTATTATCACATAATAAAAATAAAATAAATGCGTTTCTTGCTAAATATTGTACGGTGGTACGGAACCTTTCGTGTGCGAGTCCGACTCGCACTTGGCCGGTTTTTTGTTGTTAGTATTTACTGTGAATGTCCCAATTTTTTTTTTTTTTCTTTGGCAATAAGAAATACTGGAATACCGGACCGACTGCATATCTGACACAGCCCAGTCCTAAAACTTTTATGAAACTGAACTCACCGGGGGTTATTTGGGCCTTTTTCTGCGTCATAATCTTGAGAACTGAAGCAGTACGGCCGGTAGCTGAGACAACCCACTATCTGAGGATCGTTCCTACGTATCTGAGAACGTAACATAAAAAAACAAATAAAAATACTTTAAATCAGACCTTGATCCATAATTGATGTTAGTAATACCACAGAGAATATAGATGATTCACTCAGCATTTTAGGTATGAAGCTACAAGCGAGCGTAACGCAGTCAGAATATATAAGAGATACGCGATAGAAAGAGAGGCAACTTCTAGGTGTATACAAGGTCCCATTAAAATAGATGGACAAATTTTAACACAGCGTTCAGTACGTCTAACCAAAGATATCCAAGCAAAAAAAAAAACACTGATTAAAGTGATTTTATTTTGACCTAAAATAATAAATGGCATTGGGTAACCAACATTTTTAGTGTATTTTCTTTAGCAGATTTATTTTTCTTGTAGGAGATTTTTTTTTATAGCCGGCGAAAAATTTCCACCTTGTTGGGAGAGAATCATATACTGAATCCATGTGATAACAGTTTGTCCGTCGATATCCCTGTCAATCTGTCATCCTGTATTTATTTGGATGCTGTTCTATATTACCCCAAATAAAATAATCCCAAATAAAATATTCTCAAATAAAATAATCCCAAATAAAATATTCCCAAATAAAATATTCTCAAATAAAATAGTCCCAAATAAAATATTGTCCCAAATAAAATATTTTTCTTTATAATTACCGTTTGCCTAATTAACATCATCTGCTTAGCCTTTTCCCAACTATGTTTGGGTCAGCTTCCAGTCTTACCAGATGCAACACATGTATTTTACATGGAGCGACTGCCTATCTGCCCTCCACAACCCAATTACTGGGACAATTACAATTATATTACACATATATTATTTCCTTTAGTTTTATAAAAGTGATTACTGAAAAATAAGCATACCTGGTAAAGAACGAATGGATTGAAACACGTCACGGCCGCAGACTGATACAGCCCAGGTCTTGATGCAAAGCATTTCAGAACACCGTTCACTACCTGGAGTAGAAAAAAAATGAAAATATAGCTGTTGGAAAGGAGGTTACATGGATAAATATAAAGGACTGCCCCTGCTGCCACTGCTGGACATAGGCCTGCCCTAAGCACCGCCACTTCGACCGGTACTCTGCTTCTCGCATCCAACGGATTCCGGCGGCCTTTTTTTTTACACATAAAGTGCATTAGTGCATTGAGTGTTATCTCCTGGCACCCAAACTAGGTTTATAGCCTGTGACTTGGGGACCAGTGATTCCATAAGGGTAGATGATCAAAATGTTTTAGTAAAACTGTTTTCACCAGTAACATGGTTGACATAACAATATAATTATTATTTAAGTGTATAGAAAAAATTAAAAGTAAAAATAATTAATAATAAAACTGTGAGTGTTTGACTTAGGTCCTTCACCAGGTCATCGGTCAACCTTCCGCGTACCGGAAGACGTAGCGTTGGAAGGCCTTTCACAAGGTGGATAAGGCCCAGACTCCACAAAAACGGAGCCGAAACGAGAGGAGACGAGATATTTATTTATTTATTTATGAGGGACAAAAAATAGTTACATGTTAAGGCGATACAATAAGATTCTTAAGATAAATAGTTAAACATATAACCCACACTATTGTCCACGGATTAATCAAATAAGTGAAAAACGGAAGCAGATTTTAAGAGTATTGTTGTAAGTCATTTGAATTAAGTGCTAGTTTAAAATTTTGTTGCTAATGAAGTTATAGCGAGAGTTTAAAATTTTTTTTAGAAAAAAAGAAAATGTCTATGGTCCATGAAGTGTGCGTTATAAGGGTTGCATATTAGAAAATCAAAACTTTCCTGAGCAAATTTCAAAAGAACAACGTACAAATCAACAAAGTTTAAAATAACGATGGTCATTTGATCAAAAGTTCAGCTGACCAAAGTCTGGAATATCAATGTTTAAATTATTTATTACACTATTGACCAAATCGTTTAAAGGTCAAAATGGATTACTGGATAAATTATTAATTATCAAATGGATTAACTGAAAAAGGTAAAAATAATATTAATATTAGCGAATAGCGCCTGTCTGAAAAGAGGGTATCTGGCGCTCGGCGGCCGCTCCCGCGGCACGCTCGCTTCGCTCGTTAATGGTCACTGTTCTAACCTAACCTAACCCAAATGATTAACCAACAATAGAGGGGATCTGGCGCTCGGCGGCCGGTCCCGCCTTAGCCCTTCTAACCTAACCTATCCGAGGCGAATTGGGGTGTTAACCTTAATGATGGTATCAATATAGTAATGATTTGATATTTTAAATTTACATCTAGCAACTTTTGATCAGTCGTTCATTTGATGTCACATACATTGAGATTTTAATTTTTTTCTAAATAAAACATTTGGTCATTTAAATTTTGTTATTTCGTTTATTGTTCTTTTGAAATTTGCTCGAGAAAGTTTTGATTTTCTAATATGCAACCGTTATAAGTTTCCACAAGGCGTCGAGGAGGTACTCGTTGCATTGGTCTTACATGAATTAACATGGAATAGGCGGGGCACGTGAGTCCCACGCCTGATTACATTTCTGGGTACCGTGTAACATACTTTATTTGTAATTTCAGTGCATATGTTTTAAACAAGCAATAGAATTTCGTTATTCACACATCTTGTCTCCACTCAGCGTCAGTGGATACCACTGAGCAAAGTTGTATCATATTTGTATGGCGCGATCGAAGCGGAGATGTGAGCTGTGCCTCGCCCAGATTTAGCTGGGCGGCGCACATTGGGGATAGAACCAATTTTTTGTTCAAAACCACCTAGAGATCGCAAAAATAAACCAAATGAGACAATTTTTGGACAGAAATGTTTGTAATTAAATTCTAAAGAGACTGACGAAGCTGGATTTCTAATATTCCTTAAATCTAAAACTTCATAACCCACTAAAACCAAGATAAAGCGAGTTTTACCCTGTTCTTTAACCCTTTCAGTCGCGCATGTCAACTAGCACTTGTATGGAAGTGCAAATATACGCTTCCGATGTATTTTTCGTCGCTGAAAACGAATCTGATGTCTGTATTAAAAATTTAATTTCATATGCATTTTTTATTTAAAAAAATACAACCAAATTTCTCAAATCGGGCTTAGTGAGTGTCTTTGGAATTTAATTTCAAACATTTCTGTGCAAAAATGGTTTAATTTGGTTAATATTTGAGGTCTCTAGGTGGTTTTGAACATTCTGTCCCCAATGTGCGACGACGGCGCGCAGCGGAAACGAGAAGAGATGTGTGCGGCGGCGCTAGTTCCCCCCGCGTCGGCACAACCCGCCAGCCGAACGCAGCTCAGTTCCGCTCTAGCCAGCACACATCTCCGCTCCAGTCTAGCCAGTACGCATCTCGAAAAACATCTCTTCTCGCCTCCGCTTCGGGCATCTCCGGACATCTCCGCAGATCTCCGCTTTGATGGTGTCCAGGCCTTAAGGTCACACTAAATAAAGGAAAGACAATAATGCCCTTTCCACTAATACTACGCGACACCATAAACTGATGCCTAATATAAGCGCACTGTTGAATTTTCAACTACGAGCCTTGAAAATCTAACATTGCGCTTTATTGTTGATCGTCAAATCAACAAGAGATGCTCGATTTAAAGCTTGATGTTAACCGATCATTGACAGTAACGATCGATAAAATCGAGCAAATCAGTAGGAAGCTGACAGATCTTATTGATAGTTAAAACACAGATGCGATCGAGCGACAATGAAGGTGGTCATCCGAAGGCGACCGCAAGCGGCAACGTCGCCCAATTGCAATGACAACCGCAGCGAGTCAACATGCTGCTGTGGTTTTAATTCCGACCGCGACGTCATAACTTCGAATTCGAAGTCACAATCTGCTGAGCCGTTTCTATAGTTACATAAAAACCTATCATGTCGTTGCGATTAGGCGACGCTGCCGCTTGTGGTTTGCGGTTGCGGTCACCTTCCAAAGAGACCCAAGCTGAAGGTTTACAACGAGGCTGAATACCTGTTTGTCTTCGCCCTTAATGTCAATTATAACCTTGATGTTGTTAGCCAGGAGGTAATCCAGGGCATCGTCCAGTAGACACAAGCGCACGTCTTTGAACTGCTTTCTGAAACGCAAGATCTAGTTTTTATTTGAAACCTTCGCCCGTGCGGATCCTAATTATTTTTCTAAAATAAAAGAAGCCTTGGTTTACTCCTTATAACATCAGCTATCTGCCAGTGAATGTCCCGTCAAAATCGGTCCTTCCAGAGATTAGAGGGAACAAACAGACAGACAGACAGACAAAAAAAGAAAAAATAATGTTCTAAGTACGGTAGCATAGCTCGTATACTTTGGCCGCTTTCCGAATTAGAACATAATCGCTCACAGCGCTGACAGCTGAGGGCTGTCAATAATTCGGAACGCTCGTGAACGCGCTCACAGTGTTCCCTCTACGTCAAAACTTGCATACCATATTTATACCGCAAATTTCTTCATCTTCTTTGGTTAGGTGGCGCACGGTAGCCAGAAGCACAATTTCGAAAATGCCACATTAGTGAAGGTAGTTTTCGTATGGAGAAGAATGGGCAAGAAACTCCACTGTTACTCTTTTAAAGGTCAGTTGCGATACTGGATACTAAATTGAGTAATGTTCAGGCTTATTAGATTCAATGCATGCTAATTGCGTTCAGTTTCATTGGTGAAATTCACTCTAAGGCTTCCTCCTGTACATGATGTCGGAGTCGCACCGAAGCCGTACCGGCGCGCACTGGGGCCGGCACTGTGAAGGCGATACCCGAACTCAATATTTTAAATGAGGATAAGTTATCAATTGTTTGTTATTATAATTGTAGTTCAGGTAATTCCCACATCTATTAATGACATGTAGGAGTCTGTTAGGGGGTTTAAACTGAAGAAATAACATCTCCATAGTAGTCAATAGCAATATTGCTGAATGCATTGTAGTTTCTTTTACCAACGGCTTAACGTGCTTTCCGAGGCAGGGGGGTATCACACAGCCAACTTCCAAATTCCGGGCTGTTACTAAGAAATTCCTAATGGAAAACCCCAATAACACTTTGCCTGATGAGGGAATCGAACCCAGGACCCCACGCTCAGCAGCGCTTGCGACCACGAGACCAATGGGCAGTTAACCTGATCCCTCTCCGGTCGTGTCGGATTGCCGCAATGTGCACAATCTAAAGATTCTTTGTATTAGTATGTAAGTATTTCTTGCAACCATTGTAACTTTTAACTTACGTATATCATTTTATATTTCTGTAAACATAGTTTGTTATCACTTAATTTTTATAAAAAAAAATATTCATTTCGTTTTTACCTTAGGTTATCACTGTATTTGAGAATGTTGGTTCACCTGTTATTGGCAACTGTATAAGCACACAACTGTTAACTACTGTTATTTTATATTATGTATACAGAAGCTGTTTGTGTACTTTTATAAATAAATAAATTGCCTTCACATCGGACGGTCTGGAGGACTATATAGTTTCTTTGTATACATTTAAGATTTTTTATTTATTTTGTGGTTAAACTAGTGATCAAATCCAGTTGTGTCAGACATTGAGCAAGGTATGACGCACTGAATTAATGTTGTACAAAATCGTAGTTGATTGTGTTTAGTAGATATTTCATTCTCATGCCGTCATTACAACATTTCTTTTTGAGGCAGAAGCTAGTAACTGTGACTGTATAACTGTGTAACTGTGAAAATGAAATCAACAAACCTATTAGGATGAGTAGCCCCCACATCAATATCTTTCATCTTGTCCCAGTCCACGTTATGCACGTCAGTGATACTTGCCCCGGACAGCCGTTCCAAGCCCTGGTCATGTAAGAGAAATAGCTTGCCATCCCTGGATGACCGTACGTCCAGCTCTATGATGTTGCATTCATGTTCTATGCACTGGAAAAATATTTTAATTGATGATTTAAAGATGTAGTTTTGTGGCTAACCTTTTCTTTTTTTCACTGTACATTATTTATGGTAATGCCACAGACAATATGACATGTATTGCAAACTATATGCACATAATCAGTTAAGAATTTACCCACGTCTAGGACACAGGCCTCCTGTCTGTGATAGGGTGAGCCACGTTGCATCCACCATGTGGGCCCTGTGCAGGTTTTTAAACTTTTATGTAACTATGCATTTTCCTTACTTAGTATGACCTATAAATCAATCATGTTTGAGCTATTGGGTTTTTTCATTATGTGATAGATTTGCATGGAAAAAATACCTAAGTGGACAACTAATATTAAATTACGACATAATACAAATAAATATATTTTTATTCTTAATAATAAAATCCATTGTAAGTTTGTTTGTTCTATAATCAAAATCAATGTTTGTTTGTTACAATTCTTTACCACTTCCGTCCAAACTATAAATAAATAGTCTTTGGTCATAAATCCTCTTTAGTAACACTTTAAAAAGCTTACTTACATGCTTGAACGCCTGCATAGTGTTTTCTGGGGCGTCCAGACCAGCTCCCCTATGAGCGATGCAATTGACAACTTTATCTGGATTAATCTGGCTTTCCTTAGTCCAGGGCTCAGGCCCGAATATACTGATCACATGCTCCGGCTCTGGCTTCTTCAACCTGGTCAAATAATACGCAGAGAAGCCCAACATCCCGATATCCAGTCCATATGGCAAAACTGTATGGGACCAGGATAATAAAAAGTAAAATGTAGAGAAAACATAATAAACTGTATTTATGGATAAAGACAGTATTGTCAAAAACATGATTATCGTTCGTTCGTTGGTTTAATTTAGTAAGAATTAGGTTATATTTTTCGAAAATAAATACATTTGTAAAGTGGGAGGGGCGTTATGACAGCATACAACGTTTCGTTATTATTTTTAGCAATTAAGAAATTCGCGTTTAGTTGCTAATCATTTTGTCGAATACGTACAGAATATTTTCATGGTTACAAGTTCACTCAGCGTCGTAACTCGAATCTGAATGTGTTTTATTAAACAAAATGACCTTGAATTACATTTAATGTCAAAATGCAGTAATTCCAAAGTTGATACAAAAAATACCTACACAGTCACGCACGTTTTGCGCCTGTCATGTCGTCGTTACCAACATTACCGAACGAAATGTACAGTCAACAAAACAGAGCAAAAATATTTACATCTCGCCCTCCTTGGCATGTATCGCAACGTGCATTATTATTGAATGCGTATTTATACAGGGTGTTAGACGATTGAACATACGAAAATGGTGGACCCGTGGGGCCGTCTGCTACGTGTTTAGGCCCAATAACAAGACCCAGGTCACACAGATTTTTTTTTAATTTTATTCATAATTCGTCGTTGCTCAAACTTCAAACGTCAATAATTTCATTTAAAAATAATTCATAGTCAAATCATTGTAAAAATTAAGAATTTATTATTTGATTGTTCTCAAAACGGCTTGGACATCGAGATAGCTTGGATCCCTGGTTACTCGGGTGTTGGTGGCAATGAGTGCGCTGATTCGTTAGCAAAGTAGGTATGTCATGTCAAATACGGCTGATCAAAAGCACTACGTAGCTCATAACTATGATTTGCTACTTGTCCTTGGCACAACCTAAGTTATTCGACTCGTGGGCAAAAACATATCTCTAAAACCAAGGGCGTCTATACGCAGCGATACAGCCCGACACCAGCGGAAACCTTGGTTTTTCAAATATACAAAATTGTCCAAAAGAACTGCCGATCTATTCTGTAAAAAGCATACGGTGAAAACTTGGGTGAAGTGAGCGTGAAGTGAGCTGTCATTCCTTCTGCTGCTAGGGACTGACAGCTCACTCCGAGCTCACTTCACCTAAGTTTTCACGGTGAGATGGTTACAGAATAGCACTACTGTTTCGTCATTTTGAGAGACTCAGACATTGTTGTAGCCCAGTGTTCCTGAACAAGATCCATGTTAGGGACAATTCACTATGCGAGTGTGGCCTTGCGGAGGGTACTTTAGATCATAGATTTTTCTCCTGCTCTTTGAACACCAATTCCTTCGACCTCTATCGAAAAATGTCCAAATATAATATTATATAAATATAATAATATAATTCCTCTCCCAACTAACTTCCATTCTACTTCTCTCCCAAAATCATCCAAATTAAAGCCCCCTTTCTAAATGAAAATAATTTAAAATTTTAACTGGTGCGTAAAATAACTATGTGTTATATTTATATATTTTATGTTGTATAGTATTGTATATAAGTTTGTAAATTAGAATACATGTTTTACTAACCCTTGTTTTCGTCCTTGCAGCTACTAACATTAATATGGTCAACCTACCCAGAACTGTAAAATTTTCCCAATCAACTTTGAACCTTATGCTTTATGATAAAGTTGAAAATCTATTAAAGAAAGACAGATTGTAGTATGTCGATGTGTTGGCGTCTGTACGTACGTAGTGAGTACTTACTTACTGAACATGCTGCAAGGTTATTTATTTGTTTGTTTTTTTTTTGTCTTTTTACATTTTGGTTCCGGGAAATAAATAAAACGGTATTTTATCTTCACTCTATAATATTTCTACATAAAATACAACTGAGTAAAAACTAACTTCTAAATTCAAGTGTAAAATTGGTGCTCAAACAATTAAGTACATCAAGTAACTACTACAACTGGATAAGTACAGACGCCAGCAGGTCAACCTACCAGAAATTGTCAAATTTTCCCAATCAACTTTGAACCTTATGCTTCAGTGATAAAGTTGAAAATCTATGAAAGAAATTTGACAGATTGTAGTAGGTTGATGTGCTGGCGTCTGTACACAAGAATTTTTTTTCGTGTTGTCATGGCACTATTTTGAGATCGGGTCATAGTGCCTTTTTTTTTGGTTGGGAAATTATCGAATAACTTCTCCCGCTCTGGACGGAGCGGGAGGGCGTGTCAGTCTCTTACTGACTAAAACCCACCCGTGGTCCTTCAGTTGCCTGTACGTTCCCATGTTGCCAGGGGCCACGATATCCCTTTCGGACTTTCCCGCGACCCCGGCAGGCATCGGTCCTAGCGGACCCCGTCAGTTCTTAGGGGTTAAAGTTACGGCGCAGCAAAAATATTATTCGGTCATTATAACGCGGGATAGAACAGATGCATTAAAATTACCCTAACTCCTTGGCAAACACCTTTATCCCGCATGTGCTTATGTCTAATAATTTATTTCAACTAAACCAATTGAGAAGAACGGGCAAAAAACTCCGTGGACACTTGTAAATATGATGAGGCTTCTATTATACCAAAATTATTATTGTGGGATTTATCTAAGTTCGTAGATGTGTCCGTGGCATCACAGTGGCCCCTATCAGAATACCAGCGCGGTGGTATTTATTATCGCCGTATTATGCTGAGATAGGGGCCTTTTTGGCCTCGCACAGGTCGTTATTATTTTGTTAGTTTTTTATACTTATGCTCCTTTTTTTAATATATATATATTTTTTACTTTTGTATTTCCTGTGCGTGTCCCAAATAAAATATTTTTCTTTTCTTTCTTTCTTTAAATAATATGAAGCTGAAAACAGCTCTAAGGCTTAAAATCTACAACTCTGCCGCGCCCTCTCCTGATGACCAATCGCACCAGATGCCGTAAGATGAAGAGCGCAGTCTCGACCACTGTCAGCACGCTGGCTCCGACGAACAGCGCAGTTGTACCGCCTAGTGAAGCTGAAAGGACACAGCATTAACTGGTATTAATTAACAATCGGGATGAGCACTGTATCCATTGCATTTGGGCGAAAGAATTTATTTTATTTTACAAAGGGCCTGTCTCGTAAGTGATTCACAAAGATTAACCAATGTAAGAACAAGCAACTTACCTGCACAGTTAGAGTCATGCAAAAAATACGAGCGAGCCTTACAGTAGTCGCATAAATGATGTCTAACATTTGACATTTCACCTCGGTAATAAGTAACATAAATAGCTGACGTGGCTCAAAAGGCTGCCCAACTTAAATGGGACTGGGCAGGACATGTCTGCCACGTGCCGGGCAAACTGTGAGCCCAAATAGCACAGAACTAGTGCCCTGAATCTGTGAGGTGGGGTCGCGGCAGACCACGTATGAGATGGCGGGACAAGCTGGATAGGTTTCGTCGAAATTGTAAGGAGGACGCGCGGGCTCGCGAACGTTGGAAGGAGTGGCGCGAGGCCTTTGCCAAGGAGCGGGACAGTGCAGGCTAGTAACAAAAAAAGATAATAAGCAACATTGAAGAGCCTCGTCAAGGTCGTTTCTGACGGCCAACTCTAGCACCGCGCGCGCTCATTGGTCAAATCAGATAGCGCGCGCTTCGCCGGCTTCCTGTAATGCACTTCCGTCCCTTTTCACGAAATCACTCTCACAGATTTCTCATTCCACAGACTGCAGGAAAGCGAAAAGAAAGATTTGCAGGGAAGCGAGAGGAAAGATGTTACACATAAAAAAAATAGAAGCAAAACTGTTTTAAACTTTTCTGCTTACACTGCTCATCAGCACCGAAACTACGTAACACACTTTTTTCACAATCTGCGAGGTAAATGTGTAACACACTGTGGCGGCATCTACATCGCCACATGCGAACTACGCATCAAAGACCTGCTGACGTCATACAAAATCCTGACGTCACACAAATCCTGCATTGCGCAATTAAAGTTTACCGCGCGATTGACATTTATACAAGCTCCCGACATCTATTGGGCAGTTGCCCGCCAGACACGACAACCGTCTGATCGGAGGATCCTCCATTTTCTATAGAGGATGAGTGAACATTACACCTTGCTCCTCATACCTCTAAAACACTAACCGTAGCAATGGTTTTCATTTTGACAGTTCAACAATATTCATTACGTTATTTACGCTGTGGAGCAGACAATTTTTTCGAACATATGAAGCAATAGATTAGGAATTACGTATTACGCTATAAGTGTGCTGAAAGATTTTGAAGGAAATTCCTAATCCATTTCTTCATAGTTTTTTCAAACATAATTATGTTTCGCTCGACAGCTCGACGGCGTAAATAACGCAATTAATGTCGAATAGTCAAAATGAAAGGCATTGCAATTGTTAGTATGTTACGCAAATATCCCGCAGGTGTCCGTCCAGACACGGGCAGGCCATCGGTTTTGGGAAGTATTTTTGTCTGCCATGAAAACCTTAATCTATCCTGTGTCTGACTTCAAACGTGCAGCTGCAATTGATTCAAGCATGTACGTGCGAAAAAAAAAACGATATGTGAAGTACACACATCAAAAGTGTTTAGGGATCCAATACGTTTTAGAGTATCGCCGCAATTGAGGATTATTATTTTAACTTTTTTGGATCGTTATTGAATCTTTTTAGCGAATTTCACTATTTGAATAAAGAATTTTCTTAAAATTTTGGTTAAAAATAGAAAATCAACTGTCAATCAGGATTCCTATAAAAGTGTGTAATAGCGTTTTTACAAAACCATTACAATTTCTGCATCGAAACTAAAAAAAATGCATCGATATGGAGCGACGACATCATTTGACACGAGAAGAGATGATGAGAGCCGTCGGAATGTTGCAAGCTGGTTCCAGGCAACGTACTGTGGCTGTCGCTCTTGGTACTACGCAGAGCGTCATAAGCCACCTCTGGACACGCTATCGTATCACGGGCAGCGTGGCCGAGCGAAATGGAGGACGATCTCGCAACAACACTCGCAGACAGGACCGGTAGATTAGACCAGTCTTGCTGAAAAGCAACCAAACCATCCGAAATCGTTTACGTGAAGTGGGTCTGCGTTCCCGAAGGCCGCTGAGAGTTCCACCTATAGCACCCCGCAATCGTAGGGCCCGTTTACAATGGGCTCGCGAACACAGAAATTGGGAGGAAGAAGACTGGCGTTGTGTTGGTTTTTCCGATGAATCTCGTTTCGGTATGAGGCCAGATAGAAGACGTACTCGAGTTTGGAGCACCTCTGGACGTCAAGAACGTTTGAAATTTTGTCACGAAGTTCATTCATATGGAGGGGGAACAATAATGGTTTGGGCCGGTATTTGGATCGGTGGAAGAACCGGTCTCATTTGGATCAGGGCAACCTCAATGCTCAGATTTATGCGGAGAGGATTGTTTCAGACATGATCATCCCTTTGCGTACTTTGCGTAGCCGGTTGGCATCGGCAAGAGCGTGCAGTAGTCGAAATGAATCACTCATTTCGACTACTGCACGCTCTTGCCGATGCTCGCAACAACGTTCTGCCTCAACCCAATTGAGCACGCATGAGATATGCTCCAAAGAAGAGCTCTACCGAGTATGGATGCCGTGCATACCTCACAACAACTTTTTGACTTGTTAGAAAGAACGTGGGCGGCCATTCCTCAAAGTGATTTTGATGAACTGATTTTAAGCATGCCAAATTGCTGTGATTGTGTGATTCGTGTCAATGGTGGAAACAAAGATTATTATTATTTTTATATGTTCAATAAAAAAATTAAAAATCCTCTTGTTTGCCTTTTTTTGTCATTTAATTGACGATATTAGCTTAGGTTAATTTCCGACAATTTGCAAAAATTGCAATTTAATTCCTATGTTTAAGTAAAAATTACAATTAGAAACCAGCCTAGAAGACTAGATTTGGTAAATATTAATTGGATAATTTTTTATAGTTGAAAATGTACTTGATCCCAGACACTTTTGATTTGTGTAGATCCAAAATCATTAGGATCCGGGCGACCCTTTCGAAACGAACTAAACAAAACATATGCTATATACTATGCTATGACGTCACAGAAAGCTGTCAACGCCCACTAAATCAGCTACACTAACCGAAGAGGTCTTCAAGTGTAAATATGATATCCCGGTTAAGTCTGATCTTTGGCGGCATCATGTTGATCCTGATGGCTGACCGCGGGTCCTCCTCCGCACTCGGCGAGGTCCCATTCATGTAGGTTTAATATGAAGGGGTTAAATAAGTTTTAATAGGGTTAAAATTGGTTTTAATAGGGCTAAAATTGGTTTTAATAAGGATAAAATTGGTTTTAATAGGGCCTTAAATTGATTTTAATAGGGTTAAAATCGGTTTTAATAGGGTTATATTAAGATTGAAAATGTTGTGGAATAAACTTGATTTTTAAAGATTTATTAAGCCACAGCAATGGAAGTGTATCTACTTATAGTGTACAAAAATTATAAGACACCTGTGACCGCCGAAACCCGCGCCGCGACCGCGTTACGAAGATTTCGCCGCATTTGCGGTCACACGGCGAGACTGAGCGGTACCGCTCCGGCGTCGCAACGCGTACACCCCTGCCCGCCTCGTCTCGCGAGTTGCAAGTCCGGTTATCCGGTGTAGGTACAGACGCCCGCAGGTCAACCTACCCGAAACTGTCAAATTTTCCCAATCAATTTGGAACCTTATGCTATAGTGATAAATTTGAAAATTTATTAAAGAAATTTGACAGATTGTAGTAGGTTGATGTGCTGGCGTCTGTATACCTATGCGATGCGACGCCGGAACGCACGGTTTTTTGAACTTTGCACTTTTTGGGTGAACAAAAATCGTGGAACTCGCGTTATCGTCACCGAACGCTTTCCATGAGCTATATGTATACTGTGTATATATGTGTACTTTTTGGGTGAACAAAAAGCGTAAAACTCGCGTCATCGTTACCGCACGCTAATTTTCACTTCTATCGGCAGTCCCCAAAGACTGGCCCGCATGTTTTTTTTTTTTTAATTGCTTCTCGGTGTTGAACTTGAGAGTATTACGACCGTAATTCTTAATTGTTCTATCCTGTGGCTGCCTGAAGCTAACTCAAAGCCTGAAGCATCGTGCCGACCGGCGCGACTTTAACAAAACAATTTCTAAGAAAACTTCACGGTAGAACAATTACCGGGCGACAAGTCTGCACGAGCCTTAAAACTAAGCAACTGCACGTTAAGGACCTCTGTGGGCGTACCCCACAGAGGGTACCTCGGCTTAGGGCGTCGCTGGGGGGAGGACAGCAAGATGGGACTGCTGGATCATAACTGGATAATTATTATTATCGGGGGAGAACGCACTGTGTGATATTTTGTACGGCGCAGCAACATCGTTGCGGCACAACGCATTGTGTGCTTTTATGTGAAACGGTGAAGTTCGACAACATCCAATAGGGATTATGACTAAAAAAATGTTTTTTGTCCGGCATTTAGATTATGAAAAAATTACGTACACGTATTTTTACTTTTTTTACGTTATCAAAAGATTACGGCGATACATTGAGTTAAAATGTGCCATGACGTCACGAGTATGTAGATTTTATACTTACTTGTGACGTAGCGACCACCACTCCCCAACTTTAATGCGTTTTATCTAAGTCATTTTTTATTAATATGATAAAGCAAAAAATACGAGTCTAATATTTTTTTAATATCTGATTGATGGACTAAATAGTTTTTTTTTTGACCCAGGCAGCATCCTCATTGAAAACATTCACGATTTCATCCAAGTTTAATCAACCGTAATAACACCCGTTAAGTGCCGCTGTTGGGTTTGGGCTCAGCACCGAAAGTTGAAAATCCAACAGCACGTTTTTTAGGGTTCCATAGTCAACAAGGAACCCTCATAGTTTCGCCATGTCCGTCTGTCTGTCTGTCTGTTTGTCCCCGGCTTAGCTCAGAGACTCTTGGTACTAGAAACCTGTTAATTTGGGATGGATATACATAGTAATCACGCTGACAAAGTGGTAAAATAAAATCATGAAAAACATTTTTTTTAGGGACTCGTAAAGTGGAGATGTTGTTTTATTTTTTTCTCGTCTATCCCCTGGTATGGGGGTGTCGTTGGAAAAGTCGTTCAAAAATATTGTGTGTGTCTACAAACAATTTTTAGATTCTGGGATCCGTTTGCGAAATATTAAGCTTTAAAGTTCTAATTTTTGTTAGAGTCAAGTGTGTGTGCTGTGTGTCCCCCTGCCAGCTAAATGGTTGGTTCTAGATATGTGGAAATATTCACAGCAGTTCATTATTTATCGAAATTAAAAGGAAAACTATCATAGCTAAGTAGGCTCTACAAGCTAACGAGTAATAGTCGACCAACTTGTACATCAGTTGCAAAAACATGTTCTACCATACATGTTTTTTCAACTACAATGTTTAGTTTGTTCTTGGGATAAATTCATCGCAACTGCGGAACTCATAAGTGCGTGGTCTGACATGCGCTTGACCGGTTTTTTATTTATTTACTGTTAGCGAAAACGGGCATTAGAGTGCGCCCCACGAAAGAGGGACAGAAAATCGTGGAACAATTTTTTTTTTAATGCATTGTGGTGCAATGACGTAGACGCGCCGCTTCAGTGGTGGCGCGGACTGTAGTCATCAATTTCTACATTCAGGTGTAAAACCTACTCCATTCACTCCACGCCATAGCCCTACTGATTTGACATTGACAGCTCAGAAACGAAAGTCAGATCCTGCCAAGGAGGTTGGGACTACGCTAGGCTGTATTCCGCAAGAGAAACATTCTCGTACAGAGGACTATGACCGCTATAGTAGGTAGCTAAAGGTACATCTACAAATATCTAAAGTCTACTTATTAAAAAAACCACTAACCGAACAAGGATCGTTTTTGTATGGGAATAATAATTGAGTTCGGCGCACTGGGGAAGACATGAGCATTTAGCAAGGTTCTTGGGTATGTTAATGAGGATCTCAACGTTCCGACCGATGCACGCCATCCCGTATGCATCACAGACGTCCCCATCTTGACTCCCGCGCAAAGAAAATGGCAGATTGATAGGATTAAATTTTTTAAACAGATTTTTTTAACGATAATAATGTTTTAATTCCTGTTATTTTTCATTGGACAAATTTTCCTGCAAAGATTAAAGTAATATCCTGACAGCTCTTTCGCTGTCTGGTGAGTGATTTGTGGTTATTTTTTTCTTTATCAGTCAGTAATTTTTCGTTTGAAGTTTTATTCATAGGTATGCAACCTTCTTAGATTTTAGAGACTTAAGAGTGATAAAAGTCGGAGTAATGTCGTATTATTTGGAAAATCGTATTGGATTACCTACATTTAAGATTGACTACGGCGAACTTAGACGAAGCCTGTTCAACAGTAGTTTCAGACAACCACTGCTCCACTGAACTGCACTGGGGCCGTATTATGACGTATTAATGCCACCATTATTCCAGAGTGAGTGAGAGACGGAGCTATACAAGGCCGCTAGCACCATCCTTTTTTCGCAGTGGAATAATGATGGCATTAATACTTCATAATAAGGCACCTGTTCTGTTCTTATCTGAAGATGCTGATATAGAGAGGGAGCGGAGGGCGTTGGCGGTTCGATGTAATATGCCCGCAGGTTTGCGCGTTGTAGTAAGGATGTAAAGATCACGCATTTCAAGGCACACTGCCAAACCTTCTACACGTGCAGCTTGTGGGTGAAGTATACTCAGAGGGCCTACAACGTTCTGCGCGTACAATATAATAATGGATTTAGTATGTTGATGGGGCTTCCGCGCTTCTGCAGCGCTTCGCAGATGTTCGCGGAAGTCCGTGTTGACGATTTTCATGCCATTATCAGGAAAAGAACAGCGTCAATAATGGGTAGGTTGCGCGGAAGCTCCAACAGCATCCTAAAAACATTATCAGACAAAGTAGACAGTCCCTTTATAAGGCACTGGGTACGGAGGCACGTGCCAACGTGTGTTGGGCCACGTTAGTTTTAGTTGTTTAGTTTGTAAAAATTTACTAACACTGTTTTTAAGTTTTGTTACTAACACTATATGGATTTTATGTGTAGTCCGAAATAAAGAATATATTATTATTATTATGAACAGGCTTCGCCTAACTTTAGCCACTAGCTCTACACCACATTATGTGGCAATACTGGCACTGCTGAGCTGATGGCACTGCTAAAAAAATGGTGTAGAAGACAGATGCTCACCTCCTTTGACGTGGAAGTAGGGTCTACATCCACAGAACATGACCGCCATGCGACTGCGGCAGTGCATCTGACATAGGGAGAAGCTGTATGCCTGCAAAAGTACGGTCAGATACATTAGAAAAATATCCTGGAGGCTTGCTGGGTCTCGCCCTTTCTTCCACTTATCCATATCTCCTGCCCTCTGGAGCTAATATTTTAGAAAGAAATCTAGTACTTATCTCATCATCATTTACATTCGTAAGACGTCCTCGTAACATAAGGTCCAGTTGAAAACCAGCGTCAGACACTAGTTGTCTGGCATTTATGCTGAACTGGGTCTATTTGGCACAGCCGTGAGGCACACAATACTATTCAAAGTTATTTTTATTGTTTTGTGTAAATATTGTGTGCCTTGACCTGAGTCAAATAAATTTATTTTCTTTCTTTCTTTCTTAAAGTGTGTGGCGGCATCTACATCGCCACATGCGAACTACGCATCACATTGACATCACGCAAAATCCTGCATCGCTCAAGCAGAGTTTACCGCGTGACAAGTATATATACAACGTCTCGACATCAATCGTCGGGCAGTTGCCCACCCAGACATGACACCCGTCTGGTCGAAGGATGCTACCTTCTCTATGGAGGATGAGTGAACTTTACACCCTGTTCCTCAGGTGAATATGAATAGATTTATGTACTCACGTCAATCGGAAATCGTAATTGTTCAGACGAAGTTGCTAAAACTAAATATATTGTTTCAGGAAAAAAAGAACCTTAAACCTACCCGTATAGAGTCGCTGATCCACTCATCAGGATATTTACAGCGCCGCTGCTCCGATCTCAAGCTCTTTACACTTGGTGAAGCTTGGATCTCCACTACCTAAGGCACATAAAGAATAAAGGCATAACACATAATATCCTCCATTAAGCAGGAATATGGATCTAATCCCTCTCAACTGAATGATACGAAATTCAAATCTTGTATAAAACGCACACTATGTAGGCAGGCATATTATAAGTTGGGGGATTACATCACTGACAAAAATACTTGGCTCATTGCTGGTCCTGCTCCACAACCACAACTAATTGAATAACATTTTGAAAATACTGCTGGAGTTGCTGAAGATTGTAAGACCATCCTTGTATTGTATAAACTCAATCTCCTTTGTATAATATAATTGAATAGCACAGGTGTGAGTACTATGAACTAAAGAGCTACCATTTAGGTACTGGGTATGTATTTCATTGACTTGAATGTGCCCTGGCGGCTGTTAGTATGTCATGCTCACTCAGATGTCTCGCTGATGGTGGCGCGTGTGTTGGATCAATTAGCTCCCTTCAAAATGGTTGAGCTGAATGGTGCTGATCCATGCGTTATGTTCGTGAACGGGCGCCGTCAGTTGGGACTGGTCATCTCTTAGCTGCCATAGCTTATTTAAATTTATTTTAAATTTTTGAATGGTTATTTGTTTTTTCTTTTTATTACGGACGCTTTTACAAACGTGCACGTCTTTCTACATTGTTCTCACATGCATAATTTCAACATAAATTATGTAACCAATATTTTGTTTCTTTTGATTTAAAAGAGTGTCCGTGGAGTTTATTGCCCGTTCTTCTACATAGGTACCTACTACGCTTTGGAATGGGCAACTAACTTCATATTTCCGACTGACCGACTTCTTGACAATTCAAAAGTGCCTGTAAATGGTTTAATTGAAATAAATGCTTTGAGTTTGCAAGAAAATTACCTTATAATCAATAATGAGTTCTTCACCAGGCAATACTTCACCAGTAGGGTTGGATATGGCCGTCGATATCTCATATGGAGAATGTATGAAATACTAGAATACAGAAATCGAAAAAAATAATTAAAAACACAGTTTCTAGTCAGGGCTTTCCGAGTTCAGGGGCCTTATTATGAAGTATTAATGCCATCATTATTCCACTGCGAAAAAAGGATGGTGCTTGCGGCCTTGTATAGCTCCGTCTCTCACTGACACTGGAATAATGGTGGCATTAATACGTCATAATACGTCCCCAGGGCCGCTCGAAATTAATTTGCATGTGTGGTGTACACATGCAAATTAATTTCGCAACTTTTTTTTTTTTTGAAGTGTAAACTTCTTTACGCACGTTGAGCGAAAACTTATGGATTCGCATCTGTCAGCGACGCGCCGTAGTGCTCTACTATAGACGATAGATGGCGGTAATACCAGTTTTAAGTACCTATTCACTTCTGTCGGCAGTGTTCTGGCTGCCTTTTTTTATTTTATTTTTTATTCTAGTTTTATGTTTTTACAAACATTGTATTTTATAATATAAACCACACTATTATGAAAAAGGATATATCTCAAAGTTGAAATCCCCATTCTGCAAAAAAATCGATTTGAATTTTTGCTATGTTTATAAATATTTGTACTCGTGGCTGTATGCCAGAGCATATTCTAGAACCTGAACGTCTGGACTGGACAGCCCGAACCCGAAGCTCGGACATGAGTTAACAATTTTATGCGGAGCGTATCTATTTACCGTCCCTGATCCATTAGATTTCGGCAAACTGGAAGCGTAAATACAAAGGCGGATGCAACACAGACACCCATAGTCTGTGCTGCATTATCTTACGAATGGCTTATAGCAGCAATAGTCCGTCCGAACCCAGCTGCAACACAGCGATTTATAGTGCATTTGTTTGTATGTATAAGGTAATGAAAAGGCAGATTCAACGCAGACACCCATATTATTAGATTTTAAAAATTGGGAAATGGGTGAAATGGTTTAGGTTAGGTTAGAACTGTGCTAGGCAGGCTATTTAGTATTAAC
This sequence comes from Xanthia icteritia, assembly GCA_949128155.2. NCBI lineage: Eukaryota > Metazoa > Arthropoda > Insecta > Lepidoptera > Noctuidae > Xanthia > Xanthia icteritia. Next base: position 4,420,239 of record OY855862.1, on the reverse strand, counting down.
ACAAGGTGCGTTACGATACAAGCAATGTACACAGAGCGAGTACCTATTTAAAAGCTGTATTGCAGTCGTTTTTGTAAAAACAATTTCTTTCGGAGCCGATCACATTGCAGACAGTTTTCAAATGTCTGTGGTGTGTTCATGTTTGTAAAACTTTATTCATACGTGTGTGTTGCATCCGCTATTGTATTTACGCGGCCCGGAAGCCCAAAAAATTCTTTGAATAGGTCTAAACTCATCATAAAGTTGTCTATCCTACATTAGACTAGGTATTTAGCAAAAAAGACAGTCGACTCTCACCCTAACAGCGTTGTTCATAGAGTCTATTCTCACAGAACACTGCCCGCTATGGTAGTGGCACTGAAGCAGCTGGAATGGCGTCCAGTCCACTTCCTGCAGCATGTGCTGGAACTCGGCGTAGACCGAGTTGAAGGTCAAGCACATGCCCACTTCCGTCATTACAGGATTCCAGTGCACCTGAAAGTGAAGATTCTTTGTTGGTCCAGGGAATTTATTAGGATGTCAGGGCCGTTAGCCCCGCGGGCTTGCGGACGGTGAGCAATGGGTAGCTCGCCGTCCGATAAGGACCAGGCCCGGGTTGACGGCGCGTTGTGTTCCACGCGCGCCTCAAAGAGATGTCAGCAAGTGTAGGGGTCCGATAGAGCCGATGCCTGCCGGGGTTGCGGGAAAGTCCGAAAAGGATACCGTGGCCCCTGGCAACGGAAGGAACACGGGTGGGTTTTAGTCAGTAAGAGTCTGACACGCCCTCCCGCTCCACCCAGAGCGGGAGAAGTTATATGATAATTTCCAAACCAAAAAAAAAAAAAAACATTGCCGTTAGCCCGTCATTGTTCATTGGAAAGAGATATGGAGCTATAAAAGACCAATAGCATCATCTCATTACCACAACGGAGGAATTATGGCTCTACCACTACAGCCTCATGGCCTAACCATGTTCGAGCTGAACTGGTTTTCACAAGAAACAGACCCCACATAGATCTATACAGGGATGTCACGGAACTTCGGTTCCGAGTCCGAAAGGCTTCGGTTCCGATAATTTTGAATCCGAGTTATACCGAAGGTCGAAAGAACAATTTGCCACTTTTAAAGTCACTGGATTTTCCGTAAAACTACTTCCTTAACATCCCTGGATCTAGGCCAGTCAGCAAGATGGCAGCGTTATTGACTATCGAGGGCGCGCCGGACCTAAATTTAAATATCGTCAAATTCGCCAATCATTGAGGCTATTTTATAAATCTTAGATACGGCTATATTCTTAAACATTACTCAAGTTTAAGTGAGTCTCACGCCGCGCCGTAGACTTTAAGGTATATTTATTTTAAATGCTACGGAAAATCTCTTAAGAACTCGAACGAAAGTCAATGATAAGTTTCGTCTAAGAATTCGAGGAAAAGACGCCAGCACGTCAACCTACTACAATCTGTCAAATAACTTTAATAGATTTTCAAATTTATCACTACAGCGTAAGGTTCAAAGTTGATTGGGAAAATTTGACAGTTTCGGGTAGGTTGACCTGCTGGCGTCTGTACGTAACTTGCACAAGGTACTTACCTCATGTTCATTATTGGACACAATAACCTGCAGCACAGACGAGGGATGAACAGTCAGAGCCAGTTCCAGCAAGTCAATCCCTTTGACAGTCTCATCAGCCTGGTACTTCCAGAAGTTCTGCAGGTTATCGCGGAAGGAGACGTCGGCTATCAGCTCTATGAACTCGTAGTAGTAGTTGTACTTCGTGGGGTCTGACTCTTCGGTGACGTTCCAGGTGCTGGTAGGAATTTGAAAAAAGTATATATCTACAAGGATGTTTTGGCACGTGGCCAAAATCGGAACTAACCCCGCCAACTAAGACTGAAGGAAGAGTGATAGATGCTAGGCTAGTAGGCTAACCAGCCCTGGGGCTCTGTCTCGCATAGGGTCGCAGCATTATGCTGAGCGATGGCCGTTTTGCGTGGATCTGACACACATCTTCACCCAATTTGTTATTCTCGTGTTTTATTTTTTCTTTGCGTCATATTTAACGCAAATAAACGTATTTTCTTTCTTTTCTTTACTATTACTTATTTATACTTACTCCTCAATCAGCTCCCTAGCTTTATCCGGCTGCACTCTGTCAAGAAAGCAGGCGGTCACAGCCGGAAATGTGGTCCACCAGCTTCTGTAGTCTCGCTGAAAAGATACCACCACTGGTTCCGAGTTGTACCTGCACGGTAATCAGAACAAAAACAAGTATGTACATTTGTACAAGAAACCATCAAGGTATTTCGGTGTAACTAATATTCAAAAGTCATTTATTCAAACTAGGCTGAGAATCAGCACTTTACGAACGTCAAAATTACCCCCTTCGCCATATTTGAGGGAGGGAGGCAACCCGACCCCCTACGCTACCGCAAGCAGTGACATCTAAGGCAGCATGACAAACTTGGTGCCGGTTGCTCAGGCAAGAATTATGTGATTAATATTTTCGAGGTGGCTAGCTAACCACATATTGCAATACAACTTATAAGTTTAGGTTATTAAGCTAAGTAGCTTAATATTAGTCCCAAGCCTTTTTGTCGTATAATGTCTATAACTTTATAGAAACCTTTTTGACATACTTAGTTTCTGTTTAATAAATGATTTAAATTTATTGAGGCTCAGTTCTTTAACATGGCTTGGGATTTTGTTATAAAAACGTATACTTTGGCATTTAAATAAATTACAATTTTTTTGAGCATATTTCTGGGCACAATAAATATATATTTGTTTCTCGTATTTATGCTACAGCCCAGTCAATATCGACACCCAAAAATGAAAACGTCGCAAACGCGCATGTCCTTAAATAAATAATAAAAAAAAATGAAACAAGTGCCAGAATTTCAAGTTTTTCGAGTACCAAGGGAGTCGCACAAGGTTTTCAGGGTTGCAAACTTGGGTATAAACTACTTTCAGGGGACCTAACAACATAATAAAAGAATCGTAGTTACATGCGCTTTTGTGATGTTTGATGTTATTATTGACTGGGCTAGGTACAGACAGCACATCAACCTACTACAATATGGCGTCTGTACTTTGGATCATATATTTTTCTCCTGCTTTTTGAACACCAATTCCTTCGACCTCTATCGAAAAATATCCAAAAATAATATTCCTCTCCCAAATAACTTCGGTGCGTAAATAACGATTTATACATTTTATGTTGTATAGTATTGTACAGACGCCAGCAAATCAACCTAATACAATCTATCAAGTTTTTTTAATAGATTTTCAACTTTATCGCTAAAGTATAAGGATCAAAGTTGATTGGGAAAATTTGACAGTTTCGGGTAGGTTGACGTGCTTGGCGTATGTACTATGAATGTCGCTGTGTTTAGATTATAGATTAATATTCTTTTTTACATAAATCAGGTTCTTATATATATATTGAAATGCGTCTGTCATTATGTTTATTTCCTTAAATTTATTCCTCAGTGGATGCCCACAACTTAGGTTAGAATTTGCTCGAATGGTTCATTTCTGCAGCACAAATATAGCCTAAAAGCTCGCGCATTGCATGTGCGGACGGCCGCGGCTCCTAATGTGCTTTGGCGCATTTATGCAATGTGGCCCGCTGCGGCCCGCCGCGGCTATACCTAATGTGTGCTTAGCTCCAGAATGGCCAAAGCCAACTCAAAGAAATTCAGGACTTCCGAAAGTGCGTTGGGCTGATGACAACAGCAAAGCTGCGCGAAATGGTTGTATCTGAGACGCATGGAATCGAGGAGAGTGACAGAAAAGAACGGAGGAACCAGCAGTGAATGATTTCGAACTGAAATGATGATTAAGATGATGACATCGTTCGGATGAGCCTTAGGTCTTGATTTAGATAGAGATATAGGTACCTGAAATATTGACTGAGCGCGCAGTAGACTGCGCCGCCAAACGCACTCAAGGTCAAGATTAGCCAGAGAAGTCTGAAAGAAAAAAGAGTCTCAGTCTCGAACTGCAACCGCAGAACACGTAAATAATAGAAGAAAATAGTCATGACCTTTGAGTCAAGCCCACAACTCCTGTAAGCCAGAATTTACAGTGATACCACCAGAAAAACGCCATGACAATGTTACTCGACTAGCCCCGGAGACATGATTGAATTTTGGGATCACCAACAGAAAGGATCAGTAAAGAAAAAAGTTCCAGGGTTATGGCTGTTGGTCTCTGAATTCAAAAGCAAGGAGACCATAAAATTAATGGCGACAAAACAGATTAAATTCTCTTTGTTAACAACCAACAAGTGTTAACGAAAAAAGAAGAATTCATAAAAAGAACACGTCAATTCCAACATCTCAACTGTCATTTTGGACATTTTATGTAAAATTATTGGGTAGACAAAAAAATTCAAGCGATATTTTTTAGTTTAAAGCAAATTCCTCCATTACCTTTCGAGCCAGTGCAGTTTTTTCTCAACAGTATGCTTCAGTCCATGTAGTGTGGTTTCTTGGCAAAACCCAACATAGATGCAATAACCAGAGGCGATGGAAACTCTGATTGAGTCTATAATAGACTTTGTTCGCGTTAGGCAGCTCAACATCGCGGTAGGTCTAACTCTATCTCTTTTATTTCTCTGTGATTTGCCCATAATGGAATTTATAGCCACCCTCTGCCTGGTTCAATGGTTGATAATTATTATAGAATATATTAAATTATAGGATGACACTAACTGAAAATGTCCTTTACACACGCATTTATCAGATTTCAAAAATTGACTGCAAAAGATGACAAAAGTAGAAATTTGGACATCGAAAGACCTCCCCCACAGTTTGTTTAGGCCATGAGTTAGAAGTTCGTATACCAGGGAGGCATAAATACAATATGGGGTCAATTAAGCAGCATTATCTGTGATCAAACTTAATAATGGGGCCAATTAAATAATTATTTAATAGCATGCGTGGCTCTTAATGGATTCTTTTGTGTCGTTGTAATCAAAACCATGTAGATAATTTTTTTATTGTGATAGGTATTTCTAATGTATTCCATTTTGGGCAGATTTATGATAGGACGAGCTTTTAAATTCTCCCATAATTGATAAAGTTTCTGTCTGTGGCGACATCTATAACGCCACATATACACTGCACCTGATGACGTCACGAAAAATTCTAGCTACCCTTTGCGCGCGATCTACCTACCCTTTGCGAAGTGTCACTGGGTTTTTTCATCAGAAGTTTATCAGTAGCAGCCCGGAGTCTGGATTTGTGCCCGGTTGATGGCAAAAGGCTCTCCCCCTAATACATAGGACTTAAACATAACTGGCTAAAATGTTAGTGTACTATAGAAGTGCACCTCGGGGATTAAGGTATGATATTACGTTCTAACCTTTTTGATTGCAGTTAGCTGGAGTGTTAACCCTGATCTACTTGGTATATCAGTACTGGGGCCTGCTCTTCAAGGGCCAAGATGATGATGATGATGAGTGCCAACACTCCATCAGGGCCTCGCGGTCTCGTTCCAGGTAGGTACGAAGATGATCACTACATAGACTTAAAACCCCCACCACACTATTCGCGAAGTTGCTTCGACGAAGTTGACCCAAGTACGGGACTACACACTCGTGCGAAGAACTACAGGACGCTTCGAGTCCTTTGACTCGGGCGCAAAAACCGACAACGATTGGAAGTCGCCCGAGACGAGCGGAGGTTGTACGAAGCGAACCGAAGTGCCCTTCAACACTCTCGTATTCGCTTAACTTCGATCAGTGCAGGCTTTAGGCTTGCTTCTTTATGGCGTAACACCCGTGCAGTCACAATCAAAATAATTTTAAAGGATATTGCTAATCCATTGATTCAAATGTTCGAAAAATCTGACTGCTTATCAACGTAAATAACACAATGAATGTTGTTGAACTGTCAAAATGAAAGCCATTGCTACTGTGTCTTACGCAATTACGCCACTGAACAGAAGATTTTGTATTTACGTAATTGTCAAAGTCAGAGTTATTCCGTGTCAAATCTTAAAGTGAACTTGATATTATTCTAATTTACCTCAGGTACAGACGCCAGCACATCAACCTACTACAATCTGTCAAATTTCTTTAATAGTCAACTTTATCACTAAAGCGTAAGGTTCAAAGTTGATTGGAAAAACTTGACAGTTTCGGGTAGGTTGACCTGCTGGCGTCTATACAATTTTCATACGCTAAAGTCCCCCGCCGCGGTGACGTCAAAAACACTTGCGTCCCGGCCGCATTCCGACGGCGTGACGTATTTATGACCCTGATAACAAAAAACGCTCTCCTGCTGTTTCTATGGGCTCTAGGCACGTAATGTAAACTGTTTTGGTTTCGTGAATGAATGGAGCATTTTATGAAGTGTAAACTATACTCGTGTTACGAGAATTGTATTTATAACAGAACAATGTTATCAGATAGCGTGCTTGAATAGTGTTTGTTCCTGTGTTTTGTCTATTTCTGATAAAACTACTATAATAATTTACACGATATTTTGAAAGTTACATTATGAATAGATAAGTTATCTGACGACAGCGTTTTTGTTATGATTTTTATGTCAAAAATCGTAACACAAAATTTTCAAAAATTTTATGACTGATACCGGTTTTTGTCGTAACAGTTCTTTGTTCGAAAATAAGATTTTATGATGGTATTTCGTGATAATATTATCTAAAACGATGTATTATCTACTTCTAAATAAATATTCATCTATTTACTGTCGATTACACACAAAAACAGTCAAAATTCATCATAAAATAATTACGCGTCCACGGTTTTTCCGCGTAGAATTACTTTGTTCATAAATATGATTTTATGATGCTATTTCGTCAAAATATTATCTACAACGGTGTAATAACTACTTATAAATGAAAATATAGCCACTTACCTAAGATAAATAGTGAAAAAACACTTTTTTTGTTAATAAACGTCCAACGCACTTGACGCAGTCACGGAGTTTTGAAGTTTGAAAAATGTAGGTAATTTTCAAATATTTTTTTTTAATGTTGCCTAGTGCATATTTTTGGTTGTGAATGATTTATCTGACGAGAATATCCGTCAGGCCATAGAGTAAAAATACCCACAAACCAGATTAGCCCTTATTTCATGGTAGAAAGAGAGTTTAAAGCCGCGTGAAACGCGATGCCTTATTAGGGTATACCGGGGCTTGCCCTCTGGGTGTCGGGGGGCTTACCGGTTTTATTAAGTATTATGTTATATATTATTAAGTTTAAAGTTTCTGTAAGATGTTTTGTTTACGTGACAACTTCTGAATCCACGCGCCACTCATTCTGCCACTGACGCTGCTTCGGCTACCGCGCGCGTCGGGCGTCCGTGTCGCCGCAACCGTGACTATGCTATAGCTATTGGAAGTGTCGTTTTTAGTGCTATTTTTCCTGTTTACTTTGCTAAAACCTTGCCTCAGTGGGGTCAAGCCCCTCCCAAACGACAATCCTGCTATCTAATTACGCACATTTTCGTAAACGATTACGACAAATTTGTTTCATTTTGACAGTTCAACAATCATTGCGTTATTTACGTTGTAGAGCAGATTTTAATTTTAAGTGTTCGACCATTTCATGAAATGGTTGTGTTTCATGAAATACTTAACATTATTGTTATGGCCAAACGTCGACTGACATATCATTAAACGTTGACGTTTAAACGTTAAGGTAAATTTTAGTTGGCCATTTCATGAAATGGTCGAACACTTCATGAAATGATCAATTCTAAGATCTGGCTACGACCTATATAATATAATAATAATAATATAACAATCCTAACTAATAATATAAATGCGAAAGTGTTTGTCTGGTGTTACGCTTTCACGCTAAAAGGGCTGAATGGATTTGAATGAAATTTGGCACAAGGGTAGAGTCGGGTAGGCCGGCTGCCGGGGTCGTGGTATCTGCCGGTGTCGCGAGAAAGTCCGAAAGGGATACCGTGGCCCTTGGTAAGTACAGACTCCATCACATCATAACTTTATACCTAAAATATAAGGTTCAAAGTTGATTGGGAAAATTTGACAGTTTCGGGTAGGTTGAACTGCTGGCGTCTGTACAAGAAACTGAAGGAACACGGGTAGGTTTTAGTCAGTAAGTCTGACACGCCCTCCCGCTCCGCCCAGTGGGAGAGCAGTTATTTGATAAATTCCCAAAAAAAATAAAAAATGGTGTACACCATGCATGACCTGGGTTAGGACATAGGATACATTTTATCCCGATATTCCCACGGGATCGACACTTATGCTGACTTACACGGGTGAAACCCCAACTACGCAGAGAAACTCCAATCATAACCTCTCTATTTCCATTTGGGTAACTTGTAGGCCTTCTAATGAGGACCATTGCTGGCCAATGCGAGCGTTTCAGTACCGTTAGTACTCACAGGAATGGCACCACGCACTGGTCAAAGATTTTCATCTTGCGAAACTGCGGTACGTGAGACGAGGAGATATTACGTAGCTTTCCGAACGCTGCCCAGCGGAATCGGAATGCCGATTGACCTCTACTCGAAGTTGGGTGTCTCCCTAATTGTTGTAATTTTTATAGTTTCTTAAAGGTACTCATATCATCATTTATTATTTTTCCCAGGTCATGTTCAAGATCAAGACCGCGATCTAATTACCACGATTACAAAATGTCAGCGGATAAGAATAGCCGCCGTGGACGAAAAGCTCATCGAAGATGCCCCGACTGTAGCCTCTGTTACTTCGACAAGTAGCCGCTAGATAGCACTATCCTGAATCATGTTAAATACAAAATTTGCGCACAGGTGGCGCTTTTTCATTATTTAAATTACTTGTGGCTGTGCGCGTTTTTTTATTTATATTTATTTACTTCTTAATAAATAATTTCATATAATTCATCTGGATCCTACGTTTTCTTTTCTTTCTGAGTTAACCGAACTCTTATCTGTTTGTATCTAGACTCCTTGAAAATTTGCGAGCCTTGAACTTAATATTCTAGAATCTAGAAACCACGAAAATCAGAACCCTTCTTTGATTTTGCCGTAGTCGGCTAAAAATGGACGAACAATGTCGATAAAAAAGTTAAATTTGCGATAAGTTTCCAGTAGAACGTTTGATTCCGATAAACAATTAAGTACTTACGTCCCGCAGCCGCTGTTATCGGATATATAACGCGTCTCATACAATACAACAATTAACAATGGTGTATACACGGCTCTTCATAGCGCATGCGTCGACCCGACATAATTCCCCCATTTCACTAACAACCCTTCGTGAGATACGGTCGCAAATCTGTCATGGCAAGGATAGCGCCTAAACTAGGTAAATAAATCATTTGTTTACGCTTTTTAAATGTATTATTTCTATGCTTTCATAATAAAAGTAAACATCAATATTTACATTTATTTTCTAAGTATTATGTAAAAAAGCTTAACAGTCAATGAATTAATTGTAGTAACAGTGCAATTTTCTGTCTCCATGAATATTACGATTTTAACTATGGTTACGTTCCGAAACACGATTGTCGTGTTTCGAGTGTCTCTTGTACCGTCAGCAACGAAAGTCAAAACACTTCGGTTTTTTTAATCATAAACACAATATTTTGAACAAATGCAACAAAATGTGAAAAAAAAACAGTTTATCTAATTATTTTACCTGATATTTATTTTTTGCATTAATTTTTTATTTGTCACGTAATATAAATTTTACCAATTTTGAACACAACTAACTATTTACCTATAAATTGATGATGATACATTATTTTATTAAATGTTATTGGCCTTTCGTTGTTGACTTTGCAAAATTATTTTTATTTGTTAATAATTATTTTAGAGCATAGAAAGTGGATATTATTCATTTTCGTCACTATCACTATCGACAATTTCATCACTGGCGTCCATGCTGCTGTCTTGGTCATGATCTTTGGTAGTATTCGACTGATTTGGTAATGGTATTGGTAAAATGTATTTTTGAGGACAGCAGACATCGCTGCAGGACCTGAAAAAAGATTAATTATTAAATGTTTCGTTATTGTATTGGTTGATAATAATTTCTAAAAAGACACTGTGCCAGAACAGAGAAAATGTGACATTTGACAGCTTAATTTTTTTGACAAATAATATTTGACGTTTTTGTTTGAAAAAGTTATCGCTCGTCTAAAAGTTTTGTTTAAACTAATTAAAAGCATTCTCAATTGTTTATAGGACTAATTATGGAGGACGACACGTCAAATGATGTCGAAGCTGTGGAGTACATTGATAGCCAGGACGAGGAAGACCCCGACGGAGGTGAAAGTCAGTATTGACACGGTCTTGATGAATAAGTATTTTATAGTTAGGTATTTGTTACACGATTAGCAAACTGGGTTAAGATTGGACTGAGCGTTAGCCCACGTTCGCACGGACGTAATAAAATCGTGGCGATTTTTTTTCGTGCACTAGATTTTCAACGGTCTGCTTAGCGCCAAGACTTGAAAATCCAACAGTGGTTTTTTCAACGCGCTGCGACGAGAGTCCGTCCCAACGCGCTGAATTCTCAACGCTCGGCTCAACACCGAGAGTTGAAAATCCAGTGCGCGATAAAATCTCGCCGCGATATTTTTACGTCCGTGCGAACGTAGAAAAGTGACCACTGTCTAGAAAGAGAGAGAAAAAGCGACTATGCGGCCAATACCCGTAGTACTAATAGAGAGGCAACTACTGGCCGCCAATTCGCTTTGTCTCTCTCATACTTTTCGTTCTGTAATACTGTATTTACTACACAACTGAATACGGAAAGCTCAGTCCATTCTCTGTCTATGGTTAAAATAGTAACTGCAAGTTATAATACAGCGTCTGTATAATACAGGTATACATTTCCAGAACATACTGTTTAATAGGGTTAAATAATTTTACAAAGGAACATGAATTTAAAAATTTTCTTTATTATTAGCAATGCTGATTATTTACACAACTAGAAATAACGAAAAGGACTGCTATAAAACTATCTGAACTGCTACCATTTTCACCAACAAACGTAATTATGCCATCTTTCAAGTAGGTGTTATTTGAATAAAATTATTCATGTTTTCTTATTACTTTATTTTTTTTACCTTTTCAGAGCGACCAATAATGCTTCTCCTGCGTCGACTTATCAGAAATAAACAAAACACAGTGATGACCAACGCACAAATCATAGATATCCTACAGAGCGAATTTAACATCTGTGTCAAATCTAGCCACGAGCTTGAAGTGGACATCTACATTAAAATCATCAAGAAATACCTTAAAGACTGGCCACAATGGGAAGAATTGGAACGCATATCAACAAAACTCAACAACATAAAGGATTTTGAAGCTGTATCAAAAGTATTGAATCACAAATACAAAAACCTCAAAGAGTACTTAGGTGTCATGCTTGAAGCTGCCAAACCGTTGGCTAAAGAAGCGATTAAAACCATTAAAACGCCAGAGAACAAAATGGACGACAATATCGATTCAAGCGATGTTGTAATGGAGATACAATGCACTAAAGAACAACTCAATCACTTAGTCTTCAGACGTCCTCGGTTAGATCTTAATAACACTGTATTTAACATGTCAAAAGTTGCTCCATCTCGGATTTCCCTCAAAAGCCTTTCGTTCAAACAAATTCTCAACGGATGGTGTGTGAAACTAAATATTAGTCTGCCACACTTTTGGTTTGAAAGAGAGGTAACGTACAAACTCAAACATGTTCTAGTAAATAAAGCACGCAATGAGAATTTTACTGACGTAACTCTACCAACAACTCTACAAACATTACAACGGGACCAGTTGGGTAAAACAACCTCAAAATATAAAAGAGATGTGATCATCAAACAGCTCAGTGATATTTTAGAGGGGTGTGCAACTCAAAGTTATGAATTATACGCAACTGTACATTCACTTTTTGACGTTTTGATATCAGAACTTATGGATAATTTAGACCAGGATACTTATTTCAAAGTACCTGCAAGCTACAAAAAGTATGCTAATAAGTACAAATATGTTAGATATTTGTATGCAGAAAATGAACAGAGCGATGATCAGAGGTATGATTTGCAGCTGGAAGAAACAGTAGCACCAATGTACAGCTTCAATATCGGAAAAATTGGTAAATTTGAGAAGCCCATTCCTCCTATTACGGAATGGTTGAAATTTGAATGTATGTTCTGTAAAGTGACACTCCCTTTGAGCTTGCCATGTATAAATCTGCAATTGGAGTCACATTTTAATGATGTACATCAGAACGAAGTAGACTGGCAATGTACACATTGTAAGATGCTGTTCAGTATTGATTACTTGTCGAATAATAAATGGTATCATGAATGTTAAAATGGATAAGATAGATTCATAAAGGAAGTGACCAGACGCGGAATCGGCTTGAGCCGATCACATTCACGTTCCACAATTGTCGCATTCCGAATGACATCTTTTTCGCTTTTATTGCATGGACATAACTAGCTCTTTCATCGGCTCGAGCCGCTTCTGCGTCGATAAACATGCTCACTCCCTAATTCGACATCTAATAACTCGTGATGTCTTGCAGACTACTTGGTCTGTGTCGCGTCTAAGTACAGACGCCAGCAGGTCAACCTACCCCAAAACTGTCAAATTTTCTCAATCAACTTTGAACCTTGTGCTTTAGCGATAAAGTTGAAAATCTATTCAAGAAATTTGACAGATTGTAGTAGGTTGATGTGCTGGCGTCTGTACCTGTATTATGCATGTATAAAAAAATAAAAGTGAAATAATCACGATTTTAATTAAGTATTAAAAGTATAAAGTATTGTGTCTTCTTTATTTTAAATAAAATGCTAACCATAGGTTTGAGCCAATGAAAGAGGAAAAAAGGGCAGAAACACAAACATTTCTAACATAACTCGACTCGCCACAGACGCGGTCATGAAACGTGAGAGTAGGACAGTGAACTGTCTCGTGTCGTCTCGCCCACGCTTTACGAGCGTATTCACCACAAACGTTTGCGTTTAGTATCTAGCTTAGACTTTAAATACTCCTTTAGGTATTTACAGGGCAGAAAAGAGGACATATAGTGACCTTATTGATGATGTTCTTCAGTAAGGTCAGGGGCGTAGTACTCTTAATCGTGAGTGTATGTGAAGCAAAAGAAGTAAGTACCTATGTAAGGGGGTCGTAGCAGGAGGCGTTCTGTAGTTTCTGTCTACGACCGGCGCGCTCATAGTAATAAGGCATGAATTTATGTATTTATATTTATACTCACATACGGAAGTCAGGCTGCCCATACAAGCTTAGGTCTGTATGAGATGTGTTGAAGTTGCAGTAAAGCCGCGAAATGCAGCAACCGGCCATCTCCCTCCCATTCACACACTTGATTGTTCGCGTTATGTTGTGTACTGAATTAGAATTAGAATTTCTTATTTATTTTGCATAAAATATGGTACAGACGCCAGCAGGTCAACCTACCCGGAACTGTCAAATTTTCCCAATCAACTTTGAACCTTATGGTTTAGTGATAAAGTTGAAAATCTATTAAAGAAATTTGACAGATTGTAGTAGGTTGATGTGCTGGTGTCTGTAGGTACATAAAAGGACTTAGATAGAAGAAGTTCCACATAATTTCAGAATGCAAAAAAACCTTATAGTAAAATTATATACAAAAACACTTCAATTGTTACTATCGAGATCACGAGGTAAAAAGTGAAAAACAAAAATCATTAAAATTACGTTATACTTACTAGCGAGATCATATTTCGAACCTTGCCTATAATTTACGAACTGAGTTCGTAAATTGTATAGAAAGCATTAATAAAGAGCCATTTCTTAAGTTTATTTGTAAATTAGTTTAGTGGCAGTGATCTATTTAGGTATTTGGTTATACATATTGTAACAATTGTTCTGAAACAGGAATAATGAAGTACAGACGGCAGCACATCAACCAACTACAATCTGTCAAATTTCTTTAATAGATTTTCAATTTTATTACTGAAGCATAAGGTTCAAAAGTGATTGGGAAAATTTGACAGTTTCGGGTAGGTTGACCTGCTGACGTCTGTGGTACCTAGTGAAATACACATCAACATCTGCCTAGCTTTTTCCTTCAACTATGTTGGGGTCGGCTGTCTAACTGGATGCAGCTGAATAAAATGCAGAGTAAATAGACAATTTCCACGCTAGCTGCGCCCCCATGCACCCCGCCACTCCACTATGTGCTAAACGCTAACACATCAGTAATAAAGTTGAATATCGCGTGCGCTCTTTGATCGTGTACGAGCACGGAACTAAATGGCGTAAGTCTCAATTCTTATTTCGTTATAACTTAAGTGATAATTGATCTAGAGAAAAAATAACTTGTGGCTGGATAATAAACTATATTTTCTTACTGTGAATACTGATTTTAGATATAAAAGCCAAGTAATCTTGATTTTATTTAAATAATCTTTAAAAAAAGACATGATTTTCAAATAAAAAATTTATCGAGCGAAGATGTTACAATTACGTAACTATCTTGTATGTACATGGAAAGAAAAAGATCCAATATATCATATACTCAAATGGTACTAAAGTTCCATTTTTATTGTATGCGTGACTGTTTCAGAATATTAATGCAAATTAACATACAATTTGGGGAGCCTCCTCTTAATTGGGTAGCTTAGCGATACTGGGGGCTATTTCCGGCAGTGGAAGTCTTTCGACATAATAATGGTGACGATGAACATAATGAGCAATTTTGTATATAATCATAAATTCTTAGTAGTCGCTGGAAAAGTTTCTGGTTAATTAAGGCAATATGTTCAAAATATGATTGCAGACTTGTGCCTTCAATAACCGTTTTCGATTGAATGACCAATCATTTATTCAGTGTAACAAGCCACCACTACTTTAACTAATAACGCCTGTAATTTTCTGCACTGCAACATCACGCACGCTTGTGCTATGTTGCTCACCATATTTGACATCTGAAAAATTAATACGAGTTGGCAATGGTTAATATTCATACCTATTGTTTTATTTATTGTTCTAGGACTGTCCATTAGCGGGCATGTGATGTCTGTATCATCCGAATCTAACGGCAATTGATTCGACAGCAGTACGAGAGACAATGTCGCGAAGACCAGTCCGCTGCAAAAGAAACGTGTTTATTGGCATTAAGGCAGAAAGAACTTTGCGGGAAAGTCCGAAAGGGATACCGTGGCCTCTGGCAACGCACAGGCAACGGAAGGAACACGGGTGGGTTTTAGTCAGTAAGAGTTTGACACGCCCTCCCGCTCCGCCCAGAGCGGGAGAAGTTATTTGATAATTTCCCACCCAAAAAAGAGGCCGAAAGAACTAAATTAAAGCATAAAAAACGGCCAAGTGCGTGTTCCGATTCCGTAGTTCGGATGAATAAAACAAACTAAACAATGGTGCCGATTCTCTTGTCACAAATGCCTCTAAACTAGACTAAAAATCACCAAAATTTAGTTTATTCCTGTCAAACGATGATTTCCCATTCTGAAATAGACTAAAGTGACACAACTTAACTATATTTTAATTTAGTGAAAATGTCAACTTTGCTATTCTGAATTTGACGTTTTTCACCTAAAATTTTAATTGTCTACCTAAATCTGACCATTTTTAATCGCGATAAAATATGGTGTGGAATACTATTAGTTGTCATGAACTAAAATTCACACGAACACCTCGACTTCAGATGCAAAAACAGTACTGTATATATTTTTTTTTCTTTTCTTTTGCTTATATCTCGAAAATGGTGTGTCCTATCGCAAAAATAATGACCCCTTTTATGAAACTCCTATACCCCTAATTATCAACACGTAGGTAATAATTTTTCTTATTTTCCATGCAAAACGTGAAAAATTCCATATAAAACACGTCGAGGCTGCCGCCCCTGCGCACGCAATTTTTTTAGAGCCGGAGGGCTCTAAAAAAAATCACAGGGTAGGGCAAACAAGTGTGTACCACGTGGAGCCGCGATTGTCAAATTCAATTTAGTTGTGTCAAAATAATTTTTAAGTTTAGAGACTTTATTGCAGAATAGCGTTAAGATTCTCATAGTCAAAAGTAAGGAATTTTAGTGATAGTTTAGTTAGTTTAGTCCGGTGTACAAGAGAATCGGCACCATTGTAGTTGAAAAACATGTTCTGTCATTCCATACAGTTTAACACTGCAAATGTAAGTTTTTACGCACAATATTGAGAGATTTACCATATTATTTTAAGACCAAATAAACTTAAATTAAAAAATATTTTCTGTATTTCTTTTAAAAAAAATCGTTTCAACAATAAAACAATTTATTTTAAAACAAAAAAAAAAACATAACAAGCCCTTTAGTTTGATTTGTCACACGGTACCTAACTACAGTTTGCAAAACTATTTTTAAAATATTCTAATTTTCCCCCCAATAATTAACTCCATATTCAAAATTCATTTATTTACGTTACGCGTTCGTGTTTGGGTCTCAGAAATCCATATGTATATCTACCAAACAAATTAATTGACCTAGTAGATAAGAAGCAAATCACCTAGACAGACGAGTGATCTTATAAAGGTTCCGTTAACCTAAATATTTACTGTTTCATACTTTTGACCGCGTAGGTATTGCACTTTTCTATGAAACAGCAGATTTTTTTCTTGTCCGACGATAAGAATTTATGATATGCGTCGGGTCTAGAATCATGTGCTAATTACAGTTACTGCATCGATGTTCCTGCCACCTTGTATCAAGGCCCTGCTGGATACTGTGGAACAGGCCACAAATAAAATTTTTTTTTAAATAACAATGCATAGAATATCTCATTAGTGGGTGTTTATTAGTGGCTTTTGTGGACATGATAATTATTCAGATTTGATACAGCTGTAATAGCAATCACGTCATTTCGTTTAAAATACATTTTTATTTATTAATTTATCTTTATATAATTATGTAGATTCTTTCCAATTTTGTGAATGTGAGAATGCTGTAGACCTAGTGGAGTGTAGATTTGTTGACCATCATTATTCTGTTAAGTACCTGGTACTTGTTAAAAGACCTGCACTGTCCTCCCATACCTAATAACACTGTTATGTGAAAATATTGTAAAAGCCCATTATTTTTAAAAGATTAACCGTGGAGTTTCTTTTCGGCTCTTCTCCATAGGAAACAACCAATTGGAACCGTGCACCTAGCTTCTGACGTTTCATAAGTGCCCAATGTAGGTTTATATGAAATAAAAATATTTTGAATTTGAATAGAGAATATCCATACTTACATTAATCTGGATGCGTCCATGTTCTCAGCAGATGCACAACAAACTGTAACGTCGATAACAAAATAATAATACTTATCTATGATAATTAAAACGTCATTAATTATTAATTTAAAACATCATCACGTAACGGCAAACATGTATATCATATTATACTTAGAACATTTACAAATGAACGTAACATAACATTACGGCTCATTATCCCGAATGGTTGGGCAGAGGTACAAATAATTTTCACAAAATTAGTACTACATCTAGTGGTTGAAGTGTCCTTTTAGGCATTATTTGCCTATGTTAGGGCACTTCGCGCCTCCGAAACTTAAAATTACAACCGTGATGTATCTACTAACAATAATAATTTTGGTTTTACAAAAATAATTACTCCAAGTTAAAATGACTAAAATTAACAGTTTGACAAAAAAGTTTTTTTTAACAATAATAATTTTGGTTTTACAAAAAGAATAGATAATTATTATTCCAAGTTAAAATTACTAAAATTAACAAAGGTTGACAAAAAAGTTTTTTTTTTTAAATTAATTAAAATCTTATTCCTAATATAATAATTTTATAAGGTGAGAGGTGTACCTATAGTACACCCACTTTTGGCCAGTTATGTTTAAGTCCTACGTAATAGGGAAATGAAATGAAATTGTTTATTCTGTAAATAGGATATTGCAATCACTTTTAGACGTCATAATTAAAAAAATATTTAAAAAAATAAGAAGAAAATGCTAGATGAGTTCGGCGTTTCCTATCTGACTACTCTGAGAAGAAAGACCGAAACAAACTCAGAGGTCACAGTCTCTTTTAAAGTCCAGACATAATCTTGGTCAGGCCATATGAGGACCATGTAGATTAGTGTCTGAAATGGTCTTTTGAGGAAAGAACCACACAGATTTGAGTGAACCTGTCCAGTCAGTGCAAGCATTTGTCAGTAATCGTAGAGCTCAACTCAGAACTTAGGGGGCGAGCCTATTGTCATCAACCGGGCACAAATCCAGGCTGTTACTGAGAAATTCCACATAGAAAATCCCAATAACAGTGCCCAACTTGGAAATCTAACTCAGGACCTCATGCTCTGCAGTAAAACTCAAACTCAAACTCAAAGCATTTATTTCAATTAAACCATTTCCAGGCACTTTTGAATTGTCAAGGGGTCGGTCAGTCAGAAATATGAAGCTAGTTGCCCATTCTAAAGCGTAGGTTCCTATGGAGAAGAACGGGCAAGAAACTCCACGGACACTTCTTTTAAATCATAATATTGTTACAAAATATTGGTTACATCATTCATGTTGAAATTATACATGTGAGAACAGTGGTGTAGCGTGCCTTGGAGGGGCCCTGTATCAAAATTAGTTTGGGGGCCCAAATGAAGGGTAAAGATTTCTCACAAAAGAAACAAAAATTCTTGCATTAAATTAAAATAAATATTTATTGATTATAAGTTAAGCGATAACTCCTAGAAATTGAGCTAGCCAAACAATTCAAATTAAATATACACTTTTCTAGCCTTTTTTTCGGCAAATTGATTTATTAAATCATCTATAGCTGAAGACGATTTCAGTTTTTCTAAAATTTCTGCCTCTATAGACAATAGTGACAAGTCTGATAGCCGTTCCTGCCCCATCGAAGTCCTTAGGTAATTTTTTATCAGTTTTAATTTTGAAAAACTTCTTTCAGCTGTTGCGGTTGTAACTGGAAGGGTCAAGAATAGAAAGCATGCTGTTATTACCTCCGGAAAACTGGATGCAATGCTATTGAATTTTATCAGCAATAATTCCATGAGCTCCTTAATGGAATGAATTTTTTGAATTTCAGATTTTAAGCATGTTTTCAGAGCAATTAATTGTTCATAAAGACTAACTGAAATGTCTTTAGGTACTGTATTTAGCCGACAGTTTTCCGGAAGCATTTTTTATCACTTCGTTTGAAGAAGATAGGAGTTTCTCCGGATGTAATACTTCGAACATATTACTTAGATCACAAAGGCTCTGAAATCTTTGTTTAGTTTGAGAAATTAATATATCTAAACAGCAATAGTATACATTGACTTTGAAATATGACATGGATGCATTAATATGCTGCTGTGAGTTTTCATGGTCAAATATACATTGCGTAAAATTGCTTCTAATGGAAACACCGTTAACCCATGCAGAGGAGCAGGATTTGCTTTGACGATCTGCTAATAACCAACAGAAGTGGCAATACGGCTTGTTTAAAACATTAGAATAACATAGCCACGGTCTTGGAATTTTTATGCCAGCCTTATTCAAATATGAATAATAATAGGCCGAAAAACATCGCTTTGTTTCTGAATCTTTAAACGGTCCTTGTGGTTTAAATGGACCCAATTTAAAAATCATTTTTCGTTCGCATTCAGTTAGACTGTCACCAAAATTTCCTCTATCTGACGAAATTATAGTATGAAATTCTTCAGACTTCTCAGAATCATCCCAAATTGATGTTTCTTTTATTTCCGGCTGGACATCTAATGGAGAATGTGCTTCAGAAGAATCTAAAAATATAATTGAATAAAATTAATACAGTAAAGATTTTTTTTAATTATTCGAAACTAGAGGACTAAAACTAATGTTTAGATGAATTAAAAAAATATATGTTAAATAACGTATGATACGTAAGGTTACGAGTATTTGGTCAAAAATTCGGAATTTATATTTTTTTGTGGGCGACAGAACCTAAAAATCTTAAAGTGCTAAATTATCTATTCTCCTAGCATTATGAGAAAAATGGCTTTGAGAGTAATAATCAACTACTAATACAGAATATCGTAACAAAATTCTTATTATTGCTCGTTACAGTACGTGATCAGGTATTTTCATGGTATTTTCATGTATTGAAGGTTGCCATTGTTCTTTCAAAAAAAAAAATTCACCCTTCGCTACTGGTAGATAAATAGGTAGTACTTACCATTGCAATCTAAATCACTCAAAGAAGCTGATTGCTGAAAAAATGAAGAAATTTTGGGCATCTTTTTTATAACCTCCTCCCTTTTCTGTTTACTTCTTCTTTTCATAGCTCCACTGGGATAATCTCTTTTCCTTTCACTCATTCTTTTCACAAATCAAACTAATTAACCAGTAAATAATCAGAAGAACAAGATTGTATTGTATTACAATGTAATAACGTTTGAACCGGAATAAAATAAAACGCGTAAATATTGCTCTCTGTGGTTTGTCATTGTACAACGGTTATTGCGGGATTCCCCCGTTTAAGTTAATGACTTCAACGGGGGAATCCCGCAATAACTGATATAGGATGTTGCCAACTTTTGGGCGCACGCTTAACCCGGGAAAAAAAAAGATTGCTTTTTTGACTTTTGTCATTTCTGAAGTGAACTCTATAGGCACGTATGACAGTTATTTTTATATGTTTTTTTTTTCCGGGAAGCACGAGATTAAGTGACATTGTGGATAACATTTTACTAATTTTTGCTTACACGCGTTAGGGGCCCCTGTAGCCCGGGGGCCCCGTATCATTGATACGGCTGATACGGCGGTAGCTACGCCTCTGTGTGAGAACAATGTAGAAAGACGTGCTCGTAAAAAGCGTCCGTAATAAAAAGATAAAAACAATTCAAAAATTAAAATAAGCCGTGGCAGATAAGAGATGACCAGTCCCTACTGACGGCGCCCGTTCACGAACATGACGCATGGATCAGCACCGTTTAGCTTAATCATTTTGAAGGGAACTTAACGATCCAACACACACGCCACCACCAGCGAGACATTTGAGTGAGCATGGCATACTCTCAGCCGCCAGGGCACATTCAAGTCAATGAAAGACGTACCCAGTAAATGGTAGCTTCATAGAAGGTACATGGTCGCAGTGCTCACACATGTGCTAGTACCACTTGCGACCACTGAGGCAGACCTACTATTGAACTGATCCTAAATTTATTTGAATAGTAGCTTAATCAGCCTAGCCTAGACCTACTACTGGGTCACAGTCCACCACGCAGGCCCAGTGTGGGTTGGTGGATGTCACAAAATGTCTTTGAATTTTCAGTTCTAGGACATGCTGGTTTCCTCACGATGTTTTCCTTCACTGTATTGAGAACAGTGGTTAAGCGTGGTCACGTGATATAGGTACTGCACAGAGTAATGTGCATGCCTGGCTGGGTTCGATTAGAACCCACGCGATCTACCAACTCGGTAAATCGGGGCGTCACTGCCCGTTTTACACGAGCAAAGTCAGGCTTCCAAGTCGTCTAAGGTTCAATTTCAATGTCATTTTACACGCACTTTTGAATTTGTCAAAGGAGTCGTTCTGTCAGAAAGATAGCTAGTTGCCCATTCCAAAGCGTAGTAGGTACCTATGGAGAAGAGCGTGTAAGAAACTGCATGAATTCAAGATGCTGAGCTTAGTAAAAGTCAAACTTACGTCCAAGGTCACAATTGGATATTGACCTTTATGTCCTAAGCGTTGTTTTCCTATTTCCACTACAGTATGGTTGAATGTTTTTTTTTTACTAAATATTAGATAAGTAGCTGCTGATCCCGTGAGAATATCGGGATTAAAAGTATTTTATGTCCTAACCCAGGTCATGGTCTACCCGACTCTACATATGTGCCAAATTTCATCCAAATCCGTTCAGCCGTTTTTGCGTAACAAACAAACTCACTTTTGCATTCATAATATTATTAGTTAGCATTATCGTCATGTTTCCCTGGTGGCATAAACAATATTTTTCTAGACTCAAGGCCATAATCCACTCAGAGCTAACAATAAATTCTCATGGGACAATCATTTGAATATACAGGGTCAAATAAACAATAAATATATTTTTATAAAGAATCATATGTAGTCACAACAAAACGTCAAATAACCCGCTGTTCCCGGCGCAAAGGCGCCCATAACGCTTGCTGCATTACCACGTTGGATGGCAATGGCTAACCTTTGCACCAAGAACGAGCTGGAGCGGGAGTCACCCGTTTTGTCACGGAGCTTGTACCCTATATCACTAATGAGCTTCTCGGCCCTAACACCTCATGGTCTCAACGGCAATGGGCACAAAAAGGTAACGGTCCACCAACGAAGCGTACTTCACCCTCTTCCTTACAGCAGCGTCTTCAGCTGCTGCCGACGGCGAGAGGACCGTGCGACCAAACCGTGTGACTGGCGACAACAGTGCTGACGCAAGTTGCATCCCATATTAGGCACTTGTCGTTCCTCCAAGGCACCAGAGTAAGCCCATCCGGCCGCAGGGTCAAATTAGCGAAACTCTGCAACGTCTGTGAATTTTACAAAAAAAAAACATACCTATTTTTTTAACTAATATCTCAGGTCACTAGGTACGCTAACTACGGTCAATGACCCAATAAAGATATCAATCTGCCCACCCTTTTCTCAACTATGTTGGGGTCGGCTTCCAGTCTAACCGGATGCAGCTGAATACCGTATTTGACACGGAGCGACTGCCTATTGGACCTCCACAACCCAGTAATTGGGTAATACGATACCCCTTGGTAAGACTGATTGTCAGACTTTCGGGACCCGTAACGACTGTCAAAGATCCACGACTGACAGCCGGGACCATCGGCTTAACGTGCTTTCCGTGGCATACGGAGGAGTCTCGGTATGTTAAGATGGTCACCCATCCACAGACCAACCCCGGCAAGCGTAGCTTAACCTGATGGATCGAACCGTGCGGCTGATATTAGGTACTTAGCCACGAGCTCCTTCCAAATCTCTTCTAATGACCTAATGAAGCAAAACATTTTTTTTTTTGTACTATCATGTTTAAATACCGGTTCGATAATAGGGATGACGCCTGGGTAGAAAAAAAAAAACTATTTAGTCCGTCAGATAGTTAAGAAAAAAATATTAGACATGTATTTTTGCTTTATCATATTAATAAAACATGACTTAGATACAACGCATTAAAGTTGGGGAGTGGGGGTCGCTACGTCACAAGTTGGTATAAAATCTACACGCTCGTGACGTCATGCCTCCTTTTAACTCGCCGTAATCTTTTGATTAAGTAAAAAAAACGTGTCCAATATTTTTTTAATAATTTGCCTGGCGGACAAAACAAAATTTTTTAGCCATCATCCCTATAATAATTAATTTAATTTTACCTTGTAATGTCCATATCCGGTCCTACCTGGGTATCACAGTATGATTGCCAACTGCGTTGAGTAGGCAGAGGTATAAGTGAAAATTGTGAAGGAGGAATTCGGTACTACCACCCCTATTTTAATTACCTACGTCTGTTTTAGCCGCCAATCAGCGATGTTGTTCTTTATTGTCATTCAGGGGCGTAGCTACCGCCGCCGCCGATCGGCTGTATCAATGATACGGAGCCCCCGAGTTACAGAAGCCCGCCCTTTTTTTTGTTTTACAAATTATCAAATAACTTCTCCCGCTCTGCGGAGCGGGAGGACGTGTCAGACTCTTACTGACTAAGACCCACCCGTGTTCCTTCATTTGCCTGTACGTTGCCAGGGGCCACGGTATCCCTTTCGGATTTTCCCGCAACCCCGGCAGGCATCGGTTCTGTCGGACCCCTTCAGTTGCTGACATCTCTTTGAGGCGCGCGTGGAACACAACGCGCCGTCGACCCGGGCCTGGTCCTTATCGGACGGCGAGCTACCCATTGCTCACCGTCCGCAAGCCCGCGCCTACGGTGGCCGGGAATCGGCTATTGATTCCCGACGCCCAGGGCGTCTCCTGCGGCGGCTAGGGGCGCGAAATTTGGCTCTCCCTCACGCGTTCTACCTCCTCCTTCGACAGAAGCCGCCTCACGTGTGTAAGCAAAAATAAAACGTAATATAGGTAATATCAAACAACTCAAATTCTCTTCCCAGTCCAGAATGCTCCAATTAATTATAGAGCTCACTTCGCTCTTGTAATCTCTAAGTAAGGTTACAATGACAGCTCAACCTACCTACTTATTCAGGAGGCGATTTTATTTATTTGTAATGAAAACAATACTCTCCTTTTGAGCTTCGTCGCAGTAGGGTAAAAAGGGCCCCAACAGTCTAACTACGCCAATGTTGTCATTCAAATTCGTATCTTAAAATTATGTGACCCAAATTCTATGATAGCTTCATAATTGATTATTTCATTAGTAATTTTATCGAGACCAAGGACTAATTAATTTTTTATAGATTATTTATTAGGGTAACTGTAATTCTGTAATGAACATCCAAACTAATATTATAAATGCGAAAGTGAGTTTGTTTGTTTATTTCAAAGTCAAAGTCAACGCTAAAACGACTGAACGGATATGAATGAATGAAATGCACCGACTCCAGCGTGGTTTAACCAGACTCGATAAATCGAATGAACCCCGAGATTTGCACTAGCCCCTGAAGCCTCATGCTTCATATGGATGAAATTTGGCACATGGGTAGACCATGACCTGGATTAGGAAATAGGATACTTTTTACCCCGATATTCCCACGGGATCGAGACTTATGCGGGTGAAATCGCGGGGAGTAGCTAGTTATTGACAGGGAGGAATTTTTGAACCTCATCTGGAGGGAAAGTACTCTAAATACTGAAGATAGCAATCTGGTGGACTTTTGAGTAAAAATGCTTTATCTTGTCCCATTGAAAGTCAAAGTCAAAGTCATTAAATCATTTATTTCAAATAAGGCACTTTTGAACGTCAAAATTTACAAAAAAAAAAGTTGATTCTGTTCGCCCCTTCCAAAAGGTAGTTTTCGCATGGAGAAGAATGGGAAAGAAACTCCACATTTACTCTTTTAAAATGTTTTACAATATTTTGTATAAGTATATTAGTTATATAATTATATGTGAAGACGATGCACCTAGTACAAAATTACTATACCACAATAGGTAAAAAGAATTAAAAATGAAGCAACAACAGATAAATTAATTATGTGATAGATACATGTTGCTCACATATTTACAAACATTGTAAAAGTAGACGATTTTCCTAAAATTTTACAATTAATAAGTCAGTGTGTGAGGAAGTAATCACAGATTGTAAAATCAATGTAATATATTTAAAATATATATATATATATAAATTATACAATTGAATTAGCAACCGGATTGTTTTTGTCTAGATTCTAGATTATCCTATGGAGCAAGACCAGCATGTTTCCAAGTATTCTTATCTTGGATATTCTTATCTTGAATGTATAAGTTAAGTTTTTCATGTTTGTTAGTGAGATTTGATCCTTATGTTTGACCCTATTGATTGATACCATAAAAGTACAGGGTGTTATTTTTTCGGTTTTTAGCGGATTTCAGATTTTTCGTGTGGCAAATGAATGTTCGAAAATCTTTGAATGTAGATTTGTTTCTTTAAAAAAATTAAGGTATGTTTCCTTTGAGTAAAATTTGCTATCTTCAGTACTTACAGTACTTTCCCTCTAGATGAGGTTCAAAAATTCCAGCCTGTATATGTTATTTGCTAACAATGTGAATCATAAGATAAAGACAGTACTACAAATAGAATTGAAACTTAGAAATTGTTTATAATCAGAATCACGCTCTCCGGGCGTACGATACGGTTCCACGGTCCAGGGAGACTATTCACTAAGAAAAATCCGTAGCTTCGGTCGAAGTTACGGTTCCCTCTACGTCTCACTCGAGGTATGTTTGCAAGTGAGAGGAAGAACGATGCGCCCTTAACTTTGGCCAAAACTACGGAATTTTCTTAGGTAGTAGACCCCCAGGTGCGGCAGTCTCTGCATAGATAGCGACCGCTATATGACCGAATACGGTCGCAAAGTGCTAATAGCGTCCCTAGACGCGCGCGACGTGCTTGATAAGCATGAAAAAATCCCGTACTTGTTAAGCACGTCGCGCGTCTATGGACGCTATTAGCACTTTGCGACCGTTGCACCCACATTTCGCCACTTATTTTTAAGCCCCATGTAATTTGGGGCGAGCCTATTGCCATCAACCGGGCACAAATCCAGACTCCGGGCTGCTACTGAGAAATTCCAAATGGAAAAATCCAATTTCACTTTGTTTGACCCGGGAATCGAACCCAGAACCTGAGCATGGGCTCAGCAGTAGCTCTTGCCAACGAGGCAGTCCGTATAATGTATTTTATTTATTTTGAAATGACCAGCGGTAATGTGGGTAAGCCGAGATAAAAGAAAACACTATTAAAAGCAAATTCTAATTTATTTAATACAAATTATAATAAAATAGTTAATTATTCATTAATTAATGTACAAAATCAATTGACTTGATAAGTTCAATTACAGATCTAAAGTAAACCACTTTTTTTTTTTTTTAATGCGACCAAATATTATTAATTTATGTGAAATTTGTTTAGCGCTACTTTGTGATTTGTGGAGGAAGCTGGTCTTAATAATTAAATATGATATTATTACCTAAATAAAGCATGTCACATAATAATTATGACTTCAATCCAACTTCTATAATAATAATATTTAAAATGCAATCAATTCTGTTATTGAAATAAAGTAGAAAATAAAATTTTAAAGTTGAAAGTAAACTTTCATTAGTCCCAGTGAGCATCAAAGAGGATGGAGGTTCACGGTGTAATTTATTTTTTACTTTATTCTAAGAGGCGCAATGTTGATATTTATTTGGCAGTTAAAACTGCGCTGCACTGCGTTTCACCTTTAAGCTTATTCACACAAGACAAGACCTTATTTTGTAGAAGAGTATGAATTATTTTTGATCAAAGAACGTTCGAGCGAGAAACGAGCCTCTCGGACGAACGATCGGATAATACAGACCGTTCACTGTAACATTTACAGTCATGTGATTAGTACTACTGTTCTGTCAGTCACCATTTTGAACCCTATTAGTATTGACACAGGGTCTAGTTATAACAAGCGCCCGAAGCGCGCTCAGTACGCTGCGTTCTGTGCGCGTACGTTGGACGCTGGTCAAACGCAACAAGATTTCCACAATTTGTTGTAACTTTGAACCTTCAACATGTTCAGTATAACTGTGTTTATTTGAAGTTTATTACTGATGCAGAGAAAACGACAAGTAAAAATAGTAAAAAATGAACAGAACTTGAGTCCACGCGTCGAGGTCGCGCTAAGGGCGCGCGTCATACGCGCGTAACGCGCGCTCTGCAACGGCAGCACATCAACCTACTACAATTTGTCAAATTTCTTTAATAGATTTTCAACTTTATCACTAAAGCATAAGGTTCAAAATTTATTGGAAAAATTTGACAGTTTCGGGATTTTGTTGAGCGCCCAAAATGGAGCGTACAAAATGTGCGCTCACGCCTGTTATAACTAGTCACGTCACGGGACAAGTTATAATGAACGCACTGTATCTATTATTTTTAATTTCAAGCATCTTCATCATTGCCACTATCGGTGGATACTTCTCCATCACCAATAAATACTTCTTCGTTAGCAATATAATTAGGAACTGACCTATTGACCTGGAGTACCGACGCCATTGCCATTCCAGTACCAAAAGAATACTCCATGGGCTGTAAACTTTCGTCTATATTGTCTATGGCAGGTATAGGTCTATGGATCGGATGATTTTTTCTTCTAACGGCTCTATGGCGACGGACATCGTGTAATAGGGCTTTCTGCTTTTCTTTATAATACTCAAAATCGCTTTCTGAAGATGATGGCGTCAATTCTAAGTCTTTTTTTGTGAACCGTATCTCGGTATTCACATTTTCTTTGGCTGTTTTGTTGGCTGTACCTGCTTCTGCGTCGCTTAGGCCTTCGGAAAGTCTACTGGAATCGATTTCGTTCTTTTCTGTCTTCACATATTTACACCATTTTGTGATACAATAGTCGTTGAAAGTGCTTATAGTTAAAAGTTTACTTTTTATATTTAATTTCGCGTTCGCCTCATAGATGACATCACATATATCCGTTTCCTTATTGTATTTCGCTAATTTGTATTTATATTTCTTATCCTTAGATTTTATTTTTTTGGGTTTGATAGACAATGGCCTCTTTTTAGGCGCATTATTTCTTAGTTTTAGTTTATTTATATATCCTTTCTTTTCCATGAATTCTTCGAGATTTATTTGTCGAGGGAATTCTGGTATATTGTCTTTTAGTTCTGGCATCGTTTTAGCGAGAGCTTGTCTCTCTCTTTCCCTCATAACATCTTCTCTTTTCCCCAATTTTCTTTTTAATTCACATAACACTATTTTACTTGTTTCTTTTTCTTTTTTTCCTGGCGCTGTTGTGAGGTCCCCTGCTGGCTGAATAGGCGGATCATCATCATCAGTTTTCATTAAATAAAAAACTTCATCCTTACTCTCTGGCTCCCGGTCTTCTATTTTCAAAATTCCCACGTTCTCGACCATAACCGCTTTGTCTTCATACTCGATTTCCTTCACGTTCTTATTTTGAATTTTCTTCAACCTCAGCTGCGAACTTTGAACAGTCTTCAAACATTTAGTGAGACCATCGATAATGTCATCCATATCTCGATTCAAGACTTCCAAATCGATTTCCTGCTTATTCATAGCGCAGGAATCGAGAAAAACATCGAGACTATTCGATTTATTTAGAATTAATTTTAATTCTAAACAGGACTTTGCAACACCAGTGTGAATATCAGAATAGAGCCAATTATCTGCGAAAACTGTGCCTAATTTTTTATTTTCATTGTCTTTACTGCCAGAGTTTTTAAGTAATCTATACATTCGTTCCAAAGATTCGTAGTTATGTTGGAACTCCTTGGTCACGTGTGGTATGACGACTGAGTGGAGCCAGTGGATGCGTTCATTGTGATTCTTGTATGCACGCTGGGCATGTAGGGGCGGCACGAAGTGGGCCATCGCAATGTGTTTTAAAAACGTTGATTGGACTACGAGGAAGGCGTGGTGGATTTTCTGAAAAAGAACAAAAATTATAAACGTACATATTGTACGTAAACTCATTCCCTTCCCTCAAATATGGCGAGGGGGGAATGGCAATGGCAAATGGAATGGCTGATCTTTGCGTTATGCTCGTGAACGGGTGCTGCTTGTGGTGACTGGTCGTCTTGCTGATCATGGTTTTGTAATTAACTGTTTATTTATTTAACCTCGATGGTCCTAGTTTATCAATTATAAATAACAGTTACAGCTATATATATTATGTAAGCGGGCACGCCCTTTATGCCTGGAGGCTTTTATTTAGATATTGTTTAGTAGTAGTCTTTATTTTTTATTTGTGCCTGAGTATATTTGGTTGGTATATTAACTATTATTGTATATTTTGTGTTGCGTAATGTAAATTATTTTGCATATACGAGTAGAATCATTTTTTTGTAACTGAACAGCCAGCTGTGCTGCTGGGGAGTTTGTTGCGCCACTTCTTCTTCCCAGCTAAAGCACTAGGAAGTGGTGAAGGGTGGGCGTTTTGTGGGACTGTCTTATGTTATGTTGACGTTCAAAAAGTGCTGATTCTCAGCCTAGTTTGAAAAAATTGAGTTTTTTTTTCCTTCACCACTTCCTAGTGCTTTAGCTGGGAAGAAGAAGTGGCCCAACAAACTCCCCAGCGGCACAGCTGTCTGTTCAGTTACAAAAAAAATATTCTACTCGTATATGCAAAATAATTTACATTACGCAACACAAAACATAATTTAAATTATAAATTAAGAGCCATATAACAGCTAGCACTCGCCAATATACGAACCAAAAACATCAAGAACTATACTCGGGCAGAAATAAAAAATAATGACTAAATGTAAACAATATCTAAATAAAACTTATGCGCGGCTACCTTAGCGCATCCCCTTAATGATAATAACCGCATTGAGACCATCGTCCATTTAACAGACGAGCTATCTAATTACACAACACATTTTCGTAAACAATTACGACAATTTTTTTCATTTTGACAGTTCAACAACATTCATTGCGTGTTTCGAACTTATGAAGCAATGGATTAGAAATTTGTTTCAAAACTTTCAGTTTCCTATTGATCGTGTATTACGTAATTAGGGTACAGTACAACCTCGTACGTTTAAGAACGCTACAATACTGAATAAAATTATGAAACAGTAAAATATGCGTGGTATAAAAATTACTTACCATAAGATTATCACTAGCCTGCGCCTGCACAGCGTCCCAGGCGACATCAGTTCGAAGCCAGGGCGCGTTGCCCAAGATGGCGGACGAGGCCCTGGACAGTAGTACCGCTAGTTCACTCTGATGGCGACAGAGGAGCGTATGCGTGGATTCTATTACTGATGTTAAGGAGCCACTAGGAAAGAAACAGAAAAAAAGGCGTCAAACACAGCACCTCCTTCTTTGAAGTCGGTTGAAAAATATCCATCGATTACAGAACCACCTCCTACTTATTTGAAGTCAGTTTATAAATAAGTGATGAATACTAAACCACTTATGCCCGTTTACAACGACAACTTCAGTGTCACTTAAATGAATCCCTAAATGAAAGTGCACTGTTGGATTTTTGAGCCTAGCGTTGAAAATCCAACAGTGCACGTTTATTGCTTCACGTATATGGAGCGCCAAGCCCAAAAACCGTGTTTTAAATTTTTGGACTTTACATTTTCCGACTTTCCGACAGTCGAGTCGTTCAGAACATAGCTTTTGATCGAAAAGTCGTACAAAAAACCCACACAGACCGAAACAACAGTAGAGGCCAGAGGTATTAGAATTCATAGTAAAATGTATTAAAATGTGTTTCGAACTGGCCTCCGAATTAAGAGCCCCGTGTTTCCTTTTGTTTCCCAAAAGTGGTACTTTCTGTTTCCGGAAGGATACACAAGCCTTCGAGGAATTTGAAAAATGTGTATTTGAAGAAACTATTGCCGTCGTCTTGCCTCAAATCTGCCTCCGTAGAGTGCGATAGGGACAGCTACAGTTCAGACCGATTAAAGTTGAGATGGTTAAAAGAAACTCACACTAGGGCCTCTGTGCGAGGCCAAAAAGGCTCCTATCTCAGCATGATGCTACGATATTTGAAAAAAAAAACACAAATACCGCGGAGCTGGTAAGTAAGTTAATAAGATACCTTAAGAGGGAACAGGGCCTGCGAGGAATTTGAAAAATAGGTATTTGAAGAAACTCTTCTTCTTACCTCAAGTCTGCCCCCGTAGAGTGCGATAGGGAAAGCTACAGCTCAGACCAATTATCACAAAAAAAATTGACGAGATCGACGTTTCGTATTCCCTTTTTTCTCCTCGAAAACTGAACCGATTAAATTATTTTTTCATAAAAAATTTAAGAAATATTCTTTCTAGGTTAGGTCTAGGTTCCTATCATTTTCTTTTATGCTAAAAACTTTTGGAAGTTATCTGGTAGTCCTCTAATCACGGCGGTAAAAATGGGGCATTTTTGTAATAAAAAAAAAAGAAATAACAGGGACGTGTCTACAGCAGACCTTGATTTTATGAAAATAAAATGGTTGCTCTAAAGGCAATAATCAGGAAGAAAATAGGGGAATACGTTTGTATGGAGAATCGCAGGCCCTGGAGCCTTATTATAAAGTATTATTGCCATCATTATTCCACTGCGAAAAAAAGGATGGAGCTAGCGGCCTTGTATAGCTCCGTCTCTCACTTACACTGGAATAATGGTGGCATTAATACGTCATAATACGGCCCCAGTTCCCTCTTAAGAACCGTGACAAATACAGATCCGAGAGAATATCACGGTCTCTGCCGTTACAAAATCTCGGTACAATGTCAAATCGGTTAGTAAACCTTTAAATACAGAACCTCTTTATTTTTCATAGTAGTTATAAAAACGAGGCAAAAACAGAACCTATTTTGTGGAATTATTGAAGTTAGTAAA
This sequence comes from Xanthia icteritia, assembly GCA_949128155.2. Lineage (NCBI taxonomy): Eukaryota > Metazoa > Arthropoda > Insecta > Lepidoptera > Noctuidae > Xanthia > Xanthia icteritia. The sequence continues at coordinate 4,388,351 of OY855862.1, read as the reverse complement.
AAAAGGCGACAAACAACACCTTTTTTGTAGTTGGTTAACAAAAACTCAAATATAGATCCTTCTTTATTGAAGTCTCAACTGACATCTGTCGGATGCAAGAAGCAGCAGGACCTGTCGCTGTAATTTCGGGGAGGACTCTTTTATCTAAATCAGTGATTCCCAAAGTGGTCTCTATCGACCCCCGGGGGTCGACAACGGCCTGCAAGTGATCCATGTCAATGAGAAAAAAAAGGGGGGTCTGCAATGGTGGCTCTAAGAATAAAAAATAAAAAAAGCCAAAATTCAATTCACTACCTGCTTAAGACTTGAATTTTGGCTTTTCATGAATGGAGTAATCCATATACACAGATAATAGGTACATATTTATTTCCACAATACTTTCTTATAAATATATAAATAAACACAGATATCTATCTATATATAAGTACCTAACGTTTTTATTTTCTCTGCGTATAATTTTTTATTTGTCAAGTTTTTAGCTGGCTAGACCTCTAACTTTATCTGTGCAAAAGATCACGGAGATTTGTTAATTAGTTTTAACGTGAAAACGTAATAAACAGACTTACCTTACTACCACGGTTTTGTATATAAACTTATTTTCGCAAATATAATATTAGCATCTAGCGAAGTATAGGGATTTATAGTGCACAGCAAAAATAAAAATCTTAGCTGTAGTACAGACGCCAGCACATCAACCTACTACAATCTGTCAAATTTCTTTAATAGATTTTCAACTTTATCAGTAAAGCATAAGGTTCAAAGTTGTTTGGGAAAATTTGACACTTTCGGGTAGGTTGACCCTGGCGTCTGAGCATAGCATATCTATCATATGCTTGATTCATGAAAAAAGTTAAGAAGCCCGAAATTCTATTAGTTCAAGAAAATTTTTACTTCATCCAAGATAATTTCAGGTTTCCTAACTTTTTCTTGAATATTTTTTTTGTTTTGTTTTTTGCACTTCTCTTACAACAGTTAGAAATTGAAATCGTTCAAAGAGAAAAAATAAAAAAAAATAAAAAAGGTTTCAATTTCTGTACAGCTGTCAATAAAACATTTAAGTTGATGAATTTGCAAAAATTCAATATTAGGTAATATTATGTTAGGTAAGCAGGGGTAGCCAAAAACCGAAAAACATACCAAGTGGTCGACAACACAAAAAAGTTTGAGGATCTCTGATCTAAATGATGATGAACTTACATATTGGCATGCAGCGCAGCATACTCCTTCAGACAGGCATGTGTCCTCCTCGCGAGCGCTAGGTACTCCCTCATGACAGCCAGCAGAGAGGGCAGGGTGCCTTTACAGCGGGAGCGGTGACACCAACGGAGGACTAGAGGCAAGGAGGCGTAGACTGCTAGGTTGATGAGAGTTGAGCGCTGTATACTGAGACAAAAGGTGAATTTTGTTAGATCTCTTGTAATTTAAATTTGTGTTCATGATCTAATGTTTGTCAAGTGGTCGCAAGCACGACTATGCGGTCCTGCCAAGCAATTATATTAGGTTTCTTTAGGAAATTCTCAAAAGCAGCCTGCTTGCTCCTATTATAGTTTGACCGGGACCGCTGTTCAGCGTGTTAGGAAAGTGCGCTGCGAGACGGGAGGCCAGTGCAGGCCGCTCATTCGGCAATTTTCACGACACGCGGCGTCCCCCTCGCCGCGCATTCCTAAGGCGCGGAACAGCGGTCCCGGTCAAACTATACATGGCAATGGGACTAATAGAATAACAGGCAAACTGAATACACAGTTCTGCCACCACATACAATATGTTACCCAATACAGGTATGATATTATGTTTATTCCATTGCTTTAGTAGGTGTTTCAGATACATAACTGTGTACAGCTTTATGCCATTTATAATTTGTATGTAATAAAGCTGAGACATACAGCCAAACGGAGAGACATAGGAAAACTTTACAGGTGCTTTGTTGATTGACTTCAATAGTGTCTTTTTTGTGACTATTTCAAATGAATGATTTGACTTTGCCTATGGAGCCAAATAAAGAAAACCACCTACTGCTTAGGAGGAAACAGAACAACAGTAGCAGCAACCCCTGTCACAGAGGCCACTCGTTCGCCCCTGGTCATCCACCCATTCTTGCCGCCACCCACGTACTGCCACACGTCTTCAGGGGCTGGAGACTCCTGCTCCACATCAATACTGTCTTCACGGAAGAGGAGGCCACTTTCTAGTATCAGTATTATGTTCTCCCGGGTGTATAGGAGCTGTGGAAGAGAAAAAAGTAGTATGGAGATCTGTTGTAAGTAAACCTTTTTTTATATTTTCGGTTGGTAAGCACTGTGTAAAGATAATAGCTATTATAAAGCTTTGGTTTTCTAAGAAAGTGGTGACTGATCACTCAGTAACGACTGTCCAAATACAGAGTGTTCATTGACACCTTACTGTCAAATACTGGTGAAAATTGTAGATTTTCTTGAGTCGTTATAATATGATAGAAACACTTCCCTTGAAAACCAAGACTCTTTACATTTGTATTATGTAGTTTCACTTTAAAACAATGGTATTAATGATATAATATGAAAATAAGTGAGAACCAACTTAAAAGTAAAAGAGGATTGTTTACAAGTTTCCTATAGGTACTTATTTTAATCACATATAATAGGTATTTACATAAACAATAGTATACACAACATATATGTATGTACTTTTCCTTTATCTGTCTGTTTTTTTGTGGCTAACAACATTTTTCTATGTTTATGGATAATAAACAAGGAAATTTTGAAGCAATAGATCATTCATAGTCTCATGATAACCGTCCAAAGAGAACAAAATCCAAGAATTTTGTGAAAAGAGAAACTTACCATGTTAGGCCTGAATTTGATAGCAAACCATCTTCTGGAGAGCAGAGGAGGCGTAAAGTCTTGTTTCATGAACAATGCCATCTGAAAGTTCGTAATATTTGAGTTAAATATACCTTTTTCATAAGAAAATCGAACAATATTTTCCGGCGAAAGGTTATAAAAATTTCTGGTAAATAATGTCCAATTATCACAAACATCTATAGCTTTTTGATTATATATTAAGAATGATAATGTTTCGGATAATTACCTTGTTAATTTTAGTTAAATAATCGTATTTAAAACTGTATTTTCACATTTTAAAGAATCACTAAAATTCTTCGCTTATTATGACATTCGTCATGTCTATGTTTGTGAAGATAGATTTAATATCTGTTGCGCACAAGCTGCCACAAATTCTATGTGTACTGCGTTTAAGTATTTTAATAGTAAAATTAAATAAACCAATTAACTTGATTAAAGTTCTATTACTGTTAAGTATGTTGCTAATTTTGGAAACACTAAAATTAAACGTATTTAATTTTAATACCATCTTTCGATAGCATAACGAGCTTCACAAACACCAATTTGTATTTTTGACAGATCTATTACCCGACTTCGGCGAAAAGAGTATTCTGCTCAGTCCACTTTCGCCGCAGCTTGAGCACTATTTTCTAGATAATCTCTCTATAAGGTTAAATATCCAAGTTTTTATACATAACATAACACGTTTGTATTCCCCGAAGGGTTAGGCAGAGGTGTACCTATAGTACAGACGCCAGCACGTCAACCTACCCGATACTGTCAAATTTTCCCAATAAACTTTGAACCTTAAACTTTACTGATAAAGTTGAAAATCTGTTAATGAAATTTGACAGATTGTAGTAGGTTGATGTGCTGGCGTCTGTACACCCACATTTAGCCAGTTATGTTTGAAGCCCCGTGTAATAGGGGACGAGCCGATTGCCATCAACCGGGCATAAATCCAGACTCCGGGCTGCTACTGAGAAATTCCAGATGGAAAGCTCAGTAACACTTTGCCTGACCTGGGAATCATCAACTTTGAACCTTAAATTTTAGTAATAAAGTTGAAAATCTATTATAGTTTGACAGATTGTAGTAGGTTGATGTGCTGGCGTCTGCACAGTCAAGAGTCAAGAGCACATGAAGCTTTACACTTGTAGTGCGAATCTTATCTCCACCTCCACGGCGCACAATGGGGCCAAAATCGACGCTGGTGAACATTTGATTTTTAGCTCTGTAGTCCCGATAGGAACTGAGAAAAATAATAATTTCCATTTTCAATGTATGGATTGAAAACGGACTTTTCAGTCGTTATTCCCAAAATTATTCAGAACTGTAGAAGGGAAACCTAATAGTTATTACGACTGGGCCTACCATCAACACAGATACGAATATTACGTCCCCGGACTCCGGATTAGACCCCGTTTATGACATATAGAACTTAAAAAAACCAAATAAACAAAATTGCTTTTATAGATATCGTAGTTTATTTACATTCAATTGCCTTTGTAGCGGGTTTGTGGAATTGAAAATGTCAGCACACTCGTTAGTGACAATTTAATGTAAGTAAAACACAGTTTACATGTTTTCACAAAATTTTAAGCATTTAGGTAGCAGGAAGTTAGTTATAATGGCGTCGTGGTTTTGGGACGCAGACCGGGCGCGCGTTGTCTCCTTTGATTTCAACCACAGAGCATGTAATTAATTTCAACCGGGAAAGAGAGAGAGTGGTGAGGCGCGGGCGGCAGGACGCGGTTATTAGGTTGGCGTCGTGGAGGGCGCACTCGCTGCCAACTTAACGGCGCTGTGATTTGGGTTTTGAGACGTTCTGAAATGCGCGCTACACTTTGTATTTATGACTTAATGTTTTTGAATCTCTAGGGAGGGGCAGCTGCCCCCCCTTGCTTCGAAACCAAGACCGAACTACATATAGACGAAGTTCGAACTTCATACTTACATAAAACAGTTCTCCAGACCGTATTTCGTCCATGGCGGCCAATCACAACGGAGACTAGCATTCGGCGCGGGACCCCGCGTCCTATTTAAAAGCGATTGTCGCACAAATACACGATCGTGCGAACTTTTTGTTCGCTGAACTTGAACGAGTGGTCGCGCCGACAGAGGGCGCTTTCCGGTTTTCCGAACAAAAAGTATCATAATGCACGCGAGCGATCGCGTATTCGCGGAGATATTATACACAAAGATTATATTACATACATTATAAACAGGCAGATATAATAAACAACATCAAAAACTTGTAAAAACTTTATTGTTTTTCATACAAATGTAATAAAACTGATAATAATACATATTTATTGCACAAACACCAGCTTAAAAATATAAATGACTGCAATGGATTATAACAACCAATGTTCAGCTCAACTAGTTGTAAAAAGGGATTTATACAATACTTTGATTGGTCAAGGTAATTTACACAAGGTCAAATCAAAATTAAGCTCTTAACCTCCCCAACCCAGGAATCCGCTGGATGCGGGAGACAGAATCGGACAAAATGGCGGTGCTTGGGGGAGGCTTATGTCCAGCAGTGGACGTCTTTTGGCTGAAATTATAAATGATGATGATGAAATCCCCCCTGGGCTGGATTTAAAAATCGTCGCGTTAAAACGAGGATTTTTATCGCGCACTAGATTTTCAATTCTCAATTAATTTAAATTGTACTTTTATTTTATTTCACATTAATTAAGTAGCAAATGCATTGATTAGGGAATGTAATATGAGACTACAATAAAATTATAATAATTATTAAACAGAGCAGGACTTCAAGCACAGCAGTCGCAACTACACTTACAAGGTAGTAAAAATAATAATCAATAAAGTTTTTCATAGAAAATTTCATATTTTCATTCTTAATACTATCTTACTCCCAATATTAAAATATACCAATTAAAAGCACTAAATGCATTTTTACGCTAAACGAAATAGTACCTACTTAATGGAATATGTTAGTTCATACTAATTCTATATACAAGGTCCCATTAAAATAGATGGACAAATTTTAACACAGCGTTCAGTACGTCTAACCAAAGATATCCAAGCAAAAAAAAACACTGATAAGTGATTTTATTTTGACCTAAAATAATAAATGGGATTGGGTAACCAACATTTTTAGTATATTTTCGTTAGCTGATTTACTTTTCATGTAAGTCTTGTATGATTTCTAAAAGCTTGTCCATCTATTTTAATGGGACCTTATAAAGTACATACTATATTATATCCAAGATAAGAATGCTTGGAAAAATGCTGGTCCTGCTCCATAGGATAATCTAGAATCTAGACAAAAGCAAACTGGTTGCTAATTTAATTGTATTTTTTTTTCTGTGATTACTTCCTCACACACTGCTTTATTAATTGTACAATTTTAGGAAAATCGTTTACTTTTACAATGATTGTAAATATGTGAGCACCATGAATCTATCACATAATTAATTTATCTCTCGTTGTTTCATTTTTAATTCTTTTCACCTATTGTGGTATTTGTTCTAGGTGCATCGTCCTCACATATAATTATATAACTAATGTACTTATACAAAATATTGTAAAACATTTTAAAAGAGTAACGGTGGAGTTTCTTTCCCATTCTTCTCCATACAAAAACAACCTTTTGGAAGGGGCGATTAGAATCAATTCAATTTTTTTGTAAATTTTGACGTTCTAAAGTGCCTTATTAAGGCCTATTTGAATTTACTAATTCCATGCTGCCACGGTAGTACATACTAATTCCATGCTGCCATGTCATTTTTCTAAGGTAGCCATCTTGTTCTAAACTTTGGGCGACCGAGCTCTGTTCGGGTGAAAATACGGAGAAAACGAACTTTCCCGAATATGAGATCAAGACAAGCTAGATCGATTTTTCGCCCCCGTAAAAACCTATATTGCAACTGTGATCGTAATCGCTAGAGCCGTTTTCGAGAACGTGATTACAAATATATATTTAAATAAACAAATATTGCTCATTTAATAGTATAGGATTCGTCTATGTCATCTTCAAACCATTGAGTGAAATAGAACGATGTTTTCAATTCGTTTAGCGCTAAATGCATTTAGTGATTTGTGATGCAAGTGAGCATAAAAGGCCTTTTGTACACGGCACGGTTTCTTATAGTCCGCGCTCGACTGCTAATTACCGCCTGAGGTATGAGCGCGGTGCTGCCGGGGTTGCGGGAAAGTCCGAAAGGGATACCGTGGCCCCTGGCAACGTACAGGCAACGGAAGAAACACGGGTGGGTTTTAGTCAGTAAGTGTCTGACACGCCTTCCCGCTCCGCCCAGAGCGGGAGAAGTTATACGATAATTTCCAAAAAATATAAAAATATTGAGCGCCATCGACAAATTGGCAGACTGAGTCATTTTCTACCTCCCCCGTCTCATGGCTCACCCTCAGGCGGTGACTAGTAGTCGCGCGCCGACGAAAAACGTGTCTGTAAACAAGCTTCCATAGTGATCCATACAACACTGACGACCGTGCCTAAAGTCTATTTATAACCTTATTTCCAATTGATGTTATTTCCACTTAACCAAACATTAACTTTATATGAGAGTAAATAAAGTTGATTTTAGATTGACTAGTACTGTTGAAAAGTCATAAGGAAATATGAAGTTGTAGCGAAAACTGAACCTTATGTGTAGGTATTACAAAGGTTTTTCCTAAAACTCATGATTGTTTACATTTTTGGAAAATAAATTGCGAACGCAGATTACACACCGGGAATAAACCGTAGTTTTTGTCGTTAAGAAAAACATGTACAAAGGGCCTAAAACTACACAATTCCTTTGTTTAACAATTAATTTTAATTTAATAATTGACTTTTTAATTTGTTCATCTGTCTGTTTGTTCGTTGCACCCTAACTCTTAAACCGACGAGCTGATTTTGATAAAATTCGGCGTAAAAGTAATTGTAATATTTATAGTATAAGTAAACTACTTAATATAGGACGCACTTAGGAGCTAAGTTAGCTCGAGAAAATTCAAATGTACTTACGTTTTTTTTGCAATTAGCAGGTCAGTGTCATTTTGTATGCTTGTTTAAAATATGATTCGCGACCGTAAAAAATATTTAATTACAGAATTATAACTATTAGAATCATCAATACACCTCTTTAAGTTAGAATTGGCTTCAAATGTCATGATTTCATGAAATACGTCATTCAAAAATTATTTTGAACTTGACAGTTGTATTGATGATTTATTTAGGTATTATCTATGGATACTAATACTTTAAAGCTGAAGAGTTGGTTTGTTTGTTTGAATGGGCTAATCTCAGGAACTACTAGTCGGATTTATTGAATATTTTTGCATTTGATAGTCCAATTCTTGAGGAAGGTATATGCTCATCACGCTACGATACTTAGGAGCCGAGCAAAAGGAAAAAAAAGGTAACAAAGATTTCTTTTAAATTAAATAAGGCACCGCTAGAAATTCTATAAATACGCGAATGTAATCATATTTAGATCAAACATACAACCTGATACTGACCTGGAAATTGGAAAAAATGTTAGAATTTCGCGACGATCTACGCAGGGTGGCGGTAGCAGCTCGATGAGAGCTTGTCCACGCTGAAATGACGCGCCCCACTACCGCATTTACGCACACGGTAATGCGGATTTCGATGGGTAATGCGGTTGTGGGGCGCGTCATTTCAGAGTGGACAAGCTATAGCTGAGAATGAGTGAAATGGCGCGGCCTATATCCAGCAATGGAATGCTTTCACAGAGCACAGAGATGTCTCGGCGGCCTGAATTGCACTTTATTGTGTCGTAGCAAGTCGCTTTTTATTTAAATGATTTTGCGGAGTGAACCATCTATATTAATCTGTGCTACGACATATGTCGTATAGAACTGACTTTGAACGCGGTTCGTGAAGTTGGGCGCTCAACGCAAGTTCGGCGCCACGAATTTTATTAGTACTGCCGTCTCTAGACGCTGCCAAAGCGACTATTCCATACTCTACTGGGACTGCTGAAAAGGGTCAAATAAAATTGCTTAGCGAAACTCCGTAGACGTGATGGGCTTCGATATCTAATATCCGTAGGTGTGCATCACAGCGGGCCCTATCAGAATACCAGCGCTGCGGTATTTATCTTATGAATATCGGAACTTTTTCTTCTTTGTCGATGGCAAACTAAATAAACTCGGCCCAGAACTCGGCCCAGAATTCGGCCACGTGTCTGGCGCCATCTAGCGTCCATCAGTTCCTGTAACGTGCAGTTGACAGGACACGCAGAACACGACATTAATGCCCGTTTTAACCAGCACTTAAATGAATGTCTAAATAAAAGTGCACTGTTGGATTTTCAACGCTAGGCTCAGCACTAAGAGTTGAAAATCCAACACTGCACTTTTATTTAGGGATTAATTTAGGTGTCACTGAAGTTGTCGTTGAAAACGGGCTATAAGTGGATCTGTATTCAACACTAATTTATAAACTAACTTCAAATAAGTTCAGGCGGTTCTGTAATCGATGGATATTTTGCAACCGACTTCAAAGAAGGAGGTGCTGTGTTTTACGCCTTTAATCACGCCTATTTTTTTCTCTTTCTCTCTTTCCTAGTGGCTCCTTAACATCAGTAATAGAATCCACGCATACGCTCCTCTGTCGCCATCAGAGTGAACTAGCGGTACTACTGTCCAGGGCCTCGTCCGCCATCTTGGGCAACGCGCCCTGGCTTCGAACTAATGTCGCCTGGGACGCTGCGCAGGCGCAGACTAGTGATAATCTTATGGTAAGTAATTTTTATACCACGCATATTTTACTATTTCATAATTTTTTTCAGTATTGTAAGGTTCTTAAACGTACGAGGTAGTACGTGTCTGTTAAATGGACGATGGTTTTAATGCGGTTATTATCATTAAGGGGGATGCGTAGTCCGCGAAATTCAAGTTTTCTTACATTTTTTGCAATTTACAGGTCAATGTCAGGTTGTATCTTGATTAAAATATGATTCGCGACCGTCACAAATATGGCTTTACAGAATTATGATGGCGCAGACTGGTGATGGCATTACTGTTCCAGTTATTTGTTCGCATTACTGTTCCATCGTGTGTTAAGTTATAAAGTGTCGCACTTGTCACAGCATTATGCTGAAATAGGATACAAACACATACGACAGGTTGTAATTTTTTTTTTTCATATATTCCTTTTAATATAATCCAAGCAACCCTAAAGGATCAGCAAAGTAATATTGAATAATGACCAGTGATCGGAGTAGGTAGATTGAATTGGGGTCATTGATCCGAAACGTATATATTAATATGGACATTCCTCCGGAATTAGTTGATTATTAAAAAAAAAACGGAACTTAGGTAGGAATTGTATTAAAATGAGCAATATTATATTCTTCATAATTTTTTTTAACGGCTCACAGTTACGATTCCAAGCTTTGGTAAGTAATATTTTACTTGTTACAAGGAGTTTTAAGCATATTTGAATGTACTATAGGAATATTTTTAGTATTGTGTTTGTTTGCTTAAGCTGTTGAACATACCATCACCAACTTTGAATTGAGTAGTAATAATATCACTACCAACATTAACAATATCTAATTGAATCCGGAAATACCGGAATTGCTTTCCGGAAAAATGGCTTATCCATGTTATTTTGTCCGTGTGCATTTATGATACAAGTACCAAAAATCAATCTACCTACTCCGATCAGTGATAATGACTAATGTTTAACAATATACGCACTCAAACTTGCTTTTTATATATATATATATATATGTCGGCGCGAGACGATGGTGTCAACTCACACCTCGTCCAGTTCTTATCAGCATGAGACGAATGTGTCACTCTCACCTCGTCTAACTCTTAAGATCACGAGGGTCTTTGTTAGCGCGTAGAGCTTATTGATATTAAATAATGACAATTGTTTCCGATATTGAAGGCGACGACGTAAACCTAATTGCGTCGAACGTGGCCGGGGGTCGGCTTGCATTTCTCGTGGGAACGTTTTAAGACGATAAGAGTTAAGCATCAGAGCATCAGAGGAGCCTGAATGAGACAGTCAGTTCTATTCAGACCGCGAGATCGACTGAGCGCGACCCGCGGACTCGTTTTTCTTAAATGAAGGGCTCATTTAAGAAAAGCGTAGATTATAAGTTTAAGTAACTAGTGATTATATTTAGCCCGCGCGTTTCCTTTTTTTTTTTTTTTTTTTTTTTTTTTGCCCACAAAGTAGACAGACAGTTACATAATGAACGATTTAATCGATAATTACCCTTCTGATGACGATTGTGAGAGCCCGCTGGCGCCCCGACATGTATATATATAGATATTCTTTCCTTTATAAATTTAAAAATTCAGAATGAATGATTTTAAAGATACTGTCGGTTATATAGGTTTTTTATCTGTGTCACTAGTTAGTTTTTAAATACTTCCAATTGTAGTTACTGTGGAGAACGTAGTGGGTAGCATAATTGTTATATAATGTAATATTTAAGATATTATGTCCGTTCATTATTGTGCTACTGTTTGTTTTTCCTTAAATAAATAAATATTCGAAAAAATAATTATGTTATTTTTGTTAGTTCTAAATGCTACTTTTTTATTAATGTTTGTTTTTCCTGTGTCGCAAATAAATTCTTAATTTCAAGTAACTACAGGGAGTTATTTTATTTTCAATGGCCTCTAGTAGTGTGGTTACAATTTACATGAAATAATGTGTTTAGAATCTCTTTTTTGAATAGTCTCTTTACGCGGCTTGCGGTAGGAGTTCACTGGTAGACATCGTCACGTAAGGAAAAAGCGTTATACACCCTCCATGCGACTCTCCCTCTCTCTTTCTATTATATACGAGTGTGTGTGTGCGAGTATCGCGTAAGGAACTTCGTTCCTGAGGGGGTTGCCCGACAACATACTTCTTTTTTTGTTGTTTTGTCGTCATTAAAGATCGACCCATCACATCTGCGGAGTTTCGCTAGGTATTTTAATTTGACACTGTAGCAAAGATGATATAGAATCATAACTTAGCCTTATTATCCAACCCTTCTAAACCATAGACAAGAAACTGGCCCACAAACACCGCTATCCTCTCCGGATTACTTATATGTACGTCATGGGTCCCTTCCACGGGCCTAAATCTGAAATTCCTCCCTGGATATTCTGCCTCGTCTAACAAAAAGTCTGTGTTTCTGAACAGTTGGTTTTTCAGCGATTTCTGACATGCTATTGTGAGGATCGGAGTTTTCGTCGCTGTGAATATTTTTTTCACGTGTTCAGGAGAAAAGGCGGGTCCGTTGACACGTTTCATTCGTAGGTCGTATGTGTACCTGTGGAAAATACAAAAAAAATATTAATTTCGGATTTGCCCGTCTTGCTCGTAATGAACTTGAACCACAGGTTCACTCCGCAAAATCATTTAAATAAAAAGCGACTCTTGATACGATACAATAAAGTGCAATTCAGGTCGCACAGCGCTAATTACCGACAGTTATATTCACCTAGAAGTTGCCTCTCTTTCGTGTAACTCTTATGTCTTCTGACTACGTTATGCTTACTGAATTGGCCCGAAAAGACGAGCCCGCAGCGTACGGGCTCGTGTAGGAGCACCGCAGCCGCGCCGATACCGATTCGCGTAACTATGTAGACTGAGCCGCCGCCGCCGCCGCCACCGCTAGATTTTGTCAACGCGCTGGCAACATTGCTTATACACAGTTTAGTTGCGCGGCAACGGCGTCGTGTCCCTGAGCACTACTCGTAGCTTCATACCTTAAATGCGGAGTGCGCCTTCTAATTTTTATTTATTTAATTAATTAAATCGGACAACACACTTGGTCCATTTTGTTAGTAAAATACCTTATAACTAGTGTTAGTAGTACAAACACATATATATTTAAAAGTTATCTGACCATTCTCTCCACATAGTGCCTCAAAAAAGGCGCATAAGGGCTCTCAGCCTAATTCCCTCTCAGCTAATGCCCTAGTGTGAGTTTATTTTACCCATCTCGACTTTACGCATCGACCGCGTTCGGCGCTCCGATTGGCAGCCGGCCGGCCTTCACCAGAGCGCCGAACGCGGTCGATGCGTTAACTCGAGATGGTTAAAAGAAACTCCCAATAGAGCCTCTGTACTATTCTGTGCTTGAACAAAGCTTTTGGGCAAGGTTTTGACTCGCTGCTTTACGGAGTGACCACACTTATTGACGCAGAATCGGCTTGAGCCAATCACATATCACCATACTTCGGTCACTTCGGCGATCCGAAATTCGTCACGATGCAAATTTGGCACGATGCAAATTCAGCACGATGCAAATTTGGCAAGATGCAAATTTGGCACGATGCAAATTCGTTTCGGATCAGTGTCGAGTCGCGTCATTCGAATCGAAGCGAGGCGAATGACTTCTTGTTCGCTTTTATTGCATGTACATAAAGCTCTTTCTGATCTGCAGAAGTCTATTCCGCGTTAATAAGTGTGTTCGCTTCCTTATGACATTTAAACTAATCGAATGACAAATGAGTGTAAGTACTTGATGTATCCATCTCCTGCAGGCATGGACAGCCTCTCTAGGACTGCGGCCGCTTGCTGCTCTGTCAGACTGCGACGACTCTTCTTTATAGACTGTAGCGCCTGTTGATCATACAATTATCAATTATTAAGATGTCAAAACCGGTTAACCGATTCACGTCACTATCGAAGATTAAAAAAAAAGCGGTTTTACCTGTAATTTTTTGATTATTTTAGTTCTAATTGACGAGAATGTCCGTTAGGTCATAGCGTGAAACAGCCCACAGATGATACTAGCCATTATTAAGCAGTAAAAATAGTGATTAATAACAATAAATCTCATCTACTCGACGTCCGTATGTCACTACAGGGATTCAGCAGAATATCAGCGTCAGGTGTATTTGCCTGGCACATGCTGAGCTGGACTCCCATTTGGTGCAACCTTGAGACGCACACCGCACTTTTTTATGTTCGTTGTCAATCCATTATTTTAAAGTGTGTCATAGCCAATAGTGTCATCACAATGTCTTGTTTTCTTCCTTTTTTATTTGTTTGTATATCGGCACCTTGCAGCTATTTCCTAATAGCTAATTAGTCATTATTTAATCGTGTTTTTGTATGTTGTGCTGTTTTTTTTGTGTGCACTAAATAAACGATTTATCTATCTATTAAGCTTGTACCAGCCGTGTACCGATGTATACGTTACGCTAGGGCTTGAAGGGGAAAATAGTTTGCCGTGTACATGCGCACGGTGAGACTTTTCTTCTCAATACTCAATTCTTTATTGCATTCCACAATGTAGGCTTAGGTGGTAAATATTTGCCAAAAGAAACAATTATGGACCCTGTCGGGCACAGCAAAAGACACATATGTGGAGAAGAGGACTTATCATTTACATAACTTATAATCCAATTTATTCTAACTTATTCTCAACACACTTTTACAAAATAATTAGTTTTATAATAACAATAATTTCACATTTAGCTTACGAGTATTATATACTTGTGTTTTAAGGATTTATCATTTAAATAATCGTTGACACTATAATAACATTTGCTTATTAATAACTTTTTTAGTTTGTTTGTGAACGAATGTTTTTTTTTTCTTCTCTTATATATTCGGGTAACATTCACCATAGAGATCTACGTTTTGGCATGGGAAACTAGCTTCAAATTTCTGACTAATTGACCGACTCTGACAATTAGCTACCTATATTTTTAAATTATTTTCTAATCCAGGTATATTAAAAGAAATAAACCTGTGTGTGCCCGACAATTATGTATTGCGAAGGCGACGGCCACGGCTATTGGCAGTGCCCAGTGGTAGGACCAATCTACTGGGTGAAGCCCCTGTAACGCGTACTTTGCGTGTACTTAATGACGTAGCAGACAGCATAGATCTTTTTACTTGTTCTCTGAGTGAGTTCACAAAAACAACGATGTACAGAATATGTTGAAGGAAATAATAAAACTGTAATTATGGCCACACTATTGAATTAGGAAATTCCTGTAATGATAGTGATGATGAGTTAATAAATAAATAATTCAAAAGTGACTGTAAATTGTTTAATTGAAATAAATAGTTTGAGTTTGTGTTCGGGACCTCGCTTCTCATGCATAAGGTTGTGTATTTAAGTCCGGGCAAGTACCATGACTTTTTCAATTCATAGATACTTTCTAAGATTATCTTGGTCATCACTGATATCAGTGAAGGAAGAACATCAACTTCTTTTCGTGTAGTGACTAACCTTGTATCAGAGTTTTTATCACGCCCATGGGTCTCTGACTTGGCTTCACATGCCGTCGAAAAATATCTCTCAGGCATGCCGGTTTCCTCACGATGTTTTCCTTCACCGTTTTTGAAGCAAGTGATAATTAGACAATACGCACATGAATCAGAAAAGCCAGAGGTGCGTGCCTTGGGTTCGAACTCGAGACCTATGACTTGGCAATCTGCCGGTCCCACCACTAGGCTATCTCTGCTACAAGAAAAATTATGACTACTTATAGAGAAGTGTGGAAGAAGAAGAGATTTTGTGCCGATCCCAAATATATTGGGAAGGTGAAGGAAAAAGACTTAGAGGAAACCTGGATTTAAAATATAAAACCGCTAATCGCCAATCCAGCTAACAATAGACGCCGTTCAGATCGAGTATGCGATATAAAACCTTGTACAAATGTAGCAGCACGTCGTCATTGTACCTACATAAGCTCAAAATTATACAATAGAAACAACAAAACGATCAACAACTATTCTATTACAAAAAATAAATGCAAGAAGAGGCTCGATACTTGGCTAAAATCGCTTACATATGATGCAATTGAAAAACTTGTGGAAGTGTAACACATTCACACTCACACACATACAAACACACCCTCGAACACACACACACACACCCTCATACACACAGTCACACTTACACCACAGATTACTTATCCCATAATTTTGCTCTTTGTTTTTTATTATTTTAATTTTTTCCGTTTTATTTTTAACTACTTTAACTACCTATATATAGTTTAAAATATATTCTTTTTATCTGGAACGAACTACCCTCTCACTAGGACCGGGCGTTGATAGCTGCGCAACAGTTATTAACTTTTGCAGTTATCATCGTTTAACTATTTTTATGATTGTATCTGTTTTTGTTCCAAAATATTGTTTTTTATTTTACCTTGAGTATGTGTGGTGATCAATGCTCATATCTTCTGTGTATGAGAAGAGGCCTTTGCCTTGCAGCGGGACAATAAGGCCTCTCCCATACTATGTTGGGGTCGGCTGCCAGTCTAACCGGATGCAACTGAATACCAGTATTTTACATAGACTGCCTATCTGACCTCCACAACCCAGTAACTGACCCCTCCTCCTCCTTTGGCAAGACTGGTTGTCAGACTTTTGGGCTTCTGACGACCCGTAACGACTGTCCAAGATCCACGAATGACAGCCGGGACCAACGGCTTAACGTGCTTTCCGAGCCACGGAGGAGTCTCGGTATGTAAAGATGATCAATCATCCACGGAGCAACCCCGGCAAGCGTAGCTTAACCTGCCGGATCGATCCGTGCGGCTGGTATTACTTAGCCACGAGCTCCTCGAATAATAGGCTATTATTATTATGTATCTAGCTATTTCTTGCGGTTTCATTCGCATCTACGATAAAATATTGTATAATTATTATAATCTAAATACATTTAATTTAATTAAGAATTATTAATGTTCTAAATGCTATTACTTATTTAATTTAATTTTAATTATTTATCCTTACTTATGTTTCTGTGCCCTTACAGGGTCCATAACTGTATCTTAGCTTTAAGCCTGTTTGTAACAACTGAATTTCCAGGTATACAAATAAATGAAATGAAATGAAAAATAAACTGACCTCTGTCCATTTAATTTTCGGCGCATCCTCCGGCTGAGTATTGAACTTTTCATAATTCTTGTAAAAGTCCGTGAAAAACACGTGATACCTGCAATAAAGAAGAAGATAATAAATACCAAACTTTAGGAGTAAACTACTTTAAACGCTTGACAACTTTAAGGGCGTTCTGAGGCGTTTTATGCATGTTTACGAATACTAACAAATAACTGCGTATGCGCACTGCATCCGATCCTAATCCGAGAAATATCGGGCCGAAGTAACCATAGTACTATTTGTATTAGGGGTTGCCAACTTGATCCGAATTCCGTCCGTCTGAAATTAGAAAATTTCCAATTCGGATGAAACTCTGATTCGGATCGGACGTATAGTCTGTTTCAAAAGTATCCGATGAAGTGTAAACAAAACCCTGTCCAGGTTAAATCCTATAATAGAAGATATTTGCGTAAGTATTTTAACATGAATGATGTAACCATATTTTGATTTAATAGTGTCCATGGAGTTTCTTGCCGGTTCTTCTCCATAGGTACTTACTACGTTTTGGAATGGGCAACTAGCTTCATCTTTCTGACTGAAAGACCCCTTGCCAATTTCAAAAGTTCCTGTAATTGGTTTATTTGAAATAAATGCTTTCAGTTTGAGTTGAGTATTCAAAGCACTCTTATTTGAAAGTGACACTACAAATTTGCTTCCACAGGTATGCTTTCTGATCCATTTGTTTACATTTTAGTCAGATACCTTTTGGAACGACTACAGTGCGCAGACGCTCTAAAGCGGCATCGCCAGACGTGACGTCACATTGATAGAAATATTTTAAACAAAGTATACTTACCATCTAGGGAACTCTTCAGGGGGGACTGCAAAAAAGTTGATAGGGTCTAAATTAACCAATTTCTCTAGTCTATCAGGGTAGCATAGATTGTAGAATTGCCCTGAAAATTAAATAAAACGATTTATTAGTTACTAAGATGTAGTGACCAAAACTGAAAAGAGTATCTTTAGATGTTGTTGTTCATGTTGAGTGGATGAACGAAAGGCGACTAACAAAATGTATTTACAAGGCAGATGTGAGTGGAAACGCCGGGAGGGGACGCCCTAGGAGGACATATACTGACCTTATTGGTGATGTTCTTCAAATGAAATGAAATGAAATGAAATTGTTTATTCTGTAAATAGGATATTGGAATCACTTTTACACGTCATCTTAAAAAAATAATTAAAAATTAGCTAGATGAGTTCGGCGTTTCCTATCTGACTACTCTGAGAAGAAAGGCCGAAACAAACTCAGAGGTCACAGTCTCTTTTAAAGTCCAGACATAATCTTGGTCAGGCCATATGAGGACCATGTAGATTAGTGTCTGAAATGGTCTTTTGAGAAAAGAACCACACAGATTTGAGTGGACCTGTCCCGTCAGCGCAAGCATTTGTCAGTAATCGTGGAGCTCAACTCAGTACTTAAGGAGCTCAACTCGACGAACAATACCGAAGAAAGGACATTTGGGTAGGCCTCATAAACTACTCAAACTGCCAGACCATCATTAAAACTAAATAAGAAAGAAAAAATAATAATAATTAAAAAATCCACATAGTCCTCACATTCACAAAAATTAAAAAAAAAAAAAAATACTTTACAAAGTAATAATGTCATTTTGTATGTAATGTTTATATAATACTGGTATTGATTTTATGATTTTAGCACAAGGCTTGGCAGAGCGAGCAGCTCAATCCCAAGCTTTTTTATCATCTAAATAATCTAAATTTTTTTTCAGAAAGGTCTGGTGCGTAGTACTCGCAACCGGCGTGCGTGTTTGACCAGATGTATGAACGTAAACGAGACAAAAGGAGTATGTAAGGATCGTAGCAGGTGGCAGTCTGTAGTTTCTGCTTACCCCAATGGGAAGAAGCCGTGAGTTTATGTATGTATGTAAGGTTTATTTAAATCATTGTTTCCAATTGATGTTATTTCCACTTAAATGAACATCAACTTTATGCAAAAGTAAATAAAGTTGATTTTAGACTGACTGACTAGTATCGTTGAAAAAGTCTAAAAAAATATGAAGTTAGCGCAATCTGAACCTTATATGTAGGCATTACAGTTGTTTTTCCAAAAACACGTGTTTGGCAACCAAATTGCGAACGCAGATTAGTTACTTATTACATATTTACATACATACTTAATTAATATTTGTAATGAGTGATTAATGTTACAATTATTTTTATTACAATAGATATTTACACAGCTGTTAACACTTTGCGGGTCACTAAGCGCCTCCAGACGTACGTAATAACAATGATACTTCTATAGTGTCTCGTTCAGTGACTTTCTACCGATTAATAATTAAAAGAGTGTGCGTGGAGTTTCTTGCCCGTTCTTCTCCATAGGAACCTACGCTTTGGAACGGGCAACTAGCTTCATATTTCTGACTGACTGACCCCTTGACAATTCAAAAGTGCCTGGAAATGGTTTGAGTTTGAGTTTTGAGTTTGAAGGGTACACTAGTCGACGTCTCGAACTCGTTGGTGGACGTTACTAATATGCATGCTAATTAGTCAAATAGTTTTATTTATCTAGTATTTATTTATCTAGTTTTTATTTATTTATTTAGTGAAATAGAAGATGATTTATAAAGAAAACGAACGCGTAAAATTTAATGAACAGACCTTTGGGCGTATAGATACTATGAAAAAACTACTGTATTTATTTACTCAAAATAAAATTATTTGAACTATTTAATAAATAATCCTTCACAACCCTAAAACGCCATCCTATCTGCGGGAACGCTTTTCCTACGCCCGTCCTTCTGATGCTCCTTGCAGGTCGCATCTTAGAAATCTCCTTAAATCCCCTCCCCACTCAACCGACTTCTACTCCTACTCCTTTAGTGTGCATGCGGTACGGTTGTGGAATTCACTACCGCCTAACATTAGGGACTGCCAGACTGTTGCAGTTTTTAAAAGAAGAGTGAAAGAACACTATCTTTCCACTTCGTCATAGTTGCATATTTTGTATTTATTATTATATTATATACCTACTAAATTATAATTATTAGTATATATATTTAAGAGATATTTATTTTGAAAGTATGTATGTAAGTATATTATCATATTGAAGGTCATATTTTATATTAGTGAATGGTTAAATGTTTTTATTTTATGTATTTTATTTTCTCTTCTACTCTTACACACGTTGTCTACATCTCTTTTTATCCACTCTCCTATCGCAGGTATGCTGGAAGAGATTTCTTTAGAAATAAGCATCACCTTTGTACGTATTTTTCTGTTCCTTTTTCTTGTCTCTTTATATGTGTGTACATAAACTGTTAAATAAATAAATTATCTATTCCTGTACGTTTTTTTTATTTTGCCATTTTCTTACTACATCAGTTATTTATTTACGCCCAAAAACGAGTTAAAATTTGTGTTTAAATATGGAACTTTGGAGGATCCTCCGACCAGACGGGTGTTGTGTCTGGTGGGCTACTGCCCGACGATTGTTGTCGGGACGTTGTACATATGCTAGTCGCGCGGTAAACTCTGCTTGCGCGATGCAGGATTTTGTGTGACGTCGCGTCTGTGTGATGCGTAATTCGGATGTGACGATGTAGATGCCGCCACAGACTGATTATTGTAGCGATCAGTGGCTAATACAATGATATTTTTAGCTTAGTATTTACCTAGATATGCTCCAAATGAATGCCCGATCAATGTGAAAGTCTTCCACCTGAAGTGTTTCACAACTAAATGCACTGCAGACACCATGTCATATATACTGATCATCAATCCTGGTAGGAAACGGTCCGACTTGCCGTTACCAGGCAGGTCCACACCTGAAAATTTAGAGAAATAGATTAACAAACTGTGCTTTGTATAGCTTTGAGGACTTTTCGCCAGGCCATGATCTGAAGCACACTATGAGGAAAGTACAAAGTATCTAAAGAGATCATTATAAAAACTGGTAATACAATTTTAAGCAAAACAATATGCAAATCGGTAATTTTTATCAGACTCAAAACCAATAAAAAAAATATATATAATAGAGAAAGTGTTAAGAGCGTTTATTCTGAAAGTGGGCCTCAAATAGATGTCAAATATTTCGCTGTTTTGATTAATTTGCCAATATGACTGTATGGACACTGTATTAAAAGTAAATATTCGGTGTTACAATATTAATTATTGCATATAATAGTTATGAACAGCTATGTATGGAATAACTGTTCTTGTTTTATTTTTCATTATCTAAATTTTTGGTCTTATAGTAAAAGAGAATTATTTATACTCATGTGAAAATTTTCTCCAGGTTTTTTGTTTCGACCTTGCATAGAAATAGCTTAAATATGTACCAAGAAAGAAAAACCGGCCAAATGCGAGTCGGACTCGCACATGAACGGAAGAACGCCGACAAAAACACGTTTCTTGTATGGAGACCCCCTTCAATGAATAACTTTTAATTATTTTTGTTGTTATAGCGCCAAAAGAAAATTTCAATCGTCTACCTATTACAGTTCATGAGACACATTCCGCTAACAAACAGATCGACAGACAGCGGAGGGTTAGCAAGGAACCTGAAAAATCACATACCAATGTAATAAAAATTCTTAGGCAGTTTGCTGATAAGAGGCCTGAAGCTGACAGCAGAGTCCATGCTTCCATGAACTAGTAGCACCGGAGGATCGTAGCAGTTGCCCCATGCTATAACTGGAAAATAATGTATTTCACAACTTAAGAACCAAATCACAGAGAATTTTGTAATGTAATTTAACCACACTAAGCAGAAAAGCTAGAATTGTATCTCTCATATCTCGGTCCTGGGGTCCCGGACTTTCGGAATGAGTACGAGGAGCCGAAGCTAACTTGCAGAGGCCCCTTAGACAATTTTAAATGATGAGTCACCAATTTTATTATTATTATCGTTTTCATGGTTTGTGGGAACAGACCATAGAAAATAAATTATGTTTGTAACATACTATAGATAAGTTAAAATTATATTGCTTGTATTTTATATATTATTGACTTTTTACCCTCATTTCTAGTACCAATTTGTTTTAATACCTCAGGTCTTGTGTCTAACTTTAGCAAGGAGTATAGTATTACCCAGTAACTGGTTGTAGAAGTCAGATCTGCATCTGAGTCTGTAAGCTGACCTCAAAATAGTTAGGAAAAGGCTATATGACTGTATATATTCGTTAGTTTTTTTATTGTTACTCCCACTGTATGAGTCTCATGGTTACTCTCAATAAAGAATTTAATAATAATAAATGATGATATCCGTTTGTATTAATTTTAGAGATCATTCTCAAGCCTAATTATTGTGTAATCTAACATAAAAATGTATTCAAATATTATCAATCAACGTCCATTCGATTAAAAGATTATTCAATAGGGGATCAAAGTTCAAAAACACTTTTATTTAAAAGTTTTCATGCATTGCATTTAAACCTATTTGCATTATTTAAAACTCAGATATTGTTACAGAATACAGTAATAAGATCTACTTACTAGCTATTCTGCCCCATGGTACTTGAATATACCATTCGTTTTCCAATAAATCCATTATTTACGAAAAATTATGTACCTAAACTTGTACTTTACGTGTTATTATTTGATCGTGAATGTGATTTATATTTGTTCACCAGCTTTTCTGTAATAAGTTACGGTGAAGAGTATTTTATAAACGAATTTAATAAAGTATTATGCCCCAAAATTCACTTATATTTCAATAAAACTAACAGAATGAAAACAGCAATTCGAGCAGGCAAAACAAAACCATCTGTCAAAATGACAACTGATGAACTGTCATAGTCAAGTGTCAGTGGCAGTGGAATTACAGATAACATAGAAAATAGGGCAGAATTGGATGAACCTATCCTGAAAATAAATAGAAAGATTACAAGAAAATAAACAGTAAGATACAGCCCGATAATAATAAAAATAAATGAAAAAGAAGCATGGAAGAGTGCAAAAGGACCATGTCACGAGCAGCTCGGAAGGGTAGGAAAGTGTGGACAGATTTAGTAATTCAAGATAAAGCTAATAAGAGTTTACGTGTAGTAAACTCTTATTAGCTGAGAAGATGTAAATTTTATTGAATAGATATAACCAGACAAACAAGATAAATAGGTATACAGTGGGTTGCCAAATTAATAGGGACAGTCACATTTTTTATCAATTTCTTACTTTGGGCGCACTTGACTGCAGTTTTAAGTGGTACAAGGGTTCCAGGAATATATTATTTATATTCGTCATGTCTCCGTAACTCAAATTTTAAGTGGATGTTGAGATTTAAAGAGTATATTTTTTTTCTACAAATTTTTAAGTTACGTGAGAGCCGTAGTACATTTTAGACGCTAATCAGTGAAAGACGAATTTGAATATTTTAACCAAGTTATTTTTATATTTGTGTTACAAAATTTTGATAAAATGTAAGTATTGTTAATATATGATATTATAAAATTTTATTATTTATCGTATTATAGTAAAAATATTTTATTTTTCATTTTTTTTGCTTTTAGTATGGGTCAGGGTTGGGATTTGACTCCAAAAAAAAAATCTGTTACAAAAACCTTACTCCAGCATAGCAGTCATTCCCAAAGGAAAATTGCAGACATTGCTGGTGTTTCAAAGACGGCAGTCAATAAAATAAAAATTAAATTAGACCTTAATCAGCCAATTTCGCTTAAGAAAAAAGGCAATTGCGGCAGAAAACGCATCACTACCCCACGTTCGGATAGGAAAATTAGGGACATCTGTTTACAAAACAGAAAAAAAAGGGCTGGACTGTTAACTCAGTTAGTTCAGGACTCGGGAATATCAGTTTCCAAGAGAACTGTGCAGCGCAGATTGGCAGAGGAAGGCTTGACAGGTTATCGTCCTGTGAGAAAACCACGGTTGACTGATGCAATGAAGAAGAAACGCCTTGCCTGGGCTCGTGAACACCGCCAAAAGACTGTTGAGGACTGGAATAAGGTCAGTTTTAATTATTACTTGTATTTTACACTATTTAAAATAATAATTTTCAAAATAATAAACAACTTTCTTTTTTTTACAGGTGTGTTTCTCGGATGAGCCAATTTTCGAGATTCTAGCCGACAAGAGCAACTTCGTCAGGCGAAGCCCAGGAGAAAAATACCACCCCGACTGCATCGTGGAGAGGGTAAAACACCCTGTTAAAATAATGGTGTGGTCTGTCATAAGCGCCAAGGGGGTTGGGCGCCTGTACATTGTCCAGGGAACCATGAAACAAGACCAGTACAGACAAGTTTTACAAACACGCCTGTTACCAACTCTTGAAGAATGGTTCCCTAATCGTGAGGAATTTATGTTTATGCATGATTCAGCGCCATGCCATAAAGCCAGAAGCGTTACCAAGTTCTTGGCAGACCACAACATTCCAGTTTTACCTTGGGCTGGTAATTTTCCCGACATGAACCCCATAGAAAATTTATGGGAGATTACCAAGGCCGAAATAGCCAAAGAAATGATAACCACCAAGGTCAGGCTGATAGAAAAGCTCATTAATGTTTTGCATCACAACCCTAAAATAAAAGAAAGTGCCAAACAGTGCATAGAAAGCATGCCCAGGCGTATAGAAGCACTAATTGAGGCGAAAGGAAATGTCACTAAGTACTGATCACTACTAAGTAACATTTATTTTCGCCTATTTATGTACTTAATTATTATTATTATATTTTTTTTAAATTCTTATTTTACTGCGTTAATAACTGTTTTGTGTAATTAAAGCTTTAATCGTTCAAAAATTGTGTTTTTCTAATTAATTTAAGACTCATACTTAACAAATAATAAAAATTCTTGACTGTCCCTAATAATATGGCAACCCACTGTAAGTCCACGTTCGCACCGACGTAGTAAAATCGCGGCGATTTTTTTCCGTGCACTGGATTTTCAACGCTCTGCTTATCGCCGAGAGTTGAAAATCCAACAATGTGTTTTTTCAACGCGCTGGGACGAGTGCATCCCAATGCGTTGGATTCTCAACGCTCGGCTCAACACCGAGAGTTGAATATCCAGTGCACGATAAAATCCCGTCCCGATATTTTTACGTCCGTCGGGTGCGAACGTGGGCTAAGAGTTTTAAAGAGATTAATTTCGTTCGTATCATCAACATCGGAATTGCATGGTATAACAATAAAAGCAATCTCTATTCTTCAGGAGATAACCACGTATATTCTGTGTGTAATACGTCGATTATCTCTCGCCATGTTCGTCTGTCTGTCTGTCCGCGGCTTAACTCAGAGACTCTTAGTACAGACGCCAGCAGGTCAACCTACCCGAAACTGTCGAATTTTCCCAATCAACTTTGATCCTTATGCTTCAGTGATAAAGTTGAAAATCTATTAAAGAAATTTGACAGATTGTAGTAGGTTGATGTGCTGGCGTCTGTTTTTAGAAATCTGTAATTTGGCATGGGTATATATATATGTATATTAATCACGCCGACAAAGTGGTAAAATAAAATCATTTTTTTGAGGGTTTTAGGGGGGAAAAATAAAACATCCCCACTTTACGTGTAGGGGAGGTCCCCTACACGTAAAGTGGGGATGTTTTTTTTTTTGAAAGGAAATTCTATAGGTACATGTTCCTTCTTTGATATTTTTATTTCATTCCTTCAGTAGGTTCCCTTAGCAAAGTTTCAGCAATATCATTTCATTGTTTCGTATACAGCACTCTATTTACATTACACATTTTCAGTCACATTCTGAATCATTGAATGCTATTGCTAATCCATTGCTTCATATATTCGAAAAATTTGTTTGCTCAACAACGTAAATAACTCAATGAATGTTGTCGAACCGTCAAAATGAAACTCGGTCTACTGTTGGGGGATGCGCTAAGATAGCCCGCGAACTTTAAATTTTCTTACGTTTTTTGCAATTTGCAGGTCAGTGGCAGACTGTCAGGTTGTATGTTGATTAAAATATGATTCGCGACATGATTATAATTCTGTAAATATGTATTTACAGAATTATAATCATGAGAATCAGCAATACCTGTCTCTATGTTAGAATAATCCTCAAATGCCATGATTTCATGAAATACTCATTCAATAGGATTACATGAAACTAAGAGAGTTGTATTGATGATGATTATACCTTTATGTACTAGTACATAGTACCTCACGAATTTTACCCAACTTTTGTGACGTCAAATTCTGACGTAACCTGTCTTTTATTTTCTTCTACTGCGGTTATCGTGACGTACCTAACACCTTTTATTTATTGTTTTATCAAAGTAGGTACTCAATGGTAATAATGTTTTATGGAGATCTTACATAAACAAAATGTTTTAAAGTTAACCCGAAAATAAGAAAGAAAAATAGGTTTATTTGTCACAGAAACACGTGCATACAAAAAAACTACAATATAAACACAACAGAAATAGTCGGCTGCACGTCATGACTGTGACAAAGTAATTCACTTCAAACCTCGTGACTTCCCTACACATATGCTATATTCAGAATGCAATGTCTTAACTGTTAGGAAATTGTATATCTTAAGATCCATCCTCTACAAGCACTCTATGATCTTGTTCAATAAGCAGCTTGTCAGTCAGCGGCGTCGTGGCTTTCCTTTATGTCCTGCTGTCTCTTGCAGGACTGCTTTCGCAAGACGTCAGTTTAATGGCCTAAGTGCTAGGCTGTATAATAAAGCCAAAGAATAAAGCCCACAAACAATTAAATATTTACGCCTTGACTAAGGGCCAGTTAAAAAACAAGCTTAACTCCTGGTTACAGGCATTGACATATAGTGATACTGAGGAGCTTCTAAACACTATACAGTAAAGAGATAGGTGTACACACAGAACACAACACATCTACTTACTCATACACACAGACATGTAAGCACTCCCATATACACACGCATGCGCACACACACACACACACACGCACACACGCCCATACACCCACACACACATACAACACACACAAATGTTTTTTTTAAATTTTATTTCATCTTTTGTTCTTTTTATTTTTATACTTTAATTTAACATAAGTACTTGTTCGCCTACTGCACGTACCTATATTTTTGTAACCGTAATAAGACTCACTGTGAATGGATACTCTTTCCTAAGATACAGACAGATTTTCTGCCTAGTTTAGGAAAGGGAGTCCTATGACCCATTTTATATGTGTTGTACTGGTTCTATTTATTTATAACATCTAATTATATAAGACAACTTTGTAAACCGTGTACAAACTACTTATTGAATAAATTATTATTTATTTATTTATTTAAAAAACAAGAGGCTTCCACTCAGCATAATGCTGTGCTATGGGGGACCCACAGCACAGCGCTGATTTTCAGTGGTCACCCGTAAAAAAGGTTCTGTAAGTATATAATAAGGTAATATTTTATTAGAAACATTAGTCTCGTTGCAGAAATCGAGCCCTCAACCATTAGCGTTCAAAGCTGCAGGTACAGTCAACCGCATTACCTACCGCACATGAGTGGTGACACTAGCTCTTCGAAAATCACCCTTACTGCTAAGACATAAAGGCGCAGTCAATTTCAAATTGTGACCACGGGGTTGACTGTACTTCCGCAAGTCACTGTAGTGAAATGAAATTGTTTATTCTGTAAATAGGATATTGGAATCAGTTTTACACATCAACAAAAAAAAAAAAAATTGCTAGATGAGTTCGGCGTTTCCTATCTGACTACTCTGAGAAGAAAGGCCGAAACAAACTCAGAGGTCACAGTCTCTTTTAAAGTCCAGTCATAATCTTGGTCAGGCCATAATATATGAGGACCATGTAGATTAGTGTCTGAAATGGTCTTTTGAGAAAAGAACCACAGAGATTTGAGTGGACCTGTCCAATCAGTGCAAGCATTTGTCAGTAATCGTGGAGCTCAACTCAGAACTTAAGGAGCTCAACTCGACGAACGATACCAAAGAATGGACATTTGGGTAGGCCGCATAAACTACTCAAAGTGCCAGACCATCATTAAAAGTGAATAAGAAAGAAAAAAAGTAAAAAAAATAATAATAAAAATATCCACATAGTCTTAAGTCCTAGTGGTTCGGTCACTAATCCACTCAACTTACCTATATGTT
The DNA here is from genome assembly GCA_949128155.2 of Xanthia icteritia. Lineage (NCBI taxonomy): Eukaryota > Metazoa > Arthropoda > Insecta > Lepidoptera > Noctuidae > Xanthia > Xanthia icteritia. The sequence goes on along the minus strand of OY855862.1, from coordinate 4,360,631 downwards.
ACCATACTTGAGAAGGTGGCTAACTGACGAAAAATGTCTACACTAGGGGGTTTAAAATCATTGCTGTATTCATGGTTACAATTTGCGCCTCGATGTCTCTGCCACCCTGTATCTATGGCTCTACCATAATTTTTATACCCTGGATGCACAAAAGTTTTGTCGTATGTGGGCCCACATACGACAAAACTTTGTTTCCAATTGATGTTATTTCCACTTAAACCAACGTCAACTTTATGCGAGTGTATATAAAGTTGATTTTAGACTGACTAGTACTGTTGAAAAAGGTCATAAAAAATATTAAATTGTAACGCAAACTGAACCTTATATGTAGGCATTACAGTTGTTTTTCCTAGAACTCATGTTTGTTTACATGTTTGGCAATTAAAACTCAAAAAACTCAAAGCATTTATTTCAATTAAACCATTTACAGGCACTTTTGAATTGTCAAGAAGTCGGTCAGTCAGAAATATGAAGCTAGTCGCCCATTCCAAAGCGTAGTAGGTACCTATGGAGAAGAACGGGCAAGAAACTCCACGGACACTCTTTTAAATCAAAAAATTGTGACAAAATATTGGTTACATCATTAATGTTGAAATTATACATGTGAGAACAATGTAGAAAGACGTGCACGTTAAAAGCGTCCGTAATAAAAATATAAAAGAAGTTTTGCTTGCAGTGCTCTACAGTCCTAATCTTCACATTGACTACTTTAATTCTCTCGACTCCATTCTCAGTGATCTTTGCCCCATGTATGAGCACTTTATTTTAATGGGTGATTTTAATACGTGCTTGATTAAAAATGACTCTCGCTCTCTTAAACTCCTTTCTCTGTTGTCTTCTTTCAATCTTCAAGTTTTGCCTCTCTCTGCAACTCACTTTTTTCCTAATTGTTCTCCCTCTTTTCTAGATCTTATGATTGTTTCCTCTCCTGATAATGTTTCTTACCATGGTCAACTTACGGCTACTTTTTCTTACCACGATCTCATTTACCTTTCCTATCGTATCCGTGTTCCCAAGCGTAAGTCGGAGTTTTTATATCTCCGTAACTACAAAGGCATTGACTTGGAGGCTTTGAAGCGTGATGCTGGAGATCTCGACTGGACCCCTCTGGTTGAGAACGATGACATCGACGTTAAGGTGAAATGTTTTAACGCAACCGTTCTTGACTTATTTAATCAGCATGCTCCTATCCGACGTGTCAAAGTTCGACATAACCCTGCGCCATGGATAACGCTACAAATTAAAGAGCTTATGGCTCGCAGGGATAAAGCTAAGAGCAGATATAAGCGCAGACCTTCAGAGCTGAATCTCTCTTATTACAAATCCTTACGTAATCGCTGCAGTCATCTGTGTCAAAGTGCTAAGAGACGCTATTTCCACGATCAACTCAATAATCGCAGTTCTTCCGATGTATGGAAATTTCTCAAATCTGTAGGTATAGGCAAGTCACCTACAAACCAGTGTAAGGATGTGAACCTCAATGATCTCAATAACCATTTCTCTCTCCTTCCCTTTTCTCTTGATCCGTCTGTCAAAGCTGCGACACTAAAGAGTCTAGCTAGTTTGCCGTTACCACAATGTTCTCACTTTAAGCTTAGCGATGTTACTGAGGATGACGTTAAGAAATCTATACTTGCTATTACTTCTTCAGCAGTCGGTAATGATAAGTTGTGTTCAAGAATGATAACTCTTATCCTTCCCTCGTTACTTCCTGTTCTCACTCACATCTTTAACCACTCTTTTTCCTCTTGCTCATTTCCGTCAGTTTGGAAAAAGGCTCAAATAATACCTTTACCTAAAACTAACAATCCTACTTTATTAACACACTTTAGACCTATTTCTATTCTTCCATTTCTCTCTAAAGTTTTTGAGCACATAGTTCATAGACAGTTATCTTTTTTCTTGGCATCAAACTCGATAATTACCCCTTTTCAATCCGGTTTTCGCTCGGGACACAGTACTGTAACCGCGCTTTTGAAAGTAACTGACGACATCCGTTGGGCAATGGAGAATAAGTCCCTCACTGTTCTTGTATTGCTTGACTTTAGTAGCGCCTTCAACTCAGTGGATTTCGACATTTTACTAGGTATCCTCAAATCAATCAATTTCTCTTCTTCCGGCTTAGCTTGGTTCAGTTCTTATCTTCGGGGACGCTCTCAGTGTGTTCGCCTGGAGGAGTCCTTCTCTGATTGGTGTAGCCTCACTGAGGGTGTTCCTCAGGGTAGCGTTCTTTCTCCTCTTCTTTTTTCAATTTTCATCAACTTTGTTTCCAGAGTAATCTCCTCTAGTTTTCATCTTTACGCAGATGACTTGCAGCTCTACCGACATTTTACTGTAGCTGACGCGGGTTCTACAATTGCTGCTATGAACCATGACCTGGCTTGCATCAGCGTTTGGGCTAAGTCATTTGGTTTGCAAATTAATCCGACTAAATCCCAGGCTATGATCATAGGCAGCAGATTCGTTCGCAATGCGGCTGATGTCGCATCTCTGATGCCTTTATATCTCGATGGTGTTCACATTAACTATACCGAAACCGCCAAAGATTTGGGGGTCATTATTGACTCCAATCTTTCGTGGCGTGCTCAGGTCAATGAGGTCAGTCGAAAGGTACATTTCTCCTTTCATTCGTTGAAAAGCCTTCAAAGTCTTCTGCCCTTGAAAACTAAAATTTCTTTGGCACAAACACTTATTCAGCCGATTATAGATTATGCCGACTCCTGCTACCTGGATGCTACTGAGGAGCTATTAAACAAGCTTGAGCGCTTGCAAAACTTGTGCATTCGCTTTGTTTTCGGACTTAGAAAGTATGACCATGTTTCTCATCTTCGCAAGGAACTCAAGTGGCTCCCAATCCGCCTTCGCAGGAACACTCGGATCTTATGTCTCCTCTTTAACGTCTTACACAACCCGTCTTATCCTTCCTACCTGCGTGAGCGTTTTTCTTACGCTCGCCCTAGCGACGCACCATGTAGATCACACCTTAGATCCCTCCTTAAATCTCATCCTCATAAAACAAGCTACTATTCCTATTCCTTCTCTGTCCATGCAGTAAGGTTGTGGAACTCACTTCCGCCTAGCATTCGTGATTTAAAAACTGTTTCACAATTCAAATTTCGAGTAAAAGAGCATTACCTTTCCTCTCAACTGTGAGTATTTATATACCTATAGTATTTATGTTTATATATTTAAGTTCTATGTATTTATTTAAGTATATATTAATTTATTACTTTATACTTACGTGTAGGTTTATTTCAATATTTTAGTTTAAGACTTCGCATATTTATATTTTTCTCTTTTTGTTCTCACACACTATTGTCTACATTTCTTTCTCATTTCTCCTATCGCAGGTCTGCTGGAAGAAATTTCTTAAGAAATAAGCAGTACCTTTGTACTCATATTATGATTATGTCTTATCTGTATCTATTTTTCTGTGTGTACATAAATAATAAAATAAATAAATAAATAAAAAATAAAAAAAACAAAGAACAATTCAAAAATTAAAATAAGCCGTGGCAGCTAAGAGATGACCAGTCTCTACTGACGGCGCCCGTTCACGAACATGACGCATGGATTAGCACCATTCAGCTCAACCATTTTGAAGGGAGCTAAAGCTAAATTAGTTTGAGAAAGCAGATTAGCTGCAGTTATAGAATGTCGGTGCCCCGAAGTTAAGTTCGTTTGGCTTTCTTCCGCGTCTTTTCATACTTCGATACTTCAGTTCACACCGTGTACCATAATATGAACGGAAATATGAGAGTATTATCCTATATTTTAGCATCACTTGTCTGTCGATACCTATTGACATTCTGAGCGCTAAGGAACTTACAGTATTTAAAAATAAATTACGAAACTTTTTAATTGATAAAGCATTCTATACGATCCAAGATTTCTTGAATTATTGATTGATTTGACATTTAATTTAAACGTATTTTGACATTAATAATAACTAAATTTGACATGTAAAATAGGTACATAATTATTGTATGCCTATTAGGCAGAACATATTGGAACTTAAATTTTTTCTGTTGAGACCTGTAACAAACATATGCCACAATAAAGATATTTTGAATTTGAATTTGTCGCTGCATAAAATATGTGATGTTAGATATTTTTGACCACAACGAGGTACTTAGGTATCACATTCTTGAAAAAAATAAACCAGCAGGATTTACCTGCTGCTTTATTTTTTTTCCCATTTTACATTCCTTCTTTTACTCTAACTTTCGACAATGGTAAAAAAATAATAAGAAAAACGCATTAGATACTTACAAGAAAAATAAATTAGCTAACGAAAATACACTAAAAATGTTGGTTACCCAATGCCATTTATTATTTTAGGTCAAAATAAAATCACTGTAATCAGTGTTTTTTTTTTGCTTGGATATCTTTGGTTAGACGTACTGAACGCTGTGTTAAAATAATTAGTCCATCTATTTTAATTGGACCTTGTATATTTGCCGTCATCTTGACGACAGCTATTAATGGATGAATCTTGGAATCAGATATTATTGCTGAGCTGTTCATAATAATATAGGTATTTATGCTCGTGATTGTACGATAAACTACTACATTAAACACACTGTATGTTCACCATTTTCAAGGTCGCGAGTATAAAAGATAACTCGATAAGATTGTTATACCTACAACAATGAAATTGACGAAACTTCTGTCAGGAATCGGCTCGTAAGTTGAATTTTTATTTCTTATAAAATATGAATTCATGTTTTTTTTTACGTATTGCTGGGCAGTTATTCCCTTCCTCAGTTAATTGTTTAATAATCTAATCTAGTTTTCATTTCAAAAGTTTCAATACTTTAACTTACTAACCTAGCAAGCGTCTACTCAGATAAATATGCTCGTTTAAAACCCGTTTCTCTATAACTGTTTATTTATAAACAGTTATAGAGAGAGAAACTGGTTTTTAACGAGCATCAATTTTTGGCCCGAAATAAACTGTGAATGCTTAGCTAATAAAATAAAGCAGCTCAATGTTAATAACTATCTTCAGTTGCCTGCTTTGCGATAGTCCGCGAACTAATAAATACAAGTTTTGCTGACAAACTAGTAGCGCCATCTAGGTTTTGCTTAACGCACTTTAACCACATACAGTGTGCTCAGTATACAACAAAAGGCGGCAAAGTATGAAACTAAGAATACTGTTATTTACAAAATCTTCGTTTTTTGAATTTCAGCGCCATGAAAGGAAGATTACAGCTTCAGGAAAAGGAAGTAACAATAAAGGCGCCATGGGGTAACATTGCTGGTAAGTTCTATAATAATTCATAAGGGAAGATAATACCTAGGTTAGGCTATGTTTATACGAGCTCAGTAATGAGACAGTACAGTGAGCCAGTCCAGCGCTGACTTACAACTGGGCTCGTGTAGAGACTAGTTTCAAGTTCAACACTGTCCAATGATGACTTCATGCCCTTAAGTCAGTCCAGTTGATAACTTTTTATTTATGTAATATATAATCTGTACCCTAATTGCGTACAGACGCCAGCACATCAACCTACTACAATCTGTCAAATTTCTTTAATAGATTTTCAACTTTATTACTGAAGCATAAGGTTCAAAGTTGATTGGGAAAATTTGACAGTTTCGGGTAGGTTGACCTGCTGGCGTCTGTACCTAATACACGATCAATTAGAGTCTGAATCGTTTTGAAACAGATTGCTAATCCATTGCTTCTTAAGTTCGAAAAATCTTCTGCTCAACAACGTAAATAACGCAATCAATGTTGTTGAACTGTCAAAATGAAACAGATTAGTATTTTACGAAAATGTGTAGCGTAATTAGGTAGCTGGTGTACAATAAAGTATATATACCTGAATAAAAAATAACCTACCCGTCTATTTTCGGACCCAGTAGCTTACCCCGTCTGACTTACCTACTGCCGAGCTCGTCTATATGAACCCACTGACTGGGTCCGATATTCCGAGTCATTGCCATCGTATAAACCAGGTATTACTTTTTTCAAGTAAGTTTACATCGTCAAACAAATGTGTTCAATCAATAGGCTCGCCTCCTATTACATGGGACTTAACTGGCAAAATATTGGGGTAAACTACCTATTATGACAGTAAAAAGTGAAGAAATATTGTCAGTTGCGGAGCAACAATTTGGGAGAACGTCTTCCAAAATTTTACGCACTCACAATATTCCTTCTTGTGCGTGTTGCCAGCGATGACTTCGTGGAAACGTGATCGCTCATAAACTCACAATAGGCCTTATCAGAAGTCAGCCAAAGGGCAATGGAGAGGACTATGCTTGGAGTTTCCATATGTGATCGAATCAGAAATGAAGAGATCCGTAAAGAGAACCAAGGTAACCGAAAAAGCCCGAAGAATTGTCAAACTTAAGTGGCAGTGGGCAGCACATTGCTCGCAGAACAGATGGCCGATGGGGCCGAAAGGTTCAGGATTGCGTACCGGAAGACGTAGCGTTGGAAGGCCTCCCACAAGATGGACCGATGATCTTGTGAAAGCCGCAGGAATGCGGGAAGCATCCATAGGTCGCTGGTTCATATCCGGCTCGAAGGACCAATAATGTTCGGCGTACTAACCAAAGCTCGAAGGACCAAAAAATAATAATGTTCGGCGTACTAACCAAAGCTCGAAGGACCAAAAAATAATAATGTTCGGCGTACTAACCAAAGATTAAAGTCAATGCAAATGCAAGTATGCAGAAAATGTCAAGGAACGTCAATGCAACGGGAATGAATCTAAATAAAAATGCAAGTTGTCCGACTCAAATCACGTCTAATTGAACACTAATTAAATTATGTACAAAAATGCATCATCCAGGCTCCGCCGTATGTCAATGCACTTCCAAATGTAGGTCGCGCTCAAAGTGCAAATACGCGAGCCTACTAACTTATTGCATAAAAAATACATATATTAAAACCATGTACTATTGAAGAAGTTCATATCTAAGCAGTTTGAATACAAAATCCCGTGAACACGATGCCTACATCTGTTTCCGCCCCGGTTCTATAGCTGCCGAGCGCTGCAAGCAGAAATAGTCCTTACGGTGTATAGATATAAACTTTTTCGATGGTACACCGTATACAGAATCCTGTCGAGGCCGTATACGGAGGCCTGTCCAGCAGTGGACGTCTTTCGGCTGAAATGAATATTCCTTCGCCTTCTGCATTAAAACCAAACTTTGTAAAAAAGGGTACTATAAAATTTCAGATTATTTAGATTTTTAGAAGATAAAAAAGCGTGGGATTGAGCTGCTCGCTCTGCTAAGCTTTGTGATAAAACCACAAAATTTGACATTTTAATTATAATGTAAATCATTAAAAATACCAGATTTTATATACATATTGACATTGTTGAAAATTATATAGAAAATAACATGATTACTTTGTAAAGTATTATATTGTTTTAATTATTGTGAATGTGAGGACTATGTGGATATTTTATTTTTATTGTTTTTCCTCTTTCTTTAATTTTTTCTTTCTCAGTTAGTTTAAATGATGGTCTGGCAGTTTGAGTACTTTATGCGACCTACCCAAATGTCCTTTCTTTGGTATTGTTCGTCGAGTTGAGCTCCTTAAGTTCCGAGTTGAGCTCTACGATTACTGACAAATGCTTGCACTGACTGGACAGGTCCACTCAAATCTGTGTGGTTCTTTCCTCAAAAGACCATTTCAGACACTAATCTACATGGTCCTCATATGGCCTGACCAAGATTATGTCTGGACTTTAAAAGAGACTGTGACCTCTGAGTTTGTTTCGGTCTTTCTTCTCAGAGTAGTCAGATAGGAAACGCCGAACTCATCTAGCATTTTCTTCATTTTTTTTTGAATATTTTTTTTAATATGACGTGTAAAAGTGATTGCAATATCCTATTTACAGAATAAACAATTTCATTTCATTTCATTCAGCCGATGACCTATTAAATGATACACCTACTTACGTAATATAAACCCAAACCTTTTCCCACAGCATTGGCCTGGGGAGACCCATCCAACTCGCCAGTCATTCTCTGCCATGGAAAGTTGGATGCCAGCTCCGGTTTTCGGCCACTCGTCTCCCGACTACCCACCAACTTCTACTACTTAAGTGTGGACTTACCCGGGAATGGCAAGTCTGATCATTTGCCCAAAGGAGTAAGATATTCTGTAGTGGATTTGGTTCCCACTATTGTCAAGGTGAAGGACCATTTCAAGTGGGATAAGTTTATCTATATCGGACATTCACTTGGAGTTCCTATTGGTAAGTGTTTATTTACACATAAAAAATATTACTAACTGCCTCGTTAGTGTAGTGGTCGCAGGCGCCGAAAGGACCGATGCCTGCCCGGGTTGTGGGAAAGTCCGAAGGGATACCGTGGCCCCTGGCAACGTACAGGCAACGGAAGGAACACGGGTGGGTTTTAGTCAGTAAGAGTCTGACACGCCCTCCCGCTCCACCCAGAGCGGGAGAAGTTATTTGATAACTTCCCATCCAAAAAAAAATAAAGGCGCTACTGCTGACCATGAGGTCCCTGGATTTGATTCCTGGGTCGGGCAAAGTATTATTGGGTGTTTCCATCTGGAATTTGTCAGTAGTAGCCGGGAGTCTGGAATGTTGCCGGTTGTTGGCAATAGGCTAGCCCCCGCTTGGGACTCAAATATAATTGGCGCAATAAGGGTGTACAATAGGTACACTCTCTGTCCAACCTTTCAAGGATTACAGGCGTGATGTTAGAAGTGTAAAAAATATTAGTGCAGAGCGCAAGCCTATTCCCATAGAGAAGGAACGAGCTGTTAATCACCATGTATCCTCAGTCAGTAATGATGTTCAAATCGTGTGCGTTACCCAGGCCAGATGTTGTCGAAAATGGTCATTTGAATCTAATAGATAATTAGTTTTGCGGCTTCTGTAATTGTTGCGCACATTTTTAAATTTGTTGCGCTTATAGTTTTTTAATTATTTCACAAAAACATTTCCTGCTGGGGTAACGTTATCCCAGCCAGACCTTTTTCTTTCTAATGGGAATATTTAAATAAATACTAGCTATAAAATTAGTTGTCTAGATGAAGTAAATGTTGAGCCTTATTTTGTATTTGTTCTTTCATCGGTTGCGAAGTTATTCGAGATTTTGCTGGGGTAACGTTTTTGGTTTTGCTAGGGATTTGTACACATAACGTGTTATGTTTTAGCGCTATACGTTTTATTAACCACCACTCAGTGCAAACAGTCGATTTAGAGACAGTCATCATACCGGAGTCGTGGCCGTCCAATGCGCGAGATTCCTTAGGGTGCTACATATAGCATACACCTCTGCCCTACAATATTTTTATCAGGCCACCAACCATCTTCTAATTCCAGGTAAACTCTTCAACATAGCCTACCCTGGCCACATAACCCGCGTGGTCGAGATAGACCCGATACCAGCTCACCACACGTGGCCATGTACACGACAAGGCCTACATGACTGGTTCCACAGCTACTATGGGATGTACGACGATGATAGGTACCACAAGTTCAACAGTGGGATCGAAACTGCACCGAAATATACTTATGAAAAGGTGAGGTATTGAGTATCAGGGGCTTGAGGAAGTGTTAGATAAGTCATGTGAGGAAGAGATGAAGCTATACAGGGCGAAGAGCGCCATCTCTTTCTGCAAAGCTCAGCGCGGGCAGTGGTGAAATGAACTATAATTAGGTACAGTTATTTAAGTTTCTAAAACAATTCGCTAAAACTAGCATGCAAACATTACATTAATAAAAAAAATGAAATTATGCTAAAAAAATTGGAAAATATATCATTAAATAGTATATTTAAGAATAAGAATGTCAATCATTTGTTAAATTATAAAAGTAAAATGTCAGTGTGAGTGTTTAAAGTTTACTCATTCACAGAATATAATTATTATTCTGTAACCCATATAAATAACGCTGTTTTAAAACGACTGATTGGCAGTTCCTATATGATTTTGGTAATTTATTATAAATCCTTATAACCATTGGAAAGCAACTTCTGTGATATAAGTGGCTTTTCATTGGAGGAATAATTAGTCTATCAGGATATCTTGTGTTCAACGGAACAGTCTCCAAGACATTGCTGACCCAGTGGTAACGGCCGCGACTTATGAGTTGTCGTGGTTTGAACCCTGACAGGCGCTTTACTTTGTGTTGTTGTTCAAAAGTTGTCGTTCAAAAGTGCCTTTTTTGTGCCTAATTGAAATAAATTATTTGCCTTTTTTTGACATATAATGTAACACTTAGTTTTAGGGTACAAATTAAATTAAGTTGGTTCCCTTCAGAATGGTTGAGCTGAATGGTGCTGATCCATGCGTCATGTTCCTGAAGGGGAGCCGTCAGTAGGCACGAGTCATCTCTTAGCTGCCACGGCTTATTTGTTTTTTTTAAATTGTTTTTGTTTTTATATTTTTATTACAGACGCTTTTAACGTGCATGTCTTTTTACATGTATAATTTCAACATGAATATAACAAATATTTTGTAACAATCATTTGATTTAAAACAGTTTGCTTGCAGTTTCTTGCCCGTTCTTCTCCATAGCAACCTACTACGCTTTGGAATGGGCAACTAGCTTCATTTTTCTGACTGATAGAGTCATTGACATTTTAAAAGTACCTGTAATTGGTTTAATTGAAATAAATTCTTTGAATTTGAGTTTTGTGTCGATCACCACCACTGCTCTCAAAACGGTGAAGGCTATTATCGTAAGGAAACCGGTATGTCATGTCCTAGAACAAAAAAATCGAAGATATGTATGTGGCATCTACCAACCCGCACTGGGTTCGCGTGGTGGATTACGGCCCAGTCTCTCTCACAGTGAGCAGGCCGCTGTCCCAGCAGTGTTGACATTATTGGCTGATCACGTGGACAGAGCAGCAAAACGGTGTCGAGAAATTATTCATTAATAAAATTGTTAATCAACTAAATCACTATTAGAGTTCAAAATAGCGTGCAAGATATGATTCCCTATGACGTGTTTTCACGCACGCCCTAGTGGACATGGCTTTTCAGTAGGGTTATTTCAACTGAACAGACAGCTGTGCTGCTGGGGAGTTTGTTGCGCCACTTCTTCTTCCCAGCTAAAGCACTAGGAAGTGGTGAAGGGTGGGCGGTTTGGGGGACTGTCTTATGTAACTTTGACGTTCAAAAAGTCCTGATTCTCAGCTTAGTTTGATTAAATGACTTTTGAATTTCAATTTGAATAATATTACTTCAAAATTCGAACGAAGTCGATTATTTACTTCAAAAACAAATGATGGCGGCAAATACCGATCTGAGAAGCAGTTTGCCGTTTCTGAAAGCTCAATGACAATACTTTTACTCAATGGAAATCAAAATCGTTTTGTTGCAGGCCCAACAGATGATGATGGAGACGAGAGGCTTATCCAAAGAAGCAACAGTACATGTCTTAGAAAGGAGTCTGGTGCCTGCCGGTGATGGACTTTTCAGGTTTGCAAAATTACGCCTTTACTCCGTGCAGAAATAGGCAAATGTGTGCAATAATCCCACATTTCGCAACTAGTGTTACAATCCCCATAGGTATGAGGGTCAAGCCTATTGCTGTTAACCGGGCACAAGATTTTCACATACCTACTTAAGTATAATTATTGAAGTTTGATTAATGTCATGTCTTTAGTGACATTGACACTCAGATGCACAAAGACAAACAATAATTCGCGCGACATTCGTTCCACCTGCTGAAGATCGCCAACCTGGACATGAGTTGCCTTGGGTAACCTGGAAGTCTTTTAAGAGGAAACAGGGGCTGCGAGGAATTTGAAAAATAGGTATTTGAAGAAACTATTGCCGTCGTCTTACCTCAAGTCTGCCTCCGTAGAGTGCGATAGGGGGACAGCTGCAGCTCAGACCGATTATATCACAAAAAAAATTTCGTATTCCCCTTTTTTCTCCTCGAAAACAGAGCCAATTCAATTATTTTTTATATATTTTTTTAAGAAAGAGTATATCTAGGTTCCTATCATTTTCTTTTATGTTAAAAACTTTTCGAACTTGTCTGGTAGTCCGCTAATCACGGCGGTAAAAATGGCGCATTTTTTGTAATTTTTGGAGGGTCATTATTTTCTTTACTAATAAGTTGCTGAAAAAAAGGAAACAACAGGGACGTGTCTACAGCAGACCTTGATTTTAGGGGAAAAAATGAATGCTCTAGAGGTATTATTCAGGACGAAAAAAGGGGAATACATTTGTATGGAGATTCGCAGAGCCTGTTCCCTCTTTACAGACTCCGGATCCAGCAAGGAAAACCTGTTCAGGTGGAGATTCATAGACGATTCCGCCTTGGAGTGTAAATGTGGAGCTGTTCCACAAACGATGGGATGTTGTGTCCTATGTGTCCTGTCAGCTGCACGTTACAGGAACTGCAGTGCTATTCTGTAACCATCTCACCGTGAAAACTTAGGTGAAGTGATCATGGAGTGAGCTGTCAGTGTCATCCCACCAGCCGGTCTATTCTGTAATAATCTCACGGTGAAAACTTAGGTGAAGTGAACGTGAAGTGAGCTGTCATTCCACCTGCTGCTAGGGACTGACAGCTCACTCCGAGCTCACTTCACCTAAGTTCTCACGGTGAGATGGTTACAGAATAGCACTGCTGATGCTAGGGAATGTCCAAGCATTACATTTACAATCATAATCGAGATGGACGCTAGTGTTGGCCAAACACGTGGCCAAATTCTGGGCAGAGTCCATTTAGATTGTTTCTTTAATTACGGCATTCAACCGGTTAATTTTATTTTCAGATTCTCTTTCGACCAACGCATGAAAGAAGTAGCAGTGTTGCCATTTTCCAGTGAAATGTTAGGCAGAATATACGCGACTGCCACAACCCCCACATTGTGTTTTCTCGCAAAACAGATGATCGATGCCGGAATATATGACCCTGTACCTTTTCTGTTCGACGAAAAAGCGTGGCCTAATGGAAATTATAGGTTTAAAATAGTTGAAGGTGGCCATGATGTTCATCTTGATAACCCTGATTGCATGGCTGAAGATATTTCTAAGTTTCTGCTAGAAGATGGTAAAACTAAGTCAAAATTGTGATATTATTACTGGATAAATGTTTTTTTTTAAAGTTACTTATTAAAAAAAAAAACTTTTTTTGAAAAAAAAAATTTGCTGTGGCATGTCAGACGACAATTGTTAATAGGTCAAACATCACGACCAAGTAGGGAAAGAAGTTTCACCATAAAATAAAGTAGGACGAATGACTGAATAGTTAAATTTAGGTAAGGGGCCCGGGAGAGGGAGGGGGGGGAGGAAAGGGCATTCAGGTTGGTCAATAGGTTAATTCTTGCAATAAAACAAATTATTAATTCACTACTTCCATTTATTTGACACTTAATACCGAAGATTTAAATCGTTAGATTCACCCGACCGTGTCAAAAGATGGTCACGTTTCTGTCTCGTTGACAATGACATTTGAATGGTCGTGTCTCGCTCACTCATATTGAAAATCGTATCTATCGTTTCATGCGGGAAGTGTGAGCTCATTGTTCCCAATGTGGAACATTTTTCGCGCGACCTAAATACGGCGATTAATTATAGTAATATCCTTAAACTGAGTGCAGTGCAGTGGTGGCTCAGAGGTAACGGCCGCGACTTTTGAGTTGTAAGTACAAAACAGGCACTAAGTAGGTAACTTTGTGTGAATTATTACATCACCACCGCTCTCAAAACGGTGAAGGAAAACATCGTGAGCTAACCGACATGTCCTAGAACCAAAAATTCGAAGACATGTGACATCTACCAACCCGCACTGGGCCCGCGTGGTGGATAACGGCACTCTCACACAGAGGAGGCCTGTGTACTAGCAGTGGGAACATTATAGGCTGATTATGAAGTACGGTGAGGGCACATCGAACGATTTCAATCTTTTCTTTAAAACTAATACAATTGAATCACAGTAGTAATACGATATGCATCAGTGCGATTTATCGCAAAAAACATTTGAGATTCCAAGATGCCAAAAAAAACCTTATAGGTAAGTTATATTTAGACATAGCGCAAACTATGCGACATGCGACTACGACAGCTCGGCGACTAAACGCAACAACAGGCTGCGGCAGACAATTTTCATATAATTATTTTGTTCAAAGCTTTGCAGACTTGGCGTCGTGTTGCAGAGTCGCAATGACAAGTTAGGGGAATCGCATGCTCTCGCTACTTGTCGCAGCGTCTAGACGCACGGTGCACGCGCACACCCGATGACAGTCGCATGCGACAGGTCAGCGTCTTGTCGTCGAGCTGTAGTAGTCGCATTTCGCATAGTGTGCGAGGTGGTTTAAAGCTAATGAATAATTAAATACCAATAACAATATTTCAACGAATAACATAAAATTTCATTATAGAATAAATTTAAAACACAATAAATTTCGTTATAGAATGGACCAACACCAACATTTTTATTGAATTATTAATTGACAATGTACCTAGTTAATAAATAAATATAAGTAACACTGCATGATACAACATTAATAATTCTTGGACATCAATACCGTTATATATCTAGTTTAAAATACTTATATCAAATTGATAAAACCTTTCAAACCATGATGACTACAAGGATTTTTTTTTAAACCAAATACAGCCGCAATTTTTTCAAAATGGCGGCTTACTCATCTGTCATTTTTTGCCTCCACGAGTGGCAATCAATTATTAGTCACGAGCATAAATATCTGACGCATATATATATAATTCATAAGCCATTTTCTTGTGAAATTAATTACTGTAACTTTGAGAAAATAACTAATATTATAAATGCGAAAGTGAGCTTGTTTGTTACGCTTTCACGCTAAAACGGCTGAACAGATTTGGATGAAATTTGGCTCAGGGGTAGGATCTTAACCTGGAGAAGGACATGGCTACTTTTCATGGCAAACGAAGTCGCGGGCAACAGCTAGTAAAATAATGTTTTCGGAAATAATGATAGTCCTTCAGACCGACTTTCGGCCATGGCGGCCAATCTCAGCGGAGACTAGCCATCGGCGCGGGAGTCATTATAGTGCACAAGTGTGCGCAAACACAGGTGAGGTGCATTCTCTTTTCCCTTAACCCAGGTAAGCACGGGCGATATTTTTTCGCACACTGGATATTCAACGCTGCGCTTAGTGCCAAGAGTTGAAAATCCAACAGTGTGTTTTTTCGCCGAGATAGGTTGCACTGTTGGATTCTCAACGCTCGGCTGAACAACGAGAGTTCAAAATCCAGCGCGCGATAAAATCCCGCCGCGATATTTTCCGGATTAAGCAAGCGCGGGGCCCGTAGCAAATTTTACCGAGGGGCCCTTGATCTGCTATGGGTTCTTAAGTATAAAGTGGTAAATAAAAGTAATCGTTTTGCTATCAACTTTTAGAAATATGTTAAATTTATTACTGATTGTCTTAGTCAGAACAGGTGTTACGTATCACGTGTTTGTCAACGTAACAAGTAAATTCAATATACAAGGTCCCATTAGAATAGATGGGACTGTTAACAATATTGCTACAAATTTTAATTAAATTGAATTATAACTATAATAACAACCCAAATGTTTGCATGTTTGCATGACTGTGTTATGGATCTGTATAATTATTTATTTTAAGACCGAAATTGTACCCACTCTTATCTACTATATAAAAATAAGTCGGGTTTTCCTTCCTGACGCTATAACTCCAGAACGCACGAACCGATTTCCACGGTTTTGCATTCGTTGGAAAGGTCTCGGGCTCCGTGAGGTTTATAGTAGGTAGGGTAGGTGGGGTAGGTGGGGTAGGTAGGGTAGGTAGGGTAGGTAGGGTAGGTAGGGTAGGTAGGGTAGGTAGGGTAGGTAGGGTAGGTAGGGTAGGTAGGGTAGGTAGGGTAGGTAGGGTAGGTAGGGTAGGTAGGGTAGGTAGGGTAGGTAGGGTAGGTAGGGTAGAGTAGGTAGAGTAGTTTGGTAGGGTAGGTATAAGTACTTAGTGCTACCCGTGCGAAGCCGGGCCGGATAAAGCTAGTGGCAAATAAATTTTGATTTGATTTGTTCGGAAAACCGGAAAGCCCTTTCTCGGCGCGACCACGCGTTCAGGTTCACGGAACAAAAAGTTCGAACGTTCGTGTATTCGCGCGACGATCGCTTCGGCGCTGTTTTGAAACAAGTGAAATACTTTAGCTTCAATAAAACTCGCTGCGGGGGCCCTAAGCGAGTTTTATGAAAGCTCGCTTAGGGTCCCCCGGCCAACATTACGAAGAAAATTTCAAATGTTATGTATCTTACAACGACTCCAAATTTTAAATTTTAAAGCCGAATTCAGTCAGTCAATATAAACAAAAAACAATCTGCTTGCCTTTTCCCAACTATGTTGGGGTCGGCTCCAGTCTTACCGGAGGCAGCTGAATACCAGTATTTTACATGGAACGACTGCATATCTGACCTCCACAACCCAGTTACCGGGTATCACGATACTCCTTGGTAAGACTGGTTGTCAGACTTTTTTGGCCGAAGTTCAATCAGTCATCTTTTATAGATTATATATTTGAGAATAAAATACGAAGATATATAAATATACCTACACATTTAAGAGTCAAAAGACGTATTTAGGTAATAATAGTATTACAACATCATATCTCAAGTGTTTAATTATTTAATCAATAAATCATCCAAAAAAGATTCACAGAGTCGAGTACACACCCTTTATATTAATCGACTGTGATTGCTAGTTCGGTCAACTGCACGTCAGGACTACGGAAACTCCCCTTAACAGCTACGAAATAAAGGCTGCCATAAAATAACATCACGCCTGTATTTCCTTAAGGGTTAGGCAGAGGCACACCCACATTTCGCCAGTAATGTTTAAGTCCCATGTAATACGGCGAGCCTATTGCCATCAATCGGGCACAAATCCAGACTCCGGGCTGATACTGAGAAATTCCAGATGGAAAGTTTTTTTAGTCAACATCCCTTTTGTAATAATCAAGTAGGTGTAAAATAAACTTGGGAGATTTTTCAAATGCTTTTTACGATCAAAATTTGTTAAATATTCACTGTTACGATAGTAATTATTGCAATTAATTATCAATATTTTAGTGCGGTATACAAAGAGCGATATCTCATAATTTAATTTTAATAATATTGACAAAATAATCATAACAGGGTAATATTTGACAGCTATTTCCAATGTTGCCAAATTTCAGAATGAAAATCAAAGAATGTTGCTGGCAACGTGCTAATGTTACGTATTCGTGGTTAACAAAAGACGCGCAGCATTATTGTCGGCCATATTTAATATTGGGAGGAACACTGCTAACAGGCTTTACGCATGATCACAGATGGTTCACTCCGCAAAATAATTTAAATCAAAAGCGACTCTTGCTACGACATAATAAAGCGCAATCCAGGGCGCACAACGCTAATTACATACCTAAGTTGCCTCTCTTTCTATCGCATAGCTCTTATATCTTCTGACTACGTTACCCTGAATTGGCCCGACAAGACGAGCCCGCCCCGCGATCTTATAGCTTCATACTTAAAAGCGCCTTCTGTAGGTACTATTCTGTGGTATGATGTGAATTGTTCCTAAAGAATGTGTATTGCTTATGGCGATCAGCGATCAAGGTAGTCTAGCAAAATAAAGTTTAAATTTCGTTTAAAATACGTTTTGTTTATTATTAATTTATGTATCTTTATATAGATTCTTTTCTATTTTGTGAATGTCAGAACGCTGTAGGCTTAGTGGACTGTAGATTTGTTGACCATCATTATTCTGTTAAGTACCTGGTACTTGTTGAAAGACCTACACTGTCCTCCCATACCTAATAACACTGTTATTTGAAAATATTGTAAAAAGTAATTATTTTTAAAAGAGTACCTGTGGAGTTTCTTGCCGGCTCTTCTCCATAGGAAACAACCAATTGGAACCGTGCACCTAGCTTCTGACGTTTCATAAGTGCCCTTGTAGGTTTATGTGAAATAAAATATTTTGAATTTGAATTTGAAAGGTACTTACGTTATTTTTACGTATAAGCAACATTAAAAATAATCTTTAGTATAATTTACCCGTCTACGCTCAAATACAACTATACCTACGTAAATATTAAATCATATCAAATACAATTAAATTAAAATACAAATAATTAAATTTATAAAAAAAACAAATCCCTAAATTAATTTTAACTTTTTTTACGCGTAAGTAACATTAACGTAAAAAAAAAACAATACTTTCATAATTTAATTACTGTGGCCCATTTTATAGAACGTTGCTTATTAAATAGTTAACATTAAAACCAACGATACAAAGTATACTTAATCGAAATTAAATTTATAATAAAATTTATTAATTATAATAATTATTTATTATTATTATTATATTAAATTGTTAAAAACGTTAGAAAATTTAAATTTCGCGGGCTGCCTTGGCACACCCCTCGACATTCATCTAGCATCGTTCTAGAACACAGACCACAAACAAAAAAAAAACTGTTGAAAATAAGTTACAACTTAGAAGACACTCTATTGTCTTGTAAAAACGCATTTACATAAGGAAAAACTCTTTCAGGATGTGTAAAATGCACATCATGGCAACCTTCCACATCGACTCTGTAAAAATTATCCAGTGTTGCCATTCTGTCCAATAATTCTTTTGCGCCTTGCCGCCATTTTGGATTCGGCGGGACGTTTTTCGCGCCATCGCTGGCCGCTATGAGCAAAGTCGGAGGTATTGTCTTAAATAATGCGAAATAATAGTCGTTCCCATAGTTTTGTGGCGCGAGATTTTTTAGGCGATTGTCCCATGACAGGTACCTGTAATATAGGTGAAGGAAATGCTTAGAAATGGCTAGTTTTTGGTATATTTCTCCCTCCCTCTTTTCACTGCAACTCCTCTAACGCTGGTATCAGACGCTTCACTAAGGACTTTTAAATAGACTTTTTAAATAGAAATTAAAAGGACTTTTAAATAGACTTTTTAAATAGAAATTAAAATGACTTTTAAATAGAAATTAAAAGGACTTTTAAATAGACTTTTTAAATAGAAATTAAAAGGACTTTTAAATAAAAATTAAAAGGACTTTTAAATAGAATTTTTAAATAGAAACTAAAAGCACTTTTAAATAGGACTCGGCCTCAATGTTCATTTTTGTTTAATTCCATGTTAACACGACACCGATAAAATTACAGAGGAATGAACGTTCAGATGCCAAGCACATCAACCTACTACAATCTGTCAAATTACTTTAATAGATTTTCAACTTTATCACTAAAGCATAAGGTTAAAAGTTGATTGGGAAATTTTGACAGTTTCGGGTAGGTTGACCTGCTGGCGTCTGTACATCGGCCTCATTTCATGTCATTTTTCGATCATTCGGTAGGCGAATAATGGCATAATAATATGTAAAGAGTCGAAATCCAACATCGCTGGATTGGTTCACTTATTGAATTAATTTTTCACTTTTCTTTATTTTTTTCGTTCAACGACAAAAATGATGATGTCAATGTTAGACAAAAATGAACAGAAATTGAAACAACTGATATCTGCTTATGCCAGAATCATAAGTGGCGACCAATCAGAATTTCAACTGAGATTCAACTGTGTTCGAACTCGAAATTTAATCTAATTAGAGAGAAAATAGTTTTCAATCAGAAATTTCCTAAAATTGACTTTATTTTTTCACAAATTTTGCTCTATAATAATGGATGGTAAAGTGATGATTGTGAAGCCTATTTTATCACTTATGAAACGTTACGAATAACTATCGGTAAGTCATAAAATTTGGAAAAGGGCAAGTGCAAGTCGATGTGCTCTTACATCCTGTATAATGTATGATTTCGAAAACAAAGAAAAATTTCCACGGCAAATAAATTCTGAAGAAAAATAACCATGAGACTGTTTCAAGTGTCTAAAATGTGAAAATAATTAAACTAAGTACAGTCTTATCGAATAACTGAGACGTTGGCTGAGGTGGCTGTGCGGTGCGTGAGAGGTTGTCACGCCCGCCAGCGGCCGAATCTCTGAGCTGTCGCAAGACGTCAACCACAACCCTCCCCCACCGTGCAGTTATAGTCTATCCCAAAAATATCTGATGAAAATGCAAACAAATAGATCAGAAAACGAACCTGTGGATGTGAATTTGTAGTGCCACTTATTTTACGTATTTGAATACTTAAATTCAAAAATTTAAATTAGATTTTTTTGGATCACTGTATATAAGTTTTACAATGCATGTGCTTGAAAAGAACGTTTTCCAAGCAGCCAAATTGTGCGGAAGGGCCACTTTTTCACACTAGTGCTTTTTACTTTTCAGTTTTTTTTTTGGCTCCGTCGTCAGCCCGACGCAAAGTTTTAATTATTTGAGAAAAGTTTTACAAATTAGATGCTGATGACGATGTGATGGCGATGGCGATGATGATAAATATTGTTTATATCATATATGTATACGTCAGCCAAGATGTCAGATGTTACACATCATTTGCGACGTCTGTAAGGCTCGCTCGTTTTTTTTATTTCCTCGCACAATGCATAGTAAAGCATTGTATGATACACGTGCATAAAATGATTTCCGACTTGTGTCGACTTATACACTCGCGAAATCTCCTACTTTCCGCACTTGTACCTTAAATAACTATTTTCATTTAACATTGTAACCTCAATTTTCGTCGCATATTTCAATATTTTTTTTCTGCAACAATAATTGTTGGAAAAAGTACTGAAGCATAAAGTTGAAACCTTCTTAACAGATGTGTTACCGTTTCCCTTTGGCGAGTGATTGCAAAAGAACTGCAAGTGAAATGGGTTTGATTACACTTATGTCTGATACTTTTGGAATAGACCATACCCCAGGCACTGTTTACGCTAGGCCTGTAACTGAATACATCATACATAACTTACCCGACTTCGTCTTCAACGGGCATGTGTTGTATAAACACGCTTAGATCACCGGGCGCGTGTGGATTCGGAGCTACGTTTGCTGATCGCGCCACCGTTCCATTTTTATTTTCATTTCCATTAGTATACAGTGCCTCTTCTGTGTCCTGCCCGTTTGTATTTGTATACTCAATTCCATTAGTTTTCGTTGCCTTTTCTGTGTTTAGCTCGTTTGTAGTCTGCGTTTTATTTGTATTCTCATTTCCATTAGTATTCAGTGCTTTTTCTGCATTCTGTTCATTTGTATTCTGAGTTCCACTTGCATTGGCATTCTGTCCCTCGTCTTCATTTCGTTTTTCGTTGCTAGAGTTATTTTTGCTGTAAACGACAAGTTTTTATTCAAACTAATTAATGAAGTAAAAAACAAATGTATTTATATTGTGCATGGTGTAATTCTATAATGTTTTTATTTATAAACCATTGACAAGCACTATTGTATGCCATAAAACGACGACGTTCAGTACAAAATTTGAAAAATCTGTTGTTTTTTAGTTTTTTTAAAGGAATAACGCCAAAGTTGAGGGGGAGTCAACAAAGTGTGACATCGTGTGACAAGGGGGAAAAGAGTTAAAATATGAGACTTCACATCAAAGGGGGTCACACAAATATGACAACTTGTGACAAGAGCGATGTATGCGACGGCTCGATTTAAAAAAAACTTAGAAGATCCAGTTTTTTTAGCATCAGAAAAATTATTGATGAAAATTTAGGTTACCTCAATAGCCAAATAAACATCTTTAAGGTGATTTAAAATTAGAATTTCGGGTCTAAGTATTCTATCAAGTACTCAATTTGTAGCGACGCGACGCCACAAATTGGCATTCACAAGGTAGGTTTTGTGATCCATTTGTTTACATTTTTATGAGATACTTTTGGAACAGACCATAGATGCATAGAAGTAGGATTATCACTACACTTACTGATAAAAAGGATATCCATGATAATTCCTTGAGATGATGACTTCGCATTGATCTCTGGTTAGTTCCCGACGCCGCTGTAACGCTTGAATCGCCATTTCTCTGATGTACGGCTGTCATAAACATTAATAACGACTTTATTTTCCGAAAGGCAGGCTGAGATGTGCAGTACCACACAAATAAATAATAATACAGGATAGCCCATATACAACGTGTAACGCTAAATGCGCAAAACTTCAGACACCCCAACTGATTTTTAATTCAATTGACCTACTTCAGAGAGAAAAAAAATCATTAAAATAATTGTAAAGGATTTATGTGCTGTTTTAGTTTTACTGGCAATTCTGATCGTTTCTTGCGCCTGCGACGACGCTCTTGTCTTATTCATGGTACTGTATGGAAGATTCGTATTTGCATGTAAATAAAAGCCATTATTATCCCGCCGTTTAAATTGGTCGACAACAATTATTGTTTGATTACCTATTTTGGCGGGTTTGCGCATATGATGGCTTGACCTATTAATAAATAGACACGGCAACGTTTTTAATGAAGATTTTTTTTTAAATGTGACCTATATTAAAAAGTAGTTCAATTGATTCTGCTCGTTGTCTGATCAAACTATTTTCAGGTTTTGCGCATTTTACGTTACATGTTGTACTCGTATATAGGTACCATCGAAGAAGTTCATATCTATACACCGTAAGGACTATTTCTGCTTGCAGCACTCGGCCGCTATAGAACCGGGGCGGTAACAGATGTGGTTATCGTATTCACGGGATTTTGTTTTCAAATTGCTTAGATATGAAATTCTTCGATAGTACAATTTTTTTTTATAGTAATCCCCTATACTTCAATCGCGGATTTTTTTTCCACGTCTTTTCTTTTGCTTCGGGTGTCGTTGAAAAGGTCGTTCAAAAATCGCCGTGGGTGAGTGAAAACCATTTTTCGATTCAGGGATCCGTTTGTGAAATATTAAGCTTTAAATTGCAATTTTTGTTAGAGTCAAGTGTGTCCCCCCCCTGCCAGCTAAATGGTTGTTCTTGGATATTTGAAAAAAAATCACGGCAGTAGTATACACCGTGAAATCTTAATTGTTGTTTTCCCGCGGCAGAACAACTTGCCATAGGAGTACTTTCGAAGCATAGAGTAAAAAAAAAAATGTTTTTGTTTTAACATAATTAAAAAAATATTCATCAACTCAAAAACGTGAGAATCAATAGTACAGGTAATTTTTAGGTCCTACTCGAATCGCACGCGCCGCCGACAAAGGGAACAGCGATGCATAAATGTTCAAAGCAAAATAAACTCTCGCACGTGGTGATACGGCATAAACTAGTTTGCACGCAACAACACAAAATTTGTTTTCAATTTTTTTCTAATATTTTATTTGTTTATATAACGATTGTATTACCAAGACGAAATCATTTCGCTGCGGGAAAACAACCATTAAAATTTCATGTTATATATATATATTTTTTTTTTCAACTTACTTCTATCATTACAGGGTAAGGGGTCATCCATAAAGTACGTCACACGAATTTCATGATTTTTTGAGCCCCCCCCCCGTCCTTGTCACAGGTGGTCACATTTATGAGACCCCCCCCCCCCTCCCTAGTGTGACATCACATGTTTGGCAAATTTCACATCGAAAAATTATTAAATTAAAACAGCAGTTCCGAAATTAGTTTTATTTCCAGATTTTGAAATGTGATGTCACGAAACTTAGGACCCCTCCCACCCCTTGTCACACCATGTCACACTTTGTCGACCCCCTCCCCCCCCCCTTTACGTGTGATGTACTTTATGGATGACCCCTAACCTATTGCATTAGCTTAAATGCGATATTTCATCCTTAATCACTTACCTTCCGTTCAAAGTTCTCCCGCTCATAGTCTTGATAGTAATCATCATAATATCTCTGGTACTCCAAATGATCTTGAACCTGCATCCTCATAAGAGTCGGTCCAGCATCTAGCAGAATCATCTTGGTGATCTGGCCTGGGTGGATCACGCTGTAGAACAGCCCTAAAACAACAAAATGCGCCTGTATGTATTTCACGAGACTTCCTCGTTGGTCTAGTGGTCGCAAATAAGACTGCTGAACATTGGGATCCTGTGTTCGATCCCCAGCAAAGCATACACAACTATTCGACAAACTTTCGCGTAAAAATATGTACCCGATTTGCGTTACCCCCGACGGTAAATAGCTGTCAGAAGAATAGAGGTCGTCTGTTTGATTTAAACTGATAAAATTTTCGGTTTATCGATTTTTAAACAGCGTTTAGAGAACTCCTTCAATAACATTGATGTTCAATTGCACTCCGAAGCGTATCGAAAAGGCAGTGCAGCATGGCTATTGGCAAACTCTCCTGCTATGGAGTTTGCTGCATCACTTCTTTCCAGCTAAAGCACTAGAAAGTGGTGAAGGGTGGGCGTTTTGTGGGACTGTCTTATGTAATTTTGACGTTCGAAAAGTGCTGATTCTCAGCCTAGTTTGAATAAATGACTTTGAAAGAAAAGAAAAGAAAGAATAATAGGTATATTTGTCACAGAAACACGTGCATACAAAAAGACAAGAGTAGGTAAGCAGAAAACAAAATAGATCAATAATATAAATATTAATATAAACATAACAGAAATAGTCGGCAGCTGCACGTCATGACTGTGACAAGAAGGCTTCCACTCAGCATAATGCTGTGCTATGGAGGACCCAGAACACAGCGCTGGTTTTCAGTGGTCACCCGTAAAACACGTACGGAAATCAAGTCAGGTTCAGTGATTTGTTTGTACATAATATAGGTAACAAAATAAAATAAATAGTACTTAGAATATAATATAACTAAAGTACCCGTCACGAGAAGCTATAAATTATGTAAACAAACATCTTTTACTAAGTAAACATTTTATACTGCGAGATAATAATAAATTGACCATATTCAATCGACATGAAATATAGACGGGTTATATGAAAGTAACAACCTATTTAATTTAGTCGGATCATATTTTAACGACGCAAAGCGCTATCGTTTGTGTTTCTTGGTACCGGAACGCGTCCGTCGCAGGGATTGTAAACTATCGGGACGCCATTTTGAAATAAACGCGTCATTCGAGTTTCGAATGCGTACGAGTTTGTTTCATGGCTTTGCATATATCGCGGATCTGGTTGTTATTGTTAATGTTTCGTTATCACTTTTTTATTAAATAATATATTAGGTTGGGGAAAAAGTCTTTTCGCATTATAGTATGTATGAACTTGTAATAAAATCTCTTTGGCTATACTATGTGTATCTGGCTGGTTTTGGTATCATTGAAAGTTTAAATTTTAAAGAACATAATTCCAAATTCAAATTAGGAAAATGTGTGATTTTTATTTGTTTTTCGTACTGTCAAGATGAGTGAATCTAATGAAGAAATTCGATACATTTTAAAATTTTACTACAAAAAAGGTAAAAATGCAACGCAAGCCGCGAAAAAAATTTGCGATGTTTATGGACCTAGTGCAGTGTCTGTGAGAGTAGCACAAATTTGGTTTAAGCGTTTTCAATCCGGAAATTTTGATGTCAAAGATGCACGTCGCTCTGGTCGCCCTATTACGGATAAAATGGATGCCATTTTTGAAAAAGTGGAGCAAGATCGGCATATTAGTAGTTACGACGTAGCTGAAGAACTGGGAATTGACCACAAAACAGTTTTGGCGCATTTGAAAAAAACTGGGTACACAAAAAAGCTCGATATTTGGGTACCTCACGAGCTCACTGAAAGAAACCTAATGAACCGTGTACTCATTTGTGATTCTTTATTACGACGTAATGAAACCGAACCATTTTTGAAGAAGCTGATAACTGGTGATGAAAAGTGGATCACGTACGACAAGAACGTGCGAAAAAGGTCGTGGTCAAAGGCCGGTCAGGCTTCACAGACTGTGGCAAAACCCGGGTTAACTCGCAACAAGGTGATGCTGTGTGTGTGGTGGGATTGGAAGGGCATTATTCATTATGAGCTGTTACCACCAGGCAGGACCATCGATTCTGAACTCTACTGCGAACAACTGATGAGATTAAAGCAAGAAGTTGAGAGAAAGCGGCCGGAATTAATCAACAGAAGGGGTGTGGTTTTTCATCATGATAACGAGACCTCACACATCTTTAGCCACTCAGCAAAAATTAAGAGAGTTTGGCTGGGAGGTGTTAATGCATCCGCCGTATAGTCCTGACCTTGCACCTTCAGATTTCCACCTGTTTCGGTCTCTTCAGAATTCTTTAGGCAGTGTCAGGTTAACATCACGGGAGGACTGCCAAAACCACTTGTCGCGGTATTTTGATCAGAAGTCCCAAAATTTCTATAGCAATGGGATCATGTCCCTACCTACAAGATGGCAAAAAGTTATCGAACAAAATGGTACCTACATACTTTAGTTAAATGTAAACATACTATGTTAAAAAATGTTTTGAATTTTCTTAAAAAATACGAAGAAACTTTTTCCCCAACCTATTATGTTAATTAATATTTGTTAAGTACTTAATAATTTATTAAATCTTAAACAAATTCATTTTTTTTGTTGGTCCAAATGTTGTGAACTCCTGAACACTTGTTTACAAAATTTATAGCTTCTCATGACGGTTACTTTATACAACGAATTTTAGGAATGAATATTATTAAATAATTTTGATTTTGATGTTATAGGCGGGGCAAATTGGGTTTTCTATATGGTATTTCTCAGTACCAACCCGGAGTCTGTATTTGTACCTAGTTAATGGTAATAGACTCGCCTCAAAATTTTGTATGAGCCCTTATTGTCCCCTGCAGGGCAAAGGTTTGCCCTTATTGTCCCTTGCACGGCAAAGGTTAGCCTTTATTATCCCCTGCAGGGCAAAGGTTAGCCCTTATTGTCCCCTGCGGGGCAAAGGTTAGCGCTTATTATCCCCTGCAGGGCAAAGGTTAGCCCTTATTGTCCCCTACAGGGCAAAGGTTAGCCCTTATTGTCCCCTGCGGGGCAAAGGTTAGCGCTTATTGTCCCCTGCAGGGCAAAGGTTGTTGTTTAGTTTTTTTAATTTTATTGTTTATGCCATAAGAGATTATTAATATTTTTACCTACCTTGCTCACATCCCATGGAGTGTCCCACAAAGATGAATTTGTCCCAGCCAAGGTGCTTTATGGCGAAATCCATCGCGGCCAAAAAATGGAACCTCATCAGCTTCGGTCCTGGTTGATACATGAAACATTATCCTCTGGCCGGACGACTAATCAACATTAAGCTATGCTACGCTGTGCTGTGCTTAGCTGACCTAACTTTGTTGAGCTATATTCTTTTAGTTACTAATAAATTTGAGTTGCGCTAGATCTGCTATACGACTAGGTCAGTTATTACAGATTATTACTAGCTCAAGGCACAGATGAATAGAGATGGTCCACCCTGCAGTTTAGATATGAAGCTATAAGTACGCGGCGGGCTCGACTGGTCGGGCTAATTCAGTAGAGCTGCCAATAAAATATCAAGAAAAGATTACTCTTGCTGATTTTTATCGTGTATGTACAGTCACGAGCTTTAATTTGGGACCCACCTAAGGTTGAATATCGTGTAGCAAACTTTCGCCATTTAGAGCTATTATGTTAACGCTGTCACTGCACAAACAATAAACGTCATAATGTTTACCATCGACAACTTTACGTTTCTAGGGGCTAACGTCAACTGGAGCGAGGGCAAACGATCATTACCGATTTCCGAGTAATAATTACTTTTTGGTCCTGTGGTCCCATAAGAAAAAAGAAACAAATAAAAAAGAACAAAATTATATTGTCAATATATGATAGCTAGTCAACTAACCCGCTTATTCTTCAAACCTATATTAGTTAAAAAGTTTTGTCTCTTTCTCAAACATAAATATCAAAGTGACGGACCAAAACAACATATTTAAAATAAAATAGGTTTAAAGGCCGTTTATGATTATGGGGGCTTAGAAGACTTCAGCTAAAATATTGATTAATAAAATCTTTAGAAAAACAAAGTTTTTTATTCTTTATATTTATTAAGACATTTATGACACAAACCTCAATCTTAACACAATTATATAGAAAGCATGGTTAGCGGTGCACAAAATAAACACTTATCACCGAAGGCTACGACTAAATTAATTTAAATCTCTCCAGTAATTTTTTTATCATAAATATTCAAAACCGCGTATATGTGGCCTTGACATCAACCGATGAATGAATCAATTTTATAAATAGCGTTTGTTTGTTGGCTGAATATGAGGCTTTTGGCTACTTTTGTATGTGTATTTTGTGTTTTTATTTTATTTAAATGTGCGTTTTGTTTGTGCAGAATAAACGTATTTTCTTTCTTTTTTTTTTCTTTTTATATCCACCTTCATTGTCAATCACAGCCTGGAGCCGGTTACGCATGGATCCAATCAATTTGTCACATATGTCAGTACCCCTTAAACTTTCCCAGACTGTGAGGCAGTGATCCATAAGTGCTTCTCTAGTTCTTTCGTTTCTATTTGACCATTTTTGAACCATTAAGCCCCATAAATTTTCTATAGGATTTAAATCGGCACACTTTGCAGGCCACGGAATACGATTTAAATTTGCTCTATTATTGTCGAACCAAGTTCTAACGATTCTTGCCGTATGAATTGTTGCGTTATCTTGAACAAAGTTTATTGGAGCAACATCTTCTTGTGGATAATATAGTTGCAATGTTGGAAGGACACTCTCGTCTAATAAATCGACATAATCTTGAGCAGTGGCCCTGGGTGGTAAATTTATTAGTTCTCCAATGCCGGCTGAACTAATCCAGCCAGACATGTTAACTGTAATGCGACCAGACGCGTTGTTAGCTATGACGTGGTCTTCCGTGTATCGCGTCCTGTCAATTCGCCACAAATGTAGTCTGCCCGTTTGGGAAGATTGAATAGTCTTTTCATCGATGAAAGCCGTCGTCGTCCAATCAAAATTTAGATACTGACGTGCGAAAATAAGTCGAGCAGCTTTATGGGCATCCGTCAACGCAATTTTTTTTGCAGGCCGCCTGTGATGCAGTCCCATAGCTTTAAGATGCCTTCTAACTGTTGAAGGGTGGACTTCAAACGCTTCCGCAAAATGCCTCGTTGGCGTAAATCCATTCATCAGGTATTGCCTTTGCATCAAGCGGCTCTGCTCTTGTGTTATAACTTGCGGGTGATGGTTGTTTCGTCGTAAGTCAATAATATTTTCCTCTTTCCCGTGGCGTCGAACCCAGCGGCGAACTGTGTTTCTTGTCACATTTATTCGTCGCGATATCTCGTGAATGCCTACTCCTTGTTCGTGCAAATCAATAATTTGGAGCCTTATTTGGTCACGATTAGCCGCAAGCATTTTATGAATTGGTAAATTATATTTTGTGAAAATATCACATTAAACTATTTTCTTAAATGACACTGACACGACACATGTTCGTAATTAGAAAATCGTAATGATAGCTTTTTGCAACGAGGTTATCATTTCATAGGTCGATTAGATAAGACATTTTATGTCTTAACTTGACATTCAACATTTCAACCTTAAAGCAAAGTTTCAAAGTTTCGACCTTATTGCATTATGATTGTTCTAACAACATTTAACGGAAATGGGTCCCAAATTAAAGCTCGTGACTGTACGTCGTATCGCGAGACCCGTGCTTTGTAGAAACGAATCGTAGCCACACAAAGAGCAGCATACGTTATGTTTGTACCCTTAATATAGTCTATGAGGAGCGAATAAGCTAAACAGAGCACAGCACAGCATAGTGCAGCACAGCGCAGCTTAATGTTGATGAGTCAACCAAGGGCTGTTTAGGACCCTTAGTACGAATACCAAGAAAAACAATATCGTGAATTAGAGCACTTCTAGCACGGGCTTGCATTGTGTCTGTTGTTTAAAAAAATATTCAAGACACTGTATAGAAATTAAGTGAAACGCAATACTCAATGCATGAATCTTTTAAAACAATTGAGACAAATGGAGCACGTACGTCACTTGGGCAGCAATGAAACTGTGACTTAGTATGTCAGGATTTTTTCGAAAAAAGAATACTCTGCTGATCAGCGAAATTTCGAACGGGATAGAAAAGTGTGATATAGGGGTGAAAAAACTTTTTTTTATTTTATAGACCTTGTTGCCCCGATCAACGGAATTGGCCTGAATTTTCCTGCTCAGATTCCGAATCGGAAACTCCCGAATGCTAGTCCATGCCTCTAGCTTAAGCAGGGGGTAGCATTCTTTTTTTAAAGCTCTGACAAATTTCCAAGTCTGTCACCTGCAGGCCACATGACGGCCGCAGGTCATTGTGCGCACTCCGGCGCCCGTTGGCCCTGCTGCGGATAGGTAGAAAGGTAGATGTGTAAATGTGGTGCTGTTCCACAAACGATGGGACACTGAATATTGTGTCCAGCGCGTCCTGTTGTCTGCACGATACAGGGAACTGATGGAAGGCTACTGCAGGTGCCAAACTCGTAGCCAAATTGTGGGTCGACTCTTTAGATTCCCATCGACGCACTAAGGAGGGAGGAAGTTTGCGGTTTCCCGCTCCCTTTCTGCCGATTCTCTGGCATCCTAGATCGTAAACCACTTGTTTGTGACCCAATATAAACTCGACCTAGACAAGGCATGCGAGCGGAGCAAAAAAAATGCCGATCTCGAGGCGATTTTAGTTGATCAACTTAAATCGGTTCACGAATTGAATGACAATCGCTAATGAGAACATGTTTTTTCCCTCAAAAAGTTTATAAAATAATAAATAAAGTTAATAAAGTTTATTCCCTCTCAACTTTTTGTGTGCGAGTCGGTTCATTTTGATGACGTCACCGTGGAAGCAACAACTTGTCGAACGTGAGAACGATCCGTTCAAGTTAAAAACGATTTTTATCTGTGGTGGCAGTATTGTTTGCTGTCAAAAGTGACTGCGTGCGGCCAAAATGACTACCTTATAAAATGTATTTCCTTCCGCAAAATAAGTCTCAGTTCGTCAATTAAATATTTCTAATTTCGCGGATACATGTTGGTACGACATTGTTTGACGCCATTTTGAGGCAACTGCCCGTTCGGTCCGATTATCGGTGCGAGCGTGAGAACGCAATTCGTATCGTTTTTTCTTGATCAATTAAAAGATGATCAACTAAAATAGCCTCGTGAGAACCCCGCTTAAGCCTTGACTGTACTTTTCAAAATCTAAAAACGGATTTGCAAATCGTGGTGGTTTGTTGTACAGACGCCAGCAGGTAAACCTATCAGAAACTGTCAAATTTTCCCAATCAACTTTGAACCTTATGCTTTAATTTTATTTACACTTCCATAAAGTTGATGTTTCTTTAAGTGGAAATAACATCAATTGGAAACAATTATTTAAATAGACCTTATGTAGTTTATTTATTTATTTAGAGGTATAAAAATTGTGTATATTGAAACTGTTGGTACTCGCCGTCACTTGTCCATAAGGGTTCATTAGAAAACCAGCGTCAGACAGTATTTGTCGGGCATTAATGCTGAAATGAACCTTTTTGGCGCAGCCGTGAGGCACACACTATTATTGATTTATAATTATTTTCAGTTTTTATTTTTTTGATACTATTTGTGTTTCACGACCTGTGTCCAATTTAATATTATTCTTTATTTTCTTTCTTTCTTTCATTAGTGATAAAGTTGAAAATCTATTAAAGAAATTTGACAGATTGTAGTAGGTTGATGTGCTGGCGTCTGTACATTACGGCGTAATTCGGGTCGCCTCGTCGTAGGGCACGGTTTAATACTGAAAGAATTATAATCTGAATCTTCATCATCCTACACTACACTGCGTTAAAAATTAAGTTTCCAAAGATGTAAACAAATATGTGTAATTGGAAAAATTACTCTCTAGGTTTAGTTTGTGCTACAACTTCAACATTTACTGTGACTTTTTAAAAAGAACATCACATTTAATACAAACTTACCGGAAGGAAACGCATCAGATAGGCCGTTGCCAGGCATATCCAATGCAACAAAGTAGTATTGTTCTGTCATCAGCTCTATGAGGGGCTCGAAGACCGAGGAGCTGTCCTGTCTCCCGTGCACCAGAAAGACGGGGTCCCCGTCTGGATGACCGTGGCCCACCACTGGATAAAAGACAAGAAAGAGTTTAGTGTTTGTGCTGCCTATCGTTGAAGTCAAACTAATTGTTAAGCCAAATGACTACCAACTTAAATTGTCCGTGAATATACGGACAATTTAAGTTGAAAATCACAACTCAACAAATCTTTGACAGAATTGTATAAAATGGCTCTGCCAGCACGGGAAGTTGACGTAGGGTACCGATGGGGTCTGGGACTGGTGCTCGACAGCCGATGGGATTTCGGCCCCCACTTTCGGCGGTTGGCGCCCAAGTTGTTGGGCGCGGCTGGGGCGCTGTCAACGCTGCTTCCCAATCTGGGGGGCCCGAGCGCCGCTTGTAGGCGGCTCTACGTGGGGATCGTGCGATCGATGGCCCTTTACGGGGCCCCGATCTGGGCGGCTGACCTGACGGCCGGTAGCATCTCTGTGCTGCGAAAGCCGCAGAGAGCTATGGCCGTCAGAGTCATCAGGGGGTACCGCACGATCTCCCACGAGGCGGCTTGTGCACTGGCCGGATCCCCGCCCTGGGACCTGGAGGCGAAGGTACTCGCGTCACTGTATCGGTGGCGCGAGGAAGCGCGGGCGCGGG
This sequence comes from Xanthia icteritia, assembly GCA_949128155.2. Classification (NCBI taxonomy): domain Eukaryota; kingdom Metazoa; phylum Arthropoda; class Insecta; order Lepidoptera; family Noctuidae; genus Xanthia; species Xanthia icteritia. The sequence goes on along the minus strand of OY855862.1, from coordinate 4,328,149 downwards.
GCGAGCGACCGATGCAGCGCCATTTGGAGCAGCGTCGGTTGCAGCTTCGCGAGGTCCTGGTGGCGGAATGGCGGGACAGGCTTTCACGCCCTACCGCCGGCCTCGTCACCATCGAGGCGGTCCGGCCAGTGCTCGACCTCTGGCTCGGGAGGAGGCACGGCTCCCTGTCATTTCGGGTGACACAGGTGCTCTCGGGGCATGGTTGCTTCGGGAAGTACCTGTGTCGCATAAACAGGGAGCCGGACGCCCGGTGTCACCACTGCGTCGACTGCCGGGAGGACACGGCGCGGCATACGCTGGCAGAGTGTGCCGCTTGGGAGGAGCCGCGCCGTGCCCTCGTCTCAGGAGTAGGCAGTGACCTGTCGCTGTCGGCCGTTGTGAATGCAATGGTCGGCAGCGAGGAGTCCTGGGACGCGGTGGTATCCTTCTGCGAAGTAGTAATCTCGCAGAAGGAGGCTGCGGAACGGGAGAGAGAGATTTCATCCTCTCACCCGGCCCGCAGCAGGCGCACCGGGCGTCGGCGGAGGGCGGACAACGCCCTCTTCCAGCCCCCCTAAATGGGTCCAGGGGCGACGGACCCGGGGAAGTCCGTCGCCCCCCATACATCTGGACCCGAGGTGGCGGCGCGTAGTGTTCCACGCGCGCCCCTCTTAGACGTCGCGGGGGGAGTCAAACACCTCACTCCCCCCGCTCGACGAGACGGAGCCCGCAGAGGCGGGCTGGCACCAGTCGGGGTCGCGGAAGATTTGAACGTTCCCGCGACCCCGGCGTAGGTGTGAGATGGAACACCGGGGTGGTTTTTAGTCAGTAAGAGTCTGACAGACCCCTTCGCCCGCCCCAGGGCGGAGGACATCCATGAGGATTTTCCACCCCGAACAAAAAAAAAAAAAAAAAAAAGGGTACCGATGGGGTGTCGGGAGGACACGGCTCGGCACACTCTGGCAGAGTGTGCTGCTTGGGAGGAGCCGCGCCGTGTCCTCATCTCAGGAGTCGGCAGTGACCTGTCGCTGCCGGCCGTTGTCGACTCGATGGTCGGCAGCGAGGAGTCCTGGGACGCGGTGGTATCCTTCTGCGAAACAGTCATTTCCCAGAAGGTGGCTGCGGAAAGGGAGCGGGAGATTGCTTCCGCTAACCCGATCCGCAGCAGACGCACCAGGCGTCAGCGGGGGGTGGATAACGCCCTCTTCCAGCCCCCCTAAATGGGTCGACGGATCTGGGGAAATCCGTCACCCCCTACTTCTTAGAACCCGAGATGGTGGCGCGTAGTGTTCAACGCGCGCCTCTCTATGATGTAAAGAGGGAGTTTAACACCTCACTCCCCCCTAACTCGAGGTGGCCCACAGGGGCGAGCCGGCACTAGCCGGGGATCGCGGAAGTCGCATAAGATCCCGTGGTCCCCGGTGCAAGTGTGAGACGGAACACCGGGGTGGTTTTAGTCAGTTAGGCCTCTGCCTCGAATTTTGCGGGCAGCGGGGCGGCAGCGGCGGAGGCGCGGGAGCGGCAGGATCTTATGCGTAAAATCAAATGGACCGGTTCTCGAAAACAGCGGCGTGGCAGCGGCGCGGGGGCGGGTAACGAGCGGTGCACTCCAATCAAGCGGTGGCCGCCCGCATTGCGCGTTTGCATTGTAGTATAGTGTTGTACATTTTTTTTTGTGACGTAACGAATGTTGTCGCCGTTTTTCAGACATTTCGTTCGCGAATAAAAACAAATATCTCGACAACACAACCACGAACATAACACTACACCGCTATAGTGCCGCGCGATTTGCCCGCTGGTTTGGAGAACAGGTATGCGTTGCCCGCCCCGCTCCCGCGCCGCCGCCGCCGCCGCCCCGCTGCCCGTAAAATTCGAGGCAGAGGCCTAAGAATCATCTCAGAGGACATCCATAAGGATTGCCAAGCGTAACCAAAAAAAAAAAAGGTTGCCGATGGGGGTTTTCATGAAAATTCACGCCAGCAGGTGGCGCTACTGCCTTGTTCGGAATGTAATCTCATATAAACCTATAGGAAATCAGCACTGCCCGTTCAGCGTTGTTTGGAAACATATCTTTATGCTAATACACATCATTCGCCAGTCTGACACCTACATAATCATTTGATAAACCTGCTGCTTAAGAGGGAACAGGGCCTGCGATTCTCATTACAATGTATTCCCCTTTTTTCTTCCTGAATAATGCCTCTTAAGCAATCTTGTTTTTTCATAAAATCAAGGCCTGCTGTGTGGACACGTCCCTTATTTTTCTTTTTTTTCAGTAACTTCTTGGTAAAGAAAATATGACACTCCAAAAATTACAAACAATGCCCAATTTTTACCACCGTGGTTAGAGGACTACCAGACAAATTCGAAAAGTTTTTAACATAAAAGGAAATGATAGGAACCTAGTCATACTCTTTCCTAAAATTTAAATGTAAAAAATAATTGATTCGGCTCAGTTTTCGAGGAGAAAAACGGGGAATACGAAACGCCGATTTCGTCAATCTTTTTTGTGATATAATCGGTCTGAGCTGCAGCTGTCCCTATCGCACTCTACGGAGGCAGGTAACACGACGGCAATAGCTTCTTCAAATACCTATTCTTCAAATTCCTCGCAGGCCCTGTTCCCTCTTAAGCCCACGTTCGCACGGACGTAATAAAATCGCGGCGATTTTTTTTCGTGCACTGGATTTTCATCGCGCTGGGACGAGAGTGCGTCCCAACGCGTTCGATTCTCAACGCTCGACTTAACACCGAGAATTGAAAATCCAGTGCGCGATAAAATATAATCCGTTCGCGATTTTATTACGTCCGTGCGAATGTGAGCTAAAGCCAATGTCAGACGCTTCACACAAGTGAATGTTTCACTCAGGTGAATAGATCACTCAAGAGAATGGTTCGCTCAAGTGAATGACAATGGTTCACTCAGGTGAATGAGTCACTCAAATAAATGACAATAGTTCATTCATTCACTTCAATGAAGGTTAATTTTTTATTCATTCCACCATTCCACGTCCACACGACTCTGACAGAATTATATAGGAATGAACGTTCATCAGCTCCTTTCGTTTTATTTTTCAATCATTCGGTAGGCAACTGAAAGATGCCGAGTGTCGAAATCCAACATCGTTAGATAGGTTTACTAATTAATTTATTTAACACTTTTGATTAATTTTGGGTGTAGACTTTTCCCTTCGGAAGAAACCGAATTAAAGGCAAAAATTTACAAAAAGTGAACCGTCTGATATCGACTTTACTAAGCTGGTGCTTTAGGCACGCAGCGCGGTGCGGGACAAACGTGTCGCGAGAGTTCTGTTCTCATATAAACAAGCGGCACTATGCCAACGGCGTCGACACTAGTCGGCGGCAGTCGTAGACGCTCGACAACCTGCTACTGCCCGCTCGTGTATTATGTATATGAGTACTTGCCGCTGGCAAAACTTTTCTGAATTAATCCACAAAGTACCTAACTACTATTTCTGTTGTGAATGGTCAACAAAAAATCTAATCAACCCTAAAGAGTGCTAACATTTTCGAGCTCGCTTCGGTCGCTCTTGTATTCTAGTTAATTGTTTAGCTTTTATGCATAATTTGACAAAGTTATTCCTTATATGAATGTACAAACGAAAACCTAACATATACGAGGTGAAGTACAAAACTTATCGAGCTCGCTTCGTGGAGCTGAATATGGAACCCCATGAAAATAAACGTGTCCGCACCCATGGGGGGGCGTCTACAACTAAACGGCCTAGGGCGACCAAGACTGCTAATCCACATCTGCCTGCACCGCGCAGCTACCTCAGGCACCATCTCAGTTCAAGATCTCATGATCCCCGGTCCAAGTGTGGGATGGGAACACTGGGGGTGGTTTTTAGTCAGTAGGAGTCTGACTAACCCCTTCATCCATGAGGATTTTCAACCCCAGACCACACAGACAGAAAAAGGCACCATCTCAGTTACTGTAAGTCCTGTTAAGTATTTTTTGTACAGTTGAATAAAGGGGGTACTCCTCTAGATAGGGGGTGGCTACCGAGATAACGACTAATAGAGAGTTATAGAAGAAAAAGGGTTCCCTATCTATGTTCTATGTTCTATGTTAGGGGGTTTGGTTTCCGCACTTAGTCCGTCAGGTGGACCATTGTGCGTGGGCCATAGCGGCCGTTTGGTTATTCCAACCAGCCCACCTCCCTCCAGAAGCTGATTAGGTCTCCTGGTCTGTTTAGAACGTCTGTGTATGATCTGGGTGACCCGAGGGTTTCTGTTCTAATCTGGGTGACGCCCGTACATTCGAAGAGTACGTGCGCAACGGTCTCCTCAGCCTCCATGCACGCCCTGCACAGAGGACTGTCCGTTATGCCTATTGTGTGGAAGTGCTTGTTTAGCGAACAGTGTCCCGTGATGGTCCCCGTCACCAGGCGCAGGCCGTTCCTGTCCAGGCGTAGCAAACGCCTGGTCAGCCTGCTGTCCAAAGATGGCATAGCCTCCTTTGACTGTCTGCAACCTGGTGTCGAGGTCCACCAACGTTCCGCTTGTGTGTGGGTGAACTTCTGCAGCCACCTGCGTATTTGGTTGAAGGGTATGGGTACGATAGGCTCGGGTCCGCAGGCTGCCGTGCTGGATCCACGTCTAGCAAGTTCGTCAGCCGCGTCGTTACCTAGCGATCCGCTGTGTCCTTTTATCCATTGCAGTGTCACCGTGTTGCGGCTAGATACCGTTATTTGTTCTAGTGCATCGTGACATTCTAGTATTAGCTTCGAGGTAGTATATTTCTTCCGTAAGGATTGGAGAACTGAGGCGCTGTCGGAGAGTATGCGTATGTGGCTGTCCGTAACCCTCCTGGCTTCTAGGGCGTGGACCGCTTGTATGATGCCCACACACTCCGCCTGATAGACGGTGTTGAACATTCCCAGCGGTCTGGATATATTTATGTTGAGGTCATGTGAGAAAACTCCGACTCCGGTACCTGAGTCGGTCTTTGATCCGTCGGTGTAAACTCTCATCTCTTTTGGGCCTGAGTAGTCACACTGTTCTTCTGTAAGTGTTATATTGTAGTGCCTTTGAAAGTGGTGTGTTTTCGGGGCTTTGTCGCAGGGTGATGCCATCATTGGCTCACGTTTGATCGCATCCTCCTTAATGCGTATGTGCTTAACTCTGGAGTCGTTGCATAGGGTTCCTGTTAAATGGAGCCTAAAGGTGGCCAGGGCCGCCTCCTCCCGCACGATGAGGTGCAGAGGTGGCAGTCCCAGCATTGCCTGTAGGGCGGCGGTGGGTGCAGTTCTCATACTACCAGTGATTGCGACGCAAGCAAACCGCTGTAGTTTTTCGAGATCTTTTTGGGCTGTGCACCGGTCTGTCCTGGACCACCAGACCAGTGAGCCGTATGTGATAATCGGTCGGATGACTGTGGTGTATAGCCAGTAGGTGACCTTGGGGCTGATTCCCCAATTCCGACCAAGCAGTCGTTTGCACTGCCACAGGGATATGCTGGCTTTTGTGGTGATATAGTTCGTGTGTTTTGCCCAGTTAAGTTGTTTGTCCAGATAGATGCCCAGGTATTTGGTTTCAGCTGAGAGGCTTAGGGTTGTTCCGAAGAATCGTGGCAGTTGTAGTGTTGTCAGTTTCCTCTTCTTCGTAAAGAGAACCAGTTCAGTTTTTGTAGGGTTTACTGAGAGTTGGTGGTTGTTGCACCATTCCTCTACTACTAAGGGTTCCCTATCCATTTGCATAAAATTTTAAGACCTAATATAACTTAGCATAATGTTGTTTGGCATAATTATATTTTCGCATAATATGATTACGCATAACAGCTTACGCATAATTTTTTTAAGCATATGTTCTCTAACCATAATAATGATTAAGCATAATATTCTAAAGCATACATTTATTAAGCATAAAGTTAAAGCATGCAAGCAAGCATGCAGCATGCAAGCAAGCATGTAGCATGCAAGCAGGCATGCAGCATGCAGCATTCAAGCGAGCATGCAACATGCAGCAGGCAGGGTTTCTGTCACGGCTCCGGCACTGCGCGCCTCCTGCGGCCCCACGCGTGCTAATCGTCGCAGACGGCTTTCGCTCACCACCGCAGCTTCGGCTTGTTGGCCGGCTTCGCCGGCCAGCCTCAGCCGCGGTGGCTCGCTCGACACACAAACACGACTACGTGGAGTCGGTTTTGCAGCAATTCGGTTCTTAGGCCTATTTGTTTTGGCATAAATTTGATTCGCATAACGTTAGTTATGCGAATCAAATTTATGCCAAAACAAATTAGTCTTTAAGATGATTATGCCAACATAAAATGTATGCCTAAAAAAATTATACCGAAGTATTATTATGCCAAAACAAATTGTGCCAAAATCGTTATGCCGAAGTATATTAGGACAAAGAACATTATGCGAAAAGAAGGTATCCCAAGAAAAAGTGCGCCGACCACAAATAAATTGGACTAAGGATACGAGAATGATTGTTGGATTTTCAAGGCTCGGCTTAATACCGAGAGTTGAAAATCAAATGCGCGGTAATTTATGGAGAATGGTGATGATGTTAGTTGAACAAAGGTTGGTAGCTAACTGGCAACTTCGATTAAACAATGTTGTTAGGCCCCTAACAACATCCATATAATGTCACAAGTTAAGGGGGAGGGACGGGTCAACAAAGTGTGACATGGGTCGAATCATAAGCTTTGTGACGTCACATGTATGAATCTAAAGTAAAACTACAGCTCTAACGAAAAACACTTTAAAATATTACCAACTTTATCTTTATTATTATAAGGTTTAAATTCCATGGCTTCAAAGTCCATGGACACAAGATGTTTTGTAAAATTTCTACAATGTTTGATTTATTGTTGAATTTATGAAAATATATATAAATAAAATTGTAAGTGCTGTTTTAATTTAATCATTAAATTTATAATTGAAAAGAAATTGACGTCACACCAGGGAATGTGAGGTCACACAAATGCGACCACCTGTGACAATGCTCCAAAAATATTATTAATTAGTCATTTATGAATGGATGAATTATTTATCTTTTACGTAACTCATATAAGTTTGTTTTAAGCATACAAAATTTATTACACACACAATGAAAATAAATATTGGCAGTTTAAATTTGCATAGCACAGCTAGGCTTCTACAAAATCTTGGATTAGGTAAGTATTATGAAAAGACAAATATTTCTGTATGACCAATCTGTTTGTCCAACTGTACAGACATTTTGCGTACCTAGCTTTAGAGGTATAAGGCTGACTGTCCACTGGAGCAAAGAGGAGAGGAGTGGAGCGGAGCTGTGCCTATATTAACCAATGGAATTGCATAAATTCTCTGGAAGCGAGTTGGGGAAGCGGAGTGGGGAAGCGGAAAAAACCTGGCCCTCTCAAACTACTCGTCGCGTGTACTCGGCCTATCTCCGCACAGTCCGTAACTCCGCCCAATGGGCTTCTTGGTTTCATTTGCCTGCTTTACGATTCAGGGATACACAGAGATTTATCACGAACTAGCAGCGCCCCGGGGTTTCACCCACAAAAGTCTTGATCCCGAAAGAATATCAGGATAAAAATGTCCTATGTCCTAACCCAGGTCATGGTCTACTGATGTGCCAAATTTCATCCAAATCCGTTCAGCCGTTTTAGTGTGAAAGCATAACAAACAAAGTTACTTGCGCATTTATAATATTAGTAAGGTTTTCCTGCAGAACTTAGGAATGACACAAGAATGAAGACTTAGGCATACGTGTGAAGTTTACCAGCGTAACCCATCAAACAATCGCCTAATAGAATCCATTTGCAAGTAAGCGCTCAACAGTTTTCACAATTAGGTATATTAATTTACGTTTTGAGTGTATTTTTTTCTTATGAACAATTGCTAGTTCATAAATATAATGCGTAGATATTTGTCAGGTTAATAAATGTGAGACAAAAAAGGGCCAAGGGGTGGCAGCCTAGTTCCAAGGTGGGGGGAGAGGGTTTGTTGCCCCTCCCTTAGTACGCCCATGATTGTTCAAAGTTACCGAAATCATGATTGTGTACATAGCTTGTACCTATGATAAAACAAAATTCAATAAGCTTCTACTTGAAGTCCACCACAATTATTGATGGCGTTCGTAGCCTCGCAAAGGTCCTTCACAGTGCAGGTGGTTTTGCACGAAGAGCACAACAGGAAAATAAGTTAGTGATAAGTTTGTGAAACGGCTCCACAGTCACACTTTCATTTACCGGAGTACTTCCATCAAAATAATTGGTAAAGAGATTTCTTGGTGGGCCATTGCAGTTGGTGGCCCCTGGGAGCTCTTCTGCAGGCTCAAAATATTAGGGACTAGCTTTGCCCTGCGGTTTCACCCATATAAGTCTCGATCACATGAAAATATCGGGATAAAAGTATCCTATGTCCTAATCCAGGTCATGGTCTAGTCATGTGCCAAATTGCATTCAAATCCGTTCAGCCGTTTTGGAGTGAAAACGTAACAAACAAACATACAAAAAATCAAATCTTGGTCAGTTGGTCGTCTTTTCTCTATAAAATATTAGTTTAGATAACATGTAATAATATAGGTAAATACTTACAGGCCAGTTTTCCCCAGGGCACTCGGATGAACCAGTCACGTCGGCCTTTCATTTTCAATAAACAATTTTTACACAACAATTCAAAATAATTAAGTTTACGCAATGAAAATATACAACTGGTATTTGAAGTTGCGTTTGCGTATCGGAATCAATACAACCGAAGTACCAAGTGAAACTACATTGCCAAGGCTCGAAATAGTTAAAGATTCACATGTTAATGTATTTAAATTCTATACGTAACCTTTGGATTCACATTTGATGAATTGGTTTTAAAATATTCAATCACGGCATTTTATTATTGATTTTTCATCTGATGCATCTGAATCAAATGCAAGACTGAGATATTTGTGACATATTTAGCATGTTAATACTTCAGTGCTTCCGCAGCGCGCGTAAGGGTAAAAGAGATGGAACAAACTCTCATGCTAAAAAAATATCATCTTTGTAAAACCAACTACGATTTTGAGTTTTGACAGATTGTTCGATGACTCTAGTGTTGGACGTAGTTAGTTTTCACAAGTAATCGATAACTTTAAACAATGACAGTTTCGACAGGTGAATAAACTTAGAGATTTTCATCATTTATTTTATAATTTACATTTTACGGACCAACTTTCTTTATAAGATTTTAAAAACTTTTTCACATGCGCTGCAACACTTTCGGGGTGAGTTATATGCACATCATGGCCACCCGTGACGGTTATAGTGAAAAAGTTGGGAACCATTAAGCGACATTTTTCTATAATGCTAGCTGCAAACTGTTTTCCCGGTGGGTCGGCGATATTCTCAGAAGATTCAAGAATGAGCGTGGGTGGCGCATGCTCTGTTATCACGGTGAACAGAGTTTCTTCTGACAGGGCAACAGTGGCTATTTTCTTCATTCTTGGCTCCCATGATAACCTGTGAAAGCAAAATAACAATTTACACTGAAATATAGTGCTTATCTTTTAGAATATTACGACGTCTTGTCTTTTTGGTTCTGTAATTCATAGCATGTATTTATATATATTATAAACTACATTAAATTTTGAGATGCAGCGTCAACAAATTCAACTGAGTTTTGCTGTAAATTTACTTTTTTATCATTTTACGCGATAATTATGTTCTTCAGGAAACTGTTAGAATGTTATAAAACTCTTCAACTAGACTTACTTGAACTTTCCATTACCAGCTGGCACCAGTGATCTGGATAGAACCACTTCAGCTTGATCCTCTGATAAACTTCTGTTTCGAACTAATAAATGCACTGCTTCTTCAAGCGTTAATCGCTTTGAACTTCCGGCGTTCCACCTTAAAAATTAAAAATAACTCTAAAGTCACCCACAAAATGATCCTACGTTATTGAGGGCAAGATTCACAGATCGCACTTTGGGATTAATATGCTATGTAAAGGTAGCGTTTCATACGATTACGAATATGAACCTTGTTCATATTCATGATGTAAGTTCATATGCGAGCAGGTGTTTTATCCGAATATGAATCTTATGTGGTAAGATATGGACATTATTAAGTATCGGTATAGGCTATCGGCAAATAGGCTCGGCAGCGGTTAAATGCTAAACACTAGCCTAGTTAGCGAATCCTACCACTAAGCCTCCATGCTACACACATCACAATATTAAAGCTAAGCCTAATTAATACATTTAAGGAAAGTTTTGGGTATGAACGTGGATGGCTATAAGAGTAGGGAAAGACAAATGAACTATATGAAAGATGATATGGCTACAAAGGTGGTGTATCAAAGATGATCGAGGTGAAGAGTAGAACCATTCAGCAACTAAAAACAAAAATGCTGCGCTGACCCTAAATAAATTAGGATAAAGTCAAGAGAATGAAGATAATAATTAAAATGGCGGGATAGCTTACCTTTCATAACTATCATAATACGAGTCATATAAATACTGGTACCATAACAAAGGGTTATGGTGAGGATAGTAATACGCTGATATCGGCGGAGCAGGGTCAATGTGCACCATTTTTACTATTTTACCCGGAAACAGGTGATTGTAGAGGATTCCTGTACATTAAAATTACAACGTTAGTTTGAAAATCATCATATGTTTAGTTTCATTTAACTAGGCGCTAAGGCTATTAAAATAGTAATAATATACCAGCCTATTACTGTCCCACTACAGGGCAAAGGCCTCTTCTCATAAAGAGAAGGCATGAGCATTGATCACCACACTTACTTAAAGCAGGTTTGCAATTTCAGATTTCTATTACTTATAATGTAAGTTCAGGTTTCCTCACGATGCTTTCCTTCATAAACTTAGAAAGTACATTTTGAATAGAAAAAGTCGTATTGGTACTTGCCCGGGTTTAACCCCACAAACTCGTGCATGCGAGGCGGGGCCGTGACTACTGGGTCTGGGGTATTTGCTAATCATTAATTATCTCCAAGCTCCGAATGAGAGATTGAATTTCACTTACCTATACTAAAGCCCATGGAATGTGACAAATAAACGAACTTGTTCCATTTCATATGTTTTACTATTATACGGACCGTTTCCACAATACCCAGTTGAGAAACAATAGGCCCAGGAAGAAATGGTTCTGATTTGCCGTGGCCTGTAACATAATCATATAATATTTAAAACGAGGTTTGAACCATGGAGATCCAAATCTTCTACCATACCTATTTAGTTTTTTGATTAATACAAATCAATGGCTTACCAGGCATATCGAAAGCAACATAATAGAAAGTGTCAGGCAGCTGTTCCACCAAGAGAATGAAGGTAGCAGCGCTATCCATGTATCCATGTACTAAAAGTATTGGTGGATTAGCCGGATCTCCCCAGGATATCACTGAAAAACAGTTAAAAATATTATGTAATGTGTGAAATACAGTATCGGCGTCACACGTGTTAAATAGTACTAATTATCTACTTATATCTTAAAAATTTGTAGCAAAGTTACATCGAGCAATTTGTATGCGGAGCCATAGCCGAGAACTTTATGACTAAATGTATAGTATTTTCGAATCACAAAGGAATCGTTAACTTTTTGACGACATGACTACTACATGTCACATCACTACTCACCAAACGGGGTGATACGTGAGTTAGCCATTAGAATTTCTACTTTATGTTCTGAGCAATAAATTACAAAATGGATTCGGAAAATTAAGAAGCACTGATTGACGTTATCTGTTAAGAACCATGTCCCACTTTCGTTGCAAATGAAAAATACACAAATTTCAACCTTACTGCACAAGTAAAAAGTCTATAATGGTTTTGTAGAGATTTGACAGCAGGCAAAAGGTTGTAAAACTTTACTTGTGACGAAATTATCGTGATTTAGAAATAATAATCATAAATATGGTGAACTTACTTGCAATTCTCCCCCACGTAGCGTCCACAGTCCATTCCTTCACTATCTTCTTCATTTTCATAAATATGAACTTACGTAGGTTACAATCACAATACAAAGTTTGATTTTTTATCTTTATTCTCTATAGCATCGCATTTTGTTATCTTTCTAACATACAATAGTGTGATTATTTATAGATAAATGCATAACCTAGTCATAACGATGGAACAGCAGAGAATCAAGCGGATAAACCAAAAAATTTAGGGCACATCTAATAATTACGATTGCGTTATTTACAATGCTAACAAGTTATGTAAAAGATAAGTGGCTACCTACTAGTCATACGTCGATTCAAAGTCTAACATAGCAGGAACTGGCTTTTTGTTGTGTAGGCACGGGCATTACCTCAAAGAGTGTGATAAGTTTTTATGATTAAATGGGTAGGTATAATGAGTTGAACTTTAAAACTCTGTTAGTACATCTACTTTTTATATAGCCACTTTTATTATGTTATTAGTTTATTACATGTATACAGGATACAGTATCTGTAAAAACGATGTTTTGTTTGAGTCGCTGAATGTGTTTTAACGTTACAAGACAACGAGATTTAATGGAGGTAAGTAGGCACCTCATTCATTTTTTTACGGGGGGTTTGCGACTGCAAAAAAAAAACTTTGGTTCCCTTTAGTATTTATTAATTTTATTATTTAATTAAAATTAAACCCTGGACTACACACTGGATAGCATATCATAATAACTGTTCTTTGTTGTCTAACAATAGGAATATTTCATAGATTTTTTGGTAGAAACGAAGTAGAAATACTGGAAGGATGAACAAACAGAAATAAATTTGTAGTAATTTAATTGATAACAGCGCCATCTCGTAGCAATTAGATGGAACTAAAACGTGTGCTACAATAAAATGTTGCTAGATGGCCGGACAATACACTTTTTAACTTTATATTCAAGTTTTTTCATAGGTACCTATGTACCTACTCTTTTCTGCAGGGACCCGTGATTCCGTGAGGCGCCATCTCCACCACGAGCGGGAGAATTGCTTTTGTGATCGCGATTTACTCGCTCGTGGAGATGGCGCTGGCGCCTTAGAGAAATAGGTAGATTTTCGCAAAAACTTTTCACCGAATGCATTTTTTTATCCAAGAACAGTGCATTGCGGATCGTATTCTGCATACATAGAGAACCGTAGACCTGCTAGAACTTTCAGGAGGGCTCGTTTTATGAAAAAAAACCTTCATGCCTGTATTTCTGCAAGGGCTAGGCAGAAGTAAGTACAAACGCCAGCAGGTCAACCTACCCGATACTGTCAAATTTTCCCAATCAACTTTGAACCTTATGCTTTAGTGATAAAGTTGAAAATATATTTAAGATATTTGACAGATTGTAGTAGGTTGATGTGCTGGCGTCTGTACATCGTAAAAATATGTAGGTCTTTACTTACACTTATTACAAAAAACAATGTCCTCTTACCGACCTAATCGATTTTCTCACCACTTTGGCTGGCCGGAGAATCGAACCCAGGATTCCACGCTACGCTCAGCAGTAGTCGCCTTTGCGACCGCTATACCTACCAACGACGCTTTTGATGCAAGTTATCTGTCCGAAGTAGTAAAATATAAAAATAAGGTAAGTAAATATGAGATAAGATTGTTTGCGATCGAGCACAATGACCCGTTGATCGGACGAATCGGACGTTGCCCGGTCAGATACAGTACCTACCCAGTTACCCGTCTGTAAATTAATGTAAATAGAAAGAGAGAAAGAAAATACATTTATTTAGCACAGACTAAAAGGCACACAAGTAAAAGAAAAGAAAGAATACAAAATAAAAAGTGTAAAGTGCGTTGTAAGATACTAGCAGGAATGTGCGCCTCGCGGCTGCGCCAAATAGGCCCAGTTCAGCAAAAATGCCAGACAACTAGTGCCTGACGCTGGTTTTCAACTGGACCTGAAGTGTGAGGTGACGGATGTAAATCAGTTTTATACGGCAATGTGTGTATGTATACTTAAATTGTGTAAGATAATAATAATAATGAATATTTCAATAGTTACATATAGGTATCAAAATCGATTCGAATTAGGTATCGAAATCAAAATCGATTGAACGTTCTGTAAAAAAGATTTAGTTAAATGTCTAATCTTACTTCAAATGGAGTTTCGGTACGTATGACAGGCGGGACCAACGGCTTTACTTTCCGAAGCACCGAGGGGTCTCGATATTATATTAGGTAGGTATATTATAAGCCTGTGTTGTCCCTCTGGGCCACTGCAGAGCAAAGACCTTCCTTTCCTCTTTCCACTTTTCCCGTTCTACTGCGATTGTGGGCCGATCCTTGAAGCTGGACTCTTTCCAGGTCATTAATATAAATAAGAATAACAAAAAATAAAAAACTGAACAATAACATAAGACTAAGTACAATAAGTAAAGGATCGTGCAGACCAGCGCGATGCGACGGCGCGACGCTTTCTAAGAAAACTTCATGGTATAACAATAACCGGTGTCGCGTCGCGCTAGTCTGAACGAAGCTTAAAACGATGATAGTTGCAAAAGTATAAGCTGCAGCGCAGCTAACAACGCCCTTCCCCAGATATAGAATGGAAAAATGTTCCATTGGATGCAAAATGTGCTTATTAGGTAGGTAATCAGGTTTATTTTAATTTATATGATATGTACAGCGAACAAACTTTACGCATGCTCCGTTAAGAAAATATTTCTGCGGCAGCGCAGCTACCGCACCCCTTCCTGGTTTCGCCCAATTAGAGAAAATATGCATTAGTGAGTACAGGGCGTGTAACAAAAAGTGAGCATAGTACGCGCCTAGTGTGAGTGTCACACTTCTATAAATTATTATATTAATAAAAACACGACTAAAATGTGCTTCGTGCATCATATTGGTCAAAACGCAAGCATCGGGCGATCGAGTTGTAAGCCGTGCTATACAATTATCGCCTTAAAGGTAAGCTTGCGGAACACTGACCCATTGTACCTAATGGATGGTCACCCATCCACGAACCGACCGCGGCAAGTGTAGCTCGACGCGTGCGGGCACTTTTATCATTTAGCTACAAGCCTCACGGTGAGATATTGGTGAATGTGAGTAATAAAACGCAGTCGTTGACCAAACGGAAAGGCTTCATGAATCATTGCATTCTACCGGTAGATATACCTAGTAAATACCAAAATAGGCGAAGGTTAACTTGCCTCTCTCCAGTCTCCACGCAGATACCTAAAATTAAATTACTTAGCTATTCATATCTGAACCAACCAACCATTTTGACATGAATACGTGCTTCCATAGTAGGAGGCTTGTGAATGAGTAAAAACAGCCACACGGGTCGATCCATCAGGTTAAGCTACACTTGCCGCGGTTGGTCCCTGGATGGGTGACCATGTTTACATACCGAGACTCCTCCGCGCCTCGGAAAGCACGTTAAGCCGTTCGTCCCGGCTGTCATTCGTGGATCTTTGACAGTCGTTACGGGTCGTCAGAAGCCCGAAAGTCTGACAACCAGTCTTACCAAGGATTATCGTATAACCCAGTTACTGGGTTGTGGAGGTCAGACACGCAGTCGCCCATGTAAAATACTGGTATTCAGCTGCATCCGGTTAGACTGGAAGCCGACCCCAACATAGTGGGAAAAGGCTAGGCAGATTGATAGTGGGAGGCAATTAAAAAAACTGACGATAACAAAGTCGGGGTATACAGATTGATGCTGCAGTTATATATCTAGCATTTACATCCAAAATTTAATTACACCACTCGATAGCTAAATAATCAAAGAATCCGTCGCAAAGAAAATATTACTCATAACGTAAAACACACAGTCGTTGCCACCACGCTTGGTATGTCCAAAATAGAAACGGGTTTTGTCGACGGAAGAATAGACAAAATGACAGATAAACAATCACAATCCGCCATTTTGTCTATACTTCCGTCGACAAAATCCATAGAAAACCCGTTTCTACGGTTTTCATGCTACGCGTGCACGACATAGCCACACCCAATTTTTTTGTGTATCCTTTAACCGTGTTCTGTTCGAACTTGGTTGATTCATAAACTCAAACCATTTTATTCAATCACATTTGGATTGTCAAGTAGTTGGCCAGTCAGAAAGATGAAGCTAGTGGCCAATTCCAAAGCGTACCTACTTAGTAGGTTCGTATGGAGAAGAACGGGCAGTTAAGAAACTCCACAGACACTCCTGTTGAAGTGAAACATGTTTGTGAGAACGATGTAGAGGACATGCACGATAAAAGCTTGCGAAAAAGAAAATACTAGAACATACTATTCTTACATTTAAATGCTACAATTTAAATGCTTTGTATATATTTTTTAACAGAATGATGACTGAAAATCTTTCCTTAATTCGTGTTTTGTTGCAATAAAGTGGCAACTGGATAGTGACGTAAGCATGTGTCACGCCCGGAATGCCAGACCTTGTTCTTTTAGACCTTGGGCTAATCCATGCAAACATAGTTTGAACTGTCCTCCCATACCTTTACCTAACTATTAAGAGTGTAATTTGAAAAGTATGTAAAAGCCAATTATTTTTAAAAGAATAACCGTGGATTTTCTTGCGGGCTCTTCTCCAAAGGAAACGACCAATTGGAACCGTGCGCCTAGCTTCTGATGTTTCATAAGTGCCCTTGTACAATTTATTGTAGGTTGTATGAAATAAAATATTTTGAATTTTGTGAGTACGTAAGTACAGTACTACTATTTTCTTAATGTCCCTCGGCGAACTTCGTATTTCGTCAGTTATCAATTGCCCTTTGCACTAATAGTGCAGGCCGGACGCTCTCAATCGACTTGGAAGTATTTAGAGTTGTTAATACTCTTTTAGCTTAATGTAATTTATTTTAAAAATGGGATGAAAGCTGTTTGTATTCGGAAATGCGATGATTTCCGAGGGACATTAAGAAAATAGTTGTACGGTACGTACGCCAGCTTGTCAACCCACCCGAAACTGTCAAATTTTCCCAATCAACTTTGAACCTTATACCTTAGTGAAAAGTTGAAAATCCGTTAAATAAATTTGACAGATCGTAGTAGGTTGATGTGCTGGCGTCGGTACTTACCAACCTAGCCCCCAAAAATCCTTCAAAAATGAATAAAATAACCATTTCTCATACGCTTTTTTATGTATATTTTTAATTAGCACCAAGTTTTATTTTACAATTAACATTCATAATATAATTACATATTTACATTAATACCTATTCCTTTCTTAAAACGGATGGCCAATTCGGATGTAAACAACTTTTTGTATAGGTACCATCGAAGAAATTCATATCTACACCGTAAGGACTATTTCTGCTTGCAGCGCTCGGCCGCTATAGAACCGAGGCGGTAACAGATGTAGGCATCGTGTTCACGGGATTTTGTTTTCTAAATAAAAATGATTATGATTATGAAACTGCTAAGATATGAAATTCTTCGATTGTACTTCCTAATTTGCCATCCTGTACAAGTACTTTTGTTGTTTTAATAACTTGCTGACATTAGTAAGTATTACTTTTATGTTATTAACCCATAATTATCACAATATTAGATTTAATAATATACTTCCTGACCCGAATGACGTTGTCCTATCCAAAGGCCAAGAGTTTATACAAAAATCCCATAGAAAAAAGGACGTAATTATTATTCGAATTTGAAAATTTTCCAGAAAGATTTCCATTTTTTCTTTGCAAAAAATGTACTTAACTTGGACTATTACGAACATTTAAAAACAAGACATAGTCAAATAGGTCAAGCTGTTCTCAAGTGATGCGCTAAAGCTACGGTTTCTTAGAAGAGCAGTGACCGCTCACGTAGCGTCCGCAATTTACGGGCGAATGACGTCACTGAAACGTTGATTATGAAAGTAAGTTGGTGTGGTTTCCTAGAGAGCGTTGTTGACACCGTGAAGCAAACCCCACCCCCAAAGATTTAAATCGCTAGATTTGCCCTCACTTGCCACAGAGAAAAAGTGTCCATACTGAGAAGAGTGAGCTCATACATAATTAAATAGCGTTTCCGTGACAAACAACTGTACTCGACTATCTTTTGACGCGGTAGGGCGGATTTAACGATTTAAATCTTTGCTTCTGTCATAATTTACGTGACAGCCGTCACTGCGGCCGTCAAGTGCGGTCACCGCTTTTCTAGGAAACCGTAGCTTTACGGAACAGCATTTCATTTTTATTTATACGGGGTCAAATTAAACTAGGCAGCGAATCCCCGCAGACGTATCAGGGTATCGATATCTAAAGACGACAAAATATGAAAAAAATAAAAGATATGATGATTTTTTTTGGGGCAATGAGCGCTGGCAGTTTTGCTACTTGAAGTATGATTTAAGAAAATCTGTTTTCTGTTTTTTTTTTACAGTCGTTACGGGTCGCCAGGAGCCCGAAAATATGACAACCAGTCTTACCAAGGGATATCGTATTACCCAGTTACTGGGTTGTGGAGGTCAGATAGGCAGTCGCTCCATGTAAAATACTGGTATTCAGCTGCATCCGGTTAGACTGGAAGCCGACCCCAATATAGTTGGGAAAAGGCTAGGCAGATTGTTTGTAGTTTGTTTAGGTGTCGATACGCGTCACGTCTGCAGGGTTTGGCTAGCTAATTTTATTTGACGCTGTAAAGATTCCTACAGGAACACTCGTGGACCTTAACTTTTCCGCATCTTCGAACTCATTTTTTACAGATTTACATCTCGACACTTTTCGAATTTCGAAGTAATGTTTCTAACTTTAGCCACAGATGAATACATCAGATGGGACAGTCCGCAGTTTAGGTACGAAGCTACTAGTACGCGGCGGGCCCGTCTTACTGGGCCAATTCAGTGAGTGTAACGTAGTCAGAAGATCTAATAGACACGCAATAGAAAGAGAGGCAACTTCTAGGTGAATATAACTGTAGGTGATTAGCGCTGTGCGACTTGAATTGCACTTTATTGTGTCGTAGTTGTAGCAAGTCACTTTTTATTTAAATGATTGGTGTCTCATCTGTATTAATCTGTGCTTTAGCCCTTGTAGCCACGAGCAAACTCTTTTATCGCGGCAATTTTTTATCGCGCTCTTGATTTTCAACGCGTTGCGCAACGCAGAGAGTTGAAAATCGAACAGTGTCGCGCTGGGATGCACTCTGTTGGATTCTCAATGCTCGGTTTAATACTAAGAGTTGAAAGTCCAGTGCGCGATAAAAAATCATACTATGTTAACAAATATATAAATAGTCTCTATTTATTAGAGTTTTGATCGAATATATTGATAAACTATCCTCCTATCACCATTTTTGTTCATAAGTCTATAAAAAACGTGATCATAGAACACGAATCCGTCGTTCTCTTTATAAAAATTAAAACATGGCGTCTTCTTGGCTGAGCGTCGTAAGTGCAAGTGCCTCATCAATAAGTCGCCGAAGAAAACATCCTTTTCCAAGATGTCGTCTCGGTCTGGTCTTGAATCATTTGAGGCGTTATTCAAACTTATTTCTTTGGAGAAATATGTCGACCTGAAAACAGAGAAAAGTAAAATCGTAAGTGATTAATAAAACTATTATTTTCCTTAGAAAATATCCTAGCGTGACCAGCCAACATCCTTTTGCAAGATATCATCCCAAATTCAAGGTTTGACAACGTGGGATGGGATAGGAAGCAGTAGGTATTCTAGACGTCAAATTAATAGACCATATCAACATTACACTGCGCTCCAAAACAGATTACTGACGTTGCTCAAAAACCCGCTAAAGATGAAGTGGGACAGGGCTGGATACGTCTGCCGCATGCTCAATGAGCTGTGGGCCAAAATAACCAATGTGTGGATCCCTGAGACAGCTAGAAGGCGTTGCGGCAGACCCTGTAGAAGATGACGAGACGAGTTGCGACAAAACAAGCGACCAGAGGTCTACATTACACTGGATCGCAGTCACTGGAAGTCATAGGGAGAGGCAATGGCCCAGCTGTGGGATGAGACAGGCTAACAGTAACTTCGACTTTTATAGAAATACCAGTTGAACCAACCTTTGGAGTCTTTTTTCCTTCCATAACATAACATAATATATGGTGCGAGCGAGTAAGGACTTTAATATTCTTTGTAAAGAGTTTTCATTTGACCCATTTACCACCAAAGCCTATTCTGCACGCGCTCGGCTGAACGCTGACTTTTTTAAAAGTGCATAGTGCATAATAATTATTGTACCTTATATATATATATATATGTATATATACATATATATATAAGGTACAATAATTGTAATAACAAAATTATAATATATATATGTATATATATATATATATTCTTAATCTTTTTTGTCGTGCTTGTTAGTGATCATAAGCTTTCTACTAATTTTTCTGTTTTTACCCGTGAGAACCTGTAATTGGCTTTATGCTTCTTAATCAACTGTTATCCATTTGTTTTAGCTGTTGGTTCTCCTATTAATTAATAAATAAATAACATTACGCCTGTATTCCCGATAGGTTAAGCAGAGGTACACCTATAGTACCTACAGCCACATTTCGCCAGTTATGTTTAAGTCCCATATAATAGGGAGGAGCGAGCCTATTGACATCAACTGTAAACTCCGGGCTATGAAATTCTAGACGTATAAACCCAATAACACTTTGCCCGCCCCAGGAAACGAATCCTGCAACGCATGCAGCAGTAGTGCTTGCAACCACTACATCAACGAGGCAGTTATCTTTCTTCCCTTATTAAGTTCGGTTGACTCCGTCTTTTAAGATTGGTTTCTCATGAATAAAAAGTTCCCTATGTTCTTCTCCTCGAGTGGTCAATTCACCATGACCCCATGGAGTACGTTGATATTGAAAAAAAGACAGACTAGTCGGTGACATTAACCAATAACGAACGGATCATCATCACCATCATCATTTCAGCCGAAAGACGTCCACTGCTGGACATAGGCCTCCCCCGAGCACCGCCACTTCGACCGGTTCTGTGCCTCGGTAAGTAACGATCGGAAAGTTATAGGAATTAAGAAAGAAAATACGTTTATTTGCGGTAAATATGACGCAAAGAAAAATTTCACGAGATTAAAAAATTGGGGGAAAATATGCGTCACATCCACGCAAAACGGCCATCGCTCAGCATAATGCTGCGACCCTATGCGAGACAGAGACTCAGCGCTAGTTTTCAGCGACAGCCGGCGTTGACGTGATGACGTCAACCGGTGCAGCATACATATAGTGAAATAACAGAATCAAAAATAAAATAAATACAATACTTCCTAAATGATATAATATTTAAAATGGCAACATTTCGTTCCGTCGGCGACTCAAGCGCTGCAGATGCAATCTGTGCACGCAGTTGAATTCATGCTTGATCTAAAGTCGGTCGGTATGTTAATGGAATCCATACAAAGTTCAATATGGTTTCTGTTATTTCTTACCTTTTATAACATGCATTGTATCTCGCAACCCATCTGTCAAAATCCGTGTATAAGCCTTCAAGACTGGTCACGCCGTGGTCCGATGGTTCTGAAAAAATAAAGGTAATTTTTTTAGGATGAAACGTCCTTACCAGCATAGCCAGAGAGAGCTACAGAAATCTCGGAACTCCTGTCAATCGTGCTAAGAAAAGCCACCGTGTTGGGAGTTGTCCGATATATTTATGTCCCTTCGTTTTTACTTTCCTAGAGTTGGTTGATAGAATCTATGACTTCCAAATTAAAGGGACAAGACAATTAATGTCTTCTCTTATATCGGCACGAACTAAGTAGTTGTACGAGTATAGAGACTGAAATGAAATGAAATTGTTTATTCTGTAAATAGGATATTGGAATCACTTTTACACGTCATCTTAAAAAAATAATTAATAATTAGCTAGATGAGTTCGGCGTTTCCTATCTGACTACTCTGAGAAGAAAGGCCGAAACAAACTCAGAGGTCACAGTCTCTTTTAAAGTCCAGACATAATCTTGGTCAGGCCATATGAGGACCATGTAGACTAGTGTCTGAAATGGTCTTTTGAGAAAAGAACCACACAGATTTGAGTGGACCTGTCCTGTCAGTGCAAGCATTTGTCAGTAATCGTGGAGCTCAACCCAGAACTTAAGGAGCTCAACTCGACGAACAATACCAAAGAAAGGACTTTTGGGTAGGCCTCATAAACTACTCAAACTGCCAGACCATCATTAAAACTAAATAAGAAAGAAAAAATAATAATAATTAAAAAATCCACATAGTCCTCACATTCACAAAAAAAAAAAAAAAAATACTTTACAAAGTAATAATGTCATTTGATCAATGACTACATATTACTATCTGGCAGAGGGTATCTGGTGAAGGCCTTCTTCCCTCAAATATGGCGAGGGGGGTAATGGCTGATCTTTGCGTTATGCTCGTGAACGGGTGCTGCTTGTGGTGACTGGTCGTCTTGATGATCATGGTTTTGTTATTGTTTTTGGTAATTAACTATTTATTTATTTTACCTCGATGGTTCTAGTTCATCATTTTTAACTTCCAGTTACAGCTATGTATAGCTATATGTAAGCGGGCACGCCCTTTATGACTGGAGGATTTTATTTAGATATTGTTTACGTTTAGTCTTTATTATTTTTTTCTGCCTGAGTACAGTTCTTGATATTTTTGGATGGTATATTGGCGTGTGCTAGATGTCATATGGCTATTATCAAATCATTTTGCATACTATTATATAGAATATTTTTTGTCTAACTGAACAGACAGCTGTGCAGCAGGAGAGTTTGTTGCGCCACTTCTTCTTCCCAGCTAAAGCACTAGGAAGCGGTGAAGGGTGGGCGTTTTAGGGGACTGTCTTATGTAACTTTGACGTTCGAAAAGTGCTGATTCTCAGCCTAGTTTGAATAAATGACTTTTGAATTTGAATTTGAATTTTTGGTAGTAGGTAGCAGTGCTGAGTTGAGCCCTTTTTGGCATAAGTAAGTTTTTTAAATAGTTTATGATGGTGTTTTTTGTTAGTACCTATTCAAACTCATGTCAATACAGGTGTTTCTTTTTTTCTAATAGCTCATACTTAGCGTAAGCATAGCATAATCAGCCTATAATGTTCCCTCTGCTAGGACATAGGACACAGCCCTCCTCTCTCTGTAAGAGGGAGAGGGCCGTTATCCACCACGCGGGCCCAGTGCGGGTTGGTAGATATCACATGTCTTCGTATTTTTGGTTCTAGGACATGCCGGTTTCCTCACGATGTTTTCTTTCACCGTTTTGAGAGCTGTGGCGATATTTATACAAAGTAAAACGCCTGTCTAGGGTCGACCTAAAGGGGCCTTATTATGAAGTATTAATGCCATCATTATTCCACTGCGAAAAAAGGATGGTGCTAGCGGCCTTGTATAGCTCCGTCTCTCACTCACACTAGAATAATGGTGGCATTAATACGTCATAATACGGCCCCAGCTCAGAGGTCGCGGTCGTTACCTTACCGTGGTCAGAATATTAGACAGTCAGCAAAGAGCCAGCCACTCGTGGGAGGGGCTCGTGGCTAAGTAATAACAACCGCACGGGTCGATCGATCAAGTTAAGCTACTTTTGCCGCGGTCAGTCCGTGGATGGGTGACCATCTTAACATACCGAGACCCCTTCGTGTCTCAGAAAGCACGTTAAGCCGTTGGTCCCGGCTGTCATTCTTGGATCTTTGACGGTCGTTACGGGTCGTCAGAAGCCCGAAAGTCTGACAACCAGTCTTACCAAGGGGTATTTTGTTACCCAGTAACTGGTTGTGGAGGTCAGATTGGCAGTCACTCCATGTAAAATACTAGTAGTCAGCTACATCCGGCTAGACTGGAAGAAGACTTCAACATAGTTGGGAAAAGGCTAGGCCGATTGATTGATTATCACTTGTGGAAATATTTTGAAGCTAAAATGTCTAGTGTAAAAAGCCAACGCCCGCATCATTAATTCCTTGACCGATATCCAAATGACATTAAAATCGCTTTGACGTTTAAATGTTAATCTTTTGTTTATCTCAGTCACCAATGCTATCGAGAACAACAAAGCAATATTATTACAACCTTAACAAAACATAAATATTTATCTGAGACTTGTTGTAAATATTATTTTAAGGGACCGTCATCATCATTGGGATATGAATATTATAATAATAAAATAACTTATCATCACGCCTGAATTCCCCAAAGGGATGGGCAGAGGTGATAACACCCATATTTCGCCAGTTTTGTTCAAGCCTTGTAACAGGGGCCGAGCCTATTGCCATCAACCGGGCACAAATCCAAACTCCAGGCTGCTACTGAACGCCGTGTCCTCGTGGAGGCGATCGGTGGCGGGGATCTTTCGCGTCCGGCTCTGTTCCAGGCCATGGTACGGACCGAGAGGGCATGGGAGGCCGTCACCTCCTTCTGCGAAGCAGTAATGCTCGCGAAGGAGGAGGCAGACGATGCCTGCCGGGGTTGGGAAAGTCCGAAAGGGATACCGTGGCCCTCGGTAACGTACAGGCAACGGAAGGAACAGGGTGGGTTTTAATCAGTAAGAGTCTGACACGCCCTCCCGCTCCACCCAGTCTATAATGCTCCCTATGCTTGGACGCAGGCCTCATTCTGTGAGAGGGAGTGGGCTGTCTTCACCACACAGATCCAGTGCGCGATGGTGAATTCAAAATTCAAAAGTCATTTATTCAAACTGGGCTGAGAATCAGCACTTTGCGATCGTCTAAATTACATAAGACAGTCCCCCAAACGCCCGCCCATCACCACTTCCTAGTGCTTTAGCTGGGAAGAAGTGGCGCAACAAACTCCCCAGCAGAGTGTCTTCGAACTGTCGGTTCCACAAAGAAAATTAGTAAACTGAAAGTCGTGAATGATATAAATGGCTGAAAGGAGGATTATTTTGCAATGGGACCGAGTGGTGGATTTCGGCCCGCTTCTCACAGAGAGGAGACCAGGGGGCCTATACTCTAAGTCCGTTAACGATGACGCGGGCCCGTCCGAAAGTAGTTCAAGAATTCGGAGTGGACCCTCCACCCAATTAACGTTTTCGGACCCACGGGCAATAACACATCGGGAATTCGGACAACTGTCAAATCGTGTAGTCGTCCCGCATATTACAAATTAGAGGATTATATCCAAGATAAGAATGCTTGGAAACATGCTGGTCCTGCTCCATAGGACAATTTAGAGTCTAGACAAAATCAAACTGGTTGCTAATTTAATTGTATATATTTTTTTTTATCATTGTTTTTACATTCTGTGATTACTTGAACTCACACACTAACTTATTAGTATTACTTGTTATTTTAGGTAGGTATATCGTAGATTTACTTTTACAATGTTTGTAAATATGGGAGCGCTATTTATCTATCACATAATTAATTTATCTGACATTGCTTCATTCATTCTTGTTACCTATTGTAGTATAGTAATCTTATTCCAGGTGTATCGTCTTCACATATAATTATAATAAATAATGTATACAAAATATTGTAAAACATTTTAAAAGAGTACCTAACGGTGGAGTTTCTTGCCCACTCTTCTCCATACGAAAACTACCTTTTGGAAGGGGCGACTAGAATCAATTCAATTTTTTAAATTTATTTTTAGGTTCAAATGTGTCTTTTATTTGCCTAATTGAAATAAATTATTTGGCTTTGACTTTGACATTGATTCTTAGGGCCAAATTAATCTTATGTCCGTAGGTGATCCAGAGAAGGAAACACCGGTAACTTCGGCAGAAACTACGGATCTCGTGCTAAGGGAGTAGACCTCCTGAGCCTGAGTCATGGCCTGCCTGAGTACCAGCTGCGAGAATGTTGTATGCTGATTTTGCGTAAGGCCAACGGATTCTAGTTAAGTATTTTGTACTTCGACCCCTTTATGCAGATACAATATGAATAACAAATAAATATGGTAAACTGTCCCCAAACTGAACTGTTGTACTTACATTTTTTTTTTAAACCGGCCAAGTGCGTGTTGGACCACGCACAATGAAGGGTTCCGTAGTTGGGATGAATTTATCTCAAATAAAAACTTAACACTGTAGTTGAAAAGCATGTTGAGAGATTTACCATGTTATTTTAAGACCATAGACTTCTTATAGGTATCATAACCATATCATATCAGTTTTTTATTTTTGGCTCTCCTTTCGGAGGGAATGGCCAATTTTTATCAATTTTCTTAAATATCTTTGAATTAATTTAATTTTAAATAATTTTTAAAAAGTATTTGAGATCCGCGCAACAAGCCCTTTCATTTGATATGTCACACGGTAAAGTTGGCAAAACTTTTTTTTTAAATTATCTTTGTCCAAATTTCAACTTAATCAGTCCTTTAGATTAGGTGTAAATTGGCTGTGACAAATGGACAGACAGACAAACACACGAGTGGTCTTATAAGGGTTCCGTTTTTTGCTTTTGAGGTACGAAACCCTAAAAATCTAGTGTAGCACCTATCGTATTTAAAAAAATGTAGAATAATAAAGATTAACATAAAAAATATGCACGACAAAGTACACTACGCAAAAAATACTTGATATTATAAAATAATAAAAAATAACTTACCAGTCATTCGATTAATATCCATCATTAAAATAACATCAACACATCACTCTATTGTTCTTGCACGAACTACAAAACGGCTGAGCACTGAATGATAAAACAGTAATGTTTTTGTTGATAGTCGAGTGTAAACAAATCGAGTTGACGTGCTCCCGCGTCGATAGCGACAGTACAACGATTATCTTGTAGTGATGGGATTGTGTGGTATCGATAAAAGTCGTATTGGGTAATCTTTGTCGTCAATCTGTAGATAAAGTTTTGAGAATTCTAATTCCGACGTGTAAACTCATAACCAAGGGTGATGTCGTGATGGCCCAGTGGTTAAGGCCACGCCTCTCATGCACGAGGTTGTAGGTTCAAATCCAGGCAAGTACCAATGCTACACCTAAATATCACGATTGAAAGTCCCATGCTATAAATAAATAAATCGAAATCCTTATTGCAGAACAAATGATCCATAAAAAAACACAATTTAATAAATAGTTGAACATCAAAATACAATAAAATAAAATGGCACAATAAACATACATAGTAATACATGCACACGTACACTCTTGCACAGTTAATTTACATTTTCGCTGCTATTTTCAACCACCGTTTGTAGGTCTTGGTAGCATACATCGTATCTTCAAGTTCCTTAACTATACTCTTTCTGCTGTCCTGCACGTACTAACCCTGGAGATGAATTATGCAATTCTGCTTCTCTGAATGACATTGGCGCAGGAGAACAAAGGTAACCGACATAGCCCGAAGAATTCCCAAACTTAAGTGGCAGTGGGCAGGGCACATTGCTCGCAGAACAGATGGCCGATGGGGCCGAAAGGAGTGGAGTGGAGTGACGACCGCGTACAGGAAGACGAGGCCTCCAACAAAGTGGACCGATGATCTTGTGAAGGCCGCAGAAATCCGCTGGATGCAAGAAGCACAGTACCGGTTGAAGTGGCGGTGCTTGGGGGAGGCCTATGTCCAGCAGTGGCCGTCTTGTGGCAGAAATGATGATGATGATGATAATGCTGAATGGCATTCCAGAGGCACAACAGCAGCGCTTCAACCCCATTTGGTGTTTGTAGATGTTGTTGTACTGACTAAACATGTCATGCCATCCTAAGACTAAAATAATAGCGATGAGCTTATGGCACCAAGCGGGCACAAATCCAGACTGGGCCGCTCCTGAAAATTACAAATAAGAAATCTTAATAACACTGCTCCAATCAGGAGATCGAATCCAGCACTCTAAGCGCGTCCTTTCAATCACAATCCGAGAGTTTTGAAGGATATTTCTAATCCATTGCTTCATCATCATTTCAGCCGAAAGACGTGGACTGCTGGACATAGGCTTCGCCCAAGCACCGCCACTTCGACCGATTCTGTGCCTCCCGCATCCAGCGGATTCCTGCGGCCTTCGCAAGATCATCGGTCCATCTTGTGGGAGGTCTTCCAACGCTACGTCTTCCGGTACGCGGTCGCCACTCCAGAACCTTGCATCATACATTACATTGCTTCATAGGTTTTATAAACTGGTCTGCTCAACAACGTAAATAAAGCAATGAACGTAGATGAACTGTCAAAATTATAGAAATTGCGATCAATTGTCATTTTGTGTGTGTTACGTAATTATGCTGCAGGTCCCGTCACACAGCAGTCGCGCTTACAAACACTATAGTTGTCCCGTTTTAGCGTGGCTATAGCGGTCATTGAACTATCCACATTTTCTAGCATTTTATATTTAAAAAACTGATATAAAGTTCGTTAATGTTCTGAATATATGAATATAAACTATTACTGAATATCTATCGTGATCTTCAACATGTTTTAATAACCAACAACCATAGGTACATAGTTTATTGTTTGGGTACCTACGGTGAGATATTAGATAAAGGGCAATGACCGCTATTCTGCCCTGCTAAGCCGAAAGGTGCAATCTCTGAGATACGGCCTTTTAGTTTTTTTATACCATTCAATTGCTATAACAATTTCACATCTAATGGTATAAGTCAAATAGCGCTAATATTTAAAAAACCACTCAGAAGTTTTTTATATCCTTATGTTTTCTTAGACTACAATTTACAAAAAGAAAATTTTCTTAAAACTTACTCCGATTGAGATAGCGCCTTTCGGCTTAGCAGGGCAGTATTGCCATGATAAAATCGGACAACTATACACAATAAAAGTCGCCGTGATACCTACTTTTTTAACAAAGGAAGGGATTGTCTGACTCACGTACTTCAATGATATAAAAGCGCTGTCAAAGTATTTTTTTTACCACGAATATCCGGTTGATTACTTTTACTTTAAAAAAACATCGATAAATAACACAAAGCAAGCACAACCCTACCTCAATCGTCACGCGTACGTATTCTGAAACCGGTCGTCATTTCACTAGCGGCGTGTTAGCCAAGACTCGCTGAGACATGCATACACAACTTACGTCATTATCTAACGTTTTGTAACACGTTTCGTCATGCCCTCAAGAATGGACTAATATCGTAATTCGTACGCGAGATATATTTCTAATCGAGTTTGGTAATAGGTCCGAGTCCGAGTGGTGTAGACCGTGTAGAAAGTCGGCATTCAAAATACGTCGTATTTTTTTTTTTAACTTGTGCTAAATTATGGCGAGCCTTTTTAGGGTCTGTAGTCAACAAGGAACCTTTATAGTTTTGCCATGTCCGTCTGTCCACGATTTAGCTCAGAGACTCTTTGTACTAGAAAGCTGTAATTTAACATGGTTATACATATTAATCACGCCGACAAAGTGGTAAAATGAAATCATGAAAAATTCGCTTTTTTTTTAGGCTACCTCCCTTGCACGTAAAGTGGGGATATTATGTTTTTTTTTTCGTCTATGCCATAGTGTGGAGTACCGTTGGAAAGGTCGTTCAAAAATATCGTGAGTTTGTGAACACCATTTTAGGATTGAGATATTAAGCTTTAAAGTGATTTTTTTTATTAGAGTCTATACAGTCCCTATCGGTTTTTTTAGTTTTTATTACTGTTTGTATTTCCTGCGTGCGTGTCCCAAATAAAATATTTTTTTTTTTTTTTTTATGATACTAGTGACATTTTCGGAATCGGTTCAGTAGTTCCGGAGATAACGTACCCCCTATATACAAACTCGGAAAATGTATCTCTTTATAATATTACTAAGTATGTTCCGCAGTGTCTTCTTACGTGTCAAACTTCGCACATAAAAAAAAAAACGTGTATTTGGCCAGTTGAAAAACATTGATAGAGGCTTAAGATCATTTTTTTTTGGGTTTGATTCCCAGCCCCTAATTACGTAATACACCATCAATCACAATTTGAATAATTTTGAAAAAGATTGTTAATTAATCCATTGCCACATAAGTTCGAAAAAGTCTGTAACAATCTCACCGTGAGAACTTAGGTGAAGTGAGCTCAGAGTGAGCTGTCAGTCCCTAGCAGCAGCAGTGCTATTCTGTAACCATCTTACCGTGAGTACTTAGGTGAAGTGAGCACGGAGTGAGCTGTCATTCCACCTGCTGCTAGGGACTGACAGCTCACTCCGTGCTCACTTCACCTAAGTTTTCACGGTGAGATGGTTACAGAATAGCACTGCTGGTGGAATGACAGCTCACTTCACGTTCACTTCACCTAAGTTTTCACCGTGAGATTATTACAGAATAGACCGGCAGCTCAACAACGTAATGAATGTTGTTGAGCTGTCAAAACGAAACAGATTCTTAATCATTTACGATAATGTATTACGCAATTAGATAGCTGGCAAAGTGTTATTGGGTTTTTCATCAGGAATTTCTCAGTAGCAGCCCGGAGTCTGGATTTGTGCCCGGTTGGTGGCAATAGGCCCGCTGTTACATGGCACATAATGGGCATCAAGCCTATTATGGAGACCGCGTATCGGCAAGCCTAGTGTGGGACGCCCCCCCCAGCTAGATGGACCGACGACCTTAAAAAGGTGGCTGGGACAGACTGGGTGCGGAAGGCAGGGGACAGGGTGTTGTGGCGCAGCCTGGGAGAAGTCTACGTCCAGCAGTGCACTGCGATAGGCTGAGCCAATTGATGTCTGATGACCTTTAAACTTCGATCGGATCTTATAACTAGAAATAACACTGCGGTTTTCCTGCTAATATCATTAAAGGTATATTTGCAACCGCTATTCTGTTAATTAACCAGAAATGCATTGAATAGAGAGAGAGTAGTAGTGGCCTAGTGGTAACGGCCCCGACTTGTCAGTTGTAGGTTCAAACCCAGGCAGGCTATTTCATCATCATCATCATTTCAGTCGAAAGACGTCCACTGCTGGACATAAGCCTCCCCCAAGCACCGCCACTTGGACCGATTCTGTGCCTCCTGCATCCAGCGGATTCTAGATCAGACTTTAGATTTAAATATTTCCTCAGAATAAAAATAGCTGTATCATTTTCCGAGATTACCGACTATGATAGCTAGGCAGACAAACAGCAACGTAGTGTAAAGTGAGTACTAATTACTTTGTGTTCATTATTGTTAATAGGCAACTGGAGAATTTAAAATAAACAGAAATATCGTCAGAATAAGCTGCCCAAGCATCCGGAAGATAATATGACATTCACTCGAACCGGAGTAAATTAAAATCTTAAGTGCTGCATCTTACTGAAGGCTAACAAGTCGACATAATCAAACCGTTTGTTTGGAAAACGGTTACCGATACTTTAAGGTCATATTTTAAACTCATTTTTATCGATAAATGCACTTTTATAAATACTACTAACCCAACACCCTGTGAATGGCCGCCATCTTATTTTTTTATTGGCTGAAATAGGGTATGTGTTTATTTAAATCAAATAAGGGCTCTTAATAACAAACATCAATCTCATAACTACTATTTAAATGATTTAAAAAGTAACAGAATTAAAATAATAATAATAATATGTACCTACAAGTATATGAAAAAGGGGGAGGGGGGGGACAATCATAGGGCATCCAAAAATTCGTCCGCATCGCTGTCAACAGGAAAAGTGCCCAAAAGGCTGGCTGGATTCTTTGGCGAAAGAATAGGCCAACCAGTAGGTATGTTCAATAAAATACTAATATATTTGAATTTAAGAGACCTACAGACGTGCAAATGACTTAACTGCAAAAGTAAACGTCGAGGCTATCTTAATAATAATATATTTTTTCTGAAAAATAGCAAAAAGAGAGAAAAAAAAAAACGAAATTTTCGCAAAAATTACTTATTTTTTCACATTTTTTACTCCAGTGCAAAAATCACCCGTGAATGTTGCGAATGCTCTGTTACGTTTAATAAAAAGTATTTGGGCTACAAAATGATTCAAAAAAATTTACTCTACGCCAGTTATTTTAAGAGTTATGCTCAACAGTAAATAAAGGAAACTTAAACAACAAAAAAATATTGCATTGTTTTATTTTAAATTATTTCTTATTATAAAAAGAGTTTCTAATTAAGAATAATTTCTTTTTATAAAAATAATTTCTTATTTTTAAAATAATTTTAATTATCAAATCAACCTTAGCTTTCACAGTGAGATTTTTAAAGAATTGCTATTCAAAATGTCGGTTCTAGTGCTCTAGGACCGAAATTTTTGGCCATTACGATCCTAAGCATTGAGGGACCGAGTATAAGGAAGAATACCTAGGTGAAAACCGGTAAACTACATATCGAGCCGTTGAGAACCCTCTGTGCCTCGTAAAAGCACTCGGTCCCGGCTGCCATTCGTAAATCTTTGTCACTCGTTACGGGTTGACTGGTTGTCAGACTTTTGGGCTTCTGAGTGAACAATGAACAACCAGTCTTACCAAGGGGTATCGCTTTACCCAGTAACTGGATTGGGGAGGTCAGATAGGCAGTCGCACTATGTAAAATATTTATGGTTAGGCTTCCAGCCTAACCATAAATATTTGCCCACCCCAACATATGAAATGAAAATTAAAAATGAAATAATGTTCTTCGTCAAGCAAAGTTTCTATGAAAGTCAGACGGACTCGAAAGTCATTTATAAACTGACACTTCTGACATTTCCTCACACGTTGAGTGCCGGGGGCCCTCGTGGAGGGTTCGGTTTAGCGCAAACGTAATGCCGGTGACCCTCCTGGAGGGTCCACTATGTATGGCGGCATGGGATATGAGCTCAGGGAAAACTAGGTAGACTCGACTGTGTTAAGGTACCGAACACTAATAAATATTACCTACTTACGCATTGAATTAAATAAAATTTCTTGCGGCTGTCAATTATACAGTTAATTATGTACCTACATGAATGAAATTTGTCTGTCATTAATTAATTACAATATTTGTAAAAGCATTTCCCGTCCCCTAGTATTTTTATTTAGGTAAAAAACATTATGTAATTACTAACCTGTTTTTTACTAAATATTTATTCAATTTACATATTTAAAATTAATAAGACCATTTATAATGCATCATAGAAATTCTATAATCCATCATGATTAAATATTAAGATTATAGATAATTATGTTCAACTTCTTCAAGGGTAAATTAAAAAGTCCAAATAACAATAATAAATAATGATTATCTCTTTAATTTCGTGTAATTAATGCACTTTGCATTAATTACACGAACGTTAAAGAGATAATCATTCAAGATATCATTTACAGTACAACTATTTTCGTAATGTGCCTCGGGTATCATCGCATTTCCGAATACAAACAGATTTTGTCCCAAACTCAAACTCAAAGCATTTATTTCAATTAAACCATTTACAGGCACTTTTGAATTCTCAAGAAGTCGGTCAGTCAGAAATATGAAGCTAGTTGCCCATTCCAAAGCGTAGTAGGTACCTATGGAGAAGAACGGGCAAGAAACTCCACGGACACTCTTTTAAATCAAAATTTTTTTACAGAATATTGGTTACATCATTAACGTTGAAATTATACATGTGAGAACAATGTAGAAAGACGTGCACGTTAAAAGCATCCGTAATAAAAATATAAAAAACAAAGAACAATTCAAAAATTAAAATAAGCCATGGCAGCTAAGAGATGACCAGTCTCTACTGACGGCGCCCGTTCACGAACATGACGCATGGATTAGCACCATTCAGCTCAACCATTTTGAAGGGAGCTAAATGATCCAACACACGCGCCACCGCCAGCGAGACATTAAGAGTGAGCATGACATAATCTCAGCCGCCAGGGCATTCAAGTCAATGAAAGACATACCCAGTACCTAAATGGTAGCTTTACAGTCGGTACATAGTACTCACACATGTCCCATTTTTTAAATAAATTAAATTTCCAAGTCGATTGAGAGCGGCCGGTCTGCACCAAACAGTGCAAAGGGCAACTGATAACTGACGAAACACGAAGTTTGCCGAGGGACATTAAGAAAATAGTTGTACCGTACTTATGTAAGATTTTTTTTATGTGTCACATTTTTAATATATGTACTGTAATAGGTATTCATGTGACAGAAAAAAAAAATCTCAATAATCTTGAATACTTTGCACTTGAAAAGACTTTGTACTTTAAACCAAACCTAAAAAAATGTAGGTATTTTCCTTTCAAACAATGACATTGTTTAGAGTAGTGGTTCCCGACGTTGACTTGACCGCGACCCACCTAACAAAAGCTTCCAAATTCGGGACTGACCTCTTGGCTGTCAAGGAAAAATAAAGTGGCATAACTATTTGAAAAACAATTTTTCAAGGCCCACCCAATATTCGCTCGCGACCCACCATCAGTTTGGCAACCAATTGTTTTGAGTTTTGTACCTCTTGAATGGCGAAATATCTGATTATCTACCTAATGCTGAGTAGCCATTGCCTCGGAAAGCACGTTTAAGCCGTTGGTCTTTGATAGTCGTTACGAGTCGTCAGAAGCCCGAAAGTTTGACAACCAGTCTTACCAAGAAGTATCGTGTTACCCAGTTTCTGGGTTGTGGAAGTCAAATAGACAGTAGTCCCATTTAAAATGCTGGTATTATGTTGCATCCGGTTAGTTAGACTGTAAGCCAACCCCCATATAGTTGGGAGAAGGCTAGGCAGATTGGTATTACATACCCTTCAGAACAAAGCACAGCAAATTTTAATGCAGCTTTGCAGTAAAAAAAGGTATGGTGGTAGTTCTGCCCTGGACAACCTCATTCACAAAGAGCTCTAAGTACTTACTGCTACTCAGGCTAGATTAGTACGATCACAGACGATCAATCGGAATTTGAATCGTTTTGAAACAAATTGCTAATCCATTGCTTCATAAGTTCGAAAAAAAATCTGCTCAACGTAAATGCTTAGCCTCTGACTTTTACCTTGGCCAGAGGCTAAGCATTGGCATACAACGTGGCAATGCGGCCAGTCTCTTGGGTACACTACCAGTCGACAGCGATGCGGATGAATTTTACAACGTAAATAACTCAATGAATGTTGTTGAACTGTCAAAATGAAACTTGTCGTAATCGTTAACGAAAATGTGTTGCGTAATTAGGTAGCTGGTTTTTAAAAATGTACGGTGAAGGGAACTACAATTTAAAAGATATTATACCATTAAAGACTATTTAGAGGACAGATCAATAGAATCTGTAATTTGTAACTTTAGATTAATTGTCTTCGCTGATTGTTAATACATTTGCACGCCATGTTATGGCAGGAATGCTGAAACAAATTTACTGTAACACCTTATGTACCATATTCTAGCTAATAAATATATTTGATTGTATAAATAGTGAGAAAACGGCATGTCCTAGAACCAAAAAATTCGAAGACGTGTGTCACAAAAGTTGTGCGAAAATCGGTTGTCATAGTATGGGCATATGATGCGGAGGAATGAGGGAAATATCGTGAGGAAAGTTTTGAGAATGAATGTCGATGGCTATAAGAGTAGGGGAAGACCAAAGAAACGATGGATGGACTGTGTGGAAGATGATATGGCTAGAAAGGAGGTGACTACCGAGATGACGACTGATAGACGTCATAACGTCAACGCCGGCTGTTGCTGAAAACCAGCGCTGGGGCTCTGTCTTGCATAGGGTCGCAGCATCATGCTGAGCGATGGCCGTTTTGCGTGAATGTGACGCATATTTTCCCTAAAATTGTTTCCATTTTATAATTTTGTGTTCTTTTTTGAGTCATGTTTACCGCAAATAAACGTATTTTCTTTCTTTCTTTCTTTATAGAGAAGTGTGGTAGAAAAAGACTTGTTGCGCCAACCACAAATATATTGGGATATAGGCAGGAGAATGATGTGCGATATCCACCAACCCACACTTGGCCCCCGTGGTTGATTACAGCCCACTTCCTCTCACCGAGATGATGGAACACATAGAAGGCGTTATAGGTAAATTTATTATGCTTAGGGTAAGTCAGAGGTAAATAATACAAAAAATATATTTAAAACTGAGTTTATTAATGTCTAGACAATGTACACTTAGAGATAGATTTAAAATACACACTTATTTTCAATAATATGTCTGTAGTGTCTATACCATAGAGTCTGACTAGTCCCCCTGAGTAACACGGTTCCAATGTAAGCGGAAAGTCCCCTAGCTTGGGGTCATTTGTAACATTCGCAAACTCGCCCCTGGCTAGGGTTCGGTTGTAACATTCGCAAACTCGCCGTAGGTAACTGTTTTTGTAGGTAAATAATTAGACTTTTAGCTCAAATGCTGTAAACATTGTGTAAGAGCCAAAATTACAGCGCTATGGGTGACCAATGAAAAATTGGTACAACCGTACCGTGTACCCTACACAAGAATTCTGCCTAGCCCTTCGTTGTATGTTACAGACGACATGTTTTTGATCAATGGTGTAAGTAAATTAATACTTTGGAGGATTTCATCCTTATGCTGGGGCTACATTGTCGCGCGAACTTTACTTCGCGCGCTCTCTGTTGCTCAGCGAGACGTCGAGCGGTGTGCGAGAAAGAGCGCGCGACAATGTAGCCCCAGCATTCGTTGTCAATTAGCTATCGCTGGTAACAGTGATACAGAGTACTTGAAGTTTTTGAAAATTCATAATGCCTCACGTTAAAAAAAACTCATAAATTGCAGTTAGTCTCTCCGGAATGCGATATCATGACTTGCTTGATAATCTGAGATCATTCATATAATTACGACACTGTTTTTTTTCGTCCTGGCTCAAAAACACGCGTACATTAGAACCGTATCTTTTGTCTCAAAATCATCGCCATAACTTTGTACAAAACACCGAAAGAGTCAATCAAATCAAGAGAGAATCGTTTTTATTTAATGACTGTAGAAGTAGTAGGTAAAATGTTTTTTTTTTTTTGCAAACTATATCAGATAATACTGGCCGCATGGTCGTGTACGATTTTTCGGCTGTTCCTTTGTGTTTTTTCTTTAATTATCTTTTTTCCTAAACCACCCTAGTATTGAGGCGAACAAAACGATAAAAAAATATTCAAATCGGTCGGAACATTTTCGAGTTTTGCGAGAAAGTATTCCGAATGCACGGCAGTGGCGTCGCAGCAGTGTTGCCGCGTCACTACTGGTTCCCATACATTTTCTATAGATTATAACTGTTATGAGATTACATTCTGAGTACGGCAGCAATGTCGTGCAGCAGTGTCGCCCTGCCGCCACGGCAGACCAGTAGTGCGGCGTTCATCACAGCGAACATTGACAAGTAAATTGGCAACCCAACAGCGTGACACCGCGAACAGCAGGAGCTCGGGATCAGCGTGGCAGACAGCACTGCCGCGACATTGCTGCGTGCCCCGCTAGTTGTTCCGGGTCTGGCTGTTTGTGTATGTGAGTTTAAATGTTTGTAAACGCACCCACAATACAGGAGAAATTCCTAGTGCGGGCCAAGTTAAAAAAAAAAAAAAATTTTAGTTATTTTCATCAGATTCAAATTATTTGTTGCTTACCTGTAAAAATGCGGTCCAGTAAATTAACAGTGTAGTTACTCAAATTGAACATGAACTTATCTCAGACCAAAAAACCAAGACATAGCGCTGTCAACAGTGATGTGAGGCCGGTTTCGTAAACATGTGTGCACTTAGTGAGGTGTAGTTTGATTGTAAATGTGTGCGTGTGAGCGTGTATGCACAGAGCGGAGGTGTAGTTTTGGCATGCTTCACTGTTCGCAGCGCTATGTCTTGGATTTTTATTTGGTCTGAGGAACATACACATAACATGAACATATAATGAATCAAGTGTTATACAACGCAATCAGGATTTTTACCTACATATTTTCGTCTTTTCCAACATCACATTCTGCAGTCACGATTTTCAAGTCCAAATCTTCACTACTAGTTTTGATCATTATCTTATCACCAATCACTTAACACTATATTCACTGAGAGTTTCCAATTATTATTTAAATCATCTCCACTAATGGAAGTCTTTGGAGTTGCACTTTTCCTATAACCAATTCCACTTTCCCGATCCCCAGTAGTACTTTTCTGTTACCAAGTTGCGCTTTTCTGATACCCAGTTAAAATTTTTTGGTACCCAGTTACACTTTCTGAGTTTCCAGGCACTATTTGGATTGCCTGTAACTGTTGAACTATCTGTTTGGAATTCCAATGGCTTTTTGAATTTCTAGTTGTACTTTCGGGACTTCCAGTTGCAATTACTGGGCGTTGCATTTCCTATTGCACTTTCCGGGTTTCCAGTTCCACAACTCCTGATAGGTCTTTGGTGGGCCTTCAGTTTAGATGTCATCGTCTCGATCATGTGGTTGATGTCTTTGCAGAACTGCTAGCCGCTGTTGTGTCACCTCTAAATGGTGTTTCCGCCATTTTATGCGCCGATTTTGAAACCACACCTTTACCTGGGCAGAAAATAGGATGGTAAGTACATAGCTCTTCCAATTTTCAGAATCAAGGAAGAGACATATTCCCTCAAACTGACGTACCAACATTCTTAACGTGATTTGAAATTCATATTTGAAATTCATATCCTGAACAATTGTTACGTCGATGCTCCGTACGTTCTATCAGTAAAATCATTCACCAAAGCTAAAGGCATTGGAAGATTTGCAAGTCATTAAGTGCTACAAAATTATCTGACCCCGTGACTGGAGGGGAGGAAGTCACCAGGCCAGATGTCAAAGTGGGACTGTAATACTCCTCCAGACCGAATTTCGGCCGTGGCGCGACCAATCTCAGTAGAGAACAGCCTTCAGCGCGGGAGATATTTTGTAGCGTTGTGTGGACTCACAACTGTAATTAGTCGAGTGATGCTAAAATATTACAATTAGTAAGTTCCTAATCACATCACTAGAATCGGGGTACAACACTAAGTTTCTTTCCGGGGGACGCTTGTTCATTTCGTTTCCGCTTGCAGAGCTGGTGAAAAGTTACTCCCTGATATGTGCCCCGACCTAGGGTGAGTTCCACATTAATCTGGTAATAATGCCTGACTCTCTGCGCTGGATAACCTATATTGATTCTATTACCTAAGTAGTATTTGACTTTGCGTGTGTCAATGTTGGACACGCGGCTGAGAGTTATCCAGCGCACAGGAGATGGTAATATTATTTATTTATTTATTTATTTATTTATTTATTTCCTTACATCTATCATTACAGGCCTAAACCTAATGCGACAGTGTAGTACTTACTCAGCTAACAGTTAAAAAAATCTATATACTATTTACTTACATACTAACAATATTATTTAACTTAAAAATAAAACAATGACTTATTTATCCTTAGATACCTAACAACGAATAACAAATAACAACAAACATAATGTTTTACTAGAATTACCTTACATAACTAACTACATTCAATAGAACCCTTGCGAATTCATTCAAAGCGCACGCAAAAATATCCAGTCTCTCATGGACTTCATTCACCACCCGGATTGTTCGGGTGAGGGGTGCTTTCGCCATTAGATTGGTTCTAGTCACAGGCACGTTCAGCAGTTGCGGGCGTCGCCGCCTCCACACGTACCGGTCCGGCACGTTAAGCTCGAGGTGACGCAGTACTCCCGGGTTATGTGCCACGCCCCGCAGTAGCTTCACTACATACGCAGCAAGACTAAAATCCCGGCGAACCCTGAGCTCATTATACCCCACCATGCCCAGTACAAATAGCGTGGGGTACATCAAGGGGTAGAACGGATACACCCCATATAGTTTAAAATACAAGTGCCTAGTAAACTTGTTCTGTACCCGCTCCAACATGACACTGTATTTGGCTTCATGTGGTGCCCAAATGACCGCACTATGTTCAAGATGGCTCCTAACCAGTGCGTCATACAATACCTTAAGCGTGGTAATGTTTGTAAATCCCTGTGACTGCCTTAATACAAAACCCAAGTTTCGGTATGCTTTCTTGCATATCTTAATGATGTGTTCGCGAAAACTAAGGTTTGGAGTAAGATACACGCCCAGATCTCGTACCTGCGACACTCGTTGCATTGGTTCTGACTCTATCTTGTACTCGAAGCACATTGGAGTTCGCGCACGAGTGAACGTCATCACTGAGCATTTGTCAACATTGAAGTAGAGCTTATTATTCCGGCTCCACTCTACCACTCTGTCTATGTCCTCCTGCAGGCGTTCACAATCCGACTCATCTTTAACCTCGAGCAGCAATTTAAGGTCATCTGCAAACAATAAACATAAGCCATGTCTGACCACCAATGGTAAGTCGTTTATCATTATGATAAATTCAAGAGGCCCCAAATTGCTGCCCTGGCTTACTCCGGACCTTGTGTGATATAGTTCGGACTCACACCCATTGTAGTCCACATACTGTTGTCTATCTTTCATGTAGCTCACGAAGAACTGCAGTAGGTGTGGTGTACAGCCGATCTCTGCAAGTTTTCTTAAAAGGACATCTTGGTCGACGGTGTCAAATGCCTTTTTAAAATCAAAATATGCCGCGTCCACCTGCACCCCAGCATCGACTGACGGTATTACCTTCGCCATAAAGTTAAGTAGATTCGTAGCAGTGCTGCGCTCCGGTCGGAATCCATGCTGTGCATCTGATAGCTGCGTGCGCACCTGCCCCTGCACGCTACGCTGGATGGCAGATTCAAAAACTTTAGCGGGCGTACACAACACAGCACAGCACAGACAACCGATCCTGCCTTACCTTTAGGGACCGGAATGACACGCGTGATCTTCCACCGAGCCGGAAAAGTGGCTTCTTTTAAGCAGGTGTTAAAGATATGATGCAGCGGTTCTGCTAGCACCCTGCCACAGTCTCTGAACAGAAACGCTGGTACCCCATCAGGGCCAGATGACCGTTTCGGCTTTAAATTCACCAGCGCATCCTTTACGTCTTGAAGACTCAAAGTCCCTATATGTACACGAGCACTAGTCGCGCCGACTTCCGCCGCCACCCGCGCGTCATGTTGAGGGAGTTCCTTATTGTAAACAGATTTAAAAAAATCTGCGAATTCCCTCGCACACTCATCATCCGCTAGATATTGACCATCTTTTATGATACCCTGTCTATTGACTCTACTACGCTTTGACCGAATATACTGCCAGAATGACTTTGGATCTTTTGTGAATTGGCACTGAATTTTATTTCTGTGTTCATTATGTGCTCTTTGTATTGATTTTTTAACACTGGCCCTGCATTTAGTAAATTTATAATAATCACTATCGAGCTTGGTTTTTTTGAAATTCTTATGAAGTTGAGCTTTAATCTTTAAGTCTTTAATAATATCTGCAGTGTACCATACAGGATATACGTACCGCGAATTTTCATGAATAAGCTTTTTACGAGGTACACATTTATCTAAAATATTGTTAAGTTTATCATAAAAGATGTTCAACATCTGTTCTAAATCACGCACCTCATAGATTGCACTCCAATCCGTGGAAGTTAACAAAGAGTACAACAATTGAAAATCGGCCTTATAAAAATTCCACCGCGGTCTACTACTGCGTGCGCTGCTACTGACGGGCACAAAGGGCGCAGGCGCGGGACCGCGGGGGGGGCGCAGGCATACACTTACTGCTAGCGGCGGGTGATGCACGTCGACGGGCACAAGTGGTTCATCCGCCGCCACCACTGACACCTTTCCAATAAAACCTGTGCTCAGAACCAAATCCAGCTGGCGACCTAAGCAATTAGGTACCGTGTTACTTTGAATGAACTCACAATAGGACACAAAACATTCATAATAATTACTAACACTAACAGGACACGAATATAAATTAAAATCTCCAATCACAATAACTTCTCCATATCTATCACATATCTTTTCTATTAATCTAAATAAAATCATATAATCATTTTCTGAACTACCCGGTGGGATATAAATAACACAACACAAGAACAGAAATCTACTATTTAAATAAACCGTTGAACAAATCATTTCAAAAACGTAGGTATCTAGCGACGCGTCCGCGATATGTACTTGTCGCAGCTCATATCGGTGCGTGGCCACGAGAAACGCGCCTCCCTGTTTCCGACCATCCACCCGATCACAGCGAAGTATGTGATATCCCGGCGGGATAATTTCCGGATCTTGTATTGAATCATTACAACCAGATTCCGTGATTGCGTATAAGTCAAAATTTAATGAATCTATATTATTCCTGAACTCGTCCAACTTCGTTCGCAGACCTCTGACGTTTTGGTAGAATATTTCAATATTATTAATTTGGTTTTGGTTTTGTTTTGGTGGACTTCCGAAACCAAATCCACTCATTAAACTCCGCGTTCATGGGCCAAATTTCTGCTTGGTTTAATTTTTCAAAACATTGTTCAGGTACTCCTATTATAAACGACGAGTAATCTCTTTCAGTTTTATGTTTGATTTTGTCGACCTTAATTGAAACATTTGGGCCACATACGTTTTTAAGGCAAGTAACGCATTTTCTAAAATAGGCTTTTACTAAAGGTTTAATCCCTACAACCCAATACCGAGATCTTAAGTAAGTGATCATAGCTTGAGGCCCCCCATGCATCGTTTTTTGATGCGCCTCGCTTATGAGAAGCTTCGTGAGGAAGGAATCTTTAGGTACAAGTATTGGATGTTTGCGATCATAACTCAACTGAGACATCTCTAATCTACCTCCCACTCTGATTACTCCCTTTGAGTCCAAAAATAAGTTTAACGATTTGTACTTTCTTCCCTTTTTACCTAAAGATCCCGTCTTCTTAAGTTCTTGTATTTCTTCTTGTAACTCTTCTTCTTGACCCGTTCTAATACATATCTCCATCGCCTCCTCGAGTTCTGTTGTAGACAACTGTTTATTTCTTTCTTTGTTAGCACAATTGATTCTTAAGTGCAAGAATTTCCTACAGTAGGCTACTACCCTGATCATCCTTGAAAGCGATGAAAGTCTGTCCCATAAAGAAATATCAAGGATACCCGAATGGACCTTCACTTCCTCCAATTTAGTAATCAAATGTTTAGGTTTTTTATATTCTATCACTGATTGCCTTAAGAACTCTGGTCCATTGAACCATATCGCAGTATTGCCGAGTTCCCCTGGAGCCACGCCGCGAGAGGCACAATCCGCTGGATTTTGTTTGGATGGAACGTATGACCAATATTGTGTATCCAATGTGTTTAAGATTTCTGCAACGCGATTGGCCACAAATGTTTTCCAACGACTTGGATGACTATTAAGCCATGCGAGAACAACTTCGGAATCCGTCCAAGCGTGCACATCTAATACATTTACATCCAGAGTTTTAGCAACGTCCACCATCAACTTGGCTAATAGAACGGCTCCACAGAGCTCCAACCTAGGTATTGACACCTGTTTGATGGGAGACACTTTGGTTTTCGAGGTAACTAATGCAACGCTTATGTTACCCTCTGCATCTATAACTCTGACGTATACCACTGCAGCGTAGGCCATTTTTGAGGCATCCGAAAACCCGTGTAGCTCCGTCTTTACATTGCTG
Source organism: Xanthia icteritia (assembly GCA_949128155.2). Classification (NCBI taxonomy): domain Eukaryota; kingdom Metazoa; phylum Arthropoda; class Insecta; order Lepidoptera; family Noctuidae; genus Xanthia; species Xanthia icteritia. The sequence continues at coordinate 4,285,008 of OY855862.1, read as the reverse complement.
GATTTAGTGTTTAGCCAACGTGGGATTTTAACATTCACTAAAGAAGATAAGTCCTTACGGTAAGTAATCCTTTCTTTTAATAATCCCCTGGGCAATTCTTCATCCCAACCTATACCTGCTAACCATAGCTTTTGTATCAAAATTTTTGCTAAAATGATACTAGGTGACAACCAACCTAACGGGTCGAAAAGCCTAGAAATATCTGATATAATTTTCCTTTTACTTACAGGTTCCGTCGGGAGAGGCAGTTCTACAGAGTACTGGAAAGCATCAGCGCGTGGATCCCAGGTAAGTCCGAGAATTTTTGTAATATTATCTATTTTTATTTTTACTTCTTCAGCCTTATCCCTTTTGCTTTCTCTTATCTTATGTAGTAATTCTTCGCTGTTACTTATCCATTTTTGTAATGGAAATCCCCCTTTAGCTAGAATATTGTTTATTTCTGTATGAATATTATATGCTTCCTCTACACTTTCTGCCCCTGTCATTAAATCATCCATGTAGAAATCATTAAGAATTATTTTTGCTGCTAATGGATGATCCTTCCCTTCATCATAAGCAACCTGATGTAAAGAACGCACTGCTAGAAATGGCGCCGACGAAGTACCAAATGTAACCGTCACTAACTCAAATTCTTCAATTTCCTTTTCAGGACTATCCCTCCAAAGAACCCTCTGAAACATTGTATCATCTCTATTGACAAGAACTTGTCTATACATTTTAATTATATCAGCACCTATACAAATTGGATGTGTTCTCCAACGCATAACCGTATGTCGTAATTCTGCTTGCAATGTCGGGCCAACCATCAAGTCATCGTTTAACGATACTCCATTAATTCCCTTGCAGGAAGCGTCAAATACCACACGCACCTTAGTTGACTGCTTATCTTCCCGGAGTATTGCGTGATGAGGTAAGTACAACCCTTTATTCCTTTCTTCTGGAGATACCCTTACCATATGGTTAAGTTCTATATACTCCTGCATCACCGCCGTGTAATCCGCCTTTAATTTATGATTCTTTGAAAGTTTAAATTCTAAACTTTTGAACCTTTTTTCAGATATGAACCTAGATTCACCATCCTTACAACTTGGATTACCATCCCGGAACGGCAATCTTACAATGTAGCGTCCGGTTTCGTCTCGCTTTGTGGTATTTTTAAAAATATTCTCACATTCCGCTTCCTCTTTACTGAGTATTTTTCCAGTTCCAGATGGCTCCGCTTCTAGCTCCCAGAATTTACGTAAGAAGTCGTCAGCCTGAACATTGGAATGCATGACAGTGATGCAAGGATATGAATTGATGTCAGACGAATTTTCTGTACCGACAATACCCGAAAGAATCCATCCGAATTCTGTTTGTTGTGCTACGAGCGATCCACTGGTACTCTTTTTGATTCCATCTTGGATAATTTGGCTAAATATCTCAGCACCTAATAGAACGTCAATTTTATTAGGCCTATGATACTCAGGATCTGCTAAATCGTCTTCACTCAACTTTACCCATTCTACCCTGGTTGCTGTCACAACAGGGAGAAGGGATGTGATGGACTTCAAAACGGCCCTTGTGGTTAAGCATGTGAACAGAGCTCCCCATCTCTTCTCATGACGTCTTGCTACGGTGACGGGCCGAAGTAATCTATGCCGGTGCACGTAAAAGGAGGGTTACTGTGCATCAGCCGTTCGACAGGTAAGTTACCCGTCGGTAGTTCTTGAGGTTTCGCCTTCTTCGTCTTGCACCACTGACATTGATGCTGAACTGTCTTGATTGCCGATCGTAGTCCCAGCACCCAGAAGCGTTGTCTTATCTCGTTCATGACCGTTGCATGATTCCCATGATTGAAACGGCAGTGGAACTCTTCTAAGATGAGTCGTGTTGTCCTTTCCTTGCTGTCGAGCACGACGGGTCGCTTGTAGTCTCTGGTTACGCCCTGTATTGCGTCGATTCTTCCTTTCAGCCGCAGGAGACCGTCTTCCGACACTACGTCGAGCTTCTTCAATTTGCTGCTGCCCTCTACTTGCTTTCCTTGCTGTAGACACCTGATGTCTTCTTTGAAGCTTCTTTCTTGACTTCTTTTCAGCAGTAGAGTTTCAGCTTGCTCCAGTAGTTCGGCGTCCAGCGGCTTGTAGTTCCTTTCTGTTACTTTTGAAGACTGTCGTTGCTTCTCAACTGTCTTCTTTTTCCCTTGTGTTGCTTTCCAGGTGGGATCTTTCTTGCTGACGTTGACCTTTTCCTTGCGTCTGCAGAGTTGTATGAACTGCAGTACTCTTGCTGTGGCTCGCCATAGTCTCTTCCATGATGAAAACCTTTCAGGATCGGGCGATGGGTGGGTGATGCTTACTGCCGCTGCGATGTCTGTTGTTTTCTCTTCGCCGGTGGTTTCTTTTTTGAAGGTTCTTGCCGCAGGCCAGTGAACTTCCTTTCTTTTTAAGAAGTCCGGTCCGGTGTACCATCGGTGATCGCAGTTGAAGTTTTCTGGCACGTCGCGTGTTGCATCATCTGCAGGGTTCTGTGCTGTGGGTACCCATCTCCATTCTTGAGGTTTGGTGAGATCTTCTATCTCAGCCAAGCGATGAGCCACAAACGTCTTGAACGTTCTCGGGTCCGTCTTGAATGTCTTGATCCAAGAAAGTACGATGCTGGAGTCTGTCCAGTATGTCTTCTTTTCCACCTTTAGATCCATTTCTTCCTCAACAGAGTGTGCCAATCTGCTTCCTAGGAGGGCCGCTTGCAGCTCGAGTCTTGGAATCGATACCGGTTTCAACGGAGTGACTCGCACCTTTGCTGCCACCAGGCTGACGTGGTAAGTTCCATCTTGATCTTCTGTTCTCCAGTAGACCGTCGCCGCATACGCCGTCTCGCTGGCATCCGTGAACGTGTGCAGCTCCCCCTCGGTGCGACGTGGCGCCAGGCATCTTGGAATCTGCAGGTCTTGGAGTAGCTTCATCTTCTCCAGATATGTTCTCCATGTTTCGTACTCCTTTTCTTCTATTTCTTCATCCCAACCGACGCCGCTTCGCCATGTGTTTTGAAGCAGCTTCTTGCCTTGGACGAGAACCGGTGATGCTAATCCCAACGGATCGAAGGTCGACATTACTGCGCTGGTGACTTCTCTCTTCGTCGGCACCTGAAGTCCCTTTGCAATTTCTTCTGGCGTATTCCTGAGGTTCGCCCTGAAGCCGATAGAGTCCTTTTCTGTGAACCAGCGTAGCCCCAATGTCTTCTCTTCCTTCTCGCCAAGGTCGACTTCCGTCTTTTCGGTGGTTTCAGTCTTCACGTTTTGCAGCAGCTCAGGTTGATTTGATGCCCATCCCCTGAGCTCGAAGCCCGCCTTCTTATGTATGAAGTTTACTTGCTCTGTCACTCTTCTGAAATCCTCTTCTGAATGGAAGCTGTGCAGATAGTCGTCCATGTAGTGATTCAGCTCGATTGCCTTGACTGCCTCTGGATACTTTTCCTTGTAGTCCGCTGCGTTTCGATTCTTGACGTAGATTGCTGTGCTCGGAGATGATGTTGCACCGAAGATAACTGATGTCATCCTATACTTCTTCGGTGACACGTCGCGTCGATCTCCACGCCACAGGAACCTCAGGCTGTCTCGATCTTCTGGTCTGATGCGAACTTGCAGGAACATTTCCTTGATGTCAGCCGCCACTGCTAGGGGTCCTTGTCTGAATCTCAGCAATACTCCAAACAGCGACTGCAGTAGATCTGGTCCCGGCAGCAGAGCGTCGTTGAGGCTTCTTCCTTTTGACTTGGCTGCAGCGTCGAAGACGATCCTAATCTTCTTCTTCAACGGATGAACCACGGAGAAGTGAGGGAGGTACCATGTTTTCTTGGAGTCTTCTTGTCCAGCGGGTGCTTCTTCTGCATACTTGCTGTCGATTAGATGCTGTATCTGCTTGCAGTACTCTGCCTTCAACTGGGAATCCTTATCCATCTTCTTTTCGATGTTAGTCAGTCGGTTCTTGGCAGAAATGTAGCTCTCTGGCATCCGTTCCTCTTCGTTCTTCCACAGAAGTCCAGCTTCGAATCGACCATCTTCAAGTCTCCTGCAGGTCTTCTCCAGGATGGTGAGAGCTCTTCCTTCTGAGTCCGTAGTGGGTCTTCTCGGTTGCACGCCGAGTGCTTCGATGGCGAAGTGATCCTTGATCGCTTGATGCATTTCTTCTTCTGGCGTGTTGACATGCAGACATGTGTTCATGAAGTGTACCGGTCTTGCACCTCCGATGTCCGACCCGTGGAGCACCCATCCAAGTCCCGTTCGCGAAGCCACTGGTTCCCCTGGCTTCCCTCTTCTTATCTCTTGAGTCACGATCAGCTCCCAGTTGTCTTGCCCGATGAGCAGCTGTGGTGACTCTCCTTCGTAGTACAGAGAATCGGCAATCTTCTTCAAGTGTTGACAATCTTGAATCCTCTTCTTGTCCAGGAACTGCGGCGTAAGCTTCAACTCGTCAACGGTCCGGACTCTCTTCAGTGTCTTCTTGGCTTCTTGATGAACCCCCTTCACTGTCAGGTCCAGCACTTGAGAATCCTTCTTCCTTATCAGCTTGCCGCCCACTGTTTCGATGACAAGTTCTTCATTGTTTCCTTGAGCGCCGATTTCTTCTGCCACCTTCTTGTTCAGAAGTGATACTGTTGACCCTTCATCCATAAGGGCTAATATCTTCTGTGATCCTTGTGACCCGAAGACTTCCACCGGAACTATCTTCAGGTATGCTCTTGCGTTGTTGACTGCATTCACTGATGTAGTGACGCTTGCCACCTCCTGCAGTGTCTCCTTCTTCTTGTCTTCAGAAGTGTTATCTTCTGACTGGACGTGCAGGAAATGATGATGCCACCTTTTGCATTCCTTGCACGGTGGTTTCTTGCAGCTCTCCTTCCTGTGTCTTCCTTGAAGACATTTGAAACAGACGTGGCTCTTCTTTACAGCTGCGCAGCGATCTTGCACCGATGCCTTCTGGAACTTCTGACAATCAACCAGGAAGTGTTCACCCTCACATACAGGGCAAGTCTTCTCTGATTTTCTTGAATCCTTTTCTTTGAAGTCCTTTTCTTTGGTCGAATGCGCCGCTTGCCGCTGGATTCTCTTGAAGCCGCTCTTCTCTTCTGAAGTCGCGAAGGCTCCACACTTGTCTGCTTCTGTGTTCAAGAATCTGGATATCAACGTCAGGTCGGAGAACTCGCCTTCTTCTGATGCTGCAGTGAAGTCGTACCAACGGAACTTGAGAACTGTAGGTATCTTCTCCACTATTTGTTTCACCATCTCAGGTGAATGTAGGTACTGTGGTTTCTTCAGTCCCTTGATTGCTGCTACGCTGTTGTTGATCTGGCTTGCGAAGATGCAGATGTCTCTTGGGTTTTCTGAAATCTTCGGTAGTGCCTTGACCTTGTCCAGTTCAGCCAGCACCAGCGCATCAGGTCTTCCATATCTTCTCCTGAGGGCTTGCATTACTTCCAACGGAGAAGCTTCGGAGTACAGCAGACTCTTGATTGCTTCTCTTGCGTTGCCTTTCAGCGCTCTTCTGAGTCGCGCCATGTTTTGAACTTCGTTGAACATCGGTGCCGTATCTTCGTAGACGACCTTGAACGCCAACCACTCGCTGCTGCTGCCGTCGAAGTAGGGTAACTCGTGTATGTACTTCGGCTGCGCTGCTGGTCCGCCTCTTGAAGTGAAAACTTCTCTTAACGCTGTCGTCAATGCTTGAATCTCGATCGAAGCTCCTTTTGTCGCAGCATTCACTTCAGGCTTGACCTTCTGAGGCTCTTCTGACGTCTGGTTTCGTTGCTCTGGTTGCTCCATGTTGCCATCTTCCAATACTGATGACTGGATCCAGTTCTGCACCTGTGCTGTTCTATCTTCTTGTTCTGCCAGGTCTTCATCCACAGAGTCCCCATCTTCACACTGTGCCAGCTCCAATCTGACACGGGCTAGCTTTGCCGCAGCCTGTGCTTGCTTCAACTCCAGGCGTGCTACTTCTTCTCTGGCTTCTAACTCGCGTCTTCTGGCTGTAGAACTCGTGGTCTTCGTGGACCTGGCTCGACGAACGACCCCCTTCGGCTTCAGGGTCGTGGCGGAGCCATGGCCTCCCTGTTCCGGAGTATCTTCTGGGATCTTCTCGTTCGTCTTCTTCTGGGCGGCACCTTGCTTCTTCTGTCCGTTCTTCTCGGACGCCGCCGTGTTCGCAGTCGTAATCGTAGCTTCTGATGTCGTGGTTTCTTCCGTAGTCGTGGTACCCGAAGAAGTGTTCGATGTAGTTTCAGTCTCCGATGACCCTGACGCGGACGTGACCCCTTCTGACCCTGCCGTTTCTTCTGTCGCGTCCTTTTCCGTTGGACGGGACGCAGAGCGTGAGGGGGCATCCTTCTGCGATCTGGTAACCGGCATCTTGAAGTCTTCTTATGTTCTGAACTCTTCTATCTTCTTGCAGGGAATCCGGAACTCGAAGGACCAACTGTTGTGGACGGCCTAGGTACCTACAGTACCGCAGTCGCCCTGGGACAATCTCCCACTGATGTTGATGTGTGCTCCGTACTTACCTGAGCCTAGACGGCTCTGCTGGCTACACACACCACCACGTACCCCTGAATACGTACCTGGGTTCGGGTATCACTACCCAGAGACCACGACACAGATTGTTCTGTTAAAGAAATAAGACACCTTGTTTTTGACTTAAGAAATAAGACACCTTGTTTTTGACTTAATTCTGAGACTCCAGCTTGCTTAGTTGATTCCTTGTTGATGGTTGATTTACGACTACTTTTTATAAAAAAATTGCACGCCTTTTATACTAAAATCCTTAAGGATTTTTGGGTGCAAGCCGTATTCTCAGAATTTTGCATTTATTTTGCCCTTTTTCAAAAAACCTTATAAAACTTAGTACATTATATCCTTACATAACTAATATCTATATAAAACACGATTACAAGTCATTTACTTAAGTAATTAAAACATTTTAGAACAAACAATTATACATTTCTAGTCAAGTAAAATTTTGTTACATAAAAGTGACTATATCTTTTTATTGCATGGACCGATTTTTACAAACTAAACATACAAATTAGTTTTAAGCCTACACCTTTCATTTGAGACCAAAATTAGCAAAATATCTCCATAAACAAAAAAGTATGTTTTCAAGTTACGTAATTATCTATGACAATTTTTTCTTACAAAAATTTCCTTTCAAATTTAGTTTTAATGCTCTTAATGGCTCAAGATAAGAATTCTAACACAAATCTAATATGAATCTAACATGAATATACCTAAACAATAGCACAATAATCAATTCTAGTTGGAATCTAATTTGACATACAATAAATGTTCCTAATCTACAATTTAGTATGAAAATATTACAAGATTTCCGTCGCAATCTATCCGCTACTTGTACCCTAGTGCACGGATATGGTCCTATTGCTCAAAATAACATTATAATTATACAAATTCTAATAAAAAACAAGTTAAAACTTTAAAATTTGCAATCTATCGCGCTAATATTCGTTAGTAGACTACCTGCTACTTGTGCCCTGGTGCATAGATAGGGTCCCGTCGCCAACACTACTGGTACTCCTCGACTAGTAGAATTAGATGTGCCGAGTTTGGGCTTGTTTTGTAAGTTATGACGAGACCTTACCACCAGACTTGATAGAGTGACCTGAAGGTGTACTTTGGTGACTGCTACTGGTACTCCTCGACGAGTACAACTAGGTCTGCCGAGTGTGGGCTGGTTTTGTTAGTTATAATGAGACCTCACCACCGGACTTGATGGAGTGACCTGAAGGTGTACTTTGGTGACTGCTACTGGTACTCCTCGACGAGTACAACTAGGTCTGCCGAGTTTGGGCTCGTTTTGTTAGTTATGATGAGACCTCACCACCGGACTTGATGGAGTGACCTGAAGGTGTACTTTGGTGACTGCTACTGGTACTCCTCGACGAGTACAACTAGGTCTGCCGAGTTTGGGCTCGTTTTGTTAGTTATGATGAGACCTTACCACCGGACTTGATGGAGTGACCTGAAGGTGTATTTTGGTGACTGCTACTGGTACTCCTCGACGAGTACAACTAGGACTGCCGAGTTTGGGCTCGTTTTGTTAGTTATGATGAGACCTTACCACCGGACTTGATGGAGTGACCTGAAGGTGTACTTTGGTGACTGCTACTGGTACTCCTCGACGAGTACAACTAGGTCTGCCGAGTTTGGGCTCGTTTTGTTAGTTATGATGAGACCTCACCACCGGACTTGATGGAGTGACCTGAAGGTGTACTTTGGTGACTGCTACTGGTACTCTACGACGAGTAGAACTAGGTCTGCCGAGTTTGGGCTCGTTTTGTTAGTTATGATGAGACCTCACCACCGGACTTGATGGAGTGACCTGAAGGTGTACTTTGGTGACTGCTACTGGTACTCCTCGACGAGTACAACTAGGTCTGCCGAGTTTGGGCTCGTTTTGTTAGTTATGATGAGACCTCACCACCGGACTTGATGGAGTGACCTGAAGGTGTACTTTGGTGACTGCTACTGGTACTCTACGACGAGTAGAACTAAGTCTGCCGAGTTTGGGCTCGTTTTGTTAGTTATGATGAGACCTTACCTCCGGACTTGATGGAGTGACCTGAAGGTGTACTTTGGTGACTGCTACTGGTACTCTACGACGAGTAGAACTAAGTGTGCCGAGTTTGGGCTCGTTTTGTTAGTTATAATGAGACCTCACCACCGAACTCAATGGAGTAACCTGAAGGTATACTTTGGTGACTGCTACTGGTACTCCTCGACGAGTACAACTAGGTCTGCCGAGTTTGGGCTCGTTTTGTTAGTTATGATGAGACCTCACCACCGGACTTGATGGAGTGACCTGAAGGTGTACTTTGGTGACTGCTACTGGTACTCTACGACGAGTAGAACTAGGTCTGCCGAGTTTGGGCTCGTTTTGTTAGTTATGATGAGACCTTACCTCCGGACTTGATGGAGTGACCTGAAGGTGTACTTTGGTGACTGCTACTGGTACTCTACGACGAGTAGAACTAAGTGTGCCGAGTTTGGGCTCGTTTTGTTAGTTATAATGAGACCTCACCACCGAACTCAATGGAGTAACCTGAAGGTATACTTTGGTGACTGCTACTGGTACTCCTCGACGAGTAGAACTAGGTCTGCCGAGTTTGGCCTCGTTTTGTTAGTTATGATGAGACCTCACCACCGAACTCAAGGGAGTGACCACCTAGGTCTACTCGTCAAGGAGAACCAGTAGCAGTCACCGAAGTACACCTTCAGGTCACTCCTTCAAGTCCGGAGGTAAGGTCTCGTCATAACTTACAAAACAAGCCCAAACTCGGCACATCTAATTCTACTAGTCGAGGAGTACCAGTAGCAGTCACCGAAGTACACCTTCAGGTCACTCCTTCAAGTCCGGAGGTAAGGTCTCGTCAGAACTAACAAAACCATTCCAAACTTGGCACATCTAATTCTACCAGTCGAGGAGTACCAGTAGCAGTCACCGAAGTACACCTTCAGGTCACTCCATCAAGTCCGGAGATAAGGTCTCATCATAACTAACAAAACGAGCCCAAACTCGGCAGACCTAGTTGTACTCGTCGAGGAGTACCAGTAGCAGTCACCAAAGTACACCTTCAGGTCACTCCATCAAGTCCAGTGGTGAGGTCTCATCATAACTAACAAAACGAGCCCAAACTCGGCAGACCTAGTTGTACTCGTCGAGGAGTACCAGTAGCAGTCACCAAAGTACACCTTCAGGTCACTCCATCAAGTCCGGTGGTGAGGTCTCATCATAACTAACAAAACGAGCCCAAACTCGGCAGATTTAATTCTACTAGTCGAGGAGTACCAGTAGCAGTCACCAAAGTACACCTTCAGGTCACTCCATCTAGTCCGGAGGTAAGGTCTCATCATAACTAACAAAACGAGCCCAAACTCGGCAGATCTAGTTCTACTCGTCGTAGAGTACCAGTAGCAGTCACCAAAGTACACCTTCAGGTCACTCCATCAAGTCCGGAGATAAGGTCTCATCATAACTAACAAAACGAGCCCAAACTCGGCAGACCTAGTTGTACTCGTCGAGGAGTACCAGTAGCAGTCACCAAAGTACACCTTCAGGTCACTCCATCAAGTCCGGTGGTGAGGTCTCATCATAACTAACAAAACGAGCCCAAACTCGGCAGATTTAATTCTACTAGTCGAGGAGTACCAGTAGCAGTCACCAAAGTACACCTTCAGGTCACTCCATCTAGTCCGGAGGTAAGGTCTCGTCATAACTTACAAAACAAGCCCAAACTCGGCACATCTAATTCTAATAGTCGAGGAGTACCAGTAGCAGTCACTGAAGTACACCTTCAGGTCATTCCATCTAGTCCGGAGGTAAGGTCTCGTCATAACTTACAAAACAAGCCCAAACTCGGCACATCTAATTCTAATAGTCGAGGAGTACCAGTAGCAGTCACTGAAGTACACCTTCAGGTCATTCCATCTAGTCCGGAGGTAAGGTCTCGTCATAACTAACAAAACGAGCCCAAACTCGGCAGACCTAGTTGTACTCGTCGAGGAGTACCAGTAGCAGTCACCAAAGTACACCTTCAGGTCACTCCATCAAGTCCGGTGGTAAGGTCTCATCATAACTAACAAAACGAGCTCAAACTCGGCAGACCTAGTTGTACTAGTCGAGGAGTACCAGTAGCAGTCACCGAAGTACACCTTCAGGTCACTCCATCAAGTCCCAGACGAATAGGCATTTATAAACTACTTACTTTTACCGAAATAAAAATGTGTGATTATAAAATTATCTTACCACAATATCAAGTATCAAATTTGGTTTACAGAATATTTTGTATTTGTACAGCGATCTTTTCCACACGAACCGCTGCAAACAGGCAACACAGAGTCCACTCACGACAGCGGTCTAGCGCGGACTGAGGTTTCTTTCGAAATGTTTGTGCAATAATCAAAACAGGAACCAAAAATAAAATAACCCTTAACGCAATCCATTAAGATTCATCCGTAATAGCAAAATATGTGAAAAAAAAAGGTTTGGTTTTTATTTTTTTTGCGACTATCTGTGACATTTTGAAACATTTTTTTTTCTAGGTTTTAGAAATAAGTATGTTTGCCTACTTAAAGTATTTTTTAAATCTCAAAATATGTTGATAATAGAATAAAAACTGTACTGAAACTCGACCCAGTATCGTTAATTTTGTGGAAAATGGCATCGGAAGATCGTTTTTACAATATAAAAAACTATAATTTTTAACACAAAAGTTACCAGCATTTGAAGATGAAGAACCAATCTATATGTGGTAGTTATTAGTTATATAAAATTCGGTTTAGTTTTGTCACAAAATGAACCGAAAAACAGCAGAATTTTGTCCGATTTGAAAACGCGCCCTTAAGCCTTTGATTATTCCAGCCCTTGACTATTACGGCCCTTTAGAATATCGATGCTCACCTGTGCCTCAGTTAGTTGCAGCGCGTGTGCTAGGTACAGCCTCTCAGGCCCCACCATGTACTGCTGCCGCTCAAACTCGGCCTCCAGTCGTTCCAGCTGTTCGGGGGTGAATATTGTTCGTATCCTCTTACTTCTGCCGGTACTAGACAACAAAACACACCATGATAGGGTTGTTTTCCTCGAAGGGTGCGCAATTTTGATTTGTGAATATCCGTTGATGCAGACTAGCTTTAGTCTTTGAAAACTAGTGTCGGATAGAGGAGCCATGTCTCATATTTAAACGGGCCGTTTAAAGTGACTCCTCAATCCTGACGATCTATAGAAAATATATGTTACGTAGCTACTAAAGAAGTTGATCAAATCGGGTATCAATAGCACCAATATTTAGTAGAAATTTCTATTAAATATTCGTGCTATTGCAGTTCTAAGGTGGCTCCTCAATTCAGATGTCTGAGTTGAGGAGCCGCCTTAAACGCCCTGTAACTTTTTAAGGGTTTCACTACAAATTTCAGGATCAGGCTTACAAAATCGGCTAATTTACTACTAAACATTGGTAGTACCCGCGTTTAAATATGAGACATGGCTCCTCGATCCATTCGGACAGAAAAACTATTCCCCGTCGGCCGCCGGCCTCCATTTTTGGTAAGAAAACCTCCGTCATGAGAACAGGAATAATTTAGTTGTACAAATATTCAGACATTTAAATAATATGTTGATACAATAACGCGCGTCTCGAGTTCGAACCCAAGGCACGCACCGCTTGGGTTTCAGTCAGTAAGAAGTCTGACACGCCCTCCCGCTCCACCCAGAGCGGGAGAAGTTATTTGATAATTACCCAACCAAAGAAAAAAAAAGGCAGGCACCGCTGACTTTTCGGATTCATGTGCGTATTATATAAACACTTGCTTAAAAAACGGTGAAGGAAAACATCGTGAGGAAACCGGCATGCCTGAGAGATATTTCTCAGCGGCATGTGAAGCCAAGTCAGAGGCCAATGGGCGGCTTTAAAACTCTGACACCAGTCACTAACTATACGAAAAGAAGAAGAAAACTATATAGAATACATAAAAACGTCTAAACGTGTCTTAGCTCAGAAAGGGACGAACATTCGAACCATTTTAAAGTTGAAAATACTCGTTTTGCACATAATATTTACTTAGTTAAATTTATGTCTTCATATCATGGGTGATACTTATTGTGCTTGTCGCTAAAATGTTATCCAAAATAATATAGGAAACTTGTCAGACTGTCGTCTGTCCCGCCCTTAGCCTAGCCGTTTCCTAGTCGGTTCCTTAGTCTAGCCAAGTCTAGCCTTGTGCGAGGCCTAAGGAGCTCTAAGGAGTGACTGCTACTTCATACTATATTATGTTGACTGCTGACTACAGCTAAAAATGCAAAGAACTAACCTGTTTGAACACGTCATAGAATGACTCCTGGAGGTCTTCATCTGTCCCACTTGTGGCCTCATCTCTTGCCGTGGACTGTCTGCAAGAAAAATAGATTGATACCCTTTTTCATAATCATAGTTTAAATCGGATTAATCGTGGTTTTTATTCTCTCGTATCGGTACGAATTAAATCAGAATGGCGACAGGTCTCGGGTACAATCTGCGACCCGCGTTCCCTTTAAACTTTGTCTTGTATGGATCATAGTTTTGGGCCACAAAAGGCGTAAATGAAAAGCTGCATGCAGATGAGATGAGAATGCTAAGAGGAATGTGTGGTGTTACATGAATGGATAGAATAAGAAATGAGTAGGTACATAAGAGGAAGTCTGTAAGTGGCGGTGACTGAAAAGTTGTCCGGAAATTGGTTGTCATGGTTTGGGTATGTGATGCGGAGGAATGAAGAAAAGGTGAGGAAACTTCTGAATATGAATGTCGATGGCTGTAAGGGAAGATCAAAGAAACGATGGATGGACTGTGTGAAATATGATATGGCTAGAAAGGGGTCACCCCCTTTCTAGCCATATCATATTTCACACTACCGAGATGACGACTGATAGAGAAGTATCGAAGAAAGGGACATGCTGCACCGAACCTAAATAAATTGGTATAAGGGCAGGAGAATGATGAGCTTATGCTGTATGTGGGTGCCGAGTAAGTATGTTAAAGGCAGTCAGCAGCCAGGCTGACTGACCAGCGTGCGCCAAACGTAAATTTAAGGGGACTGCAGGAGTAAAACGTAAGTTTTATAATGCCTAAAGTATATGATCCACTGCAGTAAACAAAATAAGAAAAATATTTGATATTCTTATATATATGACTTCAGTATATATGCTAGTTAGATAGTGTGTTGAAAACGTAATAAGTATAATTAATAAAATAAGATACTTTAGATAAAAAACACCAAGATACCTCAAAAAATTTAGTTTAACGACTTAAACCCATATTATTATATATGCAATCATTCTATTTTTTTCTTATTCATATTTTTTCTACAAGCAACATATTAACGTAAATCCTCGTGCAGACTGGCGCGACGTGACTCTAATAAAATGATTTCTAAGAAAACTTCACGTTAGAACAATTACCGGTGTCGCGTCGCGCGTGTCTGCCGAGGCTGTATAGTGTTTCAAGTCCAATCAATAGATTTTTTGTAAATATATAATTGCTTCATATTATGCAATAACTTTCCAGCGTTGTGTCATTTCACTTCTCTTTCTTTTCAATGCAGTCCGACAGTGATCGCGCTTTAGCTGTTGTCAGCCAGTCGCCACCCGTCGGGATGTTTCGACTCGACAGTTTCAGCAGATATTGACTACGAAAGCTAACAGGTTAATCTTTTCACTACGACATATTAGGACAAGCAGTTTTTAGAAGATAAGAGATATCAGGTAGTATCCTCATCGAGAAATGAAGAAGAAACTAGGCGTGAGATGGAAGCATAAGTATAAACATAATCATAGGGAGTGGGCTACAATCTACCACGCGGGCCCAGTGCGGGTTGGTAGATGTCACTTGTCTTCGAATTTTTGGTTCTAGGACATACAGCTATCTAATTACGCAACACATTTTCGTAAACGATTACGACAAATTTGTTACATTTTGACAGTTCAACAACACTCATTGCGTTAATTACGTTGTTGAGCAGATTTTTTTTCGAACTTGTGAAGCAATGGATTATCAATTTGTTTCAAAATTCGATTCAGATTCTGATTGATCATGTAGGTATTACGCAATTAGGTTGGTTTCCTCACGATGTTTTCCTTCACCGTTTTGAGAGCAGTGGTGATGAAATAATTTACACAAAGTAAACTGCCTGCTTGGGTTCAAAACATGACCTAGTACTCGTAAGTCACCCTAAAATTTTACCTAAAAATTGGCCAACCCTCTGGTCACGTGAAGAGTCGAGCAACCGCTTGGCGATGTCCCGAAATATAGGGTATTATTACTCTGATTTTTACTTATTAGTAAAAATAACAAACAATAATTACCAATCAAATGATAACCTACGTTTTAAATAAACAATCCTTTGACCGGCTTTTGGATTTAAAATGTTTAATACTTTTAATCACTTCGATTTTGTCCACCTGCAGCCATTTGACTCAAAGAGGACATCATTTTATTAATCCGCGGACGGGGGGGAACCCGACGGCGATGTCTCTTTAGCTTTAATTAAACCATGCTTTTATTAACCCCATTAGATGTCACAGGAATGGTACGCGAATTATTTTAATACAAGTTCAATGGAATATTTTGTAATGCCAATGTAAAGTTTGTACCAAAAGTGTCTGATGGAAATGTAAGCAAATGGATCAGAAAATGAGAAAACGTATATCTATGGATGTCCGCCACTTACAAGTTGAGTTCTTTGGCTTGATTATTTGAATACTTAAACTCTAATCTTAGTTCACCTTAAAGATGTTTTTCATTTTTTTCATTTGACAATTGTGTTTAATTTTTCGTCGATGATTTTTCAATCTGTATTTTGTGGGTCTGGCTGTTTGTGTATGTGAGTTTAAATGTTTGTAAACGCACCCACAATACAGGAGACATTCCAAGCGTGGGGCACAAAAAAAAATCGCAATTGCAATAATTGTTGGAAAAAGTGGTGAGATATACTTGAAACTTTCTTAATACCCAGCAGATGAATATGTGATAAATGAATAATTATGCTCTTTAGTGAGTGAGTGCGTAATAAAAAAATATTAGACACGTATTTTTTGCTTTATCATATTAATAAAAAATGGTTTAGATAAAAGGCATTCAAGTTGGATAGTGGGGGCTCGCTACGTCACAAGTCAGTATAAAATCTACCGGGGAGTGACGTCATGCCACATTTTAACGTATTGCCTACTCAATGTATTGCCGTAATCTTTTGATTACGTAAAAAAAGAAAAAATACGTGTCCAATATATTTTAATAATCTACATGGCGGATATTTTTTTTTTGTCAACATCCCTATTCCGTAACACACTTGAAAATATTGCTAATCCATTGCTTCAGGTTTGTAAACTTCGTGTGCTCGACAACGTAAATAACGCAATGGACGTGGGTGAACTATCAAAATGAAACCATTTGCGATCCATTGTCATTTTAGGTGTGCCACTGAATAAGGTTTGTTTACACTTCATCAGATAGTTTTGGAACAGAGCATACGCAATAACTAATAATTATTGTGGTTTTGTTAGCCCGTGCCTTTATCCTTCGACTACTCTAACAATATTTTGCTGAATTTGAGCTTTTCGATAAAATATATTAATTTTTTCTTTGCGATGGCTTTTTCGATTGAATTTTTTAAGCTGTTACTTATAATTTTTTTTTTTTGAGAATTGTTGTAAAGCAACCAAAACATCTGTACTTACTCCTTCTTTTATCGAAGTCGGTTGAAAAATAATAGTGCTTATAAATAGTGTCCGAATGAAACACGATTTTAGGCCTTAACCGAAACGATTACTTTATGAAGTTATGTTAAAAAGTTAGCTAAATTGACATTATTTTCTGAGATCCAGCGTGGTTTTGTAGCAAATAATTCGCTTAATTAGAATCCGTTGCGTCGTTCAGAAGAACAATGCTGTCACACAGACAGACACAAACGCCGGTAGAACACCTCCGCCGCGAAACCATAGCAGCGAAACCATAGCAGCGAAACCGCAGTAGTTAAATTCAATAGACTCACGTCATTTTCCGCTACTCGCATCCGATTCGCCCAACCTGGGTATTGAAACCACGAGACCAATAAGACAGTCACCCCCATAATTCATGAATGCTGCTCAAAGATAAGTAATTCTTAGCGCCTGTTTAACCATACATTTTTGAGCGACGTTGCCAACTTTTAGCATAAACGCATTAACTTTAATCATCATTTTTGAATAAATCCCTTAGTCTTCTATATTATATAAAAACTGGCAGCTTACGAACGCTAGTTTCGGTCGAGTCACCGCTGCCGAAACCGGAACGTCGTCAGACACAGTGCTTACTTAATTGAAAATTGAAAAGATTTTATTTCACACAAACCTACATGGGCACTTATGAAACGTCAGAAGCTAGGTGCACGTTTCCAATTGGTCGTTTCCTATGGAGAAGAGCCGGCAAGAAACTCCACGGTTACTCTTTTAAAAATAATGGGCTTTTACAATATAATACCTATATATAATATTGTGAAACATTATCAAAATCAATTAAATATTAAATAGCCAGTTAACTGTCGTATTATATTACTTTAATTATTGTGAATGTGATGACAATCAATTAGTAATTAATTGTAGTGTTTGAGTACTTTATGCGGCCTACCCAAATTTATTTTTATATTTTTATTGATTGTCGAGTCTTGAGTAGAGCTACACGATTACGGTCAAATGCTTGCACGGAATGGACAAGCTCACTCAAATCTGAGTGGTTCTACCCTCAAAATACCATTTCAGACACTAATCTACATGGTCCTGACATGATCTGTACCCTATTTGCGTTGCATCATCTCATCATGCATGAGCATGATGCATTGCATCATTTCATCTCATCTAATCTCACCTTCATCAAAAAATCTGCTCAACAACGTAAATAACGCAATGAATGTTGTTGAACTGTCAAAATGAAACAGATTAGTCGTAATCGTTTACGAAAATGTGTTACGTAATTAGATAGCTGACGAAGATCAAGTCTGAACTATAAAAGAGACTGTAACCACCGAGTTTGTTTCGGCGTTTCTTCTCAGAGTAGGTAGTCGGATAGGAAACGCCGACCTCATCTCGGTTTTAAAACATGATCGTTGACGTGTAAAAGTGTTTACATCGTTCAAACTTACTTAAGTACCTACCTACTCATTTTATCATTTAACCAATGTATAATAAGTTTGTTAATTTGGTTAATAGGCTATTAAATATTTTACATACAAAAAATACTTACGTCATAAACAAATGGTAGTGACGTTCGTATTTTTATAGGTGTAATTATCTAAACAATCCGACTATAAACTAAATTAAAGTAACAAAGCAAATCCCACACTGTTTAAAAATAAGACTAAGAAACAAAAAAATGTAGAACTAATGTTACCTTGCAAAGATTTTTTTCTTTAATTTGAAATATTATGTACAAAAATGTTAGCATTTTTGTATTTCTTTCATTTGAGTAAAGCGTTTCAATCTGCAGTTCATTATATCAATCAAAAATCTAACCATGAGTGTCTACGAGTTTAGATCAACGTACAGTTGATGGACAAGGATTAAATATGTCAAGTAAAGCTTTCGATACACTCAATCATTTGCAACTCTTCATTTTTTTTTATAGAATTTAATGGAATAGAATAAGGTCTTTATTTGCTTAGAATGTTGGTACATAAAAATAAGTTGTTAAATTATATAATAGGATCCACATTCTGCCTTAACATAGCATTCAAATGTAAAACAAAGTAAAGATATTACAAAAAAATATCATTTAAGAAATCCTGCACAGAATAATAACATTTATCTAAAAGTAATTCTGTGAAACGTTTTTTACATTTTTGCAGCCCCACCATGACCATTAGTCGCGTTATTACGCTGAATTTATGTAAACTATCATAATTTCATAGCTTAACTCAAAAGAGTCCCCCAAGGCGGCATTTTGTGTTCAAAATTATCTGGAGAATCATTCTTTTCAAATTTTGGTTAGTACTTACAATCATTTACTTTATTTCTTTATGCGACAAGCACAGTTATGATCCATAGATATGAATAAAATCTTCAAACTAAATAAATGTTACTTTCAATCATAAGAGCTTTTATCAATCTTTAAGAGCAATGTTGTAAACCTATGAAGCAATGGGTTAAGCATTTTCTTTAAAACCGTCGGATTGTGATTGAAACGCAATAAGAGTGCTGTACATAGTAAGGTGAGTATTCTGTAAAGTTTTTAGAAAGTAAACTTACTTGTTTGTAACATAAATAAAGGCCTAACGAGCGTCTATCTATATACCTATCGTTGTATAGTAATCTTATTCTAGGTGCATCGTCTTCACATACAATTAATGTATGTACAAGATATTGTGAAAACATTTTAAAAGAGTAACGTTGGAGTTTCCTGCCCATTCTTCTCCATACGAAAACTACCTTTTGGAAGGGGCGACTAGAATCAATTCTGTTTTGTGTAAATTTTGACGTTCAAAAGTGGCTTTTATGTGCATAATTGAAATAAATTATTTGACTTTGCATGGCAGCGATACTTAGAAAGAAATAAAGAAAATACGTTTATTTGCGGTAAATATGACGCAAAGAAAAAACAAAACACGAAAATAACAAATTGGGGGAAAATATGCGTCACATCCACCGCTCAGCATAATGCTGCGACCCTATGCGAGACAGAGCCCCAGCGCTGGATTTCGCTTATATCTGAATAGGCCTTAATTGCGGATTACACCACAACACCGATTGAATTTCGAAGTGATGCTTAGGGAAATTATAAGTACAGGGGAAATAATCCAGTGGAAAATATTATTTTTATCTATAGCCAAGGAATGAAAACGTTAAGTACTTAAGGTTAATTTTCACTTATAATCGGGCGGGGGGCTATTTTGACTGTGGGGTAATTCTAACTAATGAGAATAACTGGTATTCTACTCAGTTCTCAATAGTTAGAATTACCGCACAGTCGGAATAATCCGACCTTTTACTCTTATAATTTTATAATTTTCACTTATAGTCGAGCGGGGGTCTATTTTGACTGTGGGGTAATTCTAACTAATGAGAATAACTGGTATTCTACTCAGTTCTCATTAGTTAGAATTACCGCACAGTCGAAATAATCCGACCTTTTACTCTTATAATTTTATCCAACAAATTTTTTAAAGAAAATTACTGTTCAAAAAGCGCCCGCGTCCGCTATATTGCAAAGGAATGTGTTTGAAACTTGCTTAACATTTTCGCTGCTTTACCATAATTATATCACTTATTATATCTTTAGGTCCTACCTTGTCGTAACCCCGTCGGCACTCCGACCATACTTCTACAAAAGCCTTCATTAATCCTTTGCACATCATGGCCAGCGTACAAATAGTTCTGCAGTTGTCTCTGATTCTGCTGCAGTCGCTCCTGGACACTCAAATTCATTACATCTTCATCTGTGTTCGTTAAACCTAAAATGGCGGCGATGGTGAAAGATTTTCCCCCTAAATTCGTTCCTTTTCCTGTTAAGTCGACACCGAACGCCGACTGACTGCTGTCACCGTCGTCCAGGGTAGACACTGGGGAGGAAGACCTGTCGGCGTTTTCGGCGAAACGGTCGACCGTGTCGGTGTAGCCGTCTGCATTGTATTTGTCTTCGCCGTCGGATATCGCCGATAGTCGGTCTACATTCTGTTGATACGCCGATACTGCCAGCAAGTCTGTTAAATTCGACGGATATAAATTCGAATTCTGCCTCTGTTCCATCATTGTAATCTTCAATTGACTTCAAAGTATTTAAATTTCATTTTTTATTAATTGTTTTAATCACTATTTTATTGCACATCTCACTAATTACTCCGTCAGTTAATTTTATTAGGTTAATTTATTAGTTTAATGGTTAATTAGGTAGTTAATTTTAAAATGATGCGACTGTTCAGTTCGGCTTGCAAAGCGATATTGGCTTGTGGTTTTTGATTTAAAAAGGGACACAATTTTAAATTTGTAAGGGCGTGGCTACGAGCGATCGGTTTGGCGCGCAAAAAATGACATCGTAAGCGGTCAATTGGGGAGGGTAGTTGCTACCCTTGTAGGGGGGTGAGTTTGGGGCGCTTTGATTGGCTGCTGCCGCGCATGCGCCAAGGGGGCGGGACCAGATTGGAGGGGTGTGGTTTAGCAGTGATTTGCGGTCGGTAAAAGCCTTTGATTGAGGCAGGCACGGTTTTGGGTGAAAATATATTCAGGTTTCAGCAAAACAAGACGAGAGTAGTTCAGTTATTTCAAAGAAAAATTGAGTAGCATAAAGTTGACTATCGAGATGACAACTAATACGAAGTATGGAGACAAAGACATATTGCGCCGATCCCAAATAAACTGGGATATGGGCAGGAGAATGTTGATCATCAAGGTCGGGCTGAAAAGGTTAGGTCTTCCATCGACAGCACCTATAACGAATCTTTTTTATACCATTTTGAACCTTAACAGAGCACCATCTTGACTTAACACCGTATAGTTCATACTCTATATTCTGTTACTTTGCGTTCGCACTGGCGAAATATTCACAACAAAACATGTTGAAATCTCTATTTCCTGTCAAAAATTGTATCTAATTTTGACAGGAAATACAGATTACAACAAAAATTTCAAGTCATTTATTCAAACTAGGCTGAGAATCAGCACTTTTCGAACGCCAAAATTACATAAGACAGCCCCTCAAAACGCCCACCCTTCACCACTTCCTAGTGCTATAGCTGGGAAGAAGAAGTGGCGCCTCAAACTCCCCAGACGTTTTGTTTTGAATGTTTCGCCAGTGCAAACGCACAGTTACTTAGACACAATATCGGCAGCCGTGACATTTCTTAACGCCTCTTCGAAATTCGAATGTCGGTACCAGACAGCAGTGACATTTCTTAACGCCTCTTCGAAATTCGAATGTCGGTACCAGACAGCAGTGACATTTCTTAAAGCCTCTTCGAAATTCAAATGTCGGTACCAGACAGCAGTGACATTTCTTAGCGCCTCTTCGAAATTCGAATGGTGACGAGGTGTATGTGAATCCCCGAAAATTTTAGGTCCTACATATTTAAATTTTTATTAAAAACAAGTGAACTCGCTTTTAGTTTGAAAGTGAGGCTCGATAAGCCAAAGAAAAGTTTACGATGGAACATATCAACACTTTGATGTACAGTACTGTATTGTGATCCAGGATCGAAACATAGGCTAACATACCTAATTTAAGACTTAATTAAAATTTTATTTGGCTCGCCCCAAGTCCGTCCCCCATTGTATTTCTCCCCCACCCCGCGTCCTCTGCCGTCTCTCATGAAACAATTTAATATCATAATCTGCGTCCGATACTTGTGAAAACGAGGAGTTAGCAACTAAATCGGAGGAGGCACACCATAAAATTTACTTAAAAACTCTTCAATTTACTGAGAGATAACGCACAACCTAAACCGCTGGGTGATCAAGAGCTTGAAGTTGTGCACAAGAGTTCCTTATTTTATCGAAAATGATTTTATCCAAAATAAAGGATTTTTCAAAATACTCCTCCTAAAAGTCATGATAGCATAAGTATAATCAGCCTATAATTAATGTTCACACTGCTAGGATACAGAGTTCCTCTCGTTGAGATGGTGTGAGTTATACATCACGTGGGCCCAGTGCGGGTTGGTAGATGTCACATTATGTCTTCAAATTTTTGGTTCTATGACTCTTCTATTCTTCACGATGTTTTCCTTCACCGTTTTGACAGCAGTGGTAATGAAATAATTTACTCAAAGTAAAACGCCTGCCTTGGTTCGAACTTACGACCTCCAACTATATAGTAAGTCGGTTACCACTGGGCCACCACGGCTCCTCGGTGGTATAGGGGATGAAAACTACGAAAGTTCGACATTTTGCCGATAAAAAATCACATAGGGCGCACGGCTTATCAAATATAACAAAATATTAGAGAAGGAAAAAAAAAATTGGTGAAAGAAAAAAAAATCGGAAAAAAAAACTTCAACTAACGGGTATTAAGCAGCAGCATTTTTTTATTTCCAGCAAGGAATGCTGCAAAGTAAAACTCTTTCATAATAACAATGCCAAAACTAAAACTAGGTAAATAGAAGGGTTTTGATGCACACTAATGGTTGTTAAAGAGAGTTGAGAGTTAAGAGATATTCGATAAGGATTTTTTTATTTATTTATTTACTATCACCACTTACATTTGTTTTTACAGGTAGGAACCCAATACAAAAATGTAGTCACAATTTTCACACTCAGAGACGTTACACAAAAACCGATTAAACACCGCCACCAACAAAAATGAAGTCTTTTTAAACTGTCCTATTTTGACTGACAGGGTCCAAATTTATATCTCTGTTAACATGGATAATCAATTAACAAGTCCCAAGTAACGAGTCCGAGTACTGACACTAGTTATACAGAGGACAAATGTTAAGTGTCAGTCAAAGTCAAAGTCAAATCATTTATTTCAAATAGGCCCGTATAAGGCACTTTTGAACGTCAAAAGTTTACAAAAAAAAAAAAATTGATTCTAGTTGCCCCTTCCAAAAGGTAGTTTTCGTATGGAGAAGAATGGGCAAGAAACTCCACCGTTACTCTTTTAAAATGTTTTACAATTTTTTATTATAATTATGTGAGGACGATGCACCTAGAATAAAATTATTATACCACAATAGGTAAAAAGAATTAAGAATTAAAAATAAAGCAACAACAGATAAACTAATTATGTGATAGATACATGGTGCTCATGGTGCGTCAGCCTCTGGAATTCCGCCAATGAGCATGTAAAGATATCCACTTGCAGAGAGACGCTGTTGAGTATCTTTATTGCCCACCCCACTGGTGCACACTTTAACAAGATAGTAGTTTGGTTACACCTGTAGCGGCATCTAGATCGGCACATGCGAAATACGCGTCACACAGACGTCACGCAAAATGCTGCCCGCGCTCCATGTACTAACCCGATAATATTCCCCAATGAAAAAAATTTCTTTTTTCCTGAATATTATTACCACATAATTAAACAGACTCTCAGTACGATAACTAACAACACCCTCACGGATCGGACAGGGTTTTTTTTACATGTTGTATACAACGTCCCGACATCAATCGTAGGGCAGTAGCCCATGCCTCTATACTGGTGACCCCGACGTGACCGACGTTTTATTTTATGAAAGTCGGTCTCGGTCATCTTTCATTTTTTAAGCATAGTTTTGTACCTCCAGAAGTAAAGAGGCTTCGGCTTTAGCTAACAGTGGTGCACTTCACAATGCTTGCCATGTCCAAGACTGACTGAACTGAATCATTCAGAGCCCAAAAGAAATGTATTCGAACAATGACTAAAGCCCAACGATTACAAAGCTGTGTCCCAATCTTTAAAAAATTAAAAATATTACCACACATCTTTATATATATTCGAACTCTCTATCTTTGTAGGTATGTAAAAACATAGCTTTATTTCAGGTATACAATGATGTTGTAATAAGAAAATGTCGAAATATCCACAAATTATGTGCACCCCAACAAAGGATTAAACTCTTTTCGAATAATGTTTACTGTATGGCATTTCCAATTTATAATAAATTACCGAATGTTTTTAAAAGTATTAACATCATGACATTTAAAAAGAAACTATAATAGGTATTTAACTTTCAAAAGTGTTACTACGCAACGAATGAATTTTTAAATGAAAAGTTTGATTCGAAATTTAAATCAGATGACGACTTACCTTTGTACTCCTTACATTGAATGGAATTTAATTTCTATGACATTGTTTTGATTTCTTTTTTTTTTCTTAATTGTATTTCTTTTTTTTTTCTTAATTGTATTCTTGACATTATAATTAATAACCACTTTTTTTTTTTTTTTTGAATGGGAAATTATCGAATGACTTCTCCCGCTTTGGGTGCGGGAGGGCGTGTCAGACTCTTACTGACTAAAACCCACCCGTGTTCCTTCCGTTGCCTGTACGTTGCCAGGGGCCACGGTATCCCTTTCGGACTTTCCCTCGACCCCGGCAGGCATCGGTCCTATCAGACCCCTTCACTTGCTGACATCTCTTTAAGGCGCGCGTGGAACACAACGCGCCGTCGACCCGGGCCTGGTCCTTATCGGACGGCGAGCTACCCATTGCTCACTATCCGCATAATTAATAACCCCTAAAATGGTATTTGATAGTAGTTATCGTTTTCCTTATTCTTGACATTGTATGGTTTAAGTTTGATATATTGTTCTACCCTTAATTTTAATTTTTTGAAATATTTGTTCGCTAGAGACAGCAGAATATTATGGACATCATATTATGTGTAACAACAATATTCTAACAAATAAATAAATTTATTTATTTATTTATTATTTATGACTTCAAATTCAAATTCAAAATATTTTATTTCACATAAACCTACAAGGGCACTTATGAAACGTCAGAAGCTAGGTGCACGGTTCCAATTGGTCGTTTCCTATGGAGAAGAGCCGACAAGAAACTCCATGGTTACTCTTTTAAAAGTAAATGGTATTTAATTTTACAATGTTTTCAAATTACAGTGTTAATAGGTATGAGAGGACAGTGTAGGCCTATCGACAAGTACCAGGTACTTAGCAAGATAGAAAATGGTCGACAGATCTACAGTCAGTTAAGCCTACAATGTTCTCACATTCACAAAATCTAAAGAAAAGAATCTATATAAAAGCAAAATCAAATAATAAAAATAAAAAGCTATTGACAAATGACATGATTGTCACTACAGCTGTATGTAACAAATCTAATTTATTATTAAAAAAAATATATATATATATATAATGTCAAATAACGAAGAGATTATGTCAAGGTAGTATGTAAAAGAGAAAACAAAAAAGAAATTCTTCTGTATAAGACGCATAACCCAGGTAACTATTTTCGACTATATGTTTATAGGATGTTTGCTGCCAAAGACGGCAGAAGACGAACGGACGCACCGGGGCGGACAGAAACGTTACGGATTTTGAAACGAAATAATTAATTTGTTTTTAATCTGGAAGCCGACCCCAACATAGTTTGATAAAGGCTAGGTAGGCAGATGAATAATCTAAAACGTCTTAGTATAGTCACTCAGATTAGTAAGTAGGTACTTCGAACCTCACTAAAGTGACCGCAAACATATCGAAAATTCTCACCGTTTTTTACATTTCAAAGTGATATTTAGAGAATAACAACTAGATTGGTTTAGCGGTAGAAAAATATGGTCTGTTGAAATAAAATGAAATGAAATTTTATTTATTTGCCAGAATATAGGTACTTACATAATAACATGGTAAAATATTTGTAGTCTACAAATTCGACTCATCAGTCGTGCAAATATTTCCAGTACATGTTTTAATATCATGATATTACACCAATGTCATGAGTCATACACATACTAATCATAACATTTTATTATTTATATTTTTTTTTCTTTTCAGCCTTGCTTCGTTAATATTAATTAGGCACATTAACATTATAAAATATATTAAATTACTTTATTACATTATATCTCAAGACAGTTCATCAATTTATTGATTAGATTTATAAATAATCTCAATAATTATAATTTAAATAAGTATTCGTAAATTTATATAGTCGTATATTATGTCTGTTTAAAATTTAAATAATCATCTATTGAATAAAAAAAAGTTATTCATTTTTCTTCTTTTTTCCGGTAGGTAGTTTGTTTTAAATTTTCACCGCCATGGTATTCATATTCATATCTTTATTTGCATTCCATAATGTAGGTATAAAGGTGTTACAATGGCTTAAAGCTAAGGTACAATAATTATGGACCCTGTAGGGCGCAGCAAAAAGTATAAAATTAATTCGTAACATAAAAATTAAATTAAATTAAAATCAAAGTAACAATTTTTAAATAATATATGTTCTAACATTAATTGAGATTAGTTAGGTTGTGGTACATAATAATTATTTGATAAGGTCAATAAAATTTAACATAATGTCATATTATAATATTTATCTATATGTATGAACGACTAACTGTGTATGGTGTATGTTTGTATTAAATCAATTATTTTTTGTCGTGTATACAGTATTCGTTTATTGTGTAGTATGCTTTTTAAATTAATATTTGGTGTAGTAGTTTCTGTCACATAACTTTAATCTGCTTCGAGATACTGCCAGAGGTTTTTGTACTATTTTTCTTTTAAACTATTTTTATTTATGCTGCTCAAAAAGTGATAGGTGGTTTCTAACGAATTTGCACATTTCAAAAACGTATAGGAATGGAAGGTAAGTAAACGTTTATCAGTGAATACTGGTCGGCACGAATCAGTCCACTTGAGACTATAAATCACTGTACGACTAAACGCCGACAGACACTACGCCGACAGACTGAACACCGACAAGACTTTACTTCGACGGGACTCTTCGCCGACAGGACACTTCGCCGACAGGACACTTCGCCGACAGGACTCTTCGCCGACAGGGCTCATCAGCGACGCATAGCGAGCTCGGGACTTGGGGCACCCCGACTCGGACAGGTTAGGTTCGTGGTTATTTTTTTTTAAACCACACAGAAGTAGCTCCGTCGACAACGCCTTACAAAAAACTGATTATCGGAGATAAATTGCGTCGCTGATGAGCCCTGTCGGCGAAGAGTCCTGTCGGCGAAGTGTCCTGTCGGCGAAGAGTCCCGTCGAAGTAAAGTCTTGTCGGTGTTCAGTCTGTCGGCGTAGTGTCTGTCGGCGTTTAGTCGTACACTCCTATAAATTGACCTTATGCATTTTTTATGGGCTATTTTAAAGGTGATAGCGGACAAACCTGATTGCCCATTCCTGGAACACTGGACCCGTATGCACAGCTGTGTTGTTTTGTTTTAATTTTATTTACTTTTTTTGGACAAAAACACCTATTAAATAAAAAAAAAAAGATTAAAAAAAAAAAACATTTAATTTGATTTAAATTATTATTGAATTTAGTTTGATTTAATTTCGATATCTTTTATAAATTCTATTTAATTTGTATTTTTATTTTAACGGGACACATTACTAACGTAGTTTATAAGTTTTACTAACAACAATATGAATCATTTGTGTTTTAAATAAATAAATAATAATAATAATAAAAGCTCTCTGGGCGTCTGGAGAGTTTCCTTATATGATTATCCAATACCTCAATACTGAACATACATGACTGTGGTATACGATTAATGCTGTTTCTTTATGAGTATTTTTTATTATTTTACAGTGCTTAAACGTTTTTTTCACTTTTTTTTTACAAACTACATCTATATGAGATTTCCAATAACAATAATTATCAATATTGAATTCCAAAAAAAAACATTTTATTTACTTCTTCAATGATGTAAGTGTTCCAAAAGTGTCAGATGAAAATGTAAACAAATGGATCAGAAACAGCACCTGTGGATGCCAAATTGTAGTGCCACTTAGAAATTGAGTGCTTTGATTTATTTTTCTATATGAATACTTAACCCGAAATTATAATTATAAATCACCAAAAGATGTTTTTCATTCGACAATAATTGAGGTTAATTTTATAACCTCAATTTTCGTTGACGATATTTTTGTTACAATAAAAAAAAAACAAACAATAATTGGTGCAAAAAGGGGCGATATATAAAGGAGAATCTTTTTAAATATTTACACTTACTTACTGACTTCTAAATACTACAGGTGTTACAATTCTCTGTAGTCAGTGATTGCGTAAGAATTTAATCTGAACAGGGTTTATTTACACTATCATCAAATAGTTTTCAAACAGACATTAGAAGTCTAGGTGCTGCTATAGTTTATGGTAACCATAGATGCCATGAATATCTATCAAAACGTCCAATAACAGCGTTCGGTGTTGTATCTCGTCTAGATATAAATTCTAAGCCCCGCTGGTTTTAATATCACCTGATTTATTAGTGGCGAGTGATTGCATTTGAAGATTAAATTGCCATATTTGGACCTGTTATGGTTAACGGTTAAAGAGCTGCAGACATTGAGGAAGACAAGGAAGTTTAGCAATAATTCCTCCTGCACATGTGGCTTCCCTGGTACCTCATTAACGGCAAATTATGTAAGAATCTATTAACTGCTCCCAAATTACCATGTATACATTTTTTACATTCTTCCTTGACATAATCACCCTATTAATTGACATTATATACCTACAATTTAATTTCAACTCTTTATTAGTGGCTTTTGTGAACATGATAATTATTCAGATTTGTTACAGCTGTAATAGCAATCACGTATATTTCGTTTAAAATACGTTTTTATTTTTATTAATTAATTTATCTTCATGTAGGCTTAGTGGATTGTAGATTTGTTGACCATCATTATTCTGTTAAATACCTGGTACTTGTTGAAAGACCTACACTGTCCTCCCATACCTAATAACACTGTTATTTGAAAATATTGTAAAATCCAATTATTTAAAAAAAAGTAACCGTAGAGTTTCTTGCCGGCTCTTCTCCATAGGAAACAACCAATTGAAACCGTGCACCTAGCTTCTGACGTTTCATAAGTGCCCATGTAGGTTTATGTGAAATAAAATATTTTGTATTTGAGGATGTACCTACGGATCAAATATTAAAATTAAAAGCTTGCACATTATAAAACATATTCCATGGTCGGTCTATTTTTTTTTTAAATAACCTTTTTCGGTCCGCCGCAGCAAAGAAAATCTCAACATGTGGGGTTTCACGGATTGCTTCGATCTTCAATATTATGCGGCATCTCACCGCAGATGCCGCATAATGCCTGTAGGTACACGTGAGGACCTAATGTCTGCGGCGTCAGCGAACGGTGTTTGTATTGCTGAGTACGACCGGGCCAAACAAAAAATTAAACTTTAATAAATAAATAATATGAAAATCATTTTTATCCTTGTCTTATTTTCTATTTTTATTATTTTTTTACTATATCTAAGTTATCCAAATTAATGTTTTTACCTTTTAAGCACTTTTGCATGGGATATCATTCCACCCTGTATCTGGAGGAGGGCGTTGTTAGTTGCGCTACAGTTCATATTTTTGTTGAAAATTATATACAAAATAACATGAGTACTTTGTAAATTATTATATTGTTTTAATTATTGTGAATGTGAGGACTATGTGGATATTTTATTTTTATTTGTTTTCCTCTTTCTTTAATTTTTTTCTTTCTCAGTTAGTTTTAATGATGGTCTGGCACTTTGAGTATTTTATGCGGCCTACCCAAAAGTCCTTTCTGTGGTATTGTTTGTCGAGTTGAGCTCCTTAAGTTCTGAGTTGAGCTCCACGATTACTGACAAATGCTTGCACTGGCTGGACAGGTCCACTCAAGTCTGTGTGGTTCTTTCCTCAAAAGGCCATTTCAGACACTAATCTACATGGTCTTCATATGGCCTGACCAAGATTATGTCTGGACTTTAAAAGAGACTGTGACCTCTGAGTTTGTTTCGGTCTATCTTCTCAGAGTAGTCCGATAGGAAACGCCGAACTCATCTAGCAATTTTTTATTTTTTTAAATATGACGTGTAAAAGTGATTGTAATATCCTATTTACAGAATAAACAGTTTCATTTCATTTCATTTGCAGCTATCATCGTTTTACTTGTACTTAGTCCTTGTCCTTGTCCTTGTATTATTGTTTCGAAATAAACTTTTTATTATTTATTTTTATTATAATAAAAATAAAAATTAAAGCGGGTCCCCATATTAGAAACGTGTTTCTTCCGCGCGTTTTGCTAAACTTTGTGCGGTGGTACGGAAGCCTTCGTGTACGATTCCGACTCGAACTTGACCGCTTTTTTTTCTTTATTTCCATCTGTAAGCGTATGTACCTAGCAACTTGGTTGTGGAGGTCAGATAGGCAGTCGCTCCATGTAAAATACTGGTATTCAGCTGCATCCGGTTAGACTGGCAGCCGACCCCAACATACTTTGGAAAAGGCTACGTAAATGATGATATAAATGAGAACGAAAATTGAAGGAAAAATAAACGGCTGGTCATCGAATATTGTAGCGAAATGCAATAACAACACTTGACATGCGATCAAAAGCTTCGCGACCTCTTTACCTGAACAAAAATGAGCAAATAATCCCAACAAACAACCCTTATTTTATTATAAAATCATAACAAACTCAAGTACGTAATAACACAAAAACATCAATTGTTCATCTACCCTCACGATTAAATGCTACAATAATTGTAAAAGTCAATGGCGTGTCCCCTGTGAACAAGAAAACAATATTAAAATTGTGCCGTCTGTTTCCCGCCTTGTCCTGGCTTCTCCTGGCAAATATAATGAATCTGCGACGGCAGGGGAGACGCAGTCGGCAAAAAGTAGTCCACAATCGGATGATGCGCATTTTGATTGTGGCACCCCTGATTGGTCAGGGTTGCCACGTCATAAATTTGTAATTCAATAAAAATTATATAATCAAACATGATGCTTTAATTTATTGAAGATACATACAGCCTACAAAGATTCTAGTGCATTAAATTAATGTTTATATTTCTATGTTTATGTAACCATTTTTTCCGTCCCTACCATTTTTTCTCTAGAGTTCCAAAGCTATAAATTATGAAGAACATAAGTACCAGTTAGATATTTAATCTTCAATGTCGTATTTTTTGTTGAACTTTATAACTCAGGGTCAATTCTTTAGCGTAAGTAGGCCCAGCTTCGTTTAAAAAAACAATATACTACTTTTTCACGAGCACTTAGCTGGATTTTCAGCACGATTTGCCTAGAAAATTAATGGCAAAATCTGAACAAAAATATTGAATTACGGTGATTATACCTTACATGTAATTAACATCTTCATTAAACAGTTAA
The DNA here is from genome assembly GCA_949128155.2 of Xanthia icteritia. Lineage (NCBI taxonomy): Eukaryota > Metazoa > Arthropoda > Insecta > Lepidoptera > Noctuidae > Xanthia > Xanthia icteritia. The sequence goes on along the minus strand of OY855862.1, from coordinate 4,253,675 downwards.
TAAAAAAAGACATAAAAACTAATAATATTGAAGAAAAAAAATACAATTTCGTTCCCCCGCCACCCCTACCTTACAATTCTTGTCAACTCTCCACTTAGGGCTGTGTACTGCGCGGTGATTAAAATTCCACTCGCTAATATCTGTGATCATATATTAAGTGCCCTAATCGGTGTATCTGACAGCCCTAGTATATTGCTTTTTTATAGTAGTGAATATTTGATTTTATCTGTGTTATTTATTTTTATCTGTTGGTAATCTTTTCGCTTTTTAGGTTTAGAGAGAGTAGAGATGCTTATATTAAATTGTTGGTACTTGTTTTTGTATGTGACTTTCATTCGCTTATTACTCTTCAATAGTTTCATTTTATGCCCCCGGTAAACCCCTGTTAGACGCAATAAGGGGGTCGATATTGGAAAAAAACCGTCATTTCTTATAGGTATCTATTTTTTCTAAACACACACATATTTTTAGGTACAAATGCCACAGATCTTAAGTGGTTCAAGCGCATCGACATTGTTAGTTTTTTTGTAAGTATACACCTAAATACCTAGACTCTAAAAAAGGTTGCAAGGCTTTCCTAAATAATTATTTACTGTGGTTGGCTAACAGTATTTTCAGAGAATATTGAATCTATAGCCTAAATACCGCTACTCTTTCACGTATGTTACTGGCACCAACCATATCATTTTTCCCATTTTCCCCTTCAAACAAAAATAAAATGTTTTCAAGACTAATTTAAGCTAATTTTTGCCATTGTCACGAAAATCTTGCCCACCTAAAGTTACTACATCAATTTAACTAAATTGTTTAACAGGTAGGTAAACTACACCATGGGCCTATGTAAATCGTTCGTTATATATATTATCTTCGTTATTAAAGCAGGCAATAACCAGTCGGCGCAGCTCACTATCTCATTATGTGGCGCGCGCCACCTACTGAATCATGGCGGGCACAGAGGAAACCATGGAGAGTCGTAAATCTGCTACTATTTTTGAATGAGGTAAGTCTAGTTCGAATCTGTTGTTGCTTCTTTTTAAATTCTTTTACCTTTTGTGGTATAGTAATTTTATTCTAGGTGCATCGTATTCACATATAATTATATAACTAATATGGTGTATAACTACAGTGGAATTTCTTGCCCATTCTTCTCCATGCGAAAACTACCTTTTGGAAGGGGGGACTAGAATCATTTTTTTTTTTGCAAATTTTGACGTTCAAAAGTGCCTTATAACTGCTGTTTGTTTATAAATTATTTGACTTTGACTTTAAATCGAGGTAGACCGAGATTGGACATAGGAAGTTTTAGAACAAAGCAGTCAATATCAACGCGTTCGACAATATAATATAAACCGAGGCTTGTTTTGCCAACTCGAACAAGATCGATAAGACATAAATTTTGTTACATACTTTAATTATAGAGAGATGGTCCTACAGTAGATCGAAGAACGCTGTGGATGAAGATGAAGGGAAGACGATTGCACTATCAGTGCTGGTCAACTGGACTCTTCCAATCTTACCCACTTATTACAAACGTTACTTAAAGTTAAGTACTTATTGACGTCTGATTAAGCTAAAATTTTTTTGACGTTTAAACGGCTCAATGTTTATTAACATGGAAATTAAACACAGGGAAATAATACAATCATAATTAAGTACAAGGTAAAAATAATGAAGTCGTTATGTCTGTACGCTAACATGCCGATTTTCACCTTGAGGTTTGCGGTTTAGGCTAGCTAACTGACATTATCGCCTGCTTGTAATGTCGTGTATTCCTCACTTTGTTTTAGATTTTTCACTGCGAAGCAAGCAGTGACATTGTACTCATCCCCAACCCTTTTGGAAATGTCAGTGATAAGGCTCAAGTTTTTATTTATTATTATTATTTACCCTAATATTTTCAGCATTAACATTTCTCCACCCCACTTCTACTCTGCAAATACGCCGGTACCCTCATAACGGAGCCCAATAAACCGTAGCGCTTTGTCGTCAGGCAATTTGTCATCCATTGTAGGCCTCCCCTCCCGCGCCGACGACATTACCCCGATAATAGGGGAAAACATGTCGCTAGAGTGGCAACACGTGTCGCGAAAACAATTACATTTTTGTCTATGGTCAAGTGTCATGGCGGGAAAGGGATAATGACAGATAAAGTTTTTTTTAATACTTAGCAGAAATATTGCAAAAGCTTCGATGATGGACCTTATTTTTTTGTCATTCCGAGTCTCTGAGAATAATTATCTATGTTCTTAGAGATTTCGGTTCCCACCGGACGGTCGGATGGATATCTCTTAGACTCAGGCCGTATGAAGTAGTAGAGAACTCATCATCCCTATCGGCCATATTATTATTTTAATTCACGATTCACGAGCAATCTGCTCCTGTCTTGCGAAAATGATGTCTTAAGAGCGTTTATTCTGAAAGTGGGCAACGTCGCAAATAGATGTCAAATATTTCGCTGTTTTGATTAATTTGGCAATAATAATGTTATGATGAATTGCAATTATAACATTGAATTTGATGTTGTAACCGTTTTAGGTGTAAAAAGGCATTTCAAAAGTTTCCAAATAGGTACTTTTTTACATCTAAAACTAAATATTCGGTGATAATATATTAATTATTGCATTTCATAATCAATATTTTAGTTCAATAGTTAGCCACATTTCTTCATTTCATGTCTAATTAATCAAAACAGGTAAATATTTGACAGCTATTTGCAACTTTTAGGATAAGCGCTCTAATCTATAAATAGATTTCGATGCGGGCTCCGAAACAGTTGAATTTTTCTCTGGGACTCGGCGGGCTCTATTGTCTCAAAACTTTTCAGTTTAGACGCCTCTCTAGTAGTTAGGTAGGTACTAAGAACCAGAATTAGGGAGAACAGTGTATCGGGCTTAAATTTAAAAGAAATACTTACATCAAAATAGAACAATTTTACGTATTATTTCTAATTCAATTAACTGAAAAAATCGTTATCAAAACCATAATTCAAAACCAAAAATGTATTTTCAATACAATAATTGAATACCCTCGAAAATAATTTAAGCTTCGCAATTTGTAACAATCTGTTATCTGCCTATTATCAACAAGCGTTATTAATTCTGTAACAACCTTATAATTAATAGCGACATGGCAGCATGAACCGGCTGAGAGCACTGAATGAGGCCCTGAAGCTTGGAGAAATGGAGGAGGTATTTTTAACGGACCTAGTTACCATCTGAATAGGAGTCGGCTTCCAGTCTACCGGATACCTGTTATTCAAATGGAGCGACTGCCTCAGTATGATCTCCACAAATCCAAAAAAGGAACTCAGTTACTGGGTATTCATTCTTCTTGTTCGTGACGCTGACACGACATGTTTTAAAAACACCATTCCACGGCGCCGTCGGTCGGTGGCAGTGCACTTTGACTGCATGTTTGGGATTATTATTATATTATTTATTTTATTTTTATGAGATATATTGTAATATATGGTCAGCTAGCGACCTCGAAAATTGATCATACTAATCTTGTCTGAGCAACCGGCAGCAAGTTCGTCATGCTCCCTCAGATGTCACTGCTTGCGGTAGCGTCGGGGGTCGGGTTGCCTCCTTCCCTCAAATATGGCGAGGGGGGTAATGGCTGATCTTTGCGTTATGCTCGTGAACGGGTGCTGCTTGTGGTGACTGATCGTCTTGCTGACCATGGTTTTTGTTGTTGTTATTAGTAATTAACTGTTTATTTATTTTACTTCGATTGTTAGCTAGTTCGCTAGTTTAACATTTGTGATTTGGCATGCTCTTTATGCTTGGAGGCTTTCATTCGGGTATTAAGTTCTTTTTACTTTTTTGTTGTTGGTATATTGGCGTGTGCTAGGTGACATATAGAAAATAATTTAATTTAATGTTTTGTGTTGCGTAAATTATTACTATTGTATAGAATCATGTTCTTCTAACTATTCAGACAGCTGTGCTGCTGGGGAGTTTGTTGCGCCACTTCTTCTTCCCAGCTAAAGCACTAGGAAGTGGTGAAGGGCGGGCGTTGGGGGACTGTCTTATGTAATTTTGACGTTCGAAAAGTGCTGATTTTCAGCCTAGTTTGAATAAATGACTTTTGAATTTGAATTTTGAATTTGGGAAACAGAAGTCAAGATAGGAGGTGCAGCATTGTTCGCGACACAGCTCCACATCTACACTCTTCTGCAGTTTCGTCGAGGTAGCCCCACATTTCCAGGCTACATGGTATGCTCTTAATGTTTGACTAAAATCAGGTCGTAAAACTGTAGTATCATCCTGATAAACGCAGAAAACGATTGACAAAAGTATTTTCTCGTAACGCCACGAATTAAATGACAATTATTATTTAAAAATAGCTTTGGCTGTTGTCGAAAATTTAATAGCCAGTCTGCAAAGTGGTAGACGGCTGCTTGTTTTAAGTATCTAAAAGGGCAAGTTAAAGCACCCAAAAAGGAATTTAATCATTTTTAGTAGAGAAGTACTCCCTCCATACTTATTTCTTCCGCCAAGTAGCAGTGCCAGGTTGCGGTTTGTTATGCAAATGTAATTATTTTCCATGGACAGCCAAACGCACATGTGTCTACTGTCTATCCTTTCCCAACGCGACATCAACACCCGATTGTCTACAGTTTGCCTACAGCGTATTTTGACCTATTTCGGCCACATAATGCGAAGGAGAAAGCAGCCTTGAAAAGCTGGTCATTGTTGGCAATACCGAGGGAAAGAGAGCACGAGGCCGGTCGCCAACACCATGGTCCGACCAAGTAAAAAAAAGCTACGTCCTCGAGCAAATTTCAGCAGGTGGTGATGGCAACTTTGGATCGGAACCGATGGAAGCAGATTGTACGTTTAAAGGGGTCCAAGATTGCGTTGACTCTGAGAAGTGTATCCATAGACGGCAGAGACTTCCTTGTGTGCTACCTAATGGTTTGCCAACCGAGCGCGACTGCTGAGCGTGGAGTCCTGGGTTTGATTCCCGGTCGGGCAGTGTGTTATTGGGTTTTTCCATTAGGAATTTCTTAGTAACAGCCCGGAGTGCCTCGGAAAGCACGTTAAGCCATTGGTCTTGCGCTTGATCTCTCTCCGGTCGTGTCGGATCGCCGTCCCATCAGACTGTGAGAGTGCACCTGTGTCTTGTGCACTATATCTCCCGCGCCGAAGTCAAGTCTCCGCTGAGATTGGCCGCCATGACCGAAATGCGGTCTAGAGGACTATAAACCATAAAATATTTCTTGACTTGGTTTAAGTGGTAGATTAGCGTACATAGTTCAGCAAGTAAATAATTCTGTAACATTGGCACAGCACGTACCTCGACGTCGGTCGTTACAAATCATATTGCGAGTGAATGCAGCCGAAAGCCGCGGAATGTAATAATTACCGAGCAGGGTTGCCACACACAATATTTAGTTGTGGGGGAGGGCAGTTTTATGTGTTGTGTCGTGATTATGGTAGCTGTAACAGTAAGTAGGTATTAGCGTTTTATGGTCTGTTTATCGTCTCTTATCGGCAATAAATAAAATAAAATATGTAGGTATCTGTCAGCAAGGTGGTAAGCTGAATGGAATGGGCGAAATATTTGCACAAAGCAACTACACACGTTTCGATTTACTCAAGAGGGCTATTCAATTGTATGTACCATAGGTGTTTAAACTGACAAATTATATGCAATAAGTATTTATCATTGAACAACATGATCTCTGCAGAATTATAGGTAGGTATTTTTCATTGTTATTAATATTTCTTATTTTATTTGCGTTAAGCATATTGTTTTAACTGTTACTTAGTTTTAATTTTTGTTATGCATATTGTTTAACTTCGACTCTAGCACGTATCTCTGTAAAAGCTAATTCTAGCCCTGGAGGGGGCACTGTACCCTAATTACGTAATACACGATCAATCGGAATTTGAATCGTTTTGAAACAAATTGCTAATCCATTGCTTAATAAGTTCGAAAAAAACATCTGCTCAACAACGTAAATAAGGCAATGAATGATGTTGAACTGTCAAAATGAAACAAATTGACCTGTAGCACAGGTTTTTACTAAGAACCTATATGAGGCACCAGTCTCTCAAAAAGCTGGAATACAGCTAAAACATTTGTACACATTAACTTTAAGTCATCTTTGTGAAGAGAGAATAAATGATTGTTGAATTGTTGTTGTTGTATAATTTATAATATATAACCATAAGAATTTTCTTTTTTTCCCCCTAGGTACCTATGTACTTTTTGCCGAAATATAAGTATTTAGTTACCTAACACTTTATGATCAAAACGGTGATTACACTTTGTTATAATATTACCTAAGTACTTTTAAAGTACCTACATCGCCAAGCATCTGGTCGACTCTACACGTGACCAGAAACCTGGCCTATTCTTTGGCTAAAGAATCAGCATTGCCATTCAACGTGGCAATGCTGCCAGCCTTTTGGGCACTTCTCCTGTTGACAGCGATGCGGATGATTTTTTTGATGCCCTATGATTATCCCCCCCCCCCCTTTGTATATACTTGTACATATTATTATTTTAAGTCTGTTAGTATTTAAATCATGTAAATACGTGTGTGTAAATAAAAACATTCGTCTTTAAATATCACAAAAAAGAATAAGAAATAAAACAATATATTCCACCTGTTACTTATAATAAGAATTCAATCCATAAAAAGGGTTCCATACGCATTTTATCGAAATAAAAGTAAGTTAACATGAAAATGTAACTTATTTATTCAGTAAAAATAAATATTTAAAAAAAATCACATTGGCAACCCTGTGCACCGCGGTATGCTTTGCCGCGACGTGCCCTGTTATTGGATATTTCTAGGGTTCCGTACGCGATGAGAAGAAGAGAAAATTTAAGAGTAGGTATTTAAAATAAGAATAATTTTCGGGATCACCATAATACCCGCCCTACTTACAGCAGTTCATAGATGCTAAGTATACATTCAATATGGGATTTGGGAGTTAAAGTAAGTATACACATAAATCTTAATATACAATCTAACACTAAATTAAAAACTAACTAACTATAATAAAATGATTAGAGAAGAGCTCATTGGGCATCAAAAAATTCGTCCGCATCGCTATCAGCGGGAAAAGTGCCCAAAAGGCTGGCAGCATTGCCACGTTGGATGGCAATACTGATTCTTTGTCCTAAGAATTTTCCAGTCACGTGAAGAGTCGACCAACCGCTTGGCGATGTCCCGATTTGGGATGTAATACTGAGACGTTATGAACCACTCAGGTGGATAGGTAATATTCAATAACTGATTGAATGCATTGGGCTGTTTACTGACGGTAGCGTCTGCAACGTAAGGGTCAGTCCACATTGACGCGACGCGAAGCACTTAGGTTCTTGAAACAATGCATATGCACTGGCGGTGATTGGCGAGTTCCGATGAACTACAGTATTTTTATATCACGAAGCGACGCGCGCTTTACTTATGGTAACCAAGTGTACAAACACGCTGTGAATGTGAAGAAACTTCACCACGTCAGAAGGCATCATCTTGTGCGTAGTATTTTCCCAACTATATTAGGGTCGGCTCCCAGTCTATCCTATGTCTATTTACAAGGAGCGACTGCCTATCTCAAATTCAAAATATTTTATTTCACATAAACCTACAAGGGCACTTATGAAACGTCAGAAGCTAGGTGCACGGTTCCAATTGGTCGTTTCCTATGGAGAAGAGCCGGCAAGAAACTCCATGGTTACTCTTTTAAAAGTAAATGGTATTTACAATGCTTTCAAATTACAGAGTTAATAGGTATGAGAGGACAGTGTAGGCCTATCAACAAGTACCAGGTACTTAGCGAGATAGAAAATGGTCGACAGATCTACAGTCTGTTAAGCCTACAACGTTCTCACATTCACAAAATCTAAAAGAAAAGAATCTATATAAAAGCAAAATCAAATAATAAAATTAAAAAGCTATTTAGACCAAATGACATGACATATCTGACACCCACAACCCAGCTTCTGGGTATTACGACACCCCTTGGTAAGACCGGTTGGCAGACTTCCAGGCTACTGACGATCCGTATATAACGACTCAAAGATCCACGAATGGCAGCCGGGCCCAACGACTTAACGTGCTTTCCGAGGCACGGAGAGGTCGTGGTATGTAAAGATGGTCACACATCCACGGACTGATCGATCGACCCGTGCGGCTGTTATTACTTAGCCATAAGCACACCTCACAAGGCATTTACTCAAATTAATCTAGGAGGCTTGTGGTTAACGTATACCTTTAGCATGCCGTATGATATCGCTGCCTTTAATATGCGGATCCCCCATCCACCATCCGCTCGCGCTTCGCCCCTCGCAGTGAGATCAAAGGGAATCAGTTTATGAAATAATTTAATATTGGGGCTTTGATGTGAACTCCACAATAACTATGTTCAAATTGAACCAGCTTCTTGTTTCAACATTTTTGTAATGGCTAGGTATCTGTATATTTGAGGTATTTTTGAATTACGTTATTCATTTTCGTTATTATATTAGGTACCTACTAGCTTCTTCCCGTGGCTTCGCCCTCGTGAAAATATCCCACGGGGACGTACTACCGGGATTAAAAATATCCGATGCGTTAATCCAGGTAAAAAGCGTATATACGGAAGCAATACATTCATATAGGTAGGTAGCTCTTTTTTTTGATGGGATATTATCAAATAACTTCTCCCGCTCTGGGCGGAGCGGGAGGGCGTGTCAGACTCTTACTGTCCTCAAACCCACCCGTGTTCCTTCAGTTGCCTGTACGTTGCCAGGGGCCACGGTGTCCCTTTTGGACTTTCCCACAACCCCGGCAGGCATCGGTCCTATCGGACCCCTTCAGTTGCTGACATCTCTTTGAAGCGCGCGTGGAACACAACGCACCGTCGACCCGGGCCTGGTCCTTATCGGATGGCGAGCTACCCATTGCTCACCGTCCGCAAGGCCTCGCCTACGGTGGCCGGGAATCGGCTTGCGATTCCCGACGCCCAGGGCGTCTCCTGCGGCGGCTAGGGGCGTGGGGGCGCGAAATTTGCCTCTCCCTCACGCGTTCTGCATCCTCCTTCGCGTACATTACTGCTTCGCAGAAGGAGGTGACGGCCTTCCATGCCCTCTCGCTCCGTACCATGGCCTGGACCAGGGCCGGACGCGAGAGATCCCCGCCACCGATCGCCTCCATGAGGACACGGCGATGCTCTGCCCAAGCCGAGCAGACCTCCACCGTATGCTCTACCGTGTAGCGCGCAAAGCTCCAATCAGACGGCAAGATTTTTTGTGATATCTTCAACAATCATTTATTTATTTATTTATTTATTGACACACCAACGACTTATTCACTAAAACATTACATTAAATATATTCTAAATCAACAGCTTTGCGGTGAATTCGTCACTTATAGGTGTGTACAGCACTTGTATAATCAATAATAAAAATTGAAATGGATATGATACTAACAAAATAAAAATTTACAAAGTTTACATTGAATCTAAAATGTCAAGCAGTTAAATTAAAATACATTATAATAAAAAAAAAAACAATTAAATTGGAAAATAAAAACAATTATAAATTAGAGCTATAAAAATAACAGATAAATTAGGACGCAAAATTATTACATTATTTATAATAAATTAAAATAATAAAATAGATTAAAATTTGAGTTTAAAGATTGAATTAGATTGATTTAGTTTGTTGTGATCAACATATTTCAGCCAATTTACACAAAAACTTTATGAAATAAACACTTTAACCTGCCTCATGAACCACACCGTCTATATTGAGGAAAATCGTATGAAAATCCGTTTGGTAACATTTCAATTTATCGCGTTAAGACAAACAGACAGACGTGGCGGGGGACTTTGTTTGATAATATGTAGTATTATGTTATTATTTTTCGTTATTACATTAGGTATAAGTATGCCAGAATGTATGGTCACCCACCCACGGGCCAAACTCTGCAAGCGTAGCTTACACTTCGATCGACTCGTGTCGCTGTTATTATTTAGCTATAATTTATCATATATATTTTTGAAATGTACTTTACAGTATTTTAGCCCTTTCGTTTGGTACCCAAAATGGCATCACAAAAAAAAAGTTAGTTCCTGACTTTATGTCCTCTAGAGGGCGTCATATTTATGTGACGTCACATAACCTATAACCAGCGGATGATTAAAACGCTTCCAACGATACCTCATTTTTCAAATTACGATGAGCAGTTTAGAAGTTGAACATACCGGTCAAAATCATAACCTTCCTTTTTGTTTCGCCATAGTCGGGTAAAAATTGATTGACGGCCTAAGGAGAAACTTTGTAGTGAGAGAGACTGATGACCACCCTAATCGCGTAACACATTTTCAATCAAGTCTGAATAATTTAGAAGAATATTGCTAATCCATTGCTGCATATGTTCGAAAAATTTGTTTGCTCAACAACGTAAATAACGCAATTAATGTTGTAAACTGTCAAAATGAAACACATTGCTACTGTAAGTGTATCACGCAATTACCGCGCTGCATATACTTAGGTAAACGTGATTGTCTTTAGTTTAGAGAATAACACTACGTAATTTTTTTTTTAATTTATGTTTACATACAACTTTTCCACTGAAAAATAAAAATAAAATTATTTTACCTCAACAAAGTTCCTTCTTAAAATAACAACCCATTATGATCTGTGACAATAGGCCCCCGGGCCTCTCTGTGACAGAGAAGTCAAAAGTTACGCAAACAGGGGGACTACAATACACCTGCGTGGCTAATGGGGGACTGTGCTCATGGGGGAATATGTTTTTATTAGACAAGTTATGATTTCGAGGATTAGGGGACTTTTTTTTTGAGCATTGCTCTTTTGGCAGTTTAGAAGTGGTGATGAATAATTATTATAATAATATATACAAGGTCCCATTAAAATAGATGGACAAATTTTAACACAGCGTTCAGTACGTCTAACCAAAGATATCCAAGCAACAAAAAAAAACACTGATTAAATGATTTTATTTTGACCTAAAATAATGCATGGCGTTGGGTAACCAACATTTTTAGTGTATTTTCGTTAGCTGATTTATTTTTCTTATAAGTATCTACTTAATGCGTTTTTCTTATTATACTTTTTTACCATTGTCATTATTTTAGTGGTCTGAATGATTTTCTGATTTCTTTCCTTATATAATTGATTTTAAATGTAAGATTATAATGTAAGTTATAGTAATAGTCAATGTTTTATGATCTATTAAAATGCCCATTGTATTTGTAATAAGAATTCATCGGGCATTGTCGATTTTGAGGCCAAAGACATGAGGTAGGAAATTTCGGAGTTCATGGCAATATCACTCAATAGTTTCAATCAAAATTCCAAGAGTACCTACCTACTTATCTACGTGTCTCTACTTCTCCCTTAATCCATCCAAAGTTTGTCTGTAAAAGATCATTTTTAGCGATAAGACCGCCCATTGTATCACTCTGTGTAAAATGTCTACATTCATATCTGTAGAGCAGTAACAGCCTAGTGGTGGGACATGTGCGTATTGTCTAATTATCACTTGCTTCAAAAACGGTGAAGGAAAACATCGTGAGGAAACCGGCATGCCTGAGAGATATTTCTCGACGGCATGTGACGCCAAGTCAGAGACCCATGGGCGGCTTTAAAACTCTGACACCAGGTTAGTCACTAACCACACGAAAAGAATAAAGAATTTGTATCTGTAATTTTGATGGTGTTCATATTATTTAATATTCTATTGTATTCAACTTGTAAATCTAGTTATTGAACTAGATTTCGAGCTTTCGAGAAATTCCTCTCTTTTGGGCAATCCCAAAAGAGAGGAATTTCTTGAAAGCTCTTCAGCAATGAATAATGAAAATTTAATTGACCGTTAAGTTTAGGTTTATAAACTTTGTTACACAGTACTCTCTCGTTAATCTGCAATCACAAAATCCAAACCATCGACGGATTACTGAAAACAGCGGATTATAGTACAGACGCCAGCACGTCAACCTACCCGAAACTGTCAAATTTTCCCAATCAACTTTGAACGTTATGCTTTAGTGATAAAATTGAAAATCTACTAAAGAAATTTGACAGATTGTAATAGGTTGATGTGCTGGCGTCTGTACATAGGAATAATAAATTAAGAACTAAGGAGTTTTTACGTGCGGCGAAATATAGAACTGTGTACCGTCATATTATTTCAAATTCAAATTCAAAAGCCATTTATTCAAACTAGGCTGAGAATCAGCACTTTTCGAACGTCAAACATAAGACAGTCCCCCAAAACGCCATTACATAAGACAGTCCCCCAAAAACGCCCGCCCTTCACTTCGCCAAGCACTTCCTAGTGCTTTAGCTGGGAAGAAGAAGTGGCGCAACAAACTCCCCAGCAGCACAGCTGTCTGTTCAGTTAGAAAAACTTGATTCTATACAATAGTACATACACAAAATAATTTACATTACGCAAAACAATAAATTAAATTCTTTTCTATATGTCACCTAGCACACGCCAATATTGGTATATTGGCGTTGTTGGTACAAAAAAGTAAAAAGAACTTAATACTCGAATGAAAGCCTCCAGGCATAAAGGGCGTGCCCGTTTACATATAGCTATTAAAGCTGTAACTCGGAAATCACAAATGATAAACTAGGACCATCGAAGTAATAATAAATAAACAGTTCAATGAAATTTCCAAACGACTGGTTGACACTTCGCGTGACCCAAGGGCTGGCTTTTACCTTGGCCAGAGGCTAAGCATTGCCATACAACGTGGCTATGCGGCCAGTCTCTTGGGTACACTACCAGTCGACAGTGATGCGGATGAATTTTACGACGCTATATTTTAGTTTGTATATTTGTTAAGTTTAATTTTAAGATTTTTGTGTGTTTATAGAATAAAATGTGTGTTAATAAACAGTTAATTACTAATAACAACAACAAAAACCATGGTCAACAACATAAAAAAGACGGTAGATGGCGGATTATCGAGCTGAAGATTTAGAATGACGGCGTATTTTAGATTATTATCAGGCCAGTCTCATCTCACAAAAAAACAGCGAAATAGTGTAGCTGTCGGAGGCACGAAATGCGGATTAGCGAGAGAGTACTGTAGTCATGTTTTTCACATTGAAGCAACGCCTCGTCAGTTTCAGGATGTGCTGGAATCAAGCGTTCAATTAATTGACTCAAGGGTAGTCGAAATAATATATTCATTAGCATTCATTTAATAATGCAACACTTGCTAGTTAACTATTATTAGTTAATAGTGGCTCTTGCAATAAGATTGTCCATTTGCCGGCTACTCCGCTACTTGTATAGAGTGGCGGGGGGCGCGGCCCTACATTACCAATGTTATAAATTTCTGTCTCCTTTGTGTAGGGGGCGGACTTGGAGAGCCAAGATGACGGATATTTCATTTTTGTGTTTAGATTTTTTGTTTCTAAAGAAAACATGGATCAGTCTGTCATTTATATTGCTGTTTTATAAACACACAATGTTTTCCGATTTGAATAATGTTTGCCGGTGTACCGAAATCATAAACAAAAAATTACAGATTTACTGCCCAACAGGTAATTGGTGTATTTATTTATGTGATTGTGGATAGATTTGATTGTAAGTACTATAGCTAACTTAATCTATCTGCTCTTGTACAGTCTTACATTGTACGTGTTTTGCTGACGCGGTGGCTTGCACCAGACGTGCGTCATTTTATTACTATAAATATACGTACACAAATAGGCGAGTGCGATTTCTGCTACGCGGTGACTAACATTAGAGAAAGGAATTGCCAACAGTATTACTTGTAAACACTACTTATACTTAATAAACTTAACGGGAACTAAGTGATCTTTTCTCTAGGTGCTTCAACCTAAACAACAACAACTCTGCAAGTGTACGAACCGTACAGCTCTGATTTGATTAAGACCGGCCGATATCGTGTAAACAAGGTCAACAACATTTTCATTGGGTAATTCCATCACCAACAACCAGCACTGGGCCCGCGTGGTGGATTACGGCCCACTCTCTATCACAAAGAAAAGGCCGGTGGCCAGCAGTGGGAACATTACAGGCTGATTTTGCATATGCATATGGGTTTTCCCAAAAAAAAAAAGAAAAATTTATTGCGACAAGCACAGGAGATCTGAATTAAACTAAACACGCACTCATTAAAAATTAAAATAGAAAAACAAAAGAAGTAAAAATTAAAATAAGGCGGAAAGTCCTGTGCGAGTCCAAAAGGCTCCTATCTCAGCATGATGCTGCGACATTTAATAATAAATGTCACAGCGCTGGTATTCTGATAGGGCCCGCAGTGATGTTATAAACAGAAAGATACATAAATAAAAAGTATTTCATATTTTATTTATTTATTGGTCTAATTGCAAACACAAGCCAACATACAAGCCAAGTGCACAATGTTAAGTGATGGACACAGCATGCAAAAACATTATTACATGATAGAACACAAAACAAAAAAACAATAAGTACAGAAATGACACATATTGTTACACAATTTTGTAAAAAAAATTAAAAAGACAGTAATTTACAATAGTTGAGGTAATTGAAATATATATTTTGGTGAACTTGGCGCTTGAATTTTCGAAGTGAAGTGCAACAACATTAATCTCAATTATTTAGAAGTCTGCAAAGTCTTGGTACAAAAAAAGTAATAATATTATGTTCTATTCCAAATTCAAATCCGTCCCCTAGTCTGTGGAATGCTCGGTATTTAAATTAATCGGAGCAAGGGGCGCCCGATTGCGACTGTCTTTATACCTCGGTGCTTCGTGCCTCCCGAGCGCAGTGGGAGCAACTTTTATTATGTTTTTCGATGTTTATTCCTTAATCTCCATTTAAATTATGTTGAATTATTTAGGAGTTCTATAAAATAGGCTTCTTAGTTATTGTTGAAGATTTTTATTTATCTGAAAAGATGTATTGTGTTCTCACGTATTTGCATGGACAAATATATCATTTATTTAATTGTGCCCTAAATAATTTAAATTTTAATGTCCCAAGAATATGAATGGACACTCTAATATAATAAATGTGTCTCTTTTTGTGAGACTCAAATAAATCCTATTTTGTTATTCTTAAATAGCCAATTAACTGCGACCAATTTGGATGTACCGCTCGCCGACCAAGTAAATCATTAGTTGGTCGATTCGTTTTTAGATTAGCTATTACATATTTCTCTAGAAGAATTAGTTAGTCAGCTAGGTAGTACCGGGGGCTGACTATGTAGGGTGCCCAGCGGTCGTAGTAGGTAAATTTAGGATAATATCGCTACTTCTATGGTTATTTTAACATTTTAGCATTCCTAGCACTTTGTAGCACGGCGTAGCAATGTGTAGCAAGGCGTAGCGTTACGTAGTATGGCGTAGAGCTCTGTAGCACACCTTAGAGCGTTGTAGCATGGCGTAGCAATGTGTAGCTCGGCATAGCGCTACGTTGCATAGCGTAGAGCTATGTAGCACGACGTAGCGCTACGTAGCACGGTGTAGCGATACGTAGCACGGCGTAGTGACATGTAGCATGGCGTAGCAACTCCACTTTTATTTCCTTTACTTTTTACTATGATTTCGATCTTGAGAAAATGTATTAAATGGTTAATTCAAATTAGATTTTTTTCAACGTATTTTTAGAGGTATGAGGAACAGGGTGTAAAGTTCACTCATACTCATTAGAAAAGGGAGGATCCGCCACCAAACGGGTCTCGTGTCTGGCGGGCAACTGTCCAATGGTTGATGTCGGATAGTCTTATAATGTTTTTCGCGCGGTAAACTCTAATTTTTGCGCAATGCAGGATTTGTGTGACGTCAAGATTTTGTGTGACGTCAGGATTTTGTATGATGTCAGGATATTGTGTGACGTCAGGCTTTTGTATGACGTCAGGATTTTGTGTGACGTAGGGATTTTGTGTGACCTCAGGATTTTGTGTGACGTCAGGTCTTTGATGCGTAGTTCGCGTGTGGCGATGTAGATGCCGCCACATTCTCACAAAAAAATAGTATACGACTAGACTCTTGAATTTTGCGGTGTTCTACTTATTAAAACCACTAGCCGGTTCAAGTTATTTTAAAATTATATTAGCAAGTATACATTACCAGAAAGAGATACCATCTTCACTAATCCGAAGGGTTCGTATAAAAGACATCACGGGACAGGGTCATCTATGACAGGTGACATTTATCCCTTCTAAAGTTAGATGCAAACACTGGACAATGGTCATTATTATAATTAGCACAAAGTCCGAGTTGATCGCGAGATAGTAACTATGCAACTACCAGTTAAAATGGCTTATTTGTTAACTACGACATAGGTAACATTATATAAGCAGTAGGGGTGTGGTACACCCTTACAAATATCATTACAGGAGCCAATGCTAATGCGATAGTGCGGTCATTCAAATCTATACCGGCTAATCTTTGCCGGCTGTCGCTGAAAACCAGCGCTGGGGCTCTATCTCGCATAGGGTCGCAGCATTATGCTGACCGATGGCCGTTTTGCGTGGATGTGACGCATATTTTCCCCCAATTTGTTATTCTCGTGTTTTTTTTCTTTGCGTCAAATTTATTTAGCAAATAAACGTATTTTCTTTCTTTCTTCTTTTCTTTCTATACTTACTAAATTATTTACAATTTAAATATACTATAAAGGACTAAAACAACTTGTTACATAATAGGAACTTTAACACAGTACAACACAATAACATACTACCAACATTAATCTATATTATAACATAAAATAAATAACAATGACCTTGCTAATTCACTCAAATGACACGTGAAAGCATCAATTTTGCCATGAAGTTCGTTAATGATACGAATTCCCCGGGTCACAGTTGTTTTGGCGAGTAGGTTGGTCCTGGCCGTCAGCACGGCCAGCAGTGGTGGGCGCCGCCGCCTCCACACATAGCGGTCTGGTACGCAAGAACTTAAGCGCTGCAGCACTCCTAGATTATGCTCGATACCACGAAGTAATTTAACAAGATACGCGACAAGTGTAAACTCCCGTCGCACGCTCAATTCATTGTACCCGACCATACCCAGTACAAACAGAGTGGGGTACATTCAGAGTTCAGAGTTCAGGGTTCATTTATTTATCAGAAACATGAGCATGCAAGATGTTAAGTACATTACAGAAAGGATCACAGTCATGTTTTACTTTTACGGCGTACAAATATGTATTAGACTAACATTTGATCAATTAAAAAATACAATTAATTGAAATACATTTGTTGCGATTACAATAAATTACATTTGAACAATAAATTAACAATAAGTTAAACAATAAATTACATAATATAGGTACAGCATAAGCAATTCAAACATCAATTAAATTAGGTAATTAGAAGAACAAAATATCATCGTCAAAATTAATTCAAATGTCAAAATTAATTCAAATGTCAAAAATAAGATCAAAATACTAACAACAGTCAACAGAACCCAACTTCGCCCCCACATTAGAATTAGTATGTTTTCTCCATTAGAAACTCAGCAATACTATAGAAACATTTGGCTGCTAAATACTCTTTAAGTTTTTTTAAATAACAGATCGGTCAACCTACCCGAAACTCTCAAATTTTCCCAATCAACTTTGAACCTTATGCTCAAAAATAAAAAATAAAATATATAAATATAAATTTCTTTAATAGATTTTCAACTTTATCACTAAAGAGTGATAAAGTTGAAAATCTATTAAAGAAATTTGACAGATTGTAGTAGGTTGATGTGCTGGCGTCTGTACATCAACGGGTAAAACTCATATACTCCATAAAGCTTCCTGTACAAGTGTCGCGTAAACTTGTTGTGAACGCGCTCCAACATTACAGAGTATTTAGGGCCCGATACTAAGCCCATGTTCGCACGGACGTAAAAATATCGCGGCGGGATTTGATCGCGCACTAGATTTTCAACTCTAGGTGTTGAGCCGAGCGTTGAAAATCCAACGCGTTGGGACGCACTCGTCCCAGCGCGTTGAAAAAACACACTGTTGGATTTTCAACTGTCGGCGCTAGGCAGAGCGTTGAAAATCCAGTGCACGGAAAAAAAAGCCGCAATTATACGTTTATCCAGCGAAGTTTAGAAGGCGTATCATTATTATGTCAGAACTACGTCAACGCACGGAGAGTAGCCAAACACTAGAGCAGGTTCTATGCTGTCAAGCTTTGAGTAAAAATATGCGCGAACACACGCCACTAAGATTCATCCCTTGCAAACTACTATGGCAGCATAATCAGCCTATAATGTCCCCACTGCTAGGACACAGGCCTCATCTGTGTGAGAGGGCCGTAATCCACCACGCGGGCCCAGTGCGGGTTGGTAGATGTCCCATGACTTCGAATATTTGGTTCTAGGACATGCCGGTTTCCTCACGATGTTTTCCTTCACCGTTTTGAGAGCTGTGGTGATGAAATAATTTACAAAAAGTAAAGCGCCTGTCTAGGTTCAAACCTACGACCTACAGCTCGTAAGTCGCGGCCGTTACCACTGGACCACCACTGCTCTTGCACTATTATGGACTCGTATTTAGTCGAAATCTATTTAATTATAAATTAAAAACAAACTACTCGAGCATTTTATCTGCGTTGACCATCTGTCGATTATTACACGTAACACTGTAGATCACTCATCAATGAGTTCTCTTTTTAATATTGGTCGTTATAAATTCTGCTATGAAGTATTTTTCAAATGTTTTATATTTTATTTTAGGCAGTGTATAGAGTACCGCTAGCGGCAAAATAGTGGCGTTGCCTCGACTTGGCTAAAATGGCGTAAGAATTGCATTGTCACTATCACTGTCACTTGTTATTTTGTTTGATTTTTGAGGTTAATTCGCTGTAAAACACCATATTCCCAAAACATTACATTTTCCATTACATCCTCTACGGACCCTGGCACACGCCGGCCGTCACAGTTCTAACCTTTTTTTTTTTGTCGCTGAGTAATGCTTTATGCACTGTCGCTCGTGGGGGACGAGACAGGGTATGTGGGACTCCGGTCGGAATGACAGTTTACCCATTAAAACTCAGCAGTGTTCCCACATCGCCGTGATGAGAGGGCCATGGAAAACCAGCTCAGCCTTTACATCCACAACCCTCCCGGCGTATGCCCGCCTAGGTCACAGTTCTAACCTAACCTACCTTTCAGCCGTTTTCATTTGCTAAGCCAAGGGGCTATGGCTACTGCCGGGGTTGCGGGAAAGTGCGAAAGGGATACCGTGGCCCCTGGAAACGTACAGGCAACTGAAGGAACACGGGTGGTATTTACGTTGTTGAGCAGATATTTTTTTCGAACTTATGAAGCAATGGATTAGCAATTTGTTTCAAAACGATTCAAAATTCCGTTTGATCGTGTATTACGTAATTAGGGTACAGGGACCCCTCCTCTCGGTGGCGGAGATCTCTCGCGTCCGGCCCTGTTCCAGGCCATGGTACGGGGCGAGAGGACATGGGAGGCCGTCACCTCCTTCTGCGAAGCAGTAATGCTCGCGAAGGAGGAGGCAGAACGCGTGAGGGAGAGGCAAATTTCGCGCCCTCACGCCCTTAGCCGCCGCAGGAGACGCCCTGGGCGTCGGGAATCGCAGGCCGATTCCCGGCCACCGTAGGCGCGGGCTTGCGGACGGTGAGCAATGGGTAGCTCGCCGTCCAATAAGGACCAAGCCCGGGTCGACGGCGCGTTGTGTTCCACGCGCGCCTCAAAGAGATGTCAGCAACTGAAGGGGTCCGATAGGACCGATGCCTGCCGGGGTTGCGGGAAAGTCCGAAAGGGATACCGTGGCCCCTGGCAACGTACAGGCAACGGATGGAACACGGGTGGGTTTTAGTCAGTAAGAGTCTGACACGCCCTCCCGCTCCACCCAGAGCGGGAGAAGTTATTTAATAATTACCCACTCAAAAAAAAAAGGGATTATGGCTACACTTAAGTTTAGCCGCCTATAGATGAAAGAAAGAAAGAAAAAGTATTTATTGGGACAAGCACAGGAGATCTTATTTAAACAAAACACACACTCACTAAAAATAAAAAATAAAAAACAAACAGAGTAAAAATTAATATGAAGTGGAAAGTCCTGTGCGAGGCCAAAAGGCTCCTATCTCAGCATGATGCTGCGAGATTTAATAATAAATGTCACAGCGCTGGTATTCTGATAGGCCCTGCAGTGATGTCACGGAGATGAAAGAAATTAACATTAGCCTTTCCTCAAAAACAAAATAACAAGTGACAGTGACAATGCTATGCTTACGGCACTTTAGCCGGGCCGAGGCAGCGCTACTAATAAGCCGCAAATAGCGGCACTTTATCCGACAGGGATAAAGTGCCGCTAGCGGCACTCTATACACTACCTTTATTTTGAATAATTGTGTTGTGCCTGCTAGTAATCTATAATTTTTGTGTACATTTAAGCTGACTGCGTCAGGTTGGGATGTAAATAAAATAACAAGTAATTCAATAAATAATACTTTATTTATTTATTATTAGTAAGTACATTAATATAATCCTTATATACAGATAACAAGCGTGTACATTGATATTAGAGTTAGCATGTGATAATTAAGCTATCAGCAAAAAAAACTTTACAAAACATTACAATTCAATCTCTTGATTGTCATTGTCATTTTTGCTGTGAATATAAACAACATCATATAGAAGTGTGCGAAAAACTCAGCTGCCCTAACAACATGCTAATAATAGTTTATTTATAATAATTATTATTACTTTTATGACTATTATAATTCGTACATACTATTATTATTCAATAATATCATCAAGTTTAATCTCTTGCGGGATTAGTCGAGATACTTAACTGTTTTTTTTAGATAAAATCTAGATATTTTTGTAAATAGGTTGAAGTAAGGAAAACTATACTATGTTCATTTTAGGATGGTAGATTTGACACGTGCAGTCGACCGCACATCGATGCTAATACTTCGACCTTGAGCAGGCCTAACGTAGTATGGAGTTTTAATAGTATAAGAAGCTAATCTGTACTTGTTTTGTTACCACTGACGTGCAGCCTACTGTACAAAAACGCATCAACTGTAATGTAATGCTTAGGGGCAGACTATATCCAGCAATGGACATCTTTCGGCTAAGTGATGATACAAAAATCGAACTTTTACGTTTTTTTTTACTAGAATTCATTCATTGTTTTTAAAATAATAAATAATAATCATATACTATCGATATTTTGTTTAACTAAAATACTTTAGTTTTTGGATGTGTCACGTAGACAACCATAAAATGAACAGAGTATACTATAATGTCAACTAGCCAAGAAGGAAATAAAACCACGACATTCCCGAATTTTTTTCTAAATTTTATAACCATTTACGACTACATCAATTGAGATGTGCTTCAAGTTCTGCCCAAACTGATCTAATAATTAAAACCAATTATTTTAATTATTGAATTGTGTTTTGTATTTTTTTTTTTATTACGGACGCTTTCTACATTGTTCTCACATGTATAATTTCAACATGAATGATGTATCCAATATTTTGTAACAATGTTATGATTTAAAAGAGTGTCCGTGGAGTTTCTTGCCCGTTCTTCTCCATAGGAACCTACGCTTTGGAATGGGCAACTAGCTTCATATTTCTAAATGACCGACCCCTTAACAATTCAAAAGTTTATTTCAAACAAATGCTCGAGTCTGGAACGACGCGCGGATTCACGCCTCGCCTCAGTGTGACCTGAGCTTAAATCAGCCTAAATTCCATTTTTTTTACTACTACATTGTAATAATTTAGAGAGCCAATAGATTTGGGTAAATCGATCGGAAAGCCAATCCCCGTAATTAAATGCGTTAAAAATCTAGTCTCAATCTCATGTCAGTGACAGTCGCTGTCAAATTTCTTGTCAAAAATGTAGTTAAATTAGAGGTATTTTTTATAGATTGAGACTGTTAGCAAGAAAAAAAATCTAAAAAATACGAGAACTGGCCCTCGGATAAGTTGCTTGGTTATAACCGCCTCTGTGTTCTACTAGTTAGAACACCTGCCTCAGATGATCGATTCCCAGCGGGGGCAAAATATTCTGCTCGGTTTGGTTGGTGGTAGGGCTTGTTCTAAGTCCGCCTGGCTAGCTACCACCATCTTATCTAAGTCTGTCGCCATAACAACAATGTTAACAGCATTTTTGTGTTTCGGCAGGTAGAGGTAACATAGCCAGTTCCTCTGTAGTTAAGGATTCCGGATAAAAAATTAACGTGTCGTTAAAACCTTTCTTTTCGTATAAAGATTATGTGAAGGTTATTGTCCTTGGCTCCCGGTCTACTATCTATGATTTTATATTTTTTTATTTATAATATTGCAATTAAATAATTTCTTTAACCGCAGAGCACGGAGACGCCTCGGTGGCCGAAAAATAAGACCACAAATAATGTTGTGGTCTTATTTTGCAACATAGTATTTTCAACCTTATAGTTTAGAAATTATGTTTAATTTTTCCATAAATATTTTTGTTCTTATTTTAAAAATACGATCACTCGACTTCAATCGAAGTAGGAAACATATTGCAAACGATAATAAACGTTATTTTTGAGTGTTAAGGTGTATAATCAAGTTGTATGCAATCGCGGCCACTTGAGAGATGTGTTTTTGTTCCTAATCCATCTAGTGCTATTGTTAATAGAGGATCCGCAGAGGAACAACGTTCACCCATCATATTTAGTATGTTAGAAAATATATCGCGAGTGTGTCGGCCAAAAAACCCGACCCGACAGTGAATAATAAAAAATTCAAAAATGGCTTTTTTTTAAACATTGCAAGAAATACGCCTATTGAAAGAGCTTTTCAAGGAGAACCTTTGCTTCTAACTCGACTTTTGCCAATTGTTAGTCAATTCAGAGTTAATGACCTACACAGGTGACTACTTGGTCACCTAAGTTTAGGTATGCTCTTGGCTCCCAATAGTCATAAGATACTGATTTTTAAGAGAAACACTTGTTACTAAAACGAATTAATCGTTAAACTAATGAGTGCAGAGTGAATTTTAGAAAAAAAGTTATTTTTGAATTTTTAATTAATCATAGTCTGGCCAATTTTTTTGCCAACCCACTCGCGATATATTTTTTAACATACTAAATTTGATATAAAATACTTTTCATTCATTTAACAGATTGGTGCAGGTGGTACTTGTTGAAAGGTCTACACTGTCCTCCCATACCTAATAACTCTGTTATTTGAAAATATTGTAAAAGTCAATTATTTTTAAAAGAGTAACCGTGGAGTTTCTTGCCGGCTCTTCTCCATAGGAAACGACCAATTGGAACCG
This sequence comes from Xanthia icteritia, assembly GCA_949128155.2. Lineage (NCBI taxonomy): Eukaryota > Metazoa > Arthropoda > Insecta > Lepidoptera > Noctuidae > Xanthia > Xanthia icteritia. Next base: position 4,230,437 of record OY855862.1, on the reverse strand, counting down.
TGCACCTAGCTTCTGACGTTTCATAAGTGCCCTTGTAGGTTTATGTGAAATAAAATATTTTGAATTTGTTCCTCAGCGGATCTTAGACCATCATGTTGATCAAAGACGCTTTCGATACATAATGTCACCGTTAACTCGGACTACGGTACAAATAAGCATAGAATCTGAGAGCTTTGAATGGCGGTTCGTGATGTGTCTGCGCTCAACGCGCTTTCAGCGCTACAAATTTTATTATAATGCGCGACTGGTAGTCACCGTCTGAGGTATGTGAGCGGTGAGGCGGGGGAGGGGTTCCAATGACATAATTGTCAGACTGAGTTAGCTTGGCCTTTGTCTACCTCCCCCGTCTCACCGCTCACCCTCAGGCGGTGACTAGCAGTCGCGCGCCGACTATAGTACTGCCATCTCTAGGTTCCGTAACTGTGGCGATTCCGCGCTGTGTCTTCAAAAATTTGGGCTAAGCATTTGGTTAAATACCTAAATATATAAGCAATGTTTAAAAAAAGGCGAATATAGTTTTGAGTTACGGCTTAGCTGAATTGCCTTTGATCATGATTATTAAAAAAGCTGTATTATGTTTAAACAAGATAATAACTGAACCTTATTAAATAAAATAATTTCGATTGCGCTTACAATAATGTATTTTACTGCATTTATTCTTGCACCGCTTAAGGTATTCCCTCCTAGAGTTATTTCAAGATAGCTCGATTGATTTGAGGAATTGTAACAGACACTAGAACAAGGCTGCTTAACATCAGGCCGGGCGGGCGCCAAAAGCTATCAGCTGGCGATAGTCTTTATAGAACTGTCGACCATTTCCTATCTTGCTAAGTACCTGGTACTTGTTGATAGGCTACACTGTCCTCTCATACCTATTAACACTGTAATTTGAAAACATTGTAAATACCATTTACTTTCAAAAGAGTAACCGTGGAGTTTCTTGCCGGCTCTTCTCCATAGGAAACGACCAATTGGAACCGTGCACCTAGCTTCTGACGTTTCATAAGTGCCCTTGTAGGTTTATGTGAAATAAAATATTTTGAATTTGAACAGATTTCAGCACTTCAAACCATGTCTAAAACATATTTTCAGACAAAAAACAGTATTTTAATTTTTTGAAAAAAATAATTGATTAATTATTTTTTTCATAATTTTATATATTATCGACCTTCAGGTTTGTCGCCAAATACTCAAATTCAAATCAAACTATGAGTAACTTAGTTTTGTTTGATTTTAATAATTAAGGTGTTTCCAATTGATGTTATTTCCACTTAAACAAACATCAACTTTATGCAAGTGTAAATAAAGTTGGTTTTAGACTGACCAGTACTGTTGGAAAAGGTGTTAAAAAATATGAAGTTGTAGCGCAAAATTAATCTAATGTGTAAGCGTTACGATTGTTTTTCCTAAAACTCGTGTTTGTTTACATGTTTGGCACATAAATTGCGAACGCAGAATAGGTATCTACCATAACTGTAGGCAATTTTTATATACTAGATGGTCCATCGGCTGACTCGGAATCAAAGTTATGGCCCACCTTCAAAATTGGTTGGGCAGCCTTGCACAAGAATAAGAATTTTAATTTTAATCTGGCCTACTGAATTATGTAAAGTTCGTTTTTAATCCCAGATAATAATTGTCATTTTAAATTTTTGTTTTTTTTTTTCCATTTTGAGTTTGACATTTGCACCTGTCAAATTAATGTCTGGGATTAAAAAACAAACTCTATGGTGACCGCTCTTTAACAATTTTAATATCTGTCATACCAATCAAGCTATCTTGAATCAAGTATGTCGGCTGATTTTAAATTAATTGACCTCTTTCAGGGGTGAAGGTACCCATAAAAATCCTTTTACTCTGGACACAGATTACTACAGCTGGTTCACTCCGCAAAATCATTTAAATAAAAAGCGACTCTTGCTACGACACAATAAAGTGCAATTCGGGTCTCACAGCGCTAATTACCTACAGTTATATTCACCTAGAAGTTGCCTTTATCTCTATCGCGTAACTCTTATATCTTCTGACTATGTTACACTCACTGAATTGGCCCGACAAAAAGGGCCCGCCGCGTACCTGTAGCTTTATACCTAAAATGCGGAGTGTGCCTTCTGTACTATTCTGTGGTCTGGACCCAAGTCGGCCAATAAATTCAGTCAGCCTGCAGATATCTATAATGCTGCGGCCGCATTTGCTTCTATCGTGACGAAGCTTCGCACAGTGATACGATACACACAGATATGACCAACCACAATCATTATCGGTTATCGTCGCGATAGTTCGGGCTGCGTAGCACTTATCGCCCGGGTGGCGGAACATAATAAACGTGGCGAAGACGCTAATGTGACCATCGCATTAGCGCGATAACTTTTTAGCGAGCAAAACATACGAAGCTTCGGCACGCATTACTTTGTCACGATACACGCAGATGCGGCCGCAGGATTAGAGACAAATTTTTATGCAATCGCAATACTTTGCGATTATACCTCTCCTTCTATCATTCCACGTCTTTATATCTTTCTCTCTCACTCACTAACGTATATTTCCTCTGACTACCCTCCTAACCACTAAGCTGCGCACACGGTGTTGTCTAGAGGCATCAGTTCCAGTTTGATGTCGTCTGACTGTAGTTCTGTTACCAGCTCTCGTAACCTGTCGATGAAAAGGTTTAAGTTTTAGGCTTTGAATTAGCGGGACTCGAGACTACATAATATCAGCCGAACGGGTCGATCGAGGGTTAAGCTACGCTTGCCAAGGTCGGTCCATGGATGGGTAACCATCCATACCGAGACCCCTCCGTGCCTCGGAAAGCACGTTAAGCCGTTGGTCCCGGCTGTCATTCGTGGATCTTTGTGGGTACAGACGCCAGCACATCAACCTACTACAATCTGTCAAATTTTTTAAATATATTTTCAACTTAATCTCAAAAGCAAAAGGTTCAAAGTTGATTGGGAAAATTTGACAGTTTCGGGTAGGTTGACCTGATGGCGTTTGTACACCTCTGCCTAACCCTTTGGAGAAATACAGGCGTGATGTTATTTTTATCATCTGCCTAGCCTTTTCCCAACTATGTCACGGTCAGCTTCCAGTCTAACCGGATGCAGTTTTACATGGAGCGACTGCATATCTGAGGCCCTAGTGTGAGTTTCTTTTAACCATCTCGACTTTACGCATCGACCGCGTTCGGCGCTCCGATTGGCCCTTCTCTGGTGAAGGCCGGCCGGCTGCCAATCTGAGCACCGAACGCGGTCGATGCGTAGTCGAGATGGTTAAAAGAAACTCACACTAGGGCCTCCGACCTCCACAACACAGTTACTAAAATAATCCACACAAATTGAAATGGTTACTAGTGAAAAAATTGCGACTAAAAAAGAAGTAAGAAAAAAAAAAGACATGTTACACCGACCACAAATAAATTATTGATCTTTATTCGTAGATTACATAGCAACACTTACTTGGCTAGCTGCGCAGGAGTCACGTAGATAGTCTCGTCAGTTTGTCCTGACGCAGGTGCTGGGTAGCTGATCGTACCCACGTCCACTGCCTTAGATGATAACACCTATGAAACGCCAAATATTGTTTAAGCGAAATAAAAAAAATATACATATACAGGGTGGATTTTTGAGATGGGCCAGTAAGGGAAATAACTTTAAGGCCCCATTCCCACTATATCGTGACGACAGATTTTCAAGTCGTTTAAAGCGTCGTGGCTTGTGTATTTAAATGGAGGTGTTCACATATAGGACGACAGGGTTAACTGTACATCCAACGATAAATTCACCGTCACGACATAGTGCGTACGCGCCCTAACCGTTGTAGCTACAGGAAAACGGTCTTAGGAGACTGTCCTTAACTTTTTGAGACATTTGAATCTGCATTCACAGATTTTGAAAAAATATAATGGTCAGGTTTCAAAAAAACTTTTTTTGATGCCAATCGATTTTCTTTTGTTTGAATCGTTTTTGTCTCAAAAAGTTAAGCACAGTCTCCTAAGACCGTTTTCCTGTAGCTAAAACGGTTAAAGTAGCTGCTCTTACTGCCCCATTTCAAAAATCCACCCGGTATATTCCCCAATTCCTAAATATATAAAATTTTGATTAATAACTAGACGATCATTGTAATCTCGTAGCCGGATCTTTAAGCTTATTGAACTAAAAAGTTGTTGAGGACAGCGCCATCTACCGACATTGACAGGAGGCGCAATGAAGAACATCTGATGATCTACACCTACACAACTGACATGCGCCTACGTCACCCGTCAAGCAAGCTGAATAGCTCATCAACTCACCGATAGGAGGCACTGATTGAAGAGTATATAAGCACACGACAGCGCCAGCTCGGCCCTTCTTTCTGCCTCTCTGCCTCGACCCTACTTGACTTGTACATAGTTCCAAACCATACTTAATAATTCTTAGTAGCAATAAACTTTGTAATCCAGAGGAAAATAAATCACTCATTTTGGTCAACCCCTTTTTTTTTTTTTTTGGGTGGGAAATTATCAAATAACTTCTCCCGCTCTGGGTGGAGCGGGAGGGCGTGTCAGACTCTTACTGACTAAAACCCACCCGTGTTCCTTCCGTTGCCTGTACGTTCCCAGGGGCCACGGTATCCCTTTCGGACTTTCCCGCAACCCCGGCAGGCATCGGTCCTGTCGGACCCCTTCACTTGCTGACATCTCTTTGAGGCGCGCGTGGAACACAACCCGGGCCTGGTCCTTATCGGACGGCGAGCTACCCATTGCTCACCGTCCGCAAGCCCGCGCCTACGGTGGCCGGGAATCGGCTTTGGTCAACCCCTTGAAACCTAATAGAACCCACAAGTTTTTTTGTTTAAATCTCGTGCTTTGGTCACCTTGCAACTCTACTAGTCAGACCTTGGACTGTTGTTTGCATTTGTTTCTAACAAATATGTAAGTGATTCTGAAATAAACGTTTATTTAATTTATTTATATCCCCGGGTCATCAGAAGCCGCGTTTAGGACCACCGAAAAAGTCAAAAATATCTGAGGTAAAAGGCCTGTTTTATCGTCTCTGGATAGGGAATCATATCTGTGCACGCCATCGTAAAACCGTACTGTACAGCGTGCGGCACACCACTACGACGACGGCGGGGGGAGGTGCGCGGGGCAACACGCCGCCCGCGTCGGCGGCGCGCCGCGAGGACAGTGCACATCGGGTCGCGCAAACGACCATCCATATAATTTGTACTCACGCGCATAAATGTACGCGTCTCAAGGAATTTATGTAATTGCTACCTATTAAACAATAGTTGATTCAAGAAGAGGATTTCATAATTTCACATCCCCTTCAACACCAAAGACAAGACAATTTATTAAGTTTATCTGCCATAGAAATGGACCATAAATTCTGCGGAGGTCATGAAAGAGGTCGTAAATAAATAAATACTTACGGCAGCCAGTTCAGGCGCCGGAAACTCTGCGAAGTCTGCCTCAACGCAACGCCACGGACGATGCATCAGCAATTGTTGACGGACCTCTGCTTGAAGAGATGCTAGTCGAATCTGTTTGAAGAGATCAATTATACAGAGTTTCCAGTAAATAGTACGACATATTGCAGGGTTGCTCTTCCCTCACTCTCATAGTCCACAGGGACGGCAATCCGACACTCGCGGAGAGAGATCCGGCGCAGGCGCAGGCTCCACGTGCGCGCCGAGGCACGGGGTATCACACCGCCGACTTCCAAACTCCGGGCTGTTACTAAGAAATTCCTAATGGAAAAATCCAATAACACTGCCCGACCTGGAAATCGAACCCAGGACCCCCACGCTCAGCAGTCGCGCTTGTAACGACGAGACCAACGGGGCAGTTACGTTAATATACCACAAATACGAAGACATTATGGACACAATTACTGCCATCAGAGCCAAGAAGATCCAAGAAGGAAATTCGCTCAATTACTCTTCATCCTGGATCGCAGACGAAGTGGCGCGCAACAGCTGGTAATTCACAAAATTGTGTTGCGAAGCAGTTTGCTGCGTTCTTCATAGCTCAAATACTAGGAAGTCTAAGGCAGTTTAAGGCAAAGGGTTTTGGGAAATGTCTTTTGTAACTAATGACATTATTTAAAAAAAAAACGTATTTTTGGGGGTTCCGTAACCGAATTACTAAGGCCGCGCGAACTTTGGACACGAATTTGTATCGTACGTAAACGTATGATCGTGGTCGTACGAATTGAGTGCGCACACACTGAATACGTTTTTCTCCGTCCGTTCCGGTGATATCGCATTGAACGCACGAAAAATCCCAACAAGTTCGGATTGTTTTCGGATGTCGGAACTATACGACTAACTCGCACTCAGTCTGCGCGCTCCCTTAGTACTTGGAAGGTCGGGATAGTTCGTGCGTGTTCGTATGTGTTCGCACGAGTAAAATTCGTACGAAAACGCGTCCAAAGTGCGCACGGCCTGAGCCTCCGCTGTGCGTCCGTGTGTCAGCGGGGTGTATTTCATGAACCGTAATAGGTAGACAGTTGAAATGTTCAGATTGTGTAAGTACTTCTATTGCCGCTATAACAACAAAAAATAAATCATCAAAAGAGGTCATACAAGAAATGATTATTTAAGCGTTATTTGCTCGATTTTAATACGAACGATCTTAGTACAGTACGGAACCCTTCGTTTGCGAGTCCGACTCGCACGTGGCCGGTTTTTTGCATCACGTTTACTCTTGTTGATAGAAAAAAAAAACCATATCTCTTATGTGGATAGTAGCAAAGAATTCTCATACGAAACGAAGCATTACATATCGGTTCGATACAAAGAAATATATTTTTTGCTATGGTCTACCATCAGTGGACTCCTATTAGCTAATAATAATTATTATAATGTTATTTGACCTCCAACTGTCTCCTCAGTTCCCTCTGCTTGTCCTTATGCAGTTGTAAGGCGTGAGCATACTGCCCCGGCTCTGACGGGAACTTCACCAGCCCACTGCGAGCCACGAACATAGTCCATTCCTGACAGAAAAAAAAATCATTGATAATTCTCAAGCAAACGAAATGAAATGAAATTGTTTATTCTGTAAATAGGATATTGCAATCACTTATACAAGTCATATTAAAAAAAAAAGAAAAAAAAAGAAGAAAATGCTAGATGAGTTCGGCGTTTCTTATCTGACTACTCTGAGAAGAAAGACCGAAACAAACTCAGAGGCCACAGTCTCTTTTAAAGTCCAGACATAATCTTAGTCAGGCCATATGAGGACCATGTAGATTAGTGTCTGAAATGGTCTTTTGAGGAAAGAACCACACAGATTTAAGTGGACCTGTCCAGTCAGTGTAAGCATTTGTCAGACAAATTAAACTTTACTGGAACACCCAATATGGAATATGCACGATATTCCAACTTATTCATTATTTAAAGATACATTTTATAGGAGTCAAGAAACGAATTCCTATTTTACTACCTACGTACTTATTTTATAATTCAATATTTTATGTTGCGTTTTTTTGGTGGAATGGACCGCAAACTTAAAACGCGTCGCTTTCGACAATGCCAGAAGTGACGTAAAAAAACGATCTGAATAAAAGTCTATTATTTGCAAAGTGCTTGAAATTTCAATAAGGTAAGTACGTGCGATTTCTGCTACAATAAAATAATAATTTAATTTATGTTATCGTATCAAATATCTTGGTTGAATTAAGTATGTAGAAGTTTGTTTGTAACACTGACCGATTTATTTGTTGTTGCCATTTCATTTATTTGTTTTACCTAGATGTTTAAATACTACATGATTGAGTTGTAAGTTCTATTAAATTATTTTGTTAAGCATATCTAAGATATTAACTTACGAATCAATTATATTTTTGTAAAGGCATTGTTACAAGTTAAAAGTATTTGTTTTGTAGTAATAGTTCAGTTAATTTTAACTGTTGCAATATTCATGTTAGTTAAGTAAGGGTAGACAACTGTCATTTGAAATGTTCTATAAGATCGTGTAACTTTATTTTTGGTTTATTTTATGTACGTGTCGTTGGACTGGTAACAAAGACAAAGTTGTAAGTAATTGATTATCATTTATCATCAACCCCAGCAGCTGCATCATTTATATGATTTGGGGCTAAACAAACAGATGTAAACAAGTAGTATCGCGGTAAATGACGTCACAACATGATCGCGACAGAAATGGACGTTTAAACTGTAGTGGAAAATTGTTGGAGTTTCATTTAAAAAAAATTAAGCATCAAGCAGTAGTTGAATTTAACTTTTAATACTATTTTTTTTCACAATTTTAGAATTATAATATGCCATTAATCAACTATAAAACAAACAAAACTTCGTGAGGATACCTGAGGATGCCTGAGAGATATTTCTCGACAGCATGTGAAGCCAAGTCAGAGGCCCATGGGCGGCTTTAAAAGTCTGACACCAGGTTAAACTCAGACTAACCACATGAAGAGAAGAAGACCGACTATCTATTTGAGACTTATGTAATCTAAGTTAGTTTTAAATTGACCGTTTGTAATTATTATCTCCTTTATTTAACTATATACATATAAATTATATTTTTAAATATTAGAATAAAAAATTAAAAACATTTAAAAATATAAAAAATAGTGTTCCGCCGGTGTCGGGAGCAGGGTCCAAGCTACCGGTGGTTAGGGCTGCAGAGACAGGAACCTCCTCACAATACGAGCCGTATCGAGGAGTACTGCCTTCTGAATCAGGCCCTTGATCCAACCGCCTAATGAGAGCCTCGAGAGATGTTGGTCGAGGCTTTCGGCCATCAGGCCATTGGCCGTTACGACAATCGGCACAATGATAGCGGAGCACACGTTCCACATGTCGACAACCTCGTGTGCTAAGTCGAGATATTTTATTTGTTTCTCTTTCTCAGCTTTCACGAGGTTCTCGTCATGTGGAATGGTAACATCTACTATCATTGCGCGGCGCGCTAATCGGTCTATCACTACTATATCAGGCTTATTGGCAACAATAGTCCTGTCTGTAATGATAGACCGATCCCAGTACAACGTGACATGGTCATTTTCGAGAACTGGGTCGGGCACATACTTGTAGTACGGTACCTCAGAATCCACAAGTTTATATTTCAAAGCAAGTTGCTGGTGAATAATCCTGGCCACTTGGTTATGCCTGTGCAAGTACTCGCCGTTAGCCAGACGAGAACAACCAGAGATAATATGTCTGATGGACTCACCCGGACGGTGGCATGCCCGACACACGTCAACCGTCCCATCCTTCATAATATATTTTCGATAGTTATTCGTCAAGATAACTTCGTCCATAATTGCACAGACGAAACCTTCAGTTTCCCCGAAAAGGTCACCAAAACGTAGCCAGGATACGGACGCTAGGAAATCTACACCGGGCTGATGAAGAGCCCGATAGAAGCGCCCGTGAAGCTCCTTGCTTTGCCATACTTCCTTGCGGTCCTCTGTAGTAAGTACCACAGGTTTGCGTCAGTTCTCTTTAGCCATGGAGAGCGGGGTGAGCCCCTTGTCCACTGCGACCACATCACGGTGCATACCCACTTCGGCTTTTAAGAAATATTCCCTGAGGCTGCACACCTCGCGGTTGTGGAGGGTCTTCGCATTTAAAAAGCCTCGACCCCCGCATTTCCGCGGGATGTACAGTCTCATCACCGATGAACGTGGGTGATGCATCCGGTTTGCGGTCAGTAGTGTACGGACCCTCCTGTCCAGGGCGTCGAGTTCGGTCTGAGTCCATTTGAGTATGCCGAAAGAGTACATCAAAACCGGCATGACCCAACCGTTGAAGGCGCGCACCTTGTTTCCGCCCGAAAGAAGACTAATTAATACCTTCTTCAGGCGACCAAAGAAGCGCTCCTTCAACGATTGCTTCATGTCAGCAACGTTGATGCCTAACGCTTCCGACATACCCAAATACTTATAGCTTTCGGCTGAGGAGAGTGATCTAAGGTGTATGGCGTCCGTGAGTTGAGTTCCCTCGGACTCCATAATCTCCCCTCGCTTTACATGCATGACTGCACATTTGTCCACACCAAATTCCATCCTGATGGCGTTACTGAATGTTTCAGTTAACTTCAGTAACTCCATCAGTCGCAATTTGTTGGGGGCAAAGAGTTTCAATTCATCCATGTAGAGGAGGTGAGATATGACCTGACCACTTCTCCTCAGCTGATAGCCCAGTCCTGAATTCTCCAGCAGTGTGCTTAGAGGATTCAGGGCTAAGCAAAACCAAAGTGGACTCAAACTATCACCCTGGAATATTCCCCGTTTAATCCATACAGGTTCATTATTCCCCTGGATCTGTCGACATCCTGGATAGCGAAGGACCGTCCTCCATTGCCCCATACATGACATCAGGAAGGAGCGCAGAGTTGCATCTATTTTGTACAACTCCAGCACCCTCATGAGCCATGTATGTGGCACCGAGTCGTAGGCCTTCTTATAGTCTATCCAGCATGTCGACAGATTCTTACGGGATTGACGAACCTGTTGGCTTATGGCCATATCGATGAGGAGTAGCTCCTTAGTACCACGGGACCCGTTCCTACATCCATTTTGAGAGCCAGACATGATTGAATTACTGTCAATAAGTGTGTTAATTTTCGCTCTCAAAATAGATGTAAGAAGTTTATAGACCGTTGACAAACATGTGATCGGTCTATAATTCTTGGGTTCCGCGGGACTACCTGACTTATGGAGCAGGTGGGTAACGCCTGTTGTTAGAAACTGCGGTAGCGACCCAGACTCTAGGGATGACTGGAATTGAGATGCCAGGCGAGTGTGTGAACTAATCAGCCATTTTAACCAAAAGTTGTGCAGTCCGTCCGGTCCCGGAGATTTCCAATTCGGTAACGGACGGACTGCTCTGGCCACGTCTGATGGCGTGATCAGTATAGCGTCCATTTCTGGAATAGTTTCACACATTCGCTTGACATCCTGCATCCAGCCAGCCTCAGCGTGACAGACGGGTACCGACCAGATGTTGCGCCAGAATGCATTCGTGGCAGCATCATCCGGGCGGCACACGTCCGTCATATTATGTTCAGGTCGCTCCCAAGATCTATATACCCACCTCTCATCGCTCTGGAACATGCGATTCTGCATGTATCGATCGACTCGCCGCTTATACCGCCGAATACGGCTCGCCCATGCACAAACTTTCTGCTTCAGGAAGTCGATGCGCTCTGTGACACGGGACATGTATTCTCGAGGGCTGATTCCAGTCCCCGAGAATGCCCGCCTTACAAAGCGCATCACTCGTGGTCGTGTATTGCCCTCCCTGAAGCAGTATAGTTTGCCGATGAGTACCCTGGCTCCATCGATACGTCGCTCGATCCTGCACTGCCAGGCTGGTACGGCTGGTTTTGGTCGAGTAGCTCCGTCACTGTTTGGAAACTTGACGTTAGCTAAACGACATGCCGCAGCAGCCGCGCAATACAGGATCGAGTGTGTATCAACGAGATCCTCGCTGCTCTCGAAAAAGTTGCTGAGCTGCGAGTCCAAGGCACACACCAGCGCCCTATTTTTTTTGTGCATAGGTAGACGTGGTAATCGGGGTCTAAGATCGGTCGGAGTGTACCTATACTCACGAAACGCATCCTCCAGTGCGCTCCTCAATCGGACGTTGCACTGGCTACTTACTGTGGCAACCCTATCATCCTCCTCTTCGACACTATGATTGGACCGCGGCGGGATTACATCAATAGGTGACGCTTGTACCGCGGTTTGTGCCGGAGTTGAGACGATATGGTTGCTCAGTACCTCTGAGCGCAGCCTATCAAGCGCGGCATCGTCCAACCTATGATTGCGTTGGATGACCCGCACCTGATCCGACAGTCGTTGGGCCGAGACGTTGACGGTTGGTTCTAGTTCCTGAAACAGAGACAGCATCCTAACACGGTACGCAGTGAGGTTAGTTCCTCCCTCTGTAGACCCGTAATATGCGCGCATGACGTTCTCGTTCATAGACTGAGTCCATCTCATGCGCTGCACACAACCACCGGTAGCGGGGACCCGGCTCGGGGCCGGTTGGCCCCTAAGTCCCAAGCTCCTCGGTGGCCGGCCTCTCCCCTGCCGACGTACAGGTGTTGGCGACGTCGGCGGAGAAAAATACTCGTCACTCGAGCTCGACGCAACTACCGCGGCCGGTGTTGACACAGCGCTCACGGTGGGGCTGGGTACCGGCGGCGGCGAGGCGGAGCTGAGCAACGAGTCCGGAGGTGGTGGGCGTGCTTTACGTGCGGCTGATCGTGTCAACATTTCTCAAAATCATTCTTTATTTTTCGTTTTATCGGTGGTGACATGACAGCTGATGTCACCTCTTCTTCGGCATTTTTTCATTGGCATTTTTTGATTAAATTGTTTTGCTTTTTTTGGAATATTATTGTATTCTGGTTTTGTGGTTTGTTTGCGGCTTCTTTTTTGCACATAAAAATTATTAAATTGCGTCCAAAGATATTATGATATGATTAAATATGATGAAAAATCTGATAAATAAAATTTCAAGACGTTTTGTTGACGTTGGTGTTGCCTTATATTATTATTATTATTATATTCGTTTATTTCGGATTTTCAAATACATCCATATTGTTGTTAGTAACACAGAAATGCTTATAAGAAACTAATGTTAGTAATGACAAGACAAGACACTTATACAAAATACAAACATAACACTATCGGAAACTCCAATACCCGTGCGCGTGGTTACTTGACTGCGTGCAGTCGTATCCAGCGCTCAAGCATCGGAGAATCCCACCGGTCCGACAAAACACTCAGAATGCTGTTGGTACTAGCACGCATGCGCGTTAGGACGGAAGTGCAACGCTTGCGCATGACTGCAGCGAAGCTGTCCACTTGGGCCTCCGCAAACATGCCCGAGGCACTGCAATATCTCGGCAGCCTCATCACCATCCTGAATGCATTGTTGTACTGCACTCTAAGGTCACTGTACGCCCTCTGCAAATAGTCAACCCACAGGCTGCACGTGTAAAAGGACTGACAGTATGCTTTAAACAACGTTACTTTAACTTTCTTTGTACACCGTGCAAACCTGCGAGCTAACATATTACATCGTACAGACAATGACCTTCGCTCTCTCTCAATGTCAGTACTGTCCTTTAGGTCATCGGTGACCCAGTGACCCAAATACTTAAATTTTGTAACTCTTTTTAAAGAGGTACCACTCAAGCGAACTTCAGGTACGTTATCATAACATTTAGTCCCTGCCTTAAATACCATTAGTTCCGATTTCACTGAGTTGTATTTAAGGCCATGGGCCTCCGCATATGATTCACAGATGTTTAAAAGCTTTCTCAATGCACAGACCGAAGGGCTCAGCAGCACCATATCATCAGCGTAGCTTATATTATTAATACACACACCACCTACATGACAACCGATCCTAGTGCTACGGAGCTCCTCGATCAGCCCATTGATATAGAAATTAAAGAGATGAGGGGAAGAAAGCCCCCCTTGCCTCACCCCGCAATCCAGCCTGTACTCATCCGAGAGTGTGCCTGCCCATCTTACATGATTCCTCTGCTTATTATACCAATGCATCAGTACAGACACAATTTCCCTGGGTACACTGGTATCCTGAAGCTTTTCCCATAATTTACTGTAAGACACTAGGTCAAAGGCCTTAGATAAGTCCAAAAAACAGGCATAAACTGGAGTTTTCCTAGCTGTATAATACTGGACCGTCTGTTTGAGCGACAGAATAGCACTTTCTGTTGAGAGGCCGGGTCTAAATCCAAACTGAGCATCGTTCAGTTTCAAGTGTGCCCCCAAGTGTCGGTTAATAAGACTGTCCAGTACCTTGGCAAAAATTGTAGCCAGGGAGATTGGCCTATAGTTAGAAACCTCTGAAGGGTCCCCCGTTTTATTTTTAATAACAGGGACTACAATGGTTTGCATCAATTTCTCAGGTAAATATGAATGACTTAAGCACACATTAAAAAGCAACGAAAGCACTCTAGGAAGGTGGAATCCAGCGTACCTCAGATGTTCGATGCTGAGACCATCATGCCCTGGAGATTTCCCACTCACCATTTTCCTTATTACGGAAGCTACTTCTACTGCAGTAAATCTTACGCTTAACTCTGAGTCATGGACCCCAGCATCGGGCATCGTTGGTGACGTCGGCCCCAGAGAAGATTCTACATTAAAATAGCGACGAAACACATTAGCTATCTCACCAGAATCATGGGCCCCAGCAACCCTCACGGGAAGGCTAGGTTTAAGATTCATCTGGTTAGTCGACTTCCAAAACTTATTAAAGTCATTATTTGCGTGGTGTTCAGCAATAATATTCAGTTTTATTTGTTGTTGATTATTTTGGCACCATTTCAACTTGCATTTAAAGGATCGTCTAGAATCACACATGTCATTGTAGATACCACCGGAGGTCGGTTTATTGTTAGATAACCACATGTGGTAACAAAGTCGCGCCCTCTCGTGAGCGCCGCGCACATATCTATTCCAGCCCGTAACATATTTTCCACGCCGTTTCATTCTAACATTGTAGCTACATTCTGCGGCCTCAAAAAGTACCAACACAATATCGTCATACATTTTATTTATTATTGATCTATGTGTACGATCACTACACATTTGATCGGCACAGTAAGTGAATTCACTAGGAAAGTCCATGTCCTTTAACTTAGAATTACAGCAATCATGATACATACCAATCTGTTCCTTGCCACGCTCGCCCCATTTTATTTTATTTTCGAGAACCGTGCTAGACATACTAACGCTACTAACCTTAGATTTTAAAAGATTAAAATTACATTTTATTAGAATGGGTAAATGATCGGACCAGTATGTATCATATAAAACTGAGCTACTTAGTACCGAGTGACACGCAGCTTCAGTGACCACACAGTGATCTAACCATCGCTGGCTACCGTGCGCATCACTTACAAATGTAAATGTTTCTATTGGTAGCAACTGCATATCAATACACGACCAAGACTGATCGGCACAAAAACTTAATAATTCAGATGCAAACAACTCACCAGGGTGGGCGTTGAAATCACCTAGTAAGTACACTGATTCTACATTGTGACTTTCAATTATGGCATTAATCTCACCTAAACATTCTGTAAACTCAATTAAATTGTCTCTTGAATCGGTAGGCATATAAACAGAAAATATGATTGCCGAGCAATTATTACATAATTCGATTTTTATTGCGGCCAGACGCACACTGTCACACTTCACAACGGTAACAACTGGGAACACAGACTTCTTCCACAACAAGGCGACGCCACCGTACGGTCTGCCTCGAAGTATACCCACAGAGGTGTCGACGGCTGACGTACCCGTACATCCAAAATCGTCGTCAATACTGCTGAGGTACGTGAGGTCATGCGGCAATAGCCACGTCTCCTGCAGTGCTATGATGTCGGCAGTACCACATAGCCTTCTTATACAGTCTACAGATCTCACAACATTTTTACAGTTAAAACTAATTAAGTTCACTGAAGTCATTTTTAGAGCGTTATCAATGTTTACACAGCTATACATTATTGGATCGTTTGACTGGTACATTCTGTTCATTATTGTCTTTATTTACAGCATAGTTCTCAAACTTGTTTCTATTAAAATAAACAAACCGCCGGAACTGTATTCCTTCCGGCCAAAGTTCATCATCAAGAAACAGTGATAACTTTGACTGCGGTACAAAGATTTTATACGCATCATAAGATTTCTGTGTCTTCATTTTAATTTTTTTCATAGTAACAGCTATTCTAGTCTTTTGTACAATATATTCAATAATATCGCTTTCACTCACCCCCTTGTCTACATAATTAATAAAGAGTGGAATTAGATTGTCAGCCGCTCTAAATTTTGTATTCGGTTCAGCTTTTCCTTTCGCCCCAACCAACCGATTGGCAAGTTTTTTCCTTTGTACTTGTATCCACTCTTGATTGGGCTTTTCCTGTTTCCATTCAACACTGTCGCTTAATAAGGTACCCGCGTACGTTTTTATCTTGGGACAAGCACTAGTGACCAACGGTTTATTTTGCTCCGTATTCAATGTATTACTATTTAAATGTAGTGCAATCTCACTTTCGCTGACCTTGAGCAGCGGTAGTTCCGATGTAGGTGTAACCGAGACATCGACATACGTTGCTAATTGGGGAGACAAGGAAAGATCTTTTGTTCGTCCACTAGACTCATATGTAACAGCTGACGCATTGCCGTTATCGTTTATATTTGATTTTCCTACAATGTGGGGTAGGCCAACCGGTCCACTGTCGAGACAAAAACTGTCTATTTTACAACTGCCTCCTCTTTTATGGTTAACATTTAAATCAAAGTTATTCAGAATTGATGCATGTTTTAGGACCTTCAACTCGTTCTTGACTTCATTTAACTGTGCTGAAGTCACAAACGTGTCCTTTATCTCAGCCAGATCCTTCTGCAATATCAAAATATCTTTCAACAATCTCGTTACATCTACGTGATCGAAGGTGACCGGTGGTAGTTTGTGCAGATCCTTCGCCACAAATACCGGAATTTCTTCAGGATCAACTTGCTTCAGTACAGATATTATGTCATACAGGTCACGATTTGATTTTCCGCTTCTTTTTCTCACTATATTACGCTGTTTTGTTGACAAAGCGTCAAATAACAGATTTTTAGCACTTTCTATGTCTTCCACCAGAAACGCAGTTGAACAGATTCGAACTAAACTTTCCTCGTCCATAACTTTAATTTTGTTATGAACGAACGCCAGGACTTCATTTATCACTATATTACAGGTTTTACATTTCACTACTTTAGTGGCCATTTTGCACAACAAAACACGTCCGTTCGTTAGCGTGTCAGATGACAACGAGCTTTTCGAGTAATAAAAAGATCCTAAAACCCAGTTGCAATGGTATTTGAACTTTGTCACGTATGACATTGAGTTTGTGTTCCCAAAACGTGATAATTATCTGAGATTCTGAATCCAATATACAGAACATAGAAACGCGTTTTTCGATAGCCAGCCATCGAGGAATTCAGAAGGGTACTAAACATAAGACGTTAGTTAAGTTACATCTTAGTATATGGTCAGCTGTCTCCTGATATGGAGGAAAGCGAAGACAAATATTTGCAAATATTTTCCCAATAATGCTGAAGTTCCATTCATCAGAAATGAAATTCTCCGGAAAAGAACCAGAGCTACCGACATAGCTTGCTGAGTAAGCAAACAAGTTGAAGTGGACTAGGCATATTTGTCGAAGGACCGATGTCCCGTGGAGCAGACGAATCCTGGAGTGGAGTGAATCAATTAGGAGTTGAAATGGTGGAGAAGAGTTTATGATTTCTCACCGACTGCAACTTGGCCAGGTCTCTTTCCAGCTGCACGGCGGCCTGCCTGCGCGCGAGGGCGGCGGCGGAGCCCGGATGCTCCAGCGGCCGTAGGGCCCGTAGGGCGGCGCGCTCTGCTTTGCGGCAGGCTGACATGCGGGCGGACCGCTCGCGTTCCACCGTCCTGTTAGGTGAAAGAATATTTTTGTAAAGTTACGCCTACACTGTTCTCCCATACCTATCAACAGAGTAATTTAAAGATTGTAAAACAATTGTTTTAAGAAGAGTAACCGTGGAGTTTCTTCTTGCTTCTGATATTTCATAAGTACAGTCACGGACTTTAATTGATGAGCCACTTTATAACTTTCCAATTTTGCAGTTTTGTACATTCACGAGATTACACGATTAAACACGAACTCAAACCGCATGCTCGTCAACAAGATGACAAACTACTAATAATCGGAAATTTAAAATTCTTATCCATAGAGGTGGAAGATTGCCTAATAAGTTGTCAATGATAAATCAATACAATGTTGCATACGTTTATCCAATCTATTTGATATTAACCTCCTTTGAATTAGAGCTCTTTACATACTCGTTATTTCTGAAAAACTATCCGAAGATAGTGCCAGTTGACACTTGAAATGCCGATGTCAGAGACGATAATTTCTAATTTTGGTGAATCGTAGCCGTAGTTATTTATGCGATAATGGCAGCTGCAATTACCAAAGAAATTCGCCATAGAATTGTAACAATGCATCAGCAGGGTCTGTGTGCAACAATTATCATAATTGTCATGAACATCATCACGCGTTCGGATAAAATCGTGGCTCCGAGTTTTTCCGATGTCGAACTAACCAATCATAATTTCTCCGTACGCTAACGTTACTATCACT
Organism: Xanthia icteritia; assembly: GCA_949128155.2. NCBI lineage: Eukaryota > Metazoa > Arthropoda > Insecta > Lepidoptera > Noctuidae > Xanthia > Xanthia icteritia. The sequence continues at coordinate 4,212,268 of OY855862.1, read as the reverse complement.
ACGCTAAAACAATTATCGCTAGGTTACGTTTGATAGATCTGCAATTGGTTGACTTTGGGTAGTTACTCTGCTGTCAAGTTTGTAGTTCTGGCTCTCAGGTTAGCCAACCGTTAATATTGCATGAAATTTTATTCTTCTATAATAAGCTCAAACTCAAAGCATTTATTTCAATTAAACCATTTACAGGCACTTTTGAATTGTCAAGGGGTCAGTCAGTCAGAAATATGAAGCTAATTCTAATACGAAGACGTGTATGGCTCTCCATGTCTGGATGTACGAGTATAACCGGCTAAAATACGAACAGTGGCAAGTGGCTCATCAATTAAAGTCCGTGACTGTATATTTATGTATAATAAAATAATTTGAGTTACTAATACGAAAAGGTTTAGTTTTTTCATCGGGGCACAGATTAGTACAGATGGTTCACTCCGCATTTTAGGTATAAAGCTTCAAGTCCGCGGCAGGCTCAACTTGCTGGGCCAATTCAGTGAGTGTAACGTAGTCAGAAGATCTAAGAGTTACGACTGAAAGAGGGGCAAGTTCTAGGTGAATATAACTGTCGGTAATTAGCGCTGTGCGACCTGAATTGCACTTTATTGTGTCGAAGCAAGAGTCGCTTTTTATTTAAATGATTTCCATCTGTACAAATCTGTGCCCCGATGTAAAAATTCTAAAACGTCTCCTATTATTAACTCAAATTATTTTATTTTATAAATGTACTTAGTCTATGATTATAACATATCAGAAATATCAAATCTGTGATCGGGGGTAGTCTGTGAAACGAATGGTAGGAACAAAAATAATATTTTACTGGAGTTGTAGAATCAATATAGGCCATGTGTCATCTCGTTGTGACATTAACCTGTTCTTGCACAGATGCGACCCACAGCTTAATTTTTCTTATTATTTATTACAAAAGTAGTTTACTCTGCAATCGGCATTTTGTTTTTGTTATGTCTTTTCATTTGCCAATGTCGCAACCACAGAGTACGTAATGTTGTAACAGTAATTACGCAATATTGTTTTTGGTCCGTGGCTTTGACATCAACCGATGAACAACATTTTATAAATAGCGTTTATTTGTTGGCTGAATACGAGGCTTTTGGCTTTTTTTTTCTATTAAGGAGCTTTGCTGTGGGTTTTCAAAATTATTTCCATTTTCCCTTCAACTGTCAAGGAGTCGGCAAGATTGCTAAAAAAATTGCGCAAAACGGGCAAGATATGGTAAATCGACTCGTATTTATACATGTATTGTATACCGCCTGGCTTTGAATTTACTAAGCATTTTTCCAGAGAGTTGAAATACAACTAGTTAATTAAAAAATAGCCAATTTCTCATGAGTGTGTGGCAAAACTCATGATTTACTCTTACTCTTTAAGTTACACTCACCAGCTCAAGACTTTGATCTGATGCTGCAGCGCCTCATTGACCTCTCCGACCACGGCGCCCGCAGTCACCTTCATCGGTGTTTCCTCTGTATCAGTTACATATTATCACTGTTAGTTACAGAACGTGCTGGAAGAAATGATGGATGCAGAAAAGGTGAAAGATCGACGTAGCATAATTTCAATAAAACGTTAATGGATTTAGATTCTGTTGAAGGATCGATATTCAGTGACGAATCGTAGTTGGGGTATAAGGAACAAGGTGTAAAGTTCACTAAACCACAGAAAAGGGACAACTGCCCAATGGTTGGAATCGGGAGCTTGTATATATGTCGATCGCGCAGTAAACTCTAATTGCGCGATGCAGGATTTATGTGACGGTACGATGTTGATGCCGCCACATCACTCCCCTCCGCTGACCGGACATCGATAGTGGGCTGATTCTTGTATCTCGCGATGCTTCACAGTGCCAGCTAAGGTTCGAGTGAGTCAAAACCGGGTGCCGCACAGTTCACGGTGAGTCGGAACTGTCTGCGATGATTGCAGCGATTGTGGTGATTGCGCCCATAACCCAGTGAGTCGGAGTGGATGAGGCTGAGGGTGATGACCAGGAATGTGCATGCTGGTGGCCAGGATACCCGTTGAAGCCGTGGGTGCTGGCTGGCTGTGTGACTCGCCTCACGAAAGCTTGCGGGAGTGATGATGATGATGACGTCACGCTGAAGTAGTTGCACGAAGGCTGCGTTGACGTTCATACTCGGGGTCACCAATTTGGGGGTATGAAGAACAGGGTGTAAAGTTCACTCATCCACCACAGAAAAGGGAGGATCCTCCGACCAGACGGGTGTCGTGTCTGGCGGGCAACTGCCCAATGGTTGAAATCGAGAGCTTGTATATATGTCGATCGCGCGGTAAACTCTAATTGCGCGATGCAGGATTTGTGTGACGTCAGGTCTTTTTGATAAGTAGTTCACATGTGGCGATGTAGATGCCGCCACAGTAGGACCCGTTTCTAATTGGATGGACCGACGTCTTCAAGGATGCAAGTAAATTGGAAGAGGACGTCCAGCTATTGACTGGTGTCCAGACGGGAGAAAGGTGAAACCTAATGCTAATTGGCACAAACCAGAAAACATAATTATATTATTCTGTGGTTCTATACTCACACACAAATCGTTTATTTTGCATTCCGCGAACTGTTCTCTAGCTTGAACTTACAGTAAGCAGATCGAAAACTAACATAAATATTCTAGAAAATCAATCGATCAATCGATCACTTATAAAAATGGTAATTGTTAGAAATCAATTGACATGTCAACATTCTTTGAATTTAAGAGTCTTTCAATATTTACGCCGATCTTTCAGTCCCAAAATGTATGTATTAATACACTGAACAGCATTCGTGGAGTTTTTATGAAAAAGCACAGGTTTAACAAATTATTGTTAAATAAAAATTAAGATTAGGCTCATAGAGTTGAAGATAAGTTGCGCTACTGTTGCGCAACTTTATATTTCTTATAGCTTCCTCCAGCGGCTTCGCCCGCGTGATATCTTTATAAATTATAGCCTATGTTACTCAGTGATAATATAGCCTTCTACTGATGAAAGAATTTTTTAAATCGGTCTAGTAGTTTTAGAGTTTATTCATTACAAACAAAACTACAAATATTCTCTCTTTATTTTATTAGTGTAGATTGAATGGAAAACTAGCAGCCATTTCAGGCCCTAGCAGAAACGCACGGCGTAAACGTAAATCGAAATATTTTTTTATCGAAAATACAACTGCCATAATAGCATTTGGTTAAAGTTTTTGCAACAAACACAATAGTATGAACCATAGATATATGAATCAAGTCTTAAAAGTAAGTTTTTAGTATCATCACCTGTCTAGCGTTTTCCTAACTATATTGGAGTTGGCTTCCAGTCTAACCGGATGCAGCAATACCAGTATTTTACATGAAGTGACTGCGTATCTGACCTCCACAACCGAGATACTGGGTATAACGATACCCCTCGGTTAAACTGATGAATACTATATATAAAAAAAACTTGTTTTGGAATTAAAGTGGGGCAACAGTTGCGCAACTTTCAACTTTACGAGCCTAAAACGTAAGTAGACAACATCCATGTACGATCATGCACATACACATTGAAGTAAAATTAATAAGAATTAAAATAAATTAATTAGTCACATTGTTTTGAAAGCTTCGTTTTTTAAGGACGCATTCCCTTTACTTCTAAGTAACTTTTTCATTTAAATAAGTTATTTTTGAATCTGAATCAATCATTAGTTTATAAAAATTAATGTTGTTTTGTTATAAAATAGGTGAGTAAGTAAGAATTATGATATTTTGCATTCAGAGCTGAAGAGTTACCAAAGCCGATTTTTTAAAGAATAGTTGATTTAGAATTCACATTCTTTTTGTGATTCAGACTCAAAAATAAAACCTAATCACTACTACATAAACAAGAACGTAAAATAAATAATCATTGAAAAAAAAAAACTAAGAATGCCTTCGCATCTGGTGTTGAACCAAAGTAGTCGTACGTCTACGCAACGTATACGCTAACGCTAAGGCCCTTTGAACGCACAAGTTTTTTTTGCCGTAAAAAATCTACGCAATATTCAGCGTGTGTACTGCGTGTAGACACGGTCGTCAGTGTTGTATGGATTACTGTGGAAGCTTGTTGACAGACACGTTTTTTCTACGGCGCGGTTTATACGCCGTACCGTAAAGAAACCGTGCCGTGTACAAAGGGCCGCGTACTGCGTCAGCAGAACGTAATTTCAATACAATCACGACGACACGATGCTACCACTGCGTATGCATTTTAGGCAACGTCTACGTAACGGCTACACTACATTTACGTAACGACCACGCAGCATGTATGTGGCGACTGCTACGCAGCGTTAACGCGACGTCTATGTAACGTATACGCGATGTAACCACGGCGTATATGCCAACGCTAAACACACGATGATCGGTGCGAAGACACTCAACAACCAAAAAAATAAAGCTCATGCGACATCGAATGATATGATTTATATCTCAGCATATCTTACGCATAGCTTCTTTGGGAGCGGCCACGGGCGTCACCACCGCTAAAATTTTGATTTTAATTAAATTTTGATGTAAAACCAGCCAATTGATATATATTTGTATTAATTTATCTTCACGATTATTGTTTCTTTTGGTGTGAACAGAACTTTGGCTAAAGGCATGTTCATCTCTTCCTCTTTCAGGGCGTAAATTTCATATCATGAAAAATCGTTGTGTGGTTGTTAAGAGATATTATTATGTATAAATCAGCGATTTTCGGTATCTCTAACTCTTTCCAACATTCAAAGGCGTCACTCGCAAGAGTCAGCGAAAAAATATGTTAGCACCGTGCATCTATCACATAATTAATTTATGTGTCATTCCCTTAATCTTTCATTATTTTTACCTATCGTGGTATAGTAATCTTATTCTAGGTGCATCGTCTTCACATATAATTATATAATTGATGTATACAAGATATTGTGAAAACATTTTAAAAGAGTAACGGTGGAGTTTCTGCCCATTCTTCTTCATACAAAAACTACCTTTTGGAAGGGGCGATTAGAATCTTTTTTTTTTTTTTGTAAATTTTGACGTTCAAAAGTGCCTTTTTTGTACCTAATTGAAATAAATTATTTGACTTTGACTTTGACTTTCAGTATCCCGCAGGTAACCACACTCAGTCTCATTAAAACCGCTTAAACGTGCGAATAGACATAGCGTTAGCCAAGTGATAGAAAGGTATAGAGATACACGCAAATGCTGATCAGGGGCCGGGCTATGATATATGTTAAAGCCATAATTTGTCCAATGAAAGAGAGAGATGGAATTATACAGCCTGAATAGCACTATCCCTTTTTCAGAACGGCCCCTGTACCGTTTTTTCCGCTTACTGTTCTGGTCTCTGAGGCGAACGCAAGTGCGCGCGTCGTTTGTTTTAATGATAAGGAAGTCACGTGACTATTCGCGCCAATTTGAACACCTCCATACATTGCGTTACAATAGGAACGAGCGAATTTCGTCTTACGACCTGCGCAGGATTCGCTTCAGTTTTGCCAAAACATTAGTTATTGATAGTAGGCTATACAACAGATGGGTCACTTCGTACTTTAGGTATGAAGCTACAAGTAGATACGCGGCGAGCTCGACTCGTCGAATTCTGCGCGTAACGTAATCAGAGGATATAAGAGTTACGCGATAGAAAGAGAGGCAACTTCTAGGTGAATATAACTGTCGGTAATTAGCGCTGTGCGAACTGAATTGCACTTTATTGAGTCGTAGCAAGAGACGCTGAGTGACGCTGAGCTTGCGGAGTGTCCCATCTGTAATAATTTATGGCTGTATGGCAAAAAAGATAAAAATTACACATTTTGAGTTCTGCCCACATCAGATAAATAAAATAATCATGAAGATAATATTATACTAAAGACATAAAGGTTCTTGAGCTAAAATACATAATTACTCTGCATACTTTCAAGTTATTTCTGCATAGGGAAGTATATCATCATGATAACAGTAATAATTTAATAAATATAATGTATTTGCAAAGGGAATGCATGCGGTTATCAAGCGATGACTCTTACTGTAGTCTCGGACCGCCGGTGGAGGCAGCGCTGCACGTACATATAAATTGTTATATAGTAATATATATTGTTTATATATTATGTATTGACATCTGTTTTTGTTAAGGGCACCTTCAATTGAATTATAATTTATTTTCATCAGAAAATTGAGGAAAAAAGAAGTCAGAAAAAATCATAGTTTATCATATTAAAATCCATTTATTTTGAATTTTGTTTACTAATTGTATTTTATGTTTTCATACGTTCTATCTAGTTCATTACGATGTTGTTTTGTGGTGAATGCTGTGTATACTTATAATAGGCATGCATACAGTCCGATTCAAACGTAACGGCGGCTCGGAACATGAGGCGAGTCGCTGCGCAGTAACGAATTCATGTGTCAGCGGGGGTGAGGGGTGGGGTACTGCGCAGCGAGTGGCTAACTTCCGAGCCGCCATTAAGTTTGAACCGAAGTATACCAGTATTTTTATTATGCTATTGTTCTGTTTTAATTTTTTGTTTGTACTGCTGTTGGTGTACCAAATAAATAAAATGACATATTACTCCGTGTTATAGAAATTTCATACAACTGTCAGAGAATGACAGTTGTGATTGAATATACGGACAATTTAAGTTGCTAAACAATTTGTTAAGAAACCATAATTTCCGTATCCTTATATTGTTAAATAAGGTGGCCTTTAAATTTAACGTTTTAATAATATTTATTCTAAAAGATAGAAAGAAAAATATTTTATTCGGGACATGCACAGAAAATACAAACAGATAAAAAATAAAAAGGAGCATTTTAAACTAACAAAATTAAAATATTTTTGAATAAAAGAAAATAAAAAAAATAACGACCTGTACGAGGCCAAAAAGGTTCCTATCTCAGCATAATGCTGCGTTATTCAAAAAGTAAATTAGTTATACAGCGCTTTTATTTCGTACGAAATATTGTTAGGCGCCACGTTTTTCTGATTATACGACAATTTTGCTGTATATTTGTCGCACATTTCAATATGTTATTTTAGATAATATTCAAATTGAAAGCACCCTTAAATAATATTATTACACATTGTATTTTTAAATATAACATTCTTGTTATGATAATCGAAACACTCAGTTATGTATTTAACCAAAAACATTCTGAAATTAAAGCGTGTTATTATTAGTTTTCGTTATAAATGGAATTTAAACTGTAAATTATTATTTTGTTTTAAATCTTCGAAGTTTTTTCTATATTAATATTTTCGCGTGATATCTTTACCGATTATTTGTAATTACTAAAATTTGTGATGTCCAAATCAAAAACATGGGCCTAAGTATGGATATGTCGCAGTAAGATGGTTATAGCCGTGATATAGTCATATCCCTAGGGATATAGTATACAGAGTGACCCATTTGCAACAATTCAGCATCCCGTAAAGCCTAGGCGAAACTTCATGGGATTCGAGATTTTTTTTTATTTTTATTTATAACTTTATTTCGGGTGGCATAGACCCATAGAAACCTTAACCTAATAAATACATTTTTAATTTTCTATTTACAATGACTTGCCACACCCAAACGGGACATGACCCACTGATTTTGAAAGGGGCAGTCAAAACGTACAGCTATCGCGAAATACCAATAATAGAGTATTTAAAAAAAAAACAGAATTCGTCACTAAATATCACTTTTCGCCTTCATTAATATTCCATTGGATACCTAACACTAACAAAACTTTCGATGTAACCAAATTTTCTAAAACATCAAATAGTTGAAAGTTAAAGGAAGTAGATTATTAATCATTTTCAAAAATCATCTATGCCCATGAACTTTGACACCAGTATCTCAAAATTTTATTATGGCTTTAAGCTTACAAATTACGGAGAAGATTTCTTCATTTAATCAGCTATCTACTCCGACAGTTATGAACCACTTTCATACAAAATATTACGGTATATCGCTATATCCCTAAGTATATAACTATATCACGGCTATAACCATCTTACAGATATTTGTATCGCAAGCCTTACCTTTTATATTATATTTATAACATAGTTAAACACACGTCAAAAAAAAAAAGTAAAAATATTTAAATTCCATTTACAACAACAAGCCTGAAATTACTGAAACCTCATACAAAACTTACTCAAAAACGCCAATTCTATAATAGAAAACAATACAATTTAGATAACTTACATAATTATAGTTTTCTGAATATTCAGAAACTTTTCTCATCTAAATCCCATCCCTATTACTTTACCTCAATAGGGACGTTGACTGGGAGAAAAAAAAAACCATTTAGTCCGTCAACCAGATAATAAAAATATATTAGACACGTATTTTTTGCTTTATCATATTAATAAAAAATGATTTAGATAATACGCATTAAAGTTGGAGAGTGGGGGCTCGCTACGTCACAAGTCAGTATAAAATCTACCGGGGAGTGACGTCATGCCACATTTTAACTCAATGTATTGCCGTAATCTTTTGACTACGTAAAAAAAGAAAAAGTACGTGTCCAATATTTTTTTATAATCTACATGACGGAAAAAAAATTGTCAACATCCCTATTGTACAATGTACAGTCAGCAACAAAAATGGATCACAATCTAATGTTTCAGAAACGATAACGTATTAATTATTATTATTGAAGAGCAGATAATACTTTTAAAGATACTAAACTGTGTTGATTTTTTTGAAAAAAAATCTCAATCTATCTGCCTAGCCTTTTCCTAACTATATTGGGGTCGGCTTCCAGTCTAATCGGATGCAGCTGAATACCAGTATTTTACATGGAGCGACTGCCTATCTGACCTCCACAATCCAGTAACTGGGTAATACGATACCCCTTGGTATGACTGGTTGTCAGACTTTCGGGCTTCTGACGACCCGCAACGACTGTCAAAGATCTACGAATGACAGCCGCGACCAACGGCTTAACATGCTTTCAGAAGCACGGGGGAGACTCGGTATGTAAAGATGGTCACCCATCGAACCGCGGCAAGCGTAGCTTAACCTGATGGATCAACCCGTGCGGCTGTTATTACTTAGCCACGAGTTTGGGAGATAAATAACGTACTCCGTTAATGAATAATTTTACAATGATAAAAGAGAAAATACAGTGAAATTATATATATATATAAAATATCTCGTCAATGTTATCAGATTGACAAAAATTCGAAGTTAGGATCGACATTTTCCGAGGTCGCGGGAAATTCCGAAAGAGATACCGTGGCCCCTGGCAACGTACAGGCAACTCGGGTGGGTTTTAGTCAGTAAGAGTCTGACACGCCCTCTCGCTCCGCCCAGAGCGGAAGAAGTTATTTGATAATTTCCCACCGAAAAAAAAAATTGTTTTTGTCATTTTTGTTGCTGACCGCGAACAAAAATACCCGTACGTAGCCTAAACTCCTCAGACTTAATCCGAAATCAACCTGGCAGGACAGTTCTATTACCAACTAACCCAATTCTACATAAACTAATTAATATATAACAAATATACATACCGTGGTGCGTGCCGCCCCTCTTCGCGTATAGCTTGAGTTTGTCTCTGAGCGCGCCGCGTTCTGTCTCCAAAGAGTCGATGTCTTGTTGCAAATGATCCATTGTTTCTTCGAATTCTTTCTCCTTTCTATGAAAGATAATAATTATAATGTTTTGTACCATTTTTTAGGGTACAAAAGAGCCCGTGTTGTGTTCCTAAATGATTTTTTTTTAGAATATCGAGCTTATGTAACCGCCTTTGTGGTCAGAGGTTCCGGGTTCGATTCCCAGCGGGGGCAAAGAATTCTGCTCGGATTGGTTGGTGGTAGGGCTTGTTGTAAGTCCGCCTGGCTAGCTACCACCATCTTATCTAAGTCTGTCGCCATAACGACAATGTTATCAGCAGTTAGAGGTAAGATAGCCAGTTCCTCTGTGGTTGAGGATCCCGGGTAGCTCGCTTCCACCTTCAGCCTGATCATTACTTACCATCAGGTGAGATGCAGGCCAAGAGCTATCCCGTAGAGGTTAAAAAAACCAGTGTAAGCTATAGATTTAGTATACATTTGCTTATAACGGTCTATACACTACGGCATTGAACCCAAAGAAATGATATTGTAATAACGCCCTGTTAGAATATTAATCATCGATTAATTCGTGCAAAATTATCGCGACATTTATAATGAGAAACGTCAAATCGGGGACATCGCTCATTATAAGGCTGGGAATACTATATATACTAAACTATCCGGCTATTAGAACAATATATAGTCCTCAAGACCGTATTTCGGCCACGGCGGCCAATCTCAACGGAGACTAGCCTTCGGCGCGGGAGATATTATAGTGCAGGCGTGTGTGCGCAGACACAGGTGCACTCTCTTCCCTCACTCTCATAGTCCTCAGGGACGGCAACCCGCCACTCGCGGAGAGATCCGGCGCAGGCGCAGGCGCCACGTGCGCGCCGAGGCACGGGGTATCACACCGCCGACTTCCAAACTCCGGGCTGTTACTAAGAAATTCCTAACACTTCGCCCGACTCGGGAATCGAACCCAGGCCGCTACGCTCAGCAGTTACGCTTGCGACCACGAGACCAACGGGGCAGTTAATAACAATGCAAACTATCCGACCAGCGGATCGGACGTGTGTTGAATGTTCAAACAAAATAATGTCTCCAACGCCTTCCGACAGCCGGATCACACGTCAGATTTTTTCATCAGATAGCCGGTCGGTGGCACTTTTTACCTTATTTTAATTTTGTTAGCATGCGGATAATGTAGTGGTCTGCATATATTACTATTGTTAATACTTCTTATGAGCCTATATTATTGTTATTTGTAAACATTTTATTTTATAGCTGTTTATTGCCTCATAATAAATAAAATAAAATAAAATTTGCGTGACGGAGCGGTGCTGTTGTAATGAGTGATGTCCTTTAAATTGTCGCGAGAATAATACGAGATAAGAGAGAAGTGCGCGTGAGAGTTGAAAGTGACTGACCTCTTAAGCTGGTTATGCGCGTCTTCCAGTCGCCGCGTCAACTGCTCTGCCCTTAGTTCGGCGTCTCTCGCCGCTGTGGATAGCTTGCGTTCTCCGAGCTCGCGACGAATCGTCATCTCTGATAGTTCTTCTTGTTTTGCCTGTAATTAAGAAAACATTAATCATAACTAAACTAACACATGTTTGTTGAAAAATTCATGTGCAAACTTGAGACCTGTCAACACAGTATGGAGGGCAGCATGCTCAACGTCAAGTTAAAAGACAGAATACAAATAGAAACATTGCGAAAACAAACAAATATTAAAGATGTAACATACTGCATAAGGAATCTAAAATGGAGGTGGGCAAGTCATATGATGAGGAGTAACAAAGATAAATGGGCTAAAGACGTAACCGAAACCAATTCAAAAGTCATTTATTCAAACTAGGCTGAGAATCAGCACTTTTCGAACGTCAAAATTACATAAGACAGTCCCCCAAAACGCCCACCCTTCACCACTTCCTAGTGCTTTAGCTGGGAAGAAGAAGTGGCGCAAAAAACTCCCCAGCAGAAATGGAAAAGAATGGTGTCCAAGACAAAATAAAAGAAAGAAATCGAGGCAACGTCTTAGATGGGAGGACGATATAGCTGGTGTTGCTTGGAGGAGGATGGCCCTTAATCGGAAAGGGTGGTAAGCTTTAGGGGAGGCCTTTGCAGAAACGCAAGACAATCGAGCAAGTTTAATTAGTTACTTTATACTGTACTTTACTTTCAGTCATGTTTTATAAGATTTTTGAATAAAGGCTATTATTATTTTTATTTGTTTCTTGACATTTCTCGGGACTCTGGGGTCCCGGAGCTTTGGAAGGCGTACGAGGGGCCGAAGACAACTCGCAGAGGCCCGTTAGACGTTTTTAATGAAATGAGGCACCAACCAACGATTATCCCTGTTCGCACTATGCAAGTGCAGCCAAGGACAACCCCCGGTTGGTGCAGGACTATTGCAGTTTATGGAAACAAAGATATTGGACGGGTCTGGGTGGCTAAGTGAGCTGGTTATCTTGAACTGTGGAAAGACTATGGCCCCTGCCTGACCAATGTTTTATATAAAATTCACAGGTAAAATGGCAGGGGGTGACTTGCACACTAAATAATGGGCCCCCGAAAACGGTCGCCCGCACAAAGTGTCGTAGCGACAAGGCAACATGTCCTGAGGTGCTTATAAGGAGTGGAGCGGTATTCCACGGCTATCAGGACAATCCCGGGAGTACGGTCAAGATCCCTACCAGCATCTTACTGGAAAACTTCCTTCCTCCGAGCACGTTTGCTCTTGCGAATCTCCACTCAAGCCGGTCAATAAAGGCAAGAAAGAAATGGGAGCTCTGTTCCTCATCAGTGTTAACTCCAGCCGGTCAATAAAAACAAGCCAGAGGTGAAGAACAAGACTTCTCCCGGGAGATAGGGTCCGTGGGGTCGCTACTGCCCATCAGCTCGCCACATGCTGCCCTGCGGGTTTATGTATCTCTCTTGGTCTGGCTCCTCATTCCGGCAAAGTAAACTCTACCGGCACAGACCCAGAGTTCGGAGCGCATAAGCCCCACCACGACGTCAACGTAGAGATACAGCGGTTACCACAGCAGTCCCAGTCCCAGCTATCTTAAACATAACTCGGCCAAATGTCGGTATACTATAGGGACACCTCTGCTCACGGTCTGGCTTTAAAAAAATAAGACGTTTGAACGTTCAAGCCCCGCGGTTTGAAATTGACGCGCGCTTTACGTCACTTTCAACAATTTTTCTAAACTTTTCAGTGTTACCTGTAGTTTTTTGATAATTTTAGGTCTAATTTACGAGAATGTCCATCAGGCCATAGAGTGAAACAGCCCACAGACGATATTAGCCATTATTTAGCAATAAAAATAGTGATTTACGACGCGTGAGTCGGCCTTAAAACACGATGGTTGAGATTTATGATGAAGACGTGATGGTGTCGGCGTCTGTGTCTCTCTACTTGTCACAACGATGCCAGAGACACTAAAGGCATAAACAAGTAACTGATGTTACGTCGACTGCAGCCACGCGGACTACATATGTTTTATTTTTTATTGTATTTAATACATCTATTTAATTTATTTTTATTTGGTATTTATTTCTGTATCTTTCTATCCGTGACATCACTGCAGGCCCTATCAGAATACCAGCGCTGTGACATTTATTATTAAATGTCGCAGCATCATGCTGAGATAGGAGCCTTTTGGCCTCGCACAGGACTTTCCGCTTTTATTTGAATTTTTACTGTCTTTTTTATTTTTAATGAGTGTATGTTTAGTTTAATTAAGATGTCCTGTGCTTGTCCCAATAAACACTTTTTATTTATAATACTATAAAATAAGTACTATTTTGGCATCCTTCTTACCTTGAGCGCCTTCCGGAGTTCCCTAATATCGGCTTCTTTGTTCTCCAACTTGATGGTGAGACTCTTCGTCTCTTCCAGCTGCTTCTTCACCAACTGGGCTCTGATGACCACCGGTGGGATTGGCTGGAGATAAAGTATGGATAAGTTTCAAAATAAGTAGAAGTAATTTTCGATCGAAAGTATGGAAAAAGACTTTAATTTTCTAATTTTTTTCATCTATTTTTTTTAATGCTGCTTCTATTGTGACGAAGCTTCGTACAGTGATACAATACACGCAGACGTGACCAACCATTATCGGTAATCGTCGCGATAGCACTTATCGCCCGTGTGGCGGTACATAATAAACGTGGCCAAGCCGCTATCGCATTAGCACGATAACTTTTTAGCGAGCAAAACATACGAAGCTTCGGCACGATAGACGTAGATGCGGCCGCTCCATAAGCATCAGCCCTCAATGTTCTCATTGTTGGGACCCCAGACCTCCTCTTTGTGAGAGGTAGTGGGCCGTAATCCATACATACATAAACTCAAACTCAACTCTGTGCCTCCACCCGCATCCAGCGGATTCTTGCGGCCTTTACAAGGTCAGGGGCCCATCGGCAGGCGCTTTACTTTGTATAAATAATTGCATCACCACTGCTCTCAATACGGTGAAGGAAAACATCGCGATGACGGCACATTTTACAGCCTATCTCCCTCTCGAAGAGGGTCCCAGCAGTGGCAACATTATAGGCTGATTATGCTCATGCATTGCATAGTCTTTATGTCTAGGTACTGTAAGGCTGATTTACATTGATCCCGTTTTTCAAACCAGCGTTAAGAGCGTTGATCCTGAAAGTGGGCAACGTCGCAAATAGATGTCAAATAATTCGGTGTTTTGATTAATTTGGCAATATTACTGTATGGAAATAAGAAATCTGGCTAACTAGCGAACTAGAATATTAACAATGAATTGCAATTATAATACTGAATTTGATGTTGTAACCGTTTTAGGTGTAAAAAAGGCATTTGGAAAGTTTCCAAATACTTTTATATGTATTTCAATTAAACCATTTACAGGCACTTTTGAACTGTCAAGAAGTCGGTCAGTCGGAAATATGAAGCTAGTTGCCCATTCCAAAGCGTAGTAGGTTCCTATGGAGAAGAACGGGCAAGAAACTCCACGGACACTCTTTTAAATCAAAAATTAGATACAAAATATTAGTTACATCATTCATGTTGAAATTATGCATGTGAGAACAATGTAGAAAGACGTGCACGTTAGTAAAAGCGTCCGTAATAAAAAGAAAAAAAGAAATAACCATTCAAAAATTTAAAATAAGGTGCTCCTCTGCCCAACTCTTTTGTGGATATAAGGCGTGATGTTATGTAGTATTTAAAATCCTACCTTGTCAGACTGAACATTAGTGAGCGACATCATGTCATACTCCTTTTCTTGAGCGAATGTGGCCAGCTTGTTGACGTCTGCCGTCACCCCGGCCAGAGAGTGCTTGATGGTACGGACCGGGCCGTGGTCGTCCTGAAATTGATAAATAAAAACTGAACTGGTATTCAGAAAAAAAAAAAGTACTCCGTAAGAGACATAATTTAAAGAGAGGTTTTTCTTGGTTCGGAAATTATCAAATAACTTCTCCCGCTCTGGGCGGAGCGGGAGGGCGTGTCAGACTCTTACTGACTAAAACCCATCCGTGTTCCTTCAGTTGCCTGTACGTTGCCAGGGGCCACGGTATCCCTTTCGGACTTTCCCGCAACCTCGGCAGGCATCGGTCCTATCGGACCCCTTCAGTTGCTGAGATCTCTTTGAGGCGCGCGTGGAACACAACGCGCCGTCGACCCGGGCCACCATTACCATTTAACCTCTGACATTAATAGTAGTTTTTTATTGCCCACTTGCGCGTTAGCAGCTAACTCAGGGTTAATCTAATAAGGGTCAATCAGGGTTTTACAATATATTGACAAAATTGTCAGACTGAGTTTGCTTGGCCTTTGTCTACCTCCCCCGTCTCACCGCTCACCCTCAGGCGGTGACTAGCTGTCGCGCGCCGACTATAGTAGAAGACCGGAGTCTGGATTTGTTCTAAGCTTGTAGGTTTTGTACTATCGCGCTTTGTAGTAGTGCAACTATCATTTCGCGTTTGTATTAAGTTTTATCTTTATCGTGTTCTCTACTCCTGTCGAACCTCGTCATCAGTCACTCCAAAATTTTGAAAAGTTTTTTCGATTCGCATAGAGTTGTTAATCTATTATTTTATACAAATAGTAATACAAAATAGGCAAGTATTTCCATGGTTGTAACAGCTCTATATTAGATCTCGTCATCGCGCGTTCGTATTTCCGAAGATAGGCGATGATTCCCGAAGCGTATACTTTTCTTTGGAACGCTGTACCTGCTGGTATATCTTATCCACCGCCGCAGCCCACAACGTCAGCAGGGTACTGTGCGGTAGGGGCGCGCCGTCGGCTCGCTCGCCGGCCGTGGCGGCGCAGGCGCAGCCACGTGGTACTGTACCTGCTGGTATATCTTATCCACCGCCGCAGCCCACAACGTCAGCAGGGTACTGTGCGGTAGGGGCGCGCCGTCGGCTCGCTCGCCGGCCGTGGCGGCGCAGGCGCAGCCACGTGGTACTGTACCTGCTGGTATATCTTATCCACCGCCGCAGCCCACAACGTCAGCAGGGTACTGTGCGGTAGGGGCGCGCCGTCGGCTCGCTCGCCGGCCGTGGCGGCGCAGGCGCAGCCACGTGGTACTGTACCTGCTGGTATATCTTATCCACCGCCGCAGCCCACAACGTCAGCAGGGTACTGTGCGGTAGGGGCGCGCCGTCGGCTCGCTCGCCGGCCGTGGCGGCGCAGGCGCAGCCACGTGGTACTGTACCTGCTGGTATATCTTATCCACCGCCGCAGCCCACAACGTCAGCAGGGTACTGTGCGGTAGGGGCGCGCCGTCGGCTCGCTCGCCGGCCGTGGCGGCGCAGGCGCAGCCACGTGGTACTGTACCTGCTGGTATATCTTATCCACCGCCGCAGCCCACAACGTCAGCAGGGTACTGTGCGGTAGGGGCGCGCCGTCGGCTCGCTCGCCGGCCGTGGCGGCGCAGGCGCAGCCACGTGGTACTGTACCTGCTGGTATATCTTATCCACCGCCGCAGCCCACAACGTCAGCAGGGTACTGTGCGGTAGGGGCGCGCCGTCGGCTCGCTCGCCGGCCGTGGCGGCGCAGGCGCAGCCACGTGGTACTGTACCTGCTGGTATATCTTATCCACCGCCGCAGCCCACAACGTCAGCAGGGTACTGTGCGGTAGGGGCGCGCCGTCGGCTCGCTCGCCGGCCGTGGCGGCGCAGGCGCAGCCACGTGGTACTGTACCTGCTGGTATATCTTATCCACCGCCGCAGCCCACAACGTCAGCAGGGTACTGTGCGGTAGGGGCGCGCCGTCGGCTCGCTCGCCGGCCGTGGCGGCGCAGGCGCAGCCACGTGGTACTGTACCTGCTGGTATATCTTATCCACCGCCGCAGCCCACAACGTCAGCAGGGTACTGTGCGGTAGGGGCGCGCCGTCGGCTCGCTCGCCGGCCGTGGCGGCGCAGGCGCAGCCACGTGGTACTGTACCTGCTGGTATATCTTATCCACCGCCGCAGCCCACAACGTCAGCAGGGTACTGTGCGGTAGGGGCGCGCCGTCGGCTCGCTCGCCGGCCGTGGCGGCGCAGGCGCAGCCACGTGGTACTGTACCTGCTGGTATATCTTATCCACCGCCGCAGCCCACAACGTCAGCAGGGTACTGTGCGGTAGGGGCGCGCCGTCGGCTCGCTCGCCGGCCGTGGCGGCGCAGGCGCAGCCACGTGGTACTGTACCTGCTGGTATATCTTATCCACCGCCGCAGCCCACAACGTCAGCAGGGTACTGTGCGGTAGGGGCGCGCCGTCGGCTCGCTCGCCGGCCGTGGCGGCGCAGGCGCAGGCGGCGCGCGCGGCCAGCCACGTGGCGCGGGAGCAGCGCCAGAGGGTACTAGCGCATTCGCCGCGAAGGCGCTCTACCAACTGTGGAAGAACATAGTTTTGCAATATAATTTTAAAAAACTAGTACCCAAATTGAGGCTCTCAGTCAGACACGTGTCACACAACCTCGTCCTATACGCAAGTTAGTCTTTGGCAATTTTTACATACAGAATACGGCTGTTAAGGTGAAACATGTCAGTTCGTGGCTATTTTCCCGCTAGATGGCGCTGAAATCAACATATTTGGTTCATTTTGTTTTATGTCTCTGTCACTCATATTTATTAGACGGTCTCTTTCGTAAAACTCAGGGAGTTTCTTGCCGGCTCTTCTCCATAGAAAACGACCATTCGGAACCGAGCACCTAGTTTCTAACGTTTCATAAATGCCCCTGTAGGTTTATGTGAAATAAAATATATTGAATTTGACTCGATGTGCCAATACATTGACAGTACCCGGAGTTATCTCAAAGTATCCTGCCCGTCATTATCACAAACCTGAGCGTCTAGCACCGCATGCAGCATCACTCCAGGCGGTAGTCGTCTCCTCACAGACTTGAGTTGCTGCTGGAGCGTCGCGCAATTGTTGGACACGGCTTCGTGGAGCAGGCCGAGTTCTTGTTGGCGATCAGATTGCTGGAAAAAAGAAGGTTTTAGTATATATATGATCCTGACCGATTTCGGCCACAGCGACTTGGATCTTCCTATTGAGAACAACGCTGGTGTGCTCTCAGGTGACTGATATAGCCAATTTTTGCAGTGAAGGTATAAGGTAATATCGCTACATGCGAAATATTCATCATACAGACGTCAAGTTAAATCCTGCATCGCGTAAGCCCGTGCTTCTGATGCTCTTTGCAGGTCGCATCTTAGAAATCTCCTGAAATCCCCTCCCCACTCAACAGACTTCCACTCCTACTCCTTCAGTGTGTACGATTGTGGAAGTCACTTCCGTCTAACATTAGGGACTGCCGAACTGTTGCAGTTTTTAAAAGAAGAGTGAAAGAACACTATCTTTCCACTTCGTCATAGTTGCATATTTTGTATTCATTATTATATTATATACCTACTAAATTATAATTAGTAGTATATATATTTTAGTGATATTTATTTTAGAAGTATGTATGTAAGTATATTCTCATGTTGTATGTTTATTTTTTAAATTAGTGAATAGTTAAATGTTTTTATTTTCTCGTCTACATATCTTTTTATCCACTCTCCTATCGCAGGCATGCTGGAAGAGATTTCTTTAGAAATAAGCATCACCCTTGTACGTATTTTTCTGTTCCTTTTTCTTGTCTCTTTATATGTGTGTACATAAACTGTTAAATAAATAAATACAAGATGGATTTTTGATAAGGGGCTGTAAGGGCAGCTGAAAACCAGCGAAGAAAAATGCGGTAGTGAGGCGCGTCATGTCAGACTGGACAAGATATACATGCGATTGTTGTATGTGCAATTTTATTGATTGTGCAATTTTATTGTATGTGCAATTTTATTGTATGTGCAATTTTATTGATTGTGCAATTTTATTGATTGTGCAATTTTATTGATTGTGCAATTTTATTGTATGTGCAATTTTATTGTATGTGCAATTTTATTGATTGTGCAATTTTATTGATTGTGCAATTTTATTGATTGTGCAATTTTATTGATTGTGCAATTTTATTGTATGTGCAATTTTATTGTATGTGCAATTTTATTGATTGTGCAATTTTATTGATTGTGCAATTTTATTGTATGTGCAATTTTATTGTTTGTGCAATTTTATTGATTGTGCAATTTTATTGTATGTGCAATTTTATTGATTGTGCAATTTTATTGTACGTGCAATTTTATTGTACGTGCAATTTTATTGTATGTGCAATTTTATTGTACGTGCAATTTTATTGTATGTGCAATTTTATTGATTGTGCAATTTTATTGATTGTGCAATTTTATTGTATGTGCAATTTTATTGATTGTACAATTTAATTGTATGTATTTGCGATTTTATTGTACTATCGGAGAACTTCATATCTAAGCAGTTTGAAACAAAATCCCGTGAACACGATGACCACATCTGTTACCGCCCCGGTTCTATAGCGGCCGAGCGCTGCAAGCAGAAATAGTCCTTACGGTGTATAGATATGAACTTCTTCCGTGTACAGTCGGAATGGTACGTGCTGTTTACACCTATACCAGTTTTTAACGGCAACTAACTTGCCTGTATCGTGCAACAATTGTACGTATTGTTTAGACGGTGCCAGTTAATTGTTGCTTCAATTTTATGGCATGCCATAGGCAATAAAGTCAAGTATTAACATTAATGAATTTAAAAGAAATCTGTTCAAATTGTTAAATAACAAGGTGTATTATTCTGTTGACGAATATTTAAATGACAAATTTTAATTATAATACATGTGACATACTAAACAATGTTGTTAATTTTGATTATTGTTGTATTAATGAATTAGTGACATTATTTTTATTTTATTTTGTATTTATGGTCCTTTTTACTTTATTTAACTTGACAGTTTTAGTGATTTTTGACTTTTGATTATGTAAAATGTATTAGTTATAATTTTTTATTACTTTTTATAAAGACCTTGATATTTTGTATGCCTTTTGGTGGGACACAGCTCGGATCTTTTGTATTATAACACCTTATTTATGTACCCTGTGTTCACGAAATAAATGAATTTGAATTTGAATTTGAAAAAAAAATAAACATGCACCGTGTAAATGGAGCTTTACCAAAGTAGGCTATTGACCGATGTGGCTATACTTGGGGGAGGGTCAATTTATTATTATTTTAATTTATCAAGCAAGGCACCAACGTCCATATCCAGCGGTGGACGGCTTTCGACTGAATGATGGTGACTTAATTTGGGTTTATGCCCGGCAATAGGTATAACATGGAACTTAAGAGGAAACAGGGGCTTCGACGAATTTGAAAAATAGGTATTTGAAGAAACTATCGCCGTCGTCTTACCTCAAGTCTGCCTCCGTATAGTGCGATAGGGACAGCTGCAGCTCAGACCGACTATATCACAAAAAAAAATGACGCGACCGACGTTTCGTATTCCTCTTTTTTCTCCTCGAAAACTGAACCGATTCAATGATTTTTTTCATAAAAATTTGAAGAAAGAAATATGTCTAGGTTCCTATCATTTTCTTTTGTGCTAAAAACTTTATCTTAATCTAAATTTTTTGTAATTTTTGGAGGGTCATATTTTCTTTACCAATAAGTTGCTGAAAAAAAAGAAATAACAGAGACATGTCTACAGCAAACCTTGATTAGAGAGCAAGCCTCTAGAGGCAATCATCAGGAAGAAAATAGCGGAATACGTTTGTATGGAGAATCGCAGGCCCTGTTCCCTCTTAAGAGCCCATACTACCTCAGCTCAAATTCACTCTTTATCTCGTTCGCACACTACTTCTCGCAGGCTGAGTGAGAGCGAGGCTGAGCGGCAGGGAGAAGGCTCCAAGGCGCCGATAGTTTAGGTAATTTATTTTTACAGTGGATATATTGGTAATTTAAAAGTTTTACATTTGGTTCAGTTATTATGCAAAGTTTCATGATCTAATTTGAAGTATTTTTTGAATACTAGTGGTTTATTGTTCGTTTTGTAGGTAACTTTGTATTTTTTTTCTGTTGAGAAAATTAATGGAATCGTGTTTTCGTCAAACATAGTAGTTAGCATTAATCCTCAACTTTAACATATATTTATTTCAAAATTAATGCTGCAGTATTTTTGATATAACGGAGGATCATGCTAAGCAATTTGAAGTATTAAAAACTCTTGATATGTATGTTACCTGCAGTATGTGCGTCAGAGCGGACGCGTCAGCGTGCAACGCGCGTGTGAGCGCGTCGAGCGCGCTGCACGTGTGCAGGAGAGGTTCTCTGGCCACACTTGCGCCCTCTAGTGAGCTTAAATTGAGAGCAGACCACATCGCGCACAGATAGGTCCAGCAACGCTCGATACCTGTAGGAAGAACGAAGAAAATAATGAGTAAAAATAAGATATATAGAAAATTGTAATAAAATTAAAGAAAAATCACGCAAAACGTAAAAATAGTTCTCAAACTAAGCCAGTGTCAAAGATACTATTTGTTTTAGAATATTCGTGTATTGATGTATATTTATTTATATATAATTAGGCATATAATACCATTTATTTCAGGCGACAGCGGCCCATAGAAATATACTTTAACCTAAACATACATATTTTAATATAATCAAAAACTTGTGTTAATAAATAAGGCTTAGACTATGTTAGTAGCACTTCATTTTGCACTAGCTTGACTTTGTGCTGTCCTGTGGAACTTGAAATTCTTGTCTTGTGGAATATATATTATATTTATAGTTTGCAATAGGTATATGTGTATCTTTATATTTACTTTGAAAAAATAATATTCCTAAATTTCTCGTAATTGCACCTACTACTGTTTGTCTGCATCACCCAAAGGTTGACTGGTAGAAAATGCCTATGGCGATAAATCCGCCTCTAGACATTTCTGTGCTTAAATAAATACTGCGAACCGAACCGAACCGAAAACGAGGAGAATGTGAACCGAAGGGGATACGTCAAACTAGGTGCAGCGAACCGAGCTCGTTTTGAATTTGTAAATAAACACAACCGTTGCGAATCGCTCTCGCTTCGCGTCCTTCATTCGCTCTCTGTTAGACGTCGTGCATACAAAGCCAGGCGTGAGCAAGATAGTTGTATTAGTACAACTATCTTGCTCACGCCTCGCTTCGCCGCGGTATCGGCAGGTATCGGTTCGCTTTCGCTTTTCTATGTAACTATAAAGTCAAAGTCAAATCATTTATTTCAAATAGGCCCTTGTAAGGCACTTCTGAACGTCTATAATTTACAAAAAAAAAAAAATGATTCTAGTTGCCCCTTCCAAAAGGTAGTTTTCGCATGGAGAAGAATGGGCAAGAAACTCCACCGTTACTCTTTTAAAATGTTTTACAATATTTTGTATAAGTACATTAGTTATATAATTATATGTGAGGACGATGCACCTAGAATAAAATTATTATACCACAATAGGTAAAAAGAATTAAGAATTAAAAATGAAGCAACAACAGATAAACTAATTATGTTGTGTAATTATTATAATCGCTGTAATTATTATATACTCCATTTAAAATAAGATTAGACATTTAACTAAACCTTTTTTACAGTCCTTTCAACCGATTTTGACTTCTATTGCGTTGGTGGCATGACAAATGGCAGCTGCAGTAAACAGTTGGTATTGTAACCTTACTTCAAAATCAACCGAAGATGGTGTTATTTGCAGATGACACATCATTGATCTTTAAAATCAATCGACGGTCACAAAATCTTGACGACGTGAATAGCTCTATTCTTCAGGTCCAACATTGGTTTACGGTAAATAATTTGGTACTAAATAAAAAAAAAACCAAATGCATTAGATTTAAATTACCTAATGTTAGAAGTAGCGAATGTGACATCATATTGAACGGAGAAAAACTGGAATTTATTAATCAAACTGTTTTCCTGGGAATCACATTAGACGAGAAATTACAATGGGGACCTCACATAACATCTCTTGCGGGGCGGTTAAGCTCAGCCGCTTATGCTGTTAGAAAGATAAGACAGTTAACAGACGTAGAAACCGCGCGATTGGTCTATTTTAGTTACTTCCACAGTATTATGTCGTATGGCATTTTACTGTGGGGTCGGGTGCTGACATTGAATCCATCTTTATTTTGCAAAAGAGAGCTGTCAGAGCCATTTATAATCTACGTCACCGCGAATCTCTCAGGGAACTATTTAAAAGGATTAATATTATGACGGTACCTTGCCAGTTCATTTATGAAAATATTATGTATGTTAGAAAAAATCGACATCTTTTTAATAAAATAAGTGATAGACATAATTTTAATACTAGAAATAAAGATAAAATAGATCAACCATTTTTCAGATTATCTAAAGTACATACATCTTTTATGGGGTACTGTGTTAAATGTTACAACAAAATACCTTGTGATATTTTGCAATTAAATGAAAGAAAATTTAAAGCTCATATTAAAAGTACACTTTGTAAACAAGCATATTACAAATTAGAGGATTATATCCAAGATAAGAATGCTTGGAAACATGCTGGTCCTGCTCCATAGGATAATTTAGAAACAAGACAAAATCAAACTGGTTGCAAATTTAAGTGTATATTTTATTATTATTTTTTATTATATGACATTGATTTTACTTTCTATGACCAATTCCTCGCACACTGACTTATTAATTGTGGAATCTTAGGAGGATCGTCTACTTTTACAATGTTTGTAAATATGTGAGCACCATGTATCTATCACATAATTAGTTTATCTGTTGTTGCTTCATTTTTAATTCTTAATTCTTTTTACCTATTGTGGTATAATAATTTTATTCTAGGTGCATCGTCCTCACATATAATTATATAACTAATGTACTTATACAAAATATTGTAAAACATTTTAAAAGAGTAACGGTGGAGTTTCTTGCCCATTCTTCTCCATACGAAAACTACCTTTTGGAAGGGGCAACTAGAATCAATTATTTTTTTTTGTAAATTTTTGACGTTCAAAAGTGCCTTATACGGGCCTACTTGAAATAAATGATTTGACTTTGACTTTGAACCACTTTTTTGCTTTCAATGCCATCCTTATGACTACGGTATAGAAGTCAGAATCGGTTGAACGGATTGTAAAAAAGGTTTGTTTAAATGTCTAATCTTATGTCAAATGGAGTATAGATTCAAACGATACTATACATTACAAAATAATAGACATAAAGACAGACATACTAGGGCCGTCTTGTTGCGTCCAGTATAACGCACGTATTACACGCGTAACTAGGCACGCATCACACGTATACAATACACGTTTGTCTCCATCTTAATGGGAACTTTGGAGCACAATTTCTTCAAACGAAAGAGATAGAGCAAATGAATATCTGTCTCGTTTACTCTTACTACTGGATCTAATAAATGTGTTGTTGTCTCATTTGTAATATTATTTCGTGACCTGTGTATTGCTGTACCCTGTTGGTGTCGTGGTCGTAAGCGCGACTGTTGAGCGTGGGGTCCTGGGTTCGATTCCCGGGTCGGGCATAGTGTTAATGGGTTTTTTCAGTAGGAATTTCTTAGTAACAGCCCGGAGTTTGGAAGTCGGCGGTGTGATACCCCGTGCCTCGGCGCGCACGTGGCGCCTGCGCCTGCGCCGGATCTCTCCGCGAGTGTCGGGTTGCCGTCCCTGAGGACTGTGAGAGTGAGGGAAGAGAGAGTGCACCTGTGTCTGCGCACACACGCCTGCACTATAATATCTCCCGCGCCGAAGGCTAGTCTCCGTTGAGATTGGCCGCCGTGGCCGAAATACGGTCTGGAGGACTATACTATATAGTGCTGCACATACCGTCGAGCGAGCAGTTCTCGTCGAGCTCGTTGGTCTTGAGCAGCTGCGTGAGCGCGTCGAGCGCGCGCTCCTGCTGCGCCGCGTCGGGCAGCGCGCTGGCGGCGCGCAGCAGCAGCTCGGGCGCGCACGCGTCCAGCGCGCGCGTCCACATGCACACGATGCACTGCGGGCACCATGGACTTGGGTATGAGAAACCTAACAGGAGCTACTGAGCTTACGATTTTACGTTTAAGATAACAAAAATATGTCTTATATGAAAATCTTCTTCAAACACGACCAAATAGCCTCGAAAAATAAAACTGTTTTTGCGAAAAGAACACTAATGGAGCTTTAAACTGGAATCATCTTTAATTGAGCATTCGAAATACCGCATACAAACTCCATGGCGGCACTATAAGCTATCCCATAAAAATAAAAATAAAAATTCCTGAAATAAATTTTGCAAATATTTCGTAAAATATTCGTTTTACGATAATTTATTTATTTATTACAAGTTAATTCCTTGCAATATTCTACAATTTGTTCTCGAGATGTACGACTAAGTTGAGTACTAATAAACAAATAAGACAAACATACCTGTATCATATGCAGCTGATACTCCAATTGACAGCGGAAACTGTACTGTACTGCCGTGTGTGTCTTTGTAACGACCTCTCTGTCCCACACGTTAACTGGCGGGAATCTAGGGAGAGAAGGAAGATAGTGTTACTATTGTGCACAGATTACTCTAAGCCGACGGCACGCTTTTCGTTAAGTCGACCATCGAGGCCATTTTTAAATATTATACTTTATTTATTTATGTAGAATTAATTTAATATTGTATATTATTTTATTTTTATATCTTAATTATATTTCATGGTATGCTGCACCGGTCGACGTCATAACGTCAACGCCGGCTGTCGCTGAAAACCAGCGCTGGGGCTCTGTCTTGCATAGGGTCGCAGCATCATGCTGAGCGATGGCCGTTTTGCGTGAATGTGACGCATATTTTCCCTAAACTTGTTTCTTTTTTAATTTTGTGTTCTTTTTTTGGCGTCATGTTTACCGCAAATAAACGTATTTTCTTTCTTTCTCATTGTTTAACTAATGTAGTATTTATTCTAGATACATGTCAAAATTATCCGGCAAATATTTTTTTTCTTTGTCGCCTAGCCAAACTTCCGTGCCGAGTTACGGTCAGTATAATTACAACCACAGGTTTGGCGCGGGCGTCACGTGATTTGAAACCAAAGCGATAGCAATATATATATATATTTTTTTTTTGTGAATATTGTGTGCCTTAACCTGAGTCACATAAATTTATTTTCTTTCTTTCTTTCGATATATTTGCGCCAAGATTGATCGGGATTCCTATTATGACCTATTTTCGTTCGATGTTTTGTTAGCCACAATCAACGACTAATCTAGGTATTAATGAGAACTTGATCACCATCATAATCATCAGAAAGACGTCCACTGCTGGACATAGGCCTCCCAAAAGCACCGCCACCTTCAACCGATTCTGTGCCTCCCGCATCCAGCGGATTCCTGCGGCCTTTACAAGGTCATCGGTCCATCTTGTGGGAGGCCTTCCAACACTACGTCTTCCGGTACACGGTCGCCACTCCAGAACCTTTCGGCCCCATCGGCCATCTGTTCTGCGAGCAATGTGCCCTGCCCACTGCCACTTCAAGTTCAAATCTCAGATCGCTTATTGCAATCCATAATGTACAATTACAGGTGGTAAATAAAAGAAATAATAATAGAAACAATTATGGAGCCTGTCGGGCACAGCAAATTTTTAAATAGGTAGAGAGAGGAAGAGCGCTTTATTCATGTTCCTTATTATTAAGTTAGAATTGTACTTATATTTCCATTCATTCACTTATTCTATTAATATTTTATATGCAGGTATATCTATTCATTTAGTATTGCTTATTTCTTTACTCGCTTAAAAATTGTTCATTATTATTAGTGTAGTATAATTATTAAGTTATAATTTATTTTTTGTTATTTGACTTATTAAAATATATCTGTTATTCAAAGTTATGTAATATTATTATTGAATTTAATTTAAGTTTGGCAATTCTTCGGGCTATGTCGGTTATCTTGGTTCTCCTGCGGATCTCTTCTCTCTCTATGGAGAACTTGACCATGTGTTTTAAATAACTCCCTTTTGCACCCAGATTATCACAACCCTAAAAAATAGTATGCCCACAATTCTGGCTTATTCGATCACTAGCTGTTCGTGTCGGCGTCGCTCGGGTGTACACACATCAACACGGTCTAGGGATATTTCATACTCAATTAAATAACTCGAAAAGTACTGGCCGCATTGTAATCTTTCATACACCGATTTGTTTGTAATTTATCTCAGACTAATTCCAAATTCAAATTTTTGAAAATTCTTTTGTTTCGGTGGCATAAAAATGTCTTGATGTGTAGGAGAGGGAATTTTCATTTGTGCGAAATTTAGAAAACAATACGAATTACGTTTAGTTACAGTTTTTTTTCATTTTTAAACGAAAGATAAAGTTAAAATTGAGGTATTGTAGCCATGCAACGCCAACATTTGACGAGGGCGGAGATGTTACGAGCTGTGGGAATGCTGGAAGCTGGGTCTGTTCAGCGTAATGTTGCTGAGGCCATAGGGACCCACCAAAATGTAATTTCAAGATTGTGGACACGCTATCGTGCCACAGGTGAAGTAGCGGAGAGGCACCGGGGGCCAAGTCGCATCACTACCCCCAGACAAGATCGATTTTTGCAAATTACTGCGCGAGCTCAACCAAATGCAACGGCGACTCAATTGGTCCAAAGGCTGCGAGTGGAACACCAAGTGCTTGTGAGTGACCAAACTGTAAGAAGGCGACTGCATGAAAGCAATCTACGCTCTCGTAGACCACTCCGGGTCCCACCTTTACGAAGAGGCAATCGTGGACGACGATTAGAATGGGTTCGGAACCACGTGGACTGGGGCCGTGAGCAATGGTCCAATGTGCTGTTCACGGATGAATCCAGGTTCGGCTTCCATCCATATTCACGAAGGACGCGTGTTTGGCGAGTTCCTGGACGATGGAGCCGTCTTCAGAACCCTCAGGAAGTTCACCCATACCAAGGAGGAACAATTATGGTTTGGGCAGGAATTCGTCTTGGAGGACGGACGGATCTCGTTTGGGTGCGGGGCAATATGACGGCAGAACGATACGTCCAACAGGTGCTGGGGCCCGTAATCTTGCCCCACAGAACACAAATGGGGCAAGATTTCCTGCTCATGCACGACAATGCCCGGGCACACACGGCGAGAACGGTAGCAGCTTGGTTACATACACACAATGTTAGGGCCTTAGACTGGCCTGCTCAATCGCCAGATCTAAATCCCATTAAGCATGCGTGGGATATGCTGCAAAGAAGAGCTCTGAAGGAAGTTCCTGAAAATCTGGCTACAGAAGATCAACTTTTTGCGCACCTCAGAAGGACATGGGACAATATTCCGCAGCAAGACATTGACAACCTTGTTCTGAGCATGCCGAATCGTTGCCGATGTGTTATGAACATCATGGGCGCTTTCTCAGACTACTAACTTCAAGTTTATAAACACAAATTAAATGATTTTTCTATTTTTTTCAGTTTTTACTCATAAATTAAAAGTTAATTCATATACGGTTTCCGTCTATGCTTCATTTTTTTTCCATAAAATCCTGAAATTTTAATCGAAGTACCTTAACCATTATTAAAAAATGGTAGAATATTAAATAACGTATCTTTTAAATATATACATGTCATATAAATAATTAACACATTGATAGTAATTCGCTTTTTTAAAAATATCCCTAGACCGTGTTGATGTGTGTATTTCCGACCTTTGTGGTGGATTTTCAAAAAAATTCTTCCAAGCAAACTTTGTCTCGACAATTACGAATACAACAAAAAAAAAACAGTCAAATCAGTCGAGCCATTCTCTAGTGATGGTCTTCAAACATGCGGCAATAGATTTTTATTTATATGTATTAGGTATGTTGAAACTGTTGGTACTCCCCGTCACTTGTCCATGAGGGTTCATTAGAAAACCAGCGTCAGACAGCATTTGTCGGGCATTAATGCTGAAATGAACCTTTTTGGCGCAGCCGTGAGGCACACACTATTGTTGCTTTATGATTATTTTCACTCATTATTTTGGTATTATGTGTTTCACGAACTGTGTCCAAATAAATATTATTATTCTTTGTTTCTTTCTTTAGATCCATAAATTGTTAGTAACAGGTTTGCACTTAAAACACTGTTAGAAACTTAAACTAAAGACGAATTAATGAGAAGACCACCCATCAACTAGACAACGTGAAATGGAAACTAGGGTATAAGTCTTCTCACAGATTGCCTTATTATGGCCGAGGAGGTATCTGTCGCCACAGCCTTCAGGATGCTATTGTGATTGCCCCTTATTCTGCTCAGAACTGAAGCCGTTTTATTGCGGATAATGGCATGAAATCCATCGGAATAGTTTACCGCACACATTTCTGAGGCTCTGCAATAACGAGGCAGTCGCAACAGCATCCTAAAAAATATGTTATATTGGACGCGTAGAACATCCAGCGACCTTTTCGAGTAGTTGACCCAAAGATTACCGGTGTAAAAGCTCTGACAATAAGCTTTAAGAAGCGTAATCTTAACTTGGTGCCAACATATTACCACTGACCGCCAGAGCCCTACGCTCGCTCTCAATGTCACCATGATCACTGAGGTCGTCGGTAAGAAAATTCCTAAGATATTTGAACTTAGTCACTGTGGGTATTGGCGCACCGTTTATGGCAAGTTCGAGTGTACTTTTCTATCTTTATTCTACTGTTTTATTTATTTATTTTATTATTTATGTACACACAGAAAAATATATACAGATAAGATATAATCATAATTGTGAGTACAAAGGTACTGCTTATTTCTTAAGAAATTTCTTCCAGCAGACCTGTTTTATTATATGTATAGATTTGATTTGGCCATAATAATAAAAACGATTGGTATTTTAATAAGAATGTTGTGCATGCCTATAAGTGATATATTTACACAGTGCCTTGCTTAATAAATAAATAAATTATTTCAGACATCAAAATAATTATTTCGGCTATTACTTCAATATTTGACCTACCTCTCTCTAATCTGTCCCAGTATGATGTCTGCTTTAGTGTTCAATCTCTGCAGCAACAGTATCAGCAGGATTGCGTCGTGATCACCTGGTGAAAACAATAAAATTATGTGTTAATTATTAAAACAAATGTGTTTTGTTATAAAATAAATAACTTTTGCTCTGTTCTCAGCGCACAATGGTCCATGATGGACATTAGTCGCTTACACAATGGCCCATGATGGGATATGATGGCACACAGTGGCCAGCACAGAAATTAAGTCGTTTTTTTTTTTAAGCTGCAATTAGCCTGTCTCTTTCCTTTCATCCTTGTTACGCATATTTTTACTTCTATTTATGTAAGTAAATACCATCGTATTGTGTCAATGTCAATGCAACCCATTCGATGAGTTAAATATACATAATATGTAAGACAAGTTTAAAATATAAGTTGCAAAACTGTCCGTAAATAGATCGTCGCGATCGACTGCTTGCAGCGTATTGTGCGATGGGTTCCCTATCCATTTGCATAAAATTTTAAGACCTAATATAACTTAGCATAATGTTTTTTGGCATAATTATATCGAGCCTTTTCAGGAAGAAGATCGTAACCGCCATTTTTCCGGGGTAAGTCAAGGGAGTAATATTGGACCTTTAGAATTCATTTTAATAATTAATGATCTGCCAACAGTCGTGAAAGAGGCGAAGTGTCTACTGTTTGCAGATGACTTAAAATTATTCCTAAATGTTGAGGACACTGCAGACTGTAATAGGCTCCAGTCTGACATTGATAATGTAGTTCAATGGAGTAAATCCAACAAGCTGCATTTTAATATTAAAAAGTGTTGTGTGATGAGCTATACCCGCGCGCGTGCTCCATTGCAGCATCAGTACGAGATGGACAGCGAATTTATACCGCGCGTCTCACAGGTACGAGACCTGGGTGTACAGATGGTGTCTGAGCTGACGTTTCGCAAGCACATAGTTGAGATGTGCGGCAGGGCTTTCAGAAATCTCGGTTTCATCTTGAGACAGTGTAAGGATTTTTCCGAAATTGCAGCTGTTAAAGTTTTATATAATGCACTTGTGAGGAGCCATCTCGAAACGAGTGCAATTATTTGGAACCCGCATGAAGGGAAATACAGCCATATGTTGGAAAAGGTTCAAAACAAATTTGCTAGGTTTCTTTACCATAAACAGTACGGGGTGTATCCCTTTTATCCTCTGATGTACCCGAGTCTGTTCGTCCTGGGCATGGTCGGGTACACCAGACTGGCAGTAAGAAGAGACGTCGCGCTGGTCAAATTCGTGGCTCGCGTACTGCTAGGGTTGCTACACCACCCGGAGGTGCTGGCAGCGCTGCGGCTGCGCGCGCCGGACGGGTGTGTAGGTGCGCGCCGCCGCCCCGCTCTGTTAGACGTGCCAGCGGCTAGGACTAACCTACTCAAGTTTACCCCTATGTCACGAGCCGCACGTATTATTAATGTTATTACGGTGTCGGAGGATATATTTGGGCAAAACCTGCCGAAATTCATGCAAATGGCACAAATAATAATTGAAAGAGGTATATTATAATGTTTGTATATAATATTAATATCATAGATAATTTTTATTTAATTTTTTGTAAAAAACTGTTATGTACAGACCTTGTAATTTATAACATCGCCTTGGATGAATCTGTAAAGGTGTTATAATTGTGGTATAAATAAATAATAATAATAATAATAATAATTTTGCATATTTTACAGGAGAAGGTTTTTTTTAAATATTTCTCAAAATATTTATAGCATCAATTTGAAATTTTTACTTAGTGTTTTAAGGGCACCTCCCTACTAATACAAATGTTAAGATTCAATTCAGATCTGGCGGTCAACGTAAAAACAGTTTTTTGGGATTTTTGGCGCTTACGATGTTCTTCCTGAAAAGGCTCGATATTTTCGCATAATATAATTACGCATAACGCTTACGCATATTTTTTTTAAGCATAATTTCTCTAACCATAATAATGATTAAGCATAATATTCTAAAGCATACATTTATTAAGCATAAAGTTAAAGCATAAATTTATTAAGCATAAACTTAAAGCATGCAAGCAAGCATGCAACATGCAAGCAAGCATGCAGCATGCAAGCAAGCATGCAGCATGCAGCATTCAAGCGAGCATGCAACATGCAGCAGGCAGGGTTTCTGTCACGGCTCCGGCGCTGCGGGCCTCCGGCGGCCCCACGCGTGCTAATCGTCGCAGACGGCTTTCGCTCACCACCGCAGCTTCGGCTTGTTGCCTCAGCCGCGGCGGCTCGCTCGCAGGCGCCTGCTCCTCAGCCCGCGGGCCGCCTCGCCCCTACGCGCCTACGCGATTTTAAATTACACTCTAGGGGTAGGACAAACAAGACTACGTGGAGTCGGTTTTGCAGCAATTTGGTTCTTAGGCCTACTAACGTTATGCGAATCAAATTTATGCCAAAACAAATTAGTCTTTAAGATGATTATGCCAACATAAAATGTATGCCTAAAAAAATTATGCCGAAGTATTATTATGCCAAAACAAATTGTGCCAAAATCGTTATGCCGAAGTATATTAGGGCAAAGAACATTATGCGAAAAGAAGGTATCCCTGTGCGATGATGTGCACGGATTTTTAAATTATGTGTTGGAACGTAGAAGTCTGGCATCGTTCAAAACAGGTTTTGTTCGTCCGTCTCATTTATTTGTCAATTTGTTTTTGTTTTGTTGTCTTGCAATTTTATTGAATACCTAATAAGTATTGAAATATTCATTATTATTATTATCTTACACATTTTTTTTTTGTTAATACTGATTTAGATCCGTCACCTCACGCTTCAGGTCCAGTTGAAAACCGGCGTCAGACACTAGTTGTCTGGCGTTTTTGCTGAACTGGGCCTATTTGGCGCAGCCGCGAGGCGCACATTCCTGCTAGTATCTTACAACGCACTTTACACTTTTTATTTTGTATCTTTTCTTTTTACTTGTGCCTTTTAGTCTGTGCTAAATAAATGTATTTTCTTTCTTTCTTTCACTTATCAGCGGTCGCCATAAAGCGGTCAGGTAGACATACAGCCAGCATGTCTGCCCTCGCCCTAGTTCTGTGTCAGTTCTAACGCCCTCATCTACAGGTATATGGACCTGATGCTATGGCCCATGTTGGGCTATAATACTATATAGTGGCCAATGATGGGCCACGATGAATGATGATGCAGATGAAGAATGAATAGCACCCAGTGGTCAGTAATGGACAGCAACCATGTACACAA
Organism: Xanthia icteritia; assembly: GCA_949128155.2. Taxonomy (NCBI): domain Eukaryota; kingdom Metazoa; phylum Arthropoda; class Insecta; order Lepidoptera; family Noctuidae; genus Xanthia; species Xanthia icteritia. The sequence continues at coordinate 4,179,145 of OY855862.1, read as the reverse complement.
TGGCCCATGTTCAGCCATTATGGTGCACCATGGGTGTTGATGGACAGTGGCCATGTACACAATGGTCTAAAGGTCAGTTCTTACCAGCGGTCGCCATAAAGTGGTCAGGTAGGCAGGCAGCCAGCATGTCTGCCCTCGCCCTAGCCTGAGTGAGCTCTAGCGCCCTCAGCTGCAGGTCTATGGACCTGGTGGAAGCTCTGGAGGCGTGGACTAAGGAGCCGAGGTCTACAGGTGGTGAAGTACGGGCGACGGGCTCCGGGGTTGATTCTTGTTCTGAAGGCGCTGGAGAGCCTGGAAATAAGATGTTATGGAGATAAGTTATATTTTTTCGAGACTACAATATGTTTTTTGAATAATTATAAATATGGCACTTTTCCTAACATTTAGATAAGATAGATAGATAAATCATTTATTTAGTGCACACAAAAAAACAGCACAACATACAAAAACACGATTAAATAATTACTAATTAGCTATTAGGAAATAGCTGCAAGGTGCCAATATAAAAAACAAATAAAAAAGGAAGAAAACAAGACATTGTGATGACACTATTGGCCATTTGACAACAAATATTCCTATGCGGGATTAAATTCCTGTTTGCAAAAGTATATTGTATAGCTTGATGAAATAATACGGGATTGTTTAAAAGGTTTTGCAAGATGGGATGGGAAAGCGCAAAATTCATGTACGTGTTTTTTCATCCTTTGGTTTTTATTTATATTCTTTCATTTAAATTTATGCCCTTGACTGTATTATGGTTTGACTTTAGTACAATTTAGGTAATAATCGGAGGGACAACGGCTAAAGAAAATACCTGTGGTTCCTATCAGGGACTACGGGAGGGATCACGGGTAAGGGACGCCGATTTTAAATTAATTCGTGTGTATAAAAACAGGCCGATTCCCGGCCACCGTAGGCGCGGGCTTGCGGACGGTGAGCAATGGGTAGCTCGCCGGCCGATAAGGACCAGGCCCGGGTCGACGGCGCGTTGTGTTCCACGCGCGCCTCAAAGAGATGTCAGTAACTGAAGGGGTCCGACAGGACCGATGCCTGCCGGGGTTGCGGGAAAGTCCGAAAGGGATACCGTGGCCCCTGGCAACGTGCAGGCAACTGAAGGAACACGGGTGGGTTTTAGTCAGTAAGAGTCTGACACGTCCTCCCGCTCCGCCCAGAGCGGGAGAAGTTGTTTGATAATTTCCTCGACCAAAAAAATTTGTTTTCTAGTAACTCTTTCTAATTACCCTGCTTAGACTCAAGTTGAGCTCTCGTCTCATTGTACTGCTCCGTCATCTTCTGAACGAGCTCTCTGAACTTGAATATTGTTGAGTCGCGGTCCATGATCGTCTCGTGCGCTGCTTCACGTTCTCTTATAGCCTGTAATATTAAAGAAATACTTAAAATAATCTGCACAAGTGACAGTACACGTCATGTTTTTAAGATCATTTATTCTGAAAGAGGGCAACGTCGCAAATAGCTGTCATTATTTCGCTGTTTTGATTGATTTGGCAATATTACTGTATAGAAATAAGAAATATGGCTAATTAGCGAACTAGAATATTAATAATTGTAGGGACTCCAGGTAGCAGAAATGCTAGCGGTGCAAAATGCAATGTTCCCCGCGCATTTATTCTACAAATTAACGACTAAAATACCAAATTTTTCACTTCACTTCCACAACAGATTGTTTTTTACTAAGTATACCACACTCAAACACACACGCACACACATAAACACACACACACACACACACACAATTAACCATTGAACTCACCCAATAAAAAAAATGTTAACATCAGAATTATTATGCAATTATAAATATTTTGTAAAAAGGTGTCAGTCAATTCCACTAAAGAACACTGTCCTTCAAGATACAGGATTTTCCTAGTTTGAAGGGCAGGGGTCTTATTCTTTTGTAATAGCCATACCCATCCCATTTAAACAGCACTGATGTTTACCTAGGCTAAGTTTTTGTAAATAAATGATTACTTACTTACTTACTTACATTAGGTTTAGCGACCAGTCGTTTTCCCAGCGCCGTGTCGATAACTTGTGTACCGTGTAACTAACATAAGAAGCGCCATTGTGCTTAACATTCATGGTTATTTGAATAGACATTATCTTGTACACAAGAATTTCATTTATTTCCTTCTCCAACTACGATACCCATAAGGTCCCAACATTGGAGACCCCGACGTGATCTTAGGGACGATTTTGTATGTTGCACGCGCGGAAAACGACTGGTCGCTAAACCTAATGCGCGGGGAACATTTCATTTTGCACAGCTAGCATTTCTGCTACCTGGAGTCCCTACAATAATTAATTGCAATTATAACACTGAATTCGATGTTGTTACCATTTTAGGTGTCAAAAAAGACATTTAGAAACTTTCCAAATACTTTTATACATCTAAAACTAAATATTCGGTGTTACGATATTAATTATTGCATTTCATAATCAATATTTTAGTTCACTAGTTAGCCATGTTTCTTATTTCCATACAGTAATATTGCCAAATTAATCAAACAGCGAAATATTTGCCGACTTTCAGTATAAACGCTCTTAACAAATTGATGAATATAAAAATGAAGTGAAATTTTACGACCTAAGTTTTCTTCTCAAAAATTCTGTATAAATAAAATGAGAATTTTGAGCATATTATTATTGTCTTCGATGTCGGCACGAACTCAGATTGGCGTGGAGTTCATGGTGGATCCGCAATGAAAGACCGCGAAATTCAAATTTTCTTAATTTTTTTTGCAATTTACAGGTCAGTGTCAGGTTGTATCTTGATCAAAATATGATTAGCGACTATTATAAATATGTACTAATTTTACAGAATTATAATCATTCAACGCGCTGTAAAATGACAACTGAGGCCCTTGTATGAGTTCCTTTTAACCGTCTCGACTTTACACGCTCGGCGTTCCGATTGACCCTTCATTGGCCAATCGGAGCGCCGAACGCAGTTGATGCGTAAAGTCGAGACGGTTAAAAGAAACTCACACTAGGGCCTCTGAAGTGACAGGTATTACGTTAACCAGACGCGTTTGACAGCTCTCTCGTTACGAGTCGAGTCGAACGAAGTATTTCTGTTTACCTTTAGTTAACTACCTAAACCAACGAAGTATATATCCATACCTCTCTAGTATTAGCTTGTGCCATCTCCAACTCCTCGCGCAAGTCCATCTCGAGCTCGCGGTTGGACTCCACCAGCTGTTCATGGACTTCTTGTAATGCTTCCAGTTCCGATACGTCTTGTTTGAGTTGTTCCACCTGGAGATAAAAATAATTGTGTTAATACTTACAACTATATTTTTTTTTTATAAAAAAGGTTATTAATTAATTAATTTCGAACAAGTAAATTATAAGTAGATACAGTTAGGGTTCATGCACACACGTCAGTCACCTCAACGTCAAGTGGCTGATCAGTCACGTAGAAGTTAGTCATAGTCACGTAGAAGTTGTAGGACATCAGTCACATCACTACCGGCGCGTCTCAGTCGACGTCGCGTCACCGGCATGTCAAAACTTGTATTACTACGAACGAAACGTTGCTATGACTGACTGACTGACGTCCCTGAAATTGACGTGACTGATCGGCGACTAGACATCGATGTGACTGACATGTGTGTTCATGCACACACGTCAGTCACAAAAGTCTAAGAAATTTAAACAAAAGAGAACCATTCCATAATATAGATTTCTATGGAGAAGAACGGACAGGAGGCCCCATGGTTCTAAGTCTTGATTCTATAGTATCAAGCCATATCCTGTTCAAAGTACATAAAGCTTGTTTATTTAAATGGAGCTGTTCACTGATTTCAGCGTCAGTTCACTGATATCAGCGTCAGTTCACTGATATCACGGTCTGGTTAATTGTCGTCCATGACGGAATGTCCAGTAAAAATCATGTCAAAAACAAATAAAAATTTCACGACACAGAAGTCAAACACATAATTTTAATCCTTTATATTTCGATCTAGCTGCTGCCCGCTTGCTGAACCGGCGTGGATCCTAATTATTTTTCTAAAATAAAAGTAAGTAAGTTACTCCTTATAAAATCAGCTATCTGCCAGTAAAAGTCCCGTCAAAATCAGTCCAGCCGTTTTGGAGATTAGCCGAAACAAACAGAGAGACATACAAAAAATTTAAAAATGTTTTTTTGTTTAATTACCGTACTTTCATATGCACTTAGTTAAATGCTGTTATTTTGACATGGAAGATATAGTTGTATAGATATCTGAGATCAACTTCGAAGTCTCCCTTTTACCTGGTCCTCCAGCGCCATCTTCTTCTCCGCGAGCTGTTCCACCATCTCCTCAGCTCCTAGGGCTGCGTCCACCTGCTCCCGAAGGTCTGCCACCTGGGCTTCCAGTTCATCCACTCGGAGAGAGAGCTTTTCTTTCGTGCGACTTAATTCGGCTATCTCTGATTTGTATTGTTCTAGGTCCTAGAAAATGGATGGTGTTAGTTTTTGGTAAGGATCAAACAAATTAATGACAAAACTGAACAGCTAAACACTTTAATAGAGGAGTTTCTGAAGAAAAAAATCTTTATTTTTTTAAGCCACTTTGAGGAAGCACTTGGCCTGCATCTCACCTGATGGTAAGTGATGATCAGGCCGAAGATGGAAGCGAGCTTCACCCGGAATCCTCAACCACAGAGGAACTGGCTATCTTTCCTCTAACTGCTGTTAACATTGTTGTTATGGCGACAGACTTAGATAAGATGGTGGTAGCTAGCCAGGCGGACTCAGAACAATCCCAACCACCAACCAAACCGAGCAGAATATTTTGCCTGGGAATCGAAACCGGGACTTCTGGTTCTGAGACAGATGGTCTAGCCACAGACACGATTAGTTTTGGTGAATTAAGCTTAAACAGTTGTTTTTGTTCAAATGCATGCAAAATTACTGGTAGTAATTGTCTATTTAAATCCAATTTGTTTTAACAGAGTATTCTTTTGCATCGTACAAGACATGTTTATTTATATCGTCTGGAAGACTTACAGCTAAACTTAACAGAAGATAAATAGTAAAGAGTGATTGTCAGCCGATTACAAGTCTTCCCTTATAAAAACAGAATGTTACTTTTATGGTTCGTTGGTCGTTGGGTGGTTATCTAGGACAGTGGTACCAGCCACGGCGCCGCTGTACGACGGCAATAAGGTGTTACACGGAGGACTTACGAGTCAATAATACCTCAAATTGATTGATTTTAATTTTTTGATTTGATTGCATGGTCCTCCGCTATATCGAAAATATGGCAGCATTAATTTTGAAATAAATATATGGCAAAGTTGAGGATTAGTGTTAAGTACTATGTTTGACGAAAACACAAAAGAAAAAAAAACCAACGTTACCTTCAAACCGAACACGGGACCGCGGATATTAAACAATACTTCACATTAGATCATGAAACTGCATAATAACTGAAATAACTATAAAGCAGACACTATGTCTTAATTACCATTAATTTTGCCGTAAAAAGAAATTACCTAAACTATTGGCGCCTTGGAGCCTTCTCCCCGCCGTTCAGTCCCGCTCTCACTCAGTCCGCGAGCGAGATAAGGAATGAATTTGAGCTGAGGTATTATGGACTCTTAAAAAGACGTTTAACAATGAAATCGTTTATATTATTATTGCAGACAACATTTTTGAAAATCATTCGACGCTGAATTACGGCAGCACAGCCGTCTTTTTCTGGGAGAGCGGTGCTGCCGTCCCTAGTGAAGAAAATAAGTGTCAGAAGCAGTACCAACCTTGTGCATCTTCTGCATTTCATGCTTATCATGTGCCGACAGGTCCCGGAGCCTCACCAGAGTGTCCCTCAGGCGCACGTTCTGCTGCTGCAGCTGGCGCATCTCGTAGCCGGTGGCGCCGCTCTCTGTGTACGGGTGCTCTGTCAGAGCGCCGCACACACACACCGTTACTAACTACATAACGAGCTGGACCTCTGTCTGTCTGTCAGTGTCACGGTATAAGATTGCTGTCCTACCTATATGTAGAAAGACCTAAACTGTCCTCCCATACCTAATAACACTGTTATTTGAAAATATTGTAAAAGCCCATTATTTTTAAAAGAGTAACCGTGGAGTTTCTTGCCGGCTCTTCTCCATAGGAAACAACCAATTGGAACCGTGCACCTAGCTTCTGACGTTTCATAAGTGCCAGTAGGTTTATATGAAATAAAAATATTTTGAATTTTATCTGATTATGAGACTGAGGGAAGAGAGAGCGCACCTGTGTCTGCGCACACACTTGTGCACTATATATATTATGAATTGACTTATAACATTTACTTTTTTATATTTGTTTTATTATTATTCTGATTTTAATATAATTTGGATAATTGTAACAATTAATGTAATTTTGCATGCTAGTTTTTGCGAATTGTTTTAGAAACTGTTAAATAACCCGACCAACTGTAATGTAATACAAATCTTGCAAATAAATTTCATTTCATTTATTCTAGACTATTATTATTATTAGTATTCAAATTCAACTTCAAAATATTTTATTTCACATAAACCTACAAGGGCACTTATGAAACGTCAGAAGCTGGGTGCACGGTTCCAATTGGTCGTTTCCTATGGAGAAGAGCCGGCAAGAAACTCCATGGTTACACTTTTAAAAGTAAATGGTATTTACAATATTATTAGAGAGCAACATGTCGTTCTGCTGCTGAAGTTGGCGCATTTCGTGTGGGTGCTCTGTCAGAGCGCCGCACACACGCACCGTTACCATCGAGCCGTACCTCCGTCTTTCTATCAGCAACCTGAGTAGCAGCAGCCTTTTTGACAGTACACCCATGTTCATTGCTTTATTTATGTTGTTGAGCAGAAAACAATTTCAAACCTATGAAGCAATGGATAAGCAATATCCTACAAAACTCTCGGATTGTTGTTGATGTAACCTGGTATCTGGATTTTTACACGATTAAAAGATATAGATTTAAGCTCGCAGAATTTAATATGGCACTAATTGTTATGTGTCATAAGACTCATTTTCTTCTAAGCAACTAGATAATGCAACGTCTTGGCTGAGAAAGTATTACTCGTGAGATTCAAATAAAATCATTAATATTGCAAGTTCTAACAAAGAAGTTCTTAGGGTATTCATTATATAAGGTGATAAAAAAATTACTTTTGATACTTTAAAAGGTGCTTTAGACCATCGAACTGAATAGCTTTTACTATGGGATCAACTTTGAAATCACGAAAAAAAACTGCTGTCTCATGCAGTTTAGAACAGTTTAGAGGAAGTTCATATCTATACACCGTAAGGACTATTTCTGCTTGCCGCGCTCGGCCGCTATAGAACCGGGGCGGTAACTGATGTGGTCATCGTGTTCACGGGATTTTGTTTTCAAACTGCATAGATATGAAGTTCTTCTATAATACACAGCTATATGTAAGTGGGCACGCCCTTTATGCCTGGAGGCTTTTATTTAGATATTGTTTTCGTTAACTTATTTTTATTTCTGCTTGAGTATAGTTATCGATGTTTTTGGTTGGTATATTGGCGAGTGCTAGCTGTCATATGGCTATTAATTTTATAATTTAAATTATGTTTTGTGTTGCGTAGTGTAAATATCATTTTGCATACTATTATATAGATTCATTTTTTTCTAACTGAACAGACAGCTGTGCTGCTGGGGAGTTTGTTGCGCCACTTCTTCTTCCCAGCTAAAGCACTAGGAAGTGGTGAAGGGTGGGCGTTTTGGGGGACTGTCTTATGTAATTTTGACGTTCGAAAAGTGCCGATTCTCAGCCTAGTTTGAATAAATGACTTTTGAATTTTGAATACCTATTAAACTTTACTATGCAACAACAGATTTTTTTTTCACGATTTCATTCTTGATCCCATAGTAAAGGTTAATCAGTTCGATGGTCTAAAGCACCTCTTAAATTCTCTAAATATATTTTTTTACACCTTTTATATTAAAAGGGGTGGTCCTCTATAAAAATAAGATGCTAAAAGGCGAGGATTCATAACTGTCAAAGTTTGTCATCGAGGTAAAAATAACGAACACAAAAACAAACACAAAAAAAAAATACAAAAAAGTACATGCAACACTTGACATACAAAGACTTAACACATTCACATAATGAAATGTTCCTACACGGTGCACGGTAGTGCAGAGCCAAGTTTCAAGTTATAAATTTCATTGAAATTATCTTTGTTTGTTGTAGTTTTTAATGTAAGCAATAAATATAATTATGGAAGGCTGTGGATAGAAAATAAAGATATAAAGAGGTTTTACATAGATACATATTTCAAAAGCAGATTATATTTTTTCTTTTTTTGTCAGCTTTGTAAAAGAACAGTACAAAAAAAACCATTATCTGCCTTTTCCCTGCCTAGCCTTTTCCCAACTATGTCGGGGTCAGCTTCCAGTCTAACCTGATGCAGCTGAACACCAGTATTTTACATGGAGCGACTGCCTATCTGACGGCAACCCCATACTTCCTGGTTATTGTTTTCAACTAGTACAGGATACAGGTAATATTTTTCACTAAAATTAAGTACTGTATTGTATTGCACAGTTTTTTCTTATCCATAACTGGTGGAAAAATTACTGTAACACTGTTTTTGAACCAGTAAATTCTTATCTTACTATTAAAAAAATCCAAAATTCTAGCCCCATAAATATCCTACAATAAGCAGTGAATGTGCCAAGTGCATGCTTTAACGAAACACAAACAAAACTATGAAACTAAAACTGAAATTAAAATAATATATATACAATAAAATGTTGCCTAAAGAGTGAAAAAAAACAAATAAAATAAATAAACATAATACGTACACGCATTAGTCGTGTATGTAATTCTATAAATATAGAGAAATATATAAAAAATAGGCGAAAATTTATTTAAGAAAAATAATAAATATAAATTCAAGGTCTAATTAAATTAGCTGGCGAAACTAAATATAAAATACACACCTTGACGGTGGTGTGACGATTTGAGCAGGGCCAACATGGTCAAGGATCAGAGAGAATGAAAGAAAAAGTGGAGGTTCTTGCCCAGCAGTGGGAACACAACATAGGCGCGCAACAACAGAAGAAAAGAAAGAAAGAAAAATAGGTTTATTTGTCACAGAAACACGTGCATACAAAAAGACAACGAGTAGGTAAGCAGAAAACAAAATAGATCAGTAATATAAACAGAAATATTCGGCAGCTGCACGTCATGATTGTGACAAGAAGGCTTCCACTCAGCATAATGCTGATACAAATAAAATACACACATTAATATCGATATCCGATGAGGATAATCGTAACTTGATATTATATATGCAAAAGTGAGTTTGTTTGTTACACTTTCACGCTAAAACGGCTGGATGAATTTGGATGAAATTTGGCACATGAGTAGACCATGACCTGAACATAGGCTTTTAATCATGGATAAAAAAAAAAAAAATGAAAAAGTGTTTATTCACAGAAATATTTTTTCCAAAACATTATTACTTCTGCCAAACTACAAAGCAGTTTGTTGGCAGACGTAGCTCCTTTTTTTTGTATTGTACATAACATATATATATTTTTTTATATTAATGACATTAGGACATAGGCTTTTTATCCTGGATCGCAGACAAAGTCTTGGGCCACAGCTAATATTATTTCCTTTATATATTTAAATAATAGAATTAAAAAATATATAAACTTTTAAAATATAAAAGATTATTATAATATTAATTATTTTTTCAACTCTTACGATGAAGTAAGATCTTGTTATCATTATAGGACGCAAATAAATAAAGATATGAATAAATACAGTTAATTACGGGTTTAAAACCCGCTGTTAGTAACTTGAAATAATTTATTACAAAAAACAATGTAAAAACACTTTTACACGTCAATCATATTGTATTAAACTATATGAGTTCGGCTTTTCCTATCTGACTACTCTGAGAAGAAAGGCCGAAACAAACTCAGAGGTCACAGTCTCTTTTAAAGTCCAGACAAGATTATCTTGAATATTATCCCAATTAAGACGAATTCTAACGACAACTCGTAAGTTAAAATCCATCAAGCCGTTTATACTACAGAGCGTGCCAAAGAAATATACAATATACCCTCGAAAAACATTACCCTCCTTCTGGTGCAGTCGGGTAATAATGAGTTTAAATATGCATTTCAATCATGTGAAGTTTCGCCAATTAATTTAATGAGACCTTGTATAAAATAAAATAAATATATTAGCAGCAGACGAAATAAACAATACTTTGGACGGGTGTGTGTCTTAGCTCTGTTTACGTTAAAAATGTTATGTCTTTGTATATTTACCGGCGCTTACGCACGATGATTGGGAGGAATGCATATCAACTATAAAAATAATACAAAGAAACGTTCAGAACATTAATTATACGGATTTCTATCAGTTGCCTTTGCACTTGGTGCAGACCGGACATTCTCAATCGACTTATACGTCGATTGAGAGCGTCAGGCAGGAAGGCAACTGATAGAAATCCGACGACTGACGAAACACGAAGTTTGCCGAGGGACATTAAGAAAATAGTTGTACTGTACTAGTAATAGCCCTAGCGCTTGGAATGAAAGAAACAAAACTCACGTATATTGCCGCCCGCCTCCATCTCGGCCTTCATAAGCTGCAGATCTAAGGTAGCCTCCTCCAGCTTCTCCCGACAGGACTCTAGCTCCATCTGTAATGAGCGAAGAATCATCTTCCAGTCTAACCAGGTGCAGCTGGACACCAGTATTTTACAGCTTGGCCACGACCTTGCCGCTATCAGCGGTAGCTTAGGGCGGCGAGCGGTAGTAACAAATATACAAAATGTATGAAGCAGGCCACGAGGCGCCGCTCGCAGCGGCAACGCGAGCGGTATACCCTACGACGCGCCACCAAAAGTCGAGGCCCAGCTCTTATATGGCGCGACTGACGCGCGCTTTACTTGTGGTATCCAAGTGTACAAAAACGCTGTAAATGCGTGCGTGAAGGCAAGTAGCGTTAGCACATAAAACACACGCACATTTCCGTCTTCGGTACCGAGAGCTTCTGCACTTACACACACATTCACAACGTGTTTTTACACTTGGTAACCACAAGTAAAGCGCGGGTCACTTCCTGAGATAAAAATACTATACTGGATAACACGATTCTTCTTAGTATCATAGTAAGAAGTATCGTGTATAGACTTTCGGTTTCTATCTACACGTAACGACTGTAATAGAATTACGAATGACAACCGAGACAAAAAGTTTAACGTGCTTCCGAGGTAAGGAGGGGTATCGGCATGTATTGGATGGTCAAACATCCACGGACCGACCAAAGCAAATGTAGCTCAAGCCTTCGACCCGTGCGGCTGCCACCGTCTTGCATTAACTTATACTCTAGTAAATAAAGAGATCATTAATTCCAAACATTCATTTCATTAATTCATTCCTCTCATTCATACCATTCATTAATACATTTATTCCATTTATTAATTCCTCTCATTCATACCATTCATTAATACATTTATTCCATTTATTAATTCCATTCATTCTATCTATCATTCATTCATTTCATTCAATTATTTATTACATTATTTCATTAATGCTGTCATTGCTTAGCCACTGGCCCCTCAAAAGCATGAAGCGAGTAACAAATTGACGTAAGATTGTACCTGTAATGCTTCAGATCTCTCTTCGGCCATCTCCTTGTCCAGAGCGGCCATTTCTGCTGCCTCTTGCAGTTCGGCGGTCTCGTCGTTGTGGGTTTCTAGAGCTTCTTGAGCCTCACGGACCTAGAAAGGAAATGGTTAAGATTAATAGTATAGTGGCTTTGGTTGTAATGTATTGGGAACATCTATACATATAATAAAATAGTCATGAAGAATTTTTGTCTGTTTGTCTGGATGTTGTCCGGATTACCGCAAAACGGATTTGGATAAAATTTGGCACACAGATAGTTTATAACCTGGAGTAACACATATGGTACTTTTACGGCAACTGCAGTTGCCGTAATTGTCTCTGCCGTAGACGCGAGCTGCTCGTGTGTATGAGCACTTAGTTATTTATTTGACTAAATAAAGCATTGAATGGTCAGACCAGTCACTGGCCCAATTAATTCCTGACGCATCTCTAGCTGTCAGTTACCAACCTTACTGACTGAATCCCTTAACATTGACAGGAACGTCAATACCTCAACCTACAAAGGTAGAAGTAAACCTTACCTCCTGCTTAGCCCTTTGCAGGTCTCGTTGCAGCTGGGCCTGCGACTCCATGATCTTGGCTTTGAACTCGTTGGCCTGGTCCAGCTGCAGACGGAACCGCTCCAACTCCCTCAACTTCTCCCGGTCTTCGGCGCGGCGGACTTTGAGGGTCTCTAGCTTCTCTTTCAGGTCTTCTACCTCGGTTTTCAGAGTTGTTATCTGGTAAAAATGGTTTTTGGATGTTAGTGAGCTGACCTTTGGTCGTTTAGAATGGACGGCCTCGATGGTCTTATGATAGTAAGCGAAGATGAAGTCCTGAGTTCAATTCCCAGGTCGGGAAAAGTGTAATTGGGTTTTTCCATTAGGAATTTCTCAGTAGCAGCCTGGAGTCTGGATTTGTGCCCGGTTGATGGCAATAGGCTTGCCCCTATTACATGGGACTTAAAAATATGTGGCAAATTGTGGGTGTACTATAGGTACACGTCTTCCTAACCCATCACAGGCTTACAGGCGTGATGCTATGAGGATGTTGTGTAGAATGGAAAGTGCTGAAAACTCGAATCCAAGTTCAAGTACGCCCAGAGAAAGAAATGAAAACATTTTTTTTTTGTTTCAGACCAGGTTTTAAATGATCATGCCTGAAATCTCCAAAAGGGGTAGGCAGATATTGACAGAGGTTGTACCCCACGTTATCCCATGATCCTCATCTAGTTCCCATGTAATAGGGGGCGTGGATTTTGCCATTAAGGCAAAAGGTTCAGGATCAACCGCAAAACTCAATGTTTCTTACGTTTTTTGCAATTTGAAAGAAAGAAAATATATTTATTTAGCACAGACTAAAAAGCTCACAATATGATTATCAGTGAACGGAGTAGGCAGAGCTATTTTTTGTACTTGCAATACGTTGTCTTAATATGGACACTCTCGGAATCCCAGGATTTGAAATATATATTATTAAATAAGTTAGAAACTACTTTGTAAAAAGCTATTCACGTCTTAAGGAATTATGGATACATATCCCTCCTCCCCTCCGACGGTCAGGTTTCATGTTAATGAAATTAAAAACTTTATTTTTTAAATGTATTTTTTTTTTAATTTTCTTGAACAATTTTGTATAAACAAGTACTCGCGTTACACCTGAGCGGCAACATCGCGCGTGTGCGTATTGGAAATTAGTAACGCTTCGCTAATGTTAGTTTGACAACGTCGTGCGCTCACTGCCAATATATAAGACAAGCTTTCTTTTATCCTCGTTAATAAAAAAATCTGTTAATATTTTTTCGAATCCCGGAGTTTCAGTAAGAATCCCGGGGAATGTCCATATTAACATCAACGTTTGCGGTCATTGAACCAAAATAGCTCTACCTACTCCGATCACTGATGATTATACAGCAGATCAAAAATATAAAAACAAAATCAAATAAAGCGTGTAAGAAATTAGCAGGAAAGTGGCCCTTACGGCAGCGCCAAAAAGGTCCACTTAAGCAAAAAATGCCAGACAGCTATAAGTGCCTGACGCTGGTTTTCAACTGGACCTGAGAGTGTGATGTGACGGATTTGCAGGTATCATGTTGTATGTTGATCTACATAGGCTTAGCGGCCAAGCAGACTAAATCTGTAAATAGACTTCGAACCCAGGTCGGCCGGAGCAAAGACAATCTCCACAAATGGGGCTCATGGACAGCTCGGATCTCAAGTGCGCATACGGCATCTCCCCATAGACAATGGCCCACCTTCCATCCTGCGCCGCATGGCGTGTCACCTGTGCACTTGATGATCTTATGACTGCGTCAGTGAGCGGAGTTCGGACAGCTGACTTTTGGGCCAAACATATTTGAACGACACGCTAAGAAGTAGAAGAATACTAACCTCTTGCTGCGCCTGTATATTCGCTATTTTATCTTCCATACTGTTGCTTGTAGGCTGTGGCGATGTTATGCTCTGACCGGGAGTATACTGAGGAGTCAGGGTCTCAACAAAACCGGTCTGGAAACAGAGATCGTGGTGTTCATTATTTGTATACAAAAAAAATACGAGCGAGCCTTACAGTAGTCGCATAATTATGATGTGTAACATCTGACATCTCACCTTCGTAATAAGCAACATTAAGGTAATAAGGGCCTCGTCAAGGTCGTTTCTGACAACCACCTCTAGCACCGCGCGCGCTCATTGGTCAAATCAAATAGCGCATGCTTCCCCGGCTTCCTGTAATACACTTCCGTCCCTTTTCACGAAATCGAGAGGAAATATGCTACACATAAAAAAGTCGGGACTTGTCGTGGGACACCCGATTGGTACGAAGTTCCTTTCAAAGTATATTATGTATTAATACAGAGCCATCTGGAAGAAAAAGACGTGTTCGCCGAACCCAAGTAAATCGGGATACGGACAGGAGAATGTTAATGGCAGAGCAATCTTGTATGGTCTCGTATGTAGGTGGAATTACTAAAAACGTATTCTAGATGGCTCTGTATTAGAAAAACAAAACCTTTTGACACTTGATACTGACTTTTTCGGGCATAACGCTTTTTCGTTACGTGACGATTTCTACCATATTACTCCTTTTTTTTTGTCGGTTTGGAAATCTTCATGGATGTCCTCCGCCTTGGGGTGGGTAGAGGGGTCAGTCAGACTCTTACTGACTAAAACCACCCCGGTGTTCCCTCGCACACTTGCGTTGGGGGGCTGTGGGTGCAATTGCGACTTGCGCTGATCCAGACTGGTGACGGCCCGCGCTCTGCGGGCCCCGTCCCGTAGATTGGGGATTAAGGTGTTGAAACTCGCCTCGTTACGTTTTAGGGTGGCGCGCGTGCAACACTACTCCTACCGCGCGTTAAAGAACTTCATTCCAATAATTACTATAAAATCGTCACGAGCCAAAAATATTGACTTTTCAGTGTTTTTCTGGTTACGATTTATATGGGACATTTTTTCGTCCAGCTTCATGAAGTAGTTGCCCTGGGATGCTTGACATTTCTGGCAATAGCTAGTCAGTACACAAAGTGTAAGAACGCAGCTTGCAGTATCTCGCCGAAATGACTTGCAGTAAGCTAGCCATGTCAGTCCAAAGCCGTTGGAGCTGATGAGAACTTGAGTGGGGACAGAAAATCAGTACACGAAGCGTGTGAGTTGGTACGCCTTTTTAGGCTGGCTTTTGATGACCAAATTGCGGCCGGGACAGACTGTATAAGGCAGGCGGAGAACCGGAGTTTTGGAGCAAATTGAGAACAGCCTAGGTCCAGCACACGTTGATGGATTGACCTACATAAACAGGAGACCCCGTCACCGACGTCAGAGACACAGCTTTTACAACAACTACGCTGCGTTCAACTACACACTTAGTGGCTTAAATATGATTGGTAAAGGGTACCTCAACAAAAGACGCCCTCTTCCCCTGCTCAGGCGACGCGGCCCTTTCCGTCGTCGGCGAGGCATACGAAGTCAGAGACTGTCGGCTGCTGGCCAATGAGGTGCGCGAGCTGGAACCGTCCTCAAATCTTAAGGGCGCTAGTCTGGTGGGGGCCGAGTTGAACCGACCTGATAGTCTGACAGCCTTCGAACTGATGTTGAAGATAAACGTAGTGATTTAAAACTTTTGCTTGGCAAAAATGTACCCTGACATGAAAACGCGAGGGTACGTTTTTGTAAGTGTCGGATCTTTTTGATACTTTTTCTAGTACCCTAATGTGGATACGTTTTCATCTTTCTATCTATCACAGCGATCGTATGATGTTGAGTTTAAAATGTCAGAACTACAGACTTCAAAGACTGGCTGCAACGTCGCAAATTGATGTAAAATATGTCTCTATTTTGATTAATTTGGCAATATTACTGTATATAAATATGAAATATGGCTAAGTAGTAAACTAAAGTATATTGATTATGAAATGCAATAATTATAATATCGTACCATGGAATATTTAGTTTTAGATGTAAAAAAAGTATTTGGAAAATTTATAAATGCCTTGTTTACACCTAAAACGGTTACAGCATCAAATTCAGTGTTATAATTGCAATTCATTATTAATATTCTAGTTCATTAGTTAGCGATATTTCATATTTCCATACCAAATCATTCAAAACAGGTAAATATTTTACAGCTATTTGCGACGTTGCCAACTTTTAGAATGAACGTTCTTAACATGAAATGCGTTTTTCGGGGACAAGGCGCCTTGAGCGTATTGTGATTTGCTGCAGTGATCCAAACTCCATCCACATTAATTTATAATCAATTTGGATCAACAGAATCAGTTCCAACTCACCATAGCTTCGCTGATGATAGATTAGAAGATTACTCAGATTTATTCCTATTTAGTTATGTCTGTCATATACTTCAGATTGGTTTCAACTCAGCAGTTCAACATGCGATATACAAAGCGAAGCTTATACAAAATATCCGAAATCAACATCAAAATGACATCCATTTCTTTTTATATAAATTAACACAATATTAAGGCCTCACATAGCTTACTTTTAGCATCGACGATCTGCGATTCTGCGACCTCATTAAAACTGCTTTACATTGTTTTAGCGACTCGTAATGTTTATAATGTTTTTCAAGTTTTTTATCAATCGCTTGTGGCGAGCTTCTGAAAAGCGACTTCACCGATGATTGCCGATTCCAAAAGCAGAATAATGCTAAGCCTTTTAAGTGCATATAGCGTTCAGTTTATGTCTTCGAATGTCGATTGTCAGTTATTTTGTATGAAGCTTAGATTGTAAGCGAGATAGATTGACAAGCAGATAGTTTATTTCGATTTACTCAAATATTTCACGTACACAATAAACTATAATTTTATAGACATGTCTTGAACCATTAAATAAAATTAAATGCAGTTTAAAAGCCTAAACCGATATAGGTGATATTCTAATATGCCACTGAGTGTGGGCAACAAAACAAACCCACCATCAGAATGTATACTGCATACAATTTAATTCGGTCATCCAAAACATGGCTGAAAACATGATATTTTACCAGCTACACCATAACATAAATAGCAAGCCGACCGAATAAAACCTTGTACGTTTATTACCATAAAAAGAAAAATAGAACTTGCCCGTAATTATAATATCTCAACGAATGTTGATACCTAAATGTTCGTGGGGCGCACCCTGGATACTCAGTCATCCTCAAAGCATTTATTTCAATTAAACCAACAGGTACTTTTGAATAGTCAAAGAGTCGGTCAGTTAGTCAGAAAGTTGAAGTTAGTTGCCCATTCCAAAAAGTAGATCTCTATGGAGAAGAACGGGCAAGAAACTCCAAGGACACTCTTTTAAATATAGATATTACAAAATCCTGGGTACATTATTCTTGTTGCTTCTATATGTGAGAACAATGTAAAAAAAATATTAAAAATAAGCCCTGGCAGATAAGAGATGACCAGACTCAACTGAAGGCTCCCGTTCACGAACACAGCCCCGCTACCATCTTGCTAACTGGCTAATATATATTTTTTTTACATCGACTGATCTGCTGATACGAGACAATAAGGACAATAAAATTGTACAAGCTAATATTTGGTTGGTAAACAGAAATACAAAATATTTCACAAAACAGACGTTTAGTCACAGAACATAATATACGCTTACAAATAAAAAGAACGTAAAAAATATAAAGTAACGTAATAATAATAATAATATTGTGCGGCATGAAACGAAGCTGTGAACTTAAAATTAAAATACAATTATTTAAATAAACTAAATATACAAGTTGTCTCTGTTATCAGTAGCCAATAATAAACTATTTTGCCTTAACACATGTTTAACAAAATCTTTTCAATTAAAACTACAACCATTCTTTTTTTTTTAAAAGCTATTCGTGGAAAATATATCCTTTATATTGGCCACTTGGAACTGGAAACACCTGTATTATGGGCCACTTGGAACTGGAAACATCATGTATAACAATTTAAATGCAACACAAACTCTACCTTAAGAAAATAATTATTTCTCAATAAAAATAATTATTATTTCTTAAATACAGCATGCTGTTATTCGAAGTAATAGAAGTGAACTTAAAAATAAAAATTGTGCAACTTAAAATTATTTTTTGTAGAATTTGTGTAAGGACCATGTTGACAGATATTTTTTTGTAGAAAAATAAATACAATTCAATAATCATTTCAAGACTTAAAGTCTATTTTTAAATTTAAATCTCGTAAACTAATTTGACATTTCAAGTGATTGTTGTTTCTTTTTTCAATTTGGTGTTGACATTTACACCTGTCAAAGTAGTCTACAAAATTATAAAACAGACTTTAGTTTTGTCAAACAAAACACACCAACCTACATGGTTCGTCTCGCATTTTCAAAAGTAATTCTTTTTATTTTATTTATTAAAATTTTCTTACTGTATCAATGCAAAAAGTATCTGTCTGCATAGGTCCTACAATACTTAATTTTATATTCAATGTTTTTAAGCTATAAGAGCTCAACAGTTACTGTTGAGATGTTCATCATTTACTGTTGAGCTGTTTAACAGTTACTGTTGAGCTGTTCATCAGTTACTGTTGAGCTGTTCTGTTGTTGGTGCATAATGCACCTTACTACCAGGCAACGAGTGTTGATTTTGTATAGTGGTTCCAAAGGAGGCTGTTTGGCAAATAAATGAGTTTTAAATAGTTGATAATAAAAAAAAATTGTCGTATTTTTACTGCCTTTTTCTTACACCAACTTTCTGCCTCGCATAGAGTTAATTTAAGGCCTCATTTTGAGCGAAAAACAAACAGCCACCTGAAAGCCTCCACAAAAAATGGTCGTCATTTATTTATTTATTTAAAAAAGGCAAATAAATAAACAAATCACCGCGTACTATGTTACACGTATCATTACCTCGACATGGACAGAGTGCCCGCTTTGGTCTGCGCGGGCGACGCCTTCCGACGCACCCTTTGCAACCACCAGAGTTAGTTTGCACACTTTTGTTAAACATTTTTATTATTTGTTTGGAGGAATAGTGATGGTTTAACTTTAAACAAAGGGATTGACAATTGCACTTAAAAAGTTATGCCTCATGTAGATTAATAAATTGAGTCTGGAAATGGGCAACGTCGCAAATAGATGCCAAATATTCCGCTGTTTTGATTAATTTGGCAATATTACTGTATGGAAATATGAAATATGGCTAACTAGTGAACTAAAATATTGATTATGAAATGCAATAATTAATATCTTAACCCCGAACATTGAGTTCAAGATGTAAAAAAAAACCTTTTTTACACCTAAAACGGTTACAACATTCGGTTCGGTTCAAATTCAGTGTTATAATTGCAATTTATTATTAATATTCTAGTTCACTAGCTAGCAATATTTCATATTTCCATACAGTAATATTGGAAAATTAATCAAAACAGGTTAATATTTGACAGCTATTTGCAACGCTGCCAACTTTAAAAATGAACGCCATTAAAAAAGGCTTTAGAGACATCTTTTGACGTATACACATCGAATTTATTAATATTATGAGGTATAAACTGGGGCAGAATTCATTTGAAAAAATACTGATAAGAAATCTTAAAAACACATCACTTTACCTTAGGACAATACAGTTAAAACAATATAGATACATTCAAGAAATTGTCATTTATACAAAAGAATATATTTATGTACAATGGATACTCCGGCCATTGAGAAAATATTACATACACAAATAATGAGTACAGCATTCATAATATGAATAATTATTTAGTTAACTTACATTATTTAATATCTCATGCAACTATCTACTCCCCAAAGAAAAGTTACTCAAATCGAGGCATAGTTTTATTCTATGCCTCGACATTTTTAGTTCACAGTAAATGCAGAAAAAACACAGGTGAGGTGTTTTTGCCTTATCAAAATGTTTCGTAATTTCATTTTTGAATTTTGCTTAAATTGAGGCGAAATTTTTGCGGTATACAATGCCGCCCCGATTACCCTAGGTTTATCAAAGCCTTTTAATTATCTGATGTGAAATCTCAAGAACAGTGATTCGCTGTTGTCATTTCTGTCAAACAATCACAACAATATTAGATATAGTTTGACCGAGACCGCTGTACCGCGCCTTAGGAATGCGCGGCGAGACGGAGGGCGGGACGCCGTGTGTCTTGACGAATGAGCGGCTTGCACTGCCCCCCGTCTCGCCGCGTACATACCTAAGGCGCGGTACAGCGGTTTCGGTCAAACTATAAGCTTTTCATAAGGTTTTAAAAAACGGAGGTAAATTATTTTGAATGAAATACGTAGTGTAAATATTAATAATTGGTTCATGTTACTTTACAAAAAAGCGTTGGATCTACACAAGAACGTAAAAAATAGGGCAGGACAGGATCAAGCAAAGTTATATCAGCATGATTTTATCCGACATCTTCAACAATCATGCTAGCAGAATATTTTAAACATCTATATTGGTTATACCTACGAGGATGGATAGCCCAGCTATCTAATTATGCAACACATTTTCGTAAACGATTACGACAAATTTGTTTCATTTTGACAGTTCGACAACATTAATTGCGTTATTTACGTTGTTGAGCAGATTTTTCGAAATTATGAAGCAATGGATTAGCAATTTGTTTCAAAACATTACTACGGTACTGGGCGGGATAAAATGGATGCATTCGTCAAAAACTGAATAGAAGAAACGTAGCATTGCCAAAAATAGGAGACATAGAGACAGGCTTTTACCAAGAAATGAGAAAGAAACGCAAAAAAAACCCTGAAGAAATATCTACAGCAGCTTTGAAATTTATACTCCCACTGGCTGTGACTTCGGGGTAAACCCTCGGATTATGTTAATAGCGAACGAAAATAAGCTCTATACAGTTGTTATTCATTCAGAGGGGGCAAGATGGGGGACCTTATGGGAAAAATCTATTGGGTACAAACACAATTAAGGGGATGCGCTAATGTAGCCCGCGAAATTCATTTATTTTTTTACGCTTTTTGCAATTTGCAAGAGAGCGTCAGGTTGTCTATTAGTCAAAATATGATTATTTTGCTAACAAATGTGTATTTGTAGAATTATAGTCATTTGAATCATCAATGCAAGTCTCTAGCGTGGCGCTTTTGCTTTAAGGTTGAACTAGTCGCGGGCTCGAACTCACGGGTGGGCGTGGCCAAAAAGCACGCTGTCTCACCTGAGGCCCTAGTGTGAGTTTCTTTTAACCATCTCGATTTTACGCATAGAGCGCGTTCGGCGCTCAGATTGGCAGCCGGCCGGCCTTCACCAGTGAACGGCTAATCGGAGCGCCAAACGCGGTCGATGCGTAAAATCGAGATGGTTAAAATAAACTTACACTAGGGCCTCTGGTATCGTGTCCGACAGAGATAGTATCAGTGATGAGCAGTTAGACGCTAGTCTACACGCACGACGTCTTGTACGCACGCATACAAACTATTTTAGTAAAACGAGCTTGTAAAAAGTCCCTTTGTAAAATAGATTTTTATAAAAAAAAAACACTGCATAAATCAATTACAAATTAAGTTTATTGGACTCTTCAATAATTGAGCTTTTTCGGTGCCGACTTCGTTTTGGAGATTTCACACTTCTTTTTATTACTTATTTACGCCATAATTAGCAAAAAAAACAAATCTTTATTGGCTCATAACTTCTTAATGGCTTTTTATTTTATATTCTGTTTCCGCACAGATATCAGCCGGTCTATTCTGTAATAATCTCACGGTGAAAACTTAGGTGAAGTGAACGTGAAGTGAGCTGTCATTCCACCTGCTGCTAGGAACTGACAGCTCACTCCGAGCTCACTTCACCTAAGTTCTCACGGTGAGATTGTTACAGAATACCACTGCGGGTTTAACTTTGGATATATAATGTAAAACAGTGGTGTAATACCCTCCCGAAATTTGTATCGAAAAAACACCGACTAGTGCAACCTTAAGGCAGGATTGGCACAATAAACATCCAAAATTCTGTTTATCTGAGCATGCAGGTAGGTACGTTGCACATCAACGGAGCTCTGTCAAACAATATAATAAAGGGAGTAAAAACACAGATTAAAAGAATCATTACAATAGGCAAGCGAAAAGTCAAGTAGGAACTGACTTACAAAAGGCATAGAAGCTGAATAGCCGGACATCAATTGCAATCGCACAACGGAGGACGTCACGACAGAGGATTAATGTAAATCAAAACTTATATAGTTGAAATAAAGTTTACATTTCAATGCTCGGAGACAACAGCCTCCAAAACTTGAAATTGATACCTTATTTCAACTACATAAGTATTAATATACATTGCTGCTGTGCTCCATCGTAGTAACATGAACCACTTCACCGCTTCCACAAAACACAGTGCAAAAGCATCTACAGGGTGCTAAATTTCGCTACGTTGTGCTAAATTATGCTACAGTGCGCTACGTTGTGCTATGTTGTGCTATGTCTATACTCACGTGGTGGGCCTAGACCTCTGCGCCACTGTTATACTAGCGAGGAAAGAAACACACTATCAGTTAGACACGCTTTTTTAGGGCGCGTTCAGATGATGATTAAAAATATTTTTTTAAATTTATTTTTATGCCTGAATTACATGTGGGCAGACTGCACCGCAATGCTGAAATCTTCCTACACCACTTTCGGAATCATCGCACAGTAATAGCGAGCAGCACGCAACGCGCTTTTTTGTATTGAAATGCGATGCGATACGACCCGATGCGGCTGCAATGTGCGGTTCACTTTAAACTGTATGAGCGACCTCTTCCGACAACAGTAGTTATACAGATGAAAATATCGGAACGATAATGATCGGGTGTCGGGACGAAGTGGTGAAGAATTACGTAAGTATAACTCTTGGTGGATCCGCAAAGGATACCCGCGAAATTCATTTTTTTTTACGTTTACGTCAGTGTCAGGTTGTAAGTTGATCAAAATATAATTCGTAACAAATGTGTATTTAAAGAACTCTCCTTTCAAAGACACGTGTTGCAAATTGTGGACCCCTGCCCCGAATGACATGACGTAAGAATTATTTTTGTAACATCTAAAAACTTTAAAAAGAAACTAGTAAACAAATACTAGTTTTTTTTTTTTTAATTTCAATAATGGATGATTTACCGTCGTAAGTATTATAACGTTATTAATGGCTATTTAAATACAAAATCTCGCCATACACCTGAACACGCCCTGAATATTGTAATACTTTTAGAGAACTGATACATAATATTATAAAATTACTTTAATTGCTGCCTCAGTGTGATGTTTAAAAAACAACCTGTATACAGGTCGTTCAAATAATTAATTACAAGTTATTTTATCAAGAACCTGTATATTTTACTGAACATTCCAAGCAATGATTTAAATTTATGATGTTTTTGATATCATCGCCGCATATTGAGCAGTGGTGGCCCAGTGGAAACGGGCCCGACTTACGAGTTGTGTAGGTCGTGTGTTCGAACTCAGGCAGGCGCCTTACTTCGTGTAAATAATTTCACCACCACTGCTCTCAAAACGGTGAAGGAAACCGGCATGTCCTAGAACCGAAATTCGAATACATAGGACAGTGACATCTACCAACCCGCACTGGGCCCGCGTGGTAGATTACAGCCCACTCCCTCGAACAGAGAAGAGGCCTGCGTACCATTGCAGGAAAACAATATAGGCTGATTAATGAATATGCCGATTAGAACTTTATACAACAAAAAATGGAAAGAAATAATTCTGATTTATATATTGTCTAACCTCACTGAATGAAGACATTTGCCCAGCAGTTGGTCATAACACGTAAAAAAATAAAATTTAAAGTTAACATTTTTATCAGTTCTCTAAACATTATGAAAATAGCAAATGTGATGGAGAATATTAGTAACAACTAATTTATCACATTCACTCAAGAAAAATCGGTGTTACAGGACTAAAAAACACTTTCTACAGTATTCTACCGTAAACACTACTAAATTACCCCCATTTCTTCTAAACACATTTTTCATGCCCCTGTTTTTACATTTACAATGTAATTACAAAAGTACATAGAACCTTTACCAGAGAACTTTATTTTAACCTAGCAACATTGTTTGGTAACCAACCTAATTCGTCTAGCAATGTTCTCAATTTATTTTAGTAAAAACTTAAAATAGTAATAATTATGTATGGTTGTAATAATTTCTTACTAGCAACACCAGTGTATATTAGTAGTAATGTATTGCTTTCCGGGAAACATTGCAATAAAAAAATCGTTACTACTGCATACTATAGCATATGAATACTGTGTTGCTATATACCCTTTAATTTGTTTGCGGGCGCAGTCAGGACTTGTAGGTGTTGCCAGCGTAGGACTTACAAATTATTGGTAGAAAATATTTTTGAAACAATACACATTAAGTTACAAAAACTTTGTTAATTCTAAAAATACACAAGTATGACATATTTTTTTACTATAATTAATAAATGTTGCTTTTTTAATTAGTAATATCTATTTCTAATCATTAATCTCATGCTGTAACCCAGTTATGTCACACACCTTGCTATTTGCTAGAATAAATAGTGAATAAACTACCCGGTAACAAGATGTATTGACCACTCATGTATTATTTACTTATATATCTATGATCAATTGACCACAATACAAAGGTAAATAATTCGCATTATGCTTTTAGGCCCGTATATCAGAATCTCACTCAAAAACCAAGCTTTACTTAAAACTGGTTTCAATTTTCAACCAATAAAATAGCTTAAAACAGTTAAAAGTAGTACTGACTATACCCAAATCGCTTTAGCGTGGCAGTAACGGTCATTGACCCACGTACATTTTCTAACATTTTTTATTTCAAAAACTGTTAAAAAGTAAAGTCCGTTAAACATTATGATCTATTGTGATCTTCGACATGTTTCAATAACGAATAACTATACATGGTTTATTGTTTGGGTTCCTACGGAGAGACATTAGGGAAAGGTCAATGACCGTTATTGCCACGCTTAAGCGATCCGGGTATAGTGCTGGAGTCTTGAGTGAGGTTTTTTATTATGGGCTCAACAGTCCAACACATCTTGAAAAACCTGAATTTCCCCTTCAGTTTATCATTAATTAGCAACTGATTGCGAACTTTATAATAAGATTAAAATCTTGTTAGCTTCAGGTAATTTTCATCACACGGCACTCAAAACATTTAGTTTTATCCCATACCTGCTAAGCCGTCTATTCGTAGCAGTGGTCCGAGGCTCCTCAGATGGTGTAGTAATGGATGTCTCCATCGGGTTATCCTCAGAGTCCAGCAATTGGATCTGAGTCTGACGTACAAACACTCCATAGTTCTCTTCGCACTGAAATGTTTATGAAAAAGATATCTCAACTCACCGTTTATTTTTCTTGCGAGAATACATGCTTTATTATACTGTTGTTCGTTCAATATAAAAATTCTAGTATTCAGCTGCATCCGGTCATACTAAAAGTCGACCCACCATGACATGACTTTAAAGACAGTAAAATATAATGAAATCTACAAAATTTTTGTGTAACAAAAATATGAGAATCGAAATAACAATGCAGTGAAGTTTCGTACTGTATTGAAAGAAATGGTTACAGTAAGCCTGCGTTCGCACAGGCGTTTTTAAGAGGGAACAGGGCCTGCGATTCCAAACAAATATATTCTCCTTTTTTCTTCCTGAATAATGCCTCTAAAGCAATACATTTTTTTTTCATAAAATCAAGGTCTGCTGTAGACACGTGCCTGTTATTTTCTTTTTTTCAGCAACTTATTGGTAAAGAAAATATGACCCTCCGAAAATTACAAAAATGTTACATTTTTACCGCCGTGATTGGAGGATTACCACACAAATTCGAAAGATATTTAACATAAAAGAAAATGATAGGAACCTAGACATACTCTTTCTTAAAATATTAATGTAAAAAATAATGGAATCGGCTCAGTTTTCGAGGAGAAAAAAGGGGAACACGAAACGCCGATCTCGTCAATTTTTTTTGTGACATAATCGGTCTGAGCTGCAGCTGTCCCTATCGCACTCTACGGAGGCAGACTTGAGGTAAGACGACGGCAATGGTTTCTTCAAATACCTATTTTTCAAATTCCTCGCAGGTCCTGTTCCCTCTTAACTATTGGCCTACTGCTTAACTGAGACGTTACCTGAGGTAGCTGCGCGGTGTGAGCAGGATGTGGTCACGTGATGCGAGAGCTCAGTGATTCGTCAACTTGTGACAACTGTCACCCGTCCCGCACCGCGCAGCTACCTCAGGAAACGTCTCAATTAAGCGGTAGGCCTATAGACCTTTTTTTACCGAGCACTGGATTGAGAACTGAATTCAACAGAGCGCTTTTCTAACGCGCAAGGGTTCCGCTCGTTAGATTCCCAACGTTTGGTTCTTCGCCGAGAGTTGAAAATCAAGTGCGCGGTCAAAAAACATCTCTTTACAAAAGAGCCCGTGCGAACGTTGGCTAAGATAGTTTCAACATAGGCATTCATAGTCAGGATGTATGAAATGTTACAGTAGTAATAACTAGTTATCAAATGTTAAGTAACGCAACTTCAGTCAGTTGGAGAAATTGTGTTGTTATGTTTGTGTTCAGTGTGGTGAAAAAATTATTTGTTTAATATTTATGAATGCAATCGATGATTGCTGGTACAAATGAAGAAGTTCATATCTATACACCGTAAGGACTATTTCTGCTTGCAGCCCTCGGCCGCTATAGAAACTGTTGCAGTAAAACATGTGGTCATCGTGTTCACAGGATTTTGTTTACAAACTACTTAGATATGAAGTTCTTCTATAGTACATGTTTAATCAATTGAAACAAATCAAAAGTCATTTGTTCAACCTAGGCTGAGAATTGGCTCTTTTTGAATGTCAAAATTGCATAAGACAGTCCCCCAAAACACTCGTCCTTCACCTCTCCCTAGTGATTTAGCTGGGAAGAAGAAGTGCCACAACAAGCATTGAAAACTATACTAATACAGAAGTATAATAATATAATATATTTATAATAAAAATGAAATGCTGGTCTTTGGTAATCCCACTTCAGAACGGCTGGAGCAATTTGGCAATTTTTTTATTAAATATGTTCATAATACTCCGAATTTGGTTTTTATCTAAAGAAATGTCTTTTTTTACGGGATATTTGTATGAATTGTTGATATTTGGACAGGCGAGTCTGTCGGGTCAGCTAGTACTTAAATAAAAGCCTCCAGGCATATCTACCAACACCTAATTCTTTCAATTGATAAATGTTATTATACTATTGATGAATACTTAAATGACCAATTCATTTAGAATTACAAAATTATGAATATTAGTTTTGACAATTATTTTTAATTTGACATTTTAATTACTTTGAAATACCTAGATTTTTTTGCCGTTTTAATAATTCCTCATTTAGTTCTGACTAGAGTATTAAATAATATTATGTAATTGTTAAATTTATTTTCTAATTCAATACCATAACTATGCATGATTTTCAAATATTTTAACTTGTAATCCTCAGCTAGATTTGCACACAATATTTCTACGCCTCCTGGCATAACATAGCGCTCTGTTCACCAAACATAAGATCTGTATTTCTTTACCTATGTTAACAAATAAATAAATAAAGCTAGCATACTGAGTCCAACTTGTAATTTGTGAGCTTAACATTATGATTGTCAGATTAATATGATAAGAAGAAGAGTTTGGAAACAGAAAGAGACTTTTACTGAGCTAAAAGTGTTTAAGTTAAGTTCAAAAAGCTTTCAGAAAGTGGAGGTACATCCAGCTGTGAATACCATTTCCTAAACTCACTAGAATGTCTGAAAATACTCAGGAAATGGAACCTTACCGTAAAATAAGCATGTCCCCTGACAGTACCATTGTTTTTTCCCTTCGGTTCGTCCAGGATCACGCCGATCCATTTACCCGTGGCAAAGGTAGGGTACCCGACGTATGCGACAGATCCTTTTACATCCTTGCCAACTACCATCACACGCTGGCCCAGCGTTAACAACTTATCCGACATCCTTACTTCTTATTGTCATATACTGCAATTTTACAGCAAAATTAATAAAAATAAATTACTATAGAAACGAACTTTTCTCGAAACAGTTTCACCACCTTATTTGACTAAAGTATTACTGATGTCGATTAAAGAACTGTTTTATAAATTACAGCATACTTTCAATTAATGATATTCAGCTTATTTTGGTTAGATTTAATTAGAAATCAACCAAAATAGTACTGCAGATGCAATGCAGAATTTCCGATTTTTGTGTTGTCAAATAACTGTCACTTCGGCAAATTGCTCATCGACGTTTCGTTTCTACTGTGTGGTTTCCATGAGATCAATAACAAAACGTTGACAAAACAAATAAGTTAAAAATGTGAAGTTATATTTTTATGAAAATAGAACATAAAATATATACTTAATTATAATTTCGTGTGCACCGTATCTTTACATTAGTGAAAAATTCCCTACCTCCATCTACATAGTCCGGCCATAAATTCTGTAACAAACGAAAATGCATTTATGAAGTAATGCAAACTCTAATAAAACTTATAGGTACAGACGCCAGCACATCAACCTACTACAATCTGTCAAATTTCTTTAATAGATTTTCAACTTTATCATTAAAGTTTAAGGTTCAAAGTTGATTGGGAAAATCTGACAGTTTCGGGTAGGTTGACCTGCCAGCTGGCGTCTGTACATACTTATTGAAGTCTCAGCAAGAAAAAAAAAACTATTGGTAATGGCCACCTTTGGCTTTGATACATGCCTTTAATCTGTCTATACACAAATCTATGGATTAACGAACTGTTTCTATGGGAGCCACTGCTGATAAATGCATTTTAATTTGTAACAGAATTTCTGGCCAGACTAGTTAGATGTTCGGCCTTATATCCAGACCTAATCTATTCTTTTGATCTTATTTTAAATCAGTGAACCAGCCATACTTACACAATATTACTAAACCTCAAATTATGTATATATCAGGAAGCCACAACTGTTAAAAATTATGTCCGTCTTTCGCATCCACTAGTCACCATGTTATTCTATTGATCTTTTTGATATACCTACCTATTCTAATAACCGAAGTATGTAGGTAGGTATTTGTAGCTATCGTTAACATTTTTAGGGCATCACTTAGCAATAAGTATTTGGCAACTGCCCTTGTATTGTAAGTAATACAATACACTATACGTTAACGTAATACCTACCTATCTTGTCATGTATCTAAAATCTACACATCATGAGCCTTTTATTCTATTTTATTATATTAGTGCATGTACAGACGCCAGCACGTCAACCTACTACAATCTGTCAAATTTCTTTAATAGATTTTCAACTTTATCACTAAACTATAAGGTTCAAAGTTGATTGGGAAAATTTGACAGTTTCGGGTAGGTTGATGTGCTGGCGGTCCATCCAGTTTTTGAGTTCAGTGGCTCCAGTCAGAGCTCGGTATGGTATACTTGCTTTCATAATCATCATCATCACGAATTCACCCACAGCTGGGCATACTATGCCTCTCTTTGCTTGTGCTAATCCACGCGCTTCTGTGGCAGCCTCATACCATTTATGCCGTCTGCCCATCTCACAGCCGGAAGACCCACACTTCATTAAAACTTATAAACGCTGTGGGACTGCTGCAGCTTCCTAGTTTCATTTCCATTCTCTTCATCAGGATGGTCCCCTCAATAGGTAGCTTGGACAAAACGCCTGAATGCGAAATATCCAACACCCTAATTGTGTAAAACACGATCAATCAGAATTGAATCGTTTTGAAACATATTGCTAATCCATTGCTTCACAGGTTCGAAAGGCAAATCTGCTCAACATCGTAAATAACGTAATGAATGTTGTTGAACTGTCAAAATGAAACAGATTAGTCGTAATCGTTTACACAAATGAGTTACGTAATTAGATAGTTGGCCATCCATCCTCGTACTGTATAACCAATACAGAAGTTTAAAATATTCTGCTAGCATTACCAGAGATTAGTAGGTACGGATGGACTCTTGCTACGACACAATATAGTGCAATTCAGGTAGCACAGCGCTAATTATCTACAGTTATATTCACCTAGAAGTTGCTTCTCTTTCTATCGGGTAACTCTTTAAAATATCTTCTGACTACTTAACGCCCACTTAAATGTCGAGCCCGCCGCGTACCTACTTTTAGCTTCATAGGTACCTAAAATGCGGAGCGACCCATCTGTAGGTATTCGTCTGTGGCATTATAGAAAAAATATCCTACACCGAGGTACTGTTTGTATTGCATCGTCATCATTGTAAATATATCGGTATGAATCATTTTGGACTAGCTAGTCCAAAATGGTGTCTATATATTGTTTAAATATTAGCATCGATGACGTTATATTTTCATGTTGATTTTGTTAAACGGGGACAGATAACGATGCATAAATAATTGCTTGCGTATTAAAATATAAATATCGGTGCAATAGAGATGCATGGTTTATTTTTGTTAGCTGTAAGTTGTTACCTACTAACTTTTGTCTCATTCATTTGTTGTCAGCCTGCATTTTGATCTGCCTCCTGTCTCTGCGATCTAAAGCCTCTGAAAGCTTAGAGTAGGCCTTGAATAACTCCAATAGCAGACATACTTTTTTAGGGTTCCGTACTCAAAAGGGACCTTATTACTACAAGCTTACGTCCTGTCTGTCAATCACCGGCCTGTTTCTTCCTCTGCAGTAGTTAGCTACCTATTACAGTTTTACTAATGGTGAATAATTATACAAATGAACGCCCAACGTAATTCATACTGGTGCCGAAGCTCCGCACCGCAAGTATGTAATCAATCGTTTGTAATCTCTCAAAATACCTACTTGCAACTATTTAATTTGACAGACTAACAGAGCTCGATGACTGTCGAAGATATTTCCTTGACCTTGCCGCCTTTTATAATCCCACGATAAGGTGTTTATATTATGGTATGATTAGGTACAATTTTATTAAAATAATTATGTGCGGCAGAACTCGAAGTAAAGTTAGACAAATTGTAGCACATCATTAATTCAAGTTAGGTTATTCTATTAGGTACCCAGTAACTGGGTTGTGGAGGTCAGATAGGCAGCAGTTACATGTAAAATACTAGTATTCGGCTGCATCCGGTTAGACATAGTTGAGAAAAGGCTCGGCAGATAAGTGAAGTTGAATTTATTGGGAAATTCCCACCAAAATTGTGTTACCATGCAATTGCAAGCTTATAATTGACTACAATATTTCCTACAGAATTAAAGCTTCTGTGAAGGTGATGAACACATTCATAGACAAAAAATATTTTATCGTTATTTAGTACAGTTATCGTTCGAGGCGGTGACCTTACGGCAACAGCCTCGCTAAAACGAGGACATGACTCATACATTATAACGTTTTTCCTGTTTTTATTATAGCTCTTATTGCCTACTCATACGAGCCACAATGACAAATATTAAACGTGCTAATAAAACTCGATTCCTTCCTCGTTTCTCAGGGGCGATATTCTCAACGGACTTATCGATGTTGCTTGGATTTGAATAGGTAGGTATCTACCTCGATGCGTTCGTAACAAACTCGTTGGTCAACAACATTCTAGTACCTACGGCGAGACAAATGTAATTCAAAGAGCGTTTATCACAAATAGGCGGGAAGATATTCATGCCGTGCGTCACCAATCACCATGCTTGTAAGACTAAGTAACATCGATAAATTAATTAAGCAGATTCAGGCTATTTCACTGGTGCTCAAAAGTAATTTAGCTTGGGAAGGAGATAAACATTAGTCATCCTACAAAACAGTTCTTGGGAAATATGAATGAGTAATTTGGATGTCTAATTGGATAAGGTAAGGAAGTGTATAGGGTGCCGCTATTTGCGGCATAATAGTGGCGCTGGCTCGGCCCGGGTAAAGTGCCGTAAGCATTGCATTGTCATTTTGTTTGATTGTTGAGGTTAGTTCGCCGCCTTTTGTATTGATTGGTCGTATTTGTTTTTAGATAATTATATAAAAACAAATACGACTAATCAATACAAAGGGCGACGAACTAACCTCAACAATCATACAAAATAACAAGTGACAGTGACAATGCTTACGGCACTTTAGCCGGACTGAGACAGCTTCACTATTATGCCGCAAATAACGGCACTATCACTATCGTTTGCGAATTAGCCATTAGCAGTAATTGTAACGACTTTGACATAATTTTATCTAAAACAAATACGATCAATCAATACAAAGGGCGGCAAACTAACCTCAACAATCAAACAAAATAACAAGTGACGGTGACAATTAAACGCTTACGGCATTTTACCCGAGCTGAGGCAGCGCCACTATTATGCCGCAAATAGTGGCACTATCCACTTCCTAAGGTAACTAACAATGCAAATTGGCATTTCTGTAAAAAAATGAGATTAATGGAATGCAAGTTAATTATAACGATCTCACTGACTCCGGCATTCGCGAATTTCGCCTGCAACCACGAACCCGATGAAAAGGCACGGCACGGCATCAACGCGCATAGGTACTCTCGTTCGCCTACTTTCACTTACTGTACACAGGCATGTCCCGTTAAGTTAGGTTACCTGTGCCACAACAGCACAAATTAAAAAAAAACACCACGCTTACAAAAACATGTGTAATCGTTTTATTATTAATTGAATCATTACAGAAATTTAAAAAATACAATGTAAAAAACAAAAAGCGATTATTACTATTTCGTTCAGTTTAATTGCAACTAAGGACGTGAGACGGCGTCGATAATATATATATATTATTAAACTTTTTACATGGGAGTCGCAAGGCACAGGGCGCAAGAGGCCTATGCGGCCGTGTAATCTCTTCTCTGTAAACGTCTGTGCTTTCTAAATACATATTCGATAGGGTTTTACAATAACGCGCACGCTCTC
This sequence comes from Xanthia icteritia, assembly GCA_949128155.2. Lineage (NCBI taxonomy): Eukaryota > Metazoa > Arthropoda > Insecta > Lepidoptera > Noctuidae > Xanthia > Xanthia icteritia. The sequence continues at coordinate 4,146,174 of OY855862.1, read as the reverse complement.
ATAATATAAGACGACTATGAACGGTGACCATGTTACGTGTGTGCGAGCGCGGGCTCAGAAGCCGTGCACCTTGAGCTGCTCGGGCTTCACGAGACCCGACTTAGTCAGCCACTGGCAAATGTTCTCGCGCTGGTCGCCTTGCAGCTGCAGCACCTCGCCGTACTCCGGGTGCTCCACGACCGTTCCGTTGCACGCGAACTCCTTCTTGCATGCCCGCACTATCTTCTTCAGGTCATATTCCGACGACAGGCCCTGCACCGTTGTCAGCGTCTTACGCCCGTTCCGCTGCTGGATCCGGACGTGGACTAGACCATCTTGTACGTCGTCTTCCGAGCTTTTGATAGCATCGGCGAATGGGTCGTATGTGTTCAGATTCTGGATGGACATACGATTGAACTTCGGGGCTCTTTGTTCCACGAAACACTGCGATACTACGCACGTACACGAATTAACTGTCACTGATAACGTTCTGTGATGTGTGTTCGCAGAGCTACGACCAATTTACGCTAACTCCAAAATGTAATGGCGGATAAGACCGAAAAATGGAAATGTCACGCGGAGGCGGAAATTATCGATCACTACCATAGACAAACGGATGTTCGCATATAAAGCTTCTTGTACACGTTATATTTAGTTGGTTTTTGTTATGTACTATTTTTATGAAGTTACCCCTTCAATTTTGCGTACAATTTTGGCACATAGTCGTCATATTTGGCAAAGTAAAAATTTCCGGCAACTGGGCTTCCAAGTTTGAATTGCTGAGCGAATTTTGCAATGCAAAACTTTCCTCTTTTTTCACCTGAATTATTCGGCAACTTATGTATTTTGGAGAAATCCAGTTTTTCTGGTTGTTTATAAACTAAAAACACATAGCGATGCTTTCCCGTACCTTTTGGTGGGCCTGAACCGATGTATTCGGATAGTACTTCGCCCTTGCCTAAGTTTGAACCCAGAATATTTCCAACCAGCCAGTGATGCCACTCACGAAACTTAGGATCTTCACGGCTGGGAGCATCAGGATCCACCATAGCCAGTGTATAAAAATCTGCTTCTTTAGCGATCCATGTAACTGTAGGTTGATCTTTAACTTGAGTAGGAGTCAGTTCCTTGCCAGTCTCCACTGTAGTACCATTAGGATATTTTATAGTTAGCATCTCGGCTGGTGCAATATTAATCACGTCGGGTATAATACAGGATTCTCTAAAAAGAGATTGAAAGTCAGTCATCGTATGAGCTTCTACTCCCTTAAATTCACTTAAAACCCCGATAATTAATACACAAAGAGTAATAACTTGCGTGCAATATTTTCCGAATCTCATATCAACAACTTTGACAAAAAATGTTGCTTAGTTACCAACCATTGACTGTTATGAACCCTAGTATTTATGTAACAGACTTCAGCATGTTGTCTATAGCTGCACCAAAAATGCTTTGGCACGTGGATAAAATCGGAACCAACGCCACCATAGCGCCCCCACCCTCTTGTCAACATCATTCGAGCGCCAAAAGATCCTTGTAGCACTGTATATTTTTAACTACCTAAATATTTTATAAAGTGTTTTCGTTGAAAATGAATTAAATACTATTACTTAACTTTTAACAATATATTTCTGTAAAACATCGCAATACTAAAACATGTAAAAGTGGCTTTATTTAAAAGTTTGGTATAGTTTGTCTATGCTGTAACCGGAACGCAGATAAAAAATATATAATAATGTTTTGAACTTTTGATGTTCACGTTCGGATCCAGTGCAATAAATAAAAATAAAGATGAAGTCTACATAGACAAAACATGAAATAATCTGGTGGCAAAAATAAGTTTTTCAGATAGGCGATTACGATTCTGTTTCTCGTTGCGTGTATTGACAACCCAATGTATGTATACTAAAACCAATCTGACCTGAGTGACCTGTGTGGTAAAACAAGGGCGGGTTACTTTACTGGTTGTTGCCAGGGAGGATGCTGCATCATGGCCATGGGGGGGGACACATTTCCCATTAAGAAATCTATGGTTGCAAGGCTATGTTTCCAACTTGTCTCCTTTATAACTGTGCGCACAGAGCATGTCATTAACTGTGCGTTTGCACTGGCGAAACATCACAACAAAACATGTTGAAATCTTTATTTCCTGTCAATGTTCCATGCAATCATGCAATGTTTGACAGGAACTAGAGATTTTAATTTTAAAGTAAGCATCACATTTAGTGCCTATGCACAGCAGTGGGAGAAGTCAGGTAGTCGATGATGAAATGTTTTTTTTTTTAAACTACTATTGAGATGAAGCTAGTTGCGACATTGGGACTATACCTTACTTAGCCCTACGTTTGAGCTTGAATTAAGCAGTAGTCAGAACAAACAAAGTATTTCTGTTAGTAATTACATTTATTGTTAACGCAATGGGCTTCATTAGAAATTTAGAAGTCTGAAAGTCACCCAAAGGGCAATGTACAGTTCGCGTCAAATAACTTTGCTGGTCTGAAGTTGGGTTGCGCATGCGCGCTACTGTTTTTTAGGTAAGATTGACTACTACAGTCATTTGTAGCCTCCTTCAGAGAGCGTCAAAGTTATTTGACGCGAACTGATAGAGGCTTATGCTTGGAGTTTCTCTAAGTGATCGAATCTAATCTAAATGAAGAGATCCGTAGGAGAACCAAGATCACCGACATAGCCCAAAGAATTGCCAAACTTAAGTGGCAGTGGTCAGGGCACATTGCTCGCAGAACAGACGGCCGATGGGGCCTAAAAGTACTAGCTAGAGTGAAGACCGCGTACCGGAAGACGTAGCATTGGAAGGTCTCCCACAAGGTGCACCGATGACCTGCGGAAGGCGGCGGCAATCCGCTGGATGCGAGAAGCACAAAATCGGTCAAAGTGGCGGTGCTTGGGGGAGGCCTTCCTCCAGCAGTGGACGTCTTTCGGCTGAAATGATGATGATGATACCGTTATGTTTCAAGAAAATTTATTTCGCTCACCAAGAATACAATTATTCACTCTTATGAGGAAAAACATAATAAATAAGATAAGCGACGGTTTCGCTTGGTAATAAAATAAAATCATGTTATAAAAATGGTAAAAACTTACAATTAATACATTATTCAGGTGGTGCTTTAAAGCCTTTTAAAAGTTTGGAAGTCACTACTTACTTTCGGTATAGTTATACGAGTTTAACCAAATTTGTTTTATTTTATTGTATTTATTTATTTATCACAAACACTGCTATCATTACAGGAAATTCATAATGCGGTAGCGTGGTCCTTAATTAAAAATATCTTAAATAACATAACACATACAATATTATTTTTGTGAATTCATTCAGAGAGCAGGAAAATAAATCGATCCTGTCAGCCGTGTCATTCAGTGCGTGCAAGGCGCGCGTCAGTGGCGCTTTACTGAGCAAGTTTGTTCGTGCGTGTGGCACTGCTAGTAACCGTAGCTTACAGTCTACAAATAATTATCCAAATTACACTCTTACAAAATAAAAGTATCAGTCTATGTTACATTATATTATTAACTAGCTTACACCAGCGGCGCCGCCTGCGTGATATCTGTATAAATTATAGCATAATACGTTACTCAGTGATAAGATAACATAGCATTCTACCGGTGAAAGAATTTTTAAATCGGTCCAGTAGTTTTTTGAGTTAAATTTAACCCTGTATGTGCTCATGCTCATGTGTACAAATAGATATCTTCTTTGTTATTATTATAATAGATTATATAAACAGGAGTGTTAGCAGTTGCCATAGGTCTCGAGTTTGAACCCAAGCCACTCCACCTCTGACTTCAAGGATTCGTGAGCGTATTGTATAATTATCACTTGCTTAAAAAACGGTGAAGTAAAACATCATAAGGAAACGCCCCATGCCTGAGAGATATTTCTCGACGGCATGTGAACCCAAGGGCGGCTTTAAAACTTGACACCAAGTTAGTCACTGTAAAATATATATGGGGACAAATTTGACATTGATTGGAAGTGACTAAAAACTCATCAAGTTTCTTTTCTAAGTTACACTATAGTTCTGTTATCTTATCATTTATGAAATCAAATTATTATAGTTATTTCATTGATAGTGTGACATGTTATTAGATAATTATGACACGTGAAACTATCAATGAATAACTAAGAATGCGCAAGTAGTTTTGTTATGTAAATCTGGCTTTAACAATTGTATTAATTTAAACACACTGAAATTTTCTTTATCTCATGTTATATTTCAGTAGTGTGGGCCCAAAACTTTGCTACTGCTACAGCATTGTCAGTACTGGCAAGAGTCAAACTCAAACATATACTGAAATTACACAGCTGAGTAAATCCGGTTGTGGTGTGTTCTGAATTTAAACGCTTCAGTAGTAATTCGAGTTTTATAAGTCCAAGGTGCGGTTTCCATTAGGCTTTACTATGCAGATACCTTTGCTTAGTTAGTCCTCAAATGCTCAGCACATGATTTCACACAGCTTGTTGTCTATACATTTTTGGCCTTAGCCTGAGCCAACATGGTTTCTACAGTAAGTGGGGCCCGCAATTTCTTGCCAATGACGTCAGCATCCATTTGCATTATGACTTCATGAGTATTCTTCAATTTTCTCATTATACCTTCCATACGCCTCTGCTTTTCATGTACCTCAACGAATAAGTCATCCAAATCTTTGCAGCTATCTTCGTCGATGTTGGGAATCGTGTTTTTAGGTTTAAAACGACAGTTTGAAACAGTTTCCACTTGTAAATTCAGTAACTTGTTCTCCATTAGCAACATTTTTTGGTCATAATCAATACAAGCTTTGCGGAATTGTTTTCGAGATTCGACGACTATATTCATGAGATTTTCGCATTTCGTTTCTAATTCGAGATCTCCGGAGTCTGTAATAAAAAATAGATGCATGACCGAGTGCTTACAAACTGGAATATTAATCCATTTGATTGTAGGTAATCATTACAACTTACCCATTTCTATTTTTACACAGTTTCACAAGGACGACGAATATTACAACAATGGAGGACAACGCCTTTTATTTATTAAAATAAATGTATTTATTTATCTGATTCTGACGTCTTCGTGAGCTATTATTAAATTAGTTCGTGAGTAAGTTTCAAAGGAAATCTGTATAAATTTCAAAAATAACAGCAATTCAAACAAAGGACCAGTCAGTGTCAAAATAAATGTTGACTTTGTCAAATTGTGAAGCACTCATGTCAAACTAATAAAACAAAAGCTTTTCAACCATAGATGTAATAATAAAATGTTTTCAACTCACTGTTCGAACTAATCATAAATTATTAAAATTACAAGAATAAATTAACGTACATTCTAAAAACACATATTTCTAAATTAATCGTCACTCAAAACAGAAAATCTACTGTACGGAAGAATTTATCCGATAAAAATACGTTACGGTGTCACAATATGAACAGAATTTTTAATCATTTTCATAAACTCTTCTGGGCTCACCTGAAAAAATAAGCAATCAAGTTGTGGTTAATTATTTGAAAAATGGCTAAATTCGAGGATTGACGTTTATTTTATTTCAATTATAAATGTTTAATATTTTATAAGCATGTGTCTTACCAATGAATCGAAATTTTTATCGGCGTCGTCGATCATCTCGTCTATTTCTTCATCCGTCAAATCAATTTCGAGAATTCGTGTAACTTTTTTAAGATTATCAAAACTTATGAAACCTAAAAAAGAAAACCAAAGTATTAATATTTCTAAAAAAAAATCGTTACACACTATTCTCAACTCACAACTGCAAGTCGTGTATATATTATTTAACTTAAGAAATTAGATAATACCGCGGTCGTCTATGTCAAAAAGCCGAAAGCTTTTCATAATATCGCCATCGGTATCCTTTGACATGATCTTCCTCATGATGGCGGTTTCAAAATTCTCGAAACTAAGTCTTCCAGTGCTCCCTTTGTCTACCGCGTTTATCATCTTCTGCAGCTCTTCCTTAGTGGGTTCATACCCTAAATAAAAAGAAATGTGGGGGTGCTACACACATTTTGGGGTTGGCATGATTTGGCACAGGCCGGGCGGCTTAATCGCAAATTCGGCTGTGCCGAATCGTGCCAAGTTGTAGCACGCCTCAGCTTTTTAGCTCTTACACCTGCAAATAAGTTACAGCTAAAAATGTTAAAATACGCATAGACAAATTGTGTTCAAAGTGTAAACAGCTACGATGCCAGACAGGATGAAAAGCTCTGAAACTCCCGCTGAAACACAAGGTCGAACTCCCTCAAGCTTTGGCGAAACCTGAGCGACCGCAACGCGGGACGCGGGACCGAAGCGGGAGCGTCTATCGCGCGGGCTGCTCGTCTATGGCGCTCCCGCTTAGGTCCCGCGTCCCGCGTTCTGGTCACTCAGACACAAGGTCGAACACCCTCTTCTCCAAAGTTTAGCTTATTACGTAGCATTATAATTTGTACCTAGAGCTTTGACAGCAACTCGAAAGTCCTCTGCTTCAATTTTCCCTTCACCTGTATAGTCAAGAAGGTTGAAAGCTTCAAGCAAATCACTTTTCTGAAAACAGTTTGCAAAAGTTTATAATCAGTACATTTACACTTTCGGCAAGAAAGAAATCGGTCTTCTGGACACTTTTGGGCATAGCCCTATGAAGAGATAATGTCGCTACCTGAGCTTCTGTAAAGGCAAACTTCGCCTGAACCTCTTTTATCGTAGGTGGATGCTGAAACTCCTCAGCTAAGTCTTCGTCAGAAAATTCTGCAGTTCCAGATAATGTCCCGACATCCATTTTGAAGTGATAATAAACTACGTGGCTATGCGCGACTGATATTAGCTGTATCAACCCTTTGGCAACCACCCCATGTTAGGTCGATAAAAGAGCTAGGTGGTTGTAATGAATAATGAATGCTGTTTTCATGCGGTGTTGCAATATTTTCCAAATATTTGGGCAGATTTTTTGCCTTTCGTTATTGATTTCATGAACATTAAAAACTCTTATTGAAATTTTCGTAATATCCTTGTTTCTTCAAGGGTGCAGCCGCCGCGCCGTGACAGTGCATTAGTGATACGGATTTTCGACGCTGGTGTGTAGACTGCAGTCGCGTGGTCGCGGCCGCGTCCGCTGCAGCCGCCGAAAGGTACCGATGATAGCGAAAAGTTGCTACGGCTGCAGTTACCTCTATCGTCAATTAAGTGCTTCTCTTCTGTAAGAGCCCTAATGAATTCATCTTATACCTACTATTTAGACAACGCCAATCTACCAAGTATGTACAGACGCCAGCACATCAACCTACTACAATCTGTCAAATTTCTTTAATAGATTTTCAACCTTATCTCTAAAGCAAAGTTGATTGGGAAAAATTGACAGTTTCGGGTAGGTTGACCTGCTGGCGTCTGTACCAAGCACTAACACCTTGATACTGAGCTTAGCTTCTAAAAACCTATAAAAGTATTATGAAATACATAACTGATTACCTGTTCTTTAGTAAGTACCAATCGAGCGCAAACGGATTTTTCTTCTTTCTCTTCTTGTTCTACAATTTGAACAGACGGTTCGCGTTCGTGACTTAACAAACTCTCAACTATGGATGGATTCATGTTGGTAGTAACCTAGCAATAAATTTTAATGATATTTCTTTTACAGCAGCAGCAGCAAGAAATCTATCTACTCTCTTGAGCACTCTATTACTGTACTCTATGCTTGAGCAGCAGTATTTTAATTTGTCATGGCTTCTGTCAACTCTCAACACAACTTATAATAAACAAGAACTTCTTTAGTCTTTCTTTTATTTGCCATCAAAAATTAAAAATATGAGAAAAATGTATTTTCCACCGTTCAGTTTTGTAAAGTTATGGTATACTTTTTTTTAATTTGTCTGGCAATACACATTAGCCGGACAGCCGCCATAATTATTTTGGTTAGAATTTGAGGTTATTTATTTGACCGACGCCGCTTCTGGTTTTTACTAAAGTAAGCTAATAAAACTACGAAAATGAAACTCGTAAGATTTTTAATGAAACTGAGCCATGAAACAGTGACTATCGAATTGAAGAACGGCAGTGTTGTGCACGGAACGATAACCGGAGTGGATGTAGCAATGAACACACATCTGAAAGCCGTGAAGGTAACGCTAAAAAACAAAGAAGAATTGCAGCTGGAAACTTTAAGTATTCGTGGGAACAATATTAGATATTACTTGTTGCCCGACAGCTTGCCTTTGGAGACGTTATTAATTGACGACACCCCCAAAGGCCGTGGAAAGAGGGAAGGTTTTCCAAGAGGAGGTGGCGGTGCGAGAGGCGGAAGGGGACGAGGTCGCGGAGGCCGCGGAGGACCTCGAGGAGGCCGTGGAGGCCGGGGCCGCGGCCGCCGTTAACGAGTTCTAGCTATAAGTCCAAAATTTGTGATTACATTTTCTATTTAAGGTCTGAAGTGTTTTATTTTACGTCAATAAGTGTTTGGATACAAGTAATAAAGCTCTTATAGTAACTTATAACTAGTAATAAATTAACTTTTTTCATGAGTAGTCTTGAAAATTGTTGTGACAGAACCTTAAAACTAAAAACTTTGTTACCAAGTTACAAGTTGGGCTATTTTGAAATATCAAACACTGGTCATCAAAATATACACACATGAATCTTCTCTAGTTCATTGTACAAAACATTTTAGGTTTGGTTGTACTTATATGTAAGTATTTTCTACCTTCGCACTGTGTACTCGTAATTAACTGTATTGTAAAGACGACTTAATTCAAATCCTGAATCCAAAATTTAAGTCCTGTTACAGAGTTAAGTATACAATCAAGACATCGTTTTCCCAGTCCTGTGATCACATAATATAAAATATGACTTGGTGAATTCTATTGGTTGGCTTCATGCAAGGTTTTTTTATCATAATGTGTTATTGAAGTTGGTACTGCATAGTATCATAGAAATAATATGTGGAAATATAAGCACATTTACTTTCTTCAAGTGAATAATAATACAATTTTCCGTTTCAGTCTTTCTTTAAATTGTTTACGGATAATACGTTGTAAATAAACATGATATTATGTTATATTATTTTCAGTTGATTCAGGATAGCTTGATTTATTTTGATTTAGACTTACTTACATACATACTTTGTCATTCCTTTTCCAATTTATGCTTTGTTTAACAGTAAAAGCCCTTTTATTTCATTACATACTTGGGTGTGCTTCTGCCTACCCACTCTGGAATACAGGAGTAAGTTTTGCTATTTTACTAGATGGGCAACGCACCCACAACTGGTCAGTTGTGGGTGTCTAATGGTATTGCATAGTGTGCGGCTAGTTGGCCATTGCAACCGAGTGCATGATTCGTATTGATTTCTATAGTTTACCTGATTGCGGTCATTGTCTGTCTACTGCGCGAGATCCGTTAAAGTCATCCAACCAGGATTAATTTTAGTCTGTTTTACGAATATTTCACTAAGGTTAGTCACTTAAGGCCTTAAAAAACTCAATTTAGTGTTGGCAATTATAATGCCTACATTTTCATGTAGATTATAGTAATCCAAAACTATAACTAAGTCTTAAAATAATAATATGTCTAGTTGTAAGTCTGTATCCTAAACATAAAGAATGAGATGTTTTTTAAAATGTAAACTTGTTTTATTTTGACAGTCTTTATGGGTAGTCAAGCCTAAGTGTCTGAAAACCAGTCTTACCAAGGGACCTTTTAGTAACTGGGTTGTTGAAGTTAGATAGGCAGTTGTTCCATGTAAAGTACTGGTATTCAGCTGGATTTGGTTAGACTGTAAGCCGACCTACAACATAGTTGGGGAAAAAGGGTGAGTTCCTGATAATTTTGCTATTTTTAAATATCACAGGTGATTGTAATTTGTAACAGGGGTTTAGTTGAGGCAAGCAAACCGAACCATTGGTTTTCAGTGACAAGCGCCATCTACCGAGGAAAATACAAACTCTAGGCAGAAATGCAGGATCAGAAAATAAATGAACTTTTATTGAACTTGTACAATTTACGGGAATTTTTAATCAAAACGCAGTCTGCACATTTAATGGCGATTTTTTTTTCCTTATCAATTTCCTTATGTCCACCAAGGTATGTATGTAGGGCACATTGTACTAATTGGTTTCGGTTAACGAGCGCTAGAGGGTGCTGTTGTTAGCATAGCTAGACGAGATTAGCTACAGTTAGATGTAGCATAAATTTGAAAATTTGCATTCATTCATTTCAATTTTACGAATGTATTTGGTTATATATGACTACAAGTTATTGTGTTTGCGTAAATATCATTCACCTAATGCAGTAATAAATATTGGTGATTTTGTAAGCGCACTCAGTTCAGATGGTGATCGATTTTACGAATTTTGCCAATGCTACATCTAAGTTGTGTTATACCGTACCTATTTATCGATTGAATACAGACTAGTATGAGTATGTACGTCTGTGGAATACAGCGTGATGTTATTCATTATAGGTGCTGAAGTTATACTGCTAGAGTGGTTTCTTTAGATCAAATACATAGCTTTGAGAGTAGTAGTGTTGCTGCATACCATAAACAAATTGCTTAATTTTTAAGCATACTTGCCTATAATTGAGAAGTTACAATTACAAATTACGAAGGTTTCGTCCATTAATCATGTCATGTTCTTTAGCAACTTTTGAACGCCCCCCTCCCCCCTGGTGATGCGTGGCGAGGTTTAACCAAAATCACGTGTATTATTTTGGTAAGTACAAAGTATCTTAATAAAATTCAGAATATTTACCAGACTACGGCCAAGCAAAGATAAGGGTTACGATTTTGACCGGTATTATGTTCATCTGTTCCCTCATAGCTTCTAAACTACTCTTCATAATTTGACAAATGAGGTATCGTTGGAAGCGACTTGATTTTCCGTTGGTTATAGGCTAAGTGACGTCACATTTAGTTCAATATGGCGGCCTCTAGAAGACATAACCAAAAACAAAAAAAATAATTACTTGGGTATCAAATGAAAGGGCTTATTAATTAGCACATTTCAAAAATATATATATATACTATATCATATATAATATATATATGATAAATGAAATAATAATAATTTCATATATAATATATATATGAAAAATATATATATATACTATATCATATATAATATATATATGATATAGTATATATATATATTTTTGAAATGTGCTAATTAATAAGCCCTTTCATTTGATACCCAAGTAATTATTTTTTTTGTTTTTGGTTATGTCTTCTAGGTACATATTTTTGTAAAAAAAATACCATATATAATTTAAATAAAAATAAAAGTTCACGCGTTTTCGCTTTTAGAAATAAATACCTAGACGCGATATCTCACTACACCCCCTATGTGATATCCTCCCTTGTGGTATTTCGTGATTTTCTCCCACCCTTTCGAGCCTCACGTGATTAATGAACGATCCCAATCAGACCAGACCAGATCCAGATCCGAATCAGAATCGACAGACGGTGCCTGAGGTAGCTGCGCGATACGGGAGAATTCTATAACTGAGCCTCGCGAGTACTCGTGACAAGTCACCGCACCCCTCCTGTACCGCGCAGCTACCACTGCAACGTCCCTCGTCTCAACTCCGAACTTTACACTAGCAGCCTAAATAAAAAAAAATATAAAATAAAATTGATTCAAGTATAAAGTAAAATTATGATTTATATTAATTACAATCGAGTAATATTTAATTCTAACTGTAATTAAGACCTAGGTTTGTGAAAACCTGTCTTTCAGGCCATCAATTTACATCAAACATTTAAAAAGAAGACATCAATAATTAGTATTAGTTAAAAAAAAATATTAGAACCTAAATTAAAAAGAAGATATAATATTTTCAATGACATAGAGTGACTATTTGAGTATATTACTTATTTTAAAACTAGATTATGTAAGACATATTATATTTAAATAAATTAACAAATATTATTAAAGTATATAAAGTGGACACTATTAGTCATTATATTAGAGTAGGTAGATAGAAAATTTTATTTTAAAATTTCTAGTATTTTTTCCGTGTCTGCATAATTGAGTTTTGCTAAATATTCCTGTACTAGTAGGTTACACCTATTATAACTTAAACTATATATCTTTAAATAATACCAATACGGCTGTCTATAAAACCCGAACTTCTTGCTGCATCCAAGACGGCACTATGGTGTAGACCTGGACGCAAGTGGTTAACTATGGTTGACAAAGTCATTGTTTTATGAGTCAAAATTCTAAAAAAATTAATTACTCCTAAAAACCCGTAAAATAATAAATGCAAGAAACATATTTTTATGAAAGTAACTTTAATTTGAGTGATATTTTTCGTTAAAGTTATTTGTGCAAGGTAATTTTTGTTTTTGTGATTTTTCATATTGTTTTACGTGATGCCATACTTATGTACTTACCAATCCAAACACCTCCAACTACCTAAGTGTGAGGCAGGCTGCCACTTCCAATTTCAAATTCATTTTCTTAATAGAAAAACCCATAACCCATTTTTTGGCCCGATAAGAGATTCGAACCGGGAACCTCAATGGTCTGTGCTGTGTAAACTAGCCACTTGTCCAAAGAGCCGAGTTGGCATTAAAGTTGCAAACTTTAGTAGGTAAGGCTACCGCTGCGCTGACCAGTTCATGCATATAGGTATTTTTTTGGGTTTATACTTATTTCCACCTCGAAAAGTGTAAGTTTTGCGAATAAGTGTATATATTTTGCTCTACGACAATCGTCAGGCGTTGTCAATTTTATTGGAAGTTTGTAGATGGCAACTGAGCAAGAATAATAAAAAATTTGGCAGTGAATAGAGTGCCACTAGCGGCACTTTATCCCCATCGAATAAAGTCCCGCTATTTGCGGCAAAATAGTGGCGCTGCCTCGGCCCGGCTAAAGAGCCGTAAGCATTGCATTGTCATTGTCACTGTCCCTTGTTGTTTTGTTTGATTGTTGAGGTTATTTCGCCGTCCTTTGTATTGATTGATCGTATTTGTTTTAGATAATTATATCAAAAGTCACTACAATGACTGAATTTATGAAAAATGAAGTAGGAAATGAAAATGGCTGAAAGGTAGGTTAGAACTGTGACCACACAATGGGGTCCTTTTAGGCACAAGAGAATGTAATGTTTTAGGAATGTGGTTTTACAGCGAACTAACCTCAACAATCATACAAACTCAATGACAGTGACAATGACAATGCAATGCTTACGGCATTTTAGCCGGGCCGAGGCAGCGCCACTATTATGCTGCTAGCGGGACTCTATACACTGCCAATTTTATTTATCATTCTTGTAATGTTGCCATGATAAATTACCCTGCAGTGGGACAGTAATAGACTAGTATTATATCACAGGTCATAGTAACACTAAATGTAAATACTAATGTGGTTAGGTACCTATGAAACCCTTAAAAGATACAATGCTTGATGGATTCGACTTAGGACCGTCCAAACTGCCTAATATTTCTCTACTTCTCCATTTTCAGTTGTAAAGAAAAAATGCCAGCGTCAATTGAAAAACAACAGAAGGCCAGCAGCATCATTAGTAATGACCGTGACTCTGCCGTACAGACGGCCTTGACTGGCAACACAGTATACTCGCTGCCGAAGCGGACGTCGAAGCGGAGTATGGTGGATCTTGTGCTGATGATCATGGATGAAGACGGACCTGTTCCCATGTTTAACATGAGGCCGGCGAAGGTAGGTACAGCAGACGTAACATAGGTAAAGCTATATCCACATCGACTGTTTGCGCACGAACTGCTCCATGCTTTCATCTCTTTTGTATAAAAAAACCGGTCACCGAAACAAAGGAGGTTCTCGAACCACAGATCGTGCGCGATCATAATGGATACTCGGCTAAGTAATTACATGTCACCTTGTACAGACGCCAGCAGGTCAATCTACACGAAACTGTCAAATTATCCCAATCAACTTTGAACCTTAGACTTTAGTGATAAAGTTGAAAATCTATTAAAGAAATTTGACAGATTGTAGTAGGTTGAGGTGCTGGCGTCTGTACTTCTTTATTTCATTAGACTGTTGTCGCACGTTGCCTTGCTGAGTCTGTTGCCGCCGTACAAAACCAGATTCCGGGCTGGAACTGGAATTTATTAAGCTTCAGAAGTTGTATTAGCAAACACAAGACCGACAAGTCATATAGTCCAATTTAAGGAGGCATAGCTTTGTAGACGGGTATTCGTCATTAATTGTCTATCATTAGGTATAAGGTATGGGGTACGCCTGGCCCTGACTGACGCTTACAGTTCGGCCGTCGAGAAAATGCGTTCCTGACACTTGTCTATTGGATAACTTCTAGTAGTATTATGGATCAAATTCCCAAAACACATATTCGTTAGTATGAAACTGACAGGTGTCAAAAACGCATTGTCTCGACGGCCGAAGTGTAGGGTATATCTGCAGTGCTATTCTGTAACCATCTCACCGTGAAAACTTAGGTGAAGTGAGCTCGGAGTGAGCTGTCAGTCCCTAGCACCAGGTGGAATGACAGCTCACTCCGTGCTCACTTCACCTAAGTTCTCACGGTGAGATGGTTACAGAATAGCACTGCAGGTGGAATGACAGCTCACTTCACGCTCACTTCACCCAAGTTTTCACCGTGAGATTTTTACAGAATAGATCGGCTTATCTCTGTCCTCAGAGCGGGTGTATTATGAAGCATCAAGCCACTCAACGCCATCTTTTTTGGTTACGAATGAAGTTGCGAGGAATGGCGGTATACTTTCTTTAAGGCTCCATGTCTGTGCTGCACTGGAACAGTGATGGCTTTCTAAAACGTAATTTTACGGTCCCATCAACGTCTGAATCTCGTCTTCTTTTTCAAGCTTTAAGACCCGTATTATCTACAGAACCTCACTCAATACTCAAGAATTACTTAAAACTCGTTTAAAGCCTTTGATTGGTTGAAACTAGTTTTAAGTAATGCTTGAGTCTTGAGTGAGGTTCTGTAATACGGGCCTAAGGCTGACTGTCCACTGGAGCGGAGAAGAGAGGAGCGGAGCGGAGCTCTGCCAATATTAAACAATGGAATTGCATAAAATCTCTGCTCCGCTTCAGTGGACAGGGATATGCGAACTAGTTTAAAAATTCATCCAAAACCGGGAAGCGGAGTGGGGAGGAGGAGAAAAAACATGGCCGCGGGTCCGCTCAAACTACTCGTTGCGTGAACTCGGCCTAACTCTGCACAGTCCGCAACTCCGTTCCGCACTACCTCGCTCCGCATCAATGGACAGACACAGTCCGCAACTCCACTCGGCATACTCCCTCGCTCCGCTCCGCTACCTCGCTCCACGTCAATGGACAGGCTGCCTGTCCACAGGAGTGGAGCGAGGCAGAGGAGCGGAGAAATGTGCCAATAGGAGTGGAGCTCTGAAGCGGAGTTTAGATTCTATTGTCTAATATTGGCACAATTCTCTGCTCCGCTGCCTCGCTCCGCTCGAGTGGACAGGCAGCCTAAGACTCCTCGCCAAAACTGTCACATTTTGTTTATAATTCAGAAACCGCGCAATGCAGTTGACCAGTTCTACGATGAGCATCAAGTAGAGTACGAGGGGAGGGGTCATTCACCCCTCGAGCAGATCAATCGAGTCCACACTCACAACAATGCCTTTCCGAAGATGCATGATGAGCTGGATAAGCGTCGGTCTATAGCACAGGTTTGTACCTAGTTTGTTTTTACGTGATTTGTTGGCAAACAACTAATAGCTGCCTCGTTGGTCTGGTCTCCTGGTCATGAGGTCTTGGGTTCGATTTCCAGGTCGGGCAAAGTGCAGCTTGGAGTCTGGATTTCTGCCCGGTTGATGGCAATAGGCTCGCTCCCTATTATATCGTGATAACTGGCAAAATGTGGGTGTACTAAAGGTATACCTCTGCCCAAGACATCGGGGAAACCAGACGTGATGTTTGTTAAGTATGTGTGATGGCAAACAAGCCGATGCGACGGTCCACTTGATAAGAGGGTTTACGCACCGGATTAGATCCGAATTCGAATCGAAGATCCGTGTTCATTCCGTCCGAACTGAAAATATTTAAATTTATTCAGGCTGACATTTTTCGGATTCTGATATGCATGGTAAGGTTGTGAGTTTTGTAATACAAATACAAGCATTCGACAAGCGTCCGTGCTGAATCGAATTGAATCTGAATCCAAAACAAAACTGAAAAATATGTCGGCGTCTTGGCGACGAGAAAATAACTCTTTCCAAAGCAGTCGGCGAAAAAAGTGGATTAACACGTCAGTTTTTACAATCTTAATTATACATTAAAATCGGAACACAAATAAAATTAAAAGACTGATCTCCTAGCTCTTATATGAGAATGTCCCTACGCAAAATACTTACACACTTGGACATAGAGTTGCAGATTCCAGCCCAAATCACTGAATGAATTGTTGAAATTCATGTTTCGAATAATTTTGTGTCAATTTATACACAATTTGAAATAAGATTAGACATTTAAACAAACCTTTTTTACAGTCCTTTCAACCGATTCTGACTTCTATACCGGAGGCATAAGAATGGCATTAAAACCAAAAAGTACAGTTACAATACCAACTGTTTACTGCAGCTGCCATTTGTGATGTCACCAACGCAATAGAACTCAAAATCGGTTGAACGGACTGTAAAAGAGGTTTAGTTAAATGTCTTATCTTATTTCAAATGGAGTATAGATGATGTGTAAAAGTATTATTTTTGTCGCTGACCGTATCTAGTGCCCACTTTGAATGACCAAACTTACCATTATTTGCCATATTACAGGTGGGTATGACCGGCTTGGGCAGGTGCCAAACGGCATTAAGAGCGGTATGTATGTGCTTTCATCCAATTATCTTTTTATTTTATTTATTTAACAGTTTATGTACATATAAAAAAAAAGAAAAGAAATAAAGAAAATACGTTTATTTGCGGTATACATGACGCAAGGAAAGAACAAAACACGAAAATAACAATTTGGAGGAAAATATGCGTCACATCCACGCAAAACGGCCATAGCTCAGCATAATGCTGCGACCCTAGGCGAGACCGAGTCCCAGCACTGGTTTTCAGCGACAGCCAGCAAATAAACACAACATAAACATTCAGAAATCTCTTCCAGCGTACTTGCCTTTTGTTTTGCTTCTGAGTCATCACTTTTCAGAAACCGGGTATTTGTCTTGTAGGTGTTCCCTTCCCTTAACATGTAATTCACGAGATTATTAAAGAAAAAAGCATGTATTTATCATAAACTAGTGACCCGCCACTGCTTCGCACGGGTGGCGGGTTCAACATCCCAATGTTCATACGGTTAAAAAAAAGCGGCATGAAACTGCCAAGAAGCTGTCTAATCGCAGTTCCTTAATAGCCGAGGAAAGGTCACTGATCCCTGTCAGTCATGGCGCCACGCCGCGCGCCGTCAGCCATAATTATTTTGCTGCGCGTAATTTTAAATCTGTGATATCTTTTATAGTTTTCATTTAAATGATGTAATGTGCTGGCATATGTTAATTTAAATAGTTCCTTTTAATAACATATTTGATCAGATAAGGATTAATAATATACTGGTCAAAATAGCTTCTGAAATAACAAAATTTTTTTTGTGAAATTCTGAATGATATCGCAGACTTTTCTGTTGATTTTGTTAAGATATGCAATCCAATAGAACATATTTTTTACCTATCTGTAACGATTTAGTCAGCGCACGCCATGTAAGCGCTAAAAAAAAAGCCGTTTTCACGATTTGACAAAACGGCAAGTTTTCAGTACTACGTTTTCGTTTAATGTACATTCTCTAAATGATGTTGAAAACCTCATCAAACTCCGTAGTGTATTTTAGATGAACAACGCGGACATACTGCGTTTGTTTTATAATTTGAGAAATTTGATATAGAGATGTATAAATTCTCAGTTTTCACACAATAATAAATATACCTAAGCAAACTATAACTCTATTTGAATTAAAATTAGACATTTAACTAAACCTTTTTTACAGTCCGTTCAACCGATTTTGACTTCTATTGCGTTGATGGCATGACAAATGGCAGCTGCAGTAAACAGTTGGTATTGTAACCACTTTTTTGCTTTTAATGCCATCCTTATGCCTACGGTATAGAAGTCAGAATCTGTTGAACGGACTGTTACAGAACTGGACTATTACAAATGCAGTATATGTCCTAACTAAATCTTATTATAACGAAGGTATTAATTATATATAAAACAAAGGAGATATATACAAAACAATGGTTAGACCTGCTGTCTTGTATGGATCCAGAATGTTGGGCCACAAAAGGGATGAATGAAAGGCAATTGCATGCAGCTGAGATGAGAATGCTTAGAGGGATAAAATAAGAAATGAGTATATAAGAGGAAGTCCCAAAGTGACACCGGTGAGTGAAAAGTTGTGTGGAAATCGGTTGTTATGGTAATATAGTAATAGTAATATAGTAATAGTAATATCATTTATTTGCTAAAAACATGGTATAAAAGATGGTAGGTAATGTTAATAATGTGAACAAACATGTTTTGCTTAATAGATATAAGCATGCAAATTTTACATGCATAACGAAACAATGATCAGTCATCATGCGATTTTATGTTCCAGGAACTCCCTAACACTGTAAAAACTATTAGCAGATAGCCACTTGTATAATTTAATTTTGAACGATCTTGTATTTAAGTTTTTAAATTCATTTGGTATTCTATTATATACCTGGACACACATAAACATGCAGCTTTTATTATATTTCGCAAGCCTTGGGAGGACATCTAACACGAGCCTGTAGGGGTCGCGCCTGCTGCGATAATTTACATCGCTTGCTTTCGCAAACAATTCTCTATGCCTACACACAAACACACAAATTTCAAAAATATAAAGAGACGGCAGAGGTAACAAATCAAGTTTCTTAAACACCGGGTATGGGAATGTGATGCGGAGGAATGAAGAAAATGTCGTGAGGAAAGTTTAGAGTATGAATGTCGATGGTTAAAAGAATAGGGGAAGACCAAAGAAACGAGGGATGGACTGTGTGGAAGATGATATGGCTAGAAAGGGAGTGACTACCGAGATGACGACTGATAGAGAAGTATGGAAGAAAGGGATATGTTGCGCCGACCAGAAATATATTGGGTTAAGGGCAAGAGAATGAACGTAGGTATTAATTATAATTCTAACTTATAATAATCTTCCTCAAGAATTGGACAATCAAATGCAAAATCCGACTGGTAGCAACAGAGATTAGCGCGTTCAAACAAATAAACTCTTCAGCTTTGTTATGTTAAGCATATATTTTGTTATTCGGAATACTTCGGAAATCTGCATCCGGTTAGACTGGAAGCTGACCTCAACATAGTTGCGAAAAGGCTAGGTACAATTGACGATGATGAGATTGTGCTATCCGAGTCGCCATGATTTTAATGAACTGTATGGGGACTAATTGTTTAAGACGCAGATATATGCCAGTGACCTTGAGTGGTTAGCTTGCGTGTTATAAGTACTGAGCTCACGCAACGCGTCGTACGTCAAGCCAGTAATAGGACTCGCCCATCCAGCAGCGCTGCCCCAAATTAGACGCATTATTAATTTATTATACATAAAACAAAAAGTATTTTAATAAAACACGTATACTAAAAGATCAGTAATTAAATTATCTTTAAAATGGTGAAGTTGTCAGAAAAATACGCTTGATAGATTTTGCGTGATTCTCAGTTTTTTATCCGCGTTAGACATAACTTTAAAAATTAATTTCTCTATGTAATATAAAATTAATCTAAAATATTCACAGATTAAGTTATTAAGAAAATGCTCTTATATAACATATATTTTTTTCAAATCATTAACACTACTCGTTTAGACGTGATCTTCAGTATAAAATCATTAAAAGATGGATAGATAGATAGAATACTCTTTATTGTACACCATAAAAAACAGACATAAATTTAGAAATTTTACAGACAACCTTTAAGTCGATTATTGTCGCCTTAAAACTTGATGATGATTTGAAGGAAAACTAGGATTATCAGTGCAAGTTTATTTCTGTGCGTGAATTTAAATACTTGATGCTGTTATTTAAATTCATCGGTTGTAAACCTTTAGCAGATTTTTAGTGCGGATATTAATTGCTGAGGTCCATTCTTCCAGCGAAGAAGCTGTATCTCAAAACTGTTTAAGCTTTATTCATTAAAGTCCATAGTGTGCGTTTTATACAAGATTTAAATTTCGTTTCATTCAGTTGAAGTATGTGGGGAGGTATTTTATTGTAACATTTTAAACAGTACCCCATGAAGGACGGGTCTACTTTAGCCAGTCTGAAACCCGGTTGAACTAATTGGTCCCTATTTCTAGTACTATAATTGTGTCTTTCACCTCTTTTACTGGAAACATTAAGATTTTTCCTGACGTAAAGAAAATAAGAAAGAAAATACGTTTATTTGCGGTAAACATGACGCAAAAAAAGAACACAAAATTAAAAAAAAGAAACAAGTTTATGGAAAATATGCGTCACGTGCATGAAGTTTTCATATTTAATAACCGCACTCCCAATACAAGTAATCCAGGCTACCGTGTAGGTGATGATTTGATGATCCTATATTCGGTGCCAGACTTCTGATAATATCAGCTTGTTACTGTACCATTGCAGGGCAAAGGCTTCTTATACAGAGAAGGCACGAGCATTGATCACCACGCTTGCTCAAGACGGGTTGGCGATTTCAGATTATTAACTTACTACAAGTCCAGCTATCTAATTATGCAACACATTTTCTTAAAATGTTAAGACTAATCTGTTTCATTTTGACAGTTCAACAACATTCATTGCGTTATTTACGTTGTTGAGCAGATTTTTTTCTTTCGAACTTCTGAAGCACTGGATTAGCAATCTGTTTCAAAACGTTTCAATTAGGGTACAGGGTTCTTCATGATGTTTTCCTTTATTGATGTCAATAATGTCCAAGACAAACTCAGAAAATGCATATGAATTGAAAAAGTCACATCGGTACTTGCCCTGATTTGAACCTAACCTCGTGCATCAGAGGCGAGGTCTTAACCACTGGGCCATCGCAACATGACAGAACATAAGAGACCCACACAGTCAAGCTAATTTGAAATGACTCAAAACCTGAAAATGTCAGGTTATTCCAGATTTCCTTCATTCGATTTGACTAATTCCTTACTCCTTATTCCATTTCAGGGAGCATATTCGTCCAATCAATATGTAACTGCAAAATTCGACCCAAAATGTCCAAAATGTATCGAACGCAAAAAACGAGCAGAAGAACGGAAGAGAAAGCGACCACTTTGCAAAAAGTGTAGAGCAGAACTAGATCGAGAAGATTCTAAAAACAAAACGGATCGGGTCATAAAAAATAGAACTCCGAAGCCTAGAAAGCAGCAAACTAGGTGTCGGTCAACGAAGGCTTTGAAACCTTCAATAATTTGTTCGAATAAATGTTTCCAATGCTACCTTACGACCGAAAAAAAAACCGTATCGACATTTAAATCGTACGATAATTTATTAGCACATGAGATTACATCGCCTAAACTGACGCCGAGTGTAAATATTAAGGAAAAACATGAAAAGAATGTATTGAAGAGTAGATCGTCTCACAAAAAAAGAGTAAATAAGAAACCGGCGTCTTTAAAATCTGATGTTAATACGGGGAACCCGGATACGGAAACGTTCCCGTCTGTAAGCAGTTACAATAGTTTTATGTCAACGGAACACGAACCGATGGTCGAGTGAGTTTTATTTTTCTTGGGAAATCGTGAGTACGTCTTGGTTGTCTCTGTCAAAAATTTGAAGGTTAATCGTTTCGCGCCATTTCAAAGCGTCCTACCATAGATAATGGCGGTTGTGTAATATTTTTGAAATAAATTGTCGGTGGTATTTTATTTTGTTTTTATTTCATCGTCATCAGTCTATTGACTATCCTGCTGAACATAGGCGTCTCCAATTGCACGCCATTCAGCTCGATTCTCGGCAACTCTCATCCAGATGCTACCAGCCACCCTGTGAAGCTCGTCGCTCCACCTAGCCTGACGTATGTCTTACCTTACGTTTGCCGATTCGCGGTCTCCGCTCAAGAACACGTCTACCGGACATCGGTTCTACGGCTAATATGACCGGCCTATTGCCACTTCAGGTTGCTTATTCTGTGAGCTATGTTGACGACTTTGGTTCTCTGCCGGATCACCTCGTTCCGGATTCGATCCCTCAGAGTTATGCTTAGAGTCTCAAAGCTTAGTCCGTTTCAAAGCTCACTGAGCGACCTGGAATTTATGGACCAGCCGTAACGTGAGTGTCCACGTTTCGGCTTCGTAAGTCCTAACAAG
Organism: Xanthia icteritia; assembly: GCA_949128155.2. NCBI lineage: Eukaryota > Metazoa > Arthropoda > Insecta > Lepidoptera > Noctuidae > Xanthia > Xanthia icteritia. The sequence goes on along the minus strand of OY855862.1, from coordinate 4,123,910 downwards.
CAGGAAGCACTGATTGAAGATCTTCGTCTTGGAGCTCTGTGGAATACGCGACGAGAAGACTCGACGAAGCTTCCAAAACGCTGCACAGCCCAGCAGAATTCTTCTGTTAATCTTCCTCTCAAAGTTGTTTTTACCAAACTGCAGAGTTTACCTGAGGTAAACGTATTCTCGAACAACTTCGAGAGCACCGCCTTTGACAGCAATCGTTTCCGAAGTGACGTGTTCGTTGAACATAACCTGCGTGTTGTCCAAGTTCATTCGGAGACCAATGCGTACAGATGAATGAACTAGGCCGTCTAGCATCTGCTGCAAGTCGTGCAGCGATTCAGGCAGTATGAGGATGTCATTTGCAAATCTCAAGTGTGAGATGTTTTCGCCGTTGATGTTTATGCTCGTTCTTCCCAGTTCAGCGTCTGAAACACATCCTCCAATGTGTTAGAGAACAATTCCGGGAAATTACGTCCCCTTGTCTCACCCCTCGACGTAGGGGGATATGTTCAGTTCGCTGGTCCTGAATTTGGACGGTCATTGTCGCGTTTTCATAAAGACATCTCAGCACTTGAATGTATCGATTCGACATCGCTGCAGAGACTCCAAGAGTCAAAAGCCTTCTCATCCGCAAACGCAAGACTTATAGGCCGATTACAGGCGATAATACTCTTCGGACTTCTGTATAATTTGTCGCACTGTGTGGATGTGGTCTATGCCATAGACCATTTAAGACTCTATGGTGCTGTATCCTCCTCAAAACCTGGCCTACTCCAGTGGCTGAACCTCGTCGAGTCTTTGTGCTAGACGATTCGTAACTTATGCAGGGTGGATTTTTGAGATGGGGCATGGCAGTAAGGGCAACTACCTTAACCGTTGTAGCTACAGCAAAACGGTCTTACGAGACTGTTCTTAACTTTTTGAGACATTTGACAGATTTTGAAAAAAAATACAGTCATCAAGATAATCGTCACTAATCGTCTTTTTTATGCCAATCGATCCTGTTTCTTATAAGGATCAAAAAACTATTGTACCAACTGAGCCTTGAGTAGCTTTTAAGCTACGCTTGCCGCAATTGGTCCGTAGATGGGTGACCATCTTAACATACCGAGACTCTCATGTCGGAAAGCACGTCAAGCCGTTGGTCCCGGCTATCATTCGTGGATCTTTGACAGTCGTTACGAGTCATCAGAAGCCCGAAAGTCTGACAACCAGTCTTACCAAGGGCTATCATATTATCCAGTAACTGGTTGTAGGGTCAGACAGGCAGTCGGTCCATGTAAAATACTGGTATTCAGTTGCATCCGGTTAGACTGGAAGCCGACCCCAACATATTTGGGAAAAGGCTACGCAGATTAATGAATCATTCAAGTTTTAATTAATTTGAACGCATGGTTTGTTATTTTATGGGTTATCCAGCAGTTTTGGACGTAACTTCACCCTTTTTCTGGAGAAACGGGAGTCGCTCTTGCATACATAAGCACCCTTGGTTGGTGGAGAAGAGATCGCCAAATTTCGTCTACCACCAACGGACAGAAGCCTTTAAATGTCAGCAGGGAAATAAAAACTAAAACTCTGGCTAAACTGAAGTGAATTCCATGCGGGATGCGGGACTAAATCCACTCTCGCCAATTGTGTGCTGTTGCCGCGACTTCGTCTGCCATCCAGGATGAAAGGTAGCCTATGTCCTTTTCCAGGTCATGGTCTACCCATGTGTCAAATTTCATCCAAATGCGTTAAGCCGTTTTAGCGTGAAAGCGTAACAAAGAAACATATACCTAAATAAACTAAATTTCGCATAATATTAGTTAGGATGTAGATATCGCGTGACTTAAGAGAGAACAGGGCCTGCGAATCTCCATACAAATGTATTCCCCTTTTTTCTTCCTGAATAATGCCTCTAGAGCATTCATATTTTTCCCTAAAATCAAGGTCTGCTGTAAACACGTCCCTGATATTTCCTTTTTTTTCAGCAACTTATTGGTAAAGAAAATATGACCCTCCAAAAATTACAAATAAGATAAAAGAAAATGATAGGAACCTAGACATACTCTTTCTTAAAAAATGTTATGTAAAAAATAATTGAATCGGCTCTGTTTTCGAGGAGAAAAAAGGAGAATACGAAACGTCGATCTCGTAAATTTTTTTGTGATATAATCGGTCTGAGCTGCAGTTGTCCCTATCGCACTCTACGGAGGCAGACTTGAGGTAAGACGACGGCAATAGTTTCTTCAAATACCTATTTTACAAATTCCGAGCAACAATCACTTAACAATCGACATGCGCCAGTCTCGCATCCCGCGCAGGTTTCGCCTCAGTGTGGGGTGTTCCACGGACCCGAACTGGGCCTGCGACCATTATCACTCTCACTTCCCTCTCACAGAAAAAAATCTTGAGTCCCAGTGGGAACTATATAGACTGAAAATGATTATAATAGGGGCATTTAAATTATTAGTAAACTATTTCTTACGTACGCGTTTATTATACGGCACAATGATAACAGATGGTTCACTCCGCGTTTTAGGTTTGTACGCGGCAGGCTCGTCTTGGTGGGCCAATTCAGTGCGTGTAACTTAGTCGGAAGATATAAGAGGTACGCAATAGAAAGAGAGGCAATTTCTGGGTGAATATAACTGTAGGTAATCAGCGCTAAATTGCACTTTATTGTGTCGTAGCAAGAGTCGCTTTTTATTTAAATGATTTTGCGGAATGAACCATCTGTATTCAATTGTGCTCACGGAAACGTACTAGGTACCGGTAAACTGCCCTAACTTTGCCTGGCGTCCTAAGTTTGCCTATAATGAAAATGATGTAATATCTTTTTCATTTTACTTGTATGGCAATCGAAACTTAAAGCTGTCTATAAAATCTCAAAGTTTCGATTGCCATACAAGTAAAATGAAAAAGATATTACATCATTTTCATTATAGGCAAACTTAGGACGCCAGGCAAAGTTAGGGCAGTTTACGGTACTGTATCGGGCGTCGGCATGATATTTTCCGACATCTTCAACAATCATAGTCATATTTCAGCTAATGTACACAAAACCTTAATGAATTATACACCTAAACCTTCTCGATGAATCACTCCGTCCATTGATGAAAACCGAATTAAAATCCGTTCGGTAGTTTTTGAGTTTATCGTGTTCCTTTGTTTTATAATACGTAATGACGTAGTGATAGCTCAGTGATGGTCACCATGTCATCGACTCATCGTCGGTACGGGGGACTACCTTTTCCTCAACACAACTTTAACCGATGAATTTCTGGGGTTTACCTTTACAATACGAGAAATAAGTTTCTGTCTATAAACAATTACTGGCTATGGCAAAATATAGATTGCCATCCACACGCTCAGAAGACTGGCTGGCTGTATTGTGTTGACATTACGCATTTCCTGTTTATAGGTACTTTATTATAATTATAGTGAAACCAGTCGCCTGGGACAATAAAAATATGATTTTCCTAGAATATAGAGCGCATCATCTTTCCGACGGTGGGCTTGGTGGTTTAAAGGCGAAATTGTTCTACCGGTGTCGCATCGCGCCTGTCTGCGCGAGCGTTAAGGCCGTCGTGCGAATACGCGATCGTCGCGCTCATTATGTCACTTTTTGTTCGGTGAACCTGAACACGGTCTGGCGCCGACTGAGGTCGTTATCTGGTTTTCGAACAATAAGTGGCATATGCATGAAATGCACACGGCTTGTCTATTATCTAATACCTCTAAATATTACAGTAGCAATGTCCATATGAGGTAGCGCGCCTGGGCCACCGCACAGAGCGCCAGACGTGAAGGGGCGCCGAAGAGTACTTGGGGGCCTTAGTTCCGCAGTAAGTCAGGGACAGTTTGGTGTTGGAAACCCCGACATCATCATTATCATTTCAGCCGAAAGATGTCCACTGCTGGACATAGGCCTCCCCCAAGCACCGCCACTTTTGACCGATTCTGTGCCTCCCGCATCCAGCAGATTCGTGCGGCCTTCACAAGGTCATCGGTCCATCTTGTGGGAGGCCTTCCAACGCTACATCTTCAACATCGGCCATCTGTTCTGCGAACAATGTGCCCCGTATGTATGCAAATTGATATAAATATAGGAAGCAAAAATTTCCATTTGGCCTCGCTCTTGTATCCTACATTTTCCTAGTTCTCGAAGTTTTCTGCATGAGTCGACAAAGTAACTCCTATTTTTGTATAAGTGTGTACAATTGAACCTATACGAGAAAGGGGGTATTTTTTTTAAAAGCTCGACACGCTCGCTCTTGCGTCCCGCATAATCGACAAAGTTTCTCCTATTTTTGTTTGAATGGGTAATAGATAACCTAAACTTTTCGCGGCGGGGTGCTAAAATTTCTCGCCCCTGTACTCCCCGCGAGTGGAGAGGGGTGCCGTAAAATCTCGCTCAGGGCGCCGGTGGTGCTAAAACCAGCTCTGCATCAAGTGCCTACTTGTTTGTTGCAATTAACATAAAAAAGACGGTAACACTAGCTTGCCTACTACTCTTTGTCAAGAACAAGATATACAAGAATGACATCTACTACAAAACTGTACAAATTATAACATACCGAAGAATCTAGTAGGCGTGACAACTGACAGTCAATTAATCAACCACCTTGCAGCTTGCATTACAGGTTTAATAAATAACAAGTGAAGGAAAACTAACTACATATTTTACAAAAAACAAAATAATATCGTATGCATAACAAACTAGAGTGGGTGGTTCAATGGCTTATGTCAGGGGAAGGCATTCTGTTTACTCGTGAATCTCGCGTCCCCCACTCAAGGGGGAATGATGTAGGAAAATTATAAAGCCTATAATCAGCCTACACACCTGGAATAAAAGCCTCCTCTCTGTGAGAAGTATATAGGTAAGTAGGTCGGTAGTAGGTAAGTGGGTCTGTGTAACGTACCCACCATGCGCTGACGTCATGCCGATGGCCTCAGGATGTTTTCCTTAACCGTTTCGAGAGCAGTGGTCTTAAATAAATTATTATATTAAATAATTATTGATTTGTACGAATACCTGTGCAGCAATTAATAAAGCTACGGGGTACTATCCTTTCTGCCTGCTTGAATGTTCCCGTCCTGTGCAGCGGATGGGTTAAATCAAAAGTTACTTCCTAACTAAGCTGAGTGCTAAGGCGGTTGCTTGCCCGGGCCCCGGGCGCGGCAGATTGTCTTTCTCCTGATTACCCAGGTATATAGGCATCAGGTCCGAATACTGCTGTACTGCATGAACCTATGGCAGACTCAGCATAATGTGAATTTTAATGTTTATAATTCTTCTACCCTTATCCTAGTATATTTGGGTTCGGCGCAATTGAGTAGGTACTTATAAAATTGGAAAATCTTTTCATAATATTTGATGATATTTTGATAATCCATTACACGTAAACGACCTAATGACTGATTGACGGTCATCAACAGGGTCATTATTAAAATCATTGCTGTTACCCTACCAATTAACATTTATATATGATCACTAACAATTTCTAAGAGTCACACTACCTGTTCAACCTCGTTGCGTTACAAAGTATGCTTACCTATGTATGTATATTAATGTGACTAACAAAACCTTGGAGGCTCAGTTCGCGCGAGATTCATATTCATATAAGACGTTTCCTTATCAAATCCACTGCCGTGTGAGATCGAATAAAAAAAACATGAATTAAAAATTAAAAACAGATAATAAATTGATAAGTTTTGACAGCAATTTTGGCGCGAATTGGGTTTTTAGGTTATGATTATTTAAAAATTTGTTATTTGGAAAATGATTTCCAAAATGAATGTGAGCGTGTTTCTAGTTATATTTTGTTGTGTAAAAGTTGTGTTATTACAAGGAACCGGTTCGGGAAATGACGGAAACTGTAAGTACTTTGTCTCTCTTTGTACACGTACGTTTTTTTTCTGAAAAAAAGTGCTGAGCAAGCGTATAACCTTGTTATTCCTAATATAGAATAAATATTTTTTGTTTGTTGATTGTCTGCATTCGTGCAACTGATTAAAACATATCAGTAAAAAAAATATAATGACAAACCAGATGGCTTATCGTGGTACAAAAAAATTGCAAAAATTGAATAGTCAAACAAACTTATTTACTTGAATTAAAGTATTTTTTTTGCGTTTTTTAAAATATGTAGAGATTGACATGTTTAATTTTTTTCTTCAAGTAATTCTAGAGAAAATATTACTTTTTTATAGATAAAACAAATATTAACCACAGACAAGTAAAAATATAAGCTTATCTATTATTATCACTTATATTACATTATTTATTACATACAAATAAATAAAATTGAAGTGCCTGTTTGTAATGTCAAAATAACAGCTTTTTACTAAATACTTTTACAAAAAAAAACATTTTTCTAAATTTTTTGTTTGTTTCTTTTGGCTAATCTCCGAAACGGCGAAACGGCGATGATGAGATGAATCGAGCTGATGTTATAAGGAGTTACTTTTATTTTAGAAAAAGATTTAGGGCACACGCGGGAGAAGCCGCGGCCTGCAGCTAGTTTTATCTTCCATAAAATACAATTTGCTTAAACACGTTTTTATCTCTCTCCATCTAGTATTCTGTAACTTTATTGCGTATAAGTAATTCTATTTTTCTTTCTTCCTCGTTGGTCTAGTGGTCGCAAGCGCCCCTGCTGAGCATCCTGGGTTCGATACCCGGGTCAAGCAAAGAGATATTGGGTTTTTCTATCCGGAATTTCTCAGTAGCAGTCCGGAGTCTGGATTTGTGCCCGGTTGATGGCAATAGGCTCGCCCCCTATTACGTGGGACTTAAAACATGACTGGCGAAATGTGGGTGCACGCCTCTGTCCACCCTCTGGGGAAATAAGGCATGATGTTATGTAAAAAACTTAAACTCTTCAACACGCAATCTTTAATTTAATGTTTTTATACAGGACGGTAAAAAAGAATTAAATCCCCCATTTATGACGTAAGCGACGCGACGTCCGTCTAAAAACCGGTTTCTTGTAATAGGTTGTTCAAAAAACCCAATCTTCGTTGGTGCAGTAATGTTCGAGGTAACTGGAAAAGTTCGTAGATTTATAACAGAGGTACATAAAGGCAGTGGTAAACCAGTCCAAGCTGGCCCCTTATAGCCGATTCCTATAATTTACGGACCAATATTGCTTAAAATTAAGACTTTTGTCTTTAACAATCACTAGTTTCTGCCCGCGACTTTGCTGGCTATCTAATGCAAAAAGAATTTTTCAAATCCGACTGGTAGTTCTGGAGATTACCCCCTACATACAAACGAACAAACAAACAAATTGTACCTCTTTATAATATTAATATTTTTCATTATTTTTTTTTAAACATATTAATTACATTTTTAAATATTTTTATAAAAATAAAAATAGTGACCCATCGGCATCAGGAACAGGGTTCAAGTTGCCGTTGGTCAGGGCTCTAGAGAGAGGAACCTCCTCACTATGCGTGCCGTGTCTTGGAGTACTGCTTTCTGAATCAAGCCCTTGAGCCAGCCGCGCAATGAGAGCCTCCTGAGGTGTTGGTCGAGGCTCTCTATTAGGCCATTAACCGTTACGATTATCAGTACAATGATTGCAGAGTCCACGTGCCATAAGTCGAATACCTCGTGTGCTAAGTCAAGATACTTGTTTTTTTTTATTTCTCGTCATGAGGGACAGCGATATCAACAATTATTGCACGGCGCTCTCGTAGATCTATCACCACCATATCTGGCTTAATGGCTTCAATAGTCCTGTCTGTTATGATAAATCGGTTCCAGTACAATGTGGCGTGACCATTCTCGAGAACTGGGTCGGGCACACACCTGTAGTATGGTACTTTGGATTCCACAGGGGTACTGCAAGGCAAGTGGCTGGTGGATAATCCTAGCCACTAGATTGTGTCTGTGTAAGTACTCGCCGTTAGCAAGACGAGAACAACCGGAAACAATATGTCGGATTGATTCACCGGGACGGTGGCGTGCCCGACAGGTATCAACCGTACCGTCCTTGACAATGTCCTATAATTATTCGTCATGATAACTTAATCCCACAGACAAATCTACGGTTTCCCCGAAGAGATCGCCGAAACTCAGCCAGGATACAGACGCTAAAAAGTCTATATCAGGCCCATGGAGGGCCCGCAAAAAGCATCCGTGAAGCTCTTTGCCTTGCCAGACTTCCTTACGATCGTTAGTATCAGGTTTGCGCCAGTTCTCTTTCGCCAAAGAGAGCGGGGTGAGGCCCTTGTCCACTGCGACCACATCTCGGTGCATCCCCACATCAGTTTGAAGGAATATTCCCTGACACTGTAAATCTCGCGTTTGTGCAGAGTTTTAGCATTTAAGAAACCTCGACACCCACACTTCCGCGGGATGTACAGTCTCATCACTGATGACCGTGGGTGATGCATCCGATAAGCCGTCAGCAATGTACGGACCTTCCTATTGAGAGCGTCAAATTCGGTCAAATTCCATTTGAGTATGCCGAAAGAATACATCAAAACCGGCATGACCCAACCGTTGAAGCCACGCACCTTGTTTCCGCCTGGAAAAAGACTATTTAACATTTTATTCAGACGGCCAAAGAAACGCTCCCTCAACGATTGTTTCATGTCGGTAACATTGATTTCTAATGCTTCCGATATACCCAAATACTTGTAGGTTTCAGTTGAGGAGAGGGATCTAGTGTATGGAATCCGAGAGCTGGGTTCCCACAGATTCCATAATCCCCCCTCGCTTTACATGCATGACTGCACATTTGTCCACACCAAATTCCATTCTGATGGCGCTTCTGAACGTTTCTGTTACCTTCAGTAGCTCCATCAGTCGCAAATTGTTGGGGGCAAAGAGTTTCAGGTCGTCCATGTAAGGGAGGTGAGATATCACCTGACCACCTCTTCTCAACCGATAGCCTAGACCTGAATCCTCCAGCAGTGTGCTTAGAGGATTCAAGGCTAAGCAAAACCAAAGCGGACTCAAACTATCGCCCTGGAATATTCCCCGTTCAATCCTGATCGGTTCATCGATCCCCGCATCTGTCGACTTTCTGGATAGAGAAGGACCGTCCACCACTGCCCCATACACGACATCAAAAAGGTCTCGTTTGTACAACTCCAACACCCTAATGAGCCATGTATGTGGCACCGAATCATAGGCCTTCTTACAATCTATCCAACATGTCGACAAATCCTTCCGGGATCCACGGACCTGTTGGCTTATGGCCATGTCTATAAGGTGCAGCGCCTTAGTACCGCGGGACCTATTCTTACATCCATTCTGAGACACAGACATAATTGAGTTGTTATCGATATGTTGTGCAATGTTTACTCTAAGAATGGATGTAAGAACTTTATAGATCGTCGGTAAACATGTAATTGGTCTATAGTTTTTAGGTTCTGCAGTACGATTTATGGAGCAGGTGGGTAACTCCTGGCGTAAAGTACAGTGGTAGCGACCCAGTCTCTAGAGATGACTGGAATTGCGAGGCTAAGCAGGCGTGTGACTTTTGTAGCCATTTAATTAAAAAAATGTGATATTATTATTATATAATTAGTAAATTAGTAATTGGTAATTAGTGAGGAGTTCGTAACTAAGTAATAACAGCCGCACGGGTCGATCTATCAGGTTAAGCTACGCTTGCCGGGGTTGGTCTGTGGATGACCGAGACTCCTCCGTGCTTCAGAAAGCACGTTAAGCCGTTAGTCCCGGCTGTCATTCGTGGATCTTTGAAAGTCGTTACGGGTCGTCAGAAGCCCGAAAATCTGACAACCAGTCTTACAAAGGGCTATTGTATTACCCAGTTACTGGGTTGTGGAGGTCAGATAGGCAGTCGCTCCATGTAAAATACTGGTATTCAGTTGCAGCCGGTTAGGCTGGAAGCCGACCCCAATATAGTTGGGAAAAGTATAGGCAGATTGATTGAATGAATTTATTAGTAATTAATATAGATGAAAAAAAGACCTCATAGCTCTGCATAGTAGACCCTCCCATGTAGAAGTAGCTAACACAGGTAAAATTAGCTTACGAATTTATTATATGCCCAGTCTGGTAATAAAAAATGTTACCATCATTGTTAAGCAAAACGATTCGTTTTTTTTATCGGAACCGACCATTAATCTATTCAAGGTCAAAGTGTTAGCACTGACGTCCCATCGACAATAGAGCGTCTTGTATATTTTAAAATGTCCGTCTTGTAGATTATGAAAAAATTACGTACACGTATTTTTTCTTTTTACACTTTATCAAAAGATTACGGCGATACATTGAGTTAAAATGTGCCATGACGTCACTAGTATGTAGATTTTATACTTACTTGTGACGTATCAACCCCCACTCCCCAACTTTAATGCGTTTTTATCTAAGTCATTTTTTATTAATATGATAAAGCAAAAAATACGGGTCTAATATTTTTTTTATTGTCTAACTGACGGACTATATATAGAATTTCTTTGTTTTGACCCAGGCATTATCCCCTTATTCAAATATGTATTGGAACAAAGACAGGTTCACATTTTTTTTTGTGTTTGTTTGCAGCTACATTATGTAAAAAAAAAAAACTGTGTTGCAGCCATTAGCGCCCACCTCCGAGAGGTGAGACGTCGTCGGCGGCGTTCCATCATTTATAACATTTATAATACAAAAACAATAAAATAAAATAAAAAAAGTAAAAGAACCTAAAGTAAACATGTCCATGGCCGTCTGTCTGTCTGTCCGCGGCTTAGCTGATTAGCTCAGAGACTCTTAGTACTAGAAAGCTGTAATTTAGCATGGCTGTACATATTAATCACGCAGGCAAATGGGTAAAAAAACTTGAAAAAAAAAAAAAAAACTTCAAGCACACAAATGTACTGTCAAATTACTTTAATAGATTTTCAACTTTATCACTAAAGCATAAGGTTCAAAGTTGATTGGGAAAATTTGACAGTTTCGGGTAGGTTGACCAGCTGGCGTCTGTATAGAGGCGGACTTAATGCCATAGGTATTTTCTACCAGCCAACCTTCGGGTGATGCAGAGACAAACAGTTGTAGGTGCAACAGCGAGAATAGAGGAAAAAAATATTAATTTAATTATAAAGATATACCTATTAAAAACTATAAATACTTATAATAATTACACCTAATTATATATAAACATAAGCACAAATAATACAAACAATGGGATGTGACGATACTGCCAGCTTCTTGCGAACTTAAATTTTAAAAGAATAACATTGACGACTTTGACCTTAAATAGAATAATGCTCGGTTCCTACAAAAAAAACCGGCCAAGTGCGTGTCGGACCACGGACGATGAAGGGTTCCGTAGTTGGGATGGATTTATAACAAGTAAAAACTTAACATTGTAGTTAAAAAACTGGAAACTTGCATCTGCAAATGTAAGTTGGTCGACTATTACTTGCTAACTTGTAAAGCCTACTTAGCTGTGATAGTTTCCTTTTAACTTCGTTATATATATTACTGCCGTTATTTTTTTGACATATCTAAAAACAACCATTTAGCTGGCAGGGATAAAAAAATCATTTACTCTTCCTTCTTCATTCAGTCTATCTCTCTGAGGAATGCGCTCCCCCAAGAAATCAGGATGGCGACCAACCGATTATCCATTGACGTCCGATCGACTGTAGCGACTCACTGCCTGTTTCTCAGAGCATCATGTTATTTTCCTTGATTTTTTACTTTTTAGGGTTCCGTAGTCAACAAGGAACCCTTAAGCTTTGTGCAGACTAGCGCCACGCGACACCGGTTATTGTCATACCGTGAAGTTTTCTTAGAAATTGTGTTAAAGAAAGAAAATACGTTTGCGGTAAACATGACGCAAAAAAAAAGAAACAAGTTTAGGGAAAATTTGCGTCACATCCACGCAAAGCGGTAATCGCTCAGCATAATGCTGCGACCCTATGTAAGACAGAGCCCCAGCGCATTGTTCAAGTCGCGTCCCGAGGCTTTATAGTTTAGCCATGATCGTCTGTCTGTCCCCAGCTTTGCTCAAAGACTCTTAGTACTAGAAAGCTCTAATTCGGCATGGGTACCTCATAAATCACGCCGACAAAGTGATAAAAAAAATTGTAACTCCCTTGCACGTCAAGTGGGGATGTTTTTTTTTTCTCGTCTATCCTCCATTCAGTGGGTATCGTTGGATAGGCTGTACAAAAATATTGCGGGTCTCATCAGTAGAGGAAATTTAACGATCAGTAGAGGAGAAATAACGATCAGTAGAGGAAAAATAACGATCTGTAGAGGAAAAATAACGATCTGTAGAGGAAAAATAACGATCTGTAGAGGAAAAATAACGATCAGTAGAGGAAAAATAACGATCTGTAGAGGAAAAATAACTATCTGTAGAGGGGAAATAATTATCAGTAGAGGAAAAATAACGATCAGTAGAGGAAAAATAACGATCAGTAGAGGAAAAATAATTATCAGTAGAGGAAAAATAACGATCAGTAGAGGAAAAATAACGAACGATCTGTAGAGGAAAAATAACGATCTGTAGAGGAGAAATAACGATCTGTAGAGGAAAAATAACGATCAGTAGAGGAAAAATAACGATCTGTAGAGGAGAAATAACGATAAGTAGAGGAAAAATAACGGTCTGTAGAGGAAAAATAACGATCAGTATAGGAAAAATAACGATCAGTAGAGGAAAAATAACGATAAGTAGAGGAAAAATAATGATCAGTAGAGGAAAAATAACGATCTGTAGAGGGAAAATAACGATCAGTAGAGGAAAAAATCCAATCCTGTACATGCATCAGCGCGGGGATGTTTCTCTTCTTTGGCTTTTTAAATGTTCATAGCAAGTAGGTATACATTTAAGGTGCTAGTGGTCCTAATTGATTCAATAAACTCTGGTCATTCTTGGACTTTAGCATGCGCGGAGCTCTTTCGTTGTGAATCCATCTGAAAGGGTTCCGCAGTTCGGATAAATTTTTCTTAAGAACAAACTTAACATTGTAGTTGAATATAAAGTTCTGTTGTTGAGAACATTTTTTTGCAACTGCAAATGTAAGTTGGTCGATTATTACTCGTTAATTTGTATGGCGTACTTTCTGTGATACTTACTTACTATATGATAGTTTTCCTTTTAATTTACATTAAAATAGATGGACATATTTTAACACGGCTTTCAGAACGTCTAACCAAAGATATCCAAGCAAAATAAAAACACTGATTAAAGTGATTTTTGACCTAAAATAATAAATGGCATTGGGTAACCAACATTTATAGTGTTTTTTCATTAGCCGATTTATTTTTCTTGTAAGTATCTATTAATGCGTTTTTCTTATAATTTTTTTATCATTGTCGTTATTTTGGTGGTCTGAATGATTTCTAAAAGTTTGTCCATCTATTTTAATGGGACCTTATATAACGGAGAAGGGTACGTGTCTCTTTCGTTATTATCAGCTATATTTTAACTACTGTGGGCGTAATGTGGGTAGTGTTGGTTATTGCGCAATAGAAAAACTGTTTGCAGTTCAGATCACATTATTATTTACTATCGAATTAATCACACTAGCAATTTACACACTGTAGGTTCACATGTAGGTACTAGGTTCACGTGTAAAACAAAAAGGATTTTTGTGTAAACTTCACAGACGTAATGTCTTGTCTTTACGCCCTTTATGTCTGGAGGCTTTTATTTAGATATTGTTTTCGTTAAGTTATTTTATTTCTGCTTGAGTATAGTTCTCGATGTTTTTGGTTGGTATATTGGCGTGTGCTAGCTGTCATATGGCTATTAATTTTATAATTTAAATTATGTTTTGTGTTGCGTAATGTAAATATCATTTTGCATACTATTATATAGAATCTTTTTTACTGAACAGACAGCTGTGCTGCTGGGGAGTTTGTTGCGCCACTTCTTCTTCCCAGCTAAAGCACTAGGAAGTGGTGAAGGGTGGGCGTTTTGGGGGACTGTCTTATGTAATTTTGACGTTCGAAAAGTGCTGATTCTCAGCCTAGTTTGAATAAATGACTTTTGAATTTTGAATTTTGAATGGGCAGGTACCTATCGATATCTAAACACGATAAATAAAAAACAAAATACAGGTTTTTTAACTCATACTTCAAGTAACAACACCACCAGCGGTCGTTGAACCCTAAAGAAATCATTAAATTTGTTTATTTTGTCGTGTTCACATATTATGATAATAATTTATTTCTTTAATATATGTATTTTTTTTTATAATAATTTCTTTATTGCCATAAATAATTTTTAACAAAGATAGTGAGGCCCTGACTCCTGCCTGACTTCTGCTAGGTATAGCACCTGAGTTACAGGAGCCAGTACCGGGTCTTCTCCAAATAGGGATGTTGACAAAAAAACAAAAAAAACTATTTAGTCCGTCAGTCACATAATAAAAATATATTAGACACGTACTTGCTTTATCATATTAATAAAAAATGGTTTAGATAAAACGCATTAAAGTTGGGGAGCGGGGCTCGCTACGTCACAAGTCAGTATAAAATCTACCGGGAGTGACGTCATGCCACATTTTAACGTATTGCCTACTTACTCAATGTATTGCCGTCATCTTTTGATTACGTAAAAAAAGAAAAAAATACGTGTCTAATATTTTTTAATACCTACCTGAGGGAGAAAAAAATATATTTTTGTCAACACCCCTATTACATGAGTCGATTATTATGTAATAAGAATTAATCTAAAACACATACAAATAATAAAAATGGAAATGAAAATGAAAAACCATATTGATAGTTCGATACCATCACGTCTGCGGAGTTTCACTAGCTAATTTAATTTGACCTTGTATATATTGCACATAAGCCCACGTTCACACGGACGTAATAAAATCGCGGCGATTTTTTTACGTTCTTGTGAACGTGGGCTATGTCGTCATTGAGCACAATCTTCGACTACCGTCATACATTCATTACCAGGTAGTCCATTCAACAAAGTTCGTCGTTCCATCTCACCTAAAGGAGTTCCTTCAGACACTTCGATTGCAAGCTCACCATCTCTGAATTGATTTGTTTCTTATAAAATTATCATACATTTGGTGCAGCCCTCGGCTTTGTTACTCCTTATAACATTAGCTATCTAGCAGTGAAATTCCCGTCAAAATCAGTCCAGCCGTTTCGGAGATTACCCGAAACAAACCAAATTAAAAAGAAGGTTTTTTTCAGAAGTAAGTACCGTATATACTTTCATATCGACGATGGAAATCGTCAGTGAACTTCTATGTATGTATGAAATGAATGTAACATAAATGCTTAAGGCCATATTGTGTTTAATTATTTATACTCGTACAAATGAACTCTGTGAAATTGGACCCATGAAAATCCCAATAATCTTTTCCATTGAAGTAATTTGGTGACTTTCGCAGTGTTGCCAGTAGTAAGTAGCTATTTTTGACTTCTGTACTGTTAGAACTTCACTGACGAAATGTCGTATGAGACATTGGATTTATATGTCCCTTATTACATTTGAAATTTCCACCGTTCATATACATATTTAATAAAAGCTGTTATTTCGACATTACAGAGAGACACTTCAATTTTATTTATTTCTATGTATAGATTATTGTATTTGTGATGAAACTGGTTAGACTAGAAGTAGACCCCGAAGTAGTTTTGGAAAGGTTAGCCGGATAGCATGGCCTAGCTTATAATCTAAATAAGTTCCTAATAGGATGCAAATTTATATCCTATACTATTAAATGAGCAATATTTGTATATATTTCGGAGCGCGGGGCTCACAATCGTCATCAGAAGGGTAATTATCGTTTAAATCGTTCATTATGTAACTGTCTGTCTACTTTGTGGGCAAAGGAAACGCGCGAGGTAAATATAATAACTAGTTACCTACTTAAACTTATAATCTACGCTTTTCTTAAATGAATTTAGAAGGGCGTAACGAGTCCGCGGGTCGCGCTCAGTCGATCTCGCGGTCTGAATGGAACTGACTGCCTGATCCAGGCTCCTCTGATGCTTAACTCTTATCGTCTTAAAACGTTCCCACGAGAAATGCAAACCGACCCCCGGCCACGTTCGACGCAATTAGGTTTACGTCGCGTCGTCGCCTTTCATATCGGAAACAATTATTCATTATTTAATATCAATAAGCTCTAGGTGCTAACAAAGACCGCCGTGTTCTTGACAGCTAGACGAGGTGTGACTGACACCTTTGTCTCACGATGATAAGAACTGGACGAGGTGTGAGTTCATGAGTTGACACCATCGTCTCACGCCGACATATATATTATATATTTGTAATCACGTTCTCGAAAACGGCTCTAACGATTTCGATAAAAGTTGCAATATAAAAGTTTACGGAGGCGAAAAATCGATCTAGCTGGGTCTCATATCTGGGAAAATTTGTTTTCTCTATTTTCACAGCCTCGGGAATTTGATACAACGTTGGTATACCTGGACGATGTGTTTATCAATTTTCACCCGAGCAGAGCTCACTCGACTCTGTAAACGATAAATGCGAACGGTTTATCATAATCATCCTAATGCTCCCACTTCTGGGAAACAGCCCTCTTCTCTTCGAGAGGGAGTGAGCTGTAATCTACCACGCGAGCCTTTGGTTCTAGCATAGTCCCTCACGATGTTTTCCTTCACTATTTTGAGAGCAGTGGTGATGAAATTATTTACCCAAAGTAAAGCGTCTGCCTGGGTTCGAACCCACGAATTAGAACCCGTAAGTCGGGCAGTTACCACTGGTCCACCACTGGTCAGCCGGGGCCGTTACCACTGGGCCTCCACTGTTTAGTCAGGGCCGTTACCACTGGTCCACCACTGGTCAGCCGGGGCCGTTACCACTGGGCCTCCACTGTTTAGTCAGGGCCGTTACCACTGGTCCACCACTGGTCAGCCGGGGCCGTTACCACTGGGCCTCCACTGTTTAGTCAGGGCCGTTACCACTGGTCCACCACTGGTCAGCCGGGGCCGTTACCACTGGGCCTCCACTGTTTAGTCAGGGCCGTTACCACTGGTCCACCACTGGTCAGCCGGGGCCGTTACCACTGGGCCTCCACTGTTTAGTCAGGGCCGCTACCACTGGTCCACCACTGGTCAGCCGGGGCCGTTACCACTGGGCCTCCACTGTTTAGTCAGGGCCGTTACCACTGGTCCACCACTGGTCAGCCGGGGCCGTTACCACTGGGCCTCCACTGTTTAGTCAGGGCCATTACCACTGGTCCACCACTGGTCAGCCGGGGCCGTTACCACTGGGCCTCCACTGTTTAGTCAGGGCCGTTACCACTGGTCCACCACTGGTCAGCCGGGGCCGTTACCACTGGGCCTCCACTGTTTAGTCAGGGCCGTTACCACTGGTCCACCACTGGTCAGCCGGGGCCGTTACCACTGGGCCTCCACTGTTTAGTCAGGGCCGTTACCACTGGTCCACCACTGGTCAGCCGGGGCCGTTACCACTGGGCCTCCACTGTTTAGTCAGGGCCGTTACCACTGGTCCACCACTGGTCAGCCGGGGCCGTTACCACTGGGCCTCCACTGTTTAGTCAGGGCCGTTACCACTGGGCCATTACTGTTTAGTCGGGGCCGTTACCACTGGGCTACCACTGGTCAGTCGGGGCAGTAACCGCTGGGCCACCACTGCGTCACCCTCCCCGCTAACTGTCCTAACTAGCAATTGATATTTCGGTCGGGCGCTACAATCATGTTACTGTAGTTGTGTTAGCTATGAATTCATTAATGAATTAATAACTTTTTTATATTGCTCAAAACTTTTAAAACTTTTAAACACGAAAAAGTTATGAACACTTTGGTAATGTCAGTGCAGATACGTCAGTTTGTGAGATACAACAGTTAGCCGGGAGGGTGACGACTGGTCAGTTGGAGCCGTTACCACTGGGCCACCACTGGTCAGTCGGGGCAGTAACCCCTGGGCCACCACTGGTCAGTTGTAGCCGTTACCACTGGGCTGACACTGGTCAGTCGGGGCCGTTACCATTGGGCCACTACTGCTGAAAGTTTTATAGGCACTTAGAATAGAATTTGTATAAAATCTGCCAGATGTACCTACCAGTTCACTGGACTCTGGAACTTAATCAGAGATATATGCACGAGTGTTTTCGTCCTTGTTTATGTTTTGTATCTAAATTATACAAAAGACAACATCAATTTAAAATAACCTTCCATGTATTTGCATGCATTTATTTCGTGTCCTTTTGACCGAGTCAGTTTGACCGCAGTACCTATTATTGGCAAGGCCTTCAAAACTGGTTATAATGTCAAAATATTCATAAAACAGCTCTAGAACTTCTTGTGTTTAGTGTTTACACGTTTTTGTACGTCTGCGAATTTTAGATAATATTGTATGATTACAATCTTCTACTTAATAACTTTAACCTCTGTGGTCTAATGGTTAGACCACCTGTCTCAGATCCAGGGGCCCCGGGCTCGATTCCTAGTGGGAGCGTAATCCTACTTTTTTTTGACCCAGTCATCATCTCTATTATCGAGTTACATATTAAGCAAGTATAGTAAATATTTTATATAAGGTGTCAAAAAATATCTGATTTAATTTTAATTAAAAAATATATCCACAACCGGGAAGCCGATTGATGATCAGGCCGAAGGTGGAGGGAGCTTCACCCGGAATCCCCAACCACAGACGAACTTGCTATCTTACCTTTAACTGCCGAAACACAACAATGCTCATAACATTGTTGTTATGGCGACATACTTAGATAAGATGGTGGTAGCTAGCCAGGCGGACTTAGGACAAGCCCTACCACCTACCAAACCGAGCAGAAAATCCCCCACTGACAATCGAACCCTCTGAGTCTGAGGCAGGTGGAATACAGGGGTGATATATACATAACATCACGCCTTGCTTCCCCGAAGTGTAAGGCAGAGGTGTGCCCCATAGACCACGTTTCGCCAGGGGGATAAAGCACAATAGTCAGCTATAGTCGAATATAATCGCCTAAGAGCTAAGTATCGCCCTGATTTATCGCTTATTATAAACAGTAAACCAACAAATAAAAAAAGCAAAGATAGAGAGAGAGTGGGCTATGAAAATACACCCCAGAAAAAGAAAGAAAAAATTAACAAAGAAAAAAAATATTCAAATTCAAATTCTTTATTTCAGACGTAAGTCCATAGTGTTAGTAGCAACAAAATAACTTAATGACTAGTGTTTAGTAATAAGGAGGAGATAATGGAAAACAATATCAATTGGTATGGATCCTCACCCAGTGGCGCAGCAGAGGGGAGTCCCACCTATCTGAGAACACGCTCAGGAGACTATTGGTGGCGGTGCGTAGCCGGCCGGCTATGGAGGCGGTCCTTTTTCTTATAATGGCGTAAAAATCGTCTGTGCGCGTCTCCGCAAACATAGTGGACGCACTACAACGCCACGTTATAAGCAAATTACAAAAAGAAGTGTAATCCCACCAAAAACATTTTCATGTAAAATGTTGTCAACACGAGACCATATGGCTCGCACTGTCAAAAAGTTATCAGATCGCATGTAGAGTCAAGCTTCTAACTCTACACGCCCTAACTCTACAAGCCCAAACTTCACAAACTCTACACCTTAGTCAAAATTGTGGCTTGGCCGTTTCGCTACCGTCACATGGGCGTAAGGTGAAAAATGTATTCTAAAATTACTTTTCTGTTATATAATAGTTAATTATTCATTCATTTAGTTATTTAATTATTTCTCATGTAGAGCCAAGCTTCTAACTCTATACGCCCCACCAATAAATCGACGGCGATCGGGCCGGAAACGGCCTAGTCACATAATATTTTGACTAAGGTGTAGAGTTTGTCCGGGGTTGCGGGAAAGTCCGAAAAAGATACCGTGGCCCCTACCAACGTACAGGCAGCTGAAGGACGTGTTCCTTCAGCTGCCTGTATGTGGGTTTTAGTCAGTAAGAGTCTGACACGCCCTCCCGTTCCGCCCAGAGCGGGAGAAGTTATTTGATAATACCATCCAAAAACAAAAAAAAAAGGTGTAGAGTTTATGAAGTTAGGGCTTGTAGAGTTAGGGCGTGTAGAGTTAGAAGCTTGGCTCTACATGCGATCTGATAACTTTTGACAGTGCGAGTGTGCGAGCCATATGGTGTCGAAATAGGTGTAAAAATGTTTTTGGTGGGTTTGGTTGTTCTCATAATTAAACTCGAATAAATTAATACGGACAATTTAACTCATCGTCTGACCTTACCTCAGAGTTTCCTGTCAGATAAGAATCTTATGAAAGGCGTCTGGAAATACCAAATATATCCTAACTACTCAAAAAGGCTGTAGATGAATAAAAACTTAAACGCACTGACTCGTGAAGAACGCAAAAAAAAAACAAAAGTATTAAGTAATTTGTGTTTCATGTATCGCTGTATTTTACGACTGTCTCGTCGGCCTAGTGGTCCCGCACAGGGCCCGTGTGGTGGATTATGGCCCACTTCCTCTGCCAATTATGAAATGATTTTCGTGATATTTTGTTTGGTAGGTCATACTTCAGAGCCTCAGAGGTGGTCCCATATTTTTTTAATTAACTTTGCTTGGGTAGTTTTTGAGTTAGCTTCAATAATACGTATTTTTCCCAATTAGTCTATATGGATGATGTTATAAATTCCTGTCACTGTTATTTACATAGCAGGTACCACAACAAAAAAAATAAAAATAAAAACTTTATGGTGTGGTGGCAAAACACGAAAATGCACAACCATAGAACGACTTCCGAAATTAAAGTTATTTTGCACTTTTTTGTGTTTTTTTTTTAAGTCTGTTCAATTTTTTTGTAAAAAGTTTTTATCTTACCAATAGTATCATTTTTTATTGCCAAACGGGGCATATAAATGGATTCGTAACCTCAATTTACATGTGACAGCTACTTCCGTATGGGAGGGTCTATAAGCAAACCTATGAGGTCTTCACGTCATTATTATTAAAGATACAAGAGTCTTAATGTTAACCAATAACGATCCGTAATTTATAGGAATCAGCCATTAGTGTTCGTGAGATTCAACCAATGCAATATGAGGAAAATGATGAAGGTACTTATATTGTTTTTGCAAATAAAATTCTCGAAACACAACTACTTTAAATACGCTTACAAATAAATCTCTGCAAGGTCGCGGACCGGTCTTGGTCGTCTTTTTTTTTTAAATTGAACACAGAACTTTGTAAGTGACTGTCTGTGTTAAAATTGTTTATTTTATTTTTAATCTGTGGTAATAAAATATATTTAAATTAAATGGCTATGTCTTCCGAAAAGGATTGCTGATCCATTCCCTTTCTGGGTTGTGGATAAGAGCCATTGACACTCCTTCTGGTAAAAATTATCAAAAAATGTTTTTTTTTTATGAAAATTAATCCATTTCATTGGTATTATTCTGTGTCTCAATGCAAGGCCTCTTTTCAAAAATACAGTAAAGCTGTCTGTCCACTGACAAAATTAAGGGGTATCCCTTTCATTTTGAACTTATTTAATTATTATTATTTGCTGTTATAAAAATACAATAGAAATACACAATCTGTGAATTTCAACTGTCTACCTATTACGGTTCATGAGATACAACCCGCTGACAGACAGACGGACAGCAGAGGCTTAGTGATAGGGTTCCGTTTGGCACCCTTCCGGTACGGAACCCTAAATAGTAGCTACCAGTGCAGTTTTGCATTCACAAATTCTTGGTTAAGAAGTGGGTCCATAAAACCAATATTTTGTTTGACATGTTTCAATAAAATTCTGCTATTGTCAATTAACTTTCCCTCGTAATCCACCTTTATGTCACCTTTTCGACCAGATGCATCTTAAATCAGATAATACCTACGCACAATGATTCACTTTCGCTTTCATATTAAACAATTCAACCAGTTTTTGCCAATATCGTATAAATAAGGGAAAAGCCGCCATCTTGAAATTCTTGGATGCAACTGACATTTCGTAACGGGGAATTTCGCTTACGTCACAAATTATGAGAAACCACGTTAAGCACCAAGGTCCCACCGCCGGCGATTGACGAGAGCAACGAGCAGCGAGTACGCGACATCAACGAGCGATTAATCGATGGTATGTGTGGTATTAAGGCGATGATAACCGACTTTTAATGATTTCATACTGAAGATGACGTCTAAACGAGTAGTGTTAATGATTTGGAAAAAATATATGTTAAATTAGAGCATTTTATTAATAACTTAATGTGTGAATATTTTAGATTATGTTTATATTTCATAGTGAAATTAATTTGTAAAGTTATGTCTAACGCGGATAAAAAACGGAGAATCACGCTTATTAAGCGTATTTTTCTGAAACCTTCACCATTTTAACGATAATTTAACTAATGATCTTTTAGTATACGTGTTTTATTAAATACTTTTTGTTTTACGTATGATAAATTAATAATGCGTCTAATTTGGGACAGCGCTCCTGGATGGGCGAGTCCTCTGACTGACTGACTGGACGTCAGCACAGAACACGCAAGCTAACCACTCAAGGTCACCGTTCACACGTCATTAAAGTACTCACAAATGCACCTGTTATTTAAGGAACTACTTAGTAATGACTAATTCTCAGTAATAAGACCTCATACCGCTAAAGAGACCTTTTTATCGTCTACTGCGGAAGTCAAACCATGCGATGTGTCAAGTCTCATCTTTAGTGGCACGAACTGTACCTCTAATAGTACACCCACATTTCGCCACAGAACTTGTGTTTTAAGTTCCATGCTATACCTAGGGGGCGAACCTATTGCCATCAATCGGGCACAAATCCAGAGTCCGGGCTGCTACTGAGAAATTCCTGTTGAAAAAACCCAATAATACTTTGCCCGACTTTGGAATCGAACCGAGGACCTCACGCTTAGCAATAGAGGTTGCGACCATTAGACCAACGAGACAGTGCTCAAAGTTTAAAGCACGAGATATTAGCAGTATTAATGAATGTATTCATGATTATTTATGCGCATCTGTCACGTTATTTCTCAAAATCGACTGGACCAGTTCCAATGCGGTTTTGAGGTGTGACCTCAAGGTAACTTAGCACCTGATGTCATCATTCAATTGTTTGCATTTGTAACATCTTGAGTGATTTGTTTTCCTACTTTTGTAATAGCTTTGCTTCATCATTTGCCCAGCCTTTTCCCAACTATGTTGGGGTCGGCTTCCTGTCTAACCGGAAGCAGCTGAATACCAGTATTTTGCATGGAGCGACTGCCTATCTGACCTCCACATAACCCAGTTACCGATGGGTAACACGATACCCCGTGATAAGACTGGTTGTCAGACTTTCGGGCTTCTGAGTCTGACAACCCTTAACAACTGCCAAAGATTTACAAATGACAGCGGGGACCAACGGCTTAAGAGGGAACAGGGCCTGCGAGGAATTTCAAAAATAGGTATTTAAAGAAACTATTGCCGTCGTTTTACCTCAAGCCTGTCTCCGTAGAGTGTGATAGGGACAGCTATAGCTCAGACCGATAATATAAAAAAAAAAAAATGGACGAGATTGACGTTTCGTATTCTCCTTTTTTCTCCTCGAAAACTAAGCCGATTCAATTATTTTTTACATTGATATTTTAAGAAAGATTATGTCTAGGTTCCTGTCATTTTTTTTTATGTTAAAAACTTTTCGAATTTTTCTGGTAGTCTTCTAATCACGGCGGTAAAAATGGGGCATTTTTGTAATCTTTGGAGGGACATATTTTTATTACCAATAAGTTGCTGACAAAGGAAATAACAGGGACGTGTCTTCAACAGACCTTGATGATATGAAAAAAAAAAGATTGCTGTCTAGAGGCATTATTCAGAAAGAAAAAAGGGGAATACATTTGTATGGAGAATCGCAGGCCCTGTTGCCTCTTAACGTTCTTTCCGAGGCACGGAGGATTCTTGGTATGTAAAGATGGTCACCCATCCACCCACGGACCAACCGCGGCAAGCGTAGCTTAACCTGGTCGCTCGACCCATGCGGCTGTTATTACTTAGCCACAAGCTCCTCAATAATGATGATGTGACAATAGTTCAGTGTGACAGTACTTGTATAATTGCATAACACATGTTAGTACAGAGTACTATGTACCATCGAATAACTTCATATCTATACATCGTAAGGACTATTATTGCTTGCAGCGCCTGGCGGCTATAGAACCGGAGCGGTAACAGATGTGGCCATCGTGTTCACGGGATATTGTTTTCAAACTGCTGTAGTGCAGCGTAAACACTTAGAACTTCCTTTCGATCCTGTTGTCGTTACCCAAAAACGCAGATCTGACAGTCTGCCAGATGGAATTTGCCAGAGTTCAAGTTGTTCGGCGGCAATTTCATTTTCTTAGCTCCATTTTGTATAATCGAGTAAATAAACAACTCAATATATGTCCACTGACCTTGCGAGAATGTCGAGGGATCACGGATAAATGGCTTCAAACACTTACTTATGATGAATTAGAAATATATGTAAAAACTTAAACTTGAACTCACTCTCCAATTGCCCTTTATATGTCTATCATGTGCAAACACACACCCCCTGCACAAACTCACACCACTCTACCACAAACACACACACACACCCACACCCATATATACACTCCACGCTCAAAACTACACAATCCTTCCATTGAAACACGCAATCTCACATTTCAGTTTTAATTTTAAGTTCTAATTTTTATTTTTTATTCTTTCTTATTTTATTTTTAATTTGATTTGTTTTAGTTTTAGTTAGTTTTGCTTTTGTCTCGAACTTTTTGGAGGTGGGCGTTAATGACTGTGACACAGTATTATTCTAATGCAGTTGTTATCAAACATAGAGTTTCTGTAAACAGTTTTTCGTGTCAATAAAGTTTATAAACTACTTAGATATGAAATTCTTCTATAGTACTTACTATAAAGCTACCATTTACTGGGTACGTTTTTCATTGACTTGAATGTGCCCTGGCGGCTGTGAGTATGTCATGCTCACTCAAAAGTCTCGCTGGTGGTGGCGTAGGTGTTGGATCATTAAGGTCGTCACATACTTTGAATATAATATAAAATATATGTTTTCTTCGACATATCGTGCCCTGTACAATTTACACACAGTGAAGATAATATACCTATATTTTACTTTAAAGAATTTGTAAGCGCTAAAATTTACAAGGTTTGTTTTTGATATTCCATTTAAACTCTAGGGTATGAATGAGACCATACCAAAGAAACAACTGACATAAGTATGTTTTTTATTTTCATTCAAATTAATTCGACAAAGTCACGATTATTTATGTAAAAAACACTTAGGTGAAATATAAAAATAAAATAAACATTTAATTCGGACTATTTTTGTTCATAAAAAGAAAACGTGACAACGTCGCATTTTCTTAGCTTTAAATATGAATGATTGTCTAGTGGTAGTCTATTGGTGAGTTAACTCAAAAAAAAAAATATTCTAGTTGATTCTTTGCTATGGTACTTAATACCCTAGAGTTATAGGATATCAAAATGTGTCACGTTGTATATTATTTTCAATGTGTGTGATGAGCCAAAAGTTCCCCTGAAAAAGGGCTGAGCTGAATGGTTTGAGTTTGAGTTTGACTGGCGAGCGGGAGGTCGTTAGTCCAATGTCCACTTCTCACATTCATTTTTCGTATCTCCCACTCTGTCTATCCCTTTGGGGTATACTGGCGTGATGTTTGATTATATTGTTGTCTGTTTAACTAAAGATTAAGTAATAAATAATATTTAATAACTAAAGCAATTAAATCCAGTAAATACTTACACAAACTGATTTGTTGACTTCATTTAAGGCGATGATAACCGACTTTTAATGATTTTATACTGAAGATCACATACATCTAAACGAGTAGTGTTAATGATTTGGAAAAAATATATGTTAAATTAGAGCATTTTCTTAATACCTTAATAAATTAATATTTTAGACTATATTTATATTACATATTGAAATTAATTTGTAAAGTTATGTCTAACGCGGATAAAATACTTAGGATCACGCAAAATCTATCAATTGTATTTTTTTGAAACCTTCATCATTTTAAAGATAAGTAATTAAATTACTGATCTTTTAGTACACATGTTTTATTAAAATACCGTTTGTTTTATGTATAATAAATGAATAATTCGTCTAATTTGGGACAGCGCTCCTTGATGGGCGAGTCCTATTACTGGCTGGACATACGATGCGTTGCGTGAGCCCAGTACAGACAACGCAACACGCAAGCTAACCACTCAAGGTCACTGGCATATATTTGCGTCTTAATAGTTCTTGAATAGGAAAACTATAAACTTTATAGGTACTTAGTGGATCGTTTAAGTTTTATTGATTTACGAGTATTATACATATACTAGCTAATGCCCGCTAGACGTGGACACTAATATTTTTTTCTAAAATAAAATTACTCCTAAGTTACTCCATAAAACATTAGCTATCTGTCAGTGAAAGTCCCTTCAAAATCGGTCCAGCCGTTTAGGAGATTAGATGGAACAAACAGACCGAAAAAAAAAGAAGAATGTTACAAGTATCGTATTTTTATTTCATAATTATGCGTTTAATAAAAAGCTGTTATTTAGAAATTACAAACAGATACTTTAATTTTATTTATTTGTTTGTATGTATGTATTTTATATGTATAGATGAATGATGTCTTTTATACATAAACCTACCAGAATAGAAATTATGCTGAAAACCGCATCGAAATTCATTAAGTTTATAAAAAGTAAGTGGTCACTCAGACACGAAAAACGACTTTGTTGTACATACTAAGTATGTAGATATAGATATAATAATATTAGTACTTAGATTTATAATTAAGAGGGAGCAGGGGCTGCGAGGAATTAGAAAAATAGGTATTTGAAGAAACTATTGCCGTTTTCTTACCTCAAGTCTGCCCCCGTAGAGTGCGATAGGGATAGCTACAGCTCAGACCAATTATATCACAGAAAAAAATTGACGAAATCGACGTTTCGTATTTCCCTTTTTTCTCTTCGAAAACAGAACCGATTCAATTATTTTCTTACATTAAGAAAGAGTATGTCTAGGTTCTTATCCTTGTCATTTATGTTAAAAACTTTTCGAATTTGTCTGGTACTCCTCTAATCACGGCGGTAAAAATAGGGCATTTTTGTAATATTTGGAGGGTCATATTTTTTTTACCGATAAGTTGCTGAAAAAAAGGAAATAACAGGGACATGACTACAGCAGACCTTGATTTTATGAAAAAAAAATTGGTGTAGAGGCATTATTCAGGAAGAAAAAAGGAGAATACATTTGTATGGAGAATCGCAGGCCCTGTTCCCTCTTAACTATCTACTTATACGAACTGTATGTACCTCAATGTAGGTTACAAATGTTTAAAAGCAATTATCACAAACAACAATTATACACCCGAATGGTTTCAAGAATGGTAACAAGTTTCCTAATTCTCTCAAGGAACTTCCCATCCCCATGTTCAAGAAAAAGCTGACAAGTTGGCTATTCGATAATTGCTTTTATGACATTGGCGAATGTATGGAATATTGTAAAAATCCAAGATGACATGGCCTTCATTTTGACATTTTAAAGTAACGATTACCTAATTATAATAAGTCTAATTCACATTGGACTTATTGCAAATCACAAATCTTAAAATTAATATTGTACTTAGGTAGTACTTATTCTTTCCCGTTCTTCTTCATAGAGATCTACGTTTTGGAATGGGCAACTAGCTTCAACTTTCTGACTAACTGACCGACTCTTTGACAGTTCAAAAGTGCCTGTAAATGGTTTAATTGAAATAAATGCTTTGAGTTTGAGTTAAGAATGACAATTGAATATTTGTACACCATATACTTTGTGGTAGAATGTATAGAATTGACAAGAATATTTTAACACCATGCTATGTAAAACTACATTCTTACAAATAAATAAAAATTCTAATTCTATCATCATCATAATTTCAGCCGAAACACGTCCACTGCTGGACATAGGCCTCCCAAGCACCGCCACTTCGACCGGTTCTGTGCCTCCCGCATCCAGCGGATTCCTGCGGTCTTTACAAGATCATCGGTCCATCTTGTTCAGGCCTTCCAACGCTACGTCTACGATTTATAATTAACTACAATTATTATAAATTTAATAATATAACTTATAAGATCTCGTAAATGGGTTATAAATAACCGGCCAAGTGCGAGTCGGCCTCGCACACAGAGGGCTCAAATCTCAAATCGTTTATTGCAATCCATAATGTACAATTACAGGTGGTAAATAAAATAATAATAGAATCAATTATGGACCCAGTCGGGCACAGCACAATTTTAAAGAAGAGCGGTTTATTCATTTTCCTTATTATTAACTTAGAATTATTTTATATCCTATTACCTATGTACTTATATTTCCATTCATTCGCTTATTCTATTAATATTTTATATGCAGATCTATCTATTCATTTATTATTTATTTAATTATATTTAGTATTGCTTATTTCTTTATTCGATTAAAATTATTCATTATTATTAATGTAGTATAATTATTAAGTTATAAACTTATAAATTATTGTTGTTATTTTACCGTACCACCGTAAATTCAACAATACATTGTTTTTCTTTTTACTTTAGTAAAAAAAAACCCGTTTCTTCTTCATTTTTATTATTTGTTGTTATAGCGGCAATAAAAATACATTAATCTGTGAGAATTTCAACTGTCTACCTATTACGGTTCATGAGATACAGCCCGCTGACAGACAGACGGACAGCGGAGAATACTTTTTATCCCGATGTTCCCACGGGATCGAGACTTATGTTGGTGAAATCGCGGGGCGCAGCTAGTAATCTATAAAGTCGCTTTTCGTGTGATCGCTTAAATATATTCTAAGGGATTTAATGTCACCATCACCATTGTTACATTAATAGATGATGTCTTCGAAGTTTCCTTCACTATGACTTTCCCAAAGCTTTGACACAGTCCTCCTCCCAGTGAGACGCAGTCGGAATTCACCACGAATGGAAATCACACGTGTCTTCGATTTTTTAGTTCTGGAACCGGCTATCTCACGATATTTTTCTTGGAGGACTAATTAGAAAGAAAGAAAGAAAGAAAGAGAGAAAGAAAGAATAATATTTATTTGGACACAGTTCGTGAAACACAATAATAACAAAATAAAAAGTGAAAATAATCATAAAGCAATAATAGTGTGTGCCTCACGCCTGCGCCAAAAAGGTTCATTTCAGCATTAACGCCTGACAAATTTTTATTTTTTTATTTATTTATTCATTTAGTAGTATACATACATCTTTATACATATTAAGTTGGAGCAAACATAAACTCATTAGTTTTACCGTGCACCAAAATCATCGACCACATAATTTAGACAATTAAAACAAACTTAAGTTCTAAATTATAAAATGTAACAATAACAACATCAACAATGAGGGTAAGAAGCAAAACATGTATCTACTACTAACGAGCGAATATCGATGACCAATCTGACCGTATTAAAACAAAAAGTGGTGGAGGAATGTTTTTTAGATTGATACAGGTTGTTCCTAAAAGTATGATATTAGTAATAGTTAGTTTTCCTATGATATTGCTGGTTATTGTGTTTATTATTTAACTATATTCATTTATAACATTTATTTTCATTCACATAATAAGGGCAGTTTACCGGTATCTAATATATATTATATATTAGATACCGGTAAACTGCCCTAACTTTGCCTGGCGTCCTAAGTTTGCCTATAATGAAAATGATGTAATATCTTTTTCATTTTACTTGTATGGCAATCGAAACTTAAAGCTGTCTATAAAATCTCAAAGTTTCCTTTGGATTTTTTTCGAGAAATTCACTTTTTTATCGTTTTGAATTTAAAGGAAGAATTCGCAATGTTTTAGTGAAATCTAAATGAAAATGTTTTACTTTGTCAGTTAGGTGTTATTGGCACTTCGCCGTCGATATAACTTCCCGACCTCAATCGTCGGGCAGTTGCCCACCAGACACGATAGCCGTATCCGTACCCGTCGGAGGATCCTCCCTTTATTATATAGTATTTTTGGTATTTTTTTACCTGTTTACCTAATAAACGAATAAAAGAGTAAGGTACCTACCGGACGATAATACACAATTATCGGTACACACGGCTACACATCAAGCTATACATTTCCAGTATAAGCTGACCTCGCATTGTACGGAAATCCTATACAATGCGAAATCAGCATAAACTGATAATGTATAGCTTGATGTATAGCCGTGTACACTCAATTGTAAATATAATTACACAGTTCGCGTTGTGGAAATAATATTGGTTTTCCTGGTATATTTCAAGGTATGATCATTTAGACAAAGCCTGGTTTTTATATAGTTTATCCTGTAAACAGCGTGCCTGGCTAATGCATAACAAATGAATACCTAACAAATATATCGTAGGCTCCTGCTGTGGTAAAAGTACCCGTGAATAAGATGGTAGCCTCAAACCAAATTAAAAAAACCGGCCAAGTGCGTGTCGGACGCGTGCACGAAGTTTTCCGTACCATTATCTATAAAAAAGACAAAAAAAAAACACGTTTGTTGTATAGGAGCCCCCTTAAATACTTATTTTATTCTGTTTTTATTATTTGTTGTTATAGCGGCAACAGAAATACCTACATCATCTGTGAAAGTTTCAACTGTCTAACTATCGCGGTTCATGAGATACAGCCTGGTGACAGACGGACAGCGGAGTCTTAGTAATAGGGCCCCGTTTCACCCTTTGGGTACGGAACCCTAACCCTAAATACCAAGATTTAGCGCTGGCAACAGTGACGTGAGGCCGGTTTCGTAAACATGTGTGCACTTAGTAAGGTGTAGTTTGATTGTAAATGGTTGTAAATGCGTGCGTGTGAGCGTGTATCCACAGAGTGGAGGTGTAGTTGCATGCTTCACTGTATTGTTCGCAGCGTTATTGGTTTTTTACTGTCCAGCAGCCCGAAAGCCTGACAACCAGTCTTACCAACTGTTATCGTGTGAACTGGGTTGTGGAGGTCAGATAGGCAGTCGCTTCATGTAAAATACTGGTATTCAGCTGCATCCAGTTAGACTGGAAGACGACGTATTTGAAAAAAAGGCTAGGCTCGTCTTCTTCTCGCGTGGTTAGTGACTATTCTGGTGTCTAAAGCCGCCCATGCCGTCGAGAAATATCGGTTTTGAAGGGGTCCAATAGGACCGATGCCTGCCGGGGTTGCGGGAAAGTCCGAAAGGGATACCGTGGCCCCTGGCAACGTACAGGCAACTGAAGGAACACGGGTGGGTTTTAGTCAGTAAGAGTCTGACACGCCCTCCCTCTCCGCTCAGAGTGGGAGAAGTTATAAATTTGATAATTTCCCACCCAAAAAACAAAAAAAAGGCATGCCGTTTTCCTCACGATGTTTTCCTTCACTGTTTTTGAAGCAAGTGATAATTATACAATACGCACATGAATCTGAAAATATATAGGTATAGGTATAAACATAGGTAAAAGACATTCCTATGACTAGGCAGTCCGACCGTCACACCACTAGGCTATCAATGCTAGAAATGAAATGAAATTGTTTATTCTGTAAATAGGATATTGGAATCACTTTTACACGTCAACTTAAAAAAAAAAAAAAAAAATAGCTGGATGAGTTCGGCGTTTCCTATCTGACTACTCTGAGAAGAAAGGCCGAAACAAACTCAGAGGTCACAGTCTCTTTTAAAGTCCAGACATAATCTTGGTCAGGCCATATGAGGACCATGTAGATTAGTGTCTGATATGGTCTTTTGAGAAAAGAACCACACAGATTTGAGTGGACCTGTCCAGTCACTGCAAGCATTTGTCAGTAATCGTGGAGCTCAACCCAGAACTTAAGGAGCTCAACCCTAGGATTCTAGGATGAGGGATGAGTTTCTAAGCGAAAGCGTCAGGGTAGCCCGCAAAATTCAAATGTTCTTTCCTTTATTGTTATTTGTAGGTCAGGGTCAGGTTGTATCTTGATTAAAATATGATTCGCGGCCGTAACAAATATGGCTTTACAGAATTATAATCATTACAATCAGCAATACAAGTTCTTAAGTTAGCATAATCCTTCAATGTCATGATTTCATGAAATAGTCATTCAATAGTATTATATGAACTTAGATTATGAAAAAAACGTACCTAAGAGAATTTGAATTTCGCGAGGTACCTTGACGCTTTCGCCATAAGTTTTTTGCGATCTGCAGAACAGTGTCAGGTTGTATGTGGATCTAAATATGATTCGCGACCGTATCAAATGTTTATTTATGGAATAATCTTCTTTATATATAAAAGAAAGCCGTGTTAGTTACACCATTTATAACTCAAGAACGGCTAGACCGATTTTTATGATTTTTGATTTGTTGGATTTGTCTCCGCCCTGAATAACAGAATAACTATTAAAACATTGTAAAAAATCACGGAAAAAAAAAAGAAGAAAAATCATGTTTTTATAATTTTGCACTTATGATATTCCGATATATACCATAAATCATATCCAAAAAGTACTAGGCTTACATGAATTCACGACAGTATTCAAATTTTTGGAAAATACACTGGAACAGTAGATATTTAATCTCTGATTTCCACGCGAGCAAAGCCGAAGAGAAACGCGAGAAAAAGCTACTAAATTATAAAAATCATTATTAGAACTCTCTAAGTTCATTCATGAACTTGTACTTTTATTTGATACGGCCGCGAATCATATTCTAATCAACATACAACCTGACAGTGTTTTGCAGATCGCAAAAAACGTAAGAAAATTTGAATTTCGCCGCATTCCCCTAAGTTTCACAATTCAAGGAGGTCATTTTCGTTGCAATAACAGCTCAATAAAACTCAAAGTTTATGAACTTACAGGGAAAATGAAGACGTGCTCCAATGAGGCAACACTATAAACAGTAAAACCGGTTCACGTTGAAAGTTGTGACAAAATTGACGTAATCTGCGCCCGTGCTGAATCAAGGGCGTTTCCCAGACATGTCTTATGTTTGCTCATTTTGTTTGCATCTAAAGGTCAGTTCACACCGAGACGTGACGCGAAGCGACGCTGCGCTCACTTTTTAAGATAGTGATACAAAATATAACTTTATTTACTATTTAAAAAGATACACATTTAATTGAGATAATTCGAAAATGCCTGGCGGGGTCGCGCTGCGCCTCGCGGTGTCGCGCCGCGCCTCGCTGTGTCGCGCTGCGCCTCGAGATGCCTCGCGGCGTAGCGCGACGCATCCCGAAGCAGCGAGGCGTGGGGCTGTCAGCGACTTCACGATGCACCTCGTGGCGTCGCGCTGCGCCTCGAGATGCCTCGTGGCGTAGCGCAACGCATCACGAAACAGCGAGGCAGCTAGCGACTTCACGATGCACCTCGCGGCGTCACCTCGCGACGTCGCGCTGCGTCTCGCGGTGACGTGAAACCACTGGCCTCTTCAAGCATCGTCGCGTCGCGTCACGTCTCGGTGTGAACTTATACTTTCTTAGCTTGAAAGATCCGCTTTACTTTGGTAATTTAAGTGCAAGATTATAATTCTAAATGTCTTCTTCGTAAAGTCAAAGTCAAATAAAGTCAAATAATTTATTTCAATTAGGCACAAAAAAGGCACTTTTGAACGTCAACATTTAAATAATAATTGATTCTAGTTGCCCCTTCCAAAAGGTAGTTTTCGTATGGAGAAGAATGGGCAAGAAACTCCACCGTTACTCTTTTAAAATGTTTTCACAATATCTTGTATACATCAATTATATAATTATATGTGAAGACGATGCACCTAGAATAAGATTACTATACCACGTTAGGTAAAAATAATGAAAAATTAAGGAATTACAGTAGTATAGGTGTAGTCCGAAGATCGAAAATCTGAAAACCAGTCTTACCAAGGGGGTAAGCCTTTGGTTACTGCATGGGTTGTGGAGGTCAGATAGGCAAAAGCTCCAAGAAAAAAAAAAAAATTAACATCCGAATTGATGACCTCCTTTTAGAAGTCGGTAAAAAATACTGGTATTCAGCTGCATCTGGTAAGACTGGACACCGACCCCGACCCCAAGATAGTTGGGAAAAGTCTTTATGCATCTTTGTTTCAGTTATTTGAAGTCGGGTCTCCTAATTTTTCGGCGCCAAGTTAACCTATCTTGGGTTGTCAGTTCTAGTTAGTCATTTAGTCTCTGCAACTGATCGATGGCGGGCAGTTTCAGCATATCCCTTCATATATTTTTCCGGAAAATTCAATTATTACTCTTTAAAATTCAATTATTACTTTTTAATTACTCTCCTATCCTAGAGTTTGTTCGAGTACCTAGGATATTTATAAGCAATGGCCTTTTTAGATTATTGTCAGGAAAAATCATAACTGGAAGAATACCTAAGCTACCATTTTTGAACTCTATCTTGTCTTTTATGTTTTTCAACTAAGTGCGGATTTCGCCAATGAAATTGAACGCATTCAGCACATCTAAACACGTTCAAGAGCTGTCAGTGTACAATATTTCATAACAATTTTGACACTGACAGCTCTTAAACGCGATTTAGAAATGCTGATCACGTTCAGTTTTATTAGTGAAATCAGCCCTTAGAGTTTGTTTTTTAATTCCGTAGACTAATTTGACAGGTGCAAATGTCAAAATACAAATTGAAAAAAAAAACAACATTCATTTGAAATGTCAAATTAGTCTACGGGATTAAAAAACAAACTTTAGTTTACGACTAACGACAATTATTATATTATTATTATTAATATAATTTAGATAAGTACTGAATTAAAGTTCAAGTTTACACCGCGCGCGCGCGCGTGAAAACTTTGGTGAAGTGAAACTGTGGGATTGACACTAATGACAGCTCCATTCACCTAAGTTTTCATGGTGAGATTTTTCCTGAATAGATAGGCTGGAAATTGCTACGTGAAAATTCTCACCTCCATCATGTTATGAACAGTAATTAACATTAGTTAGGCCTTGGCATTAAGTTTTAAAAGCTTAATAATGTGACAGATGCAAATGGCGTACAGTCAAAAACAAAAGACGATATCTTTCACAGTTTTTAATTAATTACGAGTATTTATAGTGAGGAGCAGTGGTGGCCCGGGGTGTCGCGGGTTTGAACCAAGGCAGGCGCTTACTTTATGTAAATAACTTCGTCACCACTGCTGTTAAAATGGTGAAGGAAAACATCGTGAGGAAACTGGCATGTCCTAGAAACCAAAAACTCAAAGACATGTGACATCTACCAACCCGCACTGTGCCCGCGTGGTAGATTACAGCCCACTCACCGAGACAACAGGCAACATAGTCTGATTTTTTCATTCAACATATTCTTAGATTATTTATTGTACTAGTACATAGTTTCGGTTTTTATTTATATATATATATTTTAATTGTATTATTATTGTTGTTTTAAGTTTTTTGTAATCCCCTAATGGGATTTATTTAAGTCCGTAGATGTGTCCGTGGCATCACAGTGGGCCCTATCAGAATACCAGCGCGGTGGTATTTGTTATCGCCGTATTATGCTGAGATAGGGGCCTTTTTGGCCTCGCACAGGTCGTTATTATTATTTTTTTTAATACTTAATTAAGCTCCCTTTTTATTTTATTTTTTATATAATTTTGTTTTTATTTTTATTTTATTTTTTTACTGTTTGTATTTCCTGTGCGTGTCCCAAATAAAATATTTTTCTTTCTTTCTTTCTTTCTATTATGCATTATTTATAGTGCAACAAACTTATCTGGCTGGCTGGTAGCTTTACTGGAACTGTCGAAATGACATAAAAAGAGACAAGGTCTGTCAATTTTTGTTTATCGACAACGCAATCATATTCGTGACAGAAGGGCTGGGGTAGTGGGACTCCTTGAACTATAAATTTATAAGCGCCTTAGTAACTTTTGTAACAGACTGTACCTACCTACCTCGTAATTAATCTTTTTTTGTTTACCGACTTCAGAAATGGAGGAGGTTATTAATTCGTCTGTTTTGTATTGTTTGTTTTTGGGTCAAGACCATGTCAATAAAGCATGATTTTTTTTTTAAAGACTCGTCCTTCTTTATTTTTATGAGGAAAAGCCTTGCATTATAAATTAGCTGGTACCTGCGACTTTGTCTGCAATCCAGGATGAAAAATAGTCTTCAGGTCATGGTCTACCCAATGTGCCAAATTTCAACCCTTTATTGTGCGTGGTCCACAAGCACAACGAAGGGTTCCGTAGTTGGGATGAGTTTATCCCAAGAACAAACTTAATGTATGGGAGAACATCATGCTGTCACTGCAAAGGAGACGTTTCATTTTTGTATGGGACTCCGGCCATAACATGTACACTTTAGAAAACCTGTCAAACGAACCTAAATATACAATAAAGGCATTTTTTTTTCATAATGGTGCCGATTCTCTTGTACAACCGAACTAAACTAACTAATCTATCACTAAAATTCCTTACTTTTGACTATGAGAATCTTAACGCTATTCTGCAATAAATGGTCTCTAAATTTAAAAATTATTTTGACACAACTAAATCGAATTTGACAATCGCGACTCCACGTGGTACATACTTGTTTGCCCTACCCCGTGATTTTTTTTAGAGCCGGAGGCGCTCTCGTGGGGCAGCCTCGACGTGTTTTATATGGAATTTTTCACGTTTTGCATGGAAAATAAGAAAAAATATTACAGGACGTGTTGATTATTGGGGGTATAAGCGTTTCATAAAGGGGGTCGAAATTTTCATTATTTTTGTGATAGGACACACCATTTTCGAGATATAAGCAAAAGAAAAGAAAAAAAATATATACAGTACTGTTTTTGCACCCGAAGTCGGTGTTCGTGTGAATTTTAGTTCATGACAACTAATAGTATTTCACATTTAATACACCATTTTTAATCGACACCATTTTTAACCGTCATTAAAAATGGTCTAATTTAGTTAGACAATTAAAATTTTAGGTAAAAAACAAATCAAATTCAGAATAGCAAAATTGTCATTTTCACTAAATTAAAATCTCAGTGCCATCTTAGTGCTGTCAAACTAAAATATAGTTAAGTTGTGTCACTTTAGTCTATTTCAGAATGGGAAATCATCGTTTGACAGGAATTAACTAAGTTTGACAGCGGATTTGGTGATTTTTAGTCTACTTTAGAGGCATTCGTGACACAATAATCGGCGCAATTATCAATTTTTTTAGGCACAATTTTTTTAAATAAAAACTGAAAATGTTTGACCTTTGTCAGGAGAAATAGGACCATCGACAGCCAGCCAGGACAGGTTGGTTGGACCGATGACGTTTACATTACATATTCTACAACTGTCAAAAAAACTAAATAACGCAAAATAAAACCGAAAGCCACGAAGTCGAGACGAACGAGACTGACAGATGTAATGTCAAATACCAATACAAACAAACATGTTTGAATTTTTCGTCCAGAAGTACATACAAATCTATAATTCTCAAAAGTAGTTTTTTTTAAATGATGAATCACACTTTCTAATAAATCAAAAAAGTTGTCTAAGGTGGCTATCTTATTATGTTATCTTAATAGCACAGAAATAAATGCCTTTCATATTTATAACGTCTACGTGATATTATTATGTTTTAATGTAACATGACGTCTGGCCGAAAGCAGTGTGCAAGTGAGACGACGCCATGATCAATAGAATGTGGGCAATAATTTGATAAACTATTATTTTTGTGTCGAAGAAATCAGGGGAATATTCAGGAAAGAATATTTTTCCTCAATTCGTGGAATTTTTTCCTTTTTTTTCATTAAGTACCGTACACTTTATGGCCAAAAATGAAACATCTCCTTTAAGTTGGTCGATTATTACTCGTTAACAGCTAAGTAGGCTTGTAAAGCCTATAGTTTTTCTTTTAACTTCGTTATATATATTACTACTGTGATTTTTTTCACATATCCAAGTACAACCATTTAGCTGGCAGGGCCCCCCCTGACACACTGTAAACTTGACTCTAACAAAAATTTGCACTATAAAGCTACGGATTTCACATACGGATCCCTGAATTGAAAAATGGTTTTCACACACCCACAATATTTTTGAACATATTTTTGACACCCTGGGATAGACCAGAAAAAAAACATCCCCACTTTACATGTAGGGAAGATACCCAAAAACAATATTTTTCTTGATTTTATGTTATCACTTTGTCGGCGTGATTAATAAGTATACCCATGCCAAATTACAGCTTTCTTTCTAGTACAAAGCCGATGTTCGCACGGAATTGTTTTTATCGCGGCGATTCTTTTTCGTACACTGGATTTTCAACTCTCGTGTGTAGAGCCGAGCGTTGAGAATCCATCGCGTTGGGACGTACTCTCGTCCCAGCGCGTTGAAAAAACACTGTTGGATTTTCAACTCTCGGCGCTAAAGTGTTGAAAATCCAGTGCACGAAAAAAAATCGCCGCGATTTTATTACGTCCGTGCGAACGTGGGCTATAAAATCTGAGCTAAGCCGCGGATAGACAGACAGACAGACAGACAGACAGACAAGCGGACATGGCGAAACTATAAGTACTCGTATATATATATCTCATCTACTCGACGTCCGCATGTCACTGCAGGGATTCAGCAGAATATCAGCGTCAGGTATATTTGCCTGGCACATGCTGAGCTGGACTCCCATTTGGTGCAACCTTGAGACGCACACCGCACTTTATTATGTTCGTTGTCAATCCATTATTTTAAAGTGTGTCATAGCCAATAGTGTCATCACAATGTCTTGTATTCTTCCTTTTTTATTTGTTTGTATATTGGCACCTTGCAGCTATTTCCTAATAGCTAATTAGTCATTATTTAATCGTGTTTTTGTATGTTGTGCTGTTTTTTGTGTGCACTAAATAAACGATTTATCTATCTATCTATAAGGGTTCCTTGTTTACTACAGAACCCTTAAAAGAATCATCGTCTCCTATTACTGACTTAAACATAGCTCGTGAAATTTGGGTGCATTAGCTAGGTACCTATAGGTATACACGTCTGCCTAAAGGCGTGTCCACACCTGCGCACGCGCATGAGCAGTGCGGTTCACGTGGATCTTAGGAACATGTATGGACACTTTTGGACAAATGTTCGCGAGCGGTCAGCTATGCAGCTATGCAGTATTTTACAAGGAAAAGAGGTTCTAGAAATCCTTCAAAATCACTCACGGATTTTACCGAGGTGCAAATCATAATGACCTGTATGACTAATAAAATAATTACTGTAAATGACACATTAATTAATATTGCCTATAGATGCACGTAATAATAATGTAGACCGGTACCTACTTTATTTATATTTAGGTCAAGAACACGGTATAAATATCACAGTATAAATAAGTAACAGTATTATATGTCGGCAGTGACCTTGAAATAATTACCTACAGCCACTCGGTAGATAAACCTTCCGCGTCAGTGCGTATAAACTGCCGCACACTTAAAACAGTTGAGTACTTATAATTATACACTGAGATTTCGGACGCGTTTTTTGGCCGTTTTATATGAAGATTTTTTTTTATATTTATACTGTGGTAATAAGTAGGTGTTATTTATATTCAATGGTTGTTTGCCTCATTAGGTACCTGCCTATCTTAGTCGTACCTACGCAGATTTAAAACTTTTATTATAAAGATGTATGTACACATTAGAATCTTGAGGATATAAGGCTGAGAAACACAAAGACGTTGATTTTGTAGTAAGTTGTGGAACTCTAAGTGAAGGAGAGTGTCGGGGGAAATACCACGTTACTACTACTAATCTGCGTTCGCAATTCATCTGCCAAACATGTAAACAAACACGAGTTTTAGGAAAAACAACTGTAATGCCTACACAGAAAATTCAGTTAGCCCTACAACTTCATATTTTTTATGACTCTTCAACAATACTAGTCGGTCTAACATCAACTTTATTTACACTTGCATAAAGTTGATGTTTGTCTAAGTGGTAAACACGTGTTTGTTTACAAACAAATTAACAAATAAATTACGAACGCAGATTATTCCACCATACCTTTATTTCTGTTGCCAAGCAGCACCATAATTGCGTTACAAACGATCAATCACAATCTGTTTCATTTTGACAGCTCAACAACATTTATTGCGTTATTTACGAACATAATTATGAAGCAATGGATTAGTCCTTTATCCATCAAAATGATTCATATTGTCATTGTTTTTGTTACGCAATTAGGGTTGCAGGTTGCTGTATTCCGTTTCGAAAGAAATGGGTTCTGTCTACATGAGACATTTCAGCTAGGTATCTCATTAGTCTCATTACGCAACACATTTTGTAAACAAATACGACAAATTTGTTTCATTTTGACAGTTCATCAACATTAATTGCGTTATTTACGTTGTTGAGCAGATTCTTTTTTCGAACTTATGAAATTTGTTTCAAAACGATTCAAATTCCGATTGAACGTGTATTATGTAATTGGGGTACAGTTTTTATCTCTGCCATGGCTCGTATTCATGGGTAGGTATTGCAGATGTAGGTACATAGGCGACTATGACCACTTTCTATGAGATGGGCTACCAGCTCGTTAGTCCGAGGCAATATAACCAAGTTAAACTGCCCAGAAAAAAGAGGAGGCTAAAAAACTGTTCGACCAGATCCGACTGATTTAAAGGATATTGCAAATCCATTGCTTCATAAGTTCAAAAAAAAATCTGCTAACAACGTAAATAACGCAATGAATATTGTTGAACTGTCAAAATGAAAGCCATTGCTACTGTCTGTTACGCAATTACCTCGCTGTTTACGGTAGTCCAATGAATTAGCCCTGAGGATATTGTCTAAGCTTCAATTAAATATTTTTTTTATCGCCAATGGGTCGTCCTTGTGGAATGGGTCGATTCTTTCTCACAGGGGGAGGCCTGAGTCCCAGCAGTGGGCAATTATAGGCTGAATTTATGTATGATATGTTACAATATTTATTTCTTTTTCCACAGTACGTCTCTGCATCGTAGAAGGTCGTGGGCTATACAAGCGTGCGCCCACGCACTGCCCAGTGCTGGACAAAGAGAATGCTGGCGTCGAATGTGTGTTGGGAACTGACAGGTAACTATCATCCATTGACGAGAATGCAGTGTACCTGGGGAGCACTGTTGGCCAGCACAGCAACCTACTACAACCTGTCAAATTTCTTTAATAGATTTTCAACTTTATCACTAAAGCATAAGGTTCAAAGTTGATTGGGAAAATTTGACAGTTTCGGGTAGGTTGACCTGCTGACGTCTGTACTAATGGCCGTAAGTCATAGGTTCGAATCCAGACAGACGCTGATTGACTTAGAGGAATTTGTATTTTTTTTTGCGTGTAGAATTTTTGCGTGTGTTTTGTATTTCATTATTTCTTAATACAAATATCCAGGATGAAATGGAGCCTCTACTTGTACTACTAGTACTTCTCTAGATCTCTCCACTGGTTCAATGGTTTAAGTGTGAAAAGGAAACAGACAGTTCAGTTACCGGTAAACTGCCCTAACTTTGCCTGGCGTCCTAAGTTTGCCTATAATGAAAATGATGTAATATCTTTTTCATTTTACTTGTATGGCAATCGAAACTTAAAGCTGTCTATAAAATCTCAAAGTTTCCTTTGCCATACAAGTAAAATGAAAAAGATATTACATCATTTTCATTATAGGCAAACTTAGGACGCCAGGCAAAGTTAGGGCAGTTTACGGTACTTTAACATTAATTATAATGTTAGTATT
This sequence comes from Xanthia icteritia, assembly GCA_949128155.2. NCBI lineage: Eukaryota > Metazoa > Arthropoda > Insecta > Lepidoptera > Noctuidae > Xanthia > Xanthia icteritia. Next base: position 4,082,360 of record OY855862.1, on the reverse strand, counting down.
CAGTGCTAATCTTTATAAAGTTCTTTTTTGTGGCGGCATCTGCATCGCCACATGCAAACTACGCATTAAAGACGTGACGTGCTTATGCTATTCGTTCTTCGTTGAAAGGTTTTTGCTAATAATTGAATCATTTGTTTCCAGGTTAGACTGTCTCCGCCGCATCAGCAAAGGCACGGTGGACTTCGGAGTGTTCAGCCCTGAGGACCTGGTGGCAGCGCAGTGGGCCAACATCGACGTGCTGGTCACTAACGAGCTAAGGTTTAGGAAAAGTAAGCTCCTAGTTGTTCTATCTTTCACTAGCTTTTGCTCGCGGTTTCGCCCGCGTGGAGACCGGAAATTATCCCACGGGGACCGTGATTAAAAATCATGTGCCAAACCTCCAATTCCATTCAGCTGTTAAGGTGTGAAAATGTAACAGACAGATAGACTGACAGACAGAGTTATTTTCGTATTTATAATATGAGGATTAAACTATGGATATGAATTAGTAAAGAAAGAAAGAAAGAAGGAGAAAAGTATTTATTGGGACAAGCACAGGAGGTCTCAATTAAACAAAAAACACAAACTATAATAATAAAAATTAAGCAGGAAGTCCTGTGCGAGGCCAAAAGGCTCCTATCTCAGCTTATGCTGCGACAATTTAATAATAAATGTCGCAGCCCTGGTATTCTGATAGGGCTCGCAGTGATTTCACGGAAAGATAGGGAAAAAATAAAAATTTAAAAGATGTATGAAATACAATAAAAAATAAAACATACGAGTATGTAGTCCACGTGTCTGCATCCGACGTAACATCAGTTAAACCATTTACAGGCACTTTTGAATTGTCAAGGGGTCAGTCAGTCAGAAATATGAAGCTAGTTGTCTATTCCAAAGCGTAGGTTCCTATGGAGAAGAACGGGCAAGAAACTCCACGGACTCTCTTTCAAATCATAATATTGTTACAAAATATTGGTTACATCATTCATGTTGAAATTATACATGTGAGAACAATGTAGAATTACGTGCACGTAAAAAGCGTCCGTAATAAAAAGATAAAAACAATTAAAAAATTAAAATAAGCCGTGGCAGATAAGAGATGACCAGTCCCTACTGACAGCGCACGAACATGACGCATGGATCAGCACCGTTTAACTCAACCATTTTGAAGGGAACTTAACAATCCAACACACACGCCACCACCAGCGAGACATTTGAATGAGCATGACTATGGTAATTCTGAATCCAGTAGTGTTGTTCTATAGTTCTATAGATCTATAGTTCTTAGGGATTGTCTCGTCTCGTTGCGAATCCGTGATGATTTACTTGAAAAACAAATGAGTTTTTAGAAGCATGATGAACGGGGTGTAAAGTTCACTCATCCTCTATAGAAAAGGGAGGACCCTCCGACCAGACGGGTGTCCTCTGGCGGGCAACTGCCCAACGATTGATGTCGGGGAAGTAGTGTAGTGTTATATATATGCTGTTCGTGCGGTAAACTCTAATTGCGCGATGTAGGATTTGTGTGACGTCAGGATTTTCGTGTGAGGTCTTTAATGCGTAGTTCGCATGTGGTTGATGTAGATGGCGCCACAAGTTCACTTTCGAGTTGTGTGCGCTCACTTGCGTTAGGTTCCGAGTGAATTTTACAGATTAGCACTGAATACAAACACTTGAATGCGAAATTAACAGAACTGTTGTTTCATTTTCACACCTAACCACTTAACCGATGGTTAAGGTAGTCAGGGATCTGGAGAAGTACATGGGCTCCATTTCATCCTGGATATTTGTATTTCAGACCAAAAAAAAAAAACAAGACATAGCGCTGTCAACAGTGACGTAAAACCGGTTTCGTAAACATTGTGTGCTCTTATTGAGGTGTAGTTTGATTGTAGTTTCATTGTAAATGTGTGCGGGTGAGCGTGTATGCACAGAGTGGATGTGTAGTTTTGGCATGCTTCACTGTATTGTTCGCAGCGTCTATGTCTTGGTTTTTTATTTGGTCTGAGATTTGTATTATCAAATAATGAAATACAAAACACACGTTGCAGGATTCCCGGGAAAGTTGTACCTAATTATTTAATGTTTTTTAGGACCTTTTGCCCGCAACATTGTAGCAGTAGTCAACAGGCGAATCCTGCCAGACCATTCTTCCACCCTGCATGCTGTGCTCAGGAACAGTACCCTCTGCCATCCAGGGGAGACCATGGATGATTTGAGGCCACTCAGTGAAACATTATCTGGGGTATGTAACATTTATTATTATATAGGGTTTTGCTATCACTTAATTCAATGTCAGTTGAATTTATGCGAACTTTTTTGTAGGTAATAATGAGTACTTTAATCATGTAGACGCCAGCAGGTCAATCTATCCGAAACTGACAAATTTACCCAATCAACTTTGAACCTTATACTTAAGTGATAAAGTTGAAAATCTATTAAAGAAATTTGACAGATTGTAGTAGGTTGATGTGCTGGCGTCTGTACATAATTATTATGTATCATCAATAGTTTTCTCAGCCCACGCCAAATAATGAATTTTAAAGGCAAAATGTTCCTACTTTGGGTTACATTATTGCAATTTTCTTATAGATCATTTTTTTTTTTAATAATTTATAGCCTATGCTACTTCCTGATACTTTAGCTTTCTATTGGTGAAAAAATGTTTATGATCGGTCTAGTAGTTTCGGAGCTTATTCGGTACAAACAAACAAACAAAACAATATTTCCTCTATATAATATTAGTTTAGATTCCTTCAATTATTCTGTTGTTGCATACAAATTACAATGCATTTGCTTTTTTTCCTATATTTTAACGTCCGCATGGACGTTAAAATATCGTGGCGGCATTTTATCGCTGGATTTTCAACTCTCGGTGTTGAGCCGAGCGTTGAGAATCCAACGCGTTGGGACACACTCTCGTCCCAGAGCGTCGAAAAAACACTGTACGATTTTCAACTCTTGGCGCTAAGCAAAGCGTTGAAAATCCAGTGCACGAAAAAAAATCTCCGCGATTTTATTACGTCCGGTCCGTGCGAACGTGGGCTAACTTGGTCCTAAAATGTTCATATTCATGACTAAGTATACCTAAGTACTATCGAAGAACTTCATATGTAAGCAGTTTGAAAACGAAATCCCGTGAACACGATGACCACATCTGTTACCGCCCCGGTTCTGTAGCGGCCGAGCGCTGCAAGCAGAAATAGTCCTTACGGTGTATCTATACAAAGTAAGTAAGTAAGTAATAAGTTCATATCTATATGAACTTCTTCGATGGTACCAGCAAGCTATGAAGGATACTCAACCACATCTTCTGTTTCCAGTACCTAGAAGCCCTGGTTCTGGAGCGTTCCTGTGACCCAACCAGGTCTAACACTGAGAACAAACTGAAGGCGCTGGCCGACTTCTACGGGAAGGCCTGCAAGGCCGGTCCTTGGGTGCCCGACAAGCTTAGAGATGCTGAACTCAGTAAGTAGTGTATTAAAGATACTACTTATATATTTGTAGCTACACAGATATAAAGCGTTGAAAACCTTGCTACCGTTGCCAAAAATTTGAAGACGTGATAGTGACATCTTCGACATCCCTGGCCTGTGTCCCAGGAGTGCGAACATTACAGGCTGGTTATGCTATTAAAACTTCGTTCGTCTTATTTTTTTGTCGCGTTGTAATATGGTATATTAAGAAACCACGGAGGACTGTGCAATGCTAGGCAGCATGTTACGGATTAGCATCCTAAGATATTCATTAATACTTGATCCTACACTGCCGTGGTCAAATAACTTCAGTACTGGCTCAACTAGATTCAGGATGAAGCGCGATATAATTATTTATTAGCGTCCTTTCTACATCTCCAAACCAGAGTTTGACCCTCATCCCGTCTTTTCTCCACAGAACGCCTTTACCCCTCCCTCTGCGCTGCCTGTGCTCGATCCTGCACAGCTGGTGACCGCTATTGGGGCAACGCGGGCTCCCTCACCTGCCTCACTGATGGCCAGGGAGACGTCACGTGGGGAGAGGCCGATGACGTCGCTTCCTACTTCAAGGTAACAGGACATAACATGCCTGCACAGCTGGTGACCGCTACTGGGGCAACGCGGGCTCCCTCACCTGCCTCACTGATGGCCAGGGAGACGTCACGTGGGGAGAGGCCGATGACGTCGCTTCTTACTTCAAGGTAACATAATATCACACCTGCACAGCTGGTGATCGCTACTGGGGCAACGCGGGCTCCCTCACTGATGGCTAGGGAGCCGTCACGTGGGGAGTGGCCGATGACGTCGCTTCCTATTTCAAGGTAACAGGACATAACATGCCTGCATAGCTCGTGACCGCCACTGGGGCAACGCGGGCTCCCTCACCTGCCTCACTGATGGCCAGGGAGACGTCACGTGGGGAGAGGCCGATGACGTCGCCTTTTACTTCAAGGTAACATAACATAATGCCTGTGCTGCCTGAAGTGGGAGGGAGTATTTATAGTACGGGTACATATCTTTCTAACAACTAGTAGATCTGTTTAATAATATGTGGATAACGTTGTGAGTAGTGTATTTGTTACCTCTATTATTAAGTTCTAAGTTGTCCCTAAATAAATAAATAAATAAATAAATAAATAAATATATTTTTCGATGTAGATAACATATAGGTACATTTTAAGAGGAGGCGAGCCTATCAATTGACTTTACTGCTGAGAGCCGTTACAGAGGATTTCCTAGTGGAGAAATTCAATAACCGATCCAAGGATCTTATCTGAGACCCCAAGTCGCGCTTGTGAGTAGTAAATTATCGAGTGACTAGGACCGTCTACAAAATAATTATGTAAATAGTACAACAGCGGGCAGGTAAAACTTTTTAAATCCTTCGGAGACCCGTTTTACTTATAACATGCAACAGCCGACACTACCCCACTGCTGGGCAAAGGCCTACCCAAAATTCTTCGAAATATTTCTTTCCTGGGCCCCCCTATTTTGTTTTTGTTGTTATTTGCCAATGTCGCAACCACAGAGTACGTAATGTTGTAACAGTAATTACGCAATATTGTCTTTGGTCCGTGGCCTTGACATCAACCGATGAATAACATTTTATAAATAGCGTTTATTTGTTGGCTAAATACGAGGCTTTTGGCTACTTTTGTATTTGTGTTTTTATTTTATTTTTAAATGTGCGTTTTGTTTGTGCAGAATAAACGTATTTCTTCTTCTTCTTCTATTTAGTTTTGTTGAAAGAGTTAAAAGGAAATGTGGGTTGGAGTAACACAAACTGCATTCCACACTTTTTTGGTCATCTGTGGCCGTCCTCTATCTTTGAACATCTAAATCTTCTCCAATAGGGATGCTGACAATTTTTTTTTGTCCGTCATGGAGATTATTAAACAATATTGGACACGTATTTTTAACAAAAAAAGGCAAAAAACAAAAATATAAAAAAAAAAAAAATTAAGGAAGAACTCACTGGGCATCAAAAAATTCGTCCGCATCGCTGTCAGTGGGAAAAGTGCCCAAAAGGCTGGCAGCATTGCCACGTTGGATGGCAATGCTGATTATTTGACCTAAAAATTGGCCAGCTCTCTGGTCACGTGAAGATTCGACCAACCGCTTGGCGATGTCCCGAAATACTCGATGCGCACTGGGACCCCACGGCCCTAGAGTTTCAACCCCAAACGGCTCGAAAATATAGCTACCAATAGGTTGTTATATTTGAGCCGTTTAAGGTTTTCTGCACCTGCAGCAGCCGCTCCAGCACAGCCCGCCGTGCTAGGAAGATGGGATGGCGCGAGGGTGTCGACACAGGTTGCATCCCACACCAAGGGTCTACCCAACTTCCAAGGCATTATGGTCATTCCGTCTGGCCTCTTCAGTCTGGTCTCTTCTCTTCTTCTTAAGCCATTAGGTTCTAAAATAGCTGGCACCCCGGCGGTGACAAGAGCCCGACGGATAATGTCATTAATGTTTGCGTGCCATGCCAAACCAGCGCTCTTGCTGCAGGAAGGACCATGGTGTCCGATGCGGTCGACTGCTTCACCGCACTGACAGCGATGCGGAGTTCCGCAAGGAGCTCCCAAACGCAGACTTGTATACATATTTTTTCTTTTTTTACGTAAGTAATCAAAAGATTACGGCAATACATTGAGTAGGCAATACGTTAAAATGTGGCCTGACGTCACTCCCCGGTAGATTTTATACTGACTTGTGACGTAGCGAGCACCCACTCTCCAACTTTAATGCGTTTTATATAAACTATTTTTTATTAATATGATAAAGCAAAAAATACGTGTCTAATATTTTTATTATTATCTGACTGGTGGACTAAATAGATTTCTTTTCCCCAGTCAAAATCCCTATTCCTGAATGAATGATAACAAGTCCTTCTCTTCTAGATTCAGGAAAATGAAACTCTGACCGGATCTGACAACTTTGCATACCTCTGTCGCGACGGAACCTGGCGCGACCTGACGCAGGAGCCCTGCATCTGGCTACGAAGACCTTGGAACGTTATTGTGGCTAAAAGGTATAAGACTATTTTATGTGTATTTTGTTTTATAAGCCACGGGTTTTCCACCTTTTCAATACGCATAACCAACGACGTCATGTTTAACTTGTTGGATCATTTAGCTCCCTTCAAAATGGTTGAGCTGAATGATGCTGATCCATGCGTCATGTTCGTGAACGGGCGCCGTCTGTTGGGACTGGTCATCTCTTAGCTGCCATGGCTTATTTATTTATTTATTTAATACTTCAAGCACACAAATGTACAGAGGCGGACTTAATGCCATAGGCATTTTCTACCAGTCAACCTTCGGGTGATGCAGAGACAAACAGTGGTAGGTGCAATAGCGAGAAAAGAAGATTTTTTACATTTAAATATAAAGATATACATATATACCTATTTAAAACTATAAATATAATAAATACACCTAATTATATATAAATATAAGCACAAATAAAACAAACAATGGGAAAACATCCAGCCAGCTTCTTGCGAATATGCTCGCGAACTTTAATTCTAAAAGATAATCGGTTGGTCGCCATCCTGATTTCCTGAGGGAGCGCATTCCACAGAGAGATAGACTGAATGAAGAAGGAAGAGTGAATGAAGTCTGTGCGGTGAGTGGGACATTGAAGAAGACGATTGTGAGATGAACGTAGATTTCTATTGTGGTTGGCGCAAATGTACTGAAAGTGGGGGGCCAGATAACAGGGAAGAGGGAGAGTTAAGAAAAGAAAACAAGGTGGTCAGCGCCCTTTGCTCTCTGCGCTGGCGTATGGGCAACCACCTTAGAAGCGACCGATGCGCAGAAACATGATCATATTTACGCAGATTGAAAACGAATCGAATGCAGTTATTGAAAAGACGGTCGAGTTTGTTGAGGAGATCTGCATTCAGGTCATAGTAGCACACATCACCATAATCGGTGATAGGGAAGATTAAGGACTGCACAAGCATTGTCTTCGTACTTGATGGCAATAAATTTTTCAATCGGTATAGAGCCCGCAGCGTTCCAGTAACCTTCTGGCTTACCCTAGCGACTTGAGTACGCCAGTTTAGGGTATTATCAATGTGCAAGCCTTTTTTTTTTTTTTTTTTTTTTTGGGTGGGAAATTATCAAAATAACTTCTCCCGCTCTGGGTGGAGCGGGAGGGCGTGTCAGACTCTTACTGACTAAAACCCACCCGTGTTCCTTCCGTTGCCTTTACGTTGCCAGGGGCCACGGTATCCCTTTCGGACTTTCCCGCAACCCCGGCAGGCATCGGTCCTATCGGACCCCTTCACTTCTGCTGACATCTCTTTGAGGCGCGCGTGGAACACAACGCGCCGTCGACCCGGGCCTGGTCCTTATCGGACGGCGAGCTACCCATTGCTCACCGTCCGCAAGCCCGCACCTACGGTGGCCGGGAATCGGCCTGCGATTCCCGACGCCCGGGGCGTCTCCTGCGGCGGCTAGGGGCGTGAGGGCGCGAAATTTGCCTCTCCCTCACGCGTTCTGCCTCCTCCTTCGCGAGCATTACTGCTTCGCAGAAGGAGGTGACGGCCTCCCATGCCCTCTCGCTCCGTACCATGGCCTGGACTAGGGCCGGACGCGAGAGATCCCTGCCGCCGATCGCCTCCACGAGGACACGGCGATGCTCTGCCTAAGCCGGACAGACCTCCACCGTATGCTCAACCGTGTCCTCCGGGCGATCCACGCAGTGATGACACCCGGGCGTTTCCTCCCGCCTGATACGAAATAGGAACCTCCCGAAACAACCATGTCCGGTGAGGACCTGCGTCAGGCGGAAGGTGAGGACGCCCAATGTGCAAGCCTAAGTCCTATTATAATTTATCCCTAATTTGTCCCTTATTTTAATTTATTTAAAAAAAATGTTTTGTTCTTTGTTTTTATCTTTTTATTATGGACGCTTTTAACGTGCACGTCTTTCTACATTGTTCTCACATGTATAATTTCAACATGAGTGATGTAACCAATATTTTTAAAATTTTTGATTTAAAAGAGTGTCTATGGAGTTTTCTGCCCGTTCTTCTCCATAGGTACCTACTACGCTTTGGAATGGGCAACTAGCTTCATATTTCTGACTGACTGACCCCTTGACAATTCAAAAGTGCCTATAAATGGTTTAATTGAAATAAATGCTTTGAGTTTGAGTTTACGATCCGTTATTTGTTATAAGAATCGGACGATAGTTGATTTGGGTTCCTATTATGTAATTTTTGCTTTACTCAATTTTTTTCAAGTTTTTAAGGCGTTAAAACCAGGCTTAAAAACTTGATAAAAATTGAGAAAGGATCTCCTAGAATATTAGTATTATTTGAAGTCTTCAAATAATACTATATATTCTCAATTGGTCAAGAAACTATAATATAGTTGGTCAAGAAACGGGTCGTTAATTATCTTGTCCGCAAGAAACAGTCTAATATTGCGAGAAAACTGGGTTAAATTAATAAAATGGGCTAAATTAATAATTAATCAAAATATGTTTTATTTAAATAAATTCAACGCAATCAAGCAGATTTAACAAAATGGATATTTTTATTGTACTTTAATTTTATATATTATATTATATTACTTTAATTTTATATATTATTTAATTAATGAACGCCTCCAATATTACCAGTCAGTAATATAGGAATCCGGAACAAAACTAACCTAAAGTTCATCTTCTTTTTTGCAGAAAAGCCACAGAAGCAGTAAGCAAACTAGCCCATTCCTTAACAAACAGTTCAGTAACGGTAGACCAACACTGGCGAGGGTCCCTCGCAGCATTGCTGGAGAGCAACCAGGCCTTGCCGGAACCTCTGCAACCGCCACGAGCTCCTATGGATTACTTGGCGAGGGCTGAAGGGTTTAGGGAGGCGTATAGTCAAGCTGGTTGTGATCCACCAAGGTGAGGCAATAAAGAAAGAAAGAAAGAATAATATCTATTTGGAAACAGTTCGTGAAACACATAATAACAAAATAAAAAGTGAAATTGAGGCATATTTCATGTGATATTGAAACAATCAACATCTATTGTTTTTTTTTTAGGTTCTTTATAATATGGCATTTTATATGGCCAGTGATAAAAACTTCACGTCACCGACATGCTCGCGCCGTAGTTCAGACTATAGAAGCTAGATGGTGCTAATATCAGTTTTAATTTTTCACTTCTGTCGGCTCTGTGACTGCCAATGTTTATTTTTTTTATCACAATCTAATATTCTTATTTCCAGACATATCAACTTCTGCACAACATCCCTCCTAGCTAAGAACAAATGCGACTGGCTGAGTGAAGCTGGTGCAGTGTACGGCATCGCACCTCCTCTACAATGTGTCATGAGGAGCAGCAACGAGGAGTGTCTGAAGGCGGTGGCAGTGGGAGAGTGTGACGCTACAGCCGCTGGCAGTGACTGGCTGGTCGCTGGGATCAGGTTTGTTCCGAATATACTCATCAAAATCAGCGTAATATGTTTCCATTAATTAAAACTTGCTCATTCATGTGACTTGTTTTTATCCGTCTGCAGCGACCCTAATGAGGGTAATGTTGTTAAGTAAATAATCACGAATTCACACCTTGACGCCAATCGAATTTCGAATTGGTGACTAACGGGGTGGCAGATCAATTGAATTGAATACATAACCAATCGAAATAAGTAGGTATAATATTTTAATGCTCGATGATCGACCTTGGAGCATACCGGCGCATGCCCGGCATACCGGCGGATGCTCCGGTAAGCTGGCGGACGCTCGCGGTATCGCAGAGGATTTTTCTTGTCAGTGTGCGCTGGCGGATAGGGGTATCCCTTTCGATGCTTTTCCTGCCATTCGTCAGTGTGCGCAGGCCCTCAAGATCTACTTTTTTTTAACTTTTTTGGACATTCACTTGTCGAATTTCAAGGCAATTAGATCATTTCCGGCTTCATCTAGGCCCCTTTTCTAGTTTGCTACTGTAGGTATGTTCATATTCTGGTAATCAGTGTGGCTGTCATATCCCAAAAAATAATCCCCCTGTTTTCTGTTGTTTCAGAGATTACTCCCTAACACCACTCCTCCACGAAATAACTCCCATTGTAGAAAAAACTAATACAATAGTTGCTTACGTCAACACTGATGCTCAAATAACCAAGATGGCGGATTTGCGCGGCAAACGCGCTGCTTTCCCGCGCTACGATGGCGCGGCGTGGCATTCTGTGAAAAACTATATTACGGGACATGAAAATATATCCTGTAAGGAGTTTATGGAAAGTTATTTTGGCGAAATATGCGCGCCTGGCTTGGATGGGAAGAAATGTTATGAAGAAGGCGAAGCGGAGGCGTTGAAGTCGCTTGTGGAAGGAAAAAGTGATGTCGCGTTCATTAGTATGACGACTTATAAAAGTTTTAAAGGTGAGAGTTTTGTAGATAATGTATTTAAAATACATAACCCTAATATCACGCCTGTAATTACAAAGGGTTAGGCAGAGGTGTATTAGTAGGTACCACAGAATTCATAATAGTACAAGTACAGAAGATTCCCTCCGCAGAATCATTTAAATAAGTAGCGACTCCTGCTATGACACAATAAAGTGCAATTCAAGTCGCACAGCCCTAATTATCAACAGTCTATTCCTAGAGGTTGCCTCTCTTTCTATCGCGTAACTCTTATATCTTCTGACTACGTTACGCCCACTAAATTGGTCCGACAAGTCGAGCCCGCCGCTACTTGTAGTTTCATACCTAAAATGCGGAGTGCACTTGGCCTGGTCGTAGTACAGCCATATTTCTCTGGTTATATTTAAGTCCTATTATAACCGGGCTCAAAAAACCAGACTCCGAGCTGCTACTGAGAAATTCTTAAAGGAAAAATCCAATAACACTGCTTTGATGGTACCGTACAGTCGTGATCCAGTCCTCTTGTTAAGTTGATTGATAAAAAAATACGCTCTGATCTCTATAATACTTATTTTGATTGTCTTTTCAGATAGCAAAGAACCGTCATCAGAAGACATCGAGAAAATCGTTCCTCTCTGTCCAGAAGGAAACGAGAAATACTGCTTCGTTAGTTGGTCCAACTTGGGCCATATATTTGCGGCCAACAACCTCACAACCATTCGGAAACACGAAATTGTAAACGTCTTCACCAAGTTGGATCAACTGTTTGGCAAACATCCGCCTTTCCACAATGCCATGTTCTCAATGTACGGATCTTTTAACCACGAAATGGAAGTTATTTTCCATAGTAATACAAAAAGTTTAGCCACAAGTGCTGTTTTAAAAACTCACCCGTACGATAAAATTCCATATAATCTCGAACTTTCTGTTTCAAATATAACAGATTTCACTTGTGATTTTGGCGCCAAAACTACGCCATCTTTAATTATGTTGCTAGTAACTCTAGTCGTTTTTTTAATTAATAGTTAATAAATTTAATTAACTTAGCGCTTTGTGATAAATAAATGAACAGTTTTTATATTTTTCTTTGTTGTTTCATTATTTCCCTGTTACATAACATAACTACGTCGATACAGTGCTTGCTATGATCAGGTGGCTGTCGACTTATCTAGGTACATAGAGAGGCCGTCAGAACGACATTAAAAAAGGCCAATACTTGTCGCAGGACAGAGCAGTTTGGAGAGCGCATATTAATATTTTGTATTTCATTCTAAGTGAACTGTTATAGTTCTTATGAGAAAAAAATACCTATATAGATAGAGCAGTGGTGACCCAGTGGTAACGCGCGGTCCCGACTTACGAGCTGTAGGTCGTGGGTTCGATTCGAATCCAGACAGGTATTTTACTTTGTGTAAATAATTTCATCACCACTGCTTTCAAAACGGTGAAGGAAAACATCGTGAGGAAACCGCCATGTCCTTGAAACAAAAATTCGAAAACATATTGTAACATCCATAGAACTAAGGGCCGGTTGTTTCAAACGGTTGGTTAACGTAACATACGTACGTCAAATAATAACGATTACGTAAGATGTTTAACGTTCGTTAAATACAAAGCGTTGTTTCACTGCGTATAAAACCGATCGTCAAAGTTATTCGGGCTGCCAGTAAAAAGCAGTACTTTTTCCCAATAAAAATGGTTGGGAGATTTTTATATTATGGCAACATTTCGTCGTTCACGTCAAATTTTCAAATGACAACCTCAGACAAAATAAAAAACCAAGGCATAGCGCTGTCAACAGTGATATGAGGCCGGTTTTGTAAGCATGTGTGCACGTAGTGAGGTGTAGTTTGGTTGTAGATTGATTGTAAATGGTAGTAATGTTTGCGTGTGAGCGTGTGAGCGTGTATGCACAGAGCGGAGGTGTAGTTTCGGCATGTTTCACTGTATTGTTCACAGCGCTGTCTTATTTTTTTTAAATTCATCTGATGTGATAACTAACTAATTTGGATATGAGTACAATCAATTGCACGCAATAATTTCGGAAATCTAAATATTTTATAAAAGTCAGTTGCAACAACCAATCTCTCCTCATCGTTAACAGTAACTGTCAAGCTTATATAATGAGGACGTAATTTAGCAATAGCCCTACTTGTCACTCGATTAATACGATATCGTTGATTTATGTAAGCCTGACATGTCACCAACACATCTCATGAAAGATCTTGATGCATAGTATTGCAGAGTTGCAAGTACCTACCTGGTCTATGGGTTTTACTGCCAAATAAAAAAAATGTGAACGAATTTTAGAATCAAATTATGTATTAGGTATATACCTAAGTACCTACATGGTAACTGAATTCACACTTAATTCCTGTAGCAAATTTTATTTCATCTTCGTTTTGACGTGTAAACAATAGAGCTACTTCTTTCGAAACACGGTATCTTGCAATAAATGCCTGTGTCAGAAATAGGGCAGGTTAATACTAAGAAAATAATATTCTAAGCAATTTATGACAAGTATTTATTTTTAAATATACCATTTTAGTATAATAAAGATGTATCAAAGTATAATTAAGGTTCATTTATGACAAGTATTAAAGTATAATTAAGATTCATTTATGACAAGTATTTAAGTATAATTAAGATTCATTTATGACAAGTATTTAAGTATAATTAAGATTCATTTATGACAAGTATTTTCTTATGATTTATAAAGATTAATAAATGGAAAGTATTTTAAATAAACCATTTTAAATAAAAAATAAGGATTAAATAATAGCAAATATTTATTTTAGACAAATTATTAATTAATGGCCAGTATTAACTTTAAATAAACCAGTACAATTTAATTAACACATATATAACGATATCAGAAGTATAACTGATACCATTAATCAATTATTTCACACATATTTTAGGAGAAATACAACATAGCAATATTATATTTATAGTCATACATATACAACAATAAGAAACAGGAAAGAATATACTTAACCGGTGATCTGCTCGGTCCGAAGGCTCGACAAAGAATGCCCCCCAAGCGGTTGGGCTCTAGCTTTTATACTCAGTGACAAACAAGTGGCGTCATCGAGCCGTCGGTACAAAGAACACGTGTTCAAAATTGATCATCCGATCCATTCTTTACTTAATTTACTTAACTAAAGCGATATAACTGTATCAAAAACTATAATTATAAATATCATAATAATTAAATGGTGTAAAAGTAGTTTTAACAATAATTTTATGATTTGAATCACAACCGAAACAACTTCCGGAATCAAGCAAATTCAATTTTACTTAAATAATTAATGTGGGTAAAGAAAAACATAGTGCTAAAAATTGAAACATATAACACGGCCATTCTGATATATATACTTCGTTCTCGAAGTACATGTTTGAAATATAATTAATTTCATACGACAATTACAAGACATAACAAAAAAATCTAGTGAATTAAAGATTAGATATAACATAGTAATTCTGATATGTACTTAGCACATTTCTAGCGATCAATTTACTTTGGTTTGTTATTGCCACAGGCACAGCCACAGGCACAGTCACAGTCACAGTCACAGTCACAGTCACAGTCACAGCCACAGGCATAGCCACAGGCACAGCCACAGGCACAGCCACAGGCACAGCCACAGGCATTATTTATAATTAATTAAAATTATCAGTATACAGAGACTTCAATAGCATTTTCAACATTCATTCTGAAATGTACTAAGTTCTCGGAGTACAACACAATAATGTAGGTATATGTTTATCAATATGTTTAGCACTACGCACTTTACAATATAATTGTTTTTAATACATGTGAAGACAGGTAACTATAAACACAGGCACAGCCACAGGTGAAACCAAACGCACAGCCCCAAGATCATAGGCACAGCCACAGAACCAAAAGCACAGCTATAGGACGAAAAGCACAGCCATAGGTTCACAGGCACAGTCATATGATCAATGGCACAGCTACTGGTAGAACCACAGGCACAGCCACAGTTATAACAATATCATCCATTAAACTTTAATCAGTCTTAATAACTAAAGAAAATAGATATATTACAATAGAATGTCCACTTTAAATAGCATCATTAGTAGTAGCGTCCTCATCGACCCATTCTCCTGGCCAGTACCGTAATTTATCCTTAGATATTACTACGTTTCTTTGCCCTAAGCCTCGCAAGTTATAACGGTTGTTATCTAAAACTTCTACTATTTCGTATGGCCCTCTGAATTTTGGTCTAAGTTTATCATGACGCCGATGGTCTTGATAGACGTATACAGTGTCACCTACATGGTAAGTTTTTTTGTTACGTCGTACGGCATCAAAACGTTCTTTAAATTTTTGTGCGATTTCTCTTAAGCGATCTAAGGCAAGTTCACGGTCTGCTTAAGGATAGCTGTACATTACATAATTCGTTTGGCCAATCTGACACATTATTTGGCAGTGGTATAAGTATTTTTTTTTTTTTTTTTTACCAAAGCGGCCATTATAGGAAACCAATAATTCTCCCGTATTTTTTCTATAGTCTTATAGAAACCTACATGGCAGTTTTCATCATGATATAGTCTTAGAATATCGAGTCTGTTATTCTTAGGGACATATAATTTGGGTCGGGTATCTGGGCTAATTTTGTAATGTAATAAGTTATTTATCATGGTATATTGATTTTCGTCTAAATCTCCGGACTCTAACCTCTCAATTAATGATAAAGTTATTGGATCATTTTGCTGCGAAATTTCTAACCAAGAGCGAGGATCATGTGGATGTCAGATTTACCGATAGAGGCTTATAAGAAATCGCGGCTCGATTTATAATAACGGTGGGGGTCTTAACGTAGGCAGAAAACAGTGCTATTAGTTCCGAGGTAGTTGTGACGCCACTATTAAATGACGCCATTCTAACATTTACTTCTCTAATTCCTCCACAAACTAATTCAATAAGATCGGATTTTTTTCCCTGGCGTACTCGCAATAGGAATCCGCTGAATCTGATGATTATGTAACGGCTTTATATAATTTTTCCGAGAGGTTCTTTTTTTCTGGGTATAATGAAATTATTTCATTCCGGAAGTTCTCCCAAGTACGTCCTTCTTGGGGTTCCCATGTCTCGTACCAAGTTACAGCAGAGCCCTTAAGGGCCTTACCTGCCTTTGCGATTTTAGCTATACCGCTCCATCCAAACTCTTCTCCAAGCTTGTCAACGTTGTCACACCATACGGCTGCGCCGTTGTCACTGGTGGATGGATCGAACGTTGGCAGTGTCACGTCATCCTGTCGTTTGTTGCTGGAAAGGGCATCCCGGGTGGCGGTAAGTAACCCTTCGAGGATTGTTTGATCCATATTATATAGGTACCTGAAAATATACCGTTATTAATACTACGTTAGAATTCTTTATCCCACTTCTGATGTCAGAAATAGGGCAGGTTAATACTAAGAAAATAATATTCAAGCAATTTATGACAAGTATTTATTTTTAAATATACCATTTTAGTATAATAAAGATGTATCAAAGTATAAAAGGTTCATTTATGACAAGTATTAAAGTATAATTAAGATTCA
Source organism: Xanthia icteritia (assembly GCA_949128155.2). NCBI lineage: Eukaryota > Metazoa > Arthropoda > Insecta > Lepidoptera > Noctuidae > Xanthia > Xanthia icteritia. Next base: position 4,065,970 of record OY855862.1, on the reverse strand, counting down.
TTTATGACAAGTATTTAAGTATAATTAAGATTCATTTATGACAAGTATTTAAGTATAATTAAGATTCATTTATGACAAGTATTTTCTTATGATTTATAAAGATTAATAAATGGAAAGTATTTTAAATAAACCATTTTAAATAAAAAATAAGGATTAAATAATAGCAAATATTTATTTTAGACAAATTATTAATTAATGGCCAGTATTAACTTTAAATAAACCAGTACAATTTAATTAACACATATATAACGATATCAGAAGTATAACTGATACCATTAATCAATTATTTCACACATATTTTAGGAGAAATACAACATAGCAATATTATATTTATAGTCATACATATACAACAATAAGAAACAGGAAAGAATATACTTAACCGGTGATCTGCTCGGTCCGAAGGCTCGACAAAGAATGCCCCCCAAGCGTTTTTTTTTTTTTTTTTTTTTTTGAACTAGGGCATCTTGCAGGTGACCACTAAGGTCGTGGCTGCCAATAGCTACTACACTAAGGGCCTCCAGCCAGGGGCATAAAAACTATTCTAAATTAAAATTAAGCGAATGCTCGCTAAGGGCACCCCCTGTGGGGTACGAACCTCGGCTTAGGGCATTCGCTGAGGGGAGGACAGCAAGATCAGGGACAGGCTGGATCAAGGATAGATCATTATTATTAGACGGGGAATTTAAAGCTACACGCTCAGCTGCGGCGCGGGCTGGCGTTTCATCGGACAAGGGTCGGGGGGGAGTATTTACTCGGGGTGGTCGCGCACGCGGTGGACCTCTGCGGCGAGGTCGGAACGACGGGTGTCGGGTGTTTTTGTTTTTGACTGTACTGGTGGCCCTATTAGACTCCTGGAGGAGTGTGACTGGATCATCGGGATCGGACAGGATATGCCGTGGACGGCGAAATTGACTGAGGGTCGAGGGGGTATAATTGGCCGCAGCAACAATCAAGGGATTGCGGTGCAAGGCGGCGGAGTCAAAGTAACGCTTGGACATGCGTTTAAGGAACTGATGAATAGTAGGGATTCTAAGATCGAGATGGAGCATCTCGTTCCTAACGTACCAGGGCGCTCCCGTGGCTTTACGGAGGAATCGGTTTTGGATCGTCTGCATCCTATGGATAACGTGGGGCTTTGCTTGTGCAAAGACTGTACCCGCATAGGTCATGATGGGGCGGATGCACGCAGTATAAATGCGCAATTTGCCTTTAAGAGACAATTTGCTGCGTGCGTTAAGGACATAGTGGAGTCTACTGAGAGCGAAAGCGGCTCGCGAGCGAACCGACTTTATGTGCTCTGCGAAGGAAAGGTGGTGGTCTAGAATCACACCGAGATACTTGGCTCGCTTCTCCCAAGGGATAGGCTTGCCGAGCATGGTGATCTTCTGGGAGGGTTGGGGGCGCTTAGATTTCGGTTTCACAAATAGAACCGCCTGACTTTTGTCGGGATTTACTTCTATCCTCCACTTTCTAAACCAGATGCCAAGTTTATTGACAGCTGTTTGTAGTCTGCGGAGGATATTGGAATGGGTGAAGCCCCTATAATATATGGCCGTGTCGTCTGCGAACAGACCTAATTCGACCTTTGGAGTTTTGGGAATATCGCTCGTATAAAGCGTGAATAAGAGGGGGGCTAGCACAGAGCCCTGAGGGACTCCGGCTCGAATAGGACGGGGGGAGGATAGGGCTCCCTCGATACGATAGCGAAAAGTGCGATTCGACAAGTAGTCCCGTAGAATGACTACGAGACGATCGGGCACACCGAGTTTGTATAACTTGTATACCAACCCGTTGTGCCAGACCTTGTCGAACGCTTTCGCTATGTCGAAGAAGACCGCTCCTGTCGACCATCCACGGTAGTAACCACCATGGATGTATTCGACGATACGGTGGACCTGATGCACGCTAGAGTGCTGAGCTCGAAAGCCGAACTGCTCGTTGGGAATTAAGCCCTTGGTTTCGGCGTAATCCCTGAGACGCTTATAAATAAGCCTCTCATAGATCTTGCCTAGTACCTTGAGCAGACTAATGGGACGGTAACTAGAGGGTGCGGATTTGGGCTTTCCGGGCTTTGGGATGCCTATAACAGTGGCCTCTTTCCACGCCTGGGGAAAGATGTTGTTGCTAAGCGCACCATTGAAGATGGTGGCCAATAGCATTATGAGATGGGCGGGAAAGAGCTGGATCACCTTATTGGTGATGCCATCTGAACCGGGGGCTTTGCGAGTATGTAGACCCTTGATAATGTCGTGCACTTCGTCTGGAGTGACGGGAGGCAGAGGACATTCGGGGTCATCAACTGGCGGGAGGGAAGCTCTACGTTCGACTTCGGCGTCTACCTCAGTGAGGTGAGCTTGGTCTACTGGTAGGGAGCTGGGGGAGCATTGAGCCTCTAGACTGTCGGCAAGGCACTCGGCCTTGTCGTCGTCATCGAAAGCAATGGATTTATCGGGGCGTACTAGGGGGGGCATAGCGGTTTCCCTCCGGGACCTGAGTTTCCTCTGGAGTTCCCAGAAGGCCTGGTGATTTGGGGTCAAATCGCTCAACAGCTTATCCCAACCCGCTTCACGCAGCTCAGCTATGCGTGTCCTTACAGCACGCTGTAAGTAGCGCATGTGAGCCTTGTTGGCGGGGCAGGGGAAGTTGTCGTATGCACGGGTGGCCGCGTTCTTCTCAGTCAGCAGAGCACGTGCATCGTCCGGGAGTTTCAAGAAACGAGTATTCGTTTCCGGAACCTCCCTTGAACAATCGTTCAGGACGGTTTGAACGTGCTCCGTGAGTGAGTCGATCGCGACCGTAGTGTCAGCGATTGAATCAAAGATGTTGGGGATAGAGTCCAATTGGGGGGATGTGTTGGATTTCAGCTTATCGCTTACTTTCCTCCAGTCCGTCACCCTTTTGGTAGCTGGGGGTTCATTGGGGTCAGAGAGACCTATGCGGGGGGTCAGTCTTATAACTACTGGGCGGTGATCCGAGTTAAGCTCGTGAACCGTTTCTATTGACTCTAGTCTGAGATTGATGTTCTTAAGGAGCGCCAAGTCAAGGATATCGGGGGAGTGATTGGGGTCATGGGGATAGAAAGTATTAGTCATCGGAGCGATGACGTCAAAGTTACGAGAGGAGGAGAGGTTGAACAAGTGTCGACCTCTATTGTTGGCTACTGAGCTATTCCAAGAGGGATGTTTGGCATTGAGATCGCCTGCTATGATAACAGAGTCACTCAAGCCAAGAAGGATGTCTATATCGTCAGAGATGGGTTGAAAACTCTCTGCGGTACTACGGGGAGGAATATAGGCTGAGACTAAGGTAATCGGCTGATGGCCTGTCATACCTAGTCGGCAAATAGAGACTTCTACTTTAGATAGAGGGGGAGGGTCCATAGGGATGCAGTACAGATCCTTTTTATAATATATTAAAGTGCCGCCCTTGTGGCATCGCGTTCTATCGTTTCGAACGAGACGATAGTTCGCGACTGCCGGGTTGCTATGGGAGGGTTTTAAGAACGTTTCCTGTGTGAGGAAAAGGTCAATGCGATGATCGCGGAGGAACTCCGCTATCTCATCGCGTTGACCTTTCAACCCATCTGCGTTGAAGACGCCTAGGTTAAGGGATCGGGGTTTGACTCTACATGGATTCGTATTATACATGATGGGGGGTTACGTAATCGGCGAGGGCCTGAGTGAGGTCCGGGTATGTGCGGAACACGTCCTGGATCCTCTTAATGTCACCGGATGCCCGAGCGACTCTGATATCGTTCGCCATTTGAGTGGCGCGGGGGGTGCAGAATAGTATGAATGTGTCAGAGATGACATTAAAGTCCTCTGACATGGACATTGCCTTTGGATAGGCAGCCTTAAGGGCAGGCGCGGGAGCGGGTTTCGCGAGGGGCGCGGAGGGCGCGAGGGGCGCAGAGGGCGCGGGGGGCGGGAGGGGCGCAGAGGGCGCGGGGGCCGCAGAAGGCGGGGAGGGTACTTTGGCCGCAGAGGGCGGCGGGGGAGGGTGGGCACGGATGCGCGGATCCATGAGCGAGTAGAGAGGGGTATGGGGGAGAGGGGGTCTCGCGGTTTGCATGGCTGGAAAAGCCTGATAGTGGTGGAGTTGATTCCACGGACTGGGTCTCTGGGGACTCAGTCGCTCGGGCATCTGGGAGGGTTGGAAGGGCATAAAATCCCTTTGCTTAGTCTGGCGAGCGTCAAGACGCTTAGCCGGCTTCAGCGAATGTAACTTGGGGGCCTTGGGACAGCCACGGTAGTTGGCCGTGTGGCCTTCTTGCCCGCATAGCACGCAGCTAGGCGGGCTCAGGCAGAGGTCGCGGTCCTTAGGGCGGGGACAGTCAGCAGTGCCATGGTCGCCCAGGCACTTTACGCACCTGGGTTTCGCATGGCAATGCCTCTGCGAGTGGCCGTATAATTGACAATTATGACATTGTCCTATGGAACTATTTTTCCAGGGCTTCTCAATAGTGAAGCCCGTGAGATGGCATATGGCCTTTACATTGAATATGGGGTGATGCCCCTCGGTTGGGGAGCACACGACAAGTACCATGTCGTATGCTTCCCTACCGCGCGAACGGTGCATCCGGTGCACCTCGTCTACCGGTATGTTCTGCGACTTAAGGTCGGCCAGAATTTCGGGGGTGGGGATTTCGCGGGGGATGCGCTTAATGACCACTCGGGTCTGTTTTTCCTCAGGGAGGGAGTAGGTGTGGAATGACACACCTCTCTCTCTCAGGAGTCTAGTAAAGTCCCTAAAATCGCGGGAATTAGGGAGACTAACTTTAATACCCTGTTGGGTAGAACGGGCATTTGTGTAGTTGATCCGTTGATCAACACACCATTTGGAAACGGCTGTCCACTTCTCCTTGTCTTGTATGAAGACAGGGGGAGGTGGCGCCATTTTCTTTTGACCGGGGACTATGGGCTGAGATAGGGTTTGGGAGGGCGCGGCGGTATCCATCGCGGTGGATGTAGACGCAATCGGGCGGGGGGTGAGGGGGAGGGAGAGGAGAGCTACGGGGGAGGGGGAAGCCGGGGGAGCGTCCCGGTCTACGTAATTTTTGGGAGGGAGAGAGGGAGAGGGCTCCTCCAGGGCGGCTACCTTAGCTGCCTGGGAGGAACGATGCTTCTTCTTCTTCCTCTTGTTCCCCTTCCCGGTGACGGGTGTGAACCCATCATCCTCGGATTGGGAACCAGAGGAAGAAGAATTAGCCTGGACCGTCTCGCTATCGGACGAATAAGGGGAGAGGGCCGACTTTGAGGAAGCCGGCTCAGAAGTGTCCATTGGACTGAAGGGGGCGGGGAGGGAGGGGGCTAGAGCGTCACTGAACGCATCCAGAGACTGATCGAGATCGGGGGAGTTGGGGGCTTGTTGTTTGAGAGACAGAAGGTCATCTCCGAACTTATCTATAAGAGTGGGACTCTCCTTAAGCATCTTCTGAATGAAGGTAAGGAGGGTCTCATTCCTATTTTGGAGCGCATCTAGCTTGTCGCTAAGCGACTGAATAGTTTCCCCCATGATAAGGGGGAAATTAGAAGAGGGAGGGAGTTTGGGAACCTATTATAGTCCCTAAAAATATTCCTAACTCTAACTCCCCGGGGGATAACCGGGGATGTGTAAACCCTCCCTGTCGGGTTAGACAGGGAGGTTGTGTACTTAAGGTGAGCCCTAAGCTTGCTTTTGCCCGTTGCCTATCTTATTGTGCAACGGGGTCCTAACCAGTCTAGTGCGCCGGGTGTAGACACACCCGACCGACACTAGGTGTGTAGCTGGGGAGGCAAAACTGTCACCAATGCCGACTAGGAGACCCCCCAAGGCCGGACACTGGGACCCGTCCAATTGACTGCCTTACCCTGAAGGGGTTCGGCGGGTGTGATTGGGCCAACACCCCACTCGGTTTCGTTGGCACCGTAAGGTATCCACCGAGGACCACGAAACTGTGGTTTTGCCCGGAAGGGGCCAAGGACGCGACGAATGTGTTTTTGACCAATACTGTTCTAGAAACACTTTATTAATTGTGTCCTGAAAAGGACAGCAATTAATAGCTGGAGAACACGATGAAACTCGGAGTTCAGGATGCCACAGGTGGGAGCACGGAGAAACAGCACGACCGTCCGCGACCGATGCCAGTCGCAGAGTGCCCCCAAGCGGTTGGGCTCTAGCTTTTATACTCAGTGACAAACAAGTGGCGTCATCGAGCCGTCGGTACAAAGAACACGTGTTCAAAATTGATCATCCGATCCATTCTTTACTTAATTTACTTAACTAAAGCGATATAACTGTATCAAAAACTATAATTATAAATATCATAATAATTAAATGGTGTAAAAGTAGTTTTAACAATAATTTTATGATTTGAATCACAACCGAAACAACTTCCGGAATCAAGCAAATTCAATTTTACTTAAATAATTAATGTGGGTAAAGAAAAACATAGTGCTAAAAATTGAAACATATATTGTCCCATAGGTTTAGGTTATTAATGCGAGTTTTAAATACTTTTATCTTTCTTTCACTATTTGTTTCATCATCAGAAAAACTATCGTCGAACAAAGACGAATACAACAAAAGAGCGTCCATAATGTCCAGATGTTTGAGAATAAAAATATGACGTTAACCAGTGGGTGTGGCACCGGTTACTGTAATCGTTATTTTTTAACGGACGTTAAGGCCATAATTTCGTGAAACAACGCTTTTTTTGATTTGACGATAGTTTGCGCCATTTTTGACGTATACGCGTGCGTTAAGTGTTCGTGAAACAACCGGCCCTAAGTCTAATTACTCTAAGGTAACATCTATCAACCCGCACTGGGCCTGTGTGGTGGATTACAGCCAGGCACGTATCCAGACTTTTGGTTCGGGGGGGGACAAACATTGAAACAACCATGTGAACTGTGTGAAAATCGCTGTAATCACTGTACTATAATTTTCACTGTACTATACTATAATTATATAAGTATTTTTCTGTTTCCGCTGGCAGCCATTACGTCTAGTACCATATCAGGATCTGGCGCCAAAGCGGAATGAATAGACAATAGAGCGAGACCAGTAAGCCTCTCGCCCGCCATTCTATTCCTTAGGAAGGATTTTATTCTCTTTAGGCATGAAAATGACCGCTCCACAGATGCCGTTGAAACCGGAAGGGTGGCCAGAATATGTATTAGCCTGTTAATGGTAGGAAAGAAAACTTTGTCACACGTGTCTAAAATTTCCATAATTTCGACTGGTTTCTTATCTGTGTTTTTCCACTTGGCACACCACATACTGTACTCTGCTTTTATTAGTGATTCTCCAACACTTTCTTCCCAATAAATTTTCATATTTTCTAATTCACTTATTTTCCTCTCGTCCACATTTTTCGGAAGAATAATATTTCTAAAGAAGAAAGCAGCTCTCTTTGATTCGCAAATCTATCATTCATGCCAGATATCAAATCGTCCAAGCACGGTATAAAAATAGTTCTTCTGAAGTATTCTTCAGCAGTATCGCTGGGAGGGTTGCTTCGTGCAGTTTGGTGGGCAGTAACTCGAGGACGCTGAATTTCTATTTGCAAGACATCTTCCGCTATTTTGCAGCATGCGTTATATATTTCTGAGAATACCGGGTTAACATCGTCACGTATCTCTTTTAGTTTTCCGATAATGTCATCGGAAAATTTCATAGCAGAGGCCAGGTCGTGTGTAGGGTTCTGCAAATATGCTGACAGTGGGAGAGTATAACTGAAAAATCTTTCACAGGTTTTTAGAGAAATCAAGAAACTACTCTTTTCCATCGCAGCTATGAGTGTAGAGGCAGTTTGGGCGACAGTTCTGTTTGTGTAGGATAGTTCTCTTAATGTAATGACAATAGGTTCGAGTAACTCACCAAATACATTTATAGAGTCGTGACGTTCTATAAATCTAGTGTCACACATGGCCGACCAGTCTTTTTTTCTTACTTTCTGGTGTGAGCTTTTCCACATTTTCCTTGAACTGTTTCCCGGCCATTGCATTGTTGCGAAGTAAATTGCAAACTTCCTTCACAACGCCTATTGAATTTCTCACCTCGGGAACTGAAAGAGCTTTTGAAAGAACTAGGTTCAGACGATGTGCTGAGCAATGTACGTATGTGGCCTTAGGAAATTCTTTTCTGATTCTTGTCTGCACACCACTGATGTGTCCTCCCATGGTAGCAGCTCCGTCATACCCCTGACCAACTAGTTTATCGAGATTCAAACCAATCTCATGACATTTCTTTAAAATTTCTGCATTTATATTTTCGGCACTTAGGTCGTGTATTTCAATGAAACTGAGAAAGTCCTCCCTCAAAATACCTTTATAAACGTATCTCGCACATAAAGACAATTGCTCAGTTCCACTCACATCTAAAGTTTCATCGCCAAGAATCGCGAAACACTCTGAACTATTTATTTGTGTCACAACTTTTTTCTGAATTATCTTTCCGCAAGTATCTATTATTTCATTTTGAATAATAGGGCTAAAATACGTTTCATTTTTAGGGGTTGTAATGATATGATCTTTCAGGATATTATCATAGCTTGCTCGGTATCGTAGCAGAGCCCTGAATTTTCCATCTTTACCAAGTGGCTTTTCTAAAGTCAATGGTCCACTGTCTTTGTCTCCACGAAGCGGCAACTCTTGCTCTCCACAGAAGATGATAGTTTCGATTATAGGTTTTAGTGCTGTTCTATTTCTTTCCTTTTCTTTGAGCCTTTGATCATTAAGCAGCGATGCAACGTCTATAGCTGCTGAATCCATTACGCGTAAGAAATTTTCTGCGCATAACTTAGAAAACTGGTGATATTTAGCAGCAGAATGTTCGCGAAATCTCTCTGTTGCATCTTTCCAATTATCAAATGGTTTGCTGACAAAACTTCCAAGTGTTTGGTGGGAACCTTTTCCAGCGGTGCCTGATGAAAAGACAACGCAATATTTGCAGAACACACCATTCCTCCTCGGCGAATATGTTAACCATTCCCATGATCCCATCCATTCTCTTCGAAATCTAAGTTTCCTCTTTCCAAAGCTACTAGCCGGAAACGAAAATGACGCATCTGGGACAAACGGCTGTGTAATAATATTTTTTTTCTGTTCATCTGTGAGTACAAGAGGAGGATACTGTGTGTTATATATGGCATTAGAAACCACGCCGATATCAGGAAAAGTTTCACTTATAATCATTGTATCTAAACTGCACGTTTTTGAAGTTGAACATTCTCCTTCATCTCTACATCTTCCAGCCGGTTCGGCTGAAATCACCTTTTTTTCTGTAAATTTTGACGAAGTTGTTTCTAGTTGTCTACTATCAACAGCAGAAGCCATGCTTGGAGTAGTTTTTTCCTCGCTAGTAGTAACAATTTTTTTTGCCACTGGCTTGAAAAAGTTGTCAATTCTCTTCATTTTAGCAGCAGCAATTTATATACGTTCAAACAAGCACAAATCAAGAAGCAATCACATTTCACATATTACTTTACTTTATTTAAGTAATCTGTGATGGATAGGCTGAACGGTCCAACAAATTATGACGTCTGCAGGTCCAAAATTGTCCAACACTATCTCACGTACGTAACGGACTGGCGATTTGGCGAATCCAATGAAAACAGTGGTTTTGAAGTTTTTTTCCTTTATTTCACGGCACGGGCAAAGTATCAGGTGAACCAAGTCGGAAGGAATTTACTCTACTCTCTATGAAACTGAAACCAATATCAAAATAAACTGGTCTATTGCACTATACTGTCACTATTGCAGAGGTATTTCACTTTTCTTCTCGCTTGTCGCTCTCGATTCTCACTTGAATCGCTCTCGAAATAAACTGACATGCAGGTTCTCGGACTCCCGCCCCCGCCGTATTTATACTAAATTTTCGTATTCTGGAACACTGTGGAATATTGCGCCATCTACTACCTGGTAGCAGAAAGTTATGGAAGCTTCTCGATATTTCGCTACTCAACGCGACGATCTTTCTACTATTAGTTTTTCTACTCGACGATAGATGTCGTTCATTACTGTTTTCGTTCTCGGTTTCTCTCTAAATAGGTTAGATGGCGCTACTAGTAACGTCGCTTACATAATCAGATCAAGATCTATCTATATTTTTATTTTACCTACTTATTGAAAGAACACGCAAGCGAATAAATAAACAGATGGCTTAAAACGTTTTTTTTTTCAGTCAGATTTCGGGGGGGGATAAATCCCAACTATCCCCCCCTCTGTATACGTGCCTGATTACAGCACACTCCCTCTCGATGAAAGGAGGCACTGTCCCAGCAGTGGCAACATTATTGTTATAGGCTGATTATCCATCGTAGTCATCGTAGTATGAGGAAGCGATGAGCTTTAGAGCGAAAATCGTCTCTACTCACACAGCAAAAACATAAAATAATTATAAAAGCCTGGATGTAAAAGGCTGTAAAAGGCCGCCTTCGTACAGGCGCCATACCAGTGGCGGCTAGTCGAAAAACCGCGTTACCGGGTTTCTGATACAGTAAATTAACAATTAATAAATTATCAATGACTAAATTGGACTAAATGAACAAGAATCAAATCTAAAAAAAAACAATAATTCTTATTTCAAAAATTTCATGAACGCAGTCATTTGTTCTGTCACTGTCAGTCAAAGTAGTGTCAAGTTTGTCAAACAACAAGACGTGATTTTCCCGCGACGCCAAAACTTCTCAATCGCAAAACAAAATAAACTTTTCTCTGAAAATATGTCTTCTGCCGACTTGAATAACTTTATAAAAGCTCTGGACACAGTGAAAAAGGATTATACATGTGGCGTGTGCGGTGATATGTGTAAAGATCCCGTAGTACTAAAGAAATGTTTCCACATCATATGTGCTGTTCACACCGGATTGAAGACTTGCCCGACCTGTAAAATAGCACTAGACGACTGTTCTACGTACGTCGACGAAAGAATACAAGTTTGTATCGACTCCGCTACGGAGTTAGACAAGTTATTCGAGAAATTTCGACCAAAGGAACCCAGTGTAACATCAAGTAAGAAAACCAAGAAGAATGATGCAGTCCCTACTGCAAGTAAGCCTATTACGGCTGAATCTAGCTCCAAGAAGCCGCTATCTGACAAAACGAACTCCCGCCAAGAGTTGAGCGAGACTATCAATTCGAATTTGAGTTCAAAATTCAACAAAAACAATGAAAAACGTAATAATAAAGGCGAAACTGCACTTCATATCTCCTGTCGTCTCGGTAAAATTGATAGGATAAAAGAACTGCTCAGTCTCGGTGCTAACACTAATACTAAAGATAATGCAGGCTGGACACCGTTGCATGAAGTTGTGCAAAACGGGCGTTTGGACCTTGTTACTCTACTCTTACAGTACAATACATTAATAGACGTACCTGGACAAAGCAACGAGACACCGCTACACGAGGCTGTCAGATACAACTACGTAGAGATAGCCGAGGAATTGGTAAAGCATGGAGCAGATATGAACGCAAGAAACTGTAAAGGGGAGACTCCATATCAACTTGCTTCCGTAGACATGAAAAATAGGTTAAGAGTGGCTGCTGACAAGATTTTACATACACAGAGTGTTAATGTCTCCTACTTAGCTGCGTTGTACGCAGATATAGAATTCGATGATATCCATCTGTACTGTGCTTCTCAGTACCGCACTGTACATAACAAGCTCAAAACCTTAGCAAAACATCACAGTAATATTTCTATAGAAGTGAAATTTACAAAAAAGGTCACACATTTGGTAGTAGATTCCGAAGATGGAATTTGTTCATCTAGTTTGGATGTCCTACAAGGAATTGTTAATAATGTGTGGGTTATATCGTCCGAATGGGTCACAAAATCAACTGAATACAAATTAGAGCCTTTTGAAACCTACGAAGTAAAGGGCGTAGGAACTACATCTTACAAAGGCCCTAGAAATTCTCGTTACATCAAATACAAACAGTTACCAGGCATTTTTAATGGCTGCCACTTCTATTTGCATAATTTCAATACTAAATATGAAATTTCGAAATCCATTGTTCTAACTAAAGCTATTTTGACAAAGTTAATTACTGATTCCGGTGGTATTGTTCTGAGGAGGGTTCCGAATCCTGAATCGATTCCGGAGAGTGAGAAATTGATACCGTACCATGCGCAGAAAGATGGAAAGTTGATGAATTGTTCACATTATATTATTTTTAAGGATATGTACGAGCCCATGTATAATATGCAGCATTTGAAAGCGTTGCCCATTGGTTGGTTGATTGAATGCCTTGAGAAGTACGAATTGTGTGAGCCATGGTAGGTATTAGGTATCTTCCATCTAAAGTCTGAAGCCTTGGTCAAACTGAGGCGAAGCATTCGCGGGATGCGGGACGCCTTTCGCTCACTGCGATTGTGAACTCACATTTTTGGAGGTGTTCAAACTGGTGCGAATAGTCGCGTGACTTTGTATTCATTAAAACAATGGACGCGCGCGTCCGTCTCTAGATTCGCCTCAGTTTGACGAGTCCTTTAAGCTTCGTGCAGACTAGCGCGACGCGACAGCGCGACGCGACACCGGTTATTGTTATACCGTGAAGTTTTTTTAGAAATTGTATTGTTCGAGTCGCGTCGCGCCGTCGCGTCGCGCTGGTCTGTACGAGCCTTTATTTTGGGTAAAATTAGGTAAAGAATGGGAATATATCATGAAAGATTTATTTTATTAATTGTTTGCTCTCTAGATATTTCATAAAGATGCTCTTATGAAGCAGCTCTTTTCCTAAATCCTAACTATATATATTATTTTATAATATTATAAATGCGAAATTGAGTTTGTTTGTTTGTTACGTTTTTACGCTAAAACGGCTGAACGGATTTGAATGAAATTTGTCACATGGGTAGACTATGACCTGGAGAAGGTCATAGGATACCTTTTACCCCGATATTCCCACGGGATCGAGACTTATGCTGGTGAAACCGAGGGGCGCAGTTGGTTTTTTAAATATTAATTGTAGTTAAAAGAATTTTAAAAACGGGTTTAATGTTACAGAACAGAAAATGTAGGATAACATGTAGATATGATATAGAAATTTAGGATACCATCAAGTTAGGATTAAAAGCTGATGATCATGAAGTTAAGGCCACATCACTCAAACAAAAGCCATAAAATTTAGCAGTAACTTAGTATTAAATTATATTAAAAATATAAAAGAATTAGGTAACCATATTATGGTAAAAAATTTAGGATATTTATTTTATGTTCTTATTGTATTTCATTTTATCACTTGCTTCAAAAACGGTGAAGGAAATCATCGTGAGAACCGGCATGCTTGAGAGTTATTACTCGACGGCATGTGAAGCCAAGTCAGAGGCCCATGGGTGGCATACAAATTCCGACATCAGGTTAGTTATTAACCACACCAAAAATAAGAAAGATTTAATTTAGACCGTAAGATCATTGTTGGCCAAGAGAAAAGCCGTTTATTTCTTTCAAAGTGCTATTAATTTAATGAAACAAAAAATAAAAATAATTTATTATGGAGCTCAAAAAAATCTTCAATTTCATGATGATTGTGTGTGATCTGTATTTGTATAAAATGAATTAAATGTTCCAATTATGTTTGTAATTTTTAGTATTATGTTATTATAAAGTTATTTTATCAAAACTTCTTTTTAATTACGTATCCTGTAATTTTATTACTAATTATTTAAACCTGACCACAGACATAATACTGTATGCATGTACAGACGCCAACAGGTCAACCTACCCGAAACTGTCAAATTTTCCCAATCAACTTTGAACCTTATGCTGTAGTGATAAAGTTGAAAATCTATTAAAGAAATTTGACAGATTGTGATGTGCTGGCGTCTGTACGATCTCTCGTTTTAACACAGTTTAAATAAGTAACAGTATTATGTCTTCATAGAAAACGGACGAAACGACGCGTTTCGAAATCTCAGTGTAGGTATATCAGTACGCAACAGTATTGAGTGCGCGGCAGGTACTATCGAAGAACTTCAAATGGGGCGGAATTGGATCTTGTGGACACCACTGTGTTCTTAGGTATTACCTTGGATTCAAAGCTTCAGTGGGGCCCTCATATAACCAAATTGTCGAAGCGGCTAAGCTCTGCAGCCTACGCGGTCTATAAAATTCGTCATTTGACTGATGTAGAAACAGCTCGATTAGTATATTTTAGTTATTTCCATAGTGTAATGTCATACGGCATTTTGTTGTGGGGAAATGCAGCCGACATTCAGACTATATTTGTGCTGCAGAAGCGAGCCATTCGAGCAATTTATAACCTAAGTTGTAGGCATTCACTGAGGGATAAATTTAAGGAAATAAATATCATGACAGTCGCATCTCAATATATATTTGAGAACCTGATTTATGTAAAAAAGAATATTAATTTATATTCTAAACACAGCGACATTCATAGCATAAATACTAGAAACAAAGATTTACTTATTGTGCCCAGGACTAGGCTCCAAAAAATTAGTAATTCATTTAAGTGCCAAAGTATACGTTTTTACAACAAACTCCCAATCCATGTTAAAGAACTGAGCCTCAATAAATTTAAATCATTTATTAAACACAAACTATGTCAAAAAGGTTTCTACAAAATTAAAGATTACTTAGACGACAAAAAGGCTTGGGACTAGCTCTATACTACTCCATACTAATTTAACTGTTTAGTTCATTTTATTTGACTGTATAAGTCAATTTATTTAATTTAAATTTTGTTTATTATTGACGAAATCTACTCTTTACACAGTTTTTGTTTTTTATTTTTATGAAATATATTGTAATATATGGTCAACTAGCGACCTCGAAAATTGATCATACTAATCTTGTCTGAGCAACCGGCAGCAAGTGTGCGTTGTGTTGCGTAAAGTAAATTATTACTATTGTATAGAATCATGTTCTTCTAACTATTCAGACAGCTGTGCTGCTGGGGAGTTTGTTGCGCCACTTCTTCTTCCCAGCTAAAGCACTAGGAAGTGGTGAAGGGTGGGCGTTTTTGGGGGACTGTCTTATGTAATTTTGACGTTCGAAAAGTGCTGATTTTCAGCCTAGTTTGAATAAATGACTTTTGAATTTGAATTTGAATTTGATGTAAGCAGTTTGAAAACAAAATCCCGTGAACACGATGACCACATCTGTTACCGCTCCGGTTCAATAGCGGCCGAACGCTGCAAGCAGATATAGCCCTTACGGTGTATAGATATGAACTTCTTCGATGGTACGTACGAACGCGGAAGGTTTAGCTACCGAGCAGCCGTAGGTAATTATTTTAAGGTCACTGCAGAGATATAATACTGTGATTTCAGCCTGCTATAACAGGTTGCTCAATTGTCACTCAAATAAAAATAAATAATACGTCTTATACAATACAGCAGGTGAATCATGGCCGGTCGGAACCTTGCGCAGAAGGCTGCGCAGTAACATCTTTTATAAACCAAATGGTGAATACGAGGCGAGTGTGAGTGAGAACATGCGAAAGATCGGAGCCTGTGTTAAGACCGGTCAAGATTCATCGGCAGTATTGTACAAACTAACTTGGGCTTTTTATATGCCCTGCAGGCCTAACATGACGCACGCGACAATTACTCGCTCTCGCGTGAGTAATTTTTGTCTATTTTATCACTTTTCTCGTTTTCTGACAGCGCTTCCATACAAAGTAGTCGACTCCTTCTGTCAAACTTTATGTTTTGTCGACAAACCCTAACATGGCACCTTACTTATCTCGATTTTTGACAATTCAACACGAGATAATTTCCGATTCTTCTGTCATTAAGTCGTATTTACTCGTCCTTTGACGACGAGAACGACGAGAAGAGTAGACAAAATTATGATACAAAAAAAAAAACTCCAAAATAACATGGCAGTTTCATAATTGTAATTATTTTAGTCATCATTTTATTTTATAATAATTATATTAATAATGAAAATACTTAGTTTTAAACTACTATTTATATTGGAACGACGTGTTTTATATGGATTTTTTCGTTTTTTGTATGGAAAATATAAAAAAAATATTACCTACATGTTGGGTATTAGGGGTTTAAGGGGCTCCTAAAGGGGGTTGAAATTTTCATTATTTTTGCGATAGGACACCATTTTCGAGATATAAGCAAAAGAAAAGAAAAAAAGTGTTGGTGTGAATTGTAGTTCATGAAAATTAATTTCCACACCTTTTTAATCGCGATTAAATACTTAGACAATCAGAATTTTAGATGAAAAACGTAAAATTCAGAATAGCACAATTGCCATTTTCACTAAATTAATAACTCAGTGCCATCTTTGTTCCGTCAAACTAAAATATAGTTAAGTTGTGTCACTTTAGTCTATTTCAGAATGGGAAATCGTCGGTTGACAGGAATAATCTAAATTTTGGTAATTTTTAGTCTAGTTTAGAGGTATTTGTGACAAAGAAATAGTCACCATTGAATGAATGAAACGAAATCTCAAGCCAATGTTGCTATCATAAAAATCATTTGTTTTTAATAACTTGCAACATCGGTCTCTCGTGGCGAGATATAGAAGTGTCAAAATGCCTTTTTCAAGTTTACTCGTCGTTTACGGTCATGTTAGGGATTAGAATGACGTCAGAATCGTAGACAAATTTCGACAAAACGAGAAAAAGAGCGTTCTCGCGCTTGTCATGTTAGCCCTGCTGAAGCGTCTTGCCTCGTCTCGACATGCCACCTCAACTGACAGCACCGCGACAATCGCTTGGGGTCTCATCAATGAGCGCATCTGTTTGATTGTGCCATTTCGAACGTTTACTACGTAGGTTTAACTGTACTGTCCATATTTATAAATGAAATGAAATTGTTTATTCTGTAAATAGGATATTGGAATCACTTTTACACGTCATCTTAAAATAAAAAAATAAAATATCTAGAGGAGTTCGGCGTTTCCTATCTGACTACTCTGAGAAGAAAGGCCGAAACAAACTCAGAGGTCACAATATCTTTTAAAGTCCAGACATAATCTTGGTCAGGCCATATGAGGACCATGTAGATTAATGTCTGAAATGGTCTTTTGAGAAAAGAACCACCCAGATTTGAGTGGACCTGTCCTGTCAGTGCAAGCATTTGTTAGTAATCGTGGAGGTCAACTCAGAACTTAAGGCGCTCAACTCGACGAACAATACCAAAGAAGGGACATTTGTTACTGTGTCTACCCTGTAGGTAGCTATGAAGAATTATTTATTTGTTTTCTATCTTGTACACGCGAAGAAATCAAGCTATACGTAGAAAAAAAAAGTTGTTGAAGCGACAGTGACAAAAATGAAACAAATAAATATATAACAGAATAAATTTATTATTCAAAATAAACTTTACACTTTTTCTAGATATTTACAGTACGTCGTAATCACATTACTTAATAATAATACTTTAGCTAGCGACCTAGACAAAAAAAAGGTTTTTTAACTCCCAACTAAAAATGTAAGGGGTGCCGAGACACATGTTCGGGACGATTCGGCAGAATTTGTTGAACAACAAAGACGACCCGAAGCAATTACTAAACACATTCGGCTCGTGCCGATCGGCAAACTTCGGTCGGCATCTACCTAAGCTTAAAAATGTCGCAAGTCGTAAATTTTCTAAACTAGTAGTTAGATTTTAATCATATTCGGGTCAGGTCGGCACATTTTAAGCTAAGCCAAGCGGCACTTTCTCGAACATTCAATTTTGCCGCCCGGCTGATCCGAATGATGCCGAGTTGATGTCTTAAAGCGCAGGCCACTGTCTTTTCATAAGTAGTTTTAGTTAGTAGGTATTTAGTTATCAATTATTTTAGTCCCATGCCCAACAAATATGGGTAATTTGCGCAAAAAGGAATTGAACACTTGCTTAGGGTACAATAGGGAATATGCAATGTAATATTTTTTTCCACTAAATCAATAAAAGGCAGTAATATAAACCTATAAAAAGTATTAAAGTTAAATTCAAATACTACTTGTTGCTCAAAACAATTATGAAACTCCTACAATTTTCTACTACAGTTCAAACGTTCATATCTGTCGCGGTCATGATTGTGACGTCATTTGGCACGTTACTGTTTTGTTTTTAGAGGTTTTTTTTTGCCCCAAATGATATAAATTAAATTGTTTTTGAGCTTTATTTAAGCAGAAATCGCACTTACAAACTTACCTTAGTGAGAATTCAAGCGGTTTTCTCAGAAAATATATTTATTCACATGCCTTTTGAGGTCATTTTCGACGACGACGCGTTTCGAATATGCGTTCCGTTCTACAAAAAAAAAAAAAAAACTACATAAAATTGTAAAATAAGTAACGACAAAAAAAAATAATTTTGTTTCTTGATTCCTATATACTGTATATTTAAATAATGAATAAGTTTTGAATTACGTGCATATTCCCTATTGGTACATACAGTACAGAGACGATATTGTTAACAGTTTCCATACAATCGTAGCGTGTGATCGTTTAGGCCCAGCCTGCACTGCGAATTTTATTCGCGCGGTTTATATTCAGTGTACGGCATTGCAAGGAGCGCGAATTTTAAATCACCAGTGCGTGTAGACACATAAGATACCATAGCGTAACAGAATTGCGAAAAAAAAAAACGCGCGAATTTTTATCGCGGATTGGTTTTGGCCTTACTTGCACGCACTACGACACAAGTAACGTATCACTTTCAGCGCCTCGAATTTTATTAGTACTGAAACTGCCGGGGCAGCGATCCGGTGCTCTGCAGGCACATAATTTTGGGACTAGTTTATTGTTCAAGGCACCCAAATTGTAAATTAGGATCCCGCGCACAAAAATAGGGATCAAAACAGGAATTACGATCCCAAAAAGAAAAATATTGTTGCGCATACACCTTTAACTATTGGCAGTAATAGTTTAAAACATTAAAGTACTTTAAAACCATTCAAAAAATAAATAAATATTAAAAGTACATTACGTTTCTTGCACAACCATTTTTCATAGGAAAGTTGTAATGTCACTTAAATAACATTTCTACATTTTTACCCGGTTTATGTTTTTCAGTAAGTTTCGGTCGGTTTCCAGTCTAACCAGATGCAACTGAACATCAATATTTTACATGGAGCGACTGCCATCTGATCTCCACAACCCAGTAGCCCAACCCAACTCACGAAGCGACGCGTGCTTTACTTGTGGTCACCAAGTGTACAAACAATGCTGTGAATGTGTTCGTGAAGACGAGAAGCGTCAGCACATAACACACTTCCAACTTTGACTCCATTGTCTCGGACGGTACCGAGAGCTCCTGCGCTTACACACACATTCACAGCGTGTTTGTACACTTGGTAACCACAAGTAAAGCGCGAGTCGCTTCGTGAGATAAAAACAATAATAAAAGATAAAGTAATACGCCTGCCTGGGTTCGAACCTACGACCTACAACTCTGTAAGTCGCGGACCTTACCCCTGGGCCACCACTGCTCTGACTCGTAAACATAATATATTACTTATTAATCTTATTATATAATATGTAAAAAAACCCTGTCCGATCCGAAAGGGACACATAGGTACTGCAATAACATTACCTAATTTATTTATTATTATTGAAAATTAAAAAAAAATATTGCTTTAGTACCAAAATTACTCCAAATCCATTAAAAATTAGAACATTTTCAACAACTATGCCCGCCCGAACTCCTCCGAAAAAAAATCGCCTCTTTTTCTTTTTAAAGGTAAATCCTATTAAAAAAAAGAGGCGATTTTTTTTTTTTTTTCTTGAAAATTAATTCATAAATATACTCTCAGTAAGATACCTAACAACACCCTGACGGATCGTACAGGGTTTTTTTTTTACAAATTGTATATTATACAAGTTATAATCTAAAATATTTACATAAATGCATAGTCGAGTATGACACAGATGTTTTCATTAATTGGGTACCTGATGCATCGAAATATATTGGCAAAAGGGGTAACCAACAAAATCATGCATAGGATCTTTTGGCGCGTGGCCAAAATCGGTACTAAAGCCGCCATCTTGCTTTTTCAATACATTTCACAAAACAAATGCACAAAAATGTCAACCAACAGCGCCCCCTGACAACGTCATGCGAGCGCCAAAAGATACTTGTAGGACAGTATAGTATCATCGAAGTACTGTGCGTTCATTGTACCTTGTCCCGTGACGCGATTGGTAGCACTGTTCTGTCAGTCGCCATTTTGAACTCTATTAGTATTGAAACTAAGCTTGACAAGCAAAGGCGCCACCATGACGGCCAGGGACAAGTTATAGTGAACGGTGTGTAGCTATTTGGTATACATACAAAAATATTAATCTTTCATTTACATTGCCAAAATTATTTTTATTGTGCGTAATAACTTTTTAAGCTTAAGCCATACTTAATCCGCAGTGGAAACCCACGAAATTCAAATTCTCTTAAGTTTTTTGGAATTTGCAAGTCAGTGTATCTTGATCAAAATATCATTCGCGACCGTTAAAAATATGTATTTACGTAATAATAATCATTAGAATCAGCATCAGGGACCGGTGGCACCTCCGGGTGCCAGCGCGCTACGACCGGACGCGTCACCGTTAAAATATTATTTTTGCATAAAATATGGAACTAATCGATTTAAAAGAATTGACTACTCAGCAAACTCACAAAATTGTTTAAAAGTACATCATATAACATCACGCCTGTATTTCCCCAAAGGGTTAGGCAGAGGTGTACCTATAGTACACACACATTTCGCCAGTTATGTTTAAGTCCCATGTAATAGGGGGCGAGCCTATTGCCGTCAACCGGGCACAAATCCCGACTCCGGGCTGTTAATGAGATATTCCAGATGGAATAACCCAATAACACTTTGCTCCACCCAGGAATCGAATCCAGTATCTCATGCTCAGCCGTAGAGCTTGCGACAACTAGACAACAGCAGTCGCGCAGGCAGCGAGTTTAAAAGCTCCGCGATTAAGCTGTGTTTCCACCAGAGATGAGCGAGGATGCGTAGCGAGGGATGTGGGATGTGTGAAAGTAACCAATAACAACGCTAGCTCAGCTCAGCTGACGTAATAAAATCGCGGCGATTTCTTTTCGCGTATTGGATTTTCGACGCTCTGCTTAGCGCCGAGAGTTGTTTATCCAACAGTGTGTTTTCTTGACGCGTTGGGATACGCGCTGGATGCGCTCTGTTGGATTCTCAATGCTCGGCTCAATACTGAGAGTTGAAAATCCAGTGTACTAAAATAAAATCACCGCAGTAAAAATACGTCCATGCGAATCTAGGCTTGCTGTACTGCACGCTGTAAGCTTTACTTTAGTACGGAGCGGAGCGGAGTGGGGCGCGTCTTCGTACTATCTATGTATACCAAATAGTTTGTTCGAAACAGGGACCGAAACCGGTACAATCAATACGGGTATTTTTTCGGTTACTACATTTATATTTTTTAAGGTTTACCTTAAATTGAATACAACCAGTGGAGTTTCTTGCCCGTTCTTCTCCATAGGTACCTACTACGCTTTGGAATGGGCGACTAGATTCATATTTCTGACTGACCGACCCCTTGACAATTCAAAAGTGCCTGTAATTGGTTTATTTGAAATAAATGATTTGAGTTTGACTTTGTTAATACCGGATACCGAAGTAAAAATTACCTCTATCTTAGGTAATAGGTAATACGGCTGGTTTCCGCAACTCCACGTCAAAGCGCGTATTTTGCGTACGGGTGGGAAAAATCTGTTATTCGATCCACCCCAGCTCCTCAAAGAAGGCCAGCAACGCCTTTTACCTCTATCTTACACGTGCCGTCAGAATTAGTCAAAGGGCGCGCATCGCCTGTGTGTAACCGGTATTCAAATGGTAACCTAACTGAGGTAGCATGTTTCTTCTTCTTGGTTACCCAGATAGCGGTAACCTTAGTCGTAGAAGTAATCAAAATTCTTCGATACCTGGGGCCGTGTATTAATTCCATCATTATACCACTGCGAAAAAAGGATGGTGCTAGCGGCCTTGAGTAGCTCCGTATCTCACTCACACTGGAAAAATGGTGGCATTAATACGTCATAATGGGCCCCTGTACAGTAATTTATAAAGGTTTTCGGTCCCTGGTTCAAAATTACACATGATGAAACAGCCAGATATCAGAACAGAAAAAATAAAATAGCATTAAGACTGAAAACTAAAGAATACTGTGTTAAAGAATGTGCAGTATATAAACTTATCATTAAAAAAAAAATATAAGGTAAAATAGATGGACAAACTTTTAGAAATCATTCAAGCCACCAAAATAAGGACAATGGTTAAAAAATAAAAAGAAAAACGCATTAGATACCTACAAGAAAAATAAATCTGCTAACGAAAATACACTAAAAATGTTGGTTACCCCATGCCATTTATTATTTTAGGTCAAAACAAAATCACTTTAATCAGTGTTTTTATTTGCTTGGATATCTTTGGTTAGACGTACTGAACGCTGTGTTAAAATGTGTCCATCTATTTGAATGGGACCTTATATATAAATAAAAAGTTATATTGTTATATAAAATGTCGCTACAATGGCAAAATTATTTTAACACACAAGTAAGGCTAGTGGCCAGTAATCATAAAAATTATAATAAGATAAAATAAATCAGAAAATGAAACATTCTATTTTCAAATAAACTAAATAATGCTCTCTCTTTCCTTCAATTCGCTTACTCTTTGCACGTTATATCCGGATATATCCGGATGATATCTGTCCTACAGATCTGTAAGTACAGGTTGCTCCAAGATGCTATTTTAGAAAATTGATAATAAATCAATAAATAATAACGTTTCATGAAATTAAAATATACCAATTCCTAACACATACTATGGAAGTATATTTACACTTTGCGACACAGATATCCGGTTTCTGAAAAGCTTAGCTGTATGAAATTTGACACAGAGTGTCCATTCTCATTTTAACTGTCATGATTGTTCGACTGGGGCCTGCGCACTTTGGCGGACGGCAGGGGAAAGCATCGAGGAGGATTACCTATCCGCCAGCGCACACTGATAAAAAAATCCTCTGCGATACCGCGAGCGTCCGCCGGTATGCCGCGGCATCCGCCGAGTAGCCACCGCTCGCCGGGATTTGATAATTCCACTAGCGACTACGCAGACTCCAGCTCATACCGCTGCGGTATCCTCCAGCGTGATTTTCGATGCTCCGAAACTGGGCTGCGATGCTCCAAGGTAGATCACCGAGCATTGAAATATATATCTTATTTCGTTTGGATATGTATTAAATTCAATTGATAAATTTAAAATCCTCTATCGTCCCGTCCGCTAGTCTGCGCAGGCCCTTAACAGTCCATTAAGAGCTTTTATTCTGACAGTGGGCAACGTCGCAAATATATGTCAAATATTTCGCTGTTTTTATTAATTTGGAAATATTACAGTATGGAACTAAGAAATATGGCTAACTAGTGAACTAGAATATTAAAAATAAATTAAAATTATAACATTTGATGTTGTAACCATTTTAGGTGTAAAAAAGGCATTTGGAAAGTTTCCAAACACTACTTTTTTACATCTAAAACTAAATATTCTGTGTTACGATATTAATTATTGCATTTCATAATCAATATTTTAGTTCACTTGTTAGCCACATTTTATATTTCCATACAGTAATATTGCCAAATTAATCAAAACAGGTAAATATTTGACAGCTATTTGCGATGTTGCCAACTTTTAGGATAAGCGCTCTTAATAATTATTTTACCTCTGATTTTGCATGACTGTCAAAATCAAAATGATATTTATTCTAGTTACGGCGTTTGTCCACCGCAGCCGTCACCGGGACGTCACCGAGAAAACGAAATTATTCAAACTCAAACTCAAAGCATTTATTTCAATTAAACCATTTACAGGTACTTTTAAATTGTCAAAGAGTCGGTCAGTTAGTCAGTTATTCAAACCGAACGTGACGTCCGGTGACGGCGATCGTGTGTCCACCTTTACCAAACTCGGCATGATAGATAAAGCAAAAGCCGGGCGAATAGCGCCGTGCAACGGCAGTGTGTAGACAGGACAAACGTGTTTTGTATTGCCAGTACATCGGCCTGTTACAATCTCGGGCCGAGTTCTAGCGGTCGCGCCGAACTACTCGAAACTTCGGCGGCCGCGATGACGGCACGCTCGGGTGTCGGATATTCAGTGCACACGCGGTCATAGTAGGTATGTATGGCTACTTCAGTAACGTCATCACGATTTCGCTGACGGCAGCGGTGGACTAACGCCCTTAGGGTTACTGGTCAGAGGTAAAATAACTGTGATAGAACTTCAAAATTACAACAGACAATCAAATGTTTTGACATAAATGTGACAATCAGCTTCATTCCGAGTTAATCAGCCAATCAGAAACCAGGTATCAATAGTAATTATTTTAACATTTATAGGCATTAAATATCCCTGAACATGTACAAATAGTGGCATCATTTTTGCGGCCTGGCAGTGAACCTCCAATATAAGATATCTATTATTTATTCGGCCGACAACCGGTGTGTTCACCTTACAGCTAAAGCTGGCTATCCACTACGTTCGTGCATGGTTAATGCACCGTGCATATACTTTGTGTTTGCCTAAAAACGGCCACCATGACCACGAACAAAGTAGATGCGCAAACGCAGTGGATAACCAACTTCATATGCTTAGCTTGTCAGTCTCATTTATGTGTGTGTGCGTTTTAAGTTGATGTCAAGTGTCGAAGCTACGGGGCATGTATCTGAAAGATAAAAGAGAGAAGATAATATAGTATAAGTAAAATAAATAAATAACTTAGCACATACTTTAGTTGAGCATAAGGAGCGTGCGTTCTGAAAGTGGGCAACGTCGCAAATAGCTGTCAAATATTTCGCTGTTTTGATTAATTTGGCAATATTACTGTATGGAAATATGATATATCGCTAACTAGTGAACTAAAATATTGATTATGAAATGCAATAATTAATATTTTAGCACCGAATGACTAGTTTTAGATGTAAAAAAAAGTATTTGGAAATATTTCAAACGCTCTTTTTACTCTTAAAACGGTTACAAAGTCAAATTTTAAATATTTTAGGTCGCTAGTTAGCGATATTTCATATTTCCATACAGTAATATTGCCAAATTAATCAAAACAGGTAAATATTTGTCAGCTAATAGCGACGTCTTTTAGTATGAACGCTCTTAAGCACATACCACTCTAAGAACGAAGCTAAGTTCGTTTACCTTCGCTCATAGTATAGTCCCGCCGTCGAGAGTATGCATTCTTGACACCTGTCAGTTTCATAGTAACGAGTATGTGTTTGGCGAATTTGATCCTTGTTACTACTAGAAATTGATAACTGTCAGGTGTCAGGAACAATCTCTCCACGGCCGGACTGTATAGGATTTCCGTACAATGCGAGGTCAGCTTATACTGGCTTGATGTGTAGCCGTGCGTACATGAGCGAAGCTAAAGGAACTTAGCTTCGTTCCCAGTGTGGCTTGCGCTTTATACCTGTCACAGCAGCACAGCTATGACTATGAAACTGCAAGTGCAAGATAGAGACGGGAACATATTTAAGCCAAAGCGCTTGCTTAGTAACATTAGTGTAACGTTTATCGATCTCGGCCTAAGTTTGTTTGGTATACAGGGTCAAATAAAATTATCTAGCGAAACTCCGCAGACGTGCTGACAAAAGAAAGAAAAAAAGAATCTTTTTTGCTGTCAACGACCGTTGCTTTTGTTGTTACTTGAAGCATAAGTTGAAAAGATCAGTTTTGTTTTTTGTTTTATCGTGTTAAAATATCGATACACATCAATTAATCTGCCTAGCCTTTTCCCAACTATGTTGGGGTCGGCTTCCAATCTAACCGGATGCTGCTGAATACCAGTTTTTTACATGGAGCGACTGCCTATCTGACCTCTACAACCGAGTAACTGCGACTGTCAAAGATCCACGAATGACAGCCGGGACCAACAGCTTAACGTGCTTTCCGAGGCACGAGGATGAGTCTCGGTATGTAAAGATGGTCACCGATCCACAAACCAACCCCGGCAAGCGTAGCTTAACCTGACGGATCGATCGTCTGAAGACCCAAAAAAAAACTCATAAATTGAATTTCTGTTTTGTTTCATAATGTTTAAATGTGTGCGGAGTACCGCTGACTAATTTAACTTGACCTTGTGTAAAGAGGTGATATCGAAACTACTGCATCGACAATTCCATAGTATGAAGCTAAAAGGTTTGCAAAGTAGGTATCATTATACAGATATGCAGTTAAATCAAAGATACTTATTAATATCAAACATGGCGTAAATCAACGCACAAACTTTTAATTTGAATTCAGTACATGATTGTAGACCTCAGCGAAGAAAATTTTCGCCGATTTTTTAAAAAACGAGCGACCCTTACATATTATGCATATGATGTGTAACATCTGCCATCTGGCCTTGGGAATAAGCAACATTAAAGGGGGGCCTCGTCAAGGTCGTTTCTGACGGTCAACTCTAGCACCACGAGGTCATTGGTCAAATCAAATAGCGCGCGCTTTCTTGGCTTCCTGTGACACACTTCCGTCCCTTTTCACGAAATCCCTCCGACAGATTTGATTATTTAGATTTTGATTGCAGAAAACCGAGGAAATTATAGAAATAATATTATAAATAAAATTAGGTGTTTTTTTTTACCCGACCGCCCCAGAGTTAGTGTAATGTATTTACAGGGCGGGAATAGGATATCAAATCCTACAGCTACATTACTATTGACTCACCTGACGCTGTAGTCGTGAACATTGAACACGGCGTAGTGGTCGTTTCTGAACACCGGGTAGAAATGTTCTACCGGCTGGGTCAGAAGAGTATGACACACTGATGGTCGATTGCTGAGCCACGGGGCTTCCACGTCCCAGATGTCTTTGAATGAACAACCGGTGCTAAAAGCATGGAAATCAAAAAAATTAAAATAATTATTTTACACCATCATCATTTCAGCCGAAAGACGTCCACTGCTGGACATAAGCCTCCCCCAAGCACCGCCACTTCGACCGGTTCTGTTCTTCCCGCATCAAAACTAAAAATGTGAAATTTAAATAGCAATAAATTTATTATTTTCAATAAAAATAAGATTTTTTATTAATAATAATAATAAATATTTAAATATTTACCGCTCCAAATTCTAGATCTGTGCCGGTAGAGTTTACTTTGCCGGAACAGGTCTAGGATGAGAAGCCAGACCAAGAGAGATACAGAATTCCGCAGGGCAGCATGTGGCGAGCTGTTGGGCAGTAGCGACCCCATGGACCCTATCTCCCGGGAGAAATCTTGGCTTGCCTTAATTGGCCGGCTGGAGTGAACACTGGCGAGGAACAGACCTCCCACCTCATTCTTGCCTTAATTGGCCGGCTTGAGTGGAGATTCGCAAGAGCTAACGTGCTCGGAGGAAGGAAGTATTCTAGTAAGTGCTTTTAGGGATCTTGACCATCTTCCGGGCTCTGGGATTGTTCTGAAAGCCGTGGAATACCTCTCCACTCCTCAAGCACCTCAGGACATGTTGCCCCATTGTCGCAACGTCACTATGTGCTAGCGACAGTTTTCGGGGGCCCATTATTGAGTGTCCAAGTCACCCCCTGCCATTTTATTCGTGTACATATAAAACATTGATCAGGCAGGGGCCATAGTCCTTTCATAGTTCCAGGTCACCAGTCAACTTAACCCACCCAAACCCATAGTCCAATATCTTTGTTTCCATATCCTGCAATAGTCCTACACCAACCGGGGGTTGTTCTTGGGTGCACTTACACAGTACATACAGGGATAATCGTCGGTTGGTGTCTCATTTAATTAAAAACGTCTAACGGGCCTCTGAGAGTTGGCTTTGGCCCCTCGTACGCCTTCTAAAGGTCCGAGACCCCAGGGTCCCGAGAAATGTCAAGAGACGTAAAAATAATAATAATATATATTGTATTACTTTTTGGTATTGCAGTACCTATGTGGTGAAATGTTAAGAAATAATTTAAACTGAAGTCTTTAGTCCTTGACAAGTCGGTTTTGACTTACCTACTCCTTCCATAGCAGTACATAGTCTCCACCACGAGGTAGGTCACCTTCAGTTTGGTTAGCTCTTGGTACAATTCATGCGGCGGAAACCTTCCGTACATCTTGTGGACGGCGTACGCACGTTCTCTGCAAGGACAAGTATTGAATAAGTTAAAATGGGTTAGGTTCTTCACAGACGAGGCACTAGGGACTTAGGTCGAGATCTATAAACGTTTCTTAGAAAGTTACGTGTTCTAAGCCTAAGTACCAGATAGAGACGAACATGGCTCAGCCAAAGCACGTGCACTGGCGTGACCAGCTCTTACTTTACAGACGCGATGTGTGTTAATATCCAAAGAAAATTCCTTTGTACCAGTCAGGGGCTGAGTTTATGCCCGGTTGATGGCAATAGGCTCGCCCCCTATTTCTTGGGACTTCATGGAGGAATGTGGGTAAACTATACACTTCTGCCGAACTGTTTGGGAAATACACGGTATTATGGCATATATACCGTGCCTCCAAGTGTTCGTAATAAGGGTGTGACACTATAGGGCGCCGTGTGACTAGCATGATAGAGCTTACGGATGCTGCCTAGTAATTAGCAAGTGATAAGGTACATAACGTGCCTAGCAAGTGTTCGTAATGTGGGTGTGACATTATAGGGCGCCGCGTGACCAGCATGATAATGGCTAGAACCGGCATAGAGCCTACGACTGCTGCCCCTTCTAGTCATTAGCAAGTGCTAAGGTACATACCGTGCCTCCAAGTGTTCGAAATGTGGAAGTGACACTATAGGGAACCGCGTGACCAGCATGATAGTGGCTAGGACCGGCATAGAGCCTACAACTGCTGCCCTCACAGTGATAAGGTACATACCGTGCCTCAAGGTGTTCATAATGAGGGTGCGATACTATAGGGCGCTGTGTGACCAGCATGATAGTGGCTAGGACCAGCATAGAGCCTGCGACTGCTGCCCCTTCTAGGTCATTAGCAAGTGATAAGGTACATACCGTGCCTCGAAGTGTTCATAATGAGGTTGTGACACTGTAGGGCACCGCGTGACCAGCATGATAGTGGCTAGGACCGGCATAAAGCCTACAACTGCTGCCCTCACAGTGATATGGTACATACCGTGCCTCAAGGTGTTCATAATGAGGGTGCGATACTATAGGGCGCTGTGTGACCAGCATGATAGTGGCTAGGACCAGCATAGAGCCTGCGACTGCTGCCCCTTCTAGGTCATTAGCAAGTGATAAGGTACATACCGTGCCTCGAAGTGTTCATAATGAGGTTGTGACACTATAGGGCGCCGTGTGACCAGCATGATAGTGGTTAGGACCGGCATAGAGCCTACAACTGCTGCCCTCACAGTGATAAGGTACATACCGTGCCTCAAGGTGTTCATAATGAGGGTGCGATACTATAGGGCGCCGTGTGACTAGCATGATAGTGGCTAGGACCGGCATAGAGCCAGCGAATGCTGCCCCCACGGGTGTGTCGGTTCGAATCCATTCTAGTAGCTGTTCCTGGTTGATGTCACTAAACTCGCCTGGAAAAAAGGGTAAAAGGTTTTAATTTTAACTAATACTATAGTCGTATAGTCGTTACGGGTAGTCACAAGTCTGAAAGTCTGACAATCAGTCTTACCACGAGGTATCGCTGTTACCCAGTAACTGGGTTGTCGAAGTCAGGTTGTGGAGGTCGCGTGGTGGACTGCCCACTCGAACTCACAGAGAGGACTGTGTCCCAGCAACGACCATTATAGGCTGATTATGCAACGCTCCTCTATGGTCTGCCTTTTCCCAACTATGTTGAGGTCGACTTCCAGTGCAACCAGAAACAGCGGAATACCTTACCTACAAAATGTCCTTTCTTAGGTTTTGTTCGTGGAGTCGCTGAGCTCCTTAAGTTCTGAGTTGAGCTCCACGATTACTGACAAATGCTTGCACTGACTGGACAGTTCCACTCAAATCTGTGTGGTTCTTTCCTCAAAAGACCATTACAGATACTAATCTACATGGTCCTTACATGATCTGACAAAGATTATGTCTGAACTATAAAAGAGGCTTTGAACCCAAAAAAATCTCAGTCCGATAGTAAATGTAGACTTCGTTTATTGTTTTTTAATATGACGTGTCAAAGTGATCACTTTATATATATATCAATCTGCCTAGCCTTTTCTAGGTCGGGGTCGGGGTATGTCAGGGTCGGCTTCCAGTCTAACCGGATGCTGCTGAATACTATTATTTTACATGGAGCGACTGCCTATCTGACCTCCACAAGCCAGTAACTGTGTAATACGATACCCCTTGGTAAGACTGGTTGTCAGATTTTCGGGCTTCTGACGACCCGTAACGACTGTCAAAGATCCACGAATGACAGCCGGGACCAACGGCTTAACGTGCTTTCCGAGGCACGGAGGAGTCTCGGTATGTAAAGCTGGTCACCCATCCACAGACTAACCCCGGCAAGCGTAGCTTAACCTGATGGATCGACCCGTGCGGCAGTTATTACTTAGCCAGGAGCTCGGTCCCATTAAAATAGATGGACAAATTTTAACACAGCGTTCAGATATACTCAAGCAAAAAAAAAAAAACACTGATTAAAGTGATTTTATTATGACCTAAAATAATAAATGGCATTGGGTAACCAAAATTTTTAGCGTATTTTCGTTAGCTATTTATTTTTCTTGTAAGTATCTAATGCATTTTTCTTATATTTTTTTTACCATTGGCCTTATTTTGGTGGTCTGAATGATTTCTAAATTTTTTTTCCTTCTATTTTAATGGGACCTTATAATAGGTTGGGGAAAAAGTTTCTTCGTATTTTTTAAGAAAATTCAAAACATTTTTTAACATAGTATGTTTACATTTAACTAAAGTATGTAGGTACCATTTTGTTCGATAACTTTTTGCCATCTTGTAGGTAGGGACATGATCCCATTGCTATAGAAATTTTGGGACTTCTGATCAAAATACCGCGACAAGTGGTTTTGGCAGTCCTCCCGTGATGTTAACCTGACACTGCCTAAAGAATTCTGAAGAGACCGAAACAGGTGGAAATCTGAAGGTGCAAGGTCAGGACTATACGGCGGATGCATTAACACGTCCCAGCCAAACTCTCTTAATTTTTGCTGAGTGGCTAAAGATGTGTGAGGTCTAGCGTTATCATGATGAAAAACCACACCCCTTCTGTTGATTAATTCCGGCCGCTTTCTCTCAACTTCTTGCTTTAATCTCATCAGTTGTTCGCAGTAGAGTTCAGAATCGATGGTCCTGCCTGGTGGTAACAGCTCATAATGAATAATGCCCTTCCAATCCCACCACACACACAGCATCACCTTGTTGCGAGTTAACCCGGGTTTTGCCACAGTTTGTGAAGCCTGACCGGCCTTTGACCACGACCTTTTTCGCACGTTCTTGTCGTACGTGATCCACTTTTCATCACCAGTTATCAGCTTCTTCAAAAATGGTTCGGTTTCATTACGTCGTAATAAAGAATCACAAATGAGTACACGGTTCATTAGGTTTCTTTCAGTGAGCTCGTGAGGTACCCAAATATCGAGCTTTTTTGTGTACCCAGTTTTTTTCAAATGCGCCAAAACTGTTTTGTGGTCAATTCCCAGTTCTTCAGCTACGTCGTAACTACTAATATGCCGATCTTGCTCCACTTTTTCAAAAATGGCATCCATTTTATCCGTAATAGGGCGACCAGAGCGACGTGCATCTTTGACATCAAAATTTCCGGATTGAAAACGCTTAAACCAAATTTGTGCTACTCTCACAGACACTGCACTAGGTCCATAAACATCGCAAATTTTTTTCGCGGCTTGCGTTGCATTTTTACCTTTTTTGTAGTAAAATTTTAAAATGTATCGAATTTCTTCATTAGATTCACTCATCTTGACAGTACGAAAAACAAATAAAAATCACACATTTTCCTAATTTGAATTTGGAATTATGTTCTTTAAAATTTAAACTTTCAATGATACCAAAACCAGCCAGATACACATAGTATAGCCAAAGATATTTTATTACAAGTTCATACATACTATAATGCGAAAAGACTTTTTCCCCAACCTAATATATACATATTATTAAAAATAAGTCGCTTTTCGCGTTTGTCTGTATGTCCGCGATGTTCTTCTAAAATACGCAACGGATTTTGGTGAGTTTTCAACATAATTTAGAGAATGTATTTCGAAAGGTTTATGTGTATAATATTAAACATATAGATAAAAAATATAGGGCAACACGAACTCCTGGTTTCGTGACTGAGGGATAAGACCGGTGTGACGCATACTCACCAATGTGTGACATTTCATGTGACATGCTCTGGAACAAGTCGTGTACCAACGGACACATACACACGACCCAGAACAATGGCAGAAATCGCTTGTACGACCGAGGCAATCTGGAAACATACAGGTTGAGGTTTTGAATAGGGATCACTTACTACCGCACTTAGAAATGTCACTTAAATATGATAATTTATTAACTTCGAATTAGCAGTATTCTTCAATACATATTATAAAACAAAGTCCCCTCGTCGAGTTTGTCTGTCTGAACGCGATAAACTAAAAAACTACGGTTTTCGCCCATGGGCGGAGTGATTCATGCGGAAGGTTTAAAAGGAGTATTAGAAAAATGCGCGTAGATGCATGGTTTCCTCGTTGAGATTGAATACTATTCGTTGGTTAGTATAAATAACAATTACTTGTTAAAAATAGTTCGTTTTCTCTTCTACAGTAATAATAAAGCGATTTTTTAAATATTCATTTATTTATTTAGCAATAATCGTTCTCCTGATGCATGATTACGCAAAAACTCATGGAGAGCATAATTTGCGGATTCTGTTGAATATAATCCATCAAAACTATTTTTCTCATATTACTAATATCCTATACTTTTATAATAATAGAATACATTTTTGTTATATGCCTTTTATTTAAGAAATAATGACTGAACCTAATTACATTTTCTACTGAAAAGGTTTGCAAACAAGTCTGAATATCTCCGAAGTTCTACATCATTTTGACGTAGTATTTATACTAAAATAAACTCCAACATTTGCTACATAATTCATTAAGGTGTAAATTGGCTGAAATATGACGACAATTGTTGAAGATTTCGGAAAAATCATGCCAACTGGGAGCTATACTGGCGTGCGCAGCGTAAACCAGAGTTATATGAAAACAATGTATTACGGAGTTCATACATTGTATACCTGGATTAACACATAGGGTACATTTTATCCCGGTAGTCGAAGACGCGGGAAAAAGCTAGTAAAATATAAAATACTCACGAATAATAAGTAGTATTCATTATCAGCGACGAAACAACACACAATTGAGTTGTAAATAAAAACTTAAGTCGCATTATCAACGCCGCCATGACACCAAAAACAGCCATTTGAGATATGTTATAAAATATTGCAGGTTCCGCTTTTAAACGACGTAAAAACATCAAAAATACATCCCCATCTTCTTTATCCTCGCAGTCAAATTTAGACTTTATCTCCTTGTCTATAACGTCTAAATCCGTAACAGGTTTCCTCTGACGAAGTTTGCTGTCAGAATTTTCAACACCAGAGTCGGACTCATCAGATGTATTGCCGTCTTTTTCTATCGTTCGCGTTCGGTCGTCTATCTCTTTTCTGCAGTCTTCTACCGCGTCGGTAATCCAGCGGTTGCATACATTTAGAATGCTTAGAACAGCGAATGGTATCAAAAATGATTTAAATAGTTTTTTAACTGAGCTCCAAGGCAGAAAGTCGAAGACCACAGCGCAAGTATAAATTAAAGTATGAAAAGTTTTGAAATTCGTGAATTTCGAATACAAAATATCCCAGACATGACTGTCTTCCTCTACCTCTAAAAAGTTACTAATCAACTTTTTCAAATAAAACGCTGCTAATATAACAATAGCAATCCTTAGGAAAATCAGCCATAACTCCACAAACAAATCCACGCGATTATGAACCTTAACGCGTAAAGAACTGAAGAACAAACAGTACGCTGAGACTATGACGAAGAAAGACGCGTACAAGGAAGATTTTAGCATGTCATTCCCTTGTAGTAATAGTACTGCCATATGGAGGCCGCAGAAATGTGAATGTAGAAAGATGCAGAGAGCTTTAATGTCGATAATTCGGAATTGTTCCATAACGAAGAAAATGGCAGTTTGCGTGAGAAATATGAATTGACTGAATTGCCAGAATAGGAGGCAGAGGCAGTTCAGTATGAATATTGACACCTGAAACAGAGAAATATGCATTAAATATACCCTAGAGATGTTTTAAACATGTTCTATTAAGAGAGAACAGGGCCTGCGAGAAATTTGAAGAATAGGTATTTAAAGAAACTATTGCCGTCGTCTTACCTCAAGTCTGCCTCCGTAGAGTGCGATAGGGACAGCTGCAGCTCAGATCGATTATATCACAAAAAAAGTTGACGAGATCGACGTTTCGTATTCCCCTTTTTTCTCCTCGAAAACTGAGCCGATTCAATAATTTTTTACATTTAAATTTTAAGAATGAGTATTTCTAGGTTCCTATCATTTTCTTTTACGTTAAAAACTTTTCGAATTTGTCTGGTAGTCCTCTAATCACGGTGGTAAAAATTGGGCTTTTTTGTAATTTTTGGATGGTCATATTTTACTTATATGATGCTGAAAAAAGTATATAATAGGGACGTGACTACAGCAGACCTTGATTTTATGAAAAAAAAAGATTGCTCTAGCTAGAGGCATTATTCAGGAAGAAAAAAAGGGAATATATTTGTATGGAGAATTACAGGCCCTGTTCCCTCTTAAATAAAAAACGAGCGAGCCTTACAGTATTCGCATATGATGTGTAACATCTGACATCGACACCTTGGTAATAAGCAACATTAAAGGGGCTCCTCGTCAAGGTCGTCTTTGATGGCCATCCCTAGCACCGCGCGCTTTCATTGGTCAAATTCAAAAGTCATTTATTCAAACTAGGCTGAGAATCAGCACTTTTCGAACGTCAAAATTACATAAGACAGTCCCCCAAAACGCCCACCCTTCACCACTTCCTAGTGCTTTAGCTGGGAAGAAGAAGTGGCGCAAGAAACTCCCCAGCAACAAATCAAATAGCGCGCGCTTCCCCGGCTTCCTGTATATAATAATACACTTCCGTCCCTTTTCACGAAATCACTCCCACAGATTGCAGGACAGCGAGAGGAAAGATGTTACACATCAATAAGATTTGCAAGGTCATATAAAATTAGCTGGCTAAACTTTACAGACGTAATGGGCATGGATATCTAAAGAATTAATTAAATCATGGCTTTCTAAACTCATAATTTCAAGTTTATACATACATAGACATACATAATCGTAAAACGTTCGCAATTTATTTGCTAAACATGTAAACAAACACGAGTTTTAGGAAAAACAACCGTAATGCCTACTCATAAGGTACATTATGCGCAACAACTTCATATTTTTTAAGAATATAAAAAAAGAATGTGAATATTTTATTACAAAAAAAAATAACTGGGTTAACGGGAACGCCC
The DNA here is from genome assembly GCA_949128155.2 of Xanthia icteritia. Taxonomy (NCBI): domain Eukaryota; kingdom Metazoa; phylum Arthropoda; class Insecta; order Lepidoptera; family Noctuidae; genus Xanthia; species Xanthia icteritia. Next base: position 4,030,501 of record OY855862.1, on the reverse strand, counting down.
TTCGTGAGTTAACATACCCATTACGTCTGTATAATTTAGCAAAAAAAAAAAACTTTCGTAAGTATTTTTTTTTTTTTTTCTGCTATCCTTACCTGCAATTGAAAAGTAGTCCTCCGAGTCTTATCGCGCAATTGCATAGAAACGAGCCAAGTCTGAAGCAACAGGAGAGGGGCCGCGAAGTTCTCGCGTTCGTTGGGGGCCCACTGTACTCTAGTACATTCACAGTGGTTTGCGAAGTATTGGGCCACGGCTAGAAAACCGCCTAATATGCTTTGGCTGGAAAAATACAAAAAAAAAAAATGAAAAAAAGTGTTTGAGGTCTTGGGATCGATTCTTAGGTTAGGCAAAGGTTTTTCCATTAGCAATTTCTCAGTAACAGCATGGAGTCTGGATTTGTGTCCGGTTAATACGCATTTGCATAGAAACGAGCCAAGTCTGAAGCAACAGGAGAGGGGCCGCGAAGTTCTCGCGTTCGTTGGGGGCCCACTGTACTCTAGTACATTCACAGTGGTTTGCGAAATATTGGGCCACGGCTAGAAAACCGCCTAATATGCTTTGGCTGGAAAAAAAAAACAAAAAAAAAACTGAAAAAAACGTGTTTGAGGTCTAGGGTTCAATTTTTAGGTTGGGCAAAGTTTTATTTAATTTCTCAGTAACAGCATGGAGTCTGGATTTGTGTCCGGTTAATAGCATTAGACAAACTGCCTATTACTACTAGGGACTTACGCCAGTAGCACACCTCCGCCGCGAAACCGCAGCAACGATACCGCAGCAGTTCATTCAAAATCAAAACCGGCTCGCAGTATGTTCCGCTACTCGAATTTCGAATAGCGGAACATGACGCGAGTCAGTTGAATTAAACTACTGCGGTTTCGCTGCTATGGTTTCGCGGCGGAGATGTGCTACAGGCGTTAAACATAACTGGCGAAATTAAGTACCATAGTTACGCCTCTGCTTAACCCTTCGGGAATTACAGGCGTGATGTTATGTAAATTAAAAGTGTGTGTTAAAACAATTTACAAAATAAACAACATTTATCATTTACCTTAGCGCGGCAGCATGCAGGAACAGGGCCGCTACAGTCAACCCCGCTAGCCACCACACGGCCTCCAAATAGAAGAATATAGGCTGCCCAAGCCCTACACAGCTTTCAACAGGGGCTAGGCCTTCGCCCCTGTCCACCATGTGGCATTTACGGTGAGTTGTTGTGTTTAAATAGGGTTCGAAGTACCGGTATACCGCTCCAATCATCACCTGTAAACGGTTTTTCAATGTAATAGTTAGCTCTGCTCATCGATCACTAAGATTAGTGATGGATGGTTCCGCTCCACCTTACACAACGTCAATTTAAATTACCTAGCGAAACTCCAAACTATTTTTCCTTATTCACATTAAATTCTAGCCTATTATATAATAAGTAATTCTAACTATTATTGTAAATGCGAAAGTGAGTTTATTTGTTACGCTTTCACGCTAAAACGGCTGCACGGATTTGGATGAAATTGGCACAAAGGTAGCGCCATGACCTGGACTAGGACATAGCATAATTTTTATTACATAGCATAATACTCGAAACTTCGGGATGACGGCGCTCGGGTGATCGACGTGCGGTTGACACGCGGGCATAGTACAATACGCGCCACGAAAGATGAGACTTGACCGCGCCTCCCGCGCTCTTTCCGCCGCCCCAATGACGCCCCGGCGCAGACCTCATATCGCAATGGACCTATAAGGGTGCGTTTCCACAGAAGCGGTGACGAGCGGAGATGAGCGGAGACCTGCAGGAATCGACAATGGTTGCAATACTCATCGCGTCTCTCGTCTCGTCTGGGATTGAACGATTCCTACACGTCTCCGCTTCAGTGGAAACGCACCCTAAATTGTCTACTGAGCAAGTCAAACTACGTGGTCTAGCAAGTCTCATTCTTAGTGGCACGTATTGTAAATGTATGTATCGCTTGTTCGGCACCGTCATCTCGTTCTCGGTGATGTCCCGGTGACGGACGGCTGCGGTGGACAAACGCACTAAAGGCTCACACAGTGGGAGCGGCGTGGGTGCCAGAATCCGCAAGCGCGTGTCGTAAACAAATAATTCCATTTGTCTATGAACAAGGTGCCAGCGGAGCGGGCAGCGTAATCCGCCGCGGAACAGCGGGCGCCGCCGGCGGAACGGGAGGAAGCAAACCAGTTTGCGTTTTCCGCTCAGGAGTCACTGGGACGAAATTAGTTGAAGTTGCCAATAATTCTCCTCGTATATTTTCCAATATGTAGTCGACAGTACTTATGGAAATTCGCGAGCAGCTATTATTTCTTTTTTTTTTTAATCTTGCATTAACGTATAAAAAAACTCAGACGTGATGATGCTTCTTTGCGTTTACGCTGAGACGCCCCGCGAAGCACTGTGTTCACGAGAAGGAATATGCATTTTCCGCCCTTCAGGCATTCGCTCCCGCCATCGGCGCCGCTCCCACTGTTTGCACACTAAGAAAATAAAACTGAAAACTCACCTCCGGATGAATATTAAACCGATTAAACGCGTTCACGTCCTTCGGATACTCCACCAGTTTATCGTACATTAGTTTAGAGATTCCGGCTACAAACGGCCTCTCTTCCACCACGGTCTTAAAATAAGAGTAATAGAACCCCATCTCTGTCCGGAAAGACATCTCTCGCTCTAACTCGGAGAGGTAGGAGAAGTTACGGTCATTCTCAAAGAGGTTGGAGACGTAGCGGTAGTGTGCATAACCAAGAGATAGCGCTGGAAAAAATAAGAACAGTTTTTTTTTATTGGTAACATCTTTCCTCTCGATTATCATAGCTCAATTTGTCGGAGCGATTACGTGAAAAGGGACGGAAGTGTGTAACAGGAAGCCGGGGCACAGATTAAAACAGATACTTCACTTCTATAGATACCTAGCGCTATAATTACCTAAAAATATTTCAGGCTGTTCGTGCGCGCTAAAATGTACCTTACGCAGACGCCCAATAGTATAGACTGGATTTTTTCGCCCGGGTGAACGCGAGCCGTAGGTACGTTAGTGCGAGACCTCGAACGCTAATTGAGCGAGCGCGGTGCTAGAGTTGGCCGTCAGAAACGACCTTGAAGAGGCCCCGCCCCTTTAATTTTGTTTAATACCAAGGTGAGGTGTCAGATGTAACACATCATATACAACTACTATAAGGCTCGCTTATTTTTTATTAAATTATTAATCTAGCTGATACAAGATAAATGTTGTCTTGTTCAAATTTCATTAGTTCATCCCAAACAAAAATAGACTTTCTTTCCCAAATTTGAACATTTTCCAGGAAACTCATCCAATTTTTCTTACCATAAAAACCTAATTCGGACTATTGCGAATATTTTAAAACAAAAAAAAACGGCAATAAAGGGTTCCGTAGTTGAGATGAATTTATCCCAAAAACAAACTTAACATTGTGGTTGAAAAACATGTGTGTGTTGGCAGAGGTGTACCTATTGTACTCACATTACACCAGTTATGTTTAAGTCCCATGTAATAAAGGGCGAGCCTATTGACATGGGCACAAATCCAGACTCCGGGCTGCTATTGAGAAATTCCAGATGGAAAAACCCAATAACACACTTCAATTGAATTCATGTTTTTTTAATTAATATAACAAGAATACAAGAAATAGACACACAACAATAGAAATATTGGATCAGGACCTCACTACTCATACATGTAGTTTTGTCCAATGCTCTATGAAGGAGGAATTCATATCTATTCTCCCTACAATAAGCTACAGGTTGGAGCTGTTCCGTAAGCGACGCATCATATACGCTTTTCTTTCGCAATGTATTGCTTGAAAGCCATCCACTTGAGCATCTGCAAACGTACCTGATGTGCAACAAAAGTGTGGCAACCCCATCAACTACCTGAACCGTACGGCCTGGGAATAGAATCCGTTTGATTCCTGGGTGGATACATTTGCGACCACTAGACCATAGATGCAGTCATAAGTCAGTTATTAATAATATCCATGACTTAATGAAACAATGGAGTTTAATTAACACAAGGATCCTTATCAAAAACATGCCTGTAATGAAAATTATTTGATTCCGTAGAAAGTTAATAAGCGTAGCCAGTCCATCTAGTGACTTTATAATTCATTTTTTTTCGCCAATCAAGCAAAAAAACATATTTGAATTTTTGGCAAAACGCTTTTTAATGCTTACAATGATGTTTTTTTTTTAATGTCAATGATCAAATTTGTACAGTCAACGTATTTAAGGAGTCTGTAAAATTATGATATCCTAATTATTTAGCTTATAGCATGGAAAACAGGAAAAAGGCTTAAAACCTACCGATTACAGCGATGAGACAGAATCTGGCGATTTTTCTCATCGAAAACTTGCGTTCACTCGCAACATTCGTTTCTACTTTATTTTCATCCATTTCTCTTTTTTATTTTTCACATTTCCATTCCAAAACAATATTTTTCAAATGGAATTTCACAACTTTTAGTCCGCTGTTGACATTATCTGACACTGATTGACATTGAAATTTTTTTGACAGCTTGAAATTAGCAATAGTGATGTGTGATTGTTACTAATTTCATTAATACTAAATTTAAAAATATTTTTTTTTTGCGTTTTTAATGTTTTTTTATATTTAATTTACTTCTTCTCCATTTCTACTTGTTATCCTGCAGTAGGAATATAACCGATCGATAGAGAGTTTTATTAAATGAAACAAGTTTGTAAAAAATTATATTACTAGTTTTGCTTTTTTTACATCATCACTTGAATGATCTGGTAAACGGGAAAAATATGCATAAAACAAAGCCTGACTGCACGGTGCAATTTATTTGCCTGTGGCATACCATGAGTTGAAGCAACATTAAGAGTTATTTCCGTCTAAACAGTGTTTAAAGTATGCAAGTCATTAATTGTTGCTTTAATTTTATTGTATGGCACAAACTTGAATCGTGTAAATCATGCTTCAGTACCGAATAGTGGGAAAAGTAGAAGGAGAATAATGACTCGATAGGTACCTACTGATATTTAATTATTGCTAATAATAACGTACACGATGCTTAGAAGACTTCAGTGTTTTAGCACTAGTGATCTATGACAGTAGTGCATTGTAAAGCGGAGCTTCAAGCTAACTTTCGAAGTACACACATCAACACGGTCTAGGGATATTTTTAAAAAAGCGAATTACTATCAATGTGTTAATTATTTATATGACATGTATATATTTAAAAGATACGTTATTTAATATTCTACCATTTTTTAATAATGGTTAAGGTACTTCGATTAAAATTTCAGGATTTTATGGAAAAAAAAATGAAGCATAGACGGAAACCGTATATGAATTAACTTTTAATTTATGAGTAAAAACTGAAAAAAATAGAAAAATCATTTAATTTGTGTTTATAAACTTGAAGTTAGTAGTCTGAGAAAGCGCCCATGATGTTCATAACATATCGGCAACGATTCGGCATGCTCAGAACAAGGTTGTCAATGTCTTGCTGCGGAATATTGTCCCATGTCCTTCTGAGGTGCGCAAAAAGTTGATCTTCTGTAGCCAGATTTTCAGGAACTTCTTTCAGAGCTCTTCTTTGCAGCATGTCCCACGCATGCTCAATGGGATTTAGATCTGGCGATTGAGCAGGCCAGTCTAAGGCCCTAACATTGTGTGTATGTAACCAAGCTGCTACCGTTGTCGCCGTGTGTGCCCGGGCATTGTCGTGCATGAGCAGGAAATCTTGCCCCATTTGTGTTCTGTGGGGCAAGATTACGGGCCCCAGCACCTGTTGGACGTATCGTTCTGCCGTCATATTGCCCCGCACCCAAACGAGATCCGTCCGTCCTCCAAGACGAATTCCTGCCCAAACCATAATTGTTCCTCCTTGGTATGGGTGAACTTTCTGAGGGTTCTGAAGACGGCTCCATCGTCCAGGAACTCGCCAAAAACGCGTCCTTCGTGAATCTGGATGGAAGCCGAACCTGGATTCATCCGTGAACAGCACATTGGACCATTGCTCACGGCCCCAGTCCACGTGGTTCCGAACCCATTCTAATCGTCGTCCACGATTGCCTCTCCGTAAAGGTGGGACCCGGAGTGGTCTACGAGAGCGTAGATTGCTTTCATGCAGTCGCCTTCTTACAGTTTGGTCACTCACAAGCACTTGGTGTTCCACTCGCAGCCTTTGGACCAATTGAGTCGCCGTTGCATTTGGTTGAGCTCGCGCAGTAATTTGCAAAAATCGATCTTGTCTGGGGGTAGTAATGCGACTTGGCCCCCGGTGCCTCTCCGCTACTTCACCTGTGGCACGATAGCGTGTCCACAATCTTGAAATTACATTTTGGTGGGTCCCTATGGCCTCAGCAACATTACGCTGAACAGACCCAGCTTCCAGCATTCCCACAGCTCGTAACATCTCCGCCCTCGTCAAATGTTGGCGTTGCATGGCTACAATACCTCAATTTTAACTTTATCTTTCGTTTAAAAATGAAAAAAAACTGTAACTAAACGTAATTCGTATTGTTTTCTAAATTTCGCACAAATGAAAATTCCCTCTCCTACACATCAAGACATTTTTATGCCACCGAAACAAAAGAATTTTCAAAAATTTGAATTTGGAATTAGTCTGAGATAAATTACAAACAAATCGGTGTATGAAAGATTACAATGCGGCCAGTACTTTTCGAGTTATTTAATTGAGTGTGAAATATCCCTAGACCGTGTTGATGTGTGTAGTTTATAAAGTAATTTTGTAGAATTTTTTTTTTAAGCCTTCACTTGTCACTTGATTTAGTAAGTTCTGAAACATCACTCAAGTCACGTTTGTGTCAATCAAAAATTTTATTTCTCAATCAGCTGACAGTAAGTAAAATAAATACTTGTCCTTCTATAGTTGGATTTTCCCCTTTTTTTGGCAAACATGAATATAATCAGAATACTGAGATGAGCAAAAAAAAATCCGGTCGGTACTATGCATTACCTGACCTCTTACAAACCAGAAGCGGGGCACTGGGACACAACGGACTGGGTGTTAAAATAATATATCGTCCCGAAAACGTAAGAGAAGTCATATTTGAAGATATAAAAAACTAGCGTCAATTGAATCAAAAACATAAATTTTTTCATCAACACGAGCACGAAAACACGCAGAGGCAAAACAAATTAAAACCCCAAACAAAACAAATGTCTAAACATATTATTTATTCCCTAGAATAACGTACTAACTGAGGCTTGAAGGGACACTTAACTTTATTCCTCAGTAATGGGCTTTAACCGTCCTATACTGACTGTTGAAAAATCCAGAATCATGCTATCTATAGAAATGAAATGAAATGAAATGAAATGAAATTGTTTATTCTGTAAATAGGATATTGCAATCACTTTTACACGTCATATTAAAAAAAAAATAAGAAGAAAATGCTAGATGAGTTCGGCGTTTCCTATCTGACTACTCTGAGAAGAAAGACCGAAACAAACTCAGAGGTCACAGTCTCTTTTAAAGTCCAGACATAATCTTGGTCAGGCCATATGAGGACCATGTAGATTAGTGTCTGAAATGGTCTTTTGAGGAAAGAACCACACAGATTTGAGTGGACCTGTCCAGTCAGTGCAAGCATTTGTCAGTAATCGTAGAGCTCAACTCAGAACTTAAGGAGCTCAACTCGACGAACAATACCAAAGAAAGGACATTTGGGTAGGTCGCATAAAGTACTCAAACTGCCAGACCATCATTTAAACTAACTGAGAAAGAAAAAGAAAAGAAAGAAAACATACATACACGAAAACACATTTATAATAAATCCATCGCCATCCTTACCAAAATTCTTGTACTGGTTTTATGTCATCTCCATATTAGCGTCAAAAATCAATGTGGGCAAAGTTGGCTAAAAGTCCAGATAACTTTCCCCGCCAACAAAATCGAATAAATATTAAATTAAATGTTGAATAATAGTAAATTTACCTATACTAACACGCACATGATCTTATAGTTGTAGATGAAGAATTACATCTCCATAGAAATCGTATTAAAATTGCTATTATTCGAAAAAAGTGGGCAAAGTTGGCATGTTTCACGGTACCTAATACTCCCACCCCTCCTGTTCAAAAAGTGGACGACTTCCAATTATTGGAATCATAGAGAAGTCCCTTTGTTTTTCCGAAAAAGTCTCCTTCTGCGGACTCTTTTCGATGCGGTGGTTGGTGAGCGACAACAATTTCGAAAGATTGTTCAAATTAACAATATAATCACAATGAGAAACACTATTAATGTTCAGTCAAGTATTATTTATACCTAGATATCTGAATTTATTTTTAACTGGAATAGGTATTTCCTTATAAAAGAGATTAACTAAGGGGATATTTTTCTTCCGGGTGAATAAAACAGCCGTGCTCTTTTAGATGTGGATAACCAAACCGTTTAGATGTAACCATGACTCCAAAGAAGATAATGCAGAATTGATAGCAGAGCTAGCTTGTTCAACAGATTGACTTAAAGAATATATTAGTAAATTGTCGGTATATTGAAGAACCTTAACATGGTTATTTAAGGACGAGTCTAAATCAAAAGTGTAAATATTGTATAGAACGGGACCGAGGACAGAACCCTGTGGGAGACCTCTCGCAAATGGCTTATATTTGTTTAAAATATTTATAACATCACTCTTTTTGTTTACTAGACTGCGGCAGTTCCACTGGGTTATTTTTTATGTGTTGTCCATTATGAATGGATTGATATTTAAAGATTTTTTTTTTAGATTTCGCAACGTTGGACGGTCAAATGTTGAACTGAGAGAGAAGATTGTGTAAAGCAGAAAGAAAATCGTTTATGGTTTTTTTTTGTATTTTTTTCATTCATACGATTATTAGAAAAAGCACAACCATTTGATGGTAGGGGAATGTCGAAATCTTTAATACACAGATTTGGAAAGGGAGTGGGGTTAGAGGAAAACAAGAAAAACAACTTTATAGCTATTTGAAGCAGGCATTCTATTAGGTGAAGAGAAAGATGGAGAATCTGCAAAGTTTTTGGAAGGAGAAGATAAAAGTTTATCAGCATATGATTTAGTTACTGGGAAATATACTTTTGCCGCTACAGCATAAGATACTGAACTTTTTGTCATGTTTGTTCTAATTGATTTTTGCCTAGAAACTGTACCAAACGAAATTATAGACAAAGAAAATATAACACTAAAACTACGACTGCTGATCCAAGTTGTTATTGTTTTTTTATATTTCTCTCCAAAAAGACGCGTCCACCAACTTCAAAGTTTCCCGCGCTTTTCCATATTTTTTATTTAATTAATTCTATACTTATGCTGCTCTGCGAACGGCTCATTATCCAGTCTCATTGGATTTTACCCTTGTTTTTGGAAAACTTCACAATATGGAATTGGAAAAAAAAAAAACTAGGTACAGTATCAAAACATTATTATATTTCGTCATAAAATTCATTACAAATCACAACCATTTCTTATTGTCATATCACTCAGAATTAAAAAGAAACTTAGGTTTAACCTAAAGGTACTCTTTAATAAAATGTTCATGTTTACTTATTTGCGTGAAGGTAGTGAGCGTGTAGCTATTACAAAGGTTTTCATTATTCGCAGCTGTGGAGACAATGCCTCTGAGGAAGTAGCGTTCTGAGCCTCGTTCGGTCTCAGGAAACGCTAGCCCGCCGCCGCTGTCGCCCTTGCAGAGCGCCGTGCCTGGGACAAAATGTTAAGAGTCAATTTTTCAAACACATTATGCAATGTATTATGCACCTACCACACGTGCATGCTTGACAGTTTTGATTGCGCAAGTATATCGCATGAAAACGACGTGTCTACCACTCGGCACAGATATATTTGCACAGTTCTACATTCAGACCAAATTCAAAATTGTGGAAACAATATTTCCCAATGAAGATTTTTAATATCTTCTGTTAATATTTTTCAACTGTTTGATTTATAAAAAAGGAACATACAAAGGACAAGGCGTAAACGTTCACAGTGGACAAAAAAGTTACTATTGAATGACTTGAACACAAAACGCCCAACCATACGCGCAGACAAGCTTGTACAAGTCTGGCCTGCGCATGCCAGAATTTCAAGTAAGTCATGCGTTGAGTTGCGCATGCTACCGTTTTACCAACTACACCCACAGTGTTCAGTGTACAAGCCGGCTTGCGCGAGCAAAACTGTCATCAAGCATGCACGTGTGGTAGGCGCATTAGGAACGTCCTTCAAAATCTTTCAGATTGTGATAAAAGTATGATACGCAGTGTGTTTCAAACTTGCGTTGAAATCTCACAGGTGAAAAGTCTCTTATGCCAGAAATTCCATCGGCATTATGCACCATTTAGACGGGGCCAATCCCCGAGACAATCCACTAAGCCAATATGCTTCATCAATGGCTTGAGGACAATCTAATGCAGTAGACTATCTTGAACCATTTTGCCATTTCATTTTACTGGCATGATGGATTGGCTTAGTAGATTGTCTCGGGGATTGGCCTCGTCTAAATGGTCCATTATACTCTTCAAACCGGAAAATAGCAGCAAAAAGGTAGGATACTTTTCCTGACGAGGTCTTTTACAAAGAGTTCTAACTACTAGTGACTGCTTAGGTATTCACAGATGACTCCGCCCTGGAGTGTAAATATGGTGCTGTTTCACAAACAATGGAAAACTTAATATCGTGTCCAGTGTGTCCTGTTGCCTGCAAGTTACGGGAACTGATGGACGCTATTAAAGGTGCCACCCTCGTAGCCAAACTCTGGGCTGGCTCTATTTAGACTGCCATTGATACGCTACGAAGAGGTACTTGATAGACTCACCATTCCCAAAACCTGCACAAATCTTATCGCTGGTGATGTACTCCCTGAAGCCAGGTGGAGATGCTGTGATGCATTGCTCAATGTCCACGTTGGGCAGTTCAACGACCTTCAGGATCTGAGAGGCCTGCCCGTTTTCTGCTGTGAGGCCCCAACCTGCCACCTAGGAGGGAATTAAAAAGATATTAAACATAGCAACGTGCCTATATTCCCGTATCGTGTTACCAAGTAGCTGGCTTGTGAAGGTCGGATAGGAACTCGTTCCATATAAAATACTAATATTCAGCTGCATTATTGTGAATGTGAGGACTGTGTGGTTTTTTTTTTTTCTCTTTCATTATATTTTCTTTCTCAGTTACTTTTAATGATCGTCTGGCAGTTTGAGTAGTTTATGCGGCCTATTCAATTGTCCTTTCATTGGTATTGTTCGTCGAGTTGAGCTCCACGATTACTGACAAATGCTTGCACAGAAAGGACAGGTCCACTCAAATCTGTGTGGTTCTTTCCTCAAAAGACCATTTCAGACACTAATCTACATGGTCCTCATATGGCTTGACCAAGTCTGTCTTACGTCTGCACTTTAAAAGAGACTGCGGCCTCTGAGTTTGTTTTGGCCTATCTTCTCAGAGTAGTCTGATAGGAAATGCCAACCTCATCTCGCTTATTATTTATATTTTTAAATATATCGAGTAAAAGTGATTCCGATATCCTATTTACAGAATACTTCATTTCATTTCATTTCGGTTTGACTGGAAGCCATCCCCAACAGTTGGGAAAAGGCTAAGCAAATGATGATGAAGTATTTCATAATCAATATTTTAGTTCACTAGTTAGCCACATTTTATATTTCCATACAGTAATATTACCAAATTAATCAAAATAGGTAACTATTTGACAGCTATTTGCGTCGTTGCCAACTTTTAGGATAAGCGCTCTTAAGTTATAACTATTGGTGTAAAGTGTCAAGCGTCGCTTACCTTCCCAAAATGTCCTGGCTGCAGCTGTCTCCTGTCAAAGTTAACTTCAAAATCCAAGCAGACCGGTCTGACAAACGTTTTGTACACGAAGGCAGTCTCCAGGATCAGCATTGCTATGTCATCTTGGAAGTTTGCTGCACTGCCTTGGAAGCGAACCGGGATTTTTATTTCTTTGACCTGTTGAACATGAACACAAGCATAAGCATAGTAAGGCCTATATCTTAATCTAATGTTCCCACTGCTGGGACTCAGACCTCCTCTCTGAAAGAGGGAGAGGTCTGTAACCGTAATACACATCGCCGGCACAGTGCGGGTTGGTGGATGTCATTTGTCTTCTAATTTTCGGTTCTAAGACATGCCGATTTCCTGCCGGGGTTGCGGGAAAGTCCGAAAGGGATACCGTGGCCCCTGGCAACGTACAGGCAACTGAAGGAACACGGGAGGGTTTTAGTCAGTAAGAGTCTGACACGCCCTCTCGCTCCGCCCAGAGCGGGAGAAGTTATTTGATAATTTCCCATCCAAAAAAAACGAAGACATCCACGGAACTGCACTGAGCCCGCGTGGTAGATTATTGCCAGTTCCTTTCATAGAATGGAGGCCTGTGTCCCAGCAGTGGTGGGGCTGATTATGATCAGGTCAGGAGGACGACGAGAGAAGATGAGGAAGCTTACATCAGACTTCTGCGCGTCCACATCTCTGTCATTGTTCCAAGGGCGGTAGATCTTGCCGATTGCCACCGCAAACAAGGAGGCCTGCTGTTGCTTACTTACGTCGTTCCAGAAGCAATGGGCAGCTGTAATCAATCAATTCTTTTTAAGTTTCAAGGTCATTTTTATAGGAAGGTACTTTTTATGGACGATTAAAGTCCCACCCGGCATTCCAGAATGTCACTTCGTTCATGCAGCTTAACCGCCTCCGTGGTCTAGTGTTAGACCACCTGTCTCAGACCCAGATGTCCCGGGTTTGATTCCTAATGTGAGTAAGTTTTTCTGATCGGTTTGGTTGGTAGTAGGGCTTGTTCTAAGTCCGCCTGGCTACTTGGCTAGCTACCCTTGTCCTATTAAATTCTGACGCCATAACAACAATGTTAACATCATTGTTGTCTTTCGGCAGTTAGAGGTAAGATAGCCAGTTCCTTGGTTGAGGATTCCGGGAGAAGCTAGCTTCCACGATCAGCCTGATTAACACTTATCATCAGGTGAGATGTAGGCTAAGAGCTTTCCAGTTCGTAATAAAAAAAAATAAAAATGGTTTGACAAAGGCAAAAGAGGCGTAAGAAAGTCGTTTTTAAAGGTGAAAAAAATCTATTCACTTTTAAAGAGTTACAGAAAGCATCTGAATAAAATATCTGTACGAACGAAGGTTCGAATAGACTGTTCAAATTCATATAGGCAAATAAGAAAATTAAACTTATCATTAAGTAGTGGTATGTTTTATTGTCTTATTTGCCGTAAGTACAGTAGTAGTACCTATAACAGAGGCCTGCCAACAGACATTCCCTGGGTATAAAGCCAAACTCTATTGCCTAGAGTAAGGTTATGTACCCGGAAAATGTGAAAAATCTTAGCAACAGCAGCCAAGAGTTTTTGAAGATTTTTCTGACTCTAAAATCTAATAACATATTCTCCAATCAGGGGGTACGAACCCAGGTCCCCCCATCACTTAACAGTCACAATTAGGATCATTAAGAGGCCGCTCCACAATATCTCACAGATAAGCTACGCACGTGTCCTTCACTTGGTATGAAAATGAAGGGGGTTTTCCACTGCAACCCGAGGCCACACTACGCACGAATGCGAAGCTGGCAAACAAATGAACCACGCTGCTGACGTGGCAAACCTCTTCGTGCACATACTATGTCGAGGTCCTGGGTTCGATTCTCGGGTCGAGCAAAGTGTTATTTAGTTTTTCCATTAGGAATTTCTTAGTAGCCCGGAGTTTGGAAGTTAACGGTGTGATACCCCCGTGCCTCGGAAAGCACGTTAAGCCGTTGGCAGGACCAACGCCTGATCTCTCCCCGGTCGTGTCGGATTGCCGTCCCATCGGACTATGAGAGTGAGGGATGAGAGAGTGCACCTGTGTCTGCGCACACACGCCTGTACTATAATATCTCCCGCGCCGAAGGCTAGTCTCTGTTGAGATTAGCTGCCGTGGCCGAAATACGGTCTGGAGGATTGTTCGTGGAGTTTCTTGCCCGTTCTTCTTCATAGGAACCTACCACGTTTTGGAATGGGCAACTAGCTTCAGCTTTCTGACTGATAATTCAAAAGTGCCTGTAATTGGTTTAATTGAAATAAATGGTTTAAGTTTGACACCAAAGAGGTAGATGGACTCACCCGATATAACAACCTTGTTGGAAACGAGTGTTCCTCCGCAAATCTGCATGTAAGGTATCGTGGTCTTCCGGTAGATGCCGACGTGCCACGGCAGCTCTCCTCGCTTGGCTGGTCTGCCGTCAATTATGAGGTCCACGCCATCAGGAGTTACTCGGCCACATTCTGAGAAGAATTGGTGCATTGGGTTATGGTGCCTACGGATGTGCTAAATTTTGGACGATATGCTACGCACGGATGCGTGGCTGGCAAACAAATGAATCGCGCAGCTAATGTGCGAAACCTCTCCGTGCCCATTCTACGCAGCAGTTGAATTGCATGTTAAGGGGACTACAGGACCTAAACGTGTCTAAACGCAAGTTTTATAATGCCTAAAAATATTTATGATCCACTGCAGTAGACAAATTCAGAAAAATTATATGATTATACTTCAGGATATATGGTATTATAAAAACATAATAAAACTAATTTGATACGATAGAAAAAAATCACGAAGGATAAAAAAATATTTTAACGATTAAAAATTTTATTAATTTACTTGCAATCTTTATGATTTTTTGTCAGATTCAACAAGCAACATATTACCGTGATAGTGTTTTATTTTTTAGTCCATTTTTTTGTAAATAGATATTTGCTTCATATTTTCCCCATTCTTCTCCATGCGAAAACTACCTTTTGGAAGGGGCGACTAGAATCATTTCAATTTTTTTGTAAATTTTTGACGTTCAAAAGTGCCTTATAAGGGCCTATTTGAAATAAATGATTTGACTTTGACTTTGACTTTTTTGAAATCAATTACCTGCGTTGTGTTATCGCGCTTCTCATTCTTTTCTATACAGTATGACAGTGACAGCGCTATAGCCGTTGTCGGCCTGTTAATTTATAGTTTTAGAGATATTTTTTTTGTTATAAATAATGGTGCTAAAGATAAAATTGGCATTAAAAGCGCTTGTAATACATGTAGGTATGTTTGTGCAAATATTGTTTTTTTGATTTTAGTTTTGGAAATTTCTCGCCGACTGGTCGACACCAACGCTTCACGTGACCAGAGGGCTGGCTCGTTATTCGGCCAAAGAATTAGCATTGCCATTCAACGTTGTTGCCAGTCTTCGAGCCACGTTCCCGAATGACAGCGATAACATCGAGTGCTTCGACGCCTAAGTGTCATTTTCGTTTTGCAAATAGTTAGTTGTGTAATAATTGTATATAGACAAATGGTGATCTACGTTAATAGCATTAATATGTGCAAACTCCTAAATAAAAAGTTTAAAATTTATTCGTGCTCTAAATATAAATGCAAAAACTTACTTAGAGATTATCTCCAAACACTAAGTTGTGATGACACTGAGGATCTTCTGCTGGGTAATTTACAATGATAAGGTACTATACATGTAAATATAAGTCTAAATCTAACCATAATCGGATATGTACCGTTTACACTACACACACCCTACACCTACACACCACATACGCACTCACACACATCCTACACTTACTCACTACACAAACACACAGTTAAACATTTTTCATTTTTTGTTTCTTTACATAGATTAATCCTGTTTTCTTTTACACCATTTGCTTATTGTTGTAACGTCCCGTTGTATTATACTGTGGCTTTGTCTTGGTTGTTACGGAGAATCACTGACTCCTAAGACACAGGCACATACACCTAGTTTAGGAGTCAGGGAATTAAAATTATTGTGACCTAGTTATAAGCTTTATATGCTCTTAGTTTTTGTTTCTTGTACTATGATAATAAAAAAAATGAAAATGTAAAATGTTTATTCTTTCTGTAATATTTTTTAAAATATATTTTTCATTTTACTTTAAAATAATAAAAACTATTGATTATTTTATTTTTATTTTTTATTATCTATTAAGGTATATTAATAGGATGGAGGATCAGGCATCAGAGCATCAGGTTAAATTAAACAACATAATAATTAAAATATAAATTATTTTATTGCAAAAATAATGAGTATTACAACAATAGGTGATTTCCATCCTGTTAACATAATTATTATAACATGTTGCTACATAATAACAACGCTATCTCCGAACATATATTTTAAGCTGTTTAAATATCTAATAGCTGTGATTTGTGATACTATGAATCTAAAGCTACGGTTTTCTATAAATGCGGTGGCCGCACTTGCCGGCCGCAGTGACGGCTGTCATGTAAATGATGACAGCGGCAAAGATTTAAATCGTTAGATTCGCCCTACCGCGTCAAATGAGACAGAAACGCGACGTTTCTGTCTCGTTTTAACCTCTGACACACAAAGACGCAGTGACTACACTTGTTTGTCATGGAAACGCTATTTAATTATGTGTGAGCTCACTCTTCTCAATACGGACACTTTTTCTTGTGACTGAGTACGGTGAGGTCTAATCTAGCGATTTAAATCTTTGGGGAGCGGGGTTTGCTTTACGGTGACAACAACGCTCTCTAAGCCACACCAACTTACTTCCATAATCAACGTTTCAGTGACGTCATTCGCCCGTAATTTATGGACGCTACGTGAGCGATCACCACTCTTCTAGGAAACCGTAGCTTAAGCGATGATCGCAAGAAATATAAAGGTGTCATTACACTACACGATCGACGAGGCGTTACGACCCGTGTCGACAGCGTAGGAAAAAAAAACTGAAAAAGTAAGCTTTACGTATTCGAATCATGTTTGAATCGAAAATACAACATTCTTTTAGCATTTTGGTTTCGACAAGCACAATTGGACATGAAGTGGTGCGGAAGAATGAAGGGAAATGTCATCAGGAAAGTTTTGAGTATGAATTTGGATGGCTATAAGAATAAGGGAAAGGCTAAAGAAACGATGGGTGGACTGTGTGAAAGATGATATGGCTAGAAAGGGAATGACTACCGAGATGACGACTAATAGAGAAGTTCGTAAGAAAAAGAGATGTTGCGCCGGCACCAAATAATTTCGGCTAAGGATACGAGGATGCGAGCCGCCGCAGGAGACGCCCTGGGCGTTCGGAATCACAGGCAGATTCCCGGCCACCGTAGGCGTGGGCTTGCGGACGGTGAGCAATGGATAGCTCGCCGTCCGAAAAGGACCAGGCCCGGGTCGACGGCGCGTTGTGTTCCACGCGCGCCTCATAGAAATGTCAGCAATTGAAGGCGTCCAATAGGACCGATTCCTGCCGGGGTTGCGGGAAAGTCCGAAAGGGATACCGTAGCCCCTGGCAACGTGCAGGCAACTGAAGAAACACGGGAAAGGATACGAGAACGATGATGATGATGTTGTCGACAATCATAATTAGTATAACCCACAAAAAATAAGGTCGTAAAACTAAATGAACAAATATTATGTGCGAAACGAGTATTTTCAAATTTAAAACCATCCAAATTTACGTTACCCCGCGCGTTCGTACTCGGCCCGCAAGATTATAGAACACGGAATCGTAGCGACTTGAGACGCCTTTACAAAAAATATTCGTGTGCGAATTTGGTGCAACTGAGCGCAATTAGCTGTCACAGGCCCTGTTAGAATTGATACGGCCCGTCGGTCTCTATGAGAAAACGGTGCCGTTAACTGGCACGCTTGGTTTTTATGGAAAGTGTTGACAGTACCGTCTGTAGCGGCCACCGACGCGTCTCCGTGCTCTGCGCTCAGCACCCTAATTTCGTAACACACTTTTAATCACAAACCGAGAGTTTTGAAGGATATTGCTAATCATTACTTCATAGATTTGAAAAATTCGTCTGCTCGATAACGTAAATAACGCAATGAACGTGGCTGTCAAAATGAAACCCATTCCGATCAATTGTAATTTTAAGTGTTTTACGCAATTACCCCGCAGGTTTCCTATATATGGGTTCATCAATGGATTAAGGCATCGAATTAGGTATACACCAGATTATGCAATTATTTACAGCCCATACCGTTACTGCATTCAACAAAATATAGTGTGTTCATAAAAATAATAATCTATGTAAGTATTTATTTAATAACTCTAAAAATAGGAATTATTTCTATTTGGTTGTACGTAAATTGATGTAAATACTGACAGATTCTTTGGTTGTTTTCGATTAAACTCTTTGTATAAATGGCTACATCTATTGCTTTGCAACTCTGATGAAGCTATAACAGAATCGTCATGATGTAAGATTTGTAGAGACATTAAAAAATAAAGGATAGACTGATACCCGATGTGTGTGAAGTGAGGATACAGCCGGTCTATTATGTGTATGAAGAGAGGATACAGCCGGTCTATTATGTGTGTGAAGTGAGGATACAGTTACTCCATTATGTGTGTGAAGTGAGGATACAGCCGGCCTATTATGTGTGTGAAGTGAGGATACAGTTACTCCATTATGTGTGTGAAGTGAGGATACAGCCGGTCTACTATGTGTGTGAAGTAAGGATACAGTTACTCCATTATGTGTGTGAAGTGAGGATACAGCCGGTCTATTATGTGTGTGAAGTAAGGATACAGTTAGTCTATTATGTGTGTGAAGTGAGGATACAGCCGGTCTATTCTGTGAAAACTTAGGTGAAGTGAGCTTGAAGTGAACTGTCAATCCATCTAATGATAGGGATTGACATCTCACTTCACTAAGTTTTCATGATTAAATTTTTACACAATTACACCAGTTGGTTTTAATATTTTGATGGTAAAATCAAATAATTTAATCTGTAAGTAATTATAATATTATTATAGTGTGTGAAAAAAAAATGATTTGATAAATTACATTTTATTTTTAGGAACAGTAAATGTACATGATGACGAATATGAAAAATTGTTTTTAACTTAATTATCTATGGTTTGATTCCTTATAAATAAATGCCAATAGAGTTAACTTTTAATGTAGTCGTATACTTTATCAAATGGCAAGACAAAACCTAAATGCGCATAAAGGAACTACTTACACATGTGTTTTTTTGTTACCGTTCTTAATATTATAATTTTTCAACTAGATTTTACCTAGTCCGTTCTTTTTTCAACTAATGTAGATGTAATGTAGGGACGGCCTACATTAACAATAAACTGATATTTATTTGGATGTTGAAGCTTACTCTATCACTGTTTATTAAAAACTATGCTACTGTTATAAATATTAAAATTAATCCCTGTACTATTCCTAGTAGCGTTAGAAGCAATACTGCCTTTCCGTACCGGCCCCATCCGCCAATCATCTTGACTAATTTCATAATCCAATGGATTAACAGTACTATCATCAACCTTATTCAAATCCTCAACATTTTTCTGAGTAACAACTTCTACCGACACATTAGCTGATTGATACTTCTCTCCACTGGCGTACAAAAAGTTATTGATATATACTTCAACAGTATCTTTGATCAATATAGTGATATTTGTTCCGTTTCTGGTCAAACCTGGGGAGCAGACCGCGACGTAGTCCCAGCTTCCTTCGATGCACCTCATGAAGGGGAGGGTGAAGGCTGAGTAGTAGTTCGGGCTGTTACATTCGGGCCTCACGACTTGCCCCGAAGGTTCGTAGGCGTTGCAGGCGCGGCGGCCCTCGATAGAACCGGAGACGAGACAGTGGAAGTGCACAGATGGGTGGTTGTCTAGCTTGCAGAAACCTGGAAGATAGGGGGTGTTATAGTATGGCAAATGGAAACTGAGTTTGAATGCAGTAGTCGAGCTAGAAGGTCAATTAGTTCTTGGTATAAGAATTACAGAGTTCGCCGTTGTATGTCATATGCATTGAATAAGATAAGGCCCAATATAGCTCCCTGTGGAACACCGTACGATTTTTTTTTAAAGACTTCATTTTTGGACATTTTTCGCAGAATCAAATACTACATAGATACGCATTTTTAGCGTACGGGAAAATTAACATATTTATAAACCAATAAATTATATTTATTATACTCGTATAATATAGGTAGTACATACACATGTTATGGAAAGCTTAGTTTGAGTCAACAACAACTCTAAACTACGCATTCAAAGGAATTTAGATATAATCAATGTATACTTACGGACGCATTGAGGAATAGAATTAGACCAGGTTCCATCCTGACAGAAGACGATACCAGTCCCCACGACTCCGTATCCTGATCGACAGGTGACATTCAGGTTTAGGGATGCGAAGCCTTGCCCAGGTTTCGCGTTTGGGGCGTTTGCTACTGCGTAGGTACCGTGCTCTGGGTATGGTGGCAGGACACATTTGCCTGATTGTATTGGCCTGAAATTGTAGATTTGTTTAGTATTTTTTAATATAAACTATTCGATATCTTTCCGTTTTTCCAAAGTTTTTCTGGATATGCCGTTGTACAATATGACAACAGCACGTGTAGTATGACCACTTCTATCTCTACTTTACGAAGACAAAATTATATTTTGTTTACCTGTTAGTAACTGTTGGGTTCGACGGCAGCTGTCGGTTGCACAGTTCATCAGACTCGTCAGATCCATCTGCACACTCGTTTATCTATTAACAAAATAACTTTTGTTAGTCACGCTTTCGTGGCCCAATCACCGGTTTCTGATGGTTTCAATTAAGGCGCTTCTCCACAGCAGGAATACTTAGCTTCACTTGTATGAAAATGTAGGCAGGATCGTCCATTTCGATCCACAGCCAAGCTACGCACAAATGTGTGGCTGGCAAAGAAATGAACTAAACATATAAGTTGGGTAACCTCCCATGCACAACCTGCGTAACCGTGGACAGACGATTTTCTGAACAGCAAGACTGTTCCAAAATACTAACAGACCACCTTCGCTTTTTCATCGACAGATCAGCTATGACACCATAATAATTATTGTACTGAGATTATCAGGAATGCTGTCTTAGACGGGTATGGGTACCGGTATAATTACAGGAGCATGAGTCATTTCAAGTCTGTCTATGGAATGACAAAACACTTGCAACGCCTCTGGTGTTGCAGAGCTAGCTGGCATTGACCAAGGGCCGTGCTTGTTTTTTCTTTAAACATGCACTTTAAAACCATAATTGGGTTGTCTACATCAGGAGCATATTTAATAAAACTCATAGGCGACAGGTGATACGGCAATCCGACAGATAGATAGAGTACTCTTTATTGTACACCATAAAAAATACAGACATACATTTAGAAATTTTACATAGGGTGAAACAATGGGCAGTGTTATCGCTTAAAGCGATCTTTTACAGACAACTTTTGGATGGATTAAAGGTAACAGGAGAGACAATACTGTAAGTTACAATACAAGTTAGAATACAAGTTGCTTTCTTTCATAGTTATTATATGCACCCGAATCACAATACGAGGGTTTTGAAGGCAATTCTAAACTATTAATAGGTTTGAAACATTCGCTTAAGCTCAACAACGTAAATAACGCAATGAACGAGGCTGAACTGTCAAAATGAAAGATATTGTGATCAATTTCCATTTTATATGTGTTCAATGTTACGCTATTACCCTACGTTTTATTTAACAGCACCAAATCATCTATCGGGAAAATGTGAGAATTTTGTCATTTTTCTTTATTTTTTCTTCATTGTCAGTTGCCACACTTGCCATTCAATACCAAAACAAAAATAGCTACTCACCCCATTACAATCAGACCCTTGATCCACACAGGCGCCGTATGCGCATTGGAACAGGTACGAGGGACATTTCTTAGCAGCGCATGCGCTTATTTCCTCGTCTGAGCCATCCGGGCAGTTCGGGTTGCCGTCACAGAGGTCCGAAGCAGGGATGGAATTGCCGTCTTTACAACGAAATTGACCTCTGGAGAAGAATCAAGCATTTATTATATATAGGTTATTTGCGAGGTCTTTTCGCCGTCAGAATTAAAAAAAGAATTATAATAAAGAAGTGACCCCGTAGAGTTACTCGCTAGCTCGTCGCTCGAGGCCGTGAACGGGGCCTTAAATTTGGTTAAACCTATTTAAATTTGCCTAAATCGTACCCGTTAAGAGAAATCTGCTGTTATTGGAATAATACAAGCAAACAAATAATAAAATTACTGAAAATCAAAGCTTTGTTTATTCTCCGAACATAATTTATAAACAACATAAAATAACAAAAATAAAAATCTTCTTGAGAAAAAATTGCTAAATAAAATAAAATGTACGTCATTTAAGTGTTATTTATTATTGTTAATTCGTAACCTTATATTCTTTAATCGTACTTTACGAGATCGTCTTGCAATTATCGCCAAAATAATAATAAGTCGTACTATCTGTACCTGCGCAAAGCCAGGTGGCATGTACCCATTTAGAACATTCATTGCAGTGTATCATGTCCTCTGACCGATCTTCATTACATAAAAGACAAAGCCATGTTTCAGTCGCTTTTGGTTGTTTTGTTTCTTCCTGAAACAATCTTATTTTCTTTGTTGTTCTTCTTCCTTTTATGATCTTCAGTTTTGGCCTTTATCTTTGGTTATTTATATTTTTGGAATAACTATCTATATTTCTAATTCGTTTTTGTATGGACTTACCGGTACGAATTTGAACAAACCTATGAGTACGAATTCGGCAAACATCTCACTAAAATTTTAAATCTGCCGCGTAAATAAATGATGTCAGCGAGAACAACAAAGTTGACAAAAAATTACAGAAATTAATGTGTATTTACACTATAAAACGAATACCACACAGTTATGAAACTGTGAGCTTATGAAATGTCAAAAAAAACTACTGAGATTGTCAATAAAAACTTAATTTCTGGATAACTCTGTAACGAGCAGCCGCACAGTGTTCTGCTTCTTTCCTGCAAGATGGCGGACTAAAGTTTACGTTTAGTGCCGCTGGGAACACTGTGAAAGCCTAAGGTTGGGAGAAACATATCAGGTACGATTTAAGCAAGTTTACCCTATCAGAGCTATTTTGAACGCATACAGAACGAAAGATAAGTAGACCAAATCATTGTAGGCAGATGATGAAGCTATTCAAAGCCCAACTTACTGAGATTCTTCAGTCTCGTTCCGACACTTGGGCAGTAGTTCGTCTGACCGGTCAGCGCATTCATCTACACCGTTGCAGGCAGCCGTGCCGTCCACGCAGGCGCCGTACGTGCATCTGAACCAGTTGGGTTGACATCTATGGAGGAAGGTATTGTTGGTTAACGATGTGGCTATGATTTTATGGCAACTAGCAGCCCGATTCAGTGCATAAAAACATACATGAACAGCCTATAATGTTAACACTGCTTGAACACGGGCCTGCCCTCTGTGAGAGGGAGCCGTAATCCACCACGCGGGTTGGTAACCAGCCAGTAACGGGATTGGCCTATGCAAATATTCTGAAATTATTTTACTATCGGGTTGTTGAGCTCCCTATTATAGGGTTGAGCTACACGATAAAATGCTGCCGCTTCCACTGAATTATGTTAAATTACTACGTACAGTGCTCTCCAAAAGTTAGTTGACATTTTTCCACTTCATCTGCAATGCCACATTATGATACCACAAATCAAAGACTGGTAATCGCTTATCGTAGGTTGGTACCAACGTAGTTGAATTAGTCACAAATAATGTTATAGTGTACAGTTCAAACATTTGAAACTGAATTTTAAATCATGTGAGATTCGGTACAGCTGAAGTGGAACAATGTCAACTAAATTTGGGAGGGCACTGTATACATTGAAGTAAATAGTTAAAATGACCTATTTCATAAGTAGCAAATAGTTGATTTACAGTATTAGATTTTTATGAAAGCAGATTTGAAATCCTAGACTAATTGGTCCCTCCATCTTGACGGGCACAAATAATTCTGTATCACAAGTTATGGAAATAATGGACTTAAAAAGGGACGACGCACATCTATCATACAAATCTTCTCAGCGTCAGAAAACACTGACGCCATCTAGGTTAAAAAACCACTAATATTGGCTCATCAAATGGTATAGTTTGACCGAGACCGCTGTTCAGTGCCTTCGGAATGCGCAGCGAGGCGCGCTAGCGCGGTATCGTTGACGAATGAGCGGCGGGCGGGACGCCTCGCGCCGTGAGCGTTGACGAATGATTGGCCTGCACTGCCCCCGCGTCTCGCCGCGCACATACCTAAGGCGTGGAACAGCGGTCTCGGTCAAACTATAGTAAGAAATATTTTTCCTGACTTACGCGGTCTTCCTGCACAGAGCGTGGGTCTCGTCACTTTTATCAGGACAGTTCACTATGCCATCACATTTCCCATCAAAGTCAATACACGTTCCATCTCGGCACTGCCACTGATTCCTCCTAGAAATAGGCAAAACACATGTTGAATCAGTGGTTTATACACTGATGCTGTCCAGCGGTAGCTGTTCTGTAAATCTCACCGTGATAACTTAGGTGAAGTGAGCTTGAAGAGAGCTGTCACTAATAACAATCCCAGCATCAGGTGGAATCTCACTTCAAGCTCACTTTGCCTAAGTTGTAATTTGTCGCGCGACGGGTCGCTAGGCGATTCTGCGATATTATCGCCACGCAACACTTTTCACACTAGCGCGCTGCGATATTGCCTGCGCGACAGGCAGCGCGACACCAAAGGAACATTTTTTTATGGCGTCGCGTCGATCTCTCCGTGATACAAGAGTGTATTTTTTGCGTCGCGGCGAGACGGGTCTCTCCTGTGTGTAGTGAAGCGCGCGTTTGCATAGTAATTGTTCTACGGATATACAAAATCTGCACGACCCTTTACTGTCTAAACATCAACGTAAATATCTTCGTAATTCTAACCCCGCGCTTAGATACACTACGCCGCAGGGATCATCAATAAGTTTCAGTGGCGAGCCGTTTAAAAAATAATAAGACTGTTGCGGTCCGTTTCGTTTAACAACCAAGATTAAAAAATAAAATGAAAAAAACTGGTCAACGACCACAGGTAGTAGTTCCTTGAAGTTTGAGTTGAGAAATCTGTTTTTTTTTTTGTTTTATCGTATTTATCGATACCATCAGGTCCGTGAAGCTAACTTAAAAAAAAAAACATACAAATATTTTCAAGTACACTGCACTTGATGACCCAAAAAAAATCATCAAGTTAATAAGTTTTTTTGCTTTATCATGTTGAGATATCGATACCCATCACAACTGCGGAGCTTCACTAGATAATTTAACTTGACCCTGTAGTGAGCTACAAGATGGAAGCCTATTTTTAACGCTAACTTAGAATTAACTTACCGACATTGACTGGATTGTCTTCTGGACCTATGTAATACTAAGTCATCGGACAGACCTCCCCTGAAAGCAAAATAAGGAGGAATTAGTTTTATTATTGTACTTTTAGAGGCATGAGGAACAGGTTGTAAAGTTCACTCATCCTCTATAGAAAAGGGAGGATCCTTCGACCTTTAGACCCGTTTAGACGACTAAAATGTCACGGTGTAGGTATATCATTATTTTTTTTTTAATTAATGTTTAGTTGTCATTGGATACATAAAGCTTTTAGTCGTTTAAAAAAAAATATTATATATACTATATTTAAAAATTTTAGTCGTTTTACAAAACGACTAAAATATTACGGTGTATTAAGTCCATCAGTCGGATAATAAAAAAATATAAGACACGTAGTTTTTGCTTTATCATATTAATAAAAAGTGGTTTAGATAAAACGCATTAAAGTTGAGGAGTGGGGGCTCGCTACGTCACAAATCAGTATAAAATCTACCGGAGAGTGACGTCATGTCACACATTTTAACGTATTGCCATAATCTTTTGATTACGTAACAAAAGAAAAAATACATGGCCAATATTTTTTAATAATCTACCTGACCGACAAAAACAAGTTTTTGGTCAACATCCCTATTGCGCGATGCAGGATTTGTGTGACGTCAGGTTTTTGTGTGACGTCAGGTTTTTGATGCGTAGTTCGCATGTGACGAAGAAGATATACTTGCATAAGACTCCACTGACTTCTACTCCTTCACTGTGCACGCGGTGCGGTTGTGGAATTCACTTCCGCCCGACATTAGGGACTGCCAGACTGTTGCAGTATTTAAAAGAAGAGTGAAAGAACACTATCTTTCCACTTCGTCATAGTTGCGTTGGTATTTATTTTGTATTTTATTTATTTTAGTATGTACGATTGTATGTATGTATGTATGTATGTAAGTATATTCTCATATAATTTGTTTTATTTTATTAAGTGAATTGTTTTGATTTTATGTATTTTATCTCTCTACTCTTAGGGGAGACCGGGTACAAAAGTAACATATTGTGTTTTTACCTTGGTTTCTGGTTAAGTGTTATCTTTTTGACGAAATTATTATAGCTATATATAAATTCCGTTCATGTTCTACAGATTAGTATCTTGATTTACCTAATTATTATATGTTTTATATGAATAACAGAGACTTAAAAAAAAAACAGCAGTTGTTACTTTCGACCCCACTGTCAGGCCGAAAGTAACATGTTGTGGGGCGAAAGTAACAGGATAAAGGGGTTTGTAATAAATATGATATAAAATATTAAATCAACAAATTATTTATTTGAAAACTTTGTATGAATAACACAAATAAACATTTGCATTTTAAATGCTCAACAATTATATCTTTCTTGAAAACTAATCAGAAATATAAACTTCTCATTAAAAATTATTCTTAGTCAAAGTAATGACTAATGAGATCAATCATATTTGTTTTTTCTATGCAGATTATTCAGTATCAGTCTTCTATTCAGATTCGCAATCATGGCACACATAATTTTTATTATGATTACCCGCCATTTCAGTGTGATGCCACTTTTCAGGAAATGTTTTACCGTTTTTAATCGCCAACTCGTATGCCAGTTTACGGAGACAAACCGAAGTAAAGTCCAGAGCACTCGATCAAATAGTCCTGAATATTTTTTTCCTCATCAATAGAAAAAACACGGTTGACGCAACGGTAGCCAACAACTGCGATAGTATTTCCTGCTTTTATTTTTGTAATGTATCTAATGTCATATGGCAAAAATTATATTTTTTTGCCAGGGCTTTAATTTTTGCTCCAACTTTGAAATGCTCTCTTTTCGGTACACATCCATGTCCGTAGCTCCTCGTGTGGTCTTTCTTATGCGTTGTCGCGGTATTCTGTTAAAATAAACACATACATAAAATAACACGCGGGACAAAAGTAACACGTTACTTGTGTACCCGTAGGGCTATGTTACTTTTGTACCCTACCTTATTTTTGTTAAAATATGAAAGATAACTTTGAAACGGAACGTGCTAGACAAAAACGAATTCAAACACTGTGTAATCAATCTAATCAAGAATTAATATGCAAATATTCATTTTAATATTATTCTTTTAATACTACGTAAACATCAAATAAGTAAACATCAAAAAACTTACTTTTGATTTGTGAAATCACGTAGCAACCCCTAGCATAACCTAAAAGCGCGTAGCGTGCGCGGCGACTGAATGCACTGTGAGGAGGGCACCACCGGCTATCACCTGACGGCAGCGAAGCGGTGTTTCGACTATTGGATAAACCTACAGAGCATTTGTTACTTTCAACCCGCCGTTACTTTTGTACCCGGTCTCCCTACACACGGTGTCTACATGTCTTTTTACCCTCTGTCCTATCGCAGGTATGCTGGAAGAGATTTCTTTAGAAATAAGCATCACCTTTGTACGTATTTTTCTGTTCTTTTCTTCTTGTCTGTTTATATATGTGTGAATATAAATGGTTAAAAATAAATAAATAAATAAGTCACAAACCATGACCATAATAATACCAGCCTATTACTGTCCTGCAGGGCAAAGGCCTCTTCTTATACACAGAAGGCACGAGAATTGATCGCCACGCTTGCTCAAGACGGGTTGGCGATTTCAGACTTATATTAACTATAAGTCCAGGCTTCCTTACACTGTTTTTTCTTCACCGATATCAGTAATGTCCAAGATACACTCAGAAAGAATCGTCAGCAATTTTCGAAAAAAAAAACTGTAGCATAAATCTTGTCTTTGTCAAGAGGGGCAAAGACAAGATGTAGATACAAAGCTGAAATGTTTCTCGATGGCATGTGAAGTCAAGTCAGAAGCCCATGAGCGGCATAAAATCTCTAAAACAAGGTTTGTCACTAACCACACGAAAAGGAAAATAAATTAACTGCCCGGAGTCTGGATTTGTGCACGGTTGATAGCAATATTACTGGGACTTAAACATAACTAGCGAAATGTGGGGGTATACTATAGGTATACCTGTGCCTAGCCTAAACCTTCGGGGAATACAGCGTGATTCACTGTTATGTACAAATACTTACGACGAGGCACCTGTGAAGCAGTTCTTTTCATCGCTGCCATCGGGACAGTCTTTGCGTCCGTCACAAAAAGAGCCCAAATTCACGCACGCACCATCTCCACAGGAAAATTCATCTGTACTGGAAATTGAATACAAACAGCATTACTTATAGATACTAAGTATTACTTTATAAAAGGCGAGGTTATTCGGGCCTGTAGGCCTTTGAAAGCTACCTCCACCTCCCCCGAATGCTGCGCGACGTATTTATTTACTATGCGCCGCCGACCATTTCGCGGAAAATCCATGCCACAGTATAAAATACCTATTTGCAGTTGATCAACTGAATTACCTATTATTTGTTTCTATTTTCTTTAATTTTCCTAAAACAAGTATGTATCTATGACAAAAAAAAAATCAGGACCTAAATACACTAATTTGACTATTAAAAATTGGTTATAAAACAGGCAAATTCGGATAACCCCCGTTAATGCAATTTCCTGCTGGATAGGGGCCTCACCCAAGCTGTGTCACACACAACACGCGGTTCTTTGCCTTCCTCATTCAGTCTGTCCCAGGTGCCTTTTCAATTTAATCTGTCCTTCTAGGTAGGGGATGTCCCACGCTGCACTTGCCGAAATGCGGTCTCCCCTACTCATTAATCAGACCCAGGAAAAGATGGGGCACATTTAAGGTTGTAAGGATGAATAAGCCATATATCAGATAGCTAGGCAACATGAAGAAGCTACAAGTCACTCTAAGACTTATTTACATATCCTACACTTTTATTTGCAGAATAATAATTATGTTGTGTCATAATTTTAGCCGAAAGACGTCTACTGCTGGACATAGGCGTCCCCAAGAACCGCCACTTCGACCAGTTCTGCGCTTCCAGCATCTAGCGGATTCCTGCGGCCTACACAAGGCGATCGGTCCACCTCGTGAGAGGCTTTCCAAAGCTACGTCTTCCGGTACGCGGTCGCCACTCCAGAACCTTGAATGATGTTGTGTCATTGTGTGGTTTTTAGTCTGAGCTGTATGTATTTTCATTATTTCTTCAAAAGACAATGGATAAAGCTATGTTCGATGTTTCCATGGATTCCATACATTATACAATCTGAAGAACCAAGGTAATCTACATAGCCCGATGAATTTCTAAACGAAGTGCTGATCGGGCCGAAATTTTCTCGAGTAGCGATCACATACCAGAAGACCTGACGTGGATAAGGCCTGACACAGAGGACCAACGACCTGATGAAGGTTGCAGAAACCTGGATGCTCACAGCGCAGGCCGGTCGTTGTTGCGTCGCTGAAGGAGAGACCTATGTCCAGCATAAGGTCGTCTTCCGACTGTGCCAATGATAGTGAACCAATAAAGTATGTTTGGTTAACCATTGTTGGCCCACTGCTGGTCAATGGCCTCCCCCGAGACTTCCAGATTCTCTTTTCTCGTCCTTCCAGATTCTCTTTTTCCGTCCTTCCAGATTCTCTTCGCCCGTTCCTCATCATCTCGAACAGGCCCTCATAGTATTTTATCACCTCTTTCTGGGTCGGCTTCGACGGCACCGCATTTACGCCAAAGAAACTGAGAAACTGAGCCTATTGGGTATTTCAGAACTTTGATTTACCTGCATGAGTTGATTCTATCCCTGGCCACTGAACTCAATGTTGGATATACGGCTGAAATAGACAAATTGATATATTAGGTAACTATTTAGTTCACAATACGACTTAGTAGTTCCTAATACTATGTTAGTCCTTAAATGACATGATTTAGTTCGTGTGGACGTCGTAGGACACCACAATAAACTAAAATAACTGCCGCGTTTCCCGCCCGCGCTATTAGAGTTCGCGCCACCACTAAAGTCGCAGAAAATTGTGTTTTTTTTTTGTTTAATTCTGTTTGATGCAATGACATAAATACTAGCACCGCGTCTATCGGACTTGAGTGGTGGCGAGGACTTCGTTTTTGTGTAAGAGCAGGAGGTCTCGGTACAAATGAATACAGATGGTTCACTCCGCATTTTAGGTATAAAGCTACAAGTACGCGGCGGGCTCGACTTGCTGGGCCAATTCAGTGAGTGTAACGTAGTCAGAAGATATAATAGTTACGCGGTAGAAAGAGAGGCCACTTCTAGGTGAATATAACTGTAGGTTGCTCTGTTCGACCTGCTATCTAATTACGCAACACATTTTCGTAAACGATTACGACAAATTTGTTTCATTTTGACAGTTCAACAACATTCATTGCGTTATTTATGTTGTTGAGGAGATTTTTTTTCGAACTTATGTAGCAATGGATTAGCAATTTGTTTCAAAACGTTTCAAATTCCAATTGATCGTGTATTACGTAATTAGGGTACTGAATTGCACTTTATTGTGTCGTCACAGTGTGTTTGTACACTTGGTAACAATAAGTAAAGCGCGCGTCACTTCGTGAGATACAAATACTGTACATATTTACCGCCAATTGCTGATCTACGTCATAGTTTCCTAGTTTTTAACATGCTTTTTAGGGATCCGTAGTAAACAAGGAACCCTTATAGTTTCGTCATGTACTAGACAAGCTGTTATCTAGCATGGGTGTACATATTAATCACGCCGACAAAGTTGTAAAATAAAATCATTAAAAAAAAATTTTTTGGGTACCTAACCTTCACGTAAAGTGGGGATAATTTTTTTTTCTCATCTGTCCCATGGGTGTCTTTGGAAAGTTCATTCAAAAGTTGAACTGTGAAAACTATTTTATGATTCAGGGATTGGTTAGCGAAATATGAAGCTTTAAAGTACAATTTTTTGATAGACTCTAGTGTCCCCCCCCTGCTGCAGCTAAATGGCGGTTTTTGGATTTGTGAAAAAATTAAATATTAAATTATTATATTAAATTAAAAGGAAAACTATCACAGCTAAGTCGGTTTTACACGTTAACGAGTAATAATCCACCAACTTACATTTGCGGTTGCAAATGGGAGAACATGTTTTTCAACTACAAAGTCAAGTTTGTTCTTGCGATAAATTCATCCCAACTACGGAACCCTTCATTGTACGTGGTCCGACACGCACTTGGCCGGTTTTTAGTGTTCCGTACCCAAAGGGTGAAACGGGACCCTATTACTAAGACTCCGCTGTCCGTCTGTCACCAGGCTGTATCTCATGAACCGTGATAGTTAGACAGTTGAAATTTTCACAGATGATGTATTTCTGTTGCCGCTATAACAACAAATACTAAAAACAGAATAAAATAAAAATTAAAGCGGGGCTCCCATACAACAAACGTGATTGTTTTTGTCGTTTTTATAGATAATGGTACGGAACCCTTCGTGAGCGAGTCCGACTCGCAATTGGCCGGTTTTTTTATTTTTTATTACACAGGTCATCAACATCAATTTCGATAGATTTGTAATTAAATTCAAATATTCAATAAATTGGATAAACTATTAGTTAATAATTAAGGTGAATAAAATACCAATTTGTATGTAAGACATAACATCACGCCTGTATCCGCCAAAAGGTTAGGCAGAAGTTTACCTATAGTACATCCACATTTTGCCCGTTGGCTGGAATTATGTAGGTATACCTGAGTCTCATGTAAATGGGGATGAGCCTATAGTCATCAACCGGGAACAAACCCAGGCTCTGGGCTGCTACTGAGAAATTCCTGATAGAAAAGCCCAATAATCCTTTGCCCGACCCGGGAAAACTCAGGACCTCATTTTCAGCAGTAGCGCTTGCAACCATTAGACAAACGAAGCAGCCGATTGTACGTAAGATTAGTGTGAGTTTGTGATCTGTCTCATCTGCCTATCGTTTTCCCAACTAAGTTGTGAGCGGCTTCAGTCTACATAAGCGGATCCATCTGAATACAAGTATTTTACATGAAATTATTGCCTATATAAATAAATAATAAATAAAATCTTTATTGAAATAAGTTAAGTTTCAAAAACCTATGAAGCCTCTGAAACCCAAACTAGGTAAAAACCTGTACGTCAGATTTCAGCGCCTTCTCCCAATTAATGAATTGGGAGAAGGCGCACATTATATTTTTATACCAATTTAGATTTACAAAACCAAAGACACCAATTTCCGAAATTTAAGTGATTTTTCAGTTTGTAGTGCGTTTTTAGTTGCTCTATGAGCCTTTCTTTTCCGATATATATATACTTGTAGGTACATAATAATATTTAAGTGTTATATTTAATTACAATTGACAAATATTAAATACAATATAAGTACAAAAGCATAATGTATTTAAGATTTGTCAATTGTACACACGCCAGCAGGTCAACCTACCCGAAACTGTCAAATTTTCCCAATCAACTTTAAACCTTATACTGTAGTGATAAAGTTGAAAATCTATTGAAGAGATTTAACAGATTGTAGTAGGTTGATGTGCTGGCGTCTGTACCTAAATATATACATTGATTGAAAAAAAAATGGCAATATGTCACATGTTTATCTCATGTTTTGTATTCACGTTTATAAATATGACATGATAAAGCAATTAAATACGTTTATTTCTATCATAAGTACCTATTTATAAATGTTATAAGCACTTTGCCTCACGAATTGTTGTATGCGGTCATTTGAGCGCGGTTCGAAGTGAATTTTACAGAAAAGTACTAACAGTTACCCACTATTCGCCAGTTATGTAGGTAATAGGGGGGCGAGCCTAAATTGACAATAGTGTAAAGTAAGTGAGTACCTACCTATGTATATCTAACCCGAGAATAGTTTACCCGCTTAATCCGACTGGAATAAAAGAAAATACGTTTATTTGGGGTAAAAATTAAAACAAAAAGCACAAACAAATTGAATGTCTCACAAAAATGCGGTCTTTCTCCACTGAAACCGGGTCAGTTATAACGGTTTGGCGCCAAAATGCTAAATTCTTGATAGCACATTCTCGCTTTCGCTACCAATGTGCTTGTTTATGGTTCATTTTCCTTAAAACCAAAGCAAAATAAATAGAACCAGGAAATAATTTATAATTCTGTTATAATAATAATCGATAAGACTTTGAATTTGTAATTTGTTTGAATAGCTTGAAATTCCATCATTATTCCACTGCGAAAAAAGGATGGTGCTAGCGGCCTTGTATAGCTGCGTCTCTCACTCACACTGGAAAAATGGTGGCATTAATACGTCATAATAGGGCCCCAGTATGCGCTTACGGGCTGTCTGACGTGTGACTATTTTGAGTTAGCGGAAAACCCGTATGGTTAAAAATCCCAGAGTACAGTGAGTACTCATTGTAAATACTAAGAAATAAGTACGTTCATAATGTATAGGTATTTAGTTTTAATATGTGGTATGGTATTCACTTAACGAAATCAATGTTGGTTTTCCAAATTGTTTTTTAGCAACGTAAATTAGGTAGTAACGGGTATCTTTCTACATTGTCCTCACATGTATAATTTTAACATTAATGATGTAACCGATATTTTGTAACGTTCATTTTTTTTATTTAAAAGAGTGTCCGTGGAGTTTCTTGCCCGTTCTTCTCCATAGGTACCTACTACGCTTTGGAATGGGCCACTAGCTTCATATTTCTGACTGACCGACTTCTTGACAATTCAAAAGTGCCTGTAAATGATTTAATTGAAATAAATGCTTTGAGTTTTGAGTTTTTTATCGTGTTACCCAGTAACTGGGTTATGGAGATCAGATAGTCGCTCCATGTAAAATAGGTACTGATTGAAAGTTTTCATCGGTTATTAGCTTATGTTTTTGGGTTCCGTACCTGAAAAGGAAAAAATTAAACCCTTATAGGATCACTCGTGTGTCTGTCTGTCTGTCCGTCTGTCACAGCCAAAATGCTCCGAATCTACTGAACCAATTCAGTTGAAATTTGGTACACATATGAATTTCTACGACCCCGACACGGACGTATAAAGTAAATCAATGAATTTTGTATACGGGGGTCACTGTTCGGGGGCAAACTGGAAAATAAATACTGTTTTGCTAACTATACCGTGTGAAATGAAATGGTTGGTTTATTGTGAGGATCTCAAATATTTTTTTTTTTATATTTTAAAATAAGTGCTTTTAAAAATATTTAAGAAAATAGATAAAAAAATGTCCATTCCCGCCCCTTATCTCCGAAATGACTGAATCTAAAATTTTGAAAAAAATACAGAGAATGGTTCTTTATTCATAGATTACAGGAAACCCTATAAGAAGACAATCTCTAAAGAAAACGTCTCAGTATTGTGCGTACAAACTTACATTTGCAGTTGGAATGTATGGGAGACCATGTTTTTTAATTACAATGTTAAGTTTGTTCTTGCGATAAATCCATCCCAACTACGGAACCCTTCATTGTGCGTGGTCCGACAAGCACTTGGCCAGTTTTTTAAATTTTTTATTTGGGTGTCAATCATGTACTGTCAATACATGATTGACCCCCAAATAAAAAACATATTTGGGGCCGTACGCGTGGATGTACACACGCCAGCAGGTTAACCCGAAACAGGTACCCGAAACTGTCAAAAATTCCCAATCAACTTTGAACCTTATGCTTTGGTGATAAAGTTAAAAATCTATTAAAGAAATTTGACAGATTGTAGTAGGCTGATTTGCTGGCGTCTGTACCACCTCTCTGCCTAGTACGTGCCCCGTCGGGAAATACAGCCATGATGTTATTTATAAAAAAAACATCGATAACTACTCACAAAGTAAACAATCTGTTTTCATAGTTTTTAGCCATAATCATAGTAGATAATAAATGATTTTCTTGAAGATTTTTCCTGTTCACAATCAAGCTATACAACATACAAAAAGTTATTGGTTCATGACGCGGAACGGATTTTTTGCTACTCGTAATAAAGTACCTGTGAGTTGGTATTTATTTATGCCATGTTTATACGTTACCTACGCTTCCACGGCTAAACAGCTGAACCAATTTTGATGAAATTTGGAATGGGGATATTTTGAACCCTGGGGAAGGACATAGGCTACTTTTGATCGACATACCAAGCGGGCGAAGCCGTGGGCTGAAGCTATAGTGTATAAATATAATTAAAAACCTACACTGCGAAAATCGCTCTTACTGCTACGACGTATAGGCGCTATCAATGTTAATTTGTTACCCCTGATGTGCGTTGACCGTCTGTAGTCTACCAGTAGGCAAACAACATGTTAGGCTACAAAAGGCCATTGCCCTTTTGTGGAACAAATTGCAGGCTTTATTACCCGACTGCGCGACACCGACAGCAAAAGCAGGGTTATGTATTTCACGCGTATCTTTATAATTATTATATCTTGGTATCTTTTTGTTTACGTTCTGCCAGCCCATGACTGTGTCCTTGATACTCATGATAAGTTCATATAATAACAACATTCATCAGATAAAGTAATTATGTAGTACTTACACGGTACTGTCAGTGTCAGTATCAAGACAATAATTATGTAATGCTAGGTTAAGCTGCGCTTGCCGCGGTTGGTCCGTGGATGGGTGACCATCTTTACATACCGAGACCCCTCCGTGCCTCGGAAAGCACGTTAAGTCGTTGGTCCCGGCTGTCATTTGTAGATCTTTGACAGTTGTTACGGATCGTCAGAAGCCCGAAAGTCTGACAACCAGTCTTACGATGGGATATCGTGTTACCCAGTAACTGGGTTGTGGACGTCAGACAGGCAGTCGCTCCATGTATAATACTGATATTCAGCTGCATCATATATCTCGGCAGATGATGTTTTAGGTACAGTCACGACTATTAGCCCAGGTTCGCTCGGATATGTTTTTTTTGTACACCTTGATTTTCAACTCGATATTGAGCCGAGCGTTGAGAATCCAACACGCTGGGACGCACTCTCGTCCCAGCGCGATGAAAAACACACTGTTGGATTTTCAACTCTTGGAGCTTAGAAGAGCGTTGAAAATCCAGTGCACCAAAAAAAATCGCCGCGATTTTATTACATCCGTGAGAACGCGGCCTTAACGTGCATAAATACATCTATAGGTATCTATGGGTACCTTAACATAATAAAATATTAACCAAGTCAAAACCACATGAATAAAAACATTTAGTCACGTGGTCGAGAAAAAAATGAACGTTAAATATTTTTGAAAAAAAGTAATTGCCACGAAGTGTGGGAACGAGTCTTAATTATGCCAAAAATATAGTTTTTATATATTTTGTCCGTTTGTCTAATTGGCGCAAAAACGGCGGGACGAATTTGAATGACCCTTGGCACACAGATAGGTAAGGATTAACACGGTACTTTTAAAACCGGTTGTAATCTTCATATCTAAGCAGTTTGAAAACAAAATCCCGTCACCATGATGACCACATCTGTTACCGCCCCGGTTTTATAGCAGCCGAGCGCTACAAGCAGAAATACTCTTTACGGTTAATAGATATGAACTTTTTCGATGGTACTTTCCCGTGAGATATTTTCCGACATCCACGCGGGCTTACCTATAAGATTTAAAAGCGATTTTATTCTAGTCATAATCTGCCTAGCCATTTCGAAACTAATTTCGGGTCAGATTTCAGTCTAAGCGGATGCAGCTGAGTACCAGTATTATACTTGACGCGACTGCCCATCTGGCCTCCACAACTCACTTACTGGCTTGCTGGTTATCAGTATACCATCTTTGTACAGACGCCAGCAGGTCAACCTACCCGTAACTGTCAAATTTTCCCAATCAACTTTGAACCTTATTCTTTAGTGATAAAGTTGAAAACCTATTACAGAAATTTGACAGATTATAGTACCTAGGTTGATGTGGTGGCGTCTGTATATATCTCTTTGTAAGACTGGTTGTCAAGCTTTCGGGGATTTTTCCTAAAGAATCGATGCTGGTGTTTTACGAACATAGTATTTTCGAAACCATACTACATATTATGAAATAGGTCTCAAATCCGCTCCTCAGGCGACCCACTGACCTAGGTCTTTTCTCAAAGTTACTCGTTATTTCACGAGAAAAACGCCTTAAATTTTGCGTAG
The DNA here is from genome assembly GCA_949128155.2 of Xanthia icteritia. Lineage (NCBI taxonomy): Eukaryota > Metazoa > Arthropoda > Insecta > Lepidoptera > Noctuidae > Xanthia > Xanthia icteritia. Next base: position 3,993,311 of record OY855862.1, on the reverse strand, counting down.
TTTAAGGCATTTGCTAGTGACTGTAACTAACGAAATCAACTGTCAACATTCTCTTGCCCTTATTCCAATTTATTCGCCGACGAAACATGCCTTCTTCCTCCATACTTCTCTATCAGTCGTCATCTCGGTACTCCCCCTTTCTAGACATATCATCTTCCACACAGTCCATTCATTGTTTCTTTTGTCTTTACCTACTGTTAAAGCCATCCACAGTCATACACAAACGGTATCGACTATCGAGCGACAAAAATTACTGTGGACCTGCGTACAGTATCACCGCCGAAAAAAATTGCTATCAAACCTTTTTGTACAGTTATTTGACATTTAGATAACTTGACAGAAGCACAACACTATTCAGCCAACAACAAAAAAACAACTCACCAATGCAAACTATAAATAAATACACGTACATTTTAAAAACTCACAGTAAACAATAATTTTAGTTATTACATTGACTAGTTTGATGGCAAATCGATAACATTAATTGCACGTCATTTCTTAAATATTATTTTAGTGATACTGGTTTTCAATAAACGCTGCCGACCAGACGCCGTCATCTTGGGAAAACCTTCTGACGTAGTGTTGCTAGTGTAGAATTTTAATCTCCCTCTGTGATCGTTCATTCTAGCAGTTGGCAACGTCATTTATTTGCAGAAAATACAGGTGCTACCAGTTGTAAAAGTTGGTTTAATGAACAGTCCATATTTTGCCTGTTTCGGGCATGCAAATTAATTTGACCTGATAGGTCCTACTTATTTTAATAAGATATAGGTACAGAAAAATACCTTTGTTTTTAAATATAAGAAAGTACACATAACAAAACTTAACCTAAAAATAATATTTTATGTAACAACAATTCTTTTAACTAAATAAAGCACAAAACAAAAGGAAACTTAAAATATTTTTTTTTTCTTTATATTGCAGATTTTCTTGTAAACCCAAAGACTACTATAGTATACTGGTGTAAACCTTAAAAACAGTTTTCTATCAACCATCTACGTAGTTTAATTTTAAAATATTTAAATGGAAGCTCCCTTATAATCTTTGGTAACTTATAAAAGTTGAAATTGTAATGAACATAATATGATAAACATTATTTTTGATTTGAGTTGTATTACAAAAAGGAACTTAAATTTTTATCTTGGTCTCTGTTTTGTGTAATTGTCACCTTTGAATCTAAAGAATTCATTATGTTTCTTCACATAAACCGATACCTCAAACAAATACAAATGTCGGTCAAGGTCAAGTTTCAGTTTTTTTTTTATAAAGGCCTGCAAGACTAGCGGAATGACACCGCATATGGCTCTTACACATTTCTTTTGTACAATAAATGTCGTATCATTGTCTGTTGAATTGCCCCATTTTACTAGTCCGTATCTTAATATTGATTCAACATACCCACTATATGCTATGCGGGCTGTTTTTTCATCTGACACAATACGAAGTTTTCTTAAATCATACACAAATCTATTTAGTTTACTGCATACGTTGTTAATAATATGTTGTTTCCAATTACAAAATTATAGATATTGATACCATCGGAAAGTTTCCTTTTTTACGTACAGACGCCAGCACATCAACCTAAGGTTTAAAGTTGATTGGGAAAATTTGACAGTTTTGGGTAGGTTGACCTGCTGGCGTCTGTACGAAATTTAATGAATTTTGTTTTAGATATATTTACACATAGGTTATTAGATTTAAGCCATTCTATTACAGACTGTACAGCTTAGTGTATTTTATTTTAATGGTTTGAACTTTTAGTTATCAAATAGCTGTCAAATATTTACCTGTTTTGATGAACTTGGCAATATTACTATAAGGAAATGTGAAATATCGATAACTAGTGAACTAGAATATTAATAATGAATTACAATTATAACACTGAATTTGATTTTGTAACCGTTTTAGGTGTAAAAATGGCATTTGGAAAGTTTCCAAATAGTTTTTTTTATATCTAAAACTAAATATTCGGTGTTACGATATTAATTGTTCTATTCCATTTTAGTTCACTTGTTAGCCATATTTCTTATTTCCATACAGTAATAATGCCAAATTAATCAAAACAACAAAATATTTGACATATATTTGCGACGTTGCCCACTTCAGAATGCACGCTCTTCATACGATTGCGATTAGAGACAAAAGAATTTGTAAAAACATCATGCATTCACGCCTGTTTCCCCAAGCAGCAGGTAGATGTGTGTCTGTCTTGCATAGTGCAGTCGACCTCACGTCGCTCAGTGGAAACAGTTTGACCTTGACCTGGCTGCGTAGCGTAGTACGGAGCTTCAATAGAATAAAGAGACAAGCATTATACGTGTTTTGTTACCACTGCGGCACATCCACATTTCGCCAGTTATGTTATCTTTCAACATAGTTATATGAAGCGATCCCTTTCAGACTCCGAGCTGCAACTGACAATTTCCAAATGGAAACATTCAAGCCTTAACGAAAGAAAGAAAGAAAATTTGTCTATTCTGCACAAAAAAACGCACATGACAAAAAAAAAATACATAAAATACACACATATAAAGTAGCCAAAAGCCTCGCATTCAATTAGTAGAAGATTGACAATCTTATCTATTGTTTGATGTCAGGGCTCAGGGCCAGGGACCAAAAACAATTTACAAGCTTACTCAAGGTCTAGTGGTAGCAAGTGCGGATTGCCCTGCGTGGGTGCCGGGTTCGATCCCCAGGTCGCGTACTGTTATTGAGTATTCCATTTGAAAAAATATGAGTGTCCGCCCTCAGTTTGACTTGTTCCTTATTACATGCCCACTTTTTAAGATAACTGACAAAATGTAGGTAGGTAAACATCAACACACGCCTTCGCCTATCAGAAGGTGTAGGTTCATTATTTCTCCCAGCATTCGGGTAATATTTTATAACATGGCAACCCACAGTTAATGAGTGACAAACGGGTTATAAGAGGTTACCACAACAAATAGATAACCGCGAGAAGAGCAGGCGCTCGGAATCGGTGATTTTTTCGTTTTTTTTATAAGCAATCACGTAATATTTGAAGGTTACGGACAGTTTGCAGCTGTTATTGTGCAAAATACTTAGATACCTGTACACATTGAATGTTATAAAACAGATGTATTTTTTTAGACTTGGTCCGTCATTCTGCCTAGCCTTTTCGCAACTATGTTGGGGTCGGCTTCCAGTCTAACGGGATGCAACTGAATACCAGTATTTTACACGGAGCGACTGCCTATCTGACTTCCACAACCCGGATACTGGGTAACACGATACCCTTGGTAAGACTGTCAAACTTTCGAACTTCTATACGGCATAAACTGTAAAGTTAAAGGAGTTATTTCTCTCGTTTACCCTTCCGTGGTTTACACGTAGGTATCCCAATTCTGCGCCCACGACTGTACAGACGCCAGCACATCAACCAACTACGATCTGTCAAATTTCTTTAATAGATTTTCAACTTTATCACGAAAGCACAAGGTTGATTGGGAAAATTTAACAGTTTCGGGTAGGTCGACCGGCTGGCGTCTGTACCTATATCTGACACTATGTACGTTATTTATGTCTGATCACAATGATCACAATCCTTTGTGCAGTACAACCATTTTCTTAATGTCCCTCGGCAAACAAGACCGTATGCTCTCAATGGACTTCCGAGTCGATTGAGAGCAGTCTCCGGTGCAAAGGGAACTGATGCAATCCGACGACTGACGAAACACGAAGTTTGCCGAGGGACATTAATAAAATAGTTGTATTGTACCTGGATTCGACATACAGTACATTTGTAGCGACCAAAAATGGTCAATTGGTCATGTCGACGGCTCCTAAGTATACTGAGTCAACTAACAAATTTTGAGAATTGCACTTTTTTGTATATTAACAATAATTAAATCATTTTCTATTTAGCTGTAAAAGAAAAAAAAATATATCTTTATAAATAACTAAAAAAAATAGCGTATACTGGATCAAGTATAGTAATTTATTTATTTTGCACTCGTATACTGAGTCAAGTGTTTGCTACCAATATACGCGGGACGCGAATGCGCTCATTTTGGTGCAAGTTCAAACTGGCTCAGTATACGGCGAAACAGCGCGGTGTGCGGATCAGTCAACTTGCAGTCAACTTATTATATTTTAACAAAATATAAATCCATGATAAATAATAATAATATATAAAAAATCCAATAAGTACATAAAAATATTTTTTGCCACACTTGTAAAGTAATTTTTCTCCATAACGTAGATTCAATAATGCGACGTATAAAAATATAAGTGGTACTTGATCCATTTTTAAGAAACAAATAATCGTCGTACACTAGTCTATCTACATTATCTCATAAATTAATAAAATAATATGAAATTTATTGTTTACAGATGAGAGGCTTTATTATGTTTAATTCACTATAATTAGTTATTTTTTCTTGGTTGTATTAACAATTTAAATATAACCATTTCGATCTTCTTATCGCCTTCCTGTAAAGTTATTAGAAGTATAGTTGACTCAGTATACTTAGGAGCCGTCGATGTATAGACATCTATGTCTATACATGATCAATTGACATAACACGTCAGACAGTCCTTGTTGCTTGAATAAAATAAAATTCTTTATTCAAGCAACAAGGACTCAATGCGTTAGTAACAGAACAGACAGCACAGACTACTAACTGAACAGACAGCTGTGCTGCTGGGGAGTTTATTGCGCCACTTCTTCTTCCCAGCTAAAGCACTAGGAAGTGGTGAAGGGTGGGCGTTTTGGGGGACTGTCTTATGTAATTTTGACGTTCGAAAAGTGCTGATTCTCGGCCTAGTTTGAATAAATGACTTTTGAATTTTGAGTAAACTTAAGAACTATGTTAGTTTATTTAACTTTTATTTACATTTATTTCATCCCATGGGACTGCAGTGATTGATGTACATCCAATCGAGCCTGCTAGCGATCATTTTCAGGATATTATTGGAGCTGGCCCGTACTCTGCGCACCAGGGATGCACACCTCAATCGCATCGTTGCGTAAAAGCAATTTATACGTGCGTCCGCGAACATTCCCGATGCGCTACAGAAACGGGGCAGCCCCATCAATACCCTGAAAGCGTTGTTGTATTGGACATGAAGGGCGTTGTACGACCGTTGGGTATATCTAGTCCACAGGCTGCACGTGTAAAACGTTGTGCAATAAGCTCGAAATAGAAATAAGCTATGGTTACATTTGGGTACTTTTGCTTCTGTAAGTAGATAATATTCAGGGGACTACTAGCTGGCTGTACTGTGTGTGACTGTTTAGGTCATGGGCGTATCCAGGGGGTGGCAGGGGAGGGCAGCTGCCCCCCCTGTATTTTGTATGCCTAGGTACCTACTGTTATCGATAAAAAATATTTTAGAGTCACGTTAAGACTTAATGCGCTGCGTGGCCGGTCATTTTGTTGTTCTCTATTGTGTTCCCGAACTTTTTTATCCATAATCTAAAGTGCCATAATTTTTTTGGCCTAATCATCATTTGTCCGAATGATAACTTGCCCGAACTTAATGTCACATAGGGTGCATTCCGAGTTACGCTGTAATCGATTTGAGCGCGCTAACTCCTGTACCGAATTAACGTGGACGCGATAACAGTGTGTCTTCAATCGTCATAGATGACATCATGACATGCGCCATCTTGCGATAACGCCGACCATGCCTTTTTCTAATATCACCGTGAGCACTGTCAAAAATGACAGTTGTGCTGTTTTGTTTTGACTCGCATCCTATCTTTAAACTAACATGGCATTTTCGAAATTGTGCTTCTGGCTACCGTTCGCCACCTAACCAAAAAAGAAGAAGAAAATTGTGGTATAAACACAAAGAAATATGATATGCAAGTTTTGACGTTGAGCGAGTACTGTGAGTGCGTTCACGAGCGTTCCGAATTGTTGACAGCCCTCAGCTGTCATAATCGTGATATCTTAATCGGAACGCCAATTATTGATGTCAGCGCTGTGAGCGATTATGTTCTAATTCGGAAAGCGGTCATAATAAACATGTCATAAAATTGAAATCCCTAAATACAATATGCCCTAAATTGGTTTGTTATAATGATTAAAATCAATAATATACAAAAGACTTTCAATAAAAGTTAAAAGTCCTAAATTCAAATTATTTTATGTTTATTTATCCTAATAATGTTTTTAAAACAAATTTGTATAACAAAGCTTTTGCTATGAACTTTTCTCAGGCGTTACGTAGATACGGATTAAGTTAGGTTATACTCGTAGATAGTTCACTTGTTATGTAGCTTGTTGTGCTTGCATGCAGCAAGTATGCAGCATGCATGCAAGCGTGCAGCATGGAAGCGAGCATGCAATATGCAGCAGGCATGGTTTCTGTCACGGCTCCGGCGCGGCGGGGCTCCGGCGGTCCCACGCGAGCATATGCGATAAGATTAGAACCTACAAAAAAAGTAGGTTAGAATCTCATTTCCAACGAAATGTATGGATTTTTTTTTTGCGATTTCTGACTTTTCTAGTACCTACTCAAACCTCAGTTGGTCTAATAGAGTTTTTTGATCCTTATAAAAAACAGGATCGTGAAAACGTGAGAAGTTTTTGTGAAAACTGTTCATTTTCTTGCTTACTGTCTTTATGTAACCTTTTCACGGCTAAACCACTGAACGGATTTCGATAAAATTTGGCAAGGAGAAATATGGCATCCTGGAGAAGGACGTAGGGTACTTTTTGTCTCAAAAATAATCCAAAAGGGGGTGATATAGGGGATGAAAGTTTGTATGGGAATTCCATTAGGGATATGAAAATTCAAATTGATGCTTTTTGTAAGTAATAAAGAATTACGCACTACAACGTTTTTTTTTTTTTTAAAATCATTACCCAAAGATTCACATGTAATATTTTTTTTTTTGTCTCTTCTTTTCAAGAGATTTAAGGGATTGGAAATATAGTCATAATCTTGAATTAACATTTAATATTTATTTCATTAAAATCGGCCCACTCGGTCAAAAGTTATTATAATTTAAAGTCATAAAGTAACCTTTCTAACATGTAGGTATTATATTATATGTTCAATGGCGGCACTAGACTACTCGCAAAATATTATTATCACCATTCATTTGTAATACCTACGTATTACAAATGAATGGTGATAATAATATTTTAATGAATAATTAGTATTTTAAGTAAGGCATTTAGAATCATACAAACCTGTTTTATTTATTTTAAAAAACCGGACAAGTGTGAGTAGGACTTGCTCCCTGAGGGTTCCGTCTCAAAGCTGTGCTGGCCGAATTTCCAAATCCGGATTGAAGGACAAACTTAACTTTTCAATTGAAAAAGAACTTTTAATAGAGTAATGAAATACATAATAAATGTTATTTCAAGACACGGCCTATGAATTTTTGATCCCAGACTGAAGACAGTCATAAATGTTGCGTGTTGATGATTGTGTTGTTCCACGAATGTTCCACCATTCTTAATTATCCTTATCAGCACACCTTGGTCACTGTAGCTGCAGAAAGTGCATACAGGCGAGCACTACCGACGGAAGTTGTACAGTTACAGCTTTTACTCGCTAGAAGGCGCTAATACCAGTGACATATTATTACAACGCATTAATTTATAAAAAGTGGACGTTTTATAGTGTCTCTGCTTGGGTAGCGCCTTAAATATAATAAATACCTACCACACATAACAAACATTAATTTATAAAAAATGTACAAGGTGAAAAACTAAGAGTGAATGAGTTTATGAAATGTGTATTGTGCCAATTTATTATTTAACTTAGTATTTTTAAATTATGTGTTTTTTTATAATGGATCATGTGGTCTTCAACAAAGATTTTTATTTTTATTTTACTTATTTTATTAACAACAAAAAAAATACCTAAAAGAGATGAAATTAACATTAAAAAAATATTTGTTCCGTTCAACCCTGACAGGACTATCGTAATTTACATATTATACACCGTGAAATCTTAATGGTTGTTTTCCCGCGGCAGAAGAACTTGCCACAAAGAGTACTTTCGAAGCATAGAGTATAAGTAAAAAAATAAAGATGTCTTCGTTTTAAAATAATTTTAAAAATATTCATTAACTCGAAAACGTGAGAATCAATAGTAACAGATAACTTGTAGGTACTATTCGAATCGCACGTGTTATATATTTCAATTTTTAGCACTATGTTTTTGTTTACCCACATTAATTATTTAAGTAAAATTGAATTTGCTTGATTCCGGAAGTTGTTTCGGTTGTGATTCAAATCATAAAATTATTGTTAAAACTACTTTTACACCATTTAATTATTATGATATTTATAATTATAGTTTTTGATACAGTTATATCGCTTTAGTTAAGTAAATTAAGTAAAGAATGGATCGGATGATCAATTTTGAACACGTGTTCTTTGTACCGACGGCTCGATGACGCCACTTGTTTGTCACTGCGTATAAAAGCTAGAGCCCAACCGCTTGGGGGGCACATAGATGCAGCTTGCTGCATCACATTCTACAGGCCGACATTAGGCCGCATATAGTGAGGGGCCCGCAGTCGCGGGTCACGGTGTGCCTCCGCGGGCGAGGGGCGACGCCCCGACCCCGTCCGCCACGCCCCCTTGCGGGGGCGTCGCGACGTCTCGAACTTGGGGGGCATTCTTTGTCGAGCCTTCGGACCGAGCAGATCACCGGTTAAGTATATTCTTTCCTGTTTCTTATTGTTGTATATGTATGACTATAAATATAATATTTCTATGTTGTATTTCTCCTAAAATATGTGTGAAATAATTGAATAATGGTATCAGTTATACTTCTGATATCGTTATATATGTGTTAATTAAATTGTACTGGTTTATTTAAAGTTAATACTGGCCATTAATTAATAATTTGTCTAAAATAAATATTATATGTGTTAATTAAATTGTACTGGTTTATTTAAAGTTAATACTGGCCATTAATTAATAATTTGTCTAAAATAAATATTTGCTATTATTTAATCCTTATTTTTTATTTAAAATGGTTTATTTAAAATACTTTCCATTTATTAATCTTTATAAATCATAAGAAAATACTTGTCATAAATGAATCTTAATTATACTTTGATACATCTTTATTATACTGAAATGGTATATTTAAAAATAAATACTTGTCATAAATTGCTTGAATATTATTTTCTTAGTATTAACCGTCCTATTCCTAACAAATGGTATATTTAAAAATAAATACTTGTCATAAATTGCTTGAATATTATTTTCTTAGTATTAACCTGCCTTATTTCTAACACACGCGCCGCCGACTAAGGGAACAGCGATGCATAAATGTTTAAGGTAAAATAAACTCTCGCACGTGGTGATACGGCATAAACTGGTTTGTACGCAACCAAAAAAATTGTTTCTAATATTTTATTTGTTTATATAACGATTGTATTACCAAGATAAAACCATTTCGCTGCGGGAAGACAACCATTAAGATTTCACGGTGTATACTAATTATAAAAGTCGTGTTGTGTTTTTTTTTTCTATTTTATGTTTATATACGATGTTTGTATACTAACCAGTTTTTTTTTGGCTCAGATTGTTGTAAATGGGAAATATTTAAGTGATCCTTTAAAAACCTTTTTGCGCTTCTAATGATGGACACTTTTTTATATTATTGGATCTCAAAAACTTGATGTGCTTCTAATAATGCTCAATTCTACACATTATAGTAAAAATAGTAACGAAGAATTTTTGTTCGTTTGTCTGGATGACGTGATGACATCCGCGCGGGCGAAACCGCGGATAAAAGCTAATATTTTAATAATTGATCCTTTTTTTTTTCTTTCTGGCCTTTTCACACAGTTGGTCGCAGTAACAAAGCTGGAGAGGAGCTCGTGGCTAAATAATAACTGCCGCACGCTTGCCGGGGTTTGTCTGTGGATGGGTGACCATCTTTACATACCGAGACTCCTCCGTGCCTCGGAACGCACGTTAAGCCGTTGATCCCGGCTGTCATTCGTGGATCTTTGACAGTCGTTACGTGTGGTCAGAAGCCCGAAAGTCTGACAACCAGTCTTACCAAGAGGTATCGTATTACCCATTTACTGGGTTTAGTAGGTCAGATAGGTAGTCGCTCCATATAAAATACTGGTATTCAGCTGCATTCGGTTAGATTGGAAGCCGAAACCAATATAGTTGGGAAAAGGCTAGGCAGATTGATTGATTGCAGTAACAAAGCTAAGATACCCAGTACCAAACGGGTAAAGCGCAGGCCACACCACCAGCTAGCGGGCGGCCGGGCTAGCTAAACTACGGGGTTCACACCGAAAACTACGGACAGACGAGCGACGGGCGGAGCAAAATCTACGCTTTCTCTTCTTCTTCTTAATTCGAAGAGAATTTAACAGAACTTTCGTCGATATATGACATATTCATCGTTCACAAACAACACTACACTGCTATTCGAAAGACGAGCGTCGACTAGTCTACTCGAAACGGGGAGGACGGGCGAACGAACCGGGTGCGCCAACGAGGTGAACGAGTAGCTTCGCTGGAATCGTCGGAAATTTCGTTAGCTTAGCTCGTTAGGTTAGTCGGTAGCTCGCGGTGTGAACCGAAGTATGTAAAGAGGTGAAACGATGTTCGACCGCCTAGCCCGCCCGCCCGCTAGCTGGCGGTGTGGCCTGCGCTTTAGGCTATGTTGGAAATGTGACCAACAAAGCGAGAGCTGAATTGGTCGCAGTATCTAAGCTAGAACACCCGACCAAATGGGTCATTAGCCTCCTTTGCATCGCGTACTCGGGCAAAAAGAAAATCTAATCTACCCTAGGCGGGGTGCTAACATATTCGTTTGTCAATGAAAACCGTGCTTCGCCACGGATGTTCGTCGTTCTACATCTATAGATAGTGCCATCCACGAAGACGCGTCCCACTCTTCTTCTTAAACGAGATTACTGTACTGTAAGTGTGGCCGACCGCCTCACTCTTACAAGCCGTGTGTGTGTGTGTGTGTGAAGAAAGCGCGGCGCCCCTACGTAAATACTCATAGCAACCATACACACGGGCGCGTTAAACCGCGCCCACTACAATCAGCCGCTTAGGCGCACAAACTGAGGAGTCCGCATTGGCGGGCCACCGTGTTGGCTCCGCGTGCGAGGGGCGATGCCCTGACCTCGCTGGCCTAATGGGAGCATAGCGACTTCCACTCTATATTGGTGTCGGCTAAAGCCTGATTCAAACTTAATGGCGGCTCGGAAAACGAGGCGAGTCGCTGCGCATTAACGAATTCATGTGTCAGCGGGAGTGAGGAGTGGAGTACTACGCAGCGAGTGGCCAACTTCCGAGCCGCCATTAAGTTTGAATCGAACTAAAGTAACCGTCATGAGAAGCTATAAATTTTGTAAACAAGTGTTCAGGAGTTCACAACATTTAACCAACGAAAAAAATGAATTTGTTTAAGATTTAATAAATTATTAAGTAACAAATATTAATTAACATATATTATTTAAGAATAATTATTCGTCAGAATTTATTTCCTTAGATGTACTGGCTACTGGCTCCATTATACGTAATAACAAATAAAATTAACGCAACAATTAAAGTAACAACAATAAAAAAGTGATAACGAAACAATAACAAAATTAACAATAACAACCAGATCCGCGATATATGCAAAGCAATGAAACAAACTCGTACGCATTCGAAACTCGAATGACGCGTTTATTTCAAAATGGCGTCCCGATAGTTTACAATCCCTGCGACGGACGCGTTCCGGTACCAAGAAACACAAACGATAGCGCTTTGCGTCGTTAAAATATGATCCGACTAAATTAAATAGGTTGTTACTTTCATATAACCCGTCTATATTTCATGTCGATTGAATATGGTCAATTTATTATTATCTCGCAGTATAAAATGTTTACTTAGTAAAAGATGTTTGTTTACATAATTTATAGCTTCTCGTGACGGGTACTTTATGCCTGTCTAAAGGGATGCAGTTAAATACCAGTATTCTACATGGAGCGGCTGCTGTGATGTAGCAAAAGAAAACAAACAAAATAAAATTCCCAATACATTTTATTCAATATTATTCGTCATTCAACTTAACTTGCCTAAGCCGGCGTGGGCGGGTCTTACTATCTGTCAACTTCCCCGGGCTTGTTGCCCTTCTAAGAGCCCTATCCTTTTCCTCCTTGCTTCCCGACCTAGGCGGAAGCCCTAAGCCTTTCGCATTCTCTCTCTCCAACCCAGTCTTAGGCGTAGAAAACTCTTGTTCAAGATTCTTCACGATGCCTTTTCTGAGGGACTTGGAATATGTTTTTATAGTGTCCATAGGAGTGAAAAATTGTTCAGGAGTCGATTGAGGCGTAAAGAATTCGGTTAACTGATCACGTTTGTCCACTCTTGGAGTTTTTGTTGTATCGGTGACTGTTATAACCGGTTTTCGGGTCGGTCTAGGTGTTAGGTTTTCTATAACGGGTTTTGAAGTTACGGGAACCGGTATTTTGAATTCGGATACCTTTCTTCTGGGTTTAGGTTTAGGTTTTTCGACTTCCTTTTCGTCTGAACTGTTTTCGTCCAGGTTTAGTTTAATGACTTTTCGTTTTTTCGGAAGTTCTTCGTCTTTAACTTTTCTCGCGGACAATTGAGGTAATTTCGCCTTCGATTCTGGAGTTTTATCTCCTTCTGTCTTCACTTTCGGGCTCAATTTTAAATTTTCAAACTCGGCTTCTAGGTCAAATTCTTGTTTCTTGACTACATTTCTTACTTTAGCCGACGCTATCATTAAATTCATGACTTCATTGGTCAAATAACCGTCTTTTTCGTCTAAATCTTGAACAATTTCGTGAATTGTAACTATGTAATTATCTGCTGCTTCAAAATTCGCGTTTTTTAGCTCATAAAACGATGCTTCTATCAAAACCTCGACCTCTACTTTTCTGAATTCTTCTTCAAACATTATTTTAACGTAATCTACAACATATTTCTCGAAATCCAATTCGGCATACGATTTTAACACATCTTTTAACTTCGCCTCAAAATAACCGAAAGTATTTATAACCCCTTTGAAATAATTCCCAGCAATTTCAAGTTCGTTTGCCCGAAAATACATTGAGGCTTCCAATCCGCCTGTTACATAAGCAATTATCGGGCAAAAAGGGTTAATACAGGCATAACAGTCGCAGGAAGAATGCCTGAAAAAGTCAGGCATTTTGAAGCCTGGTATAGTGACGTATTTTCTCGTAGGGCTGACTTGGGATTTGAACGCTTGGCTCTCTAGCATTGTTTCGAAGTCCTGTTTGGGCGCGAACATTTCAATTTTTGGTTCTACTGCTGTTGAAGGTTGGTCGTTTGATGGTGGTAGACCTAGGATGTACTTCAGACGATTGTCTATTTTCACCTGGAAAGGGAAATGTGAGTTTTAGGAATGTAAAGCCTCGGTTACACTAGGGGAAAAAAATATCGATATGTTTTGTTTTTTGTTTTTGTTTTTTTTTTTCACAGAAAATGTTTAAAAATGTGTGAAAAAGTTCGCTTTAAGCGATAAGACCGCCCATTATGTCACCCTATGTATACAGAACTGTTTTTATTTGGGTTTCAAGTATTCGTTCGCTGTGTCGTTGTTGAGAGTACGTTATGTATAAAAAATCCCTGTAAATTTTGAACGTGGAAAAATCTGCTGGCACAGCAAACTTTCACTTTGAATTATCTACACTTCGTCAGCAATCAGGTAACCGTGTAATATGATCTATGAAAGAGAACATCTTCCCATGGGCGTACCCACGGTGGGGTATCTGCCCCACCCTGGTCTCTGACTCGAAGCAAAAAATTTGGGTTTATTAAGGGGGAAATTCAAATCTTCTTACGTTTATTCCAATTTGCAGGTCGGTATCAGTACCCTTATTACGTAATACACGATCAATCGGAATTTGAATCGTTTTGAAACAAATTGCTAACATCATAAGTTTCACTGTCAAAATGATAAAATTTGTTGTAATCGTTTACGAAAATGTGTTCCGTAGATAGCAGGTTTTATGTTGATTAAAATATGATTCGCGACCGTAACAAAAATGACTTTACAGAATTATAATCATTAGATATTCATCCATTCGTCTTCTAAATTGATCACCCTGAAACCATAAAACAAGTGCACCAACCTGAGCATCGTCGCTCTTATACACATGAACTATGTCGGCGTACATCCGCGCCTGCGCGTGCGCCGCGGCGGCCGGCAGCGCGGCGGCGCAAGCCACGCGCGCGCGCCGCCACAGCCGCAGCGCGCGCGCCAGCTGTACGGCGCGCGCACTGCGGCCGGCGATGCGGTGCTTCAAGGTTAGGGAGAGCAGACGGCGGGGAGCCCATTTGGAGGCTAAAAAGATGATAATTTACATACAAAAACAATGTTCAAGACCAGGTCCAAATCAACCAAACTGCCTAGACTTTTCCTAATATGTTGGGGTCGGCTTCCAGTCTAACCGGATGCAGCTGAATACCAGTATTTTACTTGGAGCGACTGCCTATCTAACCTCCAAAATCCCAGTTACTGAATAACATGATTACCCCTTGGTAAGACTGGTTGTCAGACTTTTAGGCAACTAACTAGCCGTAACGACTGTCAAAGATCTACGAATGACAGCCGGGACGGCTTAATTGTTATTTTCTTTTTCAGCAACTTATCGGTAAAGAAAATATGATCCTCCAAAAATGACAAAAATGCTTCATTTTTACCGCCGTGATTAGAGGAGTACCAAACAAATTCGAAAAGTTTTTAACATAAAAAAAAAATATAGGAACCTAGACATACTCTTTCTTAAAATTTTTATGTAAAAAAAAATTGAATCGGTTCAGTTTTCGAGGAGAAAAAACGGGAATAGGAAACGTCGATTTCGTAAAATTTTTTTGTTACATAAATTGGTCTGAGCTGTAGCTATCCCTATCGCACTCTACGGAGGCAGACTTGAGGTAAGACGACGGCAATAGTTTCTTGAAATACCTATTTTTTTAATTCCTCGCAGGCCCTGTTCTTTTATCTTAACATAAAATATATCCTACTAACGACCCGCTCCTGCTTCGCACGGTTTTTACGATTTGACAAAACATCGAGATTGCTTAGAATAATGTAACTTTAATATCAACGTATTATACACGTAAAACTTCCAGAATAAATTCTCTAAACGATAGTGATCATCAAAATCTGTTGCGTGGTTTAGAAGAACAACGCGTACATAAAGACATACCCGAAAAACGAATTACATTACAATAGCCTCCCATTAGCGAAATAATGTTTGTATCATCATTAGAGATCGGATATTCGGATGCATTTTTACTTTTTTGGCTAAGATATTATGGAAGTGGCTTCTTAATATATTTTTTGTTAGTATATTTCACGGAATTCAATAAAATCCGGGAATGCACTAATCGAATACATGGTATGGAAACGACTTATCAGCCCTCTTTTGAAGGTTACTTTTGCAGTGTTAATATAAAAATGTATATACCTACTGTAAACATTTTTAACGAAATTCAAGGCACCGAGTTGTTTGTCGCTATGTGCTATGCCAATTCGGCAACCTACTTTACAACATTATCTAGCATTTCTTTCTATAGTCAAAAGTACAAAATGTATCAATTCCGGAATCGCGAGATTTTTGCGCCCGATACAAAAGTGCATTCCATATTAGCCAACACCTGAACGTAATTAAATAATACATTCGATTCTTTAATCAGAACTCTAAATTTGTCGATCCAGGAATCCCGGGCTTTTTTAGATTCTAAAGTGCTTTCCATAATCCGATCTCTAATCATCATACAAACTCATAAATTTTACCTCTTTATAACATTACAGTATAGATAAGAGTAATAACGCCGCTGAGTTGATTAACAGCTTGCTTTATTCACAAGAAATATGAGTGTAGTCATGTATTGAAATAATAGTAATGGCAACAACGTTGCACGAAATACCGTTGAACTGCTTACATACAAACTTGCTTGATTCTCAACATAATAAGCCTATAATGTTCCAACTGCCCCTCCTCTTTCTGTGAGAGGGTAGACAATAATGTCCCATGTCTTCGAATATTCGGTTTCCTCAAAATGTTTTCCTTCACCGTTTTGAGAGCAGTGGTGATGAAATAATTTACACAAAGTAAACGGCCTGTCAGTTTTCGAAACTACGACCTACAACTCGGTATGTCGTGGCCGTTACCACTAGGCAATATTAGCATAATAATAAAAGTTATGTTACCAAATTTTCAATTATAGCGCTTATTACTAAGTAAGTTAGCTTATTTGTCTAATTCATTGTTTTATGCATGTGGTGTTTACCTATGTAACTGATGCACTGTTATTTTACTTTAAAAAATGTATTATGTGTTTGTATCAGTGTAATCAATTGTTGGTAAACCTAATAAAAATAAATAAATAAATAAGTCTAAGACTTACCAGTATTACAAATAGACAAATAATGCCGTTGCGTGCCGTTGACGGCACTCATGGTGCTGAGTCCTGAATCTCGGCAGAGTAGGGTCTGTGCCTCCATAAGTCTGCCCACAGCTAAGTCCACTGGAAATATAGGTAAAAAATAGATTTGAGACTAAAAGAGTGATGAATATAAAATTTATTCTGAAAGGTATTCAAGGTCCCATTAAAATATATGGTCAAATTTTAACACAGCGTTCAGTACGTCTAACCAAAGATATCCAAGCAAAAAAAAACACTGATTAGAGTGATTTTATTTTGACCTAAAATAATAAATGGCATTGGGTAACCAACATTTTTAGTGTATTTTCGTTAGCTGTTTGTATCTAACGCGTTTTTCTTATTATTTTTTTACCATTTTCATTATTTTGGCGGTCTGAATGATTTCTAAAAGTTTGTCCATCTATTTTAATGGGACCTCATATGTGTATGAACAACAACGATTTTTTGGCGGAAGAATAAGGTATAGTGGTACTTCCTTGGACGGACCATCATCATCATCTACATCTTCCTGCCCTTGTCCCATGTAACGTGGGGTTGGCGCGACATGCAACGTGGGGTAGGCGCAACACGTTTTCTTCTTCCATTGTCCGCTGTCAACTGTTATCATTCACTCCCTCTTTCATATCATTCCTGACACAATCCATCCATCTTTTCTTTGGTCTTCCTCTCCCGCTCCATCGATGAACATTTATATTCATCACTCTTCTAGTCGCATGCGTTTCCTCCCTCCTCATCACACGCCCAAACGATTTCCTTTCAACTTTTCTATCACTGGCACCACTTTCAAACTTCCCCTTATATACTCATATTTAAGTGAACACAACACCGTCATTTTAGCTCCACTGTCGGTTAAAAAATAATACTCACGATTAATATCAGGAGATTTCTCGTACGATTTTAATATTCTAGTTTGAGCTATTTGCACCAATTTTGC
This sequence comes from Xanthia icteritia, assembly GCA_949128155.2. Classification (NCBI taxonomy): domain Eukaryota; kingdom Metazoa; phylum Arthropoda; class Insecta; order Lepidoptera; family Noctuidae; genus Xanthia; species Xanthia icteritia. The sequence continues at coordinate 3,975,968 of OY855862.1, read as the reverse complement.
TGAAACACCCACTTTTCCGATTTGATTGTAATGTATCTGAAAAAATATAAGTTTCAATAAATATTTGACTTTCATTAGGGTTCCGCACTCAACGGGTGCTGTTGAGACCGAGACTCAACGCCAAAGACAAAGACAAAGACAAATCGCCGCGCGCTGGCGGCAGTGAACGAGGGCTGCGGCGACAGCGGCTCGTCACCGGCCGCACGACGGAAGGCGGGGCCCCCGCGCCACACCAGTCAGCTGTTGCACACCTCAACGCACGGCTGCGCTTACGCGTTTTTATTATTGTACATTCTTTCTTGTTGCTTTTTATCCGACTCCTTTTGTAATTCATATTTTTCACATTATATCTACATGTTATACAGTCCACTCATTTTTCATTTGCTCCACTACGACCTATCATCGCGACCAGGTGCCAACGGGACCCTATTACCAACGCTCCGCTGTCCGTCCGTCTATCACAGGGCTGTATCTTTTGGCCCTTTACTGCTGAAGGCCGGCCGACTGCCAGTCGGAGCGCCAAACGCGGTCGATGCGTAAAGTCGAGATGGTTAAAAGCAACTCACACTAGGGCCTCTGATGTATGAACCTAAACGAGGCAAAAGGAGTATGTAAGGATCGTAGCAGGTGGCGTTTTGTAGTTTCTGCCTCCATGAGTTTATTTATTATAAATATAAGGTGTATCTATTCATACACGAAATATTTTAAGCGATATACCTATAGCTGGCACAGAAACTATAAACACAAAAATAAAGATGATATCTCAATGTTTTTTATTTTACGTAATTATTATAATTTTAAAACTGCTTGAGACATTTGGCATAAAACCTTTACTCCATGTTCTATGAATGACCCGCCCGCCGCCGCGTCGAGGTGCAGGGATGCCAGACGTACGATGATTATCGTACATGTACGATAATTTCGACACCGTTACGATGTATGATACAATTTGTATTATCTTACGCAAAAGTACGATAATTTGCAACCCTCTTCCGAAGTGGCTATTCAGCAAAAATTATGCGACGAAACAAAAAATAAGAAACAAACTTGCAACAAAAACTTTAAAGGGGCTTTACTTTCAGCGCAATGCGTAAAAACTCAATCAAAATAATGCTGTTATGGTTTTAAAACAACTGAAAAAATAATGTTACTTTTTTAATTTCATTCATATTTCACAACTTCCTAAAATTCCTATCCTATTTCTAGTTTTGCGAACTAGTTACGCGTTTAGCGCGAGTCTGGCAGTTGTAGTACGAAAAATGTTCATTTGGTACGATCATTTTCGATTATTAATACGATAATTCACACACACTCGTCTGGCAATCCTGTCGAGGCGTCTCGCACCTCGTTACATGGGACCTAACAATATCACTGGTAAACTGTAGTGGACGTACGAAAATACACCTCTGCCTATCTCTACGGACAATGCAGGCGTGATGATGTAAAAAATAAACCAACGTAGGTAGACTTCGTGACTTGTTGTAGTGTTATTTTAATAGCCTATCGCTTACAATGATAATAAATGTGAATTTAAAATACAATACCACCTAAACCTAAGTAGGTAAATGATTAAATACCCTCCTTTAAAGTTTTACGAAAAGGAACGTAGAGGCGATTAAAACAAATTTTAATCCTAATCTACAATACCTACACATCTGTAAACTAGGTAAATACCAATAAACAGCTGATAGGAATAACTCGAATTCGCATGTTAATGACCTCTGTCCGTCTGTGTGTGCGAGTCCTATCCGTCAGCTGATTGTTAGTTGCCTACCTATCTACTTATACAGATGTGAACGTTAAGAGTGCGTAGCGCAGATTTATTTGATCAATAATCGTACCAGAGATTAGCAGACGTGCACATACCTACTGTTGTAGGTACACGCGGTTTGTCGCCTCGCAGTGGTCAAAAGATAAACGGGATAAATGGATTGTCATGTTATCGTCACAGGTTTACGACTGATTCCGTTAGTCGGAAACCTGTCTATTTTACACGAAATTTAGTTATCCCATTGCATCAGCGGGTATGCAGGTGCCTTTTACGAATTATTGTTACAATAATTTAAAATGTACATACCTAATACTTGCGTAGTTTTTATTTACACTATTTACACCAATTGTTGTACATATTCGCCCTGTTGTTGGACGCAGATGGCTGCACGTTTTAATATGTATCCTTGCACTTTTAATAATGTGTCTCTATCACTAGCCATCACTGCGAAAGCGTTCACAATTCGCGTTCCTAAGGGTCTATCGCCTATTAACCCAGCCCACACATTAACACTGTACCGCGTCTGGAAATGATCCGGCCTAACAACACGTGGATTTTCTGATGCCCGCGTTGTGGATGTTAAGCAACCCAACTCCTGGTTGGTATACCTGTAGTTAGGCATTGTTAAATATCTTGCACGAGCGAGCCCGATGCGTGTCAGCTAAGGCGCGCGCTAGCGACACAACACGCGGGTTGTGTGGGACTGAACACATTCCGCGCGCGAGGCGAGGCGCGGGCGCCGGGCGGGGGAGGCAGGCGCCCGCGCGGCGCGCTCACGTGTTTCTCTCTCTTTCTCATCATTCATAAAAGCCGCGCGCCGTCTCAAATACCGCCGCCCGCGTAAACTAGCGTAATGGATGTTAAAAAATAAGAAGGAACCAGTATTTATTATGTGTCAAGTAATATTAAACTATTTTTTTTTTTATAATATACCTTGATATATATTTTTTTTTGTTGCTATGGTTTCTTTACCAGCTATAGGTATATGTCTTAAAATATTTCGTGTATGAATAGATACACCTTATATAAGCTATTCATACACGAAATATTTTAAGAGATATACCTATAGCTGGCACAGAAACTATAAACACAAAAATAAAGATGATATCTCAATGTTTTTTATTTTACGTAATTATTATAATTTTAAAACTGCTTGAGACATTTGGCATAAAACCTTTACTCCATGTTCTATGAATGACCCCGGGCGCCGCGGTAAATCCCCGCGCGTCAAGGCGCAGGGATGCCAGACGTACGATGATTATCGTACATGTACGATAATTTCGACACCGTTACGATACATGTATGATACAATTTGTATTATCTTACGCAAAAGTACGATAATTTGCAACCCTCTTCCGAAGTGGCTATTCAGCAAAAATTATGCGACGAAACAAAAAATAAGAAACAAACTTGCAACAAAAACTTTAAAGGGGCTTTACTTTCAGCGCAATGCGTAAAAACTCAATCAAAATAATGCTGTTATGGTTTTAAAACAACTGAAAAAATAATGTTACTTTTTTAATTTCATTCATATTTCACAACTTCCTAAAATTCCTATCCTATTTCTAGTTTTGCGAACTAGCTACGCGTTTAGCGCGAGTCTGGCAGTTGTAGTACGAAAAATGTTCATTTGGTACGATCATTTTCGATTATTAATACGATAATTCACTCACACTCGTCTGGCAACCCTGTCGAGGCGTCTCGCACCTCGTTACATGGGACCTAACAATATCACTGGTAAACTGTAGCGGACGTACGAAAATACACCTCTGCCTATCTCTACGGACAATGCAGGCGTGATGATGTAAAAAATAAACCAACGTAGGTAGACTTCGTGACTTGTTGTAGTGTTATTTTAATAGCCTATCGCTTACAATGATAATAAATGTGAATTTAAAATACAATACCACCTAAACCTAAGTAGGTAAATGATTAAATTCCCTCCTTTAAAGTTTTACGAAAAGAAACGTAGAGGCGATTAAAACAAATTTTAATCCTAATCTACAATACCTACACATCTGTAAACTAGGTAAATACCAATAAACAGCTGATAGGAGCAACTCGAATTCGCATGTTAATGACCTCTGTCCGTCTGTGTGTGCGAGTCCTATCCGTCAGCTGATTGTTAGTTGCCTACCTATCTACTTATACAGATGTGAACGTTAAGAGTGCGTAGCGCAGATTTATTTGATCAATAATCGTACCAGATTAGCAGACGTGCACATACCTACTGTTGTAGGTACACGCGGTTTGTCGCCTCGCAGTGGTCAAAAGATAAACGGGATAAATGGCTTGTCATGTTATCGTCACAGGTTTACGACTGATTCCGTTAGTCGGAAACCTGTCTATTTTACACGGAATTCAGTTATCCCATTGCATCAGGTATGCAGGTGCCTTTTACGAATTATTGTTACAATAATTTAAAACGTACATACCTAATACTTGCGTAGTTTTTATTTACACTATTTACACCAATTGTTGTACATATTCGCCCTGTTGTTGGACGCAGATGGCTGCACGTTTTAATATGTATCCTTGCACTTTTAATAATGTGTCTCTATCACTAGCCATCACTGCGAAAGCGTTCACAATTCGCGTTCCTAAGGGTCTATCGCCTATTAACCCAGCCCACACATTAACACTGAACCGCGTCTGGAAATGATCCGGCCTAACAACACGTGGATTTTCTGATGCCCGCGTTGTGGATGTTAAGCAAACCAACTCCTGGTTGGTATACCTGTAGTTAGGCATTGTTAAATATCTTGCCCGAGCGAGCCCGACGCGTGTCAGCTAAGGCGCGCGCTAGCGACACAACACGTGGATCGTGCGGGACTGAACACATTCCGCGCGCGAGGCGAGGCGCGGGCGCCGGGCGGGGGAGGCAGGCGCCCGCGCGGCGCGCTCACGTGTTTCTCTCTCTTTGTTTATCATTCATAAAAGCCGCGCGCCGTCTCAAATACCGCCGCCCGCGTAAACTAGCGTAATGGATGTTAAAAAATAAGAAGGAACCAGTATTTATTATGTGTGTCAAGTAATATTAAACTATTTTTTTTTTTTTATAATATACCTTAATATTTTTTTTTTTTTGTTGCTATGGTTTCTTTACCAGCTATAGGTATATGTCTTAAAATATTTCGTGTATGAATAGATACACCTTATATATGTACGAGACTTTTTCTCAACTATTTTCAGACGCCGTGCGACGTGAGCGTTGACGAATGAGCGGCCTGCACTGCCCCCCCCCCCCTGTCTCGCCGTGCGCGGTACAGCGGTCCCGGTCAAACTATAACGAATAAGATCCGCGTAGACAGCAGCAAAAATATCTAGCATGTTCAATGCTTTCATGTTTTGAGTGAAAACATGCTCAGACTAACGCAATCGTCGATTGCACGCGGTTGTGAACTCTAATTTAAGTGTCATTTAGTACAATATCAACAAAAAAATACTCGAGGATTTTGATGCTATGTCTGCGCTAACCTTTATCTACTTACAGCGGCATCACACACGAACACAACAGCAGTTTCCAAGCAGTCCACGGATTGTATGACGACCGGCCAGTATTCTGTAGCTTGTGTCATTATATCTTGCAGTGGAACGCTAGGTTTGTCCATGTGGGAAATTAGTACGCCTGCGTTGCGAAGGTAGGTTTCTCTGTAAAAAAAATTACTTGCACCATTTTTGCAGTCCAGATTTTTTTCCTCTGATACAATGAAATGAAACAAATTTGGGCAATTTTAGACATTTTTATGGACAACTCGCACTTCACCACAGATGGATCACTCCGCATTTTGTCGGGCCAATTCAGTGAGTGTAACGTAGTCAGAAGATATAGGAGTTACGCGATAGAAAGAGAGGCAACTTCTAGGTGAATATAACTGTAGGTAATTAGCGCTGTGCGACCTGAATTGCACTTTATTGTGTCGTAGCAAGAGTTGCTTTACGGGGGCGAAAACTCGATCTAGCCAGAGGCTCTAGTGTGAGTTTCTTTTAACCATCTCGACTTTATTCATCGACCGCGTTCGGCGCTCCGGTTGGCAGCCAACCTGCTTTCACCAGTGAAGGGCCAATTGGAGCGAGATGGTTAAAAGAAACTCACACTAAGGCCTCTGGTCTCGTATCTTGGAAAATTCGTTTTCTCTATTTTGACAGCCTCGGGAATGTGATACCACGTTGGTATACCTGGACGATATTTGTATATATTTTCACCCGAGCAGAGCACGGTCGACCAGGTACTTAATACTTACTTGTCATCAACATATTTGGCTACTTGGCAGCACATATGTGCAAGTTGCAGCGCGTGTGCCGTCCTGCTAAAATGTAGCAGCTGTTGTACGAATATCTGTGCTAGCTGCAGTGCAGGTCGCAGGAGTTGTTTGTTGGTTACTGAAAAGAAAGTATTTAATTTGTTGGTATAATTTTAAACCACGTGTACACGTTGACGTGACGTGGTAACGGCCGCGACTTACGACTTGAAGGTCATAGGTTCGAAGCTAGAAAGGCGCTTTACTTTGTGTAAATAATGTCATCACCACTGCTCTCAAAACGGTGAAGAAAAACATCGTGAGGAAACGGGCATGTCGAAGACGTAAAAAAAACGTTATGCCGTCAGTTTCGAGTGTCAAACCACTTGAAACTGACAGCATAAGGTTTTTTTTTTTATCTGTCTCTCGTCACATTTTCTGCCTGTTTACTCCTACTACAAGCCGCGTTAAAAAACTTCGATCCAATAAAAAAATTACCTGTATCAATAACAACGGCCAGTTCCGTCCATATTTCGACTGCCTGCAGAGCTCTCTGCAACGCAACGTGCTCTTGAGCAAACGTACGCATCGCCTGCGACAGATCCGGATCTATACTCTGAAATATAACATTCTAAATTCAAAGTACAGTATTTTATTTCACATAAACCTATAGCGTTTTTTTCAAAATCAGAACTAACACCGCCATCTCGTTTTTCAATACATTTCACAAAAGAATAGGGAATAAACACGTAATTTTGTTTTTTCACTAAATTAATATTTGAAAGTAAAAGAAAAGCAAAAAAAAGAAAATACGTTTATTTGCGGTAAACATGACGCAAAAAGAACACAAATTTTAAAAAAGAAACAAGTTTAGGGAAAATATGCGTCACATTCACGCAAAACGGCCATCGCTCAGCATAATGCTGCGACCCTATGCAAGACAGAGCCCCAGCGCTGGTTTTCAGCGACAGCCGGCGTTGACGTTATGACGTCGACCGGAGCAGTATACCATGAAATATAATTAAGATATAAAAATAAAATAAATATGCAATAATTAATTCTACATAAATAAAAAAGTACTTATAATATTTAAAAATGGCAACATTCCGTTAAGTCGGTAATGGACTCGCGCGCGCCGTCGGCTAGAGTAATCTGTGCGCGCAGCTGTCAGAAAACTATTTGTATGACGTTTTGACATCTGGCTACACAATAATTAACATGGCGCATTCGTATGATTCGTATAATTATGCAATGAATGTTATGATTATGATGGAATATGGAATTGTGTAATAACAACAATAATATAAACCCAAGAAAAGTATTAAAAGTTACTAGTAATATAGTTCCTTGCTCTTGTTTCACGTTTATAATTTTATATATGTATATTACGTATGTATATATATATTATTATATATAAGGTCCCATTAAAATAGATGAACAAACTTTTAGAAATCAATCAGATTACCAAAATAAGGACAATGGTAAAAAAATAATAAGAAAAACGCATTAGATACTTACAAGAAAAATAAATCAGCTAACGAAAATACACTAAAAATGCCAACCCAATTTAGTTCCCTATGCCATTTATTATTTTAGGTCAAAATAAAATCACTTTACTCAGTGTTTTTTTTTGCTTGGATATCTTTGGTTAGACGTACTGAGCACTGTGTTGAAATTTGTCCATCTTTTTCAATGGGACCTTGTATATATATATATATATATATATTTTTATATGAATAAGTTTATGCATTATGTATGTATTTATTGTATATGTAAATGGTACACCACTGACTACCTGCAGTATTGTCTCTCCTGTTACCTTTAATCCATCCAAAGGTTGTCTGTAAAAGATTAAGCGATAAGACCGCCCATCGTGTCACCCTATGTAAAATTTCTAAATATATGTCTCTAATTTTTATGGTGTACAATAAAGAGTATTCTATCTATATATCTAACAGTTACATTCAATTACTGTTTGTCGGTCAAATAAACTGACATCCATAACCCAGTTACTGGGAATCACAATAGACACTCCACATTACAGTATCTGGCAGTAAAAAGGTAGAATTTTCTAAAAAAAAAAGCTAATTACATTGATCAACTCAGGACGTACACGGTCAGCATATCTTATTAGCTAGCGCTAACGACTTAGATTAGTGAAGCAAAAATACGGATATTGATAAATTCTTCATTGAGGATGTGGATGAGACCAGTAGTGCTATTCTGTAACCATTTCACCGTGAAAACTTAAGTGAAGTGAGCTCGGAGTGAGCTGTCAGTCCCTAGCAGCAGGTGGAATGGCAGCTCACTTCACTCTCACTTCACCCAAGCTTTCACCGTGAGATTTTTACAGAATAGATCGGCAGGCCCGGGTCGACGGCGCGTTGTGTTCCACGCGCGCCTCAAAGAGATGTCAACAACTGAAGGGGTCTGATAGGGCCGAGGCCTACCGGGGTTGCGGGAAAGTCCGAAAGGGATACCGTGGCCCCTGGCAACGTACAGGCAACTGAAGGAACACGGGTGGGTTTTAGTCAGTAAGAGTCTGACACGCCCTCCCGCTCCGCCCAGAACAGGGACACTGCGAATTCAGTCAATAGGAACGCGTAACTCGTATTTAGAGCGGCGCGATTTTTTTTAAATTCACTATTTCAGCGAACAACGTAGGGTCATATCCCCATAGGTAATAGGTAATACGGGCTGGTTTCCGCAACTCCACGTCAAAGCGCGTATTTTGCGTACGGGTGGGTTAAATCTGTTATTCGATCCACCCCAGCTCCTCAAAGAAGGCCAGCAACGCCTTGGTGTTACTGGTAATCTCGCGTAGGGTATCTGGGTTACCGAAATACTTTGCCCTGTAAGTGGCGACCACCGGGCAGTTTAACAGCACGTGAGCTGCTGTCTCGTCGTCCTCCATGCAGGCTCTGCAGAGCGGACTGTCTGTGACTCCTATGCTCCACATTCCCATAGAAATTATTATGATGCGAGCTTTTAAAATCACAAGTTGAAGCAGATATTTAAATTTATGCGGATGCTCCGCAATTGCGAATGCGGATACGGATATCCGTTACATCCCTACACCAAAATGTAGATAAATTATTTTAAAACTAAATTATTTTTAATAATTATTAGAAATTGCCGTTCTGCAGTACTGGCCATTTCAAATCAAAATAATTTTTGTTTGGCTAAGAATTCTAATTTGAAATTTATTTTATTTTAAAAACATGGATTTTTTTTTTCAAAAGTAGTCATTTGTTTATTGATTAGTGATACAGCGTTGGCAAAGATGCATTGATTGCATGGGTGATTACTTCGATTAATACAAATAAAAAATACATGAAAAAACATCGTTTAAATTTTTTCATACAAAACGTCAATTTCATAGGTAAAGACCTATTATTATACTTACAGCTTCAGTAACTTTCCACCCGTATTTGTTGCTAACTTCAGCTATATCATATTCAGATTTCAGGAATAATAATATGGCCTGTGCTACTCTGATGTCTGAAGAAATTGGTTCCTGAAAAAATCATGACATGGACTGAATTAAAACTTAACCAGAGGACACTTCATTATCTGCTTAGCCTTTTCCCAACATGTCGGGGTCGGCTTCCAGTCTTACCGGATGCAGCTGAATACAAGTACTTCCACAAGCCAGGTGCTGGGTAAGACGCGATACGCCCTAGTAAGACTGGTTGTCAGACTTTCGGGAGGCTTAACGATTATTCTGGAGGACGGAAGGGACTCGGTATGAAGGAAATGGTCACCCATCCACGGACTGAGCGCGGCAAACGTAATTTAACCTTAGATCGACCAGTGCGGCTGTTACTTAATAGAATATTTATCACTGTGCATTACTGTGTGAAATCTGTCTAAACTAAAATATTATTTAGAGGTAAAATGTATTGTTTGTAAGAGATCCGGAGGGAACCCGATTACAATAATACGGATGATGAACAAAAAAAAATTGTTTGTCCGTCAGGTAGATTATAAAAAAATATTAGACACGTATTTTTTCTTTTTTACGTAATCAAAAGATTACGGCGATACATTCGTGTTAAAATGTGGCATGCCGTCACGCCTTGGTAGATATTTATACTGAGTTTTGACGTAGCGAGCCCCCACTCCCCAACTTTAATGCGTTTTATCTAAGTCATTTTTTATGGTTCCTTACCCAAAGGGTGAAATGGGACCCTATTACTAAGACTCAGCTGTCCGTCTGTCACCAGGCTGTATCTCATGAACCGTGATAGTTAGACAGTTGAAATTTTCACAGATGATGTATTTCTGTTGCCGCTATAACAACAAATACTAAAAACAAATAAAATAAATATTTAAGGGGGCTCCCATACTACAAATGTAATGGCATGGAACCCTTCGTGGGCGAGTCCGACTCGCACTTGGCCGGTTTTTTATACTGAGTTTTGACGCAGCGCACCCCCCCCCCCTCCCCACTCTCGTCATTCAAGTCATTTTTTATTAATATGATAAAGCAAAAAATACGTGTCTAATATATTTTTATCATCTGAATTATTATTCCTACTGTGTGATATAGTTGACTCAAACGCGGACGGAAGTCACGAGAAGAAGCTATTTGGGAATAAAATATAATAGATCTATACTTACAGGCATTTTATCGATCCTTTCTAATAAGTCGTTGACTATAACTTTAAAATAATCACTATGTATCGTTCTTACTGCCGCAGGAGTGACAGATATCACTTCTAGTAATGTCCACAGAAGTAATTCCGGGTCTTCAACTGAAAATAATGGTGTCATAACATGAAATTTTAATTTCCTATGAGGCGCATATGTGCCCTGGGGGCGTATTATGAAGTATTAATTCCATCATTACATCACAGTAGCCTGCAAAACTCTCAGAGGACGCATTTTAAAAGAGTAACGGTGGAGTTTCTTGCCCATTGTTCTCCATGCGAAAACTACCTTTTGGAAGGGGCGACTAGGATATCAATTCATTTTTTTGGAAAATTTTTGACGTTCAAAAGTGCTTTATATGGGCCTATTTGAAATAAATGATTTGACTTTGACTTTTAATGAATGCGCCTGTTTTTCGGAACCATAAATTAAATTACTATTTTGGGGTCCTAAAAGTACGAAATAGCCAATATCGGGATAAAAAGTATCCTATGTCCTAACCCAGGCCATGGTCTACCCATGCGCCAAATTTCGTTCAAATCTGTTCAGCCGTTTTAGCGTGAAAGCGTAACAAACAAACACATAAACAAACTCACTTTCGGATTTATAATATTAGTTAGAATTAAAATTAGGATACAAGTATCCGGCCCTTAATATGGCACATCGTGTTGTAGAAAAAGTTCCACTTTGTCTCGTGTCGTCACTGTCACTCATACCAGCATTACAGTCTCTTTCTACATATTAACATGCGGATACTGTGCACTGCTACAAAGATCTTTTGGCGCTCGAACGACTTTGATAGGAGGGCGCTGTTGGTAAACATTTGTGCAATTGTTTTGGTGAAATGTATTGAAAAACAAGATGGCGGCATTAGTTCCGATTTTGGCCACGCGCCATAAGATCTTTGTACAGTTATTCCTATGTTTATAATACCTGTCATCCATTTCTCTTGTCTGCCATTCAGTAACGAGTTTAGGGACTGCCAAACTCCGGCCACGGGAGCTATGGATGGCCATAGCTTGCAGTACATTTCAAACTCATGTTTTAGAAGTAAACTGAAAAATAAAATACTGTTGTGGGTTCTTCTTTAATCGGCGAATTCTTTGACTCACTTATGTGTGCCTCGGCCCACATTCTCACGTTCGTCCATCAATGCCCCTTTTGCAGGCCGCGGCAGTAATGTACTATTTCTACAAATTTGCTTGCCAGCATGTTTGGTAGCGGAGCTAACTGCCCAGGGTACCGCTAGCGATATAAGTTGGAAAATCTAGCCAGAAAATTGTAACTTATAAAACAACTGAAAAACATAGGTACCTGAATTTCACATCTTTCAAAAACGGTGTCAAATCACCATAGAGTTTCTGATCCATCACCATTTTACAAGCATCGACCACCGATACTGGTTGTAAATCATCATTTTGGTCTTCATCATCATCATCAATTTCATCATTTTTCAACGCTTTAGCTTTGATATCCATCACTAAACTCATACACTTATCCAAATTCAGTTCTTTTGAAAATAATAGGCTCAAAAAGGCATCCAAAAGAGCATTTTCGTGCTTCTTGTAATCTAACTCACAAATGCTTTTGTTGTAAAATGCTCGCGCTACATTTTTGTACTCAAACTCACTCTTGCTTATACTCAACTCATTTTTTATATAAATTTCGAATAAATTGATTGAGAAATCATACTTTTGATTCTTATTTAGTAAGATAGCAGTATTATGTGTGTCGGTTTGCAATTTCCGATAGCATTTTTCATAGTTTACACAGCCTAGTTTTTTTAATTCAGCCATAATTGTGTATTGTTTGTGTATAACTGTGTTATAGAGAGGCAATAAGTTATTTAAATCAGAGTTATTCTGCACAGAATTTGTAATGAAATGTTTCAATAAAAAAGAGAGTCTCAAAGCGTCATGAAGACCTGTTTTAACTTTACAATTCTCACATTTCAACAACTGATCACAGTTTTGCAATTCATTCAGTAATTTTATCATGAAATTCAAGCAATTTTCCTGTATCTCTCCTCTAAAATTGATTTTAATTGAATTATTTACTGAGTATTCAATGAAGAGTCTTAGAAATTGACCTATGAAAGGGTATGTAGCTACCATTGTGTCTTTATAACCCAGTTTTAAAGTAATTTCGCAGGAAACGGTTAGATTCTTGAATACAGCGTCCAAATAAGTGGTTTTATTAACAAAGATATCGCAGAAGGAATTTAAATAGAAACTCTGTAAGCAGTGGAATATGTCTGATTGATGTCCAAGCAATGTGATCGCTGTCCTGACAGCTACACTTAAAGCGGACTCCTTAAAACGATTCTTTGATGAATTCTCAGCAATCACATACAAACAGTCACTGAGTTTTACATATAAATCCAAAGTATCCCTTTCTTTTATCTTTTTGAACGCACTCAAGTCAGTTTTTCTTGAAAATTTCTCAAATATTTCAATGTAAAATCCATTCAGTTGTTCCGCATAAGATTCGCTGTATATGAAGTGAAGTTTTTTTACTAAAAACACTAAAACATTTGCGCAAAACTGTGCTGTATCATAAATATCTAGCGTTTTGAGCACATCTTCGGTTAGCTTTGGTAACAGTTTGTGTATTGCCTTGCCTTTTAATTTTTCTATGTATATCAGTCGGTCTGCAATAATATTCCAGTATGTTTTATAATATTCTTTTAGTAGATTCTTTGAGTCTGCCTCGAACGCCATGAAAGATAGTTTGAGTATTAGTTCTGGTGGTACTGGTGCGTTCTGAAATTAAAAACATTGGATTAATCCTTAGGAAAACCACAGGTTCTTTGGGGTTGCTTCCGTCCAAGTCTCCTTTATTGTAGAATATGAGTGAGATATTTAAGTACAGTTTAAGATGATAATTTCCTCTCAGATTATAAACTTAACAATAGGCAATAGGGATGATGACTAGGTCAAAAAAAAGCAATTCTATTTAGTCCGTCAGTCAGATAATAAAAATATATTAGACGTATTTTTTGGTTTATCATATTAATAAAAAATGACTTAGATAAAATGCATTAAAGTTGGGGAGTGGGGGGTTGCTACGTAACAAGTAAGTATAAAATCTACATACTCGTGACGTCATGGCACATTTTAACGGAATGTATCGCCGTAATCTATTGTAAAAGATTTTTTTTTTAAATCATCATCATCATAATTTCTGCCGAAACACGTCCACTGCTGGACATAGGCCTCCCCCAAGCACCGCCACTTCGACCGATTCTGTGCCTCCCGCATCCAGCGGATTCCTGCGGCCTTTGCAAGATCATCGGTCCATCTTGTGGGAGGCCTTCCAACGCTACGTCAAAATACGTGTCCAATATTTTTTAATAATACAAATGACGGACAAAAAAAAACTTTTTGTCGTCATCGCTATTGGGTAGAGAAGAATACATATATATGTCTAGTCTATCAAAGTGGGTAACATTTACAATATTTATGCTCTCAGGTATGTCACAAACGAGAGAATTCACAAGGATTTAAAGATAAAAACTGTCAAAGAGGAAATTAAAAGTTCACCCAAATCAATTGGCAATGAAACTAATGACAAACCTAGTTACCTTCATAAGACGGCAACGAAAGGCGCCCTGTGACTTACTTACAACCAGCATGAATGGGCTGTAGTATCGATCGGATGAAGCAGTGATCATTCTTTCAAGACCAGGATCAATCATCTACCTATTGCTAACAGCATTGCATTAAACAGGAGACAAAAAAAAATGTTTTTTTTTTTCCTCTTAGTGAATGTATTATTATGAGAATACAGTTATCTCAAAAATCAATACCTCATGGCTGCTGCAGCTGGATTTGTTCCCTTGGCTGGGAACAAACCCAATTACAAAACATAACTGTTGAAATGCGCGTGTTTCTATTGGATGCACTTCTGCCTATGCCTATCCCTTCTAGGATAACAGGCGTGCTGTTATTTTTTTTTTTCTCCAGAAACACAGGATAGTACAGAAGTTTCACTCCGCAAAATCATTTAAATAATAAGCGACTCTTGCTTCGACACAATAAAGTGCATTTCAGGTCACACAGCGCTAATTACCTACAGTTACATTCAGCTAGAACTTGCCTCTCTTTCTACTACGTTTCGCTCACTGAATAGGCCCGACAAGACGAGCCCGCCGCCGCTTACTTGTAGCTTCATACCTAAAATGCAGAGTACGCCTTCTGTACTATTCTGTGCCAGAACCCAGGATCTCAAGCTTAGCAGTCACTTTTGTGGCCTAGATTAGCTCAATATGTCCAGCTGAATGGAGGAGAATAATAAGTTTGCAATATAACATACCTTCTTAACAACATATCTATGTATATGGTAGATACAGGCCAATGTCTTGACCTGTTCTGGCTTGTTCAGCCCTCTGGTCTCTCTGATACAGTCTATGGTCAAAGTGAGCAAGTCTTTGGTGTCTATGCTGTCCCTCCATGTTGGCGCTTTGTCTAGGTTCCTGAAAAATAGACAATTGACGAATGATATTTATTGACTGTACTGGCTTCTGCCCTCGACTTAGTTCGCAGGCAAGTCCTAAGATACTTAAAACAGCCAGATTTTTATAAAACTTCTTCAGCCCACCGCGTCGCATCGCCCGCCCGCGCTGACTTTTTGTCTTTTTGCTCGGCTCCTAAGGGTCGTAGCGTGATGTTAAGTAGCCTTTAATCCTTCCTTACGAATCACTCCGTCCATTGTGAAAACCGTATGAAAATCCATTCGGTAGTTTTTGAGTTTATCGCATTCAGACAGATAGACAGACGCGGCAGGAGGACTTTGTTTTACAATATGTAGTGAAGTGTACTAACACTTTTTAACTAGATGAGGTGTTTGCAGATCATGTGAGGACAAATTTATTATGTTTAATTAAGTCTCTTCATAGAATGTGAACTTCTTATAGTATAAAATACTTATAGATAGGGTTTTCATAAGTCCTGTATATACGGGACTGTCACCCTATTTGTGTGATGTGCTCCATATTGCTACTCGTTCCGTTTTCTCCTAAATAAGCGTGTAGTCTCGGTGCCAAGAGGTGCGGGATCAAGAAATACTGTGCACGGGAGTAGTGTAGTTCATTTAACTTATTTTGGTGTATTAGTTAATATTATTGGTTACACTTGATTATTAAAAATGTTTTTTCTTTTATGATAATAATCCACTATCAGTAATTACCCACGTAATAGGGAAGTCAATAAAAAATTGGACACATATTCTTTTCTTTTTTTACGTAATAACGAGATTATGGCAAAACATTGAGTAGGCAATACATTAAAATGTGTTAAGAAGCTTTTTTTTTTTTCTTGTCTAGGGCATCTCGTAGTTGACTTCTGAGGTCATGACTACTTAACGGGGCTTTCCTGCGGCTGCCTTAAGCTACTACACTCAAAGCCTCCAGCCAGGGGCAAAAACTATTCTAATTAAAACTAGGCGAGCGCTCGCTAAGGGCACCCCCTGTGGGGTACGGGCTTAGGGCGTTGCTGGAGGGAGGACAGCAAGATGGGACAGGCTGGATCAAAGATATTTCATGATTATTAATCGGGGAATTTAAAGCTACAGGCTCAGCATCGCAAAAAATACTTGTCTCTATTATTAAATATATATGTTTTTATTATTAAATAAGTAGTATAGATTTTTTTTTTCCCCATTCCACATCCTGTATCAGTGCCGAACTATGGCAACCCTATTTATAGATAAACAGATAAGACAAAGATGTGTTACTGCACTTCTATTTCCCAGCTTAATTAAATTCATAATCAATAATCATTATCATTAATCTTTACAAATATATATTTCAAATTCACTTTTTATCTTGCTCGCACCATACTGCTCACTGAGGGAGTGAGAGCGAGACGAAGTGGGTTCTGGCGGCTACAAGGTAAGACTTTAATGCATTTGATTTAAAATCCTAACTTGAATGACAAGTATAGTCGCATATAGTCACAGGCACTAACTTGACAAGAATCGTAGAATTTGCTATTGCTTGATTTTCTTAACAGACATGTTCAAAAATAAATTATGGCAGTAACCATAGAATAATGACATGCAATAAAATTGTAGTTTTTATTGTTGCACTAATTGTACATGCACAAACTTGGGAGTAAGTTTGTGTATGTCATCATACGCCAAAACCTTGCCAAGTTACGTACTGGCGACTGTATTTGACGTGTCGGATCGGTGCTGTTATAATGAGCACTGAACAAAAACATACTTTTTATTCTATTTTTGATTCACAACAAACTGCCAGATGATATAGAAAAGTTATGTGACATGCCAAAATTTAAAAAGAAACTACACAAACTTAATAAGTACCTATAAAATGTTATTATAATGTCAAAATTGAATCCTATTTAGGTATTTATAGGATAAAATTTTTGCAACAGAATAATACATAATTAAAGAATACTTACAGACGATCCTCCCAGAAGAGGCCTATATTCACCAATCAACAACCTCTGATTGAATCGATTTTAAATAGAAAAACTTTAAAATTACCTTAAATCTAGTGAGTTATGTATTAAGACTTACCTGCACAATAAACAAAGTACGTTCAACGAGAAAGAACCTCTTTCTTTCGAAGACAACTTGGATGCAATCGTTTTGTAATCGTTGTAAACTTTTGCCAAGTTAGTAAAGTCTTTCTCATCGCCATTCGCTTTGATTTTCACCAGGAAATCATTGGCTTCCATGTTAATAAAGTGTTTATTAATTAAACATCACACAATTAAAACTTTTAAGCCTGTATTTGCAATATTTTGTAGAGAAATTACACGGAAACGAATCAGACTTTTGTACTTCAGCCGTTATATTTTGATTTTTAAACGTCAAGTGTCAAGTTCTCGACTCGTCGTCGGTGTTGCAATCAAGGAAAAAATGATTTAGTTGTTTTTTTTTTTTGCACCAATCAGAAGTAAGCTATTTGAAGGATTCCTTCTATTGCGTTTCGTTTCCGAATTCATTCTTTTAGAAGACATCCGAATTCGTTATTACTTGAAGTTATTTTATGACAAAAAAACTTTGCGTCTATCGAGCTATTTAATGTTCCACTCTTCAGCATAAAAAACAACAACGGTTGAAAGATATCACCAGCGACGTGTCATCATTCCCGATTTATTTGGTGACGGTGCACCATCCCTTGATACAATACTTCTCGAGCCATAATAATCTTTCACACAGTCTATCCATCATTGTTTCTTTGGTCGTTCTTCTGGAATTAGTAATTTAGTTTAGATATTCTTTCTCCACTCATATGTATAGCCATCTACATTCATACTCAAAACCACAAAACCCATGCACCAAACTTTAGCTCAGCTACCGCCATCGCCAGCTACGTGTGTGGCTACGTGTAAAGAAACGAAATTATACGTTTTGTTTTAGCAACAAGGAAAATGTAGTTTCAATGCTTTTTAAACTATTTTTTTCCGTTTTGTCTTGACATACACGACCATAATCATTTATATAACGAAAATGAGTAAAATAATTAGCACTATTTTACTAATAAGTAAAACGTTTTACAAAAAAAAATAAAAAACATCGTTTTGTTAGCAATCAAGCGAGGTGGAGTGAATTTTGTCTTGTGTCAAAAAAGCCGCCATTTCTCGTTATCACATTTCATATTCGCTCGCGTTCCGGCGATTTTGTACTCAAAGAAAAAGAATATGAAAACAATGTGTAATCATTAAATATAGTTCAAGGCAGCGTATATAAGATTACGAAGCGAAGATATCCTAAGTAAACGCTATAGTTTATCCTGGATTTACACGGTAATTCGTTTTTTTAAGCTAGGTATATATAGTTATGGATTAAAGAGTTTTTTTATGTTTTCTGAAGCAACAAATAAAATTATGAAAAGGTTATGTACATAGATGCAATTTTAACATGATATTTAAGCAAATCCCTCGTGGAACTAAGCGTCCAACTATATAATTCTCACATATACCTATTGTACACGAGAGAGGTACAATTCTAGTGTCAGCGTGTATTAAAAACCTTTTAAAACAGAAAATATCTAAATAAATAAACATCAATGTACAGTGTTATGTACGTAGATAAAATAACATCCGAAAATCTAGTAGTAATCTAGGGTGCCTGTGGTACTTAGTTCACCCACAAATTCACCAGCTATCTAAAAACCCCATGCAATACAAACCTAATAATATTCAAATAAGAATTATAACCATAGATCATTTTTCCTTTTCAGCAGCCAGCCAAAATGGTGTTGCCAGCGAGATACTACATTCTGCTTTCTCTACAAGTTTCCTCATACTTCTTAGCATCAAAACTCATATTCAACAGCGTCCACAAAGCAACGCAGACAGTTATTGACGAACATTTCCATATACCGCAAGGATTATCCTACTGTACTGGTAACTTCTCACACTGGGACCCAAAAATAACAACACTTCCTGGCTTGTATTTGGTCTCCTCTTTGATCGGTTTATTTGTTGAATGCAATACATACAATCTACGCTTCGTGAATCTCATTGCATCATGCATTAACTTAATTTTATTTTCTAGTATACTTAAATATGTGTATTATGGCGACAAGAATCATATGAAGATTATTCTGCAGGCTCTGAATTTAGCAATACTGCCCCCTTTGTATTTCTTTTCTCATGTTTATTATACTGATATACTTTCACTAACTTTTCTTCTGATGTTTTCAAGACTATGTTTAACGAATAGATACTTAATTTTCATCTTAATATTTGGTATTTCTTCTATAATAATGAGGCAGACAAACGTAGTGTGGGTTGCAATGGTTTTCGGTCACAAGTTATTAGATTTACTGATCAAAAGCTCAAGGGTTTTCGGTAATCAATATATCAATGATGTAAAACTCAGCAAGCGGTCAATGATAGCCAAAGATGTTGATAAGTCTAAGTTGAAACGGTATTATGGTATGTGGGACGTATACTGTGCAGCAAAATACCATGTGTCAACTCATCTTTCTACCTTCTTTAAGTTTGTAACATTCCATGATGCTACTGTTCTGCTCACACATATGATTATACTGAGTGGGTTCGTAGCATTTGTGTATATCAACGGTTCTATAGTAGTAGGTGATAAGACTGCTCATGAAGCGACCATCCACTTACCGCAGTTGCTATATTTTCTTGTTTTCTACGGAGTATTCGGTTTTCCATATGTTGTTTACAAGCTGCAGTCAACCTTAAAACTCATGTTAAAAGAGAAAATTCTTGTATTATTATGCGGTATCATCTTTACTTTGATGGTCCACCATAACACCTTAGTCCATCCATACTTACTCGCAGATAACAGACATTTTACCTTCTACATATGGAACCGCTGGTACGGAAAGTATGACCATGCCGTCTACACAATGGTGCCCATATATATTTTCTTACTATTTAGCATCTATGACAATTTAAAAGATCAAAACTGTATTTCGTTCCTTTTGCCGTACACCGTTAGCTTAGTTTTAGCTCTCGCGTTGCAAAGGTTGATAGAAATCCGTTATTTCTTGATCCCCTACATAGTTTTAAGGTTGAGGTTTGCTCGGCCATCGTTTCCAGTGGTAATGGCAGAATTTTTGTGGTATCTCATAATAAACACAGCTGCGTTCTTTATATTCTTTGAGAGACAAGTAATTTGGCAAGATTTTGATTATGTGCAGCGAATAATGTGGTGAATTTTTTAGTTTTAGGTAAATAATTAATTTTGTATGTGAATTTTCTAGTCTGCAGACTGGACAAATAATGCCTGAGGCTATTGGTTTGTTAGACAAATCTTCTCAAGGGTTTTTAATATTAGTTGAGTCCACTAATGTATTACCAGTGTTAGTCTGAAATCGTTTGCACAAATATACACCAGCTGTCTTTTAGGGCAAAATTTAGACTTAACTTTTACCTTACTTTACTTTTAGTTGGCGTTATATACAAATATCAACATTATTCTTATAATAATAAGGTTCTTATTCACATCTTCTCATAGGAATTTAAATATTATTCTCAAGAATCTTGTTAGTATAAAACGCAACTTTTATTTAGCAAAGGCAGTCACTGTGAATTGTGTGTAACTTTTATCATGAGACCAAGTACGAAAGATCAATAAAAACTCTTCCAAATTGCCATACATCATCCCCATAAAGATGACAAAAAATAAAAGTTATAAAAACTAAAACCCAATTACTACAAAAATGCAAAAAATTTTTTTAGTTCATCTCTTTGTCTTCTAGAGGGCGCCATATTAAATTTAATGTGACGTCACAGCTTATAACCAGCGAACGATCGAACGAACGGAAGCGTCCTCGCTTCCAACGAAACCTTATTTGTCAAAGTAGTTTAGAAGTTAAGAGGGAACAGATGAACATACATACATAATGGTCAAAATCATAACCCTTCTTTTTTGCTTCGCCGTAGTCGGGTAAAAAGTCCGTCAAAGAAGATACGGGCCTGTCCGAAAGTATTTCGAAACTTCGGAGCGAATCCTCCAACCAATTAATTAACTTTTTTAGACGGTCAAAAACACATCGGGAGTAGGGACAACTCTCAAATCGACTTCCAATCAATCGAGAGATCCGAGTTCCATTCGAATTGTTCTAAATTCTAACGGATAGTTTTCGGATTTAGTGGCGCAACCCTTGATAAAAATAGTACACACGGCTAAACATCAAGCTATACATTTCCAGTTTATGCTGATCTCGCATTGTATAGGATTTCCGTACGTCAGTTTATACTGGAAATGTATAGCTTGATGTGTAGCCGTGTATACTACGGGCACTTCGGATCGTCATTGCTCGGATTCGAATCGGATGCAGTGCGCAAACGCTCTAAGTCGTCATCTCGGTAGTCACTCCGTTTCTATCCATATCATCTTTCACACAGTCCATCCATCGTTTCTTTGGGCTTCCTCCTACTCTTAGCCATCGATATTCATACTCAAAAACTGATATAAGACCTGGAGCAAAAAAAAATGGTGATTAAGACCGAGGCCGTCATTGAAATTGACCTCGGGTAATTCAAAACTATTCTGAATGTAGGTAGGTAATTCATGTCGAATCAAAGAAAAACTTAAGTTAATTACTTAGTTATGATATATTTTGTATTTAATTATCTATACTTAGCATCATAATGCATGAAAATACAATTCACAATTTGGTTCATAAAAAATATTTTTTTATTATTATATTATGTTAAAAGACAACTATCAGCAATGTACAATTAAAATACATATATTAATTATTATAAAATAGAAATGGATTTTTAAAATAAATAAATGCATTAAAAGCTATACAATGTCGCCCATGCGCATGTGACCGCCCGTAATATTCTGAATATTCATGAAAAAATGTCGAAAATAAACTTCAAAAGGGGGGGTCTATCTATAACATTTTTCATGTTATTCAATTTTTAATTTTTTAAGTAGAGTTTGTAGATTTGCTTTCTATTTTTTGACACATCTCCGAAGTTTTTGGGTCGATTTGGATTCTGTTTATTATTTCCAAAAGCTTATGAGTTATTTTAACAGGTTAATTAACATTTTTACTAAAAATTATCGACTACGAAAAAAAAGACGGAATCGAAGTCATTTTTTCGGTAAAAAATTGTGTATTTATTTTAAAAAAACTAGTGTAAGTACATAAATTATCCCGATAGGACGATTTTTTTAATTATTATTTGTAATCTACTACATAACAGCTAAAAATTCACAGATCATTATTAAACCAAACTGTAACTAAATCCAAAGTAAAACTCTAAAACTCTAAGGGTCAAATTTAGGAAAAGAAAATGTGAAAGTCAATTAAATGTCCCCGCTCTTAGCAGTGAGTACTAAAAGGTTAAACTAATAAGGAGGACGATAATGGAAATAAAAACAAACAAGCAATAGCCAGATTTTTACTTAAAAAAATAAAAAATACAAGAATTTTAATTAATTAGATTTTTGAAATGGCCCCTACCCTCCTGTAAACAAACTAAAGCCCTCATGGCAACACTTTTTATTGTACGACGTAATTCTTCACGGTTTTCTTTCATTTCTGCAGCCGCAGCAAAAATCCTAGCCGTTAATTGCTCGCGGCTTTCAATGGGCACGGCATACATTTTTTGTTTCATGAAGCCCCAAAGATAAAAATCTAAGGGTGTAAGGTCGGGAGATTGCGGCGGCCAAGCAATGGAACCTCCTCTGCCAATCCATCGCGGATAGTTTTGATTTAAATAATCACGAACTAGTCGTGCGAAGTGTGCTGGAGCTCCATCTAATTGCAGATACATCCGCCTTCTTGTTTCGAAAATCTAATTAATTAAAATTCTTGTATTTTTTATTTTTTTAAGTAAAAATCTGGCTATTGCTTGTTTGTTTTTATTTCCATTATCGTCCTCCTTATTAGTTTAACCTTTTAGTACTCACTGCTAAGAGCGGGGACATTTAATTGACTTTCACATTTTCTTTTCCTAAATTTGACCCTTAGAGTTTTAGAGTTTTACTTTGGATTTAATTACAGTTTGGTTTAATAATGATCTGTGAATTTTTAGCTGTTATGTAGTAGATTACAAATAATAATTAAAAAAGTCGTCCTATGGGGATAATTTATGGACTTACACTAGTTTTTTTAAAATAAATACACAATTTTTTACCGAAAAAATGACTTCGATTCCGTCTTTTTTTTCGTAGTCGATAAATTTTAGTAAAAATATTAATTAACCTGTTAAAATAACTCATAAGCTTTTGGAAATAATAAACAGAATCCAAATCGACCCAAAAACTTCGGAGATGTGTCAAAAAATAGAAAGCAAATCTACAAACTCTACTTAAAAAATTAAAAATTGAATAACGTGAAAAATGTTATAGATAGACCCCCCCTTTTGAAGTTTATTTTCGACATTTTTTCATGAATATTCAGAATATTACGGGTGGTCACATGCGCATGGGCGACATTGTATAATTATATTATGTATCACTGAAATTAATAATTATGTTTATGTAGTAGTTTGCACATACAAGTTATTAAATAATAATCTTCCTTTAAAAATGCTCAAATATTTTGATAATAAATATATCATCATGAGGACACCAGTACTCTAATTACGTAATAATAATAATAAATTATTTATTCAGAGTAACCATGAGACTCAGTGTTAGTAACAATAAAAATACACGATCAATCGGAATTTGTAAAATTATAAGTTCGCAAAAAAACTGCTCAACAACGTAAATAACGTAATAAATGTTGTTGAACTGTCAAAATGAAACAAATTTGTCGTAATCGCTTACAAAAATGTGTTGCGTAATTAGAAAGCTGGACTTATAGTTAATATTAGTCTGAAATCGCCAGCCCGTCTTGAGCTAGCGTGGTGATCAATGCTCGTGTCTTCTGTGCATGAGAAGAGGCCTGCAGTGAGACAATTGGTTGGTTATTATATCAAATTCCTGACAGCAGTTTTTGAGATGTAACTCCAAAACCAGACTGTTTTTTTTTTGTTATTTGAATGTTAAAAACCGACCAATTGCGAGTTGGACACGAAGGGTTCTGTACTACAACACATTTTAACCTTATTTTATTATTTGTTGAAATCTGTAACGCGTGAAAATGTTAACTGTCTATGTCTCTCTATTACGGGTCATGAGATACAGCCCGCTGACAGACAAACTGACAGCGGACGCTTAGTAATAGAGTTCCGTTAAGGGCTATATTTCCAGCTCCCAGTTTAACTTTAGTCTACCCAGTAAGTTTCATACGAATGTGAACTTAATTTGTATAATTATAATGTTATATTCGTATGAGAACGAGAACAAGCGTTGCATAGAAAAATGATCATTAATGATTTAAGAGTAAAGTTCACATTCATATGAGACGCTTACTTTGCTCTTGCGCTTACTTTAGTACTGTGGTCTCAATGTATTTAGAAAAAGTCAATTTTTATGTGCCAATTTGGTAGAAGAAATATTATTAATATTGTAACAGAAAAATCTATGAATGATTTTATGGGAGCACCGAGCTTTTGCCGGTAAGTTTAATGCGAGATAATGCGGAAATGTGCGGTTCGCGCGCTAATTTTGCAAAATACCTAAATTTCGTATTATTAAAACAAATAGGTACACATTTTGAAAATGTAAAATGTAGTTTTTTTACACCGTACGTACTAAGGGTTTACGTTGTTTTTTAGAAATTACTTTGGTTTTTTTTCTATCTAGGAAACTACAAGTAATCGTGTTTCTAAAGTGTACAATATCTTACAAATTAATTCCGTAACTAAAGGTTAAGGGAGAAGCGCTAAGGTAGCCCGCGGAATTCAATAATTACGTTTTTTGCAATTTGCTGGTCAGTGTCAGGTGTATCTTGATTAAAATATGATTCGCGACCGTAATAAATATGGCTTTACAGAATTAATAAGCATTAGAATCAGCAATACAACTCCTTAAGTTAGAATAATCCTAAAATGTCATGATTTCATGAAATAGTCATTCAATAGGATTATATGAATTCTATAAATAAATATTTGATACGGCCGCGAATCATATTTAGATCAAGATACACCTGGCACTGACCAGCAACATACATACAACCTGTACCTTAATTACGTAATACACGATCAATCGGAATTTGAATAGTTTTGATACAAATTGCTAATCCATTGCTACTACACAAGT
Organism: Xanthia icteritia; assembly: GCA_949128155.2. Lineage (NCBI taxonomy): Eukaryota > Metazoa > Arthropoda > Insecta > Lepidoptera > Noctuidae > Xanthia > Xanthia icteritia. The sequence continues at coordinate 3,950,681 of OY855862.1, read as the reverse complement.
TCGAAAAAAAAAAAATCTGATCGGCAACGTAAATAACGCAATGATTGTTGTTGAACTGTGACAGTTCAACAACAATCATTGCGTTATTTACGTTGTCGATCAGATTTTTTTGAAAATGAAACAAATTGTTCGTAATCGTTTACAAAAATGTCTTACGTAATTAGATATCTGATACTGACTTGTATATTACAAAAAACGTAAGAAAATTTGAATTTTGCTACCCTGACCCTTTCTCCCTAAGTGATAACTATGCAGCAAGAGATCAAACGAACATAATTATTTCACAATTTCCTCGGTACGCTTTTAATTGGAGCAGTCTGATACTGATTTTCTCACATAACATAACTGGCTAAATGTGGGTGTACTCTCAGCCTACCCCTTAGGGGATACAAGCGTGATGCTGTTTTGTGGAGAAAGCATTTCTTTAATATTTAAGTTGATTATAAATGAAGATACGAAGTCATTTAATTATTAGGTATATTTTGATAATTTTTTCTTTCTTCTAATTATATTTTTCTATAAGTTAATAAATTATTTTTGTAATAAATCGAATTGAATTGAGATCTTTTGTATTTTTATTGTTTAACCTGAATTTACAAAGGCATGTATTTATTTAATCAAATCTGTAATAATTCCCATTTTGCGCTCCTAAAATTATTATTGAAGTCTAATAATTGTGAGCACCATGTATCTATCACATAACTAGTTTATCTGTTGTTGCTTCATTTTAATTATTTTTACCTATTGTGGTATAATCATTTTATTCTAGATGCATCGTCCTCACATATAATTATATAACTAATGTACTTATACAAAATATTGTAAAACATTTTAACGGTGGAGTTTCTTGCCCATTCTTCTCCATGCGAAAACTACCTTTTGGAAGGGGCGACTAGCATCAATTCATTTTTTTGTAAATTTTTGACGTTCAAAAGTGCCTTATAAGGGCCTATTTGAAATAAATGATTTGACTTTGAATTATAATGAATGCGCCTGTTTTTCGGAACCATAAATTAAATGACTATTTTGGGGTCCTAAAAGTACGAAATAGCCAAATAACTACGGTCAATTTGGGTGTAGCGCTCGCCGTCTGCTTCCGCGTTCTAACCTAACCTGACCCATTTGGTTGGGCGCCCTAGCTTAGATACCGCGACCAATTCTGCTCGCGCGTGGTTGGTCACAGTTCTAACATAACTGGTCTGGGTACCTTAGCTTTGTTACTGCGACCAACTGTGAGAAAAGGCCAGAACGTAAAAAAAAAGGCTCAATTATTAAAATACTAACTTTGGCCCAGGACTTCGCCCGCGTGGATGTCGGATAATATCCCACGGGAACTTGCTACCGGGATTAAAAGTACCCTATGTTAAAATCCACGTTATAAAATATCTGTGTGCCAAATTTCATCCAATTCCGTTCATTCGTTTTTGCGCCAATCCGGAAAATAGGTACTTACATCCAGACAGGGACAAAAAATCTACGTTCAATTTCAATATTCAAAAAAGTGTCCATTATTAGAAGCGCAAAAAGTTAATTATTACCTATTTAAAAATGTCTGTCGAAATGTTTATAAGAGGGATTTAGAACAATCAGAGCAAAAAAAAAACTGGTAAGTATCAAAACATTTATTAAACATCAAATAGAAAAACACAGCCATTACAATTATATATATTTATATAGTAAAAGAAAAGAAAGATTTTTTTTTAATACTTAGTATTATTTATGTAAATATTACATTAATAGATTACAATAGTTCAGTCAGGGTTGGATGGAACACACATTTTTTTTGTTTTTTTTAATTATTTTTGGTATTTTTTTTGTTGTATAAGAAATATGTACTTAAATAAAATAAAAATCTTTATTGCAGACCACATGATCCATAAAAAAGCACAATTTGAAAATAATAAGTTTAACAATAAAATGGCACAATACACATAAACTCACGAACTCACACACTCTTATTATGTTTTAATAAATGTTTGTTATAGTAGGTATTCATTATAATTAAGTAATAATAAATCATCCAACCCTGCTTTATAAACTTAGTTTAAACCTAAGGCGTCCCACAGACTATAGGACGCGTACCTGCGCGGGAGCGCGTTGCTCCTGTCAAGGGGTTGCGCAGGAGGGCGCTTCCATACGGAACGGTAGGTAGCGCAGCGCTGCGTTGGTGGTACCGTTAGAACCTTTAGTGGGGCCTTTCTAGGCTTCGTCTTTAGGATGGCGCGTCTCACCGCGCTAGGCGAGAAGTTTTCAGTTGGCGCTACACGCGTATTTTACATACAAACTGAGCTATTTGCGTACATTATTGTAATTTAGCCGATACTGTCCCATGGCTGGGCAAAGTCTCCCCCAAGTCCTTCCGGGAACTCTCCCGCGCCAGCCCGAATCATGCCCTCACGCGTCCGGGTCGTCTATAGTCCGCGCGCGACAAAATTGGCAGATTTTACGCCCAGAATGCAACGCATCGCTAAAAACCTCGAGGCGGGTGCGGCACAGCTGGGCGGCAATATCAAATGTAATTACGTAGATATATCTGGGCTTAGCTAGAATTGTGCCGACACGAACATGATTAAACGAGGGTAGATGCCGAACGGATTTTACCGATCGGCACAAGCCGAATGAAAGTCGAATGCGTGTAGTAATTGCTTCGGGTCGGTATTGCTGTTCAACAAACACTGCCGACCCGAACACGTGTGTAGCACCACTTGAAGCGTCAGCGCAGACAGACCAGCAAAATGTTCGAACACGTTCTTTGCTATCAAATTTTGAGTGAAAATATGCGCGGGCATGCTCTAAAACGCCTCAGAGAATCATCTCTTGCTAGCTATTTTGAACTCTATTTCAGTTGTGATTAAGTTCATTATCCATGAAACACTCTTCGAGCATTTAGCTGCTCACTCTGCCCTAACCCTAAAGATACTCCCTAACAAAATGTTCATGTATTAGTATTTGGGTGAACGTAGTAACAGTGTTGCTGTTACAAGAGTTGTCATTATTTGGGGCTGAGGAGACAATGCCTCTGAGGTAGTAGCGTTCTGTGCCTCGTTCTGACTCAGGGAACGCTAGCCCGCCGCCGCTGTCGCCCCTGCATAACGCTGTAATACCTGAAAACAGTGAGGTTGAACGTCAAAAGTAAGGATCATCTGCCTGCCTTTTCCGAACTATGTTGGGGTCGACTTCCAGCCTAACCGGATGCAACTGAATATTTATATTTTACATAAAGCGACTGCCTATTTGACCTCAGATACCGGATAACATTATTCGATATCACTTGGTAAGACTGGGACATCCGGGACGCAGATATATGCCAGTGACCTCGAGTCAGCTTGCGTGTTCTGTACTGAGCTCACGCAACGCGTTGGATGTTCAGCCAGTAATAGGACTCGCCCATCAAGGAGCGCTGTCCCAAAGATGCACTATTAATTTATTAAACATAAAACAAAAGGTATTTTAATAAAGCACAGATACTAAAATATCAATGATTAAATTATATTTTAAAATGGTGAAGATTTCAGAAAAATATGCTTGATAGTTTTTGCGTGATTCTCAGTTTACTTTACAAATGAATATCACTATGTAATATAAAACATAATCTAAAATATTCCTTTATTAAGTTATTAAGAAAATGTTCTAATATAAAAGAAAGTCGTGTTAGTTACACCATTTATAACTCAAGAGCGGCTGGATAGATTTGTATGGCTTTATATTTGTTGGATTTGTCTCCTCCCCGAATAGCAGAATAACTACTACAACATTGGAAACATTCACGAGAAAAAAAGATAAGTATATGAAGAAAAATCATGTTTTATAAATTTTGCACTTATGATGTCCCGGTATACTACATGCCATAAATCCTAACAAAAAGTACTAGGCTTGCATGAACACGATAGAATTTCATCATTAAACACTACTTAATTCATTTTGTATGGAACGGCTTTTTTGATGACATCTCGAGAACGGATTGACTGATTTCGAAGTTTTTTTCGTCTCGGCCTAGATATGAAGAAAAATCATGTTTTCATCCATTTTGCATTTATGATATCCCGTTAGAAGGTAGGTAGGTAGAGTAGGTAGGTATGTAAGTAGGCAGGTAGGTAAGGTAGGAATGTAAGTATGTAGGTAGGGTAGATAGGTAGGTAGGGTAGTAGGTAGGGTGGGTAGGTAGGTAGGGTACTTACACCTAACTATCTACCTACCTACTTAGGTAGGTAGGTAGATAGTTAGGTTAGGTTAGGTTAGGTTACACCTAACTATCTACCTACCTACTTAGGTAGGTTGATAGTTAGGTGTGCCATAGATAAGTACTTAGTGATCCCGTGCGAAGCCAGGGCGGGCAGCTAGTAACATATATTTTTTCCAAATTTTTTCATTAATACTACTCGTTTTAAACGTGATCTTCAGTATAAAACCATTAAGGCTGCCTGTCCATAGGAGCGGAGCGAGGCAGCGGAGCGGACAAATATGCCAATATTAACCAATAGAATCTAAACTCCGCTTCGATTATGTTCTTTGATTATGTTTATATTACATAGTGATACTAAAAGTCTTTGTTTAGCGCAGACAGTTGAAAATCCAACAGTGTGTTTTTCAACGCGCTGGGACGAGAGTGCTTCCCAACGCGTTGGATTCTCAACGCTCAGCTTAAAACCAAGAGTTGAAAATCCAGTGTACGAAAAAAATTGCCACGATAAAAACACGTCCGACTATTGAAACATGATTGAAACTCTTTACTACGCTAGCCCAGCCCAAGGTCAAAGTGTTACCATGACGTACAGTCGACTGTAAGTACAGTACAAATTTTCTTAATGGCAAACTTCGTTTTACGGCAGTCGCCAGTCGTCGGATTTCTATCAGTTGCTCTTTGCACTTCGTGCAGACCGGACGCTCTCAATCGATTTGGAAGTAGGATATAGAGTTGTTAATACCTACTCTTTTAACTTAATGTAATTTATTTTTAAAATGGGAGGAAAGCTGCAGTATTCGGAAATGCGATGATTCCCAAGGGACATTAAGAAAATAGTTGAACTGTACAGACGCCAGCACATCAACCTACTACAATCTGTCAAATTTCTTTAATAGATTTTCAACTTTATCACTGAAGTATAAGGTTCAAAGTTGATTGGGAAAATTTGTCAGTTTCGGTTAGGTTGACCTGCTGGCGTCTGTAGGTACCTACGATATCTTCATTTTCTTTGCTTACCATTCCCATAGCCAGCGCAAATCTTATCGCTGGTGATGTACTCTCTGTAGTTTAGTGGTGATACTCTAATGCATTGCTCAATGTCCACGTAGGGCAGGTCAACGACCTTGAGGATTTGGGATTCCCTGCCATTTTCTGCTGTGAGGCCCCAACCGGCCACCTAGAAGAAAATAACATACAAATAGTATATTAACACCATACCTGTATGTAGTGAAGTGTATAATTCATCTATAGGTATCTATAAAACAAAGTCGGGTAACGGCTGAACCGATTTTTGTTATCTTTGATTTGTATCCGCCCCGAATAGCATAATAAGTATTAAAACACCGAAAATATTCGCGATTTTCTTTTTCTAATTAAATAATTAGGTAGGTAGGTGTGCAGTAGATAAGTACTTAGTGCTACCCGTGCGAAGCCAGGTCGGGTAAAGCTAGCATTTTATAAAATTGCAAGGCCACTAGAACTAGAAAGGTTTTTGGTAGATGACAGCTCGGACATTGGTCAAAAGTGTAAGTACTATAGAAGATCGTCATATCTAAGCAGTTTGAAAACAAAATCCCGTGAATACGATGACCACATCTGTTACCGCCCCGCTTCTATAGCGGCCTACCGCTGCAAGCAGAAATAGTCCTTACGGTGTATAGATATGAACTTCTCCGATGGTACCTATGCAGCTATCTTTGTTATTGTGACGTCGCGCGTCGGTTGGTAGGTACTCACAATAAGGATGCTGCCTGGGTCAAAAAAAAGAAATTCTATTTAGTCCGTCAGTCAGATAAATAAAAAATATTGTACTCGTATTTTTTGCTTTATCATATTAATGGAGCTCCGTAACACTAGGATCGGTTGTCATGTAGGTGGTGTGTGTATTAATAATATAAGCTACGCTGATGATATGGTGCTGCTGAGCCCTTCGGTCTGTGCATTGAGAAAGCTTTTAAACATCTGTGAATCATATGCGGAGGCCCATGGCCTTAAATACAACTCAGTGAAATCGGAACTAATGGTATTTAAGGCAGGGACTAAATGTTATGATAACGTACCTGAAGTTCGCTTGAGTGGTACCACTTTAAAAAGAGTTACAAAATTTAAGTATTTGGGTCACCGATGACCTAAAGGACAGTACTGACATTGAGAGAGAGCGAAGGTCATTGTCTGTACGATGTAATATGTTAGCTCGCAGGTTTGCACGGTGTACAAAGAAAGTTAAAGTAACGTTGTTTAAAGCATACTGTCAGTCCTTTTACACGTGCAGCCTGTGGGTTGACTATTTGCAGAGGGCGTACAGTGACCTTAGAGTGCAGTACAACAATGCATTCAGGATGGTGATGAGGCTGCCGAGATATTGCAGTGCCTCGGGCATGTTTGCGGAGGCCCAAGTGGACAGCTTCGCTGCAGTCATGCGCAAGCGTTGCACTTCCGTCCTAACGCGCATGCGTGCTAGTACCAACAGCATTCTGAGTGTTTTGTCGGACCGGTGGGATTCTCCGATGCTTGAGCGCTGGATACGACTGCACGCAGTCAAGTAACCACGCGCACGGGTATTGGAGTTTCCGATAGTGTTATGTTTGTATTTTGTATAAGTGTCTTGTCTTGTCATTACTAACATTAGTTTCTTATAAGCATTTCTGTGTTACTAACAACAATATGGATGTATTTGAAAATCCGAAATAAACGAATATAATAATAATAATTAATAAAAAATGACAGATAAAACGCATTAAAGTTAGAGAGTGGCGGTCGCTTCGTCACAAGTAAGTATAAAATCTACATACTCGTGACGTCATGGCACATTTTAACTCAATGTATCGCCGTAATCGTTTGACAACGTAAAAAAAGAAAAAATACGTGTGCCTGGCACAGACCTGGCGAAACACAGTGCAGCGCGATTTTTTAAATTGCGTCTATTTAAAAATAAAGTCGAAAATAATCTTAACTGCGTATGTCTGCGTTAATTGTCTCTCGGACAAAATTAAATACATTTATTTTCATATTTGTCGGCGCCTGCAACCTTTGTGTCCGGATCACACACTTCATGCGACAGATTGCCAAGCAGCAAGAAGCGCAAGGTTGATATGTTCGACAGTAAAAATCGCGCTGTGCTGGGCTTCTCCATTTCTACGTCTGCTTTTAAGCGTCAATTACCTTCCCCAATTTTCCTGGCTGCAGCTGGCTCCTGTCGAATTTAAAGTCAAAAGACAAGCAGATTGGTCTAACGAACGGGTTGTATACGAAGACAGTCTCCAGGATTAGAACTGCGATGTCATCTTGAAAGTTCGCTGCAGCGCCTTGGAAGCGGGCTGGGATCTTAATTTCTTTGACCTGTAGATCATAAATGTCTTTTTACTATCCTTATCCTTAGGTTCATTAGAAAGCTAAGCGCACATTAAATCCGCAGTCGACCGCTAAGCACATTAGGTGTCGCGTCGGGCCGCGCCGCAAAACAATCATTTATTCAAACAGATTCAAATTTCGAATTTGAATTTGGTAGTACTTAGGTTACTTATAGAACTTACATCAGACTTCTGCGCGTGCACATCTCTCTGGTTATTCCAAGGACGGTAGATCTTGCCGGCTGCCACCGCGAACTGAGAGGCAGGCAGTTGTTTGCTGAGATCGTTCCAGAAACAATGGGCAGCTGGAACCAATCAATTGTGGATAAAATAATTAAACTCACAATCACAGGAATATCAGAGACTCCAGAGGTAGCAAGCTGAATGTGTCAGTGGGCCGGCAATGTCTGTCGATGGACCCACAGAATCGTTGAGACAGACGAGTCCTCAAAGGCCGCGTATCGGTAAGCGTGGTGTGGGTTGCCCCCCAGATATATAAACTGACGACCTTAATAAGGCTGCTGGGGCAGATTGGATGTGGAAAGCAGAAAACCGGGCGTTGTGGTACAACTGAGAGGTAGGATTGGACTACAAATCTGCGATAGGCTATGTCGATTGACTTATCATAACGAAAGACGGTACATGAAATGAATCCACCTCATATCAGATCAATCTATACATATACAGTTTATGCTGATCTTGCATTGTATAGGATCTCCGTACAATGCGAGGTTAGCTTATACTAAAAATGTATAGCTTGATGTATAGCCGCGTGTACCATACATTTGATTGGACTGCTTACCAGAAATAACAAGCCTGTTGGAAATGAGTGATCCGCCGCAGATCTGAAGGTAAGGTTTCTTGTCCTTCCGGTAGATGCCGACGTGCCACGGCAGCTCTCCTCGCTTGGCTGATCTGCCGCCAATCATGAGGCCTACGCCATTTGGAGTTACTCGGCCACACTCTGAGGGCAAAGAGTTTAAAAGACTGATTAAACGCTTTTAGGCAGTGCGGTGATACTCGTAGGTTAGTTATTATATCAACAGCGCTATTCTGCATGTAACTTAGAACTTTTTTCTTAGAATTGTATGTACAGGCAGGAAAATAATTTGCTTATCAAATTGACACACTCAGTCAATGTACGAACGACGTGGCGCGGATTATACACACAACGCCCGCGCCGCACCGTCGCCTCGCCCGCGCCACGCTTCTTGTGTAAGTATGTTTCGCACCACGTCGTCCCTATACATTTTGTATGAAATATGAAACGGGCGGCGCCACGCCCGCGCCACACCGTCGCCATGCCCGCGCCTCGCCCGCACCCCTCGCCACTTGTGTATGTCCCGCGCCAAAGAATGGCAGTAAGTTGTGATTTCATTATGCGTACATTGATAAAATCCCTGAATTTACCCAGTGCAAAATGTGAATCAACAAGTAAGGCACTCTTTTGCGACCTGAACTTTAGGTACTAGAACCGTTACATTAGCTGTATATATGTACTTCTCCTTACTGGCGTACAAAAAGTCCAACAGTAACACTTCAAGAGTATCCCTTTGATCAATATAGTGATATTTGTTCCGTTTTCGGCCAAACCTGGGAGGCAGATCGGGACGTTGTCCCAGCTTCCGTCGTCCATGCACCTCATGAAGGGGAGGGCGCCACCGGCTGAGTAGTAGTTCGGGCTGTTACATTCGGGCCTCACGACTGTTCCCGATGGTTCGTAGGCGTTGCAGGGGCGGTGGCCCTCGATGGAGCCGGTGACGACGCAGTGGTAGTCGACCGATGGGTTGTTGTCTAGCTTGCATAAACCTGGAAGATAGGGGTCGAGGTCACACCAAGGTGTAAGAATTTTTACCGCGCGATTTAAGGGCTCCTTTAAAATAAAAATTACTTTATTTTTGGAAACTTTGACAGAATCAAATACAATAATAAAACATGCGCATTGGAAGCGTACAATGCGTACTATCGAAGAAATTCACATCTAACCAATTTGAAAACAAAATCCCGTGAACACGATGACAACATCAGTTACCGCCCCGGTTCTATAGCGGCCGAGCGCTGCAAGCAGAAATAGTCCTTACGGTGTATAGATCTGAACTTCTTTGATTGACTTTACAAAGCTTCACTTTAGTGAACAACCCGCTTAGTCTCGCATTCAAGGGATTTTAGAGGTTATTATGTACGAAATATCTTTCTATACTTACGGACGCATTTTGGAATTGAATCTTTAGACCATTCGCCTCGGACGCAGAACATTATTTCGGTTCCTGAGACTCCGTAGCCAGGTAGACAATTGACGGTCAGCGTCAGTGACTCGAAGCTCTGTCCGGGTTTCGCGTCTGGAGCGTTCGTTATGACGTAGTTACCATTCTCAGGATAAGCAGGCAGGACACACTTGCCTGATTGTTTTGACCTGAAATTGTGGATCTATTAAGTACATTGGTTACATGCATCGTCTGCCTAGCTTCTTCCCAACTATGTTGGGATCCGTTTTCTAATGTTTTCCATGCAGATTAGTGTCAAGTCTTTTTAGGAAAGAATCACACAGATTTGAGTGGACCTAGTCAGCATTTTTCAATAATCGTGTAGCTCAACTCTGAACTTGACTCTCATCTTCTGCTTAGCCTTTTCCTAACTTTGTTGGGGTCGGCTTCCAGTCTAACCGGATGCAGCTGAATACCGGTATTTTACACGGAGCGATTGCCTATCTGACCTCCACATTTCCACGACCTAGTTACTCAAATATCAAATCAAATATCGATCGATAATAATCCAAATAATATTATATTCCTTATAGTAGTTTATTTATTCATTTAGAGGTATAAAAATTATGTATTAGGTATGTTGAAACTGTTGGTACTCCCCGTCACTTGTCCATAAGGGTTCATTAGAAAACCAGCGTCAGACAGCATTTGTCGGGCATTAATGCTGAAATGAACCTTTTTGGCGCAGCCGTGAGGCACACACTAATAACACTTTATGATTATTTTCACTTTTTATTTTTGTATTATGTGTTTCACGAACTGTGTCTAAATAAATATTATTCTTTCTTTCTTTCTTTCCTTACCTGTTCGTTTTTTCTGCTGGCTTTGTTCGCAGCTGTTTGTTGCCCGGGTCATCTGCTTCATCTACACTCATCCATTTCTGTTTAACAAAGCAACTTATATTATGACACCATCCAAGCAGTCCTTCGTTTTTGAAAGCGTCTCTTTAGTGTAGTCTTGTTCCTAACGGAGCACCACCATCTCCATCATTAGATCAGCTATATGACACCATAGTACAAATTTATGCCCCTAAAGTTGAGAATAAATTATCGGACGCGTCCGTAAGCCGCGGCTGACAGTCGCGACCGATGAGTGTGCATGTTGTTCCCAGCTCCAGCCGGCCAGATTTCTATCAGACGTCCGAACGCTCAAGAATGGCCCAAGGTCACGTCCGCCACTTACAACCGATAGTTTGCACAGTGTAATACTAAATTTTCTATCCAGATACAAATCCCGTAAGCCGCGACCCGCCCGTCCGTAAACCGCGGCGCTGACGCATTCTGCTTGCTACCTCTGGGGCGCCAGTCTCGACATAGATAGCGATCGCTATACGACCGAATTCGGTGTAAACTCCTAATGTCGTCCCTAGACGCGCGGCGTGCTTTACAAGCACGAAAAAATCCCGTACTTGTGAAGCACGCGTCTAGCGACGCCATTACGACTTCGCGACCGAATTCAGTCGTATAGCGCTCGCTATTTGTGTCAAGTCAGCCGCCCCTTGAGTCTCTGATATCCCTGTGACACAATTGATTGGTTCCAGCTGCTTTTCTTCTGGAGCGATCTCAGCAAACAACTGCCTGCCTCTCAGTTCGCGGTGGCAGCCGGCAAGGTCTACCGGCCTTGGAATAACCACAGAGATGTGCACACGCAGAAGTCTCATGTAAGTTCTATAAGTAACCTTAAATACTTTGTACCAAATTGGAAATTGGAATCTGTTTGAAACAATGACTGCGTTGCGGCGCGGCCCGACGCGACACCTATTGTGCTATCTACAGTGTAGTACTAAATGTACTATCCAGATACAAATAAGCCGCGACTGTGAGCCGCAGCTTACGGACGCGGCCGATATTGTTCCCGGCTTAAGGCATAAGGGACTTGAAAGCTGCTTAGCACATAAGTGTTCTGAGAGCTGAGTTTTGAAGAATATGGCTACAGCCATAGACGTGCTACAGCCTACAGCACCATGCGAAATGACTTAAGTGACAGATAAAAACATTTCAGACAGAGACATTTCGTCTCTGGTATTGACCACTTACCATGATCCAAACCACCTGCTTGCACACGAAAACAAAAAAACAAAACACGATCATTGCCAAAAACACCGTTACAGTCAGAAACTTAATCAACGCAGCCGCCATACTGGCGATGGAACTGCTAGGAGGGCTGTGTCTTCCTAGCGGAGTCATCGGGGGAATCTGATCGCCCGCTGAAAAGGAAGAAACCGCAATTCGTTAAAATTGAAAAAAATAAATTAAAAAAAACTGTAGTCGTGTACTACGGAAATTAAAAGTGATCTAAAAAGTAAAATATTTCAGACAGCAATCTAAAACTGATATTATAATAAAGAGAAAACATTTGTTTTTTTGTATGTTTGTAATGAATAAACTCAAAAACTACTGGATCGATATTAAAAATCCTTTCACCAGTAGAATGTTATATTATCACTGAGTAACACAGGCTATAATTTATAAAGATATCAGACGGACGAAGCCGCTGTCAATCGTCTTCGCATGCCATTATAATTTTATAGGTGTCTGGCACCCACATGGTATACAGGTTAAGAGGAGGTACTATCAAAGAACTTCATATCTAAGCAGTTTGAAAACAAAATCCCGTGGACACGATGACCACATCTGTTACCGCCCCGGTTCTATAGCAGCCGAGCGCTGCAAGCAGAAATAGCCCTTACGGTGTATAGATATGAACTCCTTCGATGTACATACTCATTAAGAACTTTAGAAGTCATGATTATCTAATTATTTTTTTCGAGGTCTGTATTTTACGTGTAAGCTCCACCACATTAAAGCAAGGGGGAATTTATATATGTCACCCGGAGCATTATTACGAATCTATTGATACATCATTAATCAAAATCGGTTCAGTAGTTTAGGCACTACGGTGGAACACACGTAAATACAAACATACATACATAGATAGACAGCTAAAATAATAACCCTTTCTTTTGGTATTTACCGTAGTCGGGTAAAAGGAATAGTATACTTTTTTGTGAAGCAAACTTACACTTCGAAGTTTAAGAGCTAATTGAATAAGAGCCATAGCAACACGGTCTATTCTATAGCATTCATCCTCAATATGATTTGACTAAGATAATGCCTGTAGTGTTTGTGTCTGTGTTTCTTCACAGAGTAGGATGAGATCGGAGTATTCGCTCTGACAGAAAACACCAGCATTTATCATTGGTGATCGGCAATTTGGCAACTGCATCGCATTTTGTCCGTCGGAGTAACAAGCTTCCGAAAATTTAAAATAGATTTCGTGTTTGCTATCGCCCCTTATAGATAAGTAGGGTAGGTATTTACTCGATGTACTGTAAACTGTTACTGTAAAGTACGTTGCACATATTTGACGACATGGTTGGCGCAGTGATTAAGAGGGAACAGGGGCTGCGAGGAATTTTAAGAAACTATTGCCATCTTCTTACCTCAAGTCTGCCTCCGTAGAGTGCGATAGGGATAGCTACAGCTCAGACCAATTAAATCACAAAAAATATCGACGAAATCGACGTTTCGTATTCCCCTTTTTTCTCCTTGAAAACTGAACCGATTCAATTATTTTTTACATTAAAATTTTAAGAAAGAGTACGTTCATATCATTTGCATTTACATACGTTAAAAACTTTTCGAATTTGTCTGGTAAGTACTCCTCTAATCACGGCGGTATAAATGGGGCATTTTTGGAGGGTCATATTTTCTTTACCGATAAAGGAAAAAAGGAAATAATAGGAACTACAGCAGACCTTGATTTTATGACAAAAAAAATTGCTCTTGAGGCATTATTCAGGAAGAAAAAAGGAGAATACATTTGTATGGAGAATCGCACGCCCTGTTCCCTCTTAAACGATTGACTGCTGCGCTGCGTGTCGCGGGTTCGATTCCCGCACGGAACAAATATTTGTATGACCTACAAATAGTTGTTCTGGGTCTGGCTGTTTGTGTATGTGAGTTTTAATGTTTGTAAACGCACCCACAATACAGGAGAAATTCGGAGGAGGAAATTTCGGCCCTGGATTCAACGCGTCGCATCCCAAAGTCCGCCCGCGCAGTTACTTCGTTTTCGCTTAGCGTTCTTTCAGACTTTTTCTTTTTACTCGGCTCCTAAGGGTCGTAGCGTGATTTTACATAGCCTATAACCTTCCTCAAGAATTGGGCTATCCAATGCAAAAAGAATTTGTCAAATCCGACTGGTAGTTCCAGAGATTACCCCCTACATACAAACTTACAACAAAAAAAAATTTTGTAAATATAAGTTGGTTATTAATAAATAAATAAACTCTGCCTTCTCCCTTAAGGGAAAATAAGAAACATGCTATGTACAGACGCCAGCACGTCAACCTACCCGAAACTGTCAAATTTTCCCAATCAACTTTGAACCTTATGCTTTAGTGATAAAGTTGAAAATTTATTAAAGAAATTTGACAGATTGTAGTAGGTTGATGTGCTGGACTGTACGATTGTACAGACGCCAGCAGGTCAACCTACCCGAAACTGTCAAATTTTCCCAATCAACTTTGAACCTTATGGTATAGTGATAAAGTTGAAAATCTATTAAAGAAATTTGACAGATTGTAGTAGGTTGATGTGCTGGAGTCTGTACGATTGTACGTGCGTTTTTACTTACTATGACTCATCATTGGTGTTGTTTCTACGCTTGAGTTTCGGGGTCTGGGCCACGTGACCCATGGAGCCATTGCCATTTGTTCTCCCATCCTTGTATGCGCTGTCTGTACATTTGAACCGTTTTGGTTGTCATCTGTGGGAGAAAAGTTGGTTAACTTCGTGAGTATATTACGTCAGCAGGTCAATCTACCCGAAACTGTTAAATTTTCCCAATCAACTTTGAACCTTATGCGTTCGTGATAAAGTTGAAAATCTATTAAAGAAATTTGACAGATTGTAGTAGGTTGATGTGCTGGCGTCTGTACTTACATACTTATTTTAATGTAATACTAATAATATATTTCAATTTTATTTTCTATTATTTTTTTCTATTTTTATGATACCTAAATACATTAATATTGATCTCGTCATGACTCGTTATGTCATGTCTGAATTAAACGAAATTTATTAATACAACGTGTAACGTTAAATGCGCAAAACCTCAGACACCCCAACAGATTTTTAATTCAATTGACCTATTACAGAGAGAAAAAAAATCATTAACAAACTTGTAAAGGTTGTATGTGCTGATTTAGTTTTAGAAGATTCGTATTTACATTGAAATAAAAGCTATTATTATCCCGCGTATGAGAAAATTCAAATTGGTCGACAACAATCTGTGTTTGTTTACCTATTTTGGCGGGTTTGCGCATGTGATGGCTTGACCTATTAATAAATAGACACGGCAAAGTTTTTAATGAAGATTTTTTGAAAAATGTGACCTATATTAAAAAGTGGTTCAATTGATTCTGCTCGTTATTCTGATCAAACTATTTTCAGGTTTTGCGCATTTAACGTTACACGTTGTATTTATTTTATAATCAAAACGGTGTTATTCCAATGGATAGAATAAAAAATGAGTATAGAATAGGTAGTTTGAAAAATGTAGCACGGGTGACAGCAAAGTTGTGTGTTCGAAATCGGTTGTTAGCCGACTTTTGGGTAATGTTGCATGTCGCTTGCCCGCAAGAATACTGTATTAACTCTAAAAACGTACTTTTTCAGGAGAAGCTTTTAGGTAAGGTAGAACGTACTCTTTTTACGCTTTGGAATGGGCAACTAGCTTCATATTTCTGACTGACTGACCCCTTGACAATTCAAAAGTGCCTGTAAATGGTTTAATTGAAAGAAATGCTTTGAGTTTGAGTTTAGTCGAACTGTATCATTAAGTCAGTTAGTGCCAAATTTTGACATAATACTGTATTCTTCCGGACAAGCGATGTGCTACGGTGGCTGTAACGAAAGGCTCAGATCTTCCACTTCGCACTACCAGACGTAAAATGTCCATTTCTCAGCAGATGTCTCTTTCGCAAATGGGACATTCGCAAAATAACCCTTTTTTTCCAATGTACCTACCTACCTAAGGTCTATTCAAACCCTTGTTTCCAATTGATGTTATTTCCACTTAAACAAACATCAACTTTACACAAATGTAAATAAAATTGATTTTAGACTGACTAGTACTGTTGAAAAAATCATAAAAAATATGAAGTTGTAGCGTAAACTGAACCTTATATGTTGGTATTACAGTTGTTTTTCCTAAAACTCGTGTTTGTTTACATGTTTGGCAACTAAATTGCGAACATGGATTAGGGACCTACTTACATTAAATTCTTCGTATCAGTACAAAATCGATCAAATGCGAGTCGGATTCGCGCACAGAGGGTTTCAGAATATCTAATCTTTAATTCAGATAGATATTATAAGTAGTTAGGTACATTTATGTGTTAGACGTATTTACTTTATAAAAGTGCTTTTGTCGATAAAAATGAGTAGATAAATAATATTTTGCAGCAGTCAAGCGCATGATATTGATAACCGCATCCGTTTGTGTTGTTGACTTACTATATTTTCTACTTTATTTCAATAAGGATAAAGTTAGATTTACAGTGGTAGGTAAATGTTGTATAGTTGTTCACAATGACGTATTGTGAAGTGCATTTTTTTTTGTATTTTTTCATGATTCGAGGATTTTAGTTCAAAAGTCATTTAATTTAGTCATTATTATTTTCTCCGAAAAAATGTTGGCTAAAGCACGTAGACTCATTAACGGTGATAAATTGATAATATCAGAAAAAAATAACAGTTTCTTTTCTTAATTTTATAAAAAAAAAACGGATCAAAATACTTTGAACAAGTTTTTTTTTGTTTTTAGCGATTTATCAAAAAATTACACAAATCGATCAGAACTAAGTAAGTATTATGATTCATTTCTAGACTATGATCAGAATAACTTACTTACTAGTTATAGTTAGATAGTACTAACTATTCAAATTCAAATGTTTATTGTTTAACACAGTACATAGTCATACATTTCTAGATGTCAAGTGAATGCGCAGTGTGCAGTGCAGTGTGTTGCACCAATTCAGGCACGCAAAATTATTGTTAAAATCCATTAAAATCATAAGCAATTAAAATTATACCATTTCATAAATTCACATTAATAGGTAACAATAATATACAACATTAATATACAATTTCAAAATAGTACTACACAATGACATAAATTCAAATCAATAAGCATGTAAGTAATGCATAATTATGTCAGAATATAATATAATGTCATATTAATGTCTACTAATATACTATGTAATCTGTGAACACATTTTTTTTTCTAATCAATCTAATTATGTAAGACAGATACTGATCCAATAACATACGCTCTGTACGTTCAGAATTGCGAATTCCGATGTTCGTTTTTCTTCTTCGATGGGTAATTACCTTATCAATAAGGGAAGTCCCCAAAATCATTTCGGGGAATTATCTCTTCGACAAGCGACAGAACGGGACTTTACCGGCTTAGTATTTTTCTAAGAATTTCGCTCAAAAGCTGAGTCATTTATTTATCTCTGAATAAAAGTTTTCAAAACCACAAGCAAAAGTGCGTACTTAGTTGCTCATTAATAACATCCACGTCACGTTTCACCAGACTAAACAAAACAGGATACAATCCAGTTTTACTCTCTGAAAAACCGACCACAAATGATGTTATTTGCAAATGACACATCACAGATATTTAAAGTAAACAGACTTGCACAGGAGCTAGACGACGTAAATAACGCTATACCTAAGTTCCATAATATGTTAATACTAATAATAATTGTACTAATAATTAAATAATTTGGTATTCAATAAATAAGATTCGCGTTACGTGGAGATGGCTCGGCTCTCATTGTCAACTCAATAATGGATTAGTATTTATTTATCTTTTCTTTCTCAGTTAGTTTTAATGATGGTCTGCAAGTTTGTGTAGTTTATGCGGCCTACCCAAATGTCCTATCTTTGGTATTGTTCATCGAGTCGGAGAGCTCCGTTGAGTTCCACGCTTGCACTGACTGGACAGATCCACTCAAATCTGTGTGGTTCTTTCCTCTAAAGACCATTTCAGATACCGTAAACTGCCCTAACTTTGCCTGGCGTCCTAAGTTTGCCTATAATGAAAATGATGTAATATCTTTTTCATTTTACTTGTATGGCAAAGGAAACTTTGAGATTTTATAGACAGCTTTAAGTTTCGATTGCCATACAAGTAAAATGAAAAAGATATTACATCATTTTCATTATAGGCAAACTTAGGACGCCAGGCAAAGTTAGGGCAGTTTACCGGTACTAATCTACATGGTCTTCATATGGCCTGACCAAGATTATGTCTGGTCTTTAAAACAGGGACCGTGCAACCCCGGTTAAGAGTTAAGCTTTTCGAAAGGGTAAGCCGTTTATGAGGTTACCTTTATCTGATGTAACCCCTTGAATGGGTTCTGTGCTCAAAACCCATTAAAAGGGTTATCTCTTCAATATGGATAACCCATTGAATGGGTTCTATACCTAAAACCCAGTGAAAGGGTTACATGATAACCCATTGAATGGGTTCTATACTTGAAACCCAGTGAAAGGGTTACATGATAACCCATTGAATGGGTTCTATACTCGAACCGCAGTGAAAGGGTTACCCCCTTCATTATGATAACCCATATAATATAAGGGTTTTGTTCGGGTTATCATATGGTTTTTCAATAAAATTGTGCTAAATAGGTGATGGTGGGGTGGGGCGAGCACCACGCGCATTGCTTTTATTTCACTAGATATCGTAGGCTTGTAGACGAAACACACGGAGTAAGGTGATGTGTCCTACAAAGGGTGACATTACAATTTTTTTTTTAAGTCTTTTCATTAAGTTTCTATGGTATAGTTACTTAGGTAATTTAACAATCTAAACTCTTAAGGACGCGTTTGCAAATTTGATAGGTATAGAATCGAACTACTACATTGACAAAGGTCACACACACAAGTGTACGCACGGTTAGTTGCGGGAATAGTAGTCAAGTGAACTAATTTTGGTACTTTGAAAGTTTTTTTTTCTCTATATTCTTTATAATACATAGGCATCTACAAAAAATATTTCGTATTGTTGTTTGTATTTTTACTAAGTAATACTTAGATACAAATACCTACTTCAGTTATTGCTAGGAGGCACTGGAAGCCCTCTTCTGGTAGAAAGATGTGGGCTGTGGACTTTGGGCTAGTTTTGTTAGTTATGATGTGACTTTACCTCCAGACTTGATGGAGTGACCTGAAGGTGTACTTCGGTGACTGCTACTGGTACTCCTCGACGAGTAGAATTAGATGTGCCGAGTTTGGGCTCGTTTTGTTAGTTATGACGAGACCTTACCTTTGGACGAGATGGAGTGACCTGTAGGTGTACTTCGGTGACTGTCACTGGAACTCCTCACGAGTAGAACTAGGTTCGCCGAGTTTGGGCTCGTTTTGTTAGTTATGACGAGACCTTACCTCCGGAATTGATGGAGTGACCAGAAGGTGTACTTCGGTGACTGCTACTGGTACTCTACGACGAGTAGAACTAGGTGTGCAGAGTTTGGGCTCGTTTCGTTAGTTATGATGAGACCTTACCTACGGACTGAAAGGAGTGACCTGAAGATGTACTTCGTTGACTGCTACGGGTACTCTACGATGAGTAGAACTGGGTGTGCCGAGTTTGGGCTCGTTTTGTTAGTTGTGATGAGACCTCACCACCGGACTTGATGGACTGACCTGAAGGTGTACTTTGGTGACTGCTACTGGTACTCTACGACGAGTAGAACTAGGTGTGCCGAGTTTGGACTCGTTTTGTTAGTTATGATGAGACCTTACCTCCGGACTTGATGGAGTGACCAGAAGGTGTACTTCGGTGACTGCTACTGGTACTCTACGACGAGTAGAACTAGGTGTTACCTCCGGACTTGATGGAGTGACCAGAAGGTGTACTTTGGTGACTGCTACTGGTACTCTTCGACTAGTAGAACTAGGTGTGCCGAGTTTGGGCTCGTTTTGTTAGTTATGATGAGACCTTACCTCCGGACTTGATGGAGTGACCAGAAGGTGTACTTCGGTTACTGCTACTGGTACTCTACGACGAGTAGAACTAGGTGTGCCGAGTTTGGGCTCGTTTTGTTAGTTATGATGAGACCTTACCTCCGGACTTGATGGAGTGACCAGAAGGTGTACTTCGGTGACTGCTACTGGTACTCTACGACGAGTAGAACTAGGTGTTACCTCCGGACTTGATGGAGTGACCAGAAGGTGTACTTTGGTGACTGCTACTGGTACTCTTCGACTAGTAGAACTAGGTGTGCCGAGTTTGGGCTCGTTTTGTTAGTTATGATGAGACCTTACCTCCGGACTTGATGGAGTGACCAGAAGGTGTACTTCGGTTACTGCTACTGGTACTCTACGACGAGTAGAACTAGGTGTGCCGAGTTTGGGCTCGTTTTGTTAGTTATGATGAGACCTTACCTACGGACTGAAAGGAGTGACCTGAAGATGTACTTCGGTGACTGCTACTGGTACTCCTCGACTAGTAGAACTAGGTGTGCCGAGTTTGGGCTCGTTTTGTTAGTTATGATGAGACCTTACCTACGGACTGAAAGGAGTGACCTGAAGATGTACTTCGGTGACTGCTACGGGTACTCTACGATGAGTAGAACTGGGTGTGCCGAGTTTGGGCTCGTTTTGTTAGTTGTGATGAGACCTCACCACCGGACTTGATGGACTGACCTGAAGGTGTACTTTGGTGACTGCTACTGGTACTCTACGACGAGTAGAACTAGGTGTGCCGAGTTTGGACTCGTTTTGTTAGTTAGGATGAGACCTTACCTCCGGACAGCCCAAACTCGGCACACCCAGTTCTACTCATCGTAGAGTACCAGTAGCAGTCACCGAAGTACACCTTCTGGTCACTCCATCAAGTCCGGAGGTAAGGTCTCATCATAACTAACAAAACGAGCCCAAACTCGGCACACCTAGTTCTACTAGTCGAGGAGTACCAGTAGCAGTCACCGAAGTAAAATAAGGAACCAAAATAAAATAACCCTTAATGCAATGCTTTAAGATTCATCCGTAATAGCAAAATATGTGATAAAGTTAGTTTTGGTTTTTATTTTTTTTTGCGACTATTTGTGACATTTTGAAAAATTTTTTTTACTAAGTTTTAGAAATGAGTATGTTTGCCTACTTATAGTATTTTTAGAAATCTCAAAATATGTTGATAATAGAATAAAAACTGTACTGAAACTCAACCCAGTATCGTTAATTTGTGGAAAATGGCAACGGAAGATCGTTATTACAATATAAAAAACTATAATTTTGAACACAAAATTTCCAATAATTTGAAGATGAAGAACCAATCTATATGTGCTAGTTATTATTAGTTATATAAAATTCGATTTAGTTTTGTCACAAAATGAACCGAAAAACAGCAGAATTTTGTCCGATTTGCAAACGCGCCCTTAATCTATCTAACTATTGTAAGGTTTTACAGTAAAAGCAAATTATAAAAAATAATTAAGTAGATATCACCTCGGCTGTACAATTTTAAAACCTAGCAACTGACATTTCTAATAAAATCGGTGTTTTACAATATTTGACTTGCTAGATATTTTCCGATATATTGTGCTTCTCAAAACATCTAAAAATCATTCGCAAACGAAGTTGTAAATAATCAAAAACCTAGCAACTACACTACAATTTTGAAACAAGTATAAAAAAACTTATCTATAACCTAGCATCTTACACCAACCAATTGGTAACCTAGCAAGTGACTGCAGTTGCTAGGTTTTTAAAATGGTAACATTCACTTTAAAAAAACCCGCGGATTGACGCGCCACCCTAGTATGCGTTGAGCGACCACCGTGCGCGCTGTGGCTTTGTTTGTTTAATCGATAATTTGCCATTTGAGATGAATAACCGACAATTTTATAGATCTAAGTTAATAATGAGTGCTTTCAAGACGTTGAATTGTAAGTATATTTGAGTGAATATTAAAACGTTCTCCCTGTCTTCGGTAGAGTTTCCTACGTCTATAATTGCCCCTTCAGGTGCTAACATCTCTTTGAGGTGCGCGTGGAACACAACGCACCGTCGACCCGGGCCTGGTCCTTATCGGACGGCGAGCTACCCATTGCTCACCGTCCGCAAGCCCGCGCCTACGGTGGTCGGGAATCTGCCTGCGATTCTCGTCGCCCAGGGCGTCTCCTGCGGCGGCTAGGGGCGTGAGGGCGTGAAGTTTGCCTCTCCCTCACGCGTTCCGTCTCCTCCTTCGCGAGCATTACTGCTTCGCAGAAGGAGGTGACGGCCTCCCATGCTCTCTCGCTCCGTACCATGGCCTGGACCAGGGCCGGACGCGAGAGATCCCCGCCGCCTGATACGAAACAGGAACCTCCCGAAACAACCGTGTCCCGTGAGGACCTGCGTCAGGCGCAAGGTGAGGACGCCTTGGCGTCTCTCTAGCCACTCCTCAAAGAGGGGACTTTTCGCCGCAATTGAGGCGTGCCCAGCACTGGGTTGCGACAATCGCACTCTCCATGACGCCATGAGATCCCGCCGGAGATTTTTTTTTTTTTTTGTAGATTATTGAAATTTTATTATAAATATACATTATTATTATTATTCTGATGGTTTGTTTTATTTCAAATAACTCTTACTAGGTTTATGAAATTGTAGTATTATTTATTTTATCACTCATTGAGAATATGTAGAAACCTAGTAAAGTACGTTGCTAGGATTTTAAATTGCTTCAATAACATACTTTGACTTCATAAAACAATTTATTCTTAAGTAATTGCACTCTTACACACAATTAACAGTACAGACACAATATTAATACTGTTTCTCATAGCCAACCATATACTGCAAACTTTGGAGTTACTCCCAACAAGCTAAGATAAAATGGCATGCCCTTAAAGTAGACAAGTCGTGTTTTTGCTCTATTGTAAAATTTGCCTTGAAGCACTTGCTAGGTTTTGATTTTTCACAGCAGACCTTTAAGAAATTTCCACATAAATTACATTTACTTGTGTTATTTGATGCATCATATAAATAATAGCGATGTACAGCATCTCGTCTTGGTTTTGGCATTATAGCGATTGTTCAAAATTCACAAATACGCACTGACTAATAAATACCTAATAATATCGCAAAAGACGCCCGGGTTCAAAAAATCAAACAGCAAGAATGACAATTGTACGGTCCCAGCAAATGCCTGCAATAAAGTAAGTAACAAGTCCAGACATGAAAAAATCATAATATTATGTAATTTCGATATCCAGGCAGCAAAGCTAAAATAAACACTATATTACATGCAATAATGATCATAGATCCCTGTTTAGAAGCCGCTCGGTAAGTAGGCACAAAGGCGCCGCCGCGGCCGCTTAACGCGTGCTATTCCATTTTGCAACCTATGCCCATCATAGAGAGATCATTTTAAATTGCTCTGTCAGTCGGAATGTTACGCTGTTATCGTTTTAGGAGAGTTGAAAGTGTAACCCTTTTGAATGGCTTAAATTAAGCCGTTCAAATGGGTTACCCACATCGTATGGGTTTTTAAATAACGGCTTAGAAAAACCCTATCGAAAACCCTTTCAATGGGTAACGGAAATTTGAATGGCTTAAATTAAGCCGTTCAAATGGGTTACCCACATCGTATGGGTTTTTAAATAACGGCTTAGAAAAACCCTATCGGCTTAAATTAAGCCGTTCAAATGGGTTACCCACATCGTATGGGTTTTTAAATAACTGCTTAGAAAAACCCAATCGAAAACCCTTTCAATGGGTAACCCAAATGGTCCCTGCTTTAAAAGAGACTTCGACCTCTGAGTTTATTTTGGCCTTCTTCTCAGAGTAGTTAGATAGGAAACGCCCAACTCATACAGCATTTTATTTTTTTTAAATTACGTTTACAAGTGCTTCCAATGTCCTATTTACAGAAAAACAATTACATTTTCATTTATAGGTGGAACTCTCAGCGGCCTTCGGGAACGCAGACCCACTTCAAAATATATGTTATAGTTGAGTATTAAGAGGGAACAGGGCCTGTGATTCTCCATACAAATGTATTCCCCTTTCTTCCTGAATAATGCCTCTAGAGCAATGTTTTTTCATAAAATCAAGGTCTCCTGTAGACATGTTCCTGTTACTTCCTTTTTTCAGTAACTTATTGGTAAAGAAAATATGACCCTCCAAACATTACAAAAAATGCCCGTTTTTACCGCCGTGATTAGAGAGGACTACCAGACAAATTCGAAAAGTTTTTAACATAAAAGAAAATGATAGGAACCTAGACATACTCTTTCTTAATAAAATTATGTAAATAAATATTAAATCAGCTCAGTTTTCCCTTTGTTCCCGTTGAGTTACACCATTTTGTGTTACACTGTTACCTATTGGGAAAAAAATTACCGATTAGTATCACTGTAACTCAAAGCCACATTTTTTTTCCCATCAATTTACACTGTAACCTAATAGGGTTACATATCGGGAACAAAATGTCCCAAAGAGTTACAGAACTTTATTGTTCAATTAAAGATTGAATTAAACCATTGAAATCCTATTAAAATCATTTTTTAATAAGTATAACCATTTAGAATGATTATAATGTCGCTGAAAACACAAATGATAGGTACAGAAATCATTGCAGATAAATAATCATAATTAAATATATACCTGTAGGCATACTATTTTCGTAAATATACTTAAATTATAATTTCTATCTAGATTATTTTAGAACAATGCTACTTAAACCACCTCCAAAAATTAACAATATGGAAATATTTCCGTTGAACTAGACCAGTATTTTAAAAATATCACAATATTTTCGATATGGTAGACGACCGGGAAGTAAAACAGTACCTGTTTTCGATTTAGTATGTCAGATAGAGGGTAGTTAAAAAATGATATTGTGGCGTTACCTACAAAATAAACATACCCGCTGAATTAAATATTCTGTAACTATACTGTGACATCGCAGCTGCGATGCAATTAAAACCACATAATTATATGCTTTGTGAGGAACGGATTCGATTTCCGGCTGGTCTAGTGTAGATAACAGACTATCAATATTGAGCATGGATTGTTGTGGTTCCGCCGTTGTTTCTAAGTGCATTTAACGATCAAACGTTTAGTTGATTTAAGAGACACTCGTTATTGTGGGATTTTCGTTGTATTAAGTCAAGATGTATTTCAACAATGCTCTTTTACCCAAGAAGGTGTTACTTAACGGGAACACAGCGTTCTGTTGAGTTAGATTGTCAATCAAAGGGGAAAAGAATGTGGCTTTGAGTTACAGTGTTACTAATCGGAATTGTTTTTCCCAATGGGTAACAGTGTAACACAAAATGGTGTAACTCAACGGAAACAAACGTAGTTTTCGAGGAGAAAAAAGGGGAATACAAAACGTCGATCTGGTCTTTTTTTGTGTTATAATTGGTCTAACCTGCAGCTGTCCCTATCGCACTCTACGGAGCCTGACTTGAGGTAAGACGACGGCAATAGTTTCTTCAAATACGTATTTTTTAAATTCCTCGCAGGCCCTGTTCCCTCTTAATGATAATAAAAAAAAACAAAGTTACCTCCAAGCCGAACAATAAACCGCTGGTATTCAACAAATACTTCAAATTAGATCATGAGACTTTGCATAATAACTGAGCTAACTATAAAGCAGATAATATTATGTATTTTTTTTATTTTCTTCACGAAATGCTCCTTATTCTTACTCATCACATTCCCAAACCATGAAAACCGATTTCTTCATAAAAAGAAATTACCCAAACTATTGGCGCCTTGGAGCCGCGTGCTTCCTATTCAGTCTCGCTCTCACTCAGTATGGTGCGAGCGAGATAAAAAGTGAATTTGAGCTGAGGTACTATGGGCTCTTAAGAAAAAAAAACGAGCGAAGCGAGCCTTACAGTAGTCGCAATATGATGTATAACATCTGGTATTTTAGCTGACAGTACCAACCTCTCGGAAAATGGATTGGTACTACCCTGTGTTCCTGTTACACACTTCGAAAGATGTTTACATAAAAAATAACTAAGAAGCCGCTTCTTAGACAAAAATAATCAACTTTATGTAAATTGTGTAACCGATCTCTGCCAATAATAACATTCACGCCACGTTTCGCCAGATCATAACAAAAACAGGAAAACCCAATGACGCATTTATCATGGAGTTAGTACTACTAGGTCAAATAGGGTATCATATGAAGAGGCACGTTTTGCGTCTGAATATGGAAGGCTATACGAGTAGGGGAAAACCAAAGAAACGATGCATGGACTGTGTGAAAGATGATGTGGCTAGAAAGGGGGTGACTACCGAGATGACGATAAATAGAGGAGTATGGAAGAATTGCGGGAAAGTCCGAAAGGGATACCGTGGCCCCTGGCAACGTACAGGCAACTGAAGGATCACGGGTGGGTTTTAGTCAGTAAGAGTCTGACACGCCCTCCCGCTTCGGGAGAAGTTATTTGATAATTTCCAACAAAAAAAAAAAAGACATCACAATGTCTTGTTTTCTTCCTTTTTTATTTTTTGTTTTTGTATACATATTGGCACCTTGCAGCTATTTCCTAAAAGCTAATTAGTCATTATTTAATCATGCTTATGTAGGTTGTGCTGTCTTTTGTGTGCACTAAATAAACGATTTATCTATGTAGATGTTGCGCCCACCGTGAATTAATCGTGATACGGACAGGAGAATGATGATGAAAGGGATTCGTATTATCGATGAACTTCATATCTAAGCAGTTTGAAATCAAAATCCCGTGAACACGATGACCACATCTGTTACCGCCCCGGTTCTATAGCGGCCGAGCGCTGCAAGCTGAAATAGTCCTTACGGTGTATAGATCTGAACTTCTTCGATGGTACGTTAAATAAATACCTAGCGACCCGCCCCAAACTTGACAAAACAACGAGATGTCTTTATTATTAAAATAGTGTAATATTAATATGTATTATAGAGGTACGGAATAAATTAAAGAAAAAGAAAGAAAATACGTTTACCTATTTGCGGTAAGCATGACGCAAACAAAGAACACAAAATTAAAAAAATGAAACAAGTTTAAGGAAAATATGCGTCACATTCACGCAAAACGGCCATCGCTCAGCATGATGCTGCGACCCTATGCAAGACAGAGCCCCAGCGCTGGTTTTCAGCGACAGCCGGCGTTGACGTTATGACGTCGACCGGTGCAGCATACCATGAAATATAATTAAGATATAAAAATACAATAAATATACTTAAATAATAATAAATAATAATTCTCTAAACGATGGGGAAAAACTTTGGAAAACCACAGGAAAATCCGTCGCCTCGTTTTGAAAAACAACGCGTTCACCCAGACACAGGAAAAGCAACTTTAAATATTATAATAAGTATTTAAAGATTGTTATAATTAGTCATGTTAAATAGTCAGTCTGTAAAATAACATTTCTCACTATGTGACACAAAGAATAATGTGGAATATTATATGTCCATGGTTCAGACCCCAGCACATCAACCTACTACAATCTGTCAAATTTCTTTAATAGATTTTCAACTTTATCACTAAAATATGAGGTTCAAAGTTGATTGGGAAAATTTGACAGATTCGAGTAGGTTGACTTGCTGGCGCGCGTACAAGTTTAGTTCATGCGCAAAAGTAGCCTAAAAGTGACCCGGCGCCGCGCCGATGACAAAACCATTGGTTGGCAATCGGTTGTCATGGTTTGGGAATTTGATGCGAAAGAATCGGGAGCATTTCGTGAATAAAATTGCGAGTATGAACATGAAAGAGGTCAAGTAAACAAAGTATAGATTGCGTGAAAGATATGGCAATGATATTTGTGATATGGCTGGAAAAGGAAAGATTACGGCTCTAAACTAGAGATTTATGGAAAAAATAAGACACGCTGCATCGACCATAAATACATTAGCTTATGCGCAAGAGTATGGTGATGAATAATCATTATGCTACTTATAATATTATAAACGTGAAAGTTTGTGAAGAAGGATGGATGTTTCTTACTCTTTCACGCAGAAAATTCTGCGTAGTACTTACTAAAAAATGAGTCATTTCATATAGGTAGTTATTAATATTATTCAATAGGTGAATCTCTAAAAAAAGCTTATTGTCGGACCTTTAATTACAGGAATGCATTGTAGACTAGATTTAGAATATATAACCTGTGATTGTAGATATAATTTTTTTCTGTTATTTTTTATGTTGTGCCATGAAGATTGATTTACTTTAAATAATTTCATGTTTAGTAATATATTTTCAACTTTAGTTATTGATAATTGCTTATTTAAAATAAGCCTTACCTACCATTAATATTTGCATGCTAAAATATGGCGAAATGTGTCATTCATGTCAATACATATTTATGAACATCATTGTAATCGCATTTAAAGCAAACAAATGACTTTGACTGACAAAAACTACTGAACGGATTTTAATGAAATCTGGCACACATAGTTTACACATAGATTGACACAGAATAGGTACTTTTTATCCCGATATTCTTACGGGATCCAGACTTATTTCGCGGCGCAGTTAAATTGTATACTTAAAGTTACTTACGCTGTGGCACCTTTTTGCACTGAACTACACTTTAGTTTGTCTTCGTCTACAATTTGTTATTTCTCCTTATTAATAATTGTATACTTGCTTAAGTCTTTTGTAAAAGTACATAAATTAGTAATCTTTAAACGCGCAATATTTGAAGTAATCGTGTATTGCAGAGAGAAGATTGAAGCAGACTGTGGTGAAGTCAGTACAAGTCAATGAGTCAGACAGTCGTTTGGCACGTATATATTAGGAGGCGTTCATTAATTACGTGAGGCGATTTTGGCGTCTTTTCGACCGCGTCGCCCTTGGTGAGATGTCGTGAGATTTGGCTCGACCCCCTCCCACACACCCTAAGCTCACGTGAGATTTTATCAAAATGCGTATTTTTTGTGTAAATACGTTAATTTGTGCTTGATTGCGTTGAATTTATTAAAAAAAAAAAACATAATTGTATTAATTATTATTTTAGCCCATTTTATTAATTTCACCCAGTTTTCTAGCAATATTGCTCTGCTACTTGCGAAAAAAAATTACGTGATATTTGCCGAGACCCCCCACGTGGTATTGGGTGAGATTCGGCTCGACCCCCCCGCCCCCCCTAAACGCCACACGTAATTAATGGACGACCCCTTAAGGTGCGTTTCCACTGAGCGCATCACAGATGAGACGAGAGCCGTGATGTCGATAGTTCAAACAATTGGGATGATGAGTGGGGAAAAAAAAACAATACTTTAGTCCTTCAGTCGGATAAAAAAAATATTAGACACGTATTTTGCTTTATCATATTAATAAAAAATGGTTTAGATAAAACGCATTACAGTTGGGGAGTGGAGGCATGCTACGTCACAAGTCAGTATAAAATCTACTACCAATACCTACTCAATAAATCGCCGCAATATTTTGATTAAATAAAAAAATAAAATAATACGTGTTCAATTTTTTTTAATAATCTACCTGAAGAAAAAAAACAAATTTAGTCAACATCCATATTCAATGGGTGGTTAATGGATTGGTGGATTCCTGCACGTCTCCGCTCTGCTCGTCGAACTCACCTTTAAGCTTACAATCAAATACCTATTTATAGTGTGTGTAGAATAGAATTGTAGATTCGAGGTATAACACGTGCGAATTGACTAGGCACCTCGCTGGAATGCAGCCTCTTAATGTACGGGTGTGAATGACATCACAGCGCAGTGCCTAGATAACTCGCACGGGTTGTACAGACGCAAGCACATCAACCTACTACAATCTGTCAAATTTCTTTAATAGATTTTCAACTTTATCACTAAAGCATAAGGTTCAAAAATGATTGGGAAAATTTGACAGTTTCGGGTAGGTTGACCTGCTAGCGTCTGTACAATTAAGGCGCTACCCAAGTAGAGACACCGTAAAACGACCACTTTTTCGTCGCACTGTTAGCCGTAATACTACATATTACAAGCCCAAAAAAAATACAGTGTATAGATACAGAGATATTTAATAAAAATGATCAAGCAGCTTGAAAAAAAATCGCAAAAATAACACCGAATATTTTTTTTTTCTCGATATACCTAGGTACTCTATATTTTGAGCGACAACTACATATCCATTTTTTTGTAACTATAAAAAAGGAAAATTAGTCAACTAAAGAAATATGTAAAAATGTTTTATTGGTGTGTGTTATTGGCGTATTTTTTTAAAAATTAACTTAACACTGCGAATTTTTTTTCAATAAAATGAAAAATGGCGGACACGAGATTCAACCAAAATCAAACGCATCGCCATTTTCAACCGTATTTGCATACCGCGATGCACTACTGTCGCTTCACCTCCTTCTTTATGTAAAGATTAGCTTATTAGCGCGCTTTAATGTTTTTGTGTACGTGCAGGTGGCTTGGCGGGTTCGGCAACTCGGCGCTCGACCTTCAGACTGAGATCTTCTTTGAGAAGTGTATTTGAATTATGGAAAACGTAATAATAAACGTAATAAACCCTACGGCCGGTCAGTAGACAAATCTTCCGCGTCCGTGCGTAACTGCCGCGCACTATATTGTTGCATAATTACTGTTAAAGTCCCTCGTCTCGTCATTACTAACATAGTTTTATGTCATTGTAATAGATACTAACAAAGAATGGACAGAAATAGTCTAAATTAAATTAATTTTATTTTTCTAGTATGACACTGAGATTTCGAAGCGCGTCGTTTCGGCCGTTTTCTATGAAGATATGTACACTTCTGGACACATCTATTGGCCCACCTTAGAGTTTAGGTTTCGATGGCCCCTACCGAAATATGATTGCTAGATTGAACAAAAACTGTTGATGCAGTTTTAAACCTGATACATTTTACCATCTTTTTCGATCGTATTGTTTTAAATTTGAATTCAGAATACCATACGACATGGAGCTACGCCTAACAAGTCGGATATGCGCCTTGTTAAAGGCAATTGATTTTTGAATAAAAAACATGTTTTATCAAATAAAGGTTTAATTTAATAACGCGTGTTGCCTCCATGGGCACCTTCCTTCGTGTTGCTACCACAGCTCTCATACGATTAGGCATAGAGTTTATCAACCGCTCTATGAAATTTTGAGGGATCATCTCCCATTCCTCTTCTATGGCAGTTTTCAACTCCTGCATCGTCTGGGCAACTGGCTGACGAGCCCTAACACGTCTTTTTAGCTCGTCCCACATGTGCTCAATGGGGTTCATGTCTGGGCTTCTGGCTGGCCAGTCCATAACTGTGATGTTCACATCCCGAAGATATTCCCTGACGATGCCGGCCGCATGGGCTCTTGCATTATCATGCATAAAAAGGAAATTTGGGCCCACATAGTCCGCGTATGGTATCACGTGAGGTTCTAAGCACTCACGAATGTACCTTTCAGCATTTAATGTTGGCAGCCGTGGTCCTGTAACAACCTCAAGTTGAGTTTTGCCACTCGCGGATATACCGCCCCAGACAGTCCATGAGCCACCGCCATAAGCAACCCTCTCTTCAAAGCAGCATTGTGCGAAACGCTCTCCCTTACGTCGGTAGACCTTCTTCCTTCCATCATTGCCATGTTACACAATTTTAGACTCATCAGAAAAGAGTACACGGCTCCAATCTTGCTGTGTCCAATTTAAATGACTGCGTGCGAAATGAAGGCGCGCTGTTCGGTGGGCTCGCGTTAGTTTGGGCCCATTAGCTGGCTTGTGTGGTACCATATCGCGTTCTTTTAACCTTCTCCGAACAGTTCGAGCGCTCACAGATACTCCGTGGAAGTCGCGAAGTTGGTTTTGTATCTCAATGGAGGTAAGGTGACGATTTCTCAAGCTGGTCGTCACGATGAATCGATCCTGCCTTTCAGTTGTGACCCGAGATCGTGGCCTTCCTTGGCGACGAACAAAGCCGCCAGTCTCTAGGTACCTCCGATAAACATTTCGGACCGCAGATCGACTTAAATTAAGTTGAGCACTCACGTTTCTTTGGCTGTGTCCGGCCTGAATAAGTGCCACAGCTTGGGCGGCGACTTCAGGTGAAGTATCCATAGATTATTGATAGAACCTCACCTTAATGTTAAGAATAAGTAATGTTTGTTGCAAAACCAAAGATATCAATCACTTTTTCAAGAATTAAATCCAAGTAAACCAATAAAACCAAGTTTTCTTAGTATTCGATTGTTTGATATCAACAAACAGGCTCCAAATTGTCTTTTGTTTCTTTAAATTCTGTGTTCGAAATTCAAAAAAAGACTATTGAATGAAATTGTGAATGTGCCAGGATTCTTTTTTTTTTTTTTTTTTTTTTTTTTGGGTGGGAAATTATCAAATAACTTCTCCCGCTCTGGGTGGAGCGGGAGGGCGTGTCAGACTCTTACTGACTAAAACCCACCCGTGTTCCTTCCGTTGCCTTTACGTTGCCAGGGGCCACGGTATCCCTTTCGGACTTTCCCGCAACCCCGGCAGGCATCGGTCCTATCG
Organism: Xanthia icteritia; assembly: GCA_949128155.2. Taxonomy (NCBI): domain Eukaryota; kingdom Metazoa; phylum Arthropoda; class Insecta; order Lepidoptera; family Noctuidae; genus Xanthia; species Xanthia icteritia. Next base: position 3,918,385 of record OY855862.1, on the reverse strand, counting down.
GACCCCTTCCGTTGTGCTGACATCTCTTTGAGGCGCGCGTGGAACACAACGCGCCGTCGACCCGGGCCTGGTCCTTATCGGACGGCGAGCTACCCATTGCTCACCGTCCGCAAGCCCGCGCCTACGCGGTGGCCGGGAATCGGCCTGCGATTCCCGACGCCCAGGGCGTCTCCTGCGGCGGCTAGGGGCGTGAGGGCGCGAAATTTGCCTCTCCCTCACGCGTTCTGCCTCCTCCTTCGCGAGCATTACTGCTTCGCAGAAGGAGGTGACGGCCTCCCATGCCCTCTCGCTCCGTACCATGGCCTGGACTAGGGCCGGACGCGAGAGATCCCCGCCGCCGATCGCCTCCACGAGGACACGGCGATGCTCTGCCCATGCCGGACAGACCTCCACCGTATGCTCAACCGTGTCCTCCGGGCGATCCACGCAGTGATGACACCCGGGCGTTTCCTCCCGCCTGATACGGAACAGGAACCTCCCGAAACAACCGTGTCCGGTGAGGACCTGCGTCAGGCGGAAGGTGAGGACGCCGTGGCGCCTCTCTAGCCACTCCTCAAAGAGGGGACTTATCGCCGCAATAGTGGCGTGCCCAGCACTGGGTTGCGACAATCGCACTCTCCATGACGCCATGAGATCTCGCCGGAGCTCTGTCCGCTGCGCCGCGATTTCTCGCGGCAGCGGAGTTACGCCCCGGCGTTTCGCCTCCTCGCGCCACTCCCAAATATGCGCGAGGACTTTTGCCTCCAGATCCCATGGCGGTAATCCGGCAAGGAGGCTCGCCGCCTCACCGGAGACCGTGCGGTATCCCCGGACCAGCCGGGTGGCCATGACCCTCTGGGACGCGTTCAACCGGCGGGCTGGCCGCCGCCTCAATGAACGCGCCCAAACCGGTGCCCCGTAAAGGGCCATGGACCGCACGACCCCCGCGTATAGCCTCCGGCAGGAGGCGTTTGGACCCCCTAGATTGGGCAGGAGCCGCTTCAAAGCAGCCCCGCTCCAGTCTGGGAGCCAAACGTCGGAAGTGCTCCACGAAGTTCCACCGGCTGTCGAGGACGAGTCCTAGGTACTTCATCGTCGACTCGACGCCGATGTGAACTCCTCCTACCGTTATTTGGGAACCCGACGGTGGCGCGTTCCGAGGACCATGAAAACACATAGCCTCGGACTTGTGCAGGGCCACCTCGAGTCCCAATTGCCGGATCCTGTCCACGATTGTCGCAACCCCGTGTGTCGCTAGTTCGGCCGCCGCCTGGTGCGACCTCCCCTGCGCAAGGACCAACGTGTCGTCAGCGTAACAAACGACGCTGACGCCGCTAGGGAGGTCGGCGCGCAGCACCCAGTCGTAACCGATGTCCCACAGATGCGGCCCCAGGACCGATCCCTGTGGGACACCGCACGACATCTCTTGCCGGTTCCATTCTCCCTGGTGACCGGGGTAGATGACGGCCCTGTCCGTCAAATAGGCCTCGACCACACGACAGAGGTAGGTCGGCATCCGGTGATACCGGAGTGCCTCCCTGATGCAACTCCAGGGCAGGGTATTGAAGGCATTGGCGATGTCTAGAGACACCGCCAAGACGACCCCACCCCGGGACACAGCGTCCCCCGTCGTGAGGGCTCGCACGCGCATGATGGCGTCCACCGTAGAGCGCCCCCTGCGGAAACCAAACTGGCTCTCCGCCAAATCCGGCCCCACCCGCACCAGCCGCCCGACGAGGCGGTCTGCAATGACTCTTTCAAAGAGCTTGCCCACCTCATCGAGCAGCACTATGGGCCGGTAAGCAGACGGAGAGTCTGCAGGGCGCCCCAGCTTCTTGATGAGGACCAGTTTCCCCGTCTTCCAGCGAAGTGGGATCTGGCCCCTCTCCAAGCATGCGCTTAGGAGCCCTCTTAGTCGAGGCCCGAGAGCCTCCAAGGCCAGGACCCAGGCTTTCCCAGGTAAGCCGTCGGGTCCTGGGGCGGTATTTTTGGCATTCAGCCTACGTACCGCCACTCTCATCTCTACCTCGGTCACCTCTGGAGCATCGTCGTCGTCGTCGGCGGTGTGATCCGCATCGGGCACCGCAGTAGGCGGAGCCATGGGCGGGGAGGCATGTTCCCCTCTCGAAGGGAACAGAGCGCTCACCACGTCCCCCACAAGCTGCGGCCGGAGACTCTGTGTCAGCGGGGGAGCCCATGGGCGGAGTTTCTCCCGCACCATCTTGTATGGGCGTCCCCACGGGTCCCTGTTCAGAGTCTCCAGCGACTCCTCGCGGGCCACTCCCCTGGCCCGCAGGATCTCCGCTTGGAGGGCGGTCTTCGCCGCTCTGTACCCCTCGTACAGCTCCGCCTGAATGGCTTCCGTATCCGGAGGACGGATACGGAGCCTGCGGTGCCTGGTGTACCGGCGTCGCGCAGCAACGCACGCATTGCGCAGTGTCGTCAGCTGTTGCGACCACCAGTACACCTGGCGCGAAGCACGTCCGGGCTGGACCCGGGGCATTGCCACGTCACATATTTCGGACATGGCCTCCCGGAACCACTCCGCCTCGTCGTTGATGTCGGCAGGCCTGTCCGGTGGTGACACCCAGGCCTGCACGATCGAGGCTTCCAGGAGGAGCTCCCGGTCCAGCTGCTTCAGCGCCCACCGCGGACCACTCGGGGCCTGTCGGACCGGCGCACTCGAGGTCTGGGCGGAGACGTCAAACCGGATGTACCGGTGATCGGAATAGGTCTCCACCCCCTCCATGACGCGCCAGTCAATTACACGCGGCGACAGAGCGGGGCTGGCGAACGAAATGTCCACCACTGATTCACCCCGCATCCGCACACACGTGGGGACAGAACCCCGATTCAGGACGACCAGGCCTGTCTCCAGAGCCCAGTCCTCCACCATCCTGCCCCGTGTGTCCGTATACCGGGAACCCCAAGCCACATTCTTGGCATTGAAGTCCCCGAGGACGAACACGGGAAGGGAACAGAACCCGACGACGACGACTCTCAACTCCGCAAGGGAGTTGTGGAACTCGGCAAGAGTTCGGCTCGGGGAGAAGTATACCCCTACCACAACAATCTCCCCGAACCGTGCTGCAACGCAACCCCGTCCTCTCTTAACAGCCTCGAGGGACGGAGTACCGGCGGCGGCCATGTGCCAGGATCAAAAATGCATAAAAACTTTTTGCTCGACCTAATATAAAATTTTAGCTAGGACCAAACGAAACTGAAAATACAAGGTGGGCCAATAGATGTGTCCAGAAGTGTATAATACTGTTACTTATTTATACCGTGGCAGAAGTTCGCCGGCCCGTACCCTAATTACGTAATACACAATCAATCGGAATTTGAATCGTTTTAAATCAAATTGCTAATCCATTGTTTTGTTAGGAGCTGAGGTGATGGAAAGAAACGAGCAGTTCAAGGCACTAAATGATACTGAATTTATTTTATAAAAAACTTAGCTATAAATACAAATTCTTAAAATTATAAAAATCGATTGCTAATAATCTTAAAAAACATACGATTTTTGGATAACCAATCACCGCACAGCACGTATTGGTCTCTAGTTTCCGAAACTCACGACGGGGGCGCCACCATCGCGGTGGCGGTAGCTGAACACTAGGGCTCCGCGGCTGGCCACTCGGCCGGCGCGCGCGGCGCGCGTATTGTTGAATGATGATGCAGCTACAGTTTCATAAGTTCGAAAAAAAAATCTGCTCATCAACGTAAATAGCGCAATGAATGTTGTTGAACTGTCAAAATAAAACAAATTTGTCGTAATCGTTTACGAAAATGTCTTGTGTAATAAAATAGCAGGGCGGCGTACCCCACAGAACGCTGCTTTATTTCAATACGAATAAAGATAGATTTACAGTAGCAAATGTGGTAGGATAAGTTCACAATGACGTCTTGAGACGGAGAGACGCTGGCAAAAAGCCAGTATTTTTAATGATTTTAGTAATTTAGCTCAAAAGCATTTTTTCTCCGAAAAAAAGTTTGCAAAAGCGCGTAAGTACAGACGCCAGCAGGTCTACCTACCCGAAACTGTTAAATTTTCCCAATCAACTTTGAACCTTATGCTTTAGTGATAAAGTTGAAAATCTATTAAAGAAATTTGACAGATTGTAGTAGGTTGATGTGCTGGCGTCTGTACCTACCTAGTTCTTTAATAACTAATTAGTTTTTAGGCACAAATTAATTTAAAAAAAAAATCCTTTCAATGTAAACGAAATACGTTAAATTAATAAAATCTGAACCAAACAAAATATTTTTTTGAAATATAATAGTAATAAGTTTTATTGATTCATAAACAAGTGTTACAATATTTAGGTGTGACACTGGATCCCGCACTAGGATACCCTGTGTCGCAGGATCCAGTCTCTTTCGACAGATAATGAATTATTTAAGATATTTTAACAAATGCAACGGTTTAGATATAATTAATTAATTAATTTAAACTTAGAACTAAAAGGTAACCAAATGTATGTGTGTGTGATGAGTGTGAGTGAAAAACTAGTGAGTATAAATACTATATATTTTTAAAATTTGTATATAGTGAGTAAATTATCGGGCAAAAATGTAATCACGCAGAAAAGCGCAGCCCATTTTGGTATAGCGTATTATTAATGCCTGTTCAACGAAATCTCCGAACGGCTGGTTGACACTTCCCGTGACCCAAAGGCTCTGCCGGGGTTGCGGGAAAGTCCGAAAGGGATACCGTGGCCCCTGGCAACGTAAAGGGGCAACGGAAGGAACACGGGTGGGTTTTAGTCAGTAAGAGTCTGACACGCCCTCCCGCTCCACCCAGAGCGGGAGAAGTTATTTGATAATTTCCCACAAAAAAAAAAAAAAAAAAAGGCTGGTTTTTACTTTACTTAAAGAGATCTTAACCGATTTTCCGTTTAGTGCGTAGAAAACAAAATCCAAATATGTACATCTAAATGTGTCATGCTCAGATCATATTTTTTTTATGTTCTGATGTGTCATGTATTACCATTTACCAAGAATCAAAACAACACACTTATAATATAAGTATGTTTATTAACAATTATGTAGTAAACACGACCGTGTGCGCATCCAGCGTGCTGTACGTCCGCTCAAGGCTGCGGTTAATGTTGCCAGATTGGAGGCAGGAGGAAAATAAAATAGCCCTAAGCCATGTTTAACACTAATAAATTTTTTATCGATTTTACCCCAAAATTCTCTAAATCCCTGTCAAAATAAAGTAAGGCATGCGTAATATTAATCATTTCACCCCAAAAAAGGGAAAAATCCCAAAAATTGGAAACACTGGCTGGATTTGCTGTACAGCAAGTCACTACACGATCCAGCACGCACGATGCACGATCGCTCTACCTACGTCCGCGTTATTCACTATGCATCTGCACGACTCTCGCGGTGGTGGTGGCGCTTGCCAGATGCAGAATTACGTCGTGCAAGTCCAGCAAGCAATTAATAATAATAATTGACGTACGTCAAGGTACTCATATATTTATATTATATACTATATATATTTCATATGTATTATATTCACTGTCGTTTTGCATCATGCCTCGTGCGTGGCCTTGGCGGGACGCACAGCAAGATGGATGGTGAATATGGCGCTTAAGATGTGAATAACGCCGTGAGCTACACAAATGTGGGCGTCGGGAATCGCAGGCCGATTCCCGGCCACCGTAGGCGCGGGCTTGCGGACGGTGAGCAATGGGTAGCTCGCCGTCCGATAAGGACCAGGCCCGGGTCAACGGCGCGTTGTGTTCCACGCGCGCCTCAAAGAGATGTCAGCAAGTGAAGGGGTCCGATAGGACCAATGCCTGCCGGGGTTGCGGGAAAGTCCGAAAGGGATACCATGGCCCCTGGCAACGTACAGGCAACGGAAGGAACACGGGTGGGTTTTAGTCAGTAAGAGTTTGACACGCCCTCCTGCTCCGCCCAGAGCGGGAGAAGTTATTTGATAATTTCGCACCCAAAAAAAAAAAAAAGCTACACAAATGTACCTAATCTCTTTTTTTTTCTTACTGCCTATTATTAACATATTTATAACTGTTTGTTTTCCCGAATTAAATTGATATGGCTAGAAAAGGCATGGCTCCTAAGATTACGGCTATTAGAGGTGTACAGAAAAAAGAAGACGGTGGGGGCGCAGAGCAGCAATGCTTCAGAGATGATGAAGAAATGATGAATTATATATTTTATAAAGTTACTTACACTGTGGCACCATTTTACACTGTTACTTCACTTTTGTTTGTCTTCATCTACAGTTAGTTGTGTATTTATCCTTATTTATTGTATTCTTTCTAATCTCGCAGGCAGGGGACTGAAGTTGAATGTATATGATGCTCTATGGTTGAACTTCCTTACGAATTACCTTACCCTAAAAGCACACGCTTGTATCTCCTCAATGCAGTGAAGCTGCCTCTTCCTCACTAAATCCTCTTCTGTAAGATATCTAGGAATACTCATTGATCAGCATTTTCAACTAGCACCCACAAATAGACAAAGTCACGGCTCGAATACGTAACCTAATCTATGTTTTTAAGAAGCTACGAAACTCTGTTGATGATGATACGCTTTTAAATTAATATATTTGGCCCTTTGCTCGTCTGTCCTAAGGTACTATTTGCCTGTGTGGGGTGGTGCCACACACACTATCACTACATATTTTAAAATAAAGTGGGGGACTTTGTTTTTTGTTATGTACTCAGTAATAGTGAAAAACGCCGCGTCTGCCTGTCTGAAAGCGATAAACTCAAAAACTACCGAGCGGATTTTCATACGTATTTCACCAATGGAGGACGTGGTTCATCAGCAAGGTTTAGGTGTATAATTAATTAAATTTGTGTAAATTTGCTGAAATATGACGATGATTATTGCAGATCATCCCAACTGGGAGTTTTACTGGCCTGCACCGCGCTCCGGTAACACAATAAAGATAAGGGTCATCAACTATGATTTATTAACTAATTTTGGTTCTAATTTTTCTAATAAGATAGTTTATATGCAAGAAATACCTACTGGCGGCTTTAAAACTCTGACACCAGGTTATTCACTAACCAAACGAAAAGAAGAAGAGAGAGAGAAGATTCTTTACTTAAGAGCGTTTATTCTGAAAGTGGGCAACGTCGCATATAGATGTCAAATATTTCGCTGTTTTGATTAATTTTGCAATATTACTGTATGGAAATAAGAAATGTGGCTAACTAGCAAACTAGAATATTTATTTTAAGATGCAATAATTAATATCGTAACACCGAACATTAAGTTTTAGATGTAAAAAAAGTATTCGGAATCTTTCCAAATGCCTTTTTTACACCTAAAACGGGTACAACATCAAATTCAAGAAATTCATTATTAATATTCTAGTTCTATACGTAATATTGCCAAATTAATCAAAACAGGTAAATTTTTGACAACTATTTGCGACGTTGCCAACTTTTAGTATAGGCGCTCTTAAAAATAAACTTAATTAACTAGTTAGTTCATCTTAATGGAACGTGTTTCTATATACTAACTGAACTTACAAACCTACAAAACAAATCAGTGTACTGAGTTCAAACTCAAACTCAAACTCAAACTCAAAGCATTTATTTCAATTAAACCATTTACAGGCACTTTTGAATTGTCAAGAAGTCGGTCAGTCAGAAATATGAAGCTAGTTGCCCATTCCAAAGCGTAGTAGGTACCTATGGAGAAGAACGGGCAAGAAACTCCACGGACACTCTTTTAAATCAAAGTTTTTTTTTACAAAATATTGGTTACATCATTAACGTTGAAATTATACATGTGAGAACAATGTAGAAAGACGTGCACGTTAAAAGCGTCCGTAATAAAAATATAAAAAACAAAGAACAATTCAAAAATTAAAATAAGCCGTGGCAGCTAAGAGATGACCAGTCTCTACTGACGGCGCCCGTTCACGAACATGACGCATGGATTAGCACCATTCAGCTCAACCATTTTGAAGGGAGCTAAATGATCCAACACACGCGCCACCGCCAGCGAAACATTAGAGTGAGCATGACATAATCTCAGCCGCCAGGGCACATTCAAGTCAATGAAAGACATACCCAGTACCCAAATGGTAGCTTTACAGTCGGTACATAGTACTCACACATGTGCTATGCAATTATACAATGCTAAGACATTGAATTTATACAATGCAAAGATAGTTTTTAAAATCTTCAGCAGCTCCAACGGTATTTTCAAATGCTAATCAATTAGTTTATGCTTGTGGAGCAGGACCAGCAATGAGCCAAGCATTTTTATCAATTATGTAATCCCCCAACTTATAATATGCCTGCCTACATAGTGTGCGTTTTATACAAGATTTGAATTTCGTCTCATTCAGTTGAAGTATGTGGGGAGGAATTTTATTGTAACATTTTAAACAGTACCCCATGAAAGATGAGTCTACTTTAGCCAGTCTGAAACCTGGTTGAACTAATAAATCCCTATTACTTGTACAATAATTATGTCTATCACCTCTTTTACTAAAAATATGTAAATTTTTTCTTACGTACATGATGTTTTCATAGATATATTGACAAGGTACCGTCATGATGTTAATGTCCTTAAACAGTTCCCTTAGAGAATCGCGCCTACGGAGATAATATATGGCTCTGATAGCTCTTTTCTGCAGAATAAAAATAGACTCGATGTCTGCAGCCCGTCCCCACAGCAGAATACCAATACCAATACCAGTTATTTACTACAACCCGTACAGTATGGTTACAAAATATTGGTTTATATTTATGATTCGTGTTGAAATTAATCCTTTTTCATTAATTAAACTTAATCAATGACACAACAGTAGGCCGTAAATATGTTCATACAAGTAAGCATCCACTGCTGAACTTTCAACCATCAAATTATCGTATTTTCAGGACCACGATAAAAACTGTTCGTAATAATTGCGTGATAGTTTCAAAGGCCTCAGTAGCCAGTCCATTAATTAATAAAATAAAATTTAAAAAATCAGTCTGTGATTCACAGACGTCACCGTCACAGACCAAGCTGTCATGTGGCTGTCATTCATTGCATTCATTCTGTCAGTGTCAACTGTCAAGTAGCTTTTAAAATTGTATGCTACTTTTAATTTTTTCTTGAGTACAACCGGTATTCCAATATTACTATAATCTATGAACGGTATGGTAGTTGTAGATGGTGTTTAGGGACTAATCAACTAAATCCTATATGAACTAGGTACTAACTGGATTACCGTGGTCTAATAAGGAGCCACGCCAGTTATTTGTGCGCCAATGTTTTTCAATAATATAAATGTAAACCTGAACTAAATAACTTGAAGCGATATGTTTTGAGTAAAAAAATGGAAAAACTGCCAATGTGTAGAATATGTTTAGTGCAGAATGTTCGCATGTATCTAGTGGTGAACAGGAACTTATATGAACTATATGAGAAGCTGACTGATATTCCAGTAAGTAGATAAATAACTTAAAATTAGTACTTAATTGTATGTCACCAATCGGCCTTGAGCAAGAGTGGTAACCAATGCTCATGCACTCTGTATAAGGCATTAGAAAGCTTTGCTGACCACCTCCACAGCTTTACAATTTAATGTAAGATTGGAAGTATTTTCTTCATAAATAAACAAAATAATGTACGACAAATTTTGTTGCAGTTTGTAACTGAAGACAGGAGACCAATTCTTGCTTGTTTCTTTTGCTTCGCTAAACTAAAGCAATGCTGCAGATTTCTGAGAAAATGTCTGGAAGCCGAAGAGCTGTTCCCTCAGATGATGAATGAGGATTATGAGGTGAGATATTCTTCAACAGATATTTATTCTTATAATTTCTAATTTCAGTATAATGTGGTCGTGATTTCTCTCAAGGTCGTACCTATTGTGTCTGAAGTTTATCCCTATCATAGAATTGGTCTGTGAGGTTGGTAGCATGGCTGACTCTGCAACATTGGACCTACTTAAGTGTCTTCGCTTTGGGGGGCTCTTTTGAGTTACTTTAGTATAATGAAAAAAGTTTGTCCTTGTAGGAGTGTGACTGCCATATTATCCTAACACTATAAATATCTTTTTACAGCCCAAACCTTTAATAAACCAAGACCACTTAGAGTATTTAGGTGGGTTTATTAAATCTCCAATAGAGAACATAAGTATAGTTGATGTTGTTCAAACAGAAAGCATTGCTATCAAAGAAGAATTGCCAGCTGTTTGTGAGGGACCAGATGATACTATTGAGTCAAAGGAGGAATATCAAAGTGATGGTATGTTTTTATGAACAAAAATAATATTATCAATAAATTATTTCCTTACATAATTATTATAAAACAAAGTCCCTCGCCACATCTGTCTGTCTGTTCACAATAAACTAAAAAACTACCAAATGGATTTTCGAACATTTAATTTAAAAATATTGTTATTTCCGAAGCTAATTTGACCGGTATTTTATTAACCCTTTTCCAATAAAATTTTATTTTAATTGAGCATTTAATATAGATTAAAAAGTGCCTTGACATCTTATTTATTTATTTATTTATTCACAAAATCAAAATAAAACAAAAAAAAATCTATCAAAATCTTACATATGAATGTTTTAAAGTTATCACAGATTCAAAATAATGCGTCTCAAAATAATTATGGTTGACGGCGTTGCGGCGCTAAGACTGGAGTCAATGACCTATAACTCAGTTATTAGTATGCGATAATCGATCCGCTTTCCTTTATATCCTGGTAGTACGTTCCTGTGGGACATTTTCCAACATCCACGCGGGCAAAAGCTAGGGTTATATAAAATTACGCGATAATAGTGGTTGCTTAAATAACGTATTTAATTGCCTCTTTTTATCTCCACCCATAATCCATTGCTTCATATGTTTGAAAAATTTGTCTAATTAACAACGTAAATAACGCAATAACTGTCGTTTTGGAACAGACTTTTGATTCATGTGCATGTCAATATTCTTCCAACATTGTACTGACCAGATTTATAACCATAGGGGCGACAGTTGCGAAGAAACCAAAAGTAAACACACGAAGAACAAAACTAGAAGATGCAATAACGGCTGAGCAATCGAAAAGCGAAAAATCCGACTCAAAAGTTATCCGGACAACTCAAAAACGTACGACGAAACCTAGCACTTATTTCAAAGAGCCTTACAAATATGATCAGCGTAGTTTTAATCGAGTAAATAAAAATACACAACATACTCGTACACAAATCGGTAAAAAAACTTATAAGTGTGATGTATGTCTACATAGTTTTAGTAGAAAAAATGATTTAACAAAACATATTCGTATACACACTGGTGAAAAACCTTATAAGTGTGATGTATGTCAACGTAGTTTTAGTCAGAAGACTCATTTAACAGAACATATTCGTATACACACTGGTGAAAAATCTTATAAGTGTGATGTATGTCTACGTAGTTTTAATCTAAAGGGTAATTTAACAGAACATATTCGTATACATTCTGGTGAAAAACCTTATAAGTGTGATGTATGTCTACGTAGTTTTAATAGAAAGCATGATTTAGCTAAACATATTCGTATACACACTGCTGAAAAACCTTATAAGTGTGATGTATGTCAACAAAGTTTTAGTCAAAAGGGTAATTTAACAAGACATGTTCGTGTACACATTGGTAAAAAACCTTATAAGAGCTAAGAAATCATATTTGAACAGCATCTGGCGAAAAATCTTTCAAATGTGAAAAACACAAATAACATTTTAGCATAACTTTAAAACTACTGACTAATTTTGAAAGATTTATATGGCAGCTTGTTAATCGCATTTTTCAATTCTGAATTGTAACAATATATCACTGATTAATAAAGGCTATAATTTATAAAGATATCACGCGGTTGAAGCCACTGACGGAAGCTAGTACAGCACGTAGCATGACCACCGTAGAAACGAGTCTTGTCGACGGAAGAATAGACAAAATGACAGATAAACAATCAGTACCCTAATTGCGTAATATACGACCAATCACTATCTGAATCGTTTTGGAAAAAAAGTCTGCTCAACAACGTAAAAAATGCAATGTATGTTGTTGAACTGTCAAAACGAAGTGTTACGCAAAAAGCTGTACTTAATAGTACAGTCATCACGGAGTGGGGCGCGTCTTCGTGGATGGCACTATCTGTAACATTATAATCATAGTCACTACTTTTTTAAATGACACGTTTACCTTTGCGAAGTATTATTGTTGTAAAATAAATAATAGTTCCTAATGTACTTTGTTTTATTTATTATCCATTCATTCGACATTTATAGCAATAGATTGCAATATCTTTTTATGACAACATTTAATTGGTCAGACACCGCAGTTTGACAATTGACGCGCGGTTTACGTCACAAAAATTCAGAAAAATGTTTAGCAGTAAAAATAGTGCGTAAATACCGCGTGAGTCGACCGTAACGAATTGGTTAAAAATAGAACTGCAGTAAAAGATAAAATTATAGCCGGGAAAATTAAATTTATGCATAGTCTCAAATTCGTGTGTTATTAGAGTAAAGTATGAAATTAATTATTTTTGTTTTTTTTTTTCATTTGCTATTTAAATTATTGTTACCAATAATAATAGTATTGATTATTAGTGTTTTTAACTCAACAAAAGTTTCGTAACCATAAATATGGATACTTCCGAACAAGCCGCTCAAATTGTGGCATTGGTGCGGGGAGGCTTGGATCAACGAACGATTGCTAGAAATTTAAATTTAAATCAGTCTTCGGTTTCTAGAGTATACTGAAGGTTTGTAGAGACAGGTTCTTACAAAAGGAGACCCGGTACCGGCAGAACTCGAGCAACCACCCGTCGTGGCGACCGATTTATTGTTTCAACCCGCCTACGAAATCGATTGCTCTCGTCAGTAAACATCAAAACAGAGCTGAATGAAGTGCGTGGAGTAAACGTGAGTGCACGAACAATAAGAAGGAGGCTTAAGGAAGCGGCAATCACCCCTTTTATACCAGGAAATGGTACAAAGCTGTCTGCAGCTCACAGAGAAGCTCGTTTAAGATTTGCGCGTGAACATCTTAATTGGACTGAAGAGCAATGGGCTTCCGTATTGTTCACCGATGAGTGTAGGACATGTTTAAATGGTGCAGACGGTCGCAGAAGAGTCTTTCGTCGACGTGGGGAGAGATATATTCAAAGTTGCATTGAGGAGCGTGTTTTTTGGAGCCGGTTCGTGTATGGTGTGGGTTGGCATTTCGAAAATCGGGCGAACGGAACTTGTGTTCATCGACATGGTTCGTCAAAACGGTAGAAGAGGAGGTTTTGGCGGCACAACGCTATATAATAGAGGTTTTAGAAGCTCACGTGGTACCTTACATGGGATTAATAGGCGAACATTTTACTCTAATGCAAGATAATGCCCGACCCCACGCCGCTGCACAAGTTCGACAATATTGCGAAGAGGTTGGGATACGTACCATGAATTGGCCAGCACGCAGCCCGGATCTCAGTCCCATTGAGCATGTTTGGGACAGTTTAAAAAAAGCTGTATATGCGAGAAATCTTGTGCCCACAACAGTGGCAGCACTAAGAATAGCGATTTCACAAGAATGGAACAATATTTCGCAAGACCGTTCTATGTTAAGGGGTTTGGTTTCCGCACTTAGTCCGTCACGTGGACCATTGTGCGTGGGCCATAGCGGCCGTTTGGTGGTTATTCCAACCAGCCCACCTCCCTCCAGAAGTTGATTAAGTCTCCTGGTCTGTTTAGAACATCTGTGTATGATCTGGGTGACACGAGGGCTTCTGTTCTAATCTGAGTGACGCCCGTACATTCGAAGAGCACGTGCGCAACGGTCTCCTCAGCCTCCATGCACGCCCTGCACAGAGGACTGTCCGTTATGCCTATTGTGTGGAAGTGCTTGTTTAGCGAGCAGTGTCCCGTGATGGTTCCCGTCAGCCTGCTGTCCAAGGATGGCATAGCCTCCTTTGACTGCCTGCAACCTGGTGTCGAGGTCCATCAGCGTTCCGCTTGTGTGTGGGTGAACTCCTGCAGCCACCTGCGTATTTGGTTGAAGGGGATGAGTACGATAGGCTCGGGTCCGCAGACTGCCGTGCTGGATCCACGTCCAGCAAGTTCGTCAGCCGCGTCGTTACCTAGCGATCCGCTGTGTCCTTTTAAAAATCCATTGCAGTGTCACCGTGTTGCGGCTAGATACCGTTATTTGTTCTAGTGCATTGTGACATTCTAGTGTTAGCTTCGAGGTAGTATATTTCTTCCGTAAGGATTGGAGAACTGAGGCGCTGTCGGAGAGTATGCGTATGTGAGTGTCCGTAACCCTCCTGGCTTCTAGGGCGTGGACCGCTTGTATGATGCCCACACACTCCGCCTGATAGACGGTGTTGAACATTCCCAGCGGTCTGGATATATTTATGTTGAGGTCGTGTGAGAAAACTCCGACTCCGGTACCGGAGTCGGTCTTTGATCCGTCGGTGTAAACTCTCATCTCTCTTGGACCTGAGTAGTCACACAGTTCTTCTGTAAGTGTTATATTGTAGTGCCTTTGAAAGAAGTGTGTTTTCGGGGATTTGTCGCAGGGTGATGCCATCATTGGCCTACGTTTGATCGCATCCTGTTTTGTTGCATAGGGTTCCTGTTAAATGGAGCCTAAAGGTAGCCAGGGCCGCCTCCTCCCGCACGATGAGGTGCAGAGGTGGCAGTCCCAGCATTGCCTGTAGGGCGGCGGTGGGTGCAGTTCTCATACTACCAGTCGTTTAATAACCCTAATCAGATCTATGGGGAACCGATTAGAATCTGTAATAAGGGTACGTGTAGGCAATAGACCTCATTAAAAGAAGAAAAAGAAACTGTGCTTCAACTTTTTTTTTAATTGTAAAAACCAATGTTTCAATAAAACCAATTTTTGTTACATGTATCGTTTTTGTTAACTTCATTCGTTAACTTCATAACAGCTGTTTCAATTAAAATTTTTATAAAAAGTTTGAATACTTGGTTAAAATGTTTATTTCAAAGGCGTCTTGAACATTGATGCAGTTTATGAGTCCGTCAGTGTACATCGACACATGCGAACTACGCATCAAAGACCTGACTTGACACAAAATCCTGACGTCACACAAGTCCTGCATCGCGCAATTAGTTTACCGCGCGATCGAAATATATACAAGCTCCCGACTTCAACCACTGGGCAGTTGCCCTCCAGACACGACACCCGTCTGGTCGGAGGATCCTCCCTTTTCTATAGAGGATGAGTAAACTTTACACCCTGTTGCTCATACCTGTAACATCGTATTGAGCGGGTTTTACTGTATTGTTCAGTAACAATAACGTAACATTACGATACCTCGTGTTAATATAAATTTAAAGTTATTATTCTAGTAATATGGTGACCACATCGCTACTACACATACAAGTCTACAAAAATGATTACGTAACGTGTGAACACAAAGACTATATATAGTTACTGAAATGTTTTCCAGTCAAATTGTGTGCGAACTGTTACCACAATTAGAGACCAAACCCCACTTAGTCACCATGTTTCGTAGCAGTTACGAACAGCCGGGTATAGATATCTGAACACGATAACCGTCCGCGACGGTTAACTTTAGCGCAAACGTAGGTAATGCCGGTAACCCTCCCGGAGGGTTCAATTCCAATATGTATGGCGGCATGGCGTGAGTTCTATGGGTGGAGTCGAAAGTGTTTAGAGGGCAGGGAGCAAAGCTCGCAACTACAAGTCGAGATGTGTGCAAAATTCGTTTGGAATATTGCTATCTCTGTTTGACAAAAGACCACGCCGCCGGAGGGCTGCGGATGCGGTGTGTGTGAATGGATAGATAGCTATTATTAGCTGTACTTGCAACGGCATGGTGCCATTTATATTTTTTATTAGTAATTAGACAAGTTCATTATTTGCTTTATTTTTGTTGACTACTTTGGGGAATCGTTAGTGAATGTACAGACTAGTAATGAGTTTTTTGTTTTTTTTTTTACCATGCCGATATTTCAACATATTAGAATATCTCATCTAATCGAGATCTAGGCCTTGTAGAGAAAATCTAGCTAGTAGATACGTCATACAAATAAGGTACCTACCTGTACATTGTTATCGAGCGTGGCCTTGGGGGCAAATCGGCCGAAGAACGGCGCTAGTTGTCATACTTACGACGCGTAAATATAAATTATTGGGATATTTATTAGTATCGTCTTTATTTAAAGCCCAGGAACACGGGCGATTTTTTTTCGTGCACTGGATTTTAAACGCTCTGCTTAGCGCCGAGAGTTGAAAATCCAACAGTGTGTTTTTTCAAGGCGCTGGGACGAGTGCGTCCCAGCGCGATAAAATACCGCCGCGATGTTTTTACTTCCGTGCGAACGTGGGCTAAGCCTGTTTATTTATTTTCTTTAACCCTAAAGGAAATAAATAAACAGGCTTAGCCCACGCCCAAACTAAGGCTTTTCTGTCATATTGAAGTAGGTGCCTATTCCTTTTACTAAACTTCAAATATTGTTAAACTAAATAATGAATACAAGTCAAATAATAAAAGTGTATTAAGTACCTATTAGTAAAATATTCCAATAATTTATATTTACGCGATTTCCGTAAATTCAGATAAATAACTGCGTTCCGAGCCAAGAAGAATAAAAAACAAGGATTTTGAATAACCATTTATTTAGCTACTATATAATATATGTTTTTACTTCAGAAATATTGATATATTCATCATTTAGTGATTGACGATATAAGGCGGGGAATGGAAGACACTAAAGTTAGTCTTATTGTCATTTGACTTCTGCAATGCTTTTAATACCGTCAGTCCCGAAGTCTTTTTGTCCATCCTTTCCTATCTTATGGTCTCTCCGACGGTATTGGGATGGTTTTCCTGTTATTTTCGGGGGCATCAGAAGTCTGTTCATGCTGTAGACTCATTGTCGAGTTGGTGCGATCTTGCAACTGGCGTCCCTCAAGTTGGTATATTATATCCTTTTTTGTTCTCCATTTTTATTAATCTAATTACCACTGTGCTTTCGACTGCGTATCATCTTTATGTAGACGATTTGCAGCTTTACTGCCAGGCAAGTGTTGACAACATTTCCGATGCCATTGAGGAGCTATATCGGGATTTAGGTGTGGTTAAAGGCTGATCTGATTGATTTAGGGTGGCGGTTAACCCTGCGAAGTGTCAGGCCATCATAATAGGGAGCCCCTATAGCACGAGGAAGCTGAATGGCTTAACTGTGCCACCTGTAATATTCGACAAGTCTCATTTCGTTTAGCTCGGGTGTTAAGGATTTTGGTCTGCATGTTGACACTTGTCTTGACTGGCGGAAGCAGGTCATGACTGTTAGTAAAAAAGTCACCGGAACGTTGCGGTCGCTCTATCGGTTGAAAAAACCTTCTCCCATCACACATAAAGGCAATCCTCGTACGTGCCTAATATTTCCCATAATTGACTATGGTGACGTGTGTTACTATGACTGAATGCGAATCTCGGCAATAAACTAGACCGCCTTCTCAATAACTACATTCGATTCGTTTTCAATCTTCGTAAGTATGATCATGTATCCGCGCATGGAGTGCTTTTAAAATGGTTACCCATTCGTTAGCGCAGAGAGTTGAGGGCTCTCTCTGTGTTGTTTACCATACTCGACAAACCCACTTCTCCTTCTTACCGTACTTCCCATGTTCAATACAATACCTACTTATGCTTTGCCCATAGTAAAAATCTTCGTTCTACCAATAATCGCCTTCTACGTTGTCCTTCTCACCGTTCTGGTTTCATTCACTCTTCTTTCTTCGTCCAGGCCAGTCTTTCCCAACGTGGGCGATAACGCCCCCTTGTGGGCGCTGCAGGCCTAAAGGGGGGCGGTAAGAGACCCAGAAAAAAAGGGGGCATTGTGTAGGGCAGTGATGTCAAACCCCCGTCCCATGGATATGATGGATATCCCATGGATGAGATATTTCTTGGCCCCACTTATCAGTTAAGAATCCCCACTTTTTTGTGTAAAAGGCCCCACCAGTCGTTTGAAATTCCCTCTTTTTTGTGTAAAGGGGCCCCACCAGTCAGTTTAAAATTCCTATTTTCCAGTAAAAATGCCCCACCTTCCCCTCGAACTCTGACATCACTGGTGTAGGGCTTTGGGGTCGATTTATAATTTCATCTACCTAGCTAGGAAGACTCTTAGACACCGACTGAGCTCTCGACTCTCGACTACATCTTGTGAACATCAACTAATATTAATTAAGATATAGCTCAAACTCGGTTCGATATAAAAGACCGCGGGCAATCATGTTTTAACAAGTTTTTGTTAAATAATCCGAATACTATAAATTTGCGTTTCAATAATCAGTTATAAGTACTTAGCGGTTTTTAAGTACCTATGTTTAAAAAGGGGGGCGTTAAAAAATAATTTATTCTTAAAGTGGGCAGTAGACAAAAAAAGGTTGGGAACCCCTGGTCCAGGCTGTCTTTGGAATGCGCTCCCTCTGAACATCAGGACGGCAACCAGTCGGTTATCTTATAAAGTGAAGGCAAGTGAACATATTCGTAAGAAGTTGTCAGAATCATCCCAGCGCTGTTTTGCTGGATTCGTTTCCTCCTTTACACACGACTACACATCAAGCTATACATTTCCATTTTATGCTGATCTCGTATTGTATAGGATTTCCGTACAATGCGAGGTCAGCTTATACTGGAAATGTATAGCTTGTGTGTGGGAGCGAGACAGAACACTGATTGAATCAATATTTACACACTGGAATTTTTCTTATTTCATTAATATCTAGTTACTGACTTGATGTCCGTACGTATTTTTCGGGTGACCACTGAAAATCAGCGCTGTGCTGTGCTGTGGGTCCCTCATAGCACTGAATTATGCTGAGTGGAAGCCTTCTTGTCACAGTCATGACGTGCAGCTGCCAAATATTTATGTTGTTTATATTTTTGTTATTTGTATGCACGTGTCTCTCTGACAAATAAACCTTTTTTTCTTTCTTCTTTCTTTCTTTCTTATTTCTCCTGACTTTTTTTTTTGTTTATATATATGTATGTATTTATCTATGTATTAGTATTTATTCTTTTTCGAGCTATCTGTCAATTATGTTGCACTTGCCATGTTTTTTCTCTGCATCGCCCTAAGGTTGATTGGTAGAAAATGCCTCAAGTCCGCCTTTGTACAGTATTTTAACTTGTGCATAAAGTTTCAATAAATAAATCAAAATAAAAAATATATAAATCAAAATATTTTATGTGACATAAACCTATAAGGGCCTTATGAAATGTCCGAAGCTAGATGCACGGTTACAATTGGTTGTTTTCTACGGAGAAGAAACAACGGTTACTCTTTTAAAAATACACACATCAACACGGTCTAGGGATATTTCATACTCAATTAAATAACTCGAAAAGTACTGGCCGCATTGTAATCTTTCATACACCGATTTGTTTGTAATTTATCTCAGACTAATTCAAAATTCAAATTTTTGAAAATTCTTTTGTTTCTGTGGCATAAAAATGTCGATGTGTAGGAGAGGGAATTTTCATTTGTGCGAAATTTAGAAAACAATACGAATTACGTTTAGTTACAGTTTTTTTTTCATTTTTAAACGAAAGATAAAGTTAAAATTGAGGTATTGTAGCCATGCAACGCCAACATTTGACGAGGGCGGAGATGTTACGAGCTGTGGGAATGCTGGAAGCTGGGTCTGTTCAGCGTAATGTTGCTGAGGCCATAGGGACCCACCAAAATGTAATTTCAAGATTGTGGACACGCTATCGTGCCACAGGTGAAGTAGCGGAGAGGCACCGGGGGCCAAGTCGCATCACTACCCCCAGACAAGATCGATTTTTGCAAATTACTGCGCGAGCTCAACCAAATGCAACGGCGACTCAATTGGTCCAAAGGCTGCGAGTGGAACACCAAGTGCTTGTGAGTGACCAAACTGTAAGAAGGCGACTGCATGAAAGCAATCTACGCTCTCGTAGACCACTCCGGGTCCCACCTTTACGGAGAGGCAATCGTGGACGACGATTAGAATGGGTTCGGAACCACTGGTCCAATGGTTGAGCGTTGGTGTGAGCAATGGTCCAATGTGCTGTTCACGGATGAATCCAGGTTCGGCTTCCATCCAGATTCACGAAGGACGCGTGTTTGGCGAGTTCCTGGACGATGGAGCCGTCTTCAGAACCCTCAGGAAGTTCACCCATACCAAGGAGGAACAATTATGGTTTGGGCAGGAATTCGTCTTGGAGGACGGACGGATCTCGTTTGGGTGCGGGGTAATATGACGGCAGAACTATACGTCCAACAGGTGCTGGGGCCCGTAATCTTGCCCCACAGAACACAAATGGGGCAAGATTTCCTGTTCATGCACGACAATGCCCGGGCACACACGGCGAGAACGGTAGCAGCTTGGTTGCATACACACAATGTTAGGGCCTTAGACTGGCCTGCTCAATCGCCAGATCTAAATCCCATTGAGCATGCGTGGGATATGCTGCAAAGAAGAGCTCTGAAGGAAGTTCCTGAAAATCTGGCTACAGAAGATCAACTTTTTGCGCACCTCAGAAGGACATGGGCCAATATTCCGCAGCAAGACATTGACAACCTTGTTCTGAGTATGCCGAATCGTTGCCGATGTGTTATGAACATCATGGGCGCTTTCTCAGACTACTAACTTCAAGTTTATAAACACAAATTAAATGATTTTTCTATTTTTTTCAGTTTTTACTCATAAATTAAAAGTTAATTCATATACGGTTTCCGTCTATGCTTCATTTTTTTTCCATAAAATCCTGAAATTTTAATCGAAGTACCTTAACCATTATTAAAAAATGGTAGAATATTAAATAACGTATCTTTTAAATATATACATATCATATAAATAATTAACACATTGATAGTAATTCGCTTTTTTAAAAATATCCCTAGACCGTGTTGATGTGTGTAACTGGCTTTTACAATGTTTTCAAATTTGATTAGTGTTAATAGCTATGGGAGGGCAGTGTAGGCTTGTCAACTAGTACTGCTGTACTTTTTAAATGGCAAGCGCGCGCGCAGGCGACGCGACGGTGAGGGTGGGAGCGAGACAGAACACTGATTGAATCAATATTTAGACACTGGAATTTTTCTTATTTCATTCATATCTAGTTACTGACTTGATGTCCGTACGTATTTTTCGGGTGACCACTGAAAATCAGCGCTGTGCTGTGGGTCCCTCATAGCACAGAATTATGCTGAGTGGAAGCCTTCTTGTCACAGTCATGACGTGCAGCTGCCAAATATTTATGCTGTTTATATTTTTGTTATTTATATGCACGTGTCTCTGTGACAAATAAACCTTTTTTTCTTTCTTCTTTCTTTCTTTCTTATTTCTCCTGACTTTTTTTTTTGTTTATATATATGTATGTATTTATCTATGTATTAGTATTTATTCTTTTTCAAGCTATCTATCAATTATGTTGCACCTGCCATGTTTTTTCTCTGCATCACCCTAAGGTTGATTGGTAGAAAATGCCTCAAGTCCGCCTTTGTACAGTATTTTAACTTGTGCATAAAGTTTCAATAAATAAATCAAAATAAAAAATATATAAATCAAAATATTTTATCTCACATAAACCTATAAGGGTACTTATGAAATGTCCGAAGCTAGATGCACGGTTACAATTGGTTGTTTTCTACGGAGAAGAAACAACGGTTACTCTTTTAAAAATAACTGGGTTTTACAATGTTTTCAAATTTGATTAGTGTTAATAGCTATGGGAGGGCAGTGTAGGCTTGTCAACTAGTACCAGTTACTTAATAAAATAGAAAATGGTCTACAAACCTACAGTTTATTAAGCCTACAACGTTCTCAAATTTACAAAATAAAAACCAAATGACATGATTGTAGGTATCTAAATGTCAAACATTTGTTTGATTGTCATTACACTCATTACATTTATATGATTACTAGCTGTTAATGCCTGGCAACGTCGCCCGGGTGAATTTCATGCCTCTATCTCCAGTGGGTTTAAGCCGTTCGTTGTCTTTTTCATACAAAAATATCATCCAAATTTTCGACTAGGTATTGTCAAAATTATTCATTATTAAAATGTGTCCACGGTGAAGCAGCGGCTCTTCATCTGGTTGGGTATTCCGCCTGTCAGTGCTGTCAGTATAGTAGATGTTAAGACTTGTGGTATGCCTTGAAACATCCAATAATGCAGAGGTTTACGTCGCACTCCTCGCATTTCCAAATAGTCCTGGACTTTTTAGGACACCTCCTACAACAGGTGTTTTTGGACCCCGTACGAATTGGGAAGTGGTTATGGTCAACCGTCGGTCTGGACTGAATCTTGTGTCGAGCGTTACGACTTACTAGCGTCGTTTTCACCTGGCCACTAGTATTCGATCTAACGTTCAAACTTCGGGATTCAGTCGTTAAGTCGATTTGTCTGTGTCTCTTCAGTAAATCTTCCGCCACTACAATCCGGAACTGACGATTTGATATTTTCCGGTGAAAACTGGAAAATATCACAAAGCAGTTAAAAATTGCCACATTGTACAATCGGCGGAAGAGATTTTTGTACCAAACTCTATTCCTCAGACGTTCCATAGGGTGAGCTGACAGGAATTGATATTTCCTGTCGACTCCTCCCATACTTCTGTTGTAGTCGAGTACTATGCTTGGTTTTGAAGTCACTCTGTTGTACTTGTCGTGAGTCCCAATTTGAAAGTTATGGTATGTTGAGATCATACCAACTATGTTAGCATTTCGCCATATCAGAACTGACAAATCGGAACAGTAAGTAGCCACTAATTCTCCATGTCGAAGTTCAGTCTTTGTCAGGTTCTTCACTGACTCAGGAAGGAATTCTCGATTCAGTCTTAGAGTCCCATAGCAGTCAGTCTTTTTTTGTTTCAGCCAACGCAATAATAACGGACAATTGTAAAAATTATCCAGTATTAAAGTGTGTCCACGGTGAAGTAGTGGCTTGATCAAGTCAAAAACAATTTTGGTGGTAGCGATCGTGGGACGGTCGCCGCTATCGCCAGTTGACGCGACAATCGTTCCGTCATAGTCAAGTCTGTCAATGGCTTCATCCCCGACTGGTCCGTCATTTGTCTGTTCATGTGGTTGGGTATTCTGTCTGTAGGTGCTATCAGTACTCGTTGTCGGTTTATTTTTTCCAGCGTCAACAAAAAACCTCCAAAGATAGCCACTGGATGACTCGCACAACTCGTAAGTTTTCACTCCGACTTGTGCGGCCTTCGAAGAAATCTTCTGGGCGAAGGTCAACCTCCCATGCCGCTGGAGGAGAGGTTCGTCAATAGCAATCTCTTGTGAAGGCATGTATAGGCTAGAAAACTTGCTATTAAAATAGTCAATCAGTGGTCGTATTTTACTCAGTCTAGTCGTATCCAGTAAAGTCTGACTGTTGGCGAAATGGAAAAAGGTTTTCAGCAATAAAAATCGGTTGTAAGACATAAGTTTGGCAAAATACGTCATGGTGCCGAACCCATTAAACTTAAAATATTCCTCTTCCTCCGGTAAGGGGTAGAGGCTTTGTAAAACAAGTATTGCCAAAAAACTTACCATTTCGTCCCTGTCTGTAGGAGACCAACGGTTAAAAAGGGAGTTCGGGGTTAACTTATTTTGTTTTCGCAACAACGCAATCTTCTGCTCTGCATTCCGATTGGTCTCCGTGCATAAATGATCGATAAAGTCAGTATCAAACATCTTGTCAAAAATGTCGATCGGTCGAGTTTGGTCAGTCACGTCAAAAGTTGGTCCCGTTGTACTTGTAAATTTTTCTCGTCGTCCGACAAAAGTTCGTCTGTCTATGCTCCAATTGAAAGTGAAGCAGTCGTCGTGCACAATGTCACGTAGGGCTTGATCATTGGCGGCATCCTCCCTGTGCAACACTATCGCTTCGAACTCCGTCATTTCACTTTCACAGGCTGGTTCAGTAGTCGCATTACGCTCCTGAACAGTCGGGAAGAGGCCAGCGTTATTGTCAATATTAAGGTCGTCATCGTCGTTACTGCCGCACAAGTCAGTCAGACGTGGTATCGAATGGTCAAATTCTTCGTCATTAATACCTGGAACAAACAATATAATATACGAGGGTGAATCAAAAAGTTCTTAGAATTGCATATATATAAAACCTTTTTGGGAGAAGTTCGATATTCAAATTAAAGAGTGCCTGTCAATCACACAATATTTATGCAAACTGTCATTTGTTTTTGTCAGTTTGTTCGCACGTAATAAATTGTTTTGTGCAACGAGTTGCTAAAAACCCAAAATTATGGATAAAAGTGAGTTACGTGCGGTGATAAAATATCTCAGTTTGAAAAAAAAGTCTACTAAGGAATTTTTTTCGGACATACAGCAGACGTTAGGGGATGATGCTGTACCCTATTCTACGGTTGCGTACTGGGTGGCTGAATTTAAAAGAGGTAGATCAAGCTGTAAAGATGACCCGCGTTCTGGGCGGCCTTCAACCTCCGTTACGGAAGAAAATGTCAAAAAGGTTGAGAATCTGGTTTTGGAAGACAGAAGAATAACTATAAAACATATAGCTGAGATCCTAAAGATATCATTTGGTAGCGTTCAATCCATTTTAATTGATTCACTGGGGTTCAAAAAAGTGTCGGCAAGATGGGTGCCACGAATGTTAACCGACGAAAACAAAAAGCGACGTTTGGAAATTTGTAAGCGTAATCTCGAAATGTTCCAGCATGATTCGGATAATTTTTGCCGTCGGTCCACCATTTCGATCCTAAAACTAAGCATGTCTTGGAAATGACCATTCTCTCCATCCATTAAGAAATTTCGAGTTGCTCCTACCGCTGGCAAAGTTATGGCCTCAGTGTTCTGGGATAGTGAAAGAATCCTTTTTATTGATTACATGCCAAAAGGCCAGATGATTACTGGACCCTATTATGCAAATTTAATCCCGAAAGTGCGTGAAGCGATTAAAGAAAAACCCCGTGGAAAAAGAAATTTCGAGTTGCTCCTACCGCTGGCAAAGTTATGGCCTCAGTGTTCTGGGATAGTGAAAGAATCCTTTTTATTGATTACATGCCAAAAGGCCAGATGATTACTGGACCCTATTATGCAAATTTAATCCCGAAAGTGCGTGAAGCGATTAAAGAAAAACCCCGTGGAAAACTATCGTTGGGCGTGTTGTTTCTTCAAGATAACAGTCCTGCTCATCGATCGGAAGTAGCGCTCAACGCAATCCGCTGTGCTGGCTTCAATCTCCTTGACCACCCACCATATTCTCCGGACTTAGCCCCAAGTGATTTTCACTTATTCCCAAAATTAAAAGAGAACATTCGTGGAACAAAATTTTACGAAAATGACGCGGTTATGGCTGCCGTAGAGGAGTTTTCCGAGAGTCAAGAAAAACAATTTTTTTCACAAGGAATAAAGAAATTAGAAACGCGTTATTCTAGATGCATTGCATTGAAGGGAGATTATGTAGAAAAATAAAATATTTTTGTTCAAATCTTTGCATTTTTTTATATTGATTCCAAGAATTTTTTGATTCACTAGGAATGACACAGAAGTTTTACTGATATTACTGTTTGGACGACGGAACATCATACACAGTCATTAATAATTAATGATTTCAGATGACCCCGAATTGAATGGCGAGGAAGCTGCGGCCACGGCTTGCAGAGGTAGTCGGCAGAAAAAATCTGAATATGATTTTTACGGGCTTAATATGTAAATAAGATTAATATGTAAATAAGATTATTGACCATTAGTCTGATTCTGATGAAGAGCTTTTGTACCACTTTTTTATTTTAATGCCTCAATAGACCCATTGGCAGGCTCAACCTACTTGAAAACCTGGTACGGGAGCTGTACGGCGAATTTGGGACAGTGTCCGCTTCTGACGTACCTAGATCATCTTCAAACTTTTGATTTGGTGCGCAAATTTGTATTACAAATTCACTCTTACAAAGTCTTATTATGACACCGACAAAACTTACTAAATTCCATCTCCACGTCTGCTTCTAAGGCTGGTCCTGCGTAGCTGTGTTCTGTAACAAATAAGATAAGTGTAGCTTTTATAAAACATAGCAAATTACTACAGACAGGACAAGCCGGACATCGAAGCCACAGCTTCGGCTGGTCCTGTTAAATCAAAGTCGAAGCCAAAATCGCGGAATGCAGATGTATTATTTAATTACCATACCTACATTCGCCGATGTAGGGGTACACGTTATAGTTAAACATTGAAGCTCCGGCACTCCTAGGTTCGGTTAGTCAAACCTCAGGTCTGACAAGAAGTCTTAGTCCCAAATAGGGAATGCAATCCGGATAAGCTTAGATTCTTTTTGCAGGTAGGTGTTAAAAAACGATAGACGTATCTTGGATTTTGAATTTATATTTAAAATAGTAAAACAGTTATTTGCCATAATTTCTTTCAAATGACAGTGTGTAACCTCCACTACACGGGTACTCACGTTTGTGGCACATTTATGGGACTCAAATATTAAAATAACACCACCTACCAGCTCATCATCTAAATAGTCACTTCACTTTCACTGTAACACTAGTAGATCACTATCTGCACAAAAGAGAAGAGAACTTCACAAGGAAGATGGAAGCATTGGAAGCCCAAATTCAGCGCCCTGGGCCTGCCAAGGATACCATGATACACGGTAGCTTATTTTCATTATGCTCAGCTTGCCCCAGACTCAGATGAGTGAGTGTGCTAAGCAGGTTGACGGAATGAAGACAAAATATAGGTGGAAAGCAGTGATTTTTCAAGGTGTTGCCAAAGTTGACAGTGAAGACAGCACCGCAGTCATCTTGGATGTTATCACCAATAAGCTGGCCCTCAAAAACTTCTCTGCATCTTCCATAAGGGTTTGTCACAGACTTGGCGTTGCCAATAAAGATCATTACATGCCCCTACTGATTAGGTTTTCCAACTATGATGACCAATCAGTGGTCTGGAAAGCCAAGACACGCTCTCAGGGAACATCCATTTTAGTCGAGGAATTCTTAACACGAGACCGGCAATCCATCTTTGGGTCAGTAGGTCGTCGGCTTGGGAAGGCGCATCTTCACTTCGGAATGCACTCGTGTTGGACTCAGGACGGTGTTATCGTTCTGAAGGCCTTTACGTAGGTAGCCATAGTAGCTTCAATGGATGAGCTCATTCCTCTGCTTGTGAATTTTCCAAAAGTCCAAGATACAAAGGCCCAAGGCACTGGGAATAGCATCATATTACATAAACTTATTAGATAAAGATTTGCATGCAATTGTTATTATGGAATTACTTACTTATCTTTGGAATTGATTTGTTTATGTTCTGAGTAGTCCTTGTATTGTTAGATAATTATGTTTCTTCCTCCTAATCTCTTGTGGATTTTAATTGGCACATTTTACTTTCTTTTCTTGTTTTTGGCTGTTGAGCCGTTTTCGACTATTCTGCCTCCGCTTAGACGGCAGCGCAGATAGGCGGGCCGTCGACTTTCCACTTTGTGGTAGATCTAAGTGTTAGTCGCTGAAAAGACGAGGACCATGGTTAGCACTACAACATAAATATTCTTAATTACAATCTTATATAAGCGAGGGTGATAAACAGCACAAAAACATACAATACATATTTACATAATTATCACGCACCAGTTAAAATTTAATATCATTATCGTTTAAAAAAACAGTTAATATTTTTATATTTTTGGGGGAATTGCGGATTAAAAGGGAATGGAAGTTGGTTGGGAGAGGAATGTTACTTTGGTGGGAATGTTTCTTTGTCATTAACACTATCCCATGTACAAACTCCACAAAAACCACAATTATCTATTTGCTACACATCTATCTATTTTTATTTAAATATAAAACACTTACACACTATAAAACTGATTTACATCCGCAAGACGTCCTCGTAACATAAGGTCCAGTTGAAAACCAGCGTCAGACACTAGTTGTCTGGCATTTATGCTGAACTGGGCCTATTTGGCGCAGCCGTGAGGCACACAATACTGTTTTAAGCTTTCTCTGTTTTATTTGTTTTTTGTGTGAATATTGTGTGCCTTGATCTGAGTCAAATAAATTTATTTTCTTTCTTTCTTTCTTTTCTTTCTATTTGGAAATGTTACGATAGCGGTCGAAGGATTTGGTGTTCAAGGAGCAGGAGAAAAAAATATGGTCCAAAGTACCTTCCGCAAGATCGCATTCACACAGGGAATGGTCCCGAACATGGATCTTATTCAGAAACACTGGGCTACAACAATGTCCGAGTTTTAGTCTGCAAAGCGACGAAACAGTGTTTTTGGACAGTTTTGGGTATTTAAAAAACCAAGGTTTCCGCTGGATGTCGGGCTTTATAGCTACATAATAGGAACCCTTAGCTTTAGAGGACTCATTCCACGCTTTTGTCCTCAAGTCGATTAATTTAGGCTTGGCACCATTTCGCAAATCGTAATTATGAGCTACGTAGTGCTTTCGATCAGCCGGATTTGATGTGGCATACTTTGCTTAACGTATTAGCAAATTCATTGCCAACAATACCAGAGTTACCAGGGATCCAAGCTATCTCGATGTCCAAGCCGTTTTGGGAATAGTCAAATAACAAGCTCTTGATTTCTACAACGATTTTACTGTGAATTTTACTATGAAGTTGATTTTGTTTTAAGGCCTGAATACTACTACGGGAATCTGAAAAAAATACTGCTTTTGTTATTTGATGTGATTTGATATAGTGTATGGCTTCTAGAATGCCAATACACTCTCCTGTAAAAACTGATGCTTCTGGCGGACATTGGAAAAGTAAGGCAATTTTTGAGTTTTGAAAATATACTGCTACTCCTCCTAATTATCTCAAACATTCTGTTTGATATAATTTTGATGCATCAGTAAAGAAAAAAATCCATCCTTCCCAGTAACGTTGGACGGCCGACTCGAAGTCACGTTTTTCGTTTTGGGAATTCTTTGATATATACCTAATCCCAAAACGTAATTGGAGATTGGGTTTTTTTGGAAGGGAAACAGTCATCGGCTGTGGAAGAGATGGTGGAGAAAAAGGACGAAAAACATTCCTGGGCATTATTCCTATTAACTTTTGGAAGTAATGATACTCGTAAATCAAAAATTTTTGAATATAGATCCTAATCTGCCGAGTTTAGCCGGTATTTTCAAAGGGGAGGGGATACTTTTTAATTCAATCATGGGGGGGTAGTGGTCACTTCCATAAGTCATATCCAAGCGACGCCAAATGAGGAGACTAGATATATTGGATGAACAGAATGTCAAGTCAACACAACTATTACTCTGCCCTAGAACAGACCTGCGTGTGGCACTGCCATCATTGATGACACAAAGACCAAGATCATCCAATACATCCAGCAAGCCAATGCCAAAGTTATCGCAACTATCTGATCCCCAGCGATAATGGTTGACTTGGACAATTAAAATCACCCATAACTAGTATTGGACCATTAACACTACATAATAAATTTCTAATTACAGAAAGATATTTGAGTTGTGGGTGCGTAATATAAAAAGAAAAAAATATTTATATCCTCAGCCTTAACAACAACAACATTTATGTTATCTCCAACAAAGAGTAGAATTGTATATAATAACAAAGAATAGAAGGTTGCTATTGATGAGCAAAGCACATCCCCCATAACCATCAAGTCTGTCATTACGGACACTGCTGAACAACGGCATCCTGAAATTACTTTCAGATAATGCCATGTCTCAGCAATGCCGCAGATTGATGGTTTATATTTATTAATTCAAAATGAATGATCAGGCTTCCTGGGAGTAATACTCCTCACATTACATTGAAGGAATGTTAGGGGATAGTTTAGGATCGAGTTCAGTTTTAACGCAACGTGGTCAGGTATTGATTGAGTGGGATTTGTAAGAACAGTCATTAACATGTTTGTAATTAATTCTAATATATACTTCGAGTTGTCTGTACATTATTGGCTCAGCGACTTCCGTTGGGAAGGCACAGTTATTATAGGGGAAAATGAATAATTTTGGGTAAGTTTTTGATAGGTTTGCCAGGAGAAAGGGAAGCACGGGGTTTAGGGTTAAGGAAAACCGTTTTACGGTATGACGTTTGGGTAGCTGGAATTAGGCTTGAAGACTGGGATTGGGATTTATTTATTGTAACCTTGTTACGATGGGAGGATTTTGGAACATCGTCATATGATCTAGAAACAGGGGGGAAAACCCGACTTACTGATTTTTGCTTACTGTCATTGCGAAATGGCTTCCTGAACACAAAACACAAAAACCTAACTCTGGGGTGATTTTTATATATATTGCATTGATTTTACATTCTGTGATTACTTCCTCACACACTGACTTATTAATTGTAGAATTTTAGGAATATCGTCTACTTTTACAATGTTTGTAAATATGTGAGCACCATGTATCTATCACATAATTAATTTATCTGTTGTTGCTTCATTTTTAATTCTTAATTCTTTTTAACTATTGTGGTGTAATTATTTTATTCTAGTTGCATCGTCCTCACATATAATTATATAACTAATGTACTTATACAAAATATTGTAAAACATTTTAAAAGAGTAACGGTGGAGTTTCTTGCCCATTCTTCTCCATGCGAAAACTACCTTTTGGAAGGGGCGAATAGAATCAATTTTTTTTTTTTGTAAATTTGATGTTCACAAGTGCCTTAGAAGGGCCTATTTGAAATAAATGATTAGACTTGTATGTTGGATTGTTGGGTATGTGTACCTCTCAACTGGAAGAGCTGAGTAGAAACTATATACCCATTTAGGCAAAACTTGTCCATCAAAAGTAATTACACCGGTCTGCGTAGGCTTCCACTCAGCTATACCAGAAGAGGTCCCCTTACGGCTCATCCTCCTGGCCTTCACAACGGCACCACATCCTTCAGGAACCTTGATGTTTGTTATAATTTCATCCTCTGACCATTCAATAGGGATATCCCTAACAATACCCATACGTGTAATGTTGAATTGCGGGATGGAGGCGGTAAAATTGTGTTGGGTTGGTAGGTTATTCACTAAAAAACTGTTTGCGTCCTGATGTGACTTAAATTCTACCGAAACACGATTTCTTCCTAAACGTTTGACCCCATCGAGGCGTTATTGATGTTATTTATGGTCAAAAACATACCAAACTTTACAGGTTGTAGCACAGTGCCTGAAGTCTGATCATCCTTAAGGGAAATGTGGACAATATACTGTGGATTATCCCTGGCTGTATAAGCAAGTCTGCCGATTATGGTTTTTGCTATCTTGGGTGGGATATTTGGGCGACTCTTTTCAGATTTGGGGAGGGTAACGGTCAAAACAGGAGATAGTTCAAAAGGTGCGTCAGGGTCAGGATCAGGAAGCTTTTTGGAGGTCATTTTGACGATGAACAATGTTTAAAAGCGGGATAAAAACAAAAAAAAATAAACTTACACAAATAACACAAACACTAGGAATAGTCTCGATCATGACTAGGAATATCACGGACAAAAGCACTTTCACCACTACCCACGAAAGTTCACACTTTACTTAATAAATATTTACCCTCAACGAGTTTGATTAATTTAAATACCTTTTTCTATTTAAATTTATTGTACGAACGCAAATGTCAATATTGTCCGCAGATTATGACCGCTTTCCGAATTAGAACATAATCGCTCACAGCGCTGACATCGATAATTGGCGTTCCGATTAAGATGTCACGATTATGACAGCTGAGGGCTGTCATCAATTCGGAACGCTCGTGAACGCACTCACAGTACTCGCTTAACGTCAAAACTTGCATAACATATTTCTTTGTGTTTATTCTTCAAATTTCTTCTTTAGGTGGCAAACGGTAGCCAGAAGCACAATTTCGAAAATGCCACGTTAGTTTAAAGATAGGATGCGAGTCAAAACACAACTGCACAACTGTCATTTTTGACAGCGCCCACGGTGATATTAGTAAAAGGCATGGTCGGCGTTATCGCAAGATGGCGCATGTCATGACGTCATCTATGACGATTGAAGACGAACTGTTATCGCGCCCACGTTAATACGGTACAGGAGTTAGCGCGCTCAAATCGATTACAGCGTAACTCGGAATGCACCCTATGTTTGACAACAAGAAGGGTTCGATATAGTACTTATTACATACTAATTCCATGGTTCGTAGATTGCTTAGAGCATTTAACCTATGCTCTAAGGTAGATTGACGTAGATAATCGGATACGTTCACAACTTGTTCATATTTATTTTATCTCGCCATAGAATAATTTTTAACTATTCTATTCTATTTTTATAGGTCTGGCTCCATCGATAACGTTCGATGATTTTGCCAATGTCAAGGTATGAGAAATTAATGATCGTAAACTGTTGCACAACTATTGATCAATGTTTGTAGTGGTGATATCCATGGATCTCCATGCTAAAAAAGGACAAAACATTTTTGGTTAGTACATGTAAAACGTCACAATATAAATGTTAGAACATTCAGTAGGTTTAAAATAAATAAATAGAACATATCAACTACAACTGGATTTTATTAATACTAATGAATTTGTAAAGGATTTTAACTGCAGGGGTATGGGCTAAAGATAATAGGAAAGGAATGTTAATTGGGCGGGGAATATCAGAAGGGAGTATGTCGTAAAGGGGAGTGGTTAAACGAGGACAGGAAAAAAACAAGTGTTCCAGAGTTCCCTCGTCCAGACCGCATTCACATAAAGAAGAGTCCCTCACGCGTATTTTGGCCAAAAAAACTGGTGTGCAAACGAACCCAAGTCGGAGTCTAATTATGACAGAGGTGGCTATTTTACTAGAAAATTTTAGTTTGCTGAACCAACATTTAGATGGAATGAATGGTTGGATAGAGCCATAAAATTTTCCCTTTAGTGTTCGTGTTTTTTGCCAGTGATCATTCCAATTCTTCATCATCTCGGGTTTAACAAGACATTGCAGATCTCGGGGATAACAAGACGGATGAGATTCGATCCCATTCCGAGTAGCCAGCTTGGCAATCGTATCCACATTTTCATTATCAACAATTCCAGAGTGGCTGGGGATCCAAGCCAGTGCAATCTCTATGCCTAAGCAGTGGCATCTATACAGGAGTTGTTTTATCTTTAGGATAAGGGGGAAATTGTGACGGGAGCGAAAAGGCGATTTCATTAAGTCCTGTAGACAGCTAAGAGAATCCGAGAGAATAAGGCTTTTGTTGAGTCCATGTGATTCAATGTAAGAGACTGCTTCCAAAAGTGCTATAGCTTCCCCTGTGTAAATAGTGCCAAAAGCAGGACTACGAAAATGAAGAATAATTTTGTATTTTGGGATCCACACAGCTGATCCAACATTACTATTATCGGACAGCTTAGAAGCATCTGTAAA
Source organism: Xanthia icteritia (assembly GCA_949128155.2). NCBI lineage: Eukaryota > Metazoa > Arthropoda > Insecta > Lepidoptera > Noctuidae > Xanthia > Xanthia icteritia. Next base: position 3,885,104 of record OY855862.1, on the reverse strand, counting down.
TATCGTCAGCCAATCGTGCCAGTCTTCTGCCAGAATCCTATTGAATTTGGCATTAGCAACAGGGTCATGTTTGGATATACCTAAGTTAAAAATAATTTTTGGTTGGAAGAGCAAGGAATCAAAATTTACTTCAAATAGGGGGTTTTTATTTAACTGGACTAAGGAAATGTGCAAACTATTGAAATTACTGGAGCTGTTAACAAGGAGTGGAGAATTTTTATGAGACCAATAGCGAGATGTTGGGATTAAGTGAGAAAGTGTACGAAGAAGAGGGAGAAGAGGATGACATTTATTCTGGATGACTTTATAAAAAAATCTGTCACAGAGATATTGTCTACGAAAGTGAAGAGGGGGCTCTAAACATTCTACCTGAAGGGCATTAATAGGTGAGCATTTCATAGCACCCGTGATAATACGCAAGCATTTAGATTGGATCCTTTCCAGTTTGGCCAGGGCTATTTTGTTGCATGGTTCTAACAGAAAGGTTCCATAGTCAAAGTGACTACGAACTATGGCGTTATATAGGATTTTCTGGGAAGTTGGATGAGCTCCCCAGCGTACTCCAGAAAGGGCACGTAAGACATTAACGCCACTTTCGCATTTCTTTGAGATGTAGTCCAGATGATAGAGACCAGATAATTTTGAGTCGAGAATGAGGCCAAGAAATTTTACTTTGTCACGGATCAAAACGGGTTCATTTTCAACATAAAGGTTAATAAGGGGAATATTACGCTTGCGAGAAAAGACAACTGCATTGCATTTGGAGACTGATAAACTTAAGCCGTGATCGGTCAGCCACTGGTTTAAGTAGTAGAGGGCAGAATTTAAGCGAGATGCGGCATCTGAAAGGGAGGCTGAACTAAAGTATAGAGCAATGTCGTCGGCATATTGAAGGATTTTGCAGAAACAACTCACCGAAGACTCCAAATCATGCGTGTATATATTATAAAGGATGGGGCTTAGGACCGACCCCTGGGGTAGGCCCTTCCACACTAGACGGGATGAGGAGACGAAGTTTTGATGACGGACAGAGATAGATCGGGACATAAGGAGACTACAAATGATGTTGACCATCCTCACAGGGATACTCAGCTGTAGCAGCTTTTGCCTGAGTATAGGAAGTTGGACATTATCATAGGCTGAAGCTATGTCTAGGAAAACACCGAGAACACTTTCATTATTGGAAAAGCCAATGCGAACATCAGACATGAAGACACTTAGGCTATCTAGAGTTCCCATACCTCTTCGAAAACCAAACTGAGAACTGGATAGTATGCCTTTAGTTTCTAAGATCCATTCTAGTCGGTTCTTAATAAGATTCTCCATAATTTTAGCCAAGACAGAAGAAAGGGCGATAGGGCGATAGGAAGCAGAATCTTTTGGGTCTTTTCCGGGTTTCAAAATTGGGATGATTATTTGGGATTTCCAAGACTCTGGGATTTTGCCAGTATCGAAAAAGGAATTGATTAGGTTCAGAAATATTAGTTTACAGTTAGAAGAAGATTTGAAAATAAAGGAGTAGGGTATTCCGTCGACCCCCGGAGCAGAATCCCGGAGATGATCTAAGGCACAAATAAGTTCTGAATAAGAGAAAAGGTCATCAAATCTATCAGAGGAAGTGGGAGGAGGAGGATCTATAGTGAGAAGGCATTCGTAGCTAGGAACAAAGGGGGGGGCTAATTTGGATATAAAGTCTTCCAACCAGGAACTGTGGTCATTGGTAGAAACTTCGGGAGACTGGCTGTCACAAGCTCTGCGGTAGATTTTAATTTTTTTCCATACAAGGGAAACTGGAGAACGTGGAGACAGTGACTCGCAAAACTTAAGCCAGCCACATCTTTTCTTTCTTGCCAATAACCTACAGGTAGTTGCAGAAGTCTTTTTAAAATTTAAATAGTCGGGCATATTTATGCTAAAGGAGAAGGTGTTTTCTGCATCTTTACGTTTACGGACACCATCAGTGCATTCAGCATCCCACCAAGGAGGAGAAGGTATTAGGTGACGGGCAGAGTTTTTTAAGGGGATTGAAGAATTGGCCGCTCTCAACAGACATTCAACAAAACTGCTGTAATGAGTTAGGGAGTTGGATGGATTTATTTGGGGGAAATTTTGAAGTTCTGCCTCCAAATTGGACGAGAACTTAGACCAGTCAGCTTGGGGTAGGCGATATTTTTGTAGGGGTTGGATGGGAGGAGAACGTGGATGAGTACTTGGAAGAGAGATTAGGATAGGAAAATGATCACTCCCATATGAATTAGGGAGGACAGACCAGGAAAGAGTTGATACTAAGGAAGGGGAAGAGAAAGTAAGGTCAGGAACACTAATATTTTGATTAGGTGAAACCCGACGGGTAGCAGATCCATCATTAAGAACACAAAGGTTGTGATCATCTAAAAGGTCAAGCAAAAAGCTGGAGGAGGGGTCATTACAGTGAGAGCCCCAAAGGGTGTGACGGCAATTAAAGTCACCTAACACAATCAAAGCGCCAGGAATGGAAGAAAGGATAGAGTTAAATTCAGACAAAATATTAGCATTGGGATGGGGAATGTAGGCAGAAACAAAGGATATGTCCATGGCTCTAATGGCCACTACATGTAAACCAGGATCGTGCTGGGGAAGAGGAATCTGGGAAAAAGTGATAGATCTGTTAACCAATAGGGCGCAACCCGCCCATCCGTCATCTCTATCGTCCCGAAGACATGAATAACCAGGAACCCTAAAGAGAGATCCAGGCTTGAGCCACGTCTCCGACACAGCAAAGACAACGGGTTTATATCTATTTAAAAGATAGATTATATCATGTTTTTTCCTGCGAATGGATCTACTGTTCCACTGAAGGATTTTTTCCATTTTGGCGAGTCCAAGATTCGAGGAGTTGTTGAACTAATACAACGACATTGTCCGGTATTGCGTCACTAAATTTGGATAGCATGTTTATAAGGGAGCAAGCCAGGAGCTCTATCAAATTGTCATTAGGAGTGGGAAGGGGAGTGGTTTCAATGTAAGGGGAATTCAGAGCACAACCATTAGGCTGAGAAGAATTAGGGGTATAGACCATTGACTTATGGGCTTGGGTATCATATGACTTGCCCAATTCTGGCCTAGGTTTTGGGGAACGATAAACTGTCTTGGTATAGGAGGTTTTAACAGGGGATGCATATGGAGAAGAAGTAGGAGTGTTAAGAGGGGGTGAGAAGAGAAGGGGTTGAGAAGGATAAGCTTGAGGTAGTTTAGATTGGGAAGGACCTGCTGTAACGTTAGAGTATGGCAATTTACGGGGGCGGGGAAACCTTACTGAGGCCTCTCGGTAGCTTAAGTTTTCTTGAGACATTACCATTTTAATTGACTTCTGTCTTGAGTGTTCAGGGCACTTATTATCAGTGGCCTTATGGCTTCCACCGTCACACAAAAGACATGAGGCCTGTGAGTCGGGAACATTACAGCTATCTCCGGGATGAGGTTGAGCACAACGGTAACAGCGGGGCTGAGATCTGCACTGAGAGCTTATATGGCCAAATCGTAAGCAGTTGCGGCACTGTATAGTGGGGAGATGATAGATGGAGACAGGAAGAGAAACATTGTAGCAGAAGACTCTCTCTGGGAGAATTTGACCAGAGAAAGTAAGCACCACAGTCGATGATGGGGACCAAGTTACGGAGTCCTCTTTTTTATTTTTAAAATTAAGCCTTCTTGCCCTAATGACTTCTCCACAATTGTGAGGTGTTTCTATACCAAGGACTAACTCCTCTAGTGTCCAGTCAGTAGGAATATCCCTCACAACTCCCATGCGACTTATATGAAAGCGTGGGATAACTGCCGAGTATTTGTTTTCAGTTAAAATGGGATTGCTGACAAAGTTGTTGGCATCACTGAATGTCATGAATTCAATAGACATCCTGTTACGGCCCATAGATCTGACACTGCCTTGAACAACACCTTTAAAACCTTTATTGAAAATAAATTGGGCAAACTTGAGTGAATTTAAGGTTAGGCCCTGCTTAGGGTCTGTTTCCACCCTAGAGACAAATACAGTGAAGGGAGCTCTGTCACACTCATTATAGAGGATTTTGGAGTCGTTCTCAAAACCTGACTTAGTATATACGGACTGAATTGAGTCCGACGGCGGCTTATTTCTTTTCGCGTCAACAAAAATCTCAGTACCTCCGGGGCGCTTTCTAATCTCGGGTCTTACGCGATCAGTGTTTTGGGAACACTCCACAATCTCCATAATATCTGGAGGAATCCCTCCACCCCCATCCGGGGGTTCCTCGGCACTCATTTCCTTAGAAAATGAGTGCCAAAAAGCTTAAAGTACAAACCTTGTACCCAAACCAGACCACACAAAACAATCACAACACTACAAACAGATTTTGTTATCAAAATAAAGTGTGAGGTTAAGAAACGCGTGCTTAATCTCACCAAGACAATAGCAAAATCCAATTTTTAACTAAAAAGATAGCTTGATCTCTGCGACATATGTCAAACTGACATTCCTAGGGTTGTCAGGATATAAAAAATTGTTGATAGAAATTATCGACGTTTCTTACTATTATCGATGCTAAAGTCGCGCGGCCTCGTTTCATGAGTGTGTATGTTTACAAACTCACGAGGCTCGGCTGCGCCGCTTGGCCTCATGGAGCCGTGTGGCCCTTCCGCAGTTGTAGCCCGCAAAATTCAAAATCTCTTAAGTTTTTTGTATTTGCACATCAGTGCCAGATTGAATCTTACTCAAAATATGATTCGTGAATATAACAGATATGTATCACATAATTAGAATCACTTATACATCTCTCTAAGTTAAATTTGTTCGATACAAGGACTTTTCCATAAGAGATTTGTTGTTATGGAACAAATCTATTAATAACTAGATTCCGTCGGACATTATCCCACGGGAACGTACTACCGGGCTAAAATGTATTATTTATGTACAGACGCCTGCACATCAACCTACTACAATCTGTCAGATTTTCAAGTTTATCACTAAAGCATAAGGTTCAAAGTTGATTGGGAAATTTTGATAGTTTCGGGTAGGTTAACCTGCTGGCGTCTGTACATCTAGGTCATAAGCTATCGGTGTGCCAAATTTCATCCAAATCCGTTCAGCCGTTTTTGCGTGATTGAGTAACAAATATCCAAAGATACAAACTTTCACATTTATAATATTATAAATGTGTGTAGTATTATATAATATTATATTATATAAATAGTAGGATTAAACGTATTAATGAGTCTAATGATTAAAATTCTGTAAAAAACGTAAGAAAATTTGAATTTCACGGTTACAACTGCGGACCCAGCTTATTCCATAGAATATTTTTTTTATTTTTTTATCTCAATGGTTTATAAATAAAGTATCGGTTTGTGATTTTTACATTGCTTTTCCAGTCACTTAGCGACATAGATAGTGGTTAAGAAGCAATGTACAGACGCCAGCAGGTCAACCTACTCGAAGCTGTCAAATTTTCCCAATCAACTTTGAACCTTATACTTTAGTGATAAAGTTGAAAATCTATTAAAGTAATTTGACAGATTGTAGTAGGTTGATGTGCTGGCGTCTGTACATATTTACTGCAAAAATAATACAGTCACTGTGATATATGAAAACAAAAATAACGTAGTAAAGGCAACAAATATTTTACGATTTGTTATTTTTCATGATTTACAACACAAATTATAGTAAAAAAATTGTGCTTATATATGATAAGTGATTCTATGATTTACATATAAAGTTTCTAGTTTGGCTTCGATCACCAGGATCCAACCAACTTGCTGAGTGCTTGCGGTTATCAAACAGAATCCATTTTTAATCGCAGGTAACAATGCGGTTCAAAATTCCTTCATTTGTGTGTCTTTTGAGCAGTGCAAGGCACGTCTCGACGCGTACTTCGCGCTGGCGATCATTTAGTTCGTGGGGCACCCATTTTTCAAGCTTTTTTACCTTGCCAATTTGACGCAAATGGACCAATATTGTTTTGACGCTAACGTCGAAAGCTGCTGCTAATTCAGCCGTAGATTGTGTATCATCAGCTTCCACAATCGCCTTTAATTCGTCATTGTCGAACAAATTCTTCGGACGACCGCGAGTTTCAGGTCGAAATTTCCAGAACGGAAGCGAGCAAACCAATAACAGGTGGTGCGTTGGTTTCTAGTGTTAGCTCCGTAAACGTCGTTGATGTTGCGTGCCGCTTGTGCCGCGTTGCTGCCACGACGGTACTCATATTCCATAATTACTCGAATTTTTAACGTATCCATGATGACGAAAAAGATTGAAATGCGATGGAAAAAAAAAACATGTTTATAAAATAAAATTAATTTGAAATTAGAATTCATAGCCAAACAAAAATTATTTTGATTTGAAATGGCCAGTACTGCAGAACGGCAATTTCATAGGTAAAGACCTAATATAAAATAGATTTATTCTCTTAAAGGAGTACACCCAAATCCATATCTGAATCAGTTTCTGAATCGCTAGAACAATCTTGTATTATAAACTCTTGTTCGCAAATATGTATTATCAAATCGGACGTCCCGCTCCCAATCTTCTTCCATTTGTTTTCTGCATTTGGTTACCACCTTCATCCAGTCTTCTGCAGATACATTGTCGATGACCTTATTAGGGATGGGCGGTGAATCATCGCAATGTATCTGCAGAAGACTATAAAATGACCATGGAATGGTTTCTTAAAAATGATCGCTGCCAGACCGGACTGTCTCATTCAGGGACACTGAGTTAGGACAGTCTTAGGTCTACATAAATAAATATAATTTGTGAAAAGTAATGTAAAAGTACTAACCTACTTTAAGCACCATTGTTACTAACACCAAAATACTGACCTTAAAGTTTGAAATAAAGTTTTATTTAATTTAAATTTAAACCTTGGTGGAAACGCAGGGTAAAAAATGTAAAGTCAAAAACATTTCGATCGATTCAAGCTCCATTATTTATTGAGCCATATTGCCAGCCGCAAGCGCAGGTTGGCCGCCCTAGTCCCGTGCTTCTTTGCTGTTAGCGAAAGCCTGCCACTGTGCACGCTCCTAATTTGCAACGACTATACTATTTTTCTCTAGCCTGATTTTCTAGTTGGCAGACTTAATAACTCTAGAGATTATACAATTTATTTACAGTCGTTGAGCTCCTTAAGTTCTGAGTTGAGCTCTACTATTACTGACAAATGCTTGCACTGACTGGACAGGTCCAACCACTCAAATCTGTGAGGTTCTTTCCTCAAAAGACTATTTCAGACACGAATCTACATGGTTCTCTAATGCCTGACCAAGATTATGTCTGGACTTTAAAAGAGAACTCTGAGTTTGTTTCGGCCTGTCTTCTCAGAGAGTCAGATATGAAACGAACGCTGACATCACGCGTCATATAGTTTTTTTTTTAATGTCGTGTAAAAGTGATTCCGCTATCCTATTTACAGAATAAACAATTTCATTTCATTTAACTTACATCATATAACACACAAATCTCTTATAGAAAAGTGCATCAGAAACAAATCTAACTTATTGTGCGTTTGCACTGGCGAAACATTTTCGATACAAGATTTCCAATACCACACCCCGGATTCTCATGCCTTCCATTTTATTCAGTAATACTGGCGCGGAAACGATATCAAAGGCCTTAGATAAGTCGATAAAGATACCTGAGCATTTTTCCCTATTGTCAATAGTCCTTACAGCGTAGTCAGACAGTGCCATAATAGCATCTTCGGTCTTCTCATTCCTTTGCGGAAACCGAATTGGCATTAAGGAAGGAGACCAGGCTCTTGTTTAAGACTCGTTCTAAGATCTTTGACATTGAGGAAAGAACCGAGATAGGTCTGTAATTGTTAGCCTCGTCCTTGCGACCAGCTTTATGAATATGGTGAACTATGGCCCTTTCCCGAGGCACAGAATCGGTCGAAGTGTCGGTGCTTGGGGGAGGCCTATGTCCAGCAGTGGACGTGTTTCGGCTGAAATGATGATGATGGCCCTTTTAAAGACTACTGGGAATACGCCAGACGAAATGGCGAGATTGCAAACATGTGTAATGATGGGAACCAAAACGTTGCTGGTAGCTTTAATTATGTTAATGGGGATGCCATCCCAACCAGCAGCGGAATCGGGCTTGAGGCTCATTATAATGCCTTCCACATCTATTTCTGTAGTTTCTAGAAGAACCATAGAACCACCAGACTTGGACATTGTTTCACTAGATGTGGTGGATATTGGTCTTTTTTTGGATGCGTGACTTTTACCAATACCAGGAAAATTTTCATTAACTAGGTTTAGTGAGTACCGTGGAGATACGGAAAGGTTTAACAATTCGACGGGGGGAGGAGTGCATGAATTAATATCGGCCACTTTCTTAACCACAACCCATGTTGCCTTCATGTTATATTTAGCTTTGGAGAATTCTTCTTTTTTATAAGGGCGTTTAAGTTTTCTTAAAAAAGAGTTGCACTAGTTGCGATAATTATCACTACATGTTTTTAATTTTCTGTGCAGGCGGTTGCGGTGTCGGATACATCGTAGTAAACCAGGTGTAATCCAAGGCTTAAGAGTTCTATTTTTCTGGGAGACTTTAAGTTCGTATGTATTTCTCATCTGGCATCTTTAGGATAGGAGTCCAGTCATTTCCATTAATAGCCTCTATAACTGAATTTCGATTTATTTTACATTTGGTACGAGGCTAGTTACGATACTTAATTGTTGGTCTGCAGAAATAGTAGAAGAGGTTCATGGTCGGTAAAAGACGACATGATCAAAGAGGATCAAAGAGGATATGATCCAGACAACTAGAAACACGCGTGGGATACAGATGTGCGGCGAGAAGTCCGTGCGCAGCAGCACAGGATAGATACTCGTCGGAGTTAGTATCATTGTTACTGTCACTGATGTCGATATTAATATCACTGATCAGGACAACAAACTATTTGGGAAGCGTGAGCACTTTGTCTAGACTATCGATAAAATTGATGATAAATCATAGAGGGTTCATCCAAAAAGTTGGATTAATAAAATATAATACACGATCAATCGGAATTTGAATAGTATATATATAATATATTATCGGAGAACATTACTTCATCGAGGCGATATTTTATCAGTTTCGAGCTTAATTCACTATCTAAAAGAAAAAAGAAAGAAAGAAAATACGTTTATTCTGCACAAACAAAACGCACATTTAAATAAAAATACACAAAATACACAAATACAAAAGTAGCCAAAAGCCTCTCTAGTATCTCTTAATTCTTAAGCTTCTCTCCATAAGTTTACAAAGTTTCTACTATATACTATTCCTATATGAATGGACAATGAAAAACAGGAAACCTATTACGTTCTTCATCTTTCATTATTTCAACAAATTGTTTTAATAACATTTTGGCTGTCGAATATTTAAGAACATTTTGGCCTACGGTCAGTTCCAGTAAAAGAGCTACTATTAGGTTCCCGGGATTATACGGGATTCTCGTTCGTCATCGCTGCTACTACAGCTGCTCGACTTTCTCCTTTTGGACGACCGCGGTACTTTGCGTCGCTTCGCTTCTTAGCATTTATTTTTTGTTAGTTGACTTTTGGCGTAGGGAGAGCGATTTTAAGGCCGTAATTGCCCAGTTATTCCTATTCTAGATGTGTAGAGACTCTCAGGGGGCCTAATACAAACTATAAAAAACAGGCAAGTTCCGAGCAATTCATTTCCCTGGCTGGTAAAATTTCGTAATAAGACATTCGTAATTCTGACCGACTTCACGCTTGGTAGTTTTTTCTACGGCTGGGTTGTAGTTCTCTGCCGTGACATTCAGAAACACAATGAAATATTTATCGGAAAGTTACGATATTATTGAAATCACGTATTTTATGATAAAATTAATAAAAAAATATGTATATTAATCTAGTTACTAAAAGTTGGTGAAAATATGAACGCAATGTATATTGTGCTATATGATTAATTCTTATTTAATTTTTCTGTGTTTGTAAATGTAACGCGAGATTCATTTAACGATGTTTCCGAACGATCTCCATTTGAAGTTCAAAGGGGAATTTGACAACTTCGTGGACGTATTGTTTATTGTTGTATAATAATACTACTCTGTGTAAAAAGTACCGCGAAAGTTATGCTGCTAGTTTTCTTCGATTACTGCGGTGTAGTGCACTACGAATTTCTTCCAGAGGGACAAACGGTGATTATACAGTATTATGTAGGCGTCATGAGGCGTTTGCAAGAGAACATCCGCCGAAAACGGCCAGATTTGTGGAACGACAATTTATAGATTTTGCACCATGATAATGCACCATCACACAAAGCTATCATTGTGCAAGAGGTCTTAGCCAAAAACTCGACGAATGTCATCGACCAAGCGCCGTACTCACCTGATATGGCTATGTCTGACTTTTTCCTGTTCCCGAGGCCAAAATTACCACTTCGAAAAAGACATTTCGAGTCAATTGAAGCTATAAAATAAACTTCGCTGAAGGAGTTGAAGATCAATCATAGGTGCCTCAATCAGTTTACCAAAAATCTATGGAGGACTGGGTACCTGGCTGGCGTAGCTGTTTTGCAAGATTTGTAAGCGAAAGGGCCTACTTTGAAAGCGACAAAATAAATTTGACGAATAAATTACTTCATTCGTTTTATTGAACAAACTAAATATTCCGTTTTCAACATGATAATAATATTATCATGGTGCACCATTTAATAGGCAGTTGTAAATTGTTCAATGGTTGTTCTCGCCCTCGTCGGTGCCTAACTTATGACTGTGTAGTTTGGAAACATTGTGGGAGTTTTACAATTTCACCGTTATTTCGGTATTTTGATCAGACGTGCCACTTTTCAGTTTCCAGAAACTCAAACGGTACGTATTCGTCACACATGATATTTTCCTATGTTACCTGGATAACGCTCGAATCATTTTGTCAAATAAATCCAAAACAATTCAATAAAAGCTCCTCTGAATCAACGTAAATTGAATGGATTGCGAGGTTACTTATTAATAGTTTTATTATTCCAGACAATATTCAGGCAGAAGCCAGCCAGGGTGTCACGTGACCGCTGACTAGCTTGTCTGACGAGTTCATAATACGAAATTGCAATTGCTGTTTACGCCGTAAACTGCCTGGAAATAAGAGTTCGTAATAAGGCCCCAGGAAGACAACAGTAAATAACACTAAATAATAAGTCTATTATAGATTTCACAATTTAGTAATTAGTTTCGCTGAAAACCAGCGCTGGGGCTCTGTCTCGCATAGGGTCGCAGCATTATGCTGAGCGATGGCCGTTTTGCGTGGATGTGACGCATATTCTCCCCCAATTTGTTATTCTCGTGTTTTTTTTTGTTTTTTTTCTCTTTGCGTCATATTTACCGCAAATAAACGTATTTTCTTTCTTTCTTTTCTTTCAGTTTTATTTTCAGTTCAATGCACATAAAATCAAATACTGTATATGGTTTGTTAAATCACCCTTGTCACTAAAACTACGCTGACATACTTACATCAATTTTAACCAGTTTGTACTACCAGTTTGTATAAGAATGTTTTGTTAAATATCCCTTTTGTCTAAAATTACGTTGACATACATCACAATTATAAGGTTTTACACCAGAGTGTATACGAACATGATTTTTTAAAACAGTACTATCCCTAAAACTTCGCTGACATACTCACATCACACTTAAAAGGTTTTTCAACCGTGTGTTTACGAATGTGGTATGTTAAAGTATTACTTTGACTAAAACTAAGTTGACATACATCACACTTATAAGGTTTTTCACCAGTGTGAAAACGAATGTGTTGTGTTAAAGTACTCTTTTGACTAAAACTACGTTGACATTGATCACACTTATAAGTTTTTTCACAAGCGTTTATACGACTATGTCGTGTTAAATTACCCTTTTCACTAAAACTACGTTGACATACATCACACTTATAAGGTTTTTCACCCGTGTGTACACGAATATGTCGTGTTAAAAGAGTCTTTCTACTAAAACTACGTAGACATACATCACACTCATAAGATTTTTCAGCCGTGTGTATTCGAATATGATTTGTTAATCTATTCTTTTGACTAAAACCACGTTGACACACATCACACTAATAAGGTTTTTCACAAGTGTGTACTTATACGAATATGTTTTGTTAAAGTAAAATTATGACTAAACCTTTGTTGACATACATCACACTTATAAGGTTTTTCACCAGTGTGTACACGAAAATGTTACGTTAATTTAGACTTATACATAAAACTACGTTGACATACATCACACTCATAATGTTTTTTAGCCGTGTGTATTTGAATATGATTTGTTAATCTTTTCTTGTGACTAAAACTACGTTGACACACATCACACTTATAAGGTTTTTCACCAGTGTGTATACGACTATGTCGTGTTAAATTACCCTTTTCACTAAAACTACGTTGACAAACATCACATTTATAAGGTTTTTCGCCAGTGTGTCTACGAATATGATTTTTTAAAGTACCCTTTTCACTAAAACTAAACTGACACACATCACACTTATAAGGTTTTTCACCAGTGTGTTTACGAATGTGGTATGTTAAAGCATTACTTTGACTAAAACTAAGTTGACATACATCACACTTATAAGGTTTTTCACCAGTGTGTAAGCGAATGTGTTGTGTTAAAGTACTCTTTTGACTAAAACTACGTTGACATACATCACACTTATAAGTTTTTTCACCGATTTGTCTACGAGTATGTTGTGTATTTTTTTTTACTTGATTAATTCTACGCTGATCACATTTGTAAGGCTCGTTGAAATAAGTGCCGGGATTCAACGTACTTTTTTGAGTTGTGCGGTTGACTTTCGAGTCAGATTTTTCGTTTTGGGAGTGCTCGGCTGTTATTGCATCTTCTAGTTTTGTTCTTCGTGTGTGTAGTTTAGGTTTTTTTGCAACTGTCGCACCTATGATTATAAATCTGGTCAGTACATTGTTGGAAGACGATTGACATGCAAACGAATTAAAATAATAGCGCTTTGCATGATTCACACTAGCACCGAAAAGTTTCTCCTTTTAGGTCCTACTCGAACCATGAAATTTAATTAAATTTTCTGGTGACATTGAATAATACACTTAATCACTAGAGACATAGTCCAAATTGTACTACCGATGACATAATATGGTCTGTTCCAAAACTATCTGATCGAAGTTAAAACAAACCCTGTTAAGGGAATTAACACATTCATCTATCTATATTTAGAAGGTTTCAACTTTATATTGTGTAACAATAATTGTTGGAATAAGTTGCTATTTAATCATGTTATTCAAATCATCATTATTGTGTAATTTTATATAATATAATTAAATTGAAATTGAAACATCAGTGACAAAAACAGGTTATAAAATATTCTCTGGTCAAACGAAAAACATCGTTAAGGTGATTAAAAATTAGAATTTTTGTTTTTAGTAAAAGGTAGTTAAGTAGTATTTCAAATAATCAAATCAAAGCACTCATTTTGTAAGTGGCGCCACAAATTGGTATCCACTGGTACGTTTTCATCAATACTTTTGAAATAGACTATGACGTCACACGGCCACCTCCCTAGCGTTCTATGGCGTGAGGCGACACAGGGCGCGCTCTCGAGACTTATTTCGATCGGATCCCACAATTTGATCCCACTTAGTGGGATTCGTTAGGAATGTGTATAAAATTAATATCTTGTTCCGAATTGATCTCAGTACAAAATGATCCCTGTGAGACCCGTGATACGCTGCCAGTGACTTGCATGCATGCCGGACCGGTGGCGCAGCGTCGTCCTACATTATAAAGGTACAATAATTACGAATGGGGAATGTTTAAACGCCCTTTAAAAATATTGTTTCACACTTTAAAATTAATTGAATGAACTATAAAAATAATGGTTTCCAATTCCACTATAAATATGCTTAGCTATGTTGTATGATTGTCTAATTATTTAGTCGCAGGCAGATAATATGATTCGTCATTTTGAACTGGGTGATTAGGTTAGGTTAGGTTAGGTTAGAACTATAAAAAACCGCGCGCGAGCCGAGAGACCGAAGCGAGCGGTACCGCGGCAGCGGCCGGCAAGCGCTACTTCCACGTTGCTCGCAGAAGTTTGGTTCATGTTTATTGAAGTTATAATATTAAACCTACGACATAATAAGCTAAGCATATTTATAGCCATTATTTTTATATTTCATTCAATTCATTTTAAAGTGTGAAACATTATTTTTAAAATGCGTTTATATATTCCCCAGTGTTGATATACAATGTTATAATAGCTGTTCTCATCAAATTTAAAGTGCTATTAAATACATCCCATTTCGAACGTGCCGTTGTTAGCAGTCGCAAAACACTAATGACAGACCGCAGCAACACAACTGGTTTCTACGTACATATCTCTATGAAAACGCTTCAATAGATGGCGACATTGCCACCTGCTGCTACGGTCGAGTACAGTCGTCCGACTGCAGATGGTATTCCACATTGAACATGTAAGTGGGTGCGCCCTTAAGACCTACAGATTAACTAACTAATACTTACTTTTCATTTCCGTGGTTTTTCGTTTCTTCTTAGATACTTCTTGTTCTTCTTTCACTTCAGTTTTAAACTCCATTAAAGGTACATCATCTTCTAAATCTGATTCGGAATGGTGTGGCGGTACATCTACTACATCTAAACAGATCATGTCTACATTTTCCAGTCCTAGTTCTGAAAGTAAAAACAGTCAAAAGTATTAATCTTTTATTATTAATATTTGTTTTATTTCACAACATAATGTGGTTACCAATATTCAAACAAATCACACAAAATATTTAAAAAAGAAATAGGTTATAATCTAGGTGTACTTCGTTATAAGATATTATCTATTGTTAATATTATTTTTGTTCTTAAAAACGTACCATCACTTTGATGTTCCTCCTTTGGCTCAATAATATCATCTGGTCCCTCACAAACAGCTGGTAATTCTTCTTTGATAGCAATGCTTTCTGTTTGAGCAACATCAACTATACTTATGTTCTCTATTGGAGATTTAACAAACCCACCTAAACACTCTAAGTGGTCTTGGTTTATTAAAGGATTGGGCTGTAAGAATATATTTATAGTATTAGTAAAATGTGGCAGTCACAGTCCCAGAAGCGCAAACTTTTTTCATTATGCTAAAGTCACTCAAAAATGCCCCCTACAAGTGAGGACATTTGAGTAGGTCCAATGTACCCTGAAGGGTCGGCCATGCTACCACCCACAAGTCACAGACCAATGGTATCGATGGCGTGAAACCCAGACACAATAGACCTTGAGAGAAATCATTTCCACATTATACTGAAATTAGAAATTATAAGAATAAATGTCTGTTGAAGAACACCTCACCTCATAATTCTTATTCTTCATCTGAGCGAACAGCTCTTCGGCTTTCAGACATTTTCTCATTAATTGGGAGCATTTTTCTAGTTTAGCGCAGCAGAAGAAACAAACAAGAATCGATCTCCTGTCTTCAGTTACAAACTGCAACAAAACTTGTATTACACTATTTTGGTCACATGATGAAAAGACTTTTAATCTTACATTAAATTGTAAAGCCAACAGTTGGTGGTCAGTAATGCTTTCTATACGACTCGTACAGAGAAGGCATGAGCATTGATTACCACTCTTGCTCAAGGCAGATTGGTGACTTGGTGTTTGGCGCATGGACCGATACAATTTTTTGGGGGATTGGGGGGTCATTTGCTAGGTTGCACCCAAAGACCCCATGTTCTAAGTCTCACGGTAGTTGAGATCTGATTTTTTTTTTGTTTTTTCTTTGAATTACCCGATATGTCGCCTTTAAATCGTCAAACTTTTTTGTTTATGGTTGTAATAGCACGAAATAACTTTTATTGTATTTGGCAATGTATTTTTATTCTTAATAAATTATTATTTAATGCAATTAGTCTGTAATAAAATACTTATGCGCTCCAAAAGTCTTAAAACTGTATAAATTTATAAAAAATGGCAGCTCTTAAATTCATAAAAAAAAAACTAAAAGCTATTTTGAAGTTAGTTTTTTTTTAAAAGTTCTCTAGTTTATACCCTTTTCAGCTGTATGCTACATGTCATCGAAATTATTAACATACATTTATGAAGAATAAAAATACATTGCCAAATACAATAAAAGTTATTTCGTGCTATTACAACCATTAACAAAAAAGTTATGACGATTTAGTGGCGAGATGTCAGGTAATTTAAAGAAACGAACAAAAAAAAACATATCTCAATTACCGTGACACTTAGGACATGGGGTTTTGGGTGAAACCTCGCAAATGGACCTTCCCAACCCTCCAAAAAATTGTGACAGTGGTCCATGCGCCAAACACCATGTATATTTATTTTAAGTCCATGTTCCCTCAAATCCCTCACATGGATTATCTTTCACTGATGTCAGTGATTTCCATTTGTCCCTAAGACCCCTAAGACGCCCCTCTGACCAAAAGTTCATATGGATTTATATCCTCGTGTTTGATTCGAATTTAAAACATATCATATTGGTAATTAAACCTTATTTATCAACTTACTGGGATATCAGTCAGCTTCTCATATAGTTCATGGAAGTTCCTGTTGACCACTAGATACATGCGAACGTTCTGCACTAAACATATTCTACACATTGGCAGTTTTTCCATCTTCATTAATTTTTTGTCAATTAGACCTGGAAAAAACAATAAGACAGAAGTTTTACTGTTATTATTACTGTTTAAACGACGGAACACGGTATACAATCCATTTATAATTACCGATTCCAGATTAGCCCAAATTGAATGGCGAGGAAGTTGCGGCCACGACCACTTTAATAATGTCTGGAGAATAAAATATCAGAATATGATTTATACCGGCTTTATTTATTTAAAAAACCGGCTAAGTGCGTGTTAGACCACGCACAATGAAGGGTTCCGTAGTTGGGATTAACTTATCCCACGCAAACTTAACATTTTAGTTAGAATATGTCACGGTCAATTCTCCAATTGCAATTAATGTAAGTTTTTAATCACAAAATTAATATTTTTTATGATAGAACTACAAATTCACTCGAGCTCTGATCTGTTAGACCTAACGCATAAAACCTCCGAGGAACTAATACGATTCTAACGGAACACGTTCCCTAATCACAATATAAATATCTTACCTAATCCTAAGACAGTACTGCGAAGTCCAACTGTTATTGAGGAAGACAAGTTTAGTTTTGAGTAGTTCTAATCGCGTACTGATGTGAACGACACCCTTACGGCGGCCTAGCCCATTTTTACAAAGTTAACACAAAACTAGCACAAGCGCACCGTAGACTCAGTCTCTAGCAGAATACATTACGATCAAACCTGGTGAACGCCGAAGGCCTTCGCCATTTCCCTATAGCCAAATGCAAGTGACAATAATCTGCCAAGGTACGGATTAGGATATGGACACGTAATACACGAGAATGTAACATTAGTTATAAAACACGATACTAAATAAGAGTTATTTCACCATTCTGCAATAAACGATCATTAAAAACACGACAGCGATATCACCAGCCTAGCTGTTACCTATAAATACAATGCAAATCAACTAGCAGGAACAATTATAATGGAGAAGTTCTTAGCTACAATGAACATACTACTACTAAACATAAAGGATAATCAAAGTTGACACTTACCAAATAATTCCTTAGAGAGAATTAGATTACAACTCACAAAATACTGCACACATTACCAGCTTAGCCTCGGGTACCGTTCCTTCGTCTCGAGCGTCTCCCGAAGTGCCTCAAAACTAACTTATCTAGCTTAGACTACGTCGTCGCCTAACGTGGTCTTAAACCCACTATCAACTTAATAAATAATGCTCGGTCCCTTACGACAGCCCACGGACATCAGCTCTTGTTATTCATCAAGTCTCCTAACTTCACTAGCCTGGACACTGACGTCCTTAGCCTTTCACGATTCAAAATCAACTGCCTCGATTTCATTCCTCAGTTCCCTACATTCTTAAAACACCACGGTCAGCCCCACTTCCCACAGTTTTGCAGAATAGGTTTATGGCTGTTTTTGTGTACAACTTCTCAATTGTTTTGAAAGGGTCCGTTTCAATTACCTGAGTAGGTTGGATATCGAGGAACGTTTATGACAACCAGATGTGGCTGTAATAATGTCCGTTGCTTTGGGTCCAGGAAATATCAACCTTTTGTGACGGAAGATTCAAAAGTTAAAAATTATATATACCGTGTAAACTCTATATAACGACACTCAAGGGACTGTGCATATTTTGACGTTATAGAGAGTTGTCGTTAAATAGAGAAGAAAAATCTGTATTAGACAACAGTCTACACGTGAAAGCAATCCCAATTTGTAAACAAAGACTGGATTTCTTAGAAAGTTCGATATGTATGATGCCGACAGTCGAGTTTATTATGGGCTAGGATAATAAAGCGACAAAAGAACAAAAGAACGTACACAGCTGCGCAGCTTTTTACTAATTTTCGCAACTTAAAAAGTACTTTTTATTAATGATAGTTGATTATTGGGTGTAATGCTATATAGAGTGTATCATTGTATGGAAGACAAGCTAAACCAACCAAAGCCGAGTGATTTCGACGCTTTAGGGAGTTTGTCGTTAAATCGAGTGACGTTATATAGAGTTTATACTGTATTTTATTATAAAACCATACAATTATGTTTTAAGCACAAAACCTATCAAAGTATTTTATCTATCTGCTAGAATAATAAAACAATCAATCCAATTAATAGTATAACTCCAGTTATAGGATAGATGGTTACATCAATGGGAGTATTGGCTTTGTATGCCTTTTGAATGGGTCATAAGTTGCTGTTTTAAGTTTCAAGCATGACTAGATTTATATTAGTTAGTTACCTTACTTTCATTATATTCATGTAAGAGCACGATTGTTCGCACTAACTTTGAGAGCCGCATGTTGACGATCTCTGCTTTGGTTTAAGTCCTTAGAATTAGCAGGGCCAGCATGTTTCGCATAAAGTATAAATGGAATGGGATTCTAAGAGGTTCAATATTGTTTTACAATTTTAAAGAAATAGGATCTTTTGTTATTTATTAGGGTAACGTGTCGAGCTGTCAGACCATAAAATTGAGATTTAATGTATTTCGGAGTGGCCCAAATCATGTGCCGATTTTAAAATAAATAAAATATTTCGTTATTAATTTAAAGTAAATGACACACAGTCACACTATCAATTTCGCATGTATGGTATAAGCCAAATAGTGCCATCTAACTTAAAATTTATAAAAAAATACTCAGAAGTTTTTTATAACCTTATGTTTCCTTAAATTACAATTTACAAAAAGTGAATTTTCTCAAAACTTACTCCGATTGAGATAGTGCCTTTCGGCTTAGCAGAGCCAGATCATGTTCAATTTTTTTTCCAGACTTTGGTGCACAGGTAGTGGCCGCAGCTTCCTCGGAATTCAATTTGGACTCATATGAAATCGGTTATTATTATAAATGACTGGTATACAGTGTTCCAATCGATTAAACAGTAATAACAGTAAAACTTCTGTGTCATATTGTTTGTTCCAGGTATTAATTACAATAATTTAAAGAAGATGGAAAATCTGCCAATGTGTAGAATATGTTTAGTGCAGAATGTTCGCATGTATCTAGTGGTCAACAGGAACTTCCGTGAACTATATGAGAAGCTGACTGATATTCCAGTAAGTAGATAAATCCTAACTTATATTATAAATGCGAAAGTAAGTTTGTTTGTTTGTTTTGACGCTAACGGCTCAACGGATTTGTATGAAATTTGGGACATGGGTAGACTACGACCTGCCCGCGTAGCATGACAAACATAGAAACGGGTTTTCTACGGAACAATAGACAAAATGACAGATAAAAATCACAATCTATCATTTTGTATATTCTTCCGTCGACTAAACCTGTTTCTATTGTAATGACTAGCGACCCCCCCCTGCCTTGCACGGGTGCCATGGCGACATGTTAAAACATCGAGATTTCTGTGCTGACTCAGTAAAAATTATATTAATGTTTTTTGCACATTAACCTTCCGGAATAATTTCTCTAAATGATGGTGAAAACCACATCAAAATCCGCTGGGCGGGTCAGAAGAACAACCCGGTCATACAGCCAGACACAAAAAGTGACTTTAACTTATAATATTATGTATGACGCGCTGAGATAGCCCATAAAAAGTTAGGATCACACGTCAACATCCCAATGTTTATACGGTTAACAACAAAATGCAATATGAAACGCCAGTAAAATGATGATCCCAAATTATACAGTAACAAAATATCGTTCTGATCATCGCCGTGTGAATGGGCCTAACAATAAATAAAAAAAGTGCTCTATGTTTTTGTCTATGATCCCACAATTTATTTTGGTTGAACTGGATATATGAAAAAAATGGTGAATCCTTCTCCATTAGTGGAGTTTGGACGTCCAAATAATTAATAATTACTGGTTTTCAGCTTCAACCACTAACCCACTGTCATCAAACGGCAATAATCACAGCCGAGGAAAGGTCATTGCTCCCTGTCTGTTGTTCCGCCATGCCGTCAACCATAATTATTTTACTGCGCGTAATTTTAAATCTGTGATATCTTTAATGGTATTGATTTTTGTGATGTCCAGGCATATTTTAATCTTAATTAAACGGCCAATTTTAATAACATATTTTTTCGGATAAGGTATAATAATATACTGGTTAAAATAGCTTCGGTAAACACAATAAAAAAAAAACGGAGTGATAAAAATGGTTACTGTGTATCATCCTTTAAAGATAGACATAAATGCTATCGCAGACTTTTCTGTTGATTTTGACAAGATTTACAATCCAGTAGAAATTTATAAACCTTTCGGAATACATTCTCTACATTATGTTAAAAACCTCATCAAAATCCGTTGCGTATTTTAGAAGAACAACACGAACAGACAGACAAACGCGATTTCTTTTTCTTTTCGCATTTTGTTTTACTCATGGTCTGGCAGTTTGAGTAATTTTATGCGGCCTACTCAAATGTCCTTTCTTTGGTATTGTTCGTCGAGTCGTTGAGCTCCTTAAGTTCTGAGTTGAGCTGCACGATTACTGATAAATGCCTGCACTAACTGGAGAGGTCCACTCAATCTATGTGCTTCTTTCCTCAAAAGACCATTAATTCAGACACCTATCTACAAGGTCTTCACATGATCTGACCAAGATTATATCTGGATTTTAAAAGAGATTTGTAACCTCTGAGTTTGTTTCGGCCTTTCTTCTCAGAGTAGTCAGATAGGAAATGCCGACTTCATCTAGTTTTTAAAATACTATTGACGTGTAAAAGTGTTTGTACAAACCTATTTACAGAAAATAAAATCATTTCATTTCATATGAACTTTCAGTCAGAGGGCCGTCTTTGTGGTCTTAGGGGCCCGGAGAACATGGTGGAGCATACGGTGGAGGTCTGCCTGACTTGGGCAGAGCATCCCCGTGGCCCATTGGAGGCGATCGGTGGCGGGGATCTCTCGCGTCCAGCCCTGGTCCAGGCCATGGTATGGAGCGAGAGGGCATGTGAGGCTGTCACCTCCTTCTGCGAAGCAGTAATGCTTGCGAAGGAGGAGGCGGAACGCGTGAGGGAAAGGCAAACTTCGCGCCCTCACGCCCCTAGCCGCCGCAGGAGACGCCCTGGGCGTCGGGAATCGCAGGCCGATTCCCGGCCACCGTAGGCGCGGGCTTGCGGACGGTGAGCAATGGGTAGCTCGCCGTCCGATAAGGACCACGCTCGGGTTGACGGCACGTTGTGTTCCACGCGCGCCTTAAAGAGATGTCAGCACAACGGAAGGGGTCCGATAGGACCGATGCCTGCCGGGGTTGCGGGAAAGTCCGTAACGGTAAGTCGGTCGAAGGTCGGTAAGTCGCTCGGAAGTTGTAACGGAAGTAAAATAAATATTACCGTTTAGTCAGTAAGAGTCTGACACGCCCTCCCGCTCCACCCAGAGCGGAAAAAGTTATATGATAATTTCCAATCCAACAAAAAAAAAGTGGTCTCAGGGACAAATGGAAATAATTGACATCAATGAAAGATAATCCATGTGAGGGAGGGAACTTATATATTTTAGTCACCGATCTATCTTGAGCAAGAGTGGTAATCAACGCTCATGCCGTCTCTGTACGAGGCGTATAGAAAGCATTACTGACCGCCGACTGTTGGCTTTACAATTTAATGTAAGATTGGAAGTATTTTCTTCATGTAACCAAAATAGTTTAATACAAGTTTTGTTGCAGTTTGTAACTGAAGACAGGAGATCGATTCTTGTTTGTTCCTTCTGCTGCGCTAAAGTAGAAAAATGCTCCAAATTAATGAGAAAATGTCTGGAAGCCGAAGACATGTTCGCTCAGATGAATGAGGATTATAAGGTGAGAAACTTATTCTTCAATAGACATTCATTCTTATAATTTCAGTATGTGGAAACGATTTCTCTCAAGATCATACCAATTGTGTCTGGACTTCACGCCATCGATACCATTGGTCTGTGACTTCTGTGAGGTTGGTAGCATGGCAACTTCCCAAGGTACATTGGACCTACTTAAGAGTCCTTAATATCTCAGCTCAAATTTTAAAGCCCGGTTAAGAAGTCATGACCTCAGAGGTCAGCTACGAGATGCTCAATATAAAAAAAATCTGCTCAAATTCACTCTATCTCGCTCGCACACTGCTGCTCGCGGACTGAGTGAGAGCGACACTGACCGAAGGGCAGAAGGCGCTATCTCCTTCTTTAGGTAATTTCTTTTTACGGTGAAAGGTGATACTATGTTTTTTTTTTTTATTACCATTTAATTAAAAAAAAAATACATAGTATCTGCTTTATATTTAGTTAAATTATTATGTAAAATTTCATGATCTAATTTGTTTGTAACTTTGTTATTTGTTTCTGTCGACAAAATTTAATGGAATCGTGTTGTCGTCAAACACAGTACTTAAAATTATTCCTCAACTTTACCATATATTTATTTTAAAATTAATGCTGCAGTATTTTCGATATAACGGAGGATCATGCTGAGCAATGCGAGGTATTATAGACTCTTTAAGTGACCTCACTTGTGCTTCTTTTGATTATCTTTAGTATAATGAAAAAAGGTTGTGTTCCTGGGACTGTGAACGAAATATTTTCCTAATACTATAAACATTTTTTTGCAGCCCAAACCTTTAATAAACCAAGACCACTTAGAGTATTTAGGTGGATTTATTAAATCTCCAATAGAAAACATAAGTATAGTTGATGTTGTTCAAACAGAAAGCATTGTTATTAAAGAAGAATTACCAGCTGTTTGTGAGGGACCAGATGATATTATTGAGCCAAAGGAGGAACATCAAAGTGATGGTATGTTTTAAGAACAAACATAATATTAGCAATTAAACATAACTTAAAGTAAATCAAAAATAAATAGATAATACTATTTATTTTTTTAATGTTTGAACTATTTCGTAGTTTTCGTAGTTTAACACTACGAAAACTACGAAATAGTTCAAACATTTAAATAATTAGTTGTAATTTCATCATTAAAATTATGTTTTGAAGTAAAAAAAATATCTCTCTTGAATTTTAATATGAAAATGATGTACCTTTAATAGAGTTTAAAACTGATGTGGAAGAAGAAGAAGTACCTCAGAAGAAACGAAGAACCAGTGAGACGAAAAGTAAGTATTATAGTTATTTAATCTATAAGTAAGCAAACAGGTCAATGGTTCACCTGATAGGACGCAGTTAGGACTAACTCGAAGTTTCAAATGCTAAACTAGGACTAGCGTAATTAAATCAATAAAATGTAAGTTTCTGATAACAGTAACAAAACCATGGCAAGCAAGACGACCAGTCACCACAAGCAGCACTCATTCACGAGCGTAACATTACACACATAAGATCAGCCATTACCTCGATGTTTTTGTGCCCCGACGCTACCGCCAGCAGTGACAACTGGGGAGCATGACGAACTTGCTGCTAGTGGCTCAGACAAGAATAATGAACACAATCACGCATGCGGGTCTATTCCGCATGCGGGAGCAAATCCGCATGACACTTAAAAAAGCCCAAATGTACTAGAACTGAGTAACAACACACACGTCTGTATCACCCACAGGGTCAGACGTGTATAGTATGTATGTTTTAGTCAAAGGTCGATATGTAGCCTCTTCGCGGAATTTCTGGTTTGTCAATCAATCAATCAATCATTTATTTTGTTAAACATAGGTATGGTTACAGATAGTATATTGTCTAAAATGTGTGCACTAAGTTTTGCCTATATATGGCGTACAAAATTAACACAAGCAAGCAATTACAATAAAAAAATAAAGAAATAATTCAAAATATGTCAAGTAAACAGGTACGTAACCAATAAATAAATCATAAGTGTTTAATTAGCAAGTCGGAATCATCATACCTCTGTTTATCAGTAGTAAACTCAGTGATGGAGTAGTAACATCTATCTAAAAGGAATCTAAACAAGGACCTCTTAAAATGATCCCATACACTCTTTATTTCTAATAGCTGCTGGTATACTGTTATATATTTTTGGGGCCATACCTAGCACACTTTTGCCGAAAAATGCGGTTTTATGAGAGGTAACATGAATGGTATTCTGATAACGGCGAGAGCGTAGTTTTTCAAATAAATGCAGGTTACAGCGGACAAACACTCCCATTTCATATATGTACATAGACCAACGCTTTCGGCAAACCCTAGAGCTATGGGATATCAAAAGAGACACGTTGTATATACCTAAATAGAAATCAATTGCCATGCGTTACTCTCGCAAAAACTCGAAAATCACTCGACTTATTAGATTTTTTTGTTTTGTTTTGTTCTCCTCAATACTGGGGTGTTTTAGAAAAAGAGAAAATTATACAGCCGAAAAATCGAAAATATCTAAATTTTGTATGTGAAATACCCACGTGGTTCGAAGTTCACCGGGACATCTAGTTATCAATCAATAATATCGTTTTCGGCTTGCGCTAGCGTCGGTGCACAAAAACAGAGAGGGCGCTGTGAGCAGTGACACTGACAACAAGGGAGCATGACGAACTTGCTGCTTGTTGCTCAGACAAGAATAACGAACACAATCACGCACGCGGGACGCATGCGGGTCTATTTTGCTTGCGGGAGCAAATTCGCATGACACTTAAATGTGAATTCCGTTTTTTTCCTTTTGAGATCCGGAACCCTAAAAAGCCCAAATGTACTAGAACTGAGCAACCCAAACCACTAGTTATACACACATCAGCACGTCTGTGTCACGCGCAGGGTCAGACGTGGTATAGCGTGTGTGTGTTATAGTCAAAGGTCGACCTTTAAGACTCGTCGCGGAATTACTGGTTCATTCTAGGTTTGACCAACGGCTTTCGAGGGATGAGGATGAGGAGTTTCCTGGGCGATGGATTGGTCGTGGAGGGCCAGCGTGCTCGCCAGATCTCACCCCTCTGGATTTTTAGCTTTGAAGCGCCGGGTGTATGCCACTAAGTTTCGTGATACGTCGGAACTAAAAAGGCGGATTCGTAGTGCGTTCAGAGACGTCCAAAATGTCACTGTTGTCCTTTTTCGAGTGCGAAACAACCTACCAAAACGTGCGGAGGCATGTGTCGCCGTAAATGGATTCCATTTTGAACAGATGTTGAGATTAATGTAAGTAAGTGTAAATATTCAATCAGTGTATATCGGTAATACCGTGATTAACTTTTTAAATACGCTAAAAATACCTACCCAATGGTTTGGTTTCTTTTGTCATTTTCTTTGTTGCCGTTGTACAACCAAAGTTGGCATTTTTGCCTGTCCTAAGCCAGGAAAAGTATGAAGGGAGAGTTGCATCACAGGTTTTGTGTAAGTATTGTGTATTTATTCATGTATTGTGTAGGTAGGTAGGACGGGCGGCGACCGGCGATCGTTAGAGTAATTACTTCACTATGGCGCATAATATTTCATGAATTTGCTGACGGTGTCGGATAAAAACCTTTTGAAATATTTTTATGAAAATATCGTATTTCATTTTTTTACTCATTCATTTTTTTTGTAATTAAGTCAACTAACTGTGGTTTGAGTGACAACAGTCTTTACATCCTGTAGTTTCGCCATGTCCGTCTGTCTGTCCGCGGCTTAGCTCAGAGACTCTTAGTACTAGACAACTGTAATTTGATGGGTATGCATATTAAACACGCCGACAAAGCGGTAAAATCAAAGCATAAAAAAACATATTTTTACTGATCTGCATGCGTAGGTAGTTGTGGCGAGGTGGTGGGGACAAACTGGAGACATTGGGTTTCGATACATTTTCAACGACCGGGCATATCTCCTTCTATCTTATATCTATGGTTCATCCACCCGAAAAAATACACCCTAAGGTGGACACTGAAACGTAGGTATGCCCGAGAATCCACTAAGCCTACAAATTCCATTTATTCAACTAGCCCTAGGGTGATTTCTCGGACATATGTTTCCGAGTATAAAAACATAAAAACATACAGTCATAAAAACGTTCAGAAATAAATAATATTCGAATACGCCTAGTATATATAATATATTATCAGAGAACATTACTTCATCGAGGCGATATTTTATCAGTTTCGAGCTCAATTC
Organism: Xanthia icteritia; assembly: GCA_949128155.2. Classification (NCBI taxonomy): domain Eukaryota; kingdom Metazoa; phylum Arthropoda; class Insecta; order Lepidoptera; family Noctuidae; genus Xanthia; species Xanthia icteritia. Next base: position 3,858,536 of record OY855862.1, on the reverse strand, counting down.
GCTAGCTCTTGCATTCGCTATCTCTTAATTCTTAAGCTTCTCTCCATAAGTTTACAAAGTTAATAATATATACTAATACTATTCCTATATGAATGGACAATGTCTACATCATTGAAAACAGGAAAGCTATTACGTTCTTCATATTTCATTATTTCAACAAATTGTTTTAAAAACATTTTGGCTGTCGAATATTTAAGAACGTTTTGGTCTACGCTCAGTTCCAGTAAAAGAGCTTCTAATAGGTTCCCGCCACTTCTTGTTTCTGTGCGGCTTTCTCGGCGGAGACGGGATCTTTGTTCGTCATCGCTGCTACTACAGCTGCTCGACTTTCTTCTTTTGGACGACCGCGGTAACTCCGGTGTGCCACTTTGCGTCGCTTTGCTTCTTAGCATTTATGTTTTGTTAGTTGACTTTTGGCGTACGGAGGGCGATTTAAAGGCCCTAATTGCCCAGTTATTTCACTTCTAGATGTGTAGAGACGCTCAGGGGGCCTATTACAAACTTTAATAAAAACAGGCAAGTTCCAGGCAATTCATTTCCCTGGCTGGTTAAATTTCGTGATATGACATTCGTAATTCTGACCGACTTCACGCTGGCTAGTTTGTCTATGGCTGACTTGTAATTCTCTGCCGTGACATTCAGAAACACAATTAAATATTTATTGGAAAGTTACGATTTTATTAAAATCACGTATTTTATCATAAAAATTATAAATAAATATGTATATCAATCTAGTTACTAAAAGTTGGTGAAAATATGAACACAATGTATATTGTGCTATATGATTAATTCTTATTTAATTTTTCTGTGTTTGTAAATGTAACGCGAGATTCATTTAACGATGTTTCCGAACGATCTCCATTTGAAGTTCAAAGGGGAATTTGACAACTTCGTGGACGTATTGTTTATTGTTGTATAATAATACTACTCTGTGTAAAAAGTACCGCGAAAGTTATGCTGCTAGTTTTCTTTTACGAATTTCTTCCAGAGGGACAAACGGTGATTATACAGTATTATGTAGGCGTCATGAGGCGTTTGCAAGAGAATATCCGCGAAAACGGCCAGATTTGTGGAATGACAATTTTATAGATTTTGCACCATGATAATGCACCATCACACAAAGCTATGATTGTGCAAGAGGTATTCGCCAAAAACTCGACGAATGTCATCGACCAAGCGCCGTACTCACCTGATATGGCTACGTCTGACTTTTTCCTGTTCCCGAGGCCAAAATTACCACTTCGAGAAGACGTTTCGAGTCAATGGAAGCTATAAAAGAAACTTCGCTGAAGGAGTTGAAGATCAATCAAAGGTGCCTCAATCAATTTAGCAAAAATGTATGGAGGACTGGGTACCTGGCTGGCGTAGCTGTATTGCAAGATTTGCAAGCGACAAGGCCTACTTTGAAAGCGACAAAATAAATTTGTCGAATAAATTACTTCATTAGTTTTATTGAACATTTCCCCTTTTTTATTGAACAAACTAAATATTCCGTTTTAAACATGATAATAATATTATCATGGTGCACCATTTAATAGGCAGTTGTAATTGTTCAAAGGTTGTTCTCGCCCTCGTCGGTGCCTAACTTATGTGCAGTTTGGAAACATTGTGGGAGTTTTACAATTTCACCGTTATTTCGGTATTTTGATCAGAAGTGCCACTTTTCAGTTTCCAGAAACTCAAACGGTACGTATTCGTCACACATGATATTTTCCTATGTTACTGGATAACGCTCGAATAATTTCGTCAAATAAATCCAAAACAATTCAATAAAAGCTCCTCTGAATCAACGTAAATTGAATGGATTGGGAGGTTACTTATTAACAGTTTTATTATTCCAGGCAATATTCGGGCAGAAGCCGGTCAGGGTGTCACGTGACCGCTGACTGGTTTGTCTGACGAGTTCATAATACGAAATTGCAAGGCAGTTCTGTTTACGCCGTAAACTGCCTGGAAATTAGAGTTCGTAATAAGGCCCCAGGAAGACCACAGTAAATAACACTAAATAAGTCTATTATAGTTTTTACAATTTAGTAATTAGTTTTATTTTCAGTTCAATGCACATAAAATCAAATACTGTATATTGTCTGTTAAATCACCCTTGTCACTAAAACTACGCTGACATACATCAATTTTAACTAGTTTGTAGAACCAGTTTATATAAGAATGTTTTGTTAAAAAATGCTTTTGTTGAAAATACTAATATAGTAATAATAAAGTGTATACGAACATGATTTGTTAGAACAGTATTATCCCTATAACTTCGCTGACATACTCACATCACACTTAAAAGGTTTTTCAACAGTGTGTTTACGAATGTGGTATATTAAAGCATTATTTTGACTAAAACTACGTTGACATACGTCACACTTATAAGGTTTTTCACCAGTGTGTAAACGAATGTGTTGTGTTAAAGTAGTCTTTTGATTAAAACTACGTTGACATTCATCACACTTATAAGGTTTTTCACCAGTGTGTATTCGAATATGATTGGTTAATCCATTCTTATGTCTAAAACTACGTTGACACACATCACACTTATAAGGTTTTTCACCTGTGTGTATATGAATATGTCGTATTAAAGAAATCTTTTGACTAAAGCTACGGTGACATTGATCACACTTATAAGGTTTTTCACCAGTGTGTACACGAATATGTTGTGTTAAAGTAGTCTTATGACTAAAACTTCGTTGACATACATCACACTTATAAGGTTTTTCACAAGTGTGTATACGAATATGTTTTGTTAAAGTATAATTTTGACTAAAACTTCGTTGACATACATCACACTTATAAGGTTTTTCACCGATTTGTCTACGAGTATGTTGTGTATTTTTTTTTACTTGATTAATTCTACGCTGATCACATTTGTAAGGCTCGTTGAAATAAGTGCCGGGATTCAACGTACTTTTTTGAGTTGTGCGGTTGACTTTCGAGTCAGATTTTTCGTTTTGGGAGTGCTCGGCTGTTATTGCATCTTCTAGTTTTGTTCTTCGTGTGTGTAGTTTAGGTTTTTTCGCAACTGTCGCACCTATGGTTATAAATATGGTCAGTACATTGTTGGAAGACGATTGACATGCAAACGAATTAAAATAATAGCGCTTTGCATGATTCACACTAGCACCGAAAAGTTCCTCCTTTTCGGTCCTACTCGAACCATGCAATTTAATTAAATTTTCTGGTGACATTGAATAATACACTTAATCACTAGAGACATAGTCCAAATTGTACTACCGATGACATAATATGGTCTGTTCCAAAACTATCTGATCGAAGTTAAAACAAACCCTGTTAAGGGAATTAACACATTCTTCTATATTTTGAAGATTTTAACTTTATATTGTGTAAAGTCAAAGTCAAAGCATTTATTTCAAATAGGCCCTTATAAGGCACTTTTGAAAAATTTACAAAAAAAAATAAATGATTCTAGTCGCCCCTTCCAAAAGGTAGTTTTCGCATGGAGAAGAATGGGCAAGAAACTCCATCGGGCAAGTTACTCTTTTAAAATGTTTTAGAATATTTTGTATAAGTACATTAGTTATATCATTATATGTGAGGACGATGCACCTAGAATAAAATTATTATACCACAATAGGTAAAAAGAATTAAGAATTAAAAATGAAGCAGCAGATAAACTAATTATGTGATAGATACATGGTGCTTACATATTATTTACAAACATTGTAAAAGAAGACGATTTTCCTAAAATTTTACAATTATTAAGTCAGTGTGCGAGGAATTGATCACAGAATGTAAAATCAGTGTCATATAATAAAAAATAATAATAAAATATACAATTAAATTTGCAACCAGTTTGATTTAGTCTTGATTCTAAATTATCCTATGGAGCAGGACCAGCATGTTCCAAGCATTCTTATCTTGTTCTTATCTTGTAACAATAATTGTTGGAAAAAGTTTCTATTTAATCATGTTATTCAAATCATCATTATTGCGTAATTTTACATAACATTATTAAATTTAAATTGAAACATCAGTGACAAAAACTGAGGTTATAAAATATTCTCTGGTCAAACGAAAAACATCGTTAAGGTGATTCAAAATTAGAATTTCGGTTTTTAGTAAAAGATAGTAAGTAGTTTCTCAAATAATCAAATCAAAGCACTCATTTTGTAAGTGGCGCCACAAATTGGTATCCACGGGTACGTTTTCATCAATACTTTTGAAATATACTATGGCGCAACATCTCGCATTGGTAACTGATCTCAGTACAAAATGATCGCTGTGAGACCCGTGATACGCTGCCAGTCACTCGCATGTTTGCCGGTGCGGTGGCGCAGCGTCGTCCTACATTATAAAGGTACAATAATTACGAATGGGGAATGTATAAACGCACTTTAAAAATATTGTTTCACACTTTAAAATTAATTGAATGAACTATAAAAATAATGGTTTCCATTTCCACTATAAACATGCTTAGCTATGTCGTATGATTGTCTAATTATCTAGTCGCGGGCAGATAATATGATTCGTCATTTTGAACTGGGTGATTAGGTTAGGTTAGGTTAGAACTATGAAAAACCGCGCGCGAGCCGAGTGACCGAAGCGAGCGGTACCGCGGCAGCGGCCGGCGAGCGCTACTTCCACGTTGCTCGCAGAAGTTTGGTTCATGTTTCTTAAAGTTATAATATTAAACCTACGACATAATAAGCTAAGCATATTTATAGCCATTATTTTTATATTTCATTCAATTAATTTTAAAGTGTGAAACATTATTTTTAAAGTGCGTTTATATATTCCCCAGTGTTACATGTTATAATAGCTGTTTTCATCAAATTTAAAGTGCTATTAAATACATCCCATTTCGGACGTGCCGTCGTTAGCAGTCGCAAAACACTAATGACAGACTGCAGCAACACAACAGGTTTCTATGTACATATCTCTATGAAAACGCTACAATAGATGGCGACATTGCCGCCTGCTGCTACGATCGAGTACAGCCGTCCGACTGCAGACGGTATTCCAAATTGAACATGTAAGTGGGTACGCCCTTAAGGTAACACTATTTCCTAGATAGAACCCTTTGGCTTTTTTGCTTACCAACAGATTAACTAACCAATACTTACTTTTCACTTCCGTGGGTTTTCGTTTCTTCTGAGATACTTCTTGTTCTTCTTTCACTTCAGTTTTAAACTCCATTAAACCATCATCTTCTAAATCTGATTCGGAATGGTGTGGCGGTACATCTACTACATCTAAACAGATAATGGCTACATTTTCCAGTTCTAGTTCTGTAAGTAAAAACAGTCAAAAGTATTAATCGTTTATTATTAATATTTGTTTTATTTCACAACATAATGTGGTTACCAATATTTAAACAAATCACACAAAATATTTAAAAAAGAAATAGATTATAATCTAGGTGTACTTCGTTATGAGATATTATCTATTGTTAATATTATTTTTGTTCTTAAAAACATACCATCACTTTGATGTTCCGCCTTTGGCTCAATAATATCATCTGGTCCCTCACAAACAGCGGGTAATTCTTCTTTGATAGCAATGCTTTCTGTTTGAGCAACATCAACTATACTTATGTTCTCTATTGGAGATTTAACAAACCCACCTAAACACTCTAAGTGGTCTTGGTTTATTAAAGGATTGGGCTGTAAGAATATATTTTTAGTATTAAGAAAATGTGGCAGTCACAGTCCCAGAAGCGCAAACTTTTTTTATTATGCTAAAGTCACTCAGAAGTGTGAAGTGAGAGTCACCCACAAGTGAGGACATTTGAGTAGATCCAATGTACCCTGAAGGATCGGCCATGCTACCAATCCACAAGTCACAGACCAATGGTATCGATGGCGTGAAATCCAGACACAATAGGTATGACCTTGAGAGAAATCACGTCCTCATTATACTGAAATTAGAAATTATAAGAATAAATGTCTGTTGAAGAATACCTCACCTCATAATCCTTATTCTTCATCTGAGCGAACAGCTCTTCGGCTTTCAGACATTTTCTCATTAATTGGGAGCATTTTTCTAGTTTAGCGCAGCAGAAGAAACAAACAAGAATCGATCTCCTGTCTTCAGTTACAAACTGCAACAAAACTTGTATTAAACTATTTTGGTTACATGAAGAGAATACTTCCAATCTTACATTAAATTGTAAAGCCAACAGTTGGTGGTCAGTAATGCTTTCTATACGCCTCGTACAGAGAAGACATGAGCATTGATGTTGTAAAGAATATACCCGTATTTTAGGTTTTATTTAACAAAATTCAACATAATGTTATAATGGCACATTAATCCTGACAATTCAGTTTCTTCTTTATTTAAGACGTTCAATGTTGACCGAGGAGTTTATAATATATTACTACATTCTCCTAGGCTTATTTATTGTGCCACGTAGTCAGCTAGATGGGCAGGCGGACGTCGTACTCTTTCAGAACGACGCAGAGTCTCTGGCGTGATGTTCTGTGGCTGGACCAATTCGTTCTGGGAATCTCGCTGGCCATCTGTGTTATGATCATCGCCATCGACTGCATCGATGAATTCGTCGTCATCATTGGAATCAGCTTCATCCGTTTCTAAAGATACTCCAGCAGGAGCTAGGTGTCGATTAGATACGACAACTTCTCTACCACTGCTCAAACGCACACGAGAATGTTGAGGGTTACTTTCCAGAGTCTCTACTTCTTCAACCAGTGGATCATATTTGCTGGTTCGATTATGGTTTCGCATTAATACTTTTCCTGGGACGTTTAGCCATGTAGGCATCGACTGACCACTTGAGGATCTCCTGGCGTGAGAGAACATCCGCTCATGGGGCGTGCTGTTTGTAGCCGTGCAAAGAAGTGACCTTACAGAATGCAGAGCCTGAGTTAAAACTGACTCCCATTTAGTTATAGGCAGATCTCGGCTTTTCAGAGCCAACTGTACTGTTCGCCAAATAATTCCGTTGTATCTCTCCGTTTGTCCATTACCCTGAGGATTATAAGGTGTAGTGTAGCTCGTAGCAATGCCCTTCTGGTGAAGAAAGTCTTTCATCTCTTTTGAAAGAAAAGATGTACCACGATCTGAGTGTACGTAAGTTGGCATTCCAAATATAGAAAATAAATCAGTCAGTTTATTAATAACCGTGTTAGTACTCAAGTCTGGGCAGGGATATGCAAATGGGAATCGAGAATATTCGTCCACAATCGTAAGGATATATCGATTGTTCCCAGTGCCATCTGAGGGAAGTGGACCTTTAAAATCTATCGATATTCTTTCGAATGGGGCCATCGCTTTTATTAGTTTTCCCATGTTTCGTTGAAATCGAGGCTTTACTTCAGCACATACAGAACAATTCGCAGTAATACGTTTTATCTCTTCAGTGGAGTAAGCTAAATTTTTGCTTCGAACCCAATGAAGCATTCTTGTTACTCCAGGATGACACAAGGTTTTATGCAGTTCTTTGAGTGCATTTTCTGAACTGTAAACAGAGGCTACTAATGGTGCATTGGCTCTTGATAAAGCATCAGCCGCTATATTTTCCTTTCCAGGGCGATAAACTATATCAAAATTGTATTCTGAAAGTTCTAATCGCCAACGTTGTATTTTGTCATTTTTAATTCTAGACGAATGCTGCTGATTGAACATAAATGCGACCGATTTTTGGTCAGTTATCAGTTTAAACTCTCGTCCGATGAGGAATTGTCTCCATTTCCGAAGACATTCGACTATAGCCGCGGCCTCCTTCTCGATGGCTGGGTGATTTCGCTCACTACTGTGAAGGCTTCTCGAGAAAAACGCAACTGGTCTGCCTTCTTGTGACAGAGTTCCCGCGATAGCATAGTCTGAAGCGTCTGTTTCAACAATAAATTGTATGTTATCATCAATTGCGTTTACTGCTGATCTGGCTATCTCTTGCTTTAGAGCATTAAAAGCATTTACTGCCTCAGAATCGAGAGGGAATGTACCTTGCGAAACGAGGGACTGAATTTTATGAGAGAATCTTGGCACATATTTAGAATAGTGAGCAAATAATCCCAATGCTCGCCGGAGCGATGCCGAGTCTGAAGGCAGAGGCAGCTCTAATAGTGGACGTAGACGATCCGGGTCGGGTTTAATAACTCCATTGTTTATAGTATATCCTAGAATACTTATCTCTTTCAATGAAAATTCGCTCTTGTCAAGATTCAGTGTAAGGTTATACCGTTTGGCAATATCAAGAAATCGCTGCAGTTTTTGATCGTGGTCAGCTTGAGTTGTTCCACAGACTGTTATGTCATCCAAATATGCGTATACTCCTTTAAGTTCCTCTTTCGCAATTATATTATTGACAGTTCTTTGAAAAACCGCTACTCCGTTGGTAACCCCGAAAGGTATTCTACGAAATTGGTATAAATTACCTTCTGCTTGAAATGCTGTATAAGGTTTTTCTGTTTCGAGAATCGGAATCTGATGGTACGCACTTTTTAAGTCAATTTTGCTGTAGATTCTATGTTTGGCTACCTTAGAAACTATTTCTTCAATACTTGGTAAAGGATAAGCGTCTAGTTGCGTGTATCTATTTATTGTCTGAGAGTAGTCTATACACATCCTTTTTTTATGACTTTCATTTGTAGTTACAAGCACTTGTGCTCTCCATGGTGACGAACTAGGTTCTATAATTCCTTCAGCTAGTAATTTTCTTATTTCAGTACGAATAAACTGCATATCACCATCTGAGTATCTTCGTGACTTAACAGCTATTGGTTTGCAGTCTGGTAAGAGATTCGGGAATAAGCAGATTGGATCGATATTGGCTTGAGTTAGTGCACATAATTTCAATGGAGCTCCAGATCCGCCGAAATGCATTTCTAATGTATTATATCTCTTAAGAATATCATGACCAATTATGATATCCGTACATAAATTCTCCATTATTAATAGGTCCACTTGAAAACTATGACCTTGCATATCGATATTGACAGAGCACATTGCGTCTACCTTTGTTTTTAGATTTGAAGCTGCCATGCTGACATTTTGGTAGCATGAGCTCTTTTGTATATTATATTGACAAACTAGTCGACTGTCTATAAAACTAGCAGTACTCCCTGTATCAATCAATGCTCTGGCTGCAAATAATCCGTTTATTTTTATCGGTATCATAGCTTTATCGAGATCAGTTGTAGCGGCCACGATACATGATAACAATTTCTGCGACTCTGCATTTTCCATAAGTTTATTCGGTTCCTCTATAGCATTTGTAAAAGCACTCCGTTGTGGTGGCGCAGTCACTGCACTTTTGCATACTTTTGCAAAATGCCCCCTTTTTCCACATTTAAGGCAGGTTGTACTAGCAGCCGGACAGTTTTGCCGTGCGTGTCTCTTGTTTCCACAGAAATAGCATAGTTCTTGGATGTGTGTTCTCTGATTGTTAATGGGTACCGCATTAACAAAGGTACTAGTATTAGGTTGCTGGTAATCATCACTGTATATTCGCGCCATCTCTAGAGCGCGGGCCTGCTTGAATGCATCGTCTAATGTGAGAGTGCTATTTTCCAACAGTCTTTGACGAACTATGGACGATGAAAGACCTGATATGAAAGCATCTCTAATAAAATCACTCTCATTTTGTTCAGCGGTCACTTGTTTAAAATTGCATTCTTTTGAAAGCAGTTTCAAGGCTTGTAGATACTGGTCGATGGACTCACCTGGTTGTTGCGCTCGTTTTGCTAATCTGTGCCTGGAATATATTTCGTTAGGTGGCTTCAGAAATAATGCATCAAGTCTCTTTAGAGCAATATCGTAATCAGTGCAATCCTGTATGCGCATAAAAGTCGTAGGGGACAGATGATTCGTTAGTAATTGGAATTTAGTTTCTTTTGCAACAGTTTTCTCGTTCGTAGTTATAGATTTCAGAAAATTTTCGAATGTGCTTTTCCAATGTGTCCACTGAGGGGACAGATCTTGGCTTGAGGACGGGTCTCCGTCGAAACGTTCTGGTCGTAGATATTTTTCCATTTTGTTAAATAAATTGTAGTAAAGAATATACCCGTATTTTAGGTTTTATTTAACAAAATTCAACATAATGTTATAATGGCACATTAATCCTGACAATTCAGTTTCTTCTTTATTTAAGACGTTCAATGTTGACCGAGGAGTTTATAATATATTACTACAATTGATTACCACTCTTGTTCAAGGCAGATTGGTGACTTAGTGTTTGGCGCATGGACCAATACAATTTTTTGGGGGATTGGGAGGGTAATTTGCTAGGTTTCACCCAAAGACCCCATGTCCTAAGTCTCACGGTAGTTGAGATATGATTTTTGTTTGTTTTTCTTTGAATTACCCGATATGTCGCCTTTAAATCGTCAAACTTTTTTGTTTATGGTTGTAATAGCACGAAATAACTTTTATTGTATTTGGCAATGTATTTTTATTCTTAATAAATCATTATTGGATGCAATTAGTCTGTAATAAAATACTTATGCGCTCCAAAAGTCTTAAAACTGTATAAATTTATAAAAACTGGCAGCTCATAAATTCATTAAAAAAAAAACTAAAGGCTATTTTGGAGTTAGTTTTATTTTAAAAGTTCTCTAGTTTATACCCTTTTCAGCTGTATGCTACATGTCATCCAAATGATTACCATAAATTTATTAAGAATACGAATACACTGCAGAATACAATAAAAGTTATTTCGTGCTATTACAACCATTAACAAAAAAGTTATGACGATTTAAAGGCGAGATTTCGTCGCCTTTAACTTTAATTTACAGAAACAAACACAAAAAAAACATATCTCAATTACCGTTACACTTAGGACATGGGGTTTTGGGTGAAACCTCGCAAATGACCTTCCCAACCCCCCAAAAACTTGTGACGGTGGTCCATACGCCAAACACCATGTACTTAAATTTATTTTAAGTCCAGGGTCCCTCAAATCCCTCACGTGGATTATCTGTCACTGATGTCAGTGATTTCCATTTATCCCTAAGACCTCTAAGACGCCCCTCTGACCAAAAGTTCATATGGATTTATATCCTCGTGTTTGATTCGAATTTAAAACGTATCATATAGATAATTTAAACCTTATTTATCAACTTACTGGGATATCAGTCAGCTTCTCATATAGTTCATGGAAGTTCCTGTTGACCACTAGATACATGCGAACGTTCTGCACTAAACATATTCTACACATTGGCAGTTTTTCCATCTTCATTAATTTTTTGTCAATTAGACCTGGAAAACCAATAAGACAGAAGTTTTACTGTTATTATTACTGTTTAAACGACGGAACACGGTATACAATCCATTTATAATTACCGATTCCAGATTAGCCCAAATTGAATGGCGAGGAAGTTGCGGCCACGACCACTTTAACAATGTCTGGAGAAGAAAATATCAGAATTTGATTTATACCGGCTTTATTTATTTAAAAAACCGGCTAAGTGCGTGTTAGACCACGCACAATGAAGGGTTCCGTAGTTGGGATTAACTTATCCCACGCAAACTTAACATTTTAGTTAGAATATGTCACGGTCAATTCTCCAATTGCAATTAATGTAAGTTTGTAATCACAAAATCAATATTTTTTGTGATAAAACTACAAATTCACTCGAGCTCTGATCTGTTAGACCTAACGCATAAAACCTCCGAGGAACTAATACGATTCTAACGGAACACGTTCCCTAATCACAATATAAATATCTTACCTAATCCTAAGACAGTACTGCGAAGTCCAACTGTTATTGAGGAAGACAAGTTTAGTTTTGAGTAGTTCTAATCGCGTACTAATGTGAATGACACCCTTACGGCGGCCTAGCCCATTTTTACTAAGTTAACACAAAACTAGCACAAGCGCACCGTAGACACGGTCTCTAGCAGAATACATTACGATCAAACCTGGTGAACACCGAAGGCCTTCGCCATTTCCCTATAGCCAAATGCAAGTGACAATAATCTGCCAAGGTACGGATTAGGACATGGACACGTAATACACGAGAATGTAACATTAGTTATAAAACACGATACTAAATAAGAGTTATTTCACCATTCTGCAATAAACGATCATTAAAAACACGACAGCGATATCACCAGCCTAGCTGTTACCTATAAATACAATGCAAATCAACTAGCAGGAACAATTATAATGGAGAAGTTCTTAGCTACAATGAACATACTACTACTAAACATAAAGGATAATCAAAGTTGACACTTACCAAATAATTCCTTAGAGAGAATTAGATTACAACTCACAAAATACTGCACACATTACCAGCTTAGCCTCGGGTACCGTTCCTTCGTCTCGAGCGTCTCCCGAAGTGCCTCAAAACTAACTTATCTAGCTTAGACTACGTCGTCGCCTAACGTGGTCTTAAACCCACTATCAACTTAATAAATAATGCTCGGTCCCTTACGACAGCCCACGGACATCAGCTCTTGTTATTCATCAAGTCTCCTAACTTCACTACCCTGGACACTGACGTCCTTAGCCTTTCGCGATTCAAAACCAACTGTCTCAGTTTCATTCTTCAGTTCCCTACATTCTTAAAACACCACGGTCAGCCCAACTTCCCACAGTTTTGCAGAATAGGTTTATGGCTGTTTTTGTGTAAAACTTCTCAATTGTTTTGAAAGGGTCCGTTTCAATTACCTGAGTAGGTTGGGTATCGAGGAACATTTATGACAACCAGATGTGGCTGTAATAATGTCCGTTGCTTTGTGTCCAAGGAATATCAACCTTTTGAGATTGAAGATTCAAAGGGACTGTGCATATTTTGACGTTATAGAGAGTTGTCGTTAAATGGAGAGAAGAAAAATTTGTTTGAGACAACAGTCTACACGTGCAAGCAATCCCAATTTGTAAACAAAATAATGGATTTCTTAGAAATTTCGATATGTATGATGCCGACAGTCGAGTTTATTATGGGCTAGGATAATAATGCGACAAAAGAACGTACACAGCTGCGCAGCTTTTGGGTGTAATGCTACATATATAGAGTGTATCATTGTATGGAAGATAAGGTAAACCAACTGAAGCCGAGTGATTTCGACGCTTTAGGGAGTTTGTCGTTAAATCGAGTGACGTTACATAGAGTTTACACTGTATTTTATTATAAAACCATACAATTATGTTTTAAGCACAAAACCTATCAATGTATTTTATCTATCTGCTAGAATAATAAAACAATAAATCCAATAGTATAACTACAGCTATAGGATAGATGGTTACATCAACGGGAGCATTGGCTTTGTATACCTTTTGAATGGGTCATAAGTTGTTGTTTTAAGTTTCAAGCATGACTAGATTTATATTTGTTAGTTACCTTACTTTCATTATATTCATGTAAGAGCAAGATTGTTCGCACTAACTTTGAGAGCCGCATGTTGACGATCTCTGCTTTGGTTTAAGTCCTTAGAATTAGCAGGGCCAGCATGTTTCGCATAAAGTATAAATGGAATGGGATTCTAAGAGGTTCAATATTGTTTTACAATTTTAAAGAAATAGGATCTTTTGTTATTTATTAGGGTAACGTGTCGAGCTGTCAGACCATAATATTGAGATTTAAGGTATTTCTGAGTGACCCAAATCATGTGCCGATTTGAAAATAAATATAATATTTCGTTATTAATTTAGAGTAAATGACACACAGTCACACTAACAATTTCGCATGTATGGTATAAGCCAAATAGTGCCATCTAACTTAAAATATATAAAAAATACTCAGAAGCTTTTTATATCCTTATGTTTCCTTAAATTACAATTTAAATGTAAATATTCTCAAAACTTACTCCGATTGAGATAGCGCCTTTCGGCTTAGCAGAGCAGTATAGAGCAATATAAAAAAATAAAATATTATAGAAAAAAAAATATATATATAAAGCCGGTAAAATCATATTCAATAATTTTTTCAGACTTCGGTGCAGGGTTAGTCGTGGCCGTGTTCCAGGTATTGATGACAATAATTTAATGAAGATGGAAAAACTGCCAATGTGTAGAATATGTTTAGTGCAGAACGTTCGCATGTATCTAGTGGTCAACAGGAACTTCCGTGAACTATATGAGAAGCTGACTGATATCCCAGTAAGTATATAAATCCTAACTAATATTATAAATGCGAAAGTGAGTTTGTTTGTTTGTTTTCACGATAACGGCTCCACGGATTTGTATGAAATTTGGGTCATGGGTAGACTACGACCTGCCCGCGTAGCATGACAAACATAGAAATGGGTTTTCTACGAGAGAATAGACAAAATGACATAAAAAATCACAATCTCAATTCAATTCTCAATTCTTTATTGCGTACCATAATGTATACAGTTGGTAGGGAAACAGTTACATAAGTCTCAATTATGGACCCTGTCGGGCACAGCATAGATCAAAAGTAGGAGAGAGGAGGAAGAACGCTGGGTGTTATTATAGGAAGGAAGTCAAATAACCAGTATATAGGTACCTACTTGTATTTAGTAACATTTGTTAAAAAAGAAACCATTTTCTTTTAAATTATTAATTATTCTTTCATTTATTTATTATGTGATTTAATTATTATAATTCCTAGGTAGTTTTATTAATATATTATTATTTTTATTATGTGATTTAATTATTTTTCATATTTATAATTTATCATTTAAGTATTCGCCTATACTATAGTAGCATTTGTTTTCTAAGAAGATTTTCAATTTATTAATAAATATATTATATTTCTCTAAATTCTTAATACATGCAGGTAACTTATTATAAATTTTTACGGACATGACAAAGGTACTATCGGAGTGCATTTTTAATCGTGATGTTGGCAGGTTTAATCTATTTTTGTGTTTTAAAATAATTTTTGTTTGTATATCTATCATTTTTCCTTTTTTCCGTCGACTAAATCTGTTTCTATTGTGCTCATGATTAGCGTACTGGGTTAGGACATAGGATACTTTTTATCCCGATATTCTTTCGGGATCGAGACTTATGCGGGTGAAACCGTGGGGCGCAGCTAGTGAGATACACAGGCTGGCAGGGACATCGACGCGAAAACTGGTACCATGGATTACTACATGATTCTGAACGCAGCTGCGTTGAAATTTTTCGTCGGTAAAAAAACAGCTGTTTCATAAAAAAGTGCAATACCTACGTGGTCAAAATGTATGGAACAGCAGAAAAAAAAAAATTACCGACGAAAAATTTCAACGCACCCTGTATATTACCATGAATCAAACATGAGGATATAAATTCAGGAAATGAACATAATGACAGTTGCCTCTCAATATGTATATGAGAACCTGTACCCTATTTACGTAATATACGATCAATCGGAATTTGAATCGTTTTGAAACAAATTGCTAATCCTTTCTTCATACTTTCGAAAAAAAAATCTGCTCAAAAATGTAAATAACGCAGTGAACTGTCAAAATGAAACAAAACTGTCGTAATCGTCGTGAATCCTTTTTCATTATTGGTCGTCCAAATACTTAATTATTAATGGTTTTAAGCCTCGACCATCAACCCACTGTCATCAAACGGCAATAATCGCAGTTCCTTAATAGCCGAGGAAAGGTCATTGCCCCTGTCTGTTGTTGCGCCATGCCGTCAACCATAATTATTTTACTGCGCGTAATTTTAAATCTGTGATATCTTTAATAGTATTGATTTTTGTGATGTCCAGGCATATTTTAATCTTAATTAAATGACCAATTTTAATAACATATTTTTTCGAATAAGGATTAATAATGAATATACTGGTTAAAATTGCTTCGGCAATAACAATAAAATAAAATAAAACTTAATGATAATAATGATAATATTGTGGGTCTTCCTTAGAAGATAGACATGTGCTATCGCAGTAGAAATTAATAAACGTTTCGGAATATAGTCTCTAAATTATGTTAAAAACCTCATCGAAATCCGTTGCGTATTTTAGAAGAACAACGCGGACATACACACAAGCGCGATTTCTTTTTCTTTTCGCGTTTTGTTTTACTCATGGTCTGGCAGTTTGAGTAATTTTCTGCGGCCTGCGGCTGTTTCGGCCTTTCTTCTCAGAGTAGTCAGATAGGAAACGCCGACCTCATCTAGTTTTTAAAATATATTATTGACGTGTAAAAGTGTTTGTACAAACCTATTTACAGAAAATAAAATCATTTCATTTCATATAAATTTTCGGTCAGAGGGCTGTCTTAGGGGTCTTAGGAGCAAATGGAAATAATTGACATCAGAAAAAGATAATCCATGTGAGGGAGGGAACCTGTATTTAATTGTAATATTTAAGTCACCGATCTGTCTTGAGCAGGAGTGGTAATCAATGCTCATGTCTTCTCTGTACGAGGCGTGTAGAAAGCATTAATGACCACCAACTGTTGGCTTTACAATTAATGTAAGATTGGAAGTATTTTCTTCATAAAATATAAACAAAATAGTGTACCTAAGACAAGTTTTGTTGCAGTTTATAACTGAAGACAGGAGACCGATTGTTCTTTGTTCCTTCTGCTACACTAAAGTAGAAAAATACTCCAAATTAATGAGAAAATGTCTGGAAGCCGAAGACACATGTTCGCTCTGATGAATGAGGATTATGAGGTGAGAAACTTATTCTTCAATAGACATTCATTCTTATAATTTCAGTATGTGGAAGTGATTTCTCTCAAGCTCATACCTATTGTGTCTGGATTTCACGCCATCGATACCATTGGTCTGTGACTTCTGTGAGGTTGGTAGCATGGCAACTTCCCAAGGTACATTGGACCTCCTTAAGATTCCATAATACCTCAGCTCATATTCACTCTATCTCGCTCGCGGACTGCTGCTCGCGGACTGAGTGAGAGCGAGACTGATCGACGGGGAGAAGGCGCCGATAGGACTAGTGGAGAAATAGGGACTGTGACTGAAATATTTTCCTAATATTATAAACATCTTTTTGCAGCTCAAACCTTTAATAAACCAAGACCACTTAGAGTGTTTAGGTGGGTTTATTAAATCTCCAATAGAGAACATAAGTATAGTTGATGTTGTTCAAACAGAAAGCTTTGCTATTAAAGAAGAATTACCAGCTGTTTGTGAGGGACCATATGATATTATTGAGCCAAAGGAGGAACATAAGTGATGGTATGTTTTAAGAACCAATATAATATTAAGAAGAAATATAACTTATAATAAATAAATAAATAGATGATACTATTTATTTTTTAAATGTTTGAACTACTTCGTAGTTTTGGTAGTGTTTAGTTTAAATAATTAATTGTGATTAAATAAATAACATTATGCTGTCATAATAACATTATCTCTTGAATTTTAATACTAAAATGATGAACCTTTAATAGAGTTTAAAACTGATGTGGAAGCAGAAGAAGAAGTACCTAAGAAGAAACGAAGAACCAGTGAGACGAAAAGTAAGTATTATAGTTATTTAATTTATAGGTAAGCAAAGAGGTCAATGGTTCACCTGATAGGACGCAGTTAGGACCAACTCGAAGTTACAAATGCTAAACTAGGACTAGCGTAATTAAATCAATAAAATGTAAGTTTCTGTTAACAGTAACAAAACCATGGCAATCAAGACGACCAGTCACCACAAGCAGCACTCATTCAAGAGCGTAACACTACACACATAAGATCAGCCATTACCTCCTCGCTGTTTCTGTGCCCCGACGCTACCGCAAGCAGTGACAACTGGGGAGCATGACGAACTTGCTGCTTGTTGCTCAGACAAGAATAACGAACACAATCACGCACGCGGGACGCATGCGGGTCTATTTTACTTGCGGGAGCAAATTCGCATGACACTTAAATGTGAATTCCGTTTTTTTCCTTTTGAGATCCGGAACCCTAAAAAGCCCAAATGGACTAGAACTGAGCAACCCAAACCACTAGTTATACACCCATCAGCACGTCTGTGTCACGCGCAGGGTCAGACGTGATATAGCGTGTGTGTGTTATAGTCAAAGGTCGACCTTTAAGACTCTTCGCGGAATTACTGGTTCATTCTAGGTTTGACCAACGGCTTTCGAGGGATGAGGATGAGGAGTTTCCTGGGCGATGGATTGGTCGTGGAGGGCCAGCGTGCTCGCCAGATCTCACCCCTCTGGATTTTTAGCTTTGAAGCGCCGGGTGTATGCCACTAAGTTTCGTGATACGTCGGAACTAAAAAGGCGGATTCGTAGTGCGTTCAGAGACGTCCAAAATGTCACTGTTGTCCTTTTTCGAGTGCGAAACAACCTACCAAAACGTGCGGAGGCATGTGTCGCCGTAAATGGATTCCATTTTGAACAGATGTTGAGATTAATGTAAGTAAGTGTAAATATTCAATCAGTGTATATCGGTAATACCGTGATTAACTTTTTAAATACGCTAAAAATACCTACCCAATGGTTTGGTTTCTTTTGTCATTTTCTTTGTTGCCGTTGTACAACCAAAGTTGGCATTTTTGCCTGTCCTAAGCCAGGAAAAGTATGAAGGGAGAGTTGCATCACAGGTTTTGTGTAAGTATTGTGTATTTATTCATGTATTGTGTAGGTAGGTAGGACGGGCGGCGACCGGCGATCGTTAGAGTAATTACTTCACTATGGCGCATAATATTTCATGAATTTGCTGACGGTGTCGGATAAAAACCTTTTGAAATATTTTTATGAAAATATCGTATTTCATTTTTTTACTCATTCATTTTTTTTGTAATTAAGTCAACTAACTGTGGTTTGAGTGACAACAGTCTTTACATCCTGTAGTTTCGCCATGTCCGTCTGTCTGTCCGCGGCTTAGCTCAGAGACTCTTAGTACTAGACAACTGTAATTTGATGGGTATGCATATTAAACACGCCGACAAAGCGGTAAAATCAAAGCATAAAAAAACATATTTTTACTGATCTGCATGCGTAGGTAGTTGTGGCGAGGTGGTGGGGACAAACTGGAGACATTGGGTTTCGATACATTTTCAACGACCGGGCATATCTCCTTCTATCTTATATCTATGGTTCATCCACCCGAAAAAATACACCCTAAGGTGGACACTGAAAGGTGGTGGTCTAAGGTGGACTAGAGTTCGTCGGGGCAGACCAAGGGCGGGGCGGCTACACAGGCGGCGAGGGCCCCGGCCCAGGCAGCGGGGGCCCCGGCTCGGGCAGCGGGAGCCCCGGCCTTAGCGGCGAAACGGCCGCCCCCACCTCCTTCTTCTAAATCTCCTCCGGCTGATGCTGAATGGCAAGTAGCCGGGGAAAAGAAGAAGAAGGGGAAGGCGAATAGGGCGGCCAAAAAGAAAGAGAGGCGGCAGCGGCGCAAGGAGCGAAGCGTCGCGGCTAGGCTCCGCGCCCCGAAGTCCGCAGCTGTAGTTATCACGCTACAGCCAGAGGCGGAGAAAAAGGGCGTGTCCTACCGCGACGTGCTCGCCAAGGTGGGGGCAGCGGTGGACCTGAAGGAGATCGGCGCCGCCGATGGCATCCGGGTAAGGGTCACGGCGACTGGGGCCCGGATGCTGGAGGTCCCCGGTGCGGCAAGCGGTCCGGCCGCTGACGCTCTGGCCGCAAAGCTTAGGGCGTCCCTAAATGCGGACGAGGCCCGAGTGTCCAGGCCCACCAAATGCGCTGATATGCGTATTCTGGGCTTGGACGACTCAGTGACGGAGGGACAGGTGGTGGCCGCTGTCGTTAGGACTGGGGGGTGCTCTGCCGAGCAGGTTAGGGCAGGCACCATCCGTCCTGACTACACGGGGATGCGAGCCGTTACGGTGAGCTGCCCTGTCTCAGCGGCCAAGAAAATAGCCGGGGAGGGCCAAAGGCTATTGGTGGGCTGGGTTTCCGCGCAGGTCAAACTGCTGGAACCCAGACCTCTGAGGTGTTTCCGCTGCCACGTGGGCAACCACGTGGGAGCTAAATGCACCTCGGAGGTGGACCGCAGCGGACACTGCTACCGCTGTGGTCAGGCCGGTCACAAGGCCGGCTCGTGTGATGCCACGCCGCACTGCGCTGTATGTGCGGCAGTTGGCAAGCCGGCCAATCACCGGATTGGGAGCAAGGCCTGCGCACCACCCGCCAAAGCCAGAGGCAAGCCCTCTGCCACCGCCGTCACGGCCGCAACCGCCACCACCGCCGCTGTTGCCGCCTCCACTACCGTCGTCGTCGCCGCCGCAGCCGCCGCGGCAGGGCCCTCACAGGGGGCACGGGAGGGGGCTGACATGGACTGCCAATAATGGCCCCATTACGCCTCCTCCAGGCGAACATCAACCACTGCGCCGCAGCTCAGGATCTGTTGCTCCAGAGCATGGCGCAGTGGTCGATTAACATCGCCGTGGTCGCTGAGCCGTACTTTGTCCCGCCCAGGGACGACTGGGTGGAGGACCTGAGCGGCTCAGTGACCCTAATTTCGTCGGCCGCCGCCGGTACTCCGTCCCTCGAGGCTGTTAAGAGAGGACGGGGTTGCGTTGCAGCACGGTTCGGGGAGATCGTTGTGGTAGGGGTATACTTCTCCCCGAGCCGAACTCTTGCCGAGTTCCACAACTCCCTTGTGGAGTTGAGAGTCGTCGTCGTCGGGTTCTGTTCCCTTCCCGTGTTCGTCCTCGGGGACTTTAATGCCAAGAATGTGGCTTGGGGTTCCCGGTATACGGACACACGGGGCAGGATGGTGGAGGACTGGGCTCTGGAGACAGGCCTGGTCGTCCTGAATCGGGGTTCTGTCCCCACATGCGTACGGATGCGGGGTGAATCAGTGGTGGACATTTCGTTCGCCAGCCCCGCTCTGTCGCCGCGTGTAATTGACTGGCGCGTCATGGAGGGGGTGGAGACCTATTCCGATCACCGGTACATCCGGTTTGACGTCTCCGCCCAGACCTCGAGTGCGCCGGTCCGACAGGCCCCGAGTGGTCCGCGGTGGGCGCTGAAGCAGCTGGACCGGGAGCTCCTCCTGGAAGCCTCGATCGTGCAGGCCTGGGTGTCACCACCGGACAGGCCTGCCGACATCAACGACGAGGTGGAGTGGTTCCGGGAGGCCATGTCCGAAATATGTGACGTGGCAATGCCCCGGGTCCAGCCCGGACGTGCTTCGCGCCAGGTGTACTGGTGGTCGCAACAGCTGACGACACTGCGCAATGCGTGCGTTGCTGCGCGACGCCGGTACACCAGGCACCGCAGGCTCCGTATTCGTCCTCCGGATACGGAAGCCATTCAGGCGGAGCTGTACGAGGGGTACAGAGCGGCGAAGACCGCCCTCCAAGCGGAGATCCTGCGGGCCAGGGGAGTGGCCCGCGAGGAGTCGCTGGAGACTCTGAACAGGGACCCGTGGGGACGCCCATACAAGATGGTGCGGGAGAAACTCCGCCCATGGGCTCCCCCGCTGACGCAGAGTCTCCGGCCGCAGCTTGTGGGGGACGTGGTGAGCGCTCTGTTCCCTTCGAGAGGGGAACATGCCTCCCCGCCCATGGCTCCGCCTACTGCGGTGCCCAATGCGGATCACACCGCCGACGACGACGACGATGCTCCGGAGGTGACCGAGGTAGAGATGAGAGTGGCGGTACGTAGGCTGAATGCCAAAAATACCGCCCCAGGACCCGACGGCTTACCTGGAAAAGCCTGGGTCCTGGCCTTGGAGGCTCTCGGGCCTCGACTAAGAGGGCTCCTAAGCGCATGCTTGGAGAGGGGCCAGTTCCCACTTCGCTGGAAGACGGGGAAACTGGTCCTCATCAAGAAGCCGGGGCGCCCTGCGGACTCTCCGTCCGCTTACCGGCCCATCGTGCTGCTCGATGAGGTGGGCAAGCTCTTTGAAAGAGTCATTGCAGACCGCCTCGTCGGGCGGCTGGTGCGGGTGGGGCCGGACTTGGCGGAGAGCCAGTTTGGTTTCCGCAGGGGGCGCTCTACGGTGGACGCCATCATGCGCGTGCGAGCCCTCACGACGGGGGACGCTGTGTCCCGGGGTGGGGTCGTCTTGGCGGTGTCTCTAGACATCGCCAATGCCTTCAATACCCTGCCCTGGAGTTGCATCAGGGAGGCACTCCGGTATCACCGGATGCCGACCTACCTCTGTCGTGTGGTCGAGGCCTATTTGACGGACAGGGCCGTCATCTACCCCGGTCACCAGGGAGAATGGAACCGGCAAGAGATGTCGTGCGGTGTCCCACAGGGATCGGTCCTGGGGCCGCATCTGTGGGACATCGGATACGACTGGGTGCTGCGCGCCGACCTCCCTAGCGGCGTCAGCGTCGTTTGTTACGCTGACGACACGTTGGTCCTGGCGCAGGGGAGGTCGCACCAGGCGGCGGCCGAACTAGCGACACACGGGGTTGCGACAATCGTGGACAGGATCCGGCAATTGGGACTCGAGGTGGCCCTGCACAAGTCCGAGGCTATGTGTTTTCATGGTCCTCGGAACGCGCCACCGTCGGGTTCCCAAATAACGGTAGGAGGAGTTCACATCGGCGTCGAGTCGACGATGAAGTACCTAGGACTCGTCCTCGACAGCCGGTGGAACTTCGTGGAGCACTTCCGACGTTTGGCTCCCAGACTGGAGCGGGCCGGGGCTGCTTTGAAGCGGCTCCTGCCCAATCTAGGGGGTCCAAACGCCTCCTGCCGGAGGCTATACGCGGGGGTCGTGCGGTCCATGGCCCTTTACGGGGCACCGGTTTGGGCGCGTTCATTGAGGCGGCGGCCAGCCCGCCGGTTGAACGCGTCCCAGAGGGTCATGGCCACCCGGCTGGTCCGGGGATACCGCACGGTCTCCGGTGAGGCGGCGAGCCTCCTTGCCGGATTACCGCCATGGGATCTGGAGGCAAAAGTCCTCGCGCACATTTGGGAGTGGCGCGAGGAGGCGAAACGCCGGGGCGTTACTCCGCTGCCGCGAGAAATCGCGGCACAGCGGACAGAGCTCCGGCGGGATCTCATGGCGTCATGGAGAGTGCGATTGTCGCAACCCAGTGCTGGGCACGCCACTATTGCGGCGATAAGTCCCCTCTTTGAGGAGTGGCTAGAGAGGCGCCACGGCGTCCTCACCTTCCGCCTAACGCAGGTCCTCACCGGACACGGTTGTTTCGGGAGGTTCCTGTTCCGTATCAGGCGGGAGGAAACGCCCGGGTGTCATCACTGCGTGGATCGCCCGGAGGACACGGTTGAGCATACGGTGGAGGTCTGTCCGGCTTGGGCAGAGCATCGCCGTGTCCTCGTGGAGGCGATCGGCGGCGGGGATCTCTCGCGTCCGGCCCTAGTCCAGGCCATGGTACGGAGCGAGAGGGCATGGGAGGCCGTCACCTCCTTCTGCGAAGCAGTAATGCTCGCGAAGGAGGAGGCAGAACGCGTGAGGGAGAGGCAAATTTCGCGCCCTCACGCCCCTAGCCGCCGCAGGAGACGCCCTGGGCGTCGGGAATCGCAGGCCGATTCCCGGCCACCGTAGGCGCGGGCTTGCGGACGGTGAGCAATGGGTAGCTCGCCGTCCGATAAGGACCAGGCCCGGGTCGACGGCGCGTTGTGTTCCACGCGCGCCTCAAAGAGATGTCAGCAGAAGTGAAGGGGTCCGTTAGGACCGATGCCTGCCGGGGTTGCGGGAAAGTCCGAAAGGGATACCGTGGCCCCTGGCAACGTACAGGCAACGGAAGGAACACGGGTGGGTTTTAGTCAGTAAGAGTCTGACACGCCCTCCCGCTCCACCCAGAGCGGGAGAAGTTATTTGATAATTTCCCACCCAAAAAAAAAAAAAAAAAAAAAAAAAAAAAAAAAAAAAAAAAAAGGTGGACACTGAAACGTAGGTATGCCCGAGAATCCACTAAGCCTACAAATTCCATTTATTCAACTAGCCCTAGGGTGAATTCTCGGACATATGTTTCCGAGTATAAAAACATAAAAACATACAGTCATAAAAACATTCAGAAATAAATAATATTCGAATACGCCTAGTATATATAATATATTATCAGAGAACATTACTTCATCGAGGCGATATTTTATCAGTTTCGAGCTCAATTCGCTAGCTCTTGCATTCGCTATCTCTTAATTCTTAAGCTTCTCTCCATAAGTTTACAAAGTTAATAATATATACTACCTATTCCTATATGAATGGACAATGTCTACATCATTGAAAACAGGAAAGCTATTACGTTCTTCATATTTCATTATTTCAACAAATTGTTTTAAAAACATTTTGGCTGTCGAATATTTAAGAACGTTTTGGTCTACGCTCAGTTCCAGTAAAAGAGCTTCTAATAGGTTCCCGCCACTTCTTGTTTCTGTGCGGCTTTCTCGGCGGAGACGGGATCTTTGTTCGTCATCGCTGCTACTACAGCTGCTCGACTTTCTTCTTTTGGACGACCGCGGTAACTCCGGTGTGCCACTTTGCGTCGCTTTGCTTCTTAGCATTTATGTTTTGTTAGTTGACTTTTGGCGTACGGAGGGCGATTTCAAGGCCCTAATTGCCCAGTTATTTCACTTCTAGATGTGTAGAGACGCTCAGGGGGCCTAATACAAACTTTAACAAAAACAGGCAAGTTCCAGGCAATTCATTTCCCTGGCTGGTTAAATTTCGTGATATGACATTCGTAATTCTGACCGACTTCACGCTGGCTAGTTTGTCTATGGCTGACTTGTAATTCTCTGCCGTGACATTCAGAAACACAATTAAATATTTATTGGAAAGTTACGATTTTATTAAAATCACGTATTATATCATAAAAATTATAAATAAATATGTATATCAATCTAGTTACTAAAAGTTGGTGAAAATATGAACACAATGTATATTGTGCTATATGATTAATTCTTATTTAATTTTTCTGTGTTTGTAAATGTAACGCGAGATTCATTTAACGATGTTTCCGAACGATCTCCATTTGAAGTTCAAAGGGGAATTTGACAACTTCGTGGACGTATTGTTTATTGTTGTATAATAATACTACTATGTGTGTTTTTTTTTGCTTCGTGGGTAGTGGTGAAGGAAACAAGTGCTTTTGTTTGTGTTACGAATTTTCTAGATTTTAGTTAATTTTACAAGTGTGAACTACAATCGAGACTATTCTTTGTGTCTGTAGTTTAGTCTAAGGTTTGTTTTAACTCAATTTTTTTAATATTTTAACGATTTTATCCGATATCCATAATGGATGACAAAAAGCCTCCCGATCCTCCTGATCCCTTTGAATACACTCCGGTGTTAACGGTCTCTCTCCCCGATGTCAATGTGCTAGAAAATGCAATGGACTCCGAATCGGCAAGTAGAAAAAGATTAGCTACTTCCCCCCCGACTACTATAATAAATCCTCCTAAGTTACTCAAAAAAGAACTCGGAAGACAATGTTACACTTTAAGGGATAACCCACCCTATGTCGTTCACGTTTCTTTGAAGGATGGCCAGACTCCAGGTACTGTACTGCACCCGGTCAAATTTGGAATGTTTTTAACCAAAAATAACTACAGCAACATTCTCCTAGGTAGTGTAAAACGCCTAGGAAGGAACCGGGTGTCGGTCGAGTTTAAGTCTCATCAGGACGCTAATAGTTTCTTGATAAGTAAAACATTAGTACAAAATAATTTTATAGCAACGATTCCCCAATTTAATATAACTCGTTTGGGTCTCGTTAGAGATGTTCCAAATGAGTGGACAGAAGACGAGGTCATTGAGAATATTAAGGTTCCAGTTGGATGCGGCCCAGTTATAAAGGCAAGGAGAATGAACCGTAAGGTGACTTCTCTGGGTGTTACAGAGTGGAAACCCACTCAAACTGTAGTTCTCACTTTCGATGGGCAAATCTTACCTAAGCGGGTTTATTGTTTTTATTCTGCCCTTTTGGTCGAGACATATATGTACCCGACTATTCAATGTTTTAACTGTTGTCGTTTCGGTCACACACGTACTGTATGTCGCTCGCAGCCTCGATGTTTCAAATGTGGTCAAGATCACCCAGGGGATGGATGCCAAGTTTCCGCTGACTGTGCTATTTGCATATCTTGTTCTGGCAATCACTATGCGAATGATAAGGCTTGTCCTGAATTGGGTCGCCAGAAGGGCATAAAAGCTCTCATGGCCGAGAAATCTGTTTCATATGCGGAAGCAAGTCAGGTTTTCCCTCCAGTCTCACGATCATATGCCGAAGTGTCAAGAATACCACCAAAATCCAAACCAACAACCAGTTCGCCTCAATACCCCAGTCCAGCTCCCCAAACACCAAAATCATACCGTAAAACGGTCTTTCTCAAACCTAAATCCCAAGCACCTCTTTCACCTAGCTACGATAGGCAGGCTCATCAAGCCCTTACTCAGGATTACGCCTTCTCTCCTTCCCAAAACGGTTGTGCCTTCCCTAGAGAAGGTGCTAGTACTCCTGATAAGCCCGAACATATATTAAATATTATAGCCAATATGCTAATAACTGTATTAGCTAACCCTGCACAATCTTTACCTGACCACGTTGCCAATAAACTGTCTTCAATAGTTCAATATATAAATAATGTTCCATCCCCTGACATTCCTGCAATGGAACGTGAGGAGTATTTCTCCCAGGAAACCTGACCTACTCTTTTTAATTAATAAATTTAAACCATTAGTCTGCAGCATCGCTGAGACGTGGCTTCGTTCTGAAAACAATTTCAGGATCCCGTGTTTCGGTGGTGTTCGCCATGACAGATCAGACGGATATGGAGGATGTGCTTTGTTCATCAATAACAAAGTATCATTCTCCCAGATCCCTCTACCCTTCGTTGGCGACAACATAAATGTTGTTGCTGTTAAGGTTGAGGGTATAAATGTTTTTTCTTTTTATATTGCACACCCACGTTTTGAAGATCTTGTCTTAATTAAAAATTTACTAAGTAATATAAACGGTCCATTACTTGTCATGGGAGATTTTAATTGTCATCACTACCGGTGGGGATCGGAATCTTGCGATAGTACTGGTGTAGGCCTAGTGGATATGCTGGATGATCTTGACCTGTGTATTATTAATGATGGCAGTGCCACACGTAGGTCTGGACTAGGGCAAAGTAATAGTTGTGTCGATCTGACATTTTGCTCATCCAGCATAGCTAGCCTTTTTATATGGAACCGTTTGATTATGACCTATGGGAGTGATCACTATCCCATCACAGTCGAAATTCCCTCTAAATCTCTTCCTGATAAAACCTCCCCTCCCTTACTAAAGTACCAACTTAACTCTGTGGATTGGGATCTTTACTCAAAAATTTTAGACCTACGTATCTCCAACCTCCCATCCATCAATGCTGAGAATGCTCAAGAATGTTTTGCTTCTTTTTCCAACACCATATCCGCTACAGCTGATGACTGCTTCCCTCCTAAAAAATCACCTTCAGGAAAACTCCCTTCTCCGCCTTGGTGGGATAGGGAATGCACTGCCATGATCAGGGCCAGGAATGAGGCGGAAGAGACCTTTAACCTTGAAATGAACCTGGATAACCTTCTCGCCTTCAATAAAATATTGGCTAAGTCCAGGAAACTAAATAGAAAAAAGAAAAGAGCAGGCTGGGTATCGTTTTGTAATTCCCTAAGTCCATCTACCCCAGCGTCGGTGGTGTGGCAGAGAGTGAAAAGTTTTAGAAACAGTTTAAAACCGTCTCCCACGAACATCCTATCCGAAGATTTGGGGCACCAGTTTTTCAAAAAAGTCGCCCCAGTCTATGTCCCTGGTGTAGACGAAATAAACTTTGTAGGTTCTGTTACTTCAAATGATCCTCTTGATAAGCCATTTTCCCTTGACGAACTTAAAACGGTTCTTAATTATGTTAAGGATTCTGCACCTGGCGTGGATGGATTCCCTTACTCTTTCATTGCAAAAGCGGGCGTAAAATGTCAACAATATTACCTGGACTTGGTCAATTTTTGTTTCATCTCTGGGTATATTCCTCCAGCCTGGAAGGTTCAAGTGGTTATTCCTCTATTAAAACCCGGCAAGGATCCTAGTGATCATTGCTCTTATCGACCAATTGCTTTATCGTCTATTCTTATTAAACTTCTTGAACATCTAATTAAAAACCGTCTAGAATGGTTAGTTGAACATAGAAAACTGCTCCCAACGACAATTCGGCTTTAGGAAAAGTCTGGGTACAACTGATAGTGTGGGTATCCTCACATCAGAAATCCGACTGGCCCTTAGTAAAGATGAGTCTGTGGTAGCCGTTTTTCTAGATATATCAGCTGCTTATGATTCTGTCCTCCTCCCCGTTCTCAGGCAAAAGCTGCACGAGCTGAGAATACCGGCTAGGATTATTCAGATTATTTCCACCATTCTTTCAAGTCGCACTCTTCAGCTGAGGATTCCTGGGGAAAACTCTGAGCAGAGGGTGACGTGGCGAGGCTTACCTCAGGGATCCGTCATTAGTCCCATACTATATAATATTTACACTTCAGATCTCCCTTCATCCTTAAATTATAATTGTAAAATCCTTCAATATGCGGACGATATTGCATTATTGGTCTCTGGCAGTTCCATAGAGGATGCCGCTCTATCTTTGAATGTCTCTTTATCTTCATTAAACCAATGGCTACTTGATCATGGGTTGTCTTTGAGCGCTCCTAAGAGTACAGCAGTTATTTTTACTCGCAAACGTCTTATCCCCCAGGTACACATTAACATAGATGGTCAAGCTATCCCGACCAAGGAAAAGGCCAGGTTTCTGGGAGTTACCCTGGACTCCAAAATGTCAGGTGTGGATCACATCAACAATGTTGTTAAAAAATGTGAACGCTCAGTATCAGTCCTAAAGGCTTTATCCGGAGTCTGGTGGGGAGCTCACCCATACACTCTAAAATTAGTGTACAATGCTCTGGTCGGAAGCGTGATGGACTATTGCTGCTTCTTACTTGAGCCCTGTAATAAAGAGGCGCTTCGTAAACTAGACGCCATTCAAGCCAAATGCCTTAGGATTGTAGTAGGAGCAATGAAATCCTCACCTATAAATGCCCTACAGGTAGAATGTGCAGAGCCTCCCCTTAACCTTCGAAGACAATACTTAGCAGATCGCTTCCTGTCAAAAGTTTTCGCCCTTTCGTCCCATCCCTTACTTCCCATTTTAGAACAAATCCACCGTTCTTTAGAAGTATCACCTTATTGGAAACATAAATCGTTTCCCCCGCTGATGAATAGGTACAGATAACTTAAAAACCTCTCCTCACCTGTTTGTCAGTATCCCACCCTACCAGTATTTTCTTCCGCATACGAGGTGGTCCACTTTAAGCCAAAAGTCGTTTTGGAACTTGGTAGTTCTAGCTCATTCGCAGTGTACAGACGTGCTCGTTAGCAATATTTAATAATTACCTACTTTAATAATAGTGACCTCCTTTAGTGCATTACTAATGTGATGCAACTGTAATTTTGCTTAGTGTGTCGTTTCAGTGAATAATGGACCCGAAATAGTAAACTCGTAAAAATATAAAATGGCTAACAGCCCCAAGGGGCCAGTGAACCCCTCCGTCTCGCCGTTGAAGACAACGACGCAAAATCCAGCCCTGGAGTCGGCCACGGCTGATATTGTTTCAACGCCCGAGATTCAAAAATGGATGTCCTCCATCGAACAGCACTTAAATGAAGTTTGCTCTATTGCCGCGGATGGTAAACTCAACTCGGAGCAGAAAATGAAAATATCAACCCTTTGCCGTAAAGTAGGATCTGGAACCTCACAAATGGCAGTACTATATCAGTCGCTAAAGCAGAAAGCCATTCACGCCTATAACGCAGTTGATGCCCTTCAAGAAAAGCGAAATCTGACGGAACATATTTCGGAGCTCAAGCAGACGATTAAGGACTCTAGTTCGAGAAATGTTTCGTTTGCCGCTATGGTGAAGAACGGAGCAAATGATTTCATTCGACCGAACAATTTAAGCTCCGTAGCTATTTATCCCAACGATAAATTAAAGTCTAGTGACGAAACAAAAGACCTCGTGCAAAAAATAATTCGTCCTGATCAAATGCAGCTGCATGTACGTGGTGTCCGCAAGACCAAAAATGGAGGCGTTATAATTAGTACAGAGACGAAACACGACGCTGATAAACTCAAGCACGCAGTCCAGCTCTCTACATCCGGACTTACCGCCGACGAACCCAACAAGCGCAAACCTCGAATCGTGGTTGTAGGTGTGCCGACTACTTTGACCGAAACTGAAGTCTTCAGGTGCATTTACGACCAGAACGTAGCCGACAAGTTTCCAGCAACGCCTATGGACTCCTTTTTGAGCATGGTTAAATTAAGCCACAAATCTGGGAAGAAAGATGCGAAGACCTGTAACTACGTCATTGAAGTCACAGCAAATATTCGTAAAGCCCTATTATCCCAAACAAGGCTTTTTATAAATTGGACCTCCTGCCCTATCAGGGACTTCACCCTGGTTACCAGATGCTACAAATGCCAACAATATGGTCATGCAGCAAAAACATGCAGAGAGCTTAAATCTACGTGCGGTCACTGCGGAGAAGAAGGACACTCGATTTCAGAATGCGCGAAGAAAGCTGACACATCGAAATGTGCAACTTGCTCACGCTTTAAAAAGCCCAATAACCACAAAACGGGAGACGCAGATTGCCCTGCTAGGAAAATAGCGGAGTACAGGTACATCAATTCTATCGACTACGAGGGCGCCTAGAGCGTCATACTCAAGGCTAGACTTCCGTGTTTAATGCCTGCTGCTGACTCAACAAAACACTGCACTTGCCTACAAATCGTCGTTTTTGTTGATGTGTAAGCACATTAATCGCCCGCAATAAAATCAAATACACACATAGCCTCGACCGTTATTCAATTTTGTGCAACATTGACTTTAACCCACTCACAATTCTGCTGACGCTGATATCTTGAGTATATTTGTGTTAACTAGGTTATAAAGTGCAAGAATCTTTTTTATGCAAACTAAATAAGAAATGATGTATTTAAGACTTTTTGTTATTTTTATCTTTAAGGTAAATAGTATTTAAGTAAACTAGGTATAAAATAATGAATTAGGTAATTACATTTTGTCATTACATCAAGACTTCTAATGTTAAATATTGTTAAGAATTTTATTGTCCTTCAATCACCATAAAGTGACAGCTCATGCCGCCTGTGATACAGGTTTATCCTAGTACAGGCATCTAACATTATAATACCTTTGTAAATGATTTCAAGATTTTATGTTAATATTTTACGAATTTTAATACTGAATAAATATTTATTATTTATTTATTTTATTATTATTTCAAAGAGTTCCGAGGACGTAAAAGGTGATTTTGACCGGGCCATTGAAAGGTACTGGAGGGGTTGGAATTTATTCTACACAGATGCGTCTAAATTAACCCCAACAGGATGCACAGGAATTGCAACATACTTCCAGAATTCCAGAATTGCTCTTCTCTTCCAGTGCCCTCCAGAGGTTTCGGTATTTACAGGGGAATGTATTGGCATTTTAGAAGCAATTAATTTCATTAAAACTCATAATATCAAAAATTCGGTTATTTTTTCAGATTCTCGCAGTAGCATTCAGGCATTAAGTCAAAATCAATTAAAATCAAAAATTCATAGTAAAATCATTATAGACATTCAAAATTTGCTCTTCATTTGCTCTAACAACGGTTTGAACATTGAAATAGCTTGGGTTCCCAGTCACTCGGGGATAGGTGGCAACGAGTGCGCCGACTCGCTGGCTAAATTTGCAACATCCAACCCTGTTGACCAAAAACATTATGTCGTTCATAGTTACGACTTACGTACTGACACCAAACTTAAAATGCATAACTCATGGTCAGCAGGATGGCAGGTAACTTCAAAGCTGAAGGGGGCGTACTACGCCAGTATACAACCCGACATCCAACGAAAACCTTGGTTTTTTAAATGCACAAAATTATCTAAAAGAACTGTTTCATCCTTGTGTAGGCTGAGACTCGGTCACTGCTGCAGTCCAGTATTTCTTCATAAGATTCGTGTTCGTGACAGTTCCCTGTGCGAATGCGGACTTGATGAGGGTACTCTGGACCATATCTTTTTTTCATGTCCTTCAAATTCACAGTCTTTTGATTTGTACCTTAAGCTTCCTAAAATTAAAATTACCCTTCCTACTTCAAGAGAGAATGGAAGTTCCATTCTCTCTTGACTAACTTTTCCCCTAAACTGATTCAAGTCCTAGCAAAATTTTTAAATGACAATGATATAAAAATGTAGTCTGGTGTGTGATAGATAAATAATAACTATAACTGTAAATATGTAAACTAATAACTAACAATTAAAAAAAATAAAAAATAAAATCATTACTAACAAAACTTGTCTCGTCTTTTCAGCTAATACCAATAACTACTAACAACTACCACGAAGTGCAAAGTTCGACGGCTCAATCTTGCTGTGCTGCCGTCACTACATGACACTGGCAGAATAGTCGACATCGGCTCAGTTGCCAAAATCGAAAAAAAAAAAAAAAAAAAAATACTACTATGTGTAAAAAGTACCGCGAAAGTTATGCTGCTAGTTTTCTTCGATTACCGCGGTGTAGTGTACTATGAATTTCTTCCAGAGGGACAAACGGTGATTATACAGTATTATGTAGGCGTCATGAGGCGTTTGCAAGAGAATATCCGCGAAAACGGCCAGATTTGTGGAATGACAATTTTATAGGTTTTGCACCATGATAATGCAACATCACACAAAGCTATGATTGTGCAAGAGGTCTTCGCCAAAAACTCGACGAATGTCATCGACCAAGCGCCGTACTCACCTGATATGGCTACGTCTGACTTTTTCCTGTTCCCGAGGCCAAAATTACCATTTCGAGAAAGACGTTTCGAGTCAATGGAAGCTATAAAAGAAACTTCGCTGAAGGAGTTGAAGATCAATCAAAGGTGCCTCAATCAATTTAGCAAAAATGTATGGAGGACTGGGTACCTGGCTGGCGTAGCTGTATTGCAAGATTTGCAAGCGACAAGGCCTACTTTGAAAGCGACAAAATAAATTTGTCGAATAAATTACTTCATTGGTTTTATTGAACATTTCCCCTTTTTTATTGAACAAACTAAATATTCCGTTTTAAACATGATAATAATATTATCATGGTGCACCATTTAATAGGCAGTTGTAATTGTTCAATGGTTGTTCTCGCCCTCGTCGGTGCCTAACTTATGTGCAGTTTGGAAACATTGTGGGAGTTTTACAATTTCACCGTTATTTCGGTATTTTGATCAGACGTGCCACTTTTATTTATTTATTTATTTAACAGTTTATGTACACACATATAAAGAGACAAGAAAAAGGAACAGAAAAATACGTACAAAGGTGATGCTTATTTCTAAAGAAATCTCTTCCAGCATACCTGTGATAGGAGAGTGGATAAAAAGAGATGTAGACAACGTGTGTAAGAGTAGAAGAGAAAATAAAATACATAAAATAAAAACATTTAACCATTCACTAATATAAAATATGACCTTCAATATGAAACTTCAAAATGACTTACATACATACTTTCAAAATAAATATCTCTTAAATATATATACTAATAATTATAATTTAGTAGGTATATAATATAATAATAAATACAAAATATGCAACTATGACGAAGTGGAAAGATAGTGTTCTTTCACTCTTCTTTTAAAAACTGCAACAGTTTGGCAGTCCCTAATGTTAGGCGGTAGTGAATTCCACAACCATACCGCATGCACACTAAAGGAGTAGGAGTAGAAGTCGGTTGAGTGGGGAGGGGATTTAAGGAGATTTCTAAGATGCGACCTGCAAGGAGCATCAGAAGGACGGGCGTAGGAAAAGCGTTCCCACAGATAAGATGGCGTTTTAGGGTTGTGAAGGATGTTAAATAGCAGACATAATATCCGAGAGTTCCTGCGAAGTCGAATTGGGAGCCACTTGAGTATCTTGCGAAAGTTAGAAACGTGGTCATACTTTTTAAGATTAAAAACAAAACGAATGCAGATTGTTTGCAACCGTTCAAGTTTATTTAAAAGCTTCTCGGTGGCATCCAAATAACAGGCATCAGCGTAGTCTATGATGGGCTGTATGAGTGTTTGAGCAAGGGAGATTTTGGTACACAAGGGCAAGAGGTTCTGGAGGCATTTCAGCGAATGGAACGTGTAGTGCACTTTACGACTGACCTGACCAACATGGGCAGTCCACGACAGGTAAGAGTCCATGGTCACCCCCAGGTTTTAACGGTATTTGCGTTTTCAATCTGAACTCCATTCAGACAGAGTGGAGACAGCGACGCAACGTCGAGCCTATTCCGCATATATCTTCCGCCGATAATTATGGCCTGGGATTTCTTAGGGTTGATTTGCAGTCCAAAGGACCGCGACCACTCGCTAATCAAATCCAGGTCACCGTTCATAGCTGACACCGCTGCTTCCGCATCTTGCCTTAAAAAGTGAGTGTAAAGCTGCAGATCGTCGGCATAGAGATGGAAGTGGGAAGAGATGATTCTGGTGACAGAGTTAATGAAAATAGAAAAGAGAAGAGAGAGAACGCCACCCTGAGGCACACCCACGGTAAGAGAACACCAGTCAGAAGAAGACTCTTCAAGACGAACCCGCTGGGAGCGGCCTTTAAGATAGGAGTCGAACCAACCAACAGTAGAAGAAGAGAAATGGAAAGATTTAAGAATTCCTAGAAGGATGTCGAAATCGACAGAGTTAAAGGCACTGCTAAAGTCCAGCAGTACAAGCAAGGTGAGAGATTTGTGGTCCATAGCCCAGCGGATTTCATCAGTAACCTTCAAAAGGGCCGTTACTGTGCTATGACCAGGTCGAAAACCAGATTGAAAAGGACTAAGAAGGTCATTTGAAGATAGAAAGACTGAAAGTTGCTGATGAACAATGTGCTCAAGAACTTTAGAGAGATATGGGAGGATAGAAATGGGTCGGAAATCGGACGGAGAGACCGGGTTAGGAATTTTGGGTAAAGGGATAATATGGGCTTGTTTCCAAGCCTCGGGAACAGTACTAGAAAACATGGAGAAGTTGAAAATGTGAGTCAAGATAGGAAGTAATGTGGGGAGGATAGGAAAAATAATTCTTGAGCAAAGATTGTCATTACCAACAGCAGATGAGGAGATAGCACAAATGGATTTTTTGACCTCACTTTCACATACAGGACTTAGCTCGAAAGAAGGACATTGAGACACAGGCAAACAGGAAAGTTTATTTAAAGAAGCAGATTTGACGTGCGGATCCAACGTAACAGGGGGATGTGAGAAATGCTTGTTAAGAGCACACACGTCAGTGCCATTACTGGAAACAACCGGAGACTTACCAATGCCGACTGTTTTTAGAAACTTCCAAACTTCTGAGGAGTTACGGTTGTCGAGAGAATTATGGAAGTAGCGTCTCTTTGCATCTCTGCACATACGACTACAGCGATTACGCAGCACCTTAAACGCATTCAGGTTACGCTCGGAAGGACAGCGTTTTAACCTCCTTTTGGCTCTGTCCCTACTTGCCATCATATCCTTAGTGGCAGGAGTAAGCCAGGGAGCCGGAGCATACTTGACTTTGACTCGTCGAATAGGGGCATGACGATCGTAGAAGCTGAGTATTGTGCTGTTGAAAATGTGAACCATGTCGTTAATACAAGAGCACTCCAAGACGTCCGTCCAGTCAATGCTACCAGCATCACGAAGCAATGCCTCCAGGTCTATGCCTTTGTAGTTCCTAAGGAGAATATATAGAGGCTTACGCTTGGGGGGGCGAATCCTGTACGACATAAAGATGAAGTCGTGGTAAAAAAAACAGGCAGAAAGCTGTCCGTGGACAGATACATTATTAGAATTAGAGACAATCATCAGGTCTAAAAGAGAAGGGGTGCAGTTAGGAAAATGATGAGTAGCAGAAAGAGGCAGAATACAAAGGTCAAATGAAGATAAGATAGTCTGAAGTTTGTGAGTACGACTGTCATTTTTAAGCAGGCAAGTATTGAAATCGCCCATCAAGACTACGTGGTCATAAGAGGGACATAAATCATTTAAAAGCGAATCAAAAGAGTCAAAGTAATCGATAGTAAGGTTAGGGCTGTACATCACTCCAAGAAGCATTTTAACGTGATGCAAGGAAATTTCTAGAAATAGATGCTCCGCAGACCGCGAGTAGGAAGATGGTGAAGTGCTGATAATCCTGTAGGGAATATCAGCACGCAAGTAAATGGCAACACCACCACCTCCCTTCCCAGTTCTATCATTACGAATAAGAACAAAGCCAGGAAGGGCATAGTGTATAGATAAAAGAGAGGGTTTGAGGAAGGACTCTGAGATTAGCAAAGCATCTAAATGTGCACTGTTAATGGAAGCCAGAAGATCAGAGTAATGGCATGGAACACTCTGGGCACTTTTCAGTTTCAAGAAACTCAAACGGTACCTATTCGTCACACATGATATTTTCCTATGTTACCTGGATAACGCTCGAATAATTTCGTCAAATAAAACAATTCAATAACAGCTCCTCTGAAGCAACGTAAATTGAATAGATTGTGATGTTACTTATTAACAGTTTTATTATGTCAAGAAATAACAAACGAATGTTCGTAACACGGTATTTCCAGAAAATATTCAGGCAGAAGCCGGCCAGGGTGTCACGTGACCGCTGACTGGCTTGTCTGACGGGTTCATAATACGAAATTGCAAGGCAGTTCTGTTTGCGCCGTAAATTGCCTGGAAATTATAGTTCGTAATAAGTCCCCAGGAAGACCACAGTAAATAACACTAAATAAGTCTATTATAGTTTTGATTTTATTCAATGCACATAAAATCAAGTACTGTATATGGTTTGTTAAATCACCCTTGTCACTAAAACTACACTGACATAAATCAATTTTAACCAGGTTGTACTACCAGTTTGTATAATAATGTTTATTAAATAACACTTTTGTCTAAAATTACGTTGAGATACATCACAATTATAAGGTTTTACGCCAGAGTGTATACGAACATGATTTGTTAAAACAGTATTATCCCTAAAACTTCGCTGACATACTCACATCACACTTAAAAGGTTTTTCACCGGTGTGTTTACGAATGTGGTGTCTTAAAGCACTATGTTTCCTAAAACTAAGTTGACATACATCACACTTATAAGGTTTTTCACCAGTGTGTAAACGAATGTGTTGTGTTAAAGTACTCTTTTGACTAAAACTACGTTGACATTCATCACACTTATAAGGTTTTTCACCAGTGTGTACACGAATATGTCGTGTCAAATGAGTCTTTCTATTAAAACTACGTAGACATACATCACACTTATAAGTTTTTTCACTAGCGTGTTGACGAATATGTCGTGAAAAATTACCCTTTTCACTAAAACTATGCTGACATACATCACATTTATAAGGTTTTTCACCAGTGTGTACACGAATATGTCGTGTCAAATGAGTCTTTCTATTAAAACTACGTAGACATACATCACACTTATAAGTTTTTTCACCGGTGTGTTTACGA
This sequence comes from Xanthia icteritia, assembly GCA_949128155.2. Taxonomy (NCBI): domain Eukaryota; kingdom Metazoa; phylum Arthropoda; class Insecta; order Lepidoptera; family Noctuidae; genus Xanthia; species Xanthia icteritia. Next base: position 3,821,266 of record OY855862.1, on the reverse strand, counting down.
ATGTGGTGTCTTAAAGCACTATGTTTCCTAAAACTAAGTTGACATACATCACACTTATAAGGTTTTTCACCAGTGTGTAAGCGAATGTGTTGTGTTAAAGTAATCTTTTGACTAAAACTACGTTGACATTCATCACACTTATAAGGTTTTTCGCCAGTGTGTACACGAATATGTCGTGTCAAATGAGTCTTTCTATTAAAACTACGTAGACATACATCACACTTATAAGTTTTTTCACTAGCGTGTTGACGAATATGTCGTGAAAAATTACCCTTTTCACTAAAACTATGCTGACATACATCACATTTATAAGGTTTTTCACCAGTGTGTACACGAATATGTCGTGTCAAATGAGTCTTTCTACTAAAACTACGTAGACATACATCACACTTAAAAGTTTTTTCACAAGCGTGTATACGAATATGTCGTCTTAAATTATCCTTTCCACTAAAACTATGCTGACATACATCACATTTATAAGGTTTTTCACCAGTGTGTACACGAATATGTCGTGTCAAATGAGTCTTTCTATTAAAACTACGTAGACATACACCACACTTATAAGTTTTTTCACAAGCGTGTATACGAATATGTCGTGTTAAATTACCCTTTCCACTAAAACTACGCTGACATACATCACATTTATAAGGTTTTTCACCAGTGTGTATACGAATATGATTTGTTAATCTATTATTTTCACTAAAACTACGTTGACATACATCACATTTATAAGGTTTATCACCAGTGTGTATACTAGTATGTTTTGTTAAAACTGTCTTACGACTAAAACATCGTTGACATATATCACACTTATAAGGTTTTTCACCAGTGTGTATACGAATGTGTTGTGTTAAAGTACTCTTTTGACTAAAACTACGTTGACATACATCACACTTATAAGGTTTTTCACCGATTTGTCTACGGATATGTTGTGTATTTTTTTTACTTGATTAGTTCTACGCTGATCACATTTGAAATAAGTGTCGGGTTTCAATGTACGTTTTTGAGTTGTGCGGATAACTTTCGAGTCAGATTTTTCGTTTTTCGAGTGCTCGGCTGTTATTGCATCTTCTAGTTTTGTTCTTCGTGTGTGTAGTTTAGGTTTTTTCGTAACTGTCGCACCTATGATTATAAATATGGTCAGTACAAATGTTGGAAGACGAGCACACGAATCAAAATAATAGCGATTTGCATGATTCACGCTAGCACCGAAAAGTTCCTTGTTTTCGGTCCTACTCGAACCATGCAATTTAATTAAATTTTCTGGTGACATTGAATAATACACTTAATCACTAGAGAGATAGTGCAAAATTGTACTACCGATGACATAATTATAGTCTCATGTTATTCAAATCATCATTATTGCGTTATTTTATATAACATAATTAAATTGAAATTGAAACATCAGTGACAAAAACTGAGGTTATAAAATATTCTCTGGTCGTTAAGGTGATTCAAAATTAGAATTTCGGTTTTTAGTAAAAGGTAGTAAGTAGTATTTCAAATAATCAAATCAAAGCACTCATTTTGTAAGTGGCGCCACAAATTGGTATCCACGGGTACGTTTTAATCAATACTTTTGAAATAGACTATGACGTCACACGGCCACCTCACTAGCGTTCTTAGCGTGAGGCGACACAGGGCGCGCTCTCGAGACTTATGTCGATCGGATCCCACAATTTGATCCCACTTAGTTGGATTCTTTCGGAATGTGTACAAAATAAATATGTTGTTCCGAACTGATCTCAGTACAACATGATCCCTGTGAGACCCGTGATACGCTGCCAGTCACTTGCATGTTACGGTGGCGCAGCGTCGTCCTACATTATAAAGGTACAATAAATAATTACGAATGGGGAATGAATAAACGCACTTTAAAAATAATGTTTCACACTTTAAAATTAATTGAATGAACTATAAAAATAATTGTTTCCATTTCCACTATAAATATGCTTAGCTATGTTGTATGATTGTCTAATTATCTAGTCGCAGGCAGATAATATGATTCGTCATTTTGAACTGGGTGATTAGGTTAGGTTAGAACTATGAAAAACGCGCGCGAGCCGAGCGACCGAAGCGAGCGGTACCGCGGCAGCGGTACCACGTAACTCGTAGAAATTTGGTTCATGTTTATTAAAGTTATAATATTAAACATACATAGACATAATAATAAGCTAAGCATATTTATAGTGGAAACCATTATTTATATAGTTCATTCAATTAAATTTAAAGTACGTTTATATATTCCCCAGTCTTGATATACAATGTTATATATCATCAAATTTAAAGTGCTATTAAATACATCCCATTTCGAACGTGCCATTGTTAGCAGTCGCAAAACACTAATGACAGACCGCAGCAACACAACTGGTTTCTACATACATATCTCTATGAAAACGCTTCAATAGATGGCGACATTGCCACCTGCTGCTACGGTCGAGTACAGTCGTCCGACTGCAGATGGTATTCCACATTGAACATGTAAGTGGGTGCGCCCTTAAGACCTACAGATTAACTAACTAATACTTACTTTTCATTTCCGTGGTTTTTCGTTTCTTCTTAGATACTTCTTGTTCTTCTTTCACTTCAGTTTTAAACTCCATTAAAGGTACATCATCTTCTAAATCTGATTCGGAATGGTGTGGCGGTACATCTACTACATCTAAACAGATCGTGTCTACATTTTCCAGTTCTAGTTCTGTAAGTAAAAACAGTCAACAGTATTAATCGTTTATTATTAATATTTCTTTTATTTCACAACATAATGTGGTTACCAATATTTAAACAAATCACACAAAACATTTAAAAAATAAATAGATTATAATTTAGGTGTACTCCGTTTTAAGATATTTTATCTATTTTTAATATTATTTTTGTTCTTAAAAACGTACCATCACTTTGATGTTCCTCCTTTGGCTCAATAATATCATCTGGTCCCTCACAAACAGCTGATAATTCTTCTTTGATAGCAATGCTTTCTGTTTGAGCAACATCAACTATACTTATGTTCTCTATTGGAGATTTAACAAACCCACCTAAACATTCTAAGTGGTCTTGGTTTATTAAAGGATTGGGCTGTAAGAATATATTTATAGTATTAAGAAAATGTGTTAGTCACAGTCCCAGAAGCGCAAACTTTTTTCATTATTCTAAAGTCACTCAGAAGTGCCCCCCACAAGTGAGGACATTTGAGTAGGTCCAATGTACCCTGAAGGGTCGGCCATGCTACCACCCACAAGTCACAGACCAATGGTATCGATGGCGTGAAACCCAGACACAATAGACCTTGAGAGAAGTCACTTCCACATTATACTGAAATTAGAAATTATAAGAATAATTAATGTCTGTTGAAGAATACCTCACCTCATAATCCTTATTCTTCATCTGAGCGAACAGCTCTTCGGCTTTCAGACATTTTCTCATTAATTGGGAGCATTTTTCTAGTTTAGCGCAGCAGAAGAAACAAACAAGAATCGATCTCCTGTCTTCAGTTACAAACTGCAACAAAACTTGTATTAAACTATTTTGGTTACATGAAGAAAATACTTCCAATCTTACGTTTGTGGTCAGTAATGCTTTCTATACGCCTCGTACAGAGAAGACATGAGCATTGATTACCACTCTTGCTCAAGGCAGATTGGTGACTTGGTGTTTGGCGCATGGACCAATACAATTTTTTGGGGGATTGGGAGGGTAATTTGCTAGGTTTCACCCAAAGACCCCATGTCCTAAGTCTCACGGTAGTTGAGATATGATTTTTTTTTTCTTTGAATTACCCGATATGTCGCCTTTAAATCGTCAAACTTTTTTGTTTATGGTTGTAATAGCACGAAATAACTTTTATTGTATTTGGCAATGAATTTTTATTCTTAATAAATCATTACAGGCATCCTTGCAGGTCGCATCTAAGAAACCTGCTTAAGTCCCCTCCCCACTCCACTGACTTCTACTCCTACTCCTTCACTGTGCACGCGGTGCGGTTGTGGAATTCACTTCCGCCCGACATTAGGGACTGCCAGACTGTTGCAGTATTTAAAAGAAGAGTGAAAGAACACTATCTTTCCACTTCGTCATAGTTGCGTTGGTATTTATTTTGTATTTTATTTATTTTAGTATGTACGATTGTATGTATGTATGTATGTATGTATGTATGTAAGTATATTCTCATATAATTTTTTATCTTATTAAGTGAATTGTTTTGATTTTATGTATTTTACTTTCTCTCTACTCTTACACACGGTGTCTACATCTCTTTTTTACCCTCTGTCCTATCGCAGGTATGCTGGAAGAGATTTCTTTAGAAATAAGCATCACCTTTGTACGTATTTTTCTGTTCTTTTCTTCTTGTCTGTTTATATAAATGTGTGTACATAAATGGTTAAATAAATAAATAAATAAATTATTTGATGCAATTAGTCTGTAATAAAATACTTATGCGCTCCAAAAGTCTTAAAACTGTATAAATTTATAAAAAATGGCAGCCTTTAAATTCATAAAAAAAAAGTAAAAGCTATTTTGAAGTTAGATTTATTTTAAAAGTTCTCTAGTTTATACCCTTTTCAGCTGTATGCTACATGTCATCGAAATGATTAACATATATTAATGATGAATACGAATACATTGCAGAATACAATAAAAGTTATTTCGTGCTATTACAAGCATAAAAAAGACGATTTAAAGGCGAGATTTCGGGTAATTTAAAGAAACAAACAAAAAAAAACATATCTCAATTACCGTGACACTTAGGACATGGGGTTTTTGGGTGAAACCTCGCAAATGACCTTCCCAACTCCCCAAAAAATTGTGACAGTAGTCCATGCGCCAAACACCATGTATATTTATTTTAAGTCCATGTTCCCTCAAATCCCTCACATGGATTATCTTTCACTGATGTCAGTGATTTCCATTAAATTTGTCCCTAAGACCCCTAAGACGCCCCTCTGACCAAAAGTTCATATGGATTTATATCCTCGTGTTTTATTCGAATTTAAAACGTATCATATAGATAATTTAAACCTTATTTATCAACTTACTGGGATATCAGTCAGCTTCTCATATAGTTCATGGAAGTTCCTGTTGACCACTAGATACATGCGAACGTTCTGCACTAAACATATTCTACACATTGGCAGTTTTTCCATCTTCATTATTTTTTTGTCAATTAGACCTGGAAAAAACAATAAGACAGAAGTTTTACTGTTATTATTACTGTTTAAACGACGGAACACGGTATACAATCCATTTATAATTACCGATTCCAGATGAGCCCAAATTGAATGGCGAGGAAGTTGCGGCCACGACCACTTTAACAATGTCTGGTGAAGAAAATATCAGAATTTGATTTATACCGGCTTTATTTATTTAAAAAACCGGCTAAGTGCGTGTTAGACCACGCACAATGAAGGGTTCCGTAGTTGGGATTAACTTATCCCACGCAAACTTAACATTTTAGTTAGAATATGTCACGGTCAATTCTCCAATTGCAATTAATGTAAGTTTTTAATCACAAAATTATTTTTTTTTATGATAGAACTACAAATTCACTCGAGCTCTGATCTGTTAGACCTAACGCATAAAACCTCCGAGGAACTAATACGATTCTAACGGAACACGTTCCCTAATCACAGTATACATATCTTACCTAATCCTAAGACAGTACTGCGAAGTCCAACTGTTATTGAGGAAGACAAGTTTAGTTGTGAGTAGTTCTAATCGCGTACTAATGTGAACGACACCCTTACGGCGGCCTAGCCCATTTTTACTAAGTTAACACAAAACTAGCACAAGCACACCGTAGACTCGGTCTCTAGCAGAATACATTATGATCAAACCTGGTGAACGCCGAAGGCCTTCGCCATTTCCCTATAGCCAAATGCAAGTGACAATAATCTGCTAAGGTACGGATTAGGACATGGACACGTAATACACGAGAATGTAACATTAGTTATAAAACACGATACTAAATAAGAGTTATTTCGCCATTCTGCAATAAACGATCATTAATAACCCGACAGCGATATCACCTAGCTGTCACATATAAATACAATGCAAATCAACTAGCAGGAACAATTATAATGGAGAAGTTCTTAGCTACAATGAACATACTACTACTAAACATAAAGGTTAATCAAAGTTGACACTTACCAAATAATTCCTTCGAGAGAATTAGATTACAACTCACAAAATACTGCACACATTACCAGCTTAGCCTCGGGTACCGTTCCTTCGTCTCGAGCGTCTCCCGAAGTGCCTCAAAACTAACTTATCTAGCTTAGACTACGTCGTCGCCTAACGTGGTCTTAAACCCACTATCAACTTAATAAATAATGCTCGGTCCCTTACGACAGCCCACGGACATCAGCTCTTGTTATTCATCAAGTCTCCTAACTTCACTACCCTGGACACTGACGTCCTTAGCCTTTCGCGATTCAAAACCAACTGTCTCAGTTTCATTCTTCAGTTCCCTACATTCTTAAAACACCACGGTCAGCCCAACTTCCCACAGTTTTGCAGAATAGGTTTATGGCTGTTTTTGTGTAAAACTTCTCAATTGTTTTGAAAGGGTCCGTTTCAATTACCTGAGTAGGTTGGGTATCGAGGAACATTTATGACAACCAGATGTGGCTGTAATAATGTCCGTTGCTTTGTGTCCAAGGAATATCAACCTTTTGAGATTGAAGATTCAAAGGGACTGTGCATATTTTGACGTTATAGAGAGTTGTCGTTAAATGGAGAGAAGAAAAATTTGTTTGAGACAACAGTCTACACGTGCAAGCAATCCCAATTTGTAAACAAAATAATGGATTTCTTAGAAAGTTCGATATGTATGATGCCGACAGTCGAGTTTATTATGGGCTAGGATAATAATGCGACAAAAGAACGTACACAGCTGCGTAGCTTTTGGGTGTAATGCTACATATATAGAGTGAATCATTGTATGGAAGATAAGGTAAACCAACCGAAGCCGAGTGATTTCGACGCTTTAGGGAGTTTGTCGTTAAATCGAGTGACGTTACATAGAGTTTACACTGTATTTTATTATAAAACCATACAATTATGTTTTAAGCACAAAACCTATCAATGTATTTTATCTATCTGCTAGAATAATAAAACAATAAATCCAATAGTATAACTACAGCTATAGGATAGATGGTTACATCAACGGGAGCATTGGCTTTGTATACCTTTTGAATGGGTCATAAGTTGTTGTTTTAAGTTTCAAGCATGACTAGATTTATATTTGTTAGTTACCTTACTTTCATTATATTCATGTAAGAGCAAGATTGTTCGCACTAACTTTGAGAGCCGCATGTTGACGATCTCTGCTTTGGTTTAAGTCCTTAGAATTAGCAGGGCCAGCATGTTTCGCATAAAGTATAAATGGAATGGGATTCTAAGAGGTTCAATATTGTTTTACAATTTTAAAGAAATAGGATCTTTTGTTATTTATTAGGGTAACGTGTCGAGCTGTCAGACCATAAAATTGAGATTTAATGTATTTCGGAGTGGCCCAAATCATGTGCCGATTTTAAAATAAATAAAATATTTCGTTATTAATTTAAAGTAAATGACACACAGTCACACTATCTATTTCGCATGTATGGTATAAGCCAAATAGTGCCATCAAACTTAAAATATATAAAAAATACTCAGAAGTTTTTTATATCCTTATGTTTCCTTAAATTACAATTTACAAAAAGTAAATTTTCTCAAAACTTACGCCTATTGAGATAGCGCCTTTCGGCTTAGCAGAGCAGTATAGAGGAATATAAAAAACTAGATCATGTTCAATTTTTTTTCCAGACTTTGGTGCTGAGGTAGTGGCCGCAGCTTCCTCGCAATTCAATTTGGACTCATATGAAATCGGTTATTATTATAAATGACTGGTATACAATGTTCCATTTGATTAAACAGTAATAACAGTAAAACTTCTGTGTCATATTGTTTGTTCCAGGTATTAATTACAATCATTCCAGGTATTAATTATAATCCATGCGTCATGTTCGTGAACGGGCGCCGTCAGTAGGGACTGGTCATCTCTTAGCTGCCACGGCGATTTTAATTTAATTTATATTTCTAACGGACGCTTTTAATGTTTTGCATCGTTCTCACATGTATAACTTCAACTTAATGATGTAACCAATATTATGTAACCATTTTATTTTATTTAAAAGAGTGTCCGTGGAGTTTCTTGCCCGTTCTTCTCCATAGGTACCTACTACGCTTTGGAATGGGCGACTAGCTTCATATTTCTGACTGACCGACCCCTTGACAATTCAAAAGTGCCTGTAATTGGTTTATTTGAAATAAATGCTTTGAGTTTGAGTTTGAGTTTAATGAAGATGGAAAAACTGCGAATGTGTAGAATATGTTTAGTGCAGAATGTTCGCATGTATCTAGTGGTCAACAGGAACTTCCGTGAACTATATGAGAAGCTGACTGATATTCCAGTAAGTAGATAAATCCTAACTAATATTATAATCGCATTTTATAATATTAGTTAGGATTTATCTACTTACTGGTAAGTGAGTTTGTTTGTTTTCACGCTAACGGCTCAACGGATTTATATGAAATTTGGGTCATGGGTAGACTACGACCTGCCCGCGTAGCATGACAAACATAGAAACGGGTTTTTTACGGAACAATAGACAAAATGACATAAAAAATCACAATCTGACATTTTGTCTATTCTTCCGTCGACTAAACCTGTTTATAACGTGGTCATGCTTAGCGTACTGGGTTAGGACATAGGATACTTTTATCCAGATATTCCTTCGGGTCGATCCCGAACTAAAACTACCGCCAATTTACTATTTCGATTACGTGGCTAAAATTCAGTGGCAAAGTTCGTTGTATTATTGGATAGGTTAAGGTTCAACATCGTGAGCGCGAATCTGCAGTTGCGTAGTGACTGGTGAAATTGGAAGGTTTGATACTGTTGGCAACACTGCACTTGGAGCGCCATCTGACGGACGGCGAAGGCAGTTTCATGTTGCTGAGGTCCTTGGAGTGGGGGCACCAGAGGCTTTATAATGGCGAAGCACAAACGGAGCGGCCTCTTGGGCTTTCGGATTTTGGATAATTTACTACCATCTCGCTATCATTCATTATTATTTTCTGTAACACCTACTTATATTGTAAAATAAATAATAAACCAGTTGATTAATAGTTATCTCCAATTTATTTAAATAAAGTAAAACCTAAACCTTACATCAGAAGTGACAACAACTTTCACGCCATGGGTAAACAAAAGCGAGGTAGCAGTAGTAAGCGTTCCAAGCGAAAACGTGCTCGCTCCACCTCTTCTTCAAGCTCCAGCGCCAGGACCCCTTCGCCGCCACCAAGGCGGAAGAATAAGGTATCTCATTGTTACACCGAAACTGTGAGTAATACAAATTATATTACTTTGAACAATTTCATACCAGATTTTGATCCAATAAAAGATGATATAGACACCTGGCTTAGCATTATTCAATCTTACGCAAATACTTTTTCATGGTCCGATAAAATGATTCGCTATCAAGCTTTAAATAAATTAAAAGGTTCGGCTAAAGTATGGTATGATTCATTATTACGTACAGAAAAGCAGTGGCCTTCATGGGAATGGGTCGACTGGAGGTTAAAATTGTCGGGTAGTTTCCAAATACGTAGAAATATGTTCGATCTTTTAAAAGAAATCATAGATAAAAAACCGATCGAAAACCAATCCCTGTATGAATTTTATTTTGTGCAAAAATGCAAGATAGATCGTTTATGTTTGAATTTTTCTGAACAGGATATTATTTCAATTATAGTAGGAAACATAGGTGATCACAATATTGGTGCGTCTATAGAAGCTATTAATTTTAACCCTTTAACCGCCATCGCCGTAATATTACGTGTTGTAACAATAATACCTCAGTCGCCACGTCGGAATATTGCGTAAAAGTCCTGTCATTTAAAAAATGTTCAATAGATGTTGAATTTGCTTACTAAATCTTAGTATATTTCGTGTTATTACTTTATTTTTAACAGTACTAGAAACATATTTTTGCTAATTAAATGAAATAATTAATAGTTCTCAATTCGTGATACGTCTAAATATCAACCTACTTCGCCGAACCCGTGATTTCACGCAGACTAGTGTTGTACCACATATGAAACTCCTGATGCTAAATTAATAAAAAACATCGTGTTTTTCATCAAACTATCAACTAAACATTCATTCAAATTTCATAGTTTATTAACGATTTAATTATTTATTCAAAACCCAATAAGCTTAAGTGATATAATATGTAGAAATCAACAAAGAAGTATAAATTACCGACTTATGCCAGTACGTCACTAGTGCAGACGATCCGCGAACGCCGTCGCCGTAATTTTACGTGCGGCTCAAGGTCAACTAAAGTCTTATTTTGAATAAACGTCAGTTGCGCTAGCGCCATCGCCGTGATAATACGTGCTTCTTTATTATTATTTCTGAGCTAGTGTCGAGAAGTTGTCGATAATGATAAACGACGACGAAGACCTATTAAATATATTACAGCAATCAATTAATGATATTAGCAGTAGTGGCAGTTCAACGGCGGATAGTGATAATGAATCGGTAAATCACTTTTTGGTTTTTCTAGTCTGTTTATTTATCCTACAGTCAAAAAGACAGCTAGATAATAATAATATGTGTATTTACCTATTTATTTTGTTTTAAAGAAAAAATAAAGTTGATTTAGTTATTTTATTTGTTGTTAATATTATTTGTGTTCCAATATTTTAACACTCGACACATAATCGTAATAAACAGATCAAATTTTGACATTAAGTATGTCATTTTTAAATGTTATGCTGTCATTTTAAACGTAAGATATTTGAAGACTGATTAACGTATGTTTGAAACAAGAAAATAAATAAACCTTTGATTAAAAATGAGTAATTTTTATTTATTTCATTAGTTTGTTTATCGATAACTATATTTTACAACATTATGCCAATTGTACCTAAAGGTTGCTGGCGCTACATGCACTCCACGCGAATTATGACATGGCGGTTAAAGGGTTAAAACCAGTGATGATTTTGCTAGTTATTTACACAGTCGTGTGTACAAGAAAAATGTAAGACAAGAAAGTAATTCACGGGACATACAGGTTAAACCAACAACGCATAGTCAATCAACATCCTTAAATCGAACTCCTGTATTCGCAAACTCAACCGTTGCAAGCCAACCGTCCACCTCCAGTGTTGGCCAAGATTATAGTCGAAAAATAATTAAATGTTACAATTGTGGAGGTAACCACAAAAGGAACCAATGCGATGCAAATAAATGCGAATATTGTGGGAAAAGAGGGCACGTAGAATCGAGTTGTTACCATAAGAAAAATTCAACAAAACCTGTAGTGAAACCAGAACAAGAAACTAAATTTATTTGTACAAATCCACGCAATAAGTTTATTAAAAACGTTAAAATATTAAATAAGTTTTACGAAGCATTTATTGATACGGCTCGTTAATATCCGAATCTCTAGCGGATAAAATTTCTTTGCCTTATATCGCACTACCCTCACCCGTTATTTTACAAGGATTTTCTAAACAAACTTATAAATACGTAAATAAAAAGGTTACGGTTAGTCTTTTTTTAGATTCTATCTATTTGAGTGATATAGATATGTACGTTTTGAATGACATGGTTGGTTGCGATATATTGCTTGGAAGAAATGTAACTGAACGATCTGATTTACTGTACTCGCGTGTAGGCGACCAATTTAAATTTCAATGCGCGAGTAAACTTACAGAATTTTGTAATAATATAGGCGCTATAGATTTAGATACATGTGCACATCAAAATGAATTATTGGCTTTGTTCAATCGATACAGTGATTGTGTTGCTTCAAGTATAAAAGAACTTGGAAAAGTTAACAATTATGAAATGGTAATTAATTTATCTAGTTCACAACCAGTTCAATGCAGACCCTTTAGAACTTCGTATTCGGATAGGCAGGCAATTAGGGAAATAGTGAAGGAATTAGTAGAAAATAAAATTGTACGAGATAGTAATTCCCCTTATGCCAGCCCAGCCCTTTTAGTTGATAAAAAAAATGGCGAAAAAAGGCTCTGCATTGACTATAGGATGTTAAATAAAATTACAATCAAGGATAAATACCCTATGCCCCGAATTGAAGATTTATTAGATAGGCTTCAAGGACATAAGTGTTTTACAAGTCTAGACTTAAAAAGTGGGTATTATCAGATTTTACTACATAAAGATTCTATAGATAAAACAGCTTTCATTACAGAAGACGGACACTATGAGTTTTTAAGACTTCCGTTCGGTTTGGCAAACGCTCCGTCATGTTTTCAACAGATGATGAACAAAGTGCTTGGGAATTTGAGATTTGGCAATGTTATTATTTATTTGGATGACGTTTATCTCGTTACTGAAACAGTAACAGAAAATATCAGGTTATTAGAACAGGTATTGCAGGTATTTAGAACGAACGGTTTGACACTAAATCTAAAAAAGTGCCACTTCTTTAAAAACGAAATCGAATTTTTAGGCTATAAAATTAAACCAGGGTTCATTATGCCAAATGAATCAAAATTACAAGCGGTTAGGAATTTTCCAATACCCAAAACTGTTCATCAGCTTCGACAGTTTTTAGGGCTAATTAGTTATTTTCGTAAATTCATACGACATTGCGCCGTTTTATCAGCACCACTTACCAAACTGTTGAAGAAAGATGCCGTTTGGGTATGGGATGATGTACAAAATCGGGCATTCCATATTTTAAGAGACAAATTAACCTCTGAAAGTATTTTGGCCATTTTTGACCCCAATAAAGACAAGGTTTTGTATACAGACGCAAGTAGGGATGGTATCGCCGGTATACTTACCCAGATCGATGATGAGGGCGAAAAGGTCGTACATTATTATAGTAGGCAAACTAAGGAAGATGAAAAGAAATACCATTCCTTTGAATTAGAATTGTTAGCAGTTGTATGTAGTCTTCAAAAATTCCGATTGTACTTGTTAGGTAAACAATTCCAAATTATTACTGACTGCAGTGCGGTTGAGTACGCCTTAACTAAAAAGGATATTATCCCGCGAATAGCGCGTTGGGTCTTATCGACTCAAGAGTTCTCGTTTGAAATAGTTCATAGGGAAGGATCCCGGATGCAGCACGTGGATGCCTTGAGCCGCAATCCCGTGCCATCCGGTGAAAAATCGGAATCTGAGATAATTATGTCAATTACAGAGGCAGATTGGTTGTTGACAGTACAGGTACAGGATTCGGAGATAGTAAGAATAAGAAATATATTGGCATCAGGAGAGGCCGATGAGCATAAAGATATCTTTAACAATTTTGAACTTTTAGGCGGAAAAGTTTATAGGAGAACTAGTCAGGGACGTAGATGGGTTGTGCCAAAGAAATGTATTTGGCAAATCATAAAATGTAATCACGATGATTTGGGTCATTTTTCAGTAGACAAGTGTGTTGAGCGTATACCTACGTACACGGTATTGGTTTCGACGTCTGCGTTATATTGTAAAAAAGTATATTAAAAATTGCTTGAACTGTATATATTTTAAAAATAAGGGAGGTCCGAAAGAGGGACAACTGTACCCTTTGCCAAAATATGCACAACCTTTCCACACCCTCCATCTTGACCATTTAGGACCGTTCGTAACAACTAGAAACAAAAACAAATATTTATTGGTAATTGTAGATTCGTTCACAAAATTTATATTTATATGTGCTGTACGTAAAACTAATGCGATTGGAGTAATTAATGAATTAGAACGTTTATCTAAAATACTTGGAAATCCTAAAAGAATAATCAGTGATGCAGGTTCTTGTTTCACTTCAAGTCAATTTTCTCAGTACTGTTTAAATAGAAATATTAGGTTACATATCGTAGCGACAGGAGTAACTCGTGCTAACGGACAGGCGGAACGGTTTAACAAAACCATTTTGAATGCCTTAAAAACTATGGGTGCGGATACTAACGATGATAGGTGGGATGAGTGTATTAAGGCTCGTACATACCAGCGCGACTTGTCGCGCGACGTGTCGCGTGGCGATTCTGCGATATTATCGCCACGCAACACCTCTCACACTAGCGCGAATCGCGCGCGATTCGCAGCGCGACACCGACAAAGGAATATTCCTTTGTTCTTGTAGCGCCGCGATATCGCGTAGCTGGCGCGACGCGAAACCAAGAGAGTATAAATGGCGGTGCATTCCGAGCTGAGCTCAGTAGTAGACGATCTTCGTCAGAGGACGAAGGCAGGTCTGTGCGTGTTTGCTGAACGTAGGGTCCTAGGTTCGTTTCCCCGGTCGGTCAACATAACCCAACCTAACCCAAGTAGGTACCTAAGCTTGACTACACAAGCACGGATGACGAAACTGGCGAATTAGGTCGTGCTTTTACGAAGTTTTTATTTAAAAATCAAGATTTTTTTATTTAGTTTTCAATTTATGCCATTTCGGAAAAATAACGGTATATTCTACATGTAAAGTGTACTTTCGGCTCCAACCCGTTGGCCGTACGGCCTTTTTATGACTAGGTAGGAACTTACGTATCATTTTGAAATCATTTAAATTTACACACCCGTAAAGTTGACAACATGCGAGTAGGTATATTGGAACTAACCTAGGTATCTACTTACTTTTAATCTACTTATGAAACTGATTCCGTATCTCCGTGAATGTATCTCTAATAAAACTATGCTCAATATGCATAATACCACAGATGAATAAATACGCATAACTGCCGAAATGCGGGTGTACTATAGGTAGGTACCTACACCTCTGCCTAATCCTTTGGGGATTACAGGTGTGATGTTTAAGAAATACTCAGTGATAACTTAATATGTGTGAACATAAAATTACTAGCTGCGCCCCGCGGTTTCACCCGTATAAGTCTCGATCCCGTGAGAATATTGGGATAAAAGTATCCTATGGTCATGGTCTACCTGTGTGCCAAATTTCATCCAAATCCGTTCAGCCGTTTTAGCGTGAAAGCGTAATAAACAAACTGACTTTCGCATTTATAATATAAGTTAGGATAGTAGCAGTGGCGTAGCATGGGTGGGGCGGAGGGGGCGGCCCGCCCCGGGCGGCAACTCGCGGGGGCGTCAAAATGTCGCCGGTGAAGCGGGTTGAGATCTGATCTACGATTCATTCATTACATGTGTTTTATCTAAAATTTTGCGCACAAACTATTTATTAATATTGATTTAAAAGAAAAACTGCGAAATCACTGACAGAGCTCTTTATAACGTTTGTTTGTTTACATATGAACGGCAACATCGCATCACTCCCGCGCCGCCGCCGCGCCGCACCGGCGCACTGCGGCAGTGCTCCTTAGTGCATCGTGAAGTATCGTTACGCAATCACGCATTATACGTATGTTTGTTTCGCGAGAGTTTCGGATACGGAACGAAAGTCATTTTGATTGTGTTTCGATCTTTTAAATACTGTTGAATCTTCTAAAATTAAACATTTCGATTTTTACCCAATCTTTGAAGTTGAACTAGTTTTTGATTAAAATGAAAAGAGTCAAAGAAAGTGGTGCGGAATTCCGCAAAAAAAAGGCTAAGAAAGAAGCAGATGCGAAGAAGTCTCATGGTGCATTACTGAAATACTTCAGTTCCACTTCCAGTTCTGGTTCGAAAGCCACGTCAACGTCTTCGGTGGCATCCTGCAGCAGCGGAAGTGATTCCAGTGTAAGTAGGTAGGTATATGATTCCTCCATCTAGAATCGTGCATGGCGTGGCATGCACAAACCACTCACTAAACTTGGCTGGGGTACACGCTGCTTCTGAATCAGTGGATTCCGTGACGTTTTTTGGAACTCTGGAGAAGCTATTTTCCTTCTTTTCTGCATCAACTGTTCGATGGAATGCTTTGGTTGCCGTCACAGGTCAAGCAGTGAAACGAGTCACTGAAACGCGCTGGAGCGCTAGACATGTAGCTGTCAAGATGCTTAAAAATAAGTTTGAGGTAGTTCTTGAGGTACTGGAACAATTAACAGATTCATCTCAAACTTCCGAAACAAGGTCGGGAGCCAGTCTTCTCCTGACAGCCATGCAGTCATTTAACTTCCTAACTTTTCTTGGCTTTTGGGCCGCAGTGCTACCTGAAGTAGATGATGCACAGATTTACCTGCAGCAACGAGGACTAAGTGTGGATAAGTGTGCTCCAAAACTCTGCGCTTTGAAAACCCTCTTAGTGGAAAGTAGAGACCGTTTCGTGCAAGAAGCAATTGATTTTGCTAAGACTCTATGCGAAAAACTCGGAATCGAACTCAAAACGAGAAGAATTCGCAGGAAAAAACGCATGCATGGCGATGAATCTTCTGAAGATGCAGCCTTGTCTCACGAGCAGGAAATCCGTCGAGAGCTGTTCGCATCATTCGACAAGATCATTCAAGAAATGACGACTCGATTCCAGCAAATTCAAGAAATATCGGACAAGTTCGGATTTTTGATGCCAGCAAAACTTTTGGACAGCAAGTTCGAGTGTGATCTTTCCAATGTATTAGAAGACATCGACAAGGACGAGTTTCAGATGGAACGGAAGCGTCTCCAGCAATTTGTTGCCTGTTCTGAATCAGAGGGAGATATAAGTGGTAAAGGACCATTAGAGCTCCTCCAGTTCATTCAAAAACTGAATCTCGGAATTTCGGTTCCAAGTATAGTCATCTTGATTCGTATATATTTGACTTTGGCGATTAGTGTTGCAAGTTGTGAGAGAAGTTTTTCGAAGTTGAAGCTAATAAAAAATTATCTCAGATCTACTATGAGCTCCGCTAGACTATCAAACTTGGCTATATTGTCGATTGAACAAGAATTGGCTGCTAATATTGATTTTGACAAAGTTATTTCTGACTTCGCTGCTCATAAGGCCCGTAGAATCCGCTTGTAAAACCGCTCATCTTATTTTACCTTCAATAAAATCTACCTCATTGCCTGTGAAATTTAATTTTAATTAAGCACCTATAGAATGGGGGCGGCAAAGTGGGTCTTCCGCCCCAGGCGCCGAGATGGCACGCTACGCCACTGGATAGTAGGTAACTACTAACAAACTGCCTCGTTGGTCTAGTGGTCGCAAGTAGGTACATCTGCGCGTGAGGTCCTCAGACTTCCAAAATTAAAGAGATAAAAGTTATTTTTCACTTTACTTATAGTGTTTCTTTGAAAGTCGGTTGTTTTTTTTGTAAAAAAGTTTTTATTTCTCGCTAAGTTACTTTAGTCTAATGTCAACTGATCATCACCTTTTACAAAATATTGCTTTTCCCCATGCAGGGACATTGTTGAGGAGTTCTCCAGGTACTTCACCATCAGCTCCACTTCTCCATACCTATGCATTGTGACGAGCAAATTGCTTGGCAACCATATTAAAGTAATCGAAACACAACCTGTGAAATACTTATTATTGAGTAGTTCCGGTAGCCAAGCGGCGTGGAAGTATATTCAAACAAAACATTATTTTGCAAATCCGTCTACAGTGTCTGGTCATCGGTGTCCGACCCTGGTCGGACACCGGTGACCAGACACACGATGGAGATAAGCCCGAACAAACATAAAAAAAGAAATATCTGAATTGATAACCTCTTCCTTTTAGAAGTCGGTTAAAAATGCAAAAAATGGAAAAAAACAGGCTCTGTATTCGCGCGGATGCGGACGCAGCGCGTCGCACCGATCCGCGTAGGCCGCATGCCGCATGCATATCACATTTTTGACTCCGTCAAGTTTAGGTAGGTATCTTAGTCGCAACAAAACAACATTACGCGCACGCACACATTGAAACCGCTGCTGTCCGCTCGACTTTATATATTACTTAACTAGTCTTGGTACTTGAAGGTATTATTTTTTATTTTTTACTAGCATTGTTGATTAAAATTTGTTGTTACTTAATTGCATTTGTTAAAAGTAACTAAGTATTTTATGCATGATCATCGTGATATTAGAATTACGTAAAATTCATTGGTATGTACCAAAAATGTATAAGCCATATAAAACCGGATAAGCGTCAGTTGGACTCGCGCTCTGAGGGCGGACAATAAAATACTTTAAAAAAAATAGTTTTGTCTACCATTTTTGGAGCATGACATTAATCAAATATTATAGGATCTTTGACACTGGTTACGGGTCGTCAGAAGCCCGAAAGTCTGACAACCAGTCTTATCAACGGGTATCGTGTTACCCAGTAACTGGGTTGTGTAAGTCAGATAGGCAGTCGCTCCACGTGAAATACTAGTATTCAGCTACATCCGGTTAGACTGGAAGCCGACCCCAACTAGGGTTACCATCTATGTAAGGTAGGATGCCTGACTGTACAAAATGCCTGTTTATTGTAAAAAAAACTGTAAGTCTTAAAATAAATAATACGCAACAGATAGTTTTAAAGACTGATATTTATCCAAAATAAAAGTATGAACAATTTTACGATCACTAAACTAATTTAGAATAAACAAACTTTCTACACAGTTATATTTTTCCGAAGACATAATTTTTTTCTAAAGTATAAATAGGTAAAAAAATATTGAATTTCTAAATAAATAAAAAGTTGGCCCCGCCACGCGCTATTTTGAATTTCATAGTAGATAATAATTATTTATTCGTCATCATCAACATCCATTATTTATTTATTTTTAAACAAATTCTGGTAATAAGCTTGGTACTCGTACTATTGGTCCAAAAAGTATCAACTTTTTCCAACCATAGTATACCTACAGCGCGGCACTCGTTTTAATATTATTATTTTGATCGTATTTATTTTTTGCAATTAAAAGCAATTCACCCGTGCTTCCTATCCTAGAGCGCGTATGAGCGCGAAATGGATTACCTACTACCTATTAGGACTACCTACTGATAAGCCACAATTTCTTATATGGTGCTTATTTTGAAGCAAAAATATACCGTAGACTTGGATCTAGCTATACTGGTTTACAAACACGAACATAAAATTTTGAATAAGTATGGGGTTCACATTTAGGAAAAAAATTGCTTTTGTACCGTGTGACATATCAATTAATGTCCGAAACTACTGAGCCTACAATTTCGAAAAAAACACAGAATAGTTGTATGTCATGTATAAGTACTTACTTATAGATTACAGGAAAACCTATAAAAAATCTTAGTTACATGGTAAATTAAATTACTCAATATTGTGCGTACAAACTTACATTTGCAGTTGAAATGTATGTGGGAACATGTTTTTCAACTACAATGTTAAGTTTGTTTTTGGGAGGTAAAAGGCATTTTTTTTAATGATTTTATTTTACCGCTTATTTTGATTAATATATCCATGCCAAATTACAGTTTTCTAGTAACAAGAGTGAGCTATGCTGCGGACAGACAACAAACGGACATGGCGAAACTATAATGGTTCCATGATCACAACGGAACCCATTGATATATTAGTATATCAATGACGGAACCCTAAAAAGGCCCTCCCGCTGGATAAAAAAAAGCTTATGAACGTAATTTCTGCTATAGGTAGGTACTACCTATCCAAGGTTTTTGAAAATGAATGAATAGGTAGTAGGTAATTTGAAAAGTACTTAGGTAAGTACATTGGAAGGAGTATTTCCAATGAAATTTTCAAATCTCCAAGCAATTGAAAAATGAAGGGCCCCCGCTGGGTAGAAACCGAAATTAAATGCCGTTTCTGTCTTAGTGGCGATGGCGAAGGAATACACCAAGCTATACATTTCCAATATAGGCTGATCTCGCAGTGTATAGGATTTCCGTACAATGAGAGGTCGGTCAGCTTATACATACTGGAACTGTATAGCTTGATAAAATAATATAGCCGTGTGTACTGTAATTGAATATTTTCGTTCGATTAGATATGTACATTCAATAAGCTAACAGTCTACATCGGTTTCGTTGCTGTGTGTGGCTCAGGTGGGCCAACTAGATTGAAACATCAAAATCCGCGAATATTATAGGTACCTATAGCAGGGGTGTGTGTGGCGCGGTGGCGGCAGCTACTGACTTGCGGCAGCTACAAATGGTACCTAGTCCTTTGACCGCGCCGCCGGCGCCGCCGCGCGCCACCAAAGCCATTAGTAAGTCAGTGCAATGTAATTCTTATGAAATTGCAATAAGGTATAAATTAGAATGAACATTTGCGAGGACTTTTTTAGTTTGAAATGGATAAATGATTATTTATTAGTAAAGTTAGTCAAACACCCTAATGTATACCTTAAAACAATGACAAAAGAGTCACATTGCAGTCTGCCTAGCCTTTTCCCAACTATGTTGGGGTCGGCTTCCAGTCTTACTGGATGCAGCTGAATTTTACATGGAGCGACTGCCTATCTGACTGGTTGTCAGACTTTCGGACTTCTGACGACCCGTAACGACTGTCAAAGATGACAGAATGATAGCCGGGACCACGAGGCACGGAGGAGTCTCGGTATTTAAAGATCACTCATCCACGGACCAACCCCCGCCAAGCGAAGTACTGTTGTACCCGTGAGGCCGTTAGTATTTTTTGGAATAAAACGTTAAATAAAACTAAGCCCGCGGTTAGCACGGGCGTAAAAATCGCCGTTTGTGCTGGCGTGGGAAAGTTTAGGTACCTACCTAGGTTAGGTTGGGTTATGTTGACCGACCGGGGAATCGAACCTAGGACCCTACGCTCAGCAAACACGCACAGCCCTGCCTTCGTCCTGTGACGAAGATCGTCTGCTACTGAGCTCAGCTCGGAATGCACCGCCATTTATACTCTCTTGGTGTCGCGTCGCGCCAGCTACGCGATATCGCCGCGATATCGCGGCGCTACAAGAACAAAGGAACATTCCTTTGTCGGTGCCGCGCTGCGAATCGCCTCCGCTACGCGATATCGCCGCGATATCGCGGCGCTACAAGAACAAAGGAACATTCCTTTGTCGGTGCCGCGCTGCGATTCGCGTGTCGCAATGTTATCGCATCACGTGACGCGATATATCTGTGTCGCGGCGCTACAGGTCGCTCCTGTGTGAAGTGTCGCGCGCGTTTTCATACAAATTGTTCTACGGATATAATATCGCAGTATCGCGTCGCGCGACAAGTCGCGCTGGTCTGTACGAGCCTTTTAGGCATTACAGCAGGGACTTATTAGTACGATACATAAAACTACTCAAGCCGTTCCTAGTGAGGTAATGTTCGGATATAGGTTACGTATGGATAGTGATAGTCTCGCCCCAGATCTTGATAGCGAAGCATTGGTAGACGTGTCAAAGTTGCGCGAAAAGGTGGACGAAAATATTAAGGCCAGTGCAGAGGATCAAAAGAAAAGATTTGACAAAACGCGAATCAAAGCCACACGGTATACAGAAGGGGACTTGGTATTGGTCAAAATACAAAGTCAAAGTAATGATGGTCAAAGTCGAAAACTAATGCCTGCATTCAAAGGACCATTTCAAATAAAAAGTGTCCTGGAGAATGATAGATACGAGATATCAGATTTAAGAGGTAGTCAAAGAAGCTCTAAAATGTATAATGGAGTAGCCGCAGCGGAAAATATGAGACCGTGGATTAATATTGATGATTGGAGCATGGAATGAATATAAAGCAAATGAAAAAAAAAAAAAAAAAAACAAAACCGTGTTGGCAAGGTATTTAAATAGAACTGTTTTATTGTTTTATTTGATTTGATTGCCAATAATGTTCAAAGAAAACTGTTTATTAATAATCTCTATTCCTTGAATAGTATGTCAAATTAATTTCCCTTTTGAGTTAGCGAGCCTAGATAGAATACTGTACCGCAATAATTGTTGTATTGCACATTGTTGAAATGTAATTATGCTTTGCTGTGTGTTTACAAGGTCAACTTGGTACGCTTGAGTGAGTGAAATACTCTTCGGGTGCAAGTGACATGTCGGCTATAGGAAAACCTGGTCTCCTAAGTGTGGCAAAGTCCCTTTGGGTGCAGGAAGTGGCATTGCAATGCATGAATTATATAAGTGCGCAATACTTCTGGTGTCCTTTCTGAATGCTTTTATTTATTTGTATTTTAACATGGACATATTATATTTTGATTTCAGTATCCTATCCAGACTCGTGAGGTGCCTGGGGCAGGCACCATGCAGCATGGCCGTGTTGGCAACACTGCACTTGGAGCGCCATCTGACGGACGGCGAAGGCAGTTTCATGTTGCTGAGGTCCTTGGAGTGGGGGCACCAGAGGCTTTATAATGGCGAAGCACAAACGGAGCGGCCTCTTGGGCTTTCGGATTTTGGATAATTTACTACCATCTCGCTATCATTCATTATTATTTTCTGTAACACCTACTTATATTGTAAAATAAATAATAAACCAGTTGATTAATAGTTATCTCCAATTTATTTAAATAAAGTAAAACCTAAACTTTACAATACTAAGCGCAGAATCAACTTTTATTTGTAAGCTACATGTACAAGATTATAATTGTGCATAGTAAAAGGAAAATGGCAAGATAAAACAACATACCTACTGCATGATTCTAACAAAAATAACGCTTTTGATTTCGTAACCTCTTGCATGCTGATAATTATAACATCAAACGACCCTAAACAATTTGACACTTTCGTTAGCTTTACAAAACAGTCAAGCCTGTGGCAACCCTTTTTTGTGTTTTTAGTCGAACAATTTACCCGAGTTTTTGTGACGGAAGGCACATGAGCGGTTAAGTTTAAGTCCATTCAACAAAAACAAAAATCTTCATAACGAGATACATTTCCATAGAAAAATAAAAAAAGAGATTAACCAATAAATCTCAGTCATCGCACGACCCTCAATATTTTGCATCTTTGTCTCGAAACTAAATCTGTACGCCCAGCTATCGGCACCGTGGGGTTCTGTTTGTGTTTCACTTGCAAACAATATTTTTACAATGGTAATAATAGCGGCCATGCAAAAGGAAGGCAATTGTCTGTTTAGCGCAATTGCCTTATTTTTCGACCACATGTCTGTCCGCCGAGACCTCGCTACCTGTGTTTCGGATAACCGCGGTGACGCCAGAATTTGCTTAGCACTTAGGAATAACATTCAAGACTTTATTCCTAACAGCAAGCTATCTCAGGAACAAATGAAAAAAAAAAAACATAACCGCGCAGTTTAACGAGACGTTTTGGGGAGGAGAAGACATCCTTATAGCCGCGGCTGAATTTTATCTCGTAAATGTGCATGTGCACATAAATCACGCGAACACACTGATGTATTCACCTACCGGCGAACCAGTACCCGGAAATATACATAAATCCTTTATAAAGATCATCACTATGATAGCTGGGTCATGAGCGCCGAGGAACAGTACAACAATAATCTGCAAAGACTAACGCAAGAAACAACCAACAAAATTACATCACAACATACCAAAACGGTAGGTAACAAATGCAACAAAAGATACGAAAAAGGGTAGTCCACAAAACCCCCGCTCTCTGAACAGCCCCCAATTAGCTAGCTCATCAGCACCGTGTGAACAATTAACATCAATATTAGGTACACGGTTATCGGCTGAAGTCGCGGATCACACCGGATACACAATACATAGAAATCAGCCTTCTGCCGCAACTAAGTACACTTGCTCAGACCTGCGTATTGCTACTTGGAACGACCGCGGGGCCTCGAAACCGGCCAAAAAAAAAAATTGATGCGGGACTTTCAAGTAGGGGCATTCACGTAGGCTGCCTTCAAGAAACAGGGATGAACTTAGGAACGTACAAATCCGCCCACTACGATTAGCAACTATCTGGAACCGCAGGTAAAGCTAACCGGGGACCAGCAATTGTAATCAGAAAGGATGCCCAAATTGAAATAATAAACAGGAAGAACGATACCGACATCATGTCAATCACTCTGAAAGTTGGTAGGGGAAGTGACAAACCTGCTCAGCTTTATATAATTAACGCTCACATCAACAGCTGTACCTCTAAAGCAACTAGACCCTTTACAGGGGTATTAAACATGATTAGACAAAAACCAAGGAAATATACTTTAGTAATCCTAGGCGACTTTAACGCCCATATTGGCAGACAAGATACAATAAGTTTCCAACGCAAAGGACTGATTCACCAAAATCTTCATCATAATTATTCCAATTAAAATGGGGAAATGTTAATGGATATAGCCAACAGGGAAAAACTGCAAATAGAAACAACAAAAGCGAGATCATCATGCAGAATAACATGGCCAAAGGGCACGCAGAAATCACAATTGGACCACATTATTACGCAAACGGCAACAGAAAATCTCTTTAATTAAATTAAAGGCGAATGGGCAGGTAGGGCCATATCCGATCATAAAATAATTTGGGGGCAGCTAAGAACAAGTCGCATCATAAACAAATATGAGGGCACCAAGCACAAGACACGAAAGAATGTGACAACAATAGAGACAAAGGATTTCAATTACAAACAATGCCGCTCTCAATATCAAATCCACCATAAAAAAATACCAAGCTAAGCCAATAATCAAAAAACTGGAAATCATAGGAATATACTCAACAGATGAGAGCATCGAAATACCATGGTGTACCGTAACTGCAGTATTAAAAGCGGATGCCCAGGAAACCTTGATTTTTCAGCCAAGTCACTCTAGGGATCATCGTATAGCTCTTGCTAACCTCCAAAAGGCTAAATTCTTACAATGAAGACAACTAGATAACCCAAATAGCCAGAATCCCGTAAAAGAATGTCAGATAATACCTACTTCAAAAGATTAAAAACCAAAAGGAAATTAAAGAATGCAGGTATCTTTACTGAACTGGGGAAAAAAACATCCTTCAAAACGCATGCAGGTACTTTATCTATTTTACAGGAAAAACAAGCAAGCAACGAAACGCCGGAAAGAAACGCTTATATACCAATGTCCAATTAGGAGCAAATCCTAAAAAACTCCGAGGGCCTACCTATACCAACGGTTAGAATAACAGAGCCAGTAACAGTAGCGCAAAATGAAGGACCCACGGTGGATGACATAAAGGAAATAATCAACAACATGCGGAACGGGACAGAGCCCGGAACAGACCAAGTGGTAATTGAGCTCTACAAAGCGATGCCCCAAATATTTCAGGAAGCCGTCACCAAGCATATGAATAAAGCCTGGACACAGAATGAAGCACCCGACACGTGGCTAGAAACAGTGCAAGTACCAATTCCGAAGAAGAATAGCCCTAAAGATACAAATGACTATCGACGAATATCGGTTTGCAATACCTGCTACAGAATCTACGCCTCCTACGTATTAAAAAAAATAGACGAAACAATAAAAAAATTGCGTAATTACCAAGCGGTGAGGTGAGGTAAAAAATTACCCAGTGGAACTGCCACAGTCTAGTAAACAAAAAGAGTGATGTTATAAATATTTTAAACAAATATAAGCCATTTGCGAGAGGTCTCCCACAGGGTTCTGTCCTCAGTCCCGTTCTATACAATATTTACACTTTTGATTTAGACTCGTCCTTAACTAACCATGTTAAAGTTCTTCAATATACCGACAATTTACTAATATATTCTTTAAGTCAATCTGTTGAACAAGCTAGCTGTGCTATCAATTCTGCATTATCTTCTTTGGAGTCATGGTTACATCTAAACGGTTTGGTTATCCACATCTAAAAAAGCACGGCTGTTTTATTCACCCGGAAGAAAAATATCCTCTTAGTTAATCTCTTTTATAAGGAAATACCTATTCCAGTTAAAAATAAATTCAGATATCTAGGTATAAATAATACTTGACTGAAAATTAATAGTGTTTCTCATTGTGATTATATTGATAATTTGAACAATCTTTCGAAATTGTTGTCGGTCACCAACCACCGCATCGAAAAGAGTCCGCAGAAGGAGACTTTTTCGGAAAAACAAAGGGACTTCTCTATGATTCCAATAATTGGAAGTCGTCCACTTTTTGAACAAGAGGGGTGGGAGTATTAGGTACCGTGAAACATGCCAACTTTGCCCACTTTTTTCGAATAATAGCAATTTTAATACGATTTCTATGGAGATGTAATTCTTCATCTACAACTATAAGATCATGTGCGTGTTAGTATAGGTAAATTTACTATTATTCAACATTTAATTCAATATTTGTTCGATTTTGTTGGCGGGGAAAGTTATCTGGACTTTTAGCCAACTTTGCCCACATTGATTTTTGACGCTAATATGGAGATGACATAAAACCAGTACAAGAATTTTGGTAAGAATGGCGATGGATTTATTATAGGAATGTAAGCGACACTATGAAAAGTTTCTAACTAAAATGACTGGACAATGTTACCCTGACATTTTTTCTCTTTTCCATACAATCGTACTCACTCATTACCCAAGAACTAATGTCATCTTTGAATTTTAAGTAAATACCTAATGGTGCCGATTCTCTTGTCACAAAGGCGTCTAAACTAGACTAAAAATCACTAAAATTTAGTTTATTCCTGTCAAACGATGATTTCCCATTCTGAAATAGACTAAAGTGACACAACTTAACTATATTTTAGTTTGACAGCACTAAGATGGCACTGAGATTTTAATTTAGTGAAAATGACAATTTTGCTATTCTGAATTTGACGTTTTTCACCTAAAATTTTAATTATCTAACTAAATCTGACCATTTTTAATCGCGATAAAATATGGTGTGGAATACTTATATTGTTCTTATATTAGTTCTAATGAACTAAAATTCACACGAACACCTCGACTTCAGATGCAAAAACAGTACTGTATATATATTTTTTTCTTTTCTTTTGCTTATATCTCGAAAATGGTGTGTCCTATCTCAAAAATAATGAAAATTTCGACCCCCTTTATTAAGCCCTTATATCCCTAATTATCAACACGTAGGTAATAATTTTTCTTATTTTCCACGCAAAACGTGAAAAATTCCATATAAAACACGTCGACGCTGCCCTCCCTGCGCACCTCCGGCTCTAAAAAAATTCACGGGGTAGGGCAAACAAGTATGTATCACGTGGAGTCGCGATTGTCAAATTCGATTTAGTTGTGTCAAAATAATTGTTAAGTTTAGAGACTTTTTATTGCAGAATAGCGTTAAAATTCTCATAGTCAAAAGTAAGGAATTTTAGTGATAAGTAGTTTAGTTAGTTTAGTCCAGTGTACAAGAGAATCGGCACCATTATATGTTTAAAATTAAATATGCTCAGCAATTTATGGCCATAAATGAAAAAATAAAGAAATACAAGGGTTCGCAATGTGCCAACTTATAGCCTTTTTTTATGGCGGGCAATGTTGTCAAACGCAGGTCGGAACATTACTAGATAACTTTGCTCATCATCATAACTTTAGTTTTAAAAGATCCCGAGCAATGAAACCCTGAATACCAGTATTTTACATGGAGCGACTGCCTATCTGACCTCCACAACCCAGTAACTGGGTAATACGATACCTCTTGGTTGTCAGATTTTCGGATACTTTACAAATAATTTTCTATGACATGTTATAAAGTAAACTTTCAAAGCGCTCAAATATGCCCGCAAAAACACGCACCTCACTCGACGAGTTCTAACAAGTTACTTAGCGAACTTAGCATAGCAACAAACACGATGGCCAGTATTGCCATACATATAACCTATTTTCCACCAAAGTCAATCAATGTTGCCATAATATTAAGAAATGTTTGTACAGCAGGTCAACCTACCCGAAACTGTCAAATTTTCCCAATCAACTTTGAACCTTATGCCTCAGTGATAAAGTTGAAAATCTATTAAAGAAATTTGACGGATTGTAGTAGGTTGATGTGCTGGCGTCTGTATATCAAAGATATGTGTTACGGACAAACAAAAGGCGCCCTTAAAATGTCCTACGTACTAACTAACATGCTTAAATCGAACCAGCTGGCACACATACATGCACATACTTCGAATGGATGTGTGAAATACCAACGAGAGTACGTAGCGACAAGGCAGAAAGATTTCCTTTTTAAACGACGAGAATGTTGGGATCAGAAGGTTTACCGCACCTTCTGATCCCAACATTCTCGTGATACACCAATTGTAGGTATAATTGTTCACATTTATTCACTGGAATCCCTGCCTTACATTATATTTTTGGTTTTACAATGTGTTCCTATGCTACACCACACAATAGTTCATCAACCAATAGGAGAACACTAATTTACTTTTAATTTATAAAACTTAAAACTAACGTTCTACGATGTACGAGCACCCATCTCACTCTAGCATGCGCGCAACGTATAGCGTCGCCTGTACGCACACAATAAATATTACCGTCGCCAGCGCAGCTGCTCAGTCCCGCATCCCGGCGCGCGTCAAGTTGGGCGTGTACAAAACGTACATTCGCCCAATCTTGACGTACGCCGC
This sequence comes from Xanthia icteritia, assembly GCA_949128155.2. Lineage (NCBI taxonomy): Eukaryota > Metazoa > Arthropoda > Insecta > Lepidoptera > Noctuidae > Xanthia > Xanthia icteritia. Next base: position 3,792,989 of record OY855862.1, on the reverse strand, counting down.
CCCCGCGTGGTTCGCCCTCACAAGGGAGTCGAGCCGCAAGACGCTCCGCGCGCAACAAAGTCTTGCGCTGCGGACCATTGTCGATGCTCCTCCCTTTGTGAGGAATGACGTACTCCACCGGGATCTCGGGATTGAGAGCCTGGACGAGTTTGTAGGGCGACTCGCGAAGGCGATGTTCGCGCGTGCCGACGCCTCTGCCTGGCCCCATGTCAGGCAGATAGCGCCATTGCACGCGCGCCCGCCCGACGCGAGACCCCTGCCCCGCGACCTGGTAGCGGACGATTGACCCCATCGCACCGGATATGACGCCTCGAGTGAGCAGCACCCAGGTTACACGCAGCTCACTCGAAATAATAAGACTCTACAGATGTACACATACATCTGTTGCGTGGCGTGTTCTAAGTTAATATAGGCATGTCACGTAACTATATACAGACAACCACTACTAAACATGCATCCTACACAACACGTGCAGACGCGACGTGGGCCGCGACGCACGTTTGACACTGAGCGGTGATACACTACAATACTAGCCGCTCATACATACATGACTGTTTATCCCTCAATCCGTAAACGGCTAGATCTGTGAGCGGGGCGAGGGTAAACTACATATCTACCTGTAGGAGCGTCGAGTCGGCATCTCTGTCGCTGGTCGTCTGCGTCGGGCCTCCCCCAGGTAACTGGGGGTCTCACCTGGCGGGGACTGACCGCCGAGATGTCGTGAAGAAAGCGACGCTATTGTTATTAGCGTCGTGGCGCGCCTACAGAAACACTCAGAGCAACCAATCACACAGATGCAGCTTGCTGCATCACAGGCCGCAGGCCGTTTTTAGGCCGCCTATAGTGAGGGGCCCGTAGTCGCGGGTCACGGTGTGCCTCCGCGGGCGAGGGGCGACGCCCCGACCCCGTCCGCCACGCCCCCTTGCGGGGGCGTCGCGACGTCTCGAACTGTTCAGCTGCTCAGTACGAATTTGCTTCCGATATCGTCCGTTCGCACGGCGAATGTTTATGCGGGCGCTGGCGTAAGTATGTGGATACGTGAGTCCCACAAGAAAAAAGGGAGGAGGTTCTCAAGTCGACGCGTATATTTTATTTTTATTTTGTATGTATGACCACGCATAACTTTTTATTGAGTGGTCCGATTTGAAGATTCTTGTTTTATTTCGGAGGGTATACCTCAAAATTGGTCCCATGTAAAATTAAAAACTAAAATCCACCCCTAAGGGTAAAACAATTGGGGGTACTGAATTTTCAACTGCGAACCGATTCGTAGTTCTGATGACAAAACTACATAATAAAGACCTGGAGTTGATCTGATGATGATGGAGAAGGAAGACAGTTGCGAGAGTTCCTCAGGAGCTACATCGTGTTTGGGCTTATTTCATTCACCTTGATAAGAACTTTAAACCTAGTTGGGGTATGACTGTCATCGAGTGTCTGACAATGGAGACGGAAGGCTGTTGAGGAAATTCCTTACTTGAGGAAAACAATAAAATTAAATGATAATTCAAAAGCGAAAAATTAAAAGTCACAGCATTTTGCTGAGCAATGACCTGTTCTTGCACAGATGCGACGCACAGTTTAATTTTTCTTATTATTTATTACAAAAGTAGTTTACTCTGCAATCGGCATTTTGTTTTTGTTATGTTTTTGTTGTCATTTGCCATGTCGCAACCACAGAATATAATGTTGTTACAGTAATTACCCAATATTGTCTTTGTCTGTGGCCTTGACATCAACCGATGAATCAATTTTTATAAATAGCGTTTGTTTGTTGGCTGTATACGAGGCTTTTGGCTACTTTTGTATTTGTGTATTTTGTGTTTTTATTTTATTTAAATGTGCGTTTTGTTTGTGCAGAATAAACGTATTTTCTTTCTTTTTTTTTTAAAAAGATTTTGTAAGTACAAAAAAAAATACCGACGAAAAAAAAACTGCAAAGCGAAAATTAAAAATAACTAACTAAGCTCCTTAACTCAAAGTTACTTAAATCAGTTAAGGAGCTCAGTTACACTAAAAGGTAATTTTTTATTTGTCGCTTTTCGTTTATTTTTTCGTCGGTTTAAATTTTTGTAAGAAGTTTTTATTGTAAAGTTTTGGGACATCGCGAATTTGTTCTTGGAAATCTGCCGTACGTGACTGGTGGTCGGCGCTGCTAATGGTCGAGGCCCATAAGGGTGAAATTAAAAAAACATAAACAGCTAATGGTGGCAGCCCTTGCAAGGGAGGCATACCCCTTGCCTCACCACTGTTTGTGAAGCTAGAAAAAGGCCTGCGCAACACGGAACCGTAGCCCCTCCCCCACAAATTACCATGTTGTGCATCTTGCGAGAAGCGAGCCAAATAGTCCAAATATCTAGGTGTTGTCCTCGATCATTATCTCTCTTTCTCAGAGCACATAAAGATGCTTCGCTCGCTCGCCGCTTTCGCTCTCGGTAGACCATTTTGTCCTGATTGCACATAGCAAATTATCACTCAAGTGCAAATTGCGTATCTATACAGCGTGCATTCGCCCAATCATGACCTATGCGGGCACCGTCTTTGCACAAGCAAAGCCCCACCTTATCCATAGGAAGCAGTCCTTCGAAAGGCCACGGGATCCTCCTGGTATGTCAGAAACGAGATCCTCTATCTCGACCTCAGAATCCACACCATCCACCAGTTAATAAAACGCATGTCCAAGCGTTACTTTGACTCCGCCGCCAAACATCGCAATCCTCTGGTTGTCGAGGCAGCCAATTACGTCCCTCCTAACATTAGTCAAGTCCGCCGTCCAAGGCATATTCTCAGACCCAGATGACTACATAACACTCCTCCAGGAGAGCAGTACAGTGCACAATAACAGTCGGTATGTCACCCGTCATACCGATCTCGCCGCCGCCGCCCCGACCGCGATCCCGATGTACTACCCCCCCCCCCCCCGAACCCCTTGGTCAATGAAACGCCAGCCCGCGCCGAAGCTGAGCCTGTAACTTTAAATTCCCCGATTAATAATAATGATATATCTTTGATCCAGTCTGCCCCATCTTGCTGTCCTCCCCCAGCGACGCTGTAAGCCGAGGTTCGGTGCCCTTAGCAAGCGCTCGCCTAGTTTTATTTAGAATAGGTTTTGCCCCTGGCTGGAGGCTTTGAGTGTAGAAGCTTAAGGCAGCCACAGGAAAGTCCGTTGTTAAGCAGTTACGACCTTAGTGGTCACCTGTGAGAAGCCCTAGATAAAAAAAACGGAACCGTGGTCACTCCTGGGCGGGCGCAGCGACGAAGGCACATCAGACTAGGCACTGCGGTATCCAGGTGCTCCGCCCCCGCGGCCCTTTCAAAGCTCTTTCCGTCGCGGTTTTCAAACTTCAATTTTTAATTTATTTTCTTTCACTTGAAAAGTACATTAGTGAGTTTAATTAAAGACTTGTTTGGTGAGAATAAATCAATGTGCAATGTTGTAATGTTTTCAAGATGTTTCGTTCTATGTTTTGCGGAATTAGAACTGTGTTTGCAAAGAAATAAATGATTTGATTTGATTTATTAAGGATTCGGTTTCATTTTCATCATATCCCGCTGTCCCCTGTCCCTTACTATGCTTATAAATTGTTCTTCAAGCAAAATTTCCCAAGGGAAACTTGTTTGGCATATTTCACGATAATGACTATAGCCCAAAATCTCGATGTTAGATACTACCTTCTCAAGGCCAACGGGTTCTGCGCACTCAAACTCAAAGCATTTATTTCAATTAAACCATTTACAGGCACTTTTTAATTGTCAAGGGGTCAGTCAGTCACCGTAGGCGCGGGCTTGCGGACGGTGAGCAATGGGTAGCTCGCCGTCCGATAAGGACCAGGCCCGGGTCGACGGCGCGTTGTGTTCCACGCGCGCCTCAAAGAGATGTCAGCAAGTGAAGGGGTCCGATAGGACCAATGCCTGCCGGGGTTGCGGGAAAGTCCGAAAGGGATACCGTGGCCCCTGGCAATGTACAGGCAACGGAAGGAACACGGGTGGGTTTTAGTCAGTTAGAGTCTGACACGCCCTCCTGCTCCACCCAGAGCGGGAGAAGTCATTTGACAATTTCCCACCCAGAAAAAAAAAAAAAACACATTCGTAATTCTGACCGACTTCACGCCGGCTAGCTGGTCTATGGCTGACTTGTAATTCTCTGCCGTGAAATTCAGAAACACAATTCAATATTTATCGGAAAGTTACAATTTTATTTAAATCACGTATTTTATGATAAATAAATATGTATATTAATCTAGTTAGTAAAAGTTGGTGAAAATATGAACGCAATGTATATTGTGCTATATAATTAATTCTTATTGAATTTTTCTGTGTTTGTAAATTGTAACGCGAGATTCGTCTAACAATGTTTTCCATTTGAAGTTCAAAGGGGAATCTGACAACTTCAGGCAACGGAAGGAACACGGGTGGGTTTTAGTCAGTAAGAGTCTGACACGCCCTCCCGCTCCACCCAGAGCGGGAGAAGTTATTTGATAATTTCCCACCCAAAAAAAAAAAAAAAAAAAAAAAAAAAAAAAAAAAAAAAAAAAAAAAAAAAAAAAAAAAAAAAAAGGGGTCAGTCAGTCAGAAATATGAAGCTAGTTGCCCATTCCAAAGCGTAGGTTCCTATGTAGATAATACATTTTTAAATACCTACCAATGTATACCAAAATTTATTTAAGTTATTAACTCATCGCACGTTATTGCTCTTCAACCTTGAAAGTTAATACTAACTTTGTTTTCCAAGAAATTAGGTAATTTATTGAACAAAACACAAAAAATCCAAATTAAAATTTGTCATGATCTCGGAAACGGCTGAACCGGTATATATGAGACTGCGTTGTAGGCAGTGATCAGGTTCTTAACTGACCGCCTGGTTGGTTTTGATTAATTTTCCTTGTATTTTATGATACTTATAAAGATTTAAATTGAGTCCACCTGTTGGTATCAGAAACCCGGCAGGTATATGCTATCTGCTATTCTTTTCATCACCACTGCTACAAAATGGTTGACGAGAACTGGACAATGTTTAAGGCTGCAAGGAACAATTAGATGATACGCAATGCTAAACGTCGCCACATTCTGGAAACTATAAATTCTTCCTCTTCTGCCGATATTTGGAAATTTCTTGGAACTCTTGGTATCGGTAAGCCGCGACATTTAGACCTTCCTAATTCAATTGATTTAGGATGATCTTAACCGTCATTTCTCCTCTGTTTTTACCATGGATCGTCTAACAAAGCAAGCAAGTTTAATATTTGGTCTAACGCGTCCTCGTAATAATCCTTTCCGTTTCATTCCAGTTGACCCGGGAGAGATCAGAAAGATCATTCTCTCCATTAAATCAAAAGCTGTGGGATGTGACCATATCATCCGTGGTATGATCATAACTATTCTGGATCATCTCCTACCTGCGATACATTGTATATTTTTCCCTGTACACCAGAGGATGCCCTTCCCTGTGGCGCAAAGCCTATATTCATCCACTACGTAAGGTATCTAATCCCTCTCTTTCTACCAACTGCCATCCAATTTCTATACTTCCCTTCCTATCCAAAGCGCTCGAGGCCTGTGTCCACAAACTTGTTCATCATAATTCACTAATTAGTCTCTTCAATCTGGGGTCAGGCTCGAGCACAGCACTATTTCCGCCCTCCTTGAAGTGACTGGCGAAATAAGGGCAGGAATGGAAGACACCAAAGTTACTGCTCTAGTGTTGGTTGATTTCTTTAATGCCTTTAATACGCATGTTATGGTCTCTCCCGAAGCATTGGAATGCTGATTCCCTTATCATTGATAACAACAGCTGCGGACCAGCATGCATGTGCCGTAAATGTTTTTATTTATTTATTTATTTATCACAAACACTGCTATCATTACAGGAAATTCCTAATGCGGTAGCGTGGTCCTTAATTAAACTATCTTAAATAACATAACACATACAATATTATTTTTGTGAATTCATTCAGAGAGCAGGAAAATAAATCGATCCTGTCAGCCGTGTCATTCAGTGCGTGCAAGGCGCGCGTCAGTGGCGCTTTACTGAGCAAGTTGGTTCATGCGTGTGGCACTGCTAGTAACCGTGGCTTCCGGCGCCGTGATACGTTATTGTCAGGCACATTCAGACAAAATAATCTCCTTCAAAACACCGGAATTATAGGTCTTACCACGTAACAGTTTGAATGCATATGTGGTTATAGCTAAGTCCCTCCTTGTTCTCTTTCAAATATAAGTTTTGTCAAATGATGGGACGAATCAAGTAGTATTGGATGTTTTTTGTCAAAACTAAGGTGGAGAACTTATTCGCCCTCCAACTTCAATTATATTGTTGTCGTCTAAAAACGGTGACAAAGATAGTAATTTAGATTTAACATTCAATGGTAAGTTTTAGATAACGCTTTGTATTCATTAAGAAAACATTTAAACTGGGAAACACGACATAAATAATTAAATGAGTCATCTAACTTATTAGCGCTGAGAGGTGAAACCTGTTTGTTTTGAATATTACGAATATTGAAACAAAATCTTTTTACCAAGGCGATTATTCTTATAAGTTTGTTTAATTTGCTATATTTTTCAACATCTATTATAGTTTGCAGTGTGTCTGTGTTAAGGTAAGTATTTATTAAATTTTGATCAGATAAGGTTTTATTACTGTGTATCTAATGAATTTTGTGTTTTATGAATTTTTGTTTCAGGTGCTGATTGATCTGCTTGCTTCGTCGACGTCGGTGTCAAGGATGAGCCGAGTGGAGCAGGCGGTACCGTCTCGGGTGAGTATTTGGTTTTATTTGTAATCTTAGGTGTAATTTTAGATTTAGATATATTTTTAGCTTCAGGTATATTATTGATATCAATGGAATTTAGAACTGGCTAATCGTTTTCACTACTCATTAGAAAATTTGGACCTGACCACCACAAGCTATTATTTATTATCTGATTGGCATTTATACCCCTAGAAATGAGATCAGCTGGGTTCATGTCCGTGGGAACATCGCCTCTGTTATTTCTACCACAAACACAACGACAAATGTTTTGAGTTTGGTCGGATCAGCACCATTCGTGACGGCATGTAGCGAATAGACTCAAGGACATTTTTGCAAAGTTTAGCAGCCAACAACACAGCGCAAAGTTCCAATCGCGGTATTGTCATAGGATTTTTGCGAGCTACTTTAGATTTACCAGCTAATAGTCGTACAGTCACGGTTACTTTCCGTGCTTCTCATGTACACACATGCTCCGTATGCCTTCTGCGAAGCGTCACTGAATGAATGAAGTTCTATTAGGTTCGGTGAATCGCATAACACTCGTCTAGGTATTTGTAAATTCAATAAACAGTTCAAATTACTCGCAAATTCTAACCACCTTTCCTCTATTTCTTGAGGGATAGCTTGGTCCCAGTCTCAAAGTCAAAGTCAAATCATTTATTTCAAATAGGCCCTCCTTATAAGGCACTTTTGAACGTCAACAATTTACAAAAAAATTGAATTGATTCTAGTCGCCCCTTCCAAAAGGTAGTTTTCGCATGGAGAAGAATGGGCAAGAAACTCCACCGTTACTCTTTTAAAATGTTTTACAATATTTCGTATAAGTACATTAGTTATATAATTATATGTGGGTTATGTAATAAAATTATATGTCTATTTTTTGTTGTCATAAATTTTGTAACATTTTTTTGCTGTGATTTTTGATACATCTTAACAGCCCTAAGGATCGAATATCTTAAATTGTTATTTTATCATGATTGTGGTTTTATATGGTTGTACAGGAAAGTTTAAATTATCAGTTTTTGGCTCCCACCCTAAACCCAGCGTGCTTGACGATTCACTCATAGTTAATTTGTCTTGTGTACTTAGAGATAAATTTTTGAATAGATTTTGAGAATTAGTTTTGTATTTGCGTAAATTAAAACAGGCTGACTTTAGAACAGAGGATATGGAATTTTGAATATTAGTTAATTGTTTTTCACATTAACACAGTACCCCAAAAAGATGTATGTACTTAGTATTAAAATTATGTCTATCACTTATTTTATTAAAAAGATGTAGTTTTTTTCTTACATACAGCGGTCTCTATGTAACATTTTAGTAAGGTAAATCGTAAATACGTTTTGCTCTCGTATTTTTAATGTCTTATTGTACAGAAACCTGACTATATAAGTAGCTATAAATGATGTAACGATCTGATAAACTGCCTTATGTACCTTGTAAAAAGTGAAATAGCCACTAAATCAGTCAAGATATAAGAAATCAAAGTACGAGATAGTCTTAGTTTGGTTATTTCCCTATAGAATATAGTTTTTACATACAGGAAAATTATTGGGGATGTACATGGAAGAACAAAGAGAATACGTACATAACAAATCTACTCCGTAATTCCCACCCCCTTCATCCCCTTCACCCCCCCCCCCCCCCGGCACGCCCAAATATTGTGGTACCCCGCAACCACCCGACCGCTTTCCACACCCCTTCACCTTGAGTCGCCCGACTAGGATTGGGAAGTGTTCCCAGCGGCGTACGCGGCAAACAGGCCGAGCGCGCCATTTTTTTTTTTTTTTTTTGATCTAGGGCATCTTCCATGTGACCACTAAGGTCGTGGCTGCCAAGGGCCTCCAGCCAGGGGCATAAATGCAAACTATTCTAATTTACAAGCTAAACGAACGCACGCTAAGGGGGGGTACGAACCTCGGCATAGGGCGTTCGCTGAGGGGGGGACAGCAAGAGCTGGGACAGGCTGGATCAAGGAGTGATCATTATTATTATCGGGGGAATTTAAAACTACACGCTCAGCTGCGGCGCGGGCTGGCGTTTCATCGGACAAGCGAGCGCGCCATTGTGTAAATGTTATAAAAGGGATCGCCTCCCTTACAACTCAGTTCTCCCCCCCCGACCCTTGCTCGACGATGCGCCAGCCCGCGTCAATGCTGAGACAGTAGCTTTAAATTCTTCGATTAATAATCATGAAATATCATTGATCCAGCCTGTCCCATCTTGCTGTCCTCCCCCCAGCAACGCCCTAAGCCGAGGTTCGTACCCCACAGGGGGTGCCCTTAGCGAGCGCTCGCCTAGTTTTAATTAGAATAGTTTTTGCCCTTGGCTGGAGGCTTTGAGTGTAGTAGCTTAAGGCAGCCACAAGAAAGCCCGGTTAAGTAGTCATGACCTCATAGGTCAGCTACGAGATGCACTATTTAAAAAAAAATACAACTCAGTTCAGTCATCAGTTAACCACCATTTGAGCAACATCGACGCCGTGTTCTATTGTCTCTGTCTCGTGAACTCGTTGCTCAAACTCGCGCTCCGCCTTACGCAAGTTAATTAAGTTTAAATAGTTAGGATAGTATAGTAAAGATAGTAGTGTTTAAGTTCCTAATACATATCGTTAGTCTTATTAGTGCGTAAGCTATTATTGTGTTTGTAACTGATTCAAAGTGTTTTAATTGTGGATTATATTGTGTACTCAGAAGAAAGTGTGTTATTTATTCGTGGCCACCAATTTCCACCCTGCACCTTCAATAAAGTTACAATTCGGTCCTACAAGATCGGATTGTAGCTTATAGCTTCAAATGATCGAAACCTGTAAACCGTTTCTCCTGGTGTACAAAATTTTAACTCTCCCAAGCCTATATATCTATGAGGTATTGATTCAGTATTTGTTATTTTAAGACCAATAAAACATTATTATCGTTAGCCTCAGAAGTGAATAATAGGCGACAATGTGACGCATTTCGCCTCTATGTCCGCCGAATATATACCGCTTTAATGCACAAAAGTGTGTTTCACATTGCTCTTGTAATTTTCAATAAATTACCTAAAGAAAGGTCGAAAGGTCAATAAATACTGCCTTATTTAAGAAAAGTCTAAAGAGCCTTCTTAAACGAGATTTTTTCCAAACTTAAGACCTCACAGTGACATCAAGTAATACTAATTATTATGCATGTATCTTTAAATATTGTAATAATTCTAGGAATGACATTGAAATAATTTAAATATTACTATTATTAAATAAATAATTAATCTGTATGACATTGCATTAATTTAATATCTTAAAATATTTTATGATTGTTTTTATTTATTAGTTGATTGTGTTTTATTATTATCACTTGAAATATGTAAATTTTTATAACACCGTGTTTTCTGCAAAAATAAATGATTTGATTTGATTTGATGCAGGCCCTCGGTTATTGCTGGGGCTTCAATTAGGGATTAAAACTGGCCCATAGGCGGAGGAAGCCTAGCTAAGAGTTGTTATCGTAATTGCGTGCGTTGTCTTGTATATCGGGTTGAACAGTTACTCCTTTGATGGGTAATTTGCCACAGCATTGTCTCCTTTCAGGCGGCTATCCTTTTGAAAGCACTGGTGTGGAATAAGTGGGTCTCATCGTGGCTGCTAGTAGGCATGCAGGCTAGTAAAAGTGTACATAGGCATCTTTGTGTGCTTCACGACTAAGGCTATTCACTTAGCTGGTGAGTGACTTAACCAGCAATAAATATTGACTAGCTTTATCCAGATTCATCTCACGACGGGGAAAACCTAGTGACATCTACTTCGACAACGGTACCTCTTTCGTCGGTGCCTGCAACAAACTTTTAAAGTTCCTTAAATCTAGTTGCAATTCCTTGGGCGGGCAATTGGCTAATGACGGAATTAAATTCTATTTTATACCGGCGTATACTCCTCATTTTTGTGGACTCTGGGAAGAGGGTGTTAAGTCAACGAAATATCGTCTCAGGCGAGTGTTGGGAAATTGAAGAGCTTAACACCATTAATCCAGATTGAGGCGATACTGAATTCACCTCCACTGACGCCGCTGTCATCCGATGCAGGTGACTGCACCCCACCTGGTCATTGTCTAGTTGTGAGATCTACAGAATCATTCCACTTCTTCACTGTCTCGGTTCCAACAGATTGAGCAGCTACGCTAGCATTTTTGGGCTCGTTGGAGTAAGGAGCTTGTGTCCGAGTTGCAGCAAAGGACCAAGTTGCATACCTGCAATGACGCGCTAAAGTTGGGTTCTTTGTTCATCATAAAGGAAGACCACCAGCCTCCTCTTAAATGGAGATTGGGAAGAGTCGTCGCCGTCCATCCAGGGTAAAATGGAATTGTTCGTGTGGCAGACGTCAAAATCCGCTGGAATCGTCAGAAGAGCTTTTAACCACTGCCCGTTCATTCTGCGTTTGGTTGAAAGCGCCTCTGCTGCTTCCAATGCATGTTCGAGCCTACGCCTGTTCGTTTAGAATGAGCAAATCAATATTGCGTGCTAATTGCTTGTAATTAGATGTAAGGATTATCTATACTTACTTGCCATCTCTCCTTCCATTTTTGTTCGTCATCGAGACAATAATTGTTTGACTAAAATAACAATATGCATCAGCATATTTGGAGTTTCTTTGAAGAGTCACCTAAAATTCCCCAACAGTTTTCCTACATTGTATTTACTAATATTATAAAGAGGTAGAATTTGTTTGTTTGTTTGTAAGTTTGTATGTAGGGGGTAATCTCCGGAACCAGTCGGATTTGAAAAGAGGAATGTTATAGGCTCGCAGACGAAGTCACAGGTAGAAGCTAAGCTGGTATGTAAATAAAAAACCAAACATTTAGAACAAAAAATTGTAATGATTTATTTTAGAATATCAATTTTCTGCCTGACCGTTCAAATCACCGTAATCGGTAGTGAAATATCTGGTATTATTATTCGGGTTCAGTTGGCTCGGGCCGAGCTGTCACTGACCCAAAAAAATATCCAAGAAAGTGATATCTATTCTTTGCCGTCTCCGTTTAGCCTATTGCTGTTCTCCGGTTTTCCTTCAGAAAATCCGGGTCAGAGACCTTGGGAGAGGAGAATTATAGAAAAAGTTCTGCGCATCTTCAAAGGTGGGTCGCAACCCTTTCGGGAGGGTAGAGGGGGCGGAGGGGGTGGTACGCACTGTAATATAGAAAACTTGTGTTAGCCCAGTTCGGCGCTTTTGTAACATCATTTCGGCTGCTGGTGGACGCTGACCGAATAGTCTTGATCACTTTCTTTGTTGTTTCGGAAGGCATATTTCTGGGCTTAAATGTGTCGATTTTGTATTAAATGAGTGTGTTTTAGTTGAGACATAAATGTGATGACAAATAAAAACTTTGGAATAGGTGGAATCAAATTAGGATCATTATTGAAAGAAATTGCAATTTGGAAAAATTTGCGTTGCTAAATTGATGAAAATAGTGAGATACGATTCTATTTTTCTTCATTATTATTTAAGTTCTCTCTTCTATATTATTTACTATCTGTATTATTTACTTCTTCAATAATAAACCAGCCCTTAAGTTGTATAGTCTTCTCCCTACATTAAAGATCCAAAGATTCTTTCCCAAAGCTCTTTGAGGCTTTGATGTTTTTTTAGAACAATGATGACGAAGAATTCAGTTTACGAATCCTGGTATGGGAGTTGGAAGCACAGTAAGGTCATAGGACACCACATTATTACATTATGGTGTCTTATGACTTTCACGCGAAGTCGCGGGCAGAAACTAGTTGTATTAATGACGTTGCTTCAATTTCGATGAGTCGCTTATTTTGATTTCATTAATGCAAAAAGATCGCTCGAGGCGAGTGGGTCGCGCGGAAATTACCAAAAAATTCTTAATTTTAGTGATCAAGAAGTGTTCATCAAAATGTTGGTGTATAAAATAGTTTTAATTGGTTTTGGTAAGTATTTATTTGTTTATTAAAAATAAAAACAAACAGTGAAAACATGTCATGAAAAAAACTCTAGTTGTATTTGCATGTAAATTACAATAAAAAAGCCGATCTCAAGACGAGTCCTAATGAATGTGTGTATAAACTATTAATTTTCATACAAATGAAATTTAATAGTGTATACGTCCACATGTTATCGTTGTGGTGTGATTGTGATATGGTTGTGGTATATGTGATAGGGCCCTAAGGTCCGTTCAATATTCAGATAACCTTGATCTGAGGATAAATAATTGTATTGCTCACTAGCTGACCCAAAGCCCGACAGACGTTCATATTTAAAAATCCTTATCAATAAACCTAATTCGGACTGTTTGGAACATTTGAATACAAAAAGCCAAATCGGCCGTTCACACGTTTACCATCAAACAGCATTTTCATTTTTATTATTTATACATCTTAAGAGGGAACAGGGCGTGCGATTCTCCATACAAATGTATTCCCCTTTTTTCTTCCTTAATAATGCCTCTAGAGTAATCATTTTTTTTTTTCATAAAATCAATGTCTGCTGTAGACACGTTCCTGTTATTTCCTTATTTTCAGCAACGTATTGGTAAAGAAAACATGACCCTCCAAAAATTACAAAAATGGCCCATCTTTACCGCCGTGTTTAGAGGACTACCAGATAAATTCGAAAAGTTTTTAAGATAAAAGAAAATGATAGGACCCTAGACATACTCTTTCTAAAAATTTAAATGTAAAAAATAATTGGATTGGCTCAGTTTTCGAGGAGAAATTAGAGGAATACAAAACCTCGATCTTGTCATTTTTTTTGTGATATAATCGGTCTGAGCTGCAGCTGTCCCTATCGCACTCTACGGAGGCAGACTTGAGGCAAGACGGCGGCAATAGTTTATTCAAATACCTATTTTTCAAATTCCTCGCAGGCCCTGTTCCCTCTTAACTAATATTACAAATGCGAAAGTGAGTTTATTTGTTTGTAACGCTTTCACGTTAAATCGGCTGAATGGATTGGGATTAAAAAAATCGCATGAAAAAAAAATCGCAACCAGGCCCTGGGTTAGGACATAGGATACTTTTAATCCCGAAATTCCTACGGAATCGAGACTTATGCGGGTGAAACCACGGGGCGCAGCTTGTATGAAGGTTAAATCTGAAAGGTTATATATCTGGTTTAGCTGCTGTTGTCTCGAAAATAAATGTCAAATCGATGTATTTATGCGTTAGATAAAAATAACAAACTGGTCTTTAATAAAACGTTGATACGATTCGACTGTTTGGGTTTCTTCACAAAAATCATCATTCTGTTACACCTTGTATGTTATCTAATCTTACTAACCTGTATTATCCCACTGCAGGGTCTATCTTTTTTTTTTCACACGATTCTGTATTTTGCTAGTGCCGACCTGTCCGTTCGGTAGGAGTCAAGCTCGTCCCGCTATCTTCGCCTTGGGCCTGCCGCGATGAACACCTTGTATACGCCCATTCAATAATAAACATCACCTGTGCCATACAACACATACCTCTTCGCATACGGAGTCGGAACAAGCATTGATCACCTCTTTTTTTGGATGGGAATTTATCAAATAACTTCTCCCGCTCTGAGCGGAGAGGGAGGGCGTGTCAGACTCTTACTGACTAAAACCCACCCGTGTTCCTTCAGTTGCCTGTACGTTGCCAGGGGCCACGGTATCCCTTTCGGACTTTCCCGCAACCCCGGCAGGAGCATTGATCTCCCCTACTTGCTTGGTCGCTACGATTTCCTCACGACGTTTTCCTTAAGTATGGTTCAAACATGACTAAAAGAATAACCTGAATAAAAAAAACACTAAATTGTGAAAAATAACTTTAATTTCGGAAGTCGGTGTGTTTGGTTTTGAATTTTCGTTTTTACCGACTTCCGAAATTAGTTATTTTTCACTTTGTAGTGTTTTTTTTTTGGAAGTCGGTTGTTTTTACAATGTATTGAAAATGCTTTTTCGATCGCTTCAGTAGGCAAGCCTTTTTCAAGAAAAGTGTGACCGGGTTGCTAGGGTCCTCAATTATTAAGATAGAGAAATGAAAATGGTATCAAAAGATGCGTTTCTGCAGGGGCTACGACACTGTTTTTTTTGTAAAATGTTTTTAATTTTAAAATTAAAAAAAAAAAACAATTTTTGCCCGTTTCTTTGAGAATTTTTTCAAAGAATCTAAAACTTCTCAAAAACGAAAAGAGATACTTATCGAAAAAAATATCCTGGAGAATTTAAAGGGCTTCAAAATGATACCATTCTGGTTTCAATAGGATTATAATAATAAAAATCCGACACATTATTTCCGGCTGTTCTCGTCTGGCTAACGGAGACTACTTGCATAGGCACAACCTTGTAGCCAGGATTATCCACCAGCAACTTGCTCTGAAATACAGTCTTGTGGAATCGGAAGTACCGTACTATAGGTATGTGCCCGACCCAGTTCTCGAAAATGGCAATATCACGTTGTATTGGGATCGATCTATCATCACTGACAGGACTATTGTTGCCAATAAGCCAGACATAGTGGTGATAGATCGATTAGAGCGTCGCACAATGATTATTGATATAGCGGTCCCGCATGACGAGAACCTCGTTAAAGCTGAAAAAGATAAGCAAATGAAGTATCTTGACCTGGCTCGCGAGGTTGTCGACATGTGGGATGTGGATACAGCAATCATTGTGCCGATAGTCGTGACGGCCAATGGCATAATAGCCAAGAGCCTCGACCAACACCTGAGGAGGCTCTCGCTAGGCAGCTGGATCAAGGGCTTGATCCAGAAAGCAGTACTTCTGGACACAGCGCGTATCGTTAGGAGATTCCTCTCTCAGGAGCCCTGACCACCGGTAGCTTGGACCCTGTTCCCGATACCGGTGGGCTACTATTTTTTATATTTTTAAATGTTTTTGTTTTTCTTTGTTTTTATAAAAATATTTAAAAATGTAAATTATATGTTAATATTTGAAATAAAGAAAATAATAATGTTTATTGCAATTACGTTCTACGAAAAACACATAGTTGAGTTTGAGAACACCTTTAAAGCGAGAAGATTTGAATTCAAGCCTATTTCTATTGACACAATTAAAAAAGCATTCCAAAGTCTTAACATAAAAAACACAGAAGACTTATGGGGGATTTCAGTTAAGGTTCTTAGAGATATTATTGACACAATTACCCCTGTCCTAACAGGCATATTTAATCAATGTTTAGATAGCGGTACGTTTCCTGATTTAATGAAACATAGTAAAGTAGTACCAATTTTCAAATCAGGTACTAAGAGTGATCCCTCCAATTATAGACCTATATCTGTGCTACCAGCATTGAGTAAAATATATGAAAAAATCATGCTAGACCAGATGTCGTCACATTTTAACTCAAATGGAATTTTACATAGTCACCAGTTTGGTTTCACGAAAGGTAGGTCGACGACTGACGCAGGAGTAAAACTCATCAGTCACATTTTGGAATCCTGGGAGAAGTCCCAGGATGCAATTGGCATTTTCTGTGACCTCTCAAAAGCGTTTGACTGCGTTGACCATAAAACACTGATCTGTAAATTACACCACTACGGAATTCGTGGACCTGCTGCTGATCTTATTCTTTCATATCTATCAAATAGGCAGCAAAAAGTAAACGTTAACGGGGCGACGTCCTTGGGGTCTCTAGTAAAGATGGGCGTGCCTCAAGGATCAATTCTTGGCCCTTTCCTATTTCTAGTTTATATTAATGACCTTCCTTACATGATGGCTAACTTATCAGATATAATTCTATTCGCTGATGACACTTCTCTTATTTTTAAAATAGATAGAAAAGATACGGATGTCACACATGTCAATGATAGTCTGGCAGTTCTTTCGAAATGGTTCGCAGCTAATAATCTTTTACTTAATGCGAACAAAACTAAATGTCTTAAGTTCTCATTACCAAATGTACCTCAAGTAGGTCTAAATTTAAAACTTGATGGCAAGAAACTAGATGCTATTACGGAAACTGTATTTCTAGGAATTACTTTAGATTCGAGATTGCAATGGGGCGCCCACATTAGAGCTCTTTCAGGTAGATTAAGTTCAGCTGCATACGCTGTAAGAAAAATAAGGCAGTTGACTGATGTAGCCACAGCTAGGTTAGTATACTTTGCTTATTTCCACAGTATTATGTCTTATGGCGTTCTGCTGTGGGGATCGGCAGCTGACGTAGATTCAATTTTTATTTTACAAAAGAGGGCAATTCGCTATATCTATAAAATGGGTCCCCGCGAGTCCCTTAGAAATAAATTCAAAGAAATTGATATACTAACGCAGCCTTCTCTTTATATCTTAGAAAGTATTTTGTATGTTCGCAAAAACTTGGGACTTTTCAAAATAAGAAGCGATTTCCATAATATAAATACACGTAGTAAACATGAAATCGTGATACCCAAATTTAGATTAACTAAAACTAGTAAGTCATTTGTAATAAACAGTATTCGATTTTATAACAAGTTGCCAAAGACGATTACAGAACTTAGCGATGGAAAGTTCAAAACCCACATCAAACGTGTCCTTATCAAAAAAGCATATTATAAGATTAAAGACTACGTTGAAGACAAGGAAGTTTGGCAATAATTCCTTCTGCACATGTGGCTTCCCTGGTACCTCATTAACGGCATAACTATGTAAATATCTATTAACGGCTCCCAAATTACGATGATTATTTTATTTTATTTTACCTTTTCTTTTTTCTTTTACATACTACCTTGACATAATCTCTTCGTTATTTGACATTATATACCTAAAATATTATATATATATATATTATATATATTTTTTTTTTTATATAATAAATAAGTATTGTTACATACAGCTGTAGTGGCAATTATGTCATTTGGTTTAAATAGCTTTTTATTTTTATTATTTGATTTTGCTTTTATATAGATTCTTTTCTTTTAGAATTTGTAAATGTGAGAACGTTGTAGGCTTAACAGACTGTAGATCTATCGACCATTTTCTATCTTGCTAAGTACCTGGTACCTGTTGATAGGCCTACACTGTCCTCTCATACCTATTAACTCTGTAATTTGAAAGCATTGTAAATACCATTTATTTTTAAAAGAGTAACCATGGAGTTTCTTGCCGGCTCTTCTCCATAGGAAACGACCAATTGGAACCGTGCATCTAGCTTCTGACGTTTCATAAGTGCCCTTATAGGTTTATGTGAAATAAAATATTTTGAATTTGAATTTTGAATTAGATGCTTGTGTTTTGTGAACTCCACTCTACCACTTATCATGATAAAAGGTATGCAAATGAAATAAAAAACAAAAAAATCAAATTAGAATAAGCAGAAAAATCAAGTAAAAAGAAAAATAATACAAAACTACAAAAAGAAGGAGCGCTCTTACGTGATGTATGCGAGTGAGTTTGTGTGTTTGAGTGTGTGTGTGTATAATAGTGTGAGTGTGCATTGTGTTGTGTTAGGTTAGGTTTGGTTTTTAGGTTAGCCCTGCGACAATGTCTTGGGATCGGAAGAAGTCAGGTTTCTGCTTCCTCCACTAACAATTTTGCTACCGCGGTCCTTTTAATTATAGGACAGATTATGGAAGCGAAGATACCAAAGCCTCAATGTCGTCGTAGGTTTTATTTGTAAGCCAACCGGTCACAGCCAACTTACAGTCACGGAGTTTCAGAGGATATGTAACTCTTTATTCAGAAGGTTGTATAAACGAGAAGATTGCCTTTCGTACTGCCTCTCAGCAAAAACGGATCTGACTAGGATAGTTGGAGCGACTAAGTAGTTTCTCCTGCTACTGATACTCGGCTTTGTGGGGTCGTACGGAAGGGATGGTAAAAGGTAAAGTTTCCTTACAGACAGGAGGTCAGAGGTTAGGTACATGCTTTGGGTTGGGAATCTATAGGGTTTAAAGAGCATAACCTTAAGGAGAGAACGCTGCGCCCTCTCAAGTTATATATTTTTTATTTTTGTTGTCCCACCGCAGCAACGTGTCGCAATGTTTTAAAAGTCCAAACTAATTTCCTAACCCTTTTCATGATCAGTTCAGTTTGCATGTACCAGGATAGACGCTGGTCAATCAGGTTTTCGTTTATTGTGTATTTAATAAAGGGTATACGTTTACCCCTTTTGGAGAAACCTTTTTTAGCTCCTCTGATTTTTAAGTCATAGTTTCAGCCGAAAGACGTCCACTGCTGGACATAAGCCTCCCCCCAAGCACCTCCACTTTGACCGATTCTGTGCTTCCCGCATCCAGCCAGGCATTTAAGTGCTTTATTGAAATAAAATCATTTTCAATGCGCCGGAACGTCATGAGACCATGACTTCTGTGTTTTTTTTTTAACTTTTTAGTTGTGGTAGGTACTTAACCCACTTGAGGGGCGAGCTCCAGCCGGGCGTGGACTTGACGTGTTATGCGGATGACACGCTGGTCACGGCCCGGGGGAGCTCGTACAGGGAGGCAGCGTTGCTGGCGACGGCTGCGGTGTCACAGGTCGTGACCCGCATACGGCGCCTAGGTTTAGAGGTGGCCCTCAGCAAGTCGGAGGCCATGGTCTTTCATGGCCCCCGGCGGGCGCCGCCGCTGGGATCACATATCGTGGTCGGGGGGTCTCGAATCGCTGTCGAGTCCACCATGAAGTACTTGGGATTGGTGCTCGACAGCCGGTGGGATTTCGGCCCCCACTTTCAGCGGCTGGCGCCCAAATTGTTGGGCGCGGCTGGGGCGCTGTCAATGCTGCTTCCCAATCTGGGGGGCCCGAGCGCCGCCTGTAGGCGGCTCTACGTGGGGATCGTGCGATCGATGGCCCTTTATGGGGCCCCGATCTGGGCGGCTGACCTGACGGCCGGCAGCATCGCTGTCCTGCGGAAGCCACAGCGAGCGATGGCCGTCAGAGTTATCAGGGGGTATCGCACGATCTCCTACGAGGCGGCTTGTGTACTGGCCGGATCCCCGCCCTGGGACCTCGAGGCGAAGGTACTCGCGTCACTGTATCGGTGGCGCGAGGACTCGAGGGCGCGAGGCGAGAGGCTGACGCAGCGACATTTGGAGCTGCGTCGGTCACAGCTTCGCGCAGCCCTGGTGGCGGAATGGCGGGACAGGCTTTCACGCCCTACCGCCGGCCCCGTCACCATCGGGGCGGTCCGGCCGGTGCTCGAGCGCTGGCTCGGGAGGAGGCACGGTTCCCTGTCGTTTCGGGTGACGCAGGTGCTCTCGGGGCATGGTTGCTTCGGGAAGTACCTGTGTCGCATAAACAGGGAGCCGGACGCTCGGTGTCACCACTGCGTCGACTGCCGGGAGGACACGGCTCGGCACACGCTGGCAGAGTGTGCCGCTTGGGAGGAGCCGCGCCGTGCCCTCATCTCAGGTGTCGGCAGTGACCTGTCGCTGCCGGCCGTTGTCAACTCAATGGTCGGCAGCGAGGAGTCCTGGGACGCAGTGGTATCCTTCTGCGAAACAGTCATTTCGCAGAAGGAGACTGCGGAAAGGGAGCGGGAGATTGCATCCGCTAACCCGATCCGCAGCAGACGCACCGGGCGTCGGCGGAGGGCGGATAACGCCCTCTTCCAGCCCCCCTAAATGGGTCCAGGGGCGACGGATCTGGGGAAATCCGTCGCCCCCTACTCCTTAGGACCCGAGATGGCGGCGCGCAGTGTTCCACGCGCGCCTCTCAATGACGTAAGGGGGGAGTTTAACACCTCACTCCCCCCTTAACTCGAGGTGGCCCGCAGAGGCGGGCCGGCGCTAGCCGGGGATCGCGGAAGTCGCATTAGATCCCGTGATCCCCGGTGCAAGTGTGAGACGGAACACCGGGGTGGTTTTAGTCAGTAAGAGTCTGACAGACCCCTCCGCCCTCCCCAGGGCGGAGGACATCCATGAGGATTTCCCCCCGAAAAAAAAAAAAAAAAAAAAGGTACTTAACCCACAAATCCGTCGCCCCCTACTCCTTAGGACCCGAGATGGTGGCGCGTAGTGTTCCACGCGCGCCTCTCTATGACGTAAGGGGGGAGTTTAACACCTCACTCCCCCCTAACTCGAGGTGGCCCGCAGAGGCGGGCCGGCACTAGCCGGGGATCGCGGAAGTCGCATTAGATCCCGTGACCGGTGCAAGTGTGAGACGGAACACCGGGGTGGTTTTAGTCAGTAAGAGTCTGACAGACCCCTCCACCCTCCCCAGGGCGGAGGACACCCATGAGGACTTCACACAGTAATAAAAAAAAAAAAAAAAGGTTCTTACCCCATACAAATTAGCATACTTGGGTAGTTTTTAAACTAGCTTCAATATTACGTATTTTCCCCCCTTATTGGATTTTTTAATCCCGGTAGTACGTTCCCGTGATCTCTTTGCTGAGCAAAAGTGAAAAATAACTTTAATTTCAGAAGTTGGTGTCTTTCGTTTTTTGTCACTTAACCAAAAGGCTGATCACATATCCAAAACCCGAAAATGTTAACAAATGTTTAGATCAAATAGACGACCACCAATCTTCCGACAGCCATTTAGTAATTTGATAACCTGTCGAATAAGCAAAAGGAAAGGACGTGCTGGACATGTTACTTTTTGTTACGGTATTAATTATTTCATCTCCACTGTTAAATGTAATAAATAAATAAGTTAAAAAAGTTGCACTAAATAACACAATACAAAGTGAAGGAAAATATCGTGACGAAAACGGCGTGTCCTAGTCTAAAATCGAAATCAATGCGAAGATTAGTGACGTCCACCATTCGGACTGAGCCCGCGTTTTGAATTACAGCCCACTGCCTCTCTCGGAGAAAAGGTCAGAGTCCCCGTAGTGAGACATTTCAGGTTTATTTGTAAGCAAAAAAGTATCAACTATTAAATTCGTATGCACGACGACACATCGAAGCTACCCCAAAATTTCCAGTACCTATTTATAAAAGCATCTCTCATTCAAACTTTGCAACTTACCTACTTGCTATTATTACGAATGCGAAACTGTGACCGGATCTCGTCGCTAAATAATAACAGCAGCATGGGTCGAACGAAGGTTATGCTGCTTTTGTCGAGGTCGGTCCGTGGATGGGTGGCCATCCATTATATATCGAGACACCTCCGTGCCTCGGAAAGCAAGATAAGCAGTTGGTTCCGGCTGTCATTTACAGATCTTTTACAGTCGTTACGTGTAGTCAGAAACTCAGAACCAGTCTTACCAAGGGGTATCGTATTACCTAGTAACTGGGTTGTGGAGGTCAGATGAGCAGTCGCTTTATGGTACATACTGGTATTCAGTTACATCCGGTTAGACTGGAAGCCTAATCTGCGTTCGCAATTTTTTTCCCAAACATGTAAACAAACATTAGTTTTAGGAAAAACAACTGTTATGCTTACACATAAGGTTCAGTTTGCGCTAAACTTCATATTTTTTATGACTTTTATTCTGGTAGTACGTTCCCGTGGGATAATTTCAGACCTTAACGCATGCGAAGCCACAGGCAAAGCTAGTATAGAATACGAGGTCAGATTATACTGGAAATGCCGAGTTTGATGTTTCGTCGTGTACGTACCTACTTCTGTGATGACATCAGCATCATCATCTTACCGAAATTAGTCAATGAGTCAACTTGCCTACTCTTTGCCGATGACCTAAAGCTGATTCATGTAGTGAAGCAGAACGCCCATGATGAAATACTTCAGAGGATTTAGATCGAGTCACTAAGTGGGGGGAAACGTCGAATCCTACTCGGCTGGGCAGTGTTCGGGAAGCTACGCAGTATCTTCTCGTCCCACATACCGCAGTGTCTCAAAATGAAAGTCTTTGACACCAGCGTATGTTACCAGTGATGACTTATGGCACTGAAACTTGGTCGCTCACAATGGGCCTTATTAGAAGGCTCGAAGTCACCTAAAAGGCAATGGAGAGGGCTATGCTTGGAGTTTCCCTACGTGATCGAATCAGAAATGAAGAGATCCGCAGGAGATCCAGGGTAACCGACATACCCCGAAGAATTTCCGAACTTTAGCGGCATTGGACAGCCAAATTGCTCGCAGAACAGGTGGCCGGTGGGACCGAAAGGAGCGGAGTTTGGAATGGCAACTGCGTACCGGAAGACGTAGCGTTGGAAGGTCCCATAAGGTGGACCGATGATCTTGTGAAGGTCGCAGGATGCGGGAAGTACAGAGCAGGTCAAAGTTACGGTGCTGGGGAGTCCTATGACCAGCAGTGGACGTCTTTCGGCTGAAATGATGATTATGATGACTAAGTGGAGCCAGGAAAATAAACTATATTTCAACGTGGCGAAATGCTCTGTGGTTTCGTTCAACAGCGCCCGCGCCCCGCTTCACCATAAAAAACAAAATAAAATTTATTCAAGTATAAAGTAAAATTATGATTTAGATTCATTACAATCGAGTAATGCCTGATCTAGGTTTATGAAAACCTGTATTTCAGGCCATCAATTTACATCAAACATTCAAAAAGAAGACGACAATAAGTTTATTAGAAGCTAAATTAAAAAGAAGATATAATATTTTCAATGACTTATAGAGCAACTATTTGGGTATATTATTATAAATCCAGATTATCTAAGATAACTAACGAAAAATAAAATATATTATCTGATAAATTAACGAATAATATTAAAGTAGATAAAGTGGACACTATTATTAATTATATTAGAGTAGGTAGATAGAAGTTTTATTTTAAAATTTCTAGTAGTTTTTCCGTGTCTGCATAATTGAGTTTTGCTAAATATTCCTGTACTAGTAGGTTACACCTATTACAACTTAAACTATAACCCCCTTATTTATTAAATTAAATTAAATATTTGTTTATTGATGGCAACTAGGCCCAATTGTTAGTAACATTGTTCTTAAAAACTATTGTTAGTAAACAAACACAAAGACAAAAACCAAATAAAATTGTAAGGTTAGCTGTGGGGTCTTCTGACCAGCACCTCCACAGCGTGCGACAGCCAAGGTGCGTCGTACTTTTCTGACAACATACCTAGGATGCTGTTAGAACTAGACCGCGCCATTGACAAGATTGAATTTGTTTTTTTGCGCATTATGGCGTAAAAATCATCGGTATGCGCAAAAGCGAACATACCGGACGCACTACAATAGCGCGGCAGTCCCAACAGCACCCTGAAGCAGTTGTTATATTGAATACGCAGGGCGTCTAGCGCTCTCTTAGTATGCCTTACCCACAGGCCGCTCGTGTAGAAAGATTGGCAATACGCTTTAAACAGCTTAATCTTTACCTCAATACTACAACGAGCGAACCTGTGTATCAGCATGTTGGCCCTGACCGCTAGCGCTCTGCGCTCACGATCTATATCGTCATCGTTTTTGAGATCTTCGGTTAGAAAGTGTCCCAGGTATTTAAATTTGTCAACTCTTTTGAGTGGCAGCCCGTTCAGCATTACAACTGGGTCGCTGTGTACACGTCCACCGGAGGCCCCAAAAACCATGTAAACACTTTTTTTGACATTGTATACAAGCCCATGATTCGCGACATATCGCTCACACACACGTAACAGCTCCCTGATCGAGCCGGCCGTCGGGCCCAGCAGCACCATGTCGTCTGCATAACTTAAGTTATTTACACAAACGTTGTCAATCCAGCATCCGACACGCATGCTGCTAAGCCCGGCGATCAGCCCGTTTATGTACAGGTTGAAGAGCTTTGGCGAGGTCAAGCCACCCTGTCTCACCCCGCACTCCAATCTATACGTTTCGGACAGAGACCCAGCCCATCGAACACAATTAAGCTGATTTGTGTACCAATATTTAAAGATGTTCAGGAGTTCGATTGACATGCCCGCTTCCCTCAACTTCCCCCACAGGACATCATAGGCCACAAGGTCAAAAGCCTTGGAAAGGTCAAGGAAGCAGGCATAAATGGGGGTATTTCTATCCGTGTAATATCGGACAGTCTGCTTGAGACCAAGAATTGCGCCTTCAGTGGAAAGCTTGGGCCTAAACCCAAACTGTGCGTCATGTAACTGTAAAATATTACCTAATTCTTTATCAAGCAAACTGTCCAATACTTTCGCTATTACAGTGGCAAGCGATATAGGTCTGTAGTTGGACGGATCAGAGATATCACCAGTTCTGTTCTTTACAATGGGGACCACCACTGTTTTCATCATGTTTGTTGGCAAGTACGAGTGACTGATACAGAGCGTGAAAAGCATAGCCAGTAACCTAGGCAAATGCACGCCTGCATGTTTCAGGTGCTCAATACTGAGACTGTCATGTCCAGGTGACCTGCCTTTACACATTTTCAAAATAACCTTAGTCACCTGCTTGGAAAATTCAAAAATTCAAAATTCAAAATATTTTATTTCACATAAACCTACAAGGGCACTTATGAAACGTCAGAAGCTAGATGCACGATTCCAATTGGTCGTTTCCTATGGAGAAGAGCCGGCAAGAAACTCCATGGTTACTCTTTTAAAAATAAATGGTATTTACAGTGCTTTCAAATTACAGAGTTAATAGGTATGAGAGGACAGTGTAGGCCTATCAACAAGTACCAGGTACTTAGCAAGATAGAAAATGGTCGATAGATCTACAGTCTGTTAAGCCTACAACGTTCTCACATTCACAAATTCTAAAAGAAAATAATGTATATAAAGAAAAGAATCTATATAAAGTAGAGTATAAGGAAGAAAAACAAGATAGAGACTTACCCAGACAAGCCTCCGCATTGACACTCCCATTTGATGGCCCCAGTGGTGACGACACTACAAAAAGATCCTTGAACATGTTGGCTACATCCTCCGCTTTGTCAAGGCCCCGACACTCACAGGAAGGCCCGGCTTAAGGTTAAGCTTATTAGTTGACTTCCAAAACTGAGCAAAGTTTTTCGATGACCTTTGCGAAGCCAAAATATCCATTTTAATTTGGTCTTGGTTTTTCTGGCACCATTTAAGCCTATCTCTAAAAACTCTTTGGCTCTCGCGCATCTCATCCCATACTCGACCGAACTGCGGTCTGCCAAGTTCTACCCAAACCTGATGCCTTATCCGAGCCTCCCTGTAAGCCTCGTGCACATGCTTGTTCCATCCAACCACACGACCTTTCGATCCAGTCTCTTTCTGCTCACAGGTCTGAATAGCTGACTCCGATAACACAGACACAATGTCACTGTACAACTTGTCCAGTTCTTTTCTATGCTCAGTGTTATTACACATTTTATCAGCACAACATGATAAAAATTGCTCGGGAAAGTCACTGTCTCTAAGCTTATTATTACACAGATCATGGTACCTTCTGATCTGACTGTTATTACGCTCGCGCCATATCACTTTGTTAAGGCTTTTTTCTGCAATTTGCTTTGTTTTAGGCATAACAGTGCTTAGATTGCACTCAACAGTCAAAGGCAGGTGGTCCGACCAGAAAACACCATAGTCTATGCTTACACTGTTAACAGACTGCCAGGCTGCCCTAGTAACAATACAGTGATCAAGCCACCGTCTGCTTCCATTAATATCACTGATATATGTATAGTTTTCAGCTTTTCATGATCGGCGCATATCCATTGTTGGTCAGAGCAAAAAACACATAATTCTTTCCAAAAAGGTTGATTAGGAAGCGAGTTAAAATCACCTAACATAAATATGGCTTCTACCTCACTGTTACTAACTATAGCATTTATTTCACTTAAACAATCAGTGAATTCAGACATATTTTCTACATTATCTGTAGGCATGTACACACTAAACACTATAATAGATCGGTCGCACAAGGACGCTTTTATAGCCGTAAGTCTCGTACTTTTGCACTGCACTAACGAAACCGACTGAAAAATGCCTTTTCTCCGTAATAAGGCCACACCGCCGTACGGCCTCCCTATAAGAACCTCCGCAAATGTGTCCACCGCAGACTTGCCCGTGTACTCGAAGTTCTCATCAATAGTTCCTAACAATGGTATATCGTGGGGCAGCAACCACGTTTCTTGAAGCGCCACTATATCGGCGGTTTTACAGATACGTCTCACACTTTCAAAAGAACGCTTAATGGATTTACAATTGAATGTAACCATATTGCATAGCTGTGTTGTCTTACTGCTTTTGGGATCCATTACTATTTAATTATTTTTTTCATCGCATTATCATGTATTATGATATCTTTAGTTTTCCCATTAAAGACCACAAAGCGTCTAAAACAAATGCCTTCGGGCCACAACGCATCATTTAGAAACATATGTAATTTGTTTCTTGAAACACATAACTTGTATGAGTCATAATATGTTTCCTTTTTTGCACGAATCTTCTCTAGAGTAACCTTTTCTCGAGTTTTGTTCCAAATAAAATCTATTATGTCCGACTCTTGTGTTTGTTTACAAACGTTAGATATGTAAATGGGCAATACAGTCTCTGCTGCTCTGAATTTAGAGTTCAAATCAGTTGTATATGTCCCCGTTTTACTAATAAACTTAGCATTAATACGCTTCTTTTTATGAGATACCACCTGCCTGTTGTTATCGGTACCGTACACTTTCTGCTTCGAATCTCCACTTGCCTTAAGAACGTCTGCCATCGTTGATTTCGTAGCAAACTGGTTTTGTAAGCTAGTTTGATTAGTCACCTCATTATCGCTCGTTTGGGTTACATCTGTACTGGTATGACACACGCCAGCTGTGAGTGCGCACACAGGTGTACAATCGGTGTATGAAACCGCAGCGCATGACTCAACGTATCCGACTTCCGCGTTATTATTGCAAACAGACGAGTTCTCCTCGTTTGAATCCGCAGTGCCGACCTCCACGCGCGAGTGCGACGGCAACGACAACTCAACGCAGTGTATTGGCGTAAGCGAGACAGCGTTACTAGTGACGCTAAGATCCCGTTTCGCGGGTGACACACCAGCAGCTATTTTGCTATTATCATCATTTTTTTCGTCTACCGACCAACCTGACACCATATAATTGTGAGGCAAACCCGTATTTATATCATGTTGCATTCCCACAGGGCCACTATCGTAGTGAAAACTACTTCTCAGACACGCACCTCTTTTATTATTTATTGTCATTCCCGTACCTTCTGCTAAGTCTTTAGATTTATTTAATGTCGTTTAAATCTTCTCTAGAAACATAGTTTGTTTTTATGGCCTTCACCTCTTGTTGTAGCCACACAATATCCTTAAGTAAACGAGTTGCATCAAGGTGGTCAAAGGTGACAGGAGGGAGCCTATGTAGTTCTCTCGCCACAAAGATGGGTAGTTTTTCTGGATCTTCCGCATCCGTAGATTTCAGCAGCTCAACAATATCTTCTAAATCCCGGTTGGTTTTACCGTCCTTTCTACGCCGCTTCATTTTCTTGTTTGATAACGCTTCAAATAATAACTTTTTGGCCGTTAAAATTTCATCCGAATCAAATGCTGTATTGCAAATTCTGATCAATGAAATTTCATCCATCATAGTCATTTTATTATGCACAAAAGCTAACACTTCATTTATCACTATGTTGCAGGTGCAACATTTTACATAGATCGAGGTCATTGCCCTCACACACTCGTACACTATCGGTCAACGACTTATCGCGAGCGCGGTCAGCTGACAACTGATTTATAATTGATTAATTATTGATGATATAGAATTGAACTGATTTATAAACCCTGCTTAAAGTTAAGTAATGATTAGCACCTGTTTAGCCATACATTTTTGACGTTTAAACGTTTCTTAACTTTAAAACAACGTTTATGAATAAGAAGGTTAATTTTTAGCACTCTGTTAAACTAGTTATACAAGTAGGGCCCTAAAAATAAATAAAATCGATTAGCAAAAGCCCTTTAGTCTGAGAGTTGGCAGAAACCAAATCTTTTCTTCTCCTATCTGAAGGCATTGGGTTAAAATAAAGTTCAGTATATTGAAATAAAACCACATTCAAAACAAATAATTGACGTACTGTTAGCACCTTACATGCCATATAAAGCTGATGTGTAGGAAATCTAAATGGACGTAAGGTACCAACCTTTAAAACTGCTCTTTGGGCGCGTTCTAGGTGTAGTAAAATAAATTTAGCGGCACCAGGACGTTATGCAGTAGGTAATAATAGATTGACACAAAGCCAAACAAACTTGTCTAGTTAATTTTAAAATTCAGAAATTTTACGTATTTTTAAAAAAATGTATATAAGTTTACGCACTCTGGTGCATAATAAATCGATGTGTTTGCGGAAATTCAGGTTTGTATCAATCGTGACGCCTAGATATTTGATATGATCGATTTTAGTTAAAGTGGGACAAGTGTATGCAATGCCAGCATAATGAAAATTGCAATCGTTATGCGCTTGAATGTTTAGATAAGTAAGCGTTGAATTAGTGTTTCTCTTTGTAAATAATAGGCACTTGGTTTTATCTGTATTTAATGTTAAAAGATTTTTATGAAACCAATAAGACACAGTATTAAAACCATTTTGTGCTAGTTCACAGAACTCGGCCTTTGATTTAGCTGCAAACAGTAGAGCTCTGTCATCCGCATATGACATAATTACACCCTTTTGGAGTGTCAGATTGCATAGGATGACCTAGATTAGATAGATTAAATACAAAGTAGGACCCAAAATACTGCCTTGTGGGATTCCATAACAGCTATTCTTAAGTTCAGAACTCATGCATTGACCTATTCTTACACACTGATGGCGGTCGCTCAGGTAATCAGTCATAGTTGCAACTGTAGTCCCCGTAGTCCCAGGATATCCAGCTAGTACAAAAGCAAAGTATAAGAAATTGTGTCGAAAGCCTTGGCAAGGTCTAAAAATATCCCTCTTCAAACCTATCCAGGTTTGTGCTTCTAACATTTGTCAGATGGTGAACAGCTTGGCTTGTTGATCTTTTAGGCCTAACACCAAATTGATGATCAGAGAGTAATATATTATTTTAAATAGTTTACTAATCTACAGTTTATAAATTTATTCAAAATCTTTGACAGGCCGGTCTGTGACTACGGCTTTTTTAAGCAATTTAGGAAATATTCCTTTTGTTACATAAATGAAAAATGTGAGTCAAGGGAGGCGCAATGACGTATTTAAATCTTTTGAGTGTGCTATTAGGTATGTTGTCACATCCTACGGCACAAATTTCCTTTAATCCATTTATTATTCTTACTACTTCATTAAACTCAGTATCTAACAAGAAAAAAGAGTTTTGCATATGATTGTCTCAGTTTGGCTTTGAATGGAAAAACATCTATTAGATAATAAGGTTTTTTCTGCTAATTTTTTTCCTACTTCAATGAACAAGTTAAACCACTTCGCCATCATTCTGGTTGAATGTTCTATCGCTTTTGTGAAGATTAAACCTTGGCTTTTTTAATAAATAATTTGTATGTTCAGGTTTTTATTCTTGTATTGAATATGGTATATTAATTTGGTTTAAGCTTGAATGTTATACTATTTTTTTTTCGTTCCTCTATTTTTTTTTTTGGCAGCAGTGTTGTGCTGTTCACACTCTTTCCTTCCAATCTGTTCTTAGAAGTGAAGACTTTTAATTGGCTGTCAGTCTCACATACTATTTTTTATTCTGTTTTTTTTAGCTGTAAGTCGTCCATAGTTAATAAACAAATAAATAAATAAATAAATAAAGCCATCGAGAGATGGTATATTGGCCGTTGGTTTGGATAGCCAACATTCTGTTAGAACGATAATGTCGCAGCCTATATCAAGATTTTGTAACAGAACTTGGCAACCGTTAAAATTTCGTGTAAAACTGCGCATATTTTGTGTAAGGAGAGTCAATGTCTTATCCCCAGGATATACTATGTTTTTGCACTCCTCAACATCACAGATTTTAGCTCCAGCCACGAAAAAACCATCTAGATCGCAGATAAGCTGATTGGCCATAAAAAATATTATATGTAGAAGATAACCTACTATCTATGTGCTTAATTAACTAGGTAGACGGCGGCGCGTGGTACCGGGACACGACGGCTCCTAACTCGACAAGGAAACTCTCAAAGTCAGCTAGGCTCTAGTTGGGTGAGAAGTATGCCCCTATGACGACCACGCCATCCACAAGGGCGGCAGCCCAGTCACGACCTCGGGAAGGGTTTACAAGAGTCCCGCCAATGATGGCCACTAAACCGTCGATGTTCCCCACCCAGCTATCACGGGGATGGACAAAATAAGGCTCAGCGACCACCGCCACGTGAATCGACCACTCCGCCATGCTCTGGAGCTTTGATTTTAATGTTACTTTGTTTTTATTTTTCAATGCGTGTGTGTTTAGTTTAATTTGAGATCTCCTGTGCTTGTCTCAATAAATACTTTTTCTTTCTTTCTTTTTTTCTTTCATAAAGATTCTGAGCTCTGGCACAGTGGTTGATGTTGCCTTGGAGGAAATATCAGGCAGTGCCCGATATTTGAGAGAAGTAGTAGTAAGCCTACATACTGCAGAGTGCGGCAGGTGCTATATAGGGGAAGCGCTCACGACTGGCCCTCCAGCCATTCATTCATTGAGTGTTCTACGGACACTCAAGTAGAGCGGACGTGTGTATAAGCAATATTATTGATCATATGTCGTTACAATATTTCCGAGTGATCTGTGACTTAAAAAACAATTAATTATGAGGAACATTTAAGAATTAAGTATGTCAAATTGTAAAAACAGCCCTATCCCACCACCAAGCAGCCCTGCCAGCAAACCTGACATACCTCACAATGCAACTGAAGGAAAAATTCACGCAGTGGTCACTAGTGAGATTAGTAAGTTCTGGTTGATCTCAATTGAATCATGCCTGGATTAAGTTTGTACCATTGCTCAGGAAGGAAAGCTGAACTCCAAGCAAAAGCTGAGGATCAATTCGCTATCGCGCAATGTTGGACATGGCGTATCCCAAATGGCAGTTTACTACCAGGACTTGAAGTTAAAGGCCCAAGAAAACAAAACTCTAAGCTAGTGTTGAGAGAAAAAGGTACAAAGGCAACCTCACGGATTGCCTCGAAAATTTCAAGAAAACCATTAAAGCTAGTATTCAAATAATTACTTGCGCCCCAATAACGTCAGCTCTATTGCAATTTATCCAACGGATAAATTAAAATCAATTGACGACACTAAATCTCTTGTCCAAAAAATTATATCCCCTAAACAAATGAAATTGCACGTTAGAGGATTGCTAAAAACTAAAAACGGACCCGTTTTTATCAGCACGGAGACCAAATACGACATAGGAAATCATCTCAGCTAAGTAGTTCCGGCCTGAAAGTGGAAGAACCCCATAAGAGAAGACCAAGAATTGTAATCAAACTCAAACTCAAACTCAAAGCATTTATTTCAATTAAACCATTTACATGCACTTTTGAATTGTCAAGGGGTCAGTCAGTCAGAAATATGAAACTAGTTGCCCATTCCAAAGCGTAGGTTCCATGGACACTCTTTTAAATCTCAATATTGTTACAAAATATTTGTTACATCCTTCATGTTGAAATTATACATGTGAGAACAATGAAGAGACATGGTCATAAAAACGTCCGTAATAAAAAGATAAAAACAATTTAAAAAATACAATAAATTAAATAAGCCGTGGCAGATAAGAGATGACCAGTCCCTACTGACGGCGCCCGTTCACGAACATGACGCATGGATCAGCACCGTTTAGCTCAACTATTTTGAAGGGAACTTAACGATCCAACACACACGCCACCACCAGCGAGACATTTGAGTGAGCATGACATACTCTCAGCCGCCAGGACACATTCAAGTCAATGAAAGACGTACCCAGTAAATGGTAGCTTTATAGAAGGTACATGGTCACAGTGCTCGCACATGTGTTATACTATTCAAAGATAGTTTTTGCAATCTTCAGCAGCTCCAGCAATATTTTCGAAAGTAATTGGAATACCGACCGTTTTAAGTGATCAAGAAGTTTATGATTGCATCTATGAGCAGAATATAGCCGACAAGCTGCCAAGTTTGTCCCGTGATTCTTTTTTGGCGTCTATCAATTTAAGTCACAAGTCAGGTAAAAAAGAGGGATCTACGTGCAACTTTATTATTCAAGTAACTGCTAGCATAAGAAAGGCACTTATAAACCAAAATCAAGTGTTCATTAACTGGTCGTTCTGCCCAGTGAGAGACTTCACACTTGTGACCAGGTGCTTTAAATGTCAACAGTATAGACATGCTGCAAAGACTTGTCGAGAGGCTAGCTATACGTGTGGACAGTGTCGAGAACAAGGTCATCTGGTGAATGAGTGCACTGAACATGCTGAACCGTCACATTGTGCAACATGCTTGTGATTTAAACCACAAAACAGGCGATCAAGAATGCCCTGCAAAGAAAATAGCTGAGACAAGATACATCAATTTTATAGATTATAATGAGGTCGCGTAAGATCGCCAACGTTTATTTATAAGACTTATTTAATTTATGTTTTATATTTATTTGAATATTGTCTTTTACTAGTTATTATGTATAACACATAAAAATAGTTTTCGTTTTTACAATTCGTATTATAAATAAACATGCAATATTTATATTTTGTTGACACGGTAAATTTTTCTGTATAAAAAAATAAACGCGACCTTATTAAAAATGTCACAATGTCGAATCATAATACATAGAACACGTTGCAAAAATGTCTTACGATGATGCAAAAAAAGTAGCATAATATGTTTCTTAATTTAAATAAAACCATAATTAAAGTAGATAAATTATTTACTATTTGTTTATAGAATCTTCGATACTTAATACTTATGTACATATAAGCACTTGAGTGTGATACCTGAGATACAGGTTTATTCCTAGTTCAGGTAGAATCCAACAGTACCTACTTATAGTTTATGGCCCTATTTTGTAAATATTTATGTAAATCAATTATTTCAATAAACAATCAATCATCTCACCACGCTTCAAAGCTTAGGATTGGATGGTTTTTTATCTTAGAAGTAGCCTTCCTCTGTGCCAGGCAATTAAGCCAAGCCTCTGGAGGTGGCATTAAACATGTCTCCGTTTACTGTCCGGCCAACCCGACTCAGCGAACCCGCCGAAAGTTATCTCCTCGGTGACTACTCCTCAAGGAGAGAAACATGCGCCGCTTTGGTGCGCCTACACCGCAGCGGCATGGTCGCGTCTTCTGTCGATCGATCAGGAGCGATCTCGTCCCGGTATCTCTCTTGGTCTAGTCTCTCACTGGGACCTTTCCGGCATGAGCAACTCTACCGGCAGAGCCCCATGATCATTGAGACGCTCAAGCCCCACCACGAGACAATGTCGAGACACCCTCGGTGGAGATTACGTCCTAACCTAACCTAACCTAACCTGACATTGTCAGAACTGAATAACCCTGAGACAGCTTTTGATGCGCCTTGGCCTGAGTAAAGGAAGAAGTAATGTCTTCAAAACTACATTCGTTTTAACTGTGGTGGTAGTAGAACCAGCTGTTAAAACTCCGCCCCCCCCTTTACGTCCTACTGTTTTACCAAATGAAGTGGCGGTTTAATTGTGGCAGTAGACTAATGGCGTGACTGATGACTGTGGCGGTAACTGTGGAGGGACCAGCTCCCAGATATTTTTGCCCAACATCCTTTATACGATAAATTTAAGGGGTCGTATAATAAATAAGTCATTCTCTTGTCCTTATACCAATTTATTTGTGGCTGTTGCAACATGT
Source organism: Xanthia icteritia (assembly GCA_949128155.2). Classification (NCBI taxonomy): domain Eukaryota; kingdom Metazoa; phylum Arthropoda; class Insecta; order Lepidoptera; family Noctuidae; genus Xanthia; species Xanthia icteritia. The sequence continues at coordinate 3,758,729 of OY855862.1, read as the reverse complement.
CTTTTTCTTCCGTACTTCTCTATCAGTCGTCATCTCGGCAGTCACCCCCTTTCTAGCCATATCATCTTTCACACAGTCCATCCATAGTTTCTTTGGTCTTCCTCTACTCGTATGGCCATCCATATTTATACTCAAAACTTTCCTGACGGCATTCCCCTCTTTTCTCCGCATAAAATCTGTGATGACAATTAAGTATCAAGTAAGTTTTTTCCTGGGAATTACGTAAGACGAGAAATTACAATGGGGACCTCACATAACATCTCTTGCGAAGCGGCTAAGCTCGGCCGCTTATGCTGTTAGAAAGATAAGACAGTTAACAGACGTAGAAACCGCGCGATGGGTCTATTTTAGCGACTTCCACAGCATTATGTAGCGACGACACTCGGGTCTGGCTGCTGACATTGAATCCATATTTATTTTGAAAAAGAGAGCCGCCAGAGCCATTTATAATCTACGTCGCCGCGAATCTCTCAGGGAACTATTTAAAAGGATTAATATTATGACGGTACCTTGCCAATGCATTTATGAAAATATTATGTATGTAAGAAAAAATCGACATCTTTTTAATAAAATAAGTGATAGACATAATTTTAATACTAGAAATAAAGATAAAAAAGATCAACCATTTTTCAAATTATCTAAAGTATATACATCTTTTATGGGTGTTAAATGTTATAACAAAATACCTTGTGATATATTATTGCAATTAAACGAAACAAAATTTAAAACTCATATTAAAAGTACACTTTGTAAACAAGCATATTACAAATTAGAGGATTATATCCAAGATAAGGATGCTTGGAAATATGCTGGTCCTGCTCCATAGGATAATCTAGAATTTAGACAAAATCAAACTGGTTGCTAATTCATTTGTAAAATTTATATATTTAAAAAATATATAATATTACATTGATTTTACATTCTGTGATTACTTCTTCACACACTGACTTATTAATTGTAAAATTTTAGAAAATCGTCTACTTTACAATGTTTGTAAATATGTGAGCATCTATCACATAATTTATTTATCTATTGTTGCTTCATTTTTAATTCTTAATTCTTTTTACCTATTGTGGTATAATAATTTTATTCTAGGTGCATCGTCCTCACTTATAATTATACATATAACTAATGTATTTATACAAAATATTGTAAAACATTTTAAAAGAGTAACGGAGGAGTTTCTTGCCCATTCTTCTCCATGCGAAACTACCTTTTGCGACTAGAATCATTTCAATTTTTTTGTAAATTTTGACGTTCAAAAGTGCCTTATGAGGTCCTATTTGAAATAATGACTTTGACTTTGACTTTGCATCACATTTTGAAGTTCAATTTTGAATATTTCAGCCGTTTCTCCAGCTGTGAGTTCAGCCGTCAGGAATCTTGCTTCGATTTCAACTTGCAGGTAAAATATTTACATTCATATTCATACACACTGAGGTTTTCATATTGTACCACGTTAATTTACCTTTTAATATTCCTGCCAACACTGAACAGATTTGAAACCTAGCAAGAACGCGTGAACATTCTAGTTTTGCACATAATATTTACCTACTTAGTCTTATGACTTCATTCATAAATGGGTGATACTATTGTGCTTGTCGCAATATCGTCATTTATTCAAACTAGGCTGAAAATCAGAATAACATAGGTCCCCCAAAACGCCCGCCCTTTTAGATAACCATAACCACTTCCTAGTGGTGCAACCAACTTCCCACCAGCACAGCCGTGCCGCTGGGGAGTTTAGTCTGTTCAGTTAGAAGAACTTAATTCTATTCAATATTATGCAAAGTAATTAACGTTTAAATTAAGTTATTTGCCATGTCAGCTAGGACGCGCCATTATACAAAAAAAAACTGTACTCAAGCAGAAACAAAAAAATTAAAAACATTAATGGACCGACTACCTTAAAAAGGTGTCTAAGGTTGACTGGATGCAAAAGACGAATGCCTATCTCCTATATCCACTATTCCTTCCGACGACTGCGATTTTCTTCCTCTATTCGTGTGGTTAGTGACTATCCTGGTGTCAGAGTTTTAAAGCCGCCCATTGGCCTCTGACTTGGCTTCACATGCCGTCGAGAAATATCTCTCCGGCATGCCGTTTCCTCACGATGATTTCCTTCACCGTTTTAGAAGCAAGTGATAATTATATGTACAATACGCATATGAATCCGAAAAGTCAGAGGTGCGCGCCTTGGTTTCGAACTTAAGAGCTATGACTTGTCAGTCCGACGGTTACACCACTAGGCTATCACTGCGATAGGTTGAGTTGATGTTAGTATAAAAATAAGATAGGACGCCTTCAGGCTATATGGAGCGACGAACTTCACACGGTGACTGGTAGCAGCTGGATGCCAATTGCCGAGGACCGATTAAATTCCTAGTAATTGGAGCGATATGTTCAGCAGTGGACTGCTATAGGCTGATAATGACAGACGACTGCCTAATATCAATTTCCTATATTCATTCCAGTGGAAGCGAGTTCACATGTCTAGACGGCACATGCATTAGAGCTGGTGCAGTGTGTGATACCTACTGGGACTGTCCTGATGGCTCCGACGAAGCATTCTGCTATTCAAGTACCAACTCGTAAGTAATCTTTTCTTTCAAACTGATTGTACAATCTTACCATATGGCCACAAGTTACACGCTCAAGCGATAGGTTCGCATATTGCGACAGCGACTGTGGAGAAAACAAGTTAAAGAAGTTGTTTAGAACATGGCTCGAGTCACCGCGACGTAACTAGCGGAGCGACTGTGGAGAAAACCAATTAAAGAAGTTGTTTAGAACATGGCTCGAGTCACTGCGACGTAACTAACGGAGCGACTGACAGGAACTGGAGATGCGCGCGCGTCTGTTGATGCAAGTTAAACCCCACAGCGACAAACAGTCTCACCAAGGGGTATATGTAGGTGTTACTCAGTAAAATATCTGTATCTAAATACATCTGCATCTAGTTAGACTAGACGTTTACTTTTTTCACGATTCGTATTATTTTGTGACGGCGGCAATGCTTTTTAAATGCTCGTGTTCATAGCATCACGAATCGTAAAAAAAATACGGACATAATATGTTAAATCACGTATCGTCTTTTAAAAATCACGTTCGTCAAAAAACATGAATCGTGATTTTTTTGTGATGGATCCGTTAAAGCGCTCGTCCAAGACTGAACTCTGAATCACAAATCAAGTGTGAACATCTATTCGGACATTTTGACGAATCGCGAAAAAACTCGTTTCCGTATGCAATGTGAACGTGCAACCGTCATGAAATATAGTTTTTTTTTGACGAATCGTCAACGACGGGTCCCGTGTGAATGAGCTGAAAGTTGGGAAATAGCTAGATAATACTTTGTGGATTTAATGTTAATAATGAAATGCCGATTTTGCGATCCTAAATGTTTGATTGAACACTCTCATATTGCGCCTCTTTTTGTGAAACCTTAATCATTCCTATTTTGGGAACCGATGTTCCACAGCAGCGGGCCCACGACGGAGCCCTGTGGAACATAGCAAGACATATCGCACCGGTCCCCGCCGTCGCGTCTCCTGTAGGTGACACGGCGGAGGTAGCGAGGCACCCTATGGTACCGCAATGTCTCCCGAATACAACTCAATTCTCAATTCTCAATTCTCAATTCTTTATTGCGTACCATAATAACTCCAGGACAGGGTATGCGTTGGATGTTGTCCTGAACGTTTACGTACGCCCTTAAAGAGGCGACAGAAGGAATCAGGGAGGCGTTGGAGATTCTGCTTGATCGCACGACCTTGGAGGAGACGACGAAGTTGTGGGTTGCGAACAGCCGTCTCCGATCCGAGATGGAAGACGACTGTGACTGACGAGAGTGACTGCCAGCGACAGGCAGCTCCCGCGGGCACCGGCCCCCTCCTGCTGTGCTTTCGTCGGTTCGTGCTCCACTGCCTCGTCGGACTACGACATTGAGCATCGCCATCTCGGAGGTCGTGCAATCAATGAGAATCTTCACCGCCTCCCTGATCCCTTCTGCTGCTTCTTTAAAGGCGCGTGTAAAAGAGCCCTTCAGGTGGCCGGACTTGGTAGCAAACTTCAGGAAAACGTCCACGCCGTCCCACACTTGGCGGTTGAGGCAGACCACTCCCGGGCCTGACGGGATTTCGGCAACCTCGTCGGCCACGACCGATCTAAACTGAGCACGCTTTGCGGCGTTGGCCTCCGCCTTCGTGCCCACAAGTGAGACCGTGACCCCTTCCCGGCTCATCAATCGAGACCCTGGATGACACCCCGGGGTCGCGGGCTCTCTCCGCTGATTCCTGGCGTATCAGGACATTTGAAGCGACCCTAAACGTCGAGCTGCTAGCATCGGAGTGGAAGCACCGCCCGCCACCGCGCAACCCCGGCCTCTCCTAGCCGTCGTTATTTTAGCAGCCGACAGGTTCTCCTCGCTTGAGGAAAGACCCATCGACCCCGTTCGGTCCGAATCTCCTTCATCACGCGCACGCTTCCCCCAAAATTTGGAATGCCCGCGCGAGTCCTGGTCAGACATACTTCCGTCGTCTGAGGAACGGGAGCTTCCTCAACTATTGTTGCCGTTGCTGGCAAGCGGTACCTCCGCCAATAAAATTGGCACGTCACTCATTTCTTTATTTTTTATTAATTTTATCCACTTAGTTCCCACGAGTAGGTGGTAGGTATACATGTAGGTAAAAAATGTCCACCGGGCAGAGCCTAGATGGCCGGGTTAGCTATATACTGCAGAGTGCGGCAGGTTTTCTGCAGGGGAAAACGCTCACGACTGGATTCCCTCCAGCCATTCATCCTCTCACCGCGATTCAGCTTAGGATTTAGTGATTTTTTATCTTAGAGGCCTTCCTCTGGGCCAGGCAATTAAGCCAAGGCCCCGGCGGCGGCATTAAACATGCCTCCGTTCGCTCCGGCCAACCCGACTCAGCGAACCCGCTGAAAGTTCTCTCCTCGATGACTACTCCTCAAGGAGAGAAATACGCGCCGCTTTCGTGCGTCTACAGCGCAGCGGCATAGTCACGTCTTCCCGGACCTCGTCCCGGTGTCTCTCTTGGTCTGGTCTCTCACTTGGACTTTTCCGCCATGAGTAACTCTACCGACAGAGCCCCAAGATCATTGAGACACGCTAGCCCCACCACAACGATTACGTGAAGACACCCTCGGTGGGGTCACAGTTCTAACCTAACCCACCGCGTTTACTGCGACCAATTGTCAGAAAAGGTCAGAAAGTTAAAAGAGGCAAAATTATTTAAGAAAGCGTGCATCATTAGAAGTGCAAACAGTTTTTAAAGGAACAGTAGTAGGGATATTGCCCTAAATGAAAGTCATTTTTGTCTATCTTACTTAAAAAGAATATTCTTTTTCCAGAAACCTGTCAGAAGCTACAGTTTCTCATGAGAGATATAAAAGACAGAAATCATGTGGGTAAGTGAAGTTCTATCCTGTTTTTAAGTACTATAACTATATATTCTGTACTAACCGATCTAAACATACCATGGTTAACTGTTGTTACCATAACCTGCATTTTAATGAGCTTGTTCATAAAATAAAAAACACACAAATGAATGAGCAGACTACTGTTAGTAGTTCTTTTAATTTGAAACAGTCTGAGCATCACAAAAAGGGACACAGGGTGTCGAAACTCTTCTTAAATTAAAATTAGGTGAATTAATGTTATGTGCATTGCCTTATTCAGATAATGTGTATGCTGAAGAAAACGATTACATATTTTGTAGTTTAAACAACCTAATGCATATTTTGACATGTCGTCATAGTGACCGTTTATTGTATTTTGATACTAACAATTTTGTTAGAGATTTTGTATTAATTCGGGAACATAATTATGTTTCTTCCCAAGAAAAGTCAACATGTATTGGCTACTTTGTTAGCTTACAATATACACGCAGTTATTGATAATTTAACTGAGACTAGGTTAAATGACGAAACAGTATTATCTAGTATTTCTAATAATACTATAATAGATTCTTTAAACATTTAGACTCGACAATAGAGAAGCATAATAAGAATATTTTACTGTATCACTAAAATATTAATCGCTTCTCTGGCAAAATCCTAGACGTGGAATTGTTAATAGATAAATATCAAATAGATATCTTATGTTTTTGTAAAACCTGGTTAAGACCGGATAGGATGCTTTTTAATGTAAATAGTTTTTCAGTTGCCAGTGCGTATAACAGATCCTCAATAGGTGGTGGTACCTTGATATTATGTAATAGTTGCTTCAGGCATAAGGAAAGGAAGGATATCACTGCTTGCTCTGTTGATCGCTTATGTGAGGTAGCATATGCAGAGGTTGAGGGCCATACTTTCCTATGTGTTTATAGACCACCAGCCTCAAACTTGTCATATTTTTAAATAATTATGGAAGAAATACTAAGTAAACTTTTTAAAGATAATAAATTAGTTTTTGTTTGTGGTGACCTAAATATTGATCTATTAGTTAGCTCACCCGATAAATGTAAGCTTATATCATTGTTTAAATCATTCAATTTAAAATATATATTTAATGAAGCGACTAGAATAACAGCAACCTCAGCTTCATGCATTGACAATATATTTACTAATTGTAAAGTACAAGACTCGTGCTTAATTAGTGGCGTCAGGTCTGTCCAAACTGGTCAACTTGTATCATTTGACTTAGATAAAAAGTTGCACCTAGATAAAACCATTGAATTAAGACCTCTCACTTAAAATAAATTGAAGAGATTTAATAATAATGTTGTTAGCAATCTCTCAACTGCTAGTTTTGATTCACAAGACCCCAATATAAACTACGGTACATTATTTTCTACAGTATGCCATGAATTCAATAAAGCATGTCCTGTAAAAAAAGTAACCATCAATGCTAAACCAAAATTTAATGAATGGGCCACTGCTGGCATTAGAAAAACCAGAGATATTTTATATAATTTGTACTACGAGAAATCATTAACTTCTGATCAAGCCCTTCATAATTATGTTAGAAACTATTCTAAGATATTCAAACGAGTCTGCGCCCAAGCTAAATCTAAATTAATAAGTAAGAAAATTAGTATTTCAATAATAAAATAAAAGCTGTGTGGCAGGTAATAACAAATAACAAAGAAACTGGAAACACAAAACAGCGAGATCAGAATGAATTGTCTCTAAGAATTGATAATGAAACCATTTCAGATAAGTTAAAAGTTGCTGAGACACTAGAAAATTTCTTTACCAACATATCTTTTGATTTTGTAACCTCTACCCCAATAGAGGTTACAAAATCTCTCCCGTCATCATCTATATTAGCTGAATCTCTTCTAAAAGAAAACTTCAGTAAGGACATTCCAAGTTTTGAATTCAAGCCTATTTCTATTGACACAATTAACAAAGCATTCCAAAGTCTTAACATAAAAAACACTGAAGACTTATGGGGGATTTCCGTTAAGGTTCTTAGAGATATCATTGACACAATTGCCCCTGTCCTAACAGGCATATTTAATCAATGTTTAGATAGCGGTACGTTTCCTGATTTAATGAAACATAGTAAAGTAGTACCAATTTTCAAATCGGGTACCAAGAGTGATCCCTCTAATTATAGACCTATATCTGTGCTACCAGCATTGAGTAAAATATATGAAAAAATCATGCTAGGCCAGATGTTGTCACATTTTAACTCAAATGGAATTTTACATAGTCACCAGTTTGGTTTCACGACAGGGAGGTCGACGACTGACGCAGGAGTAAAACTCATCAGTCACATTTTGGAATCCTGGGAGAAGTCCCAGGATGCAATTGGCATTTTCTGTGACCTCTCAAAAGCGTTTGACTGCGTTGACCACAAAACACTGATCTGTAAATTACACCACTACGGAATTCGTGGACAAGCTGCTGATCTTATTCTTTCATATCTATCAAATAGGCAGCAAAAAGTAAACGTTAACGGGGCGACGTCCTTGGGGTCTCTAGTAAAGATGGGCGTGCCTCAAGGATCAATTCTTGGCCCTTTCCTATTTCTAGTTTATATTAATGACCTTCCTTACATGATGGCTAACTTATCAGATATAATTCTATTCGCTGATGACACTTCTCTTATTTTTAAAATAGATAGAAAAGATACGGATGTCATACATGTCAATGATAGTCTGGCAGTTCTTTCGAAATGGTTCGCAGCTAATAATCTTTTACTTAATGCGAACAAAACTAAATGTCATAAGTTCTCATTACCAAATGTACCTCAAGTAGGTCTAAATTTAAAACTTGATGGCAAGAAACTAGATGCTATTACGGAAGCTGTATTTCTAGGAATTACTCTAGATTTGAGATTGCAATGGGACGCCTACATTAGAGCTCTTTCAGGTAGATTAAGTTTAGCTGCATACGCTGTAAGAAAAATAAGGCAGTTGACTGATGTAGCCACAGCTAGGTTAGTATACTTTGCTTATTTCCACAGTATTATGTCTTATGGCGTTCTGCTGTGGGGATCGGCAGCTGACGTAGATTCAATTTTTATTTTACAAAAGAGGGCAATTCGCGCTATCTATAAAATGGGTCCCCGCGAGTCCCTTAGAAATAAATTCAAAGAAATTGATATACTAACGCAGCCTTCTCTTTATATCTTAAAGTATTTTGTATGTTCGCAAAAACTTGGGACTTTTCAAAATAAGAAGCTATTTCCATAATATAAATACACGTAGTAAACATGTAATACCCAACAATTGTGATACCCAAATTTAGATTAACTAAAACTAGTAAGTCATTTGTAATAAACAGTATTCGATTTTATAACAAGTTGCCAAAGACGGTTACAGAACTTAGCGATGGAAAGTTCAAAACCCACATCAAACGTGTCCTTATCAAAAAAGCATATTATAAGATTAAAGACTACGTTGAAGACAAGGAAGTTTGGCAATAATTCCTTCTGCACATGTGGCTTCCCTGGTACCTCATTAACGGCATAACTATGTAAATTTCTATTAACGGCTCCCAAATTAAGATGATTATTTTATTTTACCTTTTTCTTTTTTTTTTCTTTTACATACCTTGATATCATCTCTTCGTTATTTGACATTATATACCTAATTTTTTTTTATTTTTTATAATAAATTAGATTTGTTACATACAGTTGTAGTGGCAATCATGTCATTTGGTCTAAATAGCTTTTTATTTTTATTTTTTGATTTTGCTTTTATATAGATTCTTTTGTTTTAGATTTTGTGAATGTGAGAAAGTTGTAGGCTTAACAGACTGTAGATCTGTCGACCATTTTCTATCTTGCTAAGTACCTGGTACTTGTTGATAGGTCTACACTGTCCTCTCATACCTATTAACTCTGTAATTTGAAAACATTGTAAATACCATTTACTTTTAAAAGAGTAACCATGGAGTTTCTTGCCGGCTCTTCTCCGTAGGAAACGACCAATTGGAACCGTGCACCTAGCTTCTGACGTTTCATAAGTGTCCTTGTAGGTTTATGTGAAATAAAATATATTGAATATGAATTTGAATTTAAGATCGTGTCACATAGTATGAAGGTATGGGGGAGAAGACTGCGAGAGGAGAGTGAGATTACCCCAAATCAGTTTGGAATTATGTCAGGTCGAGGAACAATGGACGCCACTTTTGCACTCCGCCAATTGTACGAAAAGTAAAGACGTGCACACAAGAACTTGCACATCAGCTGTTCATTGATCTGGAGAAAGCGTATGATGTGTTGTGGTGGAATTTGAAAGATAAAGGTTTGCCCGGGAAGTATGTAGAGTTAATTTGTGCTATGTACAGTCAATCTCGTACCTACGTCCGATTGGCTGCTGGCAATACCGATGAGTTCAATGTGGCTGTTGGCTTGCACCAAGGGTCGGCTTTAAGTCCTTAATTCTTCGTGTTGATTATCGACGCTCTGACGTCGGACATACAGGAAGAGGCACCCTAGTGCATGCTGTTTGCCGATGACATTGTTCTTGTCGGTGAAGATGAACCTGAGATCCAGAGCAGATTGGAGGAATGGCAACAGGAGCTTGAGAGTGTTGGCTAGAAAATAAGCAGAATCAAAACTGAACATATGTACTGCGACTTCAGCGGTCTCTCCAGTTCTGGAACTATAGCGCTTGATCGCACGCTTCTCCCAGTCTGCTCCGACTATCAGTATCTTGGTCCACTCGTGCAAAGCGATGGCAAAGTAGATCGGGCGGTTAAGCACAGAATTAACACTGGATGGATGAAATGGCAGCTGGTCACGGGAATAATCAGAATGTTGGGCCACAAAAGGGATAAATTAAAGGCAATTGCATCCAGGTGTGATGATAATGCAAAAAAAAATGCTAATGATAATAACGATAGAGTGGAGTGGTGTTACACGAATAGATAGAATAAGAAATGAGTACATAAGAGGAAGTCTGAAAGTGGTTGGAGGAAATCGGTTGTCATAGTATGGACATTTGATGCGGATGGATGAGGAACGTTTTGAGTATGAATGTCGATGGCTATAAGAGTAGGGGAAGACCAAAGAAACGATGGATGGACTGTGTGAAAGATGATATGGCTAGAAAGGGAGTGACTACCGAGATGACGACTAATAGAGAAGTGTGGCAGAAAGTGACATGTTGCGCCGACCACAAATAAATTGCGATAAATGCAGGAGAATGATGAACTATCTATTCTGTACTATAAAAGCTTCTGTCCGCCACTTCGTTCGCGTGAAATTTCTTGTTTGAAAGTAAAATATATTTACGAATATTATTTGTAAAGTCAAAGGGAGTGCCAGTTTTTGCATTTTTATTTGATGAAATATTAAAATCGGGTTTGATTCGCTGGGAATCGAAGCGAACCGATTTTCAGACAGAAGCTATTACAAAAATAAAATAATGCATTTATAAAGAAAGAAAAGAAAGAAAGAAAATACGTTTATTCTGCACAAACAAAACGCACATTTAAATAAAATAAAAACACAAAATACACAAATACAAAAGTAGCCAAAAGCCTCGTATTCAGCCAACAAACAAACGCTATTTATAAAAATTGATTCATCGGTTGATGTCAAGGCCACAGACAAAGACAATATTGGGTAATTACTGTAACAACACATATTCTGTGGTTGCGACATTGGCAAATAACAACAAAAACAACAAAAACAAAATGCCGATTGCAGAGTAAACTACTTTTGTAATAAATAATAAGAAAAATTAAACTGTGCGTCGCATCTGTGCAAGATGCAAGGTCATTGCTCAGCACAACAGGTCATTATATTGTCCTCCAAAATTGAAGTCAGGCGCCTTCGACCCCTTTCGAAAAAATGCGAAATGCGCCAGTAAAGCGGATTTCGCCTTGCTTGAAGTCCCATCTCAAACACAAAAAGAACCGGGTTCGATTCCTGGCTCAAGCAGAACCTTTTTCAATTGACAATAGTTAGTAAGAAAATGCAGTTTTATTTTCCTTCAAAATTTAGGTCATCGTTCCTTTGAGCACATTACCCTATACCCATAGTTTCGAATCTTTGATGTGCTCTCACAAAATCATGTTCATTTACGTGACTAACATATTATTATGCCCCATACTTCCAACTTCGCAACTGACAATTTTTTTTGGTATCAAAAGTTTTTTTTTCAACTTTAACATGTTGTAATTTTGGACTCACTATTGGAGCAGCGGACGCTCAGATCTCTTATGCACTAAGGGCAAACTATTATTGTTATTATTTTCAGCCGGTATAAAATAACTTGTTCAAACGAACGCCAATGGAGTAAATTCTCATACCTCTCCTGCAAGAGGATTACACCAAGTATCTTGGAATATAATAATCTGGATAATAATATGAATATAGCGGGTTGTTATGTCATGGGCCAACAGTTGCGCACAATGTACCACTTTTTGTCTCTGTAAACCCAAAGGTTGACTGGGAGGAACTGCCTATAGCATTAAGTGCGCCTACATTATGTGTGTTTGTTTAAAAATTAAATAAATGTAAAGGCTACTAAATAAAAAACCTCAAACTCAAACCATTTACAGGCACTTTTGAATTGTCAAGGGGTCAGTCAGTCAGAAATATGAAGCTAGTTGCCCATTCAACAAGAGTTGTCTCAATCCAAATTAAATCGTTGCTATATTAATGCATAAAGCCTTTATGGACATACGGCCTATATCAGCGGGGATCAGGCAAAATGAAAAAAAATACCACAAGTACAAAGGTTCCATTCAAAGATATTAAGAATGATAACGTACGCACCTTGGTGTGTCTTAAACAAGAGACTTCATCACGACCTCTGCAACAAAACTGTAATAGAAGAAATCTCAGAAAGGACGATAACTACAAAGAGCGAATCACAAAACATCTTATCACTAAATCTGATGAACACCCAAACAGTCGCTACAAGACTAAAAATAAAGATTCCTCAAGACCTTATTAAAGAGGCTGTAAGAATAAACGGAGCAGTCACTGGACAGCTTCAGTACAAACGCGTTAATAATATCAAACATATTGCTGAACATCTGCAAGAATGATAGATTACAATAAAAAAAGTTAATAAAAAACATTAAAAATCGCCCGCCGTACTATCACGGCATCATTTTAAATTATACTTTACAAACTGAAGAGTGATTGCAATTTGCAACTTTTTAAGTATTATTAAAAACGAAAAAAATCGCAACACTTACCTTTTTCCAGAGTTTTTCATCTGACGTTTTAGTAGGTACTTATTACCTCTAATATTTCTGCCTTTTCGTTTTCCAGATTATACAAGTGGAAGTGCAGAGACGGTACGTGCATAGCCGTTTCCGGGAAGTGCAACGGCAAGTATGACTGCCCTGACAGAAGCGATGAGACTCACGCCCGGTGTAGGAATATCAAGTAAGTAAGCGATATACAATCTTATTAAATTATAATAATAGTTGAATTCCCTGAATGCGGACTCAGATGTGATAGGAGACGAGCCTATTGCTATTAAACGGGTACAAATACAAATCCAGACTCCAGACTGCTACTGAGGATTATCTACCGATAATTGCAATAATTGACGTGTTAAAGAGGTAAATACTCACGGAAATAAACAACACTTAATTTCAAACATTATTACATTTCAATACTTTGCCTGTGGCCCATCCACAGGCAAAGTATTGAAATGAAATAATGTAGGGAAAGACCAAATAAACGTGGATGGACGGATGCATGAGGTAAGACATGTTACGCCAACCCCCAACCCGTTTTTGTAACTCTAACCCGTTTTTCTAACTATTCAGACCGCTGTGCAGCTGGGGAGTTTGTTGCGCCACTTCTTTTTCCCAGCTAAAGCACTAGGTAGTGGTGAAGGGCGGGCGTTTTGGGGCGACTGTCTTATGTAATTTTGACCTTCGAAAAGTGCTGATTCTCAGCCTAGTTTGAATAAATGACTTTTGAATTCGAATTTGAATTTGAATTCGTCGTCGATGATTCAAACAATAATTCTTGGAAAAGAAAAAAATTGAAAACTTTTATAATTTGAATTTTAATTTACTGGACTAAAATCGACATTTGGTGTCGACATAAAAATAACTTTGTAAAATAATCTAGTTACCGAGTTACTCGCACCACTGAATCATCTTCTGCAGGAGGTCCTTCACTGTCGTCGTTTAAAAAAAGGTTGATCGAAGCTGATATTTTTGTCTAGCTAATTAAAAATCAGCGTTCAAATGTGATACTAATTCCCTTCATTGAGTGATTGCGTAAGAATTTAACCTGAATAGGGTTTGTTAACACTTTTAACAGATACATACTTTGGGAACAGAATATGTGCAGCAATGGATTGGCGTATTTGTCTATGATGCCGAGAAAATCAGAACCATTTTTCTTCCTCAGCATGCCAATTGTACCTGCGAAGTGTGTCCTACCACCGTACCCTGATCACGGTACCTACGTGGTAATCAACGATCCGTACGGAACCCCTGGCCAGAGCTTCGAGTACGTGCTATTGGATGTAATTTGTAAACAGGGATACGAAGTGGTTGGTGATACCTTGTCACTCTGCGTGGACGGGACTTGGCATAAACCCATACAAAAGTGTGTTCGTAAGTGTTTTATTTTATTTATTTAGGAATAAAAACAGTATTACGTTAAGTGGTGTACTGGAGTGGGTAGATAAGCTATGAAAGTGCGCTCGGCGTGTTTGAAATAAACAAATGAACAAAACCCGTCAATCTTCCCATTTCTTTTAATATTTACCTACCACAATTTTTACTTCCCCAGCATTCTGCAGGCTGGATCCCGATGTCTCCGTTAAATATTACTGCCAGGTCCCCAACACCCATGATTACCACATCTGCAATCATTCCTTGCCTTCGGGGACTCGCGTCAAGACCGATTGTAACGCACCCATTTACGTCTCAAGTGGTCCGGTCCTTCCTATGATATGTCAAAACGATGGAACATGGGACCGTATTATTAAATGCAAACCAGGTACGACCAAAACAATTTTTTATTATGAATCTTAAATCGTAATTCCACCACCACCCCTGATTGTTTGCCACTCATAGCAACCAGTCAGGAAGTAGCTAATATTAGGTCTTTACCTATGAAATTGCCGTTCTGCAGTACTGGCCATTTCAAATCAAAATAATTTTTGTTTGGCTAAGAATTCTAATTTCAAATTAATTTTATTTTAAAAACATGTTTTTTTTTTTCCAAAAGTAGTCATTTGTTTATTGATATGTGTTAAATTTTCATCGCATTTCAATCTTTTTCTTCATCATGGATACGTTAAAAATTCGAGTAATTATGGAATATGAGTACCGTCGTGGCAGCAACGCGGTTCAAGCGGCACGCAACATCAACGACGTTTACGGAGCTAACACTACAAACCAACGCACCACCTGTTATTGGTTTGCCCGCTTCCGTTCTGGAAATTTCGACCTGAAAAATGAACCTCGCGGTCGTCCCAAGGCTTTGGTCGACAATGACGAATTAAAGGCGATTGTGGAAGCTGATGATACACAATCTACGGCTGAATTAGCAGCAGCTTTCGACGTTAGCTTCAAAACAATTTTGGTCCATTTGCGTCAAATTGGCAAGGTAAAAAAGCTTGACAAATGGGTGCCCCACGAACTCAATGATCGCCAGCGCGAAGTACGCGTTGAGACGTGCCTTGCACTGCTCAACAGACACACAAATGAAGGAATTTTGAACCGCATTGTTACCTGCGATGAAAAATGGATTCTGTTTGATAACCGCAAGCGCTCAGCAAGTTGGTTGGATCCTGGTTCAGCACCTAAACAATGCCCTAAACGAAAACTTACCCCTAGAAAAGTGATGGTCACTGTTTGGTGGTCTAGCGCCGGTGTGATTCATCACAGCTTCTTACCAAACGGGGTGAGCATTACTGCAGATGTGTACTGTGAAGAACTGAACACAATGATGGAGAAGCTGGCACATCTCCAACCAGCATTGGTTAATCGCTCGTCTCCGCTGCTCCTGCACGACAACGCGCGACCTCATACTGCACAGCATACGGTCTCCAAGTTACAAGAACTGGGGTTGGAAGCTCTCCGTCATCCGCCCCACTCACCAGACCTTGCGCCTACAGACTACTACCTTTTCCAGAATTTGGATAACTTCTTGGCGGGAAAAAAAATCAATACCCGAGAGGCAGTACAAAATGCCTTTAAAGAATTTGTTGCCTCCCGTCCAGCTGATTTCTTTAAGAAGGGCATCAATAAACTGCCACTGCGTTGGCAAAGATGCATTGATTGCATGGGTGATTACTTCGATTAATACAAATAAAAAATACATGAAAAAAAATCGTTTTAATATTTTTTTCATACAAAACGGCAATTTCATAAGTAAAGACCTATTATTATGTCCTCCAACTAAATCCCTACTAAGGAGGTTTTTCACTCATCGAACGCCCGCGTTTCGTTTATTTAGAGAGTGCTACAAGCGTAGACAGGCTACAATGGTCTCTGGCGCCTGTTGGTAAATATTTGTGAAATGGTCATAGAAATTGTATTGAAGTATATACCTACTACCTAGCTAGACCATAGATGTCAATATTGATACGTCTTTAGAGAATTATAACGCTGGAGAAGCCTTGAGCATGTTAGGAAAACAGCCTTCCGTTGCGACTTTTGAGTTAACTATGTTATTGTTAAGTCTTTTCAAAAATGAGTTCTGACGAGGACGACGTGTCTGCTGTTCTTAGCAATAGTAGATTTAGTTCTACGAATAGAAATAGATTTCGTCGTCGGACAACGACGACGTTTGTTAAATAATTAATTTTATCAGGTGCTCTGCGCCATTTTTGATATTTTACAAACACATATGTAATATTGTTAGCTAGCCGCGCCGTTGAACATAAATAACATACATGTTTGCCGCGACGAACGAATAACACCACCAGACTCCGCCTGTGGCGTTTCATGATATTTTTTGAGTTTTAATGCGATGGGATGCGGAATTTTAATTTTCTTACGTTTTTTGCAATTTGCAGGTCAGTGTCAGCTTGTATCTTGATTAAAATATGATTCGCGACCGTCACAAATATGGCTTTACAGAATTATAATCATTAAAATCATCAATACAACTCCTTCTGTTAGAATAATCCTAAAATGTCATGATTTCATGAATTAGTCATTCAATAGGATTGTATGAATTTAGGGAGTTGTACTGATGATTTTTATAATTATAATTATATACGGCCGCGAATCATATTTAGATCAACATACAACCTGATACTGACCTGCACATTGC
Organism: Xanthia icteritia; assembly: GCA_949128155.2. Taxonomy (NCBI): domain Eukaryota; kingdom Metazoa; phylum Arthropoda; class Insecta; order Lepidoptera; family Noctuidae; genus Xanthia; species Xanthia icteritia. The sequence continues at coordinate 3,742,036 of OY855862.1, read as the reverse complement.
AAAAAACGTAAGAAAATTTGAATTACGCGGGCTACCCTGACGCTTTCGCTTTAAGTGCATGATAGGGATCATAACAGGTCTTCAAAATTGAACATCGTTTTTTTTTTATACAGAACTTACCATTAAGGTTTCAGTTCTTTCTTTAGCTTTACAAAACAGTCGAGTCTTGTAAAGCTCTACTTTACTTTAACAAATAACATTATCAAACAGCCGTAAATCAAGTTTTATATATCCATATGCGCGCGGGTTTTTTATTATTTTTTCAACATGAGAAATCTCCTATACCTACACATTCAACTACGATGTTGTAGAAAATTAATTAAATTCGTCATACCTTATGCTCCATGTCCAACACAACTGGATTTTGTTACTAGTTGAACCAAAAAATAAACAAAAAATCTCAAACGTATACAAAAAAAAACTATAATGCATTCAGCAACGGGAATACCTCTACTACAATATAATAACAAACAATTGATAACCATCCTCATTTAAAATATTGAGTTTTGAATATCGCTTTCATTGTGCCGGTGCCCCAGTGTGCGCTAATGCCGTTTTTGTTGAGCATTTTGCGCTTTTTTTATCCGCGCTTTTTTTGTGACGAGTGCATGCGAGTGGTTTAGCTAAATTCCATATCTAACATAACAAAAACTTTACCCAGTACAGAAATGACACATAAATTGTTACACAATACAACAGTAATTAACAATAGTTGGGGTAATTGAGTTACATAGTTATTAGTTACTTGACGACAAATACAGAACTCGGTTGGAAGTTGGGAATTAATTTCTCTTGCAACCATTTCTCGTAATTTTCTATGTTCATCTCACTGTGATAGTCTCCTGTGGTCTGAGCCGATTTGTACATGAGCAAAGCATTTGGTATGAATCCATTAGAACCACCAGCATGTACTACAATGAACCTCGGTCCCTTCGAGATTGGTTTTTTATGCCTTTGCCTTGACCGTCAGACCAGGCTTGTTCCTTGGTGTGGGTCGAATCAACATAAGTCTCGTCGCCATACACAATAGGTCTCCCTTCATGCCGATACTTTTTTATTTTTCTTAATAGCCTTACTTCGTCTTTTTCCGCCAGCAACTTACGGTTGGATTGTGTTTTCCTAAACTTAAATCCTATCTCTTTTACGATTCGGCGCAGAGTTCCTCTGCCCCCTTCGAAGTCGATATCTCTTTTTAATTTCTCCAATTGCGCTCTCATTGTGTCTACCTGTTTTTTTTTCGCGGTGAAAGTCATACATTTTCCTGCGTATGGCATGGTATGAAAAATCGTCCAATTCCTTACGATAAGTTTTTTTAAAATGTATTGCTTTTCGGCGTTCTAAAAGAAGGCCCCGCAGTGTTTTCACTCGTATGTTGATCCTTCTCTTTAAGAATTCTCGTTATTGTTCGTTTTGAAATTTGTGTAGCTTCGGCCGTTCGGTCAATCATTTTCAAAAATCGATCTTTTTATAAATGTTGTGTTCTTAGACTCCTGAGCTTCTTTCTTCATAAACTCGTGCACATTGAAAATTATTTCCCGAGCTTGACTTTTAAGTGGTTACCCCCTTTTTAAAGAACTCATTTTAAATCATAGAAAAGAAAACACTTTTGTTGCCACTACGTGTACTTTTACCTGCTGCGCGTGCACTCGATCAGAAGTATGGCGGCTGACTAACATGCCATGCGGCGAGCACTAACCTGGCGGCAGCTGCCGATCAATAGCGGTACAGGAAAAAGAAGCGCGGTGCGTGGAGCGTGCCGATTGGTCAATAGCATTTCCCGCGCTATGAAAATTCATCTTCTGCGCAGGTACATCGGTAAGCTATATCAGTTGGGTACTACTGCAATACTGTTTGAATTTTAATTTGGAATTTATAAACTGACTGTTCTTTGTTTTTTGTGTAACAGTGACTGTTCTTTGTTGAGTTTGGTTCAAAGTTATGCTCTGAACTGTAGAGACGTGACTATCTGTGTTTGAGGTAGTTGGTAGGATAGCTGAACGGTTCCTACATGAAAGGTTGAAAAGTTCTGCAGCACTCTAGGACGTGTGAGAGTCAGGATCGCCGTGAGACGATGATGTCAACTCGCACCTCGTCCAGTTTTTATCAGCGTAAGACGAAGATATTCAGTCACACCTGCTACTACCTACTCTTAAGTTCTCGAGGGTCTTTGTTAGCGCGTAGAGCTTATTGATATTAAATAATTAATAATTGTTTCCGATATGAAAGGCGACGACGTAAACCTAATTGCGTCGAACGTGGCCGGGGGTCGGCTTGCATTTCTCGTGGGAACGTTTAAGGACGATAAGAGTAAAGCATCAGAGTAGACTGGATCAGGCAGTCAGTTCCATTCAGACCGCGAGATTGACTGAGCGCGACCCGCGGACTCCTTTTAAGAAAAGCGTAGATTATAAGTTTAAGTAACTAGTGATTATATTTACCCCGCGCATTTCCTTTGCCCATAAAGTAGACAGACAGTTACATAATGAACGATTTAATCGATAATTACCCTTCTGATGACGATTGTGAGCTCGGTGCTCCGACATATATATATTTTAAATTAGTTGTGTTGTGTAAATTGATGATCTATGTTCTATGTTGGGGGGTTTGGTTTCCGCACTTAGTCCGTCAGGTGGACCATTGTGCGTGGGCCATAGCGGCCGTTTGGTGAGTATTCCAACCAGCCCACCTCTCTCCAGAAGTTAAGTCTCCTGATCTGTTTAGAACATCTGTGTATGATCTGGGTGACCCGAGGGCTTTTGTTCTAATCTGGGTGACGCCCGTGCATTCAAAGAGCACGTGCGCACGTGGTCTACTCAGCCTCCATGCACGCCCTGACAGAGAACTGTCCGTTATGTCTATTGTGTGGAAGTGTTTGTTTAGCGAGCAGTCTCCCGTGATGAGCGTCACCAAGCACAGGCCGTTCCTATCTAGGCGTAATAAACGCCTGGTCAGCCTCCTGTCTAAGGATGGCATAGCCTCCAACCTGGTGTCAAAGTGTCAAGGTCCACCAGCGCTCCGCTTGTGTGTGGGTGAACTTCTGCAGCCACCTGCGTATTTGGTTGAAGGGGATGGGTACGGTAGGCTCGGGTCCGCAGACCGCCGTGCTGGATATTTTTATCCATTGCAGTGTCACCGTGTTGTGGCTAGATGCCGTTATTTGTTCTAGTGCTTGCCCGCGACACGCAGTGCAGCAGTCAATCGCTTAACCACTGCGCCAACTGTGCCGTCAAACATACAATTACGTTAAACATGCATTGTGACATTCTAGTCTTAGCTTCGAAGTAGTATATTTTTTCCGTAAGGATTGGAGAACTGAGGCGCTGTCGGAGAGTATACGTATGTGGGTGTCCGTAACCCTCTTGGCTTCTAGGGCGTGGACCGCTTGTATGATGCCCACACACTCCGCCTGATAGACGGTGTTGAACATTCCCAGCGGTCTGGATATATTTATGTTGAGGTCGTTTGAGAAAACGACGTCTTTGATCCATCGGTGTAAACTCTCATCTCTTTTGGGCCTGAGTAGTCACACTGTTCTTCTGTAAGTATTATGTTGTAGTGCCTTTGAAAGTGGTGTGTTTTCGGGGCTTTGTCGCAGGGTTATGCCATTATTGGCTTTCGTTTGATCGCATCCTCCTTTATGCGTGTGTGCTTAACTCTGGAGTCGTTGCATAGGGTTCCTGATAAATGGAGCCTAAAGATAGCCAAGGCCGCCTCCTTCCGCACGATGAGGTGCAGAGGTGGCAGTCCCAGCATTGTCTGTAGGGTGGCGGTGGGTGCAGTTTTCATACTACCAGTGATTGCGACGCAAGCAAACCTATTACCAAAAGTTTGGGTATAAAAATGACTTTCACCTCTCGCCATGCGAGAGGTACGAGCCTGAGTGTTATGCAGGCTCGATATATCTCCACCAGCCATGGTGTGAGATAGCCCACCCCCCACTGCAGCAGGGCTGGGAAGATGCCATCCAGCCCTGCCGACTTGTACGGCTGAAAGGTGTTAATAGCCCACTTTACTCGGTCATCTGTTATCATGTTGCGGGCTCGTGACCAGTCTTGATTAGTTGGGGTCCATTCTGGCTCAGCCTCCCACGTCCTGTCCTCCAGGACTCTACAGTCTGGGAAGTCGGTTTCGAGAAGGACCTTACTGGTTAAAGCACCTTTTAGGTTTTTGCTGATCATTTTTAGGCAGACTTTTTTTGTGTTTGTATAAAGTGAGATAGTACCTGGTGTTTTAACCTCTTGTAACAGTTGATTCTTTACTTAATCACCACTAATCGTCATACGTGAACTTTCCAACCCCATAATCATTGGCTTGTACATATCTGGCAAGCCTGTACCTAACCATTCATCATCTACATTGAATTTTATATTTCATAATTTGTGTACCACCAACATTATTTTATTTACATAATCTTCCACTGAAACACTGTTATCCAAATTATTATTTATTAGTTCTTTTAATAATCCAACTTTTCGACGTAGTCCACTGTCTTCAAATGCCCTTGCTAAACTTTCCCAATCCTGTTTAGCATTTACTGCCTCTTGAATGTGCATATAGAATATTGGGTGACTTAATAATATTAACTTCGATTTGACTTTGATATCTTTCTTCATCGAGTTGGGTTCAGCGGATACTGGTTCGTTGAAAATGCAGTCATATAAATCTTCATGTTGTAAGCAAGCTTTAACTGCAAAACTCCAAATTGCCTAATTATCTCTGCCAGTGAGTTTTTCAATTGATATCAATGAATTAGTAGCCATATTTCCAACAGTATTTTAAAAAAAATCTGAAATAAGCTGAAACGGAGCCGGTACTTTTACTTTTTCACTTTTAAATTACTGTTCAGATTGCAAAGATAACACTATACGGCAGGTACGGGACAGCCCATAACCTGATGAAATAATAACAAGTGCAATTTTAATATCAATAGCACACTTGATAGATGAAAAAAAAAACAAGAGAGTGCTCCATACACTCTTGATAACTGACACGACTATGTGTCAGACTTCTTTACAAAATGGTGCAGGGTCCATACTTTATAAACCTGAGCAAAACAAAAGTCATGCATTTCTATCAACGCCGTGAAAACCCAAACATTAGCATTTCCTACAAGGGCTGTGATATTGAAGAAGCTAATAAGGCTAAGTTCAATTCATAGCCAACTTACATGGAAACCTCATGTTGAAAAACTATGTAAAAAACTTAGCAAATGCTCTTTTTCAACTCTCAAAGAAAGTTAACAGTCAGGCTCTGTCAACAGCGTACCATGGATTGGTTGCCTCAGTTTTGCGATATGGCATTATTTTCTGGGGGGCAGTCTACTGATAGGGAGCTGATTTATATTTAGACTGCAGAAGCGATCATCAGATCAATGTGCGGTCTTAAGACAACTGATAGCTGTATTCCCTATTTTAAATCGTTAATTTTTTTAACTTTGCCTTGTTTATATATAATAGAAACGGCTTTGTTTGTGAAATGTAACCCACATCTATTTAAACCTTTGCATGCCCGCGTGACGGTAAAATATGGAGAACTTTATTATAAAAATACCTATTAGATGTACCATACCCATGTTTGCAAAGAAATAAATGATTGATTTGATTTAGGTACTATATTCAGGTCCTTAGGTACTAAGTAAACTTTTTCATTTCTTTCAGTAACCATGGTATACCTCTATTGCACCAATTACTACAAACCCTGAGGTTTTATGCATTAGGTTATATTCTCTAAGGATACATCCAATCACAGTAAAGGAATTTAAGATCAGTCGGAGATTCGATTGGTTCTGAATAGTAGATCTATTATTTGCAACTATCTGTCGCTTGACACCCAGTTTAACAGTACAGTACCGTCCTTTTACTGTTATTTTCCCTCTGATTTGCATCACTGTCAAAAACACTATGATCTCTATTCTCATAACAATAAGTTTATTGTTGGGTTGCTGCTGTCGGAGGTCAAATAACTGTGAAACAACCACATTCAGTTGGACTTTGTTCATGTATTAGTTACTGTTATCAAAGCTAGTTACTTCTCTTCAGAGTGTGGGCGCATAACTCCGGAAGACACGGGCCTGTTCCATGACGGTAAAGAAGTGTTCCGAGGAGAACTGCCGTGGCACGTCGCTATCTACCAGAAACCTACCGAGACAATGAACGACTACACGCAGATCTGCGGAGGATCCCTTGTTTCAAACAGGATTGTTATTTCTGGTGAGTTGGTTAGGTCTACTAGTTGTCAGGTTATATACGCCGGGTACCAGCACTCAAGTTAGAATTTTTTTTCTGCTCATCAATGTAAATATATAACGCAATGAATGTTGTTGAACGGTTAAAATGAAAGGCATTACCATTGTAAGTGTATAACGCATTTACCCCTCTAATGATGATGGTGAAGACAGAAAACAATATTTTAAAAAATCGTTCTGTAACACGATTCTGTGCCAAACCTAGAGTTTTTGGAATTATACGAAATCTTTAGAGATAATTTTAATACTGATCTAATAATAATATAAACGCACACACACACCTTTATTTGTGCCGGTACTCATTATCGTTAGTTGGGACTGTTACTGATCACTCACATCGACATATCAAGAACTGTCAGTCAAAATATGACAGTATAATAACATAACAGGTTTGTTGGTGTTGTTTAAATGGTTTTTGGGTGGCGTCTCCGAGTGTGTAAATTTTGAATACATTGTTGTATTAGGTTCCCACCTGTAAAAACAAATGTGAATGGAAATAGTAAATAAATACTATAATTGAAAAAAAAATCACACCACAGGTAGGTAGTGAAAACATACTTAGTTCTCTTGGGAGCATCACCTGTAGGTATCCGAATTTCTCCCATAAATGTCTTCAGGCTTAAAAAGGATAGCACATAGTCTCGACGAAATATCGGGATTCCATTATTTTTTCGGGGAGCTTTCTCCCACATCTTTCGTCTTTTAACATCTCTGGCAAATACATGTGTCCCCGTATTTTTGCAGTTAATTAATTATGAGTGAGTGAGAGAAAAGAAGTCGTTTGTTTACAAAAATGAATTGAGAGCGAGGTAGCTGTCAAATTCTTGGACACGTGATAGTAGCGACATCTGCAGTGAACAAGTGGCAGTTTTTATCCTTATTGGTGAAATTCACCCTAAATTAATTTACAAAAGACAGTTCGCGACCGTTAATAATCGAGATCGAGGGATCGAGAGGGGATCTAGTTGTCGAAAAAGAGCGTCATCTCTGTGACTCACACCTTTCTTGGAATCTCTCTCTTCATAAAACCCTACGATGTTGATACTTAGGCAAAGCTACAGTTATTATTTTACCTCTGATTTTGCGTCATTGTATACACCACAGAGATCTCTATTCTTGTTACAATAAGGTTGCTAATGGGTTGCGCTGTCTGAGGTACCAATACCTGTGAAACGACTGTACACAGATGGTGATATTGATCGTACATTTCTAGCTGCCCACTGCTTTTGGGATGACCATTACCAAAAGAAGCATGCTGCCTCCGATTACGCAGTGGCCACCGCTAAGCAGTTTGATGAATGGGATCATGTAGATTATATGGACGAACAGAAATCTGAGGTAAGATTAAAGCCAAACTCATATTACAGCACAACGCATTTTCATATTTAAAAAAACCGGCCAAGTGCGTGTCGGACATGTTTTTCAAACTGCAATTTAAGTTGGTCGATTATTACTCGTTAACCTGTAAAGCCTACTTAGCTGTGATAGTTTTCTTTTTAACTTCGTTATATATACTACTGCTGTGATTTTTTTTCACAAATCCAAGTATAACCATTAAGCTGGCCGGGGGGAGGGGGGGACCCGTAACTCTAACAAAAATTTGCACTTTAAAGCTTAATATTTCGCGAACGGTTCCCTGAATTGAGAAACGGTTTTGACATACCCGCAATATTTTTGAACAGCCTTTCCAACGATACCCCACATCATGGGATAGACGACAAAAATAAAACATCCCACTTTACGTGTAAGTACTTTTTTTTTTTTTTTTTTTTTTTTTTTAATAAATTGCCCCACACTAGGAATTTCTCCTGTATCGTGGGTGCGTTTACAAACATATAAATACACATACACAAACAGCCAGACCCGGAACAACTAATTGTAGGTCATACAAATAGTTGTTCCGTGCGGGAATCGAACCCGCGACACGCAGCGCAACAGTCAATCGCTTAACCACTGAGCCAACCGTGCCGTACTATTAAATGGTACAGGTAAAGTGCGATTTTTATTTTTTCTAGGTACCCTAAAAAAATACAGCTTTCTAGTACAGTCTTTGAGCTAAGACAGACAGTCAGACGGACATGGCGAAACTATAAGGGTTCCTTGTTTACTACGGAACCCTAAAAAGTGCGGTGCGGCTCGCCTGTAGTCGGTGCGATTGGGCGACGTTGCCGCTTGCGGTTTGTAAACTTTTTTTTAGGATATTAACTTTTTTTTCCTAGACACGTCCGTTTAAAACACAAAGCCATTATAGTTACGCCAAGTCCTTCTATCTACCTGTTTGTTCGCGGTTTACTTCAGAGACCCTTGGTACAAAAAAAATGCATTTTAGCATGGTTATATATATTGTATTGAAATAAAAGTGCAGCTTCACCATTTTTACACGCATATTAACTTGGAAGTACCTGGGCGACCGAGCTGCTCGGGTAAAAATAGAGAAACGAATTTTCCCAGATATGAGACGTAACTCGATCGTTTTTTTGCCCCCGTAAGCCCGATATTGCAACTTTCATGGTAATCGTTAGAGCCGTTTTCGTGATCGTGGCCCCGGAGTCGGTCCCCACGCTCACCCCACCGGAAGCGGTGTATCGGGTCGGGATACCGACACGGACCGATCCCGCCCACCGCGCTTCGGCAAACGAGCAGAGGCTCCGCTCGCCGCTGCACGACCTCGCCCGCTCCTGCCCGTTGGCACTTTAGCGGCCGGCAGGTTCTCCTCACTATTTGATCGGAGCCAGCGCTTCCTTCGTCCTTTGGAGGGTTGCTCGGCCATTCCTTCTTCAGGCCGCGAGGGCTCCGAGCAGATGCCCGAAACGCTCGCAACACAATTCCTCTCAGACGCGGTATCGGAATCCAACACCGCACCCACACCCATCCGCTCGACCAACATGATCGGCATCTTCTCTTTCTTTTCGTTTTTGTTCGTTTTTTTTGTCATTTCCATACTTAATCCCACGAGTATGGGGGATCTAAAAAGTCCACCTAGGGTTACCCCCTGTCCCTAGGTAAGTGTACATTTATAACCCAACCAGGGGGTCCACTAATCCCTGGCTGGAGGTGCGCTCAAGACTGATGCGCCACCTACAACTAAAAAGCTGCAGATGACACTACTCCTCAGCCATTCATACCCTCGCCGCGCACCAAAACTTGGTATTAGAGATTTTTTTATAGAGGTTATCTTCCCACTCAACCCACCCTCTGTAAGCAGAGGGGTGAGTGGACGACCAGGAGCATAATGCTCTCCCCCCCCGCAGAAATTCGCCACAGTCAATACCCTCCCCGACATGGAGAGACTATTGGCTGTACCCAGGATGCACCGGCCAGACGACTGCCCTTTCCCCTGAACGTATTCGAAAGGAACGAGCAGCACTCAGGCACACGAGGAGGTTTTCTGCACGCACCCGGGGTAGGTTACCTACCACAACTAAAAAGTGAAAAATAAAAACAACCGACTTCCAAAAAAAATACAAAAAAAATTTTTACAAAACAAAAACCACCGAATTCCACTTTGTCTATGTGGGGGGGGGGGAGGGGGTTGACACATTAGACATACATTATTCTGAACGCACAAGCAAATTTTTTGCTGGTTATCAAAAGTTTCATAATTATCTTAAACCTACAAATCCTGGGGCTATTGATTGATTGGGTTATAATGAAATTCAGTTAAATATTATTATCCGGCTAGAACTCCAGGACTTTAATAACTTACTTTAGGTTTGCATGACATAATGTATAATTTATCGCGCAAAACTTTACTTCCACAGTTAAGGTCCATCGAGATCACGGGATACTACAGAGGCGAGCGCACAAAGTTCCAATATGACATAGCGGTCTTGATCCTGGAGACGCCGTTCGTGTATAATACCTATGTCAGGCCAGTGTGTTTGGACTTGTTTGACCCCAGGTTCAATGACCTACAGCTGCATGCAGGGAATTTAGGGACGGTAAGAAATCCAAGCCAAGAACAGAAGTGACCTAGGGCTGTAGATACTGCTACAAGGATCATGTGGCGTTCGAATGACGTTGTCAGGAGGCCGTTGTTGGTAAATATTTTTGTGAAATGTCGCTTGAAATGTATTCAAAAAACAAGATGGCGTTGTTAGTTCCAATTTATGGCCACGCGCAAAATCCGTGCGCAAATATAACCTTGAAGTGCTATCACTTCGTATTCTAATAGGTAACAGGTAACTCCCGCTCTGAACGTCTTTTTTTCGGAACGTATATGTCACTTTCAACCAAGATAGGTGAAGCAGATCCCTAACTAGATTGTTGCCGAGGGACAGTACGAGGAGTGTTGTATACCAACAGCCATGGGTGAATACCACCTAAAAAGAGACGGCGGGTAAAGCGTAGATTAGACTCGCACAAATCAGGGAAGCATGGTAGAAAAGAGAAGAGGACTCAACTCAGCAGCGGGTGGAACAAGGCTGCCAATAGTAGTCAGGGGGGGGGACTATCTGCTGGTGGGCCTACAATTATTGCGCAATTTTGATTGCCCATGTTAGCTCACGTGAACATACTCAATATATTTATGCATTCCACAATGTGAACTTATGTAGGTGGTAGGTTTTACATAGACATGATCATTGTGATCCCTGTCGGGCACAAAACAGTAGAAGAGAGGAAGAAGGCTTTACTTTGACTAATTAGTTGATATATTATATATTATTTAAGTAATTAGGTATTCTATAAAACACGTAATTTATTTCTCATTTAGATATTCATTGTTAGTATAATAGCATTTAGATAATAGAAATTGTTTATGAATGTATTAAAATAACATATTTAAAAATTATTTCGGGTAGTTTATTATATGTATATTTTAATTGTGTTGATAAGCACTTCCAGCGTTAAAAGCGTTACTCTTTGAAGTCTTCCATTCTAGATTTAAGTATGATCTGTTGTGGTTAAACCTAATTCCACTGCGTTTACTTTAATAAATTGAACAACACTTTCAGGTCGCGGGCTGGGGTCCGTCAGTAGATAGCTGGTTAGCTTCCCTAGTTTTCAAAACTCCCTCAGCCAAGCCTCTGAAGGTGATGCAAATACCTATTTTGCCAATTCGTGATTGCTTGAACATCATGCCGAAGGCTTTCACAAAGTACCTCACCGCGGACAAGGGATGCGCCGGTTTTATTAAAGGTAAGTCATGAAATTCAAAAACACAAAACATAAAAAATAAAAATGTTGAACCTACAACTGTTATAGTTCTATTCTATATTCTATTCTTCACATACACCTTCTGGAATACATTCTCTAAATTGTGTTGAAAACATACAGTACCAATTAGTGTTGTTCATTTCAACACCATTCCTTTCGTACGTCTATTGGTATTGCAAAATAAACTTTATGTCTGACTTTATAAAGATGTATAAACTTTCGTGACGTGTCGCGCTCTGATTCGTGATCAATGTCATGTTACCAATGGGTTTACTTTTACGCATTTATTTCTCAAAAATATAAATTAACCTAAAGACATTTACAAAATTAAGTTGATTTTTGATATTTTTAACTCAACTATTCTACAATTAGGTACTAACTAATTAATTATAATGACATGTGTTAATTGGTCCTATTATTTAAGTAATTAGTGATCTAATTATCTAGATTTAGATTTAGGATAAATAAAACACTGGCTGTACAATGACATCAAATAGACAACAGTGGCGAGGTGTGATAAAACGAGAGGAGCAAGCCGTTGTTATGGCGTCAATTTAACTTTCATCGTGGCCGCGAAAACTTACTTCTTGTTTACCTAACAAAATAACGGTGTCAATAAACCGTTTCATTAAATTCCTATGTACTTATTTCGATCTACTTTTTTAATAAGAGTTTCATGCAAATTGGTCAAAATAATTCTATTCCTACTAGTCCCGAACTCATAAAACAGCTACGAATATGTTTTTCAGTCTGCACATGTCATGTTTTTTGATGAATTCGTCAGATTAAAATGTAAAAACTTTATTCCATAAACTACTAGAATCTGAGAAAAGCAGACACGGAAAACAATACATTTTATTTAATTTACCAGTCAGTCAGTTTTGCCAGTCAACCATTTTAGTTAATTTATCTATTTTTATTGATTTATTAATATTAATATAACTTATTTTATTTTACAATAACCTTGAAAAGCATGTTTGCTCACAAAGCAAATAATCACACAATAATCTACATGCCGCCATCCTAACTCTACTGGTCCTACTAATTACCTTTGAAATCTACTCTAAATAAGTAAATGCAACTTAATAAACTATCTACTTAGGTACCCCAAACACCTAATTACAACATACTTTTCTTTCACTAAACTCAAAACACATAAACACTATCTTAATCACTGTTCTATACCTACAATAATAAACCAATAAATTCAAAAATTCGAAACAGCATCAAGTTTTCAGAACAGCCCTAATTAAGTTACGTTCCGCAATAAGCGAAACTTTACCGACGACATTAAGAAAGAACTAAACGAAATTAGAGAAAAAAAATTGCAAATGATGGCCACAATAACAACCCACCAAAAATAATGTATGGATAAAGTAAATGAGGATATTCCTACAATAAAGGAAAAAGTGGACGATATAAAAATTACTTTAAACAATCTCGTTATGGAACAAAACATACTGAAATCAGAAATTTTAGAAGTACAATTAAAAGCCATTGACACTGACAAAAAGCTCGGAAAAATACAATCTGAAATTGACACGATTAAAGAGAACTCGAAAGTCCACTCCACCATCGCTCGTAACATTGGATGCATATGAATCTATTATGACGGAAGTTAGAGAACGTGAACTAAGGAGCAAAAATATCATAATTGTTTGAATAAAAGAGCCAGTCTCCGCATCTAACGACGAAATAACAGATGGATCAAAAGTTAAAAGGATGACAGTTGTAAATAGCTTACCTGAAAAACTCATCCGTCTCGGGAAGTATATCTCCAAGAAAAATGTTCCTTTAAACGTATGCTTCAAAGTCAAAGTCAAAGTCAAAGTCAAATCATTTATTTCAAGTAGGCCCGTATAAGGCACTTTTGAACGTCAAAAATTTACAAAAAAAATTATTGATTCTAGTTGCCCCTTCCAAAAGGTAGTTTTCGTATGGAGAAGAATGGGCAAGAAACTCCACCGTTACTCTTTTAAAATGTTTTACAATATTTTGTATAAGTACATTAGTTATATAATTATATGTGAGGACGATGCACCTAGAATAAAATTATTATACCACAATAGGTAAAAAGAATTAAGAATTAAAAATGAAGCAACAACAGATAAACTAATTATGTGATAGATACATGGTGCTCACATATTTACAAACATTGTAAAAGTAGACGATCCTCCTAAGATTCCACAATTAATAAGTCAGTGTGCGAGGAATTGGTCATAGAAAGTAAAATCAATGTCATATAACAAAAAAAAATAATAAAATATACACTATTTGCAACCAGTTTGATTTTGTCTTGATTCTAAATTATCCTATGGAGCAGGACCAGCATGTTTCCAAGCATTCTTATCTTGGATATAATCCTCTAATTTGTAATATGCTTGTTTACAAAGTGTACTTTTAATATGAGCTTTAAATTTTCTTTCATTTAATTGCAAAATATCACAAGGTATTTTGTTGTAACATTTAACACAGCACCCCATAAAAGATGTATGTACTTTAGATAATTTGAAAAATGGTTGATCTATTTTATCTTTATTTCTAGTATTAAAATTATGTCTATCACTTATTTTATTAAAAAGATGTCGATTTTTTCTAACATACATCATCAAATCATCAGAAACTACAATATCTATCTTACGTAGCACAAATGTTGTTACCAGTGACAATATCAAAATATACTCGGATTAGACACCCCAGCAACAAAAATTTCTGAAAAATCTTAAGAATGAACAACTTAACAATTAAGTATGTAAGGGGTGTGCCAAAAATTATTCAAAATCCCGCAAAAAGCTGACGTCAAAAGTCTTAACTTATCAATTTATAATTGACAACTACGACGATATTACCACGAGCAACAAATCTATAAAATACCCGTACGCTAATGTGCGCAGTATCGTGAAACCAGGAAAATTGGACGAACTAAAGTGGGTAGTGGAATCTTTTCGTAGTTCCATATTCATTATCATACTTGCTCCTTACTCCATGTTGCAACATGGATAAAAACTGATGATGAAGCTAAAAGACTTCAAATTCCTGGCTATACGGACTATTACAACTATAGACACTGCGAAAGGGGTGGTGGAGTGTCAATTTTCGCTCACAACAATTTAAAACACCATTAAATCAACGAACTATGCCTGAATGGCAACCACTACATAAGGATCCATCTTGAAAAGTATTCCCTCGACACTGGCATCTATCGTAAACCAGACGCTTCTAATTTCAAAAACTTCCTTGAAACATACACCAAGCAATATGTGCTGAATTTGGATCAGACAGTTATTAAATACAAAGAAGAACTACAAACTAGTGGCTATAGACTTGTAAACAAAGTCGAGGAGAGCTATTTTACCCGAGAAACCGCCACAGCGAAAACTATAATTGACCATATCTGCACATACCTTGCTGACGACAAATTCCATCTTGCTATAATTGTAACTGCTATGTCAGATCATAATCAAATATACTTAGAAGTTAAAAAGATCCCGACCTCTTTCCCCCCTGTCCTCAAAACCCACTGATACCAATCCTTTAAGTCCTGGGCACTTCCTAATCGGACGCTCGCTAGTGTCAGTACCTTCACTACTTGTGAAAACGACTAAACCCAACAGGTACCAGCTTATCGAACAAATACGACAGCGGTTCTGGACAAGTGGCGACGAGAGTTCATGGCCGAGCTACAAAACTAAGCAAAATGGAGAAAGCCATCAAACGGGTGGTCAATAAAATGTGCCCCCTACCCGTGGCTTATCAAGAAGAGTTGAAAGATTTCAACGGCGCGGAGGATGAACGCACCTAAATGCACTTAACATGAACGCACCTGGAGTGAGAAGGGCGCGCGGGGCCCTTCGCCCGGGCACAGGCCATTGCTGTTCTCCGGTTTTTGTTCACAAAATATTCTTCACAATACTTATTATATAACTAACAATAACTTTTATCTGATTGTTTCAGTGTGTACCCGTCAAGAAGTTTCACATTAAATTCAACTAGTATTTTTTTTAATTTAGATTTATAACTACAATGATTATTATTTTTTATTTTTTTGCACCTTTTCTCGGACCATCTGACATTGGGAGAATTTTCTAAATCGGCAGCCTCCCCATAGGGAAAAAATTAATAGAACTAGAGACCGCGCCACCACTCAAATCCGATAGATAGTGTTTGTCATTGCATCAAATTGCATTTAAAAAAAATTGTTCCACTTCAGTGGTGGCGCGGACTCTAATTTATTTATTCGTAGTATACCATTAAAAATGCAAAGTCCAACCTTTAACCGTCGTAACCACGGGCGATTTTTTATCATGCTCTGGATTTTCAACGCACAGCTTAGCGCCGAGAGTTGAAAATCCAACAGTGCATTTTTTTGACGTTCTGGAATGCACAATTTTTGATACTCAATGCTCGGCTCAACACCCAGAGTTGATAATACAGTGCGTGATAAAAAATCGTCGCGTTAGAACGTGCCAACCTGGGCTTACACCAGTTTAAGCAAAAATTTAAATATCTTTCCTCCCCATCCCAGGTACGATGGCAGTCTGCAAACGTGACAGTGGGGGCGGACTGTCCTTCCCAGAGAGTGAACGCGGCATAACTCGCTACTACTTGAGAGGCGTCTTGTCAGTAGCACCGGTGGCATGGATCCATGAATGCGATAAAACAGTCGCAACCTACACAGAAATATATCAATATAAAGATTATATCAATCAGTTTATGTAAAGTTAATTTTATTATTATTATTTGATCAAAGTATTCCGATCGGCGAGCCGAATGAAAGCCGATGTATGTAGTAACTAGACTCCGTCGCTGCATCCTCGAGATTTACTTATTTCACTAGGTGTACATTTCTCAATGTACAATGCATCAAACACAATTTTTTGAGATAGACTTAAAAGATGTTGTTGGTGTCTAATTTAAATTATCTTTATTTCAAACACACAGTCCTTATAAAGCATAGTAAGCAAATAAGTTACAAGAAGGCGTGAGTAGGGTTGTTAGCAGTACACACATAAATAAAAATAATAAGGTGTCAGTAATTTGTTAGTAAACAAGCTAGTTACACAATGATTGCTTAGTCTATTTCCTATTCCTGTGCAGCTGAAATTAAGAAATTCGATTTTTTTCCGCTGCGATTTCGCACACGTTTTACTGTTTGCCAATGCCATCCTTTCCCTCTCTATGTTTTTATAGTCCTGTAGCCTTTCTGTGAGCATATGTCCCAAATATTTTACTTTAGACACCCGCCAAATGGCGACCCACTGATCTTAATTGGCGGCACGTTAAACAGAGTCTTGTTTCCTGCTTTGTATAGCCTGAAAACACTCTTACTAACATTATGTTTGAGTCAATGTGATAGGTTGACAACTTTCACAAATACCCAGAAGTCTTCTGAGCCCGCTAACTGACGGGCTCAACAGAACCATATCGTCCGCATAACTAATATTGTTTACCATTTTTCCATCTATTGAGCAGCCGACCATGGCTCCGCAGAGCCCGCCGATTTTACAAACAAGTTAAACAAACTCGAAGAAGTCAACTCGCCTTGCCTCACACCGCATTTCAGATTGAATTCCTGACTATGCGTGTTGACTGACTTTTACCAATATTTGAGTAGAGATACGAGCTCCCTCTGCACAGTGGTCAAAGTTTTGCAATGCTAGCTGCAACGTACACAGCAACGTACCACCATCGCTGACTGCGTTCGATCCGTCAGCGATGTCGTCAGCGTACGCGTGCTACACTGCCACCCCTGTTCACATCTAGAACAACTTAGGCGCGGTCTTACTTAAGATATGTTCGGTAATGTTACGTGAGCCGTATAGAAAACATATAGAAACGTACATTACTTGATGAAGGCTCTACCATAATGCTGCTTGATGATGAAATAGTAAAGGAAATAGGTGCGAGAGGGCCCAAACATTAATAAATAAAAAATACAGTGCACGAAGTCTGGCGACTTATCGCAAACCTTCAAGATAAGAAAGCTCCTCACCAAAGAAATACTGAAACAGCTACCTATAAAAGCCAATGTGTGTCTTACATCACTTTTTAAAGCCATTTTAAGAATCCGGTACTTTCCGCTGGCTTAGAAGTTGTCCCAAATCATAACGATACACAAGATGGGTAAACCTCCTTACAAAGTATCTTCATGCACACCTTCTGTCAATCCTCTCCAAAGCTTTTGAGAAGCTACTAATGTAAAGTTGAATAATTGAGAAAATTATTCCCGACCACCAATTTGGATTCAGACAGGAGCATTTTACTACTGAACAAGTCCATCAAGTCTACAATAAGATAAGGAAAAGCCTAGAAGAAAAGCTATACTGCTCCTCAGTGTTTTTGGACGTCCAACCGGCCTTCGATAAGGTTTGGCTTAAGGATCTGTTACACAAGCTGAAAATCAAACTTCCCGACCAGTACTACTCACTAATCAAATCTTATTTGTCGGAAAGAATATTTCAAGTACAAGAAGCAGATGTGACGTTGCGTTTCTGTAATAACTAATAACTGCTGGAGTACCGCAAGGGTTGGTACTGGGACCGATATTGTACACAATATACACTGCAGATCTCCCGCAGGCTGATGAGGTTACTACAGCAACATTTGCTGATGACACTGCAATACTGGCAAGCCACACAGATCCTGATCTGGCCTCACACATGCTGCAAGAAAATCACATGGCTATGAAGGTGGCGAATAAAGACGAGCGCAAGCAAATCGGTCGACACGTCACATCTACGCTGCAAGAAGGTGACTGACCACCTGTGAATCTCGAGAATATCACACTAACTCACCCCGACAGCGTAAGGTACCTAGTGTTACATCTCGAAGAAACCTACACTCGAAGAATATTACACAGGATCCAGGGAGGAAACAGTAAACTGAGTACCGACAAAAATCTTTTATTATAAAAAGTGATCTTGAAGCCACTGGCTTTATAGAATTCAACTTTCGGGCAGCGCCAGTGCATAATGCTATTTTGAGCTCAATTACCAGCGTTCCTTGGCTTGTCACGAACGCCGAAATACACAAGGGGTTTTCAATGAATATCTCGTCCTTTTGGTCTCGTCCATGACGGTCACGGACGAGATCAAACATATTATAAAAAGATACCAGGAAAGACTGGAAAGCCATAACCATCTGGCTGCCGCACTGAAAACAAGAAGTAGCAAGAAAAGACAATGTTTTTCCTTTTAACCCACACCTGTGTGGACCTAAGCACGAATATGGAGCTAGCTGGAGTCTCGCTCTTCCTGCCAATGTTACTTACGTACTTTCAACTCATCCGCTACAAGTACAAAACTGATTGTAGATTGCCACATAAAAAATAAACTTCTCTTTCGTTCTGTATGCGTTCGAAATCGATGGTCGCACACGCTGCTCATAGATGGACAGCAGGCGAACCTAAACAAGCTCTGTTATTATCTATATATTAGCCTTCGGAGCGTACAATTTACCCAATTTAAGGTCACGTATACGGTCTCAAGCGATAAGCTAGCGAGCCTATTATTAATTTTGACGGTGAAAATACCACAAATAACTTGTAATAAAACTACCAACAACAACAAGCAACACTGACAACAATAACCAACCAACCAACCTAACGCCCTCTCCACTCATAAGTTATGTTTGATTCTTTTACAGAGACCAATTTATTTGTAAAGACGGCAGTTCCATCCCTGAATCGGACCTCTGTGACGGCAAACCGAACTGTTCGGATGGCTCAGACGAGGAAGTTAGCGTATGCGCAGCTAATAAATGTCCCTCACACCTGTTCCAATGCGCATACGGCGCCTGTGTGGCTCAAGGCTCTAATTGTAATGGGGTGAGTTGTTATTTTTATTTTGGTATTGAATGGTAAGCGTGGCATCAGTCAATTAAGAAAAAATAAAGAAAAATTGCAAAATTGACACATGTTCCCGATTTTTTTTTTCAAAAAAAAATTCAAAATTCATATTATTTTATTTCACATAAACCTACAAAGGCACTTATGAAGCGTCAGAAGCTAGGTGCACGGTTCCAATTGGTTGTTTCCTATGGAGAAGAGCCGGCAAGAAACTCCATGGTTACTCTTTTAAAAGTAAATGGTATTTACAATTTTTTCAAATTACAGAGTGAATAGGTATGAGAGGACAGTGTAGGCCTATCAACAAGTACCAGGTACTTAGCAAGATAGAAAATGGTCGACAGATCTACAGTCTGTTAAGCCTACAACGTTCTCACATTCACAAAATCTAAAACAGAAGAATCTATATAAAAGCAAAATCAAATATCGATAGCTGATTAGATGCTGTTAAATAAGGCAAGGTAATTGCATAACACTGAACACACTGTTATTTACGTTATTGGGCATAAAAATTTTACAAACATTATAAAGAAATAGTTTATGAAATTTCTTCAAAACCCTCGGATTGTGATTGAAAGTGTGTTACGCATTTAGGATGCAGAAAACTATGAAAGAAAGCAACTTGTAAATTTGTTGGATATATTATGTGGCCTATCGCCTGTGAGTTTTATGAAATAGGCCCTGATGAAGTCAACGCCATTATGGTTTTATTGGTAAACAAGCATGCCACTTGGTGGTCAACGTCAGCTAGCTCTGCAACACCAGAGACGTTGCTTGTCAATCCAGAAACAAAGACTTGAAATGACTCATGCTCCTGTAATTACATCGGCAGTCTTATCCCTCTAACCGCAAGACAGCATCCTGCTTAGCGACAATACAATAATTATTATGGTATCATAGCTGATCTGACGATAAAGATGCAAGACGCGAAGGTGGTATGTTAGGATTTCGGGAAAAGACTGTTAAGAAAATCGACTGTCCACGGTTATGCAGGATGTGCATGGAGAGGTTACCTAATTTAGATTGCGCGTAGCGTGGATTGCCAGCCACACATTTGTGCGTTGAAATGTCGGAGCCTACATTTTCAAAGATTAGCTATTGAAACCATAACAAACTGATAGTTGTTCCACGAAGACGTGACACATAGTCAAAGTCAAATAATTTATTTCAATTAGGCACATAAAAAACCACTTCTGAACGTCAAAATTTACAAAAAAATAGAATTGATTCTAGTCGCCCTATCCAAAAAGTAGTTTTCGTATGGAGAAGAATGAGCAAAAAACTCCACCGTTAGTTACTCTTTTAAAATGTTTTCACAATATTTTGTAAACATAAATTTTTGTTTAATTATATATTGGTGAAGATGATGCACCTTTCCCCAATAACGGTAGAAGGAGTTCACATTGGCGTCGAGTCGACGATGAAGTACCTAGGACTCGTCCTCGACAGCCAGTGGTATTTTGTGGAGCATTTCCGACGTTTGGCTCCCAGACTGAAGCGGGCCGGGGCTGCTTTGAAGCGGCTCCTGCCCAATCTAGGGGGTCCAAACGTCTCCTGCCGGAGGCTCTACGCGGGGGTCGTGCGGTCCATTGCCCTTTACGGGGCACCGGTGTGGGCGCGTTCATTGAGGCGGCGGGCAGCCCACCGGTTGAACGCGTCCCAGAGGGTCATGGCCACCCGGCTGGTCCGGGGATACCGTACGGTCTCCGGTGAGGCGGTGAGCCTCCTTGCCGGATTGCTGCCATGGGATCCGGAGGCAAAAGTCCTCACACACATTTGGGAGTGGCGCGAAAAGGCGAAACGCCGGGGCTTAACTCCGCTGCCGCGAGAAATCGCGGCACAGCGGACAGAGCTCCGGCGGTATCTCATAGCGTCATGCAGAGTGCGATTGTCGCAACCCAGTGCTGGGCACGCCACTATTGCGGCGATAAGTCCCCTCTTTGAGGCGTGGCTAGAGAGGCGCCACGGCGACCTCACCTTCCGCCTGACGCAGGTCTTCACCGGACATGGTTGTTTCGGGAGGTTCCTGTTTCGTATAAGGTGGGAGGAAACGCCCGGGTGTCATCACTGCGTGGATCGCCCGGAGGACACGGTGGAGCATACGGTTGAGGTCTGGCCTTGGTCCAGGCCATGGTACGGAGTGAGAAGCATGGGAGGCCGTCCCCTAATTCTGCGTAGCAGTAATGCTCGCGAAGGAGGAGGCGGAACGCGTGAGGGAAAGGCAAATTTCGCTCCCTCGCGCCCGTAGCCGCCGCAGGAGACGTCCTGGGCGTCGGGAATCGCAGGCTGATTCCCGGCCACCGTAGGCGCGGGCTTGCGGACGGTGAGCAATGAGTAGCTCGCCGTCCGATAAGGACCAGGCCCGGGTCGACGGCGCGTTGTGTTCCACGCGCGCCTCAAAGAGATGTCAGCAAATGAAGGGGTCCGATAGGATCGATGCCTGCCGCGGTTGCTGGAAAGTCCGAAAGGGATACAGTGGCCCCTGGCAATGTACAGGCAACGGAAGGAACATGGGTGGGTTTTAGTCAGTAAGAGTCTGACACGCCCTCCCGCTCCACCCAGAGCGGGAGAAGTATTTGATAATTTTCCATCCAAAAAAGAAAAAAAAGGTACCGTCATAATATTAATCTTTTTAAATAGTTCCCTGAGAGATTCGCGACCACATAGATTATAAATGGCTCTGACAGCTCTCTTTTGTAAAATAAAGATGGATTCAATGTCAGCAGTCCGACTCCACAGTAAAATGCCATACGACATAACACTGTGGAAGTAGCTAAAATAGACCAAACGCACGGTTTCTACATGTGTTAACTGTCTTATCTTTCTAACAGCATAAGCGGCCCAGCTTAGCCGCTTGGCAAGAGATGTTATATGAGGTTCCCATTGTAATTTATCGTCTAGCGTGATTCCTAGGAAAACCGTTTGATTAACATTAGGTAATTTAAATTAAATACAATGTTTTTTTTTAAATTAGTACCGAATTATTTATCGTAAACCAATTTTCGACCTGAAGAATAGAGCTATTCACGTCGTCAAGATTTTGTGACCGTCGGTTTATTTTAAAGATCAATTATCTGTCATCTGCAAATAACACCATCTTCGGTTGATTTTGAGGTAATTGCGATAAACCATTAATATAAACTAAAAAGAGGAATGGAGACAATATCGAACCTTGAGGAACGCCCATTTCCATTTCAGACCCTAATGAGTTTATGACGATTACTTTAACCTTTGTATCTTTTAGGTATGATCTTAGTAAATTAAGAACTGTATTCCTAATCCCATAGTGCTCCAGTTTTAGCAGAAGTGTCTCATGGTCTACCCAATCGAACGCCTTCGAGAGGTCGCCAAAGATTCCAATGGCATCTTGTGCTTCTTCCCAGGCGTTAAAAATGTTCTTTGTTAGGGTGACACCGGCGTCAGTGGTACAACGCCTTTTGGTGAAGCCGTATTATTGTTCATGAAAGATGGATTTTTTATTAAAGAGACGTAACATTTGATTGAGCACAAAAGAAGAAGTCTTCGTATGAGATAAATCACTGCTTGATGTAATAACAAAAGTTATTTTACTAACAGATAATCGAGTGTGCAGATGGATCTGACGAGTCTGATGAACTGTGCAATCCACAGCTGCCGTCGAACCCAATAACTGATACCAGGTAAACAAAATATATGCTAGAAATCCATATTTGATACCTTTGTATCCTGCACGCGTAGCTTGACCACCGCGTATGATGAGAAAACAGCATTTTAAGTTTTGATTGATCATAGTTTAACATAGTTACATAATGTTATCAAAGATATTTTCGATAGGTTTATGTACAATAATAATTTATTGTAAATAAAATTGAAAAAAAGGAAAAGTTGTCGTCAAGGTCGTGGAGATATTTTGTTTTATCGGAAATTCGTAAATAAGCTGTTAATTCCTAATAACATAAAGTATTAATACCTGGTATACCTAATAAGTGCTTGGGGGATGCCTATGTCCAGCAGTGGACGTCTTTCGGCTGAAATGATGATGAAGATGATACTTAATTATAAGGGTTCATTGTACAACTTAAAATTAGTTTATTTCAAAACTTTTTTGCATGCCGGACCACGCACAATGGAGGGTTCCGTAGTTGTGATGAATTTATCGCAAGAACAAACTTAACTTTGTAGGTGAAAAACATCAGAACAGGTTTTTGCAATCTCAAATTAATGTAAGTTGGTTGATTGGTTGGTTGGTTGACTCGTTAACTTGTAAAGCCTGCTTAGCTGTGATATTTTTCCTTTTAATTTTGTTATACAACTACTGCCATACATTTTTTCACATATATTATCCAAAACCAACAATTTATCTGCCAGAGGGGGGAGGGGGGCGGACACTTATTAATCTAAAGTCCTCAGTTTAGCTATTAATACAGGATATGTATCAATTGCATGCAAAATAATAATTATTAGTTAAATGTTGTTCAATATCACAGATAAAAGGTCAATACAATAATATAATAGTTTTATCCGCAATGACAAAAGTCCAGAAATTTATAGTTTATGGTTAAAAAAATCTTTAATGTCATAAAACATATTTTCTTTCAGCCATTTCAATAATCTGTTTTTATATTAGGTCTTTACCTATGAAATTGCCGTTCTGCAGTACTGGCCATTTCAAATCAAAATAATTTTTGTTTGGCTAAGAATTCTAATTTCAAATTAATTTTATTTTAAAAACGTGGATTTTTTTTCCAAAGGTAGTCATTTGTTTATTGATTAGTGTTACATTTTCATCGCATTTCAATCTTTTTCGTCATCATGGATACGTTAAAAATTCGAGTAATTATGGAATATGAGTACCGTCGTGGCAGCAACGCGGCACAAGCGGCACGCAACATCAACGACGTTTACGGAGTTAACACTACAAACCAACGCACCACCTGTTATTGGTTTGCTCACTTCCATTCTGGAAATTTCGACCTGAAAAATGAACCTCGCGGTCGTCCGAAGACTTTGGTCGACAATGACGAATTAAAGGCGATTGTGGAAGCTGATGATACACAATCTACGGCTGAATTAGCAGCAGCTTTCGACGTTTGCGTCAAAACAATATTGGTCCATTTGCGTCAAATTGGCAAGGTAAAAAAGCTTGACAAATGGGTGCCCCACGAACTCAATGATCGCCAGCGTGAAGTACGCGTCGAGACGTGCCTTGCACTGCTCAACAGATATACAAATGAAGGAATTTTGGACCGCATTGTTACCTGCGTTGAAAAATGGATTCTGTTTGATAACCGCAAGCGCTCAGCAAGTTGGTTGGATCCTGGTTCGCACCTAAACAATGCCCTAAACGAAAACTTACCCCTAGAAAAGTGATGGTCACTGTTTGGTGGTCTAGCGCCGGTGTGATTCATCACAGCTTCTTACCAAACGGGGTGAGCATTACTGCAGATGTGTACTGTGAAGAACTGAACTCAATGATGGAGAAGCTGGCACATCTCCAACCAGCATTGGTCAATCGCTCGTCTCCGCTGCTCCTGCACGACAACGCGCGACCTCATACTGCACAGCAGACGGTCTCCAAGTTGCATAAACTGGGGTTGGAAGTTCTCCGTCATCCGCCCTACTTACCAGACCTTGCGCCTACAGACTACTACTTTTTCCAGAATTTGGATAACTTCTTGGCGGGAAAAAAATTCAATACCCGAGAGCCAGTACAAAATGCCTTTGAAGAATTTGTTGCCTCCCGTCCAGCTGATTTCTTTAAGAAAGGCGGGCATCAATAAACTGCCACTGCGTTGGCAAAGATGCATTGATTGCATGAGTGATTACTTCGATTAATACAAATAAAAAATACATGAAAAAAAATCGTTTAAATTTTTTCATACAAAACGGCAATTTCATAGGTAAAGACCTATTATTATATAACAATTTTAAGTCTTTTGCAATTTTGTTATAAATGCGTATAAACATGACTAGGAAACTTTTTGCATACCTGCAATATAAGTCTGCATGGATCTCTATTTTGAGAGTTCATTAGGCTTTTTGAACAATCCCTTATTATTATAAACATAAGGATTATATCCCAGATAAGAATGCTTGGAAACATGCTGGTCCTGCTCCATAGGATAATTTAGAATCAAGACAAAATCAAACTGGTTGCAAATTTAATTGTATATATTTTTTTTATAAGACATTGATTTTACATTCTGTGTTCCAATTCCTCGTACACTGACTTATTAATTGTAAAATTTTAGGAAAATCGTCTACTTTTACAATGTTTGTAAATATGTGAGCACCATGTATCTATCACATAATTAGTTTATCTGTTGTTGCTTCATTTTTAATTCTTAATTCTTTTTACCTATTGTGGTATAATAATTTTATTTTAGGTGCATCGTCCTCACATATAATTATATAACTAATGTACTTATACAAAATATTGTAAAACATTTTAAAAGATTAACGGTGGAGTTTCTTGCCCATTCTCCATGCGAAAACTATCTTTTGGACGACTAGAATCAATTATATTTTTTTGTAAATTGTTGACGTTCAAAAGTGCCTTATGATGAATGAATTAATGACCTATTTGAAATAGATGATTTGACTTTTTCAGTGGTAATATGCCCAGCTTTTTAAAGAACAGTTTACATGACTCGTCAGGACGGATACCACAAATGGCTCTGATGCATTTCTTTTGCGCAATAAATGCTGTGTCTATCCGTGCTGTTACCCTAAAAAATAAGTCCGTCTCGTCCGTAAAACATCTTACATTCATTGCCTCTGCTGGTTGGCAATAATGTATGAGAGATTTTTTTTTGTATTTTTATTCCAAAAAAACTGCACTCTATTTCCTTCATTTTCCTTTCTTTGTAGCCAGAAACCAGATCTTTGAAGTCACAAAACTCATGATATTTAAACTGTTTTATTTTGTATGGCTCCCTGACTATCTTCTATTTAATAACATGTATTTTTATTCGCCTTGCACGTTGGCATATTGTAATCCAGTCTTGCATGGAATATATTTAAGTTTCTTTCTTTTATGATTCAATAGCGCTGTGCATAGAATCAGCCTTCATGAATGTATGACCGGATTCCAAAAACTTCAATATCAAGCATCTGCAGATTTTCAATATTGTGAACAGCCCACAAAAGCACAGCAGCGACATATTGATTTCTGTTTTGATCTGAGCACGTATAAAAAAAAAAACTGATTTTGGTTATATTTGATGGAACACATTTAAATAAGTAATGCAATGAAGTGGTTCTGATTTCGGAGTTTCCTTTTTTACCATTCAGTTCGGACCATAGAAAACAGTATGCATTATTGGGCAGACCTGCTTCATTAAAAGTGAATTAAAGTTCACACAGCTTCCGAAAATAATACAAAATGCTCACTTTACAATGAGGGATCTGAAGTACAGCCTACAGAACAAACGAAAATGAATTAAAATTGGGATCCTTGTTAGCTCTCTCCTTATATTTTTCCTTTTCCTCATATTTTTTTTTTCTGGTTTTGCTATGTATATATTTCGTCAGTGTTTTTATAATTGGTACAAATTGTGCATTAATATTTTAGATCGTAGAAAATAGTCTTTGATTTTCTTATTTATTAAGATCTGTGACCTAAAACTTCCTGTTTGTATCTTTTCTTGTTGAGATTTCATACATGGAAATGATTTTATGTGGCGGCGAAATCCTTCCAAGATCTCTGGCTTAGTTTTGTTAGCTGGCTCGTATAGTTTTATTAAAATTATTATTTAATCAATTATATCGTAATATAATTTTACTCAAATATACTAAACAAATCTACATTTTCAGTTCATTACAATGTATCCTGCCGCCATACCCAGAGCACGGTACCTACGTAGTAGCAAACGCCCCATACGCGTCACCTGGTCTGGGCTTGCCATGGCTAAGCCTGAATGTCACCTGTCTACCAGGATACGGAGTTGTGGGGACTGATATCGTCTACTGTCAGAAAGGAACCTGGTCTAGTACTATTCCTAAATGCAGAGGTAAGTATAAACTGATAATATCTAAATTCCTTTGAATGCGTAGTTTAGCTGCGTTATTGACTTAAGCTAAGCTTTCGATAGGATGTGTATGTACCACAATACAACTTATTGGTTTATAAAATGATGCTAATTTTCCAGTGTACTAAGACTGCTTATCTATTAAGTATTTGATTCTGCAAAAGTTTCGAAAAATTAACCCTGTTTTAGAATGTTTCGTAAGGTGTTCCACAAAGAGCTATATTGGGCCCTATCTAATTCAATACAATAATTATGAAATATAACGGCAAAGAGCCTTTAATTCTTACACCAAGAACTAATTTACCCTCTAGCTTGACTATTGCATTCAAACTCAGTTTCCATTTGCCATTCTAAAACATCCCCTATCCTCCAGGTTTCTGCAAGCTAGAAAAAAACCCATCCATTCACTACCACTGCCTCGTCCCCGGCAACAATTATGGCCGCCGCCCCTGCAACGCCTATGAACCTCCGGGGACAGTTGTGAGTCCCGAATGTAACAGCCCGAACTACTTCTCACCTTTCACCCTCTTCAACATACGATGCATTGACGGAATCTGGGACAACGTCGCGGTCTGCTCCCCAGGTATGACCAGAAACGGAACAAATATTAATCAATTATACTGTTGAAGTGTATATCAATAAGTTTTAGTACGCCAGTAGTAAGAAGTGTCAAGCAGCTAATATGTTGATAAACACTGTTACTTAGAAAAATATTGAGGATTTGAATAAGGTTGATGATAGTACTGTTAAGCCGTGGGATTAAGAAATAAGTGAAGATGATTGGCGGATGGGGCCGGTACAGAAAGGCAGTACCTACTGCTTCTAAGGCTACTATGAATAGTACAGGGATCAATTTTAATATTTATAACTGTAGCATAGTTTTTAATAAACAGTGATAGAATAAGCTTCCTTTTGATAACATAACTCTATTAATGATACCATGTGAAAGAATCAACTGGCATATGAATTATTTTTCATTTTTCACAAAATAATTTGACAAAGTCACCATTATTTATGTAAAACAACTACAGGGGATTTGCAATGAAACACCACTTTGATTAACACTATTAAGGTATATTGAGTCGCGCACTAAAAAACTATTTTTTATTTTTATTTAGGTCATCTTATATAGAGCAAGGGTCGGGGTATTATTTACTCGGGAGGGTCGCGATCGTGGAGGACCTCGGCAGCGAGGTCGGAATGCAGGTCGGTGTCTGTGTTTGTGCACTGTACTTGTGGCCTTATTGCTCTCCTGGACGAGGGTTATGTGGTCGTCAGGGTTGGTAAGGATTTACCTCGGGTGGTGGATCTGACTAATTACGACTATTAGGGACATCATTGGAGGCCTCGACAACCAGAGGGTTGCGATGTTTGGCGGCGGACTCGAAGAAACGCTTGGAATTGCGTTTTAGAAATTGGTGGATTGTGGGGATCTTTAGGTCGATGTGGAGGATCTCGTTCCTAACGTACCAGGGGGCACCGGTGATTTTACGGAGGAATCTATTTTGGAGCGTTTGCATCCTATGGATATGGTGGGGCTTTTCTTGTGCAAAGACGGCTCCCGCATACTGCCGTGGTAATCGAGAGGGCAGTAAGTCAAGGGTGGCCATTTTTTTTTTATTACTGATTTGGAATGTACGTCAAACGAGCTTTCTTCCTATCTAGGTTTCATACTTCTACGTATATTAGAAATGCATTTTCTTTTTTTATGAAGAGCAGTAAGAACGGTAAGATAATTTAGTTAACTACATAAAAGAGCAGTAATTCATTGACATACTGCCCTTTTCATTTGTATTCACATATTTCTTAACAAAAGAGCAGTAAATTTCTGACATACTGCTCTTTACGTTAGTTTGAACCAATGTACCAAATGAATTTTACTAGTTACATCTACAGTATGGAGCTGTACTGCACTTTTAAGATAGTAATTATAATGAATGTCTCATAAATACACAAATATAAACACAGTATCTTCCCTTACTACTTTTATAACATGGCAAAAAATAAAATAATTTAATAGTTTTGTAAATCAATAGAGCAGTAAGTGGTTGTTACTGCGCTACTACTAGGTACATAATAATATTATTGATCGAAATATTCGGTCATTTCGCTTCAAGCGGCGTTGAGTGATGGTCGTCTGACTAAGTGCTGTTCATCTAGTTCGCGCCATTTTGTGACGCGTAGGTTTGGCGCCAAGTAGGTATAAGGTGAGTAATTATTATATATTTTAAATATTGTAAGAAATCCTTATATTTGATTAGCTTTGTTGTGTGAAATAAATTACATACCTAAATCTAAAATGAAGCTAATTACTAATCCGTTTTAAATAATAATTTATATCTAAGTTTGTTCTTGCGCTCGCTTGTTACGTTCTTGGTGCTCTGAAGTCGTGCTTGCCCGCCGCGCTTTTTTGACTCTGTTTTACTATGTATTCATTGTTGTTTTAGATTGAATTACTACAAAATGAAGCGAATAGACAAAATTATAAATATGACCACAAATCGAAATGAATCTACCATAAACATGAATCAATCAGCAACGCCCGTATCAAAATTTCACAAGCCTTCTCAAAATCAAAAAGTAAATACTAATGTAAAAATACCCAGGAGTGGCGATGGCCAAATAGAGGAATATACAATGGCTGAATTGTGGGCTTTCCAATTAGATTACAAACACTTTCAGGTGATACGACCATTACACGTAGAACTAGCTTCGTCTATTATGAGTACTCAAAACGAAATAAGTCAAATTTTGCTGTTAAAAGAAGCAATATTAAACCCGATTAAAGATCAACGTACGCCTAATGTGCTATGTGAAAATATAATATCAACAGCCGAGCTAAGTGTTGCTGCCTTAGGAAGCACTGAATCTGTACCCAACTTATTTTGTCAGGAAACAATAATAGAGACAGCCGAAAAAAGTGTACCTCCCGTAGAAAATAATGAACCTACGCTTAACTTAGCCTGCGAGGAAACCATGCCAGATTCAGAAAATAATATCAGCTTTTATGAGGATTCTGATGACTCAGTCCGTGATAAGGACTACATTCCTCCTCTATCTTCTCCATCGTCCAATTCTAGCATAGAAATAACGAAAACTACAAATGTATTTTCATCGCTCTCATCAATATCTACTCACAAACAAGCACAGCATATATTAAATGAGCAACAAAACGAGCAGGATTACTTGAAAAATATAGAAGTTTTACAAGATACAACAGTAATAAACACAAATAATCAACAAGGTGAAATTAACGTAGAATACTATGTAGACAAACAACAGAATAACCAGGACAGAAGATACATTAATACAGTCAATAGAGAACTAACACTAATAGAATTAAGACAAGATGATAGTGACAAAAATAAACAACAAAGTGATGATAATATAGAATATTATGAAGAAAATCAACAGAACAATAATTCGGAAAATCGAGATCAAATGCAACCAGAGTCGAGACGAAATGAAAGCAGTTTAGTACAAGATTTACGCACAGAAACTGAAGAAGAAAATGCAAACATTCAAAATATTGACATTCAGTACACTAAACGAGGAACAATTAGAAAACGAAGAAAAATGAACACAAGTCTAAATGAAAGAAAAAAGGCCAAGCTTGAAGAAAGAGAATTAAAACAGAATATTAAAAGCCCATGTACTCAGAAATGCCCAAAAAAATGTAACGATAAATTCGGTTCGCGGTTAAAGATTCACGATATTTATTTGAACCTTGGTTGGGAATCACAAGGAGTAATGATAAAGAACCTTACATCCGAAGTCAAGGTTCAATCAAGAAAAAACGTCGTTGAAAGCAACACTTATAAGCGCAATAAAACGTACAAATATTTTTTTCTGACAGATAATAATGAGAAAGTCGAAGTTTGTAAAACTTTTTTTTTGACGACGTTAGGATATAATAAAAAAAATGACAAACGATTATTAAAAATATTAGAAAAAGATATATCTGATCAAAAAGATAAGAGGGGCAAACACAACAACAGACAAAAAATAAACACGGAAAATTTAGAAAACCATGTTCTTCAGTATAACCCAGTCATATCACACTATCGAAGAGAACATGCTCCGAGAAGAAGGTATTTGTCGAGCGATGTCACTCTTAAGACTATCTACGAGGATTACAAAGCCAAGTATCCAGACCATAAAATTTCATACGAATTTGTAAGAAATTTCGTTACAAAACAAATGAATATTTCATTTGCAAGTCTTTCTAATGAAGAATGCGAAATTTGTACAGGGTATAAAATGCATAAAGAAGAAACTAAGCACAGTGAGGAAAAAATATCCTCAGATTGTGTAAAATGCAAAACCTATCTGAAACATAAAGATAGATACATAAACAGCAGAGAGGAATATCAAAATGATGTGAAAAAACAAGAAAACAATGAAGAACTAGAGTTTACTTATTTTTCAGCGGATCTTCAAAAGGTAGTGATGCTTCCACGTATAGATATGTTTAAAATTGTCTTGTTTACCCCTCGTATTATATGCTTCAACGAGAGCTTTGTGCCTTTGTGCAAATTCACAGACATACAGAAACCGGTTGCTGTTTTGTGGAATGAAGTGATATCGGGACGAAGACAAGAAGATATTGTGTCTGCTTTTCGTGTTTTTCTTTTGGAACGACGCGATGACAGAAATATAGTTATATGGACTGACAACTGTTCTTCACAGAACAAAAATTGGGCGTTTATGACATTTTTAGTACAAATGATAAATAGCAATGAAATCACTGCTGAGAAGATAATAATAAAATATCTGGAACCTGGGCACACATTTATGTCAGCCGATAGTTTCCATCATTTGGTTGAAAAGTCTCTACAAAAGCAAAAGAAGGTTTATGACTTTAATGATTATGTCAATTGTGTCGCAACTTGTACGAAAAATGTTACTGTTAAAAAAATGAACGTAACCGACTTCTTCCAGTTTCAAGACAAATCATCTCAGCATAGGCTCCGAAATTCTCAGCCTAGGGTTTACTTGAAAGACATAGTTGCTGTACAAGTTATCAGAGGGAGTTTTGATATTCATTACAAGATTAGCCATAAAGATGAAACATTCCAATCATTAAGCTTTTTACAGGTGAAAATACTTAAATTAAAAGAAATACCTAATCCTGATCCAAGAATTATTGAAAGAGGAATTACTGACGAAAGGAAAAAGCAGATAATTCAAAACCTGTGTCCGTTAATGCCTGTTACTCGTAGATTTTTTTGGGAAAATTTGTTTGTTAATAATGTTGAAAACTTGGCAATCGAGGAAGAAGTCGGAGAAAATGGGACACAGTACTGTAGCTGATAAAGTGATGATTAATATTTTTTAATAATCGTTAAAAACTGGAACAGGGCGTACTTTAAATTATAATTACGTCATGTCATGTTTACGTGCCTTAACTTTTGTATTTTTTGATTTTATAGAAATTATTTTATGTTAAAAAGCTCTTTCAAGTTAGATAATTTTGTATAAGTGATTAAGAGTAATTTTGTGCCAAAAAAGAGGTACCAAATGTGATATTTGATCTGAATAAGTCTTAAGTTTTGATAAAAACTCTATTTTAAAGAAGTTTTCTGTTTTTAATTATTATATTATTAAGTGTTATGCCAAATAATTAGAACTAAGACTGTTGATCTCATTGATTATGTTTTATAATTAAAGCGAAAGTTAGGTACTTGTAAGTTGTAGGAATAATTTTGTACCTAGAAACCAGTACCATTATGTGATATTCGATCTGTCTGATTAAGTATTAAGCTTTGATAAATAATTATACTTTTAAAGAATATTTCTGTTTTTAATTAGTATAGCGTTATGCCAAATAAGAAGAATTAATATTGTGGATCTCTTTGATTACTTTTAATGAATAAAACTAGTTTTTGATATAGTTTTCAACGATTTTTTTTATTTTCCCTTCTATTTATAGACATACTGTTCAAGAAATTCGGAAAACACCTTACTTAAAATACTACTCTAAAAAGCAGCGTTCTTTACTCCATAGTGAAATAGCCTAAAATATTTATAAAATCTAAGGTAAAGGGCAGTATAATGCGTCTTTACTGGTGTTTTAAGTAGTAATTTAAATTTATTATTTTGAATTCTGTGAGCAATATAGCAGTATGAAATAATACTAAGCAAGAGTGCAGTATCTATGGCAGTTACTGCCCTCTTACCTAAATATGAATTAAAATTAGTTAAGAAAATGGTAATGAAGACACGATTTGTTATGTTTTACGATAACCCTGATAAAAATGTTAAAATAATGTTATTCTACTGTAAAAAACATATTTTTCCCTTTCTTTTGACATATAGAACATAAAAATCGAGTGTATAGTTTTATCACAAACGCTTAAATTGTGAAAAAAACTTTGCGCGCCGTTTTCTCGAAACCGCCTTTTCTGACTTACTGCTATATCGATTACCACGGCAGCATAGGTCATGATGGGACGAATGCACACCGTGTATGTACGCAATTTGCACTTGAGTGACAATTTCCTACGTGCAGGGAGGGGGGGTTTCCAAGACTTTTTCGGTTTCGAAAAGAGAACCGCTTGGCTTTTACTAAAGCTTCATAATACCCGTCCATACCATCACTGCGGAGCCACTGTAAAGGTGCACTTCCTGGACGCATCTCAGCCTTTCAGTATTTCCGGGACGACTATACACTCTTACCCTGCTCGTAGCAGGCCTAAATTAAAACCGGGACTCATCACAAAATAAAATTATATCCCATTGCTCCTGGGTCCATGCCAAGTGTTCCCTATACCATTCGTTTCGACGGGCGCGATTCCTATGGGGTATAGGTGGGCACCTAATTGGGCGTCGTGCACGTAGGCCGTATTCATGCGGCCTATTTCTCACGGTTCGGCAGTCAAATGGCGTCACTCCATGACATAAAAAATGAACCACCACTGTATATCTCAAAATGATAAAAGTGTGAAAAATACCAAATTTATCAAGCAACGAAAACACACATGAAATCGGGGATTTTTTTTTATTTTAACGAAAACAAAACACAAACGAATAGTTTATATTTTTTTTTGAGAACAAAAAGATCGTATACCAATCTACTCTATTAAGAAACAAATAAAGTATCAATTAATAAAACATGCAGTTTCTGTAAATGATGCGTGTTGCTTAGACTTTTATACATGCCAGTTGTTTCTTTGACATGGTCTCATTAATACCCTAGAGTTTACATTTATATCATAATATTATTTGGTTATGGATGAGTTGATTTGGGAAATACATACATATGACGGAGGAGGGCATGTGTGTCATTAATTACGTTATTGATGCCATTTATCTTTTGTTTGTGCAGAATAAACGTATTTTCTTTCTTTTTTCTTTCTTTTTTCTTTTATCATTATGTACTTGCAAACAACCACGCTCTGCTACCAATTTTTTATTACACTAAGAGCTGCTAATACTGTAAACTTTTACCTTTTTCTTTTCTTTTCTAATTTAATTTTAATCACTTTTGTAATAACTTGTGCATTAGTCTCAATATTGTTAATATTAAGGTAAAGAGCGAGATACCCCCAACACAAGTATTATCAATTACCGACTGGGGATGTCTCATGTAACTGTTCTGGGACAAATAAACAATTTTCATTTTCATTTGACACAGCTTTTATTACGTATCTAACTAAGGTAAACAGACAAACGACATGCAGTGTACTGGGTACTGGATGGCCAGTACTCACAAATATAAAGCTTCCGGAAGACAATCCGTTGCGTATTTTAGAAGAACAACGCGGACGTAAAGACAAACGCGGAAAGCGACTTTGTTTTATAATATTTAGAGATATCTAAGAGATGAGAGAAGAAAAGAATGCAACTAATCACAGTAAAGAAATTTAAGATCAATCGGAGATTCGATGGGTTCTGAATAGTATATCTATATTTGCAATTATCTGTCACTTGACACGATTT
Source organism: Xanthia icteritia (assembly GCA_949128155.2). Classification (NCBI taxonomy): domain Eukaryota; kingdom Metazoa; phylum Arthropoda; class Insecta; order Lepidoptera; family Noctuidae; genus Xanthia; species Xanthia icteritia. The sequence goes on along the minus strand of OY855862.1, from coordinate 3,706,839 downwards.
CACAGTACAGTACTATCCTTTCACAACTATTTTCCCTCTGATTTGCATCACTGCCAAAATCACAATGATCATTTCGTTACAGGTTGTTGTTGGGTTGCTGCTGTCAAACGTCAAATAACTGTGAAAGGTTCTACGTTCTCCGGTCTTAGTTTACGTATTCGTTGTCAAAGCTAGTTCCTTCTCTTCAGATTGTGGGCGCGTAACTCCGTACGCGGAGGGCCTGGTCTATGGCGGTACAGAAGCGGCCCGAGGAGAAGTGGCGTGGCACGTCGCTATCTACAAGAAACCTACCCGGAAAAGGTACAAATATAAGCAGATCTGCGGAGGATCCCTTGTTTCTAACAGGATTGTTATTTCTGGTGAGTTGGTTAGGTCTACTAGTGTCAGGTTATATGCTCCTAGTACCAGCACCCTGATTGTGTAACACACTTTCAATCACAATCCGAAATATTTTGAGGGAAAATCCCAATTCATTGCTCATCAATGTACCTAAATAACGCAATGAATGTTGTTGAACTGTCAAAATGAAAGTTTGTTACGCATTTGCCCCGCTGGCGTTCGATGACGATGGCGACAGAATACAATATTAAAAAATATCGTTCTGCAACATGATTTTGTGCCAAACATAGAGGAATTATACGAAAACCAAAAACATCGACATTGATTTCTTGTTTTATCTTTTGTGAGTTGACGTTTTTGTCGTAGTTGAGTTTGTTTTTAAATTTCTTTTTATTAAATTATTTTAGGGTTAGGGATCATTGAATGTAGCTAGCTACCTACTCTTTGGTTTTGAGAAAATTCACCGATGACTTTTATGAACGGTTTTTAAAGAAATTACTTACTAAAAACAGGCAGAGGGAAACATTGTTTTATTTTGATTTGAGATTATATGTGTAGAATTATAGATATATATTTTCATAAAGTACTCCTTAATACCTACAGCTACAGTTCTTTCACAGTTATTTTTACCTCTGATTTTGCGTCACTGTAAACACCACAGAGATCTATTATAGTAGGGGAGGCCGAGGATTTTGGCGTTTACTCAAGCGCGGTAGATTAACATAATTTCGGATTCCTTGCACCCTGTTGAGTACCTCTACCATGTACAAGGCCTTTATATAGGGCCGCGCGACTAGGGGTCCCGATCAGATTGTTAAAAAATAATCGATAGTTAAAAATAACTGTACAAAGATGGTGATATTGATCGTACATTTCTAGCTGCCCACTGCTTTTGGAATTACTATAAGGATAAGAAGTATGCTGCCTCCAACTACGCAGCAGCCACCGCTAAGCTGTTCAAGGAATGGGATCATGAAGATGACATAGACGCACAGAAATCTGAGGTAAGATTAAAGCCAAACGCATACTACAGCGCAACGCATTTTCATATATAAAAGTGCGTTGCGACCTGCCTGTAGTCGCTACGGTCTATCATTGCGATTGGGCGATGCACGTCGCCGCTTGCAGTTTGCGGTTGCGGTCGTCTTCGGTGGAGTATCTTAAGGGTCAGTTCACACCGAGACGTGACGCGACGCGACGATGCTTGAAGAGGCCAGTGGTTTCGCGAGGCGCATCGTGAAGTCGCTGGCGACCCCACGCCTCGCTGCTACGTGATGCGTCGCGCTACGCCGTGAGGCATCTCGAGGCGCAGCGCGACGCCGTCGCGAGGTATTTTCGAATTATCTCAATAATTAAATGTACAATCTTTTTGAGTAGTAAATAAAGTTATATTTTGTATCACTATCTTAAAAGGTGCGCGCAGCGTCGCTCCGCGTCACGTCTCGGTGTGCACTGACCCTAAGTTAAAAATTTCAATTTAGCACGGTTAATGTAGGTAACGCCTACAAAGTCGTGAAATAAAATCTTGGAAGTTTTTTTTGTTGGCCTGTAACAGCGGGAATGTTTTTCTTTTACTCGCCAATTACATTGTGTGGGGTGTCGCTGAATAGGTCTTTCAAAAACATTGAAAGAAAGAAAAAGTATTTATTGAGTTGTCTCAATAAATACTTTTTCTTTCTTTCTTTCTTTGGGAAGGACAGGATTTTGCACAGGAGATCTCAAATTAAACTAAACACACTACAAGTTGAGAAGTGCACCAAATGCGTCAAACCCATTGAAAAATAAAAATAAAAAAAACTATAAAAATAATAATAAAGTCAAATTAAAATAAAACCAGTACATTGGGAGTACTCGTATATATGCGCTGAAATTTTAATGATGGTTTTTCCGCAGCGAAATGATTTTGTCTTAGTAGTAAAAAGAATTTATAAAAAAATTAAAAAGGATTAAAATATGGCAGATTTAGAATTGTGATAAATAAAACTCGAAAGCGATCTCGAACCAATAGTAATACGGCGTGAACGCCCCCAATTGCGCGAGGCAGGCGCGAGTGATGCAAGGACGGTGATCCTCGCGCTACAGCTGATAATACTACTGAGTTAACCAATTAGTTATTCCAATTTTCCCTACTTACTTTTACGTGCTTAGGACCGTCATAAATACTTTTTTACCGACAACTTACTGAACACGAAACTGAAATCTTACAAAAAATTATTTTCTGAATTAGATAATGAAGTATTTAAAGCGTATTAAAAAAAAACAATATTTACAATGATTTTAAGTAACCAACCTACTTTTAAATGTTCGCTATTTACAAATGTAGGAGTCCCGGTACCTAACGGAGTAATTGTTCAAAGTGCACTATGTTCACAGTCATACACAATCGAACACGTTTTAATAATTTTATTGATTGTCTTACAATTTTAATAAAGTGTCTCTGTCAAGCTTTTAATATCAGAATTAAAAGCGTCCACTATCACAGTTAGTATCGCGTCGCGAGTTGCGTGTTCTTCATGATACACCAGGCGCTTGAGCTCAGTAAAAGTCCAACGGAGTCAGGTCAGGGCTTCTAGCTGGCCAAGTGTCCAAGAAACTGGCCCGCCGCGTTTACTATCTCTTCCGTCGTGAAAGAGAAAGTACACAACAGATGCACATTGTTTTCATCCACAACGTCCAAAACATGTCGTAGGAACGCCAATAGCTCGTTAATAACAACATTACAACTATTACACTTCACAGTAGGTAATGAGTGACATAGTTCACAGCGTTGATAAATTACAATGTAGTTTATTTTTCTTTTTTATTGCAAGAGGATGCATATTCCGAGCTAAAAACTATAAAAGCTGGGATACCACAAGGAAGTGTGCGAAGCCCATTCCTGTACTTGCTATGCACATGTGAAATTCCAGAGCAAAAGAACACCATTGCGGCTTTTGTGGATGACACTGCTATTATGCCTTCTGGATCAAGCCACAAAGAAGCAGTAGAAACATTTAAACTAGCTGTGAACAAAATTTATGACTGGACACAACAGTGGAAGATCAAACTGAATGAGTCAAAATCAATTCACATTGATTTTACTAACAAACACTGCGATTACCACCCAATCTATATAAGCGGCATCCAATTGCCTTATGCTAATACAGCCAAATACCTTGGCATAACTCTTGATGCCAAGCTGCGACTCAAACTCGACATACGATACAAAAGTATGTACTCGGAAGGAAATCCTGTTTATCAATACATAATAAAATTATATTATACAAGCATATTATGCCATATATTCTTATGCCAATTTGAAGCAACGTTAAAATAATACAAAATAAAGTACTCAGGGATGCTATAAATGTACCATGGTACATTAGAAATGACAACCACCACCAAGATCTGAAAATGAAACTCGTCACCGTCATCAGTAAATTTGCTAAAGCCCACGAACACAAACTTCACCGACATGTTTCGAGTCGCAAGCGGTGGAGGCGCGGGGAGTTTTGGCACATTATTCTAGACACTATTTTGAAAATTATGCAAATTTATTGAAATTATGAATATATTAAATTATGCAAATTTTTTGCCGATTTTCAAAAATTTCATAGCTTAAACCTAAAAATCCTGGGCTGTTGATTGATTGGGTTATAATGAAAATCAGTACAATATTATTACCCGGCTATAACGAATGACTTACTTTAGGTTAGGTTTGCATAACATTTATATGTATAATTTATCGAGCAGATGGTGTGAAAAAATATAATTTATTTACTTTACTTCTACAGTTGAAGTCCATCGAGATCCCGCCCCGCTACCTAGGCGTGCGCACAAACCAACAACATGACATAGCGGTCTTGATCCTGGAGACACCGGTCGTGTATTATACCTATGTCAGGCCAGTGTGTTTGGACTTGTTTGACCCCAAGTTCAATGACTTACAGCTGCATGCAGGGAATTTAGGGAAGGTAAGAATACTCACTATCAATTATTTATTGCATTCCATAGTATTATATAGATGGTATAAACAAGTTAAAGATGAATATGGACCCTGTCGGCACAGCAAAATTAGGAGAGAGGAAGAGGGTTAAGTAACAATTCAAACAATTAATATTATTATAAATTAAGTATTACATGTGTTTAATTGGGTGTATAATTATTTATATATACACAATTATACATTCTTATTATATATTATTAGGTTTGCGTATATCGGTGTAATTTTGAAATTATGTATTGAATATGAATAATGTAGGTAATTATTATGAAATTCTTAGAAGTATTTTGATTATTATTAAATTATGTTATTATTTATGTATTCATATTTTCATATTTATATGTGATATTCTATATTATATTATATATATTTCTTAATGTTTGGTGTATTAGAGAGAGATTTTTTATTTTATTTTGGAATCGATTTGTCTTCTAAAAACTCCTTTACTGAGTAGTATCACTTGGATTCCAGAAATTGTTTCAATTTATGAATAAATGTATTTGTTTTACTTACTTCTCTAATATCATTTGGCAATTTATTATACATTTTTATGGACATAACTAAAGGGCTGTTTGAGTGCATTTTGAGTCGGGATTGAGGTATGTTTGTTTTGTTTTTGTTGTGTCGAAAGGTGTATCTTGTTTGTGTTTCTTCGCAAGTGGTGTAGAAATCTGGGTGTTTCTTGACAAATGTAATAAGAAATCGAAGCAAAGAATAGAAGTGACCTAGGGCGTAGATAAAAAAATATTTACACTGCTACAAGGATCTTGTGGCTTATGTTGTCAATACGCCGTTGTTAGTAAACATTTTAGTGAAATGTCACTCAAACCATGGCTAACTCCAGGCCTATTACGGTGCATGGGGATAATCTTCATAAAAAGATTAAAAAAAACCCAAAAAATACCACTATGGAGATTTCTTATGAACGATACCGCAACTATTGCAATTTACTACTTAGAAAGTTAAGAATAAATCATGAAAAGTCTACCTTAATATCTTCACAAAACAGCAAAGAAATATGGAGCATAGTGAACTCCATTACTAACGAAGTCGAAAAAAAAAACAGTGGCGATTGAACGATTGCCTGCTACGAAGGCATTGAGACCATAAATGAGTATTTTACTGATATAGGCAAACAACTGATACTGTCAGTCAAAACCGAAGATCATATAATTTGAATTCACCACCAGCACTTAATTCTATTGTTCTACTTTCCCCTAATGAGATTGAAGTCAAAGTTGTAGTTAACAATCTTAAAACAGACTGCGCCACAGGAAGGGACACTATCTAAACTGGCAAGGCAATTTTTATTCCCCCGATCGCAAAACTCGTTGGGATTTGTTTTGAGCAGGGAGTTTTCCCCCATGTCTTTAAAAAATCTCTTATCACGCCAGTTCACAAAGGCGGGAATCGTGATGAAGTAAGAAACTACAGACCGATATCAGTTTTACCGGCACTGTCAAAAATATTGGAAAAGCTTTTGAATACTCATTAGCTTTTTAGAAAAAAACAAAATCCTATCTGAAGGCCAATTCGGTTTTGGGCACGCCACTATTGCGGCGATAAGTCCCCTCTTTGAGGAGTGGCTAGAGAGGCGCCACAGCGTCCTCACCTTCCGCCTGACGCAGGTCCTCACCGGACATGGTTGTTTCGGGAGGTTCCTATTTCGTATCAGGCGGGAAACGCCCGGGTGTCATCACTGCGTGGATCGCCCGGAGGACACGGTTGAGCATACGGTGGAGGTCTATCCGACTTGGGCAGAGCATCGCCGTGTCCTCGTGGAGGCGATCGGCGGCGGGGATCTCTCGCGTCCGGCCCTAGTCCAGGCCATGGTACGGAGCGAGAGGGCATGGGAGGCCGTCACCTCCTTCTGCGAAGCAGTAATGCTCGCGAAGGAGGAGGCAGAACGCGTGAGGGAGAGGCAAATTTTGCGCCCTCACGCCCCTAGCCGCCGCAGGAGACGCCCTGGGTGTCGGGAATCGCAGGCCGATTCCCGGCCACCGTAGGCGCGGGCTTGCGGACGGTGAGCAATGGGTAGCTCGCCGTCCGATAAGGACCAGGCCCGGGTCGACGGCGCGTTGTGTTCCACGCGCGCCTCAAAGAGATGTCAGCACAACGGAAGGGGTCCGATAGGACCGATGCCTGCCGGGGTTGCGGGAAAGTCCGAAAGGGATACCGTGGCCCCTGGCAACGTAAAGGCAAGGGAAGGAACACGGGTGGGTTTTAGTCAGTAAGAGTCTGACACGCCCTCCCGCTCCACCCAGAACGGGAGAAGTTATTTGATAATTTCCCACCCACAAAAAAAAAAAAAAAAAATGGCCAATTCGGTTTATATACATATATACCATGATATACATTCACACGTAACCCTCACGCATCCTCACACACACACACACAAACACACACACACAAACACACACGCATATTCACACACGCTGTTTGTACACGCTCATGCATACACACCCACCCTGACACATACGCCTCAAGCAGGTATTGTATAATTTGAAAATTGTTTAAATCTTATTGCATAATATCTATGTAAAACTACTGGGAGAAGACACTGATTCTTGGAACACAGGTTAAAACCTAGCGCAGGAATCAGGGTTTTCATATATAAATGTAACATACTTTTATGTCAATAAAAAATATACTATAGGTACTATATTATACTATAAATGTATTAAAAAAACATGATGCCATTGTTAGTTCCGATTTTGGCCACGCCCAAAAACCGTGCGCAAATATAACCTTGAAGTGCTATCACTTCATATTCTAATAGGTAACAGGTAACTCCCGCTCTGAACGTCTTTTTTTCGGAACGTATATGTCACTTTCAACGATGATAGGTGAAGCAGATCCCAACTAGATTGTTGCCGAGGGACAGTACGAGGAGTGTTGTATACCAACAGCCATGAATACCACCTAAAAAAGGACGGCGGGTAAAGCGTAGATTAGACTCGCACAAATCAGGGAAGCATGGTAGAAAAGAGAAGAGGTCTCAACTCAGCAGCGGGTGGAACAAGGCTGCCAATGATGATGATGATACTTTTTCACAGTAGTCAGGGGGGACTATCTGCTGGTGGGGCTACAAATAATGCGCAATTTTGGTTGCCCATGTTAGCTCACGTGAACATACTCAATATATTTATTGCATTCCACAATGTGAACCTAGTTGGTAGGTTTTACATATACATGATCATTGTGATCCCTGTCGGGCACAAAACAGTAGAAGAGAGGAAGAAGGCTTTACTTTGACTAATCGCGCGTCAAAAGATAAAAAGAAATACAAGGCAACCGGATGAAAATGCAGTTGCTTTGAAAGTTTATACCCAGTTTATATAATAGAAAAAAAAAAGCCATCCGAACACGTGGACCGTTTTAGCACTCGTGAAATTAGAGGAAAAAAATAAATTATGAGGCAATCGCTGCAAAATTGGTGAGCTTATTTATTGGTACCACTACATTTTGCACAAATAATGCCATCCAATCCTGAAAACAAAGTCGCCAAAAAGTCGGAAACAACCCTTCAATACCGCCCTTTATTTCCAATTTTTAACCGACTTCCCAAAAAGGAGGAGGTTATCGGTTGTATTTTTTTTTTTTAAACAAATATCGAAAAAAAATTGCTGTTAGTAAAATACTTACTCGCAGCTGCCTCCTTATCAGGTATTTTTTCAAAGACATTCGGATATTTTTAAATAAAGAAGACAAGACGGAGACGGAGCAATCACATTATCAGTTTTGTAAATAAAATACTCGTTACATTGCTAAAACCGAAGTGTGACTCGATGTCACATCACACTATGCCACTTACGCCAACATGATGCAACATGGAGTCCAAATAGTGTTTACACTATGAAATAAACAAGCCCGTAAAAAAACTCATAATATTTTCATTTTTATTGATAAAATAGTCGTAACATTGGTATAGTGAAGTGTGACTTAATTTCGCAGTATGCGACTTACGTCAATGTGACGTAACTTGAGTCCAGCACGCGTAGCATGACCACCGTAGAAACGGGTTTTATCGATAGAAAAATAGGCAAAATGACAAATTGTGATTGTTTATCTGTCATTTTTTGTATTCTACCGTCAACAAAATCCGTTTCTACGGTGGTCATGCTACGCGTGCTGGTAGTGTTTAAACTATAAAATAGACAAGATATACAAAAGCGTAAGAAGCACGAATCAGTATTTTTAAATAAAATACTCATGACATTATTGCGGTGAAGTGTAACTTGATGTCACACTATGGCACTTACGCCAATATGATGACACTTGAATCCAATAGAGTTTGTACTATGAAATAAATTGTATAGGACCATTAAAATTAACTCATGTTTTTAGTTTTCCTAATTAAATACGCGCAATAGATTAGGGCGCATTCGCGCACTCGAGACGGATGTACTCGTACTTTAGAGCTGAGCTGCCATAGTAACTATTGTTTGCATGGAAGTACTCTACACATCTAACAAAGTAGGTACGTGTGTGGTGGTAGTGGTAAAAAAAGGGCACCAGCTGCTCATACATTTCAGGCAAAGCCCTTTAAGCTCTAATATGTGCAAGGAATTGGGTGAATCAATACCATCCGGTTTTAATCAAATTCACCCCCATTTTTGCCACCGCCAAACATCGTTATAATTGAAATAATCACAAATCCCTGTTCTTATTACCCCGCGTCCACACTCTCCAGGAGGCAAGACGAGGTGAAGCGAGCGCGATAATGTGTATGGCGCCCTCGCCTTCTCTCGTCGTCACTCACTTCTACTCGCGCGCGCTCCGCTCGGTGTCGGTTTTTTGACCGGAGTTAAAGGACGCGAGGCGTGGCGGGCAACTGAATAAAACGAGAGTGTGGATGGGTAGCAGTCGTGTAGCCTCCGCTTGCCACGACTCATGCAAGGGCCGTTAGAACATTTTATTCTCTTCACTTTTCACTATGGGGCCAAATCTGTAAGGTTTCATTCCCTGCGCTTTTATACGATTTTGAAAAATACTTCAGTATGTTTTAGTTAACATAATAATAGTAATTTAATTAAAGTAATAGCTTTTTATGCCGGTAAACATTACAGATATCATTTCTTACAGTAACAGCGAGCGAGGCACTAGGGTATATTCTCCACATAGCTAGTTTTTGTTTTCGACTGGAAATGCTGTGATGCATTGCTCAATGTCCACGTTGGGCAGTTCAACGACCTTCAGGATCTGAGAGGCCTGCCCTTTTTCTGCTGTGAGGCCCCAACCTGCCACCTAGGAGGGAATTAAAAAAGATATGAAACATGTTACCAAGTAGCTGGCTTGTGAAGTTCGGATAGGCAGTCGTTCCATGTAAAATACTGGTATTCAGCTGCATTATTGTGAATGTGAGGACAATGTGGATATTTCTTTTTCTCCTTCATTTATTTTTCCACTCTCAGTTAGTTTTAATGATGGACTAGCAGTTTGAGTAGTTGATGCCGCCTACCCAAATGTCCTTTCTTTGATATTTTTAGTCGAGTTCAGCTCCTTAAATTCTGAGTTGAGCTCTACGATTACTGACAAATGCTTGCACTGACTGGACAGGTCCACTCAAATCTGTGTAGTTCTTTCCTCAAAAGACCACCATTAGACCACCATTTCAGACACTAAGCTACATGGTTCTCATATGGCTTGACCAAGTCTGTTTTTTATCTGTGATTTTTCGAACTCTTGTAACTTGACGGTTTATGACCCTACAGGTTTGTTCTCATCGTAAAAAATGAAGAGAAAAACGTACTCTTTTGGAATATCATATTTTTTTGTTTGGCACGTTTTTTGTTCGGCACTTTTACATTTAGCCCAAAATGTATGGACGGTGAATTATCTCCTTTTGAATGCCATCCGATTTAATAAAATTATTTTTCTAATTTCGCGAGTGTGAAAACGGCCCACGTGTTTGGCAATGGCAATTTTATAAAATTATTTAAACGGTAAGCTTCAAAGCAACCGCATCAAAATTCGGTAGCCTCGTCAAAAAAAAAATGTTTTACCTCCTCTATATCTCCGCCCCCGTCTATTTGGAGTCCATTCGGATGGTACGAGGGGGGGGGGTTCTGTATCACTTCAAGACCCTCGCTAAACACTCGCCACCCGGTTGCCTCTCCGATTAAATTGTACGTGCCATTGCTTTAACTATTTTAGATCGCGGGCTGGGGTTTGACAGAAAAAAACGGGTCAGCTTCCTCAGTTCTGAAGACGGTGCAACTTCCGTCTGTGCCCTTTGAGGAGTGCAGAAGGAGCACGCCGGAGACTTTTACGGCGAGCATCACCGGGGACAAGATATGTGCTGGTTACGATAACGGTAAGTGATGAAATTTAAGGACGCGTTTACAAATTTGATAGGTATAGAATCGAACTACTACATTGACAAAGGTCACACACACAAGTGTACGCACGGTTAATTGCGGGAATAGTAGTCAAGTGAACTAATTTTGGTACTTTGAATTTTTTTTTTCTCTATATTCTTTATAATACATAGGCATCTACAAAAAATATTTCGTATTGTAGTTTGTATTTTTACTAAATAATACTTAGATACAAATGCTTACTTCAGTGACTGCTAGGAGGCACTGGAAGCCCTCTTCTAGTAGAAAGATGTGGGCTGTGGATTTTGGGCTAGTTTTACTAGTTATGATGAGACTTTACCTCCGGACTTGATGGAGTGACCTGAAGGTGTAATTCGGTGACTGCTACTGGTACTCCTCGACTAGTAGAATTAGATGTGCCGAGTTTGGGCTTGTTTTGTAAGTTATGACGAGACCTTACCTCCGGACTAGATGGAATGACCTGAAGGTGTACTTCAGTGACTGCTACTTGTACTCCTCGACTATTAGAATTAGATGTGCCGAGTTTGGGCTTGTTTTGTAAGTTATGACGAGACCTTACCACCAGACTTGATGGAGTGACCTGAAGGTGTACTTTGGTGACTGCTACTGGTACTCCTCGACGAGTACAACTAGGTCTGCCGAGTGTGGGCTGGTTTTGTTAGTTATGATGAGACCTCACCACCGGACTTGATGGAGTGACCTGAAGGTGTACTTTGGTGACTGCTACTGGTACTCCTCGACGAGTACAACTAGGTCTGCCGAGTTTGGGCTCGTTTTGTTTGTTATGATGAGACCTCACCACCGAACTTGATGGAGTGACCTGAAGGTGTACTTTGGTGACTGCTACTGGTACTCCTCGACGAGTACAACTAGGTCTGCCGAGTTTGGGCTCGTTTTGTTAGTTATGATGAGACCTCACCACCGGACTTGATGGAGTGACCTGAAGGTGTACTTTGGTGACTGCTACTGGTACTCCTCGACGAGTACAACTAGGTCTGCCGAGTTTGGGCTCGTTTTGTTAGTTATGATGAGACCTCACCACCGGACTTGATGGAGTGACCTGAAGGTGTACTTTGGTGACTGCTACTGGTACTCCTCGACGAGTACAACTAGGTCTGCCGAGTTTAGGCTCGTTTTGTTAGTTATAATGAGACCTCACCACCGAACTCAATGGAGTGACCTGAAGGTGTACTTTGGTGACTGCTACTGGTACTCCTCGACGAGTACAACTAGGTCTGCCGAGTTTGGGTTCGTTTTGTAAGGTATGACGAGACCGTACCTCCGGACTTGATGGAGTGACCTGAAGGTGTACTTCAGACACTGCTACTGGTAATCCTCGACGAGTAGAACTAGATCTGCCGAGTTTGGGCTCGTTTTGTTAGTTATGATGAGACCTTACCTCCGGACTTGATGGAGTGACCTGAAGGTGTACTTTGGTGACTGCTACTGGTACTCCTCGACGAGTAGAACTAGATCTGCCGAGTTTGGGCTCGTTTTGTTAGTTATGATGAGACCTTACCTCCGGACTTGATGGAGTGACCTGAAGGTGTACTTTGGTGACTGCTACTGGTACTCCTCGACGAGTACAACTAGGTCTGCCGAGTTTGGGTTCGTTTTGTAAGGTATGACGAGACCGTACCTCCGGACTTGATGGAGTGACCTGAAGGTGTACTTCAGACACTGCTACTGGTAATCCTCGACGAGTAGAACTAAGTGTGCCGAGTTTGGGCTCGTTTTGTTAGTTATAATGAGACCTCACCACCGAACTCAATGGAGTAACCTGAAGGTATACTTTGGTGACTGCTACTGGTACTCCTCGACGAGTAGAACTAGGTCTGCCGAGTTTGGGCTCGTTTTGTTAGTTATGATGAGACCTCACCACCGAACTCAATGGAGTGACCACCTAGGTCTACTCGTCAAGGAGAACCAGTAGCAGTCACCGAAGTACACCTTCAGGTCACTCCTTCAAGTCCGGAGATAAGGTCTCATCATAACTAACAAAACGAGCCCAAACTCGGCAGATCTAGTTCTACTCGTCGTAGAGTACCAGTAGCAGTCACCAAAGTACACCTTCAGGTCACTCCATCTATTCCGGAGGTAAGGTCTCGTCATAACTTACAAAACGAGCCCAAACTCGGCACATCTAATTCTAATAGTCGAGGAGTACCAGTAGCAGTCACTGAAGTACACCTTCAGGTCACTCCATCAAGTCCGGAGGTAAGGTCTCATCATAACTAACAAAACGAGCCCAAACTCGGCAGACCTAGTTCTACTCGTCGTAGAGTACCAGTATCAGTCACCAAAGTACACCTTCAGGTCATTCCATCTAGTCCGGAGGTAAGGTCTCGTCATAACTAACAAAACGAGCCCAAACTCGGCAGACCTAGTTGTACTCGTCGAGGAGTACCAGTAGCAGTCACCAAAGTACACCTTCAGGTCACTCCATCAAGTCCGGTGGTGAGGTCTCATCATAACTAAAAAAACGAGCCCACACTCGGCAGATCTAGTTGTACTCGTCGAGGAGTACCAGTAGCAGTCACCAAAGTACACCTTCAGGTCACTCCATCAAGTCCGGAGGTAAGGTCTCATAATAACTAACAAAACGAGCCCAAACTCGGCAGATCTAGTTCTACTCGTCGTAGAGTACCAGTAGCAGTCACCAAAGTACACCTTCAGGTCACTCCATCAAGTCCGGAGATAAGGTCTCATCATAACTAACAAAACGAGCCCAAACTCGGCAGATCTAGTTCTACTCGTCGTAGAGTACCAGTAGCAGTCACCAAAGTACACCTTCAGGTCACTCCATCAAGTCCGGAGGTAAGGTCTCATCATAACTAACAAAACGAGCCCAAACTCGGCAGATCTAGTTCTACTCGTCGTAGAGTACCAGTAGCAGTCACCAAAGTACACCTTCAGGTCACTCCATCAAGTCCGGAGATAAGGTCTCATCATAACTAACAAAACGAGCCCAAACTCGGCAGATCTAGTTCTACTCGTCGTAGAGTACCAGTAGCAGTCACCAAAGTACACCTTCAGGTCACTCCATCAAGTCCGGTGGTAAGGTCTCATCATAACTAACAAAACGAGCCCAAACTCGGCAGACCTAGTTGTACTCGTCGAGGAGTACCAGTAGCAGTCACCAAAGTACACCTTCAGGTCATTCCATCAAGTCCAGTGGTGAGGTCTCATCATAACTAACAAAACGAGCCCAAACTCGGCAGACCTAGTTGTACTCGTCGAGGAGTACCAGTAGCAGTCACCAAAGTACACCTTCAGGTCACTCCATCAAGTCCGGTGGTGAGGTCTCATCATAACTAACAAAACGAGCCCACACTCGGCAGACCTAGTTGTACTCGTCGAGGAGTACCAGTAGCAGTCACCAAAGTACACCTTCAGGTCACTCCATCAAGTCCGGAGGTAAGGTCTCATCATAACTAACAAAACGAGCCCAAACTCGGCAGATCTAGTTCTACTCGTCGTAGAGTACCAGTAGCAGTCACCAAAGTACACCTTCAGGTCACTCCATCAAGTCCGGAGATAAGGTCTCATCATAACTAACAAAACGAGCCCAAACTCGGCAGATCTAGTTCTACTCGTCGTAGAGTACCAGTAGCAGTCACCAAAGTACACCTTCAGGTCACTCCATCAAGTCCGGAGGTAAGGTCTCATCATAACTAACAAAACGAGCCCAAACTCGGCAGATCTAGTTCTACTCGTCGTAGAGTACCAGTAGCAGTCACCAAAGTACACCTTCAGGTCACTCCATCAAGTCCGGAGATAAGGTCTCATCATAACTAACAAAACGAGCCCAAACTCGGCAGATCTAGTTCTACTCGTCGTAGAGTACCAGTAGCAGTCACCAAAGTACACCTTCAGGTCACTCCATCAAGTCCGGTGGTAAGGTCTCATCATAACTAACAAAACGAGCCCAAACTCGGCAGACCTAGTTGTACTCGTCGAGGAGTACCAGTAGCAGTCACCAAAGTACACCTTCAGGTCATTCCATCAAGTCCAGTGGTGAGGTCTCATCATAACTAACAAAACGAGCCCAAACTCGGCAGACCTAGTTGTACTCGTCGAGGAGTACCAGTAGCAGTCACCAAAGTACACCTTCAGGTCACTCCATCAAGTCCGGTGGTGAGGTCTCATCATAACTAACAAAACGAGCCCAAACTCGGCAGATTTAATTCTACTAGTCGAGGAGTACCAGTAGCAGTCACCAAAGTACACCTTCAGGTCACTCCATCAAGTCCGGTGGTAAGGTCTCATCATAACTAACAAAACGAGCTCAAACTCGGCAGACCTAGTTGTACTAGTCGAGGAGTACCAGTAGCAGTCACCGAAGTACACCTTCAGGTCACTCCATCAAGTCCCAGACGAATAGGCATTTATAAACTACTTACTTTTACCGAAATAAAAATGTGTAATTATAAAATTATCTTACCACAATATCAAGTATCAAATTTGGTTTACAGAATATTTTGTATTTGTACAGCGATCTTTTCCACACGAACCGCTGCAAACAGGCAACACAGAGTCCACTCACGACAGCGGTCTAGCGCAGACTGAGGTTTCTTTCGAAATGTTTGTGCAATAATCAAAACAGGAACCAAAAATAAAATAACCCTTAACGCAATCCATTAAGATTCATCCGTAATAGAAAAATATGTGAAAAAAATAGTTTTGGTTTTTATTTTTTTTGCGACTATTTGTGACATTTTGAAACATTTTTTTTTCTAGATTTTAGAAATAAGTATGTTTGCCTACTTAAAGTATTTTTTAAATCTCAAAATATGTTGATAATAGAATAAAAACTGTACTGAAACTCGACCCAGTATCGTTAATTTTGTGGAAAATGGGATCGGAAGATCGTTTTTACAATATAAAAAACTATAATTTTGAACACAAAAGTTACTTGCATTTGAAGATGAAGAACCAATCTATATGTGGTAGTTATTAGTTATATAAAATTCGGTTTAGTTTTGTCACAAAATGAACCGAAAAACAGCAGAATTTTGTCCGATTTGAAAACGCGCCCTTAAACACAACATTTAAAAAATATAAGTATCTTAAACCTACAACTGTTATACTAGCATGGTGCAGGTGACAGATGTCAGTATCGCATGACTAGGTCAGTGACATTATTCAAATCAGTTTTATCGATAACGATTCTCACAGCAAAAATCTCGTCCTCTTCATGATTATTATTATGTAATTTATTGTAAAATATGTATTTAATATAAAACATTCAAAAAACACATTCAAGGCACAACCGATATTATGAAAAAACAAGTTTTTTTTTGTGGTAATATTTTTGCCTTAAGGCGCGGTGTGTTGGAGGCCATTTTGCATCAGTCTCGTACTGATGCAAAATGGCCTCGGTAATAATATCGGTTGTGCCTTGAATGTGTTTTTTGAATGTTTTATATTAAATACATATTTTACAATAAATTACATAATAATAATCATGAAGACGCGACACGTATTGTTTTCTCTGTGTTAAAATTGTTTTTTTTATTTACGCAAATCTTTTGTTATTTGTTATAGTTTTCTAAGTTTGTTGTTTTACTTCGTTGAGATTATTAACATGCCCAAGCGCACAAAATAACTGTTTTGGGGAGTCCGGCAAGGGAGTTTATCGTTCGCTTACGAAACTACTTTGAAAGGTAAAAACAAAATAATGGACCGTTCTTACCACTGAGTCGGGTTGTAGAAGAAGTAGCTGACGCTCTTGATATTGGCCTCAATATCGTTTCATGAAGGAAGGAAATAAATATATCCACACCCAACAAAAAGCGGACGAAGATGAAGCCAATCACAGACTTAATTAGTTTTGCTAAGGATGCTATTGGAAATCATATTATTTATAATTAATATAGAAGAGTGGAGCTACCGACACTGATAGATAGATAAATCGTTTATTTAGTGCACACAAAAAACAGCACAACATACAAAAACACGATTAAATAATGACTAATTAGCTATTAGGAAATAGCTGCAAAACAAATAAAAAAGGAAGAAAACAAGACATTGTGATGACACTATTGGCTATGACACACTTTAAAATAATGGATCAACGACCATAAAAAAGTGCGGTACACTGCTCAAACTACTGAAATCTTTGAAAGAATCCGACTTGTTTAAATGAAATGAAATGAAAAAAAATGAAATGAAATTGTTTATTCTGTAAATAGGATATAGGAATCACTTTACACGTCATCTTAAAAAAATAACTAAAAATTAGCTAGATGAGTTCGGCGTTTCCTATCTGACTACTCTGAGAAGAAAGGCCGAAACAAACTCAGAGGTCACAGTCTCTTTTAAAGTCCAGACATAATCTTGGTCAGGCCATATGAGGACCATGTAGATTAGTGTCTGAAATGGTCTTTTGAGAAAAGAACTACACAGATTTGAGTGGACCTGTCCTGTCAGTGCAAGCATTTGTCAGTAATCGTGGAGCTCAACCCAGAACTTAAGGAGCTCAACTCGACGAACAATACCAAAGAAAGGACATTTGGGTAGGTCTCATAAACTACTCAAACTGCCAGACCATCATTAAAACTAAATAAGAAAGAAAAAATAATAATAATTAAAAAATCCACATAGTCAGGAACATTCACAAAAATTAAAAAAAAAAAAATACTTTACAAAGTAATAATGTCATTTTGTATGTAATGTTTATATAATACTGGTATTGATTTTATGATTTTAGCACAAGGCTTAGCAATTTAGATATTGGTTCATGGGTCTACTAAATAATTTGAATGATTCTGTTTATTTTATTTTATTTTATTTATTTGGCTCACCAACAATTGAATACACTGATACAATGACATGATACATCCAAAAGACTTATAAACTAGTGTACCAATTTCTTATAGGTCACAAATGATCAAAATCAGTCGATTTCGTGCACGGCTCATTAAGGTATCTCACGCACTAAACGGCCACGTCGGCCAGTCGTGGCCGTGGCCGTCTAGTGGTAGTGTATCGTGTGCAGCTAGTTAGCCGTTGTAACCAAGAGCGCGATTCGCATCGGTTTCTATAGTCTACCTGGCCACTACGACCACTGGAGACCCTGGCCATCAAGTGCGCGGGATTCCTTAAAGTCTAAAGTCCAACCTTTAGCCCTCGTACGAATTTTTATTGCGCCCTGGATTTTCAACACAATGCTTAGCGCCGAGTGCTGAAAATCTAACATTGCAGCTTTTTGATGGTCTGGAATGCCCCTGCACCCTGCACTGCCTTTGGATACTTAATTCTCGGCTCAACACCGAGAGTTGAAAATACAGTGCGCGATAAAAAATCGTACGAGGGCTAAAACGTGCCAACCTGGGCTTACACCAGTTTAAGCAAAAATGAAAATGCCCTTCCTCCTCATCCCAGGTACGGCGGCAGTCTGCAAAGGTGACAGTGGCGGCGGACTGTCTTTCCCAGAGATTGAACGCGGCATAACTCACTACTACTTGAGAGGCGTCGCGTCCACAGCACCGCAGAAGACGATAGAAGAATGCAACGGTTTAACAGTCACAACCTTCACAGAATTATATCGACATAAAGATTATATCTATCAGTTTATGTAAAGTTCATTTTATTATTATTACTTGACCGAAATTTTCCGATCGGCGAGCCGAATGAAAGCCGATGTATGTAGTATCTAAACTCTGTCGCTAAATCCTCGAGATTTCCATGATTTAGTAGGTAGTAAGTTCCTCAATGTACTTACAATGCACAATTTTTTGAAATAGACTTAAAAGATATTGTTGGTGTCTAATTTAGGTATAATTTAAATTAATTCAATTTATCTTTATTTCAGACACACAGTACATAAAAGGCGTAGATAGTAGGCAAATAAGTTACAAGAAGGCGTTAGTAGGGTTGTATATAATAATAATTATGTACAGTCACGAGCTTTAATTTGGGACCCATTTCCGTTAAATGTTGTTAGAACAATCATAATGCAATAAGGTCGAAACTTTGAAACTTTGCTTTAAGGTTGAAATGTTGAATGTCAAGTTAAGACATAAAATGTCTTATCTAATCGACCTATGAAATGATAACTTCGTTGCAAAAAGCTATCATTACGATTTTCTAATTACGAACATGTGTCGTGTCAGTGTCATTTAAGAAAATAGTTTAATGTGATATTTTCACAAAATATAATTTACCAATTAATAAAATGCTTGCGGCTAATTGTGACCAAATAAGGCTCCAAATTATTGATTTGCACGAACAAGGAGTAGGTATTCACGAGATATCGCGACGAATAAATGTGACAAGAAACACAGTTCGCCGCTGGGTTCGACGCCACGGGAACGAGGAAAATATTATTGACTTACGACGAAACAACCATCACCCGCAAGTTATAACACAAGAGCAGAGCCGCTTGATGCAAAGGCAATACCTGATGAATGGATTTACGCCAACGAGGCATTTTGCGGAAGCGTTTGAAGTCCACCCTTCAACAGTTAGAAGGCATCTTAAAGCTATGGTACTGCATCACAGGCGGCCTGCAAAAAAAATTGCGTTGACGGATGCCCATAAAGCTGCTCGACTTATTTTCGCACGTCAGTATCTAAATTTTGATTGGACGACGACGGCTTTCATCGATGAAAAGACTTTTCAATCTTCCCAAACGGGCAGACTACATTTGTGGCGAATTGACAGGACGCGATACACGGAAGACCACGTCATAGCTAACAACGCGTCTGGTCGCATTACAGTTAACATGTTTGGCTGGATTAGTTCAGCCGGCATTGGAGAACTAATAAATTTACCACCCAGGGCCACTGCTCAAGATTATGTCGATTTATTAGACGAGAGTGTCCTTCCAACATTGCAACTATATTATCCACAAGAAGATGTTGCTCCAATAAACTTTGTTCAAGATAACGCAACAATTCATACGGCAAGAATCGTTAGAACTTGGTTCGACAATAATAGAGCAAATTTAAATCGTATTCCGTGGCCTGCAAAGTGTGCCGATTTAAATCCTATAGAAAATTTATGGGGCTTAATGGTTCAAAAATGGTCAAATAGAAACGAAAGAACTAGAGAAGCACTTATGGATCACTGCCTCACAGTCTGGGAAAGTTTAAGGGGTACTGACATATGTGACAAATTGATTGGATCCATGCGTAACCGGCTCCAGGCTGTGATTGACAATGAAGGTGGATATACGCGGTTTTGAATATTTATATAAAAAAATTACTGGAGAGATTTAAATTAATTTAGTCGTAGCCTTCGGTGATAAGTGTTTATTTTGTGCACCGCTAACCATGCTTTCTATATAATTGTGTTAAGATTGAGGTTTGTGTCATAAATGTCTTAATAAATATAAAGAATAAAAAACTTTGTTTTTCTAAAGATTTTATTAATCAATATTTTAGCTGAAATCTTCTAAGCCCCCATAATCATAAACGGCCTTTAAACCTATTTTATTTTAAATATGTTGTTTTGGTCCGTCACTTTGATATTTATGTTTGAGAAAGAGACAAAACTGTTTAACTAATATAGGTTTGAAGAATAAGCGGCTTAGTTGACTAGCTATCATATATTGACAATATAATTTTGTTCTTTTTTATTTGTTTCTTTTTTCTTATGGGACCACAGGACCAAAAAGTAATTATTACTCGGAAATCGGTAATGATCGTTTGCCCTCGCTCCAGTTGACGTTAGCCCCTAGAAACGTAAAGTTGTCGATGGTAAACATTATGACGTTTATTGTTTGTGCAGTGACAGCGTTAACATAATAGCTCTAAATGGCGAAAGTTTGTTACACGATATTCAACCTTAGGTGGGTCCCAAATTAAAGCTCGTGACTGTACACACAAAAATAAAAATATTAAGGTGTTAGTAATTTGTTAGCAAGCAGACTACTATCTCCTATTCCTGTGCAGGTGTACACCTGCCCAGTACACAGTAAAAGGACTTTCTATCTTGTTGTTGGTGTACCAGGGACCCTACTCATCATCGATGTAGTTCTTTTCCTTATGACGTCGAAGAAATCATCGATCGAAGCATCCGAAAAAATTGCGGATTGCAACTCGGAACGTCGTTGTACTCAAAACGCAGGGCGTTGTAAGCCCGTCGCGTAAAGTTGATCCACAGACTACACGTATATAAACACTGATAGAAGGCTCTGAAAAGTAACAGTTTTACATCTGTCGTACATCGTGCGAATCTGTGGGCCAATATATTACAGCGGATTGCTAACGCCCTCCTTTCCCGATAGAGAGCCTTGTTTTCCTCCCGCATAAGTAGGATTCCCTGACCGAGGTACACTCTCTCCATTCCCGACGGCCCCATAACCCTCCTCCAGGAGAGTAGTAGGGCCACCAGAACTGTAGCACACAAACACAGAATCCGACCGCTGCCCTCGCCCGTCGCGGCGTCCCCGTCCTTCCCCGTCCCGACCTTTGCTCGAGCCAGCACGCGCCGCTGACGCTGATATTATTGTTATATTATTTGGCCATTACAGGTCGATCCATCAGGTTAAGCTACGCTTGCTGGGGTTGGTCCGTGGATGGGCGACCATCTTTATATACCGAGACTCCTTCATGCCTCGGAAAGCACGTTAAGCCGTTGGTCCCGGGTGTCATTCGTGGATCTTTGACAGTCGTTACGGGTCGTCAGAAGCCCGAAAGTCTGACAACTAGTTTTACCAAGGGGTAGCGTCTTACCCAGTTACTGGGTTGTAGAGGTCAGATAGGCAGTCGCTCCATGTAAAATACTGGTATTTAGCTGCATCCGGTTAAAATGGAAGTCGACCCCAACATAGTTGGGAAAAGGCTAGACAGATTTATTGATTTGGCCATTGCGAAGTATTCCACATTCGTATTGGTTTCGTATTAGCCATACCGTTGCATCCCTATTTACAAGTTTTGAAAGAAAAATATAGGGGCAAGTGCCTTTCAACGAACCATGGTTTGTAACTTCCACATTTCCGCTCATTGCCCCCTACCAGCTTCATATCTGCCTACAATTGATTGGTCTATTTATCATTGGTTCTGTATGCGTTCAAAATAGCTCTATTATATCAGGTCGTACGATTCGCCCAATTTAAAGCTTCGTTATCGGCGTCGAGCGACAAGCTAGCGAATAACGGGGAATACCGGGGTTTCTTCTTTGTTATAATAACTTTTTTTAATTCTGACGGTGAAAAGACCACGAAAAATACTTGATTCTTTTACAGAAGCCAATTTCACTGTAAAGACGGCAGTTCCATCCTTGCTTCGGAGCTCTGTGACGGCAACCCGAACTGTCCGGATGGCTCAGACGAGGAAAAAAGCGCATGCGCGGCTAAGATATGTCCCTCGTACCTGTTCCAATGCGCGAACGGCTCCTGTGTCGACCAAGGCTCTGATTGTATTGAGGTGAGTACACTGAAAATAATTAACAAAAACAGTTGAGCTATTGCGAAAATGGCTAAGCTTCGATAACTCACAACCAAAGTTGGTTTAATTGCAAGCCAACTGCTTCAGTTACATAGTGTAAAACATTAAGTTTTGTTATTTGAATCATGCTACTTGTTACAAAACTTTTAATTTATTGGTAATCAATTATTATTTAGGTAGGTATTAACTCAACTAGAGCGAGTTAATATTACACAAACTCTTGTTAATTATTTACACGACAGTTGGTTTTACAAGCAACCTATGTTTATATATGTTTATGTTATTTTACAAGTTTGATTGTAACGATACAACTTTGTAGTTGTACTTGAAGTTATAACATATACAAGGTCCTATTAAAATAGTTGCACAAAATTTTAGAAATCATTCAAACCACCAAAATAAGGTCAATGGTAAAAAAAAATAAGAAAAATGCATTAGACATAAGAAAAATAAATCAGCTAACGAAAATACACTAAAAATGTTGGTTAGCCATTTATAATTTTAGGTTAAAATAAAATCACTTTAATCTGTGTTTTTTTTTGCTCGGATATCTTTGGTTAGACGTACTGAACGCTGTGTTAAAATTTGTCCATCTATTTTAATGGGACCTTGTATAAAATAGTTTGTCTGAACAAATTCTACCATGCTGAATTTAACAAACTTAAAGACATTAATTTATTCAAAATGTTTTTGCGTGCAACGAAACGTTTAATTGCGCCTCAAAGAGATATCAGCAAGTGAAGGGGTCCGACAGGACCGATGCCTGCCGGGGTTGCGGGAAAGTCCGAAAGGGATACCGTGGCCCCTGGCAACGCACAGGCAACTGAAGGAACACGGGTGGGTTTTAGTCAGTAAGAGTCTGACACGCCCTTCTGCTCCACCCAGAGCGGGAGAAGTTATTTGATAAGTTCCCACTCAAAAAAAAAAAAAAGGGTCGCTGATTACAAATTTCCTAGAGATTGAAAGTTCAAGATGGCGGAATTTTAGTTATCTAATTACTTATTCGTAATCAGCGACCTCAATAACCCCCTTGAAACCAGTTTGACTATATTTTCTACCCCCTTAGGAAGCACAATCGTAAAACATTACAATCAGTCTGTTTGTGATTAGTATATTGGGACTTCTCGCGATGCAGATGACGATGAAGTTGAAGAACGAGATCTGTTAGGATTTTGGAACAGGACTGTTAAGAAAATCGACTGTCCACGGTTACGCATGATGTGCACGGAGACGTCCGTTCTCCAATTTAGATGCGTGGATTGCCAGCCACACATTTGTGCGTAGCGTGGCCATGGGTCGAAATGTACGATCCGCCTACATTTTCATACAGTGAAGATACGTCTTAACTGAAACCATCGGAAACCGGTGGTTGGTCTACGAAGGCGTGACTAACAAAAGAAAAAGTCTTTGTATGAGATGACTCACTGCTTGATGTAATAACAAAAGTTATTTTGTTTACAGATAAACGAGTGTGCAGATAGATCTGACGAGTCTGATGAACTGTGCAACCGACAGCTGCCGTCGAACCCAACAGTTACTGACAGGTAAACAAACTATATGCCAGAAATCGATATGTTATACCTTTGTATCGCACGCGTAGCATATGACTACTGTAGAAAGATTTCTAAGGATTTGTAAGGAAGGAAATGTAATTTTGTCTTCGTATAGTAGAAATAGAAGTGTTCATACTACACGTGCTGTTGTCTTATCTTATCAAACATTGGAAGAACCAAAATCCAAAAGGAAGATATCCAATACCTAGTTTAAACTAAAACGTACTAAACAAATCTACAATTTCAGGCCAAAGCAATCGGGCAATTGTAGCCTACCGCCATACCCAGACCACGGTAGCTACGTAGTAGCAAACGCCCCAAACGCGACCTCTGGACAAGGCTTTCTACCGTTAACCCTAAATGTCACCTGTGAACCAGGATACGGAGTCGTGGGGACTAGTATCGTCTTCTGTCAGGATGGAAGCTGGTCTATTCCTCAATGCGTCCGTAAGTATACACGGATAATATCTATGTAAATTCCTTTGAATGCATAGTTTAGAGTTGTTGTTGACTTAAGCTAAGCTTTCCATAACATGTGTATGTTAGTACATACACATGTTTTGTACATACATATGCTGTGTCCCGTGCGTGAGCCGCGCGCCGCGCCGCAACTACTTTGAGACGCGAGCGCCGCAGTGTCTGTGTTGTCTTTTTGTATTTTTTCAAAAACCAATGACGTTTTTTTTACTGGATGCTATAGAATGGTAGTAGACCATGGTATGAACAAAGTTTGTTCTAGCAAAACTGTGATTCAAATGTCACCGTGTATATGGTTCTATTCCTAAATGCATCCGTAAGTATATACGGATAATATCTAAATTCCTTTGAATCCGTAGTTTAGCAGTGCTGACTTAAACTAAGGGTAGGATAATTATATACGAGTACTACTTAAGAAATGAAATAGTATTTACAACGTCAAAGCGCCTGTAATTTATTACACCAAGCACTAATTTACAACATTTTAAAACATCCCCTGCTCCAGGTTTCTGCAAGCTGGACTACAGCCCATTCGTGCACTTCTACTGCCTCGTCTCCGGTTCCAACGAGGTCTACCGCGCCTGCAACGCCTATGAACCTTCGGGGACAGTCGTGAAGCCCGAATGTAACAACCCGAACTCCTTAACCCAACCTGCCTCCATGAGGTGCATTGACGGACATTGGAATTACACGGCGGACTGCTCCCCAGGTTTGACCAGAAACGGAACAAATATCAAATATTAATATCACTATATTGATCAAAGATACTGTTACGGTGTATATTTATACATACTTTTTGTACGCCAGTGACGATAAGTATCAAACAGCTAATGTATCGATAGAAGTTGTTAATCAGAAAAATGTTGAGGATTTAAATAAAATTGATGATACCTACCTGATATCTATTGTTAATCCGTAGATAATTATAAAATTTATTTCGTATAAGTGTCGCTTTTAGACGTTCTAATTTATTTCTAATAAGATTTCGCCTTTGTCCTTTAACGTTTTTAAATTTTAAAATACACACATCAAATAAAGTTAGTAAAATCTAAATTATTTTTGTTACGGTAGAATATATTTTAATTTCTTCTTCTTTTTAGATTCTTTACATAAGAATATAGAATTAGAATATAAAACAAAAAAACAAATTCTTTGTTTTTCCATATAAAAGAAATTCAATCCAAGAAAATTGTTATTGATAAAACGCCAAGAGGATTCTCAGAAGTTTTACGAGCAAGAATTGTAACTTTGAGGGAAGACGGATATTTCACGTGAGAAATAGCACGCAGAGTTGCTGTATCCCAATCCTGTGTCGTGACCACGTTGCAGAGGTACCACGGCATGGATAATTTAGCTGACCGACCCCTCAGTGGTCGCCAAACTGCTCTGACTGCTGCTCAGAAGCGCTATATCAGATTGCTGGCAGCCCGTGACCTAACAATCAACACTACTACAATAAAAGCAGAAGTGCGGGCTGCCTCTGGACTTGATGTTAGCACTCAAACCATTCGGAATTGCTTACACCAGGCTGGACTACGAGCACGGAGGTCATGGCGAGCACCTCTGAATTCACGGCAACGTCAGCGACGGAGGCAAAAACTGTCTCTGCGTTGACGAATCGCGAATCAGTACTCATCCAGATAACCAACGTGTTCGTATCTGGAGAAGACCTGGAGACTGAAAGGCAAAAAAACTGCCACTGAAACCATTCAGCAAGGCGGGAAATGGGTGTCCTTTTGAGGTGGAATTATGATTGGAGCTAGAACGCCTTTGATCCCGTATCGAGGCTCCATGACGGCAGATAGGAACAACACAGTCGCTATTGATGGAATTGTCAGAATATTTCGAGTAAACCATGGGCACCAATTCGTACTGGTCGATGTTAATGTGCCCGCACATCGAGCTCAACGAGTCAATGCTGCTCTCCGAGAATGTCGTATTCTCGGAGGTTCTCACAAGGTTAGACTGGCCTGCCGGCTCGCCTGAATTAAACCCAATAGAGCACGCGTGGGCTTTTAAGCGAGCTGTTTGGAACCGTCAGCCTCCTCCCCAGACAGTGCCAGAGATCAGGGAAGCCGGTATTCAAGAATGGGACAGGTTAGCGCAAGAAATGCTGGATAACTTGATCCTCAGCATGGCCATGAGGATCTCCGCATATGTGCAAACCAGGGGAGGAGTAATATTTTATTAAATAAAACCTTCTATTAATAAATTGTTGTATAAGTTTGGTTAAACGATCTTTTTCCTTCCATCAAATTTCTGTTACAATTACATTAGGATTGAATTACTCAATTTTTATTTTATTTCAAACAGTGTATTTCTATTTAAAAAAAGATATAAGGTAAACACTTTGTCTTGATAAAGTTAAATTTTAATAATATATCACTAGTGATCACAAACTTTTTTTGATGTGGGTACTCGTTTCGCACATAATATTTATTAATTTAGTTTTAAGACTTTATTAATAATTGTGCTTGTCTAAACCAACCAACCATGTTTTTAAGCAAATAAATGTTATTCTATTCGATTCTATTCGATTCTATTCGATTCTATTCGATTCTATTCTATTCAAAATGCTAAAAGATTGGTGTATTTTCGATTCAAACATGGTTCGAATACGTACCTAACGTTTACTTCACGCGTTCGTGCTTGGGCTTCAGGCCTCTGCCTCGAATTTTGCGGGCAGCGGGGCGGCAGCGGCGGCGGCGCGGGAGCGGCAGGATCTTATGCGTAAAATCAAATGGACCGGTTCTCGAAAACAGCGGCGTGGCAGCGGCGCGGGGGCGGGCAACGAGCGGTGCACTCCAGTCAAGCGGTGACCGCCCGCATTGCGCGTTTGCATTGTAGTATAGTGTTGTACATTTTTTTTTGTGACGTATCAAAATGTCCTCGGACGTGCAAGAGCAAATTAGCCGTTTTTCAGACATTTCGTTCGCGAATAAAAACAAATATCTCGACAACACAACCACGAACACAACACTACACCGCTATAGTGCCGCGCGATTTGCCCGCTGGTTTGGAGAACAGGTATGCGTTGCCCGCTCCGCTCCCGCGCCGCCACCGCTGCCGCTGCCGCCCCGCTGCCCGCAAAATTCGAGGCAGAGGCCTTAAAGGTTTTTCCCTACGCGTCGTTCCAACGCCGCCGCCGCGTCGATCGAGTAGTGTAATGACACCTATATTTTTCTTGCGATCATCGCTTAGATTCATATCACAAATCACAGCTATTATATGTAAACAGCTAAAAATATGTTACTACTCCCCTTTCTTCTCCTAAATTTGTTTGTCCGAAAATCATTATCCATAACACGTTTAGTATAATGTAACTTCAGTAACCATAATGTTCAAAAATTCGTATTTTTGTTTTACATATTTACTTGTAAAACTATTGTGTCAGAATATTGAGTACTATTAACTTTATAATTGAATATCCTAATTTTGCATGAAATAAAATCATATTATGTCCTAAGTATTATATATAATGTGTATCTAATTAATTAATAGAAATAGCAAAATTATACAAAAACTTAACTAAAACTATTGAAAAACTAAAATATAGCATCGCAAAATTCATCCGTATCGACTGGTAATGTACCCAAGAGACTGGCCGCATTGCCACGTTGTATGGCAATGTTTAGCGGACCCCACGGACCGAAGGTTTCAACCCCAAACGGCTCGAAAATATAAGGTTATTATACTTACGCCGCTTGAGGTTTTCTGCAGCCGCAGCGGCAGCACCAGCACAGCACGCCAAACCAGGAAGATGGGATGGCGCAAGAGTGTCGACACAGGTTGCATCCCACACTAAAGGCCTACCCACTTTCCATGGAGATAAAGACATACCGTCCGGTCTCTTGCCATCGTCGCGTGCCAAGCCATTGGGTTCTAATATAGCTGGAACACCGGCGGTAACAAGAGCTCGTCGGATGATGACGGTTCGCGTCCGTGCTTAGCATAATATAATAAAGGTGCCTACAGATTTGATCGATTTTTGACGCTCTATATCCTGTATTTTGACGATAAATAAAGTCAGCTTCTTACAGATTTGCTTGATATTAAGGATCGTTACTACTATCGCCTGTTAACGATCGATTAATATTAAGACTAAAACCACTTTTAAATCGATCACCACATATTGATATAGACCGACAAAAAATACGATGTCGGTCGTCTGTTGCTTACATTATCATTTTTTTAGATCACACTTGTCGATCGACTAAAATTGAGCAAATCTGTTGGCACCATAACCTAATGCACTATCTTTTCAGTATGTGGCCGACCGACTTCTGCTGGCGTGAACCTCACAATTGGCGGCAGACCAGTTAACCATGGAGAGGTGCCGTGGCACGTCAGCATCTACCAGAAGACCACAAAACCCTACTTGCAGATCTGCGGAGGATCACTCGTTTCCAACCACGTTGTTATATCAGGTGAGTCCATCTGCTTCTTTGGTGTCAAACTCAAACTCAAAGCATTTATTTCAAATAATCCAATTACAGGCACTTTTGAATTCTCAAGGAGTCGGCCAGTCAGAAAGATTAAGCTGGTTGCCCATTCCAAAGCGTAGTAGGTTCCTATGGAGAAAGAAACTCCACGGACAATCTTGTAAATCCAAATATTGTTGCGTAAAGTTCACTGCTACGTAGAATGTACACGGAGAGGTTTGCCACGTAAGCTGTGTGGTTCATTGTTTGCCAGCATCGCATAACATGTTTTCATGGTATTGTTATCTGTATCCATTGTCAGTCGAATAGGTAGTTGTACTGTCATAGGTAGCATGTTAGCTCGCGTTGTCGTATTTTATACGTTATTCAGTCTGGTACCAGGCACATACGAGAAAAGTCGCGGCCATTCTAGTGATCTGGATACATTATTCTACATGGCATTTGTTCGAGAAAGGTCGCGAAAATTCTACTGAATTCTTGTACAGAGAACATTCGATCCGTAGCGGTATGAATACGGCCCGTTTGCCGAAAAGGAAGCTAGTTTACAATTAGAAGCCGAAGTGTTAAGATAAAGCTGATTGTCAGCTGTTGTTGTGTGTGTTATTTCAACAAGTGTTACAGTACAATTAATAATGCATAGACATTTTTCAGTAAAAATAAAATAAAATTCACTGTTTTATAATAAGAAAACGAAAATTAGAAACATCTGAAGATCCCGGTCACCATTTAGCCGCAAAAGCACCACCAGATGTACAGGCAGAACCCAGCACTTCGTCAAAACTTCTACAACTGAGTTCATCGACTGATTCCTGTAATCCCACGGATATTATTTACGGCAATTATTTAGATATATTATCGTCCGGAAATCTTAGTGATGATATAATATACAAGCTCTTCACAGCTCATAATCACTTTGCACGATAATCACTTTGAACACTATCCTTGGCTGGTTTTCTCCCAAGTTAAAAAGGGACTTCTTTACGTTAACTGTTAAATTTTTGTGAATAATAAAATGTTGGAAATAAATCCAATATCACCAAGAAACTTGTGTCTGAACCACTAAAAAAGTTTGACAAACTTACCGGTAAAGATGGTGGCCTTGAGACCCATTCTCAGCTCATGTACCAGGTTGAGACGACAACAAAAGCAAAATAATTTTTAGCAACACGAGACAACCGCGAACTTGATGTCATAAATAAATTATCAAGGCAGAGAATGGAAAGTATTAGAAAAAACAGTGCCCGCCTTAAACCAATAATAAAAACAGTCATATTTCATGAAAGACAAAATATTCCTCTGCGGGGCCATAGGGATGATGGGGGACTGTTAGAAAAGGAAAATGATCGTGAAAATAATATAGTGAATAACGAGGGAAACTTAAGAGCTCTTCTAAGATTTAGAATCGACGCTGGAAACTTACAACTAAAGCACCTCGATACTACTAAATCGAACGCCACTTACATAAGTAAAACCCACGTGTGATAAGTTGATTACATGCTGTGAAACAGTGGTGTTATCAAGAATAGTGGAGGGAATAAAATAATTTCGTTATTACAGCATCCTCTTCGATGAGACCATGGATTTAGCGTACATCGCCTAACTAAACTTAGCTGCAAAATATGTCGATGGTGGCGGCAAATTACACGAAAGATTTTTGGGTTTCGTTGATATCCATAAAGACAATGATTGTAATAGAAACATTTACGATGAACCTGAAGAGCGCAGCATTACTGGTGAGCTATTGGGTACTACGATTCTAAGGAGAATGGAAAGCTTTTCTCTGTCACTGGATAACTGTGTGAGTATATAGGCTATGATGGTTGATCGTTTAATATGTCAAAATTTAAAGGAGCTGTAACTACAATAAAAAAGAAATGTATCAACGCGCAAGTAGCACCGTGTCGAAGTCATCAGCTCAACCTCGCTGTCTCTCGCAGTTGCAGAGTTACAAGTGTGAGAAGCGCAATTGGTACTATTGAAGAAGCAGTAGCGTTCTTTACAGCGTCTAGCAAGCGGTTCGCAACATTGAAGAGTCACCTAAAACACTCGCTGCAGTCATATTGTCAAACGAGATGGGTTGAGCGACCTGATGCTGTTATTCAATTCGCAGCTGATCTCGGAACAGTTCGTAAAATTCTTAAAGAAATACATGGTTGGAGAGAAGAACAACAGCTGCCAAAGTCAATATTCTTCTTCGAGTTCTCTCTAATTACGAGTTTATTATCACGCTGTTTTCGCTAAGTGACATTATGAGTATAACATATCCAGTCAGCAAAATCTTACAAGTCCCTATGCATGGGCGTCGCGATGGCAAAAGTAAAATTAGATTCGACGCTGAAGGTGTACGACGACATGAGAGCTAATGCTGATAGCCACATCGCTCGTATTGTTCAAGAGGCAAAAGCAGTTATGGAAGAGTTAGACGTGGAGATGAGTGTTCCTCGTCTTACAGGGAGGCAAAGCCACTACGATCATAATGACGACGCTATCACATATTGGAAAAGAACTGTTTTTATTCCAATACTGGACCATGATACTTCTGACATGAGAGAACATTTTTCTGAAGAAAATATTTATCATTTAAAATTCAACATACTTTTGCCCTCACAGCTACTAAAACATGATGGCAATGATCTGGCACATAAATTGAATCAGTGCTTAACTGAAATGTCGTTCTTAGAAGAATCATCCTTTGTGATTAAAAAGAGACTAATGGGAGAGATTATCCAATACAAGCAAACGAGCATAAACGCCCTTAATGATCTTGATTCTGTTCTGCAAGCGTTATCTGTTTGTCCCAGATGTCCTACTTTGCACACGCTGTACAAAATATTTGCTTGTCTACCTATTGCTACAGTAGAAATAAGTTTTTCAACATTGCGGCGCACAAAGACATGGATGAGGTCGACACTAGAAAGAATAGGCGCATGGAATTCGTCGTTTAAAGTAGAGAACTCAAATTGCTCCTTTTTTATATCATAAGATAGCATTATCTTGTATGTTAGTATTAACAGATTTAATAAAAATTTCTTAAGCTTTGTATGTGACTTGATTACTTTGTTATCACGTTATTTGTTATAACACAATATTACATCCGTAGCTCAAGATGTCTTTTAGCACCCCCCACTGTTTTTTTCTGTATCCGCTACTGCCCCTAAAGCTTGCGCTCCAAGCAGCTGCCCGCCTGGCCCGCCCCTAGCTACAACCCTGGTGGTTAGAGTTACATTTTCTTATTGGAACGAAGTTTCATAACATGCGGAAGAAGTTGACTGGTAGAAATTGTCACGTAAGGAAAAAGCGTTATCTCCTCTCTATGCGACTTTTTCTCTCTCTCTCTGTCTCTTTCTATTATATACTAGAGTGTGTGTGCGTGCGAGTATCGTGTAAGGATCTTCGTTCCTGACGGGGTCCCTGACTCGAGCGCACGCGTTTCAATCGTTTTGCATCATGCTGAGTTTTTCATGTTGAGATTTGATGCTGCCTTTTGGCCTCGCACAGGACTTTCCGCTTTATTTTAATTTTTACTTTGTTTGTATTTTCTATTTTTAATTTTAGTGAGTGTGTGTTTAGTTTAATTAAGATCTTCTGTGCTTGTCCCAATAAATACTTTTTCTTTCTTTTCTTTATTTCTTTCTTTTTTTGCCTATATGAATTTGAATAGTCTACATATTCGTATCGTCATTCATACAGATATTTTATTTAGACGCTTACTGCAAAGGAGGGTAAGTAGTTTTTTTTTACCTAAAAAAAACCCCCTTTTTTACGCTTCTTTTGCCTTTATATGACCACGAAACTTAAAAAAAGAATTGATTGATTTCAGCTGCCCATTGCTTCTGGAACAATAGCAGTAAGCAACAACCTGCCTTCATTTACGCGGTGGCGATCGGCAAGATCCGCCGCCCTTGGAACAATGACAGAGATGTGGACGCGCAGAAGTCTGATGTAAGCTTCCTCCTCTTCTCTCGTTATCCTCCTGCTCTTAGCATAAGCAGCCTACTTCGTCCCCACTGCTGGGAAACAGACCTCCTCTCTGTGAAAGGGGCTGGGCCATAATCTAACACGCGGACCCAGTGCGGGTTGGTGGATGTCTTCTATATTTTTGTTTCTAGGACATACCGGTTTCTTCACGGTGTGTTTTACTTTACCGTTTTGTGAGCAGCGGTGATAAAATAAATTACACTATGTTAAAGGAATACTTGGAGGCATCCATCCAGGCATCCTGCCTTTATTCCAACTTATTTGGGATCGTATACATCGCTATTAGCCGTCATTTCCGAAGTATCCCACTTTTACGTCATAATCACCTTTCACACATACATATAAAGCCAGCGTATTTGTACTCAAAACCTTCCTCACAGCGTGTTCCTCTCTGCAAGAAACAATAGGAGTAAAGCTCGACCCGGATTAAAAATCAAACACAATATGGATTAATATGCTAAACACAGTTAGCACAATCGGCCCGAATTTATATTTGACCAACAAATTGACCAGCAATAGTGGCCGGCCCCGACTTACGAGTTTTACGAGCAATTTATTTCATCACCGTGAAGGAAAACATCGTGAATCAAACATTTGAAGACAAGTGATATCCACCAACCCGCACTGTGCCCAAGATGTGTTTTACTGTTACAGCCCATTCCCTCTTTCAACGAGGAGGCCTGAGTTTCATCAGTGAGAACATTCTAGGCTCATTGTACTTATGCTTATGTTCAACAGGTCAAACAAATAGAGATCCCGGTTCTCTTCGAAGGCACCGCAGCGAACTTCCAAGATGACATAGCAGTGCTAATCCTGGAGACTGCTTTCGTGTACAACACGTTCGTCAGACCAATCTGCTTGGATTTTAACGTTAATTTTGACAGGATGCAGCTGCAGCCTGGAAAGTTGGGAAAGGTAAGCGACACTTATGACTTCATCATCATCATGCCTAGCATTTTCTCTACTACCTTGGCGTCGGCTCCCAGTCTAACCTGATGCAGCTGAGTACCAGTATTCTACATGGAGCACTGTCCATCTGGCCTTCACAGCCCAACTACTGAGTAGCACGATACTGGAATAAAGGCGTCATGATATGTAATATATTTATTAAATTCCTTCCTAGGTGGCAAGTTGGCAGGCTTCTGAGATCCTCAAGGTCGTTGAACTGCCCTACGTGGACATTAACCAATGCACGGAAGCATTACCACTAGCCTTCAGGGAGTTCATCACCAGCGATAAGATTTGTGCAGGTCATGTGAATGGTAAGTCATATCAAACAGTTACTAGTAGTAGACTTCCTTCACGGTAACGCTGCTAGGTAAAAAGGTATATTATACGAATTAAAATAAAATAATGAAATATTATATGAAAACTAAAAAAATTGCTTGGTTAATCAAGCAATTTATTAACAGTTTTCCACTAAAGACTATTAACACAAAGTTCTTATTTCGTGATTGGGCAACTCCAGGTATTCGTTGAAACAGGGAAAAACTTTTTGAAATTTATGGTCTAAAGCAACATAATATGAATAATACAAGCTTTCATCAGTATGTTGCAAAATATTCTAAAACTTAAAAGTGTGTGGTCTCTTCACATTAGCAATAAAATAAACTGATAATAAAATTAAAACTCAAACTCAAAGCATTTATTTCAACTAAACCATTTACAAGCACTTTTGAACTGTCAAGAAGTCGGTCAATCAGAAATATGAAGCTAGTTGCCCATTCCAAAGCGTAGTAGGTACCTATGGAGCGGAGAAGAACGGGCAAGAACCTCCACGGACACTCTTTTAAATAAAAAAATTGATACAAAATATTGGTTACATCATTCATGTTGAAATTATGCATTGTGAACAATGTAGAAAGACGTGCACGTTTGTAAAAGTGTCCGTAATAAAAAGAAAAAAACAAAGAACCATTCAAAAATTTAAAATAAATTAAAATAAGCCATGGCAGCTAAGAGATGACCAGTCTCAACTGACGGTGCCGGTTCACAAACATAACGCATGGATCATCACCATTCAGCTCAAGCATTTTGAAGC
Source organism: Xanthia icteritia (assembly GCA_949128155.2). NCBI lineage: Eukaryota > Metazoa > Arthropoda > Insecta > Lepidoptera > Noctuidae > Xanthia > Xanthia icteritia. The sequence continues at coordinate 3,672,290 of OY855862.1, read as the reverse complement.
AAGCTAAATGATCCAACACACGCGCCACCATCAGCGACACATCTGAGTGAGCATGACATACTCACAGCCGCCAGGGCACATTCAAGTCAATGGAATACATATTACCCGGTAAATGGTAGCTCTTTAGTACATAGTACTCACACCTGTGCTATGCAATTATATAATATAAAGGAGATTAAGTTTATACAATACAAAGATGGTCTTACAATCTTCAGCACCTCCAACAGTATTTTCAAAATGTGAATCAATTAGTTGTGGTTGTGGAGCAGGACCAGCAATGAGCCAAGCATTTTTATCAGTGATGTAATCCCCCAACTTATAATATGCCTGCCTGCATAGTGTGCGTTTTACACAAGATTTGAATTTCGTCTTATTCAGTGGAAGTATGTGGGGGAGGAATCTTATTGTAACATTTTAAACAGTACCCCATGAAAGATGAGTCTACTTTAGCCAGTCTGAGACGTGGTTGAACTACATAATAGGCCTACATAATACATAGCCCTATTTCTTGTACTATAATTATGTCTATCACCTCTTTTACTAAAATAATGTATTTTTTTTTTCTTACGTACATGTTGTTTTCATATATTGACAAGGTACCGTCATGATGTTAATATCCTTAAACAGTTCCCTTGGAGAGTCGCGCCTGCGGAGATAATATATGGCTCTGATCGCTCTTTTCTGCAGAATTAAAATAGACTCGATGTCTGCAGCCCGTCCCCACAGTAAAATACTGTAAGAAATGATACTATGAAAATAACTGAAATAGACTAGCCTCGCGGTATGACGGATTTTTCTGACAGCATATGCTGCTGAACTTAGCCGTCCTGCGAGAGATGATAAATGAGGACCCCGTTGTAGCCTTTAGTCGAGCGTGATCCCCAGGAAAACAGTTTTATCGACAAATTCTAGTTTCTCTTGATTCAATACTATCTCACAATTACTACTTTTGACATATGGTAAAGAAAATTTTATGCACTTAGTTTTTTTTCCATTTAATAGAGCATCTTTTGTAGAGCAGCGAGCTCCGCGCCAAACTCATTTTCGAGTTCGGGTATGCTATTGAGTATTTTCTCTAATATAAGGAGGGTCCGCGTAAGGCGTTCCTCCATGATCGGGAAGGAAAAATTTGATGGTGAGGGAGGGAATGGTTCCTAATCTCCTATCAAAATCCTAAATCTATCTCCCCGGGTCTCTCCCTCCCTGTCGGGTGTAGACCAGGGAGGTTGTGTACGTATTGGTGAGCCCTAACCTTGCTTTTGCCGTTGCCTGTCTTATTGTGCAACGGGGTCCTAACCAGTCTAGTGCGAAGGGTGTAGACACACCCAACCGACACTAGGTCTGTGGCTGTGAAAGGAAGACTGTCACCAATGCGGACTAGGAGACCCCCCAAGGCCGAACACTCCGTCCAATTGACTGCCTTACCCTGAGGGGCTCGGCGGGTGTTATTGGGTCAACACTCCCTCGGCTTCCTTGGCACCGTATAGGTATCCACCGAGGACCACAAAACTGTGGTTTTACCCAGAAAGGGCCAAACAACACGACGATGTACGTTTTTTGACGATAGTTGGTATCGAAATACTTTATTAGTTGTGTCTTGAGTGAATACACAATAATCATCTAGCAGGAAAATTTCCAAATGCTAAAATTTTACTGTAGAATACAATATTTAAATTGCGGGTATACTTACATTTCACTCCGCACATTTCACTTTTTCACAACACCTATAACTCGTATATACATCTCATCTACTCGACGTCCGTATGTCACTGCAGGGATTCAGCAGAATATCAGCGTCAGGTTTAGGAGAAGCTGGTGAACAGGAGACTATTAGCGTACTTAGAAAAGAAGCAACTTCTATCAGCCAACCAGTACGGTTTTCGAAATGGCAGATCAACGGAGGACGCAGTCTCGAAGTTGGTGGATCATGTCATTGATAACCTTGACAAAGGCAAAAAGTGTGCCGGCGTCTTCCTTGATCTTGCCAAGGCCTTTGATACCGTATCAAGGCCCATTCTGATCAAGAAGATGGAGCGCTTAGGTATCAGGGGCATTGCATTGGAATGGTTTACCTCCTATCTTTCCGAACGTGAACAGAAGGTTTGCTTGGGTGATTTTCAAAGTACCTATGCGAGAGTGGAATATGGAGTGCCCCAGGGTAGTGTCCTTGGTCCCACCTTGTTCCTCCTGTACGTTAATGGTCTCTGCTCACTCAAATTGGACAACGCGCAAATATCTGCGTACGCTGATGATACAGCTATTGTTTTCCACGGCGACTCTTGGAAGGAAACCTACAATGCCGCAGAGGCTGGAATGCAGAAGGTTACCAGTTGGCTGCAACACAATCTGCTTACCCTTAATGTTCAAAAAACAAAGGTAGTTAACTTTTCTGTAAGCATAAAAACGGCTGCCCCTAAACAATTTACACTCAAATCCCACCAATGCAACTATAGTCTAGGGGGCAGCTGCAGCTGCCCTGTTTTTGAAAATGTTAATAATGTCAAGTATCTTGGTATTTCAATAGACCAACACTTGACATGGGGCAATCAAATCCAATCGGTTACTTCGCGCGTAAGGAAACTTTTGTACATTTTTAAAAGACTTCGATCTATAGCTGACAAAGATACTCTCAAGATGACTTACCTGGCTTTATGTCAGTCTGTGCTTGGTTACTGCATAATATCTTGGGGTTTCGCTGGTAAATGTTATCTAATTACTGCTGAGCGTGCACAAAGGGCTATACTTAAGGTCTCTCATAGATTAGGAATCCGATACCCCACTGATATGTTATATCGAGAAACGAGAGTGCTTACGGTGCGCCAACTGTACATTTTATCAGTGCTACTTAAGTTTCATAAAACAGCAGCTGCCACAGTGGTAACGGACCAGCGCACACGTAGAAAACCTAAGTGGAACAGAGCTTTCTGCAAGCTTAAATTTGGCAACAAGGCTTTCTCTCGTATTGGACCATACCTGTATGAGAAAATTAACAAAAAGCTTGATATAAATACTAATTACTACCCCTTGACAAAGTTTGGATGCAAAAAACAGGTTCAGGATTGGCTGCTTGGGTTTAATTATGCTGAAACGGAAAATCTTTTATCATTCAACTAATAAAGTATTCATCATCATATACACGCTAACACTCATCACTGCATACTTACACTCATCACGTACACACTCACACTCATCACAAACATACACTCATCACACACACATACATTTGGTTACCTTTTAGTTCTAAGTTTAAATTAATTAATTAATTATATCTAAGTACCTACTGAAACCGTTGCATTTGTTAAAATATCTTAAATAATTCATTGTCTGTCGAAAGAGACTGGATCCTGCGACACAGGGTATCCTAGTGCGGGATCCAGTGTCACACCTAAATATTGTAACACTTGTTTATGAATCAATAAAACTTATTATTATTATTATAGGTGTATTTGCCTGCCACATGCTGAGCTGGACTCCCATTTGGTGCAACCTTGAGACGCACACCGCACTTTTTTATGTTCGTTGTCAATCCATTATTTTAAAGTGTGTCATAGCCAATAGTGTCATCACACTGTCTTGTTTTCTTCCTTTTTTATACGTAGCTCGTCACAATGCACGACGATATCAGAAACCACAATCAGGAACTCTCGAACCACTGGAGCGCACGTCCGTCCGCGACCGGTGCCGAGCGTTGAATCAGTTGGCTCTGACAGCCCTCTTTTGCAGAATAAAGATAGAATCAATATCTGCGGCCCGTCTCCACAGCAAATTACCGTAAGACAAAATGCTATGAAAGTAACTAAAATAGGCCAGTCTCGCGGTATCCACGTCTGTTAGTTGGCGGATTTTTCAAAAAGCGTAAGCGGCAGAACTTAGCCGCCCTGCGAGTGATGTTAAATGAGGACCCCACTGTAGTTTTGAGGCAATCGTGATTCCCAGGAAAACCGTATTTTCGACGAATTCTAGTGTCTCCTTATTCAATACAACGAGACATTCACAGACATTCTCAACAGAATCTATCAATGAACACTTTTTGGATGTACCTGGTAGTGGTAAGGTCACTACTGCTGATTAAAGTTATTTTGAGCACCATAGGCACAGTAACAGTCATTTCCGGCTTGAGCCAATCCAGCAGGATGTGGTGCTGAGGATCTTGCGCGGTCTTAAGTCCAATGCACAGGGCTCTGACCATATTTCTCTGGAAATGCTGATGTTGACACTTCCTCGAACACTTGCAGTTATTACAGCTCAAAGTCAAAATCAAATCATTTATTTCAAATAGGCCCTTATAAGGCACTTTTGAACGTCAAAAATTTACAAAAATTTGAAATGTTTCTAGTCGCCCCTTCCAAAAGGTAGTTTTCGCATGCAGAAGAATGGGCAAGAAACTCCACCGTTACTCTTTTAAAATGTTTTACAATATTTTGTTTAAGTACATTAGTTATATAATTATATGTGAGGATGATGCACCTAGAATAAAATGATTATACCACAATAGGTAAAAAGAATAAAGAATTAAAAATGAAGCAACAACAGATAGACTAATTATGTGATAGATACATGGTGCTCACATATTTACAAACATTGTAAAAGTAGACAATTTTCCTTAAATTTAACAATTAATAAGTCAATGTGCGAGGAATTGGTCACAGAATGTAAAATCAGGGTCATATAATAAAAATAATAATAAAATATACAATCAAATTTGCAACCAGTTTGATTTTGTCTTGATTCTAAATTATCCTATGGAGCAGGACCAGCAGGTTTCCAAGCATTCTTATCTTGGATATAATCCTCTAATTTTTAATATGCTTGTTTACAAAGTGTACTTTTAATATGAGTTTTAAATTTTCTTTCATTTAATTGCAATATATCACAAGGTATTTTGTTGTAACATTTAACACAGTACCCCATAAAAGATGTATGTACTTTAGATAATCTGAAAAAAGGTTGATCTATTTTAATTATTATGATCTATTTCAAAAACGAGCTGTTCGAGCATTTTACCAGCTAGGTGCCAGAGTTTCTCTGAGAGATTTTTTCAAAGATATCGGTATCCTCACAGTGGCATCACAATTCATTTTCGCCAACATATTATATATTAGGCAAAATATACACTTATATACTAAAAACAGTGATATTCACAATGTTAACACTAGAAATAAGGATAAACTACGTACTCCCTTTCGCCGGCTTCATAAGGTTCATAACTCATTTGTTGGGCTTGGTATAACCTTTTATAACAAGCTACCTTCTTCTTTGCTAGATTTGCCTTTTAATGCGTTCAAAACTAAAGTAAAATCCAACCTCTGTTCAAAGGCATACTATTCTATTAACGACTACTTAAATGATAAGAATAGTTGGTCGCTGTGATTAACTCAAGACAATGTTTAAATGTTCTTTCTCCAGAATTAGCTTACTTACTGACAGGTTATATGAGTTTATATAAATGTTTATAATTTTACTAATTTTACTTTATTTATTGTTGACATAATCTACTCATTACAATGTTTTTTTTTATGAGTTGTATTGCAATATGTGGTTAGCTAGCGACCTCGATATTTTTTTAATTTACCACAATGGTCCTAGTATATCAATTATAACTTCTAGTTACAGCTATATGTAAGCGGGCACGCCCTTTATGCCTGGAGGCTTTTATTTAGATATTGATTTCACTAAGTAATTTTTATTTCTGCTTGAGTATAGTTCTCGATGTTTTTGGTTGGTATATTGGCGTGTGCTAGCTGTCATAAGGCTATTAATTTTTATAATTTAAATTATGTTTTGTGTTGCGTAATGTAAATATCATTTTGCATACTATTATATAGAATCATTTTTTTTTAACTGAACAGACAGCTGTGCTGCTGGGGAGTTTGTTGCGCCACTTCTTCTTCCCAGCCAAAGCACTAGGAAGTGGTGAAGGGTGGGCGTTTTGGGGGACTGTCTTATGTAATTTTGACGTTCGAAAAGTGCTGATTCTCAGCCTAGTTTGAATAAATGACTTTTGAATTTTGAATTTTTTGAATTTTATTTTTATTTCTATTATTAAAATTATGTCTATCACTTATTTTATTAAAAAGATGTCAATTTTTTCTAACATACATAATATTTTCATAAATGAACTGGCAAGGTACCGTCATAATATTAATCCTTTTGAATAGTTCCCTAAGAGATTCGCGGTAACGTAGATTATAAATGGCTCTGACAGCTCTCTTTTGCAAAATAAAGATGGATTCAATGTCAGCAGCCCGACCCCACAGTAAAATGCCATACGACATAATGCTGTGAAAGTAACTTAAATAGACCGATCGCGCGGTTTCTACATCTGTTAACTGTCTTATCTTTCTAACAGCATAAGCGGCTGAGCTTAGCCGCCCCGCAAGAGATGTTATGTGAGGTCCCCATTGTAATTTCTCGTCTAACGTGATTCCCAGAAAAACAGTTGGATTAATAAATTCCAGTTTTTCTCCGTTCAATATGATGTCACATTTGCTACTTCTAACATTAGGTAATTTAAATCTAATGCATTTGGTTTTTTTTTTATTTAGTACCAAATTATTTACCGTAAACCAATCTGAAGAATAGAGCTATTCACGTTGTCAAGATTTTGTGACCGTCGATTGATTTTAAAGATCAATGAGACACATCATTGATCTTTAAAATCAATCGACGGTCGGAGATCTGCAAATAACACCATCTTCGGTTGATTTTGAAGTAATTGGGGTAAATCATTAATGTAAACTAAAAAGAGGAATGGACCCAATATTGAACCTTGAGGAACGCCCATTGCCATTTCAGACCCCAATGAGTTTACGCCGTTTACTTGAATTTTAACCTTTCTATCTTTCAGGTATGATCTTAGTAAATCAAGATCTGTATTCCTAATCCCATAGTGCTCCAGTTTCAGCAGAAGTATCTCATGGTCTACGCAATCGAACGCCTTCGAGAGGTCGCAAAAGATTCCAATGTCATCTTGTGCATCTTCCCAGGCATTAAAAATTTTCTTTATTAGGGTGACACCGGCGTCAGTGGTACAAGCCCCTTGGTGAAACCGTACTGTTGTTCATGAAAGATGGAATTTTTATAAAAGTGACGTAACATTTGATTGAGCATCAACCTTTCAAACACCTTACTGAGAACTGGTAGAATTGATACAGGCCTATAATTGTTGGGTTCTTTACTATCACCGGATTTGAACAATGGAACTACTTTACTGTGTTTCATGAGATCCGGAAAGACTCCTTGGTCTACACTGGTGTTAAATATGAAAGCTAAATAGAGCGCAATGGTTTCGATAATAGATCTACAGACTTTTACAGACATTCCCCAGAGATCTTCTGGTGATTTAATTTTAAGATCTTTAAAAGCTTTTATAACAGCCTGGGGGTTTGTATGCTGAAACCTAAACTCCAAAGAGCATGCCTTCACATTCTGTCTAAGTAAGGCAGCAGAAAGCGCTGGTGAGGAATTTAAAGCTTCAGTAGTTTTAAGGGGAATATTAGCAAAAAAGTTTTCAAGTTCCTGAGCTATTATTAACAGATCGATTGTCACCTCTTCTTTCCCCGATCTGTGGAAAATGGCAATAGTTAGACCAATCCCTAAAGTACCTAACTCCACTAGCGTAAAGGACCTTCGTCCGATTAGCCTACTGCCATGTCTGTCCAAGATTCTGGAAAGGGTTGTCTGCGACCAGTTTAGGGCATATCTTGAGCACCATAGTATTTTGCCACTGGCTCAGTCCGGATTTCGCAGGGGCCATAGCACAGCGACAGCACTCCTGGATGTAGTTGGTAACATTCTGGAAGCCAGAGACCGGGGCTTGGGGACCCTTCTTGTCTTACTAGATTTTTCGCGTGCTTTTGACTCTATTAATACTTCACTTCTTCTATCCAAGCTGTCTTATTATGGATGTGATGTCGGAGCGGTAAAATGGTTTGAGAGTTACCTCAGTAATCGATCACAGTTTGTCCAGGTGACATGCGACAGTAACGGAGATACCATGTCTTATGGTCTGAAGCGCGTGGACAGGGGCGTACCACAGGGATCGATCCTTGGCCCGCTTTTCTTCATCCTGTACAGTGGTCAGCACTGTACAGGATGAAGAGAAGCGGGAACTGTCTGATCAACACCAAGTTTCACCTTTATGCTGATGATTTGCAGTTGCACCTCTCCTTCCACTCCCAGAATACTGCGGAAACTGTAAACAGAATAAATGAGGATTTAGAAAGGGTCTCTGCTTGGTCCAGCAGAAACTCTTTGGTCCTGAACCCTAGTAAGTCCAAGTATATTGTGATGGGATCTAGGGATTTCCTGAACAAATTGCTTGCTTGCAACCTGGGCCTCAGGATTGATGATTGTGGTGAGGAAAGGGTTCTGGAAGCTCGTAATCTTGGGGTAGTATTTGACGGGCAGCTGCATTTCGAAACTCACATATTGGAGGCCGTGCACAACTGATTCTACCGACACAAGCTTTTGTATCGTGTCCGTCCCCACATAAGTGTGGAGATGCGTGTCATGCTGTGTGAGTCACTTGTTCTATCCAAGCTGAACTATGCTGACACTGTGTATGGGGCGTGCATTCTCGGTAGAAGCGAAAAACTTATCCAGTGGGTGCAGAATGCTTGCGCAAGATTCTGCTACAATGTCCCACCACGATCCCACGTCACTCCTTTTTTAAGTAAGTGTTCTTCAATGAAATATCAAAACGGCTATTTGACACTTCCCGTGACCCAAGGGCTGGTTTTTACCTTGGGCAGAGGCTAAACATTGCCATACAACGTGGCAATGCGGCCAGTCTCTTGGGTACATTACCAGTCGACAGCGATGCGGATGAATTTTTCAATGCTATATTTTAGTTTTTCAATAGTTTTAGTTAAGTTTTTGTATAATTTTGCTATTTTTATTCATGTATTTGTAAAATATATTTTTGTCCCATAAAATAAATACTTATCTAATACAAAATAAGGGTAATTTGATGAGAATGTCAGCACCCAGAAAGCTTCACCTGGCTACCACACTCTTTGGTACTATTCTCACAAAGAAACCAGACTATTTATACAAGAAGCTGTCTTGGTCGCGCGATGTTAACAAGATTAAAACTAGAGCATCTTCGTACCTCTTGTTGGCCTCATCGCACAGAACAGCTGCTTTCCGTGGTAGTTTCAAATTCGCTGCCTCTCATTGTTAAAACGACCTGCCACCTCCTTTTCGTTCTATAAAGACTGTTGGTACATTTAAAATCAAATTTAAACAGTATTTAATACAGCTTCAAAGCTTCATGCTGAGATAGGAGCCTTTTGGCCTCGCACAGGACTTTCCATTTTATTTTAATTTTTGCTCTTGTCTCAGGTACGGCGCTCTGCAAAGGCGACAGCGGTGCTGGGCTAGCGTTTTCTGAGACCGAACGAGGCACAGAATACTACTACCTCAGAGGCATTGTCTCCACAGCTGCGAATAATAAAAACCTTTGTAATAGCTACCCGCTCACTACCTTCACGCAAATACATAAACATGAACATTTTATTAAAAAGTTCATTTAGGTTAAACCTAAGTTTAATTTTAGTTCTGAGTGACATGACAGTAAGACATGGTTGTGATTTGTAATGAATTTTATGATGAAATAAAATAATGTTTTGATACCGTACCTTGAAAAGTTTTATTTTGTCCATTTCAATATTTATTTATTTAACAGTTTATGTACACATATATAAACAGACAAGAAGAAAGGAACAGAAAAATACGTATAAAGGTGATGCTTATTTATAAAAAAATATCTTCTAGCAAAAGAGAATAGGAGAGAGAATGCCACCCTTTATTTTATTTTTTTTGGATGGGAAATTATCAAATAACTTCTCCCGCTCTGGTGGAGCGGGAGGGCGTGTCAGACTCTTACTGACTAAAACCCACCCGTGTTCCATCCGTTGCCTGGACGTTGCCAGGGGCCACGGTATCCCTTTCGGACTTTCCCGCAACCCCAGCAGGCATCGGTCCAATCGGCCCCTTCATTTGCTGACATCTCTTTGAGGCGCGCGTGGAACACAACGCGCCGTCGACCCGGGCCTGGTCCTTATCGGACGGCGAGCTACCCATTGCTCACCGTCCGCAAGCCCGCGCCTACGGTGGCCGGGAATCGGCCTGCGATTCCCGACGCCCAGGGCGTCTCCTGCGGGAGAATGCCACCCTGAACCACACCCGCGGTAAGAGAGCACCAGTTAGAAGAAGACTCTTCGAGACGAACCCGCTACGAGCGCCCTTTAAGATAAGAGTCGAACCAACAGTAGACGAAGAAAAATTGAAAGGTTTTAAGGATTCCTAGAAGGATGTCGAAATCGATAGAGTCAAAGGCACTGCTAAAGTCCAGCAGTAGGTACAAGCAAGATCAGAGATTTGTGGTCCATAGCTCAGCGGATTTCATCAGTAACCTTCAGAAGAGCCGTTACTGTGCTATGACCAGGTCGAAAACCAGATTGAAAAGGACTAAGAAGGTCATTCGATGATAGAAAAGTTGCTCAAGAACTTTAGATAAAGATAAAGATATTATTTTATAACTGTGTACATCACTATTTATTCTAAACGTTAAAAAAATTGGCTCAACAGTCTACCCATGTCGGATATGCAATAATAGTATTACAAGGCAAATCTATTTCAAATAAATTAATAGATTACAAACAAATTACATAGGTACGAACATAATTTTTTCTAAAAAATCTCATGCAGATTATAAAATACATTATCAATTACATATTTCCATTTAATTGCTTAATAGCTGGCGGCAACTGGTTGTATACACGAATAGCCGTTACATAGGTGCTAGAGAGATATGGAAGGATAGAAATGTATCGGAAATCGCTCGATGAGGGCTTGGGCTTGTTTATATGCCTAGGGAACAAACAGTACAAGAAAACTGGAATAAATTAAAAATATGGGTCAAGATGACAAGTAATATGGGGAGGATAGCAGAAATCATTCTTGAGCAAAGATTGTCATTACCAACTGCAGAGGAAGAGATAGCTCAAATAGATTTTTTGACCTCACTTTCACTTACAGGACTTAGTTCGAAAAAAGGACACTGCGGCACAGGCAAACAAGAAAGTTTATTTAAAGTAGCAGATATGACGTGCGGATTTAACGTAACAAATACATCTAAATAAATAAATCTTTATTGAACTATAGCCTAAAAAAAACTATTATAATGGTATAGTAGAAGTACATACATTGAGAGGCTTATGCTAGGTAGTAATACATTGAAACCCTGACCTCTAAACTAGGTTAGTACCTGTATCTTAGAAGATCAGTGTCCTTCCGCAACAATGTTACAAGCCAGAATTTTTTACAGCTCTAGGACAGCTACTAAACATCGCAAAAATTTAAATACTTTACAAATCAAAAGACCTTGATTTGTAAAGTATTACAAATCAAAAGGAAGTCAAAGTCAAAGTCAAAAATCAAATAATTTATTTCAATTAGGCACAAAAAAGGCACTTTTGAACGTCAACATTTACAGAAAAATAATAATTGATTCTAGTCGCCCCTTCCAAAAGGTAGTTTTCGTATGGAGAAGAATGGGCAAGAAACTCCACCGTTACTCTTTTAAAATGTTTTCACAATATCTTGTATGCATCAATTATATAATTATATGTGACGACGAGGAGTGAAGGTATTCCGTTAATGTGTGATTGATGTGTGTATGTGTCTGTTGTATGTGATGGTGTGTGTATGAATGGGAGTGTGTGTTGTATATGATGGTGTGTATGAATGTGAGTGAGTGTTGTGTGTGGAAAATTGGAATTAGTTTTATATAACTTTAAAGGTTGCCTAAAAGAAGATCCTCTGCGTGTTGATGAGTCAATGTTAATAGGTAATAATGTAATGTGTGTTTGCATTGATATTTTGATTTTGTAAATAATTTTAATACTTTGTTTAAAGTGTTATATAATTTTGTGCTGGTGATGTAATACTGGCGCCTGGCAAACGTTGTTCTGTGATATTCTTGTGGAAAGATGTTGTGCTTATTTCTGCCTGTAGGTTCTTTTTTATATGGTGATGATGTTTAACGTGGGAAATGTTTGCTAAGAGCACACACGTCAGTGTCATTCATTGCTGAACTGGAGACTTACCAATGCCGACAGTTTTTAGAAACTTCCCGACTTCTGAAGAGTTACGGTTGGCGAGAGAATTATGGAATTATGGTCGTCTCTTAGTATCTCTGCACATACGACTGCAGCGATTACGCAGCACGTGTCTATTTTGAAGATGAAAATCGACTGATTGTTTAGTTGTTGTTGTTGGTGTTGCTTGTTGTTGGTTGTTTTATTGAAATGAAATGAAATTGTTTATTCTGTAAATAGGATATTGGAATCACTTTAGGCCAAATGAGGAACATGTAGTGTTAGGGTTTCGGAATATTGATTTTGCTAATCGATTATTTTAATTATATTCACATGAATAGAGCTGTCATTTTAATATTTTACGCCGGCAACTTTATTGTTTTATTATATTCATGGTCGCTCTGTGATTGGTTGACGAAAAATGGCGGGAACCAATCGGATCTTTGTATCATTGCTCGAATACGTCCCGTTCCCGCTGGTGTACCTCAACATTTCAGAAGTGGGATAGCAACGTAAGTACTCGCCCATTAGTTTTTATTATCATTATTTCTCTGTCGATAGTCATTGCTTGGTAACATGATTTATTATAGTTGTAAATAAATCCTTAAAGTCAGTCTGCCTAATAACTACATAGCAGAGATAAAGGATTCAACAGTTTTTTTTTTTTTTTAAATAATTATTTTACTTAATTATGATTGTGTACCTACCCACATTAACTTTACGTTATACCAATTTGTTACCGAGTAAAGGATATTCTATGATTGACTATGTTGTGTTATACTGTTTTTCTTGCATTAATCTCCGTTTAAGAAGTGTGAATCGTTTTTACGATACAGGTACTCAAACATTTTGGTAAGATTGCTTGTTATATTAACTCAATAATATCGTAGTTTTTTGGATAGTAATGTTTTGTTATTTATCACGAATATTACAATTATAGATCGTTATTCACTAAGATATTCCAGATTTTTAAATATTTATGTCATTATCTTCTGGAAACTTAGATGATTTAAGCTAAGATATATTTTACAAAACATTTTACCGCTCCTTCAATTGCCAGCTTTGAATTGCATACGCATACCGAGTGCATAATTTCACTGTGAAAATAAACAGACATTTTTAAAAAAATCCTTAAATCGCTTATATCAAACTGAAGCCGTTATTTGTTTTCTCTTTTGAGCTCTCGCATCATGGACGGGACAATTAGGTGCCCAAGCATGGAATCCAGTCATCGACGACTTGAGACGCCCTACGTGATGGAGCATCGAAGTAGGAGCCGGGTGAGGAACCACAGTAGTCGGTTGCGAACTCGCAGCCCATGTCGCAACCAGGATCAAGATCTAGGATTGAGCCATGAACGAGTCAAGCTCCTGGAGCAGCAGCTGCTACAAGAACGGGAGCGTCTTCTCCATGCCAAGACCCGCACCCGGAGTCGCAGCCGACGTAGCGCGCGGCGCACATCGTCGCGGCACGCCACCCAGCGAAGCAACCGGAGTCGCAGCCGATGGAGCGCGCGGCGCACATCATCGCAGCACGCCAGCCAGCGAAGCAACCGCAGTCGCAGCCATCGCAGTGGGTCACTCGACCATCAACGGCGACGAGCGGGAGCCAATCGACATGGCGATGACGGCCCACATGCTGAGCATCGTAACGTCGCGGGACACTTTGAAAGGTCACGTAGCCAATCTGTATCTAAAAAGTATATTGTTGATGTTTTCAAATGTTTGAAAAATAGTTTGGCATCTCAACCCACCCGAGACACACGGTCTTTTCAAAAAGTTGATCACATGAACATACTGCCTAATTTTGATCCATCTACAAAAACCAACGAATTGATGTATGTCTCAAGAAAGTCAATGAGTGTGCTAGTGTGTACGGTTGGGATGACAAAACTATCGTTCACTTTGCTATGCAGAAACTTCAAGGCCTCGCCAAAACTTGGTATGAAGGTTTAAACTCTGTTTTGTTCAACTGGCAAGAATGGCAAGAGAAACTAATAAACGCCTTCCCTTGCGAACAAAATTACGGTTAGGCCTTGGAGGAAATGCTTAAAAGAAGGAGTAGGTATAATGAACCTATAGAGGTTTACTTTTATGAAAAACTCGCTTTACTTAAACAATGTGATATATTTGAGAAACGTGCGGTAGATTGTATCATTCATGGGATCAGTGATAGGACACTCAAGTCAGGCGCTCTAGCTTTACGGTCCTCTCACCCCGATCAGCTCTTGCAATTCTTGATGAGCAGCAGAGATTTATATCAGCATTTCGATCGAAACCATAACAAAAACAAAAACGATCACCCTAATGCCCCTAATGGTCAGCCCAGTCAGAGGTCGGGTGCTAAGTCGGGTTCATTCCCTGGATGTTACAATTGTAAAGAAAGGGGTCACAGCTTTTTACATTGTCCTAAACCACTTATAAAATGCACAAAATGCAACAAAATAGGGCATACAGCTAATAACTGTAACACGCAAATGAAAAATAATGTCGTAAAACCCAGTGGTAATATTCCAAAAGCTATGTGTATTGATGTAGCTAGTCAAGCATGCAACTCGCACCCGAACTCGAAATTTATGAAGGATGTTAAAATTAACGGTACGTTACAGCAAGCCTTTGTAGATTTTGGGAGCGAAGTCACGCTTATAAAGGAGTCTGTAGTTAATGAGTTAGGCTTGACCCACAATCACATACCATCATTATTGAAAGGGTTTGGAAACGGTATAGTTGAGGCACTAGGAGAGTTGTTACTTAATTTTGAGGTGGATGGTGTCAATGCTCAGGTTCCATGCAAGGTTGTGTGTGATAATTTGTTAGAGAAATCCGCACTTATAGGGCAGTCCTATACCGAACAACCTCACATCATAGTTTATAAGGATGTAACTAGGCTACAATTTATCGATATTGGCAAGGAAATGCCGCATCCAGATCCGGATCTAACAGAGTCCTCTCTTAAGATTAGGGCAACAGGATTGGTAGAGCTCTACGGTGCAGCATCAGTAAAGGCATGGATTGAACCCTCCACATGTGGCAGCATTCTCTTGAAAAATGTTGTCGCTGGGAAACCAAATAAACAGTACTTTGTTTGTGGAGGTCTCTATCGCTCTGAAAGTAGTCGTGTCTATATAACCGTGTTCCCATGTTCGAGTTCCTGCTGGATCATAAATAATTTAGTTTTGTGTCGTGCAAAGCGAGTTGAGGTTGTCAGTAGGGTAGTTGTCGAACCACCAGAAATCCCTATGGCGATTGAGGGCGACTTCGATGAGAATCTGTATATATATATTATATTTAAAAACAAGATTTATCAACATTATAAACATAAATCACCACAGAAAAAATAGCGATACCAAGTCTGGTCAATGTCCTTTACTTAGTTTTTCACTGGACGGATTCAACAGTGGTCCTGGGTTGGTTGTCTGCTCAGGCTTGTAATATGAAGCTCTTTGTGTCGAACGGTGTTAGTGAATTACAAGAATTAACTAAGTCAGGCACTTGGAAACATGTTCCTGGCCATACAAATCCTGCAGATTTAGCGTCTAGAGGATTAAATCCTAAGTCAATTCATTTAGCTAAAAAGCTTTGGTGGGAAAGTCCACTGTCTTTATCTGAGGACTCAAACAAGTAAGTGGCCTCAGACTATTTATAGCAAAAGTATTCCCGAGTTGCCTGAAATCAAAACAAATAAAAAAATAACTACAATTACGCTGCAGTCTACAGCAACTCGTCCAATAGATAGATTTTGAAAGAATTTCCAATTTCGCTACTTTGCAAAGATCCTATGTCCAACGTTACATAAATTACAAGCGATATAAACAAGCCAAGGTTACTACTGGTGCTTTCAAAACCAGTGAATTAGATGCTGCACTAAATGTTATAATAATGAAACATCACAATGAATGTTTCCCCAATGAAATTAAACTCATTAAAAATAAGCGTAAGTTACCGTCGAAATCCAAGTTCTTATCTCTAAGTCCATTCCTCAATGATGATGGCATACTCTGTGTAGGCGGCCAGATCCAAAATTAAAATGAAACCTGCAATAAAAAACATCCGATATTATTAGGTGCTAATCACAACTTAACGAAATTGCTATTCATTAATTACCATAAAAAACTTATGCATTGCGGACTTCAATAAATTGCTACTCAACGATTTAAGAAATTAATATTGGCCCTTGAAAGATAAAATATTAGCCAGAAGAACTGTGAACAATAATTGTAAGTTGTGTAGAGTCATAAAGGCTAAAAGCTTTAATCCTATAATGGGAAAATTACCTGCTTCAATAGTTACTTCTAGTCTTCCGTTCCAGGTAAGCGGTGTTGATTTTGCCGGGCTGTTCTACAATGCGAGACGTCGCGACGCCCCCGCAAGGGGGCGTGGCGAGCGGGGTCGGAGCATCGCCCCTCACCCGCGGAGGCATAACAGTGGCCCGTAACTACGGGCCCTTCCTCAGGTTGGCCTAAATCGGCCTATGGCATGTGACACAGCAAGCTGTGTCTGTGTGAATGGTTGCAATGAATATTTCTGTAGGCACGCCACGACGCTATTTCCTATAGCGTCGCTTTCTTCACGGCATCTCGGCGGTCTGTCCCCGCCAGGTGAGACCCCCAGTTACCTGGGGGAAGCCCGACGAAGACGACCAGCGACAGAGATGCCGACTCGACGCCCTACAGGTAGATATGTAGTTTACCCTCGCCCCGCTCACAGATCTAGCCGTTTACGGGTTGAGGGATCAACAGTCGTGTCTGTGGGAGCGGTTTGTATTGTAGTGTTACGCCTCTCGGTGTCTACGTGCGTCGCGGCCCGCGTCGCGCCTGCACTTGTTGTGTATAGATGCATGTATAGTTAGGCTGTCTGTATTTAGTTGCGTGACATGCCTATATTAACCTAGAACACGCCACGCAACAGATGTATGTGTACATCTGTAGAGTCTTAACCAGGCTGTTCTACATCACAGATCGCAAGGGTCGTGTAAAATCACTAAATATTACATGTGTCTATTCGTCTTCTTCAGCACAAAGGCTGTGCACTTAGAAATAGCTAGCTCACATCCGACGTTTTCATCTTGTGCTTGAGGCGTTTTATATCCCGCAGAGGAAAACCCTAAGAATTGTATTGTGATAACATGTATAGTAGTATAGTAATGCGAATCCTTACATTCTCCGCATAAAAAACACCGGAAAGTATTAGTTTTTATTTCGATTTCCTATTTTACACGCCAGTAATGACATAATTATGTCATTGGCTTCAAAGAGTATATAAACAATAAAACCTTCTTGACTTACGCAAAATAATTAATTTACGCATCCAATTATTGAAATAAAACAAATTATTATTATTACATTGTAATAATAATGTGTTAAGGTGTTAAAAGTACATAAGCAAACCTTTTGGTTATGCGAAAGGCAGATAATGGTGCCGATTCTCTTGTACACCGAACTAAACTATCACTAAAATTCCTTACTTTTTACTATGAGAATCTTAACGCTATTCTGCAATAAAAAGTCTCTAAACTTAAAAATTATTTTGACACAACTAAATCGAATTTGACAATCGCGACTCCACGTGGTACACACTTGTTTGCCCTACCCCGTGAATTTTTTTAGAGCCGGAGGTGCGCAGGGGGGGCTGCCTCGACGTGTTTTATATGGAATTTTTCACGTTTTGCATGGAGAAAAAAAAAAATTACCTACGTGTTGATAATTAGGGGTATAAGAGTTTCATAAAGGGGGTCGAAATTTTCATTATTTTTGCGATAGGACACACCATTTTCGAGTTATAAGCAAAAGAAAAGAAAAAAATATATATACAGTACTGTTTTTGCATCTGAAGTCGAGGTGTTCGTGTGAATTTTAGTTCATGACAACTAATAGTATTCCACACCATATTTTATCGCGATTAAAAATGGTCAAATTTAGATAGAAAATTAAAATTTTAGGTGAAAAACGTCAAATTCAGAATAGCAAAATTGTCATTTTCACTAAATTAAAATCTCAGAGCCATCTTAGTGCTGTCAAACTAAAATATAGTTAAGTTGTTTCACTTTAGTCTATTTCAGAATGGGAATTCATCGTTTGACAGGAATAAACTAAATTTTAGTGATTTTTAGTCTAGTTTAGAGGCATTTGTGACAAGAGAATCGGCACCATTGTTTTAGAGTCCTTTGCCTGTTTTATGCATCAATAGAAACTCTTTGAAAACAGATCAAACGCGCGCCATAAGATTCTATGCGCGCGCATCCTGAGCAGGATATGCTGGCGACAGAACGGCGGGCTTTCTCTTTCTAGCATATATGCACGTCCCATTCGTTTAGTTTTAATTACAGTCTCAAACGATGGGTATTTACTTTTAATACTAATTTATTATTGTTGCATAATTAATTGAATGATTTTATGACATTTATATGTTTTGTTTTAATGTATACTACTAGGCCATAATTATTTTGCAATTTGGAATTAATTTAATGAACTATGTCTATATGTCACATAGATTATTTTAAGTGAAGACTGAAATTGTGCCAACACTTACGGAAAATAAAAATGTAACTTTTTGTATTGTGATTCACTTTAACTTTTTGCTTGTTTCAATCAACAAGTAAATATAGTAAAACAATCTCGGTTTAAATAACTAATTAAAGAAATAGCTAACGTGATGACATATTACACAAAGATAAGGTCTGGTCTGGATTAGTACCTATATATGTAGTTACATAACCGTAAACAAGTTGGTACCTATACCAATTAAAATAAATTAGGTGCGAGTGAATCCGCGGGCAGAAACGAATATGTGGTAGACCAGAGGTTGCGTTTTTTAATTTCTTCCCCTTCCAAAAAGTTTATTTTATTCACTGAAAACAGTGAAAAAAAAGCACAATTTAATCACTATTTTGGTGTTTGAATTTAGAACACACCCATGTATTCGACCTCCATCTCAATGCCATATAACCTCCTTGCGAAAAAAAACTCTTTGTGCAAATAACTCCTCGAGATTTTCGACAAGGATTTTAGCATTAGAATAAAAACTGTTTTGTGTTCTTTGCTGTCATTAGTAAATTGGCGCTATTTTGAATATTGTAAGTTGTACGAACACAAATTGTTCCAATTTTAATGTGCATTTTAATTCATTTAACCTTTCTTTTTTCTTCAATAAATGTCGTTTTTCGCTTAGATCTTTTTATTTTTCTCGCTGTCATGGTATAAAGTATAGTATGCAATTCTTGAATAAAACGGATTTATATCGAGGGCCATGAATCACTCGCGTCGCTCAGGATTCTAAAACTTGAATCACGAGCGTCACTCTCTACGATCGTGATTCAGTCGTTAGAATCTTTCACTTGCTCGTGATTCATCTATGGCCCTTTTCTTTTTTTTTTTTGGGTGGGAAATTATCAAATAATTTCTTCCACTCTGGGTGGAGCGAGAGGGCATGTCAGACTCTTACTGACTAAAACCCACCCATGTTCCTTCAGTTGCCTGTACGTTGCCAGGGCCACGGTATCCCTTTCAGACTTCCCGGCAACCCCGGCAGGCATCGGTCCTGTAAGACCCCTTCCGTTGTGCTGACATCTCTTTGAGGCGCGCGTGGAACACAACGCGCCATCGACCCGGGCCTGGTCATTATCGGACGGCGAGAGACCCATTGCTCACCGTCCGCAAGCCCGCGCCTACTGTGGCCGGGAATCGGTCTGCGATTCCCGACGCCCAGGGCGTCTCCTGCAGCGGCTAGGGGCGTGAGGGTGCGAAGTTTGCCTTTCCCTCACGCGTTCCGCCTCCTCCTTCGCGAGCATTACTGCATCGCAGGAGGAGGTAAGAGCCTCCCATGCCCTCTCGCTCCGTATCATGGCCTGGACCAGGGCCGGACGCGAGAGATCCTCGACACCGATTGCCTCCACGAGGACACGTCGATGCTCTGCCCAAGCTAGGCAGACATCCACCGTATGCTCCACCGTGTCCTCCGGGCGATCCACGCAGTGATGACACCCGGGCGTTTCCTCCTGCCTGATACGAAACAGGAACCTCCCGAAATAACCGTGTCCGGTGAGGACCTGCGTCAGGCGGAAGGTGAGGATGCCGCGGCGCCTCTCTAGCCACTCCTCAAATAGCCATGAGATCCCGCCAGAGTTCTGTCCACTATGCCGCGATTTCTCGCGGCATAGCGGACAGAGCCCCGGCGTTTCGCCTCCTCGCCCCACTCCCAAATATGTGCGAGGATTTTTGCCTCCAGATCCCATGGCGGCAATCTGGCAAGGAGGCTCGCCTCCTCACTGGAGACCGTGCGGTTTCTCCGGACCAGCCGTGTGGCCTTGAACCTCTGGGACGCGTTCAACCGGCGGGCTGGCCACCGCTTTAATGAACGCGCTCACACCGGTGCCCCGTAAAGGGCCATGGACCGCACGACCCCTGCGTAGAGCCTACGGCAGGAGGCGTTTGGACCCCCTAGATTGGGCAGGAGCCGCTTCAAAGCAGCCCCGGCCCACTCCAGTCTGGTTCATTTATGGCCCTCGCTTTAAATCCGTCCTTTATTCACTAATTGCATAATATACTTTTTCATTGCGTCACCCCACATTTTCTCACCGTAATATTTCTATCTCAGAACAAATAAAAAACCAAGACATAGCGCTGTGAACAGTACAGTGCTGTGAAGCATGCCAAAACTACACCTCCGCTCTGTGCATACACGCTCAGATGTGTGCGTTTGAGCGTCTATGCACAAAGCGGAGATGTTTTCACACAAATGTTTACGAAACCGGCCTCAAGTCACTGTTGACAATGTTTTGGTTTTTTATTTGGTCTGAGATTGCAATAAAACGTTTGAAATATTTGTATGGGAAATCAAAAGTCGATTTAATACAGAATAACATAATATCGCGCCTTTACCTACTCGTACTATTCCCCAAAGAGTTAGTTAGAGGTGTGTAACCCACGCTCAGCAGTCGCGCATGCGACCACTATACCATAGAGATCGACAAAACAGTAATGTTATAATGTTATTACTGTTATAATATTACTATTACTGTATTATTAATGCAATAATTAATAATACAGAACCTGTGTTTGTAAGTTAATTATTTGGGCTTAATAGATTTCACGTGATGAAATAGTTTGCACTGAGTGCTTTGCTTCTTTAAATGATGCTCTCCAAGCTGGGCCAGCATCAGCTTCTTCATTTGGCCATCGAAGTGTATGCTTTGCATGTGGAAAATCTATACTACGCGTACGTGAGTGCTTTCAAAATATGGTGATGAAAGGAATATGATTCTTAGTTTGATATCTCCTCACTTAGTATGCATCTTATTTCATTTGTTAAGACTGATAGACTTGTTATTTCTTTTATGACTTTTGAATTAAAGAAATAACGAGTTTATTTTTTATTTTGTTAATGTTACAGATCAGCCTAGGCACGGCATGGGCACGATTTGCCAGAGGTCGCGGGTTCGAGTACCGCTTGTATTTTTTTTTTTTTTGTAAATATCTTCATAATATAGGTAGGTATACTTAGCACACGTGTGCATACTATGTAAGTACCTACCTACTAAAAGCTACCATTCACCGGGTACGTCTTTCATTGACTAGAATGTGCTCTGACGGCATGAGAGTACCTATGTCATGCTCACTCAAAAGTCTCGCTGATGGTGGCGAATGTGGTGGATCATTAAGTTCCCTTCAAAACGGTTGAGCTGAATGGTGCTGATTCATCCGTCGTGTTCGTGAACGGGCTCCGTCAGTAGGGACTGTCTTCTCTTAGCTGCCACGGTTTATTTTTATTTTTGAATTGCATTTTTTTTCTTTTTATTACGGACGCTTTTACATCGAATGACGACGACGACGTCGTCGACGGGGACGTTCTGCATCGTTCTCACATGTATAATTTAAATATAAATAATATTATAACCAATATTTTGTAACCTGCATTACGCTTTCTTGGTTCAGCCTTTCTCTTGTTAAGTATAACACTAACTCAAAAGAAGCCTCAAAACCTGGATCATTTCCATCTTAAAAAAGGTTAGTGGTACCTAACGAGTTTTCAATGAAATACTATTGTCGCGTGATTATTTATTTGCTATCCTTTTGGTTTTCTAAATATTCCTTAGTTTAAAATGTTCAGTCATTTTATCTTATTGTTGTAACCATGGTGTATAGGTACCATTTACGTAAAAGTTATATGAATATATGTAATTGTTCAATAGTTTACAAATTAATTAGAACACAACGGAAGGTAAGCGTCGTGAAAAGCGACTTATTTCGTATCAGACTACATTTTCGTGGAAGGCATGCTTTGATACTTTAGATGTTCCGTTCAAGATGTACAAATTGCTAAATGTTAATGATCTGTTACATGTGAATTCTCGAGTTTTTATTTACCTCTAAACCCTCTACATCAACCTTTATCTGTTGGAATTGATGACCATTGAAAATTCTCAAACGTCATTTTTACTAATTCGTTTTTTGAATTTACCAGCATACAGTGTGACAAAAAATCGAGAGATTCGATTTTAAACCTAGATTTTAAGACCTAATTGAAATAGTAAATTACATTTAAAAGCCATAAAATCATCCTTTAAATTAAACCATAAATCTCTGGGTCACTGCATGTTTTATACCGATACTAGATTCCTTAGTCACTTGGTCAATGTCCTTTTACAACATAACGCAAACTCAGGCGTGCGGACAGTAAGGCACACACAGCTCGAGTCTAGGTATGGTTGCAGACTTTACTGGTGCAACCTTAGTTTTAGCGCAAAGTAATCTAACGCAAGTATGCCCGGAACTGCCAATCAAGCGGAGATAAATTGCAGAAGCATAGGCAACTTGGGAAGTATCTGAGAATGACTGAAGCTCGGTCATAATTGGATGTCTAATGAGAACACATCTAGGAATTTCAATTTTAGAGAGAGCTTCCAAATTGCTTAAAAAGCTTATCCATTCCCTTTGTATTTTATTATCTACAGGTTCATCCCAATCTGAATTCGATAGCCATAGCCTTTGTAGTATTATTTTTGGAACAATAGGACATAATCCAAGTAAACCCAATGGGTCGAATAACTTAGCTGATTTGGACAAAATGGAGCGTTTAGTTGTGACTTGTTTACATTGTATGTCAACTGAAAAGTGGAAGACATCTTGGGCCGGGTCCCACTTCAACCCTAACACAATTGAAGTTTGAGAACTTAAATCTAAGTTTTTTATTGATGAAGGGTTCGAATCATCATGAATTACCGATGGTGCATTGGTACTCCATTTGCGTAGAGGAAGACTAGCTGAATTGAGAATTGCAGTTACTGACTCTATAATACTCTGTAACTCCCTTTCAGTTTCAGCTCCTGAAAGGAAATCATCGACATAAGTCTTTTTTTATGATGTTTGATATTTTATCGTCCTTGCATTCCTTGGCGACCTGTATCAAACACCTCGAGCTTAAAAATGGAGCCGAAGCCGTTCCGTATGTCACGGTATTTCATTGAAAAGTCTTAATTGGTTCTGACAGATCTTCGCGCCATAAAATCTGTTGCAACATTCGCTGCCTTGGATCCACCAGTATTTGGCGGTACATTTTTTCCACATCTGCAGAGACCACATACTGATATTGTTTGTACCTCAATAGGATTGAAAAGAGGTCATCCTGCACTACTGGTCCGACATGTTATATGTCGTTGAACGATACTCCGGTAGATGTTTTTGCTGAGGCGTCGAAAACAACACGTATTTTAGTAGTCTCACTAGTTTCTCGTATTACTGCATGATGTGGGAAATAACAACCGAATACAGGTTTCCTGGATAATTCAGTCATGTGACCTAAACCTTCATACTTGCGAATAAAATCACAATATTGTTGTTTCAAAGTTGGTTTGTTTTTATATTTCCTCTCAAGTTGAAACAACCTTTTTTCAGCCATGCCACCTAACACGTCTATAGAATCCTTAAGCGGAATTTTAATACAAAATCTGCCATCACCAAGGCGAGAAGTAGAGTCGTTAAACAACTTCTCGCTATCGTTAACATCATGGTCAATATTTGAAGGAATCTTTTCGAGTTCCCAGAACTTAGCTAATAGATCTTTAATTCCTTGCGAAAAATGACACATGTAATTTTTTATTGTAACTATTGTTGAAGCTTCCCCCCGTGGGACCAGCCACTATCCAACCTAGGTGAATTTTTGTAGTATTGGACCTTGTGAACTCAAACTAACTCTAGCTGTTTGAATCAGCTCCCAAAATATATCGGCGCCTAGCAATAAGTCTATGTCGGCTGGTAAATAAAACTTAGGGTCAGCAAGTTGGATATTACTACGAATGTTTAATTCTTGTACACAAACTGCAGTATGGGGCAAACAATCAAGGTAAAACAAAACATTTGACAGACCTGCTGAACGATTTGTGCATAGAATGTATTTCTAGGTTGCAATGCTCTGTAACGTTAAATACTGTATTGCCCAAACCAGAAACATAATGATCTCACAGAATCAGATCTTAATCAGTCTCTTTCTTTACAGTTACCAATCATTTTCTGAGCTTTCTCATCGATGAAAGATGTTTGACTGCCACAGTCCAGTAAAGCCCTCAAAATAAATAAGCTGCCATCAACTGTCACCTTCACCAACGCAGTGGACAGAAGAGCTTGATTGGTAGAGACAGTAGACATCGAAATGTAAGTGGAGGGACCAGATGCTGCAGCGGAGCCAACTACAGGTAAGTTATTTACATTTTTCTTGGAATGATTATCACCAGTAGATGTAGTACTAGATGTAGAAGTAGATAATGGCTGTGGATTCAGATGTGTATTCAGTACAGGAGTTTGTTTGTGTGGGAGAGTGTTGTGCCTTCTCCGGCATATTCTACAGTCACTTAGCCCACACTGGAATGCCTTATGACCTGCCTGTAAACAGTTACTGCATACCTTTAACAATGTAATTTGTGAGATTCGTTCCTCAACAGAGATTTAAGTTTAGTACATTGATAGAACTTATGATCTTGTTCACAGAAAACACACTGTTTTTACTGGAAAAAGAATCAACAGCAGATGAAATAAATGATTTTGATTTAGGCAAACTGTGACGTTTATCATTTTTAACAATCCTACCAAGATTAACTGTTTCCATAACTGTAGCTCGTTTACGAAGAAAATAATAATATTTTTCTAAAGTTGGCGAGTCCTTATCGCTCCTAAATTCCTCCCATTTCCTGGCAGTTATGCAATCTAATTTTGTTGAGGCCAGGTAAATAATAAGTGTATCCCACTTGAGTTCCCCTAGTAAATTCAATGCACTTAGATTTTTAGATAAAGAATCAATCAAATTGTGAATGCCGACATCCGATTCCTTATGTAAGGATTCAATTGAGAACAAACACTTAATGTGTACATTTATTAATAGACGTTTATTATCATATCGCTGGCACAGTAAATCCCAAGCAATTGAATAGTTGTTTGACGATATCGATACAGAGCTTATGACTGAAGAAGTTATTTTCATTGTTTTGAATTAGCGATAAGTATATATCGCTAAAGGAAAGCAAATCGGTGGTAGTTTTAAACCATGTGATGTTTTGAATATTGAGTTGGATGAGGACTCAAATTTGCCATGATCTTTCTCAAATTTGTCTAACATGGACTGAGCTTTAGCAGTTAACTTGAAGAATATATTTTCTGTAATTTCACGCTCATTAATTTGCTTATCAGAGTCTTCATCTAACGTGAATTATGTGATAGACACCATGGTGCTCACATATTTACAAACATTGTAAAATTAGACGATCCTCCTAAGATTCCACAATTAATAAGTCAGTGTGCGAGGAATTGGTCATAGAATGTTAAATCAATGTCATATGTATAATAAAAAATAATAATAAAATATACACTTAAATTTGCAACCAGTTTGATTTTGTCTTGATTCTAAATTATCCTATGGAGCAGGACCAGCATGTTTCCAAGCATTCTTATCTTGGATATAATCCTCTAATTTGTAATATGCTTGTTTACAAAGTGTACTTTTAATATGAGTTTTAAATTTTCTTTCATTTAATTGCAAATTGCACTCCTACCTACCTGCCGAGTTGATGAGAACTTTGAAAAATAAAACTGGTGACGTCAGTGACAAGGCTAATTACAGACCGATCTCATTAGCGAATATTACGGCTAGAGGACTTGACGGTGTGTTTGAGAGACAACTTAGTAAACATCTTAAAATACACGATGCTCAGTTCGGCTTTAGGCCGCAATTATCGACTGAGTGCTATTTTGTCCCTCAAGCACAGGTACTATACGAAGAGAAGTACATGCGGTAGTATATGCGGTGTTTTTAGAACTTTCCAAGGCTTTTGACCTGGTTAAGTATGACATCTTGTGGAGTAAGATGCGCGAAGCAGGAGTGCCTGACGCCATTACAAATATGTTTCAGTATTGGTTTTGTTAGCATACACATTAATCGACTATTTAACTTATATTATTTGTGGGTTGCAACTTTGTTGTTGTTAAATACGTTATCCTTTTTTTAGTTGTGGCAACCCATAGTTTTTTTTTTATATATAGAGGAAAGCCTGAAAAAGGCGCGAGAAAAAGTTTTCCATTCTCCGATAAAAACGACAAAAGTGGTCTCGAGTTACAATTTAAGGTGTTAAGTACCAATAAAAAAAATTGTAAAAGTGTTCGAGTGTTCATATCTTTCAAGTCAGAAGTGTGCTAAAGTTTAACTACGTGCCTGATGGGTCTGATGGCCTGATGCGGCTGTTTCCTGGACTAAGGTCAGATCTGAACGTATTACTTCGTTTCCTCGTGATTCTGCGACAAACTTATCGTTGTTATAATACGTGCATAAACACGCACGTACAATAGAACGTGTGTTCTTGAAACAAGAAACAAGGCTCAAACATTTAGAGCAATAACATAATAATAATCGTTGGGAAGTACCTAGTGAAAGTGATACCAGTTTGTTGGTTTATTTACATATAAACAAAGACAATTGCGTTTATTAATTGGTTACTGAAGTGAATGCTTACCTATATTTAAAATGGATTTGTGATGGAGTTATTATTTTAAGTTTTATGTGGTATTACTCATCGTCAGAAATATCTGTTGCTGGCTGAAGGTTGAAGCGGTTACATTATTATTAGAATAAATTATTCTAGCTACAGACGAAATCCAGTTGAATTTATTATTTTATTTTGTCAGTCATCTGTAACATTGTAAATATTACTTTTATTATTATCTAGTTATTTTTAATTTAGCGTTGCTGTATTTAAATAATATTGATTTCATTTTGAATCACTCATAATCGTTTAACGCGATAATGGGCAACTTTAACCGAAGGCGACGTGATTCAAGTAGCGATAATTCATCTGTAAATAGCAGTGTTAGTGATGATAACAACCGTAGGTCGCAGCTTAAGCGACACCAGCGACGTCGTGATAAAAATCATAGCAGTACCCATAAACAACATAGTAAGAGAAGTAGGAAACAAAGGAGCTCTAAACGTTATGCTCATCATGACATAGGAACTTCTAGAAATAGTCCTGAACGTGAATCAACTAAAACTCCTTCGTTGACTTCCTCAACACCGTTGCGTGCAGTTATTAATCAGATTCCTGATTTATTGAATAATAATAGTTAAATGAACAATATTCCATTTAATGTGATTAACCCCATTACCAGCCTCATTACCAGCCTCCAATTTCTGGGCTCAAAACAACTTTTCTGTTGCTTTTGTGTGATAATAGCCAAACAATAGAAAATTGGATTAATAAGGTCAGTGAATGTGCGCAGATTTACTCTTGGAATGATCGTCAAATATGTCACTATGCCCTTCCAAAATTAAGTGGTTTAGCCAAAAAGTGGTACCAAGGTTTACCCTCTGTACTATTTAATTGGAATGAGTGGGTTCAAAAATTAAAACAGGCTTTTCCTTCCAATGAAAATTATGGAGACCTGTTGACATCAATGCTAAGGCTTAGATGTAAGTTTGGTCAGTCTTTAGAACATTAATATTATGACAAAATGGCTTATAATATAAATAAATGTGAGATAACTGGTAATAAAGCAGTTGGCTGTCTTATTCACGGCATTGACGACAAATTTGTAAGAATGGGAGCAGGAGCCTGCATGTTTAAGGAACCGGAACAAATACTAAATTATTTGCGTACAATGTCCCAACATGACATTTATACACCTACTTCTAGCTTCCGTGACCGGAATAATGCGCCACCTAAGAATTTCAATAAGTTATCTAATGATCAAACAAAAACAAGTACAAATGATAACATTCGATGTTTTAATTGCAACGAGCTAGGGCACATAAATTTAAAATGTAACAAACCTATTAAACGATGTAACTTTTGTTTTAAATTGGGACATGATACTAAAGACTGTCGTAGAAGAAACGCAAATAACAGTGACGATTTAATTAAAACGAATACCATTACTGACCAAAATAAAACTATCTTGTGCATTAGTAATAGTGTATCCGCAAATTCAAAATATTATAAAGATGTCAGAATAAACAACGTTATCCTGCATGGATACGTTGACCTCGGTAGTAAGTATACTCTTAAAAGAGAAACAAATGCAAAGCTAATAGTTCATGATTGGGATATAGAAAATTTACCCATTTTACAGGGATTTGGAAATTCCGCTGTAAAGCCATTAGGAAAGTTCACAGCAATTTTAGAAATAGGCTCAGTTAAAGCTAAAACGGAAGTTCTAGTGGTAGATGATCATTATTTGCAGACAGCAATTTAAGTAGGGCAGTCTTTTACGGAAAAACCAAATGTTGTTATTTTAAAAACAACAGATGAACTAGTATTTATGCATACACCAGATTTTGATGATCATGCGTTAAAGACTAAGGTATACGCAGATGGTGATAAAATTATAAAACCCAAAACTGTAATGCCAATAGATGCCATTACCAATGATACGTATAGTGGCGGCTTATGGGTACAATACAGTCTTCGGATTTTACCGCAAAATGAATATGCTGTTTTGTCTGGGGTTTTTGAGTTTGAAGCAGGTAAAGGATACTCAATACTCAATATACTCAATACATTTATTGCATTCCACAATGTGAACTTAGGTGGTAGGTACATAAAGACATACATTAGTTTTGGAGCATTGTGGGCCCTGTCGGGCATAACAACATAAAAATTAGGAGGAGGGCTATTATAGATATTTGTACAATTTTAATATTAATCTACTCTTTCGTTTTGTGTAGGTAGGTAGGCTGATAACTAATTGTGTACATATAATTTTTATATTACCATTGGTAATTATAAATATTTTTTTTGATATTATTGTTTATTTATTAAATTTATCATTTAAATATTCATGTACATTATAATAACATTTACAGATTAGAAATTGTTTTAATTTATTTATAAAGATATTAAATTTTTGTTCATTTTTAATTTCATCAGGTAGTTTATTATATATTTTAACTGACGATACTAAAGTGCTTGTGGAGTGGATTTTTAGCTTTGAACCTGGTTGGTTTAGTCTGTTTTTGTGTCGTAGTGTGTAGCGAGTCTGTATGTTTTCGCGTGTAGTATAGAGTTTTTGATTATTTCTAACAAATTTGCACATTTCCAAGATATATATGCAAGGTAGGGTTAGAAGTTTATGTTCTTGGAAATGGGGTTTGCAGCTGTCTGTGTTATCTATGTTAACTAGTATTCTAATCAGTCGTTTTTGTAGTATGAATAGTGTTGATGCGTCTGTACTATTTCCCCATAATATTACGCCGTAGTTTAACCATGCGTATGCATAGGCATAATACGTAACCAGAGCAGTGGAGAGATTTGTGGATTTTTTTATTTCACGGAGGGCATAGGAAAATTTTGATAGCTTTGACCTGATTTTTTTAATATGTGATTTCCAATTTAAATGTGTATCTATGGATAAGCCGAGTAGGTTGAATTCTTTTACTGTTTCAATTTTTGCGTCGTTGTAAATAAATGTTAAGTCTAAAGGGGTTTTCTGACGTGGATGGAAGGATATGATTTTAGTTTTATTGAAGTTTAATTCAAGGTTGTGTTCTGTCATCCAAGTTATTATTTTATTAAGTATGCTTGTAAGTATTTCGGTTAAGTTGGTATTGTCGTGGCAAGAAGTTAGTACTGAGATATCGTCGGCAAACAGAACACATGATTCATTTATTATTGTAGGGAGGTCATTTATATAGATGATAAATAAGAGGCATCCAATAACACTCCCTTGGGGTATTGAGGCGTTAATTTGCTTGCTATCTGACCTAATGTATTGGATTTGTTTTTCATGTTCGTTGTAGTATTCTACTTCGACTTGGTGTTCTCTATTTTCCAAATATATTTAATGTTAGCAAACTTATCATCTAACGATTTAAATATCAAGAAAGGAACTTTATTAGTTCGAGGACAACAATACCAAGAAGTAAATAAGGAATATATAGATTAAACAACGGAAACTAAAAAAAATATGAAGAGTTACCTTTATCAGATATAAAAATTAGTACGGAAGTAACAGAACGACAAAAAGTAAAGTTATTTGATTTGGTAAAAAAAGTATAGGGATTGTTTTGCAATGAACTTAGGAGAGTTAGGAAAAACTAATTTAGCAAAAATGGATATTACGCTAACAGAAAATATACCGGTAGTATATAACCCTTATAGAATATCACACAGTGAGCGTGATCACCTAAATAAAATCATTGAAGAATTATTATTGAACGGTATAATTCGCGAAAGTACTTCGGATTATTCGAGTCCTGTTATCTTAGTGAGTAAGAAAAATGGAGATAAACGGCTATGTATCGACTATAGGGCCCTGAATAGAAAAACGTTAAAAGATAAAATATCCGTTACCTCGTATCGAAGACCAGCTAGACAAATTAGGGGGCAACAAGTTCTTCATAAGCCTTGACCTCACTTTAGGGTACTATCAGGTTCCATTGAGTGAAGCCAGTAAACGATTTACTGCGTTTGTAACACCTGATGGTTTGTATGAGTTTGAAAGAATGCCCTTTGGACTTGCCTAGTGTTTTTCAAAGGACGATTAAATGTATGCTTAAGGATAAGCAAAGCTTGGTGTTGGCTTATATGGATGATCTACTAGTGACGTCACGTTCAATTGAAGAGGGTTTAGATAAGCTGGAAAAGGTTTTGCAATTATTAAGGTCTGCTCACCTAACATTAAATCTTAAAAAGTACAATTTCTTTCAGACTCATATAAATTATTTGGGCTACGAGATTAGTTCGAGTGGCATCCGGCCCGGGGCAGCCAAAATTCAAGCTATAGTAGATTTCCCTATACCTAAAAATGTTCACGAGGTTCGACAGTTTGTTGCCCTTACGAGTTACTTCCGACGGTTTTCAAAATTATTCTATGGTAGCAAAACCTCTAACGATTCTTACAAAGAAAAATGTTTCCTGGTGTTTTAACAATCTTTAAATAAAAGCATTTAATGAATTAAAAAGTCAATTGAACACACGACCAGTTTTGGCACTATATGACCCTGAGGCTGAATTAGAAATTCACACTGACGCTAGTAAAATCGGTATAGGAGCAATTTTGCTACAACGGGCGAATTCAGATAAAGTATTCCATCCTATAGCTTATTATAGTCGTCAAACGACACTAGACGAAAGCAAACTACACTCGTATGAGTTGGAAACTTTGGCAGTAATTTGTGCTTTGAATAGATTTAGAGTTTATGTTTTGGGTAAATCGTTTAAAGTTGTTACTGATTGTGCCGCTATACGCAGCACTATGACAAAAAAAGATTTAATATCGAGAGTAGCTCGTTGGTACATATTAATGCAGGAGTACAATTTTACTGTAGAACATCGTGATGGTAACAAGATGAGTCATGTCGATGCACTGTCACGCAACCCAAGTGACTCTGAATCCCATGACGTAGTAAAGGTGGTTGATGTTTTAACAATAGATGATGATGCGTGGTTAAGCACAGTGCAGGAATAGGATTCAGAGATACAAAGGATAATTCACATTTTGAATGATTCAGAAACAAATTTAAAAGACATTGTCGAGATTCATAAGAATTCATTCGTTAAAAATGGCCGTTTGTACAGAATAACTAATGATAAAAATGATGAAATCAATTTAAAGTGGGTAGTTCCAAAATCAGTAAGATGGCAAATAGTTCGTATGAATCACGACGATGTCGGTCATTTCGGTTTTGATAAGACTTACAGTAGGATTAATCAGATTTACTGGTTTAAAAAAATGAGACGTTTTGTTAAAAAATATTGTAATTCTTGCTTAAATTGTGCCCACAATAAGTTGCCAGCTGGAGCTTAATTAATCAACCATTTGATACACTTCATACCGATCACTGTGGCCCATTTCCCATAAGCAAGAAAAATAATTGTCATATTTTAGTGATCATTGATGCCTTCACAAAATTTATTTATATAAAGCCAGTTAAAAATGTTAAAAATAGTACTAGTGTTCAGGTATGTACGGAGTATTTCTCGCTATTCGGAGTGCCACGTCGTCTGATATCTGATCGCGGCACTAGTTTTACGAGCAAAGAGTTTTCAGATTTTATTAATAAAAGTTGTTTCAATTTTTTATAGAAAAATGTTTTTACTCTGTAGATGATTTTTTATCGACTAGAACTTTTTAAATGTTTCATGTCCGCTTGACGATAATTTATTGTTGTTGATTGTCTTGTGTCTGTCATGCATAACTACTAGTAATAATATAATTTGTATTTAATTTGAAATGGAATTAGAATTTTAGACTCATATTTTCATTATGTTATTTAATAATTTGTATGCTCAAGTGGCTGATCATGGAATGAACATTATTAGTATATAATTATGTAATGAACACCTGCATGTAACCCATGTATCACAAATAAACGATTTGATTTGATTTTATTTGAAAGGGGCGTTAAACATATCTTAAATGCGGTTGTCTCTCCAAGGGCCAATGGTCAGGTTGAGAGGTACAATCGAACTATTGTTGATGCGATAATGACTGCTAATCACAATAAACAAGAAAATGAGTGGGATTTGTGTTTACCCCAGATACAGTGGTCTTTGAACAACACTATAAACAAATCCACTGGTCGGACTCCTTCTGAAATGTTGTTTAGAGTTCAAACCACCGGCGTTTCGGATGGTTTTATGAATCCACTTGTCGCTGAATCTCATACCCTGTTAGATCGCGATGAAATTAGATCGGATGCAGACTCGCGTATTCAAATAAGCCAACAAGTACAAAAAGAGCGTTTTGATAAGTCGCATAAAAAACCAACCGAGTATAAAGTAGGAGATTTAGGTCGTGTAGAAAAAGATATTCGTACTAACCCTGGACACAGTCGTTAACTAATACCAAAAGGTGTAGGACCGTATAGAATTTCTAAAATAATAGGCAACGATCGCTATGAAATAGAGGACACCGCTATTACTAGGAAAGAAGGCTGCAAACCATTTAGGTCGGTTTATTCCGTCGATAGGTTATATCCTTGGCTTGTTTTTAATCATGATGCGATGTCGAGTGATTCAGAGTAAGTCAGTAATAATTATTGTTGTGGTAATAGAATTGAGGTTATGTCAGATTAACAGTGATTATAAGAATTGTGATTTGGCAAAGAAAAATAAAAATATTAATCATATTAGATGTATGTCTACATAAAGACGTGTACTCAGATAATTATTTATTAAAGCGATAGGTATTTGATAAGTAGTATTTTATGAATAGAGAGAAGATTATTATAGAGAATATTAGATTATTTATAGGCAAAAAAAAACAAAAAATGTTCTTTACTGATTTGCGAATGAATGAAAGTGAACTGACTTGTTGCACTATACATAATTAAAATATAAGTGAGATGTAACGAGTAGATAGA
Organism: Xanthia icteritia; assembly: GCA_949128155.2. Taxonomy (NCBI): domain Eukaryota; kingdom Metazoa; phylum Arthropoda; class Insecta; order Lepidoptera; family Noctuidae; genus Xanthia; species Xanthia icteritia. The sequence goes on along the minus strand of OY855862.1, from coordinate 3,638,353 downwards.
GATGATGATAATGATAAACGATGTTAGCGATGACTAGTGAGTCGTTACGGGTGTGCATGCCCATAAACGACATTTTGATGTAAAAGTCACTACAAGTAAGAATACTTGTAGTCGATGTTTAGTTATAAGAGTGAGTCACTACTAAGTGAGAGTACTTGTAGTTTTTTTTTTTTTTTTTTAAACTTTGCCCCACACTGGGATTTCTCCTGTGTCGTGGGTGCGTTTACAAACATTTAAACTCACATACACAAACAGCTAGACCCGGAACAACTAATTGTAGGTCATACAAATATTTGTTCCGTGCGGGAATCGAACCCGCGACACGCAGCGCAGCAGTCAATCGCTTAACCACTGCGCCAACCGTGCCGATGTAGTCGTGTGTGTAGTCGATGCCCTTTATGCCTGGAGGCTTTCATTCGGGTATTAAGTTCTTTTTACTTTTTTCGTGTGCTAGGTGACATATAGAAAATGATTTAATTTAATGTTTTGTGTTGCGTAAAGTACATTATTACTATTGTATAGAATCATGTTTTTCTAACTATTCAGACAGCTGTGCTGCTGGGGAGTTTGTTGCGCCACTTCTTCTTCCCAGCTAAAGCACTAGGAAGTGGTGAAGGGCGGGCGTTTTTGGGGGACTGTCTTATGTAATTTTGACGTTCGAAAAGTGATGATTTTCAGCCTAGTTTGAATAAATGACTTTTGAATTTGAATTTGATGTTTAGTGATAAGAGTGAGTCACTACAAGTGATAGTACTAGTAGTCGATGTTTAGTTATAAGAGTGAGTCACTACAAGTGAGAGTACTTGTAGTCGATGTTTAGTGATAAGAGTGAGTCACTACAAGTGATAGTACTAGTAGTCGATGTTTAGTTAAAAGAGTGAGTCACTACAAGTGAGAGTACTTGTAGTCGATGTTTAGTTATAAGAGTGAGTCACTACAAGCGAGAGTATTTGTAGTCGATATTTCGTTATAAGAGTGAGGCACTACAAGTGAGAGTACTTGTTTAGTTATAAGAGTGGGTTTACTACAAGTTAGAATATTGTAGTCAATGTCTAGTAGTATGATCTTCTTATGGTTGTTTTCCTGTGATGGTTTTTTTTCTTTCTCTTGTTTATTTTTTACTTTTGTTAAACGCGAGGCCGCGTTTGACGTCAGGATTAGCCGAATGTTAGCATACACATTAATCGACTATTTAACTTATAATTTATTTGTGGGTTGCAACTTTTTTATTTTTAAATACGTTATCCTTTTTTTTGTTGTGGCAACCCATAGTTTTTTTTGATATATAGAGAGAAACCTGAAAAAGGCGCGAGAAAAAGTTTTCCATTCTCCGATAAAAACGACAAAAGTGGTCTCGAGTTACAATTTAAGGTGTTAAGTACTAATAAAACAATTTGTAAAAGTATTCGAGTGTTCAAATCTTTGTATGGACACCAAACCAATCATGATAGATGGGCCAACGAGTTGTCTGAGGAGTACAGGTTGGAATGCAGGGTGAGACAGGGTGGATTGACCTCGCCAGCGCTTTTTAATCTGTATGTAAACCAGCTGATTGTCGAGCTAACATATGTGCCAACATATGTGCTACTGGCACATATGTTGGCTGTTCTATTGACGGTCTGTGTGTTAACATACTATTATTGCTTTATAATTATTTTCACTTTTATCTTTGTATTATGTGTTTCACGAACTGTGTCCAAATAAATATTATTCTTTCTTTCTTTCTTTTAACAGTATTAGTTATATCTCGCAGAAGGAAGACGCATAAAGGGAAAGGGAGATCATAAGTGCTCTCCCGTCCCGCAGCAGATGCATTGGTCGTCGGTGGAGGGCAGATAATGCTCTCTTCCAACCCCCTAAATGAGTCCTGGGGCGGTGCCGCGGCAGCAGCCGGTGAGAGCTACTGCCAAGTTGCTCGCAATTCAGTCATTGTAGTGACTTTGCAATATATCACATAAGTAGTAAAACAATTACAAATCAAAAGTCAGCAAACTAACCTCAACACTTAACCAAAATGACAAGTGACAATGCAATGCTTACGGCACTTTAAACGGCCGCGTTATTTTGCCGTGCATACTCTTTACGGCAGTCTAGATGGTGCCACTATTATCCCGCAAGCTGACGGCACTATAACCGATAGTGGTACAGTGCCGCTTGCGGCACTCTATACTCTGCCTATTTTATTTATATCTGTAATTTGTATGGTGTAAATAATAAAGAGTATCTTCTACGTATAAAATAAAAATAACAAATGTCACAGTTATTATCAGTATTCTTAAGGCCACGAAAAGGTTAGATCGCTCAAGGTCTACATCAAAACCAGTCTAGGATTTAAATATACTAGCTAGACTCATTATCTATGCATCATAGTCTAACCAGATGTGGCTGAATATTAATTTGAATGATAGAACGGATTTCATCAAATAAGTAGGTACAGATCTCCCAGACAACGTTTGCGCTGCGACAATCATCTATCTTCGGAAAGGACCATCTCACATGAAGGAGTAGCAGGGAGCGAGCGCTCAACCCTCGGCATAGTAGTTGTAATTGTTTACTTACTTCTTGATTTTTAAAACCTGTTTCGTAGCCGATCAACGCGTAGCACAGCTGTTTGGTGCGGTTATAATTCAGGTCCAGTTGAAAACCAGCGTCAGGCACTAGTTGTCTGGCATTTTTGCTGAACTAGGCCTATTTGGCGCAGCCGCGAGGCACACATTCCTGCTAGTATCATACAACGCACTGTACACTTTTTATTTTGTTTTCTTTCTTTTTGCTTTTCTTTCTTCTTTCTTTCTATTATCGTTCGTTAAATAATTTAAAGGTATTTTTAGAAATTATCTTTATTTGACATTACATACCTATGTGGTGTACCGACAGTATAACGCTATGTACTTTCTTTCTACCCACAAAAAGAAATGAGTTTATGTTTGTAAACCACAGCTCGCCATTTGATACAGGTCATAGTCTGGAACCAAAGTTCGAGGTTATGTGACATTCACCAACCCGCACTGGGCCCGCGTTGTGGATTATGGCCCACTCTCTCTCTCACATAGAAGAGGCCTGCGTCTAGTGTATGCAGTGGGAACATTATAGACAGATTAAGCAAATAATTATATATAAATAACTCTAATATAAAAGTTAAAATACAATTTAATATTAATCATTTCAAAGACTAACAACAAACGATTTTTTAAACCTTGATTAAATAATTTCTGTGGGTGTACCTGTATGGGTACAGCTCTGCCCAACCCTTCGGGGAAACAAGGCGTGATGTTATTGAATGATAATTAACTTCTCAATATCGAAACAAAAAAGTAAATAAAACGACGTCAAAACATCATTATGCAGCAGAAATATTTATGATTAAATTAATCTTAAAACTAGTTTCACAAGGAAAACATCACAATAACAACTTTTAAATACTTCGTGGTAAAGATGACCGACTTTTTTTGTTTGCATCATAAGGATGTCTATTGTGGCTATTTGTTAGACCTTTCAATCAATACAGCCTATCGCAGTCCACTGCTGGACATAGGCAACTCCCAAGCTGCGCTACAACACCCTGCCTTCCGCCTTCCGCATCCACTCTGTCCAGCCACTTTCTTAAGGTCGTCGGTCCAAATAGCTCGCACACCACGCTTGCCGATACGCGGTCTCCACTCCAGGACTCGTCTGGCCCACCGGCCATTCGGTCCTTCGACAAACATGGCCAGCCCACTGCCACTTCAGCTTGCTTCCTCTGCAAGCTATGTAGGTCAGAGGTATTGAATGGCAACCAAGACCGAGAACTCTCCATGACTCGGAAAGCCCTTTAAGCCTGGTAGTCAGAAGCCCGAAAGTATGACAACCAGTCTTACCAGTAAACGGGCTGTGGAGGTCAGATAGGCAGTCGCTCCAAAAACTGGTATTCAGGTACATTCGGTTAGACTAGAAGCCGACCCCAATTAGTTGCAGTAAAACCAAACAGATGATGATCCAATAGGTAAGATTGACGCGGGGACGAGACGGCCTTTACAATAGAATATAATTTAATCTTGATTGTATACACCAGACAAATTATAGATATAAATGTATATACGAGTATATTACGTATGCTGACACATTGGGCGGTCTTATCGTTAAAAGCAATCTTTTAAAGACAACAGTAGGTAGTACCTACAGACCAATGTCATCTTATAAAACATGTTTATAAGCGGAAAAACATTTAGATAAGATAAAGCCTGTCCAGCACAGGCGCATTTTTATCACGCGATAATAACGCAAGCGTTATTGCGATAATGCGTCCCGATTCCTTGCACACAGCTTCGTTTTAATCGTCCAATATTTCTAAGCTAACCTACACCACAGGCCTCTCGCCCGCACTACAACGTACTAGCGTTATTAACACAGGTGTGTGTAAGATCGCATGCGTCCTACTCCTAATACAAAATGTTCTAAGAACACATATCAGAATATCGCAGGACGGAGGAACGCAAGCGTCCTACTTCTATTGCGTCGTTATTATCGCAGCAGTGTGTAACTTGGTGGCCGTCCTAATACAAAATGTACTGAAAACAGATATCGCAATAACGCTTGCGTTATTATCGCGCGATAACAATGCGCCTGTGGGGGAGAGGCTTAATTCAAAACAATTTACCTAAAACTAAACGTTTACATCAAGATGGGCTATGTATGATCAGCTATTTTTTTCGTAAATCTAACAGTGTGTCTCTTCGACGCGCTGGGATGCACTCTGCTGGATTCTCAACGTTCGGCTCAAAACCGAGAGTTGAAAATCTAGTGTAAATATTTTTATGTCCGTGCAAACGTGGGCTAAATATCTCCAGTCGAAGCTCAGTGTTCATGCCAAGCGCGTGTTTCGTAGACATGTATAAATATATTGTATTGTGTCTATGTGTCAGTTTGAGTGACGTACTCTGTGATCTGAATAAGGAAGAAGGTTATTTTGTATTCAAATTAATTTTATTACTTACTAAACTTAAAATTCGGAATGTACTTTTTGACCATTTGATAGAACCACAGTGACAACATGTTTTTCTATTAAATCTTAAACGTAACAATTCATACCGTAATCGCATTAAGTTAAAGGTGCAATTCAATTGCTGCGCACGGAGAGGTTACGCACACAGTAGTGGATCTGCGTCTTTTACATTTATGTCAGCTTCAATATTTTCCAAATATATAATAAAATGCAACTATCAAAATGGCGCAGTCGTAACTAATCTCGCGACAATCCAAGAAGCCCGATTTGACGTTTCTCATTATATATGCCGCGATAACTTTGTATGAACGTCTACGTAACAAATCGAAAAATAAAATTCATAATCGTAATTAATGACTATGTTATCCATACACTATAACAATGATTATCATTCATAAGCACCAAGTTTCACTTTATATTGGAAAAAAACACTCGAAAACAAGAATTAATAAATTAATAATTCAATGTCAATAAAAATATATAAGGTCCCGTTAAAATAGATGGACAAATTTTAACACACGCTGTGTTGGTGTCAGTACGTCTAACCAAATATATTCAAACAAACAAAAACACTGAATAAACTTATTTTATTTTGACCTAAAATAATAAATGGCATTGGGTAACCAACATTTTTAGTGTATTTTCGTTAGCAGATTTATTTTTCTTGTAAGTATCTAATGCGTTTGTCGTGTTATTTTTTTACCATTGTCCTTATTTTGTTGGTCCGAATGATTTCTAAAAGTTTGTCCATCTATTTTAATGGGACCTTATATAGTGAACCCTTTATTGGTTAACTGGAAAAAGGAAACATCTTGCAGGTAGCCCTAAGTGATAGATAGATGTTCAATTCTACCGAACTAAAACCTCTATCATATCATCTCTAGATATTACTTTTGTTCTGGTTTTAGTTTCGTGGAAGTGAACATTGACATTGTCAGGTAATTTGTTGCATCAACCGAGTCAGTGAACAGTTTGTGTATGTCTTATGTTTTTGTAAGCATAGGATCAGTAATTGTTCTCCCTATGATAGATAGTGCAATTTGTTTCTGTTATATCTCAATCCGTTGTTACCTCAGTTTAGGGGAATCTGGGAGTAAGGCATATGCCTAATGAATAAATATAAACATGGAATAATACTTTGTAGGGGTTTGGTCTATTAATCATTTGTCATCAGCCATTGTATCACAGAATAATGTTAACATAGGTAGTATCTTGTACTAGTATTTGAATGTATAGTGTGAAATGACACAATTTTGCTTTATTGTTTTAAATTACAAAATGATGAGAACATACCAACGTTCGTGTTGTAGAATAACATCAGTTGGTAGTTTCTTATCCAGCTAGTAACATGGAAATTACGTTACTGAGAGCATCGCGTCCGCACTGAAGGGGTAATGTTGACAGGCGCATACTAGCTAGCTATGTACAGTAACATCGCAGGGCATCACGTGCCTCTCTAGCAGATTCTCATCCAGCTAGTAACGTGGAGGTAGCGTTACTAAGGACATTTCGTGTCCACCGGATAGATAATGCTTTAACAACTTGTGTTAGTGTCCACCATAGTGCTTGTAAAAACACTGGTGCCGATTCTCTTGTACACCGAACTAAACTAACTAAACTATCACTAAAATTCCTTCTTTTTGACTAGAATCTTAACGCTATTCTGCAATAAAATGTCTCTACATTTAAAAATTATTTTGACACAACTAAATCGAATTTGACAATCGCGACTCCACGTGGTACATCCTTGTTTGCCCTACCCCGTGAATTTTTTTAGAGCCGGAGGTGCGCAGGGGGGGCAGCCTCGGCGTGTTTTAAATGGAATTTTTCACGTTTTGCATGGAAAATAAGAAAAAATATTACCTACGTGTTGATAATTAGGGGTATAAGGGTTTCATAAAGGGGGTCGAAAGTTTCATTATTTTTGCGATAGGACACACTATTTTCGAGATATAAGCATAAGAAAAGAAAAAAAAAAATAGTACAGTACTGTTTTTGTTGCACCTGAAGTCGAGGTGTTCGTGTGAATTTTGTCCATGACAACTAATAGTATTCCACACCATTTTTAATCACGATTGAAAATGGTCAGATTTAGTTAACAATTAAAATTTTAGGTGAAATACGTCAAATTCAGAATAGAAAAATTGTCATTTTCACTCAATTAAAATCTCAGTAGGTACCATCTTAGTGCTGTCAAACTAAAATATAGTTAAGTTGTGTCACTTTAGTCTATTTCAGAATGGGAAATAATCGTTTGACAGGAATAAACGAAATTTTAGTGATTTTTAAGTCTAGTTTAGAGGCATTTGTGACAAGAGAATCGGCACCACTGTCAGTATCATGTACAAAGTGGTCAGTTAAAGCCAGGCATTTTCGCACATTAAGGTCGTGGGAGGCCTCAAGATCTAAGTACCTACATCTAATGTGGGTCAAGAACTCAGGACTAAGGGTGCTTCTGAAAAAGGTGCTAAAATAATTTTACGGTACTTTACTAAAATAGCAAATGTTAACTATGCTAAGTGATAGAAAGTGTATCGTTAGTGGAAACCCGAGACTGCCGGGGCGTCCATCAACGACATCAACAGATAGCAGATAAATACCTACATCAGAATTAGTTCTGATGTAGGTATTTATCTGCGTTCTGTTGATGAGATTGTGGTTTAAAGCTATTCGTAGCTCAGATTTTTTTTAAACGAAACTTGGAAGATAATTAAGCCAAAATTACATTACAAAATGACAAAAAGTCGCCCTATAATTTTATGTCAATAATTTTGTAATCTAATTCAGGCTTAAAGGTTTTAAATTCTGTCATTTTCCATGTAAAATACATAAATACATAAGAGTTTGGTTTTATTTCATTATTTCGGTGATTTTAAATAAAAAAATCACCGAAATAATGAAATAAAACCAAACTCATGAATGAACACGAATTGGAATGAATGGACGAAATGTCCAATTAATTATTGTAGGCCGTAGGGACCGAACTATGGTCATGGACCGACATTCTCCATTACCATGCCTGTATATAAATAAATATAAAATAAATAAATCAATATAAAATAAATAAATATATATCAAAGGAGGTGAAATAACTCCTATATATAGGTTAAGGATAAGAGGAGGGGGAGCTCGTGGCTAAGTAATAACAGCCGCAGGGGTCGATCCATCAGGTTAAGCTACGCTTGCTGGGGTCGGCCTGTGGATGGGTGACCATCTTTACATAGATTCCTCCTTACCTCGGAAAGCAAGTTAAGCCGTTGGTCCCGACTGATCTTTGTCAGTCGTCACGGGTCGTCAGAAGCCCGAAAGTCTGACAGCCAGTCTTATCAAGGGGTATCGTATTACCCAGTTACTGGATTGTGGAGGTCAGATAGGCAGCCTAAGCGGATGCAGCTGAATACCAGTATATTACATGGATAATATACTCGTATTCAGATGCATCCGGCTAGACTGGAAGCCAACCCATATGGTTGGGAAAAGGCTAGGCAGATTGATTGATTGATATGATTTAAGGAACTGCTTGCGAGTCGGATGAAGTCAAAGGAACATGTGTGAAAGAGACGGAATGTCTGACCACTATGACCTCGGAACCTCACATCGTAAGTAAAATCTAATTTTATTTTGCTTAATTGCACATTATCTACAAGTTTAATAACGATTTCATTTATCTCCAGCCTATGTTCATATACCTACAAGCCTCAGACCAAATAAAAAACCAAGACAGAGAGCTGCGAACAATACAGTGAAACATGCCAAAACTACACCTCCACTCTGCATACACGCTCACACGCACACATTTACAGCCTTTTACAATGACACTACACCACACAAAGTGCACACATGTTTACGAAACCGGCTTCACTTCACTGTTGACAGCGCTCTGTCTTGGTTTTGTATTTGGTCTGAGCTACAAGCATTCCTTTTCATAATTGGGACGAAATATTTTTTCATAAAATTGACATATTTTTAATCAACTTACATTTAGAAAATTGTTATTGATGATTTTAATGATAATAATTATAATTACAGTTCGTAAGTCTCGCGAATCATATTTTGATCAACATACAACTTAATACTGAGTCGAAAAATGTATTGAAAATTTGTATTTCGCGGGCTACCTTATCTACCATCCTCCGTAAACTATTTTATTTCAATTTCAGGTTTGTTCCAAAAAAGGCGATGTGACTATAGTCTGTTGCACTGACCACAAACTAGACAATGATACTAGGTAGCTACAGTTTTACATTTAAATACACTCACGCCTTCTTCCTGTGAGCCTAGGCAGAAACTACAGAACGCCACCTGCTACGATCCTTACATACTCCTTTAGTTTCGTTTACGTTCATACATCTGGGCATACACGCTCGCCGGTTCCAAGTACTACGCACCTGAGCTTTCTGAAGACCATCACCCATAAGGTCACTATAAGTTCCACCTTCTGGGGCGTCCCCTCCCGGCGATTCCACTCATATCCGACCTGCCTTCCACTCATTACTTATTTTACACTTCTGTTCAGCGTATTCCTTACCCAATGTCAGTGGTAACAAAACCAGTATTAAGATGGCCTCCTAAGTATATGAAAGTCCGTACTACACTAGGATGCTGAAGGGAAAAAAGCAAAGTAAAAAAGACCAATTCGAAGACATCTAGCGACTTCCACCAACCCGCACTGTGCCTGCGTGGTGGATTACGACCCACTCCCTCCCACAGAGAAGAGGCCTACGTCCCAGCAGTGGGCACGTTGTAGGCTAAAGCTCGTTACGTCTTTGTACGTGACATATGCTGATATTATGATCGTCATATTTCATCTATTTCTTTCCTTTTCAGAAATGTAGTGATGAGTCCAACCACTGGTTTCTATTCGAAGGATGGCACTAAGGCTAAAGACAGTAAGTTTCATTTTCTATTTGCTTTTAAATTTAACGTTTTTTCCAGCCATGTTGGGGCCTTGTCCCCTATTACATGAGAATTAAACATAACTGGTGAACTGTGGATGCACACATAGGTACACCTCTGCCTAACTCTTCGAGGACTGTAATCCTCGAAGAGTTAGGCAGAGGTGTGATCTTCTGGTATGTTGGAGGGTTAGATTCCAATGCTGCTAATCCTGAGTAATTATTCGGCAACAGTCAACTGACCTCCAAAATCCAATTTCTGGAAATTATTGATTTTGAATTCCTCCCTTTTGAGAGCAGTGGTGGTCCATCGGTATTGACCGTGACAAACGATTTTTAGGTCGTAGGTTCGAACCGGGACAGGCGCTTTACTTTGTGTAAGTTATTTCATCACCACTGCTCTCAAACCGGTGTAGGAAAACATCGTGAGGAAACCGACGTGTTCTAGAATAATAAATTCGAAGAAGCGTGGTGGATTACGGCCCACTCCCTCTCACCGAGACGAGATCTGTGTCCCAGCAGTGGACACATTATAGGCTGATTATGCCTTGCTTGCTTTGTGCCTAGTTAGTTTAGGATGCAAGAGCATCATTGCTGAGCAAGGGGTCCTGAGTCCCATTATGCTGCTCGATGAGTTGGGCAAGCTTTTTAAAAGAGTCATTGCCGACCGCCTCGTCGGGCGGCTGGTGCGGGTGGGGCCGGATTTGGCGGAGAGCCAGTTTGATTTCCGCAGGGGGCGCTCTACGGTGGACGCCATCATGCGCGTGCGAGCCCTCATGACGGGGGACGCTGTGGCCCGGGGTGGGGTCGTCTTGGCGGTGTCTCTAGACATCGCCAATGCCTTCAATACCCTGCCCTGGAGTTGCATCAGGGAGGCACTCCGGTATCACCGGATGCCGACCTATCTCTGTCGTGTGGTCGAGGCCTATTTGACGGACAGGGCCGTCATCTACCCCGGTCACCAGGGAGAATGGAATCGGCGAGAGATGTCGTGCGGTGTCCCACAGGGATCGGTCCTGGGGCCGCATCTGTGGGACATCGGATACTACTGGGTGCTGCGCGCCGACCTCCCTAGCGGCGTCAGCGTCGTTTGCTACGCTGACGACACGTTGGTCCTGGCGCAGGGGAGGTCGCACCAGGCGGCGGCCGAACTAGCGACACACGGGGTTGCGACAATCGTGGACAGAATCCGGCAATTGGGACTCGATGTGGCCCTACACAAGTCCGAGGTCATGTGTTTTTATGGCCCTCGGAACGCGCCACCGTTGGGGTCCCAAATAACGTTAGGAGGAGTTCACATCGGCATCGAGTCGATGATGAAGTACCTTGGACTCGTCCTCGACAGCCGGTGGAACTTCGTGGAGCACTTCCGACGTTTGGCTCCCAGAGTGGAGCGGGTCGGGGCTGCTTTGAAGCGGCTCCTGCCCAATCTAGGGGGTCCAAACGCCTCCTGCCGGAGGCTATACGCGGGGGTCGTGCGGTCCATGGCCCTATACGGGGCACCGGATTGGGCGCGTTCTTTGAGGCGGCGGCCAGCCCGCCGGTTGAACACGTCCCAGAGGGTCATGGCCACCCGGCTGGTCCGGGGATACCGCACGGTCTCCGGTGAGGCGGCGAGCCTCCTTGCCGGATTACCGCCATGGGATCAGGAAGCAAAAGTCCTCGCGCACATTTGGGAGTGGCGCGAGAAGGCGAAACGCCGGGGCGTAACTCCGCTGCCGCGAGAAATCGCGGCACAGCGGACAGAGCTCCGGCGGGATCTCATGGCGTCATGGAGAGTGCGATTGTCGCAACCCAGTGCTGGGCACGTCACAATTGCGGCGATAAGTCCCCTCTTTGAGGAGTTGCTAGAGAGGCGATACGGCGTCCTCACCTTCCGCCTGACGCAGGTCCTCACCGGACATGGTTGTTTCGGGAGGTTCCTATTTCGTATCAGGCGGGAGGAAACGCCCGGGTGTCATCACTGCGTGGATCACCCGGAGGACACGGTTGAGTATACGGTGGAGGTCTGTCCGGCTTGGGCAGAGCATCGCCGTGTCCTCGTGGAGGCGATCGATGGCGGGGATCTCTCCCGTCCGGTCCTAGTCCAGGCCATGGTACGGAGCGAGAGGGCATGGGAGGCCGTCACCTCCTTCTGCGAAGCAGTAATGCTCGCGAAGGAGCAGGCAGAACGCGTGAGGGAAAGGCAAAATTCGCGCCCTCACGCCCCTAGCCGCCGCAGGAGACGCCCTGGGCGTCGGGAATTGCAGGCCGATTCCCGGCCACCGTAGGCGCGACCTTGCGGACGGTGAGCAATGGGTAGCTCGCCGTCCGATAAGGACCAGACCCGGGTCAACGGCGTGTTGTGTTCCACGCGCGCCTCAAAGAGATGTCAGCAAGTGAAGGGGTCCGATAGGACCAATGCCTGTCGGGGTTGCGGGAAAGTCCGAAAGGGATACCGTGGCCCCTGGCAACGTACAGGCAACGGAAGGGACACGGGTGGGTTTTAGTCAGTAAGAGTCTGACATGCCCTCCTGCTCCGCCCAGAGCGGGAGAAGTTATTTCATAATATCCCACCAAAAAAAAAAAAGGGGGTCCAAAGTCAAAGTCAAATAATTTATTTCAATTAGGCACAAAAAAGGCACTTTTGAACGTCAACGTATAAATAATAATTGATTCTAGATGCCCCTTCCAAAAGGTAGTTTTCGTATGGAGAAGAATGGGCAAGAAACTCCACCGTTACTCTTTTAAAATGTTTTCACAATATCTTGTATACATCAATTATATAATTATATGTGAAGACGATGCACCTAGAATAAAATTACTATACCACGTTAGGTAAAAATAATGAAAAATTAAGGAATGACAGATAAATTAATCATGTGATAGATGCATGGTGCTCACATATTTACAAACATTGTAAAATTATACGATATTCCTAGCATTTTTACAAGTAATATAACTCAGTGTGTGAGTTCGAGTAATCACAGAATGTAAAACCAATATAAAAAAAATATATATATATATTATACAATTAAATTAGCAACCAGTTAGATTTTGTCTAGATTCTAAATTGTCCTATGGAGCAGGACCAGCATGTTTCCAAGCATTTTTATCTTGGATATAATCCTCTAATTTGTAATATGCTTGTTTGCAAAGTGTATTTTTTATATGAGTTTTAAATTTTCTTTCATTTAATTCTAATGAGTTGAGTTCGATCCCCAGGTCGGGCAGTGTTATTGGGCTTTACTATTAGAATTTTTACATTTCACTTAAACATAACTAGTAAAATGTCGTATACACTTCTGCCTTATCTTTTGTGAAATACAACCGCTTTAAGTAAAAAACTACTATATTATAAGTATAAATTCAATATGAATCATGCAAGCAATATTTTGTACGATATAATTTAAACGAGGACTTTTTGAACCACACCCTTTTCATGGGAACCTACTACGCTTTGGAATGGGGAACTACGTTCACCTTTCTGACTGATCGACTCCTTTGATCTTCGTAAATAGTTTAATTGAAATAAATGCTTTGAGTTAGATATTGGAAAAATCCGTGCTGTTCTACACATGTCGTGTCGATGGCAAATTAACTAACTTAAAGAGATTACCTACACCTAAGTACTTACCCGACTGCGGTGAAGCCAAAAAAGGAGGGTTATTTGATAACCGATTTATATCAAAATATTCCAGATTGTTTCTACTACCGAGACAGACTTCCGTATTTCTTTGGGTGTCACAACTGCTCTGAAATCAGCAAGAACTTTAATGAGGAGAAGAAATGCCAAAAATTCTCTACATGGGTCACTAGATCCAACCCATATGTAGAGTTTAATACTAGTGAATATCCTCACCAGGTATGTAATTTTAATATTGCCTCCAGTAGTGAAGGTACTCAACTATACGTGGGGTGCACCCTGGTTGGTCAGCCCCACTACCACCCTGTTGACCGCCTAATACAAGGTCAAACTAAATAAGCTAGTGAACCTCCACTGACGTGACAGGTATCAGTAACTAGACATAATATAACGTTATTATTATAACAAAAAAAAAAAAACCTCAATGTAAAAATATTTTGAATTTCGGAAGTCGGTGTCATTTGCCACTGACTTTCGAAATTTAAGATAATTTGACTTTCTAGTGTTTTTTTGGAAATCGATGGTTTTATGTAAATTGATTTCTCGCTTTATAGTGGGTCAGTTTGTAATTTATCTAAGTTACAATAGGCTAATGTCAACTGCTCATCACCTTTTACAAAATATTGCTTTTCCCGATACAGGGACGTTAATCGTTGAGGAGTTATCTTGGTATTTCACCATCAGGTCCACTTCTCCATATGCATTGTGACGAGCATAAATTCCTTGGTAACCATATTAAAGTAATCGAATCGCAACCCGTGAAATTATTAATTAACTATTATTGAGTAGTTCCGGTGGCCACCTGTGATCTTCATCATCAGTTCCACTTCACCAAATGATGCTTTCCGAGAGCAACTGCACGAGTTATAATAAAAAAATACCCAAATCGCTATAATATTTGAAGAGTTCCCTCGATTTCCCCAGGATCCCATCATCAGATCCTGACCAATGAAACCACCTCGCAAGTATACCCTTTCAAATAAAAACAATATTTTGCAAATCCGTAACTATTTGTATGACGGAGTTATGCCCGATACATAAAAAATAAAATATATGTAATAAACATCCGACTTTATCACCTCCCCCTTTTAGGCTCCTCCTCCTCGATTAAAAACAAAAATAAACGATTCGAACGATTCGATTAATGGTAATAGGCTCGCCCAGCTTCTTTATGAGACTAGGAATTTAAAAAAATTAAACACTTCTCGCACAACAGTGATATCTAAAACGGCAACAGGCGGCAATGTCGATCTACGTAAGTGTTTCCATAGAATCACATCACCAGTAGTGTCGCTGCAGTCTGTCAGTGCAACTTGAGTTCTCAAGTTTGTGTGCATATTAGGGTTATACAACTACAGCTTTATAAGATTTCTTTGTTTCTCATCACCAGGCAATGCTGGGTTACGGTGACGACTTGGCGTCGGCTAAGTGGCTAGCTGGAGGAGCCATCGTCAGCGATAAATTCATCCTGACCGCTGCTCATGTTAACAGTTATACTACACAGGTGTAAGCTAACCTAAAGTCTGTTTCAAAAATATCTGATTAAATACATAATAATATATACTTAACATAAAATACTATTAAATTTTACGAATCTAAATTATGGAGGTACTTTTGAATATATCTTTAACAATATTTAATACAACTAACTATTTACATGGGTACTAAATTAATTGACTACCCAACTATACAAAAACAAAAGGACACTTAGGCGTCGGACTATTTTTCCGCATTGCTGTTATCCGGAAACGCGCCCAGAAGACTGGCAGCATTGTGACGTTGAATAGCAATGATAATAGGGATGATGACTAAAAAAATGTTTTGGTCCGTCTTGTAGATTATAAAAAATTACGTACACGTATTTTTTCTTTTTTTACGTTATCTAAAGATTACGGCGATACATTGAGTTAAAATGTGCCATGACATCACTAGTATGTAGATTTTATACTTTCTTGTGACGTATCAACCCCCACTCCCCAACTTTAATGCGTTTTTATGTAAGTAATTTTTTATTAATATGATGAAGCAAAAATTACGCGTCCAAATTTTTTTTTTATCTAACTGTCGATGACGGTTTAAATAGTATATTTTTTTGACCCGGGCATCTTCCCTATTCTTTGGCCAAAGAACAAGCAGACCCACATGAAGTGTCGACCAGTCAGCTAAGAAATTTCGAAATTTCGCAGTCGGACCTCATACCCGAGCGATTCGACCCCGAACGTCTCAAAACTGTAGTTACCCATAAGGTTTTTGCGCCGCTTGTGGGTCTCGGCAGCAGCAGCAGCAGCGCCAGAACAGTCCGCCGTGCTAGGAGCATGAAATTGTGTATCTATTAGTGTAATTAGTAACACATTCATAGTTTCAACATTCAAGGTTTCAACTTTATATCTCACCACTTTTTCCAAAGAAGTATTGTTTGACAATCTAAGAATAACATTCAATTGTGATTGAAAAATAACCGCCGATAATTAGGATAGGTTGATCTCAAGTGTCAAATGAAAAACACAAAAATTTGATTTAATATTAGAATTTCGGGTTAATGTATTCGAATAATCAAATCAAAGCACTCAATTTGTAAGTGGCAAGTACAAATTGGCATCCAGAAGTTCATTCTCTGATCCTCCATTTGTTTACATTTTCATAATAAACTTTTGGAACAGACCATTAATTAACATTCTTCCAAAAACATTCACAGTGGTGACCTGAAATTCATCGCGTTGAATGTTGAGAAACGCTCAGACTCCCCAACTGACTGGCAGACTTATAAGGTGAAGAGATTCATCCCACACCCAGACTACAAGGCTCCTAGTAGATATCACGACATCGCACTAATTGAGACAGACATACCGTAAGTATAGAAACCAGATCAGTTAAATATTTCCCATATTTAACTGATCCTCTAAAAACTTATTGACCTTCTAATGATGGATACGTTTTTAAATTAATGAACCTCTAATATTTTGCGCTTATTTTTAGGCACACTTTTTTGAAGAATTGAGCCTCTTTTAAACTTTCTGGTCTTTTCTCACAGTTGGTCGCAGTGACTAAGCTCGGGCCCCCCACCAAATGGGTTAGGTTAGATTAGAACTGTGACCAGCCGTGTGCGAGCCGAGCGGCTGGCAAGCGGTGCCGCGGTAGCAGCTGGCAAGTGCTACATCCAAGTTAAGTAAGATCTTATTTTGGGGTCCTAAATATACCAAATAGCCAACTATTAACAATTTTGCGGACCCCAAAATAGGAATTATTTACAAAAGGAGGCACACGAGCGCAAAATGGGAATTATTAGAGAGTCGATTAAATTACAAGCCTATAGAAATTTGCACCATAAACTCACGACTTTTCCCATAGATGTAGGCAGAGTGCAGAAAGCTACCTGCTACGACCCTAACATATCTTTTCAACCGACTTCCAAAAAGGAGGAGTGTTTTTTTATTTTTTTTATGCATATCCATCGATCTTTTCGTCGATTGAGGACCGATTTTGAAAATTATATTATTATATTTGATAAAGACAGCCTGCGCGGTAGTCCCATAAATTTCATTAACTTAGCTTGAATAGTTTTTGAGTTAGTTTCAATAATACGTATTTTTTGCAATTAGTCTATGTGGATGATGTTATAATAACTTCCTGTTACTGTTATTTTACATAGCAGGTAATAAAAACTTTTTCAACCGACTTCCAAAAAAACACTACAAAGTGAAAAATAACTTTAATTTCGGAAGTCGGTGTCTTTGGTTTATAATTTTCGTTTTTTCCCACCGACTTCCGAAATTAAAATTAATTGCATGCAGTTATTTTTTTAGGGTTCCGTACGCTTATTTCGTGTGTCTGTCTGTCTGTTCGTCTGTCACAGCCAATTTACTCCGAATCCAGTTAAAATTTGAAACACATATGAATTTCTGTGACCCAAACAATATGGGGGTCACTTATCACTTTTAAGAGGCAAATAAGAAAATTAAAAATATAAGTTTTGCAAACTGTACCGTGTGACATATCAAATGAAAGTCCCAAACATATATTTTTTATAATTTTAAAATAAATAGTTTTATAAAATATATATAATTAAGAAAAAAGATGAAAATTTACCATTACCCTCCCTTATCTCCGAAACTACTGAGACTAAATCTTTGAAGATAGTTCTATTCTTATAGTTTACAGGAAAGCCTATAAGAAGTCTATGGTTTTAAAATAACGTGGCAAATCTGTCAATGTTGTGCGCACAAACTCACATTTGTAATTGGAATGCACGGGAGAACGTGTTTTTCAACTATACAATGTTAAGTTTGTTCTTGGGATAAGTTTATTATTTGTGCATGGACCGAAAAGCACTTGGCCATTTTTTTTGTATTAATCTATTAATTAGTAACGGTAGCATATTATGTGAATCAAATAATGTCAAGGGCAATGTCAGGAATTGGAATGAACTTTTAAAGAAAGAGCCAATGTAGCCTTGTGTTGAACTGACCTGGCAGTCCTCAGTCAATCGGAACTCAAACCTACCATAGGCAGCTCAACCGTCCGTCACACGACGCTACGACACTATTATTATTATTTTTTTAAACATTGCCTCACACTAGGAATTTCTCCTATATTGTGGGTGCATTTACAAACATTTAAACTCACATACACAAACAGCCAGACCCGGAACAACTAATTGTAGGTCATACAAATATTTGTTCCGTGCGGGAATCGAACCCGCGACACGCAACGCAGCAGTCAATCGCTTAACCACTGCGCCAACCATGTTGTCGAAACATTATAGTTAAAAATCTAACTAGAAGAATTTATTACAATTAAAACATTTACAGGCACTTTTGAATTGTCAAGGACTCGTTGAGTTTGCCAGAACGTTGAAGCTAGTTGCCCGTTCCAAAGTGTAGGTTCCTAAGGAGAAGAAGGACAAGAAACTCCATGGAAACTCTTTTAAATCAAGTTTAAAAAATCCTGGTATAATACCTAAACAGTTCAGGATTACCTACATAAACTCACGCCTGGCGTTCTGTAATTTCTGGCTGCCCCCATGGGGAGACCCATCGCGGCTGCAGAACGCCACTTGCTACGATCCTTACATATTACTTTTGCTTCAGGATTCACTTATACTTAAACGTGCTGCCAGCTTGCCTTCACGTAGAAGAGGCTGACGCTGATCTCGCTGTCACCACAACATGGAGAGATCTGAAATCGAAATACTATATTGAAATGGCAGACACGATTCAGACGGTAGGTCTTCATCATCTTCAGTCTATAGAAGTCCAGAGCTGACAAATACTATCATCTGCCTAGCCTGTTCCCAACTATGCTGGGGTCGGCATCCAGTCTAACCGGATGCAGCTGAATACCAGTATTTTACATGGAGTGACTGTCTATCTGACCTCCACAATCCAGTTGCTGAGAAACAACATACCCCTTTGTAAGACTGATTGTCAGTCTTTCGGGTTTCGGGTACCCGTAACGATTATCAGAGATCTACGAATGGCAGCCGCGACCGACGGCTTAACCTGCTTTCTGAGGCACGGAGGGGTCTCTATTATGTAATGGATGGTCACTCAACCACAGACTGACCTTGGCAAACGCAAAGTATTTAATTCAACTAAACCAATTACGGGCACTTTTTTGAATTGTCAAAGAATTTAATTTAATTTATTTTATTCATAAACAATTTACATCGTGATGAATCCAGGCATGCAATTTACATACATTTACAAAAAAACCAAATACAACTATGAATTATGAGTTATCATTCAAATAAAGTGTCAAACAGTTTCAAATTATAATGGCCAACAGTTTAAAAAATAATATTATTATCGAACAGTTTTGAATATAATGATAAAAGACATATTAAATGTCGGCAAATGGTTCTAAATTATGTAATGTCAAATTAACAAAAATGTAAAAAATAAAATATAATGAATTTATTCATGTATGATATTAATTCCGATCCATTATACTGACATTTCTCTAAGAAATAGGCTTTTAATTTTGCTTTAACAAAGTGGGTGTTATAATTGATTTATAACATCCACTTTTTTAAAGGTATTTAGCTCAGAATGCAACTTATTGAATAAAGCGGGTCATTCAGAAAGATGAAGCTAGTTGCCCATTCCAAAGAGTTGTAGGGTGGGGTAGGCAAGCGTAGCTACGAGCCCTTTGTTTGGCTACGACTACTGACTCATTGTTCATTTTCAGATCTACTTGGACAAGTTCACCGAGGAAGAGTGTAAGACTGCATATAATTACCGTCCAAATCGCACATTAAAAGAGGGAATTAACTATACCACTCAAATGTGCTATGGAAGCAAATCTAATTCTCCTGAAGCTTGTAAGGTAAATAAAACTTACGTATACCTACACATTTACACCATAAGCCTACTATGTCACATGTATGATTGTTTGAATATTTGGTTCTAGCACCATACCGGTTTTCTCAGTCATGATGCTTTCAAGAATCTTCCCACTCACTACATACATGAATTGTAATGGATTTGCCTGGTTTCTCTTTTCAGAAAGCCTATTCGATTTAATCAAAAAATTATCTGCCTGGCCTTTTGCCAACTATATTAGGGTCGGCTTCCAGTCTAAACGATTGCAACTGAATACCAGTTTTGTACATGGAGCCTATTCAATTTTATTATGAAATGTTATTTTGCTCAACCACAGTTCACAACAGTTGTAATAAAATTGTGATTATTGCTTGGATAAGAAATTATAAAACTTTAAAAAAAAAAAAAAAAAAACAACGGACATCCAAAAACCACTAAACTGAAAAATTACTTAAATTTCGGTGTCTGGTTTGGTATTTTCGTCATTTGCCACCGACTTCCGAAATTTAAGTTATTTTTCACTTAGTAGTATTTTTTGTGTTTTTTTAAGTCGGTTGTTTTTTTTTGCTGCTCATCATTTTTTACAGAATATTGCTTTTTCCGATGCAGGGACGTTAATCGTTGAGTTCTCCTGGTACTTCACCATCAGCTCCACTTCTCCATATGCATTGTGGACGAGCATAAATTTCTTGGCAACCATATTAAAGTAATCGAATCGCAACCCATGAAATACTTATTATTGAATAGTTCCTGTGGCCATCTGTGGTCTTTATTTATTTATTTATTTATTTGGGACAGACAAACAGTAACACATTATATCTGCGCAAACAATATAAAAGATATTATATAAATGTGAAACTCACACCGTTATCCACAACATATACAATTCATATAACTTTACTAATTAACAATCTATGCGAGTAAGACTACAAGACTGTTCAAATAACAGACTATACATCGGAATCCTTAAGTTTCTTTAACAAAGCAGAACGAAATCTATTTGCTGACACTGAGAATAAATCTAATTCTGTAGTTTCTGAACAAAAATCATTATAGTTTTTGCACAAGCGACGTAAAGGCACCCTCAGACCAGTATTAGTGCGGCAATGGGACACAGCAAAAAGAGGACGTACGCGCACCTCTCGTCTAATAACTCTCGTCTAATAATAATATTCTTGGGACATAGTAGCATATTTTATTAGTAATCTCAGAGCAGTTATACCTGTTATAGCATACGTCGAAAAGAAACATAATTTCGTCTAGACTTCAGGCTCTATATTATATATTGTATTTATTAAGTCGATTTTTATAGGTTGGGAAATTGTGGGAGCACCTATAGTGCATCGATCTGAGGAATTTGCGCTGCACTTTTTCTAGCATCTCAACGTATTTATTATAAAAAGGATTCCACACCACCACTGCATATTCGAGTTGAGATCTAACTAGTGCTTTATAGAGATGAGAATAAGTGCTTGCGTGTTTAAATTCAGTAGCTGATCTCATAACGAACCCGTACATACGATAAGCCTTTTTGGTGATGTTATCAATATGTTGATCAAGGTGAAGTTTGTTATCTAGCAGTACCCCTAGGTCTCGCACGGATGGAGCTTTCAATAGAGTTACATTGTTTAGATTATAATTTTGATTTAAAACGTTTTTAATTTTTGTGAATGATATAGTTAAACATTTAGAAATACTAAGGTAAAGTTTGTTTTGAACGCAGTATTCAGAGAATCGATTTAAGTCTTCTTGTAACTAACAACAATCTGCAGGTTTTCTTATAGCTTTAAAGATTTTTAGGTCGTCAGCATAGAGCAAAAATTTTGAGTGTCTGAAACATTTTCCAATATCATTTATGAACAAAATGAATAAAAGAGACCCTAAAATTGAGCCCTGGGGTACGCCAGATGTTACGACAGTAGTCGCCGAGTGGAACCCTTTGTGATCTATTACTAACATATGATGCAAACCAGTGAAGCAAATCTCCTCATATGCCGTTAAATGCAATTTTGGTAAGGAGCAAATTGTGGTCTACTTTGTCGAACGCTTTTTGAAAGTCTGTGTACACTGCGTCTACTTGTACTTGTTGATCCATATTGTTAAAGAGAAAGTCGGTAAATATTAATAGATAAGTAGTTGTAGATTTACTTTTAACAAATCCATGTTGTTGTTCTATTATAATTCTGTAAATTATCTTATGTATTTCCTGATAAACGAGCCTTTCAAAAAGCTTCGACAAAGCAGACAAAATAGATATGGGGCGATAATTTTCGACTTCTTGCTTGGATTTATATGCAGGAGTTATATTAGCCCTTTTAAATTGTTCAGGGATGGTGCCCTCTGATATAAACATATTAAATATAATTTGCAGGGGTCTGTATATAAGTATATACAGACCCCTGCAAATTAACCTGCAAATTAGCAGTATTTTTAAGGAAATAAGGGGGTAGTTGATCCGGTCCAGGACCTTTAGTAGAAACTAAAGCTTGTAATGACTTCAAGACCTGATGTTCGCTAAACGTAATGCTGAGTGCATTTGTCATTACTCTCTTCAGGGATTTAGGTAGTAACAGAATTTAGGTAGTCAGCGTAATTTGACTTGCATAAGACCCGAAATCTATGCCGTAGAAGCGAAAATTGTTCATAATTAGAAATGTTATTATACGTATTGTTTGTATATTGAAAATGCGAATTAGTGATTTAGAGAACCACACAGGGAATTAAGATGAACGTGAGTTAGAAAAGGGTGTATAAGTTCTTATAACATTGAAAATAACATCGTAAAAAGTATTCAGACAATCCTCCGATGACAACCCTTGCAAACGATTAGTCCAATCTATATCGGCCAATTCTTTGTTTATGAGTTCGTAATTAGCTTTATAATAGTTATAGTTATACTTTACAATTTTTACAGGATTGATAGTCTGTAGCGTCGTTTTATATCTTATATCGGCGCAAAAGGGTGGATGATTTTTATCAGGAGATTAAAATCTCAGAAAAAATGAAAATGATTAAAGCCGAATTTGTCAATCAGCTATCTAATTACGCAACACATTTTCGTTAACAATTACGACAAATTTGTTTCATTTTGACAGTTCAACAACATTCATTGCGTTATGTACGTTGTTGAGCAGATTTTTTTTTCGAACTTATGAAGCAATGGATTAGCATTTTTTTTCAAATGATTCAAATTCCGATTGATTGTATATTACGTAATTAGGGTGCAGATTTACTAATGTTTCAAAATAATCAACATAGACTTCTTTGGACGTGTTGGTTGGAATATATAACGCGCTAATTAGAAATTTTTCGCGTCCAGCAAAAGGTAGTTGTATAAAAACATCTTCAATATGAGAACTAGCCTGGGAATCGAATGGTACACAGGTGGAATGTTTAATACAGCTATAAGAACACCTCCACATCCTTCTTATTGGCAGCAATACGATCGCGATCATTTCTGTAAACTACATAGCGCACATCAATAAACTCATCGTCAAATATTTCAGGGGTTTGCCAGGTCTCTGTTAATATAATTATGTCATAGCAATTTGATAATATGTTCATGTACAAGAGATTCAGTTTAGAACGAGTACCCCTACAATTTTGGTAGTATACTGTTAACTTATCTAACACGGTGAAAGTGAAACAATACAAAGAATAAATCAGTAGTAAACATACACGCAACCAATATGAAACGGAAGTTCAGATTATGTATAATATGTATGATTAAAATTACTATTTTTATGAAAAGTGATGACAACAAGTATAACATGTTTTTAAAAAAGCTACTGTGCCATTGTTTGAGAATTACACTATGTAAAAATAAAATATGATGACATAATATGAGCCTTAATAGCTGTCTAACAGAGCAATGGTCTTCATCATCAGTTCCATTTCACCAAATAGTGCTGTCCAAGAGCACTTCGCGAGTTAGATAAAAAAATACCCAAATCGCTATAGGTGTGCCTATAATATTTGAAGAGTTCCCTCGATTTCTCCAGGATCCCATCATCTAATCCTAACTTTGTGACAGTGGGGCTACCTCAAAAGTATACCCTTTCCTTTCATAAGTATTAAATGATGGAGTTATGTCCGAATAAACAATAAAAAATATGTATATACGAATATCCGAATTGATAACCTGCGTCAATTTTGTGCAACCCCCAAAACGGAGAATTTTTTAAAATTTAAGGCTCCATAGTTTCGCAGATAACGGGGAAATTTTCATCATTTTTTTTAATAATATTAATATTTCTTTAAAATAAAATTAAAATATACTTGAGACCCTTACAGTAAGCCCTTTCATTTGATATGTCATACGGTACAGTGTTAAAACTATTTTTTTATTTTCTTATTGTCTCCCAAAAGTGAAACGACGACGGCGTTTAATGAACGGCCTCGGCGTCCAATTAGCTGACTAATTGAACCAGATGGCTGCGATATAAATACATATACTCGACGCGCATTAAACTTTGCTTGTGCGATGTAGGATTTTGCGTGACGTCACTGTGACGCGTAGTTCGCATGTGGCGTTTTAGATGCCGCCACAGGTCCATTACATTTGGAGCAAATTGGCAGTGATAGACGGACAGACAGACTGACGGGGGATCCTATAAGGGGTCGAAATATATGTAATATCGCGCGTCGAGTATATGTCTCCCGTCCGAACATTGCTCGAAAGCAGACGTGTTTTTGTTTTTCTCCTTGAATTTGTAAAGCTACCTTTTATTCTCAAAAATAATTATTTCCCACCTATTTATTATCAATTTATTATTTCTTAAAAAATCATAAAATAACAATATAGTAAATTAAATAATAAACAAGAAAAAGAAGAAAGAAGTTCTATTCCTGAAGTCGGGAAGCCTCTGGAAGAAACCTCATCAACAACTGCTACCAGGTCACCATAAGCTGAGACGACTACCAAAGACTGTGAGAACAAAGTCGAACGGGTGAGTGAGAGAAAAAGTAAATAAAACACAAAAATATTGTCTTCTAAAAAAAAGTACTAGAGTCGCATAGACACACAAGACATTTTAAATTGTACTAATAGAAGAGAATCAAATTCAACTACACTGTTAATTGACCAAGTGGCTCATATCCTAAGCATTGAGGACGCACTCCGAAAAGGCGGTGGAGCGGGAACAATTACTTCGCAAATGATGGAGGTAATCTTTCTCTAGATACAGCAGGCTCAACATACTACCAATTTAAACTTTGATTTTAACTTTTTACTCAACCCGCAGGGCAACTCATTGGTTTTGCTTGAGACTGACTTTGCTGAGGTAAACAATATAATCATGGAATTAAAGCATAACTGTGCTGTTGGCTACGATTTTTTACCTGCTACAGTTATTAAATCTGCCAGGCATCTCCTCATCCCCTCAATCACTCATGTATACAACCTGTACTTGTCAAAGGGCATCTTCCCAAACGCCTTCAAAAAGACATTAGTTTCATCTATATTTAAGGGCGGGGATGGAGAACGTGTCGAAAACTATAGGCCTATATCGGTTGTCACGACCATGTCGAAAATCTTAGAAAAAATCTTAAATAAGAGATTATTGAATTACTTAGAGTACAATAATGCAATTGCTTCAAAACATGTTATGCCAACTTACTATACCAGACTGCAACATCCTTGTCTATGCTGATGACACTGCACTTACTATAAGTGGAGATACCTGGGCTTCTGCTCACCGCTCGGCTGAAAATGCTCTTGGTATAGTGATGGACTGGCTTTCCTGTAATCTGCTAACATTAAATGTTTCCAAAACCCACTACGTTGCTTTCGAAATCTTCTGCACAGCCCAGCATTCCGGATATAAAGGTTCATAGGTGCTCCCATCCTGCGCTTAATACCTGTTATTGCCCTCCTATTCAAAGAACATCTTGTGTGAAGTATCTGGGGGTGCACATTGATTGCACACTGAGTTGGAATAAGCATGTAGACGTAACAGTATGTCGAGTTCGAAAGCTTGTGTTCCCAATGAAAAAGCTCAGAAATGTAGTTGCTTTCCCACTGTTGAAAACTATTTATTATGCTTTAGCTCAGTCACTACGCACTAGTGGCACTTTTAAGACCCTTACGCTTCGCCTTGAGAGGGCGCAGAGGGCCGTTTTGAAGGTGATGCTTCACAAACCGTATCGCTACTCTACAACCCAATTAAACAAGGACATTTCTATACTTGCAGGCAACTGTATGCACTCAATATAATCCTACGTAAGCATTCCTCCCTTAATTATAATTCAAAATTGCTTATAAATAAACGACGTAAAGAGCTGGTTTGCTCTCCTGTCAGAATGAAATCTGCCCTGGCAAGTCGAAACTATTTGAGTCTGAGTGGCCGCCTGTCATATAATGCAAGTAATAAAACATGTACCTAACATTTATTCCCTTACAAAATACAAGTGTAAGATCGTTGTAAGCGAATACCTTCAGTGTCTCACTTACGTCGACACAGAAAGGCTGTTCGCCAGGGAATCATAAATAATAAGCGCTAAAACACACAAACACACACACACACACACACACACGCGCCCACACACACAAACACACCCACACAAACCGTTGTTCGTACCTACAGGCACCCTCACACTCACACACTTATTCACGTATTTCCTTGCATGCCTTAAAATAAAAGCAAATAAATTATTTTCAATCTAATAATATTCAATTCAATTCAATTTTCAATTCAATTTTATTTATTTTAATTAAGCTTAAAATGAGCGTAACTTAATTTGTATGAGAACGTTTGTATCATTATGTTATTACTAAAGCAAATCGTGTTTGTAGGAGGAAGGCGCCGGCCGGTGACTGTCACACAGTTAATACAAGCACAGACATCGTTGTTAACTCTGTCTTTAAAATGCTCAAAACTCTGTACATTGTGTTTTTTTTAGGATATATGAGTTGTACCAACATTATTGTTAGTAAAAAACATATTATAAATTGAATTATTATAATTATAAAAAAATATATATTATGTATATATCGCAGCCTTTTAACCAGATGGTTTGGATACGGCCTCGGCGTCCAATTAGCTGACTAATTAATCAGCTAAAATTAAATTAGTCAGCTAATTGGACGCCGAGGCCGTTCATTAAACGACGTTGTCGTTTCACTTTTGGGAGACGATAACAAAATTAAAAAATAGTTGTAACACTACCGAATGACATATCAAATGAAAGGGCTTACTGTGAGGGTCTCGAGTATAAATATAATATTGTTAAAGTTATTTAAAAAACAGATGAAAATTTACCATTCTCCGAAACTATTAAACCTTAAATTTTGAAAATGCACAGAAAAAAGTTCTATAGCTACTTACAGATTACAGGAAAACCTATAACAAGTCTATGATCTTATAAGCACATGAGAAATGTCCCAATAATGTGCGTACAAAATTACAATTGCAGTTGGTACGGGAGAACTTGTTTTTCAACTACAATATTAAGTTTGTTCTTTGGATAAATTCATCCCAACTACGGAACCCTTCGTTATGCGTGGTCTGACTCGCACTTGGCCTGTTTTATTTATCTTCTTCCTATCGTGTCGACGGCAACGTAAATACAATCGGCACAGAATTCGGCCACGTGTTTGGCGCCATCGCTAGGGTCCATCAGCTCATGTTTTTTATTTTTTCCAGGGTCTATCTGGTCAACCTTTGCTGATCAGCACTCAATACGCCAGATGTATGTACACCATCATTGGAGTGACGTCATTCGGCACTTCCCATTGTAGTCCTCATACCAGCACTCCTGATGTCTACACCAGGGTAGCTCACTACACACCCTGGATTGAAAGTGTGGTGTGGGCTGAATAATATCTGGCGAATTTTAAATTGGTTTTTGTTTATATTGCATTACATTGTTTTTTAAATACTGCATTGTTTTTTTTTGGTGAAAGGTGATGCTATTGTACGTATTTTTCTGTTCCTTTTTCTTGTCTCTTTATATGTGTGTACAGACGCCAGCAGGTCAACCTACCCGAAACTGTCAAATATTCCCAATCAACTTTGAACCTTATACTTTAGCTATAAAGTTGAAAATCCATTAAAGAAATTTGACAGATTGTAGTAGGTTGATGTGCTGGCGTCTGTACATAAAGTGTTAAATAAATAAATAATATGTGTTTTTTCTGGACTACCTATACTAACCTAAGTACGAGTCGGACTTGCGTACTAATGGTTCCGTACCACCAAAACATTTATACCTACGCTACCGTCTTTTTATTAATGGCCATGTTATAGGTCTTATAATAACACGTAGTATTTTGTGAAAACTGGTTTCCTATTTCGGTAAAAAAGATGCAGCCCTGTTAAGGTCATAGGCTCATAGCACACAAATATCCACTCGGAAAGGGGTCGTCACCATATCGCCGCGGTTCGTGAGCTTGTCCCGAGGCGAGGCGATACGCTACGATTCCGATTAGTGTGCATTGCAGTAGGGAGTTTCATACTGTAGCGTTGTGAGGACTCACAACTATGACCTTGTCCAGAAGGGACGAATTCGCCGCGAAACGTTTCGCGCGAATTCATTCACGCGTTAACGAGATACTAGGCGCCAATACATCGCGTCCACAAGCATCGCGCGATTTCAAAATACGCGCGTAAATCGCGTGCAGACTCTCGACACTCTAGACTAGAGACTCCTTGTTGCGTCCAGTTGACGCGCGAACTCCAGAGCGAATGCACGTATCCAGGGAAATGGAGCGCCAAAATTTTGATACGGAATTGTTTATAGACGAAATAGAAAAACGACCGGCGATATGGGATTTGGAATCACCTGATTATGCCAACAGAATTTTAAAACGTAGATCTTGGGAAGAATTGGTGATAATATTTTCTGATAAAAATGACTCCGAGGAAAAAAAGAAAGATTTGGGTAAGTAATTATTATTATTTATTTTATTGATTAGTAACAAAAAAATTTGTAATACCAAGCGTAGTCTTGAAAGAAGTTGTTCTTCTGAATGTCCTTGAATAATTATATCATCGAAAAACATTTCACTCCAGCTACCCCTTGAAGCCATAGATTCGGGGCAATCTTGACGCCAAACATAAGTCTATTGACTTTAAATGTGACCTTGTGTGTGCTTAATGTTTGCATCTTAGCGCTCTTCTCGTCCATTATCATGTTTAGATAAGCTTGACTGATATCAAGTGTGCAAAAGATTTGACCTCCATTCATTTCTACCAGAATAATTATCCTCTATGATGGGAATAGGGTATTGTTCATCTCGTATCACCACTGGTGTTCCCCACACAGAACTATCAACTTTTGTAATTACCCCTTGTTCGCAGAGTCGTACTATTTCATCATCAACTTTATTTTTAAGAGCATATGGTATACGTCTAGGCTTGACAAAAATTGGTCCTTTAGGGTCAAATGAGCTTTGTAATCAGGTATGCACCCAAGCGAGCCATCGAATACCTTCGAGTATTCAGAAAGTAGCTTATCTAGTTTTAGGTGTTCTTTAGTATAAAATACGTTTATATTTGCTAGATCTAAGTTGATGGCTTTTTTAGGCGCTCTTTGCAATATTTCTGAACAGTGAACGAAATTGAACCGTCACGCTCGGGTCGGTGATGCTGAGTCGGGTATACTCGGCGCTGAATCGCGTATAGTCGGTTCCAGTCCTAAGTTTTCTCTTCTATCGTGTGGTAGTTTCAGCGCAGAGTATACGCGATTCAGCGTGACCGACCGACATAAGCAACTACGCCCTTTTTAACCGACTTCCCAAAAAGGAGGAGGTTATCAATTCGGTTGTAATTTTTTTTTTTTTTTTTTTAATGTATGTTACCTCATATCTCCGTCATTTATGAACCGATTTTGAAAATTATTTTTTTAGTTGAAAGGATACACTTCCCGATTGGTCCCATTTTTATCAAAATTTAGTTCTGATGATGGAATTGAGGGAACTCCTCAAATATTATAGGCACACACATAGCGATTTAGGTATTTTCAGCAACAAGTTAAGCATTTGCATTCAGAAAGTATCATTTAGTACAGTGGAACTGATGAAGAAGACCACAGATTGCCACCGAAATTCCTCAATGATAGGTATTTCACGGGTGGCGCCATTTATGAACCGATTTGGAAAATTATTTTCTGTTTTGAAAGGATATACGTCCAGATTGGTCCCATTAAAAAAAAAACAGTTCTGATGATGGAATCCATGACGAATTGAGGGAACTCCTCAAATATTATAGGCACACACATAGCGATTTAGGTATTTTCAGCAACAAATTAAGCATTTGCATTCAGAAAGTATCATTTGGTGAAATGGAATTGATGAAGAAGA
The DNA here is from genome assembly GCA_949128155.2 of Xanthia icteritia. Taxonomy (NCBI): domain Eukaryota; kingdom Metazoa; phylum Arthropoda; class Insecta; order Lepidoptera; family Noctuidae; genus Xanthia; species Xanthia icteritia. The sequence continues at coordinate 3,608,232 of OY855862.1, read as the reverse complement.
CAGATGGCCACCGGAACTACTCAATGATAAGTATTTCACGGGTGGCGATAAGATATCTCGATTAAGATAGTTAAGCGACAGGTTAACAAGCGGTACTAGTTAGGTAAGCGACACGTTTAAATAAATAATTCTGATGACCAGCGAACTGATCTGAAGATGAAGCCGGAAGGACGGCACCGGAACTCCGTCATAAAACAATGTATCCTAGCCGTGTTTGGGCTTATTCGAATTGCCATGAGATGTACTCTGGCTATAAATGATTTTAATGCTAATATCTCGGCATCAAATTGCGCTACTTGAGTCGTATATTATGTGTGGCCTTGATTGTCAGAAGACAGATTTTGTAGCCTCGTTATTTCCGTCAATGATCTGTGGCCGTGTGGTCGCTTTAATAATTTGTTGGCGTCCAACTCTGATAAAACAATGCCTTCCAAACTTCTGACACGACTAAGCGCGACGTATATTTGCTCTTTTGCAAAGTTTTTTTTACCAAAGTCGATCACAGCTCTTTCGAGGGTGGTAGCCTGTAATTTATGGACTGTGACCGCCCAGCTTAATATTAGAGGCAGCATACGCTCCACATCTCCGTTACCCCTTGCCGCCTGGAACGTAGTGCTTGTTGGTGGTGTAATGTTGGGGTTCCTAATGGGTGTTATCAAGGAAACGACCACATCAGTTAAGTACTATTTAATGAATGCCCTGGTAATAATCTAAAATAATGCTTATAAGGTATAGTGCAAACTCAGCATACATATGGTTATAAAGTAGCGTACTTACTTACTAAACTAAAGGAGCATACATATTATTCTTACACTTCACCTCCCGGGGACATAGAAAAAAAAAAATTATAACTATAATGGTGGCGGTGGAATAAAACCAACGTTGGATGACAGATAGGGAGTTTATTCACTTTACTTCAAACACTTGACAGATTTTAGCAAACAAAGTTAGAATGAGGTTAAACCTATGAGTGGTCCTAGGGATGGACTGCGGGGCTATCCTATCCCTTCACCTCCTAGCTAGCTATTCCTGAGGGCGACGGGGCCTCCGCTCAGGTCAAGCGTATGACAACAGTGGTGACTGCGGGGCTATCGACCACTGTGCCTTCTAAGTAGCGAGTCGATCTTTCCTCCAAGGTGGACCGTTTATATAGTCGGTTTGACATATTAGTGTGCGTCTTCACTATCTCATGCTTGTATGTGGTTGTAACCATCGTGGACGTCACGGACACTTCACACGTCGAATGTTAGATGTCGCTAGTAGTCTAGGTACTGTTGCTGTTATCGTCTTATCGATGATTGATCTTGTTTGTGTTGCGATCTTCTCGGGTGGCGTAGTGTTGTGCACATAATATGGTAGATGGCGTAAGGCGTCGTGTTATATTCTCCCCCTCTGGTACTCTATGGTCGTCCCGACTGAGTACCAGCACCAGGTTGTTTCCGCGGCCTTCCTCTTCGGCGTATCGGATAAGTTGGTTTGGATATCACGTTGTCTCTCTTTTCAAACTTCGTTATTGCTGACGTATGATATTTTCCAATAGGTTTGTCTGGCGTTTCTGAGTGAGCAATTTCATAAGTGGATGTTCCATGTTTCTTTAATATAACATACGGTCCATCTCGTCGAGGAGCAAATTTCGAAGTAAACTGTTTATCAATGTTGCTAACGGGATGAGACTCTATCAAGACTAAGTCTCCAACTTCATAGTTCGGGTCAGGTCTTCTCTTGCTATTTGCTCTCTGGCGTGTCGTTTCTTTGTTACACTCTATATTTTCTTTTGCTAGCTCCAAGTCTTGGGCTAGTTGTTTTAACTTTGGGGTGATTTCTGCGACAAAGTTTTCTGATTCTACTACCGAGCTTAGATCATGTATCAACTCATATGGTGTACGCAATTCTCTCCCAAAAGTAAGGTAAGATGGTGAGAAACCTGTAGTTTGACACTTAGCTGTATTCATTGCGAATCTTATTGTTGGTAAAGTCGATGGCCAGTTCTTATGTTTGTCTTTCACCATAATTGCAATTTGTGACTTCATGTCCCTATTTTTCCTTTCAACCACATTTGGTTCAGGGTGATATACGGGTGTGAATATTTGTTGAATTTCTAAGCAATATGCTAGTTTTTGCATTATCGCTGATATAAATTGTACTCCATTATCGCTGATAATTTTCCTTGGCAACCCATACCGAAGAAATATTTCATTGAGTAAAATGATGGCACAATTTTGACTAGTTGCTTCATTTAGTGGGAATAATTCTACCCATCTTGAAGTAGTATCTTCTATGATCAGAATCCACTTTTCTCCTGATGGTCCCTTTGGCAAAGGTCCAAAAAGATCAATGGACAATACCTCAAATCGTTGAGAGTTTGGGGTGGACTGGTATAATCCTGCTGGCTTCTTATTAGAGGGCTTATATTTTTGACATTCAACACATGTTTTTACGTATTTAACAACATCTTTTCGTAATCCCATCCAATAAAAATTATTTATTATACGTTGCACTGTTCTTTCTACTCCCATATGACCAGCAGTAGGTGAGTCATGGTAAGCGTTGAGTACGTTTTGTATTTCATGACGTGGAACTACTAACTTTGCATTGTCATTTTCTTGTTCTGGCATGTAAAAATACAGGACACCTTTATGGACTAGGTACCCTTTCTTAATATATTCTGCATAACTTGGTATTTCTTTTCCTTCTTCTAATATTTTTATGATAGTTTGAAGGGTTTCATCTTTCATTTGTTCATCTCTTAACTGTTTTTCATTGTATCTAGGTAGATCTAACTCTGTGCTGCATATGACGCATTTTCCATCATGCTGCTCACACGGTGGTCGAGACAATGTATCAGCTACTACATTAGTTTGTCCTGGAGTGTATTGGATTTTGAACTCGTATGGTTGCAGCTGTAGTGCCCATCGTACTAAGCGACCAGTAGGTGTTTTAAGATTCATTAACCATTTCAACGGTTGATGATCTGTAATAGTTATGAACTTTGTTCCTTCTATATAGCCACGAAATTTTGAAATAGCCCATACTATGGCTAGTGCTTCCTTTTCTGTGACACTGTAATTGCGTTCAGCTTGTGTTAAGAGTCTACTTGCGTATTCAACAGGGTGCTCATTGTCTCCCTCCCCCTGCACTAAAGCTGCGCCAATGGCATACTGGCTGGCATCAGTCTTGATAGCAAAGGGTAAATCATCACTTGCCTGTTTTAACACCGGTGACGTAGTCAAGGCATCTTTTAATTTCATAAATGCTTCTTGTTGCTCTCGTTCCCACTTCCAGCTTATTTTCTTCTTCGTTAGGTTAGTAAGTGGTCTAGCAATGTCTGCAAAATTATGAATAAATCTCCGATACCATGATGCGGTTTGTAAAAATGATATTAATTGTTTTAGATTTTTAGGCGCCTGACGGTTTGCAATAGCAGAGATTTTCTCTTGGTCTGTTTTGATACCGTCAGAAACTATAAGGTGGCCCAGATATTTAATTTCTGAATACATAAATTTACATTTCTTTCTGTTGGCTCGTAGCTTGTATTCTCTCAGTTTAATAAATACTTCTCTTATGTCTTTTATATGTTGACTGAAAGTAATAGATCTTATAATAAGATCATCTAAATAGCTTAATACACACTTCGCGTGCAATCCTTGTATAAATTTGTCCATTAGTCTTTGGAACGTAGCAGGCGCGTTTCGGAGACCGAATGGCATTCGCTTGAAACGGAACGTTCCAAATGGTGATACAAAGCTTGTTTTATCGTAATCATCTGGATGTACCATAATCTGCCAGTAACTTGACTGTAAATCAATTGTTGACATGTAGGTATGGCATCGCTTTTGCCTGATGTAATAAGTCGTCAATACGAGGCAACGGATATCTGTCAGGTTTAGTTATCTCGTTGAGTCGTCGATAATCTACGCAAACTCAAACATCGGTTTCTCCTTTTGGAACTAGAATTACAGGTGCTGACCATGGGGAATCGCATTCCTCGATAACGTCATCATTTATCATATTATCCAGCTTTTCTCTTAATTGCTTTTGCCTTGTTGATGACAATCTATAGGGCTTAACACTAATAGGAGGATGATTGCCTGTGTCGATTCTATGTTGTGTAAATGGAGTTGGTTCCGTGTTTTTCTCAAAGATGTCGCTGTGTTCAATTAACAATTCATTGAACATCTTTTGCTCATTGTTTGTAAGTAAGGTGCCTTCATCGGGATTTAAATAAAGATCAACAGAATACAAAGAAGTGGGGTTTATTGGTAAATAAACGATACGTGGATCCACACAAGATTGGTTGTCAGCGGGTTCTCGTGGACGTGTAGGACCTGGTGGCGTGTCCAATTTGTGTAATGTCCATTTTGGTCGTTTGTTTACTGGTGGACTGTCTTGTACGTCGGATACTGTCGGTGTTATGGGTAACGGTGACAACATGTCTAGCTCGTTAGCCCAACGGATGAACTCCGATACTGCCTTTATTTCCACTGGCTCCTTTTTTACTTCAAATGTCATACGCTTCACTGCCTTCATTGGTATGGCGTCATTGTTGAGTTGAATGAAGTTGTATATTGTTTGAGGTTCGTCAATAAAATTCCAACTGCGTTGCGGTGCATTAAGAATGATTCCTGCCTGTTCTAGGAATTCTATACCTAACAGCGTACGGTTGTCAACAGCTTCTAGTATGACTGACAATGTTATTGGTAGTGTACGTTTTCCAATACGTATGTCAGTTGTCGTTGTCAACAAGTTTGACGTTTTCACCGTTCCATTTGCTAATTTGATGTCAGTTAATCGCTGATCAAACTGTGTACCTTTCCGTAACAACGTCTTATATAGTTGCATACTGGCAACACTGCGACGGGCAGCAGTATCTATGTATGCATAACCTTCTTCCCCTTTTATGTTTACCTTTATCGTCGGTATTTTGGCTTGTATCTTCAAGCTATTTTGTACTGTATAAAATGCAACGGGCTTTGGTGGCGTTTCCTTATTTTTACAGGTACTGCAGTTGCATCTGTAAACACCAGATGCTCCACATCCATAGCACGTGATGACTGGCTTCTTCTCTGTTTGAGATACTACCGTTTCCTTTTGTTCTGCCAACCTTTTGCGACATACGTCAAAAAGATGACCCTTCTTGCCACAAAAAGAACATCTTTTGAGCGGCTTCCGTTCTGATTGTATTGATGTCGTTACTTCACCAGCTTCCTTGAGCAGACTCTCAATATGACGACCACGATCCAGAAGTTCAGCAAACGTCTTCACTTCCGTGCGAGCAATCTCTTTTTTGTAGGTTATATTGAGAAGTCCGTAAACAAAGTCTAAATGTTCCTCTTCCTTATGTCTTTTTGCAGGTAACTGAGCGAGTAAGGCACGTTTTTCACACACAAACGCGTCAATTGCTTCAGTTGTTTGCTTCTTAGAGTATAATTCCAAATAAATTTCGTATGGCTGCATTTTCGGCGCAAAAGCAGACTTAATGGCGTCGAGAGCTTGAGTCCACTTTTTAATGTCGCTTTTTACACCGTTCCACCACGTAGCAGCGGCACCAGACAGTAGCAAAGTCAAACCTTCCAAGGCGTCCTCGTCACTGATTTTCTCAATTTTTTTGTAAACTGAGATACCGGTTACAAATTCTTCAACTTTATCAAAATTTCGTTCACCGTCGTAACGCTTCGTGCACGCAGCAAAACTTTTAAAATGTCTATTTCCACGTTCGTTCACTTCTGTCACCTTTGTTATGAGCGCAGTGAACTGCTCCTGAGTCATCATCACCATTTCTTGTTTTTCAGACATGTCAATACTGTCAAAATAATATAAATTCTCTTGAGGGTAGGCTCCTGTTTATCCGCCAATATGTGGGTACACCGTAAAAATTGTGGGTACTCCGATAAAATTGTTGCGGGTAGAAGAAGATTTTCGTTGGGCGCCAATATAATGGTGGCGGTGGAATAAAACCAACGTTGGATGACAGATAGGGAGTTTATTCACTTTACTTCAAACACTTGACAGATTTTAGCAAACAAAGTTAGAATGAGGTTAAACCTATGAGTGGTCCTAGGGATGGACTGCGGGGCTATCCTATCCCTTCACCTTCTAGCTAGCTATTCCTGAGGGCGACGGGGCCTCCGCTCAGGTCAAGCGTATGACAACAGTGGTGACTGCGGGGCTATCGACCACTGTGCCTTCTAAGTAGCGAGTCGATCTTTCCTCTTTTTTTTTTTTTTTTTTTTTTTGATCTAGGGCATCTTGCAGGTGACCACTAAGGTCGTGGCTGCTTAACCGGACTGTCCTGTGGCTGCCAATAGCTTCTACACTAAGGGCCTCCAGCCAGGGGCATAAAACTATTCTAATTAAAATTAAGCGAATGCTCGCTAAGGGCACCCCCTGTGGGGTACGAACCTCGGCTTAGGGCATTCGCTGAGGGGAGGACAGCAAGTTCAGGGACAGGCTGGATCAAGGATTGATCATTATTATTAGGCGGGGAATTTAAAGCTACACGCTCAGCTGCGGCGCGGGCTGGCGTTTCATCGGACAAGGGTCGGGGGGGAGTAATTACTCGGGGTGGTCGCGCACGCGGTGGACCTCTGCGGCGAGGTCGGAACGACGGGTGTCGGGTGTTTTTGTTTTTGACTGTACTGGTGGCCCTATTAGACTCCTGGAGGAGTGTGATTGGATCATCGGGATCGGATAGGATATGCCGTGGACGGCGAAAGTGACTGAGGGTCGAGGGGGTATAATTGGCCGCAGCAACAATCAATGGATTGCGGTGCAAAGCGGCGGAGTCAAAGTAACGCTTGGACATGCGTTTGAGAAACTGATGAATGGTTGGGATTCTAAAATCGAGATGGAGCATCTCGTTCCTAACGTACCAGGGTGCTCCCGTGGCTTTACGGAGGAATCGGTTTTGGATCGTCTGCATCCTATGGATATTGTGGGGCTTTGCTTGCGCAAAGACTGTACCCGCATAGGTCATAATGGGGCGGATACACGCAGTATAAATGCGCAATTTGCCTTTAAGAGACAATTTGCTGCGTGCATTGAGGACATAATAGAGTCTACTGAGAGCGAAAGCGGCTCGCGAGCGAACCGACTTTATGTGCTCTGCGAAGGAAAGGTGGTGGTCTAGAATCACACCGAGATACTTGGCTCGCTTCTCCCAAGGGATAGGCTTGCCGAGCATGGTGATCTTCTGGGAGGGTTGGGGGCGCTTAGATTTCGGTTTCACGAATAGAACCGCCTGACTTTTTTCAGGATTTACTTCTATCCTCCACTTTCTAAACCAGATGCCAAGTTTATTGGCAGCTCGTTGTAGTCTGCGGAGGATATTGGAGTGGGTGAAGCCCCTATAATAGATGGCCGTATCGTCTGCGAACAGACCTAATTCGACCTTTGGGGTTTTTGGGATATCGCTCGTATAGAGCGTGAATAGGAGGGGGGCTAGCACAGAGCCCTGAGGGACTCCGGCTCGGATAGGACGGGGGGAGGATAGGGCTTCCTCGATACGATAGCGAAAGGTACGATTCGACAAGTAGTCCCGTAGAATGACTACGAGACGATCGGGCACACCGAGTTTGTATAGCTTGTATACCAACCCGTTGTGCCAGACCTTGTCGAACGCTTTCGCTATGTCGAAGAAGACCGCTCCTGTCGACCATCCACGGTAGTAACCACCGTGGATATATTCGACGATACGGTGGACCTGATGCACGCTAGAGTGCTGAGCTCGAAAGCCGAACTGCTCGTTGGGAATTAAGCCCTTGGTTTCGGCGTAATCTCTGAGACGCTTATAAATAAGCCTCTCATAGATCTTGCCTAGTACCTGGAGCAGACTAATGGGACGGTAACTAGAGGGGGCGGATTTGGGCTTTCCGGGCTTTGGGATGCCTATGACAGTGGTGCCTATGACACCTCTTTCCACGCCTGGGGAAAGATGTTGTTGCTAAGCGCACTATTGAAGATGGTGGCCAATAGCATTATGAGATGGGCGGGAAAGAGCTGGATCACCTTATTGGTGATGCCATCTGAACCGGGGGCTTTGCGAGTATGTAGACCCTTGATAATGTCGTGCACTTCGTCTGGAGTGACGGGAGGCAGAGGACTTTCGGGGTCAACAACTGGCGGGAGGGAAGCTCTACGTTCGACTTCGGCGTCTACCTCAGTGAGGTGAGCTTGGTCTACTGGTAGGGAGCTGGGGGAGCATTGAGCCTCTAGACTGTCGGCAAGGCACTCGGCCTTGTCGTCGTCATCGAAAGCAATGGATTTATCGGGGCGTACTAGGGGGGGCATAGCGGTTTCCCTCCGGGACCTGAGTTTCCTCTGGAGTTCCCAGAAGGCCTGGTGATTCGGGGTTAAATCGCTCAACAACTTATCCCAACCCGCTTCACGCAGCTCAGCTATGCGTGTCCTTACAGAACGCTGTAAGTAGCGCATGTGAGCCTTGTTGGCGGGGCAGGGGAAGCTGTCGTATGCACGGGTGGCCGCGTTCTTCTCAGTCAGCAGAGCACGTGCATCGTCCGGGAGTTTCAGGAAACGAGTATTCGTTTCCGGAACCTCCCTTGAACAATCGTTCAGGACGGTTTGAACGTGCTCCGTGAGTGAGTCGATCGCGACCGTCGTGTCAGCGATAGAATCAAATATGTTGGGGATAGAGTCCAATTGGGGGGATGTGTTGGATTTCAGCTTATCGCTTACTTTCCTCCAGTCCGTCACCCTTTTGGTAGCTGGGGGTTCATTGGGGTCAAAGAGACCTATGCGGGGGGTCAGTCTTATAACTACTGGGCGGTGATCCGAGTTAAGCTCGTGAACCGTTTCTATTGACTCTAGTCTGAGATTGACGTTCTTAAGGAGCGCCAAGTCAAGGATATCGGGGGAGTGATTGGGGTCATGGGGATAGAAAGTATTAGTCATCGGAGCGATGACATCAAAATTACGAGAGGAGGAGAGTTCGAACAAGTGTCGACCTCTATTGTTAACTACTGAGCTATTCCAAGAGGGATGTTTGGCATTGAGATCGCCTGCTATGATAACAGAGTCACTCAAGCCAAGAAGGATGTCTATATCGTCAGAGATGGGTTGAAAACTCTCTGCGGTACTACGGGGAGGGATATAAGCTGAGACTAAGGTGATCGGCTGATGGCCTGTCATACCTAGTCGGCAAATAGAGACTTCTACTTTAAATAGAGGGGGAGGGTCCATAGGGATGCAGTACAGATCCTTTTTATAATATATTAAAGTGCCGCCCTTGTGGCATCGCGTTCTATCGTTTCTAACGAGACGATAGTTCGCGACTGCCGGGTTGCTATGAGAGGGTTTTAAGAACGTTTCCTGTGTGAGGAAAAGGTCAATGCGATGATCGCGGAGGAACTCTGCTATTTCATCGCGTTGACCTTTTAACCCATCTGCGTTGAAGACGCCTAGGTTAAGGGATCGGGGTTTGACTCTACATGGATTCGTATTATACATGTTTGGGGGTTACGTAATCGGCGAGGGCCTGAGTGAGGTCCGGGTACGTGCGGAACACGTCCTGGATCCTCTTAATGTCACCGGATGCCCGAGCGACTCTGATATCGTTCGCCATTTGAGTGGCGCGGGGGGTGCAGAATAATATGAATGTGTCAGAGATGACATTAAAGTCCTCTGACATGGACATTGCCTTTGGATAGGCAGCGGGGTGCGGTGCCTTAAGGGCAGGCGCGGGAGCGGGTTTCGCGAGGGGTGCGGGGGGCGCGAGGGGCGCGGAGGGCGCGGGGGGCGCAGAAGGCGGGGAGGGTACTTTGGCCGCAGAGGGCGGCGGGGGAGGGTGATTACGGATGCGCGGATCCATAAGGGAGTAGAGAGGAGTATGGGGGAGAGGGGGACTCGCGGTATTCATGGCTGGAAAAGCCTGATAATGATGGAGTTGGTTCCACGGGCTGGGTCTCTGGGGACTAAGTCGCTCGGGCATCTGGGAGGGTTGGAAGGGAATAAAATCCCTTTGCTTAATCTGGCGAGCGTCGAGACGCTTTGCCGGCTTCAGCGAATGTACTTTGGGGGCCTTGGGACAGCCACGGTAATTGGCCGTGTGGCCTTCTTGCCCGCATAGCACGCAGCTAGGCGGGCTCAGGCAGAGGTCGCGGTCTTTCGGGCGGGGACAGTCAGCAGTGCCATGGTCGCCCAGGCACTTTACGCACCTGGGTTTCGCATAGCAATGCTTCTGCGAGTGGCCGTATTTTTGACAATTATGACATTGTCCTATAGAGCTATTTTTCCAGGGCTTCTCTATGGTGAAGCCCGTGAGATGGCATATGGCCTTAACATTAAATATGGGGTGATGCCCCTCGGTTGGGGAGCACACGACAAGTACCATGTCGTATGCTTCCCTACCGCGCGAACGGTGCATCCGGTGCACCTCGTCTACAGGTATGTTCTGTGACTTAAGGTCGGCCAGAATTTCGGGGGTGGGGATTTCGCTGGGGATGCGTTTGATAACCACGCGGGTCTGTTTTTCCTCAGGGAGGGAGTAGGTGTGGAATGACACACCTCTCTCTCTCAGGAGTTTTGTAAAATCCCTAAAATCGCGGGAGTTCGGGAGGGAAACTTTAATACCCTGTTGGGTAGAACGGGCATTGGTGTAGCCGATCCGCTGATCGACACACCATTTGGAAACGGCTGTCCACTTCTCCTTGTCTTGTATGAAGACAGGGGGAGGTGGCGCCATTTTCTTTTGGCCGGGGACAATGGATTGGGATTGAGAGGGCGCGGCGGTATCCATCGCGGTGGATGTAGACGCTAACGGGCGGTGGGTGAGGGGGAGAGAGAGGAGAGCTACGGGGGAGGGGGAAGCCGGGGGAGCGTCCCGGTCTATATAATTTTTGGGAGGGAGAGAGGGAGAGGGCTCCTCCAGGGCGGCTACCTTAGCCGCCTGGGAGGAACTTTGCTTCTTCTTCTTCCTCTTGTTCCCCTTACCGGTGACGGGTGTGAACCCATCATCCTCGGATTGGGAACCAGAGGAAGAAGAAATAGCTTGGACCGTCTCGCTATCAGACGAATAAGGGGAGAGGGCCGACTTTGAGGAAGCCGGCTCTGAGGTATCCATTGGACTGAAGGGGGTGGGGAGGGAGGGGGCTAGAGCGTCACTGAACGCATCCAGAGACTGATCGAGATCGGGGGAGTTGGGGGCTTGCTGTTCGAGAGACTGAAGGTCATCTCCGAACTTATCTATGAGATTCTCCTTAAGCATCTTCTGAATGAAGGTAAGGAGGGTCTCATTCTTATTTTTGAGAGCATCTAGCTTGTCGCTAAGCGACTGAATCGTTTCCCCCATGATAAGGGGGAAATTAGAAGAGGGAGGGAGGGAGTTTGGGAACCTATAGTAGTCCCTAAAATATTCCTAACGCTAACTCCCCGGGGGATAACCGGGGATGTGTAAACCCTCCCTGTCGGGTTAGACAGGGAGGTTGTGTACTTAAGGTGAGCCCTAAGCTTGCTTTTTGCCCGTTGCCTATCTTATTGTGCAACGGGGTCCTATCCAGTCTAGTGCGCCGGGTGTAGACACACCCGACCGACACTAGGTGTGTAGCTGGGGAAGGAAAACTGTCACCAATGCCGACTAGGAGACCCCCCAAGGCCGGACACTGGGACCCGTCCAATTGACTGCCTTACCCTGAAGGGGTTCGGCGGGTGTGATTGGGACAGCACCCCACTCGGTTTCGTTGGCACCGTAAGGTATCCACCGAGGACCACGAAACTGTGGTTTTGCCCGGAAGGGGCCAAGGACGCGACGAATACGTTTTTAGACGATGACTGTATTAGAAATACTTTATTAATTGTGTCCTGAAAAGGACAGCAATTAATAGCTGAAGAGCACGAAGTATCTCGGAGTTCAGGATGCCACGGGTGGGAGCACGGAGAAGCAGCACGACCGTCCGCGACCGATGCCAGTCGCAGAGTGTGATCTTTCCTCCAAGGTGGACCGTTTATATAGTCGGTTTGACATATTAGTGTGCGTCTTCACTATCTCATGCTTGTATGTGGTTGTAACCATCGTGGACGTCACGGACACTTCACACGTCGAATGTTAGATGTCGCTAGTAGTCTAGGTACTGTTGCTGTTATCGTCTTATCGATGATTGATCTTGTTTGTGTTGCGATCTTCTCGGGTGGCGTAGTGTTGTGCACATAATATGGTAGATGGCGTAAGGCGTCGTGTTATATAACAATTTTTTTTTTTTTTTTTTTGTTTTCTTAATTATTACTAGTTATTTATGTGTGTATCTTTCAAAATAATAGTGTTTAATAGATATAAAGTTACTTATTACAAATAAAATAGTACATACATTTACCCTTATCATTATACATTGCAATGTTGTCTAAAATTAAATCTTACAGTCAAATCTATTGACAAAAAGGCCTAGTCCAAAAAGGAAGTAACTAAGGGCTGTACAAGTCACAGTAAATGACACTACGAGAGCCATCGTTGCGAAGGGATGCCCGCAAGGGGGAGTCCTCTCGCCTCTCCTATGGAACCTGGTAGTAGACAGCCTCATCAAAACACTCAACGACAAAGGTTATTTCACCGTAGGCTACGCTGACGACATAACCATAATAATCAACGGGACCCATGAAAACACTCTATGCAACCTCATGCGTAATGCCCTGAAAATAGTAGAGGAATGGTGCAACAAGCACCAACTCTCAGTGAACCCTACAAAAACCGAACTGGTTCTCTTTACGAAGAAGAGGAAACTGACAACACTACATCTGCCACGATTCTTCGGAACAACCCTAAGCCTCTCAACTGAAACCAAATACCTGGGCATCTATCTGAACAAACAGCTGAACTGGGCAAAACACACGAACTATATTACTACAAAAGCCAGCATATCCCTGTGGCAGTGCAAACGACTGCTTGGCCGGAATTGGGGAATCAGCCCCAAGGTCACCCACTGGTTATACACCACAGTCATCCGACCGATTATCACATACGGCTCACTGGTCTGGTGGCCCAGGACAGACCGGTGCACAGCCCAAAAAGATCTCGAAAAACTACAGCGGTTTGCTTGCGTCGCAATCACTGGTAGTATGAGAACTGCACCCACCGCCGCCCTACAGGCAATGCTGGGACTGCCACCTCTGCACCTCATCGTGCGGGAGGAGGCGGCCCTGGCCACCTTTAGGCTCCATTTAACAGGAACCCTATGCAACGACTCCAGAGTTAAGCACATACGCATTAAGGAGGATGCGATCAAACGTGAGCCAATGATGGCATCACCCTGCGACAAAGCCCCGAAAACACACCACTTTCAAAGGCACTACAATATATCACTTACAGAAGAACAGTGTGACTACTCAGGCCCAAAAGAGATGAGAGTTTACACCGACGGATCAAAGACCGACTCAGGTACCGGAGTCGGAGTTTTCTCACATGACCTCAACATAAATATATCCAGACCGCTGGGAATGTTCAACACCGTCTATCAGGCGGAGTGTGTGGGCATCATACAAGCGGTCCACGCCCTAGAAGCCAGGAGGGTTACGGACACCCACATACGCATACTCTCCGACAGCGCCTCAGTTCTCCAATCCTTACGGAAGAAATATACTACCTCGAAGCTAACACTAGAATGTCACGATGCACTAGAACATATAACGGTATCTAGCCGCAACACGGTGACACTGCAATGGATAAAAGGACACAGCGGATCGCTAGGTAACGACGCGGCTGACGAACTTGCTAGACGTGGATCCAGCACGGCAGTCTGCGGACCCGAGCCTATCGTACCCATCCCCTTCAACCAAATACGCAGGTGGCTGCAGAAGTTCACCCACACACAAGCGGAACGCTGGTGGACCTCGACACCAGGTTGCAGGCAGTCAAAGGAGGCTATGCCATCTTTGGACAGCAGGCTGACCAGGCGTTTGCTACGCCTGGACAGGAACGGCCTGCGCCTGGTGACGGGGACCATCACGGGACACTGTTCGCTAAACAAGCACTTCCACACAATAGGCATAACGGACAACTAGAAATAAATATTTTACAAAACTTTGCTCGTGAAACGATCTTCGAATGCTGTGGAATAGAGGTGCCAAGTTTAAAAATTGTGATAATATGTATTTATCGTACACCTCAATCAAATGTTGAGTTATTTTTAAAGCATTTTGATACGCTGTTATATAAATTATTATTTAACAGCAAATACAACCAACATAAAATTGTTCTTGCAGGTGATATTAATATTAACACGCTCAAAGTATGTAAAGCTGTCAAAAATTTAAAGGACATCATACATAACTATAATCTGACAATGCATATTTATGAGCCAACAAGACTAAATACCTGCATAGATCATATAATTAGTAACGTTAAAAAAGCGTCTAGTAAAATATTGAAACTAGGACTTTCCGACCACGACACAGCACAGATGTTAGACGTGACAATAAAAACCAAAATTTTTCAGTCTTCGAAATATTATATAACAAAGAGAGACTTCTGTCAGGATAATATTCGAAAATTTCGGGAAAGTCTAGACAAGTTAACTTTTGACAGTGTTTACAAACAGCCTAACCTGAACTCAGCCTTTAATATCTTTCATGACGATTTGTGCTTATTTTTTGAATTATGTTTCCCAAGAATTAGGAAAATGATTACCACAAAGTATAGGGATATAAAATGGATTACTAAGGGGCTACGACTCAGCTGTAAAACCAAGCGACATTTAAGATTTAAATTTTACGCTAAGCGAACAAAAGAAAATAAAGCTAAGTACCACAACTATTCAAACTTATTGCGTCGCTGTATATCAAAGTCGCAAAAAATCACTAATGACAATTTTATTGAAAAATCTAAGAATGTATGTAAAGCTGCGTGGAAAGTCATTAATGATGATATGGGATATAATGCCACTCAAGAGTTCATAAATGAAATAAAAACTGACAATGGTATGGTAACCAATCCTTATGACATAGCAAATCATTTCAATAATTACCTAATACAACTATCGAACAGTGATAATGATAACATACAAAATACAAATAAAAACCGTACAAACAATACCATATTTCTTACACCGATAGAAGACATTGAAATTGTAAATATTATTATGTCCTTAAACAATACAAGTTCTGTCGGTTATGATGGTATTACAACCGATATTTTAAAAAAATGTGTCGTCAGTATTGTCCCCGTGCTCGGATACCTGATAAATTTATCCTTCCAGGAAGGAAATTTCCCTAGCCGGTTAAAGAAGTCAGTAGTCAAGCCATTGCATAAAAAAGGAGAGAAAACAGAAATGGGTAACTACAGACCCATAACTTTAATCCCTATCATGTCTAAAATATTTGAAAAGGCTATGCATAAAAGATTATCTTCGTATTTGAATAAGTACAAATTAATTAAGAATGAACAGTATGGCTTCCAAAAGGGAAAGTCAACTACACTTGCTGCATTCGATTTAGTACACAATATCCTAGTAAACATTGACAAGAAAAAGCAGACAATAGTAATATTTTTTGACATGTCAAAAGCATTTGACTTCGTTTCTCATGATCTGCTTCTACAAAAGCTGGAGAACTATGGTATCAGAGGCCCAGCGTTACAATGGTTAGAACAATATTTGAGTAATCGCGAACAATGTGTAGAAATACCTTGTGAACATAATACAGCGGTAAAACAAGAGAGGTCTGAGTATCTTGTTAACAGTTACGGCGTTCCGCAGGGAAGTATCCTCGGACCCCTCCTTTTTCTTATATATATTAATGATTTACCTGACATTCTTACTAAAAAATGTATATTATTTGCAGATGACATCTCAATAATATTAGCATATGACAGTATAATTAATAATAACTTTGACATTGATATAAACAATACAATTGATTTAGTTATAGAGTGGTTAGTAAGGAACAATTTACAAGTAAATATCAATAAGACGACTTTTGTACAATTCCAAACCCGTGGATCAAAAATTGTTCCAAGGCATATTTCATATGACGGTATAAAAATAAATGAATCTACCAGTGTAAGATTTCTAGGGTTCACCATTGACAAATACCTAGACTGGAAAGGACACGTTGACGGAGTCTGCAAGAGAGTTAACACTTTCGTATATGTCCTAAACAGACTAAGAACGACGTCTAACCAAAGTACGGTATTGTTGGCATACCATGGCCATGTAGCTTCCGTGCTACGATACGGGTTAATACTATGGGGAAACTCAACAGACTCCCAGCGGGCGTTTCTCTCCCAAAAACGATGCATAAGAGCAATTGTTGGTATTCCTCCTTATGAGTCATGTAAGATATTACCCCTGCCGAGTATGTACATTTTTGAAGTTTGTGTGTTCGTAAAGTCCAATCCTAATCTATTTGTAAGAGCTCGTGATATTTATACACGGGATAATGTCTACCCTCGTAACTCCAGACATGGTCAGCGACTAGTGTTAGATTTTGCACCAAAGACTGCGGTGTTCAAAAAAAATTGCTCAGCTATGTGCGTTAAAATTTATAATAGGTTACAAACAGACATTCAAAATCTCCCCCTACCAAAATTTAAGAAAAAGCTTAAAGAGCTACTGCTTAAAAAAATGATTTACTCGGTAAATGAATGGCTACAGGAATAAGGAAAATATTCTATATATAAATATTTTAAATAATGTGTGTTGTGTATTATTAATTCAACGTAGAAATGACTGAGTTTTATTGGCATTGGACAATGTATTTTACCAGGCACATAATTATTTTATTGACATTATATAAGACTATGAATTTCGGAGACACGTATTGGCTAAGACCACGGGCTAAGACTAACCATTATTTATATTTCTTTATTCCTTTTTTACTTTTAAGAAAACGATTCACATGCCATACCACAGGCTAAATAGAATTATAAGACCAAATAATGTAACATGGAAACCACCGATTGTATTTACTCTATTTATACGTGAATAAATGAATTTGAATTTGAATTTGAATTTTGAATTTGACAGTCCTCTGTGCAGGGCGTGCATGGAGGCTGAGGAGACCGTTGCGCACGTGCTCTTCGAATGTACGGGCGTCACCCAGATTAGAACAGAAACCCTCGGGTCACCCAGATCATACACAGACGTTCTAAACAGACCAGGAGACCTAATCAGCTTCTGGAGGGAGGTGGGCTGGTTGGAATAACCACCAAACGGCCGCTATGGCCCACGCACAATGGTCCACTTGACGGACTAAGTGCGGAAACCAAACCCCCTAACATAGAACATAGAACATAGAAGGCCTAGTCCTATTCTTATGTACTAATTCAATTTTATTATTTTTAATTATTTTTACGTTACAACCTAAATCTTCTATAACTGTATAGGGACCTTTAAATAGTGCATCTAATTTACTACGTGCTTCATTTTTTACTAAAACCAAATCATCTTTCTCATGTTTTGTAGAATTGACAAACTTATCATAAATATTTCTTTGCGTTTATGTTTATTAAACAACAAATTTTTCTTTGCATCTTCATGAGCTAATTGTAACCTGTATTTTAATTTTAATGGATAATTGTCTACATTATACACGGGTTCTACGGTATTGCTTATGCTATCAGGTATTTGACAAAGTTTTCCAAAAACAAGTTCATATGGCGTGTAATTTATTTCTGAATGGACTGTGTTGTTAAAACTGAAGCACCAAAACGGTAACCAATAGCTCCATGTATCCGTATGATTGTCACACTGGCTCTTCAAAATGCACCCAAAGATATGTGAGCATTTTCAAGAGCTCCAATCGACTGATGGTGATAGGCAGTAGAAGATATTTTTTCAATATTTAGTATTTTACAAACCTGTTCCATGGTTGCAGAAATAAATTCTGTTCCTCGATCCGTAGCTATTGTCGCCGGTATACCAAATCTTAATATGAACTGTCTAACAAATGCATCTGCAATGGACACTGATTCTTTGTTTTGCAAAGGAATAGCTTGTACAAATTTTGTTAACTCGCATTGCATAGTCAATATATAACAATTACCATTTTCGTCTCTATCTAAGGGACCCACTACATCTAAGCATATCTTTTCAAAATCCGAGGAAGCTGTTGTGGTAATTTCCATCGGCTCTTTTATGTAACGAAAATATTTATGTTTTTGATATTTTGTACACTTTTTAACAAATTCTTGGACATCCTTGTCGATGCTTGGCCAATAGTATCGACTTTTGATTGTATTTATCATTCTCCGCACTCCAGCATGACCACGGATGGCAGTAAATGAAAGTCATTCATAATAAGTGTCTTTTCGTTGTTGTCATCTATTCTTCCTACGCCTCGTATTATGTATATTAGCGGTCCGGACCAATTACTAAGTGTTGTTATTTCATCACAAACACTTTTGATAAATTCTATATTATCATTATTTTTAATTATACAAACTTCATTGATACGTATCTTTTCACAAAAATAGCTTAATTTCCGCACAAATTCGGCTCGCGAGAAATGCGCCTTGAAATCAAGATTAATGTACTTATAATGTCTTTTTACCCTCTATGAATGTAAAACATTCAAATTCTTCAGTTATCATGTCATTATCTCTAAATCGTTTTAATTTGTTGCCTTCGATCAAACACATTTCTACCGAATCACACGGTTTTCTTAATATATTTATATACCACACCACAACTCTTGGTTGATCAGTCCAATTGTTAATGGATTTATTAAGATCTTTCTTTTCATCGTCATTCTTACTCTTACTTAGCTCATTCAGCTTTTTCTTTTGCGCCCTGGTCATTACAGCTATTACTTGTTCATTCATATTTTTAAGTTCATCAGACGTTATAGAAACTCTCGATAAAGCATCTGCCACAACATTGTCTCTTCCTTTCACATAGACTATTTTAAATTTATATTCTTCTAAAGTTAATCGAAATTTAAGTAATCTACTTGATGGATCTTTCATACCAAAAAGATATATTAATGGTTTGTGATCTGTCATTATGGTGAATTTGTTTCCATACAAATATGGTCTGAAATACTTAACGGACCACACTATTGCCAAAAGTTCTTTTTGAATAGACGGATAGTTTTTTTCTGCTTTATTCAAGGGTCTGCTGGCATATGCAACTGGTCTTAGATCTTTATTACATAATACAGAACCAATAGCAGTACCCGAAGCGTCTGTTTGTAAAATAAATTCATGATTTTCGGAAAAATCGGGATACTGTAAAATCGGTGACGAAATTAAAGCATTTATTAATAATTTAAAAGCATGTTGACATTCATCAGACCAAATAAACGGTTCATTTTTCCTACTTAACTTATTCACAGGTATTGCTATATCCGAAAATTTTCTTATAAATTTACGGTAATAGTTGCAAAATGCTACAAAACGTTTTACTTCATCTGCATTTTTGGGAGTAGGATAATTTCGTAATACTTTTGCTTTTTCTGGATCTGGTAAAACACCTTTACCTGTAACCAAATGTCCCAAATAAAGAATTTCTTTCTTCAAAAATTCACATTTCTGAGGATTTAGTTTTAAATTTACTTTTCTCAATCTTAACATTACACTTATTAAATTTTTGTTATGGGTAGATAGATTTCTTCCAAATACAATGAGATCGTCCTGATATACTAGACATTTATCGTAAGTTAAACCAGACATCGCTACAGACATCATACGACTAAAAGCATTAGGATATTGACCAGTATTTGTAGTGAAAGCTGTAAATTTACGACTACTAGGCTCTAAACTTACCTGATAGTAGCCTTGGTGAAGGTCAAGATGAGTAAAATAAATGGCTCCAGTAAACGTATCTAAAATTTCATTAATATTTGGTAGAGGAAATTTGTCGTCACAAATAACCTCGTTCAGTTTTCTGTAATCTACAACTAAACGCCATTTTTTCTCATTACCTTTGCTACTTTTCTTTGGTACTAATAAAATTGGACTGGACCATTCACTATTTGACTCTTCGATTATATCATTTTCTAACATATTATCAACTTGCTTAGTTATTTCTGGTTTTAGAGCCTGTGGTAACCTATACGGCTTGACGTATACTGGAGTAGAGTTTTGTTTTAAAACTATAGATTGCTCATAAATATTGGTTGTGGTTAACTTATCTCCCTCTAAATGAAAAACGTCAGAATATTTTGCACAAATTGCTTCAATTGATTGTTTTTCTTCTCCGTCTAAATAATTTAAATTTAATTCAGATAGCAAAGTTTTAACCCTAGTAACGTCAATATTGGTCTTATTAAATTGACAAATATTACAATCGTCCAAACTTTTCAAATCTGGTGTAAATGATGGCAAGCTTACTTCCTTGTCACTAACATTAAGTATTTTAACTGGAATTCTATTATTACTAACTGTTGTTATTGCGTTTGCTATAAACACATCCTTCGCTAACTCTCTACTACACACTACAACTTCACCATTTACATTCTCATTCACAATAATAAAATGAATTGATTCCGAGCGTGCCGGAATAATTATAGAATTTTTCATTCTATCATGTTCATCAACAAAATGTAGATAATGTTGTTTATTACTGTTAAAAAGTGTTAAATTATTTGAATCTAAATCAATGTTCGCTCTAAATTTTTCTAAAAAGTCTAAGCCTATGATTCCGTCAGCTTTTAGTGGTAGCGAATTAAAAACAAGAAAATTATGCTGAAACGTGGCATTGTCGTATTTTAATATTAAATTTACAGAACCTTGAGAGCGTCGCTGACCACCTATTCCATTTATTATAGTATTATCTCTATTAACAACGATATCTTTCGGTAATACTTCATTTTTAATAATTGACAATGTTGCACCCGTATCAATAAGCCAATAGTATTTAATATTTTTAATATAAAAAGCTACATATTTCGCATCACCTTGTAATGATAATATAAAATGCTTAGGATCGAAAAAACTGATTCGATGTACCTGCATTGTCATCTTTATCGCATTGACAAGTGTCTGCTACTGTCTCTACTGGAAATGTGTTTTGTCCTCGTCCACGGTTCCTAACATATCTCGAACCTCTATTGGCTCTCTGATTATTGTATAACGGCCGATAATTTGCGCTATTATTTCCTTTAGAACCCTGTCCTTGATTGTAGTGGTTATTAAATTGATGCCCACGATGGTAATTGTTACCATATTGCCTACGGTAAATACCTCTTAGACCTTGAGAACGTCTAATGTTGTGTGCCACTCGTCCATTTTTAGATGCATGCAAAATGTTACCTGGAGGTTGGAAAGATGTGCACTCCTCGTTTTTCGCTGCTTGTATGGCATCTTTCAAGCTGCTGAAGCCACGTGCCGAGATGATGGTGCTCATTTTCGAGCTGCGCAGGCCATCTGAAAAACGTTTTATGGCAAAACTTTCATTGATTGGTTTTAAAATCGAAAATATTTCCTCTTTTCCATCTGCCTGGGTAATTGTCAGCTCTGTAAATAACTTTTCTACCTCCGTACCATAATCCTCAATGGATCTCGAGCCTTGTTGAATATTTTGAAGCTTTGTCTGTATAGCCATAAATGATTTTTAGGGTAAAAGATATTTATTTCCTCAAAGCATCAATTAATTCTTGGATAGTTTTGTATGAGCTTGAAATTCGTAATTTTGCGTTTTCATTCAGCCGACTTTTCAAAACGAGTTATTAATAATACTTTACCTGGACTGTCCAGCATGTCAGCATACATCTCCACTGAGTCTATTAAGCGCTTAGTAGTAGCCTCTACACCGTCCATTGCTGGAATCAGACTACACGCCACCTTTATGTCAAAATCCATTTTGCCTAAATCTATATCGACTGTAACGGGAAAAATACACAATTTCTCTATTTCCTCGTAGGTACTTTTGTTTTATTTTTTGATAAAGATCTATTGCCGATTCCAAATTAATATCTTTGCTTTTTTCTATAATTAAATATATTTTACAACAATTTTCGTATGCACTTTTTGCTTGATCTAACTTAGTTAAAATAACATTACCGTTATAATCGTCGATTGTAATATGAATTGCTGTAACCGCCAAATGACGATTTTACAGGGGAAGCGAAAAACTGTTTTACAAATCAGAAAAAGTGTTATAACTTTTTATTTATTTGTCCAATTTCGGTGTGTTTTTCACCATTATCCTATTTTTGTGAGATCTTTTAGATGAACTGGTTCAAAATAAGATAGCTATTATAGTTTCGAAAATAGCCTGGCGGTTACATCAATTTTTTTGCAAAAATATGTAGTTACGCTAGTTGATTTACGAATATAATTTGAAAAACAGTTGGCAGTTTAATGTATGTCACAAAATATGTAAGAAATATTAAAGTAAGGCGCACAGTTTTAGAAAAGTGGACTTACGTTTTAAACAATTTGCTAATGCATTTTCACACTTATTCACTTTTATTAAGGTTAAATATTAAATTAACCCATTGATTTAAGATAAACAGCGGCAAGGTAGTAAGTAATTAAAAAAACAGATTAAAAGGTACAACATGTTTTAATTATAATCAGAAACACGTTTAATTATAAAAAAGGTTTGTTCTTTTTAGAAAAACACTAAATTTACTCAAAAATTTAAACATAATTACTTTAATTACCTATTAGATAACACTTATCATTGAGTAACCAAGTGTAATAATAAATCACAATTATTTAATAAACAAAAATAAACTCCTTATTTTTACTTCTGTTTCTTACTTTTAAACACAAAGTATAGTTTAATTACTAAAACAATCACTTTTTGATTAAGTTGGAACATAAAATTATAATATTTTACGAAATTAACATAAGAAAACACGTAGTTTATTCTACTTTTTCGTATTTTTCTTCACTCTTTTTCCTAATTTTTCTTCTTCTTGACTCTTTTTAGCCTTTTCTACTGTCTTTTTTACAGTTTTTCCTGTCTTTCTGCTGGCTTTCACTGCTTTTTCGTGTTTCTTTTCATCCTTTTGTATCAGTCATCTTTATTACACTTTTTTTGTTTTTCTTGATTTTATTCTTTGAATTTTCTACCGCTGCAGTTTTTCTTTTTTCGTCATGTGTTTGTTCCTTTTGTTTAGTTTCCGGCATATTTTCTTGATGTTTTTCTTTAATTCCGTCAATTTCCTCACTTGAATCTTGGATTGCATTGTCATTATTCGAGGTCTCGTCCTGTATAATATCGTCCAAGTAGTCGACTTTGTCGATGTAAGGGAGCTGTATGTAGTCTTGTACGTACTGTTTCGGTATCACCTCATCGTCACATAGCTTCTTCAGGTCCATGTATTTCTTTGTGGAAATGGGTAGTCGCTGATTGTACAGTTTTTGCAGAGAATAATTTGGTTTATTATCCGTCACAACATCTGCGTGCGCATTTGACTGACCTTTTCCTTTTCCTTTCTTTGTCGTCTTTTCTGTCCTTAGACCTAACGGTATTTTGTAAGTGTCTCCATCATCTTTCATCGTGTATTTTACTTCCATTTCATTTAGGTTTGGTTTCTTTATTGTGGCAATCCGGATATCTTTCAACCTAAAATTTTAGTAAGGTAAGAGTCATTTTGTAATAAATGAGACTTACATCAATGATATTTTTTCAACGTTGTTAATGCGCAATTACAATTTGATCTTTACGTTAACCTAATAACATGAGATTTTACAAAAACGGCCCATAACTTAAAAAAAGTCATGTGAATTGAAAAAAACGGTTAAGTTGCGGTTAACGTACTTGACATTTTTTTTAAGATATCAACATTTTAACAACACCAATCGATCCGGATTGAAATTTGCAGTCGAACTACATATAATAAATTAATGTGTTTATTAAATGATTGTGACAAAGTTTGATAATTTTTATTTAAGATACGTAATGCATTTTCAAATTTCAGAGCATCATCGTTGTCTAAATTTCCAGAAATACTTTTGATGATTGTGCCTATCGGATTGATCAGGCCTCTCTTAACTCTGGTTGGCCTAAATGTATCTAACTGCACTGAAACTTTATCTAACTTTTTGTATAAATGTTTAATCTGAAGGTTGAAGAGATCGCGGTCCCTATTTGATAGTTTATGTGTAGCGACAGCGAGTTGGGATTTGATAGTGTTAACATGTGACTCAATTTCTTCAAGATCAATGTCTTGTAAGAATGTGTGGAAGTGAGATATAATTTTGGTAGTGCCGAGTTTAAATGGTAGTATGCCGGGTCCATTGTCTAGGCTATCAAAACGTATGTCTTGAGCACCAGCTAGGAAAACCGGCAGCAATAATAAGTACCTGTAACAATGATATGAAGAATCATTTCTTTGGTGGTCATTTTAACCGTGTTTTTGCGACCGGACCACGACTTTTTGCAGTGTAGTGTACGGGTAAGTTCTTAACTACTTTGTCCTAAATAAACCGAGGTGCCAATTTTTGTCTACTTGCCATTGGATTTCGTACATGTATGACTTGATTTTGTTCACAATCTAAAACGGGTTCCCTATCAACGTTACGCCGCGTTATTATACCTATACGATCGGTTAATGCAGAATCATGAATAATTTTATACACCGTTTCCATTCGACTACGATGTTCTTGAATATAAGTTTGTAGATAACGGTCTGTTATGTTTAAATCAATAGGATTCCGAGGATCAAAATGTCCAGAAATGACATCAAAAGGTCTACATTTAGTTAAACTGTGGATAGAGCTATTATAGGCGATTAGCGCGTACGGTATAAGATTTCGAATGGGTTCGTTTTTATGCTGAATTTTAAATAATCGTAAGTGTTCCAAAAGCGTGCTATGGAAACGTTCTATGAAGCCATTTTCGTTGGGTGCATAAGCATTAGTCATAATATGGTGTTCTATTTTGTGCAAACGGAGAAATTCTGACAGTACTTGATTTTTAAATTCAGTACCTTGATCTGTAGTTACTTTATATTTAAAGGAAAATCGTGGTGAGTACTATAAGTTAAAAGGGCTTTTAATATATTGGGTGCAGTACAATCGTTTAAAAGATACGCCTGAGTGTATTTAGAGAATGAGTCTATGATAGTTAAGTATTTGTCATGGTCAATAGTCAGAACGTCTGCGTGTGCTAATTCGAACGGTTGAATTGGTGGAGGTACAACTCTGAACTGCGGGCGTATTGGATTTCGATCATATTTCGCACATCTGCATATATTGCATTCATTTATAAATTTAGTAGGTAGTAAGTTTAAATGCCAGTTTCCTCTCAATTTAGACTTTATGTTCTTTTGTATATGAAAAAGCTTCAATAGTATTTAAATCATTATACTTGAACCTAACCTGATGATCATTGCGATCCAAACTTTGCATCATTAAATAAAGTAGACAATGGTGCCGATTCTCTTGTCACAAATGCCTCTAAACTAGACTAAAAATCACCAAAATTTAGTTTATTCCTGTCAAACGATGATTTCCCATTCTGAAATAGACTAAAGTGACACAACTTAACTATATTTTAGTTTGACAGCACTAAGATGGTACCTACTGAGATTTTAATTTAGTGAAAATGACAATTTTGCTATTCTGAATTTGACATTTTTCACCTAAAATTTTAATTATCCACCTAAATCTGACCATTTTTAATCGCGATAAAATATGGTGTGGAATATTATTAGTTGTCATGAACTAAAATTCACACGAACATCTCGACTTCAGATGCAAAAACAGTACTGTATATATATTTTTTTCATTTCTTTTGCTTATATCTCGAAAATGGTGTGTCCTATCGCAAAAATAATGAAAATTTCGACCCCCTTTATGAAACCCTTATACCCCTAATTATCAACACGTAGGTAATATTTTTTCTTATTTTCCATGCAAAACGTGAAAAATTCCATATAAAACACGTCGAGGCTGCCCCCCCTGCGCACCTCCGGCTCTAAAAAAATTCACGGGGTAGGGCAAACAAGTGCGTACCACGTGGAGTCGCGATTGTCAAATTCGATTTAGTTGTGTCAAAATAATTTTTAAGTTTAGAGACCTTTTATTGCAGAATAGCGTTAAGATTCTCATAGTAAAAAGTAAGGAATTTTAGTGATAGTTTAGTTAGTTTAGTTCGGTGTACAAGAGAATCGGCACCAATATCTATTTTAATTTTCGGCCAAAAGTAACGTTGTGTCAGCGAAAGATAGGTTTCGTTGATTCCGCGATAATTGGTCTTGCCTTCGTGGTATTTTTTTATTACTTCTAATTGGTTTGACTGATCATTAACGTTAAGTACTTCATTTTTGACTAAAACTAAGTTCCTGGATGAATATTCGAAAGTTTTCTGTACAATCGGTATGATACTCAACATTTTATCAATAGGGTTTACAAGAATCGCTGTCCGGAGTTCTGGATCGACATGAGATTTTATAACGTTAATAAGACTTCCTTCAATGCTATGTTCGTTAATGTCTACAGTAGTTCTCTGAAAGGACTGAAAAGGTTGAGTTGTTTTGGTCTACTTTTAGGGTTACCATTTATTATATTAATGACTAACTGCCTCTTATATTTATTTAAAGGTTCGTCCGATATTGGAGTTTCCAGAACAGGGTTTTCTAAGCTCGTGTGTATGGTTTCAATATGTGGGGAGGCTGTACCTTCTAGATGCTGTGGGTCATTCGATCCTCCATCAATAACTGAGTGAGCCGTGAGGGTTGATGTCGAATGTATCGGGCTAGCTGTGAGCGTGGATGATGATTGTTTTGGGCTATTACCTTCAGCAGTTAATGTAGAAGATGTATCGGAGTTTGTCGTTTCAGACTGATTAACGAACAAGGACATAGTTTCATTTTGGTTGATTTGAATACGTGACAAAGCGTCCGAATTAGTATTGGTTTTACCTTTTTTATGAACAATAGTATAATCATATTCTGCTAACCTCAACCTCCATCTAGTGAGGCGTGAACCTGGTTCTTTAAGATTCATAAGCCAGATTAAAGGTTTGTGATCGGTTATTATTTTAAATTCTCTGCCGAAAAGGTAAAGCCTGAAATATTTTGTAGCCCAAACTATTGCGAGTAGCTCTTTTTCGATCGTGGAGTAATTAATTTCACTATCGTTTAAAGTTCTAGACGCGTAGGCTATGGGTTTGTTAGAACCGATAGGTCCCTGAGAAAGTATTGCTCCCAAGGCCACGTTTGAGGCGTCTGTGGTTAACATAAATTCTTTGCTAAAATCTGGATATATTAGAATAGGGTCATTTGTAAGAAGAGTTTTACAGTGTTCAAAGCAGGTCAGGTACTCTGGAGTCAAATTAATTTTAGCGCCTTTTTTAGACATGACGTAAAAGGTTTAGTAACACGTGCGAAATCCGGTATAAAACGTCTGTAATAACCAAGTAAACCTAAGAATGCTTTAATCTGTTTATGGGTTTTTGGAATCGGATAATTTACAACAGCTGATATTTTATCCGGGTTTGGTTTCACACCGTCTGTAGTAATTATATGACCAAGATAGGGCGTTTCGTGTTGGAGAAATTCCGACTTATCCATCAGAATTTTTAAATTTGAATTTCTAAGACGTTCAAATATGGCGCGTAAATTAACTATAATATGATTGACGTTTCGTCACATAAAACCAGTAAATGTAAGTGCGGCAATGATCTCAATATTTTATTACAAACTTCGTCCGCGAGCCTATAACCTTCTTCAAGAATTGGGCTATCCACTGTAAAAGAATTTTTCAAATCCGACCGGTAGTTCCCTAGATTACCCCCTACATACAAACTTACAAACAATCTATATAATATTATAGTATAGATGTCGATAGGGTTAAATGCATAAAATATGTCTGAATTTGTTAATTTATAATACCGATGCTTTGAGTCAAAGAAAACAGCTTCTACGATGCGCCGGATTCGGAGGAGCGCTAATCCTTAGGATGATCTCTGAGAGGCCAGTGTCTGCAGCTCTGGGGAGATTCATTCAGGTTCATGTGATGAAATGACATTATGATTTTTGCATTATTGATTTTTATTTGAATTTTGAATGGTGCAATTACTAATATAGTTTTAAGACCTTTGCGACTAACAATTATGGACAAATTCATTATTCTGAATTAAAAGAATTTAATTTAATTATAATACTACTATAATAGTAGTTCTCTTTGTGAAAGAGAACTTCTCGTCCGGGAACGTACGACCACCAAACCAAAGACATAAATATGTCTAGATAGACAGTCAAAGTTGTGAACTCGTCGAAAACATAGCGTCCAATTGTCGGCCGCTAAATGCACGCACACTAGAAAAGCTCAATGACAGCACAATGACGTGGCGCGAGTGTAAGACGTAGCTGTCACGGTCACCAGCATAACAAAGTTGGCTTGTTTATTTTAGTTATTTTGCAATGTGACACTATAAACTTATAAATAATCAAAGCACCACACTTGTCTCTGCCGTCAAGCAGCGATGCTAAGTTCCAGTTTGATGGGTATGGATGCCGGTGTAATTACTGGCTCATGAGATATTTCAGCTGTCTCTGGGATGGCAGTCGCATCCGCGAACAATTTGGTGTTACAGGTATCCATAGGCGTCATCAGGTGGGCTGTAGGCTTGTTCGCCATCCAATAACATCATAACAGTCTTATTCAACGTTCTTCAGCAATTTTCAAGGCCACACAATGCTCTCAATCCAGGGTATGTAGTGTATTACTTTGGTGAACAGTTCAGAACTGCCCGCGGTGCCACAGTATCTGTCAAATGTTGACACACCCAGGATACTCACTGCACAGTCGAAGAGTTTGGAGGTGGCTATCAAAGGACTGCCACTGTAGCTCTGGGGGAGAAAAACAATTGATTAGTAACGCCCCGTTGACGGCCTCAGGCTACTTGCATCGAACGACTCGCGCGCGCATTTTCTGCTTCCATCTGTCGCGTCGCGGTTTGTGGCGCACTCTAAGCAACTTCTTTCATTTGTTTTCTCCACAGTCGCTGTCACATGACGCGTGTCGCTTGAGCGCGTAACTGGTGGCCGCGGGGTTAGACAGAAGCAAGTAACAGTAGATTTAATTGCACATTACGTCTTTCGGTTGAAAAAATGATGATGACGATGATGACTTCCACACTAGATTTTGATTGCGATTTCGCTCTCGTGTAGGTTATATTTTCGGGATAAAAGGCTACTTTTATGTCACTCTCCAGGTAATAAACTATCTCTTACGAAAAATCGCGTTAACTTGGTTGGGGTCGGCTTTCAGTCTAACTGGATGCAGCTGCATACCAGTATTTTACATGCAGCGACTGTCTGTCTGACCTACACAACCCAGTTATTAGGTAATACGATACGCCCTTGGTCAGACTGGTCGTCAGACTAACGGGCTTCTGACTACCCGTAACGACTGTCAAAGATCAACTAATTTATGTTTTTGTCTGACTGCCGGGTCTATTTCCGAGGTACGGTGCTGTACATACCTGACAAGAGTCTATAGGTCCCTTGGTGTCTCCATAGCAGGTCTGCGAGATGTCATTGTATCCATTTACTAATTTGTCATGACGGGGGTAGAAGATTGAACACTGTATCTCATCGAACTACTAAAGAGGGATCTGAAATTATAAAATGTAATCATGTTTGATAAAAATATTCTTCACACATTTATATTTCACTGCTTAGTTAGTCGGGTCGTCAGTGCGACTCCTGACTGTGGAGTTCTGGGATCGATCCTCGGTCGGAAAAAGTGTTATTAGGAGTTCAAGTTCACAATAAAAGTTCCCCCGCATGCATAAAAGATAACTGGCAAAATGTGGATGTATGATTGTATATTCTGGTGACTGAATTTCGGTTTGGAGATAAATCACGGCCCTGTGGCACGATCGGTGAGAGACCAGCAGGGTAACACACTTACAGTAGCAATGGTTTTCATTTTGACAGTTCAACAAAATTAATTGCGTTATTTACGTTGTTGAGCAGACAAGTTTTTCGAACATAACATAAGCAATGAATTAGGTATCCTTCATAATTACTCAGATTCTAATAGATAGTGTGTCACGCAATTGGCGTGCAGGCGCAGAAACGATGACTTTTGGGCAAGTTTTGTTAATCATGAATACAAGGCTTTCATTAAAGTTGTGATTCATCTGTGTTAAAACTGTAGACGACATAAAAAATATTAGTCCCGGACGTGAATCAAACAAGCAACCAATCACACCCTGCGTCAAAAGAATCGTTAAGGAATTATCACCTGTGTCAAAGTTCCCTGGTCTTTGCCATCTTTGTCCCACACAAGGATATTTGCTTCAGTAAATATTTCAGTCATGTTTGGATCTGCATGCAGACAGGCTGGCAGCACCTCTCTGCTGAAAGTTATCCTGAAGAATAAAGAAAGGATTTAAGTATCTTATAATATTTTTCTCTCGTTTTGCTAAATGTAATAATAATGCATGATCATTTTCCCACTTCTGGGCACTGGCCTCTCTATGAGAGGGACTGGGCTGTAATTCGCCACTCTGGGACAGTGCGGGTTGGTGGATGTCACACGTCGATTTTTTAGGGTTCCGTAGTAAACAAGGAATCTTTATAGTTTCGCCATGTCTGTCTGTCTGTCTGTCTGTTTGTTTGCGGCTTAGCTCAGAGACTCTTATTACTATACTACAATCACGCCGACAAAGTGCCAAACATTGTACTGTCACTCGCACAGTTTAAAAATTGTATTTATATAAAATCCTTGTAAATAAGTACCACATAGTTTTAGTTGTTATAATCACACATCTTGTTTGTCACACGTTATTTACAAGACGCGATACTTAATCTATGATAGACAATAATTGTTTGCTGTGTTTGCTTGAATTTTGTTCAAACTATTTTTTACAATTGGATTAATCTGTGGATAACGCTGCTGGTTGCGTGATTACTTAAGTGTTTTATAAAATATCTGTACCTAAATATTAAGCATCATTGCGCAATTTTTTGTTATCCTGAAGAAATAAAAATAAAATTAAACATATTGTAAGTTGGGGGATTAAATCGCTGACAAAAATGCTTGGCTCAACAAAAAAATTCCAGCTCCACAAACTAACGGGCGCATAAACTAATTGATTAGCATTCGAAAATGTTATTGGAATGTTATCCTTGCATTGTATAAATTCAATAGCTTAGTATTATATAATTGCATAGCACATGTGTGAGCACTATGTGTACATATGTACTTTAAAGCTACCATTTACTGGGTTCGTCTTTCATTGACTTTAATATGCCCTGGCGGCTGAGATTATGTCATGCTCACTCAAAGGTCTCGCTGGTGGTGGCGCGTGTGTTGGATCACTGGGTCTAAAAGTGAAAATGGGTGTTCCACAAGGCTCGATTTTGGGTCCTTTCCTCTTTTTAGTTTATATTAATGATCTACCCCATTTATTAAAAAACCAACCACAAATGGTGTTATTTGCTGACGATACTTAACCTAATTTTTAAGATAAATAGACGTGCATCAAATCTTGACGACGTAAATAACGCCCTACTGCAGGTCCAAAATTGGTTTAGGTACTGCAAATAATTTAGTATTAAATGGGAAAAAAACGAAATGCATAAGATTTGCTTTACCGAATGTTAAAAGTAGTGATTGTGATATAGTATTGAATAGGGAGAAACTAGAATTCGTTGATAAAACTGTTTTCCTGGGGATCACGCTCGACTCAAGGCTGCAATGGGGTCCGCATTTAATATCTCTTGCAAGACGGATAAGTTCAGCAGCATATGCTGTAAGAAAAATCCGTCAATTTACTGATATAGATACCGCAAGGCTAGTCTATTTCAGTTAGTACTTTCATAGTATCATGTCTTACGGTATTTTACTATGGGGACGGGCTGCAGATATCGACTCTATTTTTATTCTGCAGAAAAGAGCCATTAGAGCAATATATTGCCTCCGCAGGCGCGATTCTCTAAGGGAACTGTTTAAAAACATTAACATCATGACGGTACCTTGTCAATATATGTATAAAAACATCATGTACGCCAGGAAAAATCTTAATCTTTTCAGTAAAAGAGGTGAAAGACACAATTATAGTACTAGAAATAGGGATCAATTAGTTCAACCGGGTTTCAGACTGGCGAAAGTAGACTCATCTTTCATGGGCTACTGTTTAAAATGTTACAATAAAATACCTCCCCACATACTACAACTAAATGAAACTAAATTTAAATCTTGTATAAGACGCACACTATGCTGCCAAGCATATTATAAGCTGGGGGATTATATCGGTGACAAAAATGCTTGGCTCAACGCTGGTCCAGCTCCACAAGGGCGCATAAACTAATTTAATTTTAGCATTCGAAAATATTGTCGGAGCTGCTGAAGATTGCATAAATTATCTTTGAATTGTATAACTTCAATCTCGTAGTATTGTATAATTGCATAGCATATGTGTGAGCACTGTGACCATGTACCTTCTATGAAGCTACCATTTACTGAGTACGTCTTTCATTGACTTGAATGTGCCCTGGCGGCTGAGAGTATGTCATGCTCACTCAAATGTCTCGCTGGTGGTGGCGTGTGTGTTGGATCGTTAAGTTCCCTTCAAAATGGTTGAGCTAAACGGTGCTGATCCATGCGTCATATTCGTGAACGGGCGCCGTCAGTAGGGACTGGTCATCTCTTATCTGCCACGGCTTATTTTAATTTTTGAATTGTTTTTATCTTTTTATAACGGACGCTTTTTACGTTGGTCTCACATGTATAATTTCAACATGAATGATGTAACCAATATTTTGTAACAACATTATGATTTAAAAGAGTGTCCGTGGAGTTTCTTGCCCTTTCTTCTCCATAGGAACCTACGCTTTAGAATGGGCAACTAGCTTCTTATTTCTGACTGACTGACCCCTTGACAATTCAAAAGTGCCTGTAAATGGTTTAATTGAAATAAATGCTTTGAGTTGAGTTTGAGTTTGATCATTAAGTTCCCTTCAAAATGGTTGAGCTGAATGGTGCTGATCCATGCGTCATGTTCCTGAACGGGCGCCGTCATTAGGGACTGGTCATCTCTTAGCTGCCACGGCTGATTTTAATTTATTTAAATTTTTGTTTTTATATTTTTATTAGGGACGCTTTTTAAGTGCACATCTTTCTACATTGTTCTCACATATGCTGAGGTCAGTCCGTGGTTGAGTGACCATCCATTACAAGAGACCCCTCCGTGCCGCAGAAAGCAGGTTAAGCCATCGGTTCCGGCTGCCATTTGTAGATCTCTGACAATCATTATTATTTCTTTGCTTATTTTCAGATCTTCCTGGAAGAGTTCACCGAGGAAGAGTGTAAGACTGCTTATAATTATCGTCCAAATCGCACATTAAAGGAGGGAATTAATTATACCACTCAAATGTGCTATGGAAGCAAATCTCATTCTTCTATAGCTTGTAAGGTAAATAAAACCTACACATTTACATCATAAGCCTACATTATAGATACAGCTCCTATATGTTCCCAGTGCTGGGACACAGTCCTCCTGCCTGTGAGAGGGAGTGGGCCATAATCAAGCACGCGGGCACAGCTCTGGTTGGTGGATGTTACTTGTATGTTTGGTTCTAGCACCATACCGGTTTTCTCACTGTCATGATACTTTCTAGAATCTTCCCACTCACTACATACAAGATTTTTAATGGATTTTCTTGGTTTCTCTATTCAGAAAGCCAATTCGATTTAATCAAAAATCAATCAGCTTGGCCTTTTCCCAACTATGCTGTCGGCTTCCAGTCTAACTGGGTGCGGCTGAATACCAGTAGTGTTCATGGAGCCTATTCAATTTAATATCAAATGTTATTTTGCTCAACCAATCACAATTCACAACAGTTGTCATAAAATTGTGATTGTTGGTTAGATCAGACTTTTTACAACCGGGTGTCAATTTTGTGCAACCGCCAACACAGAGAGGGAAAGCGCGAATCTTCAACATACTTAATAAAAATCTTGTAAGTCACTGACAGACAAACACACAACAGAAACCGAAGAACAGAACACCAGAAGTTTTTTTTTTATACATATAACGACGGTGACCAATAAGGAAGGATATTTGAACATTCATCCCCTAAAGGGGTTAATTAGGAGATGACAGTTTGTATGGATGTTCATCCGTTTTGCGGATGGGAGATCACATCAGGCACATAGCTTGTTATAACATATGTGGCCTATACGCGAGTGTTCTATACCCGTTTGGGGAATACAGAATTAATGTTTTTAAGGTTCCGTATGTCCCAATGAAAAAAACTCTGTCTGTCTGTCTGTTAGTCTGTCACAGTCAATTTTCTCTGAATCGACTGAATATACATAATAACGCAAGCAGGGATTATCGCGCGTTGAGTATACGAGTATATAAGAACGTGTCGAAATCAATGGTCGGACAGTTGGTTTCCCGCTAGACACATCATCCGTCTGGTAGGAGGATCCTCCCTTTTCTATAGAGGACGAGTGAACTTTACCTAAACTTATGAAAAAAATACAGAAAATAGTTCTATACCTATAGACTACAGGTAAACCTATAAGAAGTCTGTGGTCTTAAAAACAAAAGGTAAATCTCCCAATATTGTGCGTACAAACTTCCATTTGCAGTTGGAATGTATGGGAGAACTTGTTTTTCAACTACAATGTTAAGTTTGTTCTTGGGAATAGTTCATCCCAACTACGGAACCCTTCATTAAGCAAGGTCCAACACGCACTTGGCCGGTTTTATTTATCTTCTTCCTAGATTTCGATGGCAATCTAGAATGGACTCGGCTTAGAATTTGGCTACATCAGCTCATGTGTTTTATGTTTTTCCAGGGTCTATCCGGTGAACCTTTGCTGGTCCTTACTCAGTTCTCATGTATCTACACCATCATTGGAGTGACGTCATTCGGCACTTTTCATTGTGGTCCTCATAGCAGCACTCCTGATGTGTACACCAGGGTAGCTCATTACAAACCCTGGATCGAAAGTGTGGTGTGGGCTTGAATAATATCTGGCGAATAGGTATTAAATTGGTTTTTATTTAAGTATAACATTGTTTTTGAAATAAGTGTGTTTTTTTTCTAGATTCCCTTTACTGACCTAAACATTATCTTTACACTTCTCTAACATAGAAAGCAGGCCAATACGACTTGTGTACTGAAGCTTATTGGCCTTGGTAGAAGTCATAGGACCTATTTCAGTTACATACGGTGTAGACCCGAAAACCAATTTTAGTTTTTGCTTATGGAACTCTAAGAAAGTGAACTAATAAAATACGCTGCTTTTATTTAAGCCACTAATAAAAAACCTCAAAAAGCTCGTGGCTAAGTAATAACAGCCGAACGGGTCGATCCATCAGGTTAAGCTACGCTTGCCGGGGTTGGTTCGTGGATGGGTGACCATCTTTACATACCGAGACTTCTCCGTGCCTCAGAAAGCATGTTAAGCCGTTGGTCACGGCTGTCATTCGAGGATCTTTAGCAGTCGTTACGGGTCGTCAGAAGCCTTAAAGTCTGACAACCAGTCTTACCAAGGAGTATCGTATTACCCAGTTACTGGGTTGAGGAGGTCAGATACACATGGTACGGAGCGAGAGAGCAGAAAATACGTACTATTGAAGCTAACTCAAAGACTGCCTACCCGAGCAAAGTTAATTCAATTTATAGGGGACCAACGCGCAAGCTTCCTCGAATAACGAAAAGAGTGTTTTTTTTTATCGGTTCGTAATTGACGAAAATATCAATGAATATTGAAAAAAAAAATACGTCGTCAGTTAAATCGAACTTACAGGGTGTAAGTTCGATTTAACTGACGACGTATTTTTTTTTTCTTTTTGGAAGTCGGTTAAAGATTCTATTGTGACTCCTTAGCTCAAAGATTGAGAGGCAGATATTCATCCAATATTATACAGACATAATGACTCCTGTAATAGCATGTTTCTTGGATTTATCGAGGGCTTTCGAACTGGTCAATTATGACCTACTATGAAATAAGCTCACTCACGACACTTCTGTCCCAGCTGATGAGATATCATTGTTTATATATTGGTACAGTAGTCAAAAGAAAACAGTAAAGTGGACAGACTCATATTCTGATATGTATGGGCTTGATTGTGGGGTCTAAGCTCCCCCCGTCTTTTTAACTTTTTAACCTCTGCATAAACAAACTGATGGGTAGGCTCGGTAGCACTAAAATCGGTTGTCACGTGGACGGTGTTTGCGTCAAGAACATCAGTTACGCTGATGATATGGTGCTGCTGAGCCCATCTATCGGTGTAATGAGAAGGCTTCTTAAAATTTGTGAAAGTTTTGCAATGGCTCACGGACTCAAATACAATACCGATAAGAGTAAATGGTTGGTTTTTAAATCGGGTACTTTAACATACAAACAGTTGCCTTAACTCACTCTCTGGGTCTCCTTTAGGTCGGGTTTCGAAGTTTAAGTATTTGGTCACTGGGTCACTGATGACTTAAAAGACAATGTAGACTTAGACCGGGAGCGCAGGTCGCTGGCTGTTCGTGGCAACATGCTGGCCCGCAGGTTTGCTGTACTGATTCTGTAAAGATAACGCTTTTTAAGGCCGTCTGCCAGTCGATTTACACGTGCAGCGTGTGGACCAAGTATACCCAGCGGGCTTTTAGCGAACTGCGTGTTCAGTACAATAAAGCTTTCAGGGTGCTTTTGGGGTTGCCGTGGCGATGTAACGCGTCAGGGATGTTTGCGGAAGCATGCGTCGACGGGTTCGCCGCGATTATGCGGAAGTGATGCGCTTCCATGATGGCGCGCTTGCGCTCCTCCTCCAATGGCATCTTGAATGTGTTTTCAGACCAGTGGGACTCTCCCCTCTTACTAAAGTGGGTAAGTATTCAGACACACTTATCCAAATAATCTAGTGTACCATTGGACAAACAGTTCAATGGTTCATTGGTTGTTTTTTATTATTAATTTATTTTAATACTAACACTAGGCTAAGTTATACTATACTATGTACTATTAACATTATACGGATGTTTATATAAAATATTTGAATTTGAATTATTTATTGACATAATTCTCTCCTCAGTAGTCACATTCATACATAAAGTTTTTTGCGTCAACAGTTACTTCTGCCACTCCTGCCAACTCCCTCAAGGCCAAACGACGTTGTCAATCCAGGGTACGTAGTGGTAGACCCGGGTGTACATGCCAGAGCCGGCAGAGATGCCACACTGTCTGCCGCCTGACGTCACGCCTAGCACTGTGTATGCGCGGCGCTGGAACTCTTTTGCAGTTTGGAGAAGACCACCGTTGTCACTCTGGAGAAATAGGCAATTTTTTTAACAGATAGGTTTACCTACCTTCTTTTAATATTGCATATCGAGAGACAATCATATTAAGGAGTAAACTCCGGTCGTACTTCGGAGCTGACACACACTCTTTTTATTTACTAAAATAATTCTGGCTTATGCCTGGTTACGAGTGGCTGGACTCAGTGATTCGGAATTTCGGACTCAGTCAGTGGGTTCACGTAAACGAGATCTGCAGCAAGTCAGTAAGTCAGGCGGGGGAAGCTACTGGGCCCGAAAGTAGACGGGAAGGTTAGTCAACTGGACTGACTTGAGGGCGCGAAGTCAGCACTGGACAGGGTTGAAACTAGTGTCTACACGAGCACAGTTGCAAGTCAGCGCTGGACTGACTTACTGTACATACGAGCCCAGTAATGTAACAACATGACTGGGCTCGTATAAACTGTATAAAGCTGCTTTTACCTTCGGGTGCATCTAAAACTTCTTGATAATTCTCTTCATTAGATGAACACAAGCCAAAAACACACAAAACTATAATTTTATGATCCTCATAATTTTACTGAAAATACGTCACTAAACTATCGATACGTAGACTTACTATATAATAATAACAACATAGGCGAAATCCGGTTCCACTGTTTAAATAATCAATTATGTAATGGCCTGAGGCCACAGAGAAGTTAATCTAACAGAGAGAGAATTTCATTCAATTTCGCGGCAAAGCCATAGGTATAGTTTTATAGAAGGTATATTTACAATCATGGAATAATGGATACTATTGAATTTTAAAATAGAAGTAATTGCGATTTTATTATTTTATTTAAAGAAAACAAATTATGTCGGGACCTGGAAGACATAATTTGCTTATTTAAGAACACAGACCCGGAAAGTATACCTATTTTTGTGGCGACAGACCGGCAAAAACTACTCCCTTTGACATTCGATCATATCGATGTAACAAGGTTGTTGAAGGACATTATTGTATTGCAATCGGAAATAAAACAGATTAAGGATGTCTTCGCAACTAAGACGCAACTAGAAGAGGTTAGAACAGCCAGTAGCAAGTCTTTAACATATGACTTTGAGCGCAATGTTAACTACACGAAGCGCGGTGCATCTACCTTCAACTTATCTAGTAATTTAGTGGATAGCGGACCGATGTGTATATTGGAATCTTTGAATGAGGAAGAAAACAGCTGTGTTAATTCGTCAAGTAAACATGGTTCGCACTCAGTTGCACCCACCGGGAGTAGCGATGTTGCCGTCGCACTCACAAAACCTGTTTTAAATGCAAAACATATTAAGAGTGTCGAACAGTCACTATCAGTCTCGCAAACAGTGCCGGCGGAAGCGCAGCGACAGAGAAGTATTTCAAAAAGTATATTGATTAAGCCGATAATTAGGCAAAAGATGAGTGACGAGGGCTACAGAATCCTGTCCCCGATAATGAGGGCGGGTGGACGGTAGTTCAGTCACGTAAAAAACAGTCTCGTTTTGTGGGAAGACAGGGTACCGCCAATGTTGAAATGACTACGAAGTTTAAGGCCGCAGATGTAAAAATCCCGTTTATGATATACAATGTGTCAAAAGATGTCAGTTCTGAGGATATTGCGAGTTACGTGAAGGAAAAAACACAGGTTATTGTTGCTCCGGAGAGATTAGAAATGAAGCACTCCAAAGAATACAATTCTTATAAGATGTCTATTCCAAAGCATAAAATGTTGTGTAAATATTCGAAAATGATAACTTGTGGCCGGATGGCGTATTTTACAGGCGTTACTTTGTGTTTAAAACAAAAAGTACACAAGGCTCTGTTAATAATAAGACACAAAAATGAATCCCTTTCAAGCAAAACATTTGAAAAAGGAATGTAAGCTAATAAGCTTCAATTGTAAATCGATTAAAAGGTCGATTGATTACGTGAGAGAATTATGTGTAACATCGGATGTGATAGCGCTGCAGGAGACCTAGTTACTCCCGCATGATCTAGCGTACCTAAGCAGTATCTGTACCGGCTTTGGTTCTACGGGCGTCTCGGCAACGGATTCATCAGAGCTATTGCGGGGCCGACCCTATGGGGGGGTCGCCTTGCTGTGGAGGTCAAGTGCGTTCGACAGTGTTTCGGTGATAAAGTGTAATAGTGCGAGATTAGCCGCGATCAAGGTAGTCATTGATAACCGGGAAATTCTTATTTTTTTCTGTGTACATGCCAGTGTGTAGCATTAACAACTTAAGTGAATATACGGAATGTTTGGCTGCAAATGCAATTGTGGAATGTAATAGTGTTGAAAATGTGTTTGTGTTGGGAGACTTCAACGCGCACCCGGGTGAGTTATTCTGTAACGAATTATTACAGTTTTGTTCTGAATTTCAGTTTGTGTGTGCAGACATTGATATACTTGGTATCAATTCTAACACGTACACGTACTTGAGTGACTCACACGGGTGCGTCGGATGGTTGGACCACTGTTTGGTAACAAGTATTACGAAATGTTCTATTGTAAAAGTAAATGTAATTAATGATATTTCATGGTCGGACCATTTCCCTTTAGAAATAACCCGTAATTTTAATGTTTTAGTGTCAAAATATAGCAACAAAAACGTAGTGCTAAATAAAGTCATTTGGGGAACTAGAAATTCTGAGCAAATACGTAACTACTCTGAACTATGTCACAAAGCACTAGGTGATATTGCTTTTCCTAGTCAGTTTATTGATTGTAGCGATAAAATATGTAACGATATTCATCATAAATTATTGATTGATGGTCTGTACAACCAGATTGTGTTTGTTTTGCAAGAGGCTGCCGTTTCGAGTCATAAAACAATTGTTAAGAAAAAAAACAAATATATAACCGGGTGGAATAAACATGTGAAAGAGGCTCATGCGATGGCTCGGCTCGGGTTTCAGAGATGGACTTTCCATGGAAAACCTTCCTCGAGTGATATTTATAATGACATGAAGGTATCGAGACAAAGATTTAAGAGTAAATTGAAATGGTGTCAGAATAATAAAAACCAGATTAAAATGGATATTATTGCAACCCTTCATGATGAAAAAAACTTTAGTTCCTTTTGGAAACAAACCAATTCTTTGAATCCTCAGCCAAGCCTGCCTGCAAATGTTGATGGCCTTTCACACGGTGAATATAGTTAACATGTTCATGAGTAACTTTAAGGGCACTCCGCTTATTACAAATACATCTGTGCGAAGCACTCGGACCCAGTGTGAGGGTGATGTTTACATTAGATTCTCAACTAAAGAAATTAAAGTTGCGTTAAAGAATATGAGACGGGGTAAGTCACCAGGGCATAATGGTCTGGTGTTGAGCATTTAAGGTCCGCTGGTGTACATTTGCCTAGATTACTGACTATGTTATTTAATCTTTGTGTGGGTCACTCTTACCTGCCTGTGGAACTTGTAAAAACTGTCGTAGTTCCCATAGCAAAAAAATAGGACTGGTGACACGTCCGACAGAAACAATTATAGCCCTATTTCACTAGCGACAGTTATTGGTAAGGTACTGGACAGCTTGCTTGAAAGGCAATTGAAAAGGCACGTTAAACTGCACGACGCGCAATTTGGTTTTAGAACTGGTTTGTCAACCGAAAGTGCAATCCTGTGTTTGAAGCAAACTGTCCAGTACTACACGGACAGAAA
This sequence comes from Xanthia icteritia, assembly GCA_949128155.2. Taxonomy (NCBI): domain Eukaryota; kingdom Metazoa; phylum Arthropoda; class Insecta; order Lepidoptera; family Noctuidae; genus Xanthia; species Xanthia icteritia. Next base: position 3,567,464 of record OY855862.1, on the reverse strand, counting down.
GACACCAGTGTATGGTTGTTTTCCGGATCTGTCAAAAGCCTTGTAAATTATACTTACTCCTTCTCCGAGACATATTAACGAGTAGTAGCGCGGGATTGTACCAGCGCCGTCACAATTATTACAAAGCTAAAAAATAAAAAAATGTTCTCTCATTAGGTAACACTGTACTTGTCATTACGTGTTTTTGTGCTTAGCGCTGTCACTACGTTCTCTCAACAAAATACAAATAATATCAAATTTTCTTAGTTATTGATGTACAAAGTCATAATTAAATTCATTACCATGATTATATTCATGATACAAGAGGTGAATAGTCCATTATTTATTGAAACAACAAGTGCTGTGAACTCAGGTACCGGCGTGAATTCTGTTGAAATTTGGTTTTGTTTACAAAGGAAAAAGGTATATAATTTTTGAAATTATGAAGAACGATCATTTTATCAAAGCATCAATAAGGTAAGGCTTAAAGTTATTAAGGATTCTACGAAGAATTCTTATTATTATATGTTATAACCTAAAAATAGCATAAATAAATTCGTTCGTTCGTTCGCCAAACGACTATTTCCGGTTGTCACTGACTAAATTCACTCAAATGAAAACTTCGTCATTCAAATAACATTTCTTTCTGCTAACGGTTTTTTCGCGAATTTGTGATTGTGGAATAAGTACTCATTTCCTTGTATAAACGGACGGAATTGACAAAAAAAATGGGTAAACGGAAGTATAAAGATCAGGAATATATCAAGAATAAGATAAGGAGATTGGAAAGAAAACTGAAAAAGATACCAGTCGAAGTGGATTCAGATTCAGAAGTCTCATCGCCGCCATGTGCACCGCTGCCATGTTCACCGCCGCCATGTGCACCGCTGCCATGTTCACCGCCACCGTCGCAGTCTCCGGTTACTCAACTGACTGAAGCACCGTCATCACCTGTGCTTAATACACCTGCTCAAAATGATATGGAAGAACTTAATACCGTCGTCGTACCGTTGTCGGCACGGTTGGCGCAGTGGTTAAGCGATTGACTGCTGCGCTGCGTGTCGCGGGTTCGATTCCCGCACGGAACAAATATTTGTATGACCTACAATTAGTTGTTCCGGGTCTGGCTGTTTGTGTATGTGAGTTTAAATGTTTGTAAAAGCACCCACGACACAGGAGAAATTCATAGTGTGGGGCAACGTTTTAAAAAAAAAAAAAAAAAAAAAAATACAAGTCGGTAAAACACGAAATTACACGATATCCGTATTTTATTTAACAATGTAAACCTACTATGTTACTTCTTCAAACGCCTGGGTGATCTCAATAGAGGAATATGCTATCAACACATAAGCGCCACCACTTGCGGGTGGACACTGTGTCAAATCTCACAAAATACTTGGCAAGCGCTATCACACTGCGGGTAGACGATGCCAAAAATTCATTTCCACACTGGAATAATATTGACTTAGCGCTATCACTAAGCGGATAGACATGTCTATATCATTATGTTCAACTTTTCAGGAGACAATCTACCTGAAGAACTCTTACAAGCCTTGGGAACGGAAGGCGAAGACATAACAGAAGTTGGAGAAGCTATTCGACCAGAACTAGCACTCCGTTGGACAAGGATCATACAGACAGGACTTGGCAAAGAATCTCGAGAGGCCATTATTAGGAAATATCCCACGCCTATCAATTTCCCAAGGGCAGTGGCTCCTTTAATGAATGCGGAGATATCAGCTTCCCTTTCAGATCCAACCCTCAAAAGGGATAAAAGGATCAGCTATAGACAAAATATAACAGGAAAACTCATGACTTGTCTAGGGAAAGCATTAAGCAAGGTATTGTTGGGTAACATAAACAGTAAAGTTCTCGTAGAAGAAATAAGTGACTCAGCAAAATTAGCGGCTGAAATTTTCTATCAGGACTCCTCTTCAAGAAGATTTTTTGCTTTGGCTGGGGTCAATAAGGTGGTACAAGATGCTGTACGGACAGCGACACCAGATGACACATTATTTGGGACAGACTGTCCTGAAAAAATTAGGGCTGCGCAAGCTATCCAAAAAGCAGGCTCCCTAATAAAAACTACAGAAAAGAAAACAATCAAACCAGGGACTCAGAAAAAACAGGTAAACTGGAGAGGCCCGCTGCAATACCAACAACAGCAACGAGCTTGCAGCGGGCATCAGCCTCAACAACACCAGCATCAGAGACAACCTCGACCAGATCAAACACGCTGGAAGACCCAGAAGCCAGCTCCATCCAGTTCCAGGCCCAGATACCGCAGATAAACCCTCAGGTACATGCAGGTAGACTCAAGTACTATAGGAACAACTGGCGTGAACTGACCAGTGACCCAGTAGTTCTAAAATGGATTGAAGGTTATGAGATTCCATTCAAGGAAACTCCACCTCCTCATAACGCTATGCTACAACATTGGTCAGAAAAAGAAAAAGAATTAATAAAATTAGAAATTAATAAACTAATTACCTTAGGTACAGTCTCAAAGTGCTCTTTCTGCCCAAATCAATTTACATCTCCAATATTTTTAGTTCCCAAACCAAATGGCTCACATAGATTTATATTGAATTTGAAAAAACTAAATAATTTTATAGACACAGAACACTTCAAATTAGAAGATATTTGAACAGCTTGCAAACTTATATCAAAAGATTGCTTTATGGCCTCTATTGACTTAAAAGAAGCTTATTTTTCGGTACCTATTGCAGATAATCATAAAAAATATTTAAGGTTTACTTTTGATGACAAGTTATTTGAATTTAATGCACTACCTTATGGTTTGTGTACAGCACCATTCGTTTTTACAAAACTACTAAAACCAGTTGCTACTTACCTTAGAAACAATAACATGATCATGACAAGTTATTTAGATGACAGTCTGTATTTTCATAAATCAAAAAGAAAATGTGAGAAAAATGTAAAATATGCAGTAAATCTTTTACAAGATTTAGGGTTTGCCATAAATTTTGAAAAGAGTAATCTAGAACCAAGCCAATCATGTCAGTATTTAGGCTTTATTTTAGAATCAACAAATCTTACTCTATCGGTTCCCCAACAAAAACAAATTGCAATATTAGAGAAAATTAAAACTTATCAAGTAAAAAGTCAATGTCAAATTAGAGAATTCTCTCAATTGTTGGGAATGTTAAGCTCAATTTGTCCAGCCATTCCATATGGCTGGGTATATACCAAGATTTTAGAGAGAGAGAAATATTTAGGTCTGCTTCAGTCAAATGATAATTATGATGCAATAATGCTCCTAAAAAGTATAGTTCATCCAGAATTAGACTGGTGGACCAAGAATATATACAAATGTAATCCAATAAAGCAACATCAATTTAAAACAGAAATACTAACAGATGCATCAACTACTGGTTGGGGAGCTGTGTGTGAACTAAATAAAGCTTCAAGTTCGTGGTCAGATTTAGAAAAGAACTACCATATAAATTATTTAGAATTAAAAGCTGCCTTCTTAGGGCTCCAATGTTTTGCAAAAGAGTTGCATGACTGTGAGGTGTTATTAAGAGTGGATAATACTACTGCAGTTGCATATATTAACAAAATGGGGGGAGTTCAGTTTCCCCATTTAAATAGCATTACTAGAGATATATGGCAATGGTGTGAAGAAAGGAATATTTGGATTTATACATCTTACATTAATACCAAAGATAACTATGAAGCTGACAGAGAGTCAAGAAAAATCAACATTGAATGGGAGCTCTCTCAAATGGCTTATAGTAAAATAGTAGATTGTTTTGGGGTACCAGATATAGATTTGTTCGCTTCTAGGATAAACAGTAAATGTGAAAAGTTTGTATCCTGGAAACGCGATCCTGAAGCCTTCCAAGTTGATGCATTCACTCTTAACTGGTCTAATTACTTCTTTTATGCATTTCCTCCATTCTCACTTATACTAAAATGTCTTCATAAACTCAAGACAGATAGGGCAACAGGTATCTTAGTTTTTCCATATTGGCCATCACAACCATGGTTCCCACTATTGGATTCATTGTTAACTAAGGACTTATTAATCTTTGAACCAAATATAAAGTTATTATCTTCTCCTTTCAGAGGAAGTCACCCCCTTCACCACCAACTTACCCTGGCTGCAGGGCTGCTCTCAGCGAGGCATACATAAGAAGAGGCACACCAAATTCAGCTCTCCAAATTATGTTAAATTCACTATCTAATAGTTCCATGAAACAGTATGACTCGTCTTTGAAATCTTGGTGGCTATTTTGTAAGAAATATAACATAGAAACCTATGAAGCTTCCATTCCCTATATTCTGAAATTTTTAAGTGAATCCTTTGAATCCGGAGCCTCATATGGTACCATAAATACTACCAGATCAGCCCTTTCACTATTAATTAATTCTAAAATTGGATCCGACGACAGGATTAAACGATTCATGCGAGGAGTATACCGTACAAAACCACCCGCCCCTAAGTATAATCTTACTTGGGACCCCGGAGTTGTATTAACATATTTATCAAATCTTTACCCCAATGAAGACATAAGTTTAGAAAAACTAACAAAAAAAGTGGTAACTATTCTTGCCCTTACCACAGGTCATAGAGTACAAACCTTATCCTTAATTAATATTAAAAATATTAAAGTCATGAATGATGGAATTCAGATTTATATTCCAGACATAATAAAAACCTCCAAAACAGGCAGCCTTCAGCCACTGTTACACCTTAAAACTTTTGAAAATAAAATTGAGATTTGTCCAGTAACTGCTGTAAAATGTTATATTAATAGAACTAAACTACTTAGAAGGGGTACTGACAAGCTCATACTATCCTTCAAAAAGCCACATCATAGTGTCTCAACCCAAACTATAAGCCGCTGGATTAAAACAACTTTACATGAGTCTGGAATTGATGTAAACACTTTTACAGCACACAGCACCAGACATGCTTCCACGTCAGCTGCTAAAAGATTTGGGATCAGTATAGACCAAATACAAAGAACAGCTGGGTGGTCTCAGAACTCTGCCACCTTTGCTAGACATTATAACAGGCCGGTGATTCAAGAGCCTACTGTGTTCAGTGATGTAATATGTAACACCGTGAATAATATGACTTGATTTTGTTGATCTCATAATTAGATTATTTTTAAATTGTTATGTTACTGAATTGATATTGTTATACAAAATCTGTGATTTAAATAAATACCTAACTATTTTGTAACCAAGCATTTATTAATAATATACATAAACAACCCAGACTGACTTCAAACATCTACTCGTTAATATGTCTCGGAGAAGGAGTAAGTATAATTATGTGATTAAACGAACTTACCTTAAGTGAAGTTCTATCATAATTATACGAAGCTCCTTCTCCGAGACAGGTCTCCCAACCCATCCCTACTGAAGTTCTCCCCTAAATAGGGTTGTTTAAAATAACTAGCTTTAAACGAAATGACAAGTACAGTGTTACCTAATGAGAGAACATTTTTTTATTTTTTAGCTTTGTAATAATTGTGACGGCGCTGGTACAATCCCGCGCTACTACTCGTTAATATGTCTCGGAGAAGGATGACATTCTGTGGCAAAAATTGTCAGATGAAACGGAACTACCAACTGAGCACATAAATTTATTTAAACATTGGTATAAACACCAGAAAAATTGTGTTAGGTGGGCTGATGCTCAATCGATGTCATATGGACTAGAATGTGGAGTGAGGCGGGGGGGTTGACCTCAACCAGTCTTTTTAACCTGTATGTAGATAAGCTGGTTGGTGGGCTGAGTGGCACCATGGTTGGCTGCTCGATAGATGGAAAGATGATTAACAACATAAGTTACGCGGATGATATGATGCTACTCAGCCCATCAATCTGCGGTCTGAGAAAATTGTTGGCCATGTGTGAGAGTTATGCAGAGGCTCATGACTTGAAGTATAATGCCGATAAGAGTAAGGTTGTCGTATTTAAGGTGCGCAATAATACACCTGCAAATATTCCACCTGTAAGGTTACGAGGGACTCCGTTGGAGGTTGTTAGTCAATTTAAATACCTGGGCCATGTGATAACGGATGATCTTACCGATGACCAAGATATTGATAGGGAGCGCAGGGCGTTGGCAGCCCGATGCAATATGCTTGCTCGTAGGTTTGCACGGTGTACTAAGGAGGTGAAAATGACTCTGTTCAGGGCTTATTGCCAGTCTTTTTACTCGTGCAGCCTCTGGGTGAGGTATACGCAGAAGGCTTACAATGCTCTGCGCGTGCAATATAATAATGCGCTGAGGATGTTGTTGGGGCTGCCTCGTTTTTGCAGCGCATCAGGCATGTTTGCTGAAGCGAGGCTTGATGACTTTTATGCCGTCATGCGCAAATGACGTGCATCTATGCTACGGCGATTCAGGGGCAGACCTAACAATATTCAAGCTACACTGGCGGATAAAATTGATGGGCCATTTAGTAGGCATTGGGCTGGTAGATATGTCCGCGCAGATGTCCATGTCGCAGTTTATACTAACACTTTATGGATCTATAGTCTGAACTAAATAAATAAAAACAAAAAAAAATTGCTTTTAGTCAGAATTGAACTGGAAATAAAGCATCCCACAAGGGGGATCGATGACCTTGTGAAGGCCGCAGGAATCCGCTGGATGCGAGAAGCACAGAACCGGTCGAAGTGGCGGCGCTTGGGGGAGGCCTATGTCCAGCAGTGGACGTCTTTCGGCTGAAATGATGATGATGGTGATGACGATAATGATCGGAGAAGATCAGAGATGGTAAAATAGCTAAAAGTAACAGGTCGTGAATGCAAGCATGCCTGCCAGTCACTTTATGAAATTATTTCATCACCACTGTTGTTAAATAAAACGGTCAAAAAAAGGGCGTAGTTGCTTATGTCGGTCGGTCACGCTGAATCGCGTATACTCTGCGCTGAACCTACCACACGATAGAAGAGAAAACTTAGGACTGGGACCGACTATACGCGATTCAGCGCCGAGTATACCCGACTCAGCATCACCGACCCGAGCGTGACGGTTCAATTTCGTTCACTGTTCAGAAATATTGCAAAGAGCGCCTAAAAAAGTTTTCACAGTCACAGGTCGAGCATGGATACGAGCCATCAACTTAGATCTAGCAAATATAAACGTATTTTATACTAAAGAAAGGACCAATTTTTGTCAAGCCTAGACGTATACCATATGCTCTTAAAAATAAAGTTGATGATGAAAAAAAAAAACAATGCAGTATTTAAAAAACAATGTAATGCAATATAAACAAAAACCAATTTAAAATTCGCCAATATTATTCAGCCCACACCACACTTTCAATCCAGGGTGTGTAGTGAGCTACCCTGGTGTAGACATCAGGAGTGCTGGTATGAGGACTACAATGGGAAGTGCCGAATGACGTCACTCCAATGATGGTGTACATACATCTGGCGTCTTGAGTGCTGATCAGCAAAGGTTGACCAGATAGACCCTGGAAAAAATAAAAAACATGAGCTGATGGACGCTAGCGATGGCGCCAAACACGTGGCCGAATTCTGTGCCGATTGTATTTACATTGCCGTCGACACGATAGGAAGAAGATAAATAAAACAGGCCAAGTGCGTGTCAGACCACGCATAACGAAGGGTTCCGTAGTTGGGATGAATTTATCCAAAGAACAAACTTAATATTGTAGTTGAAAAACAAGTTCTCCCGTACCAACTGCAATTGTAATTTTGTACGCACATTATTGGGACATTTCTCATGTGCTTATAAGATCATAGACTTGTTATAGGTTTTCCTGTAATCTGTAAGTAGCTATAGAACTTTTTTCTGTGCATTTTCAAAATTTAAGGTTTAATAGTTTCGGAGAATGGTAAATTTTCATCTGTTTTTTAAATAACTTTAACAATATTATATATATACTCGAGACCCTCACAGTAAGCCCTTTCATTTGATATGTCACACGGTAGTGTTACAACTATTTTTTAATTTTCTTATTGTCTCCCAAAAGTGAAACGACAACGTCGTTTAATGAACGGCCTCGGCGTCCAATTAGCTGACTAATTTAATTTTAGCTGATTAATTAGTCAGCTAATTGGACGCCGAGGCCGTATCCAAGCCATCTGGTTAAATGGCTGCGATATATACATAATATATATATTTTTTTAATAATAATAATAATTCAATTTATAATATGTTTTTTATTAACAATAATGTTGGTACAACTCATATATCCTAAAAAAAACACAATGTACAGAGTTTTGAGCATTTTAAAGACAGAGTTAACAACGATGTCTGTGCTTGTATTAACTGTGTGACAGTCACCGGCCGGCGCCTTCTTCCTACAAACACGATTTGCTATAGTAATAACATAATGATACAAACGTTCTCATACAAATTAAGTTACGCTCATTTTAAGCTTAATTAAAATAAATAAAATTGAATTGAAAATTGAATTGAATTGAATATTATTAGATTGAAAATAATTTATTTGCCTTTATTTTAAGGCATGCAAGGAAATACGTGAATAAGTGTGTGAGTGTGAGGGTGCCTGTAGGTACGAACAACGGTTTGTGTGTGTGGGCGCGTGTGTGTGTGTGTGTGTGTTTGTGTGTTTTAGCGCTTATTATTTATGATTCCCTGGCGAACAGCCTTTCTGTGTCGACGTAAGTGAGACACTGAAGGTATTCGCTTACAACGATCTTACACTTGTATTTTGTAAGGGAATAAATGTTACATGTTTTATTACTTGCATTATATGACAGGCGGCCACTCAAACTCAAATAGTTTCGACTTGCCAGGGCAGATTTCATTCTGGCAGGAGAGCAAACCAGCTCTTTACGTCGTTTATTTATAAGCAATTTTGAATTATAATTAAGGGAGGAATGCTTACGTAGGATTATATTGAGTGCATACAGTTGCCTGCAAGTATAGAAATGTCCTTGTTTAATTGGGTTGTAGAGTAGCAATACGGTTTGTGAAGCATCACCTTCAAAACGGCCCTCTGCGCCCTCTCAAGGCGAAGCGTAAGGGTCTTAAAAGTGCCACCTCAAACTGAGATGCAGTAGGTTAGTAGTGACTGAGCTAAAGCATAATAAATAGTTTTCAACAGTGGGAAAGCAACTACATTTCTGAGCTTTTTCATTGGGAACACAAGCTTTCGAACCCGACATACTGTTACGTCTACATGCTTATTCCAACTCAGTGTGCAATCAATGTGCACCCCCAGATACTTCACACAAGATGTTCTTTGAATAGGAGGGCAATAACAGGTATTAAGCGCAGGATGGGAGAATCTATGAACCTTTATATCCGGAATGCTGGGCTGTGCAGAAGATTTCGCTGAGAAAGCAATGTAGTGGGTTTTGGAAACATTTAATGTTAGCAGATTACAAGAAAGCCAGTCCATCACTATACCAAGAGCATTTTCAGCCGAGCGGTGAGCCCAGGTATCTCCACTTATAGTAAGTGCAGTGTCATCAGCATAAACAAGGATGTTGCAGTCTGGTATAGTAAGTTGGCATAACATGTTTTGAAGCAATTTCATTATTGTACTCTTAGTAATTCAGTAATCTCTTATTTAAGATTTTTTCTAAGATTTTCGACAAGCTCGTGACAACCGATATAGGCCTATAGTTTTTGACACGTTCTCCATCCCCGCCCTTAAATATAGATGAAACTAATGCCTTTTTGAAGGGCGTTTGGGAAGATGCCCTTTGACAAGCACAGGTTGCATACATGAGTGATTGAGGGGATGAGGACATGCCTGGCAGATTTAATAACTGAAGCAGGTAAAAAATCGTAGCAAACAGCACAGTTATGCTTTAATTCCGTGATTATATTGTTTACCTCGGCAAAGTCAGTCTTAAGCAAAACCAATGAGTTGCCCTGTGGGTTGAGTAAAGAGTTAAAATCAAAGTTTAAATTGGTAGTATGTTGAGCCTGCTGTATCTAGAGAAAGATTACCTCCATCATTTGCGAAGTAATTGTTCCCGCTCCACCGCCTTTTCGGAGTGCGTCCTCAATGCTTAGGATATGAGCCACTTGGTCAATTAACAGTGTAGTTGAATTTGATTCTCGTCTATTAGAACTTTAAAATGTCTTGTGTGTATATGCGACCCTAGTACTTTTGTTTAGAAGACAATATTTTTAATTGTGTTTTATTTACTTTTTCTCTCACTCACCCGTTCGACTTTGTTCTCACAGTCTTTGGTAGTCGTCTCAGCTTACGGTGACCTGGTAGCAGTTGTTGATGAGGTTTCTTTCAGAGGCTTCCCGACTTCAGGAATAGAACTTCTTTCTTCTTCTTCTTGTTTATTATTTAATTTACTATATTGTTATTTTATAATTTTTTAAGAAATAATAAATTGATAATAAATAGGTGGGAAATAATTATTGTTGAGAATAAAAGGTAGCTTTCGACACGTCTGCTTTCGAGCAATGTTTGGACAGAAGGGAGACATATACTCGACGCGCGATATTACATATATTTCGACCCCTTATAGGATCCCCCGTCAGTCTGTTTGTCCGTCTGTCACTGCCAATTTGCTCCAAATGTAATGGACCTGTGGCGGCATCTAAAACGCCACATGCGAACTACGTGCCACAGTGACGTCACGGAAAATCCTACATCGCACAAGCAAAGTTTAATGCGCGTCGAGTATATGTATATATCGCAGCCATCTGGTTCAATTAGTCAGTTAATTGGACGCCGAGGCCGTTCATTTAAACGCCGTCGTCGTTTCGCTTTTAGGAGATAATAAGAAAATAAAAAAATAGTTTTAACACTGTACCGTATGACACATCAAATGAAAACTGTAAGGGTCTCAAGTATATTTTAATTTTATTTTAAAAAGAAATATTAATATTATTAAAAAAATAGATGAAAATGTGCCATTCCCCCGTTATCTCCGAAACTATGGAGCCTTAAATTTAAAAAAAGTCTCCGTTTTGGGGGTTGCACGAAATTGACGCAGGTTATCAATTCGGATATTCGTATATACATATTTTTTATTGTTTATTCGGACATAACTCCATCATTTAATACTTATGAAAGGAAAGGGTATACTTTTGAGGTAGCCCCACTGTGAGAGCTATCTGTCGGAAAAATACCAGTGTGTAAGAATAGGAAATTGCACTAGCTCTTATCTTCCTATTACATACGGAGTTCCCCAGGGCAGCATTTTGGGACCTACCCTCTTTCTCGTTTATATAAACGACCTCACAAACCTATCTATACCCCAAGGCGAAATAATCTCTTATGCAGATGACACTGCTCTTATATTCAACGCCGACAATTGGGATGAGGTATTTAACGTTGCACAATGTGGACTTGATCTCGTAAAAGAATGGCTACAAAATAATTTACTTACACTGAACAGTGATAAAACTAAATACTTGACTTTCAGCATACGAAATCCACCTAAACTTCTTACTACAAAACATTGCCTTATTCCTCTCAATTGTCCTGGAATAGATAACTGTAATTGTGTACCTCTAGAACGTGTCAACAATGTGAAATATTTAGGATTAATTATAGACCATAATAATATTAAAGCTTTATCGGGACGAGTAAGAAAACTAATTTATATATTTAAAACTTTGCGACATGTTGCTGATCTCAAATTATTAAAACAAGTTTATTTCTCTCTTTGTCAATCCATTATTAATTACGGCATAATTGTATGGGGAGGAGCTACCAAAACTACTCTAAACGGCCTTGAGATAGCTCAGCGTGCAATTTTAAAAGTTTACACTTTTCGTACAATTCGCTTTCCCACAAACATTTTGTACAACTCATGCGAAGTCCTTACAGTGAGACAATTGTTCTTACTCAACATTGTACTAAAACAACATGGTGAACTTATATATGATACTGATCTCACAAAGAAACGCAGAAAACATGACGTTGTGGTCCGCATACATAAACCTAAAACCTCTTTCATAAAGAGATTCTTCGTCTTTCTAGCACCACATGTGTACAATAAAATTAATAAATCCATAAATATTTTTTCTCTTAACAAATTCCATTGTAAAAAGAAGGCATATGATTTTTTAGTGAAACTATCATAGAAAAATTTATTCAAATAATAAATTAATATTTTTGTTTGTATATCTATATATATGTATATTCACTCTACTCCTGTGCATTTATCATGAAGACATATGTATACACTTACACTTACACACACAGACACCCCCACACACACGCACACTCACCCTCTCATCCTCACACACACACACAAAAAATAAAAAAAATGTTAGTAATTTAAGTTTAGTTTTACCTTAATTTCTTATTTCTCTTTGATTTGTAATGGTCCTAAACTCTTGCATCTTGCTAATTTAGGTTACCTAGTATATTGTTTCTGAGGGGAAACGGTGCTGTTAGCTGAGATACAGGCTCACGCCTAGTTCAGCTGCGGATGCTCATTCTCATTCAATTAAACTGTAACCCTTATATTTGTAAGAATGTACTGTATCTACCTACTGTTTTTGAGTAAATAAATATTATTATTATTTCCTTTATTTCATGTATTTACATAATTATAATTAACATTTTTAAATATTTTTATAAAAACTAAGAAAAACAAAAACATTTATAAATATAAAAAATAGTAGCCCACCGGTATCGGGAACAGGGTCCAAGCTACCGGTGGTCAGGGCTCTTGAGAGAGGAATCTCCTAACGATACGCGCCGTGTCCAGAAGTACCGCTTTCTGGATCAAGCCCTTGATCCAGCTGCCTAACGAGAGCCTCCTCAGGTGTTGGTCGAGGCTCTTGGCTATTATTTATTTATTTATTAAAACTTTATGCACAAGTAAAAAAAATACTGTACAAAGGCGGACTTAATGCCTGAGGCATTTTCTACCAGTCGACCTTAGGGTGGAGCAGAGACAAAACGTGGCAGGTGCAACATAAGTAATAGATAACTTTGAAATGAATACTTACTAATACATACATACATAGAAACATACATATAAACCGAATAAACTTTGTCAGGAGAAATAACGATAGGTAGAGGAGAAAACAAATCCAGCAAATCAGCACTGCAAAGATTCTGCCAACTTTTCACGAATATGTTCACGTGCCTTCAGTTTGAAAGATAACCGACTGGTTGCCATCCTGATGTTCAGAGGAAGCGCATTCCAAAGAAATACCGCCTGGACAAAGAAAGAAGAGTGAATAAAACCAGAGCGGTGAGAAGGACATCGTAGAAGATGATTGTTGGTAGAACAAAGATTTTTACTATGAGCAGAGCATAGGTATTGAACATGGGAAGTCAGGTAAGAAGGAGTAGTGGGTTTGTCGAGTATAGAATACAACATACACAGAGCCCTCAACTCTCTAAGCTGACGTATGGGTAACCATTTTAAAAGCAATCGATGCGCAGATACATGATCATACTTTCGAAGATTGAATACGAATCGAATGCAGTTATTTAGAAGGCGGTCAAGTTTATTGAGGAGATCTGCATTCAGGTCATAGTAACCATTGCCATTGGCCGTCACGACTATCGGCACAAGTATTGCTGTATCCACATCCCACATGTCGACAACCTCGCGAGCCAGGTCAAGATACTTAATCTGCTCATCTTTTTCGGCTTTAACGAGGTTCTCGTCATGCGGGACCGCTATATCAATAATCATTGTGCGACGCTCTAATCGATCTATCACCACTATGTCTGGCTTATTGGCAACAATAGTCCTGTCAGTGATGATGGATCGATCCCAATACAACGTGATATTGCCATTTTCGAGAACTGGGTCGGGCACATACCTATAGTACGGTACTTCCGATTCCACAAGAGTGTATTTCAGAGATGGCGCTCTCGCCACGAGTAACATGTAGCTCCTTTTCATTTCATTTCATTTCAGAGCAAGTTGCTGGTGGATAATCCTGGCTACAAGGTTGTGCCTATGCAAGTAGTCTCCGTTAGCCAGACGAGAACAGCCGGAAATAATGTGTCGGATTGATTCCCCCGGACGGTGGCATGCCCGACAGATGTCAACCGTGCCGTCCTTCACAATATATTTCCGGTAGTTGTTTGTCATCATAACTTCGTCCATAATCGCAAAGACAAAACCTTCGGTTTCTCCAAAGAGGTCACCAAAACGCAGCCAGGCTACGGACGCTAGTAAATCTACATCGGGTCCATGTAGGGCCCGGAAATAGCGTCCGTGAAGCTCCTTATTCTGCCATACCTCCTTGCGATCGTTAGTGTCAAGCACTACAGGTTTGCGCCAGTTCTCTTTAGCCAAGGAGAGCGGGGTAAGGCCCTTGTCCACCGTGACCACATCTCGATGCATCCCCACGTCGGCTTCTAGGAAATATCCCCTGAGACTGCATACCTCGCGATTGTGGAGGGTCTTAGCGTTTAAAAAGCCTCGACCTCCACACTTTCGCGGGATATACAGTCTCATTACCGATGACCGTGGGTGATGCATTTGATATGCAGTTAGCAGCGTACGGACCCTCCTATCCAGGGCGTCGAGTTCGGTCTGAGTCCATTTGAGTATGCCGAAAGAGTACATCAAAACCGGCATGACCCAACCGCTGAAGGCGCGCACCTTGTTTCCGCCTGATAGAAGACTATTAAATACTTTCTTTAGGCGGCCAAAGAAGCACTCCTTCAACGATTGCTTCATGTCAGTAACATTGATGCCCAACGCTTCCGACATACCCAAATACTTGTAGGTTTCGGATGAGGAGAGGGATCTTAGGTGTATGGAATCCGAGAGTTGGATTCCCACGGATTCCACAATCCCCCCTCGCTTTACATGCATGACCGCACATTTGTCCACACCAAATTCCATCTTGATGGCACTACTGAAAGTTTTAGTTACCTTCAATAGCTCCATTAGTTGCAAATTGTTGGGGGCAAAGAGTTTCAAGTCATCCATGTAAAGGAGGTGAGATATAACCTGACCACCTCTCCTCAATCGATAGCCTAGCCCTGAATTCTCCAGCAGTGTGCTTAGAGGATTCAAGGCCAGGCAGAACCAAAGTGGACTCAGACTGTCGCCCTGAAATATACCTCGCTCGATCCTTATCGGTTCACTAATCCTCTGGATATGTCGGCATCCTGGATAGCGAATAATAACTTTCGGAAGTCGGTGGCAAATAACGAAAATACCAAACCAGACACCGAAATTTAAGTAATTTTTCAGTTTATAGTGGTTTTTGGAAGGCTATTTTTTTTTTTTTTTTGTAAAAAAGTTTTATAAATTCTAATCCAACCAATAATCACAATTTTATTACAACTGTTGTGAAATGTCGTTGAGCAAAATAACATTTGATATTAAATTGAATAGGCTCCATGTACAAAACTGGTATTCAGTTGCACTCGTTTAGACTGGAAGCCGACCCCAACATAGTTGGGAAAAGGTCAAAAGGCAGATTATTTTTTTATTAAATCGTATAGGCTTTCTGAAAAGAGAAACCAGGCAAATCCATTACAATTCATATATGTAGTGAGTGGGAAGATTCTTGTAAGCATCATGATTGAGAAAACCGGTATGGTGCTAGAACCAAACATTCAAACAATCATACATGTGACATAGTAGGCTTATGGTGTAAATGTGTAGGTATATGTAAGTTTTATTTACCTTACAAGCTTCAGGAGAATTAGATTTGCTTCCATAGCACATTTGAGTGGTATAGTTAATTCCCTCTTTTAATGTGCGATTTGGACGGTAATTATATGCAGTCTTACACTCTTCCTCGGTGAACTTGTCCAAGTAGATCTGAAAATGAACAATGAGTCAGTAGTCATAGCCAAACAAAGGGCTCGTAGCTACGCTTGCCTACCCTGCCCTACAACTCTTTGGAATGGGCAACTAGCTTCATCTTTCTGAATGACCCGCTTTATTCAATAAGTTGCATTCTGAGCTAAAGACCTTTAAAAAAGTGGGTGTTATAAATCAATTATAACACCCACTTTTTTAAAGCAAAATTAAAAGCCTATTTCTTAGAGAAATGTCAGTATAATGGATCGGAATTAATGTCATACATTAATAAATTCATTATATTTTATTTTTTACATTTTTGTTAATTTGACATTACATAATTTAGAACCATTTGCCGACATTTAATATGTCTTTTATCATTATATTCAAAACTGTTTGACACTTTATTTGAATGATAACTCATAATTCATAGTTGTATTTTGTTTTTTTTGTAATTGTATGTAAATTGCATGCCTGGATTCATCACGATGTAAATTGTTTATGAATAAAATAAATTAAATAAAATTCTTTGACAATTCAAAAGTGCCCGTCATTGGTTTAATTGAAATAAATACTTTGCGTTTGCCAAGATCAGTCTGTGGTTGAGTGACCATCCATTACATAATAGAGACCCCTCCGTGCCTCAGAAAGCAGGTTAAGCCGTCGGTCGCGGCTGCCATTCGTAGATCTTGAGACTGACAATCAGCCTTACAAAGGGGTATGTTGTTTCTCAGCAACTGGATTGTGGAGGTCAGATAGACAGTCACTCCATGTAAAATACTGGTATTTAGCTGCATCCGGTTAGACTGGAAGCCGACCCCAGCATAGTTGGGAACAGGCGGCAGATGATGGTATTAGTCAGCCCTGGACTTCTCTAGACTGAAGATGATGAAGACCTACCGTCTGAATCGTGTCAGCCATTTCAATATAGGATTTCGATTTCGGATCTCTCCATGTTGTGGTGACAGCGATATCAGCGTCAGCCTCTTCTACGTGAAGGCAAGCTGGCAGCACGTTTATCTTTAATTGAATCCTGAAGCAAAAGTAATATGTAAGGATCGTAGCAAGTGGCGTTCTGCAGCCGCGATGGGTCGCCCCATGGGGGCAGCCAGAAATTACAGAACGCCAAGCGTGAGTTTATGTATGTAATCCTGAACTGTTTAGGTATTATACCAGGATTTTTTAAACTTGATTTAAAAGAGTGTCCATGGAGTTTCTTGTCCTTTTTCTCCTTAGAAACCTACACTTTGGAACGGGCAACTAGCTTCAACGTTCTGGCAAACTCAACGAGTCCTTGACAATTCAAAAGTGCCTGTAAATGTTTTAATTTTAATAAATTCTTCTAGTTAGATTTTTAACTATAATGTTTCGATAACATGGTTGGCGCAGTGGTTAAGCGATTGACTGCTGCGTTGCGTGTCGCGGGTTCGATTCCCGCACGGAACAAATATTTGTATGACCTACAATTAGTTGTTCCGGGTCTGGCTGTTTGTGTATGTGAGTTTAAATGATTGTAAACGCACCCACAATACAGGAGAAATTCCTAGTGTGAGGCAATGTTTAAAAAAATAATAATAATAGTGTCGTAGCGTCGTGTGACGGACGGTTGAGCTGCCTATGGTAGGTTTGAGTTCCGATTGACTGAGGACTGCCAGGTCAGTTCAACACAAGGCTACATTGGCTATTTCTTTAAAAGTTCATTTCCTGACGTTGCCCTTGACATTATTTGATTCACATAATATGCTACCGTTACTAATGAATAGATTACCATGTGGACGGAGCAATTACAAAAAAAAGTGGCCAAGTGCTTTTCGGTCCATGCACAATTATTGAACTTATCCCAAGAACAAACTTAACATTGTATAGTTGAAAAACACGTTCTCCCGTGCATTCCAATTACAAATGTGAGTTTGTGCGCACAACATTGACAGATTTGCCACGTTATTTAAACCATAGACTTCTTATAAACTGTAAACTATAAGAATAGAACTATTTTCAAAGTTTTAGTCTCAGTAGTTTCGGAGATAAGGGAGGGTAATGGTAAATTTTCATCTTTTTTCTTAAATAACTATAAAACTATTTATTTTAAAATTATAAAAAAATATATGATTGGGACTTTCATTTGATATGTCACACGGTACAGTTTGCAAAACTTCTTTTTTTAATTTTCTTATTTGCCTCTTAAAAGTGATAAGTGACCCCCATATTGTTTGGGTCACGGAAATTCATATGCGTATCAAATTTTAACTGGATTCGGAGTAAATCGGCTGTGACAGACGAACAGACAGACAGACACACGAAATAAGCGTACGGAACCCTAAAAAAATAACTGCATGCAATTAATTTTAATTTCGGAAGTCGGTGGGAAAAAAAGAAAATTATAAACCAAAGACACCGACTTCCGAAATTAAAGTTATTTTTCACTTTGTAGTGTTTTTTTTGGAAGTCGGTTGAAAAAGTTTTTATTACCTGCTGTGTAACAGTAACAGGAAGTTATTATAACATCATCCACGTAGACTAATTGCAAAAAATACGTATTATTGAAGCTAACTCAAAAACTATTCAAGCTAAGTTAATAAAATTTATGGGACTACCGCGCAGGCTGCCTCTACCAAATATAATATAATTTTCAAAATCGGTCCTCAATCGACGAAAAGATCGATGGATATGCATAAAAAAAATAAAAAAAACACTCCTCCTTTTTGGAAGTCGGTTGAAAAGATATGTTAGGGTCGTAGCAGGTAGCTTTCTGCACTCTGCCTACATCTATGGGAAAAGTCGTGAGTTTATGGTGCAAATTTCTATAGGCTTGTAATTTAATCGACTCTCTAATAATTCCCATTTTGCGCTCGTGTGCCTCCTTTTGTAAATAATTCCTATTTTGGGGTCCGCAAAATTGTTAATAGTTGGCCCCCAAAATAAGATCTTACTTAACTTGGATGTAGCGCTTGCCAGCTGCTACCGCGGCACCGCTTGCCAGCCGCTCGGCTCGCACACGGTTGGTCACAGTTCTAACCTAACCTAACCCATTTGGTGGGGGGCCCGAGCTTAGTTACTGCGACCAACTGTGAGAAAAGGCCAGGGGGCTTACTCTTCAAACTAATTCCAATTCCAATCTAAAGCCAATACGATGCCAATGTGAATTTTGCAGTCACGTGATTCGGTACTCTTGAAAACAATATTGTCAACATTGGATTGTAATTGGGATTGCCTCGCGATTATTTTGTTACACATGAAGTTAGCTATGTTACGCCCCGCAATAGTGTTGATCAACTCATTACGATAAACTTGTAATAGCACTTTAAAATGCTTTATCCTTTAAATAGCAAGACTAATAAATAAATATGATATAAATAGTTGTTGAATTGATTAATTGTAACGTATTAAATTCATTTGGACGTAAGAACATGATTAAAAATCATAAAAGTAACCATGACTTTGGCTGTATGCGGTATGGTCTTTGCCATACTACAAAAAAAAGGGATGTCAACTGATTTTAGAAATAAGAAGTGAATTTGATAAGCAAGTTTGTTTAGATCATTAAATTATTGTTCGCGTGGTTTCTCTTTAGTAACAATAATTTGATTGTCCTTTCAAGTTACTTAACTAATATTAAAGTTGTATGCAAGTGGTAAGGAAATATACAATCATACTATACTTACTTTATATTTTAAAGTAATGTTTTACTTGATTAAATTTGATTAATTGCATTCTTTGCATAACATCCAAATATCCCCTATTCCTGGCATGTCACACAATGACGCAATACCAGTATCATCCACAAGTAAGTCTTTATTCGAATTTACTTAGGAATGTTTAAATATTTTGAATAAGCAGTCCATCAGTTACACAACCCAACATAAGTGTGTAACATTGAAGTGTTTTGGGACTAATCACATTTGGCTAGCAACCGACCTTGAGCGAGTCGGACCACGTCCCATAAAGGGTTTCGTAGTTGGGATGGATGGAAACAAACTTAACTTTGTTGTTGAAAAACATGTTCTCCCATATATACA
This sequence comes from Xanthia icteritia, assembly GCA_949128155.2. NCBI lineage: Eukaryota > Metazoa > Arthropoda > Insecta > Lepidoptera > Noctuidae > Xanthia > Xanthia icteritia. The sequence goes on along the minus strand of OY855862.1, from coordinate 3,547,767 downwards.
TCGAAATTCTCCAACTGCATACATATGCAGTTGGAGAATTGACTGAGTGAATAATAGAAAGATGTGGTAAAAACAAAAAAAAAAATTGCTCTTTCTATAATTTGCTTTAAATTAGTCTTCATTCATAGAAAACGCTTTGTTCGTATATCGCATCATCTGACGCTCATCTCGTCTTTTTTTCAATGGTTTTTAATGGGAATTATCTAAAACACTGTACATTACTACTAATCGTGTCATATTATACACATAATACTTATTGAAAACCATATAAAACGCAATACAATTTCTAAAAAGTTACACTTTTGCTATTGGAATAATCACAATCAACAAACAATCCCAACGCAATACCGGCGCAATATACAGCTGTCAAATAAAGTCGAGAGTAGCGCGCGAAGCCCGATCCCGATTCCAGTTAGTTCCCTAAAATGGACCCAATTTAAACACAATGTGGCGCTAGCGTCGAACTCAAGAGTACGAAATATCATAATTCCAATGTCGATAGATCGGAATTGAAATCAAGAGTAAGCCTGCTGAAAGTTAAAAAGAGTGAAAGAATTCAAAATAGTGTGCTTAATAATAATAAGCGCAAAAATTTTGAGGTTCATTAATTTAAAAAAGTATCCATCATTAGAAGGTCAATAAGTTTTTAGAGCATCAGTTATATATTTCCCGTTTCTATACTTACCATGTCACTGTCTCAATTAGTGCGATGTCGTGATATCTACTAGGAGCCTTGTAGTCTGGGTGTGGGATGAATCTCTTCACCTCATGAGTCTGCCAGGCAGTTGGGTAGTCTGAGCGTTTCTCAACATACAATGCGATGAATTTCAGGTCACCACTGTGAATGTTTTTGGAAGAATGTTAAATGGTCTGTTCCAAAAGTTTATGATGAAAATGTAAACAAATGAATCAGAGAATGAACTTCTGGATGCCAATTTGTAGTGCCACTTACAAAGCTTGCCGCTTTGATTTGATTATTCGAATACTTTAACTTGTTTACTTTAACTTGTTGGGTAACTACATTTTTGAGCCGTTCGGGGTCGAATCGCTCGGGTATGGGGTCCGACTGCGAAATTTCGAAATTTCTTAGCCGACTGGTCGACACTTCATGTGGGCCGGCTTATTCTTTGGCCAAAGAATAGGGAAGATGCCCGGGTCAAAAAAATAAACTATTTAAACCGTAATCGCCAGGTAGATAAAAAAAAAAAATTTTGGACGCGTTTATGATAACGTAAAAAATGAAAAAATACGTGTCCGTAATTTTTTATAATCTACAAGACGGACCAAAACATTTTTTTTAGTCATCATCCCTATTATCATTGCTATTCAACGTCACAATGCTGCTCTACCATGAGTTGCCATCGAAAACTGTGGGTTCACATATCTCCACAAAAAAATGGGGACCAAACAATGTTTGAGCTCGTTATCGGTCAACTTGAGCGACACGATCTCGACGAAATCTCAGACATCATTCTCCATCCACCGGAAAAAAATCGTTACGACGCACTGAAGAAGCGGTTGTTCCAGGTTTATGAAGAATCCGAGCAACGAAAAGTACAGCGATTACTACCCGAAATGGAACTCGGCGACTTGAAACCATCGCAGTTGTTAAGTCGCATGAAGAATCTCGCCGCCGACAACATGCTGCGTATTATGTGGACCAACGATCTACCACAATCCGTACGAGCAGTCCTCGCCGTCAGCGATAGCATCGCGAAACACTCCGATATCCACGAGCTGGCGATGATTGCAGACAAGATCCTCGAGCAGGCGCAACCACATGGTGCTATTGCTGCAGTAGCCACAAAACCTAACGCCCATGTACCTACATCGATCGAGGAGAAAATCGACATGCTCACAAAAGAAATCGCAGAACTCAATGCAAGTCAATCAAACCATTACCATCGCAGACCATTCAGCAGATATGGTTCAAGATCACGTTCGTCAAGTAGGCCCAATCAATATCGCGCACAGCGCAGTAATACGCCCCGACGAGCCGAACAAACAGGAATCTGTTTTTACCATCGGAAGTTTGGTATACAAGCTCAACGATGCACACGCCCATGCCATTATGAAGACCCAAAGACGACCTCGGAAAACTAAAACCTGCGTTGGCTGAGGCGGCAACCGGCGCAAGAACACTATCACACCGTCTATTTATCACCGACAGGAACTCACGTCTATCGTTCTTGATCGACACCGGCGCAAACATCTGTCATACCGAAGAAAGCCGGTATGAAAGCTGCACCTGCAAGCTTTTGCCTATATGCGGCCAACAATACTACTATTTTGACATACGGTGAGAAGACGCTCGAATTGGACCTGAAACTACGAAGACCATAACGCTGGAAGTTCGTCCGCCAACACAGCTAACGCTTCACTTACGGTTAGATGGAGCCTCAATACATATATATTGAGGCTAATACATATATATTGTGGCACGGCGCGCAAGCACTGCGTCGACGCGACACCACACTGATTGATGGTGTACTAGACTCAACAATTCTCGACTTACCGACGTATGCTTTGATTTATTTAATTAATATATTATGTATGTAGGTAGTCGCTAATTATTTTGTAAATATTTTTGTATATAAAAAGTTAAAGGTTAAGTTTAGCAATAAAATTCATTCGCATCTCAATCGTCTTTCACTCCGGGACTCCTACCTCAACAAAACCAAGACAGAGCGCTGTCAACCAGTGATAGAAGTGAAGCCGGTTTCGTAAACATGTGCGCACTTTGTGTGGTGTAGTTTGATTGTAGTCTCATTGTAAATGTGTGCGTGTGACCCTATCTCTATATCTATGCATAGCGGCGGTGTAGTTTTGACATGTGTATTGTTCACAGCGCTCTGTCTTGGTTTTATATTTGGTCTGAGGTTTACAATATTATAATAGAAAATTTTGTAAAGGAACTTATTTTGATTTTTTTTTTAAAGTCGTTAGTCTCCAAATTTAGCGTCCACTAACATATTCCATGCTAAATAAGCTCTTCCAGACATTATTTTGACTTTAATAGACTCAAAAACGTACATAATTTTAATGTAAACATGTTTCACACCTCAAAATGCTAGTGAGTTACGTAACTACTATCGCAAGCGTATTTTTCGATAGCGTCTGTCGAATTAGTGACTCATGGTGCCGTTTTGTATGGTGACAGCTGAAAAACGTCAGTGACTATCGAATAGATTACGTTCGGTTTCTTACCTATCGAAATCTATAGTGCTCTTGGTACGAATTTCAATTCTTTCTGTGACCGCTAGGGGCGCTGTACAATTACTTTCATATAATTCATATACGGAGACGCTAGCGAGTTTTGACACCATCGAAATCTATTTGATTCACGTTAATACGCTAGCGAGTTTAACGCTAGCGAGTAAGTTTTCGATGGCAACTCATGGTCTAGGCTGGGCGCGTTTCCGGATAACAGCGATGCGGAAAAATAGTTCGACGCCTAAGTGTCCTTTTGTTTTTGTATAGTTGGGTAGTCAATTAATTTAGTACCCAGTGTAAATAGTTAGTTGTATTAAATATTGTTTAAGATATATTCAAAAGTACCTCCATAATTTAGATTCGTAGGATTTAAAAGTATTTTATGTTAAGTATAATTATGTATTTAATCAGATATTTTTGAAACAGACTTTAGGTTAGCTTACACCTGTGTAGTATAACTGTTAACATGAGCAGCGGTCAGGATGAATTTATCGCTGACGATGGAGCCTCCAGCTAGCCACTTAGCCGACGCCAAGTCGTCACCGTAACCCAGCATTGCCTGGTGATGAGAAACAAAGAGATCTTATAAAGCTGTAGTTGTATAACCCTAATATGCACACAAACTTGAGAACTCAAGTTGCAGTGACAGACTGCAGCGACACTACTGGTGATGTGATTCTACGGAAACACTTACGTAGATCGACATTGCCGCCTGTTGCCGTTTTAGATATCAGTTGTGCGAGATATGTTTAATTTTTTTAAATTCCTAGTCTCATAAAGAAGCTGGGCGAGCCTATTACCATTAATCGAATCGTTCGAATCGTTTATTTTTGTTTTTAACCGAGGAGGAGGAGCCTAAAAGGGGGACGTGATAAATTCGGATGTTTATTACATTATATTTTATTTTTTATGTATCGGGCATAACTCCGTCATACAAATATTTACGGATTTGCAAAATATTGTTTTTATTTGAAAGGGTATATTTGCGAGGTGGTTTCATTAGTCAGGATCTGATGATGGGTTCATGGGGAAATCGAGGGAACTCTTCAAATATTATAGCGATTTGGGTATTTTTTTATTATAACTCGTGCAGTTTCTCTCGGAAAGCACCATTTGGTGAAGTGAAACTGATGATGAAGATCACAGGTGGCCACCGGAACTACTCAATAATAGTTAATTAATAATTTCACGGGTTGCGATTCGATTACTTTAATATGGTTACCAAGGAATTTATGCTCGTCACAATGAATATGGAGAAGTGGACCTGATGGTGAACTACCAAGAGAACTCCTCAACGATTAACGTCCCTGCATCGGGAAAAGCAATATTTTGTAAAAGGTGATGAGCAGTTGACATTAGCCTATAGTAACTTAGCTAAATTACAAACTGACCCACTATAAAGTGAGAAATCAATTTACATAAAACCATCGATTTCCAAAAAAACACTAGAAAGTCAAATTATCTTAAATTTCGAAAGTCAGTGGCAAATGACACTGACTTTCGAAATTTAATTAATTAATTTTTTTAAATTTTAAAATATTTTTACAGTGTAGTTTTTTTTTTTTTTTTTGTTATAATAATAACGTTATATTATGTCTAGTTACTGATACCCGTCACGTCAGTGGAGGTTCACTAGCTTATTTAGTTTGACCTTGTATTAGGCGGTCAACAGGGTGGCAGTGGGGCTGACCAACCAGGGTGCACCCCACGTATAGTTGAGTACCTTCACTAGTGGAGGCAATTTTAAAATTACATACCTGGTGAGGATATTCACTAATATAGTCTATATATGGGTTGGATCTCAGGACCCATGTAGAGAATTTTTGGCATTTCTTCTCCTCATTAAAGTTCTTGCTGATTTCAGAGCAGGTTTCACACCCAATGGAATACGGAAGTCTGTCTCGGTAGTAGAAACAATCTGGAATATTTTGATATAAATCGGTTATCAAATAACCCTCCTCTTTTGGCTTCACCGTAGTTTGGTAAGTACTTAGGTGTAGGTAATCTCTTTAAGTTAGTTTTTTACTTAAAACGGTTGTATTTCACAAAAGATAAGGCAGAAGTGTATACGACATTTTACTAGTTATGTTTAAGTAAAGTGTAAAAATTCTAATAGTAAAGCCCAATAACACTTTGCCCGACCTGGGGATCGAACTCAGGACCCCTTGCTCAGCAATGATGCTCTTGCATCCTAAACTAACTAGGCACAAAGCAAGCAAGCCATAATCAGCCTATAATGTGTCCACTGCTGGGACACAGATCTCATCTCGCTGAGAGGGAGTGGGCCGTAATCCACCACGCTTCTTCGAATTTATTATTCTAGGAAATGCTGGTTTCCTCTCGATTTTTTCCTTCTCCGCTTTGAGAGCAATAATGATAAAATAACTTACACAAAGTAAAGCGCCTGTCCTGGTTCGAACCTATAACCTAAAACTCGTTAGTCACGGTCAATACCGATGGGCTACCATTGCTCTCAGAAGGGAGGAATTCAAAATCAATAATTTCCAGGAATTGGATTTTGGAGATCAGTTGACTGTTGCCGAATAATTACTCAGGATTAGCAGCATTGGTTGAACTGAAATCTAGCCCCCACCATACCATAAGATCACACCTGTAATCCTCGAAGAGTTAGGCAGAGGTGTACCTATAGTGCATCCACAGTTCACCAGTTATGTTTAATTCTCATGTAATAGGGGGCAAGGCTCCAACATGGCTGGGAAAAACGTAAGATTTAAAGCAAATAGAAAATGAAACTTACTGTCTTTAGCCTTAGAGCCATCCTTCGAATAGAAACCAGTGGTTGGACTCATCACTACATTTCTGAAAAGGAAAGAAATAGATGAAATATGTCGATCATAATATCAGCATATGTGACGTACAGAGACGTAACGAGCTTTAGCCTACAACGTGCCCACTGCTGGGACGTAGGCCTCTTCTCTGTGGGAGGGAGTGGGTCGTAATCCATCACGCAGGCACAGTGCGGGTTGGTGGAAGTCGCAATATGTCTTCGAATTGGTCTTTTTGACTTTACTTTTTTCCCTTCAGCATCCTAGTGTAGTACGGACTTTCATATACTTAGGAGGCCATCTTAATACTGGCTTTGTTACCACTGACATTGGGTAAGGAATACGCTGAACAGAAGTGTAAAATGAGTGAAAGGCAGGTCGGATATGAGTGGAATCGCCGGGAGGGGACGCCCCAGAAGGTGGAACTTATAGTGACCTTATGGGTGATGGTCTTCAGAAAGCTCAGGTGCGTAGTACTTGGAACCGGCGAGCGTGTATGCCTAGATGTATGAACGTAAACGAGGCAAAAGGAGTATGTAAGGATCGTAGCAGGTGGCGTTCTGTAGTTTCTGCCTAGGCTCACAGGAAGAAAGCGTGAGTGTATTTAAATGTAAAACTGTAGCTACCTAGTATCATTGTCTAGTTTGTAGTCTGTGCAACAGACTATAGTCACATCGCCTTTTTTGGAACAAACCTGAAATTAAAATAAAATAGTTTACGGAGGATGGTAGATAAGGTAGCCCGCGAAATTCAAATTTTCAATACATTTTTTTGCAATTTACGACTCAGTATTAAGTTGTATGTTGATCAAAATATGATTCGCGAGACTTACGAACTGTTATTATAATTATTATCATTAAAATCATCAATAACAATTTTCTAAATGTAAGTTGATTAAAAATATGTCAATTTTATGAAAATATATTTCGTCCCAATTATGAAAAAGAATGCTTGTAACTCAGACCAAATATAAAACCAAGACAGAGCGCTGTCAACGGTGAAGTGAAGCCGGTTTCCTAAACATGTGTGCACTTTGTGTGGTGTAGTGTCATTGTAAAAGGTTGTAAATGTGTGCGTGTGAGCGTGTATGCAGAGTGGAGGTGTAGTTTTGGCATGTTTCACTGTATTGTTCGCAGCTCCCTGTCTTGGTTTTTTATTTGGTCTGAGGCTTGTAGGTATATGAACATAGGCTGGAGATAAATGAAATCGTTATTAAACTTGTAGATAATGTGCAATTAAGCAAAATAAAATCTGATTTTACTTACGATGTGAGGTTCCAAGGTCATAGTGGTCAGACATTCCGTCTCTTTCACACATGTTCCTTTGACTCCATCCAACTCGCAAGCAGTTCCTTAAATCATATCAATCAATCAATCTGCCGCCTTTTCTCAAACATATGGGTTGGTTTCCAGTCTAACCGGATGCAGCTGAATACCAGTATATTATCCATGTAATACTGGTATTCAGCTGCATCCGGTTAGGCTGCCTATCTGACCTCCACAATCCAGTAACAGGGTAATACGATACCCCTTGGTAAGACTGGCTGTCAGACTTTCGGGCTTCTGACGACCCGTGACGACTGACAAAGATCAGTCGGGACCAACGGCTTAACTTGCTTTCCGAGGCAAGGAGGAGTCTATGTAAAGATGGTCACCCATCCACAGGCCGACCCCAGCAAGCGTAGCTTAACCTGATGGATCGACCCCTGCGGCTGTTATTACTTAGCCACGAGCTCCTCCTCCTCTTATCCTTAACCCATATATAGGAGTTATTTCACCTCCTTTGATATATATTTATTTATTTTATATTGATTTATTTATTTATATACAGGCATGGTAATGGAGAATGTCGGTCCGTGACCATAGTTCGGTCCCTACGGCCTACAATAATTAATTGGACATTTCGTCCATTCATTCCAATTCGTGTTCATTCATGAGTTTGGTTTTATTTCATTATTTCGGTGATTTTAAATCAAAAATCACTATCAATATCAATCATTATTTATGTATTTTCATGTAAAATACATAAATAATGATTGATATTGATAAAATTCTGTCATTTTCCATGGAAAATGACAGAATTTAAAACCTTTAAGCCTGAATTAGATTACAAAATTATTGACATAAAATTATAGGGCGACTTTTTTGTGTCATTTTGTAATGTAATTTTGGCTTAATTATCTTCCAAGTTTCGTTTAAAAAAAAATCTGAGCTACGATTAGCTTTAAACCACAATCTCATCAACAGAACGCAGATAAATACCTACATCAGAACTAATTCTGATGTAGGTATTTATCTGCTATCTGTTGATATCGTTGATGGACGCCGCGGCAGTCTCGGATTTCCACTAACGATACACTTTCTATCACTTAGCATAGTTAACATTTGTTATTTTGGTAAAATACCGTAAATTTATTTTAGCACCTTTTTCAGAAGCACCCTTAGTCCTGAGTTCTTGACCCACATTAGATGTATTTAGATCCTGAGGCCTCCCACGACCTTAATGTGCGAGGATGCCTGGCTGACCACCTTGTACCTGATACTGACAGTGTTTTTACAAGCACTATGGTGGACACTAACACAAGTTGTTAAAGCATTATCTATCCGGTGGACACGAGATGTCCTTAGTAACGCTACCTCCACGTTACTAGCTGGATGAGAATCTGCCAGAGAGGCACGTGATGCCCTTAGCGATGTTACTGTAGATAGCTAGCTAGTATGCGCCTGTCAACATTACCCCTCCAGCGAGGACGCGATGCTCTCAGTAACGTAATTTCCATGTTACTAACTGGATAAGAAACTACCAACTGATGTTATTCTACAACACGAACGTTGGTATGTTCTCATCATTTTGTAATTTAAAACAATAAAGCAAAATTGTGTCATTTTGTATTTCATTCTGTGATACAATGGCTGATGACAAATGATTAATAGACCAAACCCCTACAAAGTATTATTCCATGTTTATATTTATTCATTAGGCATATGCCTTACTCCCAGATTCCCCTAAACTGAGGTAACAACGGATTGAGATATTCCAGAAACAAATTGCACTATCTATCATAGGGAGAACAATTACTGATCCTATGCTTACAAAAACATAAGACATACACAAACTGTTCACTGACTCGGTTGATGCAACAAATTACGTGACAATGTCAATGTTCACTTCCACGAAACTAAAACCAGAACAAAAGTAATATCTAGAGATGATATGATAGAGGTTTTAGTTCGGTAGAATTGAACATCTATCTATTGAACATCTATCTATCACTTAGGGCTACCTGCAAGATATTTTCTTTTATCAGATAACCAATAAAGGGTTCACTATATAAGGTCTCATTAAAATAGATGGACAAACTTTTAGAAATCATTCAGACCAACAAAATAAGGACAATGGTAAAAAAATAACAAGACAAACGCATTAGATACTTACAAGAAAAATAAATCTGCTAACGAAAATACACTAAAAATGTTGGTTACCCAATGCCATTTATTATTTTAGGTCAAAATAAAATAAGTTTATTCAGTGTTTTTGTTTGTTTGAATATATTTGGTTAGACGTACTGAACGCTTTGTTAAAATTCGTCCATCTATTTTAACGGGACCTTATATACCAGGGGCGATGACTCCAAACAACTCGATTCCTGCCGGCTTCCCTTCAGAAATTCGGGAACACTACCACTCTATCGTCATTGAATAATCATACACCATAAAATTAAAACATTACAAAACGCCTACACATTTTTTTTTGTCTTTATGTCCCAACAACAAAACATTTTGCTCTAAAATAACTCGTAGGCGCGTCCGGCTTATTGTGAATTCAACTTCTATAGTAAAATAAAGTCCACTTGACGTCACTTCGGTCACGTGACACCGCTGTTTCTTAGTAGCCGGGTAAGCCGGTCTGTGCCGAGTTACGATGTAATACGCATGCGCGTCGTGAAACGAAAATGAATGAGCTATTGTTCGGTCAGTTCGCTCAGTTGTTCGTTTGTTGTCGTTGAATTTCGTAATGCGTTCGGCTCGGAGTTCGGACATCATACATTCATCATTCGATTGACATTATGTGTGGCTGTTTTTTGATGTAATCGCATTAGAACCATATAATTTGTACAAATTAAGTAGTTAATTTGCATTTTGTTCGCTCCGTATGAATTGAATTCATTAGTTTATTATTGTAGGTATAGAATAGTGATTGAGATAGTGTTTATGTGTTTTGAGTTTAGTGAAAGAAAAGATCGTTGTAATTGGGTATTTTGGGTAAGTAGATAGTTTAATAAGTTGAAATTATATATTTAGAGTAGTTTTGAAAAGTAATTAGTACGATCAGTAGAATTAGGATGGCGGCATTAATAGTTTTATATTGTTGCTTGACAGATTATTTACTTTGTGAGGCTGTTGCCTCACAAAGTAAATAATCTTTATGCTTTTCAAGGTTGAGCTTTGAAAATAAGAAACACATAATTAAGTTAGGCCGTGCTCGTCCAGATATGATTATAAATTACAAACGACGTGATGGTTTTTTTCAAACATTTTAATGTTTCCCTTTACGATAAATATCCATGGCTGACTGGCAGTTGTAAATTAAATAAAATGTATTGTTTTCCATGTTTACTTTTCTCAGATTCTAGTAGTTTATGGAATAAAGGGGTTTTACAGATATTAATAATCTGACGAATTCAACCAAAAAACATGTTCAGACTGAAAAACATATTCGTAGCTGTTTAGAGTTACATGAGTTTGGGACTAGTAGGATAGAATCATTTTTCGCTAATTCTCATGAAGCTCATAATAGAAAAGTAGATCGAAATAGGAATTTAATGAAACGGTTTATTGACACCGTTATTTTGTTAGGTAAACAAGAAGTAGCTATTCGCGGGCACGATGAAGGTCCAAATTCAAGTCCAAAGTAACTATATCGAAACTTTGTTATATCTGAGCAAGTGATACAGTAATGGACTCGCATTTAGAACTATGTTCTTCAGTTCAGAACCATGTCTTTTCTGGTCTCTCTAGACGTAATTGGAAAATTTTCGCTGGATTTATTTTTTATTCGACAATCATGTCTTTTTTAAAGACTATTTGAAAAAAAAACAAGATTCCTCGGCTTTTATGTCTAAAATAATTATTGACAGTAAGAAAATATAGTTTATTATCCAGATATGAGATATTTTTTCTCTAGATCAATTATTATTACTTGAATTATAAACGAAATAAGAAGTTATGTTTGTGTAGTGATTTTTAGTTCTGCCATTTGGCGATAGATGGTGTTAAATTCAGTTAACGAAAGAATTATTTTAAAATAAATAATCAATGTTTACTTTATTCATAAGTAAGCAAAGTTAGACCGGATCCGACTCTGCTTCGGCTTCCCTCTCATAAAGACTGACACTTCGCCGCTGTTATATACATTGTCGGAATACTTCCATATTAGAACATTCATACTTTAACTGTATTGACTAAATGACTAGTAGTGAGTAGTGAGTGACAATTACCGATACAAGATTTTATACCAAGCTCCCCTGATTATTTATTTGTCAAAAACAGGACTGCCATAAATCATAATACCTAAAGATACCACCGTAAACGTATCTAAATGTTGGAGATGGAAATTAACCATGGAGAACACCTGACAAACTGATGTGAAATGCTAGGTTCGATTGTTAAGTAATTTTTACACGAAACATGTGCCTTGAAATACCTATGTAAGTTGAAATATTAGCGATCTTAGTCGTATTACAAAACAACAGGCCTGTATTTCTCAAAGGGCCGGGCAGAGATGTTTAAACATTTATTAATACACTAATTATACGTTTATCTCCTTTTTTAAATTATTTTTTGTAAAAGTATCGATTTTTCAGAACATCGATTTCATCGGTCAAAAACGGCCTCTCCTCTTGTAGTAAATAGTTATTAAGAATCATGGTGCAAGTTTACCACTAAATCAACTAGATAGCGCTAGGGTCTAATCGATTAAACAATACTTTTATTTCTTAGAATGTGTGTAAATAATAAATATAATAAACTTACAATTCTAACTCTAAATAATAATAAAGAAACTTAATTCAAGTTGTTGATGAGCAGCGGTGCCAACTGAGAAAGATAAAAAGAACGCTTAGGTTTTTCGGTTGGCAATATGGCTTCTTTTAAGTAGCGACTAGAGTCGGCAACACCTAATTTTGGTTAATTTAATAAATAAAACGCAATGACTCGCTTAGGAAAAGGATCTAGTGTAAAAATTAAATGTTTCACGATTATGTGGAACTAAGAACGCTGTGAGTATTCATTTTATCTGAATGCACACACTGTGTAATCTATGTGCGTTTAGAATATCATCCTGACTTTTTCTTTAACAGGGGTCCTTATATTATATTAAACTACCTTCTGACCGCGACTTTGTCCGAAAGCCTTAACCTTCCTCAAGAATTGGGCTATCCAATGCGAAAAGAATTTTTAAATCCGAATGGTAATTCCGGAGATTACCCCCTACATACAAAAAAACAAATAGAAGTAGAATATAAAATGGTTATCTCTTCATTGACAACGCCAGCTCAATGTGTATTACTCGAATTTGGAAGATGGTCTGAGTTAATCACAGCATATCAAAGACACAAGCAACAGGTTCCGAATGCAGATGTCCACGCGGTGCTGATGCTACCAATACAACCGCACAGGCTGACGATACTAGATGTGACAGAATACTTCTGGATTGTTGGTTATTAAGGATAATTTAGTAGTCCTCTTAATGTAAGTTCTGCACATCTACTTGTATTCGTCGGGAAGATTATCTGTGCTGTATTAGCTGTATTTGTGTTAGTGATTAAATTAGTTGAGAAGACCAAGTGAAAGACTATACTTTAATCAAAACCTCATGAGAGTGAACCCCTAATATTCTAATGCATCTATCCACTGAGTAAGTTGGTGAATAGGAAAAACTAACCTTGCAACATGACATTGTAATAACGTTCTATCAGAATATTATTCAACGATTAATTCTTGTTTTTGAGTGTTTTTTTCCAATATAAAGTGAAACTTAGTGCTTATGAATGATAATCATTGTTATAGTGTATGGATAACATAGTCATTAATTACGATTATGAATTTTATTTTTCGATTTGTTACGTAGACGTTCATACAAAGTTATCGCGGCATATATAATGAGAAACGTCAAATCGGGCTTCTTGGATTGTCGCAAGATTAGTTACGACAGCGCCATTTTGATAGTTGTATTTTATTATATATTTGGAAAATATTGAAGCTGACATAAATGTAAAAGACGCAGATCCACTACTGTGTGCGTAACCTCTCCGTGCGCAGCAGTTGAATTGCACCTTTAACGTAATGCGATTACGGTATGAATTGTTACGTTTAAGATTTAATAGAAAAACATGTTGTCACTGTGGTTCTATCAAATAGTCAAAAAGTGCATTCCGAATTTTAAGTTTCGTAAGTAATAAAAAATAATTTGAATACAAAATAACCTTCTTCCTTATTCAGATCACAGAGAACGACACTGAAACTGACACACAGACACAATACAATATATTTATACATGTCTACGAAACACGCGCTTGGCATGAACGCTGAGCTTCGACTGAAGATATTTAGTCCACGTTTGCACGGACATAAAAATATTTACACTGGATTTTCAACTCTCGGTTTTGAGCCGAGCGTTGAGAATCCAGCAGAGTGCATCCCAGCGCGTCGGAAAGACACACTGTTAGATTTACGAAAAAAATTGCTGAACATACATAGCCCATCTTGATGTAAACGTTTAGCTGTAGGTAAATTGTTTTGAATTAAGCCTCTCCCCCACAGGCGCGTTGTTATCGCGCGATAATAACGCAAGCGTTATTGCGATATCTGTTTTCAGTACATTTTGTATTAGGACGGCCACAAAGTTACACACTGCTGCGATAATAACGACGCAATAGAAGTAGGACGCTTGCGTTCCTCCGTCCTGCGATATTCTGATATGTGTTCTTAGAACATTTTGTATTAGGAGTAGGACGCATGCGATCTTACACACACCTGTGTTAATAACGCTAGTACGTTGTAGTGCGGGCGAGAGGTCTGTGGTGTAGGTTAGCTTAGAAATATTGGACGATTAAAACGCAGCTGTGTGCAAGGAATCGGGACGCATTATCGCAATAACGCTTGCGTTATTATCGCGTGATAAAAATGCGCCTGTGCTGGACAGGCTTTATCTTATCTAAATGTTTTTCCGCTTATAAACATGTTTTATAAGATGACATTTGTCTGTAGGTACTACCTACTGTTGTCTTTAAAAGATTGCTTTTAACGATAAGACCGCCCAATGTGTCAGCATACGTAATATATATACATTTATATCTATAATTTGTATGGTGTATACAATCAAGATTAAATTATATTCTATTGTAAAGGCCGTCTCGTCCCCGCGTCAATCTTACCTATTGGATCATCATCTGTTTGGTTTTACTGCAACTAATTGGGGTCGGCTTCTAGTCTAACCGAATGTACTTGAATACCAGTTTTTGGAGCGACTGCCTATCTGACCTCCACAGCCCGTTTACTGGTAAGACTGGTTGTCATACTTTCGGGCTTCTGACTACCAGGCTTAAAGGGCTTTCCGAGTCATGGAGAGTTCTCAGTCTTGGTTGCCATTCAATACCTCTCACCTACATAGCTTGCAGAGGAAGCAAGCTGAAGTGGCAGTGGGCTGGCCATGTTTGTCGAAGGACCGAATGGCCGGTGGGGCAGACGAGTCCTGGAGTGGAGACCGCGTATCGGCAAGCGTGGTGTGTGAGCTAGTTGGACCGACGACCTTAAGAAAGTGGCTGGGCAGAGTGCATGCGGAAGGCGGAGGGCAGGGTGTTGTGGCGCAGCCTGGGAGAGGCCTATGTCCAGCAGTGGACTGCGATAGGCTGTATTGATTGAAAAGTCTGACAAATAGCCACAATAGACATCCTTATGATGCAAAAAAAAAAGTCAGTCATCTTTACCACGAAGTATTTGAAAGTTGTTATTATGATGTTTTCCTTGTTAAACTAGTTTTAAGATTAATTTAATCATAAATATTTCTGCTGCATAATGATGTTTTGACGTCGTTTTATTTACTTTTTTGTTTCGATATTGAGAAGTTAATTATCATTCAATAACATCACGCCTTGTTTCCCCGAAGGGTTGGGCAGAGCTGTATCCATACAGGTACACCCACAGAAATTATTTAATCAAGGTTTAAAAAATCGTTAGTTGTTAGTCTTTGAAATGATTAATATTAAATTGTATTTTAACTTTTATATTAGAGTTATTTATATATAATTATTTGCTTAATCTGTCTATAATGTTCCCACTGCATACCTACACTAGACGCAGGCCTCTTCTATGTGAGAGAGAGAGTGGGCCATAATCCACAACGCGGGCCCAGTGCGGGTTGGTGAATGTCACATAACCTCGAACTTTGGTTCCAGACTATGACCTGTATCAAATGGCGAGCTGTGGTTTACAAACATAAACTCATTTCTTTTTGTGGGTAGAAAGAAAGAACATAGCGTTATACTGTCGGTACACCACATAGGTATGTAATGTCAAATAAAGATAATGTCTAAAAATACCTTTAAATTATTTAACGAACGATAATAGAAAGAAAGAAGAAAGAAAAGCAAAAAGAAAGAAAACAAAATAAAAAGTGTACAGTGCGTTGTATGATACTAGCAGGAATGTGTGCCTCGCGGCTGCGCCAAATAGGCCCAGTTCAGCAAAAATGCCAGACAACTAGTGCCTGACGCTGGTTTTCAACTGGACCTGAATTATAACCGCACCAAACAGCTGTGCTACGCGTTGATCGGCTACGAAACAGGTTTTAAAAATCAAGCAGTAAGTAAACAACTACAACTACTATGCCGAGGGTTGAGCGCTCGCTCCCTGGTACTCCTTCATGTGAGATGGTCCTTTCCGAAGATAGATGATTGTCGCAGCGCAAACGTTGTCTGGGAGATCTGTACCTACTTATTTGATGAAATCCGTTCTATCATTCAAATTAATATTCAGCCACATCTGGTTAGACTATGATGCATAGATAATGAGTCTAGCTAGTATATTTAAATCCTAGACTGGTTTTGATGTAGACCTTGAGCGATCTAACCTTTTCGTGGCCTTAAGAATACTGATAATAACTGTGACATTTGTTATTTTTATTTTATACGTAGAAGATAGAGTACTCTTTATTATTTACACCATACAAATTACAGATATAAAAAAAATAGGCAGAGTATAGAGTGCCGCAAGCGGCACTGTACCACTATCGGTTATAGTGCCGTCAGCTTAGGGGATAATAGTGGCACCATCTAGACTGCCGTAAAGAGTATGCACGGCAAAATAACGCGGCCGTTCAAAGTGCCGTAAGCATTGCATTGTCACTTGTCATTTTGGTTAAGTGTTGAGGTTAGTTTGCTGACTTTTGATTTGTAATTGTTTTACTACTTATGTGATATATTGCAAAGTCACTACAATGACTGAATTGCGAGCAACTTGGCAGTAGCTCTCACCGGCTGCTGCCGCGGCAGCGCCCCAGGACTCATTTAGGGGGTTGGAAGAGAGCATTATCTGCCCTCCACCGACGCCCAATGCACCTGCTGCGGGACGGGAGAGCACTTATGATCTCCCTTTCCATTTCTGCGTCTTCCTTCTGCGAGATATAACTAATACTGTTAAAAGAAAGAAAGAAAGAAAGAAAGAATAATATTTATTTGGACACAGTTTGTGAAACACATAATACAAAGATAAAAGTGAAAATAATTATAAAGCAATAATAGTGTGTTAACACACAGACCGTCAATAGAACAGCCAACATATGTGCTACTGAGCTCGACAATCAGCTGGTTTACATACAGATTAAAAAGCGCTGGCGAGGTCAATCCACCCTGTCTCACCCTGCATTCCAACCTGTACTCCTCAGACAACTGGTTGACTCCTCTATCATGATTGGTTTGGTGTCCATACAGAAAGATTTGAACACTCGAATACTTTTACAAATTGTTTTATTAGTACTTAACACCTTAAATTGTAACTCGAGACCACTTTTGTCGTTTTTATCGGAGAATGGAAAACTTTTTCTCGCGCCTTTTTCGGGTTTCTCTCTATATATCAAAAAAAACTATGGGTTGCCACAACAAAAAAAAGGATAACGTATTTAAAAATAACAAAGTTGCAACCCACAAATAATATAAGTTAAATAGTCGATTAATGTGTATGCTAACATTCGGCTAATCCTGACGTCAAACGCGGCCTCGCGTTTAACAAAAGTAAAAAATAAACAAGAGAAAGAAAAAAACCATCACAGGAAAACAACCATAAGAAGATCATACTACTAGACATTGACTACAATATTCTAACTTGTAGTAAACCCACTCTTATAACTAAACAAGTACTCTCACTTGTAGTGCCTCACTCTTATAACGAAATATCGACTACAAATACTCTCACTTGTAGTGACTCACTCTTATAACTAAACATCGACTACAAGTACTCTCACTTGTAGTGACTCACTCTTATCACTAAACATCGACTACAAGTACTCTCACTTGTAGTGACTCACTCTTATAACTAAACATCGACTACAAGTACTCTCACTTGTAGTGACTCACTCTTATAACTAAACATCGACTACTAGTACTATCACTTGTAGTGACTCACTCTTATCACTAAACATCGACTACAAGTACTCTCACTTGTAGTGACTCACTCTTATGACTAAACATCGACTACAAGTATTCTTACTTGTAGTGACTTTTACATCAAAATGTCGTTTATGGGCATGCACACCCGTATCGACTCACTAATCATCGCTAACATCGTTTATCATTATCATCATCTCTATCTACTCGTTATATCTCACTTATATTTTATTTATGTATAGTGCAACAAGTCAGTAAAGAACATTTTTTTTTTTTGCCTGTAAATAATCTAATATTCTCTATAATAATCTTCTCTCTATTCATAAAATACTACTTATCAAATACCTATCGCTTTAATAAATAATTATCTGAGTACACGTCTTTATGTAGACATACATCTAATATTATTAATATTTTTATTTTTATTTGCCAAACAAATCACAATTCTTATAATCACTGTTAATCTGACATAACCTCAATTCTATTACCACAACAATAATTATTACTGACTTACTCTGAATCACTCGACATCGCATCATGATTAAAAACAAGCCAAGGATGTAACCTATCGACGGCATAAACCGACCTAAATGGTTTGCAGCCTTCTTTCCTAGTAATAGCGGTGTCCTCTATTTCATAGCGATCGTTGCCTATTATTTTAGAAATTCTATACGGTCCTACACATTTTGGTATTAGTTAACGACTGTGTCCAGGGTTAGTACGAATATCTTTTTCTACACGAACTAAATCTCCTACTTTATACTCGGTTGGTTTTTTATGCGACTTATCAAAACGCTGTTTTTGTACTTGTTGGCTTATTTGAATACGCGAGTCTGCATCCGATCTAATTTCATCGCGATCTAACAGGGTATGAGATTTAGCGACAAGTGGATTCATAAAACCATCCGAAACGCCGGTGGTTTGAACTCTAAACAACATTTCAGAAGGAGTCCGACCAGATTTGTTTATAGTGTTGTTCAAAGACCACTGTATCTGGGGTAAACACAAATCCCACTCATTTTCTTGTTTACTGTGATTAGCAGCCATTATCGCATCAACAAAAGTTCGATTGTACCTCTCAACCTGACCACTGGCCCTGGGAGAGACAACCGCATTTAAGATATGTTTAACGCCCCTTTTATTAATAAAATCTGAAAACTCTTTGCTCGTAAAACTAGTGCCGCGATCAGATATCAGACGACGTGGCACTCCGAATAGCGAGAAATATTCCATACATACCTGAACACTAGTACTATTTTAACATTTTTAACTGGCTTTATATAAATAAATTTTGTGAAGGCATCAATGATCACTAAAATATGACAATTCTTTTTCTTGCTTATGGGAAATGGGCCACAGTGATCGGTATGAAGTGTATCAAATGGTTTATTAATTTTTGGGATTGGATGAAGCCCCCCTTCTTTAGCTCCAGCTGGCAACTTATTGTGGGCACAATAAATTTAAGCAAGAATTACAATATTTTTTAACAAAACGTCTCATTTTTTTTAAACCAGTAAATCTGATTAATCCTACTGTAAGTCTTATCAAAACCGAAATGACCGACATCGTCGTGATTCATACGAACTATTTGCCATCTTACTGATTTTGGAACTACCCACTTTAAATTGATTTCATCATTTTTATTATTAGTTATTCTGTACAAACGGCCATTTTTAACGGTATAGTTCTTATGAATCTCGACAATGTTTTTTGTTTCTGAATCATTCAAAATGTGAATTATCCTTTGTATCTCTGAATCCTGTTCCTGCACTGTGCTTAACCACGCATCATCATCTATTGTTAAAACATCAACCACCTTTACTACGTCATGGGATTCAGAGTCACTTGGGTTGCGTGACAGTGCATCGACATGACTCATCTTGTTACCATCACAATGTTCTACAGTAAAATCGTACCCCTGCATTAATATGTACCAACGAGCTACTCTCGGTATTAAATCTTTTTTTGTCATAGTGCTGCGTATAGCGGCACAATCAGTAACAACTTTAAACGATTTACCCAAAACATAAACTCTAAATCTATTCAAAGCCCAAATTACTGTCAAAGTTTCCAACTCATACGAGTGTAGTTTGCTTTCGTCTAGTGTCGTTTGACGACTATAATAAGCTATAGGATGGAATACTTTATCTGAATTCGCCCTTTGTAGCAAAATTGCTCCTATACCGATTGTACTAGCGTCAGTGTGAATTTCTAATTTAGCCTCAGGGTCATATAGTGCCAAAACTGGTCGTGTGGTCAATTGACTTTTTAATTCATTAAATGCTTTTATTTGAGGATCGTTAAAACACCAGGAAACATTTTTCTTTGTAAGAATCGTTAGAGGTTTTGCTACCATAGAATAATTTTTAATAAACCGTCGGAAGTAACTTGTAAGGGCAACAAACTGTCGAACCTCGTGAACATTTTTAGGCATAGGGAAATCTACTATAGCTTGAATTTTGGCTGCCCTGGGCCGGATGCCACTCGAACTAATCTCGTAGCCCAAATAATTTATGCGAGTCTGAAAGAAATTGTACTTTTTAAGATTTAATGTTAGATGAGCAGACCTTAATAATTGCAAAACCTTTTCCAGCTTATCTAAACCTTCTTATCTTAATCTTCAATTGAACATGACGTCACTAGTAGATCATCCATATAAGCCAACGCCAAGCTTTGCTTACCATTAAGCATACAATTAATCGTTCTTTGAAAAACACTAGTTGCATTGGCAAGTCCAAAGGGCATTCTTTCAAACTCATACAAACCATCAGGTGTTACAAACGCGTTAAATCGTTTACTGGCCTCACCACAACCTGATAGTACCCTGAAGTGAGGTCAAGGCTTATGAAGAACTTGTTGCCCCCTAATTTGTCTAGCTGGTCTTCGATACGAGGTAACGGATATTTATCTTTTAACGTTTTTCTATTCAGGGCCCTGTAATCGATACATAGCCGTTTATCTCCATTTTTCTTACTTACTAAGATAACAAAGCTCGAATAATCCGAAGTACTTTCGCGAATTATACCATTCAATAATAATTCTTCAATGATTTTATTTAGGTGATCACGCTCACTGTGTGATATTCTATAAGGGTTATATACTACTGGTATATTGTCTGTTAGCGTAATATCTATTTTTGATAAATTAGTTTTTCCTTACTCTCCTAAGTTCATTGCAAAACAATCCCTATACTTTTTTAACAAATCAAATAACTTTACTTTTTGTTGTTCTGTTACTTCCGTACTAATTTTTATATCTGATAAAGGTAACTCTTCTTATTTTTTTAGTTTCCGTTGTTAAAACTATATATTCCTTATTTACTTCTTGGTATTGTTGTCCTCGAACTAATAAAGTTTCTTTCTTGATATTTAAATCGTTAGATGATAAGTTTGCTAACATTAAATATCCTTTACCTGCTTCAAACTCAAAAACCCCAGACAAAACAGCATATTCATTTTGCGATAAAATCCGAAGACTGTATTGTACCAATAAGCTGCCACTATACGTATCATTGGTAATGGCATCTATTGGCATTACAGTTTTGGGTTTTATAATTTTATCATCATCTGCGTATACCTTTAGTCTTTAACGCATCATCATCAAAATCTGGTGTATGCATAAATACTAGTTCATCTGTTGTTTTTAAAATAACAACATTTGGCTTTTCCGTAAAAGACTGCCCTACTAAAATTGCTGTCTGCAAATAATGATCATCTACCACTAGAACTTCCGTTTCAGCTTTAACTGAGCCTATTTCTAAAATTGCTGTGAACTTTCCTAATGGCTTTACAGCGGAATTTCCGAATCCCTGTAAAATGGGTAAATTTTCTATATCCCAATCATGAACTATTAGCTTTGCATTTGTTTCTCTTATAAGAGTATACTTACTACCGAGGTCAACGTATCCATGCAGGATAACGTTGTTTATTCTGACATCTTTATAATATTTTGAATTTGCGGATACACTATTACTAATGCACAAGATAGCTTTATTTTGGTCAGTAATGGTATTCGTTTTAATTAAATTGTCACTGTTATTTGCGTTTCTCCTACGACAGTCTTTAGTATCATGTCCCATTTTAAAACAAAAGTCTGTTACATCGTTTAATAGGTTTGTTACATTTTAAACGTATGTGCCCTAGCTCGTTGCATTTGTACTTGTTTTTGTTTGATCATTGGATAACTTATTGAAATTCTTAGGTGGCGCATTATTCCGGTCACGGAAGCTAGAAGTAGGTGTATTAATGTCATGTTGGGACACTGTACGCAAATAATTTAGTATTTGTTCCGGTTCATTAAACATGCAGGCTCCTGCTCCCATTCTTACAAATTTGTCGTCAATGCCGTGAATAAGACAGCCAACTGCTTTATTACCAGTTATCTCACATTTATTTATATTATAAGTGCCATTTTGTCATAATATTAATGTTCTAAAGACTGAACAAACTTACATCTAAGCCTTAGCATTGATGTTAACAGGTCTCCATAATTTTCATTGGAAGGAAAAGCCTGTTTTAATTTTTGAACCCACTCATTCCAATTAAATAGTACAGAGGGTAAACCTTGGTACCACTTTTTGGCTAAACCACTTAATTTTGGAAGGGCATAGTGACATATTTGACAGTCATTCCAAGAGTAAATCTGCGCACATTCACTGACCTTGTTAATCCAATTTTCTATTGTTTGGCTATTATCACTTGGGTCAAATTCGGGTACAACACTAAAAGCAACAGGAAAGTGGTTTTGAGCCCAGAAATTGGAGGCTGGTAATGACACAGAGTTACCGATGGGGTTAATCACATTAAATGGAATATTGTTCATTTAACTATTATTATTCAATAAATCAGGAGTCTGATTAATAACTGCACGCAACGGTGTTGAGGAAGTCAACGAAGGAGTTTTAGTTGATTCACGTTCAGGACTATTTCTAGAAGTTCCTATGTCATGATGAGCATAACGTTTAGAGTTCCTTTGTTTCCTACTTCTCTTACTATATTGTTTATGGGTACTGCTATGATTTTTATCACGACGTCGCCGGTGTCGCTTAAGCTGCGACCTACGGTTGTTATCATCACTAATACTGCTATTTACAGATGAATTTATCGCTAATTGAATCACGTCGCCTTCGCTTAAAGTTGCCCATTATCGCGTTAAACGATTATGAGTGATTCAAAATGAAATCAAAATTATTTATTTATTTAAAAATAACTAGATAATAATAAAAGTAATATTTACAATGTTACAGATGACTGACAAAATAAAATAATAAATTCAACTGGATTTCGTTTGTAGCTAGAATAATGTATTCTAATAATAATGTAACCGCTTCAACCTTCAGCCAGCAACAGATATTTCTGACGATGAGTAATACCACATAAAACTTAAAATAATAACTGCATCACAAATCCATTTTAAATATAGGTAAGCATTCACTTCAGTAACCAATTAATAAACGCAATTGTCTTTGTTTATATGTAAATAAACCAAAAACTGGTATCACTTTCACTAGGTACTTCCCAACGATTATTATTATGTTATTGCTCTAAATGTTTGAGCCTTGTTTCTTGTTTCAAGAACACACGTTCTACTGTACGTGCGTGTTTATGCACGTATTATAACAAAGATAAGTTTGTCGCAGAATCACGAGGAAACGAAGTAATACGTTCAGATCTGACCTTAGTCCAGGAAACAGCCACATCAGGCCATCAGACCCATCAGGCACGTAGTTAAACTTTAGCACACTTCTGACTTGAAAGATTTGAACACTCGAATACTTTTACAAATTGTTTTATTGGTACTTAACACCTTAAATTGTAACTCGAGACCACTTTTGTCGTTTTTATTGGAGAATGGAAAACTTTTTCTCGCGCCTTTTTCAGGTTTTTCTCTATATATAAAAAAAAACTATGGGTTGCCACAACAAAAAAAGGATAACGTATTTAACAACAACAAAGTTTCAACCCACAAATAATATAAGTTAAATAGTCGATTAATGTGTATGCTAACAATACCAATACTGAAACATTTATAATGGCGTATTTGTAATGGCGTCAGGCACTCCTGCTTCGTGCATCTTACTCCACAATATGTCATACCTAACCAGGTCAAAAGCCTTGGAAAGTTCTAAAAACACCGCATATACCGACGTACTTCTCTTCGTATAGTACCTGTGCTTGAGGGACAAAATAGCATTCAGTCGATAATTGCGGCCTAAAGCCGAACTGAGCATCGTGTATTTTAAGATGTTTACTAAGTTGTCTCTCAAACACACCGTCAAGTCCTCTAGCCGTAATAGTCACTAATGAGATCGGTCTGTAATTAGCCTTGTCACTGACGTCACCAGTTTTATTTTTCAAAGTTCTCATCAACTCGGCAGGTAGGTAGGAGTGCAATTTGCAATTAAATGAAAGAAAATTTAAAACTCATATTAAAAGTACACTTTGTAAACAAGCATATTACAAAGAACAATGGCAGCCACCCATACATTAATTTAGCTGAGATTAAATTCTTGCGTCTCTAAATGAAAAATATCTTGTTTAACTCGGCGTCAACTTCTGAATTAGTATGTGCAAGAATTTTTGTTCTAGAAGTCCGAGAATAATAGAAATTCAGTCATGAACTTTTGTAGGTTATTGAAGTGGACTGTATGATGGTGTCCGCTGCTCTATGGACCAGACTGTAGTGGACTTGATATCCGCTGCTCGAAGGACCAGACTGAAGTGGACTGTATGATGGTTTTTTCTTCAATAAAAGACTTCTTGATTTTTCTTCTATTTATTTCGTAGGTGTTTCCTTGTTGAGAGCTGAGATCCGACTGTAACGTTCCGGCCCAATGGCCCATCTTTTATACTCGATCTGCTTACCGTAACGAGACCACTGATTTTCTAGATCCTTCTTGCTAGCATTTTCACTACGGTTTTGCCCTGTTGAGCCCTGTTTTTAATAGTTCCTTAAGTCGGATCGTTACAGTTTTTTCTCAGTATATGGCTCATGTAGCCCTTAATCATATTACATACTGTTACATAACATATCTTTATGTACAAAAAACTTTCTAGAACATGGACTCCTTGAGAATTGCCTATGTTACATTTTCACTATACATTCTTGTTGATACCTTGAAAACCCGTGGACCGATTCACATGATTTGAACGGGAGAAATGGTTTTACATCTATGCCTTTCATTTGACACTATTTTCGTTACAATATCCCCATAAACAAAAAACCTCATTTCTGAGTTACGTAATCTTGAGAAATTTTGTTATACATTTTAATTCTTTGGTGATTATTGTACTACTTAATCTTATTAGTTTTAAACATGAAAACTAATCAAAACTCAATTATTAGAAGCTAATAAGAACATACACTATTACATAATTCTAATTAGAAACTACAAAAACTTATACAATCTAATAAAGTCCGTCGTGGTCCCGTTGCTACTTGTGCCCCTGTGCACAGATAGGGTCTCCACTATTGTTTTACACTAACACTTTTTCTGGTATATAACTCAGTCTTTATATATTACATACAAGCACGCTCGGCGTCCATTACAGTTCTCCCCCCGGCGCAGCTCGCGTAGCCTCTTCTATTCTCATCACGACGACGAGCTTGCTCACGGGACGTCGGAAGGTGCCGGTCCTGGTGCGCACCTCGACGACCCGTTTGCCAGATTGTTTGGTAAGTTCATCATTTCTCTAATTATTGCAAGTATTTCATTTGCATATTCATTATTTTGAAAGCGAACACCAAACTTGTTCAAAAGAGCTGCCGCTATTTGAAATGTTTGCATCATGTGTGGTAGAGACCGATGAAAGTATTCTTGCCTAAAAAGTTTAAAATCGCGTTTAAAGTAATAATAATAATAATAAATAATTCGTTTATTTTCTCCCTTAAAACATATTTACAATTTGAGTCAATACAGAATTAGAAGAGAGACAGGAGCCCAAACTAAGCAAAGCTTGTGTCTTGGGTCTCCTGGCCCCAACCGAAGATCTTAACGCTACTTATTTAATACATCAGAGATGTATATGGGAGTAAAACTGGACGAGTACCGTGGGTGTGAGGGTGTGTATAGGTGTATTGTTGTGTGAGGGTGTGTGCATATGGGCAGGTGTGAGGGTGAGTATTGGATGGTGAGGGTGAGAGTGAGTGTGTGTTTATGAGAGAGTGGGAGAGTTACTGTATATTTGAGTATGCCATCCTCTAAACTATGGTTTTGTGGTGAGTCTAAATGTTTCTGTGTCTGTTTAAGAGTGTTTCTGTTTCATGGTAGTCAAGAGTGAGAAGCCATTTTGTGATATTTAATTTGCATTCCATTTTGGTTTTGTGGTAAATTTGCAGGATTTTGTTGGCAAGGTTATAAAGTCTCGGTCCTTGAAAGAAGAAATAATTTGCGCTAGCAGCTGTTTTGGTTGGGTTTATTTGGCAAACTTGGTAGTTCCGACGTCGGGTAAGAACTACGTTGTTTGGGTCAAACTGTGTAAATTTATGTTGTTTTAAGATAACAGCAAGTATCTGTCTGACTGATAGAACTTCAGCTAAGCTATAAAGTGCCACTGTCGGAAAAAGTCTCAGTTTGAAAAGGCTTATTTTTAATACGAGTCTTTGAGCCCGCTCCAGTTCTATTAGGTGACTTTTAGCTGCTCCACCCCAAGAAGAGATACAGTAAGCAAGGACAGATTGACAGAGAGCTAGGTAAACAGTTTTCATTATCTCGGGATCCGCCACATGTCTTAACTGTTTGAAAATATAAGTAAGCTTTCTGACTCTTGCAGCTACGTTACTTATGTGTTCCGCAAAACTTAAATTTCGATCAACTGTTATTCCCAGATATTTTATAGAGTTTGTGAAGTTAATGTGTGGACAGTCGCAGATCGAATCTGGTACTTGGTTACAACAATGAGTGTGTATTTGGTGCTGCAGAAGGACAGAATTATTCATATTATAATTTCTTAAAGTAAATGTTATATATTTGGTTTTATCCGCGTTTAAGGTTAGCGAGTTAGATGCTAACCATTGACAGACCTTATCAAAACCTTGTTGGGCATTTGCGAAGACGTTGTGCCACGATTTCCCGTAAAAAGTGAGGGTTGTATCGTCAGCATAAGAAATTATTTTACAACAATTGAGCTTTAGTTGACAAAGTTCATTAATGTAGCACAAAATTCAAAATTCAAAATTCAAAAGTCATTTATTCAAACTAGGCTGAGAATCAGCACTTTTCGAACGTCAAAATTACATAAGACAGTCCCCCAAAACGCCCACCCTTCACCACTTCCTAGTGCTTTAGCTGGGAAGAAGAAGTGGCGCAACAAACTCCCCAGCAGCACAGCTGTCTGTTCAGTAAAAAAGATTCTATATAATAGTATGCAAAATGATATTTACATTACGCAACACAAAACATAATTTAAATTATAAAATTAATAGCCATATGACAGCTAGCACACGCCAATATACCAACCAAAAACATCGAGAACTATTACTCAAGCAGAAATAAAAATAACTTAACGAAAACAATATCTAAATAAAAGCCTCCAGACATAAAGGGCGTGCCCGCTTACATATAGCTGTAACTAGAAGTTATAATTGATAAACTAGGACCATTGAGGTAAATTAAAAAATTATCGAGGTCGCTAGCTAACCACATATTGCAATACAACTCATAAAAAAAAACATTGTAATGAGTAGATTATGTCAACAATAAATAAAGTAAAATTAGTAAAATTATAAACAATTATATAAACTCATATAACCTGTCAGTAAGTAAGCTAATTCTGGAGAAAGAACATTTAAACATTGTCTTGAGTTAATCACAGCGACCAACTATTCTTATCATTTAAGTAGTCGATAGAATAGTATGCCTTTGAACAGAGGTTGGATTTTACTTTAGTTTTGAACGCATTAAAAGGCAAATCTAGCAAAGAAGAAGGTAGCTTGTTATAAAAGGTTATACCAAGCCCAACAAATGAGTTATGAACCTTATGAAGCCGGTGAAAGGGAGTACGTAGTTTGTCCTTATTTCTAGTGTTAACATTGTGAATATCACTGTTTTTAGTATATAAGTGTATATTTTGCCTAATATATAATATGTTGGCGAAAATGAATTGTGATGCCACTGTGAGGATACCGATATCTTTGAAAAAATCTCTCAGAGAAACTCTGGCACCGAGCTGGTAAATTGCTCGAACAGCTCGTTTTTGAAGGACAAATATATTTTGAATATCAGCAGCTTTGCCCCACAGCAGAATACCGTAGGACATAACGCTATGAAAATAACTAAAATAGACTAACCGAGCTGTATCAACGTCAGTGTATTGTCTTACTTTCCTGACGGCGTAGGCGGCCGAACTGAGCCTTCCCGCTAGGCTCGATATATGTTGGCCCCACTGAAGTTTGGCATCTACTGTTATGCCCAGAAAAACTGCCGTGTTTACAGTTTCAAGTAACTCTTTATCTAAGACGATGTTGGGTCCTAGATTTCTAACATTTGGAAGGGCGAACTTTACACATTTGGTTTTCTTGCTATTAAGAACTAGGTTATTTGACGAAAACCAATCCGTAACCATTGAGAGTGCACTGTTTACATCGTCAAAGTCTTGTCTATTCCTGTCTACTTTAAAAATAAGTGACGTAAAAATAAGTGACAGAAATAACGAGGGACCCAAAATACTTCCCTGTGGTACTCCGAGCTTAACAGGTTGTTCATTGCTAAGATTATTACCTATCCTTACCCGCTGTATCCGATCAGAGAGGTAACTTTTAAATAAACGAAGTTGATTCCCTCTGATACCCAATGATTCGAGTTTAAGCAATAGGTTGGGAAGAGAGACTGTGTCAAAAGCTTTTGCCAGGTCTAAAAAGATTTTCAAGCACTTGCTTTTTTCGTCCAGGTTAGTCGTGATAAAATCAACGAAATAGTGCACAGCAGCATCAGTTGATCTATTTGGTCTAAAGCCGTATTGGGCGTCAGATAAGAGGTTGTTCTTTTCCAAATAATTTGTCAGCCTCATATTAATAATTTTCTCTAAAACCTTAGACAAAGATGGCAGGATAGATATCGGACGATAATTATTGACACAATCTCTCCTCCCATTCTTGTAAATGGGTATCAGTATGGATCGCTTGAAAGCATCTGGGAAAACTCCGAGAGCCAGGCAGCTGTTGAAAATCTTTGTTAGAGGTGGGACAATAAACTTTTTAATCTTTTTTAATATTTCGCTCGAGATATTGTCCCAACCGGTACTGGCTCCCGATTTCAGATTGCTTATAATCTCGTCTACCTCATCACAGTCTGTATCCAATAGGGCAAAAGACATATTTGGGACACTTTCCGACATAAAGTTTGATGTAATTGGCATCGGTCTAATATTCTTTGCCAAATTTTCGCCTATATTTGCAAAAAATTCGTTAACAGTATTGACAGATTCGACTGCAGAGTTTTTTAGTGTCAACAGTTCCTGATTTGTTTGCTTAACTTTATGCGAGTTTGTGATACTTTTTATACTATTCCAGAGCTTTTTACTATTGTTTTTTGCTAGTTCAATTTCATGTTTGTTGTAGGTAATTTTACATTTTTTAAGTATTGAATTACAGAAGTTTCTGTATCTTTTGTAAGTAGTGGCAAGTATTTGATTATTAGGTTCGCTTTTAAGTCTCATATGCATCCTATCCCTGTTTCTAATGCATCTTAGTAAGCCAGAAGAAATCCAAGGTTTAATAGTAGCCTTCATACGTGGTATTTGTATATTAATTGTATTAGCAATAATAATTTTTTGCAAGAGTTCCACGAGGATAGTAGTTGCCAGGTTTGGATCTTGGTATGGCAACAGTTCATCAAAGTTTGTGCTTTTACATTCTAGTATAACATTATCAAAATTAATTTTGCTAGCTGACCCGGTATTTGGTAATTTATTTATTTTATTTTTGTAACAAAATAAAACCGGCTCATGATCTGTGACAGCCGCGGTGACTATTATTGACAAAGAAAGTATGGTTGTTTTCAAAATAATGTGATCAATACAACTTCTGCCTCTTGTTGCATTATCACAGGCAGGGATCAATCCATGAAAGGAAAGTAGTTCAAGGTAGCACGAAGTGTTAGTGTTCCTATCTAAAATATTAATATTAATGTCACCAACTATGAAAATATTCCTAAAAGATGATAGTTCTGTCAGAATGGTATTCAGCGAGTTTAAAAAATTATCAATACTCTTAAAACAGTGTGGTCTATATACCGAGACAATAACTGTATCCTTTCCTTGCTTAACAATCAAACAATTGGCGTCCAAACAAGATGGTTCTTCAATTTTATGGCAAACAGATTTATTAATGAGTAAGACAATTCCATCATTTTGATTATGATGTTTAGTGCTGCTGTATGTATCATAGCCATCCAAAGCAGGGAGATTAGTGACACAAGACAGCCAGCATTCCGTTAAAACTATAACATCGCACTCTATTTTTATTTGTTTTAGCAAAACGCACAAACTGTCGTAATTTTTATTAATACTTCGAATGTTTTGATGTAGAATTTTAACAAAAGATTGTGGGTTTTTTACTATATCCTTACACTGATATGGGTCACAGATAAATACTTCACTTGGTTTGTAATTGTCTATATTATTTAGTAAGTGGTTAATATCTGAGAATTTTATAATTTAGCAAGTATTCTACTAGAATTGCAGGCAGGTAGTATTTAGTTATGGCGTGAGTGAATGTATGCTTATAATCGCGTATGATAAGATTAAACAGCCTCGTACGAGAAGTGTGATACACGGATGCTGTAATATATGTGATGTGAATGGTGTGATGTGTTATTAGGATGTGTTTTGGTTTTGAGAATATATGATTAAGTAGTGAGTATATAGGTGTACTCGTATGTGATAATATTTTATAAGAGTGGGATAAATGTGTTTTGCAAATCACATTACACTGTATACAAAAAGAGTTATTTAGGTTTTTAAAATATAGAAAAGCATGCAATATAAAAACTTCTAAAATTAAAGTACAAAGATATTCGAGAACAGTGACTGATAGTCATATTGACATTCTTAGCTTATCCAAGTCGCTAACGTTGTTTATACGAATATGTGAGGATTCTTCGTTTTTCTTCAGATAAACAATTCCGTTTGCCGTCCAGCAAAATTTAAAACCATGGCTGTTTTTAAACTGTCTCGCCATATAATATGTCTTTTGGGTTTTGTACGTGAGGGTTTCAGCTAGATACAAGGGTTTTGCTTGGCACTTGGGGTTCAAGTGGGTGGAATAATAAAGTGGCCATTCACAGCCTCTACCACCCATCGGCAGATAGTGACACAGCGACTTTGATTTGCTTGTGCTGTAGTTAATTGGTGTTCGCCTTCTAAAAGTGATTCTGGCATACATGTTCTAAAGTCACATCCCTCTAGTAAACTTATACAGTCCCTAAAACCCCTGTCCAGAATGAACACATCATCTTCTCTGAAATATGATCTTAAAGAACTGCCAGAGGAAAATAGACCGGACATAATTTCAGCGTCTGATGTAGTTGCTTTATATGGGCCAAAGCAATCAACAATGTATCCATCACATGC
The DNA here is from genome assembly GCA_949128155.2 of Xanthia icteritia. Lineage (NCBI taxonomy): Eukaryota > Metazoa > Arthropoda > Insecta > Lepidoptera > Noctuidae > Xanthia > Xanthia icteritia. Next base: position 3,516,541 of record OY855862.1, on the reverse strand, counting down.
AACAATCATAAAAGGTTTTAGCAAGTTCCTGTATTTATGTAGGGAATAACTTTGTTTTTGGAACATATAGTTCGAACTTTTATGTATATAGATGTATGTGCCATCACATATTACAATGGCATTGTTACCATTTCCGTAGAGTCCATTCGGTATTAACAAATTATGTTGCAATAACTGTTCCCGCCTTAACTGGTTTATGCCTAGATGCACTGGTACAAAATCCTGAAGGAGAACCTCTCTTACTTTGTCCATCAACGACTCCAAGGTTCGCCGTGGAACTTTAACTAATGTGGCAATTCTTTCATCTGAATCACCAGTTCTCATTTTTAATAATAATGCTGCTAAGCCTAAGCTTCCTCTTTTTATTTGATTAAGGCGGGATACCTCTTGAAACAAAGTATTGAACTTCTCTTTTGTTAGACCTATCCAATATTCGAAAATAGTATCATCCATTTCTTGCACATTCTCAAAGTCTAGCGTTGGATGAAATGCATTTACAAAGGAAAATACATGCTGTACCTGCTGAGCAGTGAATGTATCCATGCTGTTTTCAGAATGGAATAGTGTCTCCCATGAATTACTCATTAAATGTTCTGAGCGAATTCGAGCTAGGCTTGGCAAGTAATATTTATGATTACTTAAAACAGTTGCACGTAAATTATCTGATATACCATGCAGTGTGGTACTAGTACAATTTGGATATACACAATGATGGTTAGCATTAGCTGCTCGTCTGTACTCTGGTAAAACTATGCTCTGTACGTCCTTTGACGATTAGGACTTGGGTCCGATGGGTTAGATCCAGAAGGCTGATCATCCTCATGAGATTCCTCTTGAGCTGGGAGAGAACTACTAGGTAGGGATCTAGTGTCATCAATAACATTACCACGCCGTGCTTCTCTTTGACTGCGCAACCAACAAGGATGGCACACACGATCAGATACTGTAATCTGCAAATAAAGAAAAATAAATTAATAGGCCAGTCATTTCAAACTCCTATGCTGTTGCTGGTATAGAAACTTTTACTTGGAATTCCCCGATGAAAATAATAATATGAGACCCAAGACGGTAATGCTATTAATTATTTTGTGTTTCTAATGTCACATATTTTATCAATGCATATAACTTTTAAACAGGTTATGGAGAATGTAATTTAGTAGTATACCTGTTGTGGTGCTAATCTGCTCTCTAGAATATTTATCATAGACTGCTGTAGTTCAGAAGGGTTATCCCTCAGTATTATGTCACTTTGTCTACGTAGAATAGAAGAGCCACATAAAAGACACACATTAGTGTGGCCTTGGTGACTTGGGCCAGGTTCTTGGTTATCATTGCTTGGAACTTCTTGGTGCAACTCATGATTGACACTAAACATCGCAAGATCTCTGCATGCTTCGCAAACATAGTCATCTTCAGTAATCTGGAACCAATTCAAAATATTGTTATCTGCATTGCTTTTAGTAAAATAACACAAAACCTATATTATTGTATCTATCTTGTATTCAGAAAAATGGCCAGTTCTTGTTGTCAGTGTCAACATCTATTTGAACAAAATAATATGTGTTGTAGTATTTAAAATGTAAACTAATAATAGTAAGGTACATGATCAAGAATAGCTACTTACGATTCGGGGATGTACCCAGCTACACAGTAATGTAGTCACTCTAGTATCAAGTTCCAAGGCATAATATCGGCGCAGTCTGTTGACGCATATATTACAGTTGATACACAGAATTCGTGTCGGTCTGCCACGACGACCTTCCATCTTAGCGGTACTTAGCAAACAACTAGATTACTAATAACTAATCCAAATAATGAGGCAAGATCGGTGTCCAGTTAAGAAAAAGCACGATGTCACACAGGAAAAATCTCGGAGTCCTTAAACACGCACAGGGTCACACAGGGGAATATCACAGTCCATAAGCTAAGCAGTCCAGGTCAAGTAAAAATTAAAGAAAACGGAAAATAATCGAGAGCAACACAAGGCACAATGCGCAAGCGTTTGTGACATGAACAATCAACAGTTGTCAAACCAAGTTGTATATTTTTTCGACTTGGAATAATAGTCTTTTTGCCAGTCATTAATTGATTATTTATCATTAATCATTTATTTTTACCTCCCTACAAAGAGCACTTCCACTTATAAATAAACATTATTGTTAATTCATTTACTCCTTTTTGTTACAATAACAAACTAAAACTGATTTTATTACAATAATACAGTTTACTGTCACTTGGCAGAATAAATACAAAATGGCAACACTAATTGTCAATGAAAAAATCAAATAACTTTTCATTTAAATTTTTTTTTTTATCCGGAGTTAACTAGGTACTTAAATACTTTGAAAAAACGTAAAAAAATAATAGAAGTGCCTTCATATTTAAGTCACTTTTAGACGCTCAAATTAAAGTCAGCTAAGGTTTCGCCATTGTTCTTTGGTTGGGTGTAGGTTGAGATACGAAGCACACGTGGCAGAGTCAGTGCGCACTTGTTTTTACCGGCTTGAGGTCCTTTATAAAATAAGGTAAGTCTTTGTTTGCCTTAAACATGGTATAAAGTTGTTAGTCTGGTTTTGATATAACTCAACATTATAATGATCTATTGTCAACCTGTTGATTATTTATTTATTTTATAAGTCTATTTAAACTCTTCTCGCCTGAAACACAGGATTACTTAGTCGGCACGTAAGTCTTAGGAATATAATTTACATTTAAGCAAAACTGTACTAATTTTTATACCTTGTAATTTTTTGGCTAAATATTATTATTATTTTGTCGTTTATTAATTTTCTTTCATATACATATAATTACATTTTTTTAAATTTCTTACACTAAAAAGATGTTCAAAAATCATTTAAAAATACAAAAATTGCGGTCCGCCAGGACCCGGGAGCAGGGTTCAAGCTACTGGTGGTTTGAGCTGTAGAGACAGGAACCTCCTCACAATTTGAGCCATATCGAGGAGTACTGCCTTCTGAATCAGGCCCTTGATCCAACCGCCTAACGAGAGCCTCGAAAGATGTTGGTCGAGGCTTTCGGCCATTAGGCCATTGGCCGTTACGACAATCGGCACAATGATAGCCGAACTCACATTCCACATGTCAACAACCTCGTGTGCTAAGTCGAATTATCTTATTTGTTTTTCTTTTTCAGCTTTCACGAGGTTCCCGTCATGTGGAATGGTAACATCGACTTTCATTGCTCGGCGCGCTGATCGATCTATCACCACTATATCAGGCTTATTGGCTACAATAGTCCCGTCAGTAATGATAGACCGATCCCAGTACAACGTGACGATGGTCATTTTCGAGAACTGGGTTGGGCACATACTTATAATACGGTGCCTTAGAGTCAAAAAGTTTATATTTCAAAGCAAGTTGCTGGTGAATAATCCTGGCCATTTGGTTATACCTGTGCGAGTACTCACCGGACGAGTGCATGCCCGACACACGTCAACCGTACCATCCTTCATAATATATCTCCGATAGTTATTCGTCAAGACAACTTCTACGACGCTAAGAAATCTACACCGGGCTCATGAAGAGTCCGATAGAAGCGCCCGTGAAACTCCTTGCTTTGCCATACCTCCTTGCGGCCACCTTTTGGAAACTTGACGTTAGCTAAACGACATGCCGCAACAGCCGCGTAATACAGGATCGAGTGTGTATCAATCATTCCTCGCTGCTCTCGAAAAAATTACTAAGTTGCGAGTGAAAATTACTAAGCCTGCAAAGGTGTTACTAATTAAAGTAGTGTAAATAAGTAAGTTAGACATAGTAGAACGATTAGACACAAAAACAAAGTTGCTTCAAACTAACTATATGATGGAAGTGAGAATAAACTGCATTGTATATGAGACCCTCAAACGTCAATAGTTAGTTACATCATTCATACTACTGAATTTATGTATGGGGATAATGTGTGAGATTTTCCATAAATCAGGAAATGTTCCTTCCTTAAGGGATTTATTGTATTATCTGCAGTGGTATATCAAGAGCATCAATGCAAAGACGAATAAAAATAGGAGGAAGTCCATCCGGACCAGCTCCATTGTTAACATCTAACTTTTTGATGCTATTTCTAACGTCATTCTCAGTAAAGCCAATGGAAGACATACAGTAATTAGACGAGGAGTAAACCTGTAAGTTCCTGTAGACAAGTCACCAGGCTGTTGATTAACACCGTACACAGACGCAAAATAGTCTGCAAATAGATCAGTCACACCACTACCACCACCACAACATGATCACCCCATGAAACCCGGTCAGGGACACTTCTGAAAGATTTTCCAGCTTTTACATTTGTTTTTAATTCACTCTCAATTCTTTCTATATAATCTTTCAAACAGTTATCCATTATACTTACATCCACCTTGAATACTACATTGAATACCCCTTACACGTATAATGGCAGGGCAAATAATGAAGGGTCCAACTTGACGTATTACCCTATTGATATTTTCTCCAAGGCTTTCGCTTCATACAGACGCTCCCTATTTAAACAGTATGATGAGTGCCCCTCTATCTACCTCAATTTGGTTTGTTTTTGTAGTGCTGTAGATTTATGTCTACTAGACACACTTTATATTGTTCTCCTTTGTCTCTAAATGTCATATGTGAATGTCATGCATACCTGTTATTTGCATGGTTACTGAAATGCTAATTTTAGATGTTATTTAATTTGAATTGTAAGTGACTGTGCTGTTGGTGTGCTTATGCTAAATAAATAAATAAATATTATATATTTTTCTTCTATTTAGACCTTCTGGTAAATACAAAAAACAACACAATAACTTTAACGATCAGCAGTTATGCTTTAATTAATAATACTCACACTCAGTCCGGTTTCATCAGATATTTGTGACAATTAAGTCCACTTTCACGCAGTGTAATAATATTCGCTTTCATATTTAAATTTGCTTGCATGTTTCAAAATGAACTATAACACCGCTAATGATGCGTGATTAAACTATCTATCGTGATTAAACACGCTATCCCACAATGACAATAACGACCAACAACGACAACAACGTTGTTGAAACGTTCTATTTAATCGCTGTGAATGAGTCGTAAGTTAACTTCATGTGTCTACCTTATCATTTTATTTATTTAGGTTTCTATGGGTACCTTGTTAAAGTTTTATGACTTTAGTGAACAAGACGAAAATAACAAGGAACAATAACAAGTCTAGTCTATAATAGCGTGATTATTCGAGTAATTTTTAAAACATTAAAAAAACTAACACCGCGCGTGAGATTTGAATTCGCTAACCCAAATGCAATAATAGAATAGAATAGAATATCATTTATTTGCAAATATGGGTTATACATAAGTAGGTAGTAGTAGGTTTTCATCAGAGTTCTGCCATATTTCACCATTCGGCATGCAAACATTTTCATTATAAAAAATTGTTAAAATTTAAATTCTTATTGGAACATTAAATTAGTTATGTCATTCTCATTAAATAAAATTTAAAACTTAAAATTGTCAGTAACAGTATATACAAGAAGAAGATAAACAAACAAACATTAAAAATTCCAGGTCATAGACAATACACCATAATTATTCAATAAGCAAAACAATAATTAATAAATTAAAATTTCGAGGTAGTTTGATAAAAAAATTATTGTCCGTTAAAAACTCAGTTACACTGTAGTATGTTTTACCTATTAATAATTACGAAGTATACTTTTGAATTGCACCGTTTTCAAGTCTTTCCAAGCACTTGGCAATTTATTATAAACAACTGGGGCCATGCAATAAATACTTTTGCGCATCATAGCGGTTTGACACGGTACGTTATTTAATTTTGAATTGTCACGTCTGTTTCTTGGGTATACATCGGCCAAATGTTCAAAACGACTTGGATTGTTCTTCACAAACATAGCTACTTCAAGAATATAGATACAAGGAAGTGTCAATATGTTGTACTGCTTGAAAAATGGCTTGCAACTGTCGGTGGTTTTTAGTTTAAACATTGACCGGATACATCTTTTTTGAGCCTTAAATGCTGACTCTTTGTTGGTGGAGTTCGCCCAGAAAATGACACCGTAGCGTAAGTAAGATTCAGCTATACCGTAGTAAGCCGCAAGAAGTGTTTTTGTATCTACTATGGAGGGATAATCTGTGTAAAGCAAATGCAGACGAACTCAATTTTTTACACAACATGCCGATATGTGCTTTCCAGTTTAAACTACAGTCTATTTGTAATCCTAAAAATTTGATATCAGTTACTTCATCAATGTCGTCATTTTTGTAGTGTATGTGAAGGTTAGGTACACGAGGCATACGTTGTCTAAAGTGGATTATCTTAGTCTTACTTAAATTTATATTCAAATTATTTTTATCTAGCCATTTAATATAATCGCTAAGCTATCAAACCATATACACGGTGACATTTGAATCACAGTTTTGCTAGAACAAACGTTGTTCAGACCATGGTCTACTACCATTCTATAACATCCAATAAAAAAAAAATGACATTAGTTTTTGAAAAAACACAAAAAAGACAAAGTTAAAAACGTCGGGATTATCGTTACTCCCTACAATATAGACATTGCGGCGCTCGCGTCTCAAAGTAGTTGCGGCGTGGCGCACGGGTCACGCACGTGACACAGCATTGTCTACAGGGAAACGTTCCTCCATAAACGAAATTTTGTAAGCACTTATTATTGTACGTCTTACTAAAGAAACCAAAGTTAAAAGTTATCTTCCGTAGGTATTCTATCGCTGATAAGTGGCTACTTTAAAACAGATTTTTATGGCAAACTTTGATAGGTATTTTCTGGCTATGTACGATTACACGACGCGACGCACCGTACCAACGACGAGGCGAGGTGGATGACCTCTAATGTTATCAATATCATTTCGTTCTAGGTGCGAACTGACGGTAGATAGGTACTATCAGACATGATTTAAATTATTTCCTGTAGGTACGGGTACCCTTTTTATTTAACGTAACATTATTAGGTATTATTTACTTATTGGGATATTACAGGAACAAGACAAAAACAAAACTTACCACAAAACCGGGTCAGTGGTGGGTCGCCTTAGAAGCGGATTTCAGGTTAGCTCCGTGTGCACCAAGACAACATTGAGTCCAAGAGTACCTAGCTTAAACGCACCATATCCAACCACTCCACTCCGAATAGATAGAACTCATTTTCACAAAAAACGCGTGATGTGTGCCTGTGACGTAAGTACATCGGACGTATACGCGTCACTCACTCGAAAGATTTCGGTAGACTGGCGACCACCCGGGCGGCTAGGGGGAAAGTCAACAAAAGAAATGGGTGGAGCAGTACTTCGCGCGATTGCATGTCATTGGCTAATGATTTATTTGTATTTCGGCCCGCATTGGCCGGACAAATTTTTAGTCCACGTGGACTCCGCTACCGCGATGAGTACTTTGATGTTACGGTGAATGTTTGAACACGTTTGAGCAACATACGACTAATTTCAGAATGCCTAGTTTACTTTGTTTTAATTACATATTTGATGCTATAGAATGGTAGTAGACCATGGTCTGAACAACGTTTGTTCTAGCAAAACTGTGATTCAAATTTCACCGTGTATGGTATGATAGCTTAATTATGAAATACAATCATTTGCAAACGAATGTGAGTGTGTCTATAGTACCTATAGTAGTATAGAAATTACTTATTATAAGAAGGTCGTAAGTTAAACCGAAGTGAAAATCTATTGCTTTGTGAGATTGCTACTCCACTTATGATTGATACTGTACAATAAAACCGCACGTATGGTACGTGCGGTTTAAATCGCATTCAATTCTGGCATGATTCAATAAAAGTTTTGAAAAGAAGTTCAATAAAATTTAATAAAATATTTTGCAGCACAAATAGGCATGACTTGCATTCAATAATTGCTTTGGTGTAAACAGAAGTCGCATGCAATTATTCAATGGCAAAACTTGCATTCAATTATTCTATGCCATTATGTGGATTTCACACGCGTGTAAACACTTGCTTGTAATTCTATGTGCTTTATGACATGCGATTATTGCTCTTGAACGTTCCAAAACGTTCCGAAACTTGCACCGTGTACCTAAATGGGTCTTTAGGCCTACTCCTTCTGGCTGTCCATTTCATCCGACTCTCGAATAAAATGCCTAATTACGCAACACATTTTCGATAAGCAATTGAAAGAAATTGATTTCATTATAACTTGAAATTGCAAAATTTTACGACTTTCGTATTACGTAACTCTAAAATCCGTGATATCAACTGCACTCTGTTTGAGACGCTAAAGAGTGAACTATAAGCATCTAAAAAGGCTATTATTCGAATTACGTAACCATTTTGACAGCGGTCAGTTTGTTCAAAATCCACGAGTAATTTGTTTCGTCTGTCAAATGAAATAGAAGGCAGTGTAGTCGCTGCATTCAATTTCCTTTGTAATATTTTTGGGACTTACTCGTATTGATAAATTGTGAATGTGTTTTTGTGTAAAACCTCAATAAAAAATTAATATTAGTGGTATGTCGAAGCAGCGAGGTCGATTTTTAATAATAACTGTGAAAGGATTGAGAAGGATAAGAGAAAAAAATGATAAACTTGAGGACTATTGAAATAATAGGTCTTACCTATGAAATTGCCGTTTTGTATGAAAAAATTTAAACGAATTTTTTTCATGTATTTTTTATTTGTATTAATCGAAGTAATCACCCATGCAATCTATGCATCTTTGCCAATGCAGTGGCAGTTTATTGATGCCCTTCTTAAAGAAATCAGCTGGACGGGAGGCAACAAATTCATTTGCATTTTGTACTGCCTCTCGGGTATTGAATTTTTTTCCCGCCAAGAAGTTATGCAAATTCTGGAAAAAGTAGTAGTCTGTAGGCGCAAGGTCTGGTGAGTAGGGCGGATGACGGAGAGCTTTCAACCCCAGTTCTTGCAACTTGGAGACCGTCTGCTGTGCAGTATGAGGCCGCGCGTTGTCGTGCAGGAGCAGCGGAGATGAGCGATTGACCAATGCTGGTTGGAGATGTCCCAGCTTCTCCATTATTGTGTTCAGTTCTTCACAGTACACATCTGCAGTAATGCTCACCCCGTTTGGTAAGAAGCTATGATGAATCACACCGGCGCTAGACCACCAAACAGTGACCATCACTTTTCTAGGGGTAAGTTTTTGTTTAGGGCATTGTTTAGGTGCTGAACCAGGATCCAACCAATTTGCTGAGCGCTTGCGGTTATCAAACAGAATCCATTTTTCATCGCAGGTAACAATACGGTTCAAAATTCCTTCATTTGTGTGTCTGTTGAGCAGTGCAAGTCACGTCTCGACGCGTACTTCGCGCTGGCGATCATTGAGTTCGTGGGGCACCCATTTTTCAAGCTTTTTTACCTTGCCAATTTGACGCAAATTGACCAATATTGTTTTGACGCTAACTTCGAAAGCTGCTGCTAATTCAGTCGTAGATTGTGTATCATCAGCTTCCACAATCGCCTTTAATTCGTCATTGTCGACCAAAGTCTTCGGACGACCGCGAGGTTCATTTTTCAAGTCAAAATTTCCAGAACGGAAGCGAGCAAACCAATAACAGGTGGTGCGTTGGTTTGTAGTGTTAGCTCCGTAAACGTCGTTGATGTTGCGTGCCGCTTGTGCCGCGTTGCTGCCACGACGGTACTTATATCCCATAATTACTCGAATTTTTAACGTATCCATGATGACGAAAATAATTGAAATGCGATGAAAATGTAACACTAATCAATAAACAAATTACTACTTTTGGAAAAAAAAAACATGTTTTTAAAATAAAATAATTTTAAATTAGAATTCTTAGCCAAACAAAAATTATTTTGATTTGAAATGGCCAGTACTGCAGAACGGCAATTTCATAGGTAATATAAGTTCCCTGAAGAAATCTGTATCTGATACGGGAAGACCTAAATCAGCCAAAAAAGAATCCGAGAATACTCAACACGAACGTGCTCAAGAACCTCAAGAAATATATCCACATAATAGTGTAATTCCAGAAGTAAAAACTTTACAGATGATTACCAACAGCCACCTGAATACGTCATCTAAAATCTTTAAACACAACCACAAAAAAAAAATGTATGATTTCTAGTAATAATGTGAATGAAATATTGGACATAGGGAACAGTACGTTTACAGGGTATAAGTTCCGTCATTATATCATACCAAATGGAGGCATAAAACAGTTGTTTGCGAATTAAAATAAGATGCTCGTAAGCTTTACCGTGATGATTATTGTATCATCTATATGAGTTTGCCATCTAACACAAATTTCACAGACACTGTTTAGGAAAGTAGTACCTACGCAATCACCCAATACCTACACTACATCCTTTGTTATTACACAATTCCATATTCCATCATAATCATAACATTCATTGCATAATTATACGAATGCGCCATGCTAATTGTTGTGTAACCAGATGTCAAAACGTCATACAAATAGTTTTCTGACAGCTGCGCGCACAGATTACTCTAAGTCAACGGCGCGCGAGTCGATTGCCGACTTAACGGAATGTAGCCATTTTTAGTTCTGCCGGTGCTGGCTTTGGTCGCGGCTGCGCAGGCACGTAGTTCGGTTGCCAGGATGCGGATGTGATCACTGGCTGCAGGTGCGGGTGTGGCTGCGTAGGCGCGGAGTTCTGTTGCTAGGCGGCGATTACTGGCGGCGGGTTCAGGTGCGGCTGTTCAGTAGTAAAGTTCGGCTGCCAGGAGGCGGCGGTGCTTACTGGCAGCGTGTTCTCAGGTTCAGTGTTCAGGTTTTCAATTGGCGGGTGCATGGTGCTGGCTCCCGCCGGTAAGGTCACCGGGATACTCCAGGACACGGCAGCGGTCACTGGAGTTGCAAGTTCGGTCGACGACTTTACTTCGGAATGATGTGGTCGGTCGGCGATGGCGAGTGGCTGACTTATTTGTAGCCAAGTAGTCACTCGTTGATCATTTCCAGCTTCCGAGGCGACAGAGGAGAAGTCTTCATCAGTAGATTCCGCTTCGACCTCAGCGAGGCGCGCGGTAGCTAACTCTACTAACCTTTGTGCTAGCTCCGCCTTGGCCTTTTTTATTCGACGCGCTTTCGACACTTTATCACTTTTTTGTGACGTAGGTTTACTGCAGAGACCACTTGTTTTATTTTCAGGTTCGCACTGTTGTTGTGTCGCGGTGTGTTTGACTGTAGACGCGGTCGCGGCGGGTGCTTCTGACGTATCAACTGTCATCCTCGTAGCCTCCGTAGTGACTGTCTCAGCCGTACTTTCTGTGGTTGCTTCAGTGGCGGTCTCAGTAGCGGTTTCAGTATGTTCTGTAGCCGTAGTCGACGCTTGTCTACCTCTTTTACCTGTAGACCTCGTAACTGGCATTGTTCTTGATAAATTCTTCTGAATATTCCTCAAGAAGTTCACTATAGAGTCTTCTCAATAGTTTCCTCGGATCCGGCTAGCGAAGGACCAGACAATGTGAGGGTTATATTTCTCACATTAAGTGCACTGGATTGGAGGACACTGTTATTTGTTCACTGAATAAAACTCTTTAAAACGTGAAGAATATTGTTTACTGTTCACTATGAGATATAAATACAAACTGATTGAAGAACTATATTGTTCATTTGCGAGACGTCGCGACGCCCCCGCAAGGGGGCGTGGCGAGCGGGGTCGGAGCATCGCCCCTCGCCCGCGGAGGCATAACAGTGGCCCGTAACTACGGGCCCTTCCTCGGGTTGGCCTAAGTCGGCCTAGTATATTGTTCGATAATGAGTCGTCGCGACGCCCCCGCAAGGGGGCGTGGCGAGCGGGGTCGGAGCGTCGCCCCTCGCCCGCGGGAGCCATACAGTGACCCGCTACTATATATTGTTCGCTAAAAATGCTCTATACTTATAGTAAATTACATAGGCTTAAGTAGCGGCGGTAGCGCTAAGTTGCTAAATTAAAACTACCAATAAAATAACAAACAATTATTCATGTTAACGTACTCGACTCTAGGTCAACCAATCAGAGAGGGGCAGAAGCGTCGGTAAATTCGGACAGGTTTCGACAAGTTCAAACCTGCTTTGGACTTGACTTAGAGTATAGCGTGATCATAACAAGGTTCTTAGTAATCAAACTTATAGTTACGTACATCATTAATTACATTGTTTATTACATTTAATAGGTTTGATAGGTTGTATGTGTGAGTGTCCTGCACAAACACAAAATGTACGTCAGGAAAAATCTTAACCTTTTCAGCCAATTAGTTCAATCGGGTTTCAGACTGACTAAAGTAGACTCATCCTTTGTGGGGTACTGTTTGAAATGTAACAATAAAATAGCTATCCCCACATACTACAACTAAATGAAACAAAATTTAAATCTTGTATAAAACGCACACTATGCTGCCAAGCATGTTATAAGCTGGGGGATTATATCGCAGACAAAAATGCTTGCCTCAACGCTCTGGACCAGCGTTGAGCCAAGCATTTTTCTCCACAAGGGCGCATAAATATGGTTGGAGCTGCAGCTGAAGATTGCAAAACTATCTTTGAATTGAATAACTTCAATCTCTTAGTATTGTATAATTGCATAGCACATGTGTGAGCACTGTGACCATGTACCTTCTATAAAGCTACAATTTACTGGGTACGTCTTTCATTGACTTGAATGTGCCCTGGCGGCTGAGAGTATGTATGTCATGCTCACTCAAATGTCTCGCTGGTGGTGGCGTGTGTGTTGGATCGTTAAATTCCCTTCAAAATGGTTGAGCTAAACGTTGCTGATCCATGCGTCATGTTCGTGAACGGGCGCCGTCAGTAGGGACTGATCATATCTTATCTGCCACGGCTTATTTTAATTTTTGTATTGTTTTTATCTTTTTATTACGGACGCTTTTTACGTGCAAGTCTAAATTATACATGTGAGAACAATGTAGAAACATTGTTCTCACATGTATAATTTCAACATGAATGATGTAACCAATATTTTGTAACAATATTATGACTGACTGACCCCTTGACAATTAAAAAGTGTCTGTAAATGTTTCAATTAAAATAAATGCTTTGAGTTTGAGTTTGATTAATAAAAAGACGGTAGCGTAGGTATAAATATTTTGGTGGTACGGAACCATCAGTACGCAAGTCCGACTCGTACTTGGCCCGTTTTGAGAAGAGTATAGATAATTGTTAGGTTAATATAGCTAGTACAGAAAAAACACATTTTATTTCAAAAACAATGTTATATAAGCAAAAACCAATTTAATATTCGCAAGATATTATTCAAGCCCACACCACACTTTCAATCCAGGGTTTGTAGTGAGCTACCCTGGTGTAGACATCAGGAGTGCTGGTATGAGGACCACAATGGAAAGTGCCAAATGACGTCACTCCAATGATGGTGTAGATACAGCGGGAGAATTGAGTGATGATCAGCAAAGGTTCACCGGATAGACCCTGGAAGAAAAACATAAAAAACATGAGGTGATGGACGCTAGCGATGGCGCCAAACATGTAGCCGAATTCTGGGCCGAGTCCATTTAGATTGCCATCGACACATAGGAAGAAGATAAATAAAACCAGCCAAGTGCGTGTCGGACCACGCATAATGAAGAGTTCCGTAGTTGGGATGAATTTATTTATCCCAAGAACAAACTTACCATTGTAGTTGAAAAATAAGTCCTGCCATACATTCCAATTTCACATGTAAGTTTGTACGCACAATATTGGGACATTTACCATGTGTTTTTAAGACCATAGACTTCTTATAGGTTTACCAGTAATCTAATAGGTATAGAACTATTTACTTATTGTGACGTGTAGTTCGCATGTGGCTGTGACAGACGGATAGACAGACGACTGATCAAAAGAAAGAAATAAAGAAAAGAAAGAAAAACGCGTTTATTGGCATTACAGTAGGAAAATATACCTTATAACTAAGAAAAAAACTATGATTATAATGCCAAAAGGGCGTCAGCTCAGCATAATGGCAGATGACAACACAAAGTATACCACCTGACGCTGATTTTCAGCTGCACGAGTGCCATCATCATTTCAGCTGAAAGATGTCCACTGCTAGACAAACGCCTACCCCAGGCAACACCACTTCAACCAATTCTGTGCCTCCCGCATCCGTTGGATTCCTGCGGCCTTTACAAGGTCATCAGTCCATCTTGTAGGAGGCCTTCCAACGCTACATCTTCCGGTACGAGGTCGCCACTCTAGAACCTTTCGGCCCCATCGGCCATCTGTTCTGCGAGCAATGTGCCCTGCCCATTGCCACTTAAGTTTGGCAATGTCAGTCACCTTGGTCCTACTGCGTGGTTGACGTGTAAAATTGTCCAAGAGCCTCTCGAACTCTCTCATTTTTCATTCGATCGCGTAGGGAAACTTCAAGCATAGCCCTCTCCAAGATAAGACCAATTGTGAGCGACCGCGTTTCAGTGCCATAGGTCATCACTGGTAACACGCACTGGTCAAAGACTTTCGTCTTGAGACACTGCGGTATGTGAGACGAGAAGATATTGCGTAGCTTCCCGATCGCTACCCAGCTGAGTCGAATTCGAAGATTGACCTCTTTCTCGAAGTTGGACCTACCTAACTGGACAGTTTGTCCTAGGTAAATATACTCGTCTACAACTTCGAGCGTAGCATCTCCAATCTTCACGAGAGTGGGTCTTACATTGGCATTTGACATGACCTTTGTCTTGTGCATGTTCATTTTAAGACCCACTCTTTCGGAAGCTCTACTGAGGTCGATCATCGAGCATTGTACTGTGGTCCTCCACGGTCTCAGCCATGATAACTATGTTGTCGGCAAACCGGAGGTTACTGATATACTCGCCATTCATGTCGAAGCCTAGCCCTTTCCAGTGCAGAACCTTGAAGACATCCGACATCAGTGCAATGGTGAACAGTTTCGGAGAAATAACGTCACCTTGTTTCACACCTCGCTGCAGAAGGATAGGTTTCGAGTCGGACTGACATAGTGGCGTTTTCGCACAGACACTTTTGCACTTCGATGTACCGATAGTCGATCTAGCACCGTTGAAGAGACTGCAGTACAGCCCATGCCTTGATCGAATCGAAGGCTTTCTCGTAATCTACAAACGCTAAGCAGAGAGGCAGGTTATACTCTTCGGTCTTCTGTATAACCTGCCGCAGTGTATGTATGCGGTCTACGGTGCTAAAGTTTTTACGGAATCCGGCTTGTTCGGGAGGCTGGAAGTCGTCAATCTTGTGCGCGAGACGGTTCGTGATGACTCTTGAAAACAGCTTGTAGGCATGGATCATAAGTGTGATGGGCCTATAGTTATTAAGCAGGGCATTGTCGCCCTTTTTAAAGAGGAATACCACCACACTTCTGTTCCATGCCTGTGGTATTTTACCCTCGAGTATGACGGAATCGTACAGCTTCTGAAGGGCCTTAAGAACGGATTTTCTACTGGCATCTATGAGTTCGGCCGCAATTCCGTCATCACCCGGCGCCTTGTGGTTTTTAAGCAGCTTTAGAGCCATCCTTTTCTCGTAAAAGCTGCGTCCGGGATATCTTCGTTATAATGTCGGATTAATCTAGCGTTTTCCAGATTCGTAACGGGGTTACTGGTTGACGTGTATAACTGTCCATAGAATCTCTCGATCTCTCTCAATAATTCAGGTTTGGCGGACACGATCCTGCCATCATCGGTCTTCAGTTTCGCAAGCTGGCTCTGCCCAATAGACATTTCTTGCAAAGACCTCGGAGCCCTTATTCCGCTCTGTCGCGACCTTAATGCGGTCTGCACTAATGCGGCGAAGGTCACTTTTCAAGGACTTAGAGTCCGTCTATTGAGCTGCCGGTACTTGAGCACGTCGTCTGAAAACTGCAGGATCATCTCGCGCCTCTCCTTCATGAACTGTATATTACGATGGGTCTTGAAGGTCTTGGACCCAACCGTATGGACAGTTTCCCGAACCCAACGTTAAAATGTCTATGAAGCTCCTTAGGCACTCGAACTAATGGGTGGAACGTAGATTTCATCAGTTGAGATCTCTCCAGCTTGATATTTAAGTTCAATGTGTCTCTTACCATGCGGTGATCACTTCCGGTTTTTACCTCGTTGATCACAGAGACATCATAGAAGACTTGCGTCTTCGTCGACATAATGAAGTCATCTCATTTTTTGTTGCACTATCGTACGTATAGATGTCAGCACATCAACCTACTACAATCTGTGAAATTTCTTTCATATATTTTCAACTTTATCACTAAAGCATAAGGTTCAAAGTTGATTGGGAAAATTTGACAGTTTCGGGTAGGTTGACCTGCTGTCATCTGTACCTACGTTTTCTCGAGAAGGAGTTCATCATAAAGAGGCCTTCCTTCTACATAAAACTGGCCAGTAGGTGACCCCGGTGGTTCCGACTTCCAAATCCAAATTACCCCACTCGCAGCTCATCATCGCCTCGTTTGTCTAGTTTCGCGTTGAAGTCCCCCATGACAACGGTGAAGTGCGGTTTTAGAGCCGTGCATGGGTATAGAAATATCCTCATGCATGGTCTCCACCTCAACGTCGGGCTGTGACGAGGTCGGGGCGTAAACCTGTACGACCTTCAGCGAATATCTTGCGGATATTCTGAGTATAAGGTACGCCACCCTGGTCGACATACTCTCGATCTTCACCACGTTGCTCACAAGGGACTTATGCACGATAAACCCGACACCACCTTGAGATTGCTGGTCGCCCTCCCGGAAATTGAGCAGGACTATCGAGTCCTCCCCCTATCTTCGAACTTCAAATAACCCTACTATACCCCACCATCGTAACCTGCTCAATTCTTCCTCGAGTTCGATGATCTTCTCGTCGGTCCAGGGTACGCGTGTTGTATGCTGCCAGGTACAGTGTCCGATTATTGTGGTAGCCGGGTCTCTTCCGGGGATTCTTCGTACCCCTTGCCTCACCGTGACCGTGACGGCTACCGTAGCCAAGGGTAGGCGGGCTGCCGGGCACTAGGGGCCATTTGTTTTTGGTCCTTATCATTTTTAGGGCCATAATTTGCCATATTTGTCACTCTTGGCAGGCAGGTTGGCGATCGTAGTATGGTGTTAAAAATACTTAGAGAACGATGCTGCCCATTCTCTAGTAAGTCCCTTAGTCACCTTTTACGACACCCGTGGGAAGAAATAGGGTAGTGCTATTCTTTAAGTCCGGTACCACACGAAGGTGCCATACGCTAGAATAAAAAAGGGTTCAGTTTTTTCATTTGGACATACGGAACCCTAAAAACATTATTTCAGCCACTCATGCTATGTGCCAGATGTGATCCCCCATCGGTTAAACTGATGAATACCCGTACAAACTGTCATCCCCTATTTAACCCCTTTAGTTTATCTGTAGTTGCTTCATTTTTAATTCTTAATTCTTTTTACCTATTGTGGTATAATAATTTTATTCTAGGTGCATCGTCCTCACATATAATTATATAACTAATGTACTTATACAAAATATTGTAAAACATTTTAAAAGAGTAACGGTGGAGTTTCTTGCCCATTCTTCTCCATACGAAAACTACCTTTTGGAAGGGGCAACTAGAATCAATTAATTTTTTTTGTAAATTTTTGACGTTCAAAAGTGCCTTATACGGGCCTACTTGAAATAAATGATTTGACTTTGACTTTTGACTTAGGGAATGAAATTTCAAATATCCTTCCTTAGTGCTCACCATCGTTATAAGAAAAATTTCATGCTTCTAGACCCAGCGGTTTAGGTTGTGTGTTTGTCTGTCAGTGCCCTTAAGATTTTTATTAAGTAAGTTGAAGATTCGCGCTTGCCCTCTCTGTGTTGGCGCATGAACAAAATTGACACCCGGTTGTAGAAAGTCTGATCTAACCAACAATCACAATTTTATGACAACTGTTGTGAATTGTGATTGGTTGAGCAAAATAACATTTGATATTAAATTTAATAGGCTCTATGTATGATACTGATATTCAGCTGCACTCGGTTAGACGGGAAGCCGACCCCAACATAGTTGGGAAAAGGCCAGGCAGATTGATTTTTGATTAAATCGAATAGGTTTTCTGAAAAACATACATGAATTGTACATGAATTGTAATACATGAATTGTAATGGATTTGCCTGGTTTCTCACCAGGCAAATCCATTACAATTCATGTATTTAGTGAGTGGGAAGATTCTCGAAAGCAGCCTGTGGGAAAGCCGGTATGGTGCTAGAACCAAACATTCAACCAACCAAACATACATGTGACATCCACCAACCAGAACTGTACCCGCGTGCTGGATTATAGCCGTCTCCCTCTCACAGGCAGGAGGACTGTGTCCCAGCACTGGGAACATTATAGGAGCTGTATCTAAAATGTAGGCTTATGATGTAAATGTGTAGGTTTTATTTACCTTACAAGCTTCAGGAGGAGATTTGCGTCCATAGCACATTTGAGTGGTATAATTAATTCCCTCCTTTAATGTGCGATTTGGACGATAATTAAATGCACTCTTACACTCTTCCTCGGTGAACTCTTCCAATAAGAACTGAAAATGAACAAAGAAATAATGAACAATGAGTCAGTAGTCGTAGCCAAACAAGGGGCTCGTAGCTACGCTTGCCTACCCTGCCCTACTACGCTTTGGAATGGGCAACTAGCATCATCTTTCTGACTGACCGACTCTTTGACAATTCAAAAGTGCCCGTAATTGGTTTATTTGAAATAAATGCTTTGAGTTTGACGAGGTCAGTCCTTGGTTGAGTGACCGTCCTTTACGTATAGAGACCCTTCCGTGCCTCAGAAAGCACGTTAAGCCATCGGTCCCGGCTGCCATTCGTAGATCTCTGACAGTCGTTACGGGTACCCAAAACCTGAAAGTCTGACAATCAGTATTACCAAGGGGTATGTTGTTTCCCAGTAACTGGGTTGTGGAGGTCAGATAGACAGTCGCTCCTTGTAAAATATTCGTATTCTGCTACATCTGGTTAAACTGGAAGCCAAGCTTAACATAATTGGGAAGGCTAGGCAGATGATGGTATTTGTCAGCAGATGATGATGACCTACCGTATAAATCTTGTCAGCCATTTCAGTATAGGATTTCGATTTCGGATCTCTCCATGTCGTGGTGATAGCTAAATCAGCGTCAGCCTGTTCTACGTGAAGGCAAGCTGGCAGCACGTTTATGTTATATATAATCCTGAAACAAATGTAGTATTTATTTATATATACTTTATTGTACTCGTACACCAGATTATACATTACAAAAATAAAAAGTAGTAAATACACTACAAAATATAGGTACAATGGGCGGCCTTTGTTTTTTTTTTTTTGGGTTAGGAAATTATCAAATAACTTCTCCTGCTCTGGGTGAAGCGGGAGGGCGTGTCAGACTCTTACTGACTAAAACCCACCCGTGTTCCCCTTCACTTCTGCTGACATCTCTTTGAGGCGCGCGTGGAACACAACGCGCCGTCGACCCGGGCCTGGCCCCTATACATACATGATATAATTAAAAATATATGGTTTTTTAATACACAAACAGCGCGGTTATTAGTCACTGGAACTGGTAATCATATTTTATTTAGATAATGGTAACTGATGGTGGTATTCCACGGTGGTTTAATGCCAGAATGCCAGCATAGCGGGGCATTGCAATGCGGTTCACCGCTTACCGTGCAGTAATATACAACAGACCATCACGCCTGTATTCTCCTAAGGGCTTAGCAGAGGTCGACCCGGGCCTGGTCTTTATCGGACGGCGCGTTGTGTTCCACGCGCGCCTCAAAGAGATGTCAGCACAACAGATGGGGTCCGCTAGGGCCGATGCCTGCCGGGGTTGCGGGAAAGTCCGAAAGGGATACCGTGGCCCCTGGCAACGTACAGGCGTACGTTGCCAGGGGCCACAGGGGTCTAGTCTGATATGTAATCGGCCCTATAATATTTCCCATTTTGCGCTCCTACAAATATTATTGAACACTCTAATAATACGGTAATGTTTTCCCATTGTTTGTTTTATTTGTGCTTATATTTATATATAATTAGGTGTATTTATTATATTTATAGTTTTAAATAGGTATATATGTATATCTTTATATTTAAATGTAAAAAATCTTCTTTTCTCGCTATTGCACCTACCACTGTTTGTCTCTGCATCACCCGAAGGTTGACTGGTAGAAAATGCCTATGGCATTAAGTCCGCCTCTGTACATTTGTGTGCTTGAAGTATTAAATAAATAAATAAATAAATAATAAATATAATGATTGCGCCTCCTTTTGTGAACCTCAAATAATTCCTATTTTGGGGTCCCCAAAATTGTAAATAGTTCGATATTTCGTATATTCAGATCCCCAAAATAAGAATAAGTGCGACTAACTTGGAAGTAGCGCTTGCCAGCCGCTCGGCTCGGACACGGCTGGTCACAGTTCTAATCTAACCTAATCTATTTGGTGGGGTGCCCGAGCTTAGTTACTGCGACTCAATGTGAGAAAAGGCCAGAAAGTTAAAAAGAGGCTCAGTTCTGCAAAAAAGTGTTCATCATCATGACGCAAAAAAATTATAGAGGTTCATTAATTTAAAAAAGTGTCTAGCATTTGAAAAGTCAATATGATTATAGAAGATCAGTCAAATATTTCCCGTTTCTATACTTACGGTGTCTCTGTCTCAATTAGTGCGATGTCGTGATATCTACTAGGAGCCTTGTAGTCTGGATGTGGGATGAATCTCTTCACCTTATGAGTCTGCCAGACAGTTGGGGAGGCTGAGCGTTTCTGAACATCCAACGCGACAAATTTCAGGTCACCGCTGTGAATGTGTTTGGAAATTGTGAAAATGTAAAGAAATGTATTGGAGAATGTACTTGTGGATGGCCATTAATTGTAGTGTCACTTACAAATTGAATGCTTTGAATATTTGAACCCGAAATTCCACATTTAAATCTTATTTTCTTGTTTTTCGTTTGACAAAAATTTTGTTTAAAACCTAAATTGTCGATAAATTTTCATTCACAAATGAATATTATGCAAACAATACTTTTCCTTCTAAATACAGATGAATATATTACTAATTCCCTTTAGTGAGTGCTTCATTAAAAGGAATTAGTTTACACTTTCATCAGATATTTTTGAAATGGACTTTAGGTTCGCTTACACGTATGTAGCATAACTGTTAACATGAGCAGCGGTCAGGATGAATCTATCGCTGACGATGGCACCTCCAGCTAGCCACTCAGCCGATGCCAAGTCGTCACCGTAACCCAGCATTGCCTGGTGATGAGAAACAAAGTGATCTTAAAAAGGTTCTATTTCTTTTCTTACGGCGACGATAAACGACTTTTACTGAAGATCACGTCTAAAAGAGTAGTGTTAATGATTGGGAAAAAATATGTTTTAAATCAGAGCATTTTCTTAATAACTTATTCTGTGAATATTTTAGATTATGTAGTGTAAGTAATTTGTAAAGTTATGTCTAACGCGGATAAAAAACTGAGAATCACGCAATAACTTACTAATAATTACTTTCAAGTGTTTCATACTATTACTACTACTCGCCATGCCGCAGCTATCAACTTTTCGCCCTGCATATGCTTGCAAAAAAACCCACTGGGCTCCCCTACCATTCGTGATTGGCCACCGATATAAGTTAAACCAACATAGAAATTATATTTCTGCGTAGGACGTACACGTAGAGGCTACGCACGTTAGGTGCGCGGTTCATTTGTTTTGGGTATAGCGTGGCTGTGGGTCGCAGACTCGTAGTTAGAGTTGGGCGTCGGGTAAAAACCGAACGGGAAAATACCCAGGTATATTCCCATTTGGGTAAATATCGGGTATTTACGCGGGTAAATACCCAAACCTTGGGTAAATATATTAAATAACAGTCATATTAATTTAAGTTGTAAGCACGAGTGTCTACGTATTTCTATTTCTCGAAGTTTGACTATATTATTGATTTTATATTGAAGTGAAATAAAAAAAACGGCCAAGTGCGTGTCGGACCACGCACAATGAAGGGTTCTGTAGTTGGGATGAATTAATTTTATCCCAAAAAGAAACTCAACATTGTAATTGAAGAACATATTTTAGAAAACTGCGCAAAATTAAGTTGGTCGATTATTACTACTTAGCTGTGATAGTTTTCCTTTTAACTTCGTTATGAATACTACTGCTGTGATTTTTTTCACAATTCCAAGTAGAACCATTCAGCTGGCACGGGACAGGACTGCAGACACACACGACTCTAACAAAATTTTGCACTTTAAAGCTTGATATTTCGCAAACAGATCCCTGAATTGAAAAATAGTTTTCACATACCCAATATTTTTGAATGACCTTTCCAATGAATGACCTTTCCGTCAACGGGACGTCAACGAGAAACGAGATTATTCGATATGAACGTGACGTACTTTTCATAGTGGTGTGCGGTGGACACGCGGCCATACTCGCACACTGACTTAATTGTGGAATCTTAGGAGGATCGTCTACTTTTACAATGTTTGTAAATATGTGAGCACCATGTATCTATCACATAATTAGTTTATCTGTTGTTGCTTCATTTTTAATTCTTAATTCTTTTTACCTATTGTGGTATAATAATTTTATACTATAATTATAATTATAATTTTATAATAATTTTATACAAAGAATGGGACATTCCTACGGTCAGACAATCATTTATCCTGCTAACTGTAGTTAAAAAACACTCCCAGTTACAGTTCGACCCCAAGCGCATCCTGGATAAACGGCGTAAGGGGAGGATATGCCCCTCTACAAACTTCAAATCTGCTCTTCCTCAGAAGTTCTTTTGTTTCCTTGGTCAATTTTTATACAACAAACTTAATGTCACCCTGAACATATATCCCAAAACTAAAGCTAAGTAAAGTAAGAAATCTGTAATAACTTTCCTCAAAACACTTAATTATGAAAATACTGAGAATCTTTTAAAAATTGTAAAATAGCCCTCGTTCCTCACCGCCCATCCTCTCACCGGTCCTCTTTCCAAATTCGCTCTCGTACATTCTTCCACTCATACTTAGGTATCACTTGTCATACTCGCTCTTGTACTCTCTTTCTTATCTGTACATAACATAACTTACACCGTTACACCACAAATTACTCATTTCGCATAACTCAATCCACATTTCTGCTTTTTTGTTCCTGTTTTTATTTTAGTTTTTATATTCCTTATATTTCTTGTTTATGTTCTGATCACGTTGCATGTTCTTACTTGCCTCACGCAAGTCTATAAGTGTTTAATTTTTTCCAAGGGGAGGTCCTGGTGACCTGTATCACAGGTCTTTCTACAAAAACCTATTTCAGGCACCAGTCTCTTACATTGGTGAATATGGTAATACTTTTGTCTCAATTATATTAATTTTAAGGCAACCAATGTGAAGAGAAAAATAAATGTTTTTTGAATTTGAATTTGAATAATTTTATACTAGGTGCATCGTCCTCACATATAATTATATAACTAATGTACTTACCTATACAAAATATTGTAAAACATTTTAAAAGAGTAACGGTGGAGTTTCTTGCCCATTCTTCTCCATACGAAAACTACCTTTTGGAAGGGGCGACTAGAATCAATTAATTTTTTTTGTAAATTTTTGACGTTCAAAAGTGCCTTACACGGGCCTATTTGAAATAAATGATTTGACTTTGACTTTGACTACTCAATGTATGTATCGCTACTTAGGCGCCGTTATCTCGTTCTCGTTGACGTCCCAGCACCAGGCACGTCATAACAGGTACTACAGTGCTTCGAGCATGTTTGCAGACGCGAGGGTTCCTGATTTCTACGCCATCATCCGGTCGAGGGTAGCGTCTTTTTGGCAAAGTTTGAGACGCTCCAGTAATAGCATTTTGAGGGTTGTCTCGTGCAACCTGACAAGCCCTATATTTGTGCACTGGATTTCTGTTCACCTAAGCGGGAACAGAAAATGATGGTTTTTTAATGAATTTTAATGTGTACCTATATTTGCTTTTAGAATGTTAATACGATTTTTATTTATTATTGACATTTTATAGATTTTTAATATGTATGTATTTTTCGAATAGTCTTTTTATTTATTTTTTACAATTTTTTTTTTTTTTACTATGGTGTTTTATTGATATTTTAATGATTTCTGTGCTTTTTGTGATTTGTATTCTCTCATTATGGGTATTTTTGCCTGAAATAACACACAATTTTTTTTTTTTTTTTTATAAAACCACAAGGTCGATTTGTCTATGTGCCAGTAAGACAGTTTGAACCTTGGTCAAATTTATATTTAGTGGTAATTGTTGTAGCAAGTGGTAAAAAAATCACGAAGTCGACCATGAGTTGACACAATTACTGACAAATACTTGCACTGCCTGGAGAGATCCACTCAAAGTGTGATTCTGTGCGCAAAAGACCATTTCAAACACGTATCTACATAGTTCTTTAATGACCTGACCAAGATTATGTCTGGACTTTAAAAGAGACTTTGACCCCTGTGTTTGTTTCGACATTTCTTCCTAGGGATAGTCAGATAGGCTAAGTAATAACAGCCGCATGGGTCGATCAATCAGGATAAGCTACAGTTGCCGGGGTTGGTCCATGGATGGCTGACCATCTTTACATACCGAGACTCCTCCGTGCCGCGGAAAACACGTTAATCCGTTGGTCCCGGCTGTCATTCGTGGATCTTTGACAGTCGCTTTGCTACAAATACCAGTGTTACCTACTAGAAATACCTATTTTGGTAATGTTTATCCACTGCTAACTTATGGTATTATATACTGGGGAAACTCGCCAAGCGTGCAGTCCACACTCTTTCTCCAAAAAAAATATCTTAGAACTCAATATTATAACATGCATAGCACCGAATTGCTAAGAGAAGTTTTCAGAACGGAGGCTTTTCTAACACTGGCTGGCATTTATATATGTACTTGAATTATGCAACTTTGGGAATACACCCTCTTAAGTATCTCTACTTTAATGACATACCTGTTGAGGATATTCAGTACCAAATTTAGTCCCTATTGGTGAGGAGCCTCCGACGGCCCACATTCCTGATGTGTGGCATTTCTGTTCCGGATTGTAGTTCTTTGTGATGCCAGAGCGCGAACCTCCTTTGCGACACTTATACGGCAGTTTGTCTAGGTACTCGAGACAACCTGGAAAATGTTAGTTCCTGTAGATCAGTTTCTAAATTAGGTATCGTAAAAGATTGATCTCTGACAGTCGTTACGGGTAGTCAGAAGCCAGAAAGTCTGAAAACCAGTCTTACCAATAGCTATCGCGTTACCCATTAACTGGGTTGTAGAGGTCAGATAGGCAGTCACTTTACGTAAAACAATGGTATTCAGCTGCGTTCGCTTAGACTGGAAGTAGCCCCCAACATAATTGGGAAATGGCTAACCAGTGGTCGGTAACGCGGCTCGCGAGCCGGATGCGGCTCTTTGGGCTATAGAGTGCGGCTCTGTCCAAATGTCGATGAGTGCCAGCGTAGATACGCGCGGGGGTCGGGGTTTCGGTCACCAAGCAAGAAATCAAGTTTTAGTCAAAATTCAAAGTACATTTCAAAAATTTATTTCCGAAATAATTTATCACCAAAAATTAAAAGGACGTTGAAAATATATCATTTACTACTTTTCAAAGTAACTTGGTAATAAGTAAGATGCCTTCATCATATTATTATCAACTGGTATGATGATGATGAAGGCATCCCACTTTTTAGCAAGTTCATTTTAGGACGCGTTGTGAAGAGAAAAAGGATGGAATTTTTAAGGATTAAGAACAGTGAATTGAGACCGTTTGGACGCACAGAAAGTATTGGCTCTCATAAGAAATCTTAGTCGTTATAGTATTTATATTTGGCTCTATTAACTAATGAGTATGCCGACCACTGGGCTAGACAGATAATGACGAGTTTCCAAATAGACAATCCCTTTAATACAGAGATATAAGTTTAACCAACATAGAAATTTCATTGCTGCGTAGGACATTCACGTAGAGGCTACGCTCGTTAGGTGCTCGGTTCATTTGTTCATTCGTGTGTAGCGTGGCCGTGGGCCGCAGACTTGCAGGAGACGATCCCGCCTACATTTTCATACAGTGCGCAGCTAACTTGTGTAGTCAAACTCGCAACTATTTGTCCACCGCCACCGTCAGCGGGACGTCAACGAGAAACGAGATTATTCGATACGAATACGAACGTGACGTACTTTTCATAGTGGTGTGCGGTGGACACGCGGCCATACTCAATGTATATATCTCGTTTGTTAGGTCTCATATGTATGTGTCTCGCTACTTAGGTGACGTCATATTGTTCTCGTTGACGTCCTGTTGACGGTGCCGGTGGACAAACGGCCTTAAGTTTGAATGTCAATAGCACCGGGCACGTCATAAAACCACAAGGTCGATTTGTCTTTGTGCCAGTAAGAGTGAGATGAGTTGAGCCGCACGATTACTGACAAATGCTTGCTCTGACTGGACTGGTCCACTCAAACTGTGATTCTGTCCTCCAAAGACCATTTCAGACACGGAACTACATGGTCCTCACATGATCTGACCTAGATTATGTCTGGACTTTAAAATACACTTTGACCTCTGAGTTTGTTTCGGCCTTTCTTCTCAGGGGTAGTCAGATAGTAATAACAGCCGCATAGGTCGATCAATCAGGTTAAGCTACGCTTGCCGGCTTTGGTCCATGGATGGGTGACCATCTTTAGATACCGAGACTCCTCCGTGCCTCGGAAAGCATGTTAATCCGTTGGGCCCGGCTGTCATTCGTGGATCTTTGCCTGAAAGTCTGACAACCAGTCTTACCAAGGGGTATCGTATTAACCAGTTACTGGGTTGTGAAGGTCAGATAGGCAGTCGAGGACAGCAATAGAATTGCGCTTTAGAAAATGGCAACATCGAGACATTGATACGTAAAAAGAACATGAAACTTACTGTCTCTAGCCTTAGAGCCATCCTTCCAAAAGTAATTCATGCGTGCATCCAAGACTACATTTCTGAAAAGAAAAAAAACACCTACATGAAATGTGTGGGGAGTATAACATTACTCTGTATGACTACTCTACATACTGGCCCATTTTCATTAATCAATAACTCGGTCAATATGCAGCATGCGGGAAATCCCCGCAGGCGGGGTATAATGACAAAATATGAAAGTCGATAACGCGGTCGGTAGTCTGCGGGGAATACCCGTAGCGAGCGTAGCGACCAAGGAAATATATCGGTCGGTGAAAACCGTGCGGAGAATCACACCCAATGAAAATTATACTAATGAAAATGAGCCTTCAAAGCAATTGCTGAAAAAATGCGGTGCAGGTGCTCCGTATACCGCAAACGTTCCTTATCGACTAATGAAAACGGTTCCCCGAATATGGGCCCTATGGCATGCTTTATACCGAAATCTGCAGCACCCCGCATTCGTATGCGAGGTGCAGAGCTCGTGCTTTATCGACTAATGAAAACAGTTCCCTGCATGCGGGCCGGACCCTAAGGCAAGCGTTACAGAAATATCCAGCACCCCGCAAACATACGAGCTCCATCGACCAATGAAAATGAGCCTTATGTCTACTGCAAGCCCTCTTCACATACAGAGAATTTACATTGGAGTAGGAAAAATATATAGTGGACAGGGTGTTTCCAGTGACTTCGTCTGCGTTTATTTTTATATTTATATTATTTATTTATTTTAAATATTTAACCATTTATGTACACACATATACAAACAGACAAGAAGAAAAGAACAGAAGGTACGTACGAAGGTGATGCTTATCTCTAAAGAAATCTCTTCCAGCATACCTGCGATAGGACAGAGGGTAATCACAATTCACTTAATAAAATAAAACAAATAATATGAGAATATACTTACTTACATACATACAATCATACATACTTCTAAAATAAATAAAACACAAAATAGATACCTACGCAACTGGAACTGAAAGATAGTGTTCATTCACTCTTCTTTTAAATACTGCAACAGTTTGGCAGTCCCTAATGTCGGGCCTCGGGCGGAAGAGAATTCCACAACCGCACCGCGTGCACAGTGAAGGAGTAGGAGTAGAAGTCAGTGGAGTGGTGAGGGGACTTAAACAGGTTTCTAAGATACGCAAGGCACATCTGCAGGACGGGCGTAGTAAAAGCGCTCCCGCAGATAGAATGGAGTTTTAGGATTATGAAGGAGGTTAAATAGCAGACACAATATCCGAGAGTTCCTGTGAAGTCGAATAGGGAGCCACTTAGTGATCTTACTTTTTAAGGTTAAAAACAAAACGAATACAGATATTTTGCAAACGCTCAAGTTTATTCAAAAGCTTCTCAGTGGCATCCAAATAACAGGCATCGGCGTAATCTATAATGGGCTGAATGAGAGTTTGAGCAAGGGAGATTTTGGTTTTCAAGTGCAAGAAGCTCTGAAGACATTTCAACAAATGGAACATAAAGTGCACTTTGCGACTGATCTAAGCAACATGGGCAGTCCACGATAAGTATGAGTCCATGGTCACCCCCAGGTTTTTAACCGTGTTTGCGTAAACAATCTGAACTCTATTCAGACAGAGTGAAGACAGCGACGCAGCATCGAGCCTATTCCACATATACCTACCGCCGATAATCATGGCCTGGGATTTACTAAGGTGGATTTGCAGTCCAAAGGACCGCGACCACTCGCCAATCAAATCCAGGTCGCTGTTCATGGCAGACATGGCGGTTTCCGCATCTTCACTTACTAAATGATTGTAAAGCTGCAGATCGTCGGCATAGAGATGGAAATGAGAAGAGATGACTCTGGTGACAGAGTTAATAAAAATATAAAAAAGAGGAGGAGAGGAGCGACAACGCCACCCTGAGGTACACCTGCGGTAAGAGAGCACCAATCAGAAGAAAACTCGTTGAGACGAACCCTCTGCGAGCGGCCTTTAAGATAGGAATCGAACCAAGAAATAGTGGAAGAAGAGAAATTTTAAGATTTAAGGATTCCTAGAAGGATTTCGAAATCAACAGAGTTAAAGGCACTGCTAAAGTCCAGAAGTACAAGAAAAGTGAGAGATTTAAGTCCATAACCCAGCGGATGTATTCAGTAACCTACAAAAGAGCCGTTACTGCGCTATGACCAGGTCGAAAACCAGATTGAAGAGGACTAATTAGGTCATTCGTAGAAAGAAAGGCGGAAAGTTGCTGATGAACGATGTGTTCAAGAACTTTAGAGAGATATATGTCCGATATTCATATTTTAAATACCAGGAATAAACACAACCTGTACCTCGCACTCATCTCCACAGAGTAGGCAACTCTTGCTACAAATATTGCTCATTGAATAGTATATATTATATTATTTTATTCAAAAGGAACAATATACAGTATAGAAAAAGAAATACACATAACATTTGAACAGTATTGTAGCCCACAACGCCGTTCACAGATTAACTGTGGAATATAATATACAATTAATTAAACGCTAGGGTAATAAAATAATACATAGTAATATTATCTATATTTTTTTCACATAAATCAAGAGAGCTCCTTAAGTATAAGACCTTTGAACTTACTGGGAGAACATGCAAAAATGTCAATATGTTCAAAAGTCCTATTGTAGGCATCATCATTCTACGAGCAGGTCAGCGCAAACCGTTGTTACAATGACAAGTACGCATGGAAGCCGATTCCCAGCCACCGTAGGCGCGGGCTTGCGGACGGTGAGCAATGGGTAGCTCGCCGTCCGATAAGGACCAGGACCGGGTCAACGGCGCGTTGGGTTCCACGCGCGCCTCACAGAGATGTCAGCAAGTGAAGGGAACCGATGCTTGCTGGGGTTGCGGGAAAGTCCGAAAGGGATACCGTGGCCCCTGGCAACGTACAGGCAACTGAAGGAACACGGGTGGGTTTTAGTCAGTAAAAGTCTGACACGCCCTCCTGCTCCACCCAGAGCGGGAGAAGTTATTTAATAATTTCTTCCTTCGCGAAGGAGGAGGCAGAACGCGTGAGGGAGAGGCAAATTTCGCGCCCTCACGCCCCTAGCCGCCGCAGGAGACGCCCTGGGCGTCGGGAATCGCAGGCCGATTCCCGGCCACCGTAGGCGCGGGCTTGCGGACGGTGAGCAATGGGTAGCTCGCCGTCTGATAAGGACCAGGACCGGGTCAACGGCGCGTTGGGTTCCACGCGCGCCTCACAGAGATGTCAGCAAGTGAAGGGAACCGATGCTTGCTGGGGTTGCGGGAAAGTCCGAAAGGGATACCGTGGCCCCTGGCAACGTACAGGCAACTGAAGGAACACGGGTGGGTTTTAGTCAGTAAAAGTCTGACACGCCCTCCTGCTCCACCCAGAGCGGGAGAAGTTATTTGATAATTTCCCACCAAAAAAAAATAAGTACGCATGGAAAATAGTCTGCCACCAAATAGTCTGTCTGTCGCACCTTTCGCTTGTACACTGTTCTAGGGACAACATAGCATAACATGTTGGTTAACTCAATGCAGTCAAATTTATTACTAACAATGTTATAAAGATTCATGGCTTCCAAATACTTACGTCTATTTTCAAGTGCTGTGAGTTTGTACTTATTAAGTAATGATGTTAAAGATAATAATGTTTTTTTTTTCTTTTTGGTAGTAAAATTCTTTTAATCTCACAAATACATTGTAAACTATAGTTTTGTATAATTTAGAAGCAATTTTTGTAAATGTGAGTACCATGGAGCCGTTTACTATGTTGTATGTTGACTTGAAAGAGCATGGCAGTTGAAATGATGTCGTGCACACTTAAATGTCTCGCTGATGGTGGCGAGTGTGTTGGATCATTCGGTTCCCTACAAAATGGTTGAGCTGGATGGTGCTGATCCACGCGTCATGTTCGTGAACGGGCGCCGTCGGTTGAGACTGGTCATCTCTTATCTGCCATTGCTTATTTTTAATCTTACTTTTTTAATAGTTTTTGATTATTATTTTATTTTACATTGTTCTCACATATAGAAGCAACAAACGTAATGTACCCAGGATTTTGTAATTTCTATATTTAAAACAGTGTCCTTGGAGTTTCTTGCCCGTTCTTCTCCATAGAGATCTACGTTTTGGAATGGGCAACTAGCTTCAACTTTCTGACTAACTGACCGACTCTTTGACAATTCAAAAGTGCCTGTAAATGGTTCAATTGAAATAAATGCTTTGAGTTTGAGTTTTGAGTTTGAGTTAATCCTGAGATGGCAAATAATATCCGAAGCATCTAAAATGCATAGCACGTAGGAATTTCTGTTGAACACACTTAATCGCCTCAATGTATTTTTTATAATATGGACTCCAGATAGACACGGCATACGACATATAGGCAAATATATGAAGAAGGCTTCTTAAAATCTAATGACGATCGCATAACAAATCCATAAAGTTGGTATGCTTTATTAACTATTTTGCTAATATGCAAGTCTAAGCAAAGGTGATCTCGACATTATTCTTGACATGGAGTCAAGAATAAAGCCGAGATCACGGACAGAATCCACTTTTGTTAGGGGATCTTCGCACAGTGTGTATGTACGAGTACATTTATGGTATAGGAATAGTTGATTATACTCACCGCTGCCAAAGGTATCATTTTCTTCCTCTTGGCCGTAGACGCCATATTAATGACGTATGTTACTTAGTTAATATCGCTAATAATACTATCGACTGTCCCGAACTTGTCTCGAAACTAGCGTTGCGCACTAATCAGATGGGATTGCGTCAGCGACCACTTCTACATATTTCTTATGCAGTCACAAATTATAGGCGTAATGCATACTTTTCGAGGGCTAGTCGTGGTTTTAACTATATTTCTTGCGAACCTGACATCGATCTTTTCTGTACCAAAGCAAGCACAGTCAGGAAGCTATTAACAAAGCCATTTTTTGAACAGGAGTAGGAGGCACCTGCTAGCACTTAAATCCTTATTATAGTTTGAGTAGTTTTATTCTAATTAAGTAAGTTTTATTGTACTACAGTATCAAGTTAGTTTGTTTTGTTTTGTTGTGTTGAAATTTGGTAGTTTTATAGTTTTATATTGTAATTTTGGAAGTAACGATGAGGAAGTTATTTTTGCAGTTATCTGTGGAAGCCTGTTATTAGCAAATTAGATATAAATTATTGTAATAATTATAGTTATTAGACTGTAAGCTTTCCTAAAATAAAATAAATAAATAGGATACGATAGAATAAAGTTTATGAATTGTAAAATTGTACCTACCTGGTATCATTGACTAGTTCGCAGTCAGTACAACAGACTATAGGTACATCGCCTTTTTTGGAACAAACCTGAAATAAAAGTAAAATAGTTTAGGTATTCAAATTTGCGGCTCAGTATCAGGTTGTATATCAGCCTATTATTTTACTGTAGGGCCAAGTCCTCTTCTCATACAGAGAAGGCGATCAGTGCTCGTGGCATTGATCACCACGCTTGCTCGACACGGGTTGATGATTTCAGACTTATATTCTTTCAATTCCAAATCAAAACTCAAATCTGTTTGGTCCTTTCCTCAAAAGACCATTTCAAACATTAATCTCGACACGGTCCTCATATGGCCTGACCGAGATTATGTGTGGACTTTAAAAAAGACCGTGACCGCTGAGTTTTTTAGAGCCTTTCTTCTCAGAGTAGTCAGATAGGAAACGCCGAACTCTTCTAGCAAATACTTTTTTTTTTTTAATATGACGTATAAAAGTGATTTCAATATCCTATTTACAGACTAAACCATTTCATTTATTGAGTCCAGCCGATTGACCCAATATTACCTACCTACCGGCCCATTCTGTAAAAATCTCAACGTGAAATCTGAAAGTGGGCAACGTCGCAAATAGATGTCAAATATTTTGCTGTTTTGATTAATTTGACAATATTACTGTATGGAAATATGAAATGTGGCTAACTAGAATATTAATAATAAATTACAATTATAACACTGATTTGATGTTGGCAACATTTGGAAAGATTTCAAATATCTTTTTTACATCTAAAACTACATATTCGGTGTTACGATATTAATTATTGCAATTCATTATTAATATCCTAGTCTATCCTAATTCGCTAGTTAGCCACGTTTCATATTTCCATACAATAATATTGCCAAATTAATCAAAACAGGTAGATATTTGAGAGCTATTTGCGACGTTGCCAACTTTTAAGAGCTGTCAATAGTATTAATTCCTAGCATGAGGGTGAAATGACAGCTCACTACATCTAACTCTTCACGTTGAGGTTATTACAGAATGGGTCGGAGGTAGGTTAATTATATTAATTTATCAGTCGGGAAATCACCAACCCGGGACTTTTTTATAGAATGGACAGGTAGCTTTTCTCAAGATGCTTTCCTCCACAGTAGTGTCTTAGATAAACTCAGAAACTACAGATGAATTAAAAGAGTCACATTGGTACTTTCGCGGATTTGAGGCGAGGCTTTAACCACTCAGGTTGTATGTTGATCACAATTATTATTTGATTCACGACAGTAACGAAAATTTACTGAAGATACTGTAAAATTAAAATAGGCACAAGATAAAACAAAAAACAAGAGTGCGATTTCACATACGAGATGTTCATCGCCCAGTGTGTCCAGAGTGGTCAGACATTGCGTCCCTTTCACACATTTTCCTATGACTCCATCCCACTCGCAAGCAGCTCCTTAAACCATATAAAATGATTATTATTAATTTTAAAACAAATGTTAGGACATTTCAATGCACATAACTTACTTCATCAAAAACAGTTTGGTTTTACAAAGGGTCGTTCAACTACAGACGCGAGCGAGGAATCAGTGAAGAACTTATTCTAAGCCTGGGAGGAGTCGCAAGATGCTGTTGGCATTTGCTGCGACTTGTTCAAGGCCTTCGATTGCGTACATCATGACACACTCATCAAGAAACTGTACCACTATGGTATGAGGGACAAGGCTCTTGACCTTCTGACTTCTTATCTGAACAACAGAATTCAGAGGGTCGATGTTAATGGCAAGAGATCTACAGGATCTGCGGTCACCACCAATTAGACAGATAACTGATACAGCCAGAATTGTTTATTTTAGTTATTTTCATAGTCTTATGTCATATGGAATTCTTCTCTGGGGAACCTGTGCGGACATTAATACTATCTTTGTTCTACAGAAAAGGGCTGTTCGAGCCATTTACAACCTAGGTCCAAGACATTCCCTTCGAGACAAATTCAGAGAAATAAACATTCTGACTGTAGCCTCACAATATATTTTTGTAAACCTATTGTATGTACTCGTACACAAAAATATATAAAAAATTAAAAAAATGACCGTTATTCATAGTTTAAATACCAGGAATAAACACAACCTTGCCGTACATCGCACACGTCTCCACAGAGTAGGCAACTCGTTCATGAATCAATGTATACGCTTTTACAACAAACTTCCCATTGGCATTCGAAACTTACCCATTAAACGATGTAAAAACTGTGTTAAAACCAAACTTTGTAAGAAAGGGTACTATAAAATTTCTGATTATTTAGAAGATAAAAGAGCGTGGGATTGAGTCTGCCTTGTGATAAAGCAATAAAATTAGACATTTTAATTATTATGTAATATCATTAAAATATACCAGTTTTATATACATATTAACATTTTTGAAAATTAAACACAAAAAGATTACTTTGTAAAGTATTATATTGTTTTAATTATTCTGAATGTGAGGACTATGTATTTTTTTTTCCTCTTTCTTTATTTTTTTCTTTATCAGTTAGTTTTAATGATGGTCTGACAGTTTGAGTACTTTATGCGGCCTACCCAAAGTTCCTTTCTTTGGTATTGTTCATCGAGTTGAGCTCCTTAAGTTCTGAGTTGAGCTCCACGATTATTGACAAATGCTTGCACTGACTGGACAGGTCCACTCAAATCTGTGTGGTTCTTTCCTCAAAAGACCATTTCAGACACAAATTTAAATAGTCCTCATATGGCCATACCATAATTATATTATCTGGACTTTAAAAGAGACTGTGACCTCTGAGTTTGTTTCGGTCTTTCTTCTCAGAGTAGTCAGATAGGAAACGCCGAACTCATCTAGCAAAATTCTTTTAATATGACGTGTAAAAGTGATTATAATATCCTATTTACAGAATAAACAATTTCATTTTTTTTTTTATGTATGAAAACCACAACAGTATAATATATAAGCAGTAGTTATGTAATAAGATGGTGCATTGTTATGTAAAAGAGCGCCTCTCGCCATCAAACGTAAAAGTTTTGCGAGTTTAGAATTAAGTAATACAGAGGTATTACAATATAATTAAATAAATAAAAAAATCATTTCCTTATAGGAGTTATTTTAACTTTTTCGATTAATACATACGGGCGTGAATTTTGTTAATTCATTCATTTATTCTAAAACAAGCGACCTGCCGCCGCTTCGCACAAACCTTACCTTGCCAAAACGTCGAGATTCCTTTATTCCTTATATGTAAGTTTAATAATTATCATGTACACATAAAACTTCCGGAAGAAATTTTCTAAGTAATGGTGAAAAGCGCATCAAAATCCGTTGGGTAGCTTAGAAGAATAACGCGGTCACACAGAACAGACACGAAAAGCGACTTAAATTCCTAATATTTATAGATATAGAATAGATTATAGATATACATAGATCTATGTAAATATCGACCGGTTCTATGCTTCTCGCATCTAGCGGATTCCTGCGGCCTTCACCAGGTCATCGGTCCACCTTGTGGGAGGCCTTCCAACGCTACGTCGTCCGGTACGCTGTCGCCACTCCAGAACATTTCAGCCCCATCGGCCATCTGTTCTGCGAGCAATGTGCCCTGTCCACTGCCACTTAAGTTTGGCAATTCTTCGGGCTACGTGGCTATCCTTGGTTCTCTTACGGATCTCCAATCACACACAGAACCGGTGGAAGTGGCGGTGCTTGGGGGAGGCCTATGTCTAGCAGTGTCTTTCGACATTCATTGATAATGATGATGATGTAAATATCTGTGGTAAATAATATTTGAGCTGACATTAAAGACGCAGATCCACTGCTGTTGATGCGTGGCTGGCAAACAAATGCACCCGCTCAGCTAACGAGCGTAACCTCTCCATGCTCAGCAGTGGAATAACACCAATAACTCAATGCGATCACGGTATGGATTGTTATTTTTACGATTTATAGAAAAAACATGTAGTCGCTTCCGTACTGTTGTGGCTGAACCGTTGTGTGGGGTCCTTAGTTGCGATTCCCAGTTCAGATAATATTAATGGTTTTTTTTTTTAAGAATTTTTAGTAGCAGCCCGGAGTTTGGAAATTGATGGTACCCCCGTGCCTCGGAAAACACTTTCAGCCGTTGGTTATGCGCCTGATCCTCCCCGCTCGCGTCAGATTGCCGTCCTACCCCTTCGGACTATGAGACTGAAGGAACAGAGAGTGCACCTGTGTTTGCGCAAACACTAGTGCACTATATTTCCTGCGTATCTTGAGATGACTGAAATCGGTAGGGCGCATTATTATGGCTGAAAAAATCGTAAAAAATGAAAAAATAAAATAAATTAAAATTAAAATTACCTTCTTCCTTATTCAGATCACCGAGTACGCCACTTAAACTGACACACAGACACAATATAATATATTTATACATGTCTACGAAACACGCGCTTGGCATGAACGCTGAGCTTTGACTGCATATTGCAGCACATCTTGATATAAAACATAAACGTATAGTTTTAAGTATAAAATAGTTTTTTTTAAATTATCATATCTAAATGTTAAAGTTAAAAGTTTTTCTGCTTATAAACATGTTTTGTAAGGTGACATTGGTCTGTAGGTACTACCTACTGGTGTCTTTACAAGATCGCTTCTAGCGACAAGACCACCCATTTATTTCTCAGTCCCATTATTTTCCTCAGAAATTTTACATAGGGTGACAACCCTTTGTAAAATTTCTCCATTAAGGATAAGTGCTATTCTGTAACCATCTCACCGTGAAAACTTAGGTGAAGTGAGCTCGGAGTGAGCTGTCAGTCCCTAGCAGCGGAATGACAGCTCACTTCACGCTCACTTCACCCAAGTTTTCACCGTG
The DNA here is from genome assembly GCA_949128155.2 of Xanthia icteritia. NCBI lineage: Eukaryota > Metazoa > Arthropoda > Insecta > Lepidoptera > Noctuidae > Xanthia > Xanthia icteritia. The sequence goes on along the minus strand of OY855862.1, from coordinate 3,479,583 downwards.
ATATTTTTACAGAATAGATCGGCAGTTCACACCGAGACGTGACGCGAAGCGACGCTGTGCGCACTTTTTAAGATAGTGACACAAAATATAATTTTATCTACTACTCAATAAGATACACATTTAATTGAGATAATTCGAAAATGCGTCGCGGCGTCGCACCGCGCTGCGCAGCACGAAACCACTGACCTCTTCAAACATCGGTGTTAACTGAGCATTAAGGCGCTGACAACAGGCAAACGGTATAAGTAGGCTTGACTTAAACAAAAAAATTGCCAAATCTATATAGTTTGTGGTAGCGTAAAAAATATATCTGAATCTCGAACATATTTCTCAGAACTTGATTGTTACCAAAACACGTTTTGAAAAAAAATACTCGATACAAATTAACGTTAAACTAAACCTTTTCCTTGAATTCTAATCCAAAATATCTGTATTAAATAGCAAAGTACGTTGGTATTATAATTAATAACAAGAACGTCTTATTTGAATGTAGAACTGTCTTGGTTGTTTTTCATTACCGATTACTCAACTCATTTTTGAATAAATCGATAATTGCCTCATATTTTGCAATAAATTACAAGCGTTGTATCATCGCGTTTCTCTTTCTTTTCTATGCAGTCCGACAGTGAACGCGGTTTGGCTGTTGTCAGCGTCTTAAATATATCTGTTATTTGTATGGCGTACATACTAAAGAGTATTCTATTCTATTCGGCTCATTTTCATCAGTCCCCTTAGTGGGCGTAGCGGCCAATGAAATTCAGCAGCCGGTAAAAAGCGGGCAGATATTGGGTGTGACCAATGAAAATGAGCCTTCAAAGCAACTACCAAACATGCGGTACAGGTTCTCCATATACTGCAATCTTTCCCTAATCAAACGGTTTCGCGAATACGGGCCCTATATGGCATACTTAAAAAATATCCCCAGCAACCCACATGCGGGCACTTTCGACCAATGAAAACGGTTCTCTGCATGCGGGCTCTATCGACCAATGAGGGCCTTAATTGCGTCCCGCGTGAATCTCACATAGAAGAACATCTGCGTAGTCTTTTCTCAACTATGTTGGGGTCAGCTTCCAGTCTAACTAGATACAGCTTAATACTAATATTTGACTTGGAGCGACCGAGCGATTGCCTATCCGAAGTCCACAACCCATACACATACCTAACTTTTGGTCAGACTGGTTGTCAGACTCCGGGCTTCTGACTTCTGCGGCATCAGTAGCATTCTTTAGGACATCCGAGGTGCAGGTGAACAGGCACTTAGGACACTCCAGCAAGTGGGGCATGGTCTGATCAGAAGCACCGCACTCAAACCGGGTGTTTGATGGGCAGTGATCCCCCACTTCGACAAATTGTATTTGCAGCGGCCTGCTTGGGTACGTTATCGATTGAGAGCTTTCCATATAGGCCACTGCAGATCACGCCCGGGAGGCAAATGCTCCTGGGGTTTAACGGAGTCGTGGTGGGCTCATCTCTTCCCACAACTTGCTTTTCTCACTAGGCAGTTTTTTCTGGATGGCCTGCGTAGAGCGTAAGAAGCTCTTACGACTTTTAAGCCTACCCGGAGTCGTTGTGTAATCGTAGAAGGAATGTCCACTGTCGCAGATCTACGAATGACAGCCGAGACCGACGGCTGTCCGAAGGACGGAGCACAGGTGGGTGTCGGACTTGTTTGCCATTCAATAACATGACTAAAGTCTCAAAATAGGCCATATACAGGGTCAAATTAAATTAGCTGGCGAAACTCCGCAGACGTGATGGGTATATCTAAGCATGGTTGTTCTTTATTTCATATTATGAAAGAAATTATTAAATGTAACTTTAACCCGGACACTATATTATTAATTTTTATGGGTAACAGGGGAAATGTGAACAAAGGAGAATTGCTCCAATACTATAGAACATTGTGTAATCTTAGTTTAAGAAAAATTGTGTTGTTTACATTCCCTTACAGTAACAGTTTGCCACAGGAAGAAAATAACTTAAGATTTTCAATGAATATGACATTACATAACTTGACATTTAATAATAATTTATTTCATTTAGTTGATACCAACAATTATGTTGGTGACAATTTGTATTTGACAAAAGATAGATATAATATTTTTATGTACTATCTTTCCAACTATTACAAGAGACAGATAGCTGAGTCACTATCATATTTTTTTTGTATTTCAGCCAAAAACTTGGCTAAACAACTTGCTCCTTTTGAGCAATGCAAAGACATTTTAAACAATTCTGCCAATAATTTGGCAACAACTAATGACATTGATGATTTAAATTAGAAATTAGGACAATAGAGGAAACCTCTTGCTTCATAAATGAAGAAAATTTTAATACTGGTTTAATATCACACCCATCAAATTGTAGTAACTTAAATAAATGTAATAATAATATTCTAAAAATAGTTCATCAAAATATTCAGGGTGTGATAGGTAAGGAATTAGAATTGGAGCTGTTCATGAACTGTAGTTATATTGATATTCTATGTTTAACTGAACATTGGTTAAAAGTCCACCAGTTCATGTTCAGCTTTAACAACCACCAGGTTGCCAGCTCATTCAGCAGAGTTAAAATGATACGTGGTGGCTCTCTAATAATTGTTCGTAACAATATGAAATTTAAAGAACGTAAGGACATTGTGAGCCTCTCTGTTGAGCGAGTTATTGAAATAGCTTGCATTGAGCTTGAGCAGTTCATTGTAATGAGCGTGTATAGGCCCCCATGTGCTTCATATGATATTTTTGAGAAATATTTGGAAGAAGTATTATTAAAGACTAGTAACAGTAATAAAACAGTTGTTGTCTGTGGAGATTTCAACATTAATATACTGGAAAAATCTGCTATAGTAAATAGATTTATAACTTTATTAAAGTCATATAATTTGTACAATACATTCTTTGAGCCGACTAGAATAACTGCCACTAGTGAAATGCAATGAAATTGTTTATTCTGTAAATAGGATATTGGAATCACTTTTACACGTCATCTTAAAAAAATAAGTAATTAAAAATTAGCTAGATGAGTTCGGCGTTTCCTATCTGACTACTCTGAGAAGAAAGGCCGAAACAAACTCAGAGGTCATAGTCTCTTTTAAAGTCCAGACATAATCTTGGTCAGGCCATATGAGGACCATGTAGATTAGTGTCTGAAATGGTCTTTTGAGAAAAGAACCACACAGATTTGAGTGGACCTGTCCTGTCAGTGCAAGCATTTGTCAGTAATCGTGGAGCTCAACCCAGAACTTAAGGAGCTCAACTCGACGAACAATACCAAAGAAAGGACATTTGGGTAGGCCTCATAAACTACTCAAACTGCCAGACTATCATTAAAACTAAATAAGAAAGAAAAAATAATAATAATTAAAAAATCCACATTCACAAAAATTTAAAAAATAAAAAAAAAATACTTTACAAAGTAATAATGTCATTTTGTATGTAATTTTTATATAATACTGGTATTGATTTTATGATTTTAGCACAAGGCTTAGCAGAGCGAGCAGCTCAATCCCAAGCTTTTTTATCATCTAAATAATCTAAAATTTTATAGTACCCTTTTTTGCAAAGTTTGGTTTTAATACAGTGCTACCTGTATTGACAATATTTTTACGAATTTAACTCCTTCTAGCCATTTAATAATAAACGAGTTGGACTCTGATCACTGTGGCCAGTTGGTCACTTTCCCTCAGAACACAGTCAGAGCTCAAAGAAAACTAGTGAGTTTTGTTCCTGTAAATAAAAGTCGCTTAGGGCAATTTAAAAATAATGTAATGGAAAAACTACCGGGTTTGCCTTATCACAACGACCCGGATCGAGCTTATACTTCACTATTTAACCTCATCAATTGTGAGTTTAGGAAGGTTTTCACCTCAAAAACATTGCCTGTTTGTGACCGCGTCATATTTAGTGATTGGGCAACACCAGGTATTTACAAAAGTAGGCAAAGGTTATTTGAATTGTACCATGAAAAAACATATAACCATGATGAAACTTTTAAAGAATTTCTTAAGAAATATTCTAAAACTTTTAAAAGAGCCTGTTCCTCAGCAAAAGCCATACACATTAAAAATAAAATAATATCTTCTGGGAATAAAATTAAAACAACTTGGAATATTATTAATTCTGAAACGGGAAGAACGACAGTACGGAATCGTGACTTCCATCTAAAAATCAATGATGTAGATATTCAGGCAGACGTAGAGGTGGCAACAGAGTTTGAAAATTTCTTCACTAATATTCCCATTTTAACAACCAAAACTCTGTCATCGTCGTCCTCAACTTCTGCTTACTCAATATTAAAAGAATGTGTACCAGAATGTGAAAAACTTTTTGAATTTACAATTGCTACTGCTAAAGACATAATAGAATCTTTTAAAGACCTTGATGTAAAAAAAACTGCTGACCTTTGGGGATTGTCAGTACATACCATGTCTTCAATAATTGATGTTATTTCACCCTTTTTAGCAATTGTTTTTAACTCTTGTATTGCATCTGGTGTATTTCCTGATCTGATGAAACTAAGCAAAGTGATTCCACTGTTCAAGTCTGGCAGCACAACTGATCCTACGAATTTTCGGCCTATTTCGATATTACCTACATTGAGCAAAATCTTTGAAAAATTAATTTTGAAACAAATGTTAGGACATTTTAATTCTCATCATTTACTACATCTGAAACAGTTTGGTTTTACAAAGGGTCGTTCAACCACAGACGCGGGCGTGGAATTACTGAAGAGCATATTCGAGGCCTGGGAGGAGTCGCAAGATACCCTTGGCATTTTCTGCGACTTGTCCAAGGCCTTCGATTGCGTACATCATGATACTCTCATCAGGAAACTTTACCACTATGGTTTGAGGGACAGGGCTCTCGACCTTCTGACTTCTTATCTGAACAACAGAATTCAGAGGGTCGATGTTAATGGCAAGAGATCTGCAGGATCTGCGGTCACCATGGGCGTTCCGCAGGGTTCAATTCTAGGTCCTTTCTTGTTTTTAATTTATATAAATGACTTACCTTATCACATAAGGGATAATCATAAGATCGTATTATTCGCAGATGATACTTCCCTTATTTTTAAAATCAAACGTCAGTTAGTCAACTTTGAACAAGTGAACGATGCGCTCTCTAAAGTTGTGCATTGGTTTAATGTAAATAATCTTCTCCTGAATGAAAAAAAGACTAAACTCATTAAATTTGCAACGCCAAATGTCAGGCAGCAAAATACCAATGTTCAAGTTAATGGAATAGAGCTGGACCCTGTTGAGTCGACAGTTTTTCTTGGAATCACTATTGACAGTAAATTACAGTGGGGCCCACACATAGAAAAATTGTCAGGAAGGCTAAGTTCGGCCGCGTACGCTGTTAAAAAAATTAGGCAGATAACTGACGTAGATACAGCCCGAATTGTTTATTTTAGTTATTTTCATAGTCTTATGTCATATGGAATTCTTCTCTGGGGAACTTGTTCGGAAATTAATACCATCTTTGTTCTACAGAAAAGGGCTGTTCGAGCCATTTACAACCTAGGTCCGAGAGATTCCCTTCGAGAAAAATTTAAAGAAATAAATATTCTGACTGTAGCGTCACAATATATTTTTGAAAACCTATTGTATTTACACAAAAATATATCTAATTTTAAAAAGATTTCCGATATTCATAGTTTAAATACGAGGAATAAACACAACCTCGCTGTACACCGCACTCGTCTTCACAGAGTAGGCAACTCGTTCATGGGTCAATGTATACGCTTTTACAACAAACTTCCCATCGACATTCGAAACTTACCCATTAAACGATTTAAAAACTGTATTAAAACCAAACTTTGCAAAAAAGGGTACTATAAAATTTTAGATTATTTAGATGATAAAAAAGCTTGGGATTGAGCTGCTCGCTCTGCTAAGCCTTGTGCTAAAATCATAAAATCAATACCAGTATTATATAAAAATTACATACAAAATGACATTATTACTTTGTAAAGTATTTTTTTTTTATTTTTTAAATTTTTGTGAATGTGGATTTTTTAATTATTATTATTTTTTTCTTTCTTATTTAGTTTTAATGATGGTCTGGCAGTTTGAGTAGTTTATGAGGCCTACCCAAATGTCCTTTCTTTGGTATTGTTCGTCGAGTTGAGCTCCTTAAGTTCTGGGTTGAGCTCCACGATTACTGACAAATGCTTGCACTGACAGGACAGGTCCACTCAAATCTGTGTGGTTCTTTTCTCAAAAGACCATTTCAGACACTAATCTACATGGTCCTCATATGGCCTGACCAAGATTATGTCTGGACTTTAAAAGAGACTATGACCTCTGAGTTTGTTTCGGCCTTTCTTCTCAGAGTAGTCAGATAGGAAACGCCGAACTCATCTAGCTAATTTTTAATTATTTTTTTAAGATGACGTGTAAAAGTGATTCCAATATCCTATTTACAGAATAAACAATTTCAAATTCATTTCATTTCATTTCATTTCATTTCATTTCATGATAAAACAAAAAAAAAAGAAATTTCTCAACTCATGCTTCAAGTAACAATACTACCAGAGCGGTCGTTGACCTAAAAAATCATCAAATCTTTTTATTTTTCTTTTCTCGTGTTTAGATATCGATACCGAACGAGGTGTTTGGTATCGATATGAGATGCGGAGTTTTGCTGGCGAATTTAATGTGACCCTGTAGACGTATGTCCACGTTATGATGCACGTAGTCAGTCATCTTTAGTTTTACCACGAATTTTTCGAAACTAGTTATTGTGAGGTTTTCCTTGAAAGTCGTTTTAAGATTTATTCAATCACAAAATGTCTGCTGCATAATGATGTTCTGACGTTTGTTTAAAATGTTGTTTCGAAACTGAGAAGTTTAATTAATAAAGATAAAAAAAACATTTGTGATTTCAGGGTTCCGTATCTCAAAAGGAAAAAATGGAACCCTGATAGGATCACTTCGTTGTCCGTCTGTCTGTCAGTCAGTCTGTCAAGATCCTTTTTCTCAGGAAATCGTGGAGATATCAAGTTGAAATTAATATCAAATACGTAGATTTATAGTCCCTAGGAGCACAAAAAAAATCAAGCTTCTAATTCGACGCAATAAAAAGATACGGCTATTTACGCGACATATTTTGATACTCGCAAATAAATCAATTGGGTTACTTCCCGTTGACTTACAACCATGAAATTTGGCAAGAAGGAAAGTCTCACCGCACAAGTAAAGGAAAAAGGCCGAAAATCGTTAATTTGTAGTTTTATGACGTAAAAATTATTTTTTTGTGATTACAAACTTACATTTGCAGTTGAGAATTGGCCGTGACGTATATCGATCTACGGGAGAACATCTTTTCAACAACAAAATTAAGTTTAATCTTGTTATAAATTCATCCCAACTACAGAACCCTTCATTGTGCGTGGTCCGACACGCACTTGGCCGGATTTTTATTCCACTTCAATATAAAATCAATAATATGGTCAAAGTCCGAGAAATAGAAGTACGCAGACACGTGCTTACAACTTAAATTATTATTACTGTTATTTAATATATTTACCCAAGGTTTGGGTATTTACCCAGGTAAATACCCGATATTTACCCAAATGGGAATATACTTGGGTATTTTCCCTTTCGGTTTTTACCCAACGCACAGTCAGCGACCCACGGCCACGCTATACCCAAAACAAATGAACCGCGCACCTAACGTGCGACACGCTCTTGGCCGGTTTTTTTTTATTATGTATTTTATTTATTTATTGGTTTTCGTTTATGTTTAATTAGCGCTCCAAACATTGAAAGCAACATCGTGAGGAAACCGGTATGTTATAGAACCAAAAATTCGAAGATATCCACCAATCCGCGCTGTGTCCGCGTGCTGGACTACGGTCCAATCAGAAATGCAACGTAAACAGGATCCCTGGAGTACCAGCCACCTTGCAAGTCATCATCATCATTTCAGCCGAAAGACGTCCACTGCTGGACATTGTAGACCTCCCCCAAGCACCGCCACTTCGACCGATTCTGTGCCTCCCGCATCCAGTGGATTCCTTGCAAGTACATCGCGTTATTGGAGACGGCAGAGACGTAAATACCATTAAGAAATTTATAAAGTCAAAGTCAAATCATTTATTTCAAATAGGCCCGTATAAGGCACTTTTGAACACAAAAATTTACAAAAAAAAAAAATTGATTCTAGTCGCCCCTTTTTTTTTTTTTTTTTTGGGTGGGAAATTATCAAATAACTTCTCCCGCTCTGGGTGGAGCGGGAGGGCGTGTCAGACTCTTACTGACTAAAACCCACCCGTGTTCCTTCCGTTGCCTTTACGTTGCCAGGGGCCACGGTATCCCTTTCGGACTTTCCCGCAACCCCGGCAGGCATTGGTCCTATCGGACCCCTTCCGTTGTGCTGACATCTCTTTGAGGCGCGCGTGGAACACAACGCGCCGTCGACCCGGGCCTGGTTCTTATCGGCCGGCGAGCTACCCATTGCTCACCGTCCGCAAGCCCGCGCCTACGGTGGCCGGGAATCGGCCTGCGATTCCCGACGCCCAGGGCGTCTCCTGCGGCGGCTAGGGGCGTGAGGGCGCGAAATTTGCCTCTCCCTCACGCGTTCTGCCTCCTCCTTCGCGAGCATTACTGCTTCGCAGAAGGAGGTGACGGCCTCCCATGCCCTCTCGCTCCGTACCATGGCCTGGACTAGGGCCGGACGCGAGAGATCCCCGCCGCCGATCGCCTCCACGAGGACACGGCGATGCTCTGCCCAAGCCGGACAGACCTCCACCGTATGCTCAACCGTGTCCTCCGGGCGATCCACGCAGTGATGACACCCGGGCGTTTCCTCCCGCCTGATACGAAATAGGAACCTCCCGAAACAACCATGTCCGGTGAGGACCTGCGTCAGGCGGAAGGTGAGGACGCCGTGGCGCCTCTCTAGCCACTCCTCAAAGAGGGGACTTATCGCCGCAATAGTGGCGTGCCCAGCACTGGGTTGCGACAATCGCACTCTCCATGACGCCATGAGATCCCGCCGGAGCTCTGTCCGCTGTGCCGCGATTTCTCGCGGGAACGGAGTTACGCCCCGGCGTTTCGACTCCTCGCGCCACTCCCAGATGTGCGCGAGGACTTTTCCCTCCAGATCCCATGGCGGTAATCCGGCAAGAAGGCTCGCCGCCTCACCGGAGATCGTGCGGTATCCCCGGACCAGCCGGGTGGCCATGACCCTCTGGGACGCGTTCAACCGGCGGGCTGGCCTCCGCCTCAATGAACGCGCCCAAACCGGTGCCCCGTAAAGGGCCATGGACCGCACGACCCCCGCGTATAGCCTCCGGCAGGAGGCGTTTGGACCCCCTAGATTGGGCAGGAGCCGCTTCAAAGCAGCCCCGGCCCGCTCCAGTCTGGGAGCCAAACGTCGGAAGTGCTCCACGAAGTTCCACCGGCTGTCGAGGACGAGTCCAAGGTACTTCATCGTCGACTCGATGCCGATGTGAACTCCTCCTACCGTTATTTGGGACCCCAACGGTGTTCTAGTCGCCCCTTCCAAAAGGTAGTTTTCGTATGGAGAAGAATGCGCAAGAAACTCCACCGTTACTCTTTTAAAATGTTTTACAATATTTTGTATAAGTACATTAGTTATATAATTATATGTGAGGACGATGCACCTACAATAAAATGATTATACCACAATAGGTAAAAAGAATTAACTGGCAAGGTACCGTCATAATATTAATCCTTTTAAATAGTTCCCTGAGAGATTCGCGGTAACGTAGATTATAAATGGCTCTGACAGCTCTCTTTTGCAAAATAAAGATGGATTCAATGTCAGCAGCCCGACCCCACAGTAAAATGCCATACGACATAATGCTGTGGAAGTAACTAAAATAGACCAATCGCGCGGTTTCTACGTCTGTTAACTGTCTTATCTTTCTAACAGCATAAGCGGCTGAGCTTAGCCGCCCCGCAAGAGATGTTATGTGAGGTCCCCATTGTAATTTCTCGTCTAACGTGATTCCCAGGATATACGTACATACTACCATGTACCAGTATATACTACCATGATCTGCGCCTGCGCAGCCTTTTCCCAACTATTTCGAGTCGGCTTCCAGTCTAACCGGATGTAAACTATGATTTTGATAAGATGAATTTTAATAAATGTAATTAACTACTTAGTTGAATCTAAACGAATTCAGATACGAGTGCGGGGTTCACTAGATAATTAAATGAAGATCGTCTAATATTTGGGTGTATTGTAATTAGAAAATAAATCCGGCTTACGGAGAACCAAAAATGTTAGCGCCGTGAGCTTTTTTGGAAAACCTTTAAACGCTAACATGAGGGGTGCGGGGAATTTACCATGAAATGGATAGAACTATCTAAACAGCTCTTTCCAGACTTCTAAAAGCCTGGAGCGGTGATTCAAAGCCTTGCTATGAGAATCGGCGGTTTTTTGGACTGTAATAAACTTTATGTGGCGGTATAGGTACGTTGATTTGGAATGAGGCTATTTTTTTGTATGGAGAAACAGGAATAAGTGAGGGACCCAGGATGCAGCGCCTTACCTTTCTTGAAGCTGGAGTCACCTTCCTGCTGCTATGACCTTGTATGTCCTCGATGTGTAGGTTAACCACGCGGCAAGCCAGCGTGGTTTCACAGATAAACGATTCCTGTTTCTTACACAACACTTCAAATCAGTGAAACTTGATAAGTATATAGTCTAGTTTCATATATAGACCCAAAAGTCTGGATTTATCACGCAAAAGCTCTGGAGAGATGCTTTCGCGGCAGCGGATTAGAACGAACTTCCCTTTTTTTAAATGGCGTCCATTGCGGTCAATCTTCTTCTAGCCTTTATGGCTGTTTCGCTCTGACCTATGGTAGACGCTGCAGGAATGAATAGGAAGGAAGGTGAGTGATGGAAACGTACCTCCTACCGCCACATTCTAGTATAAATAAAGTTGAAAAGATTTCAAGAAGGTAGATTTGGATATCAGCGATGTACATGGCGGTAACAGAATCATCGAATCAGGTTTATGTTCTAGTCCAGGTTTCACAAGCTTTTGCCCAGGAACTGATGGGGTTGGAGCTACTTTGCAATCAGCCATCCCAAAAACCTTCAAAAGTTTTTCGACATACTTCTGGTCGACTTTGATTCCAATATCGTTCTGCGTTAAGTGCATTCCCAAAAAATACTCTGCCTTCCCAAGATCCTTCATATAAAATTTTGATATAAGGTCTCGCTTTACTTTACGCAGCTCCTCCGCGTCGTTCCAAAAAATTAGCACATCATCCACATACACTGCTAAAATGATGACCTTCTTACCCTGGGATCTCATGTAAATGCACGGCTCATTTTTGGATCGTTTGAACGACAACTGCAATAACTCATTATTCAGTTTATTATTTCAAGCTCTGTGGGATTGCTTTAAGCCGTAAAGCGAACGTTTAAGGAGACACACGCAATCTTCCTTTTCTTTTTCTTCGTAACCATCCGGCTGTTTCATGTAGACCGTCTCAAACAAGTCTCCATTCAGGAACGCTGTTTATACGTCCATTTGGTCAACGTTTAGGCCACTCTTAACTGCCATCGCCAGGAGGACTCTTAGAGAGCTATGCCTCACCACTGGAGAGAACGTCCCGTCAAAATCGATGCCCCATCTTTGGCTAAAACCTCTGGCAACAAGCCGAGCTTTGTATCTTCGCTTATTTCCCGCCTCTTCTTTAATTCGAAAAATCCATCCGAATCTACAACGTTGCTCGTTTGTCCAGGTTTTACTAAAGTCCAAGTTCCATTTTTCTTTAAAGCATCAAGCTCCTCCTGAATCGCAGCTTTCCATTCTTTACTGTCAGGCTTTGACAGTGCATCTTGAACCGTAGTAGGGTCAAGTTCTGTTTCCACTGTATGGTATAGAACATGATCCGGGAACTCTTTGTGTTTCCTGTTTCTTAGTGGGTACCTCCGTTCCACCTCTTGTGGTCGATCCTCAGCCTCCTCAGCCACATCTGACTCACAATCTTGAAACTCCACATCCTCTGGTTCATGAATAACTACTTCATGTTGAACTGGATTTTCAGCAAAACTCTCTTGTTCTTGTTCCACTCTAGGAACATTGCTAATATCATCATTCTCTTGTTGAGGTTGCAAAACATCTGGTTCTACTATATTCCTGACAATCGCTTCATCTTGTAGGAGTATTATTTCTGGTTCCTCTTGCAATTCTTCTTGTAGATTTTTGTATTTATGATTCTCAAAAAACACAACATTTTTGGCCTTAAATATTTTCCGGTAGTTGGATGCACAAGACGATACGCTTTCGCGTTATCATCGAAGCCTGTGTGGACAAGCTCTCTGCTTTTACATCCCACTTAGTCCTTTTTTGATCGGGAATGTGCATAAATGCTTTGCACCCAAAAGTTTTTAGCATGCTTAGGTCACACTTCTTCCCTGACCATTACTCATCCGGAGTCATATTCTTCACCTTAATCGTTGGTGACTTGTTCTTTAGAAACACGGGGTGATGGACAGCTTCAGCCTAAAAACGTTTTTCTAATCCGGGCTCATGTAGCATGGTTCTTGCTTTATCGCAGATGGTGCGATTGGCTCGTTCAGCTACGCCATTCTGCTCTGGCGTATACTCCACCGTCAGTTGATGCTGGATTCCGCAATTCTTCAGCAAGACATCCATCCGCCTATTGACGTACTCGGTCCCGTTATCAGTGCGCAGGATCTTAATTTTCTTGCCACAATGATTTTCAGCAAACGCCTTAAAATCTATATTTTTTTTTAAACTTCACTCTTTTGTTTTAAAAAATATATAAAAGTTTATCGAGTGAAATCGTCAATAAACGTCAAAAAATATTAGAACCTGCAAATAGAAGTATACACACACACGTCCTGGTAGGTCCACACACGTCTGAGTGCACTAAACCTAGTGCTTCCGTAGCTCTCGTTGCATCAGTTTTACGAAACGGCTGTTTCGTTTGTTTTCCCATAATGCAAGATACACTCCAGTTTAGAAGAAATATCAGGAAAACTTACTCCTGTTGCCATCTTATCTCTCAGTAGTTTGAGGTTATGCATGCCAAGATGTCCTATCCTTCGATGCCATAACATCTGTTGGACATGTTTTGTTGTTGCTAGCGCAGAACCCTGTGAACAGCACTTAATTTTATAAATGCCTCGTTCTTCCACACCTTTCACAACTGGCTTACCTCGCACCTCACACTCATCTCTCTTGTAGATGCCACAACATTTATCTGTAAATACTAGGTACCACGTTACCCTTTTTCGCAATTGCATTCGCACTCAATAAGTTAGAAGCTAACTTAGGTACATACGTAACGTTTCTGACTGTCAATCCTGACTCACATACTACCGTACCCTCACCTGCACCGAACACTTCATTACCATCTGCACAAGTCACTCTCAAAGATGTAGGGGTATCCTTTAAGTTTTTGAACCAAGATCTGCGATTCGTCATGTGTGTCGACGCTCCAGAATCAATGATCCAGTCTTCTACCTGTGGAATCGACGGCGACGTTCCAAACGCAAAAGCTTGAAGAGCTCCCCTCTTCCGTTTTGGATTATCAGGACACCCATGTGCCTTGTGTGGTCCATCACAAATAAAGCACTTGATCTTTTGTTTGATCTTCTTTGGTGTACTCTTACCCTTATGCTTATTTGACAATAGTGCTAAAGTCGGTTGGCTTGCACTCGTGCTTGTCGGTAGGTATCCTCCATTTGAAGAAGCTTCAACTTTACATAATCGGTAGTAAGAACAACGTTACTATTCTCTATGGCTAGTCTCATTGGTTGGAACTCTATGGTAAGGCCTTGAAGAAGTAAAGCAGCCAACAGTTCATCGTCAACCTCCTTTCCTAGGTCTTGAAGTTCCTGAGATACCATCATCACAGATGTGACATATTCTCACCAGCTTTGCAAGTAGCCGGCACCGGTTATTCGGTTTGTCCTCGAACGTACTCATTAATGCTTCCCAAGCATCTTTCGTTGTTTTGGCTTTGCGTACGTGCACCAAGCAATGAGGTCTAATCTAAAAATAAAATGACGGCACGGTTGGCGCAGTGGTTAAGCGATTGACTGCTGCGCTTCGTGTCGCAGGTTCGATTCCCGCACGGGACAAATATTTGTATGACCTACAAGTAGTTGTTCCGGGTCTGGCTGTTTGTGTATGTGAGTATAAATGTTTGTAAACGCACCCACGATACAGGAGAAATTCCTAGTGTGGGGCAACGTTTTTTTCAAAAAAAAAAAAAAAAAAAAAAAAAAAAAAAAAAAAAAAAAAAAAATCATTAAGCAAATCTTTGCTCTAGCTTTCTGGTCTTTTCTCATAACTTTCACATCGGTCGTTTCAGGTGTAACTCTTGTATACTCCCACAAGTCATCATGAACAAAATATAACTCCATCAAAAACTTCCATGTGGCGTAATTGCTGTTACCATCCAATTTCTCTATATAGGGCAACCCACTACTGCCTGAAGACTCCATACTGTGTGCCACTGTTGAGTTCTGCTCTCTATTAGAACTCTTGTTGCCATAAGACCACTACCAATGCCGTTCTTTTGTTTCCTGGGCACATAACCTGTTAGTAGATCGTAGTTAGTAGAGCTACATATGTCCTACTAGCGTGCAGTGTGCTTGTACCTATGTGGAACGCAGAAGATGATAAAAACTGGTTGTGAAAAATAAAAGCTGAGATAAAACTTATATTTTTAGTTTTATTCACTTTGATAACATATTGAAAAGGGCAACAGGAAAAAACGAACAGAAGCACAGACTACATAGAGATACTACGTAACAGAAGACAGAACATGTCAATAAAGGAAGGTAGAAAAATAAATTTTGTCAGAACAAAAAAGGTCGTTATAAAACAAAACATACTCTTTTATTCTAACAGACCACCATGTAGCGGGGGTCTTCCTCTTCCCAGGCGTTTCGTAGGGATATTCAACACTGTTTCTACTGAGAAACGGTCATTTCTTTTCATTACGTGGCCGTACCATCTAAGCCTGCTTTCTTTTAGTTTTTCAGTTATTGGGGCCACTCCGAAACATCCTCTCACGTGCTCATTGCGTATTCCGTCAAGACGTGTTACACCGCCTGCCCAGCGCAGCACCTTTGATTTCAGTTGTGTGCAATTGCTGTTCGTATTTTTTTGCTGTTGTCCAGCACTCCGCTCCATACATCATTGCGGGTCGGACAGCCGTCTTGTAGATTTTGCCCTTAGTTCACAGAGTACTCCAATTGGATATCACCTTTTCAGCTATGCGATGTCGGGTCTATGGCTAACATTTACGTCGATGCGGGCATCGGTCGTAAACACAGAGCCAAGGTACTTAAACTGGGTGACTCGCGGTAGCCTAGTCTTATTAATGTTAATGTTACAAGAACGATAAAAAACTAAAAATAAACTCGAATGCCATGGAACCACGTCAAAACATCATTATGCAGCAGAAAAATGTATGATTTAATTAATCTTGAAACTAGTTTCACAAGGAAAACATCACAATAACAAGTTTCAAAGCCTTCGTGGTAAAGATGACCGACTTTTTTGTTTGCATCATAAGTATGTCTATTGTGGCTACTTGTTAGACCTTTCAATACAGCCTATCGCATTCCACTGCTGGACATAGGCCTCTCCCAGGCTGCGCCACAACACCTGCCACTTTGTCCCAGCCACCTTCTTATGGTCGTCTAGCTCACACACTACGCTTGCCGATACGCGGTCTCCACTCCAGGACTCGTCTGCCCCACCGGCCATTCGGTCCTTTGACAAACATGGCCAGTCCACTGTCACTTCAGCTTGTTTACTCTGCAAGCAATCAATACCTCTCACCTACATAGGTGAGAGGTATTGAATAGCAAAATTGATATACGGTGATAAAGTTGAAAATCTATTAAAGAAATTTGACAGATTTTAGTAGGTTGATGTGCTGGGGTCTGTACATTGATGTTATGGTTAACGTTTGAGCACGTTTGAGCAAATTATTGGAGAACTATTTGAGACTTATTTGAGAATGCCTAGTTTAGATTGTTTTAACTAACTACATGACAATTATAATTAATAACATGTTTGATGCTATAGAAGGTAGTAGACCATGGTCATTTCATTTCATTTATTCAATAACAATTTACATTGTGTCTGAATGTTTTACAAAGATACCTACACAAATAATTAAAATAATAACAAGTTAAACACAGATTTAAATTAGTTCCACACAATGTAATTGCCTACCGACATTAATATTATTTACACGCATATTGGTCCGAACAACGATTGGTCTAGCAAAACTGTAATTCAAATGTCACCGTGAATACTTGCTAGATAGGTTTGAAGGTCTCAGTAGCCAGATAAAAATAAAAAAAAAACTTGACTATGAAGTTTGAATGTTGAAGTTGAACTGTCAAGGTCAAGCCAAGAGTGAATAGGGATGGCGATTCTTTACGAAAAAGATCGATTTTTAAATCGATTCGCATCGTAACCTAATAAATCGATTCACAAAAAAATCGAGGTCCAAAAGATCAATTCCTTAAAAATCGTTTTTTTTTAAGTTTGCATTTACAATGTAAATATAAATCGATTTTATGAAAAACAAGAAAAATACCATAATAAATGATCTCTTATCAGTATAATATCACGGAATTTTTTAGTTCAGGGAATTCGATAATGACAATTATAGAAAATTATTTTTTAATAAATTATTTTATAATTATTAAATTATTTTTATTACCATGTCAAAGTATCAGGTCAGGTTTAAAAGAAGACATTTATTTTCTAAATGTATTTGTTACATTAAAAAGTGGAGAAAATAGATAATTCAGCTTATAGTTCCCAATGTTTAATATCTAAGCTTTTTAAAAACAACAGCCTGTCAAGTCTACTGGGATCCAAATGGTTCCGCTCATCACTTGCGATGTTGCCGGCAATGGAAAAAAGGCGCTCACATGGAACAGATGATCCCACGATACTCATATACATAATTGCTATTGAGTGAATGTGGTGATAAATAGAGCTTTTTTGATCATACTTCAGGTGCACAACTGCCTGTGATAAATAGTGTTTAAATTCTTCGTTTAAGCCCTGACTTTCCAGTGCAGGTGCATTACATGTAGAGAGTTGCTTTTTCACAAGCAACTTATGAAAATCCCAAATTCCTTTTTTCATATCAGTCCCTTCTATTGCATCGACTTTTCACTATTATTTTGTGGAAGTTGTTGAAGCTGTGATTTTACATCTAAAATTTAAGTATTTATTTTATTTATTGACCGAGAACAGGCTACATGGTCAGCAAAATGGATTTTTTTAAATCTAGGATCGTTTGTGGCACAAACAAACGTACTTATTTTTATTAAAGAGAGGTGATGGAAACTAAGCACATACCCATCTTGCGAATTTTTGAGCCATTAACTCTTTAACCGACAACATCGTAATATTACGGGTACATTCAACCAATCCTCTATCCTCTATATTATATTTATATATTATTATATATGATTTATAATATATATAATATAATAATAATAATAAGCATGGCAACACCAACGTCAACAAAACGTCTTGAAATTTTATTTATCAGATTTTTCATCATATTTAATCATATCATAATATCTTTCGACGCAATTTAATAATTTTTATGTGCAAAAAAGAAGCCGGAAACGAACCAGAAAACCAGAATACAATCATATTCCAAAAAAAAGCAAAACACTTTAATCAAAAAATGCCGAACAAGAGGTGACATCAGCTGTCATGTCACCTCCGATAAAACGAAAAATAAAGAATGATTTTGAGAAATGTTGACACGATCAGCCGCACGTAAAGCACGCCCACCACCTCCTAACTCGTTGCTCAGCTCCGCCTCGCCGCCGCCGGTACCCAGCCCCACCGTGAGCGCTGTGTCGACACCGGCCGCGGTAGTTGCGTCGAGCTCGAGTGACGAGTATTTTTCTCCGCCGACGTCGCCAACACCTGTACGTCGGCAGGGGAGAGGCCGGCCACCGAAAAGCTTGGGACTTAGGGGCCAACCAGCCCCGAGCCGGGTCCCCGCTGCCGGTGGTTGTGTGCAGCGCATGAGATAGACTCAGTCTATGAACGAGAACGTCATGCGCGCATATTACGGGTCTACAGAGGGAGGAACTAACCTCACTGCGTACCGTGTTAGAATGCTATCTCTGTTTCAGGAACTAGAACCAACCGTCAACGTCTCGGCCCAACGACTGTCGGATCAGGTGCGGGTAATCCAACGCAATCATAGGTTGGACGATGCCGCGCTTGATAGGCTGCGCTCAGAGGTACTGAGCAACCATATCGTCTCAACTCCGGCACAAACCGCGGTACAAGCGTCACCTATTGATGTAATCCCGCCGCGGTCCAATCATAGTGTCGAAGAGGAGGATGATAGGGTTGCCACAGTAAGTAGCCAGTGCAACGTCCGATTGAGGAGTGCACTGGAGGATGCGTTTCGTGAGTATAGGTACACTCCGACCGATCTTAGACCCAGATTACCACGTCTACCTATGCACAAAAAAAATAGGGCGCTGGTGTGTGCCTTGGACTCGCAGCTCAGCAACTTTTTCGAGAGCAGCGAGGATCTCGTTGATACACACTCGATCCTGTATTGCGCGGCTGCTGCGGCATGTCGTTTAGCTAACGTCAAGTTTCCAAACAGTGACGGTGCTACTCGACCAAAACCAGCCGTACCAGCCTGGCAATGCAGGATCGAGCGACGTATCGATGGAGCCAGGGTACTCATCGGCAAAACTATACTGCTTCAGGGAGGGCAATACACGACCACGAGTGATGCGCTTTGTAAGGCGGGCATTCTCGGGGACTGGAATCAGCCCTCGAGAATACATGTCCCGTGTCACAGAGCGCATCGACTTCCTGAAGCAGAAAGTTTGTGCATGGGCGAGCCGTATTCGGCGGTATAAGCGGCGAGTCGATCGATACACGCAGAATCGTATGTTCCAGAGCGATGAGAGGTGGGTAGATCTTGGGAGCGACCGGAACAAAATATGACGGACGTGTGCCGCCCGGATGATGCCGCCACAAATGCATTCTGGCGCAACATCTGGTCGGTGCCCGTCTGTCACGCTGAGGCTGGCTGGATGCAGGATGTCAAGCGAATGTGTGAAACTATTCCAGAAATGGACGCTATACTGATCACGCCATCAGACGTGGCCAGAGCAGTCCGTCCGTTACCGAATTGGAAATCTCCGGGACCGGACGGACTGCACAACTTTTGGTTAAAATGGCTGATTAGTTCACACACTCCCCTGGCATCTCAATTCCAGTCATCCATTGAGTCTGGGTCGCTACCGCAGTTTCTAACAACAGGCGTTACCCACCTGCTCCATAAGTCAGGTAGTCCCGCGGAACCCAAGAATTATAGACCGATCACATGTTTGTCAACGGTCTATAAACTTCTTATTCTTATTTTGAGAGCGAAAATTAACACACACATTGACAGTAATTCAATCATGTCTGTCTCTCAAAATGGATGTAGGAACGGGTCCCGTGGTACTAAGGAGCTACTCCTCATCGATATGGCCATAAGCCAACAGGTTCGTCAATCCCGTAAGAATCTGTCGACATGCTGGATAGACTATAAGAAGGCCTACGACTCGGTGCCACATACATGGCTCATGAGGGTGCTGGAGTTGTACAAAATAGATGCAACTCTGCGCTCCTTCCTGATGTCATGTATGGGGCAATGGAGGACGGTCCTTCGCTATCCAGGATGTCGACAGATCCAGGGGAATAATGAACCTGTATGGATTAAACGGGGAATATTCCAGGGTGATAGTTTGAGTCCACTTTGGTTTTGCTTAGCTCTGAATCCTCTAAGCACACTGCTGGATAATTCAGGACTGGGCTATCGGCTGAGGAGAAGTGGTCAGGTCATATCTCACCTCCTCTACATGGATGACTTGAAACTCTTTGCCCCCAACAAATTGCGACTGATGGAGTTACTGAAGTTAACTGAAACATTCAGTAACGCCATCAGGATGGAATTTGGTGTGGACAAATGTGCAGTCATGCATGTAAAGCGAGGGGAGATTATGGAGTCCGAGGGAACTCAACTCACGGACGCCATACACCTTAGATCACTCTCCTCAGCCGAAAGCTATAAGTATTTGGGGATGTCGGAAGCGTTAGGCATCAACGTTGCTGACATGAAGCAATCGTTGAAGGAGTGCTTCTTTGGCCGCCTGAAGAAAGTATTAATTAGTCTTCTTTCGGGCGGAAACAAGGTGCGCGCTTTCAACGGTTGGGTCATGCCGGTTTTGATGTACTCTTTCGGCATACTCAAATGGACTCAGACCGAACTCGACGCCCTGGACAGGAGGGTCCGTACACTACTGACCGCAAACCGGATGCATCACCCACGTTCATCGGTGATGAGACTGTACATCCCGCGGAAATGCGGGGGTCGAGGCTTTTTAAATGCGAAGACCCTCCACAACCGCGAGGTGTGCAGCCTCAGGGAATATTTCTTAAAAGCCGAAGTGGGTATGCACCGTGATGTGGTCGCAGTGGACAAGGGGCTCACCCCGCTCTCCATGGCTAAAGAGAACTGGCGCAAACCTGTGGTACTTACTACAGAGGACCGCAAGGAAGTATGACAAAGCAAGGAGCTTCACGGTCGCTTCTATCGGGCTCTTCATGAGCCCGGTGTAGATTTCCTAGCGTCCGTATCCTGGCTACGTTTTGGTGACCTTTTCGGGGAAACTGAAGGTTTCGTCTGTGCAATTATGGACGAAGTTATCTTGACGAATAACTACCGAAAATATATTATGAAGGATGGGACGGTTGAGGTGTGTCGGGCATGCCACCGTCCGGGTGAGTCCATCAGACATATTATCTCTGGTTGTTCTCGTCTGGCTAACGGCGAGTACTTGCACAGGCATAACCAAGTGGCCAGGATTATTCACCAGCAACTTGCTTTGAAATATAAACTTGTGGATTCTGAGGTACCGTACTACAAGTATGTGCCCGACCCAGTTCTCGAAAATGACCATGTCACGTTGTACTGGGATCGGTCTATCATTACAGACAGGACTATTGTTGCCAATAAGCCTGATATAGTAGTGATAGACCGATTAGCGCGCCGCGCAATGATAGTAGATGTTACCATTCCACATGACGAGAACCTCGTGAAAGCTGAGAAAGAGAAACAAATAAAATATCTCGACTTAGCACACGAGGTTGTCGACATGTGGAACGTGTGCTCCGCTATCATTGTGCCGATTGTCGTAACGGCCAATGGCCTGATGGCCGAAAGCCTCGACCAACATCTCTCGAGGCTCTCATTAGGCGGTTGGATCAAGGGCCTGATTCAGAAGGCAGTACTCCTCGATACGGCTCGTATTGTGAGGCGGTTCCTGTCTCTGCAGCCCTAACCACCGGTAGCTTGGACCCTGCTCCCGACACCGGCGGAACACTATTTTTTATATTTTTAAATGTTTTTAATTTTTTATTCTAATATTTAAAAATATAATTTATATGTATAGAGTTAAATAAAGGAGATAATAATAATAAGTATTAAAATAGATGAAATCAAAATAAGTGTAAAGTTAACTGAGTATCGAATTATCGCAAAAATATGGTCCCTGATTCTTTATTGGTTGAAAAATTAAAGCGCGCGAAGCGCGTAATTTAAATTCCAAATAGGAAATAATTTTATGGTTTTTACCAAAACTGAAAAAATCGAATGTCGATTTTCAAGGGTGAAATATCGATTCACTGAATCGATTCAGAACTACAGATTGATTTAAAAAATCGAGTTTTTTGGCTCGAGAAATCGATTCTTCGATTAATCGATCTCAAATCGCCATCCCTAGAGTGAAAGAGTCGTGTCTGTCATAACTGTCAAGTAGAAATTGGAATTTAGAAAATAATTCTGATTTCAGATATACGTAGTATCTCTATGTAGTCTGTGTTTCAGATTCAGAATTCTATTAATCGTGTTCTGTGTCGTAAACTGTGAAAGTGTGGATGTTGCAGATGTTTTAGATGGTTTATATGAACGAATAAACTAAATCCTATTTACTACCTGGACAGAGATATATAATAAGTCTCTCTGGCTGCTGCCGTCTTACCGTAATTCATAAAGGAAGTGCACACGTTATTTACAAACTTTTATTCTTATTTGAAGATTAATAATTGAAGTCATAATAATTATATACAAGCCACGCCAGTTATTTGTACGCCAGTGTTTTTAATTTTTCAATAATTTTAATGTAAAGCTGAACTAAATAACTTTAAGCGATACGTTTTGAGTTCTAAGATGGAAAAACTGCCAATGTGTAGAATATGTTTAGTTCAGAATGTTCGCATGTATCTAGTGGTCAATAGGAACTTCCATGAACTATATGAGAAGCTGACTGATATTCCAGTAAGTTGATAAATAAGATTTAAGTGAAAGATAATCCATGTGAGTAAGATTGGAAGTATTTTCTTCATATAAACAAAATAGTGTAAGACTAGTTTTTTTGCAGTTTGTAACTGAAGACAGGAGACCGATTCTTGCTTGCTTTTTCTGCTTTGCTAAACTAAAGCAATGCTACCGATTTCTGAGAAAATGTCTGGAAGCCGAAGAGCTGTTCGCTCAGATGATTAATGAGGATTATGAGGTGAGATATTCTTCAACAGATATTAATTCTTATAATTTCTAATTTCAGTAAAATGTGGAAGTGATTTCTCTCAACGTATTGTGTCTGAATTTCACTCCAACCATACAATTGGTCTATGAGGCTGGTAGCTGACTCTCCAGAGTACATTGGACCTACTTAAGTGTCCTCACTTGTGGGGGCTCTTGAGTGACTTAACACTTTGAAGGACACTATACGCTTATAGGCGTCATAACAATAAAACTTCTATTGTGTCTCGTACAGTGTCCTTGAATGCGTTAAGTATAATGAAACAAATTTGTACTTGTGGTTCCACAAGTACAAATTTGTCAACTTTGAACTGGAGTCGATGGAGGCAGATTGTCCGCTTAAAGGGGTCCAGACCACGATCTTCAGTAATGAGGGACTGCTTGAAGAAGAAGATGTGTCCTCACTTGTGGGGAGCTCTTTTGAGTTACTTTAGTATAATGAAACAAGTTTGTGCTTCTGGGACTGTGTCTGTCACATTTCCCTAATACTATAAATATATTTTTACAGCCCAATCCTTTAATAAACCAAGACCACTTAGAGTATTTAGGTGGGTTTATTAAATCTCCAATACAGAACATAAATATAGTTGAAGTTGTACAAACAGAAAGCATTGCTATCAAAGAAGAATTGCCAGCTGTTTGTGAGGGACCAGATGATGTTATTGAGCCAAAGGAGGAACATCAAAGTGATGGTATGTTTTAAGAACAAACATAATATTAACAATACATAAAATCTTTGAATAAATTTTTCATTATTTGTAAAATGTTTTACTTCAAAGTTTCAGTAGTGTTTAGTTTCAATATTGCTAACCATAACCACATTATATTGTGAAATGAAACAAATATTAATAACAAATGAGTAATACTCTTGATTGTTTCTGTTTACTTACAGAGCTAGAACCGGAAATTTTTGACAATATCTGTCTAGGTGTAGCAGATATACCACCACACAATTCCGAAACAAATTTTGAATATGATTATGATGTACCTTTGATTGAGTTTAAAACTGAAGTGGAAGAAGAACAAGAAGTATCTAAGAAGAAACAAAACGCCTGCGAGATGAAAAGTTAGTATTAGTTAGTTAATCTGTAAGTAAGCAAAAAGGCCAATGGTTCACCTGATAGGAAGTAGTTAGCTTAATGGGCCAGTTTACATGTGCAATATTGGATGTTGTCTACAGTTGGAAAGGTGTACTCGACTGTAGCAGCAGGCGGCAATGTTGCGATTTATTGAGGCGTTCTCATAGAGATACATAGAAAACAAGTAGTGTCACTGTTGTATATAAGTACCTACACACTTCATAGTTTATAAGTTGTGTGTTTATTAGGTTGTAAGTCTACGCTCCATCATATTATTGTTCCTACCCTACTTTTATGATTTACCAAGACTACTTAGCTCAATACACAAATTACGATATTTGGTGTTTTATTAAGTACATAATAGTTGCTGCGGTCTGTCAAAAGTGTTTTGCGACTGCAAACATCAGGCGGTTGGGCACATTCGAAATTGTACCTTTATAATGTAAGAAGACACACCATCACCGCTACTGTCTCGCAAAGCGATGTGGTCTCATTCATACACAGGGATCATTCATATTGATAGCAGTTTGGAAAAAAAAATGCTTTTTTACAGTGGAATTGGACTAGCATTATATTGTGAAATAAAACAAATATTAATAATAAATGAGTAATAATCATGACTATTTTTGTTCACTTACAGAGCTAAGAGCTGTAGCAGACATACCACCACACAGTTCCAAAACATATTTAGAATACGATGTACCTTTAATTGAGTTTAAAACTGAAGTGGAAGAAGAACCAGAAGTATCTAAGAAGAAACAAAACGCCTGGGAGATGAAAAGTAAGTATCAGTTTCGCCGGAGGACACGGTGGAGCATATGGTGGGGTCTGCCAGGTTTGGGCAGAGCATCGCCGTGTCCTCGTGGAGGCGATCGGTGGCGGGTATCTCTCGCGTCCGGCCCTGGTAGGGAGCGAGAGGGCATAGGAGGCCGTCACATCCTTCTGCGAAGCAGTAATGCTTGCGAAGGAGGAGGCAGAACGCGTGAGGGAGAGGCAAATTTCGCGCCCTCACGCCCCTAGCCGCCGCAGGAGACGCCCTGGGCGTCGGGAATTGCAGGCCGATTCCCGGCCACCGTAGGCGCGGGCTTGCGGACGGTGAGCAATGAGTAGCTTGCCGTACGATAAGGACCAGGCCCGGGTCGACGGCGCGTTGTGTTCCACGCACGCCTCAAAGAGATGTCAGCAAATGAAGGGGTCCGAAAGGACCGATGCCTGCCAGGGTTGCGGGAAAGTCCGAAAGGGATACCGTGGCCCCTGGCAACGTACAGGCAACGGAAGGAACACGGGTGGGTTTTAGTCAGTAAGAGTCAGACACGCCCTCCCGCTTCGCCCAGAGCGGGAGAAGTTATTTGATAATTTCACACCCAAAAAAATAAAAAAAAGTATCAGTTAATCTGTAGGTAAGCAAAAAGGCCAATGTTTCACCTGATAGGAAGTAGTTAGTGTAACCTTAAGGGCGTACCCACTTACATGTTCAATGTGGAATTTCAAACCCCCCTGAAATGTGAGACCAGAATCTCAATCCAGAGATCGGCCCACGGTCCTCAGTACTCAAATACAGATAATTGTAATCTATTTCGCATAGCTATATTTTATAATCTACAAAAGCAGTAAAAGTTCGGACTCTTACTGGTTTTGTAGATTATAAAGTACGCTAAAATCAGAGTCGATAAAACTACAGTATTTAAGCGTTTAAATACTGTATTTTGATCGACTCTCGACATCGTATTGAATGAATTCCTTGGAGTTAGCAATCTCTGAGTTTCGGGCGGGTTGCTAAAATTTTGCGAGTTCGCTAGGCTCGCCCTTGCATCCTACTTTTCTGCATAATGTCGATAAACTTACTTCCATTTCTGTATGAACGGTCAAGGAGAAAGAAAACCTAACTTATTCGAAGCGCGATGCTAAAAATTTCAAGCTCGCTTCGCTCGCTCTTTCATCCTATATTCTTCATAGCGGCCCCATTAAAGTAGCCTTAAAGATATCCCTGTTTTTGGTCATGATTGCAAAGTGGCGAGAAGAGAGAAACAGGCTTTTATTGAAATTGATAATAACTATGCTTTTCTTGAGTTGAGTTAGAATGTCTAAGATCGTTAAACATATTTTTTTCTTAATGATTTTCCTGAAAAGGAACAAAAATGCAAAAAAAAAATGAATTTCTATGTTACGAATTACATTAAGCGGTGCCGTCCAAGGGCGTAATTCATGCAATTAGTTACATAGAAATTCATACAATTTAATTGAGCGCCCAAAACGCAGCGTACAAGCCTTAAAAATCATAATAAATAATACTGTTTTTATAAATCTGTACTCTTTATTTACTCTCTGTGAAATAAGAAACAATTTATTTCTTCTTATTAAAGCTATGTTTGGCAAGCCTAACTCCCGCGTAATGAATTCTTGGCTTCGGCATTCATCATGCAAAGCGCAATACGCGAATATTTTTATTCGTTTGCATTTCAATCTTCTTCTAACATTATACTTATCACATTTTATTATCATAGGGGCGACCGTTGCGAAGAATCCGAAACTAGACACACCACGAAGATCAATACTAGAAGATGCCCTAACAGCCGAGCAAACGAAAAAAGAAAAACCAGACTTGAAAGTTATCCACACAACTCACCCAAGTGAAAGATTCAAATGTGATGTATGTCAACGTACTTTTAGTGAAAAGAATCATTTAACACAACATATTCGTATACACACTGGTGAAAAACCTTATAAGTGTGATGTATGTCTACGTCGTTTTAGCCAAATGGGTCATTTAACACTACATGTTCGTAGACACACTGGTGAAAAACCTTATAAGTGTGATGTATGTCAGCGTAGTTTTAGCGAAAAAGGTTGTTTAACAAAACATACTCGTATACACACTGGTGAAAAACCTTATAAGTGTGATATATGTCAGCGTAGTTTTAGTGAAAAAGGTTGTTTAACAAAACACACTCGTATACATACTGGTGAAAAACCGTATAAGTGTGATGTATGTCAACGTAGTTTTAGTCAAAAGTATATTTTAACAAAACATATTTGTGTACACACTGGTGAAAAACCTTACAAGTGTGATGTATGTCAACGTAGTTTCAGTCGAAAGAGTAATTGTACAAAACATATTCGTATACACACCGCTAAAAAATCTTATATTTGATGTATGTCAGCGTAGTTTTTAGACAAGGGCGATTTAATAAACCATATTTGAACATGTAGGTACACGCTGGTGATAAACCTGAACATAATAAACCTAAACACTGACATATATCAAATTTAAATTTGATATAATTATGTCAGTGTAGTTTTCGTTTAAATTGTCACATAAGAAAACATATTCGTGTACACACCGGTGAAGTTTGACATGTCAGCGTAGTTTTAGTAATAAGCCGGATCTACAAAATCATATTCAAACACAATCTAGCAAAAAAACATGAATGGTGATAAACACAAATAACATTTTAGCATAACTTTAAAACTACTGAATATTAGTCTATATAATATACTAACTCTACTCGGCCCGGCTAACCACGCAAGCAGATTGTTAATCCCACTTAAATTCTGAATTGTAATAATTGTACATATAGGGTGACTGGTAATTAATTAGCGAACGATACTTCAACAAGAAAAAACGCGAATACAAATGAACGAAACCTTTTTGTTTTTCCGCGATTTCAGGTTTGATCACATCGTCCAAAGTTGTCCATAATGATGAGTAAAGTCACCAGGTTGGTAGTTCGTCCTGCAGATTAAATGCTATAACATGGTGGCTCTTAAATTTTAGTAAGTTACCAACCAGGCGCGGATCTAGCCTTCAAAAAATGTTGTGGCCACCCAAAAATCCGCAAAGTGCCAGTCAGAGTATGAACTCGCTCATGATCGATATAGTGCATTCCTACAAGGGTGATTTTGACAAAATATATGACGCCCTGACCAAGATTGTGTATGTGACTTGACTAAGTACTTCACTGCGTTCCGAATCACGCACGATTCATTGTTTCATTTTATTAAGGCAGTGGATATTATATCGTCAGCCCATCGACCTCAATAGACCGTGAAAGTGTGATGTCACAAGTCTATTAGGGTTGTGGGCATGCCCATCGTGACCACAACGGTGGATCCGCGCTTGTTACCAACGCGAATTTAACTATTGGAATAGCCTGAATAGAATTGGAGCAGTTTATTGTATTAAGTGTGTACAGAGCTACAGACCCCTTCAGAATTGTGTGACTGCTTTGAAAAGGTAATGGATGAAGTGTTAAGAGGTACCATTCCGTAACCGACCGCAGGCAGCAACTGCACGCGACGTCGCGGCGGGCGTCATGTTGCTGCAGTCATGATTCCGAACCCGACCGCAGGCGGCAGCAGCCCGTATTCCAGTCGGTAGATAGAAGATAGACAAATGTGTTATCGCTCGAGCGTTGGTTGGTCTGCGGTCGGGCTGCACGTGTCGCCTGTCACTCGCCCGTAGCTGCCAACAATTTGTCGCTAGCTACGGAAGGTATTTCATAGAAACCAGCCGTTTCGCGGCGACACGTCGCCTGCAGTTGCCTCCTGCGGTCGGGTATGGAATAGTACTTTTACATTTAACTCGGACAAGTCCATTAGCACTTACGGTGATCCCTCTCGTTTCAGTCCGATAATCTTGTACAACTATTTTTATAGACACGACTCGAATAACTCAGATAATATTTATACCGATGATATACCGCACTATAATTAGTTTTTGTATTAGTTGAATGCATTACCTTTAGTAGGTAAACAGTAGTGGTATACCGTATGCGTTTAGAGTCAGTGCTACTAAAACTTTAGTTCCTTCGAATATTACCTTGTTTATTATAGAATGGTAAAAGAATATGAATAGTAAACTCATCGTAAAATGTTTGTAAAAGTAAGTTAGCCTAAGATCTTGTTAGTTTTAAGGTTGTACACAATTATAATAGGATCTTATTGTATGCACTTTATAATATTATGTAAATAATAAAGACTTAAAATCAAATCGATGTTATACCAAACAACAAAGAGGCTAAAAAGGATATTATCTGACCAGACACTATCAGTAATAATGACATCAATATTCCTTCCAATATTGACGTAAAACTTTTAAATATTTAGATCACATCATCGTTCGCAGACCACAGCACGGACGGCTTCCAGGCGGTGTTTCGCAAAAGAACGGCCTCCCTGTGGTCTCGGTTAAAGGGTAGCACCAACACGCTTCTGAGCGTGGTGGCGGACAGAGTGGACAGCCAAATCCTGAGGCATTGGTCGCTCATGGATGTCCAAAATAATAATTATTTAAAATTTTATTAACATAGTTATAAGTATCTACCTACTAACGTAATATGGACTTGTACCAATTACTGTGTGCTTGGTCTGAAATAAATATGTTTAATTTAATACTTACGTGTAACTTATTTTGTACGCCATAAATGGCAAAACATGTAGCCACCACGTATTAATTATAAGACCTTTATACTGTACTCATGTTTTACAAAATAAATATTACCTATCTTATCTATCTACCTGTTGTAGTATAGTTATTTTATTCTAGCAACGTCGTATTCGCGGGTTGTTCCCTTTATCCACCCCAAAAAATCTACCCTAAGCTGGATATTCGGAAACGTATGTCCGAGAATCCAACACAAGCCTATAAATTCCGTGTATCCAACTAGCCCTAGGGTGAATTCTCGGACATATATTTCCGATTATCCACCTTTTTTTTTTTTTTGGGTGGGAAATTATCAAATAACTTCTCCCGCTCTGGGTGGAGCGGGAGGGCGTGTCAGACTCTTACTGACTAAAACCCACCCGTGTTCCTTCCGTTGCCTGTACGTTGCCAGGGGCCACGGTATCCCTTTCGGACTTTCCCGCAACCCCGGCAGGCATCGGTCCTATCGGACCCCTTCACTTGCTGACATCTCTTTGAGGCGCGCGTGGAACACATCGCGCCGTCGACCCGGGCCTGGTCCTTATCGGACGGCGAGCTACCCATTGCTCACCGTCCGCAAGCCCGCGCCTACGGTGGCCGGGAATCGGCCTGCGATTCCCGACGCCCAGGGCGTCTCCTGCGGCGGCTAGGGGCGTGAGGGCGCGAAATTTGCCTCTCCCTCACGCGTTCTGCCTCCTCCTTCGCGTCCGATTATCCACCTTAGGGTGGATTTTTGGGTGGATAAACGGAATAACCTGCCTTCACATAATATAAGTAATGTATACAATATATTGTAAAATTTAAGAGTATATTCGTGCCAACGCCTGCTGGTTAAGGATGAGCACATCAGCGTTGCGTACTATTTTGTTTGTAATTTGATGTAAGGGTTATCTGTACTTGCTTGTCATTATTTCTTACATCTTTGTTCGTCATCGAGGCAATACAAGTTTGACTAAATAACAGCATATTTGGCGTTTCTTTGAAGAGTCACCTAAAATTCCCGAACAGAGTAACTATAGAGTTCCTTACCCGGTCTTCTCCATACGAAACTATCTTTTGGAAGGCGCTTAGAATCAAGTTTACTTTCTCGTACATACTGACGTTCCAAAGTGCCTTTTAATGACCTACCTAGGTACTTATTAAGACGTGACTTGACTTTCAAGCTAGCATTCTCCAGCTTCTGTTGTCATTTCTCCAATCTGTACCCTAATTGCGTAATACACGATCAATCGCAATCTGAATCATTTTGAAACAGATTGCTAACCCATTGCTTCATAAGTTCGACAAAAAAATCTGCTCAAAAACGCAAATAACGCAATGAATATTGTTGAACTGTCAAAATGAAACAGACTAGTCTTAATCGTTTATCGAAAATGTGTTACGCAATTGTATAGCTGCTCTGGATCTCGGGTCCATCTTCACCAACAAGAACAATATCATCAGCAAACAGCATGCACCAGGGTGCCTCTTCCTCTTCCTTTTCTAACTGAACAGACAGCTGTGCTGCTGGGGAGTTTGTTGCGCCACTTCTTCCCAGCTAAAGCACTAGGAACTGGTGAAGGGTGGGCGTTTTGGGGGACTGTCTTATGTAATTTTGACGTTCGAAAAGTGCTGATTCTCAGCCTAGGTTTGAATAAATGAATTTTGAATTTTGAACTAATTTTCGACTTTATTTCAACGTCTGTAATGTCTGCCTGGTTTTTCGTAAATGAGCCCTGAAAGCCATTTCTCGGTTGGAATGTGACTACCAACTCACGATCGATTAAAACAGACTGTCCAACATGGTTACCTTTTAACCGCCCGACTTCATATCAGTTGTCGTGCTCCCAGCGCCCGGCACAGTGAATCGAAAAATAAATACCTTCAACAAAGAGGGATGTGCAATACTTAACTTTTTTGAGGTCGATATTTCGTTTTAATAACGATATTTGCATTTTCGAGCGTAGTATTTAAGTAGGTAGTTGTTAGTTAACACTACTACTACTTAAATACTACTTACCCTACGAAATTATCAGGGATTTTTGGTAAGCCAGTAAAACCTATTGACAATTACTTTGCTCACAGTAAAATCAGTCCAGAGATACAACCTCGCCATTTTTATTCCTCAATAGTAAGTAGATACAGGTAATAAATTCTTATGTGTATTCATTTATTTCCCACTACTTAAAAACAGTTAACATCAAACATAAAAATAAAATTTTACCTGGACAATGTCAATAACAGTATACCTATTTATCGATACACGAACGTAAAACTACACACTTAAACGCAACACTTATGGAAAATTCCAGAGGTCGGCACTCGTTTATGACGTATGAAGTGGTCGTCTTTATCCGACCGTGATGCAGGGCGTACTAACTGTGCATTTGCACTGGCGAAATATCACAATAAAACATGTTGAAATCTCTAGTTTCTGTCAAATATTGTATGGAACATTTACAGAAACTAAAGACTTCAACATGTTTTGTTGTGAATGTTTCGCCAGTGCAAAAGCACAGTAACAACATACGTTTCGAAATATGTAGGCTAGGGATGGGAACCATAAATTCAGTCGCTACAAGTAAATTTACTTAATTTCAAAGGAATTAAATGAAATACACATAAATATTTGTAGAAAAATGTTTTATTAACAATTGCTGTATTTGTTTTATAGTTAATTAGTCACTATAAGGAGAAATATTTTGATTTATGTTTATTTTTGTATCGGTAAATCTTTACTTATGTCCCGTCCCTAATGTCGGATTTTGCCGTCGTGTGCGGCTACACATCACGCTATACATTTCCAGTTTATGCTTATCTCGCATTGTATAGGATTTCCAGTATAAGCTGGTCTCGCATTGTACGGAAATCCTATACAATTGTCCTATACGATGTCGGCCCCAGGCAGTCTGCGAAATTTATACCCCGCAGAGATGGACCTTATCGCGTCCGCAGAGTAGTAAGCCCTACTACTTACCTAGTGGAGGGAGTTTTATGTTACATATTGTGTTATAGTACTTAATTAACTATATCCCTAATATAAACATCTTTTTGATAGAATACAGCGTAATTAAACAAAAAAAGCAGATTAAACGAGCTGTAGTATCTGGTCGTAAATATACGACTGGCGAAATGGACACGAAAATATTTGTCGGATTAATCCGTAAGCGATTATAAAAGGTTAAGCCTACCTTTGTACAGTTTTTTTACTTGTGCTTAAAGATTTAATAAATCAAAGTAGCAACAATAAAAATATTTAATTTTCCGCTATTCGGTCATTCTTCCATACAAACGCAGTACTTATAGTGATTATCTGTTTGGCGGTGTACGTTCAAAACTAAAAATTATATCAATTTGTCTTGTCATTTTCTAGCCATGCATGGAAGCAGAATTGGAAAAAAATATTGGTTTGGAAGTTATGACCGTCGAAACTTCCATATTTTAACACTAATAATTGTAACTCGTCTTTCGGCGTAAATAAATAACTTATGTAGTAAAAAAATAGCAAAATAGAAACCGTACAGGGATAGATAATTTATACAAATGTTTAAATAATTTTATTTTGAGTAAATACATCTAGAAGTTTTTCCATAATATCTATACGCCCAAACGTCTGTTCATGAAATTTTACGCGGTCGTTTTCGTTATAAATCATCGTCTATTTCAGTAAATAAATAAATTATATATAAATAAAAACTAGATAAATAAATACTAAATAAATAATTAAACTAATTAGCATGCATATAAGTCACACCCACCAACGAGTTCGAGCCGTCAACCCACAACGTTCTCACATTTACGGCACGGTTGGCGCAGTGGTTAAGCGATTGACTGCTGCGCTGCGTGTCGCGGGTTCGATTCCCGCACGGAACAAATATTTGTATGACCTACAATTAGTTGTTCGGGTCTGGCTGTTTGTGTATGTGAGTTAAAATGTTTGTAAACGCACTCACGACACAGGAGAAATTCCTAGTGTGGGACACAAAAAAAAAAAGAAAGAAAAAGATTTACAAAATATTAAAGAATCTATACAGAAGATAAATAAAACATAAAAACAAAATGACATGATTGCCATTACAACTGTAACAAATTGAATTAATAACCTGTCTACAAAAGCCACTAATAAAATAGTTGAAATTAGAATAGTAGGTACATAATGTCAAAGATTTGTTTGATTGCCATTCCATTTATACGTTTACCAGCTTTAAATGCCCGGCGTCGGGTGAATTTCTTGTCTCTATCTCCAGTGCATTGTCTTTGTCATACAAAAATACCATCTAAATTTTCGTAAGTATTGTAAAAATTATTCATTATTAAAATGTGTCCACGGTGATCTTCATCTGGTTGGGTATTCCGTCTGTCGGTGCTGTCAGTATATTAGATGTTAAGACTTGTGGTATGCCTTGAAACATCCATTAATGCAGAGATTTACGTCACACTCCTCGCATTTCCAAACAGTCCTGGTCTTTTTAGGACAAATCCTACAACAGGTGTTTTTGGACCCTGTTCGAATTGGGAAGTGGTTCTGGTCAACCGTCGGTCTGGCCTGAACCTTGTGTCGATCGGTACGACGTACTAGCGTCGTCGTCACCTGGCCACTAGTACTCGACCTAACGTTCAAACTTCGGGATTCAGTCGTTAAGTCAATTTGTCTGTGTCTCTTCAGTAAGTCTTCCGCCACTACAATCCGGAACTGGCGATTTGATATTTTCCGGTGAAAACTGGAAAATATCACAAAGCAGTTAAACATTCCCACATTGTACAATCGGCGGAAGACATTTTTGTACCAAAATCTATTCTTCTGACGTTCCATAGGGTGAGCTGACAGGAACTGATATTTCCTGTCGACTCCTGCCATGCTCTTGTTGTATTCGAGTACCATGCTTGGTTCGGAAGTCACTCTGTTGTACTTGTCGCGAGTCCCAGTTTGAAAGGTATGGTATGTTGAGATCATACTAACTATGTTAGCATTTCGCCATACCAAAACTGACAAATCCGAACAGTAAGTAGCCACTACTTCTCCACGTCGAAGTTCTGTCTTTGTCAGGTTCTTCACTGACTCAGGAAGGAGTTCTCGGTTCAGTCTTAAAGTTCCATAGCAGTCAGTCTTTTTTTGTTTCAGCCAACGCAATAATAACGGACAATTGTAAAAATTGTCCAGTATTAAAGTGTGTCCACGGTGAAGTAGCGGCTTCATCAAGTCATAAACAATTTTGATGGTAGCGCTCGTGGGACGGTCGCCGCTATCGCCAGTTGACGCGACAATCGTTCCGTCATAGTCAAGTCTGTCAATGTCCTCATCCCCGACTGGTCCGTCATTTGTCTGTTCATGTGGTTGGGTATTCTGTCCGTAGGTGCTATCAGTACTCGTTGTCGGTTTATCTTTTCCAGCGTCAACAAAAAACCTCCAAAGATAGCCACTGGATGACTCGCACAACTCGTACGTTTTCACTCCGACTTGTGCGGCCTTCGACGAAATCTTCTGGGTGAAGGTTAACCTCCCATGCCACTTGAGGAGACGTTCGTCAATGACAATCTCTTGTGAAGGCATGTATAAGCTGGAAAACTTGCTATTAAAATAGTCAATCAGTGGTCGTATTTTACTCAGTCTAGTCGTACCCAGTAAAGTCTGACTGTTGCCGAAATGGAAAAAGGTTTTCAGCAATAAAAATCGGTTGTAAGACATAAGTTTGGCAAAATACGTCATGGTGCCGAACCCATTAAACTTAAAATATGTTTCTTCCTCCGGTAAGGGGTAGAGGCTTTGCAAAACAAGTATTGCCAAAAAACTTACCATTTCGTCCCTGTCTGTGGGAGACCAACGGTTAAATCGGGAGTTCGGGGTTAACTTATTTTGTTTTCGCAGCAACGCAATCTCTGCATTCCGATTGGTCTCCGTGCACAAATGATCGATAAAGTCAGTGTCAAACATCTTGTCAAAAATGTCGATCGGTCGAATCTGTTCAGTCACCTCAAAAGTTGGTCCTGTTGTACTTGTAAATTTTTCTCGTCTTCCGAGAAAAGTTCGCCTGTCTTTGCTCCAATTGAATGTGAAGCAGTCTTCGGGCACAATGTCCCGTAGGGCTTGGTCATTGGCGGCATCCTCCCTCTGCAACACTATCGCTTGGAACTCCGTCATGTCACTGTCACAGGCTGGTTCAATTATCCCATTACGCTCCTGAACAGTCGGGACGAGGCAAGCGTTATTGTCAATATTAAGGTCGTCATCGTCGTCGCTGCCGCACAAGTCAGTCAGACGTCGTATAGAATAGTCAAATTCTTCGTCAGTAATACCTGGAACAAACAATATGATATATGACACAGAAGTTTTACGGATATTACTAAAGACGGAACACTTTATACATAGTCATTTATAATTACCGACTACAGATTATCCCAATTTGAATGGCGAGGAAGCTGCAGCCACGACTACCTCTGCACCAATATTTGGAGAAAAAAATCAGATTATGATTTTTACTGGCTTAATTTATTTAAAAAAAACTTGACCATTATTCTGATTCTGATGAAGAGCTTCTGTTCCAGTTTTTTTTTGCATATGCCTCAATAGACCCATTGGCAAGCTCAACATAGTTAAAAGCCTGGTATGGCGAATTTAGAACAGTGTCAGCTTCTGACGTACTTAGATCATCTTCAAACTTTTGATTTGGTGCGCAAATTTGTATTACAAACTCATTCTTACAAAGTCTTATTACTATGACACCGACAAAACAATAACTTACTAAATTCCATCTCCACGTCTCCTTCTAGGGCTGGTCCTGCGAAGCTGTGTTCTGTAACTAACAAAACAAAATGTAGCCTACATTAAACATAGCAAAATACTAAAGACACACAGTCAAATAACCATCTTACCAGCAGAACGGGACAACCCGGAAGTCGAAGCCACAGCTTCGGCTGGTCGTGTGGGGCGGTATTCTGTAACAAACGGGTCAAGATGTAGCCCACATTAAACATAGCGAATTACTAAAGACGACACAGTCAAATAACCATCTTACCAGCAGAACGGGACAACTCGGAAGTCAAAGCCGATATCGCGGAATGCAGATGTATTATTTAATTATCATACCTACATTCGCCGATGTAGGTGTACATGTTATAGTCAAACATTGAAGCTCCGGCGCTCCTAGGTTTGGTTAGTCAAACCTCAGGTCTGACAAGAAGTCTTAGTCCCAAATAGGGAAAGCAATCCGGATAAGCCGGGTCTCCTGGCTCTGGGGGGAGAGCACATCCATTGCACGCCACGCCACTTTACCCAATATTGGGCCCTTCCCTCATACAACTCTTGCCTGCTATTTTGACCTCCGCTCCTATGGCCAGTTCTGGGTCTCCGCTCCAACATCAAATCCTATCTACAAGCAACAAATGCTGTAGACCGGGTGGTCTGCAGCGGGGCGAGCACAGGCGTAAACAAGACGTTTGTAACAAGACGTGATAAACTACATCATGTCTTACAATTTTGTCTTAAGGGGGATGCGCTACCATGGCCCTTTACGGGGCACCGGTGTGGGCTCGTTCATTGAGGCGGCGGCCAGCCCGCCGGTTGAACGCGTCCCAGAGGGTCATGGCCAACCGGCTGGTCCGGGGATACCGCAAGGTCTCCGGTGAGACAGCGAGCCTCCTTGCCGGATTGCCGCCATGGGATCTGGAGGCAAAAGTCCTCAAAGTGCCCCATATTTGGCAGTGGCGCGAGGAGGCGAAACGCTGGGGCGTAACTCCGCTGCCGCGAGAAATCGCGGCACAGCGGATAGAGCTCCGCCAGATCTCATGGCGTCATGGAGAGTGCGATCGTCGCAACCCAGTGTTGGGCACGCTACTATTGCGGCGATAAGTCTTCTCTTTGAGGAGTGGCTAGAGAGGCGCCACGGCGTCCTCACCTTCCGTCTGATGCATATATCGACCTTTGACTAAAACCTACATACTATACACCTGCCAGAGGTGT
This sequence comes from Xanthia icteritia, assembly GCA_949128155.2. Taxonomy (NCBI): domain Eukaryota; kingdom Metazoa; phylum Arthropoda; class Insecta; order Lepidoptera; family Noctuidae; genus Xanthia; species Xanthia icteritia. Next base: position 3,442,501 of record OY855862.1, on the reverse strand, counting down.
GGGTGTGGGTGATACAGACGTGTGTGTTAAGTGGTTTGGGTTACTCAGTTCTAGTACATTTGGGCTTTTTTAAGTGTCATGCAGATGTGCTCCCGCAAGCGGAATAGACCCGCATGCGTCCCGCGTGCGTGATTGTGTTCATTATTCTTGTCTGAGCAACTAGCAGCAAGTTCGTCATGCTCCCTAGTTGTCACTGCTTGCGGTAGCGTCGGGGCTCAGAAACAGCGAGGAGGTAATGGCTGATCTTATGTGAGCAGTGTTACGCTCGTGAATGAGTGCTGCTTGTGGTGACTGGTCGTCTTGCTTGCCATGGTTTTGTTACTGTTATCAGAAACTTACATTTTATTGATTTAACTACGCTAGTCCTAGTTTAGCATTTGTAACTTCGAGTTAGTCCTAACTGCGTCCTATCAGGTGCACCATTGACCTTTTTGCTTACCTATAGATTAAATAACTGTAATACTTACTTTTCGTCTCACTGGTTCTTCGTTTCTTCTTAGGTACTTCTTCTTCTTCTTCTTCCACATCAGTTTTAAACTCTATTAAAGGTACATCATTTTCATATTAAAATTCAAGAGATAATGTTATTATGACAACATAATTAATTATTTAAACAAAACACTGCCAAAACTACGAAGTAGTTCAAACATTTAACAAATAAATAGTAATATCTATTTATTTTAAATTTACTTTAAGTTATATTTCTTGTTAATATTATGTTTGTTCTTAAAACATACCATCACTTTGATGTTCCTCCTTTGGCTCAATAATATCATCTGGTCCCTCACAAACAGCTGGTAATTCTTTTATGATAGCAATGCTTTCTGTTTGGACAACATCAACTATACTTATGTTCTCTATTGGAGATTTAACAAACCCACCTAAACACTCTAAGTGGTCTTGCTTTATTAAAGGTTTGGGCTGTAAAAAGATGTTTATTATAGTATTAGGAAAATATTTCAGTCAAGAGTCCCTGGAGCACAACCTTTTTTCATTATACTAAAGATAATCAAAAGAAGCACAAGTGAGGTCACTTAAAGAGTCTATGATACCTCGCATTGCTCAGCATGATCCTCCGTTATATCGAAAATACTGCAGCATTAATTTTAAAATAAATATATGTTAAAGTTGAGGAATAATGTTAAGTACTGTGTTTGACGACAACACGATTCCATTAAATTATCTCGACGGAAAAAAATAACAAAGTTAAAAACAAATTAGATGATGAAACTTTACATAATAATTGAACTAAATATAAAGCAGATAGTATGATTTTTATTTTTTTTAATTACCATTACTTTCACCGTAAAAGAAATTACCTAAACTATCGGGGCCTTAGAGCCCTCTCCCAGTCGGTCAGTCTCGTTCTCACTCAGTCCACGAGCAGCAGTGTGCGAGCGAGATAGAGTGAATTTGAGCTGAGCTATTATGGACTCTTAAGTAGGTCCAATGTACCTTGGGAAGTTGCCATGCTACCAACCTCACAGAAGTCACAGACCAATGGTATCGATGGCGTGAAATCACAACACAACTCAATAGGCTTTTGAGAAATCACTTCTACATACTGAAATTACAAGAATAAATGTCTGTTGAAGAATAAGTATATCACCTCATAATCCTCATTCATCTGAGCGAACATGTCTTCGGCTTCCAGACATTTTCTCATTAATTTGGAGCATTTTTCTACTTTAGCGCAGCAGAAGGAACAAACAAGAATCGGTCTCCTGTCTTCAGTTATAAACTGCAACAAAACTTGTCTTACACTATTTTGTTTATATGAAGAAAATACTTCCAATCTTACATTAAGTTGTAAAGCCAACAGTTGGTGGTCGGTAATTCTTTCTATACGCCTCGTACAAAGAAGGCATGAGCATTGATTACCACTCTTGCTCAAGACTGATCGGTGACTTAAATGTATAAGTCCAGGTTCCCTCCCTCACATGGATTATCTTTTTCTGATGTCAATTATTTCCATTTGCCCCTAAGACCCTTAAGACGGCCCTCTGACCGAAAGTTCATATGAAATGAAATGATTTTATTTACTGTAAATAGACACTTCAATAATATTTAAAAAACTAGATGAGGCCGGCGTTTCCTATCTGACTACTCTGAGAAGAAAAGCCGAAACAAACTCAGAGGGCACAAATCTCTTTTAAAGTCCAGACATAATCTTGGTCAGATCACGTGAAGACCTTATAGATAGGTGTCTGAAATGGTTTTTTGAGGAAAGAACCACATAGATTGAGTGGACCTGTTCAGTTAGTGCAGGCATTTATCAGTAATCGTGCAGCTCAACACAATACTTAAGGAGCTCAACGACCCGACGAACTATACCAAAGAAAGGACATTTGAGTAGGCCGCTACAGCCGCTAAACTGCCAGACCATGAGTAAAACAAAATGCGAAAAGAAAAAGAAATCACGTCTGTCTGTATGTCCGCGTTGTTCTTCTAAAATACGCAACGAATTTTGATGAGGTTTTTAACATAATTTACAGAATGTATTCCGAAAGGTTTATTAATTTCTACTGGATCTTGTCAAGATCAATAGAAAAGTCCGCGATAACACATGTTTCATCTTCAAAGGATGACCCACAATAACCGTTATTATCATGTTATTATCAAGTTTTTTTTTTTTTTTTGTTTTTGCCGAAGCTATTTTAACCAGTATATTTATTATTAATCCTTATCCGAAAAAATATTTTATTAAGATTGGTCATTTAATTAAGATTAAAATATACCTGGACATCACAAAAATTAATACTATAAACGATATCACAGATTTAAAATTACGCGCAGTAAAATAATTATGGCTGACGGCATGGCGCAACAACAGACAGGGGGCAATGACCTTTCCTCGGCTATTAAGGAACTGTGATTATTGATGTTTGATGACAGTGGGTTTTTTGGTTGAGGCTGTAAACCATTAATAATTAAGTATTTGGACGTCCAAACTCCAATAATGGAAGAGGATTCACCATGTTTTTCATATATCCAGTTCAACCAAAATAAATTGTGGGACCATAGACAAAAACATAGACCACTTTTTTTTTCTTTATTGTTAGGTCCGTTGACACAGCGATGATCAGAACGATATTTTGTTACTGTATAATTTGGGATCATCATTTTACTGGCGTTTCATACTGCATTTTGTTGTTAACCGTATAAACATTGGGATGTTGACGTGTGATCCTAACTTTTTATGGGCTATCTCAGCGCGTCATACATAATATTATAAGTTAAAGTCGCTTTTTGTGTCTGTCTGTATGACCGGGTTGTTCTTCTGACCCGCCCAGCGGTTTTTGATGCGGTTTTCACTATCATTTAGAGAAATTATTCCGAAAGGTTTATTTGTATAAAACATTAATATTCATTATACTTAGTTATAGCACAGAAATCTCGATGTTTTAACATGTCGCCATGGCACCCGTGCGAAGCAGGGGCGGGTTGCTAGTTAAAGTAATATAATACTTTACCCAAGTTAATATTCATGTCATTATATATATGTATAAAATTAATTTCAATGTGTTTATAAAAATCCAGTAATAATCTTGGTTAGATCATTTGAGAACCATGTAGATTGGTGTCGGAAATGGTCTTTTGAGGAAAGAACCATACAGTTCTGAGTGGACCTGTCCAGTCAATGCACGCATTTGTCAGTACTCGTGTAGCTCAACTCAGAAGTTAAGGAGCTCAACGACTCGACGAACAATACCAATGTTATACCAATACCATATGTTTATTTCCTGAATTTATATCCTCGTCTTTGCTGCGTTGAAATTTTTCGTCGGTTATTTAAAAAAAAAAAAATTGCTGCCATACATTTTGACCGTGTAGGTATTGCACTTTTTTATGAAACGCATTGGCGATGGCGTTCAGAATCATGTACATTCAGTACATGATTCTGAACGCCCGCGCCATCGCCAATGCGATCATGGTATCAGTTTTCGCGTCAATGTCCCTGCCACCCTGTATATCTTACTAGCTGCGCTCTACGGTTTCACCCACATAAGTCTCGATCCGCCACATAAGCATGACCACAATAGAAACAGATTTAGTCGACGGAAGAATAGACAAAATGACAGATAAAAAATCACAATCTGACATTTTGTCTATTCTTCCGTCGACTAAATCTGTATCTATTGTGGTCATGCTTAGCGTACTGGGTTAAGACATAGGATACTTTTTATCCCGATATTCCTAGAAAACCCGTTTCTATGTTTGTCATGCTACGCGGGCAGGTTGTAATCTACCCATGACCCAAATTTCATACAAATCCGTTGAGCCGATAGCGTGAAAAAAAACAAACAAACTCACTTTCGCATTTATAATATTAGTTAGGATTTATCTACTTACTGGGATATCAGTCAGTTTCTCATATAGTTCACGGAAGTTCCTGTTGACCACTAGATACATGCGAACATTCTGCACTAAACATATTCTACACATTGACAATTTTTCCATCTTCATTAAATTATTGTCATTAATACCTGGAACAAACAATATGACACAGAAGTTTTACTGTTATTACTGTTTAAACGAAGGAACATTGTATACCAGTCATTTATAATTACCGATTTTAGATGAGCCCAAATTGAACTGCGAGGAAGCTGCGGCCACGACTACCTCTGCACCAAAGTAAGGAAAAAATAAATTAAATATGATATTACCCGCTTTATATATACTTATATATTTTTTTTTATAAGATTTTTTTTTTTAAAGTATTCCTCTATACTGCTCTGCTAAGCCGAAAAGCACTATCTCAATCGGAGTAAGTTTTGAGAAAATTTACTTTTTGTAAATTGTAATTTAAGGAAAACAAGGATATAAAAAACTTTTTTATATACAACTAAAAACTTTTTTTTAATATACAGGGTGTCCCGTAAATAATGGATCAAACGTAACGGGTAGGTAGCTTACCTCATTTCCAACAACTAATTTGAACAGTAAAAAAAAACCGATAAGGTAACCAAGACCTTTTTTTTTTCGATTTTTACTATTTTCTGTACCAGCATTCAGTGTTTTTAATGCTGTTGCTGCAAATGGTATCATATTTAGGTGTGATTTTTGTCAAACATTTCTGAATAGTTTACTAATGTTATAAGATACCATTTTTTTGAATAATATTTTATTTGCCTTAGAAAAAAAATCTTGAATTGAAAAGTTTTGTTTTTACGATGAAAAGACCAGAATTGGAAAAATTCTCCTGTAAAAAAAATTATGACACCAAAGTGTACCATTATTTTACAAACTTGTAAAATTACTAAGGTTTGCAAATTGGTATAAAACTTACGCCTAGTCTTTGTCGTTACAAAGATATTGCTATGAATCTGACAGAGGTGCCAAATTACGAAATAAAATAAAATTTGAAAAAGTGTGCACAATTCAACTATTTTCTTAAAAATGTTTAGGTATCTCAGCGTATGAAAAAAATTAGGAGGTTAAATTAAAAAAAAATACAAATAAATCGTTTATTTTGTTTTTACAGTAAATGTTCAAACTGACGTCCCCCTACGAGAATGCAAAGTCTGCACCTCCTAATAAAGGAAGCTCTTATCCGACGGACAAAATGGCTGTTGTTTATTTCTGATACAGCAGATTGGATGCGCTGACGTAATTCTTCTTCCGACGTTATTCGTTGTTTGTAAACTTTGTCTTTTAAACATCCCCAATAAAAAACATCTAAGGGATTTAAATCCGGAGATCGCGGAGGCCACAAAATTGGTCCTAATCGACCGATCCATTTGTCAGGGTAAGTTTCATTGAGTTGCGCCCTTACTGCCGTCGCATAGTGAGCGGGGCAACCATCATTTTGTAACCACATTGCTTGCCGCACGTCTTCTGGAATATTTTCTAATAACGTTGGCAACTCATTCCTTAAAAAATGCAGATAGTATTCGGCGTTTAGAGTTGCTGGTAGTTCAAAGGGCCCTATTATTTGCCCATTTATTATTCCTGCCCATAAATTTCCTCATAATTGTCCTCTCGCATCAAATGTGGGTTTACCAGCTGCCAACTGTGCAAATTATGCAAATTGAGATATCCATCTCGCCGGCATGAAGACTCGTCACTCCATAAAATTTTATTAAAAAACTGTGGGTCCGCCCGTATCATTCTAAGCATCCTTTGGCAAAATGCTACTCTTTGCGGGTAATCACGTGACGTCAGCGTTTGAACACGTTTCACGTGATATGGGTGCAACCTGTGCCTTTTTAGAACTCGATGTACCGTCGATCTTGGAATACCTGTGCGTTGCGCTATGACGCGAATTGAGACCGACGAATCTTCCTCGATTTCTCGAATAATAATTTCGTCATTGACTTGTGACGGTCGCCCTTCACTGGCACCCCCAACTCCGGTGCCAAGAATTCTTCCCTCAAGAAGCGCGTTATGCACTCTAATGAATACGCGATAGTCGGGATGTCGATCCCGGTTCGGGTATCTTTCACGATACAATCTTGCGGCCGCCCTGGCATTTATTTAATACTTCAAGCACAGAAATGTACAGAGGCGGACTTAATGCCATAGGCATTTTCTACCAGTCAACCTTTGGGTGATGCAGAGACAAACAGTGGTAGGTGCAATTACGAGAAATTGAGGAATATTTTTAAAGTAACTCATTACCTCTTGCTTCTCCGTAGATAAAATGCATTTCGGCATACTCCGGTGGCGTGTACTCGTAACGAGGCATCGTACTACTGCACACACGTACAACCTCACACAAACGATTGTTTTCGAAGTCCGTAGGATTGCCAAGTCATTCGTCCAAAACACAAACAGTTCCAAATCGTTAGGCAAAGCAAAGTCCAAATACACAGCACAAGTTTAATTTTAAGGAACACAACAGTTAGGCACAGCGGGAGCGAAAGTAGTCTGACGTACGTATCAACTCGAAGAGAGATTCGTGTCAACTAAACAAATAAAATCATGCAACAATAAAGCCCTGTATGAGTGAAGGGTGAAGGAAAAAAAATACCTGCACAAAGACACCGATTTACCAAAAATACAAAAGCGGCGCTATCTATCCCTTTCACACTGAGTGAGGCAACTCCGCAGGTAGCGGTCCCAAATTCCGAACAGATGACGTCATCGGCTCGGAATTACGCTACACGCTTAACCACATGCTTAGATTACAAGCATAAGCCATTACGAGAAAGAAAAGTTAGATTGTACCATTTTAATTTCTGTTCTGTCTTCTTCATCACATTCATAGCAATATCTTTGTAACCGCAAGGACTAGACGTAAGTTTTATACCAATTTGCAAACCTTAGTAATTTTACAAGTTTTTAAAATAATGGTAAACTTTGGTGTCATAATTTTTTTTACAGGATAATTTTTCCAATTCTGGTCTTTTCATCGTAAAAACAAAACTTTTCAATTCAAGATTTTTTTTCTAAGGCAAATAAAATGTTATTTAAAAAAATGGTATCTTATAACATTAGTAAACTATTCAGAAATGTTTGACAAAAATCACACCTAAATATGATACCATTTGCAGCAACAGCATTAAAAACACTGAATGCTGGTACAGAAAATAGTAAAAATCGAAAAAAAAATATATCTTGGTTACCTTATCGGTTTTTTTTTGCTGTTCAAATTAGTTGTTGGAAATGAGGTAAGCTACCTACCCGTTACGTTTGATCCATTATTTACGGGACACCCTGTATTTTAAGTTAGATGGCACTATTTGGCTTATACCATACATGCGAAATTGTTAGTGTGACTGTGTGTCATTTACTCTAAATGAATAACGAAATATTATATTTATTTTCAAATCGGCACATGATTTGGGCCACTCAGAAATATATTAAATCTCTATTTTATGGTCTGACAGCTCGACACGTTACCCTAATAAATAACAAAATATTCTATTTCTTTAAAATTTTAAAACGATATTGAAGCTCTTAGAATCCCATTCCATTTATACTTTATGGGAAATACGGACCCTGCTAATTCTAAGGACTTAAACCAAAGCAGAGATCGTCAACATGCGGCTCTCAAAGTTAGTGCGAACAATCGTGCACTTACATGAATATAATGAAAGTACGGTAACTAACAAATAGAAATCTAGTCATGCTTGAAACATAAAACAGCAACTTATGACCCATTCAAAATGCATGCAAAGCCAATACTCCCATTGATGTAACCATCTATTATCCTATAACTGTAGTTATACTATTGGATTGATTGTTTTATTATTCTAGCAGATAGATAAAATAATTTGATAGGTTTTGTGCTCAAAACATAATAGTATGGTTTTATAATAAAAGTGTAAACTCTAAGTAACGTCACTCAATTTAAAGACAAACTCCCTAAAGCGCCGAAATCTCGGCTTTGGTTGGTTTAGCTTGTCTTCCATACAATGACACACTCTATATACCATTACACCCACTCTCAATGATGACAACAATTAAATAATAAAAAGTAAAAATTAGTAAAAACTGCGCAGCTGTGTACGTTCTTTTGTTATTTTCTCGCATTATTATCCTAGCCCGTAATAAACTCGACTGTCGGCATCATACATACCGAACTTTCTAAGAAATCCATTCTTTTGTTTACAAATTGGGATTGCTTGCACGTGTAGACTGTTGTCTAATACAGATTTTTCTTCTCTCTATTTAACGACAACTCTCTTTATCGTCAAAATATGCGCAGTCCCTTGAGTGTCGTTATATAGAGTTTACACTGTATATATAATTTGTAAATTTGAATCTTCCGTCTCAAAAGGTTGATATTCCGTGGACACAAAGCAACGGACATTATTACAGCCACATCTGGTTGTCATAAATATTCCTCGATACCCAACCTACTCAGGTAATTTAAACGGACACTTAAAACAATTGAGAAGTTGTACACAAAAACAGCCATAAACCTATTCTGCAAAACTGTGGGAAGTGGGGCTGACCGTGGTGTTTTAGGAATGTATGGAACTGCGGAATGAAATCCTACAGAAATATTTATAGCAACCAAACACACAGATGCAGCTTGCTGCATCACATGCTGCAGGCCGATTTAGGCCGCCCAAATTGAGGGGCCCGTAGTCGCGGGCCACGGTTAGCCTCCGCGGGCGAGGGGCGACGCTCCGACCCCGCTCGCCACGCCCCCTTGCGGAGGCGTCGCGACATCTCGCATTGGAATGAAATCGAGGCAGTTGATTTTGAATCGCGAAAGGCTGAGGACGTCAGTGTCCAGGGTAGTGAAGTTAGGAGACTTAATGAATAACAAGAGCTGATGTCCGTGGCCACATTAGGTAGCGACGACGTAGTCTAAGCTAGATAAGCTAGCTTTGAGGCACTTCGGGAGACCGTCGAGATAAAGGAGCGGTCCCCGATACTAAGCTAGTATTGTGTGCAGTATTTTGTGAGTTGTAATCTAATTCTCTCTAAGGAATTATTTGGTAAGTGTCAACTTTAATTAACCTTTATCTTTAGTAGTAGTTTGTCCATTGTAGCTAAGAACTTCTCCATTATAATTGTTCCTGCTAGTTGATTTGCATTGTATTTATATGTGACAGCTAGCAGCTAGGTGATATCGCTGTCGGGTTATTAATGATCGTTTATTGCAGAATGGCGAAAACACTCTGATTTGGTATCGTGTTTTATAACTAATGGTGCATTCTCGTGTATTACCTGTCCATTTCTTAATCCGTACCTTGGTAGATTATTGTCATTTGCATTTGACTATAGGGAAATGGCGAAGGCCTTCCACCATACTTGACACTGAGCACTAACGCTCCAGACTTTTGAGGATTGTTGACCTTGAGTTGACGCACCACTTTTGGAAGACAGAACCATAAATACTCACAGCTCATTTAGAATTGAACTAGGCCATAAAGCCAATCTGTATTTGCATTACAAAACAACCAAACGTTAGTGATGATTTCTGTATCCAAAAAGGTCTTGCCACAGAATACCTTGCGTGAGGTTTGTTGAAGCATATTTCCAGGGAGTGGGATAGGCATCACCAAGTAGCGCAAGTACCCCAAACTGAATTGGTAGACGTTCGAAGAACGCTAGGGACCGTGTCTCGATAAAAATACCCCGTCCGTTCTGTAGGACTATTACTAAATCGACACCGTTTATCGGGACACGCTATTGGGACGCAAAGCCGCTAATAGCCGCCCCGCATCCTCTAAATGGGGCAGATTAAGAAAATAAGAGATGACGAACTACCACTTCGGCGTTCACCAGGTTTGATCGTAATGTATTCTGCTAGAGACTGAGTCTACGGTGCGCTTGTGCTAGTTTTGTGTTAACTTAGTAAAAATGGGCTAGGCCGCCGTAAGGGTGTCGTTCACATTAGTACGCGATTAGAACTACTCAAAACTAAACTTGTCTTGCTCAATAACAGTTGGACTTCGAAGTACTCTGTCTTAGGATTGGGTAAGATATGTATACTGTGATTAGGGAACGTGTTCCGTTAGAATCGTATTAGTTCCTCGGAGGTTCTATGCGTTAGGTCTAACAGATCACGTACAGTGAGGCAAACGTTATTACACGGTTCCTGGTTTCACTACAAACTTCCTTTAGCTTTTACAACAAACTTCCCATTGATATTCGAAACTTACCCATTAAAAGATTTAAAAGCTGTATTAAAACCAAACTTTGTAAAAAAGGGTACTATACAATTTCAGATTATTTAGAAGATAAAAAAGCGTGGGATTGAGCTGCTCGCTCTGCTAAGCTTTGTGATAAACCATAAAATTTGACATTTTAATTATTATGTAAATCATTAAAAATACCAGTTTTTTATATACATATTGACATTGTTGAAAATTATATACAAAATAACATGATTACTTTGTAAAGTATTATATTGTTTTAATTATTGTGAATGTGAGGACTATGTGGATATTTTATTTTTATTGTTTTTCCTCTTTCTTTAATTTTTTCTTTCTCAGTTAGTTTAAATGATGGTCTGGCAGTTTGAGTACTTTATGCGACCTACCCAAATGTCCTTTCTTTGGTATTGTTCGTCGAGTTGAGCTCCTTAAGTTCTGAGTTGAGCTCTATGATTACTGACAAATGCTTGCACTGACTGGACAGGTCCACTCAAATCTGTGTGGTTCTTTCCTCAAAAGACCATTTCAGACACTAATTTACATGGTCCTCATATGGCCTGACCAAGATTATGTCTGGACTTTAAAAGAGACTGTGACCTCTGAGTTTGTTTCGGTCTTTCTTCTCAGAGTAGTCAGATAGGAAACGCCGAACTCATCTAGCATTTTCTTCATTTTTTTTTCATTTTTTTTTTAATATGACGTGTAAAAGTGATTGCAATATCCTATTTACAGAATAAACAATTTCATTTCATTTCATTTCACTAAAGTGGGTAGGTACATTATAAACAGACAAATTAACGTAGCTATAAATAATGATTTAAAGCGCAAGCGTGACGATCCCTTTACCCCTTCGCCTTATCACGGCTGTATTGCAGATATTGGTGCTCAACTGCGAGAGAAAAAATAAATTACCAATATATACTTTTGCATACCCTCTTGTCTTCTTAGCTTCATATTGTATTAATATTATAATACTTATGTTTACTAACTGTGAATTCCCAATATTAACTTCACCTTGTACCCCTCCCTGTCCCTTAGCTTTTCTAAGTCGCGACAGGGCAGTTTAGTTTATGGGAATTCTTCTCTTTCTTATATCGGTGGGAGAGTGTCGAGTCCGTAGACGAGCTGTACACGGCCGTAAGGGGTGGAGTGCGACCCTTCCCCCTAAGGGGGAACCGACTCAAACACTAATATCAACATAATTAGGAAAAACGAAAACTTTATCAAACATTCACATTAGCTATTGAATAGTATCAAAAAAACTAAAAGGCCGTATCTCGGAAATAGCGCCTTTCGGCTTAGCAGGGCAGTATAGACTGATTGGCAGGCTCAACCTAGTTGAAAGCTTGGACCAGTGTCCGCTTCTGACGTACCTAGATTATCTTCATAAGTTTGATTTGTTGTGGCGTTAACAGTAAAAAACAAATTTGTATTAAAAACTCATTCTTACAAAGACTTATTTACTAAACTCGATTTCCATGTCCACTTCTAGGGCTGATCCTACAGGGCGGTGTTCGGTAACAAACAGCAGTGCTATTCTGTAACCATCTCACCGTGAAAACTTAGGTGAAGTGAGCACGGAGTGAGCTGTCAGTCCCTAGCAGCAGGTGGAATGACAGCTCGCTCCGTGCTCACTTCACCTAAGTTCTCACGGTGAGATGGTTACAGAATAGCACTGCAGGTCAATATGTAGCCCACATTAAACATAAACACAGACAAATAACCATCAAGATGAAAGAAAAAAATGTTGCCGGTTTTTTTATTTAAATTATTGAAGGAATTATTGGAAGTTTTAGTGACGAATTTCGAATAAAATTTAAGTCATTTAAAAAAATCCGTGTGCATTGGGTTTTGTAATTGGGCCTAAACACGTAGCAGACGGCCCCACTGATCCATCATTTTCGTATGTACAACCGTCTGCCTAACACCCTGTATATACTTTCTGCGCCCAGCGGTTTCACCCACAATAAGTCTCGATCCCGTAAGAATATCGGGATGAAAAGTAGGATGGAAAGTCCTATGTCCTAACCCAGGTCATGGTCTGCCCATGTGCCAAATTTGATCCAAATCTGTTCAGCTGTTTTAGGGTGAAATCGTAACAAAAAAAGTCACTTTCGCATTTAGTAAGATATTGTTCATTGCATATTATGTTTGTTCTGGAAACATACCATCACTTTGATGTTCCTCCTTTGGCTCAATAACATCATCTGGTCCCTCACAAACAGCTGGTAATTCTTCTTTGATAGCAATGCTTTCTGTTTGAACAACATCAACTATACTTATGTTCTCTATTGGAGATTTAATAAACCCACCTAAACACTCTAAGTGGTCTTGGTTTATTAAAGGATTGGGCTGTAAAAATATATTTAAAGTATTAGGAAAATGTGGCTGTCACAGTCCCAGAAGCACAAACTTTTTTCATTATACTAAAGTCACTCAGAAGTGCCCCCCACAAGTGAGGACATTTGAGTAGGTCCAATGTACCCTGAAGGGTCGGCCATGCCACCAACCCACAAGTCACAGACCAATGGTATCGATGGCGTGAAATTCAGACACAATAGGTATGACCTTGAGAGAAATCACTTCCACATTATACTGAAATTAGAAATTATAAGAATAAATGTCTGTTGAAGAATACCTCACCTCATAATCCTCATTCATCATCTGAGCGAACAGCTCATCGGCTTTCAGACATTTTCTCAGTAATTGGCAGCATTGCTTTAGTTTAGCGCAGCAGAAATAACAAGCAAGAATTGGTCTCCGGTCTTCAGTTACAAACTGCAAAAAAACTTGTCTTACACTGTTTTGTTTGGTTCACGAGTGTTTCACTAAAACACTGTTGACAAATTTTCCCCCTTATTCATAAACGCTGCTTAAAGTTAAAGTCCCATGTAATAGGGGGCGAGCCTATTGCCACCATCGGGCATAAATTCCAGACTGAAATGATTTGAAATGAAATTATTTTCAAATCCTGGTTGCTTCTGAGGAATTCCAGATGGAAAAGCCCAATAACACTTTGCCCGACCTGGGAATCGAACCCAGACCAACAACGTAGTCCACAGGCAAGGCCCGAGGAAAAATCATGTTTATACTAAATATCATTTTATAATAAATTTTCTAAACAAGTCATAAAGTGATCATGGTTGTAATTTCCATTTGGGTCAAAAAATTCTTTAAACCTCTAAGGACTTTTTTTTTGATATACCAAGTTGTTTCTATCTTAACCTAACCATTTATTGTGAGTAAAAATATTTAAACTAACCTAATCCTCCTTTCTGAGTATCCTACAATTATTTATTTTTTTACTTGCTCACATTGTTTCTGGCTTTTTTAAATTTATATTTATATTAATTAAAATTGGCCTTTTCCCTATTTAATGTTTTTCATTTTTAGGAAATTGCATAATAATGCAATATGTTTTTTTTTTAATTCGTAACATTATTTTACGAGATAACATGAACAAAAACTGAATAAGTATGGTAAGTAAGTAAATAAGTTTAATAACTTATTATTTGACAAACAATTCATTTTTTGTGAAAAAAATTGGGTAGTTTTATTATTTTTTTTAGTGAATTAATAGCAAACTTTTTGTAGTGTAGTGACAAATAATTTTATGTCAATCAGTAATAAATAAAGTAAAAATAAACATAAATTTTGTGAATTAATTGACAGAGATGAGAAGGCATGAGCATTAATTACCACTCTTGCTCAAGGCAGATCGGTGAATTAAATATGTACTTAAGTCGAGGTTTGACCACATGGATTATCTTCCACTGAGGATACTGATTTCCATTTAAGACCCCTAAGACGGTTAAATGGAAATCAGTGTCCAACCGAAAGTAATATGAATTTTATATCCTTATGTATTTTTTTAAACATATAAATTTTTATTTAATTTTTTTAAGATAATATTTATATAATTTAATAACTTACAGACATAAAATAATAATATGTACAAGTATATTAAGAGGTAGAGGAAATAATCATAAGACATCAAAAAAATCCTCTGTAACGCTGTCAACAGGCAGTGTTTGATACGCAATAGCATGTCATATTGTTAATTTAAACCTTATTTATCAACTTACTGGAGTATCAGTCAGCTTCTCATATAGTTCATGGAAGTTCCTGTGTATCATTAGATACATGCGAACATTCTGCACTAAACATATTCTACACAATGGTAGCTTTTCCATCTTTGAACTCAAAACACTGTTGCGTACAAATAACTGGCGTGGCTTGTATAAATTATTGCGACTTCTTGTAATCTTCGAATGCAGATAAAAGCTTGTAAAAAACGTGTGCACTTCCTTGGTGGGCCACGGTACGCCAGCAGCCAGAGAGCCTATTTATCTCTCTTAGATAGTCCAGGTAGTTCATAGGATTTCGTATAGTAGTCCTTATACACCATCTACAACCTATATACCGTTCACAGATTACTTTAAAAAGTACGAAATACTTTCTTTATGCAAGCCAACCTACAATGCAAAGCCACTTGACAGTAATGACCACGTAATGAGTGACTGACTGACAGCACAGACTCTTGACTTGACAGTTTCACATTCAAACTCAAACGTCCGGGCGAATAGAGCGCCCACAGAACGTTAATGCTGGAGAGCGCACAAAACGATTTGACCTCAAAATTATGTGATGTATCAGAGACAAGGACAACACAAAATGGTATCGTTTAACGTTTGTTTTGAAATAACAGCAACAGTCGGTAAAGTATTATATGAAACTAATAATTTAATAGCAATAATTTAAATCAGCAAAATATAGGTAAAATAGTGAAATATACGTGAAAAGTATCTAAATCACTAAGCCCACGTACGCACGGACGTACAAATATCGCGGCGGGATTTTATCCCGCACTAGATTTTCAACCCTGGGTGTTAAGCCGAACTTTGAGAATCCAACGCGTTGGGACGCACTCTCAACCCAGCGCATTGAAAAACACACTGATGGCTTTTCAACTCTCGGCGCTAAGCAGAGCGTTGAAAATTCAGTGCAAAAAAAAATCGCCGTGATTTTGTTACGTCCGTGCGAACGTAGGCTAATGTACGTATTTATTTCATTATTAATTTTTAGTAAAACATTTTAGTGCGTTGATTAATACTATTAGTAGTCTTTGGTTGATCGTGTCATAAAACGGAACGTTCAATGGCGAGACAAAATGTCAAAAGTGACATGTAAAATTGAATGCTAAATTTTTTCATTTCTTTTTTCTCGTAAACCTCAAATTAAAACTGCGTAATATATTCTTTCTGTAAAAATATGGACTCCCAACTCGATGGATGTTAAACCAAAGCTTAGCCTGTCAACTATTCCTCAGTTTCAGTACCTATGTTATAAATCAAATCTATGACGAACCCGAGTGTGTTTACTGAATGTTTGTGCAGTTGTATTTAGAGCCGTATTTTCGCCCGTATTTTTTCGGGACGAATAGGGGGTTGGTTTGCTTGCACGCAGGTATTCTGTAGTTTAAAGTAATCTATGAACGGTATAAATAAGTTGTACATGGTGTCTAGGGAGTAATAACCTAAATCCTATGAACTACCTAGACCATATAAGAGGGTTATAATAAGTATCTCTGGCTGCTGCCGTCGTACCGTGGTTCACCAAGGAAGTGCACACGTTGCTTACAAGCTTTTATTCCCATTCGAAGATTACTTCCAGTCGCAATAATTTATACCAGCCTCTCCAGTTATTTGTACGCCACAGTTCAACAGGAACTTCCATGAACTATATGAAAAGCTGACTGATATTCCAAAATTAGATTAATTAAGTTAATAAATAAGATTTAAATTACCGATTTTATAGGTTTTAAATGCAAATGAAACAAGGATATAAATCCATATGAACTTTCGGTCAGAGGGGCGTCTTAGGGGTCTTAGGGACAAATGGAAATCACTGACATCAGTGAAAGATACCTAATCCAAGTGAGGGATTTGAGGGAACCTGGACTTAAAATAGATAAATAAGTCACCAATCTGCCTTGATCAAGAGTGGTAATTTATCAAACTCAAAGCATTTATTTCAATTAAACCATTTACAGGCACTTTTGAATTGTCAAGAAGTCGGTCAGTAAGAAATATGAAGCTAGTTGCCCATTCCAAAGCGTAGTAGGTACCTATGGAGAAGAACGGGCAAGAAACTCCACGGACACTATCAAATTCAAATGATTTATTTTCTGTCTACAAACAATGACATGATTAATTATTTAAAACAAGTTTAAAAATTATGTGACAAAGTTTGTGAGAGACTGGTCTCTGCACTAGAAATACCTGTATAGCAGATTACCAGGGTCCCACCACAAGGAATGTAAACATAATTAGTTATACAGTAAATATTAAGGAACTGAGCTTAACCATATACTTAATAAATCAAATATAAATCAATGATTAAAACCAATTTAAGGAGAAAAAACTATAAAACAAAACAATAATGAAGTTTTAAATATGGTGTGTGAGGTTTGGCGGGATGGACTGTTAATAGTTGAACAATAAATAATATCTTATTTCATACTATTTATGTTTATAAGTCTGTCGCCTTAACAAAGTCAAAGTCAAATCATTTATTTCAAATAGTAGTATAAGGCACTTTTGAACGTCAAAAATTTACAAAAAAAAAATTATTGATTCTAGTCGCCCCTTCCAAAAGGTAGTTTTCGTATGGAGAAGAATGGGCAAGAAACTCCACCGTTACTCTTTTAAAATGTTTTACAATATTTTGTATAAGTACATTCGATATATAATTATATGTGAGGATGATGCACCTACAATAAAATTATTATACCACAATAGGTAAAAAGAATTAAGAATTAAAAATGAAGCAACAACAGATAAACTAATTATGTGATAGATACATGGTGCTCACACATTTACAAACATTGTAAAAGTAGACGATCCTCCTAAGATTCCACAATTAATAAGTCAGTGTGCGAGGAATTGGTCATAGAATGTAAAATCAATGTCATATAATAAAAAATAATAATAAAATATACACTTAAATTTGCAACCAGTTTGATTTGGTCTTGATTCTAAATTATCCTATGGAGCAGGACCAGCATGTTTCCAAGCATTCTTATCTTGGATATAATCCATATATAACATCAATGACAACGATATATTCAACAATGTTGTTGAGGATTCCGGGTGAAACTCGCTTCCACCTTTGGCCTGATCATCACTTACCGTCAGGGGAGATGCAGGCCAAGAGCTTCCCCGTCATGGATAAAAAATATATACACTATATACAACATGTAATAAAAACCCTGTCCGATCTGTGAGGGAATTGTTAATTATCGTACTAAGAGCTAATTTATGTGGAATTTATCAGGAAAAAAGATTTTTTCAATGGGACGTTTTGCTTGGTACATTCATGAGGCGCGGGCGGCCGTCGTTTAGCGGGTGTTTACAAGTCATAGCTTATGACCCCTGTTGAAAATTTGCTAATTTTTTATGGATTTGGGGTAATTTTGGTACAAAAAATGTGAATTTCAAATAGCAAAAAGTTAATATTTCCAATAATAATAAGATTTTTTATTATTTTTTGGTAATGATATTGCAGTACCTATCTCGTGTAGGAGCTCGTGGCTAAGTAATAACTGCCGCATGGGTCGATCCATCAGGTTAAGCTACGCTTGCCGGGGTTGGTCTGTGGATGGGTGACCATCTTTACATACCGAGACTCCTCCGTGCCTTGGAAAGCACGTTAATCCGTTGGTCCCGGCTGTCATTCGTGGATCTTTGACAGTCTTTACGGGTCGTCAGAAGCCGGTCGGACAACCAGTGTTCCGCAGGGGTATCGTATTACCCAGTTACTGGGTTGTGGAGGTCAGATAGACAGTCGCTCCGTGTAAAATACTGGTATAATAATAGTAATACCATTTATTTCATGCGACAGTGGCCCATAGAAAAATACCTTAACCTAAACATACATATTTTAATATAAACAAAAACTTGTGTTAATAAAATTTAGACTATGTTAGTAGCACTTCATTCTGTACTAGCTTGACTTTGTGCTGTCCTGTGAAACTTGTCCGCGGAAGCGACGGAACACCACATCCTGCGGCCAAAAGTCCTCTTCCGTGACGAGGGGCAGATAACAGTTCGGTACTCGCACGACGAACGCCTTGAAGTTGACGTTCCTGTGCGATTCTAGTAACTGCACCCTCGGCATGTAGGTACCTCGTCTTTTGCCGCACGTACTCCACGATGTCCTCCGCCTTAGTGGTGTAGTGCAGGCGGGAGATGTACACCGGTGTGTTCGGCTTTGCGGCACGCAGGCTCACTTCGGAGTCCATAGGAGATTTGCCGCAGCGGTTCTTGTTCGTTCCCGATCGCCGCTTCCTCCTTTGCACCGTCACGAAACCGTCATCAATATCAGCCTTATTCGGCGCCTTTTCTGGCATGGGCTTGATACCAGGAGCGCCAGGGGCACTCGCGGTAACGCTAGCGAAATTCCTTAACTGCAGCCCTGGCGAAATCCCTACGGTTTCGCCAGGGCTGCAGTCACTGGCAGCGGAACGGGGCAAGGTGGTATTCAGCTGCATCCGATTAGACTGGAAGCCGACCCCAACATAGTTGCGAAAGGGCTAGGCAGATTGTTATCGCAGTACTTATATGCCCCTTTCGGATCGGACAGGGTTTTTTTTTACATATTACATAAATGTAAAAGTTTGTATGTTTGTTACTGAATCACACAAAGACGGCTGAATGGATTTGGATGAAATTTGACACGCAGACAGGTATAATAAGGCTTTGTAAGAATGAATATTGTTTGCAACAGTTAACGAAGCCGCACCAAATCAAAACTCAAACGTTTTTTAAGAAAAAAAAAAAAAAAAAAACTGAAGATGATCTAGGTACGTCAGAAGGGTAGGTTGTCGAATTATCTCAATTAAATGTGTATCTTTTTGAGTAGTAAATAAAGTTATATTCTGTATCACTATCTTAAAAAGTGCGCGCAGCGTCGCTTCGCGTCACGTCGCGTCGGGTGTGTACTGACTGTAAAGCCGCGCGCACTTTGGACACGTATTTGGAAAGAAAGAAAAAGTAATTTATTGGGACTCACAAATTAAATTTATCATAAAACAACTACTTAGGAGCGTTGAACCTATAAGTTGGCACCGTCGCAATTATACCTGTCAATTATTTACCTGCCGGGCCAGGCGGTCTCGACATAGATAGCGATCTCTATACGACCGAATACGGTCGCAAAGTCTTAATCGCGTCCCTAGACGGTCAATATTTAATTGACAAGCACGAAAAAATCTCCCGTGCTTGTGAAGCACGTCGCGCACGTCTAGGGACGCCATTACGGCTGTGCGACCGAATTAGGTCGTATAGCGATCGCTATCTATGTCGTGACTACCGCCCCAGCCATCTAATTACGCAACACATTTTAGTAAATAATTACAACAAATTTGTTTCTTTTTGACAGTTCAACAACATCCATTGCGTTATTTACGTTGTTAGCAGAATTTGTTGAGGGTTTTTTCGAACTTATGAAGCAATGGATTAGCAATAGGTTTCAAAACTATTCAAATTCTGATTGATCGTGTACTACGTAATTAGAGTGCTGTTTTGATTCATTCGGGAATATTACTGTATAGAAATATGAAATGGCTAACTAGTGAACTAAAATATAGATTATGTTACGAGTTAATATCAATACGAGTTGAGTGCGCACACTGAATACATCTTTCTCAGTCAAATATGTAGTGTTCCGGTGATATCGCATTGAAGGCACGAAAAATCCCACCAAGTTTGGATTGTTTTCAGACACGGACCTATACGTACAAAGGAAGCACCCTTTGTACTTGTAAGGTCGGGATCGTTCGTGCGTGTTTTTATACGTGTTCGCACGAGTGATATTCGTACGAAAACGCGTCCAAAGTGCGCGCGGCCTTATAGGATCACTTCGTTGTCCGTCAAGACCCTTTTTCTCGCGTGGAGAAATCAAGTTGAAATTAATATTAGGTCTTTACCTATGAAATTGCCGTTCTGCAGTACTGCCCATTTCAAATCAAAATAATTTTTGTTTGGCTAAGAATTCTAATTTCAATATATTTTATTTTAAAAACATGGTTTTTTTTTTCCAAAAGTAGTCATTTGTTTATTGATTAGTGTTACATTTTCATCGCATTTCAATCTTTTTCGTCATCATGGATATGTTAAAAATTCGAGTAATTATGGAATATGAATACCGTCGTGGCAGCAACGCGGCACAAGCGGCACGCAACATCAACGACGACGTTTACGGAGCTAACACTACAAACCAACGCACCACCTGTTATTGGTTTGCTCGCTTCCGTTCTGGAAATTTCGATCTGAAAAATGAACCTCGCGGTCTTCCGAAGACTTTAGTCGACAATGACGAATTAAAGGCGATTGTGGAAGCTGATGATACACAATCTACGGCTGAATTAGCAGCAGCTTTCGACGTTAGCGTCAAAACAATATTAGTCCATTTGCGTCAAATTGGCAAAGTAAAAAAGCTTGACAAATGGGTGCCCCACGAACTCAATGATCGCCAGCGCGAAGTACGCGTCGAGACGTGCCTTGCACTGCTCAACAGACACACAAATGAAGGAATTTTGAACCGCATTGTTACCTGCGATGAAAAATGGATTCTGTTTGATAACCGCAAGTGCTCAGCAAGTTGGTTGGATCCTGGTTCAGCACCTAAACAATGCCCTAAATGAAAACTTACCCCTAGAAAAGTGATGGTCACCGTTTGGTGGTCTAGCGCCGGTGTGATTTATCACAGCTTCTTACCAAACGGGGTGAGCATTACTGCAGATGTTTACTGTGAAGAACTGAACACAATGATGGAGAAGCTGGCACATCTCCAACCAGTATTGGTCAATCGCTCGTCTCCGCTGCTCCTGCACGACAACGCGCGACCTCATACTGCACAGCAGATGGTCTCCAAGTTGCAAGAACTGGGGTTGGAAGCTCTCCGTCATCCGCCCTACTCACCAGACCTTGCGCCTACAGACTACTACTTTTTCCAGAATTTGGATAACTTCTTGGCGGGAAAAAAATTTAATACCCGAGAGGCAGTACAAAATGCCTTTGAAGAATTTGTTGCCTCCCGTCCAGCTGATTTCTTTAAGAAGGGCATCAATAAACTGCCACTGCGTTGGCAAAGATGCATTGATTGCATGGGTGATTACTTCGATTAATACAAATAAAAAATACATGAAAAAAATTCGTTTAAATTTTTTCATACAAAACGGCAATTTCATAGGTAAAGACCTATTATCAAATACGAAGTTCTACGGTACCTTGTAGCTTAAAAAAAATCAAGCTTCTTAGTCAACACAATAAAAAAATACGGCCAGTACATTTTTATTGAATTTTTATTGGATTTGATACTCGCAAATAAATGGAAACCTATAGGGTTCTTCCCGGTGACCTAAAATCATGAAGTTTGGCAAGAAGCAAGGCCTCACAGCACAAGTACAGAAAAAATATCTGAAAATTGTGAATTTCAAGTTTTATCACAATTTTTTTTTTTGTGATTACAAACTTACATTATTTGCAGTTGGAGAATTGACCGTGACCACAGAGCATGTAATTAACCGTGACGTATATCGATGTATGGGAGAACATGTTTTCTAACAAAAATGTTAAGTTGTTTTTGGGATAAGTTAAACCCAACTACGGAACCCTTCATTGTGCGTGGTCTAACACGCACTTAGCCGGTTTTTTAAATAAATAAAGCCGGTATAAATCATATTCTGATATCTTTTTCTCCAGACATTGTTAAAGAGGTAGTCGTGGCCGCAACTTCCTCGCCATTCAATTTGGGCTCATCTGAAATCGGTAATTATAAATTAATAGTATACCGGGTTCCGTCGTTTAAACAGTAATAATAACAGTAAAATTTCTGTCTTTTATTTTTTCCAGGTATAATTGACAAAAAATTAATGAAGATGGAAAAACTGTCAATGTGTAGAATATGTTTAGTGCAGAACGTTCGCATGTATCTAGTGGTCAACAGGAACTTCCATGAACTATATGAGAAGCTGACTGATATCCCAGTAAGTAGATAAATAAGGTTTAAATTACCAATATGACGTTTTAAATTCGAATCAAACACGAGGATATAAATCCATATGAACTTTTGGTCAGAGGGGCGTCTTCGGGGTCTAAGGGACAAATGGAAATAACTGACATCAGTCAAAGATAATCCACGTGAGGGATTTGAGGGACCCTGGACTTAAAATAAATATAAGTACATGGTGTTTGGCGTATGGACCACCGTCACAATTTTTTGGGGGGTTGGGAAGGTCATTTGCGAGGTTTCACCCAAAACCCCATGTCCTAAGTGTCACGGTAATTGAGATATGTTTTTTTTGTTTGTTTCTTTAAATAACCCGAAATCTCGCCTTTAAATCGTCTTTTTTATAATAACTTTTATTGTAGTCTGCAATGTATTCGTATTCTTAATAAATTTATGTGAATCATTTCGATGATAAATATGTAGCATACAGCTGAAAAGAGTATAAACTAGAGAACTTTTAAAATAAAACTAACTTCAAAATAGCTTTTAGTTTTTTTTTATGAATTTATGAGCTGCCATTTTTTTATAAATTTATACAGTTTTAAGACTTTTGGAGCGCATAAGTATTTTATTACAGACTTATGGCATCAAATAATGATTTATTAAGAATAAAAATACATTGCCAAATACAACAAAAGTTATTTCGTGCTATTACAACCATAGACAAAAAAGTTTGACGATTTAAAGGCGACATATCGGGTAATTCAATGAAAAAACTAAAAAAGAACATATCTCAACTACCGTGAGACTTAGGACATGGGGTCTTTGGGTGAAACCTAGCAAATTACCCTCCCAATCCCCCAAAAAATTGTATCGTCCATGCGCCAAACACCAAGTCACCAATCTGCCTTGAGCAAGAGTGGTAATCAATGCTCATGTCTTCTCTGTACGAGGCGTATAGAAAGCATTACTGACCACCAACTGTTGGCTTTACAATTTAATGTAAGATTGGAAGTATTTTCTTCATGTAACCAAAATAGTTTAATACAAGTTTTGTTGCAGTTTGTAACTGAAGACAGGAGATCGATTCTTGTTTGTTTCTTCTGCTGCGCTAAACTAGAAAAATGCTGCCAATTAATGAGAAAATGTCTGAAAGCCGAAGAGCTGTTCGCTCAGATGAAGAATAAGGATTATGAGGTGAGGTATTCTTCAACCATAGACGTATAAAAAAGGTCGGACGGAACTCCCGCTAAGACAAAACTGTGTCCCGTAATGGCGGCGACTAATTTATGTGTGAGTGAATTTAGGGATGTCATGTAAGCCAAATTTACCCATTTATTATTGCTTTGTTTTATTAAGACAAAAAGTTGTGTGTAGGCAGAATTATACCGTGCCATTTCAAAAGGTTAATGGTAAGAACCAATTATTATGAAAATATAAAAGAAAAGAAAAAGATAATAAAACACAGTTAATTGAAAATATTTTAAATGTTTAAAATTTTACTTTTTAACATAATGTTTTCGCACGGGCGTATTTTTATTGCGGCGATTTTTTTTCGCGAATTGGATTTTCGACGCTCTGTTTAGCGCCGAGAGTTGAATATCCAACAGTGTGTTTTATTGACGCGCTGGGATACGCGCTGGATGCGCTCTGTTGGATTCTCAATGCTCGGCTCAATACCGAGAGTTGAAAATCCAGTGTACAAAAGAAGATCGCCGCGATAAAAATACATCTGTGTGAACCTGGGCTAAGGAGCCGGGGAGCACGGCTCGCAGCAGCCATCTTGGATTTTCATTTTGACCAAATTCACACTTTCTCATAGAGAATGTCGCATAGAGGGCCATAAGTGCTCAGGGACACGACGCCCGTCGCCGCGACGCCACCGCGATTTCTACCAGTTTACTCCCGTTCTAATAAAATAGTTCACAAATATTACAATACAATATAGCAAACACATCATCATATACATCTTCCACACTTTATAGTTCATATAAATTTCCCATATTTCGGGTAATTTGCACACGTGAATATTGGCAACACTGGCCTTTGGACGAATTTTATCGAATGAAGATTGATTTTGATGTATAAAATCGGGAACTAAATGAGTGAATTATTCATTTACCCATGAAACGTGATTCTTGGATTTTTACTACGGTTTTTACACCATTTCACCACACAAGAAATGCTGTACTTATCTTAAAAAAAAATATCGCCGCATAGACGTATCGCCTGTGTTGACGTTTGCGCGTAAATGGCTGACTATTGTGTGAATGTGTGCTGTACGTACAGCGAACTGGCTGACTTTGAGTGACACAGTTTTTTGTTAGCGAGAATCCGTCCGACCTTTTTTATACGTCTATGTCTTCAACAGACATTTATTCTTATAATTTCTAATTTCAGTATAATGTGGAAGTGATTTCTCTCAAGGTCATACCTATTGTGTCTGAATTTCACGCCATCGATACCATTGGTCTGTGACTTGTGGGTTGGTAGCATGGCCGACCCTTCAGGGTACATTGGATGATTGGACCTACTCAAATGTCCTCACTTGTGGGGGGCACTTCTGAGTGACTTTAGTATAATGAAAAAAGTTTGTGCTTCTGGGACTGTGACTGCCACATTTTCCTAATACTTTAAATATATTTTTACAGCCCAATCCTTTAATAAACCAAGACCACTTAGAGTGTTTAGGTGGGTTTATTAAATCTCCAATAGAGAACATAAGTATAGTTGATGTTGTTCAAACAGAAAGCATTGCTATCAAAGAAGAATTACCAGCTGTTTGTGAGGGACCAGATGATATTATTGAGCCAAAGGAGGAACAGCAAAGTGATGGTACGTTTTTAAGAACAAAAATAATATTAACAATAGTTAATATCTTAAAACGAAGTACACCTAGATTATAATATATTTCTTATTTAAATGTTTTGTGTGATTTGTTTAAATATTGGTAACCACATTATGTTGTGAAATAAAACAAATATTAATAATAAACGATTAATACTTTTGACTGTTTTTACTTACAGAACTAGAACTGGAAAATATAGACATTATCTGTTTAGATGTAGTAGATGTACCGCCACACCATTCCGAATCAGATTTAGAAGATGATGTATCTTTAATAGAGTTTAAAACCGAAGTGAAAGAAGAACAAGAAGTATCTAAGAAGAAACGAAAAGCCACGGAAATGAAAAGTAAGTATTAGTTAGTTAATCAGTAGGTAAGCAAAAAAGCCAAAGGGTTCACAAGATAGTAAATAGTTAGTGTTACCTTAAGGGCGTACCCACTTACATGTTCAATGTGGAATACCATCTGCAGTCGGACGGCTGTACTCGACCGTAGCAGCAGGCGGCAATGTCGCCATCTATTGAAGCGTTTTCATAGAGATATGTACATAAAAACCAGTTGTGTTGCTGCGGTCTGTCATTAGTGTTTTGCGACTGCTAACGACGGCACGTTCGTAATGGGATGTATTTAATAGCACTTAAAATTTGATGAAAACAGCTATAACATTGTATATCAACACTGGGGAATATATAAACGCACTTTAAAAATAATTGAATGAACTATAAAAATAATGGTTTCTACTATAAATATGCTTAGCTTATTACTATGTTGTAGGTTTAATATTATCACTTCAATAAACATGAACCTTTCTGCGAGCAACTTGGAAGTAACGCCGCTGCCGCGGTACCGCTCGCTTCGGTCGCTCGGCTCGCGCGCGGTTAGTCATAGTTCTAGCCTAATCTAACCTATAATCACCCAGTTCAAAATGAAAAATCATACAATCTGCCCACGACTAGATAATTAGACAATCATACGACATAGCTAAGCATATTTATAGTGGAAAATGAAACCATTATTTTTAAAGTGCGTTTAAATATTCCCCATAAGAGAGATCACCCATTTTGGATTTCTTTTTTTTTTTGGCGGCCACTTTTAATAATTACATATTTTGAAAATACACATAAAACGCATTATTTTTTACTATGGCGTCAAACTCGAGAACAATTTGGGTTTGGAGATATATATATCAGGTCAGAATTACAACGCCAACGTCGGCGACGGAAAAAAATATATTTTGGTAGTATCTACAAAGGCGCTGCACGTTACGGTAAAAACCTGTCCTAATGTAGTACTCCATGGCACTCTCTATCACGCCCCAGCCCATAGGCTCCACCCCGCACTACACAATAGATACGCGTGTCGTGACTCAGTTCAGTCACTCTCATCCGTCCCAACAAGAGCGTCGCTCTCGACTAAGCCGACTGTCTAGCCGACAGCCTAGAGTCCCAATGTTCTCCCAGCTCCCAACCAGTAGACCAAGCGCATCTTGACAAGGTTAATGCTGAAGTTGAATGTAGAGCTTCATCCCACTCGTTGAAGACCCTGATGATCCTCTGCCTCCCATCACTCCAGACGAAGTGCACGACATCATGAAAGGGCTCCACGCTCGGAAAGCTTCCGGTTCAGATGGTATCACCAATAAGGTGTACAAACTTCTCCCCTCCTCCTGTCTCCTCAATGTAGTACTCTGCAAAATCTACGAGAGGATTTAGATAACGTCATAGTACAAGATAATGAGCACAGTATGAAGACTTATTATGCTCGTAATAGACCCGGGCCCTCGAGTGTCGCAACTGGAGACGACCTCTGAGAAATCTTGTTGTATTTTTAATATCGGGCAAGTTAATTACAACTTCGATTATGTACATACATTCATACACAATATTCTATAATATAATCAGCGAGGTAAATCTCGACATTTCAACTCTGTTGTCTGATTTGCAAAAGCCTCTGCGTATATTGCACTATGACTATTGGTTGATGGAATGCTTTTATGAGGCTGGCGCTGCTTCCCTAAAGTTATCCATCATGTGTGGCATAATTGCCCTATTAATATCCTGGTGGAATAATTTCTAAGTTGTCGTATCCAGTCGTGACACTCGAGGGCGAGGGCAAACTCGATTCCGTCATTTTAAGTTCAGAGTATTAATTAGTACACTAATGTTAGTAATTGACTCTGTAACAATAAACTCCAGCAGTGTTTGAAGACTAAGGTCCGTATTAAAGAACCTCACTCAAGACTCGAGCATTACTTAAAACTAGTTTCAACCAATCAAAAGGCTTTAAACGAGTTTTAAGTAGGTAATGCTTGAGTTTTGAGTGAGGTTCTGTAAAACGGGCCTTAGGTCTTCAACCAGCGCGTCCTGACCATGTTATGACATGCGGTGCCGAAACGTGAACACTGACAGTCGGACTAGTCCACAAGCTCAAGGTCACTCAGCGCGCTATGGAGTGGGCAGTGCTCTGAGTTTCTTTGAAGGATAAGATCAGAAATGAAGATATCCGGAAAAGAAGACTTTTTTTATCCCAAATCGCCCATCAAAATGGGTGATCTCCTTTTATAGTTCATTCAATTAATTTTAAAGCTAAACGTTTTAAAGTGTGAAACACTGGTGCCGATTCTCTTGTCACAAATGCCTCTAAACTAGACTAAAAATCACCAAAATTTTGTTTATTCCTGTCAAACGATGATTTCCCATTCTGAAATAGACTAAAGTGACATAACTCAACTACTTATATTTTAGTTTGACAGCACTAAGATGGCACTGAGATTTTAATTTAGTGAAAATGACAATTTTGCTATTCTGAATTTGACGTTTTTCAACTAAAATTTTAATTGTCTACCTAAATCGGACCATTTTAATCGCGATAAAATATAGTGTGGAATACTATTAGTTGTCATGAACTAAAATTCACACGAACACCTCGACTTCAGATGCAAAAACAGTTCTGTATATATATATTTTTCTTTTCTTTTGCTTATATCTCGAAAATTATGTGTCCTATCGCAAAAATAATGAAAATTTCGACCCCCATATGAAATCCCCCCCTTTATACCCCTAATTATCAACTTAATAAAAAAAAACCTTTTTACCCCTCATTATCAACACGTAGGTAATAATTTTTCTTATTTTGCATGCAAAACGTGAAAAATTCCATATAAAACACGTCGAGGCTGCCCCCCCCCCTGCGCACCTCCGGCTCTAAAAAAATTCACGGGATAGGGCAAACAAGTGTGTACCACGTGGAGTCGCGATTGTCAAATTCGATTAAGTTGTGTCAAAATATTTTTTAAGTTTATAGACTTTTTATTGCAGAATAGCGTTAAGATTCTCATAGCCAAAAGTAAGGAATTTTAATGATAGTTTAGTTCGGTGTACAAGAGAATCGGCACCATTATCTTTAAAGTGCGTTTATATATTCCCCATTCGTAATTATTGTACCTTTATAATGTAGGACGACGCTGCGCCACCGCACCGGCATACATGCAAGTGACTGGCAGCGTATCACGGGTCTCACAGGGATCATGTTGTACTGAGATCAGTTCGGAACAACATATTTATTTTGTACACATTCCGAAAGAATCCAACTAAGTGGGATCAAATTGTGGGATCCGATCGACTTAAGGCGACGATAACCGACTTTTAATGATTTTGCACTGATGATCCCGTCTAAACGAGTAAGGTTAATGATTTGGAAAAATTATGTGTCAAATTAGAGCATTTTCTTAATAACTTAATCTGTGAATATTTTAGATTATGTTTATATTACATAGTGAAATTAATTTGTAAAGTTATGTCTAACGCGGATACAAAACTAAGGATCACGCAAAATCTATCAAGCGTATTTTTCTGAAACCTTCACCATTTTAAAGATAATTTAATTATTGATCTTTTAGTATACGTTTTTTGTTAAAATACCTTTTGTTTAGAGTATAATAAATTAATAATGCGTCTAATTTAGGACAGCGCTCCTTGATGGGCGAGTCCTATTACTGGCTGGACGTACGACGCGTTGCGTGAGCTCAGTACAGAACATGCAAGCTAACCACTCAAGGTCACTGGCATATATCTGCGTCATAAGTCTCGAGAGCGCGCCCTATGTCGCCTCACGCCATAGAACGCTAGTGAGGTGGCCGTGTGACGTCATAGTCTATTTCAAAAGTATTGATTAAAACGTACCAGTGGATACCAATTTGTGGCGCCACTTACAAAATGAGTGCTTTGATTTGATTATTTGAAATACTACTTACTACCTTTTACTAAAAACCGAAATTCTAATTTTGAATTAGAATTTCGAATATTCTTGTTTCAATTTCAATTTAATTATGTTATATAAAATAACGCAATAATGATGATTTGAATAACATGAGACCATATTATGTCATCGGTAGTACAATTTTGCACTATGTCTCTAGTGATTAAGTGTATTATTCAATGTCACCAGAAAATTGAATTAAATTGCATGATTCGAGTAGGACCGAAAACGAGGAACTTTTCGGTGCTAGCGTGTGTAAGCACGTTTGCATACAAGTGCTCAGACACGTGCTCAAACACGCGTCATTTAATGCCTCGGTAATGTTATTTTATATCCTATTATTTGTTGTTAAATAATTACAGATCATTAATTACCTAAAATCGTATTTTTTAGCTGCAAAACAATATTAAAATAGTTTCAACTGTCAAGCTTGCAATCATGGCGCCATCCCCCACCTTTATTGTATAAAAGAGCGTGCCGCCATTATTGCAAGCTCAGTTTGTGTGCGACGTTCGTGGAGTTAGCATCACCGAGTAAGTTGATTCTTGTATTTATTTTTGATATTATTTCATTGTATAAATCTATGCTGATAAATATTGAATATATGTTATTATAAGGTAATTATTGCTATTCTATGATTTTTTTGTCAAAATAAAACAAAGTATATTTGAACAAGCCTTTTATTTTAACAATTCAGAAGTGGGATAAGTAGCTCATTCTAATGTGTATTTTTTTCTTTTTTTTTTTTGCTCGAGAAACATGGATAAGCAAAGAGTGCTTGCCTCACCGATTTTGGGAAGTGTTCAAGCGAAACCAATCGAAAGTGCAGATGACCATAGACACCATCACTCCTTGGAGCAGCAAGCACAAGGTTCAAGACCGAGTTTGCAGCAGACACGAGGCCGCGTGTTGGGCCCGACTTTCCATCTACGAAGCAAGAGTCGATCGCGCAGCCCTTTGCGTAGCAGCCAGCGGCGCAGTAGCCAGCGGCGCAGTAGCCAGCGGCGCAGTAGCCAGCGGCGCAGCAGCCTGCGGCGCAGTAGCCAGCAGCGCAGCAGCCTGCGGCGCAGTAGCCAGCAGCGCAGCAGCCGCGTGTTGGGCCCGACTTTCCATCTACGAAGCAAGAGTCGATCGCGCAGCCCTTTGCGTAGCAGCCCTTTGCGTAGCAGCCAGCGGCGCAGTAGCCAGCGGCGCAGTAGCCAGCGGCGCAGTAGCCAGCGGCGCAGCAGCCTGCGGCGCAGTAGCCAGCAGCGCAGCAGCCTGCGGCGCAGTAGCCAGCAGCGCAGCAGCCTGCGGCGCAGCAGCCCGCGGCGCAGCAGCGCGCGGCGCAGCAGCGCGCGGTGCAGCAGCCCGCGGCGCAGCAGCCCGCGGCGCAACAGCCCGCGGTGCAGCAGCCCGCGGCGCAGCAGCGCGCGGTGCAGCAGCCCGCGGCGCAGCAGCCCGCGGCGCAGCAGCCCGCGGCGCAGCAGCGCGCGGCGCAGCAGCGCGCGGCGCAGCAGCCCTAGGCGCAGCAGCCCGCGGCGCAGCAGCCCGCGGCGCAGCAGCGCGCGGCGCAGCAGCCCTAGGCGCAACGTGTATTTCCCCGCAGCAATGCAAGGAACTACAGGTAACACTGCTGCTTCTAACGGAGGCAGTGGTGATTTAAATATTTTAGTGCAGGCATTGAGGTCTCTTGCCCCGGGTCATGAAAACCTAGGTTCCTTCAACAATACTATACCCGAGTTTGATCCAGTAAGGAAAGAGCAAACAATGGGTATGTGGCTTCACAAAGTGAATGAGTGTGCCGCCATTTATTCATGGAATGAAAAACAAATAGTGCATTATGCACTCCCTAAACTTCAAGGCATAGCAAAACGTTGGTATGAAGGATTGCCATCGGTACTCTTTTCTTGGGACGAATGGCAGACAAAATTAATATCGGCATTTCCATCGGAAGAGAACTACGGTCAAATGTTAGCAGATATGTTGGCTAGGCGTGCACGTTACGGAGACTCCCTTGAAGATTACTTTTACGACAAAATTACTCTCATTAACCGATGTAGTATAAGTGGTAAACGAGCGGTAGAATGTGTTCTACACGGTATAGATGATCGCGCTGTTAGATTAGGTGCCGAAGCGGCTCAGTATGAGGACTTGGATAAATTGCTCACTTATTTAAGAAATTCAAGAAGTTTAAAACAAAATTCTGACCGTAAACCTAATATTAAAAACCAGCCTGTTACAAACTCCTCGGATAATAAAGCAAAGAATCCGAGCGCTAAAGACAGAGTCCTTCGTTGCAATAATTGTAAACAGGAAGGACATTTTGTAGGTCAATGTACTCAACCAATCAAAAAGTGTACTAAGTGTATGAGAATTGGTCATGAGGCGGAAAATTATTTTTCAAAAATCATTCAGGCTCAAAAATCTGTTAACAGAGTAGATATCAACGCTAAAATTTCAGATAAATATTTTAAAACTGTGCGTATTAATAACATAGAAATTAATTCCTTTGTTGATCTTGGTAGTGAGTGCTCGATGCTTAAACAATCTGAATTATCCAAATTAGGCAAATTAGAAATAAAAACCAACGATCTACCTATACTTAGAGGGTTTGGTAATTCTGTTGTGCATGCATTGGGTAAGGTCAATACTCTTATTGAAATTGACGGGGTCAAGGCTGATGTTGAAATATTAATTGTCCCAGATTGTGTTATGCAGGTCCCTCTTATGATAGGTCAAACCTTTACTGAACAACCTCATGTATTAATTAAAAAAACAAGTGAACATTTTGAAATTTTACAAAATCAGACCGATAATATCCAATACCAAAAAGTAAAAATTTTTAACCGTGAAAATATGCAATTATTAGGTTTAACAATTTTAGAAACCTATACAGAACCAAAATTCACTGGTGACCTTTACATTGAGGGAGGCTTGCGTAGCAAAAATAACTTTTTACATTTTGTTCTAACTGGAATTTATCAATTTGACAATGATGGTTATGGACGGATTGTTATAAATAGCTTAAATTCTGGGCCTCTATGTTTAGAAGCAAATACTTTAATTGCACGGGGTATCACTGCTAATCAAGAAAGTGAAAAAAAAGTTCTGCATATAGCCGATTCTAAACTGCAAGATCAACAAATGAGTCTAATCTGTTCTTCGGACCTAAACATTTCGGGTGAGTTAAGCCAAACTGTGATAGATAACTTGCTTTCCTTGTTAAATAACTATCGACATTGCTTTGCGTTTACGCTATCTGAGTTGGGGCACTCCTCGGTTTGTGAAATGGGCATTGACCTGCACTGTAACACACCTGTAGTCTATAGGCCTTACAGACTGGCAATGAAAGAGAAAGAAATAGTCAGGGATATGGTAGATGAACTAGTTCAAAACGATATAGTACGCCCTTCAGTCTCCTCTTTTGCTAGTCCTATTGTACTCGTAAGAAAAAAAACTGGCGGTTACCGCCTTTGCATTGATTACAGAGCTTTAAATAAAAATACTATACGTGAGAATTACCCGATGCCACTTATAGATGACCAGATCGATACGCTAGCTGGTAACACATATTTCACAGCTCTTGATTTGGCATCTGGGTACTACCAGATCTCAATCAAAGAGCAGGATAGGCATAAAACAGCGTTCGTTACACCGGAAGGTCATTTTGAATTTAACCGAATGCCTTTCGGTTTGGCAAATGCTCCAGCAACGTTCCAACGAATGATGCATCAGGTTTTAGGCAACTTACGGCATAAAGAGGCACTAGCTTACTTAGATGATATAATCATCCCATCAACATCAATACAAGAGGGTATGAAACAATTAGAATCGGTATTGATTTTGTTATCAGAAGCAGGTCTTACTCTCAATCTGTCAAAATGTGTTTTCTTTGGCCGTTCGATAACTTATTTAGGGTTTAATATTTCAAGTGAAGGTATCCAACCAGGGTCTGCAAAAATAGAGGCAGTAGAAAAATTTCCCTTACCAAAAGACCAACACAACGTAAGACAGTTTTTAGGGCTAGCGAGCTTTTTCCGTAGGTTCGTGAAGGGATTTTCGATTATTGCAAAGCCACTGACACAGTTACTCAGAAAAAAATCTGTTTGGGTATGGGGGCCCGATCAACAAAATGCATTCAATACCTTAAGAACAATTTTAGTTCAAAAACCAATATTAGCCCTGTATGATTCAAAATCCATAACAGAATTACACACCGACGCATGCAAAATAGGTATCGGTGGTATACTATTACAAAGAAATAAACAGAATATTTTAAAACCCGTAGCTTATTTTAGTAGGCAAACTAGCCCTGAAGAACAAAATTATTGCTCTTATGATCTAGAAACCCTGGCAGTGGTAGCCTCGTTACAGAAATTTCGGGTATATTTAGTGGGGATACATTTTAAGATCATGACCGATTGCAATTCGTTAAGATCCACTTTCATGAAACGTGATATGATTCCCCGGGTAGCCAGATGGTGGACCCAAATGCAAGAATTTGATTTTGAAATCGAGTACAAAGCAGGATCTTCTATGGCTCATGTAGACGCTTTGAGTCGCAACCCATCCATAAGTAATAATTACTCCGAAAAAATTGTTAATTCGGTAACAGAAACAGACTGGCTCTCAACAGTGCAGAATTCAGATTCAGAACTTCAACGGATTATTGGGATTTTGAGTAACTCTGAATTTAACGATATTTTAGAAATAAAAGAAAAATATAAAATTAAAAATGGTAAGCTTTTTAGAATAACACCTGATGGAGATAGATGGGTTGTGCCTAAAGGCGTTCGATGGCAAATTGTCAAACAGAATCATGACGATATCGGCCACTTTGCTTTAGATAAAACTTTGGAAAAAATTAAAACTCATTATTGGTTCCCAGAAATGCGTACTTTTGTTACAAAATATGTATCCTCTTGTCTAGAGTGCGCGTATAGTAAAGCACCTGGTGGAAAAAGACCTGGCTTTTTGCACCCAATCCATAAAGTAGACGTGCCGTTTGATACTATACACATGGATCACACGGGTCCATTTGTACGTAGTAGTAGGGGTAATGTGTATATTCTTGTTTTAATTGACGCTTTTACAAAATACATCTATTTGAAACCTGTGAAAAATACGAAATCAAATACTTCTATTAGAGTTTTGCGCGAGTTTATTAGTATCTTTGGTGTTCCTAAACGAATTATATCAGACCGAGGCACGTCATTTACAAGTGATCTCTTTAAAAAGTTTGTAGTAGATAAAGGCATCAAACATGTATTAAATGCAGTCGCTACTCCACGGGCCAACGGTCAGGTGGAGAGATATAATAAAGTTATTGTTGACTCATTAACAGCTAAATGTGTTGGCACATCTGAAAGCAAATGGGAAGACCACCTGCCCGATGTCCAGTGGGGTATCAATAATACCTTAAACAAGGGTATCAATAGGACACCAGCAGAGGCTCTTTTTGGGATAAGGCCACAAGGCTCAAGTGATAGTAGAGTAATTTCTGCAATTAATGACGATATTACTTCAATAGACAAAAGTCTCGAAGAAATTCGTACTGAGATTTCTTCTCATATTGAATCCACACAGGAGACTCAAAAAGCAACTTTTGATAAATCTCGTTGCAAGTCTATCAAATATAATATTGGGGATTTAGTAAGGATTGAACGGCAAATTCCCTCTACGGGTAGTAGTAAAAAGTTAATCCCAAAGTATCAGGGCCCTTACAAAATTACTAATGTTTTCGATCATGACCGTTATCTAGTAGAGGACACGCCTCTTACAAGAAAGGGAAACAAAAAATACTCTAATATAATAGCTGTGGATAAATTAAAACCATGGATTTGTTTCAATAGACCACATGATGATGTCTTAAGCGAAAAGTCGGATTACGGAAATTATAATTGAATTGTTTTTTTTATTTTATTTTTTATAGCTACATAATTATATAGACCAATGGGGTCTATATTTTGATAAAAACCAATGGGGTTAACACATTAAGACCAATGGGGTCAACACATTAAGACCAATGGGGTCAACACATTAAGACCAATGGGGTCAACACGTTAAGACCAATGGGGTCAACACATTCAGACCAATGGGGTCAAATCTATTGATAAGGACCAATGGGGTCAAATCTATTGATAAGGACCAATGGGGTCAACTATTTATAAGGACCAATGGGGTCAAATCTATTCATATGGACCAATGGGGTCAAATCTATTAATGAAAATTATACTATTATTGAAATAATGGATTCTGCATATTAATTTAGATTAATGAGTCTATCTAATTTTTTTGTTTATTTTGTTACATTTATACATAATGTTATTGTACTGAATTGTGTTCATCCATCATAAATATTATTGTTTGCTTGATTTGCAGCCAAGTACGGGGACGTACTTACAATTTGCTTGGATGGCCGACTGTAAGCACGTTTGCATACAAGTGCTCAGACACGTGCTCAAACACGCGTCATTTAATGCCTCGGTAATGTTATTTTATATCCTATTATTTGTTGTTAAATAATTACAGATCATTAATTACCTAAAATCGTATTTTTTAGCTGCAAAACAATATTAAAATAGTTTCAACTGTCAAGCTTGCAATCATGGCGCCATCCCCCACCTTTATTGTATAAAAGAGCGTGCCGCCATTATTGCAAGCTCAGTTTGTGTGCGACGTTCGTGGAGTTAGCATCACCGAGTAAGTTGATTCTTGTATTTATTTTTGATATTATTTCATTGTATAAATCTATGCTGATAAATATTGAATATATGTTATTATAAGGTAATTATTGCTATTCTATGATTTTTTTGTCAAAATAAAACAAAGTATATTTGAACAAGCCTTTTATTTTAACACGTGAATCATGCAAACCGCTATTATTTTGATTCGTGTGCTCGTCTTCCAACAATGTACTGACCATATTTATAATCATAGGTGCGACAGTTACGAAAAAACCTAAACTACACACACGAAGAACAAAACTAGAAGATGCAATAACAGCCAAGCACTCGAAAAACGAAAAATCTGACTCGAAAGTTATCCGCACAACTCAAAAACGTACGTTGAAACCCGACACTTATTTCAAAGAGCCTTACAAATGTGATCAGCGTAGAATTAATCAAGTAAAAAAAAATACACAACATATCCGTAGACAAATCGGTGAAAAACCTTATAAGTGTGATGTATGTCAACGTAGTTTTAGTCAAAAGAATAGATTAACAGTACATATTCGTATACACACTGGTGAAAAACCTTATAAGTGTGATGTATGTCAACGTAGTTTTAGTCAAACGAATAGACTAACAAATCATATTCGTGTACACACTGGTGAAAAACCTTATAAGTGTGATGTATGTCAACGATGTTTTAGTCGTAAGACTGCTTTAACACAACATACTCGTATACACACTGGTGATAAACCTTATAAATGTGATGTATGTCAACGTAGATTTAGTGAAAAGAATAGATTAACAAGTCATATTCGTATACACACTGGTCAAAAACCTTATAAATGTGATGTATGTCAGCGTAGTTTTAGTGAAAAAGGTAATTTAACACGACATATTCGTATACACGCTTGTGAAAAAACTTATAAGTGTGATGTATGTCTACGTAGTTTTAATAGAAAGACTCATTTGACACGACATATTCGTGTACACACTGGTGAAAAACCTTATAAATGTGATGTATGTCAGCATAGTTTTAGTGAAAAGGGTAATTTTACACGACATATTTGTCAACACGCTTGTGAAAAAACGTATAAGTGTGATGTATGTCTACTTAGTTTTAATAGAAAGACTCATTTGACACGACATATTCGTATACACACTGGTGAAAAACCTTATAAGTGTGATGAATGTCAACGTAGTTTTAGTCAAAAGAGTACTTTAACACAACACATTCGTATACACACTGGTGAAAAACCTTATAAGTGTGATGTATGTCAACTTAGTTTTAGGCAACATAGTGCTTTAACACGCTCAGTGCGATATGAGGTTAAAAGACCTTATGCATGAACTCGCAGTCAGTGCGGAGCGCTTATATAGCGTTCTCCCTCTGTTGCGGACGCTGTAACTTAAAGAGCTCTCTTTGTGTAAAAGAGACAAATATATATTTGTGATCTTCTTTTGAACGGCTACTTATTTTTGTAATAATACTTGTATAAGGCCTTTCCACCTTATGCCGCACTGAAAGTCAAAAATTGCAATTCGTTGCGGATACAAGGCCTAAAGACCTTATGAGCAGCACAACGCCTATTAGCCTTACAACGCACTGATTTAAATAACAAAATTAAATAGTGTTGTTTTGACTTTCATTGTGAACACACGTGCAGTGAAAGTGCCATAAAAATGCATAAAGTAAATAAACGTTGTCGGAAGATGTTGGAACTATCTTTTGAAAAAGAAGAAAAAGTAGCTGACAATGCTCAAAATGATAACTTGAATAGTGAAAAAGAAGAAATTGAAGAAGAAAAAAAGGGAAAAAAGAAAAAAAAAGGAAAAGAAAAAAAATATAAAAAAAGAAGGAATTGTGCAGGATGTTATAATAAGCTTCGTAATACTTTGAATAGTAAAGAAGCCCAAAAAAAGACAAAAAAAATAAAATCATATTGCCTTGAATGTAATAAAGGATATTGTAAGAAATGTTTTTATGAAAGTCATTTGTGAGTTAGAAATAAATATAAAGTAAAAAAAAAAATGTAAAAAAAAATATAAAAATAAAATTTTAAAAAAAATCGGATAAAATACTGTTTATGACTTTTCCCATCACTAAAATTATTTTACATGTACCTTTAACTAAGTGCGGTTAATGGGTCGATAAGCCTTGTGTTTGTTTTTCCATTGTTTTCTTAAAGTACTTGCCGAAGCAATTTGCGACTATAGTATAACGTAAATCCACTCTTTTACAATAACTTAGTCACAAAATTTATTATAAAATAAAAGTCATCGCAAAGATTTTTGAATTTGAACTCACCCATTTAAAACAAGGCTTTTCGGCCCATTAACGCACTGGTAGAAAGTTTAGGTCAAAGGCCTATAGACCTTGTAACGCACTGGAGAAAACAGTGAATCTAATACTT
This sequence comes from Xanthia icteritia, assembly GCA_949128155.2. Classification (NCBI taxonomy): domain Eukaryota; kingdom Metazoa; phylum Arthropoda; class Insecta; order Lepidoptera; family Noctuidae; genus Xanthia; species Xanthia icteritia. Next base: position 3,403,759 of record OY855862.1, on the reverse strand, counting down.
CCCGCAGTTAGCGTGTTAAGACACCACATTCGTAAACACACCGGTGAAAAACCTTTTAAGTGTGATGTAAGTATGTCAGCGAAGTTTTAGGGATAATACTGTTTTAACGAACCATGTTCGTATACATTCTGGTGTAAAACCTTATAATTGTGATGTATCTCAACGTAATTTTAGACAAAAGGGTTATTTAACAAAACATTCTTATACAAACTGGTTAAAATTGATGTATGTCAGCGTAGTTTTAGTGACAAGGGTGATTTAACAAACCATATACAGTACTTGATTTTATGTGCATTGAATAAAATCAAATCTATAATAGACTTATTTAGTGTTACCTATTTACTGTGGTCTTCCTGGGGCCTTATTACGAACTATAATTTCCAGGCAGTTTACGGCGTAAACAGAACTGCCTTGCAATTTCGTATTATGAACCCGTCAGACAAGCCAGTCAGCGGTCACGTGACACCCTGGCCGGCTTCTGCCTGAATATTTTCTGGAAATACCGTGTTACGAACGTTCGTTTGTTATTTCTTGACATAATAAAACTGTTAATAAGTAACATCACAATCTATTCAATTTACGTTGCTTCAGAGGAGCTTTTATTGAATTGTTTTGGATTTATTTGACGAAATTATTCGAGCGCTATCCAGGTAACATAGGAAAATATCATGTGTGACGAATACGTACCGTTTGAGTTTCTGGAAACTGAAAAGTGGCACTTCTGATCGAAATACCGAAATAACGGTGAAATTGTAAAACTCCCACAATGTTTCCAAACTGCACATAAGTTAGGCACCGACGAGGGCGAGAACAACCATTGAACAATTACAACTGCCTATTAAATGGTGCACCATGATAATATTGTTATCATGTTGAAAACGGAATATTTAGTTTGTTCAATAAAACCAATGAAGTAATTTATTCGTCAAAATTATTGTAAGTATTTGTATTAAATTATCATTATTATTTTGTAAATTATCTTGCAAAACGGCTACGCCAGCCAGGTACCCAGTCCTCCATACATTTTTGGTAAACTGATTGAGGCACCTTTGATTGATCTTCAACTCCTTCAGCGAAGTTTCTTTTATAGCTTCAATTGACTTGAAACGTCTTCCTCGAAGTGGTAATTTTGGCCTCGGGAACAGGAAAAAGTCAGATGTAGCCATATCAGGTCAGTACAGCGCTTCGTCGATGACATTCGTCGAGTTTTTGGCTAAGACCTCTTGCACAATGATAGATTTGTGTGATGGTGCATTATCATGGTGCAAAATCTATAAATTGTCGTTCCACAAATCTGGCCGTTTTCGGCGGATATTCTCTTGCAAATGCCTCATGACGCCTGCATAATACTCTATAATCACCGTTTGTCCCTCTGGAAGAAATTCGTAGTGCACTACACCGCGGTAATCGAAGAAAACTAGCAGCATAACTTTCGCGGTACTTTTTACACAGAGTATATCATTATACAACAATAAACAATACGTCCACGAAGTTGTCAAATTCCCCTTTGAACTTCAAATGGAGAACGTTCGGAAACATCGTTAAACGAATCTCGCGTTACAATTTACAAACATAGAAAAAATAAATAAGAATTAATTATATAGCACAATATACATCGCGTTCATATTTTCACCAACTTTTAGTAACTAGATTATACATATTTATTTATTATTTTTATCATAAAATACGTTATGTAAATAAAATCGTATTTTCCCGATAAATATTTAATTGTGTTTCTGAATATCACGGCAGAGAAATACAAGTCAGCCACAGACAAACTAGCCAGCGTGAAGTCGGTCAGAATTACGAATGTCATAATACGAAATTTAACCAGCCAGGGAAATGAATTGCCTGGAACTTGCCTGGTTTTTTTAAAGTTTATAATAGGCCCCCTGAGCGTCTACACATCTAGAATAGGAATAAATGGGCAATTAGGGCCTTAAAATCGCCCTCCGTACGCCAAAAGTCAACTAACAAAACATAAATGCTTAGAAACAAAGCGATGCAAAGTGGCACACCGGAGTTACCGCGGTCGTCCAAAAGAAGAAAGTCGAGCAGCTGTAGGTGCAGCGATGACGAACGAGAATCTCTCCGCCGAGAAAGGTGCCAGAAACAATAAGCGGCGGGAACCTATTAATACCTCTTTTACTGGAACTGAGCGTAGGCCAAAACGTTCTTAAATATTCGACAGCCAAAATGTTTTTTAAACAATTTGTTGAAATAATGAATGATGAAGAACGTAATAGGTTATTATTATTATCTCCTTTATTCAACTATATACATATAAATTATATTTTTAAATATTAGAATAAAAAATTAAAAACATTTAAAAATATAAAAAATAGTGTTCCGCCGGTGTCGGGAGCAGGGTCCAAGCTACCGGTGGTTAGGGCTGCAGAGACAGGAACCTCCTCACAATACGAGCCGTATCGAGGAGTACTGCCTTCTGAATCAGGCCCTTGATCCAACCGCCTAATGAGAGCCTCGAGAGATGTTGGTCGAGGCTTTCGGCCATCAGGCCATTGGCCGTTACGACAATCGGCACAATGATAGCGGAGCACACGTTCCACATGTCGACAACCTCGTGTGCTAAGTCGAGATATTTTATTTGTTTCTCTTTCTCAGCTTTCACGAGGTTCTCGTCATGTGGAATGGTAACATCTACTATCATTGCGCGGCGCGCTAATCGGTCTATCACTACTATATCAGGCTTATTGGCAACAATAGTCCTGTCTGTAATGATAGACCGATCCCAGTACAACGTGACATGGTCATTTTCGAGAACTGGGTCGGGCACATACTTGTAGTACGGTACCTCAGAATCCACAAGTTTATATTTCAAAGCAAGTTACTGGTGAATAATCCTGGCCACTTGGTTATGCCTGTGCAAGTACTCGCCGTTAGCCAGACGAGAACAACCAGAGATAATATGTCTGATGGACTCACCCGGACGGTGGCATGCCCGACACACGTCAACCGTCCCATCCTTCATAATATATTTTCGGTAGTTATTCGTCAAGATAACTTCGTCCATAATTGCACAGACGAAACCTTCAGTTTCCCCGAAAAGGTCACCAAAACGTAGCCAGGATACGGACGCTAGGAAATCTACACCGGGCTGATGAAGAGCCCGATAGAAGCGCCCGTGAAGCTCCTTGCTTTGCCATACTTCCTTGCGGTCCTCTGTAGTAAGTACCACAGGTTTGCGCCAGTTCTCTTTAGCCATGGAGAGCGGGGTGAGCCCCTTGTCCACTGCGACCACATCACGGTGCATACCCACTTCGGTTTTTAAGAAATATTCCCTGAGGCTGCACACCTCGCGGTTGTGGAGGGTCTTCGCATTTAAAAAGCCTCGACCCCCGCATTTCCGCGGGATGTACAGTCTCATCACCGATGAACGTGGGTGATGCATCCGGTTTGCGGTCAGTAGTGTACGGACCCTCCTGTCCAGGGCGTCGAGTTCGGTCTGAGTCCATTTGAGTATGCCGAAAGAGTACATCAAAACCGGCATGACCCAACCGTTGAAGGCGCGCACCTTGTTTCCGCCCGAAAGAAGACTAATTAATACCTTCTTCAGGCGACCAAAGAAGCGCTCCTTCAACGATTGCTTCATGTCAGCAACGTTGATGCCTAACGCTTCCGACATACCCAAATACTTATAGCTTTCGGCTGAGGAGAGGGATCTAAGGTGTATGGAGTCCGAGAGTTGAGTTCCCTCGGATTCCATAATCTCCCCTCGCTTTACATGCATGACTGCACATTTGTCCACACCAAATTCCATCCTGATGGCGTTACTGAATGTTTCAGTTAACTTCAGTAACTCCATCAGTCGCAATTTGTTGGGGGCAAAGAGTTTCAAGTCATCCATGTAGAGGAGGTGAGATATGACCTGACCGCTTCTCCTCAGCCGATAGCCCAGTCCTGAATTCTCCAGCAGTGTGCTTAGAGGATTCAGGGCTAAGCAAAACCAAAGTGGACTCAAACTATCACCCTGGAATATTCCCCGTTTAATCCATACAGGTTCATTATTCCCCTGGATCTGTCGACATCCTGGATAGCGAAGGACCGTCCTCCATTGCCCCATACATGACATCAGGAAGGAGCGCAGAGTTGCATCTATTTTGTACAACTCCAGCACCCTCATGAGCCATGTATGTGGCACCGAGTCGTAGGCCTTCTTATAGTCTATCCAGCATGTTGACAGATTCTTACGGGATTGACGAACCTGTTGGCTTATGGCCATATCGATGAGGAGTAGCTCCTTAGTACCACGGGACCCGTTCCTACATCCATTTTGAGAGACAGACATGATTGAATTACTGTCAATGTGTGTGTTAATTTTCGCTCTCAAAATAGATGTAAGAAGTTTATAGACCGTTGACAAACATGTGATCGGTCTATAATTCTTGGGTTCCGCGGGACTACCTGACTTATGGAGCAGGTGGGTAACGCCTGTTGTTAGAAACTGCGGTAGCGACCCAGACTCTAGGGATGACTGGAATTGAGATGCCAGGCGAGTGTGTGAACTAATCAGCCATTTTAACCAAAAGTTGTGCAGTCCGTCCGGTCCCGGAGATTTCCAATTCGGTAACGGACGGACTGCTCTGGCCACGTCTGATGGCGTGATCAGTATAGCGTCCATTTCTGGAATAGTTTCACACATTCGCCTGACATCCTGCATCCAGCCAGCCTCAGCGTGACAGACGGGCACCGACCAGATGTTGCGCCAGAATGCATTCGTGGCGGCATCATCCGGGCGGCACACGTCCGTCACATTTTGTTCAGGTCGCTCCCAAGATCTATATACCCACCTCTCATCGCTCTGGAACATGCGATTCTGCATGTATCGATCGACTCGCCGCTTATACCGCCGAATACGGCTCGCCCATGCACAAACTTTCTGTTTCAGGAAGTCGATGCGCTCTGTGACACGGGACATGTATTCTCGAGGGCCGATTCCAGTCCCCGAGAATGCCCGCCTTACAAAGCGCATCACTCGTGGTCGTGTATTGCCCTCCCTGAAGCAGTATAGTTTGCCGATGAGTACCCTGGCTCCATCGATACGTCGCTCGATCCTGCATTGCCAGGCTGGTACGGCTGGTTTTGGTCGAGTAGCTCCGTCACTGTTTGGAAACTTGACGTTAGCTAAACGACATGCCGCAGCAGCCGCGCAATACAGGATCGAGTGTGTATCAACGAGATCCTCGCTGCTCTCGAAAAAGTTGCTGAGCTGCGAGTCCAAGGCACACACCAGCGCCCTATTTTTTTTGTGCATAGGTAGACGTGGTAATCGGGGTCTAAGATCGGTCGGAGTGTACCTATACTCACGAAACGCATCCTCCAGTGCGCTCCTCAATCGGACGTTGCACTGGATACTTACTGTGGCAACCCTATCATCCTCCTCTTCGACACTATGATTGGACCGCGGCGGGAGTACATCAATAGGTGACGCTTGTACCGCGGTTTGTGCCGGAGTTGAGACGATATGGTTGCTCAGTACCTCTGAGCGCATCCTATCAAGCGCGGCATCGTCCAACCTATGATTGCGTTGGATGACCCGCACCTGATCCGACAGTCGTTGGGCCGAGACGTTGACGGTTGGTTCTAGTTCCTGAAACAGAGACAGCATCCTAACACGGTACGCAGTGAGGTTAGTTCCTCCCTCTGTAGACCCATAATATGCGCGCATGACGTTCTCGTTCATAGACTGAGTCCATCTCATGCGCTGCACACAACCACCGGTAGCGGGGACCCGGCTCGGGGCCGGTTGGCCCCTAAGTCCCAAGCTCCTCGGTGGCCGGCCTCTCCCCTGCCGACGTACAGGTGTTGGCGACGTCGGCGGGGAAAAATACTCATCGCTCGAGCTCGACGCGACTACCGCGGCCGGTGTCGTCACAGCGCTCACGGTGGGGCTGGGTACCGGCGGCGGCGAGGCGGAGCTGAGCGGCGAGTCCGGAGGTGGTGGGCGTGCTCGTGCAGCTGATCTTGTCAACATTAGTTTTCAGTTTTTTAAAGCATGGTTTTATTGGAGGTGACATCTGTCAGTTCACCTCTGCTATGGTATTTTTTCGTAAAAGTCTATTTCTATGGTTCATTTTGATAATAGTATGGTTTATTTTGATTTTTTAAGCTTCTAGGCTTCTGATATAAATAAAAACTGCGTCTAAAATGAATACAAATATTAAAACTGAAAAAACAATTTTTATGAGTTGTTGACGTTAGTGTTGCCAGCATTATTATTATTATTATTATTATAAGTATACTAGACGTATTCGTTTTTTTTTTTTTTTGAATGTTTTTATGACAATATTTTATTTTCAACCCGGTGGGGTGCGAGTGCACCCCTTGCCTCACTTCCCGGAGGCCATGCCTATAAACAAGATGTAATTGGTTATTACGTTTATCCACCCAAAAAACCCCCTCCTAAGGTGGATACTCGGAAACATATGTCCAAGAATTCACCCTAGGGGAACCTAGGCTTCACACTGCGCGCCCCCGGCTCTAAAAAAAATCACGGGGTAGGGCAAAAAGTATGTATCACGTGGAGTCGCGATTGTCAAATTCGATTTAGTCGTGTCAAAATATTTTTTAAATTTATTGATTTTTTATTGCAGAATAGCGTTAAGATTCTCATAGCCAAAAGTAAGGAATTTTAGTGATAGTTTAGTTCGGTGTACAAGAGAATCGGCACCATTTGTTAGCCTATCTGTTGAGCGGACAGTTGAAACAGCCTGAATAGAATTGGAGCAGTTTATTGTACTAAGTGTGTACAGAGCTACAGACCCGTTCAGAATTGTGCGACTGCTTTGAAAAGGTAATGGATGAAGTGATACACAAAATTTGTAACTCGAACAAGTCCATTATTTTATTAATTATCACTTGCGGTGATTATAATATTTATTTATTAGGTTTGTAATTAGATGTAAGGGTTATCTGTACTAGCTCGTCATTATATCTTCCATCTTAATTCTCCATCGAGGCAATACACTTTTGACAAAATATCTAATATTTTGACGTTCAAAAGTGCCTTATACGGGCCTATTTGAAAAATAAATGATTTGACTTTGATCAGTATGTTCAGTTTCTTTGAAGAGTCTCCAAAAATTCCCGAACAGAGTAACTATCTTGCCCATTCTTATCCATACGAAACTACCTTTTGAAAGATTGGGAAACGAATGTTCCAAAAAATACGGAAATTGGTACTCAGGTCTTTCGCCAACGTCCATTGTGCCTGTGTTGTGTATGTGTAGTCTCCCGCAGCGATATGGAAGTCCGGGAGATAATGTGGTTCAGCTTGCTGGTAAACTCCTCAATGAGTGAAGTAAGAGATAGTATATAGCCCAACGGTTGAAGCCCTGACTGGCAACCGTACCAATTATTTGGTTCAAAGCGCTTCAGAAAGGATTACAAAAAGGATGCATAATAAAAAACAAATAAAGATTTAGCTGAATTTATATAAATAAAACATATGTATAAGTAATTAAAACTTGAATCTCCTATATCTAATAATGATTAAATATTCGAAGAGACATTTATTCTAGTGGCCAAAATGTCACGCACTGATTGCATTTCAGGAGGGCGCGTCTGTCGTTGTAATTTAAACCTTATTTCAATGTACACAAGTCACATGACGCACGCTCCTGGTTTGCAACGACTATACTTTTTCTGAAGCTCTCGATACATCGGCTTTTCATTTACAAACGTTCTCTTGCATTGTCAATGTTCACAGATTGTTATTATTAAGTGCGTGACAATCGTTAAATAGCGCTATATGAACAGTAAATATCGTTTTCCTAACAGTTTTGTGTATTCTAGGTCTAGGAGGCGCAAGCACTATTGCAGAGCGTGAGGGCCTGGGTTCGATTCCCAGGTCGGGCAGTGTTATTGGGTTTTAGGAGCAGCTTGTGCCCGGTTCATGGCAATAGGCTCGCCCCCTATTACATGGGATTTAAACAAAATCACATAATCAACATAATCTTCCCCAGAGATCTTCGTTTTTGGAATAGGCGACTAGCTTCAACTTTCTGACTAACTGACCGACTCTTTGACAATTCAAAAGTGCCTGTAAATGGTTTGCTTTGAGTTTGGCCGGATATATGTTCATACAGACCAGAACATAACTAGGTAAACATCCACTGCTGATCCAATAATCGTTTTTACTTTAAGACCTCGATAAAAACTGTTCGCATAACGCCCACCTTATATTTAGTTGCATGACAATTTTAAAGTTAAAGTAATATAATAAACTACATCATATTTGACGAATCTACCATACATTCATATTACATTGACATTTAATGTTGAAACTGTAGCTGTTGGTCGCGCATGCGCAATGGAGAGCAATGATCCATTTTGTTTTACCTGTCAACCCGCACTGTGTCCGCGTGCTGGAACACGTCCCACTCCCTCTCACAGAGAGGAGGAATGTGTTCCAGCAGTGACAACGTTATAGGCTGATTATGCTTATGATAGATGTCAATCAAACCTTGTTTGGGTCGCCTTAAGTACAATATAGCCTAGTTGGGGTGACCATTTCTGTCTTATCACGAAACTTGCGGGTCTCTGGATGTATTAAAGCCCTCTGCCCAGCCCTTCGGGGAGTACAGGCGTGATGTTGCGTTACTATAGTTTGACCGAAACCGCTGTACCGCGCCTTACCCCTCGGCCACGACATCACCGCTCGCGCGACCTGCGTCTTGTTAGAAGTTATTTGGAGCGTGTGATGATTCGCCGCGGTGCGACTTGCGGAGAGAGCGGCGTGGGAACATTCGACCGTTGCCCCGTGCCGCAAGACGCACCGCTCTATGTCGTGGCTCTGGCCTTAGGGTTGTGCGCGGCGGGCCAGGGGCCAGTGCAGGTCGCTCATTCGTCAACGCTTACGGCGTCCCGGCTCTCATTCGTCAACGCCACCTCGCCACGCATTCCTAAGGCGCGGTACAGCGGTGTCGGTCAAACTATAATAATATAAGCTCTCTTTCCATTATGCGCGACCAATAATAACAGTCTTCATATTTATATTAGACACGTAATAATAAACGGTATACAAAGTGTACAGCTGTGATAATATAAACTCTATTGCTCTGTACTACTACCGCCACTGAGTTTACATGTTACATCTCTGCCTATACCTTTAGAGGAATGGCATGGCGGTTATAACACTACCATTGTTGTCATCTAGTTTGATAAGCCATTTCATTTACGAACAGTCGAAAACTGTATGGTATGGTTTCGAGAATACTATGTTCGTGACACCAAAGAATTTCTATCAATACTTTAGAAGCGAATCGCTTTTGAATCATGCGTAAATGTAAGATATTTATGCTCGTGTGAGTACGTGAATGTACATGTAAGTGTCGTTATTTGAATGCAGACAGATGAAGAAGATGGCTGCTGAAACTAGATGACTGCTACAAAAGTGTATTATTTTTATTAGACATACAATCACATACAACAAACACTACTATGTTAATAACTATTAATAATTATGTTCTCAAGTGTTAAATAAATATAATAATGATATTGTACTTTAAAAGACATGTTAATATAATATAAGGTTTATACAACATTGTATTTCTTGGGAAACCCCTTCATTTTACATTAAAGAACTGCTACAGATGAATACAGATGGTTCACTCCGCAAAATCAATTAAATAAAAAGCGACTCTTGCTACGACACAATAAAGTGCAATTCAGCTTTACATTTTCGTAAACGATTACGACTAATCTGTTTCATTTTGACAGTTCAACAACATTCATTGCATTATTTAAGTTGTTGAGCAGATTTTTTGTCTCGAACTTATGATGCAACGGATTACCAATCTGTTTCAAAACGATTCAGATTCTGAGTGATCGTGTATTACGCAATTAGGGTACAGGTTGCACAGCGCTAATTACCTTCTTTATATTCATCTAGAGTTGCCTCTGTTTTTATCGCGTAACTCATATAACCATCTGTATTCATCTGTAGTACTTGCCCTAAAAATGTCGAGCTATCAGGCGTTATGTACTAGGTTCTATGCTATGCCCGAGTGAAGCAGCGTTTAGAGGACGCATTGCATCTCTGTAATTGCAATAGGGTAGACCCCTATTAGATAGATCCTAACATCGGCAAAATTTATTAGTAAAAATAAAGAATATATAACTTAATTTTTCGATTTTTCTCTCTAAATAAAAAAGTATGTGTTACATACATAGTAACATAATTATAGTTTTTTTTATTTTTATTTACAATATAAGCCATCATACTCCAAAGTAAATAATGTACATTTAAAGTGACTCCTAGACTATGTATACTAAATAATAGTTCAAGAGTCAGTTCTATTTTAAGATTTTAATAAAATTACCAACTTATATTACATTTTAAGTAAATTATTTTGATCGTTAGTACAGTTTTAAAATACTGTTTTTACATATGTATTTCTATCTAGCCAACAACGAGGGTCAGCTTCTATTCTACCCAGATGCATCTTAATATCAGTATTTTACATGGAGCGGCTGTCATCTGACCTCCAGAACATTACTGGGGTATACCGATCCAATTTACTGGCTTCTGAATACCATCATATGACAAACGACCGTGATGGCCACCCATCCACAAACAGACCGCGTCAAGCGCAGCTTAACTCGTAGATATAGTTGTGAAATGGCTAGACAGATTAAATATGTTCTTGATTTAAGATAATAATATTAAAATCGACTATAACTACGTATTAAGAACTAGTATAGGTCGTATTAGTATAATATACTTTTATAATGATTACATAGAAGTGTAGTAAAGGTATATCTAGTTGAAATTATATCTAACATATAATGCAGTACAATAATGCGACTGAAATAGGAATATGAGCGATTGTCCGCCACCTGTGACGTCACTATAAATAAGCAGCGTTCTAAAAATTACAATATGCCAATACTCATCAGTGAGTCTGGTTGTTCTTATTCCAATCGCAAACGTAGTACAGAAAACTTTACGTTTTGTCAAAACGTACAATCCTGTAGAACATTATTTTTATGTATCTGTTACGGTTTAGTCAGCGCACGCCATGTAGTGCGCGTTGACAAAACGTACTTTTTTTTTCAATCCGTCTCTTTCCGTTCATTTTACAACTAACATCTTTCCTGTATAATTTTTCATCACTCGTTTTCTTTTTAATTTTCATAAATAACTCTATCCATTATTAGACATTTCATATTAATAACTAAATTACAATTAAACATCCCTACATATTACAATTTTGAGTTCAAATATACAGACTGCATTTAGACCTTGAACTAACATCGCGAAGAGGCAGATAATTTAGTCCTTTATTCCAACAACTAGTACGCTGATGAAGCCGTCAGTCCTGCGCCTGATCTCTCCCCAGTCATGTCGGGTTGCCACGACCAGGAGGCTCCCTCTGGCTCGATGAGGGAAGAGGGAGTGCACCTGTGCGTCGGTGGCTAATGTCAGTTGAGATTGGCCGCTATGACCTAGATACGGTCTGTATATAAAACTCATAGCTTCTTACACCCTATCTGGAACAACTCCTAACTCACTGATCTTGCTAGTCATTATGACACCAAAAGATTTTGTTCATTAATCTGATCGGCATGTTTTCATTACATTTGACGATAAATATCACGCAAATGCCGTCTATTTTGTTTCCATTAATTTCTCATCCCCACAATTTATTTAAAATCGTCCGTTCACGCGCGAATCTTCCACAATGGATGGTTATTTTGATCACGAATCCTTCATTCGCGTCAACAATTTGTATTCGATCCTTTTTCAAACTATCTGGATTTCTTTCGAGACATTGATTTAATAGATATATGGTACTACTTAACTAATACATTTATTCACAGTTATCAATATGTTTTGATTTTTTTAGATATTTATTTCCCCTTTTTTACACAGATTCCACAGAAACATAATTTGATTATTGTAAAACAGTTTTTTTTTTTAATTATTGTAGAACTTACATAGCATCCATGATAGTACACGTCAGCAAAGTCAGTCAGTAACGTTGCTGACTGCCCAGGGTGCGCTAGACGTACGTACCATCAAAGAAGTTCATAAATAACCATGAAAGGACTATTCCTACTTGCAGCGCTCGGCGGATATAGAACCGGGCCGGTAACAGATGTGGTCCAGATGTGGTCAACGTGTTTACGGGATTTTGTTTTCAAACTGGTTAGATATGAACTGCTTTGATGGTTCGTATCGTCACTCATGTGGCTATTCGCCATTTTGCGCCACTTCAAAGATAAAGTCGCGTTCTATATAGGTATTAGAATACCATCTTTTGCCTGCGTGGAGTCGGCATTATTATATGTGTTAAGTCGACAGTCGAGGCACAAATAACTAAGTTTTGCGCCGTATCTTTGATAAGAGTTGCGTTCTAAAAATTAGAATTTAGCTAACTCATCAAAGTCGTTATGCGGACATTAAAACTAAGTTACACTGAAATTGTCCATGTTTGACAGTCGAGGATTCTAAAGCATTTGATTAGCCATTGAAAGTTGTCGTTTCTTTTTCCTCAGTTGTCACTATTAAAGTCGCGTTTGGCCAACGTCTATAGTGTTCTTTATGAACTATTTCCCCACTATGTACCGAGTGATTAAGTTCTCATTTTGCGAAGATTGGTTTTTGGGATGCACATAGTGTCACAGAACCACTGTTCAAAGGAATCGAATTTTATCACTAAACTTATTCACTTTAGGTATAAAAATATAAATTTATGTTGTGTTGTCGAATTTGTTGAGAGTTTACCTAAAAACAGATTGTTTTTGCACTGTATAGTGTTTTTGTTCGACGTTCCGACATATTCGTACGTATTTTCCCAGCACAGCGTCCCACGTATGACCCTGCATGGCACATCACACATCACAGTGTCCTTTTTTTTACAAAGTTTGTATCACTCCACACTGCCAGATATTTCCGGATATAAGCGTCCAACGTATCACTGCGTATAATAAACTAAAACGAGTCAGTCTCCACCGCTCCGGCTAGCCGGCGCCCAGGCCGGGCGGGGCCCCCGCCGCCAGGTCCACGCACAGGACGGCGGCGGGGGCGGCGCGCCCTCAGCTGCGGCGGTGGCGCCCGCCGCGGCGCCGGCGCTCGCGCCGCACCTGCGCACAAGGTGGGTAAGGGGCTGGTATCGTCACAGGGCACCGCAGATGGGGCACTCCGCAAAATCATTTAAAAAAAAGCGACTCTTGCTACGACACAATTAAGTACAATTCAGGTCGCGCAGCGCTAATTAGCGACAGTTATGTTCACCTAGAAGTTGCCTCTCTTTCTATCGCGAAACTTTTGCGCTTATGACTACGTTACGCCCACAGAATTCGACATATCGAGCCCATTGATTGCGGAGTATCCCATCTGTATTCATCAGTGCTTGTACATAAAATAGAACAGACCACAGACATGCATAAACCTACCCTTTTTTCCCAGAGGGATGGCTAGAAACTACAAAATGTCACTTGCTTCAATCCCCTGACTATTTTGGATACAACAACATTCATGCATTTTGTCAAAGACTTATTTTGCACAAAAATTTGTAACTCATAGAGAATAGAAATTCTATTTAGTCCGTCAGTCAGATAATAAAAAAAATAAGAGAATGTATTTTTTGTTTTTATCATATTATTATTTTTTTAAACGAGCACGCCTTACTATAAGTTGGCACTGGCGAAACATCACAGCAAAACATGTTGAAATCTCTAGTTCCTGTCACATATTGTATGGAACATTGACAGAAACTAAAGACTTGAACATGTTTTGTTGTAAATGTTTCGCCAGCGCAAACGCACAGTTACAGTAATCACGTATGATGTGTAACGTCTGACATCTTGGCTGACAGTACCAACCTCTCGGCAAATGGATTGGTACCATCTGCCCTCGCGCTTCCCCGGCTTCGTGTTACACACTTTCGTCCCTTTTCACGAAATCACTCCCTCAAATTGCAGGAAAGCGAGAGGAAAGATGTTACACATAAAAAATTACTTAGAAGTAATTTCTGAACCACCACGTCACAGTCGCCTAGAGTCAAGCTCTTCTCAGCAATATTTACTCACTGATATTATGACTTACCGTGCCAACCTCGCCTTCTGCCCATCGCTCGTACGCACGCTCGTGCTTCAGCCATTCTTGATACTTGTACCACCATTCCTCCCACTTCACGTAGTCGCCTAGAGTTAACCCTGTAAGCAAAACGTATGTAGTTAGAAAGGAGTCATCGTTAAATTAGTATATCTTGATATCACGACCAGGGACCGAAAACCTATCCGGGTAACCAAGAAGAAGAAACATGTTACCTCGTTTAGGTTACCGTTTTAATACCGGTTACACACAGGCGATGCGCGCCTTTTGACTAATGCCGACGGCACGTGTAAAGGCCGCCGCTCACTGGTGGCACGGCACGGCAAAGGGCATGCCTAAGGATACTGCGGCATCGCTGATTTCAATTTTATTGTCATACTATTAAGTTATATTTCTATTCGTTGCATAAATATCCTTTGCCGTGCCGTGCCGCCAGTGAGCGTCGGCCCTAAGATAGAGGTAATTTTTATTTCGGTAAGCGGTATTAATTCTGGTTGTGTTCAATTTAAGATAACCTTGAAAAATACCTGTTAAAAATATAAATGTCGTAACCGAATAAATACCCGTATTGATTGTACCGGTTTCGGTCCCTGACCACGATAGAGGTGTATTGTATATGCACATTCCGCCAGTTATGTATATTCACTTTACATGTAAATACCTAACTATACTCCATCGGTTTAGGTAGTTAAATAAAGGTAAACAAATCGTAAAAAGGGTGTTTATAGATGACACTTTCTTGTTTAAAAATACGATAAACCAAATTAAATTTATTTTAATTTTTTTCAATAGTTTCCTCTTTTATTAATAATGTATGTTAAACTTTATCATTCCCTCAAAACAAATCTTGAGAACAATTTTTTTGTTAGATTTATTACAATAACATAATATTTTGTAGTCTATTGTAAAGAGCCCAAAGTCTAAACGTCAACGAATTATAACGTTGCTAAATTGAAGAGTGCAACTGTGACGTAGCATGACAACTGAAAAGACAGGTATTACGTTTAGTTTAGGTTACTGGACAGCTGTCTCGTCACGAGGTTCTTTTTGTTTACCTTTATTTAACTACCTAAACCTGTAGAGAATAAATAACATTTAGATTGCCATATGATTTACATTAATGTAAATAATTTAGGAAGTGGCGCGTCTATTGCCATCACCCGGGCCAAAATCCAGACACCGAGTTGATATAGACCGTGCGCGACTGTTAGTCACCGCCTAAGGTGTGAGCGATGAGACGGGGGAGATAGACGAAGGCCAAGCTAACTCAGTCTGACAATTTTGTCAGATGGTTGGTGTCTCCCCGTCTCACCGCTCACATAGGTACCTGATTGGACAAACCCAATAACATTTTGCCCGACCTGGTAATAGTACTCAGGCACGATCCCATATCACACAATAATAGAGATGGGACACTCCGCAAAATCATCTTAATAAAAAGCGACTCTTGCTACGACACATTAAAGTGCAATTCAGGTCGCACAGGAGTTGCCCCTCTTTTTAACGCGTGACTATTAGATCTTCTGTCTACGTTATACTCACTGAATTGGCCCAGCAAGACGGGCCCGCCGCGTACTTGTAGCTTCATACCTAAACTGCGGAGTGTCCCATCTGTGCCCATATGCTCAAAAAGTTGCGCGGTCCGGCTCTGGCGTCATGTACAAGAAGCCTAAGGCGTCGGATCAAATCGTGTATCTTACCTCTAAGATAGCCGCGCTTCTTGTAGTAATCATATCTGACACGCACGTCGTCCCAAGATGGCAGCCCGGCCGGTGCGGCGAGCAGTAGTTCTTCGGGATAGCTGCCTGCCGCTACGCCTTCTAACGTCCTGTAGAGCAGATGATTTGTTAAATGACAACAGCTTAAGGGGGATGCGCTAAGGCAGCCCGCGAAATACAAATTTTCTTACGTTTTTTGCAATTTGCAAGTCAGTATTAGGTTGTATGTTAATTAAAATATGATTCGCGGCGGTAACAAATATGGCTTTACAGAATTACAATCATTAGAGTCCGCAATACAACTCCATAAGTTAGAGTAATCCTCAAATGTCATGATTTCATGAAACAGTCATTCAATAGGACTATATGAACTTAGAAAGTTGTATTGATGATTTTTATGATTTTAATTCTATAAATAAACATTTTATACGGTCACGAATCATATTTAGATCAACATACACACACAAACTCATTCTCTTCAAACCACCTGAGCACCTACTGAGCCTCCTCCTGATTGAGCTTTCCCTATAAATCCTTGTATAGTGTGTACTTCGAAAGAAGAATATTATCTACATAACATAACATCACGCCTGTATTTCCCCAAAGGGTTAGGCAGAGGTGTACCTATAGTACCCCCACATTTCGCCAGTTATGTTTAAGTCCCATGTAATAGGGGGTGAGCCTCTTGCCATCAATCGGGCACTAATCCAGACACCGGGCTGCTACTGAGAAATAGAGTAACACTGCCCGACCCGGGAATCGAACCCAGCTGGAGCTCATGCTCGGCAGTAGCACTTGCGACCACTAGACCAACGAGGCAGTCAGAATATTATCTAATAGGTATCTAATCATCCTCGTAACGGATATAATTGAGCTTCTCAGGTCTTCCTCCGTCTACTTCGCGCCGGTGTTTCAAAATTATTTAAGTCGAAATCCATATTTACTAAGGCACGTCTCGATAATAGTAACAAAATTACCTCGAAGCACACATTATTCGCATTGAATCGATCAGCTGATTCAAATAAAATCCGCCATCTTGCCTCTTAGCATCCTCTCAACAGTGGACCGGTCGTGTTTAATTTTGACAGCTACTAATCAATTGCTTAGCGACCTCTTAGCGCTAAATAGCGTTTATGAATAAGAATTTTGCTAATCAATTGCTAAGCAATTGATTAAAATTTAAGAGGCATTTATAAATACGACTTTTAATTCTTACAATTTCTAATTTTCCTATAATGGGAAGTGATTTCTCTCAAGCTCATACCTTGTGTCTGGAGTTCACGCTAATCATACCATTGGTCTCTGAGGCTGACAGCATGGCCGACTCCAGTCCTGGAGAGTCGGCCACTTAAGTGTCTTGTGGGGGCGCTTTTGAGTGACTGTACTACAGTCACTCAAAGGCGATCAAAACTAGAAGATGCAATAACAGCCGAACAAACGAAAAAAGAAAAATCATACTAATGTGAAGTATGTCAAAGTAGTTTTAGTGAAAAAAAACATTTAACAGAACATATTCGTATACAAACTGGTGAAAAACCATATAAGTGTGATGTATGTCTACATAGTTTTCGTCGAAACATTCATTTAACACAACATATCCGTATACACTTTGGTGAAAACTTTAAAGTGTGATGTATGTCTACGTAGTTTTAGTCAAAAGACTCGTTTAACACAACATATTCGTATACACACTGGTGAAAAACCTTACAAGCGTGATGTATGTCTACATAGTTTTAGTGAGAAGGGTAATTTAACAAGACATATTCTTAAACACACTGGTGAAAATCCTTTAAATTGATGTATGTCAGCGTAGCTTTAGTTTCAAGGTTGATTTAACTAACCATATTCGAATAGGTTATAGGAAAAGTTTAACCAACTGCTGGCCGCACCTAGGTGTAGCCGGCTAAAACTAGGTATAGCCGCGCTTCGGGTTGTAGCCGTTACATATACATTTTTTTTTAAAAACCTGTCGATCCGAAAGGCGCACATAGGTACCTCAATAACATTACCATTTTGCTTAGCTTGAATTATAGCATGTTTTTTTTTAATTTCAATAATAATGAATAAAAAGCTGTTGACTGTTGTTGTTGTCTCTACTAGACACCCGCTAAACGACGGCCGCCCGCGCCTCATGTAATAACCCGGTAAAATTCCCCATTGAAAAACGGGGTTTTTTTTTTTTTTTTTCAATTTACCACTGACTCAGTACATGTTGGTGGTGGTGGTGCTTAAAAGCCACCAGTTCATGTTCACTTTTAGTAAGCACCAGGTACAGATGCCAGCACATCAACCTGCTACAATCTGTCAAATTTCTTTATTATATATGGTGGTTTAATTTTGGTACATAAGGATACTGTGAGCCTATCTGTTGAGCGGACAGTTGAAATAGCCTGAACGTGTGTACAGAGCTACAGACCCCCTCCAGGATCGTGTGACTGCTTTGAAAAGGTAATGGATGAAGTAATACACAAAATTTGTAACTCGAACAAGTCCATTATCACTTGCGGTGATTATAATGTTTATTTATTAGGTTCGTAATTAGTTGTAAGGGTTATCTGTACTAGCTCGTCATTATATCTTCCATCTTTATTCGTCATCGAGGCAATACACGTTTGACTAAATATCAGTATGTTTGGAGTTTCTTTGAAATCTCCAAAAATTCCCGAGCAGAGTAAAGAGAGTTGACGGCACGGTTGGCGCAGTGGTTAAGCGATTGACTACTGCGCTGCGTGCCGCGGGTTCGAATCCCGCACGGAACAAATATTTGTATGACCTACAATTAGTTGTTCCGGGTCTGGCTGTTTGTGTATGTGAGTTTCAATGTTTATAAATGCACCCACAATACAGGAGAAATTCCTAGTGTGAGGTAACGTTGTTTTGCCCATTCTTCTCCATACGAAACTACCTTTTAATAAATTAGGATACAAATGTTCCAAAAAATACGGAAATTGGTACTCAGGTCTTTCGCCAACGTCCATTGTGCCTGTGTTGTGTATGTGTAGTCTCCCGCAGCGATATGGAAGTCCAGGAGATAGTGTGGTTCAGCTTGCTGGTAAACTCCTCAATGAGTGAAGTAAGAGATAGTATATAGCCCAACGGTTGAAGCCCTGACTGGCAACCGTACCAATTTCTTGGTTCAAAGCGCTTCAGAAAGGATTACAAAAAGGATGCATAATAAAAAACAAATAAAGATTTAGCTGAATTTATATAAATAAAACATATGTATAATTAAAACTTGAATCTCCTATAAATATTCGAAGAGACATTTATTCTAGTGGCCAAAATGTCACGCACTGATTGCATTTCAGGAGGGCGCGCCTGTCGTTGTAATTTAAACCTTATTTCAATGTACCTACACAAGTCACATGACGCACGCTCCTGGTTTGCAACGACTATACTTTTTCTGTAGCTTGATACATCGGCTTATCATTTACAAACGTTCTCTTGCATTGTCAATGTTCACAGATTGTTATTACTAAGTGCGTGACAATCGTTAAATAGCGCTATATGAACAGTAAATATCGTTTTCCTAACAGTTTTGTGTATTCTAGGTCTAGGAGGCGCAAGCACTATTGCAGAGCGTGAGGGCCTGGGTTCGATTCCCAGGTCGGGCAGTGTTATTGGGTTTTAGGAGCAGCTTGTGCCCGGTTCATGGCAATAGGCTCGCCCCCTATTACATGGGATTTAAACATAATCAATCATCTTCCCCAGAGATCTTCGTTTTTGGAATGGGCGACTAGCTTCAACTTTCTGACTAACTGACCGACTCCTTGCCAATTCAAAAGTGCCTGTAAATGGTTTGCTTTGAGTTTGGCCGGATATATGTTCATACAGACCATAACATAACTAGGTAAACATCCACTGCTGATCCAATAATCGTTTTTACTTTAAGACCACGATAAAAACTGTTCGCATAACGCCCGCCTTATATTTAGTTGCATGACAATTTTAATGTTAAAGTAATATAATAAACTACATAATATTTGACGAATCTACCATACATTCATATTACATTGACATTTAATGTTGAAACTGTAGCTGTTGGTCGCGCATGCGCAATGGAGAGGAAGGATCCATTTTGTTTTACCTGTCAACCCGCACTGTGCCCGCGTGCTGGAACACGTCCCACTCCCTCTCACAGAGAGGAGGAATGTGTTCCAGCAGTGACAACGTTATAGGCTGATTATGCTTATGATAGATGTCAATCAAACCTTGTTTGGGTCGCCTTAAGTACAATATAGCCTAGTTGGGGTGACCATTTCTGTCTTATCACGAAACCTGCGGGTCTCTGGATGTATTAAAGCCCTCTGGCCAACCCTGCGGGGAGTACAGGCGTGATGTTGCGTTACTATAGTTTGACCGAAACCGCTGTACCGCGCCTTACCCCTCGGCCACGACATCACCGCTCGCGCGACCTGCGTCTTGCTAAGACTGCGGCGAGAACAAATGTTAGAAGTTATTTGGAGCGTGTGATGATTCGCCGCGGTGTGACTTGCGGAGAGGAGAGCGGCGTGGGAACATTCGACCGTTGCCCCGCGCCGCAAGACGCACCGCTCTATGTCGTGGCTCTGGCCTTAGGGTTGTGCGCGGCGGGCCAGGGGCCAGTGCAGGTCGCTCATTCGTCAACGCTTACGGCGTCCCGGCACTCATTCGTCAACGCCACCTCGCCACGCATTCCTAAGGCGCGGTACAGCGGTCTCGGTCAAACTATAATATAAGCTCTCTTTCCATTATGCGCGACCAACAATTACAGTCTTCATATTTATATTAGACACGTAATAATAAACGGTATACAAAGTGTACAGCTGTGATAATATAAACTATATTGCTCTGTACTACTACCGCCACTGAGTTTACATGTTACATCTCTGCCTATACCTTTAGAGGAATGGCATGGCGGTTATAACACTACCATTGTTGTCATCTAGTTTGATAAGCCATTTCATTTACGAACAGTCGATAACTGTATGGTATGGTTTCGAGAATACCATGTTCGTGACACCAAAGAATTTCTATCAATACTTTAGAAGAGAATCGCTTTTGAATCATGCGTAAATGTAAGATATTTATGCTCGTGTGAGTACGTGAATGTACATGTAAGTGTCGTTATTTGAATGCGGACAGATGAACAAGATGGCTGCTGAAACTAGATGACTGCTACATAAGTGTATTGTTTTTATTAGACATACAATCACATACAACAAACACTACTATGTTAATAACTATTAATAATTATGTTCTCAAGTGTTAAATAAATATAATAATGATATTGTACTTTAAAAGACATGTTAATATAATATAAGGTTTATACAACATTGTATTTCTTGGGAAACCCCTTCATTTTACATTAAAGAACTGCTACAGATGAATACAAATGGTTCACTCCGCAAAATCATTTAAATAAAATCGATTCTTGCTACGACACAATAAAGTGCAATTCAGCAACACATTTTCTTAAACGATTACGACAAATCTGTTTCACTTTGACAGTTCAACAACATTCATTGCGTTATTTACGTTGTTGAGCAGATTTTTGTCTCGAACTTATGAAGCAACGGATTCGGAGCAATCTGTTTCAAAACGATTCAGATTCTGAGTGATCGTGTATTACGCAATTAGGGTACAGGTTGCACAGTGCTAATTACCTACTTTATATTCACCTAGAGTTGTCTCTGTTTTTATCGCGTAACTCATATCTTCTGACTACGTTACACTTACTGAATTAGCCCGACAAGACGGGCCCGCCGCGTACTTGTATCTTCATACCTAAAATGCGGAGTGAACCATCTGTATTCATCTGTAGTACTTGCCCTAGAAATGTCGAGCTATCAGGCGTTATGTCCTAGGTTCTATGCCCGAGTGAAGCAGCGTTTAGAGGACGCATTGCATCTCTGTAATTGCAATAGGGTAGACCCCTATTAGATAGATCCTAACATTGGCAAAATTGATTAGTAAAAATAAAGAATATATAACTTAATTTTTCGATTTTTCTTTCTCTAAATAAAAAGTATGTGTTACATACATAGTAACATAATTATAGTTTTTTATTTTTATATACAATATAAGCCATCATACTCCAAAGTAAATAATGTACATTTAAAGTGACTCCTAGACTATGTATACTAAATAATAGTTCAAGAGTCAGTTCTATTTTAAGATTTTAATAAAATTACCAACTTATATTACATTTTAAGTAAATTATTTTGATCGTTAGTACAGTTTTAAAATACTGTTTTTACATATGTATTTCTATTTAGCCTTTTCCCAACAACGAGGGTCAGCTTCTATTCTACCCAGATGCATCTGAAAATCAGTATTATACATGGAGCGGCTGTCATCTGACCTCCAGAACATTACTGGGGTATACCGATCCAATTAACTGGCTTCTGAATACCATCATATGACAAACGACCGTGATGGCCACCCATCCACAATCAGACCGCGTCAAGCGCAGCTTAACCTCGCAGATATAGTTGTGAAATGGCTAGACAGATTAAATATGTTCTTGATTTAAGATAATAATATTAAAATCGACTATAACTACGTATTAAGAACTAGTATAGGTCGTATTAGTATAATATACTTTTATAATGATTACATAGAAGTGTAGTAAAGGTATATCTAGTTGAAATTATATCTAACATATAATGCAGTACAATAATGCGACTGAAATAAGAATATGAGCGATTGTCCGCCACCTGTGACGTCACTATAAATAAGCAGCGTTCTAAAAATTACAATATGCCAATACTCATCAGTGAGTCTGGTTGTTCTTATTCCAATCGCAAACGTAGTACAGAAAACTTTACGTTTTGTCAAAACGTACAATCCTGTAGAACATTATTTTTATGTATCTGTTACGGTTTAGTCAGCGCACGCCATGTAGTGCGCGTTGACAAAACGTACTTTTTTTTTCAATCCGCCTCTTTCCGTTCATTTTACAACTAACATCTTTCCTGTATAATTTTTCATCACTCGTTTTCTTTTTAATTTTCATAAATAACTCTATCCATTATTAGACGTTTCATATTAATAACTAAATTACAATTAAACATCCCTACATATTACAATGTTGAGTTCAAATATACAGACTGCATTTAGACCTTGAACTAACATCGCGAAGAGGCAGATAATTTAGTCCTTTATTCCAACAACTAGTAAGCTGATGAAGCCGTCAGTCCTGCGCCTGATCTCTCCCCAGTCATGTCGCGTTGCCACGACCAGGAGGCTCCCTCTGGCTCGATGAGGGAAGAGGGAGGGCACCTGTGCGTTGGTGGCTAATGTCAGTTGAGATTGGCCGCTATGACCTAGATGCGGTCTGTATATAAAACTCATAGCTTCTTACACCCTATCTGGAACAAATCCTAACTCACTGATCTTGCTAGTCATTATGACACCAAAAGATTTTGTTCATTAATCTGATCGGCATGTTTTCATTACATTTGACGATAAATATCATGCAAATGCCGTCTATTTTGTTTCCATTAATTTCTCATCCCCACAATTTATTTAAAATCGTCCGTTCACGCGCGAATCTTTCACAATGGATGGTTATTTTGATCACGAATCCTTCATTCGCGCCAACAATTTGTATTCGATCCTTTTTCAAACTATCTGGATTTCTTTCGAGACATTGATTTAATAGATATATGGTACTACTTAACTAATACATTTATTCACAGTAATCAATATGGTTTGATTTTTTTAGATATTTATTTCCCCTTTTTTACACAGATTCCACAGAAACATAATTTGATTATTGTAAAACAGTTTTTTTTTTAAATGATTATAGAACATACATATCATCCATGATAGTACACGGTAGCCAGTCAGCAAAGTCAGTCAGTAACGTTGCTGACTGTCCAGGGTGCGCTAGACGTACGTACCATCAAAGGGGTTCATAAATAACCAAGAAAGGACTATTCCTCCTTGCAGCGCTCGGCGGATATAGAACCGGGCCGGTAACAGATGTTGTCCAGATGTGGTCATCGTGTTTACGGGATTTTGTTTTCAAACTGGTTAGATCTGAACTGCTTTGATGGTACGTATCGTCACTCTTGTGCTATTCGCCATTTTGCGCAACTTCAAAGATAAAGTCGCGTTCTATATATTAGAATACCATCTTTTGCCTGCGTGGAGTCGGCATTATTATATGTGTTAAGTCGACAGTCGAGGCACAAATAACTAAGTTTTGCGCCGTATCTTGGATAAGAGTTGCGTTCTAAAAATTAGAATTTAGCTAACTCATCAAAGTCGTTATGCGGACATTAAAACTAAGTTACACTGAAATTGTCCATGTTTGACAGTCGAGGATTCTAAAGCATTTGATTAGCCATTGAAAGTAGTCGGTTTGATTGTTTCTTTTTGCTTACTTGTCACTATTAAAGTCGCGTTTGGCCAACGTCTATAGTGTTCTTTATGAACTATTTCCCCACTATGTACCGAGTAATTAAGTTCTCATTTTGCGAAGATTGGTTTTTGGGATGCACATAGTGTCACAGAACCACTGTTAGACTCATCACTGTTCAAAGGAATCGAATTTGATCACTATACTTATTCACTTTAGGTATAAAAATATAAATTTATGTTGTGTTGTCGAATTTGTTGAGAGTTTACTTAAAAACAGATTGTTTTTGCACTGTATAGTGTTTTCGTTCGACGTTCCGACATATTCCTCACCACAAGGCACTGCAATCGGGTACAATCACGTATTTTCCCAGCACAGCGTCCCACGTATGAGCCTGCATGGCACATCACACATCACAGTGTCCTTTTTTTTACAAAGTTTGTATCACTCCACACTGCCAGATATTTCCGGATATAAGCGTCCAACGTATCACTGCGTATAATAAACTAAAGCACTAAAACGAGTCAGTCTCCACCGCTCCGGCTAGCCGGCGCCCAGGCCGGGCGGGGCCCCCGCCGCCAGGTCCACGCACAGGACGGCGGCGGGGGCGGCGCGCCCTCAGCTGCGGCGGTGGCGCCCGCCGCGCCGCCGGCGCTCGCGCCGCACCTGCGCACGGGAGGTGAGGGGCTGGTGTCGTCACAGGGCACCGCAGATGGGGCACTCCGCGAAATCATTTCAATAAAAAGCGACTCTCGCTACGACACAATTAAGTACAATTCAGGTCGCGCAGCGCTAATTAGCGACAGTTATGTTCACCTAGAAGTTGCCTCTCTTTCTATCGCGAAACTTTTGCGCTTATGACTACGTTACGCCCACAGAATTCGACATATCGAGCCCATTGATTGCGGAGTATCCCATCTGTATTCATCTGTGCTTGTATGTGAAATAGAACAGACCACAAACATGCACAAAACCTACCCTTTTTCCCTAAGGGGTGGCTAGAAACTACAAAATGTCACTTGCTTCAATCCCCTGACTATTTTGGATACAACAACATTCACGCATCTTGTCAAAGACTTATATTGCACAAAAATTTGTGATTCATAGAGAATAATTGGAATGCTGCCTAGGTAAAAAAAGAAATTCCATTTAGTCCGTCAGTCAACAGTTTAAGGATGCTTAATGCCCTCCTGACCACCAATCCTGAATGTGATCTGTTTGCCGATGAATGGAGTAGAATTATGCGTGTATGTCTGATGTTTTGTGAGAAGAAGTATGCTAGGGTGTCCTCTATTGTATGTTAGTAGTTGAAATATTTTTGTATACCTACCATACCTGTTCAAATCTTTATGTTAATTAATGTAATTGGTGTTAACGTTTTAATTAACAATAAATAAATCGCAGTCAGATAATAAAAAAATATTAGAATGTATTTTTTGTTCTTATCATATTAATTTTAAAAAAACGAGCACGCCTTACCGAAACATCACAACAAAACATGTTGAAATCTCTAGTTCCTGTCACATATTGTATGGAACATTGACAGAAACTAAAGACTTGAACATGTTTTGTTGTAAATGTTTCGCCAGCGCAAACGCACAGTTACAGTAATCACATATGATGTGTAACGTCTGACATCTTGGCTGACAGTACCAACCTCTCGGCAAATGGATTGGTACCATCTGCCCTCGCGCTTCCCCGGCTTCGTGTTACACACTTTCGTCCCTTTTCACGAAATCACTCCCTCAAATTGCAGGAAAGCGAGAGGAAAGATGTTACACATAAAAAATTACTTAGAAGTAATTTCTGAACCACCACGTCACAGTCGCCTAGAGTCAAGCTCTTCTCAGCAATATTTACTCACTGATATTATGACTTACCGTGCCAACCTCGCCTTCTGCCCATCGCTCGTACGCACGCTCGTGCTTCAGCCATTCTTGATACTTGTACCACCATTCCTCCCACTTCACGTAGTCGCCTAGAGTTAACCCTGTTAACAAAACGTATGTAGTTAGAAAGGAGTCATCGTTAAATTTGTATATCTTGATATCACGACCAGGGACCGAAAACCTATCCGGGTAACCAAGAAGAAGAAACATGTTACCTCGTTTAGGTTACCGTTTTAATACCGGTTACACACAGGCGATGCCGACGGCACGTGTAAAGGCCGCCGCTCACTGGTGGCACGGCACGGCAAAGGGCATGCCTAAGGATACTGCGGCATCGCAGATTTCAATTTTATTGTCATACTATTAAGTTATATTTCTATTCGTCGCATAAATATCCTTTGCCGTGCCGTGCCGCCAGTGAGCGTCGGCCCTAAGATAGAGGTAATTTTTATTTCGGTAAGCGGTATTAATTCTGGTTGTGTTCAATTTAAGATAACCTTGAAAAATACCTGTTAAAAATATAAATGTCGTAACCGAATAAATACCCGTATTGATTGTACCGGTTTCGGTCCCTGACCACGATAGAGGTGTATTGTATATGCACATTCCGCCAGTTATGTATATTCACTTTACATGTAAATACCTAACTATACTCCATCGGTTTAGGTAGTTAAATAAAGGTAAACAAATCGTAAAAAGGGTGTTTATAGATGACACTTTCTTGTTTAAAAATACGATAAACCAAATTAAATTTATTTTAGATTTTTTCAATAGTTTCCTCTTTTATTAATAATGTATGTTAAACTTTATCATTTACTCACAAACAAAAAATTGTGCTCAAGATCTATGAAGTGTATCATAGATCTTGAGAACAATTTTTTTGTTAGATTTATTACAATAACATAATATTTTGTAGTCTATTGTAAAGAGCCCAAAGTCTAAACGTCAACGAATTATAACGTTGCTAAATTGAAGAGTACAACTGTGACGTAGCATGACAACTGAAAAGACAGGTATTACGTTTAGTTTAGGTTATTGGACAGCTGTCTCGTCACGAGGTTCTTTTTGTTTACCTTTATTTAACTACCTAAACCTGTAGAGAATAAATAACACTTAGATTACCATATGATTTACATTAATGTAAATAATTTAGGTAGTGGCG
Organism: Xanthia icteritia; assembly: GCA_949128155.2. Classification (NCBI taxonomy): domain Eukaryota; kingdom Metazoa; phylum Arthropoda; class Insecta; order Lepidoptera; family Noctuidae; genus Xanthia; species Xanthia icteritia. The sequence continues at coordinate 3,376,560 of OY855862.1, read as the reverse complement.
CGACTATTGCCATCACCCGGGCCAAAATCCAGACACCGAGTTGCTATAGACCGTGCGCGACTGTTAGTCATCGCCTAAGGTGTGAGCGATGAGACGGGGGAGATAGACAAAGGCCAAGCTAACTCAGTCTGACAATTTTGTCAGATGGTTGGTGCCTCCCCGTCCCCGCTCACATACCTGATTGGATAAACCCAATAACATTTTGCCCGACCTGGTAATAGTACTCAGGCACGATCCCATATCACAGATTAATACAGATGGGACACTCCGCAAAATCATCTTAATAAAAAGCGACTCTTGCTACGACACATTAAAGTGCAATTCAGGTCGCACAGGAGTTGCCCCTCTTTTTAACGCGTGACTATTAGATCTTCTGTCTACGTTATACTCACTGAATTGGCCCAGCAAGACGGGCCCGCCGCGTACTTGTAACCTAAACTGCGGAGTGTCCCATCTGTGCCCATATGCTCAAAAAGTTGCGCGGTCCGGCTCTGGCGTCATGTACAAGAAGCCTACGGCGTCGGAACAAATCGTGTATCTTACCTCTAAGATAGCCCCGCTTCTTGTAGTAATCATATCTGACACGCACGTCGTCCCAAGATGGCAGCCCGGCCGGTGCGGCGAGCAGTAGTTCTTCGGGATAGCTGCCTGCCGCTACGCCTTCTAACGTCCTGTAGAGCAGATGATTTGTTAAATGACAACAGCTTAAGGGGGATGCGCTAAGGCAGCCCACGAAATACAAATTTTCTTACGTTTTTTTGCAATTTGCAAGTCAGTATTAGGTTGTATGTTAATTAAAATATGATTCGCGGCGATAACAAATATGGCTTTACAGAATTATAATCATTAGAGTCTGCAATACAACTCCATAAGTTAGAGTAATCCTCAAATGTCATGATTTCATGTAACAGTCATTCAATAGGACTATATCAAACTTAGAAAGTTGTATTGATGATTTTAATTCTATAAATAAACATTTTATACGGTCGCGAATCATATTTAGATCAACATACACACACCAAACTCATTCTCTTCAAACCACCTGAGCACCTACTGAGCCTCCTCCTGATTGAGCTTTCCCTATAAATCCTTGTATCATGTGAACTTCGAAAGAAGAATATTATCTACATAACATAACATCACGCCTGTATTTCCCCAAAGGGTTAGGCAGAGGCGTACCTATAGTACCCCCACATTTCGCCAGTTATGTTTAAGTCCCATGTAATAGGGGGTGAGCCTCTTGCCATCAATCGGGCACAAATCCAGACACCGGGCTGCTACTGAGAAATAGAGCAACACTGCCCGACCCGGGAATCGAACCCAGCTGGAGCTCATGCTCGGCAGTAGCACTTGCGACCACTAGACCAACGAGGCAGTCAGAATATTATCTAATAGGTATCTAATCATCCTCGTAACGGATATAATTGAGCTTCGCAGATCTTCCTCCGTCTACTTCGCGCCGGTGTTTCAAAATTATTTAAGTCGAAATCCATATTTACTAAGGCACGTCTCGATAATAGTAACAAAATTACCTCGAAGCACACATTATTTGCATTGAATCGATCAGCTGATTCAAATAAAATCCGCCATCTTGCCTCTTAGCATCCTCTCAACAGTGGACCGGTCGTGTTTAATTTTGACAGCTACTAATCAATTGCTTAGCGACCTCTTAGCGCTAAATAGCGTTTATGAATAAGAATTTTGCTAATCAATTGCTAAGCAATTGATTAAAATTTAAGAGGCATTTATAAATAAGACTGTTAATTCTTACAATTTCTAATTTCCCTATAATGGGAAGTGATTTCTCTCAAGCTCATACCTTGTGTCTGGAGTTCACGCTAATCATACCATTGGTCTCTGAGGCTGACAGCATGGCCGACTCCAGTCCTGGAGAGTCGGCCACTTAAGTGTCTTGTGGGGGCGCTTTTGAGTGACTGTACTACAGTCACTCAAAGGCGATCAAAACTAGAAGATGCAATAATAGCCGAACAAACGAAAAAAGAAAAATCATACTACTGTGATGTATGTCAAAGTAGTTTTAGTGAAAAAAAACATTTAACAGAACATATTCGTATACAAACTGGTGAAAAACCATATAAGTGTGATGTATGTCTACATAGTTTTCGTCGAAACATTCATTTAACACAACATATCCGTATACACTTTGGTGAAAACTTTAAAGTGTGATGTATGTCTACGTAGTTTTAGTCAAAATACTCGTTTAACACAACATATTCGTATACACACTGGTGAAAAACCTTATAAGTGTGATGTATGTCTACATAGTTTTAGTGAGAAGGGTAATTTAACAAGACATATTCTTAAACACACTGGTGAAAATCCTTTAAATTGATGTATGTCAGCGTAGCTTTAGTTTCAAGGTTGATTTAACTAACCATATTCGAATAGGTTATAGGAAAAGTTTAACCAACTGCTGGCCGCACCTAGGTGTAGCCGGCTAAAACTAGGTATAGCCGCGCTTCGGGTTGTAGCCGTTACATATACATTTTTTTTTAAAAACCTGTCGATCCGAAAGGGGCACATAGGTACCTCAATAACATTACCAAAAAGTATTTTGCTTAGCTTGAATTATAGCATGTTTTTTTTAATTTCAATAATAATGAATAAAAAGCTGTTGACTGTTGTTGTTGTCTCTACTAGACACCCGCTAAACGACGGCCGCCCGCGCTCCATGTAATAACCCGGTAAAATTCTCCATTTACAGCCGCCAGCACATCAACCTGCTACAATCTGTCAAATTTCTTTAATAGATTTTCAACTTTATCACTAAAGCATTCTACCTAGTCTACCTAGGTCTGTTCGTTCAGCAGAATAAATGCGATATATGGTGGTTTAATTTTGGTACATAAGGATACTGTGAGCCTATCTGTTGAGCGGACAGTTGAAATAGCCTGAACATGTGTACAGAGCTACAGACCCCCTCCAGGATCGTGTGACTGCTTTGAAAAGGTAATGGATGAAGTAATGCGGTGATTATAATGTTTATTTATTAGGTTCGTAATTAGATGTAAGGGTTATCTGTACTAGCTCGTCATTATATCTTCCATCTTAATTCTCCATCGAGGCAATACAGGCACTTTTGACTAAATATCAACTATATGTTCAGTTTCTTTGAAGAGTCTCCAAAAATTCCCGAACAGAGTAACTATCTTGCCCATTCTTATCCATACGAAACTACCTTTTGAAAGATTGGGATACGAATGTTCCAAAAAATACGGAAATTGGTACTCAGATCTTTCGCCAACGTCCATTGTGCCTGTGTTGTGTATGTGTAGTCTCCCGCAGCGATATGGAAGTCCAGGAGATAGTGTGGTTCAGCTTGCTGGTAAACTCCTCAATGAGTGAAGTAAGAGATAGTATATAGCCCAACGGTTGAAGCCCTGACTGGCAACCGTACCAATTTCTTGGTTCAAAGCGCTTCAGAAAGGATTACAAAAAGGATGCATAATAAAAAACAAATAAAGATTTAGCTGAATTTATATAAATAAAACATATGTATAATTAAAACTTGAATCTCCTATATCTAATAATGATAAAATATTCGAAGAGACATTTATTCTAGTGGCCAAAATGTCACGCACTGATTGCATCAGGAGCGCGCGTCTGTCGTTGTAATTTAAACCTTATTTCAATGTACACAAGTCACATGACGCACGCTCCTGGTTTACAACGACTATACTTTTTCTGTACCTTGATACATCGGCTTTTCATTTACAAACTTTATCTTGCATTGTCAATGTTCACAGATTGTTATTATTAAGTGCGTGACAATCGTTAAATAGCGCTATATGAACAGTAAATATCGTTTTCCTAACAGTTTTGTGTATTCTAGGTCTAGGAGGCGCAAGCACTATTGCAGAGCGTGAGGGCCTGGGTTCGATTCCCAGGTCGGGCAGTGTTATTGGGTTTTAGGAGCAGCTTGTGCCCGGTTGATGGCAATAGGCTCGCCCCCTATTACATGGGATTTAAACAAAATCACATAATCAACATAATCTTCCCCAGAGATCTTCGTGTTTGGAATGGGCGACTAGCTTCAACTTTCTGACTAACTGACCGACTCTTTGACAGTTCAAAAGTGCCTGTAAATGGTTTGCTTTGAGTTTGGCCGGATATATGTTCATACAGACCATAACATAACTAGGTAAACATCCACTGCTGATCCAATAATCGTTTTTACTTTAAGACTACGATAAACACTGTTCGCATAACGCCCGCCTTATATTTAGTTGCATGACAATTTTAATGTTAAAGTAATACAATAAACTACATAATATTTGACGAATCTACCATACATTCATATTACATTGACATTTAATGTTGAAACTGTAGCTGTTGGTCGCGCATGCGCAATGGAGAGGAAGGATCCATTTTGTTTTACCTGTCAACCCGCACTGTGTCCGCGTGCTGGAACACGTCCCACTCCCTCTCACAGAGAGGAGGAATGTGTTCCAGCAGTGACAACGTCATAGGCTGATTATGCTTATGATAGATGTCAATCAAACCTTGTTTAGGTCGCCTTAAGTACAATATAGCCTAGTTGGGGTGACCATTTCTGTCTTATCACGAAACTTGCGGGTCTCTGGATGTATTAAAGCCCTCTGGCCAACCCTGCGGGGAGTACAGGCGTGATGTTGCGTTACTATAGTTTGACCGAAACTGCTGTACCGCGCCTTACCCCTCGGCCACGACATCACCGCTCGCGCGACCTGCGTCTTGTTAGAAGTTATTTGGAGCGTGTGATGATTCGCCGCGGTGCGACTTGCGGAGAGAGCGGCGTGGGAACATTCGACCGTTGCCCCGTGCCGCAAGACTCACCGCTCTATGTCGTGGCTCTGGCCTTAGGGTTGTGCGCGACGGTACGGGGGGCAGTGCAGGCCGCTCATTCTTCGACGCTCACGGCGTCCCGCGGGTCATCCATCAACACTGCCCCCACCTCGCCAGGCATTCCTAAGGCGCGGTACAGCGGTGTCGGTCAAACTATAATAATATAAGCTCTCTTTCCATTATGCGCGACCAACAATTACAGTCTTCATATTTATATTAGACACGTAATAATAAACGGTATACAAAGTGTACAGCTGTGATAATATAAACTATATTGCTCTGTACTACTACCGCCACTGAGTTTACATGTTACATCTCTGCCTATACCTTTAGAGGAATGGCATGGCGGTTATAACACTACCATTGTTGTCATCTAGTTTGATAAGCCATTTCATTTACGAACAGTCGATAACTGTATGGTATGGTTTCGAGAATACCATGTTCGTGACACCAAAGAATTTCTATCAATACTTTAGAAGAGAATCGCTTTTGAATCATGCGTAAATGTAAGATATTTATGCTCGTGTGAGTACGTGAATGTACATGTAAGTGTCGTTATTTGAATGCGGACAGATGAACAAGATGGCTGCTGAAACTAGATGACTGCTACATAAGTCTTGTGTATTGTTTTTATTAGACATACAATCACATACAACAAACACTACTATGTTAATAACTATTAATAATTATGTTCTCAAGTGTTAAATAAATATAATAATGATATTGTACTTTAAAAGACATGTTAATATAATATAAGGTTTATACAACATTGTATTTCTTGGGAAACCCCTTCATTTTACATTAAAGAACTGCTACAGATGAATACAAATGGTTCACTCCGCAAAATCATTTAAATAAAATCGATTCTTGCTACGACACAATAAAGTGCAATTCAGCAACACATTTTCGTAAACGATTACGACAAATCTGTTTCACTTTGACAGTTCAACAACATTCATTGCGTTATTTACGTTGTTGAGCAGATTTTTGTCTCGAACTTATGAAGCAACGGATTCGGAGCAATCTGTTTCAAAACGATTCAGATTCTGAGTGATTGTGTATTACGCAATTAGGGTACAGGTTGCACAGCGCTAATTACCTACTTTATATTTACCTAGAGTCGTCTCTGTTTCTATCGCGTAACTCATATCTTCTGACTACGTTACACTTACTGAATTAGCCCGACAAGACGGGCCCGCCGCGTACTTGTATCTTCATACCTAAAATGCGGAGTGAACCATCTGTATTCATCTGTAGTACTTGCCCTAGAAATGTCGAGCTATCAGGCGTTATGTCCTAGGTTCTATGCCCGAGTGAAGCAGCGTTTAGAGGACGCATTGCATCTCTGTAATTGCAATAGGGTAGACCCCTATTAGATAGATCCTAACATTGGCAAAATTGATTAGTAAAAATAAAGAATATATAACTTAATTTTTCGATTTTTCTTTCTCTAAATAAAAAGTATGTGTTACATACATAGTAACATAATTATAGTTTTTTATTTTTATATACAATATAAGCCATCATACTCCAAAGTAAATAATGTACATTTAAAGTGACTCCTAGACTATGTATACTAAATAATAGTTCAAGAGTCAGTTCTATTTTAAGATTTTAATAAAATTACCAACTTATATTACATTTTAAGTAAATTATTTTGATCGTTAGTACAGTTTTAAAATACTGTTTTTACATATGTATTTCTATTTAGCCTTTTCCCAACAACGAGGGTCAGCTTCTATTCTACCCAGATGCATCTGAAAATCAGTATTATACATGGAGCGGCTGTCATCTGACCTCCAGAACATTACTGGGGTATACCGATCCAATTAACTGGCTTCTGAATACCATCATATGACAAACGACCGTGATGGCCACCCATCCACAATCAGACCGCGTCAAGCGCAGCTTAACCTCGCAGATATAGTTGTGAAATGGCTAGACAGATTAAATATGTTCTTGATTTAAGATAATAATATTAAAATCGACTATAACTACGTATTAAGAACTAGTATAGGTCGTATTAGTATAATATACTTTTATAATGATTACATAGAAGTGTAGTAAAGGTATATCTAGTTGAAATTATATCTAACATATAATGCAGTACAATAATGCGACTGAAATAAGAATATGAGCGATTGTCCGCCACCTGTGACGTCACTATAAATAAGCAGCGTTCTAAAAATTACAATATGCCAATACTCATCAGTGAGTCTGGTTGTTCTTATTCCAATCGCAAACGTAGTACAGAAAACTTTACGTTTTGTCAAAACGTACAATCCTGTAGAACATTATTTTTATGTATCTGTTACGGTTTAGTCAGCGCACGCCATGTAGTGCGCGTTGACAAAACGTACTTTTTTTTTCAATCCGCCTCTTTCCGTTCATTTTACAACTAACATCTTTCCTGTATAATTTTTCATCACTCGTTTTCTTTTTAATTTTCATAAATAACTCTATCCATTATTAGACGTTTCATATTAATAACTAAATTACAATTAAACATCCCTACATATTACAATGTTGAGTTCAAATATACAGACTGCATTTAGACCTTGAACTAACATCGCGAAGAGGCAGATAATTTAGTCCTTTATTCCAACAACTAGTAAGCTGATGAAGCCGTCAGTCCTGCGCCTGATCTCTCCCCAGTCATGTCGCGTTGCCACGACCAGGAGGCTCCCTCTGGCTCGATGAGGGAAGAGGGAGGGCACCTGTGCGTTGGTGGCTAATGTCAGTTGAGATTGGCCGCTATGACCTAGATGCGGTCTGTATATAAAACTCATAGCTTCTTACACCCTATCTGGAACAAATCCTAACTCACTGATCTTGCTAGTCATTATGACACCAAAAGATTTTGTTCATTAATCTGATCGGCATGTTTTCATTACATTTGACGATAAATATCATGCAAATGCCGTCTATTTTGTTTCCATTAATTTCTCATCCCCACAATTTATTTAAAATCGTCCGTTCACGCGCGAATCTTTCACAATGGATGGTTATTTTGATCACGAATCCTTCATTCGCGCCAACAATTTGTATTCGATCCTTTTTCAAACTATCTGGATTTCTTTCGAGACATTGATTTAATAGATATATGGTACTACTTAACTAATACATTTATTCACAGTAATCAATATGGTTTGATTTTTTTAGATATTTATTTCCCCTTTTTTACACAGATTCCACAGAAACATAATTTGATTATTGTAAAACAGTTTTTTTTTTAAATGATTATAGAACATACATATCATCCATGATAGTACACGGTAGCCAGTCAGCAAAGTCAGTCAGTAACGTTGCTGACTGTCCAGGGTGCGCTAGACGTACGTACCATCAAAGGGGTTCATAAATAACCAAGAAAGGACTATTCCTCCTTGCAGCGCTCGGCGGATATAGAACCGGGCCGGTAACAGATGTTGTCCAGATGTGGTCATCGTGTTTACGGGATTTTGTTTTCAAACTGGTTAGATCTGAACTGCTTTGATGGTACGTATCGTCACTCTTGTGCTATTCGCCATTTTGCGCAACTTCAAAGATAAAGTCGCGTTCTATATATTAGAATACCATCTTTTGCCTGCGTGGAGTCGGCATTATTATATGTGTTAAGTCGACAGTCGAGGCACAAATAACTAAGTTTTGCGCCGTATCTTGGATAAGAGTTGCGTTCTAAAAATTAGAATTTAGCTAACTCATCAAAGTCGTTATGCGGACATTAAAACTAAGTTACACTGAAATTGTCCATGTTTGACAGTCGAGGATTCTAAAGCATTTGATTAGCCATTGAAAGTAGTCGGTTTGATTGTTTCTTTTTGCTTACTTGTCACTATTAAAGTCGCGTTTGGCCAACGTCTATAGTGTTCTTTATGAACTATTTCCCCACTATGTACCGAGTAATTAAGTTCTCATTTTGCGAAGATTGGTTTTTGGGATGCACATAGTGTCACAGAACCACTGTTAGACTCATCACTGTTCAAAGGAATCGAATTTGATCACTATACTTATTCACTTTAGGTATAAAAATATAAATTTATGTTGTGTTGTCGAATTTGTTGAGAGTTTACTTAAAAACAGATTGTTTTTGCACTGTATAGTGTTTTCGTTCGACGTTCCGACATATTCCTCACCACAAGGCACTGCAATCGGGTACAATCACGTATTTTCCCAGCACAGCGTCCCACGTATGAGCCTGCATGGCACATCACACATCACAGTGTCCTTTTTTTTACAAAGTTTGTATCACTCCACACTGCCAGATATTTCCGGATATAAGCGTCCAACGTATCACTGCGTATAATAAACTAAAGCACTAAAACGAGTCAGTCTCCACCGCTCCGGCTAGCCGGCGCCCAGGCCGGGCGGGGCCCCCGCCGCCAGGTCCACGCACAGGACGGCGGCGGGGGCGGCGCGCCCTCAGCTGCGGCGGTGGCGCCCGCCGCGCCGCCGGCGCTCGCGCCGCACCTGCGCACGGGAGGTGAGGGGCTGGTGTCGTCACAGGGCACCGCAGATGGGGCACTCCGCGAAATCATTTCAATAAAAAGCGACTCTCGCTACGACACAATTAAGTACAATTCAGGTCGCGCAGCGCTAATTAGCGACAGTTATGTTCACCTAGAAGTTGCCTCTCTTTCTATCGCGAAACTTTTGCGCTTATGACTACGTTACGCCCACAGAATTCGACATATCGAGCCCATTGATTGCGGAGTATCCCATCTGTATTCATCTGTGCTTGTATGTGAAATAGAACAGACCACAAACATGCACAAAACCTACCCTTTTTCCCTAAGGGGTGGCTAGAAACTACAAAATGTCACTTGCTTCAATCCCCTGACTATTTTGGATACAACAACATTCACGCATCTTGTCAAAGACTTATATTGCACAAAAATTTGTGATTCATAGAGAATAATTGGAATGCTGCCTAGGTAAAAAAAGAAATTCCATTTAGTCCGTCAGTCAACAGTTTAAGGATGCTTAATGCCCTCCTGACCACCAATCCTGAATGTGATCTGTTTGCCGATGAATGGAGTAGAATTATGCGTGTATGTCTGATGTTTTGTGAGAAGAAGTATGCTAGGGTGTCCTCTATTGTATGTTAGTAGTTGAAATATTTTTGTATACCTACCATACCTGTTCAAATCTTTATGTTAATTAATGTAATTGGTGTTAACGTTTTAATTAACAATAAATAAATCGCAGTCAGATAATAAAAAAATATTAGAATGTATTTTTTGTTCTTATCATATTAATTTTAAAAAAACGAGCACGCCTTACCGAAACATCACAACAAAACATGTTGAAATCTCTAGTTCCTGTCACATATTGTATGGAACATTGACAGAAACTAAAGACTTGAACATGTTTTGTTGTAAATGTTTCGCCAGCGCAAACGCACAGTTACAGTAATCACATATGATGTGTAACGTCTGACATCTTGGCTGACAGTACCAACCTCTCGGCAAATGGATTGGTACCATCTGCCCTCGCGCTTCCCCGGCTTCGTGTTACACACTTTCGTCCCTTTTCACGAAATCACTCCCTCAAATTGCAGGAAAGCGAGAGGAAAGATGTTACACATAAAAAATTACTTAGAAGTAATTTCTGAACCACCACGTCACAGTCGCCTAGAGTCAAGCTCTTCTCAGCAATATTTACTCACTGATATTATGACTTACCGTGCCAACCTCGCCTTCTGCCCATCGCTCGTACGCACGCTCGTGCTTCAGCCATTCTTGATACTTGTACCACCATTCCTCCCACTTCACGTAGTCGCCTAGAGTTAACCCTGTTAACAAAACGTATGTAGTTAGAAAGGAGTCATCGTTAAATTTGTATATCTTGATATCACGACCAGGGACCGAAAACCTATCCGGGTAACCAAGAAGAAGAAACATGTTACCTCGTTTAGGTTACCGTTTTAATACCGGTTACACACAGGCGATGCCGACGGCACGTGTAAAGGCCGCCGCTCACTGGTGGCACGGCACGGCAAAGGGCATGCCTAAGGATACTGCGGCATCGCAGATTTCAATTTTATTGTCATACTATTAAGTTATATTTCTATTCGTCGCATAAATATCCTTTGCCGTGCCGTGCCGCCAGTGAGCGTCGGCCCTAAGATAGAGGTAATTTTTATTTCGGTAAGCGGTATTAATTCTGGTTGTGTTCAATTTAAGATAACCTTGAAAAATACCTGTTAAAAATATAAATGTCGTAACCGAATAAATACCCGTATTGATTGTACCGGTTTCGGTCCCTGACCACGATAGAGGTGTATTGTATATGCACATTCCGCCAGTTATGTATATTCACTTTACATGTAAATACCTAACTATACTCCATCGGTTTAGGTAGTTAAATAAAGGTAAACAAATCGTAAAAAGGGTGTTTATAGATGACACTTTCTTGTTTAAAAATACGATAAACCAAATTAAATTTATTTTAGATTTTTTCAATAGTTTCCTCTTTTATTAATAATGTATGTTAAACTTTATCATTTACTCACAAACAAAAAATTGTGCTCAAGATCTATGAAGTGTATCATAGATCTTGAGAACAATTTTTTTGTTAGATTTATTACAATAACATAATATTTTGTAGTCTATTGTAAAGAGCCCAAAGTCTAAACGTCAACGAATTATAACGTTGCTAAATTGAAGAGTACAACTGTGACGTAGCATGACAACTGAAAAGACAGGTATTACGTTTAGTTTAGGTTATTGGACAGCTGTCTCGTCACGAGGTTCTTTTTGTTTACCTTTATTTAACTACCTAAACCTGTAGAGAATAAATAACACTTAGATTACCATATGATTTACATTAATGTAAATAATTTAGGTAGTGGCGCGACTATTGCCATCACCCGGGCCAAAATCCAGACACCGAGTTGCTATAGACCGTGCGCGACTGTTAGTCATCGCCTAAGGTGTGAGCGATGAGACGGGGGAGATAGACAAAGGCCAAGCTAACTCAGTCTGACAATTTTGTCAGATGGTTGGTGCCTCCCCGTCCCCGCTCACATACCTGATTGGACAAACCCAATAACATTTTGCCCGACCTGGTAATAGTACTCAGGCACGATCCCATATCACAGATTAATACAGATGGGACACTCCGCAAAATCATCTTAATAAAAAGCGACTCTTGCTACGACACATTAAAGTGCAATTCAGGTCGCACAGGAGTTGCCCCTCTTTTTAACGCGTGACTATTAGATCTTCTGTCTACGTTATACTCACTGAATTGGCCCAGCAAGACGGGCCCGCCGCGTACTTGTAACCTAAACTGCGGAGTGTCCCATCTGTGCCCATATGCTCAAAAAGTTGCGCGGTCCGGCTCTGGCGTCATGTACAAGAAGCCTACGGCGTCGGAACAAATCGTGTATCTTACCTCTAAGATAGCCCCGCTTCTTGTAGTAATCATATCTGACACGCACGTCGTCCCAAGATGGCAGCCCGGCCGGTGCGGCGAGCAGTAGTTCTTCGGGATAGCTGCCTGCCGCTACGCCTTCTAACGTCCTGTAGAGCAGATGATTTGTTAAATGACAACAGCTTAAGGGGGATGCGCTAAGGCAGCCCACGAAATACAAATTTTCTTACGTTTTTTTGCAATTTGCAAGTCAGTATTAGGTTGTATGTTAATTAAAATATGATTCGCGGCGATAACAAATATGGCTTTACAGAATTATAATCATTAGAGTCTGCAATACAACTCCATAAGTTAGAGTAATCCTCAAATGTCATGATTTCATGTAACAGTCATTCAATAGGACTATATCAAACTTAGAAAGTTGTATTGATGATTTTAATTCTATAAATAAACATTTTATACGGTCGCGAATCATATTTAGATCAACATACACACACCAAACTCATTCTCTTCAAACCACCTGAGCACCTACTGAGCCTCCTCCTGATTGAGCTTTCCCTATAAATCCTTGTATCATGTGAACTTCGAAAGAAGAATATTATCTACATAACATAACATCACGCCTGTATTTCCCCAAAGGGTTAGGCAGAGGCGTACCTATAGTACCCCCACATTTCGCCAGTTATGTTTAAGTCCCATGTAATAGGGGGTGAGCCTCTTGCCATCAATCGGGCACAAATCCAGACACCGGGCTGCTACTGAGAAATAGAGCAACACTGCCCGACCCGGGAATCGAACCCAGCTGGAGCTCATGCTCGGCAGTAGCACTTGCGACCACTAGACCAACGAGGCAGTCAGAATATTATCTAATAGGTATCTAATCATCCTCGTAACGGATATAATTGAGCTTCGCAGATCTTCCTCCGTCTACTTCGCGCCGGTGTTTCAAAATTATTTAAGTCGAAATCCATATTTACTAAGGCACGTCTCGATAATAGTAACAAAATTACCTCGAAGCACACATTATTTGCATTGAATCGATCAGCTGATTCAAATAAAATCCGCCATCTTGCCTCTTAGCATCCTCTCAACAGTGGACCGGTCGTGTTTAATTTTGACAGCTACTAATCAATTGCTTAGCGACCTCTTAGCGCTAAATAGCGTTTATGAATAAGAATTTTGCTAATCAATTGCTAAGCAATTGATTAAAATTTAAGAGGCATTTATAAATAAGACTGTTAATTCTTACAATTTCTAATTTCCCTATAATGGGAAGTGATTTCTCTCAAGTTCATACCTTGTGTCTGGAGTTCACGCTAATCATACCATTGGTCTCTGAGGCTGACAGCATGGCCGACTCCAGTCCTGGAGAGTCGGCCACTTAAGTGTCTTGTGGGGGCGCTTTTGAGTGACTGTACTACAGTCACTCAAAGGCGATCAAAACTAGAAGATGCAATAATAGCCGAACAAACGAAAAAAGAAAAATCATACTACTGTGATGTATGTCAAAGTAGTTTTAGTGAAAAAAAACATTTAACAGAACATATTCGTATACAAACTGGTGAAAAACCATATAAGTGTGATGTATGTCTACATAGTTTTCGTCGAAACATTCATTTAACACAACATATCCGTATACACTTTGGTGAAAACTTTAAAGTGTGATGTATGTCTACGTAGTTTTAGTCAAAATACTCGTTTAACACAACATATTCGTATACACACTGGTGAAAAACCTTATAAGTGTGATGTATGTCTACATAGTTTTAGTGAGAAGGGTAATTTAACAAGACATATTCTTAAACACACTGGTGAAAATCCTTTAAATTGATGTATGTCAGCGTAGCTTTAGTTTCAAGGTTGATTTAACTAACCATATTCGAATAGGTTATAGGAAAAGTTTAACCAACTGCTGGCCGCACCTAGGTGTAGCCGGCTAAAACTAGGTATAGCCGCGCTTCGGGTTGTAGCCGTTACATATACATTTTTTTTTAAAAACCTGTCGATCCGAAAGGGGCACATAGGTACCTCAATAACATTACCAAAAAGTATTTTGCTTAGCTTGAATTATAGCATGTTTTTTTTAATTTCAATAATAATGAATAAAAAGCTGTTGACTGTTGTTGTTGTCTCTACTAGACACCCGCTAAACGACGGCCGCCCGCGCTCCATGTAATAACCCGGTAAAATTCTCCATTTACAGCCGCCAGCACATCAACCTGCTACAATCTGTCAAATTTCTTTAATAGATTTTCAACTTTATCACTAAAGCATTCTACCTAGTCTACCTAGGTCTGTTCGTTCAGCAGAATAAATGCGATATATGGTGGTTTAATTTTGGTACATAAGGATACTGTGAGCCTATCTGTTGAGCGGACAGTTGAAATAGCCTGAACATGTGTACAGAGCTACAGACCCCCTCCAGGATCGTGTGACTGCTTTGAAAAGGTAATGGATGAAGTAATGCGGTGATTATAATGTTTATTTATTAGGTTCGTAATTAGATGTAAGGGTTATCTGTACTAGCTCGTCATTATATCTTCCATCTTAATTCTCCATCGAGGCAATACAGGCACTTTTGACTAAATATCAACTATATGTTCAGTTTCTTTGAAGAGTCTCCAAAAATTCCCGAACAGAGTAACTATCTTGCCCATTCTTATCCATACGAAACTACCTTTTGAAAGATTGGGATACGAATGTTCCAAAAAATACGGAAATTGGTACTCAGATCTTTCGCCAACGTCCATTGTGCCTGTGTTGTGTATGTGTAGTCTCCCGCAGCGATATGGAAGTCCAGGAGATAGTGTGGTTCAGCTTGCTGGTAAACTCCTCAATGAGTGAAGTAAGAGATAGTATATAGCCCAACGGTTGAAGCCCTGACTGGCAACCGTACCAATTTCTTGGTTCAAAGCGCTTCAGAAAGGATTACAAAAAGGATGCATAATAAAAAACAAATAAAGATTTAGCTGAATTTATATAAATAAAACATATGTATAATTAAAACTTGAATCTCCTATATCTAATAATGATAAAATATTCGAAGAGACATTTATTCTAGTGGCCAAAATGTCACGCACTGATTGCATCAGGAGCGCGCGTCTGTCGTTGTAATTTAAACCTTATTTCAATGTACACAAGTCACATGACGCACGCTCCTGGTTTACAACGACTATACTTTTTCTGTACCTTGATACATCGGCTTTTCATTTACAAACTTTATCTTGCATTGTCAATGTTCACAGATTGTTATTATTAAGTGCGTGACAATCGTTAAATAGCGCTATATGAACAGTAAATATCGTTTTCCTAACAGTTTTGTGTATTCTAGGTCTAGGAGGCGCAAGCACTATTGCAGAGCGTGAGGGCCTGGGTTCGATTCCCAGGTCGGGCAGTGTTATTGGGTTTTAGGAGCAGCTTGTGCCCGGTTGATGGCAATAGGCTCGCCCCCTATTACATGGGATTTAAACAAAATCACATAATCAACATAATCTTCCCCAGAGATCTTCGTGTTTGGAATGGGCGACTAGCTTCAACTTTCTGACTAACTGACCGACTCTTTGACAGTTCAAAAGTGCCTGTAAATGGTTTGCTTTGAGTTTGGCCGGATATATGTTCATACAGACCATAACATAACTAGGTAAACATCCACTGCTGATCCAATAATCGTTTTTACTTTAAGACTACGATAAACACTGTTCGCATAACGCCCGCCTTATATTTAGTTGCATGACAATTTTAATGTTAAAGTAATACAATAAACTACATAATATTTGACGAATCTACCATACATTCATATTACATTGACATTTAATGTTGAAACTGTAGCTGTTGGTCGCGCATGCGCAATGGAGAGGAAGGATCCATTTTGTTTTACCTGTCAACCCGCACTGTGTCCGCGTGCTGGAACACGTCCCACTCCCTCTCACAGAGAGGAGGAATGTGTTCCAGCAGTGACAACGTCATAGGCTGATTATGCTTATGATAGATGTCAATCAAACCTTGTTTAGGTCGCCTTAAGTACAATATAGCCTAGTTGGGGTGACCATTTCTGTCTTATCACGAAACTTGCGGGTCTCTGGATGTATTAAAGCCCTCTGGCCAACCCTGCGGGGAGTACAGGCGTGATGTTGCGTTACTATAGTTTGACCGAAACTGCTGTACCGCGCCTTACCCCTCGGCCACGACATCACCGCTCGCGCGACCTGCGTCTTGTTAGAAGTTATTTGGAGCGTGTGATGATTCGCCGCGGTGCGACTTGCGGAGAGAGCGGCGTGGGAACATTCGACCGTTGCCCCGTGCCGCAAGACTCACCGCTCTATGTCGTGGCTCTGGCCTTAGGGTTGTGCGCGACGGTACGGGGGGCAGTGCAGGCCGCTCATTCTTCGACGCTCACGGCGTCCCGCGGGTCATCCATCAACACTGCCCCCACCTCGCCAGGCATTCCTAAGGCGCGGTACAGCGGTGTCGGTCAAACTATAATAATATAAGCTCTCTTTCCATTATGCGCGACCAACAATTACAGTCTTCATATTTATATTAGACACGTAATAATAAACGGTATACAAAGTGTACAGCTGTGATAATATAAACTATATTGCTCTGTACTACTACCGCCACTGAGTTTACATGTTACATCTCTGCCTATACCTTTAGAGGAATGGCATGGCGGTTATAACACTACCATTGTTGTCATCTAGTTTGATAAGCCATTTCATTTACGAACAGTCGATAACTGTATGGTATGGTTTCGAGAATACCATGTTCGTGACACCAAAGAATTTCTATCAATACTTTAGAAGAGAATCGCTTTTGAATCATGCGTAAATGTAAGATATATATGCTCGTGTGAGTACGTGAATGTACATGTAAGTATCGCTATTTGAATGCGGACAGATGAACAAGATGGCTGCTGAAACTAGATGACTGCTACAAAAGTGTATTGTTTTTATTAGACATACAATCACATACAACAAACACTACTATGTTAATAACTATTAATAATTATGTTCTCAAGTGTTAAATAAATATAATAATGATATTGTACTTTAAAAGACATGTTAATATAATATAAGGTTTATACAACATTGTATTTCTTGGGAAACCATTTTATATTAAAGTACTGCTACAGATGAATACAGATGGACTCTTGCTACGACACAATAAAGTGCAATTCAGCTACACATTTTCGTAAACGATTACGACAAATCTGTTTCACTTTGACAGTTCAACAACATTCATTGCGTTATTTACGTTGTTGAGCAGATTTTTGTCTCGAACTTATGAAGCAACGGATTCGGAGCAATCTGTTTCAAAACGATTCAGATTCTGAGTGATCGTGTATTACGCAATTAGGGTACAGGTTGCACAGCGCTAATTACCTACTTTATATTCACCTAGAGTCGACTCTGTTTTTATCGCGTAACTCATATCTTCTGACTACGTTACACTTACTGAATTAGCCCGACAAGACGGGCCCGCCGCGTACTTGTATCTTCATACCTAAAATGCGGAGTAACCATCTGTATTCATCTGTAGTACTTGCCCTAGAAATGTCGAGCTATCAGACGTTATGTACTAGGTTCTATGCCCGAGTGAAGCAGCGTTTAGAGGACGCATTGCATCTCTGTAATTGCAATAGGGTAGACCCCTATTAGATAGATCCTAATATCGGCAAAATTGATTAGTAAAAATAAAGAATATATAACTTAATTTTTCGATTTTTCTTTCTCTAAATAAAAAGTATGTGTTACATACATAGTAACATAATTATAGTTTTTTATTTTTATATACAATATAAGCCATCATACTCCAAAGTAAATAATGTACATTTAAAGTGACTCCTAGACTATGTATACTAAATAATAGTTCAAGAGTCAGTTCTATTTTAAGATTTTAATAAAATTACCAACTTATATTACATTTTAAGTAAATTATTTTGATCGTTAGTACAGTTTTAAAATACTGTTTTTACATATGCATTTCTATCTAGCCAACAACGAGGGTCAGCTTCTATTCTACCCAGATGCATCTTCATATCAGTATTTTACATGGAGCGGCTGTCATCTGACCTCCAGAACATTACTGGGGTACACCGATCCGATTTTCTGGCTTCTGAATACCATCATATGACAAACGACCGTGATGGCCACCCATCCACAAATTGACCGCGTCACGCGCAGCTAAACCTCGCAGATATAGTTGTGAAATGGCTAGACAGATTAAATATGTTCTTGATTTAAGATAATAATATTAAAATCGACTATAACTACGTATTAAGAACTAGTATAGGTCGTATTAGTATAATATACTTTTATAATGATTACATAGAAGTGTAGTAAAGGTATATCTAGTTGAAATTATATCTAACATATAATGCAGTACAATAATGCGACTGAAATAAGAATATGAGCGATTGTCCGCCACCTGTGACGTCACTATAAATAAGCAGCGTTCTAAAAATTACAATATGCCAATACTCATCAGTGAGTCTGGTTGTTCTTATTCCAATCGCAAACGTAGTACAGAAAACTTTACGTTTTGTCAAAACGTACAATCCTGTAGAACATTATTTTTATGTATCTGTTACGGTTTAGTCAGCGCACGCCATGTAGTGCGCGTTGACAAAACGTACTTTTTTTTTCAATCCGCCTCTTTCCGTTCATTTTACAACTAACATCTTTCCTGTATAATTTTTCATCACTCGTTTTCTTTTTAATTTTCATAAATAACTCTATCCATTATTAGACATTTCATATTAATAACTAAATTACAATTAAACATCCCTACATATTACAATGTTGAGTTCAAATATACAGACTGCATTTAGACCTTGAACTAACATCGCGAAGAGGCAGATAATTTAGTCCTTTATTCCAACAACTAGTACGCTGATGAAGCCGTCAGTCCTGCGCCTGATCTCTCCCCAGTCATGTCGCGTTGCCACGACCAGGAGGCTCCCTCTGGCTCGATGAGGGAAGAGGGAGTGCACCTGTGCGTCGGTGGCTAATGTCAGTTGAGATTGGCCGCTATGACCTAGATGCGGTCTGTATATAAAACTCATAGCTTCTTACACCCTATCTGGAACAACTCCTAACTCACTGATCTTGCTAGTCATTATGACACCAAAAGATTTTGTTCATTAATCTGATCGGCATGTTTTCATTACATTTGACGATAAATATCATGCAAATGCCGTCTATTTTGTTTCCATTAATTTCTCATCCCCACAATTTATTTAAAATCGTCCGTTCACGCGCGAATCTTTCACAATGGATGGTTATTTTGATCACGAATCCTTCATTCGCGCCAACAATATGTATTCGATCCTTTTTCAAACTATCTGGATTTCTTTCGAGACATTGATTTAATAGATATATGGTATTACTTAACAATATTCACAGTTATCAATATGTTTTGATTTTTTTAGATATTTATTTCCCCTTTTTTACACAGATTCCACAGAAACATAATTTGATTATTGTAAAACAGTTTTTTTTTTAATTATTATAGAACATACATAGCATCCATGATAGTACACGTCAGCAAAGTCAGTCAGTAACGTTGCTGACTGCCCAGGGTGCGCTAGACGTACGTACCATCAAAGGGGTTCATAAATAACCAAGAAAGGACTATTCCTCCTTGCAGCGCTCGGCGGATATAGAACCGGGCCGGTAACAGATGTGGTCCAGATGAGGTCATCGTGTTTACGGGATTTTGTTTTCAAACTGGTTAGATCTGAACTGCTTTGATGGTACGTATCGTCACTCTTGTGCTATTCGCCATTTTGCGCAACTTCAAAGATAAAGTCGCGTTCTATATATTAGAATACCATCTTTTGCCTGCGTGGAGTCGGCATTATTATATGTGTTAAGTCGACAGTCGAGGCACGAATAACTAAGTTTTGCGCCGTATCTTTGATAAGAGTCGCGTTCTAAAAATTAGAATTTAGCTAACTCATCAAAGTCGTTATGCGGACATTAAAACTAAGTTACACTGAAATTGTCCATGTTTGACAGTCGAGGATTCTAAAGCATTTGATTAGCCATTGAAAGTAGTCGGTTTGATTGTTTCTTTTTGCTTACTTGTCACTATTAAAGTCGCGTTTGGCCAACGTCTATAGTGTTCTTTATGAACTATTTCCCCACTATGTACCGAGTGATTTTAAGTTGGAAGTTCTCATTTTGCGAAGATTGGTTTTTGGGATGCACATAGTGTCACAGCACCACTGTTAGACGCATCACTGTTCAAAGGAATCGAATTTGATCACTATACTTATTCACTTTAGGTATAAAAATATAAATTTATGTTGTGTTGTCGAATTTGTTGAGAGTTTACCTAAAAACAGTGTTTTCGTTCGACGTTCCGACACATTCCTCACCACAAGGCACTGCAATCGGGTACAATCACGTATTTTCCCAGCACAGCGTCCCACGTATGAGCCTGCATGGCACATCACACATCACAGTGTCCTTTTTTTTACAAAGTTTGTATCACTCCACACTGCCAGATATTTCCGGATATAAGCGTCCAACGTATCACTGCGTATAATAAACTAAAGCACTAAAACGAGTCAGTCTCCACCGCTCCGGCTAGCCGGCGCCCAGGCCGGGCGGGGCCCCCGCCGCCAGGTCCACGCACAGGACGGCGGCGGGGGCGGCGCGCCCTCAGCTGCGGCGGTGGCGCCCGCCGCGCCGCCGGCGCTCGCGCCGCACCTGCGCACGGGAGGTGAGGGGCTGGTGTCGTCACAGGGCACCGCAGATGGGGCACTCCGCGAAATCATTTCAATAAAAAGCGACTCTCGCTACGACACAATTAAGTACAATTCAGGTCGCGCAGCGCTAATTAGCGACAGTTATGTTCACCTAGAAGTTGCCTCTCTTTCTATCGCGAAACTTTTGCGCTTATGACTACGTTACGCCCACAGAATTCGACATATCGAGCCCATTGATTGCGGAGTATCCCATCTGTATTCATCTGTGCTTGTATGTGAAATAGAACAGACCACAAACATGCACAAAACCTACCCTTTTTTCCCAGAGGGATGGCTAGAAACTACAAAATGTCACTTGCTTCAATCCCCCGACTATTTTGGATACAACAACATTCATGCATCTTGTCAAAGACTTATATTGCACAAAAAATTGTAACTCATAGAGAATAATTAAAATGATGCCTAGGTAGAAAAAGAAATTCCATTTAGTCCGTCAGTCAGATAATAAAAAAATATTAGAATGTATTTTTTGTTTTTATCATATTATTTTTTTTTTAAACGAGCACGCCTTACTCTGCGTTGGCACTGGCGAAACATCACAACAAAACATGTTGAAATCTCTAATTCCTGCCACATATTGTATGGAACATTGACAGAAACTAAAGATTTTAACATGTTTTGTTGTAAATGTTTCGCCAGCGCAAGCGCAGTTACAGGAATCACATATGATGTGTAACATCTGACATCTTGGCTGACAGTACCAACCTCTCGGTACCATCTGACCTCGCGCTTCCCCGGCTTCCTGTTACACACTTTCGTCCCTTTTCACGAAATCACTCCCTCAGATTGCAGGAAAGCGAGCGGAAAGATGTTAATCAAAAATTACTAAGAAGTAATTTCTGAACCACCACGTCACAGTCGCCTAGAGTCAAGCTCTTCTCAGCAATATTTACTCACTGATATTATGACTTACCGTGCCAACCTCGCCTTCTGCCCATCGCTCGTACGCACGCTCGTGCTTCAGCCATTCTTGATACTTGTACCACCATTCCTCCCACTTCACGTAGTCGCCTAGAGTTAACCCTGTTAACAAAACGTAAGTTGTAAGAAAGGAATCATCGATAAATTTGTATATCTTGATATCACGACCAGCAGGGCTAACATGACAAGCGCGAGAACGCTCTTTTTCTCGTTTTGTCGAAATTTGTCTACGATTCTGACGTCATTCTAATCCCTAACATGACCGTAAACGACGAGTAAACTCGAAAAAGGCATTTTGACACTTCTATATCTCGCGACGAGAGACCGATGTTGCAAGTTATTAAAAACAAATTATTTTTATGACAGCAACATCGGCTGGAGATTTCGTTTCATTCATTCAATAGCGCCAATTCTCTTGTCACAAATACCTCTAAACTAGACTAAAAATTACCAAAATTTAGATTATTCCTGTCAACCGACGACGTCCCATTCTGAAATAGACTAAAGTGACACAACTTAACTGTATTTTAGTTTGACGGCACTAAGATGGCACTGAGTTATTAATTTAGTGATAATGGCAATTTGGCTATTCTGAATTTTACGCCTTTCACCAAAAATTTTGATTGCCTAAATATTTAATCGCGATTAAAAAGTTGTGGTAATTAATTGTCATGAACTAAAATTCACGCCTTTTTTTCTTTTCTTTTGCTTATATCTCGAAAATGGTGTCTCCTAAAGCAAAAATAATGAAAATTTCAATTAAATTTCAATCTTTATGAAACCGATAAACCCCTTATACTCAACATGTAGGGAATAATTTTTCATACTTTCCATACAAAAAACGTAAAAATCCATATAAAACACGTCGTTCCAATATAAATAGTAGTTTAAAACTAAGTATTTTCATTATTAATATATTGTAAAATAAAATGATGATTAAAATAAGTACAATTATGAAACTGCCATGTTATTTTGGAGTTTTTTTTTTGTATCATAATTTTGTGTACTCTTCTCGTCGTTCTCGTCGTCAAAATCGAGGACGAGTAAATACGACTTAATGACAGAAGAATCGGAGATTATCTCGTGTTGAATTGTCAAAAGTCGAGATAACTAAGGTACCATGTTAGGGTTTGTCGACAAAACATAAAGTTTGACAGAAGGAGTCGACTATTCTGTATGGAAGCGCTGTCAGAAAACGAGAAAAGTGACAGAAATAGACAAAAATTACTCACGCGAGAACGAGTAATTGTTGCGTGTGTCATGTTAGGCCTGCAGCGACCGAAAACCTATCTGGCTAACCAAGAAGAAGAAACACGTTACCTCTTTTAGGTTATGTAAATTCATATTTCATGTAATAAGTAGCGCATCTATTGCCATCACCCGGGCACAAATCCACACACTGGGTTGCTATAGACCGTGCGCAACTGCTAGTCACCGCCTGAGGTATGCGCACAGGAGTTGCCCCTCTTTTTAACGCGTAACTCTTAGATCTTCTGACTAAGTTACGCTCACTGAATTGGCCCAGTAAGACCGGCCCGCCGCGTACTTGTAGCTTCATACCTTAACTGCGGAGTGTCCCATCTGTGCCCATATGCTCAAAGAGTTGCGCGGTCCGGCTCTGGCGTCATGTACAGGAAGCCTAAGGCGTCGGAACAAATCGTGTATCTTACCTCTAAGATAGCCCCGCTTCTTGTAGTAATCATATCTGACACGCACGTCGTCCCAAGATGGTAGCCCGGCCGGTGCGGCGAGCAGTAGTTCTTCGGGATAGCTGCCTGCCGCTACGCCTTCTAACGTCCTGTAGAATAAACAAATTTTCTTAAGATTTTTTGCAATTTGCAGGTTATTGATAGATTGTGTGTTGATTAAAATATGATTCGCGGCCTGGATCACGGCCCACTCCTCACGAGGAGCCCGTGTCCCAGCGGGAACTGTTGATACAATCTACTCATTACAATGTTTTTTTATGAGTTGTATTGCAATATGTGGGTTAGCTAGCGACCTCGATATTTTTTTAATTTACCTCGATGGTCCTAGTTTATCAATTATAACTTCTAGTTACAGCTATTTGTAAGCGGGCACGCCCTTTATGCCTGGAGGCTTTTATTTAGATATTGTTTTCGTTAACTTATTTTTATTTCTGCTTGTGTATAGTTCTCGATGTTTTTGGTTGGTATATTGGCGTGTGCTAGCTGTCATAAGGCTATTAATTTTATAATTTAAATTATGTTTTGTGTTAATATCATTTTGCATACTATTATATAGAATCATTTTTTTTCTAACTGAACAGACAGCTGTGCTGCTGGGGAGTTTGTAGCGCCACTTCTTCTTCCCAGCTAAAGCACTAGGAAGTGGTGAAGGGTAAGCGTTTTGGGGGACTGTCTTATGTAATTTTGACGTTCAAAAAGTGCTGATTCTCAGCCTAGTTTGAATAAATGACTTTTGAACATAATCCGCTGAGCAGAGCCAAGTAGCGGTACAAGCAGCAGTACTCACGGGTAGGGCTCGGGCGCCTGCGGCGGCGCGGCGTCGCGCTCGATGCGCACGTGCAGCGTGCTCTCGCGCCGCGTGATGCGCATGTTCTCGAGGCGCGCGGAGCGGTCGGCCGACCATTGCGCCATCTTGCCGAAGCGCTCCGAGAGCGTTAGTCTGTGGAAGAAATTATGATTTAAGTAAAATATTGAGAATAATAATTTTAAGTGTGTAGTATCACAGAATAGTACAGAAGGCGCACTCCTCGTTTTAGTTATGAAGCTACAAGTACGCGCCGGGTTCGTCTTGTCGGGCCAATTCAGTGAGCGTAACGCAGCCAGAAGATCTAAGACTTACGCGATAGAAAGAGAGGCAACTTCTAGGTGAATATTATTGTAGGTAATTAGCGCTGTGCGACCTTTTTTTTTTTTTTTGGGTTGGAAATTATCAAATAACTTCTCCCGCTCTGGGTGGAGCGAAAGGGCATGTCAGACTCTTACTGACTAAAACCCACCCGTGTTCCTTCAGTTGCCAGCCACGGTATCCCTTTCGGACTTTCCCGCAACCCCGGCAGGCATCGGTCCTATCGGACCCCTTCACTTGGACCCAGGCCTGGTCCTTATCGGCCGGCGATCTACCCATTGCTCACCGTCCGCAAGCCCGAGGGCGTCTCCTGCGGCGGCTAGGGGCGTGAGGGCGCGAAATTTGCCTCTCCCTCACGCGTTCTGCCTCCTCCTTCGGCGCTGTGCGACCTGAGTTGCACTTTATTGTGAGAGTTGCTTTTTATTTAAATGATTTTGCGGAGTGAACCATCTGTACTAATCTGTGGTAGTATGACGAATGATAGGCTACCGGTCTCTAAATTGCATAATAGAAATAAAACGTCTTTCATGTCTATTGTCGAATAGTTTAAATTAAAGCTATTTTATTGCAATACCTGTATGAAGTTTTCTTTGCATGTACGCCATTTTTTTTTCTGGTTTTGTCTTTTAACGATGTGGAATTATAAATCCATATAGAGATATAATTAAATAATTATCCTACTGAAGCTGCATCATTCCACACCGCAGCGCCAGCTAAGCGGCCGACCGCGGAGCCCTAGCGCTCTGCTACCGTCGTGAGTTTCGAGAACTATAGTATAGACTAATATGAATGTAATGCACGCGTAGCACGACAACTATAGAAACGGATTTGCTACGGGTTCTGTCGACGGAAGAATAGACAAAATGACAGATGGTGATTGTCATCTGCCATTTTGTCTATTCTTCCGTCGACAAAACCCGTTTCTATTGTGGTCATGCTAAGCGTGCTGTGCAGTGATTGGTTTATTCAAATTGTTATGTTTTTTTTTAAGTTGCCCGTTGATTTTGTCAGAATTTGTATTATAAAAAAATAAAAACCGTTTATTTCAATTACAATAGGCATTTCGATACATATTATTGGAGATCACCTTTTAAGCAAGGAATCGCTTGTATTAGGAAACTCTGCTCTTCCACTTGTTATTTACAAGCAATTGAAATGTAGACAGCATACTGAGAATTTACACGTGATGATTATATCGTATACGTGCAAGATAGCAGTTGAAAATATTCAGTCAGTATTAAACTACTCAATTATATATTAAGGTAAGATTCACACGTTTACCTCTGCGGCTGCGGATCCGAACTGGCGTCAGACTCAGAGTCTGAGTCGCTATCGTTGAGCGCGGCCGCTATCGCCGCGGGCGACACGGCGCGCGGGTCCCTGGGGTCGCGGCGCGCGGGCCGCGGGGCCGCGGGGCCCGGCGGCGGCGCGGGGCCCGGGGGCCGGCGCTCGCCCTCGCGCTTGATGTGCGCGGCGGGGACGGGCGGCCGGACGGCCATTTGAGAGCGTTGCCATTCTAGGACCTGGTGGAATACTTAATCAAATAAGAGGAGACTTCATGTATTTTATCCTTTTGCTCAGTGAAATTGTGCTCCTGAATGAAAAACAAAGAGCATGGCGAAGTGGACACAATGATTAGTGACGGTCAAAGGGTTATTGGCATTTACAACTTTAAAGGATTTCGCGCGAGTCCGGCAAGTCGTGGTCGTCTAGTGGTATTGTAAGGTCTGCGGGTAGTTGGCCGTTGCGATCAAGTGCAAGATTCGTATCGGTTTCTATAGTTCACCTGGTCGCTGCGACCAGTGACCGTGACCGTCTACTGCGTGAGATCTCTAAAGCGGACTCCTTCACAAGAACTACTAGCACTTAAATCTGTCTCAAAACTGTTTTAAAATATTACAACAACACGCCTTTATTTCCAAAAGGGGTCATAGGTCATGATCTGCCAAGCCTTTTTCCCAACTGTGTTGGCATCGGCTTCCAGTCTAACCGGATGCAGCTGAATACCGTATTTTACATGGAGCGACTGCCTATCTGACCTCCACAACCGTTACTGGGTAACACGATACCCCTTGATAAGATTTTCGGGCTTCTGACTACCAGTAACGACTGTCAAAGATCTACAAATGACAGCCAGGATCAATGACTTAACGTGCTTTCCGAGGCACGGAGGGGTTTCGGTACGTAATGGATGGTTACCCATCCACGGACCGACCTCGGCAAGCGTTGCTTAACCTTGAAGATCGACCCGTGCGGCTGTTATAATCTAGCCACGAGCCTCTTGCAGCCCAAAGGGATAGACAGGGGTATAACCATAATTCCCTCCAGTAAAAATAATAAAAGTAAGATATCTGGCACATACATGAGGCGCACATACCTTCTCTTCCCGGGTCCGCTTGCTGGCCTCCCGCGCCTTGAGCAGCTCGCGCGTGGGCTGCACGGCGCGTGCGGCCGGGCGCGCGGGCCGTGCGGCCGGGGGCGCGCCGGGGCTAAGGGGGTACGGGCGTTTTAATTCATGATCGGTATTATACATACTTTTTTTATCCACAATGGGGAAGCTCTTGGCCTACATCTCACTTGATGAAAAGGGCTAGCTTCACCCGACATCAACCGGCCTCAACCACAGAGGAACTGGCTATCTTACCTCTAATTGCCGAAACAACAATGCTGTAAACATTGTTGTTATGGCGACAGACTTTTCTAGATAAGATGGTGGTAGCTCGCCAGGCGGACTTAGAAGAAGCTCTACCACCAACCAAACCGAGCAAACATTTTTGCCCCCACTGGGAATCGAACCCGGAACCTCTGGGTCTGAGACAGGTAGTCTAACCAGTATACCACAGAGGCGGTTGAAAAAATATAATGTCAAAGGGCCATATTAGTCAAAGAATTACTTACGTTGGCTTAACACCCTTGGGCGGCTGCGGCGGCCCAGTCTTCTTGTTCTTGGCAGAGCAAACGGAACAGTCGGAACAGCTGCTCCCTGATGAACCAGACCCTGAAGACTGGAGGAGACATATTTTGTTAGTATGGTAATTTTTATGTGCCTATCCTACTAATATAAATGCGAAAGTGAGTTTGTTTGTTAATCTTTCACGCTAAAACGCCTGAACGGATTTGGATGAAATTTGCCACATGGGTAGACCATGATCTAGGTTAGGACATAGGATTCTTTTTATTCCGATATTCTTACGGGATCGAGACTTGTGCGGTGAAACCACGGGGTGTAGCTAGTTTGAAAGAAATTATTTGACTTTGACTTTTAAGTTAGGGTTCCTACGACAGTGGTGGTTATAGTTTGACCGAGACCGCTGTACAGCAGTGCAGGCCGCTCATTCGTCAACGTTCACGGCGCGCGGCGTCCCGTCCGCCGCTCATTTTTCAACGCTTCCCTCCGCCTCGCTGTGCATTCCTAAGGCGCGGAACAGCGGTCTCGGTCAAACTATAACAGCAGTGATAGCCTGGTGTTGTGACAGTCGAATTTCCAATTCATAGGTCTAGAGTTCGAGCCCAAGGCACGCAACTTTGTCTATTCGGATTCATGTGCGTATTGTACAATTATCACTTGCTTCAAAAACGATGAAGGAAAACATTGTGAGAGATAATGCTCGACGGCATGAGAAGTCATGTCAGAGGCCCATGAGCGGCATAAAAACTCTGACACCAAGTTAGTCGGTAACCACACGAAAAATAAAGAATACGATTTGGATAGCCTTGAGTTATAATCTGTCTACTCAGATTTATAATTTGATAGTATTTTGTATGCTTACCTTCCTAGGATCGGGCGGCGAAGGCGGGCGCGCAGGCCGCGCGGGCGCACGGCGCGCGTCGCGGCGCGGCGGCGGCGCGCGCGGCGAGCGGCGGCGCGGGCTGCGCAAGGGGCTGCGTCTGACGAATATAATCACATACAATCAATCTGCTGAGCCTTTTCCCAGCTATGTTGGGGTCGGCTTCCCGTCTAACCAGATGCAGCTAATATTTTACATGGAGCGACTGCCCATCTGACCTACATAACCCAGTGACTAGGTAATACGATACCCCTTGGTAAGACAGGTTGTCAGACTTTCAGGCTTCTGACGACCCGTAACGACTATCAAAGATCCACGAATGACAGCCGAGACCCGTTGGTCTCGTAGAGGCGATCGGTGGCGGGGATCTCTCGCGTCCGGCCCTGGTCCAGGCCATGGTACGGAGCGAGAGGGCATGGGAGGCCGTCACCTCCTTTTGCGAAGCAGTAATGCTCGCGAAGGAGGAGGCAGAACGCGTGAGGGAGAGGCAAATTTCGCGCCCTCACGCCCCTAGCCGCCGCAGGAGACGCCCTCGGGCTTGCGGACGGTGAGCAATGGGTAGCTCGCCGTCCGATAAGGACCAGGCCCGGGTCGACGGCGCATTGTGTTCCACGCGCGCCTCAAAGAGATGTCAGCAAGTGAAGGGGTCCGATAGGACCGATGCCTGCCGGGGTTGCGGGAAAGTTCGAAAGGGATACCGTGGCCCCTGGCAACGTACAGGCAACGGAAGGAGCACAGGTGGGTTTTAGTCAGTAAGAGTCTGACACGCCCTCCCGCTCTACCCAGAGCGGGAGAAGTTATTTGATAATTTCACATCCAAGACCCCAACTAGGTAGTAGAAGGTAAGGTAGAGGAGGCTTTGTATAACATACCTAGCAACAGGGCTCCTCCTAGGGCTCCTGCGGGGGCTGCGGCGGGCGGAGCGCGAGCGCGACTTGCGTGGCGAGCGCCGTCCCACGGGCGAGCGAGAGCGGCGCACCACTGGCGAGCGGGAGCGGCGACCCGGGAGCGGCGTTCTGGGGAACGGATGGGTTGGTAAGTGATTTGTTAACTAAAATCACTCTTTTTTTTTATTTTTTTTTTATTAGGTTTACTAACAATTGATTACACTGATACAAACACATAATACATTTTTTAAAGTAAAATAACAGTGCATCAGTTACTTATAGGTAATCACCACATGCATAAAACAATGAATCAGACAAATAAGCTAACTTACTTAGTAATAAGCGCTATGATTGAAAATTTGTTAACATCGGTAAAAAGTGTTATTTATATTTAAAAAAAAATATATATAAAATTTTAGTTTTAACTCCGTGTCCATAGTTAATCTAATCTACCTAGGCTGTAGTGTTCCACTGCAGGACAAAGGACTCTCTCCCTTTTCCAATTCTGTCTATTGCTAGTCGGTCAGTCCTTTCGGTAGGAGCCATAGTTAAAACTAAAAATAATATTTATTTTGTGATACTAGCATGGAATTGTAATTACAACTAATTCTGGGTGCTGGATACAAACAGTTTAAAACTTTCAAATCTCTGTGTCAGTAGTATACAGGGTCAAGTTAAATTACCTAGCGTAACTCTGCAGATATGATGGGAATCGATGTCTAAACATGATAAAATAAAATAAAAATATAAAGAATTTTTTTGGGGTCAACAACGACTTGAAGTATGAGTTGAGAAAATCTGTTTTCTTTTGTTTTATCATGTTTAGGTATCGATACACGATAAACCAGTAGTCGGCAAACTGCGGCTCGCGAGCCTCATGCGGCGTTTGGCCTATAGAGTGCGGCTCTGTACAAATGTCGATGAGTGCAAACTGCGGCTCGCGAGCCGCATGCGGCGTTTGGCCTATAGAGTGCGGCTCTGTACAAATGTCGATGAGTGCAAACTGCGGCTCGCGAGCCGCATGCGGCGTTTGGCCTATAGATTGCGGCTCTGTACAAATGTCGATGAGTGCAAACTGCGGCTCGCGAGCCGCATGCGGCGTTTGGCCTATAGAGTGCGGCTCTGTACAAATGTCGATGAGTGCAAACTGCGGCTCGCGAGCCGCATGCGGCGTTTGGCCTATAGAGTGCGGCTCTGTACAAATGTCGATGAGTGCAAACTGCGGCTCGCGAGCCGCATGCGGCGTTTGGCCTATAGATTGCGGCTCTGTACAAATGTCGATGAGTGCAAACTGCGGCTCGCGAGCCGCATGCGGCGTTTGGCCTATAGAGTGCGGCTCTGTACAAATGTCGATGAGTGCAAACTGCGGCTCGCGAGCCGCATGCGGCGTTTGGCCTATAGAGTGCGGCTCTGTACAAATGTCGATGAGTGCAAACTGCGGCTCGCGAGCCGCATGCGGCGTTTGGCCTATAGAGTGCGGCTCTGTACAAATGTCGATGAGTGCAAACTGCGGCTCGCGAGCCGCATGCGGCGTTTGGCCTATAGAGTGCGGCTCTGTACAAATGTCGATGAGTGCAAACTGCGGCTCGCGAGCCGCATGCGGCGTTTGGCCTATAGATTGCGGCTCTGTACAAATGTCGATGAGTGCAAACTGCGGCTCGCGAGCCGCATGCGGCGTTTGGCCTATAGATTGCGGCTCTGTACAAATGTCGATGAGTGCAAACTGCGGCTCGCGAGCCGCATGCGGCGTTTGGCCTATAGATTGCGGCTCTGTACAAATGTCGATGAGTGCAAACTGCGGCTCGCGAGCCGCATGCGGCGTTTGGCCTATAGATTGCGGCTCTGTACAAATGTCGATGAGTGCAAACTGCGGCTCGCGAGCCGCATGCGGCGTTTGGCCTATAGAGTGCGGCTCTGTACAAATGTCAATGAGTGCGAGCGTAGGGGCGGGGTTTCTGTCATTAAGAAAGATATCAAGTTTTATTCAAAACTCAAACTATATTTCAAAGATTCCGAAGTATTTTCACCCAAACATTTACAGGTCATCTAAAATTAATCATTTACTGTACCTTTCAAAGTTTTTCAAGGTTAAGTTGTTAATAAGTAAGATGCCTAAATATATTTACTTCTAAAAAAAAATGTCATATTTAAACCGTGTAATCTTAATGGTTGTTTTCCCGCGGCAGAACAACTTGCCATAAGGAGTACTTTCGAAGCATAAATTAAATGTAAAAAATAAAGATGGTTTTTTTAAATAATTAAAAAAATATTCATCAATTCGAAAACGTGAGAATCAATAGTAACAGGTAACTTGTAGGTACTACTCGAATCGCACGCGCCGCCGACAAAGGGAACAGCGATGCATAAATGTTCAAAGCAATATAAACTCTCGCACGTGGTGATACGGCATAAACTAGTTTGCACGCAACAACACAAAATTTGTTTTCAAAATTGATTCAAATATTTTACTTGTTTATATAACGATTTTATTACCAAGACAAAACCATTTTGCTGCGGGAAAACAACCATTAAGACTTCACGGTGTATTAATGGGACCTTATACAACGTGTAAAGTTAAACGCGCAAAACCTCAGACACCCCAACTGATTTTTAATTCAATTGACCTATTTCAGAGTGAAAAAAAAAAAACATAAAAAAAATTGTAAAGGTTTTATGTGCTGTTTTAGTTTTACTGGCAATTCTGATCGTTTCTTGCGTCTGCGACGACGCTCTTGTCGTATCCATGGTACTGTATGGAAGATTTGTATTTACATTGAAATAAAAGCTATTAAAATTCAAAATTCAAAAGTCATTTATTCAAACTAGGCTGAGAATCAGCACTTTTCGAACGTCAAAATTACATAAGACAGTCCCCCAAAACGCCCACCCTTCACCACTTCCTAGTGCTTTAGCTGGGAAGAAGAAGTGGCGCAACAAACTCCCCAGCAGCACAGCTGTCTGTTCAGTAAAAAAGATTCTATATAATAGTATGCAAAATGATATTTACATTACGCAACACAAAACATAATTTAAATTATAAAATTAATAGCCATATGACAGCTAGCACACGCCAATATACCAACTATTATTATCCCGCATAAGAGAAAATTTAAATTGGTCGACAATAATTTGTTTCTTTACCTATTTTGGCGGGTTTGCGCATGTAATGGCTTGACCTATTAATAAATAGACACGGCAACGTTATTAATGTTTTTTTTTTTTTTTTAATGTGGCCTATATTAAAAAGTGGTTCAATTGATTCTGCTCGTTATTCTGATCAAACTATTTTCAGGTTTTGCGCATTTAACGTTGCACGTTGTATATAAAAATCAATTGCCGTGCATTAGTCTCGCGAAAGCTCGAAAATGGCCCGACCGATATGAATAATTGTTTTTTTTTTGTTCGTTAACCAGGTTAACGAAACAATAGAATAGAACAGCCGAACAATCGAAATTGAAATTTTGACAGTATACCGTCTGATGGGTCAGCTAAGCAATTATAAATAAATATTTGGATTTCTGTTCTATGCAGAACAAAACCAACATACAGGGTCAATTTAAATTACCTAGCGAAACTTTGAAGTGATGGGTATCTTAACATGATAAAACAAATAAGAAATTAATAAAACTTTTTTTTTTTTCCGAATTTGTAGTGTAAATATCAGTGTTTTAGAAACATGAGGAACAGGGTGTAAAACACTCATCCTCTATAGAAAAGGGAGGATCCTGGTTGTCGTGTCTGGCGGGCAACTGTCCAACGATTGATGTCGGGGAAATTATATAAAAGATTTGTGTGATGTCAGGATTTTATGTCTTTGATGCGTAGTAAAAACACGCAAGTGTGGCGATGTAGATGCCGCCACAATGTAAACATCAGTTTTATATTTGTGTAAACTCCACAAACGTGGTGGTTAAAACGACAAAACAAAAAAAATGCAAATTATATAAACTCATACTTCAAGTAACTACACAGCCAGGGGTTGTTAATCTCAAACGATAAATCATCAAATCTTTTATTATTTAATCGTGTTTAGACCCATCACGTCTGTGGAGTTTTACTAGCTAATTTAATTTGACTGCGCCCCACGGTTTCACCCACGTAAGTCACGATCCCGTGGGTATATCGGGATAAAAAGTATCTTATGTCCTAATCCAGGTCATGGTCTACCCGTGTACCAAATTTCATCCAAATTCGTTCAGCCGTTTTAGCGTGAAAGCGTAACAAACAAAACTCACTTTAGCATTTATAATATTAGTTAGGATTACTTCAGTAGAAAACGGCTATGAATAAAGTTTTGTCCGATATTTTGAAAGAAACAGCCTCAAGTGCACTAAGTCACAGATTTAAGTGCACTAAGTCACAGATGAATACAGCAGTGCTATTCTGAAACCATCTCACCGTGAAAACTTAGGTGAAGTGAGCTCGGAGTGAGATGTCATTCCACGTGCTGCTAAGACTGACAGCTCACTCTGAGCTCACTTCACCTAAGTTTTCACGGTGAGATGGTTACAGAATAGCACTGCAGGTGTTCACTCCGCATTTTAGGTATGCGACTTGTTGGGCCAATTCAGTGAGTGTAACGTAGTCAGAAGATATAGGAGTTACGCGATAGAAAGAGAGGCAACTTCTAGGTTAATATAACTGTAGGTGATTAACGATGTGCGATGACCTGAATTGCACTTTATTGTGTCGTAACAAGAGTCGATTTTTATTTAAATGATTTTGTGGAGTGAACCATCTGTATTTATCTGTGCTAACACTGCAATTATTGTGCGGCAACAGCCCTATTTATATCCAACTACAACACTATTTTTGTTCAAGCATCACTTCGTTTATGCGCTGCATAAACTGCTGGGCTGCATGCAGCTGTCGGCCAATTTAAGCGCAGTCACACATAAACCTGGACCGGCCTCTAAAGACCCAAATATCCCCAATCACCGGTACTGAATATAATGTCAAGATTCACCTGCCACAGATTATAATGCGACACAAAAACATCGCATTTGTTACATCAACGTACGTAGCCATTCACTTCGAGTTGGCTATCATCGATCGTTAAAAACGACGGCACAACACCGTCGACATATTTTTTTTTTGTTTTTTTTTACGGAAACTGTTTGGTTATTTTTTAATAATTTAAAACAGTTTGTGATATATGCATGGGTATTAGTAAACCCACGCTCGCACGGACGTAATAAAATCGCGGCCATTTTTTTTCGTGCACTAGATTTCAACGTTCTGCTTAGCGCCGAGGGTTGAAAATCCAACAGTGTGTTTTTTCAACGCGCTGGGTCGAGTTCGTCCCAACGCGTTGGATTCTCAACGCTCGGCTCAACACCGAGAGTTTGAAAATCCAGGGGCCTTATTATGAAGTATTAATACCATTATTCCACTGCGAAAAAAGGATGGTGCTAGCGGCCTTGTATAGCTGAATAATGGTGGCATTAATACGTCATAATACGGCCCCAGTGCGCGATAAAATACCGCTGCGAAATTTTTACGTCCGTGCGAGCATGGGCAAAGTTAAAAAGGTGGTTAACAAGGTGGCGGTGCTGGAGAGCGCGGGGGGAGGTAACGGCCAACTCGAAGTAAACGAGTAGTATGTATTTTCATACAAGTAGCGATATGCGCAGTTGCCGGGAACATGTTGTACAGATGGCTACAACACTAATGTAACGCGACCACCGCGCAATTTACGCCCCAAATGACCCCAATCACCAGTATATTATGACAAGATTCACCTGGACCGTCTAAGTGCCGGGGACCTGGATCGCCGCGATGACGGCGACCGCGACCCGTCAAGATACAGCTGTTTGTATCCAGTGTGACGCCATCTGTTCAAACGGTGTGACATATTTTAGTTAGGGTCTCACCAGACTTATCAACACGGAATCGGCTTGAGCTGGTTAGAAATGCCCTTATATTTGCGCAATAAGAGTGAAAATGATGAGTCAAGCTGAAGCGAACAACCTCGTTTTCACTCTTATGCGATACGCATAAAGTATTCACTAGAGGACAAATGTCATCAGACGTGTCGCGAGACGTCGCGCAACATCGCGCAATGTCTCTAGAAACAGTCTTGTTGATTTGTCCTCTGGTGGATACATGATATAAATCCGATTCCACGTTAATAAGTATGTAGAGACCCTTATAGGGTTATTGACTACTTTTAGTGTAAGAGATTTAAAAACAATTCACACGAGTGGACGCATCCGCGATCATGAATCACACGCATCAGTTGAATTTTAAATCACTTTCAATTTTAGGCTCTTTATACACAAAATAAAAAAAATATTAAACAATATTCTGTTGGTAAGGCCAATCTTGTTTTTTTTTTACAAATCGCCCTCCACAGTCATTATCATAAAAAAAAATACATATATATGTCCCAAACATAGTCTCTGCGAAGAAACTGCTGCAATCAGCTGTTTCTCAGAAAAGATATTTAAAACTTAGTTAAATGGCTATAGCAGTATGTTGCTATTAGTGCAAAAATGGCAACGGTGGAAATATAAAATAAAAATAACGTGCAATTTTTTTGGCGTTACAAAAAGTTTTTGTTTTTTTTTGTGACCAATCTTCTTTTTTAACTAAAAAAATTAATAATAAAAGTAGTCAACGACTCTATCAATTATGTTCACATCATCGATCACAATAGGCCACCCGAATGGTCGTCAGAAGCAAAGACTATCAGATGGATGAGCGAATGAAGTGCAAGTTGAATCACTGCAAGCAATGATTAAAGCCAAAGTCAAATAATTTATTTAAATAAACAATAATTAAGAGCGGTTATACAGAAAATGGGCAACGTCGCAAATAGCTTTCAAATATTTCGCTGTTTTAATTAATTTGGCAATATTACTGTATGGAAATAAAAAATATGGCTAACTAGTGAACTAGAATATTAATAATGAGTTGCAATTATAATCACTGAATTTGATGTTGTAACCGTTTTAGGTGTAAAAAAGGCATTTGGAAAGTTTTCAAATACTTTTTTTTACTTCTAAAACTAAATATTCGGTGTTATAATATTAATTATTCCATTTCATAATCAATATTTTATATTTACAGTAATATTGCCAAATTAATCAAAACAGCGAAATATTTGAAAGCTCTTTTTTTATTTTATTTTTTTCTTTTTTTTAAAAAAAAAAAAACATTGCTTGCTGATAAGTTGTCCACTTTTTGGATGAACGCTCTTAATAGGTACTTGAATGCCAGAATTTACAAGAAAATATATTATATATTCATTTTGGTCCCCTTTCAAAAGATAGTTTCGTATGGAAAAGATATTAAGAAATTCTATAATTACTCTTTTTAGTTTTGTATTCATTTTTTATTGCTCGGAGGTGTTAAATGATAATCGTTTTTCAGGTTGAAGAATCAAGTATAACAAAATAAGGTGATTGTAGTGCTGCCGCCTAGTGAACGTCATTTAAGAAAGCCTGTTTTGTGACATGTATTGGCAAAACAAGATGGCGGCGAAATTTCTCTTGGCCGCGCACCAAATGATCCTTGTAAACAGTCTACCGCACATCAGTGGAAACAATTTTTTTTTGGCAGCGCATTTATGTTGCAGTAAGGGCGATTTTCGAAAATAAATATATTATTATACATATAGATTAACTGTAAATTGACTACCGATATGATGACTAAGCAGTCACGCACGTTCATTTTTTAACGCGAGGATTTTTATAGCGCACTGGATTTTCAATTCTCGGTATTGAGCCGAGCATTCAGAATCCAACAGAGCGCATCGCAACGCGTCAAAAAAGCGCACGGTTGGATTTTCAACTCTTGGCGCTGAGCAGTGCGTTGGAAATCCAGTGCGCGATAAAAAAAAAACGTCGCGTTAAAAATACACCTAACATCACACGAGAGCAAGGTAATGCTCACCGATTTGGGTCCTTTTCCTCGACCTCCAGCAGCTTCCGATCCCAGCTGCCCGGCGAAGCCTGGCGAGCTCTCTTCATGACGTTGTCTATCTCTTTCCGGCGGCCTGCCGGATTTGATGGATCTGTTGGAGATGAGTACAGTGTTACTAGCAATTTTGAAAAATATAACATCTTGTCTGGATTTTTTTCTGGTTCGCGAGACGGCCATTCTACGCCGATTCGGATACTGTAATAGTCGTTTTCCTTTGGTGCAATGCAGATTGCGCTCTGCTCCGCCTCTGCGCGCGCCGCTGTGTTATATCTTCAATTGCATAACGCGTTATTGATCGGTCGTGTTGCATAGAATATTTATGTAGTAGGTAGGATATCTAGGTTCGCCCGCGTGGATGTTGGAAATTAGATCACGGCAACGCCTGATGCCTCGTGAAGTTGAAAAAAAAATGTGTAACTTGGCTATAAAGGTACCATTCTGTAGTCAACCGCAGGCGGCAATTGCAGGCGACGTGTCGCCGCGACACGACTGGTTTCTATGAAATACCTTCCGTAGCTAGCGACGCGTCGCCTTCATAGAAGAGAATTGTACCTTATATAAGAGTAGGGGAAGACCAAAGAAACGATGGATAGACTGTGTGAAAGATGATATGGCTAGAAAGGGAGTGACTACCGAGATGATGACTAATAGAGAAGTATGCAAGAAAGGGACATGTTGCGCCGAACACAAATAAATTGATAAGGGCAAGAGAATTATGGTGATGTCGCGAACAACGTATAAAGAGTGGATTTTTAAGACGGGCAGTAAGGGCAGGGGTCACCTTATTCGGAACAGCTACAGGAAAAAGTTTTGAAGAGACTGTCCTTATATATCTGAATAACAACGTATACAGAGTGGATTTTTAAGACGGGGCAGTAAGGGCAGGGGTCACCTTATTCGGAACAGCTACAGGAAAAAGTTTTGAAGAGACTGTCCTTATATATCTGAATAACAACGTATACAGAGTGGATTTTTAAGACGGGGCAGTAAGGGCAGGGGTCACCTTAACCGAAACAGCTACAGGAAAAAGTTTTGAAGAGACTCCTTATATATTTGAATAACAACGTATACAGTGGATTTTTAAGACGGGGCAGTAAGGTCAGGGGTCACCTTAACCGAAACAGCTACAAGAAAAAGGTCTGAAGAGACTGTCCTTATATATTTGAATAACAACGTATACAGAGTGGATTTTTAAGACGAGAGAGCATTAAGGGCAGGGGTCACCTTAACCGAAACAGCTACAGGAAAAAGTTCTGAAGAGACTGTCCTTATATATTTGAATAATTGCAAACTGCACAAACATATTTAGGTTAAATGGTACGGACGTTTTAGAAGAAAGTCAAGTAAGTACGAAATGTATGCAATTCGTGAGTTTTTTAGTACTCCAACCGCAGTTAGTCTAGTAGTTTTTCAATCCATATACGAAACTGCATCGATTGGCATCATAAAAATAAAACGTGAGTATTTTCATTTCTCTGTGACTATAATTTTTCCAAAACAGTGTGAATGCAGTTAGAATTCACTCAAAAAGTTAAGGACAGACGCTTAAGATCGTTTGTCATGAATACCGAACATTAGCACGTTGCCGTTGCCGAGATTACAGCAACATTGTTTCCCTGAACACGAAAGCATATTGCTAAAACTTTTTTCGGCTGAGCGTGCATTCTGAAAGTAGGCAACGTCGCCAACCCAGGAATTCGCTTCGGTAGGTCGAGCTCTGGACCCGGAGGCCTAGACAACCGTCAACGAAGATACGAGCTCGTCCGAAAGTAGTTCGTAACCGGTCAAGCAACGCAGTTTGGCATTCACGCGCGGTTTACGGCACTTTAAACATATTTCAGAATTTTTCGATGTTACCTGTAATTTTTTTTATTATATTTGGTCTAATTGACGAGAATATCATTATAATAAAAAATATTGATTTTTCCCACCGTAACCAATTGGTTGCAGCCGACTCATGCGGTTTTAACGAAACTCAAAGCATTTATTTCAATTAAACCATCTACAGGCACTTTTGAATTATCAAGGAGTAGGTCAGTCAGAAATATGAAGCTAGTTGCCCATTCCAAAGCGTAGTAGGTTCCTATAGAGAAGAGCGGGCAAGAAACTCCACGGACACTCTTTTAAAACAAAAAAATGGTTACATCATTCGTGTTGAAACATACATGTGAGAACAATGTAGAAAGACGTGCACGTTAAAAGCGTCCGTAATGAAAAGATAAAAACAAAAGAAATTCAATAATTAAAATAAGCCGTGGCAGCTAAGAGATCACCAGTCCCCACTGACGGCCCCGTCCACGAACATGACGCCCAACGTTGACCATTCAGCTCGACCATTTTGAAGCTTCCGATTGAACCCTACTCCCGATTAACTTGTTCAGGGTCCCAAACTAATCATAGGTACGTAGGTGGGTAGGTTATACGACGTAGGAAGCGCCAGTAACATCGGCCGAAGTAGACCTCCAGAAAATTTACATAAATACATGAATTTAATTCAAAGTAGAGTCTGATTGAACTCGGTTTTCGGCAATATGCGAACGAAATGAAGCATTTATTTCAATTAAACCATTTACAGGGACTTCTGAATTATGAAGGAGTCAGTCAGTCAGAAATATGAAGCTAGTTGCCAATTCTAATGCGGAGTAGGTTCCTATGGAGGAAAACGGGCAAGAAACTCCACGGGCACTATTTTAAATTAAAAAATTGACAAAAAATATTGGTTACATCATTCATGTTGAAATTATACATGTGAGAACAATGTAGAAAGACGTGCACGTAAAAAGAAGCATATTTTCAGCCGTGCTTTTTCTGGCTTAAAATATTAGATTGCTTGATTATTAATATTATGTCTTAGAGCAGTGCATGCAGTGGTGGTCCAGTGGTAACGGCCGCGACTTGTATGTCATGGGTTCGAACATCTAGCAGGCACTTTACTTTGTGTAAATTATTTCATCACTACTCAAAACGGTGAAGAAAATTATCGTCTGAAAACCAACCATGTCTTAGAACCAAAAATTTAAAAACACGTGAAATCTACCAAACCGCACTGGACCCGCGGGGTGATCCTTAAAATTGATCAACCTTTCAGTCGAAAGACGTACCCAGCTGGAGCAAGGCTTTCCCCAAGCATCGCCACATCGAACGGTCCTGTGCTTCTCTTCATCGAGCGGATTCCCTCGACCTTCACCAGGTTATCGGTCCACCTTTGTGATATGCCTACCAAAGCTGTGTCTTCCGGTACGCTATTCCACAACCCTTCGGCCCCATCGGCCATCCGTTCTGCGAGTAATGTGCCCTGCCAACTGCCATTTAAGTTTGGCAACCCTGATTTGATTCAGGTTATGTTGGCAAGCTTGGTTTTCCTATTTACAATAAAATTACATACATATACTTACGTCTTTTTCGATGGCAGGCTGAAACTACAGCATGAGATGTAAGAATCGATTGCTTCGTTTCTTACGTTCTACATCATAGTGAGTTTCTTTCAACCATCTCGACTTTACGCATCGACCGCGTTCGGTGCTCCGATTTGCCCTTCACCAGTGAAGGCCAGTGAAGGGCCAATCGGAGCCCCGAACGCTTAGGCCCCACACTAGGGCCTCTGGTCATAGATACACTCGAACCGGTTGAGAGTACTACGCACCTGACCTTTCTGAAGAACATCACCAATAGTCAGTATATGTCCTTCTCGGGGTGACCAAATTTGAACTTACTAAGTAATTTTCACTAACCGTTGATCCGTGAATGTTGCGGATTCCTATCCATATGCAGGCGGTTCTTTGAAGCCGCCTCCGCAGCTCGAGACACCGACCCGTTGCGACGGGAAGACATCCTGCAAAATGGTGATACACTGATAAGATACCTTGTAGAAAACTTGTTACTATCGATCAACTGCACTGAAAAGAAAATTGCTGGTGACTCCGTGATTTCCGCGGGATTTTTTAGGTGTCTTCCGTGACTTTGAAGGCAAGCTGTTGGTCTCCGGTCGGTCATATGAGCCGATAAGATCGCTGTTTATATCTCAGAATTTGTTCGTCATCCAGAAACTGGATAGCAGTAGTTCAGTGTGGTTTGAATAACACATAATTATGACTGCCGTGAAGTGTCAGGACTAGTTGACTCGTTATTCCGAAAACCGACCAATGCTGATGGAAAACCTATCCATCATTATTCCACTGCAAAAAAAGGATGGTGCTAGCGGCCTTGTATAGCTCCGTCTCTCACTCACACTGGAATAATGGTGGCATTAATATGTCATAATACGGCCCCTGACCTTTGTTTTTTAACCGATGAAGATGAAGAGATTCTCAAGTCAAGTCGATTAGTATTTTTTTTTGTATGACCATGCATAACTTTTTACAGAGTTGTCCGATTTTCACTATTATTATTTTTATTGGATAGGGTCCCCTTCAAAGTTGAGCCATTTTCAAATTGAAAAGTAAAATTACTAATTTTGGGTCTACTCCAAATAAACAATCAAGCTGCCACCATTTGAATTGGGCCTTTTTGTTTGTTTGGCGCAATTTTCACAATAGTTTCTTTTCCCGTTGGTTTTATTTATTGTTAAAATGCTTTTTTGTTTTGTTTGTAAACCGGAAACGTCGAGTGGTATTTTATTGCTGTATAGGGCGTTAAGGTATTTTCGATTTATTTATAAATTACATTCAGTTGATTTCAGTGGCTTTTGAGTAACAAACTGCATTGTAAATAAATAAAATTTTGTAGTAATTTTAAAGTCCAGGTATTGAACGTAGTTTCAGCCATAGATTTTTTTAAATGAGTAGTTTATTTGTTCTTCATAGTAAACGAATGATACATTGAAAATGGGGTGTGAAAGATTATGATGAATTATCATGTGTGGTTTTTAGTAAAGGTAGCTGAAAATTTTAAGAGAAAGGTTTATCACCACAAAAATTATCTAATAGTGTAACAAGTAATATGATCAGCTGTTTTTATTATTCCACTTTGTCAGTCAGAGCAGTCTTATTTATAAACACTGCTTAAAGTGAAGTAATAATTAGCGCCTGTTTAACCATACATTTTTGACGTTTAAATGTCTCTTAACTTTAATCAACGTTTATGAATAAGAGGGAATATGTGCAATGAGTTTGTAAGCTAATTTTAGTTTGAATTAGCCTTTTACATAAAATAAAAGTTTTTAATTGCTTACCCCCATGAGAAGTAGGCGTTTGGGAACTATACTCATGGGTTTAGGTAGTTAAATAAAGGTAAACAAATCATAAAAAGGGTTTTTATAGATGAGGAGTAACAGATCAAAGTGTATTAACTCCGTCAATGTAACTTTTGAGATAAAGGCATAAGGCATAATACTTTAAAGAGAGCACACAAACAAACAACATGGTTTTAATATTGTTTGAAATGATGTGCACTTTTGGTTCTTTTTTATAATAAAAAGTAACACAGTTTGGTGCTTCATAATTTTAACATTAGTAACAAGGTTTGAAATAGATAAAAAAATCCATTTGTACTATTCTTATTACAGTGGGTGGAGTTAATACACTTTGATCTGTTACTCCTCAGCTAATGCTTTTTCGTTTAACAATACGATAAAAACAAATTAAAATTATTGTAGATTTACCAATAGTTTCC
Source organism: Xanthia icteritia (assembly GCA_949128155.2). Taxonomy (NCBI): domain Eukaryota; kingdom Metazoa; phylum Arthropoda; class Insecta; order Lepidoptera; family Noctuidae; genus Xanthia; species Xanthia icteritia. Next base: position 3,333,601 of record OY855862.1, on the reverse strand, counting down.
TTCCAATAGTCTCCTTTTATTTATTCTTAAACTACTCTTTGTGGATGTAACTGCTTGAGCACAATTTTTTAGTTAGATTTATAATATTTTGTAATCTATTGTAAAGAGCCCAACGTCTAAACGTCAGATAATTATAACATTGCTAAATTAAATAGTACAACTGTGACGTAGCATGACAACTGAAGTGACAGGTATTACATTTAGTTAGTTACTCACCAGCTGTCTCGTCACATGGTATTTTTTGTTTACGTTTATTTAACTACTTAAACCTATGGAGTATAGGTGTAATTAATAGTTATAGGCCTATGTGCCATGATAATGGATATTAGCAAAAACGATGAAAATGTAAACTTCTAGCAATTACTTAAGGGCTCTCTCAGACAAGCGTGATGCAACTATCTATAGTATAACAATTTCCATGAACTATTCATAGAAATTGTTCTACAACAGTCTCATCACACATGACTACGGGAGAGCCTATAGTCAGTTCTTTTTTTTTTAAGTTGTTTCCCGATCTCATGTCTTCTGACTCATGGTTGCACTTCCAAAAGTTTTTAAGTTGGTTCCACAACCACCCGAATGCTAGGTGAGACACCCATCACAAAGCTGTATAGATTTTGCTGGCAGCTAGACCATGGTTGCGCCACCAAGTTTCCAGTTTAAAAAAGCTCTTAGTCTTACCAAAAATGAAATAATTATTACCTAATTTACAAGTTTAAAGTGGATTGTCAGTCAAAAACATAAGGAAAATGTTGTGAGGAAAACTTTTGAGTATGAATGTAATGGGCTATCAGAGTAGGAAAAGAACAAAAAAAAACTTCATCAGAATGTATCGTTATTTTTTTTGTTATACATACCTATTTGACCTTGTTACACAAATATTCAAAATATTAATTTTATTTGCATGAATATAGGTTTGGTTTTGATATAACATTTTGTTATTGAAGGGATCCGCAAATACATATTACTTTTGAGTCCGCTGCATAATATTTTGTTGTGATGACATGAATTTATGACCAACCAAACAACAAATGTCTTTGTTGTGGAACTTTTTAACATTTAATAACTAATATTGTGGGCCCTAAGTGTTCTTTATTTGTTGTCTTTTAACCGATTCATGGCTAATACGTATATAAGAGGGTCCAAGACACATTCCTCCATGAAAACGCGTTCAGCTTTCACATTTACAAGTGATTTTGTAAGTATTGATTTTTATGGTACTGTATTATCTTGCCTTTTTCTCACTGAAAACGTATGCTGACGTCATTTTAACGCGTAGATCTGTTATTATTTACGAGTGATCTCGTTACAGAATTGATTTACGAATAATTATAACCGTTTTATTGACCGCTGATAACTGTTCAGACTTATTCTATTAATACTCAACAAAATGGCTGCTTCGCCTTCAATCGATTTTCTTCATCTGCATTTAAAACCATGAAAAACTTACCTGAGCGACTCCGTTCAAGGATCGGATGGAGCGAGGGCTCCGAACGCGCGCGGCGGGACGCGGGGGGCGAAGCCCCGGTGCCTGGCGGCGGGCAGACGCGAAGCCCGGCAGCGCCGCTGTAAAAACCGACATACTTAGAATACGCAAGCGGCGCGCGGGCGTACGAGAGCTTCGCGAGGGGCGAAGCGACCGCGATCGACACAGGCCCACGCGAGGCGAACATGCAGCCTCCGGGCACACGCGGCGAGGCCTCACGGTACAGGCCATACGCGGCAGCATAACATCCTCCATAATGCAGGCGATGAGGCGACGTTCCTCGAAGACAGGCTGAACATCCAACATCAAATACTATATTCACCTTATATTAATCACAAAACAAAGTTACGAACCAGTATAAAACACGTAAACTTTTCACTGAAGTTCAATGGTATCCGACAGAGAAGACGTAATTCGCTAGGAGTATCCGCGACACGCCTTTCTACGTTCAGCGGCCATTTTGTTTAGCAATACATTGACCTTTCTCTTTCTCTTCGATTTTTGCGTTTCATCCTGAGATGAAGTGAAAGGATGACAATATTACTGCTTAGAAAAAATATTTCCTCCTAAATAATACCTTTAAATTTTTTTTAATGGGAGTTTTGGTATTTGTTAATAAGTCAATTATTTTACTGGCACCATTTATGAAGTTTTCCTTAGAAAATTCTGTAAATAAACATAAAACGCAATGTTTTGCTGTAGCAATAACAAAACGAAGACCACAGCGCAGACTCAGTGTTTCCAGTGTAATAAATTACTACCATTTAGTAGCGTTACGTAACTTTTGGTTATTTGAAATTATGTAAGAATATCGAAATTATTTACATTTACATTTTTTTTTTTAATTTACACTGTATACACTTTTTAAGCTAAAGATTAGCTTTCTAATTTCCATGAATACTACAAACTACAACCATACCATTTAGCAACACCGATGCATTCCAGTTTCTATTCTACTAAAAAAATAGTGCAGTAGCAACGTCCATCGGGGAGGGATGTGTTACTCTGCACTTTAATTTTAAGTTTTAAGTTGTTCGTCGTTAGCTATAGAACATTAAAATTATACTTCAATTCATATTCACAGTTCTCTAACATAAAAGTAGTCGTATAACTCGTTTTATTATTAGTTTTATCGAAATAAACTGAATAAAAGCTAGTTACCTGAAAGAGTAAATAAAAAAGTGAAAACTATAAACCTTTCTACAGATAAGAACCGGTTCTTGTAAGAAAAAAACGACTTGTCCAAGGAATTCAAGGTATGCATGCATGTTCCCTATTTTAACTCTGAATAATGTATCTTTAAGAAATAAGTCTAAATCAATTAAACTTTTCTTGTGTTCGTAAATGAAGGTAGTTGACGCGTACTATTTGAACGCACTGTTATCATTTAAATAAACTGCCGTTATAAAATTCATTGAATTTTGGCTCAGTTGGTTGCATTACAATACGTCTTATTATAACAAAAATCTAGGCATATTAGGCACAGAACACTGATAATATGTCATACCTATTCTGCGAAGGCACAGGCAGGGCACAGGGGCACAGATTAAGCTAAGGGTCTCGTGGTGTCATTGTGTTACATTGTAGAAAAAAATGTAAACCTGTACCCTAATTACTTACTGAGAGTGAGGGAAGAGAGAGTGCACCTGTGTCTGCGCACACACTTGTACACTATAATATCTCCCGCGCCGAAGGCTGGTCTCCGTTGAGATTGGCCGCCGTGGCCGAAATAAGGTCTGGAGAAATATGGTCTATACTTAATACACGATCAATCGGAATTTGAATCCTTTTGATACAAATAGCTAATCAATTGCTTCATATGTTCGAAAAAAAAAACTGCTCAACAACGTAAATAACGCAATGAATGTTGTTGAACTGTCAAAATGAAACAAATTTGTCGGCGGCCTACGTGCCTGTTGCCATGTGTCGCTTAACATAGATTCGTGGGCGGAATAAATCATGTTCGATTTGAAAAGCGTTGCAACATCTCTTTAATTTGTTTAGAATATAATGATTAATTATTATTATTCTTTATTTCTTTTTCGGCATTTGTTGATACTTACATTTTAAAAATACCTACTAAAACAATAATCAGCTGGCTTCTTTTCTAGTTTTCTGATTGCGATGACTGTCTGTGAGTAGGGCATGCAATTATCCTCCCCATTTTACAATCCGGATATTTCGGATACTTCCAGACGACAATCCGGATCTATCCGGATAAAATGAATAATACGGTTAATTCCTTTTGTTTATTTTCTATAATTAATAGTTTCTCAATTCAAATGATATACGGATAATATTTTCGACGGATTTCCGGATAGCATGCCCTAACTATGAGCAATGTTCGGGTCGGCTAAATTCGAATAATTGTAGATATAATTATTATGTTCGGGAAAAAAGCCGCTCGGTTTGTGAGCCGTACCCTAATTGCGTAACACACGATCAATCGGAATCTGAATCGTTTTGAAACAAATTGCTAATTGCAAATTGAAAATGTACCTTTGTACGTATTTTTCTGGTCCTTTTTCTTGTCTCTTTATTAAATATGTGTGTACATAAACTGTTAAATAAATAAATAAAAATAAATGTGTTGCGTAATTAGATAGCTGATCCGAACATGATTAACAGATGAAAGCGAAGGTGGATGCCAAACGAAGTTTGCCGATTGGCACGAGCCGAATGAAAGCCGAATATTATGTGTCTATTGCTTCGTGTCGGCTTTGTTGTTAAACAAATACCTACGGCTTAATCGAATGTGCCGACCCGAACAAAGTCTATTCCAGTATTTTTAAGAACGTTCGCATTGTAGTCTCATTATTTACATTCATTTTTGACAAGAATTTGAATGTGTGTCTGGCTGATGTTGGATTTTGAAATGATTTTAAACGTTTTTAATTACGGGAATAGGCCTCGTGTCTGTGAGCGAGCGTTGCGTTTAGTTTAAACCCGGCCTAAGGAACGCCAAACAATACAAACGCGTTGTTTTGCACCGATTTCGCTATACATTGCCTAACGACAAGAAACAAAACAATTTACGGCCGTAGCAGACTCGATACTTTTAGCACTTTAAAATGCCGTGAGGTGAGTTTTGAGTAGATATGAATGTCGATGGTGGCTATAAGAGTAGGGGAAGACCAAAGAAACGATGGGTGGACTGTGTGGAAGATGATATGGATAGAAAGGGGGTGACTACCGAGATAACGACTAATAGAGGAGTATGGAAGAAAAAGACATGTTGAAGATTGATGATTCAGGTTGAAGTTGCAAGAATTGTTCAATTGCCGTCCGGCGATGCTTCCATCGTGTGTACAGACGCCAGCACATCAACCTACTACAATCTGTCAAATTCCTTTAATAGATTTTCAACTTTATCATTAAAGCATAGGGTTCAAAGTTGATTGGGAAAATTTGACAGTTTCAGGTAGGTTGACCTGCTGGCGTCTGTACCTTTTCCGTCTACTCTGGCCTCTTTGTTACTAAGCAAATTTTATGCTTATAGTAACAGTACTTATAGATAAATCATTATGATAATTTCGGTCTTTTATCCAAAAATGACGATAGGATACGAATAATCTTATCGAGACAATAGGAAGTTCGCGTTGGTCAGATAACAGTTGCCCAGAAACGATAATTATGAATGTACGTATAGTTAGTTACTACATTCAACTATAGCAGTAGTAGCTTAGTGGTGTGACCAATATATTTCTATGGCTGTGACCGTCAGACAGCCAAGTCATAGGTCTCGAGTTCGAACTCAAGGCATGCACCTCTAGCCGGGGTTGCGGGAAAGCCGGGGTTGCGGGAAAGTCCGAAAGGGATACCGTGGCCCCTGGCAACGTACAGGCAACGGAAGGAACACGGGTGGGTTTTAGACAGTAAGAGTCTGACACGCCCTCCCGCTCCACCCAGAGCGGGAGAAGTTATTTGATAATTTCCCACCCAAAAAAAAAAAAAAAAAGGCATGCACTTCTAACTTTTCGGATTCATGTGCGTATTGTAAATCACTTGCTTTAAAAACGGTGAAGTAAAACATCGTGAGGAAACCGGCATGCCTGAGATATTTCTCGACGGCATGTGAAGCCAAGTCAGAGGCCTATGGGCGGCTTTAAAAGTCTGACACCAGGTTAGTCACTAACCACACGAAAAAGAAAGAAGTTATTACTCTGCTTCTGCTACAAATAAGATAATGTGCCAATTCTCTTGTCACAAATGCCTCTAAACTAGACTAAAAATCACCAAAATTTAGTTTATTCCTGTCAAACGATGATTTCCCATTCTGAAATAGACTAAAGTGACACAACCTAATTATATTTTAGTTTGACAGCACTAAGATGGCACTGATATTTGAATTTAGTGAAAATGACAATTTTGCTGTTCTGAATTTGACGTTTTTCACCTAAAATTTTAATACTATTAGTTGTCATGAACTAAAATTCACATGGACACCTCGACTTCAGGTGCAAAAACAGTACTGTATATTTTTTCTTTTCTTTTGCGTATATCTCGAAAATGGTGTGTCCTATCGCAAAAATAATGAAATGTTCGACCCCCTCTATAAAACTCTTATAAATTTTTCATATTTTCCCACAAAACGTGAAAAATTTCATATAAAACATGTCGAAGCTGCCCCCCGAGCGCGACTTCAGCTCTAAAAAAATTCACGTTGGCAAACAAATATGTACCACGTGGAGTCGCGATTGTCAAATTCGATTTAGTTGTGTCAAAATAATTTTAAATTTAGAGACTTTTTATTGCAGAATAGCGTTAAGATTCTCATAGCCAAAAGTAAAGAATTTTAGTGATAGTTTAGTTCGGTGAACAAGAGAATCGACAACAATATTTACATAATATAAAAGCTAACAGTCTTAAAATAATAATAATATTTTCATGTGTATAAAAAACCGGCTAAGTGCGAGTCGGATTTGCACACGAAGGGTTCCACGTACAATATTTAGCATATAACACGATTGTTGTTATAGTGGCAATAGAAATACACAATCTGTCAAAATTTCAACTGTCTACCTATTACGGTTCATGAGATACAGCCCGCTGACAGACAGACGGACAGTGGAGGCTTAGTAGTACCGTTTGGCTCCCTTAAGGTACGCTATACAAGAAAGGTGTTAATTTACAACAAAAAAAAGTTGTGTAAAATGTTGTACCGTGGTACGGAAACTTTCGTGTGCAACTCGCACTTGGCCGGCTTTTGGACATTAGGAGAGCTAGAATAGCCAGAGTTTGGGAACCCTGTGATCTATGACATCTTATAAAGCCTAAGAGACATCGCAACTGACTGTGTACGAGTCTACGCGGAAGAGAAAATCACTGAGGCGCACATCGAGTGTGCTATAACTTTTTGCGCGTCAATCGTGTGTGCTACTTTATGGCTACTTTACTCAATTCCATGTTTTCAATTTCCATTCTGATGGGCATGAGCACTGTGGATTGTCTTAATTTCTGGCGTATCATTTTAGGGCCTATAATAAGTACCTCAAATTGCTCAGCATGATCCTCCGTTTTATCGAAAATATTGCAGCATTAATTTTGAAATAAATATACATAAGTTGACGATTATTGTTTGACGAAAATAGGATTCCATAAAATTTTCTCTAAGAAAAACCAAAGTTACTTCCATACCGAAAAAAACGACTTCAAATTAGATTATGAAACTTTGCATAATAAGTGAACTAACTATAAAGCAGCGACAATGTTTTTTTTTTTTTAATTTCCAATGTTTTCGCCGTAAAAAGCAAAAAACCTAAACTATTGGCGCCTTGGAGCCGCCAGGACCTACTCCGTCTCGCTTTCATTCAGTCCACGAGCAGTATGGTGCGAGCGAGACAAAAGGTGAATTTGGGCTGAGATAGTATGGGCTCTTAAATTTGTTTAGGAAAACTGCGTCCCTTTTGGTTTTCGCTTGCCTGCTTACTACTGGGTCCTGTCTCTAGGTACAACCGCGGACATTTGCGGTGAACCATTTTTCATCCTTATGCTCTTAGTAATAAGGTTAAAAAGTGGTTCACCGCCAGTGTCCCGCCATAGAACGTTCGGTAGATGGAAGTACAGTACGTCACATCATCTTCTTTCCATTTGACCGTCTAGTAACATTAGCATTAAAAAAATCTGTTCCCTACAGAATAGAAATTAGAAGAATATACATATATATAGAATAATATAATAATAATATAATAGAATAGAAATTTTTAATGACAGTAATTCATATCCCAACCAGCAATTCAGTCCTATTATTTCAGCTCATAACTCTAAAAAGCTCTATAAACGATTTATTAAGGTTTTAGCGGTGCCAGAGTGTTGTATAAAAGCGTTTGACAGTACATTATTGCTCTAAATGCTTAGAGAGCTGAAAATACCTATAAACAAAGAATGTAAACGTTTACTACGCCATTTTATACAACCGTTATAGTCAAGTACTATAGCAAGTTCTAATATGACTAGTACATAATAATATTGCTCTATAAAATTGTTAACGGGTGCCTTTATTTATCTGATTAGCGTAATAAGGGTTCCAAACGAACTGCAATACGAGTTTCGTTATAGCAGTGATGAACACTCAACTACAGGGCGATATTGTGATATTGTGGATATTCAGATCGCTGCTATATAGTACGTGTGCGTTAGTAGTCACAAAGACTTTACAATAGAGTGTTTTTGTGACGTAGTCTAATTTTAGAGCACGCTAATAGAACGTAAGTGTATTATAATAGTTTTTAGATGCATATTATAATTTTATCGATAAGCATATCACACAGACACTATAATAGAGCAGAAATTATTTGTATAACAACTTTTTTGGTGCCTAGCAATGCGCTTGTTGGTATTATAAATGGGTATCTATCACTTTAATGACGCAAAAGTGGCACATACATGTAGATAAATGTTTCTATTAAATGACAGCTAAGTCCCAAAAAGGATTATTGGCTCGCTTTTACAACAATATTCAGACATTTTGATACGGAATTAATGCGACGTGCATTCTGCCCTAAAAACAAAAAAAATGGATTTAAAGAATTGGAAAAGATATAAACGCAGTGGAACTTATAGAAGAGAAGTTAATAGACGTTTTTAAAAAGGAGCTTCGTCATCATCAAACAATCAAAGCAGTAACAGTAGCCAAAATCAAGTTGGAATCACAATTACGGGAAACGGTTCCGTACAAAATGTGTCTTACAAAGATATTATTTCTGAAGAGTCCTTACTCCAGCAATTTTTCTGAATCTTCAAGCAATGATTCAACATTCGAAAAAGACCAACAATTTCGTGATGGCGTGAAAAATTGGGCCATTAATTATAATATTTCGCATGAAGCAGCAAAAAGTTTAGTACGATTAAGTAACAATAGAATACCAAATAACTAACGATCCTCGAACGCTTCTTAAAACAGAGAAGACTATTACAACTTATCCCGTGGGAACTGGACAGTACTGGCACAACGGTTTGACAAACACACTGGAACACTACCTACAAATGATACAAATTGATCGCAATCCACCCGTCATTTCACTGAACATAAACATAGACGGCCTGCCTGCTTTTAAAAGTTCAAAACTTCAATTATGGCCAATTTTATGCAACGTTTATGAAATACCAGAATTACGACCCATTGTAATAGAAATTTATTCAGGCCATAATAAACCAGATGGTTATCTAAGAATGTTTGTAGATGAAATGAAAAAACTACTAAAAGATGGCATATTAATCGTTATTAATGGAAAGGAAAAAATAGTAGGCGTCAAAATACGGGCCTTTATATGTGACTCTCCAGCTTGGGCTATGATCAAGGGGAAAATTAATTCTAGGACTATTATTTTATTGCTAGCTAGCCGCGCCTCGCGGTTTCACCCGCGTAATTCCGTTCACGTGGAAATTCCGGGATAAAATATAGCCTATGTCACTCCCTGATGCAAATATTTATCTCTCTCTAACTCTCTTTTTTCTCTTAGTTCTTATTTTTATAGTTCAGTTAGTCTTAGAAAGAAAGAAAATACGTTTATTTACGGTAAACATGACGAAAAAAAATAGATATAAACACTAGGTACGTAAAACTTGATATAACTACGTAAGTTCTTCCCGAATAAATAAAAACTGGTTACATGATTAATTCACACTATTCGGTATTCAGTTTTTTTTTCATTACCTATGGTCTTCAGAAAAATAGTATATTCAGTCATGCTCACACAGAACCCCAATTTTAGATTGAATCCACGATGACTGACAGTGAAAACATTATCACGGCAAGTACTATAATGGCTCTTAGAATATCGAAATCACTTTATATGATAAATATTTTAGTAAAATCTCAACAATTTGAGGGGGGCACTTTAAATTCATGGTAAACCTATCCCTAGTTTATCAGTAAAGCTGCAGTCGCATCTCATTTCCACCGTAATAGACTAATATTATAATAACAAAATAAAATCTTCTACACCTCAGATTGCTTGTATCCTTTTGTAAAATTATTTTAATTATTTTTTGCATTCTGCACTATCACGAATGTAAAATAATGAATGTTGTATAGTATGAAAAAGTACTATAACAGGTCCTACAGTAGCCAGTACATCATTATTTTGAGACCTGCATCACTGTTACATAGATTTTATTGGACTGTTTCGTCATTAGGAACACTGCAATTAAATTATTTTGTCACTGAATAGAGATCTAAATGCGCCACTTCCGAATAAAAGATACGTTCTTTGGGGTTTTATAGGACCAAGGACAGTTTTTTACAAAACGTTCTATGGTTTTTTATAGTACTAGTTTTTGCTGCTTGGGATTTTTATTGACTAATTTATTTAATGAATATTTTGACATTGAATTGTATCCAAAAAATATGCTTATTGAATTGTAATTATACGGCTTATGCACCATCTCTTCCTACCAATTTGTACGCCACGATATGCGGCTGAACATGAGAACTTTTCTGTATCCCATTACTATCCTGCATGCAATGTACACCATGTTTAAACAAATAAAATTTACTTACTTACTTACTTACCTACATTTTGTCGAGTATCGCGAACATGGATGGCGCAGTTGTTTTTAGGGTTTCGTACCTCACAAAGAAAAAACTCCAGACTGCGTAAATCCTGAACTTTAAAAAATATTGAAACAAGATGATCTATTTCTGTCTCCAATCCCACTTAAGGCGACACTAAGCGACTTTAAATGATTTTATACTGAAGATCACGTCTAAACGAGTAGTATTAATGATTTTGAAAAATATATGTTAAATAAAAGCGTTTTCTTAATAACTTAATCTGTGAATATTTTAGAATATGTTTATATTGTTTATATTACATAGTGTTATTAATTTGTAAAGTTATGTGTCTAACGCGGATAAAAAACTGAGAATCACGCAAAAACTATCAAGCGTATTTTTCTGAAACCTTCACCATTTTTAAGATAATTTAATTATTAATCATTTAGTATACGTGTTTTATTAAACTACCTTTTGATTTATCTATAATAAATTAATAATGCGTCTAAGTTGGGACACTGGCTGGACGTACGAAGCGTTGCGTGAGCTCAGCACAGAACACGCAAGCTAACTACTCAAGGCCACTGGCATATATCCGCGTCTTAACACACAATCTCATGCAACCGGTGGCATTTTCATAAATTTAACAATAAATAGACCTATTGCCTCCATGTAATTGAGCCATAAACAGGGGTGTGGTTTGGCAGAGTCTGCTAATACATCCACTTTGATTGCCACGGTTGCTTTGAGCCATGTGCTTTTTTTTGTCTAGGGCATCTCGTAGCTGACCTCTGAGGTCATGACTACTTAACCGGGCTTTCCTGCGACTGCCTCAAGCACTCGAATCCTCCAGCCAGGGGCATAAACTATTCTAATTAAAACTAGGCGAGCGCTCGCTAAGGGCACCCCCTGTGGGGTACGAGCCTCGGCTTAGGGCGTCGCTGGGGGGCAGACAGCAAGATGGGACAGGCTGGATCAAGGATATTTCATGATTATTAATTGGGGAATTTAAAGCTACTCGCTTAGCATCGACGTGGGATGGCGCATCGTCGAGCAAGGGTCGGGGGTGAGCCATGTGCTACTACGCCATGTTATTTATTTGTTGAAGTTTGCGAGAAAGTACCAATCGTGGACGGGATACCTTCTTTTCGCATAATGTTCTTTGTCCTAATATACTTCGGCATAACGATTTTGGCACAATTTGTTTTGGCATAATAATACTTCGGCATAATTTTTTTAGGCATACATTTTATGTTGGCATAATCATCTTAAAGACTAATTTGTTTTGGCATAAATTTGATTCGCATAACGTTAGTAGGCCTAAGAACCGAATTGCTGCAAAACCGACTCCACGTAGTCTTGTTTGTCCTACCCCTAGAGTGTAATTTAAAATCGCGTAGGCGCGTGGGGCCGCCGGAGGCCCGCAGCGCCGGAGCCGTGACAGAAACCCTGCCTGCTGCATGTTGTATGCTCGCTTGAATGCTGCATGCTGCATGCCTGCTTGCATGCTGCATGCTTGCTTGCATGCTTTATCTTTATGCTTAATAAATGTATGCTTTAGAATATTATGCTTAATCATTATTATGGTTAGAGAAATTATGCTTAAATAAATTATGCGTAAGCTGTTATACGTAATTATATTATGCGAAAATATAATTATGCCAAACAACATTATGCTAAGTTATATTAGGTCTTAAAATTTTATGCAAATGGATAGGGAACCATCGTGGACAATGTAATAAAATGTTCTTTTCTTGTGTTTCAGATTACCTTCGAACAAGAACCGTTATGTTATGAAGACATAAATACATGGTAAGTGATTCACTTCGTATTTTTCTAAGTGACTGACTCGTTGGTCTAGTGGTCGCAAGCGCTGCTGCTGAACATAAGGTACTGGAGTTTGATTGGAGAAAATGTTATTGGGTTTTTTCTATCAGGAATTTCTCAGTAGTGGCCCGGAGTCTGGGTTTGTACCCGGTTGATGGCAATAGGCTCGCCCCCTATTACATGAGACTTAAACATAACTGGCGAAATGTGGGGGTACTATCGAAGAACTTCATATCTAAGCAGTTTGAAAACAAAATCCCGTGAACACAATGACCACATCTGTTACCGCCCCGGTTCTATATGGGCCGAGCGCTGCAAGCAGAAATAGTCCTTACGGTGTATAGATATGAACTTCTTCGATGGTACTATAGGTACACCTCTGCCTAACCTTTCGGGGAATTAGAGGCGTGATGTTGTGATGTGTTTTTGTAATTGCGATTTATTGACATGATTGCTCCATAGGGAATTACACAAAACAATTAGAAAATGTGGGGTTACCCAGTAACTGTGTTATGGAGGTCAGATAGGCAGTCGCTCCATGTAAAATACTGGTATTCAACTGCATACGGTTAGAAGCGATGGAAGAGTAGAAGCCGACCTCAACATAATTGGGAAAAGGCTAATAGGCGATGACGAATCCACGTGCTTTAGACCATTGATCACCGGTACACAAATATGCGCAGGAGTTGCGAGTACGATTTGTGTTTTAATTTTTAAAAACCGGCCAAGTGCGTGTCGGACCACGCACAAAGAATGGTTCCGTAGTTGTGATGAATCTATCCCAAAAACTGACTTATCTTTATAGGTAGTTGAAAAACATGTTCTCCCATACATCGATATACGTCACGGGCAATTCTCCAACTGCAAATATAAGTTTGTAAAGGTTTTTTTTTGTGATTATATCACAAATTAACGATTTTTGGACTTTTACCTTTACTTGTGCTGTAAGACCTTGCTTCCTGCCAAATTTCATGATTCTTAGTCAACAGGAAGTGCCCTGTAGGTTTTGATTAATTTGCGAGTATCAAAATATGTCACATAAATGGCCGTATTTTTTTAAAGCGTTGACTTATAAGCTTGATTTTTTTAGAGCTCCAAGGCACCATATGTCTACGTACTTGATATTAATTTCAACTTGATACCTCCACGCGTTCCTGAGAAAATGGCTCTTGACAGACTGACGGACGGACAACGAAGTGATCCTATATGAGGTTCCGTTTTTTCAAAATGATTAAACTGGTACGTATAAAAAAAGTACTACACCCGCACTCGTCGCTTGACACAAACTTCGACCCACATTCCGACCTCGCCGCCGAGGTCCTCCGCGATCACGACCCTCCCGAGTAAATAATACTCCCCCCCGACCCTTGCTCGACGATGCGCCAGCCCGCGTGGATGCTGAGCTTTAAATTCCTCGATTAGTAATAATAATATATGCTTGATCCTGTCCCATATTCCCCCAGCGACGCCCTAAGCCGAGGTTCGTACCCCACAGGGGGTGCCCGTAGCGAGCGTTCGCCTAGTTTATAATTAAAATAGTTTTTGCTCCTGGCTGGAGGCTGTAGAAGCTTAAGGCAGCCACAGGAAAGTCCGGTTAAGCAGCTACGACCCTCTTCGGAGGTCAACTGAGAAATGACCTGGTCGTAAAAAAAAAGCTCTCTTCGCTTGTCTTTCCATGTTGAAAGACAAGTGCGCGTGTACAGAGTGTTTATTTTACGTATCAATACAGTATTTTTTGGGAATTTTTTTTTTTTTTTTTTTATGGTAGTACATTTTTTTTAGCGTTTATTGACGCAATACTGTTGCGGGTTAAAACGGGAACGCCTGTCGTTAATTAACATACTGTATGTTTACCACGACATGAGTACCTACTCTCACACAGTTCGTTGTAAACGAGATAATATGTAAATGGTACACCACTGACTACCTCCAGTATTGTATATTGTATATTATCTAAAGGTTCTGTTGTGTCACCCTACGTAAAATTGCTAAATTTATGTCTGTAATTTTTATGATGTAATAAAGAGTTATAACTAACTATCTATATAAGGTCTATTCAAATACTTGATTCCAATTGATGTTATTTACATTTAAACAAACATCAACTTTATATTAATGTAAATAAAGTTGATTTTAGACAGACTGGTACTGTTGAAAAAGTCATAAAAAATATGAAGTTGTAGCGCAAACTGAACCTTATGTGTAGGCATTTCAGTTGTTTTTCCTAAAACTCGTGTTTGTTTACATGTCTGGTAAATAAATTACGAACGCAGCGTAGATAGAAAGTTTTTATACAGCCTATCTCGCTGAGAAATGCTTTATGCATTGCCGCTCGTGGGGGACGAGACGGGGTATGTGGGACTCCTGTTGAAATGACAGTATACCCACTAAAACTCAGCGGTGTTCCCACATCGCCGTGATGGCAGGCCATGGGAAACCGGCTCAGCCTTTACATCCACAACCCTCCCGGCGCATGGCCGCCTAGCTGGCGGGGCCCGCATGCCCCCCAGGTTACGGGAATGGCCGGGAACACCTGGCCATGCCCGTCCGACACTGGTCGAGGCCTGTGCAATATAGGCAAGGGTGCCCCGGCATCCGTTGACTGCTGGCCTCCACCTGGGAGGAGTCGGAGATGACTATCAAACTGACGTCTTCTTCGACCCCTCCTTCGCCTTCGGAGCGGCGCCGCGTGAGGATCGTCCTCCCGCGCGCGCTCCGCCGACTCCTTCTGGGACATAACCAGTTCGCAGAAGGAGGCGACTGCCGCCCAGGACCTCTCATCTCCCAGCATGGCGTTAACCAAGCCGGGGGGAGTGAGAGGTCCGGTCCGATCACCGCGATGAGACTACGGTGAATCTCGGACCGTGACGGGTACACCTCGAGGGTGTGCTGTGCCGTGTCGTCCACCGCGCCACAGTCGTGGCACGACGGCAGCTCCTCCCGTCCGATTCGGTGCAGGTACGATCCGAAGCAACCGTGTCCGGACAGCACCTGCACCAGACGGAAGGAGAGGAACATGCGACCGCTCGAGCCAGTCTCGCAGGACTGGCCCAATCGCGTCGAGGGTTCGGCGGCCGAAGGCTGCGGTGGCGAGTTCCCCCGTCCAATGGACGACTATGGCGTCCCTCGCCTCCCGCCGGACGGCCTCCCGCTCTTCCGGGGCTGGGCGTTCTCCTCTCGTCCTCCGCCCCGCCGTCCATTCATATACTCTGGCGAGCACCCACACAGCCCATCCCCCTGACGTAATCCATTATGACACCTACAAGTCAAGCCAACCTATTTACCCTTTAACCTAATCTCTCCACTAGGTACCATCGAAGAAGTTCATATCTATACACCGTAAGGACTATTTCTGCTTGCAGCGCTCGGCCGCTATAGAACCGGGGCGGTAACAGATGTGGTCATCGCGTTCACGGGATTTTGTTTTCAAACTGCTTAGATATGAACTTCAACCATAGTACCTACTTAAATAATCTCCCTTTTCTAAAGACACTGTCAACGCTCTCTCAAAGATTTAATTAAATATGTCGTGACCTTTTTATCTCAACAAATTTCAATTGGATACATTAAATAGGTAATTGAATTAAGATAAATTTTGTTGTGATGCTACTAGCTGGTACATTGACTTCAAGATAAGTGAGGACAGAGAGTCTTTCAGTATGACAGTGAGCTCTGTCTTAAATTGTTTTAATTATTAATCATTAAACGTCGATATCCTTATCTTTTTGTTAAGGAGCACGTGGCACAGATTAGTACAGATGGGTCACTCCGCAAAATCATTTAAATAAAAAGCGACTCTTGCTACGACACAATAAAGTGCAGTTCAGGTCGCACAGTGCTTATTACCTACAGTTATATTCACCTAGAAGTTGCTTCTCTTTCTATCGCGTAAGCCTACGTTCACACGGATGTAATAAAATCGCGGCGATTTTTTTTCGTGCACTGGATTTTCAACCGCTGAGAGTTAACCAGCAGTGTGTTTTTTCAACACGCTGGGATGACAGCGCGTTCCAACGTGTAGGATTCTCAACGCTCGGCTTAACACAGAGAGTTGAAAATCCAGTGCGCTATAAAATTCCGCCGCGATATTTTTACGTCCGTGCAAACATGGGCTAACTTTTATATCTTCAGACTACGTTAAGCTTCGTGCAGACTAGCGTAACACGACACCGCGACGCGACTCGAGCAATACAAGTTCTAAGAAAACTTCACAGTATAACAATAACCGGTGTCGCGTCGCTCCGTCGCGGCAGTGTGAACGAAGCTTTACGCCCACTGAATTCGACAAGTCAAGCCCGCCGCCTACCTACTTGTAGTTTCACACCTAAAATGCGGAGTGACCCATCTGTATTCATCTGTGCTCGTGGCTATAGGTACGTAACAGCCGCACGGGTTGACTATCAAGGCTAAGGGGGATGCGCTAAGGTAGCCCACTAAATTAATTTTTTTAACCGACTTCAAAAAAGGAGGAGGTTATATTGTTCCGCATGCGGCTTTTTGGCCTATAGACTACGGCTCTGTACAAGTGTCGATGAGTGCGAGCATAGATACCTACGCGCCGGGGTCGGGGTTTCTGTCATTAAGCAAGATATCAAGTTTTATTAAAAATTCAATCTATATTTCAAAGATTTATTGCCGGTACCTAATAAAATATAAGTAATATAAACACGTCTTAGTACCTACCTATGTATTAACCTCTCTATGTACTATAGAAGAACTTCATATCTAAGCAGTTTAAAAACAAAATCCCTTGAACACGATGACCACATCTGTTACCGCCCCGGTTATATAGCAGCCGAGCGCTGCAAGCAGAAATAGTCCTTACGGTGTATAGATATGAACTTCTTTTTTTTTTTTTTTTTTTTTTTTTTTTTAAAAACGTTGCCCCACACTAGGAATTTCTCCTGTGTCGTGGGTGCGTTTACAAACATATAAACTCACATACACAAACAGCCAGACCCGGATCAACTAATTGTAGGTCATACAAATATTTGTTCCGTGCGGGAATCGAACCCGCGACACGCAGCGCAGCAGTCAATCGCTTAACCACTGCGCCAACCGTGCCGTTCTTCGATGGTACCTAGTGGCGAGATTAAGTTAAAGGGGAAATAGGTTGGCTTGACTTGTAGGTGTCATAATGGATTGCGTCAGGGGGATGGGTATGAACTTCTTCGATGGTACATAGTTCTCGCAAAATTACACTTGCACGCCTAAACCGCAAACAAAAACATATTACGTAAGTACATTATCTAAGTAGATGAAAGTAATATTCGGAAGTTTTCAAATCTATTATTCTTGGTTTTATGAATGAACGCGTAGTAATAATATGCGACTGGTATTAGCGCCATCTAGCGGGAATTTCAATGCTGTATCTGTACAACTTCCGTCGGTAGTGCTCGCCTGCATGCGATTTTTGCTGCTGCAGTTTAGGTTTGCTGTTAAGGATAATTAAGAATTAATTGTGTCGCCATCTAGCGGTGAATACTCGGAAGTCTTGGCGAATAATTCCGAATATTACTCAATACTTCCGAATGCTTCGCGAATAATACGACGGGAATACAAAAAGTGAAAAATAAAACTTACAAAAATAAGAAAAGTAACTTTAATTTCGTAAGACCGTTTGATCTATATTTGAGTTTTTTGCCACCGACTTTTCACTTTGTAGTGGTTTTTTTGGCAGAAGCCCGACAGTCTGACTACCAGTCTTACCAAGGGTTATCGTGTAACCTAGTAACTGGGTTGCGGAGGTTAGATAGGCGGTCAGGAATAGTTGAAATAACGAGCTTGAGACAAGAAAACTCCGGACGACTATAAGAAAATACTAAAATAGGCAGATGTGTAGATTATGGATCGGAATGAACTAAATACCTACTGAAATGACTGAAACATAGTTTTAAGAATATACCCAAAGTATTTTACATAAATTACCGAAACATTTATTTCAATTAAGGCGACGATAACCGACTTTTAATGTTTTTCTACTGAAGATCACGTCTAAACGAGTAGTGTTAATTATTTGGAAAAAATATATGTTAAATTAGAGCATTTTCTTAATAACTTAATATACGAATATTTGAGATTATGTTTATATTACATATTGAAATTAATTTGCAAGTTATGTCTAACGCGGATAAAAAACAGAATCACGCAACACGTATTTTTCTGATACCTTCACTATTTTAAAGCCTTTTTTTATGTATAATAAATTAATAATGCGTCTAATTTGGGACAGCGCTCCTTGATGGGCGAGTCCTATTACTGGCTGGACGTACGACGCGTTGCGTGAGCTCAGTACAGAACACGCAAGCTAACCACTCAAGGTCACAGGCATATATCTGCGTCAGGCATAAACCAATTACAGGCACTTTTGAATTGTAAATGAGTCGATCAGTCAGATAGATGAAGCTAGTTGCCCATCCCAAAGCGTAGTTGGTATAATATGGGACAGAACGGACAAGGAACTCAATGGACCGACCCCTTTTTAACACGTTTTTATTAGCTTGACCTACATCTATAAAATTAATATATTGTTACAAAATAAGTCACCTACTTCATTAAACCTAAGTTTGTTGTTTTTATATAATAATCTGGCGTTATTGTGTTTTTATCTGAACATGAAAACATGACCTTAGCAACGCGAATCGTATTATTATGGAAGACTTTAACAACATCAGCCAACTGTTAATTCGAAAACCAGTATTTCAACATCGTAAAATTGACTTCGCAACAAAAAATAAACCTTATTTGCTATCAAACTCAGTGTTTGTGAAGATAAATAAAATAGTCACACTTTAATAAAATAAATAATAAATCCGTTTATTTCCTGCAAACTATACATTATCTTAACATGGGTTTTAATTTTAATGTTAGTATTGTTTCTGTTTTATTTATTTTTATTTTTTAGTGTGGATATTTTTAACTAAATAAGAAAGAAGAAAGAAAGAAAATACGTTTATTTGCGGTAAACATGACGCAAAAAAAAAGAAAACAAAATTAAAAAATGGAAACAAGTTTCTGGGAAAATATGCGTCACATTCACGCAAAACGGCCATCGCTCAGCATGATGCTGCGACCCTATGCGAGACAGAGCCCCAGCGCTGGTTTTCAGCGACAGCCGGCGTTGACGTTATGACGTCGACCGGTGCAGCATACCATGAAATATAATTAAGATATAAAAAATAAAATAAAATACAATAATTAATTCTACATAAATAAAAAAAGTATAATATTTAAAAATGGTATGTTATTAGTTTTGTTAGTTATGTTAGTGTTTATATTCCAGTTTTTATTTGTGAATTACGCTATCTTAGACTGCAAGAACCCTGTGCGGGTAAAAATAATATGACAACCTATAGCAAGTACAGTACACGTATTTTTATTCCTCACGGTTTCTACTGTTTTCGCATCTAGCGCAATTTCATCGTGACAATGTCGAATCAACGAAAATAATTAGAAATTTATAGGAATTTGATCGCTCAAAAAAAAAAAGCCCATCTTTACACCACACTGTTCTCCTTCGTCTTTTATTGTTTTCCAAAACGCAGAGTAACGCAATAATAGGGATGATGAGTGGGTCAAAAAAAAAACAATTCTATTTAGTCCGTCAGTCGGATAATAAAAAACTATTACACACGTATTTTTTGCTTTATCAATATATCATATTAATAAAAATAAAAAATATTTATTAAAATCTCACTTACAACTAAGTATCATTACAGGTGTATTTACCCGACAGTGCGGTCATTTACAAATCTATATCTACTAACTAAATTATTTACAACTTAAATATACTTACTATAAAGGACTAAAACAACTTGTGGCTTAGATAAAACGCATTAAAGTTGGGGAGTGGGGGTTGCTACGTCACAAATAAGTATAAAATCTACATACTCGTGACGTCATGGCACATTATAACGCAATGTATCGCCGTAATCGTTTGATAAAGTAAAAAAAGAAAAAATACATTTGTCTAATATTTTTTAATAATACAACAGACGGATAAAAAAAAATTTTTTTTTCGTCATCCCTATATTGCCACGGCATCATGCATGCACCGTCGCCGCGTCGTTGCTATGATTCCACGGACACGTAGCGGACGGTAGCTACGAGTACCAACAGATTATAACTGAAGCAACAAACGATAAACTGCCGCGCTAGCGATAAGTGCCTTAAGTACTTTCGTAGAACTACATATCTAAGCAGATTTAAAGTAAAATTCTGTGAACACGATGACCACCATAAAGGCTCGTACAGACCAGCGCGACGCGACGGCGCGACGCGACTCGAACAATACAATTTCTAAGAAAACTTCACGGTATAACAATAACCGGTGTCGCGTCGCGCTGTCGCGTCGCGCTAGTCTGCACGAAGCTTTATATGTTATCGCCCGGTACCTACTATAGCGGCCGAGGCCTTTTTTTTTTTTTGGTTGGGAAATTATCAAATAACTTCTGCCGCTCTGGTTGGAGCGGGAGGGCGTGTCAGACTCTTACTGACTAAAACCCACCCGTGTTCCTTTCGTTGCCTGTACGTTGCCAGGGGCCACGGTATCTCTTTCGGACTTTCCCGCAACCCCGGCAGGCATCGGTCCTATCGGACCCCTTCAGTTGCTGACATCTCTTTGAGGCGCGCGTGCAACACAACGCGCCGTCGATCCGAGCCTGGTCCTTATCGGCCGGCGAGCTACCCATTGCTCACCGTCCGCAAGCCCGCGCCTACGGTGGCCGGGAATCGGCCTGCGATTCCCGACACCCAGGGCGTCTCCTGCGGCGGCTAGGGGCGTGAGGGCGCGAAATTTGCCTGTCCCTCACGCGTTCTGCCTCCTCCTTCGCGAGCATTACTGCTTCGCAAAAGGAGGTGACGGCCTCCCATGCCCTCTCGCTCCGTACCAGGGCCTGGACCAGGGCCGGACGCGAGAGATCCCCGCCACCGATCGCCTCCACGAGGACACGGCGATGCTCTGCCCAAGCCGGGCAGACCTCCACCGTATGCTCCACCGTGTCTTCCGGGCGATCCACGCAATGATGACACCCGGGAGCGGCCGAGCCCTGCAAGCAGAAATAGTCCTTACGGTGTATAGATATGAACTTTTTTGATAGTACGTTTTGCATAGTTTCGAGTAATTGGCGCTCAAATTTTTTCGTCACATTTTTACCTTTTCTGACTTGTTTTATTAACTTATTTAAATTCTGATTTTTTAAATGTGTAGCCTAAGTAAAGTATTATTTAATTGTGTAATGATTGTATAATTACGTATTTCTATTAGAATACTTTTAAATGACAAAAAATACTTTATATCTAGTACGAGTTTAATAACTTTAACATCAATTGCTTATTATAATAAGCACAATGTGTAGTTACTGCTCATATCATTAGCAGTAGTAAAACATGAATGATGATACCGCACTTAGAAACTCGCCGTTACTTACTGTTGTTATGCTAAGGAAAATTTATCATTAAATGCGACTTACTGCCGTTATCCTTATTGAAATTTAAGGGCCCGTTAAGATATTTAAATGGCAGTCAGATCAAATTGTACAGCTCATTGAGCTGATTCCGAGTCTATGTTTAACTGATTTGGACAAAAATTGTTATCGCAAGCGCGGCAGAAAACTCATCGTATGTAGAAAAGGGCCGTCAGTTATAACTGCACGTATTTGTAGCCCGCTTTATGCGGGTGAAACCGCGGGGCGCATCTAGTTAATTATAAATTCCAGAATCAATATAACAACGATAATTTTGAACGCGCCAATATGTTCATTTGTTTCTTGTTTACTTTAAACGGCTCTATTTGCAAGCCAAATCGAAATTTAAATAACATCTTTGAGTTACCTCCTTGGTTGCCATGTGTTGAAATAAAAAGTTCGTTCCATTTTTAAATAACATGATTGATTTGAGTTTTCATAGTAATTTATTTGGCCGTCAAACACGACAGTTAAGGATTTTCATACAAACATTGCCGGCCGGGCGCTCGTTTATTCAACCAGTACCGCAATTTCGATTAATCTCGAAGAAGGTTGTCAAAATAATGTTCGAATTTCCAAGCGTGTAAGAGAAAAAAATATTGATGTCGCATTAAAATTCTTATTACTTCTTGTGCTCAAATCCGTTGTGTTAATCTGTAATTAACTGTTCATTAATTTTAAAGTGTGAAACGTTATCGGGTTGGAATAAAACTTACATCCTCATTTGAAAAGCACGTATTAAAAAAAAAAAAAAACTTCTATTTCATAGTCATAATCAATCGTTTATTTTTAACCGACTTCCAAAAATAAGGAGATTCTATGTTCGCGTCTTTTTTCTTATGTATGTCCACCGATTTCTCCTTTATGTTTGAAAGGGTTTGCTCTCGAAATGGTTCCATATAAATTTTATTAACTTTGCTTGGATAGTTTTTGAGTTAGCAATCAATACGTCAATAAAACGTATTTTTCCCACTTAGTCTGTATGGATGATAATTATGATGATAAGTTCCTGTCACTGTTATTTAAATAACAGGTAGTCGTATTCGAATTAGTGTAGGGTAGGTACTACAACCAAAACCGATATGTAGTCTTAAAAAAATAAAAAAATACCGGCTTCCAAAAAAACACTTTAAAATGAAAAATAGCTTTAATATCGGAAGTCAGAAATTCTAAATAAAAAACAACCGACTTCCGAAATTAAAGTTATTTTTCACATTGTAGTGTTTTTTTTTTGTCAAAATATTGTACATTCTGCCAAGTGTGGCGTGCAAATATTAGGTACATACATTTATCTTCAATATTCGCTGAAATGTTTATCGATTTAAGATAAAATTAAAAGAAAATTGTATCCTAAGAGTCAGCGCACACTCAGCAGCAAGATGCTCGAGCAATTTTCTTTGAAAAAATCGCTAAATTGTTCGTTTCAAGTTTGGGCTATGGTCCCTTTGAATTTTTGACAGAAAGATAAACAAAAAGAAACTATTTTGCTGTTGTAAGGTACCTAAGTAACCCTGCCGAGGTCGCGGGAATGTCCGAAAGGGATACCGTGGTCCCCGGCAACATACAGGCAACTGAAGGAACACGGGTGGTTTTAGTCAGTAAGAGTCTGAGACGCCCTCCCGCTCCGCCCAGAGCGGGAGAAGTTATTTGATAATTTCCCACCCAAAAAAAAAGAGAAAAGGTACCTAAGTAATTAAATCGCTGGACTTGCTTGCCTATCACAATTTTGAGTCAGTTGTTACAAAAAGTATGTTCGATTTTTGATTTTTGAAATGTTTGGTATTTTCCTTAAAAAAGAAACAGGCCGGGTTATGTCAGATTCGAGCATGAATGGTTTCGTACCACCGACCATGTCTATGAAATAATACCTGCCTAGTTTCAGTCTTTTTCATATAGTCCCCAGGGACAGAATTTGATGCATGTTAGCATACATAACGGAACACGTATCAGATGATGCCTTAAAAAAAAAAAATATTTCTATAAACCTACAAGGGTACTTATGAAACGTCAGAAGCTAGGTGCACGGTTCCAATTGGTCGTTTCCTATGGAGAAGAGCCGACAAGAAACTCCACGGTTTCTCTTTTAAAACAAATGATATTTACAATGTTTTCAAATTACAGTGTTAATAGGTATGAGAGGACAGTGTAGGCCTATCAACAATTACCAGGTACTTAGTAAGATAGGCCTACAGCCTTATATAGTTAAAATATAGTTTCCATACAAACTTTTTCTACTGCCCGTTCCTATTGGTTATTATCAGCTACAAAGTAATTACGATTTCCTACTATAATAATAATCTACGACCACATTAATGTATTCCTGTATATGTATATATGATACTAAAAAGTACACAAAATTATACCTACTAAAGTTTAGTATTTCTTGTTTTTGACACAGAATGAACGCGTATCGAATAACCAAATAAAAGAAATATGTTTTGTTATTATTCTAATAACTCATTCAGTTATAATAATATTATTTTAAAGAAGGGATTTGCATTTGTAATATTTCTTAGTGTAGCATTTAGTCTTTTATTATTTACTTGTATGCCGAATCTGCAAAGCGATCTTCGACTCCGGATTCTGTTATTTTCCGTAAATAGCCCTCCTTTTTTGGCTTCGCCGCAGTCTGGTAAAAATAAGTCACAGCAGAGGAAAACAAAAGGTAATACTATAACTTGCCACTATGTAGACATCAGTGACGCTTTGTCGCTGATAGGACAAAATTCAAGTATCCCATTGAAATCTATTTTCTTTCATGAGACGTCGTGTCGAGGTCAATTAAATTCCCGGCAGGCGTGTTCTGTGGAGTCAGCGGCGAGGGCTCATCCACATTGGCAGATCAACGTACTGTTCTCGGGGCCAGTGACAAACGAGAACCTCAACATTAATGGGAGTTTGAACACCCTGATGCAGTTTACGAATGTAAAATTCTTTAGGTTGCATTTACTGCAATATATCAAAGGGACGCCCGTGGAAAATTTGATTCGAGGAGGTGCGTTCAACAGGTCTCGCTGGCCGATCGAGCATACTTCAGATCTCTTGCGGCTTCTGACGTTGTCCAAGTGGGGAGGGGTGTATTTGGACCTAGATCAATTGGTGGTGAAGTCGTTTGAGGACCTGGGAAGTAACTGGGTGGTTCGCGAGACTAAGACGTCTCTGGCG
This sequence comes from Xanthia icteritia, assembly GCA_949128155.2. Lineage (NCBI taxonomy): Eukaryota > Metazoa > Arthropoda > Insecta > Lepidoptera > Noctuidae > Xanthia > Xanthia icteritia. The sequence continues at coordinate 3,308,664 of OY855862.1, read as the reverse complement.
GGCTGTCCGCTCTCCATTGCGAAGGACCCACTCGGAAAAGCGGTTGTTAATGAGGCTATCAGTGCCTTCAAAACTTACTACAGAGAAACTGTATGGAGTCGCGCCTCTACATATCTGATCACGGCTGTACTAAAAAAGATGTGCAACGTAACAAATATCAATTTAATGTTAGCACACAAATGCAGAGGTTTTAGAGTTTTCAACAAAGAACTGTTCTTCCCCGTGGGCTTTTCGTTCGCCAGACAATACTTTGACCACAAGGACATCCAGGTGGGGTATCCGTATGCACACCACATGTATAACAAGATAACTGCCAAGTATAAAGTTACCAATAACTCTGTTTACGCGAGAATGGCTCAGAAGTATTGCCCCACAATCCACGAACTTTATGGTGACCAGTTCGGCAAGTGAATCAGTTACTTTATGGTGATCAGTTCGGCAAGTGAATCAGTTTCTTTATGGTGATCAGTTCGGCAAAGATGATGGGATATAATAATGTAAAATAGTGGAAATATAGTTACAGTCAGTACAGATTTCTCTTTTAACGCCCTAATGAAAACGAATACCTTTTTTATTACTATTTGTTAGTTGCTAAAATGCAGGGTTAGTAAAAGTACTTCGTTACACGACAATGTAGCAGTTTGCTTGAAACTTCGCATACGTTCACAAATTTAATTGATTATAAATTATCGATTGAGACGATTCAAATTAAATTAGCACCAACACAGCTGCGTCGCGCTGTATTCGAATGTATGAAAACGCACATTTTTATTATGTTAATCCACGTAGTAAATGTAAATTGTAAACTGGAAATAAAGATATTTATTTATTATTTGTAATGTTACCTAATCTACACTAATATTATAAAGATAAAAGATTTTATTTTTATTTGTAATTAATAAACTTAAAAAATACTGGTATTCTAGCTGCATCCGTACATACTTAGTAAGGAAAAAGCTAGGCAGATTGAAACTCAAAAACCGACCAATTGAAATCAAAGCAAAATTAAAATCATTTATTTGCAAATATAAGATACAGAAAGTTCTTAAGGCGAAAACGTCAAGGTAGCCCGCGAAATTCAAATTTTCTTACGTTTTTTTTTCAATTTGCAGGCCAGTATCAGGCTGTATGTTGAGCTAAATAGGTATGATTCGCGAGTATAAAGCTCATCGCATCACACACACTGAAGATATATACTTATTACTAGCTGCGCCCCGCGGTTTCACCCGCATAAGTCTTGATCTCGTTGGAATACCGGGATAAAAAGTATCCTATGTCCTAATCCAGGTAATGGTCTTACTTACCTTACTAGCTTCAAGTTTCTGACTAACTGACCGACTCTTTGACAATTCAATAGTGTCTGTAAATGGTTTAATTGAAATAAATGCTTTGTGTTCGTGACCCATGTGCCAAATTTCATCCGCAGTTGTCAGCGGATCCGCCTTTAATAGTTATTTTAATCCCTGTTTACGAAGAATGAACTAGCTCTTTATGAATAGATGTGATAAAAAATTATATACATAACTCAGCAGGAGGGACTAAAAATATTTGCCTGTCTAGAAATGAGCACAAAACGCCTGAAATGGCACACAAGGGAGGACCAAATCCCTTGCATTGGGTTGGCTTTTGAAGGACGGTGGGTCCGTCTTCTGTAGCAGCAGCAGAACTATAATTTTGAGAATATCATGCCCGACTTAGGACTTTCCGAGTTCTGAGTTACAGAATTAATCATTAGAATCAGCAATACAACTCCTTAAGTTAGCATAATCCTCAAATGTCATGATTTTATGAAATAGTCATTCAATAGGATTACATGAACTTAGAGAGTTGTATTGATGACTTTTATGATTATAATTCTATAAATAAACATTTGATACGACTGCGAATCATATTTATATCAACATACAACCTGATACTAACTTGCAAATTGCAAAAAACGGAAGAAAATTTAAATTTCGCGGGCTACCCTGACAGTTTCGCCTTAATTTTTTTTAAAGTAGTTGCTGCTCTGATCTGTTTGGGTATTTGGTTATTTAGAATTCGACAGACATATTGTACTCGGAACAATTTTTCTGAACTAGTGTGATTCTACATCTTGTGATAGGCAGTTTTTTATTTACTCTGCCTTTAGTATATCACTCAGAGTGTTTTTTAACAAATAATCCTACTTCTAATATATACAGACTGGTAGAATTAGTAAGTAATCCTTATTTCTTAAATAAAGGTCTATGAGATTGAAAAAGTCCAACCAGCATATTGCTCTGACATATGCCACGTTATTGTCAACCTTTACTGATAACGACATATTTACTGATAAGCAGTCCATTTTAATTACAGGCTTGTCCATTGTTTTGTACTAAATTGTCGATATAGCCTTGATATTGTTATAGGCGATATTTGTGTGGCCAATGGGCTATGCATGTGATCAATGTTGCACATGCGTATCGGGTCAGGCGATTAAGATTTTTTTAATTTTTTTTTATATATTTATTTAATGGAATAATAATACAGAGGTGTTATTTAATTCTAAACTCGCCAAATTTTTACGTTTGATGGCGGGAGGCGCTCTTTTACAAAACAATGAACCACCTTACGTACAGACAGCAGGTCAAGCTACTACAAATTTTCACATTTTGACATTCGTTTCTGAACTTAACCATTAACATTTTAAGGTTTAAACTCATTTGGAGAAATATGACAGCTTGGTATAACCTGACGTGCTGTCATCTGTTCATTCATACCTACTACTTATATAATATAATTATTATTATACTGATATGGTTTACTCTTATACAATGTGTTTAATTTTTACGTTTTCTCTTAATAAATCTGTTTTGTTAAACACTTTAGGTAAGTAAGTACTAAATACTTAGATGTTCTCTTACCATATAATAATAATTTAAAATGGTTACCCATACGTCAGCGTAGAGAGTTGAGGGCTCTGTCTATGTTGTATTCTATACTCGACAAACCCACTACTCCTTCTTACCTGACTTCCCATGTTCAATACCTATGCTCTGCTCATAGTAAAAATCTTCGTTCTACCAACAATCGTCTTCTACGATGTCCTTCTCACCGCTCTGGTTTTATTCACTCTTCTTTCTTTGTCCAGGCGGTATTTCTTTGGAATGCGCTTCCTCTGAACATCAGGATGGCAACCAGTCGGTTATCTTTCAAACTGAAGGCACGTGAACATATTCGTGAAAAGTTGGCAGAATCTTTGCAGTGCTGATTTGCTGGATTTGTTTTCTCCTCTACCTATCGTTATTTCTCCTGACAAAGTTTATTCGGTTTATATGTATGTATCTATGTATGTATGTATGTATTAGTAAGTATTCATTTCAAAGTTATCTATTACTCATGTTGCACCTGCCATGTTTTGTCTCTGCTCCACCCTAAGGTTGACTGGTAGAAAATGCCTCAGGCATTAAGTCCGCCTTTGTACAGTATTTTTTTTTACTTGTGCATAAAGTTTTAATAAATAAATAATAATAATTTATATTAGTAAACAAAAATATATTATTTTCATCCCAATTTATTTGATGTCGGCGCAACATGTCCCTTTCTTGCATACTTCTCTATTAGTCATCATCTCGGTAGTCACTCCCTTTCTAGCCATATCATCTTTCACACAGTCTATCCATCGTTTCTTTGGTCTTCCCCTACTCTTATAGTAATCAACATCCATACTCAAAACTTTCCTTACGACATTTTCCTCATTCCTATTCAACATAAAAAAAAATATATATATATATTTAATTTGACAACATTGGTCCACTGGTTAGTACAACAACAAACTTATCACCTAAGGGTTAGTATTTATTAACTAATTACCAGTGATCGGAGTAGGTAGAGCTATTTTGGTTCAATGACCGCAAACGTTGGTGTTAATATGGACATTCCCCGGGATTCGAAAAAATATTAACTGATTTTTTTATTAACAAGGATAAAAGAAAGCTTGTCTTATATATTGGCAGTGAGCGCACGACGTTGTCAAACTAATATTAGCAAAGCGTTGCTAATTTCCAATACGCACACGCTCAGGTGTAACGCAAGTACCTGTTTATACAAAATTGTTACAGAAAATTAAAAAAATTACATTTAAAAAATAAACCTGTCCGTCTTATACCTACCCGTCGGAGGGGAGGAGGGATATGTATCCATAATTCCTTAAGACGTGAATAGCTTTTTACAAAGTAGTTTCTAACTTATTTAATAATATATATTTCAAATCCCGGGATTCCGAGAGTGTCCATATTAAGACAACGTATTGCAAGTACAAAAAATAGCTCTGCCTACTCCGATCACTGCTAATTACACATAATGTGAATGATTATTATTATTTCATTATTAATTCAATTTTCATCCCTGCCGCACGAGCAACCGGACAGTGTCTAAGCAGTGGTGCATCGTGCTGTTCAGCTAGGCTTTTCAAGATGTTGTGATTATATATGGCCAAGTTTTTTTTACTTTTTGACATAACCAATCATAGCTGTCAGTTGTTAGTGGTAGTCAAAAGCCCGAAAATCTGACAACCGCGCAGTCTATGGCAAGGTTCGCACGGGGCGGGCGTATTTTTATCGCGGCCATTTTTTTTTCGCATTGGGTTTTCGACACTGCTTAGCGCCGAGAGTTGCCAACCGTGTGTTTTCTTGACGCGCCGGATTCGCGATGTTGAATTCTCAATGCTCGGCTCAATACGTACAATATGTTAAACGTATAATCTACAATGTTTAAAGTGCAATGTGTTTCTTCTTTTATGGATAAATATTTTTTATTATTTTATTAATACCGAGAGTTGAATATCCAGTGTACGAAAAAAATCGCTGCGATAAAAATACGTCCGTGCGTACCATCATATCTATACATCGTAAGGACTATTTCTGCTTGCAGCGCTCGGCGGCTATAGAACCGGGGCGGTAACAGATGTAGGCATCGTGTTCACGGGATTTTGTTTTTAAACTGCTTAGATATGTAATTTTTCGATAGTACCTGGGCTAACCCTTCGACCATGAGTTACACGCTCAAGCGACACGCGCGCGTTTCACTTCAGAGCGGCGCGACTCAACATTGCGACGCGACTCTAGTGGAACAATTTCTATGAAAACTTCACGGAAATTGTTTTTCCGGTGTCGCGTCACCCCTGTCTGCGGCAGCTAGGGTTGCCAGGCTCAAAAATAGAAAAGCGAGTCACAGATTCATATTTAGCTGGATATTTTGCCCTAAAAGCCTGGCACTGGTCCACGGTTACTCTTTTAAAAGTAAATGGTATTTACAATGTTTTCAAATTATAGTGTTAATAGGTATGAGAGGACAGTGTAGGCCTATCAACAAGTACCAGGTACTTGGCAAGATAGAAAATGGTCAACAGATTGAAGAGTCTGTTAAGCCTACAACGTTCTCACATTCACAAAATCTAAAAGAAAATAATCTATATAAAAGATAGATAAAATAATAAAAATAAAGACCTATTTAAACCAAATGACTTGATTACCGCTACAGTTGTAAAAAATCAAATTTTAATAAAATTTTGTTAATGTGATGCTTCCAATTACAAAATGTGTCTAGAGTTATACCAAAGAAATTAATATATTCTGCTAATTCTGAAAAAAAAAAAAATTCGTCATCGTCGCGTCGAAGATTCCATTTATCGGTTTTAAACATAGACGTATAAATACGTCTATGGTTTTAAATAAAAGCTTCGATCAGAATTCGACCACTTGTTGAAGTAATTGGGTTGGTCAGAAAGACAGTCGCTCCATATAAAATACTGGTATTCAACTCCAGTGCCTGTAATCTCTTTCCATCAATTGGCTTGTAGCCAACTTATTACCATAAAATGTTTATTCTGTGTCAAACAGCTGTTTACAAGTAGATTTGATGTTCATACTTCAGACATTTTGACAGCTATTTGCGCGGGAGAGTCTGTTCCGTTACATGTGTTTGGATGTTGTTCAAACTTATAGACGTGTATTATTCAGCTTTTCTTTGCTTACAAATGTTACAGTTTTCCTATCACGAATATAGCTGCTGCCGAACGTTAACGTAAAGGCTCGTACAGACCAGCGCGACGCGACTCGAACAATACAATTTCTAAAAAAACTTCACTGTATAACAATAACCGGTGTCGCGTCGCGCTGTTGCGTCGCGCTAGTCTGCACGAAGCTTAACGCGTTTCGATTGAGGCTTGCGATTTCGTGGAATATCGACACTCGGTTTTCCAACAAAATTGAGTTTGTTCTTCACGATTATCAAACATTTTTTTCAACGTCAGCTGAACGACGTCCACTGCTGGACATAGACCTCCCCCAAGCATCTCCAAATCGACCGGTCCTGAGCAGCCAGTAACCAAGTTATCAGGCAATTGTTTTTTTTTTGTAACTATTGGTTTGCGACCACTATTTCATCTGACGATAAGCGAAGATGGTCGACGATGTTTGTGTCAACTTTTTTAGTTCCAATAACTAAAGGCGCCGCTCCACAGCACCACAGCTAAGCTACGCACGTATACTTAGCTTCGCTTTGCATGAAATGTAGGCGGGGTTGTACTCTGTGACGCACGGCCACGCTACGCACGAATGCGTGGCTGGCTGCTCTCCGTGCACATCCTACTTATCAGTGGACGGTCCACTTTAGGTTTTTACAATTCCCAAACAAAATTCAATGGCGACAAGATAACGTTGTCATGTTAAATCATAAAAAAAACTCCACTAAATAGAAAGAAAGATTTAGAATACGTTTATTTGCGGTAAACATGACGCAAAGAAAAAAAATAAAATAAAAAAACGATTGAGGGAAAATATGCGTCACATCCACGCAAAACGATAATCGCTCAACATAATGCTGCGACCCTATGCGAAAATAGAGCCCCCTTTTTGGGTGGGAAATTTTCAAATAACTCTGGGAGCGAGAGGGCGTGTCAGACTCTTACTGACTAAAACCCACCCGTGTTCCTTCAGTTGCCTGTACGTTGCCAGGGGCCACGGCATCCCTTTCGGACTTTCCCGTTACCCCGGAGAATAGAGCCCCAGGCCCCAGCGCTGGTTTTCAGCGACAGCCGGCGTTGACGTTATGATGTCGACCGGTACAGCATACAATGAGATATAATAATGATATAAAATAAAATAAAAATTTAAGTAATGAATTCTCCATGTTTAAATAAAATATAATATTAATTAAATTTAAATGGCAACATTCCGGTCAGTCGGCATCGACTCGCGCGACGCCGGTATTTTCAGTACTTATACTCCATTTGAAATAAGATTAGACATTTAAACACACCTTTTTTCCAGTCCGTTCAACTGAGTCTGACTGCTTTACCGTACACATAAGGATGGCATTAAAAGCAAATAAGTGGTTACAATATTACTGTTTACTGCAGCTGCCATTTGTCATACCACCACACACAATAGAAGTCAAAATCGGATGAATGGACTGAAAAAAGGTTTAGTTAATTGTCTAATCTTATTTTAAATGGAGTATAGTTAGTTCACAGAATGTCTCATAGTTCAGTTTGCCTCTTTGCAAAGGCCTCATTTAACAGCTTCCACTTATTCTTATTTCTCGCAACTCTTGTCCAATTTGAACTCACTGTGAGCCGTCTCATCTATTATGTTGTTTTCCCCTGTTCCGTTTGCCTTCTCTGGGGTACCATTCTGTCACAACTTTACTCTACTTGTCGTGAATCCCTCTCCACTATCAACGTTTTATTTTTATTGATAACGTGCTGCCAATGCATGGATGCACACGTGAGCTCGACAAGGTCATACAATCTATTTATTGCTAACTTCACGTTTTTATGTCTTTTACACTCTCAGACCAATAAAAAAGTATTACACTATCGTAAAACTTGAAACTTGTGAGTCTTATGACAGTTATTACGGGCGAGTCAGAAAACATAACAAACAAAACATAAATACTTCTCCACGTTTAAAAAAGAAACTAGAATTAATCACGCTTGCTCTGTGCCCATTGACGGAATAAGTGGCAGCTCGAACTGTGCGTTGTCGCTTATCGCTGCGTATAGTCGCTACAACAAGACGCAGAGTTGTCGCATGCATTTGCGTCTTAGCGCTGCGACTAGATGCAGAGCTGTCGTTTGCGTCTGCAACTAGTAGTAACGACATACGTTGTGCAGAAAGCGATAATTTTCTTTGAGTATTCGATGCGCTTCAGCGTCCGATTACAACACATATGCACCTTCCTCAGCGCTCACAGCAAACCTAACGCTGACCTGACACATGCGTCATCAGGGGTGCCGTGCGTCTAATTGCTGCAACATGTAGCGACTCTCATAGCACACCTACAAAGTAATATACTTACATTGATACAGCTTATCTCGATTCGGATCCAAAAAATACTTTTTCTACTGATTCTACGTTTTTTTTTAAACTCGACGGAAACAAATACAAAAGAAGAATAGTTAATTTAAAAATCGAACAGAATGTCTACGCGGTCGTGGAAGCGACGCGCACGCATCACGCGGTTAAAACGTGATGATTCTATTTTGAAATTCAAATAGGTATACTTATGTAGACTGCTACCATTCTTTTATCAAAAGTCATTGAACTGGCACGTGGATTGGCTATGTAGATTTATTTAGTCAATTGTTTGAATTTTTCTCCGAAATGGAGGTTGGGAGAAGACAAAGTATTTACTTATCTATATATTTTTTCGCCGAAAAAGTCATCGCTCTTCGCCCATTTCAAAAATTCACAATAGATAAAACAGTTTTGTAACTCTAGTTTTTTTTATACCTCATTCATCAAAATCGGTTCAATAGTTTAGCCGCTACGGTGGAACACACGTAAATACAAACATCCACAGACTGTTAAAATCATTAACCCTTCCTTTTGGCTTCGCCGTAGTCGGGTTACAAATTTTTAAACATTTTTTTTTATTTTCTTACATCTACAACTTTGGCCTCGGTCGGAAGTCCCAAAAATTCACTCTATGAAATTTTTGCACTGATACACTGAAGATAGAAAACCATATACTTAGGTACCTGCACAATCACACCAAGAAATTCACAACCCATTGCAATTGTATTTGAAAAATTCGTCTGCTCGACAACGCAATGAATGTTGTCGAATTGTCAAAATGGATGGCATTGCAATTGTTTGATACGCAATTACCCTGCAGGTTGGGATGGTGTAGAGGTTCACTATGATTTTTTGGAAAACTCAGTCTGTGAGTAACTGATCTGCAACCAGGGCTGTGGATGAGGATATCAAGATAATCAGGTTTAAGGATGCGGATATTGGAAAATTCCTTATTGAGGGAGCTGATGCGGATGTTGTCTGTCATAGAAAGAAAGAAAGAATAATATTTATTTGGACACAGTTCGTGAAACACATAATACAAAGATAAAAGTGAAAATAATTATAAAGCAATAATAGTGTGTGCCTCACGGCTGCGCCAAAAAGGTTCATTTCAGCATTAATGCCCGACAAATGCTGTCTGACGCATAGAGGACAGGGACATTGCAAATTCAGCCAATAGGTACGCGTAACTCACACTATGGCCAGCCTATTTAGCTCGGCGCGAGTTGTTAAAAATTCACAATTTGAGCGAACAACGCAGTGTCACATCTCCATAGAAATTATGAGGGTGTGGAGCTTTTAAAATCAAAAGTTGAGGAAGCGAATGTTTTGTGGATATCAAAATGTATAATGCGGGTGCTCCGCAGTTGCGGATACGGATATCCGTTACATCTCTGCCAGCAACCCAGCGAACGTCACAGTCAACTGTATATTAGCTTCGTGCGTAAATCTGGATGACTCATAATTTAAAAGCAATTTTTCTGGTTGTAACCAGTATTTCCGATTGGTATGAAAGCTCGAGTGTTTGGCAAAAGTCCAAGAAAATCTCAGCACCAATGATGAAATGCCGGCGGTTTTTTTGTTAATGTCTGAAACAGCTGTTTTTTCAAGTATGCAATTAACATTTTCCTCTCCTGTATCGGTACGAACAGTGTCGTAATACAGAGTAAAGTCCGCGACGATAGACTGCAGCTACTAGCACTGCTGCGACAGCGCTGCCGCGTGCTCTGCCGAATATGCCTGTTTTTTTTTTGCCAAGAACTGGTTACCGTTGCTTCTCTGTATGATAAGATTTTCTGTACAATTGGCCCATATTTACATATGACAACAAACATGCTATGTAATGTACCGATCAAAACCAGAAAATAAATCCATGACATTCTTAATAATTTTTAAATCAATTCTTAAGGTCCAGAGGTCTTAAATAAATTCAACAGTTAGTATTCTCAACCTTAACTTTAACATTTTAAAGCTCATTTTCGAGTGTAAATTGAAAAAGTACACTGTGCGCTGTTCTTATAGGATACGTTTGATTTGAAGTCTTAAACTGCGTCGAGTAGGGTTCGATTTTAGTTGTCAAAATGAATAATGTTTAAGATTGAACGATTTTGTTTCGTAGGAACATGCATTAATGTTTAGTTTTGATTGTGTAGGGCTAAATTTGGTCAATTCGTGTCAATATACCTTTTGTGAAGGGCGCATAAATCATATTTTGGTGGCTATAAGGGCTTGGCGCGACTGTAAGCGGAGTAAAATGTCTTCATGGACAAAAAATGTTGGAGATTTGTTTTTCGTGAAATCAAAGTTCAATTAGGATTATCATTTGTAACTCAATTCGCTAGCGACACCATCAATTTTAATATTGTTTTTAAATTCATAATAGTCGTATAGAATTGACAACTTAACAATATTATTGATGTTGAATACAAATTGACCTCAAACCGAACGAATAACAAATCAATTATCATGATGAAATATGGGAATTTTATCATTGTAATGATTTGGAATTGAGTCGGGTTGTTATCGAATAGTTAAATAAAATAGTGTTCGAAAAACACGTTACAAACTAATACAATACACATAAAATATTCACTCCATGCCGAGCCTTTTCCAATGGGGGTAGACAGGAACTACAGAACGTCACCTGCTGTTCACCTTGCGGTTCTTACTTCTTTTGAAATGACATTTCGTAGAGCGTGCTTGAGTGATTGATTTCTACTTCAAGATTCAAGCGAAGTATTTACTGAGGGGTGTTTAGAATAAATGCCTGCTTCAATTGTTTGTACATCCCGATTCAAACATAACAGGCCGTGCACGAAATCGACTGATTTTGATCAATTTTGTTCATTATTTGTAAGAAAGGCAAAAATAATTTAAACGAAAATTATTGGGATTTGTATGTGCACGCCCTCTTAATGGCGGCTCGGAAACTGAGGCAAGTCGCTGCGCAGGAACGAATTCATGGTCAGTGGGGGTGTGGGGTGGGGTACTGCGCAGCGAGTAGCGTACTTCCGAACCGCCATTCTGTTTGAATCGAACTGTAACCGTTTCTATTCGTCGTATGTACTCACTATGTACCCAGTTAATTTATCCGCGTGTGGACATCTATTTCCCGCTTACAGTAACACCTAGCCTCTATAGACCGGTTGCTAAGCCCTCAGCATCCGGCATATTTAACTGAGGCAATTCTTAACAATACATAACATTATGAATGATAAATGGTCGTACTTGAAATATCTGGTATGCATGCTATCAACCATCTTGGGTTGATAGATTGTGCCTCTGTGTACAACGGTAAAATAAATATGATGGAACGATAGGACTCGGAAATCAATTAATCTGAGCAGTTAAAAACTGCGTGTGATGCCTAAGGCCCTTTGTACACGGCACGGTTTCTTTACAGTAGATACGGCGTATAAACCGAACCTCTAAACTCAAACTCAAACTATTTATTTCAATCAAACCATTTACAGGCACTTTTAAATTGTCAAAGACTCGGTCAGTTAGTCAGTAAGTTGAAGCTAGTTGCCCATTCCAAAACATAGATCTCTATGGAGAAGAACGGTATATATTTTGTCATGTTATTTGTTTTGTATTTCTATTTTTTTCCTTCTATGATTTCGTATTGTATAATTTTATTATTATCATTATTTTCGATTTGTCAAACTTAATGTATCTACCTAGATTATAAGAGAATATTGTGGTCTCCTATAATTGGAAGCGCACACGGTATTTGTCCCTGTTCTTAGATTGTAAACTTGAGCCTCTGTTGGATATAGCATTTTTCTCGTCAACGACGTAAGTACCATAAGGAAATAATATTTGATGGTATTTTTACAAATCGAACTTACTCATTATTATCATCTACCTAGCCTTTTCTCAGATATGTTGGGGTCGGCTTCCAGTCTAACTGGATGCAGCTGAATACCAGTATTTTCCATGGAGCTACTGCTTATCTGACCTCCACAACCCTGTTTATATATAGATTCCAGGCTTCAGGCGAGAAATTCCTATCGGAAAAATCCAACGATACAACCATTAAACTTCTAGCTATTATCTCCAGTACATTTCCTCTGTATCAAAACGGATGTCGAGCACAAACAAGCACTCTATTGATCATCGTTGGTCAACAGTGACATCATTGACGTCGATATATTGATCTTTGATCAAGCTGATTGTGAATTATTAGCTTTCACTTAAGAGAACAAATTGTAAGTTAAATTGTTTGTCCTTGTCACCCACTTTCTGGTCTTTGGACCCGTCTCCTGTACGATATGTTCGAGAATAACTCATCGCGAACTATAGTGGCCTATTTGAAAAGCACTGAATCGATTGTGTACCCAAGTAGGCCGCTGCAGATATAATTTGGCGAAACGGGGCATTATCGAGTCATCCAATCAGACCATGTCCCATCTGATGGTGTCTCCCAAGTGTCCACTCACCTGCACCCTTGACGATCTGAACAACGCTTCTGACGCCGCAATAATGCCAGACATTTTATACCTGCAGCCTGAGTCTGTGGGTCCGTTATACGCGTAATTAAAGAAAGAAAAAGTATTTATTGGGACAAGCACAGGAGATTATAATTAAACTAAACACACACTCACTAAAAATAAAAATGGAAAAAACAAACAAAGTAAGAAATTTAAATAAAGCGGAAAGTCCTGCGAGGCCAAAAGGCTCCTATCTCAGCATGATGCTGCGACACCAAAAAAATCTAAATAAAAAAGAATTTATTCAAATCTTTCGCTATGGTTCCTGTACAATAATGGTTTTAGGATGCTTGCTGTTGTGTGTATGTTTGCTAAGGCCAGCACGGACTGCTTGAGGGCAATAGTAAGAAAAAGAGTGGCCTCCCTGATGCGCCGCGTGCAGCACCAACAGCGTTCTGAATACTTTATTGGGAAGGGTTGATTGCCCGGTTGTGAGGCACTGGAACACCGTTCACGGATCTGGAAGTGCCCTATATAATATTAAATAGCGGAATTGTAAATAATAATAATTAATAATTTACTAGTACATAATTATATACTTTAAAAAAGAATACTAAAACGATTTGCCCAATTTTTTTGTTCAGTGACTGGGCAACTAAACACTTAGTTGCCCAGTCACTGAACAAAAAAATTGAACAAAAAAAAAAACTACAATCTGTCAAATTTAGATTTTCAACTTTATCACTGAAGCATAAGATTCAAAGTTGATTGGGAAAATTTGACAGTTTCGGGTAGGTTGACCAGCCGGCGTCTGTACTTACTAATTCCATGTTGCCATGTCATTATTCTAAGGTAGCCATCTTGTTTTAAACTTTGGGCGAACGAGCTCTGTTCGGGTGAAAATACAGAGAAAAAGAATGTTCACAGATATGAGACCTAGCTAGATCGATTTTTCGGCCCCGTAAACCCCTATATTGCAACCTTCATCGAAATCGTTAGAGCCCTTCTCGAGAACGTGATATATATATATAAATATTGCTCGTTTAATAGTACTGTATCTTAGGTACTATAGCTTCCTAGCAGGTGATATAGGGGTCAAAGTGGAACCAAACAAATAAAAAAGATGTATTACAAACAGTGATCTCTTGAACCTAAGTTGTTTTTCGATCGCAGAAAACCCCGAGCTTATCAAATTCGTTTGATTAATGATCATTAAAATCTTTTTTTGGTCACCACGACACGGTACATGCGCCTGAGCAAGGCTGCAACATGGCCATTCACGTGGATAATATCAGTTGACAGATAGTTGTATGAGTTGGTTGTCGGGTGATATGATAACCCTGTCCCGGTTACCGGGGTTGTCGACAAACCAATATAGAATATTATCTATGGCAACCCGCTGATAAGGATCGTCTGTGGTGTGTCTGGGTGATTGTATTCCTTTCCTAGATTTGTGTCAAACATCATAGTGTTGGGGATATTTATGTGGACTTTATATTTGTCTGTCATTTCGTGTGTTCTATTTGAAACCGATAAAGCTATTCAGCTTCATCAAGCGCAACAGTCAAAACTCTGTTATAATCTCTTAACTGTGGGTGGCAAAAATACTTTTTTTAGAGGATAGTATTTTTACAAATTTTTCAATATCACATTTTTTTTTTCGGGCGTTGCATCTCGCATGTCAACTTACGAGGTTGTCGGCTGCTTAACCGGACTTTTCTGTGGGTGCTTCAATAAATTAAGGCCTCCAGCCAGGGCATACAACTTAAAAACCAAGCGACTACACGCTAAGGGGAGTGCCCTTAGCGTGTAGTCGCTTGGTTTTTAAGTGTGGGGTACGAACCTCGGCTTAGGGCGTCGTTGGGGGAGGACAGCAAGGGTCAGGCTGGGTCGGTTAGTCGGTCGATTAATTAAGGACGAATTAAAATTTGAGGTCCGTTCCACTACGGAACTCAAAATCCTTTATCTGCCTCTGATTTATCTTGATAGGTATGACATATAGGCATAGTCCTCCAGACCGTATTTCGGCCACGGCGGCCAATCAGCGACATCGGCGCGGGAGATATTATAGTGCACAAGTGTGTGCGCAGACACAGGTGCACTCTCTCTTTTCAAAATCGTCCGATGGGACGGCAATCCGACACGACCGGAGAGAGATCAGGCGCAGGACCAACTTCCGAGGCACGGGGGTATCACACTAATACTTTGCCCGACCCCACACTCAGCAGTCGCGCTGACGACCATGAGACCATACTTAGAATACGAATATACTACGAATCAACTGTGGGCAGTTCATGTAAACCTCGCAGATTGATCCATAGGGTTGTTACCTGTTACTAAGGCCAATGAACCTCTCAAAACGGTGAAAAACTCACTCTTCTGTTATAAATAACATCTCGTACTCGCGTGCGAGATTTTCCTATATTTAGATGAGTATTGATTTCTTTATACGGCTTCAAGTAATTATGCATCTAATCGGATTACATTTAACTCGTTTTGTTCCATTGTCTGTCTGTAAATCTACACTGCAGGACGTTGCGTTTTTCTGTTATCTTGTCATAGTTGTTCATTCTAAGTCTTGGCAAGATCCTGGGACCCCAATGGCCCATAAAGCCTAAAAATAAGGATAAGAGAACTTAAGCTCCAGTCAAACTTGCGCGACCACAACGCGGGACCCGAAACGGGAGCGTCAACAACGCGAAACTAAACGTGCACTTCTGCGCGACTACAGCGTGAACCGAACAATTATATTGTTCGGTTCGCGCTGTCGTCGCGTAGGTCGCTCGAGGCGAACCGAGGATGCACGAAGTTATTTTTAAAGTGCCTCTCCATACTCTCGTCCTCGCCCAAATTCGATTGTAACGTAGGTGTGCTAGGCGCGTAGGTGTGCAAGGCGCTATATGTATAAGCGCCAACCGCTGACGCTCCCGCTTCGCAGTCACTTTGGTCACGCAGGTTTTGCCGAAGCTGTACTACGTGAAGGTCCTAGGGGACCCACCCACACGTAGTAACTGTGTTCACGCACAAATCTATCATGCCACTTAATAGACCCAATATTAGTTTTGGTACGTTCATCGTCAACAGGTGGACTGTGTGTGGACTATCACCCCAGGCCCCAAACATAAAACCATAGTAATTATAATACTTTGTTGGACCGGAAAATAAAACCCAGAACTCCACGCTCGACTGTTCTTTTAACGTTTCACGAGCCCGTGGATATCACCAGCCGTTGTCAGCACTAGAATAAGGCATAAGATACTTAAATCCTCCAAATGAGGAACGGTGCAATCTGAGACCCCAGAAAGTTACCTTGAAACGTCAAAAATCTGCTTCATGTCACAGAAAAATAACAAAACTTCTCTCCCACCGCCATCTATCGCCCATTTCCGCGAACTACGTTCATTATCAATTTGTAAACATAGATGGCGCCTCTTGTCTGCGGTCGTATGTCCCTGAGCCATACGTTTTGTATGAAATATCATAACTTTGCAGGAAGACTATCGGATGGCCTGCGGTCAGTTTGATTGTGTGTGTGATCACCTGACTACTGTTTTGTTGCTATTAGAAGAATGGGTATCCTTTTTTTTTTTTGGGTGGGAAATTATCAAATAACTTCTCCCGCTCTGGGTGGAGCGGGAGGGCGTGTCAGACTCTTACTGACTAAAACCCACCCGTGTTCCTTCCGTTGCCTGTACGTTGCCAGGGGCCACGGTATCCCTTTCGGACTTTCCCGTAACCCCGGCAGGCATCGGTCCTATCGGACCCCTTCATTTGCTGACATCTCTTTGAGGCGCGCGTAGAACACAACGCGCCGTCGACCCGGGCCTGGTCCTTATCGGACGGCGAGCTACAGAATGGTTATCCTGGATTTTAATAATAGGGATGTCGCCGGGGTAAAAAAAAAGAAATTCTATTTAGTCCGTCAGTCAGATAATAAAAAAATATTAGACATATTTTTTGATTTATCATATTATTAAAAAAATACTTAGATAAAACGCAATAAAGTTGAGGAGTGGGGGTCGCTACGTCACAAATAAAATATAAGTACTCGTGACGTCATGGCACATTTTAACTTAATGTATCGCCGTAATATTGTGATTACGTAAAAAAAGAAAAAAATACGTGTCCATAATTTTTTTTACGTGTTAATAATACTGGCCGACTCAGGGATCGAACCCACACGGTGGAGCATACGGTGTAGGTCAGCCCGGCTTGGGCAGAGCATCGCCGTGTCCTCGTGGAGGCGATCGGTGGCGGGGATCTCTCGCGTCCGGCCCTGGTCCAGGCCATGGTACGGAGCGAGAGGGCATGGGAGGCCGTCACCTCGTTCTGCGAAGCAGTAATGCTCGCGAAGGAGGAGGCAGAACGCGTGAGGGATAGGCAAATTTCGCGCCCTCACGCCCCTAGCCGCCGCAGGAGACGCTCCGGGCGCCGGGGCCGATTCCCGGCCACCGTAGGCGCGGGCTTGCGGACGGTGAGCAATGGGTAGCTCGCCGTCCGATAAGGACCAGGCGCTCTCCCGCTCCTGGTCGACGGTGCGTTGTGTTCCACGCGCGCCTCAAAGAGATATCAGCAAATGAAGGGGTCCGATAGGACCGATGCCTGCCGGGGTTGCTGGAAAGTCCGAAAAGGATACCGTGGCCCCTGGCAACGTACAGGCAACGGAAGGAACACGGGTGGGTTTTAGTCAGTAAGAGTCTGACACGCCCTCCCGCTCCACCCAGAGCGGGAGAAGAAAAAATGATCGAACCCAGGTCTAGACGTTTAGTCGTCGCGCTTGCGGAGTTGCGATCACTAAAACAAGCAGTAGAAAATTCTAAAATTAGTTTAGTTAGGTTAGGTCCCATTGCTCCTATTGTTGCCATGACCCCTCTGACCTATTTGACCAATTCTTTGTCTGTTTTTCACCAATGAAGACTAGAGGAGGCGTATATGGTGTAGGTTCGTGAGCGTAACAATAATACAAGGTCTTCTCTACATTCTAGCTATGATGAAGACGTCCATTCCAGTTCACACCCACGGAATGACAAACTTAACCTATATTTATCCTCAAATATTACGCATTAACAATAACAAACAGTTGAGAATCTTAATGTAATGACGTAGACACGTAATGGCGCCTGGCGGCCATTTTGATGACGTAATTTTGGCGGGAACTCAAACTCACATTTTAAGCGTAATTTTATTTCTGTCCCTCCTATAAATAATATACGTGAGTCTTTTAAAGAAAATGTTGGGGAAAACTTGGATTTAATTAATCATAGTAATGGAAACTTGAGGGATATTAAAATAGCCTACACCTACTTCAAACTCAAACCATTTATTTCAATTAATCCATTTACAGGCATTTTTGAATTGTCAAGAAGTCGGTCAGTCAGAAATATGAAGCTAGTTGCCCATTCCAAAGCGTAGTGGGTACCTATGGAGAAGAACGGGGAAGAAACTCCACGGTCACTCTTTTAAATAAAAAATTTGATACAAAATATTGGTTACATCATTCATGTTGAAATTATGCATGTGAGAACAATGTAGAAAGACGTGCACGTTTGTAAAAGCGTCCGTAATAAAATGAAAAAAATAAATAACCATTCAAAAATTAACTTACCTAGAAAGAAAGAAATATGTTTATTTTGCACAAACAAAACGCACATTACCTACCTACGTCCTGTTTACTTAAACCATGCAGTCAGCCATGGACGTATCCAGCTTTTGGCCTAGGGGGGGAGGCAAATCAAAAATTCCGTTGGAGGTGGATCGGCAAAGGTAGCCTGCGAAATTCAAATTTTCTTACGTTTTTTGCAATTTGTAAGTCAGTGTCAGATTGTATCTTGATTAAAATATGATTTGCCACTTTAAAAAATATGTGTATTTACAGAATTATAATCTTTACATCTCTCTCTAAGTTAGATTTATCATGATTTCATGAAAAAGTCATTCAATGGAACAAATCTCAAAGTTAAGTTCGTCGATTATTACTCGTTAACCTGTAAAGCCTACTTACATTGTACGAAAAACACACATAAGTTGGAGAACACCTTTTAAGCAAGAAGATGCTTGTGTGCTACTTAGCTGTGATAGTTTTCCGTTTGTCTTCGTTTATATACTACTGCTGTGAATTTTTTCACAAATCCAAGTACAACCATTTAGCTGACGGGGGGTTGGGACAATTGACTGTAACAAAAATATGCACTTTAAAGCTTAATATTTCACAAGCGGACAATATTTTTGAACGACCTTTCCAACGACACTACACACCATGGGATAGACGAGAAACAAAAACATCCCCACTTTAAGGACAGGGGAGGACAGCCAAAAATGTTTTTTTTCTTGCTTTTATTTTGGCACAGTCGGCGTGATTAATACGAGTATGTATACCCATGCCAAATTACAGCTTTCTAGTACTAACCCTCTCTAAGCTAAGCCGTGGACAGACGGACGGACATGGCGAAACTATAAGGGTTCCTTGTTTACTACGGAACCCTAAAAAGCGACTCTTTCTACGACACAACAAAGTGCAATTCAGGTCGCACAGCGCTAATCACCCACAGTTATATTCACCTAGAAGTTGCCTCTCTTTCTATCGCGTGACTCTTAGATCTTCTGACTACGTTGCACTCACTGAATTGGCCCAGCAAGACGGGTCCGCCGCGTACTTGTAGCTTCATACCTTAACTGCGGAGTGTGCTATCTGTATCAATCTGTGAATCGGATCTGTGGTTCCGAAGATTACACATTACATTACGACTACAAACTAAAAAAAAATAATCTCTTTATAATCTATATATATATATACGATTCCCGTGCATTAAGCGAATCGTCCACCGCCAGCATAATTATGTTAGTTTGCATAGTTGAGCCAGTTTTTCATACATGCGGTGGACGCACATCTATGAAAAATTCACTCAACTTGGTAAACTAACTTAGTTTAGCTGGCGGTGGACGATCGGCTTTATTCTCGCAAAAACTCGAAAATGGCTAGCCCAATTCAAATAAAAAAAAAAAATGTTTTGTTCGCCTCAATACAGGGCAGGCTTAGGAAAAATTATAAAAATGGAAAAACTCACAGGAACAACAGAAAAATCGAAATTAAAATTTCGTCAGGACAACGTCTGACGGATCAGCTAGTATAAGTATAGCTCTGGAATCATCGATAAGATGACGACAAGCTGCTGACCCATTTTTAGCCCCACCTCAAAAATTAACCGACTCTCCACCTCTACCACCATTCAGGGTCATCCTCCACTGTCTTATCAACCAGATACAGAATAAGAACAATATTTATTTTAACATTAGGTTATCAACAATCGAGGTCAGAGAAAGTTATCGATATATTTACTGGAGTGTATTGTCTTAATTACAAGTGGTTGTTATATTTAACTTCACTTGAGTAATAACTTCATATAAGCCCAAAGAGCAGTGGTGGCCCAGTGGTAACGGCTGCGACATACGAGTTGTTCGAATCCAGGCAGGCGCTTTACTTGGTATAAATAAAATACATAAAAAAACTTTTATATTTACTCAAATAAAGTACACAACCTTGCACAATTGTCTAAGTTACAAATAAGCAGTAAAGTTAGGTAAAATTTTTGTTTGGTATGTATCGATGTTTCTTATGGTTGTTAAGAAGGAACAGGGCTTGCGATTCTCCATACAAATGTATTCCCCTTTTTTCTTCCTGAATAATGCCTCTAGAGTAATAATTATTTTTTCATAAAATCAAAGTCTGCTGTAGACACGTCCCTATTAAATCCCTACAACACACAACACGTCCCTATTTTTCGGGTGACCACTGAAAATCAGCGCTGTGCTGTGGGTCCCTCATAGCACAGAATTATGCTGAGTGGAAGCCTTCTTGTCACAGTCATGACGTGCAGCTGCCAAATATTTATGTTGTTTATATTTTTGTTATTTGTATGCACGTGTCTCTGTGACAAATAAACCTTTTTCTTTCTTTCTATTATTTCTTTTTTTTCAACAACATATAGGTAAAGAAAATTGACCCTCCAAAAATTACAAAAATGACCAGTTTTTACGACCGTGATTAGGACTACCAGACAAATTAGAAAAGTTTTTAACATTATAATAAAATGATAGGAACCTAGCCTAGCCTAACCTACTACATACTCTTTCTTAAAATTTTAATGTAAAAAATAATTGAATCGGCTCAGTTTTCGATGAGAAAAAAGGGGAATAAGAAACGTCGATTTCGTTAATCTTTTTTGTGGTATAATCGGTCTGAGCATCAGCTGTCCCTATCGCACTCTACGGGGGCAGACTTAAGGTAACACGACGGAAATAGTTTCTTCAATTTCATCACCGCTGCTCTCAAAACGGTGAAGGAAAACATCGCGAGGAAACTGGCATGTCCTAGAACAACTTAGACAAATAGATAAGATCAGCTACTACATGGAAAGACAGACGAAGAGGTACTGGGAACGGTAAACTAAAGAAGGGAGAGAAGAAATACATTGTAGATCTACGTCACAAGAATAAAAGTGGTGATGATGCAGAGTCTGTTGGGGTTCATGGCCCAAATGTGATCCGTTGCAGTATGTGTTTAGGGTACGATGGGACTGTCATACGCATTGCGGTCATAAAAGTCCCTAATTGAAAATTAAAAAAAAATGGGCAATAGAATCGCTCCCTATTACATGGGACTTCAACATAAGTGGCGAAATATGGTACCTACACGTCTGCACAACTCTTCTGGGATTACATGCGTGAATGTTATGCTATTAAATAAAGCTCTGATTGAAAATAACTGATAGTTGCAAACAGTATTTTATTAAATATGACATTTTTTAAGTCTGCCTTCCTTATTTATTTACCTATAATTTAAGAAACTATCAGACGTTTCTATTCGTAATCGACAGGATGATAATAAATCATGCGTAACAACATCTAGTACAGATTAAAAAAAAAAAAAACTAGTTTTCCCATATTACAATCACAACGAAACACGAGATAAATACAAATCACAATATAAAAATAAATACAATGTCATCAAGTTATAAATACAATGTCAACTAAAAATAAGCAAATCAATGTCAAATAAAAATAAAAAAGCTAGCTTTGATGTGTAAAAGTATTTTTTATTTAGCACCAATCATTTATAATAAAATCCCAAAACCTATTACACAAATGCCTACTGCTCTGTTTAAAATACATTTAAAAAAATATCTCATAGCCAAATGCTATTACACTCAGGGCTAACATGACAAGCGCGAGAACGCTCTTTTTCTCGTTTTGTCGAAATTTGTCTACGATTCTGACGTCATTCTAATCCCTAACATGACCGTAAACGACGAGTAAACTCGAAAAAGGCATTTTGACACTTCTATATATATATCTCGCCACGAGAGACCGATGTTGCAAGTTATTAAAAACAAATGATTTTTATTATAGCAACATCGGCTTGAGATTTCGTTTCATTCATTCAATGGTGCCGATTTCCTTGTCACAAATACCTCTAAACTAGACTAAAAATTCAATCGCGATTAAAAAGGTGTGGATATAAATTTTCATGAACTACAATTCACACCAACACCTCGACTTTTTTTTTCTTTTCTTTTGCTTATATCTCGAAAAGGATGTGTCCTATCGCAAAAATAATGAAAATTTCAACCCCCTTTAGGATACCCATAAACCCCTAATACCCAACGTAGGTAATATTTTTTTTTTTTCATGTTTTACATTAAATATATTCTATTCTATTCTAAAAATCTCAGGAATGACTGGATGGATGGGTTCGATATGACCGCGGGGCGCCGAAAAGGAGCTCGTAGACAGAGCTCGTAATTGCCATGGAATGGGTAACAAACTTCAGTTTTATACGCAGGGCATTCCACTGATTCCACGTTCATCCCGGGCTGGCAATGACCCAAATTGACTGTGACTTTATTTATTTTGATAACAGATAAAGTTACGATTGCCGGTTTTAGCCCTGACATACTTTTTAATCTTTTACTTCAATTACCAATTTTTTGGTATGGAATGGAATGAAAAATTATTAAAAAAATTCCGCTGGAGGACGTGAAAGAAAATACGTTTATTTGCGGTAAAACATCACGCAAAGAAAAAACATAAACATAAAAAAAAAACGACACGAACGATTCCGTGCTATGCATAATATTGTATAGAAACACGTTCTTCTAATCGGAACAGACAGCTGTTCTGCAGGGGAGTTTGTTGCGCCACTTTTTCTCAGCTAAAGCACTAGGAAGTGGTGAAGGGCGGGCATTTTGGGGGACTGTCTCATGTAGGTAATTTTGACGTTCGAAAAGTGCTGATTCTCTGCCAAGTTTGAATAAATGACTTTTGATTTTGATGTTTTTAAGACTCAAATGGGCATAGTCTTTATTCTTATGGTTATTTCTCTTGTTACAGATATTACGAGTAAAACTGAAGAGTTGCTCCAGAGATTACAAAACTGAGGTAAGTTTTATATCAAAATACTTAGCCACTTTCATTACTACTGGAATCCTCCATATACAGTTCGTGTATCGTGGGTGTGTACACGAATAACATACACAAATAATACATAGAAATAAATGCACTTTTTAATGACTGATAGGATCATCATCGGCTGTTTGAATTTCGTCTTCCATATTGTTTCGTACGTAGTTCAACATAGATTTTTTAACGAATTTTGAAAAACTTTAACACTACAGTGAGAGCATTGGTGGCCCACGAGATTTAGGTCGTAGGTTCGAACCTTGACAGGCGCTTTAATTTGTGTAAATTATTTCATCACCTCTGCTCTCAAAACTCTAAAGGAAAACGACGTGGGGAAACCGGGGTGTCCTAGAACCAAAAATTCGAAGTCATCTTCCAACCCGCACTGGGCCTGCGCGGTGGAAAACGGCCCGTTCCCTCGTATCGAGAGGAGGCCCTGAGTCCCAGCAGTGGACATATTATAGGCTGTTTATGGTTTAGTTGCTTTTGACTAACGTGTCACTGTGTCTTAAAGAATTTGAACTTACTTCAAATGCAGCTTTTTTAAAAATTCTTTTGTGTCATTTTGTTTTCGATATCGGTTATTTTCCTATCACGTGGCTGAAGTTTTGCTAGCTAATTTACTTTGACCCTTTATATTACCCTCAAAAGGCTTTTTGAACAATTTTTATGTAGCTATAGCCACATATTAATACAGATGGGACACTCCGCAAAATCATTAAAATAAAAAGCGACTCTTGCTACGACACAATAAAGTGCAATTCAGGTCGCACAGCGCTAATTACCTACAGTTATATTCACCTAGAAGTTGCCTCTCTTTCTGTCGCGTGACTCTTAGATCTTCTGACTACGTTACACTCACTGAATTGGCCCAGCAAGACGGGCCCGCCGCGTACTTGTAGCTTCATACCTAAACTGCGGAGTGTCCCATCTGTATTCATCTCTGTTATTGCTCATAACCAGAGACCGAAAACCATTATTAATTACGGTACAGGTATCGAAGAATTTTGGTTACTTCTACGACTAAGGTTACCGCTATCTGGGTAACCAAGAAGAAGAAACATGGTACATCTATTAAAGCTAACTATCATTTTATAAACAAACATACCAATATTCCATAGGTTTAGGCAGTTAAATAACAGTAAACAAAAAAAAAAACACGTGACGAGACAGCTGTCAAGTAACCGAGTAAATATAATACCTGTGACTTCAGTTGTCATGCTACGTCACAGTTGTACTCTTTAATTTAGCAACGTTATAATTCGTTTACGTTTAGAGTTTGGGCTCTTTACAATAGACAGATTACAAAATATTATATTATCATATAACTAATTAAAAAATTCTACGAAGAGTAGTTTAAGAATAAATGATAAAGTTTAACAGATATGACATATAGAGGAAACTATTGTGAAAATCTAAAATAAATTTAATTTGGTTTAATTTATTTTTAAACAAGAAAGTGACGTCTATAAAAACCCTTTTTAACCTAATCCTATGGAGTATAGACCAGTCTATGTTACAGTAAATGTTACAATAAAATTCCTCCCCACATACTTCAACTGAATGAGACGAAATTCAAATCTTGTATAAAACGCACACTATGTAGGCAGGCATATTATAAGTTGGGGGATTACATAATTGATAAAAATGCTTGGCTCATTGCTGGTCCTGCTCCACAAGCATAAACTAATTAATTAGCATTTGAAAATACCGTTGGAGCTGCTGAAGATTTTAAAAACTCTTTGCATTGTATAAATTCAATGTCTTAGCATTGTATAATTGCATAGCACATGTGTGAGTACTATGTACTGACTATAAAGCTACCATTTAGGTACTGGGTATGTCTTTCATTGACTTGAATGTGCCCTGGCGGCTGAGATTATGTCATGCTCACTCTAATGTTTCGCTGGCGGTGGCGCGTGTGTTGGATCATTTAGCTCCCTTCAAAATGGTTGAGCTGAATGGTGCTAATCCATGCGTCATGTTCGTGAACGGGCGCCGTCAGTAGAGACTGGTCATCTCTTAGCTGCCATGGCTTATTTTAATATTTTAATTTTTGAATTGTTCTTTGTTTTTATATTTTTATTACGGATGCTTTTAACGTGCACGTCTTTCTACATTGTCCTCACATGTATAATTTCAACATTAATGATGTAACCAATATTTTGTAACAATTTTTTTATTTAAAAGAGTGTCCGTGGAGTTTCTTGCCCGTTCTTCTCCATAGGTACCTACTACGCTTTGGAATGGGCAACTAGCTTCATATTTCTGACTGACCGACTTCTTGACAATTCAAAAGTGCCTGTAAATGGTTTAATTGAAATAAATGCTTTGAGTTTGAGTTTGAGTTTGAGTTCTAGAGACTTCCTTGTCTAGTAAACACAGCTATTTTAAGCATTCCATCACCTTATCAGACAACACCAAACAATTATCAGCCGCAAACACATAGAAATAAGAATGGTTATTTTGTAAACAAAGTCACGTGTGATAGCTCGCGAGTTTCTGGATGCCCTGAGATAGTTTATGGGCTTATAATAAGGGACTTGAAGATAGGTAGGGGCCGTTCGAAATTGAGAATATTCGAAACCGCTCCGTTCTTCAAGGAGTATAGGCTGGTATCCTACGAAGCGAAGTGACGAGATGTCTCGTAATCGATATGTATTGTCTTGAAGCTTGGTCAAGAGAAAATAAGACAAACTTTAGGTTATTCAAGACATCTCTCCATTTTGTTGGAAACCGGACCGAAGGCGACTTTGGTCAGCCATGACTGTCGTTGCAGATAGCCAAATGTTGGGAATCGTTATCCATTCATTGTTACTGTTGTATATAAAAAAGCAAAAGCTTGATGGAAATAGCACCGAACATATATAATAATTAATAAGTTACCTAACTCCTTGAAGCAACTAAAGATTACGAGCTTCAAGAAGAAATTATCAATTTCCCTTATACACAAATGTTATTACACTGTATATTAATTTCTTAATGACAATAATATTATTATAATTTGACTAAGTAATTAATGTATCTTTTTGGTGTATATTGTGTGATTCTGATTTGTTTATTGAATTTAATATTAATTAATCTAAAATACCGTACTTACTACTTTATAATTTATTATAATTCTGTATTATTTTAATATTATTGTACTTACCTACTGTAACTATATACAAATTTGTACGCCACTGGCAAAACATAGAACTGCCAACTGAAATTTTACTGTGATTGAGACCGTGTCGAACGCTTTAGCGAGATCCCAAATTATACCCAGCTATCTAATTACACAAGACATTTTTGTAAACGATTACGACAAATTTGTTTTATTTTGACAGTTCAACAACATTCATTGCGCTATTTACGTTGATAAGCATATTTTTTTTTCGAACTTATGAAACAATGGATTAGCAATTTGATTTAAAACGATTCAAATTCCGATTGATTGTGTATTACGTAATTAGGGTACAGGAGTCCCAGGACACTATCTCCACAATGAAAGGAATGTTTGCATGTTTCGTGAGAACACTCATCTAGCGACTTTAGTTTACTCTAGTTCTACGCATAATTGTATAACTAAATGAATTATTACAGCAGATTGAACAAATCGATGACACGTTCATAATTAACAAACTATCCTGCTTAATTTGTTATTCACAGTTATCGCATTGTTCGAAGGTCGAGTTTCTTTGCTTCTCATTAAAATATTATGTAACGATCAAAATGTTATGGCACAGAACTTACGGAAATTTGTTGACCGACAGACCGATGGACGAATATAACGAACAATAAACTCCGATCATGCGTTCAAAACCTGGTGCTTAATTTACCTACAACAATGGATAATAGTGAAGATGCTATGCTGCCCACCTTCTCGACAACATAACTTGGTAGCCTTCATAACCACGACTCACGAAATATGTAGAAGGCAGCATAGCATGCCTGTTTTATTTTTTTGAGTTGTAAATGATTAAATAACTTCTCCCGCTCTGGCTGGAGCGGGAGGGCGTGGCACACTCTTACTGACTAAAACCCACCCGTGTTCCTTCAGTTGCCTGTACGTTGCCGGGGGCCACGGTATCCCTTTCGGACTTTCCCGCGACCCCGGCAGGCATCGGCCCTAGCGGACCCCGTCAGTTGTGTTGACATCTCTTTGAGGCGCGCGTGGAACATAGCGCTTCGTCGACCCGGGCCTGGTCCATATGGGACGGCGAGCTACCCAATGCTCACCGTCCACAATCGGCCTGCGGTGTCTCCTGCGGCGGCTAGGGGCGTGATGGCGCGAAATTTGCCTCTCCCTCACGCGTTCTGCCTCCTCCTTCGCGAGCATTACTGCTTCGCAGAAGGAGGTGACGGCCTCCCATGCCCTCTCGCTCCGTACCATGGCCTGGACCAGAGCCGGACGCGAGAGATCCCCGCTACCGATTGCCTCCACGAGGACACGGCGATGCTCTGCCCAAGCCGGGCAGACCTCCACCGTATGCTCCACCGTGTCCTCCGGGCGATCCACGCAGTGATGACACCCGGGCGTTTCCTCCCGCCTGATACGAAACAGGAACCTCCCGAAACAACCATGTCCGGTGAGGACCTGCGTTAGGCGGAAGGTGAGGACACCGTGGCGCCACTCTAGCCACTCCTCAAAGAGGGGACTTATCGCCGCAATAGTGGCGTGCCCAGCACTGGGTTGCGACAATCGCACTCTCCATGACGCCATGAGATTCCGCCGGAGCTCTGTCCGCTGTGCCGCGATTTCTCGCGGCAGCGGAGTTACGCCCCGGCGTTTCGCCTCCAGATCCCATGGCGGTAATCCGGCAAGACCGCTGAGCGACCTGAATTGCACTTTATTGTGTGGTAGCAAGAGTCGCTTTTTATTTAAATGATTTTGCAGAGGAGTGATCTGTACTAATCTGTGGCTGAAGTGGCAAAGGGCCGTTGAACCGATGGCCATCAGAGTAGTCGTGTTTTTGAGTGGAGACCGCAAATCTTCATACGTAGGATGACACACCCTTCGGCTCGGCGGAGCGACAATCTTAACAAGGTGACTGTTGGTACAGCAACCATTTTGAATGAATGAATGAATGATGATTATTTATTTGTTCATTATTTATTTGGCCACCGTAGGCCCGGGCTTGCGGACGGTGAGCAATGGGTAGCTCGCCGTCCGATAAGGACCACGGTTGGTATAGTAGTAGGCCCGGGTTGACGGCACGGTTGTGTTCCACGCGCGCCTCAAAGAGATGTCAGCAAGTGAAGGGGTCCGATAGGACCGATGCCTGCTGGGGTTGCGGGAAGTCCGAAAGGGATACCGTGGCCCCTGGCAACGTACACGCAACGGAAGGAACACGGGTGGGTTTTAGTCAGTAAGAGTCTGACACGTCCTCCCGCTCCACCCAGAGCGGGAGAAGTTATTTGATAATTTCCCATCCAAAAAATAGGTCGCTCAGCGGTAGTTACCTACCTAGTTATATTCACCTAGAAGTTGCTTCTCTATCGCGTAATTCTTATTATATCTTATGATATTATAAAAGTTGCCATGTTTACAATAATTGTCATATTACTTAGTATGTTTATACAATTCTTTTGAATTTTGAATAATAATTATTTATATTTTATTTTTTGTAAAAATGTGTAGATCTTGTAACTTATAACATTAGGTGTTATAATTGTGATATAAATAAATTGAATAAATAAATTTTAATAACAAACTTGTAATAATAAATAATAAAATAATTTATTTACGTAAAACATGGTATACTTATGGTTTGCATAGGTCAGAGTGGCACAAACATGTGTAGCTAAGGTAAAACATAGCATGCAAAAATTTAATGTCACAGGGTAATTATAATTAAGTACATTAATGCTAATATAATGTCAATATTTTTTATCCATAAATTCTTTCAAACTATTAAATGTCAGCATATAAATGTAGCTTCATAACTAAAATATGGAGTGAAACAACTGTATTTATCTGTGGTTCAGCTAGCTTATACTGAATAATTTCGTTAGTAGTAAAATTACCTCGTCAGATTTGCGAGTCTGTTTGATTACAGATATTATGTCAACAAACGACATCGCACGATGTTCAGCTGTCACACGAGGATAGCACAAAAAAGAGCAATAATAAATATCAACATTAAAACATTTGCCAAGATTACGTTTGCCCGATAACGTCGTATAAAAAAGAAAGTAATGTTGAATTCTCTTGAATTGTGTAACCTCTGTATGATAGACAGATAAAACAGTATCAGAAAGTCACACTTTTCTTTAAAAATAACTGCGATTGATAATATGAGGAAAATAAATAGTTAGTTGTGTCAGTTCTCACGTAGGCCACTGTTCGTTTACTAGAGCTCAAGACGCGTCAGATGCATCAAAACGAATCAAAAATCTGACTTTACTAGTGATCGAATCGTATCGATAATCCGAACTAGACAAATCGATTTCAGAAAACCACGTCAAATCATCGAACAGGGCTGCGATTCTCCATACAAATGTATTGCCCTTTTTTCTTCCTGAATAATGCTTCTAAAGTAATCTTTTTTTTTCATAAAATCAAGGTCTGCTGAAGACACGTCGCTGTTATTTCCTTTTTTCAGCAACTTATTGGTAATGAAAATATGACCCTCCAAATATTACAAAAATAGCCCCATTTTTACCGCCGTGATTAGACGACTAATTAAAAAATGTTAATGTAAAAAATGATTAAATCGACTCAGTTTTCGAGGAGAAAAAAGGGGAATACGAAACGTCAATCTCGTCCATTTTTTTATCGGTCTGAGCTGCAGCTGTCCCTATCGCACACTACGGAGGTAGGCTTGAGGTAAAACGACGGCAATAGTTTCTTCAAATTCCTCGCAGGCCCTGTTCCCTCTTAAGCAAGTATTTTTTTATGTTTGGATAGTTTTGATCGATGCACTTACAACCGAATAATATCACTAGAGACGATCGAAACTGCAAGCCGAAGGCGCCAGAGCCTCTTCTGAAATTGATTTCAAAAAACAAATTTTGAAATGATTTAAAAATCTGAAAACGAATATTTAACCGTTTGCGTAACAATCCAAAAACACAGATGTCTATAGAGCTACCACACAGTACATCCAGTCAGCCCTGGTACCAAATTTTCAGACTGACTAAAGTCGACCGTCCGCTGCTGACCACTTATCACTCTCCTAGCCGTGCGGCTGCATGCAGAAACTTGACAACAACTATCGGGCAGTAGCCCACGAGGCACAACCCGTCTGGTCGTAGGATCCTACCTTTTCTACGGAGCACGAAGAACTTTCCACTGTGTTGCCCATATCTCTATAGTACCACCTACTTCAGAGGTAGTTATGGTGCTAATACTTCCTTGGACGTATTCTACCCTAACTACATGATGTAATGAATCACAATCACCTATCACCTGTTTGTTTGTTCAATCACAATGTTGTCAATAGTTCTCTGACCTCCTGAACTGTTTCCCCGTTGTACTAGATTGTTGCGCAACAACTGATCGCCGCGTGGGCATATCGTGGCGCTTATTTGTGCGTTTGCGCATGTTTGAACTGTATGGACGCAAGGTTGGGGTCAGATTTGTGAGACTAAAGGTGGTCACGTACTTCGTCACACGCAATAAGTTTTGGTGTTTGCATGGAACCTGACTTTTAAACTGAATTTCTGATAGTCTTGTTACTTGTGGAAAACCTCATGGATAGTACATAATTAAAATAACACTCTGGCCTTCGAATGACTTTTGCAGGCAGCCAGTTGCAGAAACAAACTTTAACTTTTAAAGCTGTCATTAAATACAAATCTTCCATTAACTTGTTGCAGAAAGCAACATTTTAATGGTTCTTTAATTAAATTAATGAAATTATTAGCGTTAATGATCCATTACGTACTGGGGCATATGGAAAGAAGGGTAACAGCGTTACCCAATACCCTGCATCCGGTTAGACTGGAATCCGACCCCAACATATTTGGGAAAAGGCTAGGCAGATGATGAATAAAGGACCTTTAAAATGCGTCAGTTTCCGAAGGCACAGTATAAATAGTAACCGTATTATATCTTCATAGAAAACGGCCGAAACGACGCGCTTCGAAATCTCAGTACGCAACAGTATCGACTGTGTGGCAGTTACGCACGGACGCGGAAGGTCTATCTACCGGGCGTGGGCGTAGGTAATTATTTCAAGGTCACTGCCGAGATATAATACTGTTATTTATTTATACTGTGCCGAAGGTATCTATTAGTAGCTACAATCTGGGATCACGATACTAGATAACCCTTTCCCTAGTAAATACTAATTTGTGTTTTGATAACCACCAGACATGAAAACATCCTGCTTTCTATTGCTTTGGTGATTAGATTAGCGTGGGTCTCATACATTCTGTTTTGCAATGCTATTGTATTAGTAGTGTTACATAACAAAATGTAATGTTCACTAAGGCGCTGATGAATACTGAATTACATTACACTACATTTAACGTCAGAAGCAACAAGTGGAGGGCTCGACTTGTCGAATTCAGTGGGCGTAACGCAGTCAGAAGATATAAGAGTTACGCGATAGAAAGAGAGGCAACTTCTAGGTGAATATAACTTTAGGTAATTAGCGCTGTGCGACCTGAATTGCACTTTATTGTGTCGTCGCTAGAGTCGCTTTTTATTTAAACGATTTTGCGGAGTGACCCATCAGTACTAAGGGTGAAATCATACTTCACTTCACAGATCAGCACTTTTCTGTATCTCCATCTCATTCTATCACATATGCACCTGTCCACCTATGAGGAAGCGACTAGCTATCAACTTATTTTCTCGCTCAAGAAACTTACGAAATATACAACATATAAAAAACCCTGTTCAATCCTCGAGGGTGTTGTTAGGTATCGTACTGAGAGTCTATATGTGTGGTAATTATAAAGAAAAAAAAAAAATCGTTCTATTTTTTTTTACCTTGAGCTCGGGCGACCGTCGTTTAGTTAGCTGGTGTCTACAAGTCATAACTTATGACTTCTGTTGAAAATTTAATTATAATTCGATTTTTTATTACTTTTAATGTCTCGCTGACGGTGGCGCGTGTGTTGGATCATTTAGCTTCCTTCAAAATGGTTGAGCTGAATGGTGCTAATCCAATGCGTCATGTTCGTGAACGGGCGCCGTCAGTAGGGACTGGTCATCTCTTAGCTGCCACGGCGATTTTAATTTAATTTAATGTTTTAATTGTTTTTTTATTTCTAACGGACGCTTTTAATGTTTTGCATCGTTCTCACATGTATAACTTCAACATGAATTAGTAACCAATATTTTGTAACCACATTTTGATTTAAAAGAGTGTCCGTGGAGTTTCTTGCCCGTTCTTCTCCATAGGTACCTACTAGGCTTTGGAATGGGCGACTAGCTTCATATTTCTGACTGACCGACCCCTTGAAAATCCAAAAGTGCCTGTAATTGGTTTATTTGAAATAAATGCTTTAAGTTTGAGTTTTAGGTAATGTTATTACAATACCTATGTACCCCTTTTGGATCGATAGGTTTTTTTTTTACATATTGTATTAATAGTTCATCGCTGACTGTTCACACCGCCGGCAAGTACTTGTTTGTCGCAGCGACAGGAGCTATAAAAGATAGTATTCGCTCAGCGACGCTGTACAGGGTTTGTTTACATTTCTAGCAGATACTTTTGGAACGAGCTATACGCCAGTCCCACACTGTGGGTTATCTCTTATCGGTCACATAGAGCTAAGTTTAGCTACCTACTACTGAAGGCACGTATTAATCTTTGACTTCCACGCTAATCTTGGACACAAGTAAACAACAAGTATTTATCAAGATGTCAGAGAGGTCGAAACTTAATTTAATTGTCAGATTAACTAATTGGTATACACGCATCGCCGCATGGTACGATTTATAAACAATTGTAGGAGAACAGCTCATTTTACGATGAAAAAAAAAAGACGGTTGGTGTCGTGGGAAAATAGAAAAGAATAGAAGACAATTCTGCCAATGTCAGATGTGTTATGAGAAAACGTGTATATTATGTATTAATACAGAGCTATCTGGTCTGGTCTAAAGTTTCAAGTGTCAAAAGTTTTTGTTTTTGTATACAAAGCCATCTTGTATATGAAGTCTAAGTATAAGAGCTAGTGTATGAAATACAATAATCTTTTGACACTTGAAACTGACTTTTTCGGGCATAACGCTTTTTTGTTACGTGACGATTTAAAAAGAAAAGAAAGAAAGAAAATACGTTTATTTGCGGTAAACATGACGCAAAAAAAAGAACACAAAATTAAAAAATGGAAACAATTTCACAATGGATTTCGAACTTTGTTCCACTAATAATAGTCTTTTATTAAAGTGGTAGCAGGAGGACTGCCCAGATAGTACAATAAACATAGAAATATGATCAGACCAATATAATGTTTGGACTCTGAGTTTGTTTGAGTATTTCTTCTCAGAGGAGGTAGTCGGATAGGAAACACCGACCTAAATAGTTTAAAAAAAAAAAATTGGTTGCCTGTAAAGTCGGTATACGGGCGAAAGTTTTACGTGACAACGACTTTGCGTGCCTTTCACTTTTTATGTCTGTCTCTCTCGCTCTTAGGCGGGCTAACCATGACGCGTGCCTCTCACTCGCTCTCATTGTGAGCGCATAACGTGAGCGGAGTGTAACGCAGTTTCTTGAAGTGTCACTCGGCAAACCAATTTATAAGACGTTGTCACGTCAAAATTGTCGTGTAAGTGTGCAAAAACCAATTTACAAAAAAAAAATCTCTTATCAGCAAATATTATAGTGATAAAATAGTTATTTAATCATAGTAAGTATTTATGTAATATGTACTATGGAAGAAATTCACATCAAAGCAGTTTGAAAACGAAATCCCGTGAACACGATGACCAATTCTGTTACCTCCCCGGTTCTGTAGCCGCCGAGCGCTGCAAGCAGAAATAGTCCTTACGATGTATAGATATGAAGTTCTTCGATGGTACATATATACGCTAACAGATTTAAAAATGTGTAGGTACATGTATATGAAAAGAAGGAAAATAATCATAGGGCATCAAAAAAGTCGTTCGCATCGCTGACAACAGGAAAAGTGCCCTAAAGGCTGGCAACATTGCCACGTATAGATAATATAGAGACTGATAAATGATTGCATTCAAATAACTGGTCCGACGATGCTATCTTGGTGTATTTCATACTAATTTTAAATAAAACTTTCCAACACTGAATCGGTAATTTGCGGGAAAGTCCGAATGGGATACCGTGGCCCTTGGCAACGTACAGGCAACTGAAGGAACACGGGTGGGTTTTAGTCAGTAATAGTCTGACACGCCCTCCCGCTCCGCCCAGAGTGGAAGAAGTTATATGATAATTTCCCAAAAAAAAAAAGGTAATCGGTAATGTAGCTGTCAAGAAACAACAACATTTTGTTGTTGTGATAGACTAACAGAAATAGATACACAACCAATCATGTTGTACATTCATATAAAGGAGGATGAATCATTCGTTTCCGTTCAATACTAAAGAGAGGCGCTCGGATAGAGGGCCAGTGATAATTACTATTTATGTCAGCCATATTTTAAAAGTTGAGTGGTCAAATTGTAAACAAGAGACGAGACCACACGAAACTAGATAAGCTTCTAACACTATGCCATATGAAGATAGAGCAAATAACTAAAGAACAGCTCATTAATTTTTCAAATGAGTTTAGGCTATGTTTGTACGGGAATTGTTTTCTGACACTGGCGGCAAATGAAATCGAGAGGAATATAAAATGAAAAAAATATAAGATAAACTTCGTATTGAATCGAACCTTACCGTGTTTAAAATCACCCTGCAGCTTCTTAGCGTAAGTATCATTCTTTTGAAGCAGGTACATTCCTGGCTTATTGAAATTTTTGCACGTTTCGAAAGCATTAAAAATGGGTTTATAATCCTCTTCTTAGGGGTTGTCACACGTAAAGTTTCGATTCTGTAGGAAGTAAGGATCATTTCTCCCTTTGTGGTATACTTAGGTGATATTATGTCGTATTTTCTAGTTTGACGGTTAATGAACTGACAAAGGGCGCAAAATGGCCCAAATTCTCTACTATCACAGATGAATACAGATGAGACACTCCGCTGTTTAGGTATGAAGTTAAGTACGCGGCAGGCCCGTCTAGCCGGGCCAATTCAGTGAGTGTAACGTAGTCAGAAGATCTAAGGCCCGTATTACAGAACCTCACTCAAAACTCAAGCATTACTTAAAACTCGTTTAAAGCCTTTTAATTGGTTGAAACTAGTTTTAAGTAATGCTTGAGTCTTGAGTAGGTAAGGTTCTGTAATACGGGCCTAAGAGTCACGCGATAGAAAGAGAGGCAACTTCTAGGTGAATATAACTGTAGGTGATTAGTGCTGTGCGACTGAATTGCACTTTATTGTGTCGTTGCAAGAGTCGCTTTTTATTTAAATGATTTGGCGGAGTGATCTTTAGGTATTAATCTGTGGTTGTATACAAACTCAAACCATTTATTTAAATTAAACCATTTACAGGCACTTTTGAATTGTCAAAGAGTCGGTCAGTTAGTCAGAAAGTTGAAGCTAGTTGCCCATTCCAAAATGTAGATCTCTATGGAGAAGAACGGGCAAGAAACTCCAAGCGACACTCTTTTAAATCAAGTTATTACAAAATCCGGGGTACATTATTCTTGATGCTTCTATAAGTCG
The DNA here is from genome assembly GCA_949128155.2 of Xanthia icteritia. Lineage (NCBI taxonomy): Eukaryota > Metazoa > Arthropoda > Insecta > Lepidoptera > Noctuidae > Xanthia > Xanthia icteritia. The sequence goes on along the minus strand of OY855862.1, from coordinate 3,272,775 downwards.
TAGCAAGATTAACTTATCCGACCGTGCGGTCGGTTTTCACGTGGCAACCAATGTGTTTGAAAGATAAATAAGTAGTAAAATATACACGGTATGTAATCACTAATTGCCGGTACACATGTACTTGATAACTATTGCACTCCAACGTTATAAATAACTAAACTAAATGTAGGTACTTAATTAATGAAGGGCACCACACTAAGGCCCGTATTACAAAACCTTGCTCAAAACTCAAGCATTACTTAAAACTCGTTTAAAGTCTTTTGATTGGTTGAAACTAGTTTTAAGTAATGCTCGAGTCTTGAGCGACATTCTGTAATACGGGTCTTCGAACCAAAAATAAAATTCGAAGACATGTGACATCCATCGAGCCGCTCCGGGCCCCTGGTGGCTTACGGGCCACTTTCTCTCACAGAGAGGAGATTTGTCCCAGCAGTTGCAACATTATAGGCTGATCATGCTTATGTTATGATATGCTTATACTTTATAACCTCTACTGGCTCTGATTCTGAATCTAACGTAACGAAATAGTCAATAGTCGATAGGTAGCTTTTGTAACTGTCGATACTTTCCATAAATGCCAACATAACATACAGCTTGGCAAAAAAAACGTATGGAAAAAATGAGGGCGCTACTATCGCACTTAAAATAGGAGTAAAAGAATTAAAAAAAAATTGTTAATAAAATTGCTGCTTGTACCCGGTGACTCTTCGGTGACCTTCTCAGGTGTCAAGAATGTATTCTCTCAAAGTACCATGCGATAAGGGTGAGCCTACCATCAGCCGGTCATAATTCCAGACTCCGGTCTGCTACTGAGAAATTCTTTGCTACTCGGGGGACCACCACCAGTGGACGTCTTTCAGCTAAAATGATGATGGTGAATTGGTGATGAACTCTTTTAAACACAACTTTACCTCGACTATAGTTTGACCGAGACCTCTGTCCCACACATTAGGATTGCGCGGCGAGGCGGGGGAGGCAGCGTTGGCGAATGAGCGTCCTACACTGCCGCCGGCTCAGCTAAGGCGCGGTACAGCGGTCTCGGTCAAACTATATCACATTTCTTTTACCTACAAAAGTCGATAACGATGCGATAACTCCGCTATTTCACTGGAATTTTCATGCTCACAGTACTTACCGGTAATCTCTACTTATGTCATGGTTTATCGCTTCAATGGATCGTTTCTTACTATAAGTAATTACTAGTTATTATGTTTTTAATTGCAATCGGTGTTAATTTTAGAAAGTATTTGTAATTTTTTACACGCCTGTGTAATAACTTAATAAGAATAGGAAGAGTATTGCATTAATGTAGACCTTTTTGTGAAACAGTTCGCCCGTGGAAGTACTACATCCATATTTATTTTACAGTCTATTGGGCATCGCAACTAAGTTGCTTACATACGCGTTAAATACATAACTTTCCGTTTGGTTTCGCACCAGTCAGTCAAAATTAGGCCACTCTAGCAACACTTTTCCCTTACCATAGTCATAAAAAAAACAACAATTACCATAAAATATATATATTTTTTAATAATTCACAATAAAAAGGCCTTGACATTCGAATTTTAAACGTGTAATCCCGATAACGAGTTCGTTCACACCGCTTATCGTATCACGTTCTTATTTTGATGTTTTAAATGCTGATAATAATGTCATATTCGCATGTTCTATAGATAGTAGGTTGGTTCTATTTGTGGATTAAATGAAAACAAAATGTGTCAGGTGTATTTTATCACTCAGTTGTTGAATGTTTAAGGTGTCAGACTCATTATTGATAATCTGCGTCGTGTTGACACGAAAATATCAAAATATTCAAGTCGTAAAAAATGTTGCCAATCAGCTAGGTGATACTGATACTGCCATAGACGAAGACGCCCCCACTCCGCGATTACTGTTCTGTAAGCTGTACTTTAAATAGTACAGTGTAATCGGGCGCGTCTTCGTGGATGGCTCTATCTACAGCGTGTAATAAAAACCCTGTCCGATCCGTGAGTGTTGTTAAGAATCATACTGAGTCTATTTGTATAAATAATATCTGGAAAAAAAAATCGCCGCAATTTTTTTTCAATGGGGAATTTTACCGTGTTATTACATGGGACGCGGGCGGCCGTCGTTTAGCGGGTGTCTACAAGTCATAACTTATTTATGACCTCAGCAGAAAATTTGCTAATAATTAATAATGAAATTTTGATACCTACTAAAACCGTGAATTTTAAATAGCAATTAAGTACTTTTTGTTTTTCACGATAACAATTTTTTTATTACTTTTTGGTAATGTTATTGCGGTCCGAATCTCTCATGGGTCGTCCATAAATCGCGTGAGGCCCGTAAGGGCCCCTTACGAGCCTCACGCGATATATGGACGACCCCTTTGTCCTGCACAATATTAATAGGCTGGATATTTTACCTAGGCAAAATCATAAACTAGACTCCGTTATACACGGACGTATTTTTATCGCGGCGATTTTCTTCCGTACACTGGATTTTCAACTCTCGGCATTGAGCCGAGCATTGAGAATCCAACAGAGCGCATCCAGCGCGTATCCTAGCTCGTCAAAAAAACACACAGTTGGATATTCAACTCTCGGCACTAAGCAGAGCGTCAAAATTCCAATACGCGAAAAAAAATCGCCGCGATAAAAATACGCGCGTGCGAACCTGTACCCTAATTACGCAATACACGATCAATCGGAATTTGAATCGATTTGAAACAGATTGCTAATCCGTTGTTTCATAAGTTCGAAAAAAAAAATCTGCTCAACAACGTAAATAAGAATAACGCAATGAATGTTGTTGAATTGTCAAAATGAAAGAAATTTGTCGAAATCGTTTACGAAAATGTGTTGCGTAATTAGATAGCTGGGCTAAATATAGCAATAAGCTATGACAACTTTATGTCTGACGTACATAATATGAATAAATTCAGCTGTCGTGCAAATATCACGGGCAGACGGAAGTCCGGAAGTATGATATCGATTCTAACCTTGAGAACCGGTATGCCCACTTGATTTAGTTGTAACAAATGATACTAACTTAAGTCATCTTTCTAAACGGGAAGGAAACGTTAAATATGACTGTTGGATGCCATAAGTAGGTAGGCTAGGTGTATCTATGTCTGATGATGAGTGATTGACTGTTGCGCTGCGTGTCGCGGGTTCGATTCCCGCACGGAACAAATATTTGTATGACCTACAATTAGTTGTTTGTGTATGTGAGTTTATATGTTTGTAAACACACCCACGACACAGGAGAAATTACTAGTGTGGGTCAAAGTTTAAAAAAAAAAAAAAAAAAAAAAAATTTCAGACAACTGATAAGTGATCTTTCCGTCCCGAATATTTAAGTAACTTTAGAATATCAAACAATCAATACAGCCTATCGCAGTCCACTGCTGGACATAGGCCACTCCCAGGCTGCGCCACAACACCCTGTCTTCCGCCTTCCGCATCCAGTCTGTCCCAGCCACCTTTTTAAGGTCGTCGGTTCATCTAGCAGGGGGGCGGTCCCTCTTTATTATTATTTTTATTATAGCATTTATTTCGGGCTATGCCCATAGTGTTAGTAACAATGGTCTTAAATCTAGTGTTAGTAGACATAGGTACATGTTTTACTCTGTGTGGAGTTTCATCCAATGTCGCAGCATTGGAGACTCCCATCTATCTGCGAATAAACTCAAGATACTGTTGGTACTGCCACGAAGACGAGCGATCAGGGAAGCGCTTCTCTTTCGCATGATGGCCGTAAAACCATCTATATGCCTATCTGAAAACATTTTCGACGCACTACATCGCCATGGCAGCCCCAACAGTATCCTGAGTGCGTTATTGTACTGGACCCGTAGATCGCTATATGCACGCAAACTGTAACTAGTCCACAGGCTGCACGTGTAAAATGATGAGCAAAAAGCTTTGAACAGTGTAATTTTCACCATCTCTGTACATCGCGCAAACCTGCGGGCCAGCATGTTGCAGCGTACTGACAGCGATCTACGTTCCCTGTCAATTTTTATATTGATATTCCGAAAAAAACAATATTCTGAAGACATTCCTGCATGACCACAATAGAAACGGGTTTTGTCGACGGAAGAATAGACAAAATGACAGAATGAAACTCCGCGCGCATCCTCTTTTTTATCAGAACTGACCCGGAAGCGCAGCGCGTCGTGACAGATTTATAACCGCACTCATGTAAACAAGACACTCCGAGTTTTTTATTACGTCTACCGTCTTAAGCTTCGTGCAGACTAGCGCGACGCGACAGCGCGACGCGACACCGGTTATTGTTATACCGTGAAGTTTTTTTAGAAATTGTATTGTTCGAGTCGCGTCGCGCCGTCGCGTCGCGCTGGTCTGTACGAGCCTTTATCGTTAATGGATTTCGGCACAGGATTAGACAAAGGATATTATAGAATGTTTACAATATTCGTGAGCAAACGTTTGTATTGTTAAATCAACAATGTTATCAGGATTTCTTTTGTTCATTGTATTGACGGTTTCTGATAAAACTACTGCACTAATTCACTTGAAATTTTACATGGTACATTATGAATAGTTAAGTTATCTAAGAACAGCGTTTTTTACAGACAAACACAGAAAATAAAAAACATAAAAAGTTACGACTATTGAGTAGACCGTACGAAACGTTTGATTACGTAACATTATTTGGTTCAAAAAAATTTCTTGGTGGTATTTTCGTTCAAATCTTATCTAAATCGTCTATCTACTATATATAAAATAATAATTAAATACTTACCTGACGATTACACGCACAAAACACTCACAAAACTCACAATATCACAACATTCACTTTTTTCACTACCTATTTTTTGGTTGGATCAAAACTGGTATAATACGATGTTATTTAGCGCAAATACACGATGTAAAAACTACTTAATAATCGAAATAACACCACTTCCCGTCGATTTACACCCAAAATCAATAAAAAATACGAAATTCTTTGCCGAGCGCGCACTCGCGACCATTAACCTGCAGTGCTATTCCGTGAAAACTTAGGTGAAGTGAGCTCGGAGTGAGCTTTCAGTCCCTAGCAGCAAGTGGAATGACAGCTCACTTCACCTAAATTTTTTACCGTGAGATTATTACAGAATAGACCGGCTGTAAAGCCTACTTGCTGTGATAGTTTTTCTTTTAACTTCGTTATATATAGGTACTAGTGCTGTGATTTTTTTCACAAATCCAAGTACAACCATTTAGCTGGCCGGGGGAGACATTTGACTCTAACATAATTTTGCACTTATTTCGCAAACGGATCCCTGAATTGAAAAATGGTTTTCATACACCCACAATATTTTTGCACGAACTTTCCAATGACACCCCACTTGTGTAGGGGAGGTACACTAAAAAAAAATGTTTTTCTTGCTTTTATTTTACCACTTTGTCGGCGTGATTAATATGTATACCCATGCCAAATTACAGCTTTCTAGTACTAAGAGTCTCTGAGCTAAGTGCGGACAGACGGACAAACAGACGGACATGGCGAAACTATAAGGGCCTAGTATACTACGGAACCCTAAAAACAAGAAATACAGATGAATTGAGAACCTCCTCCTTTTTTAAGAAGTCGGTTAACAAATAATTATCATGGAATCACCTGACCTAAATATTTGATAAGAGGCCCCACCGCCGGCGATTATGGCCGATATCCACGTACGCGAGGCTAGTTTAAGTCAGGATAGTAAGCTAGTAGCGACGAGCTGTGCTCCTGGGAGTGAGGCGCGCCACTTCTTCTTTTCGGCTAAAGCACTAGGAACTTATGAAGGACGGGCGTTTTGGAGGTCTTATGTAACTTTGACGTTCAAAAACTTCTGATTTACAGCTTGGTTCGAATAAATGACGTTTGATTTTGATTTTTGAAACGACGTGTAAAAAACCGTATTTTTTCAAAAAGCCGTAACTAAAAACAACTGTCACGGAATCACCTGATACAAAATATTTGATAAGAAGCTTATGTTCCTAATATCATTCGGGTACCACTCGACTGTCCTTATCACCACGCCAACAACACATGATATCCCAGACAGTCGTACTTATCTTATCAAGGATAGGAAAACATACGATTCGTCAGACATTTTTTGTCTCATTATCGGTATGCTGTTTCGTTTTCTATGGTATGTCGGCGAAGGTAATTTGTCTAGAAAATTGTTAAGTAGGTACCTATGGTTTGATTAGTAGCGTCCAAAATAAAACAAATTGGAATAGGTAGTTGTATGTCGATTTTGAAAAGACGGCCCTCGAAATTGTGTGCTGTTCAAGAAACTCCACTAATATTTTATATCCCCCCACTCACAAAATACGAAAGTAGGTACACCTTCGAAAAAAACAGGCGTCATTTTACGTGTGTGTCAAATATAAATACAAAATGTAAAAAATAAGTGTCCGACCCGAAAGGGGCACATAAGTACTGCAATAACTTTACCAACAAGTAATAATATAATCATAATATTATTTAAAATAAAAAAAGTTTTTGCTATTTAAAATTCACATTTTTTTGTACCAAAATTCCATTTAAAAAAATGCAAATTTTCAACGGGGGTCATTGGACCCGCTAAACGAGAGCCGTCCGCGCCCCAACATTAGGTATATCCCGGAAAAATTCCACATTGAAAAAAAAAATATGCGGCGTATTTTTTTCTTTTTTCGTAAAAAATACCACATAAATAGACTCTCAGTACGATACTTAACAACACCCTCACGGATCGGACTGGGTTTTTTTTTACTTGTAGTATAATATTTATTTCTTTGTCTAAAACCAGAATAAATTATCAAAATCCTTGTGTTGACACTTTAACTCGTACAACGATAAGTAAAGTTCCATTCAAACTCAAACATGATACGGTGACGATTCCTAGCATTTAGAAATAAACAAAAATAACTGAGAATCATTTCGTGTGTGAATTGAATGACTTTTATCTGTCGTAGTCAAAGCTTAAGGGTTATTGAATGGTCTTCTTATACATATTTCAATTTTTTACTTTCGCGTGTGGTCGGCTACCAGTCACAGATAACTAGTCAGAGCTTTCAGAGGCCCTAGTGTGTTTCTTTTAACCATCTCGTCTTTACGCATCGACTGCGTTCGGCGCTCCGATTGGTAGCCGGGTGGCATTCACCAGCGAAGGGCCAATCGGAGCGCCGCCGAACGCGGTCGATGCGTGATGACGAGATGGTTAAAAGAAACTCACAGTAGGGCCTCTGAGTCAAAGTTGTTAATGTTAGGACCTTCATCCGCCCGTAAATTCCCACGGGCTGAAATTTTGCACAGAAAATTTCAGCTTTCTAGGTCAAAGTTTAAGGTTGTAGGCTGGGCGTTGATGATTCATTCAGTGAATGAATGAGTGAGTCAGGACTTTTCTTCTTATAATATGTATTGATTAAGCTCAGTCAGCTAGGAAATGCCGGCGTTATCTAGTTTTAAAATCTATATATATATATATATATATATATATATATATATATATATATAAAGATAAACTGACTGACATCAACGCTGAGCCGAAACTACTAGGACTGGGAACGTGAAATTTTCCACACGGCTTCCTTTTATAATGTAGGGGATAAACACACCTCCTTTAAGGGGCAAAAAGGGGAATTTCGCTTGAATGAAAAATCCTATTCTTTGAGTATAAACTTGCAACTAGGCACAAAAAGTACTAGGCTTGCATGAATTCACGATAAAAGTAAAAAAAAGTAAAAGTAAAAATTCATTTATTTGGAACAGGAACAAGTACATAAGTAAACAAATGTAAACGATGACAACTGCAAAAGTTAAAAACTGTGGCGCAGCTGCCAGCGCCCGTCTCCTAGCGAGAGGATAAGTGTTCCAGAATAGATAAAATGAACTTAACAATAACAAATTAGGGTAAGAGAATTAGAAATAAAGAAAATACAAATCTGATATCTTGGGATATATGCCGTGAGTGTGCGTAAGTGAGTGAGGGTGAGAGGGTGTGTGTGTGACGGTGTGGTGTCTGAGAGCTTGTGTATGTGTGGGGTGTGTATGTGTGTGAGAGAGGTGGAGAGTGAGTATGATGTTGAGTGCCTGTTATAAAGTTAGACTTTCATGAGAGCTTCTATTGAGTCGTAGGTTTGAGATTTCAACCAAGAGTCAAGTTTTTTTTTACATTTATTTAGAGTATCGGGATAGATATCTATATTTTTATTAATTTTATTGTACAGTTTGGAGCTCAAGTAGGTAAAATGGTGACGTGCTAGAGCTGTCCTTCGAGGTACAATATCACACACGCGGTCAGAACGACGTCTACTGCTACACTTGTTTGGGTCATATTTTAGGTTAGAGTGCGTGCGTAGTATAGTTCTAAAAATGAAGAGCTGTCTAGCAGTTAGAATCTGGCAATCAGAGTAGAGCGAGTTTGTGGGATAAAGCATCGGTTTTTTGGCGAGAACTTTAAGAACTGCTCTTTGTGCTCTTTCGATTCGCAGCATTGCCGACTTATAGGCTCCACCCCATACCGTGATGCAGTATCCCATCACTGATTGAGCAAGTGCAAAGTAAATGGATATAAGGGTATTCAAGTCCACTACACTTCTGAGTCTCCTAAAGATAAATAAAAGTTTTCTTAGGCGACCCACGATTAAATTGATTATTATATTATTTATTATTTGATTATTATATTATTGAGTATTCAATCATTATGTTATGATACTAAATAGGATTTGGATGAGGCAAACAGATAGTTTATAACCTGCATTAATACATAGAATACTTTTTATCTCGGTAGTACGTTTCCATGGCATAATTTCCGACTTCCACGCGAGCGGCGCTGCGGGAAAAAGCTAGTAATAAATAGATAAAAAAGCTTTCTATTTCCTGCAAGTTGTTTACCGAACAAACATTTGTTCTAGTTTATGTAATTATTGTGATATAATATTTTTTTTGTCGATGAATAATGGTCTAGTTTCACCCATTTTCGTTTGTGCACTTTATCCATGCGTATAATATTCCTATGACGATTTCGGCTACGGTGACTATTTCTGTTTTTGACGTCTATGGTTTACGAGTGTGTGCTCTACGTGCACAGTGCGAACATGTTTGAATACCATTTTGGTAATGGGTAAACATGCAGGACCGATAATTGTAGATTTCGAGGAGGTCTTGTCCAGGAGTGGGCGCTTTCTGCTCATATAAGAATGATTCTCGTTTTTTACAATTCAACCGAACGGAATGCATCACCACGCATAGCTATATTTAAGACGCTGATATATGCCAGTGGCCTTGAGTGGTTAGCTTGCGTGTTCTGCGCTGAGCTCGCGTCGTACGTCCAGCCAGTCATAGGACTCGCCCATCAAGGAGCGCTGTCCCAAATTAGCCGCATTATTAATTTATTGTACATAAAACATAAGGTATTTTAATAAAACACGTATAATAAAAAAATATAATTATCTTTAAAATGGTGAAGGTTTCAGAAGAACACGTTTGATAGTGTTTGCGTGATACTCAGTTTTTTATCCGCGTTAGACATAACTTTACAAATTAATTTCACTATGTAATATAAACATAATCTAAAATATTCATATTTGTCGTTAGTAAGTATGTAGTCGTTATTAAGAAAATGCTCTAATTTGACATATATTTTTTCGAAATCATTCTCACTACTCGTTTAGATGTAAATTGACGTGATCTTCAGTATAAAATCATTAAAAGTCGGTTATCGTCGCCTTAATAATAAGCGTTTAGTTCAGTCATGTTAAATGATTTACGTTTAAAAAGTTACAGCCGCTTGACAAACAGACGAACATACATACAGACGGAGTAGATTTAGTAATAGGCTCCTTTTGGCATCCTTTATGTATGGAAACCTTAAAAGCGTAGATGGTAATTTTTTTTAAAGTAATAATTGTCATCGCCATCATTATTGGTAGCTGTTCCACCCACTGTTGAGTAATAGGCCTCCTCCCTTTTGTGCCATGCTTCCCTGGTCTGTAGGAGTCTCATCCAGGTCTTCCCCGCGATCTTCTGTAAGTCGTCCAACCACCTGGCTTTTAGTCTGCCAACGCCTGCTACCGTTTCTCGGCAACCATTCCGTTAGGACTCTGCTTCACCGGCCACGTCTAGCCAAGTGTCCTGCCCACCTACCTATTTCACTGCCGCCACCCTTAGTCCTACGTCTTGAACCTTAGTCCTTGTATTGTCATACTTATCAATTATCATAAAATTCACACAACTATAAGGGCCCGTTCACACATACCACAACCACACCACCTCGAAGCGACAAAATGTGAACAAGCAGTGGTTACGGGTGATTAGTATCGGTGCAACTTGCAGTTGCGTTGTCGCTAGTAATTACGATAAGATAAGATAAGATAAAATGTATTTATTTGTATATATATACATACAAGAGCATGCAAGAGGATAATAAATTACATTGTATTTCAATCATGTTTAGCCTTATAATATATTGGCGTAGAAATATTTTAGTCACATTACTACTTTTAATCAATAGAACTGTATAATAAAATCAATGTCAGACAAGTTTTTGTACTAAAAATTCAGACACACTATAATAAGCTTTTTGCGTTAAAAATACTATCAACTGACGTTTGAACACATTGATTTACGACGTGGTTAAGTTGTGGCTAGTGTTTGCAGTCCTCGCGTTGACGCAAAGTTGTAATTGCACTACGAGACGTCGCCTTGATGCAGTCGGTATCGCCCACACGGTTAATTTTGTCGACCAAATGTGGTTCGACCGACTATTAATTTTCATACAAATTCGTGTCGTTGTGGTGTGGTTGTGGTACGTGTGATCGGGCCCTTTGTAGGTAAACTACGCAAATACACAATAAGACATGTAGGATGGAGATGGAAATGGAGGAGCTCGTGGTTAGGTAATATTTAGTCCCACGGGTCGATTCATCAGGTTAAGCTATGCTTGCCGGGGTCGGTCCGTGGGTGGGTCTTTACATACCGAGACTCCTCCGTGCCTCAGAAAGCACGTTAAGCCGTTAGGCTGTCATTCGTGGATCATTGACAGTCGTTACGGGTCGTCAGAAGCCCGAAAGTCTGACAATCAGTCTTACCAAGGGTATCGTATTACCCAGTTACTGGGTTGTGGAGGTCAGATAGGTAGTCGCTCCGTGTAAAATACTGGTATTCAGCTGCATCCAGTTAGACTGGAAGCCGACCCCATTATAGTTGGAAAAAGGCTAGGCAGATTGATTTTGACGCAATAAGACTTGTAACATACCGTTGATAATACGAATGCCTGAATGAAACGCAAAAATGTGTGACTGGATTTCACAGACAGATTATGACGTCCGTTATCATTACTATCGATAACTATGATGTCAAAATACGTGTGCGAAAACGTATGTAAGATAGTTACGTCACTTTGACGTTTCATGTTTTGTAAATATTGCGACGTAAAAAAACGTAACTGACTCAACGACGTAAGTGATGAAAATTACTTAACACGTTAGACGCTAAAATAATTTATAATCTATTGTAAAATGGGGTGTGTTATATAAATATGTGACACGCTTGTGTCTTTTTCAGAAATATATGTAGAATTATGAATTTTGCTATTTTGTGGAGGTCAGATAGACAGTCGCTCTATGTAAATTATTTATGTTTGTCCATAGAAGGCAGTCAAAACTTTCCACCCGGTGTTTATCCATAGACGGCAGTCAAAACTTTCCACCAGGTGTTTGTCCATAGAAGGCAGTCAAAACTTTCCACCAGGTGTTTGTCCATAGACGGCAGTCAAAACTTTCCACCCGGTGTTTGTCCATAGACGGCAGTCAAAACTTTCCACCCGGTGTTTGTCCATAGACGGCAGTCAAAACTTTCCACCAGGTGTTTGTCCATAGACGGCAGTCAAAACTTTTCACCAGTTGTTTGTCCATAGAAGGCAGTCAAAACTTTCGACCCGCTGTTTGTCCATAGAAGGTAGTCAAAACTTTCCACCCGATGTTTGTCCATAGACGGCAGTCAAAACTTTCGACCCGCTGTTTGTCCATAGACGGCAGTCAAAACTTTCCACCCGGTGTTTGTCTATAGAAGGCAGTCAAAACTTTCCATCCGGTGTTTGACCGCCTATTTTTTAGAAAAAAAAACCGTCCAATCGCGAGTCCGATAAGCACACGAAGGGTTCACATACTACCGTACAATGTTTAGCAAAATGTAACTGTATTGTATGTATTTATTTATATTTTTATTATTTGTTGTTATAGCGGCAATAGAAATACACAATCTGACAAAATTTCAGCTTATACCTATTACGGTTCATGAGATACAGCCCGCTGACGGACAAACGGACAGCGGAGGCTTAGTGATAGGGTTCCGTTTGGCACAAACGGGTACGGAACAAGTTGAGCTCCTTAAGTTCTGAGTTGAGCTCCACGATTACTGACAAATGCTTGCACTGACTGGACAGGTCCACTCAAATCTGTGTGGTTCTTTACTCAAAAGACCATTTCAGACACTTATCTACATGGTCCTCATATGGCCTGACCAAGATTATGTCTGGACTTTAAAAGAGACTGTGACCTCTGAGTTTGTTTCGGCCTTTCTTCTCAGAGTAGTCAGATAGGAAACGCCGAACTCATCTAGCTAACTTTTTTTTTTAAGATGACGTTGAAAAGTGATTCCAATATCCTATTTACCGAATAAACAATTTCATTTCATTTAGAACCCTTAAAAGCGATTATTATTTAGTACTATCCGGTCATTTTAGATAGAGACAAGATAAGAATGACTACCTGGAAACAGCTCGTCATAAAAATTCTGACAATACGACGAAGGCTTAGTTGTTATCGCTCAAAATTTGTTTTGTGGTGACTCTAGACTCCTTTTTTTACGACACTGTAATTTTCTATCAATACGTGAGCGTTTTTGAAGAATCATAAAAAATATTATAATTATATCTTTATTAGCTTATAATGGTCCCAACTGGTGGGACACAGACCTCTCTGCGAGGGGTCCGTGATTCACCAATCGGGCTTAATGCGGGTTAGTGTGTATGTCACATATCTTCGATTTTTTTCGAGTGTATGGCTAGTGTGTATTAACAACACTATTCAAGTAAAAAATTGCATTTGGCACTGAAATACTCCCATTAGTGTGTGTGTGTATTGCCCAAAAAGACTGCTTCTCCATTCCAGGCCCGGTCTCTACATAGATAGCAATTGCTATACGACCGAATTCGGTCGCAAAGTCGTAATGCTGTCCCTAGACGCGCGCGATGTTCTTCACAAATACGGGATTTTTTCGTGCTTGTCAAGCACGTCGCGCGTGTTAGGCACGCCATTAGGACTTTGCGACCGAATTCGGTCGTATACCGATCGGTATCTATGTGGAGACTGCCGCCCGCTATCTAATTACGCAACCCATATTTGTAAACGATTACGACAAATTTGTTTCATTTTGACAGTTCAACAACATTCATTGCGTTATTTACGTTGTTGAGCAGATTTTTTTTTCGAACTTACTAAGCAATTGATTAGCAATTTGTTTCAAAACGATTCAAATTCCTATTGATCGTATATTACGTAATTAGGGTACAGATATGATTATTTTCACTTTTTATTTTGTTACTATGTGTTTCACGAACTGTGTCCAAATAGATATTATTCTTTCTTTCTTTTCTTTATATGTTTGGCTGCCAGCATAGTCGGGTTTAATTAATGACTAGCTCTTGCCCGCGTCTTCGCTCGCGTTGACCCCGATTCGCTTTCAAAAATAAAAGTAGTCTTTTAAATTACTCCTTATAACATCAGCTACCTGCCAGTGAAAGTCCCGTCAAAATCGGTCCAGCCTTTTCGGAGATTAGCCGGAACAAACAGATAGACAGTTTTTTTTTTTTGTTTTAAGCACCGTATTTCATATGCATTTAGTAAAAAGCTGTTATTTTGACATTACAAACAAACATTTCAATTTTATTTATTTGTTTCTATGTGGACGTAGGTACGAAGATTTGAACGAGGCATACCTAGTGCAAGCTGCCAAAAATATTAAAAATTTTAAAAATACTGAATAAAGCATAGTACTCTAAAAGGGGTGTGTCACATTTTTCTCAGTCTCGCCGAGAGAAAGATTAGTCATTTAGATAAAAGTAGAAAAAAGGCAGGACACGAGGCGTGGCATGCCACGTCACTACGTCAAATTTCAAGTAGTTTAAATTTTCTTTTTGTTCACGCATACTCTCGTATCGACACGAACTATGCACAGGACACGAGTACCTACTTAAGGCGAAAGCGTCAGGGTAGTCCGCGAAATTCAAATTTGCACACGTTTTTTGCAATTTGCAAGTCTTGGTCAGCGAAATTCAAATCTTCTTACGTTTTTTGCAATTTGCAAGTCTTGTATACGACTTATCAATACTCTACACGAATCTAATATCTAACTACCACAAACCAAGGTTAGATTCTCACCATTCTTGGCGCTACATCTGTCAATAGAGTAGGCGGGATTTTGTCCTTTTGCCAAAGTCATGAGCTCGGTGCATAAGTCCTGAAGCCGTTTACGTATGTTGATACCAAAATGTTGTCATTCATAAATTGTTCCTCAGAAGAGCCGGCAAGAAAATTAACGGCTATTCTTTTTTAAATAATTGGCTTTTACAATGTTTTCATTTAGAAACAATGAAAACACACAGCAATTACAGTTCGCGTCAAACAACTTTGTCGCTCTGAAGTAGGCTACAATTGACTGCGCAGTAGTCAATCTTACTTAAAAAATAGTAGCGCGCATATGCAATCCAATTTCAGAGCGCCAAATTTATTTGACGCGAACTGTACAATAGGAAACGACCAGTTCGAACTGTACACATAGCTTCTGACGTTTCATAAGTGCCCATGTAAGTTTATGTGACAAAAAATATGTATTTTGAATTTGAAATGTTTTGTAAATAGTGAAATATGTAATTGTGTTGGTATTTTGACTTAAGGTGAGACATAAATCGAGTAGGTACCAACCTGTATGCCCATAGGCGGTCTGAATGGAGACATTATGTGTGTGGATCCTTTAATGGCCGAATCTGCGAAATATTTTACATGAATTATTGCATCAGTTAGAACGATCTCTATAATAGATAAATAGACATTCAAAGCGGTGAACTCGTCAAATTTCAAAAGTCATTTATTCAAATTAGGCTGAGAATCAGCACTTTTCGAACGTCAAAATTACATAAAACAGTCCCCCAAAACGCCCACCCTTCACCACTTCCTAGTGCTTTAGCTGGGAAGAAGTGGCGCAACAAACTCCCCAGCAGCACAGCTGTCTGTTCAGTTAGAAAAAAAAAAGATTCTATATAATAGTATGCAAAATGATATTTACATTACACAACACAAAACATAATTTTAATTATAAAATTAATAGCCATATGACAGCTAGCACACGCCAATATACCAACCAAAAATATCGAGAACTATCAGAACTCAAGCAGAAATAAAAATAACGAAAACAATATCTAAATAAAAGCCTCCAGACATAAAGGGCGTGCCCGCTTACATATAGCTGTAACTAGAAGTTATAATTGATAAACTAGGACCATTGAGGTAAATTAAAAAATTATCGAGGTCGCTAGCTAACCCACATATTGCAATACAACTCATAAAAAAAACATTGTAATGAGTAGATTATGTCAATAATAAATAAAGTAAAATTATAAACAATTATATAAACTCATATAACCTGTCAGTAAGTAAGCTAATTCTGGAGAAAGAACATTTAAACATTGTCTTGAGTTAATCACAGCGACCAAAAAAATTAAAAACCCGTCGAAAAAAATTGCGTCTATCTATTAGCCGCTAAATGCATGCACACTAGAAAAGCACAATGATAGCACAATGACGTGGCGCGAGTATAAGATTTAGCTGTCACGGTCACCAGCATAAGAAAGTTGTCTTGTTTGTTTTAGTTCTTTTGCAGCGTGACACTCTATCTAGACATATAAATAATTAATCAAAATATATTAAATTTGTCTGACTCTAGTCAAGGCAAAGATTGTTTATTATTTTCTAATTCTTACAACCAAAACACTGATAATTCGATGCACGCGTAATAGACATTTACCTACGTGATCATCCCTTTTGGAAAGGTATTACAATAAAATTAGACCAGATTATATAGATAAATTGAGTGGTCGATAAAAATGTCTACCACGCATTGTACGCGTGTCGAGTGGCTGATTCTTTCGTGTGTGTTATTTATAAAACGTAGTCGCCTAACTGATTCAAACCGCAGTTTTGATAGTTTAACTAAATCTAAAATATTGACATTTCACCTTTTTTGTATAGAACAGAGCATTACTCTATAAAGCTAAGTAAGTATGTAGGGTTAAAAATGATAAAGAAAAAGAAAAAATGCTTCGAAAAAATCTAGCTTTGAATTGAAATAAATGACTGACTGAGATTCACTCTGACTTTAGATCAGGCAAAAAGTGTCCCTAAATCTATATCTAAATTGCGGCTGAATTTCACACAGAACTCAGTCATTCAGGTTGCTGGGAACTGTGTAAGGTACCTAAACAGCCACCACAAAGCTTTTCAGTTTTCGTTTAGGCGAAATACAAAATGTGTCTTGCTTGAAGTGCTGCCAAGTTAGCTTCGAGTTCCTTATGTATTTTTTAGCATAGCTGAGCTGTTACCGTTAAGGCGAAAGCGTCAGGGTAGCCGACGAAATTAGGTCGCGAATAATATTTTATTTAATATACAACCTGACACTGACCTGTAAGTTGCAAAAAACGTAAGAAAATTTGAATTTCGCGGGCTACCGTAGCGCATCCCCCTTAATGTCCTACTCGTTGACTTTACTCTTTGACTTTCGACTTTTTTACTACGTAGGTATTTTTGGTCACGTTATCTGTCAGTCAAACAGTCAACTGTTTTATAAGTGGAAGTACCGACGGAAGAATAGACAAAATACTGCCTCAAAAATAAACTCTTTCTTAGCTTTCCCAAATGTCACACAATTTCTTTTACTAAAAATAAAAATCTGATTAAATTTAATTATTCAATAAATAATATAAGTCTTAATGAAGTTCAATCTGTCCGTGACTTGGGTGTTACGCTTGACTCTAGTCTGCATTTTGATACTCATATTGATAATATAGTAAAAAAAAAAAGCCTTTCAGATGTATGGACTCGTGATGAGATCTTCAAGTAACTTTGTGCGACCCTCTACATTCTTAATGCTATAAATAAAGCCTTAATTCGGTCGCAATTAGAATACGCTGTCCAAATTTGGGATCCACTATATGATAAGTACAAGGATAGGCTAGAAACTATGCAGAAAAATTATTTACGTACTATGAATTATAAATGTTATCGTTCTAAAGTCTCTTATGAACAATTACTGAAGCGTTATAATATTCTTAGTTTGGAATCTAGACGATTTCTTCTGGGTGTTATGATGCTGCATTGCATATGTAATAATAGATTTGACTGCATTTCTCTATCAAATAGTCTGCATTATATAGTACCTAGATCTGTCATGCTTCGTGGGGTACGTGTGCCTCGACTATTTCATACAAATTCGTGCAGGACTAACGCCGGAGTGCGCGTGCCTCTTCGTCGCCTCGTTGATGTATACAACACTCACTTTATGGAGCTTGACATATTTACTCTTTCTAAACGTAGTTTCAGGGCGAGAGCAATAGAATTACTAAATTCTTAATTATATATATATATATTTTTGTTTCTTTCTTCTTCTTCTTAATAGTATTTTATGATGCACACTGTACTGTACGTCTGTTTTCTTTTAACTTTTTTTTGTGAATTCGTGGACAATGGTGTGGGTTACATGTGTAGTAACATAAATATGGAATAATATTTATTTCTAAGTACTTTGCTAATTTAAGAATCTTTAGTTAAGCTTGGCATGTAACTGTTTTTTATCCCTAACAAATAAAATAAAATGACAGATTGTGATTCTGTCATTTTGTCTATTCTTCCGTCGACTAAAACCGTTTCTATTGTGGTCGTGCTACGCGTGCAGTATTAATTTACTAAATCTACAAACAAAGACATTAAACTCCGTTATATCGGTGAGATATCCGACTCGGTTATTCCGGACTCAGAATAGCCTGCACAGTTTGTTTTAGTTGCTTCTGTAAGCCGCTTGAAGATTACATCAGACATATCGGAAGTTCGGAACACTATATTACATCATGTGGATACGTGTTCGATCGTTTATGTTGTTCGTAAAGTCGCCATTAGGTATTTTTTACTATGACGAAAATAGTTCCGATGTTTCCTGTTAAAAATCAGTTTGCATGCTTGTCTTACAAAGTATTTATTCTTGTAACAATCATTTACTGACAGACAACCCATAACTTTGCCATCCAACGTGGCGATGCTGCCTGCCTTTTGGGCATATTTCCCATTGACAGCGATGGGGACGAATTTTTTTATGTTCAATAAGCTCTTCACTTTTTTTTCTATGTACTCGCTAGCTTATATATTGTATTTGAACTTTGTCAGAATAAAGTACGCACATCTTTAAGGCGCAGATATATGCCAGTGATTAGCCTGCGTGTTCTGTATTGGGCTCACGCAACGCGTCGTACGTCCAGTCAGTAATAGGACTCACCCATCCAGGAGCGCTGTCCCAAATAAACGCATTATTAATTTATTATACATAAAACAAAAGGTATTTTAATAAAACACGTACACTAAACGATCAATAATTAAATTATCTTTAAAACGGTGAAGGTTTCAGAAAAATACGCTTGATAGATTTTGCGTGATTCTTAGTTTTTTATCCGCGTTAGACATAACTTTACAAATTAATTTCACTATGTAATATAAACACAATCTAAAATATTCATATAAGTATTAAGTTATTAAGAAAATGCTCTAATTTAATATATATTTTTTCCAAATCATTAACACTACTTATTTAGAAGTGATCTTCAGTATAAAATCATAAAAAGTCGGTTATCGTCGCCGTCGCGGCTGCTGACCAAGTGGTCGAGTTCCCAGCTTTTGACAAAGTATTTTGCGGTTTTTCCAATTTTTTTTTTTAATACTTTTTGGTAAGGTTATTGCAGTGCCTACCGGAACGGACAGGTTTTTTTACATATCTATTGTATATGAAAATCTAACGATAAGGAAACAACACCTGCCTTTTACTTACTTCAATATAAAACCACACATATTGACAGAGATTATAGTGATAATGTCTGTTCTTAAAATAGTTGATGTGAGCGCGCGCTCTGCTTTGTGGATCAACATAGGTGCGTCATTGGCTGTTTATTTTGTAAATAATGAACGTCAATCACATTTTTATGCATATTTGGTTTAAAAAAAAACTAATGTATACCTACATAGTAGTCCATTTAGTTTCTTTGTGGAAATGAAATTATGTTGTTACAGTGTTTCCAGAGTAGCTGTTTCTATTATAATCGTTTGCCATTGGTTACATCATTCATGTTGAAATTATACATGTGAGGACAATTTAGAAAGACGTGCACGTTAAATGCGTCCGTAATAAAAATATAAAAACAAAAACAATCCAGTAATTAAAATAAACAAAAATAAGCCGAGGCAGCTTAAAGATGACCCGTCCCAACTGACGCCCGTTCAGGAGCATAACGCATGGATCAGCACCATTCAGCTCAACCATTTTGAAGGGAACTTAATGAGTAGCCAGAATGTCGCCAATTGATAAAATTGGCAGACTGAGTTAGCGGCTTGGCTTGGTCTACCGCCCTTATCTCACCGCTCAACATACCTCAGGCGGCGACTGCTAGTGGTAGGCCTCTTGACAGCAATCTGCTTCTCGGTAATAGTCAAAATATACTTTAAAAATTACAAGTAGGTACTTACCACTTTCATAATAGTGATTTACGGCAGTGTTACAGACTCTTTGGAATCGTGCAACGAAAGACTTCACAAAAGGTCAAGCATTTACTTGCATGCACTAGTAGATTAAAGTGTCTTAAGCACGTCGCTAAATGTTAAATATAACACGAAAGGATATTTATCTTTCTCTCTCTAAAATTATGATTGCAAAACAACAGCAAGTTTTTAGTAGATACCCACTGTCTGTCCGGTCTATGGTGGCTACGTTTATTTAAAAAAATATCCATACCTTATAACTTGAAGCTTGTTTTTTATTGTGAAAAATCAGAAAGGTTGCATAGCCAGTAATTAAACCTATGAAAGATAGGGAATGCACGGTCCGTAATGAACATACACGGCCGGTAGTAATTTTAACCGTGGCGGGTAATTTTAACCCTGGATTTTTTCTCAAAACTTACATCAGATGGTGGAATAAAGTCTAAGTATTTGCCAAAAACAATGTTGTTGTGAAGGAGAATAAATTACATTTTCTTATTATAAATAACTAGCTGCGCACCGCGGTTTCACCCGCATAAGTCCCGATCCCTATCCTATGTCCTAACCCAGGTCATGGTCTACCCATGTGCCAAATTTCATTCAAATCCGTGCAGCCGTTTTAGCGTGAAATCGTAACAAACAAACAAAGTCACTTTTGCATTTATAATATGAGTTACAAGTGCTACTGCTGACCATGAGGTCCTAGGTTCGATTCCCGGGTCAGGCAAAGTGTTATTGGGCTTTTCCGTCTGGAATATCATCAGTAGCAACCCGGACTCTGGATCTGTGCCCAGTTGATGGCAATAGGCACGCCCCCTGTTACATAGGACTTACTTAACATAACTGGCGAAATGTGGGTGTACTAAGGTTCATCTCTGCCCATCCCCTTTGGGAATGATTCGTGATGCTATATTATAATCATACCAGCCATTCACCTCGTCACAGGTAATCAATTTAGTAAACAAATACAAGCCACATCTGACGCATACAATTTTGTTCCTCGTCCCTTGACTTCGTTGCCAGCTAATACCCAAATTCGTCATTGTATTTTTCCCCTCCTAGTTACAATACTGTTTACCCTTTTATATTACGTAATATTATTCAAGAGTCAACGAAATGGCGTGAGTATTGGCTAGCTCTTTATTTATTCGGCCATATTTGTCACGTCGGCCATCTTGGTTTGAGCCGAGTGTAGTCGTTGGTTAAACACTTCTTAGACACGCAATACGTGTATGAAAGTATGTAGCTCATAACTTAATCATCCTATAATGTTATACTATGCTGGGATACAGGCAAACTCTCCTCGACAGGGAGTGGGACGCGGCCCCAGTGCGGGTTGGTGAATGTTACACATGTCTTGGAATTTTTGGTAGATGGTTTCCTTACGATGGTTTCCTTCACCTTTTTGAGAGCAGTGGCGATAAAATAAATTACACAAAAGTAAAGTGCATGTTTGGGACGGCACTTGAACCTACAGCTACTAAGTCTAGGCCGTTACTATCGAGTACCCACTGCTTTATAAATTGCTCAAGTCGTGATAAAAAACTCGCGTACGAAGGGTTCCGTTCCATTATCTATAAAAACTCCAAAACAATCATGTCTGTTGTATGGGAGCCCCACTTAATTATTTATATCATTCTGTTTTTAGTATTTGTTGTTAAAGCGGCAACAGAAATACATCATCTGTGAAAATTTCAACTGTCTAACTATCACGGTTCATGAGATACAGCCCGGTGACAGACGGACAGCGGAGTCTTAGTAATACCCCTAAAAAGTATTAGCCACTCAGCAAGGTGGCAGCGAAACTGATTGCGCCAGAGTTATGACTATACCATAGACGATACTCGTAGTATATCATAATTAGAGATGCCGCGAATACTTGTTATAGCGAATAGTCGAATACCGATTTATCACCATTCCCTATGGAGAATAGTCGAATACTCACCATTATTACTCCACATAAGAAAAGGAATATAAAAAAAAGTTTATTTATTCTCAAATAATAATATAGTTTATTTATTTTCTGAGGCAGGTTTGATTTATGAAAAAAGCGCAACCGACTTGATCCCGATCGTGCAGAAAAACAATCTGCCCCTTTTGGACTTTAAATATTAAATTATAAATTAAAAAGCCTAATAATTAACTTCAACATGACTGATTTTTGGCTAACTTTTTATATTAATGATAATAATACTAAGTGTGTTTTGTTTTTAAAGATTAATAAAAGTTTAGGTAATTATTTTTGAGTCTACAAGTTTTTCTTTATTTTTATTTAGACAACTATTCGCCGAATGTCGAATAATAGACACTATTATTCGGTATTCGACGAATAATAAAAAAATGTCGAGTAATGCCGAAAAACCGAGTATTCGCGGCATCTCTAATCGTAATCATAAAAATACTTACTTAAAAAAGCAACTATGGAGTATCTTGCCCAGTCCTCTCCATACGAAACGTATCTTTTGGAAGGGGCGACTGATTACAATCAATTCCATTTTTAACCGACTTCAAAACAAGGAGGAGGTTCTTAATTCGACTCTGTTTTTTTTTGTATGTTTGTTACGCGATTACTCCGCCAATTATGATGATTCTTTTTTGTTTGGTAGGTCGTAACTGGTCCCATATTTTTATCGAAATTGATTTTTAGAGGGCTTTTTGAAAAAAAAAGAGTACCTATGTCTTTTATGGATCCCTTCAGCAAAAATGTTGATGAGGAATTTTACTCTCTGTGTTTTAACTGTCATCACAGAAACATTAGCCAAGAACAAAGAAGTTGAATGTATGTATTTGTAAGGAGCCGCCATAATAATTATAAATTAATACCTATTCTAGTAGTGGTATACGAATTGGTGTAGGGTAGGTACCACGACAAAAAAGTGTAAAATAACTTTAATTTCGGAAGTCGGTAGCTATAAAAACGAAAATAAGGAACAAAAGACACCGACATTAAAGTAATTTTTTTTTTTTTTTTTTTTTTTTTTTTTTTTTTTTTTTTTTTTTTTTTTTTTTAAACGTTGCCCCACACTAGGATTTCTCCTGTGTCGTGGGTGCGTTTACAAACATTTAAACTCACATACACAAACAGCCAGACCCGGAACAACTAATTGTAGGTCATACAAATATTTGTTCCGTGCGGGAATCGAACCCGCGGCACGCAGCGCAGCAGTCAATCGTTTAACCACTGCGCCAACCGTGCCGTCAATTATTAACGTTTTTATGTTTTGAAAATGTTGATATTGAAAAGTGCCTTTTAAAGGCTCGTACAGACAAGCGCGACGCGAGCGCGACGCGACTCGAACAATACAATTTCTAAAAAAACTTCACGGCATAACAATAACCGGTGTCGCGTCGCGCTGTCGCGTCGCGCTAGTCTGCACGAAGCTTAATGGCCTTCTTGATTGACATAACTTAGTATGTATAGTCACAAAGATCTCCTTAAAAACCACCGAAAGTTGCAAACCATTTTTTGTTAGTTTAAAAATACTTACGCTTCCATCTCTCTATATTTATGAAATTTCAATATTTGTTAAGGAGAATCTGTCTAAATTTGAAAAACTTAATACTAGACGTCACCAAAGCACACTAAAATCAAAAAAACACAATACTGCACTTTTCTCAAAGAGTTGTCTCGGCATGGGTCCAAAGATTTACAATAAACTACCAAAAACTTTAAAAAGCATGACCAACATAAGCCATTTTAAATCGCAATTAAAAACATTATTGATTGAAAAGGCTTACTACTCTATCAATGAGTTTTTAGATGATAGAAACATAAAATAAAAAAATGTCCGATCCACTTTTTATTCTGTCTTGTTTACGACGTTACTTGTTTGAAACAGTTTTATTTAGTTTGTAGTTTTTTACGCCTAATTTGTACGCCTTGCAAGGCAAAACATAGTGATACAATGCAAATTTTATACCATGTACCATATAACCTATGTTCAACAAATAAAATACTTTGACTTTGACTTTGACTTTGAAAGATCCTGCAACAATTTACATACCTTTAACTGCAGCGGACATGGTAAATGATACATAAATGTCATTGCAAGGTTACTTGCGCTCGTGCATTTGAATAGGTTAATTCATACACGAGCTGTCGTATTGTAGGTAGGTATGTTCGCGTATGTTAGTCATGCAGGGAGAATTGATCCGTAAATTATTCAGTAATACAATATTAGGTGAGTTACAATAATATCTTGCGTTATTTTCAGCAGGGCAATGTCCTCTTATTTAAGGCGACAATAACCGACTTTTAATGATTTTATGCTGAAGATCACATCTAAACGAATAGTGCTAATAATTTGGGAAAAATATATGTTAAATTAGAACATTTTCTTAATAACTTAATATAGGAATATTTTAGATTATGTTTATATGACATAGTGAAAATAATTTGTAAAGTTATGTCTAACGCGGATAAAAAACTGAGAATCACGCAAAATCTATCAAGCGTATTTTTCTGAAACGTTCACCGTTTTAAAGATAATTTAATAATTGATCTTTTATTATACGTGTTTTATTAAAACGTTTTGTTTTATGTAGGTATATTAAATTAATAATGCGTCCAATTTGGTACAGCGCTCCTTGATGGGCGAGTCCTATTACTGGCTGGACGTACGACGCGTTCCGTGAGCCCAGTACAGAACACGCAGGCTAACCACTCAAGGTCACTGGCATATATCTGCGTCTTAAACGTTAGTCTTTGATATTCTGAAGAAGAGAAACATCGTGAGCAGACCTGTATTTACTAGACCGGGATCACCAACACGCAGTGAGCTTAAACGTCGTGAACAATTCGTGTTCATTGTCTGCATGAGATAGATGTGTATTAGACTATTAGGCCGCGCGCACTGTACAAATTTCACTCGTGCGTACACGTACGAACACGCACGAACGATGCCGACCTTCCAAGTACAAAGGGAGCGCGCAGACTGGGTGCGACTTAGTCGTACGTGTGTACGTATTGTTCCGCCGTCCGAAAACAATCCGAACTTGTTGCGATTTGTTTTATTTGACGGAGAAATACGTATCCAGTGTTCACTCGTACTCAATTCGTACGAAAACGCATCCAAAGTGCGCGAGGCCTTATAAGAGTATGTAGCTGGTGGCGCTCTGTAGTTTCTGCCTATGACGAAAAGGCGTAAGTTAATATAATATACATATCGTCGGTGAGCGTGCAAAACCGCGTAAGAGCAGTTTGTAAATACCGCGTATCGGCGTTTTCACGATTTTACAAGAAGAAGAAAAAATTAAATATCTTGGTCATTCAAATATATTTTTCCGACTGAACTTGTTTACTGTTTCTTTGCAACTTATTTTATAAGAAAATTGCGTCAATATACCAATAGCTTGTGTAGATTACGTGTAAAGTTATTTACGCGATTTTGTCGTGATAAATATCAGAAAAAGTAGTATACTTTTAGTAGGTACGCGGAT
Source organism: Xanthia icteritia (assembly GCA_949128155.2). Lineage (NCBI taxonomy): Eukaryota > Metazoa > Arthropoda > Insecta > Lepidoptera > Noctuidae > Xanthia > Xanthia icteritia. Next base: position 3,247,522 of record OY855862.1, on the reverse strand, counting down.
TTGAAATGAAACTTTTTCTTTAAATATTGAATTTATTATGACAAAATAACAAAAAAAAACTTCTAAACCATAAACATTTCCTTAGAAAAGATGTCAACTTATCATTAATTAAAAAAAAATAAGAAAGTAATCACTTATTATTATAACAAGGCAATATTAAGCACAACAAAAACTCCTTGGTTCTCATTAAAATCACAGCATTCAAGTCTTTGCTAAATTATTTGTACTTAAAACGTAATTTTATTCTATATTTTTCATAATCTTAACACTTTATTCTTAAATAAAGGTAATCAAAATTTTAAAATGAAGATGATACATTCTTTGGTCTTCTAGGCAAAGGAATAAATTCATCTGCAAAGCGAAGCTTATAGTCTGTTGTGCCATTTGGATTATACTCTTATATCAACAACACAGTGATCACCCGCCCCACGACCAGGTCTTATTGATTCATAGATCTGGTAATCTTTAAAACTGAAATCTTTAAAAAATATGTAATCAGGTGTAATAACTTCGTAAGGACATGGTATACTTCTGGCCTCCTTTGTAATAGTGGCGTATTGTGAGGGTAAAAAGATTTCCCGATTCTTCAACTTCCTCTCAATCACGGAGTGAACCTAATCTAACTCCATCTGTGTATGGCTTTCTCCAAATATAATCATGTTCTTCGTCGTAGCCAATCGCAACACCGCATTCGATACAACATTGTGTTTGTTTTGGGCTGTACAGTCATCTGTGAATATGACAACATCCTTGGGGTCATCATTTAATAATTTGGTTAAATAATCTGTGAAAAATGACGCGTATGTTGTGGCTTTTAAGTCGCATCACGTCGATCGACGTCGTCGTCGCCGCACCATCTCGTCGAACCAGTAACACACAAAATTTCTGGTCGAACTTCTTCTGTTAATTTTGAACAATACATAGCTTTGCCACTGAAACATCGCCTTGAAATACATACAGGACCCATTATTGTTGCTGGTTTTGAATGATTTTGAACATATTTAGCAGCGTCTTTTTTAAATCCCTCATACTCCTCTCCCACCATCCTTTTTCGCTTATTTTTTATTATTTGCCAATTGTTTGGATTTCCTTTTCGCTTTCTTTTATTAGTTCTTTTCTAGTTTACTTCTATTTTTCTTTCGGGAAACCACTCCATATTTTCTCGTGATGATGACCTCAAATTTGTTATGTCTGAGAGGGCGACAAAAGAAGGATCAGTGACGGAATCGTCTGATGAAAATCAGGGTCATTATTATGATGCTCTATTACATTTATTTCAATTGGAGGAACAATATCATCTTTATCCTGCGTTGATACGGGATCGAAAACTGTTGTAAGTGTAGCAAACGCTGATGTAAAATTTTCATATAGACGTCGATTTAGTAAATACGCGGAATTGCTGCCAACTTCTGGAATGTTACTAGTACGCGGTATTGTTTCGATGGCAAAAACGAGGCTTTTTATTGACTAATTCAAATCGCGTGAGATCTAGTTTAAGCGGATTAGGTTAAAGGATCGGTTGGCAAGATATCTCAAAATTGCGACTTTTGCTGTTACGCGGTATTTACAAACTGCTCTTCCGCGGTCTTGCACGCTCAGCGACGATATACGAGTATTAACTTACGAGCAATTCTGAATTTAAGAATTTCAACGGTTTTCTGTTGATTTTGGTTTGGGAATAATTTTACGGTTAAATAACTCTGTGAGCATACAAACCAACATTTATGTCTACAACTACTTTATTCATTCTTTTACTAATTCCATGCTGCCACGATAGTAGGTACTTACTAATTCCATGCTGTCATGATAGTAGGTAGTTACTAATTCCATGCTGCCATGATAGTAGGTAGGTACTTACTAATTCCATGCTGCCATGTCATTATCCTAAGGTAGCCATCTTGTTCTAAACGTACTATTAGCCTCAATTTTTTGTACATTAAGTCTAAAATATTTTGTCAATATTCCCCTAATATACTGGCGTTCTAAAAAGCACGTCCACACTAATCAGCTGATTTCCTTCACACCTAAACATTAATGAAATAAATTACACCATATATTTCCCCTCTACGCATTTGTGACGTCATAGTATAGTAAAATACGCTGCCTACCCGTGTATGTATGTGTACCTGCGTAATATAGGTATTTCATAAAATTTATAATTTACCTCATTGTGGATACGTAAGGCATTTGGTACAACAAAACTAATTTTTGACACGAAGGAAATTGGTAGCAAGATTCTTTTTACACACATTTTATGGAAGCTAGGACTGAGACTTACCTACCCAAGACTCAAGTATGACTTAAAAAAGTTTGAATCAATCAAATGGACTAGAGTTTTGAGTGAGGTTCTGTAATACGGGCCTTATATTGTTTAGTAAAGGTCTCCTCCTTTTAGTTATTTATCGTGGTTCACAGTTCCTTCCATAGGAGTCAAGTATAATATCTTGTTCGGCTGCAGTGTCACCCAACGTTCAATGAAATATATGAAATAAATGGTGGCAATTTCAGAATATTTATTACAAGTTTATCATTACATTTGTTTCTCTTATTCTTTCTTTCCAAGCGAAGTAGTTACCTACTTTTTTTCCGGTAACGTAAATAGACCATTATTTTTTATCTGAGTATTCTTTCGTCGTCATCCCATTCTTGTATGTGACGTACGGGTAACAAGCAACCGCAAAAAATGTTTTTTACCTACCTGTAAAAGTAGGAAAAATATGTGCTAATTAATATCCGTCTCGTTGCTGGGAAAAACTAAAGCCGAAGCCTAGAAGTATGCGAAATATCCGGATAGTAGGGGGGATAATAGCTTGCCCTACCTGTAAGGTAAAATCGCTAGTGCTGGGAGTAGATTCACGTCAAAAGTGCAACGAATGGTAATCGAACTCACGCGGCACGCCCTCTTACTAGCCAGTCTATTATCGCTAAGTCTCGTGGCCATGACACTGTAACGTCATTATAAATAGTAAACTATACTCGGCCGTTGGCATAACACTCGCATACATTTGCCAAGCTCGTGGTGACAGTAAAAGCATTAGGACAGTTCCGCCATCTTGGAAGCCATCTTTGGTGCGGAGTTGAGAATCAGCTGATTGTGTTTACAACAGCTGATGCTGTTATTGATAAAATAAAGATGATTTGGAGGCGTGTGGTATACGCCATTAATCTGCTACTTGTAAATAAAAGCCTGCATCACTTGCTCTAGTACTCACTAGCACGATTTTTAACGTGGTCTGCCCGTACCCTTTTTTTTTTTTTTTTTTTTTTTGGGTGGGAAATTATCAAATAACTTCTCCCGCTCTGACTCTTACTGACTAAAACCCACCCGTGTTCCTTCCGTTGCCTTTACGTTGCCAGGGGCCACGGTATCCCTTTCGGACTTTCCCGCAACCCCGGCAGGCATCGGTCCTATCGGACCCCTTCCGTTGTGCTGACATCTCTTTGAGGCGCGCGTGGAACACAACGCGCCGTCGACCCGGGCCTGGTCCTTATCGGACGGCGAGCTACCCATTGCTCACCGCCCGCAAGCCCGCGCCTACGGTGGCCGGGAATCGGCCTGCGATTCCCGACGCCCAGGGCGTCTCCTGCGGCGGCTAGGGGCGTGAGGGCGCGAAATTTGCCTCTCCCTCACGCGTTCTGCCTCCTCCTTCGCGAGCATTACTGCTTCGCAGAAGGAGGTGACGGCCTCCCATGCCCTCTCGCTCCGTACCATGGCCTGGACTAGGGCCGGACGCGAGAGATGTCTGCCCGTACCCTACCCCCACGGTATGGTCCCGTGTTTTATGTAGGGTCCGAAAAAGTGATATTGAGTTCTTTCAATATCTCCTTGAACCTATATCGTGCCCGGTTTATGTTAATAGACTGGCCCTGGCTCGCCCTAAATTACATTAATTACTTTTTGACATCTGGCGAAATGCTTTGGAGAATACTGTTTGACTTGTTAGACACTATACTGTTTTTCATCATTACTTCAGCCGTTATTTTAAAAGTATATTTTAATGTTTACATGTTCGTATTATGAACTACACCTTACATCTGCATATGACCTCATCATGATCATCATTTGCAATTCTAATCACCTACTTACAACAGTTACAACCTTTACTCTTGTTGTTTACATGTCCTCTTGATCAGAGTGCATCTGTCGTTTCTGGGGTGTCGGCGTGATAAAACGTAATAGTAAATAGATGAAAGTCTAGTGTTGGTATCACTATCGTAGGGTGATGTTATCAGGCGAGATTCACGTTGTTACAAGAATTGCATACGTATTCTGTTATAATTGTAAACATTTAAAGATACTTGAATGTTGCAAAGATACATGTTTGCCACCGTATTCCTGTCGGCAAGCAGCGTTGCTCATCATCTGCCTAGCCTTATCCCAAATAAGTTGGACTCGGACCGGGTCTGAAAAAACTTCGTGTTTCTGGAAGATTGATCATTGATTCTCTGACTAGCCATCTGTCGCCAAATCGCTCTTTCTCTCTCACTGCCTAGCCTTGTCCAATTTAATTTGTTTCCATTTATTTCTCTTTTTTTTTGAAAAACTTTGCCCGACACTAGGAATTTCTCTCTCTCTGACACGCAGTGCAGCAGTCAATCGCTTAACTACTGCGCTAACCGTGCCGCCTGTCGCTGTGTCTCCTCGTTATTCGTCGCCATCATTATCATTCTACACTCCTGTGCCAGCTTCATCCAGGTTTTATCCGCGATGGCAACAATGTCTTCCACCCATCTCACCACCGGACGACCCACACCTCGTCTTTTACTCCTTGGACGCCACTCGGTCACAGCCTCGCTGTGTTCTGCCCACCTACACTTGAGTTCCATACAGCCCCGTGCAGACTGGCGCGACGCAACTCTAACAATACAATTTCTAAGAAAACTTCACGGTGAACAATTACCGCTGTCGCGTCGCGCCGTCGCATCGCACCAGTTTCACGCGAGGCTTAAGTCCAAGTTCGCACGGGAGTATTCATATCACGGCGATTTATTTCGCGTATTGGATTTTCGACGCTCTGCTTAGCGCCGAGAGTTGAATTTCCAAGTAACAGTGTATTTTCTTGGCGGGCTGGGATACGCGCTGGATGCGCTCTGTTGGATTCTCAATGCTCTGCTCAATACCGAGAGTTGAAAATCCAGTGTACGAAAAAAAATCGCCGCTGATACGCAAACCTGGGCGTTAGTTTTTTACATGATCCCTCCGTCCCATTCGTCTAAGAGAGTGAGGGAAGAGAGCACCTGTGTCTTCGCACACTCTTCTGCACTACAGTATAGATCTCCCTCGCCGAAGTTTGGTCTCCGCTGAGATCGGTCGTCATGGCCGAAATTCGGTCTGGAGGACTAACATTTATCGATATTGAAGACCTTCACACTTCATTCATTGTTATACCTACATCAAATCAAATGTTAAGACGCTGACAACAGTTAAACCGCGGTCACTGTCGGACTGCATAGAAAAGAAAGAGAAGCGCGATGACACAACGCCTGTAATTTATGGCAAAATATGAAGCAATTATCGATTTATTCAAAAATGAGTTGAGTAACCGGTAATGAAAAACAACCAAGTTCTGCATCCAAATAAGACGTTCTTGTTATTAATTATAATACCAATGTACGTTGCTATTTAATACAGATATTTTGGATTAGAACTCAAGGATAGAGGTTAGCTTAACGTTAATTTGTATCGAGATTTTATTTTCAAAACGTGGTCTGGTAACAATCAAGTTCTGAAAAATATGTTCGAGATTCGCATATATTTTTTCCGCTACCACAAACTATATAGATTTGGCAACATTTTTGTTTAAGTCGAGCCTATTTTTAACGTTTGCCTGTTATCAGCACCTTAATGTCACTGTTGTAATTTTTTTACAAACCTTTATTAAGGCAATTTCGAGTCTCCTTTACCATTTACCTACCAGCTATTGTTAAAAAAAACGAACAATACGTTTCATACGTGTTTACAAACATACCTATTAAGTAGTAGTCATGCTGTTAAGTAATGCAAACCAGTTGTTAAGCGTGCAACCGGACTATTATAATTAGCATAAAATTGTTTCTTTTGAGTAAGTAGACAGTTGTGTGGCAGCTGAATTACTGAAGTCGATATTGTTATTTATTTCAGGGAAATTAAAAAGAAAGTTGGTCATGCAAAGTTGTGCGTTAGCGTATAAACAGAGCTGTATAATTGTAGGTTGTTTTTCATAAGCATAATCAGCCTATAATGTTCATACTCAGTGGTCTGAAAATGGAGCTCCGTGCTCAGAGAAACTTAAAGTCAGAATTAAAATAAAATAAATTGTAATGTCTCTGGTATACTTCCCTTTACGTGATATTAATTTGTATGGGAGAAAACACTTGAAGTAATTTTATTTTAAATTAAATGGAACTGAAGGGCTGGTGCTCACACGAATTATTGTACCATACACGGCGATCAAGATGACATCCAATTCATGCACCTTTGGGTGCCGCTTTGAGAGCAGCAAATTTTTGAAATTTTGGATTTTTCAAATCTTTGATAAAACAATTATTACATCATCAGTAGAAATTAAAAAAGAAAACAAATAATGCCTTTTTCTTTACCTATATCTTGGATAGAGGTATAGTATTTCATGAGTAATTAAACCACACATATTTCAGTCAGTACCAATACTTTCCTTGATAAATTGTAGTTAAAATTCCTTACAAACGAAGTTGAACAATGTCATTAATGAATTTAAAACAAGAATATTATTAACTTCACGAGTGTCAAGGCAGTTTGACTCATAGTAGGTAACCTTACCCTTTCAGCGTTGTGATGTCTCGTACCTACAGGCATAGCTATTGGCAAGACATTATAGTTTTGTCTCTAGAATAGCAACTCAAACTTATAATCAAAGCACTTAAAGAGTCTTTAGAGGTATATGGAACAGGGTGTAAAGTTCACTCACCCTCTTTAGAAAAGGGAGGATCCTCCGACCAAAGGGGTGTTGTGTCTGGCGGGCAACTGCCTTCAGTTTTTTTAATTTTTTATAGTGCATCTCGTAGCTGACCTCTGAGGTCATGACTACTTAACCGGGCTTTCCTGCGACTGCCTTAAGCTACTACACTCAAAGCCTCCAGCCAGGGGCAAAAACTATTCTAATTAAAGCTAAGCGAGCGCTCGCTAAGGGCACCCCCTGTGGGGTACGAACCTCGGCTTAGGGCGTCGCTGAGGGGAGGACAGCAAGACGGGACAGGCTGGATCAAGGATAGATCATTATTATTATAGGGGGAATTTAAAGCTACGCGCTCAGCTGCGGCACGGGCTGGCGCTTCATCGGGCAAGGGTCGGGGGGGAGTATTATTTACTCGGGAGGGTCGCGCGCGCGGAGGACCTCTGCGGCGAGGTCGGAACAACGGGTGTCGGGTGTATTGTTTCACTGTGCTGGTGGCCCTACTGTTCTCCTTGAGGAGTGAGGTGGGATCATCAGGATAGTAGGATATGCCTAGGACGGTGAAGACGACTGAGGGTCGAGGGGGTGTAATTGGCCGCTTCGACAACCAGATGGTTGCGGTGCAAGGCGGCGGGGTCAAAGTTGGGAGTTTTAAATCGAGATGGAGGATCTCGTTCCTGACAAACCAGGGCGCTCTCGTGGCTTTTCGGAGGAGCCCAAAAATGTATGTCGGATAGTCTTACATTTATGTCGTTCGCGCGGTAAACTTTAATTGCGCGATGCAGGATTTGTGTGACGTCAGGTCTTTGATGCGTAGTTCGCATGTAGCGATGTAGATGCCGCCATAAGTCTATAATACCTCAAATTGCTTAGCATGATCCTCCGCTACATCGAAAATACGGCAGCATTAATTTTGAAATAAATATATGGTAAAGTTGTGGATTAATGTTAAGTACTGTGTTTGACGAAGACACGATTCCACAAAAATTTCTCTACAGAAAAAAAAAAACAAAGTTACCTCCAAACCGAACAATAAACTGCTGGTATTGCAAAAATACTTCAAATTAGATCATGAAACTTTGCATAATAACTGTAAAGAAGTTACAAGTTTTTTTTATTACTATTATTTTCGCCGTTTATAGAAATTAATTACACTATTGGCGCCTTGGAGCCTTCTCCCCGCCGCGCCGCTCTGTCTCGCTCTCACTTATTCCGCGAGCAGAAGAAGTAAATTTCAGCTGAGTATTATGGACTCTCTTAAGTACAAGCACCTTTGAATTGTCAAGGAGGCGTGTTTACTGCTTCATCAGGCAATCACTTGGGTTGTGCTCAGGAAGCCTCAACACAGCTCATGAGTTGAGTTAAAGAAGCATAAAATGCTTCTTTTAAATACGAGCAACGTATTATATAGCTCGTATTCAAAATTTGTTTGCTCGAAAGCTTTTTCTTTAGCACGTAGTCCGTACATGTGTTGGCATTAAGAAGCATTTGAAACACGCGTCAAGGACTCCGTCACTCAGAAAGTTGAAGAACGGGCAAGAAACTCCATGGACACTCTTTCTGCCTGCAACTTCGTCCGTGTAAGATTTCGACCTCGATCCACCCCGTCACGTCGCATTGAATCGCCCGCCAGCGGTATGACTTCGTTTACGCTTAGCGTTCTTTCTGACTTTTTATCGTTTTGCTCGGCTCCTGAGGGTCGTAGCGTGATGTTAAATAGCCTATAACCTTCCTCAAGAATTGGGCTATCAAATTCTCAAAGAATTTTCAAATCCGACTAGTAGTTTCAGAGATTATCCCCTACATACAAACTTACAAAGAAAATTTTACCAAAAAAAACGAGTTTGGGCTGATGTAACTTAGCATAACCTTGCGAAATAAACCTGTATGCTTGCTTACAAGCTTTCACACGTTCTTAGTAACAGTTACCCATCAAATTAGAACCTTGGCAATGTAAGATCTATTCAAATCCTTATTTCCAATTGATGTTATTTCCCCATCAACTTTATCAAAGTGTAAATAAAGTTCATTTTAGATTCTAAAATCATTAAAAAAATACGAAGTTGTACCGCAAACTGAACCTTATGTGTGGGCTTTACAGTTCTTTTTCCCAAAACTCGTGTTTGTTTACATGTTTGGCAAATAAATTGCGAACGCAGAGTAACTTAACTTTGTGTGCAATTAGTCATATCAGCGATGCTATCGCTATGAGAGGGGGAGCGGCTTTTTATTAATTATTTATTTTATACTTTATCAGTAATAAATAATATAGTAAAATAACAATAAAAAGGTAGTAGATTATACAAAAAGTCAAAAAAAAGGGTATTTAATTCGAGGGACTAAGATAGATCCCGAGAGCAGCGAAGGATTCTAGATTAGAATCCTGAGCGGAGCGAGGGATAAAAGGACCGATATGCATTTTTTTTCATGAGTTTTGTCCTCTACTTTTTACCGAGGACTAAGTGAAAATAAATAGTAGTACCAATAGTATTTATCAGATTTAATTAAATAATCTTTAATAAGAGGACGAAGGATTAAATATAATCGTTCCAAATTCAAAATGTTTTTATTCACTCAAGTGACTAAAATAGAGTTTTATTCGCTGTTATCAAATAATAATAATTATAATATAATCAAATAACCCTTTTTCGATTGGCAATGGTAAAAAATACTTAAGAGAGAACAGGGCCTGCGATTCTCCATACAAATGTATTCCCCTTTTTTCTTCCTGAATATTGCCTCTAGAGCAACCATTTTTTTCCATAAAATCAATGTCTGCTGTAGACACGTCCCTGTTATTTCCTTTTTTTCAGCAACTTATTGGTAAAGAAAATATGAACCTCCAAAAATAAAAAAAATGCCCCATTTTTACCGCCGTGATTAGAGGACTACCAAAAACATTTGAAAAGATTTTAACTTAAAAGAAAATGATAGAAACCTAGAGATAATCTTTCTTAAAATTTGAATGTAAAAAATAATTGAATCGACTCAGTTAACGCGGAGAAAAAAGGGGAAATACGAAACGTCGATCCCGTCAATTTTTTTTGTGATATAATCGGTCTGAGCTTCAGCTATCCCTATCGCACTCTACGGAGGCAGACTTGAGTTAACACGACGGTAATAGTTTCATGAAATATCAATTTTTCAAATTCCTCGCAAGCCCTGTTGCCCCTTAAGCGATAAAATTAAAGTCCTTTTTTATACCGTGTGGTCAGTTTTTATTCTTCGTTTGTTTTCGAGGTCTCATAACATAATTATATTAATAACGTTACCTACAACAACAACCTGTTACAACGTAAAGGTTCGAAAAAAAAACCGTTCAAGGTTAGGATTTTTCTGAAGCTTCTTTCCATTTTTGTCACCTCAATCTGTCTAGCCTTTTCTCAACTATATAAGGTCCCATTAAAATAGATGGACAAACTTTTAGAAATCATTCAGACCACCAAAATAAGGACAATGGTAAAAAAATAATAAGAAAAACGCATTAGATACTTACAAGAAAAATAAATCAGCTAACGAAAATACACTAAAAATGTTGGTTACCCAATGCCATTTATTATTTTAGGTCAAAATAAAATCACTTTAATCAGTGTTTTTTTTTGCTTGGATATCTTTGGTTAGACGTACTGAACGCTGTTTTAAAATTTGTCCATCTGTTTTAATGGGACCTAGTATAGTATAGGTACTAGACGACGCGGTTGGCGCAGTGGTTAAGCGATTGACATTCTTTCTTTCTTTCCACAGGGAACAAATATTTGTATGATCTACAAGTAGTTGTTCTGGGTCTGGCTGTTTGTGTATGTGACTTTAAATGTTTGTAAATGCACCCACAATACAGGGGAAATTCCTAGCGCAATGTTTAAAAAAATAAATGTAAAAAATACATGGAGCGACTGCCTATTTGACCTACAGAACCCAGTTACTGGGTAACACGATACCCCTTTGTAAGACTGGCTGTCAGACTTGGGCTTTTGACTACTCGTAACGACTGTCATATATCTACGGATGACAGCCGGGTTAACGTGCTTTCTGAGGATCGGAGAGGTCTCGATATGTACTGGGTGGTCACCCATCCACGAACCGACCGCGGCAAGTGTAGCTTCACCTTCAATCGACCCGTGCGGCTGTTATCATTTAGCCACGAGCTGACGAGCCCCTAATTTTGTCAACTATACCAATAAAATCAACACTAATTAGAGCTTCCTAGCTGTAATACCAACCGATACTAGTTCCTAAAGAAAACAAAATCAATTTCTTTTTAAATTATCATTTTGATCACCCATCTGATACCTGACCGCGGGATTGCTTAACCTCGTTTGCGCCCGCGGTGTTGTCAAGTAGTATTTAATAATAATATCGATCACGCAGAAGCGCAAGCGCCATGTGTGAGCGAGACGTGTTATCCAGTGTGACCATGTAGTATGTTGAAAGGCGGACAGTCCCAAAATCGGAGATAAATATTTTTTCTACCATAATTTTATTTTTCTGTATTTTTTTTATTAATTAATTTTATTTATTATTATTTATATTTTTTGGATTGGATTTTTTAAGTTTATTATCGGTTATTTCATTTTCGTGCATATTTAAATTGTTCCTTATGTGTCGTGACTTTCTGATGTTAAAAGATGATACGGTCGACTATGTGCCTAGAAATTATTATTTATCTTTTTTTAAAATATAAGTGTCAATGGACTTTCTTGCCCGTTCTTCTCTATAGGAACCTACTACACTTTGGAATGGGCAACTAGCTTCAACTTTCTGACTGACCGACTCCTGGACATTTCAAAATAGCATGTAAATAGTTTAATTGAAATAAATGCTTTGAGTTGAGTTGAATTGAATCGAATCATGCCTTAAATATTGTTAATCATGTAGACAAAAACCTAATTACTTATATATTTTTTACGTGAGCAGTAACTACCTTAAATTGATTTAAGGTAAAAATAATTATTACATATTTTTTTCGACCCTTTTATTCTTATTCTTTTCATGTGGTTAGTGACTAACCTGGTGTCACAGTTTTAAAGCTGGCCATGGGCCTCTGACTTGGATTTACATGCCGTCGAGATATATCTCCCAGGCATGGCGGTTTCCTCACGATGTTTTCCTTTTATTTATTTTCCGTGAAAGGCTTAATCACTACCATCACAAAGGGTTCCCGAAACGATCAATTGCAATTGTCCATATTTACGTGATTGATACGCAAATTGATCGTCTACCATATACAATTAAAGCGATTGATAATATTACCCTTAACAAAACCCCTTAACAAAAACAGGTAGGTACTCTACGATCTCTACTAAATGACATACAACATTATTTATGCTATGAAAAAACAAGTAAAACTAATTCAATTTTACGAGCGGTCATAATTTGTGCTCATAAAGATCACTTAACGTTTCAGAACTGAGTCATATGAGATCATAAAGTTGTGTAAATATATGCGAATAAAATGACCGGGTCAGATGTATTTGTTCCGTGGAAAATACGTGTCATTGTGATGTCATTCAGCTGCATTAGTCTGCCAGATTTTGTATTCTTAAGACCAACACCCGAAATCCTAATTGAGTAACACACTATAATTCACAATCCGAGGGTTTTAAAGATAAATCTTAATCCATTGCTCCATAGGTTTAAAAAAATCGTCTGCTCAACAACGAAAATAACGCAATGAACGTGGCTACTGTCAAAATGAAAGCCATTGTGATCGATTTCCATTTTATGTGTGTTACGAAAGAAATGTGTTAAAAACAATAACGTTAAATACAAGTAAACACAAAATCAGTTTTTATATTTTGTACATCTAGCCAAAAGAGATGTTACTGATTAATCTAACCAGTATTTTGCATTAACGTTAATCCCATATTATTCCTCCTTACTTAAGCTTTTTAGATAAACTACTGGATTACGTAATTTTATCGATTATCTCTCCCAAATTTTTGCGTTGGACGAAGCATTTTGGTGCAAAGCCAAAATTCCCATCCGATTTAGAAATCTCTGTACCTTTAAAAGGGTGAATTATTTTTACACACCAAAGTAGAACTTGGATATAAACTGAGAAACTACTAAATCTCCAAAGAAAATTCCAGCAAATGCACTACGTACGTATAATTTACGGTCACAAACCAAATGTCATTTTAAAATCATTTTTCAACCCTGACTTATATTATCACCAAAAATGATATAAATAACAAAAATATCCTACACACCCACGAACACATACACCCTGACCCAATAACAGAAATAGTCTCCCAAAATATTCCACAACAAACATTGTCACCCTCACTCAGTGGTATCGTTCGCGTGGCTTGCGCATGCTCAAAACCGGCTCAACGCGATAAATGCCTTTCAGTTTGCGACGAACGCTCGCTCATTACAGACGTGTGTTGTTACAGAAATGTGCGCGGCAATCGACATGTTAGCATCGGAGTCGTTCTACGGGCACAGTCCGCCCGCCGGCTTCCTCTCCGACTACAGTATACAAGCCCCTAGAAGACCAACAAAATTGACAACACGAGGATTCTCAGCGCCTTGTCTAACGCCTTTGAAACCAGTGCAGCTAACTTTGAAATCGGCTCCAAGATCGTGTATAAGGACACCAAATGAAACGAAGAAGAAAAAAGTGGTGTTTGCAGATGATAGAGGGTTTGCGCTGGAACAGGTTAAATTTATGACAGAGCCTTCGCATCTGCCTCCTAATTGGACGCTGAAGTTTGAGTCCAGCCCACCTCCAGAGAGGAAATCACCACCGGAACCCGTAGTAGACTTGTGGGAGACAAGATTCGTGCAACCAGCCTCGAACTACCTGGAATTTCGTCGACGAGTGACCCAAGATTGTGTATCGTTAGAAAATGTTATAGTAAAACAGAATGAGTGTGCGGTCGACGGGACTGTGAAAGTGAAAAACTTGGACTTTGCAAAAGAAGTTTACGTTCGAACGTCTTCCGATGGTTGGTTGACGAGCGAAGACACTTTTTGCGCGTTTGTGGAACCTGGACCTTTGAATCAGAATGGAGTGTCGACCTACGATACTTTTGGGTTCAGACTGCAGCTACCAGTTCACTCTCGAAGATTGGAGTTCTGTGTCTCCTTCAGATGCAAAGGAGATGAATTCTGGGACAACAACGGGGGCCTAAACTACTGCATAGAAAAGGCCTCAGTTAGGAGCACCCCAGCAATTTCTTGTGCCAGAATTAAATTCGGAAACTCGTGGACTACTAGGTCAAAAGGGGATGGAAATGTACCTTACTGGTGATATGTCACTGGACCTTAAATGAATTAGTGTCGAAAGCCTACGGGCTGGTGATATGTGCCATATTATGGTTCCTAGTGATTTTGAAGGTCTGTATATTTTTTTGTTATTACTGTCTATGGCAGGTGAAGCTATAAATGCCTAATTCCGCCCCTAGGGCTGTAGAAGGGTAAATATGGAAATTTTATAGCTTTTTCTATAAGCAATTGCCAATTTTAGAGTATTGGTGCGCAAGCAATTAGCTTATATTTCCGCCCTTAAGTTTAGATATGCTGAATGTTTAAGCATTTCTGTACCCAAATGCTAATGTTAGTTCATGGGTCAAATGGTGATTATTACCTCCCCTAATTTAAGAGAAGATAACGTGGTGATATTTCAGCTAATTGCCTTATTAGTGTAATTTTCATGGTATTGTATGATTGTTGAAAGCCATCATGTAAATGATTTAGGCTAAGATTTAAAGAGACATACATGACTGTCTCGATCAACAGTCTCTTTTTCTGAATGAAGTATTTAGAAAGGGAGGAAAGTCATACGAGATTTTAAACTCTTGAAGATTTGTTTTTCGTCTCGAATAGGATATTATGCGAACCTCCCCTAAATATAAACCCTTTGGGTGAAGTCAGAAGGGAGGTTTTGAGGCCGAAAGCCCGAAACTATAATGTCCAATCGTTAATATGTGACAAAAAAGTGAAAAATCCTTTTGGGGGTGAAACACCTTTTTAATAGAGGAACAACTATGAATTCGTGAAAAACGTGACTATTCCATACATTTTTTTTTGCGTATTCGCAGTTGTGGCTAGAGAAAAAGTTGTGTTATTCATGGTTTGTTCTCGCCCCCATATTATTTTTCCCTTTTTTGTAACACTTTGTGCAGTCACTAAAACCTAAAATAATTTAATACAAAAGATTACATTATTCAATTAATTTTAATAGCGACAAAGCCATCTGAATATTTAATTATTAAAACAGCTGCTTTGTCACTATGCAGTGTCGTGATTTTAGACTCGTTTTTCCGGCTACGTAGTTTACTTTTCTATCTAGGGACCATTGTACCGTTTACGCAAATATTGGCTTGAATTTTAAATGATGTTAGTACGTATATTTTAGTAGATTTTGCGTGGAACTAAGTGTTTAATATTCAAATGATTTTCATAAAAAACTTTGCACCACTTGCACTTACAAAAACTTTTTAATAATGCTGAAAAATGGGGTTAATGGATAGTGACTCAGGGGTGAATTAGAACTTGACTTTGAAATTAATTTGATTTTGAATTAGTTGAGTTTTTGACTTCTGTTATTATAATTTAGTCAACAATTGAGAGTCCCTATTGGCAACTAACTCTATTATATTGATTCATCGTTCAAAAACTTTGAAAGTTTTCGTCCCGATTCACCCCTACATCCCTATTTTTTCTATATCTTGATTTGATTTTGCAAATATTACACTTAGAACAGTAAGAACTAATTTTTTTACTATTGCTATTTCTGTATATTTTATTATATAGTTTTTAGTGACTGCAAATTCGTATTCCTGTAAAGACTAAAATGTCCACATTTTTTGTCATGAAGTGTGGTCAAAATAATTGTGCCAAAGTTTTGACAGCTGTCAAAATAAACTCGTATTCGACTTTGTGAAGTTTGATTGCAATTAATTATTACTGTTATTATGAATCGATAGTCATCGTTGTTATTTCAAACAAAACTGAAAATGTAATTAATAATAATTTAATAACACAAAAAGGTTTAAGTTTACAAACATGCACTGTAATCTTGTTTTGTCTAGATTTTTCCGCCATCTTGAATTCCATTGTGATAAACACAGTCATACTTTGTTTATTAATAAAAACTATCTAATCGATTCATTATTTATGTATAATATTAGTGTTTATTTTTTGCAATCAAACTCTTTCATTTAAAACTTTCTCGAAAGGTCATTTTGATATGTCAGAATGACATTTGTCATATTTGACAGATTAAATGCTGAAAGGCTTTGTGTTGTTAAGTCATTTTACAAATATTTTAGTAGTCTAGTCATATATGCAGAGCTTCTCATCACGCTTTTCCATTGAGGGTAAACCAAACTGCTAGTATTTCAGAAGAATGAAAATGAAATGAGTGGAAGCGTGAAATCGTACTTTTTGGTACCAAGCATAGCCAGGGTTGAATAATGACAGATACCAGTGGTTCTCAATATGTGGTTTGTAAAACTTATTTTTGATTCCCGCTGTATAAAATAGTAACATAAAACTTGGGAAAAATTCGTACTATCTTCTAACGCCAAAGAAACATTCTCCAAATGATTTTCAAAAAATATTAATTATATGGAGCACCAAGTTCTTTTTTATAACTTGTGCCTCATTAATTTACCTCTGCTTTCTCCATAAGGGACCGAAGCGTGATGGTTTATTGTTTTAATTAAATTGATTTATTATAAGCAACTGGTATACTGATATTTTTGAATTCCTAGTTTGGCAGAAGACTGAAATTCTGGCCAGCAATTAATGACAAAAAGGCTAGAATACCAATTGCTTTTTAGCCGGCGCAAGAAAATCAAATGGGGAAATTTTTAATAGTGTTTTTATATCGCGACTTTTTAGTAAAATGGCGATATCATATTATCTTGACAATAAAATTTTTGTTTGTTTATTACAAATTATATTAGCATTGCATTATTTTGGTACGGATGAAAAAAATTGTATGATATTTCAATCTGTCGATGAATTTGTTGAAAGTCCATGTCTGTGATGTGGCTTTGGTTGTCAGTATAATTGGGTCTAAAAAGCTGATTTCTGCAGATTCAGCTGTCTCAAGCTGGTGACATTAAAGTTTATCATCTATGAAATAACCGGGCTCAAAAAATTCTCGCCACAATTGTTGATAACCACTGTTTAGCAAAATAGAAATAAAAAAACAATTTTAATTTGCGAAAATCAATGCAAGATCGTTGATTAGTTTTTTTTATGAACTTGATAGTCGCGTGAAAATTATGTTTTGTCTTATTATTCTGATAAACTATTATATTTGTAAAATGACATTTATTTTTTTGTTAAATCAATGTATTCAGAATATTTGCTCAATAAATGTCTGGATGATTTTACAGCATGTATATAGGTGTGGTCATATTTAAGGGTGTGGTCCCTTAACCAAAACTAAAAAAAAAAACAGCCATTCCATATGTTTGGGTCGAGAAGGTATTGATGATTTGTATGGAATGGTTGATAATATGGTCCACAACTTTCTGATACATGCTGAAGAAGGTTTTAAAACCCTGGTTAGGAGTAAGTAGAAAAATAATTGTGTATTATAGGCGGTTTTACCGCTAGTAACGATTGGTTTTACATTACGAATGAAACCAGGTTTTTAAAACTTACTATTCATAAAAACTCGATTTTGAATATTGAAAAAATAAAAGATTTTTAAGAGCACTGAAATGAGAATGGGTAGCTAAATGAAATAAATGAACCAGCTGATTAAAAGTTTATTTCGATAAGAAGTACATTATTATATAATTAACATAGTACATAGCTGCATACTGCGATTCTTGAATTTATTTCGTTTTAAACAAAAGTCGTATGTTTGTAATAATTATAGTTTCGACGGCCGTTTCAGGTATGCTGGTGATAGAAAAATAATAAAAGAAAAAATAGAAATATTTTTTTTTGTATTTTTTCTTATTTTTGTTTTTTTTTCTTATTCAAAGTGCTGTTTCTAAGGGTCTGGTGTTAATTGTAAATATATATTTTTTTATTATAAATTTTATACCTGATTATATTATAGTTTTAAGAATTATTGTAGATCTCTCTGCACTGGAATTTTATTATGGTCACCAGTAAATCTGTAAATAAGATCACGGCATTTTAATTATTCAGAAATATTATTATTTTAAGATAGGATTGATGAATGTAAGTAATTTATTTTGAATGATAAATAAATGTAAAAGTAAGTAATAAATAATATTTTTCTATTTTTTATAATCAAATAGTTACTAAAATAGAGTTGTACGAACTTTTAGTGAAAGAACTGATTATTATGTAATAAATGTTTAAAATTAAGAGTTTATTAAATTTTATTGTTTTTGTATAAAATTGTATAAAACTCAGATTGAAGCATGGATGACAGAATATATTTTTTCATAATATAATAATACTAATTATTACATTTTTGTTTTATTTTATTTTTCAAAAGAACATGCAAATTGTTTTGGGAGGTAGGTACTTTACTGCCGGGGTTGCGGGAAAGTCCGAAAGGGATACCGTGGCCCCTGGCAACGTAAAGGCAACGGAAGGAACACGGGTGGGTTTTAGTCAGTAAGAGTCTGACACGCCCTCCCGCTCCACCCAGAGCGGGAGAAGTTATTTGATAATTTCCCACCCAAAAAAAAAAAAAAAAAAAAAAAAAAAAAAAAAACCTAGGTACTTTAGCAGTCCGATCGGTGATCACAGAATGAATATTGTAATGTGAGCATGACGTCCTGGATTCGATTCACGGGTCGGGCAAAGCGTTATTGGGTTTTTCATGTGGAATTTCTCAGTAGCAGCCCTGAGTCTCGATTCGTGCCCGGTTGATGGCAATAGGCTCGCCCCCTATTACATGGGACTTAAACTTAACTGGTGAAATGTGGATGCACTATGGTTACAGCTCTGCCCAACGTGATGTTATGTTGATGATACTCTTCAGTCTTTAAGACTCAGATTTCTGAATTAATAACATCGGGCGTCTGTTGATCCACTTGCCGTGGGCAAAGTAAGAATCATTTAGATATCACAATACGATGAAAGTACTGCTTATCCCATATTATGGACGTCGCGTATAGGAGGTAGCGTCCTAAAATGAATACTTAGAATGAGTTTTTCGCAAATACCTCGAAAACTAGACACCCTAGATGAAAAATAATGTAATTTTCATCACTCCTTTGTCAACATCATACGTCACGGTGTCCGTGTGATGGTGTTTGATTGCTTCCTTTTTGGCGCAGCCGTGAAGCACACACTATTATTGTTACCGGTAAACTGCCCTAACTTTGCCTGGCGTCCTAAGTTTGCCTATAATGAAAATGATGTAATATCTTTTTCATTTTACTTGTATGGCAATCGAAACTTAAAGCTGTCTATAAAATCTCAAAGTTTCCTTTTAAATCCGATCAAGCCTGTCCTTTGCTGTCCTCCCCCAGCGACGCCCTAAGCCGAGGTCCGTACCCCATAGGGTAAAGGTGTCTAGTTTATAAGTTTTATTTATAGGTCGGAGACTTTAATTTATTGAGGCAGCCACAGGAAAGTCCAGTTAAGCAGCCAACAACCTCCAAGCTAGTCCAGCGAGAAGTCATTCCCAAAAACAAAAGCGAAAAATAGGATTTTCAACATTAGGTACCTACACGCGCAGGCGCGGTGCGGGCTGCGATGCGAGTAGACACTGAGCGGTGTTATACAATACAATGCTGCTCACATACTCATGACAGTTCCTGAGCTCGGACCGCAACCGGGAACTAAACACCTGATCTGGGTCGATCAGCATCGAGTCGACATCTCCATCGCTGGTCGTCCTCGCTGGCACACCCCCAGGTAACTGGGGGTCTCACCTGGTGAGGATAGACCGCCGACATGTCGTGAAGAAAGCTGCGCTATGTTACTGGCGTCGTGGCGCGCCTACAGAAACTTTCATTGCAACCATACACACGGTCGCGTTAAAATCGCGCCCAAATTACCTCCAGCCGCTTTAAGCGCATATAGTGACGGGTCCACACTTATGGGGGGCATTCAAAATTCAAAAGTCATTTATTCAAACTAGGCCTAGATTCAGCACTTTTCGAACGTCAAAGTTACATAAGACAGTCTCCCAAGCCGCCCACCACTTCCTAGTACTTTAGCTGGGAAGAAGAGCTGGCGCAACAAACTCCCCAGCAGCACAGCTGACTGTACAGTTAGAAAAAAAATGATTCTATACAGGGTGTTTATAATAATAATAATAAATCGTTTATTTATAAAAAGGGGCACGTTTACAATAAGTAACTTAATAATTAAAATAGAGCACAGTTGCTTATTTGCCTGAACTAGGTTGAACCTGTGTTTCAGGCTAGGAAGTGCATAAATACTTAATGTAATAAATTAACAATGAGTAAATAGTATAAACTAAATTAAAATTAGGTAAATCAAAATAAAATAGCATGTTAAAGTATAAACTAAATTAAAATTAGGTAAATCAAAATATAATAGCATGTTAAAGTATAAACTAAATTAAAATTAGGTAAATCAAAATATAATAGCATGTTAACAATTCTATTTGCAGACAAAAAGTAGATCTTCTGTCTGTGCATAATCTATGGCTAGTAAATATTCAAGTATAATTTTTTTACAGCTAAAGTAATTTAATTTATAAATACTAAGTTTTCTATTTAATCTATTGTACAGAAATGGGCCTAAGAATGTAAAAAATCTTTCTACAATGACATGTTTTGAGGTTGTATTAGATGTGCATACTATATCATTCCGTCTCTTGTTAGTACTGTCAGCAGTGTAGGTAAGCATGGTGTGCTGTTTTAATACTAAGTGCATAATGAAAAGTTGGCGAACAGTCAGCACGTTGCATGATTTATATAGCAGATCTGTGGGAAAGAAAAAGGGATGGAAGTTTGCTACCTTTAAAATTGATCTCTGAGCTCTTTCAAGAGGAAGTAGATTGGTTTTTGGTGCACCACCCCATGAAGTGATGCAGTATTCAATTATAGATTGACATAGGGCCAAATAAACTTATTTGATTAATTTTGAATCTGCAAATGTTCGCAATTTTTTAAAAACATATATTAATTTGCGCACTCTTTTAACTAGACTTTCAATATGTTTTCTGAAAGACAGTGTGTCGTCCATTATTACCCCGAGGTATTTTATACTGCTCGTTTTGAGGATAAAAGGGCAATTACACATGTTGACTGAACGATTTCCACACTGATGGGCATATAGATGAGGGTTAGTAATGTTAAGTTGAGGCTTGCGCATGGAGAAGTGAATGTATTTTGTCTTGTCAGCATTTAATGTTAGTAAATTGCTTTGAAGCCAATTAGTCACAGTATTAAAACCTAGTTGAGCAATTTCGAACAATTCGCTACTGGTTTTAGCGGTAAATATTAACGCCGTGTCGTCGGCATAGGATATTATTTTGCCGTCTTTAATATTCAGATTACACAAGTCATTAATATAAATCAGGAATAGCGTTGGGCCCAGAATACTTCCCTGGGGAATACCAAAACCAGTACTTTTCTGCTCATCGCTCGTAATATTATCTATTCTAACACATTGGTATCGGTCATTTAAGTAGTCCACAAATAGTTTCAGCGGCGTTCCCCTTATTCCTATGGCCTCTAATTTGTTTAAAAGAACGGAAACAGACACCGTGTCGAAGGCCTTGGCTAAATCAAGGAAGACTCCCAGGGTCTGGTTACCTTTGCCGAGCTCTTCTGAAATATAATCGGTCAGGGTATGCACCGCATCGGCTGTGGATAGTTTGGCTCTAAAACCAAACTGCGCAGGGGATAAGAACTTATTTTTTTCTAGATAGTTAACTAGTCTACTGTTTATTATTTTCTCTAGTATTTTTGATATTGAGGAGAGTAGCGATATTGGCCTATAATTATTTACTAAGTCTTTACTACCAGATTTAAAGACGGGGATTACAACTGCCTTTTTAAGACAGCTAGGGAAAATTCCTTTGGATAGACAGATTCGAAATATATGCGTTAAAGGAGGTACGAAAATATGCTTAAAGAGTTTTAGGATCTTATTGCTTATATTATCCCATCCAATTGCACAGTCATCTTTTAGTCCAGTAATGATTCTGGTTATTTCGTCTTCGTCAGTGTCCAGCATAGCAAAAGATTTCAGGTTGCAGGTATTGCTTGATTTTTGGAAAGGTGGTTGGTCACAATAATGTTTCGGAATCTGTTCAGCAAGAGTTTTCCCAACATTGACAAAGAATTTATTAACGTTGTTAGCTGACAAGAGTGGTGAAGGATTAGTAAGCAGTAAACTCGAATTTGATTCACGCTGTTTTGACATATTGGTGACGTTTTTAATATGTTTCCAAAGTTGTTTGCTATTTTTACTTGCTCTATTTAATTCACTTTTATCGTAGTTATTTTTTAAATTCTTTAGGAGATTGTTGCAGAAGTTCCTGTATCTTTTATAAGTGGTTTGAATGATTAGATTATCAGGGTATCTCTTAGTTCTCTGATGAAGCTTATCTCTGTGTCTTATACACCGAATTAGTCCAGGAGTAATCCAAGGTTTAATATTATAAAGTTTCTTATTCACTGTGGAAACTGTCGTGCTACGTAATATTGCTTGTTGGACAAGTTTTATAAAGTACGATAAAGCCAAATTAGCGTCAGCACTATTGAAAACTGGGCTAAAATCTAGGTTGCATAAATCATATTCGAGTTTATTTGTATTTAATTTGCTTTTGGTCTGGGGAAAATTTAGCTTAGGCAGCGTTAAATTTACGGTAAGTAGGACAGCATGATGGTCAGTAATTGTTGCGTTAGTAACAAGCGTAATATATGATAGGCTGGTTTTAATCATCATATGATCGAGACAGGAACCGCTCTGATGAGTAGGCAATATGTGAGCGGGGAGAAAACCGTGGTATGAGCAGATATTAAGATAATCTTGGGTCCCTGTGTCACAGTTTTCGGAGCCAATATTTATATTTAAATCACCTGTTAGTATAACATTTTTAAACGAGTTTAGCGCTTGAAAAATCTGGTTTAAGGAATTGTGAAAAGAATCCAAGTTTCTACCGGAAGGGGACCTATACATAGCGATTATCGCTGTGGATGTATCAATTTTGATAACTAAGCAATTAATTATACAGTCTTGTGGAGTAGGTTCCTCGACTGTTACCTTTAATGATTCCTTAGCAAAGAATACCACACCATCATTTTGATTGTGGTTTCTATTGGTATGCAATAAGTTGTAACCAGGTATTACTGGGAGGTTATCTATGCGGTTAGCCAGCCAGCACTCGGTTAGTACCATTATATCACAATCAAAGTTAAGTCTATGAAGGAAAATTTTAAAGCTATCCATGTTCTTATAAATACTACGAATGTTTTGGGTCAGTACGGTTAGTGACTTTTTATAATCGGAAAGATATTGTCTGCAATCCTCAACGTCACATGTCTTTGAGACAGTTAAAAATGTGTTATCTATGTCGGTAATTAAGTTATTATCCATAACTAAACTAGAAAAATAACAATAATAAATTACGTCTAAAATATACACAAGTATGTGGCGCTCTTAGGCGCCTTCATAATCGATCGAGTTGATGTACCTGTATTCGGCAGCTTTTTTAGCCGGGCAATCTGCGTCTCCCGTCTTGTGGTTGGCTTGTTTTTTAAAGCGCAAACATGTAGCACATTTTGGCGCACCGGCTTTCTTTGCACAGTCTTGGATAGTGTGCCCTTCTTCACCGAAATGTCCACACATAGGGGCAGCAATTTTGCATGTTTTGGCTGCATGACCATACTGCTGGCATTTGTAACATCTTGTTACCAGTGTGAAGTCTCGTACCGGGCAGGATGACCAATTTATAAACAATCTGTCTTGTGTGATGAGGGCCTTACGTATGACGGCTGGAACTTCTATAATAAAGTTGCAAGTCTCAGCATCTTTCCTGCCAGATTTGTGGCTTAGTTTTATAGAGGTCAAAAATGTATCTAGGGATATAGTGGGCAGTTTGTTGGCCAAGTTTTGTTCATAAATACATTTATAAACCTCATTTTCAGCCATTGTTGTAGGAACTCCTATTACTATAATGCGAGGTTTGCGCTTTTTAGGTTCGTCGACGGTAAGCCCTGATGAAGCTAGTTGGACTGTTTGCTTGAGCCTGTCTAGGTCATCTTTGGTCTCAGTGCTGATTATGAGTCCTCCTTTTCCAATTTTGCGTACGCCTCGTACTTTCAGCTTCATTTCCCCAGGGCATATGATTTTTTGGACCATGTTCTTGGTTTCGTCACTGGTTTTTGAGTGGTCACTGGGATAAATGGCCACAGAGCTAAAAGTATTAGGACGAACAAAGGTTTTGGACCCATTCTTCACAATAGCTGCAAAAGATGTAGATGTTGCTTCCTGCTTCGTACAGGACTCCTGAATCGTCCGGTTCATCTCCATTAGACAATCTGATAAGTCTCGAGCTTCGGTCATGGTTTTAAGGGAGGTATGGGTTTGTATGGCTTTTTGTTTTAGAGACTCGTATTGAACAGCCATCTGCGAAAATCCATGTCCAACTTTCCGGCAAAGATTATTTATTTTTAGCTTCTGATCAGCGTTTAGCTTACCCTCAGAAGCAATAGCACAGACCTCATTCAGACACTGCTCAATAGACCCCATCCAGTTCTGAATCTCCGGAGTGGACACAACTTCAACTTTCTCATCCTGGTCCTGTCTTAGTTGTTGGGGCGATGTCGGTGCTGGTGCTGGTGTCGGTACCGGGGTTGGTGTCGGTGGAGGGCTGCGTCGCATCATCGCGCTCCGATTAAAGGGGCTGTCCGCCATGTATCAGCTTATAAAAATATATTAATCAGTTCATTCTTTTAACTTATCACTATAAATTGTTTATTTGTATAACACGCTAATACACTGAAAGTAGGTCACTATTTATGCAAGCGTTAATTTATTTTATTGATATTATGCATTGATGAGCACGTCTGTACGCGTTGAATTTTTTTTAAATATCACGTGGGCCAGGGCCAAATAAATTAGGGCTGAGTAAGTAGCAGATGACCTCACCTATCCACCATTTTCGTATGTTCAACGTTCTGCCAAACACCCTGTATATCAGCAAGCAGTGACATCTAAGGGAGCATGACGAACTTGCTGCTGGTTGTTCAGGCAAAAAATAATATGATTGTCGAGGTCGCTAGCTAACCACATATCGCAATACAACTCATAATAAAAACATGTAATGAGTAGATTATGTCAACAATAAATTAAAATAAATTGACTTATAAAGTCAAATAAAATAAACAATTATATAAATTCATATAACCTGTCAGTAGGTAAGCTAATTCTGGAGAAAGAACATAAACATTGTCTTGAGTTAATCACAGCGATCAACTATTCTTATCATTTAAGTAGTCGTTGATAGAATTGCCTTTGAAGAAAGGTTGGATTTTACTTTAGTTTTGAACGCATTAAAAGGCAAATCTAGCAAAGAAGAAGGTAGCTTGTTATAAAAGGTTATACCAAGCCCAACAAATGAGTTATGAACCTTATGAAGCCGGTGAAAGGGAGTACGTAGTTTGTCCTTATTTCTTGTGTTAACATTGTGAATATCACTGTTTTTTGTGTACAAGTGTATACTTTGCCTAATATAAGGTGTTGGCGAAGATGAATTGTGATGCCACTGTGAGGATACCAATATTTTTGAAAAAATCTCTCAGAGAAATTCTAGCACCTAGCTGGTAAATTGCTCGAAAAGCTCATTTTTGAATGACAAATATATTTTGAATATCAGCAGCTTTGCCCCACAGCAGAATACCATAGGACATAACGCTATGAAAATAACTAAAATATACTAACCGAGCTGTATCAACGTCAGTGTATTGTCTTACTTTCCTGACGGCGTAGGCAGCCGAACTGAGCCTTCCCGCTAGGCTAGATATATGTGGCCCCACTGAAGTTTGGCATCTACTGTTATGCCCAGAAAAAACTGCCGAGCTTACAGTTTCAAGCACCTCTTTTTCTTAGACGATGTTGGGCCCTAGATTTCTAACATTTGGAAGGGCAAACTTTACACATTTCGTTTTTTTGGCACTGAGAACTAGGTTATTTGTCGTAAACCAATTCGTAACCATTGAAAGTGCACTGTTTACATCGTCAAAATTTTGTCTTTTCCTGTCTACTTTAAAAATAAGAGAAGTATCATCTGCAAACAGCACAACTTCACAGATACCCTTTAAATAGAATGGTAAGTCATTGATATACACTAAGAACAAGAATGGACCCAGTATTGAGCCTTGAAGTACACCTAACTGAACTGGTAGCCCGGAAGATTTCACGCTATCAACATCTACACATTGGGATTATTGGATCTACACATCCACACACCGTAATGACGCAGTTTACGCAAAAGCGTGTTATGGTTCACGCAGTCAAAGGCTTCGGAGAGATCACAGAAGACCCCAATAGCATTTTGCGAGTTCTCCCATGCGTTAAATATGTGTTTCAGCAGAGCAACACCCACATCTGTAGTGGAACGACCCTTTGTAAAGCCATATTGCTAATTATGAAGGAGGTTATTTAAATTAAAATGACTTAGCAACTGCTTAAGTATTAAGTTTTCAATTATTTTGATAAATGCTGGTAAGATAGAAATAGGCCTGAAAATGCCCACGTCATTTTTATTACCTGATATAAATAATGGTATGACTTTACTACTCTTCATGAAGTCAGGAAAAGTTCCTAAATCAACAAATTTATTAAAAGTAACAGCTAGATAGGGGGCTACGATGTATATTATATTACTTAAAAGTTTAATGGAGATGCCCCAGTGATCACCAGTGTTTTTAGACTTGAGTGTTTTAAAAACATCAAAAAGGGCTCCATAGATTTCATTAGGATTCTCGTGTTGTAATTCTATGAGCTATATTATTTTTAAACTTATTGCAACGACTAGCAGCATAAGGCCTACATTAAACTTTATGCGGCTTTTTAGGTAATTGCATGGGGAAGCTAGCTAATAAACCACAGTGGTCAGACGTTAAGTCACTTAACATTAATTTATTTTTGGCATCACAATCACTAAATATATTATCAAGACAAGTTGCCGAAGATGCCGTAATCCTAGTAGGTTCAAAACTGTAACTGTTCACTGTATCGCTCCCGCGGACGAGGGGCGAAGCCCCGACTCCGCATGCCATACCCCCTAACGGGGGCGTAGCGACATCTCGAAGTCATCATTTGACCCACATATATATATTATAAGCGTTCAAAATCCAACAGCTCGTTTTTATTGAGGCATTCTATCTACGCCTTTCAGGAGGCACCGGTTTAAGGGTCATAAAATCACAAGGGTTAAATAAAAACAAAGAATACGCATAAATAAACCTGTATTTGTTTTAGTAAAATATAAACATTGCTTAAAAACATTCTGTTCAACTAAATCTAAAATATACATCGTTTCATGATAGTTTTATTTTAATATATTGTGAGTTTTAAAACATTTATACGACTATATTTTAAAACATTTTGAAACCAACATGTAGGTATAGTAGATTTTATCAAACGTTCCAAGGATGTAAACAAATCAAAATTTTACAACTGTCTGTGACTATGGAGTTTTAATAGAACAATTGTATTTTGTATATTTATCAAATAAGTTTCTGGGTCCAAATATTCGTACTGAATAATAAGAATTGGCTTAGCAAACAAACACTGGCGGTCAATTTTGTTGGCACCTTATCTGATTGTCATTAATTAATCACTATTGTAGAATCCTGTTGCCTCCATTTTTAAGTTGATATATCACTACACTGGCTCAATACCACAAGCTTTCCGTGCGGGGCTACTAATTTTTTACCTTTTCCCGCCATTCGTGGTGACTGACAGATGATATTTATGACAGCAGCTACCTCACTGCTTGTGTGAATGAGACAGTGTATCTATTAAGTAGATATATAAAGAGAATTTTGAACGTTAGTTATGACGGTGGCTAGCCATTGATTGTTTACAAAAAAGAACACTTATTTTTGCACAGGCTATAGTTTGCAAAAGTATTTTAAAAAATTTATAGGCAGGTACAACAACAGTTATTTAGATGTGTTTCGTAAACTTCTTTATTCGCTAGTTAGTATCTATTGAAAATATTTTTTAAATAAAACTTATTTAAGTTTCAACAGTTATCTGGTTAAAGCCACAGACTATCAAAAAGACAGTGTTACAAGAAGATTATCAGAATTTATTTATTTTGAAAGTAAAGAAGCACTTCTGTACCCTCATTGCGTAATACACGATTAATCAGAATCTGAATCGTTTTGAAACAGATTTATAATCCATTGCTTAATAAAAACGAAAAAACAATCTGCTCAACAACGTAAATAACGCAATGAATGTTGTTGAACTGTCAAAGTGAAACAGATTAGTCGTAATCGTTTACGAAAATGTGTTGCGTAATTAGTTATCTGGTTTCCAATATTGAAAAATCTCATTTCATTTCCATCATAAGATGGGTCATGGACATTATTTTAAGCATGTCAAAAAGTCCTGAGCCAGATTGGTGCAAATAACAGAAGAATAGTGCGAAGAGAAAACACTGCTGCATGTAAAATAGAAAAAGGAGTGTTGAGCTGCATCTGGTTAAACAGGAAGCCGACCTCAACATAGTTAAGAAAAGCGAAGCAAACAATGATGATAGCGTTAAAGTACGGAAGTGGGTTGAAGAATCTTTAAACAAAAAAGATCACCCTTCCTAGTTGCAACACTGCCTCAATACTGTAGCTTCATAAGTTTAATAACTTATACTTATGTTATTCGTTTTAAAAATAAGTTAGATCATACTTTTATACATCAAGGGTTTAAATCTCTCTGGTGGTCATAAGCTAGACTAATATTCTTTGACTGACTGACTGATAACCAAAGCCTAACTCACTAATTGAGTCACTTCCACCCGGATTCTGTCAAAAATAGCCTGTCAAACAGCTGGTGTGATTTAAGCCAATGACAGCAGTTAAAACACGAGTTTGACAGTCTTTTAGTTAACATTATCCTTTCCGAAACCGGCACTCTTATGGTATAAAACACTTTCAATCACAATCCGAGAGTTTTAAAGGATATTGCTTATCCATTGCTTCATTAGTTTGAAAAACTGGTCTGCTCAACAACGTAATAAACGTGAGTGAACTGTCAAAATGAAAGGCATTGCAATCAAGTGTCATTATATGTATGTAACACAATCATCCCGCAGGTTTGAAGTTAAAAATAAGTAATATTCTGTGAAAGAAATTTTCCATAGAAGGTGGAGGTGCAGATTTGTCGAAACTCAAAGCCAGTATTCCAACAGTGGATTGTTAGTTAACTGTTCCCGTAACAGTAGAATCGTAGATAATTCTATAGTGTGGATGTAGATATGCCTCGTTTAAATGTAATGAAGTCCAACTTATGACACGAAAGGGTAAGTACAGTGGTATAAAACTCTATATTTTATTTTTTATAATATAAATTCAACTTTTGATATACACAGTAATTTTAATGTAACACTTTATAGTAATTAGAGCTGTTTTAGAAATACTACAGACGTTCCAATTTTATATTCAAGCTGAACTGAAGATTTGATACACTAACTTAGGTCTTGCAATGTCTACCATTCTCGGATGCTTCGTGAAAGCCTTCATCTTTCATGTAGGCAAGATCTATTCAAGAATAGCTTTTGTATTTTTAATATTTCTATGGCTTATGTATAAGTAACAGTATTACGTCTTCATAGAAAACGGCCGAAACGACGCGCTTCGAAATCTCAGTGTATACCGTACGCGGCAGTTACGCACGGACGCGGAAGGTTTATCTATCGAGCGGCCGTAGGTAATTATTTCAAGGTCACTGCTGAGACGTAATACTGTTACTTTATTATACTTATGTCTTGATCGAAATGTAATTAGTCAGTAAATTAGTTTGGCTGATAATTCAAAATCCAGCTTTTTATCAGCCAAACTACTTTACTGACTAATAACATTTCGATATTCGAGAATGAGTCTAACACGCACATCGGAGTTTGTTGCTATTCTAACGTTGCCTTCGTCTTTCAGATGGGATATAACATTGAGACGTCTATAGACACATTATTTTGGAGAAAGTGGTAAAAGTTAAGAAATATGCAAACAGTTAAGAAATAACCAAAACTACAAAGAAGATGGATGTTATTTATAATTGTTAAAAATAAATACTAAGCCATAAACGCTTATTAAAACGTTAGTATAATTGCATAAAATGAAGTTACAGCTTCCAATGCTTGATTCCTTCATGTAAACAGAAAATATTCCTAAAATAAACAAACACAGTATTTGTGCCAACAACAACGTTTGATCTAAGTAACGCTTTTGACACAGTGCTTCATTCAATTATTGACTGTTAATTGTCTGTAAGTTACCGGAATTAAGCATTTGTTAACTTTATTTGTTTAAAGTCCAATCTTTTATTTGACTTCACTCTTTCGTGAATAAATAATAGTAAACGAACATCATGGATACGTCAGGGTAGCATTTTAGGGCCGATTCTTCCTACTCCAGAAAGAAGGCTCTTCTACCACTTTCTTCAAAATATTATCCTTGGCAATGTATTCTTCTATTCATTTATATTTGAACTGGACAAAGATTTCGTATATTTTATGATATTTTGTGGATATGTAACAAGTTTATACATTGGAATACTTGGAATAGAAGATTTTCTAAAAATAAGTAGGCGTTATTGAATCGGGTTGATATAATTCTCCAAAGATGATGTTTTATTTCGACAATTATAAAAAAAAAGTCTATGCTGACTTGTCATCAGCATAATACAATTTGAGATACTCTCAAGTAAACATAGAAAACTTAGAGTTCTAGAAAGTTTGGGCAAGTTTTGAAACCAAAACAAGGCAAAAGTTATGTACTGTTATGTATGCAGTTATGTACTGCGTAAGGAACAATCTTAAAGAAACTGTTGAATTTCTTACTTTTGGTAATCTTAAAAGAGAGTGAACATTCTTGGTGAATCTTAATAAATTCTTGGGAAGCAAGTAAAAAGTCCAGTCAAATTATAAATAAACAGAATGTAATAATTACAACTATTAAAACCTATTAATATTATAATATGTTATAATAAAATTTATTTATTTTTTTATAAAATCTCACTATTTGGTTGCGCATCACTAAAAAGTGACAGATAATCTAACGATTAATATTGTGTAGTGCTTTAAATAACACTTTAAGTACTTGTGTGTCAGTTAAAGTGACACTTTTGAAAGATGTTTCTTCATTTCTAATAATTATGCCGATTTTTTTCAGTTTTGCTGAATGTCGTCTGTTTTGACGAAGTTAATTGATGGTCAATTCTCCCAATGCCTCATCTTCAAACTGTGGTCGTTTCAATTGTTTAGTCTATTTTCTTGAATCGTACTTCCATCAGTTTTAGAACCGTTTTAAGACATTATTATTTGTCATCTCTGTACTTTTGAATCGGGTTCAATATATTTTCCTTTTAAACCGAAGTATGTCTTACTTTTGCTTTAGTGGCCACTTCTGCTTCTTCACCCGTTTCATCAACTTCAGATAAAACAGTTGGTAATTGATTCCCTTGAATTTCCACGACAGAATTATCAATTTTGGTTACAAGCTCTTCAGATTCAGTTTGATTTTTGCTTGCTTCTGCACTTACAGCTAATCTGTACTGTTCTCTAATTTCTTGAATTTCTTCAGGTGATGGGCTCCATTTCTTCATATCACGATCGCTGTCAATAATTTGACTATCATCATCATCATCACTAATGTCTTTAATCTCATCAAGGCTTTTACTCATTTTACCATCAACTTTTTTGACACTTTCTGATCTTTCTTCACCAGATTTGGCTATTTCAATATCTTTTTCGATTGACCGGTCAATGACTCCATCGCCACAGGCAACATTGGCTCGTTCGTCATCTTGTATGTCCTCAACGTCATCTAAACTAGCTTGTCCAGCCTTATAGTCATGTCCGTTACTATCGCTTTCAGAAGTCTTAGGCTTTGAACTTTTAAGTTTATCTAATTGCTCTTCACTTTCATCAATAATCTCTAAACGAGACCTCGAAAAGAATTTATGTAAAGAGTCTATTTTTTCCAAAGCTCTTGCACTTTTTTCTGAACTAGACGATAACGTTGTATCTTCTGTCATACAAGCTGAATCTATCCTCTTTGACATATCAGATAAAGAATCCGATATCTCAGTTGTTGAAGTCGATTTATCGACTTTTACAACTTTAGGTTTGATAATCATACTTGGTGGTAAATCTGGGATGTTCCTCAAATCGATTAGGCTAATCGATGATCGTTTTAAACTGGAACTTATATCAAATTCATCATCGGAGTCTTCATCAAAATGTTTAGCAACTTTATATTCTATGTAGTTAACTAAATCTTCCGCGGCTGCTCTTATTTGAGAATTCCGATCATCCGAATACTTTCTATCAAGATCTCTAGACGACGGTTCGTCTTCTTCAATAATATCTGATAATTCAACACTATATGGTAGATATTGTATGTACGGTAACATAGGTTTCGTATACGATTCGTAATTCTCAGAATCTTCTGCTTCAGTCATAGTATCATCTTCTAACTTTTTAATTTCACATACTCTTGTTACAGCTTCATCAAATATCATTTCTAGATCATTCTTTATGTTACTAAGATCGATAACAGTTTCAGAAATTCGTCTATCTGTAAAAAAATCTTCACCTCTATCTATTACTGTATCTTGAGTATGTGTTAGTGTCGAATCAGATTTCGTCTTACTAATATCGCTAAAAGTTTCAAGTTTACTTATAGTTATATCCGATTTAGATTTCTCTGATAACGATGGCGTCAAAGACTTTGAATGGAATTTCTCTTTCGTAGTATAATTTTCCATGTACTTTATAAGCATTTCAACTAAAGTTTCCGCCTCTTCTTCAGGCGTATCATCAATATATGATAGGTCTTTAACATTAATATTAGCCTCATTAAGACCTGTGTCTGCTTCCATTATTTCTATACTAGGTTTCGGGTCTTCCGGTCCGAATAGGAACTCCATCAGGGTTATTTTATTGTCACCGACTTCATTCTCCTTTTCCATACATCCTGTAGTAGCTAAGAAGTCCATTAAAGTCTCCATTTTCGCTTCCAATTCAGTATTCATCCTACTTGGAACAAACTGCTTAGTACTTTCTTCAGGAGTGACTTCGCTTTTGAAACAGCTACCTGTACTGTTCTTCCGTTCACCTCTTTGACTTTTTACTATAGTAAAAAAGAAGTCAATTAAATTAGCAATTCTTCGTTCAGTACCTTCATCTCCATCAGAACTGAGATCAGATTCTTCCTTAACCAAAGGACATCTTCTCGGAGATTCTTCATACTTTTTGAAGAAGACTGTTTCTTGAATTACTTGGAGTAAGTCTCTAGCTAATCGTACAGGTGATCGTGTGTCGGTGTGTATGGCTTCGTAGGTGGAGGCCGCAGGCGCGGATCGGCGACGATCGCGGTCAATCCTGATGAAGTCCCAAAGAGAGCCCAGCTCAGAAGAGAGCGAGGCTCGGTGGTTGGCTAAGCGGTTGCCCAGCCGCCGGAAGACCTGGAACGAAGATAGAGACTGATAAAAATATAGTTGCACTTGAAAAGGATTATCATGCAGGTAATATTTTTCTCTTCTATATCATCTGCCGTGTCATCTCAACGGGTTAAGTTCATGCCATGATAATAAATACGCCATTCAAGGTGGGTTAGTAGCGGAACTATGTCCAGGGTGCCTGCCATCACCTCTCTAATCTTATAACGGTATTATTTTAATCGTTTAAGTAATGTTAAAATAAAACTGTTGCAAGAGGTGGTGGCGCATGGCGGCGAAGACAGGTTGCATCGCCAACAAATGGTTGGCTGCGTAACCAAGCGTACGCCAGGTGAGCTGTGTTCACTTATTTGACAGGGTGACTTCGCTATGGCGTCCCGCACCCTATCTGCGTACCACACGATCAATCACAATCTGTTTCATTTTGACAGTTCAAAAACATTCATTGCATTATTAACGTTGTTGAGCAGACAAATTTTTCGAACATATGAAGCAATGGATTGTTAATATCCTTCATAATGATTCAGATTGTGATTGATCGTGTGTGTAATTATTGTTCTGGTGAGTTGTGGTTCTAAGAGTACCTAGAGAAATAGGGGTTGATCTACTGATTTTTATTGACTAATAAATATCGTCTCTGGTCTCAGAACCATGCAGGACAGGGGTCAGGCTATGTTCTTCAAGAGGGGTCAAAATAGCTACATAATTATGTTAATATTCACCTGCCACACTCAGGAGCGCCATGCCCTGAGTTTCCGTAACGAGAGTCTCTTGAACCTGGCCACTTGAGCTGCGAGGGCCTCTGCCCCGGCTGACATGCCTGCTCCTCCCGTCTCACCTTCGGAGTGGACCTGGTGGTGAAAACATGGAATAGGAGTTTATTCTTAGCAGTGGCAAACAATTGATGATCAAACCGACTTGTTGCCAAACGAGTTATAAAAGGTAGGTAAGGTATTTAATAAAATACAGATTCTTTAGGCTTTAGTATTTACAAGAGAGGACGATACAGATGGATAGATTTATTATTGTTAATACAGATACATATTTACAAAGTAGTTATGCAACTTGAACCGCAACGGGTAATCACTGTGAGAGCATAAAATGCATGATTGCAGTTTAGGGTGGCCCTTCCAGACGGTTCGATGCATTTTCTTCAATCTAGCATTCTAAGTAGCATTAGTCCCACCATGTAGCTGATAGGTTAAGTTTTAAAGGCATTACATTAGAGCATGCGATTCTGCTCATACCTATTTCTACTTTTTAATTTAACATAACGCTCCCAAAAACTTGACTAAGTAGTAACAAAAAACCAGCCGCGTATGTATTGCATGCTTTATAGTACTTTAGAGGCATGAAGAACAGGGTTCAGTCCAGTTCACTCATTCTCTATAGACAAGGGAGCATCCTCCGACCAGACGGGTGTCGTGTCTTGCGGGCAACTGCTCAACTATTGATGTCGGGAAAGTTGTATATATTATTTTGTTCATGTGGTAAACTGTAATTGCGCGATGCAGGATTTGTGTGACGTCAGGTCTTCGCATGTGGCGTTGTAGTTGCCGCCACAGTACCAATAACAAAACAAAGTCGTTTAGCTTCCTGAATGTAAATATTATACTACATAAGAACAGTTTAATAATTTATATCTAGTATTCTAAGTCTTCTTCCAAAACTAAGAATACTAGATATAAATTATTATAGACATTATTGGCATATTTTAGACAGAAACCTAAATTTTAAAACACATATTTCGACTCTTACCAGCCGGATACGCAAACTGATTTATATATTTAAGACCTTGCGGCACGTAGCCAACCCCGCAATCATTCGTAACGTATATTTTGCCCTATGCCAATCAG
The DNA here is from genome assembly GCA_949128155.2 of Xanthia icteritia. NCBI lineage: Eukaryota > Metazoa > Arthropoda > Insecta > Lepidoptera > Noctuidae > Xanthia > Xanthia icteritia. The sequence goes on along the minus strand of OY855862.1, from coordinate 3,212,187 downwards.
TCCTCAATTATTGTATCTCTTGCTGGGGTGGAGCCGCAAAAACCACACTAAAACCTCTAGAGATCGCCCACAGATCTATACTTAAAGTTGCAACCTTTAGGCCTATACGTTTCCCTACTACCGAATTGTACAAAACCTGCAACCTACTCAATGTAAGACAGCAGTTTATCTTACACACAATTTTATTGCAACACTCAAAAACACCCTATATAAAAATAAATAGACGCCGCAAAAATAATATCTGCCCTTCTCCGCCGGTCCGAAAAAAGTTTATAAAAAAATTCTTCCCCTACCTTGGTCCGTCACTTTATAATAAAATCAATGAAAAACAAACAATTTACGGATCTACTATATTTAACTGCAAGAAGACCGTCCGCTTGTTCCTATCTACTCTAAATTATGAAGAAACCGAAGACTTCCTGAGGTAACCACCCTCACTAATAAAACACCCTCACACACACACACACACACACACACACACGCACGCACTCACACACACACTCACATACCTACACACTAAATCTACATATTTACAATGGCTTTCATTTACATTTATTTTTGCATGCATGTTATTGTTACCGGGATAATTATACCTAATTATACCTAATTATAAAATGTAGTACGTCATGAGACCCCTATATGTATATTGTATAAACGGGATCAGTCCTGTCTCTCCTAAACACAGGCTACTCAGTAGCCTATATAGGAGTACAGCGCTTCACCCGCTTACCAGACTGTGTATTATTCTCATGTCCCAATGTATCTGTACTATAATCTGGTCCTTGTAAACAATAAATAAATTTTTTTTTTTTTTTTTTTTTTTTTTTTTAATATGCTAACCTAATTAAAACTATTAACAAACTAAAATATGGCGTCGAAAAATTCCTGCGCATCGCTGTCGACTGGTAATGTACCCAAGAGACTGGCCGCATTGCCACGTTGTATGGCAATGATTAGCCTCTGGCCAAGGTAAAAGCCACCTCTTGGGTCACGGGAAATGTCAACCAATCGTTTTGAGATTTCATTGAACAAACCATGAGCATTCGGATCCCACGGCTCTACGGTTTCAACCCTAAACGGCTCGAAAATAAACTTACCTATAACGTTATTATATCAACAAGTTGACTTACGAATATATTGCATCCCTACAAAAGACCTATCAATCCAGAGTTGTGTTTCGCCTATTAGAAGGAAAATATTAAGCAATGAACGTTTTACCTCTCTCGTGCTCGTTCGTTTCTGCATGTAGCTCCTCATGTCTTTGTCTGAGTGTCCCTTCGCTCGTCCAATGCCCTTGCCGAGAGGTGCTCCCGAGGAAACTCTCCTGAAATATAACCAAGATATGTTTTTAAAATAAAGTTTTTAGCTTTGACTCACTACTTATGTGTATCGTCTCCTTCCTCATTTTGTGGCTTTCAAGACTTAGTGTTGGCGATACCACCACACATATTTCTTGCTCATACAGCATTGCTTAAAGGTTTGAGTGCCAATGATTCTACAACCTACCAGAGTCCTTGAGGTTTACGACACATCAGCTAACTCCTTGGTGTTGCAGATGCCGAAATACAGAGTTTCCAACAGGTAGGCCATTTGCCATTGCCAAAATATCTTAAATCAGTTTAAAAAACTCAAAGCATTTATTTCAATTAAACCTTTTTCAGGCACTTTTATTTAATTGTCAAGGAGTCGGTCAGTCAGAAATATGAAGCTAGTTGCCCATTCTAAAGCGTAGTGGGTACCTATGGAGAAGAACGGGCAAGAAACTCCATGGACACTCTTTTAAATCAAAAATTCGATACAAAATATTGGTTACATCATTCGTTTTGACAACAATGTAGAAAGACGTGCACGTTAAAAGCGTCCGTAATAAAAAGATGTAAACCATCAATTTTTTTTAAATAAGCCATGGCAGCTAAGAGATGACCAGTCCCAACTGACGGCGCCCGTTCACGAACATGACGCATGGATCAGCACCATTCAGCTCAACCATTTTGAAGGGAGATAAATGATCCAACACACGCGCCACCATCAGCGAGACACTTTAAGCTCCTGAGTTATTGGTAAGTAAGCTACTATTTACTACTTCATTTTATAATTTAAATTATGTTTTGTGTTGCGTAATGTAAATATCATTTTGCATACTATTATATAGAATCATTTTTTTCTAACTGAACAGACAGCTGTGCTGCTGGGGAGTTTGTTGCGCCACTTCTTCTTCCCAGCTAAAGCACTAGGAAGTGGTGAAGGGTGGGCGTTTTGGGGGACTGTCTTATGTAATTTTGACGTTCGAAAAGTGGTGATTCTCAGCCTAGTTTGAATAAATGACTTTTGAATTTTGAATTTTGACTAACTTGACCACTTGTCAACCTATTTGGGACCTGTCCCTGGAGCATAGATCCAGCTATATTATAACTTACCTGCAATGTGTAGGATCGCTGTAAGCAGTTTGTACTGGTGCCTTTCCTTCTGATATTGTGTCACCTACACTGAATCCTCCAAGAGGGAATCCTGTGGTACCTGAAAAACAGGTTTTAGTTATATAAGGTCAAATTTTAACACAGCGTTCAGTACGTCTAACCAAAGATATCCAAGCAAAAAAACACTGATTAAAGTGATTTTAATTTGACCTAAAATAATAAATGGCATTGGGTAACCAACATTTTTTTGTGTATTTTCGTTAGCTGATTTATTTTTCTTGCAAGTATCTAATGCGTTTATCTTATATTTTTTTTTAAATATATAAGAAAAACGAAAAACCATTGTCCTTATTTTGGTGGTCTGAATGATTTCTAAAAGTTTGTCCATCTATTTTAATGGGACCTAATACAATAATGTTAAACTTTTCACGGATGTAGTACTTGCTACGGAAGTGCGTTATTGTCGACGTAGTAAATCGTAGTGAATCTATCCCCAGTGGAAACAATGTGAGTGACTTTATGACGTAATATTTTGAGTTCTACGAATGCTGTAGTTAGTTGTGCCCGGTTGATGGCAATAGGCTCGCCCCCTATTACATGGAACTTATCATAAGTGACGAAATGTGGGTGTACTATAAGTACACCTCTGCCTAATCCTGTGGAGAAACAGGCGTGATGTTTATATCAAATTCATCATCGGAGTCTTCATCATAATGATTAGCAACTTTCTTATACTTTTCCCTCCTAGTAGCTCTGCGCCACATCGTACGGTTGTGGGTTGTCTCTTTTGTTGGGTTGCTCTCTGTCATATAATTTTTTATTGTTCGTAGCCAAGTTATTAAGTGTTCGTCCACGGCGTTTTTTCCGTCTTCTATATTATTCATGTCTCTTTTAGTGTTTTAGCATCTCGCCTCATAACATGCCCGTACCAGCGCAAGCGGTTTTCACAAAGTTTCTCGAGCAATTATAACACTGAATTTGATGTTGTATCCGTTTTAGGTGTAAAAAAGGCATTTGGAAAGTTTCAAAATACTTTTTTTACACCTAAATCTAAATATTTGATGTTACTATATTAATGATTGCATTTCATAATCAATATGCTAGTTCACTAGTTAGCCATGTTTCAGTAATATTGCCAAATTAATCAAAACAACGTAATATTTGACGACGTTGCCCACTTTTGGTATAAATGCTCTCAATGTTGATCATTATAACGCGTGCTTGGTTTAAAGTATTTCTACCTGCAATAGCTCCTCGTGTCATACTAAGTCCTCGCTGTATCCGGGCTATGGCTGCTCTGTGTCGTGGCAGGGGGGCAGTACTGCCTTTCTCCTGCAGCACAAACCGGCCTAAGGTTTTCCAACCAGCCTGGAATTGTAGAAAAAGGAAATTGTTAGGGATGGAAAGAAGATTTAATCAAAACTGACTTTCTACACGGTTTGAATTTGCATTTAAGAGTCCTATTATATTTTTTACCTGCCCCGTTGGTCTCGTGGTTACAAGCGCGACTGCTGAGCGTGGGGTCCTGGGTTCAATTCCCGGGTCGGGCAAAGTGTTATTGAGTTTTTCCATTAGGAATTTCTTAGTAACAGCCCGGAGTTTGGAAGTTGGCGGTGTGATACCCCCGTGCCTCGGGAAGCACGTGGCGCCGTTGCCCCTGCGCCTGATCTCTCTCCGGTCGTGTCGGATTGCCGTCCCATCGGACTGTGAGAGTGAGGGAAGAGAGAGTGCACCTGTGTCTGCGCACACACGCCTGCACTATAATATCTCCCGCGCCGAAGGCTAGTCTCCGTTGAGATTGGCCGCCGTGGCCGAAATACGGTCTGGAAGTTTTATACGCAAATTCATGAATTTTGACGTTGTAATTTTCAGCGGCAGTAAGATATTTTAACTATTTGATTTTATTGGAATTGAACGAAACAATGTGAATTTCAACGTCAAAGTTCTATCACCGACGGTTATTATTGTAAACTGAGTTCGTAAAATATTGATAGTAAATTTCACGAAAATAAAAAAAAAACTATGTGTAATTCCAAATTACACGAAAGAGAATGGCACTATCGTTAATATAATCAAATAATTAAATTATCTTACTGCTGCTGAAAATTACAGCGTCAAAAATCATGAATTTGCGTAAAAAAATGTAATAGGACTCTTAAAACAGTAATTTGTTGGTATCTTTGTTGTTTAAGTCTTGGCTATGAACTGTGGGCTAAAAAGTTCTCTACATAAGTTGGTAAGTCGAGCACAAGTTTACCAAATGTGTATAAAAAGGTGCTGTAGATTGACTTTAAATTTGAAACTTATAAAAAAAAAATGGTATTTTGTCGCTTGCGGGGTAATGGCGTAATACACTTACAATTGCAATGCCATTCATTTTGACAATTCAACAACATTCATTGCGTTATTTACGTTGTCGAGCTAATGAATTTTTCAAATATATGAAGCAATGGATTAGAAATTTCTTTGGGATGATATCAAGTCTCTGAGGCCGCGCTCACTTTGGATGCTTTTTCGTACGAATTTCACTCGTGCGTACACGTACGAACATGGTCGGAAGAATTGAGTGCGCACACTGGATACATTTTCCGTCAAATAGAACAAATCCGAACAAGTTCGGTTTTTTTTCGGACGTCGGAACTATACGTACGTAGACTGGGTGCGACTTAGTTGTATACGCACGACTAAGTCGCACCCAGTCTGCGCGAAGGTCGGCATCGTTCGTGCGTGTTCGTACGTGTACGCACGAAGGAAATTCGTACGCATCCAAAGTGCGCGCTACCTGATCAGTAGACCTGCTATCGATGTCATTTATAATATTGTATACGTAGTTGGTCCAAATAGCATCTTGACAAAATAACAAGGCATACGTGATTTGTAGATTTCATTATTTTTTTGTACTTAGTTAATCCAATCATATCAGGGTTTCCTATCAGGATTCAAAGGCACTTTTATATGAGCCTTAAAATTCTCACCTGAGCTGCATAAACCACTTCATCATCAGCTAACGCTCTCTGTTGCGGCCCTGTCCCAGCTCTGCCGCCCCACTCCAGCTCCTCAACCAGCACGAATCTCTTGGGATCATCATGACACCTGGCTTTGGTCAGCGCCTGGTATACCACGTATGATGCTGTGGCACTTAGAGGTACCTGAAAACATAATAATATTGAGTTTTAAATAAAGTCGCTGTGATTATAAACTCGAGGAGTCGAGGGAGTCCTTAACCTAGTCGAATAGAAGTTTAGGGACCTTTCATAAAGACCAGATTCTTCTTAGCGTTTCGATGGCAATCTAAATAGACTCGGCCCAAAATTCGGCCACGTGTTTGGCGCCATCACTAGCGTCCATCAGTTCCTGTAACGTGCAGCTGACAGGACACGTAGGACACAACACTAATTGTCCCATCGTTTGTGGAACAGCACCACTTGTACACTCCAAGGCGGAGTCGGCTATGAATCTCTACCTGAACAGATTTTCCTTGCTTCGGCCAACCTGGGTCTGGAGTCTGTTTAAAGACTTCCAGGTTACCCAAGGCAACTCATGTCCAGGTGGGAGATCTTCGCAGGTGGAACGAATGGTTTGGGTAAGGAAGCACTGTCTCGCCACAACTTCAGTCTCTCTTTTAGTCGTTCGCCAGTGAGTGGAACCAGAAAACCATGATTCGAGGGCAAGCACCAAAGGCATTTTTTTTTAAATTAAGCCCCTAATGATTCTTGGACAGAACTGAGTCTAGTCTAGATTCATCGTTATTACTTCATAATAGTCTATTATGTAAAAATATTGTAAGAAATCTTAAAAACAGGTTTAAATTTTTACCTGTCTAAAAGGAAGGTTATGATGATGACTGGTAAGTTTGTAGGTATGTATGTATGTATGTTCATCAATTACCTCATAACTTCTAAACTCGCTGGCTATGTGATGTCACATTAAATTCAACATGGCGCCCTCTAGAGGACATAAAGTCATGAACAAAATTATTTTTTAAATTATGCCATATTGGGTATCAAATGAAAGGGCTTGACGAACACGTTACAAATATGTGTATTTGTGTAACATATTGTCTAAGTAAATAAATATGTTTAAATTGTTAAAAATAAGCAAAAGTGAGGCTGTAAAATTAGTACCTATATACAATAAAATCTCAGGAGTTAAGACGTCAGGATTTAGTGTGACGTCATGTCTCTGATGAGTAGTTCGCATGTGGCGCTGTAGATGCCGCCACAACCTAAATTTACGCCAATAGCTCATTCCAAGCAGTCACTATTCAATTAGCATCAGTTGCAAGCGCAACGGTCTATCACTCGTGGCCAGATCTTAGAATTGACCATTTCATGAAATGGCCAGCTAACATTGGCCATATCGTTTTAACGTCAACGCTTAATTATATATCAGTCAACGTATAGCCATATCATTAATGTTGGGTATCCATGGTGTAAGGTATCTGGTCGCCAAGTAACTGCGACCAACTTGGAAGTGGCGCTCGCCGGCTGCCGCGGCACCGCTCGCTCTGCTCCCTCGGCTCGCGCGCGGTTGGGCACAGTTCTAACCAAATAAAAGTCTATCGAATTTTCTTGCGTGGTCACTTACGTGGACTTTGTTTGATTTGTTGTATGCCGCCGCCATGATGCACAACAAAAACAAAGCCACATCAACGCCTCTAACGGTGGATAATCTATCTATTTTACAATATGCTTACTAATGCTTGGCCACATCATGAAGTAGTCGTGCGTTTAACTGTTCATATCGTTAAACGTTGAGTATTCAATGATCTGGCCAGGCCACATCATGATGTGACCAGTGGTCGATGTTCATTTCATGAAATGATCAATTTTAAGATCTGGCTACGACATATCCACTGTTCACCGACTAGATTTAAGAAGAAGCCGATTCTAATGCTTGCACGGTGATAATAGACTTACCTTCAAAATAGCATAAGGTATCTCATGCGACACATTATGAACACAGACGAGGAAGCTGTCGGGAGGTTTCCGAGGCTCCTCATCCTGAGTGCTGGACTCCTCATCAGAGGGAACAGATTTGTCTTTGTGGTGGTCTGAAGATGATGCTGATCTGAAGGAGAAGAATAAAGATGATATTTTGTGGACGATGATTTTTTTTTTTCGTGGTTTGAATGGATTTAGAGTAGTACAGATCCCTTGCGGAAGGTACGTGATAACCTCTAAAACTACTGTTGAAGGGAGACCTGTGTTTATCCTCGCGTGGGGCAAAGTCCTTTACGTCCTGTTTTCAAATGAACTTTATTATTTCTTTGAAATGAAATGAAATTGTTTATTCTGTAAATAGGATATTGGAATCACTATTACACGTCATATTAAAAAAATATTATAAATTAGATAGAAGAGTTCGGCGTTTCCTATCTGACTAAACTGAGAAGAAAGGCCGAAACAAACTCAGAGGTCACAGTCTCTTTTAAAGTCCAGACATAAAAAAAACTGTTACTAAGTTTTCCAAGAGAAAACTCTTGACAGCAGGTTGTTTTTATTTGTACCTGATAAATGGTTCAAGGCTCGTTTCATATGACCTATTAATATAACTGCCAAAATAAGCCTGCGCCACCTCAGCCTGTTTTTTTGGGGTCCAAATGCTCTATTATTAAAAAAGCCTGCTAAACCTACCTGATGCTAGTTAACCAAGCCCTACTGCTTGGATCATCGCCCACTCTCTTCAACAACAACCTGGCCCCTGGTCTCGCTGACGCTGCCCTGAGGACCCTCTCATGAGGGGCCAGGACCCTCTGCGTCGGGGCTCGGGACGGCACCTCCTCGACCATGACATAGGAGCCCCGGGCTGAGCGGCAGACACCAGCTTTTGTAAGGCATTGGGCAATAGCCTATGGAGGAACGATGAGATTAGTATGATCTTGTGTATTTCAAACACACATTTCTGTGGAAAAAAAAATATAGTTGGCTTTACGTTTGTTTTTGAGAGGTACTCGTGCGGATTTTTTTTTTTTTTTCGATTGATCGGTCTGTGAGGTAGAACTGACCTTGCGGTGATCAGTTCGGTGTGAGAAAAGTAAGCATCTGACCTCACCTTATACTGTATCGTCGGAACCAGGATGTGTGCATTCAGAATATTTATGGCAACAGCTACGAAAATTCAAAATTCAAACTAGGCTGAGAATCAGCACTTTTCAAACGTCATTATTGCATAAAAACACGTTGTAATGAGTAGATTATGTCAACAATAAATTAAAATAAATTGACTTAACTACGGTTAGTCGTAGCCCGACCATTAGTCATTAGTCATTAGTCATTTATTCATAAACAAAAGTAATTTGTATCTGAATTTGAACACAAAAATTACAGAATTACAATTGACACATCAAGATAAATTACATCTGTAAGTACATAGTTTCAAACAAAAATTATAATAAACACACATTTTATCAATACCAATATGTCGAAATTTAAATAAAACAAACAATACAATATGGCCAACAGCTTAACATTTAAAATATAATAAAATAATTAACAAAAGATAAATTTGATAGATTGATAGAATTCATTAAAAATAATAATATTAAATTTATAGATAGATCAATAAATTAGAATGAACCAAATCCAATAAAATTTAACATGGTTTTCTCAACAAAAAAAAAAAAATTAAACATACGGTTCAATAAATTACAGCTCTTCTACCGCATATAGACACTTATTCAACATATAGGTACATCTGGACATATACCTATTAGGTAAATCTGTAGGTGTTAAAATGTCAGTGTTGCTTAATAATTGGGTTGTGGAGATCAGCAGTCCCTTCATGTAAAATATCAGAAAATCGTTTACAACATAAAGGCTAGTCAAATCTTCTGGTCCAAACAATGCTCAAAAAATTGTAACATAACTTCTGGCTCTGTAAGCTTCAAGCCCTCACAAGTGTTTTCGAATGGGGAAGTTCTTGGCCTGCATCACACATGATGATAAGTGATGATCAAGCCGACGGTGGAAGCGAACTTCGCCCGGAATCCTTAACCACAGAGGAACTAGCTATCTTACCTCTAACTGCCGAAACACAACAATGCTGTTAACGTTGTTGTTATGGCGACAGACTTAAGTAAGATGGTGGTAGCTAGCCAGGCGGACTGAGAACTAGCCCTACCACCAACCAAACCGAGCAGAAAATTTTGCCCCCACTGGGAATCGAACTTCTGGGTCTGAGACAGGTGGTCCAGCCAGTGGCAGTGGTCGGCAAATTCATTAGTCAATACAGCCAAATATCAATACAATAACGACTAAGATTTCTTACGAGAGCCAATCCCTTCTGTGTGTCCAAATTGTCTCAATACACTTTTCTTAATCCTTAAAACTCCCATCCTCTCTCACTCCACAACGCTTCCTAAAATTAACTTGCTGAGAAGTAGGATGCCGTCATCATCATCATATCGGCTGATAATAATATGATGAAGGCATCTTACTTATTAACAAGTTAACCTTGAAAAACTTGGAAAGGTACAGTAAATGATTAATTTTCGACTTCGGAAATTTAATCTATTTTGAATTTTAAAACTTGATATCTTGCTAAATTACCGAAACCACGACCTCCACGCGTATCTACGCTCGCTCTCGTCGATATTTTGCACAGAGCCGCACTCTATAGGCCAAAGAGCGAGCCGCGGTTTGCCGACCACTACACTCCACAGAGGCAGATACTACACAGTACCAACCTCATTAGCTGTAGTATCCTGCGTGACCTTCAGTATAGAATACGCCTCGTGTCTCGCCACAGCATATACCACTAGGAAGTGTATCTTTCTCCGCTCGTGAGGGGAGGAAGGCTCCAGGTCTCCTCGACAGCTCTCTCCGGCCAACTCCTCGCAGCAGCGAGAGAAGATGAGGAGTGAGGCCATGTTCAGAGGCTGGTTTGTTGGTGATCTGGAAGAAATGAGGAGGTATTCAGAAACTTGATAAAGAGATTTTGAAAATTCTAATAATCTAACAGATTGGATGGTCACCCCCAAACTAGGCATTTGCCTGTATCTTGGGAGTCGGAATTGCGACATTTTCAGAGTTATGGAAAGTGACATGACATATTCTGGTAAAAAAAACACTTTCTCTGTCCTTAAGCATCATCGTTGCATATAGTTCCTTGCTCTTGTTTCACGTTTATAATTTAACATAAGTAAATAGTAATATCGGTTGTCATATAGATGGGGTATGTGTTAATAACATTAGTTATGCTGACGATATGGTGTTGCTGAGCCCATCGATAGGTGCCTTAAGGAGACTGGTGTCAATCTGTGAAGAATACGTGGTAGCTCATGGACTCAAGTATAACGCCAAAAAGAACGAAATAATGGTCTTTAAGGCAGGTTCTATAGGTTACCCAACTATCCCTGAGATATCGCTCGGCGGAGCACCCTTAAATAGGGTGACCAGTTTCAAGTACTTGGGTCACTGGGTTACCGACGATTTAAAAGATAATAAGGACATTGACAGGGAACGTAGATCGCTGTCAGTACGCTGCAACATGCTGGCCCGCAGGTTTGCGCGATGTACAGAGATGGTGAAAATTACTCTGTTCAAAGCTTTTTGCTCATAATTTTACACGTGCAGCCTGTGGACTAGTTACAGTTTGCGTGCATATAGCGATCTACGGGTCCAGTACAATAACGCACTCAGGATACTGTTGGGGCTGCCATGGCGATGTAGTGCGTCGAAAATGTTTTCAGATAGGCATATAGATGGTTTTACGGCCATCATGCGAAAGAGAAGCGCTTCCCTGCTCGCTCGTCTTCGTGGCAGTACCAACAGTATCTTGAGTTTATTCGCAGATAGATGGGAGTCTCCAATGCTGCGACATTGGATGAAACTCCACACAGAGTAAAACATGTACCTATGTCTACTAACACTAGTATTTAAGACCATTGTTACTAACACTATGGGCGTAGCCCGAAATAAATGCTATAATAATAATAATATCTACTCGTATGTATATAATATATATTTATATGAATAAGTTTATGCTTTATGTATTTATTGTATATGTACATAAATGGTACACCACTGACTACCTGCAGTATTGTCTCTCCTGTTACCTTTAATCCATCCAAAGGTTGTCTGTAAAATAAGACCGTCCATTGTGTCACCCTATGTAAAATTTCTAAATTTATGTCTGTAACATATCACCTTGGTAATAAGCAACATTAAAGGGGCGGGGCCACGTCAAGGTTGTTTATAACGACCAACTCTAGCACCGCGCGCGCTCATTGGTCAAATCAAATAGCGCGCGATTCACCGGCTTCTTATGACATACTTCCCTTTTCACTCAAAATTTGATAATTTAAATTTATCCGACCACGGCGAAGCAAAAAGGAGGGTTATGATTTAGTCCGGTATATTGAACTTCGAAATTTCGCCCTCTAGAGGACATAAAGACAAGAATTAAAAAAAGCTTAATTACCACATTACAAAAATAAGGTCCCATTAAATAGCTAACTTTTAGAAATCATTCAGACCACCAAAATAAGGACAGTGGTAAAAAAATATAAGAAAAATGCATTAGATACTTACAAGAAAAATAAATCAGCTAACGAAAATACACTAAAAATGTTGGTTACCCAATGCCATTTATTATTTTAGGTCAAAATAAAATCACTTTCATCAGTGTTTTTTTTTGCTTGAATATCTTTGGTTAGACGTACTGAACGCGTTTATATTTGTCCATCTATTTTAACGGGACCTTGTACATTGTAACCCCAAAATAATTCAAATAAAAATAAAAGCTATAAAACTAAAACTCAATTACGACTAAAAAGGTACCCGTATTTAAATCAAGATATCACAGACAGTCAAATTAAAAATTCGGAGTCACACGTGTTATTATTAATCGAACAGATTACGTGTGACTCCGGATTTAGAATTTGGTTGCAGAAAAGCACTAAACACATCAAAAATCTTGATCAAGAGTACCTACCTAAGTCTGACGTGCCTGTATCCAGGTCTAAGACACTGCAGCGGTATCACTCGTTGTGATAACATGTAGTTGGTATCGGCATCGAATATGTCGAACCTTAGGAACGCTAGCTCGGGGAAGCTGATCTGGAAAAAAAATAAAATAACATCTGTAATATTATATCAAGCCAGTAATTTCCGTAGGGGTTGGCAGAGGTGATAGGACAACTACATTTCGTATGTTTAAACCATCTCATAGAACCTATTGCAATTAAACGAGCACAAATTGAGACATTGGGCTGCTACTGAGAATTTACAAATGAAAAAGCCAAAAACACTACCCTACCCTATCCGAGGATCGAACCCAAGACTCCCACCCAATTCACTGGGAATCGAACGTATTGCATGTTCAGCAGTTGCGGTTGCAACAAAACTACTAGAACTACTATTTATTTATGTAGAATTAATTATTGTATATTTATTTTATTTTTATATCATAATTATATTTCATTGTACGAGTATGCTGCACCGGTCGACGTCATAACGTCACCCACCGCCGGCTGTCGCTGAAAACCAGCGCTGGGGCTCTGTCTCGCATAGGGTCGCAGCATTATGTTGAGCGATGGCCGTTTTGCGTGGATGTGACGCATATTTTCCCTAAACTTGTTTCTTTTTTAAATTCGTGTTCTTTTTTTTGCGTCATATTTACCGCAAATAAACATATTTTCTATCATTTCTTTTGAGTCTGCATGTCAGTAGTATAGTAACACTTGAACTACGAAAACCGAACCTTACAGTTATAGATTCATGAGGAACAGGGTGTAAAGTTCACTCATCATCCATAGAAAAGGGACAATCCTCCGACCGGGTGTCGTGTCTAGTGGGCTACTGCCCAATATTGATGTCGGGACGTTGTATATATGCTAGTCACGCGGTAAACTCTGCTTGAGCGATGCAGGATTTTGCGTAACGTCATTGTGGGGCGTAGTTTGCACGTGGCGATGTAGATGCCACCACACATTTATGGAATGAAGGCGCAGTCAATTTCAAACTATAACCATGTACGTGCGAGTGTACACTGTACGTGTACGCCCCATGAATATTTGTTTACCGTGATGTTATATTAATAATACTGTCGAAAAATTTCAGTACTAAATAGTATTTTTTGTCCTCTTGCACATAGGAGGCCTTTATCCCAGCAGTGGGGAATATTATAGGCTGACTAGGCTAATATTTATCAAGGGTGACCCCGTGACAGTAGTGATCTCCCAGTGGTAGCGGCACCGACTTACGAGTTTTAGATCGTAGGTTCGAACCCAGCCGGAGCGCGCGCGGGAGGACGATCCTCACGCGGCGCCGCTCCGAAGGCGGAGGAGGGGTCGAAGAAGACGTCAGTTTGATAGTCATCTCCGACTCCTCCCAGGTGGAGGCCAGCAGGCAACGGATGCGGGCACCCTTGCCTGTATTGCACAGGCCTCTACCAGTGTTGGACGGGAATAGCCAGGTGTTCCCGGCCATTCCCGTAGCCCCCCCCAAAAAGGTTCGAACTCAGCCAGGCGCTTTACTTTGTGTAAATTATTTCATCACCACTGCTCTCAAAATGGGGAAGGAAAACATAGTAAGAAAACCGGCATGTCCTAGAACCAAAAATTCGAAGATATGTAACTCAAACTCAAACTCAAAGCATTTATTTCAATTAAACCATTTACAGGCACTTTTGAATTGTCAAAGAGTCGGTCAGTTAGTCAGAAAGTTGAAGCTAGTTGCCCATTCCAAAACGTAGATCTCTATGGAGAAGAACGGGCAAGAAAGGAAACTCTTTTAAATATAGAAATTACAAAATCCTGGGAACATTATTCTTGTTGCTTCTATATGTGAGAACAATGGAAAAAAAAGCCCTGGCTGATAAGAGATGACCAGTCTCAACCGGCGGCACCCATTCATAAACATGACGCGTAGATCAGCACCATCCAGGTCAACCATTTTGTAGGGAATCGAATGATCCAACACACTCGCCACCATCAGCGAGACTTTTAAGTGAGCATGACATACTCTCAACTGCCATGCTCTTTCAAGTCAACATACAACACAATAACATAGTAAACGGCTCCATGGTACCCACATTCACAAAAAAATAAAAAAAAATGTTTTCTAAATTATACAAAACCATAGTTTGCAATGTATTTGTGAGATTAAAAGAATTTTACTACCAAAAAGAAAGAAAATCATTATTATCTATTGGAGTATTCAACAATTAAAACTTGCTTAAATAAAAATAAACATTAAGTTCGTAAAGTCAGACAAAATAAAAAGGGGAAGCAACTCTTCCAAAAGTATGTTTTTTTTAACTAGTGAGCCCAAGTGGCTGTGGAGCAGGACCAGCATTAAGCCAAGCATTTTTATCTATGATATAATCATCCAACTTATAGTATGCTACATTCACCAACCCGCACTGGGGCCGCGTCCCACTTCCTGTCGAAGAGAAGAGGCGTGTTTCCCAGCAGTGGGGACATTATAGGCTGATTAGATTATGCATGCTAATTGTTAGAAGTCTTACCTTAAAATTAAACGTCTCATTCCAAATAGGATTCAGCGCGTTCTTCCTCGCAACTTTGGTCCTAATCTTCTTACAGTCAGCAGGGACGCCTAGTATCTCCACTTCGACGAAGGCGTTGTAGAAAGAATACACGTTTTCGGCGACATATTGACCCGATATCACGGCTAGAGTGAGGTGGGCCGCGTGGATGCCATCGAATTCTTTATCCATTGGGTTGAATCTGAAAATAAAAATGCATGTAGCAGGTTTTTTCTGGGTATGATTCTTATATCGTGTTTAATATCAGCATAATATTATACAACATGTAAAAAAAAACCCTGTTGATCCGTGAGTGTTGTTAGGTATATTCATGTGGAAATTTTCAGGAAAAAAGGAGAAAAATATACGCCATATTTTTTTTCAATGGGGAATGTTACCGGATTATTTACATGGGGCGCGGGCGGCCGTCGTTTAGGGGTGTCTACAAGTCATAACTTATGACCCCTGTTGAAAAAATCCAAATTTTTAATGGATTTGGGTTGAAATGTTAATTTTAAATAGCAATTTTTCTTTTTTTTCAATAATAATTTAAAAAAACTTTTTGGTAATGTTATTGCAGTACGTATATGCCCCCTTTTAAACATATTGTATAACTAGGTATTCAACAAAATATACCATACTTTTTGCATGTTGAGCCTCCCAAATCGATCATCTCCCATTTTCCTAGTGTTTCAGTTTAGCAGAAGAATCAGTCAGGGCCAAAACATGAATCTCTCTACTAAGCAGAACTTGTTTATTTTTTTATTTTGCGTCATGTTTACCGCTAATAAACGTATTTTCTTTATTTTCTTTTTCCTTTCTATTTATATAATTTAAAAAAATGGCACCCCAAAACATTGGTATAATTGAAATAATGTCTTACGCTGCCGCGCTGTATATAATTCTTGAAACTCCTTACCGTTGATTTATCACCGAAAATGAGGGTGAATTTTATCAAAAACCGGATGGCATTGATACACACAATTCCTTGCTTAGAATAAGAGCCTAAATTTCGAATGCCATGTCAAAAAAAAATATATCCCCCCCATATCTCCGTCCCCGTCCATTTGGGGTCCTTTGGGTCGGTACGGGGGGTTTGGTATCACTTCAAGACCCAGATTACCACTCGCCATCAGGTTGTCTCTACGATTGAATTTTACGTGCCATTGCCTTGAATAGTAGCCTGGAGCTCATAAGTTAAATTAATTACTTCTCACCTTCTATAAGCAATATGCCCTGGATCCCACATCACGCTAGGTTTCCTAACATACCCAGCAGAACCGTTGCTCTCATACATTGCTGCATTGACGGCCATCGCCGCGTCCTCTGTCTGATAGTTCAGCGCCACTAGTTGAACGCCGCATGACCAGAAGGTAACGGGATCGAAGTTCGATGAGTCTATTCTTAGGCTGTAAAAGAGAGGGAGATGAGATTTTTGTCTGTGGGAGAGAGAAGGATAGAATATCATCTAAATATATGTAGGTAATCAAGGATAAAAATAAAAATAAAATTGGTGACAAGGATTTAAAATGGAATAATTACATGCAGTATCGAGTCACCTAACAACTAAGTCAAGGAGCTCGTGGCTAAGTAATAACTGCCGCATGGGTCGACCCATCAGGTTAAGCTACGCTTGCCGGGGTTGGTCTGTGGATGGGTGACCATCTTTACATACCGAGACTCCTCCGTGCCTCGGAAAGCACGTTAAGCCGTTGGTCCCGGATGGCATTCGTGGATCTTTGACATTCGTTACGGGTCGTTAGAAGCCCAAAAGTCTGACAACCAGTCTTACCAAGTGGTTTCGTATTATCCAGTTACTGGGTTGTGGAGGCCAGATATTATAATTATATTTTTTTTTGCTTAAATATATTATTATTATTATATTATTAGATAGGCAGACGCTCCATGTAAAATACTGGTATTCAGCTGCATCCGGTTAGATTGGAAGCCGACCCCAATATAGTTGGGAAAAGGCAGGCAGATTGTTTGAGTATCGAGTCAACTAAAGTTTTGATATAGCGCTATCTACGGACGTAAGACGACGTTTTAAGCTACACTTGCTGCTCGTTTGTTGTTCTTTGGATTGGTGACCATACATTTGAATACCGAGGCCCCTCCGTCCCTTGACGCCAGTCACGGCTGTCATTCGTAGATCTTCGACAGCCGTTACTAGTAGTCATGCAGAAATCTGAAAGTTTGCCTACCTGTCCTACCGAGGGGTGTTACTTAGTGAAATGTTGAGACCAGAATAAGCAGTCGCACCATATATGTAAAATTCTGGTATTCAGCTGCATTTGGTTAGACTGGAACCCGACCCCCTGGAAAAAGGCCAGGGTGATGAATACTTACCCGGCGGGATAAGTTCGTACAAGCTGCGTCTCCGTGTGGGCTATCAGAGCCATGGGGTGTTTTCTGCAGATTTTCTTGCCGATGGCTTCATTAACTGAAGAGCAGCGGTAGCAGGGGTGGTGCACTGCTGGCGCGTTCAGGCAGCGGGGGCGGGGCTGTTGGGCTATCTGCTGTTAATAAAAAGCAATTTTTTACAAGAACTAGACAATAAAAAGTGATACAAACATCAGCACTTTTTCATTGGGTGTGCTGGGCAGGAACTACAGAATTACATTCTAATTTTGGTTAAGTAGTCCACTTTAATACACGCCGATCGACTGTGTTGTGAGTACCACGTACTTGTATTTTTTAAGGACCAAAAACACCTTGGTCTTTTCTGGACTTATTGGTCCTTTTGATCAATAGAAGGGCCAAAGGGCAAAGGGCGAAAAGGTTGGCTAAGCCTCTACTTATGACGTCAGACGGTGGAAACACTGGGTGAGAATCCAAAATTATTTGTTCATCACTTTGATTCCTTCTTTCGACAAAACCATACATGACATTCAAACATATTCTGTAAACTTTGACTAAGAACTTTGAAACACCTACGAAAAACAGATGGGTTATAATTTCGAAGCCTTTAACTATCTGTTCTGGGTATGTCTATACAGGGTCCCATTAAAATAGATGGACAAATTTTAACACAGCGTTCAGTACGTCTAATCAAAGATATCCAAGCAAAAAAAACAATGATTAAAGTGATTTTATTTTGACCTAAAATAATAAACGGCATTAGCTAACCAACATTTTTAGTTTATTCAATGTATGCAACATTTTTAGTGTATGTAATGCGTTTTTCTTATTATTTTTTTACCATTGCCCTTATTTTGGTGGTCTGAATGATTTCTAAAAGTTTGTCCATCTATTTTAATGGGACCTTATATAGTAGTGATAGCCTGCGGGATAGCTGGTGTGACCATTGGACTGTCAAGTCATGTCTCGAGTTCGAACCCAAGGCACGTACCACTGAATTTCAGAATCATGTGCGTATTGAATAATTATCACTTGTTTCAAAAACGGTGCAGGTAAACATGGTGAGGAAACCGGCATGCCTGAGAGATATTTCTTGACGGCATGTGAAGCCAACTCAGAAGCCCATGGGTGGCTTTAAAACTCCGACACTAGGCTAGTCACTAACCAGACGAAAAAGAAAGAAGCGGATGAACCAATAAGCTCAAAAGTTTTCCTTCTACATATTCTCCATTCTTCTTCCTCTCTTACCGTGCTTGTGCTATCACTGCTCTCAGAAGACTCGAAACTGCTCCCCGGCGCGGTCTCCTTGGGCGCGTTGCTCGGCTGCTTCATAGAACTTCGCGGAGATAGTGGGTTCAAGCCCCGGAATTTGATTGCCTGTGTTAAGAAGATTTTCTTTTTGAGATTTTTTGCCCGACTACGGCAAAGACAAAGGAGGTTAGTTGGTGTTTTTGTCGTAGTTAGGTATTAGTTTTGAACTTTCATTTCTTACAAGTAAGTAGGTAAGTAGGTACCAAATTATTTTTGAAGACAATGGCAGCAGTATTAAACAC
Source organism: Xanthia icteritia (assembly GCA_949128155.2). Lineage (NCBI taxonomy): Eukaryota > Metazoa > Arthropoda > Insecta > Lepidoptera > Noctuidae > Xanthia > Xanthia icteritia. The sequence continues at coordinate 3,193,367 of OY855862.1, read as the reverse complement.
TTCATCATCAGGCATTGATCTCCTATTCTTGGAGGTCTTATTGACACAGTACCCAAATCAGCTATCAATTCGTAAGTATTAGATATGATTGTGTGTCGTCAAATAAGAACAATAAGGATGACGCCTGCGTCAAAAATAGGAAATTCTATTAAGTCAGTCAGTCAGCTAATAAAAAAAAATTGACCCGTATTTTTTGCTTTATCATATTATTAAAAAATGAATTAGATACCTACAACGCATTAAAGTTGGGGAGTGGGGGTCGGTACGTCACAAGTAATTATAAAATCTACATACTCATGACATCATGGCATATTTTAACTATATTTTTATATAATATTTTTTAATAATCTACATGACGGACAAAAAAAAATATATCACCATCCCTGTACCATGAGGCTTGACTGCAGAATTATTGAGCATCTGATTGGAGTAGGTATTTTTTAAACATAGGTACCTTGAATTACTTAACAATAATTAAGCCAATCAAATCACTTGCTAAAAGATAAAGATAGGCTTCCAAGGGGGCCAGAATTGTTAACCTCAGAAACTACCAATGTACGGTCAAACACGTTAACATTTTGAAATAATTAACTTACCTGAACATATGTAACCATATCACTAAGCTCCCTCGCGATCTGATTACTTCTCTTCCGAGTGGGAGCATGCTTCACACTCCCAGAAGTAGTTTCGGCATCTCCCTCACTCCTTCTGAAGCTCTGGTAGAGTGACAGAGAGGTTCGGCCGCATTTGTCTTCCATCGAGTTTAGGATTTTGTGGAGTTCTTTTTCTGGAATATAAAAGTATGTTCTTTACGACTAAAAATGAAAAAGGCAGCCTACATTGTTATTTATTAGAAGTATGATGACTGCTATTAATTGCCAGCGACTTAATTTCAAACTTAGACATAGCTAGCCCAGATAATCGCATTATTTCCGAAAAAAAAGTCATTTATTCAAATAAGGCTGAAAATCAGCAGTTTTTAATAAATAAATAAATAAAATAAAATCATTTTAATTCGGACAACTAAGAGATCCATAAATTGTTAGTAACAGGTTTGTACTTAAAACATTATTGTTAGTAACTTAAACTAAAGACGAATTAATGAGAAGACCATCCATCAAGTAGACAACGAGAAATGGAAACTAGGGTATAAGGTCAAAATTACACAAGACAGTCCCCCAAAAACGCCCACCCTTCACCACTTCCTAGTGCTTTAGCTGGGAAGAAGAAGTGGCGCAACAAACTCCCCAGCAGCACAGCTGTCTGTTCAGTTAGAAATACTTAATTCTATATAATAGTACTTAAGCAAACATAATTTACATTACTACTCATAAAAACAACACATTGTAATGAGTCATCATCATCATTTTAGCCAAAAGACGTCCACTGCTTGCCATAGGCCTCCACCACGCACCGCTTCGACCGGTTCTGTGCTTCTCGCATCCAGTTGATTCCTGCAGCCTTCACCAGGTCATCGGTCCACCTTGTACTTTTGCATAATGTTTACAAATTCAGACCCGCGTTTGCATCGAATCAACCACGCAGAAACTTCGATATACAGGGTCACATAAAATTTGCTAGGGAAACTCTGCAGACGCCCCGCCCTTCACTACTTCCTAGTGCTTTAGCTGGGAAGAAGTGGCGCAACAAACTGTCCAGCAGCACGTCTGTCTGTTCAGTTAGGAGAACTTCGCACCTCTACTCTCGCTTAAGCCTACCAGTGGATTTACTTGATTGGATGCGCATGATACAACACGATCGAAACATTTTCATCAATTTCGAAGATTTTTTTAGAAGATAAGGCAGATATGACTGTTCTTCAATGATCATGAAAGTCTGCTTTATGGATACATTGATTTCAGGTAGATCTTCAGTGGTTTTTACCACAGGTGATTCAAGAAGACCATCATATTCCCTAGGTCCCTAGGCTAGGAGCGACGATCTTCGCAGGGTGGCTGGTAGCAGCTGGATGAGAGTTTCCGAAAATGGCGTGCAATAGGAGAGGCCTATGCAGCTGCAGCTAGCAGTGGACTGCTGTGCTGATGACGGTGATGATCATATCCCCTTACCATCCAGTTCCTCATCATCCTCATCGTAGTCTTCATCAGAGAAGTACTCGGTAAGAGAGCTGCCCGCAGACTGGTTGGACATGATGGAGCTCGTGCGGTTGCTCTGTTCGGGCAGGGAGTTGCTCGTGTGACGGATGCCGTTGGATCTGGGCAGAGAGAACAAAATCATTAACAATATTATGGTGGCTCAAGATGCAGCGTTCACTTGTTTGGGACCAACGGAAAACCTGTTTGAAAACTCATTGAAAAACTCTTTTTTTTCTTTTTTCATAGGATCTTATCAAATTACATCTCCCGCTCTGGGCGGAGCGGGAGGGCGTGTCAGACTCATACTGACTAAAACCCACCCGTGTTCCTTCAGTTGCCTGTACGTTGCCAGGAGCCATGGTATCCCTTTCGGACTTTCCCGCAACTCCGGTTCATATTATCCCTTCGGGAGTAAAATCGTATGTATTTCACCCTCATTTCACTAGACAGTCTCATGCAAGCCTATTGACACTAACCCGGGCACATTTCCTGATTTCTGGCTGTTACAGAAATTTAGAAAGGAAATACCTAATAACACTGCTCGACCAGTACCCTAATTGCGTAATACACGATCAATCAGAATCTGAATCGTTTTGAAACAGATTGCTAATCCATTGCTTCATAAGTTCGACAAAAAATTCTGTTCAGCAACGTAAATAATGCAATGAATGTTGTTGAACTGTCAAAATGAACAGATTTGTCGTAATAGTTTACGAAAATGTGTTACGTAATTAGATAGCTGGGCATTGAACCCAAGTCCTCGTGATCAGTCATGCGTGCCATCAAGACCAACAAGGCAGTTCTTACTTGTTGGACTATTTTATTGATTCGATGAAGGATTACCTGAAAGCAGTTGATAGGACTCCACTATAACCTTGCGCTGAGCTCGCCCCAGTTAGACCCATCGTTGGACTCGACTCAATAGGAAGCAGCTTCTTATTCTTTACTAGGACCTGTAAGAATAAAAACCATGAATGTATGCACTATACAGGATGTATCAGAAAGGTGCCATCAAAATGAACAACTTTCTTAATGGGACCAACATAGAAATTGCCAAAAAAATCTGCCTTCTCATACGTTTTGGTGGAGTTGGTATTGAAGTTTTGTATGGGATAGTTGATGTTGGTGGTTTTTTCGCGATTATGATGTTGGTCCCATGGAGAAAGTTGTTCGAAGGAGAAGGATTTATATTTTGTTGAGGAAGGAGTGGAACTTTATGCTAGACTCTGTTTCCCAATAGCTCTATGGCAAGGGAGCAAAATAGCAAATTCCAGTGACGATTGAGTAAGCAAGGGGCTAGTCTGAAATGACGCGCCCCACTACCGTATCCACCACCAACCACTATCTGTTTCATTACCCATAGAAATCCGCATTACCGTGTGCGTAAAAGCGGTAGTCGGGCGCGTCGTTTCAGAGTGGACAAGCTTTACCATTGTTGACCACAGTCTTTGAACGTTATCACGTTTGCCAGCGTGTTTCCAGCGAGGCGATCAGTGAACGTGCTCTCTGCGGGTGCGAAGCGAGCTAACCGCGACTAAACGACGTGTTGTCCGCGTTGTCACAATTTTGTATACTCGCTTGTCTCGGTCTCTCTTGTACACTCACGACAATCGCTCTCGTTACGCAAATACGGCGAACACGTTGCGTACACGTGGCGTGCTCCCACGCACACGCAGCGAGTGCGTTGAACAATGCCCTTAGTTGGCAACCTAAAGTTGGGAACAAATTATCGAACGCGTCCGTAAGCCGCGACTGATAGTCGCGTTGTTGGCTGTTTGCAATATTACTTTTATATCGCTAACTAGTGAACTAGTTAGCGATATAAAAGTATATTTTTTTTATTTACACATAGGTACATTCTTCTTTTATAAATTCACTCGCCAAACTTTCAAGTTTGATGGCGAGAAGCGCTTGTTACGTACCTACAGTAAAAACCTGCCTTAAAACTATCATATATTTACATGATAAATGATTCACCCCAAGGCCCCGGCCGAAAAATTAGAGTTTTTCCACCGACAACGAGGACTCCACCCCCACCGAGAGACAAACTCACACCCTCCATCATAGCATCACTAACTCATTACTACTTTTTTATTTATAATAATGAATCAACGATATCCTAACAAAAGGTAAGAATCTATCTCCCGGCCGGGGCAGAGTCCCCCCCATCGCCATCGAGAAACAAATCCCTCAAACTTGATTTTAACATACCTTTACTTAATTTCGGGTTTTGTCGTAACAGATCTATTTTATTAAATACTTATAACACTGAATTTGGTGTTGTAACCGATCCGAAAGTATAAGTAAAACCGAATATTCGATGTTACGATATTAATGATTGCATTTCTTAAACAATATTTTATAGTTCACTCGTTAGCCATATTTGATATTTGTATACAGTAATATTGCCAAAATTAATCAAAACAGCGAAATATTTGACATCTATTAGCGACGTTCCACTTTCAGAATCTCTTAAATATTTTTCATATGGCGAAGTTCTAAGGGCGCTTATGTTTTTTTATTGTTTCACCACATACCAAGTCTAAAGCTGGAAAAAAAATATCGAACGCGTCCGTAAGTCACGGCTGACAGTACAATATTATTAATTACCTTATATTTCAGCTGCTCAGGGCTAGGAAGCCGCGGCTCGTCCGTGTAATCGACTTCGAAAAGGAACGATGTCACCAGTTTGTCTCCAAACACTGCCTGGATGAAGACAACATCAATAGAGGACCAGAATTATTTTGTTTAACATATTAAAGAAAAAATAATCAAGTATTCGGGCCTCGCATAGGATATCTTTTTCTAATAGGTATCTTATGAGTCATCCAAAAAAACGACTGTTTACCTTCTCCCTCTCTCTCTCTCTTAGGGATTTCAGTATTAGAGGCCTAAAACTAGTTATATTTTGGAGTAAAACACAAAATCCCACCTCTATTCTCCGAAGAAGTACCCAGGTACTCCTCTGAATAGGACTGAATAGGGTACTCTCATTACTGCCTGGCGAAATGTGTAATAAGTATATCTATGTATTATACTCATATTTCACCAGGAGTCACGTTTCCGACCACTTGACCTGACTACGAGACAGTTTCCCCCTGTTCGGACTTCCATTTCAGACCAGAATCACCCCACTGTTGGAAATAGCCTCACAATGACAAAATCTGTCTTTGTGGCTATCAACTAGTTTTCTGAATTCAAAGTTTGTGAACAACTGACCTCAAACGTGCTGGCCATGACCTGCTGCTGCGGCAGGCTGCAGTGGTTCTCGATGCTTAGAATCAGGGGGTACGGAGACGCCACGAATGCGCTCCTGTGCGGATAAAAAAACAAAAATCATTGTAGAATTCAAACTCAAAGCAGTTATTTCAATTAAACCATTTCAGGCTGTAAAGGTACGAAGAACAAGGTGTAAAGTTCACTCATCCTCTATTGCAAAGGGAGGATTTTCCGACCAGACGGGTGTTGTGTCTGGTGGGCTACTGCCTGACGATTGATATCGGGACTTTGTATACATTGTAGTCGCGCGGTGAACTCTGCTTGCGCGATGCAGGATTTTGCGTGACGTCAGTGTGTTGTGTTAGATGCCGTCACAAGACATTCTTAAATTGTCAAGGAACTGGTCAGTTAATCAGAAAGTTCAACTTTCTGATTAACTGACCAGTTCCTTGACAATGTCTTGTCAAAACAACAAATATATTTTAAAACTAAATGAGGTCAGGCGTTTACTGACGCCAGCAGGTCAACCTACCCGAAACTGTTAAATTTTCCCAATCAACTTTGAACCTTATGCTTTAGTCATAAAGTTGGAAATCTATTAAAGAAATTTGACAGATTGTAGTAGGTTGATGTGCTACGCGTAACGGTACCTATAATTGCGGTGTGGGGGAAAAGGCGGAATGCAAAAAAACGTAGGGGAGACCGAGGGGTTTTGACACAAAGGTGATTTGAAACAACACTGATTTCGCGAAATTTAAAAACGATAGCGATCTGGCACCGACAAAAATCAGCCGCTCCCCACCACCCGCCGGGCCCCACATTTCGCGACCGTGCCTCAGACACGCGGTTGAGTCGTTGTGGCTGCCACATCGCAAAAATCGTGAAAAGTAAGTTTTTAACGTTTTTTTAAGATACCTGTATTTTGATAATGGGTTTGTATTTTAGCTTGGGTTTTAAATGTTTCGAAAGCTCATTAACTAACGATTGAAACCATGGCGCTGGTAAAACTAATTTCTATGTGTTTTGCTTCTGGATTTTTGGTTGTATAAAGATTGGCAGGATTTTTCTCACTGAGGGGATTTGAAACAGACTGTTTCAACTCACCTCGCTTAAGTTTTGTATGGGTGAATGCTAATACGGTGTGGTTTATGCTTTTTTTTTTTGTTAATTTTGTTTCAGTATGCCTACTGATTATAAAAGGAAGACAGATAGAGGTATGGCGAGTCGCGAAATTTACACATTTGTGAGATTATTGTTACAAATTTAGACTCCTTCATAAGAAATATTAAGACTGATTGTAGTGATTCTAAACGACTGAAAATTGATAATAATTGAGTCAGTTTGTAAGAATATGATTGTAGATTCTAAACTTGTTGCTATAATTAGTATTATAATTTGTTAATTATGATCGCGTATCATACTACTTAATTATTTAAGAGTTTATGTTCATTTCTTGGGAATTTAATAAGAAGTGATGATTATTTCGTTAAAGATTCAATTAGTTCAGTACAACATATGTTAGAATGTTTTATTTTTAATAAATACCTTCAAATTGTCTCGTCGTTTCCACTTTACAACCCTTAATTCTACTAAAATATCAACTGTTTCAACTCACCTCGACCCCTGTTTCAACATACCTCGGTATGAGGGGAGTTGAAACAAAATGACTTGTTACATTCAAGTTCATTTTTGACCACAAATTTCATACTTACACGTTCTTTGTGACAGGTATTTGGAAGTGTAAGAAATAAACTATCGATTGGCACTAAACTCATATGATTAGTGTTTGTAGAATTTTGTGTATGAATTAAAATGTCAAAATTGTTTCAACTACCCTCGGTCTCCCCTACTACTTGTGTATGTAGATATGTTGGTAAAGACAATGGCCTGAAAAACCTTTGCAAAAATCAAAAGCAATAGCTACAGTCATATCTATGTTCCTGGTGTTCCACGACTCGGCACTTAAAAGAAAAAATAAGTCATGACTATACCAACCTAGCAATAGTCTCGACCACTCTTCTGAAGGGTATCTTCGTCGTGAAGGTATGTCCGTGGTATATGACAGGACTGCCATCGTCCCCGTCCCAGCAGTCCAGCTCGACGCAGCGGCAGCCTGTGAGCAGCACCTGGAGATAACAGGGAAATATTTTGAGGTATTCGGGGCTAGCAGAGCAAATGCTTATTGCTATCATATTGTAGGCCGCACGTCATTGGTAAACCTGTATAAGCTGGCCTCTTTTTCTATTAAAACTCCATGCCACGCTAAAGGTATCATTCCGAACCACGCTGCACAAAGTGTTAACTGACTTGCGGCCACCTATACCCATAATACTACTCTGCCTAAAAAGGTAAGAGCGTGAGATTGAAGTTAACTACCGATACCGTAATCGTCGCCGCAAGTAAAAAAATAAAGTCAATGAAACAAGATATTAGGTAAGTAAGAAAAATACCTCTGAAAAGTTTCTAAATAAACATCAAAACCGTTTCGTTCGAATTAATTAACCTAAAATGTCTGTAATTATGTTTCTGTACAGTGTGCATCATGTTTTGTTACATTTCACTGACTCCTGTGCTTACCCCGCAAGTGTGCCGTCATGTAGATAATGTTCAGGTCTTTGAAGTTCATTCAATAGAGGCTAAATGTAACCGCGCAAGCGCGCCATTATTGATTAGAGCTCCCCTTCCCTTGATAACCTAAGCACACTCACCCTAGCGAGCTTACTAAGCTTAGTCTTTCAACACACTCGCTGCGTTTTAGTTGATATTTCGCTATTCTTAATAGCTTAGCTAAGCCGCACGTTTTAACCACAGACAAAGAGAAGAGAACTGTCAATTTGTTGTCAAACATAACCTAAGCGTTTGTTGTTTTGCCGGTTTTTAAATCGAATAAGTTGCGCAAAATCTTCCAAAATTGACGAAATGAAGGAAACCACTGGTGAGGTCGACACTAGGAATGTCGTGAAAAACCGGGAGTTGCTTTATCGCATGATTATAAGGTACCTAATGCCTTTTTGTATCGTGCATCATTACGTTCGTAAATTGTTACAAATTATCGTAATTTGAGTAAATAACCTCAATTTCTGTATCAATTTATAACAACTAACGTCTATACATTCGAATAAAACCGCAATACGTCAACATTTTCACGGTTAATGACGAAAAAAGGCGCAATAGGTCACTTGGTACATTACTAAACTAACATTGTGTTTTTTTCAGTCAATTGTACTACGATGGCTTTCAACCCATAGCTGCGACATTAGCATCGGCTGTTCATGCCGATCCTCCTTGTCCACCGAGCGACAGGTCAGTTAAATATTTTTATACAATACAAAGCATTCTTGCAAGTTAATCATAATATGTTTAATTGTTTATTGTTACTATGAAATAATATATGCTAGCTACAAAACTGTATCATACTCAATAGGAACCTCATTGTGGCAACTATGATGTGCAAGTGCTAAATTACAACTTTATCTGCTGTTTTCCACAGTTTTGTTCAGACGCATTACAAACGTTCAAGTGTTAAAACATTTGGACAAACTACTTCATGTAACCATAAAGTCAGTATTCTATGTGTTGGACGAGGATTGATGCAGAGATAGACTTTGCAGAATGGATGAAATACACATGTTATGCAATAGCACAAAAGCATGCTAACGTCAACCAGATGCTAGCTTGTAGCACAATTAACATGATTGTGTTAACGAAAAAAGTGACAATTTTTTACGAGCTTTATACATATTAATTTACACATCAATCACTCTATAATTTACTATGCCCAAATCGCTTTAGCATAGCAATAGCAGCCATTGACCCACCTATTTTCTAGGATTCTTTATTTAAAAAACTGATATAAAGTCAGTTACGGTCCTAAATCAATATCTATTTTGATCTTCAACTTGTTTCAATAATGAAAAACCATACATACTTAGTTTATTGTTTGGGTTCCTAACGGAGAGATCAGGGAATATTAGGGAAAGGGTGTACGGTGAAAAGGGTACAGCAAACATGCTTTTTAAAATCATGTGTGTTTCAGCCTTTAGCTATTTATGTGTGAATGAATTAACTTATAATACTGGTGAGATTATTGTATATCCTACAGGCTCCAAAACCTAATGATGGTGGGTCTACAACATGAGCCGGATCGCAAGGACCGTCTGGCTGCGTCTAGCGGTGCTGAGCATCTGCTTGGTACCACTGGGTTTGGTAAGTAATGTTATAGTTAAAGAATTAGCTTTGGCGGCATAAAGTCTGTCTATAGTCCGCGCGCGACTGTTAGTCTCCGCCTGAGGTATGTGAGTAGTGAGAAGGGGGAGAGCGCTATTGACAAAATTGGCAGACTGAGTTAGCTTGACCTTTGTCTACCTCCCCCGTCTCACCATTCACTCTCAGGCGGTGACTAACAGTCGCGCGCGGACTAAAGTGCTACAGTGGTTTATCATATAAATAGGATAAATAAAGTGGCTATTCATATGTCTATGTCTTCATTCTTCTTCTACACTACATAATGAATTTTGTTGCGGTTTTCACATCATTTTGAGAATTTATTCTGGAATGTACTAATAATACATTAATTACATAACATCATGTCTTGTTTCCCCGAATGGTTGGGCAGAGGTGTATCTATAGTACACCCATATAACGCCTGTTATGTTTAAGTCCCATGTAATAGGGGGCGTCCATCAACCAGGCACAAATCTAGACTGGGCTGCTACTGAGAAATTCATTAATACATTACTACACTTACACATACAAACACAATATATTCATTATATGTAAATAACTTAGATAAAACACAGAAATATCAATGTTTTGAAATATCTTTAATCTACTGTTACATTTTGTTGCTGCTGGTTTTTGTCTTTATCTTTCTTGTGAGGCATTAATATGTCATAATACGGCCCCTGGTGTCTGGGTTTTTATCCTGCCCATGGGCTTCTGACTTGGCTTCACATGCCGTCGAGAAATATCTCTCAGGCATGTCGGTTTCCTCACGATGTTTTAATCCTTCACCGTTTTTGAAGCAAGTGATAATTATAAAATACGCATATGAATCCGAAAAGTTAGAGGTGCTTTGGGTTCGAACTCGAGACCTATGACTTGACAGTCCGACAGTCCCACCAACAGGCTATTGGCATTGCTGCGTGTAAAAGTTGTCTATCCACTCGTTTCGGGTTTTCAGTTATTTCAATTACTATGTATAACCACATTTCTTTTTCCATAGATTTGGAATACGAGATGGACGCATCCTCTCTCGCCCCGGAACCGGCAACCTACGAGACTGCTTACGTCACTTCTCACAAGATGGCGTGTCGAGCGGGCGCGTTCAGTGCGTGCGGACAGCTAGTCGCTACTGGTTCTGTTGATGCTTCTATTAAGGTAAGTGCGGACAAGGAGAGTGAGGGTCTTGGAGTCATGGGTCATGATGCGTGGGGGTCCAAAGTAGGAAGTGATGGGCCACTACAGGTTAAGATTAAGTTATGTGGATCACTTTGGGGACCTTTTAAGTTATAGATTTAGTATGTTAAGACCGGTTATCTGGTTCCCATTGGCCTCTAGAGGGCTGTTAAGGTACATATGTGAGTTATTTTTATGAGTTAGTTGTGGTACAAAGCATTTATTTTTACTGATCCAATTAAAGGATATGAAAGAAAGAAAGAAAATACATTTATTTAGCACAGACTAAAAGGCACACAAGTAAAAAGAAATAAAGTAAAAAGAAAGAATAAAAAATAAAAAGTGTAAAGTGCGTTGTAAGATACTAGCAGGAATGTGTGCCTCGCGGCTGCGCCAAATAGGCCCAGTTCAGCAAAAAGGCCAGACAACTAGTGTCTGACGCTGGTTTTCAACTGGACCTGAAGTGTGAGGTGACGGATGTAAATCAGTTTTATACTGCAATGTGTGTATGTATACTTAAATAAAATAAATTTGTGTCAGTATGGGCCACCATGTTTGCTAAGAAAGAAGTAATTTTGAGTAAAATACTGCTATTTAGCCGCATCTACGAATAATGGAATCTGACAACATAGCTGACCAGTCCACCAAAAATAATACTACAAGATAAGGTTTATGTTACAGATTCTAGATGTGGAGCGTATGTTGGCTAAATCGGCTCCTGAGGAGGTGGATCCTGGCAGAGAACAGCAGGGTCATCCTGTTATCAGGACTTTGTAAGTTACCTGTAACTTTTCATATACCTATTATTTTATTTTGTTAAAGATTCTGAAAATAATGTGCAATCAAACATTCCCCATGTTTTTACTGTTTATACGAAGACAAAAATATATAGGTAGGGAATTTCAGGAATCACAGTTAACATGGTTCAACTAAACTGGTTCATAATTTGCGTGGAAATGAATGGTATGGCCTACATTGAGTGAATTATTCTCTGAAGGTGTGGCTGCCATAAAAATTGAGAAGTATTTGTTAACTGTGTAATTTGAAATAAAGTAAATAAATTTATTTCACCCAGGTTAAGAAGGTACATAATTAAATATACAAAGAAAAACACAGAATTCTGGCTTTAGACTAATTACCCGACTACGGCATGGATTATGATTTCAGTTTTACAATTTTGTATCGTCATCTCTCTCCATTTGTTGTTTCCGACTTCCTTCCTTGAGTATTGTATAAGAGGGTGAGAGCCTGGAGATCTGTCATACAGGTCCCGAACCCACTATAGACTCCAGCTCTCACAAAGGTTACAAATCTCATTTGACATAATATGACATGAACCAAATTCTGTACCTTTTTGAGTGAAATAAATCATTCATTCATCCTCTTAAATCAGCATCATCTGCCTTTTCCCAACTATGTTGGGGTCGGCTTCCAGTCTAACCGGATGCAGCTGAATACCAGTATTTTACAGGGAGCATCTGACATCTTCAACACTGGGTAAAACTGGATACCTTGGTAAGACTGGATGTCAGACTTTCGGGCTTCTGACGACCCGTAACGACTGTCAAAGTTCTACGAATGACAGCCGGGACCAACGGCTTAAGGTGCTTTCGGTCACCATCTTCTAAATTACTCCGGTTTCCCCCTCAGGTACGATCATACGGACGAAATTACGGCCCTGGACTTCCACCCCCGGGAACAGATCCTGGTGTCCGCATCCCGGGACTGTTGCATCAAACTCTTTGACATCACTAAGGCGTCTGCTAAGAAGGCTTATAAGTCTATTACGGTAAATATCCATATCATTTACGTGACAGAATTAGGCGAAAGATTGTATGAAGCATATTGGCTTTTAAATAGCTTAAAGGAAAATATTGTAATAACATTTTAAAAGAGTAACGGTGGAGTTTCTTGCCCATTCTTCTCCATGCGAAAACTACCTTTTGGAATCAATTATCGACTAGAATCAATTCAATTTTTTTTTTTAATTTTTGACATTCTAAAGTGCCTAATAAGGGCCTATTTGAAATAAATGATTTGACTTTGACTTTGAAGGATTTAATACATTAAGAGGGAACAGGGCCTGCGATTCTCCATACAAATGTGTTCCACTTTCCTGAATAATGCCTCTAGGGCAATATTTTTTTTCCATAAAATCAAAGTCTGCTGTAGTCACGTCCCTGTTATTTCCTTTTTTTCAGCAACTTATTGGTAAAGACAATATGACCCTCCAAAAATTACAAAAAAGCCCCATTTTCACCGCCCTGTTTAGAGGACTACCAGACAAATTACAAAAGTTTTTAACAAAAGAAAATGATAGGAACCTAGACATATTCTTTCTTAAAATGTTTTCGAGGAGAAAAAAGGGGAATACGAAACGTCCATCTCGGTCCCTCTTAACAAAAAACTGTTGATGTTTTATTTTGAATAATGACCATATTTAACTAAAGTAACTTTAAAACAACCTAAATTAAATATTCTAGCAGAATGTGAGTACCTAGATCTGGCAGCACTAGTTGGAAAATGGGGTATTACCACAAATTATAATACATTATTTATTTCCCTCTTCACAGGACGCCGAACAAGTCTTATGCGTAGCCTTCCACCCTCTGGGCGACCACATAATAGCTTCCAGCACACAACCAGTGATCCGTCTGTATGACGTCACGACCAGTGCCTGTTTCGTCTGTCCGATACCCTCGCACCACCACACAAGACAAGTTAACTCCATTCAGTAAGTTAAAACCGTTAAAATTGGCTTTAAAATAAAATTGGGATCATAAGGGAAATTGGGGATTGTAAGAAAAAATATGAAATGAAATTGTTTATTCTGTAAATAGGATATTGGAATCACTTATACACGTTACCATAAAAAAAAAAAAAATTGCTGGATGAGTTCGGCGTTTCCTATCTGTAGTCAGATAGGATAGGAAACGCCGAACGCTGAAACAAAAAAAAAACTTAGTAATATTTTGTCGTTTTTGTTTTTGAAATGAAATTGTTTATTCTGTAAATAGGATATTGGAATAAACTTAAAAAAAAAAAAATGCTAGATGAGTTCAGCGTTTCCTATCCGACTACTCTGAGAAGAAAGGCCGAAACAAACTCAGAGGTCACAGTCTCTTTTAAAGTCCAGACATAATCTTGGTCAGGCCATATGAGGACCATGTAGATTAGTGTCTGAAATGGTCTTTTGAGAAAAGAACCACACAGATTTGAGTGGACTTGTCCTGTCAGTGCAAGCATTTGTCAGTAATCGTGGAGCTCAACTCAGAACTTAGGGAGCTCAAAGTGTCGACGAAAAATACCAAAGAAAGGACATTTGGGTAGGCCGCATAAGCTACTCAAACTGCCAGACCATCATTAAAACTGAATGAGAAAGAAAAAAAAATATCCACATAGTCCTCACATTCTCAAAATTTGAAATAATATAATACTTTACAAAGTAATCATGTAATTTTGTATGTAATGTTTATATGGATCATAAGACTACTCAGAAGTCATTAGATCACTTGGATAACATCATTCAGAGGTTATAAGACTATTTGGAGTCTTAAGACACTTCGGCCAACGAGGGATCACTTGGGCTTATGACTCGTTTCAAATGCCATATTTCTTTGCAGATTCTCACCTAACGGCAAATACTTTGCGAGCGGCAGCGCGGACGGGTCAGTCAAACTGTGGGACACAGTGTCAAATAGATGCTTCAACACATTTATTAATGCTCATGAAGGCTCCGAAGTGTGCTCCGTTGCATTTACTAGAAATAGCAAGGTATGTGGTATGGGTCGTGTGACCTTTAAGTGGTGGGTCATATTAGATTCATAGGTCATTAAAAAACTTTGAAGGTCACATGTGGCCGAGGTAATGTTATTATTTATTTGTGGGAGGTCATTTTGTGAGTATGGGGTCAGTTTTGAGGGTCATACAATGTTTTGGGGTCGTTATTTTGGTAATTTGTGAACATTTCATTTGCCAAACAATTTTTTTAGGAAAAACAACTGTAATGCCTACATATAAGGTTCAGTTTGCGTTACAACTGCATATTTTCTATGACTTTATCAACAGTACTAGTCGGTCTAAAATCAACTTTATTTACACTTGAAGTTGATGTTTGTCTAAGTGGAAAGCTCGTGTTTGTTTAAATGTTAGGCAAATAAATCGAGAACGCAGATTATGTGGGACGGGCCTTTAAAAAAAAAATGTTGACAAGCCACATGTTGGTCACATTTAGTTTAATTTGTCAACCATATTTTTACTTTTTAGCTATTTGATTATCAGTCCTATTTTTTCATTTATTTTCTAGTATCTCTTGACATCTGGACTGGACTCGTCTATCAAGCTCTGGGAGTTGGCAAGTAGTCGATGTCTCATTCAATACACTGGAGCGGGGACCACAGGTAATCTAGAGATTCACTTGGTTTTCTATAAAAAGCAATGACATGAAGCATATTCAGCCTATAATGTTCCCACTGCGGGACACCCACGTGTTCCCACTGCGGCTGTAATCCACCACGCGGGCCCAGTGCGGGCTGGCACATGTCGCATGTCTTCGAATTTTTGGTTCTAGGACATGCCGGTTTCCTCACGATGTTTTCCTTCACCTTTTTTAGTAACGAAAATCTATTATAATTTTGACGCATTACAAACCTGGTTAACTGAGAGTTGGGAACAGAACTGGCAAACTAACCTCACGAAACCGATTTTGTATAATTTTCTTACTTAGCTATTTTTGAAGTGAATACTTCTTTAGGAGTGTTCGCAATTTTTAGTAGGGGGTAAACTTATGGATTCGCGTCGTAGTGCTGTTACCTCAAATATAGATGGCGCTAATACCAGTTTTAAGATTTCCCTTCAGTCGACTGGTTAGGCTAGGTTTTTTAATTAGTTAAACAAATGTGTTTATAACAAATAAAAGCTTAATGCTTGGCTTAAGAGGGAACAGGGCGTGCGATTCTCCATAAAAATGTATTCTCCTTTTTTCTTCCTGAATAATGCCTCTAGAGCAATCTTTTTTTTTTTTCATACTATCAAGGTCTGCTGTAGTCACGTCCCTGTTATTTTCTTTTTTTCAGCAACTTATCGGTAAAGAAAATATGACCTTCCAAAAATTACAAAAATGTTCCATTTTTACCGCCGTGATTAGAGGAGTACCAGACAAATTAGAAAAGTTTTTAACATAAATGAAAATTATAGGAATCTAGACATACTCTTTCTTAAAATTTTAATGTAAAAAATAATTGAATCGGTTCGGTTTTCGAGGAGAAAAAAGGGGAATACGAAACGTCGATTTCGTCAATTTTTTTTGTGATATAATTGGTCTGAGCTGTAGCTATCCCTATCGCACTCTACGGGGGCAGACTTGAGGTAAGAAGACGGCAATAGTTTTTTTCCAATACCTATTTTTCAAATTCCTCGCAGCCCCTGTTCCCTCGTAATAGCTGATGGAAGCAGTCAAGTTAAAACACATAATCCAGTGCTCTAAAAACGTTATGAAAAACTTCGATGTTCATACTTCAACTGTATTTCGAATTTCTTAACCTTAGACTTATTTTCTATAATTTTTAGGCAAACAAGAGCATCTCGCCCAGGCAGTGTTCAATCACACTGAAGACTATGTAATGTTCCCTGATGAGGCGACCACATCTCTGTGCACCTGGCATTCCAGGAGTGCCAGTAGGTGCCAACTGATGTCACTGGGGCATAATGGTGCTGTGAGGTAAGATGTCTTGGTCCTTTAAATAAGTTTTTGTCGTAATAACCACTTAGAGAAAGTATTTCGATTAATCACCGCATTGAGCAAGAATAGTCTAGTAACCACCGGACTGTGAGGAAATAAGTTGTAAAGACGCAGATATATGCCAGTGACCTTGAGTGGTTAGCTTGCATGTTCTGTACTGAGCTCACGCAACGCGTCGTACGTCCAGCCAGTAATAGGACTCGCCCATCAAGGAGCGCTGTCCCAAATTAGACGCATTATTAATTTATTATACATAAAACAAAAAGTATTTTAATAAAACACGTATACTAAAAGATCAATAATTAAATTATCTTTAAAATGGTGAAGGTTTCAGAAAAATACGCTTTATGGATTTTGCGTGATTCTCAGTTTTTTATCCGCGTTAGACATAACTTTACAAATTAATTTCACTATGTATAATAAACATAATCTAAAATATTCACGGATTAAGTTATTAAGAAAATGCTCTAATTTGACATATATTTTTTCTATATCTATAACACTACTCGTTTAGACGTGATCTTCAGAATAAAATCATTAAAAGTCGGTTATCGTCGCCTTAATAACTTACAAGAGCAACAAGAAAATGAATAAGTAAGTATTCATATTGCAAGTTTTCATCGACACAAGCTAAGAAAGTATGTCTTTATTTACCACTTTAGGCAGCTAGATAAATGAGGAACACGGTGTACAGTTCACTCATCCTCTATAGAAAAGGGAGGATCCTCCGACCAGACGGGAGTCGTGTGTAGCGGGCAACTGCCCAACGATTGATGTCGGGGAAGTTATATATATGCTGATCGCGCGATGCAGGATTTTGTGTGACGTCAAGTCTTTTGATGCGTATTTCGCATGTGGCGCTGTAGATGCGGCCACAGTTAAATGATAGCTGGGAACAATCATCGAGTATGTAAGAATGTTGAAAAAAAAATACAAAAAAAAAAAACTATCCGTACTGAGCCATTTCTTCCCATTTTAAATATGCAGGGACAAGCGTCTGTGTATTATGATAACCCCCACTTGATCGATTTTGATGTAGTGTTCCGTTCAGATGACTTGTCAAGGATAGTCTAACTCCAAAACACGTACATATTTTAGTGACGGCACAGATGGTTTACTCCGCAAAATTATTTCAATAAAAAGCGACTCTTGCTACGACACAATAAAGTACAATATTCAAGTCGCGCAGCGCTAATTACCTACAATTATATTCACCTAGAAGTTGACTCTCTTTCTACCGCGTACTCTTATATCTTCTGACTACGTTACGCTCACTGAATTCAACAAGTCCGACCCCGCCGCGTACCTACTTGTAGCTTCATGCCTCAAATGTGCAGTGTCCGATCTGTATTCATCTATGGTGACGATAACGCTGCGCAATTTTTACTCAATACATTTATTGTTTCCACATGTGAACTTAAGTGGTAGGTTTTACAAAAATATGATCATTGTGGACCCAGTCGGGCACAGTATAGTAGGAGAGAGGAAGAGGGCTTTTTATTTTGACTACTTAGTTGTTATTATTATATATACCTATGCACACACTAACACACTTAAACACTTCACACACTCACTCACTCTCTCTTCTTCACTTCACTTTTAGGCACTATCATAACTCATACCACTTCACTCACTCACTCTCTCAAATTACCGCTGCGATAAATTCATAAACTCGGCTTTAGGTCTTACGAGCAGTGCAACCGGTCGCAGCAATCAATATGCGGGCAGACAGCGGGCCACCATAAATAGAAGAAGTGAACTGGGATTTATTTAAATAGATTTCCTAAACCAATTCAAACTTGCAACTTCCCCAAAAATCTTGAAGCTCTCAACATATTTATCTTCACTTCACTTTTAGGCACTATCATAACTCATACCACTTCACTTACTCTTTCTTCTTCACTTCACTTTTAGGCACTATCATAAACTTATTTCTCCTTTCCAGGTTCATAGTTCATTCCGGCACTGCTCCGGCATTCCTAACCTGCAGCGATGACTACCGAGCACGGTTCTGGTATAGAAGAAACACTCATTAACGTGGACCAGTCGAATCCTTTGGAAATGATGATCAATTAATATTCTGTGAACCTTTTAGCCCAGCCAATTTTGTAGGTGGGCTTTATCTATGCCATCATTGATGGTACCATCATCTTTACCAAGTGGATTCTAGAAATTATATCTCGAAATTTCTAATGAAATGGTCGACTATCTATGATAAGACTTTGGTATTCTTTTTAGATTTAAGAAATAAAAAATTAACTGCAATTTTGCAGTGAATAAACTTTGAAGATATTTGTGAGAAATAATCTAGATTTTTTTTAATATTTGGCGTATTCATGTTTGAAATTTACTCGAAAACTCCTGTACTCATTTTGATATCACTAAAGGAAGAAATATAAAAATGATTGTTTATCCAAATGTTTGTTTAAATAAATAATTTTACTCGGAAATTGCTGTACTCATTTTGATGTGACATTTAGGTAGAAATATACAAATGTTTGTCTATCTATAACCCTTATCTTTCGCTATCCCAATTAACTTCGATTATTTATATGTCAACATAGAGTGTCGCGCTGCAAAAGAACTAAAACAAATAAACCAACTTTGTTATGCTGGTGACCGTGACAGCTACGTCTTACGCTCGCGCCACGTCAGTCATTCTGCTTTTCTAGTGTGCGTGCTTTTAGCGGCCCATAATTGGACGCTATTTTTTTCAACGAGTTCACAACTTTGACTGTTTATCTAGATATATTTATATCTTTGTCAATTTATTTGTGGTTTGCACGACATGTTTTTTCTTCCATACTTATGTAGCTATAATATTTTAATATAAAGAAATATTCAACACTGCTAAAGCCCCGCCAGTTTTGTAAAGTTATAACTGTCAACTGTTTGACATTGACACGCGCCACGTCACTTGGCGCGCGCGTCAATGTCAACCATCACTTATAAGCGACGGCGGGGAGTTTAATAGTCGGTTAAGTTGTATTATCAAAATGTTTATGCTACAAGTAATTTAACAGTAATCTATGTTATGAAAAACTGGCGTAATTTAATACCTAGTGAAATAATAATAAAGGTCTTCAATAATAAAATCGTGTGTTTTAATGGGTCAAAATAATGTTCTTTTTTTTTAACTACAACGGGCAAGCTCTTGGCCTGCAGCTCACCTGATGGTAAGTGATGATCAAGCCGAAGGTGGAAGCGAGATTCACCCGGAATCCTCAACCAAGAGGAACTGGCTATCTTACCTCTAACTGCCGAAACACAACAATGCTGTTAACATTGTTGTTATGGCGACAGACTTAGATAAGATGGTGGTGGTGAAGATGGGTAGAAGTCCATCTAGTCTTTTTCAAGAGTATGGAAACTGCATTTCAATAGTTTTGCAGGTTAAGTAAAAAATAGGGGGAAACTTATCGACCTTTATGCGTACGCCGATGCCAGAAAAAGCTTCAAAGATTGAAGACATTGAGCATAAGTTCTGTCAGATTTATAGACTGCCAAAGTGCATTGCTTAGGTTCAAAATTGTGCACAGATGTTTAAATAGCTGTGGTGTATTTGAATCTATGGCGCCGCCGCCGGGCTAAATAAGAATGGTCAGTATCCCGTTGTTCCATAACCAACAACAGTATAATAGGGATGATGACTAAAAAAAATTGCTGTGTCTGTCTTGTAGATTATAAAAAAATTAAGTACACGTAGTTTTTCTTTTTTTACATTATCAAAAGATTACGGCGATACATTGAGTTAAAATGTGCCATGACGTCACGAGTATGTAGATTTTATACTTAATTGTGACGTATCAACCGCCACTCCCCAACTTTAATGCGTTTTATCTAAGTAATTTTTTATTAATATGATAAAGAAAAAAATACGAGTCTAATATTTTTTTATTATCTAACTGACGGATTAAATAGAATTTCTTTTTTTTTGACCCAGGCATCCTCACTATTATAAAACTTGAACATTAATTACGTAACACGATCACACAATCTGAATGATTTTGAAGGATATTGCTAACCCATTACTTGAAAAATGTGTCTGCTCAAGAACGTAAATAACGCAATGAATGTTGTTGAACTGTCAAATGAAACAGATTGTGATTGATCGTGTGTTAGGCAATTAGGGTATTGATTTTCTGAACCCATGTCATCATGTGCGGAGATAGACGAAATGTCGATTCCACAATGTGATTGATCAATCCCGGCTCTATAACTTTACCGAAGTCTCGCCCTTCAGCTGATATCCAGCGAAATACCTATTGTGACTACTTGTGATGTAGTATTGGCTGAGGTACGAATATACTAATATTATAAATGTGACAATCTGTATGTTGTAACGTATCTACTAGTTATTAAAATAAAAAGGAAAGCAGACAAGTTAAAAATATATAATTTGAGGTAAATAATAAAAAAAAAAAAAAATTAAAAAAGAACCTATCCTACCTAGCGCTCTCAGAAAAGAAAATATTTACAAAGGAAGTATGTTACGGCTTTCAGGTTCGAGACGTCCGTCAGTTCTGAAACATCCGATTCGTTTCCCAGATATCTTGATTGATTCACAGGCAATGTAGAAGACGTCAGGCCTCGTTAGCTCTGAGGCCTGAAGATCCGATTCCCAGTCTCTCAGACAGTCCAGACAGGACTTAGTAGTGGAAGGTCCTCCTGGCCAGAAACGTAGTACCGTGAAGACAGAGTATGATTTCAGGGTGAAATGTATGTAGACCAATTTGCAAGACTTTTCTTGAAGAGATGTTTCCTTGAGCGCTTCCAGCTCTCACCATTGGGTCCGTAGTCCCTCTGACGTTAATTTTTGAAATAATCTTTTTCTTGTTCTTTACAGAATTTAATTTCAAATTCAGTGATCGAAAAGGGCCAGACATATTCGTACCAAAAAAAAACCTCTTTGATGAATTCTGAGAGCGTTTCAATTATTATTATAAAATGTAAGTTAGGATACAAATATTTTACAGTAAACAATTATAATTGCCTATAAAATACCATATTTGAGCTAAACATATTGATAAAAATAATTTAAATTATATAAATCAAAAGTAACCTTCATGGACTAAGCCAGTAAGAAAACTAGAGAGAAAATTAGAAGAAAAAAATAATGACAGCTTGACAGCCTGACGTAAGTGTCATAACATTGAAAAATATGAAAATTAAAGAAAACTAATCGTTTTAGAACGATTCGCAAAATAATAATGCAAAATCAATAAACGAGTATAATACATAATATTAATGAATGCATAGTGTAAGTATATGATGTAGTGTCTGTAGTATGTAGATACTATAATGTTTGTTAATAGTTCACGGCTAAATGGATTTGGATGAAATTTAGCACACGGGTAGACTATGATCTGATTTAGGACATGGTAAACTTTTTATCCCGGTTGGCTACGTTACCATGGGATAACTGAAATACCCACTGCAATGACTTAATTACGCACTATTGTGACTTAAATACCCACTGCAGTGACTTAAATACGCACTATTGTGACTTAAATACCCACTGCAATGACTTAAATACGCACTATTGTGACTTAAATACGCACTGTTGTGACTTAAATACGCACTATTGTGACTTAAATACCCACTGAAATGACTTAAATACGCACTATTGTGACTTAAATACGCACTATTGTGACTTAAATACCCACTGAAATTACTTAAATACGCACTATTGTGACTTAAATACGCACTGTCGTGACTTAAATACCCACTGCAGTGACTTAAATATGCACTGTTGTGACTTAATTACCCACTAACCTGGCTATACAACTCTACCGAAGACTCGCCCTTCAGCTGATGTCCAGTGAGGTACGTGTTGTGACTGCTCGCGATGTAGTACTGACTGAGGGGACCCGTCATATCCTTGGAGATTAATTTGTGGACTTCTTCTTCTTCGGATGTGGAGGATTTGCTGTGGAATAAGGATTTGTTTGATTTTTCGTAAGCTAATGCTGCATTTGCACAGTTTTCACAACACAGTTTCCCGTCGCTTGCAGTATAAGGTAATTGAAACTGAGGGCACATACTAGTACAGAAGGCGCACTCCGCATTTTTGGTGAGAAGCTACAAGTACTCGGCGGGCTCGACTTGTCAGATCCATTCACTGAGTGTAACGTAGTCGGAAGATATAAGAGTTACAAGATAGAAAGAGAGGCAACTTCTAGGTGAATATAACTGTGCAATCTGAATTGCACTTTATTGTGTCGTAGCAAGAGTTGCTTTTTATTTAAATGATTTTGCGGAGTGAACCATCTGCATTAATCTGTGCTGAGGGTAACCACCGAGCGTTGGGGCAAAATACTGATTCATTTTGAACGTGCTAATGCCAAAGACGTAATTCACGGGAGAGTCGCTGCCGGCTGCAAAAGGCTTCTGTTTGATTTTAATAGATAAGTAGGTACGACGTATCCCTGAGCTTTTCCTAGATAAAGTGTCAGCACGAATTATAGGAAAATGGCTCGTGACATCGTGAAAAGATTCTCAGATACACTTTTTTTTTTTTTTTTTTTTTAAAACGCCCCACACTAGGAATTTATCCTGTGTCGTGGGTGCGTTTACAAACATTTATACTCACATACACAAACAGCCAGACCCGGAACAACTAATTGTAGGTCATACAAATATTTGTTCCGTGCGGGAATCGAACCCGCGACACGCAGCGCAGCAGTCAATCGCTTAACCACTGCGCCAACCGTGTCGTCATATGATTTCAAGATACTCAGGGTATCTCTAAACTGCATTTCTTCAAGTAATGCCACAGATTAATACAGATGGGACACTCCGCAGTTTAGGTATGAATCTACAAGTACGCGGCGGGCCCGTCTTGCTGGGCCAATTCCGTGAGTGTAACGTAGTCAGAATATCTAAGAGCTACGCGATAGAAAGAAGTAACTTCTAGGTGAATATAACTGTAATTAGCGCTGTGCGACCTGAATTGCATTTTATTGTGTCGTAACAAGAGTCGCTTTTTATTCAAATGATTTTGCGGAGTGTCCACATACAATAGAATCAAGTGGTCCATAAAAATTCACACTAGGAATTAATATGAAAAATAAATCTTTAATTAATGGCGTCCAAAAACTTACGTGATAAAATTGGCACGCATCTGTTCAGGAACGAAGGCGTAGTTGTCTTTATCCGTGAGAAATCTAACGAAACCTTCGAACGAGAGGCAGTTGTCAGCGCGAAGAGTTGGGTCTGGTTCATGCCTCTAAAGAGAAAAGCAGAAACAATAAGTTGTTTTATTCTTTAAAAGTCACACAATTGCGTCTTTTATATAGTTCAATAACTCAAACTCAAAGCATTGATTTCAAATAAACCAATTACAGGCACTTTTGAATTGTCAAGGTAAAGTCAAGGTAAGTCGTAAGAGCGACTTCTGTGGTCGTAAGTGAGATCCTGGATACTATTATCAGTGTGGGTGAAGAGTTATAAAAGAAAGAAAATAAAATATAGAGTTGTAAATATTATTCTTTCTTAACTGTCCCAGGTCTGAAATTCTCGGTATGGAAATTGAAAATAAGCCCGTTTAGCGGCAATGGCACGCTTCCTATTTAGGGGACCTCTATACAGCTAGCCAAAAGTGGATGCAATACAGCTCTACCAATCTCTTCGATCGAAAAAGCGTGATTTCATATTTCCGTACAGTAATATTGCCAAGTTAATCAAAACAGCGAAATATTTGACATCTATTTGCGACGTTGCCCACTTTCAGAATACACGCTCTTAACCCGTTACACTAAACGCCCTCAGACGACCAAACTTACCTATTATAAAGATTAAGTTATATTTAGTTGTTTACCTGTATAATATCTTTTAGTTGATGCTCCGTTTTCGGCTCATTCTGTCTTGTCTCACAAAACTTGCCGAGAGTAGGTAGGGAAAGTACTCTGCCGCTAACATCTGGACAGGCTCCTGTTAAAAGAAGATAAATAATGATACATTTTACCTTAGGCTTAGACTAAAAGCCTGATTGTTAACGGCCTGTACCCTAATTACATAATACATGATCAATCGGAATTTGAATCGTTTTGAAACAAATTGCTAATCCATTGCTTCATAAGTTCTAAAAAAAAATCTGCTCAACAACGTAAATAACGCAATGAATGTTGTTGAACTGTCAAAAAGAAACAAATTTCTCGTAATCGTTTACGAAAATGTGTTGCGTAATGTGCCCTGCCCATTGCCACTTAAGTTTGGCTATTATTCGGGCTATGTCGGTTACCTTGGTTCTCCTGCGGATCTCCTCAATTGTGATTCGATCACGTAGGCAAACTCCAAGTATAGCCCTCTCCATTACCCTTTGGGTGACTTCAATCAAACAAACAACTAGTCAATAACAGCCTCATATAAATAGAGACAGTCCACTGCATTGGATTGTCCTCAAGCCATTTTGCCTTTTCATTTTACTGACTTAAAATGGATTGGCTTAGTGGATTGCCTCGGGGTCTGGCCACGTCTAAATGGTTCATTAGACAGGTAGACCTCTCATTGTGATATCTTACCTGGTAACGCAGCAGCTGCAAGAAGGTCGAATGCTTTCTTCCTCCCCACCTTGTCACTAGGAGGTTCCAGGTCTAAAGACCCGTTTCTTGTAAGTAGGCCTGTACCGAAAGATATCGTCATGAAATTATTCGGTTGTTTTTATAAAATCGTAACCAGGATCTCGCCTTCCCCAGAGGGGAACAGAGCGGAGGCTGTCTCCCAGCAGTGGAAATGTTAGGCTGCTATAACTAACCTGTCCGAAAAATAGCTCTGCTTCGGAAGAGTTCGGGTGAACTTCGGCTCTTCTCGGCCCCAAGTAATGGTGATCGGTTTCTTGGTACTGCTAACTGCTCGAAGATGTCACGGAGTTCTGACCGCATTACTAGGCTGGTGAACAATGATCATTATTATTTAATAATGTTTGTATGAGATGAGGCCTTTTGCCTTGCAGTGGATTGGTTCAAAAGCTGCCTTTGATAATTACTGATAACCTATCACAGCGGTTCACAAACTTTTTTTGGCGGATGAAATATTTGACGAAGTCCTAATATACTCAAAATCTGCGTTTTATTTCACTTTGACCAATCTCCCCCATCAGTGGGACAAAGTGGATTGGTCACAGTTTTGTCGTCCACTGTGCCCCACTAATTGATTTTGGTGGGGCAAATAACACTCGCATAAACTCTGACTTCAGTTCGGCAAAAAGTGAACTCAGAGTTTATGCGAGTGTTGCCCTAGTGGCAAAAAGTGAACTCAGAGTTTATGCGGCTGGCCCTATTGGATTTAATCAAATATTATGGCGAAATTAAAAACAGGTTTAATAATAAAAAATATAAACTATTCGTACGAGATTAAGATAATACTGAAGCAGCTAAACTACCATAACGCTATGACGTTCACTGCTGGACATAGGTCATAGGCAAATATTTTTGCGGAGCTCCCACAGAGGTTTAGCGGAGACCTAGGGCTCCGCGGAACACACTTTTAGTATGGCTGGTCTATCACTTGCAATCAGAAAATGGTCATTACTGATCGTTCTTTATTTGTATAAGGTCGATTGCCCTTTCCCAGAGACTAAGTAGAATAATTACATGTGACGGAATTTGCAAGAGTTGCCTTACAAATTTGCAAGGGTTGCCTCAGAAATTTGCAAAGGTTGCCTAAGAAATTTGCAAGGGTTACTTTAGAAATTTGCAAGGGTTGCCTTAGAATTATTATGTATTTTTATTATTAATTTTAAATTTGATTTTTAATGTTGATTTTAATAATATTTTTAATTGTTATTTTGATTATATTATTTTAAATTTATGTGTTTTTTTATGGAACATGTGGTCTGCAATAAAGATTTTTATTATTATTATTTATTATTATTATTAGAAATTTGCAAGGGTTGCCTAAGAAATTTGCAAGGGCTGCCTTAGAAATCGAAGCTGATAGCAGAAATATAGAAAGGTAGTGGCGATAATTCTCCGGAAGAACTGGTTTTCAAGAAGCTCTGTTGAAAAGTTAGGTACCTGAAACTCCTGAAAAGTGTGACGAAGTCCATGAAGTCCAGTTGTGTGTCATAGCCAACGGAACCGGTTCTTAAATGTTTCAAGTTCTCCCAAAAACGTTCGCTGGTTTCTAGTCTTCTTAAACTGGGGGCAAATATTGAACGTTTTAATGAGTTTTAAAAGTAAGATAATGTTCTAGAAACGAAGATTATTTTTATTAAGAAAATCGGTAGCTATTAGAAAACTAATCAAACATGTCGAAATTCCACAATAAATAAAATGTACCTACTTACTAAGTAAATCTACACTAATAATATTACAAAGAGAAAAGTTGTTTGTAATGAATAAGGTAATAAAAAAAATTAAGATAGATGGAGTTAACATTTCCTATTTGACTATCCTTGAGAAGAAATGGCGAAAATAACAAACAGGGGTTCTCCAAAGTCACTTTTAAAGTCCAGACATAATCTTGGTCAGATCATAATCTTAGATTAGTGTCTGAAATGGTCTTTTGAGGAAAGAACTTCATGAAATAGTCATTCAACATGAACTTATACGAGTTGTATTGATGATTTCTATGATTATAATTCTATAAATAAACATTTTATTCGGCCGAGAATCATATTTAGATTAACATACAACCTGCAAATTGCAAAAAAACGTAACAAAATTTGTTTTTCGCAGGCTACCCTGACGCTTTCGCCTCAAGGAGCTCAACGACTCGCCGAACAATACCAAAGAAAGGAAATTTGGGTAGGCTGCATAAAAATACTCAAACTGCCAGACCATCGAGCAGAAAATAAGTTACATCCAAATGCTGATGTATAACAGAAACTGAATTATTCCTACTGTTGGTCCTAAACAAGTCAAGACCAAAACAAAAACACTGTAGTGGTTAGCAAAACATCAAAATATTTACGCATAGTATAAAAGGTCGAGGTCACCTAGAAAACTAGGTCACAGTCTATTCTAAGGTCAGCATGTCAAAAGTCAAGGTCATTTCAACCAGACCGAAGCATGCTATACCAATAATCAAGGTCATTAAGGGTATAGGAATGACGCAATTAGAAATTGAAAATTAACAGAAATGGAATTACATTTTACACACATCACACAAAACGTTTCATTTTGTGACAATAAAAAAAAACATAAGAAAATTATTAGAATAATAAAAACTAGAGATTTTAATAAATTAACTGTTTAATTTCAAACTTTTTTTGTTATTCCTCTAATTTTCAAACGTTTTTTTAGTGCAGTTTCAAGTTTTTCAACCACTAAAATCCCAAGGTCATAGGTTATCCTTACCTACTCCTGTTGGGTGATCCGGCCATGATGCTGGTGGCCGCAGCAGTCAGACTGCTGTGTCGAGGACCGTAGGAGTGGTGGTGACTCATCATTGATGATGAATAGGAACTGCGGAGATGAAGAATAAGGTGGTTTTAAGTTGGGTTGCCTGTTTTGTGATACAAGGGTGTTTTCTTTTTTTTTGGTTTTTTATATACTCGGTGTCTTCATGATTAATTCTCATGCATTCATATATTTCATTTAGACAATTCTTAATCAACTTCAGGAAAATAACGTAAATTTTAAAAGTTATTGAAAACACATCAAACAGTTCGAGTATCTGTTTTTCATGAGAAGAATACAGAAGGTAAAAATTGTTAACATTATGACCCATTGCT
This sequence comes from Xanthia icteritia, assembly GCA_949128155.2. Lineage (NCBI taxonomy): Eukaryota > Metazoa > Arthropoda > Insecta > Lepidoptera > Noctuidae > Xanthia > Xanthia icteritia. The sequence goes on along the minus strand of OY855862.1, from coordinate 3,165,238 downwards.
CAGGCCTCTCATTTTTCCTTCCATTTCATCTCATCAACAAGATATTTTGAGTACCTGTTAGCTATCTATCAGTACACTATGATTAAGAGACTGTATCATTTAAAAATAACCGGCCAAGTGCGTGTCAGACCACGCACAATGAAAGGTTCCGTAGTTGGGGTAAATTTATCCCAAAAACATTGTCATTACAGTCAATTCTCCAATTCTCAAATATTTTACTTTACAACGCACTAGTAAGGAGCTCCTTGGAATATTGTTCCACTATTTGGTCTCCCTATTACTCAACTTATACTAATAATGTTGAATCTGTTCAGGCCCGTTTTGTTCGGTATTTATGTGTGAAGAATGGGATTCGAAAATCTATACCTGATTACTATGACAGGTTAAGGCACTTTAATATGATTAGCTTAAATGAAAGGCGTAACCATTCGGACTTACTAATACTTCATAAAATTATAAACGGTTCCATTGATGCACAATTAATAAACTATTTTAACTTTAGGCGTAGCCAACGTAGTAAGCGTCATCATCGTATTTTTGAATTACCTACATCCATCTTGAATACTACATTTAATAGCCCCCTTACACGTATGGCAAGGCAATATAATGAAATGTCGAACTTGACGGATTGCCCTATTGATATTTTCTCCATGACTTTCGCTTCATACAGACGCTCCCTATTTAAACAGTGTGATGAGCGCCCGTCTATCTAGCTCACATTAGTTTGTTTTTGTAGTGTTGTAGATTTATGTCTACTAGACACACTTTATATTGTTCTCCTTTGTCTCTAAATTTCATATTTGAATGTCATGCATACCTGTTATTTGCATGGTTACTGAAATGCTAATTTTAGATGCTATTTAATTTGAATTGTAAGTGACTGTGCTGTTGGTGTGCTTATGATAAATAAATGAATAAATAAATAAGTTCAACAACGTAAATAACGCAATGAATGTTGTTGAACTGTCAAAATGAAACAAATTAGTCGTAATCGTTTACGAAACATGTGTTGCGTAATTAGATAGCTGGATAGTTTAGTAGTGTAGTTAATCGGGACTAACGCCGAAATTTTGTTTGTTTTCAATATAATTTTACAAAATGTTTGCCAACAGCGCCCTCAAAGTTCGACAAAAGGTCTTTGGAACATTGTATCTTTTTTCCAAGACATGAAAAACTATCCTGGATCTGGTAAACGGAAACCTATTACTAAGCCTCCGCTGTCCGTCTGTCTGTCTGTCTGTCAGCGGGTTGTATCTCACGAACCGTAATAGGTAGACAGTTGAAAATTTTTCAGATTGTGTATTTCTAAATTGCCGAGATGCTAAAAAAAAAGTTAAAAATTAAAAGGGATTCCCATTCCCACCAGATACGTGTTTTTTTTTTTTTTTTTTGCGTGTTTTTTGCTAATTATTGTACGGTGGTACGGAACCCGTCGTGTGCGAGTCCGACTCGCATTTGGCCGGTTTTTTGATTATAATTATTCTTACCTATGTCGCGGTGATCCCTGTATTACTTCATCTTCGCTTCTTGTCCCTGAAGTGTGGGTATACACGAAACTCTTCGGTGAGCTCGTTTTAAGCTCCGATGTCGATTTGTTTTTCTGCAAGTACGAAAAATAAAGAGAGTTATTTAAGATGTTTTCAGAGGAATAAAATAACTAACATTTGCCTTACTACTACACTCCTAAACTGTGTTTATAACATTTGTTTAGGCTACGCGATGTGATGTTACGTACAGGTACGTGTGGCGGCGACGGCAGCCACGACTGCTAGTGGAACCGCGTGCTCGGACCAACCTGTTAAAAGAGGCGCCGCACTCCGCACGCTCAACCTCATAGCGAGTGAGACAGGCTTATTCTGTTGTTCTCTGGGTGAATTCTCAAGGAATGCTTTGTTTGTAATTAGTTATAGGTATTAGTTATAAGTAACAATTGAGTTAAGTTAAGTATTAATTAAGGCGCATTTACCGCATTGGTTAGCTGTAATGGTAGATGTATGTTGTTAAATAAAGAAATAAAATGTTCATACATAGGTACATATCCTGTTAAACTCCATAGTTTGACAGCAGATTGGCATTAGAGACATTTTGATGAAGACGTGTCTACATTTTTGTGGTAAGTGATAATAAGGCCGAAGTTGGAAGTGAGCTTCACCCGAAATCCTCATTGCAACCTCAGAGGAACTGGCTATCTTATCTCTAACTGTTGAAACGGAACAATGCTGTTAACTTTGGTGTTATGGCGACAGACTTAGATAACACACAGACACACACATACACTTAGTTCAATTATAAGATGGTGGTAGCTAGCCATGCGGACTTAGAACAAGCCCTACCACTAACCAAACCGAACAGAAAATTATACCCCCACTGGGAATGGTGGGCTGGGTGGTGTGTTTCCAGGTAGTGACCGAAAACCTTTATAAATTACGGTACAGGTATCGAAAAAATTTGGTTACTTCTACTACTAAGGTTACCGCTATCTGGGTAACCAAGAAGAAGAAACATGTTATCTCATCGTTTTAATACCGGTTATACACAGGCGATGCGCGCCCTTTGACTAATGCCGACGGCTCGTGTAAGATACAGGTAGTTTTTATTTCGGTATCCGGTATTAATATTGGTTGTATTCAATTTAAGGTAACATTTAAAAATAATGTTGTAACCGAAAAAATAATCGACCATTAAAAAAAAAAAATACAAAAGTCATTTATAAACTAGTCTGAGAATCAGCACTTTTCGAACGTCAAAATTACATAAGACAGTCCCCCAAAACGCCCACCCTTCACCACTTCCTAGTGCTTTAGCTGGGAAGAAGAAGTGGCGCAACAAACTCCCCAGCAGCACAGCTGTCTGTTCAGTTAAAAAAAATTGATTCTATATAATAGTATGCAAAATGATTTACATTACGCAACACAAAACATAATTAAAATTATAAAATTAATAGCCATATGACAGCTAGCACACGCCAATATACCAACCAAAAACATCGAGAACTCTATACTCAGGCAGAAATAAAAATCACTAAACGAAAACATACCGGTGTCGGTCCCTTTTAATTGATAACTTTTACCATAATGGACGACTGTTTAGGATTGCATAAGCTTTTGTGAGTTTTTGTTGATTTTTTAAGAGGTCTTTCTTTGTACTTGAATTTTCAGAAATTTCTAAACTATTGAATTTGTATTGGAAGGGCAAACGTCTCTTGTGTATACATTTGTCATTTTGTCAAGGTCTGAGGCCCTGGAACGAACTAACCGTCTCTGTGGTCTAGTGGTGATACCACCTGTCTCAGACCCAGATGTTCTGGATTCTGCTCGATTTGGTTGGTGGTTGGGATTTTTCTAAGTCCGCTTGGCTAGCGACCACCACCTTATACTCGATGCTCAATATAATATGTATTGCTTCCACATGTGAACTAAGTATGTGTGTGTATCTGTGTGTTATCTAAGTCTGTCGGTTCAGTTTTAAAATAAGTTAATGGTGTGACCGTCAGACTGCCAAGTCATAGGTCTCGAGTTCGAACCCAAGGAACGCACCTCTGACTTTTCGGATTCATGTGCGTGCTGTATGATTATCACTTGCTTAAAAAACGGTGAAGGAAAACATCGTGAGGAAACGCATGCCTGAGAGATATTTCAAGCCAAGTCAGAGGCCCATGGGCGGCTTTAAAACTCTGACACCAGGTTAGTCACTAACCATACAGATTTTCGTTACAAGTCATTTACTCCGCTCGTTCATGCTAGGCTCACTGGAACAACAGTACTATCTGTACATCGATTCCAAAGAATCTTTCTTACCTTGAATTTGATCCCTGAACTCCTGAGCGAGTCACAATGAGAATCTGTGTAGCCCTTGACTGGTGTAGAGTGTGACGAGCTGCCGCAAGTTGATTCTCTGCCACCGAAGACCTGGAGATGAGAGAAAAGGTTTAAATTTTTATTGTGGAGGCCATACCAGGATCTCGAGAGGAGGTCTTTTGTTAAAAAGCACGATTTTGGTTACTTTTTAACCGAATTAAAATGATCTTGGAGGTTATCAAATAACTTCTCCCGCTCTGGGTGGAGCGGAAGGGCGTGTCAGACTCTTACTGACTAAAACCCACCCCTGTTCCTTCCGTTGCCTGTACGTTGCCAGGGGCCACGGTATCCCTTTCGGACTTTCCCGCAACCCCGGCAAGCTATAGGACCCTTCGGTATCTTTTCAATCTTACTTTTTCTTTATATCATAATATCTAAACTAGAATAAAAGCATGCTTTTGTTGTTTATAGCATGGAAACCTTTTAAAATCCTATAAAGGAGCGTTTGAAAAGACATTTTAAAGGTGCATATTTATCTCTTTAGAATAATATTAATAGAAAAAACGAATCGTTTTACTTACCAGTGGTAAATTAAACGATTAGTTTTTTTATAGGAATCCGGTGTAGTTCAAAATACTCACTCGAATAGCATCAGAAACCAAAGGTTCGCAGCAGCATCCATCTTCATAATACAAAGCTGTGTATTTATTCTTAAGCCAAGCTAAACTCCGGTCTGCCAGCTTGGCTTGACTCATCAGGGCTCTTATGACTGAGTGGAGGCCTACTGCCCATACCCTGGAAGTAAGGAGATTGAAGATAAATGCTTTGTTTTTCTTATTTCTCTTTCTACGCTTGCCGGGGTTGGTCTGTGGATGGGTGACCATCTTTACATACCGAGACTCCTCCGTGCCTCGGAAAGCATGTTAAGCCGTTGGTCCCAGCTGTCATTCGTGGATCTTTGACAGTCGTTACGGGTCGTCAGAAACCCGAAAGTCTGACAACCTTTGATCTACCCGTGTGGCTGTTATCATTTAGCCACGAGCCCACAATCGCTTATTATATTATAAGCTTAAGCTTTTAATATAAGAATATGAACATCACACTCATAATAATAATATTTACATGCCATACGAGGGCTTTCCTAATAAAGCTTACAAAGTTTTTCCGCAACTTTACAAGTTTACAAAGTTAGTCGTTGCGGCCAACTGCAAGATGCATATCTGTTGCGTTATTTTACGATTGGACGTCGGACTGGTCTCGAGTTCGAACCCAAGATATGCACCTCTGACTTTTCAGACTCATGTGCGTATTACATAATTATTACTTACTTCAAAAACGGTGAAGGAAAACGTGAGGAAACCAGCCATGCCTGAGAGATATTTCTCGACAGCATGTGAAGCCATAGGTCCATGGGCGGGATAAAAACTACATACAGTCATTAACTACACTATAAAGAAGAGAAGACAATCGTTTTTATAGACGTCTTTACATAACGAGATTCCTGTGTGCCTCGGAAAGCACGTTAAGCCGTTGGTCCCGGCTGTCATTCGTAGATCTTTGACAGTCTTTACGGGTAGTCAGAAGCCCGAAAGTCTGACAACCAGTCTTACCAATGGGTATCGTATTACCCAGTTACTAGGTTGTGGAGGTCAGATAGGCAGTCGCTCCATGTAAAATACTGGTATTCAGCTGCATCTGGTTAGACTGGAAGCCAACCCCAATATAGTTGGGAAAAGGCTAGGCAGATTTATTTCTTACTTACTTCTATAATTCTGACAAGCATGCCGATAGAAAATTTGGTGGCAATAATCAAATTATCTGAAGGGTGCGCAAAAGTGTCACATAATTAATCAGTTACAAGTTTTATGTTACAGAGCTGCTACTGAGAAATTCCTAAACGAAAAATAATAAAAAATCTATAATATAGACTTATTGCACGATCCGGGGAACCAACCCAAAGTTAAAACTTACAGGGACACTAAACGCCCATAACGGCATTAAAATTCAATGTCCCGGAAAGGGCTTATTGGTGATTCGCCCGAATTGCCTGAAACGGGCGAATCGACACCTTATATTTTTTTCCTGAGGCGATTCACACGAAGTAAATTTATTTGTAGGCGAATCCACAACTCCAGAAGTCGATACGCCTACAAATAAATTAACTTCGTGCGAATCGCCTCATTTTTTTTTAAGTATCTGTTTGCCCTTTTCGGGAGAGTATATTCGGGCGAATCACCAATAAGTCCCGGAAAGTGTAAAAAGTTTTGAGTTGTAGATGGCTATAAGCGTGCCTGCTTATTTATTCATCAATCAATCAATCTTTAATTACTTATGACTGATGTACTGGAATACATATTATGAAGACATCAATTATCACATTAGACGGTAGGTTATCCGTCAATGATGCATCGATCACAGCTGTGACTGTGGCAAAACTGACAGCAAGACCTTATCTAAGAGCACGGAAAGACCAAGACCTTATCTAAGAGCACGGAAAGACCAAGACCTTATCTAAGAGCATGGAAAGACCAAGACCTTATCTAAGAGCACGGAAAGACCAAGACCTTATCTAAAAGCACGGAAAGACCAAGACCTTATCTAAAAGCACGGAAAGACCAAGACCTTATCTAAGAGCACGGAAAGACCAAGACCTTATCTAAAAGCACGGAAAGACCAAGACCTTATCTAAGAGCACGGAAAGACCAAGACCTTATCTAAAAGCACGGAAAGACCAAGACCTTATCTAAGAGCACGGAAAGACCAAAGAAACGATGAATGCATGGAGTGATAATTAAGGATAAGATAACATAACATCACGCCTAGATAACTCCCGAAGGGTTAGGCAGAGGTCTACTTATAAATCACCCACATTTCGCCAGTTACGTTTAAGTGCCTTGTAATAGGGGGTGATCCTATCGCCATCAACCGGGCACAAATCCAGACTCCAGGCCTGAGAAATTCCTAATGGAAAAATCCAATAACACTTTGCGCGACCTCGGAATTCAACCCAGGATCTCCTGAACAGCAGTAGCGCTTGAGACCAAATAGACCAACGAGGCTGTCGAGCAGAGTAATTAAGGATAATTATGACTAAAAGGGAGTGGCTCCTAAGTTGACGGTGTTCGGCGTATTCAAAATATTTTATTTCACATAAACCTACAAGGGCACTTATGAAACGTCAGAAGCTAGGTGCACGGTTCCAATTTGTCGTTTCCTATGGAGAACAGCCAGCAAGAAACTCCACGGTTACTTTTTTTTAAATAATTTGCTTTTACAATATTTTCAAATAACAGTGTTATTAGCTATGGGAGGACAGTGTAGGTCTTTCAACAAGTACCAGGTACTTAACAGAATAATGATGGTCAACAAATCTACAGTCCACTAAGCCTACAGCATTCTCACATTCACAAAATAGAAAAGAATCTACGAGTATAAAAGATAAATAAATTAATAAAAATATAAACGTATTTTAAACGAAATGACGTGATTGCTATTACAGCTGTAACAAATCTGAATAATTATCATGTCCACAAAAGCCATTAATAAAGGGTTGAAATTAAATTGTAGGTATATAATGTCAAATGTATTAACCTAACATTAAAACCAAAGCAAAATGCAAGTATGCAGTAAATGTCAAGGAAAGTCAATGAATGCTCAACGGGAATAAATCTAAATAAAAAAGCAAGTTGTCCGACTGAAATCACGTCTAATTGAACACTAATTAAATTATGTACAAAAATGCATCATCTAGGCTCCGCCTTATGTCAATGCACTTCCTAATGTAGGTCGCGATCAACTTATTGCATCAAAAATACATATTTCAAAACCATGTACGTACACCGTACATAAGGTTAATAGAGAGATGTATGCGGAAGAAATAGACACGCTGCACCTGCTCCAAATAAATAACGACAAAGGTGGGATATTATGATGAAGAATCCTTACCTATAAGAATAAGCTGGCAACACAAAGTGCACGGTCCTATTATCGCTCAGCGTTCGTCCGTACACGAGTGATATTATGTGAGGGCCGTGCGCACACGTCTCCAAGCCGTGCCGTCTCGCACTGGCAGTCAGTTCTGCTATGTCGCGCGGTTCGAGGAGTTTGCCGCCGAGTCGCATGTCCTTTACGCATTGGAGGTCTATGAAGCTGGAAATAGAAGATTATGGGAATTTTAATCTTAAAATTATTCATTATAAAAAAACTTGTAGTGTCTTGTTTTAGGTTAGGTATGTAAAATAAAACACTGTTTCTATACTGACGCTAGGCATGCTACCGCTAAGACTGCGAGCGCGGCGCATTACCCAGGGTTGCCAGACGAGTGCGAGTGAATTATCATATATCAATATTCGAAAATTATTGTACCAGATGAAAAATAGGATAGGATTTTTAGAAATTTGTGAAATGTGAAAGAAATTAATAAAGTAACCTATTTTTTTCAGTTGCTTTTGAAACCAAAACAGCATTATTTTGAGTTTTTACGCATTGCGCTGAAAGTAAAGCCCCTTTAACAGTTTTTGTGGCAAGTTTGTATCTATTTCTAGTTTTCGTCACATTATTTTTGCTGAATAGTCGTTTCATCACACATCGGAGGAGGGTTGCTAATTATCGTACTTTTGCGTACGATAATACATATTGTATCGTACGAGTACATCGTACCGGTGTCGAAATTATCATACATGTATACGATAATTATCGTACGTCTGGCATCCCTGGCATTGCCCCGCACTCCCTCTACCGTGCAACCCCCACCATAGCACGCATAACTTATTTATTAGACGTCACAACTTTGAATATCAGACCACAGAGATCCATACAGTGACAGTAAAGAATGTTAGTATTCTAATCTTATACTTAAGCCACACACTTAAGTGTGGAATCGGACTGAACACTATCCACGTATTATGTAGTAGGTACTGACAATACGCGCCACGAAAGATGAGACTTGACCGCGCCTCCCGCGCTCTTCCCGCCGCCTCCATGACGCCCCGGCGCAGACCTCATACCGCTAAAGAGACCTACAAATCGTCTGCTGCGCAAGTCAAACCACGTAGTTTGTCAAGTCTCATCTTTAGTGGCACGCACTGTACGTACCAGTAGACGTATGAAGTCCGATCCAGTGACGCAGCATTCAATTCCATTCGATTCATTCTTCATTATACAGCATGCCACTTTTATGACGACATTAGAAACGAACTTTAATTTTTAAAGCTGTCATTAAATCTTCCAATATCTTCCATTAACTTCTTGAACATTAGACTTGATTTTAATGGTTATTTGATGAAGTTAATGAAATCTTTAGCGTTAATGATCCATTACGTAATGGAGTGAATAGAGGCCCTAGTGTGAGTTTCTTTTAACCATCTCGACTTTACGCGTCGACCGCGTTCGGCGCTCCGATTGGCCGTTCACTGATCAAGGCCGACCGGCTGCCAATCGGAGCGCCGAACGCGGTCGATGCGAAAAGTCGAGATAGTTAAAATAAACTCACACTAGGGCCTCTGGGTGTAATACGGTATCGCGTTTTCGTTTTATGAATTCATTAAAATACATTATTTATTGATTTATTTACAACTAGATGCTCCCCGCGGTTGTACCCGCATATTATCGGGGTAAAAGGTATCCTATGTCCTAATCCAAGTCATGGTCTACTCATGTGCCAAATTTCATCCAAATCCGTTCAGGCTTTTTAGCGTGACAAACAAACTCATTTTCGCATTTATAAAATTAGTTAAGATTTTCTAAAACAGCATCATCTTGGAGCAACTTGTACTTAAAGAACTGTAGCCCAGAGGTCATTTGCCGGGATCAAAAATTCAAAACATCGCATTAACAATGAAATTAAAACTAATGACGTGCAAAGAGTATGCGAATTGAAGGAAAGAGAGAACCCTATGTCGGCGAGCGTTTGAAATTTTCAATTTACTATATAGTACACTCACATTTCGCCAGTTATGTTTAGGTCCCGTAATAGGGAGCGAGCCTATTGCCATCAACCGGGCACAAATCTAGACTCCGGGCTGTTACTGAGAAATTCCAGACGAAAGAACACAATAACAGCGGCACGTTGCTTGAAAATATCGAATGGCGTCGTGTTCGACTCATAGATGGATTAAGCCTTATTGTACACCAAAATTATAACAAAGCCTACGCAAATCCCTTAGCTTTTGCGGCTTATTTGTTGATTCGCACGAATTTACTATATTATTTTCTTGAGGCGATTCGCACGACATCAACCGATAAACAACATTATAATAAGTTAGCGTTTATTTGTTGGTTGAATACGAGGCTTTTGGCTACTTTTGTATTTGTGTATTTTATTTAAATTTGCGTTTTGTTTGTGCAGAATTAACATATTTCTTTCTTTAGCTTTTTTCACGAAATTATTTTATTTGTGAGCGAATCGACAACCTCAGAAATACGTATTCGGCAATTGGCACATTTTGAATTTTATGCAGTTAAGATAAGGAAAATGTACACTAAGCCAATAAGCGGCTTTTGCACTTGGAGTTGTTGGTCCGATTTCCGCAGGAAATAAATATAACATTTTTGGCCCATCACCATCATAATCATTTCAGTCGAAAAACGTCCACTGCTGGACATAGGCCTCCCCCAAGCACCTCCACTTCGACCGATTCTGTGCCTCCCGCATCCAGCGGATTCCTGCGGCCTTCACAAGATCATTGGTCCATCTTGTGGGAGGCCTTCCAACGCTAAGTCTTCCGGTACGCGGTCACCACTCCAGAACCTTTCGGCCTCATCGGCCATCTGTTCTCCGAGCAATGTGCCCTGCCCATTGCCTTAGTTCTCCTGCGGATCTCCTGAGGATTTTTTTTTTCTTTCTCATTTGGTTTTAATGATGGTCTGGCAGTTTGAGTATTTTATGCGGCCTATCCAAATGTCCTTTATTTGGTATTGTTCGTCGAGTTGAGCTCCACGATTACTGACAAATGCTTGCACTGACAGGACTCAAATCTGTGTGGTTCTTTTCTCAAAAGACCATTTCAGACACTAATCTACATGGTCCTCATAAGGCCTGACCAAGATTATGTCTGGACTTTAAAAGAGACTGTGACCTCTGAGTTTGTTTCGGTCTTTCTTCTCAGAGTAGTCAGATAGGAAACGCCGAACTCATCTAGCTAATTTTTAATATTTTTTTTTTAAGTAGAAGTGTAAAAGTGATTCCAATATCCTATTTACAGAATAAATAATTTCATTTCATTTCATTTCTTCATTTCTGATTCCATCACGTAGGGAAACTCCAAACATAGCCCTCTCCATTGCCCTTAGGGGGACTTTTAGCCTTCTGATAAGGCCCATTGTGAGCGACCACGTTTCAGTGCCATAGGTCATCACTGGCAACACGCACTGGTCAAAGACTTTCGTCTTGAGACAGAAACTTGCGGTATGTCGGATGAGCAGATATTGCGTAGCTTCCCGAACGCCGGCCAGCCGAGTCGGATTCGACGATTAGAGGTCTCGAAGTATGGCCCACTTAAGGCGCAGATGCGGCCACTTAAGACGCAGATATATGCCTGTGACCTTGAGTGGTTAGCTTGCGTCTTCTGTACTGAGCTCACGCAACGCGTCGTACGTCTAGCCAGAAATAGGACTCCCCATCAACGAGCGCTGTCCCAAATTAGACGCGTTATTAATTTATTATACATAAAAAAAGGTATTTTAATAAAATACGTATATCAATAATTAAATTATCTTTAAAATGGTGAAGGTTTCAGAAAAATATGCTATTCTCAGTTTTTTATCCGCGTTAGACATAATTTTACAAATTGATTTCACTATGTAATATAAACATAATCTAAAATATTCATATATTAAGTTATTAAGAAAATGCTATAATATAACATATTTTTTTCCAAATCATTACTCGTTTAGACGTGATCTTCAGTTTAAAATCATTAAAAGTCGGTTATCGTCGGCTTAAGTTCATGTTTTCCTTTGCTGTTTTTCTTAACTTGTTATCTTACTTATATCTTAGACTAGCTTCTGCCCCCGACTTCGTTTGCGAGTAATGTCGGCCTTCGACTCACAGCGTCGCATGAGTCGCATCCCATCGCCGGCCCGCGCTATTAGGACTGATTAATATTGATACCTCGTTATCGCTTAGCGTTCTTTCTGAGGGATACCTTCTTTTCGCATAATGTTCTTTGTCCTAATATACTTCGGCATAACGATTTTGGCACAATTTGTTTTGGCATAATAATACTTCGGCATAATTTTTTTAGGCATACATTTTATGTTGGCATAATCATCTTAAAGACTAATTTGTTTTGGCATAAATTTGATTCGCATAACGTTAGTAGGCCTAAGAACCGAATTGCTGCAAAACCGACTCCACCTAGTCTTGTTTGTCCTACCCCTAGAGTGTAATTTAAAATCGCAAAGGCGCGTGGGGCCGCCGGAGGCCCGCAGCGCCGGAGCCGTGACAGAAACCCTGCCTGCTGCATGTTGCATGCTCGCTTGAATGCTGCATGCCTGCTTGCATGCTGCATGCTTGCTTGCATGCTGCATGCTTGCTTGCATGCTGCATGCTTGCTTGCATGCTTTAACTTTATGCTTAATAAATGTATGCTTTAGAATATTATGCTTAATCATTATTATGGTTAGAGAAATTATGCTTAAAAAAATTATGCGTAATTATATTATGCGAACATATAATTATGCCAAACAACATTATGCTAAGTTATATTAGGTCTTAAAATTTTATGCAAATGGATAGGGAACCTCTTTCTGACTTTAATATGTTTGCTCTGTCCCCCTTTAGGAACATCATCTTAGCGTGATGTTAAACAGCCTAACTTTTCTCAAGAGTTGTGCTATCAAATCGTAATCCTAACTATAATATTATAAATGCGAAAGTTAGTTTGTTTGAGTAGACCATGACCTGGAGAAGGACAGAATGCCTTTTATGCCGATATTCCCACGGGATCGAGATTTATGCAAAAATATTTTTTCAAATCTTATATATAGTTCCAGAAACAAACAAGCAGGTTTTATGACTAATGAAGCGAATGAACGAACCCAATGAAGTCAAATTTTATGTCAAATTTTTTTGGGCATAGTTATTACTAGAACGGTACCTATACTAGTTTCTTACCCTTCTTCTCCAACGATCCCCGCTTCGTTTTCATGTGCTAAGTTCGCGGTGTACTTCAATGGTATGACTTCCTCAGGATTGTAGGATAAACTCACTTCAGGTTGCGCCATGTTTTCTGATGGGGTTTCTCCTGAAAAACAAAAACCGTTTTGTTTAAGCAAAAACTAAGTAGGTAAACTGCTAAAGTGTCTAAAATAAAATGGAAAAGCTCAGAAATATGGAGTTCTGAAACCAAGCGAGCAGAGCGCTTGCTCGCTTTGGTTTGAGCTGAGCGAGTGTTCCGCCCCACTCCGCTGCTGTTACTACACATTGTACTTACCATGTTGAGCATGCGGCTGATGCGCAGTTCTACACCACGCAAGCAGAGCGCACGCTCGTTCTAGTCTGAGCTGAGCGAGCGTTCCGCCCCACTCCGCTTCTGTTACTACACAGGTTGTGCCGTGATGCATTATCTGAAAAACAACACAATTAACAATATATTAAAGTAATAATGTTCGTTTCTTCTCAATAAATGTGAACAGGCCTTTTCGCTATGGTTGGACAAGTACAGGCCGGTAAAGAATATAATATACAGCAGACAAAAAAAAGTGTAAAATGCGATGTATGAATTTAGCAGGAACTGTGCTTCACGGCTGCGCCAAAAAGGCCCAGTTCAGCAAAAATGCCAGACAACTAAAAGTGCCTGACGCTGGTTTTCAACTGGACCTGCAGTGGGGGGTGACGGATGTAAATCAGTTTTATACTGCAACGTGTAAAACTTACAAATATTTACTCCAACGAATCGCCTTTCGTCTTCATCAGATATGCTATATGACACCATAATATTATGGTTTTGTTATCAGACCAACACTGTCACGTCAAATCAATCGGATTAAAGGAAGTTGGTGAAGAAGCAATCATAAGATTCGACTGTACTTCTATAGACAAATGTGAAACTGTATTAATTAACACATCTAGGTTTCTAAAAATCTAAAATATGTCAAAAAAAATATATATACAATAGACGACGTATATTTAGTAACCTAATCCGCTTAACTGTTCTCAAAGAGTCATAAAGAACCCTGTAAGAAATCGACACGTGTTTCACCTCTCAGCGAGGCATCCTCAGGATGACGATTAACTTGTTGCGGACCCGGACACGATGTGTTGCCACGCCAAGCACCGAACGCTGTGTGTGCTTCACGTGGCAACACGTCGTGTATTTTATAATGGATTTCCGCAAAGTCACGCCTGAGTCATTTAACTATTTTAAATATCTCGTTCAACAATTAAATGACTGGTCAGGACATTTACAAACCGATTATTTAAGCTTTTAGAAATTTGTGGTGAATCGATGAAAATTCTCACCTGTAAAATATGCCTATCCATTCTCTCCCCATTTTGTGGGGCTAGAGGAAACATGGTGACCCCATGATCATGGGGTAGTGGCTGCACAGGACAGTACCCCGTACCTTCGAGCTCGTAAAGCGCTTCATTCTCGAACTCTCCGTTAATTTTCGAGGTCGAATGTGAGAAGACGGGCTCCTCGCATGTTAACATTGCTGCTCTGAGGGAGAAACAAGTGATTAGGTTTTGAAGACATTATAAGGTAGGCAGGTAAGTAAGGCAGGGCCGGCTTTATGCGTGGGCGAACCCAGCGGTCGCCCGGGGTGCCGCTACGCCGGTGGCTGGAGGGCGCTGGCGCATACAGGGCGTTGCGCGCACTAGCTTAACTTAAACACTCTATAAAGAAAAACTGAATTCAGAGTAGTGTGAGTGATTGTTTCAATGGTGTCCTATAGCTTTTTAGAATTATTCCTTGCGTTATCGATTTCCTTTCTTCCATATTCACTTTTCAGTGTTCCTTATAACCCATTACAAATATTCCTGTACCTAGCATAGGTTAGCTTGAGAGTTATCCCTATTTTTCATACATTTCAAAAGCCCTGGAGTTATCCATGGCTTTAGAATTACTTTACGTCTTGGTATAGTTATATAATTGTTTATTTTATTTGACTTTATAAGTCAATTTATTTTACTTTATTGTTGACATAATCTACTCATTACAATGTTTTTTATGAGTTGTATTGCAATATGTGGTTAGCTAGCGATCTCGACAATTGATCATATTATTTTTTGCTTGAACAACCGGCAGCAAGTTTGTCATGCTCCCTTAGATGTCACTGCTTGCGGTAGCGTCGGGGGTCGGGTTGCCTCCTTCCCTCAAATATGGCGAGGGGGGTAATGGCTGATCTTTGCGTTATGCTCGTGAACGGGTGCTGCTTGTGGTGACTGGTCGTCTTACTGATCATGGTTTTGTTATTGTTTTTAGTAATTAACTGTTTATTTATTTTACCTCGATGATCCTATTTCATCATTTTTAACTTCCAGTTACAATTATATATAGCTACATGTAAGCGGGCACACCCTTTATGACTAGAGGCTTTTATTTAGATATTGTTTACGTTTAGTCTTGATTTTTTATTTTTTTCTGCCTGAGTGCAGATCTTGATATTTTTGGTTGGTATATTGGCGTGTGCTAGCTGACATAATTATGGCTATTAATTTATAATTTAAATAATGTTTTGTGTTGCGTAATGTAAACTATTTTGCGAACCAGTAACAGTGGCTGCAGCCTCATTCACGTCAGTCATGGCTTATAGAGGCGCAAAGTCAATGTTAGGGATAGCTAAGACAAGAGAAGCATTATCAGTTCGCTTTAAGGTTTTTGCATGCAGCTAGCTACAAAGGAAGCGAGTTATCAACGTAAAAAATGAAACTATGACGATCAGTAAGGGAAGTTTCCCAAACATGTTGCTGGAAATTTGGTTTTGTTTGAGTATGACATGGTTAACGCAAAATTTCGAGTGAGTAAGAATCTAGTGAGCTGTGTTGCGAATGCGAAGTTATAAAGCCTTTAGGTACAGATAATAACTAGTGAGGTGGGAGAAAGAGGGGCGCACGCGCACTCGGGCGTGGGGCCGTATTATGACGTATTAACTATTATTCCAGTGTGAGTGAGAGACGGTGCTATACAAGGCCGCTAGCACCATCCTTTTTTTGCAGTGGAATAATGGTTGCATTAATACTTCATAATAAGGCCCCTGATGGTTGAAACTAGCAGTATATTAGTGAGCGAACTTGTTATTTCTCTGTTCATGTGTCTTCAGATTTACCAGATATTCATTTATATTGTTGTCGTGTATGTATTGTTTTAACAGCGATCAGATTCAGTAATGATACCAAATCAGAGAGCATTCAGATGCGAGGTCCGGGGTAATAAGGAGAGGTTGGAGGCCAGTTTGGCGGGGGACCCTCATTATCATTGCGGCTATTCAGTGGTTTATATAATAACAGCTGTCGTTTGATCTTAATCATATTGTACCTAGGCTTGATATTTGAGATATAAGTATTTTAGGTTCGAATATTTGTCACTAAAAGGTAAATGGCGACAAGCTGGCAGCACGCCATGCGAAGCTATTAGATTTAAGTAGTTGTTGTTCTTATGTCAGATGTGTTTTCGAAAATGTCAATATTTATATCACTAGTAAAGATAAAATTTTTGTATCTAGACGTAACTTTATATACAGAAAAGGATGTAAACTTTCAAAAATCAACATTCCTAACACTCTGTGAAAGTTAAATAAAGTAAGTATCTTGCATACTTAGTGTGCTTTTCGAGTGTTATTATAATGCTAGGTTCTTTAAGAATTAGAGTTAGTATTTATTTGATTTTAAAGTTTATTATTATGGCAACATTTGAACACGTGCTAGTCCGGCAGTCCATTTTAAAGATGAAGGATGGGGATATTGTTGGCGGCGACGGCGAATGGGATTCTGACTTGAGGACTTGTAGAGTTCGGACGTAAGCCTTCGAGTGTTACTCATGTGTGCTGAATTAAATAATACTTTATTGGTTCTAACACTTTAGTATTCTGGCATAATCCTACAATAGGCTGTTACAGTCAAAAGAACTAAAACAGAAACTTTTTATCATAACATGTCTCTTCAAGACTACGACATTGTAGTGCTCTCAGAGACTTGGCTGAACGGCAGCATCTACGACTCGGAACTATTTGATGACAGATATGTAGTTTACAGGCGAGATCGCGAATCCAGTAGATACAGATCACGTAAAAACGGAGGCGGCGTTTTAATAGCTGTAGCTAGGCACTTAAATTCATGTAGAATGCCACACTTAGAAAGTGAGTGCGAGGATTTATGGATCTCCGTCGATGCGGATTCTCCCGGGACTAAGAAAAACAAGATTTATATCTGTAGCGTCTACCTACCTCCCCCAATAACATATGAAACCATCCTAACTTTCTTAGACTCAGCTCAAGTTGCCCTGGACAAAAACGAACGTACTGTTATTATCGGTGACTTTAATCTTAGTACTATAACGTGGATAAGCAATGAGGAAAGCCAGGAGAGTCACACTATTCCTTGCCCTGTCAGCAACAATGATGTCACTAGATACTTTTTAGATTATATTTCTATGAACGACCTAGGCCAGTGTAATTACCTTACAAACAATAAATCTAGAACATTAGATCTAGTTCTTTGTAATACTACAGTAAAAAACCTGACACGTTGTCACACACATCTGACACAAGAAGATCCATTACACCCACCGCTCGAGTTCGCCATACCCACGGTCAAGGACACAAACTGCCTGCAAACTAAACCGACTACTAAACCTAATTTCTTTAAAGCAGACTACGACAAAATCCTAACTTCCCTTATATCTGTAGACTGGGAAAGTTCGATGGGAGGTAGTTCCTCGGTTGGCGAGATGGTCAATATTTTATATGATATTTTGCACGACGTTATCAAGCAACACGTACCACTGAAAACGGTATGTAGGAAAGAGTATCCGGCATGGTACACGCCCAAGCTTAAGCGACTTTTTAAAGAAAAAAACAAATTTCGCATGAGAATAAAAAGATACAATAATCCCCTTGACGTTATTTCCTTCGAAACACTACGTGCCGACTGTAGCAAGTTAAGAACAACTTGCTACAACAATTATATCGAGAGATTAGAAAATGCGGTTTTAAAAAACCCTAAAATCTTCTGGTCTTTTATTAAAAATAAAAGAAAATCCAGTAGTGCTTACCCCGCAGTTATGTGTTACAATAATAAAACCGCTTCAACTGGCCACGACATATGTAACTTGTTTGCTGAAAACTTTGCAAGTGTCTATAATACTGCAACCACCTCGCAACTATCAAATGTTAACACCAATAATAATTCTCCGACCCTCTGTAAACTAGAACTCAACACTGGTGAAGTATTCCGAGCCTTAACATCTTTAGATGAACAGAAAAGCGTAGGAGACGACGGTATTCCACCAGTGTTCATAAGAAGATGTGCGAAAGCGCTAGCTTTACCCCTCAGTCTTATTTATAATAGGTCTCTTGAAGACGGTATTTTCCCTGACCAATGGAAAAAGGCACTGGTGGTGCCTATTTTCAAAGCAGGAGAAAGGAATTTAGTATCCAATTACAGACCCATTTCCATTTTAATCATCTTTGGCAAAGTTTTTGAGAAGCTCATAACCGAACGTCTTTCATCGCATGTTAAACACCTTCTCACCAGTCACCAACACGGGTTTATCAAATCCAGATCCACGACCACTAATCTCATGTGTTACGTCTCGTCTCTGTCAGAATCTTTAGATAAACGTATTCCTGTTGACACCATATACACTGACTTTAGTAAGGCGTTCGATAAGGTTGATCATTATCTTCTTTTGGCTAAACTCCAGCACTTGGGTGTAGGAGGATCAATGCTAAAGTGGTTTCAGTCTTACCTCAGTGACCGTTCTTCAAAAGTTGTTATGAGTGGCCATCATTCAAAGTCTTTCAAGGCTACATCCGGTGTTCCACAGGGTTCACATTTGGGCCCAATTCTCTTCAATATTTTCATAAACGACATCACGCACTGCTTCAGGCATTCAACATTCTATCTTTTTGCCGATGATATGAAAATAATGAAACCAATGGTGACTGAATTTGACTCTGCCTTGTTGCAGGACGATTTGAACAGGTTGACGAACTGGTGCAAAACGAATAAAATGCTTCTTAACGTCTCAAAGTGTTACTACATGCAATTTAGCCGTAACAAAATTGTCAAACCTAACAATTACACGATTAGCCAACAAAGACTACAACAAGTAGAGGAAATACGCGACTTGGGAGTTACACTAGATAAACAACTTAAATTTGACAAACATATCTTAAACACGTCATCGAAGGGGTTCAAGATCCTTGGATTTATCTTACGTAACAGCAAAGATTTTAAAAAGGCATCTACCAGAATAAAATTATTTAACACACTGGTTCGGCCAATACTCGAATATGGCAGCCAGATTTGGAATCCTCACTACGACATATACACCAAACACCTGGAAAGTGTCCAAAGGCGTTTCCTTTATCACCTATGTTACAAAGATCGTTTAGCCAAAAAAGTTATCAGTTACAAGGACAGATTAAGACACCACAAAATGGTCACACTTGCAGACAGACGAAAAACAGCCGACCTGATACTACTGCACAAAGTATTCAATGGAGTCATAGACTGCAGCGAATTACTAGGCAAGCTACATATAAACGCGCCGTTTCGTCTGCCGCGAAAAAGCAGCTACAATTTCTTTTACGTCCCAGGATCCAAAACTAATCTGGGACATTTCGCCGTTCTCCCGAGACTCTGTAGGCAATACAATGAATTGTCAAAGCGTTTTAACCTGGATATAACCCTCCCCATCTCAAAATACAAAACTATTTTATCCACCGCAAAATAACTAAATATTCCTTCCAATACCTAGTCAATAAATGTAAAATAATAATTATTAAATAAACTAAAAAAATGTAATAATAATAATAATATGAATGCCCAATCTTGCATGTTAATATAATTTAATCTTTTAATTTTTATCTCTTATTCTTTCAATTTTTATTTTTATGTTGTCTACACCTAGTTATATGTGCATGCTGTGGTCTCCTGTAATTGAAGGAGCACACGTAAAAGAACCGTGTAATATTATGATCTATATTGTGTATGTGTATCCTTTGTTGGAGATCCAAAAAAAATAAATAAATAAATAAATAAATAAATAAAGCGAATGGTTCCTTTTCACATAAATTAATACCTTTTTTTGATAAAAAGGACTATCCTTTCATTTTGGGTTTTGTTATTAGAAGTAAATATAATAATAATTTTATCCATCCAATACAGGAGGATTAATTATGAACACCACGCGACCAGCAATCCAATTTATTCTCAAAGTGGGTAACGTTGCAAATAGATGTCAAATATTTCGCTGTTTGAATTAAATTGGCAATATGGTATGGGAATATGAAATGTGGCTAATTAGTGAATTAGAATGTTAATAATGAATTGCAATTATAACACTGAATTTGATATTGTAACCGTTTTAGGTGTAAAAAAGGCATCTGGCTTTCTAAATATTTTTTTTACATCATAAATATAATATTCATCTAACACTAATATATATAAATTATGTACAAGTACACAAAGGTAAAGAAATATATATATACGAGTATATATAAAAAATAAAGGAAGAACTCATTGGGCATCAAAAAATTCGCATCGCTGTCAGTGGGAGAAGTGCCCAAAAGGCTGGCAGCATTGCCACGTTGGATGGCAATGCTGATTCTTTGACCTACAAATTGGCCAGCCCTCTGGTCACGTGACGATTCGACCAACCGCTTGGCGATATCCCGAAATACTCGATGAGCACTCAGACCCCACGGCCCTAGTGTTTCAACCCCAAAAAGAATATTTAGTTTTTTACAACTAAATATTCGGTGTAATGATATTAATTATTGCTTTTCATAATCAATATTTTAGTTCACTAGTCGGCCATATTTCTTATTTCCATACAGTGATATCGCTAAACTAAATAAAACAGAGACATTATGACAGCTATTTGCGACGTTGTCCACTTTCTGTATAAACGCTCTTAAATCCCAGTCAACATTGGACCTACCTAAAAGAGGAAGCATACCAGCCATGTTGCAGTAAATGCTACTAATGTTTTGTGTAATTACTTTCAAAGTTTTACCAGTAGATCAGATTATAGATATGTCGGAAATACGTTACTGAGTTGACTGATCGGGATGCCAGCGCCGCTTGGCCGCTCGGACCAGCCGGAGCTAAGCAGAGTTCATCGGTGGCGGTCAAGCAGTGAACACGTTACTGTACGAACTGTCGCGCATTCCGTGAATAATAGTTATGTCGTGTACCCACAGTGTGTGAATAGCTAGTGTGATTAATTTGATAGTTAATTATAATTTGATCTGAACTGTAAACGGTATTTCTATTGCGCAATAACCAACACTACCCAAAGTATGCCCACAATAGTTAAAATAATGGCTGATAATAATGAGAGAAACATACCATTCTCCGTCAGATATACTCGTAAATATATATCTATTTATCAATGCTGCAGGTTTTGGAATTGCATCGCCAAAACTGGCGTGACATTAGCCACGGATATAACGTCAACATCAGTAGATATATCTCTATTTATGTTATCGAATTTAAGATTAAGACAGCTGTAAATCTAAAGATGTTTAAGAAAAAAAAAATGTTATGTGCAAATAGAATTATACCGGATGTTGAGAATATTTGAAGTTGTGAGACTGTGTTAATGATGTAGACGTCCATAGCTTGAGTTTCTGGCGATTTTGTGGCGTTACGCGGCAGTCATGAAAGTGACACACGTGTTTGACGTTACAGTGTCAAAAAACGGTCTTCATAATATGGACGGCTGTCATTTTGGGGCGTTATGTGATGGCATCGCTTTCATAGGAGAAAAAACACAAAAGATTTTTAACTCCAACCAAAAATATCACCTCAAGAAATCTCCAAATATAGGTGCGTTGCTCCTCGCCAACGCGTAGTGGTGTTGGTGGAAGCTCGCTATATGGTCCATGACGGCTTGGGTTCTGTACACCTTCTCCAGGTTGATGAGACCTTCGGGGCCGACGCGACGCCAGCCTGGTGCCTGCTCGCCTTCCTCGTCGAATGATGCTATGTACTGCAAATTGAAAGTGAAACTTGATTTGTTTAAAATATAGTCAATTGATTCAGGCGTGACCTTGCGGAAATCCATTATAAAATCAAAAGACGTAGATATATTTAGTGACCTATTCCACTTAACTATTCCTAAAGAGTCATAAAAAAACACTGTAAGAAATCGACACGTGTTTCACCTCTCAACGAGGCATCCTCAGGATGACGATTGACTTGTCGCGAATCCGAACACGGCGTGTTGCCACGCCGAGCGCCGGACGCAGAGTGAGCCACACCGCCCGGTAACGTGTCTATTTCTTACAGGGTTTTTTATGACTCTTTAGGAATAATTAAGCGGAATAGGTTACTAAATATATCTACGTCTATTGTATTTTTTGTTTAAAATAATAATATGTCGAGATTATCTTTGAAAAAAGATGGTTGTAAGAAAAGTCAAAGATTGGTAGAAGAAAGAAATAGCTATAGATATGGGGGGCACATCACATCAATCTGCCTTGCCTTTTTCCAACTATGTTAAGGTCGGCTTTCAGTCCAACCAAATGCAGCTGAATACTAGTATTTTATTTGTAGCAACTGCCTATCTGACATCTACAACCCAGTAACTGGGTAATACGATACCCCTTGGTAAGACTGGTTGTCCGATTTTCGGGCTTCAGACGGCCCGTATCGACTGTCAAAGATCCACGAATGACAGCTGGGACCACTGGCTTAACGTGCTTTCCGAGGCAAGGAGGAGTCTCGCTATGTAAAGACGGTCACCCATCCACGGACCAACCCCGGCAAGCGTAGCTTAACCTGATGGATCGACCCATTACTTTGTAAAGTATTATTATTTGAATTATTTTAAGTGTGAGGACTATGTGGACTCTTTTTGCTTTATTTTTTTTTTCTCAGTTATCTTTCGTGATGGTCTGGCAGTTTGAGTAATTTATGCGGCCTACCCAAATGTCCTTTCTTTGGTATTTTTCGTCGACACTTTGAGCTCCTTAAGTTCTGAGTTGAGCTGCACGATTACTGGACGGAGACGGAGACTGGACAAATCTGTGTGGCTCTTTCCTCAAAAGACCACTTCAGACACTATAATCTACTTGGTCCTCATATTGACCTGACCAAGATTATGTCTGGACTTTAAAAGAGACTGCGACCTCTGAGTTTCTTTCGGCCTTTCTTCTCAGAGTAGTCAGATAGGAAACGCCTACCTCATCTAGATTATTTTGAATTTTTTTTTAATATGACGTCTAAAAGTGATTCTGATAACCTATTTACAGAATAAACAATTTAATTTAATTTCATTTCATGCGGCTGTTATTACTTAGCCCCATTGATACGATGCAAGTTTCTTGCCTGTGGCAAACAATAAAATTGAAGCAACAAATTACTGAAAGTTTTAATGTTGCTTCAACCAGCGTCACGCCACAGGCGGTTAAGGAGGGAACAGGGCGTGCGATTCTCCATACAAATGTATTCTCCTTTTTTCTTCCTGAATAATATCTCAAGAGCAATAATTTTTTTCTTCATAAAATCAAGGTCTGCTGTAGTCACGTCCCTGTTATTTCCTTTTTTTCAGCAACTTTTCGGTAAAGAAAATATGACCGTCCAAAAATTACAATAATGCCCCATTTTCACCGCCGTGATTAGAGGAGTACCAGACAAATTAGAAAAGTTTTTAACATAAATGAAAATGATAGGAACCTAGACGTACTCTTTCTTAAAATGTGAATGTAAAAAATAATAGAATCGGTTCAGTTTTTGAGGAGAAAAAAGGAGAAAACGTCGAATTCGTCATTTTTTTTGGTGATATTATTGGTCTGAGCTGTAGCTATCCCTATCGCACTCTACGGGGGCAGACTTGAGGTAAGAAGACGGCAATAGTTTCTTCAAATACCTATTTTTCAAATTCCTCCCAGCCCCTGTTCCCTCTTAAATCCCACCTTATAAATCAGGCTTCATGCGAACCTTTCACACGCTGAATTATGTTATGCTTGCCACGGTGAGTTACTTTCAACGTTGATATGGGTAACTATTTTTGACACATCCTTCGGTGCGTTTTAGGGTAGATTGGTAGGGTAAGTTAGAGAATAGTGGTGGCCCAGTGGTAACGACCGCGAGTTACGAGTTGTAGGTCGAAGGTTCGAACCCGACAGACTCAAAACGGTGAAGGAAAACATCGCGAGGAAACCGGCATGTCTTAGAACCAAAAATTCGAAGACATAATGACATCTACCAACCCGCGCTGGACCCGCGTGATGGATTACGGCCCACTCCCTCTCATTAAGAGGAGGACTGTGTCCCTGCAGAAAAACATGATAGGCTGTTTATGACGATCTTGTTCAATATCTGTCCCTCCCGATACAGCTTACTAGATATTTAACCTAACAATAGAGTATTGCTGTAACTTACGGTATTGTCAAGAAAATGGGCTGTGAAAATTTCTGATGACAATAGTTTCATGAAAAACCCATCAGTCGCATTTGAGATTGGAAACCGATCAAGTTGAAAAAAATCCTCTCAGTTTCATGGGTCCAAGAGGCTGGTTTTCCAGAAGTCGTATATTAATTACTAGGGATTATAGCCATCAAAATAAGCTTGATATAGCAGTGGCACTGATGCACTGATGATCTTGCAAAAGCCGCAGGAATCCGCTGGATGCGGGAGGCACAGAATCGGTCGAAGTGGCGGTGCTCGGGGGAGGCCTATGTCCAGCAGTGGACGTCTTTCGGCTGAAATGATGATGATGATGAGCAGTGGCACAACTTACCACTTGTTTATTCGAGTCTGTGAGCCTGGAGTCTCGCTTGCAACTGTCTCTTAGGGGGCTAGTAGTCGTGCTCTGGTCCATTCGTTTACTGCTTTCTCTTCTTGTGTCCCGCTTTAATGATCCTCTAGGGAAAGAGAGAGAAGATATAAAAACGTGGTGTTAAAATAATGGGGTACATTCAGATGTGATCTTTTAGTGTGAGCTGCATAAATAATTTAGGGTGAGTTGTGATAAGAAACTGTGTGTCTAGTTAGATATGAAACACAATTTTTAAATAAAATATTTTTCATGTTAAATTTTTGACAAGAATGATATTTAGCATAGGATTTCAGCATTATGCTGAGCGATGGCCGTTTTGCGTGGATGTGACGCATGTTTGTTCCCAACTTGTTTTTTTTTGTGTACTTTCTTTGTTGTGTTTGTGTACTTTCTTTGCGTCATGTTTACCGCAAATAAACGTATTTTCTTTCTTTTTCTTTTACTACTTTAGGGGTATGAGAAACAGGGTTTAAAGTTCACTCATCCTCATTAGAAAAGGAAGGATTCTCCGACCAGACGAGTGTTGTGTCTGGCGGGCAACTGCCCGATGCTTGGTGTCGGATAGTCATATACAACGTGTAACGTTAAATGCGCAAAACCTCAGACGCCCCATCTGATTTTTTATTCAATTAACCTATTTCAGAGATTAAAAAAATTGTAAAGGTTTTATGTGCTGTTTTAGTTTTACTGGTAATTCTGATCGTTTCTTGGGTCTGCGACGACGCTCTTGTCTTATTCATGGTACTGTATGGAAGATTCGTATTTGCATTGAAATAAAAGCTATTATTATCCCGCCTATGAGAAAATTTAAATTGGTCGATTTGTGTTTGTTTACCTATTTTGGCGGGTTTGCGCATGTGATGGCTTGACCTATTAATAAATAGACACGGCAACGTTTTTAATGAAGATTTTTTGAAAAATGTGATCTATATTAAAAAGTGGTTCAATTGATTCTGCTCGTTATTCTGATCAAACTATTTTCAGGTTTTGCGCATTTAACGTTACACGTTTTATATGTCGTTCGCGCGGTAAACTCTAATTGCGCGATGAAGGATTTATGTGACGTCAGGATTTTGTCTCACGTTAGGTCTTTGATGCGTAGTTTGCATGTGGCGATGTAGTTGCCGCCACACTACCAATCGAACCTAATATTTGTTTAGACAATGTGTATATTTTTATTAAATTTTTCTCCTTCCATAGTTTCGTATTTCGGAACTTGGATCTTAACTCTTTCTTTCACGTGGGTTTTATGATTCATAGCGATTGATTTACTATGTATTGTGTCTGCCTCAAGTTAAAGGCTAAATGCTGATGCGCTGATGGGGCCGCCGCGTTACTGTTGTACCTGGGGCATGCTTGCCGAAGCTAGCGTCGACTGTTTATATGTAACTATGCGTATGCGGAGCGCGTCTCTGGTGCGCAGGGTGTGCGGCAGTCCCAACAACGTGCTGATGATGATAGCGGACTGGTGAGATTGTTTAAACATTAGACGCTGCAGTGACTTGCACGTCACCTACAGTCGTCGGTCACTAAAGGTACCATTCCGTACCCGACCGCAGGCGACGTGTCGCCGCGACACGACTGGTTTCTGTGAATTTCTACGAAATATCTTCCGTAGCTAGCGACACGTCGTTTAGCTCCCTTCAAAATGGTTGAGCTGAATGGTGCTGATCCACGCGTCATGTTCGTGAACGGGCGCCGTCAGTTGGGACTGGTCACCTCTTAGCTGCCATGGCTTATTTTAAATGTTTTGAATGGTTCTTTTTTTATCTTTTTATTACGGACGCTTTTACAAACGTGCACGTCTTTCTACATTGTTCTCAATGTATAATTTCAACATGAATGATGTAACCAATATTTTGTATCAAATTTTTGATTTAAAAGAGTGTCCGTGGAGTTTCTTGCCCGTTCTTCTCCATAGGTACTAGTACGCTTTGGAATGGGCAACTAGCTTCATATTTCTGACTGACCGACTTCTTGATAATTCAAAAGTGCCTGTAAATGGTTTAATTGAAATAAATGCTTTGAGTTTGAGTCGTTTGCAGTTACGGGCGAGCGACAGACGACACGTGTAGCCAGACCGCAGACCACTAGTGCCGCCAACGCTCGAGCGATAACACGTTTTTCTATCTTCTATCTACCGACTGGAATACGGGCTGCTGCCGCCTGCGGTCGGGTTTGGAATCATGACTGTAGCGACATGACGCGGCAACATGTCGCCTGCAGTTGTCGCCTGCGGTTGGGTACGGGATGGTACCTTAATGTGTAAGTGTTGATAGTGCGGTGGTTTTTGTAATGTAATGTAATGTTATTGTATTGTCTTTTGTGTGAATAATGTATAAAATATTCCGTATGAGACATTAAATATATAGTCACGTACTCTTATACTAACTACTAATTATTATTTATTATAATAATTAGTAGTTAGTATAAGAGTACGTAGGTATGTTACGTACCAAAAGATCTCTTGTTCTTACCTGTCATCTTTGAGGGAGTCCCTCTTGAACTCTCTCCTGTGTGTAGGCGTGGCTCCCACTGAGTGACTGCCCGTTAGAGACGGAGAGGCCGCCAGGATTTCTCTGAGAAAGAAATACACGTTATAATATTTTGTACACAAGTAACAAACTATTACGGGTTGCATAAAAACATACAATTTTATAAATATAAATAATTTCATAAAATTTTATAAACAGTCAGTTCAGTTCTGTGATTGATGAAGGAATGCGCAATTTGTCAAAAGCGCGTTGTAAGTGTACCTATTCTCAAATACGTCTTTGACTTGATTAAAACCACAAACTGGTGCAATACAACATGTCGGTGTAGTCACAGATTTGTACAGATGGGACACTCCGCAAAATCATTTAAATAATAAGCGACTCTTGCTACTACACAACAAAGTGTAATTCAGGTCGCACAGCGCTAATCACCTACAGTTATATTCACCTAGAAGTTACCTCTTTTTCTATCGCGTGACTCTTATATCTTCTGACTACGTTACTCTGACTGAATTGGTCCAGCAAGACGAGCCTGCCACGTATCTACTTGTAGCTTCATACCTAAAATGCGAAGTGTCAAATCTGTATTCATCTGTGGTATAATATAGATTTACTGTAGAACATGTAGCTACACGTACTGCGGTCGCGATTGTGTGGCCGGCTAGATTATGAGGTCGTAAGTCGAGAGACCAGACTTTTGCGGTTCTCATTAAATAAATGTTAACGAGTTTCACGCAAGTGCGAAAACAAAATCTTTCCAGGATTGCGGTATAAGATGGTAAAGTAACTTTTTCTTTGTGTAACAGCTTTCCTCTCTCTTGCCTGCAATCTGTGGAAGATATTTCGTGAAAAGGGACGGAAGTGTGTAACAGGAAGCCGCGCGCTATTTGATTTGACCAATGACCGCGTGCGGTTCTAGGGTTGGCCGTCAGATGGTACCATAGGTTGGTACTGTCAGCCAAGATAACAGATGTTACACATCTTAAGCGACTACTGTAAGGCTCGCTGGTTTTGTTCGTTTATTCAAGAGCAACATAACATAATGACTCGTGTATAATCTCCGATAGGTAAGGCAGGGGTGTGGGTGTAATAGTACACCCACATTTCATGTAAAAAGGGGTCGAGCCTATTGCCATCAGCAGAAATCCGGACTCCGCTACTGAGAAATTCCTTATGAAGACCCCAATAACACTTTATCCAACTCGTTACTCGAATCCAGGACCTCATTCTCAACAGTCGCGCATGTGATGACTAGACAATGACTTTTTTTGTGCCTATGATCTTAGTTAAGTTTATTATTGGGTATTTTTATTAATTAACTAATTAGTTATAAGTTGTTGGTCGAAATAAACGACATTTATTATTAAAAAACACATCTCGAACACTAATCTACATGGTCCTCACATGATCTGACCAAGATTATGTCTTGACTTTAAAAGCGACTGTGACCTCTGGGTTTTTTTGGTGTGTCTTTTCAAAGAAGTTGGATAGGAAATACCAACCATGTATGGTTTTAAAACATAATTTATTCTTGACGTGTAAAAGTGTTTTTTTTTGCATATGTATCATATCTACCATTCTTCAAAACCTACGCTCATATCTTCTCTTCTTCTTCGCTTCAAACAAGGGACCCTTATAGTTTCGCCATGTCCGCCAATCTGTCCTCGGCTTAGTTCAGAGACTGTTATTACTAGAAAGCTGTAATTTGGCATTAATCACGCCGACAAAGTGGTAAAATAAAAACAAGAAAAAAAAAATTGGGTACCTCCCCTACGCGTTTAGGGGGGATGTTTTTTTTTCGTCTATCCCATGGTGTGGGGTGTCGTTGGAAAGGTCGTTCAAAATATTGTGTTCGTGTGAAAACTATTTTTCAATTCAGGAATCCGTTTGCGAAATATTAAGCTTTAAAGTGCTAATTTCTTTTAGAGTCATGTGTCCCCCCTACCAGCTAAATGGTTGTGCTTGGATTTGTAAAAAAAATCACAGCAGTAGTATATATAACGAAGTTATAAGGAAAACTATCACAGCTAAGTAGGCTTTACAGGTTAACGAGTAATAATCGACCAACTTAATTTTGCAGTTTGAAAAACATGTTCTGCAATACATTCCGTATGGAAGAACATGTTTTTCAACTACAATGTTAAGTTTGTTCTTGGGATAAGATTATTTGATCCCTGCTACGGAATCCTTCAATGTGTGTGTGGTCCGACACGCACTTGGCCGGTTTTTTTAAAATATTGTTGACGTGTAATGTCATACAAAACTACTTACAGAAATAATATAATTTATCGAGTATCGTATTCGAGACTGTACTAGTGTTGATAGACGCTGTTGATGCCGAGTACTCGCCCATTTATAAGACCAATTAAACCCAAGCAAAAGAGATCGCAATAACAACGTTACTCGTAGTCAAGTATTTTTCGAGTACACGTTGAACTCGTTTCGGGTACTCGCGTAATTAAAAAACAACACGTCGAGTCAACCAATGAAGCGAAAACGTAGAGATGATTGTTATTTTTATAGAGTTAATAATACCAAACATATAATGTTTTCTTGAAAAATAATACTATTTCTCAGAATTGAATAAAGAGCATTATTATAATAGCCTGAATGTTTACTGGACCACTTTAAAATACTAGGTTTAAGGTTCAATCAGTCCTCAATGTGATTCGTGTTTTTTGACGAATCGTCTTTTTTCACAATTAGTTTTTTTTTTTTACTGCGGAAATTCTTTTTAAATGGCTGAGATCACACGCATCACGAATCGTGAAAAATTACGGACATGTCTTAAATCACGTATCGTGTTTTAAAAATCCCGTTCGTCAAAAAACATTAATCGTGATTTTTTTGTGACAGATCCGCTGAAGCGCTCGTCCAAGACTGAACTCTGAATTACGAATCAAGTGTGATTCGGATATTTTGACGAATCGCGAAAAAACGCGTTTCCATGTGCAATGCGAACGTGCATCCGTCATGACGTATCGTTTTTTTTAGGAATCGTCCATGACGGGTCCTGTGTGAGATGAGATGAACTGTAAATTAACCTACTCACTGCCTATCGGACCTCCACAAGCCAGAGGCCGTATTATGACGTATTAATGCCACCATTATTCCAGTGTGAGTGAGAGACGCAGCTATACAAGGCCGCTAGCTCCATCCTTTTTTCGCAGTGAAATAATGATGGCATTAATACTTCATAATAAAGCCCCTGGTCCTGGTTAACACAACTCTTTGGTAAAATTGGTTGTCACAATCGAGGTTCTGACAACCCGTAACGACTGTCAGGATCATTAGTAATGGATGCTCACCCATCCACAGACCGAGCGTGCCGAGCTAAGCTTCACCTTGACCAATCGAACCAAGCCCCTGCTATCGCAAATAGTCCCCTTCTCTGTTTAAATAGAGGACATTGCTTGCAGTGTCAAAATTACAAACAGATACTAAGGTATTATCATCTCTGTACAAATATTTAATCTGTATGTCAAAAATACTTTCAGTTTTTCAGCGTATAAAAGGTACTTCAATGAATGGACGTAACCAAGCGAATTTTGTTAATAATCCATTTCTGATTATATTGCTCTGACCGCAAAAAATACGTATGCTTTTCATAACAATATTTATTTTTAAGTACTTATTGGATTTCGGTTTATTTTTTATTTACAATTGAAAATTATCGGAGGAGTTCGCGGCTAAGTAATAACAGTCGCACGGGTCGATCCATTGGGTTAAGCTACGCTTGCCGGGGTTGGTCCGTGGATGGGTGACCATCTTTACATATCGAGACTCCTCCGTGCCTCGGAAAGCACGTTAAGCCATTGGTCCCGGCTGTCATTCGTGGATCTTTGACAGTCGTTACGGGTCGTCAGAAGCCCGAAAGTCTGACAACCAGTCTTACCAAGGGGTATCGTATTACCCAGTTACTGGGTTGTGGGGGTCAGAATAAGGAGTCGCTAAATGTAAAATACTGGTATTCAGCTGCATCCGGTTAGACTGGAAGTCAATCCCAACATAGTTGGTAAAAGGCTAGGCAGATTGATTGATGTTTAAGTTGGCCTATGTAATAGGGGTCGAGTCTATTATTAAGCGCCAATTCTTCTTCCTAGCTAAAGCACTAGGAACTGGTGAAGGGGGGCGTTTTGGGGGATTGTCTTATGTAATTTTAACGCGCAAAAAGTGCTGATTCTCAGCTTAATTTTACAACCAGACAACCAGTCTTACTTTAAAGGTCGTGACGTGTCTGGCGGGCAACTGCTCAATGGCTGAAGTCGGGAGCTTGTATATATGTCGATCTCGCGGTAAACTCTAATTGCGCGATGCAGGATTTGGACAATGGCTTAACGTGCTTTCCAAAGCACTGAGGAGTCTAGGTATGTAAAGATGATCACTCATCCACGGACCAACCCCGGCAAGCGTCGCTAATCTGATGGATCAACCCGTGCGGCTGTTATTACTTAAACATAACTGACCAAAAATCGTTGTACTCATGCATACCTGACACCTAACGTTCAGCAGGTGAAAACCAATGTTTTAGTAAATGGGGCGGAATTGGATCTTGTGGACACCACTGTGTTCTTAGGTATTACCTTGGATTCGAAGCTTCAGTGGGGCCCTCATATAACCAAATTGTCGAAGCGGCTAAGCTCTGCAGCCTACGCGGTCTATAAAATCCGTCATTTGACTGGTGTAGAAACAGCTCGATTAGTATATTTTAGTTATTTCCATAGTGTAATGTCATACGGCATTTTGTTGTGGGGAAATGCAGCCGACATTCAGACTATATTTGTGCTG
Source organism: Xanthia icteritia (assembly GCA_949128155.2). Lineage (NCBI taxonomy): Eukaryota > Metazoa > Arthropoda > Insecta > Lepidoptera > Noctuidae > Xanthia > Xanthia icteritia. The sequence goes on along the minus strand of OY855862.1, from coordinate 3,133,204 downwards.
CAGAAGCGAGCCATTCGAGCAATTTATAACCTAAGTTGTAGGCATTCACTGAGGGATAAATTTAAGGAAATAAACATCATGACAGTCGCATCTCAATATGTATTTGAGAACCTGATTTATGTAAAAAAGAATATTAATTTATATTCGAAACACAGCGACATTCATAGCATAAATACTAGAAACAAAGATTTACTTGTCTTATTGTGCTCAGGACTAGGCTCCAAAAAATTAGTAATTCATTTAAGTGCCAAAGTATACGTTTTTACAACAAACTCCCAAGCCATGTTAAAGAACTGAGCCTCAATAAATTTAAATCATTTATTAAACACAAACTATGTCAAAAAGGTTTCTATAAAATTAAAGATTACTTAGACGACAAAAAGGCTTGGGACTAGCTCCACACTACTCCATACTAATTTAACTGTTTAGTTCATTTTATTTGACTGTATAAGTCAATTTATTTCAATTTTGTTTTCATTTTTTCCTGACGTAATCTACTCTTTACACAGTTTTTATTTTTTATCTTTATGAGATGTATTGTAATATATGGTCAGCTAGCGACCTCGAAAATTGATCATACTAATCTTGTCTGAGCAACCGGCAGCAAGTTCGTCATGCTCCCTCAGATGTCACTGCTTGCGGTAGCGTCGGGGGTCGGGTTGCCTCCTTCCCTCAAATATGGCGAGGGGGGTAATGGCTGATCTTTGCGTTATGCTCGTGAACGGGTGCTGCTTGTGGTGACTGGTCGTCTTGCTGACCATGGTTTTTGTTGTTGTTATTAGTAATTAACTGTTTATTTATTTTACTTCGATTGTTAGCTAGTTCTCTAGTTTATCATTTGTGATTTCCGAGTTACAGCTTTAATTGCTATGTGTAAACGGGCACGCCCTTTATGTCTGGAGGCTTTCATTCGGGTATTAAGTTCTTTTTACTTTTTTGTTGTTGGTATATTGGCGTGTGCTAGGTGACATATAGAAAATAATTTAATTTAATGTTTTGTGTTGCGTAAAGTAAATTATTTTGCATAAGTACTATTATATAGAATCAGGTTTTTCTAACTATTCAGACAGCTGTGCTGCTGGGGAGTAACAAACATTACGTGTATATTCCTTGAAGGATTAGGGGGAGGAGGGATTGGATTTGAGGGGGTAGGAGGATTTAAATACTATAGAAAACTTACCTTAATTCTCTAAGAAAGGCTCCAAAAAAAGGTATAAGCCGGCATTCGGGCATGGCCAGCGCTCTGCCCAACGCCCGCTCATACTCAGCCGATAAAAGTGCAGCCGATAGAAAGTCCAACGCTGGTAGCGACTCATCTGATATACTGAACCAGAAGGATTTTAGTTTGTTTGACCTGCAAAGAAAGAAAAATGAAAGTTTATAAATAAGATCGGCATGTATTTAATCGTACTACAAATAATTCCCATTTTGACGTCAATATTCATACTCAATATTGCACACCGGGTGCATTAACATCATAAATGCTTAAATTGGTCAAATAAGTTTTTGATTACAAATGATGCGTCTACATCTGGTGCAGCAATATCATAAATGTAACTCCTAAAATGACCCCTTGAGAGCGTAAATGTCGTTGTGGTTTTTGTAAGCGCTAGTGCGAGATCGTCCTAATTGGTCAGTTGCGCGCGGCCCCCCGCTAAAAGGTTTTGACTGTATGAGCAACAACGTCATAAAGGAAAGTTTGAGAAAATAATGTCACAAATTAACAGTTCTAACTGAAATGACAATAACATTTTTTACAATTATGTCAGTATTGTCCCAGAAATGTACTAAACATAACCTGTAAACCGCTGTCATTATTTATTTTTAATGAAGTGTAAATTTAATTTTATTCCACTGTAATTATAAATTATAGGTGTTTATATGGTATTAACAAAATGTAATATGGTTTATTCTTATTTTTAGCTAAAATGTTTAATCAGAAACGCTAAGAAGATAGGAAAACCCTTTAAAGTAAAATAATCGTTACATATTCTAAAACAAAGTCCCCCACGGCGTCTGTCTGAACGCGATAAACTCAAAAACTACCAATAGATTTTCAAACGGTTTTCACCAATGGACAGAGTGATTCATGAGGAAGGTTTTAATGTATCATTCTTTCATTTCATTATCATTTTAATGTGTAATATAATAACGGGTTCAGGATGTTGATGGGGCTGCCCCGTTTCTGCAGTGTATCAGGTATGTTTGCACAAGCACACATCGACGGCTTCCACGCCATCGTCAGTTAGAAATCTGCCTCTTTGCTTTGCAGAGTGCGGGTAAGCTCCAACTCCATCCTGAAGACCATAGCAGGGAGGTACGATTCTCCTTTGTTAGGTGATGTTGTTCGAAGATGCACTCGAACAATAGCCTTGTCTCCAAATAGTTTACTAACATAGATACAAGTTATCTTTTGTTTACTAACCCATATGGATGTTGCTTATCCGAAATAAAGATTATTTTATTAAGTGTTTGTGACGATTATTAATAATAATAATAATTGCAATGAAAACGGCTACGCTCGGAAATGCAGAGTAGCTCTGCTAGTAACCCTCCCCCATCCCAGACTGTCGTGCATGCGCCCGCCGAAGTTCCACCGCGGGCAAACCAACATGATGAGGAGGCGGACACCAGGGCTATATCTGCAGATAACCTATGCAATGTGGAATTAAGGAGCGTACTGGAGGATGCGATCCGTGAGTACCGGTTCACATCACCTGACCTTAGACCACGGCTACCCCGTTTACCCATGAATAAAAGAAACAGATTACTGGTGTGTGCCCTGGATGCGCTGTTACCAAATTTTATCGAAAGCAGCGCAGACCTTTGTGATACACACTCAATCTTGTCTTGCATGTCGTATAGCTCGTGTCAAATTTCCAAACACTGAACGAGCTATACGGCCGAAACCTGTCGCACCAGCCTGGCAGTGCAGGATTGAGCGTCGTATTAATGAGGCCAGGGTACTCATCGGGAAGCTTATCTGCTTAAGGGAGGGCAACACACGCCCAAGGGTGATGCGCTTTGTGAGACGGGCGTTCTCAGGAACTAGTATTAGTCCTCGAGAATATGTTTCCTGTGTCACAGAGCGCATCAACTTCCTGAAGCAGAAAGTTTATGCATGGGCAAACCGTATCCGTCGGTATAGGCGAAGAGTGGATCGGTACACTCAGAACCGCATGTTCCAGAGCGATGAAAGGTGGGTATACAGAGCATGGGAGCGGCCCATTCCCAATCAAGGTGTGACTGACGCGCGCCCGCCAGATAATGATGCCATGAGTGCTTTTTGGCGAAGCATTTGGTCGGTGCCCGTCAGTCACACTGAAGGTGATTGGATGCGTGTTGTTGAGCGGGCGTGTGATTTAATACCAGACATGGAGGCTATTTGCATTAGTCCTCTGGATGTGGCCCGTGCAGTCCGTCCGTTGCCTAACTGGAAATCTCCAGGACCGGACGGACTGCACAATTTCTGGATTAAATGGCTACAAAGGTCACACGCCTGCTTAGCCTCGCAATTCCAGTCATCTGTAGAGACTGGGTCACTACCACTATTCTTCACGACAGGAGTTACCCCACCTGCTCCATAAATCGGGTAGTACTGCGGATCCCAAAAACTATAGACCGATAACATGTTTACCGACGGTCTACAAAGTTCTTACATCCATTCTTAGAACAAAAATTGCACAACATATTTATAGCAATTCAATTATGTCTGTGTCTCAGAATGGATGTAAGAATGGGTCCCGCGGTACTAAGGAGCTGCTCCTTATAGACATGACCATAAGCCAACAGGTCCGTAGAACCCGGAAGGATTTGTCGACATGTTGGATAGACTATAAGAAGGCCTATGACTCGGTGCCACATACATGGCTCATTAGGGTGCTAGAATTGTACAAAATAGACGTAACTCTACGCACCTTCTTGATGTCGTGTATGGGGCAGTGGAGGACGGTCCTTCTCTATCCAGGATGTCGACAGATCCGGGAGATCAATGAACCGATCAGGATTGAACGGGGAATATTCCAGGGCGATAGTTTGAGTCCGCTTTGGTTTTGCTTAGCCTTGAATCCTCTAAGCACACTGCTGGAGGATTCAGGTCTAGGCTATCGGTTGAGAAGAGGTGGTCAGGTGATATCTCACCTCCTTTACATGGATGACTTGAAACTCTTTGCTCCCAACAAATTGCGACTGTTGGAGCTACTGAAAGTAACAGAAACGTTCAGTAGCGCCATCAGGATGGAATTTGGTGTAGACAAATGTGCAGTCATGCATGTAAAGCGAGGGGGGATTATGGAATCCGTGGGAACCCAACTCTCGGATTCCATATACCTTAGATCCCTTTCCTCAACCGAAACCTACAAGTATTTGGGTATGTCAGAAGCATTAGGCATCAATGTTGCCGACATGAAACAATCGTTGAGGGAGCGCTTCTTTGGCCGCCTGAATAAAGTGTTAAATAGTCTTTTATCAGGCGGAAACAAGGTGCGTGCCTTCAACGGTTGGGTCATGCCGGTTTTGATGTATTCTTTTGGCATACTCAAATGGACTCAGACGGAACTTGACGCTCTGGATAGGAAGGTCCGTACATTGTTGACGGCAAATCGAATGCATCACCCACGATCATCAGTGATGAGACTGTACATCCCGCGGAAGTGTGGGGGTCGAGGTTTCTTAAATGCTAAAACCCTCCACAACCGCGAGATCTGCAGTCTCAGGGAATATTTCCTTCAAAATGACGTGGGGATGCACCGAGATGTGGTCGCAGTGGACAAAGGCCTCACCCCGCTCTCCTTGGCGAAAGAGAACTGGCGCAAACCTACAGTACTTGATACTAACGATCGTAAGGAAGTATGGCAAGGCAAAGAGCTTCACGGACGCTTTTTCCTACATGGGCCTGATGTTGACTTTTTAGCGTCTGTATCCTGGCTGCGTTTCGGCGACCTCTTCGGGGAAACCGAAGGTTTTGTCTGTGCGATTATGGATGAAGTTATCATGACGAATAATTATCGGAAATACATTGTCAAGGACGGTACGGTTGACATCTGTCGGGCATGCCACCGTCCCGGTGAATCAATCCGACATATTGTTTCCGGTTGTTCTCGTCTTGCTAACGGCGAGTACTTGCACAGACACAATCTAGTGGCTAGGATTATCCACCAGCAACTTGCCATGCAGTACAACCTTGTGGAGTCCGAAGTACCATACTACAGGTATGTGCCCGACCCAGTTCTCGAGAATGGTCACGCCACATTGTACTGGGATCGATCTATTATCACTGACAGGACTATTGTAGCCAATAAGCCTGGTAATAGATCGACGAGAGCGCCGTGGAATGATTGTTGATATCGCTGTCCCTCATGACGAGAATCTCGTGAAAGCTGAGAACGATAAAAAAATCAAGTATCTTGACTTAGCACACGAGGTTGTCGACATGTGGGACGTAGACTCTGCAATCATTGTACCGATAATCGTTTCGGTTAATGGCCTAATAGCGGAGAGCCTCGATCAACACCTCAGGAGGCTCTCATTGCGCGGCTGGGTCAAGGGCTTGATTCAGAAAGCAGTACTTCTGGACACGGCACGCATAGTGAGGAGGTTCCTTTCTCTAGAGCCCTGACCACCGGCAGCTTGGACCCTGTTCCTGATGCCGATGGGCCACTATTTTTTATATTTTTAAATGTTTTTTTTTTGTGTTATTTATAAAAATATTTAAAAATGTAAACGATATGTATTAAAAATGAAATAAAGAAAAAATAATAATAGTAAAATGTTTATTTGTACACTTTGGAAAAAAAAACAAAAGTACACAAAGATTATAGCTACATTGTACCATAGAGTCACATTAAAGAGCGAACTGATGCCACCTAAACTAGGCCAAAAGCCTGTGTTTTAGGAGCCAAATTCCTCTAGGTATATAGAACAACAATACAACAGGTACCGAGTGTCAAGCAAATACTTATAGAAATTAATCAAAAAATGTCTTAACTTAAATACAGTATTAATTAGTTCAATGAGGAGTGTATTGTAATAAGATTTTCGGTTTCGTGATACGTTAATTTCTGCAACAAATTTGTAATTTTGATTTTAATTTCGTGTTTAGGGAGTATATACTCCGATGTAGGGGTATAAGTTTATGTATTTTACTATACAAGCGAGAGCTAGTTCTATTTATTGTTCAAGACATCGGAAAAATTCATGCCGACTGGGAGATTTACAGGCGTTCGCCGCGTAAACCCTTAGAGATACATAAAATTCATGTTGTATAGGTTTGTACATTTTAAAAAGTTCAACAAAAAATCCGTAATGCATATGTTTAACTTCTAAGGATGATCCACAGTAACCATTATTATCTATCAGAAATTGATAAAAAAATCATTATTATTTCCGAAGCTATTGCACAGACAAGTTTTACGTTTAATAAATTAAAAGTAAAACTTTCTACGCAACAACGTCGTAAATGTATGTAAATGTATATATCCTGATGAAAAACAACAAAAATTCGCCACTTACTTATCAAATTCATTTCTGAATCAACCTTAATTTGAAAATATAGTATTGGTAACGGAAGACGAGGTGACATTTTAAAGACGTCAGGCGATTAGCTGTCAACCGATGGAAGGTTATAAAAACAGGCGCGCGGTGCTGCAACGGCCCTTTTTTGCTTGGACGGCGCTCAGAACTGACGTGCTACCTGACCATTATCGTGTGCTTGCTTATATTTGGTTTATATTCATGTTCATTTACTGATTATTCCTTTTGGCTTGAGTGATTTCTATCTGATTAATATTTACAGTGTTTTTTAATAATTTTTGAAAACTGTGATTTAAAGGAATTAAAGATCATTATTTTTTAAAGTTATTTCACTTCTGATTCCTAACAATAGAATATAAAGAATATTTTGGTCATCGATATATCATAGGATTATAAATACATTTCACTTTAACTGATGGACATGCTGTTACTCTGATTGACATAATTATTGTGATCGTAGTTCATTTACTTTTTGTTGCCGTTTGACTTTATATTATAGACACTGACATTTTTTTTAAAATTTCCAATGGTCTGCCGCTTATTTTAGATTTTGAATTGTTAACCTTTGTTTATATAATTGTTTCTCATGCCCACGTGACCGTAAAATATGAAAACTTTATTATAAAAACATCTATGTACTATACCCACGTTTACAAAGAAATAAATAATTTAATTTGAATTATTAAAACAATAACTTTTAAATCGATCTCCTGAAAAAAATGTCATTAGTTACTTATGACAGTGTTTCATATAAGGTGCCATTAAAATAGATGGACAAATTTTAACACAGCGTTCAGTACGTCTAACCAAAGATATCCAAGCAAAAAAACACAGATTAAAGTTATTTTGTTTTGACCTAAAATAATATATGGCATTGGGTGACCAACATTTTTAGTGTATTTTTGTTAGCTGATTTATTTTTATTGTAAGTATCTAATGTGTTTTCCTTATTATTTTACCATTGTCCTTATGTTGGTGGTCGAAATGATTTCTAAAAGTTTGTCGATCTATTTTAATGAGACCTTATAAGTATTGCATTCCTGTGAACTTAGGTGGTAGGTCTTACAAAGACGAAACGACGATTTTGAGAGGAGCTCGTGGCTAAGTAATAACAGCCGCACGGGTCGATCCAACAGGTTAAGCTACGCTTGCCGGGGTTGGTCTGTGGACGAAATGTGAGGACTATGTGGATATTTTATTTTTATTGTTTTTCCACTTTCTTTAATTTTTTCTTTCTCAGTTAGTTTTAATGATGGTCTGGTAGTTTGAGTACTTTATGCGACCGGAACCTACCCAAAGTATTGTTCGTCGAGTTGAGCTCCTTAAGTTCTGAGTTGAGCTCCACGATTACTGACAAATGCTTGCACTGACTGGACAGGTCCACTCAAATCTGTGTGGTTCTTTTCTCAAAAGACCATTTCAGACACTAATCTACATGTTCCTCATATGGACTGACCAAGATTATGTCTGGACTTTAAAAGAGACTGTGACCTCTAAATTAGCTAGATGAGTTCGGCGTTTCCTATCTGACTACTCTGAGAAGAAAGGCCGAAAAAAACTCAGAGGTCACAGTCTCTTTTAAAGTCCAGACATAATCTTGATCAGGCCATTTATGAGGACCATGTAGATTAGTGTCTGAAATTTTGCAAGTTAGTTTTTGTGACGCTTTTTTTGTTGTGGTGGAAATCCTCATGGATATCCTCCACCTTGGGGTGGGCAGACGGGTCTGTCAGACTCTTACTGTCTAAAACAACCCCCCCCAGTGTCTCCTCGCACACTTGCGTCGGGGGGCTGCGAGTGGATATGCGACTTCCGCTGCCCCGGACTGGTGACGGCCCGCGCTCTGCGGGCCCCGTCCCGTAGGGGGGGGTGAGGTGTTGAGAGGCGCACTTGGAACACTGCGCGCCGCCATCTCGGGTCCTGTATGATGGGGGGCGACGGATGTCCCCGAGTCCGTCGCCCCTGGACCCATTTAGTTCTTATAACCGAACCTAACCCATTTGGTCGGGGTATCCTGGCTTAGTTGCTGCGGCCACCTTAAGGCCACCGAAATGGCAAGAAAGTTAAAATGAGGCCCATTTATTAAAAAAGGGTTACATCATTCGAAGCACAAACAGTTTTTAGAGGAGCAATTAAATATTTCTCTATAAGATAATCTTCTTCCTAGCCTTTTCTCAACTATGTTGGGGTCGGCTTCCAGTCTAACCGGATGCAGCTGAATACCAGTATTTTACATGGAGTGACTGCCTATCTGACCTCTACAACCCAGTTACTGGGTAACACGATACCCCTTGGTAAGACTGGTTGTCAGACTTTCGGGCTTCTGACTGCCCGTAACGACTGTCAAAGTAATAAATAAGATGCTACAGCAAAATGTGTTGCGTAGTGGTTGCTACGGTTGTGTAGCTCGTAGCAGCTACGAGTGCTACGCCGTAGGCAAGGTTTATTGTGAAAGTAGAAATATGAATCTGAAGGCGAGCTGTTAAAGTGTAAACGTTATTTTATTGGTAATGGCCCTGACTTATTAGTGGAGATCGTGGGTTTGAACTCGGGTAGGGTATCTTTGTAATTTATTTCATTACCACTGCTCTCAAAACGGTTTAAGAAAACGTCGTAAGGAAACAGGCATATTATGTTTCTTAATTATTTACAAATTTTTCATGAATAGAATAAAGACATTCTTACAACACGAGCCAAAAATTAATCAAATAGTGGGGTTTCGTAGCAGCCAGCAGCTACGATCGCGTAGCAAGCCTACGCAATACACCTACGCCGTAGTCTGCCTTACCGCCTACGCCGACGTCTACGCGTTTGCCTACGCCGTAGACAATCGCCTACGCCGTAGTCTAGTCGTATCTTTTTCCTATAAGTATCTGGTTAGACCTGTTAAAATGGTTAACTTGATAAAGATCAGCGAGTTTTAAAGGCAGTATGTTCGAAGAAACTTCTAAGCTTGTATTTCAACAGTAATTTGGAAGCTATTGACATTTCTCGTCTCTTAATAAGTGATTTTTGAGACGGGGCAATAAGGGCAGGTACCTTAACCGTTGTAGCTACAGGAAAACGTCATTAGGGGACTGTCCTTAACTTTTTGAGTAATTGATAACTGCATTTATAGATTTTGGAAAACTGTTTGGAAAAACGAAATATTTTATCTTTTATTTTTATGATGCCAATCGATTCAATTTTGTATTCTATAGTATTAAATGAGCAATATTTGTACATAGGATGACAGGTAATTAGTGACCGATACTTAAACCCGTGACTTTACTCATCATTATGAACAACTTTTACTATGAGATCAAACCTGAAATCGCGAAAAAAAAAAAAAACTGCGGCTCCCTATATTTATGTTCGCATAACTCGTCGAAATGTAGGGAACAGCTGATTCGTTTTCGCGATTTATATTTATGGCGGGGTGAACGGCGCACACAATCGTCATCAGAAGGGTAATTATATACGGTGGAGCATACGGTGGAAGTCTGCCCGGCTTGGGCAGAGCATCGCCGTATCCTCGTGGAGGCGATCGGTAGCGGGGATCTCTCGCGTCCGGCCCTGGTCCAGGCCATAGTACGGAGCGAGAGCTCCTTCTGCGAAGCAGTAATGCTCGCGAAGGAGGAGGCAGAACGCGTGAGGGAGAGTGTCAAATTTTGCGCCCCCATGCCTCTAGCCGCCGCAGGAGACGCCCTGGGCGCAATGGGTAGCTCGCCGTCCGATAAGGACCAGGCCCGGGGCGACGGCGCGGTGTGTTGTTCAAAGAGATGTCAGCAAGTGAAGGGGTCCGATAGGACCGATGCCTGCCGGGGTTGCGGGAAAGTCCGAAAGGGATACCGTGGCCCCTGGCAACGTACAGGCAACGGAAGGAACACGGGTGGGTTTTAGTCAGCAAGAGTCTGACACGCCCTCCTGCTCCACCCAGAGCGGGAGAAGTTATTTGATAATTTCCAACCCAAAAAAAAAAAAAAAAAGGGTTCCGATAGGACCGATGCCTGCCGGGGTTGCGGGAAAGTCCGAAAGGGATACCGTGGCCCCTGGCAACGTACAGGTAACTGAAGGAACACGTGTGGGTTTTAGTCAGTAAGAGTCTGACACGCCCTCCCGCTCCGCCCAGAGCGGGAGAAGTTATTTGATAATTTCCCATCCAAAAAAAAAGGGTAATTGTCGATTGAATCGTTCATTATGTAACTGTTTGTCTACTTCGTGGGCAAAGGAAACGCGTGAGGTAAATATAATAACTAGTTACTTAAACTTATAATCTGCGCTTTTCTTAAAAGGGCGTAACGAGTCCGCGGGTCGCGGTCAGTCGAAATTGAGGTCTGAATAGAACTGACTGCCTGATCCAGGCTCCTCTGATACTAAACTCTTATCGCCTTTAAACGTTCCCACGAGAAATGCGAGCCGACCTCCGGCCACGTTCGACGCAATTAGGTTTACGTCGTCGCCTTTCATATCGGAAACAATTATTCATTATTTAATAACAACAAGCTCTACGTGCTAACAAAGACCCTCGTGATCTTAAGAGTTAGACGAGGTGTGAGTTGACACCATCGTCTCGCGCCGACATAGATATATATTTGTAATCACGTTCTCGAAAATGGCTGTAACGATTTCGATGAATAAAGTAGTAATATATCGGTTTACGAGGGCGAAAAATCGATCTAGCTAGGTCTCATATCTGGGAAAAATATAGCTTCAATGGTAAAAATACCTGCGTTTCCTAAAAGAGCGGCGGCTGCCACATAACGCCACAGTGACGGTCGTCATGAAAATTATAGCAGATGTTGATTTTACGGTGTCAAAAAACGCTCTCTAGGAAAACATCAATTTACTTTCATAAAATTACGCTTTAGTGACGTCATTCACCGGTAAATTACGCACGTAATGTGACGGCCACCCATTTTATACGACACCGTAACGTTACTGCACTGTTTCATAAAAAACACCTTGTATTTTTTTAAACACAGGGACGAATAGATAGAAATAGTTTGATCAGAATAACGAGCAGAATCAATTGAACCACCTTTTAATATAGGTCACATTTTTCAAAAAATTGAAATGTCGTTAAAAACGTTGCAGTGTCTATTTATTAATAGGTCAAGCCATCATATGCGCAAACCTGCCAAAATAGGTAAACAAACACAAATTGTTGTCGACAATTTGTGTTTGTTTTAATTTTTTTCATACATGGGATAATAATAGCTTTTTATTTCAATGCAAATACGAATCTTCCATACAGTACCATGAATAAGACAAGAGCGACGTCGCAAACGCAAGAAACGATCAGAATTGCCAGTAAAACTAAAACAGCACATAAAACCTTTACAATTTTTTTAATGTTTTTTTTTTCTCTCTGAAATAGGTCAATTGAATTAAAAATCAGTTGGGGTGTCTGAGGTTTTGCGTACTTAACGTTACACGTTGTGTAGAGGTATGAGCAAGTGTAAAGTTCACTCTATATAAAAAGGAGGATCCTCCGACCGGACGGGTCTCTGGTGGGCAACTGCCCGACGATTGATGTCGGGACCTTGTATATGTACTCATCGCGCGATAAAATCTGCTTGCGATGCAGGATTTCGCGTGACGTCAGTGTGATGCGTAGTTCGCAAGTGGCGATGTACTTAGATGCCGCCACAAGTAAATCAACAATAATTTGTTGTATTATACAACAAATTATTGTTGATTTACGGTAGACCACAGATCATGACGAATTTAATTTTAAATCCATTGTTTTATTCTCGTGCAACAGTTAATTATTGTGATCAATTTGACAACCACCTCCCTGTTGATCCTATTGGGTCAAAATTCATACTAATTTGTGTATGTACCCCCGACGCAAAAAGAGGGGTGTTTGACCGCTATTTGTGTGTCTGTTCGTGGCACCGTAGCTCTTAAACGGGTGAGCCGATATAAATGCAATTTTTTTATTTGAAATCTGGTTTTTTAGCAATGGTTCTTAGACATGTTTTATTAAAATCGATTCAGCCGTTTGAGGATTATCAGCTCTTTTCTAGTTGATGAATGGATGTGAGCGTCTACCACAGGTCTGATCGATTTGAAATTTGGTATTCTTTTATTTTTTTGTATTGGAACTGATGCTGCAGCATCACCTGGAATTTGCAGGATACCCAACTCCCTTACTAACCTACAGTACAGGTATCGTGTTTAGGCTCATTGGAGTGGTCTCAATGAATAGGTTATAGATAGATGATGAACAGGGTTTGGTTATGGAGTAGGAAAGAGAAATGAGGAAATATATGTATCGAGGGTTTTTTAAATTTTAATATAATTTCACTTGTGATAACAATACTTTTGAAATTCAGACCATTCAGTGTACTCTTGTTAACAATACAATTCAATTTGCAAGCTTCTGCCCGCGAATTCGTTTACGGCAAATTTCTTGTTTTAATGGCCCCCGGACCCACTGCGTCGCATCGCATCGCCCGCCCTTTTTTTTTTTTTGGGTGGGAAATTATCAAATAACTTCTCCCGCTCTGGGCGGAGCAGGAGGGCATGTCAGACTCTTACTGACTAAAACCCACCCGTGTTCCTTCCGTTGCCTGTACGTTGCCAGGGGCCACGGTATCCCTTTCGGACTTTTCCGCAACCCCGGCAGGCATTGGTCCTGTCGGACCCCTTCACTTGTTGACATCTCTTTGAGGCGCGCGTGGAACACAACGCGCCATTGACCCGGGCCTGGTCCTTATCGGACGGCGAGCTACCCATTGCTCACCGTCCGCAAGCCCGCGCCTACGGTGGCCGGGAATCGGCCTGCGATTCCCGACGCCAAGGCGTCTCCTGCGGCGGCTAGGGGCGTGAGGGCGCGAAATTTGCCTCTCCCTCACGCGTTCTGCCTCCTCCTTCGCGAGCATCACTGCTTCGCAGAAGAAGGTGACGGCCTCCCATGCCCTCTCGCTCCGTACCATGGCCTGGACTAGGGCCGGACGAGAGAGATCCCCGCCACCGATCGCCTCCACGAGGACACGGCGATGCTCTGCCCAAGCCGGGCAGACCTCCACCGTATGCTCAACCGTGTCCTCCGGGCGATCCACGCAGTGATGACGCCTGGGCGTTTCCTCCCTCCTGATATGAAACAGGAACCTCCCGAAACAACCATGTTCGGTGAGGACCTGCGTCAGGCGGAAGGTGAGGACGCCGTGGCGCCTCTCTAGCCACTCCTCAAAGAGAGGACTTATCGCCGCAATAGTGGCGTGCTCAGCATAGTGGCGTGCCCAGCATCGCCCGCCCTTGCTTCTTCTTCGTTTTAGCTTAGCGCTCTTTCTGACTTTGTTTCTTATTGCTCGGTTTCTAAAGGTCGTTGTGTGATGTTAATTAGCTTATAACCTTCCTCAAGAATTGGGCAAAACCGACTGGTAGTTCTATAGAATAGCGGGCTCAAACAAAAAAAAAAAAAAACTCTTCAGCGTTATTATACATACTAGGCTGTTCAAAAAGTAATGATAATCGGTTATTTTTCTTTTTGCTCGGTGCCTATGGGTCCTAGCGTGATGTTAGCCTGTAGCCTTTCTCAAGAATCGGGCTATCAAATGCAAAAAGTTTTTTTTAAAATCTGACTGGTAGTTCCAGAGATTAGCACGTTCAAACATACAAAAAACTCTTCAGCTTTATTATTAGTATAGAAAATATGAACCGATTATCATTACCTTTTTAACGGCCTAGTATAATAAGTAAAGATTTCTATAAAGAATAAACGTGCAAATACGTAATTTTGATAACAATACAATTCAATTTGCTTATTACATTTTCATAACAAATATACAGGGTAGCAGGGACATCGACGGGAGAACTGCTACCCTGGATTCAATACATGATTCTGAACCAATTCGTCTATTAATAATTCGTCGGTTATTTAAAAAAAAATCTGCTCTTCCATACTTTTTGACCGTGTAGGTATTGCGCTTTTCTAAACCAACAGATTTTTTTTTAAAAGTAGTAGTACTTCAACCCTGGGGGTTTCAGAATCATGTACTGAATCCATAATAACAGTTTTCGCGTTCATGTCCCTGCCACTCTGTATGTAATAATAACTAGCATCACCCCGCGGTTTCATCCGCATAAGTCTCGATCACGTAAGAATATCGGGATAAAAAGTATCCTATGCGTTTAATCCAGGTTATAAACTATCTGTGTGCCAGATTTCTTTCAAATCCAAGTTTCCAAGTTTGGATCTATTGATATTATATTTCTGAACAAGAATAGGTTCAAAAATCAAGTAATTTCCACTTTAAAGGAACAGCCATAAGTTTCGATGTTACTTAATTTTGATTCCTATACCTCATGTATTTATGTAGCTTTAAGTTCGTCCTTCCTTTTTTGTTGTTTTTCTCTTAAAATAAAATAAAATAAAATAAAATAAATCCGTTCAGTAGTTACACTTACATAAAGTTGATGTTTGTTTGGGTGGAAATAACATATGTTATGTAGTTTATTTATTTATTTAGAGGTATAAAAAGTATGTATTAGGTATGTTGAAGCTGTTTGTACTTCCCGTCACTTGTCCATAAGGGTTCATTAGAAAACCAGCGTCAGACAGCATTATTGTCTGGCATTAATGCTGAAATGAACCTTTTTGGCGCAGCCGTGAGGCACACTATTATCGCTTTATAATTATTTTCACTTTTTTATTTTTATTTTTGTATTATGTGTTTCACGAACTGTGTTCAAATAAATATTATTCTTTCATCCTTTCTTTCTTTCTTAGTTTTTGCGTGAAAGACTAACATACATCCATTATCTTACAAACTTTCGCGTTTATATTATTAGTACGAGGATAATTGGGGTTTTCGCTAAGTATCATGTTTTCATAAAGCTCATGTGTAATGTAAAATGGTTTTGTTTTAATTTTGAGGTTATTTTCTGGATAATAGGCAAATTTTGTATAATTAATCATTATTAAATATAATTTTGTATTTTGCATGTCGTGATGGCCCAGTGGTTTAGGTCTCGCCTCTCATGTACGAGGTTGTGAGTTCAAATCCGGACGAGTACCAATGTGAATTTTTCAGTTGATATGTACTTTCTGAGTTTATCTTGGACATTACTGACGTCGGTGAAGGAAAACATCGTGAGGAAACTTGGACTTATAGTTAATATACGGGGCGTCAGTAATAAGGCGTGATATCCAGTGGCGGATTCTGGATTGTTGTTTGGGGGGAGGGGGGGCTTGACCCCGCTGAAGGTAGGTAGGTTTTAGCAAAGTACACACAAAAAAGCACACAATATTTTAATTTGCCTAACAAGCCTCCTCGGACTAAGAAAGTCGTTAACGAATTTCGCAAATTCGTTAACGACTTTCTTAGGTTGTAGGCTACCAGAGATATCTCAGTTTATATACATGGCGGCCAAACCCGGCAACGTGAGTGGCAGAATGAGTGTCATGCGGATTCAAAATTCAACCACGGTAAACAAAACGTCTTATAGAAATTTAAAACTTGAAAACATAATACTTATTAAGTTAAGTATAATTAATGACAATTGTAAAGTTTAATTAGAATAATATCAAGTTCACTTTAAGATTTGTCATGGAAGAACTCAGATGCTTTTGGTGGGGTTGCGCCCCTTAGCCCTCCCCCTGGATCTGCTACTGGTGATATCTATATCTGTTCAAAGTCACTTTTTATGTCTTGACCACTTAGATCTTCTAAACGACACAATTAATTTTAATACGGTTTTCACCATCATTTAGAGCCAAGGTTTATATGTACATAATACATAAAGAACAATGCCCACTTCCCATACATTTAAAAACCTAATGAAAGTTAATGTATAGTTATAAGGTATAGTAGAAATACTACCTGTAAGTTTAGACAATAATGTCTTATAGTCATTTTTACGATTTAAACGCTACGAAGGCCAAAAAATATTAATATTACTTTTTAGGTTAGGATTTGCCGTTACCAAATTATTAACGCTCGGAACTAAATAATAACGCTCGAAGTTTAGTCTAAAATAGAAACACTTAACTAGCTATGGTAAAACGTCTTTTTTACTTTGTGAATTCCTTGAAACCAACACCTATGGACTGACTAACTACATTTTTAGTAAAAAAATGATAGTTGAGATAGTTTTTAGTTCTTGTTTTGTCAAAAGTGATCACTTATCTATAAAAATCCGTTTCACTTGTGCGAACACAAATACATAATGCATGATTAATTTATTTAATTATTTTGTTATTTTGAATTAATTTGTATTATACAAAGACTAGTAAAAAAGTACTTAATGTATAAAACTCAAAAACATAGTTGAGTAAAGTCAAGTAGCATTGTGTAAAATGAAACGTCGTAAAAAATGGGTAGTTGAGATGCGTTCAAAACATGTTAAAAGTTAACCCTTGACGTAGAATAAGCATAAAGAAAAATTGAAATATATTTTTTTCCTGCGTTTCTTTTAACATTGTGATTAGCGTAATTAATATACATTTAAATTAGCTGAATTTTAAGATTTATTTCATTTCTATACAAAGTCAGGTGAAAAATGGTCATTCTTCTTTAGCACGGAAATCTCAACGTTTTGACATGTCACCATTGTATCTCTGTGAAGCTGGGGCGTGTCGCTAGTATAACTAATAATAGGTTCTTAATTACACACTTAAAGGGTAGTTATGGGGTACCAAATGTCAGATAACGTGATAACATCCCCCTTACATCCGAAGTAAGAAGGGGACGACCGTATTAATGTCTATTTTATTTGTGTATTTTAGACATGTTAAATGATACTGTGGGACTAGCACGAACGCGCGAAGTGAGCGTTATGTAATTTCTAACAGTTATTGAACTTTATGTTGTTATAACTAAACAGACAGCTGTGCTGCTGGGGAGTTTGTTGTGCTACTTCTTCCCAGCTGAAGCACTAGGAAGTGGTGAAGGAGACTGTCTTACGTAATGTTGACAGCCTAATTTGATTATATGAATTGATTTTGATTTAGAATAAAAAATACAACTATCTAGTATTCAATACTCAATACACAATTATTTATTGCATTCCACAATGTAGGCTTAGGTGGTAAATATTTTCCAAAAGAAACAATCATGGACCCTGTCGGGCACAGCTAAAGAAAGATATGTGGAGAAGAGGACTTGATTTCCTCACACTTCAGGTCCAGTTGAAAACCAGCGTCAGGCACTAGTTGTCTGGCATTTTTGCTGAACTGGGCCTATTTGGCACAGCCGCGAGGCACACGTTCCTGTATCCAATATCTTACAATCAAACTTTACACTTTTTTACTTGCAGTACAATATGTTGTGTTGTGGGACTTTTAGTCTGTGTCTAAATAAAAAAAAAGAATGTGAACTTTATTGTCATCTGTTAATTTATTTAATGACTGCTTTGATATTGAATTGTATCTAAAAAATATTCTAATAAATAGCAAAATTATACAAACTTAACTAAAACTATTGAAAACCTAAAATATAGCATCGAAAAATTCATCCGCATCGCTGTCGACTGGTAATGTACCCAAGAGACTGGCCGCATTGCCACGTTGTATGGCAATGCTTAGCCTCTGCCCAAGGTAAAAACCAGCCCTTGGGTCACGGGAAGTGTCAAATAGCCGTTTTGATATTTCATTGAAGAGGCCGTGAGCACTCGGACCCCACGGCCCGAGCGTTTCAACCCCAAACGGCTCGAAAATATAATTACCTGTAAGGTTATTGTACTTACGCCGTTTGAGGTTTTCTGCAGCCGCAGCGGCAGCACCAGCACAGCACGGTGAGCCAGGAAGATGGGATGGCGCAAGAGTGTCGACACAGTTTGCATCCCACACTAAAGGCCTACCCACCTTCCACGGAGATAAACACATACCGTCCGGTCTCTTGCCATCGTCGCGTGCCAAGCCATTGGGTTCTAATATAGCTGGAACGCCGGCGGTAACAAGAGCTCGTCGGATGATGTCGTTAATGTTCGCGTGCCGCGCTAAGCGACCCGCACTTCGGCTGCAAGACAGGCCGTGATGTTTGTTCGCCTCGGGGCTGTTGACAACTTCGCCACAGTGACAGCGACGAGGAGAACAACAAGGAGCTCCTAGTCGTAGGGAAGCAGCGAGGCGGAAGGTAGTGTCGTCGAGCAAAGTGCCTATGTTCGACGACGGTAGTGCATGAAGCCACAGACCCGATTCCCATTTACCCACAGCCAGCAGGCGCGCACGCTCCGCAGTGGTAGCAGACGTGTTAAGTAAATTGTTCTGTACTACTCTGCAGAGCGGCTCATCCCACCGTCTTTGGGAAGATGGATAATCGGGTACATCTGAGTTCGGGCAAGCGAGTCTCCAGGCATCCATAGCCTCGGTGAAGCACGGCACATCAAAATCAATCAATGTGGAGGCTAGAATTTTCCTGATTAATTTCTCAGTGCCGTGGACCGAGGATAAAAAAAAAATATATGTATTTTCCTTTTTTATTTTAGTTGCAGCTCACAGTCTAAATCTGTACAATCCTAATCTAATTCACAGTGAGATTTTTCCCCTTGAAACACGATCCCTCTCCTCCTACTTCCGAATACATTTCAACTCGATAGATCGAAGGGTACAAAAGACATTAATACAAGGCGAACGGGGCGAAATCACAAATTGATTGAATTTATTTAGCAATTTAGCGAAAAAGCGCTATTCGCTGTTTTATTAAATATCGGCGATGGTATTACATATTGTTTTGTATTTTTAGTCTACACTTACAGCCTCATCCAGACTGGCGCGACCCGACACCGGTAATTGTTCTGCCGTGAAGTTTTCTTAGAAATGCACTAAGACACTTTGCTTTGTGTAAATTATTTCATCGCCACTGCTCTCAAAACGGTGAAGGAAAACATCTTGGGCATTTTTCCCCAATTTGTTATTTTCGTATTTTGTTCTTTCTATGCATCATGTTTACCGCAAATATACGTATTTTCTTTCTTTGTGAGTCGCGTCGCGCTGTCGTGTCGCGCTATCGCGTCGCGCTGTCGCGTCGCGCTGTCACGTCGCGCTGTCGCGTCGAGCCAGTCTGCACGAGGCTTAATATTATAAGCAGAAATGATTTGTATTTTTGTTTGTAATTAATAAACTCAAAAACTACTAGAACGATTCGAAAAATTATTTCACCAGTAGAATGCTATATTATCACTGAGTAACATAGTCTATAATTTATAAAGATATCACGCGGGCGAAGCCGCACGCGGAACCTAGTGATAAATATAATGTAAAATATTCAAAAGTATGGTTATGTTGATCAAATAATAATAAATGTTAAACAATTATGATATTTTTTTTATCTCTGTCTATCTGTTTGTTTTGCCTTCTCACGCCTAAACTACTGAACCGATTGTTATGAAATTTGATAAATAGGTAGCCTGGAAACTGGAAAAGGACATAGGCTACTTTTCATCCTGGATATTTGTATGAAAAAATTATGAAATATAAAATACACGTAAACGAAGTTGCGGTCAAAAACTAGTTAGTAAAGTAATTTGTTTTATTTTAAATACAATTTTAAAGGTTCATGTTTGTGTTTTTATTATTAATTAGCTAAACAACGTCTCTTTGAAAGTCGAGACATTGTTTAAGAGTTACCAAAGTCTAAAAAGCAAAGTTCGTAATGGCATTTTGAGGAAAATGTTTAAACAGTCTTGAGTTTAACTAACGGAAAAAATTAGCAGACAGATATAATACGATTAATTGTACCTACATTATTATACTTATTGGAAAGTCATTATGTAGTTAACATTTTGACGGCCTCAATGTTATTACTAAAAAAAAAAAATGTGTTTATTATCTTCAACCTAGATACATTTAAGTTGCCGGGGCTTCCCAGAAAGTAATCCGAAAATACTTGTGATGGGATAAATACAAATAATATTATAAACAGAATAAAACATATTTTCTCGTAGATCGACATTACAGCTTAAGTACAACGTTTGTAGACAGACCATATTATATTTTGTTAAGTACCTGGTAGGCCAACACTGGTCTCCCATACCTATTAACACTGTAATTTGAAAACATCGTAAAAGCCAATTATTTTTAAAAGAGTATTCGCAGCGTTTCTTGCCGGTTCTTCTCCATAGGAAACGACCAATTGGAACCGTGCACCTAGCTTCTGACGTTTATGTGAAATAAAATATTTTGATTTATTTACAAATATGCTAAAACAACTTCCCTTGACAAACTCTTTTACAAAAAACTCTTAAGCTTGCCTCTTGTAAATAATAAGACGCAGGACTACAGACTCGGCAGCTTATCTTAAAGCTACTTAACTATTAAAGCAGAATCTCTAATTAAAAGTGTCAACATTGGAACTCGACTTAATTTAGTATAATGGTATATCTTCTTTGTTACTTAAATCTAAGACCTTTGTTTGACCACTTTGTAGAAAATTCAGAAGTTGGGTCTTTAGTAAAATTCTCCAAAGTTCTGAAACTTGTTGGCCTTTACGAAAATTTTGATTTTGATGCAAGAATTGAACGACGTTCTTCAACAAAATGCGAGAAAACAATATGTAAAATTTCATAAAAAAACAATTTAAAATATTTTGGAAGTCAGTTGTTTTTTTTTGTGTAAAAGTGTTTATTTCTCTTTTTTAGTTGTGATACCTACCCTACACAAATTCGTATAGTACCACTTGCTAAATAAATAACGGTGACAGAAAGGTATTATAACGTCATCGGAAATTATTGAAGCTTACTCAAAAACCAACCATCAGGACTTTAACCAAATTTATATGGGACCACTCAATGAGCATAACCTTTCAAAAAAAATAAAAAAATACATGGTTTATAAATGACCAGGATTGAAAAAAAACAGTTTTTTTATTTTTTATAAAGTAAACAGTACAAAATATTTTAAACATGATTTTTATTTTTTTTGAGCGATTTATCAAATTTATTTTCAACACAAATCTATCAGGCCTAATATAATTCATTTCTAGACTATTTTAAAATGAACCAGAGGAAACATTTACAAAAATCGATCAGAATAACATCCTATCTAATCTGTGAACATAGTTACTTTTTTTTTGTAATCAATCTAAGTATGTAACACAGATACTGGTCCACTTACATATACCTGTAGGTACGTACCCAAAGTAATTGCGGGGCATTACCTATTTTCGACAAGCAACAGAACATACATAGGTAGGACGGACTATGGACTATATTCAAACATCCCGTCGTTTGAATCCCATAAATAGTAGCGGGATTTTTTATATTTTTTTATTTATCAATAATTTTTATATTGTGTTTGATAGATTTAAGTAAATCATAATTAATAATATTAATATAAATTCTAAAAGTGAATATGCAGCAACGATATCAAAAAATAAAACGTGTTTACAAAAATGAATAATAATAAAATTAAATAGCGTTTAAATAGAAAATTGGATTATTTATATTAAAATACAGTTCGTCCATTGAGTACAAGTTTTTATCTAACAGAAATGCTTTGAGCTAGTGTTAAACAAAATTTTCAAATCCGCTGGCAGTCTGTTAAATAATTGTACAGCTTGGTAATTACTTCATTTCGAACGGCGGCGAAGTGTATAATCAATCAATCAATAACTTCATTTCGTGGCAAGACTCATAAAGGGCTAGTTACAATGTTCTTAGAACTACGTGTTAGTCAACGACACAATACGGTGACACATGTCACTGACAGCTGTGAATTATATAAGGACAGTCCACTCCGTCCGCTATCATGTTCAGAACCCTGTCGGGGCTGGCCATGACTCGTGCCACCATTTATGCTGCACGCTTGCGCATTATAGTATAAAAACAATCTACACGCGCCGCCGCAAACATCCCTGACGCACTGCAACGCCATGGCAACTCCATCAGTTTTCTGAACGCTTTATTAAATTGGAAACGAAGGGCTCCATACGATGCTCGCGAATACTTCTCCCACAGGCTTTACAACGTGTAAACCAACATATTCGCACGCACGGACAGAGCCCTCTGTTCCCTTTCAATATCAGCATTGTCTTTAAGGTCAGTGGTGACCAAGTGACCTAGATACTTAAAACTTTCCACTCGCTCAAGAGGAACACCGTTTAGCCGTATAGGAGGCACATCAAGATCATACTTGGTCCCCGCCTCAAAAACAATGTACTGACTTTTTAGACCGTTATACAGTAACTCATTTTGCCAATAGTGTCCCAATACCGCTGACTGACGCGCTCTGCAGCACTATTTGTGTGTGTGTGTATAAATTGACAGTCTTGTAACATACATTATTAGGCATAGAAGGCATGAAGGCTATTTGATGAAAAGCACTTCCCGAAGGTTAAGGCATAGGTTATATTACACCCTGATTTCATCAGTTTTAAGTTCCACATAATTAGAGGCGTGCCATTATTCAGGCTACTACTGAGAAATTCGAAAATGGAAAACCAGAATAGCACTTTGCCCGACCTGGGCAAAACGTAGACGTCCATTGCAGTTAATTTAAATTTCTTGTAAAATTGCAGGAAATGCACTTTACCGTATTCCATTACGGTGTAGTGCTGATTTTTGAAAATATCTTTTATAGTTCACCTTTAACATAGGCATCCTATAGAAAGTCTCACTGCTGAGACAGCGGTGGCGCGTGCGATGGATCATTTAGCTCCCTTCAAAATGGTTGAGCTGAATGGTGGTAATCCATGCGTCATGTTCGTGAACGGGCGCCGTCAGTAGGGACTGGTCATCTCTTAGCTGCCACGGCGATTATAATTTAATTTAATGTTTGAATTAGTTTATATTTTTATTTCTAACGGACGCTTTTAATGTTTTGCATCCTTCTCACATGTATAACTTCAACTTGAATGATGTAACCAATATTATGTAACCATATTTTTTATTTAAAAGAGTGTCCGTGGAGTTTCTTGCCCGTTCTTCTCTATAGGCACCTACTACGCTTTGGAATGGGCGACTAGATTCATATTTCTGACTGACCGACCCCTTGACAATTCAAAAGTGCCTGTAATTGTTTTATTTGAAATAAATGCTTTGAGTTTGAGTTGAGTTTGATAGATCTCTCTGTAAGAGCGAGTGGGCCGTAATCGACCACGCTGACCCAACGCGGGTTGGTGGATCCTTTACGGCCGATTCCTATAATTTACATACCATTATTGGTTAAAATAGACTTTTGTATCTTTACTAATTATGAAGCAAATACCTCATCGCTTTGCAGAGTATACCCTCGGAGCCAGCTATCACAGGTAAATTTAGGGTCATCAGCGCGATAAGGCCTAACCAAGGTAGACCAAGCAGTAATCCTATATAAGTGAGGTTGTCGGGCGGTGTGGCTCACACTGCGTTCTGCGCTTGGCGTGGCAGCACGTCGTGTCCGGGTTCGCAACAAGTCAATCGTCATCCTGAGGATGCCTCGTTGAGAGGTGAAACACGTGTCGATTTCTTACAGGGTTCTTTATGACTCTTTGAGAACAGTTAAGCGGATTAGGTTACTAAATATACGTTATCTATTGTATTTTTTTAAATAAAAAGTGCTACTATTGGTAAGGAAAACAATTCGCTTTTGTTCCGAGCATTGGTGTACCTTATCTTCTGCATATTTTTTTTAATTCACTGACAGCCGGGACACAGACTTCTTCTCTGTGAGAGGGAGTGGGCCACGCGGGTCTCGTGCGGGTTATTAGAGGTCATATGTCTTCTAATTTTTGGTACTAGGACATGCCGGTTTACTCACGACGTTTTCCTTCACCGTTTTGAGAGCACTGGTGATTAAATAATTTACACAAAGTAAAGCTCGTAAGTCACGGGCATTGCCACCACCTGGGCTACCTCTTCAAGATGGCGGCGTTAGTTTCAATTTTCGCCACGCGCCAAAAAGGGTTTAAGTGACCCTTTGGTAAGTAAACCTTTTTGAATGTTTCTGTATGTTGACCTCTGGCTGCGTGAAACTTCGAGATAAGAAGGCTTTGTTAATCCTATTCATTAATTACATTTGTATCTTCTCAGTCCAGCGTTTTTCGGGCTGTTATAAGTCGTTTTGTTTACCAAGCCAAGCCATCCACTTTGTTAGGCCATTGGGCTTACAAGGTTCTGAGAAACTGTGTAATTTAATTATAAATATCGTCCCTCGTGTTAGAAATCTATTCGCTTGCCGGTCGGTTCGTGGATGGGTGGCCATATCGATGCCCTTACGAGCTTCGGAAAGCACGTTACGCCTTTGGTCCCGGCTGTCATTCGATAGATCTTTCACAATCGTTACGGCTACCCGTCAGAAGCCCAAAAGTCTGACAACCAGTCTTACCAAGGGGTATCGTGTTACCCAGTAGCTGGATTGTGGAGGTCAGATAGGTAGTCGCTCCATGTAAAATACTGGTATTCAGCTGCATCTGGTAAGACTGGAAGCCGACTTCAGCATAGTTGGGAAAATTCTAGGCAGATGATGTGTTGTGACAGAGCATGGAGACGCTTTGCGGCCGCGGCTAGAGTCGGTGGCGGCATTGTCCACACGTTCTATACAAACCAAGCGTGTCACAACGACACAAGTGACGTATACAAGTGACTCCTACTCTGGCTTTGAATGTAAAGTTGTGCGCTCACTCAACGCACTTTCGGCGCCACGAATTTTAGTAGTACTCTAGACGCTGCTGGCGGGCGCGGCTTTTCCGTGTTCTGCGCTTTATGTTGAAATACATAAAGTATTAAGTTGTTTGTAAAGTTGCTATTGGGCCTCAATCCTCCTCTCTCCTTTGTGGAGGCTCTTTTGATATACTCTTTTGTGTATGTAATTTCTTTTTTTGATGTATAACATGTTTCCCCTCGCTTTCCTGCAATCTGTGGGAGTGATTTCGTGAAAAGGAACGGAAGTGTGTAACAGGAAGCCGGGGAAGCGCGCGCTATGTGATTTGACCAATGAGCGCGCGCGGTGCTAGAATTGGCTGTCAAATGGTACCAATCCATTTGCCGAGAGGTTGGTACTGTCAGCCAAGATGTAAGATGACGCATCATATGCGACTACTGTAAGGCTCGCTGGTTTGTTTTTGTATGTTGGGCCAGTTCACATCATGGTACTCTTTTATTATATTGAGTATTGACTCAATATCTTTCTTGCTTTACCATAATGTGTACTTAGGTGGTAACTGTATAATTTAGATCATTATGGAGCCTCCTGTAGGGCAAAGCAAACAGTTAGGAGAGAGGAAGTCCTGTTTTACGAGATAATTAAGTTCTTTTTGTGGGATTTTGTGTGATTATAATATTTTTGTGTGATTGTTAAAACTTGTGTAAACAATTTATACAAATGAATAAACAGATTTGTATAAATTGTTTTTCTTTGAATAATTATTATTGCTATTTTATATGATTATTGTTTTTGTTATATTATTTATTAATTATTACTATTATATATTATTTATTAATAATTATTATATCATTCATCATTTTAAACATACCTATTAGTTGTGTGATTTTCATTTTTTTTTTAAACGTTCTTACGTTACTTATTTTTATCATTTAAATATTCATCTAAGGAGTAATAGCAATGAAAACAACGCAACGCAAACGATACGACCCTTTACTGTGCATACATTTTAAGCAGTATTCTGTGTTTTTGAGACATTAAACTAAGACATGCATTATGTGAGCAGTGGTGGCCCAGTGGTAACGGCTTCGACTTACGAGTTGTTGGTCGTGGGTTCAAACGCAGACAGCTTTACTTTGTGTAAATAATTTCATCACCGCTGCTCTCAAAACGGTGAAGGAAAACATCGTGAGGAAACCGGCATGTTCTAGAAAATTCAAAGACTTGTGACATCTACCAACCCGCACTGGGTCCGCGTGGTGGATTACGGCCCACTCCCTCTCGCCAAGAGGAGGGCTGTGTTCCAGTAGTGGGAACATTATAGGCTGATTAGTGATGCATTATTTATGTACAGCCGACCGCATGTTGGTAGTAACACTTTGACCAAGAGCTTGCTCAACCTAATATGGAGTTTCAATAGACTAAGAGAAAACTATTAAACCGATGAATTGAAAGTTGAAAAGGCGAGATCCATATCTTTCTATGGACATAATATATGGTGGGCAAAAGTAATGTCATAATGTGAATATAATGTCAATGATAATGTCATAGAGATTAGATGCTTATATTGTAGACAGATAGAGAATTAATTGACAATGCAATGGAGTGGAACACAGCCCAGATAATGACGGAGATTTTGAAACACCAATTTCTGGGCCGTATCTCTCGTTTTGGCGATTTGAACCGGCTGTCCAGATCAGGAGTTCTGATGGTGTCAGACTTCTTCCTTTGGGCTTATTGAAATCTCGCGTTTACTAACACAAACCACAAACCTTGCAAGTGTTGAAAGCCAACATTGAACAAGAAATCACCAAATTGGAGCCAGATTAATTCAAAATCTCGTAAAAAGAGCACAAAATGTGCATCGACTCAGAAGGTGGTCATTTGACTGATATAATTTATTTGACATAATGTCATTAATTTTACATCTTTAAATAATCTTTCCGTGAAAACAGGGCCCAATTTTTTTCATTTTGCATTTGGCAGCCAATTGACATTATGTCATTACTTTTGCCCTTGTACATATGATGGTTGATAAGTATTCATCACGAATGCCAACCACTTCAGGGAATTCAGGTCGTCACGTCATACTTAAAACCTCTCTTATTAAAAATACACTTTTTGCAAATAACAGGGAATACTTATTATAAAAATCTAAATTGGATATCCCAGGGCTGTCATATCACGTCTTTCGTGCCGGCTCGGCGGCGTCAAGCTGAGGGACGCCAATTAACGTCTGTGGCAGTGAAAGATAGAGAGTAAATATGTCGCAGAGACTTCCTTGTCACGTTTGGTCGATGTACATAGAACTAAGTTGTACGTTATTTCGTCCTGGATAAGTCTTGTTTTTATACACATCCTAACTAATATTATAAATGCGAAAGTGTGTCTGTTTGTTATTCTTTCACGCTAAAACGGCTGAATGGATTTGAATGAAATTTGGAAATGGATAGACCGTGACCTGGACAAGGACATAAGATACCTTTTATCCTGATATTCCCACGGGATCGGGACTTATGCGGGTGAAACCGCGGGGCGTAAGGGGCTAGTAGGTAATAATTATTCTACGACTCGACTGCTTTGACTACCTCGTTGGTATTGTGGTCGCAAGCGCTACCTACTGCTGTGTATAAGGTTCTTGGTTCGATTCCCAAGTCAGGCAACAAAAACAACAAAAATACAAAATTCACATCACAATATTAATCTGCCTGCCTTTTCCCCACTATGGAGTCTATGGACTATGGACTTTGGACTTTCGGACGACCCACTGACCCACCCGACTGTCAAAGATCCACGAATGACAGCCGGGACCAACGGCTTAACGTGCTTTACGAGGCACGGAGGAGTCTCGGTATGTAAAGATGGTCACTCATCCACGGACCAACCGCGGCAAGCGTAGCTTAACTTGATGGATCGGGCTATGCGGCTTTCATTGCTTAGCCACGAGCACCTCCATACACAAAAAAAAAGATACAAAAGACTCATCTAGCATTCCTATATTGACGTACACACTGATCGTTTATCTTTAGTAAGCGCAATTCCTTTTGACAGCCGGCGTCTCTCGGATTTCTATCCCTTTGTCACGAATCGTTTTCGTCACCATCCTCTACCAAAGAAGAAGGCTTTTATACATAAATGTCAGAATGTATTGCAAACACAATCCTTTGAACTGACGTTTTAAGGACGGGATCTTTTTCTAAGTAAGTGTAAGGATAGCTTCAAGGAAACAGGCATTCTAATTGTATTCAGTACTACAGCTTTTGTCCGAGACGTTCCCGCGTGGAGATCGGAAATTAAGGTTTTCGCAGAAAGGCGCGACGCGACTCTGGTGTAACAATTTCTATGAAAACTTCACGGAACTTGTTCTACCGGTGTCACATCGCGTCGTTGCGTTGCGCCTGTTTGCCTTTAACCTACATAAAAGTATCCTTTATTCTTATTCATCATAGGTCATGGCCTACCCGTGTGCCAAATTTCATCGAAATCCGTCCAGCCGTTAATGCGTGGTAAGGTAAGATCGACCGAATACTGGGCAAGTGCGTGTCGGATAACGCACAATGAAGGGTTCCGGAGTTGGAATGATATTATCTCAAGAACAAACTTAACATTGTAGTTGAAAACATGTTCTACCATGCGTTCTAACTGCAAATATAAGTTTGTACGCACAATATTGCGAGATGACTACAAAATGAGTAGCGTCAGCACATAACATAATAATAATAAATAAATGTCGTTTAAATATCCAGATTATCAATGTCAGATCATCATCTCGGACGGTACCAAGAGCTCTTGCGCTTACAAATTAGAGGATTATATTCAAGATAAAAATGCTTGGAATCATGCTGGTCCTGCTCCATAGGACAATTTAGAATCTAGACAAAATCAAACTGGTTGCAAATTTAATTTGTATGATATTATTTTTTATGACATTGATTTTACATTCTGTGATTACTTGAACTCACACACTGACTTATTAGTACCTATTACTTGTTAAAATTTTAGGAATATCGTATAATTTTACAATGTTTGTAAATATATGAGCACCGTGCATCTATCACATAATTAATTTATCTGTCATTCCTAGTTTTTTCATTCTTTTTACCTATCGTGGTATAGTAATCTTATTCTAGGTGCATCGTCTTCACATATAATTATATAATTGTTATATACAATATATTGTGAAAACATTTTAAAAGAGTAACGGTGGAGTTTCTTGCCCATTCTTCTTCATACAAAAACTACCTTTTGGAAGGGGGGGGCGACTAGAATATTTTTTTTTTTTTTTGTAAATTTTGACGTTCAAGAGTGCCTTTTTAATAAAAATACTGTACCTGGGTTGTGGAGGTCAAATGGGCAGTTCACAATAAAATAATTCAACTGCACCCGGTTAGACTGGAAGTGGACCCTAACGTAGAAGGCTAGGCAGATGATAGTACAGTAGGGATAACGGTGTCAATAATTGTTGTTGAAAATGTTCAGAATCATCTCTAGAATTATACTGTTCTAACCTTCTATTAATTACGCAACACATTTTCGTAAACGATTACGACAAACTTGTTTCATTTTGACAGTTCAACAACATTCATTGCGTTATTTACGTTGTTGAGCTGTTTTTTTTTCGAACTTATGAAGCAATGGATTAGCAATTTGCTTCAAAACGATTCAAATTCCTATTGATCGTGTATTATGTAATTAGGGTATTGATTGGTCAACAGTATGTAGAGCCTGACCGCGAAATCTCTTCCGTTTTTGCAATTTGCAGGTCAGTATCAGGTTGTATGTTGATCTAAATATGATTCATGGCCGTATCAAATCTTTATTTATAAAATTAAAATCATAAAAATCATCAATATAACTCTCTAAGTTCATATCACCCTATTTAATGTCAATTTCATGAAATTGTGACATTTGACATTTGGGGTCAATTATAAGTTTTAAAGAGTTGTATTGCAGATTCTTATGATTATAAGCCATTTTTGTTACGGTCGTGAATAATATTTTAATCAACATACAACCTGTTAATTACAAATAACGTGAAAAAAATTGCATTTTGCGGGCTACCTTATCGCATGCCCCTTAAAGTAGGCCACACTCCCGACCACGAGGCTTACAAGGCCGTCAACAAAAGCATAACTATCCAAAAACAGACGAACATGATATTTTATTCTAGAGGCCAATTGTACGAAGAGGAAAAATCCTCACAAAAACACATGTAAAGGTGTCTAACGATTTTTGTCCCCATTAAGTTTCTTGGAAGTCATCTAGAACGCCCCCCGGGGTGCTGTTTACGTTAACTTTGAGCTCCGGTGGCCGTTCGATTTTATTGCCAACCTTTGTACGAACTAGAAAAACACTTATTGGCTTTTATTTTGGGAAGTTTATGATTCGATATTGTGTTGATAAAATAAATATAAATCGAAAATTTCTTGAATTTTATACAAAACTGTTTTGTTTGACGAGATGAAGGTCATCTGCTTAGCTATGTCCCAACATAGTTGGGGTCGGCTTCCAGTCTAACCGGATGCAGCTGAATACCAGTATTTTACATGGAGCGACTGTCTATCTGACCTTCAAGACCCATTTACTGGGTAATACGATAGCCCTTTGGTATGACAGTCTTTCAGGCTTCTGACGACCCGTAACGACTGACAAAGATCCGCGAATGACAGCCGGGACCAACGGCTTATCGTGCTTTCCGAGGCACGAAGGGGTTTGGTTTGTAAATATGGTCACCCATCCACGGACCAACCGTGGCAAGCGTAGCTTAACTTGATCGATTCGTGCGGTTGTTATTACTAGCCACAAGCCCGAACGTTAGAATTGAATGGATTAGAATAGAAAAAGTTTTTTTATTATTTATTTATATCAAATACAAATGATTTATATTGTTGTTAGTAAAACATATGAACTACGTTAGTAAAGTGTCCCATTAAAATAATAATACAAATGAAATAGAAGATATCGAAATTAAATCAAACTAATTACACTAAAAAATTTAATGAAATTATAACAAATTAAATACAATTAAAACAAATTTAAAAACCGATACTTATAATTAATTCCGCTTCCCGCTGCACCAGACCTGCAGCTGTGCATACAGGTCCAGTGCTCCAGGACTGGGCAATCAGGCTTGTCTGCTATCACCTTTAAAATGCTGTTGGTGCTCCTTCGCATCCTTTTCATCAGGGATGCTGTTCTCTTTCGCATAATTGCTTGAAAGCTATCCTTATCTGCTTCGGCAAACATGCCCGATGCGCTTCAGAACCACGGGAGCCCAACAGCACCCTAAAAGCGTTATTATACTGCACGCGAAGACCGTTGTAGTCTGCGTATGTCTGCACAGGCTGCACGTGTAGAATGACTGGCAAAATGCCTTGAAAAGAGTGAGTTTCACTTCTTTAGTACATCGTGCAAACCTACGGGCCAACATATTACATCGGACCGACAACGCTCGTCGCTCCCTCTATATCACTGTCATCATTCAAGTCTTCATTCACTATATGAATATTATTGCATAGAATGTAAGTTTAAAGGTGAGTTGACAACATTAAATCTGTTTCCTGGTAACGCAGGGCTAACTTACACTTAAACTACCCAAATGTCCTTTTTTTGGTATTGTTCGTCGAGTTGAGCTCCTTAAGTTCTGAGTTGAGCTCTACGATTACTGACAAATGCTTGCACTGACTGGACAGGTCCACTCAAATCTGTGTGGTTCTTTCCTCAAAAGACCATTTCAGACACTAATCTACATGGTCCTCATATGGCCTGACCAAGATTATGTCTGGACTTTAAAAGAGACTGTGACCTCTGAGTTTGTTTCGGTCTTTCTTCTCAGAGTAGTCAGATAGGAAACGCCGAACTCATCTAGCATTTTCTTCTTTTTTTTAATATGACGTGTAAAAGTGATTGCAATATCCTATTTACAGAATAAACAATTTCATTTCATTTCACACCTATATCTAAATGTATACTAGCTGCGCCCTCTAGTTTCACCCACACAGGTTTCCATCCCATGGGAGTTGCGGGATGGAAGTACCCTGTGTCCTAATGAAATGAAATGAAATGAAATTGTTTTTTCTGTAAATAGGATATTGGAATCACTTTTACACGTCATCTTAAAAAAATAATTAAAAATTAGCTAGATGAGTTCGGCGTTTCCTATCGGACTACTCTGAGAAGAAAGGCCGAAACAAACTCAGAGGTCACAGTCTCTTTTAAAGTCCAGACATAATCTTGGTCAGGCCATATGAGGACCATGTAGATTAGTGTCTGAAATGGTCTTTTGAGAAAATAACCACACAGATTTGAGTGGACCTGTCCTGTCAGTGCAAGCATTTGTTAGTAATCGTGGAGCTCAACCCAGAACTTAAGGAGCTCAACTCGACGAACAATACCAAAGAAAGGACATTTGGGTAGGTCTCATAAATTACTCAAACTGCCAGATCATCATTAAAACTAAATAAGAAAGAAAAAATAATAATAATTAAAAAATCCACATAGTCCTCACATTCACAAAAATTAAAAAAAAAAAAAAATACTTTACAAAGTAATAATGTCATAATCCGGGACATGATCTACCATGGCCTACCAAATCTCATCCAAATTTGCTCAACCGTTTTAGCGTGAAAGCGTAACACGCTAGCAAATAAACAAACAAACACACTTTCGCATTTATAATGTCCGACAGGATATTAATTAGGATAGGAAAACTAAATATGGTAATTTTAAGTCCCACACTTCACACTACACACTTTCACCCACACTCACACATATCACACAAAGACGGGCATTTTGGCGCTTGTCTATGCATAACGCTCATTGATTTACAGTGCTATTTATATGATTTAATTTGCTTAGTAGATGATAAGTGGACTCAAACTCAAACTCAAAGCATTTATTTCAATTAAACCATTTACATGCACTTTTGAATTGTCAAGGGGTCAGTCAGTCAGAAATATGAAGCTAGTTGCCCATTCCAAAGTGTAGGTTCCTATGGAGAAGAACGGGCAAGAAACTCCACGGACACTCTTTTAAATCATAATATTGTTACAAAATATTGGTTACATTATTCATGTTGAAATTATGCATGTGAGAACAATGTAGTGCACGTGCACGTAAAAAGCGTCCGTAATAAAAAAGATAAAAACAATTCAAAAATTAAAATAAATTATAATAAGCCGTGGCAGATAAGAGATGACCAGCCCCTACTGACGGCACCCGTTCACGAACATGACGCATGTATCCGCACCGTTTAGCTCAACCATTTTGGAGGGAACTTAACGATCCAACACACACGCCACCTCCAGCGAGACATTTGAGTGAGAATGACATACTCTCAGCCGCCAGGGCACAATCGATTCGATTATTGGAAGCGCGGAGTCTCGTAACACAAGCAATTCCTGCTTAAAAGGTGATCTCCACAAACATATATCTAAATGCCCTTTGTAATTGAAATACACTTTTTTATTTTTTTATTAGGTCTAGCATGCAAATTTTGCACTTGTTAACTGATACAATATTATCTAATCTAATCTAACTAGTCTGTATTGTCCCACTGTTGGGAAAAGGCCTCCCTCTTTCAATACAATTCTGTCTTTTGTCGGCCACTCCTTATGGTAGGAGTCAAGTTCGTTGCGCCATCTTCGTCTCGGCCTCCCGCGATGTCGTCGTTCGTTTAGTGAGACCCAATCGGTGGACGAGGTTCTCTTAGGCCGTTTGTCATCTGACAAGCGGCAGGCATGTCCGGCCCAGTTCCACTTAAGCTAAGCGGCTTTCTGGGTAACGTTTGTGATCTTGGTTTTAGCGCGCAGTTTTGTGTTCCTTATACGGTCCAAAATTCGCCTAGAATACTGCGCTCCATGGCTCGCTTATACTGGGTGTTGCAAAAGTCACGACGGGGTTTTAAAATAGGTCACATTTGCACTGATATTTACTATTATTTTGTTTAAAAAAATTATGAAATACAGATTAGAGATTTATCATGGTTTTCAATGTGATCGAAAATTTTTTTTTTGAACATCATCGGTCCATTATTCAAACCCAGCGAGCATATCGCCGCCATTGACATGTACGTAACTGTTCCGTAGTTTTTTAACGCTAGCACTTATCGACAGCCCAGAGTTGTGGTTCCAACAAGATGGAGCCACAGCGCATATGGCTCGAGTCACAATGATTGTTTTGCAGACTTTCGGCGGGTAGCTCGCCGTCCGATAAGGACCGGGCCCGGGTCGACGGCGCGTTGTGTTCCACGCGCGCCTCAAAGTGATGTCAGCACAACTAGGACCGATGCCTGCCGAGGTTGCGGGAAAGTCTGAAAGGGATACCGTGGCCCCTGGCAACGTACAGGCAACTGAGAGAACACGGGTGGGTTTTAGTCAGTAAGAGTCTGACATGCCCTCCCGCTCCGCCCAGAGCGGGAGAAGTTATTTGATAACACAAAACACACACAAAAAAAAAACCAGACTTTCGGCGAGCGTTTAATCTCGAGATCTTCAACATTTCACTGGCCCGCACGCAAATGTTGGCCATTTACGTGACGTAATATTTAAATCCTAATACGAAAATATCTCCACACAACAGTTAACATTAGTAAACTAAGTTATAAGTAGTTGCGACCCCTTCCTGACTTATGCACCACTCTGTACAATATCTGATTCAAATAATACGAAACGAAAGACGGAGCCAAAGAATTATATGCGAGATGACGTGTATTTTCAACCAACCCCCATTTAAAAAAGGCATGACTTTGCTCCATGTTACATATTAATATTCAGTCGCATCTGGCTCAGAAGTTGACCTCAACCTAGTTGCGAAAAGGCTAGGCTTGTCCATACTTATGGAAGTATGGATAAGCCGTCGCCTTTATATTATAAATTCGAAAGTAACTCTCTGT
The DNA here is from genome assembly GCA_949128155.2 of Xanthia icteritia. Classification (NCBI taxonomy): domain Eukaryota; kingdom Metazoa; phylum Arthropoda; class Insecta; order Lepidoptera; family Noctuidae; genus Xanthia; species Xanthia icteritia. The sequence goes on along the minus strand of OY855862.1, from coordinate 3,098,273 downwards.
CGGTCCGTCTGTATGTTACCTTATCACGGCTAAACCACTGAACGGATTTCGATAAAATTTGGCAAGGAGATAGATGGCATCCTGGAGAAGGACATAGGGTACTATTTGTCTCAAAAATAATCCTCAAGGGGGTGATATAGGGGATGAAAAGTTGTATGGGAAATCCAGCATTTCTTACTCGTAAGTCGTGAAAATTCAAATTTATGCCTTTGGTAAGAAATAAAAGGACTTGTGCCCTGAGGTTTCCGTCTCAAAGCAGCTTTTTTTCAACTGAACAGACAGCTGTGCTGCTGGGGAGTTTGTTGCGCCACTTCTTCTTCCCAGCTAAAGCACTAGGAAGTGGTGAAGGGTGGGCGTTTTGGGGGACTGTCTTATGTAATTTTGACGTTCGGAAAGTGCTGATTCTCAGCCTAGTTTGAATAAATGACTTTAAAATTTTGAACAAATCTGGATTGAAGTTCAAACTTAACTTTTCAATTGAAAAATAACTTTTAATAGAGTGTTAAAATACAGACTTATATGTTATTTCATGACACGGCCTATGAATTTTTGATCCCAGATTAAAGAACAAACTTAACTTTGCAGTTCATATACTCGTATATGTATAAATGAACAATTTTCGGATTTTCCTCTTTACTTGACCTTGCTTCTCGCCAAACTTCATGCTGCTGGGCCAACGGGAAGTACCAAATAAACTGGCTTATTTGCGAGTGTCAAAATATGCGGCATAAATGCCCGTATTTTTTATTGCGTTGACTCGTAATTTTGATATTCGTTACAGCTCCAAGAGACCGTAGAACTAAGTTTTTGACGATGAGCCTCCACGCGTTCCTGAGAAAACGAAGGTGAGGTCTTGACAGACAACGAAGTCGTCCTTTAAGGGATTAAATTTTTCATTTTCAGGTACGGAAAAAAAAGCTTTTGCCTCGGGCAAAAGCTAGTCTGTATATATAAAAGGAGAAACTGACTGACATATCATCATACATATCAACGCAGAGCCGAAACTACTGGGAATAGGAACGTGAAATTCACACAGCTTCCTTAGAAAGGGGAATTTCGTTTGTATGAAAAATCTTATTTATTCCTTGAGTTAATTAACTTGAAACTTGGCACAAAAAGTACTAGGTTTGCATGAATTTAAGATACTATTTCAATCATTAGACGTTGTGTACAATTTCTGAGCAGTAACCTAACAAAAAGTACTAGGCCTGCTCATGCAAGCCTAGTACTTTTTTTTTATTCACGATAGTATTCAATCATTATGTTATGCTACTAATAGGATTTGGATGAGGCAGACAGATAGTTTATATCCTGGATTAACACATAGGATACTTTTTATGGATATTTTTATACGGATATTTTTATACGGTAGTACATTTCCATGGGATAATTTCCGACTTCCACGCGAGCGAATCTGCGAGAAAAAGCTAGTTATTATCGAAGCTTATGCAAAGTCTTCTATGACGAAAAGGTTTTACCTTAGAAAACTATGATAAATGGGATAACATCCTATCCTTATGGTGTATCGGACAGCCTAGGAAACGCCCTATTCATGATAATGTGTTTTTAAAGACGGTAGATTTATTTTGAACAAGCTTTTGTCCGCGGTTTCACCCCCGTGGATGTCGGGAAATAATCCACGAGAATTTACTACCGGGATTTAAAGTACCCTACGTGTTAATCCAGGTAAACAATGTATTAATTCCGTAATATATTGTTGTCGGCATGATTTTTTCCGACATCTTCTACAATCATCGTCATATTTCAGCCAAATTACACTAAACCTTACTGAATTAAACACATAAACCATCCTCATTAATGTCTCTGTCCATTGGTGACAAACGTATGAAAATCCGTTCGGTAGTTTTTGAGTTTATCGCGTTCAGACGCGGCACAACACGGGACTTTATTTTATAATATGTAATGAAGATACATAGTAGTCCAGTGTGTTTTAGAAGATTGGGTACATCTACATGTTCTATTAAACGCCCGAGGGCATGTGAGCGCCCGTATTTTTCTGAATATTCATGAAAAATTATCGATGATTAACTTGAAAATCTTATTTTTCATGATATTCAATTTTGAATTTTTTCGAGTATCGTTTGTGACCTTGCTTTACATTTTTTGCCATACCTCCGATGTTTATGGCTCGATTTGCATTTTGTTTATTATTTCTAAAAGCATATGAGTTATTTTATCGGATTAACTGCGCTGCGTGTCGCGGGTTCGATTCCCGCACGCAACAAATATTTGTATGACCTACAAGTAGTTGTTCTGGGTCTGGTTGTTTGTGTATGTGAGTATAAATGTTTGTAAACGCACCCACAATACAGGAGAAATTCCTAGTGTGGGGCAGTTTAAAAAAAAAAAATCTTAAAATTTATCGACTATGAAACCAAAACCGGAGAAGACATTAAAAAAAACGTATTTAAATAAAAAAAAAGTGGAAAAAAAAAAAAAAAATTTAATGAATATTCTGAAAAATACGGGCGGTCACATGCCTATGGGCGGCATTATATTGTTTGTATGTCTTATTGGGTTCTTTTGTGATTATTTTGTGTATGTTTGATGGCACGCTGGCTTATTCGTATTAATGGGACTTAAAAATTACTGGCGGTATGTGACTATACCGTACACCACTGCCCAACCCTTTCGAGAATAGAGGCGTAATGTTATGTAATGCGGTGTTCATATATGTCATAGTCGGCCTATAATGTCCCCACTGCAGACACACAGCCCTCCTCTCTGTGAGAGGGAGTGGCCCACCACGCGGGCCCAGTGCGGGTTGGTGGATGTCATATGTCTTTGGTTCTAGTCATTTTTTGGTTCTAGGACATGCCGGTTTCCTCACGATGTTTTCCTGTTGGTCATAATCCACCACGCTGGCCCAGTGCGGGTTGGTGGATGTCTTCAATTTGTTTTGGTTCTAGGACATGCCGGTTTTCTCACGATGTTTTCCTTCACCGTTTTGAGAGCAGCGGTGATGAAATTAAATACACAAAGTAAAGTGCGACTGGGTCCGAACTCAGTTCTATGTGCTTTTTTTTTGTGGGAAATTATCAAATAACTTCTCCCGCTCTGGGCGGAGCGGGAGGGCGTGTCAAACTATTACTGACTAAAACCCACCCGTGTTGATTCAGTTGATAGATAGATAAATAGAATACTCTTTAATGTACACCATGAAAATTATAGACATAGAATAGAATAGAATAGAATATCATTTATTTGCAAATATGGGTTATACATAAGTAGGTAGTAGTAGGTTTTCATCAGAGTTCTGCCATATTTCACCATTCGGCATGCAAACATTTTCATTATAAAAAATTGTTAAAATTTAAATTCATATTATTACATTAAATTAGATATGTCATTCTCATTAAATAAAATTTAAAACTTAAAATTGTCAGTAACAGTATATACAAGAAGAAGATAAACAAACAAACATTAAAAATTCCAGGTCATAGACAATACACGATAATTATTCAATAAGCAAAACAATAATTAATAAATTATAATTTCAAGGCAGTTTGATAAAAATTGTCCGTTAAAAACTAAGTTACACTGTAGTATGCTTTACCTATTAATAACTTACGAAGTGTACTTTTGAATTGCACCGTTTTCAAGTCTTTCCAAGCACTTGGCAATTTATTATAAACAACTGGGGCCATGCAATAAATACTTTTGCGCATCATAGCGGTTTGACACGGTACGTTATTTAATTTTGAATTGTCACGTCTGTTTCTTGGGTATACATCGGCCAAACGTTCAAAACGACTTGGATTGTTCTTCACAAACATAGCTACTTCAAGAATATAGATACAAGGAAGTGTCAATATGTTGTACTGCTTGAAAAATGGCTTAAATTAGACATTTTACATAGGGTACACAATGGGTGGTCTTATGGCTTAAAGCGATCTTTTACAGACAGTTGCCTGTATGCTACCAGGGGCCACGGTATCCCTTTCGGACTTTCCCGCGACGTGTAAAAATTTAAATTCTCCTTTTTCTGTTTTTAGTCACTGCAGGGATTCAGCATAATATCAGCGTCAGGTATATTTGCCTGGCACATGCTGAGCTGGACTCCCATTTGGTGCAACCTTGAGACGCACACCGCACTTTTTTATGTTCGTTGATCCATTATTTTAAAGTGTGTCATAGCCAAATCATAATGTCTTGTTTTCTTCCTTTTTTATTTGTTTGTATATTGGCACCTTGCAGCTATTTCCTAATAGCTAATTAGTCATTATTTAATCGTGTTTTTGTATGTTGTGCTGTTTTTTGTATGCACTAAATAAACGATTTATCTATCTATCTATCTATCTTGAGGGGGAACTTTATAAGCTGATTATCTTTATGCTTATGATATGTTACCTTGAGCGATTCCTGCTCACTCCGTACCTTGTTGGTAAGGAAATTCTATGATTTCTTTTAACCATGAATTTGACGGCAAAAACCGCTCAGATTATTTTTCACGGAGAACAAGGAGTTAATAATAAATACACGACTTTCTTTAGTTTCTGCCGTTCATCTTCGAAAAAAGTCCTGAATTTCTGTTTGTATTTATTTTATTTATGGTACACTAAATGAAAAACATTCGATACCTAAAGGATGCCTAAAACAGAATGATCATTATCTAAAGTTCAGTTCGGATCATAACTATTTCTAAATATTATTTACCCCATTTATTTGTAACAACTTATTTTAAGTTGGTGCCTACAATCTATGCAATAGTTTTACTTGTTTATTAATAATGGACAACAATCAAGCTGACGACCGCCCTGAGCGTTATCACACCGGCTATTTGGCAGCGTGTTTCTAGCGAAGCGATTTGTGAACGTGCTCTTCGGGGGTGCGAAGCGAGCGAACCGCGACGACGCAACGTTTCGTTCGCGTTTTCACAAAATTGTACACTCACCTCAATCACTCTCGTTATGCAAACGCGGCGAACACGTTCGCACACGTAGTGAGCGCGATGAAAAATCACCTCGCTGGAAACACGCTCGTAAATCGCTAGTGTGATAAGCACCTAAGTGGGTCTCGGTGCCTACGACTATCTGGAATACCAGAGGCACTAATAGAGATGCCTTTCTTTTTTTTCGGATCGGAAATTGTCAAATATCTTCTCCCGCTCTGAGTGGAGCGGGAGGGAGTGTCAGACTCTTACTGACTAAAACCCACCCGTGTTCCTTCAGTTGCCTGTACGTTGCCAGGGGCCACGGTATCCCTTTCGGACTTTCCCGCAACCCCGGCAGGCATCGGTCCTATCGGACCCCTTCAGTTGCTGACATCTCTTTGAGGCGCGCGTGGAACACAACGCAACGTCGACCCGGGCCAGGTCCTTATCTGACGGTGAGCTACCCATCTCTCACCGTCCGCAAGCCCGCGACTACGGTGGCCGGGAATATAGAGATGCCTTGCTATCCTAGAGACAAAGTTGTAATGTCTCATGTGTTGTATTTACACTCACTGGCACCCATACACCCCCCCCCTTCCCCTTCAAACCAGGGCTCGGAAACTTTATTAATTAATATTAATTAATAACGTTTCTGACGTGAACGTTATTAATTAATATTAGTTAATAACGTTTCTGACACGAACACGACAGTTCTCGTTCTTCTTTGTACAACATTTTGTTCGGAACGTAATGAGAACGTTTTCAAAAACTGCTTTATTCCGTTTTTCAAACGTAAACGAAACAAATCGTTCCTTAGGTTTTTAAGACGAAACTGTTTCGAAAAATATACCGAAGATACACACTCAGCGTCTCAAAAACGTCCGCAAAAAAACTGCGCACTATCTAAAATTGTGCGCTCCTTTCAAATAGTATCGCGTCGAACACGTCATTGACCGCACTTAAAAATGCCGAAGTGTTGCTTGAAAAATTTTAAAAATATTAATTAGGTCAAGAACGTTAAAAAAGGATGGGATATCGTATTTTCGGTTAGTTAAAGAGTTTATTGATTTGTTTTTGTCGTTTTTAAGACTAAATATAGACAGCAATAGGTGATTTTGATTTAATTTGTCTTAAAATCTCACTCAACAGTCCAAGTATAATACTGCAAATTTCAATATCCGCTTTTTCAGTGTAAGAACAATGCATTACAACCTCCTTTTAATTTAGTCGAATAATACAAATTGACCTTGTTCGTTTCAATGGAGTCGATTTTTTTATTATTATGTTTTTATTTTTTTAAATTATGTTTATTAACTTTTATATGTTTTTGTATTTAGAATTAAATTATTATTTATATGTCGCCGCGAAAGCGTCTACCTGTAAAGATTATAACATAATCTTATGCGTAACTACTCATTATAATTGTTATTCACCATAAAGTCTTTGATCCTGCCCTCTATGGGTAACTGTGGAATACTGTTACAGCCGCATGTGTGAAGGTTATCGATTCCTTTGCGACCAAACTCCATCTATTGCCAACTTTGTGAACTCGGTCAATATACTGTGCGTTCGCCCGAAAGATAAATTATTACTCATTTCGATGTTGGAGCAAAAACTAAAGTTAAAATTAAAAGGGAACATTTATTTAATGATTTATGGGTTTTTAGTCATATTAATAAGTGGTCATTTGACATAGTAAATTTGTTTATGACAAAGCGGTACCTGAGATGGCGCGGTTTGCAAATATATTAAGATCAATAACGGAATGTACTAATTAAATACGAGAACTGAATAAGTTTCAATAATAGAAAATCAACTATAACGTAATAAGATTATTTTACAATGCAATTTACTAATGAATACCTGTTATTTGATAAAATCCTTTGAATCACAGGAAGTGTTGTCAAAGGAGCAATAGAAAAGTTGTAGAAAGTAATGAAGCTTCTAATTCAACTTTAATCTGAATAACCTTTGTATTTGTGAATAATAGCATTGTTTAATTATAAAATAATTTACTGATAAGCATTTTAGCATTGTTTGTAAGTTTTATTGAACAAACTTAGTAATAAGATATTGTATTGAGATTCGGGGTATGTCGCCGGACTTTTGACAAAAAGCGAGGCGCACCGAATGGCGTGTGTGGGTAAAAAACATGAAGTTGTGTTAGAAAGGACTGTGATTGGAATTGTTGAACAAATAACCTCTGTAACATAATGTTTTGATTTAAAAAGAGTGTCCATGGAGATTCTTGCCCGTTCTTCTCCATCAGGGACCTACTTCGTTTGGAATGGGCGACTAGCTTCAGAAAATAACTCAAATTGAATGACTCCTTGATAAGTGATAACTCAAAAGTGCCTGTAAATGTTATAATTGAAATAAATGCTTTGAGTTTGAATTAAGAGTTGTGTGTGATTGAAAACCAACTACCTATTCTATCCTATCTATATATACTATCAACGAAGAATTGCACCGGAGACTGGTCAGAAACGGCACAGAATAGATACCCCGTCGTGTTATATATATAGTTTTTAACCGACTTCCAAAAGGAGAAGAGGTCATCAATTCGAAGATTGTTTTAACGAATGAATGTTTGTATATCGCTTACTTATTTTATGGGCCAAATTGAGTAATTATTGTTATTTTCTAAGTAAGAATAGTCTCCGGTTGTGCCTATATAAACATTATGATGACCTGATGATGAACTTGAGAGATACACAACGGAACTCTTCTTAGAACGATTGAAAATCTTTGGTAACAACGAATTTTGTTCAGTATACATAGTGTTGTTGATAACCGCATTCTTAAGTGGGGAGGAAGGAGTTGAGGTATTAACTCGAGTTTTTTTTAATGATTCCATTTATACATTTTATAATAATGTTGTTTTCGATTTTGGGTAGAAATCTTATCTCGTATAAATTACTTGGGTGACTATTGAAACCACATTCCCAATATTCACAGAAATAAAATAAATACCAGAATCTGCATACTGTCCCTAAGTATTATGATAATTATAATTTTTAAGTTTTAACCTAATTAGTTATTTAGTTTCGATAACAATATTATTATAAAAGAATAATTATGTGTTTGGAACACACTTTTATATACATTTTTTTTAATGCTTAAAATACTAAGTCAGTTTATAAAAAATTAAAAGTAAATAATTAAAATATATTCCACTCCACTTAATGCTTTGTTCTACTGGCAAATTTCAGTCCTACGTTTTTATTGGTTTATAGACATTGCTTTGTAAAAACAACTTTAAAACATGCGCGTAAGGTTGAATTTACACGCACGCCACTATTGCGGCGATAAGTCGAGGGGACTTTGAGGAGTGGCTAGAGAGGCGCCACGGCGTCCTCACCTTCCGCCTAACGCAGGTCCTCACCGGACACGGTTGTTTCGGGAGGTTCCTGTTCCGTATCAGGCGGGAGGAAACGCCCGGGTGTCATCACTGCGTGGATCGCCCGGAGGACACGGTTGAGCATACGGTGGAGGTCTGTCCGGCTTGGGCAGAGCATCGCCGTGTCCTCGTGGAGGCGATCGGCGGCGGGGATCTCTCGCGTCCGGCCCTAGTCCAGGCCATGGTACGGAGCGAGAGGGCATGGGAGGCCGTCACCTCCTTCTGCGAAGCAGTAATGCTCGCGAAGGAGGAGGCAGAACGCGTGAGGGAGAGGAAAATTTCGCGCCCTCACGCCCCTAGCCGCCGCAGGAGACGCCCTGGGCGTCGGGAATCGCAGGCCGATTCCCGGCCACCGTAGGCGCGGGCTTGCGGACGGTGAGCAATGGGTAGCTCGCCGTCCGATAAGGACCAGGCCCGGGTCGATGGCGCGTTGTGTTCCACGCGCGCCTCAAAGAGATGTCAGCACAACGGAAGGGGTCCGATAGGACCGATGCCTGCCGGGGTTGCGGGAAAGTCCGAAAGGGATACCGTGGTCCCTGGCAACGTAAAGGCAACGGAAGGAACACGGGTGGGTTTTAGTCAGTAAGAGTCTGACACCCGCTCCACCCAGAGCGGGAAAAGCTATTTGATAATTTCCCACCCAAAAAAAAAAAAAAAGGTTGAATTTACAAAAAGTATGTTTATATCATAACTATAACTACTTATGTGTAGTTGGAGACAGTTTTGAGTGTTACTTTTGTTCGAGACTGTGCATCTAGGGTTTTTTGTATATCAATGCGCTACCCGAACCCCGCTTCAAACCGGAACACAGCAACGCTGCTTTGCGGGAGAAATTGGCTTGGTGGTAGCTCTTTCCTGTACGACCTCCTTCACAAAGAGCGAACCACTCTTTTGTAGTAACATTAGCTCATTGTATGTTTTATAGTGTTATATTTATTTTTTGGTGTAGGTATAATAAAGTATACAACTTGAAAACACCCTGTCCGATTCTCGAGGGTATTGTTAGGTATCGAGTTGAGCTCCTTAAGTTCTGGGTTGAGCTCTACGATTACTGACAAATGCTTGCACTGACAGGACAGGTCCACTCAAATCTGTGTGGTTCTTTTCTCAAAAGACCATTTCAGACACTAATCTACATGGTCCTCATATGGCCTGACCAAGATTATGTCTGGACTTTTTTAAAAGAGACTGTGACCTCTGAGTTTGTTTCGGCCTTTCTTCTCAGAGTAGTCAGATAGGAAACGCCGAACTCATCTAGCTAATTTTTTTTTTTTTTTTTAAGATGACGTGTAAAAGTGATTCCAATATCCTATTTACAGAATAAACAATTTCATTTCATTTCATTTCATTTCATTTCGTACTGAGAGTCAATTAATGCGGTAATTTTCAGGAAAAAGAGAAGAAAAATATCTATTTTTTTTACAATAGGGAATATTTCTTGGTTATGTATTACATTGGACGCGGGCGGGCGTCGTTTAGCGGGTGTCTACAAGTTATAACTTATCACCTGTGTAGAAAATTGAGGCAATTGACGAATTGACGAATTGGCAGTCTTTTTGACGGCACGGTTGGCGCAGTGGTTAAGCGATTGACTGCTGCGCTTCGTGTCGCGGGTTCGATTCCCGCACGGAACAAATATTTGTATGACCTACAATTAGTTGTTCCGGGTCTGGCCGTTTGTGTATGTGAGTTTATATGTTTGTAAACGCACCCACGACACAGGAGAAATTCCTAGTGTGGAGCAACGTTTTAAAAAAAAAAATATTTAGTACGAAAAATGTGAATTTTAAATAGAAATAACTTTTTTTTTTTTTTTTAGTTTTTGGCATAGTTATTGCGGTACCTATGCGGCCCCTTTCGGATCCAACAGGGTTTTGTTACATGCTGTATACACATAAATAAATAAGTACTGGTCCTAGTTATAACTAAAATGCATACATATATGACCCATTAAAATAGATGAACAATATTTTAGAAATCATTCTGATCACCAAAATAAGGCAATGGTAAAAAAATAATAAGAAAAACGCATTAGATACTTGCAAGAAAAATAAATCAGCTAACGAAAATTACACAAAAAATGTTGGTTAACCAATGCCATTTATTATTTTAGGTCAATATAAAATCACTGTCAGAATCAAATCCTAATCAGTGATTTTTTTTTGCTTGGATATCTTTGGTCAGACGTACCGAACGCTGTGTTAAAATTTGTCCATCTATTTTAATAGGACCTTGTGTATGCATAAATTCACGCCTTGTGCACACGGGGGTAGGCAGGAACTACAGAACGCCACCTGCTACGCTCCTTACAAACTCCTTTTGCCTCGTTTAAGTTCATACATCTGGTCATACACGCACACCAGTTGCGAGTACTACGCGCCTGACCTTTCAGAAGAACATCACCAATAAGGTTACTATATGTCCTCCTAGGGCATAACCAAAGTAAGCTTCGCATAATTCCATTTTAGACATTCAACTGAAGACAGTTACTTCCTTTTAAGACACCGAAAGACAGCCTTGACTGCCATTGTCTACACGTCTGTCAAGTTGTCCCAGCTTTGATCTTTAACTTTCGGACTTACAGTTGATTTCACTGACTTTGCTTGACTTTGAGTCGGGACGGCGATGTAAATTATTACGACTACAAACGCCTCATTGTTTGTTTATGATATAGAAGGTCTTGCCTACGGTTTTGGCCACCTGGAGTCATATTAACTTAAACAGTAGAACGTAATTAGTAACGGTATGTATTTAAAAGTAATGTATAAATTGGATAAAAATAAAAATAATAAAACTAAAACCCAATTACGACAAAAACGCCAACTAAAAAAGTATAAAAATGACATCGCAGACTGACAAATTAAAAATTCAGCGTTGACGTCGTGTTAGGGTAAAGTCATATTATTTCACGTATACTCATGTTTTACAATAAATATATTCTACTCTATTTTTTGTGGTCACATAACCTATAAACCAGCGGACAATCAAGCTTCTAACGATACCTCAAATTATGATAAGTAGTTTAGAAGTTATGAGGGAACAGATGAACATACATACATACCAGTCAAAATCATAAACTTTCGTTTTGCTACGCCGTGGTTGGGTAAAAAGTGGTGTTCATGTTGTAAGCAAATTAACGAACAGACGACAGATAATTGCGTTTATTTAATAATTTTATCGTATTAGAGTGATACATATGGCCAAAAAAAGATATTGTACATTATAACCAGTGATCGGAGTAGGTAGATTGATTTTTGGTACTTGTATCATAAATGCACACAGAAAGAATAACATGGATAAGCCATTTTTCCGGAAAGCAATTCCAGTTGGTAGTGATATTATTACTACTCAATTCAAAGTTGGTTGGTTGGTTGGGGGTATGTTCAACAGCTTAAGCAAACAAACACAATACTAAAAATATTCTTATAGTACATCCAAATATGCTTTAAACTCCTTGTGACAAGTAAAATGTTACTTACCAAAGCTTGGAATCGTGACTGTGTGCCGTTAAAAAAAATTATGAAGAATATAATATTGCTCATTTTAATACAATTCCTACCTAAGTGCCGGTTTAAAAAAAAAAATCAACCAATTCCGGAGGAATGTCCATATAATATATATACGTTTCGGATCAATGACCCCAATTCAATCTACCTACTCCGATCACTGATTATAACACATCACACGACATCACGCCTGTAACCCCGAAAGGTTAGGCAGAGGTGTGCCTAAGGTACACCGACATTTTGCCAGTTATATTTGAGTCCCATGTAATAGGGAACGAGCCTATTGCCATCAACCGGGCACAAATCCAGACTCCGGGCTGCTCCTGAGAAATTCCTGATGAAAAAACCCAATAATGCTTTCTCCGCCCTGGAATTCAACCCAGGACCTTATACTCAGCAGTAGCGCGCGACCACTAGATCAATGAGGCAGTCATATTATCAAATTTTCAGTCATATTTTACATTTAGATAGGTAAGTATGATGGCAGGCTTAACAGACTGTAGATCTGTCGACCATTTTCTATCTTGCTAAGTACCTGGCACTTGTTGATAGGCCTACACTGTCCTCCCATACCTAATAACACTGTAATTTGAAAACATTGTAAATACCATTTACTTTTAAAAGAGTAACCGTGGAGTTTCTTGCCGGCTCTTCTCCATAGGGAACGACCAATTGGAACCGTGCACCTAGCTTCTGACGTTTCATAAGAGCCCTTGTAGGTTTATGTGAAATAAAATATTTTGAATTTGAATTTGAATTTGCAGCTTACAACGAACACTTTTAACCCTGTAGTTCTGGAAGGGTTGAGCAGAGATGTATTATATGTATAACAAAGAAGGGTATTTGTGTCTCTTTTGTTATTATCAGCCATATTTTAACTTCTATGGGCGTACTGTGGGTAGTGTTGGTTATTGCGCAATAGAAAAACCGTTTGCAGTTCAGATCAATTTTTAATTTACGATCACATTAATCATACTAGCATTTCACACACTGTTGGTATACGACACAACTATTCGAAACGCGCGACAGTTTCTAAACGTCTTCACCGGTTGACCGTCACAGATGAACCATGCTTACTTAACTCCGGCTGGTCGGAGCATTATGTTGTAGACTCGGCGTCGGCGCGAGACGAAGGTGTCAACTCACACCTCGTCCAGTTCCTATCAGCGCGAGACGATGGTGTCAACTCACACCTTGTCTTACTCTAGGTCTGACGGTCTTTGTTAGCACGTAGAGCTTACTGATATTAAATAATGAATAATTGTTCCCGATATGAAAGGCGACGACGTAAACCTAATTGCGTCGAACGTGGCCGGGGGTCGGCTTGCATTTCTCGTGGGAACGTTTTAAGACGATAAGAGTTGAGCATCAGAGCCTCAGAGGAGCCTGAATGAGGCAGTCAGTTCCATTCAGACCGCGAGATCGACTGAGCGCGACCCGCGGACCCGTTACGACCTTCATTTAAAAAAAGCGACACTAACTAGTGATTATATTTACCCCGCGCGTTTCCTTTGCCCACAAAGTAGACAGACAGTTACATAATGAACGATTTAATCGATAATTACCCTTCTGATGATGATTGTCAGAGCCCGGTGGCACCCCGAAATATATATATATATATATAGTACCTTGCTACGTTCTGCCCGTTTTTCATAAGGCCCACCAATAAGGGTCAAGTCTATTGCCATATAAACCGGTCAACCGGTCGATCTGTTGTCCAAATTGCACATAATTTACGTAATCGAAAAACTATTCACAGTAATCGTGATTGCACCCACTAATATATAATAAAATATGTAAAAAAAAACATTACCAAAAACTTATTTTTTAATTGCTATTGAAAATAAAAAAGTTGTCGTTACCCTATATATTATATTGTTTTAATTATTGTGAATGTGAGGACTATGTGGATATTTTATTTTTATTGTTTTTCCTCTTTCTTTAATTTTTTCTTTCTCAGTTAGTTTAAATTATGGTCTGGCAGTTTGAGTACTTTATGCGACTTACCCAAATGTCCTTTCTTTGGTATTGTTCGTCGAGTTGAGCTCCTTAAGTTCTGAGTTGAGCTCTACGATTACTGACAAATGCTTGCACTGACTGGACAGGTCCACTCAAATCTGTGTGGTTCTTTCCTCAAAAGACCATTTCTACATGGACACTAATCTACATGGTCCTCATATGGCCTGACCAAGATTATGTCTGGACTTTAAAAGAGACTGTGACCTCTGAGTTTGTTTCGGTCTTTCTTCTCAGAGTAGTCAGATAGGAAACGCCGAACTCATCTAGCATTTTCTTCTTTTTTTTTTAAATAGTTTTTTAATATGACGTGTAAAAGTGATTGCAATATCCTATTTACAGAATAAACAATTTCATTTCATTTCATTTCTATTTTCATTAAAAATTAGCAACTTTTCGACAGGGGTCATAAGTTAACTGTTAGACACCGGCTAAACGATGGCCGCCCGCGCCCCATGTGATAAGCCGGTAAAATTCCCCATTGAAACAAAATGAGATGATTTTTTTTAGATTTTCCTGATAATATATAATTACCACATATTCTCAAAAGACCCTTTCAGACACTAATCTACATGGTCCTCTTATGGCCTGACCAAGATTATGTCTGGACTTTAAAAGAGACTGTGACCTCTGAGTTTGTTTCGGCCTTTCTTCTCAGAGTAGTCAGATAGGAAACGCCGAACTCATCTAGCTAACATTTAATTTTTAAAAATTAAGATGACGTGTAAAAGGGATTCCAACATCCTATTTACAGAATAAACAATTTCATTCCATTTCATAAATAAACTCTTAGTACTGTACCTAACAATGTCTTCACGGATAAGATAGGTTTTTTTTTACATGTTGTATATCAACGAAACAGTAATGTGTATATTCACAAGAATTATTTGTGCAAATGCATTACAACACTCTTCTTCCTTTTTATACCCCATTTTAACTAACTTTGAGCTCCACTGGCCTCCCATCTAATATGTTGAGTCAGGAAATTTATTATGAGCGGAGTTACGGCTTGCTTTCTTTATTGTGACCGTAAATAAAGCTGCGAGGGTGGACGTATATGAGATACTCGTTGGTACTTAAGGCTTATACACAAGAGCGGTACGTTGTCGACGGCTGCAGTTGGCTCTGCCGTTGACGCGTGCCGCTCGTGTGCTTACGCACTAAAGTAACCATGGTTTAACTTTCACGGATTTGTTTTAAGTTGATTTTTTAAACTCCTACAAGGTTTTTATGGCTCGCGGCAAAATTATAACAGCCACACGGGTCAATCGAAGGTTAGGCTACGCTTACCACGGTCGGTTCGTGGATGGGTGACCATTAATTAAATATCAAGACTCCTCCGTGCATCGGAAAGTACGTCAAGCCGTTGTTGGTCCCGGCTGTCATTCATTGGTCTCTCGGAGATCATCTTTGGCAGTCGTTACGGCTAATGCTCTAAGTTACGGCTAGTCAGAAACCTAAAAGTGTGACAACCAGTCTTATCAAAGGGGTAGCGTGTTACCCAGTAACTGGGTTGTGAAAGTTAGATAGGCAGTCGCTCCACGTAAAATACTGGTATTCAGCTGCATCCGGTTAGACTGGAAGCTGACCCCAACATAGTTGAGAAAAGGCTAGGCAGATTTTTTACATGGTGTTTTTGGCGCATTCGAGCGCCAAACTTTCACAGGGGGGCGCTGCTGGTGCTGCGGCGTTAGTTCCAATTTTGGTCGCGCGCTTTTCCTTGTACAGCTATACATGGTAATATTTTAACACTTTGAAGGACCCTAAACGCCCATAGCAACAATAAAATAAATATTTATATACAGTATGTTAATTAACAAAAGGCATTCCCGATAACCTGTTGCGGGTTATCGGGAATGCCTTTTGTTAATTAGTAGTATAGCGTCAATACATTGAAAAAAATAAAACATTAAAAAAGGTTGGTTTTTAAATAATACAATACTCACATAAAATATTAAATTGATACGTAAAATAAACTTCAACGTAAATTAAATAATTAAAATTTAAATTTCTTCGTGGAAAGATGAGTGCGATAAATGCGTGTGTACAGAGTGTTTATATTAAGTACCACAACAAACACAACAATAATAAATTAGATAATAAAATTAATAAGTGCGACAAGTGAGCATGTACCGAGTGTTTCTTTTACGGATCATTTAACATGTGTTGTGAAAATTTTATAATAAAAAATAAACAAACTTTTTTCTTGAATGGTAATATTTTTTTTGCATTATTTTTTCAATTCATTTATTCAATAACAACTTTTACATCGTGTCTGAATTTTTATAACTAAATATATAGGAAACATCATGCATGCAATCTATATTTATATCATTACAATTATCCAAACTTATTAAAATCAGAAAAAACAAAAAAAAAAAACCTAATTCAATTCGTAAAATTCAATAAAACTTTAATTGCAAATCAATAAAATTATGTTACTTTCAACTTTTGTATTAATTTATAATTCATCAATAGAATAGAGACACTTATTTAACAAGAACTGTTAAAGCTTATTCTGAAACCCACTTGTATATATTATTGACGCTATTACTAAGCGGGTTTAACGGGAACGCCTTTCGTTGATTAACATACTGTCTAACAATAAAACTTTTATTGTGTCTCGTTCAGTGTCCATGAATGCGTTTAGATGATAATAAAATATTCATGAGGGATGTACAGTAAGAATTTTTATATTATTCGTTATTTTTTACCGAAATGATAATTAAAGTTGGACTCAATCAACAATTTTTAATTGGAATTCAGGGTTCGACGACTTCTGATAACGTATTGTATTTAGGGTTCCGTACGTCTGAATGAAAAAACGGAACCCTTTAAGGATCACTCGTGTGTTTGTCTGGCTGGCTGGCTGTCACAGTCAATTTGCTCCGAAACTACTAGACCAATTTAGTTGAAAAGTACTCATATCTGTGACCCAAATATGGACGTGTAACGTAAATAAATTATTTTTTAATATGGAGGTCACATTACGGGGGCAAATTGAAAAAAAAAAAAGAAATGTAAGCAGTATCGTGTGACATATCAAATGAAAGGGCTTGTTGTGAGGATATCAAATATATATTTTATATTTTTTTAATAAATACTGTTTAAGATATTTAAGAAAATAGATGAAAATTTACTATTCCCCCCGCCATAATATCTCCGAAAATAAAGAGCCTAAAATTTTGAAAAAAATACTGAGCGTGGTTCTTTACTTATAGATTACAGGAAATCTATAAGAAGTCTATGGGTCTTAAAATAATATGGTAATATGGCTCTCAATATTATGCCTACAAATTAACATTTGCAGTAAGAATGTATGGGAGAACATGTTTTTCAACAACACTGTTAAGTTTGTTCTTGGGATAAAAAACATGGTAGATAACATATTTATCGTACGGAACCCTCACCACGTGAGTTCAACTCGCACTTGTCCTTATAATTTTTGAATAATTTGGTAATCAGTTTTTCTTTTTTAAAGATTGACGGAACCCTGAAGTAATTCTTGCGGGTGGTATTAGACCACACAATTTTTTAGTCTAATGCTTACATCTGTCACTTTTAAGTGTATTGTGAGTGACAGAAATACTTAAAAAACGTCTCATTGTCAAAATAATATCATTCGAGTATAAGGCAGACTGTCCACTGGGGCGGAGAGGGGAGGAGCGGAGCAGAGCTGTGCCAATATTAACCAATGGAATAGCATAAAATCTCGGCTCCGATTCCGTGGCCAGGGATTTTCGAACTTGTTTAAAAATTCATAAAAGACCGGGTAGTGGAGCGAGGATGCGGAGCGGGGAAGAGGAAAAAACCGGCCGCGCGGTATTGCAGCCCGCTCAATTTACTCGTCGCGTGAACTCGGCCTAGCTCTGCACAGTCCGCAACTCCGGAACTCCGCTCCACATTACTCCCTCGCTCCGCTCCGCTGCCTCGCTCCACGTCAATGGACAGGCAGCCTAAAGGAACAATTCCGTAGCCGCTCGCAGACGTCTATTATAGGTTTCTATTATTCTTATTTATTTCTATGAAAGGCGACGCGCGACGTGTCGCTAGCTACGGAAGGTATTTCATAGAAATTCATAGAAATCAGAACCATATATAGAAGGTAAGGTTCGATTCGGTTTTTCCATCAGGAATTTCTCAGTAGCAGCCCGGAGTCTGGATTTGTGCCCGGTTGATGACAAAAGGCTCGCCCCCTATTATATGGGACTTAAATATAACTGGTGAAATGTGGGGGTGTAGGTTGTATAGGTACCAACGCCTCTGTCTTCATCCCGCCACATGTCTCCGAATTTTTGGTTCTAGGACATGCCGGTTAAAGAAAGAAAGAAAGAAAATACGTTTATTTGCGGTAAGTATGACGCACAGAAAGAACAAAACACGAGAATAACAAATTGGGGAAAAATGCCCCACGATGTTTTCCTTCACCGTTTTGAGAGCCGTGAAATAATTTACACAAAGCAAAGTGCCTGCTTGGGTTCGAACCTACAACCTACAAAATATAAGTCACGGCCGTTACCACTGTACCACCACTGCTCTTCAGGCAGTTAATTACAGCTCATTTTAAATCATATTATTGTGCGTGTATTCTGTACTGTAAGTTTGTTTTATGTATATTTGCCTGCCTGCCTGCCTAGCCTATTCCCAACCATCTTGGGGTCGGCTTCCAGTCTAACCAGATGGAGCAGAATACCAGTATTTTACACGGAGCGACTGCCTATCTGACCTTCACAACCCAGTTACTGGGTAACACAATACCCCTTGGTAAGACTGGTTGTCAAATTTTCGGGCTTCTGACGACCCATAACGACTGTCAAAGATCCACGAATGACAGAAAGGTTTAACGTGCTTTTCAAGGGACGGAGGAGTCTCGGTATTATTTGAAATTTAAAAGATATTTTTTAATCAGTTAGATTTTTATAACTTGACTAGCTGCCCGCCCCGTCTTCGCACGGGTACCACTAAGTACCTATCTACAGCGCACCTACCTTTCTACCCTACCTACCTACCCTACCTACCTACCCACACTTACCTACCTACATACCTACCTACCCTACTTACCTATCTATCTAGATACTTACCTACTTACATACCTACCTTACCAACACCTATTTATCCTAAGAACCTTGTCCTGAGAATAACGAACACAACAAAACATAATTATCCAATTTGGTGCAGCCGTTCTCAAGTTATGGCATGACCAGAAAAATAGGGATTTATTTTTATATAGATTGTTAAATTTTCATAATCTTCTTGCCCTTGTTCCATGGTACGTGGGGTTGGCGCACCACGTTTTCTCTTTCCATTCTCACCTGTCAACTCCCTTCATTCTCTTGATTGTTAAATTATCTTGTATGTTAAAGTAACTTGATATAAATTCCTATTACAATTTATTTCTATTATTCTTTGATAGTTGTATGAAATGACTACAACACCGCTTTACGTAGGTAGGTAGATGTATCCAACTGCTAAAGTTTAACGGTTTTCTTTATTTAATGGTTTAACACTTAAACTATTCAATCCCTAACTGTATATGGCGACGCAAGCCTAAGAAACCCTACTTTTAGCGTATGTGGATGTCCACAGTATATTTTCAAAAAAAGGTTGTTAAACAAAATGATTCGTTCAAAACCGGACAGTAAGCAAATCATATTCCTTTTAAGACGACACAATATTCCCTACTATTTTTACCCCTTAACATATACAGGACAAAATGGAAATAAAAAACTTTCCCCGTTGACTCAATTTGTACGAGGAACGAGGGAAAAAGGGTTCAATAGAGATTCCCCGAGTTTTAGGGCTACTAATAATAACGTTATGAATCGTCCGCGTTCGCCAAAATTGGGGTAGCATGTCATGCTCACGAGACAAGTGACTACACAAAGGGTTTGTTGTTAAATATGGGATTTATAATATTACATAATAATACAACGCTTGTTATACAACCTACAACCACATTTCGCCAGTTATAGTTAATTCCTATGTAATAAGGGGCGGGGGAGCTTATTGCCATCAACCGGGCACAAATCGAGACTCCAGGCTGCTACTGATGCACTTAGTATTAAAACAGCACACCATGCTTACCTACACTGCAGATAATACTAACAAGAGACGGAATGATATAGTATGCACATCTAATACAACCTCAAAACATGTCTTTGTAGAACGATTTTTTTTTTTACATTCTTAGGCCCATTTCTGTAGGCCCGGGTCGACGGCGCGTTGTGTTCCACGCGCGCCTCAAAGAGATGTCAGCACAACGGAAGGGGTCCGATAGGACCGATGCCTGCCGGGGTTGCGGGAAAGTCCGAAAGGGATACCGTGGCCCCTGGCAACGTAAAGGCAACGGAAGGAACACGGGTGGGTTTTAGTCATTAAGAGTCTGACACGCCCTCCCGCTCCACCCAGAGCGGGAGAAGTTATTTGATAATTTCCCACCCAAAAAAAAAAAAAAAGGCCCATTTCTGTAAAATAGATTAAATAGAAAACTTAGTACTTACAAAATAAATTACTTTAGCTGTAAAAAAATTATACTTGAATATTTACTAGCCATAGATTATGCACAGACAGAAGATCTACTTGTTGTCTGCAAATAGAATCGTTAACATGCTATTTTATTTTGATTTACCTAATTTTAATTTAGTTTATACTATTTACTCATTGTTAATTTATTACATTAAGTATTTATGCACTTCCTAGCCTAAAACACAGGTTCAACCTAGTTCAGGCAAATAAGCAACTGTGCTCTATTTTAATTATTAAGTTACTTATTGTAAACGTGCCCCTTTTTATAAATAAACGATTTATTATTATTATATTATTATTACTGAGAAATTCCAAATAGAAAACCCCAAATAACATTTTGCCCGACCTGAGAATCGAACCCAGGACCTCATGCTAAGCAGTTATAGTGTTTGTGAACACTCGACCAACGAGGCAGTCGAGGACTTGAACAAAACTGATGAAATGTGGGTGTAATATAGGTGCAGATAGTACCATCCATGAAGACGCGTCCCACTCCGCGATAACTGTACTATAAGCTGTACTTTAGAACGGAGCGAAGAGGAGTGGGGCGCGTCTTCGTCAATGGCAATATCGTTAGGTACACCGCTGCCTTTTTTTTTATAACTATAAAAAAAAAAAAAAGTATAAAGTAAAATTATGATTTAGATTAATTACATTCGAGTAATATTTAATTCTAACTGTAATTAAGACCTGCCTGATATAGGTTTGTGAAAACCTGTGTTTCAGGCCATCAATTTACATCAAACATTTAAAAAGAAGACAACAATAAATTTATTAGAAGCTAAATTAAGAAGAAGATATAATATTTTCAATGACTTATAGAGTAACTATTTGGGTATATATATTTAAATAAATTAACGAATAATATTAAAGTATATAAAGTGGACACTATTATTAATTATATTAGAGTAGATAGATAGAAAATTTTATTTTAAAATTTCTAGTAGTTTTTCCGTGTCAGCATAATTGAGTTTTGCTAAATACTACTATGACATCTTGCAGGAGACCACTAAGGTCAACCGCTTAACCGGACTTTCCTGTGGCTGCCTTTAACTTCTACACTAAGAGGCTCCAGCCAGGAGCATATACAAACTATTCTAAATTAAAACTAAGCGAGCGCTCGCTAAGGGCACCCCCTGTGGGGTACGAACCTCGGCATAGGGCGTCGCTGAGGGGAGGACAGCAAGATGGGACAGGCTGGGTCAAAGATAGATCATTATTATTATGCGGGGAATTTAAAGCTACACGCTCAGCTGCGGCACGGGCTGGAGTTTCATCGGGCAAGGGTCGGGGGGGGAGTATTATTTACTCGGGAGGGTCGCGCACGCGGAGGACTTCTGCGGCGAGGTCGGAACGACGGGTGTCGGGTGTTTTTGTGCACTGCACTGGTGGCCCTACTGCTCTCCTGGAGGAGTGTGGTGGGATCATCGGGATCGGATAAGACACCTCTGCCTAAACCTTTGGGAGATATAAGCGTGATGATATGTGATGTTGTGTTATCCATACCTACATAATTTGGGCCAAATAAAATGCCGGCCATAATTCTCTGTACCAATTTTGAAAACATAAAAAGCAGCTCACATTTCAAATGCGGATGTAAAACCATAAATAATTATAATTAACGACCATTCATGTTGCCAACCAACACAATGTATCTTATTTATTTAACTGAATGTTGCCTGTGATTTCATATTACGACTGTATTTTACAAACGGATAGTAATACCCACATTTTGCCAGTTATTATAATAATTATAAAATAATAACCCACCGCTGTATCTCTACGTTGATGTCGTGGTGGGGCTTGCGCGCTCCTGAACTCTTGGTCTGTGCCGATAGAGTTTACTTTGCCGAAACAGGTAAGGTGAGGAGCCAGACCAAGAAAGATACATACACCTCAGGGCAGCACGCAGCGAGCTGTTGGGCAGTAGCGACCCCACGGAGGCTGACGAAGTGTACACTGACGAGGAACAGAGCTCCCACCTATTTCTTGCCTTTATTGGCCAGCTTGAGTGGAGATCCGCAAAAGCAAACGTGCTCGGAGGAAGGAAGTATTCCCGTAAGATGTTGGTAGGGATCTTGACCGTACTATAGGGATTGTCCTGATAGCCGCGAAATACCTCTCTACTCCTCATAGGCTCAGGATATGTTGCCCCCTTGTTGTTACGACATTCTTGGGGGCCCATTATTGAGTGTGCAAGTCACCCTGCCATTTTATATAAAACATTGGCCAGGCAAGGACCATAGTCTTTCCATATTTCTGGATAGCCAGTTCACTTTAGCCACCCAAAACCATAATCTGATATCTTTGTTTCTATATCCTGCATCAGTTCTACACCAATGGTTGCACTTGCATAGTGCGAACTGGGATAATCATCGGTTGGTGCCTGTAGCAATCCAGTTCAGCGATCGAAACCAGCACTGGAATGCCATTGGAATAATGTGAACCAGCACTGGAATGCACTGGATTGGGTAACCCATTTCCAGCGAACCATTGAAAGTTTACTTTTTCATTACAACTCGCCCATTCTAGCGCCACTGGAATAGTGTAGACGGTCAATTCAGTGCAGGATTAAACATTGAACAGTGAACACGCATTGTTGTTTTTTGTCTGACTGAATTACTGGAATAATGTAGACGACATGTTCCAGTCTAGCACTGGACTGGATTAACTCCTGAACTGAATTATTGTGAACGGGCATTATAACCTTTCTATGGTAACTTAAATCTCTTTGAATAAAACAAAAGAATATCGACTGACGGCAGATTAGATCCTCTTTCTATCCTTTGAGATAAAGGAGATATGATATGACATGGGAACACGAGGCGAGGATTCAAGGACAATCTCGACGGATAGGTTGAAATGGGTCCGAGTTGTACGCAGAAATACGGGAAAATAGTTTTCAAATACGGATAAGATAATCTAGTTCTATGATTTGTAGAGAGCAGTAAAGTGGTGGCCCAGCGGAAACGGCTGTGACTTAGTTGATGGTCGTAGGTTCAAATCACAGACACTATAATTTGTGTAAATTATTTCATCAAAACGGTGAAGAAAAACATCGTGAGGAGAATGTGTCCTAGAACCAAAAATTTGAAGACATGTGAGTCCACTAACCCGCACCAGGCCCGCGTGGTGGATTACGACCTTATTAAATAAATGCTGTGTCCCAGCAGTGACAGCGTCATAGAAAGATTTCGCTATGCTCTAAAAATATTCTATCTTTGTGAAATTCGACCGACGTCTCGTTGTGACAAAGTCAAAGTCAAAGTCAAATCATTTATTTCAAATAGGCCCGTATAAGGCTCTTTTGAACGTCAAAAATTTACAAAAAAAAAATTAATTGATTCTAGTCGCCCCTTCCAAAAGGTAGTTTTCGTATGGAGAAGAATGGGCAAGAAACTCCACCGTTACTCTTTTAAAATGTTTTACAATATTTTGTATAAGTACGTTAGTTATATAATTATATGTGAGGACGATGCACCTAGAATAAAATTATTATACCACAATAGGTAAAAAGAATTAAGAATTAAAAATGAAGCAACAACAGATAAACTAATTATGTGATAGATACATGGTGCTCACATATTTACAAACATTGTAAAAGTAGACGATCCTCCTAAGATTCCACAATTAATAAGTCAGTGTGCGAGGAATTGGTCATAGAATGTAAAATCAATGTCATATAATAAAAAATTATAATAAAATATACACTTAAATTTGCAACCAGTTTGATTTTGTCTTGATTCTAAATTATCCTATGGAGCAGGACCAGCAGGTTTCCAAGCATTCTTATCTTGGATATAATCCTCTAATTTGTAATATGCTTGTTTACAAAGTGTACCAACTTTTAATATGAGCTTTAAATTTTCTTTCATTTAATTGCAAAATATCACAAGGTATTTTGTTGTAACATTTAACACAGTACCCCATAAAAGATGTATGTAGGTACTTTAGATAATCTGAGAAATGGTTGATCTATTTTATCTTTATTTCTAGTATTAAAATTATGTCTATCACTTATTTTATTAAAAAGATGTCGATTTTTTCTAACATACATAATATTTTCATGATTGAACTGGCAAGGTACCGTCATAATATTAATCCTTTTAAACTCCACGATCATTTACAACGACACTATACATAGAGGAGATCCGAGTCTCAGCAGTGGCAACCTTATAGGCTGGAATGGTGGAAAACATCGACTGATAGGCGTGCCTTTGTGTACAGCAGCCCGCGCTGCGTCTCCCCTACCGCGCGTGTTGACCGTCCTAAATAAGCTCGTGGAACCCAACCCGGACTGCGCTCTGTTCGATAATAAATTCGCCAATTTAATGGTTATGTGGCTACATTTTTGTGAGAATAATAGTATTTTATTGTTATTATTTGTTTGTTTGTACTTATTATTTATACTTTGATTTATGTTATTGGTTTCTTAAGCCGTGTAAATCAAATAAATAAATAAATTAACAAGATTACTTAAAATGGGATGAACCAACCGTGAAATTGCAAAAAATAAAGTTTCCATTTATATTGTTTGGGTAAGTTGGTAGCTTTTACATTTTTAACCGACTTTCAAAAAGGAGAAGGTTCTGTGTTCCTATATTTTCGTCAATTGTAGACGGATTTTGAAAATTCTATTTTCAAGTGGTAGAGAAAGCTTGCAAGTTGGGCCCATATAATTTTTATTGAGTTGTAGAAATATGAAATGTTTTGGAAGCGACTACCACTTGTCTAAATCAGGGATGTTTAGGAGCTCCGTAGCCGTAACCGAAACTATCGGATATCCGAAATAAAAATCCACCCGTCCCCGAAACCGAATCCGATATAAATGTTTCGGATTATTTTGGATAAGGGTGGAGTTTAAATGAGACACGTTATGACAAGTTTTTCTGCCCGGCTGAGCCGACACACAAGCCGCGCGCGTCACTTGCATGTTTTTTTGTTATTTGTGTTTTACTTTTACAATTTCTTAAAAGTCTAATATCCGTAACCGAAAATATCCGAAACTAACGGATAATCCGAAATAATTTCTTATCTGTGACCGTATCCGAAACCGTTATAATATTATTTCTATATCCGTATCCGTATTCAGATGCGCATATTTATAACATCCCTAGTCTGGACCCTCTGGGTTTGCAAGATAACTAAATCAGTACCCTAGTTGCGAAACATACTTGGAATTACTATTCCTTTCATTTTGACAATAATACAAAACCCATTATAGTCATATTGGACAATCGTGTTATATGATTTGTAACAAGATTACAGAAGCAAAATGGCGTAAAAAGCGTAATTGAAAGTTTGAACTCGTTAGCATCCTTCCAGGGTTTACAACTTTTAGTACCTGAGATACAAACTTTGAAATACGAAGCACAGTGAAAAATGCTGCTGTTTCATGCGTTTGGATTGATCAAGTATTAAAAGAGGAGAACTGAGCGTTACAGTGCGCAACCTGTAATGATACAATTTGTAACATTACAGTAGTGAGTGGGACCACCTGTGATAGAATTTGTAACATCGATGCGCATCACTTGTAATGACTGTGACGCGACGCAGGTTCGGTAACCTAAGCTACAGGCGAATGCTCGTCAGTCAGTGATTCTATTTTGAGCATAACATTACAATACTGCCTAGTATTGTAATGTTATGCTCAAAATAGAATCTTGAACTGTTACAATACACGTAAATCTTACTTTTAAAATTCCAAGTGAATGTGAGTGTTAGCGCAGGAGCTCTGACACACGGGCGAAGTTGGAAGTGTGTGTGTATGTATATGCGTGTTATCTCGCACATATTCACAGCGCGTTTGTATACTTGGTTACCGCAAGTAAAGCGCGCGTCGCTTCGTGAGATAAAAATACTATACTAATTGTGTATGTCGCAAATTTTTTAACCATAATGCTACCGGATTGTTGTATTTTAGATTCAAATATCGTTAGAATTTATTCACTACGCTTACAACACACGTTCGTGCTACAGCATCAGTTTTAAAACTTAATCTTCATGACAGGTACCAATCTTCTCTTCTCTTCTTAATCTTCTGATCTTCAATGTTGTATATAAGTACAGTCAGCAAGTAGTTTCCGCCGGCCTACAGTCTCTCAACAGCTGAAGGCCGAAAGAAACCCCTGCTGACTGTACCGAGTTCTTCTGTTCTTCTTTTCTTGATGTTTCTTCTTTCTTGGAATTATAATTAGGTGAGATAGTACTACCGCTCACACAGGAGGCTGCGTATAGGGTGAGAAGTGCACCGAGAGGCTAATAGACCGAGTTCCAAACGTCGAGATCCGAAAACGTACGAAGGTCTTCGATATCGGAAAGCGTATTATGAAACTTATATGGAGTTGGGCAGGACACCTGGCAAGTAGCAGTGATAACAGTTGGAGTAAGGCTGTAAGAGAGTGGCGTCCTAGGACGGGAAGACTAGGTGTCGGTCGTCCGGCGGGCGGCGAGGTGGGCGAAGACATTGCTGCCATTGCGGGCAAGACATTGATGAGGCTGGCATAGGAGCACGAGGATTGGCACACAAGGCACTGACCTAGGGGACCAGCTGGACTAGAGAAACCACCCACCATCTACCCAGCTACCTCGACGGTATATGTCACTGTAATTTTTTAGCCGAACATTGAGCTATTGTAAAATACGACCTGGACCTTGGCTCGTAGTTTAGAAGAGCAAGGGGGCCGTGTTTTGTGCCCCTTTTAAGATGTTTGGAAACTCAGGGTCGCTGGCTAATGAAGGGTACAACGACTGGAAAAACGCAATTCAAACGCAACAATAAAAAAAACATAATCGTTAAATAAATAATCACCCACATGAGTATTTCAGCAGGAATTAATTAAAATCCGTGACCACAAACCGATGATATCGCGCCGGGTCGACGACAAACCGCAGGCGCCTACTTCCACCATTAACCGATTACCATCAGGAAACCGATGTACCTGGCTTGTGTCCGATAGCAAATAGTTTTGCATAGGTATCAAACGTAGCTTTTGATAATAGTGAAAATGTGAAATGATACTGTGGAAAGATTGCGGAAGTAATGTTATTACGTAACTGCGGTGGAGCCCAAAAGGTTGGTAAAGTTTTTAAGTTCTCTGTGAGCTCGTTGTGTCATATTAACGCCTTGGTACTGTGCAATGCACATTACACAGAGCCAGAATTGCCGACAGCGTCTAGAGACGGCAGCAAGTCCCTACTAGCAAAATTCGAGGAACCGAAAGTGCGTTGAACCACAGATGAATACAGATGGGGCACTCCGCAGTTTAGGTATGAAGCTACAAGTAAGCGGCGGGCCCGTCTTGCTGGGCCAATTCAGTGAGTGTAATGTAGTCAGAAGATTAAGAGTTACGTGATAGGAAGAGAGGCAACTTCTAGGTGAATGGGCTGTAGGTAATTAGCGCTGAGCGACCTGAATTGCACTTTATTGTGTCGTAGCATGAGTCGCTTTTTATTTAATATTTTTACGGAGTGTCCCATCTGTACTAATCTGTGGTAGTGGTGAAAATGTGAAATGGTTCTTTGGAAAGACTATGGAAGTAATAATATTTTAGTAAGCGCTTCTAAAGAATAAAAGAATAATAAAGCTTTTAAATCTACGTTTTTATTTTAGCAAAAATATCAATGAGGGTTCAAAAGAAATAATTATCGCGCGTTTGTAAAAAAAGCGCCAATAATTTGGTAATTTTCCCCGTATTTTGATTTGATTAAAAAGGTTTCCTTGTTGTGTCGTATTTGGTTGAATGGCGAATAGCGCTATTGAAATAGTAGTCTCATTTGAGAATATTATCGTAAGCGACATCATCAGCCTATAGCAATCCACTGCTGGACAAAGACCTTTCCAATCGCACGCCATTTAATTCGATCTTAGCCTACTCTCATCCAGCTGCTACTAGATACTTCTAGTAGCAGCTGGATGAGAGTGGTTTGAAAAAATAACCGGTTTTCGAGTCCAGTAGGACTCGAAAACCGGTTATTTTTTCAAACCGTTTTTTTACAAATTCCGATTCTGTTGAGCGCAATTAACGGATTATTTTGTGTTTCGATAGTATAAACGAGTTGTATCTACCATCTCTCTTACATCTACAATAATAAAGCTGTAATGCTAATAATGTGTCAAACGGCCGCGGCGGGCGTGCGTCTGAGTAAAACCGGTTTATTCAGGTCAGTGCGAGTTATAAAGCTCTATTGATCCAAAATGATTTAGATTTAGTCGAAACCGTTGTTGTAATTGACCGGTTAATCGATGAACAGTATTATAAAGGTTTTTTAAACAATATTAACCGATATTTCAAAACCGGTTTCAACTTTTGACTAGAAGTCATTCTTGCGAAGATTGTCGCTCTACTTAGCCTGAAGGCAGCCTCAGCCTACGTATTCTTAACTAAAACTAAACTTACTGCACCATCCTAACGGTTCATGAACCTACCGGTTCTTAGGCTGGGCCTATATGGCGTCCCTCGGCGTAAAAATAAATTCAGTACATAAAAATCTCACTTACTTCAACCCAGCAACAATCTCCATAGCACCGTTGAAGTTGCCGATGTTCCAACAAGTCAGGGCTACTCGGAGTACACACGCGAGAGCCGCCTTCCTGTCTTCGAGAGAGGGATGGGAGAGCACCAGCTCTGTTACCCACGCCGATACCTGGGGACAAAGAGTTAGGAGTTATTTACGTTGTATAAGCAGACAAATTTTTCAATCAATGGATAGTCGATTGGTGACTTAACGGAATGTTGCCATTTTTGAATATTATACTTTATTGCTGCTCGCTCTGCTAAGCTTTGTGATAAAACCACAAAATTTGACATTTTAATTATTATGTAAATCATTAAAAATACCAGTTTTTATATACATATTGACATTGTTGAAAATTATATAGAAAATAACATGATTACTTTGTAAAGTATTATATTGTTTTAATTATTGTGAATGTGAGGACTATGTGGATATTTTATTTTTATTGTTTTTCCTCTTTCTTTAATTTTTTCTTTCTCAGTTAGTTTAAATGATGGTCTGGCAGTTTGAGTACTTTATGCGACCTACCCAAATGTCCTTTCTTTGGTATTGTTCGTCGAGTTGTGCTCCTTAAGTTCTGAGTTGAGCTCTACGATTACTGACAAATGCTTGCACTGACTGGACAGGTCCACTCAAATCTGTGTGGTTCTTTCCTCAAAAGACCATTTCAGACACTAATCTACATGGTCCTCATATGGCCTGACCAAGATTATGTCTGGACTTTAAAAGAGACTGTAACCTCTGAGTTTGTTTCGGTCTTTCTTCTCAGAGTAGTCAGATAGGAAACGCCGAACTCATCTAGCATTTTCATCTTTTTTTTAAATTGACGTGTAAAAGTGATTGCAATATCCTATTTACAGAATAAACAATTTCATTTCATTTCATTTAATTTCATTTCATTTCATTTTCATTTCATTTCATTTTATTTCATTTCATTTCATTAATCTATGTAGAATTAATTATTGTGTATTTATTTTATTTTTATATCTTAATTATATTTCATTGTATGCTGCACCGGTCGACGTCATAACGTCAACGCCGGCTGTCGCTGAAAACCAACGCAGCTGGGGCTCTGTCTTGCTTAGGGTCGCAGCATTATGTTGAGCGATGGCCGTTTTGCGTGGATGTGACGCATATTTTCCCTAAACTTGATTCTTTTTTAATTTTGTGTTCTTTTTTTGCGTCATGTTTACCGCAACTAAACGTATTTTCTTTCATTCAATATCTTTCAAAACCCTCGGATTGTGGTTGAAAGTGTGCAAAAGGGGCTGATAACTTTGGTCGAGTGTGCATATTTTTCTTCTTCATGTCGCTGGCACGACGGAGGAGCTCGTAACTGCCGCATGGGTCGATCCATCAGGTTAAGCTACACATTGGCTGGGGTTGGCTTGTGGATGGGTGACCATCTTTACATACCGAGACTCCTCCGTGCCTCGGAAAACACGTTAAGCCGTTGGTCCCAGCTGTCATTCGTGGATCTTTGACAGTCTTTACGGGTCGTCAAAAGCCCGAAAGTCTGGCAACCTGTCTTACAAAGGGGTATCGTATTACCCAGTTACTGGGTTGTGGAGGTCAGATAAGCAGTCGCTCCATGTAAAATACTGGTATTCAGCTGCATCCGGTTAGACTGGAAGCTGACCCCAATATTGTTGGGAAAAGGCTAGGCAGATAATGTTTGTTAATGCTGTACGATCACAAATCGAAAAATGTGTATTTTTATGTTATTATCTTTCTTTCGAACCATAGATTAACAACGTTAAACTTCATAGAATTAATTTCACCAACAAAGAGTTTTGCGGAAAGGGCTGACGAGCTGGTTCCTTATCCTCGGACCGACCGCGGCAAACGTAGCTTAACCTGATCGATCGAACCATGCAGCTATTACCACTTAGCCATGAGCCCCTTCAAAAGTAAAAAATACATGAACTACTTATAAAGTATTAGCTGCACATCGCGGTTTTACCCGAATAAGTCTCGTTTCCGTGGAAATATCGGGACAAAAGGTATTTTATGTCCTTTTCCAGCTCATGGTCTATCCATGTGCCAAATTTCATCTAAATCCGTTCAGCCGTTTTAGTGTGAAAGCATAACAAACAAACTCACTTTCGCATTTACAATAATGACTAAAGTAAGAAAAGTATTTCTCGATTTGTGATCATAAAACAAAAACAAACATTAACACAAAATTATTTAACAAAATACCATTATATTTGACACTTAAGCCTGACACAGAGAGAATCTCTTGCTTAAACCAACTTGGGTTCGTTTAAATTATGTAGCGCAGGGATGATAATCAGTATTGGAACACAGGGACCGGAATAAGCCTACCCTTAGTAAAGGGTGACTGTGTTTTCAGAAGAAAGTGAGACTGTTAAAAATTTATTGTCAATAGAAAAAAATAACCATTTGCCTAGCCTTTTTACCCGACTACGGCGAAGCAAAAATGAGGGTTATGATTTTGCCCGGTATGAATGCACAAATAAAAAATCCGGAGTCCTACGTAATCTGTTCAATTTATGCCCTAACACGTGTTACTCCGGATTTTATATTGGTCTGTCTGTGATATCTTTTTGTTGTAGTTGGATTTTAGGTTTAAAGAAACTTTATTCTCAATAAAAACAATTACATATCACTTACTTGAGAACAATAACTAACACATAAAAAAACAAATTTAGGCTCGACAACATCCATGAACAGAAATACTAATTAAACTTAAAATTAAAACTAAAACCTGTCCCATCCAAAGCATTCATTTTTCAAATAATATTTGATTTGCAATCAGGTAATGGCTCAGCTGGGTTTTGAATGCATTAAATGAGTGCAGGTTCCTTATGCGTGATGGTATTTTGTTGTATAGCTGTGCTCCCTCAAATGTAAGCATTTTTTTG
Organism: Xanthia icteritia; assembly: GCA_949128155.2. Lineage (NCBI taxonomy): Eukaryota > Metazoa > Arthropoda > Insecta > Lepidoptera > Noctuidae > Xanthia > Xanthia icteritia. Next base: position 3,066,527 of record OY855862.1, on the reverse strand, counting down.
CCATAGTTGGTCCTAGTTTTTGGTAAAACCAATAAACTTGCTCGCCGAGTGCTTCGTTGACTAACTTGTTTGTGTTGGGTAAGTGAGGAAGTAAGTATTTTAAGTTTTTATAACTTTCATTTTCGCAACTATTTTGTCGGCTTTCAACCTAACCGAATGCAGCTGAATATCAGTATTTTACATGGAGCGACTGCCTATCTGGCCTTCACAACTGGCGATACCCCTTGGCAAGACTGATTGTCAGACTTTCGGGCTTCTGACTACCCGTAACAACAAAGTCAAAGTCAAATCATTTATTTCAAATAGGCCCTTATATAAGGCACTTTTGAACGTCAAAAATTTACTAAAAAATTGAAGTGATTCTAGTCGCCCCTTCCAAAAGGTAGTTTTTGCATTGAGAAGAATGGGCAAGAAACTCCACCGTCACTCTTTTAAAATGTTTTACAATATTTTGTATAAGTACATTAGTTATATAATTATATGTGAGGACGATGCACCTAGAATAAAATTATTATACCACAATAGGTAAAAAGAATTAAGAATTAAAAATGAAGCAACAACAGATAGACTATTTATATGATAGATACATGGTGCTCAACTGACAAAGATCCACTAATATTATAATAGGCGGAAACAATTGCGTGCTTTCCAAGGCACCAAGGCAAGGAGGAGGTTCGATATGATACCCCGTGGTAAGACTGGTTGTCAGACTGGGGACTGTAAAACAGTTCTGTTAAAATAAATTGTGAATAGATAAAACTAACAAACTATTGTCCAGACGAGTCTAGAGGGTCTATACAAAAACATAACATCTCGCCTGTATTTCCCAAAAGGTTAGGCAGAGGTGTACCTATAGTACACCCACATTTCGCCAGCTATGTTTAAGTCCCATGTAATAGGGGGTGAGCCTTTTGCCATCAATAGGGCACAAATCCAGACTCCGGGCTGCTACTGAGAAATTCCTCAAGGAAAACCCAAGCAGACTTTTAATTATTGCTTTGCTAATATTGTGTTTATCACTATTTGTAATACATACTTTAGATATGTTATCTGTCAATATTATGTATCTCATCAGTATTATTTGCTTTATGTCATTCTGGTTGAATAAATACACGATAAATAAATAGCTGGAAGTCAGGATGATGCAAGCGACAGTAATCAGAAGGCAATTTCCGTATAAACGTTCAAAATCTAGTCGCAATTTGAGTGTGTTGTGAGTGACAGTCAATTGTGAAAACTTGTCAACTATAACGAAATAGGTAAACAAGGGGTATTTTTGACAGATTTGAATGCGACTGTTTTTAAAAATACGGGAATGGAATTCAAATTAAAAGTCTTTTATTCAAACTAGGCTGAGAATCAGCACTTTTCGAACGTCAAAATTACATAAGACGGTCCCCCAAAACGCCCGCCTTTCACCACTTCCTAGTGCTTCAGCTGGGAAGAAGAAGTGTTGCAACCAGCTCCCCAGCAGCACAGCAGCGCAATTTCTCGTCGGCTAACTTCTGAGTGCGCTCGTTCGTTGTTTATTTTTTTTATTTTTTTTGTTGTGGTTTTATTATTTATGTTTGCATGGTATTTAACAATTTTTTTCATCTAAATAATAATCATGTTGGATTAATTCGAACGCAATGTAGATTCTTACTGAATACATTGAACTGAATTGAAGTTCCATCGTAGACCCTTTAATCGCTTTCTACCAGCCGAGATTGAGATCATGAGTAGATACATTTATTTATTAGCTTTATTGTATCCCTTACATGTAGTTCTTATCTACTGTTTTGTGTTGTGGACTTTTTTATTTATTTGTTAGTATTGTACTTAAATAAGGTTTGTATTGTTAGGTGTAAGGGCAGCCTTTTGCAGTGAAAGCCTCTTCTAAACCATTCCAGGTGACTTGACTGACCCTTTACCCGTCTGGGCCATAAGTTTCATGCGAACGAGCTTAGATCATGAGTTTACATTACATAATCAAAAAAATATTGCATAAAAAATGTATTTTTATCGGGTTCGTACTAAAATAACAGCTGCGCAGATCGAACGCTCTTCAAGGTGAAGCTGCACTTAAATTGCGAAGGTCAGTGCATAGATGGGTTTACATTATTTTATCTCGCAGAAGTCACAGACTGTCTTTAGTGGTGGTCAGAAACCTATTACATTACCGTATCCAAGCTTGATAAAATACTCCATCATCTGCCTGCCTCTTCCCAATTATGTTGGGGTCAGCTTCCAGTCTAACCGGATGCAGCTGGATATCAGTATAAAATACTTGTTAGCGGATTTGATACAAAATGTTGTAATTGCAATTTTACAGGGTTTTACAGGGTATTATTATTATTATTATAGCATTTATTTCGGGCTATGCCCATAGTGTTAGTAACAATGGTCTTAAATACTAGTGTTAGTAGACATAGGTACATGTTTTACTCTGTGTGGAGTTTCATCCAATGTCGCAGCATTGGAGACTCCCATCTATCTGCGAATAAACTCAAAATACTGTTGGTACTGCCACGAAGACGAGCGATCAGGGAAGCGCTTCTCTTTCGCATGATGGCCGTAAAACCATCTATATGCCTATCTGAAAACATTTTCGACGCACTACATCGCCATGGCAGCCCCAACAGTATCCTGAGTGCGTTATTGTACTGGACCCGTAGATCGCTATATGCACGCAAACTGTAACTAGTCCACAGGCTGCACGTGTAAAATGATGAGCAAAAAGCTTTGAACAGAGTAATTTTCACGGTCTCTGTACATCGCGCAAACCTGCGGGCCAGCATGTTGCAGCGTACTGACAGCGATCTACGTTCCCTGTCAATGTCCTTATTATCTTTTAAATCGTCGGTAACCCAGTGACCCAAGTACTTGAAACTGGTCACCCTATTTAAGGGTGCTCCGCCGAGCGATATCTCAGGGATAGTTGGGTAACCTATAGCACCTGCCTTAAAGACCATTATTTCGCTCTTTTTGGCGTTATACTTGAGTCCATGAGCTACCGCGTATTATTCACAGATTGACACCAGATGGTAATATGATGGTGATGGTATGATGGTATTATAAACCGATTGTAAACTTAAATACCTATTGCTTCATTGGTCTAGTCGTCGCAAGCGCTACTGTTAGGCATGAGGTCCTGGATTCGATTCCCAAGTCAGGCAAAGTGTTATTGGGTTTTTCCATTATGAATTTCTCAGTAGCAGCCCGGAGTCTGAATTTGTGCCTGGTTGATGGCATGTGCTCGCTCCCTCTTATATGGGACTTGGCGAAATGTGGGTGTACTATAGGAACACTTCTGCCCCACCCATCGGGGATTACATAGCGTGTTGTTATGTGCAAAATAAACTTAAAATAATTAATTTAAAAAAAAAACTATTTGTTAGTAATTACTTAAACATCTTAAATTCTTAATCTCTAGTGTTAGTACATAATAATATTTGGCGAATTTTGGTCATAATTACTAGTAATGTCAAAATCATAGCTATAATGTCATCATGACTGTAATGTCAAAGTCACCATTAATAATGTCAAAATCATAACTATAATGTCAAATCACCACTAACAATAAAACCCCTACTGGGGAGTACGGGTTTATTGTTAGTGAAAGAAAAGAAAAGAAAGAAAAATTGATTTATTTGTCACAGAAACACGTGCATACAAACAAAACAACAATATAAACATTACAAAAATATTCGGCAGCTGCACGTCATTACTGTGACAAGAAGGCTTCCACTCAGCATAATGCTGAGCTGTGGTGCTTGCTATGGGGTTTTATTAATTCCTACGGATGTTCATTTACGGCCTAATTTAAAGACTTTTGTCCCCGCCATTTCCTAAAACCACAGCCACCCTACTTTCAATTCCAGAGCAGTCTTACTTTAAAATATTTGAAACACTACGTGCGTAGTAAATATAAAGGCATTTACATATTTTATAATACAAACAAGATGGAAGGTTTTTCTAAAGTTTTTTATAATGAGATCTAAGAAGACTGGTGTTGCATTATTCAAAGAAACTATTGCGTGCCTCGGAGAGCATATTAAGGCTTTTATGCACGCTTTTATGTAAGAAAATACGTTTATTGGCATTATTTTTTAATGGGAAAAAAATTACTGATCCTTTAAAAACTTTTTAAATTAATGAACCTCTAAAAACTGTTTGGCGCTTCTAATGATGAACACTTTTTTAAATTTACTGATCCTTTACTATTTAAATTAAGGAACCTCTAAAAAATTTTTTGCGGTTCTAATGATGAACACTTTTTTCAATTAAATGAGCCTTTTTTTAACTTTCTGAACTCACAGTTGGTCGCAGTAACTAAGTTAGGGCACCCAGACCAAATAAACGTTAGGTTAGGTTAGAACTGTGACCAGTTGCTACAACCAAGTTGGTCGCACTTACTTGGTAGTATTTTTGAGACCGCAAAATAGGAATTCTTTGAAGTTTACAAAAAGAGGCGCAATCATTATTTTAGACTGTTCAATATTATTTTTAGGAGTGCAAAATGGGAATTATTAGAGGTTCGATTAAATACACCAATAATATAAAAAATAATGTTGGTGGAACCCGTGACTGAATTTTTTTGTTGAAATTGGTTGTCATGGTATAAGCAGGAAAGTTTTGACTATGAATGTGGTGGATAAGGGAACAGTAGGCGGAGACCTAAGAAACAATGGATGGACTGTGTGAAAGATGACATGGCTAGAAAGGGGGTGACTACCGAGATGACGAGTAAAGCCCGGGCCACGACATTGGGCAGTGCGTCTTCTGGTGCGTCTTGCGACGCGGGGCGGGGCGCTCGAATGTTTCCGCGCCGCAAGAGGCACCGCACGATGTCGTGGCACGCTCTAAATAAATTGTAACATTTGTTTTCGCCGCGTTCGCAAGAGTTGCGCGAGCAGTGATGTCGTGGCCAAGGGGAAATAGTGAAGTACTTATGATAGAAAAAGACATGTTGCACCGATCCCAAATAATTGGAAGAGAATGTTGATGGTCATGTTGGTAATTGATCACTTCTCTGTGCCTCGGAAAGCCATTGGATCGGAAAACCAAAAGATCGCCGGTATATATCGGTATCTATTGGATATACAAACTTTGTGTATATGACGTGCTTATGAAGTAAATTTTGAATTTAAAATGAATATGTTCTTTAGTACTTTTGTCAAGTTAAATTGTCTGTCACTCTATAAATTTTCTCTGAATATATTTTTGCTACGATCTATTTCTCCCAGTCGTTTCTTTTATCTTACATTGGTTACGGGCCCAGGTACCCAGACATCTAAATCGCGAGACCCAGGGTGGATAGAAGTAGCGTAGTTCCAGTAAGAAGTCTGGAGAGTTAAATAAGGAGTTACATTTATTTTTCAAGCAGCGAAATAAATAATACTACCTATATTATAAAGAATTATTGGTTATATTTCGGCAATCCTTTAAGGGGATGTAGGAGAGGTCATTTACAATCAAATTATCCCTTTTGACTCCTATGCAAATGTCAAAAAATTTCGAGTCATTTGTCATTTTTATGTCATACATTTTAAAATATTATAAAATGTCAAATTACTCGAGAATGGTATACTTCCCCAAACGAACTCTTCTAAGAATATTATACTCTCTTCTTGGTCGCGTACTTCATTACTGAAGGTTATGTCCCGTTGTTGCTTTATGTATGATGATATTCTACTTCGTTCGGTTCTCTGCTTCTCTCAGGGCGGTCGTAACAGAGTTCAGTGAGTGGTCTGATCAGTGGTTAGGTGACGTGCCGGGAGGTCTTTTCACATCTACCTTGCCCACAACCATAAAATTTTCAAGGTTATCTAGTTCCCATCGGGCAATGTGACCAAAGTAATCGAGAATCTTTTGGTAACAGATCGTGGATAGTCTATCTCTTATGCGTAGTTGTTCGAGGACATTTTAAACACCACGGAACTCCTACTATTCAAATATAAATAGCGTATTTTTTTAATTGACAAAGCTTTCTTCACCATCCTAGATTTTCTTAATAATTAGTGCCTACTACAATCTGACACAATACACCTAATTGTTATTTTGTAAGATTTGCTTTATAAGTGATACCTAAGAAATTGTTTATACTTCATGTTGACATAATTATTGTATGGAACTGTAACCAGGACATAATGGAACTGTAACCAGGACATAATGGAACTGTAATTTACCTAACATCTGTCAGTATAACCTACGCGCACAATAAAAAGATTTGATAGATTCGTTCGTTCCCTTGGAGTCTACTAAGTACTTATAGTCAGCCTATAATCTTCCCACTGCTGGTTCATAGGCCTCCTCTCTTCGGGAGGGAGTGGACTGTAACCTACCACGCGGGCCCAGTGTGTGTCGGTAGATGTCACATGTCTTCGAATTTTTCGTTCTAGGACATGCCGGTTTTCTCACGATGTTTTCCTTCACCGTTTTGAGAGCAGTGGTGATGAAATTATTGATATGCCGGTTTCCTCACGATGTTTTCCTTCACCGTTTTGAGAGCAGTGGTGGGTGATGAAATTATTGACACAAAGTAAAGCGCCTCTGCCTGGGTTCGAAACCACGACCTAGAACTCGTAAGTCGAGGCCGTTACCACTGGGCCACCACTACTATCTACTAATAATAACAATTTATAGGTTTTCTACTTACGTCTCTGTCTATGCTATAAGTCGTGAAGGTAAATAACGATAAATGTATAGAATAGGAAGATGTGTGTTAATTATACAGAAAGCTGTGGGGGCTAAATTATAGCCGGCTTAGAGATGTGACTGTGCAAGAAGAATTTATCGACTATCGATATAATTTATTTTTATGTCAACATTTTGAAATGTAATAATGCCTAGGTTTTATTTAGGCTTTATTATTATTGTAGTTCATAATGTTAAAACTCCACAAAAAAATTGTTAACGGAAAAACATCGTGAGGAAAATGGATAGTAAAAGAACGAGTGAGCCTTACACTAGACGCATGACAGATGATGTGTAACATCTGACATCTCACTTCGGTAACAAGCAACATTAAGGTAATAAGCAACATCCTCGTCAAGGTCGTTTCTCATTGGTCAACTCAAATAGCGCGCGCTTCCCGGCTTCCTGTTACACACTTCCGTCCCTTTTCACAAAATCACTCCCACAGATTGCAGGAAAGCGAGAGGATATTACACATCAAAAATTGCAAACACGCAATCTACCAAACTGTAGTATCTATCTAATATGATATTCAATCCATCATAAAAAAGATGTACGAGTATAATATACTTTAGGAAAATTACCAGCTCATTCAAGATGCCATACAAATTCCTCAACAAATAACTTTAAGCTTCTACCTTTAGGTAATTGAGTCTTTATAATAGAACAAAGCCATTCAGTTTTACGTCACATTTGAACAAAGAACCAAGGCTCTATTGAAATCAACTTGAAAAGTTTAAAAACAATCTGATAGAATTATTAACTGAGTTTGTCCATTTAACCAACAGTTATTCTTCGGGATTATTTCGTTATGATTCGGGGATTGTTATAGACCGGCTCGTGGATAAATGATAACAGCCTCACTTGTCGATCGAAGTTTAAACTATGCTTGCTGCGGTCGGTTTGTGGATGGGTGACCATCCATTACAAATCGCGACCACTCCGTGCCTCGGAAAGCACGTTAAGTCGCTGGTTCCGGTTGTAATTTGTAGATCTTTGTCAGTCGTTATGGGTAGTCAGATAGCCTAAAAGTCTTACCAAGGAGTATCGTGTATCGGTTGTGGAGGTCAGATAGGCAGTCACTCCGTGTAAAATACTGGTATTCAGCGGCATCCGGTTAGACTGGAAGCTGATCACTACATAGTTAGGGAAATGGTAGGCAGGTTATGATATTATTATCGTTTTAAGGGTATTGACAGATCTGAGCAGAAAAACGTCGAGGAGTTTTAAAGTAATTATAAAAAGCAAATAAAAAAAAACGTTATTATAGTAGTAAGTATTAATTTAGAGATATTAAGTATTATATATCTATATATACCTAGGACAGAAAGAAAGGAAAGATTTCAGAATGACTAGTACTATAGAAAAACACATGAAAAACCTTAATCTTTTTGTGTGGTCCAAATTTCGGCCATGGCGATCAATCTCAGCGGAGCCTTCGTCGCGGGAGATATTATAGTGCACAAGTGTGTGCGTAGACACAGGTGCACTCTTTCTTCCCTCACTCTCATGGTCCGATGGGACGGCAATCTGACACGACCGGAGAGAGATCAGGCGCAGGACCAACGGCTTAACGTGCTTTCCGAGGCACGGGGGTATCACACCGTCAACTTCCAAACTCCGAGCGCTTTATGTATGTATGTATGTATTTATTGTATTTGTAAATGGTACACCACTGACTACCTGCAGTATTGTCTCTCCTGTTACCTTTAATCCATAAAAAGGTTGTCTGTAAAAGATCGCTTTAAGCGATAAGACTGCCCATTGTGTCACCCTATGTAAAATTTATGTCTGTAACTTTTATGGTGTACAATAAAGAGTATTTTATCTATCTACCTATCTATCTATCTGTTACTAAGAAATTTCTAATGGGAAAACCAAAGGCCCGACCAGGTATCGAATCCAGCAGTCGTGCTCGCTACGACCACGAGACCAACGGGACTTAAACATAACTAGCAAATAATGTGGGTACTATAGGTACACACCCAAATTTTGCAGGCATGATCCTACGTTATGTGGTATTAAGGTTATTTGTAAAAATAGGAATTTGTTTTTAGTATGCCTAGGGTCATGTTGAGAGGATGATCAAAAGGTATTTACAAGGCAGTTGTGAGTGGGAACGCCGTGAGGGGACGCTCTAGGAGGACGTATATTAACCTTATTGGTGATGTTCTTCAGAAAGGTCAGGGGCGTAGTACTCGCAACTGGCGTGCGTGTACGACCAGATGTATGAACGTAAACGAGGCAAAAGGAGTTTGTAAGGATCGTAGCAGGTGGCGTTCTGTAGTTCCTGCCTAACCATATCGAAAGAAGACGTGAGCTTATGTAGGTATGTATTTGTTTTCATTTTGAAAAAATAAGTTACGACCGCAGTATAATATCTCGTTTTTAGGGTTCTGTACCACAAAAGCAAATACGGAACCCTTATAGGATCACTTCGTTGTCCGTCCGTCAGTCTGTCAAGACCCTTTTTCTCAGAAACGCGTGGAGGTATCAAGTTGAAATTAATATCAAATACGTAAGTCTACGGTTCCTTGGAGCTCTAAAACAATCAAAGTTCTAAGTCAACGCAATACAAAAATACGGCCATTTATGCGACATATTTTGAGGCTCGCAAATAAATCAAAACCTCGTACTTCCCGTTGACCTAGAATCATGAAATTTGGCAGGATGCAGGTTCTCACAGCACAAGTAAAGGAAAAAGTAAAAAAAAGTTAATTTGTTATCAAACAACATTTTTTTTTTGCGATTACAAACTTACATTTGCAGTTGGAGAATTGACCGTGAAGTATATCGCTGTATGGGAGATTATGTTTTTCAAGAACAATTTTAAGTTTGTTTTTGGGATAAATTCATCCCAACTACGGGACCCTAGATTGTGCGTGGTCCGACACGCACTTCGCCGGTATTTTTTTCATCATTTTCTCATATTATACTTATTTTTTTTTTACTGAATGTAGCAGCGTTTCCGCAGTCATTTCGTAAATGAGTGACCATTATTTACACATCAAGCTTCCCTCGTGCCTCGGAGAGCACATTAAAGGATGATTTGTGTTAGACCGTGCCTGATGCGAGCCGGGACCGTGCCGGTTCCGAACCTAGGCACGAATGTGTCAAAACCTACATATTTATGTTTAACTATACCTCGTCTGAAAACGGAAATTTCTGGAATTATATAAAACTTTACTTTACAGAATTGTGTAAAATAATTATGTAAGTATATTGGAATACGCACTTATAGATACTCTTTGTTGTATTATTTAAAATCATAAAAAAATAAAAGTTGTAAAAACTAAAACCCAACTACGACTAAAAAGTCAACTAAAAAGGTATAAACAAGACATCACAGTCATACAAATTAAAAATCCGAATTCACACGGATTTTTTAATTGTCTCTTGCCTTCTCTGTCTCTGTCTGCCAGCGGACGATCAGGCCGCTTCCAACGATACCTGATTTGTCAAATTATGATAAGTAGTTTAGAAGTTATGAGGTAACAGATGAACATACATACATATCGGTCAAAATCATAACCCTCGTTTTTGCTTCGCCGTAGTCGGGTAAAAAATTACTCAGTAGTTATAAAACTTTCGCTCCAAAGCAATCTGATTTGTAAAGAAACAAAGCCTCTTTATTTACAATACCGTTATACAGGGTTATTTCAAATTGGCTAGCAAAACTCCGCAGATGCGATGAGTATCATATCTAAATTTATAAAACAAAAAAAAACAAAAATTTGATGACTTTTTATTGAGGGTTTATCGACCGCAGTTATTGTAGTCACTTCTTGAAATATCAGTTTTTTTTTGTGTAAACTTCACAGATATGATGAGAATATAAGAAAACAGTTTTTCTCAACTCTTAATTCAACTAACAACGCTAACAATGGTTTCTATCCTCGCCAAAAAAAACATTTAAACTTTTTATTTTTTGTTTTATCGTGTTTAAATACCCATCGCGTCTCTTGAGTTTAGCTAGCTAATTTAATTTGTACCTGTATTATTTGCAATCATTAAAACATACCTAGTAGGCAATAAAACTTTCGCTGCGAAGGAATCTGATTTGGTAAAGAAACGACTTTGCAGAAAAGTTGAAGAATCAAGAGAATATAGAATGGAAGAGCGAACGGGGCGAGCTCGAAAATTGTAGCAAGCCTCCTCGGATAGGTTCGGTTTTCTTTAGTCCATTCATACAGAAATAGAAAAACTTATTTTGTCGACGTATGCAGAAAAACTGAACCTCATTTTACAGCACCTAATAAAGTATTAAGAAACGTTTGGGTTTTGGAAACTAATCTTAACCTTTTCTAATACCGAGAACATAAAATATAATAAATCTATACTTTATTATTAGAGCCGCCGCGCCCCCCCATTGGTTACTCTACGCCCCCCACCGGTAGGAAATCTCTGCACTAATGGGAAGCTACAATATTGCCGAATGTCATAGGATATCATTAATAATAATACCAGCCTATTACTGTCCCACTGCAGGGCAAAGGCCTTTTCTCATACAGAAGGCATGTGCACTGCTTGCTCAAGACGGGTTGGTGATTTCAGACTTATATTAACTATAAGTCCATGTTTCCTCAAGATGTTTTCCTTCACCGATGTCAATAATGTCCAAGATAAACTCAGAAAGTACATATGAATTGAAAGAGTCACATTGGTACTTGCTTGGATTTGAGCCCACAACCTCAAGGATATAATTATATTATGTTAAAACAAGATAATTCACGCGGGAGAAGTTGCGGACAGAGAACTTGTTTATTAATAAAAGCCAATAAAAAACAGAAATTGGATCCGATTCTCAGTAATGAGCACTTAAAAGTTACTAATCTTTACAAAAAGCAAAAAAATCGGTTTGCTCGATAATATTAAAAAAAAAAAAAAGAAAATACGTTTATTTGCGGTAAACATGACGCAAAAAAAGAACACAAAATTAAAAAAAAGGGCAAAAAAAAGAAAAAAAAAATTTAATTTAATATTTTTTTTAAATTTCTTAGGTAGTAGATTAATTTGAGCATACATAGCATAAACATAATCAGCCTATAATGTTTCCACTGCAAGGCCACAGGCCTCCTCTCTGTGACAGGAAGATGGTCGTAATCTACCACGCGGGCCCAGTTGGTAGATGTCACATGTCTTTGAATTTTTGGTTCTAGGACATGTCGGTTTTCCCACGATATTTTCCTTCACCGTTTTAAGAGCACTGGTGATGACATAATTTACACGAAAGTAAAGCGTCTATCAGGGTTCAAACCCGTGGGTTTGAACCCGTAAGAACTATACTATACTAAACCTAGAACCTGTAAGTCGCGGCCATAACCACCGGTCGACCTCTACTCTCTCATGCTCTGTAGTGTAACATATTTCTTGGTGTAGACTCGAGGCAAACCTTAACTATGCATTACCAGCGAGGTGATTGTGTAACATACATGAAATGGCAATCGAGCGCAATTAATGCCTTCCATTCTGACAGTTCAGCAACGTTCATTACGTAATTTACGTTGCTGAGCAGACATGTATTTCAAACTTATCAAGTGATAAGGCCGCCCACTGTATGTTTTGTAGTGTATAATTTTTTAGGATTTATTTTTGTAAAGTATAATCTGGTGGACAATAAAGTATACTTATATGAATAAATAAATAAGCAATGGTTTAAGAATTTCCTTCAAAACCCTTGGATTGTGAATTATTGTGAATGTGAAGACTACGTGGGGCATTCTTTTTATTTCTCAGTTAGTTTAATCATGGTCTAGCAGTTTCAGATATTTATGCGGCCTACCCAAATGTCCTTTCTTTAGTATTGTTCGTCGAATTCTTAAGCTCCTTAAATTCTGAGTTGAGCTGCACGATTATTGACAAATGCGTGCGACAGGTCCACTCAATCTGTGTGGTTCTTTCCTCAAAATACAATTTCAGACACCAATCTACTTGGTCTTCACAATGATCTGACCAAGATTTTGTCTAGAATTTAAAAGTGACTTTAAGAGAGTCTTCTCAGAGTAGTCAGGAAGAAAACACCGACATCATCAAGTTTAAAGAATAATATGATTAACGTGTAATAAAATCATTTATCATTTATGACAGACTGTCACATAATTAGGTTACAGGGCAGCTTGTACTGGAAACATATAGCTTGATATTTCGTAGTTCGCAGCGTAGTAGATAACTACACAAGTTTGATATTCATTAAATTTCTGACGAGTCTAGGTTATTACTGCTTGTTTGAATTACATGGAGTCGTGAATGTTTCAGCAGTGGTAGCACAGTGGAGCAGTGGGTCAGTGGTAACGGCTCAACTTACCAAGTTGTAGGTTTTGGATATCGAACCCAGACAAGCCCTTTACTTTGTGTAATTTTTTTTATCACCACTGCTCTAAGAACGGTGAAGGAAAACATCGTGCGGAAACCGTCATGTCCTAGAACCAAAATATCGAAGACATGTGACATCTACCAACCCGCACTGGGCCCGCACTGTGGATTACGGCCCTCTCCCTCTCGAAGAGAGAAGCCGAGGGAACATTATAGGCTGATTATGTTGTGAATGTTTCAAAAACTAATGATTTGCGCCGACAATCTTGTAAAATTAATTCGTTAGTGTTAGGGGGTAAGCTTTTTGAGCTTATATTTTAGTTCAGGCTGTGCTAAAGTCAATAAATGAGTTGAATAAAAAAAATAAAAACTGTCTTCTTCTAAAACATATAAAAGCATAAATAGTATATTAAAAAAAAAACAAAATAAAAATATTTTATTTCACATGAGACGTCAGACGCTAGGTGCACGGTTCCAATTGGTCGTTTCCTATGGAGAAGAGCCGGCAAGAAACTCCACGGTTACTCTTTTAAAAATAATAAATGGCTTTTACAATGTTTTCAAATTACAGTGTTAATTAATAGGACGAGTATGAGAGGACAGTGCAGGCCTGTCAAGAAGTACCAGGTACTTAACAAAATAAAAAATGGCCTATAAGAATAAGAATAATTTATTTGTCAAACATAGGCGATAATATACAAAGAACTTAAATAATAGGCATTGACATACAGATGATTAATATTATCAAAAGCTATTCAGTCATTACTATTAAATTACAATTTAATTAAATAAGTATTTGAGTAGGCACCTAATTGTTAAATTAACGCATGCATGCAAATTAAAAAGTCAATTTAAAAAAAAAAAAAAAAAAAAGTAAGTAAGTAAGTATAAATTTACAGTCTGTTAAGCCTACACCTATTTGTATGTATCAAGATATGAGAAAAATCAAAAATTAAAACCGACTTACCCTCATGGGGCAATGGCGTGAGTTTACATAAATAAAAACAGTAAAAAAAAAACTGTTAAGTCGATAATTTTGCTCGGCACATCACTAGTACGCTTCTGTGCCTTTAATGTCACGTGGGCACGTGGCCTTACACTTAGGGACATGATAATTGTCCCAGTAATTAGATATTTTTCCGTACTCTCCCCACTTAGGACGATTTGTTTTTTTTTTTATCACAGCATAAGTTAGCGAATTTGTTGTTTGTTTTGTTGGATATTGAAATGTTAGTTTGTGTCTTTAATTCCACAAAAGGTGACGGTAAGCCTCTGAAATACCTCAATATCCATGAATTTTTCTTTGAAATCGGTACATGGAACTGAGGGGCGCGTGGCTAAGTAATAGCAGCCGTACGGATCGATTGGTCAGGTTAAGCTACGCTTGCCGCGGTTGGTCCGTGGATGGGTGACCATCTTTCATACCGAGACCCATCTGTGCTTCAGAAAGTACGTTAAGCCGTTGGTCCCGGCTGTCATTTGTGGATTTTTGACTTAGGAAACAGAAAATCCAAATCTTGGCTACGGCGTAGCAGTCGTAGCTGCTACGAGCTACACAACCGTAGCAACCACTACGCAACAGATTTTGCTGTAGCATCTTATTTATTACTTTGACAGTCGTTACGGGCAGTCAGAAGCCCAAAAGTCTGACAACCAGTCTTACCAAGGGGTATCACGTTACCCAGTAACTGGGCATGAAAATGCTGGTATTCAGACTGGACTCCGGTTACAAGATACGCTTTGGTAAGACATATTACTGTAAATACCTTAAATAAATCTTGACTCTCATAAGTTTGTTTTCCCTAAACTCTAAAATTATGAACATAATTCTTGTGCAAACATGTACCTAACAATTGTAAGTTACGCCTTCCTTTCGAACGTAATCACACATGTAACTTGTTTCTCGAGTGGATTCTGCCCATTATAACTTAGGTACGTACATACACACACACCTACTGTAGTAGATAGGACTTTGTGGCTAGCAGCAACGCCTAAAGGCATACATAACCTACTTCGGACAAATGTTTAGCTCGAGTTTCATTACAGACTTGGTTAGGTAGATATTGCTATGTTCAGTACGAAAATCTTAGCTCAAACCTGTTCTAACCACAGGTTTACGTCGATGCAAACACCAATGTTGTCTGACATAGGTTTAATATGATTTAATTTTGTTACTATTTTTTGACTTAATAAATCTTATTGTTTCTGCCATTGTTCCATGGTACGTGGGGTTGGCGCACCACGTTTTGTCTTTCCTTTCCCCCTGTCAACCGTCACGGTATCATTAACTTTGATACCTTTTTTTTTTTTTTTTTTTTTTTTTCCTGCAACAACATTGATTAAATTAAAACAACATTGATAATACTTTATTTGCCAAAATGTAGGTGTACAAAATAGTATGATCTTATTATAATATGGCCCATTTACACACATTTACATTCTACCATTACATGTGGTGTGCAAATATTAACAGTATGCTAGTTGTTCCGGGTCTGGCCGTTTGTGTATGTGAGTTAATATGTTTGTAAACGCACCCACGACACAGGAGAAATTCCTAGTGTGGGGCAACGTTTCTAAAAAAAAAAAAAAAAATCATGAAGTTCTCGACCAAGAACGAACATTAGCAGAAGAACATCACCATTAAGGTCAGTATATGTCTTTCTAGGGCGTCCCTTCCCGGAGTTTCCAGTGACATCTGCCTTGTAAATTCATTTTGTTAGTCGCCTTTAATTCATCCTCTCAACATGACCAAACCATCTCAGCATACCCTTTTCAATTTTGGTCACTACATCTTCTTTTAACTCACACCGTTGTCTTATCACATCATTCATTATTCATTCATCATTTTATTTATTTAGTTTGTATTTATTTGTGTATATATTTATTGATTTAGTGAAATAGACGATGACTCAATAGACGAGATGAGCTGGTGGCTAAGAAATCTTTACATACCGAGACGCGTCCGTGCCTCGGAAAGCACGCTAAGCCGTTGGTCCCGGTTGTCATTCGTGGATCTTTGGCAGTCGTTACGGGTCATCAGAAGTCCAAAAGTCTGACAACAGTCTTACCAAGGGGTTTAGTATTACCCAGTGACTGGGTTGTGGAGGTCAGATAGGCAGTCGCTCCATGTAAAATACTGGAATTCAGCTGCATCATGCATGCATGCAATATAGTCGGAAAAAGGCTGCGCAGAATATTCAGACGATGATTTATAACGAAAACGAGCGCGTAAAATTTCATGAACAGAACTTTGGGCGTACAGATATTATGAAAAAATGACTGGATGTCTTCATTCAAATAAAGTTATTTAAATTCTTGAATAAATTATCCATTCCTGTACGATAACAATTTTGCCATTTTCATACTCTGGCAGCTATTTATTTACGCCCAAAGATGCGTTAAAATTAGTGTTGAAATATGGAATTTTCAACGCTCATGACTTTCAAACTATTTATGAATTTATTATTCTGTTGTATTAAATGTAATTTTTAATGCACACTTTCAGTGGAAGTGGTTAACAGTGGAGTAACCTCCATACGACGTAAGTACGGAAGAATGGCTGACTAGGGATCCTTAATAATCGTACTCGCTGTCAAAAAGTACTTACTATATATTTTTATTATGACGTTTGTTACTCAATGAATTTTCTGAAATGAATAAATAAATTCATTCAACTATAATATAACAACAATATATCATTATACAACAATACTGAAATCCAAACTAATATTATAAATGCGAAACTAACTCGGTCTGTCCGTTACTTTCTCACGTCTTAACGGCTGATCTGATTTGGATGAAATTTGGCATACAGGTAGCAAACAGGCATACAGATAAAAAAAAAAAAAAAAAAAAGATGATTGGCATACAGGTTTTTTTGTCCCTTTGGCACTTTTTGGGTACGAAAACTTACAATAAGTAAGTAAAGTATTTAAACTTACCGCGTTAAATCTCCTAATAAGAGCTCTGACAGAACTCCTGGAGGTGGTGTGTGTAGGAGGTGTTCTTCTGATCATGTGACGCTCATTCACGGCACCCAGGACACCTTCTCCGCCAAGATCTAGCGTCACTTGTCGTAGGTAGTCGATTGGAGGAACCTGTGAACAAAATGCAGAGTTAAAAAGAGTAAATAGGTTTTATATACTTTAAAAGTACATATGTGATGAAAGTGTGAAGAAACTCTGGGTAGGTTAAATTCTTACACAATCGCTTACTACAGGGATTTAGTAATACATTCATCAGTATTTACAAAGTTTTAACTTTATATTTCACCAAATTATTACAACAGTGATTATAAGATAAGATAATTTATTTTGCAAATACGGGTACAAGTCAAGGTGTTACATAATATAAATACAGAACAGCAATATTTTGCCAATTACAAGGCATGCAAAAGTATAGAGTTTAGGTAAAATTAAAATACATAGTTCCTAATAATACATAATAATATTCTAATTCATAATTCATTAATAAAAATAACCAGTCAATAATAAAATTAATGTCACAATTTCTAATACTTGAGATTGTTTGATGAATAATAATCAGACAAACTGTGGGCCTAAATAGCACAGAACTGGTGCCTTGAGATAGTGTGGCGGGGTCGCGGCAGACCACGTAGGAGATGGCGGGTCAAGCTGGATAGGTTCCGTCAAAACTGGAAGGAGGACGCGCGGGCTCACGAACGATGGAAGGAGTGAAAGGAGCCCTTTGCCCAGAAGTGGGACAGCCTAAGCTAGTAAAATAAAACAAAAAAAATACCTTAATCAATTGTAACTGAAAAATTATCGACGAAAATTAACCTCAATAATTTTGTCAATGAAAAACATCATCATTTCATCATCATTCAAAATCGAAGCACACAATTTGTAAGTGACACTACAAACTTAGATCCACAGGTACGTTTTCTGATCAATTTATTTAAAAAAATATTAGGTACTTTTGGAACAGACCGTACATCCGTAAATTAGATGTAGAGGCGGCTTTGTTGGTCTAGTGGTCGCAAGCGCTAGACGGAGAACGGACTGAGGGTTCCGTATTCAGTTGTGCAGAGAATATACAGACCGAAAAGAGACAAAGCGAATATGCGGCCAGTAGTTGTCTCTTTCTAGAATTCTGATTGATCCAATGATGTTTTGACTTTAATGTTTACATGGTCTTTTTTAATTTCCCATAACTCTAGGGTATTAATGAGATCATGTCAAATAATCAACTGGCATATACATTATTTTTCTACATATCTTTTTTTTTTAAGATAACTTTCCACTAGACTCTCGATGTGTGTATCTTAGTTTCATTGATAAGTACGAGTAAATAATTTTCATTCAAACCAATCATTATTAGTTAAAGCTAAGAAAATGTGAAGTTGTCATATTTTCTTTTTATGAACAAAAATAGTCTGAATTAAATGTTTTTTAATTTTTATATTTCACCTAAGGGTTTTTTTGCATAAATAATCGTGACTTTGACGAAATATATGAAAAAAAAATCACCAAAGAGATATTTTTCTTTCTATTACTAAAATGCTAAAAACGAGGGAGCCTTACAGTAGTCGCATAAGTGTGTAACATCTGACAGTACCAATCACTCGGAAAATGGGTTGGTACCATCTGACGGCCAACTCTAGCACCGCGATCAAATCAAATAGCGCGCTTCCCCGACTTCCTGTTACACACTTCCGTCCCTTTTCACGAAATCACTCCCACAGACTGCAGAAAAGGGAAAGGAAAGATGTTACACATCAAAAATAGTTTTGTTTATTCTTAATTTAAATTGTCTCAATTTTTCTTGCGAAGAAAAAGTTATTGATAATAAAAAGAACTAAATGCCAACCGTTTCAGGAATTTATGATACGCTCACTTTCGCTTTTTAGATTCGTCGAGTATATTTATTTTTTTTGCCACGACATAAGCTGCTAAACGGCTCTGTGACTCATCCGACATGAAAGAAAAAATCGCCTCATTGAATTCCTGTGACATTTACAAATCTGTTCGGCAAACATTCAGAGTCGTATGTAGGCCGCTCAAATATTTGTCTTCAGGCTCTCGTTCATTGTTTCAAAATAACCATTGTTTCAAATGTGAATAAGGTTTAATGCTTTGATCCTGCGTTTAGAGACTACTAGTTAATTTCCCCCCACATGAGACGTGATACGTGGTCACTCACACTGGGTCTCATTAGAAGGCTGAAAGTCACCCAAAGGGCAATGGATAAGATAAGATAAGATAAAGATTTATTGTTCAATTAAGACTAGATTACATGACAAAGTAATAAACACTAAAAAGCACAAGCATAGTTCTTTATCTAGTTAGTGGGTGCCGTAGTGCTCTCCTAGATAGGTTACAAAATAACCCGTGTTTAGGAGAAACAGTTCCGATCCCCGTCATAAATGGTTGACTTATAACAGCACGTGTTAAAAATATATATAAGAAATATGTGCATAGTAATCATTTCAGCAAGCTATTGTGAGAGGGCTATGCTTGGCGTTTTCCTACGAGTGATTGAATCAGATATGAAGAGATCCTCAAGAGAACCAAGATAACCGACATAGCCCGAAGAATTGCCAAACTTAAGTGGCAGTGGGCAGGGGCACATTGCTCGCAGAACAGATGGCCGATGGGGCCGAAAGATTCTGGAGTGGCGACCGCGCACCGGAAGACGTAGCGTTGGAAGGTCCCCCACAAGGTGGACTGATGATCTGGTGAAGGCTGCAGGAATCCGCTGGATGCGAGAGGCACAGAACCGGTTGAAGTGGCGGTGTTTGGGAGAGGCCTATGTCCAGCAGTGGACGTCTTTCGGCTGAAATGATGATGACTTGAGACTTGAACATAACTGAAATGTGGTGCTGGGACACAGGCAATGGGGCTCCTCTCCGTGATAGGGAGTGGGCCGCAATCCACCTAGCGGTCACAGCGCGTGTTGGTGGATGTCACATGTCACAGAGAAATTTAAAAAGTCAGCAAAATCTATTCACTAGTTTCTGAGATATTGAGGAAAGTTAATTAATTAGAAAATTTGTTCGATTAGAGATTCTCGGAGAATTAGAAGTTTGGAGAGCTTTCAAACAAACATTTTCTATTCTATTATTGATGCTAATATCTTTAAAAAAACATGTCGACCTCTTCGTTTTTATTAAAGTCGGTTAAAAACATGAAAATGTTTCTTGGAGAATTTAGAAGTGCAATGTGTTTAAGATTTTTCAAAATTCAACAAGGTGACTGTGTCCAACAGGGGGATTGAAGATTGTATGCAGTGCAAACGGAGACGCGGGCAAAAGCTACATTTACTTTAAACCATCTCGCAAACTACGAGACATGTGACTGCAACAGCTCGGCGACAAGACGCTGACCTGTCACATGCAACTGTCATCGGGTGTGCGCGTGCGCCGTGCGTCTAGACACTGCTAAAAAAGATATTACAGTGGGAGTTAGTAAAAATGTCACGTTTTTGAAAAACTTCGGTTTGTAGAGGGTTGTCTCTGTCCCTCATACCTACGTGACAGTCTCTTTCTAGAACTCGTTCTGTCATATGAACGCCTTGGTACTGTGCAATGCGCATCACACACAGCACGGAATTGCCGACAGCGTCTAGAGACGGCAGTTACTCCCTACTAACAAAATTCGAGGCGCCGAAAGTGAAAACAGATGGGACACTCCGCAGTTTAGGTATGAAACTACAAGTACGCGGTGGGCCCGACTTGCTGGGCCAATTCAGTGAGTGTAACGTAATCAGAAGATCTAAGAGTTACGCGATAGAAAGAGAGGCAACTTCTAGGTGAATATAACTGTAGGTAATTAGCGCTGTGCGACCTGAATTGATCTTTATTGTGTCGTTGCAAGAGTCACTTTTTATTTAAATGATTTTGCGGAGTGTCCCGTCTGTATTAATCTGTGGTTGAACACACAACTTCTGCCAAGGACCGCATTCAAAGGCGTCCAATTTTTATACGTTATAAGTGTCAATGTAAACAATAACAAGCGTGGTTTGTAAGGAAACTGTTGACAATGCCGCCCCTGGCAGCGGCCGCAGAGTCTCCGAGCTCTGTGATAGTGGTTGCTTGCATCCGCAATCTTCAATCGATTCATTGCTGCGGTCAATCAGATGCGACCTTGCTACGTGCGGTGTAATTATTCTGTGGTTCGATTAGCACGTCAAGGCGAAAGCGTCAGGGTAGCCCGCGAAATTCAAAGTTTCTTACGTATTTTGTCAAATTCAAATTCAAAATATTTTATTTCACATAAACCTACATGGGCACTTATGAAACGTCAGAAGCTAGGTGCACGGTTCCAATTGGTTGTGTCCTATGGAAAAGAGCCAGCAGGAAACTCCACGGTTACTCTTTTAAAAATAATTGGCTTTTACAATATTTTCAACAGTTTTATTAGGTATGGGAGGACAGGTACATAACAGAATAATGATGGTCAACAAATCTACAGTCCACTAGGCCTACAGCGTTCATACATTCACAAAATTGAAAAAAATCTATATAAAGATAAATAATTTAATAAAATAAAAACGTATTTTAAACGACATTTCGTTTAAAATAGATTTGATACAGCTGTAATAGCCATTACGTCATTACGTGATTGCTATTACAGCTGTATCAAATCTGAATAATTATCATGTCCACAAACGCCATTAATAAAGAGTTGAAATTAAATTGTAGGTATATAATGTCAATAAAATTTGCAATTTTCATGTCAGTATCAGGTTGTATGTTGATCTAAATATGATTCGCAACTGTAACAAATGTTAATGTATAGAATTATAATCATTAAAGTCATGAATACAACTCTCTAAGTCCATGTAATCCTATTGAATTTGTGGATCGCCCGGAGGACACGGTTGAGCATATGCGGTGGAGGTCTGTCCGGCTTGGGCAGAGCATCGCCGTGTCCTCGTGGAGGCGATCGGCGGCGGGGATCTCTCGCGTCCGGCCCTACTCCAGGCCATGGTACGGAGCGAGAGGGCATGGG
The DNA here is from genome assembly GCA_949128155.2 of Xanthia icteritia. Taxonomy (NCBI): domain Eukaryota; kingdom Metazoa; phylum Arthropoda; class Insecta; order Lepidoptera; family Noctuidae; genus Xanthia; species Xanthia icteritia. Next base: position 3,044,565 of record OY855862.1, on the reverse strand, counting down.
AGGCCGTCACCTCCTTCTGCGAAGCAGTAATGCTCGCGAAGGAGGAGGCAGAACGCGTGAGGGAGAGGCAAATTTCGCGCCCTCACGCCCCTAGCCGCCGCAGGAGACGCCCTGGGCGTCAGGAATCGCAGGCCGATTCCCGGCCACCGAAGGCGCGGGCTTGCGGACGGTGAGCAATGGGTAGCTCGCCGTCCGATAAGGACCAGGCCCGGGTCGACGGCGCGTTGTGTTCCACGCGCGCCTCAAAGAGATGTCAGCAAGTGAAGGGGTCCGATAGGACCGATGCCTGCCGGGGTTGCGGGAAAGTCCGAAAGGGATACCGTGGCCCCTGACAACGTACAGGCAACGGAAGGAACACGGGTGGGTTTTAGTCTGTAAGAGTCTGACACGCCCTCCCGCTCCACCCAGAGCGGGAGAAGTTATTTGATAATTTCCCACCCAAAAAAAAAAAAAAGATTTGTATTTTTAATCAATAAACTCAAAAATTTCTAAACCGTTTTAAAAAAATATTTCACTAGCGGAATGCTATATTATCACTGAGTAACATATGTATTTATAAAGATATATTTTTTAACCATAATGGGGAAGCTCTTGGCCTGCATCTCACCTGATGGTTAGTGATGATCAGGCTGAAGGTGGAAGTGAGCTTCACCCGGAATCCTGAACCACAGAGCAACGCCTATCTTACCTCTAACTGCCGAAACAACAATTCTGTTATAACATTCTTGTCATAGTGACAGACTTAGATAAGATGGTGGTAGCTAGCCAGGTGGACTCTGCTCTTCTTGGTTTGGTTGATGCTAGGGCTTGTTCTAAGCCCTACCATCAACCAAACAGAGCAGAATATTTTTCCCCCATTGGGAATCGAACCCGGGACCTCTGGGTCTGACACAAGTAGCCAACCACTCAAACTTAAAGCATTTATTTCAAATAAACCAATTATAGGTACTTTTGAATTGTGAAGGGGTCGGTCAGTCAGAAACATGAAGCTCGATCGAACCCGCGACACGCAGCGCAGCAGTCAATCGCTTAACCACTGCGCCAACCGTGTCGTCATTAGACCACAGAGGCGGTTAACATTTAATAATAATGTATTATTTTGTGTTTGAGAAGAAAAATCCCAGCTACTTCTATAATACTATTTCGATCATAAGAAGCTTATGGCATTGGACATTGCCTTTCTCAACCGTAAAACGTCTCGATGCAGAAATGAATATCATCTAAAGGAATATTTGACCTTTTACCTTTTATTATGAGATTAACCCAAAAGTTCTCGTCGTAGCACTTTGGCGTAAATAACAATATTATATTTATCGATTGATTGAATGATTGTAGTAAATAGGATCACAGGTTATTAAGTTTAGTACTCTCTCATGATACAAGTAATATCACAAATTAATACAGATGGTTCACTCCGCAAAAACATTTAAATAAAAAGCGACTCCTGCTACGACACAATAAGGTGCAATTCAGGTCGCACAGCGCTAATTACCGACAGTTATATTCACCTAGAAGTTGCCTCTCTTTCTATCGCGTGACTCTTAGATCTTCTGACTACGTTACACTCACTGAATTGGCCCGGCAAGACGGGCCCGCCGCGTCCTTGTAGGTTCATACCTAAACTGCGGAGTGTTCCATCTGTATTAATCTGTGATAATATGTCAATTTGGTTCTCTATTTCATTATCCAGGGTCAACATAAATTAGCTAGTAAAACGCCGCAGACAAAAAATAAAAAAATTAGATTTAAAAAAAATTGGGTACAATAACCGCAGTGTAATTGAAATATCAGTTCACAAAATCTGTTTTTTTCGGTCAAATCAAATAGCACGCGTTTCCCCGACTTCCTGTTACACACTTCCGTCCCTTTTCACGAAATCACTCCCACAGATTTGATTATTTAAATTTAGATCGCAGGAAAGCGAGAGGAAAGATGTTACACATCAAAACAGATTTTCTTGACTCATACTTCAAGTAATAATAGTACAAGAGCTCGTTGACCCCAAAAAAAAATCACACACCGAGGGAAAATACCTCTAATAACATTGAAGATGGCAAATTTTCCTCGAGAGGGACTTTATTTATTTTTTAACTAGGTTATTTCCGCGCTCGCCTTATTACGTCTTTGTTACCTTTTCGTTAGGATTTTTTTTATGAAATCCATAATGATAATAAAGCTGAAGAGTTTGTTTTTAGGGTTGCGTACCCAAAGGGTGAAACGGGAGCCTATTACTAAGACTCCGCTGTCCGTCTGTCACCAGGCTGTATCTCATGAACAGTAAGTTAGACAGTTGAAATTTTCACAGATGATGTATATCTGTTGCCGCTATAACAACAAATACTAAAAACAGAATAATATAAATATTTAAGTGGGGCTCCCATACAACATACATGATTTTTTTGCCGTTTTTATAGATAATCGTACGGAAACCTTCGTGCGCGAGTCCGACTCGCACTTGGCCGGGTTTTTTTTATTTGTTAGTTTATTTGAATGCGGTAATCTCTCCTTTGTATTCGATAGCTTAATTCTTGAGGAAGGCTATAAGCTCTAACATCACGCTAAGAGCCGTAAGACCTGACCTGACCTGGCCTGACCTGAGCGGGCGGGCGATGGGATGCGACGCGGTGAGTTGGGGGCCGAAAATTCACGCGGTCAAAGTCGGGTCGTAAAAAATAAACGTGCTGTGGTATTTCAGGGCAATTTCTATTTGCACGTCAAACATTCAAATCTGTTGCTGTAAAGTTCACTTTGAACCACACTCAAGTGAGGACACACAATTCGAAAGCGAACTGAGTTGACCTGCATGATAATTGACAATTGCGAAAGCTGACTGGACAGGTCCAATCAAATCTGTGTGCTTCTTTTCTCAAAAGACAATTTCAGACACCAATCTACATGATTCTCAAATGATCTGACTAAGATTATGTTTGGACTTTAAATAAAGAAACTGTTACCTCTGAGCTTGTTTCGACCTTTCTTTTCAGAGTAGTCAGATAGGAAACGCCGAACTCATCTAGTTTTTAAAACATGATTGACGTGTAAAATCGATTGATTAATAGTAATAGTAATCATTTATTTTTTTCTTTTTCTTACCACATATTACAGAGAAAGTAATTAAATAGCCTACAGACACAATTTTATAATTAATTTGTGGAAGACTGGTGCCTATACTAAGTTTTTTACAAAACCTGCATGTCAGGTCACCAGAAAAGTAGGACCCACTTGCGCGTTCGTGAGTTATATAAGGTCTCATTAAAATAGATGGACAAACTTTTAGAAATCATTCAGATTACCAAAATAAGGACAATGGTAAAAACATATCAGAAAAACGCATTACCTACTTACAAGAAAAATAAATCAGCTAACGAAAATACACTAAAAATGTTGGTTACCCAATGCCATTTATTATTTTAGGTCAAAATAAAATCACTTTAATCAGTGTTTTTTTTACTTGGATATCTTTGGTTAGACGTACTGAAAGCTGTGTTAAAATGTGTCCTAAATAACTCGGAGTAATAGCAGTGACAGCCTAGTGGTGTCACCGTTGGACTGCCAAGTCATAGTCTCGAGTTCGAACCCAAAGCACGCATCTCTGACTTTCGGATTCATGCGCGTATTGTATAATTATTACTTGCCTAAAAAACGGTGAAGGGAAACGTCGTGAGCTGGCAATGGCCGGCATGCCTGAGAAGTATTTCTCGACGGCATGTGAAGCCAAGTCAGAGGCCCATGGGCGGCTTTAAAACTCTGACACCAGTTTAGTCACTAACCAACAGCTAATACAGAGTTAATCAAATAATTAATCTTGCGCCACCAGGAGTTAGAGGTAAACCTAGGGTTAAACTTTAAAATATTTAACCCACCGATGTGGGAGAGTTAAGTCGCTAAACTCTGGGTTAGTGTAAGTAATGACGAAATAAATTGACGTCATGAGGTACTGCTGATAATTTATTTTGTATTTTATATTATTCGACCCAGCTAGATGGACCAACGTCCTTTAGAGGGAACAGGGCGTGCGATTCTCCATACAAATGTATTCTCCTTTTTTCTTCCTGAATAATGTCTCAAGAGCAATCATTTTTTTTTTCATAAAATCAAGGTCTGCTGTAGTCACGTCCCTGTTATTTCATTTTTTCCAGCAACTTATCGGTAAAGATAAATATAATAGAAAAATATGATCCTCCAAAAATTACAAAAATGCACCATTTTTACCGCCGTGATTAGAGGAGTAACAGACAAATTTGAAAAGTTTTTAACATAAATGAAGATGATAGGAACCTAGACGTACTCTTTCTTAAAATTTTAATGTAAATAATACTTGAATCGGTTCAGTTTTCGAGGAGAAAAAAGGGGAATACGAAACCTCGATTTCGTCAATTTTTTTTTGTGATATAATTGGTCTCAGCTGTAGCTATCCCTATCGCACTCTACGGGGGCAGACTTGAGGTAAGTCGACGGCAATAGTTTCTTCAAATACCTATTTTTCAAATTCCTTGTGGCCCCTGTTCCCTCTTAAGAATAAGGCTGAGACAGACTGGATGCGGAAGGCACAGGAAAGGGTGTTGTGGTGCAGCCTGGGGCCTATGTCCAGCAGTGGACTGCGATACGCCAAGTTGATTATTCAACGTCATAGTAAGTGAAAATTCGGTACTACAATGTGTAACGTTAAAAGTGCAAAACCTCAGACACCCCAACAGATTTTTAATTCAATTGACCCAGACAGAAAAAAAATTGTAAAGGTTTTATGTGCTGTTTTAGTTTTAGAAGATTCGTATTTGCATTCAAATAAAAGCTATTATTATCCCGCGTATGAGAAAATTTAAATTGGTCGACAAAAATTTGTGTTTGTTTAACTATTTAGGCGGGTTTGCGCATGTGATGGCTTGACCTATTAATAAATAGACACGGCAACGTTTTTAATGAAGATTTTTTGAAAAATGTGCCCTATATTAAGAAGTGGTTCAATTGATTCTGCTCGTTATTCTGATCAAACTATTTTCAGGTTTTGCGCATTTAACGTGACACGTTGTATATCAGCAGGCAATATATTCATGAACTCATATAAAAATAAATACAAATTATTTAAAAAAAATTAAGATATTTTTCAATAACTGACGTTTTCATCAATCAATAAACTAGATCCCCATGGAAACCACATACAATACGATTAAAATGAAATGACATGTTATAAAATTCAAAGACAAGAAACTATTACGTATCATAATGTAGTGTAAAAGAGATGGGTATAAAAGTTCCGTTCATTGTTCGTTCATTCATCTTTGGTCGGAGGTCATACACGCACGCCGATCGCGAGTACTACGTACCTGACCTTTCTGAAGAACGTCACCAATAAGATCACTATACTATGTCCTCCGAGCGCGTCCCGGCGTTTCCGCTCACATTAACCTTGTAAATACCTTTTGTATATCTCTCTAAACAACTAGTTTATTAAAAAGCAATTTCTCTTTGCCAGAACTCTGAATTCTACCTAAAACCTTGAAACCAACAACAAACTTAATACAGCTAAGAACTTAGAGCAAAAAAGTTAATCGAAAATTTCTTGCCGCGAAAATGGCAACAGTGCAAAACATACAGTATACCAACATTTCAAAATCAATCGATTTGTGTAGCCTTTTTCCAACTATGTTGGCGTCAGCCTCCAGTTTAACCGGATGCAGCTGAATACTAGTATTTTACATGGAGCGACTGGCTATCTGACCTCCACAACCTAGTTACTGAGTAACACGATACCCCTTGGTAAGACTGGTTGTCAGACTTTTGGGCTTTTGACTATCCGTAACGCCTGTTAAAGATGTATGAATGACAGCCGGGACTAAACGCTTAACGTGCTTTCCGAGGCACAGTCTCGCTGTGTAATGGACGGTCACCCATCCATGAACCGACCGCGTCAAGCGTAGCTTAACCTTCGATCGACCCGTGCGGCTATTATTGCTTAGCCACGAGCCCGAACATTTCTTTTCTTTTTTTCTCTCCAAGATAAGCGTGTATAGTAAGTCTTATTTATCGTTTACGCATTGAATCGATGTGAATTGTCGACCTTTTGAACGTAGGAAATAGGATTACGGTGGTAGAACCACAGAGCAGGAAGTTCAGTAGGATAACGTTAGTAAACCATTCGAAGTTTGGGTCGTAAATTATTATTTATGGCTATATGTGGCCAGATAGGGTAGTCTGAACTTGGAAAGCGGGAACATGCGGGATTTTGTTGGCTATTTGACTGCCTCTTTGGTCTAGTGGTCGCAAGCGCTACTACTGAGCATGAGGTCCTGGGTTCGATGTCCGGGTCGGGCAAAGTGTTGTTGGGTATTTCCATCTGGAATGGCTCAGTAGCAGCCCGGAGTCCAATTTGTGCCCGGTTGATGGCAATAGGCTCGCCCCCTATTACATGGGACTAAAATATAAGTGACGATATGTGGGTGTACAATAGGTACACCTCTGTCCAACCCTTTGGGCAAGGCGTGATGTTATATTATTTATTTTATTATTTATGTATACACAGAAAAATAGATACAGATAAGACATAATCATAATTTCTTAAGAAATTTCTTCCAGCACACCTGCGATAGGAGAAATATATAATATAATATATCATTTATTCTCTCTTCACAATAAGTGGTCTTAAAAATAGTGAGTAATATAACTTAAAACTGTAAAACTTTCCCACCTTTGTGAGAGACTGGTGCCTGAAGTAGGTTTTAGGAATAGAACCTGTGTTACAGGTCACCAGGACCCTCACCTCGGTAAGATTTTTTTTAGAAATGACCAGGAGATAACTATTACAGATAAATCGAAAAAGTACAAAGAACAAAAACAACTACTAAATTAAATTAAAAATAGTACAAAGAGCAAAAATAAGCAGAAATATCCAAGTGTATTGATTAAAATGATATGTATGAGGTGTATGTATGACTGTGCGAATTGAGAATGATTGTGAGTGAGGGTGTAGATGTGTGATAGGTGAGTGTTCAGTTTTGTGTGACTGTGTTGCGAGATATGGGTGGGTAACAGCTATGAAGGGTAATTAGGGCCTTGACCCTATTTGGGTACTATCAATAAGTCATCGGTTTTTTGGTAATCAAGCGATTTAAGATAATTTTTTAAGGCTTTAATGCAACTAGATTTTGTTTTAGGATAGATATTTAGTGATTTATTTATTTTGTTGTATAAGTGTTGTCCGAGAAAGCAGGAGAATTTGTGGGAGAGTGATGAATGCAATCGATAGGAATCATATTCTATCTCTGCGGCGGCTACCAATGGGTAGGTTTGGGTCATATGGTATCTGGGAGTGTTTTTTTTAGAAATGAGAAAGAAATGTAGACAATAGTGTGTGAGAACAAGAAGATTATGAAGATATATGATATGATATGATATTATGTTATCAATCTGTCTGCCTTTTCCCAACTATGTTGGGATCGGCTTCCAGTCTAACCGAATGCAGCTGAATACCAGTATTTTACATGGAGCGACTGCCTATCTGACCACAACCCAAGTACTGGGTAACACGATACCCCTTGATGAGACTGGTTGTCACTTTCGGGCTTCTGACGACCCGTAACGACTTTCAAAGATCTTCAAATGACAGCCGGGACCAACAACGGTTTAACGTTTTTTCTAAGGCACCGAGGGGTCTCGATGTGTAATGGATGGTCACCCATCCACGGACCGACCTCGGCAAGCGTAGCTTAACCTTCGATCGGCCCTTGCGGCTTTTATTTTATACCTACGAGCCCCTCTTCATGACACCCACAAGAAGCAACGAAATAAAGGCGATAACTTGACGGAAAACACATTGTTAGTCGTTTTACAATGAATCCCTCACAATCCAACAAGTATAACTATTCCTGGTATAACTGATAGCCATAATCCTTTTAGTAGAGGTCAAATTGAAATGCCCAGTGATTTGTTTTTTGAGTCTATCAATTATTCTAAAGGTAATTGCGTTTGGTTGGAAAAGTTCAACAAGTTGATTCAGTTAGAACCTGTCGTTATCAGTATATTTATTATTAACTTTTGGGATTCCTACTGTCCCTTGAAATATATATTTTTATTTCGAAATTGTCTTTAGATTAGAATTTCCAAATCATCATCATTTGCCTGGCCTTTTCGCAACTATGTTGGGGTCGGCTTCCAGTCTAACCGGATGCAGCCGAATACCAGTGTGTAAGTAAAAAAAAAAAAAAGTAAGTAAGTAAAAATTCATTTATTTGGAACAGGAACAAGAGTAAACAGATGTAAACGATGACAACTGCAAAAGTTAAAAACTGTGGCGCAGCTGCCAGCGCCCGTCTCCTAGCGAGAGGATAAGTGTTCCAGAATAGATAAAATGAACTTAAATAACAAATTAGGGTAAGAGAATTTGAAATAAAGAAAATACAAATCTGATATCTTGGGATATATGCCGTGAGTGTGCGTAAGTGAGAGAGGGTGAGAGGGTGTGTGTCTGACGGTGTGGTGTCTGAGAGCTTGTGTATGTATGGGGTGTGTATGTGTGTGAGAGAGGTGGAGAGTGAGTATGATGTTGAGTGCCTGTTATAAAGTTAGACTTTCATGAGAGCTTCTATTGAGTCGTAGGTTTGAGATTTCAACCAAGAGTCAAGTCAACTGTAACATACTGGTTACTGGGTAACACGATACCTCTTGGTAAGACTGGTTGTCAGACTTTGGAGTTTCTGACGACCTGTAATAAATGTCAAAGATCTATAAATGACAGCCGGGACCAACGGCTTAACGTGCTTTCCGAGGGGTGAGGGTTCTGGGAATGTAAAGATGGTCACCCATCCACGGACAAACCGCGGTAAGCGTAACTTTATCGATTGACCCGTGCGGCTGTTACTACTAAGCCACAAGCCCCTCTCCTCAGAATCAAAATTTCCAAATATTGATGATTATTCTAGGTTACCTTATAATTTTGTTGACATTCCTTTATATAATTGTCATGTCACATGCATTAAGGCACGCCCTTTTCAAATGAAGGTAGGCAGATACTATAGAACGCCACCTACTATGATCTTGACATAGAAAAAAAAACTTAAAAAAAAAATGAACCCACTTAAAAAAAACACTAAAAAGTGCAAAATAACTTTAATGTTCGGAAGTCGGTGTCTTTGGTTTTGTATTTTCGATTTTTGCCACCGACTTCCGAAATAAAAGTTATTTTGCATTTTTTTGTGTGTTTATTTGAAGTCGGTTCAATTTTTTTGTATAATCTTTGTACTTTTCACTTTTTAGTTCTGTTACATATCTCACGCTTTGAATACCACTATCTGCTATGTAAATAACACTGACAGGAACTTAACATATCATCCATATAGACTAAGTGAGAAAAATACGAGTATTATTGAAACTAACTCAAAAAGTACCCAAGCTAAGTTAATAAAATTAATATGGGACCACCTCTGAAGTATGACCTACCAAACAAAGAAAGAATCATCAAAATCATTTCGTAATTGGCGGAGTAATCGGGTAACAATCATACAAAAAAAAACAGTCGAATTGAAAACCTCCTTTTTGAAGTCTGTTAAAAAAGAAAATACGTTTATACATACTCCTTTTGTTTCACAAAACAGTCTCTCTTTCGTCTGCTATAAATGCCATATTACTTACTTACCCCATTTAGAAATAACAATGACAGAATCATACACTGTCCTACTTCTTATAAAAAATGATCGTTTCCGCACTGCATCTTCCTCCACTCTGTGGCTTTTGCTTTCCTGTATTGACTAAAAGCTCCCATTTTGAACATGGCACACTGATTTATTCTACTCTGTGTCAAAGTGACAGATGGGCCAAATAAATGGCGTTTTTTGTTTACTGCGAATGTGACTGGCTGGTGCACTGGGTACCAACCCAATGCAAACTGCATTATCTTAGCTGGGTACATTTAGTTTTAACTAGGTAAAATGATATAATGCATTTATGCAAAATATTGTAAAACATTTTAAAAGAGTAATGGTGGAGTTTCGTGTCCATTCTTCTCCATAATAAACTGCCTTTTGGAAGGGGCGACTAGAGTCAATTCTGTTGTTAATTTTGACGCTCAAAAGTGCCTTATTAGTGCCTATTTGACTTTGACTTTGTTAGTTTTAGGTTTTAGGTCCCCCGCTCCCGCCTCGTTGGTCTTTAGTAGCAAGTGCACTGCTGATCGTGAGGTATCGGGTTCGATTCTAGGGTCGGGGAAACTGTTATTGGTTATTCCATCTGGAATTTCTCAGTAGCGGCCTAGAATCTGGATTTTTGCCCGATTGATGGCAATAGCCTTGCCCCCTATTTCATGGGACTTAAACACAACTGGCTAAATGTGGGTGTACTTTAGGTAAACCTCTGCCAAACCCTTCATGGAAATACAGGCGTGATGTTATGTTGTCATGTAGATCCACTCAAATCTGTGTGGTTCTTTCCTCAATAGACCATCTTAGACAGTAATCTACATGGTCCTCATATGGCCTGACCAAGATTATGTCTGGACTTTAAAAGAGACTGTGACCTCTGAGTTTGTTTCGGCCTTTCTTCTCAGAGTAGTCAGATAGGAAACACCGAACTCATTACTATCAAGAATTTTAAATATCTTCAGCTGCTGCAGAAGTTAAAATAAAATATGACATGATATCACGCCTGTGTTCCTTAAAGGGTTAGGCAGAGATGAACCTGTGTACACTAAAATTTCATCAGTTATGTTTTTTAAGTCCCATGTAATAGGGGGCGAGCCTATTGCCATCAACCGGGCACAATTCCAGACTACGGGCTGCTAGTGGTAAATTCCTGATTGGAAAAATCCAATAACACTTTGCGCAACCCGGCAATCGAACCCAGGATACTCAAACTCAAAGCATTTATTTCAATTAAACCATTTACAGGCACTTTTGAATTGTCAAGAAGTCGGTCAGTCAGAAATATGAAGCTAGTTGCCCATTCCAAAGCGTAGTAGGTACCTATGGAGAAGAACGGGCAAGAAACTCCACGGACACTCTTTTAAATAATTTTTTTTTTACAAAATATTGGCATATACATCATTAACGTTGAAATTATACATGTGAGAACAATGTAGAATGACGTGCACGTTAAAAGCGTCCGTAATAAAAATATAAAAAACAAAGAACAATTCAAAAATTAAAATAAGCCATAGCAGCTAAGAGATGACCAGTCTCTACTGACGGCGCCCGTTCACGAACATGACGCATGGATTAGCACCATTCAGCTCAACCATTTTGAAGGGAGCTAAATGATCCAACATATCATGTACAGCAGCAGTAGTAGCTAGTGGTCAGCGCTTGCGACCACTAAACCAACGAGGCTGTCAAAAAAATAACAATATGAATAAGCCTATTCACTATTTCCAGAATGTAAGATGACAAAACACTCCACAAGGAAGATGTGAGTGGAAACGCCGGGAGCGGACGCCCTAGGAGGACATATACTGACCTTTTTGGTTATGTTCTTCAGAAAGGTCAGATGCGTAGTACTCGCAACCGGCGTGCGTGTATGACCAGCAGTGCTATTCTGTAACCATCTCACCGTGAGAACTTAGGTGAAGTGAGCTCGGAGTGAGCTGTCAGTCCCTAGCAGCAGGTGGAATGACAGCTCACTTCACGTTCACTTCACCTAAGTTTTCACCGTGAGATTGTTACAGAATAGACCGGCAGATGTATGAACGTAAACAAGCAAAAGGAGGATCGACTGTAGTTTCTGCCTATCCTGATGGAAAGAAGGCATGAATTTATTTATGTATGTGAAACACTACAAGCTAAAATATTTAGAGAACCAATATTTACCCGTATGCAAATGATTAAATCCGCTTCGAATAACACCTTTATTAGCTACATCGATGACATTTTGACAAGCACTGATGGATTATACGCTCGTTCCGGTTGAGTGTAGTTTTCAATGTTTTTGTTGGTATATTAACGTGTGCTAGCTGACATAATATGGAAAATAATTTAATTTAATTTTGTGTTTTGTAATGTTAATTACTTTCCACACTATTGTATAGAATAAAGTTCTTGGAACTGCACAGACAGCTGTGCTGCTGGGGAGTTTGTTGCGCCACTTCTTCTTCCCAGATAAAGCAGAAGTGGTGAATGATGGGCGTTTTGGGGGACTGTCTATGAAAAACATAACACAGTAACTTACATTTATTTTTTGTAAATGGACGACTATTTATGAATACAAATGAATACAAGCTAATTTATCTAAAAAAATAACAATGTTGGTGTAATCCGAATACATTGTTCACAAAAACAGCCATAAATTCTCCTGAAAACTAGAACGTTTTGTCACGGCCACGACAATATGCGACCAGAATAGATTTCAAACACATTGTGACCGACTTAGTAAGCCGCCTAGTTTAAGGGACGTCACTCACTACGCGGTTGCGACCACGTCTGGCCGTGGTCGTGGTCGCAAACTTGGTCGCAGAAGCTCAGACCAAAATGTTGACATTCATACTATATATTATAAAAAAATTATCTTAATTGTAATCTTAATATTTTATTTATTTATTGCATAATTTAAGTGAATGAAATTGTTTTTGATCTGATTTGGTTTTGTAGCTATAGCTAGCCTTATAGTACTTTACTTATTTATTTGTTTCAAAATATGTGATAATTTTGGTAATGCTCGTCTAGTGGCAACCTCTGATCCTTTAATATGTTTTATCTGCGGATAATGCAGTGGACTGCAACATTACTACCGAAAATTTTGTTAACCTTATGTATTATATATGTTGTAGTTGTTTATTATCCCTTAATAAATAAAATAAAATAAAATACTAAGAGCATATTGACTTTTACTAAGTAAACTACGCATCGAATGCGAATCTGAACTTCATTTGTATAAAATTAATGTTCATATTCGAATGAAACGCTTACTCACAATCACGTATCGATCAATCTGCCTCGCCTTTCCCAACTATATTGGTGTCGGCTTCCAGTCAAACAGGGTGCAGCTGAATACCAGTATTTTACATGGAGCGACTGCCTATCTGACCTCCACAACCCAGTTACTGGGTAACACGGTACCCCTTGGTAAGACTGGCTGTCAGACTTAGGCTTCTGATTACCCGTAACGACTGCTAAAGATCTACGAATGACAGCCGGGACCAACGGCATGACGTGCTTTTCTAGGCGCGGAGGAGTCTTGATATTTAATGGATCATCTCACATCTCATCTACGAACCGACTTCGAGAAGTGTAGCTTAACCTTGGATCGACCCGTGTGACTGTTATCATTTAGCCACGAGCCCACAATCGCTTATAATATAAGAATATGAACATCATACTCATAAGAATATGTTTTACATGCAATATGAAGGCTTTCCAAGTAAAGTTTACAACGTTTTTCCGCAACTGGTCTTGTAGTTAGTCATTGCGGCCAAGCGCAAGATGCGTATCTGTTGGATTACTTTACGATCAGACGTTGGACTGCGAAGTCATAGGTCTCGAGTTCGAACCCAAGATACGCACCTCTGACTTTTCGAATTCATGTGCGTATTGCATAATTATCACTTGCTTCAAAAACGGCGAAGGAAAACATCGTGAGAATAATGCCTGAGAGATATTTCTCGACGACATGTGAAGTCAAGTCAGAGGCCCATGGGCGGCTTTAAAACTCTGACACCAGGTTAGTCACTAACTACGCGATAAAAAAGAGGAGACAATAGTTTTTATAGATGTCTTTATATAACGAGACTCCTCTGTGCCTCGGTAAGCACGTTAAGCCGCCCCGGCTGTCATTCGTGGCTCTTTGACAGTCGTTACGGGTCGTCAGAAGTCCGAAAGTCTGACAATCAGTCTTATCAAGGGTTATCGTTTTACCCAGTTACTGGGTTGTGGAGGACAGGTAGGCAGTCGCTCCATGAAAAATACTGGTATTCACCTGCATCCGGTTAGACTGGAAGCCGACCCCAACATAGTTGGGAAAAGGCTAGGCAGATATATATAGACGCTGCGACTGGTTGTGGTCGTAATCGCGTAGTGCGCGAGGTCCCTAAAACATCGACCCGGTTTAAATTTATACGCAGTCGAGCCATTGTTATTATAACTTCGTGATTGTTTTGAAATGTTATATCTACGGGAAAATAGAGGCTTATTTTAACGATAGTGTTTTTCTATAATTAATTACAGTTTACTTCTAGAGCAGTGGTTGCCCAGTGGTAACAGCCGCGACTTACGGGTTGTACGTCGTAGGTTCGGACCCTGACAGGCGCTTTACTTTGAGTAAATAATTTCATCACCACTGCTCTCAAAACCGTGAAGGAAAACATCGTGAGGAAACCGGTCTGTCCTAGAAACAAAATTTCGAAGACATGTGACATCTACCAACCTCCCAGTGCAGGTTGGTAGATGTCACATGTCTTCGAAGTGTCCCGCGTGGTGGATAGAAGACGTGATTCTCAGCAGTGGCAGCATTATTGACTGATTATTTATTATTATACCTCTAGGGATCGTCGGTTTAAAAAAAAATTAACAGTCTTATATGTGCTTAGCTCTACCCGCCGACCTAAGAGGTCATATTTTTATTTTAAGAACGTTCGCATTCTAGCATGAGTCTCAATCTGTCGAAAAAAAAACGAGCGAGCGTTACAGTAGTCGCATATAATGTCTAACATCTGATATCTTGGCTGACAATACCAACCTCTTGGCAAATGGGTTGGTACCATCTGACGGCCAGCTGTAGCAACGCGCAAGCTTATCGGTCAAATTAAATAGCGCGCGCTTCCCCGGCTTCCTGTTACACACTTCCGTTCCTTTTCACGAAATCACTCCCACAGATTGCAGGAAAGTGAGAGTAAAGATATTACACATCAAACACTTTAATGTACACAATAATAATACATATTTTTAAGTTTTTTAAAGAAGAAGAAGAAAAATATTTTATTTGGGATACGCACAGGAAATACAAACAGTAAAAAAAAAAAAAAAAAACAAAATTATATAAAAAATAAAATAAAAAGGGAGCTTAAGCAAAAAAAAAATCACGACCTGTGCGAGGCCAAAAAGGCCCCTATCTCAGCATAATACGGCGATAATAAATACCACCGCGCTGGTATTCTGATAGGACCCACTGTGATGCTACGGACACATCTACGGACTTAAATAAAATCCCATTAGGGGATTACAAAAAACTTAAAACAAAAATAATAATACAATTTAAAAAAACTTTTTACATTTATTGTCGCTGCTACGAGATTGTGACTTGTATTTGATTTTTTTTAAAGTTTACGAGAATTATTCTTTAAAGGTTTTGATTTTGGGAAATATTATTTTTTCGTGTTTCCAGCTACCTCCTTCAAAATTTTACCTGTGGAAGCGTATCAAATGGAAATCCCAGGAAAAAAACCATTTCGAGAAAAAAATCAAATAGATTTTATATTTTTATAATACACTGCAAATACTTGACTTGTAAAGAGAAAGTCGTAAATTTTTAGCTTCTAAAAATTGAACAAAAAATTTAAAACGTGAATTCAAACAACAACATTTGCATTTTATTGCTGTAAACGAGAATGAAGAAAGCGTAATTTTAGCGCTCTCAGCCGACAAAACATTATTGAGTCAACTTGAGATACCATTCGTTGTGCTTCGTAAAGCCATTAGTCTCGGCTGTCATTCTTAGATCTTTGACAGTCGTTACGAGTAGTCCGAAAGTCAGGCAACCAGTCTTACCAAGCAGTATTTTACCCAGTAACTGGATTTTGGTTACGGAGGTTAGAATAGGAAGTCGCTCTATGTAAAATTCTGGTATTCAGCCGGTTAAACTGGAAGCCGACTCCAGGACGAGAATAATGCAAAGAGAATTGCTCAAATGTAAGAGAAAATATTGAACACCGCGCGATTTTAGAGCGCTCTCAGCCGACAAAAGATGATTAAGTCAATTGCAGATGCCAAATTGCTGTGCCCGCGCTTGGAGCACTGGCGTTGTTTTATTTATGTTAGATTGTAAACGTTCACTGTTAAAACCGTTTTATAACTAAAATTAGAGAGTGGCAATGGGCCGGCCATATTAGCCGTAGAACCGATGACCGTTGGGGTAGACGTGTTGACCGCTTGAGTGGAGACCGCGAATCGGAAAACATAAGGTAGGACGCCCTCAGGCTAGGTGGAGCGACGAGCTTTGAGGTCGGTTGGTAGCAGCTGGATGAGACTTGCCGAGAATGTAGCTGAATGACTTGCAATTGGAGATGCCTATGTCCAGCAGTAGACTGCTGTACTTCTGTGTGTCTAAACGAAGAATTGGAGGAATAGCGACTGCTTTTCTTTATAAACTGACTGCCTTCTTTTTCTCAAGCTGCCGATGTCGAATATCGTTTAAAAGGCGGTTACATTTTTGTTTGATTCAGTTCTTAGCAACGCTAGCACCATTCTCTGAGGCAGACATTATTCTCACGTGTACAGGTGACAGGGCATGCGGCGCAAGATAAAAGATAAGCCATGATCTACGGGGAGACGCCGCATATACCTTGAAGATCGGCACCATCCGTGAAACCACTGACTGTCTTGACAAACGTCTACTGGTAGAAATCCCCGACCTGACCCATTTTTCTGATAAGAACTTCTCAGGCAGCTCGAACTTTGAATTGGTGCCCAGTTGATGGCCATTGCCTAACTGCATGATTGGCCGAGTAACGGTAGAAGGAGCGTTGGAAGACCAATAGCCAGGTGGGTGGACGACCTATAGAAGATCGCAGGGAAGACCTGGATGTCCGCATAGACCAGGGAAGCATGGCACAAAAGGAAGGAGGATGCTCAACAATGCGTGGAACAAGGCTGATGATGATGACGGCAATAGGTTCACCACATGAAACTTAAACCATTACTTTCAGGAAATACAGACTTGAACACAACTTGAATTATTTTGAAAGAGATTGCTAATCCATTGCTTCAAAAGTTCGAAAAAAAATCTGCTTAACAACGTAAATAACGCAATGAATGTTGTTGAACTGTCAAATGAAACAGATTAGTCTTAATCATTTAGCGAAAATGGATTTACACACACAATATCAAAACGGCTATTTGACACTTCCCGTGACCCAAGGGCTGGTTTTTACCTTGGGCAGAGGCTAAGCATTGCCATACAACGTGGCAATGCGGCCAGTCTCTTGGGTACATTACCAGTCGACATGGATGCGGATGAATTTTCCGATGCTATATTTTAGTTTTTCAATAGTTTTAGTTAAGTTAGTATTTCATTTTGCTACTTTTATTAATTAATTAGATATAAGATATTGTATAATCATTCCATACTTTATAATTGAAATAGTACAAATAATAAATCAAAATTTAGCAGATTACCCAATTAGATGGCTGATTTTATATTGATGTACATTATGTAAGCTTGTCTGAGTATATATTCGTCGGCATTTTAAAATGTAGGTAACTTGTAAGATATCTTCATGCCCTAGTTCTTTTAAAAATCCGGAAACACGAGACGTTTCGTCTGAGTAAATACAAAGTGGAAAAGTGTGTAACTCACAAATTGTAGGTTAGAAAAAAAAAAGAAAGGATTCAATTCTTTAGGAGTAGAAAATTTGTTTTCACCGATATATCAACCGCGCAGAAATCCAGACTCCGGGTTTCTACTGAGAATTTCCTGATTGTTTTTTTTTTTCTATCAGTAGTTCTGTATATTGCAACTAGTCTTACCAACGTGTATCGTGTTACCCAGTAAATAGGCTATGGAGGTCAGGATAGGCAGTCGCTCAATGTCAAATAATTGTATGTCTCGCTGATGGTGGCGCGTGTGTTGGATCATTTAGCTCCCTTCAAATAGTTGAGCTGAATGGTGCTGATCCATGCGTCATGTTCGTGAACGGGCGCCGTCAGTTGGGACTGGTCACCTCTTAGCTGCCATGGCTTATTTTAATAAATTTTTGAATGGTTATTTGTTTTTTTTCTATTTAATACGGACGCTTTTACAAACGTGCACGTCTTTCTACATTGTTTTCACATGCATAACTTCAACATGAATGATGTAACCAATATTTTGTATCAAATTTTTTATTTATAAAAGAGCGTCCGTGGAGTTTCTTGCCCGTTCTTCTCCATAGGTACCTACTACGCTTTGGAATGGGCAACTAGCTTCGTATTTCTGACTGACCGACTTCTTGACAATTCAAAAGTGCCTGTAAATGGTTTAATTGAAATAAATGCTTTGAGTTTGAGTTTGTATTTGCTACCAAAAAGAAAGAAAATCATTATTATTATAATCATTACGATCTATATGCAACAATTAAAACTTGGTTAAATATTATATAATATAATTAACCCTACCAAACTACTCTACCTACTCTACCCTACCTACCCTACCTACCCTACCTACCCTACCAAGTTGCATTAGGTTAAACTGAATGGCGACCCCAACATAGTTGGAAAACGACTGGGCTGGGTTTGTACGTCCTGGGGACCGATCCTAGGACAACATGCACCGCAGTTGCGTTTCTGCCCACTAGATCAACATCATCATTATTATTTTTGTTTTAAGTTTTTTGTAATCCCCTAATGGGATTTTATTTAAGTCCGTAGATGTGTCCGTGGCATCACAGTGGGTCCTATCAGAATACCAGCGCGGTGGTATTTATTATCGCTGTATTATGCTGAGATAGGGGCCTTTTTGGCCTCGCACAGGTCGTGATTTTTTTGCTTAAGCTCCCTTTTTATTTTATTTTTTATATAATTTTGTTTTTTTACTGTTTGTATTTCCTGTGCGTGTCCCAAATAAAATATTTTTCTTTCTTTCTTTCTTTCTTTCTATCAACTTGCTCTTGCCACTGTCCCAATTTATTTAGGGTCGCCGCAGCACATATTTTTCTTCCACAAATCTCAATTAGTCGTCATCTCAGAATAGGGATGATAACTACAAATATTTTTTTGTGTGTCAAAAAAATATTGGACACGTAAATTTTCTTTTTTTAATTCATCAAAAGATTACGGCGCTACATTGCGTTAAAATGTGCCATGACGTCTCGAGTATGTAGATTTTATACTTACTTGTGACGTAGCGACCCCCACTCCACAACTTTTATGCGTTCTATCTAAATATTTTTTTATTAATATGTTGAAAGCATAAAATACGTGTAATAGTTTTTTTATTATCTAACTGACGGACTAAATAGAATTGCTTTTTTTTGACCCAGTCATCATCCCTATTAACATCCTTCCTAGCCACAAATTTCACACAATTCATCAATACCTTATTTAGTCTGCCTCTTTTCTTAAATATTAGGTACCTATGAAATTGCCGTTCTGCAGTACTGGCCATTTCAAATCAAAATAATTTTTGTTTGGCTAAGAATTCTCATTTCAAATTAATTTTATTTTAAAAACATGGATTTTTTTTCCAAAAGTAGTCATTTGTTTGTTGATTAGTGTTACATTCTCATCGCATTTCAATCTTTTTCGTCATCATGGATACGTTAAAAATTCGAGTAATTATGGAATATGAGTACCGTCGTGGCAGCAACGCGGCACAAGCGGCACGCAACATCAACGACGTTTACGGAGCTAACACTACAAACCAACGCACTACCTGTTATTGGTTTGCTCGCTTCCGTTCTGGAAATTTCGACCTGAAAAATGAACCTCGCGGTCGTCCGAAGACTTTGGTCGACAATGACGAATTAAAGGCGATTGTGGAAGCTGATGATACACAATCTACGGCTGAATTAGCAGCAGCTTTCGACGTTAGCGTCAAAACAATATTGGTCCATTTACGTCAAATTGGCAAGGTTGACAAAAAGTTTGACAAATGGGTGCCCCACGAACTCAATGATCGCCAGCGCGAAGTACGCGTCGAGACGTGCCTTGCACTGCTCAACAGACACACAAATGAAGGAATTTTGAACCGCATTGTTACCTGCGATGAAAAATGGATTCTGTTTGATAACCGCAAGCGCTCAGCAAGTTGGTTGGATCCTAGTTCAGCACTAAAACAATGCCCTAAACGAAAACTTACCCCTAGAAAAGTGATGGTCACTGTTTGGTGGTCTAGCGCCGGTGTGATTCATCACAGCTTCTTACCAAATGGGGTGAGCATTACTGCAGATGTGTACTGTGAAGAACTGAACACAATGATGGAGAAGCTGGCACATCTCCAACCAGCATTGGTCAATCGCTCGTCTCCGCTGCTCCTGCACGACAACGCGCGACCTCATACTGCACAGCAGACGGTCTCCAAGTTGCAAGAACTGGGGTTGGAAGCTCTCCGTCATCCGCCCTACTCACCAGACCTTGCGCCTACAGACTACTACTTTTTCCAGAATTTGGATAACTTCTTGGCGGGAAAAAAATTCAATACCCGAGAGGCAGTACAAAATGCCTTTAAAGAATTTGTTGCCTCCCGTCCAGCTGATTTCTTTAAGAAGGGCATCAATAAACTGCCACTGCGTTGACAAAGATGCATTGATTGCATGGGTGATTACTTCGATTAATACAAATAAAAAATACATGAAAAAATATCGTTTAAATTTTTTTCATACAAAACGGCAATTTCATAGGTAAAGACTTATTATCATCGAAGTTGTCGAATAAAATATTCAAATTTGAATCGAAGTAGACCGTCAGGTTTCTTAATACCGGCCTTGAATCTTTTGGAGCGAGATGAATTGGCATTTCACGATTTATTCTGGTGGATAGACGTCACAGGAGAAAAATGGTATCCCATCCATTTAACATTAGGCCAAGTCTTAGGTTTTGGATGACAAATATTTGTCATTGGTCTCCGTTGCCAAAACGATGTAATGATAACCATTTAGCCACGAGCCGTACGGGTCGATCCATCAGGTTAAGCTACGCTTGCCGGGGTTTGACCGTGGATGGGTGACCATTTTTACCCCAACTTAAACATTGTTTCATAGATAAATTGAGGCAGCCCCAGTAAGTTACAATAGTACTTGTGTCGGAGCTGTCTCACTCTTCCCCATAAGTGGTACCTTTACAATGAAGTTAAATACATTTATAGAAAAATAAAAATAATAATAGAATTAAACATTAATTTAGCAGCTTTGGGTGTAAGTGTGTGTGTGTGTGTGTATATAAGTGAGTGGATGTGTGTGTGTGTGGGTGTACCATTATTTTTTAGCTTATTCTTGTCAGGATGTTTTCTGTTTCTAAATATGTTAGGGATCTCAACCATTCAGTTATGGTTTTTTTACAGTCATAATAACAACAGGGGATACATATGACGGCACGGTTGGCGCAGTGGTTAAGCGATTGACTGCTGCGCTGCGTGTCGCGGGTTCGATTCCCGCACGGAACAAATATTTGTATGACCTACAATTAGTTGTTCTGGGTCTGGCTGTTTGTGTATGTGAGTTTAAATGTTTGTAAACGCACCCACGACACAGGAGAAATTCCTAGTGTGGGGCAAAGTTTTTTATAAAAAAAAAAAAAAAAAACTAATTCACGATTCAGTTTATTATATGTAGATATAGGTGGATTGTATAACATATTGACGTTTAGCAAAGACAGTTCGAATCACTGGGGAGTGGGCCACTATATCTCTGCGCCTTCTGCTCTGAGTTGCTGAGTCAAAAGGTAGACACTTATGTAGGGTTAAGGATGCATTTAGAACATAAAGTTTTCTAATTGAGAGCAAGTTACCAACTTTATAGAGGTCTGTTGTAGGGAACCTAAACGGTTTAAAGTACATAACCTTGATAAGCGATCGCTGAGCTCTTTCCAGATCAAGGAATTTAATTTTGGTAGCTCCACCCCTAATCGGAATACAGTAAGTTATTATTGATTGCGCCAGTCTAGATCTAGTTTATAAGTTGCGCAGACATAACATGCCGTAAAGTTTTAAAGACGCAAATGAGTTCGTAGATAATTTACAGTCGTTACCGTTAGTCAGAAGCCCAAAAGTCTGACAACCGATCTTACCAAGGGGTAACGTGTTACCCAGCCGTACGTCGTCCATAGTTATTAAATAAATAAATAATGCCTTACCTGATAGAAGAGCTGGTATTCAGTATCGGTCAACCTGAGAGCCACTTCCTCAGGGAAACGGAGAATATTCTTCAAAGATGCCAACTCTTCGTCATTAGTCGTCTCCTCTGATGCTGAAGAACCTGGAAGAGAAGGTTGGTTAAAAAATATTTCCAGTTCTGAATCCGAGTATTTGATTGGTAAAAGTACTCGTATTGTTTAATCCTTAAGCAAGTTGTTGTGGCTGTTTGGTATTAAAATTACAGAAGATTTTATAATTATAACGTAGCCATTCAACTTGATATAATAATTTCATACCAGATTTTGCACAAGGTGATTAAATTTAATAGGCTTTCAAAAATTGGAGAGTCCTCAGTTTCCAAGACGGTTCAGTTCGATTTTTGAGCACGATTAAGTAATATTATTTTTTACGGGTCAATTGTTATACCTAGATGTGTGTGTGTGTGTGTGTGTGTGTGTGTGTGTGTGTGTGAGTGTGTGTTAAGGTACCATTCAGGACCTGACCGCAGGAGGCAACTGCAGGAGACGTGTCGCCGCAACACGACTGATTTCTATGAATTCCTATGAAATACCTACCGTAGTTAGCAACACGTCGTTGGCAACTACGGGCGAGTGACAGGCGACACGTGCAGCCCAACCGCAGATCCATAGTGCCGCCAACGCTCGAGCGATAACACGTTTTTCTATCTTCTATCTACCGACTGGAATACGGGCTGCTGTCGAATGCGGTCGGGTTCGGAATCATGACTGCAGCGATATGACGCTGCGACACTTCGCGTGCGTTTGCTGCCTGCGGTCGGGTACGAAATGATACCTTTAAGCTTTGGTTTCCTAAGAAAATGGTGAACAGTTACATAATAACGGCTACAGTCTGTTTTCAGAAATTGACAACACTGCTGAAAATGTCACTTGTTGTTTTAATAACCTCTTACGAAAACAAATTTGTATATATTTTGTCGTATTTCAAGTAAAACTGCCTAAAACTTTAAGAAGCAGTGCGAGAAAGTTAATAAAACCGAGTGAAAAGCGTCCGCGAGTTTGCATTTAACGAAAAAGTAAATTACTGGTAAGCTATTGAATCGATGTTGATACTAGTAACCAGGATTTTTACGTAATACATAATCAATCGGAATTTGAATCATTTTGAAACAAATTGCTAATCCATTGCTTCATAAGTTTGAAAACAAAATCTGCTCAGCAACGCAAAGAACGCAATGAATGTTGTTGAACAGTCAAAATGAAACAAATTTGTCGTAATCGTTTACGAAAATGTGTTGCGTAATTAGATAGCTGGTCTATCAATATATTAGTTTTAAATGTGGAATCATAATTGAATTTAGTGACGAGAAATCCCGTGGCATCAATATAAAAATCTGTGTTATTATTTATGTAATCCAGTTTAAAGTCCTAAGTTTTCATCTATGAAAACCTTCATAGAAGAAAACATAGTATTAATAAATAGAATCAGGATAATAATCAAATATTAAAAAAATATATATGACCTACATAATTATGTAACATAAATTATTGTGTAATATTAATTTCTATGTGACTTACAACCTTATGATCATAAAAGATTATCTACACAATGCTTTATGCTTTCCTAGTATTGTGTAATAAACAATAATAAAATATTCTGCATAAAAATATTGAAGTATCAAATAGTTTTTTCCTAGTTGATCCGGGGATACCCGACGTATTTTTTTAAAATTTGCCGCTCTTTTTCACTCTCAGCTTTCAATAGACAAACTATAGAGTTAGTCTATTGAAAGCTAAAGCCAAATACAGAGCGTTTTGCGACACCTTAATGTCAAATACTGGTGAAAATGTCAGATTTTCATGATGCCCGTTGTAATATGACGGAACCACTTTCCTAGGCCCTTAACAGACTTCTCGACAGCTTTAAACTCCTAGTCAAAGTTGTCATTGAAATAAATGCTCTAACTTCTCTTCAAAAATGTTTATATTTGAAACTCATATCGTCCAAAATAGAGGTGTTACACAACACTTTTCCTCTCAATGTTTTGCCAAACTCAAGATCTAAAAAAAGTCTTTCCAGCTAACCGTTTACGGAATACAATTTCAAGATATAAAGTTTGTAAGTAACAAGACTCTAGGCCGAATCTTTTCTTTGTGTTCGGATCGATGTTTCAAAGTATTTCGGGGTCAAACCAACCCGACTTGGAGGGTCTGACTGAATTTGGTTTCGGCCGATACGGTCAAAGGCAGTTTTTGTTTTCGGCAGTGGAAATCAGATAGTGTTTTGATTATTAAGTAACGTAATCCCAGAAGGGTCAGGCATTGGTGTACCCTATTGTACACCAACATTTCGTGAGTTATTTTTAAGTCCCATGTAATAAAGGGCAAGTATATTGCCATCAACCGGTCATAAATCCAGACACCGGGCTGCTACTGAGAAATTCCCGCTGGAAAAATCCAATATCACTTTGCCCGACCCGGGAATTGAACCCAGGATCACACGTGAGCAGTAGTAGCGCTTGCGACCACTAGACCAACGAGGCAGTTTTACCTTTTATTTTAGTTAGAGCTCGGATATATCCAACAACAAATAGCAGCATAAATATCTGACAGTAATGTTTGAAAGTAGAAATGTCTCTAATACGTGTATTTTTTTATTTTTAGCAACTGAGCCGATGACGAATATTCTGCTGCCAGTACCAATTATATAATTTTATAGGCCATGCACTAAGTAGGCAAAAATTAAAAAATAAGAAGCTATTACAACTGCACGTACGTATGTAATGTACGTACCTACAAAATTGAAGCATTAATACATGTTTGGTTTTTATTAGATTTCTTCAGTTTTCGGCCGAAATCGCAGCTTTCATTCACCGAAAATTCGGTTCGAATTCTATCAAAAAGAAAGATCCATTTTCGGACAGTCCCTACCGGAATTCTGAAAAGAAAAGTAGAGTCTCAATACGACACGGCCTCCAAATAAATATTCAAGAAACTGGCGGACCGGAAACTTAAGGATTCGTCTCTCGAGTCTCAAGTTCGGATCTGATAAGTACCTACTAATAATTGAGAAATTTTTCATTGAAGGCCAAATGCTTCTTTGCATATAGAGTAGGGACGCACCGTGGGCCTAGCGCGAACGCGCCGAGTAAATTCGAACAAGTTTAGATTTAATTTAAATTTACGTTTCGAATTTCGCATTCCTTCGAAGAGGAGCCGTGTGCCTTGGAGACGAGACAAAGTATTAAGACCTTTGTACATACACGTTTGCCTTGCCATGAAAAACTAGGTACGGTATATTCGCCGTTTGTACGCCGTGGGCACGCTAATCAGTATTGTATGGATCACTATGTAAGCATGTTGACAGACACTTTTTTCTACGGCGCGGTTTATCGTACCGTTAAGAAACCGTGCCGTGTACAAAGGGCCTTACTGCCTGCCAGTAACCTTATTAAGATTCGATGGTAAGTCGAACTTTCTAAAACGCTCTCTAAAAATTTATCGAAAAGGAGCCCATTTTCAAAGGGGTGTACAAGGTCCCTCTCTGACTGATCTGGTGAAAGACCTTGGCCCCCACAGTCAAAATCACAGTACCTTTAATTTTAAAGGGAATTCTGAATCCTTTGTTTTATACTTATGTTTGAAAATTTCGTCTGCGTGACATCGTAAATAACGCAATGCTGCTCGATATGTTCGTGAACGGGCGCCGTCAGTTGGAACTGGTCATCTCTTATGGGCCGTTCATATGTACCACAACTACGCCACATCGCAGCGAAAATATGGTCAATCAGTGGTTACGTGTGAAAAGTTTCGCCGCAAACTTTTGCTTTTGCGTTGCGGTTGCGTTGTCGCTAGTAGTATCGATGTGGTTACGCTATGCCTAGTGTTTGCAGACAGATAGATCGTTGTGGTTGCGTTGTGGCTACGATGTTGCAGACATCATGTGGCAGACTTATTCATTTTCATACAAATTAGCGCCCGTTCTCGTGGTGTGGTTGTGGTGTAGTTGTGACGTGTTTGTGGTGTGGTTGCGGTGTGGTTGTGTGTGGTTGTGGTGTGGTTGTGGTGTGGTTATGGTGTGGTGTGGTGTGGGTGTGATGTGGTTGTGGTGTGATTGTGGTGTGGTTGTGGTGTGGTTGTGGTTGTGGTGTGGGTGTGATGCGGTTGTGATGTGGTTGTGGTGTGATTGTGGTGTGGTTGTGGTTGTGGTGTGGGTGTGATGCGGTTGTGGTGTGGTTGTGGTGTGATTGTGGTGTGGTTGTGGTTGTGGTGTGGGTGTGATGCGGTTGTGGTGTGGTTGTGGTACATGTGATCGAGCCCTTACCTGCCACGACTTATTTTAATTGCGTATTTTATTTTATTAATGGTTTTTGTTGGTAGTCTAATTTTTCCTCTTTTTCTACATTGTATTTATATTAATTCCAAAATGGATGATGTAACTAATATTTGATGACAAAAAAAAAAAACAAAGAATGTCCATGGAGTTTTTGTATCTCCTTCTCCATAGGTACCTACTACGCTTTGGAATGGGCAACTAGCTTCATATTTCTGACTGACCGACTCCTTGACAGTTCAAAAGTGCCTGTAAATGGTTTACTTAATTAAAATAGCGTTGATTTTGAGTTTTAATGAATATTGTTAAATTGTCATTATTAAAAGGATTGTTAGTTTGTTACGCAATTAGGCTGCAGATCATCAACATGTTTGCCAAGCATAGAGATAATAGATCAATCAATTATAACCCATCACTACACATTAGTCTGATGTTGACGTCAATATAAATATGCTACTTGACTCGATTAAAAACTGCAAACTTTTATAGGTACTATTTGACATGTGGCTCTAAAATACTACATTCACGCGATCAAGTTACAAGAGGCTTTAAAAATAAATATTGTAACATAAATACTGTTGATGATGTCCAGTAGTTTTTTATTTTATTCATTATTAGCTGCGCCCCACCTGTGGTTTCACCCGCATAAGTCTCGATTCCGTGGGAATATCGAGATAAAAAGTATGTGTCCTTACCCAGATCATGGTCTACCCATGTGTCAATTTTCTTCCAAATCTGTTCAGCCGTTTTAGCATGAAAGCGTAACAAACAAACAAACTCACTTTCACAATATGATATTAGTTAGGATTATAGTGTAGATAGACTATGTATGAACCGAGATCTGATTGTTTATATGAACCGAGCAAAAATATTAAAAAGAACTCACCTTCATCATCAAAACCCTGGCCAGTCGCTGAGCCACTAGGCTTAGGTTTAGATCCGTCTCGCATCTCACTCGCACTTATCACAAAATAATATTTATATCTCACTCTAACACTTCACATAACAATGTTCGGTAGCGACATCTAGCGGAGTTTCATGATGGTTGTAACAGCGCCATCTTTTGGTTTGGTAGTAACAATTCTTGGTCTACTGCCATTTTTGTAGGTTGTTCTTCTTGTCTGGAACAAAAGAAAAGACAATTAAGTTTTACAAAATTACAATACGAGTATAAATACAAGATTACGTCTGAGATTCTCGAAGACGTAGGCAAAGGTACACCAACAATTTCTCCTGTATTTTTTCCCATATAACAGTGGAAAAGAGTGAGGAGCTCGTGGCTAAGCAATAACAGCCGGGGCGATCCATCAGGTTAAGTTGCGTAACTTGCCGGGGTTGGTCCGTGAATGAATGACGACTATCTATCTTAACATACCGAGACTCTTCCGTGCGTCGGAAAGCACGCTAAGCCGTTGGTCCCGGCTGTCATTCGTGGATCTTTGACAATCGTTACGGGTCGTAAGAAGCCCGAAAGTCTGACAACCAGTCTTCTCAAGGTATCTTATTACCCAGTTACTGGTTTGTGGAGGTCAGATAGGCAGTCGCTCAATTAAAAATACTGGCATTCAGCAGCATCCGGGTAGACTGGAGGCCGACCTCAACATAGTTGGGAAAACGCTAGGCAAATTGAATAGCGGAAAAGGGGATTTGTGCTGAACGGGCACAAGTAAGAGTCCGGGCTGCTACTGACAAACTATTCTTGGAAAAACCTAATCAAAATTTTACTTTACAACAAATCACACTTTCAGTATCAGACCGACGACGCACATAAATTGTTGTAGTTATTGGTGTTGTTGTTGTTTGTTGAATAATCGAGGCGAAATCGAGGTCGAGAGCAGGCTTGTAAATAATTAAAATAAAAAAAACTGGTATTAGCGCCATCTATATTTTATAGTAGAGCACTACGGCACGAGCATGTAGGTGACGCGAATCCATAAGTTTACCCCCTACCAAAAATAACCAACGACCTAAGATCATTTTCAACAACCTGCCAAGTATCGTACCTTTTTATCTATTTGCGCTTTTTATGGCTCAAGTCGTTACTACCCTCAATATCAATGCAAATTCCCACCCCCCATTGACATTTAAATTCCCACTTTCACCCCCACCCCGTAACGAGGTGTTAATCAGTCATACCACGCGTCACACAGCAAGTTCGAAAAGTTTTGAACTTTAAGTTCGACATCTCAGCAAAGTTCTTAAGAGTTTATTAATGGCTCATTTACACAAAGAGAAGAAATTCTCGCTTCGAATAGGCTATATCGGAAGGAAATAAAAAAGTTGACTCCAGTAAGGCTCCTGTCCCACTGCCGACGAGGAAGTGACTAGCTATCAATTGGGATCGGCTTGCAGTGTAACCTGATGCAGCTGAATACCAGTATCTGACCTCTACAACCCAGTACCTGGTTAATATGATACCCCTTGGTAAGACTGGTTGTCAGACTTTCGGGCTTCTGATGATCCGTAACGACTGTCAAAGATCCACGCATGATGTGACAGCCGGGACCAACGGCTTAACGTGCTTTCCGAGGCACGGAGGAGTCTCGGTATGTAAAGATGGCCACCTATCTATGGACCAACACCAGCAAACGTAGCTTAACCTGATGGATCGACCCGTGCACACCGTCAGCAAGTACTCGTTTGTCGCAATGACAAGAGTTATCAAAGAGAGGAGTTCGAGATATCAGTGACGCTCGCTTGGCGGGCAGAACACTCGCTGAGAGACTCGCGCTTGGTGCAAAGCAAACCAGCGAGTAACTGCTCGACGCGGTGAACTCGTCATTAGTTGTTAGCTCTTCTCGATTCTCGTTAAATGCTGGCGGAAGGACAGGTGCCTATACAGTAAGTACGTAGGATACTCTCCTGTCAAAAGGCAACAATTGCCTGGCTTTTCAAAACTGTCAGCGTTCAGGCAACCAACATTGTTCAGTAGCACCTTTGAAATGACACACGGAGGCTTTGAAAAACATCGACCTTGTACATCGTCATCTCATTTCATTTCATTTATTTGCTCCGCCATTCTTACTTGAAATGCTTGACATCCTGTGTCAGAAACTCCATGTGTTTTATCGACGGCCGCCAACTGATACTTGTCTTCGAGTTGCTAAATAACAATTTAAGAAAATTGTCAAACTCAAAGTAAATATTTATTACAATTAAACCATTTACAAGCACTTTTGAATTCTCAAGGGGTCGGCCAGTCAGAAAGATGAAGCTAGTTGCTCATTCCAAAGCTTAATAGGCTTGTGGCGGCATCTACATCACCACATGCGAACTACGCATCACACGACGTCACGCGAAATCCTGCATCGCGCAAGCAATGTTTACCGCGCGATCAGTATATGTATGACCTATGGAGACGAACGGGCAAATCAAAGCCCGGTTAAGTAGTCATGGCCTCAGAGGTCAACTACGAGATGCCCTAGATATAAAATATAAGTTACATCATTATGTAGAATTAATAATTAAAAAAAACTCGACTACAACTGAAAAGTTCAAATCAAGCTTACTTTTTAATTCTGACGCAGTTGGTGACAGTTATCTTAGTTCAATCTTAGGCCCGTATTACTGAACCTCATGCATTACTTAAAACTAGTTTCAACCAATCAAAAGGCTCTAAATGAGTTTTAAGTAATGCTGGAGTTTTGAGTGAGGTTCTTTAATACGGGCCTTCGACTTATACCACCAACTGCATCAGATTATTAAAGAAGTGGGCTTTTAGATGCAGTCGGGTTTTTCTGTTTCATTTCCAACCATTTAGTTTTATATAGCTTTATATTAACACCCCACATGGTCATGGTACTAAAAATATTTTTTCAAGACATTATTTATTGACGTCTAAAATCCGCCATTTTGATTTTATAAAAACCAAACTTAGCCTGTAATCATTGCGTGTCCTAGACGAGTCGATACACACCAGCACCACAAGTATTCAAATCCCGTTAGGATGCTTTGAGGGTATACATAAATACAAGGATACGTAGAACGCTGTTGTTCGACTTTTCACCTGACCAGAGGGCTGGCCAATTTTTAGGTCAAAAAACCGCTTCCAGCTTTTGGGCACTTTTCTTACTGACAGCGATGCGAACGAATTTTTTGATGCCCAATGAGCTCTTCCCTTTATTTTTTCTTTACATACTTGTACATAATATAAATATATTTTAGTGTTAGGTTGTGTATTAGCTAAAAGATTTGTCAACAAACATTATTACACAATAAACATTTGATCCTGTATAGTAAAAAAAAAGGATACAGTGCGATAATTGCAGGCTAGGAGTTCGCCTAGGAGTCCTACAAGGTCATTTTCGTTCTCGCCAGTCAAGAAACTTTGTTCGTGTAACGTAACATAACATCACGCCTGTATTCGCCAAAGGGTTAGGCAGAGGCGTACCTATAGTACACCCACATTTCGCCAGTTTTGTATAAGTCCCATGTAGAGGGGGCGAGCCTATTGCCATCAACCGGGCACAGATCCAGACCCCGAGCGAAGAAATTCTTGATGAAACAACCTAATAATACTTTGCCCGACCCGGGAGTCGAACCCAGGATCTCATGTTCAGCAATAGCGCTTCCAGCCACTAGACCAACGATAAAAAAACAAGAGACAAAAAATAAGACCAATAATGACCTGCCGGGTCTCGCTTAGGAGTCTTGCAAGGGCATTCTCGGCTCACGACAATCCAGAAACTTTCCTCGTCTAATATATCTATCAATCTTTTTACAACTATGTTGCGGTCGGCTGCCAGTCTAACCCAATGCAGCTAAATACCAGTATTTTACATGGAGCGACTGCCTATCTGACCTCCACCACACAGTTACTCGGTAACACAATACCCCTTGGTAAGACTGGTTGCCTTTTGGGCTTCTGGCTACCCGTAAAGACTGTCAAAGATCTACGAATGACAGCCGGGACCATCGGCTTAACGTGCTTTCTGATGCACGGAGCTGTCTTGATATGTCATTTATTTTATGTAATTTATCTGTCATTCCTTAATTTTTCATTATTTTTACCTAACGTGGTATAGTAATCTTATTCTAGGTGCATCGTCTTCACATATAATTATATAATTGATGTATACAAGATATTGTGAAAACATTTTAAAAGAGTAACGGTGGAGTTTCTTGCCCATTCTTCTCCATACGAAAACTACCTTTTGGAAGGGGCAACTAGAATCAATTATTATTTAAATTTTGACGTTCAAAAGTGCCTTTTTTGTGCCTAATTGAAATAAATTATTTGACTTTGACTTTTGACTTTATGTAATGGATGGTTACCCATCCATGAGCCGACCGCGGCAAACGTCGCTTAGCCTTCCATCGACCCGTGTGGCTGTTATCATTTAGCTAAGAACCCCACCACGAACTTTCCCTGAGTAAATGAGGCTCAAATACGAGTTAGAGTAAGTAATTACGTATGCATATATGTTGTAAGTTTACGATTCGTCATGGCTTTCAAAGTTAGAGACGGTTAGCGTTCGTAAGATCCTGATTGGGGCAGTCTGTTGACATCGTTACGTTGATATATCGTATGTTGTTTTCGGTTATGAGATGTGTAAGGTTCTTTGGTCGCAGGAGGTAAATAGACGCTAGTTAAATTAACTAATGATGCTGATTCATTTGTTAACGAAATAAAGTAATATGAGAGCAAGTATTGGTTATGTATATTTTATTCGAAATACAACATGAGAAAAAGAAGGCTAAAAAGATAAGATAAGTCTTTATTTGCCTTAAACATGGTATAAAGTTGTTACAGTCTGGTTTTGATATAATGTCCACATGTTTAGCTATACAGAATATTGTATCAATTGCATGCAAAATAATTAGTAGGTTACGAGTTAAAGGTAAAAAATAGAATGTCACAGATTAATATGTTACACAAAAAACTTCATTAATACCTTTACATACAAATATTATATTTTCATGTTAAAGAAATTATTAATGTCATAAAAATTATGTCCATTCAGCCATTTATATAGTTTGTTTTTAAATGAGTTATGATTATTTAATAATTTGAGTGATTTTGGTATTTTATTGTATATACGTACACACATTACAAGGCAGCTTTTAGCATACTTAGCTGAATTAGGATTATCCTTTAATACAAGTCTGTGTGGATCCCTTGTTGGTCGAAAGATGAATTCATACGCTTTTTTGAACAATCCCTTATTACTATACACAAATTTACCTACAGATTTCAAATATGTAAACTGAGGGAAGTGGTAATAAACCTAACTTTTTAAAAAACGGTTCGCCAGACTCATCAGGACGGAGTCCACAAATGGCCCTGATGCATTTTTTTGCGCAATAAATGCTCTATCCTTATCCGTACTGTTCCCCCATATAATAAGCCAGTAACGTAAAATGGATTCTATGTATGCGTGGTATGTAATAATTGCCGTTTTTCTATTTGTCACGTTCTTTACTTGTCTCAGGGCGTAAGCAAATTTATTGATCCTGTTGCACAAAATATCTAGATGTACTTTCCAATTTAAGTCTTGATCTATGAGTACACCCAAGAATTTGGTTTGTGTAACTTCTTTCAGTCTATCAATATTAAGTTTAAAATTGTATTTAGCATGTTTAGATTTATTAAATTGTATAAAATTAGATTTGTCTAAGTTGATTCTTAATTTATTTGTCTGTAGCTATCCTAAAATATTGTCAATAGTATTATTAATGTCCATTTCAAAGGAAGACGATTATTTCAAATACCTAGATCTGTGATCTCTAACAATGACAACCGTATCAACACTGGATGGATGAAGTAGTGACTGCTCTCAGGCGTATTATGCGATAGCAGAATACCAGGGTACCGGTACCGGGTCTTAGAGGAAAGGTATACAAAGCTGCAGTCCGTCCAGCTCTAATTTACGGTGCCGAATGCTGGCCTATAAAAAAGTCCTTCAAAAAAGTACACACTACCGAGATGATGATGTTGATCGGTGTCACTATTAAGGACAGAGTAAGAAACGAGCATATCCGAGGAAGTTTTAAGATCCGCCCGAAATCGAAGAAAAACTCTCTGAAGCGTCTGCAATACCACCATTGCCATAAAGTCAAAGTCAAAGTCAAATAATTTATTTCAATTAGGCACAAAAAAGGCACTTTTGAACGTCAACATTTAAATAATAATTGATTCTAGTTGCCCCTTCCAAAAGGTAGTTTTCGTATGGAGAAGAATGGGCAAGAAACTCCACCGTTACTCTTTTAAAATGTTTTCACAATATCTTGTATACATCAATTATATAATTATATGTGAAGACGATGCACCTAGAATAAGATTACTATACCATGTTAGGTAAAAATAATGAAAAATTAAGGAAATTAATAAAAATGAGAATGCCCGAGGAACTCATGACCAAGCAAGTCCTCTACATTCAGGTCAAAGAAGCGAGGTAAACCTCTTCTCACTTGGATGTCTGTAGGCAAAAACGACCTGAAGCAAGCCCAAGTGAATGACCCGGAACCGAAACATCTAGCGAAGAATGACGAGGAGAGCCGACCCCAAATGAAATGGGATAGGGCTAGGCAGCGAGAGGGAGAAAACGAGAAATTATATCAATACCATAACGACTAAGATTTCCTATGAGAGCCAATCCTTTCTGTGTGTTCAAACAGTCTCAATACACTCTTCTTAATCCTTAAAACACCCACCCTCTTTCACTCCACAACGCTTCTTAAAATTAACTGAAACTCAAAGAATTTATTTCAATTAAACCATTTACAGGCACATTTGAATAGTCAAGGAGTCGGTCAGTCAGAATTTGAAGCTAGTTGCCCATTCCAAAGCGTAATAGGTAGGTTTTGGAGCAGAACGGGCAAGAAACTCTACGGATACTCTTTTAAATCAAAATATTGGTTACATCATTCATGTTGAAATTATACATGTGAAAACAATGTAGAAAGACGTGCACGCAGAGCACATTCAAGTCAATGAAACACATATTATCTGGTACATGGTAGCTCTATAGTACATAGTACACGCACTTTTGTTATGCAATTATATAATACAAGGAGGAGATTGAGTATATACAATGCAAAGACGGTCTTACAATCTTTAGCAGCTCCAACAGTATTTTCAAATGTTAATCAATCAAAACTTGCTAAGAAGTAGGATGCCTTCATCATTATCATATCGTCTGATAATAATATGATGAAGGCATCTTACTTATTGCGGGAAAGTCCGAAAGGGATACCGTGGCCCCTGGCAACGTACAGGCAACGAAAGGAACACGGGTGGGTTTTAGTCAGTAAGAGTCTAACACGCCCTCCCGCTCCACCCAGAGCGGGAGAAGTTATTCGATAATTTCCCACCCAAAAAAAAAAAAAAGGCATCTTACTTAGTAACAAGTCAACGTTAGAAAACTTTGAAAGGTACAGTAAATGATTAATTTTCGATATTCTGTTAATTTTTGGCGAAAATACTTCAGAAATAAATCTTTGAAATATAGTTTCAATTTGGAATAAAACTTGATATCTTGCTTAATTACCGAAACCCCGGCGCGTATCTATCGGCTCGCACTCATCGACATTTCTACAGCAGAGCCGCACTCTATAGGCCAAAGAGCCGCATGTGGCTCACGAGCCGCAGTTTGCCGACCACTGATGTAGGAACGAGTGTGCAGTTATGTTATGAATTCCAAGTACTTATACATTCTGTAGATACAAATACAGACTGCTGAGAATTTCGAAAACCCAAAAAGACTTCAACGACAATCCGACCTGGCCATCGAACCGAGGATGCTTAGTACTACAGTCCTCGACTACTAGATCAACGACACAGTAAAATATATTGATATTTTCTTATTAATAGAAGTATAGGTGAAATGCCTTAGGTACAAAACAAAACTTACCGAGAACACCATGATTGATTACCTGTTCTCAAGTTAAGAAAACTATATCAAAAGAAAAACCTATTAATCTTTCTCCCCTCCCCTTAATTACTAGCCTAACATCTCTCAGGTAAACTTACTAAACTGAATTAGTAATTAGTAAGTAGTTAGAAACGTTAGGAGAACTTGATTAAGGAGGTTCATTCGAGCGGAGAGTTGCAGAGCTAAACATAAACAGGGAGCCAGTCGGCAGATAGGCAGTCGCTCTATTCCTTCAGGTTATCCCAAATACTTCGTCATAATTCTAGCCTATTACTATCCGGGACAGGCAGGCAGGGCAAAATCTCTTCTCATATAGAGAAGGCGCGAGCAATGATCACCACGCTTGTTCAAGACGGGTTGGCAATTTCAGACTATATTAACTATACGTCCAGGTTTCCTCACGATGTTTTTCTTCACCGATTTCAGTAATGTCCATGATAAACTCAGAAAGTACATTTGAATTGTAAGTCACATTGGTACTTGCCCGAATTTGAACCCACAACCTCGTGCGTGAGAGGCAACTTTGTCAGTCAACTTAAATATAATATATTCCATGATTATGATATTACTGAAAGAATCGCTGTAATATCGCTTACCTATATAATTTAATTTAATTAAATGAACTTTAATTAATATTCTGTTTATTATACTATTTTTAAACATGTTTTAATTTATCGAAATTTTATCACCATGTGCCAAAGTTAATAATTTTTATGAATTTACTTATTGTTATTAATGTATGATTTTTTTAAATTTTTTACCATTTCATTTTTATGCAATTCTTATCAGTTTTACCAATGTGGCGAAGAATGTCAATTTTACCTTTACCAATTTTTATTATTTTTTATCAGAATTTCATAGCTTTTAATGTTATATTTTTTTAATATAAATCACACTTTTTACACTTTGTACCGATGTTACCAAATTATCAATATTAGCGCTTATTACTAATTAAGTTAGCTTATTTTTTCTGCTTCATTGTTTTATGCATGTGGTGTTTACCTTTAAGTAACTGATGCACTGTTAATTTACTTAAAAAATGTATTATTTGTTTGTATCAGAGTAATCCATTGTTGGTGAACCTAATAAAAAAAAAAAAAATATCTGAAATCTGGATAGGCTTTTAATTCGACAGCGTTTTAAAACTTTTTCCTTATCTTTGACACCCCGTAATTCTTCTGTGAGGGATAATTGAAACGACTAAAGCTGGGAACAAAAATTATCGGACGCGGTCGTAAGCCGCGACTAACATTCGCGACCGATGAGTGTGCACTTTGTTTCCAGCTCTAGCCGGCCAGATCTCTATCAGACGTCCGAACGCTCAACGACGGCCCAAGTCACGTCCGCGACTTACGACCGATAGTTTGCACCGTGTAGTGCTGAATGTACTATCCAGATCCAAATCAGCCGCGACTATCAGTTTCAAGCTAATATTCAAAGGAATAAGATTTTTTACATAAACTATATTTTTTCACCCCCACAGGGTGGAATTTGATAAATCGATTGAGATGTTTACATAATTTGATTTATAGATTATTTATACCAATTTTTGAGTTAATCAAGTCACGCACTAAAATCCTCTTTAAAAAAAATATTAACACCTTTTTCAATCCGTCAAGGTCCGACAAACCCAAAAACTTATTATCGTTTATTTTCTGTCAAAAATATTAATACTCAGTTTCAAGTTTATCAGATCGCGCGTTAAAATTCTTCCATAAAAAAACTGTATTCCCTTTTTTTAATCGGAACAAGGGTAGAATTTTGACAAATCGTTTGGTATGTTTCCATAACGTGACTCAAATACCAATTTACGCAATAAAATCCTCCGCTATAAAATTGACTACCCCTTTTCGCCCCGTAAGGCGTAGATTTTAGAAAAACCCTGATACACTTTATCCTTTATTTTTGGTTTTTAGTATATAAATACTGAGTTTCTAGTTAATCGGACAGCGCGTTAAAATTATTCCATATAAACTTTGACACCCCTCAGAAAAACACCCCTTTAGAAAAACAAAAAGTGACAAACTTTATAATTTACTTAATTTATTTATTTATTCGTGCCAAGATTCAAGTTTACTAACTCAAGGAATAAGATTTTTCATACAAACAAAATCCCCCCTTTCACCCCGTTGAAGGTCGAATTTCCAAAAAACCCTTTCCTATCGGATACCTATATACGTCATAATAACTATCTTTGAGCCAAATTTCAGTCAATACCAATACGTTTAGTGGTTTAAGATGTGCGTTGATAGATCAGTCAGTCGACTAGTCACGTTTTCCTTATATATCTTAGTATATTAGAAGAAAGAAAGAAAGAAAGAAAGAAAAAAAGGTTTATTTGTCACAGAGACACGTGCATATAAATAACAAAAATATAAACAACATAAATATTTGGCAGCTGCACGTCATGAGTGACAAGAAGGCTTCCACTCAGCATAATTCTGTGCTATGAGGGACCCACAGCACAGCGCTGATTTTCAGTGGTATTAGTACAAGTTGTCATATTGCACGGCAGCGATGTACAGATTCAGCAAATTCTAGGCTGTTTTCACTGTTTTGCTAATCGTCCTGCTCCACTGGATACGCAGCCTTACAGCAATAATAAGTTTGGGTTATAAGTGTGTAAGAGGGAAATTGAGCCCTCGGTTCAAGTGTAAAGAGAGTGCTCATGTCTTTGTTTACCCCTTTGGAGGACCCTTCTCTCGAAGAGCCCCAATTAGCACTTGTTTATTGAAGAGCTCCAATTATAAAGGGCCTTTTATTGTTGTATGATTAAAATGTATTGTTCTTAGTGTGATGTTTTGGTGGATCGAAGATTTAAGGGTTTGGCTTTTAGATTGTCGTGTTTGGTCGGCTTGCTGATCATGGTTTTTTTATTGTTTTTTGTAATTAACTGTTTATTTGTATTTATGTATTTGTATTTATTTTACCTCGATGGTCCTAGTTTATCATTTTTAACTTCCAGTTACAGCTATTTATATAGCTATATGTAAGCGGGCACGTCCTTTATACCTGGAGGCTTTTATTTAGATATTGTTTACGTTTAGTCTTTAGTCTGCCTGAGTACAGTTCTTGATATAATTTAAATTATGTTTTGTGTTGCGTAATGTAAATTATTTTGCATACTATTTATTATATATAATATTTTTTTTTTTCTAACTGAACAGACAGCTGTGCTGCTGGGGAGTTTGTTGCGCCACTTCTTCTTCCCAGCTAAAGCACTAGGAAGTGGTGAAGGGTGGGCGTTTTGAGTGACTGTCTTATGTAACTTTGACGTTCGAAAAGTGCTGATTCTCAGCCTAGTTTGAATAAATGATTTTTGAATTTTGAATTTTCGATTTTTTTAGTTGTGGGGAATGCAAGTCGCAAGGGCTTTAATGAGTTTTCTTTTTAATTTAAATTTAGTAGATATTTATAGTTACCTACTTAATTTTGAACTTATATAATTGCATAGCACAGGTGTGAGTACTACGAGTATGTACTAAAGAGCTACCATTTACCGGGTAATATGTCATTCATTGTCTTGAATGTGCCCTGGCGGCTGTGAGTATATCATGCTAACTCAGATCTCTCGCTGATGGTGGCGCGTGTGTTGGATCATTTAACTCCCTTCAAAATGGTTGAGCTGAATAGTGCTGATCCATGCGTCATGTTCACGGGCGCCGTCAATTGGGACTGGTCATCTCATATCTGCCATGGCTTATTTTAATTTATTTAAAATGTATGAATGGTTCTTTATTTCTTTTTATTACGATCGCTTTTAACGTGCACGTCTTTCTACATTGTTCTCACATGTATAATTTCAACATGAATGATGTAACCAATATTTGTAAAAAAATAATAAATTAAAGAAGTGTTCGTGGATTTTCTTGCCCCTTCTTCGCCATAGGTACCTACTACGCTTCGGAATGGGCAACTAGCTTCATATTTCTGACTGACCAACTCCTTCACAATTCAAAAGTGCTTTTAAATGGTTTAATTGAAATAAATGCTTTGAGTTTGAGAACATAAGTGAATGACTGAAGGCAATCATTGTTTGGAATATAGTACACGTGCGACTGCTAGTCACCGCCTAAGGTATGTGAGCGGTGAGGCGGGGGAGGTAGACAGAGGCCAAGCTAACTCAGTCTGACAATATTGTCAATGGCGCCCTCCCCGTCTCACCGCTCACATACTAATAGGGCAGGCGGTGACTAGCAGTCGCGTATGGGTTATACTAGAATTTGAGGGTATAAAATTGCAAGCAAGCAATCTTAAGCCGACTAGAATTACGGGTGCCATTCGCAAATACTATCATAATCGTCATCATCATTTCAGCCGAAAAACG
Source organism: Xanthia icteritia (assembly GCA_949128155.2). Taxonomy (NCBI): domain Eukaryota; kingdom Metazoa; phylum Arthropoda; class Insecta; order Lepidoptera; family Noctuidae; genus Xanthia; species Xanthia icteritia. The sequence goes on along the minus strand of OY855862.1, from coordinate 3,005,100 downwards.
TCCACTGCTGGACATAGGCCTCCCCCAAGCACCGCCACTTCGACCGATTCTGTGCCTCCCGCATCCAGCGGATTCCTGTGGCCTTTGCAAGATCTTCGGTCCATCTTGTGGGAGGCCTTCCAACGCTACGTCTTCCGGTACGCGGTCGCCACTCCAGAACCTTTCGGCCCCATCGGCCATCTGTTCTGCGAGCAAAGTGCCACATCGCAAATACTAATTACAGACAAAATTCGTACGTTGTGCGTGTGAGCAGGCATTTTAATAAGGTGTGCAAACAGTTCGACTTAGATCTTTTTAAAACAAGTGTGACCTCGGCAAAAAAGTGTTTAGCAATGAATTTCTTTAAAGCTTATAAATCTTTAGACTTTGTATTCTTTTTATTTTTTAAATTTAATTTTAAACATCTTGGTTCTCATGGAAAACAATTTGTCGCAATTATATTAGTTTTTACATATTTTAGGTGATGACCTGCAAATTTTATATTTTGATATTTATTTTTGGTAATATTTGGCAGTGTGGATATTTTGTTCCACAGTAATTTTATACTAGACAAGCTCTAGACGTGAAGACCTGCCGGTCTATTCCGTAACCATCTCACCGTGAAAACTTAGGTGAAGTGAGCTCGGAGTGAGCTGTCAGTCCCTAGCAGTAGGTGGAATGACAACCCACTTCAAGCTCACTTCACCTAAGTTTTCACGGTGAGATGGTTACAGAATAGCACTGCTGTAATTGACTGTCAGATTATCAAACTGTTATTTATCACCATTGTAATTAGTTGTAAGTCTTCCAAAGTCTTTAAATAAATAAATTAAAGAAGACTTGTCAGCTAATGGTCGACTTTTATAATTTACCGACCGTTATAGGGTAAAATTAAGACTCTTGTATCTTTACCAATAATGAAGCAAAGACTGCTTTGCATAGTAGACTCTCCCAACTGGAAGTAGCTATCACAGGTCAAATTAGCTGACGAATCTATTTAAATGCCCAGTTTGGCAATCAAAAATGCTACCATTTCTTTTGTTTATAGGAACCGAGCATCAGCCGATCATTACTTTCGGTGGAATTCGGGTGTACTTATATAACCGAAACTGTGATTATAAAACAAACAATAGGTATATCCTCGTTCATTCTTTATTAAAAGTTGTAGGAACTCTCGTTTTGAATTTAGGTTCAATACCAGCAAAGCATGTTTACCAACAAGCCTATTTTTAAGAATAGAAATATGAAATAAAATCAAATCTTTTTAGTGTGGGCATAGGTTATTTATTCAGACAGATGCTAGGTAAATTACAGTTCCATTATGTCCTGCCAAATAGGCATACAATAATTAAATAACAATTTCTTAGGTATCATTTATAAAGCAAATCTTACAAAATAACAATTAGGTGTACTGTGTCAGATTGTAGTAAGTACTAATTATTAAGAAAATCTTGGATCGTGAAGAAAGTAAACAGCCAAGTAGTTGGCGCTTTTTGCCAACTAGTTGCTGAATAGTCGCTGATTACAATTAATATGGCCAGACAGTCGGTTTTTTTTTTGGGTGGGAACTTATCAAATAACTTCTCCTGCTCTGGGTGGAGCAGGAGGGCGTGTCAGACTCTTACTGACTAAAACCCACCCGTGTTCCTTCAGTTGCCTGTACGTTGCCAGGGCCACGGTATTCCTTTCGGACTTTCCCGCAACCCCGGCAGGGTCGGCAACTACTTTGCGCTACATAATCTATACATTTGTGAATTGGCTACGCCTTTATCCTACTTTCCAGGGCCGTTTTTAACCAATTGGAGGCCCTGGGCACGTAAGGATCACTGGGTCACTATGTAGATAAGCACAATTCTAAAATTATTCTACATTTATTTTAAAGGAGGATGCCCATGGCCAGGCTCACTCATTGTGTCAGAAAGTGTTTAAAAAAATTAGATGCAAAAAAAAAACATTTTTCTGTCACGAAATACCAAAATTCAAAATTCAAAAGTCATTTATTCAAACTGGGCTGAGAATCAGCACTTTTTGAACGTCAAAATGACATAAGACAGTCCCCCAAAACGCCCACCCTTCACTACTTCCTAGTGCTTTAGCTGGGAAGAAGAAGTGGCGCAAAAAACTCCACCATACCATTTAGCATTGTGCATTTAGTTTACCTTGGATAAGTTTTTCGACTTAATTAGTATGCTCATTAGATAATTATTCTATGTCATTGCCGCATTTGGTCCAATTTTACGTATTTTGATAGTTGACAAATTTAATTTCTTTCAATGTTCAATTGAACAAAAAAATAATACAAATATTTCATAATTTTGGGGCTACAAAATTATTGTAAATCGCACTGCAAATCAATTATTTTGTCATTGAATTGGGTACTAATAATGCATAGAATGAAACGGCGGTTGCAAAGAATGATCTTAGGGCAGGCCCGGGTCTCAGGCCCCGTCGATCGCCAGGCCCTGGGTACTTGCCCAGCGTGCTCTATGGAAAAGATGGGCCTGATACTTCCTACTTAATATTGTTAACGCGAAAGTTTGTAAGAATGGATGGATGAATGTTTGTTACTCTTTCACGCAAAAACTACTGAACGGATTTCGATGTAATTTGGCACACAGATAGTTTATAACCTGGATTAACACATAGGATACTTTCATCCCGATATTCCCACGGGATCAAGACTTATGCGAGTGAAACCGCGGAGCGCTGCTAGAGAGTTACTTAAATTGTAGATAGCGAAGAATCACAAGAGGGTGAAAGGAGTGTCCTTTTGTCTTCGTAGACCCATAACTTTACACTGCTATCAAATATGCAACAATGTCGTGAAGGGGCAAAAGTGTATTATTATAAATTCATTGGAAAATGGGGTAGCATAATCTTGTCCCCGGTTTCTGAAAGCATGTCAGCTTGTTGTCAATATCTTATGTTAATCTATGGTAGTATGGTCTGTTTCAAAAGTAACGGATGAAAATGTAAACAAATGGATCAGAAAAGGTACCGTGCATGACAATGTGTAGTGTCACTTTCAATATTTGAATACTTAAACCCGAAATTCTATTTTTAAATCACTTTAAAATGACTTTAAAGATGTTTTTCATTTGACAATAAATTTGAGGTTAATTTTATAACTTCAATTTTCGTCGATGATTTTTTAATTACAATTTAATAATGTTATCCAAATAATAATTGTTGAAAAAACGTGTGTGGTATACAGTTGAAACCTACTAAATGCAGATTAGTGTTTTATTAATTGCCTTTAGAGACTGATTGAGTAACAATTAAACCTGAACAGGGTCAAACACTAGTTGTCTGGCATTTATGCTGAACAGGCCCTATTTGGCGCAGCCGTGAGGCGCGCAATACAATTTTAAGTTATTTTTTTATTTTTCTGTTTTTGTGTGAATATTGTGTGCCTCAAATAAATTTATTTTCTTTCTTTTTTTTCTTTCAATAAAAGAAGAAAATACGTTAGCTTTTGTTATTTTGGTTAACCCAAAGATATAACCATGTCTAGATAGACGGTCGAAGCTGTGAGCTCGTCGAAAAAAATACCGTTCAACTGTTGGCCGCTAAATGCACGCAATACTAGAAAAGCATAATGACAGCACAATGACACGCAAACCAGCATAACAGAGTTGGCTTGATTGTTTTAGTTCTTTTGCAGCGCGCTGTGCTGCGGATTAACCATAACAACAGCTGAAATAATATTTGACAGCTGTCAAATTATTTAAACATCACTTCGAAATACGAACTGCGCCTCGTTTTGAATCCGCGATGATTTACTTCAAAAACAAATGAGTTCGCTTTCGAAATGGTTCCAAGTGAACTTTTCAAAATAGCAGATTCAATTTTGATGCTCAGGGTTTTAAGAAATCGGGGCTAAGTTGTAACAGTACTAAGCAAGATCATAAAACAAACTAACCCTAATAATAAAACATCCACTTAATGAGGTTTTAAGACCCCAATTCACTAAAAACATTTTTAATGTTTTGAATCCGCGATGATTTACTTCAAAAACAAATGAGTTCGCTTTCGAAATGGTTCCAAGTGAACTTTTCAAAATAGCAGATTCAATTTTGATGCTCAGGGTTTTAAGCAATCGGGGCTAAGTTGTAACAGTACTAAGCAAGATCATAAAACAAACTAACCCTAATAATAAAACATCCACTTAATGAGGTTTTAAGACCCCAATTCACTAAAAACATTTTTAATGTTTTGAATCCGCGATGATTTACTTCAAAAACAAATGAGTTCGCTTTCGAAATGGTTCCAAGTGAACTTTTCAAAATAGCAGATTCAATTTTGATGCTCAGGGTTTTAAGCAATCGGGGCTAAGTTGTAACAGTACTAAGCAAGATCATAAAACAAACTAACCCTAATAATAAAACATCCACTTAATGAGGTTTTAAGACCCCAATTCACTAAAAACATTTTTAATTAAATTTTAAGCTGGTGAATTGTCGTTTACAATTAAACCCCAAACGGAGGTGAATATAAGGACGCCTATAAAATCTCAGATTACAAGAACGTTAACTTTTTGTTCTTTTCTCGTATCCTCACTTCGGTTAGCAACAGAAGTGAATAGCACTCCTATAAACTTGATCTAAATAGAGCTAAAATAATTTGTAGCCTAGCGGTGTGCAAGGCAGCAAGTTCGTCATGCTCCTTCAGATGTCACTGCTTGCGGTAGCGTCGGGGGTCGGGTTGCCTCCTTCCCTCAAATATGGCGAGGGGGGTAATGGCTGATCTTTGCGTTATGCTCGTGAACGGGTGCTGCTTGTGGTGACTGGTCGTCTTGCTGACCATGGTTTTTGTTGTTGTTATTAGTAATTAACTGTTTATTTATTTTTACTTCGATTGTTAGCTAGTTCGCTAGTTTATCATTTGTGATTTTCAAGTTACAGCTTTAATTGCTATGTGTAAACGGGCACGCCCTTTATGCCTGGAGGCTATCATTCGGGTATTAAGTTCTTTTTACTTTTTTTTGTTGGTATATTGGCGTTTGCTAGGTGATATATAGAAAATAATTTAATTTAATGTTTTGCGTTGCGTAAAGTAAATTATTTTGCATAAGTACTATTGTATAGAATCATATTTTTCTAACTATTCAGACAGCTGTGCTGCTGGGGAGTTTGTTGCGCCACTTCTTCTTCCCAGCTAAAGCACTAGGAAGTGGTGAAGGGCGGGCGTTTTTGGGGGACTGTCTTATGTAATTTTGACGTTCGAAAAGTGCTGATTCTCAGCCTAGTTTGAATAAATGACTTTTGAATTTGAATTTTGAACTAGATGTCAAGTAAAATTGTTACTAACCCTATGGACTTTGTCCTAAATAAAAGTATTCCATTCTACATCACATAACATCATGCCTGTATTCCCCGAAGGTCTAGGCAGAGGTGTACCTATAGTACACCCACATTTCACCAGTTATATTTAAGTCCAATTGCAAGCCTATTGCCATCAAACGGACACAAATCCAGACTCCGGGCTGCTACTGAGAAAATCCAGATGAAAAAACCTAATAACACTTTGCCCGACCTGGGAAGAGGCAGTCCTATTCTATTCTATTGTAATACGATACCTCTTGGTAAAACTGGTCAACAGGACACGCTGGAAATATTTACAATAACTGGCGAAATGTGGGTACAATACAATACAGCTTTGCCCAACCCTTCGGGATTTGCAGGCGTTATGATATGTAAATAAAAACAATTCATTCTTATAAATCCCTTTTCACAACCTACTTCTGATACACAGACAAAATCTTCATACCCATTTACCCGACTTACGTACCTCCAGATGACCACAATACATTCTGTATATTGTACTAGAAGCCTGTAACTGAAGCCTTTTTAAACGTAAGGTCTCTTCCGTAGCGTGTATATTACATGATATACAGGCTGGTTCGAACCTGTATCCCATGACCTATATCTAACTATTGAATGTCCGAGTGCCCACTTAGTTTTTCAAGACATCGCCAAGCAGCTGGTCGACTCTTCACGTGACCAGAGGGCTGGCCTATTCTTTGGCCAAAGAATCAGCATTGCCATTCAACGTGGCAATGCTGCCAGCCTTTTGGGCACTTTTCCTGTTGACAGTGATGCGGACGAATTTTTTGATGCCCTATAATAATGCCCCCCCCCTTGTTTATATACTTGTACATATTATTATTATTTTAAGTCTGTTTTTAAATCATGTAAATACATTTGTGTAAATAAATAAAGTAATCCACTATTGAAATATTCATTATCTTACACAAATTTATTTTATTTAAGTATACATACACACATTGCAGTATAAAACTGATTTACATCCGTCACCTCACACTTCAGGTCCAGTTGAAAACCAGCGTCAGGCACTAGTTGTCTGGCATTTTTGCTGAACTGGGCCTATTTGGCGCAGCCGCGAGGCACACATTACTGCTAGTATCTTACAACGCACTTTACACTTTTATTTTGTATTCTTTCGTTTTACTTGTGTGCCTTTTAGTCTGTGCTAAATAAATGTATTTTCTTTCTTTCTTTCTTTAACGTCGGACACAATTTTTATTGGGTTGATTTTATCCTTGTTATTGATCCTGTCATAAATATACAGGATTATTTTTTTATTAAATAATAACAACCGTACGATTGAACGGCGGTCGCTTCGTGAATGGATGACCATCCACTACGTACTGAGACCCCTTCGTGCCTTGGAGAGTATGTTGGTCCCGGCTGTCATTCGTAGATCTTTGAACGTCGTTACGGGTAGTCAGAAGCCCAAAAGTCTGACAACCAGTCTTACCAAGGGGTATCGTTTTACCCAGTATCTGGGTTGTGGAGGTCGCTTCATGTAAAATACTGGTATTCAGTTGCATCCGGTTAGATCGGAAGCTGACCCCAATATAGGAAAAATTTAGGAAAAGGCAATAGATTGATTGTCTTATTGAATTGAAATCTTATGCACTTTGCGCTTTTTCTGAACAGTGAACAAAACTGAACCGTGACTCTCGGGTCGGTGACGCTGAATCGTGTATACTCGGCTTTAGTCGGTCAGTGACTCTGAGTTGTGTATACTCGGCTTTAGTCGCTCGGTGACGCTGAATCGTGTATACTCGGCTTCAGTCGGTCGGTGACGCTAAATCGCGTATACTCGGCTCCAGTCGTGAGTTTTCATTTCTATAGCGTGGTCTGCACACACCGTCTTTTTTTCATCAGTATTTTCGGACTTTCATTTCATGCAAGAGAAATCGTTTATACCGCTTACTTTAAAATATTAAACGGGGTTCTTTCGACTAAAATTACCTGTCTGAAACATTAAGGTACTTTTCATAACAATTGTTTCTCCACCCTGTATATCTCGAGAACCCCCTGTATCTGTCGTTTCGCCGGACAACAATAAATAAACGTGCTCATTGTGTAGGTATTCTTTTCTTACCATTTTCCTTCTTCGGATTTTTTTCTCACAATATTTTACAAAGGTTATAACGGTTAGCCCTCTTTTATATCGAACGATATTTTTTACGGTTACTGGATATTATTTCGGTTAGTAGAAGAATGGGATATCTTGTACTTACAAGCTGGCAGTTTTATGCCGGTTTGCCGCTGTCATTTTAGGTACAGTCAACCACAAGCTTGCACTGACTGGACAGGTCAAATCTGTGTGGTTCTCTCCTCAAAAGACCGTTTCAGAAACTAATCTACATGGTCCTCACATGATCTGACCAAGATTATTCTGAACTTTAAAGACCCTGCTGAGTTCGTTTTGCCATTTATTCTTAGGGGTAATAGGATAGGTAATGTCGACTTGATCTAGCTCATATTATTTTGTTACTAGCTGCATCCCGCGGTTTCACCCGCATAAGTCTCGATCCCGTGGAAATATCGGGATAAAAAGTATTGAAATGAAATTGTTTATTCTGTAAATAGGATATTGGAATCACTTTTACACGTCATCTTAAATTTTATTTATAAAAAATTAGCTAGATAAGTTCGGCGTTTCCTATCTGACTACTCTCAGAAGAAAGACCGAAACAAACTTAGAGGTCACAGTCTCTTTTAAAGTCCAGACATAATCTTGGTCAGGCCATATGAGGACCATGTAGATTAGTGTCTGAAATGGTCTTTTGAGAAAAGAACCTCACAGATTTAAGTGGACCTGTCCTGTCAGTGCAAGCATTTGTCAGTAATCGTGGAGTTCAACTCAGAACTTAAGGAGATCAACTCGACAAACAATACCAAAGAAAGGACATTTGGGTAGGCCGCATAAACTACTCAAACTGCCAGACCATCATTAAAACTAAATGAGAAAGAAAAAAAAAGAAAATATATAATAATAAAAAAATCCACATAGTCCTCACATTCACAAAATTTAAAAAAAATATAATACTTTACAAAGTAAATTAGTAGTAATTATATCTGTTAATCCAGATTTTAAACTATCTGTGTGCCAAATTTCATCTAATTTAATCCGTTCAGTAGTTTTTTCGTGAAAGAGTAATAAACATCCATCCATTCCAATTAACTTACGTGTTTATAATTATTATAGTAAGATATGACATGTAAGAGTGATTCCGATGTCCTATTTACAATTTCATTTAATTTTACGTCAATCTTAACATTTTGAAATTGACAGCGCCTAATGAAGTATTAATAGAATAGTTTTTGTAGGAACATCAGAATTTTTTGTAGAATCTTACGTGTTGTAAACTGGTTAATTCGAATGCAGGCAGGCACTTTATTTAATTCGTGTAATTTTTCATCACCACGGCTCTCAAAACGGTGAAGGTAAACATTGTGAGAATCTAGAACCAGAAGCAGACACGTGACACCCACCAGCCCGCACTGTGCCCGCGTGGTGGATGACGGCCCTCTCCCAGAGAAGAGGCCTATGTCCTAGCAGAGGGAACATTATAGGCTGATTATGCTTAGTAGAATATAGTCCTCCAGACCGTACTTCGGCCACGGCGGCCAATCTCAACGGAGAATAGCCTTCGGCGCGGGAGATATTACAGTGCACAAGTGTGTGCGCAGACAAGGTGCACTCTCTCTTCCCTCACTCTCACAGTCCGATGGGACGGCAATCCGACACGACCGGAGAAAGATCAGGCGCAGGACAAAGTCAAAGTCAAATCATTTAGGCCCTTATAAGGCACTTTTGAACGTCAAAAATTTACAAAAAAAATATAATTGATTCTAGTCGCCCTTTCCAAAAGGTAGTTTTCGCATGGAGAAGAATGGGCAATAAACTCCACCGTTACTCTTTTAAAATGTTTTACAATATTTTGTATAAGTACATTAGTTATATAATTATATGTGAGGACGATGCACCTAGAATAAAAAATATTATATACCTACCACAATAGGTAAAAAGAATGAAAAATTAATAATTAACAACAGATAAACTAATTATGTGATAGATACATGGACCAACGACTTAACGTGCTTTCTAATGGAAAAAACCTAATAACACTTTGCCCGACCCGGGAATTGAACCCAGGACCCCACGCTCAGCAGTCGCGCTTGCGACCATGAGACCAACGGGGCAGTTTGTAGAATACAAGAATTTCTCAGTAGCAGCCCGGAGTCTGAATTCACGCCCGGTTGATGGCAATAGGCTCGCCCCCTATTACATGGGACTTAAACATAACTGGCGAAATGTGGGGGTACTATAGGTACACCTCTGCCTAACCCTTCAGGAAATACAGGCGTGATGTTATGTTATGTTAGTAGAATCACCTTCTATAAGGACGCAGGTGACAAAACCAACAGCCTATATCTTTTAAGTGGAAATGACCCGATAACTGAACTCGCTAACGATTTGAGTGGTTGAGCAGTTAGCCGTTAGTTTAAACTAATTGCTTAATACAAGCAAGTTTAAGTTTTATTACTTGAGCAATAAAGCTTAAAATTATAATAAGTAATAAATTACTTGTGGAATCCTTGAATCAATCTGTGGTGAAAGTTTTAGTCTATGGTTAAGCTTATTAAATTGTTGTTTTGATTGAAATTATTGATTTTAGTGTAATCTGCGTATTCTAATGAAATATGGTTTAAAACTCCAAAAAAAATCAAATATCAAAGCATTTATTTCAATTAAACCATTTATAGACACTTTTGAACTGTCAAGGAGTCGGTCAGTCAGAAATATGAAGCTAGTTATCTATGGAGAAGAACAGGGAAAAAACTCACGGGCACTCTTTTAAATCAAAAATGTTGTTACAAAATATTGCTTACATCATTCATGTTGAAATTATACATGTGAGAACAATGTTGAAAGACGAGCACGTTAAAAGCCAAAGAATCTGGAGAAAGAGTCCTTTAAAAAAAAAAACATTTTATTGATTGAATTTATACTATTTCCCCCACAAGGTGGACCGATGACCTGGTGAAGGCCGCAGAAATCCACTGGAAGCGGGAGGCACAGAACCGGTTGAAGTGGCGGTGCTTGAGGGAGGCCTATGTCCAGCAGTGGACGTCTTTCGAATAACATGATGGTGATGATGAAGAAACTCTGACTGTCAGATTCGGATGAAAGGCGGATAAGGCACCTGGGTTAGGACATAGGATACTTTGTAAAGTATTTTTTTTATTTATTTTTAAATTTTTGTGAATGTGAGGACTTTGTGAGGATTTTTTAATTATTATTATTTTTTCTTTCTTATTTAGTTTTAATGATGGTCTGGCAGTTTGAGTAGTTTATGAGGCCTACCCAAATGTCCTTTCTTTGGTATTGTTCGTCGAGTTGAGCTCCTTAAGTTCTGGGTTGAGCTCCACGATTACTGACAAATGCTTGCACTGACAGGTCCACTCAAATCTGTGTGGTTCTTTTCTCAAAAGACCATTTCAGACACTAATCTACATGGTCCTCATATGGCCTGACCAAGATTATGTCTGGACTTTAAAAGAGACTGTGACCTCTGAGTTTGTTTCGGCCTTTCTTCTCAGAGTAGTCAGATAGGAAACGCCGAACTCTTCTAGCTAATTTTTAATAATTTTTTTAATATGACGTGTAAAAGTGATTCCAATATCCTATTTACAGAATAAACAATTTCATTTCATTTCATTTCATTTCACTTTTTATCCCAGTAGTATATTCCCGTCCGATAAATTCCGACTTCTTAGCGTGCGAAGCCAGGAGCAAAAGATAGTCACGATAAATAGTTCTTCAAGAGAATATTAACCGAGACAGTTAGGGCCTGCTGCTCAGTGTCTGACTAAACACTATCCGCAAGATAAATGTTATTGGAAAATGGAACAGAAGGTACCTTTTTGAATGTAGTACCTGCCAGATAATATTAATCTGAACCTTATCCGTAGGTGGCGAAACAGGGACTTCATTATTAAAAAAAACTGGGAAAGTGCGAGTCGGACTTGCACACGAAGGGTTCCGTACTGTATTAAGATCGAGAAAAAAACGCCGAAAAAAAAAACACGTTTCTTGTATGGTTTCTTAAATCGTTTCTTTAATCATTAACTTTATAAAATAAAATAAATGGTGTTATAGCGGCAATAGAAATACACAATCTGTGAACATTTTAACGGTTACGGTACATGAGATACAGCCCGCTGACAGACAGACGGACGAACAGACAGCGGAGGCAGTTAGTAATAAGTAATAGGGCTGATTTTTATTATTTTAGTTTTCTTTTATATTTATAGATTATTTTCTTTAGGATTTTGTGAATGTGAGAACGTTGTAGGCTTAACAGACTGTTGATCTGTCGACCATTTTCTACTTGTTGATAGGCCTACACTGTCCTCTCATACCTGTTAACACTGTAATTTGAAAACATTATAAATAGGTACCATTTTTACTTTTAAAAGAGTAACCGTGGAGTTTCTTGCCGGCTCTTCTCCATAGGAAACGACCAATTGGAACCGTGCACCTAGCTTCTGACGTTTCATAAGTGCCCTTGTAGGTTTATGTGAAATAAAATATTTTAATTTCAGTTTGATCTTATGCTGGAGCTCAGCATAGCTGTGATTTTCAGTGGTCACCGTCGTCGACACAAAGCCGAGGGAAAAAGCCAGTTCGATATAACTTGAAGGTTTGTGTGAAATAAAATATTTTTAATTAGATTTTTTTTTTACTGGTTCCATTTTAGGGTTCCGTACTCGAACGGTGCCTACCGTTCGAGTACGGAACCCTAAAATGCTACATACGAGTCGTAGTTCAAACAACTGGTAACGGTCGGTAAATTATAGGAACAGGGTATTAGTCTACGAATGGGGATAGCCTTAAAGCTACAATTTTATGCTCTGAGACATCGTAAAGAGAGTTCTTCGACTTTTAAATTATGAAGGAACACCGGGGAGCAATAGAATCTACTATTTCGTAGTTTAAAATGTAGTGAATTTGTTGCTTTTCGTGTGGTTAGCGACTAACCTCGTTTCAGAGTTTTTATCTTGCCAAAACACATCGGGAGTAGGGACAACTGTCAAATCGTGTTGCCATTCAGTCTTAGTTCGGGCCTCGACCTAATCCTATGTCCGTCGATGATACGGAGTTAGAATTGTCTGTAATTTCGGTCGAAACTACGGATTTCGTGCTAAGAGAGTAGACACCCTGCATTCGTCGAGTTTAATAAAATATATTTCGCAGGATAATTAGAAAAAATCTTAGGATTATTGCAAAGGACCGCATTATTGGAAACTAAGAAAGATTTGAAATCATACGATCATTGAAAAAATCCAGCTTATTATCTTAGTTACAACAAGAGCAACGATTTCTCTGCAACCCCCAGGCACCGTGATCATTTACGTGATTCTTTTTCATTCTCTTTTTAGGGTTCCGTACGTACGAATGAAAAAACGGATCCCTTATATGATCACTTCGGTGTCCGTCTGTCTGTCTGTCTGTCAGGACACTTTTTGTCAGGAACGCGTGAAGGTATCAAGTTGAAATTAATATCAAAAACGTAGATCAGTGGTTCCCCGGATCTAAAAAAATCAAGCTTCTAAGTCAACGCACGAAAAATGGAAGGTCTCACAGCACAAGTAAAGGAAGACGTCCGAAAATCGTTAATTTGTATTTTTATCACACTCTTTTCAAGGCATTCTGCCAGTCATTCTACACGTGCAGCCTGTGGGTTAGACATACGCAGAGGGCCTACAATGTTCTTCGCGTGCAGTATAACAACGCCTTTAGGGTGCTGTTGGGGCTCCCGCGGTTCTGTAGCGCATCGGGCATGTTTGCCGAAGCAAATACGGATAGAACAGCATCCCTGATGAAAAGGATGCGAGGGAGCACCAACAGCATTTTAAAGGTGATAGCAGACAAGCTTGATTGCCCAGTCCTGGAGCACTGAACCTGTATGCACCGCTGCAGGTCTGGTGCGGCGGGAAGCGGAATTAATTATAAGTATCGGTTTTTAAATTAGTTTTATTTTGTTTTGTTTTAAATTGATTTAATGTCATTTAATTTGATTTAATGTCATTTAATTTGATTTAAATTTTTATTGTATTTAGTTTGATTTAATTCCGATATCTTCTATTTCATTTGTATTTTTATTTTAATGGGACACTTTACTAACGTAGTTCATAAGTTTTACTAACAACAATATGAATCATTTGTATTTGATATAAATAAATAATATCCATGTATGTTTATTTTTTGGGGTAAATTCATCCCAACTACGGAACCCTTCTTTGTGCGTGCTCCGACACGCACATGGCCGGTTCTTGGTAGAAGAAACCCGCGCTTTTGTCCCCTATAATTTTATAAACAAGATGAATGGATTGAATGAGGAATGATATGAATGAAAAGGGAGTGAATGATAGCGCGGCGGTTGACAGAGGAGAGTGGAAGGAGAAAACGTTCCTAGTTCCTATAGGATGCAAATGAAACCGCAAGCAACAACGACTGTTTCTCTCAAAACTCCAACTCACATAAATCCCTTCGTTTTTAATATGCCTCTATTAGCATGCATAATACAGCCCCCAACATCGACATATGTGCCTCCCTCTGTCCGCTCTCCCCGATTAGTATTCTGCCGCAGACTGGCCCCAAAATTAACGTGTCGCTGCGAAGCTGTTGTTCAGACTAGACAAATTGCATTTGGAGTACTGTTCTTTTGTTCTGTCGGCACGACTTGTACGAGATACAAGAATGGCTCGTGCTGTGGTGGTGAGGTTGGGTTGGCAAGTTAAGTTGGTAAAGGGAATGTATAGCTACATGTTTCTTACTGACAATAATCTGGTTAGTCTTTTCCCGTCTATTATGGGGTCAGCTTCCAGTCTAACTGGATGCAGCTCAATACCAGTATTTTACACGGAGCGACTGCCTATCTGACCTCCACAACCTAGTTACTGGATAACACGACACTCTCGACTCAGTTCAAAAGTACCTCTAAATGGTTTAATTGAAATAAATTCTTTGAGTTTGAGCACAGATTAGTACAGATAGTTCACTCCGCAAAATCTTTTAAATTAAAAGCGACTCTTGCTACGACACAATAAAGTACAATTCAGGTCGTACAGCGTGAATTACCTGCAGTTATATTCACATAGAAGTTGCCTCTCTTTCTATCGCGTAACTCTTAGATCTTCTGACTACGTTACGCTCACTGAGCCCAGCAAGACGGGCCCGCCGCGTACTTGTAGCTTCATACCTAAAATGTGGAGTGACTCATCTGTGGTTTGAGTTTGAATGACGTGCTCAGATTTACTACTTATGTGTCCTCACTCAAGGTAATTCTACATATAGGTGTCGCTCCACAGGAACCCACGGCTACTTAGCTTTGTTTTGTAAAAAACGTAAGTGAGATCGATTCGCAGGTAGCGTGGCCATTGGTCTTAGTGGACGACCACTAAGACCCATGGCCACGCTACCCACGAATGTGTGGCTGATAAACAAACGAACGCGCAGTTCACGTAGGTAACCACTCCGTGCTAATCCTATATAGAAGCACAGAGAAATACAGATGGGTCACTCCGCATTTTAGGTATGAAGCTACAAGTAGGTACGCGGCGGGCTCGACTTGTCGAATTCAGCGGGCGTAACGTAGTCAGAAGATATAAGAGTTACGCGATAAAAAGAGAGATAGATAGATAGATAGATAGATAAATCATTTATTTAGTGCACACAAAAAACAGCACAACATACAAAATGACGATTAAATTATTACTAATTAGCTATTAGGAAATAGCTGCAAGGTGCCAATATAAAAACAAATAAAAAAGGAAGAAAACAAGACATTGTGATGACACTATTGGCTATGACACACTTTAAAATTATGGAATGACAACGAACATAAAAAAGTGCGGTGTGCGTCTCAAGGTTGCACCAAATGGGAGTCCAGCTCAGCATGTGCCAGGCAAATACACCTGACGCTGATATTCTGCTGAATCCCTGCAGTGACATACGGACGTCGAGTAGATGACATAATATATATATACGAGTTATTGGTGTTGTGAAAAAGTGAAATGTGCGGAGTGAAATGTAAGTATACCCGCAATTTAAATATTGTATTCTACAGTAAAATTTTAGCATTTGGAAATTTTTCTGTTAGAAGATTATTGTGTATTTGATTACTTGATTATTTAAATAGATAAATGTATATTGTATAAATGATTAATCTAATTATGATAATAGTGGCAACATCTAGGTGAATATAACTGTAGGTAATTAATGCTGTGCGACCTGAATTGCACTTTATTGTGTCGTAGAAAGAGTCGCTTTTTATTCAAATGATTTTGCGGAGTGACCAATCTGTACTAATCTGAATCTGTGGTAAGCAGTGGATGGTCGACTTATGCATGCTGTAACTATATATTTCCCAAAGGTATGTTGAAGTTCTATGTACGTGGTCTGATACCACTAACCGGAACAGAATTCAGAATTCACGCTGCGACTGACAATTCCTAGATTCAGGGAATGTCTAAAGCCCTTTGTACACGGCACGGTTTGTTTACGGAACGGCGTATAAGCCGCGCCGTAGAAAAAACGTCTGCCGGTCTATTCTGTATTAATCTCACGGTGAAAACTTAGGTGAAGTGAGCTGTCATTCCACCTGCTGGTAGGGACTGACAGCTCACTCCGAGCTCACTTCACCTAAGTTTTCACGGTGAGATGGTTACAGAATAGCACTACTGTTCAACAAGCTTTGTGAGTGAAGTGTGAACTTAGCATGATGCTGTGCTGCGATATTTGACATTATATACCTACAATTCTAATTTCAACTATTTAATAGTGACAGGTTTGTGGACAGATTTATTTGTAATGGCAGTCATGTCATTTGGTTTAAAATTTGTTTTTTATTTTTTGTTATTTTATTCATCTTTTGTACACCTAGATTCTATTATATTTTGTGAATGTAAGAACGTTGTAGGCTTAACAGACTGTAGATATGTAGACCATTTTTTATTTTATTATGTACCTGGTACTTGTTTACAGGCTTACACTTCCCCCATACCTATTAACATTGCAATTTGAAAACATGGTAAAAGCCAATTATTTTTAAAAGAGTAACCGTGGAGTCTTGCCAGCTCTTCTCCATAGGAAACAACCAATTGGAACTGTGCACCTAGCTTCTGACGTTTCATAAGTGCCCTTGTAGGTTTATGTGAAATAAAATATTTTAATTTCAGTTTGATCTTATGCTGGAGCTCAGCATAGCTGTGATTTTCAGTGGTCACCGTCGTCGACACAAAGCCGAGGGTAAAAACCTGTTCGACATAATTTATTTTCTATTCCTACCTTCATTATAATACTCTAAAACGATTTTATCGAGTTTCACGCCCGCCTAACTTACAGTCGAATCTTGTGATCGATTTTTCATCCCATTTCCGTAATCGGATTGAGCTGAAATTTCGCACAGCCTTGTTGTACTGATGACATTATAATATTAAGGTTTCACATAGTATGCTTATGGATATGAAAGATGCCAGGATTTTATGAAAGATTTTAATACATACATAAACTCACGCTGCTTCACATGTTGGTAGGTAGAAACTACAGAACGCCACTTACTACGAGCCCCTATGAGCGTTTATTATCAAAGTGGGTAACGTCGCAAATAGATGTCAAATATTACGCTATTTTGATTGATTTGGCAATATTACTGTACGGAAATAAGAAATGTGGCTAACTAGCGAACTAGAATATTAATAATGAATTGCAATTGTAATTGTAACACGTTTTAGGTGTAAAAAAGGCATTTGGAAAGTTTCCAAATACTTTTTTTACATCTTACACTAAATATTCGGAGTTACGACATTAATTATTGCAATTCATTATTAATATTCTAGTTCGCTAGTTAGCCACATTTCATATTTCCATACAGTATTTTAAAAAGTTGTTCAGTTTGAGGGTCTGTACCAGGTGTGGTGCAGGCCATCAAACTCAAACTCAAAGCATTTATTTAAATTAAACCATTTACAGGCACTTTTGAATTGATAAAGAGTCAGTCAGTTAGTCAGAAAGTTGAAGCTAGTTGCCCATTCCAAAACGTAGATCTCTATGGAGAAGAACGGGCAAGAAACTCCAAGGACACTCTTTTAAATATAGAAATTACAAAATCCTGGGTACATTACTCTTGTTGCTTCTAAATGTGGGAACAATGTAAAATAAAATAATAATCAAAACGATTAAAAATATAAGATTAAAAATAAGCAATGGCAGATAAGAGATGACCAGTTTCAACCGACGGCGCCCGTTCACGAACATGACGCGTGGAGCAGCACCATCCAGCTCAACCATTTTGTAGGGAACCGAATGATCCAACACACTCGCCACCATCAGCGAGACATTTAAGTGAGCATGACATACTCTCAACTGCCATGCTCTTTCAAGTCAACATACAACATAACAGAACAAATTTCTCCACGGGACCAACATTGTAATCGCGTAAAAATTATCAGCTGGGTCAAGACATTTGGGTCGAGTACGTATTGAAGTAAACAAAGAAATGTAGATATACAGAGTGATTGGAAGATGTGTGCAAAGCTTTAAGGCGAAAATAGACTAGAATAGAATACTCTTTATTGTACACCATAAAAATTACAGACATAAATTCAGAAATTTTACATAGGGTGACACAATGGGCGGTCTTATCGCTTAAAGCGATCTTTTACTGACAGCCTTTGGATGGATTAAAGGTAACAGGAGCACGCCTTATCGACACGGGCAAGGCATTCCATAACCCTACTGCTTGAACTGTAAAAGACTTGTCATAAAAGCTTAATTCATTTAGAACCAGTTAAGCCATGGTTGTCTTAGACGAAGTGATACCGTTAAAAATAAAAATAAATGTTTATAATTTTTTGAAAATTCTCAAAATTTTAAGTATATTGCTTATTTATGGCCAAATTGAATGATAAATGAATTCATTTTTATTTTGTTTTATTAAAGTACTGTGTAAGCATAAGCAATCTAGAAAAACATGTGTTACACCTCTGTGTCGCTAGATTTTTTTTTAGGCATTTAAAGTTCATACAAATTAAAAAAATATATATAAATTATTTTATAAAAAAAAAAACTAAGGGTACTTTTTTGTTCAAACCTTTTAGGAAACATGCTTGATATACGCTCTTTCTTTTGAGGTATCATTTACGTGGATATCTTACAAATTATTAAAATTAGGGAGGGTGGGAATTACAAACCAATTTGAGGGAGAAATTTTAAATTTTAAGTAGAATAATCTTGTGGACGGATGAAAGCAAATTTTCTAGGGAAGGCATTACAAAATTTCACAACCTCCATGAATAGGCCGACAAAGACAACAATACACATTTAAAGAAGCAGGTGTCGTCTCTGATGAAATTCTTTGTCAATGTATGGCCTGGAGTAATAGACAGAACGTTTATTGGGCCCCACTTCTTACCAGATCCTTTGAATGGCGAAAATGATTTGCAATTTCTACAAAACGATTTACCAGTGCTGGTAGAGGAAACCGGTGCCCCGATATTCGAAAGAGACCGTACAGTCATCATTCAGCAAGACGGCTGTCCAGCTCATTAGACGTTAAGTGTAAGAGAACACATAAACAATTACTTTCCTGATTTTTTTTTTTTAACTTGGGCATCTTGCTGGAGGCCACTAAGGTCGTGGCTGCTTAACCGGACTGTCCTGTGGCTGCCAATAGCTTCTACACTAAGGGCCTCCAGCCAGGGGCATAAATGCAAACTATACTAAGTTACAAACTAAACGAACGCTCGCTAAGGGCACCCCCTGTGGGGTACGAACCTCGGCTTAGGGCGTTCGCTGAGGGGAGGACAGCAAGTTCAGGGACAGGCTGGATCAAGGAGTGATCATTATTATTAACGGGGGAATTTAAAACTACACGCTCAGCTGCGGCACGGGCTGGCGTTTCATCGGACAAGGGTCGGAAGGAGTATTTACTCGGGGTGGTCGCGCACGCGGTGGACCTCTGCGGCGAGGTCGGAACGACGGGTGTCGGATGTATTTACTTTCCTGACAGCTGGATCGGCCGATATGGACCCATCCCTTGCCCGCTCGCTCACCCGGTCTGACCCCGCTGGACATTTTCGTGTGGGGCCGGGCCAAGAAACTGGTGTATATGAATGAAGAAATAAACACGAGAGAAGAATTTAAAGGAAGAATTAATTCAGCGTTTGAAACCACGAAGCTGGAGATGATTTTGAAAATAACAACAACAGAAGTGAGAACACGGAGTCGTGCATAGCCACCTGTATATTTCATGAATGAAAACAAAACACTGCCTACTATGTTATTTATAAGCACTGCTTCAGATCGTTTTATAACTTCAACACATGTTCACGACTCTTCGATCATTATTATTCCGGCCGTGCGTGACCCGATGTGCGATTGTGACTCTAATGAAGTCAAAATCGATACCAGCTTTGTTCAAATACAATCTGTACTAGAACTTCTTGTAAGAGAGTTTATTCTATTCGGGTAAGTAGTAAAGCTGTATCTTTTTTTACTGCTAAGTAGTGTTGTATTTGTGTGTGGCCTTTAACATATGTAACTAGTTTCTACCCGCAACTTTATCTCTTGTTCTTTCGCATCGCCCGCCTGTACCGTTACTTCGTTTTCGCTTAGCGTTCATTATAACTTTTTTACTTTTGCTCCTTATAGCGAGATGATAATCAACCTTGATTATTAACAATGATCGGAGTAGGTAGATTGATTTTTGGTACTTCTATCATAAATGCACACAGAAAGAATAACATGGATAAGCCAATTTTCCGGAAAGCAATTCCGGTATTTCCGGATTCAATTAAATATTGTTAATGTTGGTAGTGATATTATTTTCACAACACAGTAACAAACAAAGAAGCGCACTCTACGAACCGAAGTAAACGAGTGACTTACCTGGCATGTCGTCGGCAGGCGTACGCATTGTTTTGGTAACTGGTTAGTGCACCACCCATGATCCTTTGTTCTGATTGGTCGTTGGGTTGTGTCAAATTGTGACTGTGTCCGTTAAAAAAAAAATGAAGAATATAATATTGCTCATTTTAATACAATTCCTAACTAAGATCCGGTTTTTTAAAAATAATCAACCAATTCCGGAGGAATGTCCATATTAATATATACGTTTCGGATTAATGACCCCAATTCAATCTACCTACTCCGATCACTGATTATTAAACTTAGTTGTATAAGGATTAATATCATGATACGATATCTTTCGATTCTACCCGTGTTTTGATTGACTAATTTGAACAAAAAACGGTTATTGTGACGTAACTATAATAGTTAAATAGCTTTGCGGACTTTTTTGTGGATAATGATGAGTACTATAAACATGTAGTACATTATTTTATGTATCATCAAAAGTTTTTGCAGAGCATGCCATAGGCAATTATTTGATACCATTATTGCAATAGGGATAATGACAATTTTTTTTTTGTCCTTCATATTAGTTTATTAAAAAATGTTGGACACGCATATCTTTTTTTACGTAATCAAAAGATTACGACAATACATTGAGTTAAAATGTGTCAATTCTAGGTCCTATCTCATTTCTAATTTATATAAATGACCTAGCTTACCACATAAGGGATAATCACAAGACCGTTTTATTCGTAGATGACACTCCCCTCATTTTTAAAATCAAAATTCTGAGTTTATTTCGGTCTTTCTTCTCAGAGTAGTCAGATAAGAAACGCCGAACTTATCTAGCAATTTTTTTTTAATGTATTTTTTAACATGACTTTTACAAAGTGATTGCAATATCTTATTTACAGAATAAACAATTTCATTTAGCATGAAGCCACTCTCCGGTAGATTTTATACCGACTTGTGACGTAGTGAGCCCCCACTCCCCAACTTTAATGCGTTTTATATAAACCATTTTTTATTAATATGATGACGCAAAAAAATATATTATATATTATATAATAAAATATTATATTATATTATATTTATATTTTCATTGTTTTTTTTTTTTTTTTTTTTTTTTCTTAATTTTAATTATCTGACTGTCGGGCTAAATAGTTTTTATGTTTTTCCCAGTCAACATCCCTATTTACGCAGGGATCTCAATTTGTTTTTGTTAAATAAAATACGTTCATGTTACTCGCTGATAATGTAGCTTTGTATTTATGAAATATTTTTTTTAATTGGTTGAGTATTTTTTGAGTTTATCCATTACAAATAAATAAACAAATATACAAAACATCAAATCTTTTCTCTTTATAATATTAGTTTAGATAACAGCCGCACGGGACGATCGAATAAACCTAAGGTTGTCGCGGTCGGTTATTGGATGACTACATTCATGTTGAGACTTCTCCGTGCCTCGGAAAGCACGTTCAGCCGTTGTTGCCGGCTGTCATTCGTACATCTTTGACAGTCGTACGGGGTCGACAGAACCCCATTAGTCTGACAATCAGTTTTACCAAGGGGTATCGTGTTACCCCTTCATGTAAAATACTGATATTTAGCTGCATTCGGTTAGACTGGGAGCCGATTCCAACATAGCTGGGAAAAGACTAGATAGATTATCAGGATAAAGATATATTTATTGCATATCTGTGTACATCAGTTCTTATTTTAAACGTAATAAATATTAGGCTCAACAACCCATGTCGGATATACAATAGTATTACAAGGCAAATAAATAACAAATAGATTAATAGATTACAAACGAATTACACATGTACAAACATTATTTTTTCTCAAAAAACTCATGCAGATTATAAAATACATTATTAATAATAGTTTTTTAAATTTTGTTTTAAACAAAAACAGTAGCTGAAGATGTTCGTGCACCTGTGTTGAGGCATTTCGTTCGTCTGGTGATTTCTAGGGAGGTATCTCCCTATTGGTTATCTTGACGGGGCGGGGTGTCTCAGCACAGGGGTATTTTTATTTTTATTTTTGTGTGTTTTAGATAGGTACCTGTTATTATGATGAGTGTTATTGTTTTGTAATTGTATAGTACTAATAATAGTTTCTAAGTTTTTTTTTTTTGTATAACTAACCCTTGGATCTAGTTGTCCCAAAATAAATATATTTGAATTTGAATTTTTGAATTTAAACATATTTCCATTTAATTGCTTAATAGCTAGCGGTAACTGGTTGTATACACGAATAGCAGTTACATAGTTACTTTTATAATAAATCATATTATTAATAACAGGTACCTAAATTAATGTCATATTTAAATTGCTTGCGATTTTTTCTCTTACACTCAGATTTGAAATTAAAATATTGCATATAATTTTTAACTAATAAACATAATTTGAGAATATAAATTGAAATATATAATATATCAAATACAATTTGATTAAAGCAATGTTGTGTTTCGATTTAACAGGTGTTGGTAACTTTACTGCGTCGGTTTTTTTTTCAATAGAGCTTAAATCTCAAATCGTTGAAATCTCAAACTATTTTGTTCAGAATTGTTTACTGAATCGATTTCTGAAAGGAGTTTATTGCCGGCTCTTCTCCATAGGAAACGACCATTTGGAACCATGCACCTAGCCATGTCGTTTCAGAAGTGCCCATGTAGGTGTAGCGACCCTAGCGACGCGATCGCTGAATTGCATTTTTGATATTCCGCCCGGCCGGAACCCGCCGGGCTGGCCAGTCGCTTACATACCATCGCCCTGCCACGTCCTAATTTATCGTGTAAATTATAATCAAGTATATTGTGAACCTTTATTAAATAACCAATATTTCAGTATAACCTAAATCGCTTATCATTCATCTGGACCCTATACACAACACGCACAACATAGGTTTATGTGAAATAAAATATTTTGAGTTTTATTTTGACATTTTTAATGTATGTAATTTTTATCCCAAAAATGATTAAAACTACGTGTATATTTCCATAACATTTTTGATACAGCATACACTTTCACTGTGCAGTCAATACAAACCAAAATGGACCGTAAATCAATGCTATAAGTTTTTTTTTTTGCAAGTGTTTGAATACGTAATTTTGTAAAGTGACCACAATTTTCTCCCAAAATCAGTATAAGTAATTTAATAAATAAACAATGTTTTATACATAATAGTAAAAATTCAGCGTATGTAATCAGTTTATAACATAATACTGTAATTTGGTTAGAGGCGGACTAGCAGTCTCGGTCGCCCTAAACTGTTCAGTAGTAGACGCGCCTTCTGCTGATTTTGCAGCATGCAATTATACCTACCTATATTATATAGGTGTCGGCAGGTTTATTTTCAGGGGGTTGCATCTTCAGCTCTACGAAGTGTAGTGTTTGTACTTCACCTCGTATTTGTTAAGTTTTCGTTTGTAAATTCATACAAGGACTAACTTTGTCAACATACGCAGAAAAGCTAAACAGTTAACGAGAATACAAGAGCGACCATAGCGTGTTCGGAAATGTTAGCACCGTATCCGTTTAGGGTTGATTAGATTTTCTGTTGACCATTCATACAGAAATGCGGTAAAATACCTGTTTTATATCTTGATGTAAACATGTAAAGTCAAAAACATTGCTAACTGTCATAGCTGTATTATTTACTGAGCTGAGATATTGGCCGGTATTTGGCGCTGTACGTGAATTCCGGGACCTCTTGTTTAAGCAATATAGTAACATGGTCATAAGTAATTGTACTGCTATTCTGTAAAAGTTCAATAGGAACCTCACTTATTTGACCGCACACAATTCAAAGGAGTACTCATTTGTTTTTTAAAGTATATAGAGGCATGGGGAACAGGGTTTAAAGTCATCCGCCATAGAAAAAGGAGGATCCTCCGACCAGACGGGTGTCTGGTGGGCAACTGCCCGACGATTGATGTCAGGATGTTGTATATATATCAGTTGCACGGTAAACCCTGCTTGTGCGATGTAGGATTTAAGAATTAACGGCACGGTTGGCGCAGTGGTTAAGCGATTGACTGCTGCGCTGCGTGTCGCGGGTTCGATTCCCGCACGGAACAAATATTTTTATACGCGTATCGGACGCGGGTCGGGCGTGGGTCTGACTGGAAGTTGACCGAGCGCGTGCAACTGTGCAAACGTACGAAACAGAAATATATTTTGTCTATCTCCTTCGCGTATGCAAACTTTAAAGCTCGAAACACACACAAAGCGGGTACGTGACGGGCGCGGGTCGGGACGCAAGTATGGCGGGCTTGTATATATTGTAATTTCTTGTATTATAATGGATGTCAGCACACGAAACGCAGGTCAGGCGCAGAGTGGGTCGGGAGCGGGAGAAAATATATTTCTGTTTCGTGCGCTAGCACAGTTGCACTCGCTGTACGTTAAGCGTGTCTATGTGTGCGTGCGTTGTTTGGAGCTGAACCTCATCATAAATCTGCCTACCTTTTCCCAACTATGTTTGATGCAGCGGAATACCAGTATTTTACATGGAGCGACTGCCTATCTGACCTCCACAACCTAGTTACGAGATAGCACGGTACCCCTTATCAAGTTGTTCTAAAATATAAAAATCAAGGTAATAATTGCACGCTCTTCACTCAGTAGTACATGAGGTTTTTATTTAAAACCTCGGGTAATGAGGTCACGTAGACACAACTCTACGACGTCGATATTTGAGACGATTTTGTTGAGAGCTGAGAAAGTGTAGGTAGAGATTAGCGACTGTGTCTCAGGTCTTTACAAAAGAAGAGTTTTGTTTTCAAAAGAAGAATGAAAGAACACTATCTTTCCACTTCGTCATAGTTGCATATTTTGTATTTATTATTATATTATATACCTACTAAATTATAATTATTAGTATATATATTTAAGAGATATTTTTTTTTTAAAGTATGTATGTAAGTATATTCTCATATTGAAGGTCATATTTTATATTAGTGAATGGTTAAATGTTTTTATTTTATGTATTTTATTTTCTCTTGTACTCTTACACACGTTGTCTACATCTCTTTTTATCCACTCTCCTATCGCAGGTATGCTGGAAGAGATTTCTTTAGAAATAAGCATCACCTTTGTACGTATTTTTCTGTTCCTTTTTCTTGTCTCTTTATGTGTGTACATAAACTGTTAAATAAAAATAAATAAATTAAATACAATCCAGTTACTGGGTAACACGATACCCCTTGGCTGAGACGACCTTCTGTATAAGTACTCTCGTAAACAAATATAAG
This sequence comes from Xanthia icteritia, assembly GCA_949128155.2. Lineage (NCBI taxonomy): Eukaryota > Metazoa > Arthropoda > Insecta > Lepidoptera > Noctuidae > Xanthia > Xanthia icteritia. Next base: position 2,979,620 of record OY855862.1, on the reverse strand, counting down.
GTTATATATATTAAAGAAGATGTAGTGACAAAAAAGAGGGTATGCTGAGATGGTTTGGTCATGTTGAGAGGATGAATGAAAGGCGACTAACAGAATGTATTTACAAGGCAGATGTGACTGGAGACGCCGGGAGGGGACGCCCTAGGAGGACATACACTGACCTTTCTTCAGAAAGGACAGATGCGTAGTACTCGCGGCGTGCGTGTACGACCAGATGTATGAACGTAATCGAGGCAAAAGGAGTTCGTAGCAGGTGGCGTTCTGTAGTTTCTGCCTACCCCAGAAGAAGGCGTGAGTTTATGTATGTATATTTTAACGGAGAAGAAAAACTTCGTGAGGAAACCGATATCTCCTAGAACCAAAAATTCGTAGACATGTGACATCTACTAACCCGCACTGGGCCCGCGTGATGGATTGCAGCCCTTTCCCTCTCGCAGAAAAGAGGACTGCATCCCAGCAGTGGGGACGTTATTGGCTGATTATGCTATATTATTTATTTTTGTGTTTTACTAACATATTTACTAAGTACTTACTAACACAAATATGGATGATTCTGTAATGGATATTCTGAAATAAAGTTATTATATATGTCGTGGCCAGATCTTAAAATTGATCATTTCATGAAATGAATATCATCCACTGGTCACATCATGATGTGGTCTGGCCAGATCATTGAATACTCAACGTTTAATGATATGAACAGTTAAACACACGACTACTTCATGATGTGGCCAAACATTAGTGATCATATCGTAAAATAGTTAAGTTATCCATCGGTAGAGGCGTTGATGTCGCTGTGTTTTTGTTGTGCATCATGGCGGCGGCATACAATAAATCAAATAAAGTAGCGTGACCACGCAAAAAAAGTCGATGGCCTTTTATTGGGTTTCCAAATATAATATTATGGAAAGCGATTAACTTGGAAGTAGCGCTCGCCGGTCGCTGCCGCGGCGTAACATGCAACATAGTACTTACAATTAGTTTCTAAAAATTAAAAATTTATGCCGCTTATGTGGCACCTCGACCAAATGGGTTAGGTTAGGTTAGAACTGTGACCAACCGCGCGCGAGCCGAGCGAGCGCAGCGAGCGGTGCCGCGGCAGCTGCCGGCGAGTGCTACTTCCAAGTTGGTAACAGATACTTGACTATTTTTACTACACCTTACACCATGCATACCCTACATTAATGATATGGCCAAACGTCGACTGACATATCATTAAACGTTGACTTTTAAGCGATATGGCCAATGTTAGCTGGCCATTTCATGAAATGATCAATTCTAAGATCTGGTCACGACATATATATTATATTACAGCATTATTGCCTCCCTGGAGATAATAATTTAAAGGAAGGGTGAAAATCAAATTACTTTCTATTTGCTATAGAATTAGGAACGTAAGTCAATTAAGTCGAGATTTAATTAAATTACGAATAATTCTGTTTATTCTGTTTCACCTACTAATTATTTTTTAGGGACCCTTACTTACCCTTTTGAGTTGTAATGGAGCTCTTTGCAATGACCAGCTATATTACCCGCAGAACCAATGACCGTTGGGGTAGTAAGGCAAAGGATTGTAAGACCATCTTTGCATTGCAGCTCAATCTCCTTTGTATTGTAAACTACTCAAAAGAAAATAGGGTCCACTAATTTTTTTAGCTGTTACTTAAAACTATTAATTATTGAGTGGTCTTTATGGATAGATGTGTTTGGAGTAGGCATTTAAAAATTCTTTAAACTTAGTCAATGATAAAATTTGTTTATTTTGATCGATTTACACAAACAAATCACTTTTTAGGGAAATAAACTCAAATTAACTTGAAAAATAAACTTATTTTGTCACCCATTTCCTGTAACCGTTCGATGGAAAATGTTATGGTAGTAGCGAGTGGGGCCTCCTTTGCTCGCCCCGCACGCCCGCTTTGAGCCAATCTGGTACACTTTCAATAAGACGGGTAACATTTTGTTCCGAAATTCGTTCCCAACCGAGTTTTAGCACGTTAATGAGCTCCTGTTGACTGTTAACATGGCTCTAGTTTTATTTAAGGCTTCTTTTCAATTGATGCTCAATGGGGTTGAGATCGGGACTCATAGCTATCCCTGGTAAAACCGTGATATTGGCCTCAGAAAGTGCTCTTTGCGTGGCACGGGCCGTATGTGCGCGAGCATTTTCATGCATAAAAACAAAGTCAACAACAACCCTTTGTGAAAGTGGCATGACATGAATGACCCGCTCAAAGTAACTGGCGGCGGTTACAGTACCCTCATCCAGAATTTCTAGCTCTGTTTTGCCTACCAAGCTTATTCCCGCCCATAGCACTTGGGTCCCCAAATCAGTCTGTTCCGTGGATGTATGGTTCTGTAAAGCGTTCACTTTTTTTCCATACGTGGACTGGTTGATCATCACTGGAAAACTTGACCTTACATTCATTTCTAAAGGACAGCCCTCCATTGCCCAGTTCAAATGCTCGCGAGCGTATCTTTAGCGCGCTGTTCGATGGGCTGTTGTCAGTTTGAGTAGAACAGCACGCACTCGGGAACGTTGAGTATCTTCATGGAGACGATTACGAATGGTTTGATCACTGACTCTAGTACTAGTACATTGCCGCAGCCGGTTTAAAGGCCCGGGCGGTTACAATACGCTCTCGTCGTGCAGTTAACCTGATATACCGGTCTTTCTAGGAAGTTGTCGCTCAAGTTCTTCCTAATCCAGGCCTTCTTGTTACACTCCCAATCTCCTGAAAGCGTTCCCACATGTTTCGAATAGCTTGACGCGACACATCGAGTAGTATTGCTGCAGATCTTTGAGAGCCGCATAGCAACAGCTCTTGCTGCGATATCCATGTCCATATGACGACAAAAACCGGGCATAGTAATGATGATTAACATCGAAATAAAAACAAGATATGAAAGAAAGTGACAGGTAACGTCAACGCTTGAATCGGACTTAGAACACAAGTCACAGAATTTCTGCAACAAGTGTTTCTTCAAGCACTTCACAATTTTTCTGTCTACCCACTTGAATTCAACGCTAAAATTAGCGCTCGAAACATTTTTAGGGACCCATAAACATGTCAAGAATAAAGTTTAGTGCTTTACTTCACAAAAGCTTACCTAATCATTGATTCTTAGACAAAATTCTAAATTAACTTAGGGGCTTAGGTGGGCTCTATTTTGTTTTGAGTAGTTTATAATAGCATGGCACAGGTGTGAGTAACTGGCTAATATGTCTTTCATTGACTTGAATGTGCCCTGACGGCTGAGAGTATATCATGCTCACTCAGATGTCTCGCTGATGGTGGCGCGTATGTTGGATCATTTAGCTCCCTTCAAAATGGTTGAGCTGAATGGTGCTGATCCATGTTCGTGAACGGGCGCCGTCAGTCAGGCTTCATAGTTCTGACTGACTGACTCCTTGACAATTCAAAAGTGCCTGTAAATGGTTTAATTGAAATAAACGCTTGGAAACACCAAGACCATATCAAATTCAAAAGTCATTTATTCAAACTAGGCTGAGAATCAGCACTTTTCGAACGTCAAAATTATATAAGACAGTCCCCCAAAACGCCCACCCTTCACCACTTCCTAGTGCTTTAGCTGGGAAGAAGAAGCGGCGCAGCAAACTCCTCAGCAGTACAGGTTCAGTTAGAAAAACAATATAATAGTAACATATTCAGTATAATTTAGAAAGGGCGACATATTTGTCATATTGACACTTTTAACGATAGGCGCTGTTTAATAAAACACTTAGGGTCGATTTTTCTATCCTCAGATAAAGAATCGAATAGCATTTATTCCACAGATAGCATGATTTGTAACCTAACGAAATGTATATTTTTATTTTATTTTATAATAACGCTGTACCTACCTATCCAGATGAAATTGTAATTTATATAATAGTTATGAAGGTAATGAATTACTGTCAGTATTTAACGATTAAAGCCCGTAACTGAAGAATACAGTTAACCGTCCCTTCAAGTTAGTACCTTATTCTAAGGAATAAATAATGTTTTGACGTTTGTTTTATTTAGGGTTTTAATGTGCTTTGCCTCTGCGTGTTTTCGAGCTCTTATATTGTTGAAAACATTGATGTTTTTGATTCAATTGACGATAGTTTTTTAAATGTCTCCAAATATATCACTTTTATTACGTTTTCGGGACGACATTATTTAACAATTTAAAACCATGAGGCTCAATTTTTAGCACCAAGTCGAAAACACAGTTAACACACAGAACTTTTTTTTTAACTGATCCTTTAGCAACTAAATACGTGCCCACTCCTATCAATTTAGCTAAAAACACACTACAATTGCTGACCATCTGTGTTCATCGCCTCATAAATAGCCAGCTAATTTTATACGCTATATAACTATTCAATGATTTAACTGAGGATTGAAAAACGGGCCCTAAAACTATGAAAGAAACTAAACTAAAATCGCCAGATTGTAAGATTGAGGACTGTCTCCTGTCCACTGCCAGATTTATCAAGTAAGTCCTAGCTTGTTTTGCCATCGGATAGACACTATAATAAAAATGAAATCGACTTTGAAATTATAATATGAAAAGAAAGAAATAAAATAAAGAAGAATAGGCTTATTTGTCACAGAAACACGTGCGTACTAAAAGGTAATTAACTCTAATAATAAAGAAAATAAAACAAAATAAATCTATTATCACTAGCACAAAACAGAAATATTCGACATTATGCACGTCATGACTGTGACAAGATGGCTACCACTCAGCATGATGCTGTGCTATGAGGGACCCACAGCACAGCGCTGACTTTCAGTACTCATCCGATATGACAAATCGGTTAATCAAGATATTATCTAAAGGTGTTGAAAGAAACCATGAAATGATACGCCCGTATTCTTTTAATATTCGAGAGGAACGTAAACAAGAAAATCTGCTATTTTCAAGCATTTTTCCGCACGATTCTTCAATTTCATTCATTCCTTTGGGAGAACGAATGCCGAAGTGGAAAGTTATGTCAGCCATTTTTTGTGTGGAAATAAATAAAGCATTTTACTTTTGGGTTTGAAGTCAGCGACTTGGCTTAAGTAATTCTCGTCGAGTTCTTAATTTATTATGTTAAATTATGAAATTGATATAATTTTTTGTAGCTTTATTTGTTTTTTTTCTGTCCATCAAACTGTCGCAGTTTTAAAAAAAGTCTAATTTCTTATAAAAAAGTCTAATTCATTTCAACTTTATTTCATTATAAACTGGAAATGAATATCTATTTCTTTATTTATTTGTATGTTTGTTATTTTAAGTCAAAATAAAGGTTTTATTTTTAAACATAATCAAGTTAATTAACAAAAAAACACGAGTTAATAAAAAAAAGTAGTTATTTTTATATCAAGCTCTTGACTTCTTTGAACACATTACTTTGTTTCTCATATGCATATATTTGTGGTCTGACTTTTTTCTGTGGGTTTATCTGAAGGGACGTTTGTGGTCAATTTTGAAGACTATACAATATTTGTGACTGGATTTTTTTTTTAAAGTACGCGAAAATTTTGTGAAAAATACTATGAAAAGCGATCACATATTAAACCAGCAAAAATTTGGAGATTTAGTGGATATTGCTTTCTATACGAAATTGCCAAACCTGTATTATATAATTTCTGGTAAATTTCGTTTAAAATAAAAATAATCTTATTTAAAAGATGTATACTTCCGAATTGGCCACCCTATAGAATAATGCGCAAATGTTTCAAAAATCCGACCCCATCTTTAAACCAAAATTATAAAAAGCAGTGCCAAGTCATAGCCTAGTGGTGTGACCGTCGGACTGCCAAGTCATAGGTCTCGAGTTCGAACCCAAGGCACACACCTCTGACTTTTCGGATTCATGTGCGTATTGTATAATAACACTTGCTTCAAAAACGGTGAAGGAAAACATCTTGAGGAAACCGCCTGAGAGATATTTCTCGACGGCATGTGAAGTCAAGTCAGAGGCCCATGGGTGAAATAAAAACTCTGACACCAGGTTAGTCACACGAAAAAGAAAAAACGGCCAAGTGCGTGTCGGACAACGCACAATGTTCCGTAGTTGGGATGAATTTATCTCAAGAACAAACTTAATATTGTAGTTGAAAAACATGTTCAAAAACATACAGAATGTACGGGAGAATATGTTTTTCAAACTGCAAAATTAAGTTGGTCGATTATTACTCGTTAACTTGTAAAAAAGCCTACTCAGCTGTGATAGTTTTCCTTTTAACTTCGTTATATATGCTATTGCTGTGAATTTTTTCACAAATCCAAGTATAACCATTTAGCTGGCAGTAGGGGGGGGGGGGGGTTGGCACACATGACTCTAACAAAAATTTGCATTTTAAAGCTTAATATTTCGCAAACGGATCCCTGAATCGAAAAATAGTTTTCGCACACCCACAATATTTTTGAACGATCTTTCCAGTGACACCCCACACCATGGGATAGACGAGAAAAAAAAATATCCCCACTTTACGTGTAATGGAGGTACCCTAAAAAAACCCCTCTTTTTCTTGATTTTATTTTACCACTTTGTCGGCGTGATTAATTTTTTTAACCATGCCAAATTGACAGCTTTCTAGTACTAACAGTCTCTGAGCTAAGCCGCGGACAGACAGACAGACGGACATGGTGAAACTATAAGGGATCCTTGTTTACTACGGCACCCTAAACAGAACCAAAATTATGCGAAAAAAATGCCTCCGTACAAGATGTATGTTGATGTATTTAAAAAAAACCTCTGATTGAATTGCATTGCACGAAAAACATATTCAATAAACACTTGTGAGAATATCATAAATTAAGTGTGCGCCGTTTGTAAATTCACTTACGCCGCCACGCTCCGGCTTTTACGGGCAATAATTTTCTAAAACTGCCTGAAATTGTGTTACTTGTGTGATAAAATCATTTCCTTTCGGCGTATGTTTATTTCTTGGTCTCATATTTTTAGTATCGTCTGCATTTGCAAAAATATCAGCTTGTTTCACGTGCCTCAAAGCCTCAAACATTGCAGAGCCTTAAATTTATGATGTTTGAAAAAAAAAAACTATCTGACTGCCTTTTGTCAGGGTCGGCTTCAAGTAGAATCGGATGAATTCAAATTCAAAAGTAATTTATTCAAACTAGGATGAGAATCAGCACTTTTCGAACGTCAAAGTTACATAAGACAGTCCCCCAAACCGCCCACCCTTCACCACTTCCTAGTGCTTTAGCTGGGAAGAAGAAGTGGCGCAACAAACTCCCCAGCAGCACAGCTGTCTGAATAGTTAGAAAAACATGATTCTATACAATAGTACTTATGCAAAATAATTTACTTTACGCAACACAAAACATTAAATTAAATTATTTTCTATATGTCGTCGCTCGCATGACTAAAAGTCCTATCTCATTTTTTTGTTGATTTGAGTTAGGACAACTACATTTTTGAATTCGTGACTCTTTACATTTTTCACTAACCGTCGTTTCTCTATGTTATTTGGATATTAAAATATAAACATTTTGTAAGTCAACGTATCTCATATTAACTCAAAAAAAAATATTACTAAAAAGCGTAACTCATTTAGGACTTTTAGTAAAATTAAAATTCACGTATTTGATTTAATAAAAATATCCTATCTCAAATAGGACTTTTAGTGAAATTTTGTATCGTGAATTATTTTTAAAAGAATTAGATTTACACTGAGATATGTACGTTTTGACAGTTGAAAGTTAACTTAATGGCACTTGACAATAAGACATAATTTAGGCCGGTAATTTCATAATGTGAGACAGGGTTGCGGGGAACATAATCATGCCACATCGTCCGTCGCGGTGTGGATATATCTTCCTCCCGCTCTTACAATTCAGCCGTTGGCTCGCGGCTCGCATCGCGCGCATAACGCCGCTTCGCAGCGACACGAGCAGTCGTAAGGATGGAATAATAAGTGAAGATAACACGATACACTGTCGTCGTGAAAAAAGGGATTTGTTGGTAAGTAGTTTGTTGTTTATTTTAAGGTTGTACTAGTAGTGGGTTGTAGCGTTATGGCTGGTTTCTGTGCTTGACCGACCGTCCGTGCGTACGACTGTAGCGCGTACGTAACGTTGCAGTACTACACTGACAGCAGATAAGTAAGTAGGTATGCAATTATGCATATCCATGCTACTACCATTGTGTTAAAGGTTGTACTACCATTGTGTTAAAGGTTGTACTAGTAGCGCACTGTTCACCGGTCAGTAGATCGTGGAAAACTACTAATGCGTGTCGTCAAGACTTCGTCAGTCTTGACGACACGCTATGTACCGATGGTGGCTAGAGCTATAAGGTAGCTATAAGATCATTACAATTTACAGGTGCCTAACACTATTAAACATCCGACATGGTTTTGTTTTAGGTGCCGCGTAAACTGCACAAAAAACTAAAGATGGACGTTATAGTTAAATGGCGAGATGGAACTGAAAATTGCGTCTCTGTTAAAGACTTAAAATGTCAGCGAAAAGGTGACAAAATTACTATTGGAACCGCAGTTAAAATGCTATTTAAACGAAGGTGGTATTTTGGAGTTATTGTTATGACTGAAAAAGACTATGCAGCTACATCTGAAAATCTCACAAATATCAATAATGAATCTTCTTCTGATGAATCAAACGGCGGCGATCCTTTTCATGATTCAGATGCCTCTAATGACAATGACCCTGACTATAATCCGGAACCAAAGAAAAAACGTCAATTACTATCAGTACTGAATACTTCGGTGAACTGTTTCGAGCATAGTTCAAGAGAAAATGGTGACAATTCCAAGGTGAATGAACAACATACGCGTTTAAATATTTTCGATTCAACAGAAGCTTTACCGACAGTCCAAAAAAAATTACCCTTAAATCCTAGCACAGCTTCTGTTTCAAGTAATGAAACCGTTTGTTTGGAAGATAACATTGCCGAAATTGCTTGTGATGCGACTAAAACCCTTCAAGAAAACATATGTTCTAATGTTAGGAGAGATTCTAATTCAAGCGATGCAACGATTTGTTCTTTTAGTATATTACAAGGTAATATTGAAGATTCAGTAACGTCTACCAATGCGGCACAAATCTTTGCTGTCGAAGATGAATACATAGTTCAGTTGTGTGAAGTTAACGAATGCATAGAAAATGTTTTCAGTTCATGCTTCCGATGTTCAATTTTGTTATGTTGGAATCACTTCGATAACAATATAACTTGTAATGATCATCAACAACCACGTCCCATTTCACCACTATGTGATTTAGGTTCTAATTTCCTTAATAGATTGATGCCAGAAGATTTTACAGTTGAAGGTTCACCAAGAGAAATTGTCATTCAGAAGAAAGAAAAGATATCTAAAAAGGAGTTGAATAAAAGAAATAAAGATTTGGGAAAGGAATATACTACGCAAATAACAAATAAAATTATACCTGAACGACAACTTGGACCAGTATGTAATGTAGAAAACTGCAAGAGAATCAATCGTGAATGTGGTGTTTTCGATGAAAATTCTCGTAAAACATTGTTTGATGCTTTCTGGGCTTTAGGAAGTCTACAATCTCAAAGAGAATTCATTGCACGACACATTGAAAAGATGAACACAAAACAAAAAACAGCAGGACCTGAATCTAAAAGAAAGAATTCTATAATGTACTATTTACATAATGATGGCGAGAGGAAGAAAGTTTGTAGAACTTTTTTTTTGAATACTTTGGCGGTTGGAGAGAGAACAGTTAAAACAGCTATAGACAAGTTGTTGCCCACTGGGATACAGGAGAAAGACAGACGTGGAGGACGCAAAATAGCGAATATACAAAAAGATGATCGTGCCAAAGCTCTAGTTGAAGAACACTTAAAGCGCTTCCCAAGAGTAGAGTCTCATTACTGTCGAGCCAATTCTACTCGTGAATATTTGCACCCAGATTTAACCATTAGGAAAATGCATCAAATGCTTGTCGAAGACTTGCAGGAAGACCCGAAACCCAGCCTTTCTCTTTACAGAAAACTATTTAAATGTAAAAATCTATCTTTTCATCGTCCTAAGAAAGACCAGTGCAGTTTATGCTCAACATATCGTGAGGGAACTGACGACATCAAAGCCAATTTGCACGAAACATATACCACCCATATACTACAAAAGCAATCATTCCGTGCAAAACGATCAGAACGAAAAAAAGAAGCTCAAAAAGATGCATTAACAATAGCTTGTGCTACTTTTGATCTCCAGCAGGTTATTAACTTACCCATTAGTAATGAAAGCGCTGTGTTTTACAAGAGAAGGTTATCGGTGTATAATTTCACCATTTACGAGATGGTATCACATGATTGTTTCTGCTATACGTGGCATGAAGGACAAAGTAAGAGAGGGGCTTCAGAAATTTCTACTGCTTTATACCTTTTCCTTAAAAGTGTGGACGAAAAAGGAATTCAGAAAGTCTATTTATTTGCCGATGGCTGCAGCGGCCAAAATAAAAATTCAATTGTAGCAGCTACCCTTCTTTACGTTATAAACAATTCCCTTTCTATTCAAGAAATTGTTTTAAGCATCTCTGTCCCATGCCATGGCCAAAATGAGGGCGACTCTGCTCATAGTGCCATTGACTACGCAATTAAAAAAAGTGGTGACATTTTCCTTCCTTCTCAGTTAATTCCCATTATAAAATTGGCACGAAGACGACAACCGTATATAGTAACAGCTCTAAGCTACTCGGACTTTTTAGATTTTAAGGCACTCTCACAAAATTTGCGGCTACTTTCTGTTCGAAAAGATGACACTGGTGAAATGGTAGATTGGAGACAAATGATGGAATTATCTTTTATGAAGACTGATCCCAACAAATTTTTTTTCAAAACTGATCACACTGCTGTAAATTCTCGTTCATTGACATTAAGAAGGCAAGTTTCTGGAGAATTGCACTCACAAATTTTACCACTCAATGTTACACAACCAAAGATTTCTCAAGAAAAGTACAACGATCTAATGGCTTTGACTGCGGGTGACACACCAGTCATAAGGTTACCCGAATTCGTTTCGTTTTATCGTTCACTGCATCATTAAGATAGTACTTATAATTCAAACTGCAAACCACCTGTTTTCTAAAAGTAATTACAATTTACTGTTAAGATTTGATAAAAAGACTGATTTTAAAATGGATACTCAATTACTTGCTTCATGTGATCTCACAGTATGACTGAATGAATAGGTTTATAAATTGTTATTTAATTGTTTTTTTATTCTGTTTGCTAATAATTTGATTATACTTTTATGTTGTTTTTTTAAACATTATTCTGTCTTTTTAAATTGTGATTCTTAAAAAATAATATTAAGATTTTTAAAAACGTGTTAGGTTCCTCTTATGTTAAACTCTTTTCTTAATATAAATTTAAAAGCTTAATGTTTTGCTTGTTTTATTTCCAAACTTAATCCAAACCGTAAAGTCGTAAGTAGAAAAAAACTGTTCAGATTGATAAATAAAGTTTTCACAAAGTGTCCTATCTGTTTTGATAATTAAAAATAAATACTAATATTGAAAATAAATAAGTAGCTATATCGTAAAATTGAAGTACAATAAATACTCTTTACGAATAAATATAATTAAATATTCAGAATTGCCGATAGATTATACTTTTATCATAGTTAGAAATGTCGTAACCGCAAAACGCTTTTCCTGAACAAATGACAATACGGAGATAGGACAGTTAGTCATGCGAGCGACGATGTCACCTAGCACACGCCAATATACCAACAACAAAAAAGTAAAAAGAACTTAATACCCGAATGAAAGCCTCCAGACCTAAAGGGCGTGTCCGTTTACACATAGCAATTAAAGCTGTAACTCGGAAATCACAAATGATAAACTAGCGAACTAGCTAACAATCGAAGTAAAATAAATAAACAGTTAATTACTAATAACAACAACAAAAACCATGGTCAGCAAGACGACCAGTCACCACAAGCAGCACTCGTTCACGAGCATAACGCAAAGATCAGCCATTACCCCCCTCGCCATATTTGAGGGAAGGAGGCAACCCGACCCCCGACGCTACCGCAAGCAGTGACATCTGAGGGAGCATGACGAACTTGCTGCCGGTTGCTCAGACAAGATTAGTATGATCAATTTTCGAGGTCGCTAGCTGACCATATATTACAATACATCTCATAAAGATAAAAAATAAAAACTGTGTAAAGAGAGTAGAGTATATTTATGATGTTTGAAAAAAAAAGAAATTTTTGACTGCCTTTTGTCAGGGTCGGCTTCAAGTAGAGCCGGATGAATTCAAATTCAAAAGTAATTTATTCAAACTAGGCTGAGAATCAGCACTTTTCGAACGTCAAAGTTACATAAGACAGTCCCCCAAACCGCCCACCCTTCACCACTTCCTAGTGCTTTAGCTGGGAAGAAGAAGTGGCGCAACAAACTCCCCAGCAGCACAGAGAAAAAATAGTATGCAAAATAATTTACATTACGCAACACAAAACATAATTTAAATTATAGATTAATACCCATATGTCAGCTAGCACACGCCAATATACCAATGCAGCTGAATACCAATATTTTAAATGGAGCGACTGCATATCTGACCTCCACAACACTGTGACTGGACCGTAACACAATACTTTATTTATTTATTTACTATCACCACTTACATTTGTTTTTAAGGTCGGAACAAAATACAACAATGTAGTCACAATTTCCACACTCAGAGACGTTACCCAAAAACCGATTAAACACCACCACCAACAAAAATGAAGTCTTTTTAAACTGTCCTATTTTGACTGACAGGGTCCAAATTTATATCTGTCGATTAACATGGATTATCAATTAACAAGTCTCAAGTAACGAGTTCTAGTACTGACACTAGTTATATAGAGGATAATATGTTAAGTGTCACCGTCTGGAATTCCGCTAATGAACATGTAAAGATATCCACTTGCAGAGAGACTGAGAGATCTTTATTGCCCGCCCCACTGGTGCAAACTTTAACAAGTTTGTACGGGCCACCGGGACTTTAAACACCCTCTCTCTCGGCCCTTGCCACAGCCTACTGTTTGGAACGAGCAATCCCAAAGATTATAATATTTGAGGATTATTCAGCATACCACGAAAAACCATAAAACCATATTTAACCAGTGCCAAATGCCAATAACCAATACCACTTGGTAAGACAGGTTGTCAGATTTTTGGGCTTCTGACTACCCGTAATGACTGCCAAAGATCTACAAACGACAGCCGGGACCAACGTGCTTTCCGAGGCATAGAGGGGTTTTGATATGTTATGGATGGTCACCCATCCACGAACCGACCGCGGCAAGCATAGCCTAACCTTCGATCGACTCGTACGGCTGTTATCATTTAGCCACAAGCCCCCCATTCCCGACTCGCGCACTCGCACAAAGTTCTAAATTCGAAGTGCTTTTAGAAATTTGTACCGAAACAATGTGCCAATCTTATTCCTTATTGCAAGCGAAGCTTTAGACGTTAAACCCTCATCTAATTTCCAATTCTATAAAATATTTATTAAGCTTAATTATATAATCATGAAACCTGTTCCCTTACGCATTAGAGTAGTTAAGAAAATCATTGCGTGTTACTAGTTACTGTAGCGTGTATGAGTATTTTTGGCAGTGGTGAAATTATATTAGAACATATAGGCAACAATTATAGGACTAAGGAAACAGGAAAGGTCGAAAAAATTCTTAATTAAATACTTTTCCTCAATATTACGAAGAAACAAATATCTTACTGTCCTCGGTTTCCTCAATATTAAAAGAAAGAAGAAAGAAAGAAAGAAAGAAAAAAAGGTTTATTTGTCACAGAGACACGTGCATACAAATAACAAAAATATAAAGAACATAAATATTTGGCAGCTGCACGTCATGACTGTGACAAGAAGGCTTCCACTCAGCATAATTCTGTGCTATGAGCGACCCACAGCACAGCGCTGATTTTCAGTGGTCACCCGAAAAATACGTACGGACATCAAGTCAGTAACTAGATATTAACGAAATAAGAAAAATTCCAGTGTGTAAATAAATACTGATTCAATCAGTGTTCTGTCTCGCTCCCACCCTCACCGTCGCGTCGCCTGCGCGCGCGCTTGCTATTTAAAAAGTACAGCAGTTGCATTTCACTATTGCGTCTATGAGCGTGATGACGTACTGTGCTGTCTGTGAGCCATCGAGCGTTGTCGCGCGCGGCAAAGGTTTTTATTACACGGCTGCCCAAAAAGGAGTGTACTAGGTTGCTTCGTATACAACTCGCTAGAGGTAAGGCGAGCTTGCGATCAGCTCACAATAGCCTGTAAGACGCAACGTGGCGCTATTGACGCTCCTGATCTTCTTGATGTGCTGGCGCGCTTCTATGTCCCAGACAATTACTGCCGAGGCAGAAGGCACAAGCTGTTTGCCGTGCGTCCACGTCGTACTGTTGCACATGCTAAGTTGCCAATTCCTCGCGCTCTGGCCGCGCTTAATGATCTCTTGGATTCTAACTCAACAGACGACCTGTTTGCGGATGGATGAAGGAAGATTTTTTTGGTATGTCAGAAGTACTGTGAGAGGAATCTATGAAAGTGTTGTTAACCTTCTTTTATTTATGTTTTTATTTTTTATATTTTATAATTGCCTCTTTTATTTTTATAATTTTTGTTACTGTAATTGGTTGTAACACAACCGTTGTTTGCTAAATAAATGTATGTATGTGAGTTTTTTTGTTCCACCATAACTTTTAAATGTCTGAACAGATTTAGATGTATGGGCTGTCGTTAGAATTCGGCCCCCCGACAGCAGTAAGAATATTTTATTTATCTTTTTAGTCAGCGAGTAAATGAGTGACCTTTCGCTTTTTATAAACAGATGAACTAATACAACTTGTTTTTTACTTTTTAGTTCGTGTTTTGACAGGGCAGTCGTGTTTTTTAATATTTTGTGCTGTCCTATTTACGAACTACATGACACCACACGCCTTTTTAAAATATCTGCCAGTCATCAAAGTGGTAGCAGAGCTGACTGCCCTCATGTCCATGAGATGGTTATGGTTAGCCTTCTAACTGGCTGCGACTGGATACTAGTATTTCTTCATAGCGTGCCTGCCTATTTGACCTCCACATCCCGGTTACTGGGTAACACAATACCCCTTGGTAAGACTGGTTGTCAGACTTTCGGGCTTCTGACTACCCGTAACGACGTTCAAAGATCTACAAATGACAGCCGGGACCAACGGCTTAACGTGCTTATGTGCCATGCTGAGCGATGGCCGTTTTGCGTGGATGTGACGCATATTTTCCCTAAACTTGTTTCCATTTTTTAATTTTGTGTTCTTTTTTTGCGTCATGTTTACCGCAAATAAACGTATTTTCTTTCTGTTTCTTTTTTTTTCTTTTCTTTGCGAGGCACGGTGGGGTTTCGATATGTGTAATGGATACCATGTACAAACCGACCTTGGCAAGTGTAGCTTAAACTTCTATCGACCCGTGCGGCTGTTATCATATAGACACGAACCTTAAACAAAAAAAAAACCGGCCAAGTACAGTCACGGACTTTAATTGATGAGCCACTTTCAAACTTTCCAATTTTGCAGTTTTGTACATTCACGAGATTACACGATTAAATACGAACTCAAACCGCAAGCTGGTCAACAAGATGACAAATGACTAATAATCGGAAATTTAACATTCTTATCCATAAGATAGAGGGTTGCTTAATAAGTTGTCAATGATAAAACAATACAATGTTGCATACGTTTATCCAGTCTATATGATATTGACCTCCTTAGGATTAGAACTCTTTAAATACTCGTTATTTCTGAAAAACTATCCGAAGATAGTGAAAACAGTTGAAAACTTGAAATGCCGATGTCAGAGACGGTAATTTCGAATTTTGGTGAATCGTAGCCCTAGTTAATTACGCGATATTGCCAGCTGCAATTCTCCCGAAATTCGCCATAGAATTGTAACAATGCATTAGCAGGGTCGGTGTGCCACAATTATCATAATTGTCATGAACATCATCTTGGACGCTACGCGTTCGGATAAAATCGTGGGTCCGAGATTTTCCGATGTTGAAATGACCAATCATAATTTCTCCGTACGCTAACGTTACTATCGCTACGCTAAAACAATTGTCGCTAGGCTAGGTTGCTAGACCTGCAATTGGTCGACTTTGGGTAGTCACTCTGCTGTCAAGTTTGTAGTTCCGGCTCTCAGGTGGTTAGTCAACCGTTAATATTGCATGAAATTGATTCTTCTTTATTACGAAGACGTATGACTCTCCGTGTCTGGATGTACGAGTATAACCGACTAAAACCGATTTGCATTATACGGCTAAAATACGAACAGGCAAGTGGCTCATCAATTAAAGTCCGTGACTGTACATGTGTCTGACATGTACAGTCACGGACTTTAATTGATGAGCCGAGAGCCGAGAGCATGAAACGCACAATGAAGGGTTCCGTAATTGGGATGAATTTATCCCAAGAACAAACTTAAGTTAGTAGTTGAGATACATCGATATACGTCAATGTATTTCCAACTGCAAATCTAAGCTTGTCATAGCAAAAAAAAATTGTTATGTGATAAAAGTACAAATTAAAAAAATTCGAACTTTTGCCTTTACTAGTGCTGTGAGACCTTGCTTCCTGCCAAATTTCATGATTCTAAGTCAACGGGAAGTATCCTGTAGGTTTTGATTTATTTGCGAGTCTCAAAATATGTCGCATAAATGGCCGTATTTTTATTGTGTTGACTTAGAAGCTTAATTTTTTTAGAACTCCAAGGGAATATAGATTTACGTATTTTATATTAATTTCAACTTGATACCTCCACGCGTTCCTGAGAAAATTGGTCTTGACAGACTGACGGACGGACAACGAAGTGATCTTTTATAGGTTTTTTATTTTGAAGTACGGAACCCTAAAAAGCACCTATGAAGTACAAAGTTTTAATTAAAAAAAGCACTTCTAAGGACAATCAGAGGTTAAAAATTTGTGACCCTTACGCATCCTACCACTTAAGCCCCTTAGCACTGTGGTCCCTTTCGTGGGTCGAAAGGGACCCACACAATATACCCTTCACGCGTCCAGCGGCACAAGAATAACCCTTACAAATTGTTCGCACTTGACCCCTTGTATTATTAAAAATAATGTCGTGGCTTTTTAAATATTAAAACGAATTTTTTGGTGTTATGGACAGTTTAGAAATATATATTATTTGTATTAAAGAAAAATTTGATCCATGTTGGATTAGTCGGTTTAGCCTTTTCCCAACTATGTTGGGGTCTGCTTTCAGTGTAAACGGATTCAGCTGAATACCAGTATTGTACATGGAGTGACTGAGTATCTGACCTCCACAACCCGGTTACTGGGTAAAACGATATCCTTTGGTATGTATGGTTGTCAGACTTTTAGGCTTCTGTCTAAGGATCTACGAATGACAACAGGGACCTGCTTAACGTGCTTTCCGAGTCACGGAGGGGTCTCGATATGAAATGGATGGTCACCCATCCGCGGACCGACCTCGGCAAGCGTAGCTTAAGGTAAGCGTAGCGTGCGGCTGTTATTATTTAGCTACAAGCCCCTGATAGTTTACAACCATATTCTTTTGTATTTCATCAAAATTAGAACATGTGGATTTTTAGATTTGTGAAGGAGAATTTAAAGCGACTGTCCACCGCTATGTACCATTTTAGTTGCACGAGGTAGGCCTACCTAAATTTTGCTCTCTTTCCTGTTGGATCATTCAGCTCCCTTCAAAATGGTTGAGCTGAATGGTGCTGATCCATACGTCATGTTCGTGAACTGGCGCCGTCAGTTGGCCGCCGCCATCATTTCTTAGCTGCCATGGCTTATTTTAATTAATTATTTTTTAATTGTTTTTTTATTTTTTTATTTGCTGTACTCTGGACGCTTTTAAAGTGTAGTTTTTTTTACATCGTTCTCACATTTAGTTATAAATTGAACATTTATGTTGCAACTAATATTTTTGTAACAATATAATTTAAAAGATTGTCCGTGGAGTTTCTTGCCCGTTCTTCTCCATAGGAACCTGCCTACTACGCTTTGGAATGGGCAACTAGCTTCATATTTCTGACTGACCGTCTCTTTGGCAATTCAAAATGCCTGTAAATGGTTTTGTTAAAATGAATGCTTTGAGTTTGATTACATTTATAAAGGCGCTACTCCACAGCAGCCCAAGCTTAGCCCTTTGTATCAAAATGTAAGCGGGATCGCCCACTGCGACCCACGACCACACTACGCACGAATGCGTAGCTGGGAAACAAATGAACTACGCTGCTAAACCACTCCGTGCGCATCCTACTCGTACGAAGCAGTTGACGGTCGACTTAAAGGTCTTCTCTTTGGTTTACTGCGTCATTGGTCTAGTGGTCACAATCGCTACTTCGGGCAAGAGGTCCTGGGCTCGATTCCTGGTAGGGAAAATTTGGTATTAAGTTTTTCCTAATGGAAATACCTGGAGTCTCGATTTGTGCCTCTTGCAGGGAACTTAAACCTTCAACCTACTTACTACTTTACCTTCAAATCGTGCCTTGATATACTGTTTAATTAATTATTGCATATTTGTTTATTATGTTATTAGTGATTTTACAAAAGCGCACGTCTTTCTACATTGTTCTCATATGCGTGATTTCAACATGAATGATGAATGAGTTTCGTGCCCGTTCTTCTCCATAGGTACCTACTACGCTTTGGAATGGGCAACTAGCTTCATATTTCTGACTGACCGACTTCTTGACAGTTAAAAAGTGCCTGTAAATGGTTTAATTGAAATAAATATAATAAATTAATAAATTTAATAGAGTTTAACATTATATATAATGTTAAACTCAAACTCAAAGCAACAAACAATCGTTAATAATTTAAAAATCATAACTATAGTTATGATTTTTAAATTATTAACGATTGTTTTGACATTACTAGTAATTATGACCAAATATTATTATGTACTAACACTAGTGTTTAAGATGTGTATGTAATTACTAACTAATTGGATTGTATGATTTGGAAATAACATGATTTAATTTGATTTGATAAACATAACTGGCGAAATCTGGGTGTACTTTATACTTTATACGCCTTACCCTTTGCGGAATACAGGCGTGATGTTATGTTGTAAAATAATGTTCAACATAACTTTAAATTGCGTTGATTTCTTATAACCGAGCTCAGAACACCTCTAAAATATACATGAGCTAGCCGAGATAAGCCCTGGAGAGTCGTCATGTTGTAAACGGTGGAATCTAAAACTTGTAAACTTAGATTGAACGACATTTATCATCACTATTAAAGGCTTAGTTGTAGGGATAGTTTTGATTGAGTATTGCAGCTTCACTAAATTTAGCAAGCCCTACGAAATGGAGGTTTCGTATGGTGCAGGACGTAAAAAATAGCACCGTCCCATTTGTTCCCGTGAGTGTCGTAAAAGGCAACTAAGGGAGTTACTAAAGCAGTAATGCTCGCGAAGGAGGAGGCAGAACGCGTGAGGGAGAGGCAGACTTCGCGCCCTCACGCCCCTAGCCGCCGCAGGAGACGCCCTGGGCGTCGGGAATCGCAGGCCGATTCCCGGCCACCGTAGGCGCGGGCTTGCGGACGGTGAGCAATGGGTAGCTCGCCGTCCTATAAGGACCAGGCCCGGTTCGACGGCGCGTTGTGTTCCACGCGCGCCTCAAAGAGATGTCAGCAAGTGAAGGGGTCCGATAGGACCGATGCTTGCCGGGGTTGCGGGAAAGTCCGAAAGGGATACCGTGGCCCCTGGCAACGTACAGGCAACGGAAGGAACACGTGGGTTTTAGTCAGTAAGAGTCTGACACGCCCTCCCGCTCCACCCAGAGCGGGAGAAGTTATTTGATAATTTCCCACCCAAAAAAAAAAAAAAAAAAGGGAGTTACTAAAGAATGGGCAGCAGGATACTCTATGCATTTTAACGCCATACTGTGATCGCCAACCCGCCTGCCAAGCGTGGGGATTATGGCAACCTCTTTCCCCCAAAATTGACAAGCACTATAAAAAAACGGCCCGTAGTACCCGGCGGCTCGCCTACCCTTGGCAATGGTAGCGGTCAAGGCTATGGTGAGGCAAGGGGAGCAACGTAGCGTTGGAAGGCCCCCCACAAGGTGGACCGATGACCTGGTGAAGGCCGCAGGAATCCACTGGATGCGAGAAGAACACAACTGGTCGAAGTGGCGCTGCTTGGGGTAGGCCTATGTCCAGCAGTGGAAGTCTTTCGGCTGAAATGATGATGATGATGATGAAATGGAGACTGAACTTTACAAGATGTGGTGACAGCAGGCATAGTCAAGTCCTTGTTTTTTTCAGTAGAGAAATCCTCATGGATACCCTCCGTCCGGGTAGAACAGAGGGTTATGTCGAACTCCTATCCTACGATTTCTTCCACTACCCTGAATCGGGCGCTCGTGAGATACTCGTACATTTGCGCGCAGCCCCGACTGGAGATATAGTCAAGTCAACTAAATGGTTGTTGAATGACGGATTAGGTACTGTTGGCAAACCAGCTACACCAATTATACAGATAGCCATCGTAAGAATTGGTTGCCATGAGCATAGAACAGCGAAGCATGGCATAGAAGGGAGGAATTGGGAAAGTTAAGGACCACTCGATACGTATACTCTCAGACAGCATGGCTGTTCTGTAAGCGCTGAACAGTCACACTGTGGACTCTGGGCTGATATACGAGTGCCACCAGTGCCTTAACCAGGTGGATGGCCTCAATAATATAACCATTCAATGGATCAAAAGACACAGCGGTTCGCTGGGTAACGATGCAGCCGACAGACTTGCCTGAAGGGGGTCGAGCTAACACCAGTGGGACCCGAACCCATCGTGCCACTCCCCTTCGGTTACCTACGCACTCTGGTAAGGAAATGAACTAGGGATTAGCATCACAAACTATGGTCGGACCAAGGTGAGTGCAGGCAGGCTAAGGAGGCACTCCCTTCAATCGATGGCCACCTCACGAAACAGGTTTTCCGATAAACTAAACAACAGCTGCGTACGGTTACAGCAGGTATAACTGGCCATGGGTCATTTATTAAACACCTCTTTGTCAATGGAGTCACAGACAGTCCGCTCTGCAGGGCCTGCATGGAGGATGACGAGACAGCAGCTCACGTGCTGTTAAACTGCCCGGTGGTCGCCACTTACAGGGCAAAGTAATTCGGTAACCCAGGTACCCTACGCGAGATTGCCGGTAACACTAAGGCGTTGCTGGCATTCTTTGAGGAGCTGGGGTGGTTCGAATAACCGATTTTTCCGACCCGTACGCAAAATACGCGCGTTGACGTGGAGTTACGGAAACCAGCCCGTATTACCTATTAGAAGGGAGGAGGCTTGTACTAGAATACTCAACCATATTTTTTTTTTCATCGTTTGTTTTCTCTATTTTTTTTTTTTAATTCTTGTTTACACCTAGTTATATGTAAATACATGCTGTAGTCTCCTGTAATTGAAGGAGCACTGCACGTAAAATAACCGTTTTTCATTGTGATTTATATTGTGTATCCTTTGTTGGAGATCCCAAATAATTAAATAAATAACCGAACAGATAACTCTTTATTATGTACATCATACAAATTGCAGATATAAATGTTGAAATTTTACAAAGGGTGGCACAATGTGCGGTATGTACTCAGCTCCGGGCAACACAAAGCTGGCGATGATTACTAACAATTGTCCCAATAATTATTGCTCCACAGAATGGTTTTAAGACCTTACTTATACAAAGACGAAGTAAGCAAAACGAGCGTTGATCACAGTGCCTGTTGCTGATGTAAATCCACTACGTTTTGGAGCCTATTTATTATAAACAAACAGGCTGGCACTTTGCGGGAAAGTCCGAAAGGGATACCGTGGCCCCTGGCAACGTAAAGGCAACGGAAGGAACACGGGTGGGTTTTAGTCAGTAAGAGTCAACCCAGAGCGGGAGAAGTTATTTTGATAATTCCCCACCAAAAAAAAAAAAAAAAAAAAACACAGTTTGTTTACATTATATAGTGCTTTATTAAACAACAACAAACTGGGCTATGGAGGTCAGATAGGCAGTCGCTCCATGTAAAGCTGCATTCGGTTAGACTGGAAGCCGACTACAATATAGTTGGAAAAAATCTAGGTAGATTAATTATGACAGACCGACTGCCTATCTGACCTCCACAACCCAGTTACTGGGTAACACGATACCACTTAGTAAGACTGGTTGTGAGACTTTCAGGCTCCTGACGACCAGTAACGACTGTCATAGACCCAAAAATGACAGCCGGGACCAGAAGCACGGACCCATCCGTGCCTCGGAAAGTATGTTCATCTTTGTATGTGATGGTCACCTATTCACGGACTGACCGCGGCAAGCGTAGCCTAACCTGAACGATCAACCCGTGCGGCTGTTATTACTTAGCCACGAGCTTACCACAGCCGCTTATAAAACATTTTAAACCATTTAACATCCCACAACAACCTGCGGTAAACCGGACGTTGCGTGGCCATAAACAGGAAAATAAAATATTTATGAGTTTAAAAATAAATCTACATCGCGTGCATGGTTTTTAAAATTAAATTATTTAAATAAAAATCTGGATTTCTTTGTTTAGTTATACTATTGTTATTATAAACTGCTTATCGTTGAAGACAAGGCAGTTTAGCAATAATTCCTTCTGCACATGTGGCTTCCCTGGTACCTCATATTAACGGCAAATTATGTAAGAGTCTATTAACTGCTCCCAATTTACCATGTTTATAATTTTTACATTCTTCCTTGACATAATCACCATATTATTTGACATTATATACCTACAATTTAATTTAAACTCTTTATTATTGGCTTTTGTGGACATGATAATTATTCAGATTTGAGAAATTTCTTGTTCCCCTGTCCCACCCCGTTGCATCGCATCGCCCGCCCGCGCTATTACTTCGTTCTGTGAAGCCAAGTCAGACGCCCAAAAACTGACACCATTCTAGTCACTAGCCACACGAAAATAAAGAAGAAGAAGTAACTTTGTGCAAAAATAATTGTGGGAAACAACTTTTATTTTTGGTGGTTGTACGCACGAAAAATTCCAACAAGTTCGGATTGTTTTCGGACGTCGGAGCTATACGTACGCCTAACTTGCTCTCAGTCTGCACGCTCCCTTAGTACTTGGAAGGTCGGCATCGTTCGTGCGTGTTCGTATGTGTTCGGACGAGTAAAATTCGAACAAAACGTGTCCAAAGTGCGCACGATCTAACGCTACCATGCGTTCACACAGCGCCGGCACTAGGGGTCTACTCCTTAAGCGAAATGCGCAGTTCGGCCGAAGTTACGGATGCTTCCGTCTCCGTCTCACTCACGGTATGTCGGTAAGTGAGACGGAGAACGGAGCGCCCATAGGGAGTAGACCACCTGGGGTAGAGCGAGAGGAGCGGTCGCTCTAGGCGCCAGATGGCGAGGGGCGCGAAAAAACCAAATGCGTAGTAGTAGTTTAGTGACTGATTATTAATTAACACCAAATATTAATTTAATTATGTAGCAGTAAGGGCTTTATTAATGTTAAAGAAGTAGCAGTATACTAGTTAGAGCTGTGTGTGAATGAAAAAATAAAAATAAAGGAAGAGCTCTTTGGGCATCAAAAAATTCGTTCGCAGCGCTGTCAGCGGGAAAAGTGCCCAAAAGTGGCTGGCAGCGTTGCCACGTTGGATGGCAATGCTGATTCCTTGACCTAAAAATTGGCCAGCCCTCTCGTGAACAGTCGACCATAATATATATATTGTAGTGTTAGAAGTAGTAAATTTATATGTCAATAATAAATGAGACATAATATAAATAAAATAAAAAATAAAAAACTTTGTTAATAGTTGCAAAAAAAAAAAAAAAAATTAGTTATATAACATGAAACTGAAGTAAAATTTACGTGAAGTGAAAGCATCGATCAAAGGGCACTGAAAGACAATCTCGCTCAACCCTGATCAAGGGTAGGGCCGGCGCTGTTCACTGTTAGCCACAAATTCGCCTCCGGGCATTGTGGACCGCTTGTTTTAGTTCAAAGTTGAACCTTCATAGCTAGAAGTTCATTTATATAACATTTTAAATGTTGTTGTAAAATTGGAAGGCTAGGCTTAGTTAGCCTGGAGGCTAGTCTCTATGTAAATCATTCATTTAGCTTTGAAGCAGACTTTTCCCAACTATGGTTGCGGTCATCTTCCAGTTATGCGAAATACCACTAAATATCATCTATACATTCCTATACAATTATAATATATAATTATACAAATAAATAAAATCGAAGTGCCTGTTTGTATGTCAAAATAACAGCTTTTTACTATGTAGTAAAATAGCCGTATGTAAGAACATACGGCTATTTGAAAGATCATATATATGCATTTGCATATGAAAGTACATACGGTATTTAAAAAAATGTTATAATTTTTTTTACGGAAATTCATGATTTTTGACGCTGTAATTATCAACAGCAGTAAGATATTTTAATTATTTGATTATTAATAACGATTCTCTTTCTTGTAAGTTGGAGTTATACATTATTTTAGTGTAATTTGTTGAATTGACACGGAATATATAGTACTTAATTTTATTTATTGTAATTTTGTCTTATATTGAGAAACGAAAACTAATGAAACGTATTCATTGTAGATAGAATTTTTATAATTATCATATTAGTTTATTTGATAAAATTGTGTTTATTTGGAATATAATGGACGCTGAATCAAGAAATTTACTGATTTTCTTTACGATTTTTTCCGAAAAAACTCATGGAATTTCAAGAAATTCTAGAACTCTAATAAACAAATAAAACATTACACTTATATTTCAGTAATTTTAGCTTTTTTTAGAATTAAATGAAAAAATGTGAAGTTGAGCGTCAAAGTTCCATCGCGGACGGTTTTTCTTGTAAGCTGAGTAAAATATTTATAGTAAATTACACGAAAAGAAAAAAAATGAATGTAACTCCAACTTACAAGAAAGAGAATGGCACTATCGTTACTCATAATAAAATAATTAAAATATCTTACTGATATCTGCTGATAATTACACCGTCAAAAAATATGAATTTGCGTAAAAAAAATAATAGAACTCTTCAACAGAAAAACATTTTTTAACATTTTTGTGTCTGTCTGTCTGTTTGTTTCGCCTAATCTCCGAAACGGCTGGATCGATTTTGACGGGACTTTCACTGGCAGATAGCTGATGTTATAAGGAGTAGCTTTTATTTTAGAAAAAGGATAAGGATCCACGCGGGGGAAGCCGCGGGCGGCGTTTAGTGTTTTATATGGAGCGACTATAATCTAACACAGTCCATTTGCCTTTGATTTTAATGAAATTGCTTGGCAAACTATCAAGCGACTCATCTCACGGTAAGTGTATAATCTATATCAGTAGGTAAGTATTGGGGGGTTCGGATCAAAGGAGATCCGACTCCCCCCAATACTTACTCTATTCGAATAGATGAATGCATTCAAGATTCTCTATTCGAAATGACGACTGTATTAAATTTCTCTATTCAAGATCTCTACTCGAAATGATGAATGTATTCTAGTGACTTACTCTATTCGAATAGATGAATGCAGATCTTTCTATTCAATAATCTCTATTCGAAATGATCTTTCTATTCAATAATGAAATGATCAATCAATATTTTTATAATTAACTCTCTACTCATTCAAATAAAGGTTAGTATTATTGAAATTAATCTATAAAAATTGATGTTGGGCTATGGCTTACTTTTGAATACTACTCATTTAAAAAAATCAGTACTTAAGTATATAATTAAGATGGAAACTTCTCATTGTAATGGTGTGGGTCGAATGCTGCCATACAGATACCCGTATTAATTACAAAATCTCTTCCTTTCACAGCGTTCAAATAAAAACATTGAGGGTAATGTATAGCATGTTGCATCCAAGGATCGTCATAAATCTCCCAATCTTCTATAACCCCTCCACATGAGAAACATGCCACTTTGTCATTTATACTATTTCCACAATAAAAGAATCCAGCGTCAGCCATTTCCATCACTAATCTTTTTTTGAATTAATCGTCCCCCAGTAATAATTGAATGAAAATTCTCGCATTTTATACGTGTTATACATGTCATATCGAGGTTTGTATTCATTTTGAGACATGTTCTATTTACTTACTTCTTAGTTCTTAATACAGGAAATTATAAAAGTATAATGACATCGCTCCGCTATCGCCCACATCTTATAATGATTGTACAGGATAATGATTGGGAGGGGATAGAAAACTCGAAAATACGTCTTAACTTATTATAGAAATTAAACAAGAAAATATTTATTTAAAAATTTTATTATCAAAGCACCATTTATTTAAACACAAAACATTCTTCAAAGCATACAGAGTCATGATAAATACAGTTAAACAAATCTTGAGAATATTTATATTGATCGTATAAACTTATCAAACTAGAACAACCTTTATCTTCTAAATTGAATATATTACAATTACTATTTTCTAAAATATGCTTTAACCACAACACTTTTTCTGAACCTTTAACGTAGATACATTTATCTCTTAAAATATCTATAACCAAATTCTGATAATTAGAATAGGGTACAAATCCTTCGCACCAATATATCTTTCTGTTACGTTCAATCCAATTAACTTGTATTTTTTCTTGTTTCGTTAATTTTTCAAATGGAAATGGTGGCTTAATTAAAAACACTTGTAATGTTTGATTATACAATATAGCGATTTCTTTTATTATAAATTCATTTGTTTCTGTTTTAAAGCCTTGAATATCCACAATAGCAATCATGATAACCTGCGCACAATGTTGCTGAGAGGTTTGTATTCCACAAGTCGATCGTTTATAATCAAACAATATGCAGTCGTATCTGGTATTGCTGTAGAACATTCAATTTCCAACCTCACGTCCACTGGACCTGTTTTAAGGCTATCGTTTTGTCTTGAGCAGTCTAATATAAAGAGAGGGGCTTTTTCTTTGAACTCCTTTAGGCCAAGCAACGGGTCTACTGGGCGGTTGTAATACGACTGACGAAATTTCACAAACATTTCGTATAATATACTATATTTGTTTTCAGAAAACTTTAAACCTAAAGGTTCATATGGATAATATTGTGAATTTAAAAAGAGCGTAACGTTTGTTACTTCACAATGATCGAATACTGAACTGTCTTTAGTTTTATTATTTTTTCGATTAGTTTGTAAACAAAATATTACATATCTGGGTTTTTCCAATTGTGAAGCAGTTTTAACTGACCAAGAATGCTTTGTGGTTTTAGGTAGTAACGGATACTCATATAAATCCCAATTTCTAAACGCCATCTGAATAGGTTTATCTCTTTCTAAATGTTTTAAAAGTATCAGTCGTTCTCGGTCTGATACTTTTATGTGTGGCACCTTCCACTGAACTCTTTGTATGTCTATTTCAAAATGAACAATATCATCAGTAAGGATAACGCTATTTAAGTTAGTGTTACTTCTGTTCAATATAAGTTCATGTTTACAATTTATCACTATTTTATTGTAATCCTCTGCAAACCCTAAAACCTTATTTAATGGTATCGCAGCACTAAAATGCCCATCACTTTGAAATCCTTCTAAACTCCAACCCCATAGGGCAGCAACTTTATTTTCTGCTTCATTTAATGAGATGTATGATTTTATTGTGGACGTTATTCCCGAGTTTTTTATGCGGTCTATTTCAATACCATTTATTTCGTACCTGATGTCTTGAAACAAAGACAGAACAGGGTTATTAGTGAACGTAACAGTTTTCTTGATCGGATTCCCATCTTTACCGATGAGCTTTGCTTGTCCTTCGACATAAATTGAACTGGCTGATGGTAGTACGTATATGTCTTGTTGGTGTATGGGAATTCTGATTTCATCGTTTTCTCTAAAGCTGTTATTGTAGGGATTGTATGAATGGACTTCATAACTTTCGATCGAAGTGTCAAAGTGCGGTAATTCAGTAATCTGTAGTATATTCATACTTGAAACCCCAAGGCTTTCAGAAAATCTTTATTTGCTTTAGTCAATTTCTTAACTTTGTTCTTACGTCTTTGCACCTTAGCAATTGCAGAAGAACTAAGACGTTTTTCATTTGCTTGGGTGTTTTTATAATATACGATCATTTTGTTTTTCTTAAATGGAGACGTAACTGAACTTGTTCCTCTCCGAAGTTAATACACTGACCAAATTGATCAACAATCTTAACAGATATGGATGAAATTATATTTTTGTTTACTGGAAAGTAAATGACATTTTGGGGTATTTCCATGCACTGATGACCTGGAGTAGTATCAGACACAAATTCATGAATAAAATGCGATGGTAATCCGTTGCAGTACGAACCGTGAACAAGATCACATTCGATTCTGATTACAGACAGACCTCTGTTAATAACGGGAATATTTGGTTTTGATTTTAATACTGAAAAGTATAGTAAACCACACTCGTATTGATCAGATAAATGTAGTGGTGGTTGAAAGTATGTAACCAATTCCGATTTATTTCCAGAGATGGTAACCGTCGTAGACATGCTTGTATACTGAACGCTTTTGTAAGATTCAGTTTATTTTATTCTTTCACTATACCAAAAATTCTTCAAAAAGTTTAAACAAAGATGTCCGCAATTGAAAGGATGATCACGCTGAATATTATCATAATTATAGTGAACTTCAGAACCCACGTATTTTATAAATTCCTTTGGAGGCTTAAGATTTCCATAACTGTCAAAATACTCAACATAATCATTGTATTTTACATAGGCTACCCAATGAGAACCAGGATTTTTAGAGCTATCCAAATTAATAACTCCACATTCTTTTTTAAAAGGGTATTTAGGGAGCTCATCTCTCATAAAGACACCTCTAAAATAGGGAATATTATTTCCATACTTCAAAATGTCCAAATTACTCAAGGCTCGTTTAGGTAGCCGATATCTTAGTTTTTTTCTTTTGATATGAAAATTCCCAGCCCATCTTTATGTGGTTTAAGGTGTAGTCCTTTTCCGATACAGAGAGCCTCCATCTTTTCATTGTGCCTCTTCGATTCAGCATACAACTTTTTTGCCATCTTGAATTCATTTATGGTCTTAGCAATACCAGCTGCACCACCTGCTAGGGCGCCTGCCGCAGATAAACCCGCAAAAATAGGAATCAAAGGTAATACTCCCCCAGATTTTGGTATAGGAATAACACGAGGAAGTTTAATGGATGAATCATTAGCTAATTCTCTGGTAGCGGCCATAGCTAATTCTATCGCCACTTTTTTGCATTTAGGTTTTAATTTTTTTATATGTTTTTTTGTTTTGTTAATTACATTTTTAAATTTATTTTTCAACCCTTTTCCAGATGTCATTTTTGGAGAACACTTTTTGCTACCTTTTTTTAGGCCAGAACCAGTTTTAATTTTTGTTGACATAGCACTGCTTACTAATCGTGCTGCCAGTTTTTCCCCTACACTCGCATCCAGGGCAACTGCTCGCTTTTTTGCCATATTTAACAAAAGTAAATCTGCTTTGTGGCGATCCTTTAAGTTTGAAGACTTGTGATAGGCAATGTCGTGTTCTTTGCAATATTCATCTAATTTATTAATGCCTTTATCTCCGCGTGTAAGCCTTTTAATTAATTTAGTGCCAGGTCCACAATAATTGTATCCTGGTAAATGTAATTCAAATGGTAAATTATTTATAAGCCAATTGAGAAGACTGCTCTCTCCAATACCCTCCATAAGACTGATGCATCATGAGTTGAACACTTAATAAATATTCGATTTGTCAATCCAACTGTTTTCAGAAGAAGGCAAACCTAACCATTTTACAAAAACTCTATTTCCTTTACTTCTAAGAACTTTCTCGACTAGATATAAATTAGGATGTTTTGTCTTTTGTAGTTCTTGTACATAAAATGCACCTAAAATGGGTTGGCCTCTGATTGCATCTTCAATTAAGTAGGTGATAGGAGTTGTATATTGTACTTTTCGAATTTTAAATATTTCTGTCGACCAGTTAGGGGTATATCCTTTTTCAAACGTTCCTTTGTACTTACTGATACGTACATAATCACCTACTTTAAACTTGCTTTTTATACTATCGGTTTTTACCATCCTGAAATATCTCTCCAATATGCGTTTTTTATTAAAATTACCCACGTTTGCTGGAATTTCATCAATTGTCCGATGATAGGTGTGATTATATTTATAAATAACATTATCAAGAGTATTATCTATCCAGTTATAGTTACCTATTAAACTAAATTCCTTATACAGTTTAGACTTAAATGTTCTGATAAATCGCTCGACTATTGATGCCTTCTTTGTTGAGAAGGTTGAATAATGGTTTATATAATAAGATTTCATAAGTTTTTGAAACTTATTATTATAAAATTCTGTTCCATTGTCAGTTTGCAGATTTTTGGGAACACGTCCTTTATGCAACAAAATCTTAAAAGAGTTGCATACATCATCTTTGGTTTTATTTTTCAAAGGATAGGCCCAAGCGTATTTCGAAAATGTATCAATGACAGCGAGAATAAATCGGTAATTTTTATTTTCTTTAGAAATAGATTGCATATCAATTAAGTCTGCCTGCCAAAGATCATCTATATCTTTTATAATAACGTGTCTTCGTGGAAAGTTTACCCTTGCATTTTTATGAATTTCGTTCACCACATCGGCTTTACTCATATTTAGAATTCAGCATATATGTATTTGTCTTGAATCCAGCGATGATACT
Organism: Xanthia icteritia; assembly: GCA_949128155.2. Classification (NCBI taxonomy): domain Eukaryota; kingdom Metazoa; phylum Arthropoda; class Insecta; order Lepidoptera; family Noctuidae; genus Xanthia; species Xanthia icteritia. The sequence continues at coordinate 2,948,900 of OY855862.1, read as the reverse complement.
AAATGAAAATTAATGTTATTACTACTATTTATTCTTTAATTATGTCAGCTTCTTTTAATTCTTCAATTATCGATAAAATTTCATTATCATGGTTTGTATTGCCAGCATCTCTTGAAGCAATTAATAGTTTCAGTCTCTCAACCAATTCGTTAGGGTCGTCCCAATATACCAGGTCAGTATTATTTTTGTATTTTTTTAACTTTGGCAAGTTTCCTCCAAGTTTAGTGAGAATATTATCGTTTGACGATTCGGTAAACAATGGTTTGATTATTTCACGATATTTTATTCCTTTATCACCTTTTATTTGACCTTTAGGATCGAAATCTCTCTTATGAGCATTTGTATAATGCAATATATCCTTGTAGACAAGTTTATCTTTGCCGGATATTAATTTTAAATCAGGCTTTTTTCGAAGTAAAAGTTCTTTCAGGCCTGGAGTTAAATTGTAGGATTTATCACCGATTTTAATCAAAATGACATTATCGTTATCCAAACTGTCAATTTTAGAAAATGATACTACTGAATCCCCCATAAATAAAGTTTTGTTTTCACTTCTTATTCCAAACGGTACATTTATACCATCATATATATCATACATATCATGACCCTCTAATGAAATTTCTAAATCCTCTGGTAATTCCATTTTAGGAGCATTTTTAACTAATTGTGCAGAATTAAGTTTTGTTTCGTAACAGTCTTCAAACTTTGTAGATGAGCTAGTATTAAAGTCTTCCAGTTCAATATTTCCAGAATTAGCGAGTGTTGTATTTTCTAAATGTTTTATTTTTTCCATAGTTATATTCGAATCAACTAGAGTTTTAAGGGGATCTGTGACAGGCTTTAACATTTTATCAAGTGACAAGTTCATTGTATGTTCCTGGTTCTTCATTTGTTTTATTTTATTCTTTATGGAGTCTACAGACTTAATTAATTCTGTTTTAATATTTTTCGCCATGTTATATTATAACAACTGCGTTCAGCTAAAGATCTAATTATACTGAATTTGATTTTACATGTTAATGTCTTATATGTATAAAAAGTCAGTCAAATTTAAAAAAAACTATCAAAGTTCTGTCGGTACCTACCGTTATTTAATGGTGATTCTTTGTTGATAAGTAGAAAATTGTAAGGTTTACTCCAAACAGTTTGACAAAGATTTTTGAACTCTTTCCATTGTAAATCAGAACTAACATGCTCTTCATAAATATGTTTTAAATTAACATCATCTTGTTTGAATATTATAAGAAAATTAACATTGTCACGTAACAATTGCTTCGGAATTTTAGAATAGGTTTGAGATAAATAGAAACAATCGATTTGTTTATGCCTACCCATACAAAAATAATTACGGATATTAACTTGATTTTCACACGCAACATCATCAAAAATAAATACAGAATTTGCTAAAGCTTCACTCGGAGAAATTACATCTTTATCATCACTAAACTCATAGAAATTAATTTGTGGCACTCTTTTTAGTACTTCGGTCAAAAAACGATATTTTGGTTGAAAATAAGTCTTAGAGTAAAGATAAAGATTTCTGAATTTGAGTCCGTTTTCATGCAGCGGTAAACTAATCATAACATTCGTTTTGCCACAGCTTGATGGACCGCATATTATACAGCGAATGGTATTTGGCAATAAAGCGCTATGTCTGATGTGGTGAACGGAGTCACTTAATTTTATATTATTAACATTGAGGGATATGGGTTGCTTGATCAACTTCATCTTACCGATTAATGAAAAAAACGATTTAACGTGCATATATATATATATATGTATATAGTGGAGACAAAAGGTGTCACCATAATCACTTCACTTCATTGCTGTCTTTTCCATAAGTAGGTCGTTTCGTGTCGCTTTCGTTTAAGTATTCTTTAAGAACTTTGTCAAGGTAAATATACATACATATTTTAAACATACACACACACATACATACCATCACGCCTGTATTCCCAGAAGGGTTAGGCAGAGGTGTACCAATGTACACCCACAGTTCGCCGGTATTTTAAAGTAATTTTTAATTATTTTATTATTTGATCTCATTAAAAATATATAATGCATACTCTTTTTACAGCATCATGTCACAATCGTCATCCTATACTACTATTTTAGATGAAAGTGACCAACAATGTAACGTAAGTATCTAAATGACTATCGCTGTTATCAATTCACTTTATACACAGTTGACGCCTTTATAGGTATAACACAACAATTAATCTTTGTTTTTCAGAATTTGATTAAGGGCTCAGATCCAGTTATAAATCCGTTCTACTATGCACAAGATAGAGAGAGTCGGTACGCTAAAGTAGCGGCAAGTGCGTGTGAGGAGAGCCGACAGCAAAAAATAGAAGAACCAAAATTAAAGAAGAAAAAAAATAAATCAAAATCTTTTAAAAATAAATCCTTTGTCATGCGTAAAGAGTCAGGGCATGTTCGCCAACTAATAAAAATTATTATTCATGATTTGGATGGTCGTCATATGAATGAAATAGACACTGACCCTGATAGTGCAAGCGTGAATGTACAGTACTTAGTGAGAAGTGATTATGATGATGTTATGAGTGAAACTGAGCATTTAGTTGGTAAGATAGTTAAAAAGTTAAGCTCGACTTCATAATATGAATTTTGAATGTTATTTATTAGGTATGTGTATGTTTGTATTTATTTAGAGTTCATTATAATTACTGTGACAGTAAGTTGAGTATATTAAAAAAAAATATATTATAAATTGTGTTTTATTTATTACATTTATTAAAATCTAAAAGCGTTTGTGCCTGGTTGTTAGTATTGACAACCTGAACTATCTAACTGAATACAACTAAGGTTATCTTAAGTAACTTTCGACTTTTTATTTTTAAATGGGTATCTAAGTACAATAAAATAAGTGAAAGGACAGTGAGACATTAATATAAACACGTTTTTAGAAATATGATATACTTAAAGGAAATTATTTCATTACCAAATAATGCACATTAATACAATTAACTAGCGTTTATTATTCCAGACCTTTTTAGGTATTTTATTATAAAGTTTTACTTTGATAGGTTCAAAGTAAAACTACGTATTAAATAAAACAACATATAAAATAAGTACATATGTGTTTATTCACAATTTTAATAACAATATTATATAATTCTATGATAACTATCTACAATACTACTTTATAGTGACCCCATGGTAGTGTTTCAATATGGTTTGAGAGAACATATCTTTTATCATCATTCCTATTCATCACCAGTTTGCTTACTTGTTGTGAATACAGTACATGTTTTATTGAACGAATTAAATTCATTTTACATACTCTAGTTTCATTGTTAAATAATGTCTTATTGTAATGTGACATCTTTAGTCTTTTTGTCACAGAGTTTGAGATACCTTTTGCTTTATTTATCTGTATTTTAGAAGCTAGCAAACAATAAAGTTTTGCTCTTAAACCTGTAAATTCCTTAATCACGTCTCCACCCAGTTCGTCTTTAAATAATCCAGGTACTTTTGCATTTACTCGAGGAATTAAATAAGGGTTATCTAAATCAAAATCACTCGTGTCAAATTCTTTCAAATTATTTTTTATATCACAATAAATATCTTTCGTATAAATTAAATATAGCAAGCTATCGGTATCGGTGTAACAAAGTCTTACATTATTCATATATTTTTCTTTTATTTTATAGTGATACTGATATAGATGCAACTTGGCATACTCTAAAACAGTAAAGCCGATATATATTGGTTTATCAAGCATGATTTTTTCGGGCTTTAGCTGAATAGCTACAAAGTTTTCAGAAAATATAGAAACGCATTTCAAATTAGGTTTGCAAATTAGTTTTTCAGCGCCAAGTTGTTTATTGGTAGCGTTATATGTATCTCTCCATTTTGTGACTAATTTAATATCTACTTGTTTACGTTTATTCTCAATCGTTTTGCCGAAAATAGAATTATTCAGAAGTTTAAAAAAGTCCTTCTCAAATGTAGTTTTAGACGCTTGACGTAAACTAGTATTTAGATCAATGTATTTTTTTAGATATTTTTCTTGCTTGAATGTAAGAATACGATGTATTTTTCTCAGGACAAGGCCACGTCTCAAGCATTCCTTTAAATGAGTATAATGAATTACATAGTTAAATTTATCATATAAATTAGCTATAAGTTTAGGTGTCTTTCCTCCTGGGGGCTTGAATTTTTCTGGAGCGAAAGGTAAATCACTATGAAAGTCATGTATGTTATCAGGATATTCAAGATCCACCTCAAATATAAAGCCGTAGTTACTGTCATCCGACACGTTCATTATATTGAAACTATTTAGTTCCTCCTGATTCAAAAATCTAAACTCTGAAATAGGCATCTTTTTAGTCATAGCGTAACCGTACAAATTATTACAGTCAAGATATATCAAATAGCTAGAAAGTTCTAAATCATTGAAACGGTAAAATATGTTATTAGCTTTTGCATGACGTAGCGAGCATTGTGCCAGTCCACCACGTATGCCCTTTTCTAACATTTGATATATATCTAAGTCATCAATTAAGTCTAGCTCAACACGTGTGTAAAGTAACATAGCATCCCAACTCAAACTTGGTGCTGTTACGTAGTATGCAGGGTCTAATTTATAATATTTTAAACTTATGTTACGAAAATTTTCGAATACATCACACAATATTAAAACATCGCATTTCATATATAAATCAGTATACTCCCCGATAGTTTTAACATTGAATTTGTTCCACACAGTGTTTGCATGTTTATATTCTTTATCAGTAATGTGCTCCATTTTCATAGTATTATAGAAATATATTTTTTCGGGTAGTTTTGTTTCTTCATACTTGTCCCACGTGTTAATATAATCATAAGGATAAACACCTTTATTTCTGAGCAAATTAATGTTTTCATTATGGAATTCCATTGACAAATGAACAAAATCATGATCTGATAAGCTTTTACCCAAAGCATCTAAACTTGAGCTTAAAAACTGGTATGAATCTATGAACTTTATTTGAATAGGACGTTTGTCATTCTCGTTATGTATGTATTTAGTAATAGTCAAATATTTTTCTTTAGATTTAGGTATAATTTTAATATGCCCTTCATATTTTACTAACTCTTTTAGAAACAGATGAGAATCATAGCTCGACAAATTATGGAAAATTATAGGTATGAAGGGGCATACTCTAAACATTAAATTGCAATGAGCATGTGCAGGGCCTCTATACTTGCCTGTGATATGATCGTGATCACATACTTTATCATCAAATAGTAATTGATCACATATGTGACAAGTACTAGTATTGTTATATATGATTTGCTCTTCCTCTGTTAAAGGTCTCATTTGTTTTTTATTCGACAATAGTTTAGTTATTTTCTTCGCATCATCTATTAATCTATTAATAAAAACTTCTACACAATCCGGACCTCTATATGTAACAAACTTATTTTGACTTGAATCGTGTGAACAACAGATATAATATCCAAAACAGGAGGGTTGATGTTTTTTTAAATTGTACGTTTTTTCAGACATTTTTTCGTCACAATTTAACAATAGGCTTTCAAAGTCTGCGTAAATTACGTAATTGATTTTTTGTTTTCTTTCATAGTTTTTAAAACCGAGTCTAGTACTTTTTTCTGGTAAGACTGATAAAACTTTAGAACAAATATGAGATTTATATTTGGTTTCGCTGCTATAATATTGTAAACATGATTCACATAATAAAAAATTGCCTTTATGGTTTGTAATTTGTCGTCGTACTAATCGCGCCAGATTTTTAATAAGACAATAATGATGTTTTCCTTTCCTTTCTAAGTATAGCAAATTTACATGAGTGGTTTTTCTGTCATTTGTTAAATATAGAGGACCGGTCACATTTTCACCCTTATTGTCTACTCCATAAACATTTATACTTATGTTATTGTTTCTTTCAAATATTCCTATGTCTTGATATGAAACTGGAAACGACATTTCTTTGATATTTAATACAGAACTGTAGCAGTGACTGAAGACCATTGAAAGCCACTGCTTCCAAGGCCGGGGGCATGTTGTGGACTCCTACTCCATTACATCTGGGACCATCAGCGACATCTCAGGGCACAAAATGACAAGACCGCATAAAAAACTCGGGAATAACGTCCACAATAAAATCATACATCTCATTAAATGAAGCAGAAAATAAAGTTGCTGCCCTATGGGGTTGGAGTTTAGAAGGATTTCAAAGTGATGGGCATTTTAGTGCTGTGATACCATTAAATAAGGTTTTAGGGTTTGCAGAGGATTACAATAAAATAGTGATAAATTGTAAACATGAACTTATATTGAACAGAAGTAACACTAACTTAAATAGCGTTATCCTTACTGATGATATTGTTCATTTTGAAATAGACATACAAAGAGTTCAGTGGAAGGTGCCACACATAAAAGTATCAGACCGAGAACGACTGATACTTTTAAAACATTTAGAAAGAGATAAACCTATTCAGATGGCGTTTAGAAATTGGGATTTATATGAGTATCCGTTACTACCTAAAACCACAAAGCATTATTGGTCAGTTAAAACTGCTTCACAATTGGAAAAACCCAGATATGTAATATTTTGTTTACAAACTAATCGAAAATATAATAAAACTAAAGACAGTTCAGTATTCGATCATTGTGAAGTAACAAACGTTACGCTCTTTTTAAATTCACAATATTATCCATATGAACCTTTAGGTTTAAAGTTTTCTGAAAACAAATATAGTATATTATACGAAATGTTTGTGAAATTTCGTCAGTCGTATTACAACCGCCCAGTAGACCCGTTGCTTGGCCTAAAGGAGTTCAAAGAAAAAATTGGTTGCCTGTAAAGTCGGTATACGGGCGAAAGTTTTACGTGACAACGACTTTGCGTGCCTTTCACTTTTTGTGTCTGTCTCTCTCGCTCTTAGGCGGGCTAACCATGCCCGAGTGGAAGGGACGCGTGCCTCTCACTCGCTCTCATTGTGAGCGCATAACGTGAGCGGAGCGTAACGCAGTTTCTTGAAGTGTCACCCGGCAAACCAATTTATAAGACGTTGTCACGTCAAAAGCCCCTCTCTTTATATTAGACTGCTCAAGACAAAACGATAGCCTTAAAACAGGTCCAGTGAACGTGAGGTTGGAAATTGAATGTTCTACAGCAATACCAGATACGACTGCATATTGTTTGATTATAAACGATCGACTTGTGGAATACAAACCTCTCAGCAACATTGTGCGCAGGTTATCATGATTGCTATTGTGGATATTCAAGGCTTTAAAACAGAAACAAATGAATTTATAATAAAAGAAATCGCTATATTGTATAATCAAACATTACAAGTGTTTTTAATTAAGCCACCATTTCCATTTGAAAAATTAACGAAACAAGAAAAAATACAAGTTAATTGGATTGAACGTAACAGAAAGATATATTGGTGCGAAGGATTTGTACCCTATTCTAATTATCAGAATTTGGTTATAGATATTTTAAGAGATAAATGTATCTACGTTAAAGGTTCAGAAAAAGTGTTGTGGTTAAAGCATATTTTAGAAAATAGTAATTGTAATATATTCAATTTAGAAGATAAAGGTTGTTCTAGTTTGATAAGTTTATACGATCAATATAAATATTCTCAAGATTTGTTTAACTGTATTTATCATGACTCTGTATGTGCTTTGAAGAATGTTTTGTGTTTAAATAAATGGTGCTTTGATAATAAAATTTTTAAATAAATATTTTCTTGTTTAATTTCTATAATAAGTTAAGACGTATTTTCGAGTTTTCTATCCCCTCCCAATCATTATCCTGTACAATCATTATAAGATGTGGGCGATAGCGGAGCGATGTCATTATACTTTTATAATTTCCTGTATTAAGAACTAAGAAGTAAGTAAATAGAACATGTCTCAAAATGAATACAAACCTCGATATGACATGTATAACACGTATAAAATGCGAGAATTTTCATTCAATTATTACTGGGGGACGATTAATTCAAAAAAAGATTAGTGATGGAAATGGCTGACGCTGGATTCTTTTATTGTGGAAATAGTATAAATGACAAAGTGGCATGTTTCTCATGTGGAGGGGTTATAGAAGATTGGGAGATTTATGACGATCCTTGGATGCAACATGCTATACATTACCCTCAATGTTTTTATTTGAACGCTGTGAAAGGAAGAGATTTTGTAATTAATACGGGTATCTGTATGGCAGCATTCGACCCACACCATTACAATGAGAAGTTTCCATCTTAATTATATACTTAAGTACTGATTTTTTTAAATGAGTAGTATTCAAAAGTAAGCCATAGCCCAACATCAATTTTTATAGATTAATTTCAATAATACTAACCTTTATTTGAATGAGTAGAGAGTTAATTATAAAAATATTGATTGATCATTTCATTATTGAATAGAAAGATCATTTCGAATAGAGATTATTGAATAGAAAGATCTGCATTCATCTATTCGAATAGAGTAAGTCACTAGAATACATTCATCATTTCGAGTAGAGATCTTGAATAGAGAAATTTAATACAGTCGTCATTTCGAATAGAGAATCTTGAATGCATTCATCTATTCGAATAGAGTAAGTATTGGGGGGAGTCGGATCTCCTTTGATCCGAGCCCCCCAATACTTACCTACTTATATCGCCACATGCGCATTACGCATCACACTGACGTCACGCAAAATCCTGCATCGCTCAAGCAGAGTTTACCGCGCGACTAGCATATATACAACGTCCAGACATCAATCGTCGGGCAGTTGCCCACCAGACAACACTCGTTTGGTCGGAGGAACCTCCCTTTTCTATAGAAGATGACTGAACTGTACACCTCTCCTGTACCTCTACCATGAGTTGCCATCGAAAACTTACTCGCTAGCGATAGCGTATTAACACGTTCAGTGCCGGGAGCCCTCCTGGTGGGTTCACCTAGTCGCATATGAGATGCCGGGAGCCCTCGCGGAGGGCTAATTTTAAATGTAGGTTTTTCTTAGCGAATACCATGAAAATAAAATTAGATGTATATTTTCACAAGATTTATTAATACATGCATTGGTTTTAAAACCCAAGCATTTTCATTTTCAAAAAAACATTTTGTTCACGGCACAAATATTCACTAAATATTTAAAAGGTTGGAAACTACGTGTAGCGACAAGACCCCCTGAAAACACTATTTTACTTAGTTTTACAGTGTTTTATAATACGGTTTTAAACCTAATGACGTTGACCGTCCGCGATGGTTAACTTTAGCGCAAACGTAATGCCGGTGACCCTCCCGGAGGGTTCACTTCCAATATGTATGGCGGCATGGCGTATGAGCTCTATCAAAAGTGGGTGGCGTCGGAAGTGTTAACGTGGATCGAATAGATTTCGATAATGCTCGCACCATGAGTTTGACGGAGTCTTACGCAGGCGCTACGGTAAGCTCGATAGATCGTTTTGTTTCTTTCTTTCTCAGTAATATGAAAAGAGAACGGCTCATATGATCAAAACGTAGTAGTATCACTATGGTAACAAACAATGTTATTTATGACAGTCAATGTCATGAAAAAATCCGTCTAAATAGAAAGGTTGACGGTTAGTGGACTACTTATGGTATTTAGGGGTTGTTGAATTTGTATTCTTTATAATAATTATGTACGTCTATTTAATTTGTAATTTTTTTGAGGATGTGTGATTCGCGGCGTTTTTGATTTAAATTTAAAATGAACTACGTTTACAATTCAGACCACATAAATCGTGGTGACCCTGACGTGATTACCAACAAGGAGCCCAAGATCCGAAACTCTAATTGAAGCTACTACTACTGACTAAACCAGCTGTATCAAAACATGCCGAACAATAACGACCAAGGTCAAGAAGTCTCTGGTGTTTCGACGTCACAGCGCATCCCACCTATCTGGCGCGACAGGATACGACTGTGGTTCGCCCAGTTTGAAGCCATCATATCTCCACAAAAAAAGGGGGACCAAACAATGTTTGAGCTCGTTATCGGTCAACTTGAGCGACACGATCTCGACGAAATCTCAGACATCATTCTCCATCCACCGGAAAAAAAATCGTTACGACGCACCGAAGAAGCGGTTGTTCCAGGTTTATGAAGAATCCGAGCAACGAAAAGTACAGCGATTACTACCCGAAATGGAACTCGGCGACTTGAAACCATCGCAGTTGTTACGTCGCATGAAGAATCTCGCCGCCGACAACATGCTGCGTATTATGTGGACCAACCATCTACCACAATCCGTACGAGCAGTCCTCGCCGTCAGCGATAGCATCGCGAAACACTCCGATATCCACGAGCTGGCGATGATGGCAGACAAGATCCTCGAGCAGGCGCAACCACATGGTGCTATTGCTGCAGTAGCCACAAAACCTAACGCCCATGTACCTACATCGATCGAGGAGAAAATCGACATGCTCACAAAAGAAATCGCAGAACTCAAGGCAAGTCAATCAAACCATTACCATCGCAGACCATTCAGCAGATATGGTTTAAGATCACGTTCGTCAAGTGGGCCCAATCAATATCGCGCACAGCGCAGTAATACGCCCCGACGAGCCGAACAAACAGGAATCTGTTTTTACCATCGGAAGTTTGGGATACAAGCTCAACGATGCACACGCTCATGCCATTATGAAGACCCAAAGACGACCTCGGAAAACTAAAACCTGCGTTGGCTGAGGCGGCAACCGGCGCAAGAACACTATCACACCGTCTATTTATCACCGACAGGAACTCACGTCTATCGTTCTTGATCGACACCGGCGCAAACATCTGTCATACCGAAGAAAGCCGGTATGAAAGCTACACCTACAAGCTTTTGCCTATATGCGGCCAACAATACTACTATTTTGATATGTCAAAATAGGTCGGTGAGAAGACGCTCGAATTGGACCTGAAACTACGAAGACCATAACGCTGGAAGTTCGTCCGCCGACACAGCTAACGCTTCACTTACGGTTAGATGGAGCCTCAATATATATGTGTGGCACGGCGCGCAAGCACTGCGTCGACGCGACACCACACGGATTGATGGTGTACTAGACTCAACAATTCTCGACTTACCGACGTATGCTTTGATTTATTTAATTAATATATGTATGTAGGTAGTCGCTAATTATTTTGTAAATATTTTTGTATATAAATAGTTAAAGGTTAAGTTTAGCAATAAAATTCATTCGCATCTCAATCGTCTTTCACTCCGGGACTCCTTTTTTTTTTTTGTCGCTGAGAAATGCTTTATGCATTGCCGCTCGTGGGGGAAGAGACGGGGTATGTGGGACTCCTGTCGGAATGACAGTATACCCACTAAAACTCAGCGGTGTTCCCACATCGCCGTGATGGGAGGGCCATGGGAAACCGGCTCAGCCTTTACATCCACAACCCTCCCGGCACTCCGGGACTCCTACCTCAACAAAACCAAGATAGAGCGCTGTCAACCAGTGATAGAAGTGAAGCCGGTTTCGTAAACATGTGCGCACTTTGTGTGGTGTAGTTTGATTGTAGTCTCATTGTAAATGAGTGCGTGTGACCGTCTATGCATAGCGGCGATGTAGTTTTGACATGTTGTGTATTGTTCACAGCGCTCTGTCTTGGTTTTATATTTGGTCTGAGGTTTACAATAATAGAAAATTTTGTAAAGGAACTTATTTTGATTTTTTCTTGAAAGTCGTTAGTCTCCAAATTTAGCGGCCACTAACATATTCCATGCTAAATAAGCTCTTCCAGACATTATTTTGACTTTAATAGACTCAAAAACGTACATAATTTTAATGTAAACATGTTTCACACCTCAAAATGCTAGTGAGTTACGTAACTACTATCGCTAGCGTATTTTTCGATAGCGTCTGTCGAATTAGTGACTCATGGTGCCGTTTTGTATGGTGACAGCTGAAAAACGTCAGTGACTATCGAATAGATTACGTTCGGTTTATTACCTATCGAAATCTATAGTGCTCTTGGTACGAATTTCAATTCTTTCTGTGACCGCTAGGGGCGCTGTACAAGTACTTTTCATATAATTCATATACGGAGACGCTAGCGAGTTTTGACACCATCGAAATCTATTTGATTCACGTTAATACGCTAGCGAGTTTAACGCTAGCGAGTAAGTTTTCGATGGCAACTCATGGTAGAGGCTCTGTACTATACTATCATACACTCCATTTTCTTTCATATAATCTCTCACACACATATCCATTCATCTTTTCTTTGTAGTTCTTCTCCCTCTCCATCTATCCACACTAATTTATTGACATGCGTTTCATCCCTCTTCATCACATACCCATACAAATTCAAATTCAAAATATTTTATTTTACATAAACCTACAAGGGCACTTATGAAAGGTCAGAAGCTAGGTGCTCGGTTCCAATTGGTCGTTTCCTATGGAGAAGAGTCGGCAAGAAACTCCATGGTTACTCTTTTAAAAATGAATGGTTTTTACAATGTTTTCAAATTACAGTGTTAACAGGTGTGAGAGGACAGTGTAGGCCTATCAACAAGTACCAGGTACTTAGCAAAATAGAAAATGGTCGACAGATCTTACAGTCTGTTAAGCCTATAACGTTCTCACTTTCACAAAATCTAAAAGAAAAGGATTTATATTTTATTTTATTTTTATTTTTATTCAAGAGGAACAACAAACAGCTACAATATAAAACATAGGAACAAGAAATACACTAAACACATATACAATATTGCAGCCCACAGCGCTGTTCACAGATTAATAATGGGATACAATACAGTGAAAGTAATCGCTAGGGTCACAAATACATTTTATTTTTATTTTAGTACTTACTTATTAAAATCATTTTCATTCTAAGATGTATATAATACACGATGTAAAGAATATGTAATTTATTAAATATAATATATATAAATATAATACTCAAGAAATGACACAAAAAAAAAAAAAATACAGAATAACAAAATATATAATATAAAATAATATAAAATAATAATATAAAAGATAAATAAAATAATAAAAATAAAGACCTATTTTTTTAACCAAATGACATGATTGCCATGACTACAGCTGTAACAAATCTAATTTAAAAAAATATAGAATGTTGTATGTCAAATAATTAAAAGATTATGCCAAGGAAGTATGTAAAAAAAAGGTGGAATAAAATAATCATCTTAATTTGGGAGCAGTTAATATACATTTACATAGTTATGTCGTTAATGAGGTACCAGGGAAGCCACATGTGCAGAAGGAATTATTGCCAAACTTTCTAGTCTTCAACGTAGTCTTTACAAGCCATTAACCAGAGCCAGAAACACACAACTTAATAACTGGTGAAATTTGGGCGTACTATGAGTAAACCTCTGCGTAACCCTTGATGATAAATGTTTTGCGTGTAGTAGCAGAAAATCCAACATTTTACTAAATACTTCGACCTAAACAAAGGCAAAAAAGCGACCACTATAAAAAAAAAACCTCAAAATACAGCGCGGCCTATAATCTACAACATTAATCAAAAGGTAACAAGATACGCTCGCACCGGAACCTGCTATCCGGCAGCCGGATACACCGGACGTCCGGTCGTCCGGCGCCGGAGACAGCTGATTGGAGCGACAGCAGCCGTCAACTACAATATGTACGAGTTAATCACTTTATGAAGACTAGTCGGTAAGTGCTGAGTTTGTGGGTAAACTAGCCGTAACCGCGTCACCGCGTAACCGCCTGCGCAATTATCCTGCGTTCGTGATTTAGTTTCCTAATATGTATACGAATATATGACTTTGGAAAAATTACTGCAGCTTTTTTTCAGTTCACGCTACAATTTTACGTTTCCAATAGTACAAATAATTCTGAAATCAACCTTATTTACAACACTAGGTATTATAGTATTATTTGTTGTAGTGTTATTTGTTTAAGGCGACGATAACCGACTTTTAATGATTTTATATTGAAGATCACGTCTAAACGAGCAGTGTAAATGATTTGGAAAAATTATATGTTAAATTAGAGCATTTATTTAATAACTTAATATAAGAATATAAAAATAATGTTTATATTACATAGTAAAATTAATTTGTAAAGTTATGTCTAACGTGGATAAAAAACTAAGAATCACGCAAAATCTATCAAGCGTATTTTTCTGAAACCTTCACCATTTTAAAGATAATTTCATTATTGATCTTTAAGTATACGTGTATTTCTTAAAAAATACCTTTTGTTTTATGTATAATAAATTACTAATGCGTCTAATTAGGGACAGCGCTCCTTGATGTGCGAGTCCTACTACTGGACGTACGACGCGTTGAGTGAGCCCAGTACAGAACACGCACGCTAACCACTCAAGGTCACTGGCATATATCCGCGTCTTAAGTGTAAATAAGATCAATTGGAAACAAGGATTTAAACTTCGTATACACTTGTGGTGTAAGACTATAATCCGCACCTACATATCTTTCAAACATCACGCCCAAATTCTCAGAAATGATTGGCAGTTGTATTATTGTATCCCTACATTTCGCGAGTTATGATTAGATCCACTAAAGCCATTATGGAGCAAGCCGGGCACAAATTAAGCCCCGGAGTGCTACTGAGAAATTCACACTTGGTCCGATCTGGGAATTAAACCTGAATTTGGTTCAGCATTCATGCTTTGACGTTATACAGGGTGTTTGGAAGCTGGGTACAAAGCCTTAAGGGGGTGATAGTTGACAATATTTTCAGCATTTTGAGCCAATACTTAAATTGCGGGTATACTTCCATTTCACTCCGCACATTTCACTTCTTCACAACACCAATAACTCATATATATCTCATCTACTCGACGTCCGTATGACACTGCAGGGATTCAGTAGAAAATCAGCGTCAGGTGTATTTCCCTGGCACATGCTGAGCTGGAATCCCATTTGGTGCAACCTTGAGACGCACACCGCTCTTTTTATGTTCGTTGTCAATCCATTATTTTATAGTGTGTCCAATAGCCAATAGTGTCATCACAATGTCTTGTTTTCTTCCTTTTTTATTTGTTTTTTATATTGGCACCTTGCAGCTATTTCCTAATAGCTAATTAGTAATTATTTAATCGTGTTTTTGTATGTTGTGCTGTTTTTTTGTGTGCACTAAATAAACGATTTATCTATCTATCTATCTATCTATCCATAGGTACATGGCTTAAATGAAGTATGTTTTTATTATTTTTAAATGCAAACTTTTAGTTTTTTTTTTTAATTACAGAACTTCTGTTTTTTCCAGTATTTAAATAACACTGATGCTTGGAACTTGGTTTATTAGATTAGGTACACATCATTCAAACCACAAAAAAAAAATACCAACTTTAATTTGAAGCGCTGCGCGCTGTTGGCAATTTACTGTCAGAAATTGGCTTATTAAAAAAACTAAAAATAGAAATTTTTATTCAGCGATTCCATGGAAAATTTGACTTTGCCGTGCAGCCTAATTGCGTAAAACACAAATCACAAACACAATCTGAATGATTTTGGAGGCTATTGCCAATCCATTGCTGCTGCAGGTGCAGAAAACATCAAACGGCGCAAAAATAACAACCTTATTGGTAGCTATATTTTTGAGCCGTTTGGGGTTGAAACAGTAGGACCGTGTGGTCCGAGTGCCCATCGAGTATTTCGAGATATCGTCAAGCGGTTGGTCGACTCTTCACGTGACCAGAGGGCTGGCCAATTTTCAGGTCAAAGAATCAGCGTTGCCGTGGCAATTTGGCCAATTTGCACTTTTCCCACTAACAGCGACGCGGAAGAATTTTTTGATGCCCAATGAGCTCTTGCCTTATTGCTTTTATTTTTTTTCCTCTGTATACTTTTACATAATTTATTTATTTTAGTGTTAGATGTATATAATATTTAAAATATGATAAATTAAATAAAATTATAAATTGAATATCCATTGGTTCATCTTTAATTCATATTGTTACATTGAATTCAATTAACTGTTTCTAACACTAAAATATATATATTATGTACAAGTATCTAAAGGAAAAAATAAATTGGTTCATATGTTCGAAAAATGTGTCTGTTAAACAACGTAAATAACGCAATGTTCGCAGTTCAAGAACATTTCTTGAACTGTCAAATTGCATTGCTACTGTAAGTGTGTAACGCAATTAATCCGCTGTAGTAGAATAAAATGCAGTCCGTTTGTACGAAAAAAATGTCTAGAGAATGATTTAAAATATATAATTCCTGATAACCCTTCAAACTCAGCCAATTATGCTAGTCCACTTGAACAATGCAAGTCACGGCCTCGCTCGCCAGTTAGACGCCTCAATCGTGTCTATATGAGATCATCATTACTATCGAAATGCCTTTATCAAGAGCCTTAAGAAATACTAGTCATCCTGTATTTCATGAATACAGGGTGACTTGTCGTTTATTTGTATTATTTATGTGTATATGTCGCGGCCAGATCTTTGAATTGACCATTTCATGAAATGGCCAGCTAACATTGGCCATATCGTTTAAACGTCAACGTTTAATGATACAACATTGGGCCTTATCATTAATGTAGGGTATCCATGGTGTAAGGTGTATTTAAAATTGTCAAGTATCTGCACTGGTCACAGTTCTAACCTAAACTTACCCATTTGGTCGGGGTGCCACAAAGCGGCGTAAGTTTTTAATTTTTAGAAACTAATTGCTATGTCGCATTTCACGCCGCGGCAGTGGCCGGCGAGCGCTACTTCCAAGTTGATCGCTTTCCATAATATCATATTTGGAAACCCAATAAAAGTCCATCGATTTTTTTTGTGTGGTTCACCCTACTTTGTTTGATTTGTTGTATGCCGCCGCCGTGATGGACAACAAAAACAAAGCGACATCAACGCCTCTACCGGTAGATAATCTAACTATTTTACGATATGATCACAAATGTTTGGCCACATCGTGCATTTAACTGTTCATATCGTTAAACGTTGAGTATTCAATGATCTGGCCAGGCCACATCACGATGTGACCAGTGGTCGATGTTCATTTCGTGAAATGATCAATTTTAAGATCTGGCCACGACATATACATACATAAATAAAACATAAAAACGCTGTGTTAATTATCTTTCAAATTAAGGTCATAGTTGCATAGACAACTTAGCTTTATCTATCATAGTTTTGCTTTTATCAATCTCATTTTAAAAACTCACGCTGTATATGGCTCGTGCTGCTGACTCACTCAGGCACTTGTATGGCTCGGGACTCGAGCATAAAATATTCCGCGATAAGAATGTACATTTTGGCATATGTCCAATATTTTGTTTATTGGAAATGGCTGCGGGGTACTTTTTGACTTTTTGCAGCGAAGCCATAGGCAAATGTAAAAATAAGTAGTTATTGAATTTTCTAGGCTCCCGGAGTTCTTCATACATCACGCCTGTGGTCCCCGAAGGGTTCAGCAGAGGTGTACGTACTACTGTACGTACACCTCTGCTGCCACATTTCGCTAGTTATGTTTAATCGTTCCATACAATAGGAGGAGAGCCTATTGCCACCAACCGGGCACATATCTTGATATGTGCCGGGTTCTCGGACTCTGGGTTCTCTCCAGTTTTTTATATACATATTGACATTGTTGAAAATTATATACAAAATAACATGATTACTTTGTAAAGTATTATATTGTTTTAATTTTTGTGAATGTGAGGACTATGTGGATATTTTATTTTTATTGTTTTTCCTCTTTCTTTAATTTTTTCTTTCTCAGTTAGTTTAAATGATGGTCTGGCAGTTTGAGTACTTTATGCGACCTACCCAAATGTCCTTTCTTTGGTATTGTTCGTCGAGTTGAGCTCCTTAAGTTCTGAGTTGAGCTCTACGATTACTGACAAATGCTTGCACTGACTGGACAGGTCCACTCAAATCTGTGTGGTTCTTTCCTCAAAAGACCATTTCAGACACTAATCTACATGGTCCTCATATGGCCTGACCAAGATTATGTCTGGACTTTAAAAGAGACTGTGACCTCTGAGTTTGTTTCGGTCTTTCTTCTCAGAGTAGTCAGATAGGAAACGCCGAACTCATCTAGCATTTTCTTCTTATTTTTTTTAAATATTTTTTTAATATGACGTGTAAAAGTGATTGCAATATCCTATTTACAGAATAAACAATTTCATTTCATTTCATTTCTGGGCTGCTACTGAGAAATTCCAGAAACACTGCCCGACCCGGGAATCGAACCCAGGACCTGATGCTCAGTAGTATTGTCTGGATCACTAGACCAATGACGCAGTCAATACCTAGGCTAACTATTCTTCATACCTAGGTATGAAGAGTATCATAAAAATCAACTGAAGTGGTCAACACCGCCTGTGATATGTAGGTCAAAGCAAAGAAAACTAGCTGCTCAGGTGGAGATTTACAGATGACTCCGCCATGGAATGTAAATGGTGTGTTGTCACACAAACAATACGTTACTTAACCAGATATATGCCAGTGACCTTGAGTGGTTAGCTTGCGTATCTGTACTGAGCTCACGCAACGCGTCGTACGTCCAGCCAGTAATAGGACTCGCCCATCAAGGAGCGCTGTGCCAAATTAGATGCATTATTAATTTATTATAAATAAAACAAAAGATATTTTAATAAAATACGTATACTAAAAGATCAATAATTAAATTATCTTTAAAATGATAGATTTTGAGTGATTCTCAGTTTTTTATCCGCGTTAGATATAACTTTACAAATTAATTTCACTATGTAATATAAACATAATATAAAATATTCGTATATTAAATTATTAAAAAAATGCTCTAATTTAACATATATTTTTTCCAAACATTAACACTGCTCGTTTAGACGTGATCTTCAGTATAAAATCATTAAAAGTTGGTTATCGTCGCCTTATATCTTCTAGGGTGTCCTGTTGCCTGCACGATGTAGGAGCGAGGACGGTACTAAGGGGGCCAAACTTGTATCCAAATTCTGGGTTGACTTTGTTGCAGCATCCCCAACGCCACATACAAACTACGCATCACACCGATGGCGACATGCAAAATCCTGCATCGCGCAAGTAGGGTTTACCGCACGACCTCTATCAGGTCTCAAATGCGTTTGCAGCATCTCCCCACAAACAATGGCCCACCTTCCGTCCTGCGCCGTCCCGTGCACTTGATGATCATGACTGCGTCAATGAGCGAAGTTCGCGCAGCTGAATTTAGCGCTTAACAAAGGACAATGCAACTTTTCCCTTGTGTCCTGGGCTCATTTTTGTAACATGCTGCCCACACATAAAACCTATTCCAACTAGTAAATATAATTGGCGTTAGTAACTTTCAATATGACGACACAAAAATCGCACCACGGGAAGTTTTTTTTTTGAGGTGTACATTAATGTTCAAAAATCCATCTGAGACAATATAATTAATACGCAAATACAGAGTATAATACCTCAAAATAAAATTAAAATAATCTGAGGTTAGAGACTTAAAGAGCCATGTTTTTAGCTGTATGTATCTTTTTTCCTCTGCGTTAGATTTTTATGAAGTAAAAAGTGATCGTATGAATGAGATTTATAACTTGGTGATGTTTCATGTTTGGGCAATAGCTTGCTTTTCATTACTGAGCCCAGTAAGTTGCATTATCCTTTGAACATTTTGCCATCGAAACGCTAAGAATCAGATACTCATAAACTTCCCAGTATTGGTGCTCTAAATGATGATGAAAATCGTATCAAAGTACGTTGCGTAGTTTAGAAGAAAAACGAGGTCACATAGATATACGCGAAAAGACTGGGCGGCTAAATATACCAGCCAGAATGATCTTTGAGGTTAAGCAGTCCCTACCAGGTTCAAACTTACCTTTAATGACTACCCTATCGCTTGGAAACTAATTAAAATCCACAGACATAGGTACAATAGTTGAGCTATCATTAGAACAATGGATTTAATCTGTAAAGTATCTAGACTGAAGCCCAGGCCGGGTATTGTTTCACAGATCTAGCCGTTTATTTACCTGCGAGAATTGAATAGAAGGTTGTTTACATAAAGCGACGGCTATTTGACCTTCACGGTTTAAAGTGGGCATAACTTAAGGTTAGACCAAATGTCAGACTTTTGGGGTTCTGAAGTTCTAACTACCTGAAAATACTGTCATAAGTCATTTGTTTTGTAACAAAATACTTTGTGTTCTAATTATTACAGTGCGTCCGTGTGTTACATAATATTGATAAATTATTAAAAGCAACGAAACATTTGACAGCTCTTTGCAACGTTACCGTCTTTCTGAATCACTTTTATGCTAACGTATGTACCATCAAAGAACTTCATATCTATGCATCGTAAGGACTATTTCTGCTTGCAGCACTCGGCGGCTATAGAACCGGGGACGTAACAGATGTAATCATCGTGTTCACGGGATTTTGTTTTAAAACTGCTTAGATATGAAATCCCTCGATAGTACACCTATATTTCGCCAGTTAAGTACTTTATAATTTCCATGTAATTATGGCGTGGGGGATTATGGCCCACTCCCTTTCACAGAGAAGAGGCCAGCAGTGGGAATACTATAGGCTGATTACATTATATGGAACCACAAATACAGATTGTTAAAATAAAACGGTAGTCACGCTTGCGGCCACTAGATAATCATTCAAGCTGCTATAATTTTTCTCAATATCAATCGATTTGCCTAGCTTTTTACCCACTATGTTGGGGTCGTTTCCAGTATAACCAGATGCAACTGAATACCAGTATTTTATATGGAGCGACTGCCTATCTTCCCTCCACAAGCGACATTCACGGCACGGTTAGCAAAAAGAAAAGAAAAAAAGAAAGAAAATACGTTTATTCTGCACAAACAAAACGCACATTTAAATAAAATAAAAACACAAAATACACATACAAAAGTAGCCAAAAGCCTCGTATTCAGCCAACAAACAAACGCTATTTATAAAATTGATTCATTCATCGGTTGATGTCAAGGCAAACTTAACACATTTTTCATCCGGCTACATTTATTGTCAGACCTTCGGGCTTCTGACTACCCGTAGTGACTGTTCGTAGTCCACGAACGACAGCATGGACAAAAGCTTAACGTCTTTTCCGGGGTACGGCTGAGTCTCGGTCTGTAACGGTCACCCATCCACGAATCGACCGTGGCTAGCGTAGCTTTGATCGGCCCGTGTGGTTGTTATTATTTAGCCACAAGCTCCTAATTTTCCTCAATGTCAAACCTAGTAATTACATTTTTCCTCTCCTCATTAACCACGACAAGGGGAAAAAGTATCGTTAATCATAACTCTAAAGATGATTTCTGATTGCTCCGCCTGGCGCTGACGGTTTCCGACATGCGGATGTAAAAAGAGTGAACTTATTTACGATTTGTTAGAAAAAACGATGATGGAGGATATCCATTTTTTGATAATCTCGAGATTATTTTAAATGGTAGAAAGTAATGGCGTAGGTTCTTTTGAATTAAGATAGCTACAGGCATTTTAATTTTTAATTTATTTATTTGTTACTGACATCGGACCGGTCTCGGAGATTTGTTAAGAGTATGTGAGGCGTATGTTGGTGCACATGGCCTTATATACAATGTTCAGAAAACTGATTATATGGTCTTTAGGGCCACCGGTGGATGCCCCGAGTATTCACATAATATCACTCTAAATGGATTGTGCATAAATCGTGTCACGAAATTTAAATACCTGGGGCATTTAATTACCGGAGGTCTTGAAGACGATCAGGATATTGAGAGGGAGCGCAGGGCTTTAGCGGTCAGAGGTAACATGCTGGCCCGCAGATTCTACCGCTGCTCTAAACAAGTAAAGGTAACGTTGTTTAAGGCGTATTGTCAAAGCTTTTATACGGGGAATTTGTAGGTCAGCCACACCAAAAGATCGCTGGATTGGGGACCGACTGACCGACCGACCGACCGACCGACCGACCCAACCCTGCGCGTCGGGCTGCCTCGCTTCTGTAGTGCATCGGGGATGTTTGTGCTGTATTGCACTGATGGCTTTCATACCGTCATCCGCAACAAAACGGTAACCCTGATCCGCAGAATGCGTGGCAGCTGCAACGGAATTCTGAAGACTGTAGCAGACAGGGTCTCTTCTCCGTTGTGGAGAACTTTTTTTAAAAGAATAATTTAAATAGAATTTTAATATTTTAGTTGTAATTTTAATTTTAATCGAATTGAATTGTATGGATATTTTTATTTGTTTTTTTTAATTTTTATTATATTAAAATTCTAGTCCAGAGTCAATACACTCTTACAAATTAAATTATAAACTATTTTAAATTCTAAACAAATAAAAACCCAAAATAAAATTGTGATTAATTAAATTTAACGAACAACTCATTAAAATTGACAAAAAATTATAAAAAAGTCAGAATCGAAAATAAAAAGAGTAAAGTTTAAATTACAAAGAATTTTAGTTGTTATAAGACTTTTGAAAATAAAACTTTTCATGATGTAGCTTGTCCTTACTTAATAAAATTATAATTTACTAAATAATTTGTCATCATGTCCCATAATTATTCTGTGTTGAGTTAATGTTGTTACCAGTTTAAACTACCTCTCATAAGCTTTGAGAGGCAAATCGCTAGCCTCATAAAGTGCAAAACAAAAAATTATAAGTACTAATGTAGTTTAGGATATGTGTCTTTTGTTAATCGTTCTTAAGGTAAATAAATATAATTGAAAATGAAATTAATGAAGTTTTGCTTTTCAATATCAACATTTATATGATATACACGATCCAGATTAAGTCTACCGAACATGAAAGGAACAATCTGAACGGACGAAACGGTCTGACCGCAGAATTCGGTTGCGAACTTGACTGCTCAGACTGTGGTCACAGTTTGCTAGGCTATCGTAAGCGTGTAGGTATACCTCAAGATGATTCCAGTAGTACAGTTCTGTGATATATCTATCTAGGTTTTGGCCGCAACTTCGTTCGCGTCAGGTTTCTCGTTTCAATATAAAACATATCGTATGGCACTCAGCTGCGTGTAGCTTTCTTTAAATTGAATAAATTTTCGGAATTGGTTCAGTAGTTCCGAATATAAGCCCGCTATATACAAAATCTCAAATGTTACATCTTTATAAAACTCGAACTCAAACTCAACTCAAAGCATTTATTTCAATTAAACCATTTACAGGCACTTTTGAATTGTCAAGAAGTCGGTCAGTCAGAAATATGAAGCTAGTTGCCCATTCCAAAGCGTAGTAGGTACCTATGGAGAAGAACGGGCAAGAAACTCCACGGACACTCTTTTAAATCAAAAAATTGTTACAAAATATTGGTTACATCATTAACGTTGAAATTATACATGTGAGGACTATGTAGAAAGACGTGCACGTTAAAAGCGTCTGTAATAAAAATATAAAAAACAAAAACAATGACAAGATGACCAGTCTCTACTGACGGCGCCCGTTCACGAACATGACGCATGGATTAGCACCATTCAGCTCAACCATTTTGAAGGGAGATAAATGATCCAACACACGCGCCACCGCCAGCGAGACATTAGAGTGAGCATGACATAATCTCAGCCGCCAGGGCACATTCAAGTCAATGAAAGACAAACCCAGTACCTAAATGGTAGCTTTATAGTCGGTACATAGTACTCACACATGTGCTATGCAATTATACAATGCTAAGACATTAAATTTATAATATTAGTATAAATGCAAAATGGTGGCCCAGAGGTTACTTTGTAAATAATTTCTTCACTACTGCTCTAAAAACGGTGAGGGAAAACATTGCGCAGAAACCGGCATGTCCTAGAACAAAATATTCCAAGACGTGTGACATCACACTTAACACAATGCACCTACACAGACGCACACACACATACCCATACTCTAGATATGTCTTGTATTAATAATATTAATAAAGTATAATATAATTTCAAATTTGATTTTCATATTGTTTTGTATTTTAATTTTGATTATAATTTTGGTTTGATTTTGATTTTAATTTGGTTTTTGATTCTATTTTAATTTTAATTTTGTTTTTAACTTTGACATTGATTGTGAATTTGAATGTGTTTATGATTTAAATTTTAGTTGAATTTATTGTCTTTTATCACTTTTATGTATTGTTGCTGTAAATTGTTGTTTACATAAGTGAAATTAAACCTATTTGTTTGTTATAGATAACTATTGTACCGTAACTACACTTATGTCCAGACGCTTTTTCAACCTTTAAAATTTTTAACACAATATTTATATAATAATCCGCCAATCAGGGGACCGGCACTGTCTCTCCTTAACACAAGCTAAATTCTAGCCCTATCTAGGAGAACAGTACTTCACCCGTTTCTATTGTATAGTTGAACCTAAATCTATCAACCTGGGTCCGCATGGTAGAATACCCCACTCCCTTTCGAAGAGAGGCGGTCTGTTTCCCAACAGTGGGAACATTATAGGCTGATTATGCTTATGCTTATGCTAGAAGAAAAATGCACAAAACAAGCGCCCGTTCTTTCTCTTTAAGAGAAAAGGTCCTGCGGTAGTACTGTTACTAATTTTGCGCAGATGAGAATGTTGAGATGGATGTGCGGTGACGAAAATGGATAGAGTAAGAAATGAGTATGTAAAGGGAAGTTTGAAAGTGGCGCCAGTGACAGAAAAGTTGAAATAAAATCGTAAGGATGGATTGTGTCTGCTTGGGTCGCGGGAAGGTAAGGGCAGGAAGATGATGATTGAAGTTACTAATTCTAAGATGATGCCAATAGACGTTGAGGAGTTCTGTCGGTGTATAATCTTCAACATGCCATGAGCAAAAGTGATGATCAGTGCAATGAGCATTATTTTTTTAGTATGTCAATGGCAATTTAAATTGAGTTAGCCCAGAATTTGGCCACGAGTTTGGCACCTTTAGTAACGTCTATCAGTACATGTAACGTGCAGGTACACGCTGGACACAATATTAAGTGTCCCATTGTTTGTTGTACAGCACTACATTTACACTCCAGGGCGGACTCATCTGTGAATCATCACCTGAGCAGATTTTATTTCTTTCGGTCTACCTCCTACGTCCGGAGTTTAATTAAAGACTTTCAGGTAATAAGGTAAGCCAAGGCAACTCATGACCAGGTGGGAAATTTTTAACAGGTTTTTTTTTAAACGCCACGAGGATGCGCTTGGCCTGCATCTCACCTCATGGTATGTGATAATCAGGCCGAACTTGGAAGCGAGCTTTACGCGGAATCTTCAACTACAGAGGAACTGGCTATCTTATTTAGACGCAATAGTGAAATGCAACTGCTGTACTTTTTAGATAGCAAGCGCGCGCGCAGGCGACGCGACGGTGAGGGTGGGAGCGAGACAAAATACTGGATTTAATCAATATTTACACACTAGATTTATTCATATTTATTTACTGACTTGATGTCAGCACGTATTTTTCGGGTGACCACTGAAAATCAGCGCTGTGCTGTGGGTCCCTCATAGCACAGCATTATGCTGAGTGGAAGCCTTCTTGTCACAGTCATGACGTGCAGCTGCCGAATATTTCTGTTGTTTTTATGTATGCACGTGTTTCTGTGACAAATAAACCTATTTTCTTTCTTTCTTTTTATTTGTCTCTTAGGTGGTCTAAACAACTAGACCACAGAGAGGGTTAAAGACCGTTTAAGTTAGAACGAGCATTGGTCACCATATGCTTAGTATGAAAAGAGGCCATTGCCCTGAAGAAGTATAGTTAGTGGCATATCATTTATCTCCAAATCACATTTTCTCCCTCAAAGTAGCACTTTTTCGATAAATGTCGTACCTATGTCATCCATCATTACATTTACTTCGTAAGTTTGATAGATTATCGAACGTAAATAGTTTTAAAGATGAAAAATCTTTCACTTTGCTATGCTTTATACAACATCTAAAAAAACCCTGTACTGAGAGTAATATAATCAGGAAAAAAGAAAAAAAAATTGTCACATTTTTTTTGTATGGCGAATTTTACCGGATTTTTACATGAGGCGCGGGGGGGGCGTCGTTTAGCGGGTGTCTACAAGTCATAACTTATGCCCCTTGTTGAAAATATGCAATTTTTTTATGGATTTGGGGTAGTTTTGGTACTAAAAATGAGATTTTTAAATAGCTTAATATTTTATTTTGAATAATAATAAGATTTTTTATTACTTTTAGGTAATGTTATTGACACCTATATGCCCATTTCGGATTGGATAGGTTTTTTTTTTACATATTGGTAAATGCTATGCAGATGGTGAAGTCTCTCACATTGTGTTCACTTACTCGTACTTCTATTTTCATTCGATGAAAAGTTATTGATAAGTCATCGATATTATTAAACAACGGTGTTTTATATCTTTTTTGTGCTGTGTAACGTTATTGCGAATTTTGTTGCATCTTCGATTTTTTCTTTTATTTGTGCTGCAAATACAAATTTATCGAGATAAAACTTACTAATTTTGATTGTACATAATAATTATTATATAATTTAATGTTAGTATTGTATAATGTATTAAGTTAAGTATATTTAACTGTAAATCCTAACTAATATTTTATATGCGGAAGTGAGTATGTTTGTGGGTTTGTTTGCTACGCCTTAACGCTAAAACAGCTGAACGGATTGGGATAAACTTTGGCACACTTTTTATCCCGATATTTCTACGGGATCGATGCTCTTGCGGGTGAAACCGCGGGCCGCAGCTGGCAAGTAAATATAGGTCAAATGTTTGAATAATGATTTTGTATCGCTATTTTGTTTTATTGTCACCAAAGCAGTGATGCAAAACATCCTGAGGAAACCGGCATGTCTTAGAAACAAAAATTCAAAGACATGTGAAATCTGCCAACCTGCACTGGGTGCACACGGTGGCAGTTATGGCCGAATAAGATGATGATTTTGTTAGGTACTCACCAATTTCAGGAGTTATCCATTGAATCTGAAACAATAGCAAAACATCAATTATTTTTTGTTACAATATCATTCACTTTTCTTTACTTAGACTACGCCGAAGCCAGTTTTACAAGAACATACTCAATTTTGTAACTAAACAATCTGACATTGTACTAACAAATCCCTACTTAAATGGAGTTTTAAAACAGGATCCATTTCTGAGAATACGGCTCTGAAACGTCGACATTTTCCTTAGACACAAAATAGTTTCCACATTTATAGAACAACTTCGATTTACATCGAAGGATACGATTTACATCAATGTAAAATAAAGTCTATCCGCGGCGTTTGTCTATCTGAACGCGATAAACTCATAAATTACCGAACGGATTTTCATATGGTTTTACCAATAGACGGAGTGATTCATGAGGAAGGTTTAGGTGTATAATTCATTAAGGTTTTGTGTAAATTGGCTGAAATATGACGACTATTGCTAAAACAGTAGCTGAAGCTGTTCGTGCACCTGTGTTGAGGCATTTCGTTCGTCTGGTGATTTCTAGGGAAGTTTCTCCCTATTGGTTATCTTGACGGGGCGGGGTGTCTCAGCACAGGGGTATTTTTTTTTTGTGTTTTAGATAGGTACCTATTATTATGATGAGTTTATTGTTTGTAATTGTATAGTACTAACAATAGTTTCTAAGTTTTCTGTATAACTAACCCTTGGATCTAGTTGTCCCAAAATAAATATATTTGAATTTGAATTGTTGAAGATGTCGGAAAAACTCATGCCGACTGGGAGCTTTACTGGCGTGCGCCGCGTAAACCAATAGAGTTATGTGAAAATAATATGTTACGGAATTATTCCTCTTAAAAATATCTAACAAACTGTAGCAACGCTATATATCTATCGGCATTTTACATTTTTCTCTGAACACAATTCTGAGAAAAGTCCACGTAGATGAATTCTTGGGCAGAAGCTACCTAGTTACATAATAAAGTAAACTATTTGAGTAAATAAAAAAATGTTTGCTGTTATATTTAAAAAACTATTTATTCCGTGGTCAAGTTAAAGGAATTCCTCTACTCTTGATACGGGAATAACTTCGTTAAAAACAAGGCATTGTTCATGTGCCGTTATATGTATTTCAGGAATGGAGTAAATGTTTTAAATTGTGTGCATGAAAATTGCATACACAAATGGTGGAATATTTTAAATGCACCTCTGCTGTATCGCAGACCTCGTAAATTGGTTTATAAATGACTACAAATCACAGTAAATCGAAAGTAGAACGAAGTATCGAAGTAAAACGAATTGGATTCATGCAAGTTATCAAAGTTTAAAAAGATATAAAAATCATAGTATCTAAGTGGTATTTTTTTTGTGACTTCTGTGCTTATTCCTTACTTATTATTTTATTTTATTGGGATAAGTTTAAAATTAATTTATATAATTTTATTTATTTTTTGTTTTGCTTTTTATTTTATTTTCCTTTGTATGATTTTCGTGTATTGTATTTTGATTTATTTTAATGTTTTCGTCCTTGTCAAACTTGTTCTACATGGTTGCATATTAGAAAATAAAACAAAACTGAAGCAGAATTGCTCGAAATACCGAACTATACACATATTTACAATCTTCGAACAGATAGTTTAGGCGGTGGTGTTTCTATGTATGTGCACAAAAATATCAAGTTCAACGTTAAGGAAGACCGGTACTTAAATGGCAATAATTTTTTATTTATTCAACTTGTAAAATTGTCGCTGACCATTGGTATCATTTATAAACCACCGAATACGAATGGAAGTCAATTTCATCAAACTTACTCGAAGCTATTAGAAAGAACGAAACAGAAAACAATTGTATTCGGTGACTTCAACATAGATTTACTGCGAAATGAGCGAAAAACTTCAGACTACAGGAATATGGTACAAGAGTCTGGCTACTCTATAATAAACAATACTCATGAAGACTATGCCACTCGGCAAACTGTAAATACAAAAAGCATAATCGACCATGTGAGTACAAATATCTCTGATGCTAACATACATATGGCAATAATTGAGTCCACTTTGTCTGACCATAAGCAAATATACGTAGAAATAAAGAAGTGTAAGCAATCCCTAATACATAAAAAACAATATCAAGCAATCGACTACGGAAAGCTTACTAACAATATGCAAATGGGAAATCTACCAACAGAAGACTATAGCTACGACACACTTGAAACCTACATCAAAAATCAAATCGAAAATGCCAAAATTTCAAAAACTAAAATACTTAATTTACCACAGAAGGACTGGATTAATAAAACTATAATTAACAACATCACTGAAAGAAATCAACTATGGCACAATTATCTAAAGAATCCTGAAAATGAACAATTAAAATCTAAGCTAACAGCTGCAAAAGAAAAAGTAAATAAGACAATAGGTAAAGAAAAAAAGAGATACTACTATGATGCTTTTGACAAATGCAAAAAAAACCCCAAGAAGATGTGGAAATTAATAAACACTCTCGCTAAAAATAAAATCAATTGTGACTGCACTCCCCCAAAGTTAATTGTAAATGATAAAATCATATCAAATGGTACTGAAATTTGTAATAGTTTTAACAATTACTTCGCGACGATCGGTTCTATACTAGCCCACAAAATACAATCAAATCATCCGAACACTACACACACCAAACCTATACATACAACTAAGGATAGCCAAAGCCCTAATCTATCGGAACTGCACCCGTGTTCAACAGATGAAATCAAAAGAATTATAGATAACCTTGATAATAACACCAGTAGTGGCATAGACGGTATAACCACTAAGGCTATAAAGTGTATAGGAAACCAAATTGCTAAAAATCTTGCAGGATGTGTAAATGACTGTCTAAACACAGGTATTTTCCCGGACAGCCTTAAGATTGCCAAGGTGACCCCTATTTATAAAGCTGGAACTAAAACTGATCCCGGTAACTACCGGCCTATTTCAGTATTACCTGTTATTTCTAAAATATTGGAAAAGGTACTATATTCACGCTTATTGGATTACTTAATCAAAATAGACTTTCTATATGAACACCAATACGGATTTAGACCACATTCTAATACACTTGCCGCAACAATTGATTTAGTAACTAAAATAAAAAATAATATTGACAAAAAACAACTAGCTCTAGGTATTTTCATCGATCTTAAAAAAGCTTTTGATACAATAAGTCATTCCATACTATTAGAAAAGCTAAAACACATTGGAATCACTGCCCAAGCTTATAAAATATTTGAATCCTATCTTGCACAGCGTCATCAGATAGTTAAAATTGGCAATTTTGAAAGTACATCTGCTGAAATAGTTTGCGGAGTTCCGCAGGGATCGGTTTTAGGACCATTGCTTTTCCTTATTTATATAAATAATATCAGTAATGTAGGGTTAGTGGGACATATCTCGCTGTACGCAGATGACACGTGTCTTTTTTATTTTGGCCACTCCATTCTTAGCGTTATTTCTGAAGCACAACAAGACCTTAACATACTTAATACCTGGCTTAAGCAAAACTTGCTGACCATTAATGTTAACAAAACTGCATACATAATATTTTCTCCCAAGAACAAAAAGATTCCCAGTTTCCCTCCTCTCGAGGTAGATGGTCAACATCTTTCAAGATCAAACCATGAGAAATACTTGGGCCTGATCTTGGACAGTAGACTGACATTCAGACCACATGTTGACTACATTAGAAGCAAGTTGATTCCCCTAACTGGAGCTCTGCGAAATATTGCTAAATGTGTGCCATATCAGTTACGATTCACCATCTATAATACATTAGTGAAACCGCATCTTGACTATTTAATTGAAGTATGGGGACAGGCTGCTATTACACATCTTCATGATCTGCAAGTAACACAAAATAAAGCAATCAAGGTTTTATTTAATTATAATTACCTAACACCTACAAAAGAAATTTATGCTAAAACTAAACTATTTAACCTGCAAAATCTGTATACTTTTCACACATGCATATTAATAAAGAAAATGTTAACGAATAAAATACACTCACAAATCACTTTCAAGCATAAAATTCACCACTACTACACTAGGAATAGGGATAGTATAGAACTGCCCTCAGTAAGGACTTTGTACGGAAGACGAACTATCCAGTTTGAGGGAGCACGGCTTTATAATAAGTTACCAAAAGAAATAAGAGATTCTTCATCATTAAGCATTTTTAAAAATAGGGTAAAGTTGTATTTGGCTAACCAACAATAAATTAATTACTTACTGTATGTACTCGATAGATCGAACGACTGTGTATATATACTTAAGATATTTTTTTTTTTTAAGTTTCTCATATTTAAGTGAACTATGTATGTTCTTTTGAGAAATAAATTTCTTTAAACCGAAAATCAAAAGTCGCGGCAGCGGCCGCCGAGCGCCAGATACCCTTATTTCAAATAGGCGCTATTCGCTAATATTAATATTATTTTTACCTTTTTCAGTTAATCCATTTGATAATCAATAATTTATCCAGTAATTCATTTTGACCTTTAAACGATTTGGTCAATAATGTAATAAATAATTTAAACATTGATATTCCAGACTTTGGTCAGCTGAACTTTTGATCAAATGACCGTCGTTATTTTAAACTTTGTTGATTTGTACGTTGTTCTTTTAAAATTTGCTCTGGAAAGTTTTGATTTTCTAATATGCAACCTTCTACATAACTAGATAATATGTAGCTTACACTTGTATTTGTCCCTGTATAGAAATAAATAAATAAAGTTCAATAGGATCGATATTATCTAGCTGTTGCAGTGACAAATAAGTGTTTAGATATCGATGCCCATCTCATGTGCGGAGTTTCATTAGCTGATTCTATTTGACCCTGTGTAGGACTCTAGTTGGATTATAAAAAATAAAACCCACTACGACAAAAAAGAACACGTAATCTATTCGATTATGTCTAACACGTGTGACACCGGATTTTTAATTATTCTGTCTGTGAAGTCTTGTTTATTCCTTTCTAGTGGACTTTTTGTCGTAGTCTGGTTTTAGTTTTTATAACTTTTATTTGTATTTAATTATAATTTTCATATAGTTAGTTAATCGTTTTAGATAATATTTGAACCAAATTACACAGTATTTAAACGTTTTTTTGAACCAAATAATGTTACGTAATCAAACGGCTCCTACCTACTCAATTGTCGTAATTTTTTGTGTATTTTATTTTCTGTGTTTATCTGTTAAAAACGCTGTTTTTAGATAACTTATCTATTCATAATGTACCCTGCAAAATTTCAAGTAAATTGGTACAGTAGTTTTATCAGTAATCGTCAAAACAATGAACAAAAGAAATCCTGATAACAATGTTTATTTAACAATTCAAGCGTTTGCTCACGAATATTATAAACATTCTATAGTATGCTTTGTTTAAGCCTGTGTCCAAATAAATTAACGTTAAGACGTAAACGTAATAAAAAACTCGAGTGTTTTGTTTATGTGCGGTCATAAATCTGTCACGACGTCCGATGTTTCCGGGACAAATCGGTTAAAAAACGTAACGGGCGCGCGGTACTTTAGTGGTAATTATTTTGGTGTTATAAGATATAATATATTTTTGAAATTTGCTCGTCAAGCCCTTTCATTGGATACCCAACATGGCATGATAAAAAATAAAAATAAATTTAGTTGACATGACTTTATGTCCTCTAGAGAAATGGGGCCCATTTTGAATTTAATGTGACGTCACATAGCCTATAACCAGCAGACAATCAAGACGCTTCCTCATTTGCTAAATTACGATTAGTAGTTTAGAAGTTATGAGGTAACAGATGAACATACATACATACCGGTCAAAATCATAACCGTCCTTTTGCTTCGCCATAGTCAGGTAAAAAGTTATCCTTCAATAAACACCAAAACTACAAACTCAAAATTAGCTCATCTCATTCCTAGCACAGCACCGCTCATTCCTCGCTCGCATTCCATCGAGCATAGCTCCAACACAATGAAATTCTATTACAAAAGTTCACAGAAGCCCGTGATTCTGTTCTTGTTTGAATAGCTTTTATGTTTTGCAATTGATTCGAAGTTAAGCGCCGGCGTAAACTGGGCCACTGAGAAAGTAACAAAAAGTATTTATTCTGGACTAGCTCATGAAATTACCTCCTAAGTCTAGTAGTTCAAGCACGACTGAGCGAGGGTTCCTGGGTTCTAGTTGCTTGGTCCGGGAGACGCGTTATTGTGTTTTCTAATTAGGAATTTCTCAGTAACAGACCGGAGTCTGTATTAGTGCCCGTTTGATGGCAATAGGCTCGCCCTATATTACATGGAACTTAAAAATAACTGGCAAAAGCTGGGTGTACTATAGGTACATCTCTGCCTATCCGTTCGGAAAAAACAGGCGTAATGTGTTGATAAAATATGTTCAAGATTCTAATATCTATAGGTCTAAGCTTTTTCGTAACCGATTTATAGCAATAGGTTCGCTTATTGTTTCATTGGAATTAGCCTCGGCTTTCAATTCATACAATATGTGTATTTCGTAGAAGTTAGTCGCAAAAGTGCGATACTAGGATTCACACATACTTAACATTCCCCGAAGTGTTTGAGAAAGGTATACAGTTATATTTAAGTCCCCTATAACAGAGGGCTAGCCTATTGTCATCAATCGGGCACAAATCCAGAATCCGGGCTGCTACTGAGAAATTCCTGATGAAAAACCGCCATAACACTTTGGCCGACTTGGGAATAGAACCACTAGCATCTAGTTTTATGAAACTTGTACGAAATATTTCAACCACAGATTTTATTACTTGGTCGCTGAGCTATTGTTAACAGAAGTTGCTTAGTGTGCAGCTGCACGAACGTTAAAATAGCTTTTATTCTTGCAATTGTTTCCAACTCGTAACTCTACAAGTATTGATTGGCCAGAGGTATTTTTGTATCTGAAGCTAGGCTCTGCTTCGACCCCAATATAGTCGAACTCAAACTCAAAAGCATTTTTCTTTCAATTAATCTAATTACAGGCACTTCTGAATTATCAAGGAGTACGTCAGTCAGAAAGATGAAGCTAGTTGCCCATTCCAAAGCGTAGTAGGTTCCTATGGAGAAAAACGGACAAGAAACTCCACGGACACTCTTTTAAATAAAAAAATTGATACAAAATATTGGTTACATCATTCATGTTGAAATTTTGCATGTGAGAACAATGTAGAAAGACGTGCACGTTTGTAAAAGCGTCCGTAATAAAAAGAAAAATACAAATACCCATTCAAAAATTTTAAATAAGCCATGGCAGCTAAGAGATGACCAGTCCCAATTGACGGCGCCCGTTCACGAACATGACGCATGGATCAGCACCATTCAGCTTAACTATTTTGAAGGGAGCTAAATGATCCAACACACGCGCCACCGTCAACGAGACATCTGAGTGAGCATGACATACTAACAGCCGCCAGGGCACATTCAAGTCGATTTGGGATGCATGCAACTCCATGAACAGTCAGTCGAGTACTTGATATCTTTTAAATGTATTCCTTTACAGAGTGGCATATATATTTAAGTCGGCATTAGCAAATTCGTAAATAGCTTGTGCCAATACGAGATAAGAAGATGAAGGATTTTTCTGGCGACGCATAACTTAAGACGGTACTCATTTCGATAATCTTTGGTACCAACCCACATTTTGGTCCTTCGAGCCGGATCAAATGTGGATTGTGGAGTCGCTAATAGGTGCTAACAAATAAAAGGGCTGTGTTTCTTAGAGTTTTAAAACAGAATATAAAAAAAAAAAACTGTTGTAACATTATGATTGTCAACGAAATATAAACAGTAAAACCTACATAAGATTATCAAAATCTCTGGCCTAACTCAACCCCTGAAGAGTCCGAAACTAAAGTTTGCATATAAAGAAGAGAGTGAGAGAGTAATAAGAGAGTGTTTAAGTATAATCTATGTAAATATATATTTATATGAATAAGTTTAACCTTTATGTATGTATGTATTTATTGTATATGTAAATGGTACACCACTGACTACCTGCAGTATTGTCTCTCTTGTTACCTTTAATCCATACAAAGGTTGTCTGTAAAAGATCGCTTTAAGCGATAAGACCGCTCATAATGTCACCCTATGTAAAATGTCTGTAATTTTTATGTTGTACAATAAAGAGTATTCTATCTATCTATCTAAGAGATAAATCAAAAGCTTTTAGCGACATATAACATGAGATAAACATCCTCCCCCCTTACATACCAACACACATAGCTCGATATAGCTCCATGCAAGCCCTGATTGTCCTCTATAATGCAATTACAGACCCCTATGCGAGCAATATAGTCCTGTTACCAGTTCTATACGTACGTCACAGGTGAATAACTTGATTTTCTCCTATACTGGGTAGGATGTTGGGAGGATGTATCAGAAACGAATCTGGGGGGGGGGGAAATATGTGGGTAATTGTTTGTTTTCAGTTTTTAGAGGTTTTTAAATGGGTGATTTTTTCATTTGAATATTCGGATAACATAATAGGATGGAGGGTCCTTCACCGTAGGCGCGGGCTTGCGGACGGTGAGCAATGGGTAGCTCGCCGTCCGATAAGGACCAGGCCCGGACGACGGCGCGTTGTGTTCCA
This sequence comes from Xanthia icteritia, assembly GCA_949128155.2. NCBI lineage: Eukaryota > Metazoa > Arthropoda > Insecta > Lepidoptera > Noctuidae > Xanthia > Xanthia icteritia. Next base: position 2,913,483 of record OY855862.1, on the reverse strand, counting down.
CGCGCGCCTCAAAGAGTTGTCAGCAAGTGAAGGGGCCTGCCGGGGTTGCGGGAAAGTCCGAAAGGGATACCGTGACCCCTGGCAACGTACAGGCAACTGAGGGAACACCTGTGGGTTTTAGTCAGTAAGAGTCTGACACGCCCTCCCGCTCCACCCAGAGCGGGAGATCTTATTTGACAATATCCCACCCAAGAAAAAAAAATGGAGGGTCCTTTGGCTAAGTAAAAAATTGGCAAGTGCGAGTTGGACTCGTACACAAAGGTTTCTGTACCACCGCACAATATTTAACACTACGTTTTTACTTTAGTAAAAAAAACTTGATGGAATCTTGTAGGGGGACCCGACCCCCTTAAATTTTAAGCTATATTTTTATTATTTGTTGCTATAGTGGCAATAGAAATACACGATCGGTTCATGAGATACAGCCCACTGACGGACGGGCGGAAGGACGGACAGCGGAGGCTCAGTAACAAATAAAAAATCAAATGGAATCTATTAAAATATTGTTTTAATCACAAAACTGTCACAATGTTCAGTGTTATTAATGAAATTCATAATAAATATTTTAGTGCACTATAGAGCAATCATTCTGCCTAGTCTTTTCCCAACTATGTTGGGGTTGGCTTCTCGTCTAACCGGATGCAGCTGAATACCATTATTTTACATGGAGCGACTGAATATCTGACCTCCACAACCCAGTAATTGGGTAATACGATACCCCTTGGTAAAACTGGTTGTCAGACAGCTTCTGACGACCCGTAACGACTGTCAAGGATCCACGAATGACAGGTGGGTCCAACGGCTTAACTTGCTTTCCGAGGCACGGAGGAGTCTTGGTATGTAAAGATGGTCACCCATCCACAGACCAACCCCGGCAAGCGCAGCTTAACCTGATGGATTGACTCGTGCAGCAGTTATTACTTAGCCACGAGCTATATATAGTGTACTATAGAGCGATATTTCATAATTTCATTTAGTAATATCGTCAAATTAATCAAAACATTGAAATGTTTAACAGTTATTGGCGACGATCCCAACTTACAGAATGCACCCTCTTAAGCGTGAGTGTAAAATAAACCAAGGCGAGAGAGAAAGCGACCCTAATGCCAATTACCGGCTCAAAGTCAGACTCTTGGCTGCTAATGAGAAATTCATAATGGAAAGACCAAAAAACGCGTTCCGTTTTTAGCATTGTGTTTATAGCCTTTTAAAAAACCTAGTGTGAATGACATCAATAACCAAAACGTTTTTCATGAGATTCAACAGTAGGCAAAGCATGAACGCGCGGAGTAAACGTAATATGACATGTTTTTTTTATCGGAAATACTTACTATTATTTTTCTATACGCGGCGAGAATAATTAATACTACGCAGTGCTCTTTAAGAGCTCCTTAAATTCTGAGTTGAGCTACACGACTACTGACTAATACGTGCACTGACTGGACTGCAGGTCCAGTAAAATCTGTGTGGTTTAGTATTTAAATTTCAGATACATGGTTCTCATATGACCTGACCAAGATTATGTCTGGACTTTAAAAGAGACTGACCTCTGAGTTTGTTTCGGTCTTTTGTAAACATTGACCTCAACTGGTTTTAAAACATCATTTTATTTATGACGTGTAAAAAATGACGGTTATAAATGTCAAAATGACGTAAGACAGTCCCCCAAAACGCCCGTCCATCGGTTTTGCTGGGAAGAAGAAGTGGCGCAACAAACTCCCCAGCAGCTCAAATAATTTATCAATGTCACACATAGATACGAGAAACGTCTTAAAACTAAGTAAACGAGTATTTCCAATTCAAAAATCGTTTGAATTGGAAATACTCGTGGGTGGTGTTAGGCCTCGAGATTAATTTCAAAAGGTTTTCAGAAAGCCGGTGTTGCGAATGGACTACCCGGTGTGAATCGTCTAAATTCTGAAATCTATGAAAGGCTTATTTCTTTGTAATTTGACACCTAAGTATATTTTGATTGTTGCCTACTCTCCATAATAGGTTATTCATATATCACAGCTGTGTCCTGACCTTTAACTAGCAAATAATACTAAAGGATTTTTACTTTGGAACTGCGTAATATGTTTCTTTTTTTACGAAATGGGCCTGTTCTTGACCTCAATCTCGCCTGGTGGTGCGATGGATGTGTTCTACAATGGTACGAGCAAGCCCAGAAGATGCGTTCACTCTTTCTTTGAAGATCTGACGGATTATATCACAGGGAAGGGAACACACACGCTGGCAGAGAGTTCCACACTTTGGCTGTGCGCATAATAAATGTTGAGGACAAGCGCTGAGAACGACTCGGTGTTTTGACCAAGTGCGGATTGTTTTTCAAGAATGAAATCATTCTCTACCTGCCTTTAACCAACTATGTTGCGGTGCGCTTCCAGTCTAACGGGGTGCAGTTGAATATCAGTATTTTACATGGAGCGACTGTCTATCTGACCTCCACAACCCAGTAACTGGGTAACACGATACCCCTGGGTAATATCATGTGTTCGAAATAAGCAGGCTTTTATGCACAATATGTGTAATGGAAGTTTAACATAATATTTACGCCTGTTCTCTCCATGGTGGTAGGTAGAGAGGTGTAGTCTTATGTAGAAAGGAGCGAGCCTGGAGGTCTACTCTCTAACCTCGAAATCCATAGTTAAGGGCGATTCCAACTCCGTATCACCTACGGCCATAAGATTTATGGAACCCAAACTAAGAATAAATGACGGCACAATTTGACAGTTGTCCCTACTCTCGATGTATTTGTGTGCTTCCAAAAATCCTATACAATTAAACGAGCAATATTTTATTTGTAATCACGTTTTCGTTAACAGCTCTAACGATTTCGATGAAAGTTGCAATATAGGGGTTTACGGGGGCAAAATGTAAATATGTGAGCACCATGTATCTATCACATAATTAGTTTATATGTTGTTACTTCATTTTTAATTCTTAAAAGAATTAAGAGGTAGAAATTACCTATTGTGGTATAATAATTTTATTCTAGGTGTATCGTCCTCACATATAATTATATAACTAATGTACTTATACAAAATATTGTAAAACATTTTAAAAGAGTAACGGTGGAGTTTCTTGCCCATTCTTCTCCATGCGAAAACTACCTTTTGGAAGGGGCGACTAGAATCAATTCAATTTTTTTGTAAATTTTTGACGTTTTAAAGTGCCTTATAAGGGCCTATTCGAAATAAATGATTTGACTTTTTGACTTTTGAAAAAGTCGATCTAGCTAGGTCTCATATCTGGGAAAATTAGTTTTCTCGTATTTTCACCCAACCATAGATCGGTCGCCCAAAGTTACCTTAGGAACCTTAGAATAATGACATGGCAGCATGGAATTAGGAAGTACCTACGATCATGGCAGCATGGAATTAGAATTAACTATCCTGTATTATTAAATGAGCATTCTCTATTTTCGCCAGAGCTGAGCTCGGTCGCCCGGGTACTGTTAATTAATTGTGTGGAGAGGTCACTTCAAACTTTCGAACTACTTTCGGACGGTCCCATATCTTTGTTAACGGACTTAGAGAGTACCCCCTGTTGCCATTAGCCGGCCACTAACACAAACTCCGGGCTGCCATTGAGAATTCCCAAATGGAAAATTCCAATAACACTGCAAGGCTTTATTTAAACTACGCATTGGGTAGAATAAAACGCTAGTGTCTATTTCGTTCCCAATTTAGTTTCCGAAAATGTAAACACGGTAAATGTTTACGGAAAAATAACTTTGGTACCCTCACATAAAGTTTAGTTTGCGATTCAAACATTTTTTTTAATGAATTTTTCTACAAAGACTCGAAATTTTTGGTTATAAGTGATTAGGTATTTGACGAGAATCCGTCAGGCCACAGAGTGAAACTGCCCACAGACTATATTAGCCCTTATTATATTGTAGTCAATCTGATATCAAGTAGGCAATAAGAAAAGTTAAACATAACATACCATCACACTTGTATTCCCCGAAAGGTTGGGCAGAGATGTACACCCAAATTTCGCCAGTTATGTATTTGAAGTCCCATAATAGGGGGCAAAAATAAACTTAATAATAATTACTATGAAGTTGATATTTATTTAGTGAAATGACTGCATGATTAAGATAAATAATCAAATTTTTTTTTTCTATTCAATAGTACTCATTTATTTTATGGGACATATACATATTTTACAAATCAATTAATAAAAATAGCAAATTTATACACAAACTTAACTAAAACGATTGAAAAAATAAAATATAGCATCGAAAAATTCATCCGCATCGCTGTCGACTGGTAATGTACCCAAGAGACTGGCCGCATTGCCACGTTGTATGGCAATGCTTAGCCTCTGTCCAAGGTAAAAACCAGCCCTTGGGTCATGGGAAGTGTCAAATAGCCGTTTTGATATTTCATTGAAGAGGCCGTGAGCACTCGGACCCCACGGCCCGAGGGTTTCAACCCTTTAGTGAAATAATGTCAAATGGAAACCAGGATTAGGATGTGGAATAATAATTATTGTGCTGGTATTACAGCTGTTACCTACAGTATGTAAATAATTGACGATCAATAAGTACAGAATGTTTTATGAGCTCTTAATATGCCCAGTTCCTTTACAATAACGAATCGTTTTTTAGCGTTCTGTGATACATTTTAAAGAACCATTGGAGGCACTGCCTATCTGAAAATTATATACCAAATGCCATGATTACTCTGTAAAGTATTATATTGTTTTAATTATTGTGAATGTGAGGACTATGTGGATATTTTTTTTTCCTCTTTCTTATATTTTTTCGATCTCAGTTAGTTTTAATGATGGTCCGGCCTACCCAAATGTCCTTTCTTTGGTATTGTTCGTCGAGTTGAGCTCCTAAAGTTCTGAGTTGAGCTCCACGATTACTGACAAATGCTTGCACTGACTGGACAGGTCCACTCAAATCTGTGTGGTTCTCTTCTCAAAAGACCATTTCAGACACTAATCTACATGGTTCTCATATGGCCTGACCTAGATTATGTCTGGACTTTAAAAGAGACTGTGACTTCTGAGTTTGTTTCGGTCTTTCTTCTCAGAGTAGTCAGATAGGAAACGCCGAACTCATCTAGCAAATTTTATTTTTTAATATTTTTTTTATATAACGTGTAAAAGTGATTGCAATATCCTTTTTACAGAATAAACAATTTCATTTCATTTGTCTGTCACTGTCTATTTACACTTGAACTATTTGGGTGAACTTCTGTCACGGACAGCTTTCATCGTATGTCATTTGTGTCGCAGTACGAGAACACGGCGACACGTTTGGTTTGTATGCAAAGTCTTGACAAGGTCACCCCTAACAGCGGCCGCCGAGGTCGCTGAAGAAAACAAGAAAACAGCTTTAGGTTTTGAATATACGAGTATACTAAGGCGGTTTGCCCACCGCACCGTGAGCGATGACGACGCTGAAGTAGCGACAGTACATTTACTATGGCCGCGTAATCTCGTTTCTCGTTGACGACACGTCCGTTCACGGTGCGGTGGACAAACAGTGTAATTGTGATATTTTGTATTCCAAAAGGGCGAGAGATTAGTTCCAGCCATTGTTATTAAAACTTTTTCGATATTTGCGTATCCCGACAGTACTAGCATCAACAAGTTACGATCCGTAAATTAACCACCCCGTATTATACTGGAACCGTACAATTGGGCCCACGACCGCGCGATTGTTCACGTAAATTTGAAAGATTTTAAATTGAAAATGCTCGTTTCGCACAAACCTCATATTTGATTCTTTATTCATTATCTCAAAAAAAAACTTAATTATTATAAAATAGTTGTATTTTCGGATTAATGAAAAACCCTCGAGCCGTGGGGTCCGAGTGCTCAAAGTTTGTTCAACGAAATCTCAAAACATCTGGTTGACATTTCCCGTGACCCAAGGCCTTGGTCAAACCTTGGCCAAAGGCTCTAAGCATTGCCATGCAACGTGGCAATGCCGCCAGTCTCTTGGGTACATTGCCAGACGATAGCGGAGGATTTTTTTGACGTCATATTTTAGTTTGTTAATAGTTTCACACGTAAATTACTCCCTTGAGTGTATATATAGTCCTCCAGACCGTATTTCGGCCACGGTGGCCAATCTCAACGGAGACTAGCCTACGACCAAACTGACGAATCGACGAAAACTGGAAACTGTCGAGTTACCGCAACTGTCAAATCGGCAAAACTGACGAATTTGTGAAACTGACTAATCAGTGAAACTGGCGAATTCAATAAACAGACGACTGACGAAACTGATCAGTGATAGAATAGAATATATTTATTTGCTTTAAAACATTGTACATTATGGTATTATTAATATAGTTATTATCTTACATGTTTCGCCATGGACTGTCATACAAATATTTAAACATGGTAAATGTGTAAATTTTATACAACACATTTTATGATTTTTTTATTATAATTATAACATGTCTAATAATATTGGTTACTAGGGTTTTGTGTCTATTTAAACACTTAACAATAATAGATACATAAAGTAATATAATTAAAACACTTTACCACTTATTTCTTACTTTATCTGTTACTTTTTTATCAAAAAATTATTTGACAATACGCGGACGCATAGAATATCAATATTTTAATTTTAATAATCTATTATTTAATTTAGAACAAAATGTTAAAAAAAAAACCATGACCGATCCGTGAGGGTGAAATTAAGTATCGCACTGAGATAATTATTGACTTTATTTTTTTCTGGAAATTACCACATAAATAGATGGAATCCAGGAAAGAGAAAATAAAAAAAATTACCACATTTTTTTCAATAGGTAAACGACGGCCGCGCCCTGTATTAACCCGGTATATCTTATCTACAGGAACATATCATCCTGTTGTAAATTTGATAATTTTTTATGTATTCAGGGTAATTTTGGTACTAAGACTGAGAATTTTAAACAGATACCACTTTTTAATTTTATTAATTAATTAATCTTTATATTACATTTAGGTAATGTTATTGCAATACCTAAGTACCCCTTTCGGATCGGAAAGTTTTTTTAAAATTATTGTATATTTTTATCCTCTTGAACAAATATTTATTTTCGAATTTATTATAGTTTACGTCACGCGTTCGTGCTAGGGCCTCTGATGACTACTTGAATATTTGCGCATCAAGAGTACTTATCAACAAGCTACGATCGGTAAATTTAACGGCCCGCAGTATACTGGAAACCGGGCACTAGATTACAAGATGGCTGTACACAAATTAACAACGATCGATGGAACTATAAATATTTTATGAGCATTTTACTAGCCAAGTAATTACTTAGGAACTGTGCCCTATATTTGTGGCTCAAACAGCCACGTGGAAATTTGTGAGATTAAGCTGTACTAGGCGCGTGGATGAGCTGAATCTTGCTGATCTATGCGTCATGTTCGTGAACGGGCGCCGTCAGTGAGGATTGGTCATCTCTTAGCTGCCATGGCTTATTTTAATTATTGAATTTATTTTGTTTTTATCTGTTCATTACGGACGCTTTTAACGTGCACGTCTTTCTACATTGTTTACACATGAATGATGTCACCAATGTTTTGATTTAAAAGAGTGTCCGTGAGTTTCTTGCCCGTTCTTCTCCATAGGAACCTACTACGCTTTGGAATGGGCAACTAGCTTCATCTATCTGTCTGACCGACTCCTTGACAATTCAAAAGTGCCTGTAGGTAATTGGTGTAATTGAAATAAATGCTTTGAGTTCGAATAGTATAATAAAAATGTGTGGTTCTTAAAATAGCAACTAAATAATGTAGAAACCTTACAAGGACGTAGTAAAACTGTTGCCCTACTCGACAAAAATGTCAATCAATATCTCGTACTTCCGAAAAGTTACGAAATGGAAACCGTTAAGCGGAATGTACCTCTGCTCGTAATATAATACAAACCTATTATATTACCCACGCGGCCAGGAGGTCACCGATGAGGTGGACCGATCAAATTAAATCAGCGATTGGAGTCTTTGTTAATGAATGCCAAAAATCCAAATCAAAAGTCATTTATTCAAACTAGGCTGAGAATCAGCACTTATCGAACGTCAAAGTAACATTAAGACAGTCCCCAAAAACGCACGACATTCACCACTTCTTAGTGCTTTAGCTGAGTCCTCCCAGCAGACAAACTCCCCTGCAGCACAGCTTTCTGTTCAGTTAGAAGAACATGATTTTATACAATATTACGCAAAATAATTTACATTACGCAACACAAAACATGAAATTAAATTATTTGCCATATGTCAGCTAGCACACGGCACTATACCAACAAAAAACATCGCAATCAAGCGAAAGTAAAAACTAAAAACTACTGACTGACTGTCATTTAACAGAACTCGTGAGGCGAGCTACGAATACACCTGCAATTGGACACACTTCATCGTGAACACGACCGCTCTGTCAAGAGCGAAGCGAAGAAGAAGAAGAAAACCAGTCTATTATGACTGCTCCGTTGATCTCGTGGTTCCAAGCGCGACTGATTTCAAGTCAGGCAAAGTGTTAATGGGAATTTGTCGGTAACAGTTGGTTATTGTTGGAGTTTCGAGTTGGCGGTGTAATATCCCCGTGCCTCTGAAAGCACGTAAAATCGTTAGCCCTGCGCCTGATCTCTCGGTCTTACCAAGGGGTACCGTATTACCCAATAGGTAACTGGGTTGTGGAGGTTACATAGCCAGTCGGTCTAAGTAAAATACTGCTATTCAGCTGCATCCCGTTCAACTGGAAGGACCCCAACATAGTTGGGAAAAGGCTAAACAGCTGATGATGATGCTAACAAAAATCTGAAGTGGTTTGAGATTTCGAGAATGTTCGCAAAGATGCTCGCAGTGTATGCAAAACAAAAGCCTATTAATTCGTGGGAAATAACAGCGATGGCCTCCCCTTAATATAATTAAACTTTGTCAATTTTACTTGGTGGAATTTACTGTCTTCGATAACGCCTGAGCCCACACAGTTGTTTCATTCTTTCATCTGTCATTCATTCATTATTGTTCATCGTTCATGATTTAGGTATTCGCTTCTTCACTTTCTTTATTATGACTATTTATGAGTTTTGCGTATGACAAAACTCTGAAGCGACCTGCGACTTTCGTCTGCGACCGCGGCGAGAACAAATGTTAGAAGTTATTTAGAGCTTGCCAATTATTTCGTCGAGAATGTCGCACGCAAGCAAATATCCTAACTATCCTAACATCCATACTGATATTATAAATTCGGAAGTTAATATTATAAATTCGAAAGTTAATATTATAAATACGAAAGTGAGTTTGTTTGTTTGTTACGCCTTCACGCTAAAACGGCTTAACGGATTTGAATGAAATTTGGCACTTGGGTTAGACCATGAACTGGGTTAGGACATTTAATACTTTTTATACCGATATTCCCACAGGATCGAGACTTATGCGGGTGAAACCGCGGGGCGCTGCAATCCTAACTTAATCTTATAAATGCGAAAGTTAGTTTGTTTCTTTGTTACGCTTTCACGCTAAAACGGCTGAACGGATTAGGATAAAATTTGGCACATGAGTAGACCATGGCCAAAGTTAGGATATAGGATACTTTTTATCTCGATATTATTACGGGATCATGACTTATACGGGTAAAACCGCGGGGCGCAGCAAATAGTTCATAAAGTTCACCTTTTCATTCGGTTAGTGTATTTTGTTCCCTTATCCTCAGGGATTAGTAACATTATTTGTATAATTGTATGACTTATAGCCATTAAAAAAATAAGGTCATCGCATAACTCCCTTTGGTCTCGTTAACTGACGTTATTATTACGTAATGAGGGATCAGTGAAATATTAATTAATGTGTGTTTCACAAAATTGAATATTGTTATTATGAGACTATGATGTAACAGAGACCTAAATAGTAACAGCCACACGGGCTGATCGAAGGTTAATCTACTCTTGCCGCGGTTGGTTCGTGGATGGGTTACCATCCATTATATATCGAGATCCCTTCGTGCCTGTAATTTGTAGGTCTTTGGCAGTTGTTACGGATAATCAGAAGCCCAAAAGTTAACCACCAGTCTTACCGAGGGGTATCGTGTTACCCAGTAACTGGGAGGTCAGATAGGCAGTCGCTCCATGTAAAATACTGTAAGCGGTATCACAATGACCTGTCCTTTCGAGGCTTCACATTGGCCGATAAAGAATGATGAAATAAGTGCCATGAACTGCCACAAATCGATATTCGATACAGTGATAAGATTAGCTGTTCTTATCAATAAGCGTCGATAATTTCGTTATCTAATAAAAATATAACATGTATCCTATTACTTTGTTGAGGGACTGTTGACCTCTACTCTCGTGACGCCACGAATTAGACTGAAAATAGCTCATATATAAAATAAGTGCCTGAACGACCAAGTTCTGCTCGGGTGAAAATAGAGTAAACGAGGTTTCCCAGATATGAGACCTAGGTAGATCAATTTTTCGCCCCCGTAAACCCCTATATTGCAATTTTCATCGAAATCGTTAGAGCAGTTTCAAGAACGTGTTTACAATATATAATATATGTATATATGACAGAGAAGGTATGTTTCTCTTTTGTTATGATCAGCCATATTGTCACTACTGTGGGCGTACTGAGGGTAGTAATGGTTGTTGCGCAATAGAAAAACCGTTTACAGTTCAGATCAAATCATAATTCGTGATTAAATTAATCACACTAGCAAAACACACACTATAGGTACACGACAGAACTATACAGAACGCGCGACAGTTTCCAAACGTGGTCACTGCACGACCGCCACGGGCAAACTCTGCTTATCCCCCTCGAGCGTTCTGTTGTAGACTCTGTCAAGCGCCGCCAGGTGGCACTAGCGTCAACAATACGACAATAAATGAAAACACTGGCAATACTAATGCATAAATACTCTTATGCATTAGTATTGCATTATTTTGGAACCATCAAATAAATCCTAGTACCGAAATTAAATAAGTGATTTTATTTAAATGCGAAAGCCAAAATTTATTCTCTAAATTATAATAATTGCAAAAGAACCGTCAAAGAAGCTCTTCAAAGTATGTCCTATGAAGATACAGAGAAATTATTAGTTGTACTTAAATAAAAGTTGTATTTGTACTAATTAAGTTTAGCTAAGTTAGGATAGGTACTAAGATTTTAGCAAGTAGGATTTATTGTACTATTTACACCTTTTTACATACCTATTAGATGACTTGATTTTTAGTAATGCCTCGCCTGAAACACAGGATGACCTAGTTCAGGCACATAACATAATTGAATTTTTCGTAGATTTAAGCAAATTTGTATTTAGTGTTTTACCTTTTTACCTGAATATACTTTTTTATTATTATTATATTATATTTAAACAAACTAAATAGTAGTGATGGGCCGACTATGGGTTTTGCCAATCTTTGACTAGCTATAATGACTAAACTATTGGATATATTTTATTGGATTTTTGTATGCAGACTAATATTGTCATTAGATATACGCACAAAATTTAAAATTTAAATTCAAAAGTCATTCATTTAAACTAGGCTGAGAATCAGAACTTTTCGAACGTCAAAATTACCTAAGACAGTCCGCCTAAACGCCCACCCTTCACCACTTTCTAGTGCTTTAGCTGGGATGAAGAAGTGGAAGTGAAAACTCCCCAGCAGCACAGCTGTCTGTTCAGTTAGAAAAAAATTATTCTATATAATAGTATGCAAAATAATTTACATTACGCAACACAACACATAATTTTAATTATAAATTAATAGCCATATGCCAGCTAGCACACGCCAATATACCAACCAAAAACATCGAGAACTATACTCAGGCAGAAATAAAAAATAAAGACTTAGCGTAAGCAATATCCAAATAAAAGCCTCCAGGTATAAAGGACGTGCCCGCTTACATAAAGCTATATAAATAGCTGTAACTGGAAGTTATAATTGATAAACTAGGACCATCGAGGTAAAATAAATAAACAGTTAATAACAAAAACAAAACCATGATCAGCAAGACGACCAGTCACCACAAGCAGCACCCGTTCACGAGCATAACGCAAAGATCAGCCATTACCCCCCTCGCCATATTTGAGGAAAGGAAGCAACCCGACCCCCGACGCTACTGCAATCTGTTTCAAAACGATTCAGATTCTGATTGATCGTGTATTACGCGATTAGGGTACAGGTGTCAGAATTTTAAAGCCGCTCTTAGGCCTCTGACTTGGCTTCACATGTCGTCGAGTCCTTCACAGTTTTTGAAGCAAGTGATAATTATACAATACGCATATGAATCCAAAAACTCAGAGTTGCGTGCCACGGGTTCGAACTCGAAACCTATGACTTGGCAGCCCGGTGACGGTCACCCCACTGTCACTGCTACTAGTAGGGAAGACTAAAGAAACGATAGATTGGGTGAAAGGTAATAAAATATGCCTGGAAATTAGGTGATTAATGGATGACGGCAAATAGATACGGATGAAATAAAGCTGGTCCGCCCCCAAATAATTTGGGATGAAGCCAGGAAGATGATGATTATAAAGAACGGCATACTTGTGTGAATAGCGGTTGACTAATGCCTGTCATCGACTTAGATGCGTAGTATAGTTTGACTGAAACCGCTGTACCGCGCCTGAGGTAGGTGCGCGGCGAGACGGGAGGGCAGTTCAGACCGCTCATTGGCCAACGCTCACGGCGTCCCGCCGTTCATTCGTCAACGCTCACGGTGTCCCGGACCCCGCCTCGCCGCGCATTCCTAAGGCGCGGTACAGCGGTCTCGGTCAAACTATACTCCTCGTAAACATACCTACTCATATATTCTGTCTTAGGCATCCAAACGACAACAATTTGATGAATTCCGCAATTAATCGATTATAAACGTTCGATTTTTGTGGCACGTATGCGTTGAAATTTTGGATTCCATTTTGTTTTTGCTAACCGATTGAATGTTGGTCGTCTGTGTTATTATTTAATCCATCTCAATCTAAGCTAAGCTACCATCACAATTTAGCTTTCAGCGTGTACCTAGAATAATATTAAGTTAGTTTATACTCAGCCTAACCAAAGCGAAATGTTCTCAAAAGCCAAAATGTTAGAATACTCAAGATTCTTGGATTGTTAAAATATGCAAGAGTTCGTTGCGTAAATAAGACCTTCAATGACTTTGTAGGCAGGGAGATAGGGAACTTGAAAATAATGCTATCGCGAATGATTATGTAAGTATAGTGTGTGTTGAGTGTATAATAAAAGGTTAGTATAACTTGATTTTTCAAAGTGTGCGTTTGGAGCTGTCAATCTCGTGGGTTGTTAGTATGGAATTCACCCGGTGCACTGTGACGACGTCATTGGAGCTTAAATTTTAAAGTGTCGGTTTTTTGCTTGAAAGGCTTCTAGTAGGCAATATTATCCATAAATATACTATAGGATACAATCTGATAGACAAGTAAATTGACAACTTATATTGTTTTTGCAAATCCGGAACGGAGAGAATAACCGAATTCAAATTAATTTATTTCGTGAACACAGGGTACATAGAGAGGCGTCGGGAATCGCAGGCCGATTCCCGGCCACCGTAGGCGCGGGCTTGCGGACGGTGAGCAATGGGTAGCTCGCCGTCCGATAAGGACCAGGCCCGGGTCGACGGCGCGTTGTGTTCCACGCGCGCCTCAAAGAGATGTCAGCAAGTGAAGGGGTCCGATAGGACCAATGCCTGCCGGGGTTGCGGGAAAGTCCGAAAGGGATACCGTGGCCCCTGGCAATGTACAGGCAACGGAAGGAACACGGGTGGGTTTTAGTCAGTAAGAGTCTGACACGCCCTCCCGCTCCACCCAGAGCGGGAGAAGTTACTTGATAATTTCCCACCCAAAAAAAAAAAAAAAAAAAGGGTACATACAGAAATTGTTAAAAGATCCGAGCTGTGGTTAAAACCAAATATCAAAGGTTTTTTTTTTTAATAACAAATACATTTTACAAAATCAAAAGTCATAATCACTAAAACTGACAAATTAAATAAAGTAAACAGAACCAAAAAATAAAAAATAAAATAAAAATAATGTTACTAATTTATTAATACAACAATAATCAAAATTAACAAAATTATTCAGTGTATCACATGTATTATAATTAAAATTTGTCATTTAAATATTCGTCAATAGAATAATACACCTTGTTATTTAACAATTTGAACAGATTTCTTTTAAATTCATTAATGTTAATACTTGAGATAACTTGTCCTGGTAACTTATTATATAGTTTTTGAGCCATTGCATAAAACCTGTTGTTATGAAATTTTGTTTTTGTTGCTAAAACCTGCAACTTTTTTGAGCGCCGCTTACTTTCTACAAATCTATATAAATTCATGTTGTGTTTTATAAAAATACAGGCTTCATAAATATAGAGTGACGGTAAAGTTAATATTTTTAGCTTATGAAAATGTGGCTTGCATGATTCTTTTTGTTTTATTTTACAAATCGCTCAGATACATTTTTTCTGTGCTATAAGTACTTCTTGAATCTTAGCGGCATTTCCCCATAATATGAGACCATACCGCAGAGCCGAGGCGACATAACCATTATAAGCTGCGAGTAAGGCGGTCTTATTCGCAATTTTACCCAGCATATAAAGAGCATATGAAAATCTACTAGGCTTTCTACAAACACTTTCAATTTGAGTCCTCCATGTCATGTCATTGTCAATATGTAGTCCAAGAAATTTTATAACACTAGCTTCAAGTATTTCATTCCCTCTATAGTTTATTTGAAACTGTGATTGTTCTTTGTGTCTAATTTTAAAGTTCATAACTTTAGTTTTGGTCAAATTTATTTTAAGGTTATTAGCATTTAACCAGTCAATAATAGGAATAAGGCTATTGTTTACATGCTCTTCTATTTCTTTTATAGTGCCAGTATCATAAACAACAGTGCTGTCGTCGGCAAATAGTGACATTTGATGTTCGACTACTTGGGGAAAGTCATTAATATAGCAAATAAAAAGTAAGGGTCCTAACACAGAACCCTGCGGCACACCACATAGCAGTAACCGTATAGCGGTTAAACCGTACCTAATCAGAAAAAGACTATTTATGATTTTAAAAAACCTATCTATTTTTGATGTAACTATTTATTTACGATTTGTTGACTACATGATTTTTTCAGATTAGGTGCCGTTATTCCAAAAAAAAAAAAAAAAACGCGTTGCATCTCGTTATATGAAGTATGTCAAAGAATCATAAATAAATAGTTACATCACCATGTGCAAGGATATAACGGTTATTCTTTCCGTTCCGATGATATAAACATTAGCTCCATACATATTAAAAAAAATAAAAATAAGTATGATATATTTATGCATAATATTGGCTATTACAAGCCATTTCAAGCAAAAAACCGACACTAATATTTAAGGTCCAATATCTTCGAGAGCCTTTTTTCGATCCACAGTGCGACGTCTCTTAATACGTTCCACACAACTCGTGTCGTCTCCACAGTTCTGTCACAATGTAGTCGAAGTGTACAAAGTTTATCATTGCACTCGAAGTGAGATTTTAGCCCGAGCCATAACGAGGGCGTAATGGAGCCAAGAGAGTACATTTATTTAGCACAGATTAAAAGCACACAGCTTTGACTAGTAGGTATATAACTATCTGTGGCACGCTTTACCGCACTAGTGCGGGATAAAAAGTAAAAAGCACGCGTGTTAACTACACTGCATTGTAAAAGTAAAAGAAGTGCAATAAAAGCCACTTTACGAGCAAGTGTGTTGAAAATTAATTTATACAACGTCAAATTAAATTAAATGGTGAAACTTTGCAGACTTGGGAGGGTAGAGTGGAAGGCATATAAATGTAAAAATTCTAGCAGGTGGCGTTCTGTCTACCCCCCATGGTAAAAAGCCATTAGTTTATGTACATATATGTCATTCACACGCCAATCTCTAAGTTTTGCAGATCCTTATGACTAGTATAAAAGTATTTTTTATTGTAACCAGTCCCTTTTCCGACACTTGCGAATATTCTTTAAGTTTATGATCGCCATTCGACTAGCCGAAATGATTTGAAATGGGTTCCACATACATTATAGCTGAATACGATAGTAGGTTTATAGTGATAGACTAAGAGAGATAGATACATCTTTTACTGAATATTAATAATTGATGCTGTCATTCGTGGATCTTTGACAGTCGTTACGGGTCTTCAGAAGCCCGAAAGTCTGACAACCAGTCTTACCAAGGGGTATCGTATTACCCAGTGGGTTTAGGCAGTCGTTACATGTCAAATACGGTTTTCATCTGTACCCGGTTAGACTGGAGGCCGACCCCAACATAGTTGGGAAAACGGTAGTCAGATTGATTGAATATAAAAAAAATGAAAAAAAAGGGGTAAATAATATCCAACAAGAACTTACCAATATTTTGATCAAGTGATATTTATAACATTTTCATAAAATTGTCTGTTGGCAAACACTGGCGGCCTACCTGATAGTTATTGTTCACCACCGCTTGTGGATATATGCTATACCAGAGACATCCGATACCAGAGACAAAGGTCATAAGTCTCTTGTGCCTAGCCTGGCCGGCCGCGATGTATTATTAATATAATCACATCTACGTGGCGTCAACGCAACGTCAACGCCTACCGAGAAACTCATTTATAAATCCACTCTACATTAAATTAAAATCACACTATGAAAACCAGCAACTTCAGTTCAAAAAGCATTAAAACAGAAAACATTTCCTACACTTCAAAAAAGAATGAAATGTATCCTTTCGTTTTCAATTTAAATACCTCACCGAAGTTCATTTGATAGATTCCGTGTGGGCTAAAAAAAGTTGGAAAAAAGTTTTTTTGTCGGAATGCGAACTCTTTGGAAAATGTTCGAAAAACAGTAAGTAATTTGTTTTATAAATAATTGTTATTTTTGGACCGCATTTATGTAGAACGCTGGTAACTGGCGCTGATATGCCGCACCGACCAGCGTTGACAACCAACGCTTGTCGGTGCCGGAAGAATGCTGGCAGCATTCTACATGATTACGGCCTTAAAAGATCATGTGTCATAGATTTAAATCTTTATATTGTCCTCCCCGTACTAAGTCAAATGAAAACGTGTCCGTACTGAGAAGAGGTGATAATGGTGTTTCCATGATTCCATCTCATCTCAGATTACCCGATTCACAAAACACCAGATTCCCTATTTTTTTTTTTTTTTTTACTACTGCATTTGGTAACCACTAAGGTCATGGCTGCTTAACCGGGCTTTCCTGTGGCTGCCTTAAGCTCCTACACTCAAAGCCTCCAGCCAGGGGCATAAACTATTCTAATTAAAACTAGGCGAGCGCTCGCTAAGGGCACCCCTGTGGGGTACGAACCTCGGCTTAGGGCGTCGCTGGGGGAGGACAGCAAGATGGGACAGGCTGGATCAAGGATAGATCATTATTATTATTATACGGGGAATTTTAAGCTACGCGCTCTGCTGCGGCACGGGCTGGCTCTTCATCGGGCAAGGGTCGGGGGGGAGTATTATATACTCGGGAGGGTCGCGATCGCGGAGGACCTCGGCGGCGAGGTCGGTATGACGGGAGTCGGGTGTTTTTGTGCACTGTACTGGTGGCCCTACTGCTCTCCTGAAGGAGTGTGGTGGGGTCATTGGGGTCGGAAAGAAACCAGATTCTCTAAATACCAGATTTCTTACAGTCGAAATCAAAATATTTATTATAATTCCATGACATTGCGACATTGTGTGTGTCAGAGAAGTCGAATCGAAACAGAAACGCGGCCATCTTTTGACGCGGCTATAGGGTGAAATTTTAGTATATTGTTAATTTGTTTCCTAGTTTTATTTTAAGAATTAATTTTATTATTTTTGCTGTGCCCTACAGGGTCCGTGTACCTTCGTTTTAAGCCATTGTAACACCTTTGAACATTATGAAATGCAAATAAAGATATGAATAAGAATATTAATTAATCTTACGACGTCCACCCGAATGAAGTCGAAGGCAGAAGATAATGGTATTTATATAGCCAAGCAACATTGCTTTGTTTTTTAGCAGTCTAGCTCTTTGCCTATTAAAAGGGAATTCTCATTCGACAGAATAACATAAAGGGTAGCCTATTGTAAATACATCAAGTAGAGAATAATATTAGTCCTAAATTTAATTGCTTTGTTGGTCCTTTATACAATCTGTCTTACGAATCTAAAAGGCGCAACGAATCTAAAAGGCGGGTCACATAGTATGGACTCTCACGGACACGAGCAGTACGGTTCGCGTATATCTTAGGAACATAGTATGTACACCTTTGGACATGTTCGCGAGCCATTATCGAATGGTTCGCGTGCAAGAGACACTCACAACACTCGTTCGTGAGCATGCCATGTACACACGGCTACTCATCAAGCAATACATTTCCAGTTTATACTGATCTCGTATTGTATAGGATTTCCGTACAATGCGAGGTCAGTTTGTACTGGCAATTTATAGCTTTATGCCTTGCCGTGTGTACCTGTGCTACCTCGGATGTGTTCAGTAGTTTGAGATCGTTCGAGGCGCGTAGTGTGCACGGTTCGTGCGCCTGAGCTTCAATTGCGCAGGTGTGGATCGCAAGCGAACTGTTCGCAACATGCGCCCATTTACACATAACTGACGAAATATCTGGACTATATACCTGCTTACTCCTTCGAGAAATATAGGCGCGATGTTATTCCATATAACGTTTCTCTAAAAATACAATTGGTCGGTTCAATCTACCGTAGGACATTTTACAGAAGTCGGAATTTATTACAAAAGTTTTTTCATAATGTTTCCCATTACAGTTTTGGAACTAGTCGTAAATTCTGGCATCCAATGGCTCAGTTATCATTACGATGGACGTGAAATTAAACGTTTTTGGGGTTTCTCTTACAATGAGCAAATTGTGTTACTGAGTATTTTCATTAATATTTTTTCAGTAGCAGCATTTAGATTCGTGCTCGATGGATGACAAGAAGGTCGCAATATATTATTTATTTATTTTAACCATTTATGTACACACATATATTATATAAACAGACAAGAAGAAAAGAACAGAAAAATACGTACAAAGGTGATGCTTATTTCTAAAGAAATCTCTTCCAGCATACCTGCGATAGGACAGAGGGTAAAAAGAGATGTAGACACCGTGTGTAAGAGTAGAGAGAAAGTAAAATACATAAAATCAAAACAATTCACTTAATAAAATAAAACAAATTATATGAGAATATACTTACATACATACATACAATCGTACATACTAAAATAAATAAAATACAAAATAAATACCAACGCAACTATGACGAAGTGGAAAGATAGTGTTCTTTCACTCTTCTTTTAAATACTGCAACAGTCTGGCAGTCCCTAATGTCGGGCGGAAGTGAATTCCACAACCGCACCGCGTGCACAGTGAAGGAGTAGGAGTAGAAGTCAGTGGAGTGGGGAGGGGACTTAAGCAGGTTTCTAAAATGCGACCTGCAAGGCACATCAGAAGGACGGGCGTAGGAAAAGCCAATCTATTATTAATCTTATAATTATATTACCTATAGCAATGGTCTAATGTTATGTTACGAAATTTATAAATTCACATCAGTGAGCTGACTAGCTTTAGAAAAAAAAGCAAGAAAAACAAAACACAAAAAAAACTGATTTCATAACTATAAATGTGAAAGATAACTTTAGATTCGGATGTTAGGAGCTTTATTAAAGTTTTTTTTAAATTGTTTTGTTACTTTTATTTCTACATAAAAATGTTAACATTAATTTACTTAAATATTCCTGAACGTGTATAGATTATGTTAGTGACAGAATTATCAAAATTGATTCATACGTTTTTGAGAAAATCACGAACATACAAAGATACTTAAATCCATACGGTCGACCCGTATGCATATAGAACCTTCTTTTGTTAAGTTGGTTAGTCGGTACGGCCATTGTTCCTATATTGTGCACGGTACCGGTCAAAAACAAAATCTTTTAAAGTCTGTTATTAACCGATGTTCAAGCCATTGTAATGCCCAAAAGCTGAGATCAAAAATTCAATTTTTTATTCCCTCTCATTCCGATGCCTTTGAAGTCGTTTCCATGTCACTTTGTGGCTGAAAACCTTTTGTTGACTTGTTTGTAAACCTGTGTTAACACAATTAGACTCAGTGACGTCACCCGCTCGGGGGCAGCGTCGTCAAGAGAATGTGAGACCTTGAGTGATCTGAATTTTCTCGCTCCTTATTCTCAGTATCAAAACAAATCGAAGACAATCGAAATAGATCTCTACATATATTATAATAAATGCGAAAATATCTTAATTCTTTATTGTTGTTTCTTTATTTATAAGAAAAAGTTTATAGCAGTCCTATTCTTATATATATCATATATAAATATCTCTATATTATTTTAGACTATAGATTCAATGAGCAGACAAAAATAGCGTTTAAGGTTGAGCTAGTCGTGGGCTCGAACTCACTGGTGTCTCATCT
Source organism: Xanthia icteritia (assembly GCA_949128155.2). Classification (NCBI taxonomy): domain Eukaryota; kingdom Metazoa; phylum Arthropoda; class Insecta; order Lepidoptera; family Noctuidae; genus Xanthia; species Xanthia icteritia. The sequence goes on along the minus strand of OY855862.1, from coordinate 2,893,042 downwards.
GGCATCGTGTCCGACAGAGATAGTATATCAGTAAGACGCTAGTCTACACGCACACCGCCTAGTTCGCACGCACACCGCACAAACACCGTTACGAACTATTTTAGTAAAACAAGCTCGTAAAAAATTGCGAAAAGTCCTTTGGAAATTCGAGTTTTAGGGAAAAAACACTGCATAAATCAATTACAAATAAAGTTTATTGAAGTTTTCAATAATTGAGCTTTGTTGCTGCCGACTTTATTTTGGAGGTTTTACACTTCTTTTATTTTTTACTTATTCACTCCCAAAGTTGCATTAAAATTAGCCATAAAAACGAATCATTGTTGGCTGATAACTATTTAATGGATTTTTATTTTACTACTGTTTCCGCACAGACAAAATTAATAATGAGGCAAAACGATATCATGTTTGATGTGCAATATCAAACAGTGGCGTAATACCCTCCCGAAATTTGTGTGGAAAAATATCGAAGGAACACGGGTGGGTTTTAGTCAGTAAGAGTCTGACACGCCCTCCCGCTCCACCCAGAGCGGGAAAAGTTATTTGATAATTTCCCACCCAAAAAAAAAAAAAAGGGCAAGTATACTTCATACTAAAAGTAATTTTCTTATCACAAACAAAAATATGAGCCAATAAAGATACTGAGATAGTAACTATCGTAAACAACCACTAAACTTTTTATTAAACATCGCCAAATTATGCCGTTTCTAGACAGTGGGATTTATGTGTCCGTAAGTGCGTACGTGGCATCACAGCGGGCCCTATCAGAATAACAGCGCCGCGGTTTTAGCAACTATAGAAGTTATTTGATAATTTCCCATCAAAAAAAAAAAAAAAAAGGTGCTATCAAAGTCAAATTGTTAGGTCATGGACGTGCGTTTTTCTGTACTATTGAGCAAGAAGAAGAAAATAATGTCACGCACACGAAAGGGTTCCGTAGTTAGGATGTATATTTACAGGTCATCTGGATTTATTTTACGGACAGACAGACGGGCATGACGATCACATGACAAAATTATAAGGTTTCCGTTTTAACACAGAACCCTAAACACACTTGCTGTGTATACTTTTTAAACAAATAAAAACTTTATTGTTATTGAAAAAGTTTTAAATTATCTACAGAGGTACTAGGATCGCAGAGCGCGAAGGATCTCGACTGAAGACTCTTTTAAACGGGACGAACCACTCTACAGGCGTCAGGATCATTATTGTTATCGACTTTCACATCTTTTGAAACGACCATTATTATAATAACAGCCAGTTTTTATTCCAGTGCTACGAAAGGCAATGCTTTAGAAATATGCTGGAGAAGAATACTGGACAGAATTCTGCACAAACGTCTTCATACTCCACAGACTGGGCATCAAACAGCGTCTAGTACAGTCTCGATTAATTGAAGTTCTTTGGTCATGTCTCGAGGTGGTCTATTGACTCCATAGAGTGTCTAGAGGTGCAGGAAGGCCAGACTGTCATCTAACAGAACCAGATGAAGACCATCTGGTTGCGATGGATACAGTAGGAATGTGACAAAAAACTTTTTTTTGTCTGTCAGTTAGAATATTAAAAAATATTGGACACGTAGTTTTTCTTTTTATACGTTATCAAAAGATAACGGCGATACATTGAGTAAAGCTGTGACGTAGCGAACCCCCCCCTCCCCACCTTCAACGCGTTTTGTCTAAGTATTTTTTTTATTATTATGCTACAGAAAAAAATACGTGTTTAATATTGTTTTATTATCTGACTGATGGACTTAATATTATTTCTTTTCTTTTTTTTTTACCCAGACATCCTCTCTATTCATTGTGACTACTACTACCGCTCTGTCGAGAGTAAATAAAGTGAAGGAGAAGACAGAAAGGTAAAGGCTTTTTCTATTACAGAGAAGAAAACACCATTGATCAGCACACTTAATCATTGCATGATGATGATTTCAGGCTGAGTCATAATCATCTGCCCAGCCTTTTCCCAACTATGTTGGGGTTGATTTAAAGTGTAACCGGTTGCAACTGAATAGCAGACCACAGAATTACATAGCGCCACTGGTTATCTGACCTCCACAACCAATTTACCACGGTATAAATATAGACAATACAGAAACTACGTAGTAAACGTTCGAAACGGCATACTCATACAGACGCGCTCATTGACGAGACCCTAAGCGATTGTCGCGGTGCTGTCAGTTGCGGGTGCTGTGTTGAGACGAGATCGCGGCAATCTTTTTTTAAATGGAGCGGCCTAATTTCCATACTGTCCATATTTATACTGTGCATTTACTGTGTAACACGATACGCGTTTGTAAAACAGGTTGTCAGCCTTTCGGGCTTTTGAAAATGGCAGTAACAAAACGAGTCGTTTCATATATGAACTGGGGTAAGCCACCCAATTTACCAGACAACTCAGAGTAATCTTCTTCTACAGACATTTTCATTTTCAAAGTTCAATTGGATTGCTGTGTCAATATGACAGTACTTCCCCACTTGTCTGTCACAAGTTACTTCAAGTTTCTTGAGAATTAGGGCATAGGTTCATTTGGGGAAGTCATAAGGGTAAAGACACATTGGCGTAGAAATGAGGTTAATTTTCGGTACAAAAATTTTGATTTCGTTTTTTGCTTTACTAGTGGAGGAGACGTCCTAGAAGGACATATTGTGACCTTATAAGAGATGTTCTTCAGAAAGGTCAAGTGCGTAGTACAGACTAACCACTGGCGTGTGTGTAGGATTATATCCAAGATAAGAATGCTTGGAAACATGCTGGTCCTGCTCCATAGGATAATTTAGAATCAAGACAAAATCAAACTGGTTGCAAATTTAATTGTATATATTTTTTTATTTTTTATTATAATGACATTGATTTTACATTCTGTGACCAATTCCTCGCACACTGACTTATTAATTGTAAAATTTTAGGAAAATCGTCTACTTTTACAATGTTTGTAAATATGTGAGCACCATGTATCTATCACATAATTAGTTTATCTGTTGTTGCTTCATTTTTAATTTTTAATTCTTTTTACCTATTGTGGTATAATAATTTTTATTCTAGGTGCATCGTCCTCACATATAATTATATAACTAATGTACTTATACAAAATATTGTAAAACATTTTAAAAGAGTAACGATGGATTTTCTTGCCCATTCTTCTCCAAGCGGAAACTACCTTTTGGCTATTAGAATCAATTAAATTTTTTTGTAAATTTTTGACGTTCAAAGTGCCTTATACGGGCCTATTTGAAATAAATGATTTGACTTTGACTTTGACTTTGTATGATAAGATGTATGAATGTAAACGAAGCAAAAGGAGTACGGTATGTAATATGTTTGAATTTATTTATGTTTGTATGTACGAGTATGTAACGCAGCATAATATTGTGCTTATTGTTTTACAGCATATCACTATCAATACTGCCATCATGTGTTTGCGTTTATTCGTCGTTTTTATTTCCAAAATAATTTATGAGATAAAGAGAAAACATATATTTATGATCATGCAGATGACCGGATCGGTTGCCGTACTTCGGTGAAAGTGCGTCAAAACTTTTGTGAATAAGTCTATAATGTACCCACTGCTGGGACAGACGAGAGAGGAGGCTACTGTTCCAGCATGGTAGATTACAGCCCACTCCGGCTGTAATCTACCACGCGAGCCCAGTTCGGGTTGGTAGATGTCAAATGTCTTCGAATTCTTGGTTTTAGGACATGCTGGTTTCCTCACGATGTTTTCTGTCACCATTTTGAGAGAAGTGGTGATGAAATAATTTTCACAATTTAAAGTGCCTGCCTGGGTTCGAACGCACCTACAACTCGTAAATCCGTTACCACTGGGCCACCACTGCTCATTATTTGATTTGATTTTTCTGAATGTTAAAATAAATAAACCTACTACTAAATAAACGAACTGCCCTTTGTTTGAAGTCGGCTAAAAAATGAAAATCAACAACCGAACCAAACCTGTTAGTGGAAATAAATAGTTCATGTTGCAACTCCCGAGTCCTGTCAATATCCACGAAGACGAATTTCAGAATGACGGCTGTCTGTACACCTGTCAATCTTGAAGAAGAACAATTTCTGGCCGAAATAGTCTATACCAAGGTTTCCGTGGAATACGTGGTACCACGTATCATCGCAAACATTGCCATGACGGTACGTGAGATTGTCAGATCTCCGATTATAATCAAATTGATTGAATGTCAAACAATATACAGCCTTTGATGGTAGAATGCAAGATAAAGCAATGCCCAAAAATATACTGACGTGAAAACGTCTTTTCGCTCAGAGTACTGCCGGTCTATTCTGTAATAATCTCACGGTGAAAACGGAGGTGAAGTGAGCTTGAAGCGAGCTGTCATTCCACAGGAACTGACAGCTCACTCCGAGCTCACTTCATCTAAGTTTTCACGGTGAGATGGTTACAGAATAGCACTGCTGGTAGTAAGTTCAATATTTCTGACCGTCCAAAACACGTAATATTTCAATCGCTAATAACTACAAGAATTTTCATGCCAGAGTAATGGTTGAGCACGCCAAAGATAGTTCATATTTATAACAATTATGAAGCAGGATAGAATTTGCCTATGAGGTCATATCGCGAGGCCAGGCGCATGCGCGCGGCCCTCTATTTTTCACTCTATGTCAAAGTTCCAAATCGTAAAGTGCAAAAACGTGTTCAGCTAGAACGGTGATTCTGATGTCGTTACCAACAGTTGACAAAGGACTAACAGGACCTAAAGAGATACAACAAAAATATATCGTAAAATAGGGGTAAAAATGCATATGAAGTTGACAATAGCAAAATAATTTCATATACAACATGTAACTTAATTAACGCACATCCTGAAAATAGTTTGTTCAGAATCGTTTACTGAATCGATTTATATAATTTTTAATATAGGTAATTTTTTATCCCAAAAATAATTAAAACTACGGAAATTATTGTCATATTAACGCTGTACAGTCAAAACAAACTGAAATGGACGGTAAATCAAAGTAATAAGACTTTTAAAATCGCAGTTTTATTTGTATTCATACAAATTCCATCATTCAATACAAAATAAAGAAAAATAAACCTTATTCCAAGAACGTTAAGGTCTTTACAAATGCATTGTAAACTTAGCGATTTGACCGCACGCACACACTAACAGGAACTGGACAAAGGACACCGATAAACCACCTACTTACTTTCGTTCCCTTTCTCCTGCAAACTAAAAGCCCAGGATAGAGCGAGTAGCCACAATGTACCACCGCTTGCGCCTACGATGAAAGCTAACATAAAATAATGTAAACATTAGTCACGCGCGGGCAATATTAGTGGAAAGAAGTTACAGTGTTATCAAATATTCTTTCGCGTGCAATGTCTTTCCAATACACTAATGTTCAGTATACCGAAATGGTGAGGACTTTGGCAATGTGTGGTGATAATGTGGCTCTAGCTTGCAGAACGTTTAACCAAAGGACAAGAGAACAAGAGTGGCCCGCAGGACAATGTGAATATTTTGATTCAATCTTTTAAACACGCCGTCTCTGAATAATGTTGTCGTATCGCCTCTTATTTTCAGCAGTTCATTACCGATTGGCATTGTATCATATTCAATAAACGAAATTATTCAGTCGACAGTCCAAAGCCTGAAAAGTGTGATGGAAAGATGCAATCATAATGTTTACTAGACATAGATCGTAAATAAACAATTCTTTTCTCGGACGTCGTCGGTTAATGTTTCATACATATACATATTTTATTAAAATATCATTGGTTTCATAATATTTCGTCAACGTAAACAATCGTGTATTGTCGGCTTTTTCCGTAGTTTCGTTATGTTGTGTCGAGTCGAGCGGCGCGCCGCGCGATAACTGCTTGTGCGACTGTGTGCGTTGCGTGCGCGTGGGCGTTGCGTAGTATGACTAAAAAGTTCTCCAAGAATTGGTATAACTAATTTAGTAAATAACAATGCATATACATGTTAAATTAAAAATTCAGTGTATGTATTATGATTATAACATAATATTCTAATTGGGGTGTTTGAGGGTGTGCGTTAATTACGTTACATGTTGTATAGACTCATGTCAGCCGTAAATCTGCTCAGAACTGAAAAATATCACAATCGATGAAAGCTTGCATCATTCACCTCAGGGACGATGTAGACATTGAGAGGGAGCGCAGGGCTCTAGCAGTCCAGAGCAATATGTTGTCCAGTAGATTTGCGCGGTGTACAGACCAAGTAAAAGTAACATTTTTTAAGGCTTACTGCCAAAGTTTATACACGGGCAATCTATGGGTCAATTATACTAAGAAATCGCTGGATATCCTGCGCGTCCAATATAACAATGCTTTCAGGATGCTGTTGAGGCTGCCTCGATACTGTAGCGCGTCAAATATGTTTGCGCAAGCCCGCACCGACGGCTTCTATGCAATTATATGCAAAAAGACTGCGTCGCTTCTGAGGAGAGTGAGGGGCAGTCAAAACAGCATCCTGAAAACTGTAGCCGAGAGCTTCGGCTCTCCGATTGTACAGCAGTTTTTGCGGAGGTTGATTGTTACTAAGACTAGGCAATAAGTTATTTTTTGTATGTTACTAACACCATATGGATATTTGTGTGTCCGAAATAAAGAGATTCTATTCTATTCTTTTCTATTAGGAATGCAATGAACATTATTTTCTGTAGTTAAAAAAAAAAGTGGCGCGGGCTCGAACTGCGCCTAACAATTTTTTTTATACTAGCTTTTGACCTGGCTTAGCCCTGGTGGAGATCGGAAATTATCCCACGGCAAAGTTAGTACTAACCTGGATGAAAGGTATCCTATGCCCTAAACTAGATTATGGTCTACCAACTTCCGAATTTCGTTCAGCCGTTAGAATGCGCGAAAAGACTAACAGTTACTTTCGCATTTATAAGATTAAAGATTAAAGATTATTGGGTTAAGATCGTCATCATCTGCCTAGCCTTTTCTCAACTATGTCGGGGTCGGCTTCCAGGCTTACTTGATGCAGTTGAATACCAGTATTTTACATGGAGCGACTACCTATCTGAAGACCCGTAACGGCTTAACGTGCTTTCCGAGGCACGGAGGGATCTTGGTATGTAAAGATGGTCACCCATACACGGACCAACCACGGCAAGCGCAGCTTAACCTGATCGATCGACCCGTGCAGCTATTATTACCAGAGATCGGATAATCGGATAAATATGCATCCGAATATCCGATCTTTAGTTATTATTTAGCCACGAGCCCCTCTGTTACACCATAGTATGATAATCCTCTCTCTCTCTCTCTGTTAAGATAAAAGAATAATAGGGAAATGCTAACGGGGTTTTACATTAGGAATTTCTCAGTAGCCTGTAGTTTGAATTTGTGCCCGGCTAATGGCAGAAGACTCGCCTCATATTACATGGGACTTAAACATAACTGGCGAAATGTGGCTATTCTAAACAGCTCAGCTTAACCCTTCGGGGAAATTAGACGTTGTTATTTTATAATAAAGAAAGAAAAGGAAGAATAATATTTATTCGGACACAGTTCGTGAAACACTAATAACAAAATAAAAAGTGAAAATAATCACAATATTAGTAATAATGGGTATCGCATTGAATTACATGTTGCATGTTTTAATAGCTCGTTCTGTATGTGCATAAAAAGCGGGTGGCGGTGATGCATACTGCATGTAAGATTGGTAAACAAAATAACCATTGGCGAAATTAACACTACTAAAATCAATAAAAAATTGAGCTGATAATCAGCACGTTTTGAACGACAAAATTACATAAGATAGTCTCCCAAAACGCCTGCCTTTCGCCATTTCCACGCGCTTTAGCTGGGACGCAGAAGTGGCGCAACAAACTCAAGCAACTCATTTGTGTGCCAAGTTAAGGTAGAAGAACTATCTACTTAGTAATTCCATTTCCAGTGGATGGGGGCCGTGTGGGGGCGAGTTCGGGAACCCAGGCAGACACGCACTTTACTGCTCTCAAAACAGTTAAAGAGAACATCGTAGAAACAAAAATTCGAAGACATTTGTCTTCGAATTTGTGTGCTAGGCCTGCGTGCTGGGTTACGGCCCACTCGCTCTCGCCCACTGAGAGAAAGCTTCTGTCCCAGAAGTTAGAACATTATAGGCTGTTTATGCAATCTAGGGAGTCACTCCATGTAATTCAATATTATTCAGCATCTATTCCATTTTCAAATTCGATTCCATTAACAAATATCAACTATATAGTTCAGAATGTAATTCGAACTATACAGTTGATATTTGCTTAAGTGGTTTTATAATCATTGGAACTAAGAATTTGAAAATGGCAAAGAAGCTGAATAATATTGTTTTACATGGAGCGAGTCCCTAGAAAATTGTTAAAAGTTATTTTTCCAATGTTAACATTTTTGGAAAGTTAATTGTGAACGCAGTATAGTTATATTGGAAGACGACTACAACCTTCACTTCTTCTTAACAAGATAAAAGCCTTAATCCTTTCGTATAATAAGTATATCACGTCCGTAATTTCCTCTATTACTCTTCATCTAAAGGGGATAGCAAATATTTGACCTTGGTTTGTGTTAATCTCGTGTTGACCTTGTGTTGGCCGTGGCACTAATTAGGGTAACATTATGTGAGTTTCATAGCTTTATTTATTTTGTCCTTTGAAATTGAGTTATTTATGCGTTGTGGAGTTTGTGTGGGACAAGCGAAAGGGCCATGCTTTGAAAGTTCAAATTTAGTAGTTCTACTCAATGCGTTTTGAAGGCATAATATAATTTTGGCTTGATGGCAATTGACTCGCCCCCTATTGTATCGGATTTAAACATAACTGGCGAAATGTGGGTGTACTATAGGTGCACTTCTGCCCAACCCTTTGAGGAATACAGTCGTGATGTTATGTTACGTAATATGTATAATAAAATCAAGCATTACTTTGCGAAAATTACATTTATATCATCTTCTGCCTTTTCCCAACTATGTTGGGGTCTGCTTCCAGTCTTACTGGATAAAACTGAATACCTGGAGCGACTGCCGAAAATTACATTTAGAATAGATAAAATTAAGTAAATGATCTAGTGTTAATTCTATCCAGGGTATCTCTTCCAAGCTGAAGCAGTATGCAGCACTTTGTCCCAGGGCAGGTTGGCGGATGTCACTGTCTTCGAATTTTTGGTTCTAGGATATGCCGGTTTCCTCACGATGTTTTCCTTCACAGCAGTGGTGATGATGTATGTGTCAGTGCCAGATCTTAGAATTGATAATTTCATGAAATGAACATCGTACGCTCGTCACATCACCAGATCATTGACTACTCAACGTTTGACGATATGAACAGTTAAACGCACGACTACTTAATGATATGGCCAAACGTCGACTGACGTCGTGTAAACGATAATTATGGTAAATTTTAGCTGGCCATTTCATTAAACGGTCAATTCTAAGATCTAGCCACGACATAATATGCACATAATAAAATACATGTCTCAATGTGTCGATTTTCTATTAAGTAATAACACGAAATCTTGAAACTGCCTCGTTGGTCTAGTGTTCGCAAGCGCTACCGCTGAGGTCTTAAGTTCGAGTCCCAGGTCGGACAAAGTGTCATTGAGTTTTTCTATCTGGAATTTCTCAGTAGCAGCCTGGAGCCTGGATTTGTGCTGGGTGATGGCAATAGGCTCGCCCCCTATTACAACATGACTGGCGAAATGTGGGTGTACTATTACTACACTACGTAAGTTTTATATGGTTTCAGTTTTTTATTTGTTTAAGATCTTGATGCATCTTTCTTCATCTCTTTTGGGCTAATAAGTATTATTTTCTATTTTGAGGGGTCTAGCGCTGTATTCCGAGATTCAGGACTAGTCCTAGTTCGGCTGCAGATGCTCCCATGTTATATAATCCCCAATACTAGCCTATAAGAATTGTAATTCGTTGTATTATTTTTTTGGTGAAATAAATAAAAAAAAACAATAGGTATACCTCTGGCCGACCCTTCAGGATAACAAGATGTGAAATCTGAATTTATGCCCGGTAAATGGCTGTAGGCTTGCCCCCATAACATAACGTAGCATAACAGAACATAATATAATTACGTAATACGAGTATCTATATTTCTTTTAATTGTATGTTTACTTGCTTTTCTTTGATTTGTTAGGTCTTTCAAACTTTTGTTATACCATTAATATCTTAATTCTACTGTTTTGTAAATTAACATATCCTATCTAAGAGAGCCGGGTGATCTGTAACTCAGGACCCTCCTACCTCAGACACCTTTCTCTATTTAAGATTGTGAATTTTATCAACCAGTGCCTGTAATATGATGTTGAGATAAATAAAGATTAATGATTATGATTATAACTGGCGAAATGGTGGTAAACCAAACACCTCAACTACCCTTTTTGGAAAATAGATAAGGTAATTATATTGCTCATGACTCATAGCAAGAATAATTACATCAACCCGCAATTTTACAATCCGTAAACATTTTGCAGGTTCGCATAAATGTTCTGCATCGCTTTTGTCACCGCTTGAACAAGCTGACATCGCTTTAAAGCGGGTCGGGTCGATAACACGATGTCAGTGTGTTATTACAACTGCCTTTTATACCGTTATGGCTCGATTTAATATTAGTGTTGCTACTTTATAGTGAAAATGGAAGCATGTGTTCATGGTGTTACCGCAGTTGAATACAGATGGGATGCTCCGCAGTTTAGGTATGAAGCTACAAGTACGCGGCGGGCCCGTCTTGCTGGGCTCAGTGAGTGTAACGTAGTCAGAAGATCTAAGAGTCACGCGATAGAAAGAGAGGCAACTTCTAGGTGAATATAACTGTAGGTGATTAGCGCTGTGCGTCCTGAATTGCACTTTATTGTGTCGTAGCAACAGTCGCTTTTTATTTAAATGATTTTGCCGAATGTATCTTCTGTATTAATCTGTGGTGTTAGGCAGGCTATTCAGTATTAGCGCAAGGAGCGTTATGTCGCAAGCAAGTTTGTTACCAGTTCACAATTTATCGGTTTCCCATGGATAGATTATTAACTATCGCAAAATAATGCGTTAAATTGTAAATGGTTTGTTGCAGTTCTCAATTTTTCGACAGTTCATAATCTAACGGAAATAATGCCGATAAATTATAAACTAACGAAGTTTTTAATCATACGGTGACATATATAAATCGCACCAATAACGTGCTGTAATTTGTTCCTGAGAAGGGTAGGTGCGCCTATTTTCATACAGAGTAGAAAAGTGCATTGATCACTTTAAAACATTTAAAAATACCCTCCGATCGGTGAGGGTGTTAAGGCACAGATATATGCCAGTGACCTTGAGTGGTTAGCTTGCGTGTTCTGTACTGAGCTCATGCAACGCGTCGTACGTCCAGCCAGCACTCGCCCATGAAGGAGCGCTGTCCCAAATTAGACGCATTATTAATTTATTATACATAAACCAAAAGGTATTTTAATAAAACACGTATACTAAAAGAACAATAATTAAATTATCTTTAAAATGGTGAAGGTTTCACAAATATTTGCTTCATAGATTTTGCGTGATCTCAGTTTTTTATCCGCGTTAGGATAAACATTATCTAAAATATTCATATATTACGTTATTAAGAAAATGCTCTAATTTAATACATATTTTTTTCAAATCATTAACACTACTGGTGGCGCGATCTTCAGTATAAAATCATTAAAAGTCGGTTATCGTCGCCTTAAGTATCGTACTGAGAGTCAATCATTTACGTGGTTATTTTCAGGAAAAAAGAAAAAATAGATTCGCCACAATTTTTTTCAATGGGGAATGTTACCGGGTTTGTACATGAGGCGCGGGCGGCCGTCGTTTAGCTACAAGTGTTTTGGGGTAATTTTCGTACTAAAAATGTGAATTTTAAATTCAGTAACTTGTTGTTTCAATAATAATAAGATTTTTTATAACTTTTTGGTAATGTTATTGCAGTACCTATGTGCCGCTTTTGAATCGGACAGGGATTTTTTACAAATTGTACATAATTATGTTTACATAATGCGTGCATGTGAGCGAGTTTTCACTCTTAAAGGCTTATTTTTTAACTTAACCTTAAGTCAGTGGAGTTCAAGATTATTTTAACCGCTAAAGTCCCAGAGCATGCACTTTTTTCACTATTGGGTTTGTTTACATTTTTTTGGTTGGTTCAAAACTGGTATAATACGATGTTATTTGGCGCAAATATTATCTACCACGATGTAAAAACTACTTAATATTCTAAATAACACCACTTCCCGTCGATTTACACCCAAAAACAATAAAAAATACGAAATTCTTTGCCGAGCGGCCATTACGCTCCGCGGTCCATTGACGTACAAAAACTGTCAGTTTTCAACTTTTTTTTCTAGTGTTGCGTATTGATATTTTTGTATTTAGTCGATTTTGTTGACGAGAATATACGTCTGACCATAGAGTAAAAATACCCACAGACCAGATTAGCCTTTATTTCATTGTAGAAATAGAGTTATAATGCCGCGTGAGTAGCAAATCCCGAATAGGGATTTGCTTGTGATTAGTCGGAGTACCTACAGTGTGCCATAGTTAATTTGTTATTTTTAGCTTGTTATTTAGGTTGTCAGGGCATGTGATGCGGAGGAATGAGGAAAATGTCGTGAGGAAGGTTTTGAGTATAAATGTCGATGGCTATACGAGTAAGGGAAAAACGCATTTATTTATGAAACTGAAATTAATTAATAATTGTCAATTTAATTAAAGAAAGAAAGAAAGAATAATATTTATTTGGACACAGTTCGTGAAACACATAATACAAAAATAAAAAGTGAAAATAATCATAAAGCGATAATAGTGTGTGCCTCACGGCTGCGCCAAAAAGGTTCGTTTCAGCATTAATGCCCGACAAATGCTGTCTGACGCTGGTTTTCTAATGAACCCTTATGGACAAGTACTCCCCGTACCAACAGCTTCAACATACCTAATACATAATTTTTATACCTCTAAATAAATAAATAAACTACATAAGGTCTATTTAAATAATTGTTTCGAATTAATGTTATTTCCACTTAAACAAACATCAACTTTATGAGAGTGTAAATAAAACTGATTTTAGACCGACTAGTACTGTTGAAAAAGTCATAAAAAATAATATGAAGTTGTAGCGCAGACTGAAACTTTTTTTTTTTTTTTGGTTGGGAAAATATCAAGTAACTTCTCCCGCTCTGGGCGGAGCAGGAGGGCGTGTCAGACTCTTACTGACTAAAACCCACCCGTGTTCCTTCCGTTGCCTGTACGTTGTCAGGGGCCACGGTATCCCTTTCGGACCCCTTCAGCGCAAACTGAACCTTATGTGTAGGTATTACAGTTGTTTTTCCTAAAACTCGTGTTTGTTTACATGTTTGTTAATTAATATCATATTATAAACATTTTGTACGCCGAGTGAGGACAAACATGTTGGGCCGGTAAAATTATGTTTTCATCTGTATATATTCATGTATCATGTTACACGTGTTTGAACAAATAAATTTATCTTTATCTTTATCGATGGGTGGTCTGTGTGAAAGACGATATGGCTAGAAAGGGGCTGACTACCGAAATGACGACTGATAGAGAAGTATGGAAGAAAAAGACATATTGCGCCGATCGGGAATAATACTTATCCTTTCTAGAATTATGATGGTAATGATGATGATTTAGTTTATAAAGAAAGAAATAAAGAAAAGAAAGATATTAAATTTGGGACAAAAACAGTAAAAACTAAAAAGGAGCATAGAATAGAATAGAATAATTTATTTGTCAAACATAGGTGATAATATACAAAGATCTTAAAATATTAGACAGTGCGCTATGTTTTGCCAATATCGACATACAAATGATTAATATTGTCAAAAGCTATTCAATCAGATTATTAAATTACAATGAACACTTATTACAATTGAATTAAATAAGTATTTGAGTAGATATCTAATTGTTATATTAATGCATGCAAGCAAATTAAATTTTATTACATTCAGTGTCAATTTCATTTCATGTCAAAATTTAATGTCAATAATTCAAGTCAAAAGAAAAAAAAAAGAAATTGTATTATTGTAGGTATGTTATTAAAGAATTTTTTGTCAGCATTATAATTATAGAAATTTGTCATTGAGAAATTCATCTAGAGTATAATAACATTTTTCAATCAGTAACCCGTTAAGTGTTTTCTTAAACTTCTGCAATGGCATACATTTTATTTCATCAGGTATCTTATTATACACCTGTGGAGCAACACCAAAGAAACTTTTCTTCATTAGAGAAGTTTTACATTTCACAAGGCATAGCTCATTGATGTATTGAGCACGCATTGGTGTTTTCTTTACTGCACGTAATTTTTTAAATAAATATGGATTTGTTTTCACAAATAATGCTGTTTCCAGGATGTATAAAGCTGGTAGAGGTAATATTTTTAACTTTTTAAAATATGGAATGCAACTATCTGTTGTTTTTAAACCACACATACAGCGTAAACATCTTTTCTGCATCCTGAAAATAAGTTCCCTATTTGTTGACTGTCCCCAAAAAATAACACCATACCGCAGAACTGAGGCGACTAGTCCATGATAGGCTGCCAACAGTGTACCAGCACTCACTTTTTTTGAAAGCTGAAATAACATATATGCTGATTTACTCAATCGCTTGCAAATTTGTTCTAAATGAGGTTTCCAAGTTAATTTATCATCTAGAATTATACCCAAGAACTTGGCATTACTGGCCTCTTCTATTTCAGCATCTAAAAACAACAATTCTTTTTTCGAATAAACGAAAAGAAAAAGATTAATAACAACCTGTGCGAGGCCAAAAAGGCTCCTATCCCAGTATTATGCTGATAAAAATAAAAAAACCGCTGCGCTGTTATTCTGACAGGGCGGACACATAAATCCCACTGTCTAGAAACGGCATAATTTGGCGATGTTTAATAAAAAGTTTAGTGGTTGTTTACGATAGTTACTATCTCAATATCTTTATTGGCTCATATTTTTGTTTGTGATAAGAAAATTACTTTTAGTATGAAGTATACTTACCCTCACATATTCAGATAGATAAGTAGTTAGTTAGGATATACATATTTAACTGTACACCGAAATTTAAACATGTGCTACACGCGCGTGCCTCGGATACCACGTTAAGCCGTTGGTCCCGGCTGTCATTCTTGGATCTTTGATAGTCGTTACGGGTCGTCAGAAGCCCGAATCTGTCAAACAGTCTTACCTAGGGGTATTACCCAGTAACTGGGTTGGTTGTGGAGTTCAGATAACCAGTTGCTCCATGTAAAATACTGGTATTTAGCTGCATCGGGTTAAGGCTTGTGCAGACTAGCGCGACGCGACGGCGCGACGCGTCTCGAACAATACAATTTCTAAGAAAACTTCACGGTATAACAATAACCGGTGTCGCGTCGCGCTAGTCTGCACGAAGCTTTAGACTGGAAACCGACCCCAACATAGTTGGGAACAGGCTAGGCATATTATCTATCAATCTGCTAATCTGCCTAGCCTTTACCCCAGTATAACTTTTAATAACTCGAGGACAAGTCATCCAATTTACTTGATTTTTCTTTTAATTTGTGAATATTTTCTCTCACCAGGTTTTAGTGTTTTTCGTGATATGTAAGATTAACAAAGGGCACAGTAACTCTAAAATATAAAATGCATGTGTTAGAAATTTGGGCAGGTTAATACTAAGAAAATAATATTCAAGCAATTTATGACAAGTATTTATTTTTAAATATACCATTTGTTAGGAATAGGACGGTTAATACTAAGAAAATAATATTCAAGCAATTTATGACAAGTATTTATTTTTAAATATACCATTTCAGTATAATAAAGATGTATCAAAGTATAATTAAGATTCTTTTATGACAAGTATTTTCTTATGATTTATAAAGATTAATAAAAGTATTTTAAATAAACCATTTTAAATAAAAAATAAGGATTAAATAATAGCAAATATTTATTTTAGACAAATTATTAATTAATGGCCAGTATTAACTTTAAATAAACCAGTACAATTTAATTAACACATATATAACGATATCAGAAGTATAACTGATACCATTATTCAATTATTTAATTTTTAAATATACCATTTCAGTATAATAAAGATGTATCAAAGTATAATTAAGATTCATTTATGACAAGTATTTTCTTATGATTTATAAAGATTAATAAATGGAAAGTATTTTAAATAAACCATTTTAAATAAAAAAATAAGGATTAAATAATAGCAAATATTTATTTTAGACAAATTATTAATTAATGGCCAGTATTAATTTTAAATAAACCAGTACAATTTAATTAACACATATATAACGATATCAGAAGTATAACTGATACCATTATTCAATTATTTCACACATATTTTAGGAGAAATACAACATAGCAATATTATATTTATAGTCATACATATACAACAATAAGAAACAGGAAAGAATATACTTAACTTGGTGATCTGCTCGGTCCGAAGGCTCGACAAAGAATGCCCCCCAAGCGTTTTTTTTTTTTTTTTTTGATCTAGGGCATCTTGCAGGTGACCACTAAGGTCGTGGCTGCTTAACCGGACTGTCCTGTGGCTGCCAATAGCTACTACACTAAGGGCCTCCAGCCAGGGGCATAAAAACTATTCTAAATTAAAGCTAGGCGAATGCTCGCTAAGGGCACCCCCTGTGGGGTACGAACCTCGGCTTAGGGCATTCGCTGAGGGGAGGACAGCAAGTTCAGGGACAGGCTGGATCAAGGATAGATCATTATTATTAGTCGGGGAATTTAAAGCTACACGCTCAGCTGCGGCGCGGGCTGGCGTTTCATCGGACAAGGGTCGGGGGGGAGTAATTACTCGGGGTGGTCGCGCACGCGGTGGACCTCTGCGGCGAGGTCGGAACGACGGGTGTCGGGTGTGCTTGTTTTTAACTGTACTGGTGGCCCTATTAGACTCCTGGAGGAGTGTGACTGGATCATCGGGATCGGACAGGATATGCCGTGGACGGCGAAATTGACTGAGGGTCGAGGGGGTATAATTGGCCGCAGCAACAATCAGGGGATTGCGGTGCAAGGCGGCGGAGTCAAAGTAACGCTTGGACATGCGTTTTAGAAACTGATGAATGGTGGGGATTCTAAAATCGAGATGGAGCATCTCGTTCCTAACGTACCAGGGCGCTCCCGTGGCTTTACGGAGGAATCGGTTTTGGATCGTCTGCATCCTATGGATAACGTGGGGCTTTGCTTGTGCAAAGACTGTACCCGCATAGGTCATGATGGGGCGGATGCACGCAGTATAAATGCGCAATTTGCCTTTAAGAGACAATTTGCTGCGTGCGTTAAGGACATAGTGGAGTCTACTGAGAGCGAAAGCGGCTCGCGAGCGAACCGACTTTATGTGCTCTGCGAAGGAAAGGTGGTGGTCTAGAATCACACCGAGATACTTGGCTCGCTTCTCCCAAGGGATAGGCTTGCCTAGCATGGTGATCTTCTGGGAGGGTTGGGGGCGCTTAGATTTCGGTTTAACAAATAAAACCGCCTGACTTTTGTCGGGATTTACTTCTATCCTCCACTTTCTAAACCAGATGCCAAGTTTATTGGCAGCTGTTTGTAGTCTGCGGAGGATATTGGAATGGGTGAAGCCCCTATAATATATGGCCGTATCGTCTGCGAACAGACCTAACTCGACCTTTGGAGTTTTGGGAATATCGCTCGTATAAAGCGTGAATAAGAGGGGGGCTAGCACAGAGCCCTGAGGGACTCCGGCTCGGATGGGACGGGGGGAGGATAGGGCTCCCTCGATACGATAGCGAAAAGTGCGATTCGACAAGTAGTCCCGTAGAATGACTACGAGACGATCGGGCACACCGAGTTTGTATAGCTTGTATACCAACCCGTTGTGCCAGACCTTGTCAAACGCTTTCGCTATGTCGAAGAAGACCGCTCCTGTCGACCATCCACGGTAGTAACCACCATGGATGTATTCGACGATACGGTGGACCTGATGCACGCTAGAGTGCTGAGCTCGAAAGCCGAACTGCTCGTTGGGAATTAAGCCCTTGGTTTCGGCGTAATCCCTGAGACGCTTATAAATAAGCCTCTCATAGATCTTGCCTAGTACCTTGAGCAGACTAATGGGACGGTAGCTAGAGGGTGCGGATTTGGGCTTACCGGGCTTTGGGATGCCTATGACAGTGGCCTCTTTCCACGCCTGGGGAAAGATGTTGTTGCTAAGCGCACCATTGAAGATGGTGGCCAATAGCATTATGAGATGGGCGGGAAAGAGCTGGATCACCTTATTGGTGATGCCATCTGAACCGGGGGCTTTGCGAGTATGTAGACCCTTGATAATGTCGTGCACTTCGTCTGGAGTGACGGGAGGCAGAGGACATTCGGGGTCATCAACTGGCGGGAGGGAAGCTCTACGTTCGACTTCGGCGTCTACCTCAGTGAGGTGAGCTTGGTCTACTGGTAGGGAGCTGGGGGAGCATTGAGCCTCTAGACTGTCGGCAAGGCACTCGGCCTTGTCGTCGTCATCGAAAGCTATGGATTTATCGGGGCGTACTAGGGGGGGCATAGCGGTTTCCTTCCGGGACCTGAGTTTCCTCTGGAGTTCCCAGAAGGCCTGGTGATTTGGGGTCAAATCGCTCAACAGCTTATCCCAACCCGCTTCACGCAGCTCAGCTATGCGTGTCCTTACAGCACGCTGTAAGTAGCGCATGTGAGCCTTGTTGGCGGGGCAGGGGAAGTTGTCGTATGCACGGGTGGCCGCGTTCTTCTCAGTCAGCAGAGCACGTGCATCGTCCGGGAGTTTCAAGAAACGAGTATTCGTTTCCGGAACCTCCCTTGAACAATCGTTCAGAACGGTTTGAACGTGCTCCGTGAGTGAGTCGATCGCGACCGTGGTGTCAGCGATAGAATCAAAGATGTTGGGGATAGAGTCCAATTGGGGGGATGTGTTGGATTTCAGCTTATCGCTTACTTTCCTCCAGTCCGTCACCCTTTTGGTAGCTGGGGGTTCATTGGGGTCAGAGAGACCTATGCGGGGGGCCAGTCTTATAACTACTGGGCGGTGATCCGAGTTAAGCTCGTGAACCGTTTCTATTGACTCTAGTCTGAGATTGACGTTCTTAAGGAGCGCCAAGTCAAGGATATCGGGGGAGTGATTGGGGTCGTGGGGATAGAAAGTATAAGTCATCGGAGCGATGACGTCAAAGTTACGAGAGGAGGAGAGGTTGAACAAGTGTCGACCTCTATTGTTGACTACTGAGCTATTCCAAGAGGGATGTTTGGCATTGAGATCGCCTGCTATGATAACAGAGTCACTCAAGCCAAGAAGAATGTCTAAGTCGTCAGAGATGGGTTGAAAACTCTCTGCGGTACTACGGGGAGGAATATAGGCTGAGACTAAGGTAATCGGCTGATGGCCTGTCATACCTAGTCGGCAAATAGAGACTTCTACTTTAGATAGAGGGGGAGGGTCCATAGGGATGCAGTACAGATCCTTTTTATAATATATTAGAGTGCCGCCCTTGTGGCATCGCGTTCTATCGTTTCGAACGAGACGATAGTTCGCGACTGCCGGGTTGCTTTGAGAGGGTTTTAGAAACGTTTCCTGTGTGAGGAAAAGGTCAATGCGATGATCGCGGAGGAACTCCGCTACCTCATCGCGTTGACCTTTCAACCCATCTGCGTTGAAGACGCCTAGGTTAAGGGATCGGGGTTTGACTCTACATGGATTCGTATTATACATGATGGGGGGTTACGTAATCGGCGAGGGCCTGAGTGAGGTCCGGGTACGTGCGGAACACGTCCTGGATCCTCTTGATGTCACCGGATGCCCGAGCGACTCTAATATCATTCGCCATTTGAGTGGCGCGGGGGGTACAGAAAAGTACGAATGTGTCAGAGATGACATTAAAGTCCTCTGACATGGACATTGCCTTAGGATAGGCAGCCTTAAGGGCAGGCGCGGGAGCGGGTTTCGCGAGGGGCGCGGAGGGCGCGAGGGGCGCAGAGGGCGCGGGTGGCGGGAGGGGCGCAGAGGGCGCGGGGGGCGCAGAAGGCGGGGAGGGTACTTTGGCCGCAGAGGGCGGCGGGGGAGGGTGGGCACGGATGCGCGGATCCATGAGCGAGTAGAGAGGGGTGTGGGGGAGAGGGGGTCTCGCGGTTTGCATGGCTGGAAAAGCCTGATAGTGGTGGAGTTGATTCCACGGACTGGGTCTCTGGGGACTCAGTCGCTCGGGCATCTGGGAGGGTTGGAAGGGCATATAATCCCTTTGCTTTGTCTGGCGAGCGTCAAGACGCTTAGCCGGCTTCAGCGAATGTATCTTGGGGGCCTTGGGACAGCCACGGTAATTGGCCGTGTGGCCTTCTTGCCCGCATAGCACGCAGCTAGGCGGGCTCAGGCAAAGGTCGCGGTCCTTAGGGCGGGGACAGTCAGCAGTGCCATGGTCGCCCAGGCACTTTACGCACCTGGGTTTCGCATGGCAATGCCTCTGCGAGTGGCCGTATTTCTGACAATTATGACATTGTCCTATGGAACTATTTTTCCAGGGCTTCTCAATAGTGAAGCCCGTGAGATGGCATATGGCCTTTACATTAAATATGGGGTGATGCCCCTCGGTTGGGGAGCACACGACAAGTACCATGTCGTATGCTTCCCTACCGCGCGAACGGTGCATCCGGTGCACCTCGTCTACCGGTATATTCTGCGACTTAAGGTCGGCCAGAATTTCAGGGGTGGGGATTTCGCGGGGGATACGTTTAATTACCACGCGGGTCTGTTTTTCCTCAGGGAGGGAGTAGGTGTGGAATGACACACCTCTCTCTCTCAGGAGTCTGGTAAAGTCCCTAAAATCGCGGGAATTTGGGAGACTAACTTTAATACCCTGTTGGGTGGACCGGGCATTTGTGTAGTTGATCCGTTGATCAACACACCATTTGGAAACGGCTGTCCACTTCTCCTTGTCTTGTATGAAGACAGGGGGAGGTGGCGCCATTTTCTTTTGACCGGGGACATTGGGCTGAGATAGGGTTTGGGAGGGCGCGGCGGTATCCATCGCGGTGGATGTAGACGCAATCGGGCGGGGGGTGAGGGGGAGGGAGAGGAGAGCTACGGGGGAGGGGGAAGCCGGGGGAGCGTCCCGGTCTATATAATTTTTGGGAGGGAGAGAGGGAGAGGGCTCCTCCAGGGCGGCTACCTTAGCCGCCTGGGAGGAACTTTGCTTCTTCTTCTTCCTCTTGTTCCCCTTCCCGGTGACGGGTGTGAACCCATCATCCTCGGATTGGGAACCAGAGGAAGAAGAATTAGCCTGGACCGTCTCGCTATCGGACGAATAAGGGGAGAGGGCCGACTTTGAGGAAGCCGGCTCAGAGGTGTCCATTGGACTGAAGGGGGCGGGGAGGGAGGGGGCTAGAGCGTCACTGAACGCATCCAGAGACTGATCAAGATCGGGGGAGTTGGGGGCTTTCTGATTGAGAGACTGAAGGTCATCTCCGAACTTTTCTATAAGAGTGGGACTCTCCTTAAACATCTTCTGAATGAAGGTAAGGAGGGTCTCATTCCTATTTTGGAGCGCATCTAACTTGTCGCTAAGCGACTGAATAGTTTCCCCCATGATAAGGGGGAAATTAGAAGAGGGAGGGAGTTTGGGAACCTATTATAGTCCCTAAAAATATTCCTAACTCTAACTCCCCGGGGGATAACCGGGGATGTGTAAACCCTCCCTGTCGGGTTAGACAGGGAGGTTGTGTACTTAAGGTGAGCCCTAAGCTTGCTTTTGCCCGTTGCCTATCTTATTGTGCAACGGGGTCCTAACCAGTCTAGTGCGCCGGGTGTAGACACACCCGACCGACACTAGGTGTGTAGCTGTGGAGGCAAAACTGTCACCAATGCCGACTAGGAGACCCCCCAAGGCCGGACACTGGGACCCGTCCAATTGACTGCCTTACCCTGAAGGGGTTCGGCGGGTGTGATTGGGCCAACACCCCACTCGGTTTCGTTGGCACCGTAAGGTTTCCACCGAGGACCACGAAACTGTGGTTTTGCCCGGAAGGGGCCAAGGACGCGACGAATGTGTTTTTGACCAAAACTGTTACAGAAACACTTTATTAATTGTGTCCTGAAAAGGACAGCAATTAATAGCTGGAGAACACGATGAAACTCGGAGTTCAGGATGCCACGGGTGGGAGCACGGAGAAACAGCACGACCGTCCGCGACCGATGCCAGTCGCAGAGTGTGCCCCCCAAGCGGTTGGGCTCTAGCTTTTATACTCAGTGACAAACAAGTGGCGTCATCGAGCCGTCGGTACAAAGAACACGTGTTCAAAATTGATCATCCGATCCATTCTTTACTTAATTTACTTAACTAAAGCGATATAACTGTATCAAAAACTATAATTATAAATATCATAATAATTAAATGGTGTAAAAGTAGTTTTAACAATAATTTTATGATTTGAATCACAACCGAAACAACTTCCGGAATCAAGCAAATTCAATTTTACTTAAATAATTAATGTGGGTAAAGAAAAACATAGTGCTAAAAATTGAAACATATAACACATGCATCCCAAATCGACTTGAATGTGCCCTGGCGGCTGTGAGTATGTCAGACCATTTCAGACACTAATCTACATGGTCCTCATATGGCCTGACCAAGATTATGTCTGGACTTTAAAAGAGACTGTGACCTCTGAGTTTGTTTCGGTCTTTCTTCTCAGAGTAGTCAGATAGGAAACGCCGAACTCATCTAGCATTTTCTTCTTATTTTTTTTTTTTTATATGACGTGTAAAAGTGATTGCAATATCCTATTTACAGAATAAACAATTTCATTTCATTTCATTTCATTTCATTTCATTTCATGCTCACTCTGGTGGCGCGTGTGTTGGATCATTTAGCTCCCTTCAAAATGATTGAGCTGAATGGTGCTGATCCATGCGTCATGGGACTGGTCATCTCTTAGCTGCCATGGCTTATTAAAATTTATTTTAAATTGTTGAATGGTTATTTGTGTTTTTCTTTTTATTACGGACGCTTTTACAAACATGCACGTCTTTCTACATTGTTCTCACATGCATAATTTCAACATGAATGATGTAATGTAACCAATATTTTGTATCATTTTTTTTATTTAAAAGAGTGTCGTGGAGTTTTTTGCCCGTTCTTCTCCATAGGAACCTACTACGCTTTGGAATGGGCAACTAGCTTCATCATTTCTGACTGACCGACTTCTTGACAATTCAAAAGTGCCTGTTCATATTCATATTTATATTCATTTATTTGCTCTAAAGTAGGTATTTACAATAGGGTGGTTACAATATTGAAGGATCCTTGTACATTCTACCATTTTGGCATGCAAACATTGATGCAGAACATCATCAAAGTAAATGGTTTAATTAAAATAAATGCTTTGAGTGTGTCACACAATCTTGCGTTGGTCGTTTACGGCTTTTATCTTCCAAAACGGTAAAAGTCATGAAATCCCTGGACAGTATTAAAGGTTACTGCCAAACCTGCAAAACCTTTTAGAGGTGGAAGATTGGGGTTGTACACAAAGAAGGTAAACAATTTGAGGTAAAGGATAAAACATTCACCTTTTTTCCCCCGCCTTGGTGTAGTGGTCGTAAGTGCTACTTCTGAACTTGAGGTCTTGGGTTCGGTTACCGGGTCGAGCAAAGTGTTATTGGGTTTTTCCATCTGGAATGAATTAGTAGCAGCCCAGAGTCTGCTCTTGTGCCCGGTTGATGGCAATAAACTCACCCCCAATTACATAGGACTTAAACATAACTATTGGTAAATCTCTGCCTAATTCCCCGTAGATTACGAGATGCGGCTGAATTTCAATATTCTAAGACATCTGACCACATAAATATTTTTTGACAATGTAATTGAGCTAAATCGATATGGGGTCGTCCATTAATCTCGTGATGTTATTTATCTAACACCCACCTCCCCCCTGGTGATACGTGGTGAGGTTGTAGACTAACCCCTCTCCCCCTATCCAAAGTCACGCGTAGATTTATGGAGCAAAGTATTAAAAAAAATAAAATAGAATATTTTGTCTTTAAATAGAAAGAAAAATATTTTATTTAATAATAATAATATATTCTTTATTTCGGACAACACATACAATCCATATAGTGTTAGTAACAATGACTTAAAAACTATGTTAGTAAACTTTTACAAACTAAACAACTAAAACTGACGTGGCCCAACACACGTTGGCACGTGCCTCCGTACCCAGTGCCTTATAAAGGGACTGTCCACTTTATCTGATAATGTTTTTAGGATGTTGTTGGAGCTTCCGCGCAACCTACCCATTATTGACGCTGTTCTTTTCCTGGTAATGGCATGAAAATCGTCAACACGGGCTTCCGTGAACATCTGCGAAGCGCTGCAGAAGCGCGGAAGCCCCATCAACATCCTAAATCCATTATTATATTGGACGCGCAGGACGTTGTAGGATCTCTGAGTATACTTCACCCACAATAATAATAATATAATAATTTGGGGGTCGCTTTTCGGCTTAGAAATGCGCGTTAAACGAAAACATAAATACACGTGATATCAAACTACACCCCCCTCCCAGTTGTGATAATTCGTGATTTTTTTCGAACCCCCTCCCCCCCTTTCTAAGCTCACGATTTATGGACGACCCCTATTCTGAACTGCTATTAGATATACGGAAAACATCTAATGGCTATCCTAGAATATTTGTTGCCTTCTCGCATACCAGGAAAATTTCTTGATGTAATCTCTAATCAGCCTATAATAATGTTCCTACTACTGGGACTCATACCACGCGGGCAGAGTGCCGGTTTCCTCGCAATGTTTTCCTTCACCGTTTTGAGAGCAGTGGTGATAAAACAGATAACACAACGTGCTTAAAGTGTAGCCATAGTGTAAATCAGGGCCGTTATGACTCAAACTCACGTCATTTATTTCAATTAAGCCAATTACAAGCACTTTTGAATTGTCAAGGGGACGGTCAGTCAGACAGATGAAGCTGGTTGTTCATTCCAAAGCGAAGTACGAGCGGGCAACTCCGTGGAGACTGTTTTACTGGCCCACCACTGCCATTTGCTTAATCCGATGGTGATCTTACCCAGGACCTTATGTTCAGCATTCGCGCTTGCAATCACTACACCGACGAGGCATTCAACTAGCTTTGAAAGCAAGTTGAAATAAAAACAAAACATATGTTTCTCTATCTTTTTATTTTACTTACTATCTGACTATTAGTACATAAGCTACCAAGTCAATGAACTTACAGCACACAAGCAAATATTAACCTTTTTCTATGCAGTACAAAGTTGAAATTCAAACGCTCAGTTTTCAAGTGGATAGCTAAGTCAATATGTACGTTCAAGTGTTTCTGATAAGGTTTAAATTAGTTTGAAAGTTATTATTTCTTTGTGAAGTTTGCGAAATGCTTGTCACGCGATATAGAGATAGTACAGGTTAGTACATGTTATCACGCGCGATTTCTGTCTACAGGGAAAGTTCATAATTATCTATTATGAATAATAAACTTCTATGAGAAAGAAACAGTTGTATATTTGCTTCAAAATCTTCTAAACATATACATCAAAATAACAGCTTTTTAATAAACGCATTATGAAAGTATATTCGGTACTTATAATGGAAAAAAACAAATTTTAAATTTTTTGTCTGTCTGTTTGTTCCGGCTACTCTCCAAAATGGCTGGACCGATTTTGACAGGTCTTTCATTGGCAGATAGCTGATGTTATAACTTTACTTATAAACTCGTGGGCGAAACCCCGTACCAAATAATAGAACTTAAAAATAGCATTACGTTTGTTTCGCCGAAGGGTAAGGCAGAATTGTACCCTACATTTCGCCAGTTATATTCAAGTCCCATACAAAAACTTATTCCCATCAACCGGGCATAAATCCAGATGCCGCCACTGAGAAATTACAGAAGGAAAATCTATTGGCGCTTTGCCCGACCTCGGAATCGAACCCAGGACCTCAACGCACAGCAGTAGCGCTTGTGACCACTGGACCAACGCGGTAGATTATAATCGTATATAAAAAAATCTAATATACATCTACACAATTAATATATTTGTCCCTAGACTTACCCAATTGCTTCAGAAGGAGGGTAATGCTTTTGACAACTATTATTTAATTGACACTGTGTTTGAGTACTTACTTAAACTTTGAATACGCGTATAAATATCAGTTAAATCGTTTCATTTGTCCCAAATTTTACCGCCATCCCAAATCAATGTGGCTATAGCCTTTCCCAACTATGTCGAGGTCAGCTTCCATTCTAATACCAGTATTTTACATGAAGAGACTATCTATCTGACCTCCACAACTCAGGGGTAACACCATTGGGCACGCCACTATTGCGGCGATAAGTCCCCTCTTTGAGGAGTGGCTAGAGAGGCGCCACGGCGTCCTCACCTTCCGCCTAACGCAGGTCCTCACCGGACACGGTTGTTTCGGGAGGTTCCTGTTCCGTATCAGGCGGGAGGAAACGCCCGGGTGTCATCACTGCGTGGATCGCCCGGAGGACACGGTTGAGCATACGGTGGAGGTCTGTCCGGCTTGGGCAGAGCATCGCCGTGTCCTCGTGGAGGCGATCGGCGGCGGGGATCTCTCGCGTCCGGCCCTAGTCCAGGCCATGGTACGGAGCGAGAGGGCATGGGAGGCCGTCACCTCCTTCTGCGAAGCAGTAATGCTCGCGAAGGAGGAGGCAGAACGCGTGAGGGAGAGGCAAATTTCGCGCCCTCACGCCCCTAGCCGCCGCAGGAGACGCCCTGGGCGTCGGGAATCGCAGGCCGATTCCCGGCCACCGTAGGCGCGGGCTTGCGGACGGTGAGCAATGGGTAGCTCGCCGTCCGATAAGGACCAGGCCCGGGTCGACGGCGCGTTGTGTTCCACGCGCGCCTCAAAGAGATGTCAGCAAGTGAAGGGGTCCGATAGGACCAATGCCTGCCGGGGTTGCGGGAAAGTCCGAAAGGGATACCGTGGCCCCTGGCAATGTTCAGGCAACGGAAGGAACACGGGTGGGTTTTAGTCAGTAAGAGTCTGACACGCCCTCCCGCTCCACCCAGAGCGGGAGAAGTTATTTGATAATTTCCCACCCAAAAAAAAAAAAAAAAAAAAAAAAGGGGTAACACCATACCCCATGGTAAGACTGGATGTCAGACTTTCAGACTTCTGTCTATCAAGGAGTTCTGCTACTTAAATATGAAAAATATTTAATTATTCCTCTTAAAAACGAATTGGTCTTCTAATGATGTTTGCTTTTTCTAATAAATGAGCCTCTGTTTAACTCTCTGGCCTTTTTCTATGTTGGTCGCAGTAACAGCCAGGGTACTCCGACAAAATGGATAAGGTTAGAACCGCGCTCGAGTCGAACGAGCAAAGCGAGCGGTGCCTTGGGAGCGGCCGTCGAGCTCTACATTCAAGTTGGTCGCAGTTAATTGGCTATAAAATAATTTGGGACAACAAAATGGAAATTATTTGAAGTCAAAATCAAAAGCAAATAATTTATTTCAATTAGGCATACAAAAGGCACTTTTGGACGTCAAAATTTACAAAAAAAAAAATATTTTAGTCGCCCCTTCCATAAGGTAGTTGTCGTATGGAGATGAATAGGCAAGAAACTCTACTTGAAGTCAAACTCAAACTCAACTCAAACTCAAAGCATTTATTTCAATTAAACCATTTACAGGTACTTTTGAATTGTCAAGAAGTCGGTCAGTCAGAAATATGAAGCTAGTTGCCCATTCCAAAGCGTAGTAGGTACCTATGGAGAAGAACGGGCAAGAAATTCCACGGACACTCTTTTAAATAAAAAAAATGTTACAAAATATTGGTTACATCATTAATGTTGAAATTATACATGTGAGGACAAGCTCACAAAAAGAGCCACATTTATTATATCAGAGCGTACATGAATATTTTTAGGACATCTATTAAATGGGAATAATTCGGGGTACGATTACATACAATGGCATACCCATAAATATTATATTTTATTATAAATACGTAATTATCAGCGTCACGGACAATAGCTATTGTTAAATAGTACACAATTTAAATAAAAGAATAACGTAGCTAGGATACATTATTCATTATATTATTGAATTACGACTTAACCCGCCCCCTGCTTCGCGCGGTCTACTGATGGGCGACATATCCAAACACCAAAATTTCTGTGCTATACCTAAGTTAAATTAATAAGCACATAAATCTTTTAAAAGAAATTCTCTGAATGACAGTGAAACCGCATCAAAATCCGTTGCGTAGTTTAGAAGAACTAAGCCAACAAACAAACAGACGCGGATCACGACTTTATTTTATATAATTATAATTTACATAGAGAATACACATTTCTTTTAATTTGATGACAAAATCTAAAGTGTTTGGCAGTCTAGTTCTAGATTTTCTATATTTTGTTATAAAATATTTATTGTTTAAAAACTGGTAAGTTTATTTTTTGTCTTTTACTAGGGAATCAAAAGGAAAATAAATACCAAGGTTTGAGTGATATTATTATTTCCTTTACATAATATATAAATTATATTTTTAAATATTAGAATAAAATAAAACTAAAAATATAAAAAAAATGTAGCCCACCGGTATCGGGAACAGGGTCCAAGCTACCGGCGGTCAGGGCTCCAGAGAGAGGAACCTCCTAAAAATGCGAGTCGTGTCCAAGAGTACTGCTTTCTGAAGCCCTTAAAATCCAGCTGCCCAAAGAGAGCCTCCTTAGGTGAGTTTATATAATTGTTTATAATTTTACTTTATAAGTCAATTTATTTTATTTTAATTTATTGTTGACATAATCTACTCATTACAATATTTTTTTTTAATGAGTTGTATTGCAATATGTTAGCTAGCGACCTCGATATTTTTTTAATTTACCTCGATGGTCCTAGTTTATCAATTATAACTTCTAGTTATAGCTATTTGTAAGCGGGCACGCCCTTTATGCCTGGAGGCTTTTATTTAGATATTGTTTTCGTTAAGTTATTTTTATTTCTGCTTGAGTATAGTTCTCGATGTTTTTGGTTGGTATATTGGCGTGTGCTAGCTGACATATTATGACTATTAATTTTATAATTTAAATTATATTTTGTGTTGCATAATGTAAATATCATTTTGCATACTATTATATAGATTCATTTTTTTCTAACTGAACAGACAGCTGTGCTGCTGGGGAGTTTGTTGCGCCACTTCTTCTTCCCAGCTAAAGCACTAGGAAGTGGTGAAGGGTGGGCGTTTTGGGGGACTGTCTTATGTAATTTTGACGTTCAAAAAGTGCTGATTCTCAGCCTAGTTTAAATAAATGACTTTTTTTAATTTTGTTGGTCGAGGCTCTTAGCTTTCAAGCCATTGGCCGATACGACTATTGGCACAATTATTTCTGAGTAATATTAATATCTTGTTTGGAAATAATATTTATGATGGTTTAGTCATGTTGAGAGTATGAATGAAAAGCGACTAACGAGGCGGATGTCAGTGGAAAAGCCGGTGGGGACGCCCTTGGAGGACATATAGTGACTTTATTGGTGATGTTCTTCAGAAAGCTCAGGCGCGTAGTACTCGCAACCGGCGTGCGTGTACGACCAGATGTATGAACGTAAACGAGGCAAAAGGAGTATGTAAGGATCGTAGCAGGTGGCGTTCTGTAGTTTCTGCCTACCCCTATGGGAAGGCGTGAGTTTATGTATGTAATTTCGCGACAATCTAAGAAGCCCGATTTGACGTTTCTCATTATACATGCCGCGATAGCTTTGTATAAACGTCTACGTAAGAAATCGAAAAATCAAATTCATAATTCTTATAAATTATTAGTACACTATAACAATGGGAATCATTCGTAAGCACCAAGTTTGACTTTATGTTGGAAAAAACCATTTAAAAACACGAATTTGTCGTTGATTAATATTCCGACAAGACGTCATAACAATGTCATGTCTTTTGGTTCGTCACCGTAGTGCTGTGACTGTTTTAAGCCATTTACGACCGAATAAAATCGATTTGTTGAAAAATCTATACTTTTACAAACATTACATTTAGAAAAGAGTTAAACGTATAATTACTGTATTATTAAATGCCATATTTTGATATTTAATTGGTCAAAGCTGCGGGATCTATCCAGCTTGTGGTATTTGCCGACGATACCAATGCAGTTGTTTCGGCTGACAATATACATGCTCTTAATTCCATAGTCAATCAAACTTTAGATATCTTCCACGGCTGGTTTGCGGCTAACAGTCTCAAATTAATGCCAGTAAAACCAATGTGATGGTTTTTTGTTCTACTTCTAAAAATAAAGATAGATGGAGACCTAAACTGCGTCATAAATGGAGAAACAGTGAACGTGGTCCCAGTAGTTAAGTTTCTGGGAGTTCATATTGATAGCCAGTTAAAGTGGAAACAAGAGCTAACATACCTAGAGAAAGCAATCAGCTCTGCCTGTTACGTACTAAGAAGTTTAAGAAACGAGGTAACCATAAAACATTTAAAAATGGTCTATTACGCATTAGTCGAGTCAAAACTGAGATAAAGCATACTTTTCTGGGGAGGAAGTTATGATTACAATACTCAAAAAGCTTTTGTAATTCAGAAAAGAGCAGTCAGAACCATAGCTAGCATTCAACAGCAAGAATCACGCAAGCCACATTTTAATGACTTAAATATATTGACAGTGACAGTCCCAAGCGTGTATATTTTGGTCCTAAATAGTCACTTATCAAAAAATATCTTTGAATATGAGACAGAAGATGAAAGGCAAAAAAGGGGGAGTACAAGAAGAAAAGATCTCCAGATGAAGCAAGTGCTTCACCTGAACGTTGTACAGCATAGCGTCTACCACAAGTCATTAAAAATGTTCAATAAACTGCCGACAGAAATAAAAAGTCTAATGTATAGGTACAAGTGGGTTTCAGAATAAGCTTAAACAGTTCTGGTTAAATAAGTGTCTCTATTCCATTGATGAATTATAAATTAATACATATAAGTCGAAACTTGTAACATAATTTTATTGATTTGAAATGAACATTTTATTGAATTTTATGAATTGACTTATGACATTTTTTTACTTTTTATTTTTGTACTGTTTATTCATATTCTGATTTTAATATAGTTTGGATAATTGTAATGATATAAAATAAATATAGATTGCATGCATGATGTTTCCTATATATTTAGTTATAGAAATTCAGACATGATGTAAAAATTGTTATTGAATAAATGAATTGAGTTGAATGTTCTGTTCTGATCACTTTAGAGCTAAAGACTATAAAAGGATTTTTACAGGTCATCAAATAAACATAATGTAAAACACAATATGTTTATTGCTAGTTACTTTTAAAATCATAATATAAAGTAGTTCAAAGACTCAATAATAAATACATATGTATATAGGTAATACATATGCATGTAATACATAAATGCATGTTTTTAACCTTTTGGTATTAGGTATGTTTCGTAGCTGAGTCAAAAATGTATATCAATTATTTTGACAATATAAATGGCCAGGTGCGAGTCGGACTCGCATATGAAGGGTTCCGTACCACCGTACAATATTTAACATTACCTTTTAAGTAAAAAAAAATACGTTTCTTGTGTTGGGACCCCCTTAAGTTTTTAATTTTATTATTTTATTTTAGCGGCAATAGGAATACGTAATCTGTGAACATTTCAACTGTCTACCTATATCTAAATTTGTATAACTGCATACCTAAATTTGGAATGTCGTTGATGAACGCGATTAACTGAAGGTGGTCACGGATGGTTTCAGCAACTGTAGTAACTTGTATGAGGCCACTTTAAGCAAAGTTAGGGACCTTGAAGATAAATTAATTCATGCTAATATTCGTATTATCCATTATGAGAAAGAAAAATAATGTTCTCGGGTTAAAGAAACTTACCACTTACATTTAAAGGGAATTATTAAATACTAATTGTAACACTCATTCCATAATAACTATTGCCTAAAAATCAAACTACAAAATCTACAAAAAATTTAAAATACAAAAACAATTGAAAAAATTATCTACAAATCGTCGTTTTTGTTGATGTGTAAGCACATTAATCGCCCGCAATAAAATCGAATACACACATAGCCTCGACCGTTATTCAATTTTGTGCAACATTGACTTTAAACCACTCACAATTCTGCTGACGCTGAATCATATCTTGTGTGTTAACTAGGTTATAAAGTGCAAGAATCTTTTTTATGCAAACTAAATAAGAAATGATGTATTTAAGACTTTTTGTTATTTTTATCTTTAAGGTAAATAGTATTTAAGTAAATTAGGTATAAAATAATGAATTAGGTAATTACATTTTGTCATTACATCAAGACTTCTAATGTTAAATATTGTTAAGAATTTTATTGTCCTTCAATCACCATAAAGTGACAGCTCATGCCGCCTGTGATACAGGTTTATCCTAGTACAGGCATCTAACATTATAATACCTTTGTAAATTATTTCAAGATTTTATGTAAATATTTTACGAATTTTAATACTGAATAAATATTTATTATTATTATTATTTATTGTTGACCTTATTGAAGATTCCTTGCTGAAACAGAATTATAGTTATCTTCTTCTTCTAGTTTTCGTGTGGTTGGTGACTAACCTGGTGTCAGAGTTTTAAAGCCGCCCATGGGCCTCTGACTTGGCTTCACATGCCGTCGAGAAATATCTCTCAGGCATGCCGGTTTCCTCACGATGTTTTCCTTCACCGTTTATTATACAATACGCATATGAATTCGAAAAGTCAGAGGTGCGTGCCTTGGGTTCAAACTCGAGACCTATGGCTTGGCAGTCCGACGGTCACACGACTAGGCTAGCACTGCTCTAAAATTATAGTAATTATTATAGTTATAAAGTTAGTCATTATCAAAATGAATAAAGTATATAATTATTTCAACAAGTGTGTTACTACAAATTCCAATTGTTTTTTAAATACCTGCAAGGTAAATACCTAAAGCCCTGTACATAAGCGACAAGATCAAATCAGCAGAAAATAAAATCAAAACAATTTAAAGGTTATAAATAATTAAAATAATAGAAAAAAAATACGAAACACTGGTTACACATTGGAGACTTCCCGTTAACTATAACTTAGCAAAAAAAAAATCTAAAACGACGGAATCATTTTCGAATACAAATTCATTGCAACAAAACTTTTTGTTTACGACCTTTCCATTGGTTTCTATCATTCTGAAATAAACCAGATTCCTCGAGTGTTATGGTTGAAATTGTAATGCAATGACGTGTGTCTAAAATATTATTCTGCCTAATTAAAATATGCGCGGAAAGCCGTAGTCCGAATGATAATTTGTTGGGAAAAACATAGAATTTTATTAATTTCTTATAAGTACTTATTGTTCAAGGTTGCTAAAGTACTCGCCCACAAATATGACACATAATGTCTGGGTCAGCACATTCAATTCGGCAGTACTTGTTGAACAACACTGCCAACCCGAAGCAAATACTACACTTGATCGGCACACTCCGTTCGCCATCATAATCATCGTTATAACGTTTAAGTCACTGAAAACCAGCGCTAGGGCTCTGTCTCGCATAGGGTTGCAGCATTATGCTGAGCGATAGCTGTTTTGCGTGGATATGACGCATATTTTCCCCCAACTTGTTCTTTTTTGTTTTGTGTGCTAGCTGTCATAAGGTTATGAATTTATAATTAAAATTATGTTTTGTGTTGCATAATGTAAATTATTTTGCATACTATTCAATAGAATCATTGTTTTTATGTAATATGTATGTATGTGTTTGTATCATGTAATTTTGACGTTCAAAAAGTGTTGATTCTCAGCCTAGTTTGAATAACTGGGAAGAAGAAGTGGCGCAACAAACTCCCCAGCAGCACAGCTGTCTGTTCAGTTAGAAAAAAATGATTCTATATATATAATAGTATGCAAAATGATATTTACATTACGCAACACAAAACATAATTTAAATTATAAAATTAATAGCCATATGACAGCTACCACACGCCAATATACCAACCAAAAACATCGAGAACTATACTCAAGCAGAAATAAAAATAACTTAACGTAAACAATATCTAAATAAAAGCCTCCAGGCATAAAGGGCGTGCCCGCTTACATATAGCTGTAACTAGAAGTTATAATTGATAAACTAGGACCATCGAGGTAAATTAAAAAAATATCGAGGTCGCTAGCTAACCACATATTGCAATAAAACCAAAAAAAAACATTGTAATGAGTAGATTCTGTCAGCAATAAATTAAAATAAAATAAATTGACTTATAAAGTAAAATTATAAACAATTATAATTATAAACTCATATAACCTGTCAGTAAGTAAGCTAATTTTGGAGAAAGGACATTTAAACATTGTCTTGAGTTAATCACAGCGACCAACTATTCTTATCATTTAAGTAGTCGTTGATAGAATAGTATGCCTTTGATTTTACTTTAGTTTTGAACGCATTATAAGGCAAATCTAGCAAAGAAGAAGGTAGCTTGTTATAAAAGGTTATACCAAGCCCAACAAATGAGTTATGAACCTTATAAAGCCGGTGAAAGGGAGTACGTAGTTTGTCCTTATTTCTAGTGTTAACATTGTGAATATCACTGTTTTTAGTAAATATGTGTATATTTTGCCTAATATATAATATGTTGGCGAAAATGAATTGTGATGCCACTGTGAGGATACCGATATCTTTGAAAAAATCTCTCAGAGAAACTCTGGCACCTAGCTGGTAAATTGCTCGAACAGCTCGCATACGTTATAGAAAGACGCAGTACTGGCCCAGTGTCAACGGCCCCGACTTATGTGTCGTAGGTTCGAACCCAGGCTGCTTTATGGTGTGTAACCTATTTCATCACCACCCGCACTGGGCCCGCGTGGTGGGTTATGGCCCACTACCTCTCCCAGAGAAGAAGCCTATGCCCAGCAGTGGGAATATTTGCTGTAGAAAGAGTTACTCACACAAATATGAGTGATAGAGATGAAGCTTTACACAGCCCAACTTTTGCTTAAGCTCGAAATTCAGTACGCAGCACGTCAGGGGTAAGAAAATCAGTATAAACTCGCCTCTTACTCTACTGAAACTTCGACCTTGCGTACCCTAGTGTAGTAGGGCTAGGTTACGCAAGGTCGAAGTGTACCATACTGCCGACCCCATATTGCTGTTCTTGTATTTAAAAAAATAATTTCATAAATTATTTTTTTAAAACATAAAAAACATATATTACAATAAAAATAATAATAAAAAAATTACATTTCAAAATTTTAATTTTAAAAATTACATTTAAAAAATTTAATGTTATAAATTAATTTTTTATGTAATAAATAGCTCTAGTATTTAAATGAAATAAAGGTGAAAATAAATAAGCCTTTTATTTTTCTCTTTTTTCCATGCAGTTTCACAATATTTGTTAGCATTTGCAACAAAATTAATATATTAATATTTTTTATTTTTTTTTAACATTATTCAAATAAGTTTTAATATATTATTTTTAATTATTGTTGATTCGATTTTTCAAATTTGTTGTTACAGTTTCTAACATTTGTTTAATTTGAATGAAAAACCTTCTGTTGGTTAAAGGCCTCCTCCATTTTTGTCTATTATTTTCTATCTTTCGCTGTTGTTTGCCATTTATCTCCCGCTATATCTGAGATATCGTCGACCCATCTTCTTGATGGCCTTCCTCGATTTCTTTTTCCCCTGATGTTCATTCTAGCCTTTCCTAAATATATATTTATATAATTCCAGGAAAAATGGCGACTTTTGGACAGTCCAAGGCAATGAGTGTTACCAAAATTATGGAAGAAGAGGAACAGTTCATAATTAAGGAACCAACTATAGCAGAGCCGTATAACAGAGAATTTCTTCTGACTCATATATTTTTCTTTATATACTGTTATGTGGCCGGAGTATATGGTCTATATTTATTTTTTACATCGGCAAAATGGGGGACTATAGTTTGCAGTAAGTAATTTTTATTTCCAAATTACTTTCTTTAAAGTTAAAGGACCACCGACTAAGGTTGAATTACCTAATGTGTTATCGAGTAGCGCCGGTGTTCTTTTGATATCTGTTTTTAGGGTTTACGGAACCCTAAAAACAGATATCAAAAGAACAAGTGTTAGGCATCTATAAATCGATGCCTAATATTTTTCCTACACTGGCAATAATATTTGTAAGCCATAGAAAATAAAAGGCATCGATTTAGTTCCATATTTTATGCAAAAATAATATTTTAACGGTGACGCCTCCGGCCGTCGCGCGCTGGCATCCGAAGGCGCCACCTGTCCCTAACGGGTGCGCGCGATAACTGATCCTTCCGGGTGCCGCTGGGACTGAACCGGTCGTAAAATCGCGCTTGTATCAAGTAGTGGCAGAGGTGATAGTACACTATAGTGGTATGATGAACAGGGAGGACCCTCCGACCAACATGTTGTGGGTAACAGTCCGACGATTGATTTCGGAACGTTGTATATATGCTAGTCGTGCGGTAAACTCCGCTTGTGCGATGCAGGATTTTGCATGATGTCAGTGTGATGCGTAGTTCACATGTGGCTATACAGATGCCAATGGCGGCACTATTACATAATATATGCTAAGCTTTAGTGTATGGACTCTCAAGTTTAGCATATAATATTATGTAATAGTGACCCACTCCCTCTCAAAGCGGGAAGGCATGTGTCCCAGCAAATTATAGACTGATTATGCATCATGTAATATCGAACGAACCTATTGCCACTACGCAAATTACGCAATGGTGCCGATTCTCTTGTACACCGAACTAAACTAACTAAACTATCACTAAAATCCCTTACTTTTGACTATGAGAATCTTAACGCTATTCTGAAATAAATGGTCTCTACATAAATTTAAAAATTATTTTGACACAACTAAATTGAATTTGACAATCGCGACTCCACGTGGTACATACTTGTTTGCCCTACCCCGTGATTTTTTTTTGAGCCGTAGGCGCGCACGGCCTCGACGAAATGGGATTTTTCACGTTTTGCTTGGAAAATAAGAAAAATGATTACCTACGTGTTGATTATTAGGGGTATAAGGGTGTCATAAATGGGGTTGAAATTTTCATTATTTTTGCGATAGGACACACCATTTTCGAGATATAAGCAAAAGAAAAGAAAACAATATATACAACGTTATAAATAGTATATGCGAAACCTGAATATAGTTTGTTCAGAATAAGTAACTGAATCGATTCCAATAATTTTTATACCATGTTATATTTTGTCCCAAAAATATTTAGTGTGATGGAAAATGTTATCACCAGTTAATTACAATACAATTGCCGTGGGGTTAGGTACCTACTACCAAACTATTATCAATGAGCGCAAGACGACCTTAAAGGCGCGCGCGCGCGGGGGCGCCGCGCGGTGACCATGTTTTTGTACGGACAACCAGGTAACAAAACAAGCTTATAACTTTGTGATTATTCATGGTACAGTTTTGAAATTTTGTACATAGATTCTTTTCATAAAAATACTAGACAGGTGTTTCGGGTTTCGCATATACTAATTATAACGTTGTATACAGTACTGTTTTAGCACCTGAAGTCGAGTGTTCGTGTGAATTTTAGTTCTTGCCAGCTAATTGTATTCCACATTTAATTCACCATTTTTAACCGCGATTAAAAATGGTCAGATTTAGTTACACAATTAAAATTTTAGGTGAAAAACGTCAAATTCAGAATAGCAAAATTGTCATGTTCTCTAAATTAAAATCTCAGAGCCATCTTAGTGCTGTCAAACTAAAATAATATATAGTTAAGTTGTGTCACTTTAGTCTATTTCAGAATGGGAAATCATTGTTTGACAGGAATAAACTAAATTTTGGTGATTTTTAGTCTAGTTTAGAGGCATTTGTGACAAGAGAATCGGCACCATTTTTTTCTTTGGTCCGTGGCCTTGACATCAACCGATGAACAACATTCTCAACGTTTATTTGTTGGTTGAATACGAGGCTTTTGGTTACTTTTGTATTTTGTGTTTTTTTTAATGCGCGTTTGGTTTGTGCAGAATAAACATATTCCTTTCTTTTTTTCTTTCTTTCCATTAACCGAACAGAAAACCAAACTCCAAAGTACTACAACAGAAATGCCAATAACACTATTCATTGTTCCTCTTTTCCTTACAGCAGTCATTTCAACCATCGCAACACTCCTAGGCATTACCGCAGGAGCGCATCGACTCTTCGCCCACAAATCCTACAAAGCAACCAGGCCACTCCAAGTCTTCCTCATGCTATGCCACTGCCTGGCCTTCCAAAGATCCCTGTTCAGATGGGTCCAAGATCACAGGCTTCACCACAAGTATAGTGACACTGATGCTGACCCCCATAATGCAAGTAGGGGATTATTCTTCTCACATGTTGGTTGGCTCTTGGTTAAGAGTCATCCGGAGATGGTTAAAAGGAAGAGGTTGATTGATATGAGTGACGTGTGTGGGAATGAGGTACTGATGTTCCAGCTGAGGTGAGTGTGTTGTCGATTTTAGTACAGTACAACTATTTTCTTAGTGCCCCTCAGGAATAATCGCATTTCCAAATACAAACAGCATTCCTCCGATTTAAAAAAAATACATAATAAAATAATAAAAAAAATTGTAAAAGCCAATTATTTTTAAAAGAATAACCGTTAAGTTTCTTGCCAGCTCTTCTCCATAGGTAACAACCAATTGGAACCGTGCACCTAGCTTCTGACGTTTCATAAGTGCCCATGTAGGTTTATGTGAAATAAAATATTTTGAATTTGAAATTTGAATTTGATAACTGACGAAACACGAAGTTTGCCGAGGGACATTGAGAAAATAGTTGTACTGTACGTTCATTTAAAGGTCATAAAGAGAGACAGCAGTTTTCCTTTGTCAACCATTAACTTACTATTGAATGTCAATGATAAAGGGAGTGCCTCCGCTGCCGGCTCCGGCACCCAAAAATAACGTCGTTGGTAAGCGGCAGTACATTACTGCCGGCAGCCGAGATTAAGAACATCGGCTGGTGGCGCCGCCTGCTCCCATAATTGACACCGGTGGCGTGGCGTTTATGGAAACCCTTCCAGTATTCATAATCCCAACGAACTAACCCTAACTAAAGTATTTTTTTTCTATATATTCTAGTCGTTTGTCACAATTCTAACCTAACCTAACCTTTTTCTGCGAGTAAAAATATTTTACTTTTTTTTTGTTGATTACGGGGGGAAATCCTCATGGATGTCCTCAACCCTGGGGAGGGCGGAGGGGTCTGTCAGACTCTTACTGACTAAAACCACCCCGGTGTACCGTCTCACACTTGCACCGGGGATCACGGGATCTAATGCGACTTCCGCGATCCCCGGCTAGAGCCGGCCCGCCTCTGCGGGTCACCTCGAGTTAGGGGAGAGTGAGGTGTTAAACTCCCCCCTTACGTCATAGAGAGGCGCGCGTTTAACCTAATCTAACTACATAGTTGGGTTCTGGGTAGTACTTGGGATACATATTTGAATGCCGAAAATTAAAATACCTACGAGTAAAATGTCAACGTTCAAAACATCGAAAATTTAAATATCGATTGTATAATAATATCGAAAATTAAAATATCGTAAGTTTATAATGTCGAATGGTTAGATAACCTACGTCCAATATATCGAAAATCAAATTATCAAAAAGTGACATCGAAATACCTAAATATCGAAAGTATAAAGTATCGAATGTCCTAAATATCGCAGTACAGAGTATCGAATGTCCTAAATGTCGATATTAATAATTAATATCGACATTTAGGACACATACATAATACAGTAGTTAATAAGTATGTCATAGGGTAATTTCATAATTACCCTGTGACATTACGAAAACCCGAATAATTAGAAAATGATGAAATAAAATCTGCGAGCAACTTGGACGTAGTGGTCATTTTGAACTGGGTGAAATAGGTTAGGTTAGGTTAGAACTGTGACCAACTGCGCGTGAGCCGAGCGAGCGCAGCGAGCGGTGCCGCGGCAGCGGCCGGCGAACGCTACGTCCAAGTTGCTCGCAGATTTGACTGGTGGTTTGATTGATGACTAATAGCAATTCGTTGGCAGAATGTGTCAATTTCAAATCTACCTACATTTTTTCCACACATAATAACCACATAATCAAAATTTGTTAGATATTTTATCGAGTAAGTATTTTTAACGTAAATATAATGAATTTGGGTGTATTAAATGTTGACATTTTAAATGTAGGTATAATGACTATCGATATTTTTAATCATTAGATATTTTTATCACTCGGCATTTCAATGTTAGACATTTTAGGCTTAGGTATAACAATTTTCGATATTATTATACAATCGATATTTAAATTTTCGATGTTTTGAACGTTGACATTTTACTCGTAGGTATTTTAATTTTCGGCATTCAAATATGTATCCAGTACTTGATTAATACTGGAAATTATGTTCTTTGCTTCTTTCTTTTTTCTTTTTGAGTAGGCGGAATTTATATTCTTGTATTAATTGAGTTGGGCCCAGTGGCCCAGTGGATATGAGTCGAAATAACTAACTTTTCTAATTATCTTTTTTCAGGAACGCTAAATGGCTGCTCCCGCTAATCGGCATAATACTCCCTACTGCCATACCCTGGCTCTTAGGAGACACTTTCTCCAACTGTTGGTACCTCAACGTCTTTCGCTACACGCTGACAAACAACGTAACCTTTTTGACCAACAGCCTTTCTCATTCATGGGGCTATAAACCATATGATAAAACCATGAAAGCATGTCAGAGTCTACCCGTAATCTTTTTAACTTTGGGTGATGGTTACCATAACTATCACCATGCATTTCCATGGGATTATAGGGCAGGAGAATTAGGGAATAATAGTTGGAATTTTATTACAAAGGCAATAGATTTGTTTGAAATGGTTGGTTTAGCTCATGATCTTAAAAAGGCGTCTGGTGGGATGGTGGAAGATAGAAAGAGGAGGACGGGTGATGGCAGCGACTTGTGGGGTCAGAAAATCAAAAATGGCGAATAAATGTTATATTTTAGTTAAGGTTGGAATCAGGCTTCTTTTATTATACACGGTGCTACTATCTTTTCAATGCAACCGTGGTATATATTTCGCTAGTTTTGAAATACTACCTTCCGCTAGCGGCGTAAGCCGAGTGACATATTTTTGAATTACTGCCTATGTTACTCTGTATTAATATACTGGTGAAGGAATTTTTCAAATCTGTTCTGTAGTTTTTTTTATTTTTTATCCACAACGTGGAAGCTCTTGGCCTGCATCTCAAATCTCACTAGTGCTATTCTGTAACCATCTCACCGTGAAAACTTAGGTGAAGTGAGCTCGGAGTGAGCTATCAGTCCCTAGCAGCAGGTGGAATGACAGCTCACTTCACCTAAGTTTTCACCGTGAGATTATTACAGAATAGACTGGCACATCTCTCCATCCCGAGCGATAATATCACGCATATAATTACACCTATTTCACGACGACCCACGTAAGCAAGCGTATGTAAATATTTACCCTTTAATAGAATCCACACACGCGTACCAAATGCGCTTAGTTCGGTACCTGATCAAAGAGTTCAAAGATATTGTTCATTGAATATGATGTGTAGGGATTATACGATAGTTGAATACCGACGTATTCAACAAACGAAGCAAAAGGAGTATTTAAGAATCCTAGTTACTGGCGTTCTGTCTACTAAGGGATTAAGGAGTGAGTTTATGTATGAAAACTTTTAAATATTATGTAACATCATGGTATTGTGTTTATAAAGTATGTCAATATAAAATCGTTTTGAAGTTTGTGATTCGAATTTTACGATGAGTCGATAAAATATTTTAAATAGACCTGCCTACCCCTACGGTGATTA
Source organism: Xanthia icteritia (assembly GCA_949128155.2). NCBI lineage: Eukaryota > Metazoa > Arthropoda > Insecta > Lepidoptera > Noctuidae > Xanthia > Xanthia icteritia. The sequence continues at coordinate 2,851,203 of OY855862.1, read as the reverse complement.
CAGGCATGATGTTAATTTATGTAAAAAAAAAAAATTGCTTGCACTGCTTTTGTATTTGGAAAATTCAACTTCCTGACTATTAAAATAAATTAATGAAATGGATATTGTTGAATTAATAAACAAAAAGCCGTAGTGAAAACGATAACGTTGCGCTGTTATAACCATTTCACCGGCCATCTATTACCCTTGAAACTGGTACATAGAAGATAGAATATAATAAAATACTTTTTATAACGTACACCATTCAATTATCCATTACATATCGAGGCGCCTCCATGCCTCGGGAAGCACATTAAGCCATTGGTCCCGGTTGTCATTTGTATGTAGACGTTTGACAGTCGTAACGGGTAGTCAGAAGCCCGAAAGACTGACAACCAGTCTTACTCAGGGGTAACGGGTTACCCAGTTACTGGGTTGTGGGGGTCAGATGGAAAGAAAGAAAGAAAATACATTTCCGTGACATCACTGCAGGCCCTATCAGAATACCAGCGCTGTGACATTTATTATTAAATGTCGCAGCATCATGCTGAGATAGGAGCCTTTTGGCCTCGCACAGGAATTTACACTTTATATTCATTTTTACTCAGTTTGTTTTTTATTTATTTTTATTTTTAGTGAGTGTGTGTTTAGTTTAATTAAAATCTCCTGTACTTGTCCCAATAAATATTTTTCTTATTATCTTTCTTTCTATTTATCACAGACTAAAAGGCACCCAACACAACATATTGTACTACAAGTAAAAAATAAATAAAAAAAGGAAACAAATAAAAAGTGTAAAGTAAGAAATTAGCAGGAATATGCGCCTCGCGGTTGCGCCAAACAGGTCCAGTTCAACAACACCAGACAACTACTGCCTGACACTGGTTTTCAACTGGACCTGAAGTGTGAGGTGAGATAGGCGGTCGCTCCATGTAAAAGACTGGTACTCAGCTGCATCCAATTAGACTGGAAGCTGACTCCAACATAATTGGGGATAGGCTGGGCAGATGCAGATGATGTACCCCATAAGAATTACAAATAGAGATCTTTAAAAGAGAAACTGGATGATTTTTTAAAGGGAGATTAGAGATACATCAATGCTACCTTCTACCCGACTCTAGACTCTCTTTTACCCGACCATGGCAAAATTTATGATTTTAGCCAGCTATGTATTTATGTAAGTTCATATTTTCATAAGTCATAAACGGTTAAACGAAAACTGATGTAATTTTAACTTTTGTATTGACGTCGGTGTCTTGTTTATACGTTTTTAGTTAGTGTTTTTGTGTTAGTTGGGTTACCCTTATTGGCAGGAGGCGTGAGTATATGTATGTTTAGTATTCATTTATTATACACGTATAAACCTTTCGTAATCGTTGTACACGTGCACTCTGTGGGTTCGATATACGCAGAGGGCATACAACGCCCTCAGAGTTCAGTATAATAATACTTTCAGGATGTTGTTGGGGCTCCCACGTTACTGTAGCGCGTCAGGAATGTTTGCGGAAACACGTACTGACGGTTTCAGTACCATTCTGCGTAAGAAGACAGCATCTATGTATGTAGTGCGTGGGAGCGGCAATGACATTCTGAAGGTCATTAGTAATAAGCCGTGCTGCACCATTATGGGGCATTGGGTACGAGTACATGTACATATACCTGGTGCGTCTGGTGAGTGCAGCAGATATATGAATTAAATATTTTTCTTTCTCTCGTTTGTTACTAACATAGCATATAAATAGTGTGTATTACTAACATCATATGGATCAAGGTCTGAAATAAAGTTATTTTTTTTTTATATATATTCTCTAGGTGATGGTGAAACCCGCATCAAAACCTGTTGCATAGTTTAGAATAGAAACGCATAATCATAATCATTTATTAATCATAATCATTTATTAATCATAATCATTTATTAATTTGCGAATATGGGTACAAAATGTCTTAAATCACGTATCGTCTTTTATAAATCACGTTCGTCTAAAAAAATGAATCTGATTTTTTTGTGACGGATCCGCTGAAGCGCTCGTCCAATACTGAACTGTGAATCACGAATCAAGTGCGAACATTTATTCGGATATTTTCAAATCAAGAAAAAACTCGTTTCCGTATACAATGTAAACGTGCATCCGTCATGACGACAATCGTCAATGACGGGTCCCGTGTGAATAAGCTGTAAACGCGGCTTTAATTTATAATATAGATAGATGTTGATTGCCTCCTTATTGCAAAGCAGTTTGCGTGCATACCGAATTCCTTTGTTGACTATCCTTACCCGGACAAACAGCCAATTTTCCGGCTTAATTCTTAAATCTATTTAAACACAGCCGTCTGCCGCGCGGTTTAATCGTGCAACGGGAACAATTTAAAGTCAAAGTCAAAGTCAACGTCAAAGTCAAAGTCAAAGTCAAAGTCAAATCATTTATTTCAAATAGGCCCTTCTGAACGTCAAAAATATGACGATTTAAACGCCGCCCACACATATTCTAAGGTACCGTGATCGAATCTCATACAGAAGCTTCCTTACAGTAAGTATGAGAAGCACGTGGATGAATAATAACAGCCACACCGGTCGATCTTCAAGGTTAGGCAACGCTTGACGAAGTCGGTCGGTAGATGGGTGAACATCCCTTATACATATATCGAGATCCAAAAACCTCGCCTCGGAAAGCACGCTAAGCCAAATCATTTATTTCAATTAAACCATATACAGGCACTTTTGAATTGTCAAGAACTCGGTCAGTCAGAAATATGATGCTAGTTGCCCATTCCGAAGCGTAGTAGGTACCTATGGAGAAGAACGGGCAAGAAACTCCACGGACACTCTTTTGAATCAAAATGCCTCGGGAAGCACGTTAAGCCATTGGTCCCGGCTGTCATTTGTATGTAGGTCCTTGACAGTCATTACGGGTAGTCAGAAGCCCGAAAGACTGACAACAAGTCTTGCCAACGGGTATCGTGTTATTCAGTAACTGGGTTGTGGAGGTCAGATGGGCACTCGCTCCATGTAAAATACTACTATTCAGTTGCATCCGGTTAGACTAGAAGCCGACCCTAACCACAGATGAATACAGATAATTCACTCCGCAAAATCATTTAAATAAAAAGCAACTCTTGCTACGACACAATAAAGTGCAATTCAGATCGCACAGCGCTATTACCTACAGCTATATTCACCTAGAAGTTGCCTCTCTTTCTATCGCGTAACTCTTATATCTTCTGACTACGTTACACTCATTGAATTGGTCCGTCAAGACGGGCCCGCCGCGTACTTGAAGCTTCATACCTAAAATGCAAAGCAAACCAACTGTATTAGAGATGTTCCAACTAGTTGGCGATAATTCGGCAAAGAGCGCCGACAATCTGACTTATTACTTTGTATGTATTTCTCAATAAAATATATATACATTAAATAAGAAGCTTAATTGTTATTTAATTTTTATTTAAGAATCAGTTTTACACATTTTGAAATGTAAAGCAACCTTTCCTTTGGTACAAATCAGTCTCTAAAATTACCTACTTAAGATAAAATATCTCTGTCATTTATCAAACAAAATTCAAGACAAGATTAAATTATAATTGAGCTCTCACACTTTAATGATCAATAACAGTATTGTCTTTATTTTTTTACACAAAAACCCCGCTCTGAAATGTGCTAAAGCAAAAATCAAGAAACAATGCGAAGTAAACAAAACATGTTCCGACACGCTCGCAGACGGCGGTTGCGACTTGCGTGCGAATCTGCTGTAAACGAAGCGTCACGGAAATTGCCGAATACCCCCGAAGCCGTAATCGCCTTTGCCGACTAATCGGCTAGTCGGCTAGTCAGCCAAAGTCATAGTCGGCACATCTCTACTAATTATATATTATTTTTAATTATTGTTCATTCGATTTTTCAATTTAGTGTTACATTAAATAATATTTGTTTAATTTGAATGAGAAAAATAGAGGAGGCCTTTACCTAACAGAGGGGTGTTGGGTAAAGGCCTCCTCTATTTTTGTCTATTTATCTCCCGCCATATCTATGATATCGTCGACCCATCTTCTTGATGGCCTTCCTCGCTTTCTTTTTCCCCTGTTGTTCATTCTAGCCTTTCCTAAATAGATATTTATTTTATTTATCGGCCTCTTTACAGCCGAATAATCGGCTAGTCGGCTAGTCGGCCAAAGTCACAGTCGGCACAGCTCTAATTTAGCTTTTTATTTTTATTATTTGATTTTGCTTTTATATTCTTCTTATTTGCTTCTGGAAATAAAATTAAAACAACTTGGAATATTATTAATTCAGAAACGGGAAGAACGACAGTACGGAATCGTGACTTCCATCTAAAAATCAATGATGTAGATATTAAGGCAGACGTGGAGGTGGCCACTGAGTTTGAAAAATTTTTCACTAATATTCCCATTTTAACAACCAAAACTCTGTCATCGTCATCCTCCACTTCTGCTTATTCAATACTTAAAGAATGTGTACCAGAATGTGACAAACTTTTTGAATTCACAATTATTACTGCTAAAGACATTATAGAATCTTTTAGAAATCTTGATGTAAAGAAAACTGCTGACCTTTGGGGATTATCAGTACATACCTTGTCTTCAATAATTGATGTTATTTCACCCTTTTTAGCAATCGTTTTTAACTCTTGTGTTGCATCTGGTGTTTTTCCTGATCTGATGAAACTTAGCAAAGTGATTCCACTGTTCAAATCTGGCAGCACAACTGATCCCACAAATTTTCGGCCTATTTCGATTTTACCATCATTGAGCAAAATTTTTGAAAAAATAATTTTAAAACAAATGTTAGGACATTTCAATGCACATAATTTACTTCATCTGAAACAGTTTGGTTTCACAAAGGGTCGTTCAACTACAGACGCGGGCGTGGAATTACTGAAGAGCATATTCGAGGCCTGGGAGGAGTCGCAAGATGCTCTTGGCATTTTCTGCGACTTGTCCAAGGCCTTCGATTGCGTACATCATGACACACTCATCAGGAAACTGTACCACTATGGTATGAGGGACAAAGCTCTTGACCTTCTGACTTCTTATCTAAACAACAGAATTCAGAGGGTCGATATTAATGGCAAGAGATCTGCAGGATCTGCGGTCACTATGGGCGTTCCGCAGGGTTCAATTCTAGGTCCTTTCTTATTTCTAATTTATATAAATGACTTACCTTACCACATAAGGGATAATCACAAGATCGTCTTATTCGCAGATGACACTTCCCTCATTTTTAAAATCAAACGTCAGTTAGTCAACTATGAACAAGTTAACGATGCACTCTCTAAAGTTGTGCATTGGTTTAATGTAAATAATCTTCTCCTGAACGAAAAAAAAACTAAACTCCTTAGATTTTCAACGCCAAATGTCAGGCAGCTAACTACTAATGTTCAAGTTAATGGAATAGAGTTGGACCCTGTAGAGTCAACAGTTTTTCTTGGAATCACTATTGACGGTAAATTACAATGGGGCCCACACATAGAAAAATTGTCAGGAAGGCTTAGTTCGGCCGCTTATGCTGTTAAAAAAATTAGACAGATAACTGACGTAGATACAGCCAGAATTGTTTATTTTAGTTATTTTCATAGTCTTATGTCTTATGGGATTCTTCTCTGGGGAACCTGTGCGGACATTCATACTATCTTTGTTCTACAGAAAAGGGCTGTTCGAGCCATTTACAACCTAGGTCCAAGGGATTCCCTTCGAGAAAAATTCAGAGAAATAAACATCCTGACTGTAGCCTCACAATATATTTTTGAAAACCTATTACATGTACACAAAAATATATCAAATTTTAAGAAAATGACCGATATTCATAGTTTAAATACCAGGAATAAACACAACCTTGCTGTACATCGCACACGTCTCCACAGAGTAGGCAACTCGTTCATGGGTCAATGTATACGCTTTTACAACAAACTTCCCATTGATATTCGAAACTTACCCATTAAACGATTTAAAAGCTGTATAAAAACCAAACTTTGTAAAAAAGGGTACTATAAAATTTCAGATTATTTAGAAGATAAAAAAGCGTGGGATTGAGCTGCTCGCTCTGCTAAGCTTTGTGATAAAACTATAAAATTTGACATTTTAATTATTATGTAAATCATTAAAAATACCAGTTTTTTTATATACATATTGACATTGTTGAAATTTATATACAAAATAACATGATTACTTTGTAAAGTATTATATTGTTTTAATTATTGTGAATGTGAGGACTATGTGGATATTTTATTTTTATTGTTTTTCCTTTCTTTAATTTTTTCTTTCTCAGTTAGTTTAAATGATGGTCTGGCAGTTTGAGTACTTTATGCGACCTACCCAAATGTCCTTTCTTTGGTATTGTTCGTCGAGTTGAGCTCCTTAAGTTCTGAGTTGAGCTCTACGATTACTGACAAATGCTTGCACTGACTGGACAGGTCCACTCAAATCTGTGTGGTTCTTTCCTCAAAAGACCATTTCAGACACTAATCTACATGGTCCTCATATGGCCTGACCAAGATTATGTCTGGACTTTAAAAGAGACTGTGACCTCTGAGTTTGTTTCGGTCTTTCTTCTCAGAGTAGTCAGATAGGAAACGCCGAACTCATCTAGCATTTTATTCTTATTATTTTTTTTAATATGACGTGTAAAAGTGATTGCAATATCCTATTTACAGAATAAACAATTTCATTTCATTTCATTTCATTTCATTTCATTTCATATAGATTCTTCTTTAAGATTTTGTGAATGTGAGGGCTTAACAAACTGTAGATCTGTCGACTAGTTTCTATCTTGCTAAGTACCTGGTACTTGTTGATACACTGTCCTCTCATACCTATTAACACTGTAATTTTAAAATATTGTAAATATCATTTACTTTTAAAAGAGTAACCGTGGAGTTTCTTGCCGGCTCTTCTCCATAGGAAACGATCAATTGGAACCGTGCACCTAGCTTCTGACCCTTGTAGGTATATGTGAAATAAAATATTTTGAATTGAATTGAATCTGTATTTATCTGTGCTCTTACATAGTTGAGAAAATGATGGGCAGATGATGGTATAGAAAATAAAAACATCTAGACACTATGGAAGTAAGAAATGAATAACCAAACACCAAAAGGTATACAAAAAACTATTGTATTTTTTTTGTTATCTCAAAAAGTAAGCAAGTGATGATAAAACTCAAACTCAAAGCATTTATTTCAATGAAACCAATTACAGGCACTTTTGAATTGTCAAGGAGTCGGTCAGTCAGAAAGATGTAGCTAGTTGGCCATACCAAAGTGTAGTAGGTTCATATGGAGAAGAGCGGGCAAAAAAACTCCACGGACACTCTTTTAAATCAAAATATTGAAATTATACATGTGAGAATGATGTAGAAATAAATGCGTAATAATGAACAGGATTAAAAATGAACAAAAAATAAATGTTGCATTGTAATTTTATATCAAACCGCGTAATTAATTGGCTGATCTTTTTTGCGGTCACCCAATTAAGTAATTTAAATAATACCTAGAAAATTAATAAATGAGATAAAATGATCAGGCTGGTAAAAATATGCGAATGAATAAAAAAAATTGCCACGACATTAAAAGGAATTTTACTAACGCCTTGTATCTTGTTATACTATATACATTTTTATACTTATGACCGCTAATCCGTCTGACGTCCTGATCAAATTTTAATAATTAGTGGTGACCCAGTGGTATTGGCCGGGACTTATAGGTACTTTACTATGTGTATGTAATTTCATCACCACTGCTCTCAAAACGGTGAAGGAAAACATCATGAGGACACCGGCATGTCCTAGAACCAAAAAATTCGAAGACATGTGACATCTACCAACTGCGCCCGCGTGGTGGCTTGCGGCCCACTCCCTCTCGACAGAGAGGAGGCCTCGGTCCCAGCTGTAGGGACATTATAAGCTGATTATAATCATACAAAATGATTATGAACATACAAAATGATTATGATCATACAAAATGATTATGATCATACAAAATGATTATGATCATACAAAATGATTATAATCATACAAAATGATTATGATCATACAAAATGATTATGATCATACAAAATGCCTATAGAAAATGCACTTTTCCTCCAACGAATGGTTTTTATTTTTTTAATTTTTTATCTGCTATATAAATTGTGGGCTTTTTAGACTGTGTTAAATAAATGTATGTTCTTTCTTTCTTTCTTCCTTTGATTTTAGATTATTACGAACATTTTAAAACAAAAATTTACGTTCATACTGGTTTTACACTCGAGGTTGCGAGTACTACGCATCTGACCTTTCTGAAGAACATCACCAATCAGTCTGCCCAGCCTTTTCCGAACTACATTGGGGTCGGCTTCCAGTCTAACCAAATGCAGCTCAATACCAGTATTTTACATGGAGCGACGGTCTATCTAACCGCCACAACCCAGTAACTGGATAATACGATACCCCTTGGTAAGACTGGTTGTCAGACTTTCGGGTTTCTGACGACCCGTAACGACTGTCGAAGATCCACGAATGACAGTCGGGACCAACGGCTTAACGTGCTTTCCGAGGCACGGAGGAGTCTCGGTATGTAAAGATTGTCACCCATTCACGGACCAACCCCGGCAAGCGTAGCTTAACCTGATGGACTTACTCCTCCACACTACTACTACGACTTACTAATAATGTCTAAATAAAAAACCTACCCACAACTCTACCTACCCTTTCCCAGCTCCCCAACCACTCACCCAACCCCACTCTTTACCATATCAAATATGTTTCAACAAAAGATCTCTACGTAGTCTCTACGTAGAGTCTCGTCTACAAAATACGACTCTACGTGACACCATTACCAGAGGTTTTAAATAAAAACCTTATGTACTGTTTTCTTAACGGAATTGCTTTTTAGCTCTACGTTGCACGTAGAGCAGTAATGTAGAGCAAACGGTTTTTTTGCTTTATATTAGACCAGTCTTACCAAGCGGTATCGTGTTACCCATTAACTGGTTGTGCAGGTCATATGGCAGTCGCTCCATATAACATACTGGTATTAAGCTGCGTTCGGTTAGACTGGAAGCTGACCTCAGTATAAATGGCAGAAGGCTAAGCAGATGATGGTGCCTTTAGACCAGTACTTAAAAGAATTTCCAAAAAGAATATTTGTTGTTTGTTTGTTTCATTATCACGCCTAAACTGAAAGGGAGAAGTGAAATGGGGTCATTTATGGGGTGTTAAAATTAGTATGAGAAAAATCTGAAATCCATGCAGACAAAGTCACGGACGAAGCGATAGTACATAAATTACCTTATTGAGGTCTCAGCCATGCTACGGAGCGAGAGGGCATGGGAGGCCATCACCTCCTTCTGCGAAGCAGTAATGCTCGCGAAGGAGGCGGCAGAACGCGTGAGGGAGAGAGAGGCCAATTCCATGCCCAGGGAGAGGCCACCGTAGGCGCGGGCTTGCGGACGGTGAGCAATGGGTAGCTCGCCGTCCGATAAGGACCAGGCCCGGGTCGACGGCGCGTCGTGTTCCACGCGCGCCTCAAAGAGATGTCAGCAAGTGAAGGGGTCCGACAGGACCGATGCCTGCCGGGGTTGTGGGAAAGTCCGAAAGGCATACCGTGGCCCCTGGCAACGTACAGGCAACGGAAGGAGCACGGGTGGGTTTTAGTCAGTAAGAGTCTGACACACCCTCCCTCTCCGCCCAGAGCGGGAGAAGTTATTTGATAATTTCCCATGCAAAAAAAGGCCTTAAAGACCTTAAAATAAGACAGTAGCACTAACTCTGACGAAAACAAGTAATATTCACAGGTACAACTGAATTCAAAAATGTAAGTAATAAGATGCTACGGCGTAGCGCTACGCCGTAGACAAGCTACGCCATTATTATTGAGTAGTAATTTTATGTTTAGTTATGTTAAATTAATGTGTCTAAATGGTTATTAATTGTGGTTAATAATGGTTAATAAATATTTCTGAGGTTTGGAATTGGATGGGTTACCGCAATTTTAGTCAACAGAAATGAAACAAAAATATTTGATGTTTTCACAGAAATACGTGAATATTTTATGACGTGTATACAATAAATATGTAAAAAAACCCTGTCCGATCCGAAAGGGGCACATAGGTATTGAAAAAACATTACCTAAAATTATCAAAAATCTTATTACTATTGAAAAAAAAAACATGATTAATACCAAAAATACCCTAAAACAATTAAAAATTCTCAAATTTTCAACAGGGGTTATGACTTGTAGACACTCACTAAATAACTGCCGCCCACGTTCCATGTAAAACGGTAAAAGTCTTATTCCCTTTTTCTTAAAAATTTCCACATTAATAGACTCTCAGTACGATAACTAAACTTATCAACACCCTCACGGATCGTACAGGGTTATTTTTGCATGATGTATGGGTTTAATCCATTTAAAATATTAAAAAAATCAACATTTAACGTCTTGAGTGGATCACCCATCCTAATTTTAACTGAGATAATTTTGCTTAACCTAATCAAAGAGACTGACTGACTCGCGAAACTACAAAATATAAAAAATCATTTACAAATGAAAACAAATTCTTTCCATTTTCTTTTAAATTAAATTCTTATTCAACAAGTGTTTCTCAAATCTAGATAAGAATGGCGTTTTCCTATTTGAACATAAGATCCCAGACTGGTGTTTTCCATTTAACTAAAAAACTAAACAAAGTTAAAGGCTTTTTCTTTAAAAATCACATACATTTAACGTCAAGTAAAAAGTAGATGAAGTTTAACAAAAATTAAAAGAGTAACCAAGTATTTTTTTAATTTATTTTAAAACTTCGGTTATGGAATTATTTTTTACAAAGGAATGGAAACTTTGTAAGCTCACGAATTTCATCTTAAATTATTTTGAAAGAAAAAAAGAAAGAAAATACGTTTATTTGCGGTAAACATGACGCAAAGAAAAAACAAAACACGAGAATAACAAATTAGGGGAAAATATGCTATGTTAAGCCGCTAAAGTCAAATTATTTATTTAACCATTTACGCACACACAAATAAACAGACAAGAGGAAAGGAACAGATAAATACGTACAAAGGCAGTGCTTATTTCCAAAAAAATCTCTTCCAGCATACCTGCGATAGGAAAGTGGATAAAAAGAGATGTAGACAACGTGTGTAACAGTAGAACAGAAAACAAAATACGTAAATCAAAGAAAAAAACAATTCCGTAATTTAAATATAAACACAAACTTACAGTACAACTATTTTCTTAATGTCCCTCGGCAAACTTCGTGTGTGCTCTCAATCGACTTGGAAAGACTTCATGTTCGATTTGAAAAGCGTCCGGTCTGCACCAAGTGCAAAGGGAACTGATAGAAATCAGACGACTGACGAAACAACGAAGTTTGCCGAGGGACATAAAAAAAGTCGTTGTACTGTACATATATACTTCTAAGATAAATATTACTACAATATGTGCTTTATGCTTTTTATGCTTTATGTATGTATTTATTTTATATGTAAATGGTACACCACTGACTACCTGAAGTATTGTCTCTCCTGTTACCTTTAATCCATCCAAAGGTTGTCTGTAAAAGATCGCTTTAAGCGATAAGACCGCCCATTGTGTCAACCTATGTAAACTTTCTAAATGAATGTCTGTGATTTTTATGGTGTACAATAAAGAGTATTCTATCTATCTATCTATTATATATTATAATTATAATGTAATTTATCCTATTCTACTATAATATTCATAACATAACATCACGCCTTGTTTCTCCAAAGGGTTAGGTAGGAGTGTACCTGTAGTACACCCACATTTCGCCAGTTATGTTTAAGTCCCATGTAATGTGTGTCCCACGTCTATAATATTATAAATAAAATATTAACTTAAACTAGCTCACCCGTCAGACGTTGAGCAGTCAAAATTTCGATTTCGACTTTTCGGCTGTTCGATTTTTTCCTAATATTCTTTGTTTCTAAACACCCCAGAATTCAGGCGAACAAAACAAAAAAAAAATTTCCGAGACTAATGCACGGCAATTGGTTTTTATATATGGATATATAGTCCAGACCGTATTTCGGCCACGGCGACCAATCTCAACGGAGACTAGCCTTCGGCGCGGGAGATATTATAGTGCACAAGTGTGTGCGCAGACACAGGTGCACTCTCTCTTCCCTCACTCTCATAGTCCGATGGGACGGCAATCCGACACGACCGGAGAGAGATCAGGCGCAAGACCAACGGCTTAACGTGCTTTCCGAGGCACGGGGGTATCACACCGCCAACTTCCAAACTCCGAAAACTCCTAATGGAAAAACCCAATAACCCTTTGCCTGACCCGGGAATTGAACCCAGGACCCCACGCTCAGCAGTCGCGCTTGCGACCACGAGACCAACGGGGCATAGATACTAAAGTAACTTCTGACTCACTTTAAAAAAATGTGACGTCATTCTCCGGTAAATTGCAGAAATTTACCGGCAAATGACGTCACGTTCTTTGACACCGTAAAGTCAAAACCTTTTTTTTGGGTGTGAAATTATGCAATAACTTCTCCCGCTCTGGGTGGAGAGGGAGGGTGTGCTAGACTCTTACTGATTAAAACCCACCCGTGTTCCTTCAGTTGCCTGTACGTTGCCAGGGACCACGGTATCCCTTTCAGACTCTCCCGCGACCCCGGCAGGCATCGGTCCTAGCGGACCCCGTCAGTGCTGACATCCCTTTGAGACGCGCATGGAACACAACGTCGACCCGGGCCTGGTCCTTATCAAACGGCGAGCTACCCATTGCTCACCGTCCGCAAGCCCGCGCCTACGAAAGATTTAAATGCTTTGCTGTTTAAGAATAGACTACGTAAACTTTTGATAAATAAAACCTACTACAGTGTGACCGAGTTCCTATCTGAGAAAAAAATTTGTTGACTTTTCTAGTAATCGTTATATGGAACTCTAATTTAATAATGATTAATTTAATGATAGATAATAATTTGATGAAAATGATATATAAAATAATATCAATTTGATGTAAATATTTGCATGTCGAATAGCAAAATACCTATGGCTGATCTTTGTACTGTACTAACACCTATTGATGAATCATCTACCCATATTTGCAAAAATAAATTATTCTGTTCTATTGTTCTACGGTGGCCGGAAATCAGCCTAAAGTCAAACCCTTCAGCCATCATTTTAAAAAGAAAGCGCTTTAAAGAAGCGCTTTGTCGTGGCTACGGCTCTTCTTGGAAACCGCGGCTTAACTCTTAAAATCTAGTCTTAACACGTTAACATTATGTAATAATACTGTCAAGAAATGTCTTAGTATATCATACCCTCTGTTAATATAATATACACGTCTATTACACTTATCCTTTAGATAATCCTCTTATGAAATGTTCAAAAAGATAACCCTTTTAGGTCTAGCCTTCTCCCAACTATGTCGGGGTCTCGAGGTCGGCTTGTAGTCTAGTTAATCTCATTTCGGAATCTCGCGATAACTCTTTTGAACTTTAATTCTTGTAACATAGGACTCGTAGGCAGAGGAGCACAGTATAGAAAAAAAAAACATTTTCTCTTCGTACTTCTTTTCGTGTCAGGGTTTTAAAGCCGCCCATGGGCCTCTGACTTGGCTTCACATGCCGTCGAAAAATATCTCTCAGGCATGGCCGGTTTCGTCACGATGTTTTCCTTCACGGTTTTTAAAGCAAGTGATAATTATACAATACGCACATAAGACATCCGAAAAGTTAGAGGGCGTGCCTTGGGTTCGAACTCGAGACCTATGACTTGGCAGTCTGACGGTCACACCACTAGGCTATTACTGCTTCTCCTACATATTTATATATATATACAAATATACATATATATAAACAAATAAAATTGAAGTGTCTATTTGTTATGTCAAAATAATAGCTTTTTATGAGAGAATAAACGGTACATATAATTAAAAAAACGAATTTTTCTTTTTTCTCTCTATCTGTCTGTTTGTTACAGCTAATCTCTGAAACGACTGGACCGATTGTGACGGGACTTCCACTGTCAGATAGCTGATATTATAAGGAGTAACTTAGATATTTTTATTTTAAACCGCGGGCAGGACTTACTATGGATGAATACTGAGATAATTACTAAAAGAAAAAGTAGACAAAATAAAGTCAAAAAATATTTTCTCTGTCTGTCGTATTATTTTCTTGTCAGACGTTTCAGAAGAAAAACAAGACGAAACAATCTAAAAGTCTGTAAAGTTGTGCTCAAGTAACCATTTATTAAACGTAATATAAGATAACATGCCTGCGGCTTCTGCCACGTTTAATGGTAACGTAATCATTGTTTCTATGTCTAAACTTTAATAATACCAGCTGCGCCTCGCGGTTTCACCTGCATAAGTCTCTATTCCGTGGGAACATCGGAATAAAAAGGTATTTTATGTCCTTGTCCAGGTCATGGTCTACCCATGTGCCAAATTGCATCCAAATCCGTTCACCCATTTTAGCTTGAAAGCGTACCAAACAAACTCACTTTCGCATTTATAATATTAGTTAAGAAGTTAGGATTATAATTATAAGAACTGAGTAAAGGCCTCCTCTATTTTTGTCTATTTATCTCCCGCTATATCTATGATATCGTCGACCCATCTTCTTGATGGCCTTCCTCGCTTTCTTTTTCCCCTGTTGTTCATTCTAGCCTTTCCTAAATAGATATTTATTTTATTTATCGGCCTCTTTACAGCCGAATAATCGGCTAGTCGGCTAGTCGGCCAAAATCTCAGTCGGCACAGCTCTAATCTAGCTTTTTATTTTTATTATTTGATTTTGCTTTTAGATTTTGTGAATGTGAGAACGTTGTAGTCTTAACAGACTGTAGATCTGTCGACCATTTTCTATCTTACTAAGAACCTGGTGCTTGTTGATAAGCCTACACTGTCCTCTCATACCTATTAACACTGTAATTTGAAAACATTGTAAATACCATTTACTTTTAAAAGAGTAACCGTGGAGTTTCTTGCCGGCTCTTCTCCATAGGAAACGACCAATTGGAACCGTGCACCTAGCTTCTGACGTTTCATAAGTGCCGTTGTAGGTGTATGCGAAATAAAATATTTTGAAAGAGAAAAGATTTGTTTATTTTTTGTATGTTTGAAAGTAACGTTTTCACGCTAAAACGGCTGAACGGATTAGGATGAAATTTGCGTTAAGTTTTATTCCAATATTTATAAGACTATAAGACTTACGCGGGTGAAACCACGAGGTTAAGCTAGTTAATTAATATAATTGGTGTGGTACAGTTTTTTATTAACTATAAATAGAGAAAGAAAGAAAGATAATAAATTTATTTGACTCAGGTCAAATAAATTTATATATACAGGCACACAATATTTACACAAAAACAAAAAAATTAAAATAACTTAGAATAGCATCGTGTGCTTCACGGCTGCGCCAAATAGGCCCAGTTCAGCATAGATGCCAGACAACTAGTGTCTGACGCTGGTTTGCAACTGGACCTTATGTTACGAGGACGTCTTACGGATGTAAATCAGTTTTATAGTGTGTAAGTGTTTTATATTAAACTCGATTAGATATTTGTTTAAAAACAATTATAGATAATTATATAGTGCTGTGTGATAGAAAATAAATAAAATGGTATGGTTGTACAAGAACCAATGGACGGTTGTCAATAAATAATAGATAACTACATCATGGATTCATATCAATGAAACATTCATATTTATCATGTATAGCTTCCGTTGCGCATCCATGAGATACTGCCGGAGGCGTCTTCTAAATGTATAGATCGTGTTAATAGATCTAACAATCGATCGATCTAAAATGAATAAATAATGCTTTTAATATCTACAAATATTTAGTCAGAATTAAACAAAAGCGCTTTTCGTGTCCCTCAATGTGATCGCTTAGTTATTTTAAGCTACACAATGAATTTTGATGCAGCTATTACTACTTAGAAAAAAATCCGGAAAATGTATAACTCAAAATCAACTCAAAGCATTTGTTTCAAATAAACCAATTACAGGCACTTTTGAATTATCAAGGAGTATGTAAGGATCGTAGCAGGCGGAGTTCTGTAGCTTCTGCCTACCCCCTAAGGGAAGAGTGCGTGAGTTTATGTTATAACCATTGTCTGCAGGCAGTTTTAGGTAGGAGATACTATTAATTTTGAAGTGAAAACTTCTTTAGGCGCGTTGAGCACTTTTTAGGCGAACAAAAATCATGGAACTCGCGTCATCGTCACCGAACGCTTTCCATGAGCTATATGAATACTGTGTATATATGTGTAATTTTTGGGTCGAACAAAAAACGTGAAACTCGCCTTCCCATGAGCTATATGTATACTGTTTTCACTTCTACCGGCAGTCCCCAGACTGCCCCGCATGTTATTTTTTGTACCAGTAGTGTCAGTAGGGCTTGTGGCTCAGTAATAACAGTCACACGTCAATCAATCAAGGTTTAGCTACGCTTGCGAGGTCGGTTCGAGGGTTGGTGACCACCGATAACATACCGAGACCGCTCCGCACCTCAGAAAGCACGATAAGGCGATTATCACACTGCACCACGCACCGTTTGTACAGAAAACACAATCTCCCGCGCGCAGATTGTTTGCCATGGCCGCCCCGCTCTTCGCGACAGAGCGCAGTATGATAATCGCTTAAGCTGGTCCGGCTGTCATTGCTACAGTCCCGAAAGTCTTACAATCAGTTTTGCCAAAGAGTATCGACCATCGTGTTACTCAATAACTGTGTTGTGTAGGTCAAATAGGCAGGCACCATTACCATTTACAGGCACAATTAATTTGTCAAGGCTGTTTCGTACCGAGACCTCTCTGTGCCTCAGAGAGCACTTTAAGCCCTTGGTTCCGGCTGTAATTTGTAAATCTCTGACAGTCGAGGAACACCTACGGCAGACAGTCGTTACGGCTACGGGTAGTCAGAAGCCCGAAAGTCTTAGTCTGACAACCTGACTCACCAATGAGTATCGTGTTACCCAACTGGATTGTGGAGGTCAGAAAGACAGTCGCTCCGTGTAAAATAATGATATTCAACTGCATCTGATTACACTTGAAGTCGAAGCCAATTTAGTTGGGAAAAAGCTGGGCAGATGGTGAAAGTCAGTCACCTTCGAAAGTCGAACGGGGTCTCTAGAATCCGCGATGATTTACTTTAAAAGCAAATGAATTCGCTTTAAAATTCTGTGCGGACATTTGAGAGAGGTTCCAAGAAAATTTAACAAAATAGTACAATGGGTACTATTCTGTTATTCTTTGTATATTCTGACTATTCGTTTTTCGAAAGTGTTTTCAGCAGCCAGAGGTTGATTTTCGATTAACTTTGAACCGCCTAAAACAATAGTACTTAACTACATAGTTTGTTGGTTTTGGTAATAATTTGTTCCATCTAGGACTATTAGAATAACGTGTATTTAATAGATGTATTATTATTACTAAGAAAACAATTAGTTAGAAACTTACTAAAAAACTGTATATTAAAAAGGCAAATTACAAAAAAAAAACTCATTATTTCGAGATTGCTTGTAAAATTATCTCAACAGATGTGCGTGAGTTTTAATTAAATATGTAGATTTTTACGAAAAAGTAAAATATTCAAATATATTTTTCGTAATATTAAAAAATACGTATTCAAAGTGTAAAAAGCAACAATTTACAAAGAAAAACATTTTCCTAAACCAATTTTCCGAAACGATTTTATTTCCACCTTATTATAAAAAAAGAACTTCCAAGAAATATCTTAAATTCCTTCCGAAGTTATTTCAGAAAACATTTCACTTACACGTAGAAAGAAAAACGGATCACATACACCTTTTATCTAAAAAAACAAAACGGGAAAATATCCATAGACAGCGGAGCTCAATGGCCTTGAAAAAGCTTACCTTTGCCTCGTAACTTTAAAGAAAAAAACTACACTTGTCACTCACTCGCAAAAGAGGTGTAACTCTTTAATATTTTTTTAATTAGTTATAATAGATACGTTTGTGTATTGTTTTTTTTTCTTTATTCTTTTATTTGCGGGCAGGGATGCGACCGCTCGCGTCGCGCTCGCCAAATCGACTGAGCCAGTAAGGGTTTGTGGAGTTTATGTATACTCGGGGAGTGTAGGTATGTTTTGAACGTTGTTTAGGAAAGTGGGGTAACAGGGAAAATTGAGTTTTCAGTTTTTGAAGGGGAACTCCTTTGTGGGGGTAGATTTTGTGGGGTAGTTAAGATGTTATTTGTATGCCTTATTACGTGTTTAAGAGGGCTTATCCTCAAAGTTGGCAACGTTGCGAATAGCCGTCAAATATTTACCTGTTTTGATTAATTTGGCAATAATACTGTATGGAAATATGAGGATAAACGCTCTTAAGCATGACTATTTTTAAGAAATCAGAAAATACAGACATTTGGTATAGTCTTAGTAGGAGTTAAGCTTGTTAATAAAATCTTTATCTACTATACTCCATTTACATTAGAAAAATAACGGTTATCACCGTTTCGTTATTTCGATATAAACATACAATAAACTTCGTTATTTCACGATATATCCATTCTTTGGTATTGTACGTCGAGTGGTTGAGCTCCTTAAGTTCTGAGTTGAGCTACACGATTACTGAACGGACAGGTCCACGCAAATCTGCCAGGTTCTATCCTCAAAAGACCATTTCAGACACTAATCTACATGTTCCTCATTTGACCAAGACTTTGCCCCTGAATTTGTTTCGCCATTTCTTCTCAGAGGTAGTCAGATAGGAAATGTCAAACCCATCTAGCTTTTCTTTTTATATGACGTGTAAAAGTGATTCTGATATCCTATTTACAGAAAAATAATTTAATATTATAGAATTCAAAAAAATAAAATCAATTCAAAAGACAGTTCAATTCTAAGACTTAATCAAAACTGTCTTTGAATGGTCTATAAATGGTCTTACAATCAAAGTTGTCAAAAATCAACAAAAAAAACCGCTTCGGCAATATTTTTTTTAATGGCATATAATACAGTTTTTACTTTGATATACACTCTCATAGTGACGCTTAAATAGTACAAAACCAACTTAAAACACACACAAAGATAACTCAAACACATAACCACCCACTTTTCCTCCACAATCGGGTAACCCAGAAAACTGAAAATCCAACTTATGCCAAGTTTGCTTCCGAAGCTAACGCGTCCCCACAACTATATGTACTTATAACCGTTGTTATACTTTTACCGTCTGTTTTAAGTTACGCTTGGTGATAACAATCCGCAGGCAGGTAGACCTGGCTATTTAGCTTTTACTGTGAAGCTTATAAAAGAGAGGTATTGAAGTATTTATGGTACCTAGCCATGTCTGATCCTATGTTGTACATTTCCTGGTCAACGCTATTGAAATATTCTATTTCTACGAATTTTATTGTACTCTGTCTTGTAAATATGATTTAAACCAATTTAAAGCTTATCCTCTAATTCCCGAACCGTAACGTTTTTGTAATAAAATTTTGTGTGACACCTTGTCATACGCCTTTGTCATGTCTAAGAATAGTCCAGTAGCGAACTTTCGTTCGTTAATGCAGCTGTGAATTTCCTGTACGTAGTTGCATACCGCTAAAGTTGTTGAGCATTTTTTCCTAAAACCGAATTGGTTTTTATCTAAAATATCATATTATTCTAAAAACTTGTTGACACGATTCGCCATTGCTGTTTCGAAATTTTTTGAGATAGTAGGTAACAGTGCAATAGGCCTATAATTACTAGGATTTTCTGAATTTTCGCCTTTTTTCGCAATTGGGCGTACTTTCGCAATTTTAAGTTTTTCTGGGAATCTCCCCTCGTCGAAAGCCACGATTCGCCATTGCTGTTTCGAAATTTTTTGAGATAGTAGGTAACAGTGCAATAGGCCTATAATTACTAGGATTTTCTGAATTTTCGCCTTTTTTCGCAATTGAGCGTACTTTCGCAATTTTAAGTTTTTCTGGGAATCTCCCCTCGTCGAAAGAAATATTTATTAGTTGAGAGGCGATGTTAGCTCCTTTACGCATTTTTTAACTAATAGCGGCGGGATATCGTCCACTCCAAAGCTACGTTTATTTTGCATACCGCGTATAATCTTAAAAACCTCTCGCTCGGTTACCGGTTCGATGTACATGGACTTTATTGCGGGCGTATGCACCGAATGTGACGATGGCCCACACGGCGTTGGCGCCGTTGCTCCCGAAGAGTTTAGTTTAGTTTTGTAGAGAATTTTTATGTGAATTTCTCCTGATAAAGTTTTTTCTGTTTATATGTATGTATTTATTATTGTATTTTCGTGTTATAAAAAGAAAAAAGAAAAGAAAGAAAAATAGGTTTTTTTATTTGTCACGGAAACACGTGCATACAAAAAATCAACAATATAAACAACAGAAATATTCGGCAGCTGCACGTCATGACTGTGACAAGAAGGCTTCCACTCAGCATAATGCTGTGTTATGAGGGACCCACAGCACAGCGCTGATTTTCAGTGGTCACCCGAAAAATACGTACGGACATCAATTCAGTAAATAAATATGAAGAAATCTAGTGAGTAAATATTGATATCACTGTCTTATGTTGCACCTGCCATATTTTGTCTCTGCACCACCATAAGGTCGACTGGTAGAAAATGCCTCAGGCATTAAGGCCGCCTTTGTACAGTATTTTTTACTTGTGCATAAAGTTTTTAATTAATAAATCAATATTGAACCTTACATATAATAAGGAAATCTCAATCTTTTGTCAAGTCATAAAAAACGTGCGAAATAGGGACGAGGAGCTAGTTACTATACTTGGAACCTCACTCAAGTCAATCAATCTGCCTGCCTTTTACCAACCATGTTGGAGTCGGCTTCCAGTCTAATCGGATGCAGCTGAATACTAGTATTTTACATGGAGCGACTAGCTATCTGACCTCCACAACCCAGTTACCGGGTAATATGATACCCCTTGGTAAGACTGGTTGTCAGACTTTTGAGCTTCTGTCGACCCCTTACAACTGTCCCACGAAAGACAGCCGAGACCAACGGCTTAACGTGCTTTCCGAGGCACGGAGGAGTCTCGGTATGTCAAGATGGTCACCCAGCCAAAGACTAACTCCGGCAAGCGTAGCTTAACATGGTCGATCAACCCGTGCAGATGTTATTACTTAGCCACGAGCTCCTCACTCAAGTGTCCGCACACAATTCGAAACCGAACTCATTTGTATTTAAAGTAAATCATCGCGGTTTTACAAAGAGAGACGTTCGAACGTTTGACTGGACAGGTCCACTCAATCTGTGTGGTTCTTTCCTTGAAAGTCCATCATGGTCCTCAAATGATCTGACCAAGATTATGTCTGGACTTTAAAAGAGACTGTGACCTCTGAGTTTGTTTCGGCCTTTCTTCTCAGAGTAGTCAGATAGTAAACGCCGAACTCATCTTGTTTTTAAAATATGATTGACGTGTAAAAGTGTTTGTATAAACCTACTTATAGAAATAAAATAATTTATGATTTATAGAAGAGGGGTAGATTATACGAGTATATTTATACTAAACGTTAATATTGAGAGAGTCAGCAGTAACACTGTCTGTGTATTCTAAGTGAAAAAAAAGAAAGAAAAATTGGTTTATTTGTCACAAAAACACGTGTGAGACGTGTGAGTGCTTTATCTCTCGTGCATGTAAAGCTCATGCGTGGTTAAACTGGTAGCCCAGTGGTAATGGCCGCGAGTTGCGAGTTGTAGGTTGTAGGCAACCACGTACCCAGTCAGCCGCTTCACTTTGTGTAAATTATTTCATCACCACTGTTCTCAAAACGGTGAAGGAAAACATTGTGAAGAAACCGGCATGTCCTAGAACCAAACATTCAAAGACATGTGACATCTACCAACCCGCACTGGGCCTGCGGTGAGCGTGTATGCACAGACCGGAGGTGTAATTTTGGCATGCTTCACTGTATTGTTCGCAGAGCTATGTCTTGGTTTTTAATTTGGGCTGAGGGTGGAACGAAGATTGACTTAATCATGCATTTTTGATAGGTAAGTGTTTTTAAGTTAACTTTGAACGTTAATGTCTTGTGGTGAAGAAATACATCGTGAAGAAATCGTAGTGAGCAAGCGTGGTGATCGATGCTCGTTCGTTCCCTGTATGAGAAGGGGGTTTTATCCTACTTTGAGACAATAGCGACCTTATTGCCAGTAGTTTACTATAGCGTACCCGTTTCGTAACATAAAACCAGTCTCCGACGTGCTATTGATCGTTTTCACAATAAAATACCCCAATAACGCCTTTTCCCGAACTGAGGATCGAACCCAGGCGGTTATTCCGTTTATCCACCGCAAAAAATCCATCCTAAGGTGGATACTTGGAAACATATGTCCGAGAATTCACTTTAGCCCTAGTTGGATACACGGAATTTATAGGTGGATTCTCAGACACGTTTCCGAGTATCCACCTCAGGGTGGTAAACGGAATAACCCAACCCAGGACTCCTGGAACCAAACAATCGCGTTTACGATCACTAGACCAAAGAGTTTAACGGCTTTTTTATTTTATCGTATAGCCATTACGATTTTTATGGAATATTTTACACTTCAGCGATTTAAAAGTCGACCCGAGCTGTTTAAGTGTCATGCTCCTATGGAAATGGTGTCATTTTATTGGTATATTAATTTTATATCCATTATGCTCGATAGTCGATAAAGTAAGCTGAATTTTTTATTGGATGTAACTATACAATGGATATACTAGCCTTTGGCAACAGCCACATAAATTAAATTAAAATAAATATAAATAAATTTTATAATATTTTTTTTTTTATTAAAAATTAAATAAATAAATTAAATATAATAAATTTTAATAAATAAATTAAATTTTCTTGTAAATTTTTGACGTTCAAAAGTGCTTTTTATGTGCCTCCATACTCAATTTTTTCCATATGTATTACATAAATGGTATAATAATAATAAAAATGATAATAATGATATGAATGATTATTGACATAACGGTCCCGCATGACGGGAACCTCGTGAAAGCCGAGAAAGATAAACAGATTAAGTATCTTGTCTTGACTCGCGAAGTTGTCGACATGTGGGATGTGGACTCAGCGATCATTGTGCCGATAGTCGTATCAGCCAATGGCTTAATTGCCAAGAGCCTCGACCAACACCTAAGGAGGCTCTCGTCGGGCAGCTGGATTAAGGGCTTGATTCAGAAAGCGGTACTCCTGGACACGGCTCGCATTGTTAGGAAGTTCCTCTCTCTGGAGCCCTGATCGCCGGTAGCTTGGACCCTGTTCCCGATACCAGTGGGCTACTATTTTTATATTTTTAAATGTTTTTATATTTTTTTATATTCTAATATTTAAAAATATAACTACTAAGTGTTAAAGTGAAATATAGGAAATAATAATAAAATTCTTTATTCAAGCAACAACGACTCAATGTGTTAGTAAACTTAAGAACTATGTTAGTTTATTTTACTTTTATTTACATTTATTTCATCCCATGGGAGATGGCACTGCAGTGATTGATGTACTTGCAATCGAGCCTGCTAGCGATCATTTTCAGGATATTGTTGGAGCTGGCCCGTACCCTGCGCACCAGGGATGCACACCTCATTCGCATCGTTGCGTAAAAGCAATTTATACGTGCGTCCGCGAACATTCCCGATGGGCTACAGAAACGGGGCAGCCCCATCAATACCCTAACAACACTACATAATAATATAACAAAGTAAAAGATTAATATAGACCCTGTCGGGCACAGAAAAATTAGGAGAGAGGAAGAAGGCTAAGTAGCAATTCAAGCAATTCAATATAATCATAAATTAATATATGATTTAATTGGGTATATAATTGGGTGTATAATAGGGTGTATAATTGGGTGTATAATTGGGTGTATAATTGGGTGTATAATTGGGTGTATAATTATGCATGACTATGTTGTCAGCCTATAAGGTTCCTGTTGGGACACAGGTCTCCTCTCTTTAAGAAGGAGTGGGCTGTAATCCACCACGCGGGCCCAGTGCGGGTTGGTAGATGTCACGTGTCTTCAAATTCTTGGTTCTAGAACATGCCGGTTTCCTCACGATGTTTTCCTTCACCGTTTTGAGAGCACTGGTGATGAAGTAAAGCGCCTATCTGGGTTCGAACCCACGACCTAAGCTGGGGCCATTACCACTGGGCTACCACTGCTCTCCTCGCTATGTGCCTATTTGAAATAAATAATTTGACTTTGACTTTGACTTTTGACTATCATCTCACCTGCACGCATGGCATGATAACCATAGAACTAATCGGATTTTCTACGGTTTTTGTCGACAGAAGAATAGACAAAATGACAGATTGTGATTGTTTATCTGTCATTTTGTCGCAGGCAACAGCTATAAGTCCAGGTTTCCTCACGAAGTTTTTCCTTCACCGAAGTTAGTAATGGCCAAGATAAACTCAGAAATGTTCAAGAAAGTTTGATAATGGTATACAAAATTGTAAATGTTTGGGCAGAAAGTTTTACTCGAGATTTGAGCAAGCCCAGCTTGGGTGTCCTCAAATTGAGAAAATCTGGCAGAGAGTTCCAATCCTTACGCACAATAAACGTGTACTTATTTTGGAAGATACCTATCGGTTTTCAGTCATATATTTAGGCGAAAACGTCAGGGTAGCCCACGAAATTCAAATTTTCTTACGTTTTTTGCAATTTGCAGGTCAGTTGTATGTTGATCTCAATTATTTATTTATAGACCACACACTCCTACACACCCACCCACACCCCAACCTTTAGATATGCTGAGATGGTGCTAGCATGATGGTGATGGCATCCTGTTTGTTTCTGATGCATTTATAGTTATTAAATTGTAAATCCGTAATTGGCTGTAAGATTAGTTTATTTATCCTAAGTGAAATTGTTCAAGAGCTGTGGATTTTGTGAATAAATAAATAGTAAAATATACAACTTTCTAAGTTCATATATATTACCTCATTGAAGGACTATTTCATAAAATCATGACATTTGAGGCCATTTTTAATTAAGGACTTGTATTGCTGATTCTGATGAAATAAGGGTCGATTCTGCAATTTGCAGGACAGTGTTCTGACAATGACCTCGACGCTCATCAGAGGGCCTAGAAACGTGACAATCTCTTTCAAAGCGTTTTTCAAAAACGACTTTCAACAAGATACACATAAGCTTTTCGGTAGTTTATGTCAATCCAATACATTATTGTCATTTGTATCGTCGATATCATTGATAGGTTGTCCTTTTTTTTTGTTCTTGGATGGGAAATTATCAAATAACTTCTCCCGCTCTGGGCGGAGCGGGAGGGCGTGTCAGACCCTTACTGACTAAAATCCACCCGTGTTCCTTCCGTTGCCTGTACGTTGCCAGGGGCCACGGTATCCCTTTCGGACTTTCCCGCAACCCCGGCAGGCATTGGTCCTATCGGACCCCTTCACTTTCTGACATCTCTTTGAGGCGCGCGTTGAACACAACGCGCTGTCGACCCGGGCCTGGTCCTTATCGGACGGCGAGCTACCCATTGCTCACCGTCAACATTGCTCACCGTCTTGATAGGTTGTCCTCAGGTCAGTACCTGAGGACACAGACAAACTGACATTCTCATAAGGAAAACAGTCCCCCACAAGGTACCTACCCTTCATGATAATCAAGACTGGTTCCATTGGTTCGACTGGTTTCTATGAATTTCTATGAAATACCTTCCGTAGCTAGCGACACGTCGTTGGAAGCTACGGGCGAGCAACAGGCGACAAGTACAGCCCGACCACAGACCAGTAGTGCCGCCAACGCTCGAGCGATAACACGTATTTATATCTTCCATCTACCGACTGGAATACGGGCTGCTGTCGCCTGCGATCGGGTTCGGAATCATGACTGCAGCGACATGACGCCGCGACATGTCGCCTGCAGTTGCCACCTGCGGTCGGGTACGGAATACCTAACCCTAAGAAAAATCTTAAGAGCTTCTTGCTGTACTCTGGACGACGTGCACGTCTTTCTTACATCGTTCTCACATATAATTATAAATTCAACATTAACAATGTTATTAATATTTTGTAATAATATAATTTACTACCTTCCACCAGCAAAGCTCCACGTGATAATTTTATATTTATAGCCTATGTTGCTCAGTGATAATATAGCATTCTACTGGTGAAAGAATTTCAAAATCGGACCAGAAGTTTCTGAGTTTATTAATTACAAACAAAAATCTAATATTAGCGCAGAAAAGAGTGTCCGAGGAGTTCCTTGTCCGTTCATCTCCATAGGTACCTACTACGCTTTGGAATGGGCGACTAGCTTCATATTTCTAACTGACCGACTCCTCGACAGTTCAAAAGTGCCTGTAATTGGTTTAATTGAAATAAATGCTTTAAGTTTGAGTACACTTAGTCTAGGCCCTCAGGTCAGCTGAGTAGGTCAGTTTATTTTCATGACGATTAGAGCTGAAATGAAATGGATTTGTTTATTCTGTAAATAATAATAATACCAGCCTATTACTACGTCCCACTGCAGGGCAAAGGGCTCTTCTCATACAGAGAAGGCACGAGCACTGATCAGCAGAGTGAAAACGTTTATTACTAACTAAGTGTACAATGTTAGAAAGAAAGAAAGAAAGAAAGAATAATATTTATTTAGACACAGTTCGTGAAATACATAATAACAAAATAAAAAGTGAAAATAATCATAAAGCAATTAATAGTGTGTGCCTCACGGCTGCGCCAAAAAGGTTCATTTCAGCATTAATGCCCGACAAATGCTGTCTGACGCTGGTTTTCTAATGAACCCTTATGGACAGGTGACGGGGAGTACCAACAGTTTCAACATATTTTTTATACCTCTAAATAAATAAATAAACCACATATGGTCTATTTAAATATTTGTTTCCAATTGATGTTATTTCCACTTAAACAAACATCAACTTTACGACAATGTAGATAAAATTGATTTTAGACTGACTAGTACCTACATACTGTTGAAAAATGTTGGTGTTATGTTAGTCCTTATGACTTAGCAGCCTTTTCCAAGCATTGCTATTATCATACGCCTGCCCTTATCATCCAAAATTAGCATGCATTAAACATTATTATTACTTATTTTCTTTTATATTAGTACAATTAAATTGAGAAATTATAGTTATGTCAAAATTAAATGTGAATATGAATGAATTTAATACAATTCTTCAGCAATATTAATGTCATCCTTTTCATGTAGTACAAATTATATTTATTATTGGTCAGGCCATATGAGTACCATGTAGATCAGTGTCTGAAATGGTCTTTTGAGGAAAGAACCACACAGATTTGAGTGGGCCTGTCCAGTCAGTGCAAGCATTTGTCAGTAATCGTGAAGCTCAACTCTTAACTTAAGGAGCTCAACAACTCGACGAACAATACCAAAGAAAGGACATTTGGGTAGGCCGCATATAGTACTCAAATTGCCAGACCATAATTTAAAAAAAAAAAAAAAAAAAATGCTCCACCTAGTCCTCACATTCACAGTAATTGAAGTAATATAATACTTTACAAAGTAATCATGTCATTTTCTATGCTGTTAATTTCGTATAGCTTCTGAAGTCGACATGAAAGACGACATGCTGTTACTATTCCTTAAATCTTTGTTTCACTACACAGCCAAATCTCTCTCATCTTAAATCCATTAAAAACATTAATCCACCTAGCCTTTTCCCAACTATGTTGGGATCGGCTTCCAGTCTAACCGGATGCTGTTGAATACTAGTATTTTACATCAAAGTCAAAGTTAAAGTCAAAGTCAAATCATTTATTTCAAATAGGCCCTTATAAGGCACTTTTGAACGTCAAAAATTTACAAAAAAATTTAAATGATTCTAGTCGCCTCTTCCAAAAGGTAGTTATCGCATGGAGAAGAATGGGCAAGAAACTCCACCGTTACTCTTTTAAAATGTTTTACAATATTTTGTATAAGTACATTAGTTATATAATTATATGTGAGGACGATGCACCTAGAATAAAATTATTATACCACAATAGGTAAAAAGAATTAAGAATTAAAAATGAAGCAACAACAGATAGACTAATTATGTGATAGATACATGATGCTCACATATTTATTTTTCACATGGAGTGACTGCTTATCTGACCTCAACAAATCATTCACTGGGTAGCATGATACCCCTTGGTAAGACTGGTTGTCAGACCTTTGGATTTCTGACTACCCGTATCGACTGTCAAAGATCTACGAATAACACCCGGGACCCACAGCTTAACGTGCTTTCGAGGCACGGCAATTATAATACCTAAAAACCGCCCAAGTGCATATTGGACAACGCACAATGAAGGGTTCCGTAGTTTATTGCGGCAATAAGTCCCCTCTTTGAGGAGAAGCTAGAGAGGCGCCACGGCGTCCTCACCTTCCGCCTGACGCAGGTCCTCACCGGACATGATTGTTTCGGGAGGTTCCTGTTTCGTATCAGGCGGGAGGAAACGCCCGGTTGTCATCACTGCGTGGATCGCCCGGAGGACATGGTTGAGCATACGGTGGAGGTCTGTCCGGCTTGGGCAGAGCATCGCCGTGTCCTCGTGGAAGCGATCGGCGGCTGGGATCTCTCGCGTCCGGCCCTAGTCCAGGCCATGGTACGGAGCGAGAGGGCATGGGAGGCCGTCACCTCCTTCTGCGAAGCAGTAATACTCGCGAAGGAAGAGGCAGAACGCGTGAGGGAGAGGCAAATTTCGCGCCGTCACGCCCCTAGCCGCCGCAGGAGACGCCCTGGGCGTCGGGAATTGCAGCCCGATTCCCGGCCACCGTAAGCGCGGGCTTGCGGACGGTGAGCAATGGGTAGCTCGCCGTCCGATAGGGACCAGGCCCGGGTCGACGACGCGTTGTGTTTCACGCGCGCCTCAAATAGATGTCAGCAAGTGAAGGGGTTCGATAGGACCGATGCCTGCCGGGGTTGCGGGAAAGTTCCCATACATTCCACCTGCAAATGTAAGTTTGTACGCACAATATTGGAATGGACAATTTTCATATATTTTCTTAAATAACTTAAATATTATATATTTTTAAATTATAAAAAAAAAATTGAGGTCCTCACAACAAGCCCTTTCATTTGATATAACGCACGGTTCAGTTTGCAAAACCTTTTATTCTAATTTTCCAATTTGCCCCCGAAAAGTGACCTTCATATTCAAAATTAATTTATTTACGTTAAACGTCCGTGTTTGGGTCACAGAAATTAATATTTGTACCAAATTTCAACTAAATTGGCCCAGTCGATTTGGAGTAAAATAGCTGTGACAAACGGCCAGCCAGACACACGAGAGATCCTATATGGGTTCCATTTTTTTTTGATACCGTGGCCCCTGGCAACGTACAGGCAACTGAAGGAACACGGGTGGGTTTTAGTCAGGAAGAGTCTGACGCGCCATCCGAACAAGTCAGCGAAGTTATTTAGAGAAGTTGGTTAGAGAAGTTATTTGATAACTTCCAACAAAAAAAAAAAACAAGTTTCCAATTTTTCCTTTTGAGGTACAGACCCCTAACAATCACTAATTCACTAAAGATTAAAGCCTTTACTGAAAAACAAAGAGCTACCAAACGGGATTATGTTAATACATTGTGTCGGTACGGATATCGCAAGATAATTAAATTTCGAGCCGGCTGCTAGGATATTGGATATAACATCTAAGATGAGATTTTCAATCTTTTTTGTGTTTTATACAACAGAAACCCTGTGTCATATAGTCGCATAATTATACAGTATGTTAACAGAAAAGTGAGGTAGTTTTCAGAAAGTTGTGCGATGGTCCACTGTACAGACCATCAAACAACTTTCTCAAAACCCAGTGTCGTAACAGATTACGCAATGTAAATTGTCCTTTTTTTTGTTGAATGGAAAATTATCAGATAACTTCTGCCGCTCTGGGCGGAGCGGGAGGCCGTGTCAGACTCTAACTGACTAAAACCCACCCGTCTTCCTTCAGTTGCCTGTACGTTGCCAGGGGCTATGGTATCCCTTTCGGACTTGACGCAACCAACACCAATCAATAGATGAAATTGTCAAACTTTTACTGCTTGAATAAGAGGCTTTTGGCTACTTTATATGTGTGTATTTTATGTCATTTTGTTGTAATGTGCGTTTTGTTTGTGCAGAATAAGCAATTTTTCTTTCTTTTCTTTCTTTAAAAACTGGAAAACTTTGTTTATGGGGCCAAAATTATAATCGCGAAAAAATGATCTGCTAACCCATACTAAATTTCAACACCTACTCGACATAAATGTCTGATGGCAGATTTTTTTTTGCGATATATTTATGATGTCAGTCCTATGCAAACTTTTGGTCTGTATCATGACCACACCTTTCTGACACACGCTGTAAACTCCGCGAGGCATGCGCGGCGAATGTTTGTCCCGTATGCTTCAGGCTACACATTCTGCTGCTTGCAGTGAGCATCCGTCGCTCCGGCGAATTTGTTTCGCGATATTGCGATTAGTTGATGCGCTTATGGCATGCATGTTCGCCATTTGCCGCGCATCCCTCGCGGTGTCTGTGCACGACTTAATATAGATAATATTATATTAATTTACTTTTTCAAGATATTATTTACATAATTTAAAAACTTACAGACTTAAAATAATAATAATAATATGTACACGTATATATAAAATGAGGGGAAATAATCAAAGGACATCAAAAAATTCGTCCGCATCGCTGTCAACAGGAAAAGTGCCCAAATGACTGGAAGCAAGAATAACCATTTCAGTTAAAGTAAGCCCACGTAGGCACGGACGTAAAAATATCAAAGTCAAAGTTAAAGTCAAAGTCAAATAATTTATTTCAATTAGGCACAAAAAAGGCACTTTTGAACGTCAACATTTAAATAATAATTGATTCTAGTTGCCCCTTCCAAAAGGTAGTTTTCGTATGGAGAAGAATGGGCAAGAAACTCCACCGTTACTCTTTTAAAATATTTTCACAATATCTTGTATACATCAATTATATAATTATATGTGAAGACGATGCACCTAGAATAAGATTACTATACCACGTTAGGTAAAAATAATGAAAAATTAAGGAATCGCGGATTTTATCGCGCACTGGATTTTAAACTCTCGGTGTTGAGCCGAGCGTTGTGAATACAACGCGCTGGGACGCATTCTCGTCCAAGCGTTTTGAAAAAACACACTGTTGGATTTTCAACTCTCGGCGCTAGACAGAGCGTTGAAATTCCAGTGCACGAAAAAAAATCGCCGCGGGGAAAAACAACAGCATTCTAAAACCTATGGCGGAGATTATCGACTCTCCGATTATTCAAAGTTTTGTGAGAAGGATAATCACCGAGCATTAATTTGGGGATGTCCTTTTCACAATACTTACTATTTATTTTGTATTTTAACTACTAACACTAGTCATAAGTTATAGAATTGTTTACTAACTCGATGGATTATTGTTATCTGAGAAATAAATAAATAATAATAATTAATAAAAAATAAAAAAAATTCAAGTATAAAGTAAAATTATGATTTAGATTAATTACATTCGAGTAATATTTAATTCTAACTGTAATTAAGACCTGCCTGATATAGGTTTATGAAAACCTGTGTTTCAGGCCATCAATTTACATCAAACATTTAAAAAGAAGACAACAATAAGTTTATTAGAAGCTAAATTAAGAAGAAGATATAATATTTTCAATGACTTATAGAGTAACTATTTGGGTATATTATTTTAAAACTAGATTATGTAAGATATATTATATTTAAATAAATTAACGAATAATATTAAAGTATATAAAGTGGACACTATTATTAATTATATTAGAGTAGATAGATAGAAAATTTTATTTTAAAATTTCTAGTAGTTTTTCCGTGTCAGCATAATTGAGTTTTGCTAAATATTCCTGTACTAGTAGGTTAATTAAAAAACCCCTCGTGTGAACCTGAGCTAAAGCTCTTTGTGAAGGTACTAGTCCGGGGACAAACTACCACTATCTACCGCTTAGCTGCGTTGCTGTTTTCCGGTTTGAAGGGTATAAGCATAATCAGCTTATAATGTTCCCACTTCTGGACCACAGGCCTCCTCTCTGCGAGAGGGCCACGCGGGCCTGTGCGGGTTGGCGGATGTCACATGTCTTCGAAATTTTGGTTCCAGGACATGCCGGTTTCCTCACGATGTTTTCCTTCACCGTTTTGACAGCAGTGGTGATGAAATAATTTACAAAAATTAAAAGCGGTCAGGGTTCGAACGTACCACCTACAACTCGTAAATCGCGGGCCACCATTGCTCCTGAAAAAGTAGGCTCTGAAGGGTATGGGTACTGGTAATTACAGGCACATGACATATGTCAGCTTTGTCTACAGAACGGCAACGAGTCCGCGATGCGTTTGGTATTCCAGATGTCTATGAGATCAGTACCTAGCACTAACCGTGACA
Source organism: Xanthia icteritia (assembly GCA_949128155.2). Taxonomy (NCBI): domain Eukaryota; kingdom Metazoa; phylum Arthropoda; class Insecta; order Lepidoptera; family Noctuidae; genus Xanthia; species Xanthia icteritia. The sequence continues at coordinate 2,818,866 of OY855862.1, read as the reverse complement.
AAATCTATGATTATTTACAGGCAAATCAGAAGGCCAATTCTCATACTTAAAAAAACGTTTACATTCTAGTCGCAATCTGTCAAATTTGTCAGGTTGCGAACGAGATGCGAACGTTCTTAAAAGTTATGGGAATTGCCCCTCTGAATTAAAATGTAAGTAATAAGATGCTACGCCGTCGCGCTACGGCAAAGACAATCTACGCCATTATTATAGAGCAAAGGTGGCCCAGAGGTAACATTCCCCGATTAATAATCATGATATACCCTTGATCCAGCCTGTCTCATCTTGCTGTCCTCCCCCCAGCGTCGCCCTAAGCCGAGGCTCGCACCCCACAGGGGGTGCCCTTAGCGAGCGCTCGCCTAGTTTTAATTAGAATAGTTTTTGCCCCTAGCTGGAGGCTTTAAGTGTAGTAGCTTAAGGCAGCCACAGAAAAGCCCGGTTAAGTAGTCATGACCTCAGAGGTCAGCTACGAGATGCCACTTACGACTTGTAAGTCGTAGGCTCGAACCCAGACAGGCGCTTTATTTTGAGTACATTATTTCATCACCACTGCTCTCAAAATGGTGAAGGAAGACATCGTGAGGAAACCGGCATGTCCAAGAGTCAAAAATTCGAAGACATGTGACATCTAACAACCCGCACTGGGCCCGTGTGGTGGATTACGGCCTACTGCCTCTCACAGAGACCTATGTCCCAGCAGAGGGGACATTATAGGCTAATTATGCATGATAATGCAGAAACGCCGGTGATGAATTACCATTAGAAGGTCCTTGTCAAGCAGTGGACATTAACGGTCTCACAAGCCAATCTTCGTCATGTAAAGTAATAGTGTACTCATTGTTGAAGAGCCTAATAATAAATAAATAAATAAAATCTGCCCAGCCTCAGATTTTATTTATTTATTTATTATTAGGCTCTTCAACAATGAGTACACTATTACTTTACATGACGAAGATTGGCTTGTGAGACCGTTGTAGAGGCCGATGTAGGGGTCGGCTACCAGTCTAACTGGATACAACTGAATACCAGTATTATCTGACCTCCACCACCCAGTAACTGGGTAACACGATACTCCTTGATAATAAATAATAAATAAAATCATTTTAATTCGGACAGCTACGAGATCCATAAATTGTTAGTAACAGGTTTGCACTTAAAACACTATTGTTAGTAACTTAAAATAAAGACGAATTAATGAGAAGACCACCCATCAACTAGACAACGTGAAATGGAAACTAGGGTATAAGTCTTCTCACAAATTGCCTTATTATGGCCGAGGAGGTATCTGCCGCCACAGCCTTCAGGATGCTATTGTGACTGCCCCTTATTCTCCTCAGAAGTGAGGCCGTTTTATTGCGGATGATGGCATGATAAGACTGGTTGTCAGACTTTCGGGCTACTTTCAATTCCCAGTGTCAGAGAGAGAGACGGATAGCTCCGTCTCCCTCTCGTATAATTGCATAGCACATGTGTGAGTACTATGTACCGACTATAAAGCTACCATTTAGGTACTGGGTATGTCTTTCATTGACTTGAATGTGCCCTGGCGGCTGAGATTATGTCATGCTCACTCTAATGTCTCGCTGGCGGTGGCGCGTGTGTTGGATCATTTAGCTCCCTTCAAAATGGTTGAGCTGAATGGTGCTAATCCATGCGTCATGTTCGTGAACGGGCGCCGTCAGTAGAGACTGGTCATCTCTTAGCTGCCATGGCTTATTTTAATTTTTGAATTGTTCTTTGTTTTTTATATTTTTATTATGGACGCTTTTAACGTGCACGTCTTTCTACATTGTTTTCACAACATGTGTAATTTCAACATTAATGATGTAACCAATATTTTGTAACAATTTTTTGATTTAAAAGAGTGTCCGTGGAGTTTCTTGCCCGTTCTTCTCCATAGGTACCTACTACGCTTTGGAATGGGCAACTAGCTTCATATTTCTGACTGACCGACTTTTGACAATTCAAAAGTGCCTATAAATGGTTTAATTGAAATAAATGCTTTGAGTTTGAGTCTATTTGTCCTATAGCCCCATCCCTTTTTCGCAACGGAATTAGGATGGCATGAATCCTAACTATATACATACTATCTATACTTATAATATTATACAAAAGTAAAGGTTTGTTTATTTGTTTGTGACGCTTTGACGCTAAAACAGCAAAACGGATTTAGATGAAATTTTGACACATGGGTAGACCATGACCTGGGTTAGGACATAAGATCATTTTGACACATGGGTAGACCATGACCTGGGTTAGGACATAAGATCATTTTGACACATGAGTAGACCATGACCTGGGTTAGGACATAAGATCATTTTGACACATGGGTAGACCATGACCTGGGTTAGAACATAAGATCATTTTGACACATGGGTAGACCATGACCTGGGTTAGGACATAAGATCATTTTGACACATGGGTAGACCATGACCTGGGTTAGGACATAAGATCATTTTGACACATGGGTAGACCATGACCTGGGTTAGGACATAAGATCATTTTTATCCCGGTATTACGTTCTTGTGGGATAATTTCCGACCTCAAGAGCTAGTCCTTCATAATAAGGACGCAAATAGAACAATATCGAAGTATTTATTTATTTATTTAAAACTCTTAAACTATCATTACAGGTTTAGAAACCTAATGCGATAGCTAAGCCTACTTATAATATTAACTATTTTAAATAACACTAAATATTACTAACAATTACATATACACACTACACAATACATTAACATCAAATTACTTATAACTAAAACAATACAATCTTATAATTATAACAATGTAATGTTCACAGAAAATTAACATACATATGTTTTACATAAAAAAAACAATAAAAGAAACAATAAACATAAAATTACACTTATTGTTACTCTCGTAACATATTATATATAAACTTACTCTTGCAAGTTCACTGAAGTAACACGAAAAAATGTCCAACCTATTCTGAACTTCGTTAACAGTACGAATTGCTCGCGTGAGAGGTGCTTTGGCCAGCAGGTTGGTTCTGGCAGTTGGCACAGCCAGCAGTGGCGGGCGCCGCCGCCTCCACACGTAGCGGTCTGGAACAGAAAACCGCAAGCACTGAAGCACTCCCGGATTGTGCTCCTTACCTCGGAGTAATTTAATTAAATAGACGACAAGAGTAAACTGTCGTCGCACCCTTAACTCATTGTACCCGACCATGCCCAGTACAATCAGGGTGGGGTACATTAAAGTCCCAATTATCAGTGATAGCCTATTGGTGTGACTGTCGGACTTCCAAGTCATAGGTCTTGAGTTCGAATCCAGGGCACGCACCTCTGACTATCCGGATTCATGTGCGTATTGTATAATTATCACTTGCTTCAAAAACGGTGAAGGAAACCATCGTGAGGAAACCGGCATGCCTGAGAGATATTTCTCGACGGCATTTGAAGCCAAGTCAGAGACCCATGGGCGGCTTTAAAACTCTGACACCAGGTCAGTCACTTACCAAACGGAAAGAAGAAGAAAGAGCCAATTCGATTAAAAATCCTTGCGACCGAGTCCTCTATGTATTAAAAGTTTATTCTCAATTACAAAAAAGCTTGAAAACTTTCTAACAGAGTGGGATAGGAATCTAATTATCGTGAGATATACCGCGTCGGTACCAGTAGAGGTAGCAGCGAAAATTACCTATAAAATACCGCTGCTACCGCGAGCCAACGGCGTGGAGCGTTTGAATGTGAGAGTGTACTTGCCTTCCTTTTTTACGATAAGCCTTCCTTGTTATATTTTTAATTGCGCGGTAGTCGTCGTGAAAACATGGGGAGAATAGAGGTTTAAAGTAGACTGTTACCGACTAGCGTGAACTTTAAGTAGGTATTTTGTGTGTTTTCTTGACTTTAATGACATACTTGAATTAGAATTTTGTGCATGATGACAGTAAAATATTGCATAATGCAACATTAGTCTAAGGCGCCATCTCCACGGACGAGAAAATCGCTGCGATAGTCACGCTTGGCCTTCAAATTATCGCCGCGCTGATATCGCCGTGTGGAGATTGATTCATAGAGGTTCTATTGTATTTGATGGCACAGCGAGACTATCGCCGCGATTTTCTCGCCTGTGAAGATGGCGCCTTAGGTGCGATAAAAATATACATTTTTGAGCAGTAGCGCAGTACAAGGATTACGGCCTTAATGTTTCGAATCGTTACCATAATCTTAATGGGGTGCCTTCTTTTCGCATAATGATTTTTTTCCTAATATACTTAATTGTTTTTGGCATATAGTTTATGTTGATATAATTATCTGGTAGGCTTATTTGTTTTGGTATAATTTTAATTCGCATAATGTTACTAGGCGTAATGACTATTAGCATAATAGTGTTAAGGCATAAATATTAATAGGAATAATGTAAACATATTTAAGTTGTAGTTATATTTATTTACACAAACGTATTTACATGATTTAAAAACAGACTTAAAATAATAATAATATGTACAAGTATATAAACAAGGGGGGGGGGCATTATTATAGGGCATCAAAAAATTCGTCCGCATCACTGTTATTTAAGTTATTTTTACGTTTTTATTTCGATTTTTCATGCAAAAGATTTGTTATAAATAATATTATATAACTGTCATGCATTAGACTTTTATGGGAAAATTAAAATATCTACGGCTAAAATGTCAATGTTCAAAACATCGAAACTTAAATATCGAACGACCATAAAACCGAAAATTAAAATAACTTAAGTTTTTTACTGTCTAATGGTTAGATAACCTGAATGTTATGTTTGAACATTATTATGATTAGTGAAATTATGCTTAAAAAATTATGCGTAAACTTTTATGCGTTAATAATGTTATCAGTAAATAAAATTAGGATAAACAATTGTATGTTTTATTATTATGTCTTATAATTTTATGCAAATGGATAAGGAAACAATCTTAATACATAAAAAGTTCAAACAAATTGCACGAAATCTTGTAACATACTATATCTTCTACAGTTCAAAAGTCCTTCAAACTTTCCTATAGCATCAAGCTACTGGAACGGTGCGTTTAAACGACAGAGTAAACTTGCCTTGTGTATGAAACTAGGTAGACTAGAAATGCGGGGAAAATTACCTTTAAAATACCGCCTTTACAGCGAGCCACTGGAAAGGAGCGTTTGAATGGGTGAGTCAGCTCTCCTACTTCTACTCGAGTGCCTAAGTGGCTTCTAGTGAAGGTTATTAAATCTTAAATGTCTTGTAGCTAGCATTACAAATCAAGAGGAACCGTTACTTTGAATGGAGGTTATTGGGAATATAATTGTATGTTTTATTTAGCGTCGCTCCGCTTTTAAACTTGCATAGCAGTACCAATAGCTACGCATAGCCACCGCGCAATCTTTTAAGTATTTTAAACCAATGTATTATATAAATATTAATAACATAAATAAATAATTCATTTAAAAATACTTCTTCTAGGGAACGGCCCTAGATACCGTGGCCCCTGGCTACGTACACGCAACTGAAGGAACACGGTTGGGTTTTAGTCAGTAAGAGTCTGACACGCCCTCCCGCTCCGTCCAGAGCGGGAGAAGTTAATTGATAATACCCCGTCCAAAAAAAAAAAAAGGGGGACGACCCTAGAAGGACATATAGTGACCTTGTTGATGATGTTCTTCAGAAAGATTAGGTGCGTAGTACTCACAAACGGCATGCGTGTATGACCAGATGTATGAGTGAAATCGAATCAAAAGGATTATGTAAAGATCGTAGTATGTGGCGTTCTGTAGTTTCTGCCTACCCCAATAGAACGAAGACGTGAGTTTATGTATGTATGTATGTTCTTTCACAATTCACTAACACTCTCTCACTTACATGGTTATGACGCATTGAACTTAGTTTTTTAACTTAACCAAACTATCCTGTCTAAGGGCGTTTGTGCACTACCTCGTATTCGGTTCGTATTCGTGATACGATTCGAAATAGCCTTCGCAATAAATGTTTGATTGTTTGTGGCTGCTTCATTATCATGTTTTTATATTCGTGAATTTCTCACATCGAGTCAGTTTTTACGGATCGAAGTGGACGTTTTGGGTTCTCACTCGTATTAGATTCCTATTCGTGTTTTTCTCGAATACGAATCGAATACGAGTAAGCGCGTATTCGTGAATTTACTCTGCCTACAAAATATTTTTAGCGAATACTCTCGTATTCGTGTATTTTAAAACGGATCATGACAAATTTCCCAATACGAAACAAATACGAATGAGTGCACAGCGCCCATTCGTGAATTTCTGATCCGTTTTTATGCTATTTGTAAAAAACACGAATACGAATCGAATACGAGGTAGTGCAAAAACGCGCTAAGCATTTCTGTTTACATTTCATCAAAATGAATAAACAAACAATCACGTTTAAACGCTCCTCCACCCTACAACGTTTGTTCAACTGAAATTACACACCAAATGAAAAAAAATACAACTCGTCCTTGGCAGCACTACTCCAGTTACTAAACTAATCCACTGTCCCATCTAAACGGGCCACCACTCCGCAGTTTTTGGGTCAACAGTGAGCCGCTAAGATCTCCTTTAAAATGTTTGTACGGAACCAGAAACACTAATCAGTTCGTATGATGTGAAGATTTATTACATAAAAAACTGAAACTCGTGCAAAAACATCAAAATTGTTAACTCTATTTCCTTTCGTAGGTGTTGTTATAGAAACTAAAACCTAACTACGACTAAAAAGTCAAATAAAAAGGCACCACGGACAGATAAAATAAAATTCTGTTTTTTATTTTTTTTGGCGTTATCAAATATAATATATATTTTGTAATGTGCTGATTAAGCCTTTTTATTTGATACGCAACATGGCATCATAAAAAAGGTTTTTTTCACAAAGCCTATAACTAGCGGACGATGAAGAAAAGAAAGAAAGAAAGAAATAAAAATTGGTTTATTAGTCACAGAAACACGTGCATACAAAAAAAAAACAACAATATAAACATAACAAAAATGTTCGGCAGCTGCACGTCATGACTGTGACAAGAAGGCTTCCACTCAGCGTGGTGCTGAGACGCTTCCAACGATACCTCGTCGGTTAAAAAGAGACCAAAACGTTACCCCCATTTTGAAGTAGTCAAGTAAAAAAATCATGACGTTCTTACAAAAACCCGTCATCATCATAACAGTACGCCTGGTCTCCCGAAGGGTTAGGCAGAGGTAAATTACCTTTAGTACAATACTAGGTAAACCCACATTTCGCCAGTTATTTTTAATTCTCATGCTATAGCAGAGATTGGATAGAGCTGTGGTGGCCCAATGCTAACGGCCGCGATTTTCAGAGTTCAGAATTCAGAGTATTTATTAGTAAACATAGGTTACACACATACACAAGTGTGTGAGATGTCACATTTTTTTACATCTCACACACCTGTGTTTCGAGTTTTAGGTCGTCGGTTCGAACCCAAACAGGCGCTTTACTTTGTATAATGTTTCTTTAAACTAAACGTTAATATTGAGAGAATGAGCAGTAACACTGTCTGTGTATTCTGAGCGCTTTATCTCTTGTGCATAGAAAGCTCATGCGTGGTTAAATTGGTGGCCCAGTGGTAACAGCTGCGACTTGCGAGTTGTATGTTGACACGTGCCCAGACAGACGCTTCACTTTGTGTAAATGATTTCATCACCACTGTTCTCAAAACGGTGAAGAAAATATCGTGAGGAAACCGGCATGTCCTAGAACCAAAAAATTCGAAGACATGTGACATCTACCAACCCGCACTGGGCCCGCGTGGTGGATTACGGCCCACTCCCTCTCGCCGAGAGGCGGCCTTTGTCCCAGCAAAGAGAACAACTGATTCAGTCAATCTGCCCAGCCTTTTCCCAACTATATTGGGGTCAGCTTCCAGTCTAACTGAATGCAGCTGAATACCAGTATTTTACAAGTAGCGACTGCCTATCTAACCAGCCAACCGTTACCACGTAATATACTAATATAATTAAGAGTCTCTCTCTATAATTGAGGCTCTTAATTATATGAGTTTATTATGTAGATACTCGTAATCTCAATACAGATCCATGTGATGTGTCTCCTCATCCCACATGGCAGTCGCTTGAGGACCGGATAAAAAAAATGTTTTCCCAGAGATATTTAATTACCTACATTTTTGTAAATGTTCTATCATTTACAAAAATGTAATTAAATTTGTAAATGTTCTATCATTTACAAAAATGTAATTAAATATCTCTGGGAAAACATTTTTTTTTATCCGGGAGCAAATATTTGAAAGACTTGTCGAGTTGGGGCCTTGAAAACTGCGGCTTTGTGGCTAGCATATTATAATATCATACTTCATGTATTATAATTTCTGCAACCGTATGTGGTTACAGAAAAATGTCAATAAAAAAATATTTGTTTAGTTTTTTCCAGCGACTTCGCCTGCGTGCATGTCGGAAATTATCCCACGGGGACGTACTACTGGGACAAAGAGTATTCTATTTGCTATTCCAGGTCACGGTCTACCCGTTTGCCAAATTTCATCCAAATCTGTTTAGCCGTTTTAGTGTGAAAGCGTAATAAACTCATTTTCTTCATTTATAATTACTGGCTGCACCGCGCGGTTTCACCATCATAAAGTTCGATCCCGTGGGAATATCGGGATTAAAGATATCCTATGTTCTTCTCCGGGTCTTGGTCTACTCATGTGCTTAATTGTAGGTATTTATAGTTGGTTAGGATAGTTAGTTAGTTATAAATGCAGGGCGATTTTTTTATAACCAAAAAAACGTTGCCTGCACTACGCTTGTTCGCATCATGTTGTTGGTAACAGAGCGGTCAAAGTTTCTTCACTGTAATACAATTCCAAGGTTATTAGAAGTAGGTACTATAGTCCACGCGCGACTGGTAGTCACCGTCTGCGGTATGTGAGCGGTGAGACGGGGGAGGTAGACAAATGCCAAGCTAACTCAGTCTGCCAATTTTGTCAAGTGTCATGTCTAAAAACAGATCACAAGCAGTAGTATTACAGGGTTTCACCTCCAGTTGGAATCTGATACCATCTGGAGTTCCTAAGGGATGCATTTTAGGACCTCTTCTATTTAATCTATTTATAGCAGATATTATGAAATGTTTCATTAAGTCGTATATTCTATTATACGCCGCTGATATGAAAATACTTAAAACAGTGCGTTGTTCATCTGACACATCACTACTCCAGGAAGATCTCAATAGGTTTGTAGATTACTGTAGACTAAAAAAACTTCAACTAAATGTATCCAAATGCTTCCCAAAAGAAAACAATTGGTTCATGGTACGCATTGGATAACTAAACAGTCCCTAAGGTAAACAGTATTAGGGACTTTGGCGTTATTCAGGACAGTAAACTCATATTCGAAATGCATATTAATGAAATAGTAAAGAAAGCGTCCGAGTCCCTAGGTTTCATAATCAGATCATCTACTTGCTTCAGCTCTGTAAAACTACTCAAAGTATTGTACTGTTCATACGCACGCAGCCATCTTGAATACGCGTCTCAAGTGTGGAACCCAAAACATGACATGCATAAATCAAGAATAGAAAGCGTTCAAAAAAAGTTTCTAAGTTATTTAGATTTTAAGACAAAGCAATACTCAACAGATTACACTCATCGTCGCAAAAGATACCATTTTTTGCCACTAGAAAACAGTCGCCATGCTAATGATATTATTTTTCTGTTAAATATTGCCAATAGATCCATCGATTGTTCCCGACTCTCCAAAATATCACCCCGAACCCATCATGTAGGCTTCAGACAGCGACCACTTCTTCACATTCCATTCACATCAACAAACTACCGACTGAAAAATGCCTTCTTCTTCTTTTGTAGCGCAGCAAGCTTTAATAATCTGCCATCTCACTTAAAATGATATGAGTAGCATTATTCATAATGAAATGCTATGTAACACATATGTACATTTTTTCAAAGTGTTTTTAGCACAATAAATAAAGACGACACTATTATTAGATACTACCTAATTATTATGATTATGATTCATATATTTTGTATGTTTTAAAGAAGAATTTTTTAGGTTATATTTAAGAAGACTTTGGTTTTAATTTTTATTTTTGTATGTTTTTTTTCTTTTTTTTAAATTTTAGGTAAGGTTTCTTTTTTCAATAAGAGTTTTAAATACTCCTTGAACAAATAGTCGATATTTGTTATGTCAATCACTGGCATTTCAATGACAAAATAAATTTTGACGAGTAAAAAAAGGATGTCGTGTGTGAATTTTTACAAACGTCAAACGACCGACATCCCTTGTCAGTCGTTTGACGTTTGTAAAAAATCAAAATCTATGCCAGTTTTCGCTTTTATTGTTAAATATAATTGTACTTATATTTAAAAGTTTTGAAACACGCACGGGATGTAAAAGTGGGTGTGATAATGCGTGTATCGTATTTAATCAGTGATACGCAGATTTCGCGTTCAATTCCCAGGCAAGTTCAATTTGATTGCTTTTGGCGAGTCGAATCCAAGCCCAGATCACATAGTTTTTAATTTGTGGAAGCTTATAATGGGCAATCTTAAGCGCTATTGTACGTACTAAACAGATATAAGACTATAAGCTTTTCTAAGAATAAATAAATAAAAATGTCCAAATATTTTTTAATAAATTCAATAAAGCCTACTTCTGGCTAATTCCATGGCCCAACTTCTATGCCTCCCACGCGTTAAATTAGGCCTGTGTCTATACCTAGTACAACGTTTTTATAAAGAATAACAAAAAACATTGTTGTATTTGGGTAACCGGCGAAAAATAGGTAAAGGTAACATAATATTTGCAAAACAGATAAAGATGGGGCTATAATACTCCTAAGATAGAAAAAGTGATAAAAATAATTATGATCTTCTTTCTTTTTCGTCTAGTTAGTAACTAAGGGCTCGGTTACACGAGGATGATTCGGAGAAATCGTCTGTGTCAAAAAATAGCGTCGAAATAAAAACTAATCGATCGAACGATTTCTTTTTTCTTGACGGTTGCAATGCTTTTTAAATGCCCGTGTTCACACGCATCACGAATCGTGAAAAATGACGGACTAGTCTTAAATCACGTATCGTCTTTGTAAATGACGTTCGTCAAAAAACATGAATCGTGATTTTTTTGTGACGGATCCGCTGAAGTGCTCGCCCAGGACTGAACTCTGAATCACGAATAAAAAATTCAAAAAAATTCAAAATATTCAAAATATTTTATTTCACATAAACCTATAAGGGCACTTATGAAACGTCAGAAGCTAGATGCACGGTTCCAATTGGTCGTTTCCTATGGAGAAGAGCCGGCAAGAAACTCCATGGTTACTCTTTTAAAAATAAATGGTATTTACAATGCTTTCAAATTACAGAGTTAATAGGTATGAGAGGACAGTGTAGGCCTATCAACAAGTACCAGGTACTTAGCAAGATAGAAAATGGTCGATAGATCTACAGTCTGTTAAGCCTACAACGTTCTCACATTCACAAAATCTAAAAGAAAAGAATCTATATAAAAGCAAAATAAAATAATAAAAATAAAAAGCTATTTAGACCAAATGACATGATTGCCACTACAGCTGTATGTAACAATACTTATATAATAGAATAAAGTGTGTATTCGGATATTTTGACAAATCATGAAAAAAAACTCGTTTCCGTATGCAATGTGAACGTGCATCCGTCATGCATGACGTATCGTTCTTTTTGACGAATCGAAATCAATGACAGGTCCCGTGTAAATGAGCTGTAACCTGGTGCCATAGTTTTTATGCCGCCCATGGGCCCCTCACTTGGCTTCACGAGAAATTAATATTTCTCTTGAAGTGAAGAGATATTTCTCGTTGGAACCGTTCTTCACCGTTTTTGAATCAAGTGATAATCCTAACTAATATTATATATGCGAAAGTACATTCTTTGTTACGCTTTTCTGTTAAAATGGCTGAACGGATTTGGATGAAATTTGGCACATGGGTAGACCATGACTTACGTTGGGACATAGAATCCCTTTTTATCCCGTTATTTCCACGGGATCGAGACTGATGCGGGTGAAACCGCGAGGCTCAGCTAGCTAGCTCACATGAATCCGAAAAGCCAGAGGTGCGTGCCCTAGGTTCGAACTCGAGGCCTATGACTTGGCGGTAACACCACTAGGCTATCACTGCTGTTGTAATAATTATGATAGAAAGAAAGGTAATGAGATTACATGGACAGAATGGTAATGAGATTACATGGACAGAATGGTAATGAGATTACATGGACAGAATGGTAATGAGATTACATGGACAGTCTTTTCAATTGGAACAATAACTTTAAAAGCTTCTAGTTTTAAGTCATTGTTCCAATTTAAAAGATTGTCCATCAAACTAGCTATAGTAATTTATTTTCGTAAAATCATTAACACGAAAAAATTATATCAATCAATTCTTTTGAAATACGATTAGTCCTTGATAGGGAAATAGGAGTATAAATTAATTAATTCAACAACTCATATCATTTAGATTAGGGTGCAAATATATTAGTAAAGGTTGTCTTTCATTGAGGCGTAACGAACTTCCCTTCGATTATTCTTCATGCGTGTGGGCACGAACTATGAGAATAAGTCGTACCGTGGTATTTTTTTCTTGCCATTTAGCAAGGTAATTTATGTGACTGGCCTGCTACAACAGGGATGTTTACTAGATAAACTATTTAGTCCGTCAGTCAGATAATATAAAAATATTAGTCACGTATTTTTTGCTTTATCATATTAATAAAAAAATATTTAGATAAAACGAATTAAAGTTGGGTAGTGAGGGCTCGCTACTTCAATATATACAATACAGTATTAAATCTCCCGGCCAGTGACGTCATGCCAAATTTTAACGCAATTTATTGCCGTAATCTTTTGATTACGTAAAAAAATAAAAAAATACGTGTTCAATATTTTTTTAATAATGTGACGGACAAAAATTTTTTTTTGTCAGCGTCCCTATTCGTGAATGTTTTTTTTTTTGTTTTTTGTTGGTATTTATAAAGGCTCTCGTAAACATCTGTCACCTACTGGTGTAACTAATATAACAATATTTTAATATTAAAAGAGTGTCAGTGGAGGTTTTGCCCGTTCTTCTCCACGGTACCTACAACGCATTGGAGTGGACAACAAGCTTCATCTTTATGACAGACCGACCCCTTGTCAATTCAACAGTGCCTGTAATTGGTTTATTTAAATTAATGCTGAGAGTCTGAATATTCGTTTCGGTCATTTTAAATTTCCTGATTTAATAAGTTAAACATAATTATAAAGATACATTTATTGCTTAACTACACTTACATCAGTTCTTATTTTAAACGTAAATAAATGTATGCTCAATAGTCTAACCATGTTGGATATGCAAAAATATTACAAGGCAAATAAATTACATACGAACATTTTAGGGTTTCGTAACAAACGGATCCATCATAATCTTTGTAAAAAACGAAACCCTTATAGGATCACTTCGTTGTCCGTCCGTCAATCTGTCAAGACCCATTTTCTCAGGAATGCGTGGAGGTATCAAGTTGAAATGAATATCGAATACGTAGGTCTAAGTTCCCTTGGAGCTCTAAAAAAATCAAGCTTCTAAATCACCGCAATAAAAAAATACGGCCATTTATGCGACATATTTTGATACTCGCAAATAAATCAAAACCTGCAGGGTACTTCCCGTTGACCTAGAATCATGAAATTTTGGCAGGAAGCAAGGTCTCACACCACTAGTAAGGAGAAAAGATAATTTGTAGTTTTATCACATTTTGTGGTTAGAAACTTTAATTTGCAGTTTTAGAATTGACTGTGACGTATATCGATATATGGGAAAACATGTTTCTCTACTTCTGCGTTAAGTTTGTTCTTGGGATAAATTCAACCCAACTACGGAATCCTTCATTGTGCGTGGTCGCACACGCACTTGGCCTGTTTTTTTTTTCTCATAAAACTCATGCAGATTATAAAATACATTATCAATAAACAGTTGATTTCCTCATGACTTCTCTACTAGTAATAAACTAGAGTAAACTTGTTTTTACACAAGATACTTCTCCATTCATCTTTATTAAGTCATAATATAGCGATATTTTTCCAAGTTATTTGCTGGGGAGCCTCCCAGCTAAAGCACTAGGAAGTGATGAAGGGCGATCGTTTTTGGGGACTGTCTTATGTAATTTTGGTGTTCAAAAAGTGCAGATTCTCAGCCAAGTTTGAATAAATGACTTCGTTTTTATTTTTACTTTGATTCGATTCTTCTTCTTTTCATTTGGATTAACCTGGTGTCAGAGTTTTAAAGCCACCCACGGGCCTCTGACTTGGCTTCAAATGCCGTCGAGAAATATCTCGTTTCCTCACAATGTTTTCCTTCACCGTTTTTGAAGCAAGTGATAATTACGAGTATACAATACGCACATGAATCCGAAAAGTCAGATTCATGTGCCTTGGGTTCAAACTCGAAACCTATGACTTGGCAGTCTGACGGTCACACTGCTAGTGCAGTTTGATGCGACGCCAGCCCGAGAGTTAAAGAATATTCTACGTGCTTGTAATTTCATCGGAACACAGCAAGGCTTGGAGGCAGAAAAAGCCATAGTAGTACTCGCTGTGTAATAGCCATAGTGCTCGTAGTAGTAGCTACGCGCACAGATTACTCCTAAGACGACGGCGCGCGAGTCGCTTGCCGACTTAACGGAATATTGCCATTTTTAAATATTATAGTTTATTTATTTATGTAGAATTAATTATTGTATATTTATTTATGTTATATCTTAATTATATTTCATGGTATGCTGCACCGGTCGACGTCATAACGTCAACGCCGGCTGTCGCTGACAACCAGCGCTGGGGCTCTGTCTTGCATAGGGTCGCAGCATTATGTTGAGCGACGGCCGTTTTGCGTGGATGTGACGCATATTTTCCCTAAACTTGTTTCTTTTTTAATTTTGTGTTCTTTTTTTTGCGTCATGTTTACCGCAAATAAACGTATTTTCTTTCTTTCTTTTCTTTTTACTCCAACGGACACGGATTCACAGCGCTCCACTTCTCAACTTAAAATACTCCATTCTTGCACCATTATGCACAGTAACTGCCCCGTTGGTCTCGTGGTCGCGACTGCTGAGCGTGGGGTCCTGGGTTCAATTCCCGGGTCGGGCAAAGTGTTATTGGGTTTTTCCATTAGGAATTTCTTAGTAACAGCCCGGAGTTTGGAAGTTGGCGGTGTGATACCCCCGTGCCTCGGAAAGCACGTTAAGCCGTTCGTCTTGCGCCTGATCTCTCTCCGGTCGCGTCGGATTGCCGTCCCATCGGACTATGAGAGTGAGGGAAGAGAGAGTGCACCTGTTTTTACGTACACACTTGTGCACTATAATATCTCCCGCGCCGAAGGCTAGTCTCCTTTGAGATTGGCCGCCGTGGCCGAAATACGATCTCGAGGACTATATATGCACAGTAACCAGCTCCTTACTGTAACCTATAAATGTAACAACCGTTAACCGATTACGCCGCAATGTACGCAAGGCTTAACCCCCATCCGCTGCGGTGCCCAAAGTGGT
This sequence comes from Xanthia icteritia, assembly GCA_949128155.2. NCBI lineage: Eukaryota > Metazoa > Arthropoda > Insecta > Lepidoptera > Noctuidae > Xanthia > Xanthia icteritia. The sequence goes on along the minus strand of OY855862.1, from coordinate 2,803,334 downwards.
CAGGCCACCGTAAAATCTCTACAGATCATGTTCAATGAATATGTCTTTTGAAGTCTTTGATCAGTGAGAGTCCTGTGCAGTGAGCATGGGAGGGTTATGTTGTATACAGGGTGTGTTTTGCTGTTGCGTGGCTGCTCATGTGAAATTGTGTGTGGGAATCTATGAAGGATTGATTGGCAGTATGCAGGTGTAAATGAAAAGGAATGAGGTGGGAATTTGTGATATTCAAAGGAGATTTTGTTTGTTCAACGCTACGTTTTTGATGTTTGACATCTTTCCTCTCGCTTTCCTGCAATCTGAGGGAGTGATTTCGTGAAATGGGACGGAAGTGTGTAACAGGAAGTCAGGGAAGCGCGCGCTAACCAATAAGCGCGCGCGGTTCTAGACTTGGCCGTCAGATGGTACACTCAGTGACCTGCATAACCCGACCACTCTTCCCCTCTTCTTCTTTGTAAGAGGTGTCGGTTAATGCAGAGTACTGACCGTACCAAGCCATTTTCTGAGAGGTTGGTACTATCAGCCAAGATGTCAGATGTTGCAGACCATATGCGACTACTTTAAGGTACACTCGTTTTTTATTTCGTATTTTTTAAATACTGACGTCACTAAAGAGTCATTTACTATGCCAATTAAGAAACTGTCGACCTACTGGTACACTCAGGAATGTCGCTTAAAAATACTTACACGGCCTCGTCAATTAATTGACCAACAACAACTCATATTTTCCAATAACAAGTGACAGCGTTTCAATGCTGAGCAATTAATTACATATGAAATAATAATTATTATATTAAATTCAATTTATTCAGTAACAATTCACATTGCGTTCGATTACAATCCAGCTTGTTATTGTAACATAAGTTAACGGAAGGTTGGGATTGATTTATTGAAGATAAATTAATGATATTTGTATCTGTAAATTAGTTAAAAAAATACTTTTACACTTCAAAAATAAGTTATGATTAATGCCTTGGAAGGTAGGTAGGCCTTTGGTGTGGGATCCGATGCAACGTGTGTCGACACCCTTGCGCCATCCCATCTTCCTAGCACGGCGGGCTGTGCTGGGGCTGCTGCTGCAGGTGCGGAAAACCTCAAACGGCGCAAATACTCCATCTTATTGGGACTTATATGTTTGAGCCGTTTGGGGTCGAAACACTAGGACCATAGGGTCCAAGTGCCTACCTAGTTTTTCAATACATCGCCAAGCGGCTGGTCAACTCTTCATATGTCCAGAGGGCTGGCCTATTCTTTGGCCAAAAAATCAGAATTGCCATATAACGTGGCAATGCTGCCAGCCTTTTGAGCACTTTTCCTGTTGACAGCGATGCGGAGGAATTTTTCGATGCCCTATAATAATCCCGCCCCCCCCTTTTTTATATACTTGTATATATTATTTTAAGTCTGTTAGTTTTTAAATCATGTAAATACGTGTGTGTAAATAACATTCCCTGTGTAAGTTATGATTAAAAACTAAATGAGTTCGGTTTTCCTATCTGACTACTCTGAGAAAAAAGACAGATACAAACCAGAGGTCAGTCTCTTTTAAAGTCCAAACATGATCTTAATCAGGCCATATGAGGACCGTGTAGATTAATATCTGAGATGGTTTTTTGAGGAAATAACCACACAGATTCGAGTGGACCTGTCCAGTCAGTGCACACATTTGTCAGTGACATCTCTTTGTGCGGCGGTTAGACTTTATAAGATGCAATAATAGGGACGGAACCTGTTTAAAAAAAAAAACTATTTAGATGGTCAGATAATAATTAAAAGAATATTAAACACGTATTTTTTAACGCATTAAAGTTGGGGAGTGGAGGCTCGCTACGTCACATGAGTTGTGACGTAGCGAGCGTATAAAATCTACGAAGGCGTGACGTCAAGCCACATTTTAATCAATGTACCAAAGTAATCTTTTGGTTACATAAAAAAAGAAAAAAATAGTGACCAATTTTTTTGTAATAAGTAGATTATAAAAAAATATTGGCCACTTTTTTTTTTCTGACGGTAAAGAAAATGAAGTCTTCTCTATTACGCAAAGAACAGTTTAGGTGATCAATGATTGTTCATTATCTGTATGTGAGACCTGTATGGCTGTGGTGGCAGGGACATCCACGCAATTTTTTTTACCATGGATTCAGTACATGATTCTGAACCCAGCCAGCGTTGAAATTTTTCGTCGGTTATTTAAAAAAAATCTGCTGTTTCATAGAAAAGTGCAATACCTACGCGGTCAAAATGTATGGAAGAGCAGATTTTTTTTTAAATAACAGAGTTAAAATGTCAACGCAGGGGGGATTCATGTACTGAATCCATGGTAACAGTTTTCGCGTCAATGACCCCTGTATAATATAGCTCCGTTGCCCCATTGGTCTCGTGGTCGCAAGCGCGACTGCTAAGCGTGGTCCTGGGTTCGATTCCCGCGTCGGGCAAAGGGTTATTGGGTTCTTCCATTAGGAATTTCTTAGTAACAGCCCGGAGTTTGGAAGTTGACGGTGTGATACCCCCGTGCCTCGGAAAGCACGTTAAGACGTTGGTCCTGCGCCTGATCTCTCTCCGGTCGTGTCGGATTGCCGTCCTATCGGACTGTGAGAGTGAGGGAAGAGAGAGTGCACCTGTGTCTGCGCACACACTTGTCCACTATGTATAATACCTCCCGCGCCGAAGGGTAGTCTCCATTGAAATTGGCCGCCGTGGCCGAAATACGGTCTGGGGGACTATATATATATATGTATAATATAGTATCCTGCAATATTTGAGGCCTAAATACTACATTTCTAAAGAAAAAATAAAGTAATCGAAATTACTATATCTTTATTTCAATACAAAATGGCGAGATCATCGCAATTATAGGCAAGTATTAATCTCATAAAAGCTGAATTAATGGTTTTTTAGGAGTAGTGATCAATAAAACAATAGATTACCAAAACCACATGTATTCACTTTAATTAATTGACACGTCTCCACACTAGAATGATCGCGTACGAGTGGGGGCGTCTCATGTACGCCTTACACTTTTTATTTTTTTTGGGTGGGCAATTATCAAATAACTTCTCCCGCTCTGGGTGGAACAGGAGGGCGTGTCCAGACTCTTACTGACCAAAACCCACCCATGTTCCTTCAGTTGCCCGTACGTGGCCAGGGGCCACGGTATCCCTTTCGGACTTTCCCGCAACCCCGGCAGGCATCGGTCCTATCGGACCCCTTCATTTGCTGACATGTCTTTGAGGCGTGCGTGGAACACAACGCGCCGTCAACCTGGGCCTGGTCCTTATCGGACGGTGAGCTACCCATTGCTCACCGTCCGCAAGCCCGCGCCTACGGTGGCCGGGAATTGGCCTGCTATTCCCGACGCCCACAGCGTCTCTTGCGGCGGCTAGGGGCGTGAGGGCGCGAAATTTGCCTCTCCCTCACGCGTTCTGCCTCCTCCTTCGCGAGCATTACTGCTTCGCAAAAGGAGGTGACGGCCTCCCATGCCCTCTCGCTCCGTACCATGGCCTGGACCAAGGCCGGACGTGAGAGATCCCCGCTACCGATCGCCTCCACGAGGACACGGCGATGCCCTGCCCAAGCCGGGCAGACCTCCACCGTGTCCTCCGGGCGATCCACGCGGTGATGATACCCGGGCGTTTCCTCCCGCCTGATACGAAACTTACATTATAAAGTATTATCTTACATACTACTACGTACATACTGTCGCTATGACTTCCCTACAGTATTTTGTATTTTTTTTACCTTAATTTAGAGTGTAAAAATTATTATGTTATGAAACATTTTAGTTTTAGTTTAGTTTTAGACTTCACATATTTATATTTTTACTCTCACACTATTGTCTACATTTCTCCTGTCGCAGGTCTGCTGGAAGAAATTTCTTAAGAAATAAGCAGTACCTTTGTCCTCATAATTATGATTATGTCTTATCTGTATGTATTTTTCTGTATGCACAGACTGGAGCACATCAACCTACTACAATCTATAAAATTTCTTTAGATTTTTAACTTTATTGCTAAAGTATAAGGTTCAAAGTTGATTGGGAAAATTTGACAGTTTTGGGTAGGTTGACTTGCTGGTGTCTGTACATAAATAATAAAATAAATAAATAAAAAAAAAACTGTTAAAGGTTCATAGCGGCAAAAAATATGCACTTACAGAATAAAAAATATTTTGAAACATACCTAAAGTTTTTTTTTTTGCCATATTTTTACAGGCAATGGCTTCTAAAATACTATATTTGATATAAAATAAGTTGGCAACCCTACCTGTATCCTAGAGTGGGACAATAGGTACAATACAATAGGACCTTTCAACTATTATATTGGGCGACAGACACAATGCAATGACACGACAAGTTTTTTACTTATAAGTTATTATAGTTATGACTTACTTATTGACCGGAAAAAAATCGTTTAACATCAGTGAACCAATCTCGTAAAAAGTTTTTTAAATGTATATTTCATTTGAAATAAGATTAGACATATAAACAAACCTTTTTTACAGTCCGTTCAACCGATTCTGACTTCTATACCGTAGGCATAAGGATGGCATTAAAAGCAAAAAAAGTGGTTACAATACCGACAGTTTGCTGCAGCTGCCATTTGTCATGCAATAGATGTCAAAATCGGTTGAACGAACTGTAAAAAAGGTTTAGTCAAATGTCTAATTTCATTTCAAATGGAGTATTGGTTGTAGACTCATAAATGCTTCGATTGATTGACCATTTTCAATTTTCTTCTTCTCTTCGTGTGGTTAGTTACTAACCTGGTGTCAGAGTTTTAAAGTCACCCATGGGCCTCTGACTTGGGTTCACATGCCGTCGAGAAATACCTCTCAGGCATGCCGGTTTCCTCACGATGTTTTCCTTCACCGTTTTAGAAGCAAGTGATAATTATACAATACGCACATGAATCAGAAAACGAAGAGGTGCGTGCCTTGGGTTCGAACTCGAGACCTATGACTTGGCAGTCCATCACTTACACCACCAAGCTATCACTGCTATATAATATTCTCATTCTTCTAATCTATTTTGTTAACTATCATGTACTTGTTGACAGGCCTACAGTGTCCTCCCATACCGATTAACACTGTAATTTGAAAACATTGTTAAAGCCAATAATTTTAAAAGAGTAACCGTGGAGTTTCTTGCCGGCTCTTCTCCATAGGAAACGACCAATTGTACCCGTGGACCTAGCTTTGACGTTTCATAAGGGTGTAGGTTAAGTAAATAAATAATAAATAAATTAATTAATTATTTATTGTCCACAAAAAACATAACATAATTGTAAAATACCCTATCCTCCACACTAGGATTCCCTGTATCGTGGAGGGTAGTCTCTTTCGTCGTAACAAACATAATAATAGACAATAAAGTACTTACAAAGAAAATTAAGTAAATAGTAAAAAAAAAAAAGCAAAAGACAAAACAAAAAAAAAAAATATAAGAGTGCAAGTGGTATATATGAAAAGTGTGTGAGTGCATGTATGTATGTGGAAGTGTGTGTGTGTGTGTTTGTGTTTGTACATATGGGGGTGTGTGTGGGTGGTTTAAATTAGTCAGGAAGAGTTAGACAGAGACTGAAAAGTTGGTCTAGTGGATGCAAGCGCTTCTGCTGAGCCTAGGTCCTGGGTTCGTGCAAAGTGCTATTGGGCTTTATCAACAGCAATTTTTCAGTAGCAGCCCAGAGTCTAGATTTCTGCCCGGTTGATGGCAATAGGCTCGCCACCTATTACATGGGACTTAAACATAACTGGCGAAATGTGGGTGTACTATAGGTACACCTCTGTCTAACCCTTCGGGAATTACAGGCGTGATGCTGTGTGTTAGGCAGGGTTGAACCAATGGTACTAATTACTCACAAAAAAGAGGAAAGTATAAATTCATGTTTGTAATTCTTTTAACTGCATTTATTTTTTACCAATTCGTGAAAGCTGTTGGCCTGCATCTCACCTGATGGTAAGTGATGATCAGGCCGAAGGTGGAAGCGAGCTTCACCCGGAATCCTCAACCACAGAGGAACTGGCTATCTTACCTCTAACTGCCGGAACATAACTATGCTGTTAACATTGTTGTTATGGCGACAGACTTAGATAAGATGGTGGTAGCTAGCCAGGCGGACTTAGAACAAGCCCTACCGACAACTAAACCGAGCAGAAAATTTTTCCCCCACTGGGAATCGAACCCGGGGCCTCTGGGTCTGAGACAGGTGGTCTAACTACCAAACACAGACGCAGTTAAAATATAAAATAAAATCTACAATGTGAGTAAAACTACATAGTATGCTTGTTAAAAGTACTTTGGCTTGTTATCCAGCTGTCAGTAACAAGTTGACTGGAGTAACAGCTTACAATGTATCTGTTAACTTCTATTTACGTAGATTTTAATACGAATATACGATTCAGTCAATCATCGAATCCGACTCGGCTGGGCAGCGTTCGGGAAGCTACGCAATATCAAACTCAAACTCAAACCATTTATTTCAATTAAACCATTTACAGGCACTTTTGAATTGTCAAGGGGTCAGTCAGTCAGAAATATTAAACTAGTTGTCCATTCCAAAGCGTAGGTTCCTATGGAGAAGAACGAGCAAGAAACTCCACGGACACTCTTTAAAATCATAATATTGTTACAAAATATTGGTTACATCATTCATGTTGAAATTATACATGTGAGAACAATGTAGAAAGACGTGCACGTAAAAAGCGTCAGTAACAAAAATATAAAAAAAAAAATAAGCCGTGGCAGATAATAGATGACCAGTCCCTACTGACGGCGCTCGTTCACGAACATGACGCATGGATTAGCACCATTCAGCTCAACCATTTTGAAGGGAGCTAAATGATCCAACACACGCGCCACCGTCAGCGAGACATTAGAGTGACATACTCTCAGCCGCCAGGGCACATTCAAGTCAATGAAAGACGTATCCAGTAAGTGGTAACTTTATAGAAGGTACATGGTCACAGTCTATATCATATCTTCTCTTCTCATATTCCCTCACAATGGACTTCATTAGAAGGCTGAAAGTTACCCAAAAGGCAATGGAAAGGGCTATGCTTGGAGTTTCCCTACGTGATCGAATCAGAAATGAAGAGATCCGCAGGAGAACCAAAATAACCGACATAGCCCGAAGAATTGCCTATACCGTGTTAATAGTAACAAGTAAAGGTGACTACAACTGCAACACAACACAACAACATATAACAACTTACGTCCAACAACTTTGTGCTAAGGTAAGTTAGTAAGTACGATTATAATTATGAGAAAATCTGTCACGACATAGCTCGTAGCCGTGCCTACGCCGTAGACGCTACGCCGTAGCATTTTGCTACGAACTAGTTTAAACAATTTTTCTTCTACTGATATGCTTTATTTATTACTTAACATAGCATTACTCATGTATTCCGCTAAGGGGTAGGCAGAGGTTAGTGTAGTACAACCATAATTTGCCAGGTATGATAGGATCACTCGTGTGTCTACCTGTCTGTCTGTCACAGCTAATTTATTCAGAATCTAATGGAACGAATTTGGTACACATGTGTATTTCTGTGACTCAAAACACGGACGTGAAATGTAAATAAATTAATTTTGAAGGTAGGGGTCACTTTTGGGGGTCAAATAAGGAAATTAAATAAAACGTTTTGCAAACTGTACCGAGGGATATATCAAATGTTGTCTTAGATAAGATAAGTCTTTATTTGCCTTAAACATGGTATAAAGTTGTTACAATCAGATATTAATCTAAAGTCCGCATGTTTAGCTATACAGGATATGTATCAATTGCATGCAAAATAATAATTATTAGTAAATTTAAAGTTCAATGTCGCAGATACAGAGTCAATTACAATAATAATAGTTTTCTCTCAGCATTATCTGCAATTACGAAAGTCCAGGAAGTTATAATTTATTGTTGAGAAAATATTTAATGTCATAAAACATGTGTTCTTTCAACCATTTCAGTCATTTGTTTTTAAATGAGTTACTATTAGATAACAATTTTATTTCTTTGGGAATTTTGTTATAAATGCGTATACACATGACTAGGAAACTTTTCGCATACTTGGCTGATTTAGGAGTCTCCTGCAATGCAAGTCTGCATGGATCTCTATTTCGAGAGTTCAATTGATAGGCTTTCTTGAACAATTCCTTATTATTATAAACATAATTACAAATTTCTTGTTGCGAGGATTTCAATTTTTTTTAATAATTTTGAAATTAATAACTTTTAAACATATGTAGCATATTAAATTAGAAACGAATTGTATGTCATCAACTGGGTACGAATAAAAAAACTCGTCCTGAGAACTTCATATTGGAAAAACACAATTTTTCCCGACCCGAGAACTGAAGCCAAGTTCCCAGCAAACACGCTTGCGACCACTAGACTAATGACATAGTCAAACCTAACTCAATTCAGTATAAACTAGCTGATTGTTTATTTCCTTCTCTTTCTAGTTGTTTATCATCATCATTTCAGCTGAAAGACGTCCACTGCTGGACATAGGACTCCTCCAAGCATCGCCACTTCCACCGGTTCTGAGCTTCTCGCATCCAGCGGATTCCTGCGGCCTTCACCAGGTCATCGGTCCACCTTGGGCCATTAAACTTTCGGCCCCATCGACCGTCTGTTCTACAAGCAATGTACCCTGCCCATTGCCACTTAAGTTTGGCAATTTTTCGGGCTATGTCGGTTATCTTGGTTCTCCTGCGGATCTCTCCATTTCTGATTCGATCACGTAAGGAAACTCCAAGCATAGCCCTCTCCATTGCCCTTTAGGTGACTTTCAGCTTTCTTATGAGGCCCATTGTGAGCGAGTCTAGTTGCTGGTCATTGGTATAATTCCTTTATATATAAAGGAATTATATTTCCACCAACCTTGGTTGATATAAAAAAATGAATTGAATAATGTAATATGGTTTAGATTTTAAATAAAAAGTGCCGTGTGATCGGACGTCTGACAGGCTCAAAGATAAACAAACGTGTAATTTTTTTGTACTCGGAGCGGAATGATTAAGTAGACTACTGTCTAATTAAAGAACTAGCGAAACTATACATCCTCATAATCATCATCATTTCAGCCAAAAGACGTCCAAATTTAAATTCAAAATATTTTATTTCACATAAACCTACAAGGGCACTTCTGAAACGTCAAAAGCTAGGTGCACGGTTCCAATTGGTCGTTTCCTATGGAGAAGAGCCGGCAAGAAACTCCACGGTTACTCTTTTAAAAGTAAATGGTATTTACGATGTTTTCAAATTACAGTGTTAATAGGTATGAGAGGACTGTGTCGGCCTATCAACAAGTACCAGGTACTTAGCTAGATAGAAAATGGTCGACAGATCTACAGTCTGTTAAGCCTACAATGTTCTCACATTCACAAAATCTAAAATAAAAGAATCTATATAAAAGCAAAATCAAATAATAAAAATAAAAAGCTATTAACACCAAATCCTATGTCCACTGCTGGACATAGGCCTCCCCCAAGCACCGCCATTAAGCAGCAAAACTATACGTTGTCAAGTTATTCATTACAAAGGCTTTTTACTTTGCTATATTCGTTTGCAATATTTTTCTAGTGAACTAAAATATAGCTTACACGATTGTTCCAGTGTTAACTATATTACCGTAAAAAAACCGTATTATACAATTGAAAAACTATGAGAGTCAACAAACATTTTACTATATATGCTGATTTTGAAAGTACTATATTGCTAAACTGTCCTGAAAATAGATCTAAAAATACTTAGAACTTAAAAGTGCATGAACCGTTCTGTTTCGCATAACACGTGTGTTGTTCACTCATACGATCCAGATCAGGGATTTTGCGGATATTTGCATCCGCATCCACAATTGCGGAGCTTCCGCATTTATTTAGAACTCCGCATCTACATCCGCATTAAGCAATGCAGAGCTCATGTGGATGTAGTTGTGGGGTGAAAAGGGTGAATATACGATTAAGTAAATTCATAATCAACAAAGTGAAAATTATAATAATTAAAATCATCAATATAGCTCTAAATCGTCACATTTTCACGAAATACTCTCATATTTGAAGGATATACATAAAATTTCGAGAGCTATATAGATTTTTAAATCATTATAATATTCTAATTATTTTATTATAATTGCCGCGAATTGTATTATGACACAGCGCTGCAATTAGCAAAAAACGTAAGAAATTTCGACTTGCCGGTTTGACGAACTCCATAAAAAAACTTAAGTTCCACATCCGCATCCGCGGATGTGAGCCACAACAAATCCACCTCCGCGGATGTTAAAAAATCTGCATCCGCAACATATGATCAAAATTTTAATAAATATGTAACATATAGAGATTTGGATTGTGTGTGTGAAGTGTATATAAAACGTTTAATTGAAGATGTCACTTTCATAAATTCCATACTGTGTTAAAATAGACCCATAAAAACGTCAGTCAAACAACAAAATAGAGTACGAAGAGGCTACTCGATGCCATATTTGTAAACATTGGTTATTGGGTAACAAAGTTCGCGATCACGACCATCTTTACATCTGAATACAGAGTTAACGTTTAAAATATGTCCATTTATACCAGTTTTATTCCATAATTGTGTGGATATGATCCTCATTTATTTAAAGTCCTATTAAAATAATTCTTAAATCAAAAGAAAAATACATTCATCATCTAAGAACAAGTCTAGTTCTATTCAAATAAAATTTATAGATTCTTATCAATTTTTATGATCGAATTTAGATGAATAATAATGAAACTTCAAGAAAATTTGACGATAAAGCCGATTTAAGCTTATTGAGGCAAAAGGGTATTTATCCATACGAATACATTGATGCATGGTCTAAGTATGATATGAATGTCTGCCACTTAGAGAGTATTTTTATAACACAATGCAGCTGGAGCATATTCACGAAGAAGAAAAAAAACTTTATTTACAATTTACATAATGTACTATGGGAATATTTTTTTTTTCCATCGGCAAATATTTATTTATTTATTTTATGACAACAACACTTTTACGAGGCTGTAACTTTATTAATGATTTTAAAATGCTTTACAGTATTTAGCACAATTAACTATTTACACTAGGTACTAAATACAATGACTAACTAACTATACAAATAAATACAAAAAACAAACGGCTTCAAAGTTTTCGCTATCATCCCGAAACGTGCCCAGAAGACTGGCAGCTTTGCCAAGTTGAATAGCAATGCTAATTCTTTGGCCAATGAACGAGCCAGCCCTCTCGGTCACAGGAGATGTCGACCAGTCGGCGAGAAATTTCCTTAAAAAGGAGACGCAAACTCGGGCCCCATGACCCGAGCGTTTCGACCCCAAACGGTTCAAAACTGTAGTTACCCATAAGGTTGTAGTATTCTCGCCGCTTGAGGGTCTCAGCAGCCACAACAGCTGCGCCAGTACAGCCCGCCATGCTAGGAACATGAGATGGCGCAAGGGTGTCGAAACAGGTTGCGTCCCACACCAGAGACTTATTGGCGATATTGTTTTTAAATTGCATAAATCATTGAAAATCTCCACTGGCACCCAAGCTAAGATTGAACTTGTATTATCCATAATACAAGTTCAATCTTAGCTTTTTTTAGCTTAGCTAAGATTGAACTTGTATTATCCATAATACAAGTTCAATCTTAGCTTTTCTTTATAATAAAATGTATTAATTATACAATTATCTATTAATACATTTTCCAATTTATACAAACTAGTAAGGCGTTACATTGGATCCGAATATATCGTCGAGTAAAAGAAAAAGAAAATAAAGTTAATAAAATGAAGAAACAAAACAATAAAAATAAACTTTTAAATGAATAATGCCTCTCTCTAGCGTGAATTTGGAAAGTGTGTCATGTGTATGTGTTGTGGGTCTGTGTGGTGTATGTTTGAGTTGTCTGAATAAGCAGAAACTGTTATAAAATCTTTCCAAGTAACTTTTCAATCTCCTCGTAGATTAGAGTCGTGAGCCATTGACTCACTTACTTTTACACTCGAATTTATTTGAGCCATAAATATTTCATTCAGACGACGATAATTTCGACTACCTAATATTTGAAAGTTTCTTTCAGCCAATTTAGTTCTGTAACGTTCTATGGGTTAGAAATATTTTGATCATCTATTTGCCAGATGACCAGTATTGTATTTCAGAGAACCATGCCTGCGCAAGATGGTATTGAGCACAAAGATCTGTCTAACAGTCATAATTTTGCAGTCTTGATACAACTGTACATATGGTGTTATACCGGAAATATTTAAAAATTATGACTTTAAGAACAGCTCGCTGTGCTCTTTCCAGTTTGGGATATAACTTTTTGGAGCACCTCCCCAAATCGTTATCGCGAATGAGAGTACTGACTGGCCGAGTGACAAGTAGACCATCCGAAGTGTACCTAAGTCTGCATTATGGCGCAGACTCTTGAAAACTGCTATGAGTTTCCTCACTCTGCCAGAGTTTCATCAATTTACACCTTCCAGGACATCAGGTTGTTCTGACTACAAGTGTGGGCTATGATAAGAAACGAGTCATCCAGCCGACATACAAAATTAAATTGTAAGCGGGATACATTTCGTTTTATCGAAATTTAATGTACGAACATTAGTTCCTAACCAAGACATCACAATGCCCAGCGCAAACTCCACTCGTTCCTGGACCTCTCTCCAGTCCAGACCATGCATTATCAAAGCAGTATCGTCCGCATAAACTTATATACTACAGTATGGGATGGATAAGTTACATTGGCTGTTTAAATATATCAAGAAGAGGGTAAGTCCCAAAATTGAGCCTTGGGGTACTCCAAATAACAATGAGTGTTTACACTGACGCATGAGGTAATTTTCATCGTGTCCTATCAGAGAGGTAGCTCTTAAAGATTGTTAGTGCTGGACCCCTCACTCCTATCCTCACAACAACAGACAACAGGATAGGGTCAGACAAAGTGTCAAATGCCTTAGATAAGTCTAACAAAATACCCAGTTTAGACCTTATATCAAGAACCTTTACAGCACTACGGCAGCAACAGCGTCCTCGCAAGATTTGTGTCTACAAAAACCGTATTGATTAGCTGATAAAATGCCTTGTACTTCCATAAAGTTGACGAAACGAGATGAATATACACTTGCACAAAAAGTCGATATACTTTTAATATCATTTCTATTGGTGAATATATACTGATCTTTACTTAAAATCTGATGTATTATTATGATTTGAAATATTTGAACATTTTACAAACACAAGATTAGAATATTACAATCTCGATCCAGCGTACTCAATAATTATCTCTAGTGCTTTACCATAATGTGTACTTAGGTGGTAACTATATAATTTAGATCATTATGGACCCTGTAGGGCACAGCAAAAGGGTAGTAGAGAGGAAGTCCTGTTTTAGGAGATAATTAAGTTGTTTTTGTGGGAACAAGTTTTAACTTACATATTATAATCAAAGTCAGGGCATATTATGTATCCGCGGCAAGTTTAAGTTGCTTTTGTATACTGGCGTTAATGGAGCTGATGCGTGACGCGGAAATGTATAACCTACTTGAAGAGGGAGGATAAGCGTAGTGTTCCCTACTACATGCAAAAGTGAATAATTTTTTTTTTTCTTATTTCAATGATACTAACCGTTCATCTTTTTGAATATATCTTGATTGTAATAAATAATCTGTACGAATATGCTATGAGAAAAAGAATGCCTGTATCAGAATTTCAATTTTCATCAGACAATGATAGTGCGAACTTTGATGTTTTGAATATATCAGATGATTCTGATATGATGATCTGCATAATTTGCATAGTGACGTACCAGCAAGATTTGTACCTCCTGGTGGGAAATCTATAATATTAATTGCGAATTTATATAAAAAATATAATTACGTAATTCACAACATACATTTAAAACAATGCTTGAACAATGGATTGATTTTAAGCCGAATAGATCGCATTCTTAGATGTAGATACTATCCTCCCTTATCTATTAACACTGTTATTTGAAAATATTTTAAAAGTCAATTATTTTTAAAAGAGTACCCGTGGAGTTTCTTGCCGGCTCTTCTCCATAGGAAACGACCAATTGGAACCGTGCACTCAGTTTCTGACGTTTCTTAAGTGCCCATGTAGGTTTAAGTGAAATAAAATATTTTGGTTTTTTTTTGAGGCAAGACCATTTTCCGCTTAAGTACATAGATTTACATACTCGTTTGTGTCAAGCTTCTACAGTGCATATACCTTTACAATACCCATTAGGAATACATACTGTAAACTATTTGATCAAAAACCACGCGATTAGTAGTGTACCTATCCATCAAAGTAAATCCACTTACAAGTTGGTTCGGTGACAGGAGATGATGCAATGCTTTCGTTATTATTATACTGTTAGTGTGTTTACGGAAATGTGAAGTTTCGAGAGGCGAAAACATGTGTGAAATAATAATAACAGTCATGGGGCAAATTTGTAAAATAAAGGCTACCCAACCTGTATTCAGAGTCTCATAACGGGCTGAAAAATCTAGGTTCGAAAATTAAAATACTAGATTTCTCTAAGGCAATAGACTAGCTTGAGGTTTCTTTTGGTACTTATGGTGGAAATCGAATCAGTACTTTGCCAATAAAGTCACTCGCAAATAGCTAAATATTTAATTAGTCAAAAAAATCCCGTTTTTACTGAAATATCTCTTCAGCGGGAACAGTTATAATCCTGGAAGAAACCTCATTAGAAAGGCCATAATTTTACGAATCTCGTGATGTATAACATAATATGTATAGTTATTAAAATAAGGGTGTTTAGCTATAAGACATGACACATATTTAAAATCAATAAAAATTAAACAGGAGACGATTCACGGGTAAAGGGTCGCTATTACTTAATCTAGCGCGCCACCCTTAAAAATCGTAGTCATCGACATGGAAACCAGTTCCACCTAACAAGTCAAGCAGTAGTCCTGAAGAGTCCTGAAATCGCTTCCTGAATACTTATGAGTGATATGGTGTTGTTATTCCCCCGTCATAAACCCGTTCCTTCAGGAATAATAGTACATAGCCACTCTGTGAGTATTGAAGATACCCAGCAAATAAGTTGCATCCTGCACCTGCAAATAAGGTGCAGGACGTCAACGCCACTTGGACCAGGATAGTCTTACAACGCTGCCGTCTGTGATTCGTTCCGTAGTCGGCGGCGCAGCGTCGTGGGACGCGGTAATCTCTTTCTGCGAAAATGTTATGTCGCAGAAGGAGGCAGCGGAAAGGAAGAGGAGGATTTCTAGCCCTCTCCCGGCCCACAGCAGGTGGTGCACCGGGCGTTGGCGAAGGGCAGATAATGCCCTCTTCCGGACCCCCTAAATGGGTCCACATAGTGTTCCACGCAAGTGAGGTGTTTGACTCCCCCCGCTTGACCAGACGGAGCTCGCAGAAGCGGGCTGGCGCCAGTCGGAGGCTTAGGCGTTGAAGAGTGCTTAAGTGCCCCCGTAGCCCCCGGTGCAAGTGTGCGAGAGAACACGGGATGGTTTTAGTCAGTAGAAGTCTGACAGACCCTGAACTCCGTATCCAGGGATCACGCCCGTCCGGTACAATTTTGGTGTTAGCATAATCAGCCTATTCGTATAAGGTTCCCACTGCTGACACAGGCCTCCTCTATGTCAGTGTTAATATGACTAGAAATGACTCCGCATCCTCGTCGACTTTTATCCTCCCGCGCACTGGATGACCACAACCTCAACCATGGTTGCAAAGTGAGTGACCAAGGTTTTATTTGTTAAATTAGTTAGTAAAGTTGGTTACTGCAACCGTCGTATCCTCGTGGTCATGGTCACCCAGCACCTGAGCGGCCTTACCTTAAAAACTGGGAACATTATTGTCACGGTGTGTACGGAATTTTTGATGATTAACATATTTCTTCTCGCTTTCCTGCAGTCTGTGGGAGTGATTTCGTGAAAAGGGACGGAAGTGTGTAACAGGAAGAGCGCGCTATTTGATTTGACCAATGAGCACGCGCAGTGCTAGAGTTAGCCGTCAGATGGTACCAACCCATTTTCCGAAAGGTTGGTACTGTCAGCCAAGATGTCAGATGTTATTTTTGTAACAAATTAAAATAATTGTAAGCCACCTCTAGAACCACCTCCTGTCACCACCTTTGTAGTCCTGACAAACTTGTTTCTTGCGAAAAGGCTGCCTGAAATGACAGGCACCTAGCCGCTTCATTAAGAGTGTGCATTTTGTAAGTTGGCAACCTCGAAAATAGCTGTCGCATTCGCTGTTTATATTAATTATTTTTCCTCATTAGTCTAGTGGTTGCAAGCGCTACTGCTGAGTGTGAGGTCCTGGTTTCAATTCCCAGGTCGGGCAAAGTGTTATTGTGTTTTGCCATATGAAATTTGTCAGTCGCAACCCGGAGTCTGGATTTGTGCCCAGTCGATCGCAGTAGCCCCATGTTACATGAAACTTAAACATCAGAATCAAGAACTTCATATCTAAGCAGTTTGAAAACAAAATCCCCTGAACAAGATGACCATATCTGTTACCACCCCGGTTCTATAGCGGCCGAGCGCTGCAAGCAGAAATAGTCCTTACAGTGTATAGATATGAACTTCTTCGATGGTACACCTCTGCCTAACCTTCGGGAAATACAGGCGTGATATTATGTGTTACTAAATGAAATCATAAAAAACTAGCTTTTGACCGCGTGGATGTCCGGAATTATCCCACAAGCACGTACTATCGGGATAAAAAGTATCCTATGTGTTAATCCAGGTTGTAAACTATCTGTGTGCCAAATTTAACCCAAATCCGTTCAGCCATTTTTGCGTTATTGAGTAGCAAACAAACTTTCATATTTATAATATTAGTAGGATAAAATATACCTCATTAGTGCACCTTAGCTCACTAACCTTAATTTCAAGTAACGTTATCACTAACCATTGGAAAATTTTACGACGGATTAAAACATCAATATTTATTTAATCATCTTCATTTATGACAAAAAACGACCTTATTTTAGCAGTCTTAGTTTTCTCTTTATCCATTATCATAATCTGTTTTAGAAAAACCTACATTGAACAGTGATTGCTCACAGAAACATTTTTCGAAACCCTTGCAGAAATTCGTGGTCATACGACTTGTTTTACAGTTGCAAGTTTTGCAAGTTCTGGAAACGTCTAAAATTTTCAAGATTCTCCGAGATGATATACTTCGAATTTCGTTGCAAAGTTTGTCTGAAATTTTACGACGATCATACGATATATCTCGATATGATAAACGTACATCTGTCATATTATGTTATTTTTGGGTCACTAATGATGCCAATCAGGAAGGTATTAGAAACGGATATGGTGGCGGAGGTCCGGGATCTAATCAAAACACTAAATGCGCAAGGTACGCGTCGTCGTTTTTAATTTAAAATTTAAGACGTAGTTAACGTTCTATGCAGGTTGCATTTAGAACGTTAATAACGTATTCTCAACTCAACTCAACTCAAAGCATTTATTTCAATTAAACCATTTACAGGCACGTTTGAATTGTCAAGAAGTAGGTCAGTCAGAAATATGAAGCTAGTTGCCCATTCCAAAGCGTAGTAGGTACCTATGGAGAAGAACGGGCAAGAAACTCCACGGACACTCTTTTAAATCAAAAAATTGTTACAATATATTGGTTACATCATTAACGTTGAAATTATACATGTGAGAACAATGTAGAAAGACGTGCACGTTAAAAGCGTCCGTAATAAAAATATAAAAAACAAAGAACAATTCAAAAATTAAAATAAGCCATGGCAGCTAAGAGATGACCAGTCTCTACTGACGGCGCCCGTTCACGAACATGACACATATTGATCGGTGAACTCAGACATGAGCTGTATGTACCTCATTCGGCTCACCGAAGAAGCTTAAGCCGAGTTCTATTTAGTTCTCCAACCTGTTTCCTCTTTACTAAACTAACGAAGTATTTACCTATAAATAAACACTAGCTAAGCCCTCCTTTGTAAAATTAAAAACTTATTCAACTGGAAAGACGATCAAAGAGTCCCCTTGTCTATGCCTGATTGAAAGTATAAGCCGATTAGTCTATGGTCGCCCGGCTGACCAATCATTAGTCGAGCTTGCATGTTCTTTATTTAAAATTACCGTACGATGTTAGCCAGTCGACGCTTGCATGTCGTTGAGTGCACCCGCCTCTGATCAAAGTGTTGGAAAATCTCTCGCTCTATTAAAAAATATGTGAAGGGGTTCTTATAATAATAATTAGCTTTGTTTATTCAAGTTGAATTTCCGACCTAGTTGCTTTGTTGTGTTGACTTTTTTATGGCTCAGAACAAAGGAGTTCCCTTTTTTCTATAAGGCGGTAGATTATTTTTCGTAGTTTTTTTTTTTAATATCCTTATTTTGTTATGATTGGTCTCTTGTTAGGCATTTGAATCAAGGGCTTAATGCTGAAACTGATACTCCAGGACTGATGAAATAAAGCAAATCAATAATATTTGAAATAATATAATTTAATTATTAAATTATTCTTAAAATTTTATCGTAATTTTATATTCTATACATTCCGAGTTATTTTTTTTATGCTATAATAATTAACATTGTAAAATTTTGTAAAAAAAATATATGTATTTATTACATTGATTGAACTTGAATTAAAACAATAGTACCTACCATAAATATAATATAATTATAATCTTACCTATAAAAGCGAGCAGTAAATAATACAGAAAAATAGATGCTATCAATAATATCGATCAAAGTATTGTTTAACCGATTCGGGTTTCTTATAATGATTAGAAAGAAATCCGTTTTAAATAAAAAATATATAGTTTCAAAAGAGCTATTAGTTTAAAGCATTTATTTATTACATTAATCTTATTCGTAATTTCCGGTTCCTTATTTTAACCAGCCGTTAAAAGTTAATAACAACCCCGATTTCAGAAAGCCTATACAAGTAAAATCTACAGCCTTCTGACTGACTGAGTACTTTTAGTCAATATCAGATACAGAGTGTACTGATCAGAGCTGATCAGGTTTTCAGAAACCGAACGTACCAACTTCACCAACATTAACGATTTTTCGAGCAACAGTGCCCACATATATTTTTCACTGTACACTTATTATTGGTATCTCATACGATCCGTTACAACCAATATAGGAACCGGGTATATTTAGTTTTCAATAAAAACCTAGCATTCATTATAAATATGTCTGTTAGTACACATACCACATACTGTATCTAGATATACGTGGGGTACTAACGTAACTAATTCGTCTTTATTATAATAAATTTGAAGATCCGTTAAACGGGACACTATTTTCACGGTATTCCGGATGAGGGTGATCCTGTAAAGTGTAAGGAAATTGAAATATTAATATCACGGAAACAAAAAGTTTTTTTTATTGTTGAATAAAAAAATTAAAAAGCGTTTATTTGTTGGGAAATGCATTTTTTTCCATAATTTTTACTTCTGCCGAACTGCAAAGCAGTTTGTTGACAGATTTAGCTCCCATATACAGTCTTATACTCATATAACACTTTTTCATCATTTACAAAAATAAAAATCATCAACATTTAAATATTAGCTATAGCTAAACACATATATTTTACAGCAGCACAAAGGCTGACTATTACGTAATGCTAATAACATTATAAACTGCGTAATAGCATTCCAAATCACATCTTCAGACATAAGCTAGTATGACATAAATTCAATCTATAAGATTCGTATTTCTTTATTTCGGCTGCTTTTACAGACGCAAATCACAAAAGCTGTTTGCCACGACTTCGTCTGCGATCCAGGATAAAAAGTAGCCTATGTCCTTTTCCAGGTCATAGTCTATCCATGTGCCAAATTTCATCCAAATCCGATCAGCCGTTTTAGCGTGGAAGCGTAATATATAAACAAACTCACTTTCGCAATATTCCTACTCGTACTTGCTGTGATCCAACAGGTCCTATTCTCATAAGTTTAGCCAACTCATAGCCAGTGTCTGAGTGTACATTGTGCAATAATGTATATAAATTCAAAATACGTTAATGTAGACCAATTATTAATTAATCCATCAACTCAGCCTATAGAAGTCCACTACTGGACATACTGCACCCGTTATTGCACTTCTGCCCAATTTGCCCCGCCTTGGTTGGTCCATCTATGTCCATAAGATTGAAAGTAGTTTCTAGTTTCTTGGTAGTTGATACCTTTTTTATAATGTTACTCTTGATGTTTTTCACAAGTTGTCTTTCCTTAAATTACTTGGTCTTAAAAACAGACTCAAATATTACTGTACCCACTCTTTTTTTTTTTTTGGGTGGGAAATTATCAAATAACTTCTCCCGCTCTGGGCGGAGCAGGAGGGCGTGTCAGACTCTTACTGACTAAAACCCACCCGTGTTCCTTCCGTTGCCTGTACGTTGCCAGGGGCCACGGTATCCCTTTCGGACTTTCCCGCAACCCCGGGCAGGCATTGGTCCTATCGGACCCCTTCACTTGCTGACATCTCTTTGAGGCGCGCGTGGAACACAACGACTGTACCCACTCTTCAATTCAGCATCCATTTTGGTAAAGTATTATCAATTCGTCAACACAATATTCTACTTATAAAGCTAAATACTCACCAGAAATGATTACCAGCGTGGCTGGTATCTACCACCGGCTTCTCGTCGTCCTGTGACTTCACTAGGACGTAGAAACCTCCAGTGTAGACTTTGACACCGTCTTTTACCCTGATTACTGCAAATCTGGAAGAATAATATATGTTAAAGATCGTCTCAAAATGTAGTGCGTTGTGCTCTTTATGTTAAAAATGCATTTATAACCGTTGGAAAAACTACACCATATTTTGAAGGTTCGAAACTTGTCAAATACCTTGGTAGATTTTTGAAATGGTATTAATTAGGTATACTTTTTAAGTAAGATACTGAAAGACCTAAGACACAGGAAAACGCGACAGTATCTGGCCTTTATAATCGAAATCGCCACCATGCATTAAGTTAGAGTTGTGATCAATGCTTGTTCCTTCTCGGGCACAACAAATACCGGCAGATACTATAGTGACACTTACTTCGGTTCTTCAGTGCAATCAGCTAGAACCACATTCTCGACGCAGTCTGAAGTCATTATATGTTCCGCATCCCCAAACAGCATCTGTACCAAATTTTCTTGAACACGGCATTCACCTAAAAGGGACAAAAAAAAATTGAAAAGGAAAATGAACAAAATAACGAAAACAAAAATGACAATAGAATGAAAAGTGAAATGAATGAAAGAAAAATAATGAAAATGGAAATTGAATGGCCTTCATTGCCATTCCATTGTGTACCTAATACTTTAATAAACCTTTCGATGTAACCAAATTTTCTAAATTTGGCCATTCAATTTGAGAGTTTAGAGAAAAGTGATATTTAGTGACGACACCTGAGAAATTTACAAAAATACATAAAAATTGGGTTTTCTCGAATCCGATCAATTTTTGCCTAAGGTTTATGTGGTGCTTAATTATTGCAAATAGGTCACTCTATCACGTCCTAGAAGGAATACGTCAAATTACAAGTCATCCTGTATAGTTAATTATTTAATTTGGTACCTATAGTTCGTTTTTTAATCCCAGAGACTAATTTGACAGGTGTAAATATCAAACTCAAAATTGAAAAAACAAACAAAAATCACTTGAAATTTCAAATTAGTATCTGGGATTCCAAAACGAGCTTTAGTGTAAATACTTAGTTGTAAATGGTGTTTTCAAAATATAGGTAACCATAAACAAGAGAGTTTTCCTGAGAATAGGGCCCTGAATGGACAGTATAAAAAAATAAACAATATGGTTTCTGTTCACTTTACAGTTAGAGCGCGTGGAGTTCCGTCAGAAAACCTGAAAACCTTGCCGCATCGTAAGACAGATGGAATGGTATTTTTTTTTTTTGTTATATTAACCTTAGGTTTAACTAGCCCAGTCAAAATGGACACAAAAAAAATGCAAACGTCGAAAACGCGCATGAAACTACGATTTTTTTATATGTTATTCGTTTTTTTTATAATAGGGCATCTCGTAGCTAACCTCTGAAGTCATGACTACTTAACCGGGCTTTCCTGTGGCTGCCTAAAGCTACTACACTCAAAGCCTCCAGCCAGGGGCAAAAATTATTCTAATTAAAACTAGGCAAGCGCTCGCTAAGGGCACCCCCTGTGGGGTACGAACCTCGGCTTAGGGCATCGCTGGCGGGAGGACAGCAAGATGGGACAGGCTGGATCAAGGATATTTCATGATTATTAATTGGAGAATTTAAAGCTACTCGCTCAGCATCGACGCGGGCGGGCGCATCGTCGAGCAAGGGTCGGGGGGGATATGTTGTTAGGCCTCCTGAGAGTAGTTATACCCAAGTTTGCAACCCTGAAAACCTTGTGCTACTCCCACGGTGCTCGAAAAACTGCGAAATACTGGCACTTCTTTCAGTTTTTTCTTTAAATATACCTTAAGAACGCGTTTTTAAGCATCATTATTGTATATCTTTGTGAAGCAAGCTAAATTCAATATAATCTGAGCCCAACCCAAGCACTCTAGGTCTATTGGTTGCGAAGATACAGCTTGTCAAAGATGAGCATTTTTTCCAAAAAGTGAAACATTATTGATTTAGAGTCATTTGCCAAGACACGCACCGGCTGAACTAATAATCAAAGAAAAGGACATGTAAAGAAATAAAATACATTTATTTAGACTAAAAGGCACACAACACAACATATTGTACTACAAGCAAAAAAAGAAATAAAAAAAAGAATGAAAACAAATAAAAAGTGTAAAGTGCGTTGTAAGATATTAGCAGGAATGTGTGCCTCGTGGCTGAGCCAAATAGGCCCAGTTCCACAAAAATGCCAGACAACTATAAGTGCCTGACGCTGGTAAATCAGTTTTATACGGCAATGTGTGTATGTATACTTAAATAACATAAATTTGTAAATATTTTAGTAGTTAGATATAGGATATATTTAATAAAATTGCAAGACAACAAAACAAAAACAAACTGACAAATAAATGAAACAGACGCATGATAGATCTAGAAATCTTTCGAAACGAACAAAACCTGTTTTGAACGATGCCAGACTTCCACGTTGGAACACATAATTTATTAATCCGTGCATGTTGCACAAGCATAGCATAAAGAGCCTATAATATTTCCACTGTTGGGACACAAGCCTTAGAGGGAGTGGGCTAGCAACTAACACAGCCGTGGGAAAGCCCTTTGTTTGCAAAACAATTTTTGACAAAAAACTTTTTACTAAAAAATAACCGTTTTCAAAAAAAAAAAACACTACAAAGTAAAAATAACTTTTATTTCAGAAGTCCGTGTCTTTGGTTTAGAATTTTTGGTTTTTTGCCACCAACTTCTGAAATTAAGTTTTTTTTTTATTCACTTTTGAGTTGTGGTCCCCACACAAATTCGAATACCTGCTATGTAAATAACAGTGACAGGAACTTATTATAACATCAACCACATAGACTAAGTGGGAAAAATACGTATTACTGAAGCTAACTCAAAGACTACCCAAGCAAAGATAATAAAAAAAATATGGAACCACCGCGCAAGTTTCAAAATCGGTCCACATGACGAAAATATCAATGGACATACATAAAAAAAATCAATAAACATTCAGACGAACATAGAACCTTCCTCCTTTTTGGAAGTCGTTTAAACAAGACATTGTTTAATGCAACCATATTTATTGGAATAAACAAAATAAAGATACGTACGGTATAGTCCTAACGTCTTCATAATCTGCATATCAGTCCAGCTGTCCAATAACCACGCGAAGTTATCTGATTTGAACTGCATATCGGCTGCTTTGTTCACACTCACAGAGGCTAGGCCGTTCCTCTCCTAAAAGAATGCAAAATTCATTAAAATTCTTGATGGTAACTCGGACTTTCAAGTCGACCCTTTACTGCAGGATGTGCACTGAAGTTGGCCAGCATTTGCTTCGTGGATACCGTGGCCGATCCCGCCTAAATTTTCAAAATTGACTGAACCTTACTACAGGTACTTAGCTAGCTTAGCAGTGGGCTGCTCGGTAATCTATCCTAGTTCATTTTAAACTTTTTACAAAGGTTTAAAATAAACTGGGATCCAGTAGCGGATCGGGGAGGTAAGCGGGTAGATATACGTAAGATGTTTTGTTAACGTGACGGAATATGAATCCGCGTGCCACAGATTCTGCCACTCACGCTGTCCGGTTTGGTTGCCATGTATTTTCACCAAGATATCTCAGGTAGTCTACAACCTAACGACGTCATTGAGGAAATTGCGAAAAGTTATCCGAGGAGGCCTGTTATGCGTTAAGCAAAATAAAATGTTGTGTTCTTTTTTAGTGTTTAGGTACTTTGGTGAAAACCTACCCTCAGCGGGTCAATCCCCTCCCAAATGACAATCCTGGATCCGCCACTCTGCCCTCTTAAGCTAAAAGGCGCTATCTCAATCGGAGTAAGTTTTGAGAAAATAGACTTTTTGTAAATTGTAATTTAAGGAAACAAGGATATAAAAAAACTTCTTAGTGGTATTTTTTCATGTTTTAAGTTGGATAGCGCTATTTGGCTTATTATACCATTAGATGCGAAATTGTTACAGCTATTGAATGGTATAAAACAAACTAAAGGGCCGTATCTCAGAGATAGCGCCTTTCGGCCTAACAGGGCAGCATCATTTATTATTAACGTAATCTACTCTTTACACAGTTTTAATTTTTTTTTTTTTATGAGTTGTATTGTAATATATGGTCAGCTAGCGACCTCGAAAATTGATCATATTATTCTTGCCTGAGCAACCGGCAGCAGTTCGTCATGCTTATATGTCACTGCTTACGGTAGCATCGGGGGTCGGGTTGCCTCCTTCCCTCAAATATGGCGAGGGGGGTAGTGGCTGATCTTTGCGTTATGTTCGTGAACGGGTGCTGCTTGTGGTGACTGGTCGTCTTGCTGACCATGGTTTTTGTTGTTGTTATTAGTAATTAACTGTTTATTTATTTTTACTTCGATAGTTAGCTAGTTCGCTAGTTTATCATTTGTGATTTCCGAGTTACTGCTTTAATAGCTATATGTAAACAGGCACGCTCTTTATGTCTGGAGGCTTTCATTCGGGTATTAAGTTCTTTTTACTTTTTTGTTGGTATATTGGCGTGTGCCAGGTGACATATAGAAAATAATTTAATTTAATGTTTTGTATTGCGTAAAGTAAATTATTTTGCATAAGTACTATTGTATAGAATCATGTTTTTCTAACTATTCAGACAGCTGTGCTGCTGGGAAGTTTGTTGCGCCACTTCTTCTTCCCAGCTAAAGCGCTAGGAAGTCGTGAAGGGCGGACGTTTTTGGGGGACTGTCTTATGTAATTTTGACGTTCGAAAAGTGGTGATTCTCAGCCTAGTTTGAATAATTGACTTTTGAATTTGAGCACTGCTGAGATCGATCTAATACTAATAAGTTTACTCATAACATGACATCGTGCCTGTTCACGCAGAACGTTTGAGGTTTACCTATAGGGAACTAGTACACCCACATTTCACCAGTTATGTTTAAGTCCCATGTAATAGGCGGCAAGCCGATTGCCATCAACCGGGCACTAATCCAGACTCCGGGCTGCTACTGAGCAAAGAAAAAAACCCTAATAAAACTTTGCCCGACCTGGGAATTGAACCCAGGACCTCATGGTCAGCAGCAGCGCTTTTGACCACTAGACCAACGAGGCTGTCATACATACAAACGAGGTTTACATAAAAGGGATCAATTACCATACATAGCAGTGATAGGCTAGTGGTGTGATCACATGTTACACACTTCCGTCCCTTTTCACGAAATCACTCCCACAGACTGCAGAAAAGCGAGAGGAAAAACAAACACATCAAAAACCGTTTCCAGCTTAACTTATTCTTGCTGCTTACCTTAATAACTGCAGTCATGTTTAGTGGCTCCTTACTGTAACTCCTTACGAGCTGTCCCAGTGCTGTTTGTGTTACTATGTCCGATTCTAAGATGCCCATTTCAGATAGCTGCAATAGGTAAAGCATGATAAGACAATACAATACATATAATAATAATAATCACTTATCTTGACTTAGCACACGAGGTTGTCGACATGTGGGACGTGGACTCTGCAATCATTGTACCGATGATCGTAACGGTTAATGGCCTAATAACGGAGAGCCTCGACCAACACCTCAGGAGGTTCTCATTGCGCGGCTGGGTCCAGGGCTTGATTCAGAAAGCAATACTCCTAGCCACGGCACGCATAGTGAGGAGGTTCCTCTCTCTATACCACCCGTAGCTTGGACCCTGTTCCTGGTTCCGATGGGCCATTTTTTTTTCAATATTCTTAAATGCTTTTTTTTAAATAAAAATATATAAAAATGTAATTAATCTGTGTAAATGTTCCAAAAATAGTGTTACTGATTAATATTTTGTCCACCAATTATTGTTAGAGACTTGAAATGTGAGAAACGGGTGTAGAGAAACACTGGCGCACATATTTTGTATTCGATTGAAGTTGCATGCGCCGCGAACCTCAGTTGTCCCGAACCCACAATACAGACGCGCGCCTCTCGATCTTTATAAAGTATTTTCATGGTATTTGGTATCGTGAGTAAATTAGTTACTGAAAAGAACTTCAACGTTATAATTCAACAATACAACAACAACAATACTACTAAGGAGATACTAACTAAGGAGGCTCGTAATTGGCTTGTCGTTAATTACCTCACTGTTACCTATGTATTTTTGGCAATAATTCCTTCTGCACATGTGGCTTCCCTGGTACCTCATTAACAGCATAACTATGTAAATATCTATTAACGGCTCCCAAATTACGATGATTATTTTATTTTATTTTACCTTTTTTCTTTTACATACTACCTTGACATAATCTCTTCGTTATTTGACATTATATACCTAAAATATTATATATATATATATTTTTTAATAACAAATAAGTATTGTTACATACAGCTGTAGTGGCAATTATGTCATTTGGTTTAAATAGCTTTTTATTTTTATTATTTGATTTTGCTTTTATATAGATTCTTTTCTTTTAGAATTTGTGAATGTGAGAACGTTGTAGGCTTAACAGACTGTAGATCTATCGACCATTTTCTATCTTGCTAAGTACCTGGTACTTGTTGATAGGCCTACACTGTCCTCTCATACCTATTAACTCTGTAATTTGAAAGCATTGTAAATACCATTTATTTTTAAAAGAGTAACCATGGAGTTTCTTGCCGGCTCTTCTCCATAGGAAACGACCAATTGGAACCGTGCATCTAGCTTCTGACGTTTCATAAGTGCCCTTATAGGTTTATGTGAAATAAAATATTTTTGAATTTTTTTTTTTTTTTTGAATTGATGGCTGTAAGCCACCCAAAAACGATAAAAATAAAATAAAATAATGATCTCTGAAGACATTTCTAAGAACATTACACGCATCCACAATCATTTTTTTATTTATATAGCATATAGTTTATTTTATACGTAGCACACATTTATGTGAGATAAGTGCTTTTTCTGAAAACCTACTGTACCTACAAAAAGACTGTTGTCTCGAAGCTAGAATGCTTGTAATGAAAAGAATCCCTCTACTTGCTACAATAATATTTATTTTCCGACATAGTAGTCAAACATCTTATGCCGGTCACGATCTTGTACATAGTGTATAAATACTACTTACGGCCGAAACCAATAACCTATTTTCAGTAAAAGACAGATCGCTATTAGAAGGTCATCGATATGTATGAATCCGTCGCTTTTTAGTAGTCATTCGAATTTGGTCGGATAACCAGCCGTTGTTTACATATTTTGGTTTTTTGTTAATATTTACTTAATGCGAATCATTCCAAGCTGAATATTTTCACCATATATTTTTGACTAAAGGCACATGATTTTGGTTTACACCTGCACATCTGGGATTGAGCCGGTTCCTTGTATTTTGCCGTCAAAGTTATGACACCATCGTTTTGACTTTTAGCAAGATTATTCAAAAACGCATGCATGAACAGTTTTGAAACTTTGTATGGTTATTATTAGCGTCAAGAAGGACCGAATACAGTTTTCAGCGAACTTATACCTTGTCTCATTTAGGCGCTGCGATGTTTTTTCGGGTTTTCATAAAACCACGATAACTTGAAAACTATAAATATTTTCTTAAATCTAATTGGGGCACTAAGGGGCACACATTAAGAGCTACTCATGTATGTTTATTCTACAGGGGCACATGCAATGGTTTTAGAGATATACGATTCTGCAAAACGTTACTCCAGCAGGAAACGCAATATCTCGAAAACCTGAAGGGGCACAGATCTTATTTTTGGGGGCACATTTTGGCACACATATAAGCTCTCTGGCCATGCACAATTTTTCTCTCTCCGATCATTCGTTTAGAATTTTCCTGCTAGAAAAACGTTACCCCAGCAGGAATCGTTTTTTCCGTTTTTTTCCAAAACGAGAGGGGGCACACATTTTTATGTGGGGGCACATTTACAGCAGCTAAGGCACCAATTAAACGTTCCACTCATATAACTCTAGGAGACACTTTCCTGCTGGGGTAACGTACACCTACGGTGCGACGCGAGTCGAAATTACAACCAGTAATTTCCATGGAGTTTTCTTAGAAATTTCTTTTATTTGAGTAGCGTCGCGCTGTCGCGGAGCCTTTAACGTTAACCCAGTCCTAGCACAAACAAACGTTAGCGGTAATACTAATTCCAATACTGCTCAAACTACTAAAAATTACCTCTAAAAAAAACCGACCAAGTGCGAATCGGTCTCGCACACGAAGGGTTCCGTACCACCGTACAATGTTTAGCAAAAATCGCCGGAAAAGATACGTTTCTTATAAGGGGATTTTTATTTTATTTTTTTTTATTATTATTTTTTGTCATAGCGGCAATAGAAATACACAACCTTTGAAAATTTCAACTGCCTACCTATATGTCAAGAGATACAGCCCGCTGATAGACAGACGCACAGCGAAGGCTTAGTAAGGTTCCGTTTGGCACCCTTCAGAACCCCAAAAAACAGACATGTAAAATACTCACATTACTCCCAAAAATCTTAACCTCAAAATATCTTTCCAGCTTCCCATACAGATTCTGCGGCACTCCTTTATATTTCAACGTCAGTTCGGAAGCGGGGCCTGACTCGAAGCAGTCAGTCTTGTTTCCGGAGTAGGTCAAGGTGAGGTGACCTTCGTAGGATGCTGGGTGGATTGAAATGTCCTGGTCTGAGGCCGCGTGGCTGATGTCTTGTTCTCGGAGGCAGATCTGGGAAAATATTATTTTTATTGAAAGAAAATATTAATAATATATTCTTTATTTCGGACTACACATACAAGTACATACAATCCATATAGTGTTAGTAACAATGACTTAAAAACTATGTTAGTAAACTTTTAAAACTAAACAACTAAAACTGACGTGGCCCAACACAGGTTGGCACGTGCCTCCGTACCCAGTGCCTTATAAAGGGACTGTCCACTTTATCTGATAATGTTTTTAGGATGTTGTTGGAGCTTCCGCGCAACCTACCCATTATTGACGCTGTTCTTTTCCTGGTAATGGCATGAAAATCGTCAACACGGGCTTCCGCGAACATCTGCGAAGCGCTGCACATTGCACGCTGCATATTGATATCACTAAAGGAATTCGATTTTTAAGATAAAAGGTGTACATTTGAAACCTGAAGGCCACTTTATTATTAATAACGTTCAAAATCTAATAGCATTCTCATATCTGGGACCATCAAAAATGTTTAAAAAATGTAGACCGGTATGTAAATAAGAGTTATTTTTGTCAGGTTGTAACTAAGTTCTTAAAAATTGGCCCTCCAATAAGCGCAGAATGTGACTTTGTCTGTCTTTTTAACCGACTTCCCAAAAAGGACGAGTTTATCAATTCGGTTGTATGTTTTTGAAGTGAAAACTTCTTTAGCGGCGTTGTGCACTTTTTTTGTGATGGGTAAAAAATGTTAAACTCACGTCAAGACTCGTGACCTGCAGTGCTATTCTGTAAACATCTCACCGTGAAAACTTAGGTGAAGTGAGCTTGAAGTGAGCTGTCATTCTGCCTGCTGCTAGGGACTGACAGCTCACTCCGAGTTCACTTCACCTCAGTTTTCACGGTGAGATGGTTACAGAATACACCGGCTGATCGAAAATTCGCAAGACGGACGGAGTGTAGTACCAAAATATCAAAAATGCACAACGTTAATATTCAAGTTTTCACTTCTGCCGGCACTCCCGGAGTGCAAGCTGTTGTTTTTTTTTTGTTGTCACATACATTACGAAAATACAGAACCATATAGTATACATTAAGATGGTTCGCAGTTCGCATAGTTGAAGCATCGATATAGTTATATACCTAGGATATAGTTATGGATCGCTTTCATATATAACTATATTACGGTATATTTTACGAGTAGAAGAAAATATTTTAATTTTTGCCACCGACTTCCGTAATTAATTATTTTTCACTTTAAGTGTATATTTGTGGAATTCGGTGGTATTTGTTTTGTAAAAATGTTATTTTAGTGTTTTTTTTATTTTTAAGTCGGTTGTTTTTGAACAAGATATTACTAATTATCGGTTAATGGAACATCGTGAGGGAAACTGGAGCAATTTTTTTTAACATCCATTGCTGCTGCTGGGAGCTGGGAGCTGCTGGGGAGTTTGTTGCGCCACTTCTTCTTCCCAGCTAAAGCACTAGGAAGTGGTGAAGGGTGGGCGTTTTGGGGGACTGTCTTATGTAATTTTGACGTTCAAAAAGTGCTGATTCTCAGCCTAGTTTGAATTTTGAATTGAGGAAGCCCACTAGATGAAAACAGCAATGTAGTACATCTTGCAGGCTGATTTGATCATTCAATATCACAAAAACCGACTCCACAACAAATTATTGACACAATTAACAATGAAACAATTTTCTGTTTTTTTTTGTCTGCAACACTAATTAAGTGTTTTGTTTTTTTTCTTTAGCCAAATAAATCAAAGTGCTAAGCTTTCCCCACGCCTATTTTTCGCATTACCAAAATCATTTCACACGTCTGGAAACCTTAGAAGTAACGGTATCCCCGCTACTTCTTCGTCAAGCAAAAGGTAAACGACGCGGACGTAAAAAGGACATATCATAACATCAACGACTGTTACATGAACTTCCTTTTACCCCTCCACTCACGACCTATTTCCCGTGGGGTTGCCAGAAACTAAAGACCCATTTTACACGGTGCGAGTTTCTGGAACGTTCAAGAGCAATAATGGCATGCCATAAAGCACGTTCAATTATTACCATTCAAGGATTGCATGCAAGTGTTACCCGTGCCATTTCCATAAAATGGCATACAATAATTGAATGCCAGTTTTGCCATTCAATAATTGCATGCGACTTCTGTTAACACCAAGGCAATTATTTCAAGGCAATATTGCATGCAAGTTTTGCCTCGTCTAAACACAAAGTTGCACGTCCTTGTACATTGATTGCATTTACAACGGTTAGCACACCTACACTCAATACACTTATGTTTGAATAATAGAAAATTGTCATGCTAGAATTGAATGCGTTTTTATTGTACGTGCGATTTCATTGTACGTGTTGTTTACACCTATACCAGTTTTGAACGGCAACAAACTAGCCCGTATCTTGTACGTGCTGTCTAGACGGTGCCAGTAAATTGTTGCTTTAATTTGATTTTCTTTGAATGGTGCGTTTCGAAGAATACATTTGGTGCGCTTCATTTGGTGCGTTTCACAAGCAATAAACATGCAACGTGTAAAGGGAGCTTAAGGAATGGCACGTGCTACGACCTTCCACGACCGCCTGATGCGAGTACTATGCACCTGAACTTCTTATTTTGACGAAGATACGTTAATAACTAGAGGGTATACAAACGCGCGGCTTAAATGTAACGAACTTTAATAGCTATATGTAAACGGGCACGCCCTTTATGCCTGGAGGCTTTCATTCGGGTATTAAGTTCTTTTTACTTTTTTTGTTGCTATATTGGCGTGTGCTAGGTGACATATAGAAAATAATTTAATTTAATGTTTTGTGTTGCTAAAGTAAATTATTTTGCATAAGTACAGAATCATGTTTTTCTAACTATTCAGACAGCTTTGCTGCTGGGGAGTTTGTTGCGCCACTTCTTCTTCCCAGCTAAAGCACTAGGAAGTGGTGAAGGGTGGGCGTTTTGGGGGACTGTTAAAAAAATCAGCACTTTTCGAACGTCAAAATTACATAAGTGTAATTTTGTAACAACAATTTGAGGTTTTTTTTTTCACAAAACGTCGTAAATCACAAGCTAAACTTCTTGTTCTCAAAGCAACTAAAATTATAATTCATATTCGTTCAAAGTATTTGTTTTTGTTTATTTTCGGGCAGTCTATCCACCGCAAAAGTAGGCTGGAGTCTCATTTCCTACGAAATGTAATGGAAAAGATTTTTGCAATTTTTGACCTTTCTAGAACTCAAACCTCAGTTGGTCCACTAGAGTTTTTTGATCCTTATAAGAAACAGGATCGACCGACATAAAAAAAAGTTTTTGAGAAAACTGTAAATTTTCTTGCTGACTGTAATTTTTTTTAAATCTGGAATGCAGATCAAAATGTCTCAAAAAGTTAAGGACAGCCTCCTAAGACCGTTTTCCTGTAGCTACAATGGTTCAGGTAGCTACCCTTACTGCCCCATCTTAAAAATCCACCCGGTATATATCATAACAATTAAAGCATTAAAAAAATACTAATTTGACAGCTGTTAGTCTATAGATTAAAAAAAACAACATTATGATTTAAAAGAGTGTCCGTGGAGTTTCTTGCCCGTTCTTCTCCATAGGAACCTACGCTTTGGAATGGGCAACTAGCTTCATATTTCTGACTGACTGACCCCTTGACAATTCAAAAGTGCCTGTAAATGGTTTAATTGAAATAAATGATTTGAGTTTGAGTTTGAGTTTGAAAAAAACTGCGCAAACAAAACGCACATTTAAAAAAATTCAAATAGCCAAACAAACAATAAATAAAAGTTTCAGAATGTTGTTCATTGGTTGATGTCAAGGCCACGGACCAAAGACAATATTGCGTAATTACTATTGCGACTAAGATGCGATGATGTGATGGCGTAATTAAGAGTTGAGAAACTTACCGTCCATTCTTTCCTAGTAACATTGTCGGAGCTTGGTTGTAGACCATGTACAGTCAGCTGCAAGTTAGCGTTCCCTCCTGTAGTCTCTACCTTGGTAATGGCTTCCATTTCGAAGAATACTTTCTTTGGTTCTTCTTGACTGGAATAGAAAGCGTTAAAGTAAAATTGTGATCATGACGGCTTCCAAGGTTGTAAATGGAAGCTGAGCGATTATTCGACCAAAGCAATATTGAGTGTATTTTTCCGACCCACTTAAAGAGGTCTGATGGGGCACCGTTTGTTTTTGGAGAGTTTTAATGGAGGCTTGGCGTTTTTTTCTTTCTTTCTCGCCAGTTGAG
Organism: Xanthia icteritia; assembly: GCA_949128155.2. Lineage (NCBI taxonomy): Eukaryota > Metazoa > Arthropoda > Insecta > Lepidoptera > Noctuidae > Xanthia > Xanthia icteritia. The sequence goes on along the minus strand of OY855862.1, from coordinate 2,769,873 downwards.
CCCGTGTCGACTATTCTGCCAGTATCACGTTGAGACGGCAGCGTTGATGAACATTATAACTCAATGTTTAGTGCTTGGGGCTGTCAATGTCACAGATTGTCAGTATTGAATTCACCCGCCCGCTTATCTCCTCAGCGCCCCGCTGACGCCTCTTAGTACGGTCTACACAACTCGTGTCGTCGGCACAGTTCTGTCATATTAAGTAAGTCGCTATTGTTATTGTTTATGCAAGGTTTGGCAAAATTAATGACCCAATGTGAATGTGTCATAATTTTTGCAAATGGCGTCAAATGTCACTGTGCTTTGACATTTACATAATTGACAGATGGAGAATTAGTTCACAGCGCAGGAGCCTCAGGCCATGACGGAGTTTTTGAAACACCAATTTCTGGGCCGTATAATCTCTCGTCGGGCGATTTGATCTGGCTGGCCGAATCGCCAGTCCTGACGGTGCCAGACTTCTTCCTTTGGGGCTTTTTGAAATCTCGCGTTTACCAACGCCGGAAACCATAACCTTGCAAGTCTTGAAAGCCAACATTGAACAAGAAATCACCAAAATGGACCCTGAATTCAAAATGCCGTAAAACGAGCAAAAATGTGCATCAACTCGGAAGGTGGTAATTTGACAGATATTTTTTTAAAACTTAATGTCATCGATTTTACACCTTTAAATAATCTTTCCGTGAAACAGGGCCCAATTTTTTTCATTTTCAACAAAATGGCAGCCAATTGACATTATGACATTACTTTTGCCCAACCTTGTACATAAACTGTAATATTTTGACGTTGTCAGGCGTACAGTTTGAAAAATCGGGCAGTCAAACATTAAATTCAAAATTCAAAAGTCATTTATTCAAACTAGGCTGAGAATCAGCACTTTTCGAACGTCAAAACTACATAAGACAGTCCCCCAAAACGATTATGAAAAATATGTCATAACTTGAAAAAGTTTTTCTTGCCGAATTTACCATAGTAGTTTATCCAAAGAATAACTTGGCTACCATCCGTATGGTAATAATGAGAGAATGGAGACACATTTCCACCCGTTTATAAAATAAAATAAATAAAAGTTTATTTGGAACAACTTAAGTTTACAATTTACAAAGGAAAACGAAGATAGCCACAAAAGTAAAATACTGTGGCGCAGCTATCGACGCCCAACACAAAAATATATACAAAGACATTGTTCCAGACTTCACAAAGAAAGTTAATTAGTAATTAATTGTAGAATTACATTTTATTTATTTTTTTCCTTAAAAGGAATAAAAAGGAGAATATATTCTATGTGGAGGTTACTATGTAGTATAAGTGTAGAGTGGAGGTGGGGTGAAGTGTGTATGTGTGTGAGTGTGTGTGTTTACCGTGTTATGATACCATAAGTTGCTCAGTTTCTTCAAAAGACAAGGATTTAAGCCAGTCAGTCACTTTTATCTTCAGTAGACTTTTAGTCATAGGGTAAATATTAAATCTTATATTTATGTCATTGTAAAGTTTAGAGCTGGTATGGTTGAAGTGGCGACTAACCAATGCTAACCTGCAGCGCTCAGTCTTGCAAACTCTGTCGGCACGCCGCTTGTTTGTTGGAGGCTGAGGGTCGTAAGGCAGAAGCAGGTGTTTCTTAAAAACTGTTTGAAGGACGAACAACTGTCTCACTGTGAGGACCTCACAAAGTGAGTAAAGTTCAGAGGTCGGAAATCTAATAGGTGTTTTTGCCAGTACTTTTAAAACTGCTCTCTGAGCCCTCTCTAGCCGCAACATGGTTGTCTTGTGGGTTCCTCCCCATGAAGTTATACAATAACTATATTTATGCACTCATCTATTTTATTTATGCATGAAAATCTTTTTACGTTACGTATATTATTTAGTGCTGAAACTTTACCGAGCTTTTTACAGCGTATTCTATGATGCCTCATAACTCTAAGGTTATATGCTATAAGTAAAAATAATACAAAGTCTTAGAACACGTGTTCCAAAAATACATAGTTTCAAAGATAACATAACACTAGACGCTCGATGTGTGTATCTAAGTTACATTGATAAACTAAGTAAGAGTAAATAGAAAAAGAAAGAAAGAAAAGAAAGAAAATACGTTTATTCTGCACAAACAAAACAAATCATTTTCATTCAAACCAATCATTCATATCTAAAGCTAAGAAAATGCAACTTTTTTTTATTCCTACAAGTATAGTCTGAATTAAATGTATTTGTTTATTTTTTTAGTTTCCACGCAAGGGTGTTTAACATTTGCGGGAAAGTCCGAAAGGGATACCGTGGCCCCTGGCAACGTAACAGGCAACGGAAGGAACACGGGTGGGTTTTAGTCAGTAAGAGTCTGACACTCCCTCCCGCTCCACCCAGAGCGGGAGAAGTTATTTGATAATTTCCCACCCAAAAAAAAAAAAAAAAAAGGGTGTTTAACATGAATAATCGTGATTTTGTCGAATTGTTTTGTAAGAAAAATGAAAAAAAAAATTAATTACAATTGACATGGTCTCATTAATACCATAGAGTTATGGGTTATCAAAAGAAACACCTTGTATAGCCATATTTGATAAATATCTCCTATTATTATACCTAGCTCGACTTGGCGGGGCACAAAAACTTACCTAAAATAATTAACCACCATAGACAGATCAAACTTCGTGGTATCCTCATCAAGATTTATATGCTTCAGCTGGACCTTCAGCCGAAGAACATCATTCGCCGTCTTCATAAGGTGCTGTGGTGGCAGGATCAGACCACAGGACCCAGAGGGGGGAGAAGTGAACAGCAGGATGCTGTTCAGGATGATCAGGGATGGCTGGATCGAGGTTAGGAAGCTGTAATGTGAAGCAAAAGTTAGACAGTCGGGTACAAACCCTGTGGTTTTTACCCGACTGTGCGAAAGAAAAAAATGGATTAAATTTGTGACGCGTATCTAGATATATTTGTGGGGGGGATTCGTTATACATGAACGGCGTGGCTGTTCTTGAACTTTCCCTACGTGATCGAATCAGAAATGAAGAGATCCGCAGTAAAACCAAGATAACCAACATAGCCCTAAGAATTGACAAACTTAAGTGGCAGTGGACAGGGCACATTGCTCGCAGAACAGATGACTGATGAAGTCGAAAGGTTCTGGAGTAACGACCGCGTATCAGAAGACCTCTCACGAGGTGAACCGATGAACTTGTGAAGGCTGCAGGAATCTGCTGGTTGCGGCAAACACAGAACCGGTAGAAGTGGCTATTCATGGGATGGTTTTGAGCTTTTGGAGATACTCGTAGTTTTTCCATTTAATATTCTACAGCTAACCTTATTTTCACATTCACGACAGCTTTTGATGTTACTTTTATTTATTTTTTCTTTCCATTTATTTAACGTTTTGGTTTGTTTAGTAGAAATACATGTTACCTGCTGGTTCATTTGTATGAGGCCACTAAGTGGAGCCTGGTGACCTGTAATACAGGTTTTAACCTACATCAGGCACCAGCTCTCGCAATGTGAATTCATATTGGTCAAAACTGTAAGTGCTACAAAACCATTGTGAGAGAAAGTAAATATATTTTTATCGGGGGTGTTATTTTTCTCAGCTCTTAGGCTGGTTTTAGCTACATTTACGGGCCAAAGCCAAGTAAATGCAGCGTGTGGTGTGTGATTTAAGATGAGGGTGTATTTTCGTCTAACTGCATAAATTTCCTAACGATTCTACATGTGTTTAGGATGGCTGCTTTCTGCAGAGTGATGTAAAGGGATTCTTCTAACTCTATTAATTTCAGGCTACGTAGGAGATGGTTGGGAATAACACCTGTCGTGGAGAGAACTACAGGAACAACATAAACTTTTTCTTGCCTCCAGATTCTTGTAATTATTATTATTATTATTTTGTGTATGGCAGTCATCGTTGTCTCGATAAAGGACTTCTTAGTAATAACTAAAGAGCACTTACTCATAATGATTATGTTTGGATGTAAACAGCTTGTCCAGAACTTCAGCTCCAGTCATCGGCCTCTCACAGTCGAAAAATACACTTTTATTGTCGACATTCTGTAAGAAAGTCAGAAGTAATTCAGTACAAAGTCTTCTTCTTTTCGTGTGGTTAGTAACTAACCTGGTGTCAGAGTTTTAAAGCTGCCCATACGCCCATGGGCCTCTGACTTGGCTTCACATGCCGTCGAGAAATATCTCTCAGGCATGGTTTCCTCACGATGTTTTCCTTCACCGTTTTTGAAGCGAGTGATAATTTTACAAAACACTCGTCATCCGAAAAGTCAGAGGTGCGTGCTTTGGGTTCGAACTCGAGACCTATGACTTGGCAGTCTGACGGTCAAACGGTCAAAACCTCTATCACTGCATTTCAGTACATAGTAATGGAGCTACATAAATAGTCCAACCAGTCAGTCGGGAAGCTGAATATCAGTATTTTATATGGAGCGGCTACTTTTCTGACTTGTTTTTTTTTCTCGATAAGCATAATCAGTCACGTTCTGCCGGGACACAGGCCTCTTGTCTATGAGAGGAAGTGGACCGTAATCCACCACACGAGCCCAGTGCGGGTTGGTAGATGTCACATGTCTTCGAATTTTTGGTTCTAGGACATGCTGGTTTCCTCACGATGTTTTCATTCAACGTTTTGAGAGCAGTGGTGATGAAATAATTTATAGATAGTAAAGTGCCTGTCAGGGTTCGAACTTACGACCTCGTAAGTCGTGGCCGTTATCATTGAGCCACCACTGCATTTTATTGTTTAACATCGCCTATTTTTTACCCAACTAGGAACAACATAGAACCAAAAAGGTTAAGTAATTTGCCAAAACATTCCTTTACTGTCTTTCTCACATTTTTACTTAAAACCTTTTCAAATTCCTGAAGTTGGTATGACAACGCGTAGGTGGCTAAATTGCTTGGTAGTGCGCAAGCAAAAATAAACCTTAAGATGTGTGCTATTCGATAAAAGTTACTTCGAACCTCACTCAAGTGATATACATTTTGATAGCGAAATCATCGTGGATTCATAATGAGATATTGTTCAAATTCAAATTCAAAAGTCATTTATTCAAACTAGGCTGAAAATCAGCACTTTTCGAACGTCAAAATTACATAAGACAGTCCCCCAAAAACGCCCGCCCTTCACCACTTCCTAGTGCTTTAGCTGGGAAGAAGAAGTGGCGCAACAAACTCCCCAGCAGCACAGCTGTTCCGAATTTCGAAGCGATTTTGAATTTAGAGCTGTAATATTTTCTGTAGTTATGTTTCTTCGTTGATAAGCTTATTATGTCAACTACAAAGTAGATTATTCACCACGGGGATAAAGCAATTTCTTATCAATGTAACAATATTTAATTAAGATTCCAGTTCATCCAAGATGAAGGCACCTGTATCTCCGAGGAGAATTCTCTACTTTGAACACCTGCGAGATATTAAGAAGTGCGAGTCGGACGGGTTCCGTACCGTATAGGTAATATTTAGCAAATAAATGAAAATAAACGAAGGATAGGAGGAGGAGATTTCATCATAATTTTTTTTAAATCGCAAAGGTTAATTTGTATTTCATAATAATACTGTGAAGAACAAAGTTACTTTTACAGTTGCAGACAATCGCTCATATTTTAATAAAATACCTTATGAATCGGCGTTCTTAATATTTTTTGATTTAAGATAGTATATGGTACATTATATTCAGACATTTCAAATTCCTAACTTGTTTAGTTGTTGCGATAGAGCTCGTACAAAAATGGTCTAAGACTGACAACTTTTACAGCCCCCTATTTCTTAATTTTTGACTGCACTCTACTCGATGAGACACCCCAAATGCCAGGATAAGGGGCTTGTGGCTAAGTAATAACAGCCGCACGGGTCCATCGATCAGCACGCTCAGCATGACCGGGAAATGAAAAACGGGTCGACGGAAGAATAGACAAAATGACAGATAAACAATCGCAATCTGTCATTTTGTCTATTCTTCCGTCGACAAAACCCGTAGAAAACTCGTTTCTAGGGTTGTCATACTACGCGTGTAGGTTAAGCTACGCTTGCCACGGTTGGTTCGTGGATGGGTGACCATCTTTACATACCAAGACCCCTCCGTGCCTCGGAAAGCACGTTAAGCCGTTGGTTCCGGCTGTCATTCGTAGATCTTTGACAGTCGTTACGGGTCGTCAGAAGCACGAAAGTCTGACAACCACCTGTCTTACCGAGGAGTATCGTATTACCCAGTAACTGGGTTGTGGAGGTCAGATAGGCAGGCGCTCCATGTAAAATACTGGTATTCAGCTGGATCTGGTTAGACTGGCAGCCGACCCCAACATAATTGGAAAAAGGCTAGGTAGATGGGTTATAATGAAATTTAGTACAATATTATTGTCCGGCTAGGCCTTAATGTTATAATGACTTACTAAGGTTAAGTTTGCATGCCATATTGAGCACGTGGTGTGAATATATTGATTGTAGGTGATGTAAAAAACTCACCGCTAAGCTATTGTCGCCGGCTGTAACTGTGGTTGTAGTCTTCAAAGTAGATGTTTCTACAGCTATCTGTGCGCGAGAGTGCATAGCTACTCCACCTTGCTGTGCTCCTGGATTTGGCCATGTTAATCTGGAAGAAAATTATATTATTACAGCCTGTGCATACTAGTACACTAATAAAAACGATAAAAATCAATAATATCACTGTATAATTATCACTTGCTTAAAAAAAAACATGCGGGGCAGTTTTTGAGGACTGCCGATAGAAGTGAAAACTAGAGTGCGGTGACGATGACGCGAGTTTCACGCTTTTTGTTCACCCAAAAAGTACACATATATACACAGTATACATATAGCTCATGGAAAGCGTTCGGTGACGATGACGCGAGTTTCACGCTTTTTGTTCACCCAAAAAGTGCTCAACGCGCCTAAAGAAGTTTTCACTTCAAAAGGGTGAAGGAAAACATCGTGAAGAAGCCATGCCTGAGAGATATTTCTCGACAGCATGTGAAGCCAAGAGTCCTATGGTCGGGTTAAAAACGCTGACACCAGGTTAGTCACTAACCACAAGAAAAAAAAAGAAGTAAAATCGATCAAAACTATAATTTTGTGAGTCATTTTTTTACACACTTTGTCTTCGACAAAACAGCGTGGCCTGCTAATGGAGCTTGTTCAACATTTTAATACCCCAAGGTACGGCCGTGTAGAATGTAGAAACAGTATTTGTATTAATAATAATAATAATAGACTTTATTTCATAGAAAATACAGATTTAAAATGTTTTATATAAAGACAGTTTTAAATGAGCTTTGGTAGTAACACAATGCAATACAAATCTAAGAACTAAAATCTGTACACAATATGGAAGACCCTGCCTCTCAAACTAGGAAACCTTTATCTTGAGAGACAGTGATTCAACTTAAAATGTGGTGCTTATAAAATAGTAGACTGTCTCGATATACCCGAGCGATTGAAGATAGTAATAATTACTCCTAATACTAAAACTAATTTAAGTATATATTTTATACGAGATGCGTGTGTGTGCGTTTGTGTGAGGGTGTGCGTGTGTGTGTGAGGGTATGTGTGTGTGTGTTGTGTGTGATTGGGCATATGTAGGTAGTTAGGTGACGTACTTAAGTAAGGATTATGTTTGTAGATAGTCCCGTTCTAGTAGCCATTCAGTTAATTTTTATAAAGTTAATTAGTATTTTCATAAACTGATTATAATACCAGTTTGGTCTTGCAAAGTGTCTTAGGTTCTCTGAAAAAGCTGCATAGAATACCGGGTAAATAATAGCAATTATAATAATATAGTAATATAGTGTTGTTACATTTTTCATGGTCAGTGAAGAAGCAGGAATGTGTACATATTATAAAATAAAGTACCGCATAAGCGTCTGTCTGTCTGAAAGCGATAAAAACAAAAAATACCGAACGGATTTACGTACGGTTTTAACCAATGGACAGAGTTATTCATAAGAATGGTTTAAGTGTTATAATTCATTAGAATTTGGGTAAATTGGCTTAAATATGACGATGATTGTTGAAGATGTCGGAAGGAGATTTCCTTCCGACATGATACATGCCGACTGGGTGCGTTCGCGTTACGGTAGTACTTTTTATGGGTTAATTTATGATCTCCACACGGGCGATGCCCCGCGCAAAAAATAGTAGTAATATGTAATTATGAGGAACGACAAAGGACCTTCAAGAAAAATATGATCACCTGCCTTAATTAGGCCTGTCCTTTGTAAAATTTATGAGCTATAGTTTGACCGAGACAGCTATACACCGCCTTAGGAACGCGCAGTGAGGCGGGGGGCAGCTTTGATGAATGAGCAGCGGAACACCGTGAGGGTTAACGAATGAGATGCCTGCACTGTACGCCGTCTCACTGCGCACATATCTAAGGCGCGGTACAGCGGTCGCGGTCAAACTATAGTGCGATATTTCATCACCCTTAAATATCATACTCACTCTAAAGACTGGTCGGTATTAGAAAACGATACGTTAAACTTCATCGGCAGGTGAGCGACCAGCGACTGCTGGATGCGAGCGGAGTGATGTGACCCAACCAGCGGTCCGTCTGTTGATAGAGTTGTTACTGATGTGCCTTGGTATCTGGTGGAAGAAAGAAAAAATGTGAGTGACTTAGGTATTGCTTGGTAACTAGACAATACGATGCCACCAGACACAGTTGAACGACGAAATTGTTACATATTTTGAGCCATTTTGTGTATCAGGTGACATAATTTGAGACGGTCTGGTTGCATCCTAAGCTTAAAAATTTAAATAACATAGCTTTTTTTTCGGATGTGAAATTATCAAATAACTTCTCCCGCTCTAGGCGGAGCGGGAGGGCGTGTCAGACTCTTACTGACTAAAACCCACCCGTGTTTATTCAGTTACCTGTTCGTTGCCAGGGGCCACGGTATCCCTTTCGGACTTTCCCGCAACCCCGGCAGAATAACATACGCTGGGAAGGTTGTGGAAGCTGGATCTGTATGACACCGTATTACGCTAGTAATCTAATAAGACCCATTATGGTCCCATGTAAAACGGGACAAGGCTATTGCCAGGAACCACTATTGTCACAAGTTGGAATGAAGGTTACCCCACCAACCTTCATTTTGACTTGTGACAATAGTGGTTCCTGTGGTACCACTATTGTCAAAATGAAGGTTGGTGGGGTAACCTTCATTCCAACTTGTGACAATAGTGGTTCCTGTGGTACCACTATTGTCAAAATGAAGGTTGGTGGGGTAACCTTCATTCCAACTTGTGACAATAGTGGTTCCTGTGGTGACCGCTAGATTTGCAAATAGTATCGGATGTGATAAAACAAATCAATAAAAATACCTACTGTAAGGTCGTTTATTATTTTAGTAGATAATTGTATTACAAATATTAGTCAGGAAGTCATGCACTCATGAATTTATTCGTTTTCAATGTTTTTTAATGACTTATTCGTTAATTCATTTAAATGATCTTGTAATATGAATTTATCAGTAATTGGTTTGTTTGTTAAAGTATTTTAGTTGATTTATTTATTCTTGTTGGTTAGCAATTTCATTAAAACCTCCCGCAATGGGAGTGGTGGGCTACATCAAATTGACATTTTGGCGTATTTTTTGTCATCCGTCTGACATTAAGGTTATTCGATAAGAGGCGCAGATTAATATAAATTGTAACAAGTGTAAATTGTGCTGTGGTGAAGAATAGAAAAATATAAGTTTATTATTATGTTACGCGTTTTATTCCTGGCGAAAACTACTGATGTACCAGTCGTGACGTGTAGTCAGAAGTCCGAAAATCTGACAACCAGTCTTACCAAGGGGTAACCTATTATCCAGTAAGTAACTGGTTGTGGAAGTCAGATAGACAGTCGCTCTATGTAAAATATATTCAGCTGCATTCGGTTACACTGGAAACCGACCCCAATATAGTTGGGAAAAGAATATTTAAATTGATATTGTTCTCATATTAGACCTAGGAATTGTCAATATTAGTTGTATGGTATCAAAAAGTGGATCTTAAAAAACAGAAACAGCGAGAACTTCTGTTAAAACAATTTGTTTGTGGGTAGAAGAAAAGATACTGCATTTGGAATGAATGGAATATTAGCCTTAGGGATAGACTGAACTGCTGATCAACCAAACGTGCAATGCTTACCTGATATGAAGGTCATTCTTCCACGTCTGATCCAGAGAAGACGGCGCCGTCAAGTTGCCTCTAATTGAAGTGAACGATAGTATTGTCGACTGCAGTCTTATTGGGGTTCCTGTTAAAGTGATTATAAATGATTATTATTATTTATTTATTTCTTAGATAACAATGATCCATCGAGTTAGTAAACAATTCTATAACTTATGACTAGTGTTAGTAGTTAAAATACAAAATAAATAGTAAGTATTGTGAAAAGGGCATCCCCAAATTAATGCTCGGTGATTATCCTTCTCACAAAACTTTTAATAATCGGAGAGTGTATACTCTCCGCCATAGTTTTTAGAATGCTGTTGTCACTCGCCCGCAACCTTGACAACAGCGACGCGGTTCTCAAATATTATAATGCGCGGCAAGGACATGCGCGGATTGCTACAAATAAGCAATTTTTTAATGGTTTGGCTATAAACAGATAACTTGTATATAATAGGTTGGGGAAAAAGTTTCTTCGCATTTTTTAAGAAAATTCAAAACATTTTTTAACATAGTATGTTTACATTTAACTAAAGTATGTAGGTACCATTTTGTTCGATAACTTTTTGCCATCTTGTAGGTAGGGACATGATCCCATTGCTATAGAAATTTTGGGACTTCTGATCAAAATACCGCGACAAGTGGTTTTGGCAGTCCTCCCGTGATGTTAACCTGACACTGCCTAAAGAATTCTGAAGAGACCGAAACAGGTGGAAATCTGAAGGTGCGAGGTCAGGACTATACGGCGGATGCATTAACACCTCCCAGCCAAACTCTCTTAATTTTTGCTGAGTGGCTAAAGATGTGTGAGGTCTAGCGTTATCATGATGAAAAACCACACCCCTTCTGTTGATTAATTCCGGCCGCTTTCTCTCAACTTCTTGCTTTAATCTCATCAGTTGTTCGCAGTAGAGTTCAGAATCGATGGTCCTGCCTGGTGGTAACAGCTCATAATGAATAATGCCCTTCCAATCCCACCACACACACAGCATCACCTTGTTGCGAGTTAACCCGGGTTTTGCCACAGTCTGTGAAGCCTGACCGGCCTTTGACCACGACCTTTTTCGCACGTTCTTGTCGTACGTGATCCACTTTTCATCACCAGTTATCAGCTTCTTCAAAAATGGTTCGGTTTCATTACGTCGTAATAAAGAATCACAAATGAGTACACGGTTCATTAGGTTTCTTTCAGTGAGCTCGTGAGGTACCCAAATATCGAGCTTTTTTGTGTACCCAGTTTTTTTCAAATGCGCCAAAACTGTTTTGTGGTCAATTCCCAGTTCTTCAGCTACGTCGTAACTACTAATATGCCGATCTTGCTCCACTTTTTCAAAAATGGCATCCATTTTATCCGTAATAGGGCGACCAGAGCGACGTGCATCTTTGACATCAAAATTTCCGGATTGAAAACGCTTAAACCAAATTTGTGCTACTCTCACAGACACTGCACTAGGTCCATAAACATCGCAAATTTTTTTCGCGGCTTGCGTTGCATTTTTACCTTTTTTGTAGTAAAATTTTAAAATGTATCGAATTTCTTCATTAGATTCACTCATCTTGACAGTACGAAAAACAAATAAAAATCACACATTTTCCTAATTTGAATTTGGAATTATGTTCTTTAAAATTTAAACTTTCAATGATACCAAAACCAGCCAGATACACATAGTATAGCCAAAGAGATTTTATTACAAGTTCATACATACTATAATGCGAAAAGACTTTTTCCCCAACCTAATAATATGCTAAATAGAAGACGATACAAACTGTTTGGAGTAAACTCTAGGAGCCCCAGACAGAGTATTCTGATTTCTCAGTCGCGGGTCACCTACCTAAATCTAATTCAAATTCAAGTAACCAGTGCTACCTGTATTTTTAACAAGTTGCACGGTAGCCATTTTTAGGGTTCCGTACTTGAAAAGATAAAAATGGAACCCTTATAGGATCACTTTTTTTTTTGGGTACGAATTATCAAATAACTTCTCCGGCTCTGGGTGGAGCGGGAGGGCGTGTCAGACTCTAACTGACTAAAACCCACCCGTGTTCATTCAGTTGCCTGTACGTTGCCAGGGGACACGGTATCCCTTTTGGACATTCCCGCGACCCCGGCAGATATAGGATCACTCCGTTGTCCGTCCATCAGTCTGTCAAGAACCATTTTCTCAGGAACGCGTTGATGTATTTAGTTGAAATTAATATCAAATACGTAGACCTATGTTTTTTTGGAGTACTAAAAACATCAAGCTTCTAAGTCAAGGCAATAAAAAATACGGCCATTTATGTGACATGTTATGATATTCGCAAATAAATCAAAACCTACAGGGCACTTCTCGTTGACTTAGAATCATGAAATTTGGCAGGAAGCAAGGTCTCACAGCACTAGTAAAGGAAAAAGTCCGAAAATTGTTAATTTTAAGTTTTATTACATTTTTGTTTGCGATTGCAAACTTACATTTGCAGTTGGAGAATTGACCGTGACAAATATCGATGTATTGGAGAACATGTTCTCAACTACAAAGTTTGTTTTTGGGATAAATTCATCCCAACTACGGAACACTTCTTTGTGCGTGGTCCGACACGCACTTGGCCGGTTTTTAATTTTTAAATATCTTTATTTACCATAAGAAAAATTACAAAATCTACTTCACTTCCATTCATATATTCTTTAATCCACTTACTAGAACTAAACCAAAAAATCGTCTATTAGAACTGGTACTTACCCATCTCGCTAGGAATATTAACGTCGGTTTGGAATGGATAGTAAACTATTTGCTGGTTGATATGACTTCCAAAACGAAGGAAATCTTCGATGTATGCCACTGAAACAAAAAAAAACTTTAATTATAAAACCATTTTGTTAAGTGCCACACCCGTTTATCGAACCAATAACTTGTTTCAAGAGAAAAAGTGTAACATGTCAAAGCAGTAACAAATAGAATAGAATACAATAGAATAGAATTTCTTTATTTCGGACAATATCCATATAGTGTTAGTAACATACAAAAAATAACTTATTGCCTAGTGTTAGTAAAAATCAACCTCCGCACAAACTGCTTTACAATCGGAGAGCCGAAGCTCTCGGCTACAGTTTTCAGGATGCTGTTCCGACTGCCCCTCACTCTCCTCAGTAGTGACGCAGTTTTTTTGCGTATAATTGCATGGAAGCCGTCGGTGCGGGCTTGCGCAAACATTTCTGACGCGCTACAGTAACGAGGCAGCCTCAACAACATCCTGAAAGCATTGTTATATTGGACGCGCAGGACATCCAGCGATCTCTTAGCACAGTTGACCCATAGACTGCCCGTGTACAAACTTTGGCAATAAGCCTTGAAAAGTGTTACTTTTACTTGGTTTGTACACCGCGCAAATCTACGGGACAACATATTGCTCCGGACCGCTAAAGCCCTGCGTTCCCTCTCAATGTCTACATCGTCTCTGAGGTCAGCGGCAAGACAATGCCCTAGGTATTTAAAAGTTGACACCCTATTAATTGAAGACCCGTTCAGAAGCAACTCGGGTCCTTCTCCACGGCGTTTACCGCTGACCTCAAAGACCATGTATTCACATTTATTCACATTATACTTCAGTCCATGTGCGGCAGCGTAGGTCTCACACGTTTTTAGCATCTCTATGATTGCTTCCGCCGACGGACCCAGCAGCACCATGTCATCTGCATAGCTGATGTTGTTAATTCTAACCCCATCAACACTGCATCCGACACGCATGCTGCTGAGTGCGACTATCAGGTCATCCACGTAGAGGTTGAAGAGCCTGGGAGACGTCAGACCACCCTGTCTCACCCCGCACTCCAAATAGGAATAAAAATCCAAGTATACTCACAATCTTCCCCGCTGCCACTTTCAAAACGGGATTGATTCATGTGCGTTGCAAAGACCGTCTTATCGTGGATCTTGATCACCACATCTATGTGAACCTGAGGACAAAGAAAGACGTATGAATTACATGTTTATTTTCTTTTCTTTATTTTCTGTTGTTACCTACTTTGTGTAATTCCGAACTATCATTAAATTTGTATATCAGTGTTAACTTGAGAGCCCTGTCACCCATAACACAAGTCTAATCTTAGCTTGGGTGTCAGAGGTTTATAGCTCTGTATTAACCTACAGTTTATGTGACAAAATTTATCATGTTTAAATACCTAGTGTTATATTTTAAATTGTAACACTGGAAATAAAGTTTTTTTTTTTTTTTTTTTTTACATCCTTCGGATTTTTCTTTCTGCCAGAAGCGGCAAAAAAGCCAGTTGTGACGATGTAGACAAGTGGCAATCGCTTTCAATGCGTTTCATATTTCTTTTTTTGTCAACGGCTGTCAAGACGATTGACAAAAGCTCTCCATCATCGTCATCATCGTTCTGATAGAATGTCACTTTGTCTAAGCCCTCTGGTTATTGTATGTTACGCTGAGTACAACATATTAGATTAATTAGGCAGTATTTGGCTGAAACATACCTACTGAATTTAAAAAAGAAGATTACTTAACACGTTCAGTGCCGGGAGACCTCCTGGAGGGTTCATCTAGTCGCATATGGGATGCCAGGAGCCCTCGTGGAGGCCTAATTTTAAATGTAGGTTTTTCTTAGCGAATACAGCATTATAAACCGTTAAAATAAAATCTGATGTATATTTTAACAAGATTTATTATAGTTTAAAAAAAAACACGGTTTAAAGGCATGTGGAACAGGGTGGAGAGTTCACACATCCTCTATAGAAAAGGGAGGATCCCACGGCCAGACGAGTGTCGTGTCTGGTGGGCAACTGCCCGACGATTGATGTCGGATAGTCTTATATAATTATGTCGTTCGCGCGGTAAACTCTAATTGCGCGATGCAGGACTTGTGTGACGTCAGGTCTTTGATGCGTAGTTTGCATGTGGCGATATAGATGCCACCACAACGGTAACAAATATTAACACAAAATTTAAAAAGCTGGAAACTACATACAAGAGACAAAATCTACTGAAAACACAATTTTACAGTGTTTTATAACACGGTTTTAAATCTAATACCGTTGACCATCTGCGATGGTTAACTTTAGCGCAAACGTAATGCCAGCAACCCTCCCGGAGGGTTCACTTCCAATATGTATGGCGGCATGGCGTATGAGTTCTATGAAAATGAGTGGAGTCGAAAGTGTTAAGTACGGATCCCTGGCTTCTCCAATCGTTTTCTTTATCAGGGCAAGGGAAAGGCTCGAATTATGTGATTATGTTATAAAATAGCTTGATGTCTGAAGCACAGAACCAGTCGACACGGCAATGCTTATGGGGCCTTTGTCCACCAGTGGACCTCTTTCGGCTGAAGTGATGACGATGTAATAAAATTTATTAAGTACCTTTTCTGGCACCTTCACAGACCAGGCCTTCATCTTCTTCAGGACTTGAATCAAGTCTTCTACCTTCAGGTTCTTCTGGTTGAAGTGGTGGAACTTCTTGAACAGGCTGGTTGCTACTCCTTGCATTACTACGTAGATCTGAAATGTAAGATATATGTTAAAAAATACTAGTGTAGATCACTTAAATGTCTCACTGATGGTGGCGAGTGTGTTGGATCATTCGGTTCCCTACAAAATGGTTGAGCTGGATGGTGCTGATCCACGTGTCATGTTCGTTTGGGCGCCATCGGTTGAGACTGGTCATCTCTTATTTGCCAGGGCTTATTTTTAATCGTTTTTGTTTTTTTTTTTTATAGAATAGAAGCAACAAGAATAATGTACCCAGAATTTTATAATTTCTATATTTAAAAGAGTGTCCTTGGAGTTTCTTGCCCGTTCTTCTCCATAGAGATCTACGTTTTGGCATGGGCAACTAGCTTCAACTTTCTGACTAACTGACCGACTCTTTGACAGTTCAAAAGTGCCTGTAAATGGTTTAATTGAAATAAATGCTTTGAGTTTGAGTTTATGAAGGACTGAAACCATACTTTTTCTTCCAGATTGTCCACAATACCTGGACAGAATGATCTGGCTTCAAGGACTGTGCAACATAGGATATTCAGCTGAATCGTACACAAGAATCATACATACTGACTCGACGAGGGATAAACATGAGAGGCTCTGGGCAGCTCTAGCTGGTTGTCCGAAGACTGATTCAAATAACTGCTTTGAGTTTGAGTTCGAGGTAAAATCATAATATTATGGCTGACAAGACGCCTAGCAGATGCTGATATTGCGTGAGGATTCAAAATAGAAATAATCGCAGGGATTCAAAATAGCTTTTTTGGCGTTAACAACATTATAATTCAAAAATTTGTTAAGATTTAGTAGAAGTATAGATGGCATATATAAGTTTATTTTAACTATATTCTGCCATTCCATCAATTCTAATCCTAAGTTGCTCGATCCCAATGTGTCTTTTCACATAACTTACTTAATTTCTTGGAGGCAACAAGTCTTTTTATTTTTTTCTACAGTGTTCTTTAATATGGCTTTCTATTTCTTCGCCCAAGTTGCTAGTATTCTTGATAACTTCGGTTCTGAACATAGAAAAAACCGGCCACGTGCGTGTCGGACCACGCACAATGTAGGGTTCCGTAGTTGGGATGAATTTATCCCAAGAACAAACTTAACATTGTAGTTGAAAAACATGTTCTCCCATACATTGCAACTGCAAATGTAAGTTTGTACGCTTAATATTGAGACATTTACCATGTTATTTTAAGACCATAGACTTCTTAAAGGTGTTCCTGTAATCTATGAGTAATGAACCACTGTATTTTTTTCTAAATTTTAAGGCTCAGTAGTTTCGGAAATAAGGGGGGAATGGAAGAATGGGAATGGTCAATTTTCATCTATTTTCTTAAAGATGAAATTCGGCAGGCTTTATTTGCTTCAAATAAAGCCTGCGTGAACGAAAAAAAATATATATTCTTAAATATCTTTAACGTAAATAAATGAATTTTGAAAAAAAGTTTTGCAAACTGTACCGTGACATATCAAATGAAAGGGCTTATTGCAAGGATCAATTTTTTTTTAAATATATATCATTTATATTAAATTTATACGTAAATAAATTAATTTTGAATATGGAGGTCACTTTTGGGGGCAAGCAAGAAAATTTAGAAAAAAGTTTTGCAAACTGTACCGTGTGACACATCAAATGAAAGGACTTATTGCGAGGATGTAATTTTTTTAAAGTAAATTTAATATAAATCATTTATAATTTTTTTTTTTTAATATAGGATACTGTGACAGACGGACAGACAGACACACGAGTGATCCTATGAGGGTCTCGTTTTTTGCTTTTACGGTACGGAACCCTAGAAATACATACTAAGCACATTTTTGCTGTGGTTTCGTTGCATTTCACTTTTTCTGTTTCATTCGACATCATACTTACATCAGCTTTAAAAGGCCTCCTACCACCGGTGCACAGCCTAGCCCCAATAAAGTTAGGCAGAACACCTTCTGAGTCACCCACACTGAACACCTGGAGGGAAGCAGCACTGTCCTCTTCTTGGGCACTGATGATGTAGTTGTTAGTCGCCCAGTAGAGAGGGTCTGGGTTCGAGACCTGATTGACGACGAAGGGGACGTAAAAGGAGCTGGGAAAAAATTACTAATAATTAATTAATATATGTGTACTGCTTTACTTTTACAATGTTTGTAAATATTTGAGCACCATGTATCTACCACATAATGAATTTATCTGTCGCTGCTTCATTTTTAATTCTTTTTACCTATTGTGGTATAGTAATTTTATTCTAGGTGCATCGTCTTCACATATAATTATATAACTAATGTACCTATACAAAATATTGTAAAACATTTAAAAGAGTAACGATGGAGTTTGTTGCCCATTCTTCTCCATACGAAAACTACCTTTTGAATCAATTCCATTTTGTTTTGTAAATTTTGACGTTCAAAGGCGCCATATTACATGGCAATTTTCAACGTCAAAATGTACAAAAAAGAAAATGACTGACTGTACAACATTAAGTAGGTAAGTAAATTAATGAATAAATACTGAATTAAATATTTTCTTTCTATTTCTAAAAGTGTATTATATTATGTGTTCACAACATAAAAATAAATAATAGTTGCCAATAAGACGAGATAAGCCACAAATTAGTTTTCTCACAAGTCGTGAAACTGGGAGGTGTTTGTCCGTTTGATGTGTTTATAAATCCACTATCAACACAATTTTGTGCTCTTGGCTTGCACCTACAGCTGACTATATAAAATATTTAAATCAAATCAAATTTTAAGCAAATCTTGGGGTTCATTCGATTTGTCGAGTCTGTTCAAACCCAGCTGGGGTCGGTGCATTTCATTCATTCATTCATATAAATTTTTAGGGTTCAGTATCTGATGGGATGTAATAGCAGTCCTCTAGACCTAATTTCAGCCATGGTGACCCATCTCAGCGGAGACCAGCTGATATATAGATATCATAGAGCACAAGTGTGTTCGCAAACGCAGACGGGATGTATTATGTAGATTAACGTATTCAAGGACACCGAACGAGACATAATAGAAGATTTATTACTATAATGCCTATGGGCGTTTAGTGTCCCTCGAAGTGTTAATTTACCAGCGATATCTGTATGTCTGTTTGCATCATGTTTTAGTTCTACGTCTACCCACATATTGAATTGAATGATTAAGTCAGAGAAATTGGCTTTTAACTTAAACGCAGGTATTCAAATTCAAATCACAACTGTCATTCTTTGACAGTTATATGAAATGGCTATAAAAAAGTCACAAAGTGACGTACAAAAAAATTCTCAACCACATAACCCACTCATTTTTTTAAGTCAGTTAAAAAGTCGATGAACATTTTAAACAGAATTCTAATTTTCAATTTTAGACTCTGCTGTACATTGGCATGCCAATCTTGTGGAATTAAAATTTGTTACGGAACCCACAATTCAGAAAGACTATTACTTAGCTTATTTTAAATCCTACTCATATATGATAAATGTGAAAGTTTGTTTGTTACTCAATTACGCAATAACAACTGAACGGATTTGGATGAATTTTGGCACACAGATAGTTTATGACCTGGATTAACACATAGAATACTTTTTATCCAGGTAGAACATACCCATGGTATAATTTCCGGCCTCCACGTTGGCGAAACCGCGAGCTAAAGCTAGTTCATGAATAAAACTAAATAATATAAAAATACTTACGTTATTCTATATCCAGAAAAATACTTATTAGCTTCCAAATTTTTCATCGTCGCAAACCAGAATCGTTTCAGCTGGCTATTGTCACAGTTTCTTATATAATTATGTATGAACATGAAATCCGATTCTCGAACGTTCGACGATCCTAGGAACGTGTGGAGAGCTATGATTCTGAGCTGTATACTCTCTGTATCATTCGTTATTATTGGTAGTGTAGTTTCTAGTATCTGAAAGAGAAAATAATTATTCATTATTAAGAGCGTATATTTTGAAAGTGGGCAACGTCACAAATCGATGTCAAATATTTCGCTGTTTAGATTAATTTGGCAATATTACTGTATGGAAATATGAAATGTGGCTAACTAGCGAACTGGAATATTAATGATGAATTGCAATTATAAAACTGAATTTGATGTTATAACCGTTTTAGGTGTATAAAAGGCATTTTTGGAAACTTTCCTTGTTTTACATCTAAAACCTAAATATTCGCTGTAATTTCATAATGTATTGCAATAGTTAGTTAGCTACATTTCGTATTTCCATACAGTAATATTGCAAAATTAATGAAAACAGGTAAATATTTGACAGCTATTTGCGACGTTGCCAATTTTTAGGATAAGCGCTCTTAAATTCAATTTGAATTAGTCTAGCACCTATTACTGCTTCGTTAGTCACAAGCGCGACTGCTGAGCTGGTCCTGCGTTAAATTTCCAGGTCTTATATTCAGCCTATCATGTTCCACTGCTGCAATAGAGGCCTGAACTCTGTGAGAATGAGTGACCCGTTATGCACCACGCAGGCCCAGTTTGGGTTGGTGAACGTCACGTCTTAGATTTTTTGTTCTAGGACATGGACATTCCCAGGTCGCGGGCTAGGCTTTGTAATTAGGTTTTTCCATCGGTTCTCAGTAGCAGCCCGGAGTCTAGAATTGTGCCTCATTGCTGGCAATAGGCTCGCCCCCTATTACATAGGACTTAAACACAACTGATGTAACAAACACTCTCCTCTCAACAAATCCAAACTGGATCAGTGGATATGGATCAAAACAGTGGTAACCCAGTGGTAACGGCCCGGATTTACGAGTTGTTGGTCGTAGGTTTGAACCCAGGCAGGCACATAACTTTGAACAATTTCATCACCACTGCTTTTAAGACGGTGAAGGGAAACATCCTGAGAGAACAAAAAATCGAATGACATCTATCAAACCACTCTGTCCGCGTGGTAGATTACGGCCCACTCTCTCTCACAGAGACGAGGCCTATGTCCCAGCAGTGGGCACATTATAGGCTAATTATGCTATCTTAAATAAACATACCGTATAAGGATCCTCAGTCTTCGGACTACCAGCTAGAGCTGCCCAGAGCCTCTCATGTTTATCCCTCGTCGAGTCAGTATGTATGATTCTTGTGTACGATTCAGCTGAATATCCTATGTTGCACAGTCCTTGAAGCCAGATCATTCTGTCCAGGTATTGTGGACAATCTGGAAGAAATAGTATGGTTTCAGTCCTTCATAAACTCACAACTGCGCATGTATTTCAATTAAAACATTTACAGGCACTGACTTGAATTGTCAAGGAGTCAGTCAGTCAGAAATATAAGGCTAGTTGCCCATTCCAAAGCGTAGGTTCCTATGGAGAAGAACGGGCAAGAAACTCCACGGACACTCTTTTAAATCATAATATTGTTACAAAATATTGGTTACATCATTCATGTAAAACTTGCATGGCACGGTTGGCGCAGTGGTTAAGCAATTGACTGCTGTGCTGCGTGTCGCGGGTTCGATTCCCGCACGGAACAAATATTTGTATGACCTACAATTAGATGTTCCGGGTGTGGCTGTTTGTGTATGTGAGTTTAAATGTTTGTAAACGCACCCACGACACAGGAGAAATTCCTAGTGTGGGGCAACATATAAAAAAGGAAAAAAAAAAGAAAAAGAAAACTAGTTGCTACCCCATTGATATAATATATAAAAAAGCCCTATATCAATGTGTTTCCCGCTTGTTTGTTCGGATGCATTTCAATATCTCTTGTAGAGTACCTACATTGGGGTTTGACTATACCTAGAAATATTTAAAAAGTTAAGTATTTAAGACGAGTTTTTTCAGTTTAAAATCAAATAGCTTTAGGTTAATGAATAATGTTAGCGGGAAGCACAGAACCGGTCAGAGTGGCGGTGCTTGGGAGAGGCCTATGTCCAGCAGTGGACGTCTTTCGGTTGAAATGATGATGATGATGAAGAGGTTAAGGGCAATAAGTTCACCTCCTATTTCATGAGACTCGTAACATAACGGGCGAAATGTGGGTACAGTATATCCTGGCCTACCCCTTAGGGAAATGTAAGCGTGATATTATATTTATTCTGATTCTCACACTAACAGCCGAAAGTTAAAAAAAAAAGAAAGAAAATACGTTTATTCGGCACAAACAAAACGCACATTTAAATAAAATTAAAACACAAAATACACAAATACAAAAGCCTCGTATTTAGCCAACAAATAAACGCTATTTTATAAAATGATTCATCATCGGTTGATGTCAAGGCCACACACAAAGACAATATAGCGTAATTACTGTAACAACATTACATACTCTGTGGTTACGACATTGGCAAATGACAACAAAAACATAACAAAAACAAAATGCCGATTGCAGAGTAAACTACTTTTGTAATAAATAATAAGAAAAATTAAGCTGTGCGTCGCATCTGTGCAAGAACAGGTCATTGCTCAGAGAAATGCTGTGACTTCGGACGAACTTGCAGTCGATTCTATATTTATTTTATAACCAGCGTCAGTTCTCGTAAAATTTTGGGCCCCGACACATCCCATCGCCTCGCATCGCCCGCCCGTATTAATACTTCGTTTTCGCTCAACGTTCTTTTATTTATTTTATTTTATTATTTATGTACACACAGAAAAATAGATACAGATAAGACATAATCATAGTTATGAGTACAAAGGTACTGCTTATTTCTTAAGAAATTTCTTCCAGCAGACCTGCGATAGGAGAAATGAGAAAGAAATGTAGACAACAGTGTGTGAGAACAAGAAGAGAAAAATATAAATATGCGAAGTCTTAAACTAAAATATTGAAATAAACCTACACGTATAAAGTAATAAATGAATATATACTTAAATAAATACATAGAGCTTAAATATATAAACATACATACTATAGGTATATACACATTCACAGTTGAGAGGAAAGGTAATGCTCTTTTACTCGAAATTTGATCTCTTCTGTTTTCTTTCTGACTTTTATTCTTTTTGCTCGGCTCCTAAGGGTTGTAGCGTGATGTTAAATAGCCTATAACCTTCCTCAAGAATTGCGCCACCAGATGCAATAATATTTTTGCAAATCCGACAGGCAGTTCCAAAGATTAGCGCGTACAAACTGACTCGTCAGTTTTAGTATTGGTAGCATCTCTGACTTTTCGGATTCATGTGCGTATTGTAAAATTATCACTTGCTTCAAAAACGGTGAAGGAAAACATCGTGAGGAAACCGGCATGCCTGAGAGATATTTCTCGACGGCATGTGAAGCCAAATCAGAGGCCCATGGGCGGCTTTAAGACACCAGGTTAGTCACTAACCACGCGAAAATAAGAAGATTAGTACATCGATTTTTTCAAACTTCAAAATTCAAAAGTCATTTATTCAAACTAGGCTGAGAATCAGCACTTTTCGAACGTCAAAATTACATAAGACAGTCCCCCAAAACGCCCACTCTTCACCGCTTCCTAGTGCTTTAGCTGGGAAGAAGAAGTGGCGCAACAAACTCCCCAGCAGCACAGCTGTTTGTTCAGTTAGAAAAAAAATGATTCTATATAATAGTATGCAAAATGATATTTACACTACGCAACACAAAACATAATTTAAATTATAAAATTAATAGCCATATGACAGCTAGCACACGCCAATATACCAACCAAAAATATCGAGAACATACTCAAGCAGAAATAAAAATAAGTTAACGAAAACAATATCTAAATAAAAGCCTCCAGGCATAAAGGGCGTGCCCGCTTACATATAGCTGTAACTAGAAGTTATAATTGATAAACTAGGACCATCGAGGTAAATTAAAAAATTATCGAGGTCGCTAGCTAACCACATATTGCAATACAACTCATAAAATAAAACATTGTAATGAGTAGATTATGTCAACAAATTTGATGATAGTACAATAGTACTGTCTTTTAAATGATTTGATAATAGAAACGGAAGATAGACCGCGTGCCGAGCTTCTCAAAGTCATAAAAAACAAATACTTTTGAAGTTCTCAAGGAAGCCACAACATTTCAAAATAAAACAAACAACCTTGAACACATTATCGACGAATTTGTCCTTCCTCTAAACGAAAGCTGCTTCATAGAGGCAATTATTTTTGTAAACACAATGACAATCTTAGCGTTAATAACGTGTGTGACAGTTTTTACTGTCAGTTTTTGTGTACACAACAAATGAGAGGTTATGAATTGAATAATATTCGTATGGATGTGCGGTCATAACTAGAAAACTACCACTACAACTGTATTCATAAAAATAAATGATCATTATCAGATATTTTGGTTTCGACTTCACCATGAAATCTCATCTCAGTAATAACTGTAATACCCTAGTAGTGTGACCTTCGGACTGCCAAGTCATAGGTCTCGAGTTCGAACCTAAGGCAAGCACCTTTGACTTTTCGGATTCGGGTGCTTATTGGATTATTATCACTTGCTTCAAAAATGGTGAAGGAAAACAACTTGAGGAAGCCTGAGAGATATTTCTCGGCGACATGTGAAGCTAAATCAGAGGCCCATGGGCGGCATAAAAGTTCTGATACCAGGTTAGTCACTAAACAAAACAAAATATAAACTTTAAATATTTGTTTGGACGATGTGGTTGGTAAGTGACAAAGCCTTTTAAAAACTAAAAAAAAAAAAAAAAAAAATCCATCTAGGAATTTCGTTTACGTAAAAAAAATATCCACATCTTGTAAAGTATCAAAGTATTTCCCTAAAGCCTTCAGAATGTTGTTGGGGCTTCCACGATACTGCAGTGCATCAGGAATGTTTGCCGAAGCACATACTGATGGTTTCAATAGCATCCTACGAAAAGGATTGCCTCCATGATGCGCAGATTGCGTGGGAGTGTCAACGGCATTCTGAAGGTTGAAGTAATAAGCCGTGTTGCGCCATATTATGGCTCATTGTTAGTCAGGTGAGTGCAACAGATATAATTATGAATTAAAATGTTATATTAGATTTGTTACTAACAGAGCTTATAAGTAGTGTGTATTACTAACATCAGGCAGAATTCATTTCTAGTCCGTGCGAGCAGAGGTTTTAATAAACTGACTGGTGAACATGATTTGGACATTTTCAACACCAGTGTTTCTTGGCTTAAAAGTGTGTTGGTAAAAAGATTTTTTGCGGAAAAGTAATTGTTTCGTATGGTATTTGATTTTTGTTTGTTAGTTTAATTGATCATGCTTTATTTCTTAAGTTATTTATTTATTTTACTATTGTTATGTTGTAGCTATTTTGTAATTGCCTTTATTTTTGTTGTCTTTCTTTTATTTCAAATTGTTATCAGTGGAAAATTGTAAATGGCCTTCAAATTTATATAATTTAAGAATAATATTTGTACTAGCTCTAAGTTTCCCGAATAATATAAAATAAAATAAAAAAAATAAAAATCATATAGATCAAAGTCCGAATTAAAGTATTTTATTTATTTTAAATCTTTTGCAGTGACATATAACCCACACATGCACACAACCTACGAACTCAAGTACTTAAGACGTCGCCCGTCTGTGAGTTCAGAGACAGATCGAATTCAGCAATATGACACACATGTCATCCGCAGGCAGTCATTAACTGCGTACCGCGTCATTCGCGTCATTATACAACATGTAACTTAATTAACGCACATCCTGAAAATAGTTTGTTCAGAATCGTTTACTGAATCGATTTATATAATTTTTAATATAGGTAATTTTTTATCCCAAAAATAATTAAAACTACGGAAATTATTGTCATATTAACGCTGTACAGTCAAAACAAACTAAAATGGACCGTAAATCAAAGTAATAATAAGACTTTTAAAATCGCAGTTTTATTTGTATTCATACAAATTCCATCATTCAATACAAAATAAAGAAAAATAAACCTTATTCCAAAAATGTTAAGGTCTTTACAAATGCATTGTAAACTTAGCGATTTGACCGCACGCACACACTAACAGGAACTGGACAAAGGACACCGATAAACCACCTACTTACTTTCGTTCCCTTTCTCCTGCAAACTAAAAGCCCAGGATAGAGCGAGATAGCCACAATGTACCACCGCTTGCGCGGCTACGATGAAAGCTAACATAAATGTAAACATTAGTCACGCGCGGGCAATATTAGTGGAAAGAAGTTACATAGTGTTATCAAATATTCTTTCGCGTGCAATGTCTTTCCAATACACTAATGTTCAGTATACCGAAATGGTGAGGACTTTGGCAATGTGTGGTGATAATGTGGCTCTAGCTTGCAGAACGTTTAACCAAAGGTATGGTACAAGAGTGGCCCGCAGGACAATGTGAATATTTTGATTCAATCTTTTAAACACGCCGTCTCTGAATAATGTTGTCGTATCGCCTCTTATTTTCAGCAGTTCATTACCGATTGGCATTGTATCATATTCAATAAACGAAATTATTCAGAGTCGACAGTCCAAAGCCTGAAAAGTGTGATGGAAAGATGCAATCATAATGCTTACTAGACATAGATCGTAAATAAACAATTCTTTTCTCGGACGTCGTCGGTTAATGTTTCATATAATGATATTTTAATAAAATATCATTGGTTTCATAATATTTCGTCAACGTAAACAATCGTGTATTGTCGGCTTTTTCCGTAGTTTCGTTATGTTGTGTCGAGTCGAGCGGCCGCGCGATAACTGCTTGTGCGACTGTGTGCGTTGCGTGCGCGTGTGCGTTGCGTAGTATGACTAAAAAGTTCTCCAAGAATTGGTATAACTAATTTAGTAAATAACAATGCATATACATGTTAAATTAAAAATTCAGTGTATGTATTATGATTATAACATAATATTCTAATTGGGGTGTTTGAGGGTGTGCGTTAATTACGTTACATGTTGTATATTATCCTACCTTCTCTTATTATTGTTTATAAGCCGTGTTTTGATTATTTATAGTAACCTCATCATTAAATTCATTGTGTATATATTGAATGAACATTTAACGTCATCACACTATAGAACCTCTACCACATCCTACCAAAAGTTCTATAGCTTTATTTATTTTACATATTAAAATAGTAAATAAAATAAATAATAAAATTTTAAATATTAAAATATTTTAAATATTAAAATGTTTAGAAGTCCTAACATCTTTTAAAACATAAGATCATCACACTCACCACTATACATCCGAAAATATTTCACAACAATATTATCAAAATAATCCTGCTTGACTTGCGAGGTCTCCATAGTATTATGCAACAGCGTCGCGAAGCTCAGTATACCAGCATGTCTGATGTCATGGGGGAAATCCAACCCCAGTTTACTCAGAACCTCCAACTCCTCAAGTAAAGCCTGGTTCGGTGCTGCCACGTTGAATGGTAGCTTTCTGATCAGGGAGAGGAGTGCAGCGTCTTCTATTTTTTCCTGAAAAAGTAAATAGGAATACAAATTGGCGACGGGCGTGTCGGACGCGTAAACGAAGTGTTCCGTAGAGCCATAACTAAATCCGTTTTGAATAAACCCGGAGTAAATTCACAACTAGTATAACCTTCAGATTAAGGGGGATGCGCTAAGGTAGCCCGCGAAAATCAAATTTTCTTACGTTTTATGCAATTTGCAGGACAGTCTCAGGTTGTATGTTGATTAAAATATGATTCGCGACCGTAAAAAAATGGCTTTACAGAATGAGAATCAGCAGTTAGAATTGGACTCAAATGTCATGATTTCATGAAATAGTCATTCAACAAAGTAACATGAAATTAGTGAGTTTAATTGATGATTTTTATATGATTATAATTCTATGAATAAATATTTTATACGGCCGCGAATCATATTTAGATCAACATCCAACCTGATTCTGACCTGCAAATGGCAAAAAACGTAAGTAAATTTTAATTTTGCGGTCTACCCTGATGCTTTCGCTTTAACCATAAATTTCTCGAGATTTATTTCTGGCACAAATTTTCTAAACATTTTTTAGTAAGCGCCTCATAGTTTACCATTCATTTTATTTGCCTTGACACAAAGACCATAGTAACATGTCTTCTGTGAAAATTTTCCCTATTTAGATTGAAATGATACAGCCCAATAACATATACATAGACAGACAGACGAATAGAACGACAGACAAGCAGATGGTGTAGGCTTAATACCAAGATTCCTTTCTAGGGTCCCCGAAACGATTAATTGTAATAGTATTAAATTGAAAATCGCTTTAATTGCATTAGGTAGACGATCAATTTGCATATTAGTAGTATTAGCTCTCTTCAAAATGGTTGAGCTGAATGGTGCTGATCCATGCGTCATGTTCGTGGCCTGGCGCCGTCAGTTGGGACTGGTCATCTCTTAGCTGCCATGGCTTATTTTAATTTTTTG
This sequence comes from Xanthia icteritia, assembly GCA_949128155.2. Lineage (NCBI taxonomy): Eukaryota > Metazoa > Arthropoda > Insecta > Lepidoptera > Noctuidae > Xanthia > Xanthia icteritia. The sequence continues at coordinate 2,741,969 of OY855862.1, read as the reverse complement.
AATGCTTATTTCTTTTTTCTTGTTATTACGGACGCTTATACAAACGTGCACGTCTTTCTACATTGTTCTCACATGCATAATTTCAACATGAATGATGTAACCAATATTTTGTATCAAATGTTTGATTTAAAAGAGTATCCGTGGAGTTTCCTGCCCGTTCTTCTCCATAGGAACCTACGCTTTTGAATGAGGAACTAGCTTCATATTTCTGACTGACCGACTTCTTGACAATTCAAAAGTGCCTGTAAATGGTTTAATTGAAATAAATGCTTTGAGTTTGAATTTATTAAATGAAATGAAATGAAATGAAATTGTTTATTCTGTAAATAGGATATTGGAATCACTTTTACACGTCATCTTAAAAAAATAATTAAAAATTAGCTAGATGAGTTCGGCGTTTCCTATCTGACTACTCTGAGAAGAAAGGCCGAAACAAACTCAGAGGTCACAGTCTCTTTAAAAGTCCAGACATAATCTTGGTCAGGCCATATGAGGACCATGTAGATTTGTGTCTGAAATGGTCTTTTGAGAAAAGAACCACACAGATTTGAGTGGTCCTGTCCTGTCAGTGCAAGCATTTGTCAGTAATCGTGGAGCTCAACCCAGAACTTAAGGAGCTCAACTCGACGAACAATACCAAAGAAAGGACATTTGGGTAGGCCTCATAAACTACTCAAACTGCCAGACCCTCATTAAAACTAAATAAGAAAGAAAAAATAATAATTATTAAAAAATCCACATAGTCCTCACATTCACAAAAAAAAAAAAAAAAAAAAAAAAAACAAATAACAAATACTTTACAAAGTAATAATGTTAAATTTTACATTAATGTGTATCAATGACATAAATATTGACAATTGGAATTCATCGTTTCGAGGACTCTATGGATAGGTACGGAACACTAAAAACCAATCAATCTGCCTAGCCTTTTCACAAGTATATGCTCTGCTTCCACTCTAACCGAATGCAGCTGAATACGAGTATTTTACATGGAGCGACTGCCTATCTGACCTCCACAACCCAGTAACTGGGTAATACGATACCCCTTGGTAATACTGGTTGTCAGACTTTCAGGCTTCTGACGACCCGTAACGACTGTCAAAGATCCATGAATCACAGCCGGGACCAACGACTGAACGTGCTTTCTGAGGCACGAAGGAGTCTTGGTATGTAAAGATGGTCAACCCCGGCAAGCATAGCTTAACTTGATGGATCAACCCGTGCGGCGGTTATTACTTAGCCACGAGCTCCTCACACCAAGCACCGAAACACAAAACCAAAATCCAGTTTTTAAAAGTCTATTCAAATTAATTTCCTGAACAATATTTCGCTCAAATTCAAAATCAAATAGGTAGAAGTTTAACAAGCTCTTGTTAAAAGGTCAAATACAAATTAAGTAAACTAAATTTGATTCTAAATTAAATAAATGTTTGGTTATAGGATACCTACTCTAAAATATTAAACCAATTAAGAATTCAATAAGCAAACCAAATCCCAAACTTGATTACTTTACATAGTTCATTTGTGCGACTGTTATTACTAATCAGTAATTGTCCGTGGATAGGTGACCATCTTTACAAAGCGAGACCCTTCCGTACCTCAGAAAACACCTTAAGCCGCTGGCCCCGGCTGTCTTTCATGGATTTTTGACAGTCGTTACGGGTCGTCAGAGGCCCGAAAGCCTGAATAACAGTCTTACCAAGGGGTATCGTATCGATGTTTTTCTTAAAGAACTCGAATCTTCTTTATCCAGGTTTTTTCTTACCTTGTTGAAGTGTTTGTTAAAACTAACTTAGAAAAATAAATACCATTCAACATTACGACAAGGAACTAACAAGCAATCAATAAAAATATTAGCCATACATCACAAAATAGGTCTTATTGAACAAACAAACTTCTACCCCCTATTGCAGGTTGTAGCAGCAACCACAACGCCACATGCAAATTACGCATCACACTGACGTCACGCAAAAAATCCTGCATCGCGCAAGCAGAGTTTACTGCTCGACGAGTATATATATACAACTTCCCAACATCAATCGCCGGGTAGTTGCCTACCAAACACAAAACCCGTCTGTTCAGAGGATCCTCCCTTTTTCTATGGAGAATGAGTGAACTTTACGCCTCTAAGTTTATCAAACACTCATTTTCATAAATTAAATTTAACAATGAATACCAACCTTCTCCTCTAATACCAAATATTTGATGAACCTGACGCAGGCGTCACTCCTGGCGTGAGGCAGTACCTCTATGAAGATATTCCTGGCTGTCTCCAACTCATAACTGGTACCCAAGACCAGGTCATCGAACAGCCTTATCAGGGTTTCATGGTTTAGTCTTGATATGGTGCTAAAAGAGAAAGAGAATAATGTATATGCTGGCATGAGAGATGCTAAAGATCATGCTAAATGCAATGGTAATATCTTGAAGTGGACGGCTATAAGCCTATGATTAATTTGAGAGTTTCTAAGTACGCTAACGTCTTTATCATCATATAAGCTATCTGATACTGTGGCGGCATCTACAACGCCACACGCGAACAACGCATCAAAGACCTGACGTCACACAAATTCCTGCATCGCGCAAGCAGAGTTTGTAAAGTGACGAGTATATATGTATACAACGGCACGTCATCAATCGTCGGACAGTAGGCTACCAGACACGACACCCGTCTGGTTGGAGGATCCATCCTTTTCTATCGAGGGTGAGTGAACTTTGTACCATGTTCCTCATATCTCTGCACTATAGTCTTTGTCAATTTCGTAAATATAGTATTCACTAGTGCTAGTGGCGACGAAATGAAATGAAATTGTTTATTCTGTAAATAGGATATTGCAATCACTTTTACACGTCATATTAAAAAAATATTTAAAAAAAAAAAGAAGAAAATGCTAGATGAGTTCGGCGTTTCCTATCTGACTACTCTGAGAAGAAAGACCGAAACAAACTCAGAGGTCACAGTCTCTTTTAAAGTCCAGACATAATCTTGGTCAGGCCATATGAGGACCATGTAGATTAGTGTCTGAAATGGTCTTTTGAGGAAAGAACCACACAGATTTGAGTGGACCTGTCCAGTCAGTGCAAGCATTTGTCAGTAATCGTAGAGCTCAACTCAGAACTTAAGGAGCTCAACTCGACGAACAATACCAAAGAAAGGACATTTGGGTAGGTCGCATAAAGTACTCAAACTGCCAGACCATCATTTAAACTAACTGAGAAAGAAAAAATTAAAGAAAGAGGAAAAACAATAAAAATAAAATATCCACATAGTCCTCACATTCACAATAATTAATTAGTAATTAATTAGTGTGACGTGGCGTTTGAATTTATTACCGGTCGTGTGAAGTGGTTGGTTGTATTGAGTTTCTTTCTTAGGAAATTCATAACAGCCTCCGACCACAATATAAATATGGACTATTACAAATATTACCTAAGCTCCATTTAAAAAAAATCACGGTGACCTCTCGTGTCGACACGGCACCAGCTAGTGCCAGCATCGCGATAATCGCTTGGGGTCATCGTCAATGAGCGCGTCCGCATAAGTGTGCCGTTTTGAACGTTTACTACGTAGTTTCAGTACTGTCCATATTTATACTGTGCCCGGAGTCTGGTTAATGGCAATAGCTTTCCCTTTAATGTGGATATTACACCTCTGTGTACCTCGTCAGGAATATCACCAGGCGTGACATTATTTCATACTGTGTATAACTTACTTCAAAAGATCAATAAAATCCAGGCTGTGTATAAGTGAAGCATTTCTCACTATGTTGTCAGCGTCAATTCCTTTTCTTGCAATTTTCAGAAGTATCTGAAAATAAACAATTATTTATTAGCTAACCCAACAGACGTTATCCTGTCCAAAGGTCTCGAGTTCTTATAAAGATCCCAAAGAAAAAAGCACTTTCAGTTTTTCCCGAAATTTCAATTTGTTCTTTTCGAAGTGAACATTTTAAAAAAAGATGGCTGTTCGCAAATGATGCACGTACCGACGAACAGCATTTAATTTTTATTACAGACGCATCTGTGGCGGCGTTTCCTTTGCCACATGCGAAATACGTATCAAAAACGTGTCACAAAATCCTGCATCGCGCAAACAGAGTTTACCGCGCGATCAGTATATATATAACTTTCCGACATCTATTGTCTGGCAGTTGCCCACCAAACACGATACTCGTCTGGTCGAAGGATCCTCCCTTTTCTATGGGGGATGAGTGAACTTACTGATGTGTTATCTAATAAAACGGAAACGATGAGTTTCCGTTCTATTAGATAACAACCAACCGAAAATTGTATGGCTATTTTCGGTTTTTACGTGAAATAAGAATTTACCTATTTTCAAAATCATAACACCTTTCGTAAGGTACAGTAGTTTCCATTTTAACCGACATTCATGTTTTAAGATTACCCCTCTTATAACGGAGCTAAATGAAGCCCTTTACCATGACCTGATTGAAAAACGAGGTCGCGAGGTGAATCCACAAGTTAATCGTATTTTTAGAGTTCCGTACTTCAAAAGAAAAAAAACGGAACCCTTACAGAATCACTTCGTTGTCCGTCTGTCTGTCTGTCAAGACCCATTTTCTCAGGAACGCATGGAGGTAGCAAGTTGAAATTAATATCAAATACGTAGGTCTACGGTCCCTTGAAGCTCTAAAAAAATCAAGCTTCTAAGTTAACGCAATAAAAACATTCGGCCATTTATGCGACATATTTTGGTACTCGCAAATCGACCGACCCGTTGACAATCATTAAATTTGGCAAGAAGCAAGGTCTCACAGTACAAGTAAAAAAAAGAGCCCAAAAATCGTTAATTTGTGGTTTTATGACAAATTTTTTTTTTTTTGGGATTGTAAATTTACATTTGCAGTCGGAGAATTGACCGTGACGTATATCGATGTATGGGAAGATATGTTTTTCAAGTACAATGTTAAGTTTGTTTTTGGGAAAAACAAATTAGAGGGAGGAAAACGAATTAGAAAAGGGAGGATCCTCCGACCAGACGGGTGTCGTGTCTGGCGGGCAACTGCCCGACGATTGTTGTCGGGGAAATTATATAAATGCTGTTCCCGCGGTAAACTCTAATTGCGCGATGCACGATTTCTGTGTCGGGTCTTTGATGTGCAGTTCACATGTGGCGATGTAGATGTCACCACAAATTCATCCCAACTACGGAACCCTTCATTGTGCGAGGTCTGACGCGCACTTGGCCTGTTTTTTTTAAGAGATTTATTTCGTATTATTTTAAATGCTGTTCGCTATTAAACACCACATTCCCAAAACATTACATTATCTTGTGCCTAAACGGACCCTGGCACTCGCCGGTCGCTGCCACGGCACCGCTCGCTTCGCTCGCTCTCTCACAACGCATGGGGCGTTGTGTGGTCACAATTCTAACCTAACCTACCTTTCAGCCATTTTCATTTGCTAATTATTTTTCGTTAATTCAGTCATTGAATTGCCTTTGATATAATTATCTAACACAAATAGGATCAATCAATACAAAGGACGGCGAAATAACCTCAAAAATCAAACTAAATAACAAGTGACAGTGACAATGACAATGCTATGCTTACGGCACTTTAACCGGGCCGAGGCAGCGCCACTATTACGCCGCGTAATAGCGTCACTCTACGCACTTCCAATATAATTTTACATATACAGGCTCGCGAGTAAGTACCAGTGTGACTTTTTCTATTCATTTATGTAGATACTTTCTAAATTTATGCAACGTGTTCCTTTTAATGTCCCATAACTATACATAAAAATAATACAAAAAATACAAGTCCAAGTATTCCAAAAATACATAGTTTCGAAGATAACATAACACTATCATATGGCATGACCAAGATTATGTCCTGACTTTAAAAGAGACTGTGACCTCTGAGTTTGTTTCGGTCTTTTTCTCAGAGTAGTCAGATAGGAAACGCCGAACACATCTAGCATTTTTTTACATTTTTTTTAATATGTCGTGTAAAAGTGATTGCAATATCCTATTTACAGAATAAACATTTTCATTTCATTTCACTAGCTAGACTCTCGATGTGTGCATCTTAGGTTCATTGATAAGTACGAGTAAATCATTTTCATTCAAACCAATCATTTATATTAATTTAAGCTAAGAAAATGCGACGTTGTCATATTTCACGTAAGGGTACACAAATAATCGTGACTTTGTCGAATTATTTTGTAAGAAACACAGTTAACAAAAATTATTCATATGCCAGTTGATTCTTTGACATAGTCTCATTAATACATGGGATATCAAAGGGAACACGCTTTATAACGGCCGAACCCAATAGTATATTGTCAGTAAAAGACAGATCGCTATTGACGCTAGACAGTGTGATTATATCTGTCATTGTGTCACATTCCATAGGATTTCTAGTCTATGAAAGATTATTGGGACGATAAAACCATAGATGGATAGGTTTTTAAAGTATAGTCTTAAAGTCAAAGAGTCTTAAGCCATGGCTACTGTCTTTGAACTATCATATGACGAAACAGAGAAAGTTATCATAAATCTATTTCGACACATTAAAACACACACAAACACACACATATACAATCACTCACACACACACACACGTTCATTCACACTAAGACACAAACATACATACAAACACTCACAAACTCAATACAGGCTTCTTCTATCCGCTTTTTGTTGTTACCATATTGTTATTATTTTTGTTAATGTTTTTGCAAAAGATTCTGTAATATCTCCTACTGGGCGAGGGCACTGGCTCTTGTAACACAGGTCTACCACCTAGCACAGGAGTCAGGGACTTCACACTTTTTTGTAACCACTCTCTTGAATAATAAAGGTTTTATTATACAAGAGAATGGTTATTGATTTTATTTATTTTCTATCTTCAGTATGCTAAGGCTGCCTGTCCACAGGAGCGGAGCGAGGTAGCGGGGCGGAGAAATGTGCCAATATTAACCAATAGAATCTAAACTCCGCTTCAGAACTCCGTTCCTATTGGTTACTATTGGCACATTTCTTCGCTCCGCTGCCTCGCTCCACTGCTGTGGACAGGCAGCCTAAAACTGGTGATAGATAGGTTATTGGCAATCATTGGGTTTGGCCGTTAGTCTGATTTCGCCCATCCGTCTTGAGCAAGCGTGGTAAGTCACCACTAGAACAAATTAATTCATTAGAATCTTCAAAAAATATCTTACCTCATAAGTGGCATTCTTCAAAAATGCTTGCGAGAAATTCCTTATACCATTGGAAGGGTCTCTAAAGTCACCGGCCACGTACTGTATGGTCGTCTGAAGGAGGTTTATCTTCTCTACGCCCTTGGCTGGGACGTCGTGATCATATGCAAGGGATAGGCTGAAAAGAAAAGAAAATAAATGAATATGGTGAAGATAGGTGAAGTAAGAATGACGGAATGGACTGGAAAAAGAAATGTTGGTCGTCTGGCGGCGAGGTGGGCAGACAACATTGTTGCCATCAATCAATCTGTGTAGCCTTTTCCCAAATATGTTGGGGTCGGATTCCAGTCTAACCGCATGCAGCTGAATACCAGTATTTTAGATGGAGCGACTGCCAATCTGACCTCCACACCCAGTTACTAGGTAACAGAATACCCCTTGGCGAGGCTGGTTATCAGTCTTTTGGGCTTCTGACTACGTACGTAACGACTGTCAAAGATCCACGAATGACAGCCGGGGCCAACGGCTTAACGTGCTTTTCGAGGCACGGAAAAATCTCGGTATGTAAAGATGGTCACCCATCTACGGACCAAGGCAAGCGTAGCTTAACCTGATGGATCGACCCGTGCGGCTGTTATTACTTAGACACGAGCTCCTCGCCCCCTATTACATGGGACTTAAACATAACTGGCGAAATGTGGGTATACTTTAGGTACAGCTCTGCTGTTATGCTATGTTTACTTACTCTGTATTTACAGCTAAGATGTGATCATGTGTTTTATACTGATAGCTTCCTCTCAACTCTATGGAGCTCAGTCCTTTGTAGTCGTCAACTTCATATGTTCTCTCTGCAGAAGACACTGAATCTATCTGGAATACAAAACCATATTTTGAAAGAAACTCAAAGCAATTTTTATTCCAATTAAACCATTTACAGGCACTTTTGAATTCTCAAGAAGTCGCTCAGTCATAAATATGAAGCTAGTTGCCCATTTCAAAGCGTAGTAGGTACCTATGGAGAAGAACGGGCATGAAACTTCACGGACACTCTTTTAAATAAAAACATTGGTTACATTATTCATGTTGAAATTATGCATGTGAGAGCAATGTAGAAGGACGTGCACGTTAGAAGCGACCGTAATAAAAAGATAAAACAAAGAACAATTCAAAAATTAAAATAAGTCATGGCAGCTGAGATGACCAGTCCCAACTGACGGCGCCGGTTCGCGAACATGACGCATGGATCAGCACCATTCAGCTCAACCATTTTGAAGGGAGCTAAATGAATCGACACACGCGCCAAGACATCTGAGTGAGCGTGACATACTCACCGCCGCCAGGGCACATTCAAGAAAATTAGACCAACCCCTTTCTTACAGCTTGATCTTAGGGTTTTAGGAGTTTATTTATAAACGTTGCTTAAAGTTTTAAGTGACGTTCAAACGTCATAAATGTATGATTAAACAGTCGCTAATCATTACTTAACTTTAAGCAACATTTGTAAATAAACCGCTTTATTTGTAAATGCTATTTATAAGCTGTTTGATTGGTTAACAAATATAATAAGAACCAATCTTACCAGTCGACGAAATTTTTCATAAAGCAAATGTTAGTCAGAATGAGTTTATATAATAGTTTATAATTTTACTTTATAAGTCAATTTATTTTAATTTATTGTTGACATAATCTACTCATTACAATGTTTTTTTTTATGAGTTGTATTGCAATAAGTATGTGGTTAGCTAGCGACCTCGTCAATTTTTTATTTTACCTCGATGGTCCTAGTTTATCAATTATAACTTCTAGTTACAGCTACATGGAAGCGGGCACGCCCTTTATGCCTGGAGGCTTTTATTTAAATATTGTTTTCGTTTAGTATTTTTTATTTCTGCCTGAGTATATAGTTCTCGATGTTTTTAGTTCATTGTCATATGGCTATTAATTTTATAATTTAAATTATGTTTTGTGTTGCGTAAGTAAATAGTAGTAAGTAGTAAATCATTTTGCATACTACGAGTATTATATAGAATCATTTTTTTCTAACTGAACAGACAGCTGTGCTGCTGGGGAGTTTGTTGCGCCACTTCTTCTTCCCAGCTAAAGCACTAGGAAGTGGTGAAGGGTGGGCGTTTTGGGGGACTGTCTTATGTAATTTTGACGTTCGAAAAGTGCTGATTCTCAGCCTAGTTTCAATAAATGACTTTTGAATTTTGAATTTTTTGAAATCTTTGCTTTTTGGGGAAAAATTTTCCCTAAACTAGGTTTTAGTTTATTCCTAGGATCCGCTTAAGTATCCCTTAGAAGTTAGAACATAGCGATTTTTTGCGCATTGAGAGTGTTATTCTGCGGGCACTAAATTAGCGGCGGCCGAGCAATGGCGACAGCGGAGCGGCGGCGCGGGGCGGCGTGCGGCCACGTACACACGACTACTCATCAAGCTACACATTTTCAGTATAAGCTGATCATTGAACGGAGATCCTATACAATGCGAGATCAACATAAACTGGAAATGTATAGCTTGATGTGTAGCCGTGTTTTGACAAAAGCATCGCATTCTGAATTGACGCGCACGAAAGGGCGAGAGCGGCGCGGGGCGATCGAGCGATGCACGGGCGGTGGCGGAGCGGTGGTGACAGGAACAAACTTGTTTGATTTCGCCCCTCGATGGCCGCTCGTTCCAGTATAGTGTTGCATTTTTTTACCGCCAGTTTAGTGACCACACCTAGGCCGCTGCCGGACCGCCACGTCCCGCGCCGCTCCGCCGTCAACACCGCTCGGCCGCCGCTAATTTCGTGCCCGCAGACTAAGAGAAATCGACTGCTTTCCCTTATTCGTGCCAATTATTCAAAAGATCAGGATCAGAACTTCAGGATCCCTGAGGGTCAATATTGTGTGCCGTGTCGTTTGGCAAGGAATTGATTAGTCTGTCGCGAATTAAAATAAATAAAATCGGCCAAGTGCGTGATCGGACGTGAATCGGACCACTCACAATGAAGAGTTCCGTAGATGGGTTGAATAATTTATCCCAAGAACAAACTAAACATTGTAGTTGAAAAACATGTGTGTATGAGAGAACATGTTTTTTCAACTGAAAGTGTAAGTTGGTCGATTATTACCCGTTAACTTGTAGAGCCTACTTAGCTGTGGTTCTTTTAATTTCGTTATAATATACTACTTCTGTGAATTTTTCCACATATATATCCAGAACCAACAATTTAGCTGGCAGGGGGGGGAGCACAGGGAGTCAGGGATAATTTACCACTTTGTTGGCATGATTAATATGTATACCCATGCCAAATAACAGCTTTTTATTACCAAGTCTCATACCTAAGCCGAGGACAGACGGACAGACAGACAGACGGTCATGACGAAACTATAAGGGTTCCTTGTTGACTACGGAACCCTAAAAAAGTAAGTAAGGAGTCAAATGAATAAATTACCGATTAAAGCAACAGACTAAAACGTGCTATGTAAGACTAAAATAACCAGATACTCACCACAGCTCTCCCAGAGTAAGCTGAGGACCAGGGCACAGAAGCCCAGCTGTTCCGACTCCTGGCAGTCGGCACCTTGAGGCTGGTGTACTTCTTGATGAGGTTGCCTTTCGATAGGTAGATCATCGCGCATATGTCGTCCAGGCATGGCTGGAAAACACAATTGTCGGACATTGTAGCATTGTAAATCTATTATCATTACTTGATTTATTCTAGGGCTAGCAATGGGGCTTCTTCTTTTCAAGTCGATGGTAAAACTGTATTTGTTACACGAGTTGGGCCCAGTAGGTGGCCACGCCAATCGCGGCATCAGTACCATTTTTTAGATTCTCAGAAGTGCAGTCGTGTGGACATTTTGGGCACTCCAACATGCAGGACATGTTTTGTTCAGGAGCTAGGCTTAGTGGACTGTAGATTTGTTGAAAATCATTATTCTGTAAAGTACTTGGTAATTCTTGAAAGACCTACACTGTCCTCCCGTACCTAATAACAGTGTTATTTGAAAATATTGTAAAAGCCAATTATTTTTAAAAGAGTAACCGTGGAGTTTCTTGCTGGCTCTTCTCCATAAGAAACGACCAATTGGAACCGTGCACCTAGCTTCTGACGTTTCATATGTGCCCATGTAGGTTTATGGGAAATAAAATATTTTGAATTTGAATTCGAATTTGGACACCGCATTTGAACTGGGCATTAGTAGTGGGTTGAAGTGGGGAATAGATGCCAGTAAAATTACAGGCATACGGCCTTTAAAATTTGCCGCTGAAAGACGGGCGCAATGCAAAGACGCAAAACTGGCTAAGCTTCCGAGCTAGTGCAGCCAGTTTCACGCTGTTATTGGTAGAGCCTTTTAGTTTTCGCAATTTAAATACAAAGGTTGCATTCTGGGCTGTCTGCTGGAATTTAAATCGTCAGCCATTTTATGATTATACACCAATAGCTATCTATCTAAATAAAAATGTTTCGCTAAATGTGTTGCTAAGCGCAATACTCGAGAACTACAGCCGTTCCAATTTAACATCAATATTTTTTTAAATATTCCTTGAAGTTCGAGAAAATTTGGAAAAATTGTCAGGAAAAACTCCTCACTACATACATACCTATCTACATAGGTATGTAGGTAGGTATGTATGTAGGTAGGTAGGTAGGGTAGTTAGGTAGTTAGGTAAGGTAGATAGGTAGGTAGTTAGGTAGGTGTCGGTAGGGTTAGTAGGTAGGTATGTAGGTAGGTAGGTAGATAGTTAGTTAGGTGTCGGTAGGGTTGGTAGGTAGGTAGGCCATGTAGGTAGGTGTAAGTAGGGTAGGTAGGTAGGTAGGTGCGCTGTAGATAAGTACTTAGTCCTACCGTGCGAAGCCGGGGCGGGCAGCTATTAGTAAATAATAATGGTGATGGATTAAAATGTTATTCTACGGTTTCTGTTCGTACAGTATCTGATGAGGACGACTTTTCGGAATGTTTTATTTCATACCAGTCCTACATTCCAATCGGAATTAAGTAAGGAAACATATTTTCCTAAGAATCGTACTGACCTCATTTACAGAATAAGTGCCCGTGTTCTTGGTCAGTTGAAAGTTGATAGATATCCCTCGCTTTAGGTTCACAGACCAGGCTGGCTCCTGATGGCCCACGTATATTGATTTTATGTAGCCATTTTCCTGAAAAAATACATGTTATTGGTTAACCAGAAAGTTCATAAAAACCAGCCAAGTGCGTGTCGGACCACGCACAAAAGGGTTCCGTAGTTGGGATGAATTTATCTCAAGAACAAACTTAAAGTTCTGGTTAAAAAACATGTTCTCCGATACATTCCAACTGCAAAAGTAAGTTGGTCGATTATTACTCGTTAACTTGTAGAGCCTACTTAGCTGTGATAGTAGTCATGTTCGTGAACGGGCGCCGTCAGTAGGGACTGGTCATTTCTTAGCTGCCACGGCGATTTTAATTTAATTTCATGTTTGAATTCGTTTATATTTTTATTTCTAACGGACGCTTTTAATGTTTTGCATCGTTCTCACATGTATAACTTCAACTTGAATAATGTAACCAATATTATGTAACCATTTTTTTTTATTTAAAAGAGTGTCCGTGGAGTTTCTTGCCCGTTCTTCTCCATAGGTACCTACTACGCTTTGGAATGGGCGACTAGCTTCATATTTCTGACTGACCGACCCCGACAATTCAAAAATGCCTGTAATTGGTTTATTTGAAATAAATGCTTTGAGTTTGAATAGTTTTCCTTTTAATTTGATAGAAATATAAAAGTTTTGTTATTTTAAAATAAAATATTGACAAAAAAATCCTTGTGGCCTGCGTCTTATTAATGGGCCTAAACACGTAGCAGACGGCCCCGAGGATCCGCCATTTTCGTATGTTCAACCGTCTGCCTAACAGTATGTATATACTACTACCGTGAATTTTTACACATACCTATCCAAAAACAACCATTTAGCTGTCAGGGGGGGGCACACTTGACTCTAACAAAAACGAGGGTGAGGGTGAGAGGTCCAGCAAACAATAACAGACAGACACATCAGTGATAGCCTAGTGGTGTCACCGTCAGACTGCCAAGTCATAGGTCTCGAGTTCGAACCCAAGGCACGCACCTTCGACTTTTTGGATTCATGTGCGTATTGTTTCACCACTGGCGTAATAAACGGTGAAGGAAAACATCATGAGGAAACCTGCCTGAGAGATATTTCTCGTCGGCATGTGAAGCCAAGTCAGAGGTCCATGGGCGGCATAAAAACTCTGACATCAGGTCAGTCACTAAACACACGAAAAAGAAAGAAGTACCAGACTGGTACTCGTTTTAATTAAAGCAGATGAATACACAAAATGCAGTCTCCATAAGGGATGAGTCATAAGCAGTGATCGGAGTAGGTAGATTGATTTTGGTACTTCTATCATAAATGCACACAGAAAGAATAACATGGATAAGCCATTTTTCCGGAAAGCAATTCCGGTATTACCGGATTCAATTAAATATTGTTAATGTTGGTAGTGATATTATTACTACTCAATTCAAAGTTGGTGATGGTATGTTCAACAGCTTAGGCAAACAAACACAATACTAAAAAATATTCTTATAGTACATCCAAACGTGCTTTAAACTCCTTGTAACAAGTAAAATATTACTTACCAAAGCTTGGAATCATGACTGTGTGCCGTTAAAAAAATTATGAAGAATATAATATTGCTCATTTGAATACAATTCCTATCTAAGTTCCGGTTTTTTTCTTAATAATTAACCAATTCCGGAGGAATGTCCATATTAATATATACGTTTCGGATCAATGACCCCAATTCAATCTACCTACTCCGATCACTGGTCATAAGTCTTAGCTAGCGTACTTACAACATTTTCATTGACTAATCTATATAGCGTGGCATGAAGATAAGGTATTAAAAATAGATACCTGATACTCCAATTCCCAAGGATCTTGCAAGACTTTACTATCAGAAGTCTCCAGATCACGCACTGAACCGTAGTTTGTGCAACAGACTGTTTTCTGAAAATAAAAAAATACATTTTATATTCCTTAAACGTTTCGACTGGTTTACCTGCAAAGTAAAGCAGCCCTCGCCGCGGTCGTTCTATGGATTTGTGACACAAACTGATTCTTTTGTCGGCCTCGGTCTTATACAAAATATCCATGACAATCCAGGATAGCATTAGCAGTAATAAGGTCGACATAGTCCGAAGAATTACCAAACTAAAGTGGCAGTAGGCTTTGCTCGCAGAACAGATGGCCGATTGTGCCGAAATGTTCTGGAGTGGCGACTGCGTACCAGAAGACGTAGCGTTGGAAGGCCTCCCACAAGATGGACACACCTTAACGTAAACACTCGCCATAAAAAGAGGTTATGCGCTCCATCCTCAAGAATTTGCCCAACATGTTTAAAACTGAAAAATCAGTAATAATAAATAAATAAAATTCTTTATTTCAAAAAAGTGCCTACATGTTACAGACATTTACAACATACAGAAGAAGTGTCTTAAACATAGGTCCCCTGGCTTCCAGACTAGTTTTATACCTGTGACTTGGGAGTCAGTGTTCCCCCATTATAAAAGTCGTTACGTATGTCGTTGGTTATTAAAGAAAATGTGTTGTGAAAAAGAAACAAAAGCCCTTATTTTTTACAATTTACAAAAGTGACAATCATTAAATGAGCGGGGAGTTGTGTTGTGAGAGTGTGTAAGTGTGTATATGTTTGAGGAGCGTGTGTGAGTGTGTGTGTTTGAGGAGTGTCAAGTAATAATATCCCAAAAACGCTAAAACCTAACCTAATCCAAAACTGTTTCTACTCAGTAAAAGAATATTTAGAGTCTGGCTTAAAATAACGATTTTCTCTCATGTACAAAAGTGGCGATTTGTCTTATACAAACAATAAGATTTAATCTATCCTATTTACTTCATATAAAATTATAATTATAATTTGTACTACCTGAAAAGGATGACATTAATATTGCTGAATTATTGTATTTAATTCATTATTATTGATATTCAATTTTGACATAACTATCATTTCTCAATTTAATTGTACTAATATAAAAGAAAGTAATAATAATGTTTAATGCATGCTAATTTAGGATGATAAGGGCAGGCGAATGATAATTGCAATGCTTGTAAAAGCCTGTTAAGTCATAAGGACTAACATAACATAACTCCAACATTGTACACTTAGTTCGCAATAAACTTTTTGACTTTGACTTTGACTTTGTGAAAGCCGCAGGAATCCGCTGGCTGCGGAAAGCACAGAACCGGTTGAAGTGGCGGTGCTTGGGGGAGGCTTATGTCCAGCAGTGGACGTCTTTCGGCTGAAATGATGTTGACGATGAATTCTAGCACGTCAGATTAGACTACCTCTATTCCCATTTCTAGATGTAAACAGCATCGCTCTGCTTCAGTTCTAATTTCATGGGTAGGTACTAGAAAAGTTATAAGTTGAAAGCAGGTTGTAGGGGGCAGGTAGGTTGCAGTTGTTTGTTGTTTTTGTGTTGTTAGCTGGGTTTAATTGGTTTTATTCTTCAGAAAGGCCAGGTGCGTACTCGCAACTGGCGTGCGTGTATGAACGTAAACGAGGCAAACGGAATTTGTAAGATTCGTAGCAGATGGTGTTCTTAGTTTATGCGTACCCCCATTGGAAGGAAGCGTAAGTTTATGTATGTTTACTTCTGTGACAAATAAATCTATTTTTCTTTCTTTTCTTTCTATGTGTATTAAAGTTACTGATAAACATTTGAACTTAATTTTTAGGATCAGTAGCAATTTCCCAAGTCCCTTGGTGTTTCAAGTTTGATTAAAAAGCAGTTATATTAGGGGTCGTTCGTCAGATTTTTCAAAATGCGTTTTTTTTTGTGTCAATACGTTAATCTGTGCTTGATTGCGTTGGATTTTGAGAAGCATGAGGAACAGGGTGTAAAGTTCTCTCATCCTCTATAGAAAAGGGAGGATCTTCCGACCAGATGGGTGTCCTGTCTGGCGGGCAACTGCCAGACGATTGATGTCAGATAGTCTTATACATGTTGTTCGCGCGGTAAACTCTAATTACGCGATGCGGGATTTTTGTGACTTCAGGATTTTGTGAGACAGTGTTTAGTTCGTATGTGGCAATGTAGTTGCCGCTACAGATTTAAGAAAAAAAAAATTGATTAATTATTTTTATTTAAGACTAGTAGTTCTGTCTCTCTCTGCCTCTTTCTATTTTATTCGAATAAGTAAGTAAGTAAATGTTATTTGTTTAAACATGGTGTACATGATACATTGCAAGCAGGATAGTAATGGGATACAGAAAAGTTCTAAATGTTCAGCCGCATATTGTGGCGTACAAATTGGTAGTAAGAGATGGTGCATAAACCGTGATAATATTCTTCAAAATTACATTTCTTCATTATTCATTAAAGATTAGGTATAATTACAATTCAATAAGCATATTTTTTGGATACAATTCAATGTCAAAGTATTTATTAAATAAATTGGTCAATAAAAATATGAATTACTGTCATTAAAAATTTCAATTGTAAATTACAATTATTCAAAAAAAAATACAATAGATTGCAATAACATGTTAAAAATACAACATTACCATCTCAAAAATAAAGAAAATTGTCCTCTTGCATAGTGTGTGACGTGCGTGCGAGTATTTTATTACCATTCCTTTTTTTTTTCATTTATTTACTCTCAAACGATGATATTTTATTCATTGTGCCTGTTATTTATTATGTAATATACAGCGAATCAGGAACTTCGTTCGAACTGGGTGTCCCATAACACCTCTCGTTTTTGTGTAGGATTTATAGATATTTTAGAGGAGAAAAATGTTTTACTCAATTTAACCCAGCTATCTCGCAATATTACCTTGTTCCTTGCGGAAAAAAAATATGTGATATTTTCCAACACCCCCCCTTTCCCCCACTTGAGATTGGGTTAGATTCCCCCAAAAAACGCTCAACGGCTCACGTAATTAATGAAAGACTCCTAACCACCGTCTACCAGCCGGTCTATTCTGTAATAATCTCACGGTGAAAACTTAGGTGAAGTGAACGTGAAGTGAGCTGCCATTCCACCTGCTGCTAGGGACTGACAGCTCACAACGAGCTCACTTCACCTAAGTTCTCACGGTGAGATGGTTACAGAATAGCACTGCAGATATGCCTTTATCCAATTCCTTTGGTATATCAGGTGCTCAAATACGGCAAGAACCACTTCCCGTTAAATAAGCCATCTGTCTGTATAGGTACAACCTTCAATAAAAAAAGTTATCCTCACCTCAAGCTCATCCAAAGACAACCTAGCCTTCGTAAAGTTGTCGTACACTTGGATATGCAGGTTTCCCTCCAGCTGCCAGTACGTGGTGCTTTTCCGAGGGTTCCAGGTCCCAGTGGACACGTTGCTCTTCAATACGAAGACGTACTCTCTGTGCTCTTGGGGGAACAGCAGCTTGAGACCAGTGTTAAGTGTGTTTGAGACGGTTATTGAAGCTGGGAAGTCAAAAATAATAATAAATTTATTTATTTTCTCTCACAATCGCTTTGAACTATAAAAATTCACATTGTGAGAGCTGGTGCCTGAAGCAGGTTTTAGAAAAAACCTGTATTACAGGTCACCAGGCCCCACTTAGTTGGTGGATATATGAAATACAGATAACATGACTGTATTTCTACAATTAATTATAACAAAAAATAAATTAATTAAAAGAGAAAAGAATATAACACTACTAAAGAAGTCAAAGGGTGTCTGGTGAATGGTGGTGAATATGTAGGTGAATGCCGTGCATCTATCACATAATTAATTTATCTGTCATTCCTTAATCTTTCATTCTTTTTACCTAACGTGGTATAGTAATCTTATTCTAGGTGCATCGTCTTCACATATAATTATATAATTGATGTATACAAAATATTGTGAAAATATTTTAAAAGAGTAACGGTGGAGTTTCTTGCCCATTCTTCTCCATACGAAAACTACGTTTTGGAAGGGGCGACTAGAATCAATTTTTTTTTTTTTTGTAAATTTTGACGTTCAAAAGTGCCTTTTTGTGCCTAATTGAAATAAATTATTTGACTTTGACTTTGACTTAGACTTTGAATGGTGATAAATATTTAGGTGAATGGTGGTGAATATGCAGGTGAATTTTGGTCAATATTTAGGTGAATGGTGGTGAATATGTAGGTGAATGGTGATGAGTGTGTAGCAAAAGATAAATATTTAAATGCGGAAAATGATGATGCAACAGGATCACGGGTTGAACTAGATTACATTACACCACGCCTGAATTTCCCGAATGGTTGAGCAGAGGTGTACAGCGCACCCTCATTTCACCAGTTATGTTTAGTCATCAAAGTCATCAACCGCGCACAAATCTAGACTCTGGGCTCAAATTTCTCAGTAACACTGAGAAATTCCTAATGGCAAACCCAATAACACTTTGCCCGACTGGGAATCGAACCCAGGACCCCATGCATGGGAAGAAGGCGTCATGTTATGTGATGACAGTCTTGAAATAAATTGTTATGATGCATACAATTAACGAAGATTGAATTTCGACCCAAGTTTCCTTACACATCTTGTGTTTTTGTATGTTTATTGACAAGCTGAATCTTAAATAGTTACATATATTATGTAATAGCTGCGCCCCGCGATTTCACCCACATACGCCTCGATCTCGTAAGAATATCGGGATAAAAAGTATCCTAGGTCATGGTCTACCCATGTACCGAATTTCATCTAAATCTGTTCAGCCGTTTTAGCATGAAAGCGTAACAAACAAACAAACAAACTCGCTTTCGAATATTAATTAATATAATTAGGATTATACTTACCAATCAAAATAAAGAAGATTTTGAAATACATTTTGTGGTTATCCTGAAAGAAAAAGAAGTTTTTTTACAAAACATCGCGCATAATTTTATTTTTACAACACTTTTAAGTGAACGTCAATTAAAGAACTAGTAGGTACCCATCTTTGATTATTTATATGTCTAGATAGAGTGTCGCGTTGCAAAAGAACTAAAACAAATAAACCAACTTTGTTATGCTGGTGACCGTGACAGCTACGTCTTACGCTCGCGCCACGTCATTGTGCTTTTCTAGTGTTCATTTGGCGGCTAATAGTTAGATGTTATTATTTTCGACGAATTCACTGCATTGACTGTCTATCTAGACATATGTATATCTTTGGTTCAAAAAAAAAAACTCAAAACTCAAAGCATTTATTTCAATTAAACCATTTACAGGCACTTTTGAATGGTCAAGAAGTCGGTCAGTCAGAAATATGAAGCTAGTTGCCCATTCCAAAGCGTAGTAGGTACCTATGGAGAAGAACGGGCAAGAAACTCCACGGACACTCTTTTAAATCAAAAAATTGTTACAAAATATTGGTTACATCGTTAACGTTGAAATTATACATGTGAGAACAATGTAGAAAGACGTGCACGTTAAAAGCGTCCGTAATAAAAATATAAAAAACAAAGAACAATTCAAAAATTAAAATAAGCCATGGCAGCTAAGAGATGACCAGTCTCTACTGACGGCGCGGCGGCGCCCGTTCACGAACATGACATGGTTAATTATATAGCTATCGCATAATTTGCTCGTAACTTCGTCTGCGATCCTGGATGAAGAGTAACCCTTGACCTCCTCCAGGTACCAGGCTACATATCTGTCAAATTTCATGGTTTCATGGTTTAAGCGTGAAAAGATAATAGACAGAGAGACTGCTGTCGCATTTATTAGTGTGGATGTAATCCAACGCTTAACTGGAAGTGAGACCATCGTTTTAGCAAATCCATGACACTGCTAGCTTACGGTGTAGGAAAGCGATAAATCTGTTGGCCGAGCACGAACACGTGAAGAAAATTCATTGCATAGATAATCACCCTATAATATATCCACTCCTAGGACACATAGTACCCATATCAAGTGTTATTATACTGCAAAACCATTGCATTACATTACAACAGTTTTATGGATATCTAGAGTCGGCGATAACCACTCTCCAATGTTGGCTATCCGTCTAATGCACAGCGATAAAAGTGACTAAGGAATTACTTCAAGAAGAAGGCGGCACATTCTCTTGTCAGCTAATAACAACATACCTACCTACAACATAATCAGCCTATAATGTTCTCACTGCTGGGACACCCTCATCTCTTCGAGAGGGAGTGGGCTGTAATCCACCACGCGAGCCGAGTGCGGGTTGGTAGATGTCACATGTCTTGGCTCTAGTACATCCCGGTTTCCTCACGATGTTTCCTTCACCGTTTTGAGAGCAGTGGTGATGAAATTATTTACACAAAGGAACCCACGACCTACAACACGTAATTCGGGGCCGTTACCACAGGACCACCACTGCTCCAACTTACTGTGTTCATCAATCTATCTGTCAATGGTTCTTCTCTGGTATCAGCACAAATTAAATTTGAATGCCGTATTGTGTATGCCCTGGTAAAAATGTCAAACAATTAGCAGTAGAAATGGTTCCCTAGAATACACTGGATTTTCACTTTAGTATAAAGCCAATTAAGGTACTAAGGTATTATTGAGACACCTACATTCAGCAGTAGTGGCCCAGTGGTAACGGCCGCGACTTACGAGCCGCGGGTTCGAACCGAAGCACGCGCTTCACTTATTGTAAATTATTTCATCACCACTGCTCTCAAAACGGTGAAGGAAAACATCTTGAGGAAACCGGCATGTCCATAAAAATGCATGATGAGCAACCGCTATGAGAATGCATCAGAAACAATATTAAATACTGTTTAGATAAAACAGTAGTAATGGACGATAAGCTGCTTGAATACAAATCGATTTTAGGGGAATTTATTCTTAACAATTTGGTTAAAGCGAATCATATAATAATTCCTACGGTAAACTGTGCAGGCGTAAGGAGCATGAAGAAGATTTCTCAAAACAAGAATGTCGAGGTGGAACATTCAGAGACAGCCTAGAAAGAAGTTCAGGACATTCAATCCTTGATTGTGCTATTTTCACTAGGAACCGTATGTCAGATATATTTGTCGGAGTTACAAGTGGAAGCGCATCGTTCATTATACGGGTTTTAAAAGTTGTAATCTGTCTCTCGTGAATTTCAGAGCTCGTATGAGCCCTGAAGAAATCGTACGGCGGACCCTGCCACCACCTCCCTGTCTGAGTAATATTTTATCAAGGCATGACCTTCTTTTCGTGTGTATCCTATGCAGCTGTGGATGACTTCAGGCAGCAGCTGATGATGATGATATCTCGTGTCGACACGACATAAGAAGTAAGCTATACAACCGCGGTCACCGACCCCTATATCCAGCGTCACGTCCTATTTTGGGCGATGCCTAATTCCAGCATTGTGGTACGTTAAAACTTAACACTAAAAGACGACTGCACTTACATTAATTTCACTTTCACACTGAGTTTAACACTCTCACTGCAGGAGCTATTATTAATAATAATAAATATTATTAATAATTATTATTATATCACAGTCCACTGTGTAATGTGTTCGGACATCGCCGCTTAAATGACTCTGACTTCGTATTGGTGGGAAAGTGGTATAAGTCTGAAATCGGATATATTTAATTCTCGCCAATTTATTGTTCCCATTTATTTTTTAACTTTACATTTTTTTTTTTTTAATAGTCATTGGGTTTTAATATAGATTAAAATCTTAAATGATTAAAGTTTATTGAATTGGCGTGTACCTACTACTAGCCTTCCATATATAGAAAAAATTCAGACCACCAAAATAAGGACAATGGTAAAAAAAAAATAAGAAAAACGTATTAGAGACTTACAAGAAAAATAAATCAGATACTAAAAATTTTGGTTGGCAATGCCATTTATTATTTAGGGTCAAAATAAAATCACTTTATTTTGTGTTTTTTTTTTGCTTGGACATCTTTTGTTAGACGTACTGAACGCTGTCTTAAAATTTGTCCATCTATTTTAATGGGGCCTTGTTTATAAACAGATAAGAAGAAAAGAACAGAAAAAAATGTACAAAGGTTATTCCTAAAGAAATCTCTTCCAGCATACCTGCGATAGGAAAGTGGATAAAGAGGTGCACACCGTGTAAAAGAGAAAATAAGATACATTAAATCAAAACCAATTCACTTCATAAAATAAAACAAATAATATGAGAATATACTTACATACATACATAAATTCTTTAAAAAAAATATCACTAAGATATTATTAATTTTGACGACACGGTTGGCGCAGTGGTTAAGCGATTGACTGCTGCGCTGCGTGTCGTGGGTTCGATTCCCGCACGGAACAAATATTTGTATGACCTACAATTAGTTGTTCCAGGTCTGGCTGTTTGTGTATGTGAGTTTAAATGTTTGTAAACGCACCCACGACACAGGAGAAATTCCTAGTGTGGGGCAACGTTTAAAAAATAAAAAAAATAAAAAAAAAAATAAAAAAAAATTGTTTGTAAACGCACAATACAGGAGAGATTCTTAGTGTGGGCCAACATTTATCTAGTAAAAAAAAAAAAAAGTAATTAAAAAAAAAATAACATGCGCAACTATGTCAAAATATAAGTAGCTAATGACAACATATAACCCCGCAGCAAAATCCTCTTCTTCAAGAGAACAAGTAGTATTTGTAATAAATTTAAAAATTACTTACTACTACTACTCTTGGGAGTCGAACCCGCCACCACTAAGCAGAGTAGGTGTCAGTGTTCTGGCCATTGAGCTAAGGTGTGCCAACCGCATCAGCCAAATGAAAAAAAAAACAAAAATTAAATTATTTTCAGATTTGCCTCTTCAGGGTGGGTACACAGTTTTTAAAGTCAAAGTCAAAGTCAAATCACTTATTTCAAATAAGCCCTTATAAGGCACTTTTGAACGTCAAAATTTACATAAATTTTAATTGATTCTGTCGCCCCTTCTAAAAGGTAGTTTTCGCATGGAGAAGAATGGGCAAGAAACTCCACCTTTTAAAATGTTTTACAATATTTTGTATAGGTACATTAGTTATATAATTATATGTGAAGACGATGCAAACACATAATATAACATAGCATCACGCCTGACTTCCCCATAGGGTTAGGCAGAGGTAAACCTATATTGCATATTGTGTCCTTCGGCCTCATTCGGGGTCATATAAACATAATTTGAGTCTAGCATCTTCCGTTTCCGTGTCACATCCATACAGGTATATGCAACTATCTCCTTCTTGACAACACGATGATGACGTATTTCCGCCCGCGTTCACCAGGTGGCCGCAGCGCGCCAAATCGTTCATTGGCGTCCTGTTTTCGGACGGTTCACATCTAAATTTAAAATTAGTGTTCGATATTCTAAGAATTCTTAGAAAATTATAGTTTAATTTTTGTTAACGCTGTTAGCGTTCGGTATATGCTTAAAAAATATTAAAGATTATTTTACAAAGAGTGAATAGACTGAAAAGTGATAGTTTAATAATATAATAAAATTAGATTTTGTTACGATGGCGGATAGAGTACAGGCGCGTAACCGTAAAGAATCTGATTCGTCATCGAATTCGTCAAGTTCCTCAAGTTCTTCTGAATCATCACCGTCGGATTTAGAGGTTGATCAGGTAGATAAATCCCGTAAGAGGAAGAAGGTGAGTAAGAAGAAGAAAAGTAAGCGCCATCGAGGACAAAGCAAGGTAATCAAAAAGCTTGCGAAGCAGGTCAGTGATTTGAAAAAATTATATTACTACCCTCATAATATGTATTATGAAAATGAAAATTATGATTGTGATAATCCGATAAATAATGGTGATAATTTGGAAATGGCACAGGAACACGTCCCAGATCCTGTACCAGTTGAATCATTTGATTTTGATTTGGCAACGCAATTAAAGGAGCCAGCTGTCACTGCAACTCCATCTAATCAGTTAGATTTGCTCAATTCAATTCAATATTTTAATAATGAAAACTGGAATAATGTTCGATATGTGGAATCACAAAAAGTTTATAATGCTCGTCCTGGATACGTTGACCTTGAAGTAAACGATGAAATCAAATCTTTAGAAAAAGTTACCCATCTACCCTCAGCGGATAAATTTCTTGGCTCTGTAACTCGCGCACTGGTAATGCAAAGCGATGCTATGCAACAGGGTTTTCGACAGATAGTGGACTGGGCTATGGATACGGGTAGCATGGACCCAGAACAATTGGCATTAAAATTAAAAGAGGTTTTTTCCGGTGATTATCAAAAGATTTCACGTGATTGTTTGCAACTAGTTTGTGGCCGTAGGGCCGATATAATTGAACAAAGACGCGAAGTGTTCATTAAGCAATTAAGAGATAAATCATTTAAGCCATGTTTGAAGAAAATACCGCCGTCTAGTGAATTTTTGTTTGATAAAGTACCTTTTAGTGAATTTATTAAGAATAATGGCGGAGTTAACAAAATTTTTTATGCAAATAAAATTAATTTTTCTGGGCAAGAAAAGAAAACCCCTAGACCCCAGGCGGCGTACCCTGGAACTAGTGGATATCAATCGTCCAGTCGCCCTTCGGCACTGACGATGAAATATAGATTTCCTCCTCCTCAGAGTGCAGGAGCCTTTTATAATAATTATCAAGCAATGAACCCGTTTAATAATCATTCAACATTTTTTCGTCCTCAACCGAGGGGACAACTGGCCGGACAACGCTTTTACCAGCCCTATAGTTTTCGGAAAAATGAACCGCAAAACAATGCACAACGGGGAAAGGGCTCGGCTAAATTCAATAAAAAATTCTGACTCAGAACAAGATTTTTGGGGGGGGTGCTTACAAAATCATGTTACGGAGTGGAAGAGACTGGGGGCACCAGAACCATTAATAAAAATAGTGAAGGGTTATCGCATTCCATTTCAAAAGAAACCGCCTCTGGTCCCGCCAAGGCAGGTGAAACGTTGCTATCTTACTCTACTATCCCCCGAGATGGACAGAGTCATTCAAAATTTGTTGACACAGAAAATTTTAGAATATGCCCCCCTGACTCCGAGTTTTATATCAAATTTCTTTCTGATTGCCAAAAGCGGCGGAACTTACCGTCCCATTTTCAATTTAAAAAGCTTAAACAATTATCTGAACATAAGCAAATTTCGTTTGATTTCGGTAAATCGAATTCCCGATTTTATTCAGAAGCGGGATTGGATGGTCAAAATAGACCTCAGGCAAGCTTACAACCACGTAAATGTAGCACCCGCTCACCGTTGTTTTCTACGTCTATTGTATCGAAATCGGTTACTGCAAATGACCTGTTTGCCGTTTGGCCTGGCGACAGCGCCCAAAGTATTTGCATCGTTGACCAACTGGACCGCCGAGATTTTCAGGAATCTAGGCATTCGAGTAGTAGTTTTTCTCGACGATTATCTCCTAGTCAATCAAAAATCAAAATAACACTTATAAAACACGTCAACATTGTTCTTCAAACTCTCAGTCAGCTGGGTTGGCAGGTGAACAGGGAGAAATCGATTCTTATCCCTCGAAAGATAATAGAGTATTTGGGTTTGATGTGGAATCCGTGGCAAAATCAAAAATTTTTACCAGAAAACAAAATTCAGCACATACAAGTAGTTTTGTCAAAATTGCTTCGGCGGCAGAAGGCGTCTCTTCGAGAAATACAGAGTATCATAGGCGTTCTGAATTTTGCTCGTCTGGTAGTTCCAATGGGCCGTTTGAATTTTCGGCACCTACTGGCTTATTGCAACCTGGTCCTAAAAATGCCTTGTCAGTCGACTTATCCCTTGCCGGCGGAGGTACTAGCAGAATTAAATTGGTGGAAGGTTCACTGTGTAGAGAAATCCAGGCTTCATCCACCAGTAGTGACAAATTTTTTGACAACAGACGCAGCAGATACAGGTTGGGGGGCGGAGTTAAATGGTCTTCACCTATCGGGCAAGTGGACAAGAGAAGAAGAGCGGCTTCATTCGAATCACAAGGAGATGTTCACTATTCTAAAATGTCTGATAGAATTCGCTCCGTCTCTGAGCCACACATCTCTGCTTTTGCAGTGCGACAACAAGGCGGTTGTAGCGTACTTGCGGAAGGAGGGGGGAAACAAGTCGCGGATCTTGATGGAGTTAATATATCAAATTTTTCACATACTTCAAAAGTACGACATTCATGTAATCCCCCATCACATTCCAGGCAAGTACAACAACGTTGCAGACGGTCTGTCGCGTCACTCGATGTTACAAGAATGGCATCTACTCCCCGAATTCACCAGTATTGTCTTTGCAAAGTGGGGTGTTCCCCAGACAGATCTTTTTGCCTCCAGCACAGCCCACGTAGTACCTTGTTATGTAACTCTAGATCAAAGAGATCGGCGAGCATGGAGATACAACGCGTTCGCATTCAAATGGGATTTCCGTCTGGCGTGGGTCTTTCCTCCTCCGAGTTTGATACCCCGGGTCCTGATGCATCTAAATCAGGCTCGAGGTGTATTCCTGATAGTTGCACCGAGGTGGATCCGAGCATTCTGGAGAGCAGACTTGAAGACCAGAGCGCTCGCGCCTCCGTTCACGATTCACAGGTTATCGAAAGTGCTAGTAGATACGAGGACCGGGCAGCCCCCACCTCGAGTGAAGGAGCTGGTCTTAGAAGTATGGAGATGTGGGGGTGGTCTGAATCCTTAGGTGACTGGTCTAAAGAACAAAAGTGTCTACTGAAAGAAGGTTGGAGGTCGTCGACTTTAAATACATATAGGCCAGCATGGCAGAGATGGCTGAATTGGTGCTCTACGTTTGGTATAAATTTCTCAGACCCTTCAGGTAGTGATTTGGCTCGATATTTAGCGGATTTGCATCTAAAAGAAAAATTATCCTATCGTACTGTTTTACTTCATAAATCGGTTGTGTCCACTTTATGTAATACAAAGAGTGAGGCCCGTTTAAGTTCAAATATTTTGGTTAAACAAATGATTAAAGCTATAGCGTTGCATCAACCTAAAAAGTGTCCACCCCCTGTTTGGGATCCTCGGTCATTAGAAGGTTGGTTGGGCAATAGACCTCTTCAAAATCAAAGTCCATTCGAAATTTCAAGAGTTTGTGCAGTTTTACTGTTGTTATGTTCAGGACGTAGGATACACGATTTAACATTACTTAGTGTCTCGTCAGACAGGTGTATAGTGGGTGACAATAGCATTATGTTTTGGCCGCATTTTGGTTCGAAAACTGATTCTGAAACTCACGTGCAGTCAGGTTGGAAGTTGTTAGGGAATCTTGAAAATGCGGCGCTTGACCCGGTACTTTGGCTTAAAAAACTTATAGAAATTGGAAAACCGCGTCGTTTGCTTTGTTCTAGCGATAGACTATTTATCACTGTGTGTGGAAAAGCTAAGCCAGCTACTAGAACTATTTTGGCAGGTTGGGTTAAGTCGATTTTGAAGGAAGCAGGAATTGAGGCTACTCCAGGTAGTTTTCGTTCTGCAGTTGCTTCACGAAGTTGGTTGGATAACGAACCTCTTGATGAGATAATGGCAAGAGCTAATTGGAGATCCGGTAATACTTTCAAAAAACATTACAGGAAGGAAGTGATTCCATCGCAGGGAAGCTCGTTGGTTCATCTGTTTCAGCCAATTAATTAAATACCTCTGAATAAATAGAATTCATTTATTTTGTGATGTTGATATGACATTTGGATTATGAGAATAAGATGTTGTATCGATGAATAATAATAAGTTTTACATGATTATGGTAAGTATATAAGAAGATATTATATGATGATTGATTCGAGGTACGTATAAAATGTTCAGTTTTCTATGTATTGAATTGTTTGGTACTATTTTTGTCATTTATCATAAAATATTAAAGTATTATTAATTTGTTCCAATGCAATCGTAAAATTTGGTGTTTATTTTTGTGCTTATTGTTTTAATAATTTCTTGATCTAATTTTACTTATTTCTTTTACAACACATTGGCGTCCCGTTCACCAGGCGATAACAAACAAAGCCTCAAATTATGTTTATATGACCCCGAATGAGGCCGAAGGACACAATAGCAGCGTTTTACCTTCAAACAAAACGCTTGTTGTGTCCGGAGACTCATTCGGGGTCATAATTTTAAAGACTGCCTGGTTTAATTGGTTTCTCAAGTTTTAAGGTTTTGAGGCCTCAATGAACGATTTGGCGCGCTGCGGCCACCTGGTGAACGCGGGCGGAAATACGTCATCATCGTGTTGTCAAGAAGGAGATAGTTGCATATACCTGTATGGATGTGACACGGAAACGGAAGATGCTAGACTCAAATTATGTTTATATGACCCCGAATGAGTCTCCGGACACAACAAGCGTTTTGTTTAAAGGTAAAACGCTGCTATTGCCGTAACAGTTTTTAAATAGTGTGCAATCATAAATAATTAAAACAAGGTAAACATAACAGCCACTTTAGTCCAGCAACTGTGGCCAGCGTCCGCTGTGAAACTCAAACTCAAAGCATTTATTTCAATTAAACCATTTACATGCACTTTTGAATTGTCAAGAAGTCGGTCAGTCAGAAATATGAAGCTAGTTGCCCATTCTAAAGCGTAGTAGGTACTTATGGAGAAGAACGGGCAAGAAACTCCACGGACACTCTTTTAAATCAAAACATTGTTACAAAATATTGGTTACATCATTAATGTTGAAATTACACATGTGAGAACAATGTAGAAAGACGTGCACGTTAAAAGCGTCCGTAATAAAAATATAAAAAAATGTGTTTTGGAACGAAGTATAAAGTTTCTAATGCGGTCTGTCAGTTTGACACTTAGTATGTTTCGTTCCATAACCCGTTGGTAGACTTTTGACGCTTTGAAAGAGACCATGTTTGTGCTCCGTATGTGAGGGTAGGTATGCAAATATCCATGACCTTTCATTTTAGTGAAAACGGGAGTGAAAAGAGGGAAGAGAGGCCTTTGCCCTTCAGTGGGACAACAAAGGGATATAAAAAAACATAACATGACAACAACAATATTTAAAAAGTGTAAATAGTGAATGAATAATAAATAGTAACAATGCTGTGCTAGACATATAACACATGAACAAAGTGTTTATATCAATCATCAGACCCTAAGAAAGTGCTACGAAATTGAACTTGTGTAAAATTGTAAATTGACACTATTTTTAGTTATAACATAATATAATGTCGTAAAATATTAAGTTAGAATTAACTTATTTATTACTATTAGGCTAGATTGTAATCAATTACTAAGAACGTTAGTTCTTCTAAAACAGAAAAACAAAAAAATAACAACAATTTAATCCACATTTTTCTCAATTCCATACTTACACCACTTCTCTACAAATTCCCTTATCAAAGAGCGTTGATAAGTCACTTGACCTATGACCCTCATAATGAAAGACTCATTAAGATCCACCCAGTATACCCTGACCCCTTACATCTCATAGTTCTACCTTCATTCCGAACTAATTACTTGAAACAAGGGAAGGGGGAGAGCTCAAGATATTTTTGCTACACTACAGTACAATTTCTTGAAGTTCTATGCAAGGCCGCTTTACAAGAAAAAAATATATAATGTGATCTTAAGCATTATCAGCCTATAATGTTCTCACTGCTGCGGCCTCCTCTTTGTGAGAGGGAGTGGGCCGTAATCCACGTCGCGGTCACAGTTCGGATTGGTGGCTATCAAATGTTTTTTTAATATTTTTTGGTTCTTGGATATCCTTTCCTCACGATGTTGCCTTCACCGCTTTGAGAGCAGTGGTGATGAAATTAATTACACAAAACAACTATGGCATTAGGGACTGCCAAACTGTTGCAGTTTTTAAAAGAAGAGTGAAAGAACACTATCTTTCCACTTCGTCATGTTGCATATTTTGTATTTATTATTATATTATATACCTAATAAATTATAATTATTAGTATATATATTTTAGAGATATTTATTTTAGAAGTATGTATGTAAGTATATTCTCATATTGAAGGTCATATTTTAAATAAGTGAATAGTTAAATGTTTTTATTTTATGTATTTTATTTTCTCTTCTACTCTTACACACGTTGTCTACATCTCTTTTTACCCACTTTCCTATCGCAGGTATGCTGGAAGAGATTTCTCTAGAAATAAGCATCACCTTTGTACGTATTTTTCTGTTCCTTTTTCTTGTCTCTTTATATGTGTGTTCATAAACTATTAAATAAATAAATATGACAAAGAAGTCAACCAAAAAAGTAACAAGACTTCACAGACAGACAGATAAAAAATCTGGAGTTACACGTGTTAGGGCATAAATCGAATAGAGGCCTCGACCGCGTTCGGCGCTCCGATTGGCAGCCGGCCAGTGAAAGGCCAATCGGAACACCGAACGCGGTCGATGCGTAAAGTCGAGATTGTTAAAAGAAACTCACACTAGGGCCTCAAATTCCGTGTCAATTATGATGAGTAGTTTTAGAAGTTATGAGGGAACAGATGAACATACATACATTCATACATACCATTCAAAAATCATAACCCTCCTTTTTGCTTCGTCGTAGTCGGGTAATAAAGTGCCGCTTAGGTTCGAACCCAGCACTTATAACTCGTAACTCAGGAACTTTACCACTGGGCCACCACTGCCAATGTGTTTCTAAGCTTTTAATCTTCTCTCGAATCAGCACGAACTATGGGATTAAGGAAAGCCGTGCCACGTACATTCAAGTATGTATCGCCACTGATGGAGGCTATTTTTAATGTATCACAGTTCCTTGTGGATTTAAATGTTTTGGGACCATATTTATAAACAATATTACAAAATATTGTAAAACATTTTAAAAGAGTAACGGTGGAGTTTCTTGCCCATTCTTCTCCATGCTAAAACTACCTTTTGGAAGGGGCGACTAGAATCAATTGAATATTTTTGTAAATTTTGACGTTCAAAAGTGCCTTATAAGGGCCTATTTGAAATAAATGATTTGACTTTGAAAAAAAAAACATCTGAACTATACCTACATTATAAATAAATAATTTATATTTCTATGTTTTTTTCTATTTTTATATGCTGCGGTCATAATAATATTTATTTTCTACTTGGAAAGAAGAGTAAATGCGGGAGATAACGTGAATGTTGCATACATGCGATTGTGACCAACCACTCGTTCACAATGGTCAAACTCAAACTCAAACTCAAAGCATTTATTTCAATTAAACCATTTACAGGCACTTTTGAACTGTCAAGAAGTCGATAATTCAGAAATATTAAGCTAGTTGCCCATTCCAAAGCGTAGTAGGTACCTATGGAGAAGAACGGGCAAGAAACTCCACGGACACTCTTTTAAATAAAAAAATTGATACAAAGTATTGGTTACTTCATTCATGTTGAAACTATGCATATGAGAACAATGTAGAAAGACGTGCACGTTTGTAAAAGCGTCCGTAATAAAAATAAAAAACAAAGAACCATTCAAAAAATCAAATAAATTAAAATAAGCCATGGCAGCTAAAAGGTGACCAGTCTCAACTGACGGCGCCCGTTCACGAACATGACACATGGATCAGCACCATTCAGCCACCATTTTGAAGGGACCTAAATGATCCAATACACGCGCCACCATCAGCGAGACATCCGAGTGAGCATGACATACTCACAGGGGCACATTCAAGTCAATGAAATACATATTACCCGGTAAATGGTAGCTCTTTAGTACATAGTACTCACACCTGTACTATGCAATTATATAATACAAAGGAGATTGAGTTTATACAATACAAAGATGGTCTAACAATCTTCAGCAGCTCCAACAGGTTTTTTTTTAAATGTTATTTAATTAGTTGTGGTTGTGGAAGAGGACTAGCAATGAGCCAAGCATTTTTATCGGTTATGTAATCCCCCAACTATGCCTGTCCTATTTTACAAGGCAGATGTGAGTAGAACTCCGGGAGGGGATACCCTAGGAGGACGTACATAGATAGCTAATTGGTGCTGTTCTTCAGAAAGGTCGGGTGCGTAGTACTCTCAACCGGTGTGCGTGTATAAATGTATTATTTCTCTGATTACTGTTATCTTTTTATATGCACGTGTTTCTGTGACAAACAAACATATTTCTGTTCCTTTTCTTTTTTTTTTAGATAATGTTATATTTAATATACCTACAAGTTACATTTTGTAACCAATATTCCTACATTTACGGCCAAATATATCTATCACCAGTTTTGGCATACTGGATATAGAAAAACGTATCTATCTATGGTTTTAACGTCCCGATAATCTGTCAGAGAATATGGGATCTTATGAAATGACATTCAATGACAGATAGAATTATACTGTCTACCATCAATAGCGATCTGTCTTTTACTGAATATAGATTATTAGATTCGGCCATTAGTTTTGAATGTACATATGGATATTTTATGTTTACCTTTGTTATTGTCATCTTTTTTTTTTTTTAAACATTGCCCCGCACTAGTAATTTCTCCTGTATCGTAGGTGCGTTTACAAACATTTAAAGTCACATACACAAACAGCCAGACCGACCCGGAACAACTACTTGTAGGTCATACAAATATTTGTTCCGTGCGGGAATCGAACCCGCGACACGCAGTGCAGCAGTCAATCGCTTAACCACTGCGCCAACCGTGCCGTCGAATCTTGATGGATAATGGTAAGTTTATTTTTTATTTGTGCTCGTTCAATGGGAACAAGCTCACTTATCTACATGGGACTAAGACGCCATCCCCATGGGCGAGTAAATCACGGCGACAGTTGTAACGTATCTACTAGTTATTAAAATAAAAAGGAAAGCAGACAGTTAAAATTATATAATTTGAGAATTTTTTTAAAAAAATACACTGAAAAATAATTAAAAAAGAACCTATCCTACCTAGCGCTCTCAGAAAAGAAAATATTTACAAAGGAAGTATGTTACGGCTTTCAGGTTCGAGACGTCCGTCAGTTCTGAAACATCCAGATTCGTTTCCCAGATATCTTGATTGATTCACAGGCAATGTAGAAGACGTCAGGCCTCGTTAGCTCTGAGGCCTGAAGATCCGATTCCCAGTCTCTCAGACAAGTCCAGTCAGGACTTAGTAGTGGAAGGTCCTCCTGGCAAGAAACGTAGTACCGTGAAGACAGAGTATGATTTCAGGGTGAGATGTATGTAGACCAATTTGCAAGACTTTTCTTGAGGAGATGTTTCTTTGAGCGCTTCCCGATCAGCTCTGCCGAATGGGTCCGTAGTCCCTCCGAGGTTTATTTTTGAAATCTTTTTCTTGTTCTAATTTCAAATTCAGAGATCGAAAAGGGCCAGACATATTCGTACCAAAAAAAACCTCTTTGATGAATTCTGAGAGCGTTTCAATTATTATTATAAAATGTAAGTTAGGATACAAATATTTTACAGTAAACAATTATAATTGCCTATAAAATACAATATTTGAGCTAAACATATTGATAAAAATAATTTAAATTATATAAATCAAAAGTAACCTTCATGGACTAAGCCAGTAAGAAAACTAGAGAGAAAATTAGAAGAAAAAAATAATGACAGCTTGACAGCCTGACGTAAGTGTCATAACATTGAAAAATATGAAAATTAAAGAAAACTAATCGTTTTAGAACGATTCGCAAAATAATAATGCAAAATCAATAAACGAGTATAATACATAATATTAATGAATGCATAGTGTAAGTATATGATGTAGTGTCTGTAGTATGTAGATACTATATTTCCCCAATGACCCCGAGAAAATTTTTGGTCTAGAACAAAAATTTTGTAAAGGTTAAAGTATTACAGCAATCACAAGACGTACATACTTCATTCAATCACACCGACATCTTACGTAGTTAGGTCAGGTAGGATTCACATTCAATGATCACTACACGACCTGATAAATCAATAACAGTAGGTAGGCTTTTTTTTGGAGTTGTAATCCGCTCACGTCTAAAACCACTAATGAGATGAAAAATAAAAAGATTTTTAGTTTAACAAGGGCTTATTTTTATGGAGTTGTTAGCCGCTCCAAATAAACTTTAGTTGATATTTAACAAGGGCTTATTTATAAGGAGTTGTTAGCCGCTCCGAATCAACTTTAGATTTAACAAGGGCTTATTTATAAGGAGTTGTTAGCCGCTCCGAATCAATTTTAGTTGATATATAACAAGGGCTTATTTATAAGGAGTTGTTAGCCGCTCCGAATCAATTTTAGTTGATATATTATTATAACAAGGGCTTATTTTTATGGAGTTGTTAGCCGCTCCAAATCAACTTTAAGAATTGATCCAATCAACTGCAGAAGTTGATGGTGACCAATAAGAAAGGTTAGGTAACCTATTCCTAAAAGCACATAAAGTATCTAAAAAGTAAGAGAGATTAAAATAATCTTCTTAATGGTTTAACAACCGATGAGTCTAATAAGAGGAAGAAAAAAAAAACTCTAAAGTTAGAAGACGAAAAGAAGATGGAGATGAATCATGAGTAATGTGATGAATGAAATTATTTTCATAATTATATACATTATCTGGAGGACTCAATATGATCAGAATAAATCATGCAACTATAAAAAAAAAATGTGTAGGGTAGTGAAGTATTTGAAATAGGTGTTATAAAGTATTTAAATTTGTATAAACGATTATAGGATATTCTCCTATAATACGTCGTAGAGTAAGCCAAACCCCAACTTGGTAAGTGACCACGAATGGTTTTAAAAAAACACTCACAAGCGAAGAATGGATACGTTTACCAGTGGGTAAACGTAGTGGTGTGCAAGTGTGTGGGGTGCAGGGTAGTGAGGTATAAGTAAAGAGTTATGTGTGGGTGGTAACGATTATAGGATATTCTCCTATAATACTTCGTAGAGTAATCCAAACCCCAACTTGTAAGTGACCACGAATGGTTTTAAAAACACTCACAGGCGAAGAATGGATACGATTACCAGTGGGTAAACGTATTAGTGTGCAAGTGTGTGGGGTGCAGAATAAGTTTGTTGAGTATGTGGATGTGTTGAATAAAGAAGTCTTCAAGAGGAAAGCTGAAGAGGAAAAGTAAGTTAGTATTAGACGTATCTGAAACCAAATACAAGTTATAAAAAAGAGACTAAGCCAAATAAGAGTCCAAAAGGAAATAGTACTAGTGATAGTTTGTTTTAGAATTTTGAAAAAGGATTGGATAGAGCTAGCTTTGATTTTACATTGGGCGCCAAACTGTAACGTATCTACTAGTTATTAAAATAAAAAGGAAAGCAGACAGTTAAAATTATATAATTTGAGAATTTTTTTTAAAAAATACACTGAAAAATAATTAAAAAAGAACCTATCCTACCTAGCGCTCTCAGAAAAGAAAATATTTACAAAGGAAGTATGTTACGGCTTTCAGGTTCGAGACGTCCGTCAGTTCTGAAACATCCAGATTCGTTTCCCAGATATCTTGATTGATTCACAGGCAATGTAGAAGACGTCAGGCCTCGTTAGCTCTGAGGCCTGAAGATCCGATTCCCAGTCTCTCAGACAAGTCCAGTCAGGACTTAGTAGTGGAAGGTCCTCCTGGCAAGAAACGTAGTACCGTGAAGACAGAGTATGATTTCAGGGTGAGATGTATGTAGACCAATTTGCAAGACTTTTCTTGAGGAGATGTTTCTTTGAGCGCTTCCCGATCAGCTCTGCCGAATGGGTCCGTAGTCCCTCCGAGGTTTATTTTTGAAATCTTTTTCTTGTTCTAATTTCAAATTCAGAGATCGAAAAGGGCCAGACATATTCGTACCAAAAAAAACCTCTTTGATGAATTCTGAGAGCGTTTCAATTATTATTATAAAATGTAAGTTAGGATACAAATATTTTACAGTAAACAATTATAATTGCCTATAAAATACCATATTTGAGCTAAACATATTGATAAAAATAATTTAAATTATATAAATCAAAAGTAACCTTCATGGACTAAGCCAGTAAGAAAACTAGAGAGAAAATTAGAAGAAAAAAATAATGACAGCTTGACAGCCTGACGTAAGTGTCATAACATTGAAAAATATGAAAATTAAAAAAAACTAATCGTTTTAGAACGATTCGCAAAATAATAATGCAAAATCAATAAACGAGTATAATACATAATATTAATGAATGCATAGTGTAAGTATATGATGTAGTGTCTGTAGTATGTAGATACTATACAGTCTCGCCGTGCCATCAATACAAACTCTATGAATCAATCACACGGCAATATCATCGATTTCCTCATTCGTGGGGATGGTGTCTTACCTGTCAGAGCCATTTATAATCTACGTCGTCGCGAATCTCTCAGGGAACTATTTAAAAAGATTAATATCATGACGGTACCTTGCCACTTCATTTATGAAAATATTATGTATGTGAGAAAAATCTACATCTTTTTAACAAAATAAGTGATAGACATAATTTTAATGATACATAAGAGATGTATGTACTTTAGATAGTCTGAAAAATGGTTGATCTATTTTATCTTTATTTCTAAATAAAGATAAAATAGATCAACCATTTTTCAGACTATCTAAAGTACATACATCTCTTATGGGACCGTCGTACTGTGTTAAATGTTACAACAAAATACCTTGTGATACATATATTAGAATTAAATGAAAGAAAATTTAAAACTCATATAAAAAATTCACTTTGTAAACAAGCATATTACAAATTAGAGGATTATATCCAAGATAAAAATGCTTGGAAACATGCTGATCCTGCTCCATAGGACAATTTAGAAGCTAGAAAATATCGTAACTGGTTGCTAATTTAATTGTATAATATTTTTATTTTTTTAAAGTATTGATTTTACATTCTATGATAACTTGAACTCACACACTGACTTATTAGTATCTATTACTTGTAAAAATGTTAGGAATATCGTATAATTTTACAATGTAAATATGTGAGCACCATGCATCTATCACATGATTAATATATCTGTCATTCCTAAATCTTTCATTATTTTTACTTATCGTGGTATAGTAATCTTATTCTAGGTGCATCGTCTTCACATATAATTACATAATTGATGTATACAAGATATTGTGAAAACATTTTAAAAGAGTAACGGTGGAGTTTGTTGCCCATTCTTCTCCATCCGAAAACTACCTTTTGGAAGGGGCGACTAGAATTAATTATTATTTTTCTGTAAATGTTGACGTTCAAAAGTGCCTTTTTTGTGCCTAATTGAAATAAATTATTTGACTTTGACTTACCTATAACTGGCGGAATATGTGTGTACGCTTTGTATTCTCCTTCGAAGAATTCAGACGTGATATTGTGTTAAGTCACCCAAAGGGCAAAAGAGAGGGCTATGCTTGGAGTTTCCCTACATGATCGCAATGAAAAGATCCGTAGGAGAACCAAGGTAACCGACATAGCCCGAAACTTCAGTGGCAGTGAGCAGGGCACATTGCTCGCAGAACAGATGGCCGATGGGGCCAAAAGGTTCTGGAGTGGCGACCGCGTACCGGAAGACGTGGCGTTGAAAGGTGGACCGATGACCTGATGAACGCCGAATCCGCTGGATGCGAGAAGCACAGAACCGGTTGAAGTGGCCGTGCTTGGGGGAGGCCTATGTCCAGCAGTGGACGTCTTTCGGCTGGCATGATGATGACTGTGTTATGTTTTCTTTACTTTAATTACTAACTTAATATTTTCTGAATCGATTGAGTTGGAAAAGATTTTCTGACAGAAAAAGTTAGTTACAATAATGAGTAATGGTTAAGAAACCATTATTACCATTGACTTGAATGTGCCCTGGC
The DNA here is from genome assembly GCA_949128155.2 of Xanthia icteritia. NCBI lineage: Eukaryota > Metazoa > Arthropoda > Insecta > Lepidoptera > Noctuidae > Xanthia > Xanthia icteritia. The sequence continues at coordinate 2,704,177 of OY855862.1, read as the reverse complement.
GGCTGAGAGTATGTCATGCTCACTCAAATGTCTCGCTGGTGGTGGCGTGTGTGTTGGATCGTTAAGTTCCCTTCAAAATGGTTGAGCTAAACGGTGCTGATTCATGCGTCATGTTCGTGAACGGGCGCCGTCAGTAGGGACTGGTCATCTCTTATCTGCCACGGCTTATTTTAATTTATATATATTTATTAGCTAGCAGTGTCATGGATTTGCTAAAACGATGGCCTTACTTCCAGTTAAGCGTTGGATTACATCCACACTAATAAATGCGACAGCAACTCTGTCTCTCTGTCTATTATCTTTTCACGCTTAAACCATGAAATTTGACAGATATGTAGCCTGGTACCTGGAGGAGGTCAAGGGTTACTCTTCATCCAGGATCGCAGACGAAGTTACGAGCAAATTATGCGATAGCTATATAATGAACCAAAGATATAAATATGTCTAGATAGACGGTCAAAGCTGTGAACTCGTCGAAAAAATAGCGTTCAGCCGTTGACCCCTAAATGTACGCATACTAGAAAAGCACGATGTCGTGGCGCGAGTGTAAGATATAGCTGTCACGAACACCAACATAACAAAGTTGACTTGTTTGTTTTTATTTTATTTCTTTTGCAGAACGACACTCTATCTAGACTTATAAATACTTGAGCTCCTTAAATTCTGAGTTAAGCTGCACGTTTACTGCTGGGGAGTTTGTTGCGCCACTTCTTCTTCCCAGCTACAGCACTAGAAAGCGGTGAAGGGTGGGCGTTTTGGAGGACTGTCTTATGTAATTTTGACGTTCGAAAAGTGCTGATTCTCAGCCTAGTTTGAATAAATGACTTTTGAATTTTGAATTTTGACTGACAAATGCGTGCACTGACTGGACAGGTCCACTCAATCTGTGTGGTTCTTTCCTCAAAAAACTATTTTAGACACCAATCTACACATGATCTGACCAAGATTATATCTGGACTTTAAAAGAGACTGTGACGTCTGAGTTTGTTTCGGCCTTTCTTCTCAGAGTAGTCAGATAAGAAACGCCGACCTCATCTAGTTTTTTTAAATATGATTGCCGTGTAAAAGTGTTTGTACAAACTTACTTACAGAAATAAAATCATTTATCAATATTCAAAGTAATTAACAATATTTTACATAAATCGACTTCATCCTTGTTCTCAAAATTCTGGACGGTGGCAGGTTAAACTGGAAACCGACCACGACATAGTTAAAAATATGCATCCAAGTCCAACCCCTCTGACGTCACACAATTTTTCCCCTCCATCGACGCAGATAATCACAATGGGGTGCAAAAACCTTAAAAATAGGTCAAATAAGGGTTGAAAAACTTACTTTAGAAGAATTTCACCCCCGACCGATTTTATTATTTAATTTTAAAGGTTTTACAACCCCTTTTTTGAGTTAATGAAGCTCAAGGGTAGTTTTGTGCGGTTAAGCAAATGGATGGAGGTTAGACGATGGATGGGTGGGTTTTTAGAACAGTTGCGGATGATTTTTACGCTCGTGTGGTTGTGTTTATTTTTAGTAGATGATTAGAACCTTTTATGGGTACTTTCAAACATTGTATGTTATTTTTAACAACTTTTGGGTTAAAAGTTCTGAAAACAAGGAGGATTATATATTACCTTGTTAGTTTAAGCAAAGATGAATACAGATGGTCCACTCCACATTTGACAGGGCTCATCAGCGACGCATAGCGAGCTCGGGACTTGGGGCACCCCGACTCGGACAGGTTAGGTTAGAATAAGGTTAGGTTAGGGGATGGCGGGGTCGTAGACCCCGCCATCCCCTTCGTGGTTATTTTTTTTTAAACCACACAGAAGTACGGAGCCCCGCGACAACGCCTTACAAAAAACTGATTATCGGAGATAAATTGCGTCGCTGATGAGCCCTGTCGGCGAAGAGTCCTGTCGGCGAAGTGTCCTGTCGGCGAAGAGTCCCGTCGAAGTAAAGTCTTGTCGGTGTTCAGTCTGTCGGCGTAGTGTCTGTCGGCGTAGTGTCTGTCGGCGTTTAGTCGTACACTCGGTTTAGGTTTATACATTACAAATCTGTTGGATACATTTTTTTTTTAACGTACGAAATTTCTGCTTCTTCAAAATAAATGGACGTAACTATGTTCAAACATCAATTTGCTATATGTATCTACATTTTTTTTTTAAGCCTTTGTTGCCCCACGTCTACATTACATAATTATTGTTATCATAACTAATGTTATAAATGCGAAACTGAGTTTGTTAGTTGGTTTGTTACGCTTATACGGCTGAACGGATTTGGATGAAATTTGGCGCACAGGTAGACCATAACCTGGAATAGGATATAAAATACTTTTTATCCCGATACTCACACGGGATGGAGACTTATGCGGGAAAACGCGGGGCCCAGTTAGTTAATAATAAATGTGTATTTTCTGTTGCATAACATACAGTTCGTTTCGATCGATTCGTAGATCGTTTTTATAGATAAGTAATTGTTCTAAATACCAAATTTTCATAAAAGGCGTTTTTGTACTTATTTTTACATATTTTTTATTATTTGAGTATGTAGTACGTAGTAAATATATAAATATGTAAATACACAAGTTTTTAACAGTTTCCTTTTTCCATTTCCAGACCATTCCTCCAGAGTTGCTGAAATATAAGAAGATACCAAACAAAGCTATGTATTGACAACTACGAATGAAGAATCGATTGTAGAAAAATAACAACGTTTCATTACGGTATGGTGCGCTACCCGCACCGCAGAATTATAGTGTGAGCTTGTATATGACCATACAACCTGTGGTAGCCGTAAACGGCTAAAGCCTCGTGCAGACAAGCGCGATGCGATGGCACAACATGATTTGAACGATACAATTTTTAAGAAAACTTCACGGTATAACAATAACCAGTGTCGCATTGCGCTAGTCTGCGTGAAGCTTAAGGCGCCATGCCATAGTGCCGCCGTTTCTGTCGACAAACTTCCATAGTGTTCCATATAACACTGACGACCATGCCCAAAGATAGTGCCATCCACGAAGACGCGCCCCACTCTTCTTCCTAAACGCGGTTACTGTACTGTAAGCGTGGGGCGTGTAAGTCTAAGTGTATGGCACTATCTTAACGAATCAAGCGTACTTTTTCACGGCAAAAAAACGTGTGTACAACGGGTGTACTATACTACTTAATACATACACATAATAATAAAAAAGCACAAAAAATCACACAGCGCTGAAAATCAGCGCTGTGCTGTGGGTCCCTCATAGCACAGAATTATGCTGAGTGGAAGCCTTCTTGTCACAGTCATGACGTGCAGCTGCCGAAAATTTCTGTTGTTTATATGTTTATATTGTTGTTATTTGTATGCACGTGTTTCTGTGACAAATAAACCTATTTTTCTTTCTTTCTTACTTTCTTTCTTTCTTTCTTTCTTTCTTTCTTTCTTTCTTTCTTTCTTTCTTTCTTTCTTTCTTTCTAATATCATAATACGTATAAACGCGAAAGTTTATGGGAATGGATGGATTTTTGTTACTCTTTCACGCAAAAACTACTAAACGGATTTGGAAGAAATCTGGCACACAGATAATTTATAACCTGGATAAACAAAAAAAAAAAAGTTTATTTCATCAACTTATGTAAATTACATTGTCACGTTTGTAATCACCTTTTAAACAAAGTTTTACTTGTATTAGGTGGTTCCACTCTACCAGTTTACATTGGCTAAACATAATATGTGTGAGAGAATAAACAATAGATACATTTTGAAATCATACCAATGGTTTACAACAATACAAAAAATTATATAATAATGAATAAGGAATGCGCACAGTGTTATGTGTGTGTGTGTGTGCGTGTGAGTATGTGTGAGGTGGCGGTGTGTGTGATGTAAAGGTGTGAATGTTGGTGTGGAAGGTGTGTATTGTGTACTTTGTTTTAGTCAGCGACAAATTGTATCTAATAATATGTTTATTGGGAATTATATGATTGTATGGAGCATAGCCTCGATTGCTTCGTAACTTTTGCTCTTCAACCATTCAGTGAGTTTCTTTTTGCAGTCGCGGGATGTCATAGGGTATAGTCGTATGGTGAGAATTTTGTTGATAAAGTTGTATAAGCGAGAAGATTGCTTTGTGTATTGTCTTGTACCGAATGCAGTTTTGACTGGGGTTTCTGGAGCTACTTTATTCTTCCTCCTAGTTTGTGTCGTGGGAGTGACGAAGGAAAGAGATTTATGCTTCTTCAGAGTAATCAGCAGGACATCTAAGAGCTTTCTAACAGAAAAGAGGTTCGAAGTTAAGTAAAAATTTAAAATTCAAAATATTTCATTTCATATAAACCTACATGGGCACTTATGAAACGTCAGAAGCTAGGTGCACGGTTCCAATTGGTCGTTTCCTATGGAGAAGAGCCGGCAAGAAACTCCACGGTTACTCTTTTAAAAATAATGGGCTTTTACAATATTTTCAAATAACAGTGTTATTAGGTATGGGAGGACAGTGTAGGTCTTTCAACAAGTACCATATAAGGTTTCGGTGGTGAATAGGTATTTGTGTTTTAAAGTACATGACTTTAAGTAAAGCTCTGCGCCCTTTCTAGTTCTAAAAACTTTGTTTTGGATGCTCCACCCCAAATTGGTAAACAGTACGTCAATGTTGATTGACCCAGAGACACGTAAATTTGTTTATAGGAGACTTTTTATCCCGATATTTTCACAGGATCGAGACTTAAGCGGGAAACCGCGAGGCGCTGGCTAAATAGATGCAACTTTTAGATTACAAAATAGTCAGCAAATCTCTTTGCTATTAAGACTTTTTCACAAATTCTCCGTAAATGATAAAATAAAACCACAGCTACATCATTATATATTTTATTAATAATTAATAATAAAATCAAAATGCAATACTAAACATTTTATTATTATTTACAATCACAACTCAACTGTGTTATTAAAACTAGCCTTTGCTTTTCGTTACATTTAAAAGTATTAAATAAAAAAATCAAACATACGGTATGTTTTTCATTACGGTACATTTTGCCTCAGCCGTACATTTTTTTTTTCTAAACTCGAAATAAATAACCAATGGAAACTAGGGTTCTCAAAACGACTCACTCAATCAATTCGAGTAACTAATGTATTTATAGTCCGTTTGAAATTTTCATTTGTCGTGAATTTTTTATGTAGATGTTATTTTTCAATACATTTACAAAAAAAAATCTATCCTTCTATTACATTATTACATGATAATCACGGCGGTAATCCCCGATGTACACCCACATTTGCCATCAACCGGGCACAAATCCAGAGCCGGAATTTCTACTGAGAGATTCCTGATGAAAAAACCCAATAACATTTTACCCGACCCGAGAATCGAACCCAGGACCTCAGCTTAGCAGTAGCGCTTGCCACCTCTAGACCATCAAGGCAGTTTTAATTACTTAAAGGTCTTCAGAACCATATTTTACTCGATTGCCAAAATAAAATTAAATCTACTATATAAAAATAAGTCGGGTTTTCCTTCCTGACGCTATAACTCCAGAACGCACGAACCGATTTCCACGGTTTTGCATTCGTTGGAAAGGTCTCGGGCTCCAGTAGGTAGGGTAGGTAGGGTAGGTAGGGTAGGTAGGGTAGGTAGGGTAGGTAGGGTAGGTAGGGTAGGTAGGGTAGGTAGGGTAGGTAGGGTAGGTAGGGTAGGTAGGGTAGGTAGGGTAGGTAGGGTAGGTAGGGTAGGTAGGGTAGGTAGGGTAGGTAGGGTAGGTAGGGTAGGTAGGGTAGGTAGGGTAGGTAGGGTAGGTAGGGTAGGTAGGGTAGGTAGGGTAGGTAGGGTAGGTAGGGTAGGTAGGGTAGGTAGGGTAGGTAGGGTAGGTAGGGTAGGTAGGGTAGGTAGGGTAGGTAGGGTAGGTAGGGTAGGTAGGGTAGGTAGGTAGAGTAGTTTGGTAGGGTAGGTATAAGTACTTAGTGCTACCCGTGCGAAGCCGGGCCGGGTAAAGCTAGTAGGTATATACATTAAATGTACATAAAAGACTTTTATTTCACTCAATGTATGCAAAACTTTCAATTTTTCAATGTACTTACAGACATTCCAATACTTTTACATAAATACTTAAAAATTACGTATAAAATATTTCAAATGTACCTACAGTATATTTATCTAGCGATCTTTAACAGTTTTTAAAATATATTTCTTAATAATTATTAAATTTCAATCTAGACCGTGTCTTGAATGTATAGTAAGACAAATGTACCCAAAAATAAATAGATAAAAATCGCGGATTTTTATCGAGTGGTGCCTAATTCTATATTTCTATCCCAGATACAAAGCTGAAATGGTGGTGGTATGGTAAGTATTCCAATGTAACAAAAGACAGTATGTACATTTCAAGGTCATACTATACATTCGATTTCAAGACAACATTTGGCAGTATTTTAAAAATCTGACAGATCTATAATGCATGTTATCATATTAATTGATCCATATACATTTATTGTAAAATCTCCAAAATTTTGATTTGACAGCTAGTTTAGTATACGGGGTAAACTGACCTCATACTCCTGTATATTTTGGGGCCAAGACTGTATATTTTTAATCAGAGAAAAGGTATGCATTTAAAACCACTCCCTCTGATTTCCTACCATACCTTTTTTTTTGTGGGAAATTATCAAATAACTTCTCCCGCTCTGGGCGGAGCGGGAGGGCGTGTCAGACTCTTACTGACTAAAACCCACCCGTGTTCCTTCAGTTGCCTGTACGTTGCCAGGGGCCACGGTATCCCTTTCGGACTTTCCCGCAATTCCTACTATGCCTTTTTTTTTTTTTTTTTTTTTTTGGGTGGGAAATTATCAAATAACTTCTCCCGCTCTGGGTGGAGCGGGAGGGCGTGTCAGACTCTTACTGACTAAAACCCACCCGTGTTCCTTCCGTTGCCTGTACATTGCCAGGGGCCACGGTATCCCTTTCGGACTTTCCCGCAACCCCGGCAGGCATTGGTCCTATCGGACCCCTTCACTTGCTGACATCTCTTTGAGGCGCGCGTGGAACACAACGCGCCGTCGACCCGGGCCTGGTCCTTATCGGACGGCGAGCTACCCATTGCTCACCGTCCGCAAGCCCGCGCCTACGGTGGCCGGGAATCGGCCTGTGATTCCCGACGCCCTGGGCGTCTCCTGCGGCGGCTAGGGGCGTGAGGGCGCGAAATTTGCCTCTCCCTCACGCGTTCTGCCTCCTCCTTCGCGAGCATTACTGCTTCGCAGAAGGAGGTGACGGCCTCCCATGCCCTCTCGCTCCGTACCATGGCCTGGACTAGGGCCGGACGCGAGAGATCCCCGCCGCCGATCGCCTCCACGAGGACACGGCGATGCTCTGCCCAAGCCGGACAGACCTCCACCGTATGCTCCACCGTGTCCTCCGGGCGATCCACGCAGTGATGACACCCGGGCGTTTCCTCCCGCCTGATACGAAACAGGAACCTCCCGAAACAACCATGTCCGGTGAGGACCTGCGTCAGGCGGAAGGTGAGGACGCCGTGGCGCCTCTCTAGCCACTCCTCAAAGAGGGGACTTATCGCCGCAATAGTGGCGTGCCCAGCACTGGGTTGCGACAATCGCACTCTCCATGACGCCATGAGATCCCGCCGGAGCTCTGTCCGCTGTGCCGCGATTTCTCGCGGCAGCGGAGTTACGCCCCGGCGTTTCGCCTCCTCGCGCCACTCCCAAATGTGCGCGAGGACTTTTGCCTCCAGATCCCATGGCGGTAATCCGGCAAGGAGGCTAGCCGCCTCACCGGAGACCGTGCGGTATCCCCGGACCAGCCGGGTGGCCATGACCCTCTGGGACGCGTTCAACCGGCGGGCTGGCCGCCGCCTCAATGAACGCGCCCAAACCGGTGCCCCGTAAAGGGCCATGGACCGCACGACCCCCGCGTATAGCCTCCGGCAGGAGGCGTTTGGACCCCCCAGATTGGGCAGGAGCCGCTTCAAAGCAGCCCCGGCCCGCTCCAGTCTGGGAGCCAAACGTCGGAAGTGCTCCACGAAGTTCCACCGGCTGTCGAGGACGAGTCCTAGGTACTTCATCGTCGACTCGACGCCGATGTGAACTCCTCATTCCTACTATGCCTTAAAAGGTGTTATCATCATCGTTGGATTCTATGTCAGTTTAAAAAACTGAAACCTTGAGTTAAAGGAGGAATTTTGCAACATTATTTCGGATAACATGCATCTAGGACTGTTTTCCATTTAATTCTAAAACATAGCCACATTCACATTTCTTACTGCAAATGACATAATATGGGGTTGCATCTAAAATAGCCTCCACGACTATGCGACACGTAAATAAACGCCCAGCACACCCTGGACTGTCAGACCTTGTTGACTGAGTTTATACATTTACTACTCCATGAGTCATTCTCTTGTCAGTCGTCATGGCGATTGAGTCTTATGTCCAGTAATGGACGTCTTTCGGCTGAAATAATGATGAACTATTAGCTGTTTCATGAGTTATTTGCTATTAGCTGGCTGATAAGGCAGCAGGTGGATAAGAGTTACTAAAAATCGAGCTGAATGACGTGCAATTAGAGAGGTATATGTCCGGTGGACTGCTGTAGGCCGATGATGTTGACCATGATGAACTATTGACAGCTATTCTCATAATATGTTTAATTCATACCGATAAGAACGAAGAAAAAGGTCCTTACAAACATGCCACTTGCAGCTGTCCATGTATTTAGACACTATACCAACATTACAACATATACGTAAACTATATACATTAATTAAATAAGAACACAGTTTTATTTGTATTTACTTTGTCTTAAAAATATAACTAATATAGCTACTGTCGTATAATTTTTCTTATAAATTCGTTGCCGGTTCAAATACAGGTAATAGCTATTTTTTAATATCGGTGACTGACATTCGGAAGAAATAAATGTATATTTGTCATGTACAGACGCCAGCAGGTCAACCTACCCGAAACTGTCAAATTTTCCCAATCAACTTTGAACCTTATGCTTAAGTAATAAAGTTGAAAATCGATTAAAGAAATCTTACAGATTGTAGTAGGTTGATGTGCTGGCGTCTGTACAGATTGACTTAAATTATTATCTATACATTTTTTTTGGGATAGGCCATTAATTAACTATTTAATGTACACATTGACCAATGAATGCATTTTTGGCCAAATATTTTTTGGTCTGTATTAAAGAAATTCAAGGAATCTACAAGTTACCCAAGTTTTCTTCATGACAGTTCACCCACTAATATACAATAGAGAATGACATCGCAAAATGTTCATAGTTTCCATCTTGCAGATTGGTAATTTTGATTTCAGCAGCAACTACATTGGTAGGTTCAAGTATAGAATAAAAACCATCAATCCACAATTATCTATCTCTTTGTTATTTTTGGGCCTAATTATATAAATAACCACACTACAGAAGAGCAATTCTCTCTTAAAAAAACGTTCACATTCAAGTCGACATCTGTCAAACTTGTCAAAAATACAATCAATTTACCAACATTTTTGACAATTTTGACAGATTGCGAGTGAGATTAGAATGCGAAAGTTTTTAACAATTACGGGAATTGCGCCTCAGATTAAAAACTATCAACATTTCACAATATATAACCGGCCTTACAAACAACCGCACACCGAAAACCTTTATAAAACATCACTCAATCAAATAACGTCTGCTTATACATATATTCTGGAAAATTCTCACCGTGATGACTTAGTTGAAGTGAGCTGTCATTCCACGCTTGACACTTTTGACAGCTCAATTCGCATAAGTTTTCACACACGTTCAAAAGTCACACTTCACTTACAGAGTCTACATCTTCATTTCATTTCTTGACTTTTATAAGTCACTTTTCTAGGCCATTTGTCTAGTTAAAACCACGTGCTTTTTAGGGTAGGCTACGCAACTATTTGCACGTGTTTCTTCTCCCGAGGTTCCTTTAAAACGTACGAAGTCGTTCTTCTTAGAGAGCCGACAGAATCTGGAATAAAATACAATATCAGAATGTACCTGGTATTTACAGGGCAAAGGCCTCTTTTTAAACAAAAAAGGAATGAGCGATGATTTTCATACTTTCTCATGGTTTCCGTAAAGTTCATTCAATTTAAGATGTTGATAATATAAATGACATTTTTATATTGTCTAATATTGGAAATATGAACACTATCTACGTGGGTCACGTCAAATGTGTCATCAGAATAGTACGGGGCCTAGTATAGTTCCCTGCGGCATACTCACTGTGGAGCGCGTGCGGGCGGCTGGCGCGCGCGGGGCGCGCGGGGGACGCGGGCGCGGAGGCGGGGCCGCGCCCGCCGCGCTGCTACGACCAGCGCAGCTCCTTCAGCTCCACGCTGCTGCTGCGGGAGTGCTGGGGACATGGTGGAAAGTGTCAATGGCTTTGTTAAGAACTAAATGAACATAAATCGATCAAATCTCTTTGAACCTGTAAGCGCGCAGTTCCACTGCTGCCCACGGCTACGTTACGCATTTTTACTTGGCTTCGCTGAAAATTTAAGCGAGATTATCCACTGCGACCCACGGCTAAACTACGGATGAGTGGCTAGCAAACAAATGAACCTGCACAGCTAACGTGTCTAACCTCTCCATGCGTATCCTATGCAGCATTGGAATTGCATTGTAAGTCCTACGTTGTAAATGTTGCGCATACTTTAAACATTTATTTGGAAAAAATAATTTAATAATATAAATATTGATGAATGATTCATGGTTGCTCCATATACAAAGAAACTTAATACATAGTAACCAATGAATACCTAAATCATAATATTTTTGCGAAAGAGCAACCAATAAAATAAGCAATCAATTATCTAATCTTCACATGAATTTAGCTCGTCGATCGTCCGATAAAAATATTATGACTTTTATTTGTAGATAGTAAATTCTTCAAAGAAGACTGATTACTACTACTGGATTTGGTCTTAAAATCCTTTTTCTCTTTCTCACCTGATATCTAGAAGTAGCTGGAGGCACATGTGTGGCTGGAGAGCACCTGGAACATCCAGGTCTTAGCACTGTCCTGCTGGAGGAACCACCCCGCATCGCTGTTCTTAACTCCTAGAAAAATAATGATAATTATATCAAAGGAACATTGTAGCTTGATAAAAATTCAGTTCAGAGGAATAATTCATTGCTTCATTCGTCCTTATCCCTTGAAGTTCGTACGACTATCTTCACCAGATATTGGTAAAAATATTAAGCAATTGACCTTAGCAATCAAGCCTTAATTAAACTGTTTCTAGAAAGTAGAAGTTAATCTGTTTTTTCAAAGCCTAATGTAACCTGACACAATAGATTATGACTAAAAATATTTTTAATGTCCATCAGTTGTATTATTAAAAAATAATAGACACGTATTTTTTCTTTTTTTACTTTATCATAAGATTACGGCGATACATTGCTTACTTGTGACGTAGCAACCCCCACTCCCCAACTTTAAAGCGTTTTATCTAAGTAATTTTTCATTAATTTATGCAAAAGCAAAAAATACCTTTCTAATAGTTTTTTATTATCTGACTGACAGACTAAACAGAATTGCTTTTTTTTTGACCCAGTCATCATCACTATTCTTTATTTTATTTTATTTTTTATATCAATTACTTCATAGGCCAATTTTGATTAGTTGACTAAAATTAAAGCCATCTCATATCAGTCATCCGCTAGCTAGCATAAGATTTGCCAACATACCACCATCATACCCTGAAATATCAGAGATTTTATCAAAGTCTCAGAAATCTTACCTGTCCCATTTCACTGCAAAGTGACTGTCTCCCTTGGGTTGCATTCTTCTTAGTATTCCAACAGAACTCTAATATCGCCACCACTATCGCGAGGGCAAGTCCGCATAGTAGAGTTACAAACACACCACCTAGAAAGAAAATGATAATGATGTATCGTAAGTTCGATCCCCAACCGTTTAAAAGGTGCAGTTCCATAGCTGCCCACGGCTAGGTTCCGCACGTGTACTCAGCTTCGCTTTGAAGCTGCAAAATGCAGGCGCAATCGTCCACTGCGGCCCACGGCCCCGGCCACGGGCACGCATATAAACCGCGCAGATAACATGCAAAGCACTTCCATGGACATCCATCGCAGCAGTGGAAATGCGCCTTTATAAAGGTGAACACACGCCTAGCACAAAAGAAAAGCAAACAAAAAATCTAAGTCTAGCGACACATCTACAGAAATTACGCGATGCAATGCTTTTTATATTACCAGCAACAATTCAGGCCGATATTACGTCGCATTTTGACGTAACGGTAAACATAGGCCAAGCAGAAATTGGCAACAACGCTTCCTTTGCATTTTGTAAATATACGAAATAGGAGTTGTAATTGTCGAAATGTTGTATCATAGCAACCGAAAACGTCTTTAGTAAGCGTACAATTAGCAGCCGAGTTACGAAGACGTAATTTCGGCAGGTGTGTCGCTACACTAAGAGGCAGGTGACTTGTCAGCATGTATATGTCGTGGCCAGATCTTAGAATGGACCATTTCATGAAATGGCAAGCTAACATTGGCCATATCGTTTAAACGTCAACGTTTAATGATATTTCAGTCGATGTTTGGCCATATCAATAATGTAGGGTATCCATGGTCACATGGTGTAAGGTGAAGTAAAAATAGTCAAGTTACTGCGACCAATTTGGAAGTAGCGCGGTGGGTCACAGTTCTAACCTAACCTAACCCATTTGGTCGGGAGTGTACGACTAAACGCCGACAGACACTACGCCGACAGACTGAACACCGACAAGACTTTACTTCGACGGGACTCTTCGCCGACAGGACACTTCGCCGACAGGACTCTTCGCCGACAGGGCTCATCTGCTCTCATTGCTATTAGCGAATAGCGCCTGTCTGAAAAGAGGGTATCTGGCGCTCGGCGGCCGCTCCCGCGGCACGCTCGCTTCGCTCGCTCGCCTTTGCGCGTTAAGGGTCACTGTTCTAACCTAACCTAACCCAAATGATTATATTCAATACAGAAAATTATGAGCCCTGTCGGCGAAGAGTCCTGTCGGCGAAGTGTCCTGTCGGCGAAGAGTCCCGTCGAAGTAAAGTCTTGTCGGTGTTCAGTCTGTCGGCGTAGTGTCTGTCGGCGTTTAGTCGTACACTGTTTGGTCGGGGTGCCACATACGCAGCGTAAACTTTTAATTTTTAGAAACTCATTTTAGGTGCTATGTTACGCCGCGGCAGCGGCCGTCGAGAGCTACTTCCAAGTTGATCGCTTTCCATAATATCATATTTGGAAACCCAATAAAAGTCCATCGACTTTTCGTGCGTTTAACTGTTCATATCATTAAACGTTGAGTATTCAATGATCTGGCCAAGCCACATCATGATGTGACCAGTGGATGATGTTCATATCATGAAATGATCAATTTTAAAATCTGGCCACGACATTATACAAACACAACGACCGCATCACTTACCATCAGGTGACACAGCGGTCAAACGCGAGCCTGTATGATGTAAAAAGATGGTCTTATTTATACTTTTTACAGCTTCGAAAAAAAGAGTGTGGAAACAATGAGGGCACCAATATCGCACCTAGATCACTTCGAATGGGAAATGAGTAAAATATTTTTTTTAATTTGTTAAAAACGCTGCTTGTGGGTGACTCAAAACCTACTAGCACTTGTCGGCAAAGAAGTGCCATCATTATAGTAGTATATTTAGTTCCTAATGTCACCACGTCAGACTTATGTCGACCTATAATTATGTTATTGGATGGCAAACAAGCCGAAGTCCCACTTGATGGTAAGAGCGTCATTACACTGACGATTTCCCAGCGTGTTTCCAGCGAAGCGATTTGTGAACGTGCTCTCCGCGAGTGCGAAGCGAGCTAGCCGCGACCACGCGACGTGTTAACCGCATTTTTACAACATTTTACACTCGCTTATCTCTCTCTCTCTCTTGTGCGCTGAAGTCAATAGCTCTCGTTCCGCAAACGCGGTGAACTCGTTGCGCATACGTGGCGTGCTCGCTACGCACACTCAGCGAGCTCGATAAGCAATAGCCTCTCTGGAAACACGCTCGCAAGTCGCCAATGTGATATGGCAATAAGTGGTCACCGCCTATATAGATACCAGAGCTACCGCAGGTTCAAAATGTTTATTTCTGTATAATTAGTTTACATCAGTTTATGATTGGAGCCTCCTTTTAAGCATGATTACGCCTATGTTAGGAGACTCTGCACTTCCGTAGCTTTGGCTATTTGTAAAAATTACAAAATTTACAAAAAATATTTTTGTTTTTTTTGTTAATTTATTAATTACATTTTTTTATTTATTTTTTATAACTAATGTGTAGGGTGTATTGGGTGTATGGAGTGTGTAATGTGTGAGAGGTGTGTGAGGTTTTTCGAGTGTGTGAGGCGTGACAGGTGTGTGGTTGGTGTGGATGTGTGTATGAGAGAGGATGTGCATGTGGCGGTGCCAGTATAACACTTATTGTAACAATTGCCATCCCCGAGACAAAGCTGAAATGTCTCATGTCAATTACACCTGCATCCATACCCTTCAAACCAGCACACAGTACGGTGATACAAATAGTTATCATGGTTGTAATTCCTCGAGCGATCCACAAAGTTTGTACTACTACATAGTGCACCTACACACGAGCGGCACGCGTTAACGGCAGAGGCAATTTAGGCCGCCGACACGCGTTGACGCGTGCCGCCCGTGGGTGTGAGCACTTAATGGAATTTAATGATTGTTTAATTTTTGAATTGTTCTTTGTTATCTTTTTATTACAGACGCTTGTATCGTGCACGTCTTTTTATTGTTCTCACATTTATAATTTCAACATGAATGATTAATAAACAATTTTTATTATTTTTAAAAGAGTGTCCGTGGAGTTTTTTGCCCGTTCTTCTCCATAAGTACCTACTACGCTTTGGAATGGGTAACTAGCTTCATATTTCTGCCTGACCGACTCCTTGAAAATTCAAAGGTAAATGGTTTAATTAAGTAATAAGTTTGGCGTTTCCTACTCCCGAGTTACGCCAACCACCAACGAACCGCATTATTTTAGTAGGCAAATGTGTATTATTTTTTGTCAGATTTTAAGAGTTGCCAAATCAAGAAATACTTTATAATACAAAACTGTGCGATCTGGGAAGTATTTTGGGAAAACAGAAACATACAAATCGATTGGTGGAAATCGCTAACATAAAAAGATAAGTAACAGCCTTATTAAAAATACCCTTTTAAAAGTCGAGTCGATTTGTACTTGTTTATTTTTATTTTCTTAGTTCTTTCTTTCCTTCTATTAACACATCCGAAGACCATTTTACTAAAGTTATCCAACTTACCAATATTCTGAACTCCAAGCGGATTCGCCTTGCTATCTTTTCCATCTCTATTGCAGACATCTCCTGTGTTCTTCCACCATTTGTCGTAAAGGATCTGAATGACCCCCTTCTCTTGAAGTTCTAGGATAGCTAAGGATATCTTGTCTCGCCAGGGACTGCCTTTCCATGTTGCTATGCCGTAACCCTGAGCCAAAAGGTGATAGTTAATATGGTATCAAAGAGTTATCAGCAGTGATCGGCGTAGGTAGATTGATTTTTGGTACTTGTATCATAAATGCACACAGAAAGAAGAACATGGATAAGCCATTTTTCCGGAAAGCAACAAACAAAAATTTCCGGATTCAATTAAATATTGTTAATGTTGGTAGTGATATTATTTTCACAACATAGTAACAAACAAAGAAGCGCACTCTACGAACCGAAGTAAACGAGTGAGCTACCTAGCATGTCGTCGGCAGGCGTACGCATTGTTTTGATAACCGGTTAGTGCACCACCCATGATCCTTTGTTCTGATTGGTCGTTGGGTTGTGTCAAATCGTGACTGTGTGCCGTTGAAAAAAATTATGAAGAATATAATATTGCTCATTTTAATATAATTCCTACCTAAGTTCCGTTTTTTTTTTAATAATCGACCAATTCCGGAGGAATGTCCATATTAATATATACGTTTCGGATCAATGACCCCAATTCAATCTACCTACTCCGATCACTGGTTATCAGTGATAGCCTAGTCGTGTAACCGTCGGACTGCCAAGTCATACGGCTCGAGTTCGAACCCAAGGCACGCATCTCTGACTTTTTGCCTGGAAAGTCTTTGCACTACTTCTACAGTAGGTACTTTACCTTAGAGTCCAACAGTCCCCCAATCTGCGTCAAGTTACAGTCCCTCTGCACTCTATGATCTAGCATGGTAGACTCCATGAGGAACGCGTAGTTCCCCGCGAGGACTCTCCTCACTCCCTCCTCGTAAGAGGGGACCAGCGCAGGGGGGGAGGTGCCCGACATGTGTACCCACATTTTTTGGTAGATGTCTATGTTTGAGTCCTGGAAACGAATGCGAAATCATTGTATTAAGGTTCACTTGCTTTTTGAAGGAAGAGTTCTAACAGAGAACTTCAAACTTTAATTTTTTTTAAGTTAATATGTAGAAATGACGCAACAATCGGCCAAGCCAGCACCGGCCCTACCCTTGTCAGGGTAGAGCGAGATAGTCTTTCGGCGCCCCTCGATCGACGCTTTCACTTCACGTAAATACACGATCGGCGCTTTTAGACGACGCTTACGGCAGTACCTTATAGATGCGCAACGGACGCTGGATATGGTCACACTAAATTATCAATTATATAATATTTATGTACCTTGCAGTGTTTCTGTCGGTTAATGTTGCACGATAATGTAAATGCTGTTATACAGTTACTTTGGTGGGAATGTTTCTTTGTCATTAACACTATCCCATGTACAAACTCCACAAAAACCACAACAAACAAATATAGACATCTATATATTTTTATTTAAATATAAAACACTTAAACACTATAAAACTGAAATTTACATCCGTAAGACGTCCTCGTAACATAAGGTCCAGTTGCAAACCAGCGTCAGACACTAGTTGTCTGGCATTTATGCTGAACTGGGCCTATTTGGCGCAGCCGTGAGGCACACAGTACTGTTTTAAGCTTTCTCTGTTTTATTTGTTTTTTGTGTGAATATTGTGTGCCTTGATCCGAGTCAAATAAATTTATTTTCTTTCTTTTCTTTCTTTAAATTCTATTTCGGTTTTATGTTAAATCCTAACTTAATATTATAAATGCGAAAATGAGTTTGTTTGTTTGGTACGGTTTCACACTAAAACGGCTGAATAGATGTGGGTGAAATTTGGCACATGGGTAGACCATGACCTGGAGATGGCCATAGGCTACTTTTCATCCTAGATCGTAGACGAAGTCGCAGGCAACAGCTAGATATACCTTTATTGGAAATATGAACACTTATTGAATTTAAATTAAGTACCTAATTAGTACTTAATTTTAATGCTCTAATTATTACACTCCTGCTTATGTTCTGTGTTTTTAACATTAAAAAGCTTTTTATGCTATATAATTAAATTAGTATTTGGTGTTAAGTCCAATCAGTCACTAAACGCGCCCCTCTCCATCTGGCGCCTAGAACGACCGCTTCTCTCGTCCTACCCCAGGGCTGGCGCTGGGCTAAGCGATAATAGCTTGGTGTAAACTAAGTCTTGTATTCAAAACTACTAAAAGAATACAATTTTATTGAGATATGGTGAACACAAACACACATGAAAAGCTTACATAAAGAGAATACAAAATAAAGCTAACCAATAAACATTTTTTTTTGTTATTAACTCCTGCTCAAAAAATTCGAGAAATAGTTTCAGACGAAACCAGCAAAAGTCTTCATTTTTATACTCTGAATTTCGATTATACATATTACAATAGCCTCAGTTAAAAAAAAACCACCTCATACTCCTTTTTACAGTTCAATTCAAACTTAATGGCGGCTCGGAAGTGCGTTACTCGCTGCGCAGTACCCCACCCCTCACCCCCGCTAACCCTTGAATTCGTTACTGCGCAGCGACTCGCCTCATGTTCCGAGCCGCCATTAAGTTTGAATTGGGGTGTACCTATAATAAAATATTTGCAGAAAAGCCACTTACCCTAAAAAAGGACATAGTCGACCCCCCATTGAGCGTGCCATACTGTATATTGTTCTGTGCAGCTAAGTCTGCAGCGCTCTGTATAGGCAGCACAGTGCGTTCCACCGTCAGGAACGCGGCCAAGTTCGCCGTGTACGAGGACAGGATGATCAGGGTGAAGAACCACCAGATACCACCAACTATGCGCGTTGAAGTTGCCTGAAAATAGAGTTATATTTTTTTTATCGGGTTCCTATAAATAACCAACCGTTAACTAATACACGTACACGTCAAGTTCCTATAAGGTTCCTAGTGGTTATCCGTTAGATTCTTTAGAAACTCGTGGATAATTATGCAGTTAAGTTTCCATAGCTTTGCATCGAGTACTTTGTAAGTCTTCAATCAATCAATCATTTATTTTGTTAAACATAGGTATGGTTACACATAGTATATTGTCTAAAATATGTGCACTATGTTTTGCCTATGTATGGCGTACAAAATTAACATAAACAAGCAATTACAATAAAAAAATACAATTTAAAATTAAACGGGTCATTTCAATTCAAAATTCAAAATATATTTATTTCATATAAACCTACATGGGCACTTATGAAACGTCAGAAGCTAGGTGCACGGTCCCAATTGGTTGTTTCCTATGGAGAAGAGCCGGCAAGAAACTCCACGGTAACTCTTTTAAAAATAATGGGCTTTTACAATATTTTCAAATAACAGTGTTATTAGGTATGGGAGGACAGTGTAGGTCTTTCAACAAGTACCAGGTACTTAACAGAATAATGATGGTCAACAAATCTACAATTTTAGATAAATAAACACATTCATACTTAACCAATAAATAAATCATAAGTGTTTAATTAGCTAGTCGGAATCGTCATACCTCTGTTTATCAGTAGTAAACTCAGTGATGGAGTAGTAACATCTATCTAAAAGGAATCTAAACAAGGACCTCTTAAAGGATCCCATACACTCTTTATTTCTAATAGCTGCTGGTATACTGTTATATATTTTGGGGTCATACCTAGCACACTTTTGCCGAAAAATGCGGTTTTATGAGAGTTAACATGAATGGTATTCTGATAACGGCGAGAGCGCAGTTTTTCAAATAAATGCAGGTTACAGCGGACAAACACTCCCATTTCATATATGTACATGTTATGTCGCTACTTGTGGAACCCTAAATTCCTAAGACAATGACTAAGACCACCCTGCTCTCGTACCGTGAGAATCGCCTTCTCAGCAATCCGAAGGCGTGGGGATCGAAGTAAGTGCTATAGCAGTGAATATTGATTTCGTGTATTGGTGAATCACTCTTGTTTCTGACATCGGACAATTCTCTTTTTTTCTTTTTTTTTTTTAAATCGTTGCCCCACACTAGAAATTTCTCCTGTATCGTGGGTGAGTTTACAAACATTTAAAGTCACATACACAAACAGCCCGACCCGGAACAACTACTTGTAGGTCATACAAATATTTGTTCCGTGCGGGGATCGAACCCGCGACACGCAGTGCAGCAGTCAATCGCTTAACCACTGCGCCAACCGTGCCGCCAATTGTCGCGCACCTTAGTTTTACCGATTTAATTGTAATTTTATCTTGATTAAATTGTATAAGTAAATTATATCTCGGTTTCCTTTGCATCCCCGATTGCAGCCGAACGTAATTTACATGTGTGTAAAAATTACGAATAAAATTGATTCTTGAATTTGATTTGGAAGTTACCAATTGATTCGTAATAGGGCCTTAGGAAAGAGAACAACATTAACACGCTCATTGTGTTAGTCTTTGATGACTTTCAGTTGGTGCCGCATAGGGCCTATTATATCCGATGCGCGATTTGTTCCTAGTTCGTTGCTGGGTGGAAAAGACCCGTTCGACTTCCATCTGTTTAGGAGGACTTATCTTTATAGGTATAATGATTAAAGCATGTTCCTTTATAGCAATATGTTGACAAATAAACACTCAATAAAAAGCTGAAATCGTAGGTAGATGCACTGAATGGCTTGTTTGTAAATAAAGGTATTGCCTGTCGGATCTTTACGACCCGTTATCCGCTCTGGCCCGGCAGTCTCGACGTAGATAGCGATCGCTATACGACCGTCGCGCGGGTCTAGGGACGCTATTAGGACTTTGCGACCGAATCTGGTCGTATTGCGGTCGCTATCTATGTCGAGACTGCCGCCCCTGGTTAGTGAAAGTATCGATACATTTTTAGTGTTGTGGATGATAAAAAAACATCGATACCGATAAAATGTATAATATATTTTTCAGATCTGTTGATTACATATAAAAATAAATTATACCGTAATATTAGACGTATGATTTTCATTATAGTATTCTCGACATAATCATTTTTTACATGCGTTACATATGTAAAAAACCTGGTTTTGACCTTTTTAACTTTATTGCCGGCTACTTTGCTAGCCTTATTCAATTCTATTCACCCCCTTTTTTTCTTTTTAGTTCGGTTCATGAGTCCAGTTCAGGAGTCTAGCTCCTGAACTGGACTCATAAACCGGACTCCTGAACGGGACTCCTGAATCGGACCCCTGAACTGGACTCCTGAACTGGACTCCTGAACTGGACACCTGAACTGGACTCCTGAACTGGACTCTTGAACTTGGCTCCTGAGCTGGACTCCTGAACTTAGTGTTTAGCGTAATTTATCGTAACATCCTGAACAATTCCGTTTTTAGTTATCCATGATTAAGTTATGAACTGTGTCCGCTGTAGATGTTGAATCCATTTCCGGAATCATTGGTTGCTTTCTCAGTGACACTTTCGAGAAACATAAAAACTCATCTAAACACACGGACCTCACTAGCTCAACTAGCATATAATCTAGTGCGCTTATCGGGTCATCGGGCATTGGGTCGTTTAGAACCGACAAACGCACTAGACGTAAAAAATTTGCTTCTGTCGGCATCGGGTCGTAAGAGCCCGATGTGATTTTTTCGTACCTATATTATCTATTTAACGAGGCAATTTCAAAACACTAACCGTGAGACGGTTAGTGTTTTGAAATTGCCTTCATATCCATAGAAAACCTAAATATATCTGTCCGCATCAGCGGTTGGCACAGTCATTTTTACCCCGCATCGGAGGAAAGGTGAGCATTGGATATAATCAACCCAATAACATAACGTGTTTAGGATATTTAACCAACTTCTAAAAGGAAGAGGTTATCAATTCGGATGTTTATATTATATTTTTATTATATATTTTAATTGTATTTTCGGGCCATAACTCCGTCATAATAAGTCAGAATTTTATAAACGGATTTGCAAAATTCTTTTTTTGTTGGAACGGGTATCCTTGCGAGGTGGTCTAGTTGTCATCAGGTCAGGATCTGATGTTGGGATCATGGAGAAATCGAGGGAACTCTTCAAATATTATAGGCACACCTGGGCCTGCGATCCTCCATACAAACGTATTTCCCTATTTTCTTCCTGATTATTGCCTCCATTTTTTAAATATAAAATCAAGGTCTGCTTTAGACACGTCCCTGTTATTTCTTTCTTTTCAGCAACTTATTGGTAAAGAAAATATGACCCTCAAAAAATTACAATAATGCACCATTTTTACAGCCGTGATTAGAGGACTACCAGACAAATTCCAAAAGTTTTTAGCAGAAAATGATAAGAATCTAGACATATTTTTTTTTTAATTTTAATGAAAAAAATAATTGAATCGGCTCAGTTTTCGAGGAGAAAAAAGGGGAATACGAAACGTCGATCTCGTAATTTTTTTTTTTTTGTGATATAGTTGGTCTAACTGTCCCTACCACACTCTACGGAGGCAGATTTGAGGTAAGACGACAGCAACAGTTTCTTCAAATACCTATTTTTCAAATTCCTCGAAGGCCCTGTTCCCTCTTAATATTACGGCGAGAGTTGTTGTATCCAATACGTTTTTATTGGATACAACAAATAGAACACCAGGGGCGTTGTACAATTTGGGAAAGCCCTATAAGCCCCTAATATCCAGCAGAGGCCTTATAAATTAAATCTTACCTTAGGATTAAGTCCAGACCCTTGCCTCAGGAAGGTCCCGGTGATGAACCAGAAGGAGTTGCACACGCTGAACTGATTCGTTAAGAGTTTGGTTTCGTGGCCACATACATGGGTGCTCGTAGACCTGGAAGATAAAGGGGCAACAGGGTAAGCAACGGTTATTATGTAAGTTAATAACGCTTAGGGCTCCGTGCACAAAACACACATTTTTTTTATTTGTCAATTAATTATCTAATTGTGAGAAAGCTTGTAATACTTGAATCATTATGTCTGTATGACTACCTATAAAAATGGCGATGGCTTCAAACAACCCGATTCCTACCGGCTTCCCTTCGAACACAACCACTCTATCGTCATTGAATAATTACTATTTGATACACCATAAGATTAAAACATTACAGAACTACAAAATATTTTGCTCTAATATAACTCGTAGGCGCGTCCGGCTTATCGTGAATTCAATTTCTATAGAAAATAAAGTCCGTCTTGACGTCACTTCGGTCACGTGACACCGCGGTATCTTAGCAGCCAGGTAAGCCGCTCTGTACCGAGCTACGATAGAATACGCATGGGCGTCGTGAAACCAGAAGGAAGGAGCTATTGTTCGGTCAGTTCGCTCAGTTGTTCGGTTGTTGTCGTTGAATTTCGTAATGCGTTCAGCATGGAGTTCGGAAATCTCATCATTCGATTGACAATGTGTGGTTGTTTTTTGACGTAATCGCATTCGAAAAATTTGTACAATTAAGTAGTGATTTTGATTTTTGTTCGCTCCGTATAAACTGAATTTTATATTATTTTATTATTGTAGATAGAACAGTGATTAAGATAGTGTTTATGTGTTTTGAGTTTAGCGAAAGAAAAGTACGTTGTAATTAGGTATTTGGGGTAAGTAGATAGTTTATTAAGTTGAAATTACTTATGTAGAGTAGATTTCAAAGGTAATTAGTAGGATCAGTAGGATTAGGATGGCGGCATGTAGATTATTATGTGATTATTTGTTTTGTAACGAAACGTGCTTTTCAAGGTTATTGAAAAATAAAATAAGTTAGGCCGTGCTCGCCCAGACGTGACTATAAATTACAAACGACGCGATGGTTTTTTCAAACATTTTAATGTTTCCCTTTACGATAAATATCAGATTAAATAAAATGCATTGTTTCCCGTGTTTATCTATCTCAGATTCTAGTAGTTTATGGAAAGTTTTTACATTTTAAACTGACGAATTCATCAAAAAACATGTGCAGACTGAAAAACATGTAGCTGTGTTATGAGTTAGGGACTGGTAGGAACATAATTATTTTCACTAAATTGAAAGAAAGCATTTTTTTTTTAAAGCTCCTCCAAAAAATGACACTTTTATTGCATGTCATTATTCTATGGTTATTGCCATAATTTGTTTTTGAACATGTCTGTTAAGAAAAACAAGCTAAAACGAATTCTGCGCATCTACGATTCTTGCCAAGTTACGTGCCGGCGACTATATCTCCATTCTACAACCAGTGTAATCATCAGTGATCGGAGTAGGTAGATTGATTTTTGGTACTTGTATCATAAATGCACACAGAAAGAATAACATGGATAAGCCATTTTTCCGGAAAACAATTCCGGTATTACCGGATTCAATTAAATATTGTTAATGTTGGTAGTGATATTATTACTACTCAATTCAAAGTTGGTGATGGTATGTTCAACAGCTTAAGCAAACAAACACAATACTAAAAATATTCTTATAGTACATCCAAACGTGCTTTAAACTCCTTGTAACAAGTAAAATATTACTTACCAAAGCTTGGAATCGTGACTGTGTGCCGTTAAAAAAATTATGAAGAATATAATATTGCTCATATGAATACAATTCCTATCTAAGTTCCGGTTTTGTTTAAAATAATTAACCAATTCCGGAGGAATGTCCATATTCATATATACGTTTCGAATCAATGACCCCAATTCAATCTACCTACTCCGATCACTGGTAATCATACAGTCCACTACTCCATCCCACAAATGGGTAACACGATACCCCTTGGTAATACTGGTTGTCAGACTTTCGAGCTTCTGACTACCAGTATCTATGAATGACAGCCGGGACCGACGGCTTAACGTGCTTTCCGAAGCACCAAGGATCTCAGCATAAAATGGATGGTCACACATCTACGGAGCGACCTCGGCAAGCGTAACTAGGTATGATTCCGAACAACGCTGCAAACGGCACTGCTGCGACAGCACTGCCGCATCACTAGTGGTCCCCATAAATTTTCTATAGGATTATATGAGATTACATTCCCAGTATGGCAGCAATGCTGCGTGACATTATTACGACGGCACTGCTGTGCGGCAGTGTCGCCCTGCCGCCGCGGCAGTCCAATAGAGCGGCGTTCATCACAGCGATAACACGTGAATGTTGACAACTGTTGAGAAGGAAACCACGAACAGCAGTGCCGTGCAGCGGTGCTTGGAATCCCGCGGCAGGCAGCACTGGCGTGCAGCATTGTTCAGAATCATACCTTAACACTTTCGACTTCACCCACTTCTCAAAGAACTCATACGCCATGCCGCCATAGATATTGTAAGTGAACCCTCCAGGAGGGTTACTGGGTTTGCGCTAAAATAAATCCTCGCGGACGGTCAACGGCATTAGGTTTAAAACCGTGTTATAAAACACTGTAAAACGAAGTCAAATAATGTTTTCAGGGGATTTTATCACTGTACGTAGTTTCCAACCTTTTAATTTTTTTGTGAATATGTGAACGAAACATATTTTTTAAATAAAAATGCTTGAATTTTATTAAATTAAAACCAACGCATATACTAATAAATCTAGTTAAAATAAACATCAGATTTTATTTTCACGGTAAACTAAAGAATGCTGTATTCTCTAAGGAAAACCTACATTTTAAATGAGCCCTCCGCGAGGTCTCCCGGCATCCCCTATGCAACTAGGTGAACCCTCCAGGAGGGCCCAACACTGAACGTGTTAAAGCCGATCTTCCGCTGTTACATAAGATGTGCGAGGAGAGGTTTGTCACGATAGCTGCACGGTTAATTTGTGCTTGCGTACCGAGTCCATCTCAGTGGACGATCTGCCCTACAATTTCATACAAAGCAAAGCGACATTGTGACACTTACCACTCGTATGGAGAAAACCTCGCCATTACAAAGAGAGTAAATGACACCAGTATGTACGCAGCTAATACGTACAACCAGATCTCTATCGCGAGCGGGTTCAGAAAGCTGAAGAGACGAGTTGGTTGGGATGTCGGAACCTGAAAGAGAGAAAGGAAATAATCACGACAAGAAAAGCAGAAACAAATAAACTAAAAAGTTATAAAAACTAAGACCTAGTTGGATTTTAGTTTTCATAAGGGTCGCAGCATTATGCTGAGCGATGGCCGTTTTGCGTGGATGTGACGCATATTTTGTTGTAAAACCTACTTATTCAACTTACTATTTGTTAGGTTTTATGAATATTTTTCTAATGTCAATAAAAAAATGTTTTGTTTTTTTAAAAAAAAACTTTGAATACAGCAACCATCACACACGTCTACGTTTTTCTTTTTCCTTAGCAATCCTAATATTTATTAAGGAACTCAGTCTACAACTACAACACGTTATCAGCACGAAGGCTCTGTATCTATATTTGATCTACGATCGAACTTAAAAGAAGATTGGTGGTGAAATAATTGATACCTAGTTAACATATTGGTCATCATGTCGTCTGCAGTTCATGGTATGTCTCTAATAAATGGTATTCCGATACTTTGTAATAGAGAAAGTTACACTCTGTGGAAATTTAAAATGCGCATGTTGTTAATCCATGAAGGGTTGTGGGAAACTGTAAGCGGAGTAGTTGTCGTAGGGAGTAAGACGCCCGACGATGTACGGAAGGATGAAAAAGCTCTTTCTAAAATATGCCTTACTGTGGATGGTGCTGCTATTTCGATTGTTCGACCAGCTAAGACCGCAAAAGAAGCGTGGGATGCTCTTATGAAATCCTACGAGGATCGAAGTTTGGGTCGTAAACTGTCGTTGGAACGTAAGTTGTACAGGTACACCTTATCTGACTTTTCTGATTTAGAAGCTTACTTAACGGCAATAACTACAACTGCACTAGACCTGGCCGACATTGGCAAAACCATTAAAGATAGTTCTTTAGCAGCTATTATTTTGGGAGGTCTAACGTCTCGCTACGAGCCCTTGATAATGGCGCTTGAGAATGGGAGCGTTGAAGTCACAACAGATTTGGTAAGAAGTAAGTTATTTGTTTTCGATGTAAGAAGCCAGGGCACAAGAGTCCTAATTGTCCTCTCAAAAAGAAGGAGAAAAAGGCAAAGGCGAGTTGCTCAACAGAAAGTTGTTCTAAAGATAAGGGACTGACTGTTTTTAGTTCAGGGAATATGGATGCATGTGTCACGGAATTGTTTTTGGATGGTGTCACGGGACTGGCTTTGTCTGCACCAAGTGTTCAGATGTCTGAGAAGTGGATAATCGACTCTGGTGCGTCTACTCACATGACTCCACATGCTGAATGGTTTAATAGTTACAAATCCTGTGATGGGAAGATAACTGTAGCAAATGGTAAATGTTTGCCGGCTGTGGGTTTAGGAGATGTTGATATTGACACAAAAACCAATTTTAAGAAGATTATTAATGTTGTACATGTTCCTGGCCTAGATTGTAATTTACTCTCAGTCAAAAAGGCAGTAGAGAAAGGTTTCTCGATTGTTTTTGATACGAATGGCTGTAATTTTTATAATTCTAATGATGTTTCTTTTAAAAAGGATCCTGTTTTACATGGTTCTAATTGTGGTGGATTGTACACTTTAGATTGTACAGTAAAACCGCAAGGTATTTCAGCTTATAATGTTTACACTAATTTGTCCCAGTTTCAGCTTTGGCATAAGCGTCTAGGACATCTCTGCCGTATTGGTATGGATCTACTCAAAAAAGGTCTAGCTGTT
Source organism: Xanthia icteritia (assembly GCA_949128155.2). Lineage (NCBI taxonomy): Eukaryota > Metazoa > Arthropoda > Insecta > Lepidoptera > Noctuidae > Xanthia > Xanthia icteritia. The sequence goes on along the minus strand of OY855862.1, from coordinate 2,677,217 downwards.
GGTGTAGAGTATACTGATGTTGACAAAGAACCATGCGTACCTTGTGTAGAGGCTAAACAGGCGCGGAAGCCTTTCAAAGGGATTAAGTATAAAAAGGCTTCGTCACCATTAGAATTGGTCCATACGGACGTTTGTGGTCCCATGACCACTGAATCTTTTAAAGGTAATAAATATTTCATTATTTTTGTTGATGATTATACACGTTTTATATACCTTTATTGTATGTCATCTAAGACAGAAGTTCAGAAGTTTTTTTTGTGCTTTCCAAGCACTTGTTGAGAGACAGACTGGTACTAAGATTCGAACCCTTCGGTCAGACAATGGTACTGAGTATGTCAACAAGGACCTGACAGACTATTTGCAGGCTCAAGGGATACGACATGAAACGTCTGTACCATACAGCCCTCAACAAAATGGGGTAAGTGAACGTAGCAATCGTAGCATTGTGGAGAAGGCCCGTTCCTTGCTGGCACAGAGCTCTTTGTCGAAAGCTTTTTGGCAGGATGCTGTTGAGACTAGTGTTTATTTAAAGAATAGGTCACCTCATCGTGCACTTAATGGTATGACGCCATATGAAATGTGGTGTGGTGGTAAACCCGACCTGTCTCATTTAAGAGTGTTTGGTTGCCGAGCTTTAGTTCATGTGCCTTCATGTCAGAGAACTAAGCTAGACATGAAAACTTCTGAACATATCTTCGTTGGATATTCAGACGATCCAAGGAGTTATTATTTCCGTAGCGCGGAAAACCCTCGAAGGTTGATTAAGTCACGGGATATTACGTTTTTTGAAAATATTTTTTCAGGATTGAAGGACAAATTTGTTCAGCCTGAAGCTGCTGTGAGCCCTAATGTCATTAATCTTTTATTACAAACTTCTTCAGATACCACATCGCCACGGGCGATTTCTATCTCATCTGCTTCTACTTCTTCACCTACTTCAGAAAATGTGGACATGGAGGTAGAGCAAGTTGACGATTTTGTGGACGCGACTGAAGAAGCTGGTGGGGTTTGTGACACGGAGTCTCTACATTCAGGTGAACAACGTGTTCTGTCCCTGGTTCCTTCAGTTGAACTCAACGATGCATGTCCTGAGAGAAGGTATCCTGAAAGAGTACGTAAACCTCCTGATTATTATTCATACGGCACTCACGGTGTTGATTTGTTGTGTGATGATCCAAAAAGTTATCGTGAAGCTGTTAATAGCGATGATAAATATAACTGGATCTCCGCAATGAAGGATGAGTACAACGCCTTATTGAATAAGCAGACTTGGACATTAGTGGATAAACCAAATAAAAAGGTTATTCCATGTAAATGGGTGTTCAAGATAAAGAGGGACCCGAACGGTGCAATAGTCAAGTATAAGGCGCGACTAGTTGCGAAAGGTTTTAGTCAAGTTTGGGGGACTGATTATAACGAGACTTTTGCACCTGTAGTTCGAAATTCATCTTTGCGTACCCTTATAGCGTTGGCTGCAGAAATGGATTTAAAGATCCAACACATGGATGTCGATACCGCATTCCTCAATGGGGACTTAGAGGAGGAAGTGTACATGCAACAGCCTGAGGGATTTGCTGAGCACGGGGCAGAAGGTAAAGTCTGTTTGCTCAGAAAATCCATTTATGGTTTGAAGCAGGCAGCTCGAGCCTGGAATATCAAATTGCATCAAATTCTATCAAAAATTGACTTTGCACGAACATCTGCGGAATCATGTGTTTACATAAAAAAAAGTTTGGTAATGAAACCTTAATACTTGCAGTCTATGTTGACGATCTAATTGTCTTTTATAAAGAAAAAAGTTCGTTTGACGCTGTCAAAAATGACTTGGAGAAATTTTTCTCGCTAAAAGATTTGGGTGCATTGTCGTATTGTTTAGGCTTAAATATTAACCGTGTTGACGATAAAATTGTGGTCAGTCAGAAGACCTATATCCAGTCAGTGTTGGAGCGGTTTAATATGCGAGATTGCAAGGAAATGTCTACACCTTTGGAGAATAACAAATTGGAGAAAGGTAATCCAACATCTCTTGGTGAATATCCTTACCAAAACTTGGTAGGATGTCTCATGTACCTAGCTGTTAATACGAGACCCGATATAGCTTATGCCACAAGCTATTTAAGTCAGTTTAATAACTGTCATGATAAGAGACATTGGTTGGCCGCTAAAAGGGTGTTACAGTATTTGAAAGGTACTATGGATTACTGTATTACTTACAGAAAAGTCGGTGGACGTCTGTGTGGATACACGGATGCTGACTGGGCGAACTGTGTACATGACCGTCGGTCGTACACTGGTTATTACTACACGCTAGCAGGTGGACCTATTAGTTGGGAGTGTAAGAAGCAGCCGACGGTAGCTTTATCGTCTACAGAAGCTGAGTATATGTCCTTGAGCAGTGCTGCAAAGGAGGCTATTTTCCTCAGACGGTTAGTGTATGACATTACTGGTTTTGCTCATAGGGTGTTGCTATACAACGATAGTCAAAGTGCACAGAAAATTGTGCTCAATCCTATCCACCACAATAGAACTAAACATATTGATACGAGATATCATTTTATTCGTGAAAAGGTTACTGAGGGTCTTATAGATATAAAGTTCATACCTACGGATAAAATGACAGCCGATGTTTTAACCAAGCCCTTAAGGCGCATAGATCATCTTAGGTGCGTTGTTAATATGGGTTTAATGATAAATAAGTAGAATATTTTTTCTATTTATTTATTTTTCGTCGGTTTATGTTTTATATTTTTGTTTAGTCTGGTAGTAATGTTTTATTTTATTCTATTGTGTTCAGTATTACTACTTTATCTTTTTATTGCCATTAAGGGCGGATGTTGTAAAACCTACTTATTCAACTTACTATTTGTTAGGTTTTATGAATATTTTTCTAATGTCAATAAAAAAATGTTTTGTTTTTTTAAAAAAAAACTTTGAATACAGCAACCATCACACACGTCTACGTTTTTCTTTTTCCTTAGCAATCCTAATATTTATTAAGGAACTCAGTCTACAACTACAACATATTTTCCCTAAACTTGTTTCTTTTTTATTTTGTGTTCTTTTTTTTGCGTCATGTTTACCGCAAATAAACGTATTTTCTTTCTTTAAAAAAAAATAACATTTTAGTTTATTTGTTTCTGCTTTTCTTGTTGTGATTATTTAAAATATAAATAAACATTTGTTACGGTCGCGAATCATATTTTAATCAACATACAACCTGACATTGACCTAATTGCAAAAAACGAAAGAAAATTTGAATTTAGCGGATCCCCCTTAATGGAGACTTAATAAATAAGGGCGCTCCGGGTGTTGATCAGGCATTCAGAGATAAGGAGCTAACAAATTACAGCTGAGATGCTGATTACAATTGGTTTCTGGTTACCATGATTTCGGAAAATGGCTTCTAGGTATCATTATTTCAGAAGTAGGTACCTTAAACAGTATGCCGATACCAAGGTTCATGAACGGCTTTGTGAAGTCTATGACCGCTTCCCGTGCGTAGTTGATTGTCATTGAGGCGACCGCTAAGTCTGCTTTCTGAAACAAAATATTTATAATATAAATTATAAACTAAAGAGACCGGCACGCTAATTGCGGACACACTTTCCCGATCCGAGAGTTTTGAAGGATATTGCTAATCTACTGCTTCATAGGTTTAAAAAAATTGTCTGCTCCACAGCTTAAATAATGCAATGAACGTGGGGGAACTGTCAAAATGAAATGAAATGAAAGTGTTTATTCTGTAAATAGGATATTAGAATCACTTTTACACGTCATATTAAAAATTAGCTAGATGAGTTCGGCGTTTCCTATCCCTAACCTACATACAAAGATAAGGGTCAAAGTTAATGGCAAAAGTCAAAAAATCTTTATTGGAGAAAGCTGTTTGTAGGTATATTAGGGATCTCGTGCACTAGACCACGTCACGACCACGGCTAGTGGTCGCAGCGACCAGGTTAAATGAAATGAAATTGTTTATTCTGTAAATAGGATATAGAATCATTTTTACACGTCAAATTAAAAAATATTAAAAATTAGCTAGATGATTTCGGCGTTTCCTATCTGACTACTCTGAGAAGAAAGGCCGAAACAAACTCAGAGGTCACAGTCTCTTTTAAAGTCCAGACATATTCATGGTCAGGCCATATGAGGACCATGTAGATTAGTGTCTGAAATGGTATTTTGAGAAAAGAACCACATAGATTTGAGTGGACCTGTCTTGTCAGTGCAAGCATTTGTCAGTAATCGTGGAGCTCAACTCAGAACTTAAGGAGCTCAAATCGACGAACAATACCAAAGGAAGGACATTTGGGTAGGTCGCATAAACTACTCAAACTGCCAGACCATCATTAAAAGTAACTCAGAAAGAAAAGAAAAGAAAAAATAGTAAATATATCCACATAGTCATCACATTCTCAAAAATTCAAATACTTTACAAAGTAATCATATCGTTATGTAATATGTATGTTATATTCAAAAATGACAATGTTTATACAAAACTGGTATATTTTGATGATTTTACTGAATAATTATAATGTCCAGTTTTATGGTTTTACCACAAAGCTTAGCAGAGCGAGCAGCTCAATCCCAAGCTTTTTTATCTTCGAAATAATCTGAAATTTTATAGTACCCTTTTTTACAAAGTTTGGTTTTAATACATCTTTTAAATAATTGTATGCGTGTTACACAATTACGGCTTTTTTTTTTTTGCTGGGCAATTATCAAATAACTTCTCCCGCTCTGGGCGGAGCGGGAGGGCGTGTCAGACTCTTACTGACTAAAACCCACCCGTGTTCCTTCAGTTGCCTGTACGTTGCCAGGGGCCACGGTATCCCTTTCGGACTTTCCCGCAACCCCGGCAAGCATCGGTCCTATCTATCGCAGGCCAATTCCCGGGCACCGTAAGGCCCGATAAGGACCAGGCCCGGATCGATGACGCGTTGTGTTCCACGCGCGCCTCAAAGCCCGCGCCTGCGGTGGCCGGGAATCGGGTCTTAATTACCGACGCCCGCCGCAGGAGATGCCCTATCTCCTGCGGCGGCTAGGGGCGTGAGGGCGCGAAATTTGCCTCTCCCCCACGCGTTCCGCCTCCTCCTTCGCGAGCATTACTGTTTCACAGAAGGAGGTGACGGCCTCCCATGCCCTCTTGCTCCGTACCATGGCTACACAATTAAATTAAATTAAACAGGAGGGGTCCTGTTTAATTTTTCCCACCCTGCTTGCCCAGCACTAATGGAATGCCAACCATAAAGACCCCAGGTTTGGTAAGAAATAGGTGGTGTAGTGCAACCAAACAGTCTATAGACTGCCAAAGGTTAAGTTGATAAAAAACTGCGTATTTCGCCTCTGAAGAAGACCAGCTGCATTAATTTCACAAAAAGTTTTGAAACACTTACTCTATCCATTAATTCCCTCACAATCCCGTTCCAATGTCCAGTATCAGGGTCCCTGGCTCCATACATGTTATCTGGCACCAGTCGCAGCCGGTAGTGGAACCCGGCCCTGGCAGCCACTCGGGCCAGCAAGTCTATGCAGAACCCCTCGAAACGAGCGTTCCCTTGCAGGTTCCAACCTTCTTTTACCATTACGTAAGGTTTTTCCTGAGATACAGACACAATTATTTATTTTAAACGGGGTTTTAGTAAAACCACAGATGAATACAAATGGTTCACTCCACATTTTAGGTATGAAGCTACAAGTAAGTACGCGGCAGGCTCGACTTTTCGAATTCAGTGAGCGTAACATAGTCAGAAGATATAAGAGTTACGCGATAGAAAGAGAGGCAACTTCTAGGTGAATATAACTGTAGGTAATTAGCGCTGTGGTGGCATCTACATAGCCACATGCGAACTACGCATCAAAAACATGATGACATCATGTCACACAAATCCTGCATCGCGCAATTAGAGTTTACCGCGCGAACAGCATATATATAACTTCCCTAACATCAATCGTTGGGCAGTTGCCCGCCAGACACGACACCCGTCTGGTCGGAGGATCCTCCCTTTTCTATAGAGGATAAGTGAACTGTACACCCTGTTCCCCATGCCTCTAAAGCGCTGTGCGACCTGAATTGCACTTTATTGTGTCGTGGCAAGGTCGCTTTTTGTACCCCAAACATTTGTACTAATCTGTGGTTAAACTTAAAAATTCTAAAACAAAACCACTAAGGGGTGCTACACAGATGTTTGGCGCGGTTTGATTCGGCAAAGCTAGACGTCAAAATCGAGTATAAGTATGTTCAGAAAAAAGTTGTTCATGTATGTCGTAATTTTCTTTTGGCAAATAAAAATGTTTGGTCACAGCATGTTCGTTCATTAGCAAGCCCAGCTGATATTCGTAGATCTTTGTCAGTCGTTACGGGTTGTCAGAAGCCCGAAATTCTGACAGCCAGTCTCACCAAGGGGTATCATGTAACCCAGTAACTGCTTATGGTATGATCTCAGACCAAATAAAAAACCAAGACAGAGCGCTGCGAACAATACAGTGAATCATACCAAAACTCCACCTCTGCTCTGTGCATGCACGCTCATACACACACATTTACAATCAAACTACACCTCACTAAGTGCACACAATGTTTACGAAACCGGCCTCACGTCACTGTTGACATGCTTGGAAACATGCTGGTCCTGCTCCATCGGACAATTTAGAATCTAGACAAAATCTAACTGATTGCTAATTTAATTGTATAATATATATTTTTTTTTTCTGTGATTACTTGAACTCACACACGGAGTTATTAGTACCTATTACTCGTAAAAATGTTTGGAATATCGTATAATTTTACAATGTTTGTAAATATGTGAGCACCATGCATCTATCACATAATTAATTTATCTGTCATTCCTTAATTTTTCATTATTTTTACCTAACGTGGTATAGTAATTTTATTCTAGGTGCATCGTCTTCACATATAATTATATAATTGATGTATACAAGATATTGTGAAAACATTTTAAAAGAGTAACAGTGGAGTTTCTTGCCCATTCTTCTCCATACGAAAACTACCTTTTGGAAGGGGCAACTAGAATCAATCATTATTTTTCTGTAAATGTTGACGTTCAAAAGTGCCTTTTTTGTGCCTAATTGAAATAAATTATTTGACTTGACTTGACTTGACAGCGCTATGTCTTGGTTTTTTAAATGTTCTGGGTGTATGGTTTGTAAAATTGGTTTAAGCTAGTATTAAGTTGCTCCCGGTTAGACTGGAAGCCAACCCCAACATAATAGTGGAAAAGCAAAGGCTAGGCAGATAGATGGCATCTTAAAAATGTGAATGGACCGGTAACACAGAAAAAATATGCTAATTTACTAGATATGCTGCTGGGATACTAACTTCAACAGTAACCACAGTTAGAGTCACATTGGGTGGCGGATCCCTCGTGTAAGCCGCAGGGTCTGTGATCTCCAGACCTTCACTCGGCGTCCAGTGACCTGAGACCACCATGCCTCCTTTCTCCCCGCCTGAGAGCCTCATCAGCTGTAGGTGGAAGTTTGTTCTGACTCCGTTCTTGAATTCTATGGGGCCTGTGAGGCCGTGGGCTTGAATCTGTAGAGAAAATGGTAAGTTCTTGGTAGTAAAATACTTTTAATCTGACAAATATATTGCATACTATAGTTTTGTATAATTTAGAAGCATTTTTTTTTCAATTTTTGTAACTTTGAGTACCATGGAGCCGTTTATTATGTTGTATGTTGACTTGAAAGAGCATGGCAGTTGAGAGTATGTCATGCTCACTTAATGCCTCGCTGATGGTGGCGAGTGTGTTGGATCATTTGGTTCCCTACAAAATGGTTGAGCTGGATGGTGCTGATCCACGCGTCATGTGAACGGGCGCCGTCGGTCGAGACTGGTCATCTCTTATCTGCCAGGGCTTATTTTTAATCGTTTTAGATTTACAAAAAAAATTACATTGTTCTCATATATCTAAGAAGCATAATGTCCCCAGGATTTTGTAATTTCTATATTTAAAATAGTGTCCTTGGAGTTTCTTGCCCGTTCTTCTCCATAGAGATCTACGTTTTGGAATGGCAACTAGCCTCAACTTTCTGACTAACTGACCGACTCTTTGACAATTCAAAAGTGCCTGTAAATGGTTTAATTGAAATAAATGCTTTGAGTTTTGAGTTTGAGTTTAAGAAATTATATCTGTTCAAGGTCGATTTAGACTCTTATTTTCGGGTGACCACTGTAAATAAGCGCTGTGCTGTGGGTCCTCCATAGCACAGCATTATGCTGAGTGGAAGCCTTCTTGTCACAGTCATGACGTGCAGCTGCTGACTATTTATGTTCTATACTCGTAAATCCATTTTGTTTTGTTTTTATGTGTAACGTCTTTCCTTTCGTTTTCCTGCAATCTGTGGGAGCGATTTCGTGAAAAGGGACGGAAGTGTGTAACAGGAAGCCAGGGAAGCGCGCGCTATTTGATTTGACCAATGAGCGCGCGCGGAGTTGGCCGTCAGATGGTACCAACCCATTTATTCGAGTTAACTCATCTTTTTGTAAGCACTTGTTTCTGTGACAAACAGACCTGTTTCCCTTTCTTTAATGAATAAGGTCTTCGATTGAATCCATGCCAGAAATATTTATTTTACAGGTTTATCCCCAAAAATTCACTTTGTCAAACTTACTGTATAGCTAGATTATTGAGAATGATTTGGTCTCCTATAATTGGAAGCGCACACTGTGTTTGTCCCTGTTCGCAGATTGTAAACTTGCATGAAATTGTGTTGCCTCTGTTGGAGATCCAATAAGTAATAAAGGTATTTCTATACATCACGAACAAGTTATGGTAACAGAAAGTTGAAACGATAGTTTCAAGGCACTAAAATTTATTCTGCATGCGAGTCTCATCAGCTGTTTCATGAAACACTGATCAACGAAAGTATTTAAACACTTGATTTTTTTTGTGACTGTGATAAATGGTATTGCTGTTATTATCAAATAACTTCTCCCGCTCTGGGTGGAGCAGGAGGGCGTGTCAGACTCTTACTGACTAAAACCCACCCGTGTTCATTCAGTTGCCTGTACGTTGCCAGGGGCCACGGAATCCCTTTCGGACTTTCCCGCAACCCCGGCAGGCATCGGTTCTATCGGACCCCTTCACTTGCTGACATCTCTTTGAGGCGCGCGTGGAACACAACGCGCCGTCGACCCGGGCCTGGTCCTTATCGGACGGCGAGCTACCCGTCCGCAAGCCCGCGCCTACGGTGGCCGGGAATCGGCTTGCGATTCCTGACGCCCAGGGCGTCTCCTGCGGCGGGGCGTGGGCTAGGGGCGTGAGGGCGCGAAATTTCGCATTCTGCCTGATCCTTCGCGAGCATTATTGCTTTGCAGAAGGAGGCGACGGCCTCCCATGCCCTCTCGCTCCGTACTATGGCCTGGACCAGCGCCGGATGCGAGAGATCCCCGTAAATGTTATACCTCTGCCTAACCCTTCGAGGAATACAAGCGTGATGTTATGTATATGTCAAAGGCTGATTTGATAATACGAATTTTCGGGAAACCCTAGGACAAAGACGACTAGACCATGGTGAAAACTTTTCTGCGAGCAACTTGGAAGTAGCGCTCGCCGGACGTTGCCGCGGCACCGGCTACTTCCAAGTTGCTCGCAGAAAAGTTTGCACCATTGTCCAATTATCCGTGTTTTCGCAATATCCCTAGGGTATCCATGAAATTCGAATGATCAAATCATCCTACGACATATACACCGTGAAATCTTAATGGTTGTTTTCCCGCAGCGAAATGGTTTTGTCTTGGTAATACAATCGTTATATAAACAAATAAAATATTAGAAACAATTTTGAAAACAAATGTTGTGTTATTGCGTGCAAACTAGTTTATGCCGTATCACCACGTGCGAGAGTTTATTTTGTTTTGAACATTTATGCATCGCTGTTCCCTTTGTCGGCGGCGCGTGCGATTCGAGTAGTACCTACAAGTTACCAGTGTGCTTAGTGTGAGTTTTTTTAACTTCACCATCGCGTTAGAGTAAACGCAGATTTGTATGGCGCTGAGTTAACGCCACCTGGTGCCATACGCGAGAACTAAAACTTGTGAGAGTAAGTTTTTTATTTTACTTTGTCGATGGTGACGATCGATTCCCACTCGAAAGTGAGCTCGTAAATTTGCGTGACCCTGCGTTATCGCGAGTGTGAGTTACAATTTTGACAGTTTTGACAGCTCGTTTGAGAAACTTATTCACTTTCGAATGAGTAAAGTTTTCACGGAAGGATTTGTAGTGAGAGCCTTGTGAGTGTGGTGAATTATCAAAGTTATTTTATTTTAATTCGTTGTGTGGATTAAAGATAACTATGGCATCACGTTTATATTTTGCTTGGAAGATGTTTGAGACCGCTAGGGCAAAAGATGAGCGTAATTTCATGTCCAGTGTTCGTACAAAATCCCGTACTTCTAGTAATTCCCTAAGAGATCTTCCGGTGGGCGAATTTAAGAGATGATATCGGATGATATCCGAAGAAAGCGGTCAGGTTTTTATGCCGAGAGCTGAGACAGCTGACTGGTTTCAAGTCTTCTCAACGGGTAACCTTGGAAGATAAGGTAATTTATCAGCATTTGTGTGACATACACTTTCTTCATCCTAGCTGAGGTCTCCATGCCTAAAAATCCAAACAAACTTAGTTTTATTTCTGCAAAGTTCACAGAGCACAAGTTCGCTAAACACCAAATAATTTAAATTCCACTTACTGCTCCATATATGTCACCATCATAACAAATTGGGACAAACTTGTCTTCATTTTTAAAATCTATTAAATTTGATATTATATTAGAATCCAAAAACTTCAAACAAACACAAAACATAAACAAAGTCGTTATAACCAACACAATTTTGATAGACAGCCGTTTTCATTACGAGCACTGAATATAAATGTCATTCTATTTGGTCGGTTTATCGGACGACGCGTACGTGACACCAACATAAGAAAAATAATGATCGCTATTCACGGTGACCAATCGCGTATTGGGTGGTTAGCTTTGATGGTAACTCGCACTCGCATGCATACGGTTGTCGACGCGTTTGGCGTCAACTCGATTTACTCGATGGTGAAGTCATTCGAACAATGTTGTCAAACTCACACTAAGCACACTGTTACTATTGATTCTCACGTTTTCGAGTTGATATTTTTTTAATTATTTTAAAACATAAACATTTTTATTTTTTTAGTGTTACCTACTCTATACTTTGAAAGTACTCCTTATGGCAAGTTGTTCAGCCGCAGGTAAACAACCATTAAGATTTCACGGTGTAAGCACGTATTCTTTCTTTCCTATATTTCTGATAATCTATCAGCACATCTCATGTTAGATGTTCAGAATAAGTTATTTATTTATTTATTTATTTATTTAACAACATACATCTACCATTACAGCTAACCAATGCGGTAAATGCGCCTTAATTAATACTTAACTTAACTTAATTGTTACTTATAACTAATACCTATAACTAATTACAAACAAAGCATTCCTTGTGAATTCACCCAGAGAACAACAGAATAAGTCAATCTCACTCGCTATGAGGTTGAGCGTGCGGAGTGCACGCGTCAGCGGCGCCTCTTTTAATAGGTTGGTCCGAGCACGCGGTTCCACTAGCAGTCGTGGCTGCCGTCGCCGCCACACGTACCTGTCCGGAACACACAGACTCACCTGGCCTAAAATAACTGCATTATGCACATTCCCTCTCAGTAAACAGCAACAACTTTGACTGCCTCGTTGGTCTAGTGGTCGCAAGCGCTAGTGCTGAGCATTAGGTCCTGGGTTCGATTCCCGGGTCGGTCAAAGTGTTTTTGGGTGTTTCCATCTGGAATTTCTCAGTAGCAACCCGGTATCTGGATTTGTGCTCGGTTGATGGCAATAGACTCGCCCTCTATTACATAAGTCTTCAACGGCAGTAAATCAACTGGCTAATAACTTGTCTGCTATTGCGTGGTGGAATTAGAAGATATCCAGAAGATGTCACATAAATATTGATACAGCGGCAATGGCTTGGTATTTTTATTGCTCTGGTTTTTTTGCATTGTTTTCTTGTACTTTAGTTTTGATGATGGGCTTCAGGGGGCTCGGTCATACAAATCTGCACCATTTATTGAGGTACACGGCATCGACGGTAAACCCTACCCAGCAGTAACCAGTTTTCAACAGATGGGCTGCCAGAATATTTGCAAACTCCCTCAAAAATAATCATAGGTGCTTACCGTATTAATATTATCGATAATAGTTTTTCCATGGTTCCAGGGTACGTCCTTGTCACATGAAACGTTCCCAGGGTGGAAGTCTTCAGTGATGGCCAGAGCTTGGCAGAGAACTTGTACTGCATCGTATAGGAGTGCTGGTTCCGTCTGTAACATTAATGAAAAATGTTTTCTTAATTCTTATGTATTTTTTAATGAAACTGATACATATTCTGTTTAGCTAAACAAGTGAATTTTATAGTAAAATTGACTGTTACACTTTTATGCCATGTTTAGGGCAAATAAAGACTTATTTTATCTTGGCCCTAATAATGGAATTCCCTGAAAACTTTTTTGAGCATTTAAAAATCGAGAGAGAACAATTCCGTGGCCTTCCTGAAACACTTTAGGGTTTAAAACTTTTTTTTATTTTTGTGAGACGTTGACTAATTACTTTCGACTCTAACAGTCTTCGTTCAGGGAATTGAGAATATAATACAATCCAAAGAAGATTCCGATTGCAGTATTCGCAATAGGTGAATTTGCAGGTATAACTAGGCTAGGACTGAGCCGTTGCTCGACGAGTCAGGCCCAAAGAGGTGGCACGCAGTTGTTTATGGGAGGACGTGCGGGCATGGGATCGGTCGCACTTGGTGATGGGGCCCGCTAGGCGGGCTGATACCAGTCGGGAGTGCGGCGAATGTACAAGTATCGCCCGCGCCCCCGACTCATGGTACTAGAAGGAACAGTGGGGGAGTCGGTAGGAGTCCTCCGTTCTCCCAAGACGGAGTGTATCCATGACTAAAGGCCTTTCCATTACGCCTTTGTCTCGCCTCGGAAAGACATTACATTTCATCATCAACACAGCGTGCTACGTTGCTTGTCAAACATTAAAGTTAGTTGAAACTGTTACAGATATTCTCCTTGCGGCTGTTATACCTTCTCGCCTCCCTTACGTTTTCCCATTCAGGTTCTCCACTCAAGGTTGCGTCTACCTCAAAACTCATCGGTTCTACGGCTAAAGGTCACCTGTCCTTATTATTCCTGTACCTGAATATGTCCCCCGCTGATGATGGACGCTCCTATCGGATGGAACTTCTCCATCACTTGTAGGGACTCCTTCACTTTGTCGGAATCTCGATCCACCAGCCTCCAGCCACTCATGTTCACTCGGTTGTAGAAGAAGTCTTCCATATCAAAGAGTTCGAAGTCCTAGAAATGGAAGACAGAGATTATCAAAACTGATATCTGGGAAGATATGGATTTTTATGACATAAAGACAAACTGCCGCACTTAGAAATTCAAATTCAAATTCAAAATATTTTTATTTCATATAAACCTACATGGGCACTTATGAAACGTCAGAAGCTAGGTGCACGGTTCCAATTGGTTGTTTCCTATGGAGAAGAGCCGGCAAGAAACTCCACGGTAACTCTTTTAAAAATAATGGGCTTTTACAATATTTTAAAATAACAGTGGTATTAGGTATGGGAGGACAGTGTAGGTCTTTCAACAAGTACCAGGTACTTAACAGAATAATGATGGTCAACAAATCTACAGTCCACTAGGCCTACAGCGTTCTCACATTCACAAAATTGAGAAGAATCTATATAAATAAATTAATAAAAAGAAAAAAGAAATCAGTGAGTTCAGTGTCGGGAGCCCTCCTGGAGGGCTCACCTAGTCGCATATGGGTTGACGGGAACCCTCGCGGAGGGCAAATTTTAAATGTAGGTTAAGTTTTTTTTTTTTGTACACGGTTACAAAAATTCACAAAAATTTTTTGGTTGGAAACTACATAAAGCGACAAGACCCCCTGAAGACACTATTTTACTTCGGTTAACAGTATTTTCTAATACGGTTATAAACCTAATGCCGTTGACCGTCCGCGATGGTTAACTTAAGCGCAAAAGTAATGCCGGTGACCCTCCCGGAGGGTGGAGTCGAAAGTGTTAACCACAGAGCAATAGCCTGTGTCCCAGGAGTGGAAACAGCTGATTATACATAAGCTAAATAAAATTTATCAATTACTGGGAACGCTGTCAGTTACAAATTAACACATTTACTTTTCAACTTTCTCGACATATCGCTTGTCCGGAAGAATACAGTATTATGTCAAAATTTGGCACTAACTGACTTAATGATACAGTTCGAGACTAAAAAAAGTACGTTCTACCTTGCTTAAAAGCTTTAATCGCTTCTTCTGAAAAAGTACGTTTTTAGAGTTAATACAGTATTCTTGCGGGCAAGCGATATGTGAAAGAAAATACGTTTATTTGCGGTAAGTATGACGCAAAGAAAAAAAAACACGAGAATAACAAATTGGGAGAAAATATGCGTCACATCCACGCAAAATGGCCATCGCTCAGCATAATGCTGCGACCCTATGCGAGACAGAGCCCCAGCGCTGGTTTTCAGCGACAGCCGGCGTTGACGTGATGACGTCAACAGTGCAGCATATAGTGAAATAACAAAATCAAAAATAAAATAATTAAAGTCAGTCATGTTTTTTGTAGCTTATTGTAATGACTACGATTTATATATAATATACATATTTAACACGTGCTATTATAAATCAACCCATTTTTTTTTTTTTTGGTTGGGAAATTATCGAATAACTTCTCCCGCTCTGGGTGGAGCGGGAGGGCGTGTCAGACTCTTACTGACTAAAACCCACCCGTGTTCCTTCCGTTGCCTGTACGTTGCCAGGGGTCACGGTATCCCTTTCGGACTTTCCCGCAACCCCGGCAGGCATCGGTCCTAACGGACCCCTTCACTTCTGCTGACATCTCTTTGAGGCGCGCGTGGAACACAACGCGCCGTCGACCCGGGCCTGGTCCTTATCGGACGGCGAGCTACTATCGGACGGCGAGCTACCCCTAACGCTAACCCTTACGACGGGGATCGGAACTGTTTCTCCTAAACATAGGTTAGGCACCCACTAACTAGATATATGAAACTTTAGGCTTCTGCTTTGTGCAACGTGTAACGTTAAATGCGCAAAACCTGAAAATAGTTTGATCAGAATAACGAGCAGAATCAATTTAACCACTTTTTAGTATAGGTTAAGTACATTTTTTTAAATCTTCATTAAAAACATTGCCGTGTCTATTTATTATTAGGTCAAGCCATCACATGCGCAAACCCGCCAAAATAGGTAAACAAACACAAATTGTTGTCGACCAATTTAAATTTTCTCATTCGCGGGATAATAATAGCTTTTATTTCAATGCAAATACAATTCTTCCATAGAGTACCATGAATAAGACAAGAGCGTCGTCGCAGACGCAAGAAACGATCAGAATTGCCAGTAAAACTAAAACAGCACATAAAACCTTTACAACTTTTTTAATGATTTTTTTTCTCTCTGAAATATGTCAACTGAATTAAAAATCAGGTGGGGTGTCTGAGATATTGCGCATTTAACGTTACACTTGTATATAACCTTGCCATGTAATCTAGTGTAGTAGTAGTAGTAGGAGTTTCTTGCCCATTCTTCTCCATACGAAAACTACCTTTTGGAATGGGCAACTAGAATCAATTATTATTTAAATTTTGACGTTCAAAAGTGCCTTTTTTGTGCCTAATTGAAATTAATTATTAGACTTTGACTTTTTGACTTTTGAGTCCTAGCAATAAAAATTTATTTGGCCTTCGTAGTGCAATTTATTTATTTATTTTAAGGTTATTATTAAACTACAACTGAGTATGTGAGTAGGTACGGCAGTTAATGACGGTTTAAAGTCGACAGCTATCTAAAAATGTGTGGATGTGTTACTTACAAAAGTTGTAAAAACGTAGTGGTAGTTTTCATTATTCATCTGCAGTTGAAGAATCTGAAAAACAGAGAATAAAGATAAATACAGAAATAGTTTTTTTATTAGCCAGAAGCCACCTTTGATATTTTTAACCGACTTCAAAAAGCAGGAGGTACTCAATTCGACTGCATGTTTTTTTATTTGTATGTTTGTTACGCGATTTCTCCGCCAATTATGAATTGATTTTGATGATTCTTTTTTGTTTGGTAGGTCATAC
Source organism: Xanthia icteritia (assembly GCA_949128155.2). NCBI lineage: Eukaryota > Metazoa > Arthropoda > Insecta > Lepidoptera > Noctuidae > Xanthia > Xanthia icteritia. Next base: position 2,660,990 of record OY855862.1, on the reverse strand, counting down.
TTCAGAAGTGATCCTATAATTGGGTAGTTTTTGAGTTAGCTTCAGTAATACGTATTTTTCCCACTTTGTCTATGAGGATGATGTTATAATAAGTTCCTGTCACTGTTATTTACATAGCAGGTAGTGGTATTACTGTATATTACTTTAAACAAAAAAAATAGACTTCCAAAAACAAAGTAAAATAATTTTAATTTCAAAAACATGAAAATTCAAAACCAAAGACTTCCGAAATCAAATTCATTTTTCACATTGCAGTGTTTTATTTTGGAAGTCTGTTATTTTTTTCTGTTTTCTTCCTATCTACTACCTACGAATTCAGTTGTTCGTGAGTTATGTCACAAGGTGCCAGAATCAGGGCCTTGACGAAATAAGACCAATGGACCTAGCCCGAACACGCTTGTAAACAGAATGTAAATCAAAAAGATTTTAAAATTTAAAAATTGCCGATCGGACATAATATTTACTTAGTTTGGAGTATTTATAATTATCTATGAGTACTAATTAGTGCTTGTTGCAAATATATAAACTAAAATACTATAAAATTGCAGTATTGCTGTTGCAGTATTTAAAAGAAGAGTGAAAGAACTTCGTCAAGTGTCTTAGTTGCGTAGGTTAAGTTGTGTTGGTGTTGTGTAAGTAAGTATATTATCATATTTTTTTTATTATTTTATTAAGTGAATTGTTTTGATTTTATGTATTTTACTTTCTCTCTACTCTTACACACGGTGTCTACATGTCTTTTTACCCTCTGTCCTATCGCAGGTATGCTGGAAAAGATTTCTTTAGAAATAAGCATCACCTTTGTACGTATTTTTCTGTTCTTTTCTTCTTGTCTGTTTATAATATATATGTGTGTACATAAATGGTTAAATAAATAAATAAAATTGTATTTTCAATTCAAAAATCCTTCGAATTTTCGTAACGTTTACTTCGTGCGTTCGCGCTATTCGAGCCACCGACTTATGAACACCACAATTAATTCAATTAGGCACTACTAATATTGATTGAAGATACTCACAGCCCTAGCCAACTGCCTCACCCTCTTGGGGTCAGTATCCACCACAATGTGCTCAATCTGCTGCGCCTTCAGCAGAGCGAGCCCTCGTCTGTACTCCTTTGCGTCATGGCATCTCACCGCGTACATGTCGCGCCCATCTTTAGCTATGTCCAGGATGTTTAGTTCTCCTGGAACACGTAATAACGAAACCACCTTGAAGTGAGTGAGTAAAAAAAATATATATTAAAAGATCTTTCCCTGCGTTTCGATTAATCAAAAATAAATAGACAATGATAGGCTACATAAATATATAAAATCATTAGGTACACATATTGAACGAAAAAATAAAACATAAAATTATTTAATAAATCGCTTATGTTTTGCACTGCGTCGTAGGCTTTAGTAAATACGCAACGACTGTTAAATTGGACCCTATCCTCATCGCGAAAAATTGTGTTGTTTTTTGTGTGTAACCTTGTTCTGGTTTGTTTATTTTGTACTTGCTAAAACGATGTATGTGTGTTAAGTCGAAGTTTTATTGTAATGTTAGGTTTAATATACATTTTTTTGTTTTTGAAGTGAAAACTTCTTTAGCGGTGTTGTGCACTTTTTTGTGATGGGTAAAAAATGTTAAACTCCCGCCAGGACACGTGACCTTCGTAAGACTGAGGGAGAGTAGACCGCAACGTTAATATTCAAGTTTTCACTTCTGCCGGCACTCCCGGAGTGCAACCCGTTGTTTTTTTTTTATCTACGCTTACTGGCAGATAACTTTGTTATGTTTTCTCTGTAAGTGAATTGTAATTCTTTTGAGAAAATAAATTTATCTTTAACCTTAAGTGTACACCTGGGCCCACTGCTGGGCCTAAGCAATAAGAGGAACAAGAAAACGTCTGCATTCCCGGGTATCACCTGCATCTTGCCTATAATACCAGCCTGTTACTGTCCCACTGCAAGGCAAAGGCCTCTTCTCATACAGAGAAGGCACGAGCATTGATCACCACGCTTGCTCAAGACGGGTTGGCGATTTCAGACTTATATTAACTATAGTCCAGGTTTCCTCACGATGTTTTCCTTCACCGATGTCAGTAATGCCCAAGATAAACTCAGAAAGTACATATGAATTGAAAAAGTCACATAGGTTTTGGCACCGTCACAGTGGGTGGGTGCATGAGAGGCGAGGCCTTTACCACTGGGCCATTGCGACTTATTCGCCTGTTATACGATAACATACATACTATACTATGTTATTCCCTTATAGCGACTTACTGAAAAAATACAACCTTTCTAGAAACTATGTTTCTATATGATTTGTGCAACAACTCATATGATTGTGTGGATATTTCTAACAAGTTATGCTATGTTGTCCCTAGAACCATTCAGGGACGGGAGGTGCGCGCACGACCTGTTTTCGCCGTCACTGCTAGTCGTACGAATGCAGGCTTGCGAGCGCCCCTACGTCGCCTTACAGACAATTTCAATAAGCTTTTCTCTAACTTAGATCTATTTGCTTTGTCCGTTGGAAAGTTTAGAAAAATATTGCTTGCAACAATCAAAAATTTGTGTGAATAATATTGAATCTTTAATGTTCTTTGGTATCTGTAATTTATGTGTATCTTATTTTGTGTACCTATTCTATATTATTGTGTTATCTATTCTGTCCGACCTTAACTTTATCAACATTGTCTTTGTCTTTTTGTGTATCTGTGGAGAAAGTTGTTGGTCGCACATTTGTATAACTACTCATGTTCAATTTATTTGTAATATATAATGTGTAAATTTTTGTTCTTCCGAATAAATTAAATAAAATAACACAGGACGTATTTCGCCTGTTATACTCTAAATAAGTCTTATGTAAATGGGGGCCGAAACAACATCCCAGAACGAATTCGCTTTTAATGATAATGATAAATGATCGTCTCTACCTGGGTTCGATACCCAGGTCGAGAAAACTGTTATAATGTTAACAGGAAGTGGTGAAGGGTGGGCGTTTTGGGGGACGTCGGTTTGTCTTATGTAATTTTGACGTTCAAAAAGTGCTGATTCTCAGCCTAGTTTGAATAAATGACTTTTGAATTTTGAATTTTGACAATATGAAATTCTCAGCACAAACCGAAATCAAAAATTGTGCTCGGTTAATGTCAATAAGCTCGCCCCTTATTACATGAAGCGTATTGCTTAAGGCAATAGCGCACTAGCGGCTAGGTCGCAGCAGCCAGGTCGCAGCGGCCAGCGAGCTAGATACATAAGTATGAAATCGCCACGGAGCACGCGCATCTGGCCGCACGCCAAGTTAGGCCAGGTGCGACGACAACGAAATTGACATGGCCGCTAATGCGCTATTGCCCTTAAAGTGCCAAAGACTGAATGTACGTGTACTTGTAAATTTTATATTACCTGAAAGGGAGGGACTTCCCCTGCATACGACTTGTATAAATGCAGGTGTAATATTATGACAAAACTCACCGTATCCATAATCTTCATAGATGACTCCCATCCTGGTCCAGTTCAGGTACGAGAGGAACTCTGCGAAGGCTTTCGTGAGCAGATCCTTTGGAGGATACAGGTTTATTGTGAACGTGTGATTTGCTGGAACATTAAGAAAAAAATGTTAAATAAACCACTAGTAGTTAGTATGTAGGTGCCGACGTTTCGTCGCGACACCACTGCTTTCTATGTTTTCTATGAAACCGACGTGTCGCTAATGTGGCGGCATCTACATCGCCACATACGAACTAAGCATCAAAGATCTGACGTCACACAAATCCTGCATCGCGCAATTAGAGTTTAACGCGCGATCGACATATATACAAGCTCCCGACTTCAACCATTGGGCAGTTGCCCGCCAGACACGACACCCGTCTGGTCGTAGGATCCTCCTTTTTCTAATGAGTGAACTTTACACCCTGTTCTTCATGCTTAAGGAAGGTATTTCATAGAAATTCATAGAAACCAGTCGTGTATGATCATTTACTTACAATTCTCAGGCGCAAACGGTCCAACAGTCAAATGTGGAGCATGCAAACTCGTGCTCATATGGTCCAGAGTGTTGCCCAGCAGTGGACCCACGCCGCTGAACAGTGCTACTGCCCCTGACTGTATCTGGGCACACGCTGTAACAAACATAACATTCCATTATCATCAGTTGTATCAGATTTCGTCTCTTAAGAGCGTGGATTCTGAAATTTGGCGACGTCGCAAATAGATGTCAAATATTTCGCTGTTTTGATTAATTTGGCAATATTACTGTATGGAAATATAAAATATGGCTAACTAGTGAACTAAAATATTGATGATGAAATGCAATAATTAATATGGTAACACTGAATATTTAGTTTTTAGTTGTAAAACCAATATTAAGAAACTTTCCAAATGCCTTTTTTACACCTAAAACGGTTACAACATCAAATTCAGTGTTATAATTCTAATTCATCATTAATATTCTAGTTCACTAGTTGGCGATATTTCCGATTTCCATACAGTAATATTGCCAAATTAATTAATCAAAACAGATAAATATTTGACAGCTATTTGCGACGTTGCCAACTTTTAGAATGAACGTTCTTAATGTAAGTCCTGTAGGAGGCGAGCCTATTGCTATTTACGAAGCAATCCAAGGCCCGACTTATTAAAATAACAGCCATGGCTGCAGCACGCCAGGTGAGCAGAAAAACTATGAAAGAAACCTTGTTTTAAATTGTTTGTGTTGGGTTTGTAAACCTGCCGTCTCGCTAGAAAGAATATAAGGTTATTAAGGGGTTCTAGAAGGTCTCCTGAACCCTCCACAACAATATGGTTTAACTTGATCTTGACCTTTGAGTCGTATGACATAGACCTTGAAAATGTGTCTCCTGGTGGGGGGATGACTTGCCCTCTTCCTCTCTTCTCCCTTCCACCTCCCTCTACATTTCATTTAACAACATTTTTACGAGATTTAGGTCATATTACAAATTCTTTTAAAAATAAACTATGTAACTCCGGCGGCGGGGGAGTGGGGGTTTAATAAACCTCCCTGCCTCTCTCCCTCCTCCCTTCTTCCCTACGAGGCGGCAAGTGTCTAAACAATTATTTTATTTACAGTTTTATAGAAAAGGGCCCTGACTGCTACCAAGAAAGACCTGGGAATCGAACCCAAAATCCCATGAACAGCATTAAAAACTTTCAGCTTTCTTATCTGGCAAGTCTCTTGGTAAAACATTTTTACTAAAATATTCACTTAATTAGGTGCATTTATAACACACTCTAGGTGGACTACGAACGCCAAAATATCCTATTTGTGAATATAGCTGCCACAGTGATCCCATTTTTTTAAATAAAAACCTACCAGTCACTGCAATTGCATCAACAAAACCCACTTCTCACCCATTCAACTCATGAAATTACATTTTCAACAAAGCATTTTTAACTCTTCATTTTTTTAAACGCAACGTAATACCGACCACAGTAACACGTCATTTTTCTGCAAAAAGTTTTTTATTTGAATGTGCACTATTTACGTTCGCTGGTTTTCATTATTGCGTGAAGTATCCTCCACTCGTCATATACGGAATGGCGGTTAGCCCCGCCATATTGCGTTCCGGTAACAATTTGAAATGTTAAGTTGCAGGGTAGTTCGGAAAGCGATTTCCGATTTTGTTTTGGTAACTTTCCTGGTTTTATTTTTGTTATATTTCAATTCTTAGTAAGTTTCGATGTTTTGGTATTTTTTATGTTTTTTTTCATTTTTGCAGGAAAACTAAATTTTCTGTTCCAGCCAGTACTCTAATTGCGTAACTGACACGATCAATGATAATCTAAATCATTATGAAGGGTATTTAATAATTTATTACTAATCCATTGCTTCAAATGTTCGAAATGTCTGCTCAACGACGTAAATAACGCTATGAATGTTGTTGAACTGTACTGTACTGCTTGGAAGCCGAGAATCTATTTTTTGACTACCATTCCAAAAATAGAACTTTTCAAATCACGAAGGTCCTCGACATTTTTTTTATTTTTTTATCCACAACGGGGAAGTTCTCGGCCTGCATCTCACCTGATGGTAAGTCATCAGGCTGAAGGTGGAACTGAGCTTCACCCGGAATCCTCAACCACAGAGGAACAGGCTATCTTACCTCCGACTGCCGAAACATAACAATGCTGTTAACATTGTTGTCATGGCCACAGACTTAGTTAAGACGTTGGTAGCTAGCCAGACGGACTTAGAACAAGCCCTACCGCCAACCAAATTCTGCCCCCGCTAGGAATCGAACCCGGGACCTCTGGGTCTGGACTACAAATTAAGTATTACTCTACTTCCTTATAAAGAAATTACGGACATTGTAATTAACCTTTCATTACTATTTCCGCGCTATTTTGTGAACAAGGTAGGTAGGAATCGAACCCTCATTGTGCTTAGCTATTTGTGCATATAAGTTGCTACCTAAATGAGAAATCTAATTGAGGGCCAACATAAAAAAAACAGAATGAAAATTACCTTTCTTGTAAGTCTTGAAGGTATCCCTGGCAGGCGTATATTGTATATCATAGACCAGGGTGCTGTTTGGTAGCAGACTCCGTTCCTTGTTGATCCTGTAGACTGCGTACTTGAAGGCCAGCTCCGTGCTGCCTCCCCGAGCGTCCTCTGTGAAGACTGCGCCTGAAATGTAGATGGAAATATATATATAGATGAATAATACTATAGTTTAGACACTTGAACGTCAGTATTATGAAACTGTAGCTATTTTACAAAATGATTATTGCCAGTGAACCGAATAGAAAAAATGTCAATGCAATTAAAATAAACGAATGAGTGACCTACAAATTATAAGGGTTGAAATTAAAATATAATGTCAAATAAGGTCACAGAATTAAAATGAAATAAAAAATAAAATTTTCATTATAATAGGTCTTTACCTAAGAAATTGCCGTTTTGTATGAAAAAATTTAAACGAATATTTTTCATGTATTTTTTATTTGTATTAATCGAAGTAATCACCCATGCAATCAATGCATCTTTGTCAACGCAGTGGCAGTTTATTGATGCTCTTAAAGAAATCAGCTGGACGGGAGGCAACAAATTCTTCAAAGGCATTTTGTACTGCCTCTCGGGTATTGAATTTTTTTCCCGCCAAGAAGTTATCCAAATTCTGGAAAAAGTTGTAGTCTGTAGGCGCAAGGTCTGGTGAGTAGGGCGGATGACGGAGAGCTTCCAACCCCAGTTCTTGCAACTTGGAGACCGTCTGCTGTGCAGTATGAGGTCGCGCGTTGTCGTGCAGGAGCAGCGGAGACGAGCGATTGACCAATGCTGGTTGGAGATGTGCCAGCTTCTCCATCATTGTGTTCAGTTCTTCACAGTACACATCTGCAGTAATGCTCACCCCGTTTGGTAAGAAGCTGTGATGAATCACACCGGCGCTAGACCACCAAACAGTGACCATCACTTTTCAAGGGGTAAGTTTTCGTTTAGGGCATTGTTTAGGTGCTGAACCAGGATCCAACCAACTTGCTGAGCGCTTGCGGTTATCAAACAGAATCCATTTTTCATCGCAGGTAACAATGCGGTTCAAAATTCCTTCATTTGTGTGTCTGTTGAGCAGTGCAAAGCACGTCTCGACGCGTACTTCGCGCTGGCGATCATTGAGTTCGTGGGGCACCCATTTATCAAGCTTTTTTACCTTGCCAATTTGACGTAAATGGACCAATATTGTTTTGACGCTAACGTCGAAAGCTGCTGCTAATTCAACCGTAGATTGTGTATCATCAGCTTCCACAATCGCCTTTAATTCGTCATTGTCGACCAAAATCTTCGGACGACCGCGAGGTTCATTTTTCAGGTCGAAATTTCCAGAACGGACGCGAGCAAACCAATAACAGGTGGTGCGTTGGTTTGTAGTGTTAGCTCCGTAAACGTCGTTGATGTTGCGTGCCGCTTGTGCCGCGTTGCTGCCACGACGGTAGGTACTCATATTACATAATTACTCGAATTTTTAACGTATCCATGATGACGAAAAAGATTGAAATGCGATGAAAATGTAACACTAATCAATAAACAAATGACTACTTTTGGAAAAAAAAAACATGTTTTTAAAATAAAATTAATTTGAAATTAGAATTCTTAGCCAAACAAAAATTATTTTGATTTGAAATGGCCAGTACTGCAGAACGGCAATTTCATAGGTAAAGACCTAATATAAACAATACAATATAAGTCATTATAAATATATGTAGGTCAGTGTCAATCAGATTAAGTGCCCTGGCTATATCGTTTAACATCGTCAAACATCGTTTATTTCTGTGAATCGTTTGAAGATATCAAAGATAGAATGGTGTTTTAAATATGTAGGTTACATAATCAACCTATAATATTTTCATTGCTTGGACACAGGCCTCCCCTCTGTAACAGGGAGTGGGCAGTAATCCACCACGCGGGCCCAATGCGTGTTGACAGATGTCACAATGTCTTTGAATTTTTGGTTCTAGGACATGCCGGTTTCCTCACGATGTTTTCCTTCACCGTTTTAAGAGCAGTGGTGATGAATTAATTTACATACACAAAGTAAATCGCCTCTCAGGGTTCGAACTTTCGACCAACAACTCGTAAGTGGTAACCACTGGCCCACCACTGCTCTCTGTGTAGGTACGCATTCAGTGATTTGTGGCGTATCTTGGCTTAATATGAAGATTCATAATATTATAAACGTTGAAGCAATAAATCAATTCGGAGATCATTTTTGAACATAAACTTTTATGTAGATAAAACATAACGATGCTGTTGTAGCACAAAATTTTAGCGATCGTCTAAATTCATACAAAGTTAGGTGAGTAAGGTTCACTTTCTGAGCTTGGTTGATAGACTTTCTGATGAAACTTTGCCATTGTAGTTAAATTAAGTGTCATACGGCGCCCAATCACCTGTCGTACAAGTAGAGAAATTGCCCGCCATTTTTTAAGGGGAATTCATAATGTTAATCGCGAAAAAAGTTATTTTTGGCGCGATTGGTACGCCTCGGACTGTCAAGACTTTGACAACCGTAAGATACGGATATAAAAATCTGTATTGATATCTAAAATTCTTTAGATTATTCAGAAATATGCCGAAGTGAATAACACAGTATAGCCAGACTTCTTCGTGAGATTGGAAAGAACCAGTTCTTCACTTACCAATCTTAACCACCGGAGACAGCGCAGCAACAGCATTCAGCATGAGCACGATCCAGCGCCAGCCTGGCCACATCGTGCCTCATCATCAGCCCTTGACGATATCCTCACCACCTGGAGACAAGATACAAATACTTATGACCAGCAGTTACATGGTGTCTAAGTCCAGCATTCGGCATACAATTACATCACCATTTGGCGACGAGAAAGCGGTTGACATAAAGTTGTATTCCAATAAACGTCATCAGCCGCATACACATTGTCTTGAAGAGGAAAATGGTTACTATGGAAATGTACTGATGTGGCCTCTCTGTTACTTTTACGCTGGGAACAGACGTCACTGATACTCCTAAAACTGACTAGCGAAGGATTGGTAGGCACCATTGTAACTGCTCTAGTGTTCTTTGATTTCTCAAACGCCTTTAATATGGTACAGTCACGGCATCCTCTTAGCCATTCTGTCCTATCTTAATATATCTCCTGAAGCACTGAAATGACTATTTTCCTACTTTCAGAAACTTCTATAGTCGGTACACGTTAAGAAGTCCTAATAAAATTGCCGTGATTTGAAAACTGGCGTTCCTCAAGGCGGCATTCTTTCTCCTCTTCTGTTTTCTATGTTTATTAGTCTATATAGCTTCTCTCCGTGACTTGATCCGCGTGGAAGAAACATACTCTATGGCACTCAGTAATAATATAGCTTTCTATCAGTGAAATAATTTTTGTAATCGAGATTTTCAGAGATTACCTCTCACAAACAAAAAAACAATTTTACCTCTTTATAAGAAGAGTTCATGCTGATACGAAAAAATAAATTGAAGTTCTCCGCGCCAGTAAAGATTAGAACTGGCGCGGAGTACTTTGCTTGGATTTATTTGATTTACTGCACGAATTATATGAGAATAGCTTATTCCATTATAATAATAGAGCCGGACATTTAAATATCGCCATTGATGCGAGTATATTTTAATGCACCCCATTTAATGGTGCTTACTCACGCGTGGTGGATTCAAAAAAGGATTAATGGGGCATTTTCATCATATGAACGTTTAATAATACTTGAACACACCATTCAAATGAACTGCAAAAAGTATTTAAGCAAGCAAAAACATCGTATTTTACCTTCTCAAATAATAATCAATTAGATAACACATCGGATTTTTTAACTTTTTTTATTGAAAAAGTAAGAATTTCAAGATTCCGAACTAGTCTAGATGACTGTTATTTCTAAGGAAGTCTTAGACATCACATATTTACAATGAAAAAAAACGTTATCAGACACCTAGGCTAGCACAGACGCGTAACCAATCTGCCTAGCCTTTTCACAACTATGTTGGGGTCGGCTTCCAGTCTAGCCAGATGCAGCTTCGTACGATTTTTGAATCGAAAATGTAATTGTCCTATATCTTATTGGTTATGCATGTTGCATGTTAGAACATATTTAAAATGTTTTGAATGTTACTTAATTAGTTTTTTTTTGTTTTATTTTACTTTTATTAATTATTAAAAAAATAATTTTATACTTTTTGTTGTGCCCTACAGGGTCCGTAATTGTACCTTAGCTTTAAACCATTGTAACACCTTTATACACACATTATGGAATGCAAATAAAGATATGAATATGCACAATAAGTAGCACCCATGGATATGAACAAAGTCTTAAAACTAAGTTAATAATAGGTTGGGGAAAAAGTTTCTTCGTATTTTTTAAGAAAATTCAAAACATTTTTTAACATAGTATGTTTACATTTAACTAAAGTATGTAGGTACCATTTTGTTCGATAACTTTTTACCATCTTGTAGGTAGGGACATGATCCCATTGCTATAGAAATTTTGGGACTTCTGATCAAAATACCGCGACAAGTGGTTTTGGCAGTCCTCCCGTGATGTTAACCTGACACTGCCTAAAGAATTCTGAAGAGACCGAAACAGGTGGAAATCTGAAGGTGCAAGGTCAGGACTATACGGCGGATGCATTAACACCTCCCAGCCAAACTCTCTTAATTTTTGCTGAGTGGCTAAAGATGTGTGAGGTCTAGCGTTATCATGATGAAAAACCACACCCCTTCTGTTGATTAATTCCGGCCGCTTTCTCTCAACTTCTTGCTTTAATCTCATCAGTTGTTCGCAGTAGAGTTCAGAATCGATGGTCCTGCCTGGTGGTAACAGCTCATAATGAATAATGCCCTTCCAATCCCACCACACACACAGCATCACCTTGTTGCGAGTTAACCCGGGTTTTGCCACAGTCTGTGAAGCCTGACCGGCCTTTGACCACGACCTTTTTCGCACGTTCTTGTCGTACGTGATCCACTTTTCATCACCAGTTATCAGCTTCTTCAAAAATGGTTCGGTTTCATTACGTCGTAATAAAGAATCACAAATGAGTACACGGTTCATTAGGTTTCTTTCAGTGAGCTCGTGAGGTACCCAAATATCGAGCTTTTTTGTGTACCCAGTTTTTTTCAAATGCGCCAAAACTGTTTTGTGGTCAATTCCCAGTTCTTCAGCTACGTCGTAACTACTAATATGCCGATCTTGCTCCACTTTTTCAAAAATGGCATCCATTTTATCCGTAATAGGGCGACCAGAGCGACGTGCATCTTTGACATCAAAATTTCCGGATTGAAAACGCTTAAACCAAATTTGTGCTACTCTCACAGACACTGCACTAGGTCCATAAACATCGCAAATTTTTTTCGCGGCTTGCGTTGCATTTTTACCTTTTTTGTAGTAAAATTTTAAAATGTATCGAATTTCTTCATTAGATTCACTCATCTTGACAGTACGAAAAACAAATAAAAATCACACATTTTCCTAATTTGAATTTGGAATTATGTTCTTTAAAATTTAAACTTTCAATGATACCAAAACCAGCCAGATACACATAGTATAGCCAAAGAGATTTTATTACAAGTTCATACATACTATAATGCGAAAAGACTTTTTCCCCAACCTAATATTATGTATGATATGAGTAATTTCAATTTTAAATTGAAAACTAGGTCTTGAGTCGATGAGAGTAACTAGTGGAAAGATGTCCATTGTAAACTTTGACATTCATCGACTTCAGTGTAACCATTAAACCAACAGTTTTGGTCTATACAACGTTTTTCTTTTAATATCCACACCATAGGGTATTAATGAGATCATGTCAAAGAATCTAGCACATTAATTAATTATTTTTGATATATATTTTTTTCGTTTTTAATTCATTATATATTTATATATACATATATTATACTATACTATTACTACTATTACTATTACTATATATATTATTTATATATATTTATATATATATATATATATTTCATTCTTTATTATAATTCGACAAAGTCACGATTATTTATGTAAAACACACTTACGTGTAATTTCCATTTAAAAAATTGACAACGTTGCATTTTCTTAGCTTTAAATATGAATGATTGGTTTGAATGAAAATGATTTACTCGTACTTATCAATGAAACTTAGATACACAAATCGAGAGTCTAGTGTATTGTATTTTTTGGAACACATGTTCTAGCACTTTTTATATTACTTTTACTTATAGCATATAACCTTAGAGTTATGATATATCAAAAGGAACAATTTGTATTTAAATTTAAACATTTGATCACACCTCAACTTACCCTCTTCAAATTCGGTTCTTACTGCCGCACTTAAGTCGAAGATTATTCAAAACTTTTAAATGGAATCATCGAAACAACGAAAAAGGACAGTCTAAGGACTCACTAAAGACTCAAGCATTGCTTTAAACTTTACATAAAGTCAAAGTCAAATCATTTATTTCAAATAGGCCCTTATAAGGCACTTTTGAACGGCAAAATTTACAAAAAAATTATAATTGATTCTAATCGCCCCTTCCAAAGGGTAGTTTTTGCATGGAGAAGAATGGGCAAGAAACTCCACCGTTATTCTTTTAAATGTTTTACAATATTTTGTATAAGTACATTAGTTATATAATTATATGTGAGGACGATGCATCCAAAATGAAATTATTATACCACAATAGGTAAAAAGAAAAAAATTATGAATTAAAAATGAAGCAACAACAGATAAATTAATTATGTGATAGATACATGGTGCTCACATATTTACAAACATTGTAAAAGTAGACGATTTTCCTAAAATATTACAATTAATAAGTCTGTGCCTGAGGAAGTAATCACAGAATGTAAAATCAATGTAATATATTTAAAAAAATATATATAAATTATACAATTGAATTAGCAACCAGTTTGATTTTGTCTAGATTCTAGATTATCCCATGGAGCAGGACCAGCATGTTGTCAAGCATTCTTATCTTGGATATAATCTTCTAATTTGTAATATGCTTGTTTACAAAGTGTACTTTTAATATGATTTTTAAATTTTCTTTCATTTAATTGCAAAAAATCACAAGATATTTTGTTGTAACATTTAACACAATACCCCATAAAAGATGTATGTACTTTAGATAATCTGAAAAATGGTTGGTCTATTTTATCTTTATTTTTAGTATTATAAACCATCTAATCTAACACTAAATTGAATGACTATACAAATAAATACAACGACAAAAGGACACATAAGCATCGAAGTAATCGTCCGAATCGCTGTCATCCGGAAACTTGCCCAGACGACTGGTAGCTATGCCACGTTGAATGGCAGCTCATTACTTTAACTAGTTTGAAGCCTTTAGATTGGTTATAAACGTCTTAAGATGTCACAAAAAATACTTGTCAATTTAAGTAAGTCTTTATCATCAAACATTACCTACCGTCCTCTTGTGGCAATTTATTCGTGGTCGATGTACGAGTAATATGTCTTTTTCTTCCATACTCCTCTATTAGTCGTCATCTCGGTAGTCACCCCCTTTCTATCCATATCGTCTTTCACACAGTCCATCCATCGTTTCTTTGGTCTTCCCCTGTTCATATATCCACATTGATATTCAAAACTTTCCTGACGACATTTTCCGCACTCCTCCGCATCACATGCCCATACCATGACTACCGACTTCCACGCAACTTTTCTCTCACCGGTGTCATTTTCAGACTTCCTCTTAAGTACTCATTTCTTATTCTATCAAAGTTAAAGTCAAAAGTCAAATAATTTATTTCAATTAGGCACAAAAAAGGCACTTTTGAACGTCAACATTTAATTAATAATTGATTCTAGTTGCCCCTTCCAAAAGGTAGTTTTCGTATGGAGAAGAATGGGCAAGAAACTCCACCGTTACTCTTTTAAAATGTTTTCACAATATCTTGTATACATCAATTATGTAATTATATATGAAGATGCACCTAGAATAAGATTACTATACCACGTTAGGTAAAAATAATGAAAGATTAAGGAATGACAGATAAATTAATCATGTGATAGATGCACGGTGCTCACATATTTACAAACATTGTAAAATTATACGTTATTCCTAGCATTTTTACAACTAATATAACTCAGTGTGTGAGTTCAAGTAATCACAGAATGTAAAACCAATATAAAAAAAAATATATATGTTATACAATTAAATTAGCAACCAGTTAGATTTTGTCTAGATTCTAAATTGCCCTATGTCCTATGGAAACATGCTGGTCCTGCACCAGCATGTTTCCAAGCATTTTTATCTTGAATATAATAATCTAATTTGTAACACATCCATTCGTGCAACACCACACATTCCTCTTAGCATTCTCTTCGCAGCTGCATGCAATTACCTTTCAGTCATTTGTATAATAACCTTTCCAGTCAATATAGAACTACCCTCTTTGGGAATAGTGTCTTTGCTATGGCCGCGAAGTTCTACAATAAAATTCCTAATGACATAAAAGAATGTAGCAATATAAAATAAATTGTTCCAATTTCTTATAGAAAAGTCTGTAGATGAATTTTTATCGACTAGAACTTTTTAAATGTTTCATGTCCGCTTGAAGATAATTTATTGTTGTTGATTGTCTTGTGTCTGTCATGCATGACTACTAGTAATAATATTTTGTATTTAATTTGAAATGGAATTAGAATTTTAGACTCATATTTTCATTATGTTATTTAATAATTTGTATGCCCAAGTGGCTGATCATGGAATGAACATGATTAGTATATAATTATGTAATGAACACCTGCGTGTAACCCATGTATCACAAATAAACGATTTGATTTGATTTGATTCATCCCTTCTATGGCCCAACATTCTGACTCATCAGCTCAGAAGACAGCAGCTCTAACCATCGTTTTATAAATCTTCTCCTTAAGTTTAGATTCCACATGCAGGAGTCGCAGATTATTCCCGTGACCTGCCGCCATTTTATCCATCCAGGGTTAATTCTGTGCATTTGAGCTGAACATAAACTACGAGGAGCGGGCCGATCGCGTCCTGGACACTGCTGCGGACAACTCATCAGGACGAAGAAGAAGAGTCAAGGAAGCAGTTTAACCCCGCCAAAAGATTCACCGGTGAAGCTGAACTTGGACCATCCTGGCGGAGAGAGTTATTATGAGAGACTTGATTAACCACGCTAGGAATAAACCAAGACAAAAGAAAATGCATAAAATGTTAGACGGAAAAACCGTAACCAAACGCATCAAGAATCACAGGATGTGCATCTCGCACATGTTCACTGGCGCCGCAAACCACACCCGTTACATGCAGTATAAAACTAAATCCAAGAAAGCCGACTGACCTATTTACACATGAAATGACAACCTAAAACAGGACATGACTTTGACAAGGAAATCATTTTTGGATGAAGATCGAGATAAGATTAAGAAAACTAACTAGATTCAAGAAACCTGAAACGGATAGCAGCGAGAAACTTAGACGAAGACATTGGAAACAGCAAAGAGCACAACAGCAGAGATGCACCAGTGAAGCTGGACCTGAACCCGAACCAACCTAGCGACGCCGCGCTTTCATAAAAAGATGGCCATCCATAGATAAATATCACCCGTCTCTCCACTATTCCATTGCCTACTCAATGCATATCTGGTACGGCTCGCAAATCGTTCCTTTTCCTGAAAGGCACGGTCTTCGCGACCATTACCGCACCCCGCAGTCTACTCCTTGATACGAATGGCTTCTGTAGTCTCATGAAGCATGAGACTTCAGGGGCTAGTGCAAATCTCGGGGTTCATCGATTTATCAAGTCTGGTAAAACCACGCTGGGGTCAGTGCATTTCATTCATTCATTCATTCATTCATTCCAGGGTTAATTCTGTGCTTATTCGTTTCTGTGTGGTTGATGACTAATCAAAGCCGCCCACGGGCCTACTTCACATGCCGTCGAGAAATACGAGGGCGACTCTGAAAGTTTTTAGAACTGGCCACTTATAAACGATATAATAAAAAACTTGCTAGTTTGTTCAGTTTTTGATTTTCTTTAGAACTTTCAGTGTCACCCTCGTATTTCTCACGATGTGATGATTGTTTTCCTTCACCGTTTTTGAAGCAAGTCATAATTATACAATACGCACATGAATCCGAAAAGTCAGAGGTACGTCCCTTGGGTTCGAACTCGAGACCTATGAGTTGGTTTGGTAGTTTGACGGTCACACCTCTAGGCTATCACTGATAATAGTCAGTTAAGAGGGAACAGGACCTGCGAATCTCCATACAAATGTATTCCCTTTTTTTCTTCCTGAATAATGCCTCTAGAAAATTCTTTTTTTTTTCCTAAAATCAAGGTCGGCTGTACCCACGTCCCTGTGAAAATAAGACCCTCCAAAAATTACAAAAAATGCCCCATTTTTACCGCCGTGATTATAGGACTACCAGACAAATTCGAAAAGGTTTTAACATAAAAGAAAATGATAGGAATCTAGACATACTCTTACTTAAAAATTGTATGTAAAAAATATCAATTGAATTGACTCTGTTTCCGAGAAGAAAAAAGTGGAAAACGAAACGTCGACCTCGTAATTTTTTTTTGTGAGTAAATCGGTCTGAGCTGCAGCTGTCCCTATCGCACTCTATGGAGGCAGACTTGAGGTAAGACGACGGCAATAGTTTCTTCAAATACCTTTTTTTCAAATTCCTCGAAGCCCCTGTTCCCTCTTAAGTAAATGATTGATTACTTTTAAGTGACGTCTCTAATGCGGCAATAAGTCATACGATAAAACCCACCCATTACTTATATAGTATGACCACATCACCGCGGCAGCAATACATTCAGTCCCCTACAGAATACCAAGCGAATTCGTGAAATAACTCCAGTACTATATGACGCTGTTTGCACCTTATACCCACATGTTATGGGTAGATGTGCGTATATAGAATTGTGCGTACACACGGGAGGTTAGTTCGGTCAACATAATATAAACACGTAAGTCAACACACTATTGTCTACATTTCTTTCTCATTTCTCCTATCGCAGCTCTGCTGGAAGAAATTTCTTAAGAAACAAGCAGTAGGTACCTTTGTACTCATAACTATGATTATGTCTTATCTGTATCTATTTTTCTGTGTGTACATAAATAATAAAATAAATACTTAAATAAAAAATACTGACTAGTGCTAAAATTTTATGAAAAAACGTTTTCAAAAAAAAAACAACCGACTTCCAAAAAAAAAACACGGTGAAGTGAAAAATTACCTTAATTTCGGATAGTTTTTTTTTTGTAAGAAGTTTTTTTTTTCAGTTTTTACTTGTGGTACCTACCCCACACAAATTCTGATACTACCTGCTATGTAAATAACAGTGACAACAACTTATTATCGTCATCCATATAGACTAAGTGGGTAAAATACGTATTATTGAAGCTAATTCAAAAAGTACCCAAGCAAAGTTAATAAAATTTATATGGGACCACCTCTAAAGTATGACCTACCAAACAAAAAAGTATCATCATAATCAACTCATAATTGGCGAAGTAATAACGTAAAAGCCTCCTTCTTTTTGAAGTTATTAAAAATAAATACCAATAAGGACTTTTCCTTATTGGTTTTAATGACATAATCACATTATTGACATAATCTACTCATTACAATGTTTTTTTTATGAGTTGTTTTGCAATATGTGGTTAGCTAGCGACCTCGATATTTTTTTAATTTACCTCGATGGTCCTAGTTTATCAATTATAACTTCTAGTTACAGCTATATGTAAGCGGGCACGCCCTTTATGCCTGGAGGCTTTTATTTAGATATTGTTTTCGTTAACTTATTTTTATTTCTGCTTGAGTATAGTTCTCGATGTTTTTGGCTGGTATATTGGCGTGTGCTAGCTGTCATATGGCTATTAATTTTATAATTTTAATTATGTTTTGTGTTGCGTAATGTAAATATCATTTTTCATACTATTATATAGAATCATTTTTTTCTAACTGAACAGACAGCTGTGCTGCTGGGGAGTTTGTTGCGCCACTTCTTCTTCCCAGCTAAAGCACTAGGAAGTGGTGAAGGGTGGGCGTTTTGGGGGACTGTCTTATGTAATTTTGACGTTCGAAAAGTGCTGATTCTCAGCCTAGTTTGAATAAATGACTTTTGAATTTTTGAATTTTGAATGATTTTAAAAATAACGCTTTTTCCATATATTTGAACGGATCATTTGTTTTCCTTTGCTTGAAACAATCATTGTACGCAAAGCACAATGCCAAAACGACGAGATTTCTTTTAACCACTGTCAGATAGAAGACCTCATCTAGTTTTTTTTAAATATATGATTGACTTGTAAAACTGTTTATACAAACCTACTTACAGAAATAAAATCATTTGACATTTATTATTTGTCAAACTGACCGTTACAACATTGAAAAGGCACAATTCCACTGCTGCGTGGGATATGTAATGAGAGGTTACGCATGTTTGCTGCCAGGGATCATTATTGTTAGCTAACCATGCGTCCGTTTCCATAGAAAGCGAAGCTTAGTGCACGTGTGACGTGCGTAGCATCGCCGCAATGGAACTGCGCCTAAAGGCTTACTTCAAAAACCTTTAGAGGCCTGAATGCTTCCGAAAATCATTAACCCCGATACATTCTACAATCAAGACCGTCACCCAATAACAATATTCTAGATATAAAAGATATTTTCCTCGAGCACCATACTAACGGCTCATTCACACGAGGACGATTCGTTTTTTCGACGAATCGTCTTTTTTTACGATTCGTTTTTTTTTGACGGCGGTAATGGTTTTTAAATGCCCGTATTCACACGCGTCACGAATCGTGAAAAATGACGGACCAGTCTTAAATCACGTATAGTCTTTTAAAAAGAACGTATGTCAAAAAAAATGAATCGTGATTTTTTTGTGACGGATCCGCTGAAGCGCTTTTCCAAGACTCTGAATGACGAATCAAGTGTGAACAACTATTCAGATATTTTGACGAATCGCGAAAAAACTCGTTTCCGTATGCAATGTGAACATGCATCCATCATGACCAGTGATCGGAGTAGGTAGATTGAATTGGGGTCATTGATCCGAAACGTATATATGAATATGGACATTCCTCCGGAATTGGTTAATTATTTTAAAAAAAACCGGAACTTAGATAGGAATTGTATTCAAATGAGCAATATTATATACTTCATAATTTTTTTAACGGCACACAGTCATGATTCCAAGCTTTGGTAAGTAATATTTTACTTGTTACAAGGAGTTTAAAGCATGTTTGGATGTACTATAAGAATATTTTTAGTATTGTGTTTGTTTGCTTAAGCTGTTAAACATACCATCACCAACTTTGAATTGAGTAGTAATAATATCACTACCAACATTAACAATATTTAATTGAATCCGGTAATACCGGAATTGCTTTCCGGAAAAATGGCTTATCCATGTTATTCTTTCTGTGTGCATTTATGATACAAGTACCAAAAATCAATCTACCTACTCCGATCACTGATCATGACGTATTGGTTTTTTTTTACGAATCGTAAATGACGGGTCCCTTGTAAATGAGCTCTAAGACACTTCAACACCATACAAAGAATCTCCAAAAGGAGGCAATTTTAAAATCATTTCCTGCACAGAAAAACCTCAAGGTTACTCTTTAAACCCACCGCTCTTAAAAAAGAAAAGAGCCCTCATCTCTACCACTAGACATCCTTCAATGTATAAGAGGCGACAAGGAAACGAGTAAAAATTAAATTAATTATTTCCCGTCGGCCGACGACGACGTCCGCCCCTCGTGGCAGATGTTACAAAATGAAGAAGAAAAGTCGGCGGGATGGTTACGGATCGTTTCTTGTTTTTTTATTAATATCTTTTGTTCTTAGAGGACATATCAGACTTAATGGAAAAATAACTTAACCTTTGATTGTACATCACGTCTATAGATACTGAAACCCGTGCGTTTGTTAGTATTTAGCCACGAGGGAGGGCCTCGTGGCTAAATACTAACAAACGCACGGGTTAAGCTACACTTGCCGAGGTCGGTCTGTGGATGGGTAACTATCTACTACATATCGTGCCCCTCCGTGCATCAGAAAGTACGTTAAGCCGTTGGTCGCAGCTGTCATTTGTAGATCTTTGACAGTCGTTACTGGTAGTCAGAAGCCCGAAAGACTGACAAACAGTAACTGGGTTGTGGAGGTCAGCTATGCAGTTGTTCCATATGAAATACTATGGTATTCAGATGCTGGTTAGACTGGAAGCCGACCCCAGCATAGATGAGAAAAAGCTAGGTATATGAAGAAAATAAATAGAATATTGTTTATTTAATTTCCTTGTCTTTAAGTTACATTAAGAACAATGCGATTTTAACTCACAACAGACTCATTGAATTATTCCATTTTGCCCCATTCAGCCGCCTGACTGGTGGGGCAAAGTGGAATGCCTCAAATTTTGCAGTGCAATCTGCCCCACTAGGACGATTTGGTGGGCAGATTCTACTAGTCTAAAATCTTGCTGGTTTCTGCCCCACTAGGGTTGGCACCTTAGAATTTGTTTAGGTGGATATGCTCGTATTTTATGTTTGTTTGGAAAAGAAACAAATGTATATTTAAGTAAAATGTAACTAGGGCTGGTAACGTTGGACTTAGTACACACGGCTACACATCAAGCTATACATTTCCAGTTTATGCTGATCTCGCATTGTATAGGACTTCCGTACACGTGCTTGATGTGTAGCCGTATGTACATAGGTAGTGTTTTTAATAGGGATGTTGACTAAAAATATTTTTTTTGTCCGTCAGGTAGATTATTAAACACACGTATTTTTTTTACGTAATCAAAAGATTACGGCAATACATTGAGTAGGCAATACGTTAAAATGTGGCATGACGTCACTCCCCGGTAGATTTTATACTGATGTGTGACGTAGCGAACCCCCATTCCGCAACTTTAATGCGTTTTATCTAAAACATTTTTATTACTATGATAAAGCAAAAAATACGTGTGTAATATTTTTTATTATCTGACTGACGGACTAAATTGTTTTATTTTTCCCAGTCAACATCCCTATTCTGTCCTACTAAGCCGAAAGGCGCTATCTCTGAGATACGGCCCTTTAGTTTTTTTTATACCATTCAATAGCAATAAAAAATTCGCTTCTAATGGTATAAGCCAAATAGCGCTACCTAACTTAAAACATAAAAAAAACACTAAGAAGATTTTTTAAATCCTTGTTTCCTTAGATTACAAAAAGTAAATTTTCTCAAAACTTAATCTGATTGAGATAGCGCCTTTCGGCTAAGGAGGGAAGTATTATAAGTAAAAAAATTCAAGCAATTATTTTTGTACTTTTGTTTTAAAGCACTAGGTACTAAAGTTTTAAGCATTCCACTTTACCCCACCAGTAAAGGCTGGGTGGGGCAAGGAGGAATAATTCAACTCATTTCTGAAGCTCATGTTGTCGTACCTACTTTTTCGCCCGTATGTCATCTCAACATAATCGAGGGTCGTAACTTGCATATTTCCACGCAACGACGGAAGCCTCCCGACCCCGACAATGGCGGATTAATATTTATATCCTCTCAATGATAATATAGCAGTAACTCCAGTTAATGGTCTATGAATCTCTTGGTGCAGATAATAAAATATTGTGGGTTTAGTTATACGTTTGTGTTTTTGGCAAAGATACGTTACTTTACAGCAGTAATAACCGCCCCGACTTACAAGTTACAGGTAATGGGTTCAGTTTACTTGCCCATTCTTCTCCATACGAAAACTACCTTTTGGAAGGGGCAACTAGAATCAATTAATTTTTTTTGTAAATTTTTGACGTTCAAAAGTGCCTTATACGGGCCTACTTGAAATAAATGATTTGACTTTGACTTTGACTTTGTGTTTTGACTGCCTCGTTGGTGTAATGGTCGCAAACTCTACTGCTGAGCATGAGGTCCTGAGTTCAACTCCCGGATCGGGCATTGTTAATCCGACTGCCCAAAAAGGAGTATAAAGTTTTCAGCTTTGTTTCAACTTTTTAATGCCTGAAAAGATTTGGATGTATGTTAGAATCCTGCCATCATCACGAGTGACATAGGCTGTAAATTTTATTGTAAAAAGTAACGGCAATACTGCCGTTTTCGGCGGCTCCATTTTCAAATACGAAAAAAAATATCTTAAATTTCTTCTATATTACAATTGAAGGCCTTGATGAGCACATTACAAAATCACGTAATTTATTCGCATACGCGTGTAGGTACATGGAAAAGAATATTTCAATCCCCACGCTATCCACGCCTCGCCGTGAGAGTATAAAACCACCTTGAGTGCTTAAAAATTAAAGCCGTAACATGTTTTAAATAAAATAAAACTTGTCATTAAAATTATACATTTTAGTGAAATAATTTATAAAATTAAAAACACGACCGCTCTGGCAAAACACGAACTAAAAAGTAAAAAAAAAACAAGTTGTATTAGTTAATATACATTTATATGTCGCAGTAAGATGGTTATAGTCGTGATATAGTTATATCCCTAGAGATATAGCTAATACCGTAATATAGTTATATGGAAGCGGTTCATAACTGTCGGAGTGCCCTAATTTTGTTACTGCGACCAATTTCGACATAGCGCTCGTTCGGTTATCGCTAACCTATTTGGTCGGACTGCCCTAATAATTATATTACTAGACCGTGCTCGTATCATAGTTATAGTCCAAGTAAGACAGTTATGAACCGCTTTCATATAACTATATTACGGTATATAGGTATATCCCTAGGGATATAACTATATCACGGCTATAACCATCTAAAATATCAAAGCGAAAGCTCACTTATTTACTCGCTGACTAAACAGATAAATACAATTCTCATTGCAGTCGGGGGACCAAAAAAAGTGTTCCCCACAAGTCCCACAACGACACAATGGACCCCCCTGAATATAAGAAAAAACTTTTCATAATAGCACTACCTTATTTTCCCATAGGTACACAAAATAATGATTGTAAACTTTGAAAACCAAACAATTTAAATCGACCGCGTCTCGAACATTGGAAGTCTTTCTGAATTAGTTTTGTTGAATTATAACAAAATTCAACTTTGTAAATTTACAATATTGAATGGCAATACGGGCCTGATTTAAATAAACAAAGTTTAATAACTTTGGGATTGCGAAGAATGTTGCTCGATAGGATATCTTTTTAACGGTTTCTTTTGTAACAAAGAACCTCGAAACGACTTGGCTTTTTTTTTGACTGCCTCGGTAGTCTAGTCGTGATGGCTGCGGTGGACAAACACCCTCAGACTTTAGGGCTTCTGACTACCGCAACGATTGTCAAAGATCTACGAATGACAGCACCAACGGCGACCAACGGTGTAAGTCGACTTTCGCGCAGACGTTGTACAATCGTGCACTGGATTTTCAACGCTCTGCTTAGCGCCGAGAGTTGAAAATGCAACAGTGTGTTTTTTCAACAAAGCGCTAGGACGAGAGAGCGTCCCATACGTTGGATTCTCAACGGTCGGCTCAACACCGAGAGTTGAAAATCGAGTCCGCGATAAAATCCCGCTGCGATATTTTTATGTCCGTGCGCACGTGGGCTAACATGCTTTCTGAGGGTGGTCTCCATTGTAATGGATGGTCACCCATCCACAGACCGACCTCAGCAAGCGTAGCTAAATCTCCGATCGCCCCCTAACGGCTGTTATTATTTAGTCATGAGCCGTATAGTATAAGCAGTGATAGCCTAGTGGTGTGATCATCAAACTGCCAAGTCACAGGTCTCAAGTTCAAACCCACGCACCTTTGACTTTTCGGATTCATGTGCGTAATGTAAAATTATCACTTGCTTCAAAACTCAAACTCAAAGCATTTATTTCAAATAAACCAATTACAGGCACTTTTGAATTGTCAAGGGGTCGGTCAGTCAGAAATATGAAGCTAGTCGCCCATTCCAAAGCGTAGTAGGTACCTATGGAGAAGAACGGGCAAGAAACTCCACGTACACTCTTTTAAATAAAATAAAATGGTTACATAATATTGGTTACATCATTCAAGTTGAAGTTATACATGTGAGAACGATGCAAAACATTAAAAGCGTCCGTTAGAAATAAAAATATAAATTATATTAAAATCGCCGTGGCAGCTAAGAGATGACCAGTCCCTACTGACGGCGCCCGTTCACGAACATGACGCATGGATTAGTACCATTCAGCTCAACCATTTTGAAGGGAGCTAAATGATCCAACACACGCGACACCGCCAGCGAGACATTAGACAAAAACGGTGAAGGAAAACATCGTGAGGAAATCGGCCATGCCTGAAAGACAATTCTCGACGGCATATTAAGCCAAATCAGAGGCCTATAGCGGCTTTAAAACTCTGACACCAGGTTATTCACTAACCACATGAAAAGAAGAAGTACACATTAACACATAAATTCACGTAAGTAGGCAGAAACTACAGAACGCCACCTGCTACTAACCTTACATACTCCTTTTGCCTCGTTTACGTTCATACATCTGGTCATACACGCACGCCGGTTGCGAGTACTATTTACCTGACCTTTCTGAAGAACATCACCAATAAGGTCAGTATAGCCAGCGTCCCAGCGTTCCACTCATATCTACCTTGTAAATACCTTTTGTTAATCGCCTTTCATTCATCCTCTCAACATGACCAAACCAAAGCATACTCTTTTAAATTTTCGACACTACATCGTCTTCACCGCATCGTTGCCTTATCGTTTCATACTTCCGTTTTATCAAACAATTTATCAAAGTAATGATATAGTATCATACAACAAATGACAAAATGTCGTGAAGGGTATCCTAATAAAAGGCTATATTTCCATCTATTCCACTGAAAATCGTATACAATTTGCAAATTATTTCCAAACACAGACGTATCATGAATTCACGACCTCATTTCTAGGAATCAAAGATACAGCCAACCTAGATACCTTATTTGCAAGACAAAGACATGCTTTAGGAAGCGTTCGCACGACAAATTGAATGTTAAGAACGTTTGGTAACCTCATATTCTTGTGGATTTGTGTTTATATTAATATCTGCCTGTTAATAATTCGTTATTAATGTCTAATAACTAATCTTAAGGTAAAAAGACTTTAAGTAATAGACTTTCTAGCCATTTGAAAGTTAAACAATCAATCTGGCTAGCCTTTTCCCAATTATGTTTGGGTCGGCTTCCAGTCTAACCGGATACAGCTGAATACCGTATTTGATATGGAGCGACTGCCTAACTGACCTCCACAACCCAGTAACTGGGTAATACGATACCCCTTGGTAATAGTGGTTGTCAGACTTTCGGGTTTCTGACGACCCGTAACGACTGTCAAAGATCCACGAATGACAGCCGAGACCAACGAGTTGCTTTCCGAGGCACGGAGGAATCTCGGTATGTTAAAATGGTCACCCATCCACAGACCAACCCCGGCAAGCGTAGCTTAACCTGATGGATCGAACCGTGCGGCCATTATTATTTACCCACGAGCTCCTCCATTTTGAAGTTAAACATTATTGTTTTTTTCGGCATGTATTTAATAGAATTTTTTAATGAACCTCAAATAATTCCTATTTTGGAGTCCTAAATATATTAACTTTCTGCGATCAACTTGGATGCAGGGCTCGCCGGCTGGTGCCGCGGCACCGCTTGGCCCTAGTTTCGCTCGCTCGGCTCGCGCGCGGTTTGTCTCAATTCTAACCTAACCCGTTTAGTCGGGGGAGCCTGTTACTGCGACCAACTGTGAGAAAAAGACAGTAAGAAAAAAGAGGCTCAATTATTAAAAAAGTATGCACCATTACAAGCGCAAAAAGTTTTTATAGGATCTTTAATTTTAAAAAGTGTCCACCATTAGAAAGTCAATAAGATTTTAGATGATAAGTTAAATATGTCCCCATTAGAATCAGAATAATTTTTTTTTTTGTGTAACCATAGGTAGTGAATACAGTTCTTAAATTAATGTTTATATGTCGCTATGTTATGCCAAGAGGCGTACAAATATAGTTGCATGCGAAAAAAGAACAATATGGCATAATTTCTATAGTCAATGCATAAATAAATAATCATAAATTACATTTAGGTAGTCAAAATATTCAATTCAATATTTCTCAAGTCAAATAAATATATAAGTCTACATTAATTTATCATACAGAAATTAAACAGTCGTATAAAACATTTTTCAATTAATAACAGTTTTTTTTTTACATTCAAACTCTTGATGACATCTGGTAATTTATTTTAAATGCGCGGTGCCATGCCTAAAACGTTCTTTCTCACCAAGGCAGTCTTACAACGTTGATTGCTTCAAGAGTGCTTATTGGCTACGAATCGCAACATCTCGTAACGTTGACACTTTTTCGAACAACCTCATTTTTGTTTTGACGAAAACTCTAATTTCAAAAATATATAATGAGGGTAGGGTAAGTATGAGCAATGGGTAGCTCGCCGTCCGATAAGGACCAGGCCCGGGTCGACGGTGCGTTGTGTTCCACGCGCGCCTCAAAGAGATGTCAGCAAGTGAAGGGGTCCGATAGGAACGATGCCTGCCGGGGTTGCGGGAAAGTCCGAAAGGGATACCGTGGCCCCTGGCAACGTACAGGCAACCGAAGGAACACGGGTGGGTTTTAGTCATTAAGAGTCTGACACGCCCTCCCGCTCCACCCAGAGCGGGAGAAGTTATTTGATAATTTCCCAACCAAAAAAAAAAAAAGTGAAAGTATTTTCTACGATTTAAAGAATGGTACAGAGCTATCATCAATTTTCAGACCACAAATTGATCTTATGCATGTTTAGAAAGCAGTCGCACGGAAAATTGAATATTAAGAACTTTTGCGAAACTAACTTTCTTGTGCATTCGTGGTTATAAAATGTAAATAAAGTCAAAGAAAAATAAATAATTTCAATTAGGCACATAAAAGGCACTTTTGAACGTCAAAATTTACAAAAAACAGTATTGATTCTACTCGCCCCTTCCAAAACGTAATTTTCGTCTGGAGAAGAATGGGCAAGAAACTCCACCGTTGCTCTTTTAAAATGTTTTGACAATATCTTGTATATATTAATTATATGTGAAGACGATGCACATAGAATAAGATTACTATACCACGATAGGTAAAAAGAATGAAAAATGAAGCAATGACAGATAAATTTAATTATGTGATAGAAACACGGTGCTCACATATTTACAAACATTGTAAAATTATACGATATTGAGGAGCTCGTGGCTAAGTAATTACAGCCGCACGGGTCAATCCATCAGGTTAAACTACGCTTGCGGGGGTTGGTCCATGGATGGGTAACCATCTTTACATACGAGACTCCACCGTGCCTCGGAAAGCACGTTAAGCCGTTGGTCCTAGCTGTCATTGGTTGATCTTTGACAATAGTTACGGGTCGTCAGAAGCCCTAAAGTCTGACAACCAGTCTTAGTTGTCAGTCCAAGGAGTATCGTATTACCCAGTGACTGGGTTGTGGAGGTCAGATAGGCAGTCGCTCCATGTAAACTACTGGTGTTCAGCTGCATCCGGTTATAGACTGGAAGCCGACCCCAACATAGTTGGGAAAAGGCTGGCAGATTGATTATAAAATCATACGATATTCCTAACATTTTAAGTAATACTAATAAGTCAGTGTGTGAGTTCAAGTAATCACAGAACGTAAAATCAATGTTATAAATAGTTATTAATAACTTAAAAGGTGAATGGCTCTATTAACAGGGATATTGATAAAAAAAAATTTTTTTAGTCTTTCAGGTAGGTTAAAAAAAATATTGGGTACGTATTTTTTTCTTTTTTTACCTAATTAAAAGATTACGGCAACACATTGAGTTAAAAAGTGGCATGACATCACTCCCTGGTAGATTTTATACTGACTTGTGACGTAGCGAGCGAACTTTAATGCGTTAATTAATATGATAAAGCAAAAAATACGTTTCTAATATTTTTTATTATCTGACTGACTGACTAAATAGATTTTTTTTTCCCCATTCAGCATGTATTGGCTATAGTTATAACTCTATTAATACAAAACATTTTAAAAGAGTACACACGAAACCACTTTTGAAAGAAGCAACTAGAATCAATTCTATTTGACTTTTTAGATTTTACATTATAACTGTCCAAGGATCTTTTGGCGCGTGGCCAAAGAGGGAACTAACGCCGCCATCTTGATTTTTCAATACATTTCGCACAAATGATTACCAACAGCGCCCTGACAACGTCATGCGAGCGCCAAAAGATCCTTATAGCAGAGATATTAGTACATTTTTAGTTTTTATTTTCGCTTGAGTATAGACTTCGATGTTTTTTGTTGGTATATTGGCGTGTGCTAGCTGACATAGCAAAGCAAATAATTTAATTTAATGCTTTGTGTTGCGTTATGTAAATTATTTTGCATACTATTTTATAGAATCAAGTTTTTCTAACTGAACAGACAGCTGTGCTGCTGGGAAGTATTTTGCGCCACTTCTTCCCAGCTAAAGCACTAGGAAGTGGTGATGGGCGGGCGTTTTGGGGGAGTGTCTTATGTAATTTTGACGTTCGAAAAGTGCTGATTCTCAAGCTGAGAATCAGCACTTTTCAAACAAAGTTTGAATAATTGACTTTTGAATTTGAATTCAAATTCTTTCTTGTTTCTTTCTGCAAAGCATACCTACTTTTTGTGTGAGTTAGCGATTTACGAATCGGTGGCTCTTAGCGAAAAACCAAGCCATCGTAAATTAATTTCATTACAAAAAATCGGCTAGGTTATAAAGACATTAAATACTATTTCTGCCCACGTCTTTGTCCGAGTAAAGTTTCTTGTTTAAGCATAAAATATCTCGAACTATGCCCGCGTGGTGGGCAATTACAGCCCTGTCTCTCTCTCAGAGAGGAGGCCTCTATCCCAGCACTGGAAAGATTATAGGCAGATTATGTTATATATCCTATGGCACTCAGCAGTAGCTGTCAAGTTCTGAAAGAGTTTTTGTAATAGGATCAGCCTGTACTTCCAGAGATTACCTCTTAAAAACAAAAAAAAACACTTTTTAATAAAAGACCAGGCACTCTAAAGACAATTTCCACGCAAGCTCCGCCCCCATGCACTCCGCCACTCCACTGTATGCTAAACGCTAACACATCAGTAATAAAGTTGAATATCGCGTGCGCTCTTTGATCGTGTTTGAGCACGGAATTAAATGGAACTAAAAGTCTCAATTCTTTTTTCGTTCATAACTAAAGTAATAATTGATCTAGAAAAAAAATATCTTGTGGGTGGATGATTAACTATATTTTCTTACTGTGAATACTTTTTTTAGACATAAAAGCCGAGTAATCTAGATTTTATTTCAATAATCATTCATAAAAGACATGATTTTCGAACAAAAAATGAATCGAGCGAAAATGTTACAATTACGTAACTGTCTTGTACATGGAAAGAAAAAGATCCAATAAATCATTTACTAAAGTTCCATATTGATTGTATGCGTGACTGTTTCAGAATATTAATGCAAATTAACATACAAATTATGAGCTTCCTCTTAATTTTGACAAGTAGCCTTCACCATTCCTTCAGATATTTATAAAAATTGGTAACACCTTTTCGCGTGGATCCTAAACGAGTCTTACGCAGATTTTTACTATTTACGAAAAACCTGCACCGAGTTTTTTTATCTAGATCCATTTTACCTACGTTCTAGCTGAAGTAACCCAACATGAAAAATAACATTGTATTCAGCCTTGCGTGACCTGTCGATATGCCAATGATTTCTCTCATAGTTGCGTAATTTTCTTTTTCCATTTTCTCTTACAGCTTATACCAGAATTACCTATTTATAGGGTTACCAACTATACTGTTAAAAACAGAACGCGTAGCATGACAACCATAGAAACGACACAACCATGGAATGACATAGAAAGAAAGAAAGAAGGTTTATTTGTCACAGAAACACGTGAATACAAAAAAACAACAATATAAACATATCAGAAATATTCGGCAGCTGCACGTCATGACTGTGACAAGAAGGCTTCCACTCAGCATAATGCTGTGCGATGGGAGACCGACAGCACAGCGCTGATTTTCAGTGGTCACCCGAAAAATACGTACGGACATCAAGTCAGTAACTAAATATGAATGAAATAAGAAAGAATCCAGTGTGTAAATATTGATTCAATCAGTGTTCTGTCTCGCTCCCACCCTCACCGTCGCGTCTTGATTCGTGATCGTCTAAGATTGTTTATCTGTCATTTTGTCTATTCTTCCGTCGACAAAACTCATTTATATTGTGGTCATGCTAAGCATGCAGTATTCACTTTAAAATCCCGTTTATTGTTCAACAAAAACAAAGTATACGAATATATCTACTGTTTTCACTGTTAAACAGAGCTACAAATAAATAGTTCTAGAACATTGTACAGACGCCCGCACATCAACCTACTACAATCTGCCAAATTTCTTTAATAGATTTTCAACTTTATTAACTTAGATTCAAAGTTGATGTGGAAAATTTGACAGTTTCGGGTAGGTTGACCTGCTGGCGTCTGTACATGCAACGGGCATACACGCGGTTTTTTAACTAGACTTAATTTCATTACATTAAGTAATACATAAAACACTGTTTATTTTTCAGAAATACTGTTTATTTTCCCTCTCTGACCATCAATCTACCCAGCCTTTTCCCAACTATTTTGGGGTCGGCTTCCAGTCTAACCGGATGCAGCTGAATAGTATTTTACATGGAGCAACTGCCTATCTGACCCCCACAACCCAGTTACTGGGTAACACGATATCCCTCGGTAAGACTAGTTGTCAGACTTTCGGGCTTCTGACGACCCGTAACGACTTTCAAAAATCCAAGACTGACAGCCGGGACCAATGGCTTAACGTGCTTTCCGAGGCACGGAGGGGTCGCAGTATGTTAAGATGGTCACCCATCCACGGATTGACCGCGGCAAGTGTAGCTTAACCTGATCGATCGACCCATGCGGCTGTTATTACTTAGCCACGCCCCCCCCCCTCCTCCTTATTATCCCTCTTTGGCCACAATATACTTTATTTCTTGTACAAAAAGTTGGCAACCCTACCTATTTATATTATTTAACATCACGGCTATAATCCACGGAGGGGTAGGCAGAGATGTACAATAATCCTATATTTTGCCAGTTACCTTAAGTCCCATGTAATTGGCGACCCTATTTCCTTCACAGTATGTAAGGATGGTGGCAAGTGGCGCCATTATCTATACAGGCGTAAAAATGAATGTTAGTATGTATATAGTAGGTATGTCTACTAGTAGTGTGAAAATTCGGTCAGCGTGTGTCATTACAAGGTCAGCGGCGCGACGCTGGCAAAGTTAACAAAAATAGGTACTCCTATATGGAACTATGTTACTCGCTGAGGGTCCGTTTCATTCTGGGTAGGCACCGAAATTAAAGAAAGAAAGAAAGAAAAAGTATTTATTGGGACAAGCACAGGAGATCTTAATTAAACTAAACACACACTCACTAAAAATAAAAATAGAAAAAACAAACAGAGTAAAAATTAAAATAAAATGGAAAGTCCTGTGCGAGGCCAAAAGGCTCCTATCTCAGCATGATGCTGCAACATTTAATAATAAATGTCGCAGCGCTGGTATTCTGATAGGGCCTGCATGAAAGAATCATCATCTGTTTAGTCTTTACCCATCTATGTTGGCATCGGCTCCCATTCTAATCGGATGCAGTTGAATATTCAGTATTTTACATGGAGCAACTGCCTATCTGACCTTCACAACCCAATTACTGAGTAACATGATACCAAGACAAGGGAGGACGACGGCTGTCAGACTTTCGGGCTTCTGACTATGAATGACAGCCGGGACGAACGGCTTAACGTGCTTTCCGAGGCACGAAGGGAAAATTAATGAGAGACTCCCGAGGGAAATACATTTTTTCAAGGCCTGCGAAGAAAATCTAAAAGAAGATCTTCTGCTCTCGTATTGGCTTTGAGCTATACAAAAATAGGCTATGCCTTAAAAAAAATTAGCTTGGCAAAATTGTGGATACACATGCTTTCATACAAAAAAAAACCGGCCAAGTGCGTGTCGAACCACGCACAATAAGAGATTCCGTAGTTGGAATGAATTTATCCCAATAACAAACTTAACATTGTAATTTTTTTTTTGTACAAGTGATCGATTTTTGGATTTTTTCCTTTATTTGTGCTGTGACCTGACTTCTTGCTAAATTTCATGATTGTAAGTTAACGGGAAGTACCTACACTATAGGTTTTGATTTACATATGTTGCATAAATGGCCGTATTTTTTTACTGCGTTGAGTTAGAAGTTTGATTTTTAGAGCTGCAAAGGACCATAGACCTACGTATTTGATATCAATTTCAACTTGATACCTCCACGTGTTCGTGAGCTGGGTCTTGACAGACAAATAGACGCACGGACGGACGAACAACTAAGTGATCCTATAAGGCTTCCGTTTTTTCCTTTTGCGGCAAGAACCCTAAAAACGAAATAATATAAAAAATTATCTTTTATTACCTCCTTTTTCTGAACTCGGGACAAAAGGATTCGCTTTCAAATTGTGTGCGCTCACTGGAGTTTTACAGATTAAAGAAAGTACAGCTCAAATTATCAAAGGCTCTATCTCGGTGCCATTCAATACCAACAAAATAAATTACGAGCAAAACAGCGACTATTCGTTAGTCTATAAAATAAAAGTAACGTAATACTATCCAATGCGCTGTATGGCTTCTGTTCCAAATTGTAAAATAGGCAAGATACGAGTAAGTAACAGGGCGGCATCCAATGGGTAATATAAACCAAGATTTAATTAAGTTTTCGACACGGTTTTTAACCGACTTCTCAAAACTGAAGGAGGTTCTTACCACCCTTCAGTTTGTCAAGTACCTTTTGTCGGCGAAATCTCGCGCTTACAACAAGGTATAATGCCTGGTTTATTGGAACCAGTGACTCGGAATTTCGGAGATCGGCAGTAAGTCACGCGGGGGAAGCTACTGGGCCGACAAGCACAATTACGATCACCTATAGATATGAAGTAAGTCTTAAAACTAACAAATTGTTATGTGCGAAACGAGTACCTATTGACAATTTTGAATTTACGTTACATTTACTCCGTGCGTTCAATTCGTGCTAAACCCACAGATGCGGCAAAGCACAATAATTAGGGTTTGGGAATTAATGCAACAGCTACTAGTTTCAGCGTCCATTATTTCCAAACGAAACGAGGTATATTTTCAAGAAGCCTGCAATACGGTTCTTCCGCAAAATCAATGTACTACAGCGTTTCCGCAAAAGTGCAGTTTTATTTCAAAATTCAAAAGTCATTTATTCAAACTAGGCTGAGAATCAGCACTTTTCGAACGTCAAAATTACATAAGACAGTCCCCCAAAACGCCCACCCTTCACCACTTCCTAGTGCTTTAGCTGGGAAGAAGAAGTGGCGCAACAAACTCCCCAGCAGCACAGCTGTCTGTTCAGTAAAAAAGATTCTATATATATTATTATATATTTGTATTTTTGAACCGTAAGCTGTGTTGGCCAGTGTCTCGAGTCTCAAGCCGAAAGTGTCTACACTAGAGCGAGACAGCTAAATTTACAAAAAGTCCCGGGATTTCGAAACACGAGCCGTCCCGGGACCTAAACTTTAACAGTAATACGTAGGCATATTGAAGTTATTTATGTATCTGAAGACAAAGGTAGAAGATTTGTAATAAGCCCACTATGAGCTCAAGCAAGCCTGTGAGAAAATGGAAACACGAAATATATGCTCCATTCTAATATCATAAATTTGAAAGCAACTCTGTATGTTTATTTAATAACATTTTCACGCCTTAACGGCTGAACGGATTTCGATGAAATTTGGCACACAGGTAGACCAAGACCTGCGCCCTTATTGAGTTACACACGATCAATCACAATCTGAATTATTTTGAAGGCTTTTGCTAATCCATTGCTTCATATGTTCGAAAAATTTATCAGCTCAACAACGTAAATAACGCAATGAATGTTGTTGAACTTACTGTAAGTGTGTTACCCCATTACCCTGGCTGGGGTAGGACATAAGTTTTTTATTTCACGCTCATCTGGGTAGCTCTTGGCCTGCATCTCACCTGATGGTAAGTGATGATCAGGCCGAAGGTGGAAGCGAGCTTCATCCGGAATCCTCAACCACAGAGGAAAATAAAGAAAATACAATTATTTGACTCAGGCAAAGGCACACAATTCGTGGAGTTTCTTGCCCGTTCTTCTCCATAGGAACCTACGCTTTGGTATGGGCAACTAGCTTCATATTTCTGACCTCTTGACAATTCAAAAGTGCCTGTATATGGTTTAATTGAAATAAATGCTTTGAGTTTGAGTTTGACCATATTCACACAAAAACAGAAAAAATAAAAATAACTTAGAGTAGTACTGTGTGCCTCACGGCTGCGCCAAATAAGTTCAGCATAAATGCCAGACAACTAATGTCTGACGCTGGTTTTAGCTAGCCAGGTGGACTTGGAATAGTATGTAATAATTATTTGCGAACACTTTTTCGTTGACCTACACTTTTATTTTATTTTATTTTATTATCTTAAGAATACTTACAGCTAGGTTATATGCATATGTGAACAATAGTGAAAGAAGGCCAATTACAAGTTTTCACTGACAACATTAGGATGGAACAAGAGACAGGTAAGAGAAAGTAAGAAGTAAAAGAACTCGGAGCGAATAATAAAAAATAGAACATGAGAAGTATCAGTGATCGTCGAAGAAGCGGTTACACATCGTTTTTTTTAATTAACTGACACTGGTGGTGAATAAGTTCAGATCATCAACATTCTGACACATACAGTTGTATGATCTGCTAGCTCTAATAGTATAAGAGTTTTGTCTATAAATATACACCGTACAGAAGGAACATACAGAAGATCATGATTCCTAAAGGTAAAAAAGGTTTTCTACTACTGGACAAATGGCAACGACAGTTTTGTGCGATTGTGAGCGTCGATTTTCGCGCCAGTTTAAACACAAGTTAGTTAACGCAATCGGCGGGAGCGAATTTCGTTCCGCATCCCGCGCGGGATTTGCCCCAGTTTGACTAAAGGTTTTAACACAAAATTATACTTTTTGTGTTCCATTAATTTTACCGGAGGGTAGATATAATTATAGGTTCAAGTGTCGGCCTGTTGTAGCCTGAGCGCCTCCACGGGACGCGATACTTAAGAGTCTACAATACGATACCTCAAATTACTTAGCATGATCCTCCGTTATATCAGAAAATACTGTAGAATTAATTTTGAAATAAATATAGGCAGTGTATAGAGTCCAGCTAGCGGTACTCTATACACTTCTCGGATAAAGTGCCGTTAGCGGCATAATAGTGTTGCTGCCTCGGCTTGGCTAAAGTGCCGTAAGAATTGCATAGTCATTGTCACTATCACTGTCACTTGTTATTTTGTTTGATTGTTGAGGTTAGTTCGCTGTAAAACACTACATTCCCAAAACATTACATTTTCTTGTGCCTAAACGGACCCTGGCGCGTGTGTGGTCACAGTTCTAACCTAACCTATCCTACCTTTCAGCCATTTTAATTTGCTAAGCCAAGGGCTTATGGCTACACTTAAGTTTAGCCGGCTACAGATGAAAGTAAATAAAGTGCCACTAGCGGCTCTCTAGATAAATTTATGGTAAAGTTGAGGATTAATATTAAGTACTATGTTTGACGAAAAGACGATTCCATAAAATTTTCTAATAGAATTTTTTTTTAATGCAAATACCCAATCTCTATAGATTTTTTTTTTCAAATATCTCTATAGAAAAAAATCCAATCCAAAAATCGAAATACCTCCAAACCGAACAATAAACTGGTATTAAAAAAATACTTCAAATTAGATCATGAAACTGCATAATAACAGAACTAACTATAAAACATTCAGTTTCAGTCGAAAGACGCTGCTCCACAGCAGTCCTCGGCTGAGCTACGTACATGTACTTATCTTCGCTTTGTATAAAAATGTAGGTGGGACCGTCTACTGCGATCCACGACCACGCTACGCTTCGTGCGTAGCGTGGTTGGGAAACAAATTAATGAACCGCGCCACTAACGTGGCAAACCTCTCCGCGCACAGCCTTCGTAACAGTGGACGATCGACTGAAACAGTGGGACTTTAGGTCCCTGGCATGGCTGTAAAGTAAATATTTTATGTAAATATACAGACATAGTTATTAAAAATATCAGTCTTGACATATTCAGATCTTGAATTTGGCTACGCGGCCAAAAACAATCAAGGCTTCCGTTCTAAATAAAGGCCTCTCCTGAAATTAATATCTTGACAATATTTTTTTCCTGACAACCTATTTAGAGAAATGATGTTATATTTATAAATACAAAAACTGGCTTATAGTTAGCATTGCGTTAAAATTGCTGTAAATCCTACTTCCTATTATTAATATATATATCATTATCTGCCAGGATTCTGTTTACAACTGACTGGATATAACAATATTATCTGCCTAGCCTTATCCCAACTATATTGGGGTCGGCTTCCAGTCTAACCGGATGCAGCTGAATACCAGTATTTTACATAGCGCGACTGCCTATCTGACCTCCACAAATCAACTGGGTAAAACGATACCCCTTGGTAAGAAAGATTAAAAACAAAATCTTGTCCTGCCAACACGCAATGGAAGAAGCTTCTTAAAACTGAGAAGGAAGAAAACAGAACTAACCGATTCACTACAGTTTTGCCTGAGGCAGAAGTGGCGATGGGCCAGTCATGTAGCAAGATACAAGGACAAGAGGTGGATTCTTCTAACAGCTAAATAGATAGGACCGTTAGACAATACAAGCGTGGGAATACAAAGGAAAAGATGGGCCGACGATATTATAGAGATTGCGGTAAAGAATTGGATCAATATTATCACAGATAAATGGAAATGGAAATAGTTGGAGGACACTTTTAACCTCAAGGGATCACACATAATAAGACAATAACCTAAATTTCAAATATAAATATATATATTATAGTTGTGTGAGAAATAAAGCTGTAATAATAAGACTGGTTGTCAGACTTTTGGGCTTCTGACGACCCGTGACAACTGTCAAAGATCCACGAATGGCAGCCGGGAACAGTAGCTTAACATGCTTTACGAGGTACGGAGGAATCTTGGTATGTAAAGATGGCCACCCATCGACGGACCAACTCCAGCAAGCGTAGCTTAACCTGATCGATCAACCCGTGTAGCTGTTATTACTTCCATAAGCCCCTAATAATATATACCTACTGCTATTTAAAATTCACATTTTTAGTACCAAAATTACCCCAAATCCATTAAAAATTAGCAAATTTTCAACAGGGGTCATAAGTTATGAATTTTAGACACCCGCGACACGACAGCCGCTCGCACCCCAAGTAATAAATAACCCGCTAAAATTCCCCATTGAAAAAAAATGTGGCGAATTTTTTTTTCTTTTTTCCTGAAAATTTTCACATAAATAGACTCTCAGTACGATACCTAACAACAGCCTCACGGACCGGACAGGGTTTTTTTTACATGTTGTATAATATTATAATATGTTATCAAAGGTTGACTGGTAGAAAATGCCTATGGCATTAAGTCTGCCTCTGCAAATGTGTGTGCTTAAAATATTAAATAAATAAATTATAAATGAGAAAGTTTGTATGTTTCGATGTTTGTTGCTCAATCACGCAAAAACGGCTGAACGGATTTGGATGAAATTTGGCACACAGATCGTTTATAACCTGGATTAACACATAGGGTACTTTTACAATGCACTAGAACAAATATTGGTATCTAGCCGCAACACGGTGACACTGCAATGGATAAAAGGAGACAGCGGATCATTAGGTAACGACGCAGCTGACGAACTTGCTAGACGTGGATCCAGCACGGCAGTCTGCGGACCCGAGCCTATCGTACCCATCCCCTTCAACCAAATAGGCAGGTGGCTGCAGGAGTTCACCCACACACAAGCGGAGTACTGGTGGACCTCGACACCTGGCTGCAGGCAGTCAAAGGAAGCTATGCAATCCTTGGATAGCAGGCTGACCAGGCGGTTATTACGCTTGGACAGGAACGGCCTGCGCTTGATGACGGGGACCATCACGGGACACTCTTCGCTAAACAAACACTTCCACGCAATAGGGATGACGGACAGTCCTCAGTGGAGGCTGAGGAGACCGTTGCGCACGTGCTCTTCGAATGCACGGGCGTCACCCAGATTAGAACAGAAACCCTTGGGTCACCCAGATCTTTTACGCATGTGCTAAACAGACCAGGAGACCTAATTATCTTCTGGAGGGAGGTGGGCTGGTTGGAATAACCACCAAACGGCCGCTATGGCCAACGCACAATGGTCCACCTGACGGACTAAGTGCGGAAACCAACCCCTTAACATAAAACATAGTTAACATCCCGGTAGTATGTTCCCGTAGGGTAATTACCAACGTACACGCGCGCGAAGCCGCGGGCAATAGCTAGTAAATACATAAAATTAAACATACACGTTAACCACATAAGCTTCCTCCTGAAGTTATTTTGAATTCGGTTAAAATGAATAATTGTGACGACTGCCCGCTACGACGCGTCGCCGTATTGCAACGCACGTAGACACATTGCTACGCGCATAGCAGAGTTTCTACTCACGTTTTTATTCGCAAATTTAATGGAGATTCAGTTTAATAACGCTAGAATTATCTAGGTCGAGCAATTATTAAAGTTAAGGCTATTGTATTCTCAAAGGGGTAGGTAGGTGTATTATATTACACCCACATTTCGCCAGTTATTTCCAATTTAGTACGGGTTGAGCCTTCCAGCAACCTGGCACAAATGTAGACTTTAACATACAGATATCACAGTATAATATGTTTAACATACACAATATAGATGAAAACAATAGAGTTTCGGGGCGAAGAAAGAAGGTTTCGTAAATTATATCTAGGTGCGCTGCTCAGCTGGCGGAAGTCAGACGACTCTTGTCAGAAAGGTGAGCGTCGTCTGCTTTTCACACGGCTTCTAGAACATTCACGCACACTACACGCGACGTGCGGACTATATATGTTTTATTTTTATTGCATTTCATACATCTATTTAATTTATTTTTATTTAGTATTTATTTATGTATCTTTCTATCCGTGACGCTGCGACATTTGTTGCAGCATCATGCTGAGATAGGAGCCTTTTGGCCTCGCACAGGACTTTCTGCTTTTATTTGAATTTTTACTTTGTTTGTTTTTTTATTGTTTTTTTATTTTTATTTTTAATGTGTGTGTGTTTAGTTTAATTGAGATCTCTTGTGCTTGTCCCAATAAATACTTTTTCTTTCTTTCTTTTTCTTTCTAGCTAGAAGATGCACCTTTTTTTTTGGTTGTGAAATTATCAAATAACTTCTCCCGCTCTGGGTGGAGACCCAGAGCGGGAGAAGTTATTTGATCGGGAGGGCGTGTCAGACTCTTACTGACTAAAACCCACTCTTGTTCCTTCCGTTGCCTGTACGTTGCCAGGGGCCACGGTATCCCTTTCAGACTTTCCCGTAACCCCGGCAGGCATCGGTCCTATTGGACCCCTTCATTTGCTGACATCTCTTTGAGGCGCGTGTGGAACACAACGCGCCGTCGACCCGGGCCTGGTCCTTATCGGACGGCGGAGCTACCCATTGCTCACCGTCCGCAAGCCCGCGCCTACGGTGGCCGGGAATCGGCCTGCGATTCCCGACGCCCAGGGCGTCTCCTGCGGCGGCTAGGGGCGTGAGGGCGCGAAATTTGCCTCTCCCTCACGCGTTCTGCCTCCTCCTTCGCGAGCATTACTGGTTCGCAGAAGGAGGTGATGGCCTCCCATGCCCTCTCGATCCGTACCATGGCCTGGACCAGGGCCGGACGCGAGAGATCTCCGCCACCGATCGCCTCCAAGAGGACACGGCGATGCTCTGCCCAAGCCGGGCAGACCTCCACCGTATGCTCCACCGTCTTCCGGGTGATCCACTCAGTGATGACACCCGGGCGTTTCCTCCCGCCTGATACGAAACAGGAACCTCCCGAAACAACCATGTCCAGTGAGGACCTGCGTCAGCCGTCCGGCGCCTCTCTAGCCACTCCTCAAAGAGGGGACTTATCGCCGCAATAGTGGCGTGCCCAAGAAGCTGCACCCTTATTGGACGAGCGGATTGTGGCGGGAGCGGTTCCAAATAAGTTCGCGTTACAAAACTCTGATTTTCTACAGGTAACTCCCCTCAAACCGAAAATAAGCTCACGTCAATCACACAGCCATTTATATACCGAAACCCATAACTTTTCTGTAATAAAAGTACTTGCTCCTAAAAATCTTAATCCACAAGTGAGTTATGGAAATTGGCTCGCGAAAGTAAAGTTCGTTGAATAAATTTAAATTTCAATACGGCGGCGGAATTTGGACGTTATTGCGGCGGAAACTCGTATATTTTGTTGTGGAGGTTGTATTTCTTTCGACTGCCTCGTTAGTCTAGTGCTCGCAAGCACTACTACTGAACATGAGGTCCTATGGTTTCGATTCCGGGCAAAGCGTAATTGGGTTTTTCCATCTGGGATTTCTCAGTAGCAGGCCAGGTGGTTGATGGCTATAGGCCCGCCCCATATTACATGGGACTTAAACATAACTGGCGTAATGTGGGTGTACTATAGGTACACCTCTGCCTAACCCTTAGGAGAAAACAGGCGTGATATTATGTTGTATTTTTTGTATTCAATTATAGGCTAGTCATCATTATCAATGGCAGCCTTGTTCCACCCGCTGCTGAGTATAGGCCTCCTCCCTTTGTGCCATGCTTCCGTGGTCTGTAAGAGTCTCATCCAAGTCTTCCCACCATCATAGTCATCCACCTGACTGTTGGCCTGTCAAAGGTCATTCTACCGTTTCTCGGCAACCATTCCGTTGGGCTCTGCTCCACCTGATATCACCACCTCTAGCCACGTCCATTTCGGAGGCGTTACCCGAAGTGCGACGTCTAGAATCTTAGTTAAACTCAAAACTCAAAGCATTCAATTAAACCATTCACAGGCACTTTTGAACTGTCAAGGAGTTGGTCAGTTAGAAAAATGAAGCTAGTTGCCCATTCCAAAGCGTAGTAGGTAGCTATGGAGAAGAACGGGTAAGAAACTCCACGGACAAACATTTAAATTAAAAAAGAGTGACAAAAAATTGGTTACATCATCCATGTTGAAATTATGCATGTGAGAACAACGTAGAAAGACGTGCACGTTAGAAGCGTCAAAAATTAAAATAATTGGTCCTATGGCGGATCTCTGAGTTACAGACTCGGTTTTCCAATGCTAGGCCTAACATGGCGCGCTCCATAGCCCTGTAGGCTAGGCTATTCAGCGTTTATGGAGCGGGCTGTGTTCGAAGAGTCTTTGAAACATATCAGAAATGAAAATATCCGGAAAAGAACCGGAGTTACCGACATAACATGCAGAGTAAGCAAGCTTAAGTGGCAGTGGGCTGCCATGTTTGACGAAGAACCAATGGCCTTTGGAGCAGACGAATCCTGGAGTGGAGACCGGGTATCGGCAAGCGTAGTGTGGAACGCCCCCCAGCTATATGGACCGACGACCTAAAAGTGGTGGCTAGGAAAGACTGTCTGCGGAAGACGGCGGATAGCGTGTTGTAGCGCAGCCTGGGAGATGCCAGTGTAGCAGCTGGATAAGAGTAGAGTAAAAAAGTGTGCGATTGGAAAGGCCTATGGACGTTTTTATAATTTCTAACATGACGGTATTCTCGAGGACGTCCACTGCATCACGATAACACAGGGTAGTAAAATGTTTAAAAATACGAAACAATGAAGACGCTTTTTTTCTGTCCACGTTAACGCTATAACGTCCACGTTCCATACATTTTATTGACGTGGACGAGGACGTTCACGATTATATCGTCATGTTAGAAATGATAAAAGCTCATATTGTGTGCGGAGGGGCTCGTGGCTAAGTAATAACAGCCGCACGGTTCCACCGATCAGGTTAACCTATTCTTGCCGCGGTCGGTCCAGAGATAGGTGACCATCTTTACATACCAAGACCCCTTCGTGCCTCGAAGAGCACCTTAAGCCGTTGGTCCCGGCTGTCATTCGTTGATCTTTGACAGTCGTTACGGGTCGTCAGAAGCCCGAAAGTCTTACCAAAGGGTATCGTATTACCCGGTAACTGGGTTGTGGTGGTCATAGTGGCAGTGTCGCTCAATTAAAATACTGGTATTCAGCTGCATCCGTTTAGACTGGAAGTCGACCCCAACATAGTTGGGAAAAGGCAGATGATATTGTCATAACCAGTCATTCATAAACAGAATCTTCAAAAATTATGAACTAAGTATGGTATTAAATTGCACTCTCGATATAAATACTCTATAAGATCATTCTCCG
Organism: Xanthia icteritia; assembly: GCA_949128155.2. Classification (NCBI taxonomy): domain Eukaryota; kingdom Metazoa; phylum Arthropoda; class Insecta; order Lepidoptera; family Noctuidae; genus Xanthia; species Xanthia icteritia. Next base: position 2,618,151 of record OY855862.1, on the reverse strand, counting down.
TTGCGTTTTTTATTGCAAAAGTTATTGCATACTTTTTCAATAACACTGTGAAAACAAAGTAAAAAAAAGAATTAAAATAAAACAAAATGCGAAAGTTTTTAATACAAATTCAAAACAAGATAATAGCGCCACGCAATAAAAGAATATTAATTTCTTTCTTGTCTCTCTTGTTCTAAGAGTTAACAAAAAATTCTGAAAAAAAAAACAAATTAAATATTAGATCCCTGTATACTAATAACACTTTTCTACAATCACCAATGTAGTCAAACGCGGTGATTATATCTCCGTCCCGTTCTCTTTAGCTAAAAACTCATTTCAGTACCAAATTAACCTTATTGTCATCAAGAAATTACTACGTTTTTATGTTCTCCTAGTACAATTTCACACAAAAAAATTAAGAAAATTCGTTTTTAACAGGTTTAGAGCCCGATTTTTGCAAAAAAGATACTAAATATCTAATTTTCTTACGCATTTTCTACAAATGTTATATCCTAGAGTGATGGGAACATTCTATTGTAAACACTCAATGGCTTCTTCACTGATTTTTGACATTAACTTTTAAGTCAGACATATTTTAACTCATTATTTTCGCAAAAATGGTGAAAAAACAAAATTTTAAGTAAAACACATACCATTAAAACATCTATCCAGCTCCAAAATGACATAAAACCATTAGTTTTTCCAATCACAATTATACTCACGAAGAATTTCACTAAAACTTGGAATAAAATCACAAAACCGCACTTCCATTGTCCATTATTGTATCTTTAAAAAAAAACTCGAATGATTTTCGCGCGAACGCCGTTCGCATGCATCTTGGTTTTTTTTGCAAAGACATGTACGCATTCAGCCTATTTTTTACGCGGCTGATGTCAACCGTTATTAGGAACTTACTGATTATTTCATGGCCTAGAACCTATACATAGTTATGTAAAACAACTTAATTTTACGTGTTCAGAGAATTCTAAACCTTACCCTCGTGAAGTTAAGTTTATTTTTGTGTGAAATCAAGAATGGGGTTGCGATATCTTCACCTCACCCCTCTTTTATAAGACTAGGGGTGTGCAATCGATTTTGTTTTCGGTTACCGTATCGTTTTGTGTTGATTCTCGTTGTAAAAGCTGTTATCAAGTTCGTGTGACTTTAATTTTTATTTAATTAATCAAAAGTAATATTTATAGTTGTAGTGTTTCTGAAAGCCTATCCAAATTAATAATTTTTATGACAAAGCGAGTAGGCCATCTAAAAAAAAAAACTAAATTTTGCAAACTCCTACATGTGTATTATTACACCAACTCATGATTATACAAATATATTAAGAAGATGACTTCTTAACTTTTACGTAAGGTCAGTGAATTGTTTGGTTTAGGTCGTTAACAATTTAAGCGAAACAAATCTACATAGGTGAAGTACAGTACCCATAGTAACTGGTAACTACTAAACGGAGCGGTTATTTGGCAACTGTTATTCGGTTACAATTGTTTTCTAGGCACATCACTAAACCACCCCTGAACAATGTTGCCAGATTCCAAAAAATATATTCTGCTAATGATTATGATGAAAAAATACCATTTATTTAACAAATCTGTTAATTCTGTTCCCGATTTCTGTTTTAGAATAACAAAAATAAAATAATAATTTTGTAAATATTCTGCCTAGCCTTTAAATATCTACATAATGAGATATATTTTTTCTTATTTCTTCTATATTTTATTTCTTCAAAAGACTAAAAAAACCTCAGTATATATACCAACGACGCGGATCGATAGATATGTAAGGTTAAGCTGAACTTACCACGGCCAATCTTTGAATGGGTGACCATTTCCCATAAAGTATTTGAACAGGAGTAATTATTGTTCAAAAAAAATAGTAGTGTCATTAATTACTAGCGACCCGCTACTGCTTCGCACGGGTTTTACGACTTGACAAAACATCGAGATATCTTAGTTTTATGAAACTTTAATACATTGCATTGTACACATAAACCTTACAGACAAACACGAAAAGCGACTTTTAATATGTTTAGTTTTTTTTTTTTGTTTTTTTTTTCTCGATGTTTATTTAAGAATCTATGAATGAACTGTCTTATAGATGGTATGGCTAGAAAGGCGCTGACTACTAAATTACATGCTTTGTGCTGACTACCGAGATGACGACTATTAGAAAAGTATGAAAGAAAAAGACGATCACGCTGATCACGAATAAATTGGACTAAGGGCATGATACGTTCTATAGGCGAGCAAACTCGCGGTATTTACCAATTTATGCCAAAAACTTAAAAGAAAAGTACAAAAGGAAATATAATTAGCATGAGAAAGGGAGAAGATAAAATAAAATAGGCAAATGAAGGCACCTCTAATGAGGCGGTTCGCTAAGACGTTATAATTATACTAATTAACACCGAGTCTTGTTATTTTCTGTCGGAATGCTTCTTTGAAAATATTATTTTAGTAAATAAAGTTGTTTAAAAGTTCAAACTTTGGTTACCTACTCGGATTTTCTGTTATTGTAAAGAGGAGTAAGATGAAATGAAATTGTTTATTCTGTAAATAGGATATTACAATCACTTTTACACGTCATATTAAAAGAATTTTGCTAGATGAGTTCGGCGTTTCCTATCTGACTACTCTGAGAAGAAAGACCGAAACAAACTCGGAGGTCACAGTCTCTTTTAAAGTCTAGACATAATCTTGGTCAGGCTATATGAGGACCATGTCGATTAGTGTCTGAAATGGTCTTTTGAGGAAAGAACAACACAGATTTGAGTGGACCTGTCCAGTCAGTGCAAGCATTTGTCAGTAGGTAATCGTGGAGCTCAACTCAGAACTCAAGGAGCTCAACTCAGAACTTAAGGAGCTCAACTCAGAACCTAAGGAGCTCAGCTCAGAACTTAAGGAGCTCAACTCAGAACTTAAGGAGCTCAACTCAGAACTTAAGGAGCTCAACTCATAACTTAAGGAGCTTAACTCGGAACTTAAGGAGCTCAACTCAGAACTTAAGGAGCTCAACTCACAACTTAAGGATTGAGGTATTCGTGTTACCCAGTAACTGGGTTGTGGAGGTCAGATAGGAAGTCGCTCCATGTAAAATACTGGTATTCAGTTGCATCCGATTAGACTGGAAACCGACTTCAACATATTTGGGAAAAGACTACATAGACAGATGATGATGAACAGAGTTATCATCACCATCATTTCAGCCGAAACACGTCCACTGCTGGACATAGGCCTGCCTCAAGCACCGCCACGTCGACCTGCCTGTGTTTCCCGCATCCAGCGGATTCCTGCGGCCTTCACAAGAAAATAAAGAAAGAAACAAAAATATTTTATTTAGGACACGCACAGGTAATACAAACAGTAATAAAAAAAAATATATAAAATATATAAAAATAAAATAAAAAAAGAGCATTTAAAAACTAACAAAATAATAACGACCTATGCGAGGCCAAAAAGTACAATACAATAATACGGAGATATTAAAAAAAAAAATATTTATTTATTAAAACTTTATGCACAAGTAAAAAAAAAATACTGTACAAAGGCGGACTTAATGCCTGAGGCATTTTCTACCAGTCAACCTTAGGGTGGAGCAGAGACAAAACATGGCAGGTGCAACATAAGTAATAGATAACTTTGAAATGAATACTTACTAATACATACATAAATAGATACATATATATAAACCGAATAAACTTTGTCAGGAGAAATAACGATAGGTAGAGGAGAAAACAAATCCAGCAAATCAGCACTGCAAAGATTCTGCCAACTTTTCACGAATATGTTCACGTGCCTTCAGTTTGAAAAATAACCGACTGGTATATACCACCGCGCTGGTATTCACAAGGTAATCGGTCCACCTTGTGGGAGGCCTTCCAACGCTACGTCTTTCGGTACGCGGTCGCCACTCCAGAACCTTTCCGCCCCATCGGCCATCTGTTCTGCGAGCAATGTGCCCTGCCCACTGCCACTTAAGTTTGGCAATTCTTCGGGCTATGTCGGTTATCTTGGTTCTCCAGCGGATCTCTTCATTTCTGATTCGATCACGTAGAGAAATTCCAAGCAGAAAAAAATCTCACTTGCTTTTTTTTTTGGTTTCATATTTTCAAATAACTTCTTCCGCTCTGGGCGGAGCGGGCGAGTGAGTCAGACTCTTACTGACTTAAACCCACCCGTGTTACTTCAATTGCCTGTACGTTGCCAGGGGCCACGGTATCCCTTTCGGACTTTCCCGCAACCCCGGCAGGCATCGGTCCTATCGGACCCCTTCAGTTGCTGACGTCTCTTTGAGGCGCGCGTGGAACACACCGCGCCGTCGACCCGGGCCTGGCCTTTATTGGACGGCGAGCTACCCATTGCTCACCGTTCGCAAGCCCGCGCCTACGGTGGCCGGGAATCGGCCTGCGATTCCCGACGCCCAGGGCGTCTCCTGCGGCGGCTAGGGGCGTGAGAGCGCGAAGTTTGCCTCTCCCTCACGCGTTCTGCCTCCATTCTCATGTTCATAGGTCATCACTGGCAACACGCACTGGTCAAGGACTTTCGTCTTGAGACACTGCGGTATCTGGGACAAAAAGATATTGCGTAATTTCCTGAACATGAACATTTCCTTCATGAACAGAGAGCACTTACAATTATAATAATCACACAGATCGATCTACGACGTTAAGCTGTATTTGCTAAAGTAAATTTTACAAGTTGAAACTAGGTTTTATGTGATATTGTGTATGTTTAAAAAGGTTCATTCGTTCATGACTTCTTGCTGGGGTTAGAACCAGAACCTCTGAATCAGGTTTGCACACCTCTAAGCCAATATGATGTTTTATTATATTTTATCATTAGTAATCCGTGTGGCGAAGCTTTTCGATGGGAGATGTTTAACTTCCTTTAAAAAATACTCCGGAAACACTGAATTTATTAATTTGTGAAACAGTATTGAAACGGGAAGACATTTTAATGAAGAAAGGCAAAGGCTGATTGAGGAAATGAAGTTAGAATAATATTTTACTAAAGGCTTCGTTCATCCTTTATTTAGTTTCTAACCAGTCAGCAAAAAACTATTGGTTTTGACGTAGCTGCCTTCGCATCACGATGCGTCATTGTAGCAAATGTGATGGCATATTGGCTACGGCGTAGCAGATGCGACGACATTTTGAATACACTGTGATGACCATCTTAGTTACCGTAACAGATGTGATGACATCGTGGCTACGCCGTAGCAGATGTGATGACAGCTCGGCTACGCCGTAGCAAACGTGATGACATGCTTGCTTCGCCGTAGAAGACGTGATGACGTGAGACGTGATGAGGGGTGGCGCACACTTATTCGTGCCAGCAGTTCGATTCGGCAGTATCTGTTGAACGATCTTACGTATCGATCGTACGAACGTATCTTTTAAAGCACGTTAAACCGTTTGTCCTACGCCGATCTCTCTCCGGTCGTGTCGGATTGCGTCCCATCGGACTATGAGAGTGAGGGAAGAGAGAGTGCACCTGTGTCTGCGCACACAATTGTGCACTATAATATCTCCCGCGCCGAAGGCTAGTCTCCATTGAGATTGGCCGCCGTGGCCGAAATACGGTCTAGAGAACTATAATACGAGTATATCTTGTTGAACAACAAAGCCGACCGAGTAAGCAAGCTGAAGTTGGCAGTGGGCTGGCCATGTTTGTAGAAGAACTGATGGCCGGTGGAGCAGACGAGTCCTGGAGTGGAGACCGCGTATCAGCAGGCGTAGTGTCGAACGCCCCTCATCTAGATGGACCGACGACCTTAAAAAGGTGGCTGGAATAGACTGGATGCGGAAGGCGGAGGACAGGGTGATGTGGCGCAGCCTGGGAGAAACCTATGTCCAGCAGTGGACTGCGATAGGCTCAGTTGATTTAAAGCCGACCCGAAGGAATTTAGTTGCTACACATATTATTCGGTTCCTGCCGACTGGCAAACTCCGTTCGGCAAATCAGCTTTTACCGTCTTCAAATCATGTCCGGGTCGGCTCGCCACATGAGCTATGCCGAGCGGCTTTTTCCTAAACATATATCTAGATACAGTGTAAACTCTATGTAACGTCACTCGATTTAACGACAATCTCCCTAAAGCATCGAGATCACTCGGCTTCGGTTGGTTTAGCTTGTCTTCCATATGATACACTCTAAATAGCATTACACCCACTCTCAATAACGACAACAATAATAATTCAATTATAAAAAGTACTTTTTAAGTTGCGAAAATTAGTAAAAACTGCGCAGCTGTGTACGTTCTTCTGTTCTTTTGTCGCTTTATTATCCAAGCCAAACTCGACTGTCGGCATCATACATACCGAACTTTCTAAGAAATCCATTCTTTTGTTTACAAATTGGGATTGCTTGCACGTGTAGACTGTTGTCTAATACAGATTTTCTCCATTTAACGACAACTCTCTATAACGTCAAAATATGTACAGTCCATTGAGTGTCGTTACATAGAGTTTACACTGTATATGCAAATTTGCCGTCCGGCTGTGCCGAACTCTGCGGAACCGAACAGACTGTGTAGCACACCTTACTCCCTTCTTTTCTATTCACCCTCCTGCACGCGTTTCTTGACCACCATAGAAACGGGTTATGTCGACGGAAGAATAGACAAAGTGACAGATAAATAATTACAATCCGTCACAATCTGTCATTTTGTCTATTCTTCCGTCGACAAAACCCGTAGAGAACCTATTTCTATGGTTATCGTGCTACCCGTGCTGTGCCATCATTCATAATATTATTAACTCTCTAAAACTCTCGGTTTCCTGATGTTCCTGAGATTCCTATGACTATTTTGTGGCCAGATAAAAAGCAAAGTGTAGCAAAATTCTATGCGAATAATATGATAAAAGTAGTTTCTTCCGGAAAATTACAAAATACTTAAATCCTCGCTTAAATGCGTATTAAAATTAAATTACTTAATACCAAATGAAACATAATCTTCTTATCTAAACAGAACACGCTCATACTTGGCGGCAAAACGGAACGTTATAAAATAATGGGTTTGACCTTATATGACAAAATATTTTCAACGAACTACTACTAAGGACAGAAACGGTCTTTCAACTTCCATTCTTCATGATAATACATAAATAATGGAAGTTGAAAGACCGTTAAGAGAGAACAGGGCCTGCGAGGAATTTGAAAAATATGTATTTGAAGAAACTATTGCCGTCATCTTACCTCAAGTCTGCCCCCGTAGACTGCGATAGGGATAGCTACAGCTCAGACCAATAATATCACAAAAGAAAATTACGAAATCGACGTTTGGTATTCCCCTTTTTTCTCCTCGAAAACTGAACCGACTCAATTATTTTTTACATAAAAAATTTAAGAAAGAGTATGTCTAGGTTCCTATATTTTTTTTTAATGTTATAAACTTTTCGAATTTGTTTGGTACTCCTCTAATGACGGCGGTAAAAATGGGGCATTTTTGTCATTTTTGGAGGGTCATATTTTCTTTACCGATAATTTGCTGAAAAAAAGGAAATAACAGGGACGTGACTACAGCAGACCATGATTTTATGAAAAAAAAATGCTTTAGAGGCATTATTCAGGAAGAAAAAAGGGGAATACATTTGTACGGAGAATCGCAGGCTCTGTTCCCTCTTATAAGGCTGTTGTGGAAGAGACACCACAATTTTGCCACTATCACGTAGGTACCTACTGTGATAGACCATCAAGTGACGAAGATTTTCATTGCAATATTTATTTCTTTGCTATCAAAATGACTACCCGCCGTTTGCCGCACTTTGCGCATAGCCACAACGCATGGCGAAACGAACAAAACGAAATACCTGTGCGAAACACGCTTACCTTGCTTGTTCCAGCACAAGATTACATGCTCTGTGAGCACAAGGAGTTATCTAATCTTGAGCGTTTACTAAAAATTCAATTATTAATAGATTTGATGAGTGCCAATAAATTATTTTAACAAAATTAGATTATAAAACAATTTGTACAGTCTTTTATTTTTTTCGTTTATTCCTAACAGGTCCAATTTGCATCCAATTCTTGAAAATTCAAGGTACGTGGGGTACGTGACTTGAAACGCAACTGTCACTGGAGTTGAGAAATATTTGTGTCAAAATAACCTCAAAAGTTCATGATATTATTTTCGTGAAATTACGAAACTATTTTGCATTTAAATTAATTAAAACTGCTGCCAAGCATTCAATTTAAAGACCAGTAAACGTATATATTTGCTACAAAATGAATATAGCGCGTAAACTCTGTACAATCCACCATAGTTATGTCAGCAGGAATCTTTACCGAAAATTCCGCTTTTCTGCTATAAACTACGACACTTCCGCAGCAACACAGCCTCAAGTCAAAGAAGAAAAGTTTGATTTCGAAGACTTAAACGTTCTAGAACGAACCGAGCGCCGTAAAGCAAAAATCGAGCCATTTATGAAGGACGTTTTCACATCCATCTTCAACCAAGAAATGCTCGCTTACCCCGAGATTCTAAACAAAGAGGAGACTGAATATATGGAAAAAAGAATCGATGCCATAACCAATGTTTTTACCGACCCGAAAAAAACAGAAGAAGATCGCAAAAACATACTAAAACACACTAAAATGTATGCGGCTCCCGTTAGTCTGACTCGAAATGGTCTTGCATCGAATGTTACCGAAAGTTTGAGGTATCTAGAGGCTATAGCGGGTGATTTCCAGCTCGGGCAAGAGATTAGTGACCACTGGGTGGGATTACAAGCACTGCAAGCAGGTTTAGCTCAAGAGCAGTACTCTATGATCATAGACGACTTAATTACGGGAGATAAGCCTATTTCTTTAGGTATTAAGGAACGAATTGCTGAGAGGATCTCTCAGGCTGATTTTAGGACTTCTGCTGATATGGATGGGCAAGGTCAGTTCATTATTTTTCTTATCAAATCTCATATTCTCACTGTGAAAGTTAATTTGGATAAAGATTTCACAGATTTAAACTTAATACTTACTGTGACTTACTGTTATTATTTTTGTATCCTAACATTATAAGACTTCACTGTGTCTGATTATAATATACTACTTCATGATCTCATGTTATCTGATTCAATATTTGTTGCTTGATAAAAAAGCAGCATCAGCATGCTCAGCATGACCACAATAGAAACGGGTTTTGTCGATGGAAGAATAGACAAAATGACAGATAAACTAAATTTAAAAAAAAACAAATTCAATATTCAAAATATTGTATTTCACATAAACCTACAAGGGCACTTATGAAACGTCAGAAACTAGGTGCACAGTTCCAATTGGTCGTTTCCTATGGAGAAGAGCCGGCAAGAAACTCCACAGTTACTCTTTTAAAAATAATTTACTTTTACAATATTTTCAAATAACAGTGTTATTAGCAGTGATTGGAGTAGGTAGATTGATTTTTGGTACTTGTATCATAAATGCACACAGAAAGAATAACATGGATAAGCCATTTTTCCGGAAAGCAATTCCGGTATTACCGGATTCAATTAAATATTGTTAATGTTGTTAGTGATATTATTACTACTCAATTCAAAGTTGGTGATGGTATGTTCAACAGCTTAAGCAAACAAACACAATACTAAAAATATTCTTATAGTACATCCAAACGTGCTTTAAACTCCTTGTAACAAGTAAAATATTACTTACCAAAGCTTGGAATCGTGACCGTTGAAATGTGCCGTTAAAAAAATTATGAAGAATATAATATTGCTCATATGAATACAATTCCTATCTAAGTTCCGGTTTTTTTTAAAATAATTAACCAATTCCGGAGGAATGTCCATATTCATATATACGTTTCGGATCAATGACCCCAATTCAATCTACCTACTCCGATCACTGGTTATTAGGTATGGGAGGACAGTGTAGGTCTTTCAACAAGTACCGGGTACTTAACATAATAATGATGGTCAACAAATCTACAGTCCACTAAGCCTACAGCGTTCAACAATCTGACAGATTGTCTATTCTTCCATCGACAAAAACTGTAGAAAACCCATTTCTATAGTTGTCATGCTACATGTGAAGGAACGGGATCCAAGCAGCTCTTAATGTAGAGAGCTCTGGATCTAGGGCTCACAATGTGTGTGATTCTGAAATACTAACTACTGCATTAAATCTTTAATTAGGCAGTACATTAAGTTCTTGCTCCACAATCAAAAGTCTTAACTAAACATAATTCATTTCCAGGCATTTGGCGCATCACTGGGGAGAAAGTCTGTCGCTATTCTAACGGCTACATTCTAGTCCTGTCCACAATTGAAGCATCTCGGTTGAAGGCCTTCCTCGTACATCCTGGAGCTGACGGAGTCAGTTCTGATGGTACCTTTGTCACATTCAAGAAGACTCCCGGTAAGTTAACTTAATAAAACTTAAATTATTTACAAAAAAAGATGTATCTCAGTAAACCAAATTATTTGTACTAGTTTTTGAGAAAAAATTAACATATTGCGATCATTTTTTTATCTATTAATTATTTTTAAGAGATTTTTGTTGAAGGTTTTCAATTATAATAAATAAATTATTACAAAATAATCTAAAAAAAGTAACAAGTTATTTTATGAAATATTAAACCATTTTTACATAATTATTATATTATGATTTAAGTCTTGCTCCTGTTCAATGATTATTATTGTTATATATTTATGTAGATAAGTATGTATATATGTATTTATTGTATATAGAAATGACATACCACAGACTAGCCGAAGTATTGTCTGTCCTTCTCCATTGTTCTATCCAAAGGTTGTCTTTAAAAGATCACTTTTGGAGTTAATACCGCTCATTATGTCACCCTATGTAAATTTTATACATTTATATGTGCAACCGTTTCAATCATTTTTAGTTATGAATTGTATTGTCTATTTCATAAAAAAAAATTATATTTAATAAATTAAAATTAATATTTATATACATTTTTTTTTTTGATAATTAATTTCATTAATTGTATTGTATCAATAAATTAAATTATTTTTTTATTTTATATTTCTGAGTAACGTTAATCTAGTGGCACTTTTTACCTTATCTTAATTTTGTTAACATGCGGATAATGGCTGCAATATTGTTAATACTCCTTATGAGCCTATATTATTGTTATTTGTAAACATTTTATATTGTAGCTTTTTATTGTCCCATAATAAATAAAATAACATTTTGATGTGTACAGACGCCAGCAGGTCAACCTACCCTAAACTGTCAAATTTTCCCAATCAACTTTGAACCTTATGCTGTACTGATAAAGTTGAAAATCTATTAAAGAATATTGATAGATTGTAGTAGGTTGATGTGCTGGCGTCTGTACATAATAAAGAGTATCCTCTCTATACACCATAAATCACTCTTTTTTTTCTTTACAGCCACCCCACTAGACTTGATCTCCGAAGTGAAGTTAGCCCACACTCTCGGCGTCTCACGACTATATGCAGCTGTACTCTCCCGTTGTCGACTGACCACTGCCATCCGCAGCATTGTAGAGTACACAAGACCTAGGGCCTTTTCTGGTAAGTTTGATTTTTCTATAAAATAGTGGAAAGACGAAGCGAGGCCAGGGGCCTATATTGGTAATTATTATGATAATTCGATTGCCTAAATGCCTTTGGGCCAGCCATCGTAGCCGTAGAACCAATCGCCGTTGGAGTAGTCGTGTTTTGGAGTGGAGACCAGAGATGTTGCAGTTGCAGATTTTTTATAGATGCGGAAGTTGATGCCGATCTCAAGATTTTTTAAAGGCAATGCCGCAAGGAGAAATTCTTGATAAAGGTCGAAATTCGCTGTTACGTTGTATGTTGATCATAATTAAATTGGAGGCAATTATAATAAAATGTGGGTTTCCAAGCAAAAAGGATTCTCGGCATTTAGTTTCCGAGATATAAGAAGTTTTGTAAAGTTAGGTGAGAAAATTGCATTTCGCGATTTTAATTGATTATTAATAAATGCTCAATTATCTACAATTTCATATAGTAAATGACATTATACAACTTTTTCAGAATTTCAACTTCAAATGTCTGATAAAAAAAAAAAATGTGCCAGTTTTTGAATATTTTTTCATTTCTTACTATCAATCGACTATTCTAGATACTGAATCTAGTCTTAACTCAATACCCCACTACAGGACCCTTTTTGCTTGAACGCCCACAAATAATTTACAAAATTATAACCATTTAAAAATCTATACAGCTGTTGAAATTTTACGTGTAAGACTATTGCGCGAAAATTTGTTGTTGAGCTATTGTTGAGACCGCTACTCTCAACACCGCCGCGCGCTGGCGGCAGTGAACGAGGGGTGCGGGGACAGCGGGAGTCAGCGCCGCACGACGGAAGGCGGGCCCCCGCGCCTGCACACCTCCACGCACGGCTGCGCTTACGCATTTTATTATTATCCATATTTTCTTGTTACTTTATAACCGACCCCGTTTGTAATTCATATTTTTCTCATTATATCTACATGTTATACAGTCCAATCATCTTTCATTTGCTCCACTACGACCTATCGTCGCGATCAGCTATATTAATTATTTAAACGATTATAGTTTCAGTTTTGTTGATAAAGATATTACTTATGTTCACCCTTTTTGACCCACATCTGCATCCGCATTAGCTCCGCATTGATTGATGCGGATGCGGATATCCGCAACATGCCTGGTGGAGACCGCAAATCGGCAAACGTAAAGCAAGTAGTATAGCTGCTGAAGATTTTAAAAACTATCTTTGCATTGTATAAATTCAATGTCTTAGCATTGTATAATTGGATGGCACATGTGTGGGTACTATGTACCGACTATAAAGCTACCATTTAGGTACTGGGTATGTCTTTCATTGACTTGAATGTGCCCTGGCGGCTGAGAGTATGTCATGCTCACTCTAATGTCTCGCTGGCGGTGGCGCGTGTGTTGGATCATTTAGCTCCCTTCAAAATGGTTGAGCTGAATGGTGCTAATCCATGCGTCATGTTCGTGAACGGGCGCCGTCAGTAGGGACTGGTCATCTCTTAGCTGCCACGGCGATTTTAATTTAATTTATATTTTTATTTCTAACGGACGCTTTTAATGTTTTGCATCGTTCTCACATGTATAACTTCAACTTGAATGATGTAACCATTTTATTTTATTTAAAAGAGTGTCCGTGGAGTTTCTTGCCCGTTCTTCTCCATAGGTACCTACTACGCTTTGGAATGGGCGACTAGCTTCATATTTCTGACTGACCGACCCCTTGACAATTCAAAAGTGCCTGTAATTGGTTTATTTGAAATAAATGCTTTGATTTTGAGTTTGAGTTTACTCAGGCTGAGGGAGCGACGATCTTCGCAAGTCACATCTACCAACCCGCAATGTGCCCGCGTGGCTGATTATGGTTATTTATTCCCAGGTAAACCTCTAGCAGAACTTTCAACAATACAGTCAACAGTAGGCAACGCGCTCATAGACATATATGCGTGTGAGAGCGCTGAGTACTTCACTGCAGGGTTACTGGATGGCTATGTGGACCCTGATGCTGAACTGGAGGTGGCTATGTGCAGGTAACAAGTACTTTTGTATGTTCAAAATTCATAAGTCATTTATTCAAACTAGGCTGAGAATCAGCACTTTTCGAACGTCAAAATTACATAAGACAGTCCCCCAAAACACCTAGTGCTTTAGCTTAGATTTGGTGTTATATTGATAGTTTTGGTGACGTGGTGATTGATTGGTGAAGTGGTGATTACGTCCAATATTCTACCTTTTAGTTAGTTTAAACAAGTATCTTACAATTCAAAAGTCACTTATTCAAACTAGGCTGAGAATCAGCACTTTTCGAACGTCAAAATTACATAAGACTGTCCCCCAAAACGCCCACTCTTCACCACTTCCTAGTGCTTTAGCTGGGAAGAAGAAGTGGCGCAACAAACTCCCCAGCAGCACAGCTGTCTGTTCAGTTAGAAAAAAATGATTCTTGATTGATTTGCAAAATAATATTTACATTACGCAACACAAAACATAATTTAAATTATAAATTAATAGCCATATGACAGCTAGCACACGCCAATATACTCGTATGCTCCCAACTACACGTTGCTATCTTTTTTTATAATTTACCTTTTACAGAAACTTCATCACCAACCACGGCCTCACAACAATGCTACAGCTTCTATCTATCCCAGCACTGGACAAAGAAGAGGAATGTAAACGTTTGCTAGATGATATGAGACACTTGGCCACGAGAGGGGAGAGTTTAGATAGTGTAAATATGTTTATAGGTAAGTTAACCCAAATTGTTTCCACTAAGGGCGGCACTAGACGGCCACGACTCCGGCCAGTCGTGGCCGTCTGTGGCAAGTTGGCCGTTGCGACCAAGTAAAGTTAAATTTTAAATATACAAGGTCCCATTAAAATAGATGGACAAATCTTAACACAGCGTTCAGTATGTCTAACCAAAGATATCCAATAAAAAAAGAATTGATTAAAGTGATTTTATTTTGACTCAAAATAATAAATGGCATTGGGTAACCAATATTTTTAGTGTATTTTCGTTAGCTGATTTATTTTTCTTGTAAGTATCTAATGCGTTTTTCTAATATTTTTTTTACCATTGTCCTTATTTTGGTGGTCTGAATGATTTCTAAAAGTTTTTCCATCTATTTTAATGGGATCTTATTTAGCTTTTGCTAGCGATCACAATTTTTTTTTAATGTGGGTATTTACTTAACTTCCCCGACATCAATCGTTGGGCAGTTGCCCGCCAGACACGACTCCCGTCTGGTCGGAGGATCCTCCCTTTTCTATAGAGGATGAGTGAACTTTACACCTTGTTCCTCATGCCTCTAGAGAATTTTCAATGAGCTGGCTTACTTTTCCTTAAGTCAGGCTAGCTTCTTCTGTTAGACCAACAGCTCTTATCATGCCCTAATACCTACTTCGAATCAAATTCAAATTCAAAATATTTTATTTCACATAAACCTACAAGGGCACTTATGAAACGTCAGAAGCTAGGTGCACGGTTCCAATTGGTCGTTTCCTATGGAGAAGAGCCGGCAAGAAACTCCACGGTTACTCTTTTAAAAGTAAATTTGTATTTACAATGTTTTCAAATTACAGTGTTAATAGGTATGAGAGGACAGTGTATCAACAAGTACCAGGTACTTAGCAAGACAGAAAATGGTCGACAGATCTACATTCTGTTAAGCCTACAACGTTCTCACATTCACAAAATCTAAAAGAAAAAAATCTATATAAAAGCAAAAAAAAATAACAAAAATTAAAACCTATTTAAACCAAATGACATGATTGCCACTACAGCTGTAACAAGTCTAATTTAATAATAGTCTAACTAATTTAGTAATAGTCTAATTTTATAATAAAAAATATAAAATTTTGTAGGTATATAATGTCAAATAACGAAAAGATTATGTCAAGGAAGAATGTAAAAAAAAAAAGGTTAAATGAAATAATCATCTTAATTTGGGAGCAGTTAATAGACATTTACATAGTTATGCCGTTAATGAGGTACCAGGGAAGCCACATGTGCAGTGGAATTATTGCCAAACTTCCTAGTCTGAATTCCTTCCTTTCTTCCTTAATTGTCTTCCTTGTCTCGAATGTTATCTACACTTTTTATATTTTTAGCTCTAAACGGCATCCACCACGCTGGCAAACTCATGGCCGATGAAGTGAAACAAATAAGAAACCCGCTGATGCATCCCGCTTTCATCTTCAAGAAGGTTCTAGCTAACAGACATCAGGTAAATATATATATCATTGGCTCATAATATATACAAGGCCCCATTAAAATAGATGGACAAATTTTGACACAGCGTTCAGTACATCTAACCAAAGATATCGAAGCAAAAAAAAAACACTGATTAAAGTGATTTTATTTTGACCTAAAATAATAAATGGCATTGGGTAACCAACATTTTTAGTGTATTTTCGTTAGCTGATTTATTTTTCTTGTAAGTATCTAATGCGTTTTTCTTATTTTTTTTTACCATTGTCCTTATTTTGGTTGTCGGAATGATGTCTAAAAGTTTGTCTATTTATTTTAATGGGACCTTATATAATGTTATTTCATGGAAAAAAGGAGGAGGTCGTGGCTAAGTAATAACAGCTGCACGGGTCGATCCATCAGGTTAAGCTACGCTTGCCGGGGTTGGTCGGTGGATGGGTGACCATTTTTACATACCGAGACTCCTCCGTGCCTTGGAAAGTACGTTAAGCCGTTGGTCTCCTAGCTGTAATTTGTGGATCTTTGCCAGTCGTTACGGGTCGTCAGAAGCCCGAAAGTCTTGACTACCAGCCTTACCAAGGGGTATCGTATTACCCAGTAACTGGGTTGTGGAGGTCAGATAGGCAGTCGCTCCGTGTAAAATACTGGTATTCAGATTATAAACCCCAACCTAGTTGGGAAAAGGCTAGGCATATCGAGTTCGTTTTTTGGCAGAGCTGTCGTATTTTTTTAATTGTTTAGTTTTCAATTTTTATTTTATACATTTTAGTGACTAGTTTTTTTACTAGCCTATGTGACTCAAGTGATAATGAAAGAATTCTAATTATAACTCCATCATCTACGAAACCATTCACTCATTTAGACATGCGCAGTCTTACTAAAGTCTGATTAAATCGTTTGTAGCCAAAGATTAAATGTTTTTTCTATACGTACACCATACCTATGTCAAATATATGCCAATTAATTATATAGTTTTGAAATGTGCTCATCAAGGCTTCCAATTTGATATATAAAAGTTTTTTTTTTTTCTCCTTTGAAAATTAAGCCATTCTGCCGCCGTATTGAAATGCAGTGGTAGCCCCCGAAATTAATATTCCTTAATAATCAATAAAATCATTAATATATCTCTCTTAATTTGATTTTTTCCATTGAATTACTTTTTTTATGAAATCGTGACATTTGAGAACATATACAGATTTAAGATTTATTTAATCAAATAATAACAGTGTTAACATTAAATAGTATCATCTGTAGGTACACTTGACTTGTGCTAGTTAACAAAACAGTTAGGTGTTGCAACCAGCACCCTTACTAAGTTATAAAATAACTTGTATTAAGGGCAGTGGTACAAGCCCATACATACTTCAGTTTCACAAAAGAAATTGCAGGCAGAACAAGTGTTATTTAACATAAGCACGTGTGTAGATGTATTAATGATTATAATTCTGTAAAACCATATTCTTTTTCTTTATCTTTTTTTCTTTTTTTAAAAAAAACGTTGCCCCACACTAGGAATTTCTCCTGTGTCGTGGGTGCGTTTACAAACATTTAAACTCACATACACAAACAGCCAGACCCGGAACAACTAATTGTAGGTCATACAAATATTTGTTCCGTGCGGGAATCGAACCCGCGACACGCAGCGCAGCAGTCAATCGCTTAACCACTACGCCAACCGTGCCGTCAATTTGTTACGGTCGCGAATCATATTTTAATCAACATACAAGATGACACTGACCTGGGGCGGCAGTGTCGACATAGATAGCGATCGCTCCTAATGCCGTCCCTAGACGCGCGCGACGTGCTTGACAAGCACGTAATTTTTTCGTTCTTGTCAAACAATTTTGACCGTCTAGGGACGCCATTAGAACTTTGTGACCGTATTCGGTCGTATAGCGATCGGTATCTATGGCGAGACTGCCGCCCCCAAGAAAAGTTGAATATCGCGGGCTAACTGTTTTTGTATTTTTTTTTTGTGTGGGAAATTATCTAATAACTTCTCCCCGCTCTGGGCGGAGCGCGAGGGCGTGTCAGACTACTGACTAAAACCCACCCGTGTTCCTTCAGTTGCCTGTACGTTGCCAGGGGCCACGGTATCCCTTTCGGACTTTCCCGCAACCCCGGCAGGCATCGGTCCTATCGGACCCGTTCAGTTCTGCTGACATCACTTCGAGGCGCGCGTGGAACAACGCGCCGTCGACCCGGGCCTGGTCCTTATCGGACGGCGAGCTACCCATTGCTCACCGTCCGCAAGCCCGCGCCTACGGTGGCCGTGAATCGGCTTGCGATTCCCGACGCCCAGGGCGTCTCCTGCGGCGGCTAGGGGCGTGAGAGCGCGAAATTTCCTCTCCCTCACGCGTTCCGCCTCCTCCTTTGTGAGCATTACTGCTTCGCAGAAGGAGTTAACGGCCTCCCAATCGCGGGCTACCTTAGCGCATCTTTCATAACTACAATTTACTAAAAATCTTTCTTTATTAACAGGAAAAAGACGACCCAAAACTGACACTCTATTTATCAGAGCACCTCCACCCATCCTTAAAACAGCCTTCAGAACAGCTAGAGTACTGCGTGCTGCGCATGAGATTCGCTTGTGAGACCCTCATGGGCAGACATGGCGTTAAAGTGGCCACAGCGTACACGTAAGTTTGGTGAAGTGGTTATTTTTTTGTGAAATGGTTATCTGTTTTGGCGATGTGGTTATTAGTGGAAAAAATGAATTTGGGGATTATGGTCTGACCGGTGATGTGTTATGGTTAGATTTGGTGTTATATTTATAGTTTTGGTGACGTGGTGATTGACTGGTGAAGTGGTGATTATGTTAAATATTCTACCTTTTAGTTAGTTTAAAAAGTATCTTACAATTCAAAATTCATTTATTCAAACTAGGCTGAGAATCAGCCCTTTTTGAACGTGAAAATTACATAAGACAGTCCCCCAAAACGCCCACCCTTCACCACTTCCTAGTGCTTCAGCTGGGAAGAAGAAGTGGCGCAACAAACTCCCCAACAGCACAACTGTCTGTTCAGTTAGAAAAAAATGATTCTTAGTAATAGTATAAATAACTAGTAAATAAGTATAAAAAAATGTATTGTTCTTCAACAGCGAATTAAACAGACTGGCTGAGGCAGCGACTGAAATCTTGGTGATGACAGCAGTTCTAGCAAGAGCTTCAAGGTATTATGGCTGCCTATTATAGGTCCAGGTTTCCTCACATTGCCGGGCATCGAAGGGCACTTAACGATCTCCGGCCACCTTAAGGAGGGGCCTGCGGGCGGCGAAATTGGGGATATATTGAATGCGCCCCTTAATGCGAGGACGTGGCACACTTGGTGATGGGGCCCGTCAAGCATGGCAGGCTGATACCAGTCAGGGGTGCGGCGAATGTACAAGTATTTCCCGGGCCCCCGACTCATGGTACTAGAAGGAAACGTGGGGTTTTAGTCGGTAGGAGTCCGACATAACCCTCTGTTCTACCCTGACGGAGGATATCCATGAAGATTTCTCCACAGAAAAAAAAAAGTTTCCTCCCATTGTTTTATTCAGCCAATGATGCCCAAAATACAACCAATATATCCCATTGAAAAAGTCAAATTATGTTTAGTCAGCGAAGAGAGTCCATTCCTATTTTTATTAATAAAAATATTAAAACCTTATTATTTTTGTAAAAAAGAACTAATAATTATAGTCCATTCGCGTTAAGAAAATAGTGAGTCATCGACCTAGACCCGCCGACCAATCGGGTCGCAACAAGTTAGAAAGTTGACCATTGACAGCAGATCCTCGTACGAAACGCTCATGTCTTTTGCGACCCGATTGGTCGAGGGGCACGGCTAGGCCGCGAATGGACTATAGCAAGTTTGAATCTATAAAACTCTTCTGTTCGAATACCATAAAACAAATTTTCTAACAGACTGGACTTACCAACGTTTTAGCGATTTTTATTATAATAATTATTGCCTTTCACAGATCCTACTGCATCGGCCTCCGAAACTCGGAAACAGAGATGAAGTTAGCGGCTTGCTTCGTCGAAAGAACTAGAGATCGGGTCAGAAAACTCATCAAAGAAATAGACGACGGAGAATTTCTAAACTTAGACCATTTCACCGTCCAGTTTGGGAGGAAAATGTTGGATACTAACACTAGTTTAGTTGAGAAACCTACTGCTAGGACGTTCTGGTAGAATCTTGGGTTTTCAAGGCTGTGTAAACGATATTTTTAATTTTACAAGCAGGACAGGCGAACGGACAGTAAAAAAAAATCTGCGGTATAGATTGGTTGCGATGGTTTCAATAAAAAAAAAACGGCCAGCTGTGAGTCGAACTCACGCACTAAAAGTTCCGTTGCATACGAAAGAAGCCTTCTTTCGAGGTTTGCACTTATATTTGCCTTTAGTAACTTGTATATAATGATGACCGTATAAGGTTCGCATAGCTACCTACACTAATCTGTGCAAAAAATAAGTATATCAGCTGTATTACGAGTATCCTGTTGGTATAAAAAGGTCGTGTGCGCAGGCTTTAAGTTATAGTTTTACCGAGACCGTTGTTCCGCACCGGAGGTATGTGCCCGGCTCGTGGGGAGGCAGTGCAGGCCGCTAATTCGTCAACGCTCAAGTAGCGCGGCGTGCCACGCGCCGCTCATTGGTCAACGCTGCCCGGCCTTGCCGCACATTCCTAAGGCGCGGAACAACGGTCCCGGTCAAACTATAGCAATGTGTGTATGTATGGTTCAAAAAATTTATGTTGACATGAGAAAGTCATTATCCATGGGAGCAATTTAATGGATATTCTAAAGAACGATATTTCTTCATGCAAAATGGTTAATATGATTGATTAGTTTATACTATTGTTACTTGTAAATAAAACTAGTTTTAATATTTTGTATTTGTTTTATTTTATTCTAATAATTCTAATACACAAAACTTACGGTACTACAAAATTAATTACTTCATAAAGAACTTAGTCTAAAATTTACTTAATCATTAAAATGTGCAATGCTTAAACAACTATATTTAGGTGAACTAAGCAAAATCGATCTATGAGAAGAAAGGTTGTAACTACAAAAGTTTTTAACAAATAGTCTATCGAAAAGATTATTACAAAGTGAAAAATAATGTATTTTGCTTTAAGACGCTGACAACAGCTAAATCGGGGTCACTGTCGGACTGCATAGAAAAGAAAGAGAAGCGCGATGACACACGGCCAGTAATTTATTGCAAAATATGAAGCAATTATCGATTTATTCAAAAATGAGTTAAGTAAACGGTAATGAAAAACAACCAAGTTCTGCATTCAAATAAGACGTTCTTGTTATTAATTATAATACCAACGTACTTTGCTATTTAATACAGATATTTTGGATTAGAACTCAAGGAAAAGGGTTAGTTTAACGTTAATTTGTATCGAGTTTTTTTTTCAAAACGTGTTCTGGTAACAATCAAGTTCTGAGAAATGTGTTCGAGATTCGCGTATATTTTTTCCGCTACCACAAACTATATAGATTGGCATTTATTTTGTTTAAGTCAAGCCTACTTTTACCGTTTGCCTGTTGTCAGCGCCTTAAGAGCGTGCATTCTGAAAGTGGGCAACGTCGCAAATAGCTGACAAATATTTCGCTGTTCTGATTAATTTGTCAATATTACTGTATGGAAATGTCGCTGATTAGTGAACTAAAATATTGATTATGAAATGCAATAAATTAATATCGTAACACCGAATATTTAGTTTTAGATATAATAATGTATTTGGAAACTTTACACCTAAAACCATATGCATTATTAATATTTCATATTTCCATACAGTAATATTGCCAAATTAATAAAAACAACGAAATATTTGACAGCTTTTTGCGACATTGGCAACTTTCAGTTTAAACGCTCTTAAATTGTGTCAGAAGTCGATTTTGTGTTTAAATGTTTTTCGACTACCTACTTAAACGTGAAAAATACATAACCTTTTTAGAAGTCGGTTAAAAAACAACCTCTATTATAATCTAATGACATCATTATTTCAGCCGAAACACGTCCGCTGCCCCCAAGCACCGCCAATTCGACCGTTTCTGTGCTTCCCGCATCCAGCGGATTCCTATGACAAATCTAATGACACGTTTTTATTTTTATTAATTTATTTATCTTTATATAGATTCTTCTCAATTTTGTGAATGTGAGAACGCTGTAGGCCTAGTGGACTGTAGATTTGTTGACCATCATTATTCTGTTAAGTACCTGGTACTTGTTGAAAGACTGTCCTCCCATACCTAATAACACTGTTATTTGAAAATATTGTAAAAGCCCATTATTTTTAAAAGAGTAACCGTGGAGTTTCTTGCCGGCTCTTCTCCATAGGAAACAACCAATTGGAACCGTGCACCTAGCTTCTGACGTTTCATAAGTGCCCATGTAGGTTTATATGAAATAAAAATATTTTGAATTGAATTGACAACAACTTAGAAATTCTAATCGCCTAAGGCGTATAATCTTTAGGAAAAACACTAATATAAGACACTCCCTTCTCAGCGACCGGTTTAAAACTATCTCCAAAAGTGACATTTTTCGCGACATTAGCCTTCTTCCCAGCTTTGCCACGTTTCCTCAACTTAGACATAGTGTCAGCGACTTTCGTTTCTAAAGTCGATTTCGACTCGAAAGCGACTTTTTCCGGCTTCGAGTTGAAGGCTTGGACTTTGTTTTTCTCCTTGCGTTTGTAGTAGAAGACTTCCCAAGCTAATGTTATCATTGCTAGTCCTAGGCCGAATAGAGTTGCTATGAAGACGCCACCTGGAAACATAAATAATGTATTATCGCGTCTAATAAAGGGTAGGCACTCACATTTTGCCTGCATTTTGCATTAAATATTTCATTGATAAGCTCTATATAATATACTAGCTGGACCCCGCAGTTTCACCCACATAAGTCTCGATTCCGTGGGAATATCCAGATGAAAATACTCTTATGATCTAACCCAGATCATGGTCTACCCATGTGCCAAATTTCATCCAAATCCGTTCAGTCGTTTTAGCGTGAAAGCGTACCAAACAAACTCACTTTCGCATTTATACTCGTAATATTAGTTAGAATTGACTTTTTACCTAAACTTTCCAGGGTGATGCCTTCTGATTCATCAGCATCAGGACAAGCCTGCCTCGCAGATTCATTCCAATATCTGCAAGACAAAAAAGTCAAAAATTATTTAAGTATTCGAGAAATTCGTTTTTTTTTTACTGCAATGGGTAACTTAATGGCCTGCATCTCACCTGATGGTAAGTGATGATAAGGCCGAAGGTGGAAGCGAGCTTCACCCGGAATCCTCAACCACAGAGGAGCCGGCTATCTTACCTCTAACTGCAGAAACACTACCATGCTGTTAACATCGTTGTAATGGCGACGGACTTAGAAAAGATGGTGGCAGCTGCCACCAGCCAGGCGGACTTAGAAAAAGCCCAACACCAACCAAACTGAGTAGAAAATTTAGCCCCCACTGGGAATTGAACCCTGGACCTCTGGGTCTGAGACAGGTGATCTAACCACTAAACCACAGAGGTGGTTTAATACCTATGTATATGTTGAAGTAACTTTTACAAGCAAACCTCATCACCGAAAGACGTCCACTGCTGGACATAGGCCTCCCCCATGCACCGCCACTTCGACCGATTCTGTGCCTCCCGCATCCAGCGGATTCCTGCGGCCTTTGCAAGGTCATCGGTCCATCTTGTGGGAAGGGGCCCCATCAGCCATCTGTTCTGCGAGCAATGTGCCCTGCCCATTGCCACTTAAGTTTGGCAATTCTTCGGGCTATGTCGATTACCTTGGTTCTCCTGCGGATCTCTTAATTTCTGATTCGAAACCTCGCGGAACGTTAAACCAGGTAGTATTAAACTCTTCTAGTGTGACTTCGTTGATCCACCTTCCGAGTTCCGTGGTTCTCCCTGTCATATAGATGCCTACAATGCAATAGCCCACCAGACAACACCTCTCTGGTCAGAGGATCCTCCGTTTTCTTCTACTTCTTTTCGTGTGGTTAGTCACTAACTAACCTGGTGTCAGAGTTTTAAAACCGCCCATGGGCTTCTAACTTGACTTCACATGCCGTCGAGAAATAATTATCTCTGAGGCGTGTCGGTTTCCTCACGATGTTTTCCTTGAGAGGTGCGTACCTTGGGTTTGGGGAACTCGAGACCTATGACTTGGTAGTCTGACGGTCATACCCCTAGGCCATCACTGCTCCCTTCCACTACTATCTTCACACTTAGTTCCTCCACTTCCAAAAATTCAACGACCTTAGTCTACTTTACTTACTTTGAAGCCAGCTGCTCTAAGAACCGTTCCTTCTGCAGCTCTAACAAGGCTCTGGACAGGTCCTCCTGTAGCCTGGAGCCCTGTTGTACTGCTATGGCGTAGGGCTGTTCCGCAAACACTTCTCCTACTTCTGTTAAGTTGCAGTTTCTGGTTACTTCGTATCTGGAAAAACCAGTCTAATTAGGCCTAATTTTGTGCTTCACACATATCTTCTCACGGGTCCATCGAAGGTTTAAGCTAAGCTTGCCGCGGTTGGTTCGTGGATGGGTGACCATCGATTACATATCGAGACCCCCCTAGGAAAGCACGTTGAGTTCTTGGTCCCGGCTGTCATTCGTAGATCCTTGACAGTCGTTACGGGTATTCAGAAGCCCAAAAGGGTAGTCAGAAGTACAAACCCACTTACTTTATTTCAGCAGAGTCGTGTATGAAGGCGAAATCAGCATCGGTATGTTCGTTCACTTGTTGGAAGCCTGTCTTAGCATCTGGTACGGGTTCTAGAAACAAAATAAATATACCCATGTATACCTAACTAAGGGACAGAATCAGAAACACATATAAAAAGAAAAACTAAGGTTAAGGATACAGTGGGTCGCATAGACCATTTAAAATGGGGCTGGACGGGATTCATGCTTTGATGTAAGACAAACAAATGGAGCAAGCAAGTGACTGTGTTACCCAAGTAAGTGGTGGGACTAGAAACCGGGGGCGCCCAAAAACAAGATGGGAAGACAATATCCGTCTAACCCTGGATCCATACTGACCAGAGTTGCTGAGGACAGAGCACAATGGAGACAGGAGGCCTATGCCAAAAGGCACATTGAGCTGCGGGACCTTTTATGATTACCTACCCAAATAATTTCTGCTTACAAATTAATGATGTAAGTACCCAAAGTTTGGCAGTAAACGGCTTTATTATTAAGACTTTATTATTACTATTTAGGTGCCATGAGCGAACGAGTGACTACACATTAGTAGCTCATGTCATGGTAATCCAATCAAAAATAGTCAGTAATTCAAAAAGATTATCCATTCAGCAAGACTGCCTCGGTAGAAGCCTCGGTATTACTGGCGGCAAAAATGCAGGTAGGCAACAAAATAAATAAGTACCTATGCATGCAGGCACTAACTTCAGCTACCTAGGTACTGTAGTACCTAGGACTTATACTCCATAGGTTTAGATAGTTAACAAAAAAAAACACGTGACGAGACAGCTGTCAAGTAACCGACTAATAATAATAAATAATAAAATTTATTCAAAAACTAAAAATTGGTAAAATACAGTATAAATCTTAGAAATAATGTAGGTATTACAAAGTATGATGCCTGTACTAGGATAAACCTGTATTACAGGCGGCATGAGTTCTTACAATAATTACTATTTGGGCAACTGATTTCTTAAACAATATTTAACTTAAGTTTTAAAAATAGTGACATTGTTAATTTATTATGTATAATAATTTATGATGTATATAATCTACTTAAATGCTAATGATTAGGGTAAATAATTATTATTTACGGAAAATATATAGTTGTTAGTACTTAGTTACACGATTATGATTGTGTTTGCAATATTATTAACTAGGTTGAAACAAATACTGCATAAATCGCCTTCAAGGTTATGTTAGATTTTTGAAGCGGTCGGCTAATCTGCTTAGACAGCGACAAATCGAAGGTAGGTATGTGGGACAGTGCAGTGGCCAGGGATATTGTTGAGTCAGCAACAAGCGATATGACGCACTAAGTACCCTCATAATCGATGGAGTTAATATATCGGTATTCTGCTATTTTCCTAGCAGGGCATTCAGTCTCCTGTTTTGTGATCACTAGGCTTTTTAAAGCGTGAACAAGTTGCACATTTCGGAATGTCGGCTTTCTTCGCGCATTCGGACATCGAATGGCCTGCGTCACCACAGTGACCACACGTAGTCATGATCTCTCGGCAAGTTTTTGCTGCATGGCCATATTGTTGGCATTTATAACACCTTGTTACCAATGTAAAGTCCCTCACAGGACAGGACGTCCAATTTATAAAAAGCCTTGCTTGAGGGATTAGGGTTTTACGTATATCGGCTGAAACTTCAACAACGTAGTTACAGGTCGTAGCATCTCTCTTTCCCGATTTGTGGCTTAATTTTATCAAGGTCAAGAAGGATTCCAAGGATAGTGCTGGTAACTTGTCGGCTACGTTTTGTTCGAAAATGCACCTGAACACCTCATTTTCAGCCAAGGAAGTGGGCACTCCTACAACCACGATCCGAGGTTTGCGCTTGCTGGGCTCGTCGGCGGTAAGTCCAGATGTAGAGAGCTGGACTGCGTGCTTCAGTTTATCAGCGTCATGTTTCGTCTCGGTACTGATTATTACGCCGCCATTTCTTGTTTTCCGGACACCACGAACGTGCAGCTTCATTTGCTCGGGCCGTATGATTTTTTGCACGAGTTCTTTCGTTTCGTCACTTGATTTAAATTTATCATTGGGATAAATGGCAACAGAGCTTAGGTTATTGGGTCGAACGTAATCATTTGATCCCTTTTTCACCATATCGGCAAAAGAAGCATTTCCCGTAGAGCCGGAGTCCTTTATCGTCTGCTTGAGCTCCGAAATATGTTCCACCAGGTCGCGCTTTTCTTTAAGGGCATCAACCATGTCATACGCGAGAATGGCTTTTTGCTTAAGCGACTGATAGAGGACTGCCATTTGTGAGGTGCCAGAACCTACTTTACGGCATAGGGTAGAAATTTTTAATTTCTGCTCCGAGTTCAGTTTTCCTTCCGCAGCAATAGAGCAAACTTCGTTTAGGTGCTGCTCGATGGCTGACATCCATTTTTGAAGCTCGGGCGTCGAAACAATATCAGCCGTGGCTGACTCGAGGGCTGGATTTTGCGTCGTTGTCTTCGAAGGTGAGGCGGAGGGTTGCACCGGGCCCCTTGGATTAAAGGGGCTGTTATTCATTTTGTTTTCACAAGTTCACTATTTTGTGGCCATTATTTACCAAACTACACACTAAGCAAAATTTTACAGATGCATTACGACAGTAATGCGCTAAATGAGGTCACTATTATTAAATAAATTATTGATTAAATATTGCTAACGCACGTCTGTGCGCTGCAAGAGTCGCGGAATCGATCTATCGACTAAACGTAATACCAGTCACTTCAGTTGTCATGCTGCGTCACAGTTTTACTCTTCAATTTAGCAACGTTATAATTCGTTGAAGTTTAGAGTTTGGGCTCTTTACAATAGACAGATTACGAAATATTATATTTTTATTAAATTGTGCTGAAACAGTTACATCTACGAAGAGTAGTTTATGGATAAATCATAAAGTTTAACATACATTAATAAAAGAGAAAACTATTGTAAAAATCTAAAATAAATTTAATTTGGTTTTATCGTATTTTTAAACAAGAAAGTGTCATCTATAAAAACCCTTTTTACGATTTGTTTACCTTTATATAATTACCTAAGCCTATAGATTAGGTATAGTTGTCTTTACGTGCGCTGTGTCTTTGATATCGCTCGCCCGACCGTGTGTATGTTTGAAAATATTTTTATTTCAGTACCAGGTAATTATAGATTCACGATTATCATACCTGAAGCGTTGATAGCCAGCAAGATATGTCCATACTGTTCCCTGATTGGGTAGTCCCAGACCCTGTATTGTGCCTGGTCTGATGTCGCGTTCAGTGTTATTTCTTTCCATACCCTGCAAGAACAAGAGAATGCTGTAAGTAGTTGGTGCGACTTAAATCAGATCCCATTGACAGCCAGGTAGGTACACGACTATACTTTTAGCTTGTGTCCTATCACCTGTTCTCTGTTGGTCTAAGCCAGTGGTCGGCAAACTTATTAGTCAATAGAGCCAAATATCAATACTATAACGACTTAAGATTTCTTATGAGAGCCAATCCTTTCTGTGTGCCCAAACTGACTCAATACACTTTTCTTAATCCTTAAAACTCCCATCCTCTTTCACTCCACAACGCTGCCTAAAAAGTAGGATGCCTCCATTATCATCATCATAACGGCTGATAATAATAGGATGAAGGCCTCTTACTCATTAACAAGTTATCCTTGAGAAAGGTAGGTACAGGAAATGATAAATTTTCGATGTCCTGTTAATTTATTCCCTCGTAAGTATTTACTTTTGTATATTTACATAGGTTTAGTTTTAGATATTAATGTACCTACCAATATGCTTTTTCTCATAGTTCTTAATAGATTATTTTATATCAGTTTAACTTTAAATTTTAGTGTTCCGTTCTAATTGAAACGTAAAGTGATGGCCTGAAACACAGGTTTGAATTAACCTAGATCGGGCGGGTCGCTACCTAACATTGTAATTCCGTACCATGATTACTTGAACCGTTCTTAACATATTTTAGTTTTAGTTTATTTTTAGGCACTATAATATTGTTTGGAAAATCTTACTGTTGATTAAGTGTAGGTACACTCTTTGTAAACGTTTTATTCAATAAATAAATATTATATTATTATATTATATTATAATTTTTGGTGAAAATACTTCGGAAATAAATATTTGAAACATAGTTTGAATTTTGAATAAAACTTGATATTTTGTTTAATGACGGAAACCCCGACCCCGCGCGTATATCTACGCTCGCACTCATTGACATTTGTACGGAGCCGCACTCTTTAGGCCAAAGAGCCGCATGCTGCTCGCGAGCCGCGGTTTGCCGACCCCTGGGGCCGTATTATAACGTATAAATGCCACCATTATTCCAGTGTGAGTAAGAGACGGATCTATACAAGGCCGCTAGCACCATCCTTTGTCCGCAGTGTACCTAATAATGATGGCATTAATACTTCATACGAGTATTATGGCCCCTGGCCTAAACTAACATTCTATATTTATTAGTTAATACATTCAAGGTAGCAGCAAAATCACTATGTTTAGGAGTAAAAATATACCCATTATCTGAAAGAAATTAATGCGCAATCAACCCGACTAACATACCTAATCTCACTGTTTTTCCTAAAGCTATGTAAATGTTTTAATCAGGTGCAGAAAAGACAATACGAGTATGGCCCATCAATCCTACTTACCTACTTCATGTCTTACCTGTATAGCGTATCTTCAGCAAACTTCATATTGATAAAGTACTGATGCACTGAGGAACCTTCCACCACAGTGTAATTGATCCTCGACTGACGAGCTAATTGCTCCAATGAAGATACTGGCGTCTAAAGGAAATAGAGCATCCAAAAGTTTGTTAGAAAATGTCCTGAGGTGGAGAATTAAGTTAATTATATCAAATCGATTTTATTATTATTTGCTACACATATCTATTTATTCTTTATTTACTTAGAAAAAGAAAGAAAGAAAGAAAAATTTTTTATTCTGCACAAACAAAATACGCATTTAAAGAAAAAAAACATAAAATACAAAAGTAGCCAAAAGCCTCGTATTCAACCAACAAATAACAAGTTTGAAAATTATGATGATTTACACATACACTATAAAACTGATTTACATCCGTAAGACCTACTCGCAACATAAGGTTCAGTTGCCAGCGTCAGGCACTTGTTGAGTGAATATTGTGTGCCTTAGCCTGCGTCAAATAAATTAATTATCTTTCTTTTTCTTTTCTTTAATTGATGGCTTCGGAGAGTGTACACTGGAGCTACACGACCAGCACCCTCATTGCGTGACACACTTCCAATAACAATTCAAGAGATGGTGAAGGAATTTGCTAATCCGTTTCTTCATATTTAAAAAAAAATCGTCTGCTCAACAATGCAAATAATGCAATGAATGTTGTTGAACTGTCAAAATGAAAGGCTCTGATAATGTATACCACTGTTTCCACTTAGGTACCAAATAGAGTAGACATAGCCCACAGATTCAGCCGTTGGAGTACCTATTTTATATTTTAGTAACTGTTGCCCGCGATTTTGTCTGCGTATATTTGTATTTCATCGTTTTTTACCTACTATAAACTTTTTAATACAAATGTTAAATAGCCTATGTCCTTCAGGTCCCAGCCTACCTAACTGTCAAATTGCATAACGATGAGTTCAATAGTTTAGGTGTGAAAAAAGTCAACTAAAAATGTATAAACAAGACATCACTGATTGACAAATAAAAAATCCAGAGTCACACGTGTTAGGACATAAATCGAACAGATTACCTACGTGTAACTCCGGATTTTTATCTAAATTATTTAGGGGTTTTAATATTATAAATGTTTGCAATGTCCTAGGTAAGCTCTTTCATTTGATACCCAACATGGCCACACTTTTTTTTTTTTGTGCAAGGCTTTGTGTCCTCTAGAGGGCGACATATCAAACTTAATGTGACGTCACATAGCCTATAACCAGCGGGACGATCAAGACGCTTCCAACGATACCTCATTTGTCAAATTACGATGAGCAGTTTAGAAGCTGTGAGTTAACAGATGAACATACATATATACCGCTCAAAATCATAACCCTCGTTTTTCAAAGAAAGATAAAGTATTTATTGGGACAAGCACAGGAGATCTCGAATTAAACTAAACATACACTCATTAAAAATAAAAATAAAAACAAAGTAAAATTAAAATAAAAGCAGAAAGTCCTGTGCGTGGCCAAAAGGCTCCTATCTCAGCATGATGCTGCAACATCATGCCAGTGTATTATCGTCATTGTCATTTTGCTTCGCTGTAGTCGGGTAAAAAGGTAACAACAGACAGGCAGAATGACTTTAGCATATAATTTTAAGCATGGATTTTATTTTTGAGCTCATGTCCACTGGATGATGATGGTCATTAAAAGCTATATTTAATCTAAGTAGTACGTACCTGCATCCTCTCCACAGTAAGAAACGCAGCCAGATTAGCCGTGAAGGTAGCTAACATAAGCACAACGAACAGCCAATAAGCAGCTACCAAGGTTCTTCCAGACAAAGCTTTTGGCGCTTCGCCCCCGCCCTGAGGTGTAAACGACGTTAAGGCGAACCAAAAACTTTCTTTTAGTGTAAATTCCCTGTAAAATGGTTGTTGGTTAGTTATTTTGTTGGTTTTTATGAGGAACAGGGTGTAAAGTTCTCTCATCCTCTATAGAAAAGGAAGGATCCTCCTACCAGACGGGTGTCGTGTCTAGCGCCCAACAATTGATGTCGAATAGTCATAATATATAAGGTTCCATTAAAATAGATGGACAAATTTTAACACAGCGTTCAGTACGTCTAACCAAAGATATCCAAGCAAAAAAAAACACTGATTAAAGTGATTTTATTTTGACCTAAAATAATAAATGGCATTGGGTAACCAACATTTTTAGTGTATTTTCGTTAGCTGATTTGTTTTTCTTGTAAGTATCTAATGCGTTTTTCTTATATTTTTTTTACCATTGTTCTTATTTTGGTGGTCTGAATGATTTCTAAAAGTCTGTCCATCTATTTTAATGGGACCTTATATATGTCGTTCGCGCGGTAAACTCTAATTGCGCGATGCAGGATTTGTGTGACGTCAGGTCTTTGATGCGTGGTTCGCATGTGGCGATGTAGATGCCGCCACAGTCAGAAAAGTCAGAGGGGTCGGTAAAGTCAAGTGTTTAATTAATTTAGATAGCTGCAATTTTGCACGTTTTGGCCGTAAAAATTTTAGGAACCTAAAAGACAGCCCCAAATAATACTCAATCTGTACCGCTTGTTGTTTATGAATACTCCAGCAAAGTATAATAAAATATGTGAATAAATACAAATTGTTAATTATTTAGATCAGCCTGATGATAACATTTTGATGTGGTCTGTTCGAAGTATGTCTGTTAAGAGCGTTCATCCAAAAAGTTGGCAACGTCGCAAATAGCTGTCAAATATTTACCTGTTTTGATTAATTTGGAAATATTACTGTATGGAAATAAAAAATATGGCTAACTAGTGAACTAGAATATTAATAATGAATTGCAATTATTTCCGTTTTAGGTGTAAAAAAGGCATTTGGAAAGTTTCCAAATACTTTTTCTACATCTAAAATTAATTCAGTGTTACGATATTAATTATTGCATGTCATAATCAATATTTTAGTTCACTAGTGAGCCATATTTCTTATTTCCATACATTAAAAATATCGCCAAATTAAATCAAAACAGTGAAATATTTGACAGCTATTTGCGACGTTGCCCATTTTCTGTATAAACGCTCTTAATCAACAGGAGCAACAGGTCAAAGTCAAAGTCAAAAGTCAAATCATTTATTTCAAATAGGCCCTTGTAGGGCACTTTTGAACGTCAAAAATTTACAAAAAAATTGAAATTATTCTAGTCGCCCCTTCCAAAAGGTAGTTTTCGCATGGAGAAGAATGGGCAAGAAACTCCACCGTTAGGTACTCTTTTAAAATGTTTTACAATATTTTGTATAAGTACATTAGTTATATCATTATATGTGAGGACGATGCACCTAGAATAAAATTATTATACCACAATAGGTAAAAAGAATTAAGAATTAAAAATGAAGCAACAACAGATAAACTAATTATGTGATAGATACATGGTGCTCACATATTTACAAACATTGTAAAAGTAGACGATTTTCCTAAAATTTTACAAGTAATAAGTCAGTGTGACAGGAGGGTCAACAGTCATAAAAGTCAGAAATAAGTATAGTATGTTAATCACAGTCAAGAAACGATTATAACCATAAATCTGAATTTACTAGTCCGAAATATCGTATTAATAATTGTACATCTACGTACGTACGAGTATAGTACTCGTACGTGCGTAGATGTACAAGGACTTCAAATCTAAGCAGTTTGAAAACAAAACCCCGTGAACACGATGACCACATCTGTTACCGCCCCAGGTCTATAGCGGCCGACCGCTGCAATCAGAAATAGTCTTCACGGTGAATAGATATAAACTTCTTGGATGGTACAGCACAGTCAAGAAAGCCAGTTAGTCAAAAAAAACGTTTAGACGCAATAATCGTATAAATCGCGACTCACCTGCACGGATACGGATATGCATCAGGATTGTTTCGTGCTGAGTAAGGTGAATACTTATCTAGCAGCCAGATCATGAACCCAGTTAATACCAATGCTGCCACAATACTAAGCCACACTTCTGTGCGCAGTACTGTCATGAATTTGAAGAGCGATGTCTTTCTGATGGGTTTTCGGATCACTGTAATAGAAAGTTGTGTTTAGAGCAGTACATTTTTTGTTTACAGTTCCGTAAGGAAGGTTTTTCCGTCGAAAGTTACCGTAGTAAGGTATAAATAATGTCGGAAAATTATGTTCAAAAGCAAGATTCGTTACCATACATTTCAGATAATAAAATTAGCCAAGTGCGAGTGGGACTTGCGCTCTGAGGATCCGTACTATCACCTAAATTAGTTTATAGAGGCCAGTATTTATCTCCTGTGTAAATTTCGACAGTCGTGTGTGTGACAGACAGGCATATGGTGTGGGCTTACGGCCGAACCCAACAACCTATCTATCACCAGTTTTGACATACTGGAGAAAGAAAAACCTATCTACCTTAAATAGGCAGGTCTGTCTTTAATCTTGGTGTCAGAGTTTTAAAGCCACCCGTGCGCCTCTGACTTGGCTGCACATGCCGTCGAGAAATATCTCTCAGGCATGCCGGTTTCCTCATGATGTTTTCCTTCACCGTTTTAGAAGTAAGTGATTATTATAAAATAAGCACATGAATCCGAAAAGTCAGAGGTGCGTGCCTTGAGTTCGAACTCGAGATCTATGACTTGGTAGTCCAACGGTCACACCACTTGGCCTATCATTGTAATTATATTTGGTAGATATTGAAAATTATAGACATCATCATTTATTCATATCACTTACCAATTAGAATGCCTGTCTGTTCGAAGTAAGGAGCCACAAAATCTATGACCTCTTCTCTCTCAGCAGTCATTGTTAACGCTGATATCGCTATATCAGTTTCCTGAAATAAAGCTTACTTAAACAACTATGCTTCATAATTAAGGTTGAACTAGTCGCGGGCTCGAAATTACTGATTGGCGTATTCATATTCATATATTCATATTCATATTTATTTATTTGCTCAGAATGTAGGTATTTACAATAGGGTGGTTACAATATTGAAGGATCCTTGTACATTCTACCATTTTGGCATGCAAACATTGATGCAGTACATCATCAAACATTGAAATATTGATACAACTAAAATTTATCGGCTAAAAAATCCTTTACAGAGTAGTAACATTTATTTAATAGAAGGACAGTTAGTTTATTTTTGAAAATTGTTACTGGTTCCTCTTTTATGGAATTAGGAATGTGAAAAACACTTTTCCTCAACAAAGCAGTCCTGTATCTAACTGTGCGTACCAAGTTTTGGTATTGAGATCGTAAAGCTATATCTCGGTATCTGCTTTCCGATAAAGTTAAAAATAGATGTTTATTACATTTAACAAAAAGAGCAATTTCTAAAATGTAAAGGCACGGAAATGTTAACAAATTATGACTTTTAAAAATTGGAACACAGCTGTCAGTAACTTTCAAACCAAATATTGCTCGTAGGCAACGTTTTTGGGCCTTAAAAATACTCTCTCTTTCAGTACAATTGCCGAAATATATAATACCAAATCTTAAAATGGAAACGACAAGACTATGATATGCTAGTAATACTGTTTTGATATTAACTTTTTTTTAAGATTATAAAGTGCATATGCAGATGTGCTAAGTTTTTTACAGATTGCTTCTGCCTGTGCCTTCCATGTCAGTTGACTGTCAATTAAAATTCATAGAAATTTTGTAACATCTACTCTGTCCACATTTTGAGTATTATAATTAATATTTATATCATTGATACGAAGTCTTTGGTAAAAATGCATTATCTTTGTTTTTTGTATGGCGTGGCCAAAAAGCACGCTATCTCTCCTGGCATCGTGTCCGACAGAGATAGTATCAGTTATGAACAGTTACACACTGTGCTCCGTGCACAACGTCTAGTTCGCATGTACACAAACAGAGTTCCAAGCTATTTTAGTAAAAACGAGTGCGTAAAAAATTACGAAAAGTCCTTTGAAAAATCGAGTTTTATGAAAAAACCACTGCATAAATAAATTACTTACAAATAAAGTTTATTGAACTCTTCGATAATTGATATTTGTCGGTGCCGACTTTGTTTTGGAGATTCTACAATTCTTTTATTACTTGTTTACGCGAAAAGTTGCGTTAAATTTAGCAAGAAAAAAAGGAATTATGGTTGGGTCGTGACTTTTGAATGACTTATTATTTTACTAGTTCCACTTTGAGGCCAAAGTGGCGATAATTCTCAAAAACATCACAAATGATAATAATTCTGCTATCCGTATCTATGATTTCCTTTTGACAGTCGTAACACCGTTAGTCAGAAGCCAGAAAGTCTGACAACCAGTCTTGCCAAAGGGTATCGTGTTAACCAGTAAATTGTGGAGGCCAGCAGATAGCCACTCCATACTGGTATTCAGCTGCACCCAGTTAGACTGGAACAGGCTTCATAGTTGGGAACAGGCTAGGCGGATAATAATTATAGTCTAAAGACTTTAATACTTACTCCTCTCATGAGATCACCAACGATCCCATCCCATGTTCCATTTGGTAGTTTTCTCCCAAAATCACCAGTCTTTGGAGAGACGATCTCATAATCAAACGACATAGTCTGGAAAATAATTTTATTTTTATCTTCTTTATCACTTGCTGGTTTTCCGCAGAAGTTGACTTACCCCTAACATACAACGCTTATAACTAAGTCTGTTTTAAATCTCGCAGACTAATTTGACAGGTGCAAATGTAAAACTCCAAATAGAAAAGACAGACAACAATCACTGTTGAGACCGTTACTCTCAACATCGCCGCGCGCTGGCGGCAGTGAACGAGGGGTGCGGGGCCAGCGGCGAGTCAGCCGGCCGCACGACGGAAGGCGGGCCCCCGCCCGCGCCACATCAGTCAGCTGTTGCACACCTCCACGCACGGCTGCGCTTACGCGTTTTTTATTATTCTACATTTATTATTTCCTTACTACTTTATAACCGACCCGTTGTAATTCATATTATTCCTTATTATACATGTTATACAGTCCACTCATTTTTATTTGCTCCATTACGACCTGTCGTCGCGATCAATCACTAACACTGCGCTGCCGTAACAACGTGACACTGGCAGAATAGTCGACACCGGCTCAATTGATGAGAGAGAAAAAAAAAACATTTGAAATGACAAATTAGTCTACGAGATTAAAAAACAGTATTTAATTCATCAGTGTTACAAAATAGGTTTCAGCGGCCGGAAATATATCACAATGGTTTACCATAAAAAACTTGTTACAGTCAAAATAGTCGAATGGACAGGCAGCATGTAAAATACTTATTAGTACCAGCTGCATCCAGTTCGACTGTAAGCCGACATAATAGTTTGGGATATGGCTAGGATAGCCAAATTAGTCGGTAAAGTCAAAAACCCACTCAAGTCAAATTGTCACTGACTCCCGGGCTTATGAGGCCCAATCTATCTATATAAATATAAATAATTTGCCCGATTGCCGACGCCCGACCGATTGTACCATCGAAGAAGTTCATTTCTATACACCGTAAGGACTATTTCTGCTTGCAGCGCTCGGCGGCTATAGAACCGGGGCGGTAATAGCGTAGGTGCTCCAGTGAACGCACCCCAGTGAATGCACAAAAAGGTTGTTTTTCCAAAAAACTTTTATTAAAAAAAAAACAAACATATTTTGATAATATTTGTAACAGATGATTGATGTTTGTTTAGTTAGTTGATTGTAGAACTGCATTTTTTGAATAATAAGGGTTTTTCTGTATTATTAATTAAACAAAAATTGTGTTCATTTAATGGTTTTATCTATGTTCATTTACTAGAAAATTTCGTTCATTCACTGGGGTTTTAGAGTATTTTTCAATTTATTGCTAAATATCTAAGAAATTATACAGGTTATGTCGTAAACCCAAGAGAAAAAATATATTTGAATATAATCTTATTACTAAAATATAGCTTTGCACCGTATCCCTTAGAGGCAACATACTGTAATATTTTTTTGAAGTTCGATGATCGCTTAAATGTTCATTCACTGGAGCACTTACCCTAGATGTGGTCATCGTGTTCACGGGATTTTGTTTTGAACTGCTTAGATATGAAGTTCTTCGATAGTACAGACGCCAGCACATCAACCTACTACAATCTGCCAAATTTCTTTAATAGATTTTCAACTTTATCTTCAAAGAATAAGGTTCAAAGTTGATTGGGAAAATTTGACAATTTCGGGTAGGTTGACCTGCTGGCGTCTGTACATCACCATCGGTCGAGCCATTTTCGAGTTATTTAAGTAAGTTAACTTTGGTAAGTTGTTGTGTGCGCGCCGGAGTAGGCACCAAACAAAAAAAAATAATAATATAATGCTAGTTTAGTTGTAATGTCAACGCCGGCTGTCGCTGAAAACCAGCACTGGGGCTGTCTCGCATATGGTCGCGGCATTATTCAAAATCCAAAGTCATTTATTCAAACTAGGCTGAGAATCAGCACTTTACGAAGGTCAAAATAACATAAGACAGTCCCCCAAAACGCCCACCCTTCACCACTTCCTAGTGCTGCAGCAGCAGCGCAGCTGTCAGCATTACTGAGCGATGGCTATTTTGCGTGGATTTGACGGATATTTTCCCCGAACTTGTTCATTTTTATTTTATGTTCTTTCTTTGCATCATGTTTTCCGCAAATAAACGTATTTTCTGTCTTTTTTTCTTTTGTTTTAAATATAATTTTCTGATGAATGATAAGTCCTTACCTCAGATAATCTAGCAATAAGATCGACGCAGTAGCCTTCATACATGGGGTGACCGTCTTCATCATACATCTGTTCACCAGTATTAGGATCTAACTTCATCAGGGTCCAGGGCACAGCCTGTTGATTAACAAGAAAACATTCTGATGCCGTGTCATAAGGAAATTAGACAAACTTATCATCGGTAATAAAAGCTCTTACCTTACAGTTTGAGGGCGCACCGAACTTTTACCGCGAATGAATGGGATCGTGCGTGATAAAAAATGGGCGGTTCGCGCGCTAATTTAAGTATTTCGGTCATTTTTTTTTTTTTAATACACATTTTGAAAATGTAAAACGTTATTGAAAACCTGATTGTAGTTTTGTTATTATTAAATGACATTCCGTGAAGCATTTACATACTAAGGGTTTATGTTGTTTTTTAGAGATTATGGATTTTTCTTCTATCGAGGAAATTACAAGTAATCGTTTTCCAAAAGTGTATGATGTATAGA
Organism: Xanthia icteritia; assembly: GCA_949128155.2. NCBI lineage: Eukaryota > Metazoa > Arthropoda > Insecta > Lepidoptera > Noctuidae > Xanthia > Xanthia icteritia. The sequence continues at coordinate 2,579,922 of OY855862.1, read as the reverse complement.
GTGAATCCTTAAACATCTTACATATTAAGGCGACGATAACCGACTTTTAATGATTGTATACTGAAAATTACGTCTAAACGAGTAGTGATAATGATTTGGTAAAATATATGTTAAATTAGAGCATTTTCTTAATAACTTAATTTGTAAATATTTTAGAATATGTTTATATAACGAGTACATAGTGTAATTAATTTTTAAAGTTATTTATTTATTAGGGACAAAAAACAGTTACATGTTAAGGCGATACAATAATATTCTTAAGATAAATAGTTAAACATATAACCCACACTATTGTCCACGGATTAATCAAATAAGTGAAAAACGGAAGCTGATTTTAAGAATATTGTTGTAAATGATTCGAATTAGGTGTAAGTTTAAAATTTTGATGCTAATGAAGTGATAGCGAGAGTTTTAAATTTTTTATTAGAGAAAAAGAAAATGTCTATGTCCATGAAGTGTGTGTTATAAGTTTCCACAAGGCGTCGAAGAGGTGCTCGTGCCCCGGCATTGGTCTTACATGAATTCACGTGGAATAGGTGGGGCACGCGAGTCCCACGCCATATTACATTTCTGGGTACCGTGTAACATATTTTATTTGTGATTTCAGTGCAGTCAAATCTATTGTGGCACAAACCATGCAGCATCATTGCATCCAAAAGTAATCGTCTAGATTGTAGACTTAGAATGTTGTACTTACGTAATAAATGTGTGTAGGGGATCTTCGAGTGAAAGCATTTGTAGTTCATGCCACGCAAGAATTTTTTCTGTATCATTTCTAATTTGCTATTGTATTTGAGGTAATATGGATTCCAAATAGGTACGGCGTATTCAAGTTGAGAGCGTATTAAAGACCTATACAACATCAAAAAAGTAGAGGGTCGCACAAAGTCCTTTGAAGATCTCATGACGAAGCCATACATTTGAAAAGCCTTATTTATTATACTATCAATGTGCAGGTTGAAATGCAAACACGAATCCATGATAACACATAGGTCGCGAACGGAATCTACTACATTTAATTGTTGATTATTAATGGAGTAAATAAAATTAATTTTATTCTTATTCTTTGTAAATGATACACTATGACATTTAGGGAGACTAAGAAAGAGCTTATTCTCTTTGCAATAGTTATTAAGTCTGGTAAGATCGTCTTGGAGGAGTCGGCAATCTTGGATATTTTTGCATGTTTTATATATTTTTATATCATCTGCATACATTAAGAAACGAGCATTAACGAAACATGTTTTAATGTCATTTATGTCCACGCGGATAAAAAACTGAGAATCACGCAAAAACCATCCAACATATTTTACTGAAACCTTCACCATTTTAAAGATAATTTAACTATTCATATTTTAGTATACGTGATTTATTCAAATACTTTTTGTTTTATGTATAATAGATTAATAATGCGTCTAATTCGGGACAGCGCTCCTTGATGGGCGAGTCCTATTACTGGCTGGACGTACGACGCGTTGCGAGAGCTCAGCACAGAACACGTAACCTAACCACAGCCACTCAAGGACACTGGCATATATCGGCGTCTTAATAACGATGCAGCCAGGAATCAAACGAACGCAATTATTTCGCAATAGGCTCGGTGCGCCTATAATCTCTTCAATTCAAATCTCTTTGATCAACCAAAAATACTTTTATTCCTATTATTATTAATATTGTGAATTCTATTGTCTTTTTCATTTACTTAAATCTATATAAATTAGTTAAATAGGTTTTGTTCTGTAACTTTTTTTTTTTTATAACTTTTTTGTAACTGTATTTCCTACTGCTATGTTAAATGCATGCCGTGGCAGCCTTTAATTAAGGCTACACTATTAAATGTAAAAATAATATGTGCATCTTAACATGTATTTTTGGTGTATGCTTTGTTGGTTGTCCTTAATTTTTTTTTTTTTTTTTTTTTGTCTGTGTTCAGTTCCTTTCTCTCTTTCTTAATTTACCTAATGACCAAAGACTTGACCCGGGTTTCAGAAGCTAGTGGCAGGTGCTTGAGTAACTTACCGGTGCAGTACCAATCCTGAAGAACATCTTCAGTGGATCCAGTTCGATTCCTGGTAGTAGCTTGTATTCGTCATCTGCTGACCAAGTGGCTATGGTCTGCTGACCTTCGTCGGGCTTGTAGATGGATAGGATGAAGCGAGAGCGGAGGAAGAGGCCAGATCTGGCAAGAAGAGGAAATTTATGAAAACTTATCGTGTACTAAATGAGCAATAGATACTCTAACTAATGTATAATATTATAAATGCGAAAGTGAGTTTGTTTGTTACACTTTCAGGCTAAAATGATACGCTAGAAGAAAATCAGAAAAGCCCGTCCATTTACTCAATATATCTATTTCATTCCACAATGTGAACTTAGGTGGCAGGTTTACAAAGATATAATTATTGACCATCGCGACGATGCGCAAGCGGTGCGCGTTTCTGGTGCGCAGAGTGCGGAGCAGCGCCAATACCGTCCTGGCGATGATCGCCAACAGACTGGCTTGCCCTTATATCCGGCAATGCTGCAGCAGACATATTGTTATCTTTTGAGTGTTCGTTTTTGTCTGTGCTTGTTATCCTGTCTGTATTCTTTTATTAATCTGTTTGTATATAAGTTTAGTAACTTGATATAAACTATTTTTTATATTATTTACTGTCGAAATGTCGACCCTGTCGGGTACAGCAAAGTAGGATCTGAATCGGCTTACCTATCACCATCCCAAAACAACAGAGTCTCGTTACTCATCTCCGAGTCTTCAGCGAACTGCCTGAACAGTCGCTCCTTAGTGCGGTTCATGAGAGGTTGAGGGTCATCGCAGTCTATCGTACTGGTGGTTGCAGGGAGGTCCCTTTCCAGCTTGGAGTAGGTTTCAGTTATGGCCTGGATTAAGGCGTTGAGTACTTGTTGTTTGCGCTGGAAGATAAGCTATTATTCTTACCTATTCTTCTATTATAAGAACCCATTGTAACAATTTTCTTATTTGCCATCAATTTTACACTTCCTAGAGAATTTTCTCTAGGAAGACACGAAAAAGCATCCGTCGGTCCCGGTTAATATTCAAATAAAGGAAAGTTTCGTTTAAAGTGAACGCATAGTTATCCGAACCGAACGCGTCGAACGAAATGAAGTCAATGAGAACGCTAGGAACGGTCTTCGAGATTCGGACGTTTCGACACGTTCATGGTTTCATAGAATTTCATATAAAGAATTCTAAAATTCGTTTCGTTCGGTTCACCTTAAAGGTGAACGTACATTTATCCGTGCCGAGCGCGTCGAACGAACCACACAAAACGAAGCTTAAAAGTCACAAAATTCGACTGTATCTTAGTTAATAATAATATAATAATAATAGCATTTATTTCAGGCAACAGTGGCCCATAGAAAAATACCTTAACCTAAACATACATATTTGAATATAAACAAAAACTTGTGTTAATAAATAGGCTTAGACTATGTTAGTAGCACTTCATTTTGCACTAGCTTAACTTTGTGCTGTCCTGTGGAACTTGTCCGCGGAAGCGACGGAACACCACATCCTGCGGCCAAAAGTCCTCTTCCATGAATATAAATAATATTAATAGCAAAGTAAGACTAGATAGAATACTACTGGGTCACCAGCTCGCATTGTTCAAATTGCTGTTCAAACGGTGGAGTTTCATGCCCATTCTTCTCCATACGAAAACTACCTTTTGGAAGGGGCGACTAGAATCAATTTATTTTTTTTGGAAATTTTGACAATCCTTACAAGGGCCTATTTGATATAAATGATTTGACTTTGACATTGAAAATCAATTCTCATCATGATTAACGGTTGTTTCATTTCAGTTGATAATTAAACGAGTGTGCAGCATAATAAAATTGTCCGAAATACTATAGAATACAAATAATATACTTGAAAATCCGAAGGGCAGGTACAATCCTCTCTCTTCATGAGCTTGCAGCATTCCGCTTGGTCTGCCTGAAGCGTCACTGTCGGTAACACCAACTGACTAAAGTCCGGGACAGAGTAGTCAGTCATGATCAAGTTCCAGCGGAAGCTGCGACGTACTAGCTTCTCTTTTACAGCCTAGGAAGAAAATTGACCATCAGTAGACTCGCAGGAGTCAAGATTTTGCATGATCAGCGAACAAATCCTAACAAGAATGGATGTTGGCTTTTTGGTAGCTCTTGGTCCATATTCCATGGTACGGAAACACGTGTAATAGCAAAAGATTATGTCAAATCTGTTGAATTTTTAAATAAAAGCCATAATTATAGTGTATGCGATGTCTAGCTGGCAGAGTTTTTTCTTTTGACAAAGTTTTTTAATTAGGTACCTACACACGGCTTCATATCAAGCTATACATTTCTATTATAAGCTGTTCTCGCATTTCATAGAATTTCCGTACATTGAGAGGTTAGCTTATACCGAAAAGAAAGAAAGAAAAAAAAGGTTTATTTGTCACAGAGACACGTGCATACAAATAACAAAAATATAAACAACATAAATATTTGGCAGCTGCACGTCATGACTGTGACTAGAAGGCTTCCACTCAGCATAATTCTGTGCTATGAGGGACCCACAGCACAGCGCTGATTTTCAGTGGTCACCCGAAAAATACGTACGGACATCGAGTCAGTAACTAGATATGAATGAAATAAGAAAAATTCCAGTGTGTAAATATTGATTCAATCAGTGTTCTGTCTCGCTCCCACCCTCACCGTCGCGTCGCCTGCGCGCGCGCTTGCTATTTAAAAAGTACAGCAGTACCGCAAATGTATAGGTTGATATGTAGCCGTGTGTACCACATTAGTTGGTAAAGCTCGTCCGCTAAATTCAGCTCTAATGTTCTATGAATGTTTGCACGATGCAAGTCGGCTGGGGACCTCAACTTGCTGAATAAACCTTGCTTGTAGACAGCTTACTGACATATGGCACTGGTAATTACTATCAAAGAACTTCATATCTAACCAGTTTGAAAACAAAATCCCGTGAACACGATGACCACATCTGTTACCGCCCCGTTTCTATAGCGGTCGAGCGCTGTAAGCAAAAATAGTCCTAACGGTGTATAGATGTGAACTTCTTCGATAGTACACAACGTACACGTTTTAGGAAATGCGTCTACATTGTAAAATACAATGTTTGTAAATATGTGAGCACCACACACACACATACATCACACCATTCTATCACATCATTAATACTTCATTTTTAATTCTTTTTCCCTGTTGTGGTATAGTAAATTTATTCTAGGTGCATCGTCTTCACATATAATTATATAACTAATGTACAGACGCCAGCAGGTCAACCTACCCGAAACTGTCAAATTTTCCCAATTAACTTTGAACCTTAAGCTTTAGTGATAAAGTTGAAAATCTATTAAAGAAATTTGACAGATGTAGTAGGTTGATATGCTGGCGTCTGTAGCTATACAAAATATTGTAAAACATTTTAAAAGAGTAACGGTGGAGTTTCTTGCCAAACCTTCTCCATGCGAAAACTAGCTTTTGGAAGGGGCGACTAGAATAAATTATTTTTTTTGTAAATGTTGACGTTCAAAAGGGCGTATTTGACTTTGACTTTGACTTTGACAAGCCTCCCACTAACGGAAACTCACCCTTCTATAAGTATCCATCACAAATCCGTTCTCCCCCACAATGATGTAGAAGCTAGGTTCGGGTCGCATGGTCTTCAGAGCTTTGGCAGAGTCCCTGGTCAGGCCAGCGTGCACCCAAACCCTTATGTTGGAGACTCCTAGTAGCTCGTAGAGGGTTCTGTCCACGTCTGTGAATGAACTGGCAATATTAGGCGGCTGCATTGCAAAGTAGGAGAGATAATAAGGGCTTAAATTCTCCCGAAGGGTTGGGCAGACGTGTACCTAACATTACCTACATTTCGCTAGTTAAGTTTAACACGTTCAATGCCGGGAGGTCTCCTGGAGGGTTCACCTAGTCGCATATGGGATGCCGGGAACCCTCGCGGAGGGGTCATTTTAAATGTAGGTTTTTAAACCGTGAAACTAAAATCTGATGCATATTTTAACAAGAGTATGCGTTGGTTTTAAAATCCAAGCTCTTTTACTTTTTTTATTTTTGTTCACGGTTACAAATATTCCCTAAAAATTTAAAAGGTTGGAAACTACGTATAGCGACAAGAGCCCCTGAAAACACTATTTTACTTCGTTTTACAGTGTTTTATAACACTGTTTTAAACCTATTGCCGTTGACCGTCCGCGATTGTTAACTTTAGCGCAAACGTAATGCCGGTAACCCTCCCGGAGGGTTCACTTCCAATATGTATGGCGGCATGGCGTATGAGTTCTATGAAAATTGGGTGGAGTCGAAAGTGTCAAGTCCCATGTGATAGGGGGCAAGCCTATGGCCATCAACCGGGCACAAATCCAGACTCCGGGCTGCTACTGAGAAATTCCAGATAGTAAACCCAATAACACTTTGCCCGACCTTGGAATCGAACCCAGGACCTTAGCAGTAGCGCTTGCAACCACTAGACCAACGAGGCAGTAATTAATTTGACAACTTAGTTGTTAAACTATATGTATTATATTAATTAAATAATTCTGTTGAATACCTAGGCTATGGTACAACCCGTGCTCCGCTACCACTGACGTCTTGCTCCTACCACAGATTAATACAGACCGTTCACTCCGCAAAATTATTTAAATAAAAAGCGACTCTTGCTACGACACAATAAAGTGCAATTCAGGTCGCACAGCGCTAATTGCCTACAGTTATATTCACCTAGAAGTTGCCTCTCTATTTATCGCGTAACTCTTAGATATTCTGACTACGTTACACTCACTGAATTGGCGCAACAAGTCGAACCCGCCACGTACTTGTAGCTTCATACCTAAAATTCGGAGTGAACCATCTATATTCATCTGTGCTCCTACCAAGACATATGACTTCTAAGAAAGCATAGCCTATTGTGCCTATTTCAGAAGATTGAGACATAGGCTTAGGTTTCTACCTAATCCTGCGATTTCTTGAAGTGCAATGAAAAAAATACAATAAAAACGAGCGACCCTTACAGTAGCAGCCAACTCTATGACCACGCGCGCTCAATGGTCAAATCAAATAGCGCGCGCTTCCCCGGCTTCCTAAGCTGTTACACACTTCCGTCCCTTTTCACGAAATCACTCCCACAGATTTGATTACTATTATTTTTTTAGATTTTAATTTTGATTGCAGGAAAGTAATCTCGATGATCAGTCAGTAAACAAGTGTTACTACTCTATAAAAGGCTTCCTATCAGACAAATCACTTCTCCAATACTGTCCCTCAGTCATGTCATGCGTTCAGAGTCCCACTGTCCCTAAATTCGTTCCGTTTTATTTTTATCTTTTTATTTTTTATGTAAAATCTTAATAATTTGCAATAAATAACAACGTAAAAATCTCTGTGTAACCATTGTATGCCTTAAGGGCGTGACATAGCTGATCACAACTTAATTATTTTAGTCCTGTATTATGTACAGACGCCACAGCAGGTCAACCTACCCGAAACTGTCATTTTTTTTCAATCAACTTTGAACCTTATGCTTTAGTGATAAAGTTGAAAATCTATTAAATAAATTTGACAGATTGTAGTAGGTTGATGTGCTGGCGTCTGTACCTATGATACACAATAAACATATTGATTGTTTGATTGATTTATGTTACACATCAAAAACTACGCCACCGACTGCCATTGGGCCGTCGTGTCTGGTAGCATCTTGATTCAATGAAATTAAAGTACAACTACCCTAACTAAAGTTTGAACTCCCTCTTACCACTCTCACTCTCCAATATAATCGCAGCATCAGTAGCATTCCTAGACTCCAGATGATCGTCCAACGCCATCACAAGTTGCTGGGATCCTAACAACGTCCTGACCAGTGGCAGTCCTGTTTCTGAAGCCAAGTCTTCAGCCATTGTCCATGGAGACCAGGAGAGGTCGATTATCATGGATACTCCTTTGGAAACTGCTGAGCAGACTGCAAAGAAATTGTCCTCCGAACTGAGCAAGCAGATTAAGGGTTTGGAAACGTGCCACTTCGCTATAAAGAATGTGAGGCTATTTTGGGGTTTCTTGAGAGTCTCGTCAACCCTCCACATTTTTTTTTTGCCAGTGGCGTATTTTTTTTTTTAATAATATTTATTATTTTTTAGGTTACGAACGTTGATATTGGCTCCACTGTATTTTATGGACCGCGTGTAAGAAGCTTCATATTTTTGAGTCTTCATGTAGAACGCTTTTGCAAAATGTCACAGCTAGCAAAAGCCTAGGTTATGAGAAAAAAAAACATAGTGTTTAAAAAAAATCTACTTATTTGCAGATGCAAGAGCGCCTATAGCCTATATGTTGAAAATTATATACAAAATGACATGATTACTTTGTAGAGTATTATATTATTTTAATTATCCTGAATGTGAGGACTATGCGGATATTTTTTTTCGCTGTCATTATTTTTTATTTCTTAGTTAGTTTTAATGATGGTCTGGCAGTTTGAGTAGTTTATGCCTCCTACCTAAATGACCATTTCTTGGTATTGTTCGCTGAATTGAGCTCCACGATTAGGTACTGACAAATGCTTGCACTGACTGGACAGGTCCACTCAAATCTGTGTGGTTCTTTTCTCAAAAGACCATTTCAGACACTAATCTACATGGTCCTCATATGGCCTGACCAAGATTATGTCTGGACTTTTAAAGAGACTGTGACCTCTGAGTTTGTTTCGGCCTTTCTTCTCAGAGTAGTCAGATAGGAAACGCCGAACACATCAAGCATTTTTTTATTATGACGTGTAAAGTGATTCCAATATCCTATTTACAGAATAAACAATTTCATTTCATTTCCTAGCGAGCTTGAGACTTGGGGCACCGCGGCTGCGTAAATACAAAGGCGGATGCAACAGGAGTTGTTCTGTAACGCAGCCGCGTCCGTATGAATAAAGTATTACAAACACGATTACACCACAGACATTTGAAAACTATATGCAATGTGATCGGCTCCGAAAGACAGTCTCTTAACAAAAGCGACTGCTATACAGCTTATAAGTACTCGGTCTGTTTATACTGCATGTATCAAACTTGCTTGCGACGATGTAACGCACCTTGCGCTAATACTAAATAGCCTGTCTAGCTGCGAGCAACTTGGAAGTAGCGCTCGACGGCCGATGCCGCGGCACCGCTCGCTCGGCTCGGGCGTGTTTCGTCACAGTTCTACTAACCTAACCTAACCCATTTCACCTAGTTCACAATTTTTCGATAATTTATAATCTAACTATCAGAAATAATATTATAGGTGTCTGCGTTGAATCCGCGTTTTCATTGCATACCTACAAACAAATTCGGCTGCAGCTGCACTACAAACCGCTGTGTTACACCTGGGAATGGGCATTAAGCCATTCGCAAGATAATGCAGCACAGACTATGAGTATCGATGTTGCTTCGGCCTTTGTATTTAGGTACGCACCCCGGCTCGGTTAGCCGGTTTTAGCATTGTTCGCTCGCTTCGCTCGGTCACTAGACCCCGCCATCCCCTTCGAAACTGTGAGGAGCGAGCGAATCGAGCTCGGGACTTAGGGCACTCTGACTCGGACAGGTAAAGTTCGAAGGGGATGACGAGGCTCAAGTGAGCGAGCGAACGAGCCCCCGTCCTTCATGTTAGGTTCCTTTAAACCCTGCAGACAGAAATAGCCACCGTTACTGTATCTACTATTTATCTTTTTTTTTTTTAAATTTCTCATTGTCCTTCGAAACGTTTATCTCCGGCGGGGGGAGTGGGTTTATTAACACAAAATACTTACGAATCCTATAACTTTCTTCTTCCCTCTCTCGATCCAAAGGTACAATGGCATCATCAACTTTTACATCAGGCCGGACAGTTTCAGATAATTTCAGAGCTTTGCCGATGTTATGCGTCAAATCTTGTTCTTGAGTCTCTACTATGAACACTAGAAAAAATAATAAAGATTATAATTAATAAAATAATGTAGGACATTTTGATTTTTGGAAGTGAAGTGGTAGAGTACCGCTAGCGGCACGTTATCCCTATTGGATAAAGTACCGCTATTTGCGGCATAATAGTGGCGCTGCCCCGGCTCGGCTAAAGTGCCGTAAGCATTGCATTGTCATTGTCACTGACACTTGTAATTTTGTTTCATTGTTTAGCTTAGTTGGCCGCCCTTTGTATTTGATTTAGATAATTATATCAAAAGTCACTGCAATGACTGAATTTACGAAAAATGAAGTAGCAAATGAAAATGGCTGAACGGTAGGTTAGGTTAGAATTGTGACCACACAAAACACACGTTTAGGCACAAGAGAATGTAATGTTTTGTGAATGTGGTGTTACAGTGAACTAACCTCAACTATCAAACAAAATAACAAGTGACAGTGATAATGACAATGCAATGCTTACGGCACTTTAGCAGGGCCGAGGCAGCGCCACTATTATGCCGCCAGCTGCACTTTATCCGATAGGGATAGAGTACCGCTAGCGGCACTCTATACACTGCCTTGATTTTTTCGAATAAGTTTACTTTCATGACTGTAGGCTATAATTATTAGATTTGATTACTATTGTAGCGCCACATAGTACGAACTACGCATCAAAGACAACGTCACACAAATCCTGCATCGCGCAATTAAAGTTTACCGCGCGAACGACATACGAGTATATAAGACTATCTGACATCAATCGTCGGGCAGTTGCCCGCCAGGCACGACACCCGTCTGGTCGGAGGATCCTCCCTTTTCTAAAGAGGAAGAGTGAACTTTACACCCTATTCCTCATACCTCTAAACTATTATATCTTATTTAGAGTTTGTGTGATTTTCTTAATGTTTTTTTTTCGATTTTGACTTTACCGACTTAACTGACTGACAGACGGACAGACATAATATATTTGAATACAAAAGTCAACTCACCAAATCGTAGACTCAGCTCAGAGATGACGCAGCCCAAATTAATAAGTAAAATTAATAAAAATAAATAATAAAACGACATTTTGATTTTTATATTTCCATTTTTGTTTTGAGAACTGAAATCCTTTTAGTAAGCGCAAGATTTTCAGTTGTTACAAGTTCTTATTTTATTTATTAAAATAACTGAAATGTATTCTTGAAGCAAATATGGTATGAGCAATGTTAGTAAGACGTAGAATATTATTCTTAATTTTTCCAACATTACTGCCAAGCCGCCATCTTGGTTTTATACCTTAGTTCGTTAAAAAACAACAACATGAAGTTAGCTGATAATCTGTTTTATTTATAGTAGTTAATTTAACTTGAAAGCAATTAATTAATTTAGATCACATCAGAAACAGAAAAAAAATCTCTCATGATTTTAAAACCAGCTTCAAAGACGGGTTCTCAATAATTAGTCTGATTTTTATTTTCTTCTTGTACGTATGTCCTTGTCCTCAAATGTTTCTCTGGAAACTAACCACTTCCATTTGAACTAAACCCATTTATTATCTCTTTAAAACTGCATCAAACTGAATATTTTAGGTAAGTTATAACTAAACAGTTTACATCAAGGGGCGAGTACCTAATGTATTATGATTGCCGTATAATTTGATTAGGAAGACAAATGATGGGTAAACAATGGGAAACATGTTTGTTAGATATTATTTTAGGTCTTGGGTACAGTCGTGTACAAACTCCTTACGAAGATACCTAAACCGAAGTATCTGAAACCTTTTTTTTTTTGGATGGGATATTGTCAAATAACTTCTCCCGCTCTGGGCGGAGCGGGAGGGCGTGTCAGACTCTTACTGACTAAAACCCACCCGTTCCTTCAGTTGCCTGTACGTTGCCAGGGGCCACGGTTTCCCTTTCGGACTTTCCACCAACCCCGGCAGGCATCGGTCCTATCGGACCCCTTCACTTGCTGTCATCTCTTTGAGGCGCGCGTGGAACACAACGCGCCGTCGACTGCTCTCGAGCCTGGTCCTTATCGGACGGCGAGCTACCCACTGCTCACCGTCCGCAAGCCCGCGCCTACGGTGAACGGGAATCGGCCTGCGATGCGACGCCTAGGGCGTCTCCTGAGGCGGCTAGGAGCGCGAGGGCGCAAAATTTGCCTCTCCCTCAAGCGTTCTGCCTCCTCCTTCGCGAGCATTACTGCTTCGCAGAAGGAGGTGATGGCCTCCCATGCGCTCTCGCTCCGTACCATGGACGCGAGAGATCCCCGCCACCGATCGCCTCCACGAGGACACGGCGATGCTCTGCCCAAGCCGGGCAGACCTCCACCGTATGCTCCACCGTGTCCTCCGGACGATCCACGCAGTGATTACACCCGGGCGTTTACAGGAACCTCCCGAAACAACCATGTCCGGTGAGGACCTGCGTCAGGCGGAAGATGAGGACGCCGTGGCACCTCTCTAGCCACTCCTCAAAGAGGTGACTTATCGCCGCAATAGTGGCGTGGCCAAAGTACCTGAAACCTTAGGGTACAATTCCGTAGCCGAATGCAGGCAGCAGCAGCAGGCGACATCTCGCCGCGACACTACTGGTTTCGATGTATTATTATGAAATACTTTTCGTAACTAGCGGGGGGCGTCTGGAAAGAGGAAGAATCCCGCTACATGGTGATCTAGTATTGAAATGGAATTGAAAGCGCAGAACCTATCTACAATGACAACCCAGGACAGAGCGTCCTGGCGCCGCTGTACAAGAAGGTCTTCTTGTACAGCGCCGATAGAACTGGGACTAAGGGATGGAAGAAAAAGAAGACCGTAGCTAGCGACACGGTATTTCATAAAAATATTAGAAACCAGTAGTGTCGCGACGACACGTCGCCTGCTGCTGCTGCCAGCAGTCGGCTACGGAATTGTAACTTTATTTAGAGCAAGAACGCCACACTTCGCATCACTGCTCTTCTTGTACCTACAGTGACATCATCTACTGTGCTGACTAACCGTAAAACCAGTGAGACTAAGAAGCTGGACGGGTCCCAGGATGCCGCCATTACCTACACTTGTAAGTTTTCTTCACGTAAGTCACTTACGCAATTTACTTAATAAAAATTGCAAATGTAAAGTGTCTTGTAAGTAGCTTATCGTAATTTGTTTTTACATCTTACGCAGTTATGAGTTACTTACATTAATTTTACGGAAGCAACTTACAAGTGTAATGGCGGCCCTAAACTTATTTTGAACACGCAACGAAATGTGCCTGTAAAGGCTTTTAACACTGCCTACTCAGAATTTGAGAATAAGGAAGTTCGCTTATGAGTAAGGCTGATAGAAATCAGAAACCACCCTGCTGGCTGTGGTAAAGAACCGAAGCGTGATAACGTTACCGTCGCAATGTGGATGTTGTAGGTATAGATTTATAGAACCCTCGAATGGAGTCCGCGTTTCAGCAAGTAGCATAGGACGCCCCGCAGCAAGATTGCCAACTTGGGAGAGACTTTTGTCCTGCAGTAGCAGTGGAATGCTGTAAGGCGTAATTCACACTGAAATGGCAGCGGCCAGCAGCGACGCGGCTCACAGGCAGGCGGAGGCCAGCAGCGGTCGGCAAAGAGGGTACGCGGCACCTAGCGCCACCTCGCACCGCCACGGGTCTCCACGCGCCGCCGCTCGCTATGCGAGCATCTTTTGGAGTAGCCATAGCCATTGGAGCGCATAGTGGCGTCACGACTTCGCGGCAGCTCATGGCGGCGCAAACGGCCACGCGGCGATCAGCTGGCAAGTCACCCGTGGCAGCAAATCGGCTCGCGCCACCGCGATACTACACGAGCCACCCGGCCCCGCGCGGCGCTTTCTATTCTATCAAGCGTATCTTTGTTCTTGATATTGCACATAAAGTTTATAATGCCTTATCATTAAAACTGCTCGCCGCGTCGCTGCCATTTCAGTGTAAATTGAGCCTGAGTCTCAGTTGATTTTGGGAATGTGGATGTATCACACGTTGGCCTTAGAGGAATACAGGCGTAATTATCTGTCAAACGCGAGTTTTGAAAGGCTTATTATGCATGTAAACCTCGCCCGATCGATGTGTTGCGACTGATAATAAAGATCAGCTCATTTTCGCTGCGAATCACCTCTTAGGCAGTAGTAGGGTAGTATTAAATATTCGATAACACTTCTGTGGGCAACGATATACACAATCAATTATTCACACGTAACTACTTCGCGTAAGTCGCTGTGATTTCACGAGTGTGGGAAAATGGACACGTTGTGTCTTAGACACGCTACCCTTAGAACTATGGTGCTGTGATTAGTAGTTTAGGAAAGTGTTTAAGAAGGGGTTGGGGATTCGATTTCGGTTTCATTTTGATTATGACGCTGTCAGATGTAAATATTTTAGAATTAAATATGGCGGTTTGACAGGTTTTGTATACAAAATATGTCAAACCACCGAATTAATTCACCAGATAAAAGTTTTCTAACCATTGAAAATTCAGCCCATAAGGCAGGTTTATACGAGCCCTGCAGTAATGTGACAGTACTGTAAGTCAGTCCAACTGGGCTCGTGTAGACACTAGTTTCAACCCAGTCCAATGCTGACTTCACACCCTCAAATCAGTCCAATTGACTACTACACGTCTATTTTCGTGCTCAGCTTGCCCCCTTTTTTTTTTTTTTTGATTGTTGATTATCAAATAACTTCTCCCGCTCTGGGCGGAGCGGGAGGGCGTGTCAGACTCTTACTGACTAAAACTCACCCGTGTTCCTTCGGTTGCCTGTACATTGCCAGGGGCCACGGTATCCCTTTCGGACTTTCCCGCAACCCCGGCAGGCATCGGTCCTATCGGACCCCTTCAATTGCTGACATCTACTTGAGGTGCGCGTGGAACACAACGCGCCGTCGACCCAGGCCTGGTCCTTATCGGACGGTGAGCTACCCATTGCTCACCGTCTGCAAGCCCGCGCCTACGGTGGCCGAGAATCGGCCTGCGATTCCCGACACCCAGGGCGTCTCCTGCGGCGGCTAAGGGCGTGAGAGCGCGAAATTTGCTTCTCCCTCACGCTTTCTGCCTCCTCTTTCGCGAGCAATACTGCTTCGCAGAAGGAGGTGACGGCCTCCCATGCCCTCTCGCTCCGTACCATGGCCTGGACCAGGGCCGGACTCGAGAGATCCTCGCCACCGATCGCCTCCACGAGGACCCGGCGATGCTCTGCCCAAGCCGGGCAGACCTCCACCTGCGTGTCCTCCGCCAGCTTGCCCCCTGACTTACTGCCGATCTCATCTACATGAACCCACTGACTGGGTAAACCAGGCATTATTCTAATCAATCACTGATAAAATACCATTAGGTAGGTACCTACTTCTTTTAGTTATATGAGCTTATGATCCTGGCCCAGTGTACTCTTCAAGTATACATATATATAGTCCTCCAGACTGTATTTCGGCCACGGCGGCCAATCTCAAAGGAGACTAGCCTTAGTAGCCCTAGTGTGTGCGCAGACACAGGTGCACTCTCTCTTCCCTCACTCTCATAGTCCGATGGGATGGCAATCCGACACGACCGGAGAGAGATCTGGCGCAGGACCAACGGCTTAACGTGCTTTCCGAGGCACGGGGGTATCACACCGTCAACTTCCAAACTCCGGGCTGTTACTAAGAAATTCCTAATGGGAAAACCCAATAACACTGCCCGAACCGGGAATCGAACCCAGGACCCCCACGCTCAGCAGTCGCGCTTGCGACCACGAGACCAACGGGGCCGTCAAGTATACATACCTACTACCTAAAGTTATGAATGGAAACGCTTGCTTGTTCCACAAATACGTGTTTGACGTTAGCTTAGTCCAGATTTTTCCACGCCGTCATCACAGCCACATTGTGGTCGTCTCAGGCTCTTAGCAATAAGTGGATTTATTATTAAAACAAGCGTTTTAGGCTGTGACCGTCAGACTGCCAGGTCATAGGTCTCCAGTTCGAACCCAAGGTACGCAGCTCATGACTTCGGATTTATATACGTATTGTATAATTATCACTTGCTTCTAAAACAGTGAAGGAAAACATCGTGAGGAAACCGGCCATGTCTGAGAGATATTTCTCGACGGCATGTGAAGCCAAGTCAGAGGCCCATGGGCGGCTTTAAAACTCTGACACCAGCTTAGTACCTAACCACACGAAAACAAGAAGCAATAAGTAAAATCGCGTTAAGACGCTGACAACAGCTAAACCGCGGTCACTGTCGGACTGCATACAAAAGAAAGAGAAGCGCGATGACACAACGCCTGTAATTTATTGCAAAATATGAGGCAATTATCGATTTATTCAAAAATGAGTTGAGTAATCGGTAATAAAAAACAACCAAGTTCTGCATTCAGATAAGACGTTCTTGTTATTAATTATAATACCAACATACGTTGCTATTTAATACAGAATTTTTGGATTAGAACTCAAGGAAAAGGGTTAGTTTAACGTTAATTTGTATCGAGATTTTTTTTTCAAAACGTGTTTTGGTAACAATCCAGTTCTGAGAAATATGTTCGAGATTCACATATATTTTTTTCCGCTACCACAAACTATATAAGATTTGGCAATTTTTTTGTTTAAGTCAAACCTACTTTTACCGTTTGCCTATTGTCTGCGCCTTAAGTAAAAAACTGATTGGAGAATGTTTTCAAAGGTTTTATCAATGTGTTTAACTGTCCCATTTCAGGGTAGAGGCCTCTTACACTGTGGAGAAACGAGTATTGATAACAGCACTTACAAACTGTGGTTATTTCATTCAGACCGAAAGTCCAGTCAAGGTGTCCTCATGACGATGTTTTTTCAGTACCGTATGTTATTATAGTGATATAATCTACTAGAATGTACACAATACCGCTATTATAACATAGTTTCATGTTTACTAGATTCTAGATTTACGTAGAAAAATAAATCTTTGATATCAAACACATTATATTTAAAGGTAAGGCCAAATTTACATTGCCACGAAATTTAATGGAATTACGGAAGCGAATTTCTAAGTCCTCGAGGGATTTGTAACTCCGAGAATTCCCGAGAATACACGAAAATTCTCCGGAATAGGTGTCACGTGTTTTTTGGCTCGTAGGTATCTAGTTTTTACGTAAGCCAAAAATCTGACAACCAGTGTTATTAAGGGGTATTACTCAATAACTGAGAATCATTTTTTTTCTAACTGAACAGACAGCTGTGCTGCTGGGGAGTTTGTTGCGCCACTTCTTCTTCCCAGCTAAAGCACTAGGAAGTGGTGAAGGGTGGGCGTTTTGGGCGACTGTCTTATGTAATTTTGACATTCGAAAAGTGCTGATTCTCAGCCTAGTTTGAATAAATGACTTTTGAATTTTGTTACAAAAATTCCGTTCCGCGGCAATGTAAATTGAGCCAAAGGCGCAGATGAAAACAGATGGTTCACTTCGCAAAATGAATTGAATAAAAAGCGACTCTTGCTACGACACAATAAAGTGTAATTCAGCTATCTAATAACGCAACACATTTTCGTAAACCATTACGACAAATTTGTTTCATTTTGACAGTTCAACAACATTCATTGCGTTATTGAGCAGATTATTTTTTCAAACTTATGAAGCAATGGATTAGCAATTTGTTTCAAAACGATTCAAATTCCGATTGATCGTGTATTACGTAATTAGGGTACAGGTCGCACAGCGCTAATTACCTACAGTTATATATATCTAGAAGTTGTCTCTTTCTATCGCGTAACTCTTAGATCTTCTGACTTCGTTACACTCACTGAATTGGCCCGAAAAGTCGAGCCCGATGCGTTCTTGTAGCTTTACACCTAAAATGCGGAGTGAACCATATGTACCAAAGGTTTTACTTTAGAAATAAAACGAACAATGTCTTTAATATATAATAACTATTTATGTATGTATATAAACATGACATCAATATGATAAGAAAAAAATATTCATTTATCTAAGTCACAAATTAAAGGAAATAATAATATTATACCTTAACTGTAAACAAGATACAACCTCACGCTACATGTATTAATCAATTAATTAATATTATTAAACAAAAAAAAAATTAATAATCATAATAATTTTTTAAAAACTTTTTTTTTTGCATTGTTGAAATCTATTTTGTGTTAACGCTAAATTCTTAATTCCTAATTAATTCAACGCTGCATAATATACAATGTTTGGGTCCGTTTAGTGTCAAGTTAAATTAAAAATAAAATAATAATTAAAAACAAAAATTAAAAAAAGTTGTGAAAGTTTGAAAAAAATCGTCATCCAAAAGTTTGATTTTATTTACATATTTTTTTTTTTTTAATAAAAGAAAATTATTTACGTCCGAATTTTTTTTGTCGAGATTCTTGATACCGATTTTAGAGGCATCACTTTTGTGGGCACTAAATGAACCCAACTTTGCGCAGAACTATGGACAGGGCGGCGCCCCATATAACTTAAGAACTACCTCTCCGAAAAATCTCTAGTAAAATCTAATTTATACAGATTTCCACACACCCCAAAAGAAAAAATAATACCTATGCTACATGAAAAATACCAGAATGAAAAAAAAACTACAACACATCACTATCTCACGGTATAAAATTTTTCTGCATAAAAATCTCCACCTTGACTATGGACGTGCAAACTTATCGATAATTTTGAAAAATAAAAACTTGGTATCGGTTCTGGTTTCGGTCGATATCGATAATTTTGCACGGCCCTAGCCCGCTATTACTAAACATAGTGGTTACCGCGCGACAATATCTGTAAATCGATATAATTTATTAAACATGAATAAATGCTTGTTCCGGAGTGAGAGGAATTTGTCGATACCACTTTTCCGTTGCAAAAATTCTATCGCATTTCGGAACATAAAATAAAACTGACGCGATACCGTGTTTGGGATACTAGCTGGTGATTAAAAAAAACCGAATTTTAATGCCAAAAACTTGACTTAAATGCGATCACGATTTTTTTTTTTAAGATGATTGTTAAACAAGAATATCAAGCGTTAAATAGAATTCAGTACATTTAAATTTATTTTTGCTGAGCGGCGGATTAGAAACTCGCTTTTTTATTACTAAACCACACAGAACAAAATTCTTTCGCGACATTATCAAATAAATGGCAAAAAAATCTGGAAATAGCGACGGTTCTGCGCAAGACAATTAGATACCGAAAACCCAAGAAGACAAACTAGTTTACAAGTCAAACTCGAAAACTGGAAGTTAAGTTCAACCTAATTTGACAGGTCTTCTATCTCCTTCTTATTTCATGTGCTAGAATGAGACACCGCTATTATTAGTTGCTGGGGAGTTTGATGCGCCACTTCTAGGAAGTGGTGAAGGGTGGGCGTTTTGGGGGAGTGTCTTATGTAATTTTGACGTTCGAAAAGTGCTGATTCTCAGCCTAGTTTGAATAAAGGACATTTGATTTAAGTTCTTCTTTTATCCCAAATACGATATCGCCTGACGCACCGATATCCAGATTAACTTTTAATAAAAACGCGTCCTTATAAATAAAAAAAAATACAAATCTAGGAACATTAAGAGCTTAAAAACAAAATAATGCTAAATAATTAATTTACCATTTTTTATTTAAAACGTGGAAGATAAATTGAAAGTTTTAGCACAGAAATGGTGTAACCCGAGTTTTTTTAAGTGAAAACATCTTTAGGCGCGTTGAGCGATTTGTGATAGGATGTAAACTTATGGATTCGCTTAGTGCTGTGCTATAGAATATAGATGGCGCTAATACCAGTTTTAAGTTTTCATTTCTATCGACAGCCCTATGACTGCCAATTTTTTTTTTCTCGTTCCGCCAGATTTCATCTTTTTGGAATGAAAGAACACTATATTCTTCTCCATGTACCAAGTAATCTCTGAGTTTAAATCATTCTTTTTGAAGAAGTATTGTGAAAATTTAAACAAAAACACAATTTTTTTTTTTTTTTAAATGTGTTATATGGAACATTCATCCGCATATAACGGTAACAATTTGACATAGACAGCGCCTTAATGTCGTAGCAATAAGGGTGATTTTCCTACTAGTGTGTTCACTGATATGCGGGTGACTGTTCATTATTCAATGGTTCAGACAGTTATTCCATTTCATTCTAAACTGAATATCATTCCTTTTTTACGGAAATTCCATAATTTTTAGTGAAAATCCCGCAGTCACACCACTTCAGCACAAAACATCTCAACTTTAATACATATCAACACACTTGGACATTTAAAAATCGGTGCGTTTAGTAGTTTTCTTAAATTAAAAAACAAAAAGGCTTCGGCTGCTTCGATAAATGGAGCTAAACGATCTTTTGATTCAAAATGGTTGCGATAAGTTAGTTTTAAACGTAGTTTTATTATTGGCAAATGGCAGAAAACCCACCTTATGTGTTACTGCCATCTATAGAATCTTCAACAGGCTATGCCGATGCGCTGCCGGCTTTTATATAATCTTAGGGCCGGGTGGAAGGAAGGCACTGGCAAGATAATCAGACGCTAACAAGAAAGCTGTTGGTGGCAGCATTTACCGAGCGGTCCACTCTACAGAAGACCGCGTCAACGATCTTCAGCATTGAAGGAATGAAGAAGAAGTTCATTTTAAGTTGAAATCGCTAACTAGAATCTCTATAGAGCAATTTTTCTTTTAAATATACTTAGTTAGACTCGCGTTTCCATAGTAGAAATTTTGGAAAACGTGCGTAGATTTTTTTAGTTCAGCTCACAATTTTATATTATCAACCGAAGCCAACTTTACATATAAGTTCTTAGTCAAAAATTAGTTTAAAAAATAAAGACCTTTATATTACTAGTAGATACATAATTTTATTCGAAATAAAAAAAATCTTTATATAACTTAATATTGTTATTACTTAATACATTACTCGAACTGACGGTAAGGCGCTGAGCAAACCGTGGACGATTTGTTCAATCGTATGGAAATTTAACGTGCACGTAGGACAAAATGCCGGGATTTCCAAACGATTCCAAATTGTCCACGGTCTGCTCAGCGCCTTAAGGTTGACAAAGTAAATATACAGAATGTTTTAAACGAGTTAGCTCGAAAATCACCTTATTTGGTGAAAAGGTAAAAGGTGTAAAAGCCTTTTGCAAGACTTGTCATCATCGAATTGAACATCCTGTATGCAGAAGTGACACTTTTTACAATAAGTCTGGTTTACACACACACTCGCTGATGGCACAGAATAGCACAGAAGGCCCACTCAGCATTTTAGATATGAAGCTACAGGTACGCGGCGGGCTCGACTTGTTGGGCCAATTCAGTGGTCGTAACGTAGTCAGAAGATATGAGTTACGCGATAGAAAGAGAGGCAACTTCGAGGTGAATATAACTGTAGGTAATTAGCGCTGTGCGACCTGAATTCCACTTTATTGTGTCGTAGCAAGAGTCGCTTTTTATTTAAATGATTTTGCGGAGTGAACCATCTGTACTAATCTGTGCTGACGGTAACAAAAATAGTTCTAAGTTTTCGAGATCACAATTTGATTTTAATTCTTATGGGACACGGGAGAAGTTTTATTCTACATATATTTGAGTTCTTAATGTGGATTCTTATCGTGTTACCCAGTAAAATACTGGTTTCCAGCTGTATCCATAGACTGGAAGCCGACCCCGACATGGGAAAAGGCTAAGCAGATTTAAATTCTTGATTAAAGGAATATTTTTTTGTAAAATTTTTACTATTACCGTAGCGACCATCAGGCATATTATGTGCACTTTTCACTCAGTTAAAAATGTCTCTTCTGCAACTATTTACTTAGTCAAAATCGTCAGTCAATAACAATGACGTCAAAACAAACTGACAGTTAAAAACAAAATGGCGCCGATTCACATTATCTGCACAAAACAGACGTCGATTTTAATTGGCTGACAAGTTATTGAATGACAAAATCGTTACTGACTGACAGATTACCGTCATGTTTATGACTTCGTCATTACCGAGTGCATTTGAGTGTTCTTTCTGACAGTTTCATTAAATGTCAGTTTGGAACTGTTGTCTTATTTGTTATGTAGCTGCGGACCGTGACGGCCTGGGTTCAAGTCCCAGGATACCATTATGGTCAAGTTGTCAGTGGAGAGACTTAGAAAATGCTGGTTCAAATTATAATAATCAAATTTATCTTTTGAAGTACTACAGTGATACAGTAACTGTACACGGCATGAAACTGTCAAAGAGAAAAGAGAAATAAATCGAAAAAAATATACTACACCGGGCTAAATTAAAAAATAATAAATAATTGTGCAAAGGAAAACGCCGAAGGAAAGGGTATTTAAAGAAAAATACATTTTTTACCATCAGACCGTTGGAACGCAAACAAAACGCGCGCCAACTCACCAAAACGTTGTAATTTTGAGATCATTAAACTTTTTCATTCTTAAATATAGTTTGACCGAGACCGCTGTTCCACGCCGGTATTTGCGCGGCGAGACAGGGTGGTAGTGCAGGCCGCCCATTCGTCAAAGCTCCCCGCCTCACCGCGCATTCCTAAGGCGGTACAGCGGTCTCGGTCAAACTATAGTAACATAATTATCGAATTTGATTTAAATATTCACTAGTCCTAAAATGCTAAAGGCATATTAAAATTTTGTATAAAATTTTCGTCAAGATTATCCATTAGTTTCGGAACTCAATACCAGCTTGGCATCGACAAAATCCGATACCCAAAAAACTTGGTATCCAAAACACCGATACCAAAAGAAAAATGATACCGAAAATTCCCAACACTAAAAACGGTACACAAATTCCGAAACCAAGAAACATCGCGCGATGATACCAAAATTCGGTATCAAAAAATTACCGATACCAAATGAATCGGTACCAAAATTTTCGGATACACTCTAGAAAAATAATGAAAAAAGTGTGATTTTCCGGCAAGTCGGCGGCGCGTTAGTAATTTTGAAATGAAAACCGTTCACTGCATAAAATAGTCTGGGTGTTCCGGGTCCTTTTCGAATCTCTTCGCCTCTTCTTGCATGCTTTCCTTTATTTTTAATATCGCTGCCGATTCCGTTTGGTCGTTTTGGTCGCCGCCTGGGCCACCGAAACCTGGTTTTTAAAAATAAACTATTTATGATTGTCGATTGTTAATACTGTACATATTTGTGCAATGGTAAACCGTATTATAGGTCTACAAGCTGTATTTACAAGAGAATGCCATTAAATGAGCAATATTTGTAAATATATATATTTGTAATCCCGTTCTCGAAAACGGCTCTAACGATTTCGATGAAAGTTGCAATATAGGGGTTTACGGGGGCGAAAAATCGATCTAGCTAGGTCTCATATCTGGGAAAATTCGTTTTCGCAGAGCTCGGTCGGTCAGGTACTAATTTATAACGTGACAATATTATTGTGGACGTCTACGTTCACGTCACGGCATCACTATAACACAGGGAAGTAAAATGTATGGAAATATATGAAGACGCTTTTAAATTTCCGTCCACGATAAATACGTTATAACGTGCACGGATTTCCAAACGTTTTATGGACGTGGACATCGATGAAAATATGGTCACGTTAAAAATAAAAAAGCATAGGTGATTGCGTAAAGACGCGGGTTCTCGGTAAAGACAAGTCGCTACTGATCGGTGTAGGTAAGATAACTCCAACTCGAAGGCACCAGGGTGCGGGAAAGTCCGAAAGGGATACCGTGGCCCCTGGCAACGTACAGGCAACGGAAGAAACACGGGTGGGTTTTAGTCAGTAAGAGTCTGACACGCCCTCCCGCTCCATCCAGAGCGGGAGAAGTTATTTGATAATTTCCCACCCAAAAAAATAAAAAAAGCCACCAGGGCAGTCCGCGAAATTCAAATTTTCTTACGTTTTTTGTAATTTGTAGGTCAGTGTTAGCTTGTATGTTGATCAAAACATGAATCGCGAACGTAACAAAAATGTATTCACAGAGTTGATAATCATTAAAATCATCGATAAGACTTTCTAAGTTCACACTAGGTTTAGAATTTTAGGGTATTGAATGACTATTTCATGAAATAATTACATTTCAGGCAAATTTTAAATAAGAGAGTTGTACTGATAATTCTAATGATCTTAATTATATAAAAACACATTTTTACTGTCGCGAATCATATTTTGATCAATATACAACCTGATAATTACCTGCAAATTGCAAAACACATAAGTAAATTTGGACTTCGCAGGCTATCTTAGCGTAACCCTGTTTTTTTTTTGGTGGGAATTATCAAGTAACTTCTCCCGCTCTGGGCGGAGCGGGAGGGAGGGCGTGTCAGACTCTTACTGACTAAAACCCACCCGTGTTCCTTCAGTTGCCTGTACTTGCCAGGGGCCACGGTATCCTTTTAGGACTTTGCCGCGACCCCGGCAGTAGCGTTTCCCCCTAACTTATTATTATTAACTTATGCGCTCACGCAAAGACAAAGGTAAAACAATGTAGCCGTTTCTTTCCGTAGATCGATCTGTAGCAATCTATCTGTACAGACGCCAGCACATCAACCTACTACAATCTGTCAAATTTCTTTAATAGATTTTCAACTTTATCACTTAAGCATAAGTTTCAAAGTTGATTGGAGAACATTGACAGTTTCGGGTAGGTTGATGTGCTGGCGTCTTCAAGTACCCATTGTCAAAAATATTTACATATTTTAAGAATTTAATCTGTGACCAAATCTCAGAGGAATGGGTGTGTTGATTATCACAACAGCTTACACGAAATTTACTGATCATAGACAACATAAGGCTTTCAGAACGGCTTAAACGAACGTTGTAAAAGCGAGTGCCAGGTAAGAATAAGCATAATCAGCCAATAATATTCCCTCTTCTTGGACACAGGCCTCCTCTATCCGAGAGGGAATGGGCTGTAATGTACTATCAAAGAATTTCATATATAAGCACCGTAAAGACTATTTCTGCTTGCAGTGCTCGGCCGCTATAGAAATCTCATCAACCAATAGTATCGCAGCATCAGATTTTTTATGTGTCCCTTGTTTTAATAAATGAAAAAAGAGACATTAAAATTAAAAACTTTCTCATCTTTGTTTCTTTTGTTCTGTTCCCAGTGGTCGGAAAAAAGGGTCAGACATTTGCGATCATTGTAATAGAGCCTACAAAACACACGAACAACAAAAAAAATATCAAAATATACCAGTATTATATAAACATTGACATTGTTGAATATAACATACAAAATGTCATGATTACTTTGTAAAGTATTATATTATTTTAATTTTGTGAATGTGAGGACTATGTGGATATTTTTATCCTTTATTCTCTTTCTCATTTCGTTGATGATGGTCTGGCAGTTTGAGTAGTATATGGGGCCTACCCAAATGTCCTTGCTTTGGTATTGTTCGTCGAATTGAGCTCCTTAAGTTCTGAGTTGAGCTCCACGATTACTGACAAATGCTTGCACTGACAGAACAGGTCCACTCAAATCTGTGTGGTTCTTTGCTCAAAAGACCATTTCAGACACTAATCTACATGGTCCTCATATGGCCTGACCAAGATTATTTCATTATTATGACTTTAAAAGAGACTGTGACCTCTGAGTTTGTTTCAGCCTTTCTTCTCAGAGTAGTCAGATAGGAAACGCCGAACTCATCTAGCAATTTTTTTATTTTTTTTAAGTCTTGTAAAATTTGTTCCAATATCCTATTTACAGAATAAACAATTTCATTTCAAAAACAAAAACGACAAAATATTACTATGTATTTTTTTGTTTCATTGGTCGACGCAAATAGGGGCGTTAAATAGATGTGGTCATCGTGTTCCCGGGATTTTGTTTTCAAACTGCTTAGATGTGGAGTTCTTTGATAGTACCACGCGGAACATTACAGGCCAGGGCGGGTTGGTAAATGTCACTTCACGTCTAAATTTTCTTGATTCTAGGACAAGCCGGTTAAATGGTTAAGTGTCAGGTAAACGGATTAAAAATAAATACATCTGTAATCATAATCACATACACCAACCCGCACTGGGCCCGCGTGGTAGATTACAGCCCACTCCCTCTCAGAGACGAGGCCTGTGGCCCAGTAGTGGGGACATTATAGGCTGATTATGCTTATCTTTATGTAATCACATCATGCTGAGCCTATTGGAAATAGGGAGTTATGGGATGTAAAAAAACACCCTGTATATATTGTTATACAGGGTGTTTTTTTACATCCGATAACTCTAGGGCATGAGTGAGATATCAAAGAATCAACAGGCATTTTTTTTTTTTTCATTTTGAATATTTTGACAAAGTCACGATTATTTATGCAAAAAAAACCCTTAGGTGAAATATAAAAACATTTAATTCAGACTATTTTTGTTCATAAAAAGAAAATATGACAACGTCGCATTTTCTTAGCTTTAACTAATAATGATTGGTTTGAATGAAAATAATTTACTCGTACTTATCAATAAAACTTAGATACCTACACACATCGAGAGTCTAGTGGTAAGTTATCTTAAAAAAAAAAAAAATATGCCAGTTGATTCTTTGACATGGTCTCATTAATATCCTAGAGTTATGGGATATAAAAAAACACCTTGTATAAGCTGGAGGACTAATTAAAAGAAACCTATTCTCTTGTACAGACGCCAGCACATCAACCTACTGCAATCTGTCAAATATCTTTAACAGAATTTCAACTTTATCTCTAAACTTTAAGGTTCAAAGTTGATTGGGAAAATTTGACAGTTTCGGGTAGGTTGATGTGCGTCTGTACCCCTGTTTGAAAGATAATCACGTAGTTAGCTTTAGTAAAGCTCGAAACTATAAGGCCGAGATTAATTAACGTTACTTAGCACGTATATGTGGATGGGTGACCATCTTTACATACCGAGACTCCTCCGTGCCTCGGAAAGCACGTTAAGCCGTAGGTCCCGACTGTCAATCGTGGATCTTTGACAGTCGTTATGAGTCGACAGAAGCCCGGTCTTACCAAAGGGTATCGTGTTACCTAGTAACTGGGTTATGGAGGTAAGATAGGCAGTCGCTCCATGTGAAACACTGGTATTCAGCTGCATCCGGTTAGACTGGAAGCCGACCCCGACATAGTTGGAAAAAAGTTAGGCAGATTGATTGACTTTATTTTGGCTAAGCATTAGTCCTGTCACTGTCGCACAACTGTAAAAATACAAGTGCAAAATAGAGACAGGAACATATCTAAGCCAAAGCATGTGCTAAGTAACGTATATAAATCTCAGCCTAAAGCCGCGTTCTATTTAAAAGCGATCGTCGCGCAAACACGCGATCGGTCGCGTGTATGTAACTTTTTTTTCGGAAAACCGGACAGCGCCCTCTGCCGGCGTGATCACGCGTTCAGGTTCGCCGAACAAAAAGTTCGAACGATCCTGGGGTAAATAGGACGCGGGGTCCTAGTGGTCCTAGTTCAGGGTGTACCAGAAGGTGTGGTCAAAGATAAGGGTTTGATCCAGACCATTAAACTGAACAACTTTCTCCATGGGACCCAACATCGTAATCGCAAATAATTTTCATAGAAAACTTCAATACGTACTCGACGCAAATGTATGGAATGGCTGATAGTTATGGCTGGTTTACACAGTGCGAGCTGCTGACTAGACAGTAGACAACTGCTCGCACTTTGAACTCGCATGTCAATAGCTCGGCTTGCCTTCTGTTTTCACTATGCGAGTAGCTGTCTAGTCTCTTGCGAGTTTTGTGCTGCACGCGTAACATGACCGTCGTAGAAACGGGTTTTGTCGACGCAAGAATAGACAAAATATCAGATTGCGATTGTTTATCCGCCATTTTGTCTATTCTGTCGTCGACAAAACCCGTTTCTACGGTGTTCATGCTACGCGTGCTGGAGTAGTACTGGGATCGAGTAATGTCGAGTCAACGTGATTTAATTTTTTTTTTAACTGTGATAATGTCTATGACCACAATACTATAAGCTAATAAGCATCACCTTTGTACTTATTTTTCTGTTCTTTTCTTCTTGTCTGTTTATATAAATGTGTGTACATAAATGGTTAAATAAATAAATAAAATACTAAGCTTTGAGAGACTGGATGACAAGATCTTCCGGTGCAACATAACCATTTTTAAGAAAGGAAAGGCAAGCAGGCGAGTGAAATAAAAAAATGTTGAAGATACTCGACTGCGAGCTACTGTCCAACTCGCAAGTGCGAGTAACTCGTATGAAACGTCCACACAGTGCGAGTTGCTGCACTGCAGCTACTCGGCAGGCCGACTCGCACGCTAGCTCGCACTGTGTAAACTAGCCATTATTTGCGATTACGATGTTGGTCCCATGGATTTCAGTTTGATGGTAATTTAACCACACCTTTCTGGTACACCCTATATACTGTCTTGCTAGATTCGTGCTACAGCTACAAAAAGGTGCGAAAATCAAAATTATCTAATACTTACTTAAGTTGTAGTCTCCCATGCCTGATCCTGAGTCTTCCCGGGGAGTGCCGGGCCCTCCCCCTCCCACGCCCCCCGGCGAAGACTTCATGCCGTCGACTCCTCCCAGCCCTGAGACAAGAGACCTGGAGGTTACCTTTATCATCACATCTGGGTACTGATTAACACGGCTTCGGGTTAACTCTCAATAGCTATTGGTTCGAACAATTCTGAAGGCGTCGAAACCGCAGCGACAAAGCTGCCAAATCGCTATGACAGACCGCAGCGACACGACTGGTCTCTATGTTACGCTATGAAAACGCTTCTAATAAAACGCAGTCAAGGGTCCGCGCACTCCGTAGGC
Source organism: Xanthia icteritia (assembly GCA_949128155.2). Classification (NCBI taxonomy): domain Eukaryota; kingdom Metazoa; phylum Arthropoda; class Insecta; order Lepidoptera; family Noctuidae; genus Xanthia; species Xanthia icteritia. The sequence continues at coordinate 2,551,308 of OY855862.1, read as the reverse complement.
GCGAGCTTGTGGACAGTGAGCAATGGGTAGCTCGCCGTCCGATAAGGACCCAGGCCCGGGTCGACGGCGCGTTGTGTTTCACGCGCGCCTCAAAGAGATGTCAGCAGAAATGAATGGGTCTGATAGGACCGATGCCTCCCGGGGCTGCGAGAAAGTCCGAATACCGTGGCCCCTGGCAACGTACAGACAACTGAAGGAACATGGGTGGGTTTTAGCCGGTAAGAGTCTGACACGCCCTCCCGCTCCGCCCAGAGCGGGAGAAGTTATTTGATAATTTCCGACCAACACAAAAAAAAAAGGGGCCGCGCACTGGCGGTGAAAGAACTGCACGTTTTTCTTACCCAAACAGTTGGCCGTCAAGGGATGCATTAGGTGCAGCGGCCTTAAGGCCTTTTAAGGTTTACTTTATCGTAAGATATAAAAGATATAAGGCGTATCCAAAAAACAAAAGTATCTACTGCTTGGTCAGTGTGTCAGTGCGTTTTTACACTGCAGTACGCGGTACTTCATATATATTTTCGCAATACAAAATACTTGCGGTGGACACACCGCAAATTTGAAGCGGGAGGCCCACTGTAAATAAACCGCATGCGTTTTTTTCATCGTAATGCGCGCACTTCACAGATTTTGCGGTTAAAAAACGCACGGCAGTGCGCGCTAGGCGTAATATAGAAACCAGTCATATGCTGTATGCGGTTGCGGTCGCTTTCGGAATTGTACCTTTTGCAGACTTGAGTGTTCAGAGACGCAACGGCTCAAGATACCTAACCAATAGATTAAGGCCGCGATCTATAAACGTTGCTTAGCTCGTGGTTTGACTTAGACATGTTCCCGTCTCTATCTTGCACTTGTATTTTGCCAGTTGTGGGATAGTGACAGGAATAACGCTTAACCAAAGAACGTTCTAAGTAACGTTTATAGATCTTGGCCTAAAAATACTGCGGAATATTCTAATTTCGATTAAGCTATAACGAAATTACACTCTTTTTATTAGACGTATGTCCATTAGGTTAGAAGCCTATCATGGTCCTTTCCACAATGCAAGTATCTTGCACGCAGGCACAGAATAGTACAGAAGGCGCACTCCCCATTTTAGGTATGAAGCTACAAGTACGCGGCGGGTTCGACTTGTCGGGCCAATTCAGCGAGCGTAACGTAGTCAAAAGATATAACAGTTACGCGATAGGAAGCGAGGCAACTTCTAGGTGAATATAACTGTAGGTAATTAGCGCTGTGCGAATTGCACTTTATTGTGTCGTAGCATGATTTTGCGAAGTGAACCATTTGTACTAATCTATGACGCAGGTATAACGTCACTCCATCATGAAAGATGCAATACAAAAAAAGGGCAAAATTTCTAAAAGATTTTTATTATTCTGTTGTTGAATAATTATTGTTATGCTTGACGTGCAAATTACTTGCGAAATGAAGACCCGGGTAAAGCGAATACGACAAGTGTTTCGTCTTTAAATGACACTTTCACGTCTTAACATGCACAGATAGCTGTAATGCACCTACGATTTTGTCAGGAAAATATTTTTAATATCTCTAGGTTCTAACTTGCTTCATTCTCATAACGCTCTAACAAAATCAAATATTAATAAAAAATCAGCACGCGTAGCATGACAACCATAGAAACGGGTTTTCTACGGGTTTTGTCGACGGAAGAATAGACAAAATGACAGATTGTGATTGTTTATCTGTCATTTTGTCTATTCTTCCGTCGACAAAACCCGTTTCTATTATGGTCATGCTAAGCGTGCTGAGGGACTGTCTGTTTCATACAGGTGGCGAAATGAGCCTTTGAAGAGTAATTGTTTAAGGAGATCTATTATTTACATCTTCTCCTGAGTAGTTCAAATATGAGTGCGAGTATACATTTTTTTACCTTAATGTCAGTTTTTAAACACGAATTTGGGTTTCGGAGTAATGAAAAAGCAGTTACAGTACTGCCAAATGTTCTGGCTTCCAATATAAAGTTATATAAACCTAGTTTAGAAGTCAAGTTTTTTTCACTCTGGTCCACTTTAAGCCATATTTTATATCAAAAGTAAACGCTTTTATTTATGGACAAATAAAGGTTTTTTATTTTTTTGTGAACATCAACAAAATACTTTTCTTTTTCGTTTAATAACGTACAACCTTAAAGATTTGCATATAATATTAAACTAAAAGCAATCCAAAGTACAGGTTGACATAAGAGTCTGACGTGTTGACATTTGGAACTAAATATTTTACTAAATGCAGACCTATGATGATGGCACTACTTTTCCGACAAGTACTAGTAGGTTTTAATTTGAGTCACCCACAAGTAGCGTGTTTTTTTGTAATTTATTTCCCATTTGAAGTGACCTAAGTGCGGTAGTGGCGTCCTCATTTTTTCCACACTCTTTTTAACTAACCTGCACGCTTAGCATGACCACAATAGAAACGGGTTTCGTCGACGGAAGAATAGACAAATTGACAGATAATAATAACGATTTGTCATTTTGTCTATTCTTCCGTCGACAAAACCCATTTCTAGGGATGTTATGCTACGCGTACAGTACTTTGTACCTAATCAAGGACAAAAAGCACGTGTTATTTTATTACTTCAACCAGCTTTTTCAGTGTTTAGTCCATTAATGGTAAAAATCATGAATTTAAAATTATAATTTAGTGTTAATTTATGAAATTTAATACATTAGGTATTAATTTTTTTTTTAATACTATTTAAACATTATAACTCAAATGCAACAGATTCGCAATAGTAATCTCGGATAAAACATATTTACATTAATACCCACAAAAACATCGACTGATAAATGGAGATCTTTTTTTGTCCTTATCTGTCTTTGGTGATGTCTTTTTTTTGTCATATTTTGACAGTTATTAGCAAAAATGCAATGAGCCGGCAACGAATATCACAAATTCATTTTAATTTAGTTCTGGCAATATTTACTCGCACTGACATTTAATGGCAAAACAGACAAAGATGGTCACCAAAACCAAAACTGGTATTTTTTGTATCGATAGTCCGATACCAATACGTTCGACAAGAAAAATAAATCAGGGCTCTGACACGCCGCTTTCAAAGCGCGTTATAAAACATAATAAAAGCAAATTATTTTTAGCATCTTCGACCAATAAAGCGACACGAAACGGCGCCGCACACCCACCGCAACCAAACTCATTTTCCAAAGACTTTTTTGTTACTTCTTTGTTTTTTTTTTCACGCTAGTGTCAGAGCCCTTATGGCTTCTGTACACATCGGGCAACGTTGGTGCATATGCTGCTACAAAGATCTTTTAGCTTTCAAATGACTTTGACAAGCGGACGTCGTTGTTATTGGTAAACATTTGTGAAATTGTCACAGAAATTGTTTTGACAAAACAAGATGGCGGCATTAGTTCCGATTTTGGCCACGTGCCAATAGATCCCTGTGCTATATGCACATTTTATCATTCACTTTGACAGGACACTTGTGTCAACACTGTCTGTATTTTCAGTACATGTAACACTTTTACACAGACAGCCGAATTTGGAATGGGTAAAATTGAGTCCAACATGGACCATCGTGTACAGGAGCCATCAAATCGACACAGGCGATCGAGGATCTATTTTATGTGTTACATAAAACAGTCCTTCTGAGTCCAGAGGCCCACCTTCAATGGCGGGCGGCTGCGGGAGGTGCTGGGGCGCCGGTCCGTGCTCGCCGGGGAGAGGGAACTCCGCCCCCAGTGCTCCAGCGCCCACCGGCTTCATCAAAGTGTACAAGTTGTCTCCCCCTGCCGCGCATACATTATGCGTGACTTTTTATCGATACCGGTTTTTTTCTGGTATCGGTTTTTTTTTTCGTGTCATAGACAAAATCATTTTTTTTATTTTTGTTTATTTGGGTTTGTGTGTGATTTTTGGTGTTGTTTTATTGAAAGAAAGATGGCAAGCGAAAATAATAAAAAATGCGATGGTAAATTTTATTTACATTTTTATTATGCAAAAAAATTAAAATAACAAACTAAATAAACAATTTTGTCTATGAGAAGGTAACTAAAAACTACGGTACACATTATTTTATTAATTTGAAACTGTAATTAGAAGTCAGAAAAATAATAATGAATTAGTTTATTTTATCAACTTTATTTAAAAAAAAAAGTAATGACTTTTAATAATAGTTTCTACTTCTCAATTAGAAAATATCTTTATTTCTATTCTTATTTTCCATTTGAGAAACATCTTAAACTAAAGAAGAATCTATACAGACACAACAGAATAAAAAACAGGTGTTTTTTTTACAAAAAATAAATAAAAAGCCTTGTACAGAGGTGAACCAAGCGTGAATGAACCAAGGTTATGCGAGAATGAAGCAAGCGAAACGGAAAGAAAGATAAAAGATACAGGTTTTTATTAAAAAAAAGATAATTGTGAGTAAGATGGATCTTTTGGTCAGATTTTAGATCGCATCGGATGAAGATGAGCATACATTAACTTTTAATTATGCATAAACCATCTAATTTTATCTGCAGCAGAACTCGAAGTTTTAACGCTAAAACTGGATGAATACTAACTACCTTACATCATTTTCTATCTTTTTTCGATGACAATTCGAAAAGAAAAGAATTTGCAGAATCAACATACACGGCGTATTTTCATATTTTTTGAAAGATAAAAATCCAGACGAGTTTTTGTTATTATTAATGTAGTCTCATCTTCTAACAGTTAAATTAAAAACTAGTGCGACATTTAAATACCTTGAAACCTGCAAACTTCGTAAATTCTTGTTAATTAAAAATAAAATAAAACTTTACTGGTTAGGATGTGCGTGAGTTTCCATCGACTTTTACTGAAAAATAATGTTTTAGGCGGCAGATGGGATTGCTGGCGAAAACCGTTTGACATCTTTTTTTACGAAAAAAGATAAAAATGTCAATCAACTTTCTTGCGGGGACGGTTAACACATTAAGCGTCTTATGCGGGTATCAAGTTTTTTTTAACACTATAAATACGTTAAAAAAACTAACCAAAAATACATTTCATTTAAAATTCATTTTTCTCATATCTTTTGTATTTTTTAAGTATAAATCCTAAAAACTAATATTAATTTCATTGATACGAAAATAATAATATACGATAATAATAACTAATACATAAATCCCTTTGAAGTTGATATATATTTGGAATCTTATCCATCACCCTTAAAATAAAATAATCTCATTGATTTTATACTAAGGCCTACTTGCATTAGAAATCACTAAATAAATTTAGCGTTAAACTAATTTACAATATCATTCGGTTGGAACAGAACGATATTTTAAACAAAAATATACCAGTATTTTTCATGGAGCGACTGCCTATCTGAAGTCCACAACCCAGTAACTGGGTAATACGATACCCCTTGGTAGGACTGGTTGTCAGACTGTCCGGCTTTTGACGACCCGACTAAGATAAACGAATGACAGCCGGGACCAACGGTTTAACGTGCTTTTACGAGTCACGGAAGAAGTCTCGGTATGTAAAGATGGTCACCCATCCACGGACCAACCCCGGCAAGCGTAGCTTAACCTGATGGATCGACCCGTGCGGTTGTTATTACTTAGTGACGAGCTTACGTTTAGCACTAAACGCATTTAGTAATTTGTGGTACAAGAGGGGCTTAGTAAAACTTCTATAAATCTAATATTAAATGAATGGGGGCTATCGTTTTTGTGCTCACCAGTTGGCGCCACTGACGAGGAAGGTCCTGTCAGTATTTTTATTTGATATGTTTAAGTACCCATTACTTTATATAAGGTCCCATTAAAATAGATGGACAAACTTTTAGAAATCATTCAGACCACCAAAATAAGGAAAAAAATATTTTTTTACCATCGGTAAAAAAATAATAAGAAAAACGCATTAGATACTTACAAAAAAAAAATCAGCTAACGAAAATACACTAAAAATGTTAGTTACCCAATACCATTTATTATTTTAGGCCAATATAAAATTACTTTAATCAGTGTTTTTTTTTTGTTTGGGTATCTTTGGTTTAACGTACTGAACGCTGTGTTAAAATTTGTCCATCTATTTTAATGGGACCTTGTATAATGTTTATTTTATTACATTTTAAAACATCAAATGAATATTTACATTATAATGTTCCTAGAATTGGCAAGCATGAAGCAGACAAATAATATTCTTCCTCCAAGTGCTACCAAATTAGATCCTGAGTTGTTACTTAAAATCATAAGCCATAATTAATCAGGAATGGCATCATCTTTACAAAATAATCAATAATAAGTAAAAATTCCCGATAGAAAATCCCGTAAACAACGAACGTTCAGTGACATTTGACATTTCTAGAGACCTCACTCTACACTAGCGCCTCTAGCGGCGAATTCAAGCGCGATAGTCCTCATTGGTTTGAAATAATAATTTAAAAAAACTCTCCATGTAGTTGGTACATTCAGAATAGTTTCCATCACCCTTAAGATATAATACCTAATATCATTGATTTTATAGTAAAAAATCATAATTTTAACTACCTACAAAAAAAACTTGAAACCGCTCAACCCTTAGCCCGCCACCTTCGCCCAGTCATGAAACTCACCGGAATTTGACGAATCTTGCGGGCTGGGCATGATCGGCGTCGGCGGCCCTGGGGGCCCGTTGCTGCCAGGCGGAGCCCCGTACGCGCCGGGCGAGCCCCCGGAGTAGTTCAGCGGGGCCGCCCCGCCGCCCCCGCCGCCGCCGCTGCCACCGGCCCAAGCGCCTCTCGGGCCCATACCCATTGGTGGCATACCTGGGTGAGAAGGATCTTTCAAACTACTGGTTGGTATGAAGTTGTTTCAGAATATCTGAGCTGCAGTGTGGCAGTGTAGCAGTATGATGTACTTCACATATAAGTATATAATTAATGTACACAAAATATTTTAAAAGAGTAACGGTGGAGTTTCTTGCCCATTCTTCTCCATACGAAAACTACCTTTTGGAAGGGGCGACTAGAATCAATTCTGTTTTTTGTACATTTTGACGTTCAAAAGTGCCTTTTATGTGCCTAATAAATACATTATTTGACTTTGACTTTGATGCTCGGTTTAAAATTAGTTCTTGTTGTATTTTTAAGTCACATCTTTTAATGGCTATCATAACTAACATATCATAACTCTCCGATTATTCAAAGTTTTGTGAGAAGGATAATCACCGAGCATTAATTTGGGGATGTCCTTTTCACAATACTTACTATTTATTTTGTTTTATTTTGTATTTTAACTACTACACACACTAGTCATAAGTTATAGAATTGTTTACTAACTCGATGGATCATTGTTATCTAAGAAATAAATAAATAATAATAATAATAATAGCTTAAGACTAGTATAGCTTGAGATTGCCTTCCTTAAAGTGGCAATATTGGAAGTGATTTGTAAGTCCCTCATGCCGAAGAGACAGAGTGGCTAACAAGCAAGCGGCTCAGTGGCCACCACTGCCTGTGGATATCTGCATACCAGAGACATCTCAGGAGTTTTCAATCCCCATCTCATAGAGGACTCTCCTCGAAGACAGATCCTATCATTCTTACTTACCTCAAACACAGACGATTACAGATGGTTCACTCCACACTTTAGGTATGAAGCTACAAGTAGGTCCCATTGAAGAACTTCATATCTATACATCGTAAGGACTATTTCTGCTTGCATATATAAGAGTAACGCGATAGAAAGAGAGGCAACTTCTAGGTAAATATAACTGTGGGTAATTAGCGCTGTGCGGCCTAAATTCCACTTTATTGTGTCGAGCCAAGAGTCGTTTTTCTATTTACATGATTTTGCAGTGTCCCATCTGTATTAAGCTTTCCAAAGAAAAGTCAGCGCTTCGGGAAACATCGTCTATCTTCGGAAATACGAACGCGCGATGGTGAGATATAATACAGAGCTGTTACAACCATGGAAGTATTTGGCTATTTTGTATTACCATATTAACAAAATTGACAAATGACGATTTAAGACCGGAAATAAATAAATGGTTTTATTACCACATTGGTTTAAATTGGTTTTTATTTTTATTATTTTATTTTGCTTTTATATAGAATATTTTCTTTTAGTTTTTGTGAATGTGAGAACGTTGCAGGCTTAACAGACTAGATCTGTCGACTCTTTTCTATCTTGCTAAGTACCTGGTACTTGTTGATAGGCCTACACTGTCCTCTCATACCTATTAACACTGTAATTTGAAAACATTGTAAATACCATTTAGTTTTAAAAGAGTAACCGTGGAGTTTCTTGCTGGCTCGTCTCCAAAGGAAACAACCAATTGGAACCGTGCACCCAGCTTCTGACGTTTCATAAGTGCCCATGTAGGTTTATGTGAAATAAAATATTTTGAATTTGAATTATTCTCAACTCAAGGTTTTAATAAAAATTAACAGAGTTTCAGCATCCAGCAGGTTCAGCAAGTATCATGAAGAAGTAAGAAGATATTCACTATATTAGTAGCAAATTTAAACAGTATCTTCAATTAGCTTACTTACTGACAGTTTATATGAGTTTATATAATTGTTTATAATTTTACTTTATTTATTGTTGACATAATCTACTCATTACAATGTTTTTTTTTTATGAGTTGTTTTGCAATATGTGGTTAGCTAGCGACCTCGATATTTTTTGAATTTACGTCAATGGTCCTAGTTTATCAATTATAACTTCTAGTTACAGCTATATGTAAGCGGGCACGCCCTTTATGTCTGGAGGCTTTTATTTAGATATTGTTTTCTTTAAGTTATTCTTATTTCTGCGTGAGTATAGTTCTCGATGTTTTTGGTTGGTATATTGGCGTGTGCTAGCTGTCATATGGCTATTAATTTTATAATTTAAATTATGTTTTGTGTTGCGTAATGTAAATATCATTTTGCATACTATTATATAGAATCATTTTTTTCTAACTGAACAGACAGCTGTGCTGCTGGGGAGTTTGTTGCGCCACTTCTTCTTCCCAGCTAAAGCACTAGGAAGTGGTGAAGGGTGGGCGTTTTGGGGGACTGTCTTATGTAATTTTGACGTTCGGAAAGTGCTGATTCTCAGCCTAGTTTGAATAAATGACTTTTGAATTTTTGAAATTTAGTTATCACAAATTACTAAGACTGATTTTTGGTGCAAGTGGGCCGTAATCTCCTTAATCGCATGCCGTTTGCCTAATCCAAATGCTATGTCACATACCTGGTCCCTGTGGCGGAGGGCCGCGCATGCCGGCAGCGTAGGCCCCGGGGCTCATGGGGCCCATGCCGGGCCGCGGCGGCGTCATGCGCGGCCCGCCCAGCACCCCGCCGCCGCCGCGCTCCAGAGAGTTGCCCATCATTCCCTGACCTGTGGAGAGTAGGTTATAGAATGCAGACGAACTTTACAGGAATAGCTAACATAGAGAGAAAGTGCTAAAAAAATAATACTAAAATGTTTATTTATGTCCTTTGTTTCCAAACTTCCAATGAGGTTGTCTTATTTTTAGGCAAGTACTGTTGAGTGACCAATATGACTATACAACTTGTTCCTTTGATGTCCCATAACTCTAAGGTTAAGAGGGAACAGGGCCTGCGAGGAATTTCAAAAATAAGTATTTGAAGAAACTATTGCCGTCGTCTTACCTCAAATCTGAGTGCGATACCAGCTGCAGCTCAGATCGATTATATCACAAAAAAAATTGACGAGATCGACGTTTCGTATTCCCCTTTTTTCTCCTCGAAAACTGAGCCGATTCAATTATTTTTTTCATTAAATTTTAAGAAAGAATATGTCTAGTTCCTATCATTTTCTTTTATGTTAAAAACTTTTGGAATTTGTCTGGTAGTCCTCTAATCACTGCGGTAAAAATAGGGCATTTTTGTAATTTTTGGAGGGTCAAATTTTCTTTACCGATAAGATCTTGAAAAAAAAGGAAATAACAGGGACGTGTCTACAGCAGACCGTGACTTATGATTTTTTTATTGCTCTAGAGGCAATAATCAGGAAAAAAATAGGGGAATACATTTGTATGGAGAATCGCAGGCCTTGTTCCCTCTTAAGCTAAGTACAAATAATACATAAAGTCCTAGAACACGTGTTCCAAAAATACATAGTTTCGAAGATAACTTAACACTAGACTATCGACGTGTGTATCTAAGTTTCATTGATAAGTACGAGTAAATCAATTTTCATTCAAACCAATCATTCATATTTAAAGCTAAGAAAATGCAGATTTTTTTATGGACAAAAATAGTCGTACATTTCACGTAAGGGTGTTTTAGATAAATAATCGTGACTTTGTCGAATTATTCCGAATGAAAACGAAACAAAAAAGTAAAATAATTCATATGCCAGTTAATTCTTTGACATGGTCTCATGAGTTATGGGATATCAAGGGAACACGTTGTAGAAGAATCACCAGACATCGATTTTTCTCGCGACCCACGATCTATACTAAAACAGCACATGCCTTGGTTTGCAGTTAAGCCAGTCTCCAAATAAGTAGCAAGATTACTAGAGCACATCGCATACTTGAAACAGGCGCACAGATTGCATCTGCGGCGCTTGAGTCGCCGACGGAACGAAATGTTGCCATTTTAAATATCATATCATTTAGGAAGTATTGTATTTATTTTTATTTTTGATTTTGTTATTTCACTATATGCTGCACCGGTTGACGTCATCACGTCAACGCCGGCTGTCGCTGAAAACCAGCGCTGGGGCTCTGTCTCGCATAGGGTCGCGGCATTATGGTGAGCGATGGCCGTTTTGCGTGGATGTGACGCATATTTTCCCCCAATTTGTTATTCTCGTTTTTTTTTTTCTCTATGCGTCATATTTACCGCAAATAAACGTATTTTCTTTTTCGTCACTTTAGGTTCACGTGTGCTGCTGGGGAGTTTGTTGCGCCACTTCTTCTTCCCAGCTAAAGCACTAGGAAGTGGTGAAGTGCGAGCGTTTTGGGTCTTATGTAATTTTGACGTTCGAATAAATCACATTTTTATTTCGATTCAGTACAAAACTATTTAGATGTTTTTTATTTGAGCTATGTATCAGCTCAATATTAAAATATTATCCACTGTGACGACTAATCTTTGGGTAGACGGCAACAAGCTGTGCCCATTTATTGGCCTACTAAATGTTGTGGTAACCTGATTTCCCAATAACCTTATCTATTATCCATAACTAATAATATATCCTTAGAAAAACAGTCCTACTGTTAATTTTTTTTTGCTGTTACTACTTTGATAGATAGATGAATGATTTTTTTAACATCACCGAAGCTGGGCAAAGTCTATTAAAAAAAAATGTTCTCTTACCTGGAGGCCCATTAAAATCGTTGCCCATTCCCATCCTGACGGCTCCACGCGGTCCTCCTCCAGAGTACCACGGTCCTATAAATGGTTGTCCTGTGCCCATTAGCTGTGGTTGTGGTCCGTGAGGCGATGGCTGCGATCCGGGGTGAGGCGCGGGGGGTGACGGTCGTAACGGAGAGTTGGGGAAGAATCCGGGTGGCATTCCACCGCCACCCATGCCTGGAAATGGTGAGAATTTGTTTAAAGGCACTGCAAAGAAACGGTGAAGGAAACTGGCATGTCCTAGAACAGTGGTCGGCGGTCCGCGAGCCAAATGTCGATGAGTGCGAGCGTAGATACGCGCGACGGTCGCCCTTTCGGTCATTACGCAAGATATCAAGTTTTATTCAAAATTCTAACTATATCACAAAGATTAATTTCCGAAGTATTTTCACCAAAAATTAACAGGACATCGTAAATTAATAATTTACTGTACCTTTCAAAGTTTCCAAGGTTAACTTGTTAATAAGTAAGATGCCTTCATCATATTATTATCAGCCGATATGATGATGATGAAGGCATCCCACTTCTCAGCAAGTTAATTTTAGGAAGCGTTGTGGAGTGAAAGAGAATGGGAGTTTTAAGGATTAAGAAGAGTGTATTGAGACAGTTTGGGCACACAGAAAGGATTGGCTCTCATAAGAAATCTTAGTTGTTATAGTATTGGCTCTATTGACTAATGAGTTTGCCGAATATTGTCAAAGAAGCAATTGTTTTAATCAACCTATAATTTCGCGATGATGACTGCTTAGTAATTTCCTATGTGGAAACAGAGAACCTCTTCATTATTAGAAATAGGGTAATGCTTTGTCAAATCATACATTTTATTTGATGAAATTGTTTCGGTAAGACGTATTTATACTACCAACACCCCAACATCTTTCACTACTCCAAGCTTGTACACAAAATCACGCGCACACACCTACACATCGTCATTACACTACGTAAGTTTTGTATGGTATCGTTTTTTTTTTTGTTTAAGATTTTGATGCATCTTTTTTGCATGTTTTTGGGCTAATAGTTAGTATTGTTTATTTTGAGGGGTCTGGTGCTGTATGCCGAGATACAGGACTCGTCCTAGTTCGGCTGCAGATGCTCCCATGTTTTATACTAACTATAAGTATTTTAATTCGTTGTATTATTGTTTGGTGAAATAAATAAATTATTATATTATTATAATTTTTCTCTTATGGTATTGTTAAGTGGCAGGAGAGCATATATTGCCCACTTGGGGCTGATTCCACCAATGAAACTGAACGCGATCAGCATTTCTCAAAACGCGTTCAAGAGCTGTCAGTGTCAAAATTGTTATGGAATATTGTACACTGACAGCTCTTGAACGCTTTTAGATGTGCTGAACGCGTTCAATTTCATTGGCGAAATCCGCACTTAATGGATTATGTGGAGCATTCATACATACACATAAATTATAAAACATTGTGGAACTCCTGATTTATAAGTCTTTCAATTTAAGGTATTTTTCTCAAGTAAACATAACATCACGCCTGTATTTCTGGAAGGGTTCGGCAGAGGTGTACCATCGAAGAAGTTCATATCTATACACCGTAAGGACTATTTCTGCTTGCAGCACTCGGCCGCTATAGAACCGGGGCGGTAACAGATGTGGTCATCGTGTTCACGGGATTTTGTTTTTAAACTGTTTAGATGTGAAGTTCTTCAATAGTACACCCACATTTCGCCAGCTATGTTTAAGTCCCATATAATAGGGGGCGAGCCTATTGTCATCAACTGGGCGCAAATCCAAAGTCAGGGCTGCTACTGAGAAATTGCTGATGGCAAAACCCAGTAACACTTCGTTCGACTTGAGAATCGAACCCCAGACCTCATGCGCAGCAGTAGTGCTTGTAACCACTAAACCAACAAGGCAGTCTCAAGTAAAGGTTTTTATTTAGTAGTTTATAAGACTTGTTTGCAGATTTCCTGATCAAATTCTTCACTTGCTTTTAGAAACTGGTGACTTTACCTTCAGCCAGTCTGTTAGTTTATGTTTTCAAAGCTAAATTAACTAGGTAAAAAGAAGTTAAGTACATAGAAAGAGATAAAGACAGTCATAATAATGATCTGCCCTTTTCCCAACTATGGTGGGTTTGGCTTCCAGTCTAACCGGAAGCAGCTGAATGCTAGGATTTGACACGGGCCGACTGCCTATCTGACCTCCACAACCAGATCAATAAATCTGCCTAGCTTTTCCCAACTATGTTGGGGTCGGCTTCCAGTCTAACAGGATGCAGCTGAATACCAGTATGTTACATGGAGCGACAGCCTATCTGACCTCCACAACCCAGTAGCTGGGTAAAACGGTACCCCTTGGTTGGTTGTCAGACTTTCAGGCTTCTGACGACCCGTTATGACTGTCACAACCAGATATCAAAGGGAAATGGGAAATTAGATAAGTTTTTTCTATGTCTCTTCTATACCATATATAATGAACTAGCATAAAACTTGCTTGGCTTGTTTAGCATGGTGGCTTGTTTAAATGTTATAATACTCCTATGACAGAATAATATTATTGGTTTGGGCATGACGTATTTGCAGGCAATTTGATCCATATGTGTAGTGGTTTATCATACTATTTTTCAAAATACAATAATATTGAGTCTTATTTTTCAATGTTTTGGCTTGAACTTAAATAATGTAATAACAGTTAAAATGTAAAAGTCCAGTTATTTTTTCTTTTTACCATAGAAACGATGAATTTAGAAAGTTAACTTTCTATTCTGTTCAAAGCATACAGTACAAATATTCAGGCATTTTTTTATACTTATCTCTTCCAAAATATTCAGTAGACTAGCATTTTTAGCTTAATTATGCAGTACTAGTAGATAATTCAATTACTAATGATATTAAGACTAAAATAATCATCAGGTCTTGTCGTCAAGTCATCGTTTTCATCAAAAACATGTCACAAATGCCACAAAACTGTGATATCTATGTTATCAGTGACTCGTATTTGTTTATACAGAACCTGAGACAAGGACAGGTGTACCATGTCATGCATGCCTAATTTGTGGGTTAGACATTTTCTTGCTAAAAAAACACATTAAAATTGCCTCAAAACATGAAAAAAACCTGAAAAATTATCTTAGAACTGTTACAGTTAGCTAAATATAGACTTAAGAATCAGGAAATCCATGTTTTATTAACGCCAGAGATAAGAGAAAAGTTGGCCTAAAAACACGTAGTAAAAAACAAATTTTACAGTTGTATGCGCGATTATTCGCGTATTTAGGACACGTACCGTCGTTAGGCGGCGCTGGGCCAGCGTTGTGGCCGATACCGTTGACTCCATAACCAGAATTGACGAAACCATAGTCGTGGAAAGCCTTCGCTTCAGAGGAGTGCTCACAAGTGTCTCGTCGCTCCGGCGCGGCACAGTACAGGTCCCAGAACACGCACCACCACGAGTGGAGGAACCCGGGCGGCTCACCCAGTGTTATATTCTTCTCCCATCGTATTTCAGACAGAAATGTTTGCGCCGCTTTGGTCGCACCGACATGAAGCAAGTATTCGTACACATAGAGCGCCAATTTCTCGCGAGCCTGAGCGTCCGAAGGCACCGTAGAGCCCTTGCCCTTGGCATACATATCGACTGGAAGCCGACTTTTATGATGATATTGTTTATTATTTACATTAACGCTTTATATCAATAAATTCAACTACACAAAATGTCATTGATCGATGGCGACATTTGGCGTCTGTGGCATAGAGAAATTGGTTTGTTCTCGGCGTGCAGGTAGCTGTCATAAAATAATTGTTAATAGGTTAGTACAGATTATATATTTTAGTCTATAGATAAGTCTAAGCTTTACTACGCATTAGCAAAGAATGAAATATTTATCAATTATTATGATAGGTTTAAGATGCAGTGGGAGCATAAAAAACAATTCTTGGCCCTGAGCCCCTGACCGTACAAGGTATTTCAAGTTTTAGTTCCAACAACATCGTTTTTTATTTAACCGCCAAAGTTCCGTAGGGCACCGCGTTATTTATCCAAATTGAAAGAGAGAAGTTCTCAATACGAACAATAGATACCTACATTCTTTTCCATTGTTAATACCGCCATGTAATATTATTATTAAACAGGTTGTCTTTTTATTTAGGAGGATTTTGAGTCTCAGTTATTATGATTTGAAATACACGGGTAGAATTGAACTCTGAAAAATCATGATTGTCAAAGTCAAAGTTTTTATATGTAAACATAGGTGTTTTAAATAAAGTAGGAAAAGAGATCGGTATGTTTTGCCGTTAACAGGGTACAACATTTATATAAAAATACGAAAATTAACAGTGAAAAATGCGTGGACAGGAGTTGAAGAACGATATTATGACCACCTTGTTAATTATTGTTTTGGAGTTTTTAAGGTAAACACTTGACAGTTTAAAAATGCTGACAGTAAAACACCCACGCTTGCTGCAATCGTGTGCTTGTGTATAATTGAGGAAGTTCTATGTGTGAAAAAAATGTTGAAAGTCTATGCTGTCACTAGTCGATTATTTACTGATACGATAAATTCTGAAATAAGCAACGTGCATGATGATCACCCTTTGTCTCGTAATAGAGAATTTTATTCGCACTCCAATTTATTCATCAGCCACAGTCCGACTTCCTCTACAGCTAAGCACAGCCTTGTCTCTTTGCTTGTGCCAATCTCCGATATGCCCTCTTTTTCCGAAGTTCATAACTTAGGCCCTTGGCACGAAAACTGCTATACGTCGGCAGAAGCTTGCATTCCTGAAACGCCTTTCTAGAAAACTTCATTCTTGATACTATCAAAACGTTCTCTTTTAAAGTCACAACTACGTGCTGTACCGATTTAACCCTTCAGTACATTTTCAGGCAAGGCCACGTATGCGATACGTTTTGCTCAAGTCTTCAGTTCTTCTCATCTTGTTCCATGCTTTCGAAGTTGCCTTTAGCGTCCCTTTTCCATTCTTGTCTCTTGATTTACTATAACATTTTGCTGAACACTTAACATCTATAGATTTTGTACATAAGAACCTTGATGACCATAGACACTAATTTAATTTCATAACTTATTTTTTCCGTGCAACGCTGTTGATTACCAGACGAAAACATACTGGAACTCTAGCAATGTCTCGGCTTGTCTATTCCTTCTTCCTTTTCGTGCGGCCGTGTCACCGCGTGGTTCACAGCCGCGTTTCAGTAAGAAACATACAAAATGGCAATCCGCCCTGTATACAGGCCGACAATCGTCAAAAAGAGGACGAAAAGATTTATCCGCCATCAATCGGATCGCTATGACAAACTCAAGCGAAACTGGCGTAAACCCAGAGGTAAGTACGCGTGTTCTATGACGGCATTGTTGCCTTTGTTAACCTTATTTCGGCTATTATTTTGTCAATAGTTTAATTTCTTGTGTGAATGTGCCTGAAAAGTCGCATTTTCAGGCTATTCCAGTGTATAAAATGTGCAACAGTAAAAATTACTAACTTTATCGATGAGGTTATGATTGGATCAAAGCGAGTAATTTTGACTAAAACCTTCTTCCTTGGTACAAGAATTTACGAAAAAGAAATAATACTAAGGAGGTTTAGGGTCATCTCTATGAATTAAATGATATAATCCTCATGAAAAGTTCAATATTGGCTGAATCTTTGTCAACATTGCCTTTTTGTAAACACACCTTGATTCTAACCTTATAATTTTCCGAAATGTTGTATATTTATACAGTAAATTAAGTATAAAACTAGAATCCCACTAAATAATGAACTTAAAGCAGACCACATTGCTTTATTTAGCTTGTAAACATTTCATTCCCTTCCATTATAATGTGGCTGGCAAACATCTTATCCATAACTTTTTTTTTATGAGATTAGGTGACACCATATGCAAGGGCACTCTGTGTTATACATTCTATATGATAATTACAATTTGTTACCTTGCTAGATTAACTTCTACCAAATCCTATTCCATGTAGCTTGCATGTGGCTACCTGGTCATAGTGGTAGATACAATTTATTTATAACTCTTTATATTTTACAATCAATTAAATAACTCTTACAGCTTGTTACACCATCTCTGGATAAATTCCAATTAACTTATCTAAGCAGATAATTTCATTCAATTTAGCTGGTGGGTAGTGCCAATAAAGACTGCAAGATAAGTTATCAATGAACTAAATTTTACTGTTATTTTTTTTTGTAAGAAAAGCTACTAACAGTTTCTTCTGATGGTCACATAAATATTCTAAGTTAACTTTTTTTATCAGACTGACACCTCACCGACTGCTATCCAAATCATTGATCTACATTCATCTCCACCATAAAACTCTGCTGACCCAACTTTCCCCTCTTACAGGTATTGACAACAGGGTGCGCAGGCGTTTCAAGGGTCAATACTTGATGCCCAACATCGGTTACGGTTCAAACAAGAAGACCCGTCACATGCTGCCCAATGGTTTCCGCAAGGTATGTGTCATCATCTAATAAACTTTTAGTTTGACTTCATTTGATTCTGTGTGAATAAAAACATCAGAGGGGCAATTCCCGTAATTTTTAAGAATGTTTGCATTTGTATCTCATTTGCAATCTGTCAAAAATACAATATATTTACTGAAACTTTTGACAAGTTTGACAGATTACAACATGAATGTGAATGGTTTTTAAGTACGAGAATTGGCCTTCAGATCTGCTAGACTCCCACTTCTACACCTGCTGAGAATGTTAGTACAAAAGTCTCATTGAGAGATGATACTAAGCCTTTTTTTGCCGCACAGTCACGTAGGCAGCTTTGGTCCTGTATAAACTTTTTACCACAAAATATTAGTGAGATATTTTGTGGTACTGCACATAACTTCATTCACATGGAAGAAACATAACAAATCCTTTGGCAGTTACTAATAGTGTAACATTCTTTTAAGTGAAAGATTTTTTTGTAATTGGATCAGTACTTTTAGAGATTATAAACAATTTTACCTCTTTTTAATATTACTTTAGATAACAATGGGAGAGAAGGAACCCAATCATACCATAATTATAAAAAATAAAATGTTTATGTTAGCTCATATAACAGACCAGTGAGAGTATGTTATAATCAGACACTGTTGCTAATAATGGTTTGACATCAATCCACAAAGCTCCTACACACAGTGGACTAAGGAGTGCCGCTCGGCAATGGCTGGCGGTCTGTTCCGCCAGCACTGTGTAGCAGCCTTTAAAGGTACAATTCCCTAGTTGACTGCAGGGAGCAGCAGCAAGCGACGTGTCGCCGCGACACTACTGGTTCTATGTATTTCATAAAAATACCTTTTGTAGCGTCACGGTATTTCATAGAAATACTATCCTGCTGCCAGCAGTCAACTATGGACTTGTACCTTTAGTCGCCTTTTATAAATACTAAACAACCTAAACCTATATAATACCTATTTGTAATAGTATATGCAAGGGCACTCTGTGTTACACATTCTATATGATAATTACAATTTGTTACCTTGCTAGATCAAATTCTACCAAATCCTATTCCGTGTAGCTTGCATGTGGCTACCTGGTCATAGTGGTAGATACATTTTACCTTCAAATACTCAAACATCTCTTCACTTTATAATGTTATTATATATCTTTCTGTCTCTACAATATACCTTGAAGTGACAGACAGCGTGACTTTAAATGCAACAATAAATTTAGCCCCATTTGAGTATGACCGTAAACGTGGATGTCTGAGGGGTAATTCCTGTTTTTTTAATAATGTTTGTTTCACCATACTGAGTCTAGTCGTCTCTCTTCAACGTTTTGTGACCGTGACTGTCTCAAACATTGGTGTATACTAAGTATTTTATTATACTTGCATCTAGCTTGTATAAAAATTCATAAATCCATCTCGTTCCTCAGGTGCTGGTCCACAATGTGCGTGAGCTCGAGATCCTGATGATGCAGAACAGGAAATACTGCGCAGAGATCGCCCACGGAGTCTCGTCAAAGAAACGCAAGACTATCGTTGAGCGCGCACAGCAACTCAGCATCAGGGTCACCAACTCGGCAGCCCGCCTTCGTAGCCAGGAGAACGAATAAACTAAGGATAATTATTAAAAAGTTATAAAAAAATTGGTGTTTTATTTCTTGGTGAACATAATTTCATCATGGAGTAAGGAGTCAACGAAAATAGGGTCCTCTCGGTTGCTTTAGCACCGGCCATAGAGGGTGACCGGATAAGTCAGTTTGTACTGTCCAGTACAGTTATTTAAACTATTAATGAGTCCGCGCCAGTACTGAAGTCCTTTTGACGCGGCGCAACTGTCTAGGTCATTGCTTCAAATTCATCACTAATAAAGTGTAGTTCCACAATTTTTCTCCGGATTTCAATTAAAATTCCGTGATATTTTAACGAAAAATAAAAACTAAAACCAAACTACGACAAAAAAAGTCAATTAAAAAGGTATAAACAAAACATCACAGACCGACAAAAATCCGGAGTCACACGTAATCTGTTCGATTTATGCTCTAACGGGTAACTGCTGACAAAGAGGAAGATATACGAGCGACTCCTATGGCATACCTTAGGCATAGTTATTCGTAGAAACACTGGGTTTTATTCAATAAGGATCCGTTAGACCCCCGCTGCCAAGTTAATGAGAAAGCATGGTTTGCTGAAAAATATGCGCGCGATGATTACCTACAGCTTACTTTATAAACTAGGTAGTCGACGGTTCCTGGAGGGTGTGATGTTGCCCCCGATAAAGTCCGGTAAGTATAGATAGTAGAGTGGTCCGGGTCTCGGGCTGGTGGTGAACATACCGACCCTGTCTAGGAAGGCAGACAGTATAGGTCGAGTAGACATAATATTATATGAATAGTAAATACAGTTAGATTATATTGGTTCAAGGATTGTTTGACGCATGGTCAAAATCGGAACTAACTCCGCCATCTTGCTTTTCAATAAAATTTACCAACAACGCCCCTTGTCAATTAAATTCAGGCGCCAATCGGCTCGGTGGGAGCAGTGGTGGCAACGGGCGGGACGGGAATTGTAGGTTCGAACCCAGACAGGCGCTTTACTTTATGTAAATTATTTCATCACCTCTGCTCTCAAAACGGTGAAGGAAAACATCGGCATGTCCTAAATTCGAAGACATGTGATATGTACCAACCCGCACTGGGCCCGCGTGGTGGATTACGGCCCACTCTCACCAAGAGAAGGCCTGGTCCCAGCAGTGGGAACATTCCCAGCTAGCAAAAGTTGGTATTACAAGTATCCTAAGAGCATATTTTTCTTACTCTTTTAGTACACTTACAAACGTTGGTAAGTGTGGAATTGGGCGCTCTTTGTAAGAGTGTTTGCCCTTATTGTTATTGTATTATGCTCTTATGAAGAGTGTTTTCAATCTTATAGTGATCTGCCTACTGCCGTTTTAAAAGCAATTAGTCTTACAAGTGTCTTACACTGGCATGGTGTAAAGGTAAAATGCCATTGTGTAGCCTTACGAATGCCGTTCTAAGTGTGATTCGCTTTATTTACCTCTTTGTGATCTCAATGTAAGAGTATTTTTAAGCGTGTCGAACATTTTAACAAACCGTTGTGCGCATGCAGTGAATATAATAAAAATCTTTAAAAAAGTAAGATATTTGTATGTTAACTTTATAATTTAAAATATTTCTATGTTACTTGTATCTTACTATTATTATAATGTTGAACTATCTGCGGAGTAGGTTTATTCGAAGTATTTTTAATGTAAATAACATTAAAATCTCGGGCCATTTCTGAGATGTGTTTTTGAATAATAGTTATTGATTTATTAAAATGTGAAATAATATTAAATGTCACCATTTTTCCATTATTTACAATGTTACTTATAGTGTACTTCATCAGAACATTTAAAAGCTCAATCGTTTTTAGTTAAATGCACTGTCAGACTAGATATTCTTATATGACTCTAGTTAAGTGAGTATAAAGACCATTGCTGCTATTAAACACTAGCCTAAAACAATTATCGGTGGCCATTGTTCATAAAGTTAGGGTTCCCTAAACAGTGGAAGAACCAAAAATCACACCTAATAATTTTAACTTATAGGTAGCTATTGTTAATATGTTTTTAACATTTATTTGTATGTTAATTATTTGTTCTAGCGTAGCAACTGCAACTGTACCCAAATAATTATGGGCATTAACAATGAAATTATGGATGTCGATTGTTTTTTAAATAAGAAAAAAATTAGAAAGCTCAAGAATAAAAAATGGCCTTGGACCCTAACACACTTTATACTGTCTGGAAAATGTATCGCTTGTAGATATTCTACGTCATACGACATGCCTCAAAAACCACTTCATTTTATAATGGGTTGTGATGACTTAATTAAATTATTGCATTCAAATTTCTTCTGGTGTCAAAACTGCCAAGAGTTCACAATCTACGACCACTACCCATGTGATGATGTGAATGTGAAGTGTGCAACTAACCAATATAATAAGATAATAGTCCTGTAATATTCTAAGATTGTGTGAATATTATTCATATACTTACCTATTACCAGTGGAGGTAAGCATGGCACTTCAAAAATACTACACAATATTGGCCAAAATTGTCTTCTGGAGCTCTTGTAAAGTGGCAAACCATCGATATTAATATTCAATGAAATATTATTAGGCATGTAATAAAAGTGTTCTAAATGTTTTCTTAATTGTTTGATTAAGCCATTATGCCAATAATTTCATGTCCCTAAGGCAGCAATCTGTATTTCTTGGCCCGTTGTTTGAAGAAGCGTGCGAGCATCCTTAGGTAAAAAGTGTTTACCATTTTTATTTAAAATCACTGCCAGTTCATTGTACGTTGAATGTGATATGTTACATTTAATGGCCCAGATTTTAATATCTTCGCGCAACTGCAGATTATTTTCATACTCCACAAAGTTTTCGTAGTCAAACTCACGTTCACTGTCATCACTAGACGTAATATCAGTACCACTAGAACAACAACTTTCTTTTTGTGCGGAACCACCAACCATATTGGTGGATCCAGCTTGTCCTGTTCCTTTTCCTGGTAAAACTTGTGAATATTCTGGCTCTTTCATTAATTTCATGTATTCTTTATTTCCTTATGCACCACTTCTTTTAAACCGTACTTTATGTCCTTACAAGGCAGTGAAGAATAGTTATATCAATAAATGAGAGAAGTAATATACTTAATAAAGCATGCTTACGACGTTTGTGAGCTTAAATGTTCTTTTATACAACTTCCAACATGCTACTACTCTTTAATATGATTTAGCTCAGACAAATTACACTTATAATTTTTTGGTTCTTCAAGAGTTGTATATCATGCTTTAGTAAGATCAGTACTCTTTTAAAATACTTACCCAAAAAATCTATAAGAACATACGATCTTATAAGATGCCTAAATAAGTATAAAAAAATATCAAGAGTAATTAGTCTTACACAAGTGCGCTTGTAAACTTTTGTTCTTATAAATATTTTTACAAGGAGTTCTTCTATATATCTATAAGACTTCTTTATAAGTTTATACATTCTTTTAGTTCAAATCCCCATTATACATGCCTTTATAAGAGGCCCCTTCTTAATCAGGACACTTATAAATGTTTTATAATGCTTTTATTCTTTTAAGTAATTATTTACAAGACTATTTTGCTAGCTGGGTTATAGGCTGAATATGCCAAAAATCATTGTAGGACTTTAACCTTCCTGTAGGTAGGTAAAGGTACCATCGCGGACACTTGGTTGACCAATTTTCGACCTTATTGCCCACTGTTGGTTGACCAGTCAAACAAACGGTGTCCACGATGGTACAGTTTACCTAACATAGTAGTAACGCGCCATCCTACGAGCTATCTATTGCTATGACGTGATTCAGGTACATACGAATGCCAAAGTGCATTAGCGACGACAACTTACCTGGGTTTCGTTTTTACGAATTTACTACGGAACCCTAAAAAGTAAGGTAGGTACCCTAAAAAGTAGGTAAGAACCCTAAAAAGTAGGTAATTTAATTTGATGCTAGTCGTCTTGGGTAAACTAGAAGCCAACTTCAACATAGTTGGGAAAAGGCTAGCTGGCATCTATAGTGGTATGCTAATATACCCCCAACCCAATCAGTGAGCCTGTAAGTACAATGTTTTGAAAATTACGTAACAGCAACAATATAGCGCTCTGTGCGTGTTTCTGTGTCGCGTGTCTTGTGCTAATATTTTGTGCTTCGGCCCTGTCATTGGAGGGATGGTGTTATGCGTTAGTGTGGCAAGATGTTTAACGCAATAGTGTAACGTCCATAAAAGCAAAAAAAAAAAAAGCGACACTGTACACGTGCACTTGTCTTGCAACGTGGAAATACAAGTGCGACAAGTGCGCGTGTACAGAGTATTTATTTTACGTATCAATTATTGTTTTTTTGTGAATATTTTATTATTAGAAAAAAAAAAATTTTTTTTTTAGCTTGTTTCGGCTGCCAAAGGAGCAGCCGAAACTTTATTTACGTTTTTTCTTATGAGTTAGACTTACGAGTTTGACTCTTATGAGTTTGACTTAGAACTTTATTTACGTTTTTTCTGTTATTCAGTCATTCTCATCACGCTTCGATCAAGGCTTAGGGCCGTTCTTTATGCACCATAGGACTCTGAGACGTAAATCTGTTCGACTTATCCCAACACGACGTGTAACTCCAGATTTTTAATTTTTTTGTCTGTGATGTCTTGTTTATACCTTTTTAGATGGCGTTTTTGTCGTAGTTGGGTTTCAGTTTTTATAACTTTTTTGTGTCATACACTATTTATAATAAAAGTTTATGTAGCTAACTTAAATCACTTTGTAGGCGTAGGTATATTGTCCCCGTAAATTTTGAAGGCTAAACCCGTTTATTTTCGGTTAATTGCCATACAAACTCAATTATTTCCTGGCTAATATGGCATAACGTCGTCTATAATGGCAGATCATTGGCAAAGCTGGGGTTATGATAGTATTTTTTATGATACACGCCTCTTCGTACCAAGTACGGCTTGTTAGAAGCTACAGGGTGTTTACAATGTAGAGTTTAACAATTTTAAGAAAAACTAACTCTTCTATGTCACATAGTGATACAAACTATTTTTTTCGTTTTCTGTAGATATCGCAGATTTATGTACCTAGGTACAAACGCCAGCACATCAATCTGTCAAATTTCTTTAATAGATTTTCAACTTTATTACTAAAGTATAAGGTTCAAAGTTGATTGGGAAAATTTGACAGTTTCGGGTAGGTTGACCTGCTGGCGTCTGTAGGTACAAATGCACTTTCGGATTTGTCGAAATCGAACACAAGAGGGTAGCAGTCATCGCTCATACCCGCTGCGCGATGTCGTCAAAATATTAGTTAAATTCAGATTGAATTGTTTTATAGGCTAGTAATACCTACTACATTATTACTAGCCTATAAAACAATTCACTCTGAATTTATATTACCGTCCCATCACTTTTGTCTAATGACGTTATTAAATGTTCGTTTACTAAAGTAAATCACAAGTTAGATTTAAACAACCCGAGTTAGTTCTCTTACGAAAATAAGGATGTCACTGAAATAACTTTGTTTTTTGAGTAAAATGAAGCATTTACTTTGTTGTTTTTATTCTCAACTTTACTGCTTATAATATTCATTCAGCTAAGCTAGAGTATTTTGTGCTAAGGCCTACGCGTTAACCTAACAATCTCTAGTTCCTATAAAATTAACAGAAAATAGAGATTTCAACATGTTTTGTTGAGAATATTAATTCTCCAGTGCAAAAGCACAGGGGTCATATTATGACGTATTAATGCCACCATTATTCCAGTGTGAGTGAGAGACGGAGCTATACAAGGCCGCTAGCACCATTCTTTTTTCGCAGTAGAATAACGATGGCATTCATACTTCATAATAAGGCCCCTGTACAGTTTAAACAATCACACGACCTCTCCGTCCGCCAATTATCGCTTCAACCGTTGGGCTGTTGCTGCTTGATTCCATGCCTAATTTAATTAGGCAATTTTGGCAAATAAACTGACTAAAGGTATGATTTCGTAGCCGACTGCAGGTAGCGGCAGCAGGTGACTTCATAGAAATTCGATTCAATTTCATAGAAATACCTACATAGAAACCTGAGTGTCGCGGCGACCGACACGTCGCCTGCTACTACTGCCTGCAGTCGACTACGGCCTTTTACCTTAACGCACACGAGTTAACTTAGCAAGAAATATTATTAAAACAAAAAACAGTGAAGAAAATGAAACATCCTATACCTTCATATTTGACGACTGCCTCTTGGACATCATGCAAATAATTTTTGCAGAATTCGGTCAAAATAGAAGCGAAAATTGTCGGGATTGAACGTGTATGTGGTTGTGAAAAGTTCAGTGTTTTTATTAAAAATGCAGGAGGGACACACAATTGGCGGTGTGCGTGGTAATTAGAGGTAATAATTATATTAATTACCTACCGATTTTTGAAGTCAATTTAGTCTGTTGTAAAATCGGATGTGAACTTAAAGTAGGTTATTTTTACCTATCCTATTAAAAAAGCTAACATGACTGACATCAGCTGCTGATCAGAGAACTGTCACACTTTCAGGCAACAAAAATGATTACCTACCTACTTGAAAAGTGGGTAGTTACTAGTTTTTAACTGTGTTTCTTTTTTGTTTATTTTTAAGTGTTATTTTTTAAGACCACTATTTTGCGAAAATGTGAAATGATTAGTGGATCCATTTGCTGGGCTGCAGGCAGTGGATTGACACCTCGAGTTCTGGATCAAGTCGAGTTTGATTCGAGGTTAACTGAAATCGAGAGGCCAGCTTCTGCAAATAAGCAGGCAGTGGGAACTGCCTTCTGAATTGAAACCACCTCCTTAGGCTACCTGAGATTATTGGCACAGCTCCGCTCCTCTCTGCTGCAGTGAACAGGCAGCCTAAGTTTGAAACCAGCAACAAGCAATCAATCTGCCCTGCCTTTTCCCAACTATGTTGAACTCGGCTTCCAGTCTAACCAGATGCGGCTGAATATCAGTATTTACATGGAGCGACCGCCTATCTGACAGCCATAACCCAGTTGCTGGTCAACAGGATACCCCTTGGTAAGACTGACCGTCGGTCTTCTGACGATTCGTAATGACTGTCAAAGATCCACGAATGACAACGGCTTAATGTGCTTTCCGAGGCATGGAGGAGTCTCGGTATGTAAAGATGGTCACCCATCTACGGACCAACCTCGGCAAGCGAAGTTTAACCTCGTCAGCTCAGTGATCCTTGCTCATTGCAGAGCATCCATGGAGTTTCTTGCCTGATCTTCTCCATAGGCACCTACTAAGCTTTGGAATAAGCAACTAACTTCATCTTTCTGACTGATCGACTCCGTGACAATTCATAAGTGCCTGTAGGTAAACGGTTTAATTGAAATAAATGCTTTGAGTTCGTTCCTTCTCTGGCCTTTGCCTTGCTGTGGTTCAGTATCATGCTGATATTATTATAGTTTCCAGATGGAGTGAGAGTGAGCATCAGTAAAGATGGTGCATCCAGGGAAACAGCGGAGTACTCACCACACGGTCAGGTTTACCGGGGATGATCACCTGCCCAAATATAAACCTATTGTCAGTGTAAGTATTCGATTCTTATTTCAGTACCTATAATCCTACTTACCTATTGAGTCCTTTTATGCATTATCAAGATCCTACCCGAAGTTAGGTTCGCTTGTGGCATCATAGTCATCGGTGTAACCGTCCACTGCTTACCATTTAGTTTAATCTTCGGCTACCTACAGACCTAAGAAGACTGTCTAACCCAGCTGTGAGACTCCGAAGATAGTCGCTCCACCTCTCCAGGGGAGTTGACTTAATTCCTACACACGTATTTTCCTAAATTAGCAGATTCACGGCCATCGGTTCTACAGCTAATAAGATAACCGCCAATATTCTCAGTTTAGCTGGCTTATTTCGTTGACCACTCAGTTCCCAGCCTGTGACCTGTTCAAACCGAATACCTTCTCTATTTACACGAAAACCTCGACGGTCATCCCCGCGACCATCAACCACTTTGCTGACTTAAATATTGACCTCGGCAAAGCTATTCTATAATTCGTTGGTAGGTACAAAAGATGAAGAACCAACTACGTTTCATATGCCATCTAACATTCTTGGCGATTGCGTTGGGCTGATTCAGTATTAGATACCAATTTACATTCTTAATAAATAATGCAAACGGAGGTCTTTAACCTACTTCCCATAGCCGGTTGCTCCACTTTTAAAAGACAGTTCCATATCATGACAAACTCATTATAACGATCCTCTTGCATGTCAGCACGCAAACTTGACAAACAAAAAACTATCGAGAAAGTTCCTTTAATTTATTGCAATGTTTTTGTCATCTTTTTTTGGATTTTGCAAAGTCCGTGCATTGATCGCAATGCCGGTTTTAAAAATGAAGTTTTGGTTAAAACCTAACTTTAAGATTGTTAAACAATACGTTGGTATAAAGGTAAAGTAATTGGTGACAACTTTTGTGTGATTGTGGTTATATTAAAAGTTAATGATGTTTTTGCAAGCTTTGAGAGTTTTCATTCCGCAGTGTGGTGATTCTATTTCAGTAAGTAGGTATTGATTTATCAAGCCAAATTAATAGCTAGTCTGGAAAATCGTGATACTTAAGTGTAAAAGGTTGCCAAAACATAAGCTTAAAAGAATGGACAAAGGAACAGGCGTTGAATAATAGAAAAAAAAAATCGAGATGCAGAAAACTTTTAGACTCTTCGATAGATTAGTGCTTTTAAAATGGAATCACTGCATCTTGGAAATCTTCTCTGCTCTCTATATCTGCATGAGCTTAACACTGCATTATCTCTCGTAAAAGATAAACCAGACAACCAGTAGATGCAACAGAGACCGCCACTTCTCTACAAATGTTAGCCAAGCTGCTTTGATAAAATATCCAGCAAAATGATAAGAGACTTTAGATTCATATCCTTCCATCTATAATAAATCTAAAAACACCTAATTTAATCTTCTCAGTTTTTTCGCAAACCAAGAACTACGGTCTCCCATAACCTTATCAACCTAACTTAAGAGCCCATACTACCTCAACTCAAATTCACTTTTTATCTCGCTCGCACCATACTGCTCGCGAACTGAGAGAGGAGTGAGGAGCTCGCGGCTCCAAGACGCCAATAGTTTAGGTAATTTCTTTTTACGGCGAAAATAATGGTAATTAAAAAAATAATTTAACATAGTAAACTTATCAACTCTTAGTAACTTATCTTATCTCATAGTAAACTTTGTAAGTGCCTGTTTTAGGTAATTTTTTGCTATATTTAATAATTTCAATGTAATGGAAATATTTGTACGCCGATACTTAATTAAGGCTAAACATGATTGGACATTAAAACGATGACTGTAATATCTTGCATGCTCTTGTATGTATACAATGTTTAACAAATAAAGAAATCTTATCTTATCTTATCTTATCTTATCTTAGTATCTGCTTTATAGTTAGTTCAGTTATTACGCAAAGTTTCATGATCATTGTTCGGTTTGTATTTTTTTCTACAGATAATTTTTTATAGAATTGTATTTTCGTCAAACATAGTACTTACTTAACATTAATCCTCAACTTTAACATTTATTTATTTAACCCTTAACCACCTGACGTCGGTCTGAGAAACTCCGGCGATTTTCTTTTTCAAATTATTCCATTACTATGCATTCGACGCACCTATGTGTCCATGTACTTTTACCTCGCTTCCACCAGTACGCGACGTGCACCTCGGCAGCTCCATATGCGCGCGCATTTAAACATTATACGTAATTATATTTGTAAAAACTATTGAGTTACAGTGTAATTTCCTACTAATATCTCAGATTTTCGAAGATCCTAGAGTTTTTGCTAAAATTTATATATTTTTGTAGTGTTGATTTTTTATATATTATGTAAATGCATAGGTACTTTTGCACAGTTTAAAAACTTATGATGAATAAAAATATAACTAAAATACAGATGTGACTTTTATATTGTAATATTTTAAATAATGGTTATTAAATATGGAAAATACGCAAGCGGTATCCAGGACCGACGTCAGGTGGTAGTGTAACTGAAAAACACGTCAGGTGGTTAAGGGTTAAAAATTAATGCTGCTGTAATATTGATATAACGGAGGATCATGATAACCAATTTGAGGTAGTATAGGCCCTTAACACCTAACTTAATCTCCTCAGTCTTCCTCACAGGACTCAACGGATTCCCCGAACTATGTCAGCTCTCAGTCCTACCCTGGGCATGACTCGGGCGCTCCAAGTCCTGATGCTTGCAGCTTTCATCCGGCAGCGCAGAGGTACCGGCTAAATGAACAGCGTAAGTGGAGTATATTTTCATTCAGGTTGTGATAGCGTGAAGGTTGACGCACTCATCGCTGAGCACGGAACCGTCGCGACCCGCGACGCCTCAGTCCTCTGTGTCTAAACTGCAACCGCGGATCTAGGGGGGGCAAACCGGGGCAAGTGTCCCGGGCGCCAACTTCAGGGGGCGACAAATGCAAACTTAGCAGACCACGTGCACCACCCAGCATACAGCAACTTTGCAATAAATGAGACGCGCAGCACATGACATATAATCTTTCTATTTCTTTGTTTTTTACAACAGTTTTGGCGCATTATCGATAGATAAAATGAGATTAATATGTTGCTGCCAAAATTTTAATTTCTAGTAATTTTGAATTTCGGGGGCTACCTTATCACAACCCCCATAAAGGATTGGCAGGGGACGGCAGGGGGCAGTTTTTGCCCCGCCTCAAAAAAAATCTAACTCCGGGGCTGTGCAACTGTGTACAAATTAGTTTAAAAAAATCATCATGGATGCGACTAGCGATCCGAGTGGCCGAATGACTTGCATAAGAGGAGGCGTAAGTATACTCAACTGTGAGAAGTTGGCACCTACGGCACCTACGTCATAAGGTAAAGTAAAACCTAAGCTGGTAAGGGATCTCGACGGCTACGGCCAGTCGTGGTCGTCTAGTGGTATTGTATGGTTTGCGGCTAGTTGGCCGTTGCGACCAAGTGCGCGATACGTATAGTCTATAGTTTACCTGGTCGCGGTCGTGGTCGTGGTCGTCTAGTGCGCGAGATCTATTTATATGTAAGATTCTCGCTGTACTTTCAATTGCATTGGAGTTGGTACATCTACAAGCTCTTCTTTGGGCCTACCAAGCCACTACACAGTTTCAGCTTACGGATTCAGCAAAGAAGTATTTAAAAAAACAAGGGACACTTAAAGTTTAAATCGGAAATTAAAATCGAGGGGTATATGTACGTTTGACTACCACATTACTGTTCTCCAAAACATAGGTATCATGGTCGGCAAGGAATTGAATCATCATCTTCTTTCTTCCACAGGTATAAAACTCTTGACCTCAATCAACCAGATAGTGCAGCAGCGAGCCGACCTTGAATCCAACCGGGCCACTCTCTCGAACCTCCTGGATGAACTGAGGAGGAAACTCAAGAGACGTATAGATGAATGTCACATCGAGAAGAGGGAGCGGATGAAAGTACGTAAATAATCATCTGCCTAGCCATCTTCGTTGGGGTCGGCTTCCAGTCTAACCGGATGCAGCTGAATACTAGTATTTTACATGTAGCGACTGTCTTTCTGACCTTCACAACCCAGCTACTGAGTAACAGGATACTCCTTGGTGAGACTGGTTGTCAGATTCAGACTTTCGGGCTTCTGACTAACTGTCAGGCATAGGTGCCGTAGGTGTTCCTTGACTGTCAGAGATCTACAAATGACAGCCGGGATCAACGGCTTAAAGTGCTTCCTGAGACACGGAGAAGTCTCGGTACGATACAGCCTTGACAATTTAAAAGTGACTAAATGGTTTAATTTAAATAAATGCCTTGAGTTTGAAAGATTAACCTCGATCGATCGACCTATATAGTGTTACTTCTCATTTCAGAATCTAAAACAAGCTAACCAAAGACTAGAGAAGGAGAAATTCAACATAGTATCAGATATCGAACATCTACAGAGACACTTGGAGAGAGAGGAAGCTCATCATATGCAGCATGCGAGGACTGCGGTCGCTCAGGTGAGGAACGGAGAAGTAGCAGAGTAGGTACTGGGTAACATGGGACGTGGTTTTAATAACGAATTCAGCTGTTTACCAAGCTGAGATGATATTTACCAAGTTGAGATGGTCTTTGGATCGAGCTGCAGTAACGCCATGGCAGCCGGATAAAACATACCTAACCAATATGCAATTCGACTCCAACTTAGAGAGTAAATGTCGTGCTGTTCCACAAGCGATGGGACACTTACCTATCATGTTCTGCGTGTCCTGCTCCTGTAGTGATGGCGCCAAATACGTGGCCAAATCCCGGGCCGAGTCCATTTAGGTTGCCATCGACACGCTAAGAAGAATATGCAATAAACTGCCATAAACTAAACGTTTACTAATAATTTTCTTCAAACTAGTATTTGAAGTGCAAAGTAACCTTAACTTCGTTTGATATTGTTCTAAAATGCAGTGACTGCAGTAAGTAAGCGCGGTGACCAACGACTTGATTTAAAA
Source organism: Xanthia icteritia (assembly GCA_949128155.2). Lineage (NCBI taxonomy): Eukaryota > Metazoa > Arthropoda > Insecta > Lepidoptera > Noctuidae > Xanthia > Xanthia icteritia. The sequence continues at coordinate 2,519,465 of OY855862.1, read as the reverse complement.
GAGTGTCCAAGGAGTTTCTTGCCTTTCCTCTCCATAGCCCATAGGAACTACTTCTACACTTTGGAATGGACACCTAGCTTCATATTTCTCACTGACCGACTCCTTGTCAATTCAAAAGTGCTTGTAAATGGTTTAAGTAATTGAAAAAATGCTTTGAGATTGAATACTCGTTCTCTACATGAGAAACAGTATTAGTCTAGCTTCGGGACGATTAGAGGTTGATATAAATGACTGCGTTTGCGCTTGATCCATTTTTCCAGGCTATTCAAGGAGTGGTGACAAAGTGTCCAGTTCCAGACAGCTTCTTCAATCAGTGTACAATGGCAGATCTCCCGAACGTGGTCAGTAGGAATGTCGCTAAGAACGCACCTTCTAGGAACGTAAGTTTTTACCTTTAAGTTCCACCAGGCCTATTGGAGTAGGTAGGTAGGGAACAGCGCCAAGTTTCCATCTTTCCATTAACGTTTTGGCTTGGAATAATTGGAATGCGCACTACTTTTTTTGTAAATAAAATTTTACATACCTATTATAAGTACTTAGGAGAGTTGTTACGCTGTCTGCCAAGTTGGTCGGTTTTATGCTTATAAAAGCCCTCTTCTGAAACATGAGGAAGCGAGCAGAGGATCTGGTTTCAAAATTGCACAAATGACTGTGGCGGAAACCACCATCGAGCCTTATTGTAAAAATGCAATGTGCAAACGTAGTGAACAATCAAGAGATTTGAAACTTTTCTTTGCCTAGCTAGTTGTAGATTCCTCTGGCTGTTTTTGCATGAATGCTTGTGTGAGTGTGTGTGCACCCAAAGAACACGATACAGGAGAAATTCGTAATGTGTGGCATCATTTATTTTTATTTAGGTAGGAAGGTAGCTAAGTAACAGAGTGTTAAGTAGTAGGGACCTAACCATTTTTGTCTTCTAGGCTGACAACAAGCTAGCTGCCGCGCGTCTGATGCGTGACATCGCCGAGCTGAGGCAGCGAGTGGCTCAAGTCGAACAGAGACTTGCAAATGAGCTGAGGGTGGGTATAAAAACTAAAACTATTGTTTTTACTGGCTACTACGAAGTCTAATCAGCCCCTAAGATTTCAAATGTGAGCCAGAATGGACACCTAATTACCTATCATACCTACCTACTTGAATAGTAGATACGTCAGAAATCTATGATGCTACTGAGGCGGCATCTACATTGCGAACTCCACATCAAAGACCTGACGCCACACAAAACCCCGACTACACAAATCCTGCATCGCGCAAGCAAAGGTTACCGCGCGGTCAACATATATATAACTTTCCAACCAGTTGCCCGCCAAACACGACAACCGTCTGGTCGGAGGATGCTTCCCTTCCTAAAGAGGATGATTGAACTTACCACACCCTGTTCCTCATACCTTCAAATTATCTATGTTATTTTAGTCACAATATCATTCATCATCCTCTTCTAAGCTCGTCGTTTAGGGTTGGTCATAGACGTATAAAAATCTTTCACATAATTCATCAATCTTTTCCTAGGTCTTTATCTGTTCTTGCAACCACATAATACCAACATTCACTACTTTTTTCACGAATTCATAACAGAGACAGGCGTCACTTTCGGTCTTTATCACATGCCAATCCAACTCCACACAACCCTTACACTTTTTTTTTTTTTTTTGTGTGGGAAATTATCAAATAACTTCTCCCGCTCTGGGTAGAACGGGAGGGCGTGTCAGACTCTTACTGACTAAAACCCACCCGTGTTCCTTCCGTTACCTGTACGTTGCCAGGGGCCACGGTATCCCTTTCGGACTTTCCCGCAACCCCGGCAGGCATCGGTCCTGTCGGAGCCCTTCACTTGCTGACATCTGTTTGAGGCGCGCGTGGAACACAACGCGCCGTCGATCCGGGCCTGGTCCTTATCGGACGGCGAGCTACCCATTGCTCACCGTCCGCAAGCCCGCGCCTACGGTGGCCGGGAATCGGCCTGCGATTCCCGACGCCCAGGGCGTCTCCTGCGGCGGCTAGGGGCGCGAAATTTGCCTCTCCCTCACGCGTTCTGCCTCCTACTTCGCGAGCATTACTGCTTCGCAGGTGGAGGGAGGAGGTGACGGCCTCCCATGCCCTCTCGCTCCGTACCATGGCCTGGACTAGGGCCGGACGCGAGAGATCCCCGCCGCCGATCGCCTTCACGAGGACACGGCGATGCTCTGCCCAAACCGGACAGACCTCCACCGTATGCTCAACCGTGTCCTCCGGGCGATCCACAACCCTTACCCTCTCATTAGTATCTCAGCTGCATGCAAACTTTATTTTATTATCATCTACAAAAAAACTCTTGACGAACTTTTTGCTAAGACACTGACATTCAAACCAGAACTGTCCACATACCTAAATTCGTTACAACCCATAATACTACAAGTCTATTTTTCTTTGTATCTGTCTTTCGATTTCTAGCGTAAGCGACAAGCTGAGCTCGACATCATTCGCCTGAGGAAGGAACTCTCCAGCACCAAGAGTTTCGTGGCTTCCCTCAGGCTGCCTCCTCCACCGCTGAGGAAGCAATGCTCCAAGTTTGCGTAGTTCAAATAAAGGCAATTCTCATGTTGATACTGTTATGGTATTTTATTTTTATCGTCCTCACCACTGGTGAGCCTACATTATACTGGTAGGTACTCAGATTCTTAACTTCTACGAGGTGAAAATGCGAGTTGCCAAGTTGTCGCAACTTTTTCAGATGGTCACCTTATTCTTACGACACTGTCTGAAAACTGACGCTGAAAAACAGTGTGGTCATAGTAAGTCTATGGCCTGGCGTCATGCACGATGTTTTTCGTGAGAGAATGAAACTAAAACTCATATAAATAAGTTGGTAAGATGCCCAAGAATACATCCATGATGCTGCCACCAGTCGGGTTCACGTTCACTAGTGGCATCCTTATCACAAAGCTTGGCATAGGGTAGGCTTCCTTCGTCATGAGATGCAGTGATCTTCTGCGAAAACGTCATGTTGCAGAAGGAGGCAGCGGGAAGGGAGAGGCAGATTTCGAGTGCTCTAACGGCCCGCAGCAGGGGCACCGGGCGTCGGTAGAGGGCAGATAATGCCCTCTTCCAGCCTCCCTAAATGGGTCCAGGGACGTCCGCCGCATAATAGGACCCGATTTGGTGACGCGTAATGTTCCACTTAGACGTCGCGGGGGAGTCAAACACCTCACTCCCGCCGCTTGACCGGACGGAGCTCGCAGAAGCGGGCTGGCACTCGTCGGGGGTTGCGTTGAAGAGTGCTCAAGTGCCCCGTAACTCCCGGTGCATGTGTGCGGAGGAACACGGGTTGGGTTTAGTCAGTAGAAGTCTGAAAGACCCCTCCGTTCGCCCCGAAATCCTCATGAACGTCGGAGGACATACAAGCCGTTACAAAAAAAGAAGAGTAAGCTCTTTCTGCACACCAAAGGCTGCAACGTCATATAGAAAAGTCTTGAGATAGATTTTATAGTTTTTACCTTTCCGAAATCTGGAAAAGTCAAGCAATAAAACAAAAATATTGAAGTTTCTCATTTAATCAGAAAACATCAGTTCCTCAATCAGCTGGCGATAGACTCGGCATGGTGCTTGACACTGTGCGCCGCCAGCGTCTTCTTGTTCTTGAAGATGAGGAGGCACTCGTCACATTGGTGCAGGCCGGAGTGCTCTAGGAGATGCTCTTGGAGCTTCTCGTGTGTTTCCATGTCCTGATGGCAAACTGGAGATGCCAAAAATATAGATTACCTTAGGAAAGACCTCAAGATTAATCAGTAAGACGACCGACCGATCGCGTTACCCAGTATCTGGGTTATGGTCAGCATAGCTAGTGAATATACTGACCTCCACAACCATTTCACAGGTTGTCATATCGAAAATTACACTTTTTTAATTACTAATTTGCCTTGCCCCCGACAGCAAATAGCTGTCAGAAGAATGGCGGTCGTGTATTTGATTTAAACTGACAAAATATTCGAATTTTGGATTTGTGGTATTTTGCTGCATCCGGTTAGACTAGAAGCAGACCCCTAACATAATTGGGAAAAGGCTAGGCAGATGATGTTACCAGGACATGAGCAGACCAGAGTCACAGTATAAATAAGTAACAGTATTATATCTTCATAGAAATCGGCCGAAACGACGCGGTTCGAGACCTCAGTGTATATCCGCGGCAGATACACACGAACGCGGAAGGTTTATATACCGAGCGGCTGTAGGTAATTATTTCACGGTCACTGCCGAGATATAATACTGTTACTTATTTATACATTTTCGTCTTCCATAATCCAACGGTTTTGTCGCGACTCTATGAGTGAGCACGCCATCGTTGTTTTCAGCCAGAGAGATAGTCAGTCATGCAGAGTCCGACTGCATTTTTGATTCAAGAACAATAAAAACAAAAATTAAAAAAAAAAAAGATAAAAAATATCGACATTCAAATCATACAATAATGCGTATGATTTAAATTGCGATATTTTTTATCTTTTTTTTTTTTTCATTTCTGATTTTATTCGTCTAGTATGAAAAGTTTACTTCAAATGTGTGGTATTTACCGATAAATCAATTTCATTCTAAGTTACTAAAAAAAACTATGCCATAGGCATCAACTCTAAAAATTTCAAATTCGGAAAACCTTGAACGTCCTTTTTTATGGGATTTTCGTATGAACTCGAGTCCATAATTATTGAAAACTTGACAAGGCAAAGACGATCGGGTCAGCTAGTCTAAAATAAACGTAGTAAGTAGTTATAACTTACCAGAACAGATATTATCAAGACTATCGCCATGCGCGTTCCTGACATGTTGTGCCAGATGCCTAGCCAACGCATACTTCTTGGGACATTGGCTACATTGGTACTTCTGAGATCTTGGCTTCAGCACATCGGAGATTAAGGCTTTTCTGGGTTGCTGTGGGACCCTAGAGAAGAGTTAGAATTATTAGGGCACTTTAGAACTCGAAAAGGCCTTACAGCTTTAAAATACCCTGAAATGCTTACTTTAAAATACTCACCTTTTTCCATCTTCTTCTCTAAACTTCCCTCGCAAATCAGCTTTAGCGTGCAGGTCAAGGTGCTGAGCCATCATGTAAATTGGCATCACAATATTGCACTTCCTACAGACGGAACCTTTGATATCTCCGTTCTTCTTGCAGCGAGAACAGACGAATTTCTTACAGCAATCGGTTCCGTTCAATAGCATTGGATACCTTAGGAGAAAATACAAATAAAATCACGCTTGTAGTTAGGGTTGCCAACCTTTTTTAAATCAAATATAGTATTTTAAAAGCCTGTAAAAAATAGATAAGTACATAGATACACGGTGAAAAAAATTTTTTTTTTTTTTTTCGCGAAGTAAGTAATCAAAACAATTTTTATTTTTTCGCCATATAGGTATGTTTCAAAAACATTTTTATTCTGTAAATTCATATTTTTTGCTACCGAACCTTTAATAACAAGTTTTTATTTATTCTCATACATAATTATGTATGAGAATACAATTAAGCAGAATTCTGCTTAATTGTACCTATGATCCAAGATGATTGAAATAAATAAATAATAAAAATAACTATTTTTACACTAAACTATTGGGATCATCTCGCCATTTTGTATTGAAATAAAAATATAGTAAAAGTCAAATCAAATCATTTATTTCAAATTGACGCTTTTTTTTTTTTTTGGGTGGGAAATTATCAAATAACTTCTCCCGCTCTGGGTGGAGCGGGAGGGCGTGTCAGACTCTTACTGACTAAAACCCACCCGTGTTCCTTCCGTTGCCTCTACGTTGCCAGGGGCCACGGTATCCCTTTCGGACTTTCCCGCAACCCCGGCAGGCATCGGTCCTAACGGACCCCTTCACTTCTGCTGACATCTCTTTGAGGCGCGCGTGGAACATAACGCGCCGTCGACCCGGGCCTGCATTGCTATTCTGTAACCATCTAAACTTAGGTGAAGTGAGCTCGGAGTGAGCTGTCAGTCCCTAGCAGCAGGTTGAATGACAGCTCACTACACGTTCACTTCACCTAAATTTTCACCGTGAGATTATTACAGAATAGACCGGCAGGTCCTTATCGGACGGTGAGCTACCCATTGCTCACCGTCCGCAAGCCCGCGCCTACGGTGGCCGGGAATCGGCCTGCGATTCCCGACGCCCGGGGCGTCTCCTGCGGTGGCTAGGGGCGTGAGGGCGCGAAATTTGCCTCTCCCTCACGCGTTCTGCCTCCTCCTTCGCGAGCATTACTGCTACGCAGAAGGAGGTGACGGCCTCCCATGCCCTCTCGCTCCGTACCATGGCCTGGACTAGGGCCGGACGCGAGAGATCCCCGCCACCGATCGATGCTCTGCCCAAGCCGGACAGACCTCCACCGTATGCTCAACCGTGTCCTCCGGGCGATCCACGCAGTGATGACACCCGGGCGTTTCCTCCCGCCTGATACGAAACAGGAACCTCCCGAAACAACCATGTCCGGTGAGGACCTGCGTCAGGCGGAAGGTGAGGACGCCGTGGCGCCTCTCTAGCCACTCCTCAAAGAGGGGACTTATCGCCGCAATAGTGGCGTGCCCAGCACTGGGTTGCGACAATCGCACTCTCCATGACGCCATGAGATCCCGCCGGAGCTCTGTCCGCTGTGCCGCGATTTCTCGCGGAAACGGAGTTACGCCCCGGCGTTTCGACTCCTCGCGCCACTCCCAGATATGCGCGAGGACTTTTGCCTCCAGATCCCATGGCGGTAATCCGGCAAGGGGGCTCGCCGCCTCACCGGAGACCGTACGGTATCCCCGGACCAGCCGGGTGGCCATGACCCTCTGGGACGCGTTCAACCGGCGGGCTGGCCGCCGCCTCAATGAATGCGCCCAAACCATTTCAAATTGATATATTATTCATATTTCAAATTGACCCTTATAAGACACTTTTGCGAGTAATTTCGTCTACTATATTTTTTCTTTAGAAATATAATATTTAGGGGTCTAATATCGTAGGATACTATATTATATAGTAGGGCTGGCAACCCTACTTGTATTATACCTCGAAGGGAGCGGCAGAGGTGCAATAGTACAGACGCCAGCACATCAACCTACTACAATCTGTCAAATTTATTTAATACATTTTCAACTTTAGTTCAAAGTTGATTGGGAAAATTTGACAATTTCGGATAGGTCGACCTACTGGTGTCTGTACATACTCATTTTGCCAGTAAAGACGGTGGTACGCCCAACGCCGGTTCTAGTCCTTATCAGGGTAGAGCAAGATTGTCTTTCGGCGCCCGTTGATCGACGATTCACGTAAATTATACTTTCTTGACATCATTCCCAACAAACAAAAACGTCATATAAGTCTTGACTTATACGACATAAAGTTGGATAGCAGTCTTATAATGATAGTGAGATGACTACTAGGTCCTTTAGACGTCTTTAATTTAACTTATTAGTCGTGCGACGAATATGTCATAATATGCTGGTCTTAGCAACGTTAGTAAGACTAAACTAAACGACGTTATATTACAGTCTTAGCTAAAACGTTTGTACGACAACGCAATAGTCATACTAACGTTAGAGTCCATTAAACGTTTTGAACTGACCAAATTAGGTCTTTGAAAAACCTATAAATGACATTTATATAACGTAGCAGTTGTATAGACGTTTTCACACTGACGTTTATATAACGATCACTATCCTGTTTTACAGCAGTTAATTGGAGACTCGAGACTCTTAAATGACTTGGTTGTTTATTTAATACTCTAATATAACCTATATATTACATGATGTCCGTTTAATGTCATGCCCTGACTTTAATCAAACTTGTAGGCGCATTTAAGTCAGGTTTTGACTTTAAAACGTCTAGGCCGCCATATTTACGGAACGTTTTATTAAATTTACTACGAAAAATGGAAGCAAAAAATTCGTGGAGAAGACTCCCTTTCGAATCGAGATTTCCTTTTATTAAAAAGTACAACGCCAACAACCGTGGCATTAATAACAAAGGTTTTAAATTTATGAGGAACCCTAATAGCTAGCTGTCATGGCGTATTGCATGGTCTTGAAATAACCTTAATACGACTTTATGTCTTTACAACGTCGTAAACAGATAAGTGTGTGACAAAAGCAACATGTCCTAAATTTTTTGAAATAAACATATTTTTATTAATATAAATATAGTAATTTAAACACAAAATTGCGAGGGGGCATGAAAATCTGAAATAGATACACATAGGTATATTATCATATAACTTTAATACCCAGTTGAACTAAACGGCATGAGAGACAGATACAGTTATTAGCGAGACATATAAATATAAGTTAAATAACACTCTTCTTTTAGTTCCTTGTAATTATTTATTTTGCACTCAAATCTCGAAACAAAACCACAAACACGTGTCACTAACAAGAAAAATGAATAAGTCTTACAGGTGTTGTTCCTTGACTCAAATAAAACGTTTTAGTCATTCAAAAACAGCTGTATGACGACAATACAACAAACGAGTCATTGTAAAGTTATGATGCGACTTCTGCGCGACAAAAGTGGTAATTCCATAACGTTCATACGACTTTTGAATGACGTTAACGAAGTCAGCTTGTGACTTTTGTATGTCCATTATACGACAATGTTGGTTGTATAACTGGGGCCATTTCCGCGTTTAGTAAACGTTAGTATAACGTTAGTGCGACTTAGGTATTATAATATCATGCAATAAGATAACGTTTATTAAACTTTTGTACGACGTTAAATTGTTAGTTGGGTTATCATTAAAATGAATACTTTAAAAGATATTACAGATTCAAAATTACACGTAACAAAATAATTATGGTTGACGACAACGCGAGCGCAGCGGTAGGAGTCAATGAACTTTTCCTCGGGGAAAATATGCGTCACATCCACGCAAATCGCAAACTTCAACATGTTTTGTTGTGAATGTTTCGCCAGTGCAAACGCACAGTAATATAAATTATTTTGCAAACTATTGTATAAGTTTTTCTTACTGAACAGACAGCTGTGCTGCTGGGGGGTTTGTTGCGCCACTTGTTCTTCCCAGCTAAAGCACTAGAAAGTGGTGAAGGGTGGGCGTTTTGGGGGACTGTCTTATGTTATTTTGACGTTCGAAAAGTGCTGATTCTCAGCCTAGTTTGAATAAATAACTTTTGATTTTGCCTCGGACTGTATTGGTCTAAGTATAGAAAGACTACCTTTGCTTGCATATATCACATGGAATGTTAGTCCTTTTGGCTTTGGCTTCGCCACCGAACAATCTCTTTCGATCCTCCCGCCGTTTCGCCATGTCAAAGGGCTTTTTAGGCGACTCGTCCTTTTCCGATTTTGTCGAGACATTCGCGTCTTTTTTCATGCAGTGGCTCGATTTTACGGTGGCAGGAGTTGATGACACTGGAAATAGGAAAGGAATAATATAATCCTACATATTATTTATTTATTTATTAATAGGAGAACCAACAGCTATAACAAATGGATATTAGATGTTTAAGAAACATAGAGAGAACAGAAAAAGTAGTAAAAAAGATTAAGTATATAAGGTATATCACGTTGACAATCTTTACTATGTGCTAATTGTAGCACCTGGAGACCTGGAGACCTGGAGTTTTAAAATACAGGCCTAGGCTTAGTTTAGACATCAGATCTCCCACAAATTACAAAATTTTGTCAAAATAACTGTCACCTTACTATGTATAAAAATGTAATTTGTGGAGATAAATAAACAATTTTATTTTTATTTTATTTAAAAGGTCCCATTAAAATAGCTGGACAAACTTTTGGAAATCATTCAGACCACCAAAATAAGGACAATGGTAAAAAAATAATAAGAAAAAATGCTACTGATACTTACAAGAAAAATAAATCAGCTAACGAAAATACACAAAAAATTTTGGTTACCCAATGCCATTTATTATTTTAGGTCAAAATAAAATCACTTTAATCAGTGTTTTTTTGCTTGGATATCTTTGGTTAGACGTTCTGAACTCTGTGTTAAAAATTTTAATGGGACCTTGTATATATAAGGTACAATAAGCACTATGCACTTTAAAAAAAGTCAGCGTTCGGCCGAGCGCGTGCAGAATAGGTTTTGGTTGTAAATGGGTCAAATGAGAACTCTTTAACAAGGAATTTTCAAGTCCTCACTCGCTCGCACCATACGAGTTCTGCCCGTAGTTAGAAGAGGAAAAAGGAATGGAGATTATAAACGCGAAAGTTTGTGAGGATGGATGTTTCTTACTCTTTTACGCAAAAACTACTGAACGGATTTGAATGATATTTGGCACACAGATAGTTTATAACCTGGATTAACATATAGGATACTTTTTATCCCGATATTCCCACGGGATCGAGACATGCGCAGAGGCGGCATAAGGCGTAGATGACGCAGGCCACCGCCCACGGCCTCGCGGTCCGAGGGGCCTCTCACCTCGAAGGTTTATTGCATTACTTAAAAGCCGTGAACGCGACGATAAAATTTTACTCGTCGTATACATGCTTATTGGTTATATGTCGGCAATCCGTTACGGTGATGTAGGAGAGGCCATTTGCAACCAAACGACCCCCATGAGTCATGACCCTCAACGATTTTCGAGTAATTTGACATTTTTATATTTTAAAATGAAAATAAACGCATAAAATGAAAATTATTGACATTTGTAGAATTAAGGTCATTTGGTTGGTTGGACCTCTCCTACATCCCCTTAATGCATTGCCGACATATAACCATTACTACACTTACCAAAATGTTATTTAACATAATGCGCCATAAAACTAAATAAATGTATATAAACACGCAAAAACAAATTTTTAACAAAACTACCCGCCCTTTGACACAGTCATATACACACCCCCTCCCAAGCACACCTTCATTTATACCCACACACACACACTCACACCCCCACACATAGACTCACCCACGCACATTACCCCACACACACACGCACACACACACACACACGCACATCATTCCACGTTTTTCTCAATCATTCCCACTCTTTCCGTCTTTCACTTGTTGACAATACATACAAATGTTATGAAATGGGGGGCCTGGAGATCTATAGTACAGGCCTCGGCTTAGTTTAGACTCCAGATCTCCCACAAATTACTAATTTTTCGACAATTTATCTTGTCAACTTTATACCTTGATGTAATTTGTGGAGATGAAATAAACATATTTTTATTTTATTAACCCACTACAAGTTTTGTAATTACTCCTAGCGGAGAATGTGAGTGTGGCATGTGGCATCCGCTTTTACATGACACAGGTACTTATGTACGGCAGGCCTGGCCTATGACCCAGCATGAAACTTTTCGCAAGATAAGCTAAAGAAAATCCTGCAAAAGATCCTGCGAAAGTTTTGCCCAGACATTAAATTATAATGTACTGTTTTGCCTATTAGATATTTTTATTATATAGTAAATACTAATTCCATGGTTTTGCTATACAAAAACTGTCAAACGTGAGACGTCAACATTTGCAATACTTTTTTAAAATTGTAACAAAGACTGAAATTAAATTTAGAATACGATAAAATTATTACATAAACTTTTTTGCTATCTGACTGTTTTCAATTTCACAAATCCGGCGTGACACGCGATGAATCGCAATCTGTTTCATTTTGACAGTTCAACAATATTCGAAAATTTTTCGAACATATTTTGACGCAATGGATCAGCAATATCCATCAAAATGATTCATATTGTAATCGTGTGTTACGCAATAAGGGTGCAGAACTTTCGAATCGGATTTGCAAGGTATGTTTGCGAAGAATTAGACAGTGTCAAACTCAAATCGTAGAAAATAATTATTTTTAAGTTGGCAGTGCTTATAGTTTTATTGTTCATAAAAAATTGCGTAAAATAATTTATCAGGTAAACATAAAATAAGCATTTACAACGAAGAAAAAATTAGTTTCATTAGAAATGTTTTTTATAATCGTAACTTGATTTGTAAACGTCAACTTTGAACGGGAAAATAACCGAATGAACTGTCAGTGAATTTGTCAAACAAATAAAAAAGTTCACGGAATTATTTTCTTTTCCGAAACTATCGGAAAATTCACGGTGATTCGGAAAGGAAAGGAAATATGACCGTAAGTATACCTACTTTATTAGTGTCTATCAATTCCTTGCTTTAAAATATTCATTTTATTTTGAATATAAATTGATGAACCTTTTGTATAAATGCATGGACATAAATATCAATGTAAAAATGTAATTTTACAGAAGAGGCTAAGGACATCACTTGTTCAGCGGGAAATTTTATTCGCATTTATGCAAACACACGAAGACTTTGCTCGAAACCAACTCACAGGCCCAAATGCAGAAAAAAATAAGAAAGTCTTGTGGAAACAGTTGACTCAGCAACTTAATTCGACGGGTACTGGGGTTATAAAAACCCAAGACAAATGGCTCAAAGTAGGTATTTATTCTTAATTTTAAACCCGACCAGGAAAATAAGGGTGTATGGGCAGCCTCGCGTCTTACGTTTCAGAATCCGCATTCGACTTCGGAAACCTACAACGGAATAGGTACAATGTTCTTTCATAAAAAACAAAATTGAAATGCTGTTGGTATGCGCATCACTTGAGAACGGCTGAACCGATTTGGCTATTTTTCGTTTTAAAATGTTCGTAATAGTCCGAATTAGGATATTAGTGAAAGAAAAAGTTGAAAATGTTCAAATTCAGGAAAAACTGAACGTGCTTTTTCTTTGCGATATTTGTTTGGACAGGACGATGCGTGTCGGGTCAGCTAATTCCGAATTCATCGAATACGACACGGCAAATCTTTCGTCGGATACTTTTCGTTTTTCCATTTTTTTATTTTTTTATAATCGTTATCTCCTTTCTTGTATTCTAGTGCTGGCAGGATTGGAAAACAGATGTTAAGGCAAAATACTCCAGGATCAAGACTTTTGAAAGTGCAAAGTTCATTGAAGATGACGAAGTTCAAATTCCGTGCCCACTTTCTGAATTGGAGGAAAAACTCCTACAATTTTTAGATGTGGACGTAATAGAGGAAGATTTATTAAATGAACGACAGGTACCAAAACAAATAACATGTAACAAAAACAAACATCTAAAAACATTGAAATCTCGTCTCAAAATAAACAAAATAGGTACGCAATAAAATAACACAGTGAAATCCAAGCTAAGTAAAAGAAGACTGTCACCAAGGCGCGTTTCGTTCGTCACTTGCTTAATGTTGCCAAACAACAAAATAAATATAGATTTTTTTTTTTAAACGTTTGCACTGGCATTTCCCCTGTATTGTGGGTGCGTTTCCAAACATTTAAACTCACATACACAAACAGCCAGATCCGGAACAACTAATTGTAGGTCATACAAATATTTGTTCCGTGCGGGAATCGAACCCGCAGCACGCAGCGCAGCAGTCAATCGCTTAACCACTGCGCCAACCATGTTGCCCAAGTACAATTTTACAAGGATCTATTGGCGTGTCCAAAATCAGAACTAATTGCCATCTGGATTTATCCAACAGCGTAGCGCCCCCAGTGAATGTCATTCAATTACCAAAAGATACTTGTGGCACTGTATATAAATTAACCATTCTGTTGTTAATTTTGCAGAAAAGAGTATCATTCTCTCAGCGGGAATTGATGTTAGAAATTATGGAGGCGCACAGAGAAGTGGCCTTAAACCTAATGCTTGGCCCAAATCGAACAGAAAATAAAAAAGTCTTGTTAGATGAGTTAGCTGAGGAACTTAATGCGTTGGGACCTGCTATTAAGTCACCGCAGAGATGGTTCAAAGTAGGTATATTTATCTAATCTAGTATACCCGCGGGGTTATTGCGATGCCATTTAGTTGACAATTCGACAACGTTCATTGCGTTATTATACATTATCGAACACACGAAGTTTTCAAACTTATGAAGCAATGGATTAGCAATTTCCTTCAAAATCTTTTGGATGGGCGTAACACAATGATTATCGTCCATCATGATACGGATTTTGTCGTCAACTGCGTCATCCGTAAATATTGTTGCCGGGTTCAGTCCAACATGGAGTTAAATGAACGTGGTGATACTATAGAACTAACATGAGGAAGTCGATTTTTATGTCCGTCTGTGTAAAAAATGAGGGCGCCACAATCGCACCTAGGTCACTTAGAATGGGAAATAAATCGTTAAGATAAATGTGCAACAAAAAACGCTGCTTGTGGGTGACTCAAATCAAAACCAAAACTCACCAAACTCAAAACCTACAAACACTTGTCGACAAAGTAAAGTTATCATCATAGGTCTACTTTAAGTAAAATATTTAGTTCCAAACGTCAGACTCTTTTATGTCGACCTGTACCTACTTTTCGTTTTTTTGCTGATGAAACTTGTTCGTATTTCAGTGCTGGCAAGATTGGAAGTCAGATGTTAAGGCAAAACGCCTCAAAATCAAGATATTTAAGCAAAAAAAAGTCAGCACTGATGATGAGGTTTGCTCTCCATGCCCACTTTCTTACCTGGAGGAAAAACTGCTAAAATTCCTTGATGTCGATAAAGTTGAATTGAAAGTTAAAAACAAAGATGAAGCAGAGGTACCAAAAGAAGTAAGCAAAAGAAGAGATTATGCATGCTATGACTATATATCCTGTCCGGGGAGTGGGTGATAGACGTGCGAAGTTAAAGCATGTGGTTTTAAGTTCGCAAACTAACTCGGCTCGCCGTCAGTGACACACGTGAAGCTTGCTCACACTATATCGCAATGTTATCGATTTTTGTTTAGTTTTCAGAAACAAACTAAACCAACATTACACAAAATAAATGTCGAAATAAAATGGCGGCTCGCGACTCGTGGCGATAACAGACGTACGAAACTACGAACCAAGGCGGGCTGCGAGCAAAATTTCAAACCTGTTGGATCGCCGATAAACTTACTCAGCGGCTTTAAAGTACGCGTATTAATGTGACATACGGGCGAGTAAGATAGATGGATAAATCGTTTATTTAGTGCACACAAAAAACAGCTCAACATACAAAAACACGATTAAATAATGACTAATTAGCAAAACATTACAAAAAAAATAATTAAATAATATTCAAATAAATAATATTAATTTTAATTATTTGTAAGGTCGTCCAACCATAAGTACGCGTTTTAGTAATAACTATTACTCGTCACACACGATACGTACGTATGTGTATACAAAGCGATCGTGGCGCGAATAGGTACGCGTTCGTCGCGATTATTTGTTCGGAAAACCTGAACGTGAAAATAACCAACATCATTCTCCTGCCCTTAATCAAATTTATTTACGGTCGGTGCAACATGTCTTTTTCTTCCAAACTTCTTTATTAGTCGCCATCTCGGTAGTCACCCTCTTTCTAGCCGTATTATCGTTCACAAATCTTTCTAAACTATGGCGCGAGCATGTCGGTGACGCGAATCCATAGGTTTATCCCCCACCAAAAACCGTTCAAGCGCCTAAAGAAGTTTTCACTTTAAAAAAACTAACATTCTGTTATTTTCATAAATTTTACAGAAAAGGGTGTCACTAGCTCAGCGAGAAATGATGTTTGCATTCATGCGGACACACGAGAATTTTGGGAAAAACCAAATAACGGGCCCAAATGCAGCGAAAATAAAAAAGGTTTTGCTAAATAAATTGACAAAACAACTTAATACGTCGGGGCCTGCAACCAAATCGCCGGAGAAATGGCTCAAAGTAGGTATATCAGGGATTTATTATTCTGTTAATACAGGTTCAAATTTAATTAGCTAGCAAAACTCCAAAGACGTAATGGGCAATGGGCATCAATATTTAAAACAAAAAAAAGCAACAGCCAAGTAATTACTTGAAATATCAAATTTGTTTAAATACCTATCACGTCTCGCTAGCTAATTTAATTTAATATTTTATACTTATACCAAGATCTAGTGTTCGTGAGCGCTACTGATGAGCCTGAGTTCCTGTGGGCTCGATTTCTAGGTCTGGCAAATTGTTATTTAGTTTTTTCATAAGGAATTTCTCAGTAGCAGATCGTAGTCTGGATTTGTGCCCGGTTGATGGCAATAGGCTCGCCCCCTATTACATGGGACATAAACTTAGCTGGCGAAATGTGGATGTATTTACTATGGGTACACCTCTGCCTAACTCTTCGTGGAAACAAGGCGTGATATTATGTTATACCTATACAACTTATCAGTTAAAAAACAGTGCTGGCCCAGCGGTAATGATCCCAACTTGTTATTCTTGATCCCAAGTTATAGGTGGCGGGTTCAAAATCAGGCAAGCATGAATGAATTGCATAAAGTAAAGAGCTACTTTGTGCAATTCATTCAAGTAGAGGGGTTATTTTAAATTAGAGGATCTATGATACGGTCCACTTTTTTTTTTGCAATATGCATTGTATGGCTCTTTGTCCTAATCGAAAGCGACTGTCGTAAGAGTACACGATTACGCGATCGTTTATATGAATTATGACGTAGACTAGACTTAATTGATCGCGCGAGTGCGTCATATTCATAGTAACGAGCGCGACAGTCGCTTTCGGATTAGTCTGGGCTGAATAAATATTTTTCTTTCTGTCTATAGTAAAAAGCCTTCTATTTTAGTGCTGGCAAGATTGGAAGTCAGATATTAAGTCAAAATGGCAAAAACTCAACAATTTCAAGCAAACAGAGTCCATTATGCATGACTATGTTCGCAGCCCGTGCCCTTTTACTCAATTAGAAGAAAGAGTCGTTGATTTTTTTGGTTTTGGCAAAATGGAAGATGTAGATGAATCAGAGGTAAGCAAAGACATTGATTTTTATAACCCGACAACGACCTCTATGAACGTGGCGGAAAAGAGAACTATACAGTTGTACAAGGATCTTATGGCGCGTAGCCAAAAATGGAACTAATCCCACCATCATGTTTTTCCAATAAAATTTCACACAGCGCCCTCCTGTCAATGTCATTCGAGCGTCAAAAGATGTAGCGAAATATGCTGGATTTGACAGATGTTAGTTATCTCCCAGTACAATTTCATATTGTCTTTTTCATATAGAGCCTTATCGAATAAAATATTCATGATTAAAATTTGACATTTTTGACGTGTACATGTCTTTCTTTGAACTAATTTATGGAAACAAATATAATTAATGATTTAATAAAGGTTAAAATAAATCTCGATTACGCCTCAAGACAATTGAGAGAAACAAAACGCATTCATAGATACTAGAAGTTTTATAACCCTCGACTCGACATCACTCGTGATGACTCATTACGTGCGACATTTTGTATACGAAATATGTCGTATCCTAGTTTCCAATGTCGAATTTCGACATTAATAATTATAAATAGTGATTTTTTATATCAGTGTTTGCGTTCAGAGTTATAGAAACTTTATTATGTTGATATGAAAATAGACATACCGGTTCGAGATTATCTCTAAAATCGACATTATCACAAAAAAATAAAATAAACATTGAAAATACGTGTAAATGTTAAGTATTTAGTTACTTTAAAAAGAAAGATAAAAAGCCAAGTAAAAGAATCCATCTTTCATAGTGTAAAAAGTGGAATAGAAATATTTGTTACAATAATTTATTTCGGTCACATTTAGCGGGAAATTTAAACGAAAAAGCTGATTTTTAAGAGTGTTAAAAGTACAGATAAAAAATATATCTAAAAATAAAAATGGATGCGCTAAGACAGAAGAAAGTGTACCCTTCTGTTCATCAGAAGCTGCGTCTTCAAGAACTTGTTCAAGCTGATAGTGAACTGCGATATGCGAAATTCACAACGAGTTTTACTAAAAAAGAGTCGGAGAGACGCTGGAAAGCTATTGGCGATAAATTAAACAGCATGCCTGGCTGTAATAAATCTTGGAGTGGATGGCGGAAAGTAAACAATTACATTTTATAAAAAAAAAAAAAAAAAAAAAAAAATATTTTACTACTGCTGAGAACAACATCTGTTGGAGATGTTGTTCTGTCCAAATATCAGGCGGATTAGCGCCGCCTAGAGTTATTTTTACGTAATATTATTCCCCATCCTCCCGATTTTTTCCTGTTACCTTATCCATGACCATAAACAAAACAAAATTACGCATATCCATCGTTTGTATCGAGAGATATTATGATCTTGAGTTTATACAAGAATCGGGCCAACAAGTCTAGACAAAATCAAACATTACGTAGGTAATACACGATCAATCGGAATTTGAATCGTTTTGAAACAAATTTCTAATCCATTGCTTCAAAGTTCGAAAAAAAAATCTGCTCAGCAACGTAAATAACGCTATGAATGTTGTTGAACTGTCAAAATTAAACAAATTTGTCTAATATTTTACGAAAATGTGTTGCGTAATTAGATAGCTGGTGTCACAGTTTTTATGCCGCCCGTGGGCCTCTGACTTGGCTTCACATGTCGTCGAGTAATATCTCTCAGGCATGGCCGGTTTCCTCACGATGTTTTCCTTCACCGTTTTTGAAGCAAGTGATAATTATACAATACGTACATGAATCCGAAAAGTCGAGAGTTGCGTGCCTTGGGTTCGAACTCGAGATCTAATAACTTGGCAGACCGACTGTTACACTGTTTACTGTTGCTATTTTACGCGTAAAAATATATCACAATATTTTTTTTCAGACTTGGCAAGACAAGAAAAGCATTATGAAAAAGCGGGCCTTGACTAACCCAGAACAAGTGTCAGACTTCCCGCCTTTACTGCCGCAGATTCAAACAAACATGGACGTCACAGAGACACCTGTACCTGGCCCTTCTAGTAGCCAGGAGTCCGCAGTGAATATTGAAGGTACCGTAATTACAGTTTATTCTTAAGGTACGGTTCAGAAGACGACGGTAGACTGTAGACGGCAGTCGCGGTGCGGTTGTCAATAACCGCAAGCGACAGTGTCGCTGCAGCTTTAATTCCTTACACAACTTCCAAAATACGATCTAGAGGAAAGTGTAGAATTTTCTAATACCTTTTATAAAGTTTCATATTGAGACACGAAGCAAGAAAATACAATCTAAAGAAAAGCGGCCACATTCCTCTACCCTAGATCGTATTTTGTTGATTCGTGTCACAATATGAAACTTTATAAAAGGTATTAGAAAATTGTAGACACACTTACCGAGGGTCCTTACTAGCCGTTATTCATAATTCATTCTCAGTCACGAGATTATATTTTTTTAAAGGAGTGGCGCTAGTGGACCATTGGGCGCCCCCTTAAGGGGATGTATTTTCAAAAATTCTTCCTTAGGGTTCACTGTCGTTATAAGGAACTCTAGAGCGAAATTTCATGCTTCTAGTAGACATGGTTTAGGCCGTGCTCTGATTGTCAATGACTGAATTTAATGACCGAATGACTCAGTTTTTTTTTTTTTTTTTTTTTATCTTGCAGACATATTTCAAGCAGGTTCAGCAATAAAGGTGGAACTGGATAGGCTAGATACCTCGGATTCCGATGACCCCCTGAATTTTGAAGAAGAGTATTTGGTATCTGATACAGCTTCTCCTGAGCCAGAACCGGAACCAGAAATTGAGCAGCCAAGTTAGTTATTTTAATACTTATTTACTTCGTGAAAAAATCCTTTTGAATGAGGACGCAGCGTACAGGAATCCTGTAGCCTACGTCTTACGAATTGATTTTAGTCGCACCTTCCAAAAGGTAGAACTTTCGTATGTAGAAGAATAGACAAGAAACTCCCTATGTAACTCATTCAAAAGAAATGGTTCAACAATATTTTGTTTACATTAATTAGATAATCATTAGGTACTATGCTACATATTCGCATACTAACAGCCAGTAGCGGATCCAGGGCCAGGGTGCTAAGAGGCTCAAGACTTTTCACTCTTTTCACTCATTCTGCCACTCACCGCTGGCCGGTTTGGCCGCCATGTATAGTCACCGAGATATCTCTGGTAGTCTACAACCTAACGAAGTCATTGAGGAATTTGCGAAAAGTAATCCAAGGAGGCTTGTTATGTGCTTTTTATTACTTTGCTAAAACCCCCCCAAACGACAATCCTGGATCCGCCACTGCTAACAGCCAACAGGCAGTTGCAGAAACGACCTTTAACTTTCAAAGCCCTCATTAATATTCTAATCTTCCAGTAACTGTTTTAACTTGTTGCAGAAAGCAACATTAGAGTCGATTTTAATGGTTCTTTGATGAAATTAATTAAATCATTAGCGTTAATAATCCATTACGTAATGGGGCATATATTTTTGTCTTTGTGCAACTGGGTGTTAATTTTATAAGTATCGCATAGGACCGACGAAAAACAGTTCCGCAAAAGTTGGTAAAATAGATCCAATAAAATCGGAGCAAATAATGACCGATTATTTTCCGATCAGTACCCTAATTGCGTAAAAGAAAAGAAAGAAAGAAATAATAATATTTATTTGGACACAGTTCGTGAAACACATAATACAAAGAAAAAAAGTGAAAATAATCTTATAGCAATAATAGTGTGTGCCTCATGGCTGCGCCAAAAAGGTTCATTTCAGCATTAATGCCCGACAAATGCTGTCTGACGCTGGTTTTCTAATGAACCCTTATGGACAAGTGACGGGAAGTACCAACAGTTTCAACATACCTAATACATAATTTGTATACCTCTAAATAAATAAATAAACTACATAAGGTCTATTTAAATAATTGTAAAATTAGATCAATAACAATCTGTTTCATTTTGACAGTTCAACAACATTCATTGCGTTATTTACGTTGTTGAACAGATAAATTTTTCGAACATATAAAGCAATTGATTAGCAATATCCTTCAAAATGGTTTAGGTTATAATTGATCGTGTGTTAAGGTGGATTCAAATTTAGAGCCGCAATCGTGCGTTGCAGCCGCGCTGCGATTGGACGACTGCTGCGAGCGAACGCTTCTGCATTCGTCCGAACTAGAGCGCGGCAGAAATGTGTCCTGCAAACGCCAAGTGTTGCTGCCGCGCTCTTGCCGGTCAATGTTTGGAGACACCGTTCAGGCATTCTCTGTATATACGCTAGAGGTGCTGTTTACTGGTATAGCAAACGCCATTCAGAGCTTTGTCAGTAGTATGTCAGACATGGCATAGAAAATATGATTGCACACGCGTTAACGCAAATGACAGACATAAATACGCGTCAAAAACATAACCCTGTCTTTGCTCGCAGTCGGGTTATAAGGCGGCTAAAGACTAATGTCGGCAGTTGTCGATGTCGTAAAAAAATGGTCACCGACAAAACCGGCCGTCTCGGAACCCATTTACTTGTTTTTCTAAAAACAAGGTTTTAAAAAGCTTAGTTCTCCTAATTGAACAGCCGATAATCTTTTATTTTTATGTGGTTAGTGACTAACCTGGTGTCAGAGTTTTAAAGCCGCCCATGGGCCTCTGACTTGGCTTGACATGCCGTCGAGAAATATCTCTCAGGCATGCCGGTTTCCTCACGATGTTTTCCTTCACCGTTTTTGAAGCAAGTGATAATTATACAATACGCATATGAATCTGAAAAGTCAGAATTAGGTGCGTGCCTTGGATTCGAACCAGCCCCGGATGTACGCCTAGGCACACAAGGCACTGGCCTAGGGGCCCAAACGGCCTAGGGGCCCCACCCACCCAGCCACCCCGACCTAGCTAGCTTACGGAAGCCTAGTTAGCTAGCGGTAGCTTGACTATAGTGACATACTTAGCATAGACTGCATTATTTCTGATGTTTATTTGTATTACAGACGCCAGCAGGTCAATCTACCCGAAACTGTCAAATTATTCCAATCAACTTTGAACCTTAAGCTTCAGTGATAAAGTTAAAAATCTATTAAAGAAATTTCACAGATTGTAGTAGGTTGATGTGCTGGCGTCTGTACCTACCTACTTAATTCAAGTCAGATAAAAATTTGTAGTTCTTTTTATTTTCTAAATTTCCTGCACTAGTGCATTTTATTTAAGCTACAAAATTGCCAAAATGGCTATCTAAGTCCGGGCTTGGTTCGAACTCGACACCTATGACTTGACAGCCCGAAGGTCACACCACTAGACTAAACAGTATGTTATTACAGGAAACACAGGAAGAGACAGAACAAGAAGACGCTTCAGAAGAGTGTTAAGAAGACCTTTAACTCATTCTCGACTGGATGTTATTAACCATATAACGGTCAACGAAGTAAAGAAGGCTTTAATACAGAAGAATGAAATTAAAAAGCAGTTCTATGCAGAGTATATGGTGGAGATACGGAAGCAAACTCAAGCGCTTGTTAGTATAGCAAAGAGATTGGCGAATAATAGATAAATACGAGCCACAGATTATAAGCAAAATAATTTTGGCATTCGAACTCCGCGTCCTATTTAAAAGCGATCGTCGCGCGAAACACGATCGTTCAAACTTTTTGTTCGGCGAACCTGAACGCGTGGTTGCGCCGACAGAGGGCGCTTTCTGGTTTTCCGAACAAAAACTGACATATGCACGCGACCGATCGCGTATTCGCGCCCATTTTGGGCTCCATAAAATATTACTCAACACTCTGATATGCGCTCTATATTACGCCTCTTTTTGTGAACCTCAAATAATGCCTATGTTGGTGTCTTAAAAAGTAAAAATATTAAATACTTAGCCAAGTACCTGCGACCAACTTGGATGGAACGGGTGGTCACAGTTCTAACCTAACGTAACCCATTTGGTCGGGGCAGGTACCCTAGCTTAGTTAAGCGTCGTGCAGACAGGCGCGACGCGACACCGGTAATAGGGATGATGACTAAAAAAAATTTCTAATCCCGGAGTTTCAGTAAGAATCCCGGGGAATGTCCATAATTAACATCAACGTTTGCGGTCATTGAACCAAAATAACTCTACCTACTCCGATCACTGGTCATAACAGATCACAAGAGATTTCACAACAGATTTTATAATCAAAGACTGGATCTCGATCAGAATCCGACGGCACACGGCTAGATTAGATAAAAGATTGTTAGAAATAGGGAAGATTTCCATTTTGTTAAATTAATATTTTGTTAAAATACTAAAGAAAGTAAATCATTTTAGTTGATGCCTAAGTTTGCTTTGTAATGGCCGCATGAAAGTAGGAAACAGAATAATTAATTAATGTTATTAAATTGTCTATTGTGATACAAAGAAGTATGGAAGATTGTTTACATAATAATAAATAAATACTTTTTTACAATTACCCTAAGTTTTCATTGGATTTTTCCTGATAGAAGAAAATAAACACTCTATGACTTTACTGCCAGTAAAATCATAGAATGTTTATTTTTTTTATATACCACAACGGGGAAGCTCTAGGCCTGCATCTCACCTGATGGTAAGTGATGATCAGGCCGAAGATGGAACCACAGACGAACTAGCTATCTTACCTATAACTGCCGAAACACAACAATGCTATTAACATTGTTGTTATGGCGACAGACTTAGATAAGATGGTGGTAGCTAACCAGGCGGGCTTAGAACAAGCCCTACCACCAACCAAACCGAGATATTTTGCTCCCACTGGGAATTGAACCCAGTGTGGCGGCATCTACATCGGTACATGCGAACTACGCATCAAAGACCTGACGTCACACAAAATCCTGACGTCACACAAATCCTGCATCGCGCAATTAAAGTTTACCGCGCGATCGACAAATATACAAGCTCCCCGACTTCAACCATTGGGCAGTTGCCCGCCAGACACGACACCCGTCTGGTCGGAGGATTCTCCCTTCTCTATGGGGGATGAGAGAACTTTACACCCTGTTCCTCATACCTCTAAACCAGGACCTCTGGGTCTGAGCCAGGTGGTCTATCCAGAACCACAGAGGCGGTCAAAATTTCAAAGTCGTATGACTGATTTATATGTTGATTCGATATAGGTAGTTATAGGTAGGTTACTGTTGCTTTTCATTAAAATGTCATTGAAGCAGTAGGACATGAGCAATAGTCCGGATATAGTTAGTAGATAAAGGCCAAGCTAACTCAGTCTGTCAATTTCGTCAATAGCGCCCTCTCCTGCCTCACCGCTCACTCATGCAGTGACTAGAGTCACA
Organism: Xanthia icteritia; assembly: GCA_949128155.2. Lineage (NCBI taxonomy): Eukaryota > Metazoa > Arthropoda > Insecta > Lepidoptera > Noctuidae > Xanthia > Xanthia icteritia. The sequence goes on along the minus strand of OY855862.1, from coordinate 2,495,513 downwards.
GTCGCGCACCGAACATTTCAATGCTTTAAGGCAAGACTAAGCGAATGATTGTATACTGAAGATCACGTCTAAACGAGTAGTGTTAATGATTTGGGAAAAATATATGTTAAATAAGAGCATTTTCTTAATAATTTAATCTGTGAATATTATAGATTATGTTTATATTACATATTGTAATTAATTTGTAAAGTTATGTCTAACGCGAGTAAAAAACTGAGAATCACGTTAAAACTATCAACCGTATTTTCCTGAAACCTTCACCATTTTAAAGATAATTTAATTATTTATCTTTTAGTATACGTTTTTAGTACGGACGTACGACGTGTTGCAACACGCAAGCTAACCACTCAAGGCCACTGGCATATATATCGGCGTCTTAAGGCGTCGTTCCACAGCAGCCCGGCTAAGCTACGTACTTAGCTTCGCTTTGAAAATGTAGGCGAGATCGTTGACTGCAACCTACAGCCACACTACACACGGATGCGTGGTTGGCAAACAAATGAACCGCGCCGCTAACGTGGGCTCTGAGCAACCAATCCGTGCGTATCCTACGTAGCAGTGGACTGTCAAATTTACTAAGAGTCGAGTTGATGTTGAATTATTCCGGTGTGCGACGATTAAATATGTACCTAATACTACAATACTTACGGTCGCTACTCGGGTTGTCGAAAGCCGCGTGGACGAGCGCACGAAAACGACCTGTGGTTCTCAACGCGCGTACACACCATTCGCATATCATGCAGTCCGACGGAGTTACCTGATCCAAATAAAAAGCAAAAGTCGTTTATTCAAATAAGGCTGAGAATCAGCACTTTTTGAACGTCAAAATTACATAAGACAGTCCCCCAAAACGCCCGCCCTTCACTACTTCTTAGTGCTTTAGCTGGGAAGAAGACGTGGCGAAGTCTCCAGCCGCTGATGATTTGAAACGACAATAAAATCTAGAATGTTCTAGTCTGACACGTCCAAATCCTTATCATGAAAAACGCCCACGGAAGGACATAAGCCTATAGGGGCTAGATGATCTCGTCGAGGTCACCAGTATAGAAGTACGAGGAACAGTTCGAGGTAAAGTTCAGTCATCCTCTACAGAAAAGGGAAGATCCTCCGACCAGACGGGTGTCGTATCTGGTCTCGATGTAGATACCACAAGCCTCCACAAGCATGGGTATACGGAGGGGAGACAAGAGGGGGGCCCTTCTTGTCCCTCATACTTTAACTGGTAAATTATGTAGTAGTAATTGATATAAGACTAGATTGATTTGTGGGGACAAACCACCTTAGTTGTAATTTCTTTTTACAGCGAAAATAATTATAGGTAATAAAAAAATATATAAATGGTCAATGGTTAAGTATTATGATCTAGTTTGAAGTATTTTCTTAATACCAGCGGTTTATTGATCGGTTTGGAGGTAACTTTGGAATTTCTTGGCAATCGAGAAAATTTTATGGAATCGTGTTTTCGTCAAACATCTTTACCTCAACTTTGAAATACATTTATTTCAAAATTAATGCTGCAGTGTTTTCAATATAATGGAGGATCATGCTAAGCAATTTGAGGTATTATAGACCCTTTTAAGGATCATCGCAATGATGTCCTTCGCAACATTTATCTATCGAAATCCTGCGTCGTCCAAATAGATAAAGGAACACAAATGGGGCTAGCATATATCGAGATAGATTTTGTAAGGGCAACAAAAAGGTTCCTTCTTTCTAAAGGTTCAAAAGCTTACCTACTATATAATCTGATTCGTCGCAATTTTGTGATAAGCTGAAAGAAATCGTGTGATACTTCGTCAGTCGTATATCTGAGACGAGGATCCACAGAATAGCAAGGATCTAAATATATGAGACATTAGCCAACCGATTTCAGACCGACAAAAACCGATCACCGCCATAAAATCATCTTTTTCCATTACCTTAACTCCAAAACAGTCATTGAGAAGGTGGTCATATCGTTCTTCAACTCCCTCCCACACATAGGTGTCGCCGAAGTAACGCAAGTTGTTGTCTCCGCTGCAGAGGCGGCAGCAGCGCCCTGGGACCCCATCACCATCGCCGGATGCATTCGCGTGGACTTGGTGCCCATCCTGGATTTAATTAAAAATTAAAAAATTCTAAAGTCATTTATTCAAATTAGTGTGAGAATCAGCACTTTTCGAACGTCAAAATTACATAAGACAGTCCCCCAAAACGCCCACCCTTCACCACTTCCTAGTGCTTCAGCTGGGAAGAAGAAGTGGCGCAACAAACTCCCCAGCAGCACAGCTGTCTGTTCAGTTAGAATTGTTGATTAGATGGCCATTGCCCATGAACTTTATCAGTCTATAATATTTCCAACGCTGGGATACGTACGGGCCTCTTCTGAATGAGACAGTGGGATGGTAATCACCACGTGGGCCCAGTGGAGCTTGGTTAATGGTTAGATGGCAAAATTACTTATTGAAAATCCTTGACGTGACATAGATACATGCTTTTCGTATTCATTGTCCATGATCGGAGTTCGTGTTATGGTTAATGGTGGCCCTTCTCTTCCACTGGGCACTCTGGACAAGTGCCCAGGACCCCACGTAATCATTTTTTTTATACACTCTGACACAAAGAGTGACCCTGGGCATGGGCTTTAAAATAATTTTAGAGATTGCTTAGCTATACAGGGGCCCCGTGATCCTTATGTGCCCAGGGCCTCCAATAGGTTTAAGACGGCCCTGGGCACCGCCGGCTATCTGCAGCTTATGTCTTCTGTTTGTATTATCTCCTTTCAAACCGGATTCGGAACATAACGATGCTTGACGCCAGAAATGAGTATGATTAAGTAGCCTATCGCAGACCGTTGCTCGATTTAGGCCTCTCTATAGTTGTGTAACAAATTCATAACACCCTGTTCTACCCTGGCAATATGCCTCTTATTAAGAGGCATATTGCCATAACACTCAAACATATTAGTGATGGTTGTTCTTTCATTGTTATGAATTTACCAAAAAAATTGGACTGAGAACGACTGAGAAGGTCAGCAGGCAGTGGCGCCCGATGGCCTATGCCTGATCGTAACTAACGCGGGTATTACAATACACGGAATCAGGGTCCCTAAACCCTTAATAAGAGAGGTGTAATAAGAGTACAGGTCCCTAATTAAGTTGTGCTCCCTTAATTTAGGGCCCTGATTTAGTGTAGTGTAATACCCGTTTAAATGAGTATGTCGGTACTTACATCGCTAAATAATTCATGCAATTTTTGAGACGTATACAAGACATTCATTTTAGGCTTACGTCTAGGAAATAATAGTCGGAAAAAAATGATGATAAAGTATTTGAAATAGACACATAATTTTGCCAACTTTTAACTGTAATTTAAGCTCTACTTTATAAAAGAAAACACTTAACATAAATCGCCAACCATTGCTCAGCAATTTATTTCAAATATGGCTCCCATTTTTAAAAGTCATGTGACACACGATCACATAAATGAAATGTTGCAAACTATTTCAAATAAAGGTGCAGCTACACGCAGCGACTTATCACAAAGTTTGCTCAACAGAACAGCTTAGAATCGTTCAGAAGTCTGCATCCACACGATAGCAAACCGATTGCGCAGTATACAGTATGGTCCTTGCTTAACTTACTTAACTTGCTTGCTTGTGTTAAGGTAGCCCGCGAAATTCAAATTTTCTTTAGTTTTTTGCAATTTGCAGTTCAGTGTCAGGTTGTATGTTGATGGAAATACGAAATGTGGCCAACTAGCGGACTAGAATTCTAATAATGAATTGCATTATAACACTGAATTTGATGTTGTAACCATTTTAGTTGTATAATAGGCATTTGGAAAGTTTCCAAATAGTTTTTTTACATCTAAAACTAAATATTCGGTGTTCCGATAACTATTGCATTTCATAATCAATATTTCAGTTAGTTAGTTTGCCACATTTCATATTTCCATACAATAATATTGCCAAATGAATCAAAACAGGTAAATATTTGACAGCTATTTGCGACGTTGCTAACTTTTAGGATGAGTGCTCATAAGATTCAACAAATTAGTGGTGTGCTAACCATTTGCATGCAGGTTATACCATTTTGCCCTTTAACTTTACATACTTTCTAGTGTAAGTAAGGCTTAGCGTGCTGCGGCTTATGCTGCGTACATACCGGCACAATTAACGCCAGCAAAGGATGTTCAGCGTTTGCTACCGCACGCTCGTTGGCCTTCGGAGGTACGTCTAAATACATTTTAGTGTACGAGCAAACGATCGTTAGCACCTGATTCCGGTTCGCATTCGCTTTAATGAAATTCATCATGGACGACGACGAAATAATTATAATTGCTAGTATCATAATTCATAACGCAAGGAAAATAAAAATTAAACGAAAGCGGAGATGGTGAGCAACCACACATTTTAAGAATAGAAATGTGTATAGTGGAAGTAACATTGAGCTTCAACTGAGCGTGAAGCGTCCGTTGGCTTTCGGTGACCGTCCACACTGAGTTCAATCTAATGGTTCGATTGCTTTTAATGGTTTGTTTGACATCAACCGATGAACAACATTTTATAAATAGTTAGCGTTTATTTGTTGGCTAAATACGGGGCTTTTGGCTACTTTTGTATTTGTGTATTTTATTTAAATGTGCTTTTTGTTTGTACAGAATAAACATATTTCTTTCTGTCTTCTATCTTTCATGCGCCACGCTTTTGATCGCCGGCACACGCTAACGAACGATTGTTGGCGTTCGTTAAGCCAGTCGTATAGAAAGTATCAATATCAGTAGTCCAGAAAGGACCAACGAAACCCATTTGATGGCGTTTGTTGGGCCGGTGTGTAAGCAGCATTAGATCATCATTTCGCAAAAACATGAACTTAATAAAACGAAGGTAGGCAACACCGCCCGTCCGTGTCATTTTGATTGACGTCATGTCAGTCTGTGTCATAGAGGTGAGATATACTAGGTAAAATGCGTACTGAGTCTTAGAAGTACGCGTCCGTCTAAATACTTATTCCAAAAACTAGGTCCACGAGTATTTAGGCGTCTCAAGTTTATGAACGTTTCATAACTAGCGAGTCTTCGCAAGTAATGGAGTATTTTCGTTTTATGGATTTATAAACGTCTATCAGACGTAATCAGACTATGTGTACCTAGGGGTATTCATAGCTATTCTTCATTTTAAAATATTTTAAATTAAGTAAATCTTATTGAAAACTTCCCTTCATACTTTATACAGGCAGCTTATTTTATAACATAATATGGTATTAATAGAAAAATAATTGTTGGTACGTATCAAATACTTCAAATAGGTACGTACCAACAATTTTTGTCAGAAAAGCTGGCGTATTTAGAAGGTTTCAATAATTGATTTTATTTACAAAATCAAATTTACTGTACTATTATACCTAGGTACTAAATATTTACATCACTAAGTTTTTTTTGTAAGTACGTACGTAAATGTAAACAAACAATAATGAACACTGCTTGCCAAAGTAATAGTAACTCTAATTGTATTGTTATAAGGTTTAGAATCGCAAAGGTAATAAATCGACTCACAATCTTCGAGTACCAAACCGAACGTCTCCAAGTTTCAACGAATTTTACCGAAACTGACCGCCCGTCCCGAGCATGTTGTGTGATACGTCATACGTATTATAGTATTCTTTGCTGTGAGTGAGTCGCAAACTCCCAACTAGACACGAGTGTGGTAGTTCGCGTCAATTGTCAAACGTCGTACGCCTAAATACTCGAGACGCGTTTGTGTGGTGAGCACGGAATAAGTCTTTACGCGTCCAGCCAAAAACCTATTCCAAAAACCTATTCCAGTATATACGTCTCACCACTACTGTGTCAGTCAGTCTCTTTGTCATTGTTTGTCAGTTTGTCAAAACGTAATAATCTGTTTACAAAAATATTGTTTATTCAATTAAAACGCTTTTAGTCTACAGAAAAAGCATTAAAATCCGTGATTTCCAGCAAATAAATATCTTACAGACTATAAAATGTTAAGTCACCATCGAAAAATTAACTAAACTTTATCAAAAGATTTCACTACTGTGTAACCTGCAAAAAAACCTCTAAAATGGGTGGAAAAGCAGAAAAGGGTACTCCAAAATACATCGCGAACAAGATAAAAGCTAAAGGCTTGCAGAAACTACGATGGTACTGCCAAATGTGTCAGAAACAGTGTCGCGATGAGAATGGTTTCAAATGTCACACCATGTCGGAGTCCCATCAGAGACAACTACTGTTATTCGCGGATAATGCTAATAAGTACATCGACGATTTCTCCAAGGAGTTTGCTGATGGGTATTTGGAACTCCTTCATCGTCAGTTTGGTACTAAAAGAGTGAATGCCAATAAGGTGTACCAAGAGTATATTTCTCATAGGTAAGTGGGATTATTCTGCCTTGATTCATGGGTGTTTTAAAAGGTAGCTAAGGGACTTTATCAATCATTAGAATAGGCTGGTATTGGTGTTTAAATAAGTAAAAAAAGCTGTAGAAACTTAAGCATAATCAGCCTTCAATGTTGCCACTGCTGGAACACAGGCCCCCTCCCGGTGAGATCCCAGGATTGGGCCATAATCCATCACATGGACCCAGTGCGGGTTGGTTGGAAGTCACATGTTTTTGAATTTTTGGTTTTAGAATATTTAGTTTCCTCAAGATTTCCTTCACCGTTTTGATGAAATAATTTACACAAAGTAAAGTGCCTGCCTTGGTTTGAACCACTGTGCCACCTCTGCTCTATAGAAACTTACTTTGATAGAACTGTAGAGCTGCTGCATATTGTTTTAGATACCATATTTAAGTCAAGTTTTTTTGTTTTAACCTCAATGTGGAATCTTTTGGCCTATTTCAACAGGAATCCTCAACCACAGAGGAGCTGGCTATCTTTCCTCTAACTGCCGAAATACTACAATGCTGTTAACATTGTATTTAAGATGGTGGTAGCTAGGCAGGCGGACTTTGAACAAGCCCACCAAGCAGCAGAGCAGAAAATTTTTCTCAAACTAGGAATCGAACCCGGGACAACTAGACCACAGAGGTGGTTAAACTGAGAAAGCCAGACTTTCCGTAGTTCAAAATCACGAATAAACAGTCATCTATGTATGCTAGTGATTGCCTCATTAGTCTAGTGGTCATTAACATTACTGCTGAGCTGGGTCCAACTCCCGGGTCAGCAGTAGTATTTTCAATATCACCCTGGAGTTGTCTCCAGTTGATGGCAATAGGCTCGCACCCTGTTACGTGGAACTTAAACATAACTGGCGAAATGTTGGCACCTTTGCCTCACCCTTGGGGGAATACAGGTGTGATGTTATGTATGTAAAATATTTGTACCTCACTAAATATCTCAATATTTTGTTTCTAACCTAACTCAACTCAATTTCTCTTCCAGAGACCATCTCCACATGAACGCTACCCAGTGGGAGACACTCACAGAGTTCGTCAAATGGCTTGGACGTGAAGGCAAGTGTGTTGTCGACGAGACCGAGAAGGGATGGTTTGTGGCATACATAGACAGAGATCCAGCCGCTATAGCTGCATTGGAGGCTAAGGCTAAAAAGGAGAAGATGGATAAGGATGATCAGGTAATTTTACTTCATTCTTCAAAGCTCTGGTCAAGCTCCGATTAAATCCAACAAGGGACACAAGACACAACTGTCACGTGTCGATTGATTTTACAGTTAGTTGACACGATCGGCGCAAGCACCTTACTTACCGCCCCCGCGCGGGGTTAAAAACGAAATAGGGGAAAGATGAAATAAGCTCTGGCCAAACTGAGGCGTCAGTTTGGCTTATTTAATCTTTCATTCCGTCTGGATTGATTAATTTGCATTGCAGTACAATAAAATTATAAAATTGTTTTGTTGATTATGGGGTTATGGTGGTCACTCCACTGGCTACTTATTTACAATTTAAGAGGGAACAGGGGCTGCAAGAAATTTGAAAAATAGGTATTTGAAGAAACTATTGCCGTCGTCTTACCTCAAGCCTGCTTCCATAGAGCGCGATAGGGACAGCTGCAGCTCAGACCGATTATATCACAAAAAAAGACGAGATCGATCTTTCGTATTCCCCTTTTTTCTCCTCGAAAACAGAGCCGATTCAATTATTTTTTACATAAAAATTTTAAGAAAAGTATATATAGGTTCCTATCCTTTTTTTTATGTTAAAAACTTTTCGAATTTGTCTGGTAGTCCTCTAATCACGACGGTAAAATTGGGGCATTTTTTGTAATTTTTGGAGGGTCATATTTTCTTTACACATAAGTTGCTGAAAAAAAGGAAATAACAGGGACGTGTCTACAGCAGACCTTGATTTTAGGAAAAAAAATTAATGCTCTAGAGGCATTATTCAGGAAGAAAAAAGGGGAATACATTTGTATGGAGATTCGCAGGCCCTGTTCCCTCTTAACCCACAACCGGGTGTTACAGTATTACAATTATCTGTGTCACTAGAAACAGTTGAAAACAGAGTTGAATGCAGTCTCAATAACTGCATTCGATTCGTTTTCAATCTGCGTAAATATGATCATGTCTCTGCGCATCGGTCGCTTCTAAGGTGGTTGCATACGCCAGCGCAGAGAGCAAAGGGCGCTGACCACCTTGTTTTCATTTCTTAACTCTCCCTCTTCTCCTAGTTATCTGGCCCCCCACTTTCAGTACATTTGCGCCAACCACAATAGAAATCTACGTTCATCTCACAATCGTCTTCTTCAATGTCCCACTCACCGCACAGACTTCATTCACTCTTCCTTCTTCATTCAGTCTATCTCTCTGTGGAATGCGCTCCCCTAGGAAATCAGGATGGCGACCAACCGGTTATCTTTTCGAATTAAAGTTCGCGAGCATATTCGCAAGAAGCTGGCAGTATCATCACAACGGTAATGTTTTCCCATTGTTTGTCTTATTTGTACTTATATTTATGTATAATTAGGTGTATTTATTATATTTATAGTTTTTAATAGGTATATATGTATATATTTATATTTAAATATAAAAAATCATCAAATCTCTCTGTTGCACCTACCATGCACTGTTTGTCTCTGCATCACCCGAAGGTTGACTGGTAGAAAATGCCTATGGCATTAAGTCCGCCTCTGTACATTTGTGTGCTTGAAGTATTAAATAAATAAATAAAGTAAAAAAGTATTTACATAGTTCTGGAAAAGCCTACTTCCAGAACTATGAGAATACTTTTAAAAAATGTGGATTATTTTGAAAAATTACTTTTTTTTATTCCTGCAGGAGATTTTATACAAACTTATGACCTACAGATCGTTGTTGTGTCTAGTGTTTGTTAATGTGAGATTTGTTTATAATATAATAGGCATAATACAAAAAAACCTATTTTTATATAGCTTCTAACATTCATGAGGAGCTCGTGGCTAAGTAATAACAGCCGCATCGGATCCATCTGGTTAAGCTACGCTTGTCAGAGTTGGCCTGTGGATGGGTGACCATCTTAACATACTGAGACTCCTCCGTGCTTCGGAAAGCACGTGAAGCCGTTGGTCCCGACTGTCATTCTTTGACATTAATTACGGGTCGTCAGAAGCCCGAAAGTCTGACAACCAGTCTTATCAAGGTTATCGTATTACCCAGTTACTGGGTTGTGGAGGTTAGACAGGCAGTCGCTCCATGTAAAATACGGTATTCAGCTGCATCCGATTAGATTGGAAGCTGACCCCAACATAGTTGGGAAAAGGCTAGGCAGATTGATTGATTCATACTTTCATAGAGATTTATATCTCTCTTTTCCTCAGGAGAGAATGCTGGACTTCATTCAGAAACAAGTGGAACGCGGTAAGAAGCAGACCTCTGAGGAGGGACCTTCGTACTCCGAGTTCAAACGAGAGAGCAGCCAGGAGAAAGTTGTACTGAGTTTGAAGAGAAAGGCTGAGGGTAAGACCAGTTTATAAGATAAATATCCACACTACATACTGGATCTTCATTCCCTTTTTACAGCAGTAGGAGAATATAGGCTAAATATAAACTAATAACAAGTTTTCCCACTGTTGTTGGCCCCTAAAATTTGATATTTCGGCACTCTGGTAAGAGTCATTTTTACGGATAAACTGAGATTTGAAATTGTATTACATTATAATAATATATTTTCTAATCATAGTGCTGAGACACTTAATAACATAGGCAACTAATACATAATTTAGTAATTGGGTTACTCATGTATTTACTTCTTGGGTACCGCGTCGGAGAAGATGGTGTGGCCCACGCCGACGAGACCAACAACGTAGAGAGCCACAGTCAAGCGGTACAGAATACCGTCCAGGGGACCTCCCTACAGGAACAGGAACATCATCCTCTTTCTGGAACTGTTTCTGTTGTTGACGGATCTTCTCCGACAGAGGAGCGTAGGGACTGTTGGTGGCTGGGATCAGCTTCGTCTTGCCAGGAGCTGCGCAAGCATCGACGACAGTCGACATGTGCGAAGTGTTGTACTGGATGGTCAGGGGCTCCACTCGTTGCAATGCAATTGGGGCCACGCGTGGCCGTGGCCACGGGGAAAAGTGGACTCTGCAAGTGGGTAGGGGCTACTAGCCTTCCAGTTACTCGGCCAAGTTGATGATACATTTTGTTGGAAAGAGAATCTACTTTATTTTAGACTGAGAGAGAATTTACGGTGTCCAATACGCTCTCTATACGTATAGACTGACGCCATTTTTCAGCGAACTAACAAACAAACTCACTTTCGCATTTATTGTATTAGTTACGATCATCAGTTTAAAAACCTAATTCAGTACATTTTTGTTTTTATTACAGAAAAAAAACCAGACACATTGCCAGTGTCAGCACTAAAACTAAAAGTCAAAGAAGAGTCTTCTAAAAAGCAGAAGATTACAGAAGATACTAAAAATAAACAGTCCGCTTTAGATGATATTATGAGGATGCAAGAACGAGCTAAGGAAAAGGCTAACAGGTGAGGATCTACATACAGTACGTGGCCGAAAATATGGCACATTATGGCCTGCGCAGACTGGCACGGGACGGCAGAAAATTTTAGCCATGTGTACAATGATAGAAGTGAAAACAGTATACATAGCTCATGGGAAGCGTGCGGTGACGATGACGCGAGTTTCACGCTTTTTGTTCACCCAAAAAGTACACATATATACACAGTATACATATAGCTCATGGAAAGCGTTCGGTGACGATGACGCGAGTTCCATGATTTTTGTTCACCCAAAAAGTGCTCAACGCGCCTAAACAAGTTTTCACTGCAAAAAAACGTACAGACGAACATAATATAACCTCTTCCGTTTTTTAAATCGGTTATAAAGGGGATGAGCCTATAGACAAATTTGGGCAAAATAGACTCCAGGCTGGTATTAGGATATTTCTAATGACTAAATCAGGCATACCAATTATTTGGCTGGCAAATAGTTTTACCACAGCATGTGCCGATACAAAGTATCTGTAGGTATATTAGTATCAACCGACTTCAAGGAAAGGAAGTTCTGTATTCGACCCGTATGTATGTATGTCCGCGATTTTCTCAAAAACGAAAGAACCAGATTTTTTTGTTTTTTCAAACTCAACTCAAACTCAAAGCATTTATTTCAATTAAACCATTTACAGGCACTTTAGAATTGTCAAAGAGTCGGTCAGTTAGTCAGAAAGTTGAAGCTAGTTGCCCATTCCAAAACGTAGATCTCTATGGAAAAGAACGGGCAAGAAACTCCAAGGACACTCTTTTAAATATAGAAATTACAAAATCCTGGGTACATTACTTTTGTTGCTTCTATATGTGAGAACAATGTAAAATAAAATAATAATCAAAAACGATTAAAAATATAAGATTAAAAATAAGCAATGGCAGATAAGAGATGACCAGTCTCAACCGACGGCGCCCGTTCACAAACATGACGCGTGGATCAGCACCATCCAGCTCAACCATTTTGTAGGGAACCGAATGATCCAACACACTCGCCACCATCAGCGAGACATTTAAGTGAGCATGACATACTCTCAACTGCCATGCTCTTTCAAGTCAACATACAACATAATAACATAGTAAACGGCTCCATGGTACTCACAATTACAAATATTGAGAAAAAAATGCTTCTAAATTATACAAAACTATAGTTTGCAATGTACTTGTGAGATTAAAAGAATTTTACTACCAAAAAGAAAGAAAATCGTTATTATCTATTGGAGTATTCGACAATTAAAACTTGATTAAGTAAATAAAAATAAAAAATAAACATTAAGTTAGTAAAGTCAGACAAAATAAAAAAGGGGAAGCAACTCTTCCAAAAATATGTTTTTTTTAATTAGTGAGCCCAAGTGGCCGTGGAGCAGGACCGGCATTAAGCCAAGCAACGCCAGCAACTTATAGTATGCTTGTCTACATAGTGTGCGTTTAATGCAAGTTTTAAATTTCTTCTCATTTAGTTTAAGAATATAGAGTGGTATTTTATTATAACATTTTACACAGTACCCCATAAAAGAAGTGTGTACTTTAGACAATCTGAAACGTGGTTGATCTAATTTGTTCCTATTTCTTGTGTTAAAATGATGCCTGTCACTTAACTTACTAAAAAGATGTAGATTTTTTCGAATATACATAATGTTTTCATATATATACTGACAAGGTACCGTCATGATGTTAATTTTCTTAAACAGTTCCCTTAGAGCTTCACGTCTGCGGAGGTTGTAGATGGTTCTGACAGCCGTCTTTTGCAGAATAAAGATAGAATCAATACCTGCGGCCCGTCCCCACAGCAAAATACCGTAAGACATGATGCTCTGAAAGTAACTAAAATAGACCAGTCTCGCGGTATCCACGTCTCGTCTGTTATGAAATGAAATGAAATTGTTTATTCTGTAAATAGGATATTGCAATCACTTTTACACGTCATATTAAAAAAAAGATTAAAAAAAAAAAAGAAGAAAATGCTAGATGAGTTCGGCGTTTCCTATCTGACTACTCTGAAAAGAAAGGCCGAAACAAACTCAGAGGTCACAGTCTCTTTTAAAGTCCAGACATAATCTTGGTCAGGCCATATGAGGACCATGTAGATTAGTGTCTGAAATGGTCTTTTGAGGAAAGAACCACACAGAATTGAGTGGACCTGTCCAGTCAGTGCAAGCATTTGTCAGTAATCGTAGAGCTCAACTCAGAACTTAAGGAGCTCAACTCGACGAACAATACCAAAGAAAGGACATTTGGGTAGGTCGCATAAAGTACTCAAACTGCCAGACCATCATTTAAACTAACTGAGAAAGAAAAAATTAAAGAAAGAGGAAAAACAATAAAAATAAAATATCCACATAGTCCTCACATTCACAATAATTAAAACAATATAATACTTTACAAAGTAATCATGTTATTTTCTATATAATTTTCAACAATGTCAATATGTATATAAAAACTGGTATTTTTAATGATTTACATAATAATTAAAATGTCAAATTTTGTGGTTTTATCAAAAAGCTTAGCAGAGCGAGCAGCTCAATCCCACGCTTTTTTATCTTCTAAATAATCTGAAATTTTATAGTACCCTTTTTTACAAAGTTTGGTTTTAATACAGCTTTTAAATCGTTTAATGGGTAAGTTTCGAATATCAATGGGAAGTTTGTTGTAAAAGCGTATACATTGACCCATGAACGAGTTGCCTACACTGTTAGTTGGCGGATTTTCCAAACAGCGTAAGCGGCTGAACTCAGCCGCCCTGCAAGTGATGTTAAGTGAGGACCCCACTGTAGTTTTGAGTCAAGCGTGATTCCCAGGAAAACCGTTTTTTCGACGAATTCTAGTGTCTCGTAATTCAATACAACGTGACATTCACTACTTCCAACATTCGGTAACGCGAATCTTATGCATTTAGTATTCTTCTCATTTCATACTAAATTATTTTCAGTAAACCAATTATGGACCTTTAGCATAGCGTTGTTTACGTCGTCAAGCTCCTTTGCATGTCTGTTTACCTTAAAAATCAGTGATGTCATCAGCAAATAACACCATTTGTGGTCGGTTTTTCAGTAAATGAGGTAAATCATTTATATATACTAAAAAGAGGAATGGACCTAATATCGAGCCCTGTGGTACACCCATTTTGACTTTTAGACCCAATGAATTTACACCGTTTATTTGAACTTACTACTGTCTATCATTCAAATATATTTTACTAAGCTAAGCGCAAGTTTACCCAGTCCGTAATGCTCAAGTTTCAAAAGCAGTGTTTCGTGATTAACGCAATCAAATGCTTTGGATAGGTCGTGTGACACCGGCGTCGGTTGTGCAACGTCATTTGGTAAAACCATACTGCTGATCATGTAGGATGTTATTACGATTAAAATTATTGAGCATTTGATTTAACATTACTTTTTCAAACACCTTGCTGAAAACCGACAAAACCGATACGGATCTATAATTATTAGTGTCTTTGCTATCTAGCACTAGAACTTGATAATGGTAACCACACAGTAGGAATCTTCCTGGACCTCGCCAAAGCTTTTGATACGGTTTCTGTTCAGATTCTGTTGCGCAAGCTTGAAGCCATAGGTATCAGAGGCGCCCAGCTGAAACTATTTAAGAGCTATTTAGAAGACCGCACCCAATGTGTACGGATTGATAATGTTCTCAGCGATAGTAAAAAAACACATCCTTCGGAGTTCCCCAAGGAAGTATTTTAGGGCCTACACTATTTTTAATATACATAAACGATCTCTGTAACCTAAATCTAAATCACGGCCAAATTGTTTCTTATGCTGACGACACTGCCCTTCTATTTTCGGCTGACTCAGAAAAAAATGTCTACGAGTTTGCGCAACATGGCTTCGATATTGTTAATAAATGGCTTCAACATAATTTACTAACACTAAATGCAGACAAGACAAATTATATTAAGTTTTCAATGCGCAAGCAAACGTCAACAAGCACTGTCTCGACATTATATGCTCATCATTGCACAATTCCTACGGATAACCAATGTGTTTGTCCCAAAATTAATATGGCACATACAACAAAATACCTTGGTGTTATAATAGATGAAACACTTTCGTTTAAACAACATATTCAAGCTTTAAATAATAGAATTCGCAAATTAATATTTGTTTTTAAAAAATTAAGATATATTGCTGATCCAAAACTAGTTAGACAAGTTTACTTTGCACTGTGTCAATCAATATTTACTTATTGTATTACCACATGGGGTGGAGTGGGTAAAACAATGTTACTAACCATCGAGAGAGCTCAAAGGGCGATTCTCAAAGTCTCTACTTTCCGCCCTTTTCTTTTTCCTACTAACCTCCTGTACAAATCTTGTGAAGTATTAACAGTTCGTCAGCTATTTATAATGGGTATTGTATTAAAACAACACATAGCGCTACCATACAGCACTGCACATACTAATAAAAGACGTAGAGATATAGTTTGTCCCCAAAATTCCACAAAACATGCTTTTGTATCCAAATTTTATCTATACCTCGGTCCTCTTCTCTATAATAGACTAAACTCGAAAGCAAACATTTATTCCCTGAACTACACAAATTGTAAGAGAATTCTCAAGGATGCTCTCCAAAGTATGTCTTACGAAGATACAGAGAATTTACTAACTGTGCTACAGTGAATATATATGTACAAATTTCACCTACGTTAGGTATTTATCAATTTTAGAAACTAAGAGTTAAGCTACTCAACATATAATTAGTGATCTATTGTCAACCTTTTGATTATTTATTTATTTTATAAGTCTATTTAAGCTCTTCACGCCTGAAACACAGGATTACCTAGTTCAGGCACGTAAGTCTTAGGAATATAATTTACATTTAAGCAAAACTGTAAAAAATGATGCCTTGTAATTTTTTGAATAAACATTATTATTATTATTTCCTTTATTTAAATATTTACATATAAATTATATTTTTAAATATTAGAATAAAAACATATAAAAACATTTAAAAATATAAAAAATAGTAGCCCACCGGTATCGGGAACAGGGTCCAAGCTACCGGCGGTCAGGGCTCCAAAGAGAGGAACCTC
The DNA here is from genome assembly GCA_949128155.2 of Xanthia icteritia. NCBI lineage: Eukaryota > Metazoa > Arthropoda > Insecta > Lepidoptera > Noctuidae > Xanthia > Xanthia icteritia. The sequence continues at coordinate 2,479,521 of OY855862.1, read as the reverse complement.
CTAACAATACGAGCCGTGTCCAAGAGTACCGCTTTCTGAATCAAGCCCTTAATCCAGCTGCCCAACGAGAGCCTCCTAAGGTGTTGGTCGAGGCTCTTGGCAATTAAGCCATTGGCTGATACGACTATCGGCACAATGATCGCTGAGTCCACATCCCACATGTCGACAACCTCGCGAGCCAAGTCAAGATACTTAATCTGTTTATCTTTCTTTTTATTTGTTTATTATTATTATTATTATTATCCCTGGATTTGAAAAGTGGACTTACTTTACTGTTCTTCATTAAATCACTAACATAACCTTTGTTTCTTTTCAGAAAAGACTACTGGATTTGTGAAGATATAATTGTGAAAATAACAACCAAGTCTCTAGGAGATAAATATTATAAGAAAAAAGCGATTGTAGAGAAAGTAGTGGATAAATATTGCGCTCACGTGAAGCTGACTGACGATAATACCAAACTGAAACTTGATCAGGTGAGGTATCCATACTAAGTTGCTTGTAAAGATCCGTGGCATACCTAAGGCGCGGTACAGCGGTCTCGGTCAAACTATAGTAAAAATTGTGTATTTTGTTTTATGGTGCTAATAATTACTGATTGCAATAACTAAAACATCTACTAAAGTTGGGATTTCTTGGAACAGGTTCTTCAGGTCTATTTGGAAGCCTATATCATTATCAGCATGTAGACAACTACTTTAACCATATAATTGTTTCAGAATCACTTAGAAACAGTGATCCCGTCAACGGGTCGAGCCGTCCGGTTCGTGAACGGCGCGTACCGTGGAGCTACCGGACAACTCAGGCGCTTGGATATAGACCGCTTTTGTTGTGATGTTGAGGTAAGCAGTAGTAATAAAATAAACTTACATTTGTAATTTCTATAGTTTTAAAAATAGCATAGCAAACAATACTTGGTTTATAAGCGAAACTCCCGCTCCAAACGCATCCAACGCCACTACGGCTTACGCCCAATTTTGGCTTATGTACAAGATTTTATAATTGCAGCGATTGGGATTGATTTCCTGTCATCTATTAAGGGGTTTCATACCGGGGGATACCGTGGCCCCTGGCAACGTACAGGCAACTGAAGGAACACGGGTGGGTTTTAGTCAGTAAGAGTCTGACACGCCCTCCCGCTCCCGCAGAAGTTATTAGATAATTTTCCATCAAAAAGTAAAAAAAAAATCAAATGGTTTCCATTTTATATCTTTGAAGTTTTCTTATCGTGTGTGTTAAGTGTGCAAATCGCACACACAAACACAAACTATTTTGTAAGCCATACGAATATATTATATTTAAAAGAGTGTCCGTGGAGTTTCTTGCCCGTTCTTCTCCATAGGTACCTACTACGCTTTGGAATGGGCAACTAGCTTCACCTCTCTGACTGACTGACCCCTTGACAATTCAAAAGTGCCTGTAAATGTTTTATGTGAAATAAATGCTTCGAGTTTCGAGTTTGAATAAGGTTTTGTGCAGGAATTGAATCCGCTACATGCATTTAACCTATTACTTGTAAAAATGTTAGGAATATCGTATAATTTTACAATGTTTGTAAATATGTGAGCACCATGCATCAATCACATAATTAATTTATCTGTCATTCCTTAATCTTTCATTATTTTTACCTATCGTGGTATAGTAATCTTATTCTAGGTGCATCGTCTTCACATATAATTATATAATTGATGTATACAAGATATTGTGAAAACATTTTGAAAGAGTAACGGTGGAGTTTTTTGCCCAATCTTCTCCATACGAAAACTACCTTTTGGAAGGGGCGACTTGAATCAATTTTTTTTTTATGTTGACTTTCAAAAGTGCCTTTTCGTGCCTAATTGAAATAAATTATTTGACTTTGACTTTGAACACAGCTAAAAATCGCTCAACTCATGAACCAATCGTGCTTTTTTCGAGAAATGAGGGCTCCAACATCGCCTCATTTTGAAGTAAGTTAAGATATATAATTTTTGTTTCAGATTTCTGAAGGCCTGCTAACTGGTCGCGTGGTCAAAGGTGTTCAATATGAGGATATCAGCAAACTAGCGTCGTGACATCATCAGCTGGCTCCCCAACTATGTCAGGGTCGACTTCCAGTCTAACCGGATGCAGCTGAATTCCAGTTTTTCACATGGAGCGACTGCCTATCTTACCTCTACAACCCAGTTACTGGGTAACACGATACCCTTTGGTGAGACTGGTTGACAGACTTTCAAGCTTCTGACTACCCGTAAAGATTGTAAAAGACCTTGCATGTTCTCCTAGTGTTAATATTGTAATAGTTATTATTAATGAATTGTAATGTTAATAAAGTTTCTAGTTTTATAAGGACAAGTGTGTTTTATTAAATGACTTTTTCTACGCATTACCTTAACTCCGCAAAAACATTTAAATAAAAAGCGACTCTTGCTACGACACAATAAAGTGCAATTCAGGTCGCACAGCGCTAATTGCCTACAGTTATATTCACCTAGAAGTTGCCTCTCTTTCTAACGCGTTACTCTTTTATCTTCTGGCTATGTTACGGTCACTGAATTCCCCCCCGACCCTTGCTCGACGACGATCCAGCCTGTCCCATCTTGCTGTCCTCCCCCCAGCGACGCCCTAAGCCGAGTTTCGTACCCCACAGGGGGTGCCCTTAGCGAGCGTTCGCCTAGCATTAATTAGTTTTAGTTTACGCTCCTGGCTGAAGGCTTTAAGTTAGAAGCTTAAGGCAGCCACAGGAAAGTCCGACCTCCTCAGGGGTCAACTGCGAGACGGCATTAAAGAAAAAAAAAGTGAATCGGCCCGACAACTCGCTTGTAGCTTCATATATAAAATGTGGAGTGCGCCTTCTGTACTATTCTGTACCATTATATAACATCACGCCTGTAATCCTTTAAGGGTTAAGCAAAGATAGTACACCCAGACCCACGCCAGTTCTATTAGGAATTTTATATAAGAAGCGATCCTATTGCTGTTACTAAATCCGTACTCCAGATTCTCACTGAGAATTTACTAATGGAAAAGGCAAAAACCGTTTAAGTGCGTGCCGGACGACGCATGAAGGGTTCCGTAGTTGGGATGAATTTATCCCATGAACAAACTTAACATTGTAGTTGAAAAACATGATCTCTATGGGAGATCATGTTTTTCAACTGCAAATGTAAGTTGGTCGATTATTACTCGTTAACTTGTAGAGCCTACTTAGCTGTGATAGTTTTCCTTATTTTAATTTCGTTATATATACTACTGCCATGGTTTTTTTCACATTATCCTAAACCAACCATTTAGCTGGCAGGGGGGGGCACTTGCCTCTAGCAAAAATTTGCACTTTAAAGCTTAATATTTCGCAAACGGATCCCTGAATCCAAAAGTGGTTTTCACACACTCACAATGTTCTTGAACGACACCTCACACGAGGACAGACGAGAAAAAAAAAATCCCCAGTTTACTTGTAGGGGAGGTTATCTAATTTTATTTTTATTTTTCATGGCGTGAATAATATACCCATGCCAAATTACAGCTTTCTAGTACAGACCCAGCACATCAACATACTACAATCTGTCAAATTTCTTTAATATATTTTCAACTTTATCACTAAAGTATAAGGTTCAAAGTTGATTGGGAAAATTTGTCATTGTCGGGTAGGTTGACCTGCTGGCGTCTGTACTAAGTCTCTGAGTTAAGCCGCGGACAGATAGACAGACGGACATGGCGAAACTATCAGGGTTCCTTTTTTGACTACGGAACCCAAAAAAAAAACAGTTTCCTGGTCGAACGCAGGGCGTATTTCCCTTTCCGTGTTCAATTCGAGACATCGGTTAAATTCTTTTGTCGCACGGTACGCCCACCAAAACAGTGTATAGTTTGCGTTAAAATAAGCACTAAGAACGATGCCTCACGGGCGTTGCCAATGTGTTGCGTCGGCGCTGCGACGCCTGAGCGGTGACGCTCCGTATTTCTACATAATATATATGTACAAGGTCCCATTAAAATAGATGGACAAATTTTGACACAGCGTTCAGTACGTCTAACCAAAGACCAGTCCAAGCAAAAAAAAAAAAACACTGATTACAGTGATTTTATTTTGACCTAAAATAATAGATGTCATTGGGTAACCAACATTTTTAGTGTATTTTCGTTAGCTGATTTATTTTTCTTGTAAGTATCTAAGTATAGCGTTTTTCTTATTATTTTTTTACCATTGTCCTTATTTTGGTGGTCTGAATGATTTCTAAAATTTTGTCCATCTATTTTAATGGGACCTTATAAATCTGAGCGTCATGCCACACGGTGCGTTAAATCGACGTGCGGCGAAGGAGCACCTGCGCATCGGACAAGGGGCCAGGGAGACGAAGCGGGGAGGGGTGCTGTGGTGAGACGACCGAGCGCAGTGCAGTATTTTTTAGCATATCGAAGGCGGCAGTACCTACACCGACGCTGCGACGTCGGGATTAGGGGTGGGCGTTTCTGCGACGATGAAACGGTTTTATTTATTTAACCATTTATGTACACACATTTATATAAACAGACAAGAAGAAAAGAACAGAAAAATACGTACAAAGGTGATGCTTATTTCTAAAGAAATCTCTTCCAGCATACCTGCGATAGGACAGAGGGTAAAAAGAGATGTAGACACCGTGTGTAAGAGTAGAGAGAAAGTAAAATACATAAAATCAAAACAATTCACTTAATAAGATAAAAAATTATATGAGAATATACTTGCATACATACATACAATCGTACATACTAAAATAAATAAAATACAAAATAAATACCAACGCAACTATGACGAAGTGGCAAGATAGTGTTCTTTCACTCTTCTTTTAAATACTGCAACAGTCTGGCAGTCCCTAATGTCGGGCGGAAGTGAATTCCACAACCGCACCGCGTGCACAGTGAAGGAGTAGGAGTAGAAGTCAGTGGAGTGGGGAGGGGACTTAAGCAGGTTTCTTAGATGCGACCTGCAAGGCACATCAGAAGGACGAGCGTAGGAAAAGCGCTCCCGCAGATAGGACGGAGTTTTAGGATTATGAAGGAGGTTAAATAGCAGACACAATATCCGAGAGTTCCTGCGAAGTCGAATAGGGAGCCACTTGAGTATCTTGCGAAAGTTAGAAACGTGATCATACTTTTTAAGGTTAAAAACAAAACGAATACAGATATTTTGTAAACGCTCAAGTTTATTTAAAAGCTCCTCGGTGGCATCCAAATACGTCCTGGGGTCAAACAGTCTTCGTTGCACAAACCAGTCTTCAAATTACTACGACTATATTCGTATGAAGGTTTACTCAGCATTCAAACTATAATTCAAAGATTTATTACCGAAGTTCACCAAACATTAACAGGACATCGTAAATTAATCATTTACTGCACCTTTTAAAATATTCCAAAGGTAACTTGTTAATAAGCAAGATGTCTTCATCATATTATTATCAGCCGATATGATGATGATGAAGGCATCCTACTTCTCAGCAAGTTAATTTTAGGAAGTGTTGTGGAGTGAAAGAGGATGGGAATTTTAAGGATTAAGAAAAGTGTATTGAGACAGTTTGGACACACAGAAAGGATTGTCTCTTATAAGAAATCTTAGTCGTTATAGTATTGATATTTGGCTCTATTGACTAATGAGTTTGTCGACCACTGACGTAACTCTTTATATCTTCTGACTACATTACGGTCTCTGAGTTGGCCCGACCAGACGAGCCCGCCGTGTACTTGTAGCTTCATACCTAAAATGCATAGTGCACCTTCTACTTCTATTTTTTATTAGGTTAGATTTTTACAGCTGTAGCGATAATTATGTCATTTGATTTAAATAGGTCTTTATTTTTATTTATCTTTTATATAATTCTTTTCTTTTAGATTTTGTGAATGTGAGATCGTCTTAACAGACTGTAGATCTGTCGACCATTTTCTATCTTGCTAAGTACCTGGTACTTGTTGATAGGCCTACACTGTCCTCTCATACCTATTAATACCGTAATTTGAAAACATTGTAAGAACCATTAACTTTTAAAAGAGTAACCGTGGAGTTTCTTGCCGGCTCTTCTCCCTATAAAACGACCAATTGGAACTGTGCACCTAGCTTCTGACGTTTCATAAGTGCCCTTGTTGTTTTAAACCAACAAATAAATTTAAGCCAAAAGACTACTGGAACACGAAATTGTCTGGATTAGTTGCACAGAGGAGATTGGCGCTGTCTCAGCGGCGGCTAGGGGCGTGAAGGCGCGAAATTTGCCTCTCCCTCACGCGTTCTGCCTCCTCCTTCGCGAGCATTACTGCTTCGCAGAAGGAGGTGACGGCCTCCCATGCCCTCTCGCTCCGTACCATGGCCTGGACTAGGGCCAGACGCGAGAGATCTCCGCCACCGATCGCCTCCACGAGGACACGGCAATGCTCTGCCCAAGCCGGGTAGACCTCCACCGTATGCTTCATAAGTGCCCTTGTAGGTTTTTGTGAAATAAAATATTTTGAATTTGAATTTATGTTATTCTGTGCTTGTACTATTATGTATTCTGTGACTAGGGTTGAAAATAAAACTGCAAAGTTAAGCATCAAAAATCATTATATTCTTCTAAATATATACCTTTATAACATGCTTTCTACAATACAAACCACGCATTATTTCTTACATTTATATATGCTTATCGATTTAAATACATAAGTTCAGTATAATTATAATTATTGATGTTTAAAAATATACTTTGTATATAATTATTTTGAGGCACTATGGTTCTTATAAACTGTAGGTAATGTATACCCAATAAAAATAGGAATAACTGATAACTGAAAATGGATTTGATTATTCAAATGTGTGCATTACAAAGCTTTTACCTTTTTACATTTTAAAGGCACTTTTAAAGGAAGATTTGGGTGAGGTCATTTCTTATTTTATATTTAACAAATACATTACATGTCATTTTCACATCGATTCTTTCGGTATATAAAGAACTGCAATCCATTATGATGGTATTTACTAAATATTCAATCATTTTTAAATTAACATAATATTTTTTTATAAATATAAATTTCGTTAAATCTAAGCCCTCTGCAGTCGGGTAAAAACATAAATAATTAAAAAAAAACAAAGGTTAAAAATAAATACATACCAAAGTTTCTGTGAAAAATGATTTATTTACGAAATTATCGAAATAAATGCTTAAAATTTAAATTTTCGAAATACATAGAAACTTTCAATAATAATATTGTAATAGTTACGTTTTACTTACCGTGATGCGTGCGAATTTAACGTTAATATAAAATATAAATGGCTAACAAATATTGCCTTGCCAAAAAATTATAAGTACATTAAACAACTGGCAACACACATTGAAACCACGCGCGCTATTTTTTACCTAATATTATCGGATGACTAACATGCAGACGCCATCCCAGAGACAATAAAGCTGTAATGTCTCATCTGCCTATAATTAAACGGGCACATTATCTATTTAGACATGCATGTTATCTATTTAGACTGGGGGCCGAATGAGCCGACGCTAGCTAAGTTTTAAAAAGCTAGGTTGATATTTAAAATATGAATATAATAACAATGTGGTTTCGACATGTTTTGCTTGTAAGCATAGAGATTAAAGACGGCGTTTTTTTCTTAATGAAACGTTGAAATATTAAAAAGGTCTGTATAATTTTTATTTTTTTATCCGATACGGGGAAGCTCTTGGCCTGCATCTCACCTGATGGTAAGTGATGATCAGGCCGAAGGTGGGAGCGAGCTTCACCCGGAATCCTCAACCGAAGAGTAATAATTTATAGATCCAGGATAAAATTTAACTCTGGAAAAGTTAGTTAAGTAAATATGGGACAGGTGGCAATTAAAAATGCATTTTTAATTTATTAGTATAGATTTTCAATGGTAATATTTGAATAACATTGGTGTTGCCATCTCTAACCAAAATGCATTAAAAAAATCAACAAAATCTAAAGTCTAAAAGCTACTTTTGTTAATACACAAAATGCTTCGATTATAAAATCTATTAAAAATATTTAATATTATTAAAATACTATTATTATAATAATAATTTTGTTTCATGCATCTAGTTTTTTATCTGTGCGATACTTTTTATTCATAAAAAGGCACAATTATATTCTGCCTAGCAAGTGAATGATAACTTTTAAAAATATAGTTTTAAATTGTAAATAGCACAGTTTATATTTACTTATTATTTAGAAGCATGTTTAAAAATCAGCTTAATGTCAAAAATATGATTTATTATTTATTTTAAAAGTCTAAAAAATAATTACGGCTTTCCTCGGTTACTGAAAACCTGATCTGTAAATCTACTCTCAAATCTCTTCTACAGTCCTTTTCCAGTTATTTGATCCTTATCAACGTGGCAATAAGGTTGCTTTTGGGTTGCTGCCACTGTCAAGTCTGTCAAAATCACAATGATCTTTATAATCTTTACAATAAGATTGATATTGGGTTGCTGGTGTCAGAACTAAAATAACTGGGGAAAAACTGTTAGCTGTTGATTGGATTTAGGTTAAATAACAATAACTATAAAATATTCTATTCAGCAGTAAGCGACGACTTTTCTATCGCCCACTGTATTTTTAACCCACCGTTCAATGCCCAGAGTTGAAAATCCAACTGTGTATTTTTTTGACGCGCTGAGATGCGCTCTGTTGGATTCTCAATACTCGGCTGAGTATTGAGAATCCAACAGAGCGCATCTCAGCGCGTCAATCCCCACCCTAGATTTGAAAATCCAGTGCGCGATAAATAAAACGTCGCTTACTGCCGAATAGATTATTTTATAATGACATCTTTGAGCGCAGCGGTCAGCAGAAACCGAGGAATTCGTTATACTTACTTACGTATCGCACAGTTAATGTTTTAACTTTAAAGTTATTTGAATAAAAACTTCATAAAAACTTTTACACGGAAGGCACAATGTTCTGCTACCTTTTTTATGACTTATATACTAAAATATTACTTTTTAAATCATTTGGTTTTTTGATTTAATTCAATATTATAACGATGTAGGTATGACAAAAGTGGTGCCTTTAAAAAAATGTAAACTAAAAGACTGCTGAAATTATTTAAAAATGTCATGAAAAATACGTATGATAAAAATGACTGCAAGTATGTCAAAATGATTTAAAACTATTGAATCGGGATCAAATTCAAGACACTTCAGTTATTATGAACACTACCCTGACTCAATAATCATCTACCTGCCTCTTCCCAACTATGTCGAGGTTGGCTTCCAGTCTAACCATTATTTTAAACGGAGCGACTGCCTGTCTCACCTCCACAACCTAGTTACTAGGTAACACGATTCTAGGCAAGACTGGTTCTCAGACATAAAAAATACTGAATTAAATTCAAAATTCCAACTGATAATTTCGTTCAAAAATTCTTATAAGTATCTGAAAACGATTTTAGCATATTCTTGTTTGTAAAATGTTTGTACCGACTATTTAACATAGAAGAATATTTATTTCAAGCTGTTGTTTTTATAACTCTTCTTAAAATTGCATTTTCGGCCGCGGAAGACGTCATATTATAAAAACAATATAGGTTTAAAGCTCTGGCAACACTGATACGAATCCTGCGCATGTCCTTTGTTTAATGATTAGGAAGTCACGCGAATTCGCGCCAGTGAACACTATACAAGTTGTTAGTTAACAAAATCGGCGCAAGCGCATTTTGTCCCGGATCCTGCGCGGGATTCGCCTCAGTTTGACTAGAGCTTAATATCAACCAATTGTGTAAGTTGACAAAAATTCAGATGATTGAAATAGACTTTCAGACTCCCGAGGGTAGTCTGAAAGTTTAGTTTTTGTAATATATACGAGATAGGAAGACTTTTTTTCGATCGATACCATAATTATTTAACATTGTTAACTTGATTTGTAAGAAAAATAAAATATTTAAAAATTATTTTTTTTTAGTAAATATGTTTGCTTTTATCTTAGTTTTCTAATATTTTGATTTATAACAAGTTCCTTATCTTATTTGATACTTTTACGTAAAATTCCTTTCGCATTGTTATTTGGAGCCGATTTTGTCAAATTAGCCATTATAAAAATGTAGATTATTTTCGATATGATATACCATGATTTAGTTTCAGTTCTTCGCAACAGAAAGTGATATAATTTGCAAAATATTTCGAGAATCTGATCATGGTTTTGAAACTTGGCGAATTTTTACCATTCTCACTTAAAAATGAGTTTGAATAGCATTGAAATATTTTTCTCTGTTAGCCAATCTATACTTACTTTTGAAATGGCCGCCAAAGGTAGTCCAACACGGTCGATGAATCATGGCCGATCTGAAAATAGGCTCTCCGAACTTCCGCGCATGACCTCTTACTCACACTCGCCTCATGTCATCATTTGGTTCCCAAAAAATGTTATTGCGCACGCGCAGCCTACTGCGCAAAGTTCGGACCGGTCATGATTCATCGGTCGTATTACAGGTATTTGCCAAGCTATGTTCTCACTTGTAATAGTAATTATTTATTATCACAGAATAATACAGAAGGCGCACTCCGCATTTTAGGTAGGAAGATTTCGCAAGCCAGTGAGCGTAACGTAGTCAGAAGATCTAAGAGTTGCGCGATAGAAAGAGAGGCAAATTCTAGGCGAATATAACTGTTGGTAATTAGCGCTGCGCGACCTGAATTGCACTTTATTGTGTCGTAGCAAGAGTCGATTTTTATTTAAATAATTTTGCGGAGTGAACCTGTATTCATCTGTGGTAAGTATTATCTACAATTAAACAGGCTAATTGTTTGCTAAGAAGAGTTCATTACAACGTTTACTTCTTCAATAGTTTCTCCTCCTCAGGGTTGGCCGACTCCTTGTCCGCCTTGAAGGTGGCGTTCGTGTGAGGACTGGCCGATGTTGGTACAAACTGGAAGGAAAAGGGCGTTATGTTAGAAAAACAATATAACAACAAGGTAATAGGGATATTGACAAATTTTATTTTTGTCCGTTTATATATCAATTTGCCTAGCCTTTTCCCAACTATGTTGGGGTCGGCTTCCAGTCTAACCGAATGCAACTGAATACCGTATTTTACATGAAGCAACTGCCTATCTGACCTCCACAACCCAGTAACTGGGTAATACGATACCCCTTGGTAAGACTGGATGTCAGACTTTCGGAATGACAGCCGGGGCCAACGGCTTAACGTGATTTCCGAGGCACGGAGGAGTCTCGGTATGTAAAGATGGTCACTCGTATTTTTTGTCCGTCAGATATTTATTAAAAAATATTCGACACGTATTTTTTCTTTTTTTACGTAATTAAAAGATTACGGCAATATATCGAGTTAAAATGTGGCATGACGTCACTGTCCGGTAGATTTTATACCGACTTGTGACGTAGTGAGCCCCCACTCCCCAACTTTAATGCGTTTTATATTAACCATTTTTTATTAATATGATAAAGCAAAAAATACGAATCTAATATTTTTTTATTATCTGACTGACGGACTGAATAGTTTTTATTTTTACGCAGTCAACATTTCTATTGTATCGTGTTACCCAGTAACAGGGTTGTAGATTTTTCTAGTTCACTAGTCAGCCATATTTCTTGTTTCCATACAGTAATATTGCCAAATTAATCAATACAGGTAAATATTTGACAGCTATTTGCGACGTTGCCTACTTTTTGGATAAACGCTCATAAGTCCCATGTAATAGGGAGCGACTTTATTGAACATTAGTGTAAGTGCATTCAAATAAAGACAGTACTTATTTGTAATGGATCAAAAAATTTGGATTCGGGCCGATCAAACCCAGGTCTACACGCTCAGCAGTGCTTGCGACTGCTAGACCATTAAGGCAATAATTATTATTATTCTACTTATTGCTATAATTAATTAGTAATGCAAAAAAACCGTTACCATTTTCAATATTTGGTTTTAGGAACATCCGTATTATACTAGCAGCATGAAATATAGAAAAGAGTATTTAAAAAACAGGGAATTTAAAGAACACAACATCAAGGGGCTCACAGGCAAAGAGGTAGACAGTCCCAAGTAACAAATTCAGAGTCTGGGCAGCTACCAGCTACAGACGACCACATTACGGCATTCAAAAGTTACCCATTAAACGATTTAAAAGCTGTATTAAAACCAAACTTTGTAAAAAAGGGTACTATAAAATTTTAGATTATTTAGATGATAAAAGAGCGTGGGATTGAGCTGCTCGCTCTGCTAAGCCTTGTGCTAAAATCATAAAATCAATACCAGTATTATATAAACCAGGGACCATTTGGGTTACCCATTGAAAGGGTTTTCGATTGGGTTTTTCTAAGCAGTTATTTAAAAACCCATACGATGTGGGTAACCCATTTGAACGGCTTAATTTAAGCCGATAGGGTTTTTCTAAGCCGTTATTTAAAAACCCATACGATGTGGGTAACCCATTTGAACGGCTTAATTTAAGCCATTCAAATTTCCGTTACCCATTGAAAGGGTTTTCGATAGGGTTTTTCTAAGCCGTTATTTAAAAACCCATACGATGTGGGTAACCCATTTGAACGGCTTAATTTAAGCCATTCAAAAGGGTTACACTTTCAACTCTCCTAAAACGATAACAGCGTAACATTCCGACTGACGGAGCAATTTAATATGATCTCTCTATGATGGGCATAGGTTGCAAAATGGAATAGCACGCGTTAAGCGGCCGCGGCGGCGCCTTTGTGCCTACTTACCGAGCGGCTTCTAAACAGGGATCTATGATCATTATTGCATGTAATATAGTGTTTATTTTAGCTTTGCTGCCTGGATATCGAAATTACATAATATTATGATTTTTTCATGTCTGTACTTGTTACTTACTTTATTGCAGGCATTTGCTGGGACCGTACAATTGTCATTCTTGCTGTTTGATTTTTTGAACCCGGGCGTCTTTTGCGATATTATTAGGTATTTATTAGTCAGTGCGTATTTGTGAATTTTGAACAATCGCTATAATGCCAAAACCAAGACGAGATGCTGTCGGACTGAAGGTCTCATCCTAACTAACAAAACGAGCCCAAACTCGGCACACCTAGTTCTACTCGTCGTAGAGTACCAGTAGCAGTCACCAAAGTACACCTTCAGGTCAGTCCATCAAGTCCGGTGGTGAGGTCTCATCACAACTAACAAAACGAGCCCAAACTCGGCACACCCAGTTCTACTCATCGTAGAGTACCCGTAGCAGTCACCGAAGTACATCTTCAGGTCACTCCTTTCAGTCCAAAGGTAAGGTCTCGTCATAACTAACAAAACGAGCCCAAACTCGGCACATCTAATTCTACTCGTCGAGGAGTACCAGTAGCAGTCACCGAAGTACACCTTCAGGTCACTCCATCAAGTCTGGAGGTAAAGTCACATCATAACTAACAAAACTAGCCCAAAGTCCACAGCCCACATCTTTCTACCAGAAGAGGGCTTCCAGTGCCTCCTAGCAATAACTGAAGTAGGTATTTGTATCTAAGTATTATTTAGTAAAAATACAAACAACAATACGAAATATTTTTTGTAGATGCCTATGTATTATAAAGAATATAGAGAAAAAAAAACTTTCAAAGTACCAAAATTAGTTCACTTGACTACTATTCCCGCAACTAACCGTACACTTGTGTGTGTGACCTTTGTCAATGTAGTAGTTCGATTCTATACCTATCAAATTTGCAAACGCGTCCTTAAGAGTTTAGATTGTTAAATTACCTAAGTAACTATACCATAGAAAATTAAAGAAAAGACTTTGAAAAAAAAATTGTAATGTCACCCTTTGTAGGACACATCACCTTACTCCGTGTGTTTCGTCTACAAGCCTACGATATCTAGTGAAATAAAAGCAATGCGCGTGGTGCTCGCCCCACCCCACCATCACCTATTTAGCACAATTTTATTGAAAAACCATATGATAACCCGAACAAAACCCTTATATTATATGGGTTATCATAATGAAGGGGTAACCCTTTCACTGCGGTTCGAGTATAGAACCCATTCAATGGGTTATCATGTAACCCTTTCACTGGGTTTCTAGTATAGAACCCATTCAATGGGTTATCATGTAACCCTTTCACTGGGTTTTAGGTATAGAACCCATTCAATGGGTTATCCATATTGAAGAGATAACCCTTTTAATGGGTTTTGAGCACAGAACCCATTCAAGGGGTTACATCAGATAAAGGTAACCTCATAAACGGCTTACCCTTTCGAAAAGCTTAACTCTTAACCGGGGTTGCACGGTCCCTGATATAAACATTACATACAAAATGACATTATTACTTTGTAAAGTTTTTTTTTTTTTTAATTTTTGAGGACTATGTGGATTTTTGAATTATTATTATTTTTTCTTTCTTATTTAGTTGTAATGATGGTCTGGCAGTTTGAGTAGTTTATGCGGCCTACCCAAATGTCCTTTCTTTGGTATTGTTCGTCGAGTTGAGCTCCTTAAGTTCTGGGTTGAGCTCCACGATTACTGACAAATGCTTGCACTGACTGGACAGGTCCATTCAAATCTGTGCGGTTCTTTCCTCAAAAGACCATTTCAGACACTAATCTACATGGTCCTCATATGGCCTGACCAAGATTATGTCTGGACTTTAAAAGAGACTGTGACCTCTGAGTTTGTTTCGGCCTTTCTTCTCAGAGTAGTCAGATAGGAAACGCCGAACTCATCTAGCTAATTTTTAATTATTTTTTTAAGATGACGTGTAAAAGTGATTCCAATATTTTACAATTTCATTTCAGACAATATAGTAACATTTTACCCGGGGATCAAATCAAGGACCACATGCTGAGCAGCCGCGCTTGCGACCGCTAGACTAACGAGACAGTCGCCTCAAATGAGGTAACATAACATCACGCCAGTATTGCCCGAGCGGGTGGGTAGAGAAACCCACATTTTCGATCTTATGTCTCATGTAATAGGAGGTATAATGTTAGTATATTATAAATGTAATACATACCACTTTCGCGTTATCTCCGAGAGTTGTATCCTCTCTGATGTCTTCGATTCGGTTGTTCTCGCCCTCGCGAAGTAGCTGCAAAAATAATAATTAAATCATAATTTTTTTACGATTTTACTCAAATGCAATAAGTACAGACGCCAGCAGGTCAACCTACCCGAAGCTGTCAAATTTTCCCAATCAACTTTGAACTTTATGCTTTAGTGATAAAGTTGAAAATCTATTAAAGAGATTTGACAGATTATAGTAGGTTGATGTGCTGGCGTATGTACAATAATAATAGATTTCATAGTTATTATTATTATTAAATGGACATAACTTAGTATTTTTTTTATAGAAATAATACAAAGTGTAGTAGTAAGTTATTATCTTAGATTAATAATTGCCTCTGAGTAGTAAAAATATATTTTAAATTGACGAGTATTTTAATATAGTTTGACCGGGACCGCTGCGCCTTAGGAATGCACGGCGACGCAGCGTTGACGAATGAGCTGCGGGCACATACCTAAAGTCATGCTGTGCCAAATTTCACCGTTTTAACGTGAAAATAACAAACAAACAAACTCACTTTCGCATTTATAATATTAGTTAGGATAATAGTACTTTCACAGTTACTTTACTCCTGACAGCAACCCAAAAGCAACCTTATTGTAACTAGTATAAAGATCACTGTGATTTTGTCAGTGATTCAAAATCAGAGGTAAGTACAATAATTGTGGAAAAACTATAGCCTATACTGTGAGGAAATTTCATACCTTATCGACTTCCGGTTCTATCTGCTCGTTGGTTCCGCCTCTGCCGAGGACTCCCTTCTCCATGAGCGTGGCGCGCTTGGCCGCTAAGTACATTGATCTGAAATAAGAATTTCAGGAGTTAATATTTATCAACATGACTAATTATATTGGTAATTATACCATGGATGCCTATTTTCAGATCGGCCATGGTTCATCGAGCGTATTGTACTACCTACAATACCTATGGCGGCCGTGAGAGTGGTAAAAATTTGCCAAGTTTCAAAACCATGATCAGATTGACGAAATATTTTGCAAATTATATCACTTTCTGTTGCAAATAACTGAAACTAAATCATGGTATATGATATCGAAAATAATCTACATTTTTATAATGGCTAATTTGACAAAATCGGCTCCAAATAACAATTCAAAAGGAATTTTACGTAAAAGTATCAAATAAGATAAAAAACTTTTTATAAATAAAAATATTAGAAAACTAAGATAAAAGCAAACATATTTACTAAACACATTATTTTTAAATATTTTATTTTTCTTGCAAATCAAGTCAACAATGTTAAATAATTAAGGTATCGATCGAAAAAAAAATCTTCCTATGTCGTATTATATTACAAAAACGAAATTTTCAGACTACCCTCGGGAGTCAGAAAGTCTATTTCAAAAATCTGAATTTTTGTCAAATTACACGATTGGTTGATATTAAGCTCTAGCCAAACTGAGGCGAATCCCGCGCAGGATCCAGGACATAATGCGCTTGCGCCGATTGTGTTATATTGGCTATTAGAAGCCCTTTCAAGCAAAAAACCGACACTTTAAAATTTATGCTCCAATGTCTTCGAGAACCTTTTTTCGATGCACAGTGCGCCGGCGCTGTTCCGGCGTTATGTATAGGAAGCTTTACAATGATAAGCATTAAAATGCTATGAAATAATGTACGTCCAGTACACCATTGGCAGTCAGTCCACCTTGGTTACTACTTGGAAGCAGTTACGTCTGTTCAGATTTATCTCTCCAGGTAAGACACATACCTCTTGATAGTAAGGTAGTATAACTCAGCGATGGCTTTCACGGAGTAGTCGGGCACGAACGAGTGGCGCAGCATGGAGTCCATGTTGAGGTTCTGTAGGGAGCCCAGCGTTGATGGGGCGGGCGCTTCAGCTGAAATGGAAAAGAAATAAGGTACTTAAATTAGTTTTAAATCAAAGTCAAAGTCAAATAATTTATTTCAATTAGGCACAAAAAAGGCACTTTTGAACGTCAACATTTAAATAATAATTGATTCTAGTTGCCCCTTCCAAAAGGTAGTTTTCGTATGGAGAAGAATGGGCAAGAAACTCCACCGTTACTCTTTAAAAATATTTTCACAATATCTTGTATACATCAATTATATAATTATATGTGAAGACGATGCACCTAGAATAAAATTACTATACCACGTTAGGTAAAAATAATGAAAAATTAAGGAATGACAGATCAATTAATCATGTGATAGATGCATGGTGCTCAAATAAACCCGTGATGTTATAGAGCAGTACCCTAATTGCTTTATACACGATCAATCGGAATTTGAATTGTTTTAAAACAAATTGCTAATCCATTGCTTCATAGGTACGAAAAATAAATCTGCTCAACAACGTAAATAACGTAATGAATGTTGTTGAACTGTCAAAATGAAACAAATTTGTTGTAATCGTTTACGAAAATGTGTTGCGTAATTAGATAGCTGGATAGCACTGGAAATATCAAGATTTTAAAACAAATTTCTGCCATTTTAACCGTTATGGGTAGTCAGATGTCTAAAAGTCTGACAACCAGTCTCACCAACGGGTATCGTGTTACCCAGTAACTGGGGTGTGGTGGTCAGATAGGCAGTCGCTCCATGTAAAATACTGGGATTCAGCTGCAACCTGTTAGACTGGAAGCCGACCAACATAGTTGGGAGCAGGCTCGGCTGATGATGATAAGTCGTGGCTCACTCACCAAGTCCCACATTCTGCGTGAGCGCCTGCACGCCGAAGTAGGTGAAGGGTCCAGCCTCGAACACCAGGTTCTCGCGCCCCACCGTCACCTCCACGCGCCCCTCGAGGATCAGCACGAAGTAGTCCACCTGGAGCAAACAGAAGGAATCAGATATTGTTTCATGACTAAGCATTAGAGGTATAGTTTTTTTTTTACTGTAGTGCAAAACAGTAAGGCCACATACATTTTGATTGAGTCTAAAATTGCAATAAAACAGCCGAATTTTTACGATATTTTGTAGTCTGTCAAAGACCTGACGTCACACAAAACCTGCATCGCGCAAACAGAGTTTATCACGCGATCGATATATACATATATAACTCTCCGACATCTATCGTTGGGCAGTTGCCGCCGTCTGGATCCTCCCTTTTTTATAGAGGATGAGTGAACTTTACACCCTGTTCTTCATACCTCTAAATGCCGATGTCTGTACTATAATTTACAGTATTGTATTCTCAGTTTTCCTCCAAATTAAAAAAAGTATAGGGTCTGCCCAGATCCAAGCAAAACATGATTAGGGACCCAGAATGAGGTAACTGCTCACAAAGTGTATCCAAAGTCTTTTGTATTTAGAGATGTTGATCAGTTGGCAGTATCATCACAACGGTAATGTTTTCCCATTGTTTGTCTTATTTGTGCTTATATTTATTTATAATTAGGTGTACTAATTATACTTATAGTTTATAATAGGTATATATGTATATCCTTATATTTAAATACATATTTTTTCCTCAATTCTCGCTATGCACCTACCACTGTTTGTCTCTGCATCACCCAAAGGTTGACTGGTAGAAAATACCTATGGCATTAAGTCCGCCACTATACATTTATGTGCTTCAAGTATTAAATAAATAAATATTGTTCTCACAGGTTTTCCCTCGGAGAAGACGTATCTCTTGGGGTCGTTCTTGTCCTCGTCGCCGCGCAGCTTGATGTGCTGGATGACGTCCTGCTTCAGCAGGCGTCGCAGTACTGTCTCCGACATATGCTCCACTTTGAATGGGTCCACGCCTGTGGGAGAAAATGTAGGATTTAAATTCAATTCAAATCAATTTTATTCACAAACAATTTACATTGTGTTTAATATCTGTTATATCTATACACGAGCTGCACCCCGCGGTGTCACCCGCATAAGTCTCGATCCCGTGGAAATTTCGGGATAAAAAGAATTACCTGTCCTTACCCAAGTCATAGTCTACCAATGTGTCAAATTTCATCCAAATCTGTTCAGCCCTTTCAGCGTGAAAGCATAACAAACAAACAAACATATAAAAAAATCTAATCTTTTCTCTTTATTATTAGTTTAGAAATAATTAAAGTGTATGTTTGTAATGTCAAAATAACATTTTTGTTTGTCTGTTTGTTCTGGCTAATCTCCGAAACGGATGGACTGATTTTGACGGGAATTTCACTGGCAGATAGCTGATGTTATAAGGAGTAATTAAAGCTACTTTTATTTTAGAAAAATAATTAGGGTCGGCGCGAGCGAAGCCACGTGCAGCAGCTAGTTAATAATAAAATTGCTGTTCCATACATATTGACCGCGTAGGTTACACTTTTGTATGAAACAGCACATTTTTTTTATGATATCCAACGAAAATTTTCTACACTAGGGGGTCTAGAATCATGTCCTGAATGTTATAGTTTGCGCACCGTCCCTGCCACCCTGTATTTTTGAACCCTTCAATCCTTCCATGGTTATCTTCAGTGGTTTATACTATGAGTCAGTCAGTCATGGAACTGGTCTGTTCTACTTACTGGTATTCAGGAACTGGAAGGTGGCTACCACTTGTTGAGGAGATAATTGCTCCTGTGCGTCAGTCACTTATCAGCAGTGATCGGAGTAGGCAGAGCTATTTTTTGTACTTGCAATACGTTGTCTTAATATGGACACTCCCGGAATTTGAAATATATATTATTAAATAAGTTAGAAACTACTTTGTAAAAAGCTATTCACGTCTTAAGGAATTATGGACACATACCCCTCCTCCCCTCCGACGGGTAGGTATAAGACGGACAGGTTTCAGGTTAATGAAATTACAAACTTTATTTTTTAAATGTATTTTTTTTTTCTGTAATAATTTTGTATAAACATGTCGCACCTTTGGTAGAACAAGGGCACAATTGCAGTTTTTGCAATTTTACAGGAGAGTAATTTTAAGATTATTTTTTGTACTTAATGTGGTCTAGCTATGTTAATAATGTTCTAAGGTTGTTCTGCTTTGTATGACATAAACTATATACTATATTCTTTTAGGTGTATCATTTCTGCATATTTAAGTCATTTTGGCAATTTATGACAATTATGCCCTTGTTCTACCAAAGGTGCGATGTACTCGCGTTACACCTGAGCGGCAACATCGCTCGTATGCGCATTGGAAATTAGCAACGCTTCGCTGATGTTAGTTTGACAACGTCGTGCGCTCACTGCCAATATATAAGACAAGCTTTCTTTTATCCTTGTTAATAAAAAAACAGTTAATATTTTTTCGAATCCCGGAGTTTCAGTAAGAATCCCGGGGAATGTCCATATTAACATCAACGTTTGCGGTCATTGAACCAAAATAGCTCTACCTAATCCGATCACTGCTTATCAGTCATGGAACTGCTCTGTTCTACTTACTGGTATTCAGGAACTGGAAGGTGGCTAGCACGAGTTGAGGAGACACGTGCACTCTCTGGTGCTCGTGGTGACCTGCGAAGGCAGCTAGGTCCTGGAACTTGTTGACGGGACGGGTCAAGCGTTTCTTAGTGCGGTTGTCACCTGAAAAAGGGAGGATGGGTTAGAAAATGCTTGTTAACCGACTCCAAAAAAGGAGAAGGTTCTCAATTCGACGCGTATGTTTGTATGCTGACCTAAAAGATTACTGCTCCACTAGCTCCATTATTATGAAAGACGTATAAGAAAGTGTCAGGCCATGCGCACTTTGGACGCGTTTTCGTACGAATTTTACTCGTGCGGACACATACACGATCCCGACCTTCCAAGTATTAAGGGCGTGCAGACTGGGTGCGAGTTATTCGTACGTCTATGGGCGCATAGTTCAGACGTCCGAAAAAAAACCGAAGTTGTTGGGATTTTTTGGTGCGTTCAAAGCGTTATCACCGGAAATCTACCTATTTGGCGGAGAAAAACGTATTCAGTGTGCACTCAATGCAAACGACCACGGTCGTACGTTTACGTACGATACAAAGGGCGTGTCAGACTCTTACTGACTAAAACCCACCCGTTTTCCTTCAATTGCCTGTACGTTGCCAGGGGCCACGGTATCCCTTTCGGACTTTCCCGCAACCCCGGCAGGCATCGGTCCTAACGGACCCCTTCACTTCTGCTGACATCTCTTTGAGGCGCGCGTGGAACACAACGCGCGTCGACCCGGGCCTGAAGTGCGCGCGGTCTTAAAGTAATCATTGCGAGATTCCAGTGAGAGAATAATATGGAGCTATAAAGGGTGATATAAAATTAACTAACGAAACTTCACTCGATCGATGCCTACACTTGTGGCGGCATCTACAACGCCACATGCGAACTACGCATCACACTGACGTCACGCAAAATCCTGCATCGCGCAAGCAGAGTTTACCACGCGACTAGAATATATACAACGTCCCGACATCAATCGTCGGGCAGTTGCCCACTAGACACAATACCGATCTCATCTAATCAGTGAACTTCCGCGAGTTTTTTTTAATTTGATTCTCTAAAGGACGACTAGCTCCATCCCTTGTTAGAAATGCAAGTGATGCCTTTAACACTTCCCTATAGGTCCTAGGTCTCTGAACAGTACACACCTGGTATCAAAGCTCATGTAAAAATTTACTGAAAATAAAAATTATATAAAAAGACCCAGAAACCACAAATAATGTTAGCAGAGCGAATTTGTTTGTTCGTTAAACAAATTTTTGTTGTTTCAATGGAAATCAGAAAATTAATATAATAGAATATTTTGTTAAAATCTAAGAACATAATTTTTTTGTTGTTCAAATTAAACCCATTTTTTTATCAAAAAAACACTAAAGGATACATGTTTTATAAGGTATCCGTTTCTCAATAATCTTTCGAATATTTTCAGAATTCCCAGAGATAACAGCCACAGTATAAATAAGTAACAGTATTATATCTTCGTAGAAAACGGCCGAAACGACGCTATTAGAAATATCAGTGTATATCAGTACGCAAAAGTATCGAGTGTGCGGACGCACGGACGCGGAAAGTTTATCTTCCCAGCTTTTCACACAAACAAAATATATAAAAAAAAAAATACTAAGCATATACTTACTGAAAACATCAGTTTCATCCACAATTTCAGCTTGAATCATCTCTTCAATGACGTCCTCCAGGGTCACCAGACCAACGGTTTCGTAGACGGGGTCACCGTCTCCTTCTTCAATGCGTTGGACGAACGCCATGTGACCTTTGTGACCTAGGAGAAAACAGAAAATATTTTGATAAAAAAGTAGGTAAATAGTATAAGCTTGTGGCGGCATCTACGTCGCCACGTGCGAACTACGCATCAAAGATCTGACGTCACAGAAATCACCACGCGAACAAAATATATAAGACTATCCGATATCAATCGTTTGGCCTTTGATTTCGTTTGACCCTTGCTCGACGATGCGCCAGCCCGCGTCGATGCCGAGCCAGTAGCTTTAAATTCTCCGATTTATAATAATGAAATATCCTTGATCCAGCCTGTCCCATCTTGCTGTCCCCCTCCCAGCGACGCCCTAAGCCGAGGTTCGTACCCCACAGGGGGTGCCCTTAGCGAGGGCTCGCCTAGTTTTAATTGGAATAGTTTTTGCCCCTGGCTGGAGACTTTGAGTGTAGTAGCTTAAGGCAGCAACAGGAAAGCCCGGAGATGCCCTAGATAAAAATTCTTGGGCAGTTGCCCTCCAGAGACGACAGCCGTCTGGTCGGAGGGTCCTCCCTTTTCAATAGAGGATGAGTGACCTGTTCTTCATACCTCTAAATTGGTGACCCCGAGTATGAACGTCAACGCAGCCTTCGTGCAACTACTTCAGCGTGACGTCATCATCAACATCACGTCACCATCGTCATCTCAACTAAATTAGAGTCATCTAGGGCTGTGAGGGAGAGCCCGATCTTGTCCCAAGCCGAATCCACGTTCCACTCTGCTCCAAGATCTGGACTTCCTCAAAGCCAAGCAAAATTTAGTTCCTATCGTTCGTGTAATATCTGTTTCGTTTTTACAACTTGTCCTTTGTTTTAATTGTGTTGTACCTGTATATATAAACCCGGGAAATCTAAATGGTTGTTTTCCCGCGGCAGAAGAACTTGCCATAAGGAGTACTTTCGAAGCATAGAGTAAAAGTAAAAAAATAAAGATGCTTTTGTTTTAAAATAATTTAAAAAATATTCATAAGTTAACTCGAAAACGTGAGACTCAATAGTAACAGGTAACTTGTAGGTACTACTCGAACCGCACGCGCCGCCGACAAAGGGAACAGCGATGCATAAATGTTCAAAGCAAAATAAACTCGCACGTGGCGATATGGCATAAACTAGTTTGCACGCAACAACACAAAATTTGATTTCAAAATTATTTCTAATATTTTAATTGTTTATATAACGATTGTATTACCAAGACAAAACCATTTCGCTGCGGGAAAACAACCATTAAGATTTCACGGTGTATATTAAGGAAGTGCCGACCACAGCTTTGGAATTGGACTGATTGTATTTCTGCCGTGGTAGGCACAAATACAATCAGTCCAATTCCAAAGCCATTTCTATTGCATCTACCCCGTGACACCTCGAGCTATAAGCTTATGTCCAGTAGTAGTTCCTCGGCTGAATGATGACGAAGGCAATGATGCGGCTTAAAGGGTCGAGTGACAAAAATTTAAAAGAATATGCTTAGATGGTTCGGTCATGTTGATAGGATGAACAAAAGGCTACTAACAAAAGGTTTTTTTTTATTTACAAGGCAGATTTAGCCTAGGAGGACATATAAGTAATAATAAGTTAAGTAATAATAAGTTTATTGATTCATAAACAAGTGTTACAATATTTAGGTGTGACACTGGATCCCGCACTAGGATACCCTGTGTCGCAGGATCCAGTCTCTTTCGACACATAATGAATTATTTAAAATATTTTAACAAATGCAACGGTTTCAGTAGGTACTTAGATATAATTAATTAATTAATATAAACTTAGAACTAAAAGGTAACCAAATGTATGTGTGTGTGATGAGTGTATGTTTGTGATGAGTGTGAGTGTGAACGTGATGAGTGTAAGTATGCAGTGTTGAGTGTTAGCGTGTATATGATGATGAATACTTTATTAGTTGAATGATAAAAGATTTTCCGTTTCAGCATAATTAAACCCAAGCAGCCAATCCTGAACCTGTTTTTTGCATCCAAACTTTGTCAAGGGGTAGATATCAAGCTTTTTGTTAATTTTCTCATACAGGTATGGTCCAATACGAGAGAATATTATGGTAACAGTATCCTGTTATAGCCCGCTGTAGCCAGCAATAACAGTAACCTAATTATTGCTGGCTGAGCGGACTGCCCCATTCAAAGGCACTGGGTGAAAATAGCAATAGGTTTGTGCTAAATTAAACTAATGAATTCAAGTACTAACAACTTATGGACTATTTTAGGTCTGAATTAAAGATATTTTTTATATTTTATTTTATTTACGGTCAAACGCCCTGCCATGCCGGGAGTTTGTTGCGTCACAAACTCCCCAGGGCGTTTGACCATAAATTACGAGTTTAAAGAATCATTTTTTTCTAACTGAACAGACAGCTGTGCTGCTGGGGAGTTTGTTGCGCCACTTCTTCTTCCCAGCTAAAGCACTAGGAAGTGGTGAAGGGTGGGCGTTTAGGGGACTGTCTTATGTAATTTTGACGTTCGAAAAGTGCTGATTCTCAGCCTAGTTTGAATAAATGACTTTTGAATTTTGATGATCTTCAGAAAGGTCGGGGGCGTAGTATTCGCAACCGGCGTGCGTTGTATGACCAGCTATCCAATTACGTAACACATTCTCGTAAACGATTACGACTAATCTGTTTCCTTTTGACAGTACAACAACATTCATTGTGTTATTTAGGTTGTTGAGCAGATTTTTTTTTCCAACTTTTGAAGCAATGGATTAGCAATCTGTTACAAAACGATAGAGATTGTGATTGATCGTGTATTACGCGATTAGGGTACTGGTGTCAGAGTTTTTATGCCGCCAATGGGCCTCTGACGTGGCTTCTCATGCCGTCGAGAAATATCTCCCAGGCATGTTTTTATTCCAATATTGTTTTAGATTTAATATGATTATTTCATTTGCTAATAATTAATTTGCTTTTGCTAATTAATAATTTATTTCATTGAATAGTTCTATTTCTAGTGTATAATTAAATGTAATGTGGATGTAATGTTAATGTTAACTTATAAACTTAACTTTAAGTAATATTATTTTGTAACCTTTTGCTGCATAAAAAACTTGCCCAATTGTAACCGAAATGGAAGAAGTCACTGGCTCCTGAAATACAGGTACTCCAACCTAGCTCTTGAGCCAGGGTCTCACAAAAATGTAACCTGTTTTTATGGCAATAAAGAAATTTATTTATTTAATTTATTTATGCCGGTTTCCTGACGATGTTTTCACCAGTAACCCACTAAAAACGCATTACATAACATAATTCCCAACTGAACGTCTAGTTACCTTCGCAAAAATAGCCTCAGAAAAATGTTCAGTTTAGCTCAAGGCTGCCTGTGATTCATTATCATTACGTACGGCGTATTTATTTGGTTTAGATAATTTATTTGACGTCTAGTGGTACACGAGTAAGTAAGTAAGTAAGTAAGTAAGTCATTTATTTTGCAAATATGGGTACAATACAATACATGGTGATAGAGTGATAACAGGTAGGTTCAGCCACATTTTACCAGTAGGCATGCAAAAATTATAATTTGAAGCTAAAAATACTGGAAATTAATACTTAGACATATACATACATTGAATAATTTGACGTCATAACTTATCTTGATAAGGATTACATAATAATATCAGAAACCAGTTATTATTGAGAACACAATTTAGAGTCAATTAATATCAATAAAAATGTCATATAATACAATTTCAAATATGGCGTCAAAAAAGTGTAAAAGAAAAAAAATCAAATAAAATAGTAACAATAATAAAAAATAATAATAAAAACAGTTTTATCTATTCAGATCACTACATATTATTTCAAAATGTTTCTCAGTAAGGAATTCGCTGACAGTATAGTATGCTTTATGCGTTAGAAAACTTCGAAGCCTGTTTTTAAACAATGATAGCGGTAATTCTTTCCATTGCTTAGGTAATTTATTATAGATTGCTGGAGCCATGCAGTAGACACTCTTCCGCATTAGTGCCGTTTTGGCGGGGTGGGAGCACAGTATATTATTATCTCGTCTGTTACGTGGAACTACGTCGGCCAGACGTTTAAAACGATTTGGGTTGGACTTCACAAACACAGCTACCTCCATTATGTACAAACTAGGTAATGTTAATATTTTATGCTCTTTAAAGTATGGCATGCAACTATCAGTAGATTTAAGCTTAAACATCGCCCGTAAACATCTTTTCTGTGCTTTAAAAACTGTTTCCCTTTCGGTTGAATTTCCCCAGAATATTATACCGTAACGTAAGTGGGATTCTACTATGCCATAATAAGTAGTAAGAAGTGCATCTATGTCAACTATTGTGGATAATGAACGTAGAGCGTAGGCGGACTTACTAATTCTCTTACATAAGGTATCAGAATGTGCTTTCCAATTTAGATTTTTATCTATTACGAGTCCCAAAAATTTTGTACTGTCTACTTCTTCTACGACTTCGTTGTTGTACTGTATATTAGGACGCGTGCTAGGAATCCGCTGACTAAAGTGTACAGCTTTTGTCTTTTTTAAATTTATTTTTAAATTGTTTGCCTCTAACCAATTTACAACACTCTTTAAACACTTATTAATGTCCGATTCATATGTTACCAGATTTTCACATGGAATTGTCATGGTGCTGTCATCTGCAAACAGTGTTATTGGGTGTTCAACACATTTAGGTAGATCATTTATGTACAGAATAAATATGAAGGGACCTAGTACGCTCCCCTGCGGTACTCCATACATAACTTTACGCTCTGAGGATCGATATATCTCTTCGCGCTTGCTAACTGGATTAATTTGGCAAATTTCAGTTATTTGTTTTCGGTCTTTTAGATAACTCTCAATAAGTCTAAGTAAATTGCCTCTAATACCGTAAGCTTCAAGCTTACTTATGAGAATTGGATAATCTACGTGGTCAAAGGCCTGTGTCATATCACAGAATATGCCACATACAGGTATTCGATTATTGACATTCTGAATAACATTATATATAAAGTCAAATATAGCCATATTAATAGTCCTATGTTGTCTAAACCCCTTCTGTTCGTCACACAGAATGTTATTCTTTTCAATAAATTTGTATAATTCATTATAAATGTACTTCTCAAATATTTTGGAAATCACAGGTATGAGTGCGATTGGTCGGTAATATTCCATTAATTCTCTGTTCTCTTTCTTAAATATCGGCTTTATTATTGAAGTTTTTAAGGCATCCGGGAAGATTCCTGCGCTGATACTAAGGTTAATTATATGACTTAGATGACCACATATTTCCATAGATACGTGTTTGAGTATTTTCGTACTAACGCCATCATATCCTACACTATTTGTGTTATTCAAAGACATTATTATTCTATGTATTTCTACCGGTACACTAGGCGACATGAACATTGATTTAGGGCTCGTGTTAATCTTAGTGTAGTTCGACCTGATGTCTATCTGCTTTGGTTGAATTTTTTCAACAAAGTAGTTGTTGAACGCTTCAGCAATGTTTTTGGGATTTGAGACAATATGATTTCCAACCTTAATGTTAGAAATTTTTTGTTTAGGTAAATTATGTTTTGCGCGATTAATAATTTGCCACGTAGTTTTTGATTTATTTTTAGATAGTTTAATATTTTGATTATTTTGTGCCTTTTGTGTCAGTTGTATAATTTTTTTGTGCAATTTTGAATATTGAGAGAATTTATTTTTACTATCTTTATTTAAGTTTAACCTCATCTGCCACAAGAGCTTTCTTTTCTTTCGGCTGCACAATTTAATACCTCTCGACAGCCACTTAGGTTTTTTAATAACATGAATTTTGATTAATTTAATAGGAAAACACAGATTATACAAGAGCTTGAAAGAGTCAATGAAGTTGCTATAAGCAATGTTCGGGTCGTCCGTTTCGTAAATTTCAGAAAAAGAAAGGTTTTTCATGTAGTCATTAAACTTGGCTATGTTTTCCACACTATAATCCCTTTTAGCCGCATACCAATGGTTCATTTCACATTTTGTTTGAACGGGACAGTGAAGGAGCTGTGACGTATGATCGGACAACGCAAATTCAAGCACTTCAGTTTTACAAGATTTACCGAAATTATGCGCAAAATTGTCTATGCAAGTGTTGCTTGCCATGCGGGTAGGCTGTCTTAATGCCAATTTCAAGTTATATCTCATTAACAAATATTCAAATGCATTTGTGTGGTTATTTTGTTTAAGAATGTCTATGTTAAAATCTCCGGCAATAATAATGTTTTTATAACGTGCTCGTGATATTTCTTGCAATACAGTTTCGAGTTTTTCTAAGCAATAGTTAAGATTATTTGGTACTCTATAAATACATATTACGACTATCTTATAATGCGTAAGCTCAATAGCACAGCATTCAAATATGCCTGAACAAGAGAAATTAGCAATTTTAGGTAATTCCTTCCATTGTAAACCATTTCTAGTTAGAATACAAGCTCCTCCCCTTTTTCTTTCATTTCTACAGAAATAGGCAGCTAAAGAATAGTTTGGAAGATGTAACTGATTTTGGTATCCTTCCATAATAAAATGCTCTGTGATGCACAAGACATCCACTTTTATATTTTTGTCAGTAAGTTCATCTAAACACACAGTAAGAATATTAGATTTTGCTATTAAGCCTGCGATATTTTGATGCAGGACTTTGAGATATTTATTACAGAAAAAACAGTTCACCTACTTGATCACTATTGCATTTAGGTGGGAGTTGGTATGTCCCGTTAGGTTCAAGGATTTGGATGTTGTCGCTATCAGTAGTATGATATTGATCGTAGTCACTAAATATTTTTGATTGGATCTGGGAAAAGATTTCTCTCCAGCCGTATTTGTTGATTTTTCCTGTGTTATACGAAAACATGTCAAGATTCAGGCTATAATTGCTGTCAAAAAAGTACGCGTAATGATTGTTTTTTATGTCAAGACTGAGGAGGTTATTGAATAGCTCGACTCTGTAATTATGTATTAGCGCGCCTCGTATATAAGTCGGTGCGCATACAACAATGTTTGTGTGGGTAATGTTTTTCAGCGAGTTATTCATGTTTTCAAGAATATCGCTATTTTTAATATCGTTTTCTCCAATGAAAATCAAGCAATAGTCTTGGATTGACGAGGGGATAATAGATTGAATAAATCGATACCTGGGTTTGCGGCCTACCCAAATGTCCTTTATTTGGTATTGTTCGTCGAGTTGAGCTCGCTTAAGTTCTGAGTTGAGCTCCACAATTACTGACAAATGCTTGCACTGACAGGACAGGTCCACTCAAATCTGTGTAGTTCTTTTCTCAAAAGACCATTTCAGACACTAATCTACATGGTCCTCATATGGCCTGACCAAGATTATTTCTGGACTTTAAAAGAGACTGTGACCTCTGAGTTTGTTTCGGCCTTTTTTCTCAGAGTAGTCACATAGGAAACGCCGAACTCATCTAGCTAACTTTTAATAAAAAAAAAATTAAGATGACGTGTAAAAGTGATTCCAATATCCTATTTACAGAATAAATAATTTCATTTCATTTCATTATCAATTATTTTGTTTATTCAATACATAGACGTACGTCGAGTAGAGTAGAATTTACACGAATTCGAAAATATTTTTATCATGTTTCTATAGCAAATGATAGAAGGTATTGCACTTTTCTATGAAACAGCAGATTTTTTTTATAACCGACGATAAATTTCAACGCTGTGGGGTTCAGAATCATGTACTGAATCCATGGTAGCCAGTTTTCGCGTGATCCTGCCACCCTGTATTGTAACCATGTTTTGATTTTAAAGAGTGTCCGTGGAGTTTCTTGTCCGTTCTTGTCCATAATTATAAACCTACTACGCTATGGAATGGGCGACTAGCTTCATATTTCTGACTGATCGACCCCTTGACAATTCAAAAGTACCTGTAATTGGTTTCAAATTCAAATTCAAAATTCAAAATATTTTATTTCACATAAACCTATAAGGGCACTTATGAAACGTCAGAAGCTAGATGCACGGTTCCAATTGGTCGTTTCCTATGGAGAAGATGTTTATTTGAAATAAATGCTTTGAGTTTGAATGAATGAATGATTAAGGGATCTTGCGCACTAGACGGCCACGACTCCGGCCAGTCGTAGCCGTCTAGTGGTATTGTATGGTCTGCGGCTAGTTGGCCGTTGCGACCAAGTGCGCGATTCGTATCGGTTTCTATAGTTTACCTGGTCGCTGCGACCACTAGTCTTGTAACAACATTCTGATTTAAAAGAGTGTCCGTGGAGTTTCTTGTCCGTTCTTCTCCATAGGAACCTACGCTTTGGAATGGGCAACTAGCTTCATCTTTCTGACTGATCGACCCCTTGACAATTCAAAAGTACCTGTAATTGGTTTATTTGAAATAAATGCTTTGAGTTTGAATGAATGATTAAGGGATCTTGCGCACTAGACGGCCACGACTCCGGCCAGTCGTAGCCGTCTAGTGGTATTGTATGGTCTGCGGCTAGTTGGCCGTTGCGACCAAGTGCGCGATTCGTATCGGTTTCTATAGTTTACCTGGTCGCTGCGACCACTAGTCTTGTAACAACATTCTGATTTAAAAGAGTGTCCGTGGAGTTTCTTGCCCGTTCTTCTCCATAGGAACCTACGCTTTGGAATGGGCAACTAGCTTCATATTTCTGACTGACTGACCTCTTGACAATTCAAAAGTGCCTGTAAATGGTTTAATTGAAATAAATGCTTTGAGTTTGAGTTTGAGTTTGAGGTCGTGGCCTCTAAATGATTGACAGAAAAACTAAACGAACGACTGAATGAAGGAAATTGGCATTATAAATGAATCTGACTAGCCTTTTCCCAACTATATCGGAGTCAGCTTCCAGTCTAACCAGATTCAGATGAATACCAGTATTTTACTATGATAATTTTATTATGAATGAATGAACGAGTGAATAATTTGATGAACAAGTGAATGTACGAACAAAAGAGAGAATGAATGTACCCACATAACAATCGCCGCTGAAAAATGTTCAGTTTAGCTCAAGGCTGCCTATGATTAATTGCAGACGGCGTATTTATTTAGTTTAGATAATTTATTTGACGGTTATTGGCACACGTGGGGATAATGGTTTGAACGGGAAAGCGTTTAGATTATGTTGTACATGATTTTTGTATTAGCGTGATTTTTTATGTGTAACATCTTTCTTCCCGTTTTCCTGTAATCAAAATCTAAAAAATCGAAATAATCTAAACTATGGGAGTGATTTCGTGAAAAGGGACGGAAGTGTGTCACAGGAAGCCGGGGAACCGCGCGCTATTTGATTTGACCAATGAGCGCGCGCGGTGCTAGAGACAGTCAGAAACGACATTGAAGAGGCCCCGCCCCTTTAACATGTTTGTTTAAATGTTGCTTATTATCAAGGTGACATATCAGATGTTACACATCACATGCGCCTACTGTTTATGGCTCGCTCGTTTTTTTTTTTTTTTTAGTTTATGTATGTTCGTGTTAATTTTTTATAAAACTTTGGCCCACATTAGGAATTGTTACGTTTGTGCGTTTACATTACAGATATGTGTCTTAAAAAGTGGATAACAGATACCATATAGTATATAAATAAGTTTTATTAAAAGTAAAATAAAATAGTAATAATATAATATCTTTATATTTTTTTATTCTAATATTTAAAAATATAATTTATGTGTATATAGTAAAATAAAGGAAATAATAGTAATAATATAATATTGTAATATACCTACTGGTTTTTGTTCGAATGCAATTTTATAAAAAGCCGGGGCGGGTTGCTCGTGTGTAGCCGGGCGGTTGTTGGGGCTGCATATATGCCTAGGCTCTGCCTATGTTCGTGTCAGCCTGCTGTGTCGAGCATGTGGGTCAGATTAAAATGTAATTGATGTTTATCTTACTTGGAGTATTTTACGTCGTCATATTTTATCCAATTTACACAAAACTTTAAGGGTACACTAGTCGTCGCGTCGGCTCGAACGTTGGTGGACGTGACTAATATGCATGCTAATTTTGTCTAATTATATATTTATTTAGTGAAATAGGCGATGATTTATAACGAAAACGAGCGCGTAAAACTACATTAACAGACCTTTGGGCGTATAGATATCATGAAAAAACTACTGTATGTATTTACTCAAAATAAAATTATTTGAACTATTTAATAAATTACCTATACCTGTACTGTTTTTATTTTGCCATTTTCTTACGAAATAAGTTATTTATTTACGCCCAAAAGGGAGTTAAAATTAGTGTTGAAATATGGAAGTTTCGACGCTCATAACTTCCAAACCAATTTTTTTCCAAATTTGCTTCCATGCAGGGCTAAATAATGACAAGACAAAGTTTTAAACGTACATCGTCAAACAGACAAGTAATCACCATACTACGTTTGTATGGAAGAATAACCGACTAGGGTGCCCTTAATGAATTAAACAGTGGCGGATCGGCTTGACTCCGCTGAGGGTAGGTTTTAGCAAAGTAAACACTAAAAAAGCACTTTTTTTTTTTACTTACTCTTCTACTTTTTACTTTTCGCAAATTCCTCAATGACTTCATTAAGTTGTAGACTACCAGAGATATCTCGGTGAATATAAATGGCGGCCAAACTGAGCAGCGTGAGTGGCAGACCGAGTGGCGCGCGGATTCAAAATTTGTCGCGTAAATAAAAAATCACAAAGAAATTTAAAACTTGAAAACATAATACTTATTAAGTTCAGGATAATTGATGACAAGGTAAGGTAAGGTAGAGTAATGCTTGTTAAAAAAATTAATTAGAATAATATCAAGTTCATTTTAAGATTTCTCACGGAAGAACTCAGATGCTTTTGGGAGGGGCTTGAACTCGTTACCCCCCTAGATCCGCTACTGGAATTATACACCTAAACCTTCGCCATGAATCACTCCGTCCATTGGTGAAAATCGCATGAAAATCCGTTCGGTAGTTTTTGAGTTTATCGCGTTCAGGCAGACAGAGAAACACGGGGAGAGAACACTTAGTTTTTACCCCGACTGCGTGACGCAAAGGAGTGTAATGAGTTTTATAATATTATGTAGTGATTAATTATCTATGTGAACAAAAAATATAATCGAAGAAGATTATTGAACGACTGAATAAATGATCGAACGCTTGAATGAATGAACGAACGAACGAGTGTATGAATGACCGAATGAGTGAATGAATGAATGATGGTACAGTAAGGTATTTTCGATCACTTCTTATTTAATTTTCCTCAGACGCTAGAGACAATTTACATACCTTCTTTGAACTGCTTCAACATGACATCCAGAGTGACGTCTTCGAACACAAAGTTGCAGGGGTTCTGGTAGTACTGGCAGAGCGTGCGCAGCGGCGTGTTGTCGTCAGGGTCCACGAACGCCAGGTCCTTGATGAAGAGCACCGTGATTATATTGCCGCGGGCGCCTTCGTAAACTGGGATACGGGAGTAACCTGGAAACAAGAAGTTTATAGTTTAAGAATCATTATTTTTATAAAGACTACTACTACACCTACTGGTACATCTCAGCTGATGGTAAGTAATGATCAGGCCGAAGGTGGAAGCGAGCTCCACCCGGAATCCTCAACCACAGGACTTAGATAAGATCCTGGTAGCCAGGCGGGCTTAGAACAAGCCCTGCAATTGTTTTAATCATTACTAGCGACCCGCCCCTGCTTCGCTTTATGTAATATCCTAGCCAGAAATCACCAGTTCAAAGTTCAATCTAAAAAACCCCAAAACAATAGGTTACTCACCAGACTTAACAATTTCCGACATAGTCTCGAAGTCCAGGATGCTGTTAATGGGCAGCATGAAGCAATCCTTGAGCTTGGTCATCACGTCGCTGACCTTCTTTTTGCGGAGGTCCAGGGCTCCAGAGATGATGTTCACTTCCTCTCTGTCTAGGTCGTTCACGTGGTCTGTTACCTGTAGGGTTTTGAGGGTTAGCAAGCGAGTAAAATAATAGATTATTTGCCTAGGGAGCAAACAACAATTTTTTAGGCAAGAGTGTTTCTTTGAATCCAGAGCGGAGCGAAGTATCTATCACTTTTAGTCCCTAGGGATTAAAAAGCAATTTTAGTCCCTGTTTATGAAGAATAAACTAGCTCTTTTTAATAGATGTGATAAAAAATATTGTTTCGGTAAGAAATGTGCCACCGCATTTTTAGCCATGGGTATCCTGTTACGTGTAAAAAATCAACCGATTTTCTTTTTTCGGTGTCGTTAAAGGCAACTGTGACATTTTTGTAGACTAATCCTAACAAATATTATAAATGCGAATGTGAGTTTGTTTGCTTATTTGTTTGTTACGCTTTCACGCTACAAAGGCTGAACGGATTTGGATGAAATTTTGCACATGGGTAAACCATAACCTAGATTAAGACATTTGATACTTTTTATCCCAATATTCCCATGGGATTGAGACTTATGCGGGTGAGTTATAAAATAGGGCAACCATTTTATTGATGTGGTTATCCAACGGGAATGTCAACCAATATGTAAGCGGGCACGCCCTTTATGCCTGGAGGCTTTTATTCAGATATTGTTACGTTTCGTCTTTATTTTTTTTATTTCTGCCTGAGTATAGTTTTCGATGTTTTTGGTTGGTATTTTGGCGTGTGCTAGCTGTCATATACCTATTAGTTTATAATTTAAATTATGTTTTGTGTTGCGTAATGTAAATTATTTTGCATATTATTATATATATTTTTTTTTTCTAACTGCACAGACAGCTGTGCTGCTGGGGAGTTTGCTGCGCCACTTCTTCTTCCCAGCTAAAGCACTAGGAAGTGGTGAAGGGTGGGCGTTTAGGGGACTGTCTTATGTAATTCGAAAAGTGCTGATTTTCAGCCTAGTTTGAATAAATGACATTTGAATTTTGAACCTTAGTGGCATACTAAAAAGTCTTAAGATTGCAGATGTGGTCTTGTCTTTTCAGATTAAGTGGAGCGACGATATTCACAAGGTTCTTAGTAGTATTAGATGGATGACACTAGCCGTATTTTGTGGTCGTTAAGATAATAATATTGTCAAAATGTTATATAATATACGACCTGCAGGCTACGCACAAGTTTGCTCGTTGCAGCTGGATGAGAGTCGTCGAGAATCTACCTCATTGTTTAACTAGTATTTATGACCAGTAGCGGACAACTGTATGTGGTTGAGAACTGGCACCATAACGAATCTGGTTATGCTAGTCATCAAAAAGCTCATGATAGGAATCAAAACTAGTCTTGATCCCTAGATCCAATCAAGATGCTGTAGAAACTGATGATGATAAAATATGACATACCCTGACAAGCTCCTTTAGACGCTCCCTGTTGTAATGCGTGCCGATCTCTTCACCTAAGAAGTAATCGAGCAGCTTGCTTGTCGGCCAGGCCAGTGGGGCACAGATACCCATGACGATCTGGAAGATAAAACTTTTATTAGCACTGGAAAACATACATAGCATCACGCTAGTTTTCCACAGGGGGGTACGCAGAGGTATTTCGCCAGTTATTTTTAAGGGCATCGTCACACTGGCGACATGTAAGCAAGTTATCAGCGAGGCGATTGTTCAACGCGCTCACTGCGTGTGCGCAACGTGTTCAAGAGAGAGCCAGACAAGTGAGTGTACAATATTGTGAAAACGTGGATAACACGTCGCGAAGTCGCGGCTAGCTCGCTTCGCACCCGCGGAGAGCACGTTCACAAATCGCCTCTGGACACACGCTGGCAAATCATCATTGTGATAACGCTCATAGTCCCATGTAATAGAGGGCGAGCCTTTTGTTATGAATCAGGCACAAATCAACACTCTGTGTTCTTAATGTGAAAGTAATGATGGAAAACCCAAGAACACTTTGCCCGACCTTAGGATCGAACCCAGGACTAGATGGCCCACCAGCCCACCTAATAAAAGATTCAGCACTGAACATCAGGTAGGCCATCTACTCATTATAGCTACAATATTTCGTAAAGGCCCGTGAGCCCTTAACAAACTTAACACAATGGTGTGAAGCAATCATTTTATTAGTTCTAATTTTAGTATAGGCGACAAAGTACCTGTGAGGGTACAAATAAGCGAGTATGTGCTACTTGTACCCTGCAAGTTAACTGTTATAAGACTTATGCTTACAGTCCAGAGTAGTGTGAGTTTCTTTTAACCATAATTATCGTCTTTACGCATCGACCGCGTTCGGCGCTCCGATTGGCAGCCGGCCGTAAAGTCGTGATGGTTAAAAGAAACTTACACTAGGCCCTCTGTACGCTCAAAATCGACGAGTCCATCTGTCAGTGGCACTATCCAAGTATTCGAAGTTGTTCTCTCATTTGTCAAAAACCGAGAGAATAATTGAAAGAATAATGAAACTAACCTTCATAATCCAGATACTCTTAGCACCAACAAACAGTCCATGCCTAGCACAGACGGCTTGCGGTGTAATTTCAGCAATGAACACAATAGCTAATGTAGACCCGATGACAGCAACCAATCCAGAAGTCAGATCATCCAGGATGACAGTAAACGTACTGTTCACAGCCACGTTACTCAGCAAAATAGTACAGAGGAGATAGTTTCCATGGGCTCTGACGGGCATGATAGCTCTAGCGTACTTTCGTTCCTTCTCAGTTCCCGTATTAGCAATGATCTTCAACTCCGTCCTGTCTAGAGCCATAAGACCCAAGTTGAGACCAGAGAACAGAGAAGCCAAGAGAAGTAAAACAATAATCAGGATAATGGAAGCCCAAAGTGGGAGAAGCTTGTTGTGCGTAGCCAAGACCTTCCATTTTTCAGGACCCTGGTGGAGGAAGTGGTCTTTTGCGGAGTTTTTGGCGCAGATATAGAATCTGTAGTCGTCTAATGGAGGCGGGGCTAGCATGTAGAGGAGGGCGGAGTCCGATTCGGCGTAGGATACCTGCGTAGAGAAAATCGGTTATTTAGGTAACAAACGCGCGTTGCATATCATGTATAGTCCTTATTCCGCGAGTTATACATATTTTCGTGGCCTCTGTATCTACGTCTGTTCCTGATAGGTACTTTTCGGCAAGTCGAATCCGAATTTTGGGCGGCCACCTGGTGCTAATATAAATATCCTAAGTTCTCCTCCCGACAAGGCTTCAGATGGAATTACGTTAAGTAATTGATGTGGATTAGCAATAGCTTCAGAGCAATTATTACTTGTTAACAAAGTAATTGCTAGTTAGCAGCACCTGTCTAGACTAGACACAAAACAAAACAGTTTAATTTAAGACGATCTCTGTTTATAATTTGCGAAACATTTATGTATAAGTAAAGACCATCCATAAAACGGTTGCTCAGTTTAACCACGAGTTCATGGATTTCTTGCCCAGTAATTTGGTATTGGAAGTCTGACGATAGACGGTCCATGAGTAACATACAGCAGGATACACAAAAAACCAACCTCAACAAATAAGAAAAGGCGAGCCAAGAAATAAATGAAAAAAAAAAACTCACCTTATACTCCACATTCAACAAATGATCGCAAGTATTACCGTACTCAGCGGGCGTATGAGTAAACGCTATGACAGTATCATTCGTAAAATTCTCCCCAAACAGCCTCAAATAAAAATGAGTATCTCTCAACACGCTGGTGATCAACTCATCTACAATTTTAGGTTCCTTATCTGATTCTTCAACTCTAAGACCCATTAGTTTAATAGGTCCTGAAGGAGGTGGAATAACTTTAGGTCCTAAGCTCGTTTCAGATGTGTTTGTTGCATCTTTAGTTGAATTGTCTGGCGCATCTGGTACTAATGCATCATTCACTTCTGGTACAGATGTGTTGGTTTCAGACTGACGTCGAAATCTGCTACGTGTTGGAAAGTTGGGATAGGAATATGGTTGGATGATGAGGTTCGCGAAATCTTCATCTTCATCTTGGATTTCGTTGTCGATTGGGCTGTAACAAAGATTGTTGGTGGTTAGTGATTTTGGTAATGTAACATCACGCTTGTAGGAAAAGGGGTAGGCACTAGGCAGAGGTGTATGCCAATTTATTCTGTAAAAATATCGTAGTATAGTAAATAAGATGTGACAGTTCAAAATATGGGTGATCCTTGTACAATCTACCTTAAAACTTGATATGCAACATTATTATACAATTAATGAATTAATAAATGAAATGCAGTGATGACATAGTTCAATCATTTTTTACGTATTACAGTTCAACAATAGTCGGGATGTTACATTCATATAATAAACACTTTCATAATTAGGTATGTCAAATTAAATTAAATTACTTAAGTCAGTGTCATTTAGAAAGTCATTCGCAGAATATTAGCTTTTTAAAGTTTTGAATTGTGTCATTTTGAATTATGTTAGGTATTTTTTATTTTTTTTATTTTGCCCCACTCTTGGAATTTCCTCTGTATTGTGGGTGCGTTTACAAACATTGAAACTCACATACACAAACAGCCAGACCCGGAACAACTACTTGTAGGTCATACAAATATTTGTTCCTTGCGGGAATACAACTCTCAACATGTAGTAGATATTTATACCGACTTCTTATAGGTTTCTGTAGGTGTTTTTGTTTTGGGATTTTCCTGCAATGTCCTAGTTAATTTACCCGTCAATTACCTAGAAATGTTAATCGCAGTTTTTTTCCATTTCGGATAATCCTACAATGTGTAGGTGAGTAGTCGTGAGCTCGTGACTCGTAGACGTCAAACAGGTCAAAAATAGTTATTTATAGACTACAGTTTGAGTAGAAGGAAGGAAAAATGCTATATATTTTGTCATTATACCACCTACATATGGTTTGTGGCTAAGTAATAACTGCCGCACGGGTCGATCGATCAGACAACGGCTTAACGCTTCGGAAAGCACGTTAAGCCGTTGTTGGTCCCGGCTGTCATTTGTAGATCTTTGAGAGTTCTTACGGGTCGTCGCCTGAAAGTCTGATAACCAGTCTTACCAAGGAGCATCGTGTTATCTAGTAACTGGGCTGTGGAGGTCAGATAGGCAGTCACTCCATATAAAATACTGGTATTCAGCTGCATCCGGGTAAGACTAGAAGCCGACTCCAACATAGTTGGGAAAAAGGCTAGGAAGATTGAAGTAAATAAACAAAATATACGCCCAGGGAATTATTGGGTACTCCAATACATAACGCTCCCGTTAAATTTATTTCTTGGGTGCTTTCAAGAAAGATGTTAAAACCAAAAGATTTAAAAGCTACCGGTTAGACTGGAAGCCGACCCCAACATAGTAGGTAACAAAGTAACGACCATAACATAATCAGTGTATAATGTTCTCATTGCTGGGACTAGTAACAATATTTTGATTTAAAAGAGTCTCGATGGAGTTTTTTGTCCGTTCTTCTCCATAGGAACCTACTACGCTTTAGAATGGGCGACTATCTTCACCTCTCTGACTGATCGACTCCTTGACAATTCAAAAATGCTTATGAGTTCAGTTAAAATAAATGCTTTGAGTTTGAGGGACAAAGGCCTCGTCTCTGTGAGAGAGAGTAGGGCATACCACGCGGGCACAGTGCGGGTTGGTGGATAACATGTCTTCGAATTTTTGGTTCTGGAACATACCGGTTTCCTCACGATATTTTCCATCACCGGTTTAAGAGCAGTGGTGATGAAATAAATCACACAAAGTTTGTGCCATGGGGGGTAAAACCTGGATGAGCTTGCACAGGAGCGTAGGAATTGGCACAAATTCAAATTAAAAATATTTTATTTCACATAAACCTACAAGGACACTTATGAAACGTCAGAAGCTAGGTGCACGGTTCCAATTGGTCGTTTCCTATGGAGAAGAGCC
This sequence comes from Xanthia icteritia, assembly GCA_949128155.2. Classification (NCBI taxonomy): domain Eukaryota; kingdom Metazoa; phylum Arthropoda; class Insecta; order Lepidoptera; family Noctuidae; genus Xanthia; species Xanthia icteritia. The sequence goes on along the minus strand of OY855862.1, from coordinate 2,439,660 downwards.
GGCAAGAAACACCACGTTTACTCTTTTAAAAGTAAATGGTTTTTACAATGTTTTCAAATTACATTGTTAATAGGTATGAGAGGACAGTGTAGGCCTATCAACAAGTACCAGGTACTTAGTAAGATAGAAAATGGTCGACAGATCTACAGTCTGTTAAGCCTACAACGTTCTCACATTCACAAAATCTAAAAGAAAAGAATCTATATAAATAAAAATCTATTTAAACCAAATGACATGATTGCCAAATCTAATTTAACAAGAAAAGAGAGGCCGATACTCATAGTGGGTGAACTCGGCTTGTGGATGGTGATAAAGTGCCTGTTCGGGTTTAACCCCACGAAAGTCGGCCCCGTTACCACTGGGCCTCTACAGTTCAGCAACGGCCTTGAGTCCGTAGTGATATTCGTGATTAAAACAGATTACTATGCTTCCGATGTAATCAAACAATAGATAAATTTTAATATCGATAGTTTCGTGATTTGAACTAATAAAGGAATGGTGTAAGCCTGGTGGTACCGACATAAAACTAGATATTATGTCTATGGTGTAAAGAGGAATCGAATAGGAACCGCGATTATGTAGAATTGTAGACCATCGACTAATTTCCGAAAAATCTATGAAGGTTTGCAAAGGAATTTATTATTTGATTTGAAACTTAAAATATTGATATTTTGTTTAGAAATAAGAGAATAGGATCTGCAATGAAAGAAGCTGAAGTGGCAGTGGGCTGTATGTCCAAGGACCGATGGCAACTTGGGACTGGCCGAATTGATTGATTGTACATGAGATGATAGCAGATTTACTTATGAAACTCGACCAGGCTTACAAAAACCTGCAGAAATAGATTTGCTATCGTTTTCATAAATGATAAATGATTTTGTTTCTGTAAGTAGGTTTGTTCAATGACACGTCTATACCAGTATACTTAAAAGGCTTTAATGGCATAATTAGGGCTTTATAAATGACTAGCTGCGCTCCACGGTTTCCTGATATACGCCCGATTTTTATAACTGCGCCCGTTAACTTCAGCATTTTACATTGTATGTGGTTTAAACAATTACAAATCAACTGATAAGACAGAACTGTGGAGACGACACGAGTTGTGTAGACCGTATTAAGAGGCGTCGAGGCACTGAGGAGGTAACCGGGCGGGGGAATTCAATACTTTTTTTTTTTAATTTTGAATTTGAATATACCTAGAAGAAAAAAAAGAAAGAAAGAAAATACGTTTATTTGCGGTAAACATGAGCTACATTCAAAGATAAATATGCGTTACATTCTAGCAAAACGGCCATCGCTCAGCATAATGCTGCGACCCTATGCGAGACAGAGCCCCAGCGCTGCTTTTCAGCGACAGCCGGCGTTGACGTGATGACGTCAACTGGTGCAGCATATAGTGAAATAACAAAATCAAAAATAAAATAAATACAATACTTCCTAAATGATACAATATTTAAAATGGCAACATTTCGTTCCGTCGGCGACTCAAGCGCCGCAGATGCAATCAGTGCGTGCGGCTGGCTTTTTTAACCTAAATACTGTTTACACTGTAGTTAATCCAATTGACACAAAGTTAAGGAAAACAAAGTAAGTACATAAATCAACAACATTGTATGGCGTACATTCAAACAATGTGATTCAGACAAAGATAATCAATGTCAAGCCGTACAATTGGGGACAGAATAAGTGGCGCAGTCGAGCGGTTGATACATAAGTGAGAGTATTTCTTATACTTGTAAATATTTAAGTACACATGTACGGACTTCTATGGCAAACTTTCGATTTTTTATTATAAAAGCCACTGCTGTAAAACGAAGTCGGGTGTAACCTATTTAGTCACAAGAACAGACGCTTATTTTTGTTTTTCGTCAAACATAATATTTGTGTACATACATACATAAACTCACGCTTTCTTCCCATTGGGGTAGGCAGTACTTAACTACAGAACACGACCTGGTACGATCCTTACATGCTTCGTTCAAGGTCATACGACTGGTCATACACGCACGCCGGTTTTATTTGAATATCTTGATAATACTACACAGATATTTTGTTCTATCATCCTGATGATAATGACCTATAGCAGTCCGCTGCTGGACATAGGCCTCGCCTCTCCAATTGCACACCATGCAGCTCGATTCTCGGCAAGTCTCATCTCTGTTACCAACCACCCCGCGAACTGCGAAGATAATGAAATGAAATGAAATGAAATTGTTTATTCTGTAAATAGGATATTGCAATCACTTTTACACGTCATATTAAAAAAAATATTTAAAAAAAAAAGAAGAAAATGCTAGATGAGTTCGGCGTTTCCTATCTGACTACTCTGAGAAGAAAGACCGAAACAAACTCAGAGGTCACAGTCTCTTTTAAAGTCCAGACATAATCTTGGTCAGGCCATATGAGGACCATGTAGATTAGTGTCTGAAATGGTCTTTTGAGGAAAGAACCACACAGATTTGAGTGGACCTGTCCAGTCAGTGCAAGCATTTGTCAGTAATCGTAGAGCTCAACTCAGAACTTAAGGAGCTCAACTCTATAATCGCTCCACCTAGCCTAAGGGCGTACTATCTCCACTCAAGAACACGTCTACGCCAACGGTAATCAGTTCTACGGCTACGGCCCATTGCCACTTCAGCTTGCTTAATCTGTGAGCTATGTCGATAACTTTGTTTCTCTGCCGTATCACCTCGCTCCGGATTCTATTCCTCTACCTAGGTACTTTCAGAATATTTCTTACTTGCCTACTCGATCGTTAAGCGATTGATTGCTGCGCTGCGTGTCGCGGGTTCGATTCCCGCACGGAACAAATATTTGTATAGCATACAATTAGTTGTTCCGGGTCGGGCTGTTTGTGTATGTGAGTTTAAATGTTTGTAAACGCACCCACGACACAGGAGAAATTCCTAGTGTGGGGCAACGTTTTTTTTTAAGAAAAGAATTTTCATATGGAGAAAAATAAGTTCATCACCAATATCATCCACAATGTTTGTTTACCTCTTAATGACGATTATCAATAATTAAGTCCAGGAATTTCCACATTTTTTCCGTACAATAATTTATTCAATAAGAATAAATTACTATCAAATTACCTAGATAAAAAACTAGCTATATTTTCCTCATCAATACTTCGTAAAGGATCGATCGTAAATAGGTAACTATCATTATTAATATAGCTTTTAATATCAATGATTTATAGTCCCGCGACGCAGACCTATTATTTCTATTGCCAATAAGTTTATTATTTGGAGCGTTCGAGGCCATTATTGAGTATATTAACATGGAGTTCTTTATTATATCACGAAAACTTCTGTCGTCAGAACAACAGCCATTTATTACAGTACCTACTTAATCCGAATTATTACTAAATAATAAGATTTAAACATAGGTCAGATAGGCAGTCGCTCCATGTATAATACTGGTATTCAGCAACTAAAAACCGACCCCATCATAATTGGGACGAGGATTGGCACAAGATATGGCCAAAACCAAAATTAACCAAGGAAGCTCGTAGGTTTAATTCTCGAAGTTGTTTATCAAAAGTAAGAAAACGTATGAAAAACTGGAAACAACCTACCTACATAAAAATAGTCGTGCTACTTCTGAAACACAAGATTTATACGATTTCACAAACTTCCTGAAGCAATTCTTAATTCTTTATTTTTTATTGACAATAAATTACCTATAAATTCCATTCAAATCTTAGAAATAAAACTATTTGTTTATATTCTGCTTAAAATAAAAACAGAATTCTGATACAAAACGGAAGATCTTTGCTACGTAAAAATGTTTTTTACATTCTTTTGCATATCTTAAAAAATATGAAAACATGCAACAGCTGCTTGATTCTTAAAAAACAAAGAATGTAAAAAACAAGTTTACGACGACGCTAATTTATTTAGTTCCAATGGTCACCATTGGGCTCCACCATCACACCAGCCACATGGTATCATACATTTTTGAGTTGTCACCTAAGTTATATATGTATGCCAAGTTTCAGCTCAATCGGATGCCAAGAAGTGCTTGAAAAATACGAACGAAGCAAGTTAATAAAAAATCTTGTAAAAATACAACCCAAAATTAAACCCGTAAAACCCCCTCAATGTTTTGTAATTTTAAACAAAACAATATCGTCATAATTATCAACCAAAACATGTGGATATCAGTCAAAGACAAAAACTACAAAACGCCCAAAATTTCTGTCCGCGACTACACTGATCTTCGTCCGACCGGCCACTATCAGTACAAATGAGGTCACCCGTGTGTATGTTGAACACTTCGGCTCTCCAATCGAGTTAGTTTGGTAGCACTAACGATTTGGTGTATTAGGGAGCAAATATCACAAATGGACTGTTCCAAAAGTATCTGACGAAAATATAAACAAATGGATCAGAAAAGTGGATGCCAACTTGTAGTGCCACTATTAAATCGAGTGTTTTGATTTGATTATTTGAATAATTATACCCGAAATTCTAATTTTAAATCACCTTAAATATGTTTTTCATTTGTAAAATTGAGGTTAATTTTATAACCTCAATATTCGTCGATGATTTATTAATAACAAAATAATATTATGATTCACACAATCGTTGTTGGAAAAAGTGGTGAGATACAAATTCCCTTTAGAGGGTAATTGCGTACAAAATTAACTTGAACAGAGTTTGTTTACACTTTTATCAGATACTTTTGTAACAGGCTCAATCTGCCTAACCTTTTCCCAACTATGTTGGGGTCGGCTTCCAGTCTAACCAGATGCAGCTGAATACCAGTATTTTACATGGAACGACTACCTATCTGACGTCCACAACCCAGTTACTGGGTAACAAGATAAACATAGAAATATATTTCTATGAAGATGGGTAGAGTGGTTGTCAGACTTTTGAACTTCTGACAACCCGTATCGAATGTCTAAGTTCTACGAATGATTTCGGGACCAACGAACGGCTTAACGTGCTTTTCGAGAGACTATATAAATACATAGATATGAATAGGGAAGGTTTAGAGGTATGATGGGTGTATAAGTTCACTCATACTCTATAAGAAAAGGGAGGATCCTTCGACCAGGCGGGTGTCGTGTCTGGCGGGCAACTGCCCAACGGTTGAAGTCGGGAGCTTGTATATATGTCGTTCGCGCGGTAAACTCTAATTGCGCGATGCAGGATTTGTGTGACGTCAGGTCTTTGATTCGTAGATCGCATAAGGCGATGTTGATGCCGCCACAAGGGGTTGAATAACGAAGTTAATTTCGCGGCGATGCGCGGTGAGTTCGTAGAAGCGTGACAATTCTCTAGATTTTACACATTCGAGATTCGAGGACGCTTCTAATCTCTGACTCCACCGTCTTCGTATATTTCTTTCCTATAAGTACTTCTTTTGCTTTGTTTACGTTCATACATCAAAGGCCCTAGTGTGAGTTTCTTTTAACCATCGACTTTACGCATCGATCGCATCGCCGCTCCGATTGGCCCTTCAATGATGAAAGCCGGCCGGCCGCCAGGCTGCCATTCGGAGCGCCGAACGCGGTCGATGCGTAAAGTCGAGATGGTTAAAAGAAACTCGCACTAAGGCCTCTGTACACTCATTACGTAATACACGATTAATCACAATCTGAATCGTTTTGTAACAGATTGCTAATCCATGGCATCATAAGTTCGAAAAAAAATGTGCTCAACAACGTAAATAACGCAATAAATGTTGTTGAACTGTCAAAATGAAACAGATTAATCTTAATCGTTTACGAAATTAGATAGCTGGAGAGACAAGCTGGCCGTTTGTGAGTACTACGCACCTGACCTTTCTGAAGAACATCACCAATAAGGTCACTGTTCTTCAAAGACGTCCCCTTCAGGCGTTTCATCTCATCTCTCATTGCAAATTATCTACTTGAGAATAGGTCATGCCGTGGTAGTAACAATATTAGCCAATCAGCAAGCTGATAGCGTGCAGAAAACGAAGTAAAAGATAAAAAACGCCGAAAAAACACGTTTCTTAAATCGGTGACCTGGGGGCCTACCACCACCTCTTTAAGCAGTATTATTTTAATGTTACTTCAGTGGGGGAAAGAGATGGAGCAATACGTCCTGTAGAGCTTCATCTCTTTCCCACACTAAAGTAATATTAAAATAATACTGCTTAAAGAGGTGGTGGTAGGCCCCCTTGAATGTTTAACTTTATTTTTATTATTTGTTGTTATAGCGCCAATAGAAATAAACAAATTGAAAATTTAAACTGTCTACCTATTACGATTCATGAGATACAGCCAGCTGACCGACAGACGGATGGAAGGAAGGACAGCGGAGACGACTGGAGCCGAGTATACGCGATTCAGCGTCCCCGACCGACTGGAGCCGAGTATACCCGATTCCGCGTCACCGATCCGAGCGTGACCGGTTCAATTTCTTTTACTTCAGAACTTCTAACGTCATCTAACTCAAAAATTACACTTTGAATTTGAAAGTATTTCTACTGAATGAATAGGTATTGCTGATAACACTTAAATAAATACATACATTATCTTTTATTTACATTAAAACTTATATTATTAGCTCACAATTTTTCTAGGGACTATTGTCTCGCATTATCTTGAAGTATGATTTATCATTGCAAATAAGAATAATACTTCAAAATCCATGTTATGTAAATATTGTGACAGACACCTTTTAAATGGCTAGACAATGACATAATGTGATTTGAATACCGCATTGCAATCGGTACGTCAGTTTTGGAGATACGATGCCACAGACGGACAGGTTTCATTCAATCTTGTACTAAACATCCCTCTTTCTGTCCATCTAATTAATCTGCCTGCCTTTTCCCAACTATGTTATTAAAAATTCAAAAGTCATTTATTCAAACTAGGCTGAGAATCAGCACTTTTCGAACGTCAAAGTTACATAAGACAGTCCCCCAAACCGCCCACCCTTCACCACTTCCTAGTGTTTTAGCTGGGAAGAAGAAGTGGCATAACATCAACATCTGTTCAGTTAGAAAAAAATGACTCTATATAATAGTATGCAAAATGATATTTACATTACGCAACACAAAACATAATTTAAATTATAAAATTAATAGCCATATGACAGCTAGCACACGCCAATATACCAACCAAAAACATCGAGAACTATACTCAAGCAGAAATAAAAATAACTTAACGAAAACAATATCTAAATAAAAGCCTCCAGGCATAAAGGGCGTGCCCGCTTACATATAGCTGTAACTAGAAGTTATAATTGATAAACTAGGACCTTTGAATACCAGTATTTGACATGGAACGACTGTCTGTCTGACCTCCACGACCCGGTTACTGGGTAACACGATACGCCCGGTAAGACTGGTTTTCAGTCGTTTGATCTACGAATGATGCAACCGGGACCAACAGCTTAACGTGCTTTCCGAAGCACGGAGCTGTCTCGATTGGATGGTCACCCCCATTCACGAACCGACCGCGGCAAGCGTAGCTTAACCTTCGATCCACACACCACGAGCACACGATGCACTACCCGAGATCCCAGCTAAGGTTAAAAAAAATATTAGATAAGATTTTATCGGTGATGTTCTTCAAAAAGGTCAGGTGCGTCGTACTTATAACCGGTATGCGTGTATGACCAGATGTATTAACGTAAACGAAGAGGACTGGACCCCACGACAGGGATCCTAGTGTGGGGACCAGGGAACTTGTAAAAATCTACCACCTAAATCATCACATGTGATCTGTTACTCGTTTTTTATATTGTACCGTGTTTTTCTGAACTGAATAAGGGGACGTTCATAAAATACGTGAGATGTTTAAGGGGGGGAGGGGGTCGAGTCAAATCTCATCTAATCTTACGTTGGAGAGAGGCCCCCCTCTCTCCAACGTAAGATCGTAAGTCTCGGCAAATATCATGCAATTATTTTTTCTGATTGAAACAAAAAAAAATTATACTATTTTGGTCCATTTAATCCAGATTGTACATGCTTAAGATTTAATCTTAACCGTTATCGTAATACGATTAAGATCATTCACTAATTCGTTCGAAAGAAAATAATTTCATTCATACTTCGACGTTATACATCTACTGACTGTCAAACCACCATATTTGTTTTATACCAAATAGCTCAATTTAATCTGAATTTACGGTACAGTGTAGCCCGTCCTTTGTTTTCGCGCCAGTGTCAGCAAATTTTTTTTTTCTTTTTACAATAACAATCCAACGCGTTTACGTAAGAAACCCACATTTTGAAAAATCTCATGTGAGATTGGGGGATGGGGGAGGGGGTTGAATAAAATCTCACAACATCTCACCAGGGGGGGAGGGAGGGACAGAAAATTAAAAAAAACACCTCACGTAATTTATGGACGCCCCCTAAAGCTTTTTACTTTTATGTAAGAATCGTAACAGGTGGCGTTCTGTGATTTCTGCCTATCCCCATTGGAAGAAGGCTTGATGTTATGTTATGTGTGTAATTTAATCAGTTTGTTCAAATAATTTGCAACCCGCATAGCTATAACTAAAAACAATTGATAGCATTTTCATAATGGCATTCAAATGTGACAGCGATAATTTTGATAAAAGTTGTATTAGCAAAACAACTGTAGGTTTAATAAAAATACAATTATACATAACACAAAACAGACACACATCAACACTAAACATAAGTTGGGGATATCCTTTTCACAATGCTACTTACGAGTATTCTGTGTTCTTCTCTATTAATTGTATTTTAACTACTAACACTAGTAATAAGTTATATTATTGTTTACTGAACGCTGGATCATTGTTGTCCGAAAATAAAGAATATAATAATAATAACGCTTGTATTCCTTGAAGTAGTAGGTAGAGTCGTTACCTACGACTAAAAAGATTCCGATGGGCTGAGAAACTTCTCCTTTTTTTTTGAGTCGCTAAAAAACCCACATTTCGTATGTCATGTACAAGTCCTAGTCCGATGACCTGGTGAAGGCCGCTGGATTCTGCTGGATGCAAGAAGCATAAAACCGGTCAAAGTGGCGGTGCTTGGGGGAGGCCTATGTCCAGCTGTGGACGTCTTTCGGCTGAAATGATGATGATGTACAAGTCCTACGTAATAGGAGCCGAAGGGCATGAATGCAGCCTCTGGGCTACTACTGAGATCTTATTATTCCATAGATTACAACTCTTCACGATCCGAGGATCGAACACAAGACCCCGTGTTAATTGCATAACACGCTGTCAGTAGCAATTGGCTTTCATTTTGACAGTTCAACAACATTCATTGCGTTATTTACGTTGTTTAGCTGACAATTTTTCGAACTTATGAAGCTATGGATTAGCAATGTGTTTCAAAATTATTCAGATTATGATTGATGGTGTGTTACTTAATTAGGGTGGCCCTGTCTGTGACCAACCAAAAGACGAAAATACACGACGCATTATTATCTCGACGATACCCCAATTAATTTACGATCAACGTAACTATGTCAGGTTACTTGCACACATCATTATCTGTCGTCTGACGTCACACAAAATCCTGCATCGCGCATACAGTATTTCCCGCGCGACTAGCATAATAAAGCTTCCCGACATCAATCGTCAGGCAGTTGCCCACCAGACACAACACCGGTCTGGTCGGAGGATCCTCCTTTTCAATGGAGGATGAGTGAACTTTACACCCTGTTCCTCATATCTCATATACAAAATCTTTCTATTCACCTCGAGGTCCTGTACTTACTCTAAAATAAATATCGAATGAATTCACCCACTGCTGGACCACAGCAGGTGCATCGACATCTTTTTAATAAAAATAAGTGATAGACATAATTTTAATACTAGAAATAAAGATAAAATACCTACATCAACCATTTTTCAGATTATCTAAAGTACATATCTTTTATGGGGTACTGTGTTAAATGTTACAACAAAATACCTTGTGATATTTTGCAATTAAATGAAAGAAAATTTAAAACTCATATTAAAAGTACACTTTGTAAACAAGCATAATACAAATTAGAGGATTATGTCCAAGATAAGAATGCTTGGAAACATGCTGGTCCTGCTCCATAGGATAATTTAGAATCAAGACAAATTCAAACTGGTTGCAAATTTAAGTGTATATTTTATTATATGACATTGATTTTACATTCTGTGACCAATTCCTCGCACACTGACTTATTAATTGTGGAATCTTAGGAGGATCGTCTACTTTTACAATGTTTGAATATATGTGAGCACCTCTATCACATAATTAGTTTATCTGCTGTTGCTTCATTTTTAATTCTTAATTATTTTTACCTATTGTGGTATAATAATTTTATTCTAGGTGCATCGTCCTCACATATAATTATATAACTAATGTACTTATACAAAATATTGTAAAACATTTTAAAAGAGTAACGGTGGAGTTTCTTGCCCATTCTTCTCCATGCGAAAACTACCTTTTGGAAGGGGCAACTAGAATCATTAAAATTTTTATGTAAATTTTTGTCGTTCAAAAGTGCCTTATACGGGCCTATTTGAAATAAATGATTTGACTTTGACTTTTGTGCAGACGCCAGGTATGGTGACGGTCAGCGGATGGTTTTGCCAGACCCGTAGTTCAGCTCGACGAGGCCACGCAGGTAAAATACGTACCTGACACGGAATCTGTGGATAGCCGGAAATGCCGAAATGTAGTGGCTCCGAACCCAGCGTTCAAACGAAGATTGAACTCTGGTATGGAAAGCCTCATCCAGGTTCTACCAGCGATCAGTCAGTCAAATATATTTATGTTATTGATATCGGCTGTGAAAACCAGATCCACTCGTAAATTCCAGTACTAATTCAAAAGCATTGATATGTAATCACACATTTGGCAGCGAAATGATACGATAGCATGTGATGATACTAGTATATACGATAATTGTGATGAATTATGACTATTTCAAGTTTTGGAGTCGATTTGATTTTGGTTTTTTGCCTGATTCTAGTTGTCGTCATCATGTCTTTCCAAGAAGAGCGATGGCCGCCGCAGAGCGTCTGCAATTTACCGGCGAATGAACGTCATTTATCAAAATAATTCTTAGAGAGCGTTTTTTGACACCGTAAAAACCCCGCGGCCATCATTTTCATCGGCGTTATGTGGCGGCCATCGCTGTTCTAGGCAACTTAGCTTTACTCCAATTAATTTAGGCGCTGCAGTTGAAGTCTATCTCTTTCATACTCGTCCTACTCTCAATATTTTCTCTAGAAAGAAAGAAAGAATAATATTTATTTGGACACAGTTCGTGAAACACATAATACAAAGATAAAAGTGAAAATAATTATACAGCGATAATAGTGTGTGCCTCACGGCTGCGCCAAAAAGGTTCATTTCAGCATTAATGCCCGACAAATGCTGTCTGACGCTGGTTTTCTAGTGAACCCTTATGGACAAGTGACGGGGAGTACCAACAGTTTCAACATACCTAATACATAATTTTTATACTTCTAAATAAATAAATAAACTACATAAGGTCTATTTAAATAATTGTTTCGAATTAATGTTATTTCCACTTAAACAAACATCAACTTTATATAAGTGTAAATAAAATTGATTTTATACTGACTAGTACTGTTGAAAAAGTCCTAAAAAATAATATGAAGTTGTATAATATGTGTTGCCGCACAATCCAAAATGTCTTAATTCTTAAATATTCTCGATAAATTCTCCTCATTCCTTCGAAATATGCCTTTTCTCATATTTTCTATCACGGATAGCATAATCAGCCTATAAATATCCCTCTGCTGGGCCACAAGTCCTCCTCTCTGTGAGAGGGAGTGGGCCGTAATCCACCACGCAGGCCCAGTGCAGGTTGGTAGATGTCACATGTCTTTGATTTCTTTTCTTTTGATTTTCATGTTCTATCAGTCACCGTTGCTTGGTTTAAACTCCCTCTTTGCAACATTTTAGTATTTCTTTCATACTCATCCTTGTCTTATTATTATTGTCTTACAAAAAATCCGTTGTACCTAATTTGTATCTTATCCAGTGACTGGTAAGATTCAAATTTCTAGTATCAACACAGCCTTTCGCAGTCCACTGGTGGACATAAGCCTCTCCCAGGCTGCGCCACAACACCCTGTCCTCCAACTTGCGCATCCAGTCTATCCTAGCCACCTCCATCAATGTAATCAAAACAAAATCAGGCAGTTGCTGATGACCAATAAGCCTAGACTAGTCATCAGACTTTCGGCCTACTCTCGTCATCACTAAATTCCCAGAATATCTTGTTAATAGGTTTTATCTTAAAATACTTGTGTAAACTGTCGTTTTTATTTAGAATCGCTTCTAAAATTGTTATTTGGCAGTCACTAGTGCTACTTTAAATTCTAGTGAGAGTGGGTCATGTATACTAGTTTTTAAATAGATAGGTGTGTTTAGTATATATGTGCACGCAAACTGTTTCATTATTTCATATTAAACTGCCAGAAATTACAGTGGGGGATGCTCGCAGAACAGATGGCCGATGGGGCCGAATGGTACTGGACCGGCGACCGGGTACCGGAAGACGTAGCGTTGGAAGGCCTCCCACAAGGTGGACCGATGACCTTGTGAAGGCCGCAGGAATCCGATGGATGCGAGAAGCACGGAAGCGGTCGAAGTGACGACACTCTGGACAGTCAGTCCTGAACTACCGATACCGTTTCGGATTCGGACCGTCTAATATTTTAACCATCGCATGAACTATTCTCAGATACTTCACAAGAAGAAACACCTGGTAGGTAACCAGGTTTTTGATCTGGCCTAAGTATACTAATAATTTGGGGTATGCACACATAAACTATGATCTGTCCCAAGAATTTAAGACAAATTGATTGGCACAGGTCCAAGATGTAAAGTAGGTAAGCAACACCTAAAGTGTTAAATTAATTACATGCCATCTCAAATTGACGGGGATCGTCTCGTAAGATGCAGGCTGCCAGAAACAGCCCATACACTTACAAACTTAAAATGACCGCTATGAGCGGCGAAACTAGAGTGTACCTACTTTATGAACACCTTAGGTAATAGGCTAGTTGACAGTTTTTGAGAAACTAATTACAGTATATAATGTTCCTTGCGGTTTTTTGTCCTCAAAATAAGAATATTTCAGCGAAATATTGACATTACCTAAGGCGAAATCGTCAGGGTAGGTTTAAGGATTATTTTAACACAAGGAGTTGTATTGAAGAGAAAAAGAAAAGAAAGAAAAAAGCAATTGACTCAGGTTAAGGCACACAATTGCTGATTCTAATGATTATAATTCTATAAAGCCATAATTGTTACGGACGCGAATCATATTTTAAGATCAAGATAAAACCTGAGACTTAGCTGCAAATTGCAAAAAACGTAAGAACATTAAAATTTCCCAAATTCCCGAATTTTTCATTTGCATTTTGCATTCTGTCATGGCGGCTCGAGTGACTTCAATATACTATGCTTTCCAAAGACGAGATAATCAAATTGCTGTAACAACTACGATGATGTAAACAGGTTTTTTATTTAACCACATAGCTACTCGTATTTCGTAGATCTTTGATAGTCGTTACGGGTAGTCCAAGCCAGAAAATCTACCAACCAGTCTTACCAAGGGGTATCGTGTTACCCAGTAACGCAGTTGTGGAGGTCAGAAAGGCAGTCGCTCCAAATAAAATACTGGTATTCAGCTGCATCCGGTTAGACTGAAAACTGACCCCACATACTTGGCCAAAGACTAGATGATATTACCGCAAAAATTTGATGATGACTTTACTAGAAATTATTTTAATGAACAACGAAAACAATCTTTACGAGGCACTCATTCTTAATTAAAAAGCCATTTTCCTAGTATTAGAACATTGCGTGACCATAAATATAAACCTTGGCGTAGAATTTGACCATTTGGGCATTCAGGGAGGAGCTTCCGTAATGACGAACCTTTTGTTATTAACTTTATCTATGCTAATATTTTTATGGGCGGTTAGGGAATCATTTTAACTAAACCACAGTGTACAAAGTGCCTTGCTACGATTTACCCTACAGATTTCGTGTTCGTCTAACACAGCGGTTCTCAAACTTTTTTGGCGACGGAATCTTTGTCCTCGATATTTTCTTATAAATAAAACACAGTTGTATTTAGACGGAGAAAACTATTTTCATTCAAAAAAATGTTAATTGTATGAAAAGAAACTAGCTAGTGGCAAAGACAACGTAAATGATGGCCAGATGGAAAGAATTGTTCTTCTCTTCGAAGTCTGTGAAGATTTCCCATTTAGCAGGCATCTTGAAAAAGCGCCGGCAATGATAGATTCAACATTATTATGGCATAGCATTGGCACGTTGCAAATAGCTGTCAAATATTTACCAGTTTTGATTTTTTTGGCAATATTACTGTATGGAAATATGAAATATCGCTAACTAGTAGTAGTCTAGTGGAAATAACATTGATTCGAAACAATTATTTAAATAGACCTTATGTAGTTTAATTATTTATTTAGAGGTATAAAAATTATGTATTAGGTATGTTGAAACTGTTGGTACTTCCCGTCACTTGTCCATAAGGGTTCATTAGAAAACCAGCGTCAGACAGCATTTGTCGGGCATTCATGCTGAAATGAAACTTTTTGGCGCAGCCGTGAGGCATACACTATTATCACTGTATGATTATTTTCATTTTTTTTTTGTATTATATATGTGTTTCACGAACTGTCTCCAAATAAATATTATTCTTTCTTTCTTTCTAACTAGTGACCTAAAATATTAATAATGAATTGCGATTATAACACTGAATTTGCTGTTGTAATTGTTTTAGGTGTGTAAAAAGGGCCTTTTTTTACATTAAAAACTAAATATTCGGTGTTACGATATTAATTATTGCATTTCATAATCAATATTGTAATGTTGTAATATTGCCAAATTAATCAAAACAGCGAAATATTTGACAGCTCTTTGCGACGTTGCCCACTTTCAGAATGCACGCACTTAAAGCTATTTAGTTTTATCTTGAATTACGTGTTTTCAGCTTTGTTCTGCCTATTAAGGTTATTACCAACATGACATTCATGGAAACTTTAGGAATGAGCTGATTCTGTATGCACAATATGCATGAACGTGGCGTGGACAAAGCAATAGCAGTGTAAGGATCGTAGCACACGGCGTTCCGTTTCTGCGTACTCCCATTAACAAAACACGTGATTCATCTATTCTCGTTTACTTACAAAAATCTTCATGAAATACACGAGAAACAAACGAAGGCCGAGATCTGTACATGTCTCAGCCAATTATCACCTTAGTTCAACTGGTACGGCATCAAGGTTGAAGTATGTTTGGTTTGGTTTCACTCCGCAAATCATTTAATTAAAAACGGCTCTTGTTACGACACAATAAAGTGCAATTCGCAGATCGCACAGCGATAAATATTATATTCACCTAGAAGTTGCCTCTCTTTCTATCGCGTAACTCTTATATCTTCTGACTACGTTACGCGCACTGAATTGGCCCGACAAGACGAGCCCGCCGCGTAACTTCATACCTAAAATGCGGACTGCGCCTTCTGTATTATTCTGTGGTATAATACCGAATTTATGGGAGTAAACGTAACGTTTTGTTAAAGTATGTCGTCTTTATCTTCGCCTTTTTTGTTTTTTAGGAAGGCACAATGCTCGCAGAACAAATGGCCGATGGAGTAAGCTCTACAAGTTAACGAGTAATAATCGACCAACTTACATTTGCAGTTTCAAAAACAAGGTCGTGTTTTTCAACTACAATGTTAAGTTTGATCTTGGGATAAATTCATCCCAACTACGGAACCCTTCATTGTGCGTGGTCCGACACACACTTGGCCGGTTTTTCTTTTACTGAATGCTTCAATCAATTAATCATCTACGTTGCTAACTCTTCAGCCATGACGAACAAAAAACCACAAATTATTTTTTAACCGCATGACAACGGCAAGATCCAGTTCAGTCTGGTTAAATTGAACAGTGGCTTTAATTCAGCTGACAATGGAGGTCAAGGATTTGGCGCAAATGCGAGTTAGTACACATAGTAACAACAGACAGACGGATTATCAGACGCATCTGCCTTCAGATTCAGCTCTTCACGAACAGGACAACTCATTTTATGTTCAACTGCTTCGTTCGCGGGAATTTGTATCCGATATAACTGTGCCCCATTACATCGTTTATCGTTCTTTCCGACTTTTTTTCTTTTTGTTCAGCTCCTAAGGGCCTAGAGTAATGTTAAATAGTCTATAACATTCCTCAAGAATAAGGATGTTGACTGGGAAAAAAAAACTATTTAGTCCGTCAGTCAGATAATAAAAAAATATCAGACACGTATTTTTTGCTTTATCATAATTATTAATAAAAAATGGTTTATATAAAACGCATTAAAGTTGGGGCTCGCTACGTCACAAGTCAGTATAAAATCTACCGGGGAGTGACGTCATGCCACATTTTAACTCTATGTATTGCCGTAATCTTTTGATAAAGCATATTAATATTTTTAATACACTCCCTGACGGATCAAAAAAAAATTATCTACATCCCTATTGGGCTAAAAATACAAAAAGTTTTTTTTCAAATCCTGATGGTTATTCCAGAGACGATCGGGTACAAACAAAAAAAAAAACTGCAGTTTTATTATATTAGCATAGATCCGTTTGGATATCGTATGTTTTAATGATGTAAAGTTTATTCGTTCCAAAGTTATAATTCACAATGTGTGGGACTGTTTTATTTGAATTTATGCGAACAGACGCATTTTATAGGTTTAAATCATTTATTCTCATAAAAGACAAAAAAGCCACTTACATGAGAACAGACAAGAAACATTAAGTAAAATTATTTTAGGTAACCGTCACCAAAGTATATGTATAGTATTATATAAACTTATTCTATACTCATTCAACAGTTCAATTCTCAATCATTAAAGTACATTGGAGGACGCTAGTCAAGGCAGTTTTCAGTCATGTGTTTGGATAGCCAAGACTTAAAACTGCTGAGAGAGCTAAAATTTTTTATATAATTATGTGGGTAGATTATTAAACAGTTGTGCTCCTTCATATGTAATACTCTTTCTAGCGTAATTAGTGCGCATTCTTGGCAAAACAAGTAGACTTGGTCGACGAAGACTGCGCTTAGTAATTTGAGAGCTAACATTTTTTATTTCTTTCCTTCTCTCAATTCTTGTATCAAATGTGATTTTTTTGTCATTAATTACCAACTTACTAACAAATGAGCCCACCAGCATCCTAATTGCGTAATACACGATCAATCACAACTTGAATCATTTTGAAAGAGATTACTAATCCATTGCTTCATACGTTCAAAAAAAAATCTACTCAACAACGTAAATAACGCAATGAATGTTGTTGAACGGTCATAATGAAACATATTAGTCTTAATCATTTACGAAAATGTGTTACGCAATTTGATAGCAGATTCCCCCGAGTTAAATAGCCTTTTACATAGAGTGACTGCACTCTGACCTAACAACAAAATTTTTGGTAAGCATCAATATCTAGAAACTTGACGATAGGTAGGTGTTAGCGCTGTAATGATAACTGTAGGTTTATTAATTAACATTGTCAATCAATAAATAACTACCCAGCTAGCAAAATACCCTTACAAACAAAAGCTTGTGAAAACAATGGTTTCATACAAGATTTATGTGTTCTGATTAAGCCAAAAACTCTAATAGTGCTGTTTTATAAGTCTGTTTAAGTTTTAAGAGCATTCATACTTGTAACATATTCTTATAGACGTATATAAGAAAACGTTATATAATATTAATAAGAGCAGTGGCATTATAAGCGCCTTTTACAAGTCTAATTGCCTTTGATTCTTAATTAATACTGATACAGCCTACATGATGTAAGGCTCCCTTTTGCAGACAACTTATACATTACTTAAAAGCGGAAAAAATCCGGCTTATAAGCATTTCAGAAACAAAGACTGACGTTTCAATAGTCTCTCTAAAGAACGGAACGGTAAAAAGACACATGAAATCGCTCATATACAACATTTTTAATTTTTAAGTCAATTTGTACAGTGCAATTACATGCACGTCTTAAATAAGTCATCCATGTAATCGATCCACAATTCCGCACACATCCAATTAACCAGCTAGAATAAAAGAAAAAAGTTCCAGAGCTGTCCAGTTCAACAAATTAATACTGTTCCATCTGGCTGTTTATTTGGGTCAAGGATTCCTAGGCAAATAAACGCTAGGGGAGCGGTTGGCTGGTTTTATACAGATAAATTGAGATCGTTTTGAGCTAACTCCCGGATTTGTGTTGAGTAGAAGAAGCACGATATGTCATTGGATAATGCTCCCATGGTCTAAATTTAAGATCAACAACAACATAACGCCTGTCTTCGAGGGGTAAGGCAGCGGTGTACCTAT
Source organism: Xanthia icteritia (assembly GCA_949128155.2). Lineage (NCBI taxonomy): Eukaryota > Metazoa > Arthropoda > Insecta > Lepidoptera > Noctuidae > Xanthia > Xanthia icteritia. The sequence continues at coordinate 2,421,318 of OY855862.1, read as the reverse complement.
AGTACACCCACATCTCGCCAGTTATGTTTAAGAGGCCAGAGGAAAAGAAAGAGAAGCGCGATGACACAACGCTGGTAATTTATTGGAAAACAAGAAGCAATTTTATTAATTTATTTAATACTTCAAGCACACAAATGCACAGAGGCGGACTTAATGCCATGGGCATTTTCTGCCAGTCAACCTTCGGGTGATGCAGAGACAAACAGTGGTAGGTGCAACAGAGAGATTTGAAGATTTAAATATTTAAATATAAAGATATACATATATACCTATTAAAAACTATAAATATAATAAATACACCTAATTATACATAAATATAAGTACAAATAAGACAAACAATGGGAAAAAAAAAATCCAATTTTCTATTTACAAAAAATCTATTGGTTATTACGGTGATATGGATTAAAAAATTTAAACACTCTTACGGTAATATGTTGCTTGTAGAATAATCTGCCAAAAAACCAGAATGATTTCATGTAAGTATATTATTATGATTTTTAATCGTTACAAGAAACTTTTACAGGTGTCTTCGTGATTTTTCTCTATCGTATCAAATTATTTGTATTATGTTTTCAACACACTATCTTACTAGCATATAGAAGAATATCATATATTTTTCTGATTTTGTTTTTGCACTGGATCATATACTTTTAGGAATTTAAGTCCCATGTAATAAAGGGCGAGCTTATTCCCATCGACCTGGCAAATAAAAAATCTGTGTGCGTATAAATCCAGACTAGTCCAGTACATGAATAATACTAAGAGTACTGCCAGCCCATTTGGGTCAGGCCTCACACAAATAAACGAATGATTGGCAAGAAAGGGGAGCGGTGGGTGACATCATATAGATAATGTTTGTTCTTGAAAGCTAGCTCCTGGTAAAAGGGTCTATTTAACGGGGAATATTTTTTGGAAGAATAGGTGGTTTTAGCCCACTTCCTAGTACAGATGAATACAGATTGTTCACTCCGCAAAATCATTTAAATAAAAAGCGACTCTTGCTATGACACAATAAAGTGTAATTCAGGTCGCACAGCTCTAATTACCTACAATTATATTCACGTCGAAATTGCCTCTCTTTCTATCTTCCGTCAGATTGCCAAGTCATAGATCTCGAGTTCGGACCCAAGGCACGCACCTCCAACTTTACGGATCCATGTGCGTATTCTATAATTATCACTTGCTTCAAAAATGGTGAAGGAAAACATCGTGACGAAACCGGCATGCCTGAGAGATATTTCTCGACGGCATGTGAAGCCCAGTCAGAGGCCCATGGGCGGCTTTTAAACTCTGACACCAGGTTAGTCACTACGTTACACTAACTGAATTGGCCATACAAGACGACCCCGCCGCGTACTTGCAGCTTTATATCTAAAATGCGGAGTGAACCATCTATATTCATCTGTTACAATATTAGGACTCAGATTTCAACGTATGGTCGTAGTCTCTTGTAAATAGATGAGAATAACAACATGTTGATTTTGTAAATAATATATTGAATCGATAGACAGGTCGACATTACGCGTGAATAGAATATTGACTCTGGTCTGGGTTTAGTGAAAGAATTAGCATTGCCATTCGAATTGGTGATACCACTAGAATTTTTGATAGCGAAGTACAAAAATGATGCCGAGTTTTGTGTTTGGGATGCATTAAACTAGCGCTCACGAACGGCAATAAGTAATAAAATTATTAAATTTCGAGGTCTGAGATCCGCTACCGACTTACTGGAGGGCGTCTCATATTTTAACACGAAGTAGTAAGTATTCCTACTAAGTATTAGCCAGGTTCTTTACGCAGTGGATGCCTGAAGACGGGCGTCGTAACCGTGGCAGGCCGGGCACATAGAAAAGACGTGAGACGAGGACGAGACGTAGGCAGAAAGTAAGGAACGCTGGCGCGAAGACCTAGACACGTTCTTTGCCTAGCAGCGGATGGGACAGTATAGGTTAAGAAAAAATATTCCTATTGACACGACAGAAGAACATTTTTGTATTAAACTTTTAGATGCTAACCAGTCGTAGCCATGTCGTGATCCTAAAGTTATTTTAAAAAAAGATCCGAGCCAGTCTAATTTGCCTGAAGATGCAAATTATTTAGTTTAGTGAACTCATTAGCTTGAGGAAACTTTTGTGTATGAATCAGGGATGATGCGGATATGCGCTTCCACACCCGCAACTGCGGAGCTTCCGCAGTCATTTAGACCTCCGCATCCGCATTAATCAATGCGGAGATCATGCGGTGGCAGATATGGGTGGAAAAGGGTGAATATAAACAAAACCATACTCAACAAAAAATGGAAATATAATTTCCATTTTCAATAAGCTCAAAATCGTCACATTTTCACGAAATAGTCTTATATCCATCAAACACATAAAATTTCGAGAGCTATATATATTTTTAAATGATTATATGTTAGTAATTGTTTTATTACAATTGACGCGTATTGAAGTATGAACAACATTCAACGAAACAGCGCTGCAATTTGCAAAAAACGTAAGAAATTGTGATCCGCATCCACGTATATTAAAAAATCTGCATCCGCAACATCCCTGGTATGTATGTGAATGGGTATTAGAGTAGACGAAGACCAAAGAAACTATGTATCTATAGCATTAAGTCCATGCACTCTACATTTGTGTGCTTGAAGTATTACACAAATATATAGTCCTCCAGACCGTATTCGGCCACGGCGGCCAATCTCAGCAGACACTAGCCTTCGGCGCGGGTGATATTATAGTGCACAAGTGTGTGTACTCTCTCATCTCTCACTCTCATAGTCCGATGGGACGGCAATCCGACACGACCAGAGAGAGACCAGGCGCAGGACCAACGGCTTAACGTGCTTTCCGAGGCACGGAGGTATCACACATTGTGATGAAGGCTGATAGAGTATAGGCAAAGAAACGTTGCGCCGTCGCCATAGGGCTATGGGCCTACTGCCCATACCCCTATGGCGACGCGCACTTGATGATGTTTCACCAAGTGTTCAACAAAGTTATCTGTTTCTCTCTTCACTACATATTATTTAAAAAGTAAAGCTTAAAACTTAATTCCATCTAGCTTCTATAGTACAGCACTACGGCGCGTGCATGTCGGTGACGCGAATCCATAAGTTTATGCCCTATCAAAAATCGCTCAACGCGCCTAAAGATGTTTTCACTTCAACAAAGTCCCCCGGGCCGCGTCTGTCCGTCTGTCTGAACGCGATAAATTCAAAAACTACCGAACGGATTTTCATACAGTTTTCATCAATGGATGGAGTGATTCATGTGGAAGGTTTAGGTGTATATAATTAATTAAAGGTTTCGTGTAAATTGGATGAAATATGACGGTGATTGTTGAAGATGTCGGAAAAAATCATGCCGACTGGGAGCTTTACTGGCGTGCGCCGCGTAAACCAATAGAGTTATGAAAACAATGTATACACACACAGTGGGGGACATAGGGTACTTTTAATCCTGGAAGTACGTTCCCGTGAGATATTTTCCGACATCCACGAGGGCGAAGTAAGTAAGTAAGTAAATTTTATTTGTTTAAACATGGTGTACATTGCATGCAGGATAGTAATGGGATACAGAAAAGTTCTCATGTTCAGCCGCATATCGTGGCGTACAAATTGGTAGGAAGAGATGGTGCATAAGCCGTATAATTACAATTCAATAAGCATATTTTTTGTATACAATTCAATGAAGCCACGGGCTAAAGCTCATCAACTAGAGATATTGGTGTCAGAAAAATTATATCTACACAGTTTACAGAAAATAAAAAAATAACGTAAATATTTGACTACCCACGCAGCCATTAATCCTAAATGTGAGTATTTTTATTATATCTTACACTCGGTAGACGCGTGTTGGCGCTTCTAGACGTGCGAGCGAAAATACACGAAAACATATCTAGATGACTGCTTCTGAGTTTCTAACAGGTTGAGATAAGAAAATACTTTTAAATGCATCATCATATAACATAACATCACGCCTGTATTCCTCGAAGGGTTAGGCAGAGATGTACCTCAAGTACACCCACATTTCGCCAGTTATGTTCAAGTCCCATGGAATATTGCGAGCCTATTGCCATCAACCGGGCACAAATCCAAACTCCGGGCTGCTACTAAGAAATTCCAGATGGAAAAGCCCATAACACTTTGGCCAACCTGGGAATCGAATCCAGGTCCTCAGCAGTAGCACTTGCGAAAACTGGAATAATGAGTCAGTGAAATGCAAGTGCATCAACGTGAAATGTTTACTCCGGAGTCCGGACAATCCTATTTGCACCACCAATTGCCAGAAACCTTGACAGATGCCGCGTGCCTGCGTCCAACTGTCAAAGCTTGGAACCTCTGTTTCATTGACCTTTACTATCTCCAACTGTACTGTACTGTCCTTGTCTGTCTCTATCGCAGGTATGCTGGAAGAGATTTCTTTAGAAATAAACATCACCTTTGTACGTATTTACCTGTTCTTTTCTTCTTGTCTGTTTATATATGTGTGTACATAAATGGTTAAATAAATAAAATAAATAAATAAGACAAAGCTCTTTAGCTTCGATAACGTTCGGTATTCTACAGGAATCGGTTATAGGTAGGGCTTCCAAGCCATTTCCTGACATTGGTGTCGGCTTCCAGTATAATCAAAAGCGGCTGAATACCAGTATTTTACATGGAACTACTGCCTATCCGACATCCACAACCCAGTAACTGGGTAACACTATACCCCTTGGTATGTCAGACTTTTGGGCTTCTGACTACCCGTAACGATTGTCAAAGATCTACGAATGACAGCCGGGACCAACGGTGTAACAAGTTAATTTCTGATGCCCGGACGGGTCTCGGTATGTAATGTATAGACACGTATCCACGGACCGACCTCGGCAAGCGTTGCTTAACCTTAAATCAACCCGTGCGGCTGTTATTACTTAATCACTAGCCCCTCCACATTAACAGACACCCATTCTTCAAATATGGTGCCAACAGGCAAAGCATATCGAAAAAAGACCACTAAAGTGCGAACGTAACAGGCTGAGTAGTTAAAAACAGGACATCTTGCCAACAAAAAAGACAATCTCAAACAAAACAACGGCTTAGCAGACAATAAAACATAATTTTGCATTCATTAACATATTCGAAGTTTACGATGTAATAAACTTCCCGCCAATTCGGCCATCTTGGATTTTTTTACGTCAGTTGTAAACATGGCGCCCGGCATTCAGCCAAGCTGTTACATAATGAGATGTATTTTAAGTAGCCGGTAACTGATGGCATCATTTTGGGAGGCAGTAAGTGTGTAAGTGTATTTGGAGATTTTGATGGATTGGGGGCAAAGTTTATTTGCAGATAGATAGTCAATCAATAGTCGGTTGATTTACTTACTTCTCCAAGTTTATTTTTTAATTAATTTCTCCGACGGATCAAACTTCAAAGCAGTTCAATAATTTCACCGGGACTCTCCCGACCCCGAGCTTGAGATCGTGCCAGTTCTTCTGGTTGGGCGCCATTAAAGAGATCTAACTTACAAACAGAAGTTTCGCTCTTGTTTTGTAAGTATTAAGGAATGCCCCAACTAAAAAAAGCGGAGGACGCCCTTCTGACAAAATTACACTACCAGTTATCGTACTCCACGTCCCGAACCATCCTCTACATTAAATATGCCTACTTATGCCCAACGCACCTCGGGCACTAGGCAGACTTGGGCTTGCTGACGGCCATGTAAAACTTCATGATATTATAGTTCAAACAGACACAAGAAAAAAAGAAATTACATAATTATTTTGATTAATCTTGTCATAATCGGCTCTTGTATTAGCTATTGGCTACGGGGCCCGACGCAGTGCTTTCAACTAGTCGTTTCTCATTTACATTTTGGTGAATAACTGTACTTCTAGCGGGATAGCATATTTGAATCTAGTTAAAATTCTGTACAACACAACAATACGTAATGGCCACTACAAGTAATGTTACGATACATAGTTATAAATAGGATAGCACTTGAACGTCATTTTGGTAGCATGCAAACTTCAAAATGCCGTAACACCAACTCAGGGGTTGAGTTTTGTAAAATTCTTTTTAGATCCATCTCTCTACACCGAAGGAAGTATAGTCGGGTAATTTGACGAAACGAATGAAGGTTGCGGAAGTTTAACTGCATCACAGACTGTGTCTCACCTCCATTCCTGGAATCTGAGCCCCAAACTTTCAGTAAAAGCAATGATGACGATGACGATGCCGTAAAAGCGGCGAAGTAGTCGGTCAATACAATTTAACAGTTCCTCGAAGAACGTGAAGGACGGTCGTTCTTCTTCTTCTTTTCGTATGGTTAGTGACTAACCTGGTGTCAGAGTTTTTAAGCCGCCCATGGGGCTCTAACTTGGCTTCACATGCCGTCGAGAAATATATCTCAGGCACGACCACGATGTTTTCCTTCACTGTTTTTGAAACAAGTGATAATTATACAATACGCACATGAATCCGAAAATTCCGAGGTGCGTGAAAGACGGTCGTTTCATAAATCTATCTGCCTCATTTTGATTTTTAAATAGCCTTGAAATTGAAAGGCCTTAATAGGCCTTGAAATTGAAAGGCCTTAACAGTTCGCACAATACCAGCAATGTGAATGTGGGTAGTATAGTGAGGAAAACTTAAAATAGTGTGGGAAAACCATGATTAATTTGTTATAAATAGTTAACATAACAGAAACAACAGACTAACCGCAAAATTTAATTTGTTGAATTATCCATTAGTAGCCTATTACGACATTGCTCACAAAATAAGCAAGCTAAAGTGCCAATGCGCCCGTGGCCGTTGGCGTAGACGTTTTTTTGAGTGGAGACCGCGAATAGGCAAACGTAAAGAAGGTTGCCCTCAGGCTACGTTGAAGTATCGAAGATCTTCGCAGGGTGGCTGGTAGCAGCTGGATAAGAATCGAGCCGAATGGCGTGCAATTGGAGAGGGCAATGTACCTATTTTAATTGCATTGACATTTTATTCTATTGTGATTTATTTTGTCGCAGTATTGTGAAATTTTACTTTATGTAATATGAGTTTTAACAGTTTTTTTTTTTTTAATGAGAATTACGATTATGGTGGTCTATTGTATGCATGTACAATAGACAACCATAATCGTAATTCTTATTTTGATCGCATTGCCATTGCACCTAAGTGTGTACAGACGCCAGCAGGTCAACCTTCCCGAATCTGTCAAATTTTCCCAATCAACTTTGAACCTTATACTGTAGTGACAAGGTTGAAAATCTATTAAAGAAATTTGACAGATTGTAGTAGGTTACATACATATACGTCACCACATTTTTTCCTCATTGTTAATTTAAAGTATTACTCATTCAGTTAATTCTATTATTCATTACTTACCGTGGGATTAATCAGTTTTCCTCCTAAGTAACGTTAGTGACAAAAGCATCCTACCTATTGGTTGGTTTGTAGGTAATGTGCTAAAATAACCACTAGTTTTATATATTGCTGATTCATTAAATGTGCTAAGCACTGACGCACGTACAAAATTGAAATTATTATTGCCCGGTTTCTGAGGTCCTCAGATAGACTCTTAATAGCTAAAAGGGGTAATCCCCTCTTAGCTATTTAGATTTTTTGTTTGACCGGAACCGACCCCAACAAATTTGGGAAAAAGCAGGGCAGATGGTCGTGAGCCTCAATGGCTTAGTTCTTCCTTAATTGAGTGACCAGAAAAGCAACTTGTGTCAAATATCGAAGCAATCAAGAAAATATTTCTGATGATATACACCAGCGAGAGGAGATCGCGAACTACTCGCTAACCGCTCGAGAACATGTCCAAAGGTGTTCATCCTATATTCCTAAGATGCACGCGAACGGCACTGTTGGTGCGCGTGCGCAGGTGTGGAGCCGCGTCTACGTAAAACAATGCTTGTTTCATGATAAAAGATTACCCAGTCGTTACGGTTGTTAGGAAGCCTGACTGTCTAGACTACACTAGAGAAGGCCGGCCAGACACATTACTTAAGTATCACCACTAATTGAAGATCCTTGATCATTGGACTTGAACTTTTGCACTTTGAACCATAAGATTACTTTTACGTTTGAACATTTTAAGAGGGAACAGGGGCCTGCGATTTTCCATACAAATGTTCCCCTTTTTTCTTCCTGAATAATGCCTCTAGCGCAATTTTTTTTTTTCATATAATCAAGTTTTGCTGTAGACACGTCCTTGTTATTTCCTTTTTTTCAGCAACTTATTGGTAAAGAAAATTATGACCCTCTAAAAATTGCAAAAATGCCCCATTTTTACCGCCGTGATTAGAGGACTACCAAACAAATTCGAAAAGTTTTTAACATAAAAGAAAATGATAGGAACCTAGACATACTCTTTCTTAAAATTTTAATGTAAAAAATAAAATTGGCTCAGTTTTTGAGGAGAAAAAAGGGGAATACGAAACGTCGATCTCGTCAATTTTTTTTGTAATATAATCGGTCTGAGCTGCAGCTGTCCCTATCGCACTCTATGGACTTGAAAGACTTGAGTCTGGCCCCTGGTAAGACGATGGCAAGTCTCTTCAAATACCTATTTTTCAAATTCCTCGCAGGTCCTGTTCCCTCGCTAGTATCACACTTAGCTGACGAACTTGTAGGTTTTACCAATGAGTTCCAAAATTTAAGAACGAAATTGGAATGTATGCTTGTTCAAAGGTCAGCAGCAATAATATGTATTGTTTGAAGTTCGCCATCACTATCGTTCACTGGTGGGCTAATCTCTAGGACCCTGGGGTTTCTCCAAGGCGTTGTAAAACAATAGCACGCTTAGCAACAGAAATGTTTATGTAAGTTGCGTCATTACTCATCAATTACAGCCAGACTTCACCAACTGCTGTTCATAAGCCCCTAGTAGCTTGTGCGAGTCCCCAGGCTTTGTGGCGGTCATCATCCTGGTTCTACCTGCGATGGAAACAACGTCGTTCACCCATCTCACCAACATTTTTACATGCAGTTTTTGGACGCCACTTGATTACAGTCTGTCTTCACCATGCCATGTCAGGTGTTCCATCCACACGTTGGTAGAACATTGCAGTCGATCTATGGTGTAAAAATCCCTCAGTGAAAACATAGGTAAGCTAACCTGTCAATAGTGTCAAGTCAATAGCACAGGTGGTATGACAGCTCACGTCAACAGAATTTCCACCATAGATGCATTATTTAAAATCTATGGTTTTCACCGTGAGATTTTTACAAAAAAAAGACCGGGAATAGGAATTTCTAGAGGAAGCTCTGTTACTCTAAATACTCACATTCCCAGATAGTCTTAAAAAAAAAAACACCTAAGATATCCTCATACATTATAAGCAGCAGCCATAAAACATGACATATTTGTCGGAGATCGTTGAACAAACTGACACGATATGACATCGTTATCATTCGTTGGTTTTGATGACTCATGCGATTCTGAAAAAGTTGTGAGAGATGTGATCGTGTGTAGCAACAGCGTGTATGTAGTTGTCACACGCCAGGTCAAAAGCCTCTTCCATGCAGGAACGTGTAATCAATACACGTTTGTCCATTGCGTGTTGGGGATATCTTTCTGAATTAGGAAATGCAACGACTTTTAATGTGTAACATCTTTCCTCTCGCTTTTCTAAAATCAAAAACTAAATACTTAATAAAAATCTGTGGGACTGATTTCGTGAAAAGGGACGGAAGTGTGTCACAGGAAGCCAGGGAAGCGTGCGGTATTCGATTTGACCAATGAGACCGTCTGAAACGACCTTGATGAGGCCCCGCCCCTTTCATTTTTTTTTCTTGTTGTTTTTATTTTATTGTCCTTCAACCACCATAAAGTGACAGCTCATGCCGCCTGTGATACAGGTTTATCCTTGTACAGGCATCTAACATTATAATGCCTTTGTAAATTATTTCAAGATTTTATGTTACGATTAAATTTTTCGAATTAAAATATTCGTATTTTATTATTATTATTTTGCTTATTCTATTACCTTACTGTTACTTATTACCAAAGTGAGATGTCAGATGTTAGACATCATACCCGACTACTGTTTTTTTTTTTTTTTTTTGATCTAGGTCATCTTGCAGGTGACCACTAAGGTCGTGGCTGCTTAACCGGACTTTCCTGTGGCTGCCAATAGCTTCTACACTAAAGGCCTCCAGCCAGGGGCATAAATGCAAACTAAACTAATTTACAAGCTAAACGAACGCTCGCTAAGGGCACCCCCTGTGGTACGAACCTCGGCTTAGGGCGTTCGCTGAGGGGAGGACAGCAAGTTCTGGGACAGGCTGGATCAAGTGATCATTATTATTAATAGGGGAATTTAAAACTACACGCTCAGCTGCGGCGCGGGCTGGCGTTTCATCGGACAAGACGACTACTGTAAGGGTCGCTCGTTTTTATCTGTGGGTGCGCTTATAACTCGAGAACTACTTATAACCTTGACCTTGCCGGTAGGATGCATGCTACCGAGACCTACAAACGGTGGCTACAAATAGCCGCGTAAATGTTTTTAATTTTAAAATTGATTTTAATTTTAATTGTTATTTTGATTTTGTTATTTTAAATTTATGTGTTTTTTTATGGATCACGTGGTCTGCAATAAAATAAGTGATAGACATAATTTTAATACTAGAAATAAAGATAAAATAGATCAACCATTTTTCAGATTATCTAAAGTACATACATCTTTTATGGGGTACTGTGTTAAATGTTACAACAAAATACCTTGTGATATTTTGCAATTAAATGAAAGAAAATTTAAAGCTCATATTAAAAGTACACTTTGTAAACAAGCATATTACAAATTAGAGGATTATATCCAAGATAAGAATGCTTGGAAACATGCTGGTCCTGCTCCATAGGATAATTTAGAATCAAGACAAAATCAAACTGGTTGCAAATTTAAGTGTATATTTTATTATTATTTTTTATTATATGACATTGATTTTACATTCTATGACCTCGCACACTGACTTATAAATTGTGGAATCTTAGGAGGATCGTCTACTTTTACAATGTTTGTAAATATGTGAGCACCATGTATCTATCACATAATTAGTTTATCTGTTGTTGCTTCATTTTTAATTCTTAATTCTTTTTACCTATTGTGGTATAATAATTTTATTCTAGGTGCATCGTCCTCACATATAATTATATAACTAATGTACTTATACAAAATATTGTAAAACATTTTAAAAGAGTAACGGTGGAGTTTCTTGCCCATTCTTCTCCATACGAAAACTACCTTTTGGAAGGGGCAACTAGAATCAATAAATTTTTTTTGTAAATTTTTGACGTTCAAAAGTGCCTTATACGGGCCTATTTGAAATAAATGATTTGACTTTGACTTTGAAAAATTATTATTTATTTATTTATTTTATTATTTATGTACACACAGAAAAATAGATACAGATAAGACATAATCATAATTATGAGTACAAAGGTACTGCTTATTTCTTAAGAAATTTCTTCCAGCAGACCTGCGATAGGAGAAATGATTAATAATGATTGAATTATTGTTATTATTTATTATAAATAATCATCATCTGCCTGGCCTTTCCCAACTATGTTGGGGTCGGCTTCCAGTCTAACCGGATGCAGCCGAATACCAATCTTTTACATGGAGCGACTGCCTACCTGTCCTCCACATTCCAGTCAGTAAGTAACACGATAGGTAAGAATGGTTGTCAGACTTTCACAAATAATCATAACTATATGAGGTTATGTCTAGATTTTGGTAAATATTAGTCCACGGGAGTAAAACAGGCATCGTCACAGACATAACAGTAACTCGGATATAGCAAAACATAACAGAATTCCTCACGATTTTCTTAACACTAACCGACTTTTAATGATTTTATACTGAAGATCACGTCTAAACGAGTAGTGTTAATGATTTGGAAAAAATATATGTTAAATAAGAGCATTTTCTTAATAACTTAATATATGAATATTTTAGATTATGTTTATATTACATAGTAAAATTAATTTGTAAAGCGGATAAAAAACTAATCACGCAAAAACTATCAAGCGTATTTTTCTGAAACCTTCACCATTTTAAAGATAATTTAATTATTGATCTCTTAGTATACGTGTTTTATTAAAATACTTTTTTTTTATGTATAACAAATTATTAATGCGTCAAATTGGGGACAGCGCACCTTGATGGGCGAGTCCTATTACTGGCTGGACGTACGACGCGTTGCGTTAGCTCTGCACAGAACACGCAAGCTAACCAATCAAGACCACTGGCTTTTAGTGGCGTCTTATATAAGTAAATATAGCATCCTTCCACATTTGATCCCAAGTCTCCAGTTTGATTTTATAGGCTGTCCGTGGAATTTCTTGCCCGTTCTTCTTCATAAGAACCTACTGCGCTTTGGAATGGGCAACTTCAACTTTCTGACTGACCGACCCCTTGAAAATTCAAAAGTGCCTGTAAGAGGTTTTTTCTTTTTCATGTGGTTATTGACTAACCTGGTGTCAGGGTTTTAAAGCCAATCATTGGCCTCTGACTTGGCTTCACATGCCGTCGAGAAATATCTCTCAAGCATGCTGGTTTCCTCACGATGTTTTCCATCAACGTTTTTAAAGCAAGTGATAATTACACAATACGCACATGAATCCGAAAAGTCGGAGGTGCGTGCCTTGGGTGCCTCCAACTCGAAACCTATGACAGGCAGTCCGACGTTTCCACCACTATGCTATTACTGCTGTCTTAAGTTTAAGTTGAGTTTCTCGACTTACTATACGAAAACAGAAAAAAAGCATGTCCATAAGAACAAAGGGATGCTATTTATTTGGCTAGCACCATGTTTTAAAATTGATGGCTTTTATATTTATAGCCAGGGCATTCTTTCATTGAAGTCTACGCTAGTTGAATCTACAATGTATGTAGCTCTGTGAACTCGCTGTGGTTGCCAAAATATTCAGCCGGTGACGTCATTGTTTTGATCAACACTTTACAAGGTACAGTGTCCTCAATTAAACCGTATGGTAACTTTAATCATCTCAATTGGAGAAGGCAAATGGTTATTTGTTTGTTTCTTTAAAGCGCAGGCCACACCGCCAAATAACGGGCGGGCGGGCTAGGCGGTCGAACATCGTTTCACCTCTTTACATACTTCGGTTCACACCGCGAGCTACCGACTAACCTAACGAGCTAAGCTAACGAAATTTCCGACGATTCCAGCGAAGCTACTCGTTCACCTCGTTGGCGCGCCCGGTTCGTTCGCCCGTCCTCCCCGTTTCGAGTAGACTAGTCGACGCTCGTCTTTCGAATAGCAGTGTAGTGTTGTTTGTGAACGATGAATATGTCATATAGCCAGATTTTTATAGACTCACAAGAGTACAATTTCAAGAAATATCCGCCCGTCGCTCGTCTGTCCGTAGTTTTCGGTGTGAACCCCATAGTTTAGCTCGCCAATATTTCGCGTAGTTTGTATAGTTTCCTTCGTTCGCTTCGCCCACCCGCCTAGCCCGCCCGCCCGCTAGCTGGCGGTGTGGCCTGCGCTTTATATATATATAGTTCTAAAGGACCAAATTCCAAAAGAAGATGTCACACGACATAGCAAGCTTTTATGACAAGAATAGCGAACGTGTCATGAATCTCAGAGCAGTAAAAACCTCACTGAAAACTTAGGTGGATGCCTTGGAAATGCCTTGGAATTGACAGCTCATGTCAATTCCAAGGCATTTCCTAGCATCAGCACAGATGGTTCACTCCGCAAAACCATTTAAATAAAAAGCGACTCTTGCTACGACACAATAAAGTGCAATTCAGATCGTACTGCGCTAATTACCTAGTTATATTCACCTTAGAAGTTGCCTCTCTTTCAATCGCGTAACTTTTATATCTTCTGAATACGTTACGCCCACTGAATTCGACAAGTCGAGCCCGCCGCGTATCTACTTGAAGCTTCATACCTAAAATGCGGAGTAAACTATCTGTTTTCATCTGTGGCATCAGGTGGAAGGCGGAATGGCGGTGAGATTAAACGCGCTCGTACAAGGCATACTCTTTGTAGGACATGTGCGTTGATACAATTTGTGTCTATTGTTTTATTTAGCTCCTGAAAAAATCTTCCACCGATTGTATGCCGTCTGCGAACGCTCACTGAATACATCGGCTGGACTTTCAGTATTTTGCTCATAGACAACAATTGGATGATTAAATCGTTTAGCAGAAACAGATGCATGACTAATCTATTTACATTATAGCTCAGTCTTCTCACATGGCGCGAATGTGTTGAAAATTGGAAACGTTCTGAGTCATACATTCGTCATGCTTTTAAATTGGTACCTCTTTCTAAACCTATAGAGAATGAACGAGTATTGGCAAACACTTAAGGACTTGTCACTCTGGATGCGTTCTGCGGTCCGGTCAACTCGAACATTTATGTTATGTTATTTTCGATTTGACCGAACCGTAGGACGCAGAACGCATCAAGTCCCAAATTGCGTTACACATGCCTCTCATTTTGACAACTATTACATTGTCGAAACGAATTTTCCAAACATACATATAAAGCAATGGACTGGCTCGTGACTAAATAATAACAGCCGCGCAAGTCCATCGATGGTTAAGCTACGCTTGCCGAAGTCAGTCCGTGGATGGGGACCATCCATGACATATCGAGATCCCTCCGTGCCTCGGAAAGCACGTTGGTCCCAGTTGTAATTTGTTGATCTTTGACAATCGTTACGTATAGTGAAAAGCTCGAAAGCCTGGCAACCAGTCTTACCAAGGGGTATCGTATTACCAAGTAACTGGGTTGTGGAGGTCAGATAGGTAGTCGCTCCATGTAAAATACTGGTATTCAACTGCATCACACCATATCATAAAAATATGTTTTTTTTTTTTTTTTTTGTGAATATTGTTTAGATAGATAGATAGATAGATAGATAGATAGATAGATAAATCATTTATTTAGTGCACACAAAAAACAGCACAACATACAAAATGACGATTAAATAATTACTAATTAGCTATTAGGAAATAGCTGCAAGGTGCCAATATAAAAACAAATAAAAAAGGAAGAAAACAAGACATTGTGATGACACTATTGGCTATGACACACTTTAAAATTATGGAATGACAACGAACATAAAAAAAGTGCGGTGTGCGTCTCAAGGTTGCACCAAATGGGAGTCCAGCTCAGCATGTGCCAGGCAAATACACCTGACGCTGATATTCTGCTGAATCCCTGCAGTGACATACGGACGTCGAGTAGATGACATAATATATATATACGAGTTATTGGTGTTGTGAAAAAGTGAAATGTGCAGTGTGAAATGTAAGTATACCCGCAATTTATTATAAGTATTGTATTCTACAGTAAAATTTTAGCATTTGGAAATTTTCCTGTTAGAAGATTATTGTGTATTTGATTACTTGATTATTTAAATAGATAAATGTATATTGTATAAATGATTAATCTAATTATGATAATAGTGGCATAGGTGTGAATAAAATAATCGAATTAAATGGATTAAAATGTGTTTGAAATAAATAATTATAGGTAAATAAGCATATGTATTATAACCATTATATAGTAATAGATCCACAAATAATTAAATCATTACTACACTACGTTTGCCTTAATCTGAGTCAAATATTTTTTTCTTTTCTTTCTTTCTTTTTTTCATCAACATGGAATTTGAAAGAAAGTTTGTTACGTAATTGTGGTGTGGTGTGGACATAGTCGAGATTTCCTCACGATGTTTTCCTCCTTCGTCTTAGATAACTTGTAAAGTGCATTAGCCTTTTAAAAGACACATGCCTCGGCATGATTCATGCTTGGGTTTGTATGTCAGACAGCTGGTTACGGAGGAGCCTGCAAAATTGTCTTCGAGTGGATACGTAAGTTACTTCTTTATTATTTCATCAAAATCGTTTCTTTTGTCTGTTCTTCGTTTTTCCCAGTGCTGGGACGCAGGCCTCCTCCCTTTGATAGGGAGCGCATGGGCTAGTAGATGTCACATGTATTAGAATCTTTGGTTCTAGGACATACCGGTTTCCTTACAATGTTTTCCTTCACCGTTTCGAGAGTAGTGATGATGAAATTATTTATACAAAGTAGGTAGGCCTGCCTGGGTCACGATCTACAACTCGATACACAACAATAAGTAGCGAAATTTTTTGTCAGGGCACTATTCTTTCGGTCAGTGGCCGAAACAGCTACCAAATTGGAGAAGGCCAAAACACGAACGGTTTTTGCGAAACAAATGATGAAATGCATAAACGTGCTAGCAAATACATCGAAAGTGAAAACAAAAAACTGCTGTTGCGCAATAACCTCAAAAAATAGGCACAAAACATTTTATCTATGATACTACTACATCATGAATGGTCGTTTTGACGTCAAACGACGACCACTTGGCAACTGGTGGCAATATCTCACTCTATTAATATTATGTGACCGATATTTAGGTTTATAAGCTCTTAAATTCGGCGATGTTAAGAGGGAACAGTGCCTGCGAGTCTCCATACAAATGTATTCCCCTTTTTTCTTCCGGAATAATGCCTCTAGAACAATCTTTATTTTTTCATAAAATCAAGGTCTGCTGTAGACACGTCCCTGTTATTTCCTTATTTTTCATCATTTTATTGGTAAAGAAAATATGACCTTCCAAAAATAGCAAAATTGCCCCTTTTATCGCCCTGATTAGAGGACTACCAGACAAATTCGAAAAGTTTTTGATATAAAAGAAAATGATAGGACCCTAGACATACTCTTTCTTCAAAAAATTATGTAAAAAATAAATGAATCGGCTCAGTTTTCGAGGATAAAAAAGAGGAATACGAAACGTCGATCTCGTCAATTTTTTTTTGCGATATAATCGGTCTGAGCTGCAGCTGTCCCTATCGCACTCTACGGAGGCAGACTTGAGGTAAGACGACGGCAATAGTTTCTTCAAATACCTATTTTTAAAATTCCTCGCAGGCCCTGTTCCCTCTTAAGATGGCTGCTAGGCACGTGATTGTATGACCTGTGTCTACACGGGCGATGATTCTGCGATGGCTGAGACGCGTCTGTGGATTTGCGTGGGACTTGACTTAGAAAACGTCAGTCCAGCAAAAAATTGTGCACCTAGCACCCACGGTGACAGACTGACGACCTCGATGCGACTGTGGAGAGACTAAAAGGTCGTTTGTGGCGCTTTTCAAAATAACTGTAATCAATAAGTTGCTGTCCATAACATAATCAGCCTATCAAGTCCTCACTGCTGGTACTAAACCGTTCTCTCCGTGAAAGGAAGTGGGCCAATCACCACACGCTGTTTTGGAGAACGTTACATGTTTTTTTTTATATTTCTATGGTTACCATGTCTTCAATTTTTTGTCCGTATCTTGCTGCCTATCGTGAAGTGATTGTATTTCTCTCTGAAGGTGGTCCCACGTAGCAGAAAATTCAATCACCCTGTCCTAGCGGAGCATAAGCGTTTTAGGCTTTGTATCCATCTATTGTAGTTTCAAACCTAGAAGATTTTTGTTCGTAAAACGACTTTTGTTTCATATCAAATTATCCTCTAAATTACACAGGTCTGTTTTCAGCGTCGTTCCTATTCCATTATCTGTTTGGGGACATAATGTTTGTACAGACGCCAGCACATCAACCTACTACAATATGTCAAATTTCTTTAATAGATTTTCAACTTTAAGGTATAAGGTTCAAAATTGATTGGGAAAATTTGACAGTTTCGGGTAGGTTGACCTGCTGGTGTCTGTACGTAGCACACAATTTTAGCGTATTGTATCATCTAAAACGCACACGGATCCAAGTATGGACAAGAATGCTTACGGAATTTTAATGACAATGTTTGGTTTGTCGCTTAGCTAAAACAATAGGTATGAGAATAATTTAAATATGACGAAAATTGCCTGGTTGCTATGTGAATTGTCTGTCAGAGGTGGTAATTATATTATATATTTTAGGAAATGAATATTGCTTGGCTCGAATGCCGCCCTGGCACGGCCAGCTAGTTATAAAAGTATACCTAATACAATTATTAAGTCCCATGATATAAAAAAAAACATATTTCCGGTCGGAAAAGGCAGAAAGAAATGCAAAGTAGTCGCACATATCGCCAGATATTTCATTTTGATATCAAAATTCCGGAATATTCATATGCTAGCAATGCTGTCTGTACCTACAATATTATTGCATCACATTTGATGCGCTTCAATATGCTAAAACCAGATCCCCAAGGCTACCACAAGCACTGCAGGCCTGCAATCATCCATAAACACTATAAAACCTGTTTTATTGTAAACTCTTCCAATGTTTACATACGTCCGTCCCCTTCAAAAGCTTCAAACATTATGAGAACATTGACTCAATTGACTATTGAACATTTAAATTTAGAACTTGCTTTTCGCTTGCGCGGACACGGTCTATGCGAGTAGTTGTTGACGTCGAATTGATAATAGACATTGTACAGTAGGAATAAAGTTAAAATTCATTTGTAAAGGGTTTTTTTCCTTTTTTTATTCTAAACTGCTTTTGTTTATCAAGAGGTCGTGTTTATAATTAGTAATGTTTTGTATTCTATATTATTCTAGTGGGGTTGACAGAGTTAATTATTACATAATTTTGGATCCATTTATAAACATTTGTAGGATTTTCAGTTAGTGGCGAAGAAGATACCTACGTCTTTTTTTCGTCCATTGAGCGTGTGCATATGGGATAAGATCAAAAAGATGTGCAAAACCGGCACTGCGATCCGACCAATCCGCTACCGAGTGGTTGGCATTTCTGACATGTCAAATAAATTTTGGGAATGGGGACCCTAGTTTATTAATATACAATTACTTACAGAATGATATTACTTACATTTACCTAGATCAAGTTAATTTAATACAAGTTCCATTAATTTAATCGTTGTCAGATTAAATTAATGGACTTGTATTAAATTAACTTGGTCTAGGTAAATGGGAAATTTAATCTAACAACCTAATTGCGTAACCGTTTGAATCACAATCCGAGAAATTTGAAGTATACTTCAAATCCATTGCTTCATAGGTTTTAAGACTTCGTCTGCTCAAGAACGTAAATAACGCAATGGATGTGGGTGAACTGTCAAAATGAACCCCATTGCGATCAATAATTGTCATTTTATGTGTGTTACGCAAAATATAACAACACATTACAAAATAAGTACAACTTTTTGACATCATTTAGTTAAAATATATATGAGTTATGGACAGCCAAAAGTACCTACTCATTCGTTTACTGATAATTTAATAGCTAATGCGCCTACTGAACTAATACACGATAATAGGATAGGTAATCGTAATAAGGGATAGGCTTATTGACCGATATTAAGTTTGATTCTGTGTAAAAGCATTTTTGTTATGTCATGGTTTCTGGCTATCTCATAAATACTAAGTAATAGGATTAAAACAGTATCTTTTTTGATGATAGCAAGGTGTCCAACGAGTCCATATAAATAATCCTAAATAATATTATAAATGCGAAAGTGAGTTTGTTTAAGCTTACTCGCTAAAACGGCTGAACGGATTTGGATGAAATTTAGCACGTGGGTAGACCATGACCTGGGTTAGGACATAGGATAATTTTAATCCCGATATTCCCACGGGATCGAGACTTATGCAGGTGAAACCGCGGGGCGCAGCTATTAAGTTAATAATCTTGTCTTACAGAGATAATATTACGTACACACGTGTTTCTTTGGCAAATAAATCATTTACCTACCTTCCTTTCTTTCTTTCTTAAGGTAAAGGAAAATATGTTGTTGAATCTTGACTGAAATTAGCAAATGCTAAATTATAGGTTGACAAATGACGACCAGCCGGCCGGACCAACTTCCTAAATGCATAACAAACTTTCAACCACAATCCGAGAGTTTTGTAGGATATTGCTATTCCATTGCTTCATAGGTGTGAAAAAATCGTCTGCTCGACAACGTAAATAACGCAATGAACGTTGGTGAACTGTCAAAATGAAACCCATTGCGATCAATTGTCATTATGTGTGTTACGCAATTACCCCGCTGGCCGATGGCAAACCGGGGTACGTGCAACACATTTTTTCTTCTATCTCCCCTTTGAGCCGTCACTCTCTATTTTTTCTTTTATATCGTCCCTCATACAATCCATCCTTTTTATCTTTGGTCTTCCTGTCCATCTCCATCCATCAACATTTCAACATAACAGTATGTTGCATCTGCGTACACCAATTCTACTAACGGACTTGCTGTTGCGTTTGTCTAACACTGAAAAAAAATTTAAGACACAGTTTCTTCATCGGGTACACTTCAATACCTACTCGATCTAAATGTATGGGACGACCGATTTATTTTTTAGGCGATTATGATGTTGGTTCCATGGAGAAAGTTTTTCAGTTTGATGGTCTTTATCACACCCTTAATTTTGACCTCACCTTTTTGATACATGTATCTATTAAACGTTATAGTACGTCGTGACGTCGTACTAAGGCATGTTGAGGCCCCCTTTCAACATGTTGAACGTTGAACCGTCCTACCAATTGACAAATTGATTCAGCAAATTGAATTGTTGCTCACGAGTATTTTTTACTTGACTACTATCTCATCTAGATAGGCTAAAAGAAAAGATGGATGGATTGTGAGAAAGAGGATGTGGCTAGAAAAGAGGTGGACACTGAAATGACGGCTAATAGATGTATGGAAGAAAAATGTGTGCTGCGCTGACACCAAATACATTGGGTTATGGGCAGAAGTTTGATGATAACTACCTGATGGTAAGCGAAAGTCAAGTCGACGGTAGTATAAGGCTTGCTTATGAGTAACCAATTCATACGAGACATAAAATTTGAAATCTTGAACTGTTTAAATGCTTCTTCTTTTCGTTTCGACGGTACATCTATGTTGTTAATACTGTTTGGGCCCGGTAGGGTAGGTGGCCACGTTCAATGCGTCGACAGAGGCGTTGTTCAGATCGTCATCGATGTAGGTGCACGGACATTTAGGACATTAGCTACCAGAAGGGACATAGTCAGTTTGGACATTAAAAAAAATGCGATATGGGCCAGCTCTTGACCTCGATGTCGCATGATGGAAAGCGATGGATAAGGTCTAAACTTAAATGCTAGTGCTACGATACTGTCCAAACGCTGTGACGGACCGTATTGTGCCACTAGTATGGCTGAGTCTTCTTTATTATTTCTCAAATCGACATTGTAGACATGCTCAAATCATAGTGAAAACATTAGCAGGCAGCAAGTTTGATAACGAGCTGACTTCCGATGGATCGACACATAAATATCGCCACTTGTTGAAACTCCTTTAACATTTACACCCAATCGTGAGGAGATTTTCCACAAGTAAACATATCCATCCATATTTATTTTAACGCTAGCCATAAAGTATAATCATTTTCCGCTGTTTTCAACACGTTGAATTCCTGTAAACGCTAAATGTTACATTGTTCATTCATAACGATATTCTGTTTTGCTGAACAAAAGGACATTTGTCAAGTAGTGTTGCGCTGCAGTTTCGGTTTCGGCTTTAGTTATTGAAGACCGAATTTAAAGGAATTAATTGATGAGTCCGCGTATTATACCCGGTTTCCCTCACGCATCAGTTTATTTAATTCACCGGTTTCGTTGATAAGCCAGTTTCGCTGATTGGTCAGTTTGAGGATTAGTCAGATGCGTAAACTTGTCAGTTTCCAGTGTTTGCCAGTTTCCGGTTTTTGCAGTTCATTGGAAATGACGTCATAGCGTATTGTGTGTGATTTATTCTCGATTTATGGTTAAGTTTAAGACCATCTAACGTCCATTTGTTATTCAGAACCAACTTAGTAACAAACCAAAGTAAGTTTTCCAAAAATAATAAAATTAATAAATAAACTTCATCTCAGTGAAACAGAGCTATGTAAGAAAAAAGAAACTTACTATGTAGTCATAAACGCGGCATTGTCTACTATCGCTCTCATTAAATTAATATGACTAATAAAATTCATGATTCTACTACCTTATCTATGACAACACAACAGTTGACCTGTTGTCGGGTCAGTTGAAGAGACAAGAGTTAAATTTTACAACCGAGCCAGTTTCGGCCTTAAACGAAAGCCGAAATATCTGTTTCGGCCAACCGACACGAATCTATCAAGCACTAGTCTCTATTATTAGTGCTTATTACGTAAAACCGTAGGCGATAACCAGAACATAGCATGATAAGTACGTTTTTATGTTGCTACAAGTAATATTGACTTAATTGAGTGTTTAGCTAATCGATTGAATGCCACTGTAAGCAAATTATCATCGATTTTCGTAGATTTTAATCAAACAGCAGTGTATTTTTGTCCTCAAGTGCTGATCTGTCACCATACACCTAATTAATATAATAATAATAAATATTTATTCAGTATTAAAATTCGTAAAATATTAACATAAAATCTTAAATTTCTTTAATATAATAATTTCTTTTCTTTTTTCTTAAATTATTATTTTGTAAGATTTGCTTTATAAGTGATACCTACATATTTTTTTATTATATGCCTATAGGCAGGCCATAAGGGAACTGTAATTTACATAACATCTGTCTGTAAAACCTATGCCCACAATAAAAAGATTTGATTTGATTTGATCTGTATCTTATTATTATATTATTTTTCGATATTTCGTGTCGTGCTAAAATTTACAAAAAAAAAATAGGACTCACTCGGGTGTCTGTGTGTCTGTATTTTACATGGAATTTGTAGGCATTTTTCAAAGATTTAAATCGTTCGTCAAAAGATAGTCGCGTTTGACTTGACTTGATTGTCATGGAAATGCCATTTAATCATGTGTGAGGTCACTCTTCTCAGTATGGACAATTTTACGCGTGACTAAGTACGTTGACGGCAAATCTAGAGATTGAAATCTTTGGTGTTTTGTTATTGTCGCTCGATAGAAATAAGTACCACAATCGCATATAGTATACACATCTTCAAACTTGCAGAATCTACGTCCAAATAACCAAATCTTTGGAAGCTGCACGGCACATATAACCAAAATATTTGTAGTGGTTAAACGAGTAGTAGTAACAATAGCCAATTTTAGGGTGTTGAACCCATCGACCACTGGTTGCTTGGTTGCGCAACCAAGGCACTGGACCGTTACACGAATTTAAATTGTAGGTACAATGAGGTATTGCGACGGCGTTAAAATAGAATAGAATCATCACTATGGTATTGAGATTTTTTTAAATAGATACCTACGTTACTCTTGGGACTCCTTATAAAACTTACGTAGATAGATGGGTGTACACTCAGGAGTTCAGGACTATTAGCATAATGCTATGGCATCCGATTGGCAATCGAAATAAGAGTATACTGGCGCAGCTTCTCCTGACTCTTCGTCTCTCGTATCTGCACGAACTATTTGAGAGTAGGTCAACACCATCTTTTTGCTCTTATCCTATCATTTTAATTTCTACTGGACATAGGCCTCCCCCAAGCACCACCATTTCGACCGGATCTGTGCTTCACGCATCCAGTCGATTCCTGCGGCCTTCACAAAGTCATCGGTCCACCGTGTGAAAGGTCTTCCGGTACGCGGTCGCCACTCCAGAATCTTTCGGCCCCATCGGCCATCTCTTATCCTATGCCGTGGTATAAATATCAGGTAGTCAACTATAAGGAAGCAGAGCTGACTGGCCAAGATGAGCCGGATGCACAATGAAATATCCACTCTCGGAGCCCGGAGGCTACTTTTTAATGCCTACTAGCCTGCTTAGGGTCTAACATTTCGGTAAGTAAGGGCTACAGTGTTGTTCATTACGCCCCCATTTTCTGACATCTCTACACATACCTAACTAGCAGTAGACGACGGAAATGCCCCGCATTATCAGGAATTCAGGTCTCATTTTGAATACATCAGGGCATGAGTCATTATTCGGGTTTTACCCATGTATCTTATCTAAGTTGGTGTTTGGCAGTTAGTCTAACCGGCAACCTGATTTGTAATTCATACGGTACCTATGACGATATTTTTCGATTCAATTCTAAATAATAAATTCTGGTGGACATTCATAAGCATATTTCGATATTGTATTAAATTTCTAAAACAGATGGTAAGGTGATGAATTTTTCAGAATTTTCCGTAAAGCTGTCACCAATCCACGGCCTGATCGTGGCAAGCATAACTTAACCTTGATCAATCGACCCGTGGCTGTTATTTAGAAACGCACGTGCACCTTGTATCCATTGTTATTCGATACTAAGTCGACGAAGAAAATTCCACGCTGGAGAATACTCCATACGTAACAAGATACTTCGCAGGAATGTGATATACCTTCCTGTCTGACTTACTAATATTTTGTATTAGACTGGCTGTCGCCCGCGACTTTTTTAACTTCTACCGAATTAGCTTACTTACTGATAGGTTATATGAGTTTATATAATTGTTTATAATTTTACTTTATAAGTCGATTTATTTTAATTTATTGTTGACATAATCTACTCGTTACAATGTTTTTTTTATGAGTTGTATTGCAATAGGTGGTTAGCTAGCGACCTCGAATTTTTTTTATTTTACCTCGATGGTCCTAGTTTATCAATTATAACTTCTAGTTACAGCTATACTCGTATGTAAGCGGGCACGCCCTTTATGCGTGAGGGCTTTTATTTCGATATTGTTTTCGTTTATTTATTTTTATTTCTGCCTGAGTATAGTGTTCTCGATGTTTTTGTTTGGTATATTGGCGTGTGCTAGCTGTCATATGGCAATTTAAATTATGTTTTGTGTTGCGTAATGTAAATCATTTTGCATACTATTACGAGTATATAGAATCATTTTTTTCTAACTGAACAGACAGCTGTGCAAACTCAACAAACTCCCCAGCAGAGTTTGTTGCGCCACTTCTTCTTCCCAGCTTAAGCTCTAGGAAGTGGTGAAGGGTGGGCGTTTTGGAGGACTGTCTTATGTAATTTTGACGTTCGAAAAGTGCTGATTCTCAGCCTAGTTTGAATAAATGACTAGATTTTTTTTTAAATTTTTTTTTGTAATCTTCCACCGTATCACCCGTGCAGTTTAAAAAATCCTTACTGCGGATTTCTGATATGTATTTCCGGAAGGAACTGCCAAACTTCGTTTAAGCTTTATAGTTTCTGAGAATTCTGATGAATGTTTTGTAGATTTGATTGCCTAGCAAGCTGAGAGGATAGTGATGTGGAGGTTCTTCTAAAGATTGGTTGTAAGAATTAGACCAGACACATTTTTTCTGCTCCTACGGCCATAATGCCTTCTTTGCTCCTCCTCTAGTAGTAGGACCCAAATGTTGAATCAAGATTTGAATATTTTATGGGTATTAGATTAAACGGAAATTACTGCCCATTAGTTGTAAAGTTCAGAAAAAGGTCGCTCCATTAAAAATACTAACACCACATCAGTTTGTACTGGACGCAGAATCCAAGGAAAAAGGCGGATGATGAAGATAACCCAGTTCAAAATACTCTCCTACGAAATATTGTAAGCGCACACACACAAGTACATCATAACTCTTGGCAATAGATCAGACGGGATGCCAGACGGACGCCAAAATAACCACAAGGTTAATATTTAGATGAACCGATGTACTTTTTAGTTTCATTTGAAAAAAGGTGAACATGTGTGGCGTCTGTATTTTGTAGAAGGATATGGTAAAGGGGTTATCTAGGTTATGTATGTTTACCCAAACGCAATCCAAACACGAGGCTTGCCACTGCAAGCCACGGCTTTGGATTGAGGACTCGTCAGCGATGTGCGATAGCGATGGCACACATTTCAGTCGCGATTTCGATTCCCGGAGAACACAACAGTGGATTTGGATATCATGACTGTCGTACTAGCGTATCAATCAAAAAGTTTTTCGCATCAGCGTGTTCGCGACAACGTCATTCGATATAACGTTTTCGATTCAATGTGTTTTCGTACTGGCGGACCACTCGCAAAGTTTTTCGTAACAGCGTGCATCGCAACAACGTTCGGTCAACTGTCATGTCGTTAAAATCGGTGCTCTGAGAGGAATACCTCACAATAATGATGTCGTTATTATGGCGGGTGTTAGACGTCATCGGTCGTTTATAATCGTCGCTTAATAATTCGTAGACGTTAGTTTATCTCTCTTGTTTTGGCACTCAATTAATAATATGCCAGCCCTGCCAGTTCTGATATAATTACTTTTGCTTTCAAACCAGTTGTTCTCTTGTTTTAACACGAGGAGTATCAGAATAGCTCTCTTGCTGTTGTGGAAAGGATTAGCCTGTCAGCCAGGTTGGCAGCGAGACTGATTGACCAAGGTGCGCCCTACATAGGTACTTCGCGATTTTCACAAAACCTATAGAATTTAATAACCAGCCTAAACGTTCCCACACATGGGCCTAATCTCTGTGAGAGAGAGGACCGTTGGTTAGGTCAGCATGATTCGGCACAGCCGGGCGGCAAAATCGAATATATTATTTTGTCGCCTGGCTGTGCCGAATCATGGCGATCCGAACAGTGTGCAGCACGGCTAACTGTAATCCACCACGCGGGCCCAGTGCGGGTTGGTGAATGCCATATGTCTCCGAATTTTTTGTATGGATAAAAATAACTATGAATATGATATCCCGTCAATAACACAATATAATATTTTTGTTCATTATCACAGTTCGTTTTCTTCATTTTTTATCACCCAATTGTCTTTACGACGACCTCTGCCGCTCGAATGTGGCTGATTTTATTTCTTTTTTATTACAGTTGCTACTGGAGTGATATTCGCATCTGTCATTTAATAGACTTGTCTTGAGAGCGTTGTATTTGAGACATGACACCATTTTCTTTACAAAATGTCGTAGGACATCATGAAATTTTCCAAATAAATTTTTGCCAGCACGTTTCTTCCCTTATGCAGTTTGAACAATGGTTTCAATATAGAGTTCTTTTTCGTATGGACTATACACCTCACCCGCAGATAGAATTAGTGATAAATTACATTTTTTTCCTAACCACCTTTGCTGGTTTGAGATGATGCAGGGCGTTTCCTTTCAGTGGATCGCCGCTGGCAAGAAACGCCTTTACTAAATTGAGACGTTACTCTGACGATGCCTCTACGGAAACCGTAGCTAAATAACCGATACAGCACAGCCAAAGCCATTTGGAAGTTCTCTTAGTTTTACTAGAAACTCAACCATTGTGCATCAAATGGGGATTTCATTTTCTCCCGTCGCCCTATAAAACCAGCGTCAGACAGCAGTAAATTTATGTGGCATTAATACTGAAATGAACCTTTTTGGAGCAGCCGTGAGACACACATCTTTCTTTATTTGAAGAATACGCAAATGAAGGCGTTTAATTAGTGTTTATTAGTGAAGTGTTGTGTTAGAGGGCCTCGTGGCTAAATATCAGCCGCACGGGTCGATCGAAGGTTAAGCTACGCTTGCTGAGGTCAGTTCGTTGATGGATGACCAGCCATTACATATCGAGACCCTTCTGTGCCTCGGAAATCAAAGCACATTAAGCCGTTGGTCCTGGCTATTATCGTTGATCTTGAAAAGTCTAGTCTCTCTGTCGGAGCCTTTTGGACTTTCCGTTTTATTTTAATTTTTACTTTGTTTTTTCTATTTTTATTTTTAGTGAGTGTGTGTTTAGTTTAATTAAGATCTCCTGTGCTTGTCCGAATAAATACTTTTTCTTTCTTTCTTTATTTTCTTTAGTCGTTACGGGTACTCAGAAGCCCGGAAGTCTGACAAACAGTCTTACCAGGTATTGTGTACCCAGTAAACTGGATTGTCGAGGTCTGACAGACAGCCGCTCCATATAAAATACTGGTATTTAGCTGCATCCGGTTACACTGGAAGCCGACCCCAACATAGTTGGGAAAAGGCAGGCAGATCGATTTGATCGAATACCAGAAGTGTTGTCTGTGTGTGTTATCAATGTAATAATTTTTAATTATTTATTTATTTAATACTTCAAGCAAACAAATGTATAGAGGCGGACTTAATGCCATAGGCATTTTCTACCAGTCAACCTTCGGGTGATGCAGAGACAAACAGTGGTAGGTGCAACAGAGAGATTTGAAGATTTTTTATATTTAAATATAAAGATATAGGTACATTATATACCTATTAAAAACTATAAATATAATAAATACACCTAATTATACATAAATATAAGTACAAATAAGACAAACAATGGGAAAACATTACCGTTGTGATGATACTGCCAGCTTCTTGCGAATATGCTCGCGAACTTTAATTCGAAAAGATAACCGGTTGGTCGCCATCCTGATTTCCTGGGGGAGCGCATTCCACAGAGAGATAGACTGAATGAAGAAGGAAGAGTGAATGAAGTCTGTGCGGTGAGTGGGACATTGAAGAAGACGATTGTGAGATGAACGTAACGCTGCGCTGTAGCTTTTGAGGAAAATTATCACCATAATACCTATTACCTAAGTTATAGTTATTATTATTCTCGATATTTCATCGACTTTGAGTCAGACATTACTGGATCTAGCCATCGAGTCACGTGATAGTAAAAGCTAGGTCTTTCTGTGTCATGGTCTGCGCACATGTGTAATAAAAAACGTCTGCTTACGTCATCGCTTAGCATTCGCGATACTGACGACTGTTTCATGACGTCATTGGCGAAAGACGTCTCAACGCAGGCAGACTTAAACAAATGAGTGTTTAGTCTATACAAGGATTTTCGAACCAGGTTTGGGATCTAACAACACGCCTTGGTTCCCCGAAGTGTTGGGCAGAGGTGTATCTATAGTACACCCACATTTCGCCAGTTATTTTTAAGTCCCATGTAATAAGGGGCGAGCCTATTGCCAGCAACCGGGCATAAAACCAGGCTGCTAATGAGAAATTCCAGATACAAAAACTCAGTAACACTTTGCCCGTCATGCGAATCGAACCCTGGACCTGATGCTCATCAGTGGCGCTTGCGGTTGCGACCACCAACACCAATTTCAATAAATCAGATTTATTGATATTGGTATGTTTAATGAGGTGCTCGCCGATTTATTTGCACAAAGGCTAAATAAAGAGAATTGTCTTTTTCTAGAGCCGGGAACACGGGAACGTCTGCCTGGCTCTAGAAAATATAAAAAAAAAATCTCTAAACGTTAAGGCTCCTGCAGACGGCAACGGTAGAACAATTTCCGTGAAGTTTTCATAGAAATTGTTCCACCAGTCTCGTCGCGGGCGCTGTCTGCGGGAGCCTTTACGGTCTCGTCAGACGATAACGTTTTGAGGTGTTAAAAACGACGACGACGACGCGGAAAGCTTCAGGTGGGCGATAATTTTGAGTTGACATACGATTCAGTGCTATTTCCTAATTTAACAACTCCTACAGTTTTATAATTGTTTGGTTAGCACCAAAAAAAATTTAAACTGTAGACATAAAGGTGCTCCATCACCGGGAGCATTTGCCTGTAAAATAACGTTCAGAGTCGAGCATTACATCAGTGAGGGAGGAGAAACGAGCATTACAGTGCGTAACCTGTAATGATACAATTCGATCATTAAATCAGTGACGGAGGAGAACCGAGCATTAAAGTGCGCAACCTGTAATGATACAATTCGAGCATTACTTCAGTGAGGGAGGAGAACCGAGCATTACAGTGCGCAACCTGTAATGATACAATTGGAGCATTACATCAGCGAGGGAGGAGATCCGAGCATTACAGTGCGCAACCTGTAATGATACAATTGGAGCATTACATCAGTGAAGGGGGAGAACCGAGCAGTACCTACAGTGCGCAATGTCTGTAATAAAATTGAAACTGAAATGTTACATTGAAAGCGAATGCTCGCGGCGAGGGAGCACCTTAAGAAATACCTAAGTAAAGGATGACCTTAGTCTCGGTTATCATGACGTCATCCATTTTTGTGTAGGAATTATTATAACGGCACCGTGTGGGTGGGTATTTGGGACAACACAATTGGAAACACTAACAATGAATTAACGCTCGATATGAAATAGGAAACCTAGGGGCAGTCTCGACTAAATTCGGTCGCAAAGTCTTAATGGCATCCCTAGTCGCGCGCGACGTGCTTGATAGTACGTGGTTTTTTTCGTGCTTGTCAAGCAATTTTGACCGCCTAGGGACGACCATTGCATCCATTGCCCCTGAGCACTCAATGGAAAGATTATTTCAACAAAATGAAGAGTGTGATAGGTATGCCTCCCACGAGGTAGATGGTCACGGGAATACGCTGGATGGTGGAAGCTCAGGACCGGTCGATTTGGTGCGCTTGGGGGAGAAGCCTATGTCCAGCAATGGAGTGGACGTCTTTCAGCTACAGTACGGACGTCAAGTACAAGTTGATACTTCACACTACTCGAAGTTGTCCAGCTGACAGGTGTCAGAAACGCACTCTCTGGAATTTACTTTATTTTTTTAATTGTTTTTATCTTTTTATTACGGACGCTTTTTACGTGCACGTCTTTCTACATTGTTCTCACATGTATAATTTCAACATGAATGATGTAACCAATATTTTGTAACAATATTATGATTTTATTTGATTACAATATAATTAAACAAAAAAGAAAAAAATTAAAAGAGTGTCCGTGGAGTTTCTTGCCCGTTCTTCTCCATAGGAACCTACGCTTTGGAATTGGCAACTAGCTTCATATTTCTGACTGACTGACCACTTGACAATTCAAAAGTGCCTGTAAATGGTTTAATTGAAATAAATGGTTTGAGTTTTTTTTAGTTTGAGCTGTAAATAATGATGAGTTGAGATTTTTGACAAACTAAACACCGTAACGATTACTTTTCATTAGCTTTAGATGACGTAAGAGCTATAATGACTCGCAGTCGATTATCAAACCAAAATAGTTACCGAAAAGGTCAGCAACCTCCTTGCATAGTAAGTGACTGCTATGGCCATTAGGCATCGCCTCCCATTTTCGGAGTGGCGTCAATAAAGTATAGGTAACTTTTCGTTCCAGGATTTAAAAAAAACGGTTTTGCCGCCCCGGATCCCGACAGGCTTAGTCCGTCACTGGCCCTTAGTTACCTTGCCTTCGACAGATTTGGATTTAGACTCGCCAGAAGACATACGAGAAGCTAAGCAGTGGTGGCCCAGTGGTATCGCCCCGACTCACGGTCGTGATTTCGAGCCCAGGCAGGCTCTTTACTTTGTGAATTTAATTTCATCACCACAGCTCTCAAAACAAACATTGTGAGGAAACCGGCATGTCCTAGAACCAACAAATTCGAAGATGTGACCAACCCGCACTGGGCCCATGTGGTGGAGTATGCCCCCATTACCTCTCACAGAGATGAACACTCATCATTCAGATCATTATAAGCCGATTATACGAGAAGATTTTTTTCACTCTCTCTTCATTAATCTTTTTGTCATTGACAAATCCGCCATATGGTGAAATTACTGACAACTATCTTAATGACGTCACCGCCTGACACGATTACGCAGAAGGCTACCCATCCTATTCTCGTCCGCGATGACGGCCGCTTAACTTTAGCGAAATTTTCGTAGTTATAATATTTTACAAAAATAAGACCAGCAATCGAAATACAATTCGATCCTTTTGATACGTTGATATTGGAGCACTGATAAGGATAAGATAAGCCTGAAATAACTAAGTTACAACAATTTGGTATTGCAGTTACGTAATAATTATTTTGAACTGCCGCCATTTTTCGTCGCGAATTTCGGGTTACCAGATGCAATTTTTTAATCTCCGGAATTTTTTTTCGTTCGTCGAGTTCATTATAAAAGTGGATTCAATTAATTTAGGTATGCTTTAATGAATGTCATTATAATAGAAAAGTAACAAATGCTTCAAAAAAACATCAAAACAACAACCTGTTTTCATATTTAGAACTTTCATTCACAGCTGTTTCAAAGTTACTTTCGTAACTTACTTTTTTGTAACTTTCAAAACACGATTACGAACAAACTTTTTACCCTGTATTTAAAAAACACGTAAACAAGTTGTACAATTTCCCATACTTATTGCTAATGATGGGCAATCTGGCAATTCCAAGCAATAAAACTTTTTAATTTACAAATGGGTAGTGTACTCACAGATCTGTGTCGAATGTCTCGGTGACGTCACTCGCATCCAAATATACACCCTCTCCTTGATGATGCCACAAACCACCGCTTTTAACACAGAAATACACCTTCCTACCATCTTTTTGAACATCAACAACAACGTTCTCAAATACTTTACTCACAAAAAACGATTCACATTTTTGTTCGGATGCCGGCTCAGGAGTTAGTGACCACTCGTCAACATTTTTCGCGTTCACATCAATATTAAACACACATTTGTTAACATCACACGTTTTAGTGTTTTGTTTTATTGAAAATATCCATGGTGGAGTCACGGCACACGTGGTAATTATTAAAAATAATAATAAAAATAATTCACTAGTCCGTAAACGCACTAGAGCCATGTCAGCTTTGTGAATGAGTGAAGTGAACTGAACCGAGAGCGCCGCTCGCGACTCGCGCGTCGAGTAGGGATGGGACGCTACGTTACAATCGCTTTTATACCGAACTCGATTCAGTGAAGGCCGAATCGATAAGAAATGTTTTCAGATAAACTTTATCTGTATTTGTAGACTACGGCTTCGTTTTATAAGTTTTTTTTTATTAGATCGCTTTGATAAGTGGCGCTATCAATCATTGTTGAAGATGGTTCTTATCCTATTTAGATTATATTTTGCTTGCTTTATAACTGAAAACTTAATCCCATTGACATTGTTAAATGCAGACAGCATTTAACAATGTCAAAGGGGATTATATCGCTCAAATTCCAAAAACACAGAATGTTTAGAGAAGTTTGTAGATGAATCCTTTTGTGCGTTTTCCATATAAAAAACAAATACGTTGTATTTTTAATTTTTTTAATAAACTCCCAAATTTTGGAAAAAAATATCGTAGTAAAAGGTTCTTTTTCAACCTAAATTGTAAATTTTCTCGGTAACTAAGTACTAAATAGTTCAGAATGAATTATGTACCACAAAATATGTAATGACGTATTTAACCATATGCATTGGTTTTATTTTTCTTATTTCTTTTAACATTTTTAAATAATAAATATAAACTCGAAATATCACCAGTACCCCGCGAGAAGCAATAAACTGGATAATTTGATAGACTTATCAGAATTATCCAGTGTATTGCTGCCT
Organism: Xanthia icteritia; assembly: GCA_949128155.2. Taxonomy (NCBI): domain Eukaryota; kingdom Metazoa; phylum Arthropoda; class Insecta; order Lepidoptera; family Noctuidae; genus Xanthia; species Xanthia icteritia. The sequence continues at coordinate 2,388,202 of OY855862.1, read as the reverse complement.
ATTTATAACACACGTATACAAATGGTGCCAACCATGAAATAATCTTTTATTATAATATACAACTATATTGTTTAATTACGTCATTCTAGCTTATATTTTCTATTATCAATCCATATTGGCGCAATAAAATTTAATTACATTAAAAAAAACATTGTAATTTTTCGAACACTATTTTGGATAATAATCAAATCGAATATCTTGCTCGAATTTGTATGTTTTAAATGCAATTAAAATTATAATGAACAATATTCTGATTATGCATTCGATTTGTAAATCGTTCACATCACTAACAAATTAACATTAAAATTCCCTGTAGGTAAATAAAACATGATAAAATTATCTAATAGGCAAAGAGCAGAGAATATTGTAATATTCCTTAGCTATCGTAAGTATATTTACTATGGAAGCATTGATTTCATGTTTAGAAATTATTCAATTAATTTAAATGCATCACAAAGCCAAGTATAATCTTTCTGAGGAGAATCTTATAAGAAGAGAAGAAAAAAGAAAAGATACAAACTATAAAAGTAAAGCCTAATGAAAATTTTAAGCGATTAATAGTATATTATGCAATTAGTGAATAAAGCAAGGATTTAAAGCGAGGGCCATATATGAATCACGAGCAAGTGAAGGATTCTAACGACTGTGTGACTGACAAGTGTTAGAATCCTCAGCGACGCGAGTTATTCATGGCCCTCGATATAAATCCGTTTTATTCAAGAGTTGCATACTATACTTTATACCATGACTACGAGAAAAAGAAAGATTTAAGCGAAAATAGACATTTAATGAAGAAAAAAGGAAGGTTACATTAATTTAAATGTACATTAAAATTGGAACAATTTGTGTTTGTACAACTTACAGTATTCAAAATAGCGCCAATTTACCGACATAAAACCGTTTTTACTCTAATATTAGTATTAGAATAAAAACTGTTTTATGTTCTTTGCTGTTTTATACTCCTTGTCGAAAATGCCGACCAATCAAATCTCGAGGAGTTATTTGCACAAGGAGTTTGTATGTCGAGTATTCTTTGCACAAGGAGTTTGTATCGAGTATTTTTTCGCAAGGAGGTTGTATAGCATTGAGATGGAGGTCGAATATATTGGTGTGTTTTAAATTCAAACACCAAAATAGTGAATTAAAGTGCTTTTTATTCACTGTTTTCAGTGAGTAAAATAAGCTTTTTGGAGAGGGAATAGTATAATTATATTATTTCTGTAAGTAGGGTTGTAAAAACACTTTGACAAGTCATAGTAAATTATATTTTGAAACTAGATGAGTTCGGTGCTTCCTATCCGACTTCTCTAAGAAAAACCAAAAAAAAGTAACAGGTACGTTTCTTTTACAGTTCGGATATATTCTTGGTCAAATCATGTGAGGACCATGTAGAATAGTCAGTGTCTGAAATGGTCTTTTGCTGAAATAACCACACAGATTTTAGTGGACCTGTCCAGTAGTGCACGCATTTGTTAGTAATTGTGTGTAGCTCAAAGCAGATTAAAACAAAAAACGAGTGAGCCTTACAGTAGTCGCATATCATGACATCTGACATCTTGGCTGACAGTACCAACCTCTCGGAAAATGGGTTGGTACCATCTAACGGTAAACTCTAGCACCGCGCGCACTCATTGGTCAAATCAAATAGCGCGCGCTTCCCCGGCTTCCTGTTACACACTTCCGTCCCTTATCACGAAATTACTCCTACAGATTGCAGGAAAGCGAGAGGAAAGATGTTACACATTAAAAAAAAACAGCTCATGCAAGTGGAGTTAAAAGTTTTTTTACATAATATATTTAATAAAGCAATGTGATGACTCCATTCATTATCTATGTTTAGTAAACACGCTAATGTTTCCGTCGACAAATCACTTCCACATTTTAAACCCGAGCATATAAGATGTGGGTTCTTTACATACTTCGTAACCATTTGAACCCTGACCCCCACGACAATCAGAAATTAGACGCACATTAAGTTATTTTTTACAACACAACAAAAGAGTTCTGACAGTATTTATATAGCTTTACAGATTAACAATTTTGTTCTCAACACGCAGTGCACGATTAGATAACATGCGCTGGCAGTCATCTAGCACATGCTTCATTTTTTTCGCCTATAGTCGAGACAAACAGGAGAAGATGACACATGCTCATATTACCGTACCTATTCTAAATAAGCAGCATTTTTTTTTCAAATGTATAAAGTCCATTCGTAGGAAACAGTGCCAAATTATTAAAATAGAAAATATTTTCTGAAAGTCCCGTAGTTATTAATAAGTACTTTTGTTAAGGGCCTTTATTACAGACGCCAGCAGGTCAACCTACCCGAAACTGTCAAAATTTCCTAATCAACTTTGAACCTTACGCTTTAGTGATAAACTTGAAAATCTATTAAAGTAATTTGACAGATTGTAGTACGTTGATGTGCTGGCGTCTGTACCTCAAATAGCTAAGCATGATCCTCCGTTATATCCAAAATACTGCAGCATTAATTTTGAAATTAATATATGTTAAAGTTGAGGATTAATGTTAAGTAAGATGTTTGACGAAAAAACGATACCATAAAATTTTCTCGATAGAAAAAAAAAAAAAGTTTACTCCGAACCGAACAATAAACTGCTGATATTAAAAAAATACTTCAAATTAGATCATGATACTTTGTATAATAACTGAACTAACTTTAAAGCAGATACTTCGTTTGTTATTTGACCATTATTTTCGCCGTAAGAAGAAATTACCTAAACTATTGGCGTTTTGTTCCGCGAGCTCCCCAGTCAGTCTCGCTCTCACTCAGTATGGTGCGAGCGAGATAAAAAGTGAATTTGACCTAAGGTACAGACCCCAGCACATCAACCTACTACAATCTGTCAAATTTCTTTAATAGATTTTCAACTTTATCACTAAAGCATAAGGTTCAGAGTTAATTGGGAAAATTTGACAGTTTCGGGTAGGTTGACCTGCTGGCGTTTGTACTATGGGCTTTTAATCTCACGACGCGTACCGCAAGGCTTAGATCGAGCTGGCTTATGCTGTTGGAGCCGAGTTATTTTTACGACCTTCGGGTAAGGATCTCCAAAAAAATCTGACGGCAATGTTTTTAAACGAAATCACGGTACCTATGTGTGTTGTCTAGTGTTTGCAAGCGCGGCTGCTGAACGTAGATCCTAGGTCCAATTCTCAGGCCGAACAGTGGAATTAGATGTTTCCATGGAAATACTAGAGTAGCACTAGTAACCCGGAGTTTGGATTCGTGCTCGGTTAATGGCAATAAGATCGTCCCCGTATTTTCATATGGGTCCAAATATGGGTGCACTATAAACTTCTGAAATCCCTCTTTTTGCTTACCCCCCTCAGAGAATACAGGCAGGCGTGATGCTACGTCACGCAATCTAGTTTAAAAAATATATTTAATTTAATTAAAAGTTTATAGAAAACGCCTACATAAGCTTACAGCAACGCTTGTCATTTATAATAATTGATTGTCCATAATCAATAAATCAGTACAGTGTTATGAAATAAACTAATCTTACTGATAAGATTCCAAATACTCTACATGCGTAAGTAGATATTTTACTAGCTTTTTCATGCGGAGTCTCTGGCACATCACGGCTCATCATTCAAAATCATACTTAATCAAAATATTTTATTTCACATAAACCATGGGCACTTATGAAACGTCAGAATCTAAGCGCACGGTTCCAATTCGGAGCCGGAAAGAAACTCAACTGTTATTCTTTTAAAAGTATTGGCCGTTACAATATTCTCAAATAACAGTGGTATGGGAGGACAGTGTAGGCCTTTCAACAAGTACCATAGGTAATGGACAACAAATCCACCAATCCTACAACGTTCTCACATCCACAAAATATTTTCAAATTTTTTGCCCTTAACCCAATTTTTTGGGGTCGCCGAAATTTCTTCTTCTTCAATCCTTCTCTTTTAGTCGTCATCTCGGCAGTCTCCCCCTTTCTTGCCATATCATCTTACAAACAGTCCATCCATCGCTCATTTGTTCTTCCCCTACTTTGATAGCCATCCTCATCCATACTCAAAGTTTCCTTGCGACATTTTCGTCGTCTTTACATCGCCTACGTTTGGCTGGATCAAAAACCTATGATGAAAATGGGTTTCTTAGTCATGGTTATCATGGATAGCCTTTATCCTTGGCATCAAGCGAGTGGTCGTGGACTTGAGTTCGAATTGCAACGTCGTAGTTTTCATTATTAATTCTTCTTCTACTTAGCGTATTGATGGCAAGAAGTTCAAACCGGTTTGGCACAAAATTCAGCTGTGCGAAATCCGTTCACTGACGCAGTCATAAGATCCTCGAGTGCACAGGTGACAGGGTATGCGGCGCAGGGCGGAAGATGGGCCATTGTCTGTTGGGAAATGCCACATACGAACTTGAGATTAGAGTCAGTGCTAGTCAGCAACCAATATAACTAACCATTTAAAAAGAAAAATAACCTCCAAACGGACAGAAATTAATTTTAACCTTTAGCTGCCGACCTGGTCTAAACGTAGCACTTACGCCGACGTGACGACTGAGAGACGTCAAACTTTAAGTACTGAAATAAAATGTGTATTTGCATGCTACATTTTTCTATTTTATACATTAAAAAGATTGGTGTTTGAGGTAACAAACCACAGAATTTTAAAAAAATACACGCTATTTTTCAGGTAAAATCAACATTTATTCGAGAGATCACAATTATTTGGCACTAAATTTTAAGGACTTACTTCAGTCTCGTTTTTCTCTAAAATTAAGTAATTAACAACAAATGAACTTAAAATATGTTATCTTCTATAAACTATTATCAAAATAAAACATAAATCTTACTTCTTAGTTAAAAAATAAAAATAATGACAGCACTCGAATATCTTCGATCTGTTCTGTAATGTCCTGGCTTCCATGAGCTCGTACTTCTCTTTCTTGTTCTTCATTGTCGTGATTATGGTTGATTTCTCCGTGGTAAACTTCCTCAACATGGGGATACGCGATCTCAACATCATCCTCATCGGATTGTTCGGATTCCGTGTTGTGATCGCTCTCTAAAATAAAATCAGGATCGCCTACATCGTCGTCAAAATCACTACAGTTGTCTTCACTCTCGTTTATGAGATTTTCACATATCTCTTTATCTTCTAAACGCCTATTCTGTTTTCGCAGTTTCGGAGGCTTCTCGGGAACTGAACCGTCATCATTTGCAGGTTTTTTCCGCTCACTAGACGTGATGTTTCTCCTTTTAGGCATTCTGCAATTAAAAGTATAATTTTAAAGCCGATGTGACGTCAATCAGACACTATAAGCTACCACACATGAATACCGAGGTGACGACCAAGAGACGTACGAAATTTTATACATAAACACCGTACTTACGTCTGTGAGACGTCGGTCGCTTCGATACGGAGACGTGTGCACTCGTCGCGGGCGCCGCGTCGACTGATGGCTTGCGATGCGGAGGGAGGAAGGTAGTGGGAAGGGCGACGCTAAAGGTGGCGTGATTTTAGAAATATTTCAAAATTAAAAGTTATGACGTCTGTGAGACGTATAGGTCGGTAGTTAAAGGTTAAACGTAAATAAACCACAACATTATGTTTATACAATATCAGATCGAAGATCTGAAGCTACTATTTTCAGAGATAACACCCGATGTTGACGTAACCGGGGTGTTCAAAACGCGCCAATAATAGTTTTGTCCTTATCTCTTTCAAGGGTTCGAATTGATGTTTTTTTCAGATAGATAATTTTTAGGGTTCCGTACCCAAAGAGTGCCAAACGGAACCAAACTCAAAGCATTTATTTCAAATAAACCAATTACAGACACTTTTGAATTGTCAAGGGGTCGGTCAGTCAGAAATATGAAGCCAGTCGCCCATTCCAAAGCGTAGTAGGTCTAACTCCAAGGACACTCTTTTAAATCAAAATATGGTTACAAAATATTGATTACATCATTCATGTTGAAGTTATACATGTGAGAACGGTGCAAAACATTAAAAGATACAGTTACAAAAAAAATAAAAAAACAATTAAATTAAAACCCTATTACAAAGCCTCCGCTGTTCGTCCGTTTGTCTGCGGGCTGTATCTGATAAACCATAATAGGTAGGCAGTTGAAATGTTCACAGATTATGTATTTCTATTGCCGCTATAACAACAAATAAAGTTAAAATTAAAGAAACGTGCTTTTTTTCAGCGTTTTGTTAAATATTGTACCCTTTATGTGCGAATCCGACTCGCACTTGGCCGGTTTTTAGACTCGTTTGACAGATTGAATAAATTTACACTTTTTTTTTTTTTTGGGTGGCAAATTATTTAATAACTTCTCCCGCTCTGGGTGGAGCGGGAGGGCGTGTCAGACTCTTACTGACTAAAACCCACCCGTGTTCCTTCCGTTGCCTTTACGTTGCCAGGGGCCACGGTATCCCTTTCGGACTTTCCCGCAACCCCGGCAGGCATCGGTCCTATCGGACCCCTTCACTTGCTGACATCTCTTTGAGGCGCGCGTGGAACACAACGCGCCGTCGACCCGGGCCTGGTCCTATTCGGACGGCGAGCTACCCATTGTTCACCGTCCGCAAGCCCGCGCCTACGGTGGCCGGGAATCGGCCTGCGATTCCCGACGCCCAGGGCGTCTCCTGCGGCGGCTAGGGGCGTGAGGGCGCGAAATTTGCCTCTCCCTCACGCGTTCTGCCTCCTCCTATAAATTTACACTTCTTGATAGAGTTTATCCGCGCCTTTACCCGCGTGAAAGTCGGAAATAATCCCACGGGAAAGTCATAGTTCACCTTTGTACCATATTTCATCGAAATCTGTTCAGCCGTTAAGTCGTGAAAACGTAACAGTCGACAGTTGCTTTCGCATTAAAGTTTATTTGCACTGCTAGGATTTGGAAGAAAGGACATTAAAAATATTGCATAAATAGCATTTTTCAGTAAAAGTTCGAAATACTTACCTACCGCTCTATCTGCTACAATAATAATTAATTTAAAAACGAAAAAATACCTCTAACTGTTTTTAATCAACTCACGAACAAAAAAAAAACAAAAAACGACATTTTGGCGGGACACAACACAAGTGAACGAATGAATGAAATTTAAATAAGTACCGGTTTTTGAAAATAATAAATGGACATCACTATTTAATTTATAGTTTCAAGATTATCGATTTATCACTACAACAGCGTGGTACAAACCTACATGACATGTAACACTGATAAGATCATGATGCAAATTTTTGATAGTAACAGCATTAGTAATGAGCTGCAATAAATGAAATTGTTTAATCTATTAATATTTTTTTAAAGTAATGGCGCTAGTGTAGTAGACGTAAAAATATCGCGGCGGGATTTTATCGCACACTCGATGTTGAGAATACAACGCGCATGGGACGCACTCTCGTCCCAGCGCGTTGAAAAACACACTGTTGGATTTTCAACTCTCAGTGCTAAAAATCCAGTGCACGAAACAAAAGCGCCGCGAGAAAAGATCGCCCGTGTGAACCTGGGCTAAGGGTCCCATTAAAAAAAAAAAAACTAGATGGAGTCCTCATTTCCTATCTGACTACCCCGGAGAAGAAATGGAGAAACAAACGCACGAGCTACAGTCTCTTTTAAAGTCTAGACATAATCTTGGTCAGAGCATGTGAGAAGGTGAGAATGAGAACCATTTAGATGAGTATCTGAAATGGTCTTTTGAGGAAAGAACCACACGGTTGGCGCAGTGGTTAAGCGATTGACTGCTTCGCTGCGTGTCGCGGGTTCGGTTCCCGCACGGAAAAAATATTTGTATGACCTACAAGTAGTTGTTCCGGGTCTGGCTGTTTGTGTATGTGAGTTTAAATGTTTGTAAACGCACCCACAATACAGGAGAAATTCCTAGTGTGGGGCAACGTTTAAAAAAAAAAAAAGAACCTGTCCTGTCAGTGTCCGAACTCTTTATCAAGGAGTCAAACACCTTGCTATTGCTTACCTCACTTTTCACTGCAGTTGAAAAAATACAACATATTTCGTTCGATTAAAATGTGAGTACCGTTGGTTTGGAACGTTCATGTTTAGGGAGTTGAACTCCGACATAATAACACCGGCCGGTATTTTTATAACGCAGACACCCGCCCTCTATGAATGACCATCCACTTTTCACAAGAACTGCTTACCGAATTTACAATAGAGTCGAGCTTAGTGGTTCCGACCCAATGAAATAGATGGCACTGTTAGCAATTGTGGTTATTTTGCTACTAACGAGTGTCTCAAAAGGAAATAAACGGAACGAGAGCCTTTTTCTCAGGAACGCGTGGAGGTATCAAGTTGTAATTAATAACCAATACGTAGGTCTACGGTCCGTTTAAGCTCTTAAGCCCGGTTCTTAAGAACGGACCCATTAAGGACTCCGTTTAGCTCGCAAGAGTAAACTGCATACTTTGCGACTATTTGTTGGTAGAAATACAAGTATGCAGTTTACTCTTGCGAGTTTAACGGAGTCATTAATGGGTCCGTTCCGCTCGCGGTGGAAACCGGGCTTTATACAATCAAGCTTCTAAGGCAACGTAATAATAAAAAAAGGTTATTTATCCAACATATTTTAATACTCGCAAATAACTTCTGCATTGATAGCTGTAATCAAAACCTATAGGGTACTTCCCGTTGACCTAGATTCACGAAATTTGACAAGAAGCAAGGTCTCAGAGCACATATAAAAGAAAAAGTTCGAAAATCGTTAATTTGTAGCTTTATCACATATTATTTTTTTGTTTTTGCGATTACGAACTTACTTTTGAGAATTGGCCGTGACGTATATATGGGCGAACATTTTTTAAACTACACAGTTGTTCTTGGGATAAATTCATCCCAACAACGGAACCATGCTCTGTGAACGGAACCTTTCATTGTTAGCCGTTTTTTTTTTAATAAGATACGGTGTTACCAGTATCTAAAAAAAAAAGAGTTGCCAGACCAGTAACTGCATGAGATCAATAGGTAAAATTTAAGTGTCTGTTTTGTAATGTCTTTTTTTTTTACTAAATGCGTATGAAACTATATACGGTAAGTACAAATAAATAAAAAAAACACTTTTTTAAATTTTTGTCCGTTTGTTCCGGCTAATCTCCGAATCGGCTGGACTGATTTTGACAGGACTTTAGAGATATGAGGAACAGGGTATAAAGTACACTCATCCTCTAAAGAAAAAGGAGGATCCCCTGACCAGACGGGTGTTGTGTCTGGTGGGCAACTTCCCAACGATTGATGTCAGAAAGTTATATATATATATATAAATGTCGGGGTGCCGCCGGGCTCTCACAATCGTCATCAGAAGGGTAATTATCGATTAAATCGTTCATTATGTAACTGTCTGTCTACTTGTGGGCAAAGGAAACGCGCGGGGTAAATATAATCACTAGTTACTAGTTAGTGTCGCTATTCTTAAATGAAGGGCGTAACGAGTCCGCGGGTCGCGGTCAGTCGATCTCGCGGTCTTAATAGAACTGACTGCCTGATCCAGGCTCCTCTGATGCTTAAAACGTTCCCACGAGAAATGCAAGCCGACCCCCGGCCACGTTCGACGTAATTAGGTTTACGTCGTCGCCTTTCATATCGGGAACAATTATTCATTATTTAATATCAACAAGCTCTAAGCGCTAATAAAGACCTTCGTGATCTTAAGAGTTAGACGAGGTGTGACTGACACATTCGTCTCACGCTGATAAGAACTGGACAAGGTGTGAGTTGACACCACCGTCTCGCGCCGACATATATATGCTGATCGCGCGGTAAACTATGTTTGCGCGATGCAGGATTTTCTGTGACGTCAGGTCTTTGATGCGTAGATCGCATGTGGCGATATAGATGCCGCCACAGGACTATCATTGGCTGATAGCTGTCGTTCTAAGGAGTAACTTCCTCATTTTAGAAAAAGAATTAGGGTGCAACAGTAATAAAAGCAATAATTTCATAAAAAAACATTTTTATAATTCAGTAGATACATATAAGTAGGTAAATTAATACATATTAGGGGATGTTAGCCAGATAGTCCTTGACGTGCGCGGGCTCCAGCCTACGGAACCCGCTCGCGTCGCAGATGCCGACCTCTATGTTGTCTGCGGTCATCTGACCTTCGAAACCTTCCTTCAGGGTGAGGATCGCTGTGTGGACTGCATCATCGAGTTCTAGCTCTTCTGTGTATCTGAAGATTGATCAAAAAGTCTTACAAAGGAAAATACAAAAAAAAATGCGAGACAAACTTGCGCACTAAGGCTTAGACTCCACCAAAGCGGAGATGTCCGAAGCGAAGAAGATATGTTTTTCAGCTAGAATGTATCCACAGAAGCTGTGCGGAGATGCGTACTGACTAGACTGGAGCGGAGATGTGTGCTGTCTAAAGCGGAACTGAGCTGCGTGCGGCAAACGTTGGATTTAGACCGCTCACATCTACTCGTCTCCACTGCGCGCATTTGCTAGCTCACATCTCCGCTTTGTACCGCCGCCCAGCTCAATCTCGGCGAGATTCTATTGGTTGTTTAAACATCTCCTCTCCTCTCGCTTTGATGGAGTCCGGGCCTAAGATTTGTACCATGAAAACTAACCAAATTTAAAGATGTGGTACAGACCATCGAACTGAACGACTTTCTCCATGGGACCAACAATCGCGAAGAAATTATCAACAGTCCCATAAAAATCTAATATCTATTATATCTGGTAATGCTGATTATTTTTTCGCAATAACGACGTTGGTACCATGAAGAACGTCGTTCTGTTTGATGGTCAGTATAGGCGACTAGCTTCATATTTCTGAACGACCGACAATTGACAATTCAAAAGTGTCTGTAATTGGTTTATTTGAAATAAATGCTTTGAGTTTGAGTACTCTTTCAACTCTCTCAATCAGCCATCCATCTCGTAATCAGTAATCCACCACGCGGGCCCAGTGCGTGATGGTCAGTACCACACCCTTAAATTTGACCACAGCTTTCTGGTACATCCTGTATACAAGGTCCCATTAAAACAGATGGACAAATTTTAACACAGCATTCAGTATGTCTCACCAAAGATATCCAAGCAAAAAAACACTGATTAAAATGATTTTATTACCTAAAATAATAAATGGCATTGGGTAATTAACATTTTTAGTGTATTTTCGTTAGCTGATTTTTTTTCTTGTAAGTATCTAATGCGTTTTTCTTATTATTTTTTTACCATTGTCCTTATTTATGTGGTCTGAATGATTTCTAAAATTTTGTCCACCTATTTTAATGGGACCTTATATTACTATGGAATGTAAATAAAAATATTGAGAATTTATCAAAGCTACATAACACGTATTCTGTAAAGTTCTACTGTCTACCTATAGTTTGCCGAGACCGCTGTTCTGCGCCATAGGTATGTGCGCGGCAAGACGGGGGGCAGTGCTGGCCGCTCATTCGTCAACCCTGCCGCATATTCCTATGGCGCGGAACAGCGGTCCCGGTCAAACTATAGCACCTAGCTGTCTGTGACAGACCGAGCGTAGGCTTAGAAAGAATTCAAAACTACTACAATTACTATTGTTAGCACACAGAATAAGATATTTACCTTTGTATGGAAGTTTAAAAAAAAGTATCTCTCTGTTGAAATATTGACTTCCCGAATTTCTTAGGTACTTTTCGTAACAAAACCAATCTAACTTAAAATTTATCAACTCTTATACACTTCTTTAACACTAGAATATTTCTCTTAGCCAAGTGTAGAAGATCAGGGGTTTTTATTTGCCCATTCTAAAGTGTAGATTTATGTTTTCTATGGAACAGACAAATTCTGATGAACCCATAACAGTTAATCACACACACATAGCGCTGATCAGAAACTTGACCACACTCTGTCACAAACCAGTAGTATATCTTACATACCTCTTTTCCAAGAAAGTCTTCCCATTATTATAATTCTTGCCCATAGCGGTGGCCTTCCACGCGAAGTACGCGCCAGACGGGTCGCACTGGAACAGGTAGGGTCTGTCGTTGTCCCAGCCACAGATCAGGAGCGAAACTCCGAAGGGACGGACACCTCTGTGGATAAATAATGACGTGATATTAGGTAAATGATAAGAGAGTGAGGAATACTAATCTTGATAAATGGAGACAACGATAACAGAACTGATTGTGTGATGAATAAAATCATGGAAAAAAGGGATGTGGCTGTGTCATGGACATGTCCTGTGTTTTACGTAAATACGTGTTTGTTACGAGTAATATTTTCTTTGAGAAGAATTCTATGATCCTTTAGCTATTGATTGGTGTAATTAAATGTTGGATGTAGATGATTCCATTTTAATTCCATTTCATTTATTCAATAACAATTTACATTGTGTCTGAATGTTTTACAAATATACCTACACAAATAATTAAAATAATAACAAATTAAACACAGAATTAAATTAGTTCCATACAAGGTCATTACCAACCATCATTAATAATATTTACACTCAAAAAAGTTCAAAATAATTAAAATTAACAAGATTTTATCTAAAACTGGCTACATTAATCCAAAGATGTCAAAACTATTGTCATTAACATTAAAAATATAGATATATATCTGCAGCATCAAACTGTATCCCCCGATTTCATTATCATAATTTTTTTAAATTGCCTCCGACTATAGAAGCTAATTTGTAATACGTATTCATATCAAAAACTTTTTGTAGTTGTTTTTTTTTTTTTTGTAAAAGGATTTTATATTTTACTTTTTATTTTTAGTAGGTATATCTAGTACCCCACATACATTGCTGTTTAATTTAATTATTTTGCGAAGTTGCCAGAAATACATTATCGAAATCAGATTTTCCATTTCATCAAGTAAACTCACCCAGACTGCGTATACTCCTGCATCACCGTGGCCACTCGCTGCACCAACTGGGCAGTGGGTATCGGCTCATGGTACATCAGGAAGTACTGCTGAGCCATCTTACGTGCTTGGGTGACGAGGAGACGGTAATCGGGACCCATGCCGGAGTAGACCATGCCTGGAAGTTAGAAATGAGAGATTTCAACAATAATATGGTACTGACACCATATATTGTTTATTAAAATTGTGAGGGCGTGCATGGAGGCTGAGGAGACCGTTGAATGCACGGGCATCACCCAGATTAGAACAGAAACAGACCAGGAGACCTAATTATCTTCTGGACATTGGTGGGCTGGTTGGAATAACCATCAAATGGCACACTCACAATGGTCCACTTGACGGACTAAGTACGGAAACCAAACCCCTTAATATAGAACATAGAGGGTGTATTAAATATATTCATATTATGCTTTTGGCAATAAGCCCTGCTACCACTACCTTAGTGGATTATACATTTACCACAGTATGGCCTACTCTTATTCTTTTAAGAGTTTATTTGTAAACGTTGCTTAAAGTTAAAAGACATTGAAACATTAAAAAACCAGCCAAGTACATGTCAGACCACGCACAGTGAAAGGTTCATTCATTGGGATGAATTTATTCCAAGAACAAACTTAACATTTTAGCAAACAACAAAATTGGTCCAGTTGATTCTGAGTAAATTGTCTGTGACAGACAGACAAACAGACATAGCCAGCCAGCCAGCCAGACGGACATGAGTGATCCTATAAATAGCATTATGTTAATCATTACTTAACTTTATACAACACTTTTTATTTCATGCCAATATTAAGAGAAGAAAATGATGAATGCCTAAGAAACAAGTACATACATTGCTTTCACAAATAGCTGCCCAGCTAGTGACTTACCAATATGGCCCGTGATCATCTCCACCTTGTTGACGCTGTGCTCATCATACAGGATGCTCTTGTGCTTGTTCTCTGTAGCTATCACGACGCCATTGGATGCTGGGAAGAAGTAGAATTATGAACTGTCATTATTTATTACTATAAGCAGGGAAGCATCATCTAGACTTGATTTTAAGAAACAAAGGATCTTCTAAGGATGTTTTAGGATGTAAGGCCAGTAATCCTGAAATGCAGTTTAGCCTTGTCGCAAGGCCCCCTGTTAAGGTTGCCTCTCCCGAATAAAGAAGGCTCTGTGAAGGAGTAAAATCTGTCGGTAATAACTGCTTATTTTGTTAAGTCATGCATGAACATGAAATAAATTTAGAATTTTTCTCCAAGCCGGGGTAACCAGAATTTAGCCAATAAGTTTACACAATCGTAAAGACAAATTATAACAGTGAATGGCATAAAACTACCGACGTTAATAAATAACCTCTAAAATAAATAAAACTTACCTTTGATTCCGACGGATGTACCGCCGGCGGCTACGGCAGCTAACGCATACTCAATTTGAACTAATTTCCCTGAAGGGCTGCGAAAAAATGAAGAATTTTCATTGCAATTATACCAAACATACACTCGAAGTTGGATACACGAAAATTCATCCAAATAATTATGAAGCAACTACAAAAAAATTACAAATAATTAGGCAACTAGTGGATCGTGGTTAATTTAAGGTTTTAAATTCACAAAAACACGTAAATAAATAGTTTTTTTTACCTAAAAGTGGTGAGAGAGAAACTGTAACGTTCCGACGCCATGATTACAAAGCGATTTGTCAAAATTTCGCGCTGTCATGTTGTCAGCAATGGCGGAATGTCAAAACTTCGTTTCGTTGTTCCTCATTTTTTTGTATGTAGGTAGTTATACTTGACAAACCATACAATCTAGAGTCCGCACAACCACTCAAGTTCGGTAGACACATTTTTTTAAATTAAATTCGTTCCACAATTTTCCGCCGTCCTCAGTGGTGGGGTGGACTCTAACACTAAAATTAAAATACGTACACATCAAGCTATACATTTCCATTTTATGCTGATCTCGAATTGTACAGGATTTCCGTACAATGCGAGGTCAGCTTATACTAGAATAGTATAGCTTGATGTGTACAAGTATCTAAAGCTGAGTTCCCAAAATTTTTTTATATTGTCGACCACTTGGCATGTTCTTCGATTTGATAGACCCCCTAACTCTGCTTTTTTTTTCCTTTTGGCAACTGAGCCGATGTCGACTATTCTGCCAGTGTCACGTAGTGACGGCAGCAAACTGCTTACTTGCCCTGCTATATTGAATTTTTGCAAATTCATCAACTTTGAATATGTTATTGACAGCTGGTATTGTGCTACTCTGAAAGATTTATTAAATTTCTCACTGTAGTGAAGGGTAGTGTAAAAAACAAAAAAAAAAATCTGTAATAAAGAAAAGAATATTTTATACTGAAGCTAAGATTTTCATATTTTCTGTGCATTATAATATTCCCACTTCGCTAGGTACAGACGCCAGCACATCAACCTACTACAATCAGTCAAATTTCTTTAATAGATTTTCAACTTTATCACTAAATTATAAGGTTCAAAGATGATTGGGAAAAATTTGACAGTTTCAGGTAGGTTGACTTGCTGGCGTGTGTACCTACTAATATTATAATTGCGAAAACAAGTTTGTATGTGCATAATCGTTATAGTAAGGTAGGTCTATTTATTACGTTTTCACGTAAAAACTAAGTGGCAAATCTTCGTGATCTTTTGCACAGATAAAGTTGGAGGTCTAGCCAAACAAAAAGTTCACACAGGCTTCAATTTACCGCGGAAAAATACATTTTACAAAATAAAACCTTACACGCAGAGAAAATAAAAACGTAACTTCTATACACTTGTGTGTACTTGTACTTGCATCTGAGTTTATTTATATATTTATAAGAAAGTATTATGCAAGTAAATATGTACATAATAATATTGTCTGTTTATAAGTATGGATTATCCATTCATGGAAACCTAAAATTAAAGTCACGACCTGCTTAAATGAGATTCACTATCGTGGACCCCCATTTACATCTCATGGACCCCCTTTTTTTTCCCGCTAACGTGGGCCCCTTGCAGGTCTAAATGGTCATAAACCACTTTGGGAATCACTGATCTAAAGGGAAGAACTCATTAGGTATAAAAAAATCGAACGTTTCAGACGAGTAATTTCTACGCACACAATTTTTTTGCTGATGGCATAACGTTGTTTTATTGAAGGAGCTGGTGAGAGGGTAGAGATCTCTTGTGTGGAATCAGCCCTCTGGTTTAGTGAAGTGTCGGTAAGTAGTCAGTAAGTAAAAGTAAACGCGCACTCGGGGTCCATGACCCGAGCGTTTCGATCTCAAACGATTCAAAACTGTAGTTATGAGGTTACAGTATTTGCGTCGCTTTAGGGTCTCAGCAGCCGCAGCAGCAGCGCCATGCTTGGAACAATTGGAACATTTGGCTCAGGTTGCATCCCACATTTCGTACTAATAAATTTAAGACAAATAAATCTGTAAAGCCTTGTGTTCAAAGCAACTCTTCAAATTATTGAGCGAATCCAAATACCCGGGTTTCTGATTGGCTGATCGGTTAACCAATCAGAAGACGGGGAATTCGCTCAATATTTTGATTGATTGACGTTCCTGAAAATATTTACTCCAGCTTCGCTGTGCTATTTATAATTTTAATGATCTAAAATATCGGTATACAGTAGTAGCGTGATGGTATTCGAGGTTCCTCCAATGCATAGAGCTGTGTCACCAGTTTCCGATATGTCAGAAGGCACGTTAGAGCGAAACCGCGTGGAAAAAGCGCTTATAGTTATAAAAAGACCACCGAATTCCCTCAAGAATGCTGGAAGTAAAAATTACTGTGATAAGAATGGCAATGATGTTAAGAAGTGTGTTCTTCAGTGTAAATATACGGGGACAAGGTGCTTCGCGTTCTGGTTGTTCGTTTTTATGGTAGTTGTCTTCGGGTTTGCGAATCTGGTGCTTTCAGCCTTTATGATGTTTGTGCTGAAGCTGGGCAAAGGTAAATTGGTTATGGAATAAAACTATACCTTAAAACTTCTCGAATATACATGATCCCGCCTATAATCTTGGAAGACCAAGCTGTACAGCAAGTCCCCTCTTTTTATTACTTATAATATCATTGGAAAGTCATATGTTTCAGGGGCTGGCTTATTGCCATTAACTGGCCAGAAATTCGGACTCAGAGCTGCTGGGTTTCTGTTGAAAAAACTCAAGTACATTTTATCCCAACTTTGGAATTAAACCCACACTCAGCAGTCGCCCTTTGCAAATAGTTGACAACATTTATTATTATACCACAGTAAAAAGTCTTAAAATAATATTTTAAATGTATTATACTAGTCAGTTAATTTCATTAATAAATCAAATAAAAGCAGAATAAAAGAACGCTATCAAATTAAATCAACAAACCAATTTAAATGATTAAACTAACTTTTCAGGAATGGAAAGCATGGAATTCCTACCCGACCACAATGCCGTCAAGTTCTTTGGAGACACGGACTTTGAGCACTTGTATAAGAAGGACGGACTCATTGAGAGTTTCCGAGATACTCCCATGAGCATTTCCAGCGAAAATGGATCTGTTCTGTTTAATTTACAGACAAAGTACGTGAATAAATGTGATAACATACATACCCCCTGGATTTTGAAAGCCTATAACCAAATTTCATGTTGAGTAATTAAATTGGCTATGACACATTTAGAATTTTTTGTGATGCTAAGCTTGCCAGAAACTGGGCATTAGGTCTGGGTTGGTTTGAGATTTGCTTGTAAATTTTAATATAAATAATTTGAGGACTAATTTATAATTACTACAAACTTCCTTGTTGTTCTAGTAGTTGCTTGTATTAACTGTATGCAAACAAATGTTGGTGCAGATTGGTTAGTAAACTTTTATTTCGCCAGTTATTTTATTAAACCAACCTCAAATCCAGAATGGGCTGCCACTAAGAATATAGATAAACCTCAAACTTGCCCTAGCAACCCCATAAATTAATTCGACCACTGTTCAAGGCAGTCTTTAAAAGTTTTCCTGAACTTCTCTTCCAGACCGTCTCGCCATGAAAACAAGCTAACAGTGAACACTTCCGGAGTCTTTGTGCGAGGAGTGAATGCTTTAGAGCTGACTGACCCGGACTCTGGAGAAGTAGTGTTCAGTACGGCAGCCACTGAAATGAATATACCTGATGGAGTTAATAATTTGCACGCTAAGGTTGGTATTACTTATCGTGGACAGGTCTACTCAGATGTGTGTGGTTCTCTCCTCAACAGACCATTTCAGACACTTAATCTACATGATCCTCACCAATATTATGAACAGACTTTCTTCTCAGAGTAGTCAGATAGGAAACTCCGAACTTATCTTTTGACGGCACGGTTGGCGCAGTGGTTAAGCGATTGACTGCTGCGCTGCGTGTCGCGGGTTCGATTCCCGCACGGAACAAATATTTGTATGACCTACAATTAGTTGTTCCGGGTCTGGCTGTTTGTGTATGTGAGTTTAAATGTTTGTAAACGCACCCACGACACAGGAGAAATTCATAGTGTGGGGCAATGTTTTATAAAAATAAAATAAAAACTAGTTTTTTTTAATATGATTGACTTTTCTAGAAACCTTCTATCATTTATATATTGTTGTCATAACATCACACCTGTAATGGAGTAGGCGAAATTTACTAGTATCTACTACTTTATACCCCTGGGTATAAAGTAGTAGATACTAGTAAATTTCGCTTACAAGGACTACTAATACAGATATAGGAAGTAGAACACATGCTGTGTCGACCTCAAATTATTTAGGATAAGGGCAGGAAACTCGAGAATGATGATAATATCTCTAATTATAAGCACCGATGAATACAGATGGGACACTCCACAGTTTAGGTATGAAACTACAAGTA
Source organism: Xanthia icteritia (assembly GCA_949128155.2). Lineage (NCBI taxonomy): Eukaryota > Metazoa > Arthropoda > Insecta > Lepidoptera > Noctuidae > Xanthia > Xanthia icteritia. The sequence goes on along the minus strand of OY855862.1, from coordinate 2,369,484 downwards.
CGCGGCGAGCCCGTCTTGCTGGGCCAATTCAGTGAGTGTAACGTAGTCAGAAGATCTAAGAGTTACGCGATAGAAAGAGAGGCAACTTCTAGGTGAATATAACTGTAGGTAATTAGCGCTGTGCGACCTGAATTGCACTTTATTGAGTCGCAGCAAGAGTCGCTTTTGCGGAGTGTCCCATCTCATCAGTGTATTCATCCGTGTTATAAGTCTCATATAATGTAATAGGGCGTAGTCAAGGGGCCTAGTGCCATTAATTGCACACTAATCCGGAATTCGGGCTGCTACTCAACTACTGTACGACCCATAAGATTGTCAAAGTCAAAGTCAAATAATTTATTTCAATTAGGCACAAAAAAGGCACTTTTGAACGACAACATTTAAATAATAATTGATTCTAGTTGCCCCTTCAAAAAGGTAGTTTTCGTATGGAGAAGAATGGGCAAGAAACTCCACCGTTACTCTTTTAAAATGTTTTCACAATATCTTGTATACATCAATTATATAATTATACGTGAAGACGATGCACATAGAATAAGATTACTATACCACGTTAGGTAAAAATAATGAAAAATTAAGGAATGACAGATAAATTAATCATGTGATAGATGCATGGTGCTCACATATTTACAAACATTGTAAAATTATACGATATTCCTAGCATTTTTACAAGTAATATAACTCAGTGTGTGAGTTCGAGTAATCACAGAATGTAAAACCAATATATAAAAAAAAAATATATATATATTATACAATGAAATTAGCAACCAGTTAATTTTGTCTAGATTCTAAATTGTCCTATGGAGCAGGACCAGCATGTTTCCAAGCATTTTTATATTGGATATAATCCTCTAATTTGTAATATGCTTGTTTGCAAAGTGTATTTTTTATATGAGTTTTAAATTTTCTTTCATTTAATTCTAATATATCACAAGGTATTTTGTTGTAACATTTAACACAGTACCCCATAAAAGATGTATGTACTTTAGATAGTCTGAAAAATTGTTGATTTATTTTATCTTTATTTCTAGTATTAAAATTATGTCTATCACTTATTTTGTTAAAAAGATGTAGATTTTTTCTCACATACATAATATTTTCATAAATGAATTGGCAATTGAAACAAAGACCCTATGCTCAGCTGCTGCTCTTGTTTCCATGCAACCTGCAAGTTAACGTCACATTTAGGTAGCTAGCGCATTACAAAAACCTGTGACTCTGGCCTCCCTCAAAATTTTCGAACCCACAATACTACACCATTTTTAGGGCTCCGTACCCAAAAGGTGAAACGGGACCATATTACTAAGACCGCTGTCCGAATGTCACCAACAACAACCGATGAACAACATTTTATAAATAGCGTTAATTTTTTGGCTAAATACGACGCTTTTGGCTACTACTTTTGTATTTGTGTATTTTGTATTTTTTATTTAAATGTGCGTTTTGTTTGTGCAGAATAAACGTATTTCTTTCTTTCATCAGACTATAGTTAGACAGTTGAAATTTTCACAGATGATGTATTTCTGTTGCCGCTATAACAACAAATACTAAAAACAGAATAAAATAAATATTTAAGTGGGGCTCCAGTATAACAGATATGATTTTTTTGCCGTTTTTATAGATAATGTTATGGAACCCTTCGTGCGGCCCCGGTTTTATTCAATTCAAAATACTTTATTTCACATAAACCTACAAGGGCACTTATGAAACGTCAGAAGCTAGGCTATGAAACGTCGGTTCCAATTTGTCGTTTCCTATGGAGAAGAGACGGCAAGAATCTCCATGGTTACTCTTAAAAGTAAATAGTATTTATAATGTTTTCAAATTACAAAGTTAATAGGTATGAGAGGACAATGTAGGCCTATCAATAAGTACCAGGTACTTAGCAAGATAGAAAATGTTCGACAGATCTACAGTCTGTTAAGCCTACAACGTACTCACATTCACAAAATCTAAAAGAAAAGAATCTATATAAAAGCAAAATCAAATAATAAAAATAAAAAGCTAGTTACACCAAATGACATGATTGCCACTACAGCTGTATGTAACAAATCTCATTTATTATAAAAAAAAAAATATAATATTTTAGGTATATAATGTCAAATAACAAAGAGATTATGTCAATGTAGTATGTAAAAGAAAAAAAAAAGAAAAAGGTAAAATAAAATAATCATCTAATTTGGGAGCACCTACTAAACTACCCACCTTTTCTTCCAGCAAATATCAGTTAAACGCATAACCTCTCCTGTCGACGAAGACCTGACTCTTCGCTCCGAGAACTCAGCTCACCTCCGAGGCGCTGAAGGTACACGCATGGAATCAAAAGCCCTATTCTGGAGCGCTGACCAAGACATTTACCTCAAATCCATCAACGGTTCCATAGTATTAAGCGGGAAAGATGGAGTCTTCATCGATGTAAGGTATTTACCGATAGCTAGCACTGTTAATAAGACAGATAAGTATGGACAAGGGACGGGCCAGTTCAAGGTATGTGTTTGTATGCCTCAGGGCAAATTGTTTAGGATTGCAGTGCCGACTGGCCAGAAAGTTACTTGTTCGCATATTAATATGACTGGGGATTTGAATCCTTGCAATTAAGGACTGATCTAAAGCGTGAATATGATACATCGAGTTTGAAAAATTCGAAGATATTATTATGTGACATCTGTCAACCCGCACTGTGTCTGCGTGGTGGATTACAGCCCCTTACAGAGAGGAGAAAGAAAGAACTAAAGGCAAAAATAAACCGGCCAAGTGCGTGTCGGACCACGCACATTAAAGGGTTCCGTAGTTAACATTGTTGTTGAAAAACATGTTCTGCCATACGGAATATACGGGAGAACATGTTTTTCAAACCGCAAATAAGTTAGTCAATTATTAATCGTTAACCTGTAAAGTCTACTAAGCTGTGATAATTTTCCTTTTAACTTCGTTATGTATACTACTGCTGTGAATTTTTTCACAAATCCAAGTACAACCATTTAGCTGGCAGGGGGGGGGAGGACACTAGACTCTAAAAAAATTTGCAATTTTTAAAGCTTAATATTTCTCAAACGGATGCCTGAATTAGAAAAATGGTTTTCACACACCCACAATATTTTTGAACGACCTTTCCAACGACACCATGGGATAGACGACGCCCATTTTACGCGTAGGGGAGGTACACTCAAAAATATTTTTATTCTTGATTTTATTTTACCACTTTGTCAGCGTAATTAATATGTATACCCATGCCAAATTACAGCTTTCTAGTACTAAGTGTCTCTGAGCTAAGCCACGGACAGACAGACAGACAGACATGGCGAAACTATAAGGGTTCCTTGTCTACTACGGAACCCTAAAAAGGATCTATTGGGACTCGCATAGGAGATCACCAATTAAACTAAACACACTCATAGAATTATAGAAAAAATACAAAGTAAAATGAAAATAAAAACAAAGTCTTGTATGAAGTCAAAAGGCTCTTATCTCGTAATGGCCCACTCTCTCTCAGAGAGAGGACGAGTGTGTCCCAGAAGTGGCAACATTATAGGCTGAGTATGAGTTGTAGAAAGAGATAGTGACATAGGTATGAAATGAGTGACAGAAAGGGCACTCTACAAAGACGATTTTTTTTTTCTACATTTGCCCACACTAGAAATTTCTCCTGTATCGTGGGTGCGTTTACAAACATTTATACTCACATACACAAACAGCCAGACCCGGAACAACTACTTGCAGCTCATACAAATATTTGTTCCGTGCGGGAATCGAACCCGCGACACGCAGCGCAGCAGTCAATCGCTTAACCACTGCGCCAACCGTGCCGTCGTATATGTCAGAAATGTGTGGTCATATTTAAGGGCGTAGTAGAGACCATCAAAGAACTTCCTCTATGGGACCAACATTGTGATCGGCATAATCGGTAAATAATTTTCCCACTATTGGAACTCAGCCCTCCTCTCTGTTGAGGGAGTGGCCCATAATCCACCACGCGGGCCCAGTGGCTGGTGGATGTGATAATTAAAGTATATTAGTGTTAATAACAGTAGCACGGGTCGATCTATCAGGTTAAGCTATGCTTGTCGGGGTTGGTCCGTGGATGGGTGACCATCTTTACTAACCCTCCTCCTCCATGCCTCGGAAAGCACGTTAAGCCGTTGGTCCCGGCTGTCAATCGTGGATCTTTGACAGTCGTTCAATTCAAATTCAAAATATTTTTATTTCATATAAACCTACATGGGCACTTATGAAACGTCAGAAGCTAGGTGCACGGTTCCAATTGGTTGTTTCCTCTGAAGAAGAGGCGGCAAGAAGCTCCACGGTTACTCTTTTAAAAATAATGGGCTTTTACAATATTTACAAATAACAGTGTTATTAGGTATGGGAGGACAGTGTAGGTCTTTCAACAACGTTGGTGGTCAGAAGCCCGAAAGTCTGATAAACAGTCTTACCGAGGGGTATCGTAATACCCAGTTACTGGGGTGGTGGAGGTCTGATCGGCACTCACATAATCAGCCTATAATGTTCCCACTGCTGGGCCATAATCCACCACGCGGGCCCAGTGCGAGTCGGTGGATGTCACATGTCTTCGAATTTTTGGTTCTAGGACATGCCGGTTTCCTCAAGATGTTTTTCTTCACCGATTTGAGAGCAGTGGTGATGAAATTTAATACTCGAAGTGTCTGCCTTGCTTCGAACTCACGACCCTCGTAAATCGGGGCCGATATACGAGCCACCACTGCTCTTCGGCCCATACAAAACTTTAATACCTACTCGACCTTATGGGACAGCTGTTATCTGAAACAGCTTTATAACTCGAAGTGCCATATTTGCGTCTTAAATGTTTTGGTTTATGCTCTCAAATCTGCTTGTAGAATCTTAGTACTGAAATTATGAAAACAAGTAGAATAAGCTCACGTTCGCACGAACGTACATATATCGCTGCGGAATTTTATCGCGCACTTGACTTTCAACTCTCGGTGTTGAGCCGAGCGTTAAGAATCCAACAGAATGCCTCAGCGCCCCAGCAGCGGTTCAGTGAGAATCCCAGCGTGTCAAAAACACACTGTTGGATTTTCAACTCTCGGCGCTAAGCAGTGCGTTGAAAATGCAGTGCGCGAACAAAAATCGCCGCGGAAAAACATCGCCCGCACGAAACTGGGCTAAGTAAATAAATAGAGAATCATATCAATGTTTTATCAAAGCATTTGTACTAATTTATTACAATCTTATTTAGTCTGATTATCCATAACAACGCGCCTATATCTCCACGTTGGGTAGGCAGAGAGCGGTGTACCACACTTCGCCAGTTATGTTGCCGTCTTTTTACTTATTGAATAAAAACCGGTCAAGTGCGTGTCGGACCACGCAATGAAGGGTTCCGTAGATGGGATGAATTTATGCCAAGAACAAACTTAACAGTGTAGTTGAAAAACATGAAGAACATTAAGGAACATTATGGCATTAAGTCCGCCTCTGTACATTTCTGTGCTTGAAGTATTAAATAAATAAATAAATAAGAACATGTTTTTTCAATGCAATTATAAGTTGGTCGATTATTACTCGTTAACTTGTAGAGCCTTTACTTAGCTGTGATAGTTTTCCTTTTAATTTCGTTATATATACTGCTGCTGTGATTTTTTTCACATAATTAGAACCAACCATTTAGCTGGCAGGGGGGACGGGGACACTACACTAACAAAAATTTGCACTTTAAAGCTAAATATTTCGCAAAACATCCCCAGTTTACGTGCAGGTACCCCTGCAAAAACCCCCTTAAAAACTTTTGTCCTGAATTTTTTTTCCACTTTATATATACCCATCCCAAATTCCAGTTTTTTAGTACTAACAGTCTCTAAGCTAAGCCGCGGACAGACGGAAAGACAGACGGAAGGACATGGCGAAACTATAAGAGTTCCTTGTTGACTGCGGAACTCTAAAAAAATACTTGGACTTATAAGTCTGAAATCGCCAACTCATCTTGCAGAAGCGTGGTGATCAATGCTCGCCTTCTTTGCATGAGACGTTGCCTTTGCTTGCCCTGCAGTGGGACAACAATAAGCTGGTATTTTTACGTATAATTAACTAGCTAATGCGTTGCAATGTCTTTTTGCACATAAAACCTTTACAATTTTTTTAATGATTTTTTTTCTCTCTGAAATAGGTCAATTTAATTAAAAATCAGTTGGGGTGTCTGAGGTTTTGCGTATTTAACGTTACACGTTGTATATTAATATGGATAATCAAACGATAAGATTGGTAGCTATTTAATTTATTGTAATAGGTAATAATAATAATGTCAGTCATGTTTAAAATGACGTAGGTACGATTTACAATATTGTATTTGTAATAAATTGTTATTTTATAAAAATAAAGGAATCTAGTCAATATTCAATGTGTTTTATTAATTAAGTTAAAATAATCTATACCTACTAATAACAAAGCTGAAGAGTACGTTTTAGGGCGTTCGCTACGTTAAGAGGGAACAGGGCCTGCGAGGAATTTGAAAAATAGGTATTTGAAGAAACTATTGCCATTGTCTTACCTCAAGTCTGCCTCCGTAGAGTGCGATAGGGACAGCTGCAGCTCAGACCGATTATATCACAAAAAAAAATTGATGATAAAAAAAATTTGAAAAATTGATAGACGTTTCGTATTCCCCTTTTTTCTCCTCGAAAACTGCGCCGTTTCAATTATTTTTTACATTCAAATTTTAAGAAAGAGTATGTCTAGGTTCCTATAATTTTCTTTTATGTTAAAAACTTTTCGAATTTGTCTGGTACTCCTCTAATCACGGCGGTAAAAATGGGGCATTTTTGTAATTTTTGGAGGGTCATATTTTCATCACCGATAAGTTTCTGAAAAAAAGGAAATAACAGGGACGTGTCTTTAGCAGACATGGATGTATTTCTTTCGTTCACACATAAATTACTGGATGTATTTTAATTAAATTTAGAATGGAGAAGATAGCTTACCTTGGAATAGCACTTAGGCTACTATTTATAATGTACTTAATCGTGTGTAAAGTCACAGAAACAGCAAGTAGAATATAATCCAATAACAACTTTATTTTATTACTTATTACTTTTCTACTTCAGCGTACTCAGACACAACACGTGTGAACCGGTTAGTGAGTAAAGTAAAGAAGGTCATCGATATGTATGAATCCGTCGCTTTTTAGTAGTCATTCGAATTTGGTCGGATAACCAGTCGTTGTTTACATATTTTGGTTTTTTGTTAATATTTACTTAATGCGAATCATTCCAAGCTGAATATTTTCACCATATATTTTTGACGAAAGGCACATAATTTTGGTTTACACCTGCACATCTGGGATTGAGCCGGTTCCTTGTATTTTGCCGTCAAAGTTATGACACCATCGTTTTGACTATTAGCAAGATTATTCAAAAACGCATGCATGTATTGTTTTGAAACTTTGTATGGATATTATTAGCGTCAAGAAGGACCGAATACAGTTTTCAGCGAACTTATACCTTGTCTCATTTAGGCGCTGCGTTGTTTTTTCGGGTTTTCATAAAACCGCGATAACTTGAAAACTATAAATATTTTCTTAAATCTAATTGGGGCACTAAGGGGCACACATTAAGAGCTACTCGTGTATGTTTATTCTACAGGGGCACATGCAATGGTTTTAGAGATATACGATTCTGCAAAACGTTACTCCAGCAGGAAATGCAATATCTCGAAAACCTGAAGGGGCACAGATTTTATTTTTGGGGGCACATTTTGGCACACATATAAGCTCTCTGGCCGTGCACAATTTTTCTCTTTCCGATCATTCGTTTAGAATTTTCTTGCTAGAAAAACGTTACCCCAGCAGGAATCGTTTTTTCCGTTTTTTTTTTAAACGAGAGGGGGCACACATTTTTTATGTGGGGGCACATTTACAGCAGCTAAGGCACAAATTAAACGTTCCACTCATATAACTCTAGGAGACACTTTCCTGCTGGGGTAACGTACACGCCCCGTGAGCCGCGCAACAGCGGTCGCGGGTCAAACTATACCGACTCAATAACATACAGTTCGCGTCAAGTAACTTTGCCGCTCTGAAGTAGGCTACAAATTACTGCGCAGAAGTCAATCTTCCTTATAAAACAGTAGCGCGCATGCGCAACCTAACTTCAGAGCGGCAAAGATATTTGACGCGCTAAATACATTTCGCTGTCATTTTTATTCTCATTCTTCTGCCCTTATCTCAATTTTTTCGTGGTCGGCGCAACATCTTTTTCCTCCATGCTTCTCTATCAGTCGTCATCTCGGTAGTCCCCCCTTTCTCCCCATATCGTCTTCCACACAGTCCATCCATCGTTTCTTTGGTCTTCCCCTACTCGTACAGCCATCCACATTCGTACTCGAAACTTTCCTGACGATATTTCCCTCATTCCTCCGCATCACATGCCCATACCACGACAACCGATTTCCACACAACTTTTACTTCAGCTATGTGCATCTGGACTGAGGGGCCATTTAAATAAAAGGCATATTTATGTATTTCTACAGTTAAATATTCCTCAGTACAGACTGAGGAACCCAGTTAAACCGCCATAAATCTGTAACGTCATATTCTAGCGAGTTGCAAATTTCTGAGAATCTTAACTATAAAAATTATTAACACAGAGATGGTACTTTCTGAGATTTATGCTATGCCACTTTATGCAAGCTTCTGGACTGAGAGCCCAAGTCATTTGTTCATAAAAGTGTTAATTCACGTTTAAGAAATTTATGAACTTTTGCTTTAAGTTTTTACTATTTTTAACTAATTTCCCTATCAAGTCTCAAATATTGCTCAAGGGACAAAAACATACACACATCAACATGGTCTAGGGATATTTCATACTCAATTAAATAACTCGAAAACTACTGGCCGCATTGTAATCTTTCATACACCGATTTGTTTGTAATTTATCTCAGACTAATTCCAAATTCAAATTTTTGAAAATTCTTTTGTTTCGGTGGCATAAAAATGTCTTGATGTGTAGGAGAGGGAATTTTCATTTGTGCGAAATTTAGAAAACAATACGAATTACGTTTAGTTACAGTTTTTTTTCATTTTTAAACGAAAGATAAAGTTAAAATTGAGGTATTGTAGCCATGCAACGCCAACATTTGACGAGGGCGGAGATGTTACGAGCTGTGGGAATGCTGGAAGCTGGGTCTGTTCAGCGTAATGTTGCTGAGGCCATAGGGACCCACCAAAATGTAATTTCAAGATTGTGGACACGCTATCGTGCCACAGGTGAAGTAGCGGAGAGGCACCGGGCCAAGTCGCATCACTACCCCCAGACAAGATCGATTTTTGCAAATTACTGCGCGAGCTCAACCAAATGCAACGGCGACTCAATTGGTCCAAAGGCTGCGAGTGGAACACCAAGTGCTTGTGAGTGACCAAACTGTAAGAAGGCGACTGCATGAAAGCAATCTACGCTCTCGTAGACCACTCCGGGTCCCACCTTTACGGAGAGGCAATCGTGGACGACGATTAGAATGGGTTCGGAACCACGTGGACTGGGGCCGTGAGCAATGGTCCAATGTGCTGTTCACGGATGAATCCAGGTTCGGCTTCCATCCAGATTCACGAAGGTCGCGTGTTTGGCGAGTTCCTGGACGATGGAGCCGTCTTCAGAACCCTCAGGAAGTTCACCCATACCAAGGAGGAACAATTATGGTTTGGGCAGGAATTCGTCTTGGAGGACGGACGGATCTCGTTTGGGTGCGGGGCAATATGACGGCAGAACGATACGTCCAACAGGTGCTGGGGCCCGTAATCTTGCCCCACAGAACACAAATGGGGCAAGATTTCCTGCTCATGCACGACAATGCCCGGGCACACACGGCGAGAACGGTAGCAGCTTGGTTACATACACACAATGTTAGGGCCTTAGACTGGCCTGCTCAATCGCCAGATCTAAATCCCATTGAGCATGCGTGGGATATGCTGCAAAGAAGAGCTCTGAAGGAAGTTCCTGAAAATCTGGCTACAGAAGATCAACTTTTTGCGCACCTCAGAAGGACATGGGACAATATTCCGCAGCAAGACATTGACAACCTTGTTCTGAGCATGCCGAATCGTTGCCGATGTGTTATGAACATCATGGGCGCTTTCTCAGACTACTAACTTCAAGTTTATAAACACAAATTAAATGATTTTTCTATTTTTTTCAGTTTTTACTGATAAATTAAAAGTTAATGCATATACGGTTTCAGTCTATGCTTCATTTTTTTTCCATAAAATCCTGAAATTTTAATCGAAGTACCTTAACCATTATTAAAAAATGGTAGAATATTAAATAACGTATCTTTTAAATATATACATGTCATATAAATAATTAACACATTGATAGTAATTCGCTTTTTTAAAAATATCCCTAGGCCGTGTTGATGTGTGTATTTTACAAATCAATTAATAAAAATAGCAAAATTATACACAAACTTACATAAACTATTGAAAAACTAAAATATAGCATCGAAAAATTCATCCGCATCGCTGTCGACTGGTAATGTACCCAAGAGACTGGCCGCATTGCCACGTTGTATGGCAATGCTTAGCCTCTGCCCAAGGTTAAAACCAGCCCTTGGGGGTCACGGGAAGTGTCAAATAGCCGTTTTGATATTTCAGTTTCAAATTGTTTAGAAAGCACAAAATAATGGGCCCTCACACATGCACATCAACTTTTCAGTCACCACTTTCAGACTTCCTCTTATGATACTCAGTAGCAGGTTTTACACAATTAAACACGAACTATAATTCACACTCAGTCTGTATTTGGGCAGAATCACGTTCTTTTTACTGGTTCACAATATATAATGAAATGTCAAAAAAAAATGATTTCCCTCCCTTTTATACATTTAACCGCCAAATTCAAATCAACTGTCAGTTAATTACTCGATATGCTATGAAATACTAAATTATTGTTATAAAAATCAAATAAATGACTTATTATGGAAAAATGAATACAAAGAATATTATTTAGATTTTAATGAGAATATTTGAAAGTAATTTGGGAATAATTAAGCAACTATACTACGTCATAACCGTCGAGTATCTATTTGGTGCTTGTTAACACTTATTATATTTATTTCTTATTCTATCTATTTGCAACACCACACATCTCTCTTAGCATTCTTATCTCAGCTTCATGCAATTGCCTTGCATTTTATCGAGTTGTTATAATCTAATAAAATAAAACAAAGAAAGTCGATATTCAGAATTTAATTCTTTTAAAACTAGATATACAAAATACTCACGCGACGTTTTATTTTATTTCCACAAATACATTGAAACTACTTGACGATGTATATCTTCACGACAACTCTATTTAAAGGGGGTAGACTGAAATCTTACAACGAAGCAAGACGATTGGGCTTGACAGTATTTTCTATACAAAGTGAGTTCTGGTAAAACGGGGAATAATGGCTTTAAAAAAATACTCCAAAATTCTTTAAATGCTCTGCGCGCTGAACTCTCCCCGTATGAAATATTTTTCACATATTCTATTTCAGTTATTTACTTTTAGAGGTCAGATATCTAAGTCTACCCCAATTAAGTATGTCGTGAAGAATATACAAACTCATAAACAGACATACGACCTGTTTCACAATCTCCGGATAACTGTCGGTTGCTTTATCTGGCTGATAAATTCTTACTTAAAATTTTTCCTATCTAGTAGATAGTGTCTATCTGGAGACTGTGAAACGAGCCTTTAGAGGCGGCTTTCATCATTATTATTATCATATATATCCGTAGTCAGTATCAAATAGCTATAAGATTGACATCAGTGCCTTCTATTCTTTCGTCTTCTTTTTCGTGTGGATAGTGACTAACCTGGTGTCAGTTTTTATGCCGCCCATGGGCCTCTGACTTGGCTTCACATGCCGTCGAGAAATATCTCTCAGGCATGCCGGTTTCCTCACGATGTTTTCCTTCACCATTTTTGAAGCAAGTGATAATTACGCACATGAACCCGAAAACTAAGAGGTGCGTGCCTTGGGTTCGAACTCGAGACCTATTACTTGGCAGTCCAACGGTCACACCACTAGGCTATCAGGAGAGAGGGTAGCTCTCTCTCCTATTGACACGAACTAGCTATATGAGCTTACGAGTCAGCAAGGTGGAACTAGGGCGGACTGTCCAGGGTGCGCCCAACATATATAGGGTTAAATTAAGTTAGCTAGCGAAACGCACATGTGATGGGTATGAACTGAACCGTCACGCTCGGGTCAGTGACGCTGAATCGGGTATCCTCGGCTCCAGTCGGTCGCTGACGCACATATTCATGCACACACCCTCTTTTTCAATACATTTTTTAAATTCTCAACGCGGAATCTCTTGGCCTGCATCTCACCTGATGGTAAGTCATGATCATGCCGAAGGTGGAAGCGAGCTACACCCGAAATCCTCGTCCACAGAGGAACTGGCTATCTTACCTCTTAACTGCCGAAACAAAAATGCTGTTATCATTGTTGTTATGGCGACTGACTTAGTGGTGGCAGCTAACTAGGCAGATTTGGAACAAGCCCTACCTCGAACCAAACCGAACAGACAATTATCAACCAATCTTACCAAGAGGTATCGTATTACCCAGTAACTGGCTTGTGGTGGTCAGATAGGCAGTCGCTCCATGTAAAATACTGGTATTCAGCTGTATCCGGTTAGACAGGAAGCCGACCCCAACATAGTTGAAAGAAGGCTGGCAGATGATGGTGAGACTCGGTCTTTCTCTTTATAAGTTCCTAAACCAACCGCTAGAGGCGCTGATGTCAATCTTACTGCTATTAATAGCAAGTTGAGTTTCAAAATTACAATACATTAAAAGATAGGGAATAATCCTATCAAATGAAACCGTTTTTGTATTAGGCAAAAAATGTTGGTCAACACGGTTCCCAGGATCTATTTCTGTCGTATATATGGTAAGAAATCGACATGTGTTTCACCTCTCAACGAGGCATCCTCAGGATGACGATTGACTTGTTGCGAACCCGGACACGACGTGTTGCCACGTCAAGCGCCGAACGCAGAGTGCAGAGGGGACTGCGTTCGGCGCTTGGCGTGGCAACACGTCGTGTCCTGGTTCGTCTGGCAACATCCTGAGGATGCTTCGTTGAGAGGTGAAACACGTGCCGATTTCCTACAGGGTTCTTTATGACAAGCGGATTAGGTTACTAAATGTACGTCGTCTATTGTATTTTTATATATTGCTATTTGAAAAGAAAGTCGAATTTTAGTCAAAATACCGAAATTATTTAGGAAGTGGTCTTCCAAAATAATTTCGTAGTGGTATTTGTCTTGGTAGACAAACGTTATTAATTGTAAATTCATTAGAGGTCACAAGCATCTCGATGCATTTTTTTTTGTCTTTATTCTTTGTTAGCACAGGTTTTTTTTTAATATTGCTAAGTTCTTATATGCATTTACATTGACCATCTTAAAAATATTTGTTCATCTTTCTGATTAATTTTCAGGGTCTATGCCCAAAAGTGGACTTAAAAAACCTGTTGCCCACATTTTTCGGCTAACAAAACGGTTGAAATTCTAAAAACTACTGTAGAAATTTCCGTATATATACAAAGAATATATTTATAGTATTTCACTCATTTTTTGACTCAATAGTCAGAAGTACGCCGTGTACTTAATATTTAAGGATAAAATGACATGCGTAAATAATTTGAAAATAAATTACTTTGTATGTAAAAGCTTACGTTGAAAGAGCAACCAGTCTTACCAAGGGGTATCGTGTTACCCAGTAACTGGGTTGTGGAGGTCAGACAGGCAGTCGCTCCATGTAAAATACTGATATTTAGCTGCATCCGGTTAGATTGGAAATCGACACCAACATAGTTGGGAAAAGGCTAGGCAAACATTGTGACGAAATTGGACTAACATTACAAAACATCACGCCTGTATTACCCCGAAGGGGTTGGCAGAGGTGCATTACACCCACATTTCGACAGTCCTATGTAATAGGGGGCAAGCCTATTGTCATTAAGCTATAGTTTGACCGAGACCGATGTTCCATGCCTTAGGAATGCGCGGCGAGGCGGGGGGCAGAGTTGACTATTGAGCGGCGGGATGCCATGAGCGTTGACTAATTAGCGGCCTGCACCGCTCCTCCCGTCTCGCCGCGCACATACCTAAGGCGCGGAACAGCGGTCTCGGTCAAACTATAGCACAAATCTTAGGTACTACTAACAATATTCAAATGGAAGAACCCAGGACCTTAATCTCAGCAGTCGTGTTGACGACCACTAGACCAACGACGCTGTCAATATTAAAAAAAAACTTTTTATATAAATATTTTTCTATAAAGATAAAACTCAAAAATCCGCATGTCAAATCCGTCTTATATGTATGTCATTATTTACCAAATGACTTAAGATCTATCCAGACATTTCTATCAGGGTCTAGAAAAAGATTTATTTTCTTTCATACACTTTGTATGAACTTTGGTCACCGGGCCCTTAATATTCCCCGGAGCGTACTCTGACATACTGAGCGAAAGATCCCAGTTACAAAAGACCCAGGGTACAAAATGACCCGGGGTCAAATTGACCCGAAGTCCAAGAGACCCGGGGTTCAAATAACCAAAGGTACAAAACACCCAGTCTGAAAAGCTCCGGGGTACAAAAGACCCGTTGTCCAATATACCCAGGGTCAAAATGACCCAGAGTCCAAAAGACCCTGACTCAAAAACTGTGGAATAGACCTGTAATCGTTATGATCATCGGCTGTCATCATCAGTCGGTACCCGACATAGTCCGCACAACGCACTGAGCACTGATTGTCATTCTCACACTGCGCCCGCGTTCGGCTCGGCACTCACAATCTGGTACGTTATTAGGTACTCTGGGTAGGCCTGGAAAAGAAAGAAATTAAATTTATTATCTGTGCTAACAGACATATGGACAAATCGTATTCTGCAAAAAGAAAGTGTATTTTTAGTGAGCACCATGTATCTAACACATAATTAGTTTATCTGTTGTTGCTTCATTTTTAATTCTTAATTCTTTTTACCTATTGTGGTATAATAATTTTATTCTATAGTCAGAATTTTAATTCGATTCCAGATTTGACATTAGCTACTGTCATTTTGTGAAATAATGATACCACATAATATAATAGTGTAGTGATGAACACAAAAATCGATAAACAATCAGTGTGTGTGCCATCAGTGTGCCAATTAAAGACTAAATTATTGATTTTTATTTAAATAAATACATAATAATTATTTATTAATTAGTAATCGCTGCTCTATTTTATAAAAAGTTAATATTTTTGTTTTTATATTAAAAACAAAACTTATAATAAAAGAGCCTAGATAGTTTTCAGTATTGGCAACCCGTGCGCGCTCGTGCAGCTATCGCCATTTTGTTTATCGTGTCATTCGGCTTCATTCTCCCAGTCTGACTGCACGAATATCTTATTTCATTGCGAATCGATATTTTGTTATTTTGTTGGGTTGTTACGTTGTGTTTGTTGTTACGTTTATAGTTTTTTGTGAACTTTGAGTGAATCTATTTGTTTTGGTTTTCCATCAAAATGGATCCTCAGCCAAGTACATCACAAAAAGACGTGGATGTTTTCTTGTCCCCAAGAAAAAAACGTCCACGAAAAGCTTTCACTGTTACTGAAAAAGTAATGATCCGCAACGCCTACAAATACGTGAAAAATGAAATTTCTGCGCAATTGGAGGCCTTTGAAGTTGTGGAAGAAAATGAATGTATGAGCAAAGTTGCTGACATATTGGGAATCACTCACGCTCTGTTTGTAACGTTATGAAGGAAGTAAATAAAGGTGCGCCGCCAACTCCTCCTAAAAAAAACTGGACCAAAGCGAAGTTTCAAAGATAAAATTTATGAATTTACATTCTCTGCAATACGAAGAATTGTTCATCAGTTCTTTTACCGATATGAACCTCCAACCATTGCAAAGGTTAGTCAATCAGTCAGACAGTATTATTTTATACCTACATCTTTTATATATAAGTAATGATTCCAAGCTATTATAAAATTTACTATTTTAGATTTTACAAGTGATGAACGATGATTCAGAAATGCCCAAGATATCCAAAGACACCCTCAGAAAAATTTTGAAGCATCTTAATTTTAAATTTGTTGCACGGTCACGCAAGAGCACACTTATTGATCGAAATGATATAATAACATGGCGCCAGCGTTACTTGCGATCTATATGTCAGTTTCGACGAGAAGGGAGACATATATATTATCAAGATGAAACTTGGGTTAACGCAGGTAAGGCTAACATTTATACACAAAATGAATTTATATACATTTTACATTAAATTTAATAGTAATATTGAATGTTCATGTACTATATTTATTTTAAGGTCATACTGTAAAAAAAACTTGGGTGGACAAGAAAGTCACATCATCTCGACAAGCGTTTTTGGAGGGACTGACCACTGGATTAAAAAATCCATCTGGAAAAGGCAAACGTCTCATAATTAGCCATATAGGTAGTGAAGAAGGCTTCCTGGAAGAGGGGCTCATGATTTTTGAAGCAAAGAAAAATTGTGAAGATTACCATGATGAGATGAATGCAGTTTGTTTTGAGGAGTGGTTCGCTGGAGTCTTACCAAAATTAAGACCAAACTCAATTGTGGTGATGGATAATGCACCTTACCACTCCCGAAAATTGGAAACGGCACCAAAAATGAGCTGGAAAAAAGCTGCCATTCAAGATTGGCTTTTAAATAAAAATATTCATTACGAACCAGATATGGTTAAAGCTACGCTTTTAGAACTGATTCCACATAGCGAGTCTTTTAATAAGTACGCTGTAGACGAAATGGCAGCACAACATGGGATCACGGTTTTAAGACTGCCCCCTTACCATTGCGAGCTAAACCCTATCGAATTGATATGGGCGCAGGTAAAGGGGCATGTAGCTCAAAATAATAAAACCTTCAAATTGACAGACGTAAGAAATTTATTTCAGGAAGGCATTCAAAAAATTACGGCTACCGAATGGTCTAAATGCGTATCCCATGTTGTCAAAGAAGAGGAAAAAATGAGTAGGCTAGATATGTTAATTGACAATATCACAGACACATTTATAATAAATGTTACAGAAAGTGACAGCGATAGCGATAGCGATGACGGCGACAATTTATAAAATAAATTATTACCATAATACATCTATCTGTTTTATTTGTCATGTTCCTTCATGATCAAATTTTTTTATTTATTTCACACACAATTATAAAAGAAAAGTCTCAGATCGTTAATTAATCGTCAAAACTAAATTATCGGTTCAGAAATATTTAATTTCCTGATATACTTAGTTTACGAGAGTAAAATTATAAACGAGAAGAATCGATCCAGAAATATTCCATTTCCATATCGAATAATTTCGCAACGTCACTATTTAGTACTTGTCATAACGTTGCAACACTGAAATTGTCAAATCTGGAATCGAATTAAAATTCCGAGTTTAGGTGCATCGTCCTCACATATAATTATATAACTAATGTACTTATACAAAATATTGTAAAACATTTTAAAAGAGTAACGGTGGAGTTTCTTGTCCATTCTTCTCCATGCGAAAACTACCTTTTGGAAGGGGCGACTAGAATCATTTCAATTTTTTTGTAAATTTTTGACGTTCAACAGTGCCTTATAAGGGCCTATTTGAAATAAATGATTTCACTTTGACTTTAGTATCATTAAAAAAATCCTTAATACCAAAGTATCGGGTTTTTTTAAATCAAAGTTGGCAAACTCGCAGGAGGCCCACCCGCCTGCTAGAAAGGGTCAAAACGGCTCATGGGCAATACGTTGGCATCCTAGCCTAGTGAGACACTATAGAGACAGATAGAATACTCTTTCTTGTACACCATAAAAATTACAGACATAAATTTAGAAATTTTACATAGGGTGACATAATGGGCGGTCTTATCGCTTAAAGCGATCTTTTACTGACAGCCTTTGGATGGATTAAAGGTAACAGGAGAGACAATACTGCAGGTAGTCAGTGGTGTACCATTCACATATACAATAAATACATACATAAAGCATTTTACGGGCCATTATGGAACGCCATCATGGTCCTTATGGGCTACTGTTTGTGTTATTATGGAACACTGCAATGGGTCATCATAGACCAGATAGTATCTTCTAGGCCACTGTATGGGTTTTAGAGGCATGAGGACCAGGGTGTAAAGTTTACTCATCCTCCATAGAAAAGGGAGGATCCTCCGACCAGACGGGTGTCGTGTCTGACGGGCAACTGCCCAATGGTTGAAGTCGGGAGCTTGTATATTATGTCGATCGCGCAGTAAACTCTAATTGCGCGATGCAGGATTTGTGTGACGTCAGCTCTTTGATGCGTAGTTCGCATGTGGCGATGTAGATGCCGCCACAGGGTCATCATAGGGTGAAGCCCATCATGGGCCACTGTCTAGGTCATCGTAGCAAACTGTTATGAGCCGTTATGGGCCACTCTAGGAAGACATCATGTGCCTCTATTGTAGTTTCTATGGTAGGCCGTCATGGACCACTGTGGGGCTATTATAGGCCATCATAGCCCTCTATAATAGACCACCATGGGCCACTGTGTAAAGGCCATTATATAAGTACACCAACCTGTTCTCCTCTGTACACGACGTACTCCGGGAAGCACAGGCCTCCCTGCGAGGGTCTGCCGGCCACGGAGTGGTGGCCTGGGGGCGCGTGGGCCATCTTCATGGCACTCATTAGTTGAAAGCCGCGGCCTAACGTCACTCGGCAGAGCAGCATTTGTCTAGAAACAAAAAGTTGGTTAGTTACTTTATTTGTGGAACATTGACAGCATTTACATAAAATATATGAAAAAAATATTCATTGATACTTTGAAAACGATCGACAAAATTTAAGGGGGTGTTCTACCCATTAAATACCCTGTTCGGGGTTGGGTTAAGATAGAGATAAAGGATGAGATAAAAGATGCAAGTCAGTTTAAGGTTAATAAATTCACTGTATTGTCTGTTTCCACAAATATAAGATTAAGATTAATTTATACCATGGTGAATGATATGGGATTATGAGTCACGCTCACGGTATGCCGCCGAATTACGTACTGAACTATTGCTGTGTAAGTGCAATAATATAAATGATGGAAACATACTGAGCGGGTGACACAATAATGATGACCCAGGTAAACGGACTGTACGGTGGTTGACCCGTACATACCCTTTTTTTTTCTTTTCCTTTTGACGCTAAGCGAAAACGAAGTAACAGCGCGGGCAGGCAATAATAATAATATATTTATTCAGACAACCATTGATCCATTACATTTAAATTTATATTATTAGCATGAACTTAACGAGGAAATGCGGGTGGTCTATTCTCTATAGAAACGCTCTCGCTTGTTTTCTTTCTGGTTTATGACTTTAAAGCAATGATTGTTTACAGTAAAATAAATATCAACTAACTTGTATGTCCCTATGTTTTCCTTTTTGATGATACATTAAAAAAATACTCAAAATTGCCTATTTAGACTGTTCTAGAGGTCTAGTGTACAAACTTATGAAAAAACAATAACAATTCATGAAAAAAGAAAAACATAGGGACACAGTATAATATTCTACTTGATTAAGTTTATGAAATATTTTTTAAATTAGTCCTAACCTCGAATTATGATTTTTTACTTAGGCTATTCGGTCGGATAATTAATAAATCGGATAATTTTACAATGTTAGTAAATATGTGAGCACCATGCATCTATCACATGATTAATTTATCTGTTATTCCTTAATCTTTCATTATTTTTACCTAACGTGGTATAGTAATCTTATTCTAGGTGCATCGTCTTCACATATAATTATATAATTGATGTATACAAGATATTGTGAAAACATTTTAAGAGTAACGGTGGACCTTTTGGAAGGGGCAACTAAAATCAATTATTATTTTACTGTAAATGTTGACGTTCAAAAGTGCCTTTTTGTCCCTAATCGAAATAAATTATTTGACTTTGACTTCGGATCTGCAGCTGTCCTTATCGCATAAATAGCGGCAGACTGACGAGCGCTCACGACGGCGATAGTTTCTTCAAATACCTAATGTTCAAAAGTCTTTCCGACCGCATTTTCTCTTAGAAACGCGCAATGCGATGCGACGCGTTGGGGCGGGGGAACAAGAAATTTGACGCCGACAATTCGCGAGCAGAAAATAAATAACACTGTTTTCAGAATCATTTTTTATATTATTGGGGCCGTATTAATGCCACCATTATTCCAGTGTGAGCGAGAGACGGAGCTATGCAAGGCCGCTAGCACCATCCTTTTTTCGCAGTGGAATAATGAGGGCATTAATATAATATATAATATAATAAATCGTTTATTTATAAAAAGAGGCACGTTTACAATAAGTAACTTAATAATTAAAATAGAGCACAGTTGCTTATTTGCCTGATAATGATAATGATAATGATAATACTTTATTTGCCAAAATGTAGGTGTACAAAGTAGTATGATCTTATTATAATATGGCCCATTTACAATCTACCATTACATGTGGTGTGCAAATATTTAATTACAGAATACATTAAATTATTAAAAAATGTCATAATATTCCATCAGCTATCACAATAAACGTTACAGTGTTAGATTAAATAAATTAATTGCAAATATTTAATTTCCTGAACGAGGTTGAACCTGTGCTTCAGTAGTCTTTAATACTTCATAACAAGGCCCTGGTCACAATATTTACCAACAGTTCAACGATCTTACCTGTGACATAGATAGCAACTTCTATCTTTATGCGCTGGGCATCCGGATCCGCCTCCAAAGCCATAAACATACTGATTACTTTTAGACGAGTGTTCCGCGAAGTATATGCCCGCCCCGAACATTCCTCCTGAAAATATTTGGGATTATAAAAACATCATTGAATCTTAGGAGGATCGTCTACTTTTACAATGTTTGTAAATATGTGAGCACCATGTGTCTATCACATAATTGGTTTATCTGTTGTTGCTTCATTTTTAATTCTTAATTCTTTTTTACCTATTGTGGTATAATAATTTTATTCTAGGTGCATCGTCCTCACATATAATTATATAACTAATGTACTTATACAAAATATTGTAAAAAAAATTAAAATAGTAACGGTGGAGTTTCTTGCCCATTCTTCTCCATACGAAAACTACCTTTTGGAAGGGGCAACTAGAATCAATTAATTTTTTTTGTAAATTTTTGACGTTCAAAAGTGCCTTATACGGGCCTATTTGAAATAAATGATTTAACTTTGATCAACACGAAAAATATTTGGGAAAACTAGGAATAAACATGAAAAATACCGTTAACGGCTTCAATCAATCAAACTCAATCTGTCCAGCCTTTTCCAACTATGTTGGGGTCGACTTCCAGTCTAACTGGATGCAGCTGAATACCAGTATTTTACATGGAGCGACTGACCAGTGACTGGGTAATACGATACCCCTTGGTAAAGGTGGTTGTCAGACTTTCGGGCTTCTGGCGACCCGTAACGACTGTCAAAGATCCACGAATGACAGCCGGGACCAACGGGTTACTTTCCGAGGCACGGAGGAGTCTCGGTATGTAAAGATGGTCACCCATCCACACATGGGTTACTCTGACTTGTCTTCACATGCCGTCGAGAAATATCTCTCAGACATGGCCGGTTTCCTCACGATGTTTTCCTTCAGCGTTTTTGAAGCAAGTGATAATTATACAATACGCACATGAATCCGAAAAGTCAGAGGTGCGTTCCTAGGGTTCGAACTCGAGACCTATGACTTAGCAGTCCGACGGTCACACCACTAGGCAATCACTGCTCTAAACTTTGATTGGGAATCCCAATAAAAGTTTGCACAACCTAGGAGTCAAACCCAGGAGACCATAACTAACGAGGTATAGAAAAGTTGTACAAAATTTAAATATGTGAATGTCTCCAAAATCGAGCTCACAATCACCTCACGAAAATCTTGATCTTTTTGACTCGGTCACATAAACTCGTTTCTTGTCAGTGTTATATTTTTATCAAAAACCGGCCAAGTGCGTGTCGGATCACGCACAATGAAGGGCTCCGTAGTTGGAATGAATTTATCCCAAGAACAAACTTAACATTGTAGTCGTTTCGGAGATAAAGGTGGGGGGGTGGTTAATTTTTATCTATTTTCTTAAATAACTTTGAAACCATATATTTGAAAATAAAATAAAAATATATACTCAAGACCCTCACAGTATTTCATATGATATGTCACGGGTGCAAACCATTTTTGTTTTTTAGCGATTTTCTTCCAAAACTGACCTCCATATTCAAAATTCATTTATTTACATTACATTTGTGTTATTTGTCACAGAAATTGATATGTGTACCTCTCAACTTAATCGATCTATTAGATGCGACACAAATTGATTATGACAGACGGACAGACAGACATACGAGTGATCCTATAACGGTTCCGATTTTTCATTCGGAATACGGAACCCTGAATAGTCACCATTACTTTTTCTTTATACTATTATATAGAATATTTTTTTTTCTAACTGAACAGACAGCTGTGCTGCTGGGGAGTTTGTTGCGCCACTTCTTGTTCCCAGCTAAAGCACTAGGAAGTGGTGAAGGGTGGGCGTGCCGGGGGACTGTCTTATGTAATTTTGACGTTCGAAAAGTGCTGATTTTCAGCCTAGTTTGAATAAATGACTTTTGAATTTTTGAATTTGAATTGATGCCTCAGTAAGATACAATTAATTCAAACCCACCAATATAGGCATGCCTCTCATCGAAGCCCTTCTGCACGATGGCGTTGATGAAGGGACTCCCGTGGAACAGCATGCGCTCGTTGTCGGCGCCGGCCTCGCCGCACACCTCGCGGCGCCGGTGCTGGTAGCGCTCCCACAGGCGCCCGTTCACCAGCTTTTGTATCTACATTTATGAAAAGCACGGGGCATAAAATAAATTTATTTCTTCCAATTTAAATTTTATTTATTTTCTAGCTGCTGCACTCGGTTTCGGTCACGTGGACCCTAAGGCGCGGAACATGTACAAGTGGCGAGATGCGCGGGCGTTGCGCCACTCGTTTCATATTTCATACAAAATGTATAGGAACGACGTGGCGCGGAACATACACACAACGCCCGCGCCGCGACACGCCTCTTGTGTATGTCCCGCGCCTTATTATTTTTCTAAAATAAAAGTATCTGCCAGTGAAAGTTCCATCAAAATCGGTCCAGCCGTTTCAGAGATTAACTGGAACGGAGAGACAAAGAGAAAGACAAAAATTTAAAAAAAAATGTTTGTTGTACCAAGTACCATATAAGTAATATAAGTATATACTTTTTTTTAACGACATTAGAAACACATTTTAATTTTATTTATTTGTATAGATTTATACAATAATAGACTTTATTGTACACCACAATAATTTATTATTGGATTTTTCCATATTGGGAATTTCTCAGTGACAGTCTGGATTAATGCCCGGTTGCTGGCAATAGGCTCGCCCCCTATTACATGGGACTTAAACATAACTGGCGAAATGTGGGTGTACCAAAGGTACACCTTTGTCTAACCCTTCAGGGAAACAAGGCGTGATGTTTATAATTAATTACTGAACAGGGTTTGTTTACACGTCCGACAGATACTTTTGGAACAGACTATAGGTAGTGTTGGGACCAGGGACAGAAATGCTTTATAAATTATGGTACAGGTGTATCGAAAAATGTTGGTTACTTTTGCGACTAAGGTTATTTATTTATTTAATACTTCAAGCACACAAATGTACAGAGGCGGACTTAATGCCATAGGCATTTTCTACCAGTCAACCTTTGGTGATGCAGAGACAAACAGTGGTAGGTGCAATAGCGAGAAAAGAAGATTTTTTTATATTCAAATATAAAGTATACATATATACCTATTTAACATAATAAATACACCTAATTATATATAAATATAAGCACAAATAAGACAAACAATGGGAAAACATTACCGTTGTGAAAAGGTTACCGCTATCTGGGTGACAAAGTAATACCAGTTACACTCACACAGGCGACGCGCGCCCTTTGACTAATGCCGACGGCACTTGTAAGATAGAGGTAATTTTAATTTTTTTAGTAACCGGTGCTAAAACAGCTTGCATTCAATTTAAAGGTAACTTTTAAAAATATAAATGTTGTAACCGAAAAAATACCCGTATTGATCGTACCGGGGTTCGGGTCTCAGGCTAGGACACATACATATTATTGTGCTTACCCTAACAACATTATAGTGTGTGAACATGCCGCCCGCGTGCTCTCTGTGAGCCCGCACTGAGGCTTGCATCTCTCTCTCGACTATCGTGTATTCACTCTCAGCGCATTCCCCTTCCGTTGGCATGGTTACTTCTACTAGAGTGGTGCCGCCGTACCATTCTGTAAACAAACGGTGGAATTTATAAGATCGCCCATATTTGATTATTGAAAAACTGGCCAAATCACAGGACTTAATTGCTTCATAGTTATGCAGTCAATAGATTGAATGAAGTTATTAATTGAAGTTATATTTAAATTGAAATAAATTATTTGACTTTGACTTTAACAATAGTTAAAGTCAAATAATTTATTTCAATTAGGCACAAAAAAGGCACTTTTGAACGTCAACATTTACAGAAAAATAATAATTGATTCTAGTCGCCCCTTCCAAAAGGTAGTTTTCGTATGGAGAAGAATGGGCAAGAAACTCCACCGTTACTCTTTTAAAATATTTTCACAATATCTTGTATACATCAATTATTTAATTATATGTGAAGACGATGCACCTAGAATAAGATTACTATACCACGTTAGGTAAAAATAATGAAAGATTAAGGAATGACAGATAAATTAATCATGTGATAGATGCATGGTGCTCACATATTTACAAACATTGTAAAATTATACGAAAATTATACTGTAAAGTTACACGAGCCTATTGGTCACATGGACAAATTGGCCTAAGGGTAAAAAAGCCTTTTTACCCTGAGGCCAGACTATTTTTACCCCAATAGTCACACAGTCAAAATGTCGCAACTATCAGTGTCACATGGTCAGACTTTCGAGTCGAAATTGTCACATGGCTAAATTTTCCGAATGGCCCCAAGATCAAACTGTAATAATTATGACGAATTTCCTCAAAGTCACATAATAAAACTTTCTACCTATATTGTGACAGAATTTAGCTATATTTTGACAGAATCTAGGTATATTTTGACAGAATCTAGCTATATTTTGACAGAATTTAGCTATATTTTGACAGAATCTAGCTATAGAATTTGACAGAATCTAGCTATAGAATTTGACAGAATCTAGCTATAGAATTTGACAGAATCTAGCTATAGAATTTGACAGAATCTAGCTATAGAATTTGACAGAATCTAGCTATAGAATTTGACAGAATCTAGCTATAGAATTTGACAGAATCTAGCTATAGAATTTGACAGAATATAGCTGCCTGTAAGCTATGTCTTGCTGCCTTTAGTCAACAGTCTATGTCGGTGTACGTAGGCCCCGCCCACAGCGCGCAAGTCTTCGTGAGACATCGTCGATCGTCGTTCGTGTCTTTCTTTTTGCTTGTAGTACAATGTGTTGTGTGCCTTTTAGTCTGTGCTAAATAAATGTATTTTCTTTATTTTTTCTTTTTAGTAATTTCAAACTTCTGCCTGGTGTCACAGCTTTTATGCCGCCCATGGTGCTCCGACTTGGCTCCACATTTCAGATAATACGTCCATAGTCATATGGTCACAAAGTGAAATTGGCCAAATGGTCACTTTGTCAAATTGTCTTCATAGTCACATGATCAATTTGGTCTAACGGTCTCATGCTCAATTTGGTCTTATGGTCAAAATGTCAAATGGTCACGTGATAAATTTGTCTTTTATGGTCAGATGGTCAAATTGACAATATCTTACCTGAAGCTGCCTGTAAACTATGTCTTGCCGCTTTAAGCAGCCTATGTCGATGTCCGTAGGCCGCCACGCCCACAGCGCGCAAGTCTTCGTGACACATCTCTGACAAAATGTCGACGGTTATTTGTTCTCGTTCTAGTACTTGTGTCAGTTGTTCTAGGCCGACGCTGTGGGAGAAAAAGATATTGTTAAGGCCGAATATTTACTGAATATACTAGACATTAAATTTTACATAATATACCTAAAGGCAACGTATTTAAAATAATATTGGGATAATGGTCGGTTGGTGCCTAACTACCTAACAATGTTTAAGTGGCCTCTGCGAGTTGGCTTCGGCCCCTCGTACGCCAAAGGTCCGGGACCTAGAGTCTAGTCTAGGTCTAGGGTCCCGAGATATGTAGTGCTCCCAATTGTGCTCCGCCAAAGTTTTTATTATAAGTTTAGTGAAATGTGCACACAAGATGTTGCAACTTTCAGTTACAAGCCGGGCATCGAAATCGAAGTGTTTTTTGTGTTTTGCCGTGGTTGTAACTTTATGTCGTCAAAAATACATTAAAACAGTACAAAAGTGGGTGGACTAAGCGTTCCTGATCTCAGGGAATAACTGCCGACAGACCCAGTGCAAGCTTACCTGGTGAGATCTTTCCATATCTTTCTGGGATCCGTTAAAGAGGTCCGCCTAAAGTCTAGAGTGGATCTCATTATAAATCCATACATCTTATATGCTGTATTTATAATTTGTTCGACTAACTTTAAACTATAATACGTGTGTGATTATTTGTGTAGTGCAGTGTTCTGCAATGGTTTGTTTTTTGCGAGTGCGCATTCTTTTGTTAGACATTTGGTGTGACTCTAGGGTCGCAGATAGCTGTTGACCAGCAAAGCATTCCTTTTAGATTTTATTGCTCTTGACTCTGGCATTGGATTCTGAACCCTATAACTTCGAAACCAAGTGTAGTTTTGTGTTTAGTTTACTTGGGTGGTAAAGTTATTTTTGTGAAGAAGTGTTTAAGTTTACATATTTAAATATTTGTGAAGTTCAAGACGGCTGAAGACTGAGATAAGATTAAGAAGGCTGCTAGCGAGATTTACAAGAAACCTGAAACAGATAGGAGCCAGACGAAGACAGTGGAAACAGCTACGTGTAACACAGTATAGCAGTGACATAGTAAAGAGTCGAAAAAGCATTTAACCCCGGCAAAAGATGCACCAGTGAAGCTGGACATAAACCAATCTGGCGGCGACGTCGTTAAAAGATGTCCATCCATAGATAACTATCAACCGTCTCTCCACTAGTCCATTGCCTACTCAAGGATGCATATGGTAAACGAGCCCTTAGGATATCCTAAGGGCACGTTCTTCCTTACGATTACCGCGCCACCCGGTCTACTCCCTGATTTGCAATGACCTCTGTAGCCCCATGCAACATGAGGCTCTAGGGGCTAGTGCAAATCTTGGGGTTCAATCGATTTATCGAGTCTGGATAAACCACGCTGGGATCGGTGCATTTCATTCATTCATTCATACATTATGGAATGCATTAAAGTATTGAGTATTGAAGATGCCTCTTCCCAATCTTTTCAAACTTTTTAATCTTGAACAACCTACTTGATTGAAGTAGAACGAGAAAGGCTATACTATTGACTTACTCTATCGTGAAACGAGAGTTCTCAGTCCGCCAGCTTGTCATTCCTTCTGCCTGCACCAAAACTCATAAAACTATTAAAAACAGACCCGACTACGCATCAATCATAAGCAAAAGAGACTAGAATCCCAACACCTGACAACAACTCACTGCTAGCTAGACGCTCTCCAGCTTACTCCTCATTAATACATACAATAAAGTCTGCAAACTCTGTGAAATCAAAAATACTAACTCATTCAGTTGTAAAAAATAATATAAAGGAAATGTTGCTATACTCTGGTTATGATAAATCGGAAAAAATAATCTAGATACCCTGACCTGACACTAAATTAAATGATACACAATGGGATCAAATACGCATACATACATACACACACACACTCCACACACAAACACGAACACTCGACACACACACGCACTCCACACACACACACGCACATACACACATTCCACACACAAACGCACATACACTACACACACACGCACTCCTCACATCACACACACACTCACATCACACGCAGATACACACACCAGATATAACATACAACACCTGAAATCACCTCTCAAGTCTCCACTCTGGAATTCGTGCCCGGAGCCCCAATATATAGACTAACTAGCTGTCTAGTTTGGGGTTCACTAGATTTTGTAACATAGCTATAGGTAATATTTTAAGCTGCTCATGTCGTTTCAACTTGGTGTTAATCTGTAAACCTGCTTACTGTATTACCTGGACAATAAACAATTTTCTATTTTAAAACCTGGTGCGTATTAAACTGACCTGGATAGGAACGTCTGTAAAGATTCGGAGGTGGACAGAGCTGATGCAGGTCTACCAGCCGCGTCTTCGAGACTGCCGCGAGAACCTTCCGCCCAGTAGTTTGAGGGTACCACCTGGTTGACAAAAATGGAGATAGTTATGGTCAATATGTCACTGGGTTTCCGAAATTTTCCTTACTATGCGTTTGTATCAGAAAAAAAAAATTGGTTGCCTGTAAAGTCGGTATACGGGCGAAAGTTTTACGTGACAACGACTTTGCGTGCCTTTCACTTTTTATGTCTGTCTCTCTCGCTCTTAGGCGGGCTAACCATGCCCGAGTGGAAGGGACGCGTGCCTCTCACTCGCTCTCATTGTGAGCGCATAACGTGAGCGGAGCGTAACGCAGTTTCTTGAAGTGTCACCCGGCAAACCAATTTATAAGACGTTGTCACGTCAAAAAAAATTATATGTAGATGTTTTGAACCTTGTCGCATCAAACAAATCTCGTAATTTGTTTTGTTGAATTTGTGTTCGGACTGTACGAAACATATTCAAAAGGTTTTGTATAGAGATTTGTCATGTTTGCGTTCATACTTGTTTGTTTGTGTCTAACGCGTGTCTTTTGCGACCCGGTTGGTCGAGGGGCGGGGATAGGCCGACGGAAAACGATGACTCCGTTTTTTTTTTTACGCGAATGGACTACAGAAACCTTTTGCTAAGCAATTTGTTTAAATATGTCAAGTGATATGACACGTCAAACATGTTTCGCGTCAACAAGTTGCGTGAAAACAGAGTTTTCAATAGGTTTTTGTGAATGTTTCGCCAATACAAACGCACAGTAACCTATTTGAGAGTTATTTGCGACGTTGCCAAGTTTCAGAATGCGCCGTCTGCAGTGGTTCTCTCCGCGAGGCTCTGCCGTCCCTACGCTACACTCACCGGCAAGGCGAGCGGCACGGTGGCCCCGCTGGGCATGAGCACGGGCTGCTGCGGCGGCGCCAGCGGGGCCGGCGGCGCGGGCGCGGCGGCGGCCGCCGACGTCGTGGCGTCCTGCAGCAGCGAGCGCACGTCCGCGAGGCTCTGCCGTCCCTACGCTACACTCACCGGCAAGGCGAGCGGCACGGTGGCCCCGCTGGGCATGAGCACGGGCTGCTGCGGCGGCGCCAGCGGGGCCGGCGGCGCGGGCGCGGCGGCGGCCGCCGACGTCGTGGCGTCCTGCAGCAGCGAGCGCACGTCCGCGAGGCTCTGCCGTCCCTACGCTACACTCACCGGCAAGGCGAGCGGCACGGTGGCCCCGCTGGGCATGAGCACGGGCTGCTGCGGCGGCGCCAGCGGGGCCGGCGGCGCGGGCGCGGCGGCGGCCGCCGACGTCGTGGCGTCCTGCAGCAGCGAGCGCACGTCCTCGGCGCCGGCCAGCTCCAGCGCCGTCTGGCCTTCCTGGTTCTTGAGGTACGGGTCGGCGCCGTGCGCGAGCTAGGGGCGACCGTTTTCAATACATAAAGGACATAAGGCATAACAGTGGCGCTATCGAGCCTGCCGTTAGCATCGCATTATCACTTGTTATTGTGGTTAAGTGTTGAGGTTAGTTCGCTGCCTCTTGATTTGTTTTACTACTTATGTGATATATCACAAGTCACTACAATGACTGAATTCACGTCGTTAAAAGATTTAGTTTTATTTATTGACGAGCATGAATAAGAAATTAAATTTAATCTATCACTGTTCCTAGGAAAACTTAGGATGTGAGCGAGTGCAGCGAGCTCGGGACTTGGGGCATCCCAACTCGGACAAGTTCGGTTCAAAGGGGATGGCGGGATCTAGTGAGCGAGCGACCAAAGTAACTGCTAACTAGTATGCCGCAAATTGACGGCACTATAACCGATAGTGATACAATGCTGCTTGCGGTACTATAAATACACTTCCGCAAATAAATTGTCTATGATATTGCTGTCGAGGTTAATATTGCCACTTAATTAACTGTATTTTTGTCGATAGATCAACAATACAAAATAACCTTACAATCACACAGTCAAAAATACTATCAAGTCGAACATTTCGATAACCAATCAAGCGAAACTGTCATCTAGATAAACAACATCACACCTGTATTCCCAGAAGGGTTAGGCAGAACTACACCTATTAGGCCGTTCAAAAAGTAATGATAATCGGTTCATATTTTCTACACTAATAATAAAGGTGCTAATCTGCAGGCCTAACATGACGCACGCGACAATTACTTGTTCTCGCGTGAGTAATTTTTGTCTATTTTGTCTCTTTTCTCGTTTTCTGACAGCGCCTCCATATAAATAGTCGACTCCTTCTGTCAAACTTTATGTTTTGTCGACAAACCCTCAAACTCAAACTCAAATATCTCCAAAATAACATGGCAGTTTCATAATTGTAATTATTTTAGTCATCATTTTATTTTACAATATATTAATAATGAAAATACTTAGTTTTAAACTACTATTTATATTGGAACAACGTGTTTTATATGGATTTTTTCGTTTTTTGTATTGAAAATATGAAAAATTATTACCTACATGTTGGGTATTAGGGGTTTATGGGTTTCATAAAGGGGGTTCAAATTTTCATTATTTTTGCGATAGGACACACCATTTTCGAGATATAAGCAAAACAAAAGAAAAAAAAGTCGAGGTGTTGGTGTGCATTTTAGTTCATGAAAATTAATTTCCACACCTTTTTAATCGCGATTAAATACTTGGACAATCAGAATTTTAGATTTATATGATTTTAGAAATTAATAACTACTAAAATATATATAAATATATATAATATATAAATATAGTTAAGTTGTGTTACTTTAGTCTATTTCAGAATGGGAAATCTTCGGTTGACAGGAATAATCTAAATTTTGGTAATTTTTAGTCTAGTTTAGAGGTATTTGTGACAAGGAAATCGGCATTGAATGAATGAAACGGAATCTCAAGCCCATGTTACTATCATAAAAATAATTTGTTTTTAATAACTTGCAACATCGGTTTCTCGTCGCGAGATATAGAAGTGTCAAAATGCTTTTTTCGAGTTTACTCGTCGTTTACGGTCATGTTAGGGATTAGAATGACGTCAGAATCGTAGACAAATTTCGACAAAACGAGAAAAAGAGCGTTCTCGCGCTTGTCATGTTAGCCCTACTGAACGTGCTAATCTCTGGAACTAAAATCTTTTGCATTCGATAGCCCAATTCTTGAAGAGGGCTACAGGCTATTTAACATCACGCTAGGACCCATAGGCGCCGAGCAAAAATTACCGATTATCATTACTTTTTGAACAGCCTAGTATAGTACGCCCACATTTCGCCAGTTATGTTTACGTCCCATGTAATAGGGGGCGAGCCTATTGCCATCAACCGGGCACAAATCCAGACTCTGGACTGCTACTGAGCAATTCCCGATGGAAAAACACAATAATACTTTACCCGACCCGCAAATCGCACCCAGATAATATTAATTTACTTGGAGCTTTTCGTGTAAATTTTCTCTTCAATCAAACAGAATTTTGTCAAGACCACGACTATTGTAACTTGGTTGTAACTTTGAGGTAAGTCAATCAATATGCTATTTTGATATAGTTTTACGATCTCAATACCAAAACTTGGTACGCACAGTTAGATACAGGACTGCTTTGTTGAGGAAAAGTGTTTTTGGTATGGCACCGGCTATTTTTAACCACATTCCTAATTCCATAAAAGAGGAACCAGTAACAATTTCAAAAATAAACTAACTGTCCTTCTATTAAATAAATGTTACTACTCTGTAAAGGATTTTTTAGCCGATAAATTTTAGTTGTATCAATATTTCAATGTTTGATGATGTACTGCATCAATGTTTGCATGCCAAAATGGTAGAATGTACAAGGATCCTTCAATATTGTAACCTATTGTAAATACCTACATTCTGAGCAAATAAATAAATATGAATATGAATATGACCGCGACCGCTGTTCCTTGCCTTAGGAATGTGCGGCGAGGCGGGGGGTAGCGTTGACCAATGAGCGGCGGGCAGTGAGCGTTGACGAATGAGCGGCTTGCACTGCCCCCGTGAGTCGCGCACGTTCCTAAGCCGCGGAACAGCGGTCTCGGTGAAACTATAGGCATATGTGGTCAAGCAAAAGCTATTATCATTACAATTTACTTACCAACAACGCGCACAGCTGCGTCCGTGCCTTATGCGCGGCCTCGTGCAAGGGTGTGAAGCCCCATCTGTCGGCCGCATTGGGCGGAGTCCCGGCGCGCAGCAACAGGGCTGCGAGCTCCACGTGGCCGTAGGACGCCGCGTTGTGCAGGGGCACTAGGCCTCCCTTGTCGCGGGCCGACACTGCGGCGCCAGCTTCTAGTAGCGCTTCCGCTACTTCTAAGTTGTTGTACCCGGCTGGAAGGGAAGTTGGGGTATGAGAATGACGCTCAACGATAGGTACGACAATATGCGCCACACGGACACGCACGCGCGGCAAGAGCGCGCACGGTCTGTATACGATAGACAATTCTCTCATCGTTTCTAGGTGTAGCTTTTAAGACGGTCTGTATAACTTAATCTGCGTTCGTAATTTATTTGCCAAACACAACACACACAAGCACGAGTTTTAAGAAAAACAACTGTAATGGCTACACATAAAGTGCAGTTTCCGCTTCATATTTTCATAATGATTTTTTTAAACAGTAGTCGTCAGTCTAAAATCATCTTTATTTACATAAGTATAAAGTTGATGTTTGTTTAAGTGGAAATAACATCAATTGGAAACAGAGGCCCTAGTGTGAGTTTCTTTTAACCATCTCGATTTTACGCATCGACCGCGTTCGGCGCTCCGATTGGCAGCCGGCCGGCCTGTCGATGTGTAAAGTCGAGGTGGTTAAAAGAAACTCACACTAGGGCCTCAGGGTTTAAATAGACCTTATACAGACTGTCTAAAGAGGTACATTATATCTATATCTAAATCAAAACACGAAAAAAACAAAAAAAAACTCGCGTCGCTCAGGATTCTAACATCATGAATCACTCCCTACAGTCGTAATTCAGTCGTTAGAATCCCTCACTTGCTCGTGGTTCATCTATGGCCCTCGCTTTAAATCCGTCCCTTTATTCACTACTTGCATAATATACTATTTACTAACAAATCGGACCATATTGTTGTCCGACCTGAACAAATAAATAAATAAATAGGTGGACTAACTCATTTTCATATTTATAACAGCATAGTTAACTTACCAGCAAGATGCAAGGGCGTAGAGTTTCGTCCGTGAGAATCTCTGCAGTTCACATTTTGAGGAGTTATTAGTTTTCTGCAACAAACAAAATAAAAACGACGAGTGTTAGTCTATTATTTTCTGCCTTGCTTCACCATACCTGCCTGTCTATTCTGTAGAAACCTCACCGTGAAAACTTATACTACATTTGAAATAAGATTAAGACATTTAACTACACATTTTTTACTACAGTCCGTTCAACCGATTTTGACTTCTATTGCGTTGGTGGCATGACAAATTGCAGCTGCAGTAAACTGTCGGTATTGTAACCACTTTTTTGTCATTAATGCCTTATGCCTACGTTATAGAAGTCAGAATCGGTTGAACTGACTGTAAAAAAAGGTTTTAAAAATGTCTAATCTTATTTCAAATATAATTATAGTTGAAGTGAGCGGTCAATAAATAATTGCACGGCTGAAATGCCGAATATAATGAAACCCATTGATCTTAAGAACTTATGTTAGCTAAAGGGGACGTCACGAGAAGCTATAAATTTTGTAAACACACATTCAGGGTTTCGCAATAGTAAGTCATTGCAATCTCAAACTCAAACCATTTATTTCAATTAAACCATTTACAGGCACTTTTGAATTGTCAAGGGGTCGGGCAGTCAGAAATATGAAGCTAGTTGCCCATTCCAAAGCGTAGTAGGTACCTATGGAGAAGAACGGGCAAGAAACTCCACGGACACTCTTTTAAATAAAAAAATTGATACAAAATATTGGTTACATGATTCATGTTGAAATTATGCATGTGAGAACAATGTAGAAAGACGTGCACTTTTGTAAAAGCTTCTGTAATAAAAAGAAATAACAATTCAAATATTTAAAATAAGCCATGGCAGCTAAGAGATGACCAGTCCCTACTGACGGCGCCCGTTCACGAACATGACGCATGGATTAGCACCATTCAGCTCAACAATTTTGAAGGGAGCTAAATGATCCAACACACGCGCCACCATCAGCGAGACATCTGAGTGAGAATGACATACTCACAGCCGCCAGGGCACATTCAAGTCATTCAATATAACTCTTATCTCGGTAAAGTAAGGCATACATTAGAAATGGCGGCCCAAATGTTTACGTTTCGAGTCAGACGCGTTCCAGTACCACAAAACATTAGACGACAGCGCTTTATATCGCTAATCCATGCGTCATGTTCGTGAACGGGCGCCGTCAGTAGGGACTGGTCATCTCTTAGCTGCCACGGCGATTTTAATTTAATTTATATTTTTATTTCTAACGGACGCTTTTAATGTTTTGCATCGTTCTCACATGTATAACTTCAACTTGAATGATGTAACCAATATTATGTAACCATCTTATTTTATTTAAAAGAGTGTCCGTGGAGTTTCTTGCCCGTTCTTCTCCATAGGTACCTACTACGCTTTGGAATGGGCGACTAGCTTCATATTTCTGACTGACCGACCCCTTGACTATTCAAAAGTGCCTGTAATTGGTTTATTTGAAATAAATGCTTTGAGTTTGAGTTTGAAAATATAACCTGACCAAATGAAATTACTCGTCAGTTTCGTATTACACGTATGTTACTTTGAGTTGATTGAATTTGGGCTTATTTGTTGTTGATTAAATTGTCGCTACGTAACTTAGTAGAAGATCTTTATTTACATTTTAAAAGAGTAACGGTGGAGTTTCTTGCCCATTCTTCTCCATACGAAAACTACCTTTTGGAAGGGGCGACTAGAATCAATTATTATTTTTCTGTAAATGTTGACGTTCAAAAGTGCCTTTCTTGTGCCTAATTGAAATAAATTATTTGACTTTACAAAATTTATAGCTTCTCGTGGCGGGGACTTTACCTATATTCTTGCAAATAAATATATCATTAATTCATTCAATAGTGTCAATCAGGTGGAATGATAGCACACTTTATCTAAGTTTTCACGGCGAGATTTTTGTGAATAGATCGGCTGATACTTAAATAGAGTACTACCACAGATGAATACAAATGGTTCACTCCGCAGTTTAGGTATGAAGCTACAAGTTCGCGGCGGGCCCGTCTTGTCGGGCCAATTCAGTGAGTGTAACGTAGTCAGAAGACCTAAGAGTTACGCGATAGAAAGAGAGGCAACTTCTAGGTGAATATAACTGTAGGTAATTAGCGCTGTGCGACCTGAATTGCACTTTATTGTGTCGTAGCAAGATTCGCTTTTTAACCGACTTCCAAAATGGAAGAGGTTCTATGTTCGACTTTATGTAAGCGTTTATTTTTATTTTTTATTTATGTTCATCGAAATTTTTTGGTCAATAATCCCTATTGACGAAAATATCGATGAACATAAATAAAAACTATTGATGGACTAAAAAACTGTTTTTTGTCCGTCATATAGATTATGAAAAAATAGCGTACACGTATTTTTTCTTTTTTTACGTTATCACAAGATTACGGCGATACATTGAGTTAAAATGTGCCATGACGTCACGAGTATGCAGATTTAATACTTACTTGTGACGTAGCGACCCCCACTCCCGAACTTTAATGTGTTTTTATCTAAGTTTAATTTTTATTAATATGATAAAGCAAAATATACGGGTCTAATATTTTTTTTATTATCTAACTGACGGACTAAATAGAATTTCTTTTTTTCTTCCCTGTTGTAACCTGATTTTGAAAATTATTTTTTTATTTAAATGATTCTGCGGAAATAACCATCTGCATTAATCTGTGGTACTGTTTAATTACTTTTATTATTACTGCTAAGTCTAAAATTGGACTCCACTGACAGACAAACATACCTGGCTCTAGCAAGGTCGCCTCGTTTGGCAGCATCTAGTAGCGCAGCATCTCCTCTCAGCGCGTCGGCCGTGTCACTGTCACCGGCTCTCACTAACTGTAAGGGAGTTAAGCCGTCGCGATTCCTGCGGGTCGGGTCGGCGCCGTGCTGCGAAAGAAACATATATACCTTAATAACTCACAATACAACACCAATAACTCGCATATTTATCTCATCTACTCGACGTCCGTATGTCACTGCAGGGATTCAGTAGAATATCAGCGTCAGGTGTATTTGCCTGGCACATGCTGAGCTGGACTCCCATTTGGTGCAGCCTTGAGACGCACACCGCACTTTTTTATGTTCGTTGATCCATTATTTTAAAGTGTGTCATAGCCAATAGTGTCATCGCAATGTCTTGTTTTCTTCCTTTTTTATTTGTTTGTATATTGGCACCTTGCAGCTATTTCCTAATAGCTAATTAGTAATTATTTAATCGTGCTTTTATTTGTTGTGCTGTTTTTTGTGTGCACTAATCTATCTATCTATCTTAATTATAGGCGACGATAATTAACATTTGCTATCAGTCATCGGGCCCTCAGATTGATGGCCAACTTATTATTCAAATTCTTTAAAATGATACTGTGGCGCCATCTACATCGCCACTTGCGAACTGACGTCACACAAATCCTGCATCGCGCAATTAGAGTTTACCGCGCGAACACCATATATATAACTTCCCCGACATCAATCGTTGGGCAGTTGCCAGACAGGAAACCCATCTGGTCGGAGGATCCTCCCTTTTCTAATGAGGATGACTGAACCTGTTTCTCATGCCTGTAAAATACAACTTGTTATTTTTTCTGCAAATTTTTTGTCAGTACTAATCTTTCTTTAAGTTTCTTTTAATATACTGGTGATGTTTTAATGCTCTCATGATTCCAATGCGAGAATGAGACGAAGCTATTGATGGCTAATAGTACCATCCGTTTTTCACAAGACTTATTACTAACTTCTGACGCAGTGACAGTTCGAAAAGGTGCCTGATATACTACAAAAACCGGCCAAGTGCGAGTCGGCCTCGCACACGAATGGTTCCGTAGTACCGTACAATACTAAGCAAAAAAAAAACGCCGAAAAAACAACGTTTATTGTATGGGGTCCCAATTTAATTTTTATTATTTGTTGTTATAGCAGCTATAGAAATACACAAAATTTCAACTGTCTACCTATTAGTTTTCATGAGATATAGCCCGCTGACAGACAGACGGACGGACGGACAGCGCACATTGGGGATAGAACCAATTTTTTGTTCAAAGCCACCTAGAGATCGCAAAAATAAACCAAATGAGACAATTTTTGGACAGAAATGTTTGTAATTAAATTCTAAAGAGACTGACGAAGCCAGATTTCTAATATTCCTTAAATCTAAAACTTCATAACCCACTAAAACCAAGGTAAAGCGAGTTTTACCCTGTTCTTTAACCCTTTCAGTCGCGCATGTAGCATATTTATTTAATTACAAACATTAGTAGCATATTTAATTTTTGTGCATATAAAAACCCTTGAATTTAAACAAACTTTAAAACAAAATATAATTTTGCAAAAATTAGTTTATTCAAATTGTTTAAATTACTTAATTTTGCAAAACATTCTACAAATAAATAATTTGCGACACGATTAACCCTCTAATATACGAGGGTGCGTTTTTAAGTTCGCGGAATGGCGGGGTTCAATAGGGGTGAGGGGTCTCATTAGTACCTCAATGAGTTGAGTGATTCACTATTAGTATAAATACCGAGTATTACTACGATCGGCTTATTATTTTCTGAACTACCATCAACCAAGCAACTTAATCGGGAAGGCAGCATTCACAATGGAAAAAATCGAGCACCGCGCCGTTATAATGTTCCTTACCAAGCAAAGAAAACACGTCTAAACCATTACGGAAGAGATGTCCTCCATTTATGGAGACTCTTGTCCTTGTAAAACCATGGTTTATAAGTGGCATCGTCTATTCAAGCAAGGACGAGAATCACTTGAAGGCGATCACCGGCCTGGGCGCCCCATCGAGGTGACCACACCATAAATCATCGCTAAAGTCGAAAAATTTATATTGGAAGACGTCGTCTTAAGAAAACAAGCTTGCAAAAATGGTTGGAGTATCCGATACAGCCATTTTTAAAGTTCTTCATGACTATCTCGGTATGACTAAGGTCAGTGCAAGATGGGTGCCGAGAATACTCACACCGCCGCAAAAGCAACAGCGCGTAGAGTGCACGTGCGTTTTTGGACCTCTGTAACGAAGATCAAGAGGGTATTTTGAGTGGAATTGTGACAGGAGATGAAACTTGGGTTCATCATTATGAACCTGAATCTAAACAAGACTATGCAGTGGCATAAAAAAGGCACACCACCGCCTAAGAAGTTCAAGGTGTCGCAGTCTGCCGGAAAACTCATGGCGACTGTTTTCTGGGATACTGAATGAATCCTGCTGATAGATTATAAGAACAAGGGTGTTAATATAACCGGAGAATACTATGCCTCAATTTTGGAGAGTTTGAGGGAAGCCATCAAAGAGAAAAGACGAGGAAAATTTACAAAATGCGTCTTGCTCTTGCACGACAATGCGCCTGTTCACAAGAGCCGTGTTGCCCTGGCTGCCCTACACAAGTCTGGTTTTGAAATAATTAACCACCCACCATATAGTCCAGACCTGGCCCCCTGCTATTATTATCTATTCCCAAACATGAAAAAAGAGCTTCGTGGCAATAAATTTTCAAGTGATGAAGAAGTGAAGGACGCAGTTTTAGCGTATTTTAAGGATAAACTTTTATTTTATTTTTTTATTTGGTATGCATAAGCCTATTGAAAGATTTGAAAAATGTATTAGGCTTGCAGGTGAATATATCGAAAAAGAAAAATATTTGCGAATTTTTATTTATCTCCCTTACCTGCCATTCCGCGAACTTAAAAACGCACCCTCGTATTCATTGTTTATTTCGTATCAGGAAAAAATCTCATGATCACTAGAGTATAATATAAAATCAGTCATAATATTAAAAAAATATTTTTTTATATTCAATTCATATGAATTTTTTATAAAAAAAAAAATTACAACCTAATTTCGCAAATCGGGCTTAGTGAGTGTCTTTGGAATTTAATTTCAAACATTTCTGTGCAAAAATGGTTTAATTTGGTTAATATTTGAGGTCTCTAGGTGGCTCAAGTGAAGGGGTCCGACAGGACCGATGCCTGCCAGGGTTGCGGGAAAGTCGGAAAGGGATACCGTGGCCCCTGGCAACGTACAGGCAACGGAAGGAACACGGGTGGTTTTAGTCAGTAAGAGTCTGACACGCCCTCCCGCTCCGCCCAGAGCGGGAGAAGTTATTTGATAATTTACCATAAAAAAAAAAAAGGTCTCTAGGTGGCTTTGAACATTCTGTCCCCAATAATGTGCGGCGGAGGCTTAGTAATACGGTTTCGTTTGGCACCCTTCTCTGAAAGTTGCTAAACGTTTTCATTCTAGAAACATACATTTTGTTTGACTGAACTATTGAATTAAACAAAAAGCAAGGTATTTGTATAACACAAAAAAAATAACGTATAAAATCCTCACCTTTAGTAATAACCGCACGATATCGGCCTTCCCTTTAGCAGCCGCCTCGTGTAGCGGCGTGAACCGCCACAGGTCGGCCGCGTTGACGCCCGCGCCGGCCGACACCAGCAGCTCCGTGAGCTCGTAGTGGCCGTACGAGCACGCGTTGTGCAGCGGGACGAGGCCTCTGGGTCGGGGAAGTCAAGTATTTAGAAAAGCTTGAACAGAGATTTGTACTGTATAATGCAAGAGGTTACAGATAAATGTATCTTGAACTGGCGCCCAACGTGGGTCATAAATTTTATTTTATCTTGTACCGCGCACCGTTTCAGAACGTCTCAAAAAAAATCACAGCGCCGTTAAGTTGGCAGCGAGTGCGCTCTCCAGAACGCCAACCTACGGTGCATTCCAAGTTACGCTGTAACCGATTTGAGCGCGCTAACTCCCTGTACCGAATTAACGTGGGCGCGATAACAGTGTGTCTTCAATCGTTATAGATGACGTCATGACATGCGCCATCTTGCGATAACGCCGACCATGCCTTTTACTAATATCACCGTGAGCACTGTCAAAAATGACAGTTGTGCTGTTGTGTTTTGACTCGCATCCTATCTTTAAATTAACGGGGCATTTTCGAAACTGTGCTTCTGGCTACCGTTCGCCACCTAACCAAAGAAGAAGAAGAAAATTGTGGTATAAACACAAAGAAATATGATATGCAAGTTTTGACGTTGAGCGAGTACTGTGAGAGCGTTCACGAGCGTTCCGAATTGTTGACAGCCCTCAGCTGTCATAATCGTGATATCTTAATCGGAACGCCAATTATCGATGTCAGAGCGGTGAGCGATTATGTTCTAATTCGGAAAGCGGTCCAAAGTCAAAGTCAAATCATTTATTTCAAGTAGGCCCGTATAAGGCACTTTTAAACGTCAAAAATTTACAAAAAATAAATAATTGATTCTAGTTGCCCCTTCCAAAAGGTAGTTTTCGTATGGAGAAGAATGGGCAAGAAACTCCACCGTTACTCTTTTAAAATGTTTTACAATATTTTGTATAAGTACATTAGTTATATAATTATATGTGAGGACGATGCACCTAGAATAAAATTATTATACCACAATAGGTAAAAAGAATTAAGAATTAAAAATGAAGCAACAACAGATAAACTAATTATGTGATAGATACATGGTGCTCACATATTTACAAACATTGTAAAAGTAGACGATCCTCCTAAGATTCCACAATTAATAAGTCCAAATAACCGCGTCCTGCCACCCGCGCCTCATACCCCTCTCGCTCTCTTTCCCGGGTGAAATCAAAGGATACACGCGCGCCCGTTCGGCGTCCCAAAACTCACGACGCCATTATTAAATTATTACTATCTTCCTGCTACCTAAATGCTAAAACTTTGTGAAAACGTGTAAACTGTGTTTTATTTACATTAAATTGTTAATAACAAGTGTGCGGACATTTTCAATTCCACGAACCCCCCTACAAATAATATTTTAATGGGAAATATTACTAGCGTAGTTTATAAGTGTTACTAACAACAATATGAATCAGTTGTGTTTGAAATAAATAACTAATAATAATAAATAAATAACAGGCGTGTTAAAATGCATTATTATGTATAGACGGTGACCGACCGAAGCTTCGTTTTTGTTTTCGGCCATTTTCGGACAAAAAATCATGATCGTTTTCGGCCATAAACCAAAGCTTCGGGCAAGCCGAAAAAAGAAGTTCGTGAATTGTCGCGCGTCATTCGGTCTACTTCATAAAGGTCGGCAATATTAGGTGAATCAATACAAGAAATACACGAAATTTTGTATGCTGTAATGGAATTATCGTGTTTTATTTCTTTTAAAGCCTATATTTCCTTTTTCCCTCCATTGGTGTAAAAACTTCAAACAAGATTTCGGTGAACAGCAGAAATATTTTTAATGTTTAATACATTTTCGTTTTCGACTTAATTATCGGCCGAAAATAAGAATAAAGCCGAAGTTTCTTTTTCTTTCATTTTCGGTCGGATAGGGTTGTAATGCCTATAGTGCAGGCCACGGCCTATAGTGCAGGCTACGGCCTAGTGCTTACCATCAGCGTCGCTATCCAAAACAACCTAATCTAATCTAATCTATAACCCATCTTATTATTTCAGCCGCAAGACGACTAAAGCAAATCTCTGAAGTTTAACCAAACAATTAATTTAAAAAAAAAATAGCAAATTTGTGAAGTTTAGCCAAATAATTAATTTTAAAAATATTTAGCAAATCTGTGAAGTTTTGCTAAGCAATTAATTTTAAAAAAATATAGCAAATTTGTGAAGTTTTGCCAAAAAATTTACAAGATATGATGAAGAAATGATGTATGACCTACAAGTAGTTGTTCCGGGTCTGGCTGTTTGTGTATGTGAGTTTAAATGTTTGTAAACGCACCCACGATACAGGGGAAATTCCTAGTGTGAGGCATAATATAAAAAAAATATAAAAAATGTGTTCAAAATTGCACTATACATATATATTATACTACATAAATTTTAGGGATGTACAATACTTTTACCCAGTTAAACACAAACTTCTTTTATTTAAGCATCTATACTCCATTTGAAATACGATTAGACGTTTAACTAAACCTTTTTTACAGTATTTTCAACCAATTTTGACTTCTATTGTGTTGCTGGCATGACAAATGGCAGCTGCAGTAAACAGTTGGTATTGTAACCACTTTTTTGGCTTTTAATACCATCCTTATGCCTACGGTATAGAAGTCAGAATCGGTTGAACGGACTATAATGTCTAATCTTATTTCAAATGGAGTATAGAAAGAAAGAAAAGAAAGAAAATACGTTTATTTGCGGTAAATATGACGCAAAGAAAAAGAAAAAAAAAAACACGAGAATAACAAATTGGGGGAAAATACGCGTCACATCCACGCAAAACGGCCATCGCTCAGCATAATGCTGCGACCCTATGCGAGACAGAGCCCCAGCGCTGGTTTTCAGCGACAGCCGGCGTTGACGTGATGACGTCAACCGGTGCAGCATATAGTGAAATAACAAAATCAGAAATAAAAAGTATAGTTGCATATAATTGCACACCTGTTTAAAAACAGACTGTATATTAAGTACTCACCCTTTATCTTTTGCGTGGACGTCAGCTCCTCTTTGTAACAGTAACTGAGCAAGAGGAAGTCGATTGTACCTGAAAAAAACCAATATTTAAAGGAGACTAGCTTTACCCGACCCGGCTTCGCACGGGTAGCACTAAGTACTTATACCTACCCTACCAAACTACTCTACCTACTCTACCCTACCTACCGTACCTACCTGACCTACCCTACCTACCGTACCTACCCTACCTACCCTACCTTTTGAACGGTTCGTGCGTTCAGGAGTTATAGCGTCAGGAAGGAAAACCCGACTTATTTTTATATAGTAGATAGAGGCAAAAAATGTAAACTAATACCCAGTGAACTACTGGATTCTAAATGTCAAATTAATTTGTTTTCTAAGAATTTCATTCGCTCGCTTCAGTGCAAACAATAATTTTATTGAGATATTAAGTACATTTGTTAGAATAGGGATGATGCCTGGGTAAAAAAAAAAACTATTTAGTCCGTCAGTCAGATAATAAAAAAATATTAGACACGTATTTTTGCTTTATCATATTAATACAAAATGACTTAGATACAATGCATTAAAGTTGGGGAGTGGGGGTTGATACGTCACAAGTAAGTATAAAATCTACATACTAGTGACGTCATGGCACATTTTAACTCAATATATCGTCGTAATCTTTTGATACTGTAAAAAAAGAAAAAATACGTGTTCGTATTTTTTTTATAATCTACAAGATGGAAAAAAAAAAATCTCAAGCCAAATTTCATAATAAAATTATATTGTCTTCACATACTGAATAGACTATTTTTAAACCAGACAGCGCAAATATAACTTTTCCCTTGGACCAGCTGTTTCTCAGTACATAGAATTCAAAAAGTTTTTAAGTCTGGTTGCCCGTATGACTGCATGCGTAAGATTCTGTACACTAGGTTCCAGCGTGAGAATAACTTACCCAGCAGCAAAATGCAGTGGCGTAGAATGTCGACCATCTACGTCTCTACAGTTCACCAGTCGAGGTCGCGCGTCTAGGATGCCGCGCGCGTTTTCCACGTCGCCCGTACGTGCGGCTTCTAGGAGGCGGAGGGCTGCTGCGTTTGCGCAGGCATCTGTTGGGGGAACAGAGAAAATATATTAATTTATTTCACTCAACTATTTTGCGTTTTCTGGGCCACGGTGAGTGGTCAGCATAGGCCACGGTGGATCCCGACATGCTAACTCATGATCAGGCTAGCAGGCTTAGGAGTTCGGACCATAGAGAAGACAATATTGTTAGCATCAGCATGGGGCGTTTCCGCGACTTGATCAAAATTGCACGTTTTAGCTACCCCCTGCATAGTGGGCCAACATGAACCTTTATGGACCACTGTGGGTGACCATCATGGGCCAATGACGGCCATCATGGGCCACTGGCGGCCATCATGGGCCACTGGCGGCCATCATGGGCCACTGACTGCCATCATGGGCCACTGACTGCCATCATGGGCCACTGGCGGTAATCATGGGCCACTGACTGCCATCATGGGCCACTGGCGGTAATCATGGGCCACTGACTGCCATCATGGGCCACTG
Source organism: Xanthia icteritia (assembly GCA_949128155.2). Classification (NCBI taxonomy): domain Eukaryota; kingdom Metazoa; phylum Arthropoda; class Insecta; order Lepidoptera; family Noctuidae; genus Xanthia; species Xanthia icteritia. The sequence continues at coordinate 2,324,921 of OY855862.1, read as the reverse complement.
GCGGTAATCATGGGCCACTGACTGCCATCATGGGCCACTGGCGGTAATCATGGGCCACTGACTGCCATCATGGGCCACTGGCGGTAATCATGGGCCACTGACGGCCATCATGGGCCACTGAATTCCCTGTTGTCCCTGCGGCTCGCCAGAGGGCCGGGCACTGACCGTCGGGCTGCGGGTACAGCGCGTCCACGGCGGCGTCGGCGCCGCACGCCAGCAGCAGGCGGCAGGCCGCGGCCGAGTCGCGCCGCGCCGCCAGCGCCAGCGCGCTGCAGCCGCGCCCGTCGCAGGCGTTCACCTTCGCGCCTGGGGACGGAGGAAACTGTACTTTAAGAAACTGTCGCATAATGAGAGCGAGGTTTTTAATAGTATCACTCTATGCCGAGCAGTGGAAACGACCCCGACTTACGGAGGCCCTAGTGTGAGTTTCTTATAACCATCTCGACTTTACGCGTCGACCGCGTTCGGCGCTCCGACTGGCAGCCGGCCGGCCTTCAACAAATCGAGATGGTTAAAATAAACTCACACTAGGGCCTCAGTCGTGGGTTCGAACCCAAACAGTCGCTTTACTTTGAGTGAATAATTTCATCACCACTGCTCTCAAATCGGTGAAGAAAAACACCGTTCTTAGAACCAAAAATTCAAGGACATGTGACATCCACCAACCCACACTGGGCCCGCGTGGTGGATTATGGCCCACTCCCTCTCACAGAGAGTGGGCCTGTAGGGGCCTGTAGTGCCTGGCCCAGCAGTGGGGACGTTATGAGCTGATTATGCTACCCTATGATGCCCTGCGTGTACAGTATAATAACGCGTTTAGGGTGCTGATGGGGTTGCCGCGGTACTGCAGCGCGAGTGGTATGTTCGCGGAGGCGTGCGTGGACGGCTTTCACGCTGTCATAAGAAAGCGAAGTGCGTCTTTAATGGCGCGGGTACGCTGCGGCCCCAGCGCCATCCTGACCGCGTGCGCTGACAGATGGGACTCCGCACTAACAGCGCACTTGATAGGCCTACACGCGAGAGCAAGCGCCTAATTTATTGTTAATATTATTATTAATTTATTAAGATTTACTAACACTAGGTTAAGAACATTGTTACTAACAAATATGGAAGTAATTCTGAAATAAATTTATTATTTATTTATGCAATATCCTATTTACAGAATAAACAATTTAATTTATACACAACTGCCAGCCCGCACGTGCTGGTGCGTACCAAATACCACTTTAATTTTAAGTGTTTTTTTTTTTATATCTTCTCTAGAACAGGAGGGGATTAACCAACCAATTATCCTTTAAAGTTAAAGTTCGCGAGCACATTCGTAAGAAGCTGGCAGTATCATCACAACGTTCATGTTTTCCCATTGTTTGCGGTTATTTGTTCTAGTATATTCGTGTATTTATTTCTGCTTATATATATATATAATTAGGCATATATATTATATTAATAGTTTGTAATAGGTATATGTGTATCTTTATAGCTACTTTTAAAAATATTCCTCTATTTCTCGTAATATATAAATAAATCTTTATCTTATCTTAAATCTTTATTTCTCGTAATTGCACCTACCACTGTTTGTCTCTGCATCACCCAAAGGTTGACTGGTAGAAAATTCCCATGGCATTAAGTCCGCCTCGGTTCATTTCTGTGCTTGAAGTATTAAATAAATAAATAAACATATGGTGAACTCACCATGCCTCAGTAATAAGTCCATGGCATCTAAGTGTGCGTGTTCCGTGGCCACATGGAGCGGAGTCTGACCTTCTTTGTTCTTCTCGTTGACGCGACCACCTTTTCTGATTAGCATCTCCATCACCTGCGAAGTGGGAAAAATTTGGATTTAATACAGATGATGACTAAAAAAATGCTTTTTGTCCGTCAGATTGATTTAAAAAAATATTGTCAAAGTCAAATCATTTATTTCAAATAGGCCCTTATAAGGCACTTTTGAACGTCAAAAATTTACAAAAAAATTGAATAGATTCTAGTCGCCCCTTCCAAAAGGTAGTTTTCGCATGGAGAAGAATGGGCAAGAAACTCCACCGTTACTCTTTTAAAATGTTTTACAATATTTTGTATAAGTACATTAGTTATATAATTATATGTGAGGACGATGCACCTAGAATAAAATTATTATACCACAATAGGTAAACAGAATTAAGAATTAAAAATGAAGCAACAACAGATAAACTAATTATGTGACAGATACATGGTGCTCACATATTTACAAACATTGTAAAAGTAGACGATTTTCCTAAAATTTTACAATTAATAAGTCAGTGTGCGAGGAATTGGTCACAGAATGTAAAATCAGTGTCATATAATAAAAAAAAATAATAAAATATAAAATTAAATTTGCAACCAATTTGATTTTGTCTTGATTCTAAATTATCCTATGGAGCAGGACCAGCATTATATTGGACACGTATTTTTTCTTTTTTTACAGTATCAAAAGATTACGGCGACACATTGAGTTAAATTGTGCCATGACGACACGAGTATGTAGATGTTATACAGTTTACTTGTGACGTAGCGACCCCCACTCCCCAAGTTTAATGCGTTTTATCGAAGTCTTTTTTTATTAATATGATAAAGCAAAAAAATACTAGTCTAATATATTTTGTTTATCTGACCGACGGACTAAATAGAATTTCTTTTTTTTGACCCATTCATCATCATGTAACCAGATGTCAAAACGTCATACAAATAGTTTTCTGACAGCTGTGCGCACAGATTACTCTAAGCCGACGGCGCGCGAGTCGATTGCCGACTTTACGGAATGTTGCCATTTTTAAATATTATACTTTATTTATTTATGTAGAAATTATTGTATATTTATTTTATTTTTATATCATAATTATATTTCAGTGTATGCTGCACCGGTCGACGTCATAACGTCAACGCCGGCTGTCGCTGAAAACCAGCGCTGGCGCTCTGTCTTGCATAGGGTCGCAGCATTATGCTGAGCGATGGCCGTTTTGCGTGGATGTGACGCATATTTTCCCTAAACTTGTTTCTTTTTTAATTTTGTGTTCTTTTTTTGCGTCATGTTTACCGCAAATAAACGTATTTTCTTTCTTTCTATCCCTATTCTTGTATAAAGGTCAGCGCTCATTATAACAGCACGGCTCCGACACGGCAAATAACTTGTCATTCAAGTTAGGGTTTTAAATCAAATGCATTAAAGTGTATTTTACGATGGCTTTACAAAATAGTGGACGGCTCGCCGGTCTTATTTTACGTCACACGTAAAATAGACTTTAATACGTTTGATTTAAAATCCTAACTTGAATGACAAGTTATTTGCTGTGTCGGAGAACAGTGCTGTTATAATGAGAGATGTCCTTTAAACAGCCCACCAATATAATTGCATAACACCCATATTGGCTTGTGGTTAAGTAACACACAAATCTATCAATCAAAAATAAGCTACGCTACCCCAGATCGGTCCGTGGATGGGTGACCATTCATTTCGAGAACCCTTGGTGCTTCGGAAACCACGGTAAGTCGTCGGTCCCGGCTGTCATTTGTAGACAATTGTTACAGTTACTCGGAAGCCCGAAAATCTAACCACCAGTGTTACTAAAGGGTTTTATCTTACCCAGTGACTGGGTTGTGGAGGTAAGATAGGCAGTCGCTCCATGTAAAAAACACTGCCACGTAGCTTCATCCGGTTAGACTGACAGCCGACCCCAGTATAGTTGTAGAAAGGCGCGACAGATGAAAATGACTTGCGAAACTTCACAAAGGCCATGAGTACGTCTGTGAACTTTTTAGGGTTCTGTAACTCAAAAGGAGAAACCGGAACCCTTATAGGATCACTTTGTTATCCGTCCGTCAGTCTGTCAAGACTCTTTTTTCAGGAACGCGTGGAGGTATCAAGTTGAAATTAATATCAAATACGAAGGTCTATGGTCCCTTGGAGCTCGAGATCATCAAGCTTCTAATTCAATACAATAAAATAAATACGGCCATTTATGCGACATATTTTGATACTCGCAAATAAATCACGTACTTCCCGGGTACTTCCCGTTAACCTAGAATTATGAAATTTGGCAGGAAGCAAGGTCTTACAGCACATGTAAAGGAAAAAGTCCGAAAATAGTTAATCTGTAGGCTAACCAAATTTTTTATTTTTTTTTGTAAGTAAGTAAGTAAGTAAGTCATTTATTTTGCAAATATGGGTACAATACATGGTGATAGAGTGATAACAGGTAGGTTCAGCCACATTTTACCAGTAGGCATGCATAAATTATAATTTGAAGCTAAAAATACTGGTAATTAATAACTTAAATTGTAGAAGTTGTATGTAATTACAAACTTAAATTTGCAGTTGGAGAATTGACCGTGACGTATATCGATGTATGGGAAGACATGTTTTTCAACTACAATGTTAAGTTTGTTGTTGGGAACAAAACATAAAGGCATGAGGAACATGGTGTTGTCAAAGTTCACTCATCCTCTATACAAAAGGGAGGATCCTCCGACCAGACGGGAGTGACTGGCGGGCAACTGCCTAACGATTGATGTCGGAGAAGTTATATAAATGCTGTTCCCGCGGTAAACTCTAATTGCGCGATGCACGATTTCTGTGACGTCAGGTCTTTGATGCGCAGTTGACATGTGGGATGTAGATGTCACTTGGTCGGTTTCTTTGAGTTTGAACCAGTATATCTCACCTGTTTCCTCTTCGGATACACACTAGATGCAGCACAATGAAGCGGCCGCTCTCCTGTGGTCACGTGCTGGAAGTTGACCAGGGCTTCCACGCTACATTCTCCAGGAAGGGAGGAGGTACTGCCGCTTGTTGAGGCTTGAGAACTCTGAAAAGAGGCGGTTAAGTGTTAATATTAATTAACTGGCACAGATGAATACAGGCCCTGCAGTCTCGACGCCAGGGGCGCCATTAAGACTTTGCGACCGAATTCGGTCGTATAGCGATCGCTATCTATGTTGAGACTGCCGCCCCAGAGGTAGCAGAATGCGTCAGCGCCGCGGCTTAAGCGATAAGACCGTCCATTGTGTCACCCTATGTAAAATTTCTAAATTTATGTCTGTAATTTTTATGGTGTTCAATAAAGAGTATTCTATCTTACGGACGGACGGGTCGCGGCTTACGGAATTTGTATCTGGATAGTACATTTAGTACTACACTGTGCAAACTATCGGTCGTAAGTCGTGGACGTGACCTTGGGCCGTCCTTGAGCGTTCGGACGTCTGATAGAAATCTGGCCGGCTGGCGCTGGGAACAACGTGCACACTCATCGGTCGCGACTGTCAGCCGCGGCTTACGGACGCGTCCGATTATTTGTTCTCAGTTTTAGGGGCAGAAATTTGTACTATGTTTCTTTAACATGGTGTAATATAGCTGATCTAATGCTGGAGATAGTAGAGACGCTGTCAAAAACGAATGACTGCTTGGATGGTGTCATAATATAAGTTGCTTTGTTATCTACATCGAGACGCCGCAGTTTAGGTGTAAAAGCTACAAGTACGCGGCGGGCCCGTCTTGTCGGGCCAATTCAGTGAGTGTAACGTAGTCAGAAGATCTAAGAGTCACGCGATAGAGAGGCAACTTCTAGGTATAACTGTAGGTGATTAGCGCTGTGCGACCTGAATTGTACTTTATTGTGTTGTAGCAAGTCGCTTTTTCCCTTTAGGCGTTCGTTATACAGGGAAGGCATGAGCAATAATAATGATAATTAAGATTTTATATAAAGTTCAGGCTTGCTCAAGATTTCTAGTCTGCCGCAAATCAAATTATTTTGACAACCTTTTTCGAGACAAATCAAAAATGCTGTACTGGTCTAATACATGGGAGCAGGCGGCCGGCAATGAAGTCGAATCCAATATAGTTGGGAAAAGGTATAGGCAGATTGATTGGTTGTAATTGCGTTTGCGTTAGTCGGGACACAACCCGTCTGTGGTCATGTCATGGTGAACTAAGCTCGATTCTCACCTGATGTTGATGTCCTGAGACGGCAGTCAGCTGTTTCTTGACTCTCGCGGGCTCGGCAAGTCTACAGGCTTCTAGCAGACAATGGCCTCGGTATTCGACTAAAAAAGAATAATAAACATTGTCACTGTGACCACCACGTATCACATAATTAATTTATCTGTTGTTGCTTAATTTTAATTCTTTTTACCTGTTGTGGTATAGTAATCTTATTCTAGGTGCATCGTCTTCACATATAATTACATAACAAATGTATCTATACAAAATAAAATAATATTTTGTAAAACATTTTAAAAGAGTAACGGTGGAGTTTCTTGCCCATTCTTCTCCATACGAAAACTACCTTTTGGAAGGGACGACTAGAATCAATTCATTTTTTTTTGTTATTTTTGACGTTCATAAGTGCCTTATAAGGGCCTTTTTGAAATAAATAATTTGTCTTTGACTTTAGAAATAGAAGATTTGCTTCAGAAATTTTTGAATTAGGACCAGGAAAACAAAAATAATAGGCAACTTCTCATTACAATAATACGGGCAATACGTTTTGCCGACAAGATGCCCAAAACCGGATTTACCCAATTTGCTTTATTTCTGGAATATCGCCAAATAATGTTAACGAAAAGGACCTATCGGCCAAATTCAAATTCAAAAGTAATTTATTCAAACTAGGCTGAGAATCAGCACTTTTCGAACGTCAAAATTACATCAGACAGTCCCCCAAACCACCCGCCCTTCACCACTTCCTAGTGCTTTAGCTGGGAAGAAGAAGTGGCGCAACAAACTCCCCAGCAGCACATTACCGATTAGTATCGGCCTTATTGATTAGTAGTCATAGTTTTCCCATTTGCAGCATAAAAGTCAATGGCTATACTGTTGTTTTGTTTTAAATTAGTTCATCGTCAAATCGGCGCTTAATGAAAACCCGCCATACCTCACCAAATAATAGTTATGAAAAAACAAATCTTCTATTAAGAGCGTTCATCCAAAAAGTTGGCAACGTCGCAAATAGCTGTCAAATATTTACCTGTTTTGATTAATTTGGTAATATTACTGTATGGAAATATGAAATATGGCTAACTAGTGAACAAGAATATTAATATTGATGTTGTAACCGTTTTAGGTGTAAAAAAGGCATTTGGAAAGTTTGCAAATACTTTTTTATATCTTAAACTAAAAATTCGATGTTACGATATTAATTATTGCATTTCATAATCAATATTTTAGTTCACTAGTTAGCCACATTTCTTATTTTCATACAGTTATTATATATATTGCCAAATTAATCAAAACAGCGAAATATTTGACAGCTATTTGCGACGTTGCCCACTTTCTGTATGCCTTAGCTTACAAAATATTAGTTATAAAAATAAAATCTTTTACTAAATGGCAACATGGATTGGATGTTATGCCAAGACTGCTGAGCCTTGTGATAAAATCATAAAACTTGACATTATAATTATTCAGTAAAATCATCAAAATATACCAGTATTATATAAACATTGTAATTGTTGAACATAACGTACAAAATGAAATGATTACTTTGTAAAGTATTATATTATTAAAATTTTTGTGAGTGTGACTTTTTGTTTTCTTTCTCAGTTAGTTTTAATGATGGTCTGGCAGTTTGAGTAGTTTATGCGGCCTACCCAAATGTTGTTTCGTTGGTATTGTTCGTCGAGTTGAGCTCCTTAAGTTCTGAGTTGAGCTCCACGATTACTGACAAATGCTTGCACTGACTGGACAGGTCCACTCAAATCTGTGTGGTTCTTTCCTCAAAAGACCATTTCAGACACTAGTCTATATGGTTCTCATATGGCCTGACCAAGATTATGTCTGGACTTTAAAAGAGATTGTGACCTCTGAGTTTGTTTCGGCCTTTCTTCTCAGAGTACTCAAGATAGGAAACGCCGAACTCATCTCGTTATTACAATATCCTATTAACAGAATATTTAATTTAATATCACTAAATGACTACGGAGACCAGTATAACTAGTTATAACTACTTACAAGCCAATCTCTCCTGCAACTCCCTGGTAGGCGCGACATCTAGTGCTGATTTACCGTGGCAGTTCAGTAGCGTCGGGTCTGCGCCTTCACTCAGTAGCAGAGAACATACCTATAATAGGAACATAATAAAATGGTTTAGCAAAACATTATTATAGTACTCGCGTTATGAACTAAGTCGTCGGGCCATAAATGCACAACGCCTTGCGTCTCATCGATAGTTGGCTACCTGCTTCACAAGCTCCATAAGAGAGAAACAGACTAATATATTAAACTATATTAAATTATTAAACTATATTAAATTATTAAACTATATTAAAACGCACACTATGCAGCCAAGCATATTATAAGTTGGGGGATTACATCGCTGATAAAAATGCTTGGCTCATTGCTGGTCCTGCTCCACAAGCATAAACGAATTGATTAGCATTTGAAAATACCGTTGGAGCTGCTGAAGATTTTAAAAACTATCTTTGCATTGTATAAATTCAATGTCTTAGCATTGTATAATTGTATGGCACATGTGTGGGCACCATGTACCGACTATAAAGCTACCATTTAGGTACTGGGTATGTCTTTCATTGACTTGAATGTGCCCTGGCGGCTGAGAGTATGTCATGCTCACTAATGTCTCGCTGGCGGTGGCGCGTGTGTTGGATCATTTAGCTCCCTTCAAAACGGTTGAGCTGAATGGTGCTAATCCATGCGTCATGTTCGTGAACGGGCGCCGTCAGTAGGGACTGGTCATCTCTTAGCTGCCACGGCGATATTAATTTAATTTATATTTTTATTTCTAACGGACGCTTTTAATGTTTTGCATCGTTCTCACATGTATAACTTCAACTTGAATGATTTAACCAATATTATGTAACCATTTTATTTTATTTAAAAGAGTGTCCGTGGAGTTTCTTGCCCGTTCTTCACCATAGGTACCTACTACGCTTTGGAATGGGCGACTAGCTTCATATTTCTGACTGACCGACCCCTTGACAATTCAAAAGTGCCTGTAATTGGTTTATTTGAAATAAATGCTTTGAGTTTGAGTTGAGTTTAATAAAAATAATTTATAGCCCGACGACTCAGTTCTTAACGACGGAACTACAGTTTGATTTGGCCGCCTTCTGATAAGTAAAATTCTGCTTGGTTTATACTGCAAGGTCTTTTAAAATCCTTGTTTCCAATTGATGTTATTTCCACTTAAACCAACATCAACTTTATGTAAATGTAAATAAAGTTGATTTTAGACTAACTAGTACTGTTGAAAGTCATAAAAAAAATTTTAATTGTAGCGTAAACTGAACCTTATATGTAGGCGTTACAGTTGTTTTTCCTAAAACTCGTGTTTGTTTACACGTTTGGCAAATAAATTGCGAACGCAGATTACGTAACTACAAACCAAAAGACCGTGGTCTACTAGTCTGCTCATATAAAATACCGTAGTCTATTCGCTATAAGAAACACTACTGATTTGTATAGTTTAGCTTTGTCATATTTCCGAAGATGTACAAAGATAGCCTCGATATGTTACCTCTAGCCGCGCCTTGCTGGCCGCCTCATGTAGCGGCGTGAAGATATACCACACACATAAAAGTGTTGTGACGTCGCAACGCAGAAGTTTCGGGCATTTCCTAAGAAACTCCTAGGGCTCCGTCGCAGATTTTTCCGATGCGACATCGCAATGCTTTTATGTGTGTCGGCCCTTACTTCGTAGTGCCCGTACGAACACGCTATTAACCTAGTAGACCGTAGTCTGCTGTAATAGAAGACTATAGTCTACTATAGCCAACTGCTAACCAAAATACAGTGGTGTATTGACCTAGTAGACCACGGTCTATTATGTCAAAAGACCATGGTCTATTGACAAAATATACCGTGGTCTTCTAGTATACTAACATAAAATACCATAGTCTACTCGCTATTAGAATCACAACTATCTTATACAGTTTCGCTTTTCCGAAATTTGGAAGATAGCCTCGCTACGTTACCTCTAGCCGCGCCTTGCTGGCCGCTTCATGCAGCGGCGTGAAGGCCCACAGGTCGGTCGCGTTCACATCAGCACCCGCCCGGACCAGCAGCTCCGTTACTTCGTAGTGGCCGTACGAACACGCGTTGTGGAGGGGCACTAGGCCTCTGTAAAGAGATAAAGGTTGAATTAATTCTTGAATATGTAGGAAAATGTAGAGGCACAGATGAATACAGATGGTTCAGTCCGCATATTAGGTATGAAACTACAAGTACGCGGCGTGCTCGACTTGTCGGGCCAATTCAGTGAGTGTAACGTAGTCAGAAGAGCTAAGAGTTACGCGATAGAAAGAGAGGCAACTTCTAGGTGAATATACCTGTAGGTAATTAGAGCTGTGCGACCTGAATTGCACTTTATTGTGTCGTAGGAAGAGTCGCTTTTTATTTAAATGATTTTTCGGAGTGAACCATCTGTATTAATCTGTGGTAGAGGGTTGAAAGAATTCATAGTAAACAAAATACAGTAGACCATGGTCTACTCCCCAAAAGACCGCAGTCTACTCACCCTTTATCCTTAGCATGGACATCAGCGCCCCTCTGCAGCAGTAACTTCTCTGCCCTCGCTCTATTGTACCATGCAGCCAAATCAGACCGACGTCTTCTACACAATAGACCATGGTCTAGAGACCGTGGTCTTTTGCAAAGTAGACCATGAACTACTCCCAAAAAGACCGCAGTCTACTTACCCTTTATCCTTGGCATGAACATCAGCGCCCCTTTGCAACAGTAACCTCACTGCTCTCGCTCTATTGTACCCCGCAGCCAGGTGTAACGGAGTGGACCGTCTGCCGTCACTCGCGTGGACGTTGACGTTTAGTGGCGTTAGAAGGGAGGCGAGACGGTCGTCGGCGCCGGAACGGGCTGCTTCTAGGACGTCTGCTGCACAGTATTCACCTGGAAGATACGGTATTTAGGTGATAAAACGGTGGCGTGAAATACGGGTGTATTGCTGTCTTTATCTAACAGACAGAGTAAGAAAGAGGCGGTGATTGAACAGAGCTAGCTAACTACATTGTGGTCGAATTCTCAACCTAACTCAATTTAAATGATGATGAGTAGATGCTTGAAAATTTAAGGGGTTTCGTAGCGATAGGAAGACTTCATCATAATCAGTCTATAATGTTCCCACTGCTGGGGCGTCATCTCCTAGAACCACCCGCGTGGTGCGGGGGCTTCTAGGAGATGCCGGTTTCCCTACCAAGTTTTCCTTCACCGCTTTTAAGAGCAGTGGTTAAGACATTATTAAAAAAAAATATGATCAAACCAAAGCTGATACTGGTCTAATTCTACTTTATTAATGAGGGGGAAGTAGTTTTATTTTCTTACCTGTCAACACAGGCCTGGTAGCAGAGTCGGCTAGATCCAGCGGGGTCTTGCCTTCGGTGTTGCGGATGTTTGGGTCTGCGCCGTGTTGCAGTAACGCTGAGGAAAATATAAGTTATTTATATCTCTCAATATTAAAAAGATATACCCGCAATATTTGCTGAACCTATCAACAAATCAGAAGTATCCGCAACCGAAACCTTATAAGTATATCAATTAGCAGGCTAAAGGCTCATTTTCATTGGTTGATAGGCCCCATATGGAGATTTCTGTAAAGCATTGCATAGGGCCCGTATTCGGGGAACCGTTTTCATTAGTCGATAAGGAACGATTGCGGTTTACGGAGAACCTGCACCGCACGTTGGGCAGTTGTTTTGAAGGCTCTTTTTCATTGTGTGTGACTTTCGAGTGTCTGCACGCTTTTTACAGACCGATGAATTTCATTGATCCCTATGCCCGCTACGGGGATTCCCCGCAGACTGTGTACCGACTGCGTTATCGAGACTTTCATTACTCATAACCCCGCTTGCGGAGGGTCCCGCTTTAGGAAAGTACGGCTTTAAACATTTCTACTAGCCAGGACAATGGATCTACGGGATCAATTTTGATCGTAATGACTTTTTCACTTGTTCAGAGGTTATTGGTTACGTTCTTTGTGTATCTCTAGATTCACCATTGATTAATGTACTCAAAAACTCACCTATACAAACATCCACTTTCCCTTTTGCAGCTGCTTCATGTAAAGGCGTATAGCCCCAGTTATCCCTGGCCGCGGGCGCCGCGCCTGCCCCCAGCAGAGCCCTCACCACGTCCGCGTGTCCGAACGAGCACGCATTGTGTAATGGCTGGAGACCGCCGTCGTCGCGCGCTTGGAGAGCCGCCCCGGCTGCTATTAGGATCTCCACTACTTCCCTGCGTCCGTATCCTGGAAAGAAGACAGTTTGAGAGTCAGATCTAGCTAGAAAATGATTCTTCTTCTTAGCGTGTCGATGGCGAAAATAACACGAAAAAAAATGAAAGTTTTTTAAAATTTGAAACCGCTCGCGAACGCAGCCGTTAAGGTCCTCGCGTGTACAGGTGACAGGGCATGCGGTGCAAGATGGGAGGTGAGCCACAGTCTGTGTAGAGACGCCGCATACACACCGGAGATCTGAGGCGTCCATGAACCCCCCACTTTTGGAGGTTGTTCTTGCTGCGACCTACTTGGGTACGAAGTCTACCAAGTAGACCAGTGTGCCGGGAGGCTCTGATGGTTCGGTGAAGTGAACAAAAATGTTTAAAAAATTTGACGTATTCCTTCTAGGACGTGACCCATTTGCAACAAAAAACTCTAAAGCCTCTTCACGACTTGTGATCTGGTCATGACGACCTAGGTGCCTGTAGCGTGTGATGGATTACTGGGAGGTTAGAAAGTAGGGGGATGGCACAAAACAAGTTAATTAGTTCGATTATCAAAAAAAATAAAAACATATTTTGATCAATTTCCAAATTCTACTTTTGCCAGCATTATCGACATTTTCGTCGGCATCTCTAAATATTTTTAAACTTTTGTACCTCTTTAGATAGCTGATAAAATAAAGATGTTCTTCCCTGTAATTTGTATGCTTAAAGCCATAGTAAAATTTTGAGATAACTGGTGTCAAAGTTTAAGTACGTAGATGATTTTAGAAAATAGTTAATAAATATTATCCTTTATTTTTTAACTGTTTAAAAAAAATTGGTTACATTGATAGTTTTATTAAAGTATTAGGTACCTAGTGGAATCGCAATGAAGGCCATTCAATTTGAGATTTTAGAGAAAAGTTATACTTAGTGACGAATTCTGGGAACTTTTCAAAAATACATAAAAATTGGGTTTTCTGGTAATCCCATCAATTTTATGGGTGCTTAATTGTTGCAAAAATCACTCTATCACGTTCTAGAAGGAATACGTTAAATTACAAGTCAGGATAGACAAAATAATTAATCTAAGAATTTTGTGACTCTGATGATCCAGTAAAATGAGAGTACTCGTAGGCGAAGTGAGGCATGAAAAACAGTCGGATATACCATCTGATTCTGCGAGCTGTATGATAATGTCGACGTGACATTCATTCATCAGAAAGAGCTAATTCGCTTTACTTTATTTTTAACCAGCTTTTGTCCACGGCTTCGTTCACGTGGATTTCGGGAGCTTACTGCCGGGATTAAAACTACCATATGTGTTAATCCAGGTAAAGAATGTACCTAGTCTTGCCATAAATATTGTGACAAAGAAAAACATTTTTTTTTTATTGCAAATAATATTTATTACTTTTACAGTGTGTTAGTTTAATACATAAATATAAAACAATTTAAAATATAAAAAGCTTATTCGAAGTGGTCTCCATTGGCTGCAATACAGTCCTTTAAACGTTGAGGCCAGTTATCAATAGAAGCACGCACTCTTTCCATGGGAAAATTCTTCACTGCCAATCGTATGGATTGTTTTAGGGACTCCAAATTATCATGGCGTTTAGAGCAAGCCGTACTCTCTAAAACTGACCATTAATCATAATCCAGCGGATTAAGATCGGGACTAGACGACGGCCAGTCTTCAGCGCTGATGAAGTCCGAAACGTTCGCTTCCAACCAAGACTGCGTGGACCGAGCTTTATGACCCGGCGCCGAGTCTTGTTGGAAGGACCATACTTGGTTATTGAACATGGTGTTGTTAAGGGGCTTAACTACCTTCTCAAGAATGGTATCTTGATACACTTGTGCCGATGTTTTGATACCTTTTTCACAAAAATATGGCTCAGTCACTCCTTCATAGCTAACACCCCACCAAACCATCACTGAAGTCGGATTATGCCCACGTTGCACTCTGTCGACTAATTGGGAAGCTTCCTTAGAGCTTTGAGCATAAATACGGACATTTTGTTTGTTAAAATGTTGCTCAATTGTAAAGATTTTCTCATCCGTAAACAAAATTTTTCTGTGACCTCCCTTTGCGTACCGCTTCAGTAGTTGTTTCGGTTTTACCACCCTATTCTTTTTTAAATTATCAGTTAAAAAATGACCAGTACGTCTCTTATAGGCTGCAAGTCCTAAGTCATCTTTTAAAATACCCGACATGGTTCTGGGTGCTATCTTCATCTCCCGAGATAAAATCTTCTGTTTTCGGACAGGATTTCTTCGAATTCTTTCCCTTACTGCTTTGACCACCTTTTTCGTACGAACACTACGTGGACGGCCAGATCTTTTTCTGTCACAAACAGAGGAGGTCTCATTGTACCTATTAATAGCCCGGTACACAAACATTTGACTAATACCAAGCGTATGGAGAGTTTTAAAAATTGCATTGGCTCCATACCAACTTTGTGTAATGCAATCACAGCGATTCGGTTCTCTTTATCACCCCACTCCATTTTAATATCGCAAAATATTATACAATGTATTGGCGCCAAAATTAGAAAACTCAATGAACAATCGTATAAAAATGACGGATTCCAAATTCAAATGTAATATCTGTCTTATTTTTAATTGTAACAGTATTTATGGCCAGACTGTGTATTCATTCCGTAATACATTGTTTTCATATAACTCTATAGGTTTACGCGGCGCACGCCAGTAAAGCTCCCAGTCGGCATGAGTTTTTCCGACATCTTCAACAATAATTGTCATATTTCAGCCAATTTACACAAAACCTTAATGAATTATACACCAAAACCTTCCTCATGAATCACTCCGTCCATTGGTGAAATGAAAATCCGCGTATGAAAATCCGTTCGGTAGTTTTTGAGTTTCAAATTCAAATTCATTTATTTATCCGAACATGGTACAATACAAGGTCTCAAATAACATAAAAGTCTCATCACATTCTGCCACATGGGGCGTGCAAATATCAGGTAAACATAATATTACAATGCAAAATATAAATATTAGGTTTTATTAATACCATGTAGTATTGATACCATGACATAAAAAAAAAAAAAAATAGTAAAAAATAAAAATTTAATAGTTTATCGCGTTCAGATAGACAGACGTGGCGGGCGAATTTTGTTTTGATTATAAATATGTAGTGATTAATTATCATTTCAACCGAGGCATACGAGAAAATGAAAAAAGTTGGCACATCTATCACTTTTACTTCAGAAAACAAGTTAGATAATGTAAATTGATTACAAACTAGCGATAACATGAGTAATAAATTAACCAATTAACTGTGATTTTACTTTAACAATGTGCAACAACCAGTTTTGAGTACTACGAAATTCGCCTTTACTGCTCCGACTTAAAAGTCACTGTCAATGTCAAATTGTTACCATTAGTGTTTGGTTGACTGTAATAAAATGGTTTCTCATCTCCCTTTATAATCTAAACTAAATTTAGAAAGACGTGAAATTGTATTTCTAAAGGCGGAGACTGACTTGCAACGTTTGTTTGTAATGATACACAAGACGCGGCGAACGGTAGCTTCGAGCACATTGCTCAAGCGCGCACCAGTTTTTTTCAGAATGGCGGAAACATGCGTTCGCAACGCTCGCATCGAGCGGCTCGCCTCCCTGTACTGACTACTGTAACGCATATCAAAGGAATTCACGAAAAAACTGACAGTCGAGTGGAGGATCCGGCGCTCGAATCGAGCGTCTCGGCTCGCCTCGCTGCCCTGACTACTGTAACGCGTTACAAAAACCCGATACATTACAAACAAACGATGCAAGTCAGTCTCCGCCTTAAGAGCTAGGTAATCTCTGGAACTAATGTTCCATTTAAAAATTCCTTCATCGTTAGAAACCTACACTTTCCGAGTGCCATAGGCTATGTATTTGTGTTATGGCAGCCATACTCAAAGTGCCTAGCCCTAGGGCTCCGCAATGTCTCCGCGAAAATATTAGCCTATGTCCAGCAGTGGACGTCATTGCTTTGTGGTACAATAGCTGCTTTAGAATCATCCTAATCTCGTACGAATAGTATTTATGTTTTATTGTCGCCATAAAATTTTATTTAATCGAGACCAAAATCAATTAGTGGGACAGCGTGGACGACAAAACTGTGAATTTGTCCCACTAGTGGGAGAGTTTTTTGGGGGAATGTGGAATACTTAATCCATAAAACGCAGTTTTTGATTGATTTAGGGCTCCGTCAAATATTTCGTTTTCTAAAAAAGTTCCGTTGACAAAAAGTTTGAGCATAGTATTGTTCTATGGTATAGTCGACTACTACGCGGACGGAAGTCGAGTACAGAAGCTAGTTGACATTATTTTATTCCAAAATTACTAATATGTAAAAATGGGTACTTAATATTTTTACACAAACCTTTAAATTAATAAACACAACAGTGGATTTATTTGTAGCCTACAAGGTGCTTACAATCTTCTCACAAAATTAATAGAAATCGCTGCTTACAAGGCCAAGGACAAATTAATTAAATCTTAAATAAAAAAAATTGAACATTGCCTAGATTGAATTATAGATAAACTGGTGAGTTTTGGTGGAAAACATTCAAGTTGTTTCTCTGTGGGGTAGGCAGAAACAAGCTACAAAATACTATACAAATGCATAACGTAACATGTATTCCCCGAAAGGGGAAGTCAAGATTTGTGCTCTATTAATGGCAATAGTCTCGCTCCCTATTACATGGGACTTAGGATGCTTCTGAAGATGCCATAGGCCTTTTTTGTTTTTGGGTAGGGAAAGTATCAATTTTTTTCTCCCGCTCTGGGCAGAGCGGGAGGGCGTGTCAGACTCTTACTGAGTAAGACCCACCCGTGTTCCTTCAGAAGCCTGTATGTTGCCAGGGGCCACGGTATCTCTTTCGGACTTTCCCACGACCTCGCGGACCGATCAGATCGGCCCTAGCGGACCGGACCGTCAGTTGTGCTAACATTTCTTTGAGCCGTGCGTGGAACACAACGCACCGTCGTCCCGAGCCTGGTCCTTATCGGACGGCGAGCTACGCATTGCTCACCGTCCGCAGGCCCGCGCCTACAGTGGCCGGGAGTCGGCCTGGGATTCCCAACACCCAGGGCGTCTCCTGTGGCGGCTAGGGGCGCGAAGGCGCCAAAATTTGCCTCTCCCTCACGCGTTCCGCCTCCTCCTTCGCAAGCATTACTGCTTCGTAGAAGTAGGTGACGGCTTCCCATGCCCTATCGCTTCGTAACATGGCCTGGAGCAGGGCCGTACGCGAGAGATTACCGCCGCCGATCGCCTCCACAAGGACACGGCGGTGCCCCGCCCAAGCCGGGCAGACGTCCACCGTATGCTCCACCGTGTCCTCTGGGCGATCCACACAATGGTGACGCACGGGCGTTTCTTCCCGCCTTATCCGGAACAGGAACCTCCCGAAACAACCATTTCCGGTGAAGACCTGCGTCAGGCGGAAAGCGAGGACGCCGTGGCGGCTCTCTAGCCACTCCTCAAAGTGGGGACTTATCGCCGCAATTGTGGTGGCCACCACAATTGCGGCGTGCCTTAAGAAAAGATATTCTATTTGCATAAAACATGGTATACAATCAGTAATAGGACTCGCCCATCCAGGAGCGCTGTACCAAATTGAAGCATAATTAAATTATTATACATAAATCAAAAGGTATTTTAATAAAATACGTATACTAAATGATTAATAATTAAATCATCTTTAAAATGGTGAAGGTTTCAGAAAAATACGCTTGATTTTTATCCGCGTTAGACATAACTTTACAAATTAATTACACTGTGTAATATAAACATAATCTAAAATATTCACAGATTAAGTTATTAAGAAAATGCTCTTATTTAATATATATTTTTTCCAAATCATTAACATTACATTACATTACTCGTTTAGATGTGATCTTCAGTGTAAAATCATTGAAAGTCTTAAGTTTCATGTAATGTTCTGCCGGTCTATTCTGTAATAATCTCACGGTGAAAACTTAGGTGAAGTGAGCTTAATGTGAGCTGTCATTCCACCTGCTGCTAGGGACTGACAGCTCACTCCGAGCTCACTTCACCTAAGTTTTCACGGTGAGATGGTGTTACAGAATAGCACTGCAGGTCTACAACCAGACAGAGGTCGATCGACGGCATTGCGATATAATTTACCCGACTGCAGCGAAGCCAAAAAAGAAGGGGTAATGTGTTTGACCTGTATGTAATTATGTATATATGTCCGTCTTTATTGAGCGAGAGACACTGGGTATACTAAAGTTATAACAAATCAAAATGGCTACCAAAATCTGTTTAATAAAAGAGATAAAAACGAGTATTATAATCGCAGGTATGGTATCGCAGGCGGAGACAAACTAATAATCTGAAATATGGTGTAACTTTTGTTTGTCCCCCCGCCTGCGATACCAAAATTCTATTGATTATAATGCTTGTTTTTCTCTTAACAGTTATGTGTTTTTGAAGTCGGGTTTTTTTGTTTTTTTATAAATAAGTACTTAATACTATTTGTTGTGTTTTTACCAAAATCATATAGAGAACTGCCAATCAATCGGTTTAAAACAGCGTTATTCAAATGGCTTACAGAAAAGTCATTCTATTCTGTGAATGATTACCTAAACTTTAAATACTCACACTGACATTTTACTTTTATAATATTTGACAAATGATTGACATTCTTATTCTTAATTTATTATCTATGATGTATGTTCCAATTTTATTAGCATAATTTCATTTATTAAATGTAATGTTTGCATGCTAGTTTTAGCGAATTGTTTTAGAAACTTTTAAATAATCCGACATGAATCCAACCATTGTAACGTACTACAATTTTTGCAAATAAATTTCATTTCATTTCATTGTTATTAATATTATAAAGAGGTAAAATTTGTGAGTTTGTATCTTCGGAACTACTGATCAGATTTCGAAAATTCCTTCACTAATAGGAAGCTACAATATTGCCGAGTGTCATAAGATATATTTAATGTTGAAACAAGCGGACGTCGCGGACATAATCTAGTACCTATCGATCATGTACGAGGACTGACATTGAGTCAAATGGTAGACGTCGATCAACCGCGGTCTGGTTGCATCCTTAAGGCAACGATAACCGAATTTAAATGATTTGAAGATCAAGGTCTAAACGATTTGTGTTAATGATTTGGGGAAAATATAATGTTAAATTAGAGCATTTTCTTAATAACTTTCTATTTGAATATTTTAGATTATGTTTATTTTACACAGTGTAATTAATCTGTAAAGTTCTGTCTAACGCGTTTAAAAAATTGAAAATCACGTAAAAACTATCAAGCGTATCTTTCTGAAACCTTAACCATTTTAAAGATAATTTAACTATTTATATTTTAGTATACGTGTTTTATTAAAATTCCTTTTGATTTATGTATAATAAATTAATAATGCGTCAAATTGGGGACAGTGCTCCTTGATGGGCGAGTCCTACATATTACTGGCTGGACGTACAACGCGTTGCGTGAGCTCAGTACAGAACACGAACAAGCTAACCACTCAAGGTCACTGGCATATATCTGCGCCTTAACGTAACTGGCGAAATATTGGTTTACTGTTACATCTCAGCCTACCCCCTCAGGGAAACAAGCGTGATTTTACGATGATAATTTAATTTTCCAAATTGAGACTTTATTTGAATAATCTGCATGCCTATTTATTATGTATCTAGTCAAAATATTGTGTAACAACTTCTGTTTCATATTTAGCAAAAACTAAATGAATATTAATGTTTTCTTCGTCAATTTCTCTCCAGTTTTTTATATAATAGGTTGGCAAACAAGTGAAACACGTGTGGACTGAAGTCACAAGCCACAGCTTGTTCTTATAATTTAGCTCCTATTGTAGAACAGTACCTGGTCGACCGAGCTCTGCTCCAGTGAAAATACGGAGAAAACGAATTTTCTCAGATATGAGACCTAGCTAGATCGATTTTTCGCCCCCGTAAACCCCTATATTGCAACTTTCATCGAAATCGTTAAAGCCGTTTTCGGGAACGCGATTACAAATATTATATAATTATACAAATATTGCTTGTTTAATACTATAGGCTAATAATAAGATAAGATAGGAGTAAAACCGAGTGTACAACTTTAATTAAAGCTGTACATTAACATAACACATAACATTAATACAGATAGTTCACTCCGCAAAATCATTTAAATAAAAAGCGACTCTTGCTACGACACAATAAAGTGCAATTCAGGTCTCACAGCGCGAATTACCTACAGTTATATTCAACTGGAAGTTGCCTCTCTTTCTATCTCCTAATTCTTAGATCTTCTGACTACGACTACACTCACTGAATTGGCCCAGCAAGTCGAGCCCACCGCGTACTTCATACATAAAATGCGGAGTGAACCAACTGTACCTATGCATCTGTACTTAAACATAACTCGTGAAATATATACACACTCACACTCACACAAATACAATATACACATACGCTTCTAGTCCTTTTTTTTTAGGGAAATTATCAAATAAGTTCTCCCGCTCTGGGCGGAGCGGGAGTGCGTGTCAGACTCTTACAGTCTTATTTATAAACGCCTCTTAAATTTTAATCAACTGCTAAGCAATTGATTAGCAAAATTCTTATTCATAAACGCTATTTAGCGCTAAGAGGTTGAAAAGCAATTGATTAGTAGCTGTCAAAACTAAACACCACCGGTCCACTGTTAAGAGGATGCTAAGAGGCAAGATGGCGGATTTTATTTCAATCAGCTGGTCGATTCAATGCGAATTATGTGTGCTTCGAGGTAATTTAGTTCCTATTAGCGAGATGTGCCGATATTATTTATCGAGATAGTAAATATGGTTTTCGACAATCTTTTACGGGATTTCAGAACGACTTAGAAGAAGTACTTAAATAATTTTGAAACACCACCGGCGCGAAGTACACGGAGGAAGACCTACAAAGCTCATTTATATCCGTTACGAGGATGATTAGATACCTACTAGATAATATTCTGACTGCCTCGTTGGTCTAGTGGTCGCAAGTGCTACTGCTGAGCATGAGGTCCCGGGTTTATTCAGTGTGGAATTTCTCAGTAGCAGCCCGGGGTCTGGATTTGTGCCCTATTGATGGCAATAGGTTCGCCCCCTATTACATGGGACTTAAACATAACTGGCGAAATGTGGGTGTACTACAGGTACACCTCTGCCTAACCCTTCGGGGAAATACAGGCGTGATGTTATGTTGATAATATTCTTCTTTCGAAGTACACATGATACAACGATTTATAGGGAAAGTTCAATCAGGAGGAGGTTCAGTAGGTGCTCAGGTGGTTTGAAGAGAATGAGTTTGTGAGGAAGCTCATCGGAGATGGTGATTATCCAATGTGTTTTCCCATGTGCCCCTCATCTTATGGTGCTAGCTTTAAGGCCCAGAACTAAAGAAAAGCCACGTTGTGGCAGTCACACAAATAACAAGAGACATTTTATAGAAAACAATTTATTTTGATAAATAATAAAGCTACATTTTTGTTATAAATTCATTATTTTTGATTTCCAATATTCTTCCTCCAAAGACATAGTACCATTCTTTTGTCATGCCACTCGCATTCCTCATCGTTTTCACGTAGCATGGCCTCCTCCCTCATCTTTGCGAGGTTGAATAATATTTAGTGGCTCATAGCAGCAGTCAAAGTTGCTGTAAACAAGTATAGTAATTGTTATTAAAAGATACTGAAAACCTGATGCAAAAGCAATAGGAATTAATAAAACAGACACAAGTAGTTACATACATTTCTAAAAAATAGTATATTCGTGTTAAGAAGCAAAAAGGACATGAAAATACATAAGTAATAACATTGTTACTTCTGCTTTAACATTCACTTGGTCAGTTTATATTATTAGTAAGTAGATATAAATTCAGAGATAAATACCTTTTCCTGTTTACTCCAATTATTGGAGCTTATTATTTTCATTGCTATCATCGCAAAAACAATGAAATAAACTTATTAAGTAATATTATTCAATTTTATATTTTCCGATGAAATTTTTGATTCTTGTCTGTCAAAGTCACGACAGATACAGAAATCGTGGTTTTGACAACTTTATTCTTAAAATTCTGTTTTTTAGTCGACTATTTTGGTTATAATCTGTGCCGAACGCATAATTTCACCTCTATTTCGTTTCGCAACTAATCACTTGCTAACTAGCGTTTATAAATAAAGAAAAGTTAAGCATTGATTAAGACCTAACCATTTGCTTAGCTAAACAGTGGCTAAGCAGTGATTAGCGAGATTTTTATAAATAAGGCTGTTAATG
This sequence comes from Xanthia icteritia, assembly GCA_949128155.2. NCBI lineage: Eukaryota > Metazoa > Arthropoda > Insecta > Lepidoptera > Noctuidae > Xanthia > Xanthia icteritia. Next base: position 2,302,432 of record OY855862.1, on the reverse strand, counting down.
ACTAAAACCCACCCGTGTTCCTTCAGTTGCCTATACGTTGCCAGGGGCCACGGTATCCCTTTCGGACTTTCCCGCAACTCCGGCAGGCACCGGTCCTGTCGGAACCCTTCCGTTGGAAGGGTCCGCGCGTGGAACACAACGCGCCGTCGACCCGGGCCTGGTCCTTATCGGACGGCGAGCTACCCATTGCTCACCGTCCGCAAGCCCGCGCCTACGGTGGCCGGGAATCGGCACGCTTCTAGTCCTCAAAGCGTGATATCGAGTATGTTTTAAAACTACTTTCTTGACACATAAAACCCTTAACAGATATTAATATTATCTAAATTTCAATTTAAATACTTAGGGACACTTGTACAAATACAGACAACGATGAATCATTCTGTATTTATAATTTATTAATATTATTCAATCAGTGATAAACTGTGGTAGAAAGTGAATCTATTTGTCAATCAATATAATGTAACATCATGCTTCTATTATCGATGGAGTAGGCAGAAGTCATGTACGATTCACACGTCTTGCCGAGTCCAATCCACATTGAAGCGTCGCTTCTCGAAGTTGTATGTCTAACTAGGGCAAGTCATCCAGCTCCGTAGACACAACTTTGAGGAAGCAGCCCACAGAAGGATCCAGTTGGGTTGACAGCGTTTGGGAAACTTCGTCAAGTCTTTTTGTCGCCTATTCCGCGATTTTTGAAGACTAAGGTCTTCAACCAGTGCGTCCTGCCCGTTATTATTTGATTTTGCTTTTATATAGATTCTTTTCCTTTAAATTTTGTGAATGTGAAAACGTTGTAGGCTTAACAGACTGTTGATCTGTCGACCATTTTCTATCTCGCTAAGTACCTGGTACTTGTTGATAGGCCTACACTGTCCTCTCATACTTATTAACTCTGTAATTTGGAAACATTGTAAATACCATTTACTTTTAAAAGAGTAACCATGGAGTTTCTTGCCGGCTCTTCTCCATAGGAAACGACCAATTGGAACCGTGCACCTAGCTTCTGACGTTTCATAAGTGCCCTTGTAGGTTTATGGGAAAAAAAATATTTTGAATTTGAATTTATGACATACGGTGCCGAAACGTGGAACACTGACAGTCGGGCTTGTCCACAAATTCAAGGTAGCTCAGCGGGCTATAGAGCAGGCTCTGCTGGCAGTCTCTTTGAAGAATAAAATCAGAAATGAAATTATCCGGAAAAGAACCAGAGTTACCGACATAACTTGCAGAGTAAGCAAACTGAAGTGGCAGTGGGCAAGTGTAGCGTGGGAAGCCCCCTAGCTAGATGGACCGACGACCTTAAGAAAGTGGCTGGACAGACTGGATACTGAATGCGGAGGACAGGGTGTTGTGGCGCAGCTTCGGAGAGGCCTATGTCCAGCAGTGGACTTCGATAGGCCGAGTTGATTGAGGCAGATGTATTACAATACATATTTTGCCAGTTATACTTAACTCCCATGTAATAAAGGAACAGCCTATTGATATTAACAGGCAAAAATCGATGCTTTAGGCTGGAATTGGGAATTTCCTAATGAAAGGGTAGGCTGAGTCATAGTCCATTCAAAGTTCGCCAGTTATGATTAAGTCTCAGGGCCAGCCTATTGCCATCTAAAGAGTCCCAGAAACGATCGATTGTAATGAATTGCAATTGTAGTAATATTGCCAATCGCTTGAATTGCATACGTATCAATCACGTAAAAATTGACAATTATTGCAATTCATCGTTTCGGGACCCCCTGCAACATTGAGAAGGCTGTTACTGAGAATTATGTAATACCCAATATCATTTTTCCCAGCTTGGGGATTGAATCCAGGACCCTATGCTCTATATACTCACGCCAACAACGACTAAACCAACGCGACAGTCAACTAAAGGCTGACGCAGATGTGGGCGGACCGCGGCGCATTGCATAAATCTTCCTACCTGACCTTCGTTCATTTTGTATGCACCATTTATTTATTTATTTAAATAGAACGGCCGAAGCCAATTACACTATTTAATATAATTTGAGATAAAATATAATTGATTCAACTCAGTCATGCATTCTTCTCACAAAACTTCAAACATTCTGATAGTATCATCTTCCATTCATCCGCAAACATATCAAGATTTGTGTTTGAGTCCAGGAGAGCATTAATAGCGCCTAATGTCCGAGGGATGGGTGACTTGGAGTGCGCAACTGTGCCAATAAGCGGTGTTTCCTGCCGCGACAGTAATTGTCTGGGACAAATAGATTGCAGATTACATTATGCAACTCAGGGTCATCGATAATCCCCCGAAAAGCTTTAAATATCAGTATCATCTGATCGCGCGACCGTCTTACTTCTAGAGAATTGAAACCCAAACAGCCCAATAGGAATTTAGTGGGATACAAGAAGGGATAAAACCCGTACATATGCTTGTAAAGGTATCTGAGGAATGCTTTTTGCACTTTCTCTATAGCTAACGCATACTGCTTCTCAAAAGGATTCCATACGCACGCACTAGACTCAAGCTTGCTACGGACCAATGCCCCAAAAAGAAGCCTGATAACGTGGGGGACCATAGCACAAAACTTACATACATAGCACTGCGTTTTATTTATATTGAAACCAGCTTTTGACCGTGGGTTCACCCACGTGGTGTTCGGGAATTATCCCACAGGAACATACACCTGGGATAAAAAGTATCCTGAAAAGTATCTACCAGTCTGCCAAACTTAAATGTATATATAAATATTACTAGCGACCCGCCCCTACTTCGCACAGAGCGCCACCTGTCGGGTCCAAAACTATCGTATCTTTCAAGTTGGAAGGAACCAACCAAGGGTGGTTTCGGAAAATATCGTGTATTAGAGATGCCGCGAATAGTTGCTATAGCGAATAGTCGAATACTTGCCATTATTACTCGACATATAAAAAAAAGTTTATTTATTCTCAAATTATAATATAGATTATTTATTTTCTGAGGCCAGTTTAATTTATGGAAAAAGGCGCAACCGACTTGATCCCAATCGTGCAGAAAAACCTAGTTTTTCTGCACCACAATCTGCCCCTTTTGGACTTCTTAACTTCAACATTACCATTTTTGGCTAACTTTTTATATTAGGTTGGGGAAAAAGTTTCTTCGCATTTTTTAAGAAAATTCAAAACATTTTTTAACATAGTATGTTTACATTTAACTAAAGTATGTAGGTACCATTTTGTTCGATAATTTTTTGCCATCTTGTAGGTAGGGACATGATCCCATTGCTATAGAAATTTTGGGACTTCTGATCAAAATACCGCGACAAGTGGTTTTGGCAGTCCTTCCGTGATGTTAACCTGACACTGCCTAAAGAATTCTGAAGAGACCGAAACAGGTGGAAATCTGAAGGTGCAAGGTCAGGACTATACGGCGGATGCATTAACACCTCCCAGCCAAACTCTCTTAATTTTTGCTGAGTGGCTAAAGATGTGTGAGGTCTAGCGTTATCATGATGAAAAACCACACCCCTTCTGTTGATTAATTCCGGCCGCTTTCTCTCAACTTCTTGCTTTAATCTCATCAGTTGTTCGCAGTAGAGTTCAGAATCGATGGTCCTGCCTGGTGGTAACAGCTCATAATGAATAATGCCCTTCCAATCCCACCACACACACAGCATCACCTTGTTGCGAGTTAACCCGGGTTTTGCCACAGTCTGTGAAGCCTGACCGGCCTTTGACCACGACCTTTTTCGCACGTTCTTGTCGTACGTGATCCACTTTTCATCACCAGTTATCAGCTTCTTCAAAAATGGTTCGGTTTCATTACGTCGTAATAAAGAATCACAAATGAGTACACGGTTCATTAGGTTTCTTTCAGTGAGCTCGTGAGGTACCCAAATATCGAGCTTTTTTGTGTACCCAGTTTTTTTCAAATGCGCCAAAACTGTTTTGTGGTCAATTCCCAGTTCTTCAGCTACGTCGTAACTACTAATATGCCGATCTTGCTCCACTTTTTCAAAAATGGCATCCATTTTATCCGTAATAGGGCGACCAGAGCGACGTGCATCTTTGACATCAAAATTTCCGGATTGAAAACGCTTAAACCAAATTTGTGCTACTCTCACAGACACTGCACTAGGTCCATAAACATCGCAAATTTTTTTCGCGGCTTGCGTTGCATTTTTACCTTTTTTGTAGTAAAATTTTAAAATGTATCGAATTTCTTCATTAGATTCACTCATCTTGACAGTACGAAAAACAAATAAAAATCACACATTTTCCTAATTTGAATTTGGAATTATGTTCTTTAAAATTTAAACTTTCAATGATACCAAAACCAGCCAGATACACATAGTATAGCCAAAGAGATTTTATTACAAGTTCATACATACTATAATGCGAAAAGACTTTTTCCCCAACCTATTATTATTGATAATAATACTAAGTGTGTTTTGTTTTTAAAGATTAATACAATTTAAATTATTTTTAAGTCTAGTTTTTCTGTTCATTAAAAGATTATTTTTATTTAGACAACTATTCGCCGAATGTCGAATAATAGACACTATTATTCGGTATTCGACGAATAACAAAATAGAGTAATGCCGAATACCGAATAAAGGCGAGTATTCGTGGCATCTTTAGCGTGAATAAACATGGGATAGTGACACGTGATTTTTACACAATAAGATATGTATAGTATTTATTGGGGATACGATGCGATGCGATGCAGCTGTAACGTGCGCTTAGCTTTAGGCTGAGTCATATCACATTTGTATGATTCATTACTGATTCTCATCCATTGTTAGTGAAAGTGAATCTATTAGACAATCTACTGCAAAATTATTCGTAGTTATGTTTTTATATGGTATCTAGTGGCAGTATAATTAGCAATAAAAGATCATAGCTTGATGGATAAGTATTGAAATAGATTATAGCATAATCAACCTATAATGTTCCCACTACCTTGAAACAGGTCCCCTCTCTATGAGAGGGAGTGGGCCGTAATCTACCACACGAGCCCAGTGCGGGTTGGTAGATGTCACACGTCTCCGAATTTTTAGTTCTAGGGCATGCTGGTTTCCTCACGATGTTTTCCTTCACCATTTTGAGAGCAGTGCTGATGAAATTATTTACTCTAAGTAAAGCGCCAGTCAGGGTTCGAACCCACGACCTACAACTCGGTAATTCACGGTCATTACCACTGGTGTGTAGAAATTGTTACAATAGCATTGAATAGAATCATATAAATTAATAATATAAATCATGGTATTAATGGTTATTTATACATATATTTATAATGGTAACAATTAAGTACCATAATATATTAATTATGGTATATAATAAATCATACATATATATAACTTACTTGGATGTGTCTGTAAGGGTATTATAATTGTGATTTAAATAAATAAATGGATCTTTCTTAATCTATCAAAAGTAATATTATCCTGTTGTTCCTTAGTGTCTTCAGAAGACAATACAGCATTTGAGAGTCCACAGAAATACCTCAGCTTAAATTCATTCTTTGTATCAATGGCACACTACTGCTCACGGACTACGTTGAAAATATTATTAAAAGCCTGTAATGTTCCAATGCAGGGCAAAGGGTTTAAAAAAAAAATACCTAGTAGCTATCTGCTTTATATTTAGTTCAGTTATTTTGCGAACTTTCATGATCTTATTTGTAGTAATTTTTTTTATACAAACGGTTTATTGTTCGGTATGGAGGTGTTGTAATTTTTTTCTGTTGAAAAATTTTTATGGAATCGTGTTTTCGACAAACATGGTACTTCAGATTAATCCTCAACTTTACAGTATATTTATTTAAAAATTAATGCTGCAGTACTTTCCATATAATGTAGGTTCATGCTAAGTAATTTCAAGTATTATAGACTCTTATTAAGAACTAATATTAAGAAGTTTGAATCAATATTATTAAAACAATTTCTATAAACTAGATTACTTTGATATTTAGATTGGAAATACATTGAAATATTACAAAACTTCCAATCAAAGAGAATTTCAGAATACAGGTGGCTTTTTTATATTTAAAGATGGTTTTAATCTAGACAGATTATGCCACCCTCTTCGTTACAAATTGACACTATCTTGATCTACAATTAATCCCAATGTTTACGAGCTTGAACAGCATCCTGGCTGCAGCAGCATGGACACTGTTACATACCCCAGTCTCGCAAATATGATTAAATCGTCTTTCCGGCTCGTTCCGGACACACTTCGTGATGATGTGATAAACATCTTCAATGTATTATTAATTTCTTTTTATAATGATTAATTAATAAATATATCATATGATTTGATTTCAATTTACGGAGATGATAAGAGGATTAGAAGTGTTCTAGAGGTTACTTTTCTGCAAGTTTTCATCAAAATTAGATGAGTAGTTTTTTTTTTTTTTGTTGCCACCACTGGCAAACTCTTGGCCTGCACCTTACTTGATGGTAAGTGATGATCAGGCTGAAGGTGGAAGCGAGTTTCACCTGGAATCCTCAACTACAGAGAAACTGGCTATCTTTCACAACTATGCTGTTAACATTGTTGTGTTGTTTAGCCATGAAAGTGTACTAAATATAATATGGATATCTTCACTTTTGTGCAACAATCTTACTTAGCACAAGTTCTCACAAGGTTTTTAGAAGGCACTGATATTGGAGGCAAGTCATAATATGATGTCAAATTCACTTTAATCACCAATAGCTTTATTTAGGTACTTATAATAAGCACTGAATACTGTCCAGCAGGATAATATAAGTTATTATATGTTGTTTTAAATACCTTTTACCTATGAGCACAAGAGAACTTTAAATAAAAAAAAAAAGTTATTTTACGAAAACAAAAACACAGGCTAACTAAAACAAATTCAGATACACACTGGAAGATTACCCCACTTGTCTACTTACCCCACGGCGGATGTATCGTGATGATAAACAAGGTAAAAATACTAGAGCGTGACGCCAAGTTATGAACAGCCAGAATTTTTGTTTCTCTCGCGAATTTCAACACCAAAATAACATTACGTCACAAACGTCAGAAAAACATGAGTAAAACACAACAAAAGACATAAAACACGAAACGCCAATCAACAAGCGTAACTAATTATGCAATTTTTTAAAACTTACTTCCTATTGTGGTCTGTACGTCCTTTCACTAGTTTTTCAAAATCGTGTTTCATGACAAAATTATCGAGTTTTTAAAAGTTGTTTGTGTTTTATTACCTGCAGCGAAGTGTAGAGGAGTCGATTTTCGTCCAGCCGTGTCCCTGGCATTCACAGTTTGGGGTGTAATTAACTTTTTTACCCGAACAGCATCGCCTGTTTTACATGCCTCAAATAATTCGCGTAATGGATCTGTGGGCGGAGGTAGAGCGTCAAGCGCCGATCCGAGGATCGAACGACGGCTCGACATGATGATTTCGTGTTTCACATTTAATTTTCGTGTTTTAAACGTACATTATCGAGATATTAATAAATAAAAACACGTATATGCACAGCTGCTTCCTACTTTTATTTGACAATTGGTTTTGGGGTTGCTGCTCCAAATTTTTATTACCCCATAAATATGGTGTTAATTGTTAGGCAGTATTCACAGTTGTGAAATAAATTAACATTATTTTGTTTTTTTTTTGTATGAAAACGGGACAAACGTCCTTGGCCTTTTCAGTGTTTTGTTCCAATAATAGCAAATAATTATCAGTCAAAAAAAAATCAAATATTGTTATGAACATAGGTGAATGTAAAGCTCTGCGGACACTGAAAGTGACTAAAATGCACTGGGGTTCCTTAATTCGTATCTCCACCGTCTCCTCCTTCTACTCATTGTCATTCAATAAATCAGCAATACCTACCTATCCATTGCGTTGTATCGAGAAGACGAATTTTTCAAGCAAGTGAAACAATAATTATTTCCGAATCTGCAAAATAGAAGCTATTACGGTGATGTCTTTACGTATTGAGTGCTATTTAGTAAAGCTACATCCAGTTTATGAATTTAAACTGAATGTAGCTTTATAGGGTTTTGAGTTTCAAAAAGTAAACCATAAACCTTCCTTTCTTTGTTTATTTACTTTAGGTATGCTTTTGCTTACGTGGATGTAATACAATCTACGAATCTGTAAAGTTAGCTGCAGTTAGTCTTATTGTGTTTGTTTACAAATGATAATTGAAAGAAAAAAAAATCTAAGTTTCGGAGAAATCTACGTGATAATCAGATATTAAAAAATGCGTCGAATGCAAGGCTTCCTTTTATTTGAATGTATACTAATAGTAACTATTGTACTCAGTGAAGAAGTTAGGTGATTGAAGTTTTCTCCGTTTCCACATTTATATTTTGGTAATCGATGACACTTGTAATGAACGCTGGTTGCTGAATATTTTTTGTTATTGTAGACCGTATGGTTACCAGAAGTCAGGGAAAATTGAGAAGTATGGTATCATTGAACACCATAGACAACATTGTTATGGTCATAAGTTTGTAATGGTCTAAAGAATTGCAAACATTCTTGTTATAACTTATATTTATTTCAATACTTTTATGTTTTCTAAAAACATTATTTTTTCATTAAAATAAAATGGAGCCTCCAAATAACATAATGCTCATTCCAAATTATTAGTTGTGAATGTGACACTAAGAAGTATTGATTTTACGTTTTGTTTCATGGCTTTATGGGCATGGGTTGTTAAGTAGAATTAAAATTATCTAATAAACACTTTCTGTGGCTTTAGTTCAAACACAGCGTCAATTTTAAACTCATGATTCAATTTCCTAACAAAGAATTGCATTATTAGATTGGGATGCTGGTTTAAAAAATAATCTGTAATCGTAGGCTTCAAGAATTTCAGAAGTAACAAAACGCTCTGGTCTATCTTGTCTACAGCCTTTAGTTGACGAAATCAAAATGGCGTCTTTTACGGGCTAGCGCTTATCCGCCGCATACTGAATACCGTTTTCAATAATCGTGGGTGTAACTATTTGTTAGTGATTATAACAATTTGTGAACGACTTTTCAGTGCTGAAGTGTTTTTTTTCTTATAACGGACTCACTGGATATTGTTTCGATACATCTAAACGAGTTCCATCAAAGGTATGTCTCCTTTCACCTATCGAATATTTAATATTGATAATCGTCATATTATCGGGAAGTGGTCGTAAAAAGTTGCGTTAGTTTCTCGTATTGTAGTGTCTGTGGCGCGTGGATGTTGAATTATCGCTGACGGAAGCCCCGTTCTTTAGATTAGTAGGTGAATGAGGGAACAGGTTTTTTTTGAGTCGAGGACGCACCGTAAGGCTTTACATCTTCACTTTTCTTAGTTCCTCATTCTTGTCGCGCGTCGCTCCGTCTACGGGTTTACCTAAGTGTTATATGTACAAATATTTGTTAGTGTGTAGAACGGCTAACTTAATTAGTGGACAGGCGCGGCCGCCTGGCGGTTTCACTGATTTCACAGTGCAGCAGTGTTTGTGTGTTTGGATTGCAGTGTTGTGACTTTACCGTGTGCCAGATCAATAATCGAAAGTTTCGAGACCTAGTAGACGAGGTATTTACTCATTTACTTCTATGCCATTGCAACTATTTTAAAAATGAGAGTTATAATCGTGTTTTAGCCCATTAGTCCCAATTAACGTGTTTTAAGTGGCATTAATTAAAATTAATACTTGTTTTGAACGAGTCTGGCGATCATTAGGTTTAGTATTAGAAACTTGTCTCTCAAACAACCTCTTTTCTTTTCATTTTAGAATTAACCAAAGGAGTTGCCTCACTTTACAAATAAGTGTAAAACCTAAGTTTGAAAATTATATATGTATAATACATTGACCTATTACAAAATGATGTATTTAATCCAATTATGGACTAATGAATCATCTTTTCAACAGGATGCAGGCTGCATTGATAAAAAACCATTTAACCATATTTAGCATACAATATCCTATTTTGTGACTCACATAAATTACCATATTAACTATTTAAGTAACCTTTGAAAAATAGTTGTTAGTTGTCAGAAGCCCAAAGTCTAACAGCACGTCCTACCAAGGGGTATCTTGTTACCCAGTAACTAGCCTCTGGAGGTCAAATAGGTAGTTGCTCATTGAGCTGCACCCTGTTGACTGGAAGCCGACACCAACATAGCTGGGAAAAGGCTAGACAGATTGATTTTGTATTGAAGGATAGTCGTTTCCTACCTATTTTGAATATTTCTTTACTCACATTTTTTGTTTTTTTTTTGATCAGCTAGTTGATATCTGTAACACCTTTGTAACCTGAAAACTTAAACAGGAAGTTGACTGACTCTTTAGTTTTATAAATTTTTCAAACATGACCATGTGCAGTAAATATCACATGTGTATGTTTAACCCTTCCCGAGTCCAGACAATCCGTTTCAAAATCACACGGATGTCGAAGCATTTTGTAGGTATATAAATATATAAATACGTTTATAAATATATTGGATAGACCTTCGGAAAAATAAAAATTTCGTCAATATAGAGATATTAACACATTATAAATTGTACCTTCCTGGATTCGTTATGAGTTTACCTATTTGTTGATATATATATTTAAGGAATTTAAACTGACCTGGCCTCACACTGATGTGATATGTTTATATTAATTATACGTCAAAAAATGCTGGCCAATTAGGACCGAGTAGTTATGAGCCCATGGGTGCACATACAACATTTGGCCATTTTTCTCTTATGAGCCAGTGGGTGCACATACGACAATCAAGGAGTTAATACCTTTTCAGCTTGATAGGTACTATTGCGGAATCCCATAACTAACTACTTTGAAAACAAAATTCTGTGCACACAATTACCACGTCTGTTACCGCCCTGGTTCTATAGAGGCCGAGTGCTGCAAGCAAGAATAGTTCTTACGGTGGTTAGTTATGATGTTCCCTGATGGTACATAAATGTCGAAAGTTATAAGTTTTGACTTCATCATCATCATTTCAGCCAAAAAGACATCCACTGCTGGACAGTTTTGACATAATTTATGTTAATTTAATATTCGCTCAAACTCAATGCATTTATTTCAGTTAAACCAAATACAGGCACTTTTGAATTGTCAAGTAGTTTATCAGTCAGAAAGATGAAGCTAGTTCCCCGTTCCAAAGCGTAGTAGATTCCTATGGAGAAGTCACTTACTCAACAGCAAACCAACATTATATTTGCAGTGACCTGACGGGGTACATGTACTAAACCGACAATTAATCTAATAAAAAAATAAAAATAAAAATGTTTATTTCATCAACTTATATGTTTTATATAATATGTGTGTGGAAGCACCTTTTAAGCAACAATATGCTTGTGTTAGGTGGTTCCGCTCTTCCAGTTTGCAATAACTAAGTATAAATGCTGTGAGATAAACAAAGGTAATCTAAAATAAGCATGCAGTGGACGATGGGCATGGATCTAATCATGAGAGGGAATAAATAAATAATACATACACATCTAGAGCAGGGCAAATACCTCTTCTCGGTTCATACAGAGAAGTCACGAGCATGGATAACCAGGCTTGCTCAAGACTGGTTGGTGATTTCATACTTATTTTAACTATAAGTCCAGGTTTCCTCATAATGTTATTCCTTCATCAATGTCTGTATGTCAAAGATAAACTCAGAAAGTACATATGAATTGAAAAAGTTATATTGTAAATAAATAATTCCTTGTGAATCTTGCATTACTGGGCCAAAATATTCACAATTTGTAACCGTTTGATTCTCTCATTTGAAAAAAGTAACATTCATTTTTAAGCTGTATCTTTGTAATAAGTGGAAGAATAAATACTTTACTTAGTCATAGTTACTGCCTTTGTAACACATTCTATATTGTTTTTAAAACCACAGAAAGTAATACAATCAATTATTTTGTTGCATGTAATAATAATATTTAAAATGAAAACATAATTATTCTATTATGTAGCTGTGTATCATGGTCAGATAGGCAGTCGCTCCATGTAAAATACTTGTATTTAGTGACATCCGGCTGGACTGGAAACCGACCCGTTGGATAAGGCTAGGCAGATGAATTAAGTTCAATGAAAATATTATTAATCTGTGACCATCCCACTGCAGCACAGAAGAATAGACAAAATGGCAGATTGTGATTGTTTATCTGTCATTTTCCATCGATAAAACCTGTTTCTATGGCGGTCATGCTACGCGTGCTGGTCAAGGGCTATTACAGAGGAATGACCAAGCACTCCTCAACATTTTTCTTAAAAATCTGCATATTCAGACAAGTAAAATAAGGCTTAGTTCTATAACGTGGTCAACGTACATCAGACCAGGGCTGCAAATAGGCTACTCTAAGGCTGCCTGTTCACTGGAGCAGAGAGGAGCAGAGCTGTGCAAGCAATATAAACCAATAGAATCGTAAACACCGCTCTAGAGTTTAGCTTCTATTGTTTAATATTGGTGCAGCTCTGCCCCTCCCCTCTCTTCTCAGCTCCAGTGGACAGGCAGCCTAATCCCTCCATTTAACTAGAATTTAAGCTACTCTCAATAACAATAATCTTACTTATACGCAATAAAACCTACTTTCAGACATTTATCTTAAAATATCTTCTTATCTATATTGAGTCTGTGTTATCTGTAGTACCATCGCTCTTATCTATGCCTTCAGCATATAGATAAGGATAGAATTTTAGCTTGATAATACAACATCACTCCTACTTCCTGGAAGGGGTAGGCAGGAATGTAGGGTGTGGATGACATGTGGGTAGATAGTACACACACATTGCGCCAGTTTTGTTATTTGTCCAATGTTATACGGAGAGAACCTGTTGCCATTACCAAACACGAACGGACCATAGGGGTTTCATTTGTGTTTCACAAACTAAAAAAGAACATAACTATTAAAAAATGTCTATGGGACAAAGAGTAAAGCATGAAAAAATTAAATACTGGTTTCATGTCACCAAATTATGAGACAACAGCATCATCAGCATCTACCTACCCTTGTCCTATGTTACTTGGGGGGTCAGTGGAACACATTTTCTTCAATTCTCCCCATGTAATGCATATAATTTTGCAGAAAAATTCCTCTTAAGACGCGAAGGCATCCCTCATCAAAAATCATTAAAATAAGCTGTTAAACAATAATAGTAAATGCTTAAATACTGCTTATGTCTGCAAAGACACAACAAATGGTATTTGAAGCCATAGAAATCGACGGTCAACATATTAAGCATACTATGTATTTACTAAGTCATCCTTGGAGGGTAATTCTTAAATTGTATTACTGTGGTTTGACATTGAGACGTCGAGAGGTCAAACCAAGATGCTAACGCCATTGTCAATGTGGATAAGAAGGAAAAAAGCTTCCACGATTCTTAAATGCCCGCAGCCCGCATTCCTCATTGGGCCCGCGCCGTAGATGACGGCCCACTCCTTCTCACAGGGCTGAGGCCCTTGTCCCAGCAGTGGTATGGGGAACATTATAGGCTGATCTTGCACCCTGTGCAATCAGCTCCGCTACCACTTTGTTATCTATTATCAGTTACTTTTTATCTGTTACAGTTAACAGTTACTTTGGTGGGAATGATTCTTTGTCATTAACACTATCCCATGTACAAACTCCACAAAAACCACAACAAACAAATATCTAATCGAGTTTAATATTATTTGCTACACATCTATCTATTTTTATTTAAATATAAAACACTTACACACTATAAAACTGATTTACATCCCTAAGACGTCCTCGTAACATAAGGTCCAGTTGTAAACCAGCGTCAGGCACTAGTTGTCTGGCATTTATGCTGAACTGGGCCTATTTGGCACAGCCGTGAGGCACACAGTACTATTCTAAGTTATTTTTATTTTGTGTAAATATTGTGTGCCTTGACCTGAGTCAAATAAATTTATTTTCTTTCTTTCTTTCTATCTGGCTAATATTTTTATCAAGCCATGAGCTATTCTCGTTTCGATCGCGGTAATAGCAGAGAAAAAACCCGACTGCAACTAAAAAGTTCAAAACAAGCTCAGTTTTCTTGATGCAGTTGGTGACAGTTAGTTCAATCTCTGATTTGATGCCACCAATTGCATCAGACTGCTTGAAAAGTGATTTAGTTTTGAACTCTTTATAGTTAAAGTCGGGTTTGTTGTTTTTTTCCTCCTATTAGTGTTATATTTTTGGAATGATCTCCTCAAGCCCTTTATTTTGATACCCTACAAATAACCTTAAAACAAAACCTAGATTTTTAACCACCGCGCGGCTAAAAACTTCGATAGACACCTCATTTATCCATCCAGGCATAAGGATGCTTCAAGGGAATAAAGAAGATACGCGTGAAAACCATAACCCTGTCTTTGCTGTCGCGCAGTAGGGTAAAAAAGAAAGAATGCAGGCTAACACTCACGACAGACTGTGCTCGATCCTTATTGCTTTTGCTTCGCGAACGTTAATTTAATCCGATGCCGCTTTTGAGGTATACAGCGGCCTTACTGTTCTGCTTCCGCCATGGGATAGTTTAAGCAGAAACTATATAAAACCACGTGCTAGTACAACGGTCCATAAAAACCGACCGCCGTCCTTTCATAATCCGATCCAGCCTGTCCCTTGCTTTCCTTCCCAAGCGACGCCCTAGGCCGAGGTCCGTACCCCACAGGGGGTGCCCTTAGCGTGTAGTTACTTAGTTTCTAAGTTTTATGCCCTGGCTGGAGGCTGTAGCTACAGGAAGGTCCGGTTAAGCAGCCGACAACCTCCTAGTTTGACCTACGAGATGAATTAAAAAAAAAAAACTTTTTTTTTAATGCTTCTTTTGTTTCCTTCACATTCTGTCACACACGCGTTCCGATGTGAACCAGTATGACGCGTTTTCCCTATCGGATTGGGAGAAACTACAAAAACTTCCGCGTTCTGTTGTTTCCGCCACATGCTACAATTCTACATGTGCCTTAAACTTATTTAACCCGGTGGCTAAAAGTGCAACTAACGAAATTACTTGGATTATTCCACCTGGCCCCACCAATGTGTCCCACTGGGCCAAAGTGGAATGTTCACAATTTTGCCGTGCACTGTGTCCAACTAATTGATTTTGGTAGCTCATACACGCATAACTGTGAGTTCGGTTTTCTCTCAAATTTTTCATTTATATTGTTGTTTTTTGTTAACCTATGCTTGACGTTGACATAGAAATAAATATGGCCATAATACCGTCACCATCTTGTTGCCTTGCTGTTTCTTAACTGCTCCAGAGTCATCCTTATAGCGTACGTTTGAAGAAAAAAAACTAAAAGTAAAACTGGTTTTATTTTTTATTAAATCCAACAGTGGCAGCCCTAGTGGGAATCCCCACCAAAATCAATTAGTGCAGGCAACATAGTCTCTTATCATAAAACCACGCAGGATGCGGGTACTAAGCTACGCAAGTACGCATCCGACCTTTTTTGAAGGACATCATAAATAAATCAAGGAGCGATCGCGCCTTGATTTATTGTACGTCTTACAATCTTCGAGTTGGTATCATTCACCAAGGTTTTTTTGGTTTAATTGCTCGAATCAGCGATGGGGACGCCCTGTGTGGCTTCGTACTGATTGCCTGACCAATGAAAATGTCGGCTGACTTAAAGTCTGTATTGCGCGCTAATTCTAAAGGCATAATATCTTGTTACAGGAAATTACCATGATTGTAACATCTTGCCTATGGGATTTAAATATAACTTGCGAACACCTCTGCCTAACCCTTTGGGGAATACAGGCGAGATGTTATTATCCATACTTTACTTAATATTATGAATGCGAAAATAACTGTCTGTCCGTTGCTTACCTTTCCTCACTTTAACGGTTGAACGGATTTGGATGAAATTTGGCACACTGCTACAGGTATAGGATACTTTATTATCCCTGTATTAGATACGTCCTTCATGCGGGCTAAGCCGCAAAAGCTAGTTTGCCATACATTTTTGTGTATATTATAACTTTATCATCGTAATAATGTACGGGAAGGAAATAGCCACTCTATTTATACCAGACCCACGGCCAGCGAACCCACACTTGAAGTTCCTAGTTCTAAAATCAGTTTACCCAAACAATTTGGTATACCAAAATAGCTCAGAGGTTACAAACATATAATTGCGGTCAAACTTGACCTATTGCGCTACTGACACACTGCAGGCTTGAAGGTCAGTTTTAAATATAAATAAAACATTAACTACATACGTAGTTTTGTTTTTGTTTTTACTCCAGTAGATGGGTTATTCTACGTTAAGAGGTCATCTGATGTTAGGCAAGGCGGCACTATAAAAATATTTATATTTTATTTCTTTTCCTACATTATACTATGTAATCAGGTATTTTGTATGCTGTAGATAATTGGCCAGTCAATTAATCTACTTTTACGAGTATTTTAAAGGAACAGGGAAGATAATCTGTACAGGGTAGAGACATGAAGGCCAGGGCAGGATACCTTACTTTACAGGGGAAAGATAAATTGAAAAAAAAATCCTTAATTTCGTAAGAATCAACTTTAATTATTCACTAATTTAAGATAGTTTATAACTAATATAGAAATTCAGACTTGAATTTACATACAGTCTTTTTTTAAGTAATTTGAATTAGGAATTAAACTTAGAAAACAAAAATACTTAATATATGCTTACAAAAATCACAAAAGTAACATATTTTTCTAAAGTAAAATAAACTTACTTGAATATTTTCTTTAAACAAATTTTAAAGGGAAAATATGAGATTCAACGCTGTGATAAAAAGATTCAACTTAAACAAAAATTTCTACTTATAAAAATAAACATTAAAAAAAATATAACAATTGAGAGATCACGCCTGTTCAAAGACGTTAATACTTTTGTCAAAAGCGTAAAAAATCCTCTGCCCTTTCATTTTTAAATTTGGGGCTGGTAAATTTTCAATAATCTGGTCCCATGTGATGAAAGAAATATCTTTGTCATCGATTCTGAAGTTTTTTCCAGTATTATCAGAGACTTTGCAGAAAATAACTTGGACTTCATCATCTTCTTCAACCCCTGTGCACAAAGCTACGTAACGATATTCTGTTTCTTTATGCAAAAGTCTCACCAAGACAAAATCGCCATTATTAGATGTATTTTTCAACCCAGATGTTGAGGGTTGTTCGTTCACAAACTGGTATGCCTCCTCGGAAACTGGCTGAGAACAAGACGAAGATGCTCTAAGCTGCTTTGACTTTCTATATTTTATTAGTGGTTCTTCGTCAGATTCACTTTCAGGCCCATATACATTATCAACATTCAGGCTCGATTTTGTATTCATGGTAGGAAAATCCAAAGTGCCGAGCACAAAATGATTGCATACTTCAAGATCACAGAAGCAGCTTAAGCTCTTCATTGTCAAGTGATTGGGAAAAAGTATTCTTCCTGTAATTTGATGGACCTTCATAGTGCCAGAGAAACCTTTTAAATTTTTGGTATTTTCAAGTTCCTTTTCTTTCTTTGATATGTCTTCGTCGTCAATGGTTAACACTTTTATATTGGGACAATTTTTCTGGATGGCGTTAGTAAAATCTTCCAGCGACGAAATGTCGTTGCCAGCTCCAACAAGTCTATTCGCAGTTCTTTTGCACGTCGCACCTACTCCATCAGGCGCGCCCTTGCCATGGCCGGCTTCGTGGTAATTCCACGAGAAATTTATGAGATTTGGGTAAAAATCCTGTAATTTAGTTGCCAATGCGTGAAACATTATTTTATTATGGTATTGTGTGACCGGTCCATCACTTAGGAAATGCAAGTTTTCGATTTGTGCGGGAAGGCTGTCGAGTATAGGCTGCAAATGTGCCCAAATTGCTGGTGGTGAATGTGATAAATTTTTTGATAAGGTGCAATAACAGGAGCATTGTAACTCTCCATTATTTTCTTTGGTGTACACCACAACCGTATGGATGCTTATCTGCTCTCTCGACCCTCCAAAATGGAACGATTGCACTTCTTCAGCATATTTGGTTTGATAATTTTCACTGAAGTCAACATGAATAATACAATCTCGCTCTGTCAATGTTTCCTTTTTTAATTTCATAGCCATATATTGATGTACAATATTGAACTCGTGTAGAAGTAACATTTCGGTGTTACTTTTCAACTGTACAATTAAATCTCGGGGGTATATTTGTATTGTGCTTTTTACGCACTTTGTAATTTTCCGCGTCTTTTTAGTTTTTACATCCACATAATCTTGAGGTACAGATTGCCACTTTTTATAGAGTAGTGGAAGGGAATTATCAAATTCTTTATAGCAAAGTGTTTTATTTTTACAGGTCTCACAATTTCTCGAAAGACAATTTTCATTATATCTGTTGCAACAAATCGTATTTAGAAGACCCGCGTAGTTTGACACTGATATTATCTTTGCTTGGTGTAGACAATTCAAAATTAAATCAATGTTGCTGTGCTTTACACACAGGCAAGTGTTACGTTTGTCATAGCGTGACTGGACAACCCAAAACGGACGAAACTTGCAGAAAAGCGCATAGGAAATTTTTATGTTGTTTTTTTCCATGAAAAGCTTGTGTAAGTTTATTAAGGTGTCCAACATAACTCGCTTTTGTTTTCTTACCCCTTGTTTTGTTACAATGTCTTGTTTTGTGTGGCGTGGTCGAAGTATCGGCCAATGAGAGCACGCGAATGACGATTGCGACGTTTACTGCTAACTTCACTTTAAAACAAATGCTCTGCCTATTCAAATTTGTAGCGTCAACGTATTTTGCCGGCATTTATTACGGATGAAAAATAGGCAGGGGAGGAGACGTAATATATGAGAGACAAAAACTGATATTTTTTTTTTAAATAGAAAAATAAAGTAATTTGAGAGTATTTTTATATATTCATCATTGTTATTTATACTGCTTTATGTAATAAATAACGCTTAGATGTTTAATGAATTATTAATGTGGTAAATTTTGAAGAGTTTGTTACAGAATGGTAAAGGGACAGGCCAGGGTAGATACTTTTTTCTAGGTAAACATGAAATTATGACTAAACTAAGCTAATGTAGATAATGGAATTTATTGGTAAAAAAGTATACTTTATTTATTATTAAATATGATTGATGTTTTCCGCAAATTTTCAAATTATGTATGATTTTTTCATGAAGCCGTCGATAGTACCTCTTAACGTAGAAATACCCAGATATGTTTTGGATTTTTTCTTGCGTCGTAAAAAGATGGCCATCCATAGATAATATACCCGTCTCCTCTATTCCATTGCCTACTCAAGGGTGCGTATCCGGTTCGGCTCGCAAATCCTTCCTTATCCTAAGGGCACGTCTTCCCTACCATTACCGCGCATTACTCCTTGATATGCAATGGCCTTTGAAGCCTTAATGCCCCATGAAGCATGAGGCTCCAGGGGCTAGTGCAAATCTCGGGGTTCATTCGATTTATCAAGTATGGTTAAGCCACGCTGGGTCGGTGCATTTCATTCATTCATTTATTCATTCGAAGATGCATCTCGTCTACGTTGGAGAACAGCACTATAATCACGAATGCACCGCGCATTTGTGATGATTGATGATTCATGATTCTTAGATTAATGATTGTTTTTTTTAAATTATTGACAGTTTATCTGAAGACCTACTTCAGATAAACTGTCAACAATTCTGACCACTAACCAGCTGACTCCGCGTGGTGGATTATGGCCCACTCCCACTCAAAGATAGGAAGCCTAAGTTCCAGCATTGGGAACATTATTGGCTGATTATTCCGATGGTATGTGCAAATGGATCTTCTAAAATTCATAGACACTGGAGATAGGCGCGTTTGGAAAGGGGATCTGAAAGGAAACGCGCAGATCCTTAGCCACACAGTTATCTAGTATAATACAAATATGCAAAAGCAAAAGGTCATATTGTAACGTCCGCTTGTTACGGACGGAATGCCGCCTGGAAGTCTGACTATCCGCCGACGGATGCAAGTGTTCAGATGATTTGCTGTTCAGATATGTATTTATGTGAAAGGGAAATATGTTCCTGTGTGAAGAGGTCTTTGTGAATAATTTCTCTCGAGAAACCGCTTTAGTCTACCTATTTCATCGGGCATGAAGAAAGATGGTGCTGCTTTTAACTTCAGGCTGGGCTTTTAGCTTCAGGCTGGGCTTTCAGGCCTCTGTTCCGGTAGGCAGAGATGTAATTTATTTATTAAACTTTGTACACAATAAAGGTACAAAGGCGGATTTAATGCCTTAGGCATTCTCTACCAGCACGCGTAGCACGACAACCATATCAACGGGTTTTCTACGAGTTTTGTCGACGGAAGAATAGACAAAATGACAGATTGTGATTGTTTATCTGTCATTTTATCTATTCTTCCGTCGACAAAATCCGTTTCTGTTGTGGTCATGCTAAGCGTGCAGGCAACTAAGAGTGGTAGAGAAATAATATGACAGGTGGTAAATTCACCGTCATTCGCCAGTAAAAAGTCCCATGTAATGGGCAAGCATATGGCTACTATCCGAAATAAATCCAGACTACGGGTACTAATAATTTACTAAATAAAATACCACTGCACGACCCGTGATTCGAACGCAAAATCCAACACAGCATGTGCATAACAACCAGTTTTATTGACACAAAAGGCTGTTTTACAGACAAAACATGCGTTTAAACATTAACTATCATATTTGTCAATAAATATTGTGAATAACTACCGTCATCTGACATTATTACGTCACTGTTTACACGTGCAGCATTTATTTGCGTATTGAGATCATAAAATTCCTTTATACTTCGATGTCGGACCTCTGCGTTATACTTATATACGTAGTTTGTCTTTTGCAATCACCTTGGCGCTACTGGGTAAGGCTTTGTTTTCAAAGACGGGTTTGAAATAATGAAAAAAAAACTTCGATTTGGGCTCCGCCGCAGTCGGGTAAAAAAGAAGATGTTTCAAAAATGTGTGATTTTATTAAAAGATAGATAGCTCTTTTTAGAATGGAAAGGCGAAAGGTGAATTTGCCTTTGCTAAGGCATACAATACATTATAATAAACTGCTGATAAGCTAGGTTTAAACATGCAAGTAACTTGCACAAAAATGGGTAGCTTGCATCAAAATCAAAAGTCGTTTATTCAAACAAGGCTAAGAATCAGCACTTGTACGTCAAAATTACATAAGCAAAGCTACCAAAACGCCCGCACTTCACTACTTCCTAGCACTGCTTCATGCATGCCATTGTGCCAGAATAACTTCTGATTGGTATTGGTATAGCATGAATATTGGTATGTTTAAAATACTGGGGCCAGCTATCGGTCTGTCAAGGGTATTGATTGGCATTGATCTTTCTTTTGTTTTTTTTTTTTTGGTTCGAAGTTATCAAATAACTTCTCCCGCTCTGGGTGGAGCGGGAGGGCGTGTCAGACTCTTACTGACTGAAACCCACCCGTGTTCCTTCCGTTGCCTGTACGTTGCCAGGGGCCACGGTATCCCTTTCGGACTTTCCCGCAACCCCGGCAGGCATCGGTCCAATCGGACCCCTTCACTTGCTGACATCTCTTTGAGGCGCGCGTGGAACACAACGCGCCGTTGACCCGGGCCTGGTCCTTATCGGCCGGCGAGCTACCCATTGCTCACCGTCCGCAAGCCCGCGCCTACGGTGGCCGGGAATCGGCCTGCGATTCCCGACGCCCAGGGATTAGCATTGATCTTGAGTGTGTTTGGGCATTCATTTCAACATGGATGATGGAACCAATATAAGAATATTGGTTCCATGGTAATATGTATCAATATTTTAATTTAAAAGAGTGTCCATGGAGTTTCCTTCCCGTTCTTTTCCATAGGAACCTACTGCTCTTTGGAACGGGCAACTAGCTTCATCTTTATGAATGATCGACTCCTTGACAATTCAAAAGTGCCTATAAGTGGTTTAATTGAAATAAATGCTTTGGGTTTGAGATTAGCTATACTAAAACAATTGTTCTATTTATAGAGAAAAACCAAGACATAAAATAATAATAAAACCTTTGGTTGAAGTTTAAACCTTCAGTTTTGATGGCACCCCCAAATATGGCTCTTAACATCCTGAAATTAAAGCCTCCAAATCTTTCATCTCTTTTCATGTGCGCTCCAGATATGGAACCTTCCACAATCGCTATTAGGCCGTACATGTACATATATATACAACAATTGCACTCGCACAAACGCTAACTCCGTTAGTGTGAGTAGAGGTCTACTATTTCTCGCCTCCTACCCCCCATTCCCGATAGACTTGGTCCACTATATGCATAGTATATTGCATAGATGACCTGCGCACTGCAAGGCGGATATACCCAGGTCGCCCGTTCGATCCATTAGTCGCCTTTCGGATGTGAACGCGCGCGGTGCATTTCAGAATGCAGAGGAATCGGACCTTAGATTTGAACAAAATGGCGTTAGGAACAAAGGCAAGTAGGAAATAATAGTTTCGTTTATTAATTGGCGTTTGGTTTACTAATGGTATGACTTGTTGTTGGTTTACTAATTGTTTGTCTGAAAGCAGTTTTTTTTCTTCCGTAGAAATGTCTTTGAAGCAGTACCCATTTGTGCGGGTGTTATTGTGGTGTAGGTTGATGCAGGGTAGATAGGATGAAGCAGATGCGACGTTGAGCTGTTGGGATTCATATTTTTAAGTAACTGTTGCCCGATTCCCGTTGCAGCCCCCTCCCCTCCTCCTTTGACTCTCGCCCCTTTTAAGACTAGGTTTCTAAAAATCGTTAGAAATTGTCAATTTTTATTGATTTCGGCGTTGCGACTTGAAAACGAGCGTTTGAGGGAAGTAGTATCACCGTATGTCCGCGCAGCAGAATTGTAGTGGATTGCACTGCGCCCAGTTAGTTGGAAGGGTGAGAATAGGACTCATCACCATCATGTCATCTGGATACTGCACAAACGCCTCTCCTAAGTATTGCCAAAACTCTTAGCTTTGTTTCTAGGGTCGGTTCACATCTGCAAACCTCTTGATGTTTCAAGCGTCTGTAGAGGCGGTTACCGCTTTCCATTATTACAACTTGGAACTTTTCTATGATGTCATTTTAATACGTAATTTATATTATCATTCGAGAAGTTCTTCTATTAAATTATTTGCGTGATAATGCATACCTTTGTTATGATAAAATCCTTATCAAATTCATCATAATCATACGTGTTAAAATGTTATGCTTGACATACTAACCACTTTTTAAAATATTATCTAAATACCCCGATTAGGCTTTGCACCGTATACACTTAAGGTATCGGGTACTGTATTCTCTATCTCGCATATGGAGTAAGAAAAAGATGCAACGAAAATTTGCTGCCAAATTAGGTCGAATAAATCAACAGTGCGCTTTTATTAAGGCATTGCATTTAATTTAGATGACGTGAAAACGCGCATAACTAGTGTTTTGGTGACACTTTTGCGTAACGTACTTTTTTGGTGATTAGATATGAGAACTTCGGGAAATCAAATTATTTTTTTCCTTTTGCGGGATCGTTTAAAAATAATTAGGTTATATTTAGCACCTTCCAAAATGTAATGAATGGTGTTTAATTTAGGTCATTATAATACATTATGTTACAATAACTTGTTATTTATATGGACTAAATACTCTTTGGAGTATAATATTTTATTTCTGCTGCTACGTTAGTCTCGCGTAAGGATAAATTTTGGAAAAATCCTTAGTTATCCTTCTATAATAAATAAAAAAAATGTTCTAAATTTTGATTATTTCAATCTTCAGAGGTTTTACGTTATCTATCACGGAACTTTTAAAACAGCTCGTTTTTGTATCAAAACTAACATTTGCTAAAACCCTTTGTCTATATCCAAGGGCGTGGCGCCCAACATACTTGCTACAATAAATACCCAGCAACTATCGATTAAATTGCACTTCCCCACTGCTGCAGCCCTGAACCTCTACCAGTATATCTGGAGCCTTCTTTCGGATCAATATTCAGGAGTTGCGCAGTAGAGTATCTGAGCGCGGAAGATGATTTATTATATTCATCTAGTGGTTGCGTTTGGTAAAGACGTGATAATGGAAGATATGGTTGTTGGAAGAAGTGGTCGTGTTGCCACGTAAGTTTTTTGGATTTTGATATTGTTTATTGGAAAAAAGATAAGTTTAAGGCATAGAAGTTGGCAATGCTGCACTGAGACTCCCACGGACAACAGTAGCGTTAGCGATCACTTGACCAACGTCAACTTACCAAATAGCCTATATTAACAACCACAACAAAAAAAAAAAAATTACTTCGATACAGCACCAATGCTTACCTCCAAAAATACCGGAAATGTTCTAACAAGTTTATACTTTGGCGTTACAATTGGAAGCGTGACATCTCGTGCTGTGCGTGCTAAAAGTAAAAGTATTATGACTATAACTTCTGTCTGTCTTTAACTTAAACTTGGTTCAATGATAGAGATTAATGTGCACATAGGAAGGTTTTTGTAAATTTTTGTGATTTTCATCAGAAATAAATTATTCAAATGTGAACTAAAAGGTGTTATATTTGTTTAATGTTTTATCTCGATTAATTTATGATGAAAATGGTAAGGATAAATAGTAAGTAGAATGGAATAAATACAAAACAAAAGTTGATAAATATAATGGATTTAAGTACTTTGAAGTATTTTTTTCAGGCTTTAGTAGTTTTTCAACTTGTATTGTCCAACCTGCTGGGCAAAGGTCTTCCCCACAGCTTTCTACTCTTCCCTGTGTGTTGCATTATCCGGCCATTTTGCTATAAACGCCTCTAAGAAAGTTTTTTTTTTCTATAAAAGTATTTGAATGACGTAAACAAAATGTCTTAGAGGTATCAATAACGGGCGGAAAGCGTGGAATGCGTCGGAATCTAAACCGTGTCACTTAGTACGTGTGTCGCAGCGACAACACCTTACTTTGCTGCTTAGTTATTACGATAACACACGTCTTTGAACACGAGAGAGAATAAAAAAGTAGTTTTTTTTTCTTTAAAGAGCCCCCGAGGAACGCAAAATTAATTAAAATAGAGACAAGCAAGAATATTAATTACGGTTATTATCAAATATTCAAAATGGAGCTCAAGAAAAACATAAAACATTTTACTCCTCACAATCCTATGTACAAAGAGGAGTATGTAAGGATCGTAGACCGTAGCACGTGGCGATCGACGGTTTCTGCCTACCCAATGGGTAAAAGGCGAGGCGTGATTTAGGTATAATAATAATACCAGCCTATTACTGTCCCACTGCAGGGCAGAGAACTTTTCTCATATGAAGAAAAGGCACGAACATTGATCACCACGCTTGCTCAAGACGGGTTGGGTTGGTATAACCTAAATAAAATACTTTTGATACTAACGATCGATCGAATGAATAGCCAAGCCCAAACTTATTTCCAAGTACGTATCATTAACCTGCTTAGCAACAGCCCAGATGCCAAGGGTCCTTGATACAAGCTCAGATTTCGTCGTTGCTAGGAGACCATTTATTGTGATGAGAACATTTATTGATTCATGTAGGGACTGTCCCACCGCTGAGGAAGCGACTAGATCAACGATTTTCTCGCCCAAGAAACGTACAAAAGATTGTAGGTCCCGTGTAAGTAAAAGAGATGCAAATATTAATACATAGTTGATCGCTGACCGTTCACACCGTCGGCGAGTTCTCGTTCGTCGCAGCGACAAGAACTATCAAATCATTATCGCTCCGAAACGCTTGCTTGGCGGGCAGAACACTCTGTGAGACATTCACGCTTGGTACTGCTACTACTACCAGCAAGTAATCGCTCGTCGAAGTCGTACATTCGCTGCTCGTTTCTCGCCAACTCGTTTTTAGTTGCTAACTTGCTACATCTATTCGCTTCTCATTGATCGCCGGCGGTGGGTCAGGTCTGTACCTAAACAACAGCCCAGATGTCAGGGCCTTTGATACATACAAGCTCAGATTTCGTTTAAGGTTCAATTCACCCCATGACGTGAGGCGACGCGCACTTTTTTAAGATCCGATACAATATCGAAGTTATTTACTAGGGAATAAGGTATACGCGCTGCGCAGCACAACACATCTCGGCGTACTTCGACATGCGTTCACGCTCGCACTGAAATTATACCTTTTCGTGAAGAATATAAGTTCGATATTTGTTAAAAAATGCGCGCTGGGTCGCGTCGCGTTACGTCGCGGTCTTTACTGACCCTAAGGGCGTCGCTAAGATATTGGTTGCTAGGCGACTAGCTATTGTGATGAGGACCTCTAGATTCATGTAAAGCAAAGATTGAAGTCGTTAGATTTGCCCT
Organism: Xanthia icteritia; assembly: GCA_949128155.2. NCBI lineage: Eukaryota > Metazoa > Arthropoda > Insecta > Lepidoptera > Noctuidae > Xanthia > Xanthia icteritia. The sequence goes on along the minus strand of OY855862.1, from coordinate 2,276,258 downwards.
CACCGTATTAAGTCGCGCGAAAAAAGTGTTCTGTGTCTCTGCGACATTGTGCCAGAGGTGTCAAAACGAAACAAACGCGGCCATCTTTTGACGCAGCAGGGCGAATCAACGATTGAAATCTTTGCAGATTTCGTCTAAGGGAATTGCTAATATGTTGGTTGCTAGGCGACTATTGTGGGAACCTCTATTGATTAATGTAAAGTATGTTATATAACTGGAAGAAAGGGACATTTCGTTGAATTTCACTAGATGGAGACGTGTTGCTGGGGAGTTTGTTGCGCCACTTCCTCCCAGCCACAGGGGAGTAGTGAATGGTGGGCGTTATTGGGAGATGTCTTTCTTAATGTTTGACTTTCAAAAAGTGCCATTATCATGACGCACTTCTTCGCTCGTATAGCACGGACTAGATATGAATAGCTCATGTTTGTCAAAAACATTTGGCCAGTCAGCAAGGTGGAAATTGGACTGACTGCGCAAGGAGCGCCAGACATCATTTCTGTATAAGCTATAAGAAAATTTGGCAAATAGAAACTTATGGCAAATATAATTAATAACAATGGAAATTAATAGCAATTTCGACATTTAGAATCGAATTTTGCAAAGACAGACGACAATCATAACGATACATACACCCCATAAGTCCATGCTAGGGGTACAAACAGTACTCCTGCCATAACACCATGGAAATAGCGATAACGGGACAAAATAACACGGCTGCTAATTTGTTTATACATGATTCTGATTACAATTAGCAAGCATTGACGGTCCACTAATTGATAACATGATTATTTATGCTGAATACTTAGTTGTTGAACGCTAAAGATGTAGGTTTAGTAAACGGCTAGGAAACATATGAGAGAAAATATTGCGTAGTGTTATCCTGTTACTTCAGTGTTGATATTTTTTTTTTTTTAGTATTGATTTTACATTCTGTGATTACTTGAACTCACACACTGACTTATTAGTACCTATTACTTATAAAAATGTTAGGAATATCGTATAATTTTACAATGTTTGTAAATATGTGAGCACCATGCATCTATCACATGATTAATTTATCTGTCATTGATAAAGCTTTCATTATTTTTACCTAACGTGGTATAGTAATCTTATTCTAGGTGCATCGTCTTCACATATAATTATATAATTGATGTATACAAGATATTGTGAAAACAATTTAAAAGAGTAACGGTGGAGTTTCTTTCCCATTCTTCTCCATACGAAAACTACCTTTTGGAAGGGGCGACTAGAATCAATTATTATTTTTCTGTAAATGTTGACGTTCAAAAGTGCCTTTTTTGTGCCTAATTGAAATAAATTATTTGACATTGACTTTGTTGGCTTTGACGGTGCAAAAGCGTCAAAAGTGACCTTACGAACTGAACTGCAAGGCCTATATGGGTCATCTGAACTTAGCTTGGACTTTTAAGACTTTCCTTCAAAAGCATATTAAAAGATGCGTTTCACTAGAGATCACGAAATGAAACTCCCTTTTTGATACGGACTGCTTCCTGCTACAGGTTAATATAAATATTTTAAATGGAGCTGTCATGCAAATTACTGGGCAATAATGGTGAGATCAGATGGCAGACTTTCGGGCATCTGACTACGCGTAATACCTGCAAAGACATTTGTATCTATGTAAAATGGAACGCAGTTAAGGGAGTGGCCACACTTATCGACACGGAATCGGCAAGAGCCCGTCAGAAAGAGAAAAATATGTCATTCGCCTTCCGCGCTTTTCTGTTTTTTCTGAGTTTGGTCACTCCCTAAACGTGCTCTGGAAAGGCATGCAATAGTCTAAAATCAAAGTCAAAAGTCATTTAATCAAACTAGGCTGAGAATCATTACTTTTTGCCAGTTAAAATTACATAAGACAGTCCCATGAAACGCCGCCTCACCACCATCTTAGTGCTTTAGCTGGGAAGAAGAAGTGGCGCAACAAACTCCCCAGCAGCACATAAGAACTTGATTCTCCACAATAAATTAATTAACACAAAACATTAAAATCAATTATTTGCCATGTCAGCTAGCACACCCCAATATTACACCAAAAATATTGAAAACTATAATCAAGAAAGTCTGCAAGTCTCGAGGAGCAAGCAAGTTTATACTCACAAACGGATCAATCCTTGCGGATTTAGTGTGCCTTTACAAAAAAATATAATAACAAAATAAATAAACAATCCTAGTAAATAATCTCATGAACTTGATACGACCACGCCTCGGACTGACCTGCATGCATCCAACCCGGTCAGACAACGGTATCGGAGGTTTCTAAGCCGTATTCAATCCACCAAATATGCTAATATGTTGGATCGCGACCGGTTCAAATGTGTAAGTGATAGGCATTCAATGGGTGACAACTGACAATAGGTTTGTGGATGAATGAATTCTTATCTTCAGACGTTTTTTGCACATTCTTCAAAGGATTTCCTGTAAACTGGATGCTTTTGCAGATATATTGATGAAACACTGGCAACAACTATCCTATAAAAAATATATTTCCGTGTGGGGCCCAAAATTGTGACCTGAACTTACATCCCCCTTACGCACTTGCTGACCCCCGTGTCCAAACTCTCCTAGGAAAAGGCGGCCTTTTTGTCCGTCAAAATAAACGAACGAATGTCGTGTACAAATGTCAAACTGTGCTGTGTGCGCTTAACGTTCCCCCTAAAGGTATTTTTAAAAGAAAGAGCTGAAGATTGGTCTATTTTTGACCGAGATACTTACGAAATCCCATTTCTTACAAAACGTAAAACTTTGTAAACATTTTTACGGATGGTCGGATTTGGGTGAAAATATCTGAGTGCAGTAAGTACTTCCCCTAGGGTGTCAGCTAAAATACTGATAGCAGCAAGTAAAAAAATAAAAACTATTTCAGTATCAGATGACACATTTTTTCTTCTTCCGTTACATTTTGTCTAAACGTCTACCGATCAGATGAGTCACTGCCTTTGATATTTTATTAAAAAAAAGCGTATATAAACTTTAATGATGTCAACTTCCTACTATTAATGTACCGGTGTGATCTTTTAATGTTAGATGCTATGCTGTGACTGTTATTATCGTTTTTAAGTCATTTTAGAATACCTCGACGAATATAGACTGGTTCGTTGGTCTACTCACAAGTATGGCTGCTGTGATTGTGAGGAAGGGAACGGCTTTCGTTAATTCCAATCAATTGTAACAATATTTTGATTTAAAACAGTGTCCGTGGGAGTTTCTTGCCCGTTCTTCTCCATAGGAACTTACTACAATACTACACTTTGGAATGGGCAACCGGCATTATTTTTTCATTGGTTTAAAACGCGGATATATGCCAGTGGCCTTGAGTGGTTAGCTTGCGTGTTCTGTGCTGAGCTCACGCATCTCGTCGTACGTCCAGCCAGTAATAGCACTCGCCCATCAAGGAGCGCCGTCCCAAATTAGACACATCATTAGTTGATTATACATAAAACAAGAGGTATTTTAATAAAACACGTATACTAAAAGATTCATAATCAAATATAGTTTTTGCGTGGATTCTAAGCTTTTTGTCCGCGTTAGACATAACTTTACAAATTAATTACACTATGTAATATAAACATAATCTAAAATATGCCTTTAAGTTATTAAGAAAATGCTCTCATTTAACATATATTTTTTCCAAATCATTATCACTCCTCGTTTAGACGTGATCTTCAGCATAAAATGGTTAAAGGTCGGTTATCGTCGTCTGAATTGAAATAAATGCTTCGAGTTTGAATTAACATACAATTTTATAAGATTCCAGTCAGGAAATACTCAGTAGCAGGAATAAAGTGCCGTGATAGGATGCTGGATAGGGTTTGTAAAGCTGGTATCCACTATCTTCGCGCACCCACTGTGCTCTGCGCCTCTGCTTTGTCGTAGTGCTTGGCGGTTTTTATGTAAATACAAATGAGATGCGCGGAGCACTGTAGGTGCGCGAATATGTGGGTACCTTTTTTTTTTTTTGATTACGGTGGGAATCCTCATGGATGTCCTCCGCCCTGGGAAGGGCGGAGGGGTCTGTCAGAATTTTACTGACTAAAACCACCCCGGTGTTCCGTCTCACACTTGCACCGGGGATCACGGGATCTAATGCGACTTCCGCGATCCCCGGCTAGTGCCGGCCCGCCTCTGCAGGCCATCTCGAGTTTGGGGGGAGTGAGGTGTTACGACTCCCCCCTTACATCATAGAGAGGCGCGCGTGGAATTCTACGCGCCACCATCTCGGGTCCTAAGGAGTAGGGGGCAACGGATTTCCCCAGATCCGTCGCAACTGGACCCATTTAGGGGGGCTGGAAGAGGGCGTTATCCGTCCTCCGCCGACGCCCGGTGCGTCTGCTGCGGATCGGGTTAGCGGAAGTAATCTCCCGCTCCCTTTCCGCAGTCTCCTTTTGCGAAATGACTGTTTCGCAGAAGGATACCACCGCGTCCCAGTACTCCTCGCTGCCGACCATCGAGTCGACAACGGCCGGCAGCGACAGGTCACTGCCGACACCTGAGATGAGGGCACGGTGCGGCTCCTCCCAAGCGGCACACTCTGCCAGTGTGTGCCGAGCCGTATATATGTGGGTACCTAGCTTAACATGGAGTAGGGAGATTGTTGGCAAAACATAGAAAACATAGATGAAACGGACCTCTATTTGACATTTGAGTAAAAAGGTAAAACTTGATTTTGAAACTAATATCAATGTTTTGTCGTATTGTGGTCTGATTAGTGGTCTTGTAGATACTTTTCCATTTTCTATTGGTAAAAATACAGACGATATGTTGCCGAAGCTGATTTACTGTCCAAAGTGCTTCATGATTACACTCAATGTACTCTGTGATCAGACTTATTTACGTAACCAACCACGAGACGGCAAACATCCAATATTAATTTTAAAACTTAGTCATAATTTCATAAACTCATAAATATAACTTGGTAGGACAATTTAATCATAATGACGTCAAATAATGACGTCAAAACGGAACAAACATTAGGTCACGCTGAGAATATTTAAGAATGGTTCACAGAAATAATGATGCAGCTTGATAGTAATATTGTAATAAGTATGACGACATGCTGCTGTGACGGCTTGACTGCAGTTTTTGCATATTAATTTGTACCACAGAATGCATAATATGTCGACAAATTGTTTCGGCAAAAGTAGGAAATATTTTTGAAGTGAAAACTTTCTTAGGCGCACTTTCTGAACGGCGTATGAAACTGGACCGTCACGCTCGGTTCGGTGACGCTGAATCGGGTATACTCGGCTCCAGTCGGGCGGTGACGCTGAATCGCATATCCTCGGCTCTAGTCGTAAGTTTTCACTTATATCGTGTGCTCATAAGCACATACTTTCTTTTTTCCATCTTGATACCAGTTGGAACTTCTTGAATCCCCCAACTCCTGGGTCAACCCGTGGGATTTCTAGAATGTCTCCATTTCTAGAATGTAGCTGTCCTTTTATCCATATCTTGTTCATCCGTTTAGACAACAAGGCCACAAGGACTGAAAAATTCGGATGCGAGATCTGGTGTATCCCATCCCATCTTTTAACTCAATTTGTGACATCATAACAGATCGTAGCATAAACTTGTCAGAAACCATTCAACCATTTGGTAGTGTAGCTACCTAATTACCTATGTTGTGGTTTTCATTGATGAAATTCTTACAATGAGTAACTGCGTAGTGACATCACCAGTGATTAACATAATGTCTTCAATCACGCGACCAAGACGAAATAAAAAGCTTTTACGATTCCTTTTTTTTTTGCCAGTCTTTAGGCGCTGAGCAGACGATGGACAACTTGTCCGCGGACTATTTGGAATCATATGAAATCTAAACGCGCACGCGGACAAAATTTCCATACGTCTGATCAGCGCCTTAGTCGGTCATACCAAGGGGTATCGTGTTACCCAGTAACTGTGTTGTGGAGACCAGATAGGCAGTCGCTCCGTATAAAGTACTGGTGTTCAGGAGCATCAGGTTATGTTGGAAGCCGACCCCTACATGTTGGGAAAAGACTAAGCAGATAGGTCACAAGAGCTACAATAACCATTATTCAGCAACACTATTCCAAGTATAGATACTGCCATCCACGAAGACGCGCCCCACTCTTCTTCCTAATCGCTTACAGTCACAGATTAGTACAGACGCTTCACTCCGCAAAATCATTTAAATAAAAAGCGACTCTTGCTACGACACAATTAAGTGCAATTCAGATGGCACAGCGCCAATTGTTTACCAAGTTATATTCACCTAGAAGTTGCCTTTATTTTTATCGCGTAACTCTTTTACCTTCTGACTACATTACGCCCACTGAATTCGACAAGTCGAGCTCGCCACGTCATCTCATATCTAAGCAGTTTGAAAACAAAATCCCGTGAACACGATGACCACATCAGTTACCGCCTCGGTTCTGTAGCGGCCGAGCGCAGCAAGCAGAAACAGTCCTTACGATGTATAGATATGAACTTCCTCGATGGTACCCTCTTGTAGCTTCACATCTAAAATGCGGAGTGTTCTATCTGTACTCATCTCTGTTACAATATAGCTTACAATACAGTAATCGCGTTTAGGTTGAAGAGTGGGGCGCAGCATCTATAATATGGCATCATCTTCCACACTGCCAATGTAACGAGATAACATGGAAATATTCGTCATCTGAGCTTTAAACATCTGAGTATCTTAACGCTATCGTAATTACGGGGTAAACATAAATACTGGTGACGTAGCGACCGATGATACGGTGACATCATGCGGTTGGGTTGTGTGGTCCAAGTAATGAGATGTAGGAGGGAGAGTAAGTTAAATTGTAAATGACATTACATACATAGACAGAGTGCAGTAAAAGAGCTTTCTTGATGTTCCCGGTCAGAATTACCAATTTTCTCTTCACTGCATAGTTTCCAAGCCCATGTCGAAACTAGAGAAGAAAAACAATGTTAACTGGCCGAAAAATATTTAACCTGGGGGATTTTACATTTAACTGGATTTACATTTAACTGAACCTTAGAACCAAAGTCACGGAAGTGATTCTTAATGAACAAAATAATCTTTATTATTCAAGAAATACATAAACACTTCATACGCGGAGACTGAGACTCAGTTCTACAACAAGACACTGTTTACACTTTAAAATAATTATCCTAACTGATATTATACATGCGAAAGTGAGTTTGTTTGTTTGTTACGCTTTCATGCTATAACAGCTTGATAAAATTGCGGATTTGGATGAAATTTAACACAGGAGTAGACGTTGACCTGGAGAAGGAGATAGGAAAGACATACTTTTTATCCCGGTATTCCCACGGTATCGAGACTTATGCGGGTGAAATCGCGGGGCGCAGCTAGTCGCGTTTATAAATCGCTGTCGCCTATCAACTTGAACCTCCCCTCTACTCAATTAAGAAGCAGCTCGCGTTGTTGGAAGGCTCGTCTCACAATGGGCACATCTGGCCGTCTGATGGCATTATTTTGTTCTGATTCAGATTGTTATGTGGCAATATGTATTAGCTATATTTAACTGTACCGGAAGGAAAAAAAATAGCATTCGTACAATGGCCATAACGAGTAGCGGTGCCTTAAATTTACGTCCAGCTCAACTTGGGCACTCAGAATTGCTACCACAAGAGTTCCTTAGTAACGAAAGTGAGCACTAATACCGGTTTCACACGGTTCAATTTTAGTTGAACGACTTCTAGATATTTCGAATTTTTGTTTAACAAAAAATAATTTGAATTTGAAATTCTATTTGATTGAAAATCTGTTCAGACGGTTCAAATCGTTTTCGACTTGGAAGTTGATCAAATAAAATCGAACCGAGTGAAGCCAGTGTAAGAGAGGATTTTAATCACTCGCCGATGGGCACACTGGAAGAGCAGTGGTGGCCCAGTAGTAACAGCCCCGACTTGTAGGTCGTGGGTTCAAACCTAGGCAAGCGCTTTACTTTGTGTAAATAATTTCATCACCACTGCTGTCAAAACGGTGAAGGAAACAATCTTGAGGAAACCGGCATGCCTTAGAACCAAAATTTCGAAGACGTGTGACATCTACCAACCCGCACTGGGTCCGCGTGGTGGATGGGCCCACTCCCTCTCGAAGAGATGAGGGGGTCCTAGCAGTGGGAACATTATAGGCTGATTATAAACAAATAATAAATAAATAAACATTTATTTGCAGACACTGAAGTCCATAGAAATAAATTATACATTGAAACAGAATTACATAAAAATAACACAATACACACACTTAAAAATCACAAAATAGGCAGAATAATAACAACATAAATAAAGATAAAATTAAATTAAAATAAAATAAATGCACGTACAGCTATCAAGAACCGACCTGTGCGTGCAGTCTCACCCATCGACCAAGCATCGGGCAGTCCCACCGGTCACTCAATGCTCTCAACATGCCGTGGGTGCTGGTATCTGTTCTGTGCCGGAGAGAAGCGCATCGTTTACGAATTATGCACGGTGCAAAATCGTAACCTCTCCTCTCTCAGACCAAACCCTACATTAAATGACACATCACATGTCATGTAGTTTCAATTTCATCACCCAATTGTCGCGTCTTGTCTTCTACCTAATTGCTAATTTAATTAGGCCTAATTTATAAGCACTAAAACTTGAAGATGTATCATGTTTGTGAATGATTGTAGGTATGGTGCTGGAATAATGTGGTATTAAAACCTGCTATCTAATACGCAACACATTTTTGTAAACGATTACGACAAATTTGTTTAATTTTGACGGTTCTACAACATTCATTGCTTTACTTTTTTTTTTTCGAACTTATGAAGCAATGGAATAGCAATTTGTTTCAAAACGATTCAAATTCCGATTGATCGTGTATTACGTAGTTAGGGTACAGTTGTAGCTAGGGTTGTCAACTTTTTTTATATCAAATGTCTTATATTTTTGAAGCAATTGCATGTAAAAATATAGTAGTTGGCGAAATAATGAAAATAAATATAGTACCTACCTGTTTCAAACTTCTTTTTTTGTCTATTATTTAGGCCTCTGATATAGCAGGATACTACATAATTCTGAAGCCAAGCATTATTCTGAAGGGACATGATTCTGAAGCCCACTGCGTTGAAATTTAACGTACCATCGAAGAAGTTCATATCTATACACCGTAAGGACTATTTCTGCTTGCAGCGCTCGGCCGCTATAGAACCGGGGCGGTAACAGATGTGGTCATCGTGTTCACGGGATTTTATTTTCAAACTGCTTAGATATGAAGTTCTTCGATAGTACGTACCAATTTTTTTTTTTTATCTGCTGTTTCATATGAAAGGTAAATATCTACGCGGTCAAAATATATGGAACTGCTGTTTTTTTTTTAAATAAGCGACGAAAAATTTCAACGCAGCAGAGTTCAGAATCATGTACCGAATCCATGGTATCAGTTTTCGCGTCAATGTCCTTGCCACCCTGTATAGTAGGGTTGGCAACTCTAGTTGTAGCATAGATACGGCAACTTTGTAGGATACCCCAAAAAAAACAGAATTGATAAACATGCTCGTTGTCCTTTTGATGGTCAACAAAAGCCTCTATTCGTCCAGTGTTTGGAACGACCATTTCCCTACACTTTCCATTCACTATTTCTGCTTGCAGCGCTCGGCGGCTATAGATCCGGGGCGGTAACAGATGTGGTCATCGTGTTCACGGGATTTTGTTTTCAAACTGCTTAGATGTGAAGTTCTATAGTACGTGGTGTTCGAGTTAATAAAAAAACTACATGTCATTTGTACAAGTTTGGATGATTTTTACCTGGTTTTATACCAAAAAGAAATGCACTGCAGTCCTTTCAAAGCTCTTTTCTTTCATATTTAAAGCATTTCAACGTTGTAAGTAGAACCAGCTCTGTGCTGTGGCCATGTTATCTACGATATTCTGCCGCATTTAATAAGAGGCTGAGCTAACACAATTATTTTTTTCATTGCTACGCTGGCGTCCCCTGAACAGTGAAGCAAAACATCGTGAGGAAACCCGAATTTTCTAGAACCAAAAATTCGAAGACATGTAAAAAAAGAAAGAAAGAAAGAATAATATTTATTTGGACACAGTTCGTGAAACACATAATACAAAAATAAAAAGTGAAAATAATCATAAAGCGATAATAGTGTGTGCCTCACGGCTGCGCCAAAAAGGTTCATTTCAGCATTAATGCCCGACAAATGCTGTCTGACGCTGGTTTTCTAATGAACCCTTATGGACAAGTGACGGGGAGTACCAACATGTGACATCTACCAACTCGCACTGGACCCGCGTGGTGGATTACGACCCACTCCCTATCACCGAGAAGAGGCCTGTGTGACTTGTCGTAGCAGTGGGAACATTATAGGCTTATTATGCACGCTGACCTCAGTGACCTCAATTTAAACATACATGACAATCAAATAATTTTACCCAACTTTCCCTCTCAAATCAAACACGTTAAAACTCATAACCGTTTTAGAAACGAGCACTAAATAGTTATGTGTAATGCCAATACATAGTATTGCTAACATCGGCGCAGGATTACCTAATAGTTTGTCGCAACGACGCATACCACGGCTTGTTGGTCGATAGGCCGATCCTGGTATTGGAAAATGTTATTATAGACAATTTTCTATTTAAAGAAGATTTACCAAAAGTAAAAAAAAACGGTGTAAAAAGGGTTCCGTACCACCGTACAATATTTAGCCAAAAACGCGGAAAAAACACGTTTCTTGTATATCCCTTTAATTTTTGTTCCGAGCCACCATTAAGTTTGAATCGGGTTGTCTATGGGTTGTGTTAAAATACTGGTATTCAGCTGCATCTGTTTAGACTAGAAGCCGACCTCAACATAGTTGTGAAAAGGTTAGGCAGATGATGGGTGGCACGAGCTTGAATAACCACAATTAATCATCAATCAAGTAATGTAGTTTTGTCTTCCAATGTAACGAGATAACATGTAAATATTCGTCATCTGAGTATCTATCTATCGTAATTACGGGGTAAACATGAATACTCGTGACGGCAGAGATGATGGGTGGGGCCAGCAGGATTGTAGCGGAGCTGACTGCTTGCTCAGGCTGCGCCCCACTTACATGATTAAAGTATGCTTTACTTTAATGGATGAATCAGCCTTAATCATAGACACGAGCCTCTCAAGCCCAATCACACACACAAAACTGCTAGAATGTTAGAAGTTTTGAGAAAAATGCGTGACTGTGACAGTATTATCTTTAAGTACCTATTCATTATTGAATTATTGAGTACTAAGTACTAACTATACGAAATATGTCTAGTACTTCTTGTTTGTTTGTTGGAGTACCTTGTAGTACCGGTGTAGTGTTCCCAGATCGAGCAGTGAAATTGTGTAACCGCCAGGAATTTCTCAATAACAGAAAGAGAGGAATTAATAAGCTCGCCCCCATAAGGGATTCAGCATAACTGGCGAAATGTGAGTTTACCTGCTAAGTCGAAATCTATGCCTATCCTTTTGAAGAATGAAGCAGTGATCAAATGATTTGTGAATGGCTTAATACTAATTTAAACAATACAGTTAAAATCCAAGAGACAGCGAACTAACCAACAGTCCTTATCAATTGACGCATGACTCATACGAACCATAATTATAATAAATTTAACTTTTTATCTTACTCTTGCGCACGCTTCCGTTAAACGATAACAATTGATAAATAGGCGTTTTGAACTAACCAACGGGTTTTTTTATACTTGTTTCCAATTCTAATGTTTTGTTGTTAAATTAGATATTCGTTGCTTTAGTTATTCCCGGCTTTAGAAAACCTGCTTACTGTACCTAAATTACCGTAGGCTGATACAATTTTCGTTTTCCCTAATTATATATTATTGATAGGCAATCGCTCCATGTAAATTACGGGTATTAAGATGCATCCGGTTAGACTGGAAGCCGATACCAATATAATTGGGAAAAGGCTTGGCAGATGATGATCCTTCAAAGAATCCCTGAGCATTTGTTTGTTTGAAACTGTTTATTACAAATCGGTCACTTGTCCCTTAAAGCCGGATTTACATTACTATACTTTGCGCAAACTAAGAACTTTACTCATTACTTAAAACAAAATTAGTTTCTACTAATCAAAAGTCTACTTAGACTTTTAAGTAATGCTTGAGTTTTGAGTGAAGTTCTGTAATACGGGCCTTAGGTCTTCATTGATAGATCCCGTTTAAATAGATAATTATTTACACATGAACTATTAACGAATAAGGTTGCGCAACTAGTTTGGTAGTGTAAATCCGACTTTAGGTTCATTAGAAAACCAGCTTCAGACAGCATCTGTCTGGTATTAACGCTGAAATGGACATCCTTAGCGTAGCCCTAGAGCAAACACTATGTTTTTAAAGAAATTTACTTTTATTTCTGTTGCCACATAAATGTTGTTTTTCCTCTCTTAGTTTGTGATCACTGAGCACCCTTTGAATCACAGTTTGTGAATGAACCTTCATTTCCATTCCATCGTCACTTGATTACAATACATTCATGGGGGTTGGCAGAAATTACAGAACGCCTCCTGCTACGATCCTTACATACTCCTTTTGCCTCGTTTACGTTCATATATCTGAGGCCCTAGTGTGAGTTTCTTTTAGCCATCTCGATTTTACGCATCGACCGCGTTCGGCGCTCCGATTGGCAGCCGGCCGGCCTTCACCAGTGAACGGCCAATCGGAGCGCCAAACGCGGTCGATGCGTAAAATCGAGATGGTTAAAAGAAACTCAAACTAGGGCCTCTGTACCCTAATTACGTAATATACGATCAATCGGAATTTGAATCGTTTTGAAACAAATTGCTAATCCATTGCTTCATAAGTTCGAAAAAAAATCTGTTCAACAACGTAAATAACGTAATGAATGTTGTTGAACTGTCGAAATTAAACGAATTTGTCGTAATCGTTTAAGAAAATGTGTTGCGTAATTAGATAGCTGGTCATACACGCACGCCGGTTGCGAGTACTACGCGCCTGACCTTTCTGAAGAACATCACCAATAAGGTCACTTTTCTAGGGCGTCCCCTCTGGTGTTGACTTATCTTTGACAATAATTACAACAATATTTTACGAACGTGAAGTTTATAATGTCGAACGCAAGCCGGCCTTGGCTCTGATAAGACGCGCAAATAATACATAACTCTTGTTAAATGGCGTTTACATTGAGGACCATACTCTGCGATTGCGTAGGAACAGCAGCCTTTACACTGTAGATTATATTGAAAGCCCAATTAGAAATATTTATATTTGTCAACAATCGACGGCTTTTAATAAGATTTGACAGCAGGGTTGATTCATCCGGAGACTTAGAACCGTATTCTAGCTAGAAAGATACTCTTAATGGATTTTGATTTTACAAATACTGGACAATGACGAACAATCATTTAGAAAAATAAAGGAGGTAGTCGCAGAAACTTCTGACTGTGGTACTCAGTCAGCTGTCTTGCTGCGGTGAGCGGCCGAGTGCAGCCCCTCCCCTCGCGTCGAAACCGCCGCCGTAGGCGCCCGCGCCGTCGCCGCTAACGCAACTTCTACGAGTCGGATGGCCGTGACGTCACCGCAGTGACGGTCGTGCATATGGCAGCGGCGTCGACCGCGCATATTGTAGGTGAGCCGGTGCACAACAATAATAATGACGGATGGGAAAAAGTTTCAAACCGAAAAAGCGTACCTAGTATGAGCTAACGATACATGGGCACCGCGAGTATCGCCAGGGATAATGAAGGGAATTCAAAGCTGCAATAAAAGTAGATTTTAGCAGATGTTAAGAAAGAAATCTGTTGTCTGCGTTTTGGCGTCGTTCACGTGAAACTCACGATTCAGTATAACTATCTGTGACGATTATATGCTGAATACGCTGTGCAAGAAACTAAACAAAAGGAGGAGCTCGTGGCTAAGTAATAACAGCTGCACGGGTCGATCCATCAGGTTAAGCTACGCTTGCCGGGGTTGGTCCGTGGATGGATGAACATCTTTATGTGCCGAGACTCCTACGGGTTTCGGAAAGCACGTTAAGCCGTTGGTCCCGGCTGTTTTTCTTGGATCTTATACAGTGGTTACGGGTCGTCAGAAGCCCAAAAGTCTGACAACCAGTCTTACCGAGGGGTATCGCATTACCCAGTTACTGGGTTATGGAAGTCAGATAGGCAGTAGCTCCATGTAAAATACTGGTATTCAGCTGCATCGTTAGACTAGAAGCCGACTCAACATAGTTGGGAAAAGGCTAGGACAAAATATACGCCCAATGAAGTATTAGGTACAGACATAGGCGTCCCCCAAGCACCGCCACTTCGACCGATTCTGTGCTTCCCGCATCCAGCGGCTTCCTGCGGCCTTTGCAAGATCATCGGTCCATCTTGTGGGAGGTCTTCCAACGCTACGTCTTCCGGTACGCGGTCGCCACTCCAGAACCTTTCGGCCTCATCGGCCATCTGTTCTGCTAGCAATACATAATGCTTCCGTTAAATTTAATTCTTGGGTTCTCTCAAGAAAGGTGTCCAAACCAAAAGATTTAAAAGGTACATATTTACATGCAGTTGAAAGTAAACCACTTGTAATTTTTCCGCTTTGGATGCGTAATTGTGCATTCAAAATACATCCTTGGTAGCGTGACTTACCTTACCGCAAGTCTTACCGCATAAGAATACGCAGGCCATCAAGTAGACCCGTCATTTAAAACAGATAGACCAAAAACACGAACATTACAACGATTTTACATAACACATGAACAAGCTCCTTAACACGCGGAAAACTAAACAAATGTTTAAAAAAAAACTATTTGTCTTCAAACTGTTGAATATGTTAATGTTTACGTTTGAATGACGATTGTTATACTTGTAATGTGGTGTTTTAAAATAAGTTAGCTCTTAGCAGCGTGGTATATTTCCTTCTATTTAGTACAATGTAGAATTGTCCATTGATAGGTTTTTAGAGGCACGAGGAACAGGTTGTAAAATTCACTCATCCTCTATAGAGAAGGGAGGATCCTCCGACCAGACGGGTGTCGTGTCTGGCGGGCAACTGCCCAACGATTGATGTCGGGGAAGTTATATAAGATCCCATTAAAATAGATGGACAACATTTTAGAAATCATTCAGACCACCAATATAAGGACACTGGTAAAAAAAATACTAAGAAAAACGCATTAGATCCTTACAAGAAAAATAAATCAGCTAACGAAAATACACTAAAAATGTTGGTTACCCAATGCCTTATATTATTTTAGGGCAAAATATTATTTTTTTCAAAATTAAATTTTTCTTGGATATCTTTGGTTAGACGTACTGAACGCTGTGTTAAAATTTGTCCATCTATTTTAATGGGACCTTGTATATATGCTGATCGCGCGGTAAGTTCGGCTTGCGCGATACTGGATTTTGTGTGACATCAGGTCTTTGATGCGTAGTTCGCTGGTGGCGATGTAGATGCCGCGACAGGTTATAGGAATTTAGGACATGGATATCTCAAGTCTAATAGAAGAAAAGTTTCTTGAATAGGATTTTGCGTTTTGAAGGATAATCTTCACGACACTTCTTTTCCTCGTACGAATACCTGGCCTACCTGGCCCGAGAATACGAAGCCTTCTTTGTGTAAATTCGGTACCTTAAAGTAGCCTTTTTCGGCTGAGCCAAACATACCCCGCACGGATTTGAAACTTAACTATTTCCATAGCCGCTTCACAAAGGAATGCAGATAGGACATTCCGCATTTTAGGTATGGAGCTAACAATTAGGTACGTGGCGGGCTAACTTGTCGAATTCAGTGGGCGTAACGTAGTCAGAAGATATAAGAGTTACGCGATAGAAAGAGAGGCAACTTCTAGGTGAATATAACTGTAGGTAATTAGCGCTGCGCGACCCGAATTGCGCTTTATTGTGTCGCTACAAGAGTCGCTTTTTATTTAAATAATTTTGCGGAGTGTCCCATCTGTACTAATCTGTGGCCGCTTTTGTATCGCTATTATTCTGAGTTCAGACAGAAAGGGATAGTGTTATTGGAAAATGCGAGTGCTGGCGGATAAGGGAGTGACCACACTGGTCGACACGGAAACGGCTTGACCTGATCACGTATCACCACGATGCGGTGTCGAGCCGCGTCGTCCGAACCGAAACGAGGCGAATGACTGACCAAACGGCTGACCAGTTTTCTAAGGATGAGGAGCTTTTCCAGTCTGTCGTTAACTAATATTTTATTTTCTATTGCCCACAGAGATGCACAGAGCCAAAGTGGAGGTGTGACACAATGTGTAAGGACGGATGAGGCGCCGGCGCGCGCTCCTGCGACGCGCACACTAACAAAATGTCGTTCTTTAATAATCTTAAGAAGGTAAGCTACTATTTAGACGTATAATGAACAGTCGTATGCACGTATGTCCCCCCTATGTTGCAAGTTTCTTGCGTAAGTTGGCGTCCACAAATAATTACTTGGATCGTGGAAATATTCTCTGCAAGCACTGCGGGCCTTGCCAAAAACCTCTTCAAGAGCTTCAATACTTGCGAAAGGATACCATGCATGGTAATGAAGTGCTAGGGAATTTAATGTTTGCAAAGAAAATTGCCGAAATTAAGAGCGTTTATACAGAAAAAGGGATAAATAAGAAATGTCGCTAACTAGTGAACTAAAATATTGATTATGAAATGCAATAATTAATGTCATAACACCGAATATTTCGTTTTAGATGTAAAAAAAAAGTATTTGGAAACTCCAAATGCCTTTTTAAAACGGTTACAACATCAAATTCAGTTTTATAATTGCAATTCATTATTAATATTCTAGTTCACTAGTTATTTCTTATTTCCATACAGTAATATTGCCAAATTAATCAAAACATGTAAATATTTGACAGCTATTTGCGACGTTGCCAACTTTTTGGATGAACGCTCTTAAGCAAGGTGATAGAGCCAGCCAACTGAGACCCCGAAGTTGAGGACTTGCACTATATGGCTTTAGCCGGTCAGAGTCCGACGTACGTCTTTATACCTCTCGAAAAAACTTTTAATGTACTGATTTCGATATAATTATAACCCAGGTGCTGCACCTGGGCAGCGGCAACGATGCGAAGAAAAAGAAGGTGTTCAACAACATCCGGGACAACTGCGATCCCTCCGAGAACTGGGACATGGTTGGCGAGCTCGGCGATGGCGCGTTTGGAAAGGTCAGTTCAATATCAAACGTTACACTGCCTTTTTTCATTGTGACTCTTGGGAGAAGGCAGAGCTACATAATGATACTGCTGCGGTCCATCCCGCATTAAGGGGACTACAGGACCTAAACATGCTTAAACGCGAGTTTTATAATGCCTAAAAGTATATGTTCCACTGCAGTAAACAAAATCAGAAGAATTGGTCACGTATTTTTTTTTTTTACGTAATAAAAGATTACGGCAATACATTGAGATAAAATGTGGCATGACGTCACTGGTCGGTCTCCCTCCCCAAATTTAATGCGTTTTCTCTAAATCATTTTTTATTAATATGATAAAGAAAAAAAATACATGTTTAATATTTTTTTATAATCTGACGGACTAAATAGTTTTTTTTTTTCTACACAGTCAACATTCCTATTGTATAGACGCAAGAACAATGTCTCGTATGCCAGTAATTCATCGCTGGTCTTCACATCGAAACATAGTAATGCTGTTTGGAAACCGAAATAAATAGACGTTGTGATTAGTGGTAGTTTTACGTTTTATCTAAATCATTTTTTATTAATATGATCCTAAAGCAAAAAATACATGTTTAATTTTTTTTTTATAATCTTACTGACGGACTAAATAGTTTTTTTTCTACACAGTCAACATCCCTATTGTAGAGTGTAGAGACGCAAGAACAATGTCTCGTGTGCCAGTTTCATTCATCGCTGGTCTTCACACCGAAACATAGTAATGCTGTTTGGGAACCGAAATAAATAGACGTTGTGGTGGTAGTTTTACCCAAACGAGCCCTTATACAACGAGTGCCCTAATCAAACTACGTGCTTACCTCATATTTAGAACGTCGTCAACTAATTTCATTATTTACCCTTACAATATCCAAGCAAATAGTTTTGACAGCTGCGCGCACAGATTGTATCTGCGGCGCTTGAGTCGCCGACGCCGACGGAACGAAATGTTGCCATTTTAAATATTTATATCATTTAGGAAGTATTGTATTTTTTTATTCTTGATTTTGTTATTTCACTATATGCTGCTTCGGTTGACGTCATCACGTCAACGCCGGCTGTCGCTGAAAATCAGCGCTGGGGCTCTGTCTCGCATAGGGTCGCAGCATTATGTTGAGCGATGGCCGTTTTGCGTGGATGTGACGCGTATTTTCCCCCAATTTGTTATTCTCGTGTTTTGTTTTTTCTTTGCGTCATATTTACCGCAAATTAAACGTATTTTCTTTCCTTTTCCATTTTATTTATTTGCTCTCATGCACATCACACATTTTACAATATATTAAGTCGGTTTTTGTACATGAACCCTGTCAGGACACTGCAAAGCACAATGTTGGTTTACTGTTGAGTTGTTGAACACTAATTAACATATAAAACAATACACATGTCTAGCAGTCGTTATGATGTCCAATTAACAGTAATAAACAAAAATACAATAACACACAAAAAGTCATATCTAGCCAGATTATATTAGCAGGTAGGTAGTAAAAAGTAGAATAAAATAATAAGTAAGGAATAATTAAAATCATGTCATGTCAAGTTTTAACAATACAAAATAAAATAGATTTCGATTTATTGTCACTGGGAGAAACAATATTTATGTCTTTGATCAGGCCGGACCTAAGAAAAAAAAAGAAAAAGTTTTGAATTAAGTACCTACATCTATAATGTTTTATCCGTCATGAATTCGTCTACTGTGTAATAACATTTCCCTATTAGAAGTAATCTTAGTTTGCTATAGAATGAATTTGTATTCTCGTCATGTAATTCGGTAATTTATTATAAACCAAATGGTTCTTCCAGGTATACAAGGCGGAACACAAACAGACTGGCCAGTTCGCGGCCGCGAAGATGTGCGTCCTCGACAACGAAGACGATCTGGCCGACTTCACCGTCGAGATCGACATTCTGTCGGAGTGTCGGCATCCTAATGTCGTCGAACTACACGAGGCCTACTTCATTGACAACAAACTATGGGTGAGCTGATTATGACTGTTGATTAAGGGGTTTATTTATAAACGTTGCTTATAGATAAGTGACGTTCAAACGTCAAAAATTGACGGTTAAACAGTCGCTAATCATTACTTAACTTTAAGCAACGTTTGTGCCCCCATGCGCCAATATGATGGCTCGCTACAGTGGTTCATTATGGCCTGCCAGAGAGGCCCATGATGACTTCTACAGTGGCCCATAAAGGTTCTTGTTGGTTTTTCTGGAGGTACACAAAAAGCCAATTAAGTTTAAAAACTCGCCTCTTTAAAGCCAAGTTAGTTTGGACAGGCCTCAGTGTGGGTCCTGAGTGACGGCGCACCGCGCAGGCGGAATGAACGGCGGATTAAACAAATGTTCGACACGGTTGGACTTGTCCGGAGTGCGAGCGGGCGCGCACATTTCCCGGCGTATTGTGTAAATCCGCTCCGCCATACGTGAAGCGCCGACACTCAGGACGCACACTAAGCCGGGACGGGTTTTTATCGCGGCGATTTTTTTCGGACACTGGATTTTCAACTCTCGGCCGAGCGTTGAGAATCCAACGTTGGGACGCACTCGTCCCAGCGCGTTGATAAAAAACACTGTTGGATTTTCAACTCTCGGCGCTAAGCAAAGCGTTGAAAATCCAGTGCACGCCAAAAAATCGAACGTGGGCTAAGTAAATAATGTTATTATTATGGCGCGTTGTATCAGACCTAATTAATCGAACAATATTTCTCAATATAGAAATTCTAAAAATTCTGATTCTATAATTTAAAAACATCACGCCTTGTTTCCCTGAAGGGTTAGGCAGAGGTGTACCTATAGTACACCCACATTTCGCCAGCTCTGTTTACGTCCCATGTAATAGGGGGCGAGCCTATTGCCATCAACCGGGCACTAATCCAGACTCCGGGCTGCTACTGAGCAATTCCAGATGGAAAAACCCAATAACACTGCCCGACCCGGGAATCGAACCCAGGACCTCCTGCTCTGCAGTAGCGCTTACGACCACCAGACCAACGAGGCAGTATTCTGAAATTTAATTTTGACTATCTATCTATGAGGAGCTTATGGCTAAACTTGTAATGAAATGAAATGAAATTGTTTATTCTGTAAATAGGATATTGCAATTACTTTTACACGTCATATTAAAAAAAAATAAGAAGAAAATGCTAGATGAGTTCGGCGTTTCCTATCTGACTACTCTGAGAAGAAAGACCGAAACAAACTCAGAGGTCACAGTCTCTTTTAAAGTCCAGACATAATCTTGGTCAGGCCATATGAGGACCATGTAGATTAGTGTCTGAAATGGTCCTTTGAGGAAAGAACCACACAGATTTGAGTGGACCTGTCCAGTCAGTGCAAGCATTTGTCAGTAATCGTAGAGCTCAACTCAGAACTTAAGGAGCTCAACTCGACGAACAATACCAAAGAAAGGACATTTGGGTAGGTCGCATAAAGTACTCAAACTGCCAGACCATCATTTAAACTAACTGAGAAAGAAAAAATTAAAGAAAGAGGAAAAACAATAAAAATAAAATATCCACATAGTCCTCACATCGTGAATGTGAGAACGCTGTAGGCCTAGTGGACTGTAGATTTGTTCACCATCATTATTCTGTTAAGTACCTGGTACTTGTTGAAAGACCTACACTGTCCTCCCATACCTAATAACACTGTTATTTGTAAATATTGTAAAAGCCCATTATTTTTAAAAGAGTAACCGTGGAGTTTCTTGCCGGCTCTTCTCCATAGGAAACAACCAATTGGAACCGTGCACCTAGCTTCTGACGTTTCATAAGTGCCCATGTAGGTTTATATGAAATAAAAATATTTTGAATTTGAATTTGAATTTGAACTTGCCGGGGTTGGTCCGTGGATAGGTGGCCATCTTTACATACCGAGACTCCTCCCTGCCTCGGAAATCAAGTTAAGCCGTTGGTCCCGGCTGTCATTCGTGGATCTTTGACAGTCGTTACGGGTCGTCAGAAGCCCGAAAGTCTGAAAACCAGTCTTATCAAGGGGTATGGTATTACCCAGTAACTGGGTTGTGGAGGACAGATAGGCAGTCGCTCCATGTCAAATACTGCATTTCAGTTGCATTCGATTAGACTGGAAGTCGACCCCAACATTGTTGAGAAAAGGCTAGTCAGATAGATTTATCACCCTTTGCCAGTTCAATACCGAACATAGGCGTCTCCATTCACAATACTAAACTTTACATACCCTTTCCAATTCCAGATGCTCCTCGAATACTGCGACGGTGGCGCCCTCGACTCGGTCATGGCGGAATTAGAGAAAGGCCTCAACGAGATACAGATAGCGTACGTTTGTCGAGAGATGTGCAGAGGTCTGCAGTTCTTACATTCAAGACGAGTGATCCATAGGGATTTAAAAGCTGGGAATGTTCTCGCCACTATGACGGGCGGGGTTAAGTTGGGTGAGTTGATATCATGTTTTATTTGTGTTCCTCTGTAGTTTAAGAGCGTTCATCCAAAAAGTTGGCAACGTCGCAAATAGCTGTCAAATATTTACCTGTTTTGATTAATTTGGCAATATTACTGTATGGAAATATGAAATGTGGCTAACTAGCGAACTAGAATATTAATAATGAATTGCAATTATAAAACTGAATTTGATGTTGTAACCGTTTTAGGTGTAAAAACGGCATTTGGAAAGTTTTCCAAATACTTTTTTTACATCTCAAACGAAATATTCGGTGTTACGATATTTTTAAATTTTTTTGGAAAAAAAAAAAACGTTTGCACACTAGGAATTTCTCCTGTATTGTGGTTGCGTTTACAAACATTTAAACTCACATACACAAACAGCCAAACCCAGAACAACTACTTCTAGGTCATACAAATATTTGTTCCGTGCGGGAATCGAACCCGCGACACGCAGCGCCGCAGTCAATCGCTTAACCACTGCGCCCACCGTGCCGTCAGATATTGATTATTGCATTTCTTATTCAATATTTTAGTTCACTGGTTAACCACATTTCATATTTCCATACTACCATATTGCCAAATTAATCAAAACAGCGAAATATTTGACAGCTATTGCGATGTTGCCCGCTTTCTGTATAAACACTCTTAAGTACTTAGACAAGGTGAAATTAAATTGTATGGCAAAACTTCACTGATGATTGGTATCGATATCTTATGAAGCTAAAATAAAACAAAAAAAAATGTAGTCATGGGAACTGCTGACAGAAGAGAAAACTTAAAACTGGTATTAGCGCCATCTATATTCTATAGTAGAGCACTAACGCGCGCGGTGACACGAATTTACCTCCTACCAAAAATCGCTCAACGCGCCTAAAGCGTACTTGTAGCTTCACACCTAAAATGTGGAGTGCGCCTTCTGTACTATTCTGTAGTATTTATTGAAATTTTGTGTAAATATGCTTGTATTAATAATGTTTTTGTACTAACCACATTAATCTTTCAGTATTCATATTTATATTGTGCTAAATATGAACATCTTTAAACTAAAATATATTTTCAAATTACTAATATTGCTTTGTATTTATAATGTATAGCTGTTAGTTGGTTTATGGTGGTAGGCTTTGTCATATCAATTTGAACCTTATTTTAAAAATAAGTATCAACATTAACTAAAACGCCCATAGCCCCGTAGTTCTTCATTGGTAACGCTAGTTGATTTCTATCATTCCAGTTAACAGTATTTTTTTTATCTTATGAAAGTGTCTAAAATTATGTTAGATATAAAAATAAAATATGTTGGTCTGTAAAGCTAGATTTTGGGTTATTGATGTTCAGGAAGATATTGAGCATGAGGCTTATTTCCGAATTAGAAGTTTAACAAAATAATAATAATAATTACAATAGAAAAATTAAAACTAAGTCTTTACAACAAGTTAACAATCATTTTCAACCATTTGAAGAGAGATTCAGAATCTGGTGTGTAACATCCGGTCTGTGTCTAAATGTAATGTTTGTAAAAGTATCGATTTTTCAAATCATCGATTTTATTCGGTCAGAAAATGTCTTAAAACGGTCACAGCACTACGGTAACGAACCCAAAGACATTATATTGAGGTCCTGTTGGAATATTAATCAACGATTAATTCGTGTTTTTGAGTGGATTTTTCCAGTATAAAGTGAAACTTGGTGCTTACGAATGATAATCATTGTTATAGTGTATGGATAACATAGTCATTAATTAGGATTATGAATTTTATTTTTCGATTTGTTACGTAGACGTTCATACAAAGTTATCGCGGTATGTATATTGAGATACGTCAAATAGGGCTTCTTGGATTTTCATGAGATTATGCGTCGCACTAAGTACAGTTTTTTTTAACGCATATTTTCAATTATGGACATTTTGAATATTCTCTTTAGCGTCCGTGCTGATTCTCATCTCAACAGCTGATTCTCAATTATACAATTATACATTGAGAATCAGCTGTTTACGGACGCTAAAGAGAATATTCAAAATATACATAATTCAAAATACGCGTTAAAAAAAACTGTACTTAGTTTAGTAGTTCATAAAATAATACTTTTCATTTTGCCGAGACTATTAATAGAATAGAATACTCTTTATTATATGGTGCAGTATTATCACTTGTGGGCGATCTTTCTCTTCTTTAATCTAGATTCTAAAGATAGATTACTTTGTTGTTGTCTCCTCGATCTAAAACAACATTTAGAGTCAGTTTAGTTATGGTTCTCCCTCACCCCGAGACTGGTCGCCAACATCAGTTACAGTCGCGGTCAGTCATACATAGAGACCTGAAGCATTACTACAACCTTCAAATCTCTGTGTATGATTGGTCGAGATTGTCTATGCTTCGAAGATGGCGGATAGGTATGTATTTATGTATGGTGTGTGTATTATGACATGAAGCTTTTATATTTGTTGGCTTGCTGTATATTAATAAGTAACTTTGCTAAATATTCTTGACTAACTGATAACATATTTTAAAATAATAGCAAATAGAAATATGCGAAAATAATCAAAATGAAGATTGCTCACCGAAATTTACTTATTTCACAATGATAAATTTTGCTCGAAAGTCCGTTGCAAAAATGTGGGCAAAAAAAAAAACCTGTCAGAAGAAAGTGACAATATTTTTTTTTATTTGCGCCTTGCACCTTGTGGATTTATCATTTAAATCTACCAGCCGTCTGGTTCAGTCTCCTGTACGTGTAGCATGACCACAATAGAACGGGTTTTGTCGACGGAAGAATAGACAAAATGATGGACGTCTATTCTTCCGTCGAAAAAACTCGTTCTATTCTGCTTCTGAAAGTTTTCGCTTTGTCTTTGATGTTCCAAAAGTGCCGATTCACTTCCTGTTTTATAAGGGTTTTTAAATTGAATCCTTATTCCTAGTTTTTTTTAACATACTGTGTTTTAATTTATAAACTAACATTATCTATTTATTTCCAGCGGATTTCGGCGTATCGGCGAAGAACAAGTCGACGCTGCAGAAACATGACACGTTTATCGGGACGCCATATTGGATGGCGCCGGAAGTCGTGCTGTGTGAAACTTTCAGAGATCATCCTTATGATTTTAAGGTACGGTTTTATCTTCCTTTGTTGATTTATCCCCCAATTGTGTTAAAAATATTATAGTAGATGGAGTACCCATATCTCACCACACACCCGTGCATAAGATGGCCACATCTGTTTACCGCACTCTTTTTGTGGGTAAGTGTTACTACAGCGCCCGAGCGCTTCGTGCAGGAATATTTCTTACGGTGTTCAAGTATGCATGTCCACGGCCGGACGTGTACAATGTCCGTAGCCGACTGCACTACACCAGTGTTGCCATGCCCAAAATCTGAACGGTGGTAAATCCATTATAAAAATACGGTAGATTTTATAAAACTACGATGATTTGGTCAGTCACTTTCAGTTTCACCTAGTATTACGTGTGAAACAAAAATAATCGACAGTTAAACAAAGAAACTATAAAAAACTTGACAAGTTACCAAAAACAAACTAAATTCGACGAATGCTATGAACTATATACTACTATATAACTAAATGAAACGATCGTAATATTACTCGAAATTAATACCTATAATCGTTATCTCAATTTGTTAGCATCATAGAGGGCCCGAAACAGGGGCATCCCCGAACTTGTCTGCTGGTGTGACCATTGTAGTGTCGGATAAAAATATTAGGGATCGGAGTGCGTTCATAATATATAGTGCATACATATTATAATACGTCCATAATACAGTGTTTTGATTTAGTCAACTTTTTTACAACGGGAATCTTAATCCTTCCAGATAACGGTAGATTTTGTCACCGTTTTGCCTCGACGGTAGGTGGTAAATTTTTGCTGAATACGATGCATTTACCGTAATTACGGTATACATGGCAACACTGCACTACACGACACTACTGGTTTCTTTGAAATACCTTCCGTAGCTAGCGACACGGTATTTCGTAGAAATACTAGAAATCAGTAGTGTCGCGACGACATGTCGCCTGCTGCTGCAGCCTGCAGTCGGCTACGGACTGGTACCTTTATTTAAAAGTTTCGATGCGTATACGACAAGTTTTATTACGTGGCACTTTGTAGAGTCAACAGGGGCCTTATTATGAAATATTAAAGCCATCATTATTCCACTGCGAAAAAGGATGGTGCTAGCGGCCTTGTATAGCTCCATCTCTCACTCACACTGGAATAATGGTGGCATTAATACTTCATAATAAGGCCCCAGAACGTCCTTAGTAACAATTGAACTTTAACATGATCTTTATTCTGTAGTTTATAGGGTGGTTTTTGCAGTTCAAATGCCAGGATTGACGTGCACTTGACCGTTTATTTTTCACTATATGGTTTTGAAAACACTAAAAATAATGTCATATATTTTATTCCAGGTGGACATCTGGTCTCTAGGCATAACTCTAATAGAGTTTGCTCAAATGGAGCCCCCTAACCACGAGATGACCCCGATGAGGGTGCTCCTCAAAATTCAGAAGAGTGAGCCCCCCACGTTAGACCAGCCCTCCAGGTGGAGCAAATCATTCAATGACTTTATATCTAAAGCACTTGTCAAGGTAAGAAATAAAAAAAAAAAAAAAAATTATTTATTTAACAGTTTATGAACACACATATAAAGAGACAAGAAAAAGGAACAGAAAAATACGTACAAAGGTGATGCTTATTTCTAAAGAAATCTCTTCCAGCATACCTGCGATAGGAGAGTGGATAGAAAGAGATGTAGACAACGTGTGTAAGAGTAGAAGAGAAAATAAAATACATAAAATAAAAACGTTTAACCATTCACTAATATAAAATATGACCTTCAATATGAGAATATAACATGATACATACATACTTCTAAAATAAATATCTCTTAAATATATATATACTAATAATATATTATCTAACTGTAATGTCCCCACTGCTGGGCATGTCACATGTCTTCGATTTTTTGGTTCTGCAACATGCTGGTTTCCTCACCACCGTGTTTTGAGTGCAGCGGTGATGTAAATAAATTACACATATTAAAGTACCTACCTGGGTTCGAACCTACTCGTAAGGTGAGCCTGATAGTTACAATCTTAGGAAATGAAATGGTTTATTCTGTAAATAGGAAATTTTTTTTTTTTTTTTTTTTTTTTTTTTTTTTTTTTTTTTTTTTTTTTTTTTTAAACGTTGCCCCACACTAGGAATTTCTCCTGTATCGTGGGTGCGTTTACAAACATTTAAAGTCACATACACAAACAGCCAGACCCGGAACAACTACTTGTAGGTCATACAAATATTTGTTCCGTGCGGGAATCGAACCCGCGACACGCAGTGCAGCAGTCAATCGCTTAACCACTGCGCCAACCGTGTCGTAAATATTGGAATCACTTTTACACGAAATCTTTAAAAAAAAAAAAAATGTTAGCTAGATGAGTTCGGCGTTTCCTATCTGACTACTCTGAGAAGAAAGGCCGAAACAAACTCAGAGGTCACAGTCTCTTTTAAAATCCAGACATAATCTTGGTCAGGCCATATGAGGACCATGTAGATTAGTGTCTGAAATGGTCTTTTGAGGAAAGAACCACACAGATTTGAGAGAACCTGTCCGCTTAGTGCAAGCATTTGTCAGTAATCGTGGAGCTCAACTCGACGAACAATACCAAAGAAAGGACATTTGGGTAGGCTGCATAAACTACTCAAACTGCCAGACAATCATTAAAACTAAATCAGAAAGAAAAATAAACAAAATAACATTCACAAAATTTAAAAAAAATATAATACTTTACAAAGTAATAATGTCATTTTGTATGTAATGTTTATATAATACTGGTATTGATTTTATGATTTTGTCACAAGGCTTAGCAGAGCGAGCAACTCAATCCCAAGCTTTTTATCTTCTAAATCTAAAATTTTATAGTACCCTTTTTTACAAAGTTTGGTTTTAATACAGCTTTTAAATCGTTAGGTCTCATAGTAACCGCTATAGGCCTCATATCAGTAATAGGATATATTGAATTATACACACATATTATGCACTTTATTATGCGTTACACACGAAATCATCAACTGTTCCAGTTTTTACATCATTGTTTTAAAGATGTTGTGTGTTCACCTGCACTGCGCTTAAACTGCGGTACAAACGGGTAAGGGCTCAGGTGGTTGTACTGTCTTACCACCCATAAAAAACCCTTATATAATCTTACCTTCACCCCGCAGGATCCAGAAAAGAGGCCGACAGCGATCGAGCTGATGAAGCACGAGTTCGTGAACGGAAACTTCGATGCTAAGCCCCTGAGGGACTTGCTGCTGGAGTATAGGGCTGAGGTGGTCGAGGAAGAGGTGCTGGATGATGACTCAGAGGTCAGTAGAATTATAAAATTGAAATTGAGAACAAAAGTGGAGGAAAATTATGTTGAAGAAAGTTTCTCTAGTTGCCAAGTACCTAGTTTGTTCTAAAACTAAGCTTGTATGAAACTGAGCTGGATAGAAAATATTTGGTTAATCTTATTGAATGAATGGTAGGAGTCATATTTGCTTTATTCAGTAATTAAATCAGTAAAAGCAGTGATAGTCTACTGGTGTGACCGTCGGATTGCCAACTCATAGGTGTCGAGTTCGAACACAAGGCACTCACCTATGACTTTTCGGACTGATGTGCGTTTTGTATAAATATAACTTGCTTCTTAAACGGTGAAGGAAAACATCGTGAGGGAACCGGCCATGTCTGAGAGATATTTGTCGACGGCATGTGAAGCCAAGTCAGAGGCCCATGGGCGGCATAGAAACACTGGCACCAGCTATCTAATTACGCAACACATTTTCGTAAACTATTACGACAAATTTGTTTCTTTTTGATAGTATAACCTAACCTACACGTATAAAGTAATAAAAGAATATATAAGTACTTAAATAAATAATACTAATACTTCATTTAAAAGATATTGAAAATCATGTAGAAATGTATATTTTATTTATATCATGTAGAAATTAGATTTGTAGCGATGTGGAAAATTCTTTTATACCTTTGTAGTATATATTGAGTTTTACCCGACTGCGGTTAAACCAAAGAAGGGTTTCGAATTTTTAAATCTTAAACTAACAAAATATAATGAAATAACACGTGTGTCTGCTTCTGTTGCACGCTTACTAACCCGCTTGCCTCTTTTCGATGCGATTTACAATGTATAGTCTAAATCGAGGAGAGGCAAGAAAAATAAGGAGCAGTATCAGAGAATTGGTTAGTATATAATGTTGATATAAATATCTGTGATAATATTCTCTAATCTTGAGTTCAGAATCTTCGATAATTATCGTGTTTTGGAAAACAAACTCAATATCTTACATGACAAAGTTCAAATTCAATTAATTTTGGACCTTTTTATTATTATTATTATAAATGGTCACTCAAACTTAAAATGCGTTACTTTTGTAAAATCAACTTTAAAACCCACACATAAAGTTCAGTTTGCGCTGCAACTTTTTATGACTTAATATCTGACTGAAATCATCTTAATTTACACTAGCATAAAGTTGACATTCGTTTGAGTGGAAAAAAACATCAATTTGAAGCAAATATTAGGTTGGGGAAAAAGTTTCTTCGCATTTTTTAAGAAAATTCAAAACATTTTTTAACATAGTATGTTTACATTTAACTAAAGTATGTAGGTACCATTTTGTTCGATAACTTTTTGCCATCTTGTAGGTAGGGACATGATCCCATTGCTATAGAAATTTTGGGACTTCTGATCAAAATACCGCGACAAGTGGTTTTGGCAGTCCTCCCGTGATGTTAACCTGACACTGCCTAAAGAATTCTGAAGAGACCGAAACAGGTGGAAATCTGAAGGTGCAAGGTCAGGACTATACGGCGGATGCATTAACACCTCCCAGCCAAACTCTCTTAATTTTTGCTGAGTGGCTAAAGATGTGTGAGGTCTAGCGTTATCATGATGAAAAACCACACCCCTTCTGTTGATTAATTCCGGCCGCTTTCTCTCAACTTCTTGCTTTAATCTCATCAGTTGTTCGCAGTAGAGTTCAGAATCGATGGTCCTGCCTGGTGGTAACAGCTCATAATGAATAATGCCCTTCCAATCCCACCACACACACAGCATCACCTTGTTGCGAGTTAACCCGGGTTTTGCCACAGTCTGTGAAGCCTGACCGGCCTTTGACCACGACCTTTTTCGCACGTTCTTGTCGTACGTGATCCACTTTTCATCACCAGTTATCAGCTTCTTCAAAAATGGTTCGGTTTCATTACGTCGTAATAAAGAATCACAAATGAGTACACGGTTCATTAGGTTTCTTTCAGTGAGCTCGTGAGGTACCCAAATATCGAGCTTTTTTGTGTACCCAGTTTTTTTCAAATGCGCCAAAACTGTTTTGTGGTCAATTCCCAGTTCTTCAGCTACGTCGTAACTACTAATATGCCGATCTTGCTCCACTTTTTCAAAAATGGCATCCATTTTATCCGTAATAGGGCGACCAGAGCGACGTGCATCTTTGACATCAAAATTTCCGGATTGAAAACGCTTAAACCAAATTTGTGCTACTCTCACAGACACTGCACTAGGTCCATAAACATCGCAAATTTTTTTCGCGGCTTGCGTTGCATTTTTACCTTTTTTGTAGTAAAATTTTAAAATGTATCGAATTTCTTCATTAGATTCACTCATCTTGACAGTACGAAAAACAAATAAAAATCACACATTTTCCTAATTTGAATTTGGAATTATGTTCTTTAAAATTTAAACTTTCAATGATACCAAAACCAGCCAGATACACATAGTATAGCCAAAGAGATTTTATTACAAGTTCATACATACTATAATGCGAAAAGACTTTTTCCCCAACCTATTATTTCAATAGACTATCAACTTTAGCGATATACGATCTAAATATATGCCAATGTATGTAAGATGTTATCTAAGATTCTGAATTCAAACATACGTATTTTTTTAAATTTGTTATTTATTTAATTTTAATTTATTTTATTTATCTTCGATTGGAACTGCTTAAACCAACCGATGGAACAATTTCTACTTCCATTCTGTGGCGGCCAACAAACGTAATATGTATTCATTTACAAACACACTATTTTACATTAAAAGAAGAAATATCTGTTTACCTTTAAGAATAATTGTCCTCGTCAGCTAAAACGTATTAAGGATCCAAGCTACTAATGGTCAGGGTTCTATAGTTTGACCGGGACCGCTGTTCGGCGCCTTAGGAAAGTGCCCGGCTCACAGGGGGGCAGTGGAGGCCGCTCATTCGTTAACGCTCACGGCGCGCGGAATCCCGCCCGCCGCTCATGAGTGTTCGCTGCCTCGCCGCGAATTCCTAAGGCGCGGAAAAGCGCTCCCGGTCAAACTAGTAACAAAATGTGCCGTGTACAGTATTACCGCATTCCATATCTGTCCCTTGATCAAATTGCCTAAAGACAATGTCTTTAAGACATGCTCGTTTGGTGATGGCTGAGGCTAGTCCATCATTTATTTGTTGGTCCTAAATTCATCTACTTAGTTCATTTAATAGTTTTATAAAATCCAATAGTTATTGTTAGCCATTTCATTCATCATTTCATCTTGATGAGCAAATCATTTAAGCCTGAGCAAATCATTAACTTCTTTACAGTTTTCGCATCGATGTCCCTGTTTGTATAAATAACTAATTAGTTATCTTTTAAAAGCAGGGATATATTTTTTGTTATTCTTAAAAGAAAGAAAGAAAGAAAATAAATTTATTTGACTCGCACACAATATTCACACAAAAACAAAAAAGAAAGAGAAAAAAATAAAAATAACTTAGAATAGTACTGTGTGCCTCACGGCTGTGCCAAATAGGGCCAGTTCAGCATAAATTCCAGACAACTAGTGTCTGACGCTGGTTTTCAACTGGACCTTATCTTACGAGGACGTCTTACGGATGTAAATTTCAGTTTTATAGTGTGTAAGTAATTCATTAAGTGTCTTTCATTTTAATTAAAACAATGGTGCCGATTCTCTTGTCACAAATGCCTCTAAACTAGACTAAAAATCACCAAAATTTAGTTTATTCCTGGCAAACGACGATTTCCCATTCTGAAATAGACTAAAGTGACACAACTTAACTATATTTTAGTTTGACAGCACTAAGATGGCACTGAGATTTTAATTTAGTGAAAATTACAATTTTGCTATTCTCAATTTGACGTTTTTCACCAAAAATTTTGATTGTCCTACTAAATCTGACTGAATACTATTAGTTGTCATGAACTAAAATTCACACCAACACCTCGACTTCAGTTGCAAAAACAGTCTCGAAAATGGTGTGTCAAAATTATGAAAATTTTGACCCCCTTTATAAAACCCTTATAATACTCAACACGTAGGTAATAATTTTTCATATTTTCCATACAAAAAGTGAAAAATTCCATATAAAACACGTCGAGTACCATGCGCGCCTCCGGCTCTGAAATAATTCACGGGGTAGGGCAAACAAGTATGTACCACGTGGAGTCGCGTTTTTCAAATCCGATTTAGTTGTGTCAAAATAATTTTTAAATTTAGAGATTTTTTATTGCAGAATAGCGTTAAGATTCTCATAGCCAAAAGTAAGGAATTTTAGTGATAGTTTAGTTCGGTGTACAAGAGAACAGGTACCGGTTTTTGTTATTCTCGTTTCATTTAAAGATGTAATACTGTATGATGTAGTACTTTTCAATTAAAACTAACTGTGTTTCGTAACAATACGTTAATGTGACATGTGTCTGGCTTACATTGCAAACGAATCGGACGCCCAGCCGCTAGATCGTCCACCTGCGTCGAAGGTATACTAGACATATCTAAATTTATTTATAAGTATACTGTAAGGCCGCGCGCACTTTGGACGCGTTTTCGTACGAATTTTACTCGTACGAACACATACGAACACGCACGAACGATCCAGACCTTCCAAGTACTAAGGGAGCGCCCAGACTGTGTGCGAGTTAGTCGTACGTATAGTTGCGACTTCCGAACACAATCCGAACTTGGTGGGATTTTTCGTGCGTTCAATGCTATATCACCGGAACACTACCTATTTGATGGAGAAAAACGTATTCAGTGTGCGCACTCAATTCGTACGACCACGATCGTACGTTTACGTACGATACAAATTCGTGTACAACGTGCACGCGGCCTAAGAGTTTTCTTTGGTTGAACGCCTGAACAAGTCACCCTCGTTTTTCCTAGAACTGTTTGATAGTGAATGGAGCAATACCTACTACAAAACCGTGTTTATCCGTTGTTTAAGCTTTTATTAAACATAGTTTTGCGGTAGTCATTTTTAATTTACCACAACAATTTTATTTGTTTCAACCTTTTTTAAATGATGAATCATTGTTATGACTTAAACATGGCAATAACTTGTAAATATGTGCGTTGTTAACCATATATTATTATTATATCTTTCATTTCATTTTTAATACATATTATTTACATTTTTAAATATTTTTATTAAAAAAAACATTTAAAAATATAAAAAATAGTGGCCCATCGGCATCAGGAACAGGGTCCAAGCTGCCGGTGGTCAGGGCTCTAGAGAAAGGAACCTCCTCACTATGCGTGCCGTGTCCAGAAGTACTGCTTTCTGAATCAAGCCCTTGACCCAGCCGCGCAATGAGAGCCTCCTGAGGTGTTGATCGAGGCTCTCCGCTATTAGGCCATTAACCGAAACGATTATCGGTTCAATTATTGAAGAGTCCACGTCCCACATGCCGACAACCTCGTGTCTAAGTCAAGATACTTGATTTTTTTATCGTTCTCAGCTTTCACGAGATTCTCGTCATGAGGGACAGCGATATCAACAATCATTGCGGCTCTCGTCGATCTATCACCACTATATCAGGCTTATTGGCTACAATTATTATTATTATGACAGCCCGTATTCACTAACAATAAGCGACGCGTGAATTTCATGCCTAAATAATAATAAAATTTATTCAAAAAATTACAAGGCATCATTTTTTACAGTTTTGCTTAAATGTAAATTATATTCCTAAGACTTACGTGCCTGAACTAGGTAATCCTGTGTTTCAGGCGGGAAGAGCTTAAATAGACTTATAAAATAAATAAATAATCAAAAGGTTGACAATAGATCACTAATTTAGTTTCTAAATTTGATAAATACTTAACGTAGGTGAAATTTGTACGTTTATAATCACTGTAGCACAGTTAGTAAATTCTCTGTATCTTCGTAAGACATACTTTGGAGAGCATCCTTGAGAATTATCTTACAATTTGTGTAGTTCAGGGAATAAATGTTTGCTTTCGAGTTTAGTCTAAATAAAAGTGCACTGTTGTATTTTCAACGCTCGCCTTAGCGTCGAAAGTTGAAAGTCCAATAGTGCAATAATATTTTGGCAAAACAATTACGTAACGCTAAAGTGTTAGCTTTATTTGATTTAGATTAAAAAGCATTTAACAAGGAAAACAGGGCATGATTCATATTCTTCGGATATCATTTAAATTTATAGTACAGGCTAAGGAATTCATAAAACAGTTTAATAAACACAAATAAGGTACTCATTAATTATGTTTGTTATATCTAGGAGCCGCGCA
This sequence comes from Xanthia icteritia, assembly GCA_949128155.2. Taxonomy (NCBI): domain Eukaryota; kingdom Metazoa; phylum Arthropoda; class Insecta; order Lepidoptera; family Noctuidae; genus Xanthia; species Xanthia icteritia. The sequence continues at coordinate 2,242,080 of OY855862.1, read as the reverse complement.
GCTCTCACATACCAATGGAGGAAGATGACTCGACCTCCGTCCGTTCCGGCGACACGCCAGATGTCAAGAGTACGTATTTACTTATTTTATTTATTTATTATTTATGTACAAATAGAAAAATAGATACAGATAAGACATAATCATAATTATGAGTACAAAGGTACTGCCTTATTTCTTAAGAAATTTCTTCCAGCAGACTTGCGATAGGAGAAATGAGAAAGAAATGTAGACAATAGTGTGTGAGAACAAGAAGAGAAAAATATAAATATGCTTAAACTAAAATATTGAAATAAACCTATACATATAACGTAATAAATTAATATATTAAATTATTACTTTACATTTACTTAACTATCTTCTTTATTGTATCGTTGGGTTTATGTCTGTAGGAGTTTTTTTACCAGATCACTTGTTTGAAAGAAATACTTGGTATAGAATTGGAAATTCTGCTGAGTGTTTTTAAAATTATGCTACATAATATGCTTGTTAAATTCTGGCTTTGAACGCGTTCAAAACAGCATTATAGAAGAAAGAAAATACATTTATGTAGCACAGACTAAAAGACACACGACACAACATAATTATACTACAAGAAAAAAAAAAGAAAACATAAAAAGTGTCAAGTAAGAATTTAACAGTATTGTGTGCCTCACGGCTGCGATAAATAGGCCCAGTTCAGCAAATAGGCCAGACAACTAGTGCCTGACGCTGGTTTTCTACTGGTTCTGAAGTGTGAGGTGACTGATGTAAATCAGTTTTATACTGAAACTAGCTGCGCTCCGCGGTTTCACCCGCATAAATCTCGATCCCATGAAAATATCGGGATAAAAAGTGTCCTATGTCTTAACCCATGTGCCAAATTTCATCCAAATTCGTTTTGCCGTTTTAGCGTGAAAGCGTAAGAAAAAAACAAACTCACTTTCGCATTTATAATATTAGCTAGGATGTGTGTGTGGTGTGTAAGTTTACCTAAATAATAGTAGATTATTTGCCTATGGAGCAAAAAACTATTTTTATGGCGAGTGTTTCTTTACTACTTCGCTCTTGAGAGAGTGTTTCTTTATTACTTCGCTCTTGAGAGAGTGTTTCTTTAATACTTCGCTCTTGAGAGAGTGTTTCTTTATTACTTCGCTCTTGAGAGAGTGTTTCTTTAATACTTCGCTCTTGAGAGAGTGTTTCTTTAATACTTCGCTCTTGAGAGAGTGTTTCTTTAATACTTCGCTCTTGAGAGAGTGTTTCTTTATTACTTCGCTCTTGAGAGAGTGTTTCTTTAATACTTCGCTCTTGAGAGAGTGTTTCTTTAATACTTCGCTCTTGAGAGAGTGTTTCTTTAATACTTCGCTCTTGAGAGAGTGTTTCTTTATTACTTCGCTCTTGAGAGAGTGTTTCTTTACTACTTCGCTCTTGAGAGAGTGTTTCTTTATTACTTCGCTCTTGAGAGAGTGTTTCTTTAATACTTCGCTCTTGAGAGAGTGTTTCTTTACTACCTCGCTGTGCTCAGGATTCTACTTTAGAATGCCTTGCTATGCTCGGGATGCTATTCTAGAATCCTTCGCTCCGCTTTGGATTCAAAGTACGTCATTCCAGCTTAAAATAGTGTTGCTCCCGAGGTGAACATTCTACTTTTTATCGTTCTCTATTAGAAAAAATAACGTGTACGGTCTGACCCCGTCAGCAACGAAGTTCTAAGGCTTTAGCACCCTCGAAAACTATGAAAACGAGATCCATGACGAAAAATTTTACTAAAGCTGATTTTCCTAGTTCAAGTGTTTACCACGGTGTGTGATTGACTGTAGCGTCTGTAGCTTCCCATATTCATTTCATATCTTGTCTCCCTCAGTGTCGGACGAGCCCCAGGCGGGCACCACCACCGCGGCCGGCGCCGCGCGCGCGCCCCCCTCCCCGCCGCCGGCCGCGCCCGCGCCGCCCGGGCCGCCCGGGCCGCCCGCGCCGCCCGGCTCGCCCGCCGCGGCCGCCGCCAAGAGGCCGCACGAGGACGAGCACCCGCCCGCTGACAGGAAGCCGCCCGTGAGTGTCATACAGTAGTCGCATAGGATGTGTAACATCTGACATATTGGCTGACGTATTTAAATTATATAAACAACATTCATGACTTTGATTTTTGACTTTTTGACTGACTTGGACCTTTTGACTTTGACTCTTTGACTTTAATCGTCGTCGCCATCGCTGTCGTCATCGTCATCGTTATAATCTAATTTGTAAAACTTCTCTCAAATAATAATTTAACTTTTTGTAACCGGCTATTGATGAAGTAAAAAAAAAAAAAAATTGTGAAAAAGAGTGACATTTTGCGCACAAATTGGCTGCTTGGAAAACGCTAAATTTAGTTTTTTTTTTTTTGCAATATTCTATTTATTCTTATTAGAATCTGTCCTGGGACATTCAGGAATAAGTAGACAATGACGAATAAACAATTTGACTGAATTGAAAGCAGTTCACTATATTTTGTACACAAACGCATCCGAGCCTAAACTCGAAATTGGCATGCTTTAAAAAAATTAATCCTCAAGTTCTAGATCAAAGACCACAAGAATATGTTATAGACCATTGTTGAATTAATGAGAGACTGTTTTGAAAACAAACTTCCGTTATATTGCAGTCAAAAATCATTTCTATCATGGTACGATTGTTTAAACAGTACCACTGCCTCCTGCCTGCCGATGTGTTGAATATAATGTTGCCCATCAATAAGATTAACCAAAATGTTTACTTGTCTTTCAGGCACCAAAAAAAGAAAAAGGCCCCGCACCTTTACCCCCCTCAGGCACAGTCCCCTCCCCCCCGCCCGCCCCCGCGCCCGGCCCGCCGGCCGCGCGCAAGCCGCCCGCGCCCCCCCCGCCCGCGCCCCCCGCGCCCGCGCCCGCCCCGCCGCCCCCCCGCACCCCGACATCGTCATCGCCGCCGCAGAAACTCTTGGTGGAAGAAGTTACAGAGACCTTGCCTGCTGCTACCGCGGGCAGGCTGATTGTAGACCAGGTATGTTTGATAATCTTCACCAGGGACCAGCCGCCAGGGGAGCCAGTATGATCAATACGGGTATTTTATTAGTTACAACATTTATATTTTTACAGGTATTTTGAAAGGGTACCTTAAATGAAATACGACCAGAATTAATACCGGTTACCGAAATAAAAATTACCTCTATCTTAAAAGTGCCGACGAAGCCGAAGTTCTTTAATAATTAGCCAAACAAAAAAAAGGCCTTTATCCTACAGTGGAAAAAATGCAGACTGAAATTAATTATAATTTCCATCCCCAGGTTTGCAGAGACGCCGAAAAAGCAGTCGAAAGCAAAAAAACCGTATCAGAAGATAAACCCAAACAAGAAGTCAACGAAAAACCAAAGTCATCAGAAAAATCCGAATCAAGAACAAAACCAGAAGTCAAAGACAAAACCTACTCCAGAAGCAATTCTACAGAAGATGCAGAAGCTAAAAAAGATAAAAGTAGACCGAATTCTATACACGAAAGAGATAGTAAGAGAGATTCTTTAGAGAAGACTGGTATTGAAATAAATAGAGTAAGTGCAGAAGTGAATAGATTAGAGAAGCATTATTCTAGGTCTTCTTCTGTGGATGAAGAACGGTTCGACGATAAGAGAAGAGAGAAGAGTGATAGGAGATCGCAGCATAATGCTGTTGAAATTAGGCCTGTTACGGTGAGCTTTTAAATTATTTGTATGAGTATTTTAACAGGGTTCTCTGTGGCAGATATGCGAATCGTTAAACTTAGAAATCCATATTCAAAACTTGAAAACAGCATTAAATTTTTCGAATTATTTTGAAATTTTATCTTTTCGGGTCAATGACATCATATTAAAATTTTTCTGACCAACACGCGTAGCATCACCGCCATAGAAACGGGTTTTGTTGAGGGAAGAATAGACAATATGATAGATTGTTTATCTGTCATTTTGTCTATTTTTCTGTCGAAAAAACCCGTTTCCATTGTGGTAATGCTAAGCGTACAGTATGTAGCTTTTTTGGGCTAAATCAACTTATATTATCGCGAAAAGGAACGCTCAAATTGTATGAGGAATACATGAGAATAGATGAATATCAATAATTTTAAACAAAATTGATAAAATTGACGAATCTTCGTCTGGAAAACGCATCTAAAATGAACCGTTTAGTTTAGATATAACCCTAAGTACCCTTACTTTAAAACAAGGCTTTTTTAAACAGCCACCACAACCAAAGGAACCCGACCCGCCTAAAGAAACAACGAAGCCGCCCGCCCCCGTCCCGCCGACACAGCACAGCCACGCCACACAGCACAGCCACGCCACACAGCACAGCCACGCCACACAGCACACGCCGCCCACGCAGACCGTGCTGGTGACGTCACCCACGCCACTCCCACCCGTGTCGCCAGTCGTGGTGGCGGTGAAGGAGAGTGTGGTGGTGGTAAGTTAGACATCATTCATTAATCACTGGTACAAAAATAAAAGGAAGCGCCGAAGTACTCCATGACAGATACTAAGTTTTGTTATTATTTTTGCCGTAAAAAGAAATAAATTAACTAATTTAAATAATTAATTATTGGCGCCTTGGAGCCTTCTTGCCGCCGGTCAGTCTCGCTCTTAGCCCACGTTCGCACGGACGTAATAAAATCACGGCGATTTTTTTTCGTGCACTGGATTTTTAACGGTCTGCTTAGCGTCGAGAGTTGAAAATCCATCAGTGTGTTTTTTCATCGCGCTGGGACGAGAGTGCCTCCCAACGCGTTGAATTCTCAACGCTTGGCTCAACACAGAGAGTTGAAAATCCAGTGCACGAAAAAAAATCGCCTCGATTTTATTACGTCCGTGCGAAAGTGGGCTAGACTCAGTCCACTAGCATCGTGCGAGCGAGATAAGTAGTGAATTTGAGCTGAGGTATTATGGATTCTTAAACCCGGTCTGAAGTACGGATCACATCTCTCCCTCCCACACCCAGCCACAGCGGTGTGGCATGTTCAAAACACCCACGACGCGAATTTCGCGTTTTACTTTACTTATTTTTCGCAAATTTTCAAATATCTTTATTTTGCTTGTATTTGTATAAATTATCGTCTCATATCATAAGTGCGCCATGTTATGAGAGAAGGCGTACAGATTATTAGTTAAATGAGAGATAAGATAGATGTTAACAAAACTATACATCACACAGGTAGAGCCGAACAGCTTAGCTGCGAGCACGCCGGCCGGGCTCGTCACCGTGACCACGACGCACCCGCCCGTGCTGAGCACCGCTGCCAATGTGAGTACCACGGATACTGTTCCATGCCTTGCACACACTGCCTTGCTTGTGCCTTTCTTACACTTCTAGCGTATGGCACTCGTGGGTTGCAGCTGAAAATCAGCATCAGGTGGTACACTTTGTGTTGTCATCTGACATTATGCTGAGCTGAGGCCCTTTTGGCATTATAATAATTTGTTTTCCGTTTTTATAGTTTTAAGGTGTATTTTTTGTAATGCCAATAAACGCATTTTTCTTTTCTTTCTTCTTCTTCTTCCTTGCGGTGTGACGGTTGACTTGAGCACAGATCAATACAGTTGGTTCGACACTCCGAATTTTAGGTACGGAGCTACAAATACGCGGCGGACCCGTCCTCTCGGGCCAATTCAGTGAGTGTAAAGAAAGAAAGAAAGAAAGAAAGAAAGAAAAAGTATTTATTGGGACAAGCACAGGAGATCTTAATTAAACTAAACACACACTCACTAAAAATAAAAATAGAAAAACAAACAGAGTAAAAATTAATATAAAGTGGAAAGTCCTGTGCGAGGCCAAAAGGCTCCTATCTCAGCATGATGCTGCGACATTTAATAATAAATGTCGCAGCGCTGGTGTTCTGATAGGGCCTGCAGTGATGTCACGGACAGACAGATACATATACATAAATACTAAATAAAAGTAATTAAACAGATGTATTAAATACATTAAAAAATAAAACATAATGTTGTCCGCGTGTCAGCACCCGACGTAACATCAGTTACTTGTCTATGCTTTTACTGTCTGTGGCATTGTTGTGACAAGTAGAGAGTGTAACGTAGTCAGAAGATCTATATGAGTTACGCGATAGAAATAGAGGCAACTTCTAGGTTAATATAACTGTAGTTAGTTAGCGCTGTGCGACCTGGTTTGCACTTTATTGTGGCGTAGCAAGAGTCGCTTTTTATTTAAATTATTTTGCGGAGTTTTATTTAAATCCATTTGTGACTTGAGTTGAAAATGTGGTTTTGGGTATTCGGAACATGTTTTATAGTCGTTTTCTATTCCTTGGGGAATAATTAACATGAAATGATACTTTGAAAATACGATTTGCATATAAACCAGTGTATTCACTAGGACACAAGTATTCCGTGACACGTGTCTTCATAGAAATCGTATTACCTCATTTCACACATATTGTTAGCGACATCAATTCCGTAGATTTCGTGTCGCTAGAAATGTTGTACGAAGTCGTTTGATGTCTGACGACACGTGTTGCGGGACATTTGACTCCTAGTAAATAAAATCATAAACGCTTTCAACTTATTTTCTTAAAAAAATAAAACATGCCTTAAGGCTTATTCAGATACAAGCGTATCGCTGTCGCGCTCCGTAGCGATACTGGTTCAAATTAAAACTCAAACTCAAAGCATTTATTTCAGTTAAACCATTCACAGGCACTTTAGAATTGTCAAGGAGTAGGTCAGTCAGAAATATGAAGCCAGTTGCCCATTCCAAAGCGTAGTAGGTACCTATGGAGAAGAACGGGCAAGAAACTCCACGGACGCTCTTTTAAATCAAAAAAATGGTTACATCATTCAAGTTGAAGTTATACATGTGAGAACGATGCAAAACATTAAAAGCGTCCGTTAGAAATAAAAATATAAACTAATTCAAACATTAAATTAAATTATAATCGCCGTGGCAGCTAAGAGATGACCAGTCCCTACTGACGGCGCCCGTTCACGAACATGACGCATGGATCAGCACCATTCAGCTCAACCATTTTGAAGGGAGCTAAATGATCCAACACAGGCGCCACCGCCAGCGAGACATTAGAGTGAGCATGACATACTCTCAGCCGCCAGGGCACATTCAAGTCAATGAAAGACATACCCAGAACCTAAATGGTAGCTTTATAGTTGGTACATAATACTCACACATGTGCTATGCAATTATACAATGCTAAGAGATTGAATTTATACAATGCAAAGATAGTTTTTAAAATCTTCAGCAGCTCCAACGGTATTTTCAAATGCTAATCAATTCGTTTATGCTTGTGGAGCAGGACCAGCGTTGAGCCAAGCATTTTTATCAGCGATGTAATCCCCCAACTTATAATATGCTTGGCTGCATAGTGTGCGTTTAATATAAGATTTAAATTTCGTTTCATTCAGTTGAAATGGCATGCATATTCCCTATAGCCTGAATCAAATGTGTTCTTATAAATTAATGTTTTTTTTCCTAGCTCCCGCCAAACGCCGTGACAATATCAACGACGCCACCAATTGCAGATGAAGTAGTAATCGTCGGCTTGGGCTCGTCATCTGACGACGACTGCTTCGCGCCATCGTCGCTGGATTCTTTAGACTGCACTCACTATAGTGGTAAATATCTAAACACATACTGCATAATCAACTACCAGTTTTATCAACGGGTGACGTGGTACCCAGTAACTGGGTCGTAGAGGTCAGATAGGCGGTCGCTCCATGTAAAATACTGGTATTTAGCTGCATCCATTTAGACTGGAAGTCGACCCCAACATAGTTAGGAAAAGGCGAGGCAGATAGATTCATTGATACTTCATAATCAGCCTATAATATTGCCACTGCTGGTACACAGACTTCCTCTATGTGAGAATGGGCCACAATCCACCACGAAGGCACAGTTCCCGGATGTGGACGTGTCTTGGAATTTTTGGCCAAGCCAGTTTCTTCTCGATATTCAAACTTGCGACCTGCGAATCGTCAACCGGGGCCGTTACCACAGGGCCACCGGGGGCCTAAGTCGACTCACAAATGCTAATGCAAGTCTGCTAACGAAATTGTGTCAAAATGGTCTCGCAGTTGTGAGTTTTTGATAGGCCTTGTATGGCAAATCTGTCAAAAACCTCGCAATGGAGATACCATTTTGACACAATTGCGCCAGCAGACTTAATCCCTGTACCCTTGGATCCTTAAGTTCCTTTTCATAAATCCGAAGTAATATTATAAACTAGCTGCGCCCCGCGGTTTCACCCGTGTACGTTTTGACCCCGTGGGAATAGTGGGATAAAAAGTATCCTGTCCTAATATAGGTCATGGTCAAATTTGTTCAGCTGTTTTAGCGTGAAAGCGTAATAAACAAACAAACACAATTTCGCATTTATAATATTAGTTAGGATGCGAAAGTGACTGTTTGTTAACGGATTTAGATGATATTTGGCACATAGGTAAACCTAAACCTGGTTTAGAACATAGAATACTTTTTATTCTGATATTTTCACGGGATCGAGACTTATGCGAGTGGAACGGCAGGACGCAGCTAGTCTGAAATAATTCATAAACTTATATTATTACTAGCTGCGCCCCGCGGTTTCACCCGCATAATTCTCGATTCCGTGGGGTATGAAAAATAGATGTTGGCCGATTCTCAGACCTACTCAATATGCTCACAAAATTTCATGAGAATCGGTCAAGCCGTTTCGGAGGAGTACGGGAACGAACATTGTGACACGAGAATTTTATATATAAGATTGTTTTGCTTACAGAAAAAACCCGTGGTCGTCGTTTAGATAGTAGTGAAGTACTAATTCTAAGTCCGACGGCTGCCGCCACAGATTCCGGTGTCTTCGATGACAGTGTTACTAACGGACTCAATTTGGTGAGTTAATCTTAATTTACTATTACTAAAACTTTCAGGTTACCATTGACTAAAAGGACATATTTATGCAGGCTATATCACAGATGAAAACAGCTGGGTCACTCCGTTTTTAGTTATGAAGCTACAGATACGCGGCGGGCCCGTCTTGTCGGGCCAATTCAGTGAGTGTAACGTAGTCAGAAGATCTAAAAGTTATGCGATAAAAAGAGAGGCAACTTCTAGGTGAATATAACTGTAGGTAATTAGCGCTGTACGACCTGAATTGCACTTTATTGTGTCGTAGCAACAGTTGCTTTTTATTTAAATGATTTTGCGGAGTGAACCATGTGTATTCATCAGTGGCTGTACCTAAATGCTACCTGATTTTGTAAGAGGAAATAGAAGAGATCTTTATTTACAAATCTTTTTAACAAAATTATTACAAAATAAATTGCAATATAATTTTACTTAACAAAGTGCGTGTAGCGAAACATTCGAAACTTCTTTTATAATAACAAACGTTAATTAATTCAGTCCCTCATAAAGTCACATAACACAGAAGCTATGTGGCAAAAACAAGTGCGTTTTTACACACATAACATCACGCCTGTAATTCCCTGAAGGGTTAGGCAGAGGTGTATGTCGGCGCATCATCGCCGTCGTTGCCGGAGTAAGACATATGGATTTGCACCAATATAATGATGTCTCACAAGTACACAGTAAATAGAAATGGCAGGGAAATATTTAAAAAGAACACAAAGAAAATTCCTTACTTGCAATCAGGGTGTTTATTCCTCGAACAGTGAAATAAGAATATCTTTCCAAACGCATTACAACCGTTTTTATACACAAAAAAAAAAATACAACCGAATTGATAACCTCCTCCTTTTTGGGAAGTCGGTTAAAAATAACCGCCAAACATTGCCGCCATACTTTCCGCAAAACTTTGCCGCCATACAAATCAAGCGGATATGTCAAAATAATTCCTTCCTAATCGTAAAGGAAATTACATTTTAAATTAAGCGGATGTGTCAAGACAAATCCTAAATACCTTCATATAAATCAAAAGGAAGTTTAAAAAGTAACAATATAGAAACTAAATAATTTCTACCGGAAACAACAATATTTTAAATAAATCAAAAGGAAGTAGTCAAAATAGAAACTATATAAATTTTACCGGAAACAACCATAATTTATTAATTACCTACTTAAATAACATAGAAGTTAGATTAAGTACAAAATAAACAAAACAAGCTTAAAATTAAAATCTTATAATAGTTTGGCGCCCATATGTACCTATAGTACACCGACACCTCGCCAGTTATGTTGAAGTCCCATGTAATAGGGGGCGACCCTATTGCCATCAATCGGGCACTAATCCAGATTCCGGGCTGCTACTGACAAATTACAGATGGAAAAACAAATGTTATTTGGTGCTATCTGCTTGTTATAATAAACATAATTTACTTGACTTTAGTGTAATCCTGCATCTTATATATATATAATTTTCATCAACAGGACACATCCCACGTCTCAGTAGTTACAGTCGGTAACGAAGAGGTGCGGGTTCGAGACTCGGCCGCGACGCACATCGCGCTCGGCTCCGTCAGTACACGACTCAGTCCGGATAGCTTTGAAAGGTAAGAATATAACACCAACACATAATTGTACTATATATGCCAACGGCTGAACGGATCTGGATGAAATGTGGCACACAGATAGATTATAACCTGGATTAACACAGCCGCTGGCAAAAGCTAGTATAAAATAACATGACGCCTAATGGGCGCATGATGGGTAAACATTTTGCAAATATTTAAGTTCAATGTAAAAGGTATGGTCCCGAATCGCGCCCGACACACCCGCCTTGTGTGTGTGTTGAGCTTTAGGAACGTATCAGTTCAATCCCTAGATTCGGAATCACCAATTAGACTCATTGGGGGTGCCTTTAAAAAAATTATATGACTCGCGGTTCGTTTGAAAGACTGTTACCTACTAGCAACCAAGATTAAAAGACATTCAAGGTTCTTCCGTATTTTTTCCGATCTGTAGAGTAGCTATTCTCCGTTGGTTTAGGTAGTTAAATAAAGATAAACAAATCGATGGCAGAAAATACAAAGCGTGGACTTAATTAAATTACTCAAAAATTTGAAAGAAAGAAAAAGAAAAAGTATTTATTGGGAAAAGCACAGGAGATCTTAATTAAACTAAACACACACTCACTAAAAATAAAAATAGAAAAAGCAAACAGAGTAAAAATTAAAATAAAATGGAAAGTCCAGTGCGAGGCCAAAAGGCTCCTATCTCAGCATGATGCTGCGACATTTAATAATAAATGTCGCAGCGCTGGTATTCTGATAGGGCCTGCAGTAATGTCACGGACATAAAGATACATATACATAAATACTAAATAAAAGTTATTAAACAGATGTATTAAATACATTAAAAAATAAAACATAATGTCCGCGTGTCAGCAGTCCCGAATTTCAGATTAAATTAAATTGTATATTTTCTGGGTCAACAATGATCCATTTATGTTAGTTAATTGGTTACAGAAAAACTTAAAAGCTATGCTAGTAGTATAGGGTAGTATTTATTATAAGTATGTACTAAGATCATGGAAGAAACAATATTTACATACTATAAATGTGAATGTATCACATTTCACGGGTAGTAATGCATCACTTCTGCCTAAGTAACACTTGCATGAAGTGATTCACTATCGGTGAGTCAAACTCGTCCACTAACATCTTCAGAATGCCATGCCAAGACCGCGTTTTCTCCAATAGCGACGCCGTCTTTCTCCTCACCATTGCGTGGAAGTCATAATTAAGTTTTAGTTATAAATTTTATCGTTTACTTAAAGTTGGCACAAAATACGTCGGGGTAACTCCTACCCTAGATCATCGGGTAAAGTGTTAAACTCAACGCTCTATATCTATAGCCTACGCTCACCAGTCGCGCATACGACCACTGACGATCACATATTTGTATTCTTGACTGCACGCAAATCTTACCATCCATGATTTTTATAGCAGATCACAGTCAGACAGCGGCTCAGTAGCGTCATCATCGTCGCGTGTCCTTCAGGACGCGGACTCCTTAGCGACCAGCGCGACCACGGCGACCACGGCCTCGCACCCAGACCTGCACCTCGCGCATCTGAATGTGAACGTCAACGGTGGAGCCAGGTATGTGTCACTACGTCATCGTCATCGCGTGTCCTTCAGGACGCGGACTCCTTAGCGACCAGCGCGACCACGGCGACCACGGCCTCGCACCCAGACCTGCACCTCGCGCATCTGAATGTGAACGTCAACGGTGGAGCCAGGTATGTGTCACTACGTCATCGTCATCGCGTGTCCTTCAGGACGCGGACTCCTTAGCGACCAGCGCGACCACGGCGACCACGGCCTCGCACCCAGACCTGCACCTCGCGCATCTGAATGTGAACGTCAACGGTGGAGCCAGGTATGTGTCACTACGTCATCGTCATCGCGTGTCCTTCAGGACGCGGACTCCTTAGCGACCAGCGCGACCACGGCGACCACGGCCTCGCACCCAGACCTGCACCTCGCGCATCTGAATGTGAACGTCAACGGTGGAGCCAGGTATGTGTCACTACGTCATCGTCATCGCGTGTCCTTCAGGACGCGGACTCCTTAGCGACCAGCGCGACCACGGCGACCACGGCCTCGCACCCAGACCTGCACCTCGCGCATCTGAATGTGAACGTCAACGGTGGAGCCAGGTATGTGTCACTACGTCATCGTCATCGCGTGTCCTTCAGGACGCGGACTCCTTAGCGACCAGCGCGACCACGGCGACCACGGCCTCGCACCCAGACCTGCACCTCGCGCATCTGAATGTGAACGTCAACGGTGGAGCCAGGTATGTGTCACTACGTCATCGTCATCGCGTGTCCTTCAGGACGCGGACTCCTTAGCGACCAGCGCGACCACGGCGACCACGGCCTCGCACCCAGACCTGCACCTCGCGCATCTGAATGTGAACGTCAACGGTGGAGCCAGGTATGTGTCACTACGTCATCGTCATCGCGTGTCCTTCAGGACGCGGACTCCATAGCGACCAGCGCGACCACGGCGACCACTCAGACCTGCACCTCGTATGTACAGCTTCTTAGTTCTACAGCTTTCGTTGTAGGAGAGCTTTTATGTTGGGGCTACAGTGTCGCGATAACGCGAACTATTCTTCGCGCGCTCTCAGTTGCTCAGCGAGACGTCGAGCGGTGTGCGAGAGAGAGCTCGTGAAGTTTAGTGCGCCATATCGCGACAATGTAGGCCCAGAATTAGTCAAGGAGGCTCGTCCAGGGAATTACTAGCATAAGCAAAGCGTAATAAATATGACGCCTGTATTTGCCCAAAGGGTTAGGCCAGGGGTTACCTACTCCCGAGATGGCGGCGCGTAGTGTTCCACGCGCGCCTCTCAATGACGTAAAGGGGGAGTTTAACACCTCACTCCCCCTAACTCGAGGTGCCGGCACTAGCCGGGGATCGCGGAAGTCGCATTAGATCCCGTGATCCCCGGTGCAAGTGTGAGACGGAGCACCGGGGTGGTTTTAATCAGTAAGAGTCTGACAAACCCCTCCGCTCTCCCCAGGGCGGAGGACATCCATGAGGATTTCCCCCAGTAAAAAAAAAGGGGTTTTCTACTGGCGTTTCCGGTCACATTTGCAAATAAATACCTTTTGTTAGTCGCCTTTCATTCATCCTCTCAACATGACCAAAACTTCTAAGCATCTACTAATTTGCTATTCTATTGTTACAGAGTTAACACTGACCAGACAGAGAACTTAGACAATGGTGAGCCTGTAGTACTTAGAAGAAAGCAACAAGATGGACAGCCTGTCAACAGGATGCAGAGGTAATAACAGTCTGTTCTAAAAGTATCTGTAAGGGCCACAACAGCAGACTAGCTACTTTTGGCATCGGGTGTATCGATGCTGCGTCGCGTTTTGGCGACTCTGCGTTCCATCGCAGTATTAAAATCGCGCGTTTTAGAAATTCTATCGATGCTGCATCGCGATTTCGCGACTTCTGCGTTCGGACGCGGAATGAACTGGTTATTGGATGTAACCGTGTTGAAAGTTGAAAGATGTAAAAGTTATAATAAATTAGATTTGTTGAAGCTGTTGTGGCAATCATGTCATTTGGTCTAAATAGCTTTTTATTTTTATTATTTGATTTTGTGAATGTGAGAACGTTGTAGGCTTAACAGACTAGATCTGTCGACCATTTTCTATCTTGCTAAGTACCTGGTACTTGTTGGTAGGCCTACACTGTCCTCTCATACCTATTAACACTGTAATTTGAAAACATTGTAAATACCATTTACTTTTAAAAGAGTAACCGTAGAGTTTCTTGCCGGCTCTTCTCCATAGGAAACGACCAATTAGAACCGTGCATCTAGCTTCAAATTGAATTTTTAACCAATACCGCCTTCGGTGCGATTGATATTTTCGCTTTATCAGTAAAGCAGCAGCACTGCAGCTTCATTAGAGTTAGACTGCGTGTCGCAGGTTCGATTCCCGCACGGAACAAATATTTGTATGACCTACAATTAGTTGTTCCGGGTCTGGCTGTTTGTGTAAGAAACAAAGAAAGAAAATACGTTTATTTGCGGTAAACATGACGCAAAAAAAGAACACAAAATTAAAAAATGGAAACAAGCTTAGGGAAAATATGCGTCACATTCACGCAAAACGGCCATCGCTCAGCATAATGCTGCGACCCTATGCGAGACAGAGCCCCAGCGCTGGTTTCAGTTCATGGTAAAGGTCAAAGTCAAATCATTTATTTCAAATAGGCCCTTATAAGGCACTTTTGAACGTCAAAAATTTACAAAAAAAAATAATTGATTCTAGTCGCCCCTTCCAAAAGGTAGTATTCGTATGGAGAAGAATGGGCAAGAAACTCCACCGTTACTCTTTTAAAATGTTTTACAATATTTTGTATAAGTACATTAGTTATATAATTATATGTGAGGACGATGCACCTAGAATAAAATTATTATACCACAATAGGTAAAAAGAATTAAGAATTAAAAATGAAGCAACAACAGATAAACTAATTATGTGATAGATACATGGTGCTCACATATTTACAAATATTGTGGTAGGTGGTGGTGGTAGGTGTAGTTCCGTCAAAATCTAGTGCAGTCGTGTTCCGCCGATGCAATCGATGCGAGCGGCATCCGAATGTGTGCGGAGCGTTCAGCCGCTGCGTCGAGTTTGCGGAAAGCGACTCAATCGCCGCGTTTGGCGTTTTTAAGTGTACGGTGTGCAATGTTTGGTCGCTGCATTTAGCTTCTAAAAAGCGGCTAAATGTAGCCAGTCTGTTGTGGCCTTAAACGAATTGGTCAGAAAACGCACCTTTGGATACTAATAGAGATGATAACTAAATTCGTCAGGTAGGTAATTAAAAAAGATTGAACACGCATTTTTTTTTTTATCTAACCGAAAGGTTACGGCGATTCATTGAGTTGAAATGGCATGACGTCACTAGTATGTAGATTTTATACTTACTTGTGACGTATAAACCCTCACTCCCCAACTTTAATGCGTTGTATCTAAGTCGTTTTTTATTAATATGTTAAAGCAAAAAATACGTGTCTAATATTTTTTTATTATCTGACTGACGGACTAAATAGTAAAATTTTTTTTTTACCCAGGCATATTTCTAATTCAAATGTTTACGATATGAGAGTAGACAAGTTCATTAAAAAAAAATGTTGACATTTTAAGTGCTTAATAAAGTTGTTTTTACACATTTATAATGAATGCATTATTGTCCGCAGGTCGAAGGAGGACATTCATATGGCTAACCTAAAGAAGAAGACTCGCAAACGAACGCGGAAGTTTGAGATAGATGGCGTTATAGTCACCACTACTACTTCCAAGGTATGTTCTTTACATCATTTTTTTTTTGCCTAGCCTTTCCCAATTCTGTTGGGGTCGGCTTCCAGTCTAACCGGATGCAGCTGAATACCAGTATTTTACATGGAGCGACTGCCTATCTGACCTCCACAATGATTTTGATTTAAAAGAGTGTCCGTGGAGTTTCTTGCCCGTTCTTCTCCATAGGTACCTACTACGCTTTGGAATGGGCAACTAGCTTCATATTTCTGACTGACCAACTTTTTGACAATTCAAAAGTGCCTGTTTAATTGAAATAAATGCTTTGAGTTTGAGTTTTGAGTTACAACCCAGTTACTGGGTAGCACGATACCCCTTGGTAAGACTGGTTATCTGACTTTTGGGCTACCCGTAACGACTGTCAAAGATCAACGAATGACAGCCGAGACTTAAAGAGCTTAACGTGCTTTCCGAGACACGGAGAAATCTCGATATGTAATGGATGGTCACGCCACTTTGTGCCACAAAGGCAATTTAAGGCCATATTTTGATCTCGCAAATAAATCAAAGTCCCGTTGACATAATATAATCGTGAAATTTGGCAGGAAGCAAGTCTTACCGCACATGTAAAAGAAAAAGTCCAAAAATAGTTAGTTTGTAGTTTTATCACAGTTTTTTTTTTTGCGATTATCAAATGTTAAGTTTGTTTTTGGGCTAGATTCATCCCAACTACGGAACCCTTTATTGCGCGTGGTCCGACACGCAATTGGCCGGTTTATTCATTCAATTTAATTTTAACGTTAATTTCTGTAATTGGTTGAACGGAATAACAACATTCAATGAAACACACAATGCATTAGATTTGATAACATAATTAATTTCAATAGGCATTCAAAAACTGGGGTTTACATAATTAGTGTATTCAATTCTATAGTAATTGTCATTATGATGTTCATTTGAGTAGTGTCCACATGTATATATATATATATTTTTTTTTGTGTTAAGCCACTTTTTTTTGTGTTAAAAAACGATCCGAAAGGGGCTCATAGGTACAGCAATAACTAAAACTAAAATAAAATAAAAAATTTGACTAAAGTTATTGGTATTTAAAAATTAACAAATTTTTCACTAAAATTACCCCAAATTCATTAAAAATGAGCAAATTTTCAACAGGGGTCATAAGTTATGACTTGTAGACACCCGCTGAACGACGGCCGCCCGCGCCCCATGTAATAAACCCGGTAACATTCCCCATTGAAAAAAAATTTAGGTTTTTTTTTTTAATTTTATTTAAAATTACCACATGAATATACTCTCAGTACGATACCTAACAACACCTTCACGGACTGGACAGGTGTTTTTGCATGTTGTATAAAAGCGAACGTCGCGCGAATATGCCTTACATACACACATAAACTCACGCCTTTCCGACGGGGTAGGCAGAAACTACAGAACGCCACCTGCTACGATCCTTACATACTCCTTTTGCCTCGTTTACGTTCATACATCTGGTCATACAATTGGCGCTCTAATATGTCACTTTGTTCCGAAAACCGGAAAGCGACCGCTGTCGGCACGACCACGCGTTCTGGTTCACCGAACAAAACGATCGTGTACATTTTTTTTTTTTTTTTTCATATCTTGCATCTCGCAGTTGACCACTAAGGTCGTGACTGCTTAACCGGACTTTCCTGTGGCTGCCTTTAGCTTCTACACTAAGAGCCTCCAGCCAGGAGCATAAATGCAAACTATTCTAAGTTACAAACTAAACGAACGCTCGCTAAGGGCACCCCCTGTGGGGTACGAACCTCGGCTTAGGGCGTCGCTGGGGGGAGGACAGCAAGATGGGACAGGCTGGATCAAGGATGCATCATTATTAATAGCGGAATTTAAAACTACACGCTCAGCTGCGGCACGGGCTGGCGTTTCATCGGACAAGGATCGTGTATTCGAGCAACTATCGCTTTTATATAGGACGCGGGGTTTGGGAACTTTCCGTTTTATTTTATGTTGACGTTCGGAAGTGCTAATACTCAGCCTGTTCTGAATGGCTTAGCCGCCTCTGTGGTCTAGTGGTAAGACCACGTGTCTCAGACCTCGAGGTCCCGGATTCGATTCCTAGCAGGGGCAAAATTTTCTGCTCTGTTTTGTTGGTGGTAGGGCTTGTTCTAAGCCTGCCTGGCTAGCTACCACCATCTTATCTAAGTCTGTCGCCATAACAACAATGTTATCAGCATTGTTGTGTTTCGGCAGTTCCGGGTAAGATTCGGTTGAGGCTCGCTTCCACCTTCGGCCTGATCATCACTCACCATCATGTGAGATGAAGGCCAAGAGCTTTCCCGTTTTGGTAAAAAAAAGTTTCAATTACTAGGTACTTGTAAAATATATCAACCTTATCATAAATCGTTATCCCAGGTAATCTGGGGCGACGAAGAGAGTGGTCGTACATGGGACGACCACGCGCTCCGCAAACAAGAGCTGCGCGAGATCAAAATGCTGCAGAAGCAGGAGCAGAAGCAGTTCCAGGACCTCAACGCCAAAGAGAGCCAGCTCAGGGAGCAGCAGGATAAGAGGTTAGTGTGAACATCAATCTGCCTGCCTTTTCCCAACTATTTTGGGGTCAGCTTCTAGTCTAACCGTAAGCAGCTGGATACCGGTATTTTACATGGAGCGACTGCCTATCTGACCTCCATAACCCAGTTACTGGGTAACACGATACCCCTTGGTAAAACTGGTTGTCAGACTTTCGGGATCCTGACTATCTGTAGTCGTTTGGGTTGGCAAACATCCCTGAATGACAGCTGGGACTGAAGGCTTAACGAGTTTTCCGAGAGACAGAAGGGCCCGGTAAGAAATCGATGGTCACCCATCTACGGACCGACTTCGGTAAGCATCGTTTAACCTTGCAATGAATTAGAAGTTTAATTGAATGAAAACTTCTAAAGACCTGTATCCAGTAGATTTGGCAAATGCAAATTACACTGAATTAATGGCTTACATTTTTTATCGGTCGTCATTTATCTTGAAAGATTTTTATAAAGCACGTTTAACCCTAAATTCTCTCCAGGTTTGAAGCCGAACTAGTCTCCCTCGGCCGAGCACACGAATCAGACCTAGAAGCGTTGGCGCGTGCCCAACGAGCGGCCGCCGAGCGAGCAGAGCAACAATTAGAAGCGGAACTACGTCACGCCGCCAAACGACTGCGAGCAGACCACGAGAGGGACCTCAGGCACTTCAGGGATACCCTCAAACAGGAGCTTAGGTTACTTAAACAGGTAACTAGTACTCATAGAATGAGATTCATGTTGATTTTGATTTTGACCTTATTTTCAGCAAAATTTATTCTCAAAAACTATAAAAAAATTACCCAGGACTGATTATTTTCATGGTTGTCATGTTGGATTTTGTCTTTTTGTCTTTTATCCACGTTTCAGACTTCATCGGCTTCCTAAAAACTGAAAAATTTGTAACTATAACGAATTATTACATTCCTTCCTTTTTGATTGAATTTTGGCTACATTTCCTCTAAAAATATGATAATGTTACTCATGGAAGAAAAATGTTAAATTTTTTCATAATAACAGGCATAACATTTACAAATAAAATAAGAATAGGTTTAAACACCCATTGGTTTTGATCCACATTTTTGGCCAAAACAAAAAAAAATAAATAGTTTCCTGCCTTGTACCATCACATTAACATTCATTATACAGACTTCTAACCTACCCACATTCTAACAGGAAGTAGAACTAGTCGCAAAAGACCGTCGTAAAGACGCGTACCGCATCCGGCGCGCGCGCCTCGACGCCGAGCACGCCGAGCGCGAGCGCGCCTTCGTGGCCGCGCTGGCCGACGCCGGCGACGCCGTGCTGCGCCGCATCCACGACGCGCACCGCGACCGCCAGGCGCTGGCCGACCGCCAGTACCTGCAGCAGAGGCACCAGGTGGGACACGATACATGCCGATACCAGCACCGATACCGATACCAGTACCGATACCGATACCAGTACCGATACCAATACCGGTACCAATACCAGTACCGATACCGGTACCGATACCAGAACCGATACCGGTACCAGTACCAGTACCCATACCGGTACAGATAGAAGTTCTAAATTGAGCTGCATGATTACTGACAAATGCGTGCACTAACTGGACAGGTCCACTCAAATCTGTGTGGTTCTTTCCTCAAAAGACCATTTCAGACACTAATCTACATGGTCCTCATATGGCCTGACCAAGATTATGTCTGGACTTTAAAAGAGACTGTGACCTCTGAGTTTGTTTCGGCCTTTCTTCTCAGAGTAGTCAGATAGGAAACGCCGAACTCACCTAGCATTTTCTTGTTTTAAAAAAAAAAAAAAAAATAATATGACGTGTGATTGCAATATCCTATTTACAGAATAAACAATTTCATTTCATTTCGTTAGAAAAAATATTATAATTATTTTAAGGTAGATATAGTTACTCCGGAGAAACCCTTAGACTTCTGACTCCACCGATTCTACCTGAAGATCGCCGCAGATTCCGCAAGGGTTGGGCTGCAACATGGTTCTCTATGCGTTATAAGTGTTCCACAGAAAACCATGTTCCAGCCGACTGCTTGTCGGACTGTCTGCGTGACGACGGCTGCGGTCTACGGCGGATCCATCGTGGTGATATTGTACGGTCATAGAGCATTACTTGATCCAAGTGCCTTTTCGTTCGCGACTTCGCGAGTATATACAAATTCAAAATTCAAAAGTCATTTATTCAAACTAGGCTGAGAATCAGCACTTTTTGTACGTCAAAATTACATAAGACAGTCCCCCGGCACGCCCACCCTTCACCACTTCGTAGTGCTTTAGCTGGGAACAAGAAGTGGCGCAACAAACTGTCCAGCAGCACAGCTGTCTGTTTAGTTAGAAAAAAATGAATCTATATAATAGTACCTATGCAAAATGATATTTACATTACACAACACAAAACATAATTTAAACTATAAAATTAATAGCCATATGACAGCTAGCACACGCCAATATACCAACCACATAACATCACGCTACGACTCTTAAGAGCGGAGCAAAAAGAACAAAAGTCAGAATGAACGCCAGTGGAAGCGAAGTAATAGGCAGGGCAACAATCAATTTAGAAGAAGAAGCTAGTAATAATACAGTAAAGCTGAAGAGTTTGTTTTTTCATTTGAACGCGCTAATTTCTGGAACTACCAGTCGGATTTGAATGATTCGTTTTGTATTTAATAGCCCAATTCCAAGGAAGGCTATAGGCTATTTAACACCACGCTACGGACCAGAGGTGCCGATCAAAAAGAACATAAGTCAGAAAGAACGCTAGTGGAAACGAAGTAATAGCGCGGGCGGGCGATGCGATGCCATGCGGTGGGTCGCGGGCCGAGGGCAGCGCGGCACGGTGGGTGAAGCCGCGGGTCACAGCTAGTAGCACTAATACACACACCTTTCTCCAATAATGATAGGCAGAAACTATAGTGCTACTTTCTTGTACACTGTTTTGATTTGACCATTATCTTCTTTCTTATATTTCGTGTGGTTAGTGACTAGCCTGGTTTCAGAGTTTTTATGCCGCCCATGGGCCTCTCTCTAACCTAACCTAACCAAGCTTATTCTCGCACATGAAAATAAGAGAGAAGAATCTCCTTAAGGTGCCATCTCCACGGACGAGAGAATCGCGGCGATAGTCACGCTGTGCCTTCAAATTATTGCCACGATGATATCGCCCGTGGAGATGGCGCTTAAGAGAGTGTATAGAAATCCGTGGCACGACGATAATATCGCCGCGATTCTCTCGCTCGTGGGGGCAGCCCCTAACGTACACTATTGAACATGAGTGAATATGTATTTATTGCCAAAATAACTTGGCAGTCGAATTGGTGATCGCTGGGTCAGAGAAGATGATAAACGATGCTTTCCTTCCCGGAAAGGTTCTTCTTCTTTTCGTGTCGTTAGCGACTAACCTGGTGTCCATGGGCCTCTGGACTTGACTTCCCGTGCCGTCGAGAAATATCTCTCAGGCATGGCCGGTTTCCTCACGATGTTTTCCTTCACCGTTTTTGAAGCAAGTGATATTTATACATCACCACCGATGAATACAGATGGGACACTCCACGGTTTAGGTATGAAGCTACAAGTACGCGGCGAGCTTGTCTTGTCGGGCCAGTTCAGTGAGTGTAACGTAGTCAGAACATAAGAGTTACGCGATAGAAAGAGAGGCAACTTCTAGGTGAATATTAACGGCACGGTTGGCGCAGTGGTTAAGCGATTGACTGCTGCGCTGCGTGTCGCGGGTTCGATTCCCGCACGGAACAAATATTTGTATGACCTATAATTAGTTGTTCCGGGTCTGGCCGTTTGTGTATGTGAGTTTATATGTTTGTAAACGCACCCACGACACAGGAGAAATTCCTAGTGTGGGGCAACGTTTTAAAAAAAAAAAAAATATATATATAACTGTAGTTGATTAGCGCTGTGCGACCTGAATGGCACTTTGTGTTGTTACAGAGGTTTTTATTTAAATGATTTTGCTGAGTGACCCGTCTGTATTAATCTGTGACATTACGAACGAGATGGTAGGTAAAAACTCACCTCCGATAACATCCTCTGCCTGGTCGTTCCCAACTATGTTGGGGTCGGCTTCCAGTCTAACCGGATGCAGCTGAATACCAGTATTTTACATGGAGCGACTGCCTATCTGACCAAAACCCAGATACTGGGTAATAAGATATCCCTTACTAAGACTGGTTGTCGAAATTTCGGGCTTCTCGGTCTCGGCTGGGACCAACGGTTTAACGTGTTTTCCGAGGCACGGAGGAGTGTCAATATGTCATGGATGGTCACCCATCCACGAACCGACCGCGGCAAGCGTACCGTGCGGCTGTGCTTATTTTGCCAAGACCCCCTCTCCTCTAGTTTACCTTTTATTTGTTTTTACTTGTATTAATTTTATTGCAATGCAGCGCATTAGATGTTATTGTGTAACGTTGTATCGTTGTATTTTCAGCATCTGAATGATCGAAAAAAAATATCTGAACAAATCAGTAATTACTTAAAATTATAGTCAGAAAGACGGTCTTCATTCTGAAGCAGCCCTTGTCTCAATGACATAATTATAGTCTAATTTTCTCTGTTGAAAATAAGAAACACAAAATACACAAATACAAATTATATAATAAGCCAACAAATAAACGCTATATAAAATGTTGTTCATCGGTTGATGTCAAGGCCACAGACAAAATTGCGTAATTACTATTACAACGTACTCTGTGGTTGCGGCATTGGCAAATGACAACAAAAACATAATAAAAACAAAATGCCGATTGCAGAGTAAACTGAGCTCCTTAAGTTCTGAGTTGAGCTCCACGATTACTGACAAATGCTTGCACTGACTGGACAGGTCCACTCAAATCTGTGTGGTTATTTCCTCAAAAGACCATTTCAGACACTAATCTACATGGTCCTCATATGGCCTGACCAAGATTATGTCTGGACTTTAAAAGAGACTGTGACCTCTGAGTTTGTTTCGGTCTTTCTACTCAGAGTAGTCAGATAATAACCGCCGAACTCATCTAGCATTTTCTTCTTTTTTTTTAAATATTTTTTTAATATGACGTGTAAAAGTGATTGTAATATCCTATTTACAGAATGAACAATTTCATTTCATTTCGAATTAAATTAAATTTCGAAAGAAAAATTAAGCTGTGCGTCGCATCTGTGCAAGAACAAGTCATTCAGGGTGTTTGTCTCATGTATATATTGTTTCTCAAATGAATAACATCAAACCTCTCTCACCAGATAATGCGCACCCGAGAAGCAGCGTTATGGGAGTTAGAAGAGAAACAAATCCACGAACGTCACCAGCTAGCGAAGAGACAGCTCAAAGACGAGTTCCTGCTGCGGAGACATCAGATGTTGGTGCGGCATGACAAGGAGCTGGAGCAAATTAAAAGGTAGGCTTGTTAACATCATCAAAGTCATAATTATCGTTGTCATCATATATATGTTGGGGTCGGCTTCCAGTCTAACCGGATGCAGCAATATTTTACTTGAAGCGACTGCCTATTTGACCTCCACAACCCAGTTCAAAGTCAAAGTACAAACATTAATTTCAAGTAGGCCATTGAAAGGCACTTTGAGTGTGGCGGCATCTACATCGTCAAATGCGAACTACGCATCAAAGATCTGACTTCACATAAATCCTGCATCGCTCAATTAGAGTTTACAGCGCGATCGACATATATACAAGCTCCCGACTTCAACCATTGGGCAGTTGCCCGCCAGACACGACACACGTCTGGTCGGAGGATCCTCCCTTTTCTATAGAGGATGAGTGAACTTTACACCCTGCTCCTCATGCCTCTAAAGAATGTCAACGTTTACAAGAAAATAGAATTGATCCTAGGGGTACCATGTAACCCAACAAGGTTACCCCTTAGTAAGACTGGTTGTCATACTTTCGAGCTTCTGTCTACTCGTAAGACTTTTAAAGATCTACAAATGACTCCTTTCAGCTTACTCTCTAAAGCAACGGTGCATTAGAGAGTTAAGGTATCATGCCGCAGCTGACCGCAGGCGGCAAGTGCAGGCGACACGACTGGATTCTTTTTTTGAAGGTGACGTGTCGCTAGCTGCGGGAGGTATTTCATAGAAATCCATAGAATCCAGTCGCCTGCGGTCGGCTGCTTTAGGCTGAGGAAGGATACGGATCCTTTCATGTTTTTTAGCTCCAGCAAACATGTTGTTAGGTATATAGAATGTTGCGTTTTGCTGGCAAAATGCTGAAGTTCTTTATCGCTGAAATATTATAAAACTTTAGTTCCTACGCCGCGTCTGTCAGTGTTTGAACGCGCTAATCTCTGGACTCCAGTCGGATTTGTAAAATTATTCTTCCATTTAATAGCCCAATTCTTGAGAAAGGTTATAGGTTAGTTAACGTCACGCGACGGTCATAAGGAGCCCAACAACAAGAAAAAAGTCAGAAAGAACGCTAAGCGAAAATGAAGTAATACCGCGGGCGGGCGTATGCGTAATGAGCAATGATCGGAGTAGGTAGATTGAATTGGGGTCATTGATCCGAAACGTATGTATTAATATGGACATTCCTCCGGAATTGGTTGAATATTAAAAAAAACCTTAGGTAGGAATTGTATTAAAATGAGCAATATTATATTCTTCATATTTTTTTAACGGCAAACAGTCATGATTCCAAGCTTTGGTAAGTAATATTTTACTTGTTACAAGGAGTTTAAACCGATGTACTATAACAATATTTTTAGTATTGTGTTTGTTTGCTTAAGCTGTTGAACATACCATCACCAACTTTGAATTGAGTAGTAATAATATCACTACCAACATTAACAATATTTAATTGAATCCGGTAATACCGGAATTGCTTTCCGGAAAATGGCTTATCCATGTTATTCTTTCTGTGTGCATTTATGATACAAGTACCAAAAATCAATCTACCTACTCCGGTCATTGGTAATGAGCGACGCGGTTAGTCTAGACAGAAATTTCACGCGGAACAGTCGGGGGCAGTAACTAGTTCATTATAAAAGAAGTTGCGCAATGTATAATGTCAACTGTTCAAAAACTTCTTTTCATTGTAAACTCGAGACATTAAAACCGACCATTTTTCAACAGAAAAAACACACGCAAAGAGGAGGAACTCGCCAAAGTCCAGGCGCTAGAGAAGAGATCTCTGCCCAAGCGCATCCGCGCGGAACAGAAGGCGCGCGAGATGATGTTCCGCGAGTCGCTGCGGATCAGCGCCGTCAGCGTCAGCCACGAGGACGAGCGGGACCGGCTCAAGAAGGTAAGAGAGAGATAGAGAGAGAAAGAAAGTCAATGCGTTAATTGGCTTAAGGTAAGATCTTATGCCCGGGTTTCACGGCGATAGTTATTCAACTAGGACAGCATGATTGTGCTAGTGAGGTAGTCATTCCGTCCGTCCGTTGCACCGTCTTTTTTATTTATTCGCTACTGGAAGCTTTTGGCCTTCATCACACCTGATGGTAAGTGATGATCAGGCCGCAGGTGGAAGCTAGCTTCACCCGGAATCTTCAACCACGGAGGAACTGGATATCTCACCTTTAACTACCAAAACATACCAATGCGCACAGAACTGTCGTAATTTTTAAGCTAGTGAGAAAGATAGTAAGCTAGTATGATAGTTTAATAGGATAGGATTCAATTTTTTTGAGCTAGTAGCGCCACTCGCCTCTGATTTTACCATCCTGGCTTGCGTACTAGAACATTGTGGTAGTATCCAATCGGATCATTTTACTCACTTTATTATTATTATTTATTTATTCATTTAGTAGTATACATACATCTTTATACATAATAAGTTGGAGCAAACATAAACTCATTAGAGTTTTACCGTGCACCAAGTTCATCGACCACATAATTTAGACAATTAAAACAAACTTAAGTTCTTAATTATAAAATTAAACAATAACAAAATCAACAACGAGGGTAAGAAGCAAAACATTTATCTATTACTAACGAGCGAATATCGATGACCAATCTGACCGTATTAAAACAAAAAGTGGTGAAGGAATGTTTTTTAGATTGATACAGGTTGTTCCTAAAAGTATGATATTAGTAATAGTTAGTACTAAGATATGGACTAAGATGTTGCAATGCTACTGGCTTAAAAAATCCTAGCATCATGTAAACAGCTCTAGCATGTATCAAGCTACGATAGTAAGCCAGGATATTACTTACTTACTTAAAAAAAAAAAAAAACCGAATTGGTAACCTCCTCCTTTTTGGGAAGTTGGTCAAAAACTAGCCATGTGTAACCCTCAGACCCCAGGGATCGCGACCCCGACTCTTGCTGCATGAAGTGCCAGCCCGCGCCGAAGCTGAGCCTGTAGCTTTCAATTCCCCAGATAATAATAATTATGTAGCCTGGTTCATTTTGCTGGCCGGCCCAGCGACGCCCTAAGCCGACTTTAGTACCCCACCGGGGGTGCCCTTATCGACCAGATTCTTAGCAGCGTAGTTAGCAGCCCTAGGATAGCCCAGTTAAGTAGTCACGACCTCAGAGGTCAACACAGAATGCCAAGCATTAAAAAAAAACTGCTTTGTATCTTGGACGCATCTGCGATACCTCTGGTATTGCAAATTAAATTGGGTGTGACTGAAACTGTTCACAATTTGTCGTTACTTACTCATACTTTAGTGTCTTGACTTGTATATTTAAACTAGATGCGCCCAACGGTTTCACCCGCATAAGTCTCGATCCTGTGGCAATAACGGGATAAAAAGTCCTTTGTCCCAATCCAGGTCATGGTCTACGCAAGTGCCAAATTTCATCCAAATCTGTTCAGCTGTTTTAGCTTGAGAGCGTCACAATCTAACAGACAAACTCACTTTCGCATTTATAAGTTAGGATAAAGGAGTATACCTATACCACGGCACGATTAATGGTCGTTGCGCTATTTTACAGTGCATGTTATCATTTACCTTTGCGTTCATTCGGTACAGAAATAGAAATTCTCCATAAATTGATGTTAGTCTTTAAACAAATAATAACAGATTTGACATCAATTGAATTGTTAATCTTTTATACTTTGACATCTTACTCTTTGAAACTCTGAAATTAAAATGATACTTTGACATCCTAAATAAATTGTGTGTGTTTATGATAATTATTAACTGACATACCGTTATCAAATAACTTCTGCTCTGGGTGGAGCGGGAGGGCGTGTCAGACTCTTACTGACTAAAACCCACCCGTGTTCCTTCAGTTGCCTGTACGTTGCCAGGGGCCACAGTATCGCTTTCGGACTTTCCCCTCAAATTGTGATTATAATTCGTAATTATGCTATCAATAATGTTAATACTAAACCTAATAATCTCTATCCTGTAATAAATGTATGTAATACATTAATAATATCCGCCGGCTGTCGCTGAAAACCAGCGCTGGGGCTCTGTCTCGCATAGGGTCGCAGCATTATGCTGAGCGATGGCCGTTTTGCGTGGATGTGACGCATATTTTCCCTAAACTTGTTTCTTTTTTAATTTTGTATTCTTTTTTGCGTCATGTTTACCGCAAATAAACGTATTTTCTTTCTTTCCTTTAATATTTGCACGGCGCACTTATCAGAACGTGATAATACCATTGACTAATAATAATTCTGACAAATAAATGATTATGATCAGAGGATTTCACGGGTTTCAGAGATCAGGTTCTCTAAATCCCGTGCAAATGTTACAAACTACATTACTATTCTATTTAATTTATATATTTCAATTTATTTGTGTAGTTCCAAGAGAACGAGAAGCGTCGTTACCGCGCGGAGCAGCAACGACTTGCGACGAAACATACCAAAGCAAGGGAGGAGCTCAAGGCGGCTGGAGAGGTGAATTAATTTAAATTATTTTATTTCACACAAATTTACATACTACACTTATGTAACTTTGTTTTCGTCTTTGATGAAATTAAAAGTTGTATACACATCGTGCCCCTTTTATCCGACCAAATTCAGCAATAAACTTTGACATCAGTTGTTTCTTTGTAAACACCAGACGCTTTTAGAAACACGTTGAATTGATTCAGCCATTTTTGCCACGCTTCGGCGTGACTAGCCGGCCCACCTTCCAGACACAATTCCGCCGGAGGCCGTGCGTGTTCCATTGTTTTCGGGTCTTTACGATAATCACTATCACTTTTACTGTCTTTCTGAGCTTAAACCGGGATTATTGGCTGTTAATTTTAATTAATTATTCAGCACAGCTGTCACCATCTTGTAAATGAAAGACGGGTTGACCAAGACTAATTTTTATTAAATATAGATAAACTATTATTCCAATGACAAGACATGTGCACGGTTCCTATGGAGAAGATCCAGCAAGAAACTCCATGGTCACACTCTTTTAAATATCATGCCAATCATACGATTCTCTTCCAAAATTTACCAACTAACCATGAGAAAAATCTACCAGGCCCTACTCCGTGAGTTGGAGCAGTACCAGAACGAGAAGCGGAAAGCGCTGATGAACCACGAGGGCAACAAGATGAAGGCCGTGGAGGAGAGGTACTCGCAGGAGCTGAAGGAGTGGCGCGCCACCCTCGGGGACAGGAAGCTGGTGAGTGACAGCTTTGTTTCATACAGTGGGAGAAGTTGGGTGAATAAGATGGTGGGGACTGGCTGCATTTTAACGTCTTTTTCTGCGAGAAACGTGGTTATAATTTAAAGTTAATTTTACTTAGGAGAATCAGACCTTATTGCCGTGTCCTAGCCGAAAACTGTTTGTCGTGCTCGTGTATACTAAAGCGATCGATCGAGTCACGTTTGTACCTCAGACCAATTCAAAAATCAAGACATAGCGCTGCGAACAATACAGGACATACACCTCCGTTCTGTGCATACACGCTCACACGCACACATTTACAACCATTTACAATCAAACTACACCTCACTAAGTGCACACATGTTTACGAAGCCGGCCTCACGTCACTGTAGACAGTGTTATGTCTTGGTATTTATTTGATCTGAGGTTTTTACGCCAAAATTCTTTTAAAGTTCAAACGATCGCGTATTCGCGCGACGGTCGCTTTCGGTTAGAACACCGGGTAAGGATCCAAAATTTCAATCCTACACTGGAATCCAGTGGCACTGGATCAACATATGACCCTGTTAAATTTGGCAACGTTTTTCATCAGTTTCAACATAGTCCAGTATTAACGTTGAAGTGTAGCCCTGAACCAGCCAACGTGTACTTGTTTTGTCATAGTGACATCGTTCAGTGTTTATTTTATTTCATGTGGGCGTGGACAGAGACTATATTAGCGAATAGTGCGGGTGACATATATTGACGCAGTTTTAGCCCGCGAAATTCAAATTTTCTTACGTTTCTTGCAATTTGCAGTGTCACGTTGAATCTTGATCAAAATATGATTCGCGACTATAACAGATGTATTTACAGAATTATAATTATTAGAATCATTAATACATCTCTTTAAGTTAGATTTGCTCCGTAAAAACTTATCCATAAGAAATTTGTTCATATAGTAAAAATCTAACTTAGACGTGTATTCAATTCAATTCAATTCAACATATTTTATTTCACATGAACCTACAAGGGCACTTATGAAACGTCAGAAGCTAGGTGCACGGTTCCAATTGGTCGTTTCCTATGGAGAAGAGCCGGCAAGAAACTCCACGGTTACTCTTTTAAAAGTAAATGGTTCTTACAATATTTTCAAATTATAGTATTACTAGGTATGAGACGACAGTGTTGGCCTATCAACAAGTACCAGGTACTTAGTAAGATAGAAAATGGTCGGCAGATCTAGTCTGTTATGCCTCTAATGTTCTTGCATTCGCAAAATTTATAAGAAAAGAATCTATATGAAAGATAAATAAAATAATAAAAATAAAGACCTATTTATAGGAAGTGACATGATTGCCGTATAGAATATTGTAGATATATAATGTCAAATAATGAAAAGATTATGTCAAGGAAGTAGGTAAAATAAAATAATCATCTTAATTTGGGAGCAGTTAATAGACATTTACATAGTTATGCCATTAATGAGGTACCAGGGAAGCCATATTAATAATTCTACTGAGTATAATCCTCTAAATAAAGATCTGTTATAGTCGCGCATCATATTTTGATCAAGATCCAACCTGACGCTGACCTGCAAATTGCAAAAAACGTGACAGGATTTCGCGGGCTGCGTGTTCACCATGTGTTTTAATGCGTGTAATCAACTGATCACACAGTCCGATTTACATTGTGCGATTTAATTGCCCGTGGCATACCACAAGTTGAAGCGACAATAAATGTTGCACGGTCTTAACAGTGTGTAGAAGATGCAAGTCATTTGTTGCTTCAATTTCAATGTATGCCACAGGCTAGAAACTTGCGTCACGTACCTGCGGCCTTTATTGTATATTCCATTCGCGTTAAGAAAATAGAGAGTCATCGTTGTCCGCCGGCCTAGCCCCGCCCCTCGACCAATCGGGTCGCAAAAGACACAACTGTCAACTGTCACTGTGAACTTAGCTTTCTAATTTGTTGTGAGCCGATTGGTCGAGGGGCGGGGCTAGGCCGGTGGACAACGATGACTAACTATTTTCTTAACGCGAATGGACTATAGTAATTTCTCAATCTTCTGTCCACTCTCAATATATAGGTGGTATTGAAAGTTACAAGACACTTTATTAGGTCACCAAATCGCCAACGTAGTGATCCTATGAAAGCAGAAATAAAATACAGATTTTATCTTACATATTATTATGTATTTCCCCCTTAAAATTTTTGCGTGATGTATGCATGAATGTTTTGTAAAACTGACTGTATTGAAATTATTTAAATCATAGCTAACTTCTAGAACATTTATTTAATACCTGGACATACCTATCCACGAAAAGATACACTAAATGTTGATTTCATAAAAATGCTTTTTTCTTAAAAACTGTTTTTGAAATTCAATTTGTGTTTTTGAGATAGGTTCAAAATATAGAGAAACGATGTATGGATGGCCTTTCTATCATCACTGGACAAAGACAGATAAAAGAAAATATTACTACTAGCTGCGCCCCGCGGTTTCACCCGCATAAGTGTCGATCCCGTGGAAATATCGGGATAAAAAGTATCCTACGTCCTAACCCGGGTCATGGTCTATCCATGTGCCAAATTTCATCTAAATCCGTTCAGCCGTTTTAGTGTGAAAGCGTAACAAATAAACTCACTTTCACATTTATAATACATTTATAAATACATTTATAATACATTTATAAATACATTTATAATACATTTATAAATACATTTATAAATATATTTATAATACATTTATAATATTAGTTAGGATGATTTATTTCAATACAGTTAGCAGCACAGATATTTGGAAATCTTTTAACTTCTTATAAGGCATGTGTTGTAAGTAGCTTGCATATGATTGGGTGGACTGTACGCATGTGTTCATGGTTTATAAGGAAAACGAATTTATTTACTACCAAAACAATTTAAATTGGGCTCGGAACCCTTAAAATTGAGCTTTCTATGACAGATTTTGTAATTATCATGACAATTATTAAAAAAAAAATACTGTGTTAAATACAAATGTGAAGTGAAATTCAACCAATGTTGGTTGCGAAGTCTGAAATTAAAAGTATTTTAGTTTTGAATATTTTTTTGGTAGTAAATCATTTGTTACGCCTTATATGTAAGCATGTTTGTTCATAGCTTGGTTCAATACTAATGTGTGGTGGTGGGTAATGGAGAAGGTTCTATAATTAGGAAAAGGTTTTTATGAGTTCTGAAACGTGTTCCGTTCATACAAATAAACATTTTATCGGCGTCTCCTGTCTTAAGCAGAGTGCTTGTTTATGGTTAATCAAACTGTGATACACAACCCAGATAGATCTAACATTCATTTCTATTTGTCAAGTTACTAATAAGATCTCGATGTGAGTTTTGGTTACCAAAACCCATAACAGCTGTAATGAGCTTTAACAACAAATTCAATTAATCAACAGAAACATTTCATCGAGAGATTGTAAACACGGTTTGTAAACAATTCAAGCAACTCTATGAAACGCTTAGAAATAGCAACGCGTTTCAGAACTCGTAGATTTGGTAAAACCACACGTTGTGCTCGTCCAGTGCCGTCTTAGGTCCCTAAGCCCGTATCCAGAAACTAAATAACACCCTAATTCTAAACAGAGCATCATTAAATCCTTCGAGAAGCAACTGGATGATCATGAGAAAAAGTTTGGAATACCGATCCCCGATCGAGGGGTCTACCTTAACGTGGCTTGGCCCAAAAACGTCCTTCAACACGTCCTCAGCGCTTACCACCAACGCACGTCCTTCATTGGGTCCCTATCTAGATCCAGGACTAGTCTAAACTTCATATCTGCTGCGAATACTCCCAGTATGGATAGAAGGAAAAGTATTAGCCCCAGTCGAGTGATAAAATCTGCTGCTGCCAGCGCTAATAACACCACAAAACGGGGCAAATTGACCAAAGGACATCGCTATGCTTCAACTTCAAACTTAAAATTAGTTTCGGACAAAATTTCCGGGTTCTCAGTCTTCAACAACAGCGATGACTGGAGAAGAGAACCTATAATGGCGTTCGGTGACGACGGACAGATCAAAGAAGAAATTGAACGTCCTAAAAACAAGAAATTAAACAGACAATCCATGTCAGAACACATGCTAAAAACAGAAACGAGTCAGACGATGAAACGTAGCATCTCGCAACAGAGTTTAAAACAAGATCGGGCTTTAGAAGCTGTTATGATTGATCTACCGTCGCTAGAAACGACGTATGACACCATGAAAAGTGAGCGTAGTGACAGCACATACACCATAGACTCAAATGACGATCTAGAAACTCATTTTAGTCGCTGGGGACTCGTGAGAGGATCGAATAGCTATTCGAATACGGAAGTTCCTGTGAGTCAGTTATCGACTTTGAATATTCGGAAGTCGATTTTGAGTGATAAGACGGAAGGGCCTCCGGATTCTAATGTTTAGTCGGTTTTTGGATGTGGGAGCGATGGCTTAGACCTTTTTATTAGTAGGTTGGTTTTCAGTCTTAACTTGATTCCAAGGAGGTTCGGAATGTGCAACTTAACTTCAACTTTCTGATTAACTAACCGACTGTGTGTTAAAAAATGACTAGTCGAGATCAAGACAACTGGATAAAAATAATCAAAATTCAAAACTTCAATCATCAAAACTTGTAGGTGATCGATTTTGAAGCCTTCAAATGCATATTAGCTTCTGAACTTTCTATTGCTTTTAGACTTAGATATTTTTACTTGACTTTTAGATATTTTTTGGCATGTTTTGCTATAAAATCCACTCAAAATGCAAAGTTAGGTAGTACTTCGCCTCACCACAATGACCCAAAGGCTAATATGTATACAGTGATTTAGACTTTACTCGAGATAAGTACAGTATACGTTTCATACGAATATGACCTTGATTCCTATGGGATTAATGTTCATTTTATCGCAGAAACGTTTTATCACTGTCGCTTAAAGGAAATGCACTTTAACTTTATACGAATAAGGTTTACATTCGTATGAAACGCTTGCTGTACTTAGCTTGAGGAAAGTAGTCGTAGAGATCTCAGCCTTAGAGCATGGTATTCACTATTGTAAGTCTTGCCATATTCGCTGGCAAAATTTTCAACTTTTCAATATTTCTCTTATCTCCCTTATATTATTACGAATGACATACAGAAGACATTGCTGTCTGCCTTGATTTTTTCATCTTCAGATAAATGTTATCTGACATAAAAGGTTTTTTTTTTTTGTTTTTTTTTTTAAAAAAAAACGGTCTGTCGGCCCAAAGACGTTCTTTGTACGAGAATGGGTCATGTCGTGGTTAGGGTTGCCAGGCCCAAAAATAGAAAACCCGGACACATATTCATATTTAGCCGACATTTTGTCTTGAAAGCCTGACACACTGGTTTTAAAAGAAAAAAAAAACTTGGTTTCTTTACTCAATACTGTTATTCGTTTGTGACTTAATCTACTCTTCATTATGTATCACATGTCATTTTGTTCTTACTAAAGTAATTTGTAACTTCTTTACATTGAAAGTAATTAAAACAATAAATAATCAGGCATCTTTTGGCGGGGCGGGGTTGAACAAAAGCCGGACAGGCCGGACGCGTTTGTAAAAAGCCGGACACCTGGCAAACCTAGTCGCGGTCAGCAAGGTGGGCTTACTGCCCGTTATATAATAGATGCAAAGAGATTACTGCCGAGTCAATGGCAAAAATTGGATCTTTTGACTTCTTCCGAGTATCTGCCATAAAAAAGTGACCATTATGACATACATAAGGTTTTCTTGTTTAAAAAAAAATTACGTCTCACTCCCACATCCAAAATTGTATAAAAAGCATGTTTTTAAACCATAATTGGGCATGTATTTCAAATTGTATAGTATTATTATGCGTTTTAAAGTGTTTTTGCATTGTATGTATATAAATGTATTTTTTAATACTTTTCTTTGTGCCAAAAATGGTACTTTAATCACAGGAGTCAAGTTTAAGGGATCTCGAGACGGCCAACTAACCGCAGACCATACAATACCACTAGACGGCCACGACTTGCCGGACTCGTGGCCGGTGCGTGAGATCCCTAAAGAATAAGAGTTGATGTACAGGTTTTCAATTCTTTAAGTGGTATACAGCGGGTTGTCTATTTAGGTTGTCGCTTTACCAAGTACATCAACGAGAGAGAAAAAAAAAAAAAAAATTCATTAAGTACTTTATATTTTATTAACTTACATGTAAAAACACTTTGACACCATTTCTTTATATTTAAGGTTATGTTAATGCTTAAATCTACTAACTCGCTTTTTATAAAACTACTTATTTCTCTTGTTTTACTAATACTTTGTACAATTCTGTAAAATCCTAATACATACTCTTTTTACCTTGAATTTGACGTTAAAAGAAAGATGGCGACTGTGCTGATATAAGATAAACATATGTAGGTTCTTGTTTTTACAAATAAATTATGTGTATGAGTCAATTGTAAACCAAATTACATAAAAGTTAGACGAACGAATAAGGAAATAATGTGTAGATTACGAAAAAGTCACAGTTTTATATGGGTTTCATAGTAAAACAGCGTGAAATCGGGGTTTAAACGCAAGTGGTCTGAAAAGGGGCGGGGCCTCGTTAATGCCGTTATCAAACTTGACCGTTATTTAGGTGCTCGCCAGTTGCAGAGTTAGACATCAAATTTATAACGAGTAGGACAGTTTGACTTTAAAGCTTCCTAATGAATCTTCGGTAAAGAAAACCATTATAATGATCGAGAAAACGATACTAGAACGATGATGTAGACCTTGAGTCTTGCGTTTGCTTTCAAAAATTATAACTACCGCGATATCTTCCAATTTAAATAAATTAAAATCATAATATGCGCTTTTATATAATTTAACGTCACGATATTATCGTGGACGTCATAACCATAAAATGTATGGAATATGTGCACGTTATAACGTTATCGTGGACGGAAATTTAAAAGCGTCTTCATATATTTCCATACATTTTACTCCCGTGTTATCGTGATGCCGTGGACGTCCACGATTATATCGTCACGATAGAAATTATAAAAACGTCCATTCGCTTCTGAAGTACAGCCGATACTGGAAAGAAATCCTACATAATATAAATCACAAAACATTCTTTATAATAATCATTTATTGTCACAAACTTGCCATTAGACATGAGGTAGAGACACCAGTTGCTAGACTAGTAATTTTTAATATTTTCGTTTAAAAATGTTACTTAATCTTGTAAAAGATTAAGCTTCAACTTGTAAAAGTATTTGTTCATACTTTGATCAACTTGCCATTCAATAATAACCATTCAAATACATTAGAACAGTGGTGGCCCATTGGATATGACCGTGAATTAAGAAGTGTAGGTCTTAAGTTCGAACCCAGACACTTTGTTTAAATTATTCCTCCTTTAAAAACGGTGAAGTAAAAAATCGTGAGAAAACTGGCATGTCCTAGAACCAAATGAATGTGACATCCACCAACCTGCACTGGGCCCGCGTGGCCACTCTCTCTCAAAGAGAGGTGGCCTGTGTCCCAGCTGTCAGAACAGTATAGGTTGTTGATTATGCTTATGAAAATAAATCGCTCAGAAAAGAAAGTAGAGTTCAGAAAGGTACAAAGCAAGTATTCCTGTCTCAATACATTTAAAAAAAAACAATGACACGATGTTAGCAATTGGTGCCTCCACCTCAATTAGTATACCTACAGCCAACTTCCAAGAATTTGCCAAATAGCTTCGCTTTTTTAGTATTTATTAATAGATTAGGATTTAATATAAAATTCGTCGCGATATACATTTTAAAATGTTTGTATTAGAGTCTATTTTACAACAAAATGCTCGGGCGGTCGGTCCTTCCATTTTTAGATGCATTTTTTGCTTTAGTTGTAATTAAAAATAATTAATATAGGTACTTATATTAGTAATTCGCAAAGTTTGTCTTCTCAAGTGTGTTCCAATCGAAAACTGCCTTGTAGTATCTTTCGCCAATTCTCTCTTGCTCTCGTATTTCGGAAAAAAAAAACGGAAATCATTTGTCGAAACATAGAGAGCTTCAGTCAGAAGCAAAGTTCTAAAATGTTAATTTTTCTCGATTCTCCGTGTCGCGGGGTGTGATAGCTTTACAGCGCGTTTCAGAAATGTGTGGTCATGTTCTATGTTCTAGTGTTTGGTTTCCGCACTTAGTCCTTCAGGTGGACTATTTTGCTTGGGCCATGGCGGCCGTCGGTGGTTATTCCAACCAGCCCACCTCCCTCCAGAAGTTAATTAAATCTCCTGGTTTGTTCAGAATTTAGAGGCATGAGGACCAGGGTGTAAAGTCCACTCATCCTCTATAGAAAAGGGAGGATCCTCCGACCAGATGGGTGTCGTGTCTGGCGGGCAACTGCCCAATGGTTGAAGTCGGGAGCTTGTATATATGTTGATCGCGCGGTAAACTCTAATTGGATTTGTGCGACGTCAGGCTTTTTGATGCGTAGTTCACACGTGGCGATGTAGATGCCGCCACAAGAACATCTGTGGAAGTTCTGGATGACCCGAGGGTTTCTGTTCTAATCTGGGTGACGCCTGTGCATTGAAAGAGCAGATGCGCAACTGTTTTCTCAGCCTCCATGCACGCCCTGCACAGAGGACTATCCGTTATGCCTACTGTGTGGAAATGTTTGTTTAGCGAGCAGTGTGCCGTGATAGTCCCCGTCATCAGGCGCAGGTTGTTCCTGTCCAGGCGTAATAAACGCCTGGTTAGCCTGCTTTCCAAGGGTGGCATGGCTCCCCTGGACTACCTGTAGGCCGCTGTCGAAAAATAATCAGCTGTCCCATACATTAAAAGTCGAGAAGTTTTGAAGTTTTGTATGGGACAGCAGATCATTTTTTCGCGATATGTTGTAGGTCGCACGAAGAAAGTGGTCCAGTTTGATGGTCTGTATCACACTCTTAAATATGACCACATATTTCTGATACACGCTGTATAGTCGGCTAAAAAGAGAATAATTATTTAAAATTATGTAGCTTAGTAATGTAGCAATAAATTATTCGTGATTTCGGCGGTAAAATAAATTAATAACTTCTTTAAATGTCGGCGAAAAGGTTGCTTATCATTGTCAGCGTTCGGCATAAATAAAGTTAATATGTCGGCGAAAAATACGGCAATACTTAGTAAGGAGTAGATTCGATGTGCCTCAATCCAAAGTCTTAGGTTAGATAAAATATATTTAAAAAGTTGAATTTGATATTTTTAATTGTTACATTTTGGCAGGATGTATTTTTGAAACTGAATAATGTTGATTAGTCATTAGAACTTTTTTACCCAACTACAGCGAAGCCAAAAGGAAGGGTTATGTTTTTAGTGATCTAGCAAATACTTATCGTACTTTTCAAGTTTTAAAAATACACTTGTACAGTTATTATCGAGCTACCCTTTACGGGAACAGCAAATATAATTAAAAAAATATATTACACGAAGTGCGTCGCCACTAACGAAATTATTAATAACTATTATTTTGAATTTACTTCGCGCGTAAATTGATAAACGATAGATGAGGCAAAGACGAATAAAAAGTTCAAAGGTTGGTGTTTGTAATAAGTATCTATTCTTTACCCACTACTGGTAAACCAGAAAAAGTATGCGCTTCGGTAATCTTCGTTTTTACCGAATTAGTACGAGTGTCGCTCGACTGAGTAAGACGCAAAGCATTTAAGGGCGAATTTCATCAATGAAACTGAACGCGATCGGTACGTCGGAACCGCGCTCAAGAGCTGTCATTGTTAAAGAATCCTGATACTGGCAGCTCTCGAACGCGGCGGATGTGCTGATCGAGTTCAGTTTCATTGGTGAAATTCGTCCTAAATTTGTATCAGTATAGCCTAACCGAAAGTGATCGTTGCACGAGGACCGTCGCACTCTTTTATATGAATATGACGTACTCGCGCGATCAATCAAGTCACGTTTTTTATAGTCCGCGCGCGACTGTTAGTCACCGCTTGAGGTATGTGAGCGGTGAGACGGGGAGGGCGCCATTGACAAAATTGTCAGACTGAGTTAGCTTGGCCTTTGTCTACGTCCCCCGTCTCACCGCTCACACCTCAAGCGGTGACTAGCAGTCGCGTGCGGACTATACACTTAATTTGTCGTGTAATTTCATACATCTGTCAATGTATAACAGTTTTTATTTGAATATACGGACTATTTGAGTTGGTTGTCATATTGCTTAATAATTAATTCTCACTGACTTTATAAATGCCAGCCTTTTTACG
Organism: Xanthia icteritia; assembly: GCA_949128155.2. Classification (NCBI taxonomy): domain Eukaryota; kingdom Metazoa; phylum Arthropoda; class Insecta; order Lepidoptera; family Noctuidae; genus Xanthia; species Xanthia icteritia. Next base: position 2,203,053 of record OY855862.1, on the reverse strand, counting down.
AATGTAAACAAAACTTACATATTCCCAAATACTATAAGCCCAGGTAAACGCGGGCGATTTTTTCGCGCACTGGATTGTCAACGCACTGCTTAGCGCTGAGAGTTGAAAATCCAACAGTGTGTTTTTTTGACGCGCTTGGACGTACTCTGTTGGATTCTCAACGCACTGCTTAGCGCTGAGAATCCAGTGTGCGATATTTTTACGCCCGTGAGAACGGGGGCTAAAACGTTACGCTATAGTCAAAGAGCTATTTATGATACATAATATGCGGAAAGATTTATAAAAGAATCGAGTTTCAAACTTATAACTCGATTTATAAATAATTTTCTAACAATTATTTCGTTGTACAAATACTTCATTTTATAATGTTTATTGTAAATTAATTTTAAATAGTTTTTGTTATTTTGAAGATATTTTATTATTATTAGATTCTATTGTTATTATAAAACTGTTTTAATTAATTGGCTGTTTCATCACTTAGTTATGTTCGGAAAGGAGGATTACTGAAAAACGATATTATTATTTGTACTTTGAGGATAGTGTTTGTAGCACGATAGTCCTGGGTTTTAAATGTTCATAATTATTGTGGGGCTCAAACAAAAAACTCAAACAAGCTCAAACTCAAAAAGTCTGATAACCAGTCTTAACGATGGTTATCATAATATCCAGTAACTGGGTTGTGGAGCTCAGATAGCCAGTCGCTTCATGTAAAGTACTGGTATTCAGCTGCATCCGGTTAGACTGGAAGCCGACCCCAACATAAAAAGGATAAGGCTAGGCAGATTTTTTTGAGTGGTCAAGCAGGTGTACCAAAAATTTTGTACAATAATAAGTAGACTTCACCGTATTTAGAGAGAGAACTGCTATTCTACCAATAAAATTGAATGGTGATGAAACAGTCGCAAAAAATAAAGTTTTTAACTTAGCCTCAATACCAAGTCTTTAACAAACAAAATAATATTATGTGTTACCCAGAACGCCAGTCTCTGAAAGAGTGACCAGGATATCTATTGTCAAATCTTAGCTGTTGTGATTGGTTGTCCAAAACAATAACAACCATAGAGCACGGTGACGCCTTGGCGGCCGCTGCCAGAGGCGGCATTGTCAACACTTTGTATATAAACCAAGTTCGTCACCGTTTGCTAGCACTATGACGTAAATGACGTAAAGAAACGAATGGCTTTGAAGGCAGTTAGTGATAGAAGTGCGCTCAATGCGCTTTCGCAGCCACGAATTTTATTATAGTTTGACCGAGACCGCTGTACCGCGCTTTAGAAATGCGTGGCGAGGCGGTGGCCAGTGTTGACAAATGAGCGGCCTGCACTGCCCCCTCGTCTCGGTACAAGGGTACAACGGTTTCGGTTAAACTATAGCAATGCCGTCTCTAGACGCATACGGCGATTTCGTGCTCTGTGATAACAACTAACTATATAAGTTGACAGATTTGACAGCAGAGTTACTTGAATAGGCTTGTAAAATCCTGGGCTTGTAAATTCTTTAACGCTTTGCGGAAATGATAGTTTGCTAAATCGGGTTTGATGGTGTAATTTGACCCATCATATTAACTGGGAGGTGAAATTAGATCCGGCGTCAATGCAAGTTATACGCTGTCATTTTCAAAATGACTGTTTGTGACTGACTTGTGACAGTTGACTCATGATTAATTGCTACACTATGTCAAACTCTGGTCGGGTAGAGGTTTCTTTGGTAAATCACAAACATAGATACTGTTTGCTTAAGCAGTTATAATAATCACGCTGAGATCGCCCGCACCTTGCCTTGAGCTCGCCATATTGTAGCTTGACTCACATTTAAAAAGATAAAATATCAGAAAAGCATGTTAAAGCTAAGTGTACTTTTTTGCATGTTCTTATAAGGAACCCGATTTTATCTAAGTTACCATAATTAAGAAATTTTAATTTGTGCATGTGTAATATAATTTTGACTATGTGACTGCTTTTTAAACGTATATTTTATAATAGCTGTGCCTTTACTTAAAATTATGTGTTTGTGCTCATCAACGAAATAGGCTAATATAAAAGTTTTTAAAATAAATTATCATTTCTGTAAAGCTAATCCCTTATATGTACAAGCTAGCGTAAAACGTCAATTTGACGCGAATTCTGTACGCGTAATTGTAAAATGTCATTTAATTATTTAATAAATCATTTGTATTACGCAAATTATAATGTAAATAAAGATGTTATGTTTCATAGTTTTGATGTTTTTTTTCCTTCTAAATCGGTGCGGGGGATTTCGTACCATTTTGTTTGATTAATTACATTATTCAAGCTTGAAATATTTTGAAATGCTATAATTCCGTTTAAAAATTAAGTGTCATTTATTTCAAAGGAATGAGAAATAGCAATCATTTTTCAACAAAATATTATTAAAGGGCTTTGGGTAAAAAGCTGTCAAATTGCATTAATAATAAAGCTACAACGCTAATTAATATCAAAGGTTGCTTTTAATGATTACAGCAGGTATAGTGGTGATATACATTGATATAGAAGTGATCAGAAGCTTGGGTAAACATTGTTTCACAGTGGGTAATGTTTGTTAACTAGGGTAATTCTGGCTAACTAGAGCAAAACTAGCTTTAAGTTAGGTTTACCTTGGGTAAAGTTGGCCAACTCGGGTAAAACTAGATTTTAACTCAAGATTTACCCTAGGTAAACTTGCCAAACCTTTACTAAAGTTAAGTAACCCAAATAAACCTTCGTTTTACGCTTCCAATGTTGAATTTACCCTAATCTACCTAGGCTTACCCAAGCTTCTAAAATTACCATCAACATAAGATGAGTCCACACCTAACTACAGATGTACATACAGCCTGTTTAACACAACATATCAGTCGCGCGACTAAAAGTCGCAACGCATGAGCATGTGCTTCGAATCTTTGTGTATTGTTGCTGATTATTCGCTGAAACCTTTTTTGTAAGTCCTGTGAAGTAGGTATCCCCATATAATGTCCAGTCGATCTAATCTGTAAAAATCTCACCGTGAAACGGAGGTGAAGAGAGCTGTCAATCCCTAACATCAGGTGGAATGAGAGCTTTAAAGATTTAATTTCATAAAAAAAATAAAAAAATGATTTAACGACGCTTCCTCGGTGGTATGTAAAATAAAAAATAAATAAAAAAAAAAACAGATTTTTAAATCTAGCCTTTCTATTGAATTAGAATACCTCAGGATGCTCTCTGGTCCCATCGTCTGGCTAGCCAATTCCCCAGCTTATGTTGAGGTCGGCTTCTAGCTAAACCAAGTTCTGTCTTAGTTTTCATCAGTCTCTCTCATGACAAAAAAAAAGGTTTTTAGCAAAGCCAGCATACATAACACAGAAATTTTAACGGCGGTGGTGTGGTTCTGCTAACACGGACTGGACGACGCCGGACGCATGGTATGTGGTTTATTTTATAGCACTTTTATATTATCGATGACTGCAGGAAACACGGCACGCTTGGCTTATTCTAATCTGGGAATCTGGGATCCTAGCAGTTACCCTTCGAGAATGGTGTCAAGTTGTCCATTGGAAACTCTTTTTGATTAACTCTGCTACTGACATAGTTTTCTGAATTGAAATTCCTTTCAGTTTTTGCAAGTACGATTAAAATTGAAAAGGCTATCAGAAATTGGGTGTTTAGAGTTTTTGAATGCCAGTGACAAAAATATTTTTTGTGGCGATAGATTAATTGGTATTTAAAGTAAAAAAAAAAAAATTACCATTTATCATTCATTTGGCACTTCTGAAATTATCAAGGAAAAATAATTGGACTGCATTTGGGATAAGACTGTCTTGACAGCGTATCGTGTCTCCTGTAGCAATCGTAATAACTCTTTATGGCATACAAATTTTTTGTAAGCTCAAAATCAACTCGGTTGGCATACTAAAACCGTAAGGAAAGAGTTTAAATATCACTGATTTTCGCATGATTATCCTCTATTTTTTTAATGTAAAGTTTTTTTATATTTGGCATGTAAATTTGCTCGGATCATCTTAAAAGTGCACAAACGATAATGATATATTTTTCGAAACTTCATGTACCTATTTACTCTCTCCAACAGGAATTTCTAAGACAAAAATAATAAAACTCAACCATAAAATTCAACCATCCTAGTTTTATTATTTACTGTTATACATAAATAATTAGTCAACTAATTCAATTCTCATCATCTACAGGCTCTCGAAGAAGAATTCACAGTCCAATTAGAAGAGCAAGAAAGACAAGCGGCAAGTACTCGACTACCCCCGCCGTCATCAACGATGCCACAGCACAGTTCTGCTCTCCATTCCTCCCGAACTAGCCTAGCATCTAGTCACTACGACTAGACCTCGCACACACGCATGGTATCCGTCAAATTCCGCGGCGGTTCCCTAACATACCAAAAAGGCGACGTACGCGTTAAAAGGACAAAAGGTTTCCATATAAGGAGCTGTGTGTGTGTGCAAAAGACAAACTTTCCTAAATAGTTCGCGGTTCTGAAGATAGATGGCGCTGTGTTCAATTGTGTTTAGTTTACGTTTGTTGGTAAGAGATGGCGTTGTTTTCAATTGTCGTGTGAAGACTGAAGTGCACAATAATGCAATGTTTTAACTTATAGAGTTATTTTTTTAAATATGGAGAAGATTTTTTATGATTCTGAATCGTAAAGAAAAATGATAAATCTATTCAAATTGTCAGCCTTTCGCAGTTCACTGCTGGACATAGGCATATCTCAAGTTGTCTAGAACTTACCGTTTCTTCGGTCTCTACTTAGCAGAGAGTAACAAATGTGGTCAGTCAAAATTGAAAGAAACTCTTAACTATTCCCAGTATTAATCTACTTAACTAGAAATATTCAAGGGGGCTTTGATAATGAAATAACCAATAAAAATGCAATATTCTCGCCCCTATAACATGGAACTTAAACATAACTGGCGAAATTTCGGTGTACTTACTACAGGTACACCTCTGCCCAACCCATCGGGAAAACAAGGCGTGTTGTTATGTAAAAAATGCACAAAAATTATCATCGGCTTAAAATTGCACAAATTAATATCAACCTACTTTGCAGTGAAACTTAGAAATGCGATGTTCGCTGGTTTTAAATTAGAAAAAAAAAATGTAAATAAAATAATATTTTGGATGACCTTTTTCGAATAACTTTAGATAGAATATATTAGATTTTAACGGCGATTTGGCCTTAAGCCTGAATGAATCAATGCAATGTTAATTTAAGTGTTTCATTCGTTGGCTTGCAAATATCAATGAAATTAAATAAAGTTGTTTATTCTGTAAATAGGATATCGGAATCACGTTTACACGACTTTTCCTATCTGACTACTCTGAGAAGAAATGGGGAAAAAAACTCAGCGGTCAAGTCTCTGACATAATCTTGGTCAGATCATGTGATCATAGGCTCGCCTCCCTATTACATAGGACTTAAACAACTACAGACCGTTCACTATAACTTGTCCCTTGCCGTCATGTTGGCACCATTGCTTGTCAAGCTTAGTTTCAATACTAATAGAGTTCAAAATGCCGACTGACAGAACAGTGCAACCTATCGCGTCACGGGACAAGTTATAATGAACGCACAGTAAAATGAAAGCTTTCCCTATACAAGGCGTGATGTCGGATTTACAGTAACACAGAAGTTTTAAAGGTAGTAAGATAAATTTAAAGCGTTGTGTCGATAATTCGTGTATGTGGCTTGTATACGCGTAGGATTTATTGAAAACTATTATGTAAGAAGTGCTATATACTGGTTCGAGTCAACTCGATACGGCACAATTTGGTGGCAAAATTGAATATACATGTTCGGGAAGAAGCCACTCAGCTTAGCTCTAATTGAACCGAGCCGACCCGAACATGATTCAGCGATGGTAGATGCCGAACGGAGTGTGCCGATCGGCACGAACCAAATATGTGTAGTAATTGCTCCGGGTCGGCTTTGGTGTACAACTAAAACTGCCGAATGTGCCGACTTGAATATGAATGTACCAACCCTCTAGTTTTTAGCTAAAAATATACTTAGATTGACTTTGGACCACTGGTCTATTCTAGTGGAGAAGCATCCTAGAGTTTGGAGCGATGCTGCTTGGCTAATGGCAAAAGCTTGCCCCCAGTTACGTGAGACATAAAATAAATATGGTTGTAGATCTCTGAGAACCTCTTCTAAAATCAAGCTTAGTATATTTTTACTGTAACGGTTTTTATGCAATGGTTTACACAGATATTTTCGATTTAGTAAAATCTAAGACTATAGTTTGACCGAGACCGCTGTCCGCGCTTTAGGAATGCGCGCGGAGGTGGACGGTAGCGTCGATGAATGAGCGGCGGGACGACATGGGCGTTGACGAATGAGCGGCCTGCAGTCTCCGCGCACATATCTTAGGCGCGGATCAGCGGTCTCGGTTAAACTATAGGAGCAAGAAGATTTGATTTTACTTTGCTAAGTAAGTGTTCACATTCCTAAGGTATTTATATAGTATTAATATTCATATTCGAATGAAACGCTTGCTCACATTCGCTTATGCGAGATGAACGTATGGAATGCTTACTTAGTGAGGTGAAAGTGTGATCTGTGAATCGTACCCTAACAAATTAGGGGCAAAATCTCCGAAAATGAAAAGGAATGTCTGTATTCAGCATTCGCAGCATTAGAAACAAATTAAAATTACTACGGCATTATGTAAATCCAAAATATTTCGATTGTAAATAAAAAAGGAATTGAAGAAATTAAAAGTAAGGTGCTTTCGCAAAGATTGATAAGCAATTTTTAATTGTAATTATTTGGAAAGATAACTTTCAGGAGGATTCAATTGTTTTGATCAGGCTTGGAATCGATTTTACGCTTTATTTTTAAAGGAGGATATTGTACTGAAGAAGTATATTGCTGGGATAAAGTCAACTCCCAAATTGGTGTTCTCTGGATTCACTAGGTTCGGGATAAGTTTGGGTTTTATACATACAGTTATATAAATCCAATGAAGAACAATTAGAAGGGTTATTAAAAAAAAACTGCTGTTTCATACAAAAGTTCAGTAAGAAGAAGAAAGAAAGAAAGAAAATAAATTTATTTGACTCAGATCAAGGCACACAATATTCACACAAAAAACAAATAAAACAGAGAAAGCTTAAAACAGTATTGTGTGCCTCACGGCTGCGCCAAATAGGCCCAGTTCAGCATAAATGCCAGACAACTAGTGTCTGACGCTGGTTTTCAACTGGACCTTATGTTACGAGGACGTCTTGCGGATGTAAATCAGTTTTATAGTGTGTAAGTGTTTTATATTTAAATAAAAATAGATAGATGTGTAGCAAATAGATAATTGTGGTTTTTGTGGAGTAGGTACACCTACACGGTTAAAATGTATGGAACAGTTGATATTTTTTTTATAACCGACAAACATTTTAACGCTGGTGTGTCTATAATCATGTACTGAATTCAAGGTAACAATATGCGCGTCGAAGTCCCTTACAGCGTTTATCTAGCTAGCTGTCAATGATAAGTGTTTTTTTTATGTTTAATTCTTAATGTAATAATTTTGTCAAAATAAAGCGTAAAGTTGATTTCCAAAGACAAAGTTACTTAAAAGTGAAGAAAACTTTCCCTACTTATGTACTGTTGTGATTTTAAAACATTTAGGGCCTAAACGTGATAATTTAGTCGCAAAAGGAAAGAGGCCAAGTTGCCTTTATTTGAAGGTCCGATGATAAGTTTTATGTTCAAAGATCTAAGTCAAAATTGCCTGCGAAATTATTAAGAAAAATACTTAAATGTGACACCAATTTTAGATTTAGATTTTAGCGTTGCTAGGCGTGTGAAATCTAGTTAAATATGCGGCCTAAAATGTTCCTATTCACGGACATTATTTGATAGATTTTTTTAAAGGTTTTTTCCTAAAATGTTAGTGCTTTTTGTATTTTAGCGACTCGGTACTGATAAATGTCTATTTTATAGATATATGCCAGTAAAACAGTGCAGACTGATAGCTATACTGGTTTCATTGCTAAAAGACGGTAGACCATTTTTTTTTGTAAAGGAATTGGTCGATTGATGAAGAAAGGAGTAAAACCTATTTCTATACACACGTGCACCATTTATCAAAGATGCCACATAAAAAGGCGACAGGAATCAAAACAAATCGCCAAAAATAAAGGAATTACTGAATACCAAACGTATTTCTACCGTCGAGGAGCGCTGCTGTGTTTAGGTTTGAAGAGAATAAGGTGCCTGTAAGTACAGGCATAGAGCTTGGCACAAAAGAATTTGTAAAAAACGAGGGCGCCACTATCGCACTTAGGTCACTTATGGGAAATATGTAAACAATTTAAACAAATTGTTAAAATAAATGTGCAACAAAGAACGCTGCTTGTGGGTGACTCAAAACCCTACTAGCACTTGTCGGCAAAGTAGTGCCATCATCATATAATCTGCAATAAGTAAAATATTTAGTTTCATATTTCACAGCGTCATACTCTGTTTTGCCAAGCTGTGCCACGAGACATTAAAATGATAAATGATTTTATTTCTAGTAAGTTTGGACAATCATATTTTTTTTAAATTAGACGGGTTGCGTTTCCTATCTGACTACTCTGAGAAGAAAAGTCGAAACAAAAAACTCCGAGGTCACAGTCTCCTTTAAAGACCAGACATAATCTTGGTCAGATCATGTGAAGACCATGTACAGTGGTGTCTGAAAAGGTCTTTTGAGGAAAGAACCACACAGATTGAGTGGATCTGACCAGTCAGTGCACGCATTTGTCAGTAATCGTGCAGCTTAACTCAGAATTTAAAGAACTCATTAACTTAGTCTATGTGATAGCGAACCCACCTGCTATGTCTTTGACCTTGATCACTTAGGGACCTACCATGAGGTGCCTGTAAACGGTACACGAACCTTTCACCATTTTCAGGCGATTCCTTTAAACCTCACTTCGTCTTGTGGCACGACATTTTAGCAATGAGAGCGTCAGCGATTTTTCTCAGCTAAGTGGTTGCAATGCATTCTATATTCATAAGAAAAAGGAATTATTGTGGTTCACGATTTTGATACCAAATCATTACTCAAATGGGTTAAAACATCATCTGCCTAGCTTTTTCCCAACTATGTTGGGGTCAGATTCCAGTCTAGCCGATGCAGCTGAATACTAGTATATTTTACATACGAGGGTTAACGAACGAATTGTTATTCGATTGAAATTATTTTGCTAAATCTGTGAAATTGCAACGTTTTTTTTAAATATTAAATTATGTTTGTGTGTCGATTTTCGCGTTCTGACGTAAATAAAGAAAAAACTGTTTACAAAAGACAAATATTGGTTTGTCTCAATTTTAATAAAAGGAAGGTATTCTAGAAAATGTAGATAACATTGGCGAAGAGTCAGCAAAAAAAACTATGTTATTTTTCTGACATTTCGCCATTAACTAAACAGATTCGCAAAATGATTTCTAAAACTCCTAAAGTCCTGCACCCCGATTGCGTACCACACTTTCTTTTACAATCAGAAGAATTTTGAAGGAAACTCCTAATCCATTGCTTCATATGTTTGAAAAGCTCTTCTGCTCGACAACGTTGATAACGCAATGAATGGTGTTAAATTGTCAAAATGAAGGCATCTCAATTGTTAGTGTGTTACGCAATTACCCCGCCGGTTTACGATGTAAATTTTGTACAGAATATAACAATATGAAGGTCCGCACTTTGATAAATATTAATAGTCAGCTTAGTTTTCGACTGACAATGTATAAATAGGGGAAAATGATATTTTTTCATGTACAGCATAGGGTAAGCAACGTGCCTACTTAATTTATGAAGACTTTTCGTATCTCTTTTTGGCAAGGGTTCTACTAAAATCTATAAAAATCTTGAATTTTATAGTCCATTTCCCAATTTGGGACCAAATATTCATCATAATCGGTTAGTTTTTTATTTACGCAGTAAAAAACGATTTACACAGTTATATAGCTAGTCTTCTTTTGTGCTCATTGCAGTAAATAATGGCAATCACAAAAAAAGTAAAAAATTAAACTTTTTTCTTTATTTTTTCTACTAAAAAGCCGACTTTCACTTCCTTCCATTTCAATTAATAGATTGCGAAGTAGTTCAATAACGTTGACTATTAAGAAAACTCTGATGTGTTAATTATTCCAGTAATTTTAGGACTTTTTAACTTTTTGAACCGCGTTTACACTATAACCACAACTCTGCCTGCGTTTACGCAATGACAATGAGAAGACGAGAACCCACATCCTATACTCAAGTTCTGCCTGCCATACATTTAATTTCTGTATTTCTGTAAAAACCAAAGAGATCTTTTCAATCTGTTTTAAAAGCGTGTTCAAATTTTGCGGGTAGCTGAATATTTTTTTTATTCATTCTTGAGGGTAATTCAATATAACTACCGCTTTTTTATGTATCTAACCATTTTTTTAAACTTTTATACTGCGTTTTCAAAGGGTATGTATAATCTTTATACGTGTAGGTAGCAGAAATGTTAATAAGGGTCCACGAAACGATCAATTGCAATTATAGTAATAAATTTTCAATCGCTTCAATTGCATTTGGTAGACGATCAATTTGCGTATCAATCACGTAAAAATTGTCAATTGAAATTTATCGTTTCGGGGACCCTTAACACAACAACAACAACTATAATGGATAATACCCGAGGACGGGATGAGTTAATGTAAAATGATTCATTTAGGTAGTTTCCTAGACGTTTTCACGGTCTGCACTCACGGCCGTGAAGATATTTTCGGTTTTACGAAGACGAAAATAAACCGTCATCCATGATAACATGTTTTGTCGACTACTCTTTTTAACCGACTTCAAAAAAGGTGTGTTATATTTTTAACTAACAAAGTACAGTCAGCAACCGCATGACTTTTGACCACGCTTTTAAACGCGCTAGTCTTTCGGGCTGATCGTATAAAAAGACGTAGTTTTTATCTTTTATTTTGTATCTTTTAAGTCGGAACAACGATTAGGACGTGTTTTCTTAAATTATTATTATTAATTTTAATAAGAACTGCGTTACTTTCGATAGTAGTAAGTGTAAAGATTTCTTTTTTAGATTTTAAAGCGAACTTTACTATCTTTTTGTGTACATTGCTTGTTTTCGAGAATTAATGTAGTTTTTATATAAAAAATGCAATGTAAAGTTGAACAAGACATGAATTGTGTATTAGTAGTTATTAAAGGATGGAAAGGATTTTCTGTATTTGAAATGAATAACTTTTTTTATGACGGTATTTTTTACGATTTCAGTTTTTTTGAAAATGTATTGTTTTGATGTCTTCTTTCTCTTTCTGTTCGATTCTTATCAATTCATTTATCAAAATATTCTCTGGAATTCATTTCAAATAATCGAATTTCTTAATTATTAAATCCTTAAACTGATTAGTTACTAAAAATGATTGAAAAATCAAAACAAGCGATTTTTCGGCACTCATAGAACGATTATGGAGTGCCCGAAAAAAAAAATTACATATTTTTTAAAATAATAATTTTCTTTTGAAACTTATTAATTTGTAAATATTGAACATAAATAAATGTAACCTAATTAAAGCATTTTTTAATATGTAAACATAATTTGAGAGATTACCACAGTATTGTGTAAAATTTTTATATTATTATTTTTTTAGTTTTAACAAAATAGCCATAACCATCTTTTTAATGTTAATTTTTGTCAATTAAAAGTGACTAAATTATTGTTAATTTTTTTTGAGATATAAAGGAAATACACTTTGTAATTATTCTGTTTTATTTGAAAACCTAGGGGTCAACAGATTTTAAAAAAATCCTTATTTTACGTAATGCATACTATTACATATGTTATATTTTCCTACAGAAAAACAACATTTTCAATTGTCAACTTATTTTTCAATCATTAAATCCCGCCATCTAAAATAAATAGTTTCTTTCGTTCAATTCCGACACTAGTCGGGGAATCCCGAAACAAACTCGAAAGTGTCTTACAAAAGTTAACAGTTAAATGAAGCAAATTCATTTCATACAAGGAGCACACGTTGCTACAGACAAAAAAAAACTCATACATTTAATTATATTTATGTTAATAAAAATTAAATAAAATCATTTTATTTCGTACAACTAAATGATCCATACATTGCTAGTACCTAACACCTAGGTAAGGTTAAAATACAATTGTTAGTAAACAACTAAATACGAATTAATGAGAAGACCATAGAAATATAACGAGAAAAAAAAACAAGAGAATAAGTCTACGCACAAATTGCCATATTATGGCGGAGGAAGTATCTGCCGCCACAATGTTATCCTCGATATTAATCTCAGTAGGTAAGTCAGTTTATTGCAAGCTAAGTGCACAGATTATAATCTGAGCACTACTAATGTAGTGCCGGATTAAGGAGAGCGCGGGGCCTGTAGCAAATTTTATCGAGGGGCCCTTGATCTGATATGGGATCTTAAGTAGTGGTACAAAAAAAAAACAATACTCAATACGTTTATTTGCCATTAACTTTTCGAAATATGTTAAAAATTGTATGAGGTATCGATTTTCTGACGAGAATTGTCTTGTCAGAAAAGGTGTCACGTTTTTGTGACATTAAGTAAGTTCAATATTCTTAATAAGTTTCACTCAAAAAATTACGCCTAGGCGGAGGTGGGCGGGTTTGGATACACGGGGTCCCCTTTTGCGCGGGGCCCGTAGCAATTGCTACTCTTACTACGTGGTTAATCCGGCACTGATGATATTGGTCTTAATTATATTACGTTGATACCATAGACGTATAAAGTTGATACTTATGACTTAGCCCACGTTCGCACGGCCGTAAAAATATCGCCGCGAGATTTTATTCCGCGCTGGATTTTCAATTCTCGATGTTAAGTCGAGCGTTGAGAATTCAACAGAGTGCAACCCAGCGCGTTGAAAAAACACAGTTGGATTTTCAACTCTCGACGCTAAACAGAGCGTTGAAAATTCAGTGTCCGAAAAAAGTCCCACCGCGATATCTTTACGTCTGTGCGAACGTGGGCTTAGCAGCCTTTTGCATGCATTTGCAATATCAGCACAAATTCTTTAGCATGCATTATAGGTACATTAATTAATTTTAAATTAAGTATTACAGTCCTTTCGCAGTTACTTTACCCTCTGACAGCAGCAACCCAACAGCAACCTTATTGTAACGAGCATAAAGATCATCGTGATTTTGACAGACTTTTCAGTGGTAGCAACCCAACAGCAACCTTATTTCAAAGAGAATAAAGATCACTGATTTTGACAGTGACACAAAATCAGAGGTAAAAATAACTGCGATAGGACTGTATGTAGTATTTGTTCAAGGCCACACGATGCTCTCAATCCATGGTATATAGTGGTAGACCCTGGTGTATATGCCGGTGCCTCCAGCGAAGCCACAGGACCTGCCGTATGACGTCACTCCGAGGATTGTGAAGAGACAGTCTGAAAGATGCCCCGTAGATTGTAGGGGACCACCGCTGTCACCCTGGGAAGGAAGAAGTCTTGCTACTGTAGCTTTCCATTGCAAGATATTATGTTTGCAATCCAGGATTTGAATAAAAAAAGAGAGGTTCTAAGTTTGAAGTATTTGTCTGTCTGTGCCAAAGTATCTCCCAAACGATTGGGCTGATTTTAATGTGGTTATTTTGTTGGTAGGCTGGGTCTTGGTTCTGTTTGAAGATAATATGTTCAGACGGGTGTAGGGATCTCAATCAAGAAATGAGACAGACAAAATTTACATGGTGCGATCTAATTTATTGTATGCCGCAGGCAAGAAACTTGCATCGTATAAATTGGGATTAAGTCAGGAACTCGAGGCTCTGTCTACATCCATGATGCCTACTTCTATCGGTTTTGTCGGAACTCATGGTCTGGGAACTCAGAACTTCAAGACGTTTCTAGTAAGTGATGCTCATTCCTTCTCTGATAATATAAGTACCTACCTCACAAGTATCCTTCGGGTCTTCCCGATGTCCGTAGCACATCTGCGTAGTATGATTGTATCCTTGGAGCAGGTGTCGGTGTTTAGGGTAGGCCCGTTGACACTCCGCTTCTTCAAACCTCTCTAGCGTCACCTGGGATATAGGTAAGTGTAATTTTGTAGAAATGAAATTGTTTATTCTGTAAATAGGTTAAAGGAATCATTTTTACACGTCAATAAAAATAAAAATAAGCTAGATGAGTTCGGCGTTTCCTATCTGACTACTCTGAGAAGAAAGGCCGAAACAAACTCGGGAGGTCAGTCTCTTTTAAAGTCCAGACATAATCTTGGTCAGGCCATATGAGTACCATTTTTTTTAGAAACCCTTCGTGTTCCTTCAGTTGCCTGTCCGTTGCCAGAGGCCACGGTATCTCTTTCGGACTTTCCCGTAACCCCGGCAGGCATCGGTCCTATCGGACCCCTTCCGTTGTGCTGACATATCTTTGAGGCGCGCGTGGAACGCAACGCGCCGTCGACCCGGGCCTGGTAAGCCCCTATGCTCACCGTCCACAAGCCCGCGCCTACGGTGGCCGGGAATCGGCTATTGATTCCCAACGCCCAGGGCGTCTCCTGCGGTGGCTAGGGGCGCAAGATTTGCCTCTCCCTCACGCGTCGCGTTCCGCCTCCTCCTTCGCGAGCATTACTGCTTCGCAGAAGGAGCTGACGACCTCCCATGCCCTCTGGCTCCGTACCATGGCCTGGAGTAGGTCCGGATGCGAGAGATCACCGCTACCGATCGCCTCCACGAGGACACGGCGTTGCTCTGCCCAAGCCGAGCAGACCTGCAACGTGTGCTCCACCGTGTCCTCCGGGATATCCACGCAGTGATTTGAGAGTTACGCCCCGGCATTTGGCCTCCTCGCGCCACTCCCAAATGTGCGCGAGGACTTTTGCCTCCAGATCCCATGGCGGCAATCCGGCAAGGAGGGTCGCCACCTCACCGGAGACCGTGCGGTATCCCCGGATCAGCCGGGTAGCTATGACCCTCTAGGACGCGTTCAACCGGCGGGCTGGCCGCCGCCGCAATGAGCCATATAACTACCATCTAGATTAGTATCTGAAATGGTCTTATGATGAAAGAACCAAACAGATTTGAGTGGACCTGTCCGGTCAGTGCAAGTATTTGTCAGTAATCCTGGAGCTTACCTAAGAACTTAAGGAGCTCAACGATATGACATAACTGATGAAATGTGGGTGTACTAAGCCTACACCGTGAACTTGCCTTTCGATTTAAATTCTACGTGAGATATTCTTGTAGGCTGTCCTAGTTTGTGCCAACACGAAACACTGGTTTAGGCAATCCTGTCAATTGATTGGCCATACAATATTTCAGGATTGTGGATTCGAGATACCAAAATTTCAGTTCTTGCTCAAATCGAGTTGTCGACCGGTAAAAGCAAAAAGATATGAGTCTGAGTCGGCTTTTCTGTAACTGATGTCAATGCAGATTTTTTACATCCGCGGATTTTTGGTGACTCACATCTGTGGGTGCGGTTTAAAGTTTTTTTTAAGGGGGATCCCTTAAGGATTCAAGGCGAAATTAAAAATTTCTTACATCTTTTGTAAATTGCAGCGCTGTTTCGTTATATGTTGTTCATAATTCAATTTGCAGCAATTATAATAAAATGACAAAGTGGCAATGCTGCCAGCCTTTTGGGCACTTTTCCCACTGACAGCGATGCAGACGTATTTTTTAATGCCCAGTGAGTTCTTCCTTATTTTTTTTTTATTTTTTTGTATTATTTTTTTTTGCCTCTGTATACTTTTTATTAATTAGTTAATTAGGTACCTGTAAGATTTTATTTGAATAAAAAGATACTCGAGTTTGAAAAAAAAAAAAAATTATAATAAAATAATTACTAAATTAGCTTTCGTAATTTTATGTGTTTGATGGATGTAAGACTACTTCGTGAAATGTGACGATTTAGAGCTATATAGCTAAATGATTTAAATGATTATAATTTCCATATTGTTGATTATGATTTTAATTTATTCTTTTTCACGCACGTCTGCATCCGCACGAGCTCCGCATTGATTATGCGGATACGGAGGTCTAAATAAATGTGGAACCTCCGCCATTGCGGCTGCGGATGCGAATATCCGGAACATCCCTGCTGGTGATTTAATTAGAATTATAATGTTTACAGTTTGTAAAGTTTCTGCCAACTCCCTGCGATGACCCAGCGCGCCCCATCCCGTTGCGTCAGCCGCTTCATCTGACTTCTCATTCAAGTGAAGGCAAGCGGGCAGCACGTGAACGTTGAACGATATCCTGGAAAGAAAGCATTTCATTATATAACATCATGCTTGTATTCCCAGGAGTAAGCAGCAACATATCGACGAGTTGTTTATGTATTTATTAACCAATACTTACTTACGATTTAACCCATTGACCGCTTGGTTTTATATCAATTACCGTGTCCTCAGCGCCCAGTTCATAAATCGACAAATATAAGTAGATTAAGTCGCATGAGGAACTGGGTGTTAAGTTCACTCATCCTCTAAAGAAAAGGGAGGATCCATCGACCAGACGGGTGTTGTGTCTGACGGGCAACTGCCCAATGGTTGAAGTCGGGAGCTTGTATATATGTCGATCGCGCGGTAAACTCTAATTGCGCGATGCAGGATTTGGTGTGACGTCAGGTCTTTGATGCGTAGTTTGCATGTGGCGATGTAGATGCCGCCACATAGGTATCATCTACCATTTTAAATAGAGCTTACCTATACCAAATAAATTGGTTTTGCAGGAATGTTATTTTAAATCATGAATAGTACCTAATATTACTACTACTGGTGAGCTCTAGGGCGCTAAACAGGCAGCTCAAGAGACCACAGAACTAAAATTTCATATGAAATTAAATGTATCAAAGAATGCTGTGCTTGAACCGTTGAATGAAATCACTGGCTTTGTTATAACTCCTATCTCGTTAATGCCTCTGTCATCAATTAATTCAGCCTATCGGCAAGCGACCGCTGGACATAGGACTCTCCCAGGCTGCACCACAACACCCTGTTATCCGAGGTCGAGTCGTTTAAATACGACTGAGGCGGCACCGGCACGAAAACGCGCGAAGCGCTGGGGCTCTGTCTTCATAGGGTCGCAACATTATGCTGAGCGATGGCCGTTTTGCGTGGTTGTGACGCATATTTTCCCTAAACTTGTTTCTTTTTAATTTTGTGCGTCATGTTTTCCGCAAATAAACGTTTTCTTTATTTCTATCAAAACATTTTTCTTATTGGCCTCCCCAGTGTCTACCTACTTATGTAGACAACTTACTTACTTTATTATAAAATACAACCATACCTAGGCTGTTTCTATAGCTTTTCTGTGTTTTATTCCATTAGAAAGAGTGCCAGTGAAATTATTGGGGACATAAAACATTTCTACTTCAGTCGAAAGTCAATGGTACCGATTCTCTTGTCACAAATGCCTCTAAACTAGACTAAAAATCACAGTTTATTCCTGTCAAACGATGATTTCCCATTCTGAAATACACTAAAGTGACACAACTTAACTATATTTTAGTTTGACAGCACTAAGATGGCACTGAGATTTTAATTTAGTGAAAATTACTATTTTGCTATTCTGAATTTGACGTTTTTCACCTAAAATTTTAACTGTCTAATGAAATCTGACCATTTTTAATGGCGATTAAAAATTGTGTATTAAATGTGGAATACTATTAGTTGTCATGAACTAAAATTCACATAAACAATTAACTTGACTGACCTCGACTTCAGATGCAAAAACAGTACTGTATGTATATTTTTTTTGTAAATCTCGAAAATGGTGTGTCCTATAGCAAAAATAATGAAAATTTCGACCTCCTCTATGAAACCTTTATACCCCTAATAATCAATTTCTTAATTTTAATTCTTATTTTCCATACAAAACGTGAAAAATTCCATATAAAACACGTCGAGGCTGCTCCCCCTACGCGCCTCCGGCTCTAAAAAAACTCACGGGGTACGGCAAATAAGTATGTACCATGTGGAGTCGCGATTGTCAAATTCGATTTAGTTGTGTCAATATCATTTTTAAATTTAGAGACTTTATTGCAGAATAGCGTTAAGATTCTCATAGCCAAAAGTAAGGAATTTTAGTGATAGTTTAGTTCGGTGTACAAGAGAATCGGCACCATTGGCTGGCAGGCTGGCCGTTGAAAAGTAAACCCATTAGGTCAAAGTCAAAGTCAAATCATTTATTTCAAATAGGCCCTTATAAGGCACTTTTGAACGTCAAAATTTACAAAAAAAATGATATGATTCTAGTCACCCCTTCCAAAAGGTAGTTTTCGCATGGAGAAGAATAGGCAAGAAACTCCACCGTTACTCTTTTAAAATGTTTTACAATATTTTGTATAAGTACATTAGTTATATAATTATATGTGAGGACGATGCACCTAGAATAAAATTATTATACCACAATAGGTAAAAAGAATAAAGAATTAAAAATGAAGCAACAATAGATAAACTAATCATGTGATAGATACATAGTGTTCACATATTTACAAACATTGTAAAAGTAGACGATTTTCCTAAAATTTTACAATTAATAAGTCAGTGTGCGAGGAATTGGTCACAGAATGTAAAATCAATGTCATATAATAAAAAAAAATATATATAAAATATACAATTAAATTTGCAACCAGTTTGATTTTGTCTTGATTCTAAATTATCCTATGGAGCAGGACCAGCATGTTTCCAAGCATTCTTATCTTGGATATAATCCTCTAATTTGTTGATGCTTGTTTTCTTGTTAGGTAAAGAGACAGTAGGTACATACGTGGTATCAGTCTCCAGCAGCGCGATGTCATTGTACTTGGAAGGTGGCTGGTACTCCGGGTGAGTGATGATCCTCTTCACATTGTATTTCTGCCACAACTCGGGAGGATCAGAGCGTTTGAGAATACCCAGAGCGACGTACTTTACAGGACCCCTGTTATGAGAAGCAAATTATCGGAACAACGTTGCTATTTTCTTAAGAAAAAATTACCGTGTCCTAGGCAGAGTAGTTTTGGCTACAATTTTCTAGGAAAGGCCATCAACTGCTCTCATGCGCTGTCGTCTCCTTTGGCAAGTGTAAATCGTACTCAATAGCTCAAGTTTTCTTCTCGTACCAACTATGAAAAAATCTTTTTTACAAAAAATAAAACGATCGGCTTCCAAAAAAACACAAAGTACAGACGCCAGCAGGTCAACCTACCCGAAACTGTCAAATTTTCCCAATCAACTTTGAATCTTATACTTTAGGGATAAAGTTGAAAATCTATTAAAGGAATTTGACAGATTGTAGTAAGTTGATGTGCTGGCGTCTGTACAAAGAATAACTTAAATTTCGGAAGTCAGTGTCTTTGGTTTTGTATTTTCGTTATTTGTCACCAATTTCCGAAATTTAAGTTATTTGTACTTTTTACAGTAACTTTGTAGTGTTTTTTAGAAGTCGGTTGTTTTTTAATGTAAAAATGTTTTCATTCCCCGCCTTTTCGTGGGTCAGTTTGTAATTTATCTAAGTTACAATGGCCTAATGTTAACTGCTCATCACCTTTTACAAATTTTGCTTTTCCCGATATAGGGACGTCAATCGTTGAGGAGTTCTCCTGGTACTTCACCATCAGCTCCACTTCTCTATATGCATTGTGACGAGCATTAATTGCTTGGCAACTATATTAAAGTAATTGAATCACAACCCGTGAAATACTTATTATTGAGTAGTTCCAGTGGCTATCTGTGGTCTTTATCAATACTCAATACTCAATACTCAATATCTTTATTGCTTTACCATAATGTGTACTTAGGTGGTAACTATATAATTTAGATCATTATGGACCCTGTAGGGCACAGCAAAAGGGTAGGAGAGAGGAAGTCCTGTTTTACGAGATAATTAATTAAGTTGTTTTTGTGGGAACAAGTTTTAACTTGCATATTATTATAATAATCGAAAGTCAGGAGATCGCGAATAAGATACTAAGGTAGGTCTGTCGAATTACGCCTAGAGGATAATTACGCCTATGATAAATAACTCAGGTTACGTAATAGATAAAATCAAACTCAATACCCACGCATCAAGGTTCATACATCCTGAAACAGCCCCGAGTCGCGCCTGCGGCGCTCCCCACTCTGCGAGCTAGTAGTCGACTGACATACGTGGGGAGTAGTCACTGTGCCATTTTTTACAACAGAGACCGGGACATTAACGGTAAGTTTTAATGAAATTTGTAACTTTAGTAGTAAACTATAAGGCTCATTTGTTAGTATGATTATTCGACCGTTAATAACCAGTTTTTCTATAGTATTAAACAGTCGATTTTCCATTATATTTCAAACTTATTAGAAGTGAACCTTAACGGTAATTACGCCTAGGCGTTATTACCGTTAAGACCAAATGCTACCATAGGCGCTTTTAACCATCTCGTGAGCTTGTCATGAAAGGACTTCATTTGCATATTATGAAAATGAATTGATTGATCCGCGAAATGTTATTAATTGTTAAATAAAGTTTAAAATATAGTAATAGGTTATCTATGTACTTTTTGTGTAAAAGTAAAATAAATAAATATGTAATAAGTTTATTGTTTTAGGTAAAACAATATGTCAACTGCAAAGAAATAGCGTGCCTCATGGACAAAGTGATTAAGAAGCGTTATCCAGTTATAATCTATAGGAATGTTCAAACTAAATTTAGGTAGAAGATCAATATTTACTGGAGATCAGGAACAAGAGTTTGTGAAAAGGATTATTAAATATGCAGAAAGACGAAACACAAATAATTTTTTTGCGTATACAAGTATTTGTGTTTTGCGAGACATAATGTATATGATATAGCATTACTAACAATATTAACAAGCAATTAAAATCGGTTTGACACAAAAATACATAGAAGAATTTAGATGTCCTGATGGTTGTGATTCATTCTAGCTACGTAGATTTAGATAGGCGTTACTACCTCAACTGGATATAATAACGCCTATAAATATTATTTTTGATTTTGTTTTTTTTTTGTTTGATAATCTGTATACAGACTATTTGATTATGTTTAAACTATGTGCCAATAAAAAATAAAATTAATTTGTTTTATTACCTTAGTAATTTTAGTTTTTTTTACCCGATTGTATAACTGTGAAAACATGTTGTAAAACTGAAAATAACTGATGGTTAAGATAGTCCTGCTTAGACTAATTATGTTTCTAATTCCAGTAAACTATGATAATGCTTTAATAAAAAGTAATTTTAAGAAAACTGTCATAGGCGAAATTTAACTTCATTGGTTTAATTGCGCCAAAACGATTGTGTTTGAATTCTGATCGTTTTCCATAATTTTTATAAACAGACCAATAATATTTTGTGTTTTATTTATACAATAATAAACATACATCTCATTAACACATTCCGTTTTTCATCTTCATTTATTAAATTAGAGAAATTTACGTTCATCCTTAAGTAGGCGTAATTCGACAGACCTACCTTATTTCACTTATTTATTATTTATGTATTATTTTATCTGCAAAATGTACTTAAATGTTTTAGATGATTTTATATACCTGTACATACTCGTATGTTCTATATAATTCTGTTTATTCATTTGTTTAAATTGTTTTATATGAATATTTATTATTGCTATATTATTTTATTTATTATTATTGCTATTTTATATGATTATTATTTTTGTTATATTATTTATTAATTATTACTATTATATATTATTTATTTATAATTATTGTATCATTCATATATTTTAAACATACCTATCACTTGCGTGATTTTCATTTATTTTTATTACTTATGTTTATCATTTAAATATTCATCTAAGGAGTAATATAGCATTTGATTATCAGTATTTTTTTAAGTTTATTTATAAATATATTTAACTTTTCTTCTTTCTTTATTATTTCAGGTAGCTTGTTATATATTTTTATAGACATTACGTAGGGACTTGTAGAATGCATTTTTAGCTTGGATGTTGGTATGTTTAGCCTAGATCGGTGCCTAAGTGTGTACTGTGATTGGATGTCATGTGACATGTGATCATCAATTCCACTTCACTAAATGGTGTTTTCCGAGAGCAACTGCACGAGTACTATGTATAAAAAATACCCAAATCGCTATAGTATAATATCCTATAATATTTGAAGAGTTCCCTCGATTTCTCCGGGATCCCATCATCAGATCCTGACCTGATGACCAGGGAGGATCCACCTCGGAAGTACACCCTTACAAAAAAAAATTTTTTTGCAAATCCTTCTATATATGACGGAGTAATGCCAGAACATAAAAAAAAAATGTACATCCGAATTGATAACGTTCTCCTTTTAGAATTCGGTTAAAAATTTGTTGTTACTTACACAGAAGGACTTGATATGCAGTGACCAGCAGTAAGGATGTACTTCTCGCTGATGACGGAGCCTCCGCACAGCCACTGGGCTGTCTTCATGTCATTTCCATAACCTAATAACGCCTGTAACATACAATTTAATGTTTTAAACAATCATCATTTTTATCGCGCCTGACAAAATAATGATAGCAATAGTTAGTGTGTAAACCACACGTTGCTTTAGAAAACGCAAGGCGCAGCCTGAAGTTGCAGGCAACCAAAGTCAGTTTTTCGATGGCGTTTAGGCAGTACTGCCTTTCGGTGATGGCACTTAAGGCATTATTGAAAGGAAACTTAAACTTAATTATCTAAAATTGCCAAGACGCAGTGAGTGTGCAAGCGATCATATCTCATTCCTTCTCGACATGAGAAGTGGGATAGTAAGAGGCCGATACAACATTTAGGCCCGGACTCCACCAAGGCTGGATGTGCGGAGATGTCCGAAGCGCAGACGAGAAGAAATGTTTTTCAGCTAGGCTGTATCCATCGAAGCTGTGCGGAGATGCGGAAGTGAGCTGCGTGCGGCGAGCGTTGGATGTTGACCGCTCACTGCACGCCGCTCACATCTCTTCTCGTCTGCACTGCGCGCCGTCGCCAGCTTGCGAGGCTCAGCTCCTATCTCAACTTTGTAGGTACTGCCGCCCAGCTCAATCTCGGCGAGGCACAGCTCACATCTCTGCTTCGATCGCGCCATACAAATAAGATACATCTCCGCTCAATGGTATTCACTGCAGCTGAATGGAGACGAGAATTCGAAATCGAGGATCGAAATTCTATTGGTTATTTAATGCACATCTCTTCTCCTCTCCTCTTGTCTCCGCTCTGGTGGAGTCCAGGCCTTATACCGTATTTACTGTTTAGCAGTGTACGTTTACCTATATTATGGCTTGGCCTTCTAGACTCACTCACTGATGTTTCGATTTGTTGACCATTTCATATTTTGTTAAGAACCTGCTAAGTACTTGTTGAAAGACCTACACTGTCCTCTCATACCAATTAACACTGTAATTTGAAAACATTCTAAAAACCATGTTTTAAAAGAGTAATCGTGGAGCTTCTTGCCGCCTCTTCTTCAGAGGAAACAACCAATTGGAACCGTGCACCTAGCTTCTGACGTTTCATAAGTGCCATGTAGGTTTTTAAGAAATAAATATATTATTTTGTTTTTGTTGATGATATCTTACCATATGAGGGAACTGATCCCTCCCAGCATTTCTGCCACCAGAAATGACGGAAAATGACAGCTCAATAGCGTAGCAGTTCTTCTCATGGTGTTTGTGTTTCGACACGGAGATCTGTGGCGCTCCTTGACAGGGGTAGTTCAGGTTTTGAAAGTATTCCAGGCATTCTAAAAATAATTATAAATTGCTATTTTGTTTTGTTTATCTATCTACTATTTGTTAGTAGTCTTGTACTATCAAATATGTGAATATGTGTGAATGTATGTGTGTTTGTGTTTCAATGTGTTGTTGTATGTATTCTGTGGTACAGTGAGGAGATTGCTGAGCGTGAAATTAGATCTTTCGGGTATTTGTCATCTACCTTTTTCCTTTAGGAAATTCGGGAATCTAGATTTGTATCTGGTTCAATCTGCCCAGCCTTTTCCCAACTATGTTAGGGTCGGCCTCCAGTCTAACCGGATGCAGCTGAATACCAGTATTTTACATGGAGCGACTGCCTATCTGTAGATTTGTACCTGGTTACTGACAATCCTTCACCCCTGAGACTACTGGAATAGGTACCATCGAAGAAGTTTATCGTAAGGACTATTTCTGCTTGCTGCGCTCGGCCGCTATAGAACCGGGGCGGTAACAGATGTGGTCATCGTGTTCACGGGATTTTGTTTTCAAACTGCTTAGATAGTCGTAATGATAACATGTAGGTAAGTAATAGGTATCTAGATACACTTACTGTCTCTTGATTTCTCTCCCGTTTTGTAATACGCCAAGTTAACGTCTGTATCCAAATCCCTGAAAACGAAGCCTTGATTTAAGGCTTCCCGCAGACAGGCACGACGCGACTAGTACAACAATTTCTATGAAGACTTCATGGAAATTTTTCCTATCTGCGGGAGCCTTTAAATGATCGTTCCCAAAATTCATTATTCCAAGGTCTTGGACTATGAGCAGGTATAGGAGAGTTGCACTCACACAAAATTTCCTGGTTTGCAGTCAGCACAGCATATTATAGGTTTAACACCCTCGAAACTGCAAATCTGAAAATAAATTATTATGCATATAAGTCAATATGTCATTCATACTTGAAATTAAATAAAAATAATACTTCGATCAGTTTTTATGTCGTTACTATCTGCTGCCCGTGGCATCGCCCGGGTGGCTTTTTCTAAAATAAAAGTAAGGTACGTAGCCAGTGAAAGTCCCGTCAAAATCGTTCCAGCTGTTTCGGAGATTAGCCGGAACAAACAAACAGACAGACAGACAGAACAATTTTAAAATTAATTAGTTTTTTTGTTACTTACATAAGTACCGTATATACTTTAATATGAATAGATCAGGGGTCGGCAAATAATTTTAAGTGGGGTCCGGATACTGTTCAAAATTATAAATTATCGAGGTCCAGAAAAAAAACTCATAATACGTACTTTCTAGTTGTTTTTATTTTTATTTTGAATAATATGAATAGTACAAAGAAATTATTATATGCAGTTTTATACAATGCACCCGCACCCGCGCACTCATGCGCTTGCGCTCGCTGTCTCTTGCGCCACAGCACAGCATATCAGCTGCAGCTGTGTCTACCTACTAAAGCTAAAGTAACCAATCAAATTAGATCATGAAACATCCTTGATCCAGCCTGTCCCATCTTGCTGTCCTCCCCCCAGCGACGCCCTAAGCCGAGGTTCGTACCCCACAGGGGGTGCCCTTAGCGAGCGCTCGCCTAGTTTTAATTAGAATAGTTTTCGCCCCTGGCTGGAGGCTTTGAGTTTAGTAGCTTAAGGCAGCCGCAGGAAAGCCCGGTTAAGTAGTCATGGCCTCAGAGGTCATCTACGAGATGCCATACAAAAAAAAAAAAAACAAATTAGATTCTACGTGTCAAAAAATCCTGTCTAGTCCGTGAGGGTGTTGTTAGGTATCGTACTGAGAGTTTATTTATGTGGTAATATTCAGAAAAAAAAAAAAAATCGCTTTATGTTTTTTCAATGGGGAATGTTACCGGATTAGTACATGGGGCGCGGGCGGTCGTCGTTTAGCGGGTGTCTACAAGTCATTACTTATGACCTCTGTTGATTTGCTCATTTTTAATGGATTGGTATTGGTAATTTTGGTACTAAAAATAGCAATACTTAATTTTTTATTTTTACTAATAATAAGATTGTTTAATTACATTTTGGTAATATTATTGCAGGCACGTTATACAGAAGACCGAAGAGACCTGTCTCTTTGCTTAAATTCAAATTCAAATTGTTTATCGTGGTACACAGGTAAAATTATGGTGTTACAGTTTATAAAGCGAAGTACAGACGCCAGCAGGTTAACCGAAACTGTCAAATTTTCCTAATCAACTTTGAACCTTATGCTTTAGTATATCACTTTTACTAACACTAGAATATAAGCAGTTTGTATTACTAACAAAATATGGATCCTCGTTGTCCGAAATAAATGAATTTTAATTTAATTTAATTTAATTTATGATAAAGTTGAAAATCTATAAAATAAATTTGACAGATTGTAGTAGGTTGATGTGCTGGCGTCTGTACATCTATGACCCGCCTTTAGGCATACAATATTTAAAGACTTTTGCAACATTATAGCAGTAGTCACAAATTTAGTATTAATCAATATATTAGTCAATAATAAGAAATAATAATAATAATCAATAATTTAATTTAGTATTAATTGATATAATGCAGTATATGGCAGTATTTTTTTAATATTTAGGATAATAGAAATAATTTAATAATATTTAATATAGTGATTACTAACAGCTATTCAACGAAAAAAAAAAATGATATACTTAATAAAATAAAAAAACCTAGAACTAATAACGATTACAATAGATTAAAATCTATCATCTACGAGTATGTACTCATTAACAGAGTAATATACGTTCTTATACAATAGTTTTAATAAAGCTTTCTTGACATCAAGTATTTCATTTAATTCTTTGATTTCAATAGGAAGCTTATTATAGATTTTAAGGGGCCATTCTAGGAAGACTTTTCGAAAATAATGCAGTTTTGTGTGGAATGGTACATTCTCTCTGTTGCGACGTTTAGATTTTAGTGTATTAAATTTGGATTGAATGATTGATTTAAAGTTGGATTTGACAAACACTGCTGCTTAGCGTTTGTGGATTACGAGAAAGCCTTCGATTCGATCGAGACATGGGTTGTACTGCAGTTTCTTCAACGGTGCCAGATCGACTATCGGTACATCGAGATGCTAAAGTGTCTGTACGAAAACGCCACTATGTCAGTCTGACTCCACGACCAGACCTCGAAACTTATCCTTGTACAGCGAGGTGTGAGACAAGGAGACGTTATCTCTCCGAAACTGTTCACCGCTGCACTGGAGGATGTCTTCAAGGTTCTGGACTGGAAAGGGCTAGGCATCAACATAAATGGCGAGTATATCACTAACCTTCGGTTTCCCGACGGTATAGTTATTATGGCTGAGACCATGGAGGACCTCAGTAAAATGCTCGATGACCTCAGTACAGCCTCCGAAAGAGTGGGTCTTAAAATGAACATGGACAAAACAAAGGTCATGTCAAATACCCATGTAAGACTCACTCTCATGAAGATCAGAGACGCTACGCTCGAAGTTGTGGACGAGTATGTTTACCTAAGACAAACTCTCCAGCTCTTAGGTCCAACTTAGGTCCAACTTCGAGAAAGAAGTCAATTGTCGAATCTGACTCGGCTGGGCAGCGTTCGGGAAGCTACGCAATATCTTCTCGTCCCACATACCGCAGTGTCTCAAGACGAAAGTCTTTGACCAGTGCGTGTTATCAGTGATGACCTATGTCACATATTATGTAGATATTGATATGGCCTTACTCTTTATATAAAGTCAGGGCTGTATTGCTTATGGCATTATTTTTATTTGTATTTCATATTATAAATTTCCGATTCATTTTTTTTTTTGTCTTTGTGTTTATTTTTATATTGTGATTTGTATTTATCTCGTGTTTCGTTGTAATTGTAATATGGGAGAACCCGAAATAAATGGTGTTTTTTATTTTTCATAAAAGTTAAAAATTAATTTTGTGTGGCTTTTTCATTTACTTAAATCTATCTAAATTGGTAAAATATGTTTTGTTTTGTACCTTTTTTTTTGTAACTTTTTTGTAACTACATTTCCTACTGCTATGTTCAATGCATGCCGTGGCAGCCTTTAATTAAGGCGTGTAGCCTTAATTAATGTAAAAATAATATGGGTATTTTAATATGTATTTTTGGTGTTTGGTGTTGGTTGTTGTTGAGTATGTCGCGGGAGGCAAGTGAAACTACGGGCTGCTGTTAGCACACTCATTTAATAACATGAACGCGGTCGGCCGGGAGCGCGCGTACACACACATAAACATGCGCGCACACATACATAACCTTTCCTCCCCTTATTACACTTATATCTAAAACAATAAAAATAAGTTGTGTGACGTGTCTACAATAACACATAACTTAAAAATAGGACTTATAATCAACGCGAGGAATGTTTCTTAAAAGTCTATTCGAACATCTTGATACCGGGGCACCCAGCGGCTCAAGGGTTGCGGGGGGTGAAGACGGCGTGTTTGACACAACACTTTCCTCTCCCGCGGGTGCAGGCTCTTGAGCCCGGTTTATTGGCGTACTGTTACTGTCCAAGTCGTCAAGGTCGTAGTTTTGTTGTTGTTTTTGTGGAATATTTCCCTTACACATTGTCAACTGGTTTACATGTTTTTTTACTTCGGACGCAGTATTTGTGTCTTGAACGACGTACAATACTTTCCCTATTTTCTTTTTAATAATTCCCTTGCACCAATCAAATTTGTTGCTGCTTTTAAATTTCTTATACAATACTTGGTCACCCGGTTTGAACACCTGTTTGTTTCTTCCCCCATATGACTTAATCTGCGAGCACTGTTGGCGAGTAACATTATCAGTGGGGGTTGTGAGCGAGGCCGATGCTGTTTGTGGGTCAAATAGATCTAACCGTGACCTAAGCTTTCGCCCATAAACTAGCTCAGCTGGTGAAAAACCTGTGACAGAATGAACCGAATTTCTGTAATCAAAAAGGTACTTTAAAACTTTTAACTTTTGCTTTGCCTTATGTTGTGGCGAGATAATGCTAGTTTTTATGCCTTTTTTTACAATTTTGACAAAGCTCTCTGACTGTCCGTTACTTGCTGGGTTATAGGCCGGTGATGTCAAATGAGTTATGCCGTTTAGAGAGCAAACATTTCTAAACTCGAAAGACGTGAATGCGGTACCGTTGTCACTGACGATTGTGTGGGGTAGACCGTACTGTGACATAAAATCGTATAAATTTTCCACGACGCTTGCCGAAGTAGTCGACGTGCTGACGTCATACACTTCTACCCACTTGCTGTATGCGTTTACCACTATCCAGAATGTTTGATTATTAAACGGACCGAGGAAGTCGATGTGTATTCTATAAAATGGTACTGGTGGGTACTGCCACGGAGCGAGAGGCGCTCGCCCTGGAGACGGCCGCAGTTGTTGACATACCTCACAGGAATGAATCATTGATTCTAACGCTGCATCTACTCCCGGAAACCAAAACCGAGACCTGGCTTCTGCCTTAGTTTTCACAATACCCAAATGTGAGCTATGTAATTCCTGCAATACCTACTTTAGTACGTAACGTTTCGGGAAGAACAACTTTATGACCCCTCATAAGACAACCGTTTTCGTAAGACAATTGTGTTTTACATAAATAATAAGGTTTAATATGCAAGTCCGATAATAATTTCCCTGGCCATCCATTCTGTACGTAGTCAATCACCCTCTTTAGAGTAACATCTTTAGCGGTTTGTTCGCGTAACTCGTCCAAAGTCACCGGCATGTTACCTTCGATAACAAAGTTGACGTACGCCGCGCGGTCTGTAACAAGCGCGGCGGCGGCGGCGGCGTGCGTGTCGTCCTTTTCCTCCATCTTTGACCTTTCAATCTCACCGCGTATACTGGACCGTGATAAATAATCTGCGCTATTTTCGGCACTGCGCACATAGTCGATGGAATAATTATATGCACTTAAAAACATTGCATACCTTTGCAACCTGTTGGCCGTTACCTCCGGTATTCCCTTATGCGGACCAAATATTGATATTAGTGGTTTATGGTCAGTACGTAATATGAATGGTTCTGATCGCCCATACAAGTATTGGTGATAACGCTTTACCCCAAATATTATTGAAGTCGCCTCTTTCTGAATCTGCGAGTATCGTTTTTCAGCAGAATTCAGTGTGCGTGACGCGACCGAAATTGGTCGTTCTAAGCCGTCACAGCCGACAGAACTGCACCTAGACCGTATGGAGAAGCATCTACTGTCAATATTATTTTTGATTTACTATTGTAATGTGTTAGTACTTGTTCGGACGTTAAATATTTTTTTATTTTATTGAACGCGTTTTCATGGCCTGTGGTCCAACTCCACTTAACACCTTTTTTTAATAAGTCATACAATGGGCAAAGAATACTCGATGTTTGTGGTACAAAATTCCTGTAATAGTTCACTAGTCCTAAAAATGACTGCAAGGTGTTAACATTGGTCGATACCGGGGCGTCAACAATTGCCTTTAATTTCAATGGATCTTTCTTCAGGCCGTTTCTATTGATAACGTACCCTAAATAATTTTTTTCATCTTTGAAAAAATCACATTTATCTTTCTGCAGTGTCAACCCCGCATCCTGTAGCCGCTCTAATACTATGTGTAATTTTTTCATATGTGCATCAGCAGACACAAAACCCCATCTAATCCGGACAGCAGGGTTTCCATGGCGCGCTGGAAGATAGATGGCCCACTCGACAAACCGAACACAAGACGCGTATAATTAAACAGCCCGCGATGCGTGTTTATACATGTCATGTTTTGCGACTCTTCGTCGAGTTCGAATTGGTTTTAGGCCATTGATAAATCTAGCTTTGAAAACTGCTGACCGCCATGTAATTTGGAAAACAATTCATGGATGGTGGGCAAGGGATATTGTTCAATAACTAATAACTTATTAATCGTTACGGAATAGTCCGCGCATAGTCGAACAGAACCATTACGCTTAAGTACGGGCACAATTGGTGACGCATAGTCCGAGTGTTGAACTGGTTTTATTATACCTAAGCTCAGTAATCGTTCTAACTCTTTTTCTACTTTGTCGCGTAGTGTAAATGCGACAGGGCGCGCTTTAAAGAAAACCGGCTTTGCATCACTTTTTAACCTTAGTTTAACTCGATAATTTTTTAAAGTGCCTCATTTATCCGAAAATACTTCTGGGAACCGAGACTGCAATTGCTCGCCTACACTTTGGCTACCGTTAAGGAAGTTGACCGAAGTTAATTTCAGCTTAAATTTTGATAAAAAATCTCTGCCGAGCAGCGGTGGACCGCCGCGAGTCCCGTACGGTATATCGAATTATCCTTGAACGATATAACTGTTTACAGAAAGCATGGTTCACCGACGAACGGTAATACGAGAAAACTATTAGTCGATACCATTATTTAACGACAGCACGTTTCGCCGAATAACGCTACATAGAATGAATGGTTGGCCGATACCAAGATTTGCCGATCTCATGGTTCGCCGGAACACGCTTAAACTAAATAATTCTTTATCGATAACAATTTCCATCGAAAGTACCTTTTCTTACACCGCCGATCCAAAATAATTGTCTTTAGTGGGAGTCGTCCCCTCATCGGGCGAGGAGCTGGACGACATGATCCTGTCCCCGGCTTCGGGCCCGGGTGAGGACGGCTTTGACGAGGGCGACCTATTTGCCGGGCTTAGACTTGGGGGGGACGAAGAGGGTTCGACCAGTGATGGCGTCCCTTTCGTCGGCCTGTAGAGTCCTCCAGGCAAACCTCCACCACAGTCAGACCGCGACGGCTCAGTTCCGCAAGTGGCTGGAGGCTCAACACACGGCCATAGCCTTAATCCAGGAGCCGTGGATTAGGGCAGGCCACATACAAGGACTCTCCAATCTTGGCGGTAAGCTCCTATTTACCGCAGATCACGATCACCCTAGATCGTGCATCTATGTCACAGGTAACCTTAAAACACAGCTCTTAACTGACTTCTGTTGCAGAGATGTCTCTGCAGCTAAGCTGCTTATACAGCGCGACGATGCCACGGAGGTGGTGATCGTTTTCGTCTCGGCCTACATGCCCGAGGCGGAGACGCCGCCTCCCCATGACCTCGCCCGTCTCGTGAGCCATTGCGAGAGGTGTGGGTTTGAGGTCGTCATCGGGGCCGACGCAAATGCACACCACCAGCTGTGGGGTATGGACACGCAAAATGAGAGGGGTAAGGCCTTGGTTGACTACTTATTCTCGACTAACCTATCCTTACTAAACACTGGCTCCGAACCCACATTTGTAACCAGGCGAAGCCGCACAATCATTGATCTCACTCTGGCAACAGAGAGCGCGGCGGAAATAATCACCGGGTGGCAGGTTTCCAAAGAGGCCTCCTGCTCCGATCACCGGTGGATCTGC
Source organism: Xanthia icteritia (assembly GCA_949128155.2). Taxonomy (NCBI): domain Eukaryota; kingdom Metazoa; phylum Arthropoda; class Insecta; order Lepidoptera; family Noctuidae; genus Xanthia; species Xanthia icteritia. The sequence goes on along the minus strand of OY855862.1, from coordinate 2,171,040 downwards.
TTTGACATCCAGGTCTGTGTGCCACCAACACCACCACGGCGCTTTTTTTAATACAGCAGCTTTTTTTTAACCAGCGAGAATGTTTACCATTTTTACAATGTGGCCAACGTAATAATAATGAGCATCATCTAATTTGTTTCCGTAACCAGTTGTACATATATCAATTGTTAATGCATTATTAAGATAAACGCATAGAAATAGTAGTTAATGCAATTTAATCGATGTCTGTCAAAATTGTATGAGCGAGAAACTAAAGACAATTATTTTGGATCGGCGGTGTAAGAAAAGGTACTTTCGATGGAAATTGTTATCGATAAAGAATTATTTAGTTTAAGCGTGTTCCGGCGAACCATGAGATCGGCAAATCTTGGTATCGGCCAACCATTCATTCTATGTAGCGTTATTCGGCGAAACGTGCTGTCGTTAAATAATGGTATCGACTAATAGTTTTCTCGTATTACCGTTCGTCGGTGAACCATGCTTTCTGTAAACAGTTATATCGTTCAAGGGTAATTCGATATACCGTACGGGACTCGACCGCCGCTACAAATTCAAAATTCAAATTCAAAAGTCATTTATTCAAACTAGGCTGAGAATCAGCACTTTTCGAACGTCAAAATTACATAAGACAGTCCCCCAAAACGCCCACCCTTCACCTCTTCCTAGTGCTTTAGCTGGGAAGAAGAAGTGGCGCAACAAACTCCCCAGCAGCACAGCTGTCTGTTCAGTAAAAAAGATTCTATATAATAGTATGCAAAATGATATTTACATTACGCAACACAAAACATAATTTAAATTATAAAATTAATAGCCATATGACAGCTAGCACACGCCAATATACCAACCAAAAACATCGAGAACTATACTCAAGCAGAAATAAAAATAACTTAACGAAAACAATATCTAAATAAAAGCCTCCAGACATAAAGGGCGTGCCCGCTTACATATAGCTGTAACTAGAAGTTATAATTGATAAACTAGGACCATTGAGGTAAAGTAAAAAATTATCGAGGTCGCTAGCTAACCACATATTGCAATACAACTCATAAAAAAAAACATTGTAATGAGTAGATTATGTCAACAATAAATAAAGCTACGTAGTACATAAACATCGAGTGTGTGCGTGCGCTGCATGTATGTTACGGGCAGTCGCACATACCCTACACACTCCATGTTTCCTGTGTAACTATAAAATCTTTTCGCAGATGAAAGCACGGGCATGTCGACAAATAAAGTTTTATAAGTACCTTCCGATATTACCGAAACAGCTGAACCACTATCAATTTGAAATTGAATACTTGTGTTATTAATCGTAACCGTTTCTGTCATAGGTTCCCCTTGAGCTGAACATATGTTAAAAAGCGACTTACCATCGTCGTCCTCGCTCACATCCCCTGTGGACACGTAATTTACTTTGTTATTACACATCCTACGCAGATGTCCTACAACATTACACTTTTGACGACCGCACACCGAACACTTATCACTCATGGCGCTGGTGGATTTAGCACTATTTTGTCCTTTCCCGATCTTGAACACCTGGACCTGGTCCGCTGGAGCAGCCGGCGCGGCGGCGGCGGCGCCTGCATGCGCGCACCGCACGCTCTCTGCGACCTCCACCACCTTTGCCAAGGTCAAGCTTTCCAAGTCCCGGGCAAACAGCTTCTCTCGTTCTGGACCCGCTACCATTCCCATCACGAACCGATCTCGTAATGCTTCCTCTACATTGCTAAACTCACAATGTGCGGTGAGTCCTCGCAGCCTTGCCGCCCATTGCGTGTGTGACTCGCCTGGTTGCTGCGAAGCAGAGTAGAACTTATGTCGCTCACTGAACCCGCACCGTTTCGGGGTGAAGTGATCATCCAACAACTTGATGAGTCCTTCATACGGCACCAGCTGTACGTCTTTCGGCAACGCCAAATCCGCTGCCAGTTTGTAGGTACCGTCATGGAGTGCGCTGAGCAGAATCGCTCGCCTACTTGTGCCTGTCGCGTCACTTTTGGCGTCGATATCATTTGCGACGGACCACTGCGTGATTCGACCTTTGTATGTTTTCCACTCTTGTACATTGTGATCGAAAGTGGAAAATACACCAAACGACGCCATTTTGGGTAACCTCGTCGCCACTGTTGAGTATGTCGCGGGAGGCAAGTGAAACTACGGGCTGCTGTTAGCACACTCATTTAATAACATGAACGCGGTCGGCCGGGAGCGCGCGCACAAACACATAAACATGCGCGCACACATAAGTAACAGTTGTCCTTAAATAAATAAATAAATAAACGTGGTCGCTCACAATTGGCCTTATCAGAAGGCTAAAAGTCACCCTAAGGGCAATGGAGAGGGCTATGCTTGGAGTTTCCCTACGTGGTCGAATCAGAAATGAAGAGATTCGCAGGAGAACCAAGGTAACCGACATAGCCCGAAGAATTGCCAAACTTAAGTGGCAATGGGCAGCACATTGCTCGCTGAACAGATGGCTGATGGGGCCGAAAGATTCTGCAGTGGCGACCGCGTACCGGAAGCTACGTCTTTCGGAGTTGGAAGGCCTCTCACAAGATGGACCGATGACCTTGTAAAGGCCGTAGGAATCCACTGGATGCGGGAGGCACAGAACCGGTCGAAATGGCGGTGCTTGCGGGAGGCCTATGTCCAGCAGTGGACGTCTTTCGGCTGAAGTGATGAATGACGAATGTTATTGCATTACCTACAGGTTTTTTTTTACATATTGTATAAAAATATTATTTAAATTAAATAGAAGGTAACTATACCCTCTTTTCAATTTAAATAATATTTTTTTATAATATTTATTTTATACAAATATTTAACAACATTTGGCGGTTCGAGTTCCGACCTTTCGCGGTCCGGACATGGACCGCGGTCCGCCTGTTGCTGACCGTTGGTTGTTAGTCACCCAATCTAGATGTATTGATTGGGTGACTAATAACCGGACGATCCAAGTGATGGTAAGTGGTCACCGTCACCGCTCTCTACAAACACACAACCACAATGGCCGCCACATACCGTCCGCAGTCAGGCTGTCATGAAAATGATGGCAGCGGGGTTTGACTTTATGGTGTCAAAAAACGCTCTGCAGGAAAACAGTAGTAATTCTAAATCTATGAGGAAAATACCTCAAGTTACTTTCATTAATAAAGTTTCAGTGACGTCATTCGCCGGAGTTGCCCAGGGGCTGCAGTCTCGACAATGATGGCGATCAAAGATAAGCTAGGATGCGTAGCGAGGGATATGAAACGGAAATTCCTGGCTACGCATCCTCGCTCATCTCTGGTGGAAACGCAGCCTAATGGCGTCCATAGACGCGCGCGCCATGCTTGACAAGGACGTGATTTTTTAGTGCTTGTCAAGCAATTTTGATCGTCTTGGGACGCCATTAGTACTTTGCGACAGAATTCGGTCGTATAGCGTTCGCCCTCTATATGGAGACTGCAGCACCTGGAAATCTTTCAACAGACTCCGGACACAGGTTGACCGAAGCAAGGAAAATCTGTTCAGGTGGAGATAGATAGACGACTCCGCCTTGGAGTGTAAATGTGGTGATGTTCCACAAATGATGGGACACTTAGTGTTGTGTCGTGCGTGTCCTGTCAGCTGCATGTTACAGGAACTGATGGACGCTAGTGATGGCGCCAAACACGTGGCCGAATTCTGGGCCGAGTCTATTTAGATTACCATCGCATAGAAGAAGAAGAAGAATCGCTAGTAAATTGCAGACGCTATTTGGCGGCCATTGCTATTCTCGGAATCCGTAGCTTACCATAGACATTACAGGACGCGCGTTGCCATCCCGCCATCCCAACCAAAAACAGATTAAATAGGCAGATAGGTACTAAGAATGTACATATTACTTACCGGAGGATAGTTCTTCTTCTTGATGTCACCCATAGCAGACGCACAATCGTAAACGCTTTTGCAGACGCCATCGACTCCATCCCATATGCATTTTGATCCTGAGAAAACCAAATGAAACATATTGGTTTTGTCGTCATTGTTGTTAGTAAAGCGGGAGTTCGTCACGTCTGTTTAGTGTCGTGAAACTGGCATTTTAAAATTATCCATTTTGTCCAGCTCAGTAACGGTTTTTCTCGGAATGGCTCAAATAACGCTTGTTGAATTTACCGTCAAAATGAAATGCATAATGTTTATGTGTGTTACGCAACTGACCCGTGGGTCTATTTCTTGTTTCCAATATTTGTACACTTTATATCAGAATCAATAAGTAACTGTGAGGGTAGACGTGTTCTTGAGTGAAGGCCTTGAATCGTCAAATACCGACGATCAGCGCAGGGTGGCTGGTAGCAGCTGGATGTGAGTAGCCGATCGCGTACGATTGGTGAGGCCTATGTCCAGCAGTGGATTATAAGCTGATGATGATTCAAAGACTACTTACTTAGTTTTTGTGAACGGGTTAATAGACGGCTTAGCGACGCTTGCCACGGTAGGTCTATGGATGGTCTCTACCATCTATTGTACATCAAGACCCCTCCGCGGCACGTTAAGCCGTTAGTCCCGGCTGTCATTCGTAGATCTTGAACTGTCGTTACGGAGAGTCAGAAGGCCAAAAGTCTGACCACCAGTCTTACCAAGGGCTATCGTGTTTCCCAGTAACTGAGTTGTTGAGGTCAGATAGGCAGTCGCTCCATGTAAAATACTAGTATTCCGCTGCATTCGGATAGAACAAATCTGACCCCAACATAGCTGGGAAAAGGCTAGGCAGATTGACTAAGTTTCAGTGAACTATTCTTTAGTAGAATTATTCTATAGATTTAGACACTGCACTTACCTTCAGGTAAATTCAACAATGCTCGTTTATTTATGTCATCTTCTTCACAATAAACAGTTACAAATAAAAACAATAATAAACATACGTTGTTCCTCATTATTATTTAATTAATTCTTCACTTTATCGACACATGTGCATTATATCGGACCTCTACAGAAACTAATTAGCTAGTCATGATGTTGTATTTTATATCTTCTTGAAATAAACAGGTTGTATGTTTTGAATAATATAATATAATATCCAGATACATTTTTAGAGACCTTGTTTTTAAACCTAAAAATATAACAGGTTAGACAGGATAAATAAATCAAATAAGTTGAATATAAAATTAAAGTGAATGATTATAATGCAAAAAATGAGTATTGAAGAGTTAGGTATTGCAATAAAAAGTTCGTTCGTCAGTTAGATGGTTCAAGGTTCTACTAAAAATAACGTGTGTGTCGGGAGTTTAGTTTTAATCTAACCTAAACCTGGTATAGAACAAAAAGTTATTTCGTTCATCTACTAATCCAGCGGGTCTCAAACTTTTTTGGCAACGAACTCTTTTGGAAAGCGAAATATTTGACGGAGCCCTAAAATTGGTAAACCTGGTTTTATTATTATTATTTGATTTTGCTTTTATATATATTCTTTTATTTTAGATTTTGTGAATGTGAGAACGTTGTAGGCTTAACAGACTGTAGATCTGTCGACCATTTTCTATCTTGCTAAGTACCTGGTACTTGTTGATAGGCCTACACTGTCCTCTCATACCTATTAACACTGTAATTTGAAAACATTGTAAATACCATTTACTTTTAAAAGAGTAACCATGGAGTTTCTTGCCGGTTCTTCTCCATAGGAAACGACCAATTGGAACCGTGCACCTAGCTTCTGACGTTTCTTAAGTGACCTTGTAGGTTTATGTGAATTAAAATATTTTGAATTTGAATTTATGTGTATTCTTCATTAATAATCATAATACTTGATATTAATAGCATTTGCATCTAATGTGGGGTATGAAATAGATTTTTACTTTTTATCAACTGTTTGTCAGGCTTCATTGAAGAGAGTTGAAGTCTCATGTCAGGTGCGGCGTCCACTCTATTGCGGTATTTTGTTTTTAAATTATAGCTAGCATAGGTTGAGTTGAGAATCCCGTTCAAATAGCCTTTACGCCGAGATAACTTTCTCACTTCTGTATGGAGCAGTAGTGTTTTATGTTTGCTGTATTCACACAATATTGAAAACCAATCGGGATTGCATTGGATAAGTTTTGACGAAATTCATTATTTTTGCTTCCTTATGAACAAATTTTAGATTTGGCAGCATTTGTTTAATCGCTGTTTGTTCAGATGTTGCATAACTTATTCCACCGGGCCCAAGTTTTTTTTTTGTTGACGTAATTGCGTATAAAATGTAAACTGCCTAGTTGCAGTTCCATTGTATCCTGCATAGACACGTGATTAAGCAAATGCCGCCAAATCTAAAATTAGTTCTTGAGGAAGCTAGGCTCCGCAAAGCCTCTGTGGTCCGCGAAAATACTGGCCCACACAGAGGCTCAAACTCAAACTCAAAGCATTTATTTCAATTAAACCATTTACAGGCACTTTTGAATTGTCAAGAAGTCGGTCAGTCAGAAATATGAAGCTAGTTGCCCATTCCAAAGCGTAGTAGGTACCTATGGAGAAGAACGGGCAAGAAACTCCAAGGACACTCTTTTAAATCAAAAATTGTTTACAGAATATTGGTTACATCATTAACGTTGAAATTATACATGTGAGAACAATGTAGAAAGACATGCACGTTAAAAGCGTCCGTAATAAAAATATAAAAAACAAAGAACAATTCAAAATTAAAATAAGCCATGGCAGCTAAGAGATGACCAGTCTCTACTGACGGCGCCCGTTCACGAACATGACGCATGGATTAGCACCATTCAGCTCAACCATTTTGAAGGGAGCTAAATGATCCAACACACGCGCCACCGCCAGCGAGACATTAGAGTGAGCATGACATAATCTCAGCCGCCAGGGCACATTCAAGTCAATGAAAGACATACCCAGTACCTAAATGGTAGCTTTACAGTCGGTACATAGTACTCACACATGTGCTATGCAATTATACAATGCTATGACATTGAATTTATACAATGCAAAGATAGTTTTTAAAATCTTCAGCAGCTCCAACGGTATTTTCAAATGTTAATCAATTAGTTTATGCTTGTGGAGCAGGACCAGCAGCGGCTTTCCGGAGTCCAGGGGCTCCACGGAGTACACTTGGAGTAACACCGTACTAACCTATTTATTATTATTTAAGGCTTATGATCTTATTATATTCCTGGAAAAAGATAGTAAAGTAACCCATTTAAGGCGAAACTGTCAGGGCAGGTAATTCAAATTTTCTTATGAATTTTGTAATTTACAGGTCAGTATCTCAGAACAAACAAAAAACCAAAACAGAGCGCTGCGAACAATAAAGTGAAGCATGCCAAAACTATTTACAATGAACTTCGCGGGCTACCTATCCTTAGCGCATCCATCTTAATACAGGCATGATACTATCTAGGTACTTTAAAAACCCCCTTTTATTGAAAAAACAGCTTTAAAAAACTAATGCTTTATGTATAATATCAAATGACGCATAATTATGTCAAGTTTTTTTGCTGTTTGGGTTCAAAATAATAATTTATGATGCCCGATATTTTTATACACTCTGTATAATTATTACCTAATGTTTATAAATAGCGCCGTACATATTACTTTATTATATAAACGTCCCCGTGACTCATTTGTTTACAAGATGATAAACACTTGTCTTAAAGTTATTGTACAGTCGAGTTCTTTAATATCTGAGTATGTCACTCATCATAGAGTATCATGAATCAAAAATATATAGGCAATGGTAAGTTTCATAAAACTAAACAGCTTTGCCTTACAATAAATTGTACACAATCTGTGATATTATGTAGGCCGCAGGAATCCGCTGGATGCTCAGGAACATAATCGGTCGAAGTGGCGGAGGCCTATGTTCAGCAGTGGACGTCTTTCGGCTGAAATGATGATGATGAATCTGTGATATCATAAATATGTGACTACAGTATATCATTAACATTGCTACAGACAAATAAAAACATAAAAACAAAAATAACATCGCTAATGGGATCAATGCGCGGGTATATTAATAACATTCCAAAAAAAATCCGCTACAATATTTACAACTCATTAGTTCGCTCACACATAAATTACCTGATCGAAATCTGGGGATGCGCCACCAAATCTACTATTTAAGATCTACAAATAGCACAAAATAAAATTATTAAACTTCTATTCAACTACGATTATCACATACCTACATCCGAACTACACACATCAACACGGTCTAGGGATATTTCATACTCAATTAAATAACTCAAAAAGTACTGGCCGCATTGTAATCTTTCATACACCGATTTGTTTGTAATTTATCTCAGACAAATTCCAAATTCAAATTTTTGAAAATTCTTTTGTTTCGGTGGCATAAAAATGTCTTGATGTGTAGGAGAGGGAATTTTCATTTGTGCGAAATTTAGAAAACAATACGAATTACGTTTAGTTACAGTTTTTTTTCACTTTTAAACGAAAGATAAAGTTAAAATTGAGGTATTGTAGCCATGCAACGCCAACATTTGACGAGGGCGGAAATGTTACGAGCTGTGGGAATGCTGGAAGCTGGGTCTGTTCAGCGTAATGTTGCTGAGGCCATAGGGACCCACCAAAATGTTATTTCAAGATTGTGGACACGCTATCGTGCCACAGGTGAAGTAGCGGAGAGGCACCGGGGGCCAAGTCGCATCACTACCCCCAGACAAGATCGATTTTTGCAAATTACTGCGCGAGCTCAACCAAATGCAACGGCGACTCAATTGGTCCAAAGGCTGCGAGTGGAACACCAAGTGCTTGTGAGTGACCAAACTGTAAGAAGGCGACTGCATGAAAGCAATCTACGCTCTCGTAGACCACTCCGGGTCCCACCTTTACGGAGAGGCAATCGTGGACGACGATTAGAATGGGTTCGGAACCACGTGAACTGGGGCCGTGAGCAATGGTCCAATGTGTACCAAGGAGGAACAATTATGGTTTGGGCAGGAATTCGTCTTGGAGGACGGACAGATCTCGTTTGGGTGCGGAGCAATATGACGGCAGAACGATACGTCCAACAGGTGCTGGGGCCCGTAATCTTGCCCCATAGAACACAAATGGGGCAAGATTTCCTGCTCATGCACGACAATGCCCGGGCACACACGGCGAGAACGGTAGCAGCTTGGTTACATACACACAATGTTAGGGCCTTAGACTGGCCTGCTCAGTCGCCAGATCTAAATCCCATTGAGCATGCGTGGGATATGCTGCAAAGAAGAGCTCTGAAGGAAGTTCCTGAAAATCTGGCTACAGAAGATCAACTTTTTGCGCACCTCAGAAGGACATGGGACAATATTCCGCAGCAAGACATTGACAACCTTGTTCTGAGCATGCCGAATCGTTGCCGATGTGTTATGAACATCATGGGCGCTTTCTCAGACTACTAACTTCAAGTTTATAAACACAAATTAAATGATTTTTCTATTTTTTTCAGTTTTTACTCATAAATTAAAAGTTAATTCATATACGGTTTCCGTCTATGCTTCATTTTTTTTCCATAAAATCCTGAAATTTTAATCGAAGTACCTTAACCATTATTAAAAAATGGTAGAATATTAAATAACGTATCTTTTAAATATATACATGTCATATAAATAATTAACACATTGATAGTAATTCGCTTTTTTAAAAATATCCCTAGACCGTGTTGATGTGTGTATATCCAAACCGCTGGGAATGTCCAACACCGTCTATCAGGCGGAGTGTGTGGGCATCATACAAGCGGTCCACGCCCTAGAAGCCAGGAGGGTTACGGACACTCACATACGCATACTCTCCGACAGCGCCTCAGTTCTCCAATCCTTACGGAAGAAATATACTACCTCGAAGCTAACACTAGAATGTCACAAATACGCAGGTGGCTGCAGGAGTTCACCCACACACAAGCGGAACGCTGGTAGACCTCGACACCAGTTTGCAGGCAGTCAAAGGAGGCTATGCCATCCTTGGACAGCAGGCTGACGGGAACCATCACGGGACACTGCTCGCTAAACAAGCAGTTCCACACAATAGGCATAACGGACAGTCCTCTGTGCAGGGCGTGCATGGAGGCTGAGGAGACCGTTGCGCACGTGCTCTTCGAATTTACGGGCGTCACCCAGATTAGAACAGAAGCCCTCGGGTCACCCAGATCATACACAGATGTTCTAAACAGACCAGAAGACTTAATCAACTTCTGGTGGGAGGTGGGCTGGTTGGAATAACCACCAAACGGCTGCTATGGCCCACGCACAATGGTCCACGTGACGGACTAAGTGCGGAAACCAAACCCCTTAACATAGAATATAGAACGGTCTTGCGAAATATTGTTCCATTCTTGTGAAATCGCTATTCTTAGTGCTGCCACTGTTGTGGGCACAGGATTTCTCGCATATACAGCTTTTTTTAAACTGTCCCAAACATGCTCAATGGGACTGAGATCCGGGCTGCGTGCTGGCCAATTCATGGTACGTATCCCAACAACCTCTTCGCAATATTGCTGAACTTGTGCAGCGGCCTGGGGTCGGGCATTATCTTGCATTAAAGTAAAATTGTCGCCTATTAATCCCATGTAAGGTACCACGTGAGCTTCTAAAACCTCTGTTATATAGCGTTGTGCCGCCAAAACCTCCTCTACTACCGTTTTGACGAACCATGTCGATGAACACAAGTTCCGTTCGCCCGATCTTCGAAATGCCACCACCCCACACCATACACGAACCGCCTCCAAAAGGAACACGCTCCTCAATGCAACTTTGAGTATATCTCTCGCCACATCGACGATAGACTCTTCTGCGACCGTCTGCACCATTCAAACATGTCCTACACTCATCGGTGAACAATACGGAGGCCCATTGTTCTTCAGTCCAATTAAGATGTTCACGCGCAAATCTTAAACGAGCTTCTCTGTGAGCAGCAGACAGCTTTGTACCATTTGCTGGTCTAAAAGGGGTGATTCGCGCTTTCTTAAGCCTCCTTCTTAGTGTTCGTGCACTCACGTTTACTCCACGCACTTCATTCAGCTCTGTTTTGCTAACGTGAGCAAACGATTTCGTAGGCAAGTTGAAACAATAAATCGGTCGCCACGACGGGTGGTTGCTCGAGTTCTGCCGGTACCGGGTCTCCTTTTGTAAGAACCTGTCTTTTTGATCCAAGTCTTCCCGCACCAATGCCACAATTTGAACGGCTTGTTCGGAAGTATCCATATTTATGGTTACGAAACTTTTGTTGAGTTAAAAAGACTAATAATCAATACTATTGGAAACAATAATTTAAATCGCAAATAAGAAAAAAAAAAAAAAAAAATTTTTGTCACACGAATTTGAGACTATGCATAAATTGTATTTTCCCGGCTATAATTTTATCTTTTACTGCAGTTCTATTTTTAACCAATTCTTTACGTTCGACTCACGCGGTATTCACGTACTATTTTTACTGCTAAACATTTTTCTGAATTTTTGTGACGTAAACCGCGCGTCAATTGTCAAACTGCGGGGTCTGACCAATTAAATGTTGTCATAAAAAGATATTGCAATTTATTGCTATAAATGTCGAATGAATGGATAATAAATAAAACAAAGTACATTAGGACCTATTATTTATTTTACAACAATAACACTTCGCAAAGGTAAACGTGTCCTTTAAAAAAGTAGTGACTATGATTATAATGTTACAGATAGTACCATCCACGAAGACGCGCCCCACTCCGTGATGACTGTACTATTAAGTACAGCGTTTTGCGTAACACTTCATTTTGACAGTTCAACAATATACATTGCGTTTTTTACATTGTTGAGCAGACTTTTTTTCCAAAACGATTCAGATAGTGATTGGTCGTGTATTACGCAATTAGGGTACTGATTGTTTATCTGTCATTTTGTCTTATTCTTCCGTCGACAAGACTCGTTTCTACGGTGGTCATGCTACGCGTGCTGTACTAGCTTCCGTCAGCGGCTTCAACCGCGTGATATCTTTATAAATTATAGCCTATATTAATCAGTGATATATTGTTACAATTCAGAATTGAAAAATGCGATTGATAAGCTGCCATATAAATATTTTAAAAATAGTCGGTAGTTTTAAAATTATGCTAAAATGTTATTTGTGTTTTTCACATTTGAAAGATTTTTCGCCAAATGCTGTTCAAATATGATTTCTTAGCTCTTATAAGGTTTTTTACCAATGTGTACACGAACATGTCTTGTTAAATTACCCTTTTGACTAAAACTTTGTTGACATACATCACACTTATAAGGTTTTTCAGCAGTGTGTATACGAATATGTTTAGCTAAATCATGCTTTCTATTAAAACTACGTAGACATACATCACACTTATAAGGTTTTTCACCAGAATGTATACGAATATGTTCCGTTAAATTACCCTTTAGATTAAAACTACGTAGACATACATCACACTTATAAGATTTTTCACCAGTGTGTATACGAATATGTTCTGTTAAATGAGTCTTCTGACTAAAACTACGTTGACATACATCACACTTATAAGGTTTTTCACCAGTGTGTATACGAATATGTTTTGTTAAATCATTTTTTCTACTAAAACTACGTAGACATACATCACACTTATAAGTTTTTTTACCGATTTGTGTACGAGTATGTTGTGTATTTTTTTTTACTCGATTAAAACTACGCTGATCACATTTGTAAGGCTCTTTGAAATAAGTGCTGGGTTTCGACGTACGTTTTTGAGTTGGCCGGATAACTTTTGAGTCGGATTTTTCGCTTTTCGATTGCTCAGCTGTTATTGCATCTTCTAGTTTTGTTCTTCGTGTGTTTACTTTTGGTTTCTTCGCAACTGTCGCCCCTATGGTTATAAATCTGGTCAGTACAATGTTGGAAGAATATTGACATGCACATGAATCAAAAGTCTGTTCCAAAACGACAGTTATTGCGTTATTTACGTTGTTGAGTAAACTAATTTTTCAAACATATGAAGCAATGGATTATGGGTGGAGATAAAAAGAGGCAATTAAATACGTTATTTAAGCAGTCACTATTATTGCGTAATTTTATATAACCCTAGCTTTTGGCCGCGTGGATGTTGGAAAATATCCCACAGGAACGTACTACCGATAAAGGAAAGCGGATCGATTATCACCAGTGATCGGAGTAGGTAGATTGATTTTTGGTACTTGTATCATAAATGCACACAGAAAGAATAACATGGATAAGCCATTTTTCCGGAAAGCAATTCCGGTATTTCCGGATTCAATTAAATATTGTTAATGTTGGTAGTGATATTATTACTACTCAATTCAAAGTTGGTGATGGTATGTTCAACAGCTTAAGCAAACAAACACAATACTAAAAATATTGTTATAGTACATCCAAACATGGTTTAAACTCCTTGTAACAAGTCAAATATTACTTACCAAAGCTTGGAATCGTGACTGTTTGCCGTTAAAAAAATTTATGAAGAATATAATATTGCTCATTTTAATACAATTAAGTTCCATTTTAAAATAATCAACCAATTCCGGAGGAACGTCCATATTAATATATACGTTTCGGATCATTGACCCCAATTCAATCTACCTACTCCGACCATTGATTATCACATACTAATAACTGAGTTAAAGGTCATTGACTCAGTCCTAGCGCCGCAACGCCGTCAACCATAATTATTTTGAGACACATTATTTTGAATCTGTGATAACTTTAAAACATTCATATGTATGATGTCAAGGCACTTTTTAATCTATATTAAATGCTCAATTTAAATAAAATTTTATTGGATAAGGGTTAATAAAATACCGGTCAAATTAGCTTCGGAAATAACAATATTTTTTAATTAAATGTTCGTAAATCCATTTTGTTGTTTTTGAGTTTATTGTGAACAGACAGACGTGGTGAGGGACTTTGTTTTATAATATGTAAGGATAAGGATATGTAAGGAAATACTTTATTGATAATATTATTTTTGTTCATAAAAACGTACCAACACTTTGATGTTCCTCCTTTGGCTCAATAATATCATCTGGTCCCTCACAAACAGCTGGTAATTCTTCTTTGATAGCAATGCTTTCTGTTTGGACAACATCAACTATACTTATGTTCTCTATTGGAGATTTAATAAACCCACCTAAATACTCTAAGCGGTCTTGGTTTATTAAAGGTTTGGGCTGTAAAAAGATATTTATAGTGTTAGGATAATATGGCAGTCACATTCCTACAAGGACAAACTTTTTTCATTATACTAAAGTCACTCAAACAAGACCCCCAAAGTGAGGACACTTAAGTAGGTCCAATGTTGCAGAGTCAGCCATGCTACCAACCTCACAGACCAATTGTACGATAGGGATAAACTCCAGACACAATAGGTACGACCTTGAGAGAAATCACAACCACATTATACTGAAATTAGAAATTATAAGTATAAATATCTGTTGAAGAATATCTCACCTCATAATCCTCATTCATCATCTGAGCGAACAGCTCTTCGGCTTCCAGACATTTTCTCAGAAATCTGCAGCATTGCTTTAGTTTAGCGAAGCAGAAGAAACAAGCAAGAATTGGTCTCCTGTCTTCAGTTACAAACTGCAACAAAATTTGTTATGCATTATTTTGTTTATTTATGTAGAAAATACTTCCAATCTTACATTAAATTGTAAAGCCAACAGTTGGTGGTCAGTAAAACCTTCTATATGCCTTATACAGAGTGCATGAGCATTGATTACCACTCTTGCTCAAGGCTGATTGGTGACATATAATTAAGTAGGTACTAATTTTAAGTTATTTATCTACTTACTGGAATATCAGTCAGCTTCTCATATAGTTCATATAAGTTCCTGTTCACCACTAGATACATGCGAACATTCTGCACTAAACATATTCTACACATTGGCAGTTTTTCCATTTTTGAACTCAAAACATATCGCTTCTAGTTATTTAGTTCAGGTTTACATTTATATTATTGAAAAACACTGGCGCACAAATAACTGGCGTGGCTCCTTATTAGACCACGGTAATCCAGTTAGTAGTTTATATAGGATTTAGTTTATTAGTTCCTAAACACCATCTACAACTTATATACCGTTCATAGATTAAAGTAATATTGGAATACCGGTTGTACACATGAAAAAATTTAAAGTAGCATACAATTTTAAAAGCTACTTGACACTGACAGACAGAATGAATGCAATGAATGACAGCCACATGACAGCTTCATCTGTGACTGTGACGTCTGTGAATCACAGACTGATTTTTTAAATATTTTTTTAAAATTAATGGACTGGCTACTGAGGCCTTTGAAACTATCAAGCAATTATTTGCATGATAGTTTCAAAGGCACAATAAAAGGCGGGCAAATATGAACAGTTTTTATCGTGGTCCTGAAAATACGATAATAATATGATGGTTGAAAGTTCAGCAGTGGATGCTTACCTGTATGAACATATTATGTATTTACGGCCTATGGTCGTGTCATTGATTAAGTTTAATTAATGAAAAAGGATTAATTTCAACACTAATCATAAATATAACCATACTGTACGGGTTGTAGTAAATAACTCAGTACACTGATTTGTTTTAAAGGTTTGTAAGTTCAGTTAGTATATTAATAGAAACACGTTCCATTAAGATGAACAAACTAGTTAAGTTTATTTTTAAGAGCGCCTGTACTAAAAGTTGGCAACGTCGCAAATAGTTGTCAAAAATTTACCTGTTTTGATTAATTTGGCAATATTACGTATGGAACTAGAATATTAATAATGAATTTCTTGAATTTGATGTTGTACCCGTTTTAGGTGTAAAAAAGGCATTTGGAAAGATTCCGAATACTTTTTTTACATCTAAAACTGAATATTCGGTGTTACGATATTCATTATTGCATCTTAAAATAAATATTCTAGTTTGCTAGTTATATTACTGTTAGTATTACTGTATAGTAATATTGCAAAATTAATCAAAACAGCGAAATATTTGACATCTATATGCGACGTTGCCCACTTTCAGAATAAACGCTCTTAATTAAGTAAAGTCATCTCTCTCTCTTCTTCTTTTCGTGTGGTTAGTGACTCGTGTGGTTAGTGACTAACCTGGTTTCAGAGTTTTAAAGCGGCCAATAGGTATTTCTTGCATATAAACTATCTTATTAAAAAAATTAGAACCAGAATTAGTTAATAAATCATAGTTGATGACCCTTATATTTATTGTGTTACCGGCGCGCGGTGCAGGCCAGTAAAGCTCCCAGTTGGGATGATGTTTATGATCTGCAATAATCATCGTCATATTTCAGAAAATTTACACAAATTTAATTAATTATACACCTAAACCTTGCTGATGAATCACGTCCTCCATTGGTGAAATACGTATGAAAATCCGCTCGGTAGTTTTTGAGTTTAGCGCTTTCAGACAGACAGACGCGGCGTTTTTCGCTATTAATAAGTACATAACAAAAAACAAAGTCCCCCACTTTATTTTAAAATATGTAGTGATAGTGTGTGTGGCACCACCCCACACGGGCAAATAGTACCGTAGGACAGACTAGCAAAGGGCCAAATAGATTAATTTAAAAGCGTATGATCATCAACAGTTTCGTAGCTTCTTAAAAACATAGATTAGGTTACGTATTCGAGCCGTGACTTTGTCTATTTGTGGGTGCTAGTTGAAATGCTGATCAATGAGTACTCCTAGATATCTTACAGAAGAGGATTTAGTGAGGAAGAGGCAGCTTCACCGCATTGAGGAGATACAAGCGTGTGCTTTTAGGGTAAGAGAATTCGTAAGGAAGTTCAACCATAGAGCATCATATACATTCAACTTTATAAAATATATAATTTCTTCATCATCTCTGAAGCATTGCTGCTCTGCGCCCGCACCGTCTTCTTTTTTTCTGTACACCTCTAATAGCCGTAATCTTAGGAGCCATGCCTTTTCTAGCCATATCAATTTAATTCGGGAAAACAAACAGTTATAAATATGTTAATAATAGGCAGTAAGAAAAAAAAGAGATTATGTAGGTACTATTGTGTAGCTCACGGCGTTATTCACATGTTAAGCGCCATATTCACCATCCATCTTGCTGTACGTCCCGCCAAGGCCACGCACGAGGCATGACGCAAAACGACAGTGAATATAATACATATGAAATATATAGGTCTAGTATATAATATAAATATATGAGTATCTTGACGTACGTCAATTATAATTATTAATTGCGTGCTGGACTTGCGTAATTCTGCATCTGGCAAGCGCCGCCACCACCGCGGGAGTCGTGCAGATGCATAGTGAATAACGCGGACGTAGGTACGTAGGTAGGTAGAGCGATCGTGCATCGTGCGTGCTGGATCGTGTATAGACTTGCTATATACAGCAAATCCAGCCAGTGATTCAAATTTTTGGGATATTTCCCTTTTTTTGGGGAGAAATGATTAATATTACGCATGCCTTACTTTATTTTGACAGGGATTTCGAGAATTTTGGGGTAAAATCGATAAAAAAATTATTAGTGTTAAACATGGCATGGTTAAACCGCAGCCTTGAGCGGACGTACAGCACGCTGGATGCGCGCACGGTCGTGTTTATGCTACGTCCAGCACATAATTGTTAAGGAACTATTTGCACACCTGTGAAACTTAAAAATCTAAAGAAAATTCGTGAAAGAAAAGAAAAGAAAAAAATAAACATTATTTTTTAAACAGTAATAAAAATCGAAAATATCAAAACCACAGTTGTTTTAAAAATCTGAGTTCAAGGTGCATCAGTTCGGCCGTTTTCTATGAAGATAGAATACTGTAATTATTTATACTGTGTCAATAGTATTCCAAGATCCTTCACTGACATGACTCAGTGCAGTGCAGCGTTATCTAAAGCGTAAGTGCTCCTTATAATAATATAACATACTTATATTAATTTTATCAACGAGCCCACTAAACCACGTTGCAGACAATGTATGTAAACAAACCCAAAGCGAACACATTGTTGAAATGTTTAGCGAAACTAAACGAAGCGAATGTGTCTTCGAAGACGTGCGCGAACTCCAGCGTAAAGGTATGATTACGAACAACGCCGCACGCCGCATTGCTGCCGTGGCAGCCCTGTGTCAGTCAATAATTGTAGTCTGTGGAATTGCTTATCAATTGCTTCATAAGTTCGAAAAAAACATCATCAAATAAATCACATCGTAAATAACGCAATGAATGTTGCTGAACTGTCAAAATTAAACAAATATATATTATCGTAATCGTTTACGAAAATGTGTTGCGTAAATATAATATATAGCAGCACCACATTCTTTTGGCGTGAAGAGGAAATAAAGTCGTGGCGGCAGGGATTATGCAGGGCTTTGAGGAATTTACGCTGGACAATATTGGACATCTATGTATTTTTGGAAAAAAGGATTCCAAATTAATATAGTTATTCCAGTTGTGACCTAATTAGCGATTAATATAAATGTATATAACGGTATCAATGCAAAGTCTTCCGCGAGTGCTCCCGACATCTCATATGCGACTAGGTGAACCCACCAGGAGGGCTCCCGGCACTGAACGTGCTAATACGCTAGCACTAGCGAGTAAGTTTTCGATGGCAACTCATGGTAGAGGTACTGATATACACCGAGTTTTCAAAGTGCATCTGTTCGGCCGTTTTCTATGAAGATAGAATACTGTAATTATTTATACTGTGCGTGTTATTTATACTATTGGCACAGTATAAATAATTACATAATAATTACCAAGATCCTTCACTGACATGACTCAGTGCAGTGCAGCGTTATCTAAAGCGTAAGTGCTCCTCATAATAATATTATATTAATAAACATACTTATATTATAACTATTATAAGTGTTTATTCTTGGTAAATGGTAATACATGACACATCAGAACATAAAAAAAATATGATCTGAGCATGACACATTTATATGTACTTATTTGGATTTTGTTTTCTACGCAGTAAACGGAAAATCGGTTAAGATCTCTTTAAAAACCAGCCTTTGGGTCACGGGAAGTGTCAACCAGCCGTTTGGAGATTTCGTTGAACAGGCATTAATTGATTTCCGTCGATACAGAAAGTGTCATTGGGTTTTTCCTGTTTTGTTATATCTGGCGAAACATGGGCGACGAGCTACCTATCACATATGGCGTTCCGCAAGGCAGCATCGTGGGGCCTACTCTCTTTCTCATTTACAATTGCAAACTGCCTCTCAAAAATTGTCAGATATGTATTTACGTATGCAATACATATAATACGCTATACCAAAATGGGCTGCGCTTTTCTGCGTGATTACAGTTTTGGCCGATAATTTACTCACTAAATACAAATTTTAAAAATATATAGTATTTAAATTTCATAAAAATATTTTATTGGTTCAGATATTATTAATTTAACGTATTTCGTTTACATTGAAAGGATTTTTTTTTTTTAATTAATTTGTGCCTAAAAACTAATTAGTTATTAAAGAACTAGGTAGGTACTTACGCGCTTTTGCAAACTTTCTTTCGGAGAAAAAATGCTTTTGAGCTAAATTACTAAAATCATTAAAAATACTAGCTTTTTGCCAGCGTCTCTCCGTCTCAAGACGTCATTGTGAACTTATCCTACCACATTTGCTACTGTAAATCTATCTTTATTCGTATTGAAATAAAGTAGCGTTCTGTGGGGTACACCGCCCTGCTATCTAATTACACAAGACATTTTCGTAAACGATTACGACAAATTTGTTTTATTTTGACAGTTCAACAACATTCATTGCGCTATTTACGTTGATGAGCAGATTTTTTTTTCGAACTTATGAAACAATGGGTTAGCAATTTGATTCAAAACGATTCAAATTCCGATTGATTGTGTATTACGTAATTAGGTACGGGCCGGCGAACTTCTGCCACGGTATACATAATTATGTAAGTAACAGTATTATATCTTCATAGAAAACGGCCGAAACGACGCGCTTCGAAATCTCAGTGTACAGACGCCAGCAGGTCAACCTGCCCGAAACTGTCAAATTTTCCCAATCAACTTTGAACCTTCAGCTTTAGTGATAAAGTTGAAAATCTATTAAAGAAATTAGATAGATTGTAGTAGGTTGATGTGCTGGCGTCTGTACCTATACTATAAAAATAAAATTAATTTAATTCAGACTATTTTTGTCCATGCTTTGTTAGTACCTATTACAATGACATAAAACTATGTTAGTAATGACGAGACGAGGGACTTTAACAGTAGGTATGCAACAATATCGAGTGCGCGGCGGTTACGCACGGACGCGACGACCGGCCGTAGGGTTTATTATGTTTATTATTACGTTTTCCATAATTCGAATACTCAGATCTCAGTCTGAAGGTCGAGCGCCGAGTTGCCGAACCCGCCAAGCCACCTGCACGTACACACGAACATTAAAGCGCGCTAATCTTTACATAAAGAAGGAGGTGAAGCGATAGTAGTGCATCGCGGTATGCAAATACGGTTGAAAATGGCGATGCGTTTGATTTTGGTTGAATCTCGTGTCCGCCATTTTTCATTTTATTGAAAAAAAAATCGCAGTTTTAAGATACTTAATTTAAAAAAAATACGCCAATAACACACACCAATAAAACATTTTTACATATTTCTTTAGTTGACTAATGTTCCTTTTTTATAGTTACAAAAAAATGGATAAGTAGTTGTCGCTCAAAATATAGAGTAGGTATATCGAGAAAAAAAAAAAAACGGTGTTTTTTTTGCGATTTTTTTTCAAACTGCTTGATCATTTTTAATATCTCTGTATCTATACACTGTATTTTTTTTTGGGCTTGTAATATGTAGTATTACGGCTAACAGTGCGACGAAAAAGTGGTCGTTTTACGGTGTCTCTACTTGGGTAGCGCCTTAAATGCAGGCGAACTGTAAAATTTTTAATACCCACAATTTACAATGAAATACCAAAATCTGTAAAAAACGAAATAAACTCGAAAAACTATAAGCAAAAATTTAAAAAATACTATTACAACAACTACTTATTTAACTTAGTTTCATAAAATATTTTTCAAATTTTAAATACTAATATAAAATAAACAAAAGCGAAGCAACATGTATAGGAATTTCGTTACGTTGACTAGAACCGATCGAGTAGCGAGCAACTCAGATTCAAAACATTACATGTGGGTGACTCACGTACTTACTGATAGATGTTTACGGCTTAATAGTTACGTGCAAATTATTGTTCATGTACCTACATTGTTTGGTTATTTTTATAATATAGGCAAATAGTGTACGTACATGGATAATATACATGAATAATATATAATAAGTAAATACAAGTTATATTTAAGTGATTAAGGAGTGTTCTTTTAGCGAATGTGAGTACCAATACAAACCATTTCTGGTTTAATGGTACAAAACAAACACAAACCTGTATTAAGATTGTATGCTAATAAAAGAAAAAAAAAAAAAATTATGTACAGACGCTAGCAGGTCAACCTACCCGAAACTCAAAATTTCCCAATCATTTTTGAACCTTACGCTTTAGTGATAAAGTTGAAAATCTACTAAAGAAATTTGACAGATTGTAGTAGGTTGATGTGCTTGCGTCTGTACAACCCGTGCGAGTTATCTAGGCACTGCGCTGTGATGTCATTCTCACCCGTACATTAAGAGGCTGCATTCCAGCGAGGTGCCTAGTCAATTTGCACGGGTTATACCTCGAATCTACAATTATATTCTACACACACTATAAATAGGTATTTGATTGTAAGCTTAAAGGTGAGTTCGACGAGCAGAGCGGAGACGTGCAGGAATCCACCAATGCATTAACCACCCATTGATATGGATGTTGACAAAATTTTATTTTTGTCCTTCATGTAGATCAGGGGTTCCCAACCTTTTTTTGTCTACTGCCCACTTTAAGAATAAATTATTTTTTAACGCCCCCCTTTTTAAACATACTTAAAAACCGCTAAGTACTTATAACTGATTATTGAAACGCTAATTTATAGTATTCGGACAGAGTATCTTTTATTGAAAATAAAACAAACATAATCAATTCTTATATAAAAACTAATGTGAAGGTTGAATCTGATGCTGTTCAATAAGTTTGTTGATATCAGGTTCCAATTTACTCAAATTATGCTTATGCTTCTTCTCTAGGTCTTGAAAATATGCTACATTCTTTTCTGTCTTATCTGGATGCATTTTATTCAAATGATCTTGCAGTCTTGAAGGCTTCATTGCTTCGTTCGAAAATGTTTTTAGACATAGAAGACACGAAGGCGACGACGGGTTTGTGGGATTTTCAATAAATCCGAATTTAATATATTCCGCAGAGTATTGCCGTCTCTTCTTTTTTACTTCCGACATTGTTTTGTTTTAAGAAATACGTAAGTGTTGAAATCAAGTAGGTACTGCTTATCTATTATGCGCGAAACCGCAAATGAAAATAAAATAAATTTACGTCGTTTATATAGGATTGCATATGCAGCACGCACCAACAGGAATAAGACAAACGTGCATAAACTCGTTTATCTCATTCGACGCCCAATCGTACTTGACAAGCAAGAACAAGTATTATAGAACCAGCCGATTGGTATAGGAATGTACAATTCGGATTATTTAACAAAAACTTGTTAAAACATGATTGCCCGCGGTCTTTTATATCGAACCGAGTTTGAGCTATATCTTAATTAATATTAGTTGATGTTCACAAGATGTAATGGAGAGTCGAGAGCTCAGTCGGTGTCTAAGAGTCTTCCTAGCTAGGTAGATGAAATTATAAATCGACCCCAAAGCCCTACACCAGTGATGTCAGAGTTCGAGGGGAAGGTGGGGCATTTTTACTGGAAAATAGGAATTTTAAACTGACTAGTGGGGCCCCTTTACACAAAAAAGAGGGAATTTCAAACGACTGGTGGGGCCTTTTACACAAAAAAGTGGGGATTCTTAACTGATAAGTGGGGCCAAGAAATATCTCACGTGGGGCCCTAAGGGCCCCATGGGACGGGGGTTTGACATCACTGCCCTACACAATGCCCCCTTTTTTTTCTGGGTCTCTTACCGCCCCCCTTTAGGCCTGCAGCGCCCACAAGGGGGCGTTATCGCCCACGTTGGGAAAGACTGATGTAGATTATTAAAAAAAATTGAACACGTATTATTTTATTTTTTTATTTAATCAAAATTTGCTGGAATTTATTGAGTAGGTAGGGTATCTATCTATGTTAGGGGGTTTGGTTTCCGCACTTAGTCCGTCAGGTGGACCATTGTGCGTGGGCCATAGCGGCCGTTTGGTGGTTATTCCAACCAGCCCACCTCCCTCCAGAAGCTGATTAGGTCTCCTGGTCTGTTTAGAACGTCTGTGTATGATCTGGGTGACCCGAGGGTTTCTGTTCTAATCTGGGTGACGCCCGTACATTCGAAGAGCACGTGCGCAACGGTCTCCTCAGCCTCCATGCACGCCCTGCACAGAGGACTGTCCGTTATGCCTATTGTGTGGAAGTGCTTGTTTAGCGAACAGTGTCCCGTGATGGTCCCCGTCACCAGGCGCAGGCCGTTCCTGTCCAGGCGTAGCAAACGCCTGGTCAGCCTGCTGTCCAAAGATGGCATAGCCTCCTTTGACTGCCTGCAACCTGGTGTCGAGGTCCACCAGCGTTCCGCTTGTGTGTGGGTGAACTTCTGCAGCCACCTGCGTATTTGGTTGAAGGGGATGGGTACGATAGGCTCGGGTCCGCAGACTGCCGTGCTGGATCCACGTCTAGCAAGTTCGTCAGCCGCGTCGTTACCTAGCGATCCGCTGTGTCCTTTTATCCATTGCAGTGTCACTGTGTTGCGGCTAGATACCGTTATTTGTTCTAGTGCATCGTGACATTCTAGTGTTAGCTTCGAGGTAGTATATTTCTTCCGTAAGGATTGGAGAACTGAGGCGCTGTCGGAGAGTATGCGTATGTGGGTGTCCGTAACCCTCCTGGCTTCTAGGGCGTGGACCGCTTGTATGATGCCCACACACTCCGCCTGATAGACGGTGTTGAACATTCCCAGCGGTCTGGATATATTTATGTTGAGGTCATGTGAGAAAACTCCGACTCCGGTACCTGAGCCGGTCTTTGATCCGTCGGTGTAAACTCTCATCTCTTTTGGGCCTGAGTAGTCACACTGTTCTTCTGTAAGTGTTATATTGTAGTGCCTTTGAAAGTGGTGTGTTTTCGGGGCTTTGTCGCAGGGTGATGCCATCATTGGCTCACGTTTGATCGCATCCTCCTTAATGCGTATTGTGCTTAACTCTGGAGTCGTTGCATAGGGTTCCTGTTAAATGGAGCCTAAAGGTGGCCAGGGCCGCTTCCTCCCGCACGATGAGGTGCAGAGGTGGCAGTCCCAGCATTGCCTGTAGGGCGGCGGTGGGTGCAGTTCTCATACTACCAGTGATTGCGACGCAAGCAAACCGCTGTAGTTTTTCGAGATCTTTTTGGGCTGTGCACCGGTCTGTCCTGGGCCACCAGACCAGTGAGCCGTATGTGATAATCGGTCGGATGACTGTGGTGTATAACCAGTGGGTGACCTTGGGGCTGATTCCCCAATTCCGGCCAAGCAGTCGTTTGCACTGCCACAGGGATATGCTGGCTTTTGTAGTGATATAGTTCGTGTGTTTTGCCCAGTTCAGTTGTTTGTCCAGATAGATGCCCAGGTATTTGGTTTCAGTTGAGAGGCTTAGGGTTGTTCCGAAGAATCGTGGCAGTTGTAGTGTTGTCAGTTTCCTCTTCTTCGTAAAGAGAACCAGTTCAGTTTTTGTAGGGTTTACTGAGAGTTGGTGCTTGTTGCACCATTCCTCTACTATTTTCAGGGCATGACGCATGAGGTTGCATAGTGTGTTTTATAATAATAATAATTATTGAGTAGGTATTGGTAGTAGATTTTATACTGACTTGTGACGTAGCATGCCCCCACTCCCCAACTGTAATGCGTTTTATCTAAACCATTTTTTATTAATATGATAAAGCAAAATACGTGTCTAATATTTTTATTATCCGACTGAAGGACTAAAGTATTGTTTTTTTTTTCCCCACTCATCATCCCTATTGTTTGAACTATCGACATCACGGCTCTCGTCTCGTCTGTGATGCGCTCAGTGGAAACGCACCGTAAGGGGTCTAGTCCAGGCCATGGTACGGAGCGAGAGGGCATGGGAGGCCGTCACCTCCTTCTGCGAAGCAGTAATGCTCGCGAAGGAGGAGGCAGAACGCGTGAGGGAGAGGCAAACTTCGCGCCCTCACGCCCCTAGCCGTCGCAGGAGACGCCCAGCAGGGCTAACATGACAAGCGCGAGAACGCTCTTTTTCTCGTTTTGTCGAAATTTGTCTACGATTCTGACGTCATTCTAATCCCTAACATGACCGTAAACGACGAGTAAACTCGAAAAAAGCATTTTGACACTTCTATATCTCGCGACGAGAAACCGATGTTGCAAGTTATTAAAAACAAATTATTTTTATGATAGCAACATCGGCTTGAGATTCCGTTTCACTCATTCAATGGTGCCGATTTCCTTGTCACAAATACCTCTAAACTAGACTAAAAATTACCAAAATTTTGATTATTCCTGTCAACCGACGATTTCCCATTCTGAAATACTTAGACTAAAGTGACACAATTAGTAGTTATTAATTTAGTGAAAATGGCAATTGCTATTCTGAATTTTACGTTTTTCATCTAAAATTCTGATTGTCCAAGTATTTAATCGCGATTAAAAAGGTGTGGAAATTAATTTTCATGAACTAAAATTCACACCAACACCTCGACTTTTTTTTCTTTTCTTTTGCTTATATCTCGAAAATGGTGTGTCCTATCGCAAAAATAATGAAAATTTGAACCCCCTTTATGAAACCCATAAACCCCTAATACCTACCCAACATGTAGGTAATAATTTTTCATATTTTCAATACAAAAAACGAAAAAATCCATATAAAACACGTCGTTCCAATATAAATAGTAGTTTAAAACTAAGTATTTTCATTATTAATATATTGTAAAATAAAATGATGACTAAAATAATTACAATTATGAAACTGCCATGTTATTTTGGAGATATTTTTTGTCTACTCTTCTCGTCGTTCTCGTCGTCAAAATCGAGGACGAGTAAATTTATACGACTTAATGACAGAAGAATCGGAGATTATCTCGTGTTGAATTGTCAAAAATCGAGATAACTAAGGTGCCATGTTAGGGTTTGTCGACAAAACATAAAGTTTGACTGAAGGAGTCGACTATTTTGTATGGAGGCGCTGGGTCAGAAATCGAAAAAAGAGACAAAATAGACAAAAATTACTCACGCGAGAAAACTCAAAACTCAAACTCAAACTCAAAGCATTTATTTCAATTAAACCATTTACAGGCACTTTTGAATTGTCAAGAAGTCGGTCAGTCAGAAATATGAAGCTAGTTGCCCATTCCAAAGCGTAGTAGGTACCTATGGAGAAGAACGGGCAAGAAACTCCACGGACACTCTTTTAAATCAATTTTTTTTTTTTACAAAATATTGGTTACATCATTAACGTTGAAATTATACATGTGAGAACAATGTAGAAAGACGTGCACGTTAAAAGCGTCCGTAATAAAAATATAAAAAACAAAGAACAATTCAAAATTAAAATAAGCCATGGCAGCTAAGAGATGACCAGTCTCTACTGACGGCGCCCGTTCACGAACATGACGCATGGATTAGCACCATTCAGCTCAACCATTTTGAAGGGAGCTAAATGATCCAACACACGCGCCACCGCCAGCGAGACATTAGAGTGAGCATGACATAATCTCAGCCGCCAGGGCACATTCAAGTCAATGAAAGACATACCCAGTACCTAAATGGTAGCTTTACAGTCGGTACATAGTACTCACACATGTGCTATGCAATTATACAATGCTAAGACATTGAATTTATACAATGCAAAGATAGTTTTTAAAATCTTCAGCAGCTCCAACGGTATTTTCAAATGTTAATCAATTAGTTTATGCTTGTGGAGCAGGACCAGCAATGAGCCAATCATTTTTATCAATTATGTAATCCCCCAACTTATAATATGCCTGCCTAAAATATCGAAAGAACGAGTAATTGTCGCGTGCGTCATGTTAGGCCTGCTGGGCGTCGGGAATCACAGGCCGATTCCCGGCCACCGTAGGCGCGGGCGTGTGCGTTACCCAGGCCAGATGTTGTCGAAAATGGTCATTTGAATCTTATAGATAATTAGTTTTGCGGCTTCTGTAATTGTTGCGCACATTTTTAAATTTGTTGCGCTTATAGTTTTTTAATTATTTCACAAAAACATTTCCTGCTGGGGTAACGTTATCCCAGCCAGACCTTTTTCTTTCTAATGGGAATATTTAAATAAATACTAGCTATAAAATTAGTTGTCTAGATGAAGTAAATGTTGTGCCTTATTTTGTATTTGTTCTTTCATCGGTTGCGAAGTTATTCGAGATTTTGCTGGGGTAACGTTTTTGGTTTTGCTAGATCTTTGAAACGGTTAAGCGGATTCTTAACATATTTTGTACATGACTTCTTAGGAATTAGTTTAAATTTGTTCTGCAATAAAAAAAACAAAATAATGCATAGTTTAAAGGATATTTCATTAAATAGAAAAACACTTCAATTGGTTCCAGCACTCTCAATATGAGGTCTAAAGACTTACTTTAAACGTTATTTTAAAGCTTGTAAATGCCTTCAAATGTATGTGAAGTTTCATTAGTATCCTGTAAGTATTTAACAAGTAATGATGATATTCAGTTCTTCACGAGCACGGTCTTGATGCGCGCGGTGTTATTTGGCCACTGGATTGGATATATGAACTGAATGTTATGTCAATTATTAGTTGTTTAGTTCAGTTGTATATCAGTAAAATTTCAGCGTAGTACATTGGATAATTAATGAGATAATACGATTAAAGTCATTAGGAAGTGAATGACTGAGGTAACTCGACCAAGTTTAGGTGGTTACGAAAAAGCGAAATCGCAGAACATTATGCTATCTTTTGAAATGTTTAGTATAATACACCTTACAATTTCGGTACAGACGCGTACACTGTTAAATACATACTTAATAATATAATAATATCTGTACTATGAAAACATTATTATTATCTTCCAGTTGCACATACTTATCAAAAATCACCGATATAACATGTCGTTCGGTGGGTCGTGGGAGGGGTGGGGTGAAGGGGTAATTCATTGTTTGCATAACGCACTAAACATGCTCCATAATCACAAAATTCATCTTGTAGAGTGCGCGTGCGCTTCGGCAGTTCCGTTTCCTGTTTTTGCAAATATTTATCGAGTGCGTGAGAGCTATTATATAATAATAAGTGTGGCGAATTACTGTTAATGTGGAGTGCTTGATGAATTCATGAACAAGGTAAGCTTGCATAATGTAACTACAGAAATAGTAGCAAAATTATTATTAATATGTACATGTTGTTAGGTACCTACTTATCTAAAACTGTATTCTTTTTAAGGTTTAAATATTTGAATTTAGGAACTTACTTATTATTTTCTTTTTTTCGTACTTAGTTATTACCTGGACTGGAATTCTCAACAATGATAACGACAAATTTATCCTTCGCTACATAGTACCTATAAAACAAAGTTGATTCCCGTTGTCTGTCCCTGTTTGCTTAGATCTTTAAAACTACGCAACGGATTCTGATAGTAGTAGGTAAATAAAAATGCTCTAAATACGCGCGCTATTACAGTCCCCGACACGTAACTTGGCAAAAGTTGGTAGATGCGCAGAAGTCATTTTTATGAGGTAGCGCCGATCTGAGCGCGAAAAAAGTCATTATATATAATTTATTGTCTATGATCATTACACATTCCAATATGTGTATATTTAAATAAAAACTGTAACTGTGTACTGTGTATACTGAAATCTATAATTTAAATAAAAAGTAATAGAAAATTTCAAAATAGCAAAATTACTGTCTGTAATTTTAATCTGTGATTGTTTTTAAGTATAAGTTTATTAATACTTTAAAAGTTCAGTTGAAATGATTATTTTACCTGTTAATAAAAATTCTTTAACAAACATGTAGTTTTTTTTAAACTTGTGTACATGTCTGTACTAAATTTGTAACACTATCCTACATATTTTAGAAGGTACCATAATGTTCTGCGATTTCGCTTTTTCGTAACCACTTAAACTTGGTCGGGTTACCTCGGTCATTCACTTCCTAATGACTTTAATCGTATTATCTCATTAATTATCCAATGTACTACGCTGAAATTTTACTGATATACAACTGAACTAAACAACTAATAATTGACATAACATTCAGTTCATATATCCAATCCAGTGGCCAAATAACACCGCGCGCATCAAGACCGTGCTCGTGAAGAACTGAATATCATCATAACTTGTTAAATACTTACAGGATACTAATGAAACTTCACATACATTTGAAGGCATTTACAAGCTTTAAAATAACGTTTAAAGTAAGTCTTTAGACCTCTTATTGAGAGTGCTGGAACCAATTGAAGTGTTTTTCTATTTAATGAAATATCCTTTAAACTATGCATTATTTTGTTTTTTTTATTGCAGAACAAATTTAAACTAATTCCTAAGAAGTCATGTACAAAATATGTTAAGAATCCGCGTAACCGTTTCAAAGATCTAGCAAAACCAAAAACGTTACCCCAGCAAAATCTCGAATAACTTCGCAACCGATGAAAGAACAAATACAAAATAAGGCACAACATTTACTTCATCTAGACAACTAATTTTATAGCTAGTATTTATTTAAATATTCCCATTAGAAAGAAAAAGGTCTGGCTGGGATAACGTTACCCCAGCAGGAAATGTTTTTGTGAAATAATTAAAAAACTATAAGCGCAACAAATTTAAAAATGTGCGCAACAATTACAGAAGCCGCAAAACTAATTATCTATAAGATTCAAATGACCATTTTCGACAACATCTGGCCTGGGTAACGCACACGGCGCGGGCTTGCGGACGGTGAGCAATGGGTAGCTCGCCGTCCGATAAGGACCAGGCCCGGGTCAACGGCGCGTTGTGTTCCACGCGCGCCTCAAAGAGATGTCAGCAAGTGAAGGGGTCCGATAGGACCGATGCCTGCCGGGGTTGCGGGAAAGTCCGAAAGGGATACCGTGGCCCCTGGCAACGTACAGGCAACGGAAGGAACACGGGTGCGTTTTAGTCAGTAAGAGTCTGACACGCCCTCCCGCTCCACCCAGAGCGGGAGAAGTTATTTGATAATTTACCACCCAAAAAAAAAAAGAAAGGGGTCGTCCATTAATTACGTGTGGCGTTTATTCGAGCCGAATCTCACCCAATATCACGTGGGGGGTCTAGGCAAATATCACGTAATTTATTTTTCGCAAGTAGCAGAGCAATACCTATTGCTAGAAAACTGGGTGAAATGAATAAAATGGGCTAAAATAATAATTAATACAATTATGTTTCAAGCACAAATTAACGTATTTACACAAAAAATACGCATTTTGAAATCTCACGTGAGCTTAGGGTGTGGGGGAGGGGGTCGAGCCAAGTCTCACGACATCTCACCAAGGGGGGAGGCGGTCGAAAAGACGCCAAAATCGCCTCACGTAATTAATGAACGCCTCCTAATATATACATGCCAAACGACTGTCTGACTCATTGACTTGTACTGACTTCACCACAGTCTGCTTCAATCTTCTCTCTGCAATACACGATTACTTCAAATATTGCGCGTTTAAAGATTACTAATTTATGTACTTTTACAAAAGACTTAAGCAAGTATACAATTAATAAGGAGAAATAACTAATTGTAGACGAAGACAAACTAAAGTGTAGTTCAGTGCAAAAAGGTGCCACAGCGTAAGTAACTTTAAGTAAGTACCTATATACAATTTAACTGCGCCGCGAAATAAGTCTGGATCCCGTAAGAATATCGGGATAAAAAGTATTCTGTGTCAATCTATGTTATAAACTATATGTGTGCCAGATTTAATTAAAATCCGTTCAGTAGTTTTTATCAAAGTCAAAGTCATTTA
The DNA here is from genome assembly GCA_949128155.2 of Xanthia icteritia. Classification (NCBI taxonomy): domain Eukaryota; kingdom Metazoa; phylum Arthropoda; class Insecta; order Lepidoptera; family Noctuidae; genus Xanthia; species Xanthia icteritia. The sequence continues at coordinate 2,140,141 of OY855862.1, read as the reverse complement.
TTTGCTTTAAATGCGATTACAAAGATGTTCATAAATATGTATTGACATGAATGACACATTTCGCCATATTTTAGCATGCAAATATTAATGGTAGGTAAGGCTTATTTAAATAAGCGATTATCAATAACTAAAGTTAAAAATATATTACTAAACATGAAATTATTTAAAATAAGTAAATCAATCTTCTATTTACACAACATAACTAATTAATATACACACATCAACACGGTCTAGGGATATTTCATACTCAATTAAATAACTCGAAAAGTACTGGCCGCATTGTAATCTTTCATACACCGATTTGTTTGTAATTTATCTCAGACTAATTCAAAATTCAAATTTTTGAAAATTCTTTTGTTTCGGTGGCATAAAAATGTCTTGATGTGTAGGAGAGGGAATTTTCATTTGTGCGAAATTTAGAAAACAATACGAATTACGTTTAGTTACAGTTTTTTTTCATTTTTAAACGAAAGATAAAGTTAAAATTGAGGTATTGTAGCCATGCAACGCCAACATTTGACGAGGGCGGAGATGTTACGAGCTGTGGGAATGCTGGAAGCTGGGTCTGTTCAGCGTAATGTTGCTGAGGCCATAGGGACCCACCAAAATGTAATTTCAAGATTGTGGACACGCTATCGTGCCACAGGTGAAGTAGCGGAGAGGCACCGGGGGCCAAGTCGCATCACTACCCCCAGACAAGATCGATTTTTGCAAATTACTGCGCGAGCTCAACCAAATGCAACGGCGACTCAATTGGTCCAAAGGCTGCGAGTGGAACACCAAGTGCTTGTGAGTGACCAAACTGTAAGAAGGCGACTGCATGAAAGCAATCTACGCTCTCGTAGACCACTCCGGGTCCCACCTTTACGGAGAGGCAATCGTGGACGATGATTAGAATGGGTTCGGAACCACGTGGACTGGGGCCGTGAGCAATGGTCCAATGTGCTGTTCACGGATGAATCCAGGTTCGGCTTCCATCCAGATTCACGAAGGACGCGTGTTTGGCGAGTTCCTGGACGATGGAGCCGTCTTCAGAACCCTCAGGAAGTTCACCCATACCAAGGAGGAACAATTATGGTTTGGGCAGGAATTCGTCTTGGAGGACGGACGGATCTCGTTTGGGTGCGGGGCAATATGACGGCAGAACGATACGTCCAACAGGTGCTGGGGCCCGTAATCTTGCCCCACAGAACACAAATGGGGCAAGATTTCCTGCTCATGCACGACAATGCCCGGGCACACACGGCGAGAACGGTAGCAGCTTGGTTACATACACACAATGTTAGGGCCTTAGACTGGCCTGCTCAATCGCCAGATCTAAATCCCATTGAGCATGCGTGGGATATGCTGCAAAGAAGAGCTCTGAAGGAAGTTCCTGAAAATCTGGCTACAGAAGATCAACTTTTTGCGCACCTCAGAAGGACATGGGACAATATTCCGCAGCAAGACATTGACAACCTTGTTCTGAGCATGCCGAATCGTTGCCGATGTGTTATGAACATCATGGGCGCTTTCTCAGACTACTAACTTCAAGTTTATAAACACAAATTAAATGATTTTTCTATTTTTTTCAGTTTTTACTCATAAATTAAAAGTTAATTCTTATACGGTTTCCGTCTATGCTTCATTTTTTTTCCATAAAATCCTGAAATTTTAATCGAAGTACCTTAACCATTATTAAAAAATGGTAGAATATTAAATAACGTATCTTTTAAATATATACATGTCATATAAATAATTAACACATTGATAGTAATTCGCTTTTTTAAAAATATTCCTAGACCGTGTTGATGTGTGTATATACTTTTAAATCTAATACATTTGGCACAACATAAAAAAATAACAGAAAAAAATTATATCTACAATCACAGGCTTTAATATGTTCTAAATCTAGTCTACGATGTATTCCTGTAATGAAAGGTCCGACAATAAGCTTTTTTTAGAGATTCACCTATTGAATAATATTAATAACTATATGAAATGACTCATTTTTTAGTACTACGCAGAATTTTCTGCGTGAAAGAGTAAGAAACATCCATCCATCTTCACAAACTTTCGCGTTTATAATATTATAAGTAGCATAATCATTATTCATCACCATACTCTTGCGCATAAGCTAATGTATTTATGGTCGATGCAGCGTGTCTTATTTTTTCCATAAATCTCTAGTTTAGAGCCGTAATCTTTCCCTTTCCAGCCATATCACAAATATCATGGCCATATCTTTCACGCAATCTATACTTTGTTTACTTGACCCCTTTCATGTTCATACTCGCAATTTTACACATTCCCAAACCATGACAACCGATTTCCAACCAATGTTTTTGTCTGTGTAACCGTGTACGCGCGCCAGCAGGTCAACCTACCCGAAACTGTCAATTTTTTCCAATCAACTTTGAACTTTATATTTTAGTAATAAAGTTGAAAATCTATTAAAGAAATTTGACAGATTGTAGTAGGTTGATGTGCTGGGGTCTGTACCATGGACATATTATTATTCCACATTATTCTTTGTGTCACATAGTGAGAAATGTTATTTTACAGACTGACTATTTAACATGACTAAGTATTATTATAATCTTTAAATACTTATTATAATATTTAAAGTTGCTTTTCCTGCGTCTGGGTGAACGCGTTGTCCTTCCAAACTACGCAACGGATTTTCCTGTGGTTTTCCAAGGTTTTTCCCCATCATTTAGAGAATTATTATTTATTATTATAAGTACCTATATTTATTTTATTTTTATATCTTAATTATATTTCATGGAATGGTGCACCGGTCGACGTCATAACGTCAACGCCGGCTATCGCTGAAAACCCAGCGCTGGGGCTTTGTCTTGCATAGGGTCGCAGCACCATGCTGAGCGATGGCCGTTTTGCGTGGATGTATCGCATATTTTCCCTAAACTTGTTTAATTTTTTTAATTTTGTGTTCTTTTTTTGCGTCATGTTTACCGCAAATAGGTAAACGTATTTTCTTTATTTTTCTTTAATTTATTCCGTACCTCTATAATACATATTAATATTACACTTTTCTAATAATAAGGACATCTCGTTGTTTTGTCAAGTTTGGGGCGGGTCGCTAGGTATTTATTTAACGTACCATTGAAGAAGTTCGTATCTATACACCGTATTTCAGCTTGCAGCGCTCGGCCGCTATAAAACCGGGACGGTAACAGATGTGGTCATCGTGTTTACGGGATTTTGTTTTCAAACTGCTTAGATATGAACTTCATCGAACGAATCCCTTTCATCATCATTCTCCTGTCCGTATCACGATTTATTCGTGGTCGGCGCGACATCTAGATAGTAGTAGTAGTATAGATAAATCTTTTATTTAGTGCATACAAAAGACAGTACTCTACAGAAGCACGATTAAATAATGACTGTTGTGTTGACATAATCTACTCATTACAATGTTTTTTTTATGAGTTGTATTGCAATATGTGGTTAGCTAGCGACCTGATATTTTTTTAATTTACCTCGATGGTCCTAGTTTATCAATTATTATAACTTCTAGTTACAGCTATATGTAAGCGGGCACGCCCTTTATGCCTGGAGGCTTTTATTCAGATATTATTTTCGTTAACTTATTTTTATTTCTGCTTGAGTAGGTATAGTGAGTTATGTAATTTTGATGTTCGAAAAGTGCTGATTCTCAGCCTAGTTTGAATAAATAACTAATAGCTATTAGGAAATAGCTGCAAGGTGCCAATATACAAACAAACAAAAAATAAAAAAGGAGGAAAACAAGACATTGTGATGTCTTTTCCATACTCCTGTTTTTTTTTGGATGGGAAATTATCAAATAACTTCTCCCGCTCTGGGCGGAGCGGGAGGGCGTGTCAGACTCTTACTGACTAAAACCCACCCGTGTTCCTTCAGTTGCCTGTACGTTGCCAGGGGCCACGGTATGCCTTTCGGACTTTCCCGCAATTCTTCCATACTCCTCTATCAGTCGTCATCTCGGTAATCACTCCCTTTCTAGCCACATCATCTTTCACACAGTCCATTCATTTGTTTTTCCCCTACTCGTATAGCCTTCCATATTCTGACGCAAAACGTGCCTCTTCATATGATACCCTATATGACCTAGTAGTACTAACTCCATGATAAATGCCTCATTGGGTTTTCCTGTTTTGTTATGATCTGGCGAAACGTGGCGTGTTATTATTGGCAGAGATCGGTTACACAATTTACATAAAGTTGATTATTTTTGTCTAAGAAGCGGCTTCTTAGTTATTTTTTATGTAAACATCTTTCGAAGTGTGTAACAGGAACACAGGGTAGTACCAATCCATTTTCCGAGAGGTTGGTACTGTCAGCTAAAACACCAGATGTTATACATCATATGCAACTACTGTAAGGCTCGCTTCGCTCGTTTTTTTTTTCTTAAGAGCCCATAGTACCTCAGCTCAAATTCACTTTTTATCTCGCTCGCACCATACTGAGTGAGAGCGAGACTGAATAGGGAGCTAGCGGCTCCAAGGCGCCAATAGTTTGGGTAATTTCTTTTTACAGAAAAATCGGTTTTCATGGTTTGGGAATGCAATGAGAAAGAATCAGGAGAATTTCGTGAAGAAAATAAAAAATGATACATTTATTTATTTATTTTATTATTTATGTACACACAGAAAAATAGATAAGTACAGATAAGACGTAATCATAATTATGAGTACAAAGGTACTGCTTATTTCTTAAGAAATTTCTTCCAGCAGACCTGCGATAGGAGAAACATAATACTATCATAATATTACTACATAATATTATCTGGTTTATAGTTAGTTCAGTTATTATGCAAAGTCTCATGATCTAATTTGAAGTATTTGTTGAATACCAGCGGTTTGGAGGTAACTTTATTTTTTTTTCTTATCATTAAGAGGGAACAGGGCCTGCGAGGAATTTGAAAAATGGGTATTTGAAGAAACTGTTGCCGTCGTCTTACCTCAAGTCAGGCTGCGTAGAGTGCGATAGAGACAGCTGCAGGTTAGACCGATTATAACACAAAAAAAAGACCAGATCGACGTTTTCTCCTCGAAAACTGCGTTTGTTCCCGTTGAGTTACACCATTTTGTGTTACACTGTTACTGTTTGGAATAAAAATGCGTGGAAACGTTATAAAACCATGTGATTTAATTTTAACAGTCACAGCACACAGCCATTCGCAACAATCGTTTTAACAGGAAGGGCGCATCATAGACACACCACAGAAAAATACAAATTTCCGTCTAGTGTTGCAAGTTTATACATAAAAAAAACTATTAAGCTACATTTACACTAGCAATATCTTACTTTCTATGTTCTATGTTTAGATTGTTCTAAACATAATTGGGGCCGGCATTAATTTATTCTACAGGTAGTTGACAGAGCCGTTTAATTGACCTTCTGTATACTTTGTTTTTCATCATTACATCGGCAGCTCTTACCCTACCATCTCTACCTGGGTATGTTTTTACAATACGAGCCATTTTATATTCTAACGGAACAGAATTAAAATCTTTCACAATTACTAAGTCACCCTCTTTGAGGTTCGGTTCTGGATATTTCCACTTGGGACGGCTTTGAAGTTGTGTTAAATAATCGTTAGACCATAATTTCCAAAAATGTTGTTTAAGTTTAGTGCAGAGATTCCAAAATTTTAACCGATTAACTGAAACCTCTGTTAAGTCTACTTCAGGATAGCTAACCAAAGCCGTTCCAATGAGAAAATGAGCAGGAGTTAAATACTCACTATCATTTGAGTTTGCGGAGAGTAGAGGCCTAGAGTTTAATATTCCCTCGATTTGAACAATGACTGTATAAAGCTCTTCAAAAGTTAAACATAGGTTGCCTACAACCCGCTTCAGGTGGTGTTTTACACTTTTTACACCTGCTTCCCACAATCCTCCAAACTCAGGTGAATAACTGGGTATAAACCTAAATTTTATATAGTGTTGGGTACAAAACCCATGTACAACATCCCTGTGATTTTTTGAAGATTGTAGGTCATACAATTTTTTCATTTCATTGGACGCCCCTTTAAAGGTTTTAGCGTTATCACAAAATATGTTTGTGGGCATGCCACGCCTCGAAATGAAGCGCTTCAGACATGCCAAAAAGGCTTCAGTTGTTAAGTCTGATACAAGCTCTACATGAATAGCTTTTATAGCAAAGCAGACGAAAAGCGCGATGTAACATTTCTTAACAATAGGCCTTCTAACCCTGGCTACCTTCATGTGGAAGGGTCCACAGAAGTCAACGCCGACATGCTGAAATGGCCTGGACGCTGTAATTCTTTCCTGTGGGAGGGAGCCCATCAACTGCTTAGCAGCCTCAGCTTTTATTCGGAAGCATTTGACGCATTTGCGTACCACTTTTTTGACCTCCCGGATACCATTGACAATGAAGTACCTTTGTGTAAGGGAACTCAATACTAATCTGGGGCCTGCGTGTAAAAGTCGCAAATGTTCACTTTCTATTAAGAGATTTGTTAAATGAGAGTTTTTCGGAAGAATAGTGGGATGTTTCTTATCGAAAGACATTTCCCTGGCATTATCGAGCCTACCTCCTACTCTTAAAATACCTATTTTGTCGAGGAAGGGAGAAAGACTTCCTATTCCTGTCTTTATAACTTTTCTAGCAGCAAGTGATTCTACCTCTTTGACAAAATATTGCTTTTGAGTACAACGTACAATAACTGCCATAGAATCACGAAGCTCTTGAGGTGTTATGCAACACTCTATAATTTTATTTTTATAATTTGAACAATTATTATAGAATCTATAAATAAATCCTACTACTTTTTGTAATTTATACAAATTTGAATATTTTTCAATCAAATTGACTGCAAATGATGGCTCTACCTGTGTCACATTACACGGTATCTCTTGCTCATCATTTTGCTCTGTATTTGTGAGTAGATCAGGCAATTTAAAAATTTTAAAACATGCATGTGTATATAGTTTATCTACTAAGTAGGTTGGTCCATGCCACCACAAAGTACTTTGTTGCAATTTGTGCGGCAAAACTCCCCTCGACAATAAATCTGCTGGGTTGTCACCAGTCTTTACAAATCCCCATTGCTTCTGATCGGTCAGCTCTACAATTTGTTTGACTCTATTATTGGCATAAATATTAGATTTCACATTACCTGATTTGATCCAAGCTAACACTATTTGGGAGTCGCTGTACAAAAATGTCTCTACTTGGGAAAACCTACCCATCAGGACTCTACCAACCCTTTTTGCCAGCTGTGCCAAGAGGAGAGCACCATTGAGCTCTAGTTGGGGAATTGTGAGGCTTTTGCCTAATGGAGCAACACGTGACTTGGAGCAGAGTAAATTTGTTAGCACTGAACCATCATTTTTTATAATTCTTACATAAAGACAACAGCCAAAGGCTTTACATGATGCATCAGAATACCCTACCAATTCTACATTACAAATATCATTACTATTGACACATCTGTTCACAGTGATCTTACCCATAAGTTTTAACTTATTTAAGAAATTGTTCCAGTATAGAAACTGTTCATTTGGAACTATAGCATCCCATCCAATTTGCAAAGACCATAGCTCTTGCATTAATATTTTGGCTACCACTATAATTGGGCCTACTAAACCAAGAGGGTCAAACATCTTCCCCATAAAGCTCAATATTTTTCTTTTTGTATTTAAGTTATGCCCTTCATCTATAATGGGGCTAGAAAAAGTGAATGTGTCTGAAGTGATATCATACATTAAACCTAAAGTTTTGACCAGGTTATCTCCACTTATATCTACATTTTCAAACTGCCTTTGCTCATTTGGAATATCATTTATGACTTCCGGGTGGTTTGTGCACCATTTATGCAAAGAAAAACTACCCAACTTGAGAAGCTCTACCAATTGAGTTTTCAGTTCACCAAGCTGGTCTACATTGTCTGATCCACACAAAATATCATCGACATAAGTATTTTTGATCATTGTTTGAGCAGCCAGTGGGTAATTACTTTTATACCGATAAGCTAGTTCAAGTAGGCATCGAGTGGTCAAAAAAGTAGAAGCCTTTAAACCGTATGTTACAGTCTGAAGCTGTAAACAGCTGATAGGCTTTCTGGGATCATCTCTCCAAAGAATGTTTTGAAGGCAAGTTTGGGGACTATTTATGAAAACATTGCGAAATGCCTTTTGAATATCACAAATTAGTGTGAAAATGTAGGTCCTGAATAAAATTAAAATATCAAAAAGCTCACTCTGTACCACGGGGCCATTCAGCATGACGTCGTTAAGGGACACCTGACTCCGCGATTTCATACTCCCGTCAAACACTACACGGAGTCGCGTTGTCTTACTCGCCTCGTTGATAACAGCATGATGCGCTAGAAAGTAGACAGGATCTCTATCAATATTATACTTCGCAAAATCCACCTTTTTGGCATGTCCCAGCTCTACATACTGATCTATAAACAATTTATACTGCTCTAATAACAAAGGATTTGATTTAAATCGTTTCTCTAACATTAGAAATCTTTGATAGGCGACTGAAAATGAATCACCAAGCTGCAGTTCTTCCAGAGGAGCGATGAGAGGCATGTCAACGTGAAAACGACTATCTTTAAGCCTCATTGATGTCTGAAAATTTTCTTCAGCCTTATGAAACTCATCACAACTCTCCCCTGCAGGCTCTGGTAACTTTTCACTCAACCAAAACTTTTCCATAATATTTTCCAACTTTTTCTCATCATGGATAGCAAAATTAGAAACTATCTTAAAAGTTACATTACTTACATCACTATTTGCAGACACCTTTACAGGAACATTGCCACCAACTACATAGCCAAACAGGGTGTTTTGCAAAACCGGTCCATTTTGGATTTTTATACAACCATCTAGTAAAACACTAAAATAAATATCCGCACCCAGTAACAAAGAAATTTCAGCTGGGATATTGAAATCATCATCTGAAAGTATCACATTTTTAGGTATCTTCCAGCTTGATACATTTATAAATTGTTGAGGCAACTTTGAGGTTATTTTGTCAACTATGTGACATTTTATGTTTAATTTTACATTATTGTGGCATGGAAGCACACTAATGTTTACAAGTTTGTCAATTTGTGTTGGTTTATTACCTATACCTATAATATTATGGTGCTGATTTATAGCAACCAGCCCAAGTTTTTTTACAAGGCTTGTTGTAACAAAAGATGCCTGGCTGCCCGTGTCAAGCAGCGCTCGGACAGAAATCTTCTCATCATTTTGATTTAGCAAGTTAACCTTTACAGTCGGAAGCAAAACATTATTGGAAACAGGATTTGATACTAATGAAACTGCAGGCTCAATTGGACTGGCTGATTCTTCATGTAGCAATGTGTTGTGTCCTTGCTTACATATTTTACATTTAAAGGTAAACTTACATTTTCCGCTGTGTGTCTTTAGACATGTAGTGCATAAATTATGGTTCCGCACATATGTTTGGCGGTCCGCTAATGCTGCCGTTTTGAATTCCGGACAGCTGAAAAGAGGATGGTCACTTTTATTACAATATTTACACAACTTTTTGACTTGTGAGGCAACATTGGTCACCTTTGATTGTGCAGATTTATAGAATCTAGGTGTACTTTCATAGCAAGTACCTTTAGGGGGTGAACTATCTTCTAACGCTATAGCGCGCTTTTCAAGAAAGTTCAAAAAACCTACCATGGAAGGCATCTTTTCTATGTCCCTATCTAATTGATAAGCTCTGTTAGTGATTTGATCTAATTTTCTGGTTAAAATGGAAATCAGTAACATGTCCCATGTATCAATGGGCTGTTCGAGATTGTTCAATGCATGCAATTGTTGCTGCACATCGGACACAAACGACCTTATAGAGGCTGCAGTGCCTTTTTGCATAGTAGGCAAATCTAACAAAATACTGATATGATTCCCTATTAACCGCGCTTTGTTATCAAAGCGCTTTTCCAACAAATCCAATGCTTCCCTGTATGATTGATTTACTAGCGGCAAATTGACAATGACTGCCAAAGCATCATCTGTTACATACTTTCTTAAATAAAACAACTTCTGAACATTGGACAATGACCTGTTATTATCGATAACAGCCATAAATAAATCATAAAATGGTTTGTATTTAGTAAAATCTTTCCCATCATAGGGAGTTATTTCAATGTTTGGTAGTTTACAGGTTGAAACATTATGACATTCTGAGACAGATTTTTTGCCTATTTGCTTTAAACAAGCATTGATTTTAGCAAGCACAGAATAATATTTTTCTTCTACTTGACCAACCTGTTCGGAGTCACTTTCGTCAATACTTAGGATATCCAACTGCACCGCCTCATAACTTTTGAGTGCAATGATCAGCTTTTCTTTGCGCGCCTCCAAAATGTCCACAGTTGCCGATGCAAAACTTATGGGGTCGTCCACAAACGTTTCTATGCGCGTTATTGTAGCTTTGCACTGTGCACGAAGTATGCGATGTTTACGCAATGTTTCCTTTGATTCCGCCATGGTAGCACGCTAGGTATACGACGAAACGACTTACTACTACGATTTATAAACACTGCGCACTTTACGAACTTTTTTATGAACTTTTGCACAAAATATTTGTTTACAAACAAGACGTTAACGTTGACGTTGACACTGACAGCTGAGTGAATGAGTGAAGTAACACGACACGACGACCTGAAGTTAGGACAACTACCAACACGTACGCGTGCAGGAAATTGAGCCAAGTAGGTAGTACCAACCGTACCAATCCAATCCAATTTCAGATTTTGAAATGAGGGTGTTTGCAGATTGCAAATTTTTACTTTCACAGAATCGCAAATCACACGATTTTTGATGATGATATGATGCTGTTTCTTGATTTTTTCGTTCTATTATTGCATAGAACGAATTTGCGGGCCTCGTGGAACCGGCACACAATAACCGCTTATGGCGACGATATACGGCAAGCCGACCACGACAAACACAAAACTACACGATACCTCGCGAAAACTGCTTGGCACTGATTCTAATTTCTTCTCGAAGGACCACCGCACGCATGTTTGGAATAAAAATGCGTGGAAACGTTATAAAACCATGTGATTTAATTTTAACAGTCACAGCACACAGCCATTCGCAACAATCGTTTTAACAGGAAGGGCGCATCATAGACACACCACAGAAAAATACAAATTTCCGTCTAGTGTTGCAAGTTTATACATAAAAAAAACTATTAAGCTACATTTACACTAGCAATATCTTACTTTCTATGTTCTATGTTTAGATTGTTCTAAACAGTTACCCATTGGGAAAAACAATTCCGATTAGTAACACTGTAACTCAAATCCAGATTTTTTTCCCTATGATTGACAATCTAACTCAACAGAACGCTGTGTTCCCGTTAAGTGAAATACATCTTGACTTAATACAACGATTATCCCACAATAACGAGTGTCTCTTAAATCAACTAAACGTTTGATCGTTAAATGCACTTACAAACAACGGCGGGACCACAACAATCCAGGCTCAATATTGATAGTCTGTTATCTGCACTAGACCAGCCGGAAATCGAATCCGTTCGTCACAAAGCATTTAATTATGTGGTTTTAATTGCATCGCAGCTACGATGTCACAGTATAGTTACAGAATATTTAATTCAGCGGGTATGTTTATTTTGTAGGTAACGCCACAATATCATTTTTTTAACTACCCTCTATCTGTCATACTAAATCGAAAACAGTTACTGTTTTACTTCCCGGTCGTTTACCATGTCGGAGATATTGTGATATTTTTAAAATACTAGTTTAGTGCAACGGAAATATTTTCATAGTTATATAATTTTTGGAGGTGGTTGAAGTAGCATTGTTCTAAAATAATCTAGATAGAAATTATAATTTAAGTATATTTACGAAAATAGTATGCCTACAGGTATATATTTAATTATGATTATTTATCTGCAATGATTTATGTACCTATCATTTGTGTTTTCGGCGACATTATAATCATTCTAAATGGTTATACTTATTAAAAAATGATTTTAATAGGATTTCAATGGTTTAATTTAATCTTTAATGGAACAATAAAGTTCTGTAGCTCTTTGGGACATTTTGTTCCCGATATGGAACCCAATTAGGTACAGTGTAAATAAAATTGATGGGAAAAAAAATGTGGCTTTGAGTTACAGTGATACTAATCGGTAATTTTTTTCCCAATGGGTAACAGTGTACCACAGAATGGTGTAACTCAACGGGAACAAAGGGAAAACTGAGCTGATTTAATATTTTTTTACATAATTTTTTAAAGAAAGAGTACGTCTAGGTTTCTATCATTTTCTTTTATGGTAAAAACTTTTCGAATTTGTCTGTTAGTTCCTCTCTAATTACGGCGGTAAAAACTGGCTTTTTTGTAATTTTTGGAGGGTCATATTTTCTTTACCAATAAGTTACTGAAAAAATGAAGTAACAGGAACATGTCTACAGCAGACCTTGATTTTATGAAAAAAAAATATTGCTCTAGAGGCATTATTCAGGAAGAAAGGGGAATACATTAGTATGGAGAATCACAGGCCCTGTTCCCTCTTAATCCTCAACTTTAACATATATTTTGAAGTGGGTCTGTCTTCCCGAAGGCCGCTGAGAATTCCACCTATAAATGAAATGAAATTGTTTATTCTGTAAATAGGACATTGGAAGCACTTGTAAAGGTAATTTAAAAAAAATTAAAATGCTGTATGAGTTGGGCGTTTCCTATCTAACTACTCTGAGAAGAAGGCCGAAACAAACTCTTGGTCAGGCCATATGAAGACCATGTAGATTAGTATCTGAAATGTAAATGAAATGTCTTTCGAGGAAAGAACCACACAGATTTGAGTGGATCTGTCCAGTCAGTGCAAGCGTGGAGCTCAACGGAGCTCACCGACTCGATGAACAATACCTACCAAAGATAGGACATTTGGGTAGGCCGCATAAACTACACAAACTTGCAGACTATCATTAAAACTAACTGAAAAAGAAAAGATAAATAAAAGAAAAGATAAATAAATACTAATCCATTATTGAGTTGACAATGAGCGAGCCGAGCCATCTCCACGTAACGCGAATCTTATTTATTGAATACCAAATTATTTACAGTAGGTACTTAAGACGCAGATATATGCCAGTGACCTTGAGTGGTTAGCTTGCATGTTCTGTACTGAGCTCACGCAACGCGTCGTACGTCCAGCCAGTAATAGGACTCGCCCATCAAGGAGCGCTGTCCTAAATTAGACGCATTATTAATTTATTATACTAAAAACAAAAGGTATTTTAACAAAAAACGTATACTAAAAGATCAATAATTAAATTATCTTTAAAATGGTGAAGGTTTCAGAAAAATACGCTTGATAGATTTTGCGTAATCCTTAGTTTTGTATCCGCGTTAGACATAACTTTACAAATTAATTTCACTATGTAATATAAACATAATCTAAAATATTCACAGATTAAGTTATTAAGAAAATGCTCTAATTTGACACATAATTTTTCCAAATCATTAACCTTACTCGTTTAGACGGGATCATCAGTGCAAAATCATTAAAAGTCGGTTATCGTCGCCTTAAACATATTATGGAACTTACGCAATACGCATAGCGTTATTTACGTCGTCTAGCTCCTGTGTAAAGTCTGTTTACTTTAAATATCTGTGATGTGTCATTTGCAAATAACACCATTTGTGGTCGGTTTTTCAGAGAGTAAAACTGGAGTTTATCCTGTACCCTAATTACGTAATAGACAATCAATCGGAATTTGAGTCGTTTTGAAACAAATTGCTAATACATAGCTCCATAAGTTCGGAAAAAGAATCTGCTCAACAACGTAAATAACGCATTGAATGTTGTTGAACTGTCAAAATGAAACAAATTTGTCGTAATCGTTTACGAAAATGTGTTGCGTAATTAGCAATGATCGGAGTAGGTAGATTGATTTTTGGTACTTGTATCATAAATGCACACAGAAAGAATAACATGGATAAGCCATTTTTTCCGGAAAGCAATTCCGGTATTTCCGGATTCAATTAAATATTGTGAATGTTGGTAGTGATATTATTTTCACAACACAGTAACAAACAAAGAAGCGCACTCTACGAACCGAAGTAAACGAGTGAGCTATCTGGCATGTCGTCGGCGGGCGTACGCATTGTTTTGATAACCGGTTAGTGCACCACCCATGATCCTTTGTTCTGATTGGTCGTTGGGTGGTGTCAAATCGTGACTGTGTGCCGGCTGTGTTACATATTGCTCATTTTAATACAATTCCTACCTAAGTTCCGGTTTTTTTTAAATAATCAACCAACTCCGGAGGAATGTCCATATTCATATATACGTTTCGGATCAATGACCCCAATTCAATCTACCTACTCCGACCACTGGTAATTAGATAGCCGTTTTGTTTAGTCTTTTTTTTTTTTTTTTTTTTTGGGTGGGAAATTATCAAATAACTTCTCCCGCTCTGGGTGGAGCGGGAGGGCGTGTCAGACTCTTACTGACTAAAACCCACCCGTGTTCCTTCCGTTGCCTTTTTTTTGTTTAGTCTGGCGAAACGTGACGTGGATGTTATTAATGAGCAACTTTTGCTTGTGGTTTTGAAAACTTTTATTCAGAGAAAAATAAATGACTCAGCTTTTGAGCTAAATTCTTATAATTAATTCCCCGAAATTATTTTGGGGACTTCCCTTATGGATAAGGTAAATTACCCGTCGAAGAAGAAGAACGAACATCGGAATTCGCAATTCTGAACGTACCGAGTGTATGTTATTGGATCAGTATCTGTCTTACATAATTAGATTGATTAGAAAAAAAAATGTGTTCACAGATTACATAGTATATTAGTAGACATTAATATGACATTATATATTCTGACATAACTCAAACTCAAAGCATTTATTTCAATTAAACCATTTACAGGCACTTTTGAATTGTCAAAGAGTCGGTCAGTTAGTCAGAAAGTTGAAGCTAGTTGCCCATTCCAAAACGTAGATCTCTATGGAGGAGAACGGGCAAGAAACTCCAAGGACACTCTTTTAAATATAGAAATTACAAAATCCTGGGTACATTTTTGTTGCTTCTATATGTGAGAACAATGTAAAATAAAATAATAATCAAAAACGATTAAAAATATAAGATTAAAAATAAGCAATGGCAGATAAGAGATGACCAAGAAGTTAACCAACTTTTCTCCCACAGATGACAACCGAAACGGTTCAAATGTACAGACAGCGCATCCAAGGATGGGAGAACACGTGGCAGTGTCTCCACGGGTCGCGTGGCCCAGACCCCGAAACTCAAGCGTAGAAACAACACTGATGATGAGTCATAGTAAGTGAAAACGCACGTACAATCGTACAGACTCCAGCACATCAACCTACTACTAACCATCTGTCAAATTTCTTTAATATTTTTTAAAATTTATTACTAAAGCATAAGGTTCAAAGTTGATTGGGAAAGTTGGCCAGTTTCGGGTAGGTTGACGTGCTGGCGTCTGTACATAGCATGTTTCTTATTTCTTACAAGGGAGAAGGCAGAGTTTATTTATATATTAATAACCAACTTATTTACAAAATTTTGTTTGCTCGTAAGTTTGTATGTAGGGGGTAGGGGGTAATCTCCGGAACTACCAGTCGGATTTGAAAAATTCTTTTTGCAATGGATAGCCCAATTCTTTAGGAAGGTAGGTAGGCTATGTAACATCACGCTACGACCCTTAAATAAATACATAAATAATCATTTATTTCAAGTTACCAAGACTCATATACACATTATTAATTATTACAACCAGTCACATTGATAAAATAAGAATAATACAAATCAGGAAAATAAATTGAGCAAAAAATAAAAAAAAATTAAAATTATTGGACAACACAAACATGAATTACCCGCATCCAATGTGCAACCTGCAGCAATGATTTATGTAGGCGCAGTCGAGCCTTTCTGAAAGCGCGGCCAGCATGCTGTTGGAGCTCCCCCGCACTCGCCGCACCAGCGAAGTGCCTAGGAGACGAGCAAAAAGAAAAAGTCAGAAAGAACGCTAAGCAAAAACGAAGTAACTGCGCAGGCGGACTTTGGGATGGGACGCGGTGAATCCAGGGCCGAAATTTCCTCCTCCGAATTTCTCCTGTATTGTGGGTGCGTTTACAAACATTAAAACTCACATACACAAACAGCCAGACCCGGAACAACTATTTGTAGGTCATACAAATATTTGATCCGTGCGGGAATCGAACCCGCGACACGCAGCGCAGCAGTCAATCGTTTAAGATGAACAGGGCGTGTGATTCTCCATACAAATGTATTCTCCTTTTTTCTTCCTGAATAATGTCTCAAGAGCAATTTTTTTTGTCATAAAATCAAGGTCTGCTGTAGTTCCTATTATTTCCTTTTTTCCTTTATCGGTAAAGAAAATATGACCCTCCAAAAATGCCCCATTTTTACCCCCGTGATTAGAGGAGTACTTACCAGACAAATTCGAAAAGTTTTTAACGTAAATGCAAATGATATGAACGTACTCTTTCTTAAAATTTTAATGTAAAAAATAATTGAATCGGTTCAGTTTTCAAGGAGAAAAAAGGGGAATACGAAACGTCGATTTCGTCATATTTTTTGTGATTTAATTGGTCTGAGCTGTAGCTATCCCTATCGCACTCTACGGGGGCAGACTTGAGGTAAGAAGATGGCAATAGTTTCTTAAAATTCCTCGCAGCCCCTGTTCCCTCTTAACCACTGCGCCAACCATGTCGTCAAATATTTGCAACGTACTTTACAGTAACAGTTTACAGTACATCGAGTAAATACCTACCCTACTTATCTATAAGGGGCGATACCAAACACGAAATCTATTTTAAATTTTCGGAAGCTTGTTACTCCGACGGTCAAAATGCGATGCAGTTGCCAAATTGCCGATCACCGATGATAATTGCTGGTGTTTTCTGTCAGAGAGAATACTCCGATCTCATCCTACTCTGTGAAGGAACACAGACACAAACACTACAGGCATTATCTTAGTCAAATCTCTCTTATTCAATTAGCTCTTAAACTTCGAAGTGTAAGTTTGCTTCACAAAAAAGTATACATATTCCTTTTACCTGACTACGGTAAATACCAAAAGAAAGGGTTATTATTTTAGCTGTCTATCTATGTATGTATGTTTGTATTTACGTGTGTTCCACCGTAGTGCCTAAACTACTGAACCGATTTTGATTAATGATGTATCAATAGATTCGTAATAATGCTCCGGGTGACATATATATAAATACCCCCTTGCTTTAATGTGGTGGAGTTTACACGTAAAATACAGACCTCGAAAAAAATAATTAGATAATCATGACTTCTAAAGTTCTTAATGAGTATGTACTTCGGCTTCGCCCGTCTGATACCCTCTGATCTCTCGAGATGATCACTCTCTGCTGCCCCAGTAGAATCAGCCAGATCCGCTACCCTAGGCAAATCCTCACCGACCCTGATGACCCCATAACCCTCCTCCAGGAGAGCAATAGAGCCACAAGTACAGTGCTCAAACACAGACACCGACCCGCATTCCGACCTCGCCGCCGAGGTCCTCCGCGATCGCGACCCTCCCGAGTAAATAATACTCCACCCCGACCCTTGCTCGACGATGCGCCAGCCCGCGTCGATGCTGAGTCTGTAGCTTTAAATTCCCCGATTAATAACCATGAAATATCCTTGATCCAGCCTGTCCCATCTTGCTGTCCTCCCCCAGCGACGCCCTAAGCCGAGGTTCGTACCCCACAGGGGGTGCCCTTAGCGAGCGCTCGCCTAGTTTTAATTAGAATTGTTTTTGCCCCTGGCTGGAGGCTTTGAGTTTAGTAGCTTAAGGCAGCCGCAGGAAAGCCCGGTTAAGTAGTCATGACCTCAGAGGTCAACTACGAGATGCCCTAGACAAAAAAAAAACTCTCTGCTGCGTATGCGTTGGATTGTGGGGTGAGGTAGGGGGGCTGACAAAAAATTTAACAAAAAATTTAAAAGCTATGTTAGTGTGTTAAACACACTAACATAGCTTTTAAATTTTTTGTAACTAATTAACTAACATAAATGGATCATTGTTGTCCCAGAAAATAAATAATTTTATAGTCTATATTACTCAGTGATAATATAGCATTCTACTGGTGAAGGAATTTTTTAAATCGGTCCAGTAGTTTTTAAGTTTATTCATTACAAACAAACATACAAAAAACAAATCTATTCTCTTTATTATAATATCAGTTTAGATTGCTGTCTGAAATATTTTCTTGTTTCATACTTTTTAGATCACTTTTAATTTCCGTAGTACACGACTACAGTTTTTTTTAAATTATTTTTTTTCAATTTTAACGAAGTGCGGTTTCTTCCTTTTCAGTGGCCGATTTAGCAGCCTGGATGCTGCCATCCAGACTGCGAAATTGGCTGGTAACATCCCAGCTACCGACTACTGAGACCTTTACCCTGATTCCCCCGATGACTCCGCAACGAAGACAAGGCCCTCCTAACAGTTCCATCGCGAGTATGGCGGCTGCGTTGATCAAGTTTCTGACTGTAACGGTGTTTTTGGCAATGATCGTGTTTTGTTTTTTTGTTTTGGTGTGCAAGCAGGTGGTTTGGATCATGGTAAGTGGTCAATACCAGAGACGAAATGTCTCTGTCTGAAATGTTTTTATCTGTCACTTAAGTCATTTCGCATGGTGCTGTAGGCTGTAGCCATAATCTTCAAAACTCAGCTCTCAGGCTGCGGCTCACAGTCGCGGCTTATTTGTATCTGGATAGTACATTTAGTACTACACTGTGGATAGCACATTAGGTGTCGCGTCGGGCCGCGCCGCAACGCAGTCATTGTTTCAAACAGATTCCAATTTCCAATTTGGTACAAAGTATTTAAGGTTACTTATAGAACTTACATGAGGCTTCTGCGTGTGCACATCTCTGTGGTTATTCCAAGGCCGGTAGACCTTGCCGGCTGCCACCGCGAACTGAGAGGCAGGCAGTTGTTTGCTGAGATCGCTTCAGAAGCAAAGCAGCTGGAACCAATCAATTGTAGATACAATCACAATCACAGGGATATCAGAAACTCAAGGGGCGGCTGTCTCGACACAAATAGCGATCGCTATACGACCGAATTCGGTCGCGAAGTCGTAATGGCGTCGCTAGACGCGTGCTTCACAAGTACGGGATTTTTTCGTGCTTGTAAAGCACGCCGCGCGTCTAGGGACGACATTAGGAGTTTACACCGAATTCGGTCGTATAGCGATCGCTATCTATGTCGAGACTGGCGCCCCAGAGGTAGCAAGCAGAATGCGTCAGCGCCGCGGCTTACGGGATTTGTATCTGGATAGAAAACTTAGTACTACACTGTGCAAACTATCGGTTGTAAGTGGCGGACGTGACCTTGGGCCATTCTTGAGCGTTCGGACGTCTGATAGAAATCTGGCCGGCTGGAGCTGGGAACAACATGCACACTCATCGGTCGCGACTGTCAGCCGCGGCTTACGGACGCGTCCGATAATTTATTCTCAGCTTTAGGGGCATAAATTTGTACTATGATGTCATAAATAGCTGATCTAATGATGGAGATGGTGGTGCTCCGTTAGGAACAAGACTACACTAGAGAGACGCTTTCAAAAACGAAGGACTGCTTGGATGGTGTCATAATATAAGTTGCTTTGTTAAACAGAAATGGATGAGTGTAGATGAAGCAGATGACCCGGGCAACAAACAGCTGCGAACAAAGCCAGCAGAAAAAACGAACAGGTAAGGAATATAATATTATTTGGATTATTATCGATCGATATTTGAGTAACTAGGTCGTGGAAATGTAGAGGTCAGATAGGCAATCGCTCCATGTAAAATACCGGTATTCAGCTGCATCCGGTTAGGCTGGAAGCCGACCCCAACAAAGTTAGGAAAAGGCTAGGCAGATGATGAGAGTCAAGTTCAGAGTTGAGCTACACGATTATTGAAAAATGCTGACTAGGTCCACTCAAATCTGTGTGATTCTTTCCTAAAAAGACTTGACACTAATCTGCAAGGAAAACATTAGAAAACGGATCCCAACATAGTTGGGAAGAAGCTAGGCAGACGATGCATGTAACCAATGTACTTACTAGATCCACAATTTCAGGTCAAAACAATCAGGCAAGTGTGTCCTGCCTGCTTATCCTGAGAACGGTAACTACGTCATAACGAACGCTCCAGACGCGAAACCCGGTCAGAGCTTCGAGTCACTGACGCTGACCGTCAATTGTCTACCTGGCTACGGAGTCTCAGGAACCGAAATAATGTTCTGCGTCCGAGGAGAATGGTCTACACATTCTATTCCAAACTGCGTCCGTAAGTATAGAAAGATATTTCGTACATAATAACCTCTAAAATCCCTTGAATGCGAGACTAAGCGGGTTGTTCACTAAAGCGAAGCTTTGTAAAGTAAATCAAAGAAGTTCAGATCTATACACCGTAAGGACTATTTCTGCTTGCAGCGCTCGGCCGCTATAGAACCGGGGCAGTAACTGATGTTGTCATCGTGTCCACGGGATTTTGTTTTCAAATTGGTTAGATGTGAAGTTCTTCGATAGTACGCATTGTACGCTTCCAATGCGCATGTTTTATTATTGTCTTTGATTCTGCCAAAGTTTCCAAAAATAAAGTAACTTTTATTTTAAAGGAGCTTTAATGGGGCCGTTCAATTTTTTTTATAGGTACACGGTAAAAATTCTTACGCCTTGGTGTGACCTCGACCCCTATCTTCCAGGTTTATGCAAGCTAGACAACAACCCATCGGTCGACTACCACTGCGTCGTCACCGGCTCCATCGAGGGCCACCGCCCCTGCAACGCCTACGAACCATCGGGAACAGTCGTGAGGCCCGAATGTAACAGCCCGAACTACTACTCAGCCGGTGGCGGCCTCCCCTTCATGAGGTGCATGGACGACGGAAGCTGGGACAACGTCCCGATCTGCCTCCCAGGTTTGACCGAAAACGGAGCAAAAATCATTATATTGATCAAAGGGATACTCTTGAAGTGTTACTGTTGGACTTTTTGTACGCCAGTAAGGAGAAGTATCATATATACAGCTAATGTAACGGTATTAGTAAAGTTCAGGTCGCAAAAGAGTGCCTTACTTGTTGATTCACATTTTGCACTGGGTAAATTCAGGGATTTTATCAATGTACGCATAATGAAATCACAACTTACTGTCATTCTTTGGCGCGCGACATACACAAGTGGCGAGGGGTGCGGGCGAGGCGCGGGCGTGGCGACGGTGTGGCGCCGCCCGTTTCATATTTCATACAAAATGTATAGGAACGACGTGGTGCGGAACATACTTACACAAGAGGCGTGGCGCGGGCGAGGCGACGGTGCGGCGCGGGCGTTGTGTGTATGATCCGCGCCACGTCGTTCGTACATTGACTGAGTGTGTCAATTTGATAAGCAAATTATTTTCCTGCCCGTACATACAATTCTAAGAAAAAAGTTCTAAGTTACATTTGCAGAATAGCGCTGTTGATATAATAACTAACCTACGAGTATCACCGCACTGCCTAAAAGCGTTTAATCAGTCTTTTAAATAAACTCTTTGCCCTCAGAGTGTGGCCGAGTAACTCCAAATGGCGTAGGCCTCATGATTGGCGGCAGATCAGCCAAGCGAGGAGAGCTGCCGTGGCACGTCGGCATCTACCGGAAGAGCAAGAAACCTTACCTTCAGTTCTGCGGCGGATCACTCATTTCCAACAGGCTTGTTATTTCTGGTAAGTGGTCCAGTCAAATGTATGGTACACGCGGCTATACATCAAGCTATACATTTTTAGTATAAGCTAACCTCGCATTGTACGGAGATCCTATACAATGCAAGATCAGCATAAACTGTATATGTATAGATTGATCTGATATGAGGCGGATTCATTTCATGTACCGTCTTTCGTTACGATAAGTCAATCGACATAGCCTATCGCAGATTTGTAGTCCAATCCTACCTCTCAGTTGCACCACAACGCCCGGTTGTCTGCTTTCCACATCCAATCTGCCCCGGCAGCCTTATTAAGGTCGTCAGTTTATATATCTGGGGGGCAACCCACACCACGCTTACCGATACGCGGCCTTTGAGGACTCGTATGTCTCAACGATTCTGTGGGTCCATCGACAGACATGGCCCGCCCACTGACACATTCAACTTGCTACCTCTGGAGTCTCTGATATTCCTGTGATTGTGAGTTTAATTATTTTATCCACAATTGATTGGTTCCAGCTGCCCATTGCTTCTGGAACGATCGCAGCAAACAACTGCCTGCCTCTCAGTTCGCGGTGGCAGCCGGCAAGATCTACCGTCCTTGGAATAACCAGAGAGATGTACACGCGCAGAAGTCTGATGTAAGTTCTATAAGTAACCTAAGTACTACCAAATTCAAATTCGAAATTTGAATCTGTTTGAGAAAATGATTGCGTTGCGGCGCGGCCCGACGCGACACCTAATGTGCTTTGCAGTCGACTGCGGATTTAATGTGCGCTTAGCTTTCTAATGAACCTTTAGGGATAAGGATAGTAAAAACACATTTATGATCTACAGGTCAAAGAAATTAAGATCCCAGTCCGCTTCCAAGGCGCTGCAGCGAACTTTCAAGATGACATCGCAGTTCTAATCCTGGAGACTGTCTTCGTATACAACCCGTTCGTTAGACCAATCTGCTTGTCTTTTGACTTTAAATTCGACAGGAGCCAGCTGCAGCCAGGAAAATTGGGGAAGGTAATTGACGCTTAAAAGCAGACGTAGAAATGGAGAAGCCCAGCACAGCGCGATTTTTATTGTCGAACATATCAACCTTGCGCTTCTTGCTGCTTGGCAATCTGTCGCATGAAGTGTGTGATCCGGACACAAAGGAAGCAGGCGCCGACAAATATGAAAATAAATGTATTTAATTTTGTCCGAGAGACAATTAACGCAGACATACGCAGTTAAGATTATTTTCGACTTTATTTTTAAATAGACGCAATTTTGATTTTGTTTGGCTTGAAAAATCGCGCTGCACTGTGTTTCGCCAGGTCTGTGCCAGGCACACGTATTTTTTCTTTTTTTACGTTGTCGAACGATTACGGCGATACATTGAGTTTAAATGTGCCATGACGTCACGAGTATGTAGATTTTATACTTTCTTGTGATGTAGCGACCGCCACTTTCTAACTTTAATGCGTTTTATCTGTCATTTTTTATTAATATGATAAAGCAAAAAATACGAGTACAATATTTTTTGTTTATCTGACTGACGGACTAAATAGAATTTCTTTTTTTTGACCCAGGCAGCATCCTTATTATGAGTACCTACCAACCGACGCGCGACGTCACAATAACAAATATAGCTGCATAGGTACCATCGGAGAAGTTCATATCTATACACCGTAAGGACTATTTCTGCTTGCAGTGGTAGGCCGCTATAGAACCGGGGCGGTAACAGATGTGGTCATCGTATTCACGGGATTTTGTTTTCAAACTGCTTAGATATGAAGATCTTCTATAGTACACTTTTGACCAATGCCCGAGTTGTCATCTACCAAAAACCTTTCTAGTTCTAGTGGCCTTGCAATTTTATAAAATGCTAGCTTTACCCGACCTGGCTTCGCACGGGTAGCACTAAGTACTTATCTACTGCACACCTACCTATTTACCTAATTAATTAATTAGAAAAAGAAAATCGCGAATATTTTCGGTGTTTTAATACTTATTATGCTGTTCGGGGCGGATACAAATCAAAGATCATAAAAATCGGTTCAGCCGTTACCCGACTTTGTTTTATAGATACCTATAGATGAATTATACACTTCAGGACATACAGGTATGGTGTTAATATACTATTTGTATTTTATTTTCTTCTAGGTGGCCGGTTGGGGCCTCACAGCAGAAAATGGCATGGAATCCCAAATCCTCAAGGTCGTTGACCTGCCCTACGTGGACATTGAGCAATGCATTAGATTATCACCACCAAACTTCACAGAGTACATCACCAGCGATAAGATTTGCGCTGGCTATGGGAATGGTAAGTAAAGAGAATGAAGATATCGTAGGTACAGACGCCAGCAGGTCAACCTACCCGAAACTGACAAATTTTCCCAATCAACTTTGAACCTTACACTTTAGTGATAAAGTTGAAAATCTATTAAAGAAATTTGACAAATTGTATTAGGTTGATGTGCTGGCGTCAGGAATCATCGCATTTCCGAATACTGCAGCTTTCCTCCCATTTTAAAAATAAATTACATTAAGTTAAAAGAGTATTAACAACTCTATATACTTCTAAGTCGATTGAGAGCGTCCGGTCTGCACCAAGTGCAAAGAGCAACTGATAGAAATCCGACGACTGCCGAAAAACGAAGTTTGCCATTAAGAAAATTTGTACTGTACTTACAGTCGACCACCCGTACGTCATGGTAACACTTTGACCTTGGGCTGGGCTAGCGTAGTAAAGAGTTTCAATCATGTTTCAATAGTCGGACGTGTTTTTATCGTGGCAATTTTTTTTCGTACACTGGATTTTCAACTCTTGGTTTTAAGCTGAGCGTTGAGAATCCAACGCGTTGGGAAGCACTCTCGTCCCAGCGCGTTGAAAAAACACACTGTTGGATTTTCAACTGTCTGCGCTAAGCAAAGCGTTGAAAATCCGGTGCACGAAAAAAATCGCTACCCTACCTACCCTACCTACCCTACCTACCCTACCTACCCTACCTACCCTACCTACCCTACCTACCCTACCTACCCTACCTACCCTACCTACCCTACCTACCCTACCTACTCTCCCTACCCTACCTACCCTACCTACCCTACCTACCCTACCTACCCTACCTACCCTACCTACCCTACCTACCCTACCTACCCTACCTACCCTACCTACCCTACCTACCCTACCTACCCTACCTACCCTACCTACCCTACCTACCCTACCTACCCTACCTACCCTACCTACCCTACCTACCCTACCTACCCTACCTACCCTACCTACCCTACCTACCCTACCTACCCTACCTACCCTACCTACCCTACCTACCCTACCTACCCTACCTACCCTACCTACCCTACCTACCCTACCTACCCTACCTACCCTACCTACCCTACCTACCCTACCTACCCTACCTACCCTACCTACCCTACCTACCCTACCTACCCTACCTACCCTACCTACCCTACCTACCCTACCTACCCTACCTACCCTACCTACCCTACCTACCCTACCTACCCTACCTACCCTACCTACCCTACCTACCCTACCTACCCTAACTACCCTACCTACATACTTACATTCCTACCTTACCTACCTGCCTACTTACATACCTACCTACCCTACCTTCTAACGGGATATCATAAATGCAAAATGGATGAAAACATGATTTTTCTTCATATCTAGGCCGAGACGAATGAAAAAAAACTTCGAAATCAGTCAATCCGTTCTCGAGATGTCATCAAAAAAGCCGTTCCATACAAAATGAATTAAGTAGTGTTTAATGATGAAATTCTATCGTGTTCATGCAAGCCTAGTACTTTTTGTTAGGATTTATGGCATGTATACCGGGACATCATAAGTGCAAAATTTATAAAAACATGATTTTTCTTCATATCTTTTTTTCTCGTGAATGTTTCCAATGTTTTAGTAGTTATTCTGCTATTCGGGGAGGAGACAAATCCAACAAATATAAAGCCATAAAAATCTATCCAGCCGCTCTTGAGTTATAAATGGTGTAACTAACACGACTTTCTTTTATATATATAGATATTAGAACATTTTCTTAATAACTTAATAAAGGAATATTTTAGATTATGTTTTAAATTACATAGTGATATTAATTTGTAAAGTAAACTGAGAATCACACAAAAACTATCAAGCATATTTTTCTGAAACCTTCACCATTTTAAATATAATTTAATCATTGATATTTTAGTATCTGTGCTTTATTAAAATACCTTTTGTTTTATGTTTAATAAATTAATAATGCATCTTTGGGACAGCGCTCCTTGATGGGCGAGTCCTATTACTGGCTGAACATCCAACGCGTTGCGTGAGCTCAGTACAGAACACGCAAGCTGACTCGAGGTCACTGGCATATATCTGCGTCCCGGATGTCCCAGTCTTACCAAGGGATATCGAATAATGTTATCCGGTATCTGAGGTCAAATAGGCAGTCGCTTTATGTAAAATATAAATATTCAGTTGCATCCGGTTAGGCTGGAAGTCGACCCCAACATAGTTCGGAAAAGGCAGGCAGATGATCCTTACTTTTGACGTTCAACCTCACTATTTTCAGGTATTACAGCGCTATGCAGGGGCGACAGCGGCGGCGGGCTAGCGTTCCCTGAGTCAGAACGAGGCACAGAACGCTACTACCTCAGAGGCATTGTCTCCTCAGCCCCAAAGAATGACAACTCTTGTAACAGCAACACTGTTACTACGTTCACCCAAATACTAATACATGAACATTTTGTTAGGGAGTATCTTTAGGGTTAGGGCAGACTGAGCAGCTAAATGCTCGAAGAGTGTTTCATGGATAATGAACTTAATCACAACTGAAATAGAGTTCAAAATATCGAGCAAGAGATGATTCTCTGAGGCGTTTTAGAGCATGCCCGCGCATATTTTCACTCAAAATTTGATAGCAAAGAACGTGTTCGAACATTTTGCTGGTCTGTCTGCGCTGACGCTTCAAGTGGTGCTACACACGTGTTCGGGTCGGCAGTGTTTGTTGAACAGCAATACCGACCCGAAGCAATTACTACACGCATTCGACTTTCATTCGGCTTGTGCCGATCGGTAAAATCCGTTCGGCATCTACCCTCGTTTAATCATGTTCGTTTCGGCACAATTCTAGCTAAGCTCAGATATATCTACGTAATTACATTTGATATTGCCGCCCACCTGTGCCGCACCCGCCTCGAAGTTTTTAGCGTTGCGTTGCATTCTGGGCGTAAAATCTGCCAATTTTGTCAATAGCAGCCGGCCGTCTCACTGCTCACATACCACAGGCGGTGACTACCAGTCGCGCGCGGACTATAGACGACCCGGACGCGTGAGGGCATGATTCGGGCTGGCGCGGGAGAGTTCCCGGAAGGACTTGGGGGAGACTTTGCCCAGCCATGGGACAGTATCGGCTAAATTACAATAATTTACGCAAATAGTTCAGTTTGTATGTGAAATACGCGTGTAGCGCCAACTGAAACCTTCTCGCCTAGCGCGGTGAGACGCGCCATCCTAAGGACGAAGCCTAGAAAGGCACCCGGTTCTAACGGTACCACCAACGCAGCGCTGCGCTACCTACCGTTCCGTATGGAAGCGCCCTCCTGCGCAACCCCTTGACAGGAGCAACGCGCTCCGCACGGACGCGTCCTATAGTCTGTGGGACGTATTAGGTTTAAACTAAGTTTATAAAGCAGGGTTGGATTGTTTATTATTACTTAATTATTATGAATACCTACTATAACAAACATTTATTAAAACACTAGCTTTACCCGGCCCGGCTTCGCACGGGTAGCACTAAGTACTTATACCTACCCTACCAAACTACTCTACCTACTCTACCCTACATACCCTACCTACCCTACCTACCCTACCAAACTACTCTACCTACTCTACCCTACCTACCCTACCTACCCTACCTACCCTACCTACCCTACCTACCCTACCTACCCTACCTACCCTACCTACCCTACCTACCCTACCTACCCTACCTACCCTACCTACCCTACCTACCCTACCTACCCTACCTACCCTACCTACCCTACCTACTATAAACCTCACGGAGCCCGAGACCTTTCCAACGAATGCAAAACCGTGGGAATCGGTTCGTGCGTTCTGGAGTTATAGCGTCAGGAAGGAAAACCCGACTTATTTTTATATAGTAGATAATAGAGTGTGTGAGTTCGTGTGTTTATGTGTATTGTGCCATTTTATTGTTAAACTTATTATTTTTAAATTGTGCTTTTTTGTGGATTTGTGGTCTGCAATAAAGATTTTTATTTTATTTAAGTACATATTTCCTATACTTACAACAAAAAAAAATACAAAAACAATAAAGAAAAAAAAAAAAAATGTGTGTTCCATCCAACCCTGACTGAACTATTGTAATCTATTATTGTAATATTTACATAAATAATACTAAGTGTAACAAAAAAAATCTTTCTTTTCTTTTACTATATAAATATATATACTTAATTGTAATGGCTGTGTTTTTTCTATTTGATGTTTAATAAATGTTTTGATACTTACCAGTTTTTTTTTTTGCTCTGATTGTTCTAAATCCCTCTTATAAACATTTCGACAGACATTTGTAGATGGGTAATAATTAACTTTTTGCGCTTCTAATAATGGACACTTTTCTTAAATTTTGAAATTGATCGTAGATTTGTTGCTCTTTTTTCTGGATGTACCTATTTTCCGGATTGGCGCAAAAACGGATGAACGGAATTGGATGAAATTTGGCACACAGATATTTTATAACGTGGATTAACACATAGGGTACTTTTAATCCCGGTAGCAAGTTCCCGTGGGATATTATCCGACATCCACGCGGGCGAACTCGTGGGCCAAAGTTAGTATTTTAATAATTGAGCCTTTTTTTTACGTTCTGGCCTTTTCTCACAGTTGGTCGCAGTAACAAAGCTAAGGTACTCAGACCAGTTATGTTAGAACTGTGACCAACCACGCGCGAGCAAAATTGGTCGCGGTATCTAAGCTAGGGCGCCCAACCAAATGGGTCAGGTTAGGTTAGAACGACGCAAATCTGCGACGCGTCCATGCCCCGGGTCCACGCGCAGTCCGCAAGGCGCCAGGTGTACTGGTGGTCCGCCGAAATCGCGCACTTACGAGTCGCGTGCGTGGCGGTGAGATGCCAGTACACCCGTTATCAAAGACGACGTCGTCGGGTCCCTGACGAAGAAGCCGCGCTGTATGAGGTGTACCGCGCGGCTAAGGGGACTCTGTGGCTGGCCATCGGCGAGGCGAAGACGCGAGCCAGGGAAGGGATGTTGGAGACTCTAGACGGGGATCCGTGGGGGCGCCCTTATCGAGCGGTTCGAGGGAAACTAAGAGCCGCAGCGCCCCCAGAGTCTCCAACCCGAGCTGCTGGATGAGGTAGTCGCAGCCCTCTTCCCGGCAAGAGCGGAGCACACTCCGCCGCCGATGGCTTTGCCCACAGCCGCAGAGTCTACGGAGGAAAACGCCATCAGCGTTCCAGAGGTGACACAGGCAGAGATGGGGGCGGCCGTGATGCGGCTCCGGGCCAAGAATGTGGCTCCGGGGTCAGACGGAGTTCACGGCCTAGCATTAGCCCTCGCTCTGAAGGAGCTAGAGCCCCAGCTAAGAGGACTCTTCACAGCGTGCCTGGAGCGGGGCCAGTTTCCCACTTTGTGGAAAAGTGGTCGTCTGGTCCTGCTCAGGAAGGCGAGGCGCCCTGCAGACTTGCCGTCCGCGTACCGGCCCATAGTGCTGCTAGACGAGGTGGGTAAGCTGTTCGAGCGTATACTCGCAGCCCGCCTCGTCGGCCACTTGTGCGGAGAGGGGCCGGACCTGGACGAGAGCCAGTTCGGCTTTCGGCATGGGCCCTCCACCATACACGCAATAGCGCGTGTGAGAGTCCTGGCGGAGGAAACGGTGTCCCGGGGTGGGGTGGTGGTGGCGGTGTCCTTGGACATCTCCAACGCCTTCAACACCCTGCCCTGGAGTTGTATTCGGGAGGCACTGCGGTACCATCGGGTGCCTCCCTACCTCCGCCGCATCGTTGGGGCTTATTTGGCGGGAAGGTGTGTCACCTACGTGGGACGTGATGGCGGAAACCAGCGCCTCATGTCGTGCGGTGTTCCACAGGGATCGGTTCTGGGGCCGCTCCTGTGGAACATCGGGTACGACTGGGTGCTGAGAGGCGAGTTCCCACCGGGCGTGGACCTGACGTGCTACGCGGACGACACGCTGGTCACGGCTCGGGGGAAATCGCACAGGGAGGCAGCGTTGCTGGCGACGGCTGCGGTCTCACAGACGGTGAGCCGCATACGGCGCCTCGGCCTGGAGGTGGCCCTCAACAAGTCGGAGGCCATGGTGTTTCATGGTTCCCGGCGGGCGCCACCGCCCGGATCACACATCGTGGTCGGGGGGGTCCGAATCGCTGTCGAGCCCACCATGAAGTATCTGGGACTGGTGCTCGACAGCCGATGGGATTTCGGCCCCCACTTCCGGCGGTTGGCGCCCAAGTTGTTGGGCGCGGCTGGGGCGCTGTCAACGCTGCTTCCCAATCTGGGGGGCCCGAGCGCCGCTTGTAGGCGGCTCTACGTGGGGATCGTGCGATCGATGGCCCTTTACGGGGCCCCGATCTGGGCGGCTGACCTGACGGCCGGTAGCATCTCTGTGCTGCGAAAGCCGCAGAGAGCTATGGCCGTCAGAGTCATCAGGGGGTACCACACGATCTCCCACGAGGCGGCTTGTGCACTGGCCGGATCCCCGCCCTGGGACCTGGAGGCGAAGGTACTCGCGTCACTGTATCGGTGGCGCGAGGAAGCGCGGGTGCGGGGCGAGCGACCGATGCAACGCCATTTGGAGCAGCGTCGGTCGCAGCTTCGCGAGGTCCTGGTGGCGGAATGGCGGAACAGGCTTTCACGCCCTACCGCCGGCCTCGTCACCATCGAGGCGGTCCGGCCAGTGCTCGACCTCTGGCTCGGGAGGAGGCACGGCTCCCTGTCATTTCGGGTGACACAGGTGCTCTCGGGGCATGGTTGCTTCGGGAAGTACCTGTGTCGCATAAACAGGGAGCCGGACGCCCGGTGTCACCACTGCGTCGAATGCCGGGAGGACACGGCGCGGCATACGCTGGCAGAGTGTGCCGCTTGGGAGGAGCCACGCCGTGCCCTCATCTCAGGAGTAGGCAGTGACCTGTCGCTGTCGGCCGTTGTGAATGCAATGGTCGGCAGCGAGGAGTCCTGGGACGCGGTGGTATCCTTCTGCGAAGTAGTAATCTCGCAGAAGGAGGCTGCGGAACGGGAGAGAGAGATTTCATTTTCTCACCCGGCCCGCAGCAGGCGCACCGGGC
Source organism: Xanthia icteritia (assembly GCA_949128155.2). Classification (NCBI taxonomy): domain Eukaryota; kingdom Metazoa; phylum Arthropoda; class Insecta; order Lepidoptera; family Noctuidae; genus Xanthia; species Xanthia icteritia. Next base: position 2,109,128 of record OY855862.1, on the reverse strand, counting down.
GTCGGCGGAGGGCGGACAACACCCTCTTCCAGCCCCCCTAAATGGGTCCAGGGGCGACGGACCCGGGGAAGTCCGTCGCCCCCCATACATCTGGACCCGAGGTGGCGGCGCGTAGTGTTCCACGCGCGCCCCTCTTAGACGTCGCGGGGGGAGTCAAACACCTCACTCCCCCCGCTCGACGAGACGGAGCCCGCAGAGGCGGGCTGGCACCAGTCGGGGTCGCGGAAGATTTGAACGTTCCCGCGACCCCGGCGTAGGTGTGAGATGGAACACCGGGGTGGTTTTTAGTCAGTAAGAGTCTGACAGACCCCTCCGCCCGCCCCAGGGCGGAGGACATCCATGAGGATTATCCACCTCGAAAAAAAAAAAAAAAAAAGGTTAGGTTAGAACGCGGAAGCAGACGGCGAGCGCTACACCCAAATTGACCGTAGTTATTTGGCTATTTCGTACTTTTAGAACCCCAAAATAGTAATTTAATTGATGGTTCCGAAAAACAGGCGCATTCATTATAATTCAAAGTCAAAGGCGCTACATGTAGCAACTTTTCTTGCCACAATAGATACCACCTCGCGTGTTTGTTGTTGCCCGATCCAGCGCAGCTAAGTAGGGACTGGCTGTGCCCAGAGTGCAAAAAGAAGTTGCCCAGAGGTGACAACAGCGCCACACCCGTCAAGGACCTTGGCGGTGGTTCCTCTGTAATTGCGGCAGAAGTGTCGGCAGTCCCCATCGCGGCAGCGTCGGTAGCGGCAGTAGCTACTGTGGCAGCAGCACCACTCCAGGGCACTATGGTTAGGTCACCTGTCGCGGTGGCTCAGGTTCAGGGCTCTCTGACCAAGCCCCCCGTTGCGGTGGCTAAGATACTGTGTCGGGCGGGGAGCGAACAGGGTACTGATGGAGAACCCTCGCCGGATACGCAACTGACTCTCAGGGAGGAAATAAGACTCTTCCGATCTGAGCTACGGGAGGTTCGGGATGAAATGCGCGAATTTCGTCGGGAGATGGCAGGCATGCATTCGTCGATGGGAGTCTGCATCGAGCGGGTTGACGGCCTGGAGGCCAGAATTGAGGCTCTTGAGAGCAGGCAAAGTACTGCAATGCCAGACATCAAAGTGACCCGGCTCGAACAAATAGTGATGCAGTTGCAGCTTGACCTCAATGACCGCGAGCAGGATTTACTTGGCTCTGATTTGGAGATTGCCAACATACCTGAGATCCCTGGCGAGAACGTGATGCACACCGTCGGACTGGTGGCGGCAAAGCTGGGGGTGGCTCTCGACCAACGGGACATAGTTTTCGCGCAACGGGTGGGCCTGCGAGCTGAACGAGAGGTACGGAGGACTTCTGCAGGCAGCGCGAGTCCGGTGGGCGGAGCGAGCCTAGTGGGAGAAGCGGCTGCACGCGGGCGGCGCATCGTGCTGCGCCTGACGCGGCGCGCACTGCGCGACGACTTGCTGCAGAGCGCGCGTATGCGGTGCGGTGCCACCACCGGGGATCTTGGACTCCCCGCACCGCCGCGTCGCTTCTTTCTGAACGAGAGACTCACTAAAACAAATAGGCCTTTGTTTTATCGGGTACGTGAGGCTGGCAGCCGTCTCGGATGGAGGTATACGTGGACGAAGTACGGCCGCATACTGGCTAAGCAGGGTGACGGCAAGCCTACCCACTGCATCCGCTCAGAGGAGGATTTTGCGCGTGTTTTTGGTAGTGAAGTGTCTACTGAAAAGAATGTTTTACTATGGCTCCTGCCAGGCACCATAACTTAGTCAATAATATTCTAAAACTTTACCTTTTTATATCTGATTTGTTTCTAATTATTTTCTTAAATATGTCTGTGCGAGGCCGGTTATTCTCATGTCTCGGTATACCTTGGTTACTTCTGGTGGCCCAGCTGCTCAACCAATTGACTATCTATGTGCATTTCTTATACCCCATTCTTCAGCTCTCTATCTTCACGTCTACTATATTTACCAAGATATATTTATCTTTACGGATTTTATATGTTTGGTTGGCTATGCTTATATCTCTAATTTTCATTATACTTCACTTTATATTATTACGAATTATATTTAATACTATGTGTTTCACGATATTTACACCTCATATTATTATGCTGAACTATTTACTGCATGACACTTCTCATATTATCTGCAATCAATATATTATTACTATATACTACACTATTTACATAAATGAATAAGACAAAAAATCTGAAAGCTGGACAATTTAATGCGGGGTCACTTGGTTCGCGCCATGAGGAGTTCCTTGTTACTATGGAGAACCTCTCGGTAGACATCATGGGGATAAATGAGACCTGGCTCAGACAGGGAGAGGAGGGTCGGGCACCGACAGTGCCGGGCTACCGGCTGCGGCACGAGCCGCGCGCGCGCACCGTGCGCGGCGGGCGCGGGGGCGGCTTCTATATTTTCTATGGGCTTCTACCTGCGCCGCGGGGTGCGCGTGCGCGCCGCGCCGCACCCGCCGGCGCCGCAGGTCGAGCAAATGTGGCTCAGGCTTAATGTTAACTCGCATTCAGTTATCGTCGGTACTGCTTATAGGCCGCCGTGGCTTGATGTCAATGTCTTCCTGGATGCGATTACAGACTCTCTTTCCTCTTTTGCTAGCGCGGATAAGGTCATTTTGCTTGGTGACTTCAACATTAACATGTTAAACCTGTTGGAAAATAAAACAAAATTACTTAACAATTTTTTACTATGCTCCAAGCTAAATCAAATTGTTACTGAGCCTACCCATTTTACAGATCATAGTGAGACACTAATTGATGTTGTGTGCACTGATGCCCGTGTGTGTGGGGTCTCTGTATTACATATACCTGAGCTTGGCCAACATGCAGTTATATCTGTTGAGTTTAATTTTAAATTAGCTAAACCTTCCCCACACTGGATCACCTATAGGCCACTTAAGGATATACTGCTGGACAAATTTAATGATGATTTGAACAAGATGGACTGGGAATATATTGAGGGTCTGGAGGATGTTGACTCGATGGTAGCAACTTTTAATGAGTATATTTTGAATCTCTTTGACTTACATGCACCCCCTAAAAAAGTTTTAATCAAAGAAAAGTCGTACCCTTGGATAACTTATACTGTCAAGGAAATGATGAAGCTGCGTGACAAATGCCATGTTAAGTCTAAAGCTACTAAATCTGAACATCATTTAAACTCATACAAATAGCTTAAATACCTAGTTAGGGCCGCTTTTGAAAGTGAGAAGTGTGCATATTTTAAAACATATATAAATAAAAACATTAAACAGCCAAAGAGGTTATGGAATCATATAAAATCCGAAACCTACAAGTATTTGGGTATGTCGGAAGCGTTGGGCATCAATGTTACTGACATGAAGCAATCGTTGAAGGAGCGCTTCTTTGGCCGCCTGAAGAAAGTATTTAATAGTCTTCTATCAGGCGGAAACAAGGTGCGCGCCTTCAACGGTTGGGTCATGCCGGTTTTGATGTACTCTTTCGGCATACTCAAATGGACTCAGACCGAACTCGACGCCCTGGATAGGAGGGTCCGTACGCTGCTAACTGCATATCGAATGCATCACCTACGGTCATCGGTAATGAGACTGTATATCCCGCGAAAGTGTGGAGGTCGAGGCTTTTTAAACGCTAAGACCCTCCACAATCGCGAGGTATGCAGTCTCAGGGAATATTTCCTAGAAGCCGACGTGGGGATGCATCGAGATGTGGTCGCGGTGGACAAGGGCCTTACCCCGCTCTCCTTGGCTAAAGAGAACTGGCGCAAGCCTGTAGTGCTTGACACTAACGATCGCAAGGAGGTATGGCAGAATAAGGAACTTCACGGACGCTACTTATAAAAATAGAAAGGGCCCATAGATGTATTCTAAAAGTGGTTAATTTTAAAAAATTTAGATATCCTACAACTGCGTTGTACAAAGAGTTTGAAGTCCTAAATATTCGCCAACTCTTTATCAAAAAAATTGTCCTGAGACAACATTTCTACGAAAAACCTGTTTCCAAATCTCTCAGAAGAGTGAATGAGGTATATGACGTCCCAGCACGCAACACCGCTTTTGCACAGTGTTTCTCTTATTTCTTGGCTCCTCTATTGTACAATCGCATAAGTAAAATTAAACCTCTTAAAGATACGACGAGATTTGTGTGTAGAAGGGCTCTGGATGAGTTTCTGAGTAACCTGGATTATGAGCAGACTGAAAAGCTTATGCAAATATGTCAGTAATTATTTATTTATAAATATAATACTTTATTGAATACCGATAAGTGCTAAATAAGTTTATATAGCAATAAAACATTATATGGATATATGTAAGTAATATATATAAATATATACACTATAAAGTAATCATTATATATTGAAGATTAGTACACAAACAGTATTTGTATTATAAGTATATACATATACACACGTTCAGTAAATACACTACATTAGGACTTTTTGCTTGTTAAGTATGTCTATGCTGCAAATACTAAAAAAAAAAAAAAAAAAACTTAATTTTAATTTTATTATTTTAGTTTTAGAAACACCTTTTTTATTATTTATTTTAACACGCTTGTCTTATTACAAATTCTAAACAACTATTGTTTTGTGAAACACTTTGTTTACATTGAAATAACGTTAGTAGTTGCATTGTCTGATTTCTTTGCGTATACTTGATCACGCTAAGCTTGTAACTCGTTATCGTCATCTATGATTCACAGCAAAACAAATGTATTTGATAAAAAGTGTCTTAACGTGTTTATATTATGACTACTATTACATGAGCGAGAATCTTACCTTGCCGTAACACAGTCCTTGACTAGCACGGGAGGTAAAGAACTTTTCTCTGTATACCGTCATTGGGAATTTAATATTTTATCAAGTATGTGAACCATTGTTTTACTTGTGATAGCATTATTATAATTTAACTGTTCTTCTGCTCCCCTTGCTACTTGTTATAGATAGGTTCTTACTTGTGTAGTTGAACGTAAGTGAGTGTGCCCTATACTATGTACGAGTACTATGTAAATATGTATTACCGGTGTACTGTAACCTAAACTTATGGTCAATAAACTTTACTTTACTTACTTTACTTTACTTCCGGGCCCTACATGGACCCGATGTAGATTTACTAGCGTCCGTAGCCTGGCTGCGTTTTGGTGACCTCTTTGGGGAAACCGAAGGTTTTGTCTGTGCAATTATGGACGAAGTTATGATGACGAACAATTACCGGAGATTCATTGTGAAGGATGGCACGGTTGACATCTGTCGGGCATGCCACCGTCCGGGAGAATCAATCCGACACATTATCTCCGGGTGTTCTCGTCTAGCTAACGAAGAGTACTTGCATAGACACAACCTTGTAGCCAGGATTATCCATCAGCAACATGCTCTGAAATACAGCCTAGTGGAATCAGAAGTGCCGTACTACAGGTATGTGCCCGACCCAGTTCTCGAAAATGGAAATATCACATTGTACTGGGATCGATCCATCATCACTGACAGGACTATTGTTGCCAATAAGCCTGATATAGTGGTGGTGGATCGAGGAGAGCGGCGCGCAATGATTATTGACATAACGGTCTCGCATGACGGGAACCTCGTGAAAGCCGAGAAAGATAAACAGATTAAGTATCTTGACTTGGCTCGCGAGGTTGTCGACATGTGGGATGTGGACTCAGCGATCATTGTGCCGATAGTCGTATCAGCCAATGGCTTAATTGCCAAGAGCCTCGACCAACACCTTAGGAGGCTCTCGTTGGGCAGCTGGATTAAGGGCTTGATTCAGAAAGCGGTACTCCTGGACACGGCTCGTATTGTTAGGAGGTTCCTCTCTCTGGACCTGACCGCACCTTGGACCCTGTTCCCGATACCGGTGGGCTACTATTTTTTATATTTTTAAATGTTTTTATATGTTTTTATTCTAATATTTAAAAATATAATTTATATGTAAATATTGAAATAAAGGAAATAATAATAATAATCTCTTACGATAAGTTTATGGGCTGATGAACTTGAACTTTCACTGGACGATCTTGATGCCATTCTAATATTATATTAATAAAATAAAATCTAAGTTATTATTTAATACGCAGATAAATACATAGTGATTTGTGTTAGCTATCAGCTCAAACAGGTGTTGAATAAGTCTTACGTACAACAGTACAACTTTGACAAAATGACAATTACTTTAGCTTTCGCTATCAGATTAATGAGCAGTAAAAGTTAGAGGTAAAATTAACAGTAAAGGCAGCTAAGATTGTGAAGAAACAAATTTAACCATCACTTTGACTTTGTGACGTTACTTTGGCTGTTACTTTTGATGAAGAAACTGGCCGTAGGACTAAGAAATCGTAGCTTAAGACTGGGGTGGCCGTCACATAGCGTCCGTAATTTCCCGTCAAATAGCATTATATTGTATTTTGAAAGTTAAATGTTACTACCTGCGCCCCGCGGTTTCACCCGCATAAGTCTCGATCCCGTGGGAGTATGTGCCATGTGCCAAATTTCATTAAAATCTGTTAAGCTGTTTTAGCGTGAAAGCGTAAGAAACAAACAAACTCATTTTCGAATTTATAATATTAGTCAAGATTAATAATAGGATTAACAGGTTAGGATTTAGGAAAATAAGTTAGTGTGATTCCCTAGAGAGCGTTTTTTGACACCGTAAAGTCAAACCCCGCTGTCACAATGTTCATGACAGCTGTCACTGCGGCCGTTATGTGGCGGCCATTACTCTTCTAGAAAACCGTAGCTTTACCAATCATCATAACGGCACAAACTATCTTAATGAGAAAATGCTGGGTCTAGGAGCATGAAATTTTGCACAAAAGTTCCATAAAAATAACTAAAGTGAGCACGAAGTATTTTTTGAAATTCATCTCCAAGAGGGGTTAAATAGGGGATGAAAGTTTGTATGGAAGTTCGTCATTTTTGCTGATAAGATTGCCCATCAGCCACACGGCTCGTAAACTGCTTACAGTCTGCAAAGTGTCCGCCAACTTCTGAAAGTCACATTTTGGAAACCATTCCGATTCTCAACTGACAAGCTCTGTAGAGAAATCCAAGTCCTCCGAGGCAACCTTTCATTTTAACTACAATTGTCCGCACTCACAAGACCCTCCCCAAAAGTGCTGACCATAGCGAACTTTTGTCTAAGCGGGTGTTCAGAATTCCAACTCCACCTGCGAAGTTCCTTTTGGCCAGACGCAGTCCAGCTTACTCTCACCTCCACGCATTTAACAAGGTTTGCAAATCACTGGACATCAAAGACTTGCTATCCGCTCGCCTTAAAAGTGTAGAAATGGCTTCTGGAACTAACGAAAAAGCATCATTTCTCTAACGTTTATCGACAAGCTAAAGTGTGAGCAAACAACATCCCTCTCTCACAATTTCACCCTCACAGCCACTCACACGAACACACACACACACACAATACACGGCTGGAATATAAATTAAATAATACTCCCCGGAATACACTAAGCTAGCCCTGTAAACTGATATATTTCTTTCTACTCAATCGCACTCCAATCCCCAAGATACAAGCCCTGCTTAGTTTGGGGGTCAACGGTCTGCTTAGTTTTAATTGTATCTACCTATGTAAGGTCACTGAATGGCAACAAATTTACCTTAGCCAATAAAACTTTTTTTTTTTTTTGTAGCCCTGGGCACCCCAACTGGTAGTTTCAGCTGTCTCGTCTGATGCTGGCTCCAAATGGAGACAGGCAGGCCGAACACGGAAGCCGAAGATAATCCTGGATAGAAACCAACTTTTTTATTAGCCATGACTTGGGAAACGGTTGTGAATTTAGTAATTAACACTGCAATAGGTAGCTGGATCATGTTACCCAGTAACTGGGATGTGAAGGTAAAATAGGCAGTTGCTCCATATAAAATGACGGTATTCAGCTGCATCCGGTTAGACTGGAAGCCGACTCGAAATAGTTGGGAAAAGGCTGCGCAGGCGCAGATCATGGTAGTATAAATTTATTATATGGTATTTACGTCTCTGCCGTCTCCAATAACGCGATGTACTTGCAAGGAATCCACCGGATGCGGGAGGCATAGAATCGGTCGAAGTGGCGGTGCTTGGGGGAGGTCTACATACAGGGGTATAGAAACAAAACTGGTTATGTCCTTACAAAAAAAAAACACAGTATATAAAAAAAAAACGTATCATTTGTATTCCCAACGCTTTACTGCCACATACTAAATTTAAATAAATGAAGAGTAACTTTCTCATTACAATGGTATCAAAATATCATGCATACTATAACAGAAATAAGCAAAAAAATTAAATAATTGTTGGACGTAACCAGTTTTGTTCCCAAGCACTGGACATAACCTAGTTTGATACCAAGTTCTCAGGACTTAACCACGTTTGATTCCAACACGTTAATCAGGGTCGGATTTAGGAACTAGGACTTAATAATAAAATAAAGCTTATTTTATTTAGGTAGGTAGGTACCTACATATATTTATTAAAATTATTAAATAATTAGACAGCATAGAATCAATTTCTTAAACCTAACTTAAATTAATAAAAGTGGTGCCTCTTCTCTGGGTTCGCATTCTAATTCTTCCGCGTCATTTATTGCTTCACTGGGTTGGATTTCAGCATTGTTCACAACATATGAATAAAACTGTAACTCCTCGAGATCCTGCCAATTTTCTCCAAAATGTTTTAAAAGCAAAGTCTTTACATCCCTGATTTTTAATTGTTTCACAGGTATATTTGGATGTATTACGCTAGGATTGACCATATTCATACCGTACCATAGCTTACCTTGCCATAATTTTAGACAACATAAAATAATCTTGTTTCATAAAACTACTATTTTCACATAATAACAAACAGTCAAACAGACCTCAGGACCAGGAATGCGGCCCTGGAAAATTCAAACTTACCTCAGTTTTTTTGCTTGATTTGCTTTCCATTTTTCGGACTGTGGCGTTCGTTTTCTTGCATTATTTTTACCTACAGGTGTAGGATTTATATTCATTTTGAGGATTCACAATAGATAACACACTAATTTTTGGTAAATATGATTAAACATTGCACAAAAACAACGAGCTCTTTGCAAAGAATCTAAAGAGCGGCCATTACTGTTTTGTTTCAAATGGAGCACTCCCATTGGTTAATTTGGACGTAACCAACTTTGAAACTCAATTCAAAGGGACGAAACTAAGTTTGATACTAAACCTATTTTTATATTCAAAATTACTAGCAACTGAGCCATGTTTGATACTAAATTGTTTTTTGAGGTATTACGCAGTCCCGAAATGAAAATGTTACCATTAAAAAGACGTTTTATAAAATTGGTGGACACAACCAGTTTTGATTCTATACCCCTGTATGTCCTGAAGGAGCTAGAGCCCCAGCTAAGAGGACTCTTCACAGCGTGCCTGGAGCGGGGCCAGTTTCCCACTTTGTGGAAAAGTGGTCGTCTGGTCCTGCTCAGGAAGGCGGGGCGCCCTGCAGACTTGCCGTCCGCGTACCGGCCCATAGTGCTGCTAGACGAGGTGGGTAAGCTGTTCGAGCGTATACTCGCAGCCCGCCTCGTCGGCCACTTGTGCGGAGAGGGGCCGGACCTGGACGAGAGCCAGTTCGGCTTTCGGCATGGGCGCTCCACCATACACGCAATAGCGCGTGTGAGAGTCCTGGCGGAGGAAACGGTGTCCCGGGGTGGGGTGGTGGTGGCGGTGTCCTTGGACATCTCCAACGCCTTCAACACCCTGCCCTGGAGTTGTATTCGGGAGGCATTGCGGTACCATCGGGTGCCTCCCTACCTCCGCCGCATCGTTGGGGCTTATTTGGCGGGGAGGTGTGTCACCTACGTGGGACGTGATGGCGGAAACCAGCGCCTCATGTCGTGCGGTGTTCCACAGGGATCGGTTCTGGGGCCGCTCCTGTGGAACATCGGGTACGACTGGGTGCTGAGAGGCGAGTTCCCACCGGGCGTGGACCTGACGTGCTACGCGGACGACACGCTGGTCACGGCTCGGGGGAAATCGTACAGGGAGGCAGCGTTGCTGGCGACGGCTGCGGTCTCACAGACGGTGAGCCGCATACGGCGCCTCGGCCTGGAGGTGGCCCTCAACAAGTCGGAGGCCATGGTGTTTCATGGTTCCCGGCGGGCGCCACCGCCCGGATCACACATCGTGGTCGGGGGGGTCCGAATCGCTGTCGAGCCCACCATGAAGTATCTGGGACTGGTGCTCGACAGCCGATGGGATTTCGGCCCCCACTTCCGGCGGTTGGCGCCCAAGTTGTTGGGCGCGGCTGGGGCGCTGTCAACGCTGCTTCCCAATCTGGGGGGCCCGAGCGCCGCTTGTAGGCGGCTCTACGTGGGGATCGTGCGATCGATGGCCCTTTACGGGGCCCCGATCTGGGCGGCTGACCTGACGGCCGGTGGCATCTCTGTGCTGCGAAAGCCGCAGAGAGCTATGGCCGTCAGAGTCATCAGGGGGTACCGCACGATCTCCCACGAGGCGGCTTGTGCACTGGCCGGATCCCCGCCCTGGGACCTGGAGGCGAAGGTACTCGCGTCACTGTATCGGTGGCGCGAGGAAGCGCGGGCGCGGGGCGAGCGACCGATGCAGCGCCATTTGGAGCAGCGTCGGTCGCAGCTTCGCGAGGTCCTGGTGGCGGAATGGCGGGACAGGCTTTCACGCCCTACCGCCGGCCTCGTCACCATCAAGGCGGTCCGGCCAGTGCTCGACCTCTGGCTCGGGAGGAGGCACGGCTCCCTGTCATTTCGGGTGACACAGGTGCTCTCGGGGCATGGTTGCTTCGGGAAGTACCTGTGTCGCATAAACAGGGAGCCGGACGCCCGGTGTCACCACTGCGTCGACTGCCGGGAGGACACGGCGCGGCATACGCTGGCAGAGTGTGCCGCTTGGGAGGAGCCGCGCCGTGCCCTCATCTCAGGAGTAGGCAGTGACCTGTCGCTGTCGGCCGTTGTGAATGCAATGGTCGGCAGCGAGGAGTCCTGGGACGCGGTGGTATCCTTCTGCGAAGTAGTAATCTCGCAGAAGGAGGCTGCGGAACGGGAGAGAGAGATTTCATCCTCTCACCCGGCCCGCAGCAGGCGCACCGGGCGTCGGCGGAGGGCGGACAACGCCCTCTTCCAGCCCCCCTAAATGGGTCCAGGGGCGACGGACCCGGGGAAGTCCGTCGCCCCCCATACATCTGGACCCGAGGTGGCGGCGCGTAGTGTTCCACGCGCGCCCCTCTTAGACGTCGCGGGGGGAGTCAAACACCTCACTCCCCCCGCTCGACGAGACGGAGCCCGCAGAGGCGGGTTGGCACCAGTCGGGGTCGCGGAAGATTTGAACGTTCCCGCGACCCTGGCGTAGGTGTGAGATGGAACACCGGGGTGGTTTTTAGTCAGTAAGAGTCTGACAGACCCCTCCGCCCACCCCAGGGCGGAGGACATCCATGAGGATTTTCCAACCCGAACAAAAAAAAAAAAAAAGGTCTACATATGTCCAGCAGTGGACGTCTTTCGGCTGAAATGATGATGATGACTTGCAAGGTGGCTGGTACTCCGGGAATCCTGTTTACGTTGCATTTCTGATTGGACCGTAATCCAGCACGCGGACACAGCGCGGATTGGTGGATATCACATGTCTTCGAATTTTTGGTTCTATAACATGCCGGGTTTCCTCACGATGTTTCTTTCAATGTTTGGAGCGCTAATTAAACATAAACAAAAACCAATAAATAAATAAAATGCATAATAAAAAAACCGGCCAAGTGCGTGTCGCACGTTAGGTGCGCGGTTCATTTGTTTTGGGTATAGCGTGGCCGTAGGTCGCTGACTCTTAGTTAAGAGATGGGCGTTGGGTAAAAACCGAAAGGGAAAATACCCAAGTATATTCCCATTTGGGTAAATATCGGGTATTTACCTGGGTAAATACCCAAACCTTGGGTAAATATATTAAATAACAGTAATAATAATTTAAGTTGTAAGCACGTGTCTGCGTACTTCTATTTCTCGGACTTTGACCATATTATTGATTTTATATTGAAGTGGAATAAAAATCCGGCCAAGTGCGTGTCGAACCACGCACAATGAAGGGTTCTGTAGTTGGGATGAATTTATAACAAGATTAAACTTAATTTTGTTGTTGAAAAGATGTTCTCCCGTAGATCGATATACGTCACGGCCAATTCTCCAACTGCAAATGTAAGTTTGTAATCATAAAAAAATATTTTTTACGTCATAAAACTACAAATTAACGATTTTCGGGCTTTTTCCTTTACTTGTGCGGTGAGACTTTCCTTCTTGCCAAATTTCATGATTGTAGGTCAACGGGAAGTACCCCAATTGATTTATTTGCGAGTATCAAAATATGTCGCGTAAATAGCCGTATCTTTTTATGGCGTCGAATTAGAAGCTTGATTTTTTTTGTGCTCCTAGGGAATATAGATCTACCTATTTGATATTAATTTCAACTTGATATCTCCACGATTTCCTGAGAAAAAGGATCTTGACAGACTGACTGACAGACAGACGGACAACGAAGTGATCCTATCAGGGTTCCGTTTTTTCCTTTTGAGATACGGAACCCTGAAATTACAAATGTTTTATTTTTATCTTTATTAATTAACTTCTCAGTTTCGAAACAAAATTTTAAACAAACGTCAGAACATCATTATGCAGCAGACATTTTGTGATTGAATAAATCTTAAAACGACTTTCAAGGAAAACCTCACAATAACTAGTTTCGAAAAATTCGTGGTAAAACTAAAGATGACTGACTACGTTCATCATAACGTGGACATACGTCTACAGGGTCACATTAAATTCGCCAGCAAAACTCCGCATCTCATATCGATAGACACCTCGTTCGGTATCGATATCTAAACACGAGGAAAGAAAAATAAAAAGATTTGATGATTTTTTAGGTCAACGACCGCTCTGGTAGTATTGTTACTTGAAGCATGAGTTGAGAATTTTTTTTTTTTTTTGTTTTATCATGCTTAGATGCTTGATGGGCATCCATCACGTCTGCGGAGTTTCGCCAGCTAATTTAATTTGACCCTGTATATGGCCTATTTTGAGACTTTAGTCATGTTATTGAATGGCAAACAAGTCCGATACCCATCTGTGCTCCGTCCTTCGGACAGCCGTCGGTCTCGGCTGTCATTCGTAGATCTGCGACAGTGGACATTCCTTCTACGATTACAGAACGACTCCGGGTAGGCTTAAAAGTCGTAAGAGCTTCTTACGCTCTACGCAGGCTATCCAGAAACAAACGCCTAATGGGAAAAGCAAGTTGTGGGAAGACAAGCGTTCACCACGACTTCGTTAAACCCCAGGAGCATTTGCCTCCCGGGCGTGATCTGCAGTGGCCTATATGGAAAGCTGTCAATCGATAACGTACCCAAGCAGGCCGCTGCAAATACAATTTGTCGAAGTGGGGGATCACTGCCCATCCAACACCCGGTTTGAGTGCGGTGCTTCTGATCAGACCATGCCCCACTTGCTGGAGTGTCCTAAGTGCCTGTTCACCTGCACCTCGGATGTCCTAAAGAATGCTACTGATTCCGCAGAAGTCAGAAGCCCGGAGTCTGACAACCAGTCTGACCAAAAGTTAGGTATGTGTATGGGTTGTGGACTTCGGATAGGCAATCGCTTGGTCGCTCCAAGTCAAATATTAGTATTAAGCTGTATCTAGTTAGACTGGAAGCTGACCCCAACATAGTTGAGAAAAGACTACGCAGATGTTCTTCTATGTGAGATTCACGCGGGACGCAATTAAGGCCCTCATTGGTCGATAGAGCCCGCATGCAGAGAACCGTTTTCATTGGTCGAAAGTGCCCGCATGTGGGTTGCTGGGGATATTTGTTAAGCATGCCATATAGGGCCCGTATTAGGGAAACCGTTTGATTAGGGAAAGATTGCAGTATACGGAGAACCTGTACCGCATGTTTGGTAGTTGCTTTGAAGGCTCATTTTCATTGGTCATTTTCATTGGTCACACTCAATCTCTGCCCGCTTTTTACCGGCTGCTGAATTTCATTGGCCGCTACGCCCACTAAGGGGACTCATGAAAATGAGCCGAATAGAATAGAATACTCTTTAGTATGTACGCCATACAAATAACAGATATATTTAAGACGCTGACAACAGTTAAACCGCGGTCAATTATTGATTTATTCAAAAATGAGTTGAGTAAACGGTAATGAAAAACAACCAAGTTCTACATTCAAATAAGACGTTCTTGTTATTAATTATAATACCAACGTACGTTGCTATTTAATACAGATATTTTGGATTAGAATTCAAGGAAAAGGGTTAGTTTAACGTTAATTTGTATAGAGTATTTTTTTTCAAAACGTGTTTTGGTAACAATCAAGTTCTGAGAAATATGTTCGAGATTCAAATATATTTTTTACGCTACCACAAACTATATAGATTTGGCAATATTTTTGTTTAAGTCAACCCTACTTATACCGTTTGCCTGTTGTCAGCGCCTTAATTCTCAATTAACACCGATGCTTGAACTGATCCTTAATGGAGAAATTTTACAAAGGGTTGTCACCCTATGTAAAATTTCTAATGGGTGGTCTTGTCGCTAGAAGCGATCTTGTAAAGACACCAGTAGGTAGTACCTACAGACCAATGTCACCTCACAAAACATGTTTATAAGTAGAAAAACTTTTAACTTTAACATTTAGATATGATAATTTAAAAAAAACAATTTTATACTTAAAACTATACGTTTATGGTTTATATCAAGATGTGCTGCGATATGCAGTCAAAGCTCAGCGTTCATGCCAAGCGCGTGTTTCGTAGACATGTATAAATATATTGTATTGTGTCTGTGTGTCAGTTTAAGTGGCGTAATCTGTGATCTGAATAAGGAAGAAGGTAATTTTAATTTTTATTTATTTTAATTATTATTTTTTTACGATTTTCTCAGCCATAATAATGCGCCCTACCGATTTCAGTCATCTCAAGGTACGCAGGAAATATAGTGCACTAGTGTTTGCGCAAACACAGGTGCACTCTCTGTTCCTTGTCTCATAGTCTGAAGGGGTAGGACGGCAATCCGACGCGAGCAGGGAGGATCAGGCGCAGGACCAACGGCTGAAAGTGTTTTCCGAGGCACAGGGGTACCATCAATTTCCAAACTCCGGGCTGATACTAATAAATTCTTTAAAAAAAAAAACATTATTATTATCTGAACTGGGAATCGAACTCAGGACCCCACACAACGGTTCAGCCACAACAGTACGGAAGCGACTACATGTTTTTTCTATAAATCGTAAAAATAACGATCCATACCGTGATCGCATTGAGTTATTGGTGTTATTCCACTGCTGAGCATGGAGAGGTTACGCTCGTTAGCTGAGCGGGTGCATTTGTTTGCCAGCCACGCATCAACAGCAGTGGATCTGCGTCTTTAATGTCAGCTCAAATATTATTTACCACAGATATTTACATCATCATCATTATCAATTAATGTCGAAAGACACTGCTAGACATAGGCCTCCCCCAAGCACCGCCACTTCCACCGGTTCTGTGTGTGATTGGAGATCCGTAAGAGAACCAAGGATAGCCACGTAGCCCGAAGAATTGCCAAACTTAAGTGGCAGAGGACAGGGCACATTGCTCGCAAAACAGATGGCCGATGGGGCCGAAAGGTTCTGGAGTGGCGACAGCGTACCGGTAGACGTAGCGTTGGAAGGCCTCCCACAAGGTGGACCGATGACCTGGTGAAGGCCGCAGGAATCCGCTAGATGCGAGAAGCATAGAACCGGTTGATATTTACATAGATCTATGTATATCTATAATCTATTCTATATCTATAAATATTAGGAATTTAAGTCGCTTTTCGTGTCTGTTCTGTGTGACCGCGTTATTCTTCTAAGCTACCCAACGGATTTTGATGCGCTTTTCACCATTACTTAGAAAATTTCTTCCGGAAGTTTTATGTGTACATGATAATTATTAAACTTACATATAAGGAATAAAGGAATCTCGACGTTTTGGCAAGGTAAGGTTTGTGCGAAGCGGCGGCAGGTCGCTTGTTTTAGAATAAATGAATGAATTAACAAAATTCACGCCCGTATGTATTAATCGAAAAAGTTAAAATAACTCCTATAAGGAAATGATTTTTTTATTTATTTAATTATATTGTAATACCTCTGTATTACTTAATTCTAAACTCGCCAAACTTTTACGTTTGATGGCGAGAGGCGCTCTTTTACATAACAATGCACCATCTTATTACATAACTACTGCTTATATATTATACTGTTGTGGTTTTCATACATAAAAAAAAAATGAAATTGTTTATTCTGTAAATAGGATATTATAATCACTTTTACACGTCATATTAAAAGAATTTTGCTAGATGAGTTCGGCGTTTCCTATCTGACTACTCTGAGAAGAAAGACCGAAACAAACTCAGAGGTCACAGTCTCTTTTAAAGTCCAGATAATATAATTATGGTATGGCCATATGAGGACTATTTAAATTTGTGTCTGAAATGGTCTTTTGAGGAAAGAACCACACAGATTTGAGTGGACCTGTCCAGTCAGTGCAAGCATTTGTCAATAATCGTGGAGCTCAACTCAGAACTTAAGGAGCTCAACTCGATGAACAATACCAAAGAAAGGAACTTTGGGTAGGCCGCATAAAGTACTCAAACTGTCAGACCATCATTAAAACTAACTGATAAAGAAAAAATTAAAGAAAGAGGAAAAAAAAAACACATAGTCCTCACATTCAGAATAATTAAAACAATATAATACTTTACAAAGTAATCTTTTTGTGTTTAATTTTCAAAAATGTTAATATGTATATAAAACTGGTATATTTTAATGATATTACATAATAATTAAAATGTCTAATTTTATTGCTTTATCACAAGGCAGACTCAATCCCACGCTCTTTTATCTTCTAAATAATCAGAAATTTTATAGTACCCTTTCTTACAAAGTTTGGTTTTAACACAGTTTTTACATCGTTTAATGGGTAAGTTTCGAATGCCAATGGGAAGTTTGTTGTAAAAGCGTATACATTGATTCATGAACGAGTTGCCTACTCTGTGGAGACGTGTGCGATGTACGGCAAGGTTGTGTTTATTCCTGGTATTTAAACTATGAATAACGGTCATTTTTTTAATTTTTTATATATTTTTGTGTACGAGTACATACAATAGGTTTACAAAAATATATTGTGAGGCTACAGTCAGAATGTTTATTTCTCTGAATTTGTCTCGAAGGGAATGTCTTGGACCTAGGTTGTAAATGGCTCGAACAGCCCTTTTCTGTAGAACAAAGATAGTATTAATGTCCGCACAGGTTCCCCAGAGAAGAATTCCATATGACATAAGACTATGAAAATAACTAAAATAAACAATTCTGGCTGTATCAGTTATCTGTCTAATTGGTGGTGACCGCAGATCCTGTAGATCTCTTGCCATTAACATCGACCCTCTGAATTCTGTTGTTCAGATAAGAAGTCAGAAGGTCAAGAGCCTTGTCCCTCATACCATAGTGGTACAGTTTCTTGATGAGTGTGTCATGATGTACGCAATCGAAGGCCTTGAACAAGTCGCAGCAAATGCCAACAGCATCTTGCGACTCCTCCCAGGCTTAGAATAAGCTCTTCACTGATTCCACGCTCGCGTCTGTAGTTGAACGACCCTTTGTAAAACCAAACTGTTTTTGATGAAGTAAGTTATGTGCATTGAAATGTCCTAACATTTGTTTTAAAATTAATAATAATCATTTTATATGGTTTAAGGAGCTGCTTGCGAGTGGGATGGAGTCATAGGAAAATGTGTGAAAGGGACGCAATGTCTGACCACTCTGGACACACTGGGCGATGAACATCTCGTATGTGAAATCGCACTCTTGTTTTTTGTTTTATCTTGTGCCTATTTTAATTTTACAGTATCTTCAGTAAATTTTCGTTACTGTCGTGAATCAAATAATAATTGTGATCAACATACAACCTGAGTGGTTAAAGCCTCGCCTCAAATCCGCGAAAGTACCAATGTGACTCTTTTAATTCATCTGTAGTTTCTGAGTTTAATCTAAGACACTACTGTGGAGGAAAGCATCTTGAGAAAAGCTACCTGTCCATTCTATAAAAAAGTCCCGGGTTGGTGATTTCCCGACTGATAAATTAATATAATTAACCTACCTCCGACCCATTCTGTAATAACCTCAACGTGAAGAGTTAGATGTAGTGAGCTGTCATTTCACCCTCATGCTAGGAATTAATACTATTGACAGCTCTTAAAAGTTGGCAACGTCGCAAATAGCTCTCAAATATCTACCTGTTTTGATTAATTTGGCAATATTATTGTATGGAAATATGAAACGTGGCTAACTAGCGAATTAGGATAGACTAGGATATTAATAATGAATTGCAATAATTAATATCGTAACACCGAATATGTAGTTTTAGATGTAAAAAAGATATTTGAAATCTTTCCAAATGTTGCCAACATCAAATCAGTGTTATAATTGTAATTTATTATTAATATTCTAGTTAGCCACATTTCATATTTCCATACAGTAATATTGTCAAATTAATCAAAACAGCAAAATATTTGACATCTATTTGCGACGTTGCCCACTTTCAGATTTCACGTTGAGATTTTTACAGAATGGGCCGGTAGGTAGGTAATATTGGGTCAATCGGCTGGACTCAATAAATGAAATTGTTTAGTCTGTAAATAGGATATTGGAATCACTTTTATACGATACGGACACTACTCATGATACTATTTGCGTTGGGGCTGCTATTGCGCAAATCAGAAATATTGTTGGTGCAGGTATGGAAAACCTATAAAATGTACTAAGTCATATAAAGTATCAAATTCGCGCATCGCGATAGCGAGTGCTGCTGTAGGTAGACTACGCCGCGCACCGTATGTGCGGTACTTGTCATTGCGCGTGAACTCCTTGACCCCGCTCGACTCACGTGACATAGGTAAGTTGCTAACGATTTGATTCCTAATTCATTCCAACTTTCCCTTCATACTTTGCCGGCTTAGGACGGTCAAAACTACGATAACTAACACACATAATAAAATAAATGTGTAGGTAAAATTAATTTCCCGTAGTTTTGGCGTATTTACAAAGTTGGAATCACAGTATTTACACTAATTGTTCAGGAATCACGAAGTTTATTTACAATAATTTTAAGTCAGTGGGTCATCTTAGGGGCGTCCGGGTAGCGGCGATGGAACATTTCACGAGCTCGTAATAAACTTGTGCCATTGTAAAGTAAAACCATTTGTAGGTATTGTTGGTTTGTGTACCTACCCTGCACATTACGCGGTCGAGGCATCGTGTTCACAATTAATCCACTAACACTTTATGCACTGCAATCCAAGGGTAAGAAGAGTGAGGCGCGTGCGGCGATTACGTCCGGATTTATCGTAAATCAACTACATGCGTCAACCCACCTGCGCAGTCGTTATGACACTAGTTTGGGGAGGCTGCCCCCGCGCGGGGGTGATATTCGTATTTAATTTTTGAGTGAGGGAGAACGGGACGGGGAGTGCGGGGCGGGCGGCTTAGCCTATTCTTTGATGCCGCGTGCCGGCCGGCCGCAATGAACCTAGCTATTAGTATTATTTGATGTTTGTTTACCTACTTTTTTTTCCGCTCTGCAGTGCGCTTTAATATTTTGATACTTCAAAACTTATTGGCGTTTATGAAGTATTTTATTTTTATTATTTTTAGTGTTTATTTGCAATAATAGCCTTTTACAATATGAATTAAGTACTTACTAAATTTTTAAGGTTTTCCATACTTGCATTGGTAATATTTTTGATTTGCGTAATAGTGGCCTTAGTGCAAATAGTATCATGAATAGTGTCTTGGTTTGGAGTATTGCCCGTGACTTCAATTCCACCCTGTATACATATTGACATTGTTGAAATTTATATACAAAATAACATGATTACTTTGTAAAGTATTATATTGTTTTAATTATTGTGAATGTGAGGACTATGTGGATATTTTATTTTTATTGTTTTTCCTTTCTTTAATTTTTTCTTTCTCAGTTAGTTTAAATGATGGTCTGGCAGTTTGAGTACTTTATGCGACCTACCCAAATGTCCTTTCTTTGGTATTGTTCGTCGAGTTGAGCTCCTTAAGTTCTGAGTTGAGCTCTACGATTACTGACAAATGCTTGCACTGACTGGACAGGTCCACTCAAATCTGTGTGGTTCTTTCCTCAAAAGACCATTTCAGACACTAATCTACATGGTCCTCATATGGCCTGACCAAGATTATGTCTGGACTTTAAAAGAGACTGTGACCTCTGAGTTTGTTTCGGTCTTTCTTCTCAGAGTAGTCAGATAGGAAACGCCGAACTCATCTAGCATTTTCTTCTTATTTTTTTTTTAATATGACGTGTAAAAGTGATTGCAATATCCTATTTACAGAATAAACAATTTCATTTCATTTCATTTCATTTCATTTCATTTCATACGTCATATTAAAAAAAAAAAAGTATTTGCTAGAAGAGTTCGGCGTTTCCTATCTGACTACTCTGAGAAGAAAGGCTCTAAAAAACTCAGCGGTCACGGTCTTTTTTAAAGTCCACACATAATCTCGGTCAGGCCATATGAGGACCGTGTCGAGATTAATGTTTGAAATGGTCTTTTGAGGAAAGGACCAAACAGATTTGAGTTTTGATTTGGAATTGAAAGAATATAAGTCTGAAATCATCAACCCGTGTCGAGCAAGCGTGGTGATCAATGCCACGAGCACTGATCGCCTTCTCTGTATGAGAAGAGGACTTGGCCCTACAGTAAAATAATAGGCTGATATACAACCTGATACTGAGCCGCAAATTTGAATACCTAAACTATTTTACTTTTATTTCAGGTTTGTTCCAAAAAAGGCGATGTACCTATAGTCTGTTGTACTGACTGCGAACTAGTCAATGATACCAGGTAGGTACAATTTTACAATTCATAAACTTTATTCTATCGTATCCTATTTATTTATTTTATTTTAGGAAAGCTTACAGTCTAATAACTATAATTATTACAATAATTTATATCTAATTTGCTAATAACAGGCTTCCACAGATAACTGCAAAAATAACTTCCTCATCGTTACTTCCAAAATTACAATATAAAACTATAAAACTACCAAATTTCAACACAACAAAACAAAACAAACTAACTTGATACTGTAGTACAATAAAACTTACTTAATTAGAATAAAACTACTCAAACTATAATAAGGATTTAAGTGCTAGCAGGTGCCTCCTACTCCTGTTCAAAAAATGGCTTTGTTAATAGCTTCCTGACTGTGCTTGCTTTGGTACAGAAAAGATCGATGTCAGGTTCGCAAGAAATATAGTTAAAACCACGACTAGCCCTCGAAAAGTATGCATTACGCCTATAATTTGTGACTGCATAAGGAATATGTAGAAGTGGTCGCTGACGCAATCCCATCTGATTAGTGCGCAACGCTAGTTTCGAGACAAGTTCGGGACAGTCGATAGTATTATTAGCGATATTAACTAAGTAACATACGTCATTAATATGGCGTCTACGGCCAAGAGGAAGAAAATGATACCTTTGGCAGCGGTGAGTATAATCAACTATTCCTATACCATAAATGTACTCGTACATACACACTGTGCGAAGATCCCCTAACAAAAGTGGATTCTGTCCGTGATCTCGGCTTTATTCTTGACTCCATGTCAAGAATAATGTCGAGATCACCTTTGCTTAGACTTGCATATTAGCAAAATAGTTAATAAAGCATACCAACTTTATGGATTTGTTATGCGATCGTCATTAGATTTTAAGAAGCCTTCTTCATATATTTGCCTATATGTCGTATGCCGTGTCTATCTGGAGTCCATATTATAAAAAATACATTGAGGCGATTAAGTGTGTTCAACAGAAATTCCTACGTGCTATGCATTTTAGATGCTTCGGATATTATTTGCCATCTCAGGATTAACTCAAACTCAAAACTCAAACTCAAAGCATTTATTTCAATTGAACCATTTACAGGCACTTTTGAATTGTCAAAGAGTCGGTCAGTTAGTCAGAAAGTTGAAGCTAGTTGCCCATTCCAAAACGTAGATCTCTATGGAGAAGAACGGGCAAGAAACTCCAAGGACACTCTTTTAAATATAGAAATTACAAAATCCTGGGTACATTACATTTGTTGCTTCTATATGTGAGAACAATGTAAAATAAAATAATAATCAAAAATCATTAAAAATATAAGATTAAAAATAAGCAATGGCAGATAAGAGATGACCAGTCTCAACCGACGGCGTCCGTTCACGAACATGACGCGTGGATCAGCACCATCCAGCTCAACCATTTTGTAGGGAACCGAATGATCCAACACACTCGCCACCATCAGCGAGACATTTAAGTGAGCACGACATCATTTCAACTGCCATACTCTTTCAAGTCAACATACAACATAACAACATAGTAAACGGCTCCATGGTACTCACATTTACAAAAATTGAAAAAAAAATGCTTCTAAATTATACAAAACTATAGTTTACAATGTATTTGTGAGATTAAAAGAATTTTACTACCAAAAAGAAAAAAAAAAAACATTATTATCTTTAACATCATTACTTAATAAGTACAAACTCACAACACTTGAAAATAGACGTAAGTATTTGGAAGCCATGAATCTTTATAACATTGTTTGTAATAAATTTGACTGCATTGAGTTAACCAACATGTTATGCTATGTTGTCCCTAGAACAGTGTACAAGCGAAAGGTGCGACAGACAGACTATTTGGTGGCAGACTATTTTCCATGCGTACTTATTTTTTTTTGGTGGGAAATTATCAAATAACTTCTCCCGCTCTGGGTGGAGCAGGAGGGCGTGTCAGACTTTTACTGACTAAAACCCACCCGTGTTCCTTCAGTTGCCTGTACGTTGCCAGGGGCCACGGTATCCATTTCGGACTTTCCCGCAACCCCGGCAGGCATCGGTTCCCTTCACTTGCTGACATCTCTTTGAGGCGCGCGTGGAACCCAACGCGCCGTTGACCCGGTCCTGGTCCTTATCGGACGGCGAGCTACCCATTGCTCACCGTCCGCAAGCCCGCGCCTACGGTGGCTGGGAATCGGCTTCCATGCGTACTTGTCATTGTAACAACGGTTTGCGCTGACCTGCTCGTAGAATTATGATGCCTACAATAGGACTTTTGAACATATTGACATTTTTGCATGTTCTCCCAGTAAGTTCAAAGGTCTTATACTTAAGGAGCTCTCTTGATTTATGTGAAAAAAATATAGATAATATTATTATGTATTATTTTATTACCCTAGCGTTCAATTCATTGTATATTATATTCCACAGTTAATCTGTGAATGGCGTTGTGGGCTACAATACTGTTCAAATGTTATGTGTATTTCTTTTTCTATACTGTATATTGTTCCTTTTGAATAAAATAAAATAATATATACTATTCAATGAGCAATATTTGTAGCAAGAGTTGCCTACTCTGTGGAGATGAGTGCGATGTACAGCAAGGTTGTGTTTATTCCTGGTATTTAAAATATGAATATCAGACATATATCTCTCTAAAGTTCTTGAACACATCGTTCATCAGCAACTTTCCGCCTTTCTTTCTACGAATGACCTAATTAGTCCTCTTCAATCTGGTTTTCGACCTGGTCATAGCGCAGTAACGGCTCTTTTGTAGGTTACTGAATACATCCGCTGGGTTATGGACTTAAATCTCTCACCTTTCTTGTACTTCTGGACTTTAGCAGTGCCTTTAACTCTGTTGATTTCGACATCCTAATTTCTCTTCTTTCACTATTTCTTGGTTCGATTCCTATCTTAAAGGCCGCTCGCAGTGGGTTCGTCTCAACGAGTTTTCTTCTGATTGGTGCTCTCTTACCGCAGGTGTACCTCAGGGTGGCGTTGTCGCTCCTCTCCTCCTCTTTTTTCTATTTTTATTAACTCTGTCACCAGAGTCATCTCTTCTCATTTCCAGCTCTATGCCGACGATCTGCAGCTTTACAATTGTGACTATGTGTCATTTACTCTAAATGAATAACGAAATATTATATTTACTTTAAAATCGGCACATGATTTGGGCCACTCAGAAACACATTGACAGCTCGACCCATTAGCGTAATAAATTACGATCCTATTTCTTTAAAATTGTAAAGCAATATTGAACCTCTTAGAATCCCATTTCACTTATACTTTCTGGGAAACATGATGGCAGAGTTCGACAACATGCGGTTCTCAAATTTAGTGCGAGCAAGCGTGCTCTTGCATGAATATAATTAAAGTAAGGAAACAAAAAAAAATAGAAATCTAGAGTCATGCTTGAAACTTAAAACGACAATTACTTATGAGCCATTCAAAAGGCATGCATAGCCAATGCTCCCATGGATATAACTATTTATTATCTTATAACTGTAGTTATGCTATTGTATTGATTTATTGATTATTCTAACAGATAGCTAAAATACTTTAATTAGGTTTTGTGCTAAAAACATAATAGTATGATTTAAAAATATAATATATACAAATTGTAACTTTGAATCTTCCGTCGGAAAAGGTTGATATTCCCTGGACGCAATGCAGCGGGCATTCACATCTGGCGGTAATAAATGCGTAGGTAACGAACCTTTTGAAACAATTGAGTTTTACACAAAAACAGCCATTAACCTATTCGGCGAAACTGAGAAGTTGGCCGTGGTGTTTTTAGGAACGGAGTACACTGATATTGGAAGACAAGAGGGGACTTGGTTTTTGACCACGGTAGGGTGCGGACGTAATATCCTAAGCGAGTTATATTAGGAGACTTGGTGAATACCAAAAAGGCCATGTCCAGTGGCTATCGTAAGATGGCTGGTATTATTTATTAAGTTAAATATAGTTGGGTTGAAGCCCGGATTAGACTAATGTAGTATAACGTAGTATGTGTGTGTGTTTTTTGGTGCGACTGGGTGAGTCTTTCATTATAATAATTATCCTAGGCTGGTGATGTAATTAGAGTTCTTGTAACTAAACAGACAGAGACGTGTTGCTGGAGAGTTTGTTGCGCCACTTCTTCTCTCCAGCTCAAACACAAGGAAGTGGTGAAGGGTGGGCGCTTTAGGGCTGTCTATAGGCTTTTAAGAGAGTTGATCCACAACTCTATTAATGAATGATTCTCGAATTATGATTCTCTACCTGTGATCTGTGATCCTGTGTGATTCTATACCTATGATCTAGTACCTAAATCGTGAATTTTGTATTCTTTGCCTCAGGCCAATAACAGGGCTTTAAGAGAGATTATCCAAAGCTCTAATAAATAAATAATGATTCTTGAGTTTCGATTCTCAACCCTATTAGCTCGTAATTCTTGAATGTTGTATTCTTTATCTCAGACCAATAATTCGGTCAGACTGACATGAACACGTGTCTTGCAGATATGCTTGTTGTGCGAAGGGTGAACTTCCAGGGGTTTGGGTGACCACATCTATCTTATATTCAGTCCAAGGACTGATAGGGACCATGTCTCCTAAAGAGCATGATGCCGACGCAATGCCGCTGGAACTAGCCGCTCTGTTGTTTGAACCAGGACTGTCACACAGTTGCCGCAGGGAAAGCCGCTTCGTCACGTTTATCAGTTCGAAAGAACTGCTAGGGACCACGTCTCCAAAAGAGCGTGATACTGACGCAATGCCGCTGAGAAGCCGCTTGCGTCACTTTATGGAAGTGTTGCTCTGAGTACTCTAAGTGCAGATGTGAGGTATCGTGTGAGTAATGACTGACCAAATACCTGTTACGCTAACGTAAGGGTTACTCACAGGTTTATATGATAATATACTTTAAATCCCCCTATTATTTATTAGTTTTCTGAAACCAAAACCAATGTATTTTCATAACTATGAATTCCTGTTTTATTTAAAACCTCATTCAATCCTTTCCTTGCCTTATTAATGGGACAAGGTATCGGACTTCTTATTTGGGAATTCATTTCTTATATCGGTGGGAGAGTGACCAGTCCGGAGACGAGCTCTACAGGGCCGTACGGGGTGGAGTGCGGCCCTTCCCCCTAAGGGGGAACCGACTCAAACACTAATATTAATGTGATTAGGAAAAACGAAAATTTTATCAGCCTAGGGTAATTTAGGTACAGTCACACAATCATTTAGTAAGTGAAGATGCGGAAACCGCCGTGTTTGCCATGAACAGCGACCTGGATTTGATTGGCGAGTGGTCGCGGTCCTTTGGACTGCAAATCTACCTTAATAAATCCCAGGCCATGATTATCGGCGGTAGGTATATGCGGAATAGGCTCGATGCTACGTCGCTGTCTTCACTCTGTCTGAATAGAGTTCAGATTGTTTACGCAAACACGGTTAAAAACCTGGGGGTGACCATGGACTCATACTTATCGTGGACTGCCCATGTTGCTTAGGTCAGTCGCAAAGTGCACTTTATGTTCCATTCGTTGAAATGTCTTCAGAGCTTCTTGCACTTGAAAACCAAAATCTCCCTTGCTCAAACTCTCATTCAGCCCATTATAGATTACGCCGATGCCTGTTATTTGGATGCCACTGAGAAGCTTTTGAATAAACTTGAGCGTTTGCAAAATATCTGTATTCGTTTTGTTTTTAACCTTAAAAAGTAAGATCACGTTTCTAACTTTCGCAAGATATTCAAGTGGCTCCCTATTCGACTTCACAGGAACTCTCGGATATTGTGTTTGCTATTTAACCTCCTTCATAATCCTAAAACTCCATTCTATCTGGGGGAGCGCTTTTCCTACGCCCGTCCTGCGTGATGTGCCTTGCGTATCTTAGAAACCTGTTTAAGTCCCCTCCCCACTCCACTGACTTCTACTCCTACTCCTTCACTGTGCACGCGGTGCGGTTGTGGAATTCTCTTCCACTCGACATTAGGGACTGCCAAACTGTTGCAGTATTTAAAAGAAGAGTGAAAGAACACTATCTTTCCACTTCGTCCAGTTTCAGTTGCGTAGGTATCTATTATGTATTTTATTTATTTTAGAAGTATGAATGATTGTATGTATGTAAGTAAGTATATTCTCATAATTATTATTTGTTTTATTTTATTATGTGAATTGTGATTTTATGTATTTTACTTTCTTTCTACTCTTACACACGGTGTCTACATCTAGTCCTATCGCAGGTATGCTGGAAGAGATTTCTTTAGAGATAAGCATCACCTTCGTACGTACCTTCTGTTCTTTTCTTCTTGTCTGTTTGTATATGTGTGTACATAAATGGTTAAATATTTAAAATAAATAAATAATATAAATATAAAAATACACGCAGACGAAGTCACTGGAAACACCCTGTCCTCTATATATTTTTCCTACTCCAATGTAAATTCTCTGTATGTGAAGAGGGCTTGCAGTAGACATAAGGCTCATTTTCATTGGTCGATGGAGCTCTTATGCGGGGTGCTGGAGATTTCTGTAACGCTTGCCTTAGGGTCCGGCCCGCATGCAGGGAATTGTTTTCATTAGTCGATAGAGCACGAACTCTACACCCCGAGCTCTGCACCCCGCATACGAATGCGGGGTGCTGCAGATTTCGGTATAAAGCATGCCATAGGGCCCATATTCGGGGAACCGTTTTCATTAGTCGATAAGGAACGATTGCGGTATACGGAGCACCTGCACCGTATTTTTCAGCAATTGCTTTGAAGGCTCATTTTCATTAGTATAATTTTCATTGGGTGTGAGTCTCCGCACGGTTTTCACCGACCGATGTATTTCATTGGTCGCTACGCTCGCTACGGGTATTCCCCGCAGACTACCGACCGCGTTATCGACTTTCATATTTTGTCATTATACCCCGCCTGCGGGGATTTCCCGCATGCTGCATATTGACCGAGTTATTGATTAATGAAAATGGGCCAGTATGTAGATTAGTCATACAGAGTAATGTTATACTCCCCACACATTTCATGTAGGTGTTTTTTT
This sequence comes from Xanthia icteritia, assembly GCA_949128155.2. NCBI lineage: Eukaryota > Metazoa > Arthropoda > Insecta > Lepidoptera > Noctuidae > Xanthia > Xanthia icteritia. The sequence goes on along the minus strand of OY855862.1, from coordinate 2,081,193 downwards.
TCTTTTCAGAAATATAGTCTTGGATGCACGCATGAATTACTTTTGGAAGGATGGCTCTAAGGCTAGAGACAGTAAGTTTCATGTTCTTTTTACGTATCAATGTCTCGATGTAGCCATTTTTTAAAGCGCAATTCTATTGCTGTCCTCGACTGCCTATCTGACCTTCACAACCCAGTAACTGGTTAATACGATACCCCTTGGTAAGACTGGTTGTCAGACTTTCAGGCTTCTGTCAAAGATCCACGAATGACAGCCGGGCCCAACGGATTAACATGCTTTCCGAGGCACGGAGGAGTCTCGGTATCTAAAGATGGTGACCCATCCATGGACCAAAGCCGGCAAGCGTAGCTTAACCTGATTGATCGACCTATGCGGCTGTTATTACTATCTGACTATCCCTGAGAAGAAAGGCCGAAACAAACTCAGAGGTCAAAGTGTATTTTAAAGTCCAGACATAATCTAGGTCAGATCATGTGAGGACCATGTAGTTCCGTGTCTAAAATGGTCTTTGGAGGACAGAATCACAGTTTGAGTGGACCAGTCCAGTCAGAGCAAGCATTTGTCAGTAATCGTGCGGCTCAACTCATCTCACTCTTACTGGCACAAAGACAAATCGACCTTGTGGTTTTATGACGTGCCCGGTGCTATTGACATTCAAACTTAAGGCCGTTTGTCCACCGGCACCGTCAACAGGACGTCAACGAGAACAATATGACGTCACCTAAGTAGCGAGACACATACATATGAGACCTAACAAACGAGATACATATACACTGAGTATGGCCGCGTGTCCACCGCACACCACTATGAAAAGTACGTCACGTTCGTATTCGTATCGAATAATCTCGTTTCTCGTTGACGTCCCGCTGACGGTGGCGGTGGAGAAATAGTTGCGAGTTTGACTACACAAGTTAGCTGCGCACTGTATGAAAATGTAGGCGGGATCGTCTCCTGCAAGTCTGCGGCCCACGGCCACGCTACATACGACACAAATGAACCGCGCACCTAACGAGCGTAGCCTCTACGTGAACGTCCTACGCAGCAATGAAATTTCTATGTTGGTTAAACTTATATCTCTGTATTAAAGGGATTGCCTATTTGGAAACTCGTCATTATCTGTCTAGCCCAGTGGTCGGCATACTCATTAGTTAATAGAGCCAAATATCAATACTATAACGACTAAAATTTCTTATGAGAGCCAATACTTTCTGTGCGTCCAAACGGTCTCAATTCACTGTTCTTAATCCTTAAAAATTCCATCCTTTTTCTCTCCACAACGCGTCCTAAAATGAACTTGCTAAAAAGTGGGATGCCTTCATCATCATCATACCAGTTGATAATAATATGATGAAGGCATCTTACTTATTACCAAGTTAACCTTGGAAAACTTTGAAAAGTAGTAAATGATATATTTTCAACGTCCTTTTAATTTTTGGTGATAATATTTCGGAAATAAATTTTTGAAATGTACTTTGAATTTTGACTAAAACTTGATTTCTTGCTTGGTGACCGAAATCCCGACCCCCGCGCGTATCTACACTGGCACTCATCGACATTTGGACAGAGCAGCACTCTATAGCCCAAAGAGCCGCATCCGGCTCGCGAGCTGCGTTACCGACCACTAGTTAGCCATTTCCCAATTATGTTGGGGGCTACTTCCAGTCTAAGCGAACGCAGCTGAATACCATTGTTTTACGTAAAGTGACTGCCTATCTGACCTCTACAACCCAGTTAATGGGTAACGCGATACCCCTTGGTAAGACTGGTTGTCAGACTTTCTGGCTTCTGACTACCCGTAACGACTGTCAGAGATCAATCTTTTACGATACCTAATTTAGAAACTGATCTACAGGAACTAACATTTTCCAGGTTGTCTCGAGTACCTACACAAACTGCCGTATAAGTGTCGCGAAGGAGGTTCGCGCTCTGGCATCACAAAGAACTACAATCCGGAACAGAAATGCCACACATCAGGAATGTGGGCCATCGGAGGCTCCTCACCAATAGGGACTAAATTTGGTACTGAATATCCTCAACAGGTATGTCATTAAAGTAGAGATACTTAAGAGGGTGTATTCCCAAAGTTGCATAATTCAAGTACATATATAAATGCCAGCCAGTGTTAGAAAAGCCTCCGTTCTGAAAACTTCTCTTAGCAATTCGGTGCTATGCATGTTATATATTGAGTTCTAAGATAATTTTTTTGGAGAAAGAGTGTGGACTGCACGCTTGGCGAGTTTCGCCAGTATATAATACCATAAGTTAGCAGTGGATAAACATTACCAAAATAGGCATTTCTAGTAGGTAACACTGGTTGTAGCAAAGCGACTGTCAAAGATCCACGAATGACAGCCGGGACCAACGGATTAACGTGTTTTCCGAGGCACGGAGGAGTCTCGGTATGTAAAGATGGTCAGCCATCCATGGACCAACCCCGGCAACTGTAGCTTATCCTGATTGATCGACCCATGCGGCTGTTATTACTTAGCCTATCTGACTATCCCTAGGAAGAAATGTCGAAACAAACACAGGGGTCAAAGTCTCTTTTAAAGTCCAGACATAATCTTGGTCAGGTCATTAAAGAACTATGTAGATACGTGTTTGAAATGGTCTTTTGCGCACAGAATCACACTTTGAGTGGATCTCTCCAGGCAGTGCAAGTATTTGTCAGTAATTGTGTCAACTCATGGTCGACTTCGTGATTTTTTTACCACTTGCTACAACAATTACCACTAAATATAAATTTGACCAAGGTTCAAACTGTCTTACTGGCACATAGACAAATCGACATTGTGGTTTTATAAAAAAAATATAAAAAATTGTGTTTTATTTCAGGCAAAAATATCCATAATGAGAGAATACAAATCACAAAAAGCACAGAAATCATTAAAATATCAATAAAACACCGTAGTAAAAAAAAAAAAAAATGTAAAAGAAAAAAAAGCATTCGAAAAATACATACATATTAAAAATCTATAAAATGTCAATAATAAATAAAAATCGTATTAACATTCTAAAAGCAAATATAGGTACACATTAAAATTAATTAAAAAACCATCATTTTCTGTTCCCGCTTAGGTGAACAGAAATCCCGTGCACAAATATAGGGCTTGTCAGGTTGCACGAGACAACCCTCAAAATGCTATTACTGGAGCGTCTCAAACTTTGCCAAAAAGACGCTACCCTCGACCGGATGATGGCGTAGAAATCAGGAACCCTCGCGTCTGCAAACATGCTCGAAGCACTGCAGTACCTGTTATGACGTGCCTGGTGCTGGGACGTCAACGAGAACGAGATAACGGCGCCTAAGTAGCGATACATACATTGAGTAGTCAAAGTCAAAGTCAAATCATTTATTTCAAATAGGCCCGTATAAGGCACTTTTGAACGTCAAAAATTTACAAAAAAAATTAATTGATTCTAGTTGCCCCTTCCAAAAGGTAGTTTTCGTATGGAAAAGAATGGGCAAGAAACTCCACCGTTACTCTTTTAAAATGTTTTACAATATTTTGTATAAGTACATTCGTTATATAATTATATGTGAGGACGATGCACCTAGAATAAAATTATTATACCACAATAGGTAAAAAGAATTAAGAATTAAAAATGAAGCAACAACAGATAAACTAATTATGTGATAGATACATGGTGCTCACATATTTACAAACATTGTAAAAGTAGACGATCCTCCTAAGATTCCACAATTAATAAGTCAGTGTGCGAGTATGGCCGCGTGTCCACCGCACACCACTATGAAAAGTACGTCACGTTCATATCGAATAATCTCGTTTCTCGTTGACGTCCCGCTGACGGAAAGGTCATTCATTGGAAAGGTCATTCAAAAATATTGGGTTTGTGAAAACTATTTTTCAATTCAGGGATCTGTTTGCGAAATATCAAGCTTTAAAGTGCAAAATTTTGTTAGAGTCGTGTGTGTCTGCAGTCCTGTCCCCTGCCAGCTAAATGGTTCTACTTGGAATTGTGAAAAAAATCACAGCAGTAGTATACATAACGAAGTTAAAAGGACAACTATCACAGCTAAGTAGTAATAATCGACCAACTTAATTTTGCAGTTTTCTAAAACATGTTCTTTATCATGTTAAACTACAATGTTGAGTTTCTTTTTGGGATAAAATTAATTCATCCCAACTAAGAAGAACCATTCATTGTGCGTGGTCCGACACACACTTGGCCGTTTTTTTTATTTCACTTCAATATAAAATCAATAATATAGTCAAACTTCGAGAAATAGAAGTACGCAGACACGTGCTTACAACTTAAATTAATATGACTATTATTTAATATATTTACCCAAGGTTTGGGTATTTACCCGGGTAAATACCCGATATTTACCCAAATGGGAATAAATCTGGGTATTTTCCCGTTCGGTTTTTACCCGAAGCCCAACTCTAAGAATAAGAATAAGAATCATTTATTTGCAGAAAATACAGGTGTTACCAGTTGTAAAAGTTGGTGGTTTTAATGTACAGTCCATATTTTGCCTGTTTAGGGCATGCAAATTAATTTTACATTAATAAGTACCTACTTATTTTAATAAGTATAGGTACAGAAAAATACCTTGGTTTTTTAAAAATATAATGAGGTACACACAACAAAACTTAACCTAAAAATAACATTTTATGTACCTAACAACAATTCTTAAAACTACATAAAGCACATCACAAAACAAAAGGAAACTTAAAATATTTGTTTTTCTTTATGTTGCAGAAATTCTTGTAAACTATAAAAACACTTTTCTATTAACCATCTACGAAGTTTAATTTTAAAATATTTAAATGGTAGCTCCCTTATGATCTTAGGTAATTTATTAAAAATTGTAATGCACATAATGATAAACATTATTTTTTATTAGAGTTGTATTACAAAAAGGAACTAAAATTTTTGTTGCGTCTCTTGGTCTCTGGTTTGTGTAATTGTCACCTTTGAATCTAAAGAATTCATTATGTTTTCTCACTCGCCTGCAAGAATCAAGCGGACCGACACCGCATAATAATATAGCTCTTAAACATTTCTTTTGTACAATAAATGTCTTATCATTGTCTGTTGAATTGCCCCATATTATTAGTCCGTATCTTAATATCGATTCAACATACCCACTATATGCTATGCGGGCTGTTTTTTCGTCTGATACAATACGAAGTTTTCTTAAAGCATATACAAATCTATTTAGTTTACTGCATACGTTGTTAACATGTTGTTTCCAATTACAAAATTTGTCTAGAGTTATACCTAAGAATTTAATACTTTCTGTTTCTTCTATGTTTTTGTCTTTTATTTTAATATTAATACTATTGGAGAGTTTGCTTTTGTACGTACGAAATTTTATGAATTTTGTTTTAGATATATTTACACATAGGTTATTAGATTCAAGCCATTCTATTACAGACTGTACAGCTTCGTGTATTTTATTTTCATGGGTTGAACTTTTAGTGTTATTAGGCACTATAACAGAAATATCATCAGCGAATAGAACACTATCATAGTTTATTGAAACTGGTAAATCATTGATATAAAGTAAGAATAGCAAAGGGCCCAAAACGCTCCCTTGTGGTACGCCATATTTATTCAGTCTTGATGAGGATCTGTAGACAGTGGATTCAAGATTAACATTTAAATTAGTAACTTCAACACATTGCTGTCGGCCTGTTAAAAAACTTTTTATCCAATCTAGAGCGACACCACGGATACCATATTTTTCACATTTGTTTAGTAAGATGCTATGATCCACATAATCAAATGCCTTACTCATATCAAAAAACACTACTGCAACCGGGATTTTATCATCTAGATATTCTGTGATCTTTTTAATTAGGGTAAAAGCTGCTAAAGATGTTGATTTATTATGCTGAAATCCGTTTTGCTCCTGTTTAAGAATATTATGTTTATCTAAGAAACTTATTAATCGGTTGTAAAATAGCTTTTCAAAGATTTTGGATAACACAGGAATAAGTGTAATAGGGCGATAGTTATTTGGATCTTTTCTTTTTCGTTTTTTTTAGTTAGCTACGAGTCTGCGACCCACGGCCACGCTATACCCAAAACAAATGAACCGCGCACCTAACGTGCGTAGCCTCTACGTGTACGTCCTACGCAGCAATAGAATTTCTATGTTGGTTTAACTTATATCGGTGGCCACTCACGTATGGTAGGGGAGCCCAGTGGGTTTTTGAGCAAGCATATGCAGGGTGAAAAGTTGATAGCTGCGGCATGGCGAGTAGTAGTAATAGTATGAAACACTTGAAAGTAATTATTTAGTTATTGCGTGAATCTCAGTTTTTTATCCGCGTTAGACATAACTTTACAAATTACTTACACTACATAATCTAAAATATTCACAGAATAAGTTATTAAGACAATGCTCTGATTTAAAATATATTTTTTCCCAATCATTAACACTACTCTTTTAGACGTGATCTTCAGTAAAAGTCGTTTATCGTCGCCGTAAGAAAAGAAATAGAACCTTTTTAAGATCACTTTGTTTCTCATCGCCAGGCAATGCTGGGTTACGGTGACGACTTGGCATCAGCTGAGTGGCTAGCTGGAGGTGCCATCGTCAGCGATAGATTCATCCTGACCGCTGCTCATGTTAACAGTTATGCTACATACGTGTAAGCGAACCTAAAGTCCATTTCAAAAATATCTGATGAAAGTGTAAACTAATTCCTTTTAATGAAGCACTCACTAAAGGGAATCTGTAACATATTCATCTGTATTTAGAAGGAAAAGTATTGTTTGCATAATATTCATTTGTGAATGAAAATTTATCGACAATTTAGGTTTAAACAAAATTTTTGTCAAACGAAAAACAAGAAAATAAGATTTAAATGTGGAATTTCGGGTTCAAATATTCAAAGCATTCAATTTGTAAGTGACATTACAAATGGCCATCCACAAGTACATTCTCCAATACATTTCTTTACATTTTCACATTCTCCAAACACATTCACAGCGGTGACCTGAAATTTGTCGCGTTGGATGTTCAGAAACGCTCAGCCTCCCCAACTGTCTGGCAGACTCATAAGGTGAAGAGATTCATCCCACACCCAGACTACAAGGCTCCTAGTAGATATCACGACATCGCACTAATTGAGACAGAGACACCGTAAGTATAGAAACGGGAAATATTTGACTGATCTTCTATAATCATATTGACTTTTCAAATGCTAGACACTTTTTAAAATTAATGAACCTCTATAATTTTTTTGCGTCATGATGATGGACACTTTTTTGTAGAACTGAGCCTCTTTTTAACTTTCTGGCCTTTTCTCACAGTTAGTCGCAGTAACTAAGCTCGGGCCCCCCACCAAATAGATTAGGTTAGATTAGAACTGTGACCAACCGTGTGCGAGCCGAGCGGCTAGCAAGCGCTACTTCCAAGTTAGTCGCACTTATTCTTATTTTGGGGATCTAAATATACGAAATATCGAACTATTTACAATTTTGGGGACCCCAAAATAGGAATTATTTGAGGTTCACAAAAGGAGGCGCAATCATTATATTTATTAGAGTGTTCAATAATATTTGTAGGAGCGCAAAATGGGAAATATTATAGGGCCGATTACATATCAGACTAGACCCCTGTGGCCCCTGGCAACGTACGCCTGTACGTTGCCAGGGGCCACGGTATCCCTTTCGGACTTTCCCGCAACCCCGGCAGGCATCGGCCCTAGCGGACCTCATCTGTTGTGCTGACATCTCTTTGAGGCGCGCGTGGAACACAACGCGCCGTCCGATAAAGACCAGGCCCGGGTCTACCTCTGCTAAGCCCTTAGGAGAATACAGGCGTGATGGTCTGTTGTATATTACTGCACGGTAAGCGGTGAACCGCATTGCAATGCCCCGCTATGCTGGCATTCTGGCATTAAACCACCGTGGAATACCACCATCAGTTACCATTATCTAAATAAAATATGATTACTAGTTCCATTGACTAATAACCGCACTGTTTGTGTATTAAAAAACCATATATTTTTAATTATATCATGTATGTATAGGGGCCAGGCCCGGGTCGACGGCGCGTTGTGTTCCACGCGCGCCTCAAAGAGATGTCAGCAGAAGTGAAGGGGAAGGAACACGGGTGGGTTTTAGTCAGTAAGAGTCTGACACGCCCTCCCGCTCCACCCAGAGCAGGAGAAGTTATTTGATAATTTCCCAACCAAAAAAAAAAAAACAAAGGCCGCCCATTGTATATTTTGTAGTGTATTTACTACTTTTTATTTTTGTAATGTATAATCTGGTGTACGAGTACAATAAAGTATATATAAATAAATACTACATTTGTTTCAGGATTATATATAACATAAACGTGCTGCCAGCTTGCCTTCACGTAGAACAGGCTGACGCTGATTTAGCTATCACCACGACATGGAGAGATCCGAAATCGAAATCCTATACTGAAATGGCTGACAAGATTTATACGGTAGGTCATCATCATCTGCTGACAAATACCATCATCTGCCTAGCCTTCCCAATTATGTTAAGCTTGGCTTCCAGTTTAACCAGATGTAGCAGAATACGAATATTTTACAAGGAGCGACTGTCTATCTGACCTCCACAACCCAGTTACTGGGAAACAACATACCCCTTGGTAATACTGATTGTCAGACTTTCAGGTTTTGGGTACCCGTAACGACTGTCAGAGATCTACGAATGGCAGCCGGGACCGATGGCTTAACGTGCTTTCTGAGTCACGGAAGGGTCTCTATACGTAAAGGACGGTCACTCAACCAAGGACTGACCTCGTCAAACTCAAAGCATTTATTTCAAATAAACCAATTACGGGCACTTTTGAATTGTCAAAGAGTCGGTCAGTCAGAAAGATGATGCTAGTTGCCCATTCCAAAGCGTAGTAGGGCAGGGTAGGCAAGCGTAGCTACGAGCCCCTTGTTTGGCTACGACTACTGACTCATTGTTCATTATTTCTTTGTTCATTTTCAGTTCTTATTGGAAGAGTTCACCGAGGAAGAGTGTAAGAGTGCATTTAATTATCGTCCAAATCGCACATTAAAGGAGGGAATTAATTATACCACTCAAATGTGCTATGGACGCAAATCTCCTCCTGAAGCTTGTAAGGTAAATAAAACCTACACATTTACATCATAAGCCTACATTTTAGATACAGCTCCTATAATGTTCCCAGTGCTGGGACACAGTCCTCCTGCCTGTGAGAGGGAGACGGCTATAATCCAGCACGCGGGTACAGTTCTGGTTGGTGGATGTCACATGTATGTTTGGTTGGTTGAATGTTTGGTTCTAGCACCATACCGGCTTTCCCACAGGCTGCTTTCGAGAATCTTCCCACTCACTAAATACATGAATTGTAATGGATTTGCCTGGTGAGAAACCAGGCAAATCCATTACAATTCATGTATTACAATTCATGTACAATTCATGTATGTTTTTCAGAAAACCTATTCGATTTAATCAAAAATCAATCTGCCTGGCCTTTTCCCAACTATGTTGGGGTCGGCTTCCCGTCTAACCGAGTGCAGCTGAATATCAGTATCATACATAGAGCCTATTAAATTTAATATCAAATGTTATTTTGCTCAACCAATCACAATTCCCAACAGTTGTTATAAAATTGTGATTGTTGGTTAGATCAGACTTTCTACAACCGGGTGTCAATTTTGTTCATGCGCCAACACAGAGAGGGCAAGCGCGAATCTTCAACTTACTTAATAAAAATCTTAAGGGCACTGACAGACAAACACACAACCTAAACCGCTGGGTCTAGAAGCATGAAATTTTTCTTATAACGATGGTGAGCACTAAGGAAGGATATTTGAAATTTCATTCCCTAAGTCAAAAGTCAAAGTCAAATCATTTATTTCAAGTAGGCCCGTATAAGGCACTTTTGAACGTCAAAAATTTACAAAAAAAATTAATTGATTCTAGTTGCCCCTTCCAAAAGGTAGTTTTCGTATGGAGAAGAATGGGCAAGAAACTCCACCGTTACTCTTTTAAAATGTTTTACAATATTTTGTATAAGTACATTAGTTATATAATTATATGTGAGGACGATGCACCTAGAATAAAATTATTATACCACAATAGGTAAAAAGAATTAAGAATTAAAAATGAAGCAACAACAGATAAACTAAAGGGGTTAAATAGGGGATGACAGTTTGTACGGGTATTCATCAGTTTAACCGATGGGGGATCACATCTGGCACATAGCATGAGTGGCTGAAATAATGTTTTTAGGGTTCCGTATGTCCAAATGAAAAAACTGAACCCTTTTTTATTCTAGCGTATGGCACCTTCGTGTGGTACCGGACTTAAAGAATAGCACTACCCTATTTCTTCCCACGGGTGTCGTAAAAGGTGACTAAGGGACTTACTAGAGAATGGGCAGCATCGTTCTCTAAGTATTTTTAACACCATACTACGATCGCCAACCTGCCTGCCAAGAGTGACAAATATGGCAAATTATGGCCCTAAAAATGATAAGGACCAAAAACAAATGGCCCCTAGTGCCCGGCAGCCCGCCTACCCTTGGCTACGGTAGCCGTCACGGTCACGGTGAGGCAAGGGGTACGAAGAATCCCCGGAAGAGACCCGGCTACCACAATAATCGGACACTGTACCTGGCAGCATACAACACGCGTACCCTGGACCGACGAGAAGATCATCGAACTCGAGGAAGAATTGAGCAGGTTACGATGGTGGGGTATAGTAGGGTTATTTGAAGTTCGAAGATAGGGGGAGGACTCGATAGTCCTGCTCAATTTCCGGGAGGGCGACCAGCAATCTCAAGGTGGTGTCGGGTTTATCGTGCATAAGTCCCTTGTGAGCAACGTGGTGAAGATCGAGAGTATGTCGACCAGGGTGGCGTACCTTATACTCAGAATATCCGCAAGATATTCGCTGAAGGTCGTACAGGTTTACGCCCCGACCTCGTCACAGCCCGACGTTGAGGTGGAGACCATGCATGAGGATATTTCTATACCCATGCACGGCTCTAAAACGCGAAACTAGACAAACGAGGCGATGATGAGCTGCGAGTGGGGCAATTTGGAGTTGGACGTCGGAACCACCGGGGTCACCTACTGGCCAGTTTTATGTAGAAGGAAGGCCTCTTTATGATGAACTCCTTCTCGAGAAAACGTAGGTGCAGATGACAGCAGGTCAACCTACCCGAAACTGTCAAATTTTCCCAATCAACTTTGAACCTTATGCTTTAATAATAAAGTTGAAAATCTATTAAAGAAATTTGACAGATTGTAGTAGGTTGATGTGCTGACATCTGTACGTACGATAGTGCAACAAAAAATCAGATTGACTTCATTATGTCGACGAAGAAGCAAGTCTTCTATGATGTCTCTGTGATCAACGCGGTAAAAACCGGAAGTGATCACCGCATGGTAAGAGACACATTGAACTTAAATATCAAGCTAGAGAGATCTCAACTGATGAAATCTACGCTCCGCCCATTACCGATACAAGTCCAAAAGCCCGAGAGTTTTCAGCTCGAACTTCAGAATCGTTTCGAGTGCCTGAGGAGCTCCATAGACATTTTAACGTTGGGTTCGGGAAACTGTCCATACGGTTGGGTCCAAGATCTTCAAGACCCATCGTACTATACAGTTCATGAAGGAGTTCGCGAGATGATCCTGCAGTCTTCAGACGACGTGCTCAAGTACCGGCAGCTCAATAGACGGACTCTAAGTCCTTGAAAAGTGACCTTCGCCGCATTAGTGCAGACCGCATTAAGGTCGCGACAGAGCGGAATAAGGGCTCCGAGGTCTTTGCAAGAAATGTCTATTGGGCAGAGCCAGCTTGCGAAACTGAAGACCGATGATGGCAGGATCGTGTCCGCCAAACCTGAATTATTGAGAGAGATCGAGAGATTCTATGGACAGTTATACACGTCAACCAGTAACCCCGTTACGAATCTGGAAAACGCTAGATTAATCCGACATTATAACGAAGATATCCCGGACGCAGCTTGTACGAGAATAGGATGGCTCTAAAGCAGCTTAAAAACCACAAGGCGCCGGATGATGACGGAATTGCGGCCGAACTCATAGAGGCCAGTAGAAAACCCGTTCTTAAGGCCCTTCAGAAGCTGTACGATTCCGTCATACTCGAGGGTAAAATACCACAGGCATGGAACAGAAGTGTGGTGGTATTCCTCTTTAAAAAGGGCGACAATGCCCTGCTTAGTAACTATAGGCATCACACTTCTGATCCATGTCTACAAGCTGTTTTCAGAGTCATCACGAACCGTCTCGCGCACAAGATTGACGACTTCCAGCCTCCCGAACAAGCCGGATTCCGTAAAAACTTTAGCACCGTAGACCGCATACATACACTGCGGCAGGTTATACAGAAGACCGAAGAGTATAACCTGCCTCTCTGCTTAGCGTTTGTGGATTACGAAAAAACCTTCGATTCGATCAAGGCATGGGCTGTACTGCAGTCTCTTCAACGGTGCTAGATCGACTATCGGTACATCGAAGTGCTAAAGTGTCTGTGCGAAAACGCCACTATGTCAGTCCGACTCGAAACCTATGCTTCTGCAGCGAGGTGTGAAACAAGGTGACGTTATCTCTTCAAAACTGTTCACCATTGCACTGATGTCGGATGTCTTCAAGGTTCTGCACTGGAAAGAGCTAGGCTTCGACATGAATGGCGAGTATATCAGTAACCTCCGGTTTGCCGACAACATAGTTATCATGGCTGAGACCGTGGAGGACCACAGTACAATGCTCGATGATCGACCTCAGTAGAGCTTCCGAAAGAGTGGGTCTTAAAATGAACATGCACAAGACAAAGGTCATGTCAAATGCCAATGTAAGACCCACTCTCGTGAAGATTGGAGATGCTACGCTCGAAGTTGTAGACGAGTATATTTACCTAGGACAAACTGTCCAGTTAGGTAGGTCCAACTTCGAGAAAGAGGTTAATCTTCGAATTCGACTCAGCTGGGTAGCGATCGGGAAGCTACGCAATATCTTCTCGTCTCACATAACGCAGTGTCTCAAGACGAAAGTCTTTGACCAGTGCGTGTTACCAGTGATGACCTATGGCACTGAAACGCGGTCGCTCACAATTGGTCTTATCTTGGAGAGGGCTATGCTTGAAGTTTCCCTACGCGATCGAATGAAAAATGAGAGAGTTCGAGAGGCTCTATGGACAATTTTACACGTCAACCACGCAGTAGGACCAAGGTGACTGACATTGCCAAACTTAAGTGGCAATGGGCAGGGCACATTGCTCGCAGAACAGATGGCCGATGGGGCCGAAAGGTTCTAGAGTGGCGACCTCGTACCGGAAGATGTAGCATTGGAAGGCCTCCTACAAGATGGACTGATGACCTTGTAAAGGCCGCAGGAATCCGCTGGATGCGGGAGGCACAGAATTGGTTGAAGTCGCGTTGCCTGGGAGAGGCGTTGTCCAGTAGTGGACATCTTTCGGCTGAAATGATGATGGCACTCGTGCAGCTGAAAATCAGCGTCAGGTGGTATACTTTGTGTTGTCATCTGCCATTATGCTGAGCTGACGCCCTTTTGGCATTATAATCATAGTTTTTTTCTTAGTTATAAGGTGTATTTTCCTACTGTAATGCCAATAAACGCGTTTTTCTTTCTTTTCTTTATTTCTTTCTTTTGATCAGTCGTCTGTCTATCTGTCTGTCACAGCCACATGCGAACTACACGTCACACTGAGAAAATAGTTCTATACCTATAGATTACTGGTAAACCTATAAGAAGTCTATGGTCTTAAAAACACATGGTAAATGTCCCAATATTGTGCGTACAAACTTACATGTGAAATTGGAATGTATGGCAGGACTTATTTTTCAACTACAATGGTAAGTTTGTTCTTGGGATAAATAAATTCATCCCAACTACGGAACTCTTCATTATGCGTGGTCCGACACGCACTTGGCTGGTTTTATTTATCTTCTTCCTATGTGTCGATGGCAATCTAAATGGACTCGGCCCAGAATTCGGCTACATGTTTGGCGCCATCGCTAGCGTCCATCACCTCATGTTTTTTATGTTTTTCTTCCAGGGTCTATCCGGTGAACCTTTGCTGATCATCACTCAATTCTCCCGCTGTATCTACACCATCATTGGAGTGACGTCATTTGGCACTTTCCATTGTGGTCCTCATACCAGCACTCCTGATGTCTACACCAGGGTAGCTCACTACAAACCCTGGATTGAAAGTGTGGTGTGGGCTTGAATAATATCTTGCGAATATTAAATTGGTTTTTGCTTATATAACATTGTTTTTGAAATAAAATGTGTTTTTTCTGTACTAGCTATATTAACCTAACAATTATCTATACTCTTCTCAAAACGGGCCAAGTACGAGTCGGACTTGCGTACTGATGGTTCCGTACCACCAAAATATTTATACCTACGCTACCGTCTTTTTATTAATCAAACTCAAACTCAAAGCATTTATTTTAATTGAAACATTTACAGACACTTTTTAATTGTCAAGGGGTCAGTCAGTCATAATATTGTTACAAAATATTGGTTACATCATTCATGTTGAAATTATACATGTGAGAACAATGTTTCTACATTGTTCTCACATGTATAATTTAGACTTGCACGTAAAAAGCGTCCGTAATAAAAAGATAAAAACAATACAAAAATTAAAATAAGCCGTGGCAGATAAGATATGATCAGTCCCTACTGACGGCGCCCGTTCACGAACATGACGCATGGATCAGCAACGTTTAGCTCAACCATTTTGAAGGGAATTTAACGATCCAACACACACGCCACCACCAGCGAGACATTTGAGTGAGCATGACATACATACTCTCAGCCGCCAGGGCACATTCAAGTCAATGAAAGACGTACCCAGTAAATTGTAGCTTTATAGAAGGTACATGGTCACAGTGCTCACACATGTGCTATGCAATTATACAATACTAAGAGATTGAAGTTATTCAATTCAAAGATAGTTTTGCAATCTTCAGCTGCAGCTCCAACCATATTTATGCGCCCTTGTGGAGAAAAATGCTTGGCTCAACGCTGGTCCAGAGCGTTGAGGCAAGCATTTTTGTCTGCGATATAATCCCCCAGCTTATAACATGCTTGGCAGCATAGTGTGCGTTTTATACAAGATTTAAATTTTGTTTCATTTAGTTGTAGTATGTGGGGATAGCTATTTTATTGTTACATTTCAAACAGTACCCCACAAAGGATGAGTCTACTTTAGTCAGTCTGAAACCCGATTGAACTAATTGGCTGAAAAGGTTAAGATTTTTCCTGACGTACATTTTGTGTTTGTGCAGGACACTCACACATACAACCTATCAAACCTATTAAATGTAATAAACAATGTAATTAATGATGTACGTAACTATAAGTTTGATTACTAAGAACCTTGTTATGATCACGCTATACTCTAAGTCAAGTCCAAAGCAGGTTTGAACTTGTCGAAACCTGTCCGAATTTACCGACGCTTCTGCCCCTCTCTGATTGGTTGACCTAGAGTCGAGTACGTTAACATGAATAATTGTTTGTTATTTTATTGGTAGTTTTAATTTAGCAACTTAGCGCTACCGCCGCTACTTAAGCCTATGTAATTTACTATAAGTATAGAGCATTTTTAGCGAACAATATATAGTAGCGGGTCACTGTATGGCTCCCGCGGGCGAGGGGCGACGCACCGACCCCGCTCGCCACGCCCCCTTGCGGGGGCGTCGCGACGACTCATTATCGAACAATATACTAGGACGACTTAGGCCAACCCGAGGAAGGGCCCGTAGTTACGGGCCACTGTTATGCCTCCGCGGGCGAGGGGCGATGCTCCGACCCCGCTCGCCACGCCCCCTTGCGGGGGCGTCGCGACGTCTCGCAAATGAACAATATAGTTCTTCAATCAGTTTGTATTTATATCTCATAGTGAACAGTAAACAATATTCTTCACGTTTTAAAGAGTTTTATTCAGTGAACAAATAACAGTGTCCTCCAATCCAGTGCACTTAATGTGAGAAATATAACCCTCACATTGTCTGGTCCTTCGCTAGCCGGATCCGAGGAAACTATTGAGAAGACTCTATAGTGAACTTCTTGAGGAATATTCAGAAGAATTTATCAAGAACAATGCCAGTTACAAGGTCTACAGGTAAAAGAGGTAGACAAGCGTCGACTACGGCTACAGAACATACTGAAACCGCTACTGAGACCGCCACTGAAGCAACCACAGAAAGTACGGCTGAGACAGTCACTACGGAGGCTACGAGGATGACAGTTGATACGTCAGAAGCACCCGCCGCGACCGCGTCTACAGTCAAACACACCGCAACACAACAACAGTGCGAACCTGAAAATAAAACAAGTGGTCTCTGCAGTAAACCTACGTCACAAAAAAGTGATAAAGTGTCGAAAGCGCGTCGAATAAAAAAGGCCAAGGCGGAGCTAGCACAAAGGTTAGTAGAGTTAGCTACCGCGCGCCTCGCTGAGGTCGAAGCGGAATCTACTGATGAAGACTTCTCCTCTGTCGCCTCGGAAGCTGGAAATGATCAACGAGTGACTACTTGGCTACAAATAAGTCAGCCACTCGCCATCGCCGACCGACCACATCATTCCGAAGTAAAGTCGTCGACCGAACTTGCAACTCCAGTGACCGCTGCCGTGTCCTGGAGTATCCCGGCGACCTTACCGGCGGGAGCCAGCACCATGCACCCGCCAATTGAAAACCTGAACACTGAACCTGAGAACACGCTGCCAGTAAGCACCGCCGCCTCCTGGCAGCCGAACTTTACTACTGAACAGCCGCACCTGAACCCGCCGCCAGTAATCGCCGCCTAGCAACAGAACTCCGCGCCTACGCAGCCACACCCGCACCTGCGGCCAGTGATCACATCCGCATCCTGGCAACCGAACTACGTGCCTGCGCAGCCGCGACCAAAGCCAGCACCGGCAGAACTAAAAATGGCTACATTCCGTTAAGTCGGCAATCGACTCGCGCGCCGTTGACTTAGAGTAATCTGTGCGCGCAGCTGTCAGAAAACTATTTGTATGACGTTTTGACATCTGGTTACACAACAATTAGCATGGCGCATTCGTATAATTATGCAATGAATGTTATGATTATGATGGAATATGGAATTGTGTAATAACAAAGGATGTAGTGTAGGTATTGGGTGATTGCGTAGGTACTACTTTCCTAAACAGTGTCTGTGAAATTTGTGTTAGATGGCAAACTCATATAGATGATACAATAATCATCACGGTAAAGCTTACGAGCATCTTAATTTAATTCGCAAACAACTGTTTTATGCCTCCATTTGGTATGATATAATGACGGAACTTATACCCTGTAAACGTACTGTTCCCTATGTCCAATATTTCATTCACATTATTACTAGAAATCATACATTTTTTTTTTGTGGTTGTGTTTAAAGATTTTAGATGACGTATTCAGGTGGCTGTTGGTAATCATCTGTAAAGTTTTTACTTCTGGAATTACACTATTATGTGGATATATTTCTTGAGGTTCTTGAGCACGTTCGTGTTGAGTATTCTCGGATTCTTTTTTGGCTGATTTAGGTCTTCCCGTATCAGATACAGATTTCTTCAGGGAACTTATATTACCTATGAAATTGCCGTTCTGCAGTACTGGCCATTTCAAATCAAAATAATTTTTGTTTGGCTAAGAATTCTAATTTAAAATTATTTTATTTTAAAAACATGTTTTTTTTTTCCAAAAGTAGTAATTTGTTTATTGATTAGTGTTACATTTTCATCGCATTTCAATTATTTTCGTCATCATGGATACGTTAAAAATTCGAGTAATTATGGGATATAAGTACCGTCGTGGCAGCAACGCGGCACAAGCGGCACGCAACATCAACGACGTTTACGGAGCTAACACTACAAACCAACGCACCACCTGTTATTGGTTTGCTCGCTTCCGTTCTGGAAATTTTGACTTGAAAAATGAACCTCGCGGTCGTCCGAAGACTTTGGTCGACAATGACGAATTAAAGGCGATTGTGGAAGCTGATGATACACAATCTACGACTGAATTAGCAGCAGCTTTCGAAGTTAGCGTCAAAACAATATTGGTCAATTTGCGTCAAATTGGCAAGGTAAAAAAGCTTGAAAAATGGGTGCCCCACGAACTCAATGATCGCCAGCGCGAAGTACGCGTCGAGACGTGACTTGCACTGCTCAACAGACACACAAATGAAGGAATTTTGAACCGTATTGTTACCTGCGATGAAAAATGGATTCTGTTTGATAACCGCAAGCGCTCAGCAAATTGGTTGGATCCTGGTTCAGCACCTAAACAATGCCCTAAACAAAAACTTACCCCTAGAAAAGTGATGGTCACTGTTTGGTGGTCTAGCGCCGGTGTGATTCATCATAGCTTCTTACCAAACGGGGTGAGCATTACTGCAGATGTGTACTGTGAAGAACTGAACACAATAATGGAGAAGCTGGGACATCTCCAACCAGCATTGGTCAATCGCTCATCTCCGCTGCTCCTGCACGACAACGCGCGGCCTCATACTGCACAGCAGACGGTCTCCAAGTTGCAAGAACTGGGGTTGAAAGCTCTCCGTCATCCGCCCTACTCACCAGACCTTGCGCCTACAGACTACTACTTTTTCCAGAATTTGCATAACTTCTTGGCGGGAAAAAAATTCAATACCCGAGAGGCAGTACAAAATGCAAATGAATTTGTTGCCTCCCGTCCAGCTGATTTCTTTAAGAAGGGCGTCAATAAACTGCCACTGCATTGGCAAAGATGCATAGATTGCATGGGTGATTACTTCGATTAATACAAATAAAAATACATGAAAAAAATTCGTTTAAATTTTTTCATACAAAACGGCAATTTCATAGGTAAGACCTATTATTTCAATAGTCCTCAAGTTTATCATTTTTTTCTCTTATCCTTCTCAATCCTTTCACAGTTATTATTAAAAATCGACCTCGCTGCTTCGACATACCACTAATATTAATTTTTTATTGAGGTTTTACACAAAAACACATTCACAATTTATCAATACGAGTAAGTCCCAAAAATATTACAAAGGAAATTGAATGCAGCGACTACACTGCCTTCTATTTCATTTGACAGACGAAACAAATTACTCGTGGATTTTGAACAAACTGACCGCTGTCAAAATGGTTACGTAATTCGAATAATAGCCTTTTTAGATGCTTATAGTTCACTCTTTAGCGTCTCAAACAGAGTGCAGTTGATATCACGGATTTTAGAGTTACGTAATACGAAAGTCGTAAAATTTTGCAATTTCAAGTTATAATGAAATCAATTTCTTTCAATTGCTTATCGAAAATGTGTTGCGTAATTAGGCATTTTATTCGAGAGTCGGATGAAATGGACAGCCAGAAGGAGTAGGCCTAAAGACCCATTTAGGTACACGGTGCAAGTTTCGGAACGTTTTGGAACGTTCAAGAGCAATAATCGCATGTCATAAAGCACATAGAATTACAAGCAAGTGTTTACACGCGTGTGAAATCCACATAATGGCATAGAATAATTGAATGCAAGTTTTGCCATTGAATAATTGCATGCGACTTCTGTTTACACCAAAGCAATTATTGAATGCAAGTCATGCCTATTTGTGCTGCAAAATATTTTATTAAATTTTATTGAACTTCTTTTCAAAACTTTTATTGAATCATGCCAGAATTGAATGCGATTTTATGGTACGTGCGGTTTTATTGTACAGTATCAATCATAAGTGGAGTAGCAATCTCACAAAGCAATAGATTTTCACTTCGGTTTAACTTACGACCTTCTTATAATAAGTAATTTCTATACTACTATAGGTACTATAGACACACTCACATTCGTTTGCAAATGATTGTATTTCATAATTAAGCTATCATACCATACACGGTGAAATTTGAATCACAGTTTTGCTAGAACAAACGTTGTTCAGACCATGGTCTACTACCATTCTATAGCATCAAATATGTAATTAAAACAAAGTAAACTAGGCATTCTGAAATTAGTCGTATGTTGCTCAAACGTGTTCAAACATTCACCGTAACATCAAAGTACTCATCGCGGTAGCGGAGTCCACGTGGACTAAAAATTTGTCCGGCCAATGCGGGCCGAAATACAAATAAATCATTAGCCAATGACATGCAATCGCGCGAAGTACTGCTCCACCCATTTCTTTTGTTGACTTTCCCCCTAGCCGCCCGGGCGGTCGCCAGTCTACCGAAATCTTTCGAGTGAGTGACGCGTATACGTCCGATGTACTTACGTCACAGGCACACATCACGCGTTTTTTGTGAAAATGAGTTCTATCTATTCGGAGTGGAGTGGTTGGATATGGTGCGTTTAAGCTAGGTACTCTTGGACTCAATGTTGTCTTGGTGCACACGGAGCTAACCTGAAATCCGCTTCTAAGGCGACCCACCACTGACCCGGTTTTGTGGTAAGTTTTGTTTTTGTCTTGTTCCTGTAATATCCCAATAAGTAAATAATACCTAATAATGTTACGTTAAATAAAAAGGGTACCCGTACCTACAGGAAATAATTTAAATCATGTCTGATAGTACCTATCTACCGTCAGTTCGCACCTAGAACGAAATGATATTGATAACATTAGAGGTCATCCACCTCGCCTCGTCGTTGGTACGGTGCGTCGCGTCGTGTAATCGTACATAGCCAGAAAATACCTATCAAAGTTTGCCATAGCAAGCCATAAAAATCTGTTTTAAAGTAGCCACTTATCAGCGATAGAATACCTACGGAAGATAACTTTTAACTTTGGTTTCTTTAGTAAGACGTACAATAATAAGTGCTTACAAAATTTCGTTTATGGAGGAACGTTTCCCTGTAGACAATGCTGTGTCACGTGCGTGACCCGTGCGCCACGCCGCAACTACTTTGAGACGCGAGCGCCGCAATGTCTATATTGTAGGGAGTAACGATAATCCCGACGTTTTTAACTTTGTCTTTTTTGTGTTTTTTCAAAAACTAATGTCGTTTTTTTTTTATTGGATGTTATAGAATGGTAGTAGACCATGGTCTGAACAACGTTTGTTCTAGCAAAACTGTGATTCAAATGTCACCGTGTATATGGTTTGATAGCTTAGCGATTATATTAAATGGCTAGATAAAAATAATTTGAATATAAATTTAAGTAAGACTAAGATAATCCACTTTAGACAACGTATGCCTCGTGTACCTAACCTTCACATACACTACAAAAATGACGACATTGATGAAGTAACTGATATCAAATTTTTAGGATTACAAATAGACTGTAGTTTAAACTGGAAAGCACATATCGGCATGTTGTGTAAAAAATTGAGTTCGTCTGCATTTGCTTTACACAGATTATCCCTCCATAGTAGATACAAAAACACTTCTTGCGGCTTACTACGGTATAGCTGAATCTTACTTACGCTACGGTGTCATTTTCTGGGCGAACTCCACCAACAAAGAGTCAGCATTTAAGGCTCAAAAAAGATGTATCCGGTCAATGTTTAAACTAAAAACCACCGACAGTTGCAAGCCATTTTTCAAGCAGTACAACATATTGACACTTCCTTGTATCTATATTCTTGAAGTAGCTATGTTTGTGAAGAACAATCCAAGTCGTTTTGAACATTTGGCCGATGTATACCCAAGAAACAGACGTGACAATTCAAAATTAAATAACGTACCGTGTCAAACCGCTATGATGCGCAAAAGTATTTATTGCATGGCCCCAGTTGTTTATAATAAATTGCCAAGTGCTTGGAAAGACTTGAAAACGGTGCAATTCAAAAGTATACTTCGTAAGTTATTAATAGGTAAAACATACTACAGTGTAACTGAGTTTTTAACGGACAATAATTTTTTTATCAAACTACCTCGAAATTTTAATTTATTAATTATTGTTTTGCTTATTGAATAATTATGGTGTATTGTCTATGACCTGGAATTTTTAATGTTTGTTTGTTTATCTTCTTCTTGTATATACTGTTACTGACAATTTTAAGTTTTAAATTTTATTTAATGAGAATGACATAACTAATTTAATGTTCCAATAAGAATTTAAATTTTAACAATTTTTTATAATGAAAATGTTTGCATGCCGAATGGTGAAATATGGCAGAACTCTGATGAAAACCTACTACTACCTACTTATGTATAACCCATATTTGCAAATAAATGATATTCTATTCTATTCTATTATTGCATTTGGGTTAGCGAATTCAAATCTCACGCGCGGTGTTAGTTTTTTTAATGTTTTAAAAATTACTCGAATAATCACGCTATTATAGACTAGACTTGTTATTGTTCCTTGTTATTTTCGTCTTGTTCACTAAAGTCATAAAACTTTAACAAGGTACCCATAGAAACCTAAATAAATAAAATGATAAGGTAGACACATGAAGTTAACTTACGACTCATTCACAGCGATTAAATAGAACGTTTCAACAACGTTGTTGTCGTTGTTGGTCGTTATTGTCATTGTGGGATAGCGTGTTTAATCACGATAGATAGTTTAATCACGCATCATTAGCGGTGTTATAGTTCATTTTGAAACATGCAAGCAAATTTAAATATGAAAGCGAATATTATTACACTGCGTGAAAGTGGACTTAATTGTCACAAATATCTGATGAAACCGGACTGAGTGTGAGTATTATTAATTAAAGCATAACTGCTGATCGTTAAAGTTATTGTGTTGTTTTTTGTATTTACCAGAAGGTCTAAATAGAAGAAAAATATATAATATTTATTTATTTATTTAGCATAAGCACACCAACAGCACAGTCACTTACAATTCAAATTAAATAACATCTAAAATTAGCATTTCAGTAACCATGCAAATAACAGGTATGCATGACATTCACATATGACATTTAGAGACAAAGGAGAACAATATAAAGTGTGTCTAGTAGACATAAATCTACAACACTACAAAAACAAACCAAATTGAGGTAGATAGAGGGGCACTCATCATACTGTTTAAATAGGGAGCGTCTGTATGAAGCGAAAGCCTTGGAGAAAATATCAATAGGGTAATACGTCAAGTTGGACCCTTCATTATTTGCCCTGCCATTATACGTGTAAGGGGGCTATTCAATGTAGTATTCAAGGTGGATGTAAGTATAATGGATAACTGTTTGAAAGATTATATAGAAAGAATTGAGAGTGAATTAAAAACAAATGTAAAAGCTGGAAAATCTTTCAGAAGTGTCCCTGACCGGGTTTCATGGGGTGATCATGTTGTGATGGTGGTAGTGGTGTGACTGATCTATTTGCAGACTATTTTGCGTCTGTGTACGGTGTTAATCAACAGCCTGGTGACTTGTCTACAGGAACTTACAGGTTTACTCCTCGTCTAATTACTGTATGTCTTCCATTGGCTTTACTGAGAATGACGTTAGAAATAGCATCAAAAAGTTAGATGTTAACAATGGAGCTGGTCGGGATGGACTTCCTCCTATTTTTATTCGTCTTTGCATTGATGCTCTTGATATACCACTGCAGATAATACAATAAATCCCTTAAGGAAGGAACATTTCCTGATTTATGGAAAATCTCACACATTATCCCCATACATAAATTCAGTAGTATGAATGATGTAACTAACTATTGACGTTTGAGGGTCTCATATACAATGCAGTTTATTCTCACTTCCATCATATAGTTAGTTTGAAAAAACTTTGTTTTTGTGTCTAATCGTTCTACTATGTGTAACTTACTTATTTACACTACTTTAATTAGTAACACCTTTGCAGGCTTAGTAATTTTCACTCGCAACTTAGTAATTTTTTCGAGAGCAGCGAGGAATGATTGATACACACTCGATCCTGTATTACGCGGCTGTTGCGGCATGTCGTTTAGCTAACGTCAAGTTTCCAAAAGGTGGCCGCAAGGAGGTATGGCAAAGCAAGGAGTTTCACGGGCGCTTCTATCGGACTCTTCATGAGCCCGGTGTAGATTTCTTAGCGTCGTAGAAGTTGTCTTGACGAATAACTATCGGAGATATATTATGAAGGATGGTACGGTTGACGTGTGTCGGGCATGCACTCGTCCGGTGAGTACTCGCACAGGTATAACCAAATGGCCAGGATTATTCACCAGCAACTTGCTTTGAAATATAAACTTTTTGACTCTAAGGCACCGTATTATAAGTATGTGCCCAACCCAGTTCTCGAAAATGACCATCGTCACGTTGTACTGGGATCGGTCTATCATTACTGATGACGGGACTATTGTAGCCAATAAGCCTGATATAGTGGTGATAGATCTATCAGCGCGCCGAGCAATGAAAGTCGATGTTACCATTCCACATGACGGGAACCTCGTGAAAGCTGAAAAAGAAAAACAAATAAGATAATTCGACTTAGCACACGAGGTTGTTGACATGTGGAATGTGAGGTCGGCTATCATTGTGCCGATTGTCGTAACGGCCAATGGCCTAATGGCCGAAAGCCTCGACCAACATCTTTCGAGGCTCTCGTTAGGCGGTTGGATCAAGGGCCTGATTCAGAAGGCAGTACTCCTCGATATGGCTCAAATTGTGAGGAGGTTCCTGTCTCTACAGCTCAAACCACCAGTAGCTTGAACCCTGCTCCCGGGTCCTGGCGGACCGCAATTTTTGTATTTTTAAATGATTTTTGAACATCTTCTTAGTGTAAGAAATTTAAAAAAATGTAATTATATGTATATGAAAGAAAATTAATAAACGACAAAATAATAATAATATTTAGCCAAAAAATTACAAGGCATAAAAATTAGTACAGTTTTGCTTAAATGTAAATTATATTCCTAAGACTTACGTGCCGACTAAGTAATCCTGTGTTTCAGGCGAGAAGAGTTTAAATAGACTTATAAAATAAATAAATAATCAACAGGTTGACAATAGATCATTATATGTTGAGTTATATCAAAACCAGACTAACAACTTTATACCATGTTTAAGGCAAACAAAGACTTACCTTATTTATTTTATAAAGGACCTCAAGCCGGTAAAAACAAGTGCGCACTGACTCTGCCACGTGTGCTTCGTATCTCAACCTACACCCAACCAAATTTGTAATATGCTTGTTTACAAAGTGTACTTTTAATATGAGTTTTAAATTTTCTTTCATTTAATTGCAAATTGCACTCCTACCTACCTGCCGAGTTGATGAGAACTTTGAAAAATAAAACTGGTGACGTCAGTGACAAGGCTAATTACAGACCGATCTCATTAGCGACTATTACGGCTAGAGGACTTGACGGTGTGTTTGAGAGACAACTTAGTAAACATCTTAAAATACACGATGCTCAGTTCGGCTTTAGGCCGCAATTATCGACTGAGTGCTATTTTGTCCCTCAAGCACAGGTACTATACGAAGAGAAGTACGCCGGTATATGCGGTGTTTTTAGAACTTTCCAAGGCTTTTGACCTGGTTAGGTATGACATATTGTGGAGTAAGATGCGCGAAGCAGGAGTGCCTGACGCCATTACAAATATGTTTCAGTATTGGTATTGTTAGCATACACATTAATCGACTATTTAACTTATATTATTTGTGGGTTGCAACTTTGTTGTTGTTAAATACGTTATCCTTTTTTTAGTTGTGGCAACCCATAGTTTTTTTTGATATATAGAGAAAAACCTGAAAAAGGCGCGAGAAAAAGTTTTCCATTCTCCGATAAAAACGACAAAAGTGGTCCTCGAGTTACAATTTAAGGTGCTAAGTACCAATAAAAAAAAATTGTAAAAGTATTCGAGTGTTCAAATCTTTCAAGTCAGAAGTTTGCTAAAGTTTAACTACGTGCCTGATGGGTCTGATGGTCTGATGCGGCTGTTTCCTGGACTAAGGTCAGATCTGAACGTATGTTGTTGTAAGTTATAATACGTGCATAAACACGCACGTACAGTCGAACGTGTGTTCTTGAAACAAGGCTCAAACATTTAGAGCAATAACATAATAATAATCGTTGGGAAGTACCTAGTGAAAGTGATACCAGTTTGTTGGTTTATTTACATATAAACGAAGACGTTGCGTTTATTAATTGGTTACTGAAGTGAATGCTTACCTACATTTAAAATGGATTTGTGATGGAGTTATTATTTTAAGTTTTATGTGGTATTACTCATCGTCAGAAATATCTGTTGGCTGAAGGTTGAAGCGGTTACATTATTATTAGAATAAATTAATCTAGCTACAAACGAAATCCGGTTGAATTTATTATTTTATTTTGTCAGTCATCTGTAACATTGTAAATATTACTTTTATTATTATCTAGTTATTTTTAATTTAGCGTTGCTGTATTTAAATAATTTTGATTTCATTTTGAATCACTCATAATCGTTTAACGCGATAATGGGCAACTTTAAGCGAAGGCGACATGATTCAAGTAGCGATAATTCATCTGTAAATAGCAGTGTTAGTGATGATAACAACCGTAGGTCGCAGCTTAAGCGACACCGGCGACGTCGTGATAAAAATCATAGCAGTACCCATAAACAATATAGTAAGAGAAGTAGGAAACAAAGGAACTCTAAACGTTATGCTCATCATGACATAGGAACTTCTAGAAATAGTCCTGAACGTGAATCAACTAAAACTCCTTCGTTGACTTCCTCAACACCGTTGCGTGCAGTTATTAATCAGACTCCTGATTTATTGAATAATAATAGTTAAATGAACAATATTACATTTAATGTGATTAACCCCATCGGTAACTCTGTGTCATTACCAGTCTCCAATTTCTGGGTTCAAAACAACTTTCCTGTTGCTTTTAGTATTGTACCCGAATTTGACCCAAGTGATAATAGCCAAACAATAGAAAATTGGATTAACAAGGTCAGTGAATGTGCGCAGATTTACTCTTGGAATGATCGTCAAATATGTCACTATGCCCTTCCAAAATTAAGTGGTTTAGCCAAAAAGTGGTACCAAGGTTTACCCTCTGTACTATTTAATTGGAATGAGTGGGTTTAAAAATTAAAACAGGCTTTTCCTTCCAATGAAAATTATGGAGACATGTTGACATCAATGCTAAGGCTTAGATGTAAGTTTGGTCAGTCTTTAGAACATTAATATTATGACAAAATGGCACTTATAATATAAATAAATGTGAGATAACTGGTAATAAAGCAGTTTTTTTTTTTTTTTTTTTTTTTTTTTTTTTTTTTTTTTTTTTTAAAAAACGTTGCCCCACCCTAGGAATTTCTCCTGTGTCGTGGGTGCGTTTACAAACATATAAACTCACATACACAAACGGCCAGACCCGGAACAACTAATTGTAGGTCATACAAATATTTGTTCCGTGCGGGAAGCGACACGCAGCGCAGCAGTCAATCGCTTAACCACTGCGCCAACCGTGCCGTCACGTTGGCTGTCTTATTCACGGCATTGACGACAAATTTGTAAGAATGGGAGCAGGAGCCTGCATGTTTAATGAACCGGAACAAATACTAAATTATTTTAGTGTTGCTAACCAGCTTAGTTAAAAATTTGCACAAAATTGAGACTGATGTGCAAAGACAAACTAGAGCTAGCACACGCCAAACATAGCCCGAGGTATCAGTCTATATTTTTATACAACAAGTTGCCTATAGAATTCAAAACCATATACAATCCTTCTCTTCCTAGTCACTTTCGCCCATTTCCATCCTTCCCTTTCTATCTAAAGTGCTCGAGGCCAGTGTTCATAAGCAATTCTCCCACTTTATTCAAAGCAACTCCCTCATCAGTCCATTTCAATCCGGTTTCAGGCCTGGGCACAGTACCGTTTCAGCTCTCCTTAAAGTGACTGACAATATAAGGCGGGGAATGGAAGACACTAAAGTTACAGTCTTAGTGTTAATTGACTTCTCCAATGCTTTTAATACCGTCAGTCACGAAGTCCTTTTATCCATCCTTTCCTATCTTATGGTCTCTCGGGAGGTATTGGAATGGTTTTCCTCTTATCTTTAGGGGCGTCAGCAGTCTGTTCGTGCTGGAGACTCTTCGTCTGGTTGGTGTGAACTTGCAGCTGGCGTCCCTCAGGGCGGTATATTATCTCCTCTTTTGTTCTCAATTTTTATTAATCTCATTACCACTGAACTTCAAACTGCGTATCATCTTTATGCTGACGATTTGCAGCTTTACTGCCAGGTAAGTGTGGAGAACATATCCGATGCGATTGAGGAGCTAAACCGGGATTTAGCTGTGGTTAAAAGCTGGTCTGATCGTTTTGGGTTGGTTAATCCTACCAAGTGTCAGGCTGTCATTGTAGGGAGCACTCACAGTATGAGGAAGCTGAATGGCTTAACTGTGCCACCTGTAATGTTTGACAACTCAGTCATCCCGTTTAGCTCCGATGTTAAGGATCTTGGTCTGCATGTTGACACATGTCTTGACTGGCGTAAGCAGGTCACGACTGTAAGTAAAAAAGTCACCGGAACGCTGCGGTCGCTCTATCGGTTGAAAAACCTTCTCCCATCACACATAAAGGCAATGCTTGTACAGTCCCTAATCTTTCCCATAATAGACTATGGTGATGTGTGTTACTATGACCTAAATGCAGATCTCCTCAATAAACTTGACCGGCTTCTAAATAACTGCATTCGATTCGTATTCAATCTTCGAAAGTATGATCATGTATCTGCGCATCGATTGCTTTTAAAATGGTTACCCATACGTCAGCGTAGAGAGTTGAGGACTCTGTCTATGTTGTATTCTATACTCGACAAACCCACTTCTCCATCTTACCTGACTTCCCATGTTCAATACCTATGCTCTGCCCATAGTAAAAATCTTCGTTCTACCAACAATCGTCTTCTACGATGTCCTTCTCACCGCTCTGGTTTTATTCACTCTTCTTTCTTTGTCCAGGCGGTATTTCTTTGGAATGCGTTTCCTCTGAACATCAGGATGGCAACCAGTCGGTTATCTTTCAAACTGAAGGCACGTGAATATATTCGTGAAAAGTTGGCAGAATCTTTGCAGCGCTGATTTGCTGGATTTGTTTTCTTCTCTACCTATCGTTATTTCTCCTGACAAAGTTTATTCGGTTTATAATATATGTATGTATCTATGTATGTATGTATTAGTAAGTATTCATTTTCAAGTTATCTATTGCTC
The DNA here is from genome assembly GCA_949128155.2 of Xanthia icteritia. Taxonomy (NCBI): domain Eukaryota; kingdom Metazoa; phylum Arthropoda; class Insecta; order Lepidoptera; family Noctuidae; genus Xanthia; species Xanthia icteritia. The sequence goes on along the minus strand of OY855862.1, from coordinate 2,052,136 downwards.
ATGTTGCACCTGCCATGTTTTGTCTCTGCTCCACCCTAAGGTTGACTGGTAGAAAATGCCTCAGGCATTAAGTCCGCCTTTGTACAGTATTTTTTTTACTTGTGCATAAAGTTTTAATAAATAAATAAATACAGTGTTAACTTATTATTGAGGAACGGCTACTACAGTATCAATGAATTCCTAGATGACATATGACATTGTACCTTATGATTGATTTTATTACTTTGACATTTAATATGTACTTGAATTTTTAATTAACCGTTATTGTTTTATTGATGTTTCTAAATGTATTTAATGAATTTTATTTTAATTGCAATTGTATAATGTTATTTTTTAATTTTTCAACACAATGTAATTATATTGTTATGAAATAAATTACTTATGACTTATGACATGACATTAATACACCTACTTCTAGCTTCCGTGACCGGAATAATGCGCCACCTAAGAATTTCAATAAGTTATCTAATGATCAAACAAAAACAAGTACAAATGATAACATTCGATGTTTTAATTGCAACGAGCTAGGGCACATACGTTTAAAATGTAACAAACCTATTAAACGATGTAACTTTTGTTTTAAATTGGGACATGATACTAAAGACTGTCGTAGAAGAAACACAAATAACAGTGACGATTTAATTAAAACGAATACCATTACTGACCAAAATAAAACTATCTTGTGCATTAGTAATAGTGTATCCGCAAATTCAAAATATTATAAAGATGTCAGAATAAACAACGCTATCCTGCATGGATACGTTGACCTCGGTAGTAAGTATACTCTTAGAAGAGAAACAAATGCAAAGCTAATAGTTCATGATTGGGATATAGAAAATTTACCCATTTTACAGGGATTCGGAAATTCCGCTGTAAAGCCATTAGGAAAGTTCACAGAAATTTTAGAAATAGGCTCAGTTAAAGCTGAAACGGAAGTTCTAGTGGTAGATGATCATTATTTGCAGACAGCAATTTTAGTAGGGCAGTCTTTTACGGAAAAACCAAATGTTGTTATTTTAAAACAACAGATGAACTAGTATTTATGCATACTCCAGATTTTGATGATGATGCGTTAAAGACTAAAGGTATACGCAGATGGTGATAAAATTATAAAACCCAAAACTGTAATGCCAATAGATGCCATTACCAATGATACGTATAGTGGCGGCTTATTGGTACAATACAGTCTTCGGATTTTACCGCAAAATGAATATGCTGTTTTGTCTGGGGTTTTTGAGTTTGAAGCAGGTAAAGGATATTTAATGTTAGCAAACTTATCATCTAACGATTTAAATATCAAGAAAGGAACTTTATTAATTCGAGGACAACAATACCAAGAAGTAAATAACGAATATGTAGGTTTAACAACGGAAACTAAAAAAATATGAAGAGTTACCTTTATCAGATATAAAAATTAGTACGGAAGTAACAGAACAACAAAAAGTAAAGTTATTTGATTTGTTAAAAAAGTATAGGGATTGTTTTGCAATGAACTTAGGAGAGTAAGGAAAAACTAATTTATCAAAAATAGATATTACGCTAACAGACAATATACCAGTAGTATATAACCCTTATAGAATATCACACAGTGAGCGTGATCACCTTAATTAAATCATTGAAGAATTATTATTGAACGGTATAATTCGCGAAAGTACTTCGGATTATTCGAGCCCTGTTATCTTAGTAAGTAAGAAAAATGGAGATAAACGGCTATGTATCGACTATAGGGCCCTGAATAGAAAAACGTTAAAAGATAAATATCCGTTACCTCGTATCGAAGACCAGCTAGACAAATTAAGGGGCAACAAGTTCTTCATAAGCCACGACCTCACTTCAGGGTACTATCAGGTTGTGAGTGAGGCCAGTAAACGATTTAATGCGTTTGTAACACCTGATGGTTTGTATGAGTTTGAAAGAATGCCCTTTGGACTTGCCAATGCACCTAGTGTTTTTCAAAGAACGATTAATTGTATGCTTAATGGTAAGCAAATCTTGGCGTTGGCTTATATGGATGATCTACTAGTGACGTCATGTTCAATTGAAGAGGGTTTAGATAAGCTGGAAAAGGTTTTGCAATTATTAAGGTCTGCTCATCTAACATTAAATCTTAAAAAGTACAATTTCTTTCAGACTCGTATAAATTATTTGGGCTACGAGATTAGTTCGAGTGGCATCCGGCCCGGGGCAGCCAAAATTCAAGCTATAGTAGATTTCCCTATACCTAAAAATGTTCACGAGGTTCGACAGTTTGTTGCCCTTACAAGTTACTTCCGACGGTTTATTCAAAATTATTCTATGGTAGCAAAACCTCTAACGATTCTTACAAAGAAAAATGTTTCCTGGTGTTTTAACGAGTTTTAAATAAAAGCATTTAATGAATTAAAAAGTCAATTCACCACACGACCAGTTTTGGCACTATATGACCCTGAGGCTGAATTAGAACTTCACACTGACGCTAGTAAAATCGGTATAGGAACAATTTTGCTACAACGGCCGAATTCAGATAAAGTATTCCATCCTATAGCTTATTATAAATAGTCGTCAAACGACACTAGACGAAAGCAAACTACACTCGTATGAGTTGGAAACTTTGGCAGTGATTTGTGCTTTGAATAGATTTAGAGTTTATGTTTTGGGTAAATCGTTTAAAATTGTTACTGATTGTGCCGCTATACGCAGCACTATGACAAAAAAAGATTTAATACCGAGAGTAGCTCGTTGGTACATATTAATGCAGGAGTACGATTTTACTGTAGAACATCGTGATGGTAACAAGATGAGTCATGTCGATGCACTGTCACGCAACCCAAGTGACTCTGAATCCCATGACGTAGTAAAGGTGTTTGATGTTTTAACAATAGATGATGATGCGTGGTTAAGCACAGTGCAGGAACAGGATTCAGAGATACAAAGGATAATTCACATTTTGAATGATTCAGAAATAAAAGACATTGTCGAGATTCATAAGAACTATACCGTTAAAAATGGCCGTTTGTACAGAATAACTAATGATAAAAATGATGAAATCAATTTAAAGTGGGTAGTTCCAAAATCAGTAAGATGGCAAATAATTCGTATGAATCACGACGATGTCGGTCATTTCGGTTTTGATAAGACTTACAGTAGGATTAATCAGATTTACTGGTTTAAAAAAAATGAGACGTTTTGTTAAAAAATATTGTAATTCTTGCTTAAATTGTGCCCACAATAAGTTGCCAGCTGGAGCTAAAGAAGGGGAGCTTCATCCAATCCCAAAAATTAATAAACCATTTGATACACTTCATACCGATCACTGTGGCCCATTTCCCATAAGCAAGAAAAAGAATTGTCATATTTTAGTGATCATTGATGCCTTCATAAAATTTATTTATATAAAGCCAGTTAAAAATGTTAAAAATAGTACTAGTGTTCAGGTATGTACGGAATATTTCTCGCTATTCGGAGTGCCACGTCGTTTGATATCTGATCGCGGCACTAGTTTTACGAGCAAAGAGTTTTTAGATTTTATTAATAAAAGGGGCGTTAAACATATCTTAAATGCGGTTGTCTCTCCCAGGGCCCATGGTCAGGTTGAGAGGTACAATCGAACTATTGTTGATGCGATAATGGCTGCTAATCACAATAAACAAGAAAATGAGTGGGATTTGTGTTTACCCCAGATACAGTGGTCTTTGAACAACACTATAAACAAATCTGGTCGGACTCCTTCTGAAATGTTGTTTAGAGTTCAAACCACCGGCGTTTCGGATGGTTTTATGAATCCACTTGTCGCTGAATCTCATACCCCGTTAGATCGCGATGAAATTAGATCGGATGCAGACTCGCGTATTCAAATAAGCCAACAAGTACAAAAAGAGCGTTTTGATAAGTCGCATAAAAAACCAACCGAGTATAAAGTAGGAGATTTAGTTCGTGTAGAAAAAGATATTCGTACTAACCCTGGACACAGTCGTTAACTAATACCAAAATGTGTAGGACCGTATAGAATTTCTAAAATAATAGGCAACGATCGCTATGAAATAGAGGACACCGCTATTACTAGGAAAGAAGGCTGTAAACCATTTAGGTCGGTTTATGCCGTCGATAGGTTACATCCTTGGCTTGTTTTTAATCATGATGCGATGTCGAGTGATTCAGAGTAAGTCAGTAATAATTATTGTTGTGGTAATAGAATTGAGGTTATGTCAGATTAACAGTGATTATAAGAATTGTGATTTGGCAAAGAAAAATAAAAATATTAATCATATTAGATGTATGTCTACATAAAGACGTTTACTCAGATAATTATTTATTAAAGCGATAGGTATTTGATAAGTAGTATTTTATGAATAGAGAGAAGATTAGATTATTTATAGGCAAAAAAAAAAAATGTTCTTTACTGATTTGCGAATGAATGAAAGTGAACTGACTTGTTGCACTATACATTAATAAAATATAAGTGAGATGTAACGAGTAGATAGAGATGATGATAATGATAAACGATGTTAGCGATGATTAGTGAGTCGTTATGGGTGTGCATGCCCATAAACGACATTTTGATGTAAAAGTCACTACAAGTAAGAATACTTGTAGTCGATGTTTAGTCATAAGAGTGAGTCACTACAAGTGAGAGTACTTGTAGTCGATGTTTAGTGATAAGAGTGAGTCACTACAAGTGATAGTACTAGTAGTCGATGTTTAGTTATAAGAGTGAGTCACTACAAGTGAGAGTACTTGTAGTCGATGTTTAGTGATAAGAGTGAGTCACTACAAGTGATAGTACTAGTAGTCGATGTTTAGTTAAAAGAGTGAGTCACTACAAGTGAGAGTACTTGTAGTCGATGTTTAGTTATAAGAGTGAGTCACTACAAGCGAGAGTATTTGTAGTCGATATTTCGTTATAAGAGTGAGGCACTACAAGTGAGAGTACTTGTTTAGTTATAAGAGTGGGTTTACTACAAGTTAGAATATTGTAGTCAATGTATAGTAGTATGATCTTCTTATGGTTGTTTTCCTGTGATGGTTTTTTTTCTTTCTCTTGTTTATTTTTTACTTTTGTTAAACGCGAGGATTAGCCGAATGTTAGCATACACATTAATCGACTATTTAACTTATATTATTTGTGGGTTGCAACTTTTATATTTTTAAATACGTTATCCTTTTTTTTGTTGTGGCAACCCATAGTTTTTTTTGATATATAGAGAGAAACCCGAAAAAGGCGCGAGAAAAAGTTTTCCATTCTCCGATAAAAACGACAAAAGTGGTCTCGAGTTACAATTTAAGGTGTTAAGTACTAATAAAACAATTTGTAAAAGTATTCAAGTGTTCAAATCTTTCTGTATGGACACCAAACCAATCATGATAGATGGGCCAACGAGTTGTCTGAGGAGTACAGGTTGGAGTGCAGGGTGAGACAGGGTGGATTGACCTCGCCAGCGCTTTTTAATCTGTATGTAAACCAGCGGATTGTCGAGCTCAGTAGCATATGTTGGCTGTTCTATTGACGGTCTGTGTGTTAACAGTATTAGTTATATCTCGCAGAAGGAAGACGCAGAAATGGAAAGGGAGATCATAAGTGCTCTCCCGTCCCGCAGCAGGTGCACTGGGCGTCAGTGGAGGGCAGATAATGCTCTCTTCCAACCCCCTAAATGAGTCCTGGGGCGGTGCCGCGGCAGCAGCCGGTGAGAGCTACTGCCAAGTTGCTCGCAATTCAGTCATTGTAGTGACTTTGCAATATATCACATAAGTAGTAAAACAATTACAAATCAAAAGTCAGCAAACTAACCTCAACACTTAACCAAAATGACAAGTGACAATGCAATGCTTAAACGGTACTTTGAACGGCCGCGTTATTTTGCCGTGCATACTCTTTACGGCAGTCTAGATGGTGCCACTATTATCCCGCAAGCTGACGGCACTATAACCGATAGTGGTACAGTGCCGCTTGCGGCACTCTATACTCTGCCTATTTTATTTATATCTGTAATTTGTATGGTGTAAATAATAAAGAGTATCTTCTACGTATAAAATAAAAATAACAAATGTCACAGTTATTATCAGTATTCTTAAGGCCACGAAAAGGTTAGATCGCTCAAGGTCTACATCAAAACCAGTCTAGGATTTAAATATACTAGCTAGACTCATTATCTATGCATCATAGTCTAACCAGATGTGGCTGAATATTAATTTGAATGATAGAAAGGATTTCATCAAATAAGTAGGTACAGATATTCCAGACAACGTTTGCGCTGCGACAATCATCTATCTTCGGAAAGGACCATCTCACATGAAGGAGTAGCAGGGAGCGAGCGCTCAACCCTCGGCATGGTAGTTGTAGTTGTTTACTTACTTCTTGATTTTTAAAACCTGTTTCGTAGCCGATCAACGCGTAGCACAGCTGTTTGGTGCGGTTATAATTCAGGTCCAGTTGAAAACCAGCGTCAGGCACTAGTTGTCTGGCATTTTTGCTGAACTGAGCCTATTTGGCGCAGCCGCGAGGCACACATTCCTGCTAGTATCATACAACGCACTGTACACTTTTTATTTTGTTTTCTTTCTTTTTGCTTTTCTTTCTTCTTTCTTTCTATTATCGTTCGTTAAATAATTTAAAGGTATTTTTAGACATTATCTTTATTTGACATTACATACCTATGTGGTGTACCGACAGTATAACGCTATGTACTTTCTTTCTACCCACAAAAAGAAATGAGTTTATGTTTGTAAACCACAGCTCGCCATTTGATACAGGTCATAGTCTGGAACCAAAGTTCGAGGTTATGTGACATTCACCAACCCGCACTGGGCCCGCGTTGTAGATTATGGCCCACTCTCTCTCTCACATAGAAGAGGCCTGCGTCTAGTGTATGCAGTGGGAACATTATAGACAGATTAAGCAAATAATTATATATAAATAACTCTAATATAAAAGTTAAAATACAATTTAATACTAATCATTTCAAAGACTAACAACAAACGATTTTTTAAACCTTGATTAAATAATTTCTGTGGGTGTACCTGTATGGATACAGCTCTGCCCAACCCTTCGGGGAAACAAGGCGTGATGTTATTGAATGATAATTAACTTCTCAATATCGAAACAAAAAAGTAAATAAAACGACGTCAAAACATCATTATGCAGCAGAAATATTTATGATTAAATTAATCTTAAAACTAGTTTAACAAGGAAAACATCATAATAACAACTTTCAAATACTTCGTGGTAAAGATGACTGACTTTTTTGTTTCCATCATAAGGATGTATATTGTGGCTATTTGTCAGACTTTTCAATGAATACAGCCTATCGCAGTCCACTGCTGGACATAGGCAACTCCCAGGCTGCGCCACAACACCCTGCCCTCCGCCTACCGCATCCACTCTGTCCAGCCACTTTCTTAAGGTCGTCGGTCCAAATAGCTCGCACGCCACGCTTGCTGATACGCGGTCTCCACTCCAGGACTCGTCTTCCCCACCAGCCATTCGGTCCTTCGACAAACATGGCCAGTCCACTGCCACTTCAGCTTGCTTCTTCTGCAATCTATGTAGGTGAGAGGTATTGAATGGCAACCAAGACCGAGAACTCTCCATGACTCGGAAAGCCCTTTAAGCCTGGTAGTCAGAAGCCCGAAAGTATGACAACCAGTCTTACCAGTCAACGGGCTGTGGAGGTCAGATAGGCAGTCGCTCCAAAAACTGGTATTCAGGTACATTCGGTTAGGCTAGAAGCCGACCCCAATTAGTTGCAGTAAAACCAAACAGATGATGATCCTATAGGTAAGATTGACGCGGGGACGAGACGGCCTTTACAATAGAATATAATTTAATCTTGATTGTATACACCAGACAAATTATAGATATAAATGTATATACGAGTATATTACGTATGCTGACACATTGGGCGGTCGTATCGTTAAAAGCAATCTTTTCAACAGTAGGTAGTACAGTCACGAGCTTTAATTTGGGACCCATTTCCGTTAAATGTTGTTAGAACAATCATAATGCAATAAGGTCGAAACTTTGAAACTTTGCTTTAAGGTTGAAATGTTGAATGTCAAGTTAAGACATAAAATGTCTTATCTAATCGACCTATGAAATGATAACCTCGTTGCAAAAAGCTATCATTACGATTTTCTAATTACGAACATGTGTCGTGTCAGTGTCATTTAAGAAAATAGTTTAATGTGATATTTTCACAAAATATAATTTACCAATTAATAAAATGCTTGCGGCTAATCGTGACCAAATAAGGCTCCAAATTATTGATTTGCACGAACAAGGAGTAGGCATTCACGAGATATCGCGACGAATAAATGTGACAAGAAACACAGTTCGCCGCTGGGTTCGACGCCACGGGAACGAGGAAAATATTATTGACTTACGACGAAACAACCATCACCCGCAAGTTATAACACAAGAGCAGAGCCGCTTGATGCAAAGGCAATACCTGATGAATGGATTTACGCCAACGAGGCATTTTGCGGAAGCGTTTGAAGTCCACCCTTCAACAGTTAGAAGGCATCTTAAAGCTATGGGACTGCATCACAGGCGGCCTGCAAAAAAAATTGCGTTGACGGATGCCCATAAAGCTGCTCGACTTATTTTCGCACGTCAGTATCTAAATTTTGATTGGACGACGACGGCTTTCATCGATGAAAAGACTTTTCAATCTTCCCAAACGGGCAGACTACATTTGTGGCGAATTGACAGGACGCGATACACGGAAGACCACGTCATAGCTAACAACGCGTCTGGTCGCATTACAGTTAACATGTCTGGCTGGATTAGTTCAGCCGGCATTGGAGAACTAATAAATTTACCACCCAGAGCCACTGCTCAAGATTATGTCGATTTATTAGACGAGAGTGTCCTTCCAACATTGCAACTATATTATCCACAAGAAGATGTTGCTCCAATAAACTTTGTTCAAGATAACGCAACAATTCATACGGCAAGAATCGTTAGAACTTGGTTCGACAATAATAGAGCAAATTTAAATCGTATTCCGTGGCCTGCAAAGTGTGCCGATTTAAATCCTATAGAAAATGTATGGGGCTTAATGGTTCAAAAATGGTCAAATAGAAACGAAAGAACTAGAGAAGCACTTATGGATCACTGCCTCACAGTCTGGGAAAGTTTAAGGGGTACTGACATATGTGACAAATTGATTGGATCCATGCGTAACCAGCTCCAGGCTGTGATTGACAATGAAGGTGGATATACGCGGTTTTGAATATTTATGATAAAAAAATTACTGGAGAGATTTAAATTAATTTAGTCGTAGCCTTCGGTGATAAGTATTTATTTTGTGCACCGCTAACCATGCTTTCTATATAATTGTGTTAAGATTGAGGTTTGAGTCATAAATGTCTTAATAAATATAAAGAATAAAAAACTTTGTTTTTCTAAAGATTTTATTAATCAATATTTTAGCTGAAATCTTCTAAGCCCCCATAATCATAAACGGCCTTTAAACCTATTTTATTTTAAATAAGTATGTTGTTTTGGTCCGTCACTTTGATATTTATGTTTGAGAAAGAGACAAAACTTTTTAACTAATATAGGTTTGAAGAATAAGCGGGTTAGTTGACTAGCTATCATATATTGACAATATAATTTTGTTCTTTTTTATTTGTTTCTTTTTTCTTATGGGACCACAGGACCAAAAAGTAATTATTACTCGGAAATCGGTAATGATCGTTTGCCCTCGCTCCAGTTGACGTTAGCCCCTAGACACGTAAAGTTGTCGATGGTAAACATTATGACGTTTATTGTTTGTGCAGTGACAGCGTTAACATAATAGCTCTAAATGGCGAAAGTTTGCTACACGATATTCAACCTTAGGTGGGTCCCAAATTAAAGTTCGTGACTGTACCTACAGACCAATGTCATCTTATAAAACATGTTTACAAGCAGAAAAACATTTAGATAAGATAAATCCTCTCCACCACAGGCGCATTTTTATCACGCGATAATAACGCAAGCGTTATTGTGATGCGTCCCGATTCCTTGCACACAGCTGCGTTTTTATCGTCCGATATTTCTAATCTAACCTATACCACAGGCCTCTCGCCCGCACTACAACGTACTAGCGTTATTAACACAGGTGTGTGTAAGATCGCATGCGTCCTACTCCTAATACAAAATGTTCTAAGAACACAATCAGAATATCGCAGGACGGAGGAACGCAAGCGTCCTACTTCTATTGCGTCGTTATTATCGCAGCAGTGTGTAACTTCGTGGCCATCCAATACAAATACATACAAAATGTACTGAAAACAGATATCGCAATAACGCTTGCGTTATTATCGCGCGATAACAACGCGCCTGTGGGGGCGAGGCTTAATTCAAAACAATTTACCTACAGCTAAACGTTTACATCAAGATGCTATGTATGATCAGCTATTTTTTTCGTAAATCTAACAGTGTGTCTTTTCGACGCGCTGGGATGCACTCTGCTGGATTCTCAACGCTCGGCTCAAAACCGAGAGTTGAAAATCCAGTGCGCGATATTTTTACGTCCGTGCAAACGCGGGCTACATATCTTCAGTCGAAGCTCAGCGTTCATGCTAAGCGCGTGTTTCATAGACATGTATAAATATATTGTATTGTGTCTGTGTGTCAGTTTGAGCGGCGTACTAAGTGATCTGAATAAGGAAGAAGGTTATTTTGTATTCAAATTAATTTTATTACTTACTAAACTTAAAATTCGGAATGCACTTTTTGACCATTTGATAGAACCACAGTGACAACATGTTTTTCTATTAAATCTTAAACGTAACAATTCATACCAGTAGGGTATAATTGGGGGTTCTGCATCACTTGCTCTCGCTGCGCTCGAGCTGTGTGATGCAAAAACCCCCAATTATTATGATGTGCTCCAATTACACCGCTTATGCAGATTGTAGTGTAGGGTTTTTTTTTTTTTTTTTTTTTTTTACAGTTATTAATATAATATATTCCTTTCACAGCATTCAAATAAAAACATTGAGGAAAATTTGTAGCATGCTGCATCCAAGGATCATCGTAAATCTCCCAATCTTCTATAACACCTCCACATGAGAAACACGCTGCTTTATCATTTACACCATTTCCATAATAAAAAAATCCGGCTTCAGCCATTTCCATCACCAACCTTCTCCTTGAATTAGCCGTTGCCCAATAATGTCTAAACGAATTTTCACGCATTTTATACGTATTATAGATGTCATAACGAGGGTTGCATTTATTTTGAGACATGTTCTGTACACTCACTATGTAGTTCTTCATACAGCCAATTATAAAAATGAAATGATATCGTACTACTGTAGCCAGCAACTTATGAAGGTATATAGGTAGGTAGGTAGGCTCATTTGATTGGTAGGGATAGAAGATTTGAAAATTAAACAAGAAAAATAATTATTTAAAAATTTTATTATTTATACACCATTTATTTAAACACAATACATTTTTTAAAGCACATACAGAGTCATGATAAATACAGTTATATAAATCTTGAGAATATTTATATTGGTCGTATAAACTTATCAAACTAGGACAACCTTCATCTTCTAAATTGAATATACTAAAATTACTATTTTCTAAAATTTGCTTTAACCACAACATTTTTTCCGAACCTTTGACATAAATACATTTGTCTCTTAACATACTAACCAAATTCTGATAATTATAATAGGGTACAAATCCTTCGTGCCAGCGTATCTTTCTGTTACTTTCAATCCAACTAACTTGTTTTTTTTCTCGTTTTGTTAATTTTTTAAATGGAAATGGGGGCTTAATTAAAAATACTTGCAATTTTTGATTACACAATATAGCGATTTCTTTTATTATAAATTCATTTGTTTCTGTTTTAAAGCCTTGAATATCCACAATAGCGATCATGATAATCTGCGCACAATGTTGCTGAGAGGTTTGTATTCCACAAGTCGATCATTTATAATCAAACAATATGCAGTTGTCTTATCTGGTATTTGTGTTGAACATTCAAATTCCAATCGTACATCCACTGGACCAGTTTTTAAACTATCGTTTTGCCTCGAGCAGTCTAAGACAAAGACTGGAGCTTTTTCTTTGAAGTCCTGTAGATCAAGCAACGGGTCTACCGGAGAGTTGTAATACGACTGACGAAATTTCACATACATTTCATATAATATACTATATTTGTTCTCACAAAACTTTAAAGATAAAGGCTCATAAGGATAATATTGCGAATTTAAAAAGAGCATCACGTTTGTCACCTCACAATGATCAAACACTGAACTGTCTTTAGTTCTATTATTTTTTCTATTAGTCTGCAAGCAAAAAATGACATACCGAGGCTTTTCTAATTGAGAAGCAGTCTTTACTGACCAAGAATGCTTTGTGGTTTTAGGTAGTAAAGGATACTCATATAAATCCCAATTTCTAAAAGCCAACTGAATAGGTTTATCTCTTTCTAAATGCTTTAAAAGTGTTAAACGTTCTCGATCTGAAACTTTTATGTGCGGTACTCTCCATTGCACCCTTTGTATATCTATTTGAACCTGAGCGAGTTCATCAGTAAGAATAATGCTATTTAAGTTAGAATTACTTCTATTCAATATAAGTTCGTGTTTACAATTTATCACAATTTTATTGTAATCCTCTGCAAACCCTAAAATCTTATTTAATGGCACTACAACACTAAAATGTCCATCACTTTGAAACCCGTTTAAATTCCAACCCCATAATGCGGCAACTTTACTTTCTGCTTCATTTAATGAGATGTAAGACTTTATTGTTGACGTTATTCCGGAATTTTTTATACGATCTATTTCAATTCCATTCATTTCGTATCGGATGTCTTGAAACAAATACATAATAGGGTTATTAGTGAACGTAACAGTTTTCTTGATCGGATTCCCATCTTTACCGAACAGCTTTGCCTGACCTTCGATGTAGATTGAACTGGCTGATGGTAGCACGTATATATCTTGCTGATGTATGGGGATTCTGATTTCATCGTTTTCTCTAAAGCTGTTATTGTAGAGATTGTATGAATGGACTTCATAACTTTCGATTGAACTATCAAAGTGTGGTAAATCAGTAATCTGCAGCATACTCATACTTTAAACCCTAGAGCTTTAAGAAAATCTTTATTTGATTTAGTCAATTTCTTCACGTTTTTCTTACGTCTGTGTACCTTAACGGTTGTTGATGGAATAGGACGTTTTATTTTAGCTGGAGGGTTTTTATCATATACTATCATTTTGCCTTTTTTAAATGAAGACGTAATTGAATATGTTCTTCACCAAAGTCAATACAGTAACCAAACTGATCTACAATCCTGACAGATATGGATGAAATTATATTTTTGTTCACCGGGAAGTAAATAACGTTCTGGGGTATTTCTGTGTAGCCGTGACTTGAAGCAGTATCAGATATGAATTCGTGAATAAAATGAGTCGGTAATCCGTTGTAATATGAACCGTGAACAAGATCACATTCGATTCTGATTACAGCTGTTGAACTGCTGTTATTAGCGGGCACATTCGGTCTTTTTTTTAATACTGAAAAGTATAGTAAACCGCACTCGTATTGATCAGATAAATGAAGAGGTGGTTGAAAATACGAAACCAATTCTGATTTATTTCCAGAGATGGTAACCGTAGTAGACATACTTGCATACTGAGCTCTTTAAAATGATCCTGTTTATTTTATTTCTTGATTATACCAAAAATTGTTTAAGAAATTTAAACATATATGTCCACAGTTGAAGGGGTGATCACGTTGTAAATTTTCATAATTATATTGTATATTAGAACCTACATATTTTATAAATTCCTTAGGAGGTTTAAGATTTCCATAACTGTCGAAATACTCAACATAATCATTATATTTTGCATAGGCTACCCAATGAGAGCCAGAATTTTTAGAACTATCTAAATTAATAACTCCACATTCTTTTTTATATGGATATTTAGGGAGCTCATCTCTCATAAAGACACCTCTAAAATGAGGAATTTTATTTCCATACTTTAAAATGTCAAAGTTAGTTAAGGCTCGTTTGGGTAGCCGATATCTTAGTTTTTTTCTTTTGATACGAAAATTCCAAGACCTCCTTTATGTGGTTTAAGGTGTAGCCCTTTGCCAATACATAGAGCTTCCATTTTTTCATTATGTCTTCTCGATTCCACATACAGTTTTTTAGCCATTTTGTATTCATTTATGGTTTTGGCAATACCAGCTGCACCGCCTGCTAAAGCTCCCGCCGCTGATAATCCCGCAAAAATAGGAATCAGAGGTAGTACTCCCCCAGTTTTTGGAATAGGAATAACACGGGGGAGCTTAATCGATGAATCATCAGCTAATTCTCTGGTAGCGGCAATAGCTAATTCTATAGCCATTTTCTTGCTCTTAGGTTTTAATTTTTTTATGTGTCTTTTTGCTTTTGTAATAACAGTTTTTAATTTACTTTTTAATCCTTTTCCAGATGTAACTTTTGGAGACCGCTTTTTCCTCAAACCAGAACCAGTTTTAATTTTTGCCGACATAGCCTTACTTACTAAGCGTGCCGCGAGTTTTTCGCCTATACTGGCGTCGGAAGCAACCGCTCGCTGTTTCGCCATTTTTAACAAAATTAAATCAGCCTTATGTCGCTCTTTCAAGTTTGATGACTTGTGATATGCAATATCGTGATCTCTGCAATATTCGTCCAACTTATTTACACCGTTATCTTCTTGTGCAAGTCTTTTTATTAATTTAGTACCAGGACCACAGTAATTATATCCTGGTAAATGTAATTCAAATGGTAAATTATTAATAAGCCAATTGAGAAGACTGCTCTCTCCAAAACACATTATAAAACTGATGATTCCGGTTTGAATACTTTAATAAATAGTTATGCGATTCGAGTTTGTTGTTATTATTATTTCATTTACAATATAACATTCGATTTATCGATCCAACTGCTTTCAGCTGAAGACAAACCTAACCATTTTACTAAAACCCTGCTACCTTTTCTTCTAAGAACTTTCTCGACTAAATATACATTTGGGTGTTTTGTCTTCTGAAGTTCTTGCTCATAAAATGCTCCTAGTATAGGTTGTCCTCTTATCGTATCTTCAATTAAGTAAGTGATAGGAGTAGTATTCTGCTTGTATCTAATTTTAAATATTTCTGTTGACCAATTGGGAGTATAACCTTTTTCGAATGTTCCTTTGTACTTACTGATACGAACGTAATCACCCACTTTAAACTTGCATTTTATACTTTCTTTATTTTTCACTAAACTATTAAATCTTTTTAATATTTCTTTCTTATTTCCATTGTTGACATTTGCTGGTATTTCATTAATTGTTCGATGATAGGTATGATTGTATTTATGAACTACATTGTCCAACGTATTTTTTATCCAAATATAATTACCTTTTAAACTAAACTCTTTATACAGTTTAGATTTTAATGTTCTTATAAATCTCTCCACAATTGAAGCCTTTTTAGATGAAAATGTTGAATAATGATTAATATTATACGACTGCATAAGATATTTAAATTTGTTATTATAAAATTCTGTACCGTTATCTGTTTGTAAATTTTTAGGTATGCGATTATCTTTCAATAGAATTACAAAAGCATTATACACCTCATCTTTGTTTTTACTTTTCAAAGGAAGCGCCCAAGCATATTTTGAAAATGTGTCAATTATGGCAAGAATATATTTATAATTATTATTTTCCTTCGACACTGTTTGCATATCTATTAAATCTGCTTGCCATAGATCATCTATATCCTTCATAATAACATGCCTTCGCGGAAAGTTCACCCTCGCACTTTTATGAATTTCATTTACCACATCCGCTTTGCTCATTTTAAAATAATATCTTAAATATATTTTATTTAGATATTCATATGTATATACCTATATATTGTATATTTATATATTCATAATGAATGACGTTGTAATACTGAATGAAAAGTTTTCTGAGCATCAGTATTTATTCTTTAATTATGTTAGCTTCTTTTAATTCTTCAATTATTGATAAAATTTCATTGTCATGATTTGTATTACCTGCATCTCTTGAAGCTATTAATAATTTTAATCTTTGAACCAATTCATTCGGATCGTCCCAATATACTAAGTCAGCATTCTTTTTATATGTTTTAAGTGTCGGCAAACTGCCTCCTATTTTTTTTTTATTGTTTTCCAACACAGTCTCAGAAAATAATGATTGATTATATCTCGATATTTGAGCCCTTTGTCACCTCTTATTTGACCTCTAGGATTAAAATCCCTCTTATGGGCGTTGGTATAATGTAGTATATCTTTGTAGACAAGTCTATTGGCATCAGTTACAATCTTTAAGTCAGGTTTCTTTCGAAGTAAAAGTTCTTTTAGTCCCGGGGTGAAATCGTAACTTCTATCTCCAATTTTAACCAAAACTAAGTTATCTCCGCCAATATTTTGAATTTTAGAAAAAGATACTATGGAGTTACCCATCATTAAAGTTTTATTGTCGGTTCTTATTCCAAATGGTACATTTACACCATCATAAATACCGTAGATATCCTCACTTTCCAACGAAAGTTCTAAATTATCTTTTACTTCTTTTTTAGGAGAGCTTGAAAAAAATATATCAGCATCATGAAAATCTTCACATTCAGTAGGAGTGTTTTCACAATTTGCATCTGATTCCATAGGTATAGAATTATCGGACATGTTTTTATCATGCTTAATATTTTCGATTAATCTTTGAGAATTTATAAAAGTTTTTAGAGGGTCTGAAACTGGTTTGAACATTTTATCTAAGGATAAATTAACTTCATGTTCATGATTTTTCATTTCGTTTATTTTCTTTTTTATGGAGTCGACCGACTTGATTAATTCCATTTTAATATTTTTTTCCATTTTATGTAATCACAACTGTGTTCAACTAAGAGAGAAATAAGACTAACAATGTTTCTGTATACAATTCATTTATATGGATGTACCACATACAGACATCTGCATTCATTAGAATTTAAAAAATGTATCGAAATTCTTTCTGTACCTCCCATTATTTAATATAGACTCTTTGTTAATAAGTAAAAAATTGAAAGGATCACTCCAAACTGTTTTACAGATTTCTTTGAACTGGTTCCAGTTTAAATCAGGACTGACATGTTCCTCATAAATATGTTTTAAGTTCACATCATCTTGTCTAAATACTATAAGAAAATTAGCATTGTCACGTAACAATTGTTTTGGTATCTTTGAATAGGTCTGAGATAAATAAAAACAATCGATTTGCTTATGTCTCCCCATACAAAAATAATTGCGAATATTAGTCTGATTTTCTGTTGCAACATCGTCAAAAATAAATATAGAATTTGGTAATGCTTCACTGGGAGATATAACATCTTTATTGTCGCTAAACTCATAGAATTTAATTTGAGGTACTCTTCTTAACACTTCACTTAAAAAACGATATTTTGGTTGGAAATTCGTTTTTGAGTAAAGATACAGATTTTGAAATTTAAGACCATTTTCATGTAATAATAAACTGATCATAACGTTTGTTTTACCACAATTTGAGGGCCCACATATAATACAACGAATCGTATTAGGCAATAAAGCGCTGTGTCGGATCTGACAACTGGAGTCATTAAAATTAATATTATTTACATTTAGAGATATGGGTTGTTTGATCAACTTCATCTTGCCTACTAATTGCACTTTTCTCGATCCTTCAATATATACATGATAATTATAATAACAGCTATAGTTTTGCTAAACTAGAATTCTTTTCTTAAATATTTAAGAATTTTTTTGTTACAATGAATCATTTAATAGCTGCAGCCAGTGCAAGACAGTCACTTATCAATAATTTTCAAATTAAATCGCTTTTTTTTTTTTTACTAAAGGTAAGTTTTGATATAATTATTATTGAAAGTTCATATCCAAACAACTTTAGACAAATTTATTTAATTTTCAGAATAATGTCTCTTTCACCATCATACAGTCCTAGTTTTTGGGATAATGAGATTTCTGCAGGACACGAACAGTCGCGATTACGCGAGGTATGTATCTAATTATAAATGTACAAATATTTACATCTTTTTAGATAAAATGATTTTTGACATTCAACAATAACAACTATTATTTTTGTTGTGAGGAATGTGTCAAAAATAATATTATTGTATCGCTGTCATATTTACCTATAGTTTAATCATCATTCTCTTTACAGAAACTGAGTGATCCTTATCTTGCGGATAACGATGCTGCTGTTAAATCATTCTATTTTACTCAAGATCTGAATACCTCCAATATTCCAGTTATCAAAACTGCGTCACAAAAACAACCAACAGAAAAAATAAAAGAGAAAAAAAGGAGGTCTGCAAATATGAAGAAAAATTGCAAATCTCAATTTTATTCAAAAACTATTACATTAGATAATTCATCTTATATTATTCGGAAAGAGCCAGGAAAAGCTCATCATTTGATAAATATAAGTATTCATGACATGAGTGACAATGCTTCCGGAAGGAGCTGCAATGAACATGACAGCACTCGTGTAAGTGTTCAGTACCTAGTCAGAAACAATAAAAATAATGGATGAAACTGAACATTTGATTGAAAAAATAGTGAAAAAAATTAATTTGTGAAATTGATTGTGAATCTTATTTCTGAGGTTGTGAATCTTATTATTTCATTTGATAAATATAAGTATTCATGACATGAGTGACAATGCTTCCGGAAGGAGCTGCAATGAACATGACAGCACTCGTGTAAGTGTTCAGTACCTAGTCAGAAACAATAAAAATAATGGATGAAACTGAACATTTGATTGAAAAAATAGTGAAAAAAATTAATTTGTGAAATTGATTGTGAATCTTATTTCTGAGGTTGTGAATCTTATTATTTAGTGTGACCCAATAAACAAAATAGATTCTGCAAACTGTGTTTTGAATTACCTGATAAATTTGTTACTAGATAATACCTCTTATTAATAAACAATGTGCAAACAGTGTATATAATTATGTAAAAGTATATATACTAACGTTATTCATGATAATAATCTATACACATTGTTTATAAAAGAGGGAAAATCTTTCGGAAAGGGAAAAATAAACAAATAAATACAGCGTACACATTTATTGATTAAATACATTTTATAAGATTATGTCCTAATTACATTTCTCTTTATTATATTCTTATTACATAACACATTTAATTACATTGTAATCAACTTAGTAGAATAAATAGACACATGTACTAAAGTATTGAACTATAATGCCCCCAAGGTAAAGTGTTGAAACAACCTTCTATCCTTTGCCTTTTATCATCATCACTGTTAAGAATGAGCTTATTTAACTTTTGTGTAAAAACTTGATGATTTTTTGATCTTATAACATACATATCATCTCGAAGGTTATCATTTAACATTAATGCTCTTTTATATTTTTCAATATCCAATTTTTTTGTTACCGGCTTTGTTATTCCCTTTGCTTTCTTTATAGTTTTATTTTCCGCGCGTATACAATACAACTTAGCTCGTAAACCTACAAATTCTGAAATAATCTCTCCACCCAATTCGTCCTTGAAATAACCTGGTATTTTCATATTAGCTTTAGGTAATCCATATATATTGTTATCCTCAAAATTGCTCGTGTCAAAATAACAAATATTGTTTTTCATATCTTCATAAAAATTTTCAGTTTTTACCAAATAAAGTAAGCTGTCAGTATCAGTGTAACATAAAATAACATTATTTCCATATATTTTTTTAATTACAGAATAATGAAAATTATATAAATGCGTTTTAGAAATTTCAAGAATAGAAAATCCAATATAAATAGGGCGGTCCAATGTAACTTTTGTTTTATTCAATTGAATAGCTACTAAACTTTCCGATAAAATTGACAAGTCTTTGAAATGCGGTGCGCTAATATACCTTTCAGCACCATGCAATTTGTTGGTTGTATTTAACTTATCTTTCCATAATTTTACGAGCCTAACATCAACTTGTTTCCGCTTATTTTCAATTGTTTTTCCAAAAATAGAATTGTTTTGTTTCTTAAAAAAATCTTTTTCAAAATCAGATTTAGCTTTTTGCCTGAGAGAAGTATTCAATAAAATATATGGTTTTAAAAAGTTATCTTGATAAAATGATAATATTCTGTATATTTTTAACAATATTAAACCATTTGCTAAACACTCTTGTAAATGCATATAATGGATAACAAAACGATGTTTGTTATACAAATTTGCAATTAACTTTTTACACTTGTTTTGCATAGGTGAATATTTTTCGGCAGCAAAGGGAAGATCCGAATGAGCATTATGAATGTTAGGTGGGTAATATAAATCTACCTCCAAAATGTATCCCTCATCACCGTTTTTGTTTACGCCATTTATATCAAATTTATTTATTTCATTATCATTAAGAAATCGGAAGTTACGCATTGGAAGTTTTTGCATCATTGCAAAGCCATATAAATTCACACAGTCAAGATAAATAAGGTATGAGCTTGCCTCGTTCTTATTATACGATGATTGATATTTGTTATTAGCTTTAGCATATCTTAATGAGCATTGGGCAAGACCTCCGCGAATTCCATTTTCTATCATTTGGTACATTTCTACGTCAGATATTAAATCAAGCTGAACTTTAGTGTACCACAGCATAGCATCCCAACTTAACGATGGTGATGAAACATAATAACATGGGTCTAAATTGTAATAAAATAAACTCATTTCTCGAAACTTCTCAAAAATATCACATAATAACAATACATCACATTTTAAATAAAGGTCTGTGTACTCTCCTAAATTTTTTATTTCAAAAGTTCGCCATATGTTTAAAGCATGCTGATAATCTTCAGTTGAAATATTTTCTCCCGTTAGTTTATTGAAAAATTTTGACTTTTCAGGCAGCTGGGTTTCATCATATTTTTCCCATCTGTTTAAATAGTCATAACAATATACACCTTTTCTACATGCTAAATTAAATAAACGATCATGATCAAAAAACAATCGCATGTGTTGAAAATCGTCTGTGTGTAACGTTTTTACCAATTTATCTAAACTGGTGCTTAAAAAGTTAAAAGAATCAATAAATTTTAATTGCACTGTAGTTTTATTATCAATAGGTATGATTTTTGTGAACGATATGTACTTTTCTTTTGATTTAGGAATTAAAGTAATTTTGCCAATTACATCCGACAGCTCTTTTATAAATAAATGGCAATCATATCCAGACAAATTGTGAAAAATTATAGGTATGTATTGACACTGTTTCAATTTCAAATTACAAGCGTTGTGTGCAGCACCTCTATATTTACCGGTGAAATGATCATGATCTTTAACTTTTTTATCAGTTTGTGTAAACTTGGTTTTACATATGTGACATAACTCAGCTATTTTAAATGAATTTAACTCATCAGAAGAAAGAGGCATCATTGACTGTTTATTTTGCAAAACTTTATACAACCTTTTTACATCATTTGTAATGGTTTCAACAAATTTTTGTGCGCAGTTTGGGCCTCTATAACTAACAAAATTATTTAATTCAGGTTTAGAGTTGCAACAAATATAATAAGCATACGATGATGCTTCATGTGCCTGCACAGATTCAGTAAAAAGCGATTTATTTTTGTCTGAGTAATTGCAAAGCAAACTTTCAAAATCTCCGTATATTACAATTGGAATTCTTTGCGTTCTCTCAAAGTTTGAAAATTGTAATTTGCTATGTTCATCAGGCAAAACTGTTTTTATTTTGCTACAGTTGTGATTTAATAATTTATCTTCATCATCATGATACAAAAAACACTCATCACATAAAAATAGTTTAGATTTATGTTTGGTTAATTGTCGATGCACAAGGCGACCAAAATTTTTTATTAAACAAAAATGGGCTTTATCACCTTTAGTTATGTACAACAAATTGACATGTATAAGCTTTCGTTCACGTGTCAAATATAATGGGCCTGTTACATGATTACTAGCTTCAAGACCATATACATTTACACTTATAGAAGGATTATTTTTCTCAAAGATTTTAATATCATCAAAACTTGGTGGAAAAGACATATCATTTATGTTTAATAGAAACGTATAGTGTGGGTACGATTGCATTCTATTAGCATTCAATTTTTTAGGAAACATTTGAGCAATAATACACCACAAAAAACAATGATTGTCATTGTTACGTATATTCAAACATGACTTTGTGTTTTTTATAACAGTAGGCAATTCTAAATAAGTACCAGCTCTCAAAGGATTGTATTTGTTTATGTTTATTTCCAAATGGCTTATAAAATTAATAGACCACCCAGATTCGCCAAGTTCAAATTCTAAACACTTAGATATTAATTTTTAAGAGCATTGAAAATAGATATCAGAAATATTTGTATTCGGAACTGCTATCATATATTTGGTGTTGAAAGATTTTATAGAGCTTTCATTATTTTTTGGCAAAATGTATGAAACAAATAATTCAAAATTGACTTTAATTGCTTTATGTTTTTGAATCATAAGATTGATAATTTTACATACAGATTTTGAAACTTGATTTAAAAGTATTTCTGGAGTAATTGTTATGTCACTGGGTTTAATTGGATTCACTTTGTAACTTATGATTCTATTCTTAAAGGCAGTAGCAATAACTT
Organism: Xanthia icteritia; assembly: GCA_949128155.2. NCBI lineage: Eukaryota > Metazoa > Arthropoda > Insecta > Lepidoptera > Noctuidae > Xanthia > Xanthia icteritia. The sequence continues at coordinate 2,029,557 of OY855862.1, read as the reverse complement.
GAATATTATCGAATTCGGAGCATAGCAATACATTAGATTTATGAATATTTGTTCTACTATGTGCTGCTAATTTTGAAACATAAATATTACAGTCTTTACAAAAAAACATGTTCATTCGGGTTTTTATATTTCTTTGTTTTAATTTCTTATTTCAGGTTTTTTAATTTCTCAGTTTTAATTTCGTATTTCGAGATTTTAAATTTCTCAGTTTTAATTTCTTATTTCAGGTTTTTAAATTTCTCAGTTTCAATTTCTTATTTCAGGTTTTTAAATTTCTCAGTTTTAATTTCTTATTTCAGGTTTTTAAATTTCTCAGTTTTAATTTCTTATTTCAGGTTTTTAAATTTCTTAGATTGAACCTCTGAAAAAAAATTCTTAGTTTGAACCTCTGAAAAAGTACATGTGTAATATAAAATAATTTTTCATTTAAAATTTGCAATACAAAATGCACAAAATCAGAGTTAAAAATACAGGCAAAACAATAACTAATATGAATTAGGTAATTATTGGGTATTTTATAATAATATAAACTTAAAATAATTATAAGCAGATATAAACATTTATATAAATGTATATATTTGCACGGGAATGTATATAAATATACATATATAAATAAATATAAAAATACTTATTGATGTTGTTGTAATGTATGTTGCTGTAATATAGAAAACTTTGTTTAAATAATATTCTCACATTTTTTTATAAAGACTATATGTTTCCATAAATGTGATTAAACAAACTTATAATTAAAAAGATTAAACAGATTTATATTATAGTTATTTCCAAATTAAAAAAAAAACTTGCGCTAAAAGAGCGCATAAGTAGTACCTATAGACAGGGTATGAAAGTTGTTTTTCTTTTTAATATTAAATCTAAGAAGGTTTGCTGTATAGAACAGGCTGGATATCTTTAAATTCAGCCCTTCCAGTATTTACAAGGTGTGTTAAAGCCTTCCACACAGCATTATCTTTATCAGTTGATAATTTTAAAGTTACAAAAGAATGTTTCCAACGCTCATTTGCAGCAAGTTTTTCCACTTCGTCAGTATTATAAACTCTCAATTCAAAATAATACTTTCCAACTCTTCCTGGATCCGACTGGAAGGTGTGGCCAGTAGCTACTCGCTGAGTGAAGCAGCTCTTCAGGGTAGCAGCACGAATCAACGGTCGAGACGATTCATCCTGAAATACAAAAAATAACTAGTTTTAATTAAAACAATAAAGAGCAACATTTTTTAGACTTCTACGTCGTTTAATCTATTACTACTTTAATTATAGATAATCTATTAGAAAGCTTATAAAACTCTTATGCCCACAAACAAGTATAATTTTAATGGATAAAATCACTCACTAAAACACTAAATATACTCATGAAAAACTTCATGAGCATATTTAGCGGGTGTGTGTTTGTAATCAATGAAATGATTTAATACGTTTGAAAAAATACCTTACCTCAGAATCTGAAGCGGTGATATTCCGCTTTCTTTTTGGAGCTGATGTTGCAACAATTTGCTGTCCGTCGCTATCAGACTCTGTTTCTGAAGCGAATGGGTTTTTGGAAAGCAACGCCTTCTTCTTTTGAGACACTTTTTTGTCTCTCTTCACAGCTTTTTTTTTCGAGCTGCCGCTTATTTTTTCTTTAGTTGCTCGAGATATTGGAGGGGTGGAGTCGCCTTCTTCAACCCAAAAAGGATTATTCGTTGACTGAGCCCTGAAGACAGAATTAAAATGCAATAAATATTTTTGTTATACATTCCTAACAACATGAAACAATAAACATGTTTCGAATATCGAATAGGGAATAAGAAATCGATCTAAGGTCTTGTATTTATTGCTTGTTATACCAATCAAATGAAAATAAGCGTTCAAAATGATAGAGTTATATTAATACTAGCTGTTTCCTGCGGTTTCACCTGCATCCCGAAGGAACTACTTCCCGTACCTATGTGTTAATCCGAGTCAACCTCTATGTGCGTGTGTGTGCCAAATTTCGTGAAAATCAGTTCGGCAGTTTTTGCGTGAAAGAGTAACAGACGAACAAACTTTCGCATTTATAATATTAGTAGGAATAATTAATAATATGAAATTAAAAATACAGCGCCAGTACATGATTTAAATAAAATATAATACTCACATACTTTTTCTGCAACACTTGTAGTACAACACACCCAACAAAAAATCACTTGTAGTACAACACACCCAACAAAAAATACACTCGCGATACCTCAGTGAAATGCTTTTCAGCACAACGATGACAAAATGTAAGGAATAATCTCAGATGCTTATTTTTATAGACCTAAATTCTAAAGCCATAGCCATAATGTTACTTTCCAAAAATAATTACTTGAAAAATATAATTCAAACTTTATTTGTTAATAGAATTTCATCTCTATTACCGGAGCACTTAAAGTAGATTTTATTTAAATCATTTCTCGTAATGAAATCGCGCTGTGAATGCTTCCGAATACTCTCGTTTAGGAAAGTGCTCTCACAGCATTTTATCCTTATTCGAGTTTTTTAACGCAACTGGAGACGAAAATCTTAAAAGGAATGATATGTCAAATAGCTTTGGTGGAATAGAAACAAACATATACGAAAACCAATAAAATGAGATCTCCGCTAGTTATTTGCTGTGTATACAGAAATGCTGGCGTATTCTGTAAAGTCTCAAGTCGTAAAGGTTGTGATAGATATAGCTATCCTTTTCATTTTAATGTTAATAGAAAGAGATGTCAATGGATTTCAAAGTGATATTCCCTTATGCTACTCTTATTTGATATTACAGAATTAGGTTGCGTGAATATTGAACTTTGGTAAATGAAACAAACAATTTTAATTTTTTAATATATTAATAATAAATCTTCTAATATACTGTAAAATAATAATAAATATTAAAAATATCATAACACATTATTTCTAATATGTTTGTAAATTCAACTAGAAAACTAAAAAAAAAAAAAAAACTATTGCAAGATTTTTGTTTATTTATTTTATCTTCCCATCATGTCTCAATTAGCCAGGAGGGCGACGAATTGTGGGAAGTTGAATACAAATAAAATGTTATGATGGCCGAGTGGTTAAGGCACCCGCCTCTCATGCATGAGGTTGTGGGTTCAAAATCAAGCAATGTGTTATTTTTTTTTTCAATTCATAATGTTGTACTTTGTAAGTATATTTATAATCTTTTTTTTTTTTTTTTTTTGGGCCAGGCCTAGGTATAGTTTAATAAAAATGAAACCAAATATTTTGTGATACATACAAAAATCAAATAAGTTTATTACAGCTTATTACAGTAACTCAATATTTCTAATATAGGATAGCTATATCTATCACAACCTTTACGACTTGAGACTTTACAGAATACGCCAGCATTTCTGTATACACAGCAAATAACTAGCGGAGATCTCATTTTATTGGTTTTCGTATATGTTTGTTTCTATTCCACCAAAGCTATTTGACATATCATTCCTTTTAAGATTTTCGTCTCCAGTTGCGTTAAAAAACTCGAATAAGGATAAAATGCTGTGAGAGCACTTTCCTAAACGAGAGTATTCGGAAGCATTCACAGCGCGATTTCATTACGAGAAATGATTTAAATAAAATCTACTTTAAGTGCTCCGGTAATAGAGATGAAATTCTATTAACAAATAAAGTTTGAATTATATTTTTCAAGTAATTATTTTTGGAAAGTAACATTATGGCTATGGCTTTAGAATTTAGGTCTATAAAAATAAGCATCTGAGATTATTCCTTACATTTTGTCATCGTTGTGCTGAAAAGCATTTCACTGAGGTATCGCGAGTGTATTTTTTGTTGGGTGTAATCCATGCACTTACACATGATTGTGTCCTGTTCGCAGACGACACGACCATTATTCTAGACTGTAACAATATTGCTACATATGAGATGGAAATATGTAAAACGCTAGAAGATGTCATTCAATGGCTAGACATGAACAAACTAAAAATAAACATAGAAAAAACAAAACTTATTAATTTTAAAACATATAAAAGTAAAAACATCCAATTAAATTATTAACTACAATAATTCAATTATACATCAGATACATACCGCAAAATTTTTAGGTATTACACTTGATACACATCTTTCATGGAAAGAACACATTAATAATTTGTGTATAAAAATAAACAAGTTTGTTTTTGCACTCCGAAAAGTAAAAGACGTTAGTTGCAGACAAACCTCTATTATGGTGTACCATGCCTACATATGCTCTATTATACGATATGGCATAGTGGTCTGGGGAAATTCTACTGACATCACGAGGGTGTTCATAGCCCAGAAAAAATGCATTCGAGCAATTTATGGCATGGAATGGTCCGAATCATGTAAGCCAATCTTTAAGTCTAAAAATCTATTAACGGTTCCCTGCATATACATCTACGAAGTTGCTAAATTTGTTAAATATCACAGCCATCTCTTCAGCGCCAACGACAACACATTTAAACGCAAAGTTAACCACCTGCCCTTAAAAATGCCTGTTCCCAAGCTAGAACTATTTCGAAAAAGCTGTGCCTATATGGCACCACTGATATATAACTCATTGCCAAAAGGAATGACTGATCTGCCATATAAAAAGTTCTGCTGTGCCTTACGAAAATGGTTAATCCAGGAGAGTTTTTATACAACCAAAGACTTTTTTAATAAAAGCACTTGTAAAATTGGTGCACGCTGAGAACTAGCTCTTCATATTTATTTCTTATGTAATTAAAATAATTGTAATTCTAATAATTGTTATCCAAATAATCATAATTTCAAGGATGTTAATTCTAATCAGTAATTGTAATTTAGATTAATAATTGTATAATGCAAATAATTGAAATTTTATGTACTCAAATTTTTAATACTATCTTTGCATACCCTCATTGAGGGTGAAATATGTCATGTACTTGCTGCTGTATAACACCTCATGCCTACCATACCATATTTCATGCGAATAAATGATTCTATTCTATTCTATTCTATTCTATTCTAATTTGTTTTAGAGTTCGTAAATATATATTTATGTTATGTTGTAATTACACAATTTTACCTATTTATATTTTTTATTATACAATTTTACCTTTATTTCAAGAGCTTACATTCTAATATTATTACTAATAAAGAAATTACAGACATAAACTAAGATTGCATGTTTTCATGTATTTTACCAATTATATTTTCTAAAGCTAAGTAAGTAGTATCATCACATATATTTTCTATTACATATTGCACACATTTGTCCGCGCGGCACTCGCAAGGCTTTTCAGGCTGGTTATCACCCTCATAAATTTCAATTTTGATCGTCCTCGTTAATGCAGTCATGTTTGGAGCTCTCGTTTTAACATATGAGTATACTTGAACTCGTTTGCGCTTCTGTGGAGTTGATGAGGTTTCCCCCTTTCTCTTCAAATTGAGTTTGGGTGATTTACTTGCAACTGGTGGATCATATGGAATGAAATTAAAAAGGCCTTCAGAGTCCTGAAACATAAATAAAAACAAAAACTAAGTAAACACGTATTATTATAATATTATTATATTATTATTAACAAAAATACGTAGAAAAATACTCACCGACATTTTATAAATATGCGTATATCTCGAACGAATACTTTTCAATTAATGCACTCTTAAAACAGGAAAATAAGGAACTTCGTTCCAAAACTCTAATGACATGTTGCTACATGTAATGGAGCAAAAGTAGATTGTTATAAAATAAACTCTATGTGCTCAATACATAGAGATTAATTTGATAATGTGCAGCACAACCATCTTTCTTACCTTATTTAGGAAACGGTGCCACAGCGTTGCGGATACCTGAGATGAAATTTTAAAAAGGAAGTTGTACATACTTTTGTACGCCGATAGCCTAGCAGTTTGAACGCTCACCTTCTATGCAAGCGGATGCGAGTTCGAATCTACTCGACTACGTTGATTATAACAGTAACATGTATATATATATATATATATATGTATGTGTGTGTGTGTGTTTTGTATATATACCAAATACCTAAAAAAAAAAACTGAACCCTCATCTCACTCTGCTCAGCAGTTGCGTCTCCAATCATTAGACCCACAAGATCTTCATGAATGAAGTCTACATGAATGTTTAACGCGGACCCAGTTAAACTTATAAGTATTTAATGTTTACTTGTAAAAAACATTTTTATAACAAATTACAACCGACTTCCAAAAAAAAAACTACAAAGTGAAAAATAACTTTATTTCAGAAGCCGGTGTCTTTGGTTTTGAATTTTCGTTTTTTGCCACCGACTTCCGAAATAAAGTTATTTTTCACTTTGTAGTTTTTTTTTTGGAAGTCGGTTGTAATTTTTTATAAAAATGTTTTTATTTTTCACTTTTTAGTTGTGGTACTTACCTACACACACATTCGAATACCACTACCTGCTATGTAAATACCAGTGACAGGAACTTATTATAACATCATCCATATAGACTAAGTGGGAAAAATGTACCCAAGCAAAGTTTATAAAATTTAGGTATATGGGACCATATCGAGAGCATTAACTTAAAAAAAAAAAATTTTTGCAAATCCGTCCATATATATGACTGTGCTACGGCCAATCATACATAAAAAAAAACATCCGAATTGAGATTCCTTTTTCAGAAGTCGGTTATTTAACTAAACGTGCCTATAATATTCAAAGAATTATCCCCTAACCTTCTAACCTTTCACTGTAAGTTCCTATATGTACTGTTCACCGATGAGGAGTTCCATGCGGTATCTTCGAAGACTATAATTAGTTCACCACGGATGGATAGATAGAACCAGCAATTATTTTTGATCTTTAGTACAATATCCAAATCACATTACGTGTACTGTTTGTTTTTGAGGAGTTCCTTCGTTTATCTCCCAAAGTATACATCAAATCTTCACAAAATTAATATGGGACCACCTCAGGAGTATACCCTTACGAATAAAAAAAGAATTTTCAAAATCGGTTGACAATTGGCGGAGAAATCGGTGAACATACATAAAAAAAAAAAAAAAAAATACATACAGTCGAACATATAACCTCCTTTTTTTGAAGTCGGTTAAAAAGGAAAGGACTTCACACCGTGTTATTACCTTACAAAAACTACTGTGCTAACAGAGGCATGTTGCACTGTTCTCATCGTCATCAACATTCGCTACCTATTCAATTCCTTACGATTTAATAAATCGATACCCCATCGATGCGCTCGAGTCGCTCCGAGCACGCCGCGCTGTCGAACTTGAGACATTTGTTGTTTATATTATATCGGCCCAAGTAGAAAAGATATTTGAGCTTCATTGTTACGAAGGTATCATCAGATCAGAATCAGTAGGGTATAATTGGGGGTTTTTGCATCACGCAGCTCGAGCGCAGCGAGAGCAAGTGGTGCAGAACCCCCAATTATACCCTACTCATACCGTAATCGCATTAAGTTAAAGGTGCAATTCAACTGCTGCGCACGGAAAGGTTACGCACACAGTAGTGGATCTGCGTCTTTTACATTTATGTCAGCTTCAATATTTTCCAAATATATAATAAAATGCAACTATCAAAATGGCGCTGTCGTAACTAATCTTGCGACAATCCAAGAAGCCCGATTTGACGTTTCTCATTATATATGCCGCGATAACTTTGTATGAACGTCTACGTAACAAATCGAAAAATAAAATTCATAATCGTAATTAATAACTATGTTATCCATACACTATAACAATGATTATCATTCATAAGCACCAAGTTTCACTTTATATTGGAAAAAAACACTCGAAAACAAGAATTAATAAATTAATAGTTCAATGTCAATAAAAATATATAATAAACTACCCGAAGACATAAAACAACAAAATAAAACCAGTTTATTTTTAAATAAACTAAAGCAATACTTAAAAAAAAAAGCTATTACACAGTACAAGAATTTCTAATGGATAAATTAAATAATAATAATACATAACTATGAATAACAGATAGGTATATTTTAATAAGTAAAATAACAAAAATAAATTATAACTTAATAATTATACTACATTAATAAGAATGAATAATTTTTAAGCGAGTAAAGAAATAAGCAATACTAAATATAATTAAATAAATAATATATGAATAGATAGACCTGCATATAAAATATTAATAGAATAAGTGAATGAATGGAAATATAAGTACATAGGGTAATAGGATATAAAATAATTCTAACTTAATAATAAGGAAAATTAATAAAGCGCTCTTCCTCTCTCTACCTATTTTGCTATGCCCGACAGGGTCCATAATTGTTTCTATTATTATTTATTTTATTTACCACCTGTAATTGTACATTATGGATTGCAATAAACGATTTGAGATTTGATTTGAGATTTAATCGTTGAATAATATTCTGATAGAACGTTATTACAATGTCATGTTGTAAGGTTAGTTTTTCCTATTCAACAACTTACTCAGTGGTAATAGATGCATTAGCACATTAGGGGTTCACTCTCATGGGGTTTTGATTAAAGTATAGTCCTTCACTTGGTCTTCTCAACTAATTTAATCACTAACACAAATACAGCTAATACAGCACAGATAATCTTCCCGACGAATACAAATAGATGTGCAGAACTTACATTAAGAGGACTACTAAATTATCCTTAATAACCAACAATCCAGAAGTATTCTGTCACATCTAGTATCGTCAGCCTGTGCGGTTGTATTGGTAGCATCAGCACCGCGTGGACATCTGCATTCGGAACCTGTTGCTTGTGTCTTTGATATGCTGTGATTAACTCAGACCATCTTCCAAATTCAAGTAATACACATTGAGCTGGCGTTGTCAATGAAGAGATAACCATTTTATATTCTACTTCTATTTGTTTTTTTGTATGTAGGGGGTAATCTCCGGAACAACCAGTCGGATTTAAAAATTCTTTTCGCATTGGATAGCCCAATTGTTGAGGAAGGTTAAGGCTTTCGGACAAAGTCGCGGGCAGAAGGTAGTTTAAAATATCCTAAGGACCCCTGTTAAAGAAAAAGTCATGATGATATTCTAAACGCACATAGATTACACAGTGTGTGCGTCAGATAAAATGAATACTCACAGCGTCCTTAGTTCCACATAATCGTGAAACATTTAATTTTTACACTAGATCCTTTTCTTAAGCGAGTCATTGCGTTTTATTTATTAAATTAACCAATCTGTTAAAATTAGGTGTGGCCGACTCTAGTCGCTACTTAAAAGAAGCCATATTGCCAACCGAAAAACCTAAGCGTTCTTTTTATCTTTCTCAGTTGGCACCGCTGCTCATCAACAACTTGAATTAAGTTTCTTTATTATTATTTAGAGTTAGAATTGTAAGTTTATTATACATATTTATTATTTACACACATTCTAAGAAATAAAAGTATTGTTTAATCAATTAGACCCTAGCGCTATCTAGTTGATTTAGTGGTAAACTTGCACCATGATTCTAAATATTTACTACAAGAGGAGAGGCCGTTGTTCTGAAAAATCGATACTTTTACAAGCATTACTTTTAAAAAAAGAGAGAAACGTAATAATTACTGTATTAATAAATGGTTAAACATATAAAACCAAATCCTGATAACATATGAAATTTTTAGCTTTATTTTGATACTTAATAGGTATATCAATATTGGAAATGGTTTGGTTAAAAAGGCCGGAGACCGACTTTTTCGACGACCTTTTCGATTTCATGCGGTGCCATGATATTGAAACAATTGTTTTAACGACAAATTTTTCTCTCCCATCACTGATTCGTCAATGCTCCGTAGTTTGTTGCTATCTTAGAAGTTTTTGTGTGTGTCTGGTATCAGCTGGATGAGAGTTGCCGAGATTGAACTGAATGGCGTGCAATAAGAGAGGCTAATGTGCAGTAGTGGACTTCTGTAGAATAGAATAGAATAGAATAGAATAGAATAGAATAGAATAGATAAATCGTCTTGAGCATCGGTTTTTAAAGCAAGCGATTTTTTCCCCATCACCACACAAAGTATTTTGATGATTGATATGGTTTAAGGAACTGCTTGCGAGTCGGATGGAGTCAAAGGAACATGTTTGACAGAGGGGCTATGTCCGACCACTTTGACCTTGGAACCTTACATCGTAAGTACAATCTAATTTTATTTTGCTTAATTGCACATTATCTACAAGTTTAATAACGATTTTATTTATCTCCAGCCTATTTTCATATACCTACAAGCCACAGACCAAACAAAAAACCAAGACAGAGAGCTGCGAACAATACAGTGAAGCATGCCAAAACTACACCTCCACTCTGCATACACGCTCACACGCACACATTTACAACCTTTTACAACGACACTACACCACACAAAGTGCACACATGTTTACGAAACTGGCTTCACTTCACTGTTGACAGCGCTCTGTCTTGGTTTTGTATTTGGTCTGCGCTACAAGCATTCTTTTTCATAATTGGGACGAAATATATTTTCACAAAATTGACATATTTTTGACCAACTTACATTTAGAAAATTGTTATTGATGATATTAATGATTCAAATTATATAATTATAGTTCATTACTCTCGCGAATCATATTTTGATCAATATGAAACTTAATATTGAGTCGTAAATTGAAAAAAATGAATTGAATTTTTGAGTTTCGCTGGCCACCTTATCTACCATCCTCCGTAAACTATTTTATTTTAATTACAGGTTTGTTCCAAAAAAGGCGATGTGACTATAGTCTGTTGTAGGTACTTACTTCACACTAAACAAGGATACCAGGTAGCTACAGTTTTACATTTACATACACTCACGCCTTCTTCCTGTGAGCCTAGGCAGAAACTACAGAACGCCACCAGCTACGATCCTTACATACTCCTTTAGCCTCGTTTACGTTCATACATCTGGTCATATACGCTCGCCGGTTCCAAGTACTACGCACCTGAGCTTTCTGAAGACCATCACCCATAAGGTCACTATAAGTTCCACCTTTTGGGGCGTCCCCTCCTGGCGATTCCACTCATATCCGACCTGCCTTCCACTCATTTTACACTTCTGTTCAGCTTATTCCTTTCCCAATGTCAGTGGTAACAAAAACCAGTATTAAGATGGCCCCCTAATTCTATTGAAAGTCCGTACTACACTAGGATGCTGAATGGAAAAAAAAGCCAAGTCAAAAAGACCAATTCGAAGACATCTTGCGCCTTTCACCAACCCGCACTGTGCCTGCGTGGTGGATTACGGCCCACTGCCTCCCACAGAGAAGAGGCCTACGTCCCAGCAGTGGGCACGTTGTAGGCTAAAGCTCGTTACGTCTCTGTACGTCACATATGCTGATATTATGATCGTCATATTTCATCTATTTCTTTCCTTTTCAGAAATGTAGTGAGGAGTCTAGCCACTGGATTCTATTCGAAGGATGGCACTAAGGCTAAAAACAGTAAGTTTCATTTTCTATTTGCTTTTAAATCTTACGTTTTTCCCATCCATGTTGGGGTCTTGCCCTCTAATACATGAGAATTAAACATAACTGGTGAACTGTGGATGTACTATAGGTACACCTCTGCCTAACCCTTCGAGGATTACAGGTGTGATCTTATGGTATGGTGGGGGCTAGATTTCAGTACAACCAATGCTGCTAATCCTGAGTAATTATTCGGCAACAGTCACCTGATCTCCAAAATCCAATTCCCGGAAATTATTGATTTTGAATTCCTCCCTTCTGAGAGCGGCCCATCGGTATTGACCGTGACTAACGAGTTTTAGGTCGTAGGTTCGAACCAGGACAGGCGCTTTACTTTGTGTAAGTTATTTCATCACCAATGCTCTCAAACCGGTGAAGGAAAACATCGTGAGGAAACTAGCATGATCACAAATTCGAAGAAGCGTGGTGGATTACGGCCCACTCCCTCTCACCGAGACGAGATCTGTGTCCCAATAGTGGAAACATTATAGGCTGATTATGGCTTGCTTGCTTTGTGCCTAGTTAGTTTAGGATGCAAGAGCATCATTGTTGAGCAAGGGGTCCTGAGTTCGATCCCCAGGTCGGGCAAAGTGTTATTGGGCTTTACTATTAGAATTTTTACACTTTACTTAAACATATATATACTTCTGCCTTATCTTTTGTGAAATACGACTATTTTAATTTTAAAAACTACTATATTATAAGTATAAATTCAATATTAATCATGCAAGCAATATTTTGTACGATATAATTTTAAGGAGTTTTTTAACCATCCCCTTATCATGGGAACCTGCTACGCTTTGGAATGGGGAACTACGTTCATCTTTTTGACTGATTGACTCCTTTGATCTTCGTAAATAGTTTAATTGAAATAAATTGTAAAGGACGCCGAGCGTGCTCGTGTGTAACATATAAGACTGAGTTATATACCAGTGAAGTGACCATTAAGTGTAAAAGTGTTAGTTTAAGAAACGAAAAGTTGAGACCCTATCTGTGCACCAGGGCACAAGTAGCGGCGGGACCGCGACGGACTTTTTATTTATTTATTTTAATATTTATGTACACACAGAAAAATAGATACAGATAAGACATAACTTTTTGTTAATTTGAGTGAGTTTTCTTTAGTTTCTAATTAGAATTAGGTATTAATGTGTTCTTATTAGCTTCTAATGATTGAATTTGTGATTAGTTTTCTTATTTCAATCCAATAAGATTGGATAAAGTAGCAATCCCCAAAGAGTTAAATGTATGAAGGAAAATGTCAATAATTACGTAACTTGAAAACGAGGTTTTTTTTTTATGGAGATATTTTAACGAATTCAGTGTCAAATGAAGGGCCTATATGTAAAACCATTTACTCCGTTCGAATTATGTAAATCGGCCAACGGGTTTTCACGATATTAACGAATTTGTGTAGTAACAATGTATCGTAATCGACTCTCAAGTAGTCTATATTCTAGGATTTTTTTTGTATGTAAAGATATGACAAGTAATGCTATGTAAAACAATAAAGGGATACATGAGCCATGTAATGAGAAAAAACTGTAACGATCTGACTTGAGGGACAATTAGAAACAGGGCTCCAAAGAGCAAGACCGTAGTAAAAATTGTGAGCAAAATGGTCTTAAAAATCAGAGGTCTCGTTACGGTAACTTAAGTTAAGCGAATTTCGTATAAAAGACGAGCCATTGGGCCGGAAAGTTACAGTCGGATCTCAGCTCTCATCAAGATAACATGTCAAGAAATAAATGAAAGAAATTAATCAAGAATTCTTTTATTAGAAAAAGTCCATTTCATAAATGCTTTGAGTTAGATAATGTCGTGTCGATGGCAAATTAACTAACTTAAAGAGATTACCTACACCTAAGTACTTTCCTGTCTGCGGTGAAGCCAAAAAAGGAGGGTTATTTGATAATCGATTTATATCAAAATATTCCAGATTGTTTCTACTACCTAGACAATCTTCCGTATTCGTCTGAGTGTGAAGACTGCTCTGAAATCAGCAAGAAGTTTAATGAGGAGAAGAAATGCCACAAATTCGCTACATGGGCCAATAGACCCAGCAATGACGAGTTTAGTACTAGTGAATATCGTCACCAGGTATGTAATTTTAAAATTGCCTCCACTAGTGAAGGTACTCAACTATACGTGGGGTGCACGCTGGTTGGTCAGCCCCACTGCCACCTAGCTGACTGCCTAATACAAGGTCAAACTAAATAAGCTAGTGAACCTCCACTGACGTGACGGATATCAGTAACTAGATATAATATAAGCGTTTTTACAACAAAAAAAAACACTACAAAGTGTAAAATATTTTGAATTTCAGTAGTCGGTGTCATTCGCCACTGACTTTCGAAATTTAAGATGTTTTTGCCTTTGTAGTGTTTTTTTTGGAAATCGGTTGCTATTTTGTAAATGTATTTCTCGCTTTTTTGTGGGTCAGTTTGTACTTTATCTAAGTTACAATAGCTAACTCAACATAGTAGTATAGTTAACTGCTCATCACCTTTTACAAAATATTGCTTTTCCCTATACAGGGACGTTAATCGTTGAGGAGTTCTTCGGTACTTGACCATCAGCTCCACTTCTCCATATGCATTGTGACGAGCATAAATTGCTTGGCAACCATATTAAAGTAATCAAATCGCGACCCGTGAAATATTTATTATTGAGTAGTTCCGGTGGCCACCTGTGATCTTTATCATCAGTTCCACTTCACTAAATGGTGCTTTCCGAGATCAACAGCACGAGTTATTATAAAAAAATACCGAAATCGCTATAATATTTGAAAAGTTCCCTCGATTTCCCCAGGATCCCATCATCAGATCCTGACCTCAAAAATTCAAAATTCAAAATATTTTATTTCACATAAACCTATAAGGGCACTTATGAAACGTCAGAAGCTAGATGCACGGTTCCAATTGGTCGTTTCCTATGGAGAAGAGCAGGCAAGAAACTCTATGGTTACTCTTTTAAAAATAAATGGTATTTATAATGCTTTCAAATTACAGAGTTAATAGATATGAGAGGACAGTGTAGGCCTATCAATAAGTACCAGGTACTTAGCAAGATAGAAAATGGTCGATAGATCTACAGTCTGTTAAGCCTACAACGTTCTCACATTCACAAAATCTAAAAGAAAAGAATCTATATAAAAGCAAAATCAAATAATGAAAATAAAAAGCTATTTAGACCAAATGACATGATTGCCACTACAGCTGTATGTAACAATACTTATTTATTATAAAAAATAAAAATAAATATTTTAGGTATATAATGTCAAATAACGAAGAGATTATGTCAAGGTAGTATGTAAAAGAAAAAAGAAAAAAGGTAAAATAAAATAAAATAATCATCTTAATTTGGGAGCCTGACCTGATGACAATTAAACCAACTCGCAAGTACAACCTTTCAAATAAAAAATATATTTTACAAATCCGTCTATCCTCGTCCTGCCCAAGCAAATTAGAACCTGTTTGGTAATTCTGCCCACTGTTCTCTACAAAGTACAAAATATTACAAGTGCTTCCTGCCCAAAATAATTAGAACAAAAAAAAGGTCATCCATAAGATATATATTTTTTATATTTTTTTCTGGCAGTAAATAGATAATAATGAATCGATTCACGCTATTTTTAAAATCATACATTTTGTTCTTTTTACAGTACATTGGGCAGAATTAACATAATCAGCTGTATTTTATTTGTCCTTCATAAAAGACACTGGGTACAATTGGGTAAATAAAACAAAAGTAACTTTTTATGTTATTTATTATTTATTCTTAATCAGTCTTGAACTTTCATCTCTTTATTTACTAATTAATGTATCTACTTTTATTGCAGCATCTCTGGACATAAAAATAATTAAACAATTCAAACAAAAAATTAAAATAAAACAAAACCTTCTCTTAATTTTTATAAACTTGAAAAAATATAATCCTTTAAAAAAATTAGTTAGACATGGAAATCAGCAAAGCAATTTCTTTGCAATCATCGTCAATTTTCATCAATTTCATTTTCATCAATCGTCGTCGGTAGGTATGAAGTCCCCAATATCGGAATCTTCTAACAAATTCTTTTACCAAATTCAATGCCTTCATCGTCCAATTCTGCAAAAAAAAAAACAATTTATGAAAAAGTTCTGCCCAATGTGATTTTTGCATCACATAATATTATTTATGTTTACTAAAAATACAATTATTAACGAAAATCAAAAATAGTTACAAACGTCAAAGTATTGATTATTTAACTTTAATCCTATTTATTTTTAATAAAGAAAAGTCACCAATCTAAATTATAGTAAGAGATTAAACATACCTCTTCTCCGACGTGACTCCATTTTTAACACGTGAATGGCTTCTGACGTTAATCTGTTGTCTATTACCTGAATAGATTTAAGGTTCACTTATTGGTTATAACCTAACCAATCACAGGAAACTTCAAAAACGACACCTGAGTAGAAAATACATATTCTAGGCGCGAAATTAAAATATGTGATTTTTGAAGGACAGCGGGCAGAATTTTGAACTTTGCAATATTTTAGCTGGGCAGGAACCGTGAAGTATGTTTTGTGATTTTGAAATCACAATGGGCAGGTCGAGGCTATATATAACGAAGTTATGCGCGATACATAAAAAAATCAAATATATATAATAAACATCCGAATTGATAACCTTTTAGAAGTTGGTTAAAAAGTAAAACCTGACCTGGGGTTAATGGTAATAGGCTCGCCCAGCTTCTTTATGAGACTAGGAATTTATCTCTGCTAACCTAACCTAACCGGCGACATGCGGGTGTGCTGTGCAGACCAACACTTCTCGCACAACTGATATCTAAAACGACAACAGGCGGCAATGTCGATCTACGTAAGTGTTTCCATAGAATCACACCAGTAGTGTCGCTGCAGTCTGTCACTGCAACTTGAGTTCTCAAGTTTGTGTGCATATTAGGGTTATACAACTACACCTTTATAAGATCACTTTGTTTCTCATCACCAGGCAATGCTGGGTTACGGTGACGACTAAGTGGCTAGCTGGAGGCTCCGTCATCAGCAATAAATTCATCCTGACCGCTGCTCATGTTAACAGTTATGCTACACAGGTGTAAGCTAACCTAAAGTCTGTTTCAAAAATATCTGATTGAATATATATAATAGATACATAAAATACTTTTCAATCTTACGAATCTAAATTATGGAGGAAGTTTTTAATATATCTTCAACAATATTTAATACAACTAACGTTAGTTGTATTAAAGAAGAACTGAAGTTACTATTACAGAAGACTGGCACTGCTGCCAGTCTTCTGCCACGTGCCCAGAAGACTGGCAGCATTGTGACGTTGAATAGCAATGCTAATAGGAATGATGACTAAAAAATTGTTTTTGTCCGTCTTGTAGATTATAAAAAAAATTACGGACATGTATTTTTTCTTTGTTTACGTTATCAAAAGATTACGGTGATACTAAGAGTTAAAATGTGCCATTACGTCACCAGTATGTATATTTTATACTTTCTTGTGACGTATCAACCCCACTCCCCAACTTTAATGTAGTCCGCCGTGCTAGGAGCTTGTCTTGCTTGATCTATATTTATAAGGTTTCAACTTATATCTCACAACTTTTTCCAAAAAAGTATTGTTTGACAATCTAAGAATACCTTTCATTTATGATTGAAAAATAACCGCCGATGATTAGGATAGGTTAACCTTTAAGTGTCAAATGAAAAACAATAAAATTTGATTTTATATTTGAATTTCGGGTTAAAGTATTCGAATAATCAAATCAAAGCATTCAATTTTTAAGTGGCACTACAAATTGGCATCCAGAAGTTCATTCTCTGATCATTTTGTTTACATTTTCATAAACTTTTGGAACAGACCATTTAACATTCTTCCAAAAAAATTCACAGCGGTGACCTGATATTCGTTTGGGTGGGTGTTAAGAAACGCTCAGCCTCCCCAACTGTCTGGCAGACTCATGGGGTGGAGAGATTCATCCCACACCCAGACTACAAGGCTCCTAGTAGATATAACGACATCGCACTAATTGAGATAGAGACATGGTAAGTATTGAAACGGAAAATATATAACTGATGCTCTAAAAACTAATTGACCTTCTAATGATCGATACGTTTTTAAATTAATGAACCTCTAATTTTTTGCGCTTATTTTTAAGCACACTTTTTTGAAGAATTGAGCCTCTTTTTAAGCACACTTTTTTGAAGAATTGAGCCTCTTTTTAACTTTCTGGCCTTTTCTCACAGTTGGTCGTAGTAACTAAGCTCGGGCCCCCCACCAAGTGGGTTAGGTTAGGTTAGAACTGTGATCAGCCGTGTGCGAGCCGAGCGGCTGGCAAGCGCTACTTCCAAGTTAAGTAAGATCTTATTTTGGGGTCCTAAATATATCAAATAGTCAACTATTAACAATTTTGCAGACCCCAAAATAGGAATTATTTACAAAAGGAGGCACAATCATTATACTAGAGTGTTTAATAATATTTTCACTATTTTCAAAATGTGAATTATTAGAGAGCCGATTAAATTACAAGCCTATAGAAATTTGCACCATAACTCACGACTTTTCCCATAACTGTAGGTAGAGTACAGAAAGCTACCTGCTACGATCCTAACATACTCTTTTCAACCGACTTCCAAAAAGGAGGAGGTTCTATGTTTGTTTGTAGAGGTGTTTTTTTATGTATGTCGTAAAATCAACACAGAGGCACAACTATTAGAATCACTATTGATTATTGTTAATGTAGTACAACGCCATCTATTATCGCGTGTCGGAAACGTCAAACAGTGTGCTTGGGTGAGGTCGGTGCGGGGCGTGGCATGTCTTGTTTAACGATTGTCAGCAGTCAGCTGTCAGCTGTCGGCTGTCAGCTGTCAGCTGTCATTCTTTTGACATTGGATGCATTTGATTTGAGAGACGTTACTTTGGAGTGAGACACGAGGGCGAGAGGTCGTTTTGCCAGCCTGCACCGAACTTACCACGTTTCCGTACTTTAATCCATTTCCATCGGTTTGATCATTTGAGATTTTATTATTTTGCTATCGAGAGTGAATACATAGAGGACTATAATCAGTGTTGAGACTATTATTTCCTACCTACACCATGTCGAATTTGGACTCTGATGACGAGGTACCCGCAATGGGTGAATTACCCTCGTTATCAGAAGTGGGATGCAACTCGAACGCCCCACGTGGTGTAAGTGATAATGCTAGTGAAAAGCGTAAAGACACTGCGCGCGTGTTTGAAGGTGACACTGAGACGGAAAAATGGCGTTTTCTGCTAGAGCAGCAAAATAAAAAATGTATGGCCATCGTGCAAGCAATGAAAACACCTTCTGCGATTATGGATGTTCGCCTTCCGGATTTTGACCCTGAAAAATGGAATGTCGACCCGCGTGCATGGCTGGCAACAGCAGAGATGTGTGTGATCGATCCGAATAGTCAAGGCGCATCGTTAATGATTGACTTGAGCCGCGCACTCAAGGGAGAAGCTTCACAACCCCCACGTTATCAGGCTTCTTTTTGGGGCATTGGTCCGTCGCAAGCTTGAGTCTAGTGCGTGCGTATGGAATCCTTTTGAGAAGCAGTATGCGTTAGCTTTAGAGAAAGTGCAAAAAGCATTCCTCAGATACCTTTACAAGCATATGTACGGGTTTTATCCCTTCTTGTATCCCACTAAATTCCTATTGGGCTGTTTGGGTTTCAATTCTCTAGAAGTAAGACGGTCGCGCGATCAGATGATACTGATATTTAAAGCTTTTCGGGGGATTATCGATGACCTTGAGTTGCATAATGTAATCTGCAATGTATTTGTCCCAGACAATTACTGTCGCGGCAGGAAACACCGCTTATTGGCACAGTTGCGCACTCCAAGTCACCCATCCCTCGGACATTAGGCGCAATTAACGCTCTCCTGGACTCAAACACAAATCTTGATATGTTTGCGGATGAATGGAAGATGATACTACCAGAATGTTTGAAGTTTTGTGAGAAGAATGCATGACTGAGTTGAATCAATTATATTTTATCTCAAATTATATATTATTAAATAGTGTAATTGGCTTCGGCCGTTCTATTTAAATAAATAAATAAATTCATCATGGCTGTCATCAATATCTTACCCTGGGATGAAATGGAGCGATTTTAAGGAACTGTTTATAGCCAGGTATGATTGTCCAGAGACTACCACTTCCTTTCTAATCAATCTGCATAGAAATAAACCTAAGGAGAATGAGTGTTTGGCCGCATATGCAGCTACCCTCATGACAAGCATCTTGTCAAAATGGAACGGCCTAACGACAGAGCAGATTGCTATTGCGACAGTGCTAGCTCATATCGCGAATAACGGTACGCGAGTCCAGCGCTTGTCGTTCACTGCGGACATCAAAACCCGCAACGATCTACACCGGGAACTGAGGGCTGTTTCGTTTCTGAAGAGGAGCGCCCCGTCTGGTGGTGATGAACGTGAAGGTCCTGACGCGAAGAGGAACCGCCTGAATTGGCCCTACGCTGGACCCAAATGTTTCAACTGTGGGAAACCAGGACACAGATCAGTGCAATGTCGCCTGAAAAGACACTCGACGGTACACGAAGAGCAATCAAGATCGACGGCTTCTAGCAGTGGCAAGAGTAACCAGGCAACAGGGAGAGCCGACTGGATCACTTGCTTGAATTGTCGTGGACAAGGACACTACGCATCCAACTGTCCTAAGAGGAATGCCAAGGAGACGTGCAGCAGCACAGCGGTTGATCCCGCCAGGGAAAAGCGAGTTAATGGGTGCCTGGTGGACGCGCCTGCTGGATCCTTACGGCATTCTGGTGAGCAATTTGATTTTTATTATGAATCTGGTGCGGAATGTTCGCTTGTTAAAGGATCTGTATCCTGTAAATTTTGTGGTAAACGACTTTATGGAAATGTGACATTGACTGGTATTCGACAGACTTCTGTAAGGTTGACTGTACAAATTATGACTACTGTTGAGATCGATGGAATTATTTTTGAAATTCTTTTCCCCGTTTTACCTGACAATTTTTTTGCGACATGAAATCATGTTTGGACGCGAAGTTTCATCAACTGGTGTCGTGTTGGTGTTTTATCAATTGGTTATGTCGTCAGATAAGATCTGTAAAATTGATTTTGACACGATAGACACTGACGTCCCCCCTGAAAGAAAAACTGAACTGTTAGATATTTTGCTATCTTTTGAAAATAGTTTTATTTCCGGTGTACCCACATCTCCTGCAGACACTGAACCCATGCAAATTCGCCTTGTAGACCCTCATAAGACTGTTAATCGACGCCCTTATAGGTTGAGCCCAGAGGAGCGACAGGTTGTACGAAGTAAAATTGATGAATTGCTTAAGGCCAATATAATTCGCTGTAGTTCATCACCGTTTGCCAGCCCTATTCTTCTCGTTAAAAAAAAGGATGGTACAGATAGGATGTGTGTGGACGACCGTGAACTAAATGATAATACAGTACATACAATACAGTACCTGACCGTTTTCCATTGCCGCATC
Source organism: Xanthia icteritia (assembly GCA_949128155.2). Lineage (NCBI taxonomy): Eukaryota > Metazoa > Arthropoda > Insecta > Lepidoptera > Noctuidae > Xanthia > Xanthia icteritia. The sequence goes on along the minus strand of OY855862.1, from coordinate 2,008,616 downwards.
TCTGACCAAATAGGTAGGTTGCAAGGAGGCCACTTCTTTACAATTTTAGATTTGGCGTCGGGATTTCATCAGATTCAAAATTCAGTTGAATCTGTAGAGCGGACAGCTTTTGTGACGCCCGACGGGCAATTTGAATATTTGACCATGCTATTCGGACTTCGAAATGCACCTTCGGTGTTTCAACGAGCTCTCATTCATGCACTTGGGGATTGGGTGAATACGTACATCGTAGTCTATATGGATGACGTGCTTATCGTTGCAGCAAACGCTGACGAGGCACTTGAGCGACTTCAGATAGTACTTGGAGTCCTTTCTGGGAAAGGATTCTCTCTTAATCATAAAAAATGTGCCTTCCTACCTACCTTGGGTTTGAAGTTAGTCAAGGGCATATACGGCCTAATCCTCGAAAGGTTAGTTGTTTGACTTTGTTACCACCACCCCAGACTGTGACGCATTTGCGCCAATTTATTGGTTTAGCATCATATTTTCGTCAGTTCGTAGCAAAATTTTCTCAGATTATGGCCCCGTTATATGCTTTGACCTCCGCTAATGGTAGGATCGAATGGAAATCTGAGTATGAGACCATAAGACAGCAGGTAATTTCAATTCTGACTAGTGAGCCAGTGCTATCAATTTATGATCCAGCTCTAAAGACGGAGCTGCATACAGACGCGAGTGCCATTGGATATGAAGCAGTTCTTATTCAGCTAAATGAAGGTAAGTCACATGCTATTGCTTATTTCAGCAAGCGTATTACTGCTGCAGAGTCTAATTATCACTCGGTCGAGTTAGACTCTCGCTGTTGTCAACGCAGTAAAACATTTCCGACATTATCTGCATCAGAACAGCAGAAGGATGGGGAGATTTCAAAACTCGTGTCTGACTTGAAGGATGGAAAACTTCCTCTTGATGTGGCTAAGACCTACGAGCTTCGGTCAAGTGTTTTGCATCGGTAAATTCAGCATCGAGGTAAGGCTCTGTGCCTGCCAATCATTCCTAGAACGTTTTGGTGGTTCATCGTCAACAATGTACACGAAGGTTTGCTGCATTTGGGATGGGAGAAGACCTTAGAAAAGGTTTATGAACTTTATTGGTTCGACAAAATGACGAGGTTTGTACGAAAGGTCGTAGACAGCTGTGCCACGTGCAAAATTTCTAAGTCACACTCTGGCAAAGTACAGGCAGAAATGCATCCCATTCCTAAGGTAGCTATACCCTGGCACACCATACATATTGACGCTGCGGGAAAACTAAGCGGCAAGAATGACCGGAAGGAATATGTGTTTGTGCTTATAGATGCTGTAGGGTGCTTCCCTAACATAAGTAATGTCAATGCAGATGTAAAATGTCAAACTTAAACTAAAATGCAGAAAATGTCAGTGAATGCTCAACGGGATGAATCTAAATAAAAATGCAAGTTGTCCGACTCAAACCACGTCTAATTGAACACTAAAATGTAATATATATAAAATGCATAGAACAATGCAATATGTCAGTGTCAATGCACTGCCAAATGTAGGTCGCGTCCAAAGTGCAAATACGCGAGCCTACTGGATAACTTATTGTAATAAATATACAAAACCCATGTACGTGCACCGTACATATTGCCACATCACAGAAAGAGAATAACGAAATAAAACAATCCCAAGATATGTAAAATAATAAAATAAGAAAGTTAAAATATTAAAAATGCAGGACTCTAATGTAAATATGATTGATCTACGACTACTATGAAGAAATATATCTAAAGTCGTCTATAAATAGAATGTCACCATAATAATAAATTAGTACACCTCACTATGTTTTTCAGTGTCAAATTTCACTTCACTTGAGGTAGAGTTAGCACACGACACTTTATTCACTTTTGAGTCCCGTTTGTCAATCTTGCTGTTCCTGTCCTCGTGTCCCTGTCATGATCTTCTTCTCGTCTGCTTCTGCTTCTCGCGTCTTACGGACCCTCCCCCTGTCTTTGGGTGGCTATCTTTCGCCAAAAGCACATCGATGTTATAAAACAGTGCAACAGTGCAGTGCTAATCGCAACAGCCACATAGATTGCAATGTAGTGATGAACGTTGTGAGAGGATAAGGTGTCTAGCTTAGACTGTTCTTCTATAGAGCGTAGTTGCGTGTCAATCTTCTTGAACGTCTCTTCGTGCGTTTCAATATGCAACGATGAGTTACGAATCGAGGTATTGATTATGTTGTTAATTGGAGAGATCGTGGGCCCGATCATCGCATATGGTTCATTGACTAAAATGTCACTTGTATGTTCCATATATGCGTTCAATGTGAATGAGTCGCCTTGCAAATTGCATCCTTGTTTCAGCGTTATCAGACTTCGCACGTGTCACAACAATAATAGAACCAGGTGTTTTGTTTATGTGATTTGACCCATTTGTCGGCGCATGTTTTTATTTCCGTATGGCAATAGACGCTGTGTTCTTCGTTGTCTCGAATCAGCTGTAAATCGCAAATAGATTTGTGACGATCACCGGTGTCGTATATAGGGTGATTTAGTTTGCACAGTAGAGATTGGTCATGTAATTTTTGGCATTCATTAATGTCATACTGTTCTATGGGTATAAATGAGTATTGGTTGACGTTAAATGCTATTAATGCAGAGTTGGGAATAACATACATTACCCGATTTATGTCAATACGTTGAGGAATGCTGATAAGTCTGTTAAGTTCGTATAGGGCATCACTCAAGATCGGTACTTTTATTTCCATCAACAGGTAGTGCTGTGTTATACGGGCATGTATTCTGAACAGCCTGTAGATGTCTCTTATGTCATTACAAACTTCAGTTAGTGTAGAATCGCGAGGTAGTAGTCGAGCTACTCTATCTAGTTCGCTTTGCATTTGGGTTGGTGATAATATATGTACGTCCATATGTCTTGGTACATATTTGTCAGGGTGTTGATGAGTGATTCTTGAATATCTTTTAAGTTTTGGGCCATTCTTTCTGCAGCTATGGCCGATGTAATGATGTAGAATACATGTGAACTCTCAAGTTTATCTTTGAGCGTCTTGTTTTCTAGGGACGTGAGGTGATCGTTGATTAAAGTGAACTGCTTCACCATTGTTGCTTCGTTACGCTGTACAATGTTGTTCTCGGTTTCCAGAACACTTGTCTGGTTTTTAAGCAGTTGGAATAGGTGATTTTCATTATGTTGGATTGTGTCGATATCTTGTTCATATTATTCTGCAAAATGTTGATCTAACACTCCAAATAACGAATTTGCAGCGTATCCTACTCCGTCGATCAATCCTCTTTTGTAATAATTTAGTTCACTCGTGTTTTGTTCAAGTTGGTTAATCAGAACATGAAATTGCATCAACCACTCTTCGCAACGAGTTTGCTTTATATGAGATACGAATACTTGCAGAGTGTCCACATTGCGCCAATAAGTTGTCATATTGTAATATTATACCAATTTCCATTCCCTTTCACCGGCTTCATAAGGTTCATAACTCATTTGTTGGGCTTGGTATAACCTTTGCCTTTTAATGCGTTCAAAACTAAAGTAAAATCTAACCTCTGTTCAGAGGCATACTATTCTATCAACGACTACTTAAATGATAAGAATAGTTGGTCGCTGTGATTAACTCAAGACAATGTTTAAATGTTCTTTCTCCAGAATTAGCTTACTTACTGACAGGTTATTTTTTTTTATGAGTTGTATTGCAATATGTGGGTTAGCTAGCGACCTCGATAATTTTTTAATTTACCTCGATGGTCTTAGTTCATCAATTATAACTTCTAGTTACAGCTATATGTAAGCGGGCACGCTCTTTATGCCTGGAGGCTTTTATTTTGATATTATTTTCGTTAAGTTATTTTTATTTCTGCTTGAGTATAGTTCTCGATGTTTTTGGTTGGTATATTGGCGTGTGCTAGCTGACATATGGCTATTACGAGTAATTTTATAATTTAAATTATGTTTTGTGTTGCGTAATGTAAATATCATTTTGCATACTATTATATAGATTCATTTTTTTCTAACTGAACAGACAGCTGTGCTGCTGGGGAGTTTGTTGCGCCACTTCTTCTTCCCAGCTAAAGCACTAGGAAGTGGTGAAGGGTGGACGGTGGCCTAGTTTGAATAAATGACTTTTGAATTTTGTTTTTTTTTTTAAATTCATCTCTAATTTCTTGTAGATCTGCAATCTTGTCAAAGTAAAGTGTTTGATTTTTTGTCAGTTGAGTAAGTTTTATATCTTGCTGGACAGTCGGTGTTATCAATGTCATAACTAGCATCAGCATGTAGCAAACCAAGCTGTTCCAGATAAGCCTTTTAGCTCGGATTCGCCTGGTTTTGGGTAGTTTGTCAGTGTCAGGGTTGTTTTGTTCCTCAGCCTCCACTAGTGGTACCAGTTTTGTAATAGGTCGTTTAGTTTCGCCTTTTGCAGTTTGTAATGTCACAACTCTAGTGTGGCCGTCCTTTCCAGGGTGTAAATCCGCAACACGACCCAGTGCCCATTTTCCTGCAGGTAACCTTTCATCTTTAATGCATACAATGTCATTTTTCTTTATGTCAGTATTCTGTCGTTTCCATTTTAGTCTTGCTTGTAGTTGTTGGAGGTACTCTTGCGACCACTTCTTCGAAGAAATCCTTGCTAAGTTGTTGTACAATTTGCCTCTCGTCTTAAACGGTAAGTATTGTCCATGTCTGGTTCTGGAATTGTCATGAGTGATGTGCCGGTTAAGAAATGTCCTGGAGTTAAACAGTTTATCTCTTCGGCGTTCTCTGAAACGGTGCATAGTGGTCGTGAGCTCAAGCAAGCTTCTATCTGACATAGCAGAGTGGTATATTCTTCGTATGTCAGACGTTGGTCTCCAATGACCCGTTTGAGATGATATTTCATGCTCTTCACAGCGGCTTCCCACAGTCCGCCTGCGCTTGGCCAGACCGGGGCATTGAAGTGCCATTGAATTCCCATCTCTGATATTTTGCCCAAGAAGAAGTTGTCAATGTTTTCTACAATGCATTTGTATTGTTGCAGTAGGATCAAAGTCAAAGTCAAGTCAAAGTCAAATAATTTATTTCAAATAGGCCCGTATAAGGCACTTTTGAAAGTCAAAAATTTACAAAAAAAAAAAAATTGATTCTAGTTGCCCCTTCCAAAAGGTAGTTTTCGTATGGAGAAGAATGGGCAAGAAACTCCACCGTTAACTCTTTTAAAATGTTTTACAATATTTTGTATAAGTACATTAGTTATATAATTATATGTGAGGACGATGCACCTAGAATAAAATTATTATACCACAATAGGTAAAAAGAATTAAGAATTAAAAATGAAGCAACAACAGGTAAACTAATTATGTGATAGATACATGGTGCTCACATATTTACAAACATTGTAAAAGTAGACGATCCTCGTGCGAATTGGTCATAGAATGTAAAATCAATGTCATATAATAAAAAATAATAATAAAATATACACTTAAATTTGCAACCAGTTTGATTTTATCTTGATTCTAAATTATCCTATGGAGCAAGACCAGCATGTTTCCAAGCATTCTTATCTTGGATATAATCCTCTAATTTGTAATATGCTTGTTTACAAAGTGTACTTTTAATATGAGCTTTAAATTTTCTTTCATTTAATTGCAAAATATCACAAGGTATTTTGTTGTAACATTTAACACAGTACCCCATAAAAGATGTATGTACTTTAGATAATCTGAAAAATGGTTGATCTATTTTATCTTTATTTCTAGTATTAAAATTATGTCTATCACTTTTTTTCTTTTAAAGATGTCGATTTTTTCTAACATACATAATATTTTCATAAATGAACTGGCTACCGTCATAATATTAATCCTTTTAAATAGTTCCCTAAGAGATTCGCGGTGACTTAGATTATAAATGGCTCTGACAGCTCTCTTTTGCAAAATAAAGATGGATTCAATGTCAGCAGCCCGACCCCACAGTTGGCGACATAATGCTGTGGAAGTAACTAAAATAGACCAATCGCGCGGTTTCTACGTCTGTTAACTGTCTTATCTTTCTAACAGCATAAGCGGCTGAGCTTAGCCGCCCCGCAAGAGATGTTATGTGAGGTCCTCATTGTAATTTCTCGTCTAATGTGATTCCCAGGAAAACAGTTTGATGAATAAATTCCAGTTTTTCTCCGTTCAATATGATGTCACATTCGCTACTTCTAACATTAGGTAATTTAAATCTAATGCATTTGGTTTTTTTTTTATTTAGTACCAAATTACTTACCGTAAACCAATGTTGGACCTGAAGAATAGAGCTATTCACGTCGTCAAGATTTTGTGACCGTCGATTGATTTTAAAGATCAATGATGTGTCATCTGTAAATAACACCATCTTCGGTTGATTTTGAAGTAATTGGGGTAAATCATTAATGTAAACTAAAAAGAGGAATGGACCCAATATTGAACCTTGAGGAACGCCCAATGCCATTTCAGACCCCAATGAGTTTACGCCGTTTACTTGAACCTTTCTATCTTTCAGGTATGATCTTAGTAAATCAAGAGCTGTATTTCTAATCCCATAGTGCTCCAGTTTCAGCAGAAGTGTCTCATGGTCTACGCAATCGAACGCCTTCGAGAGGTCGCAAAAGATACCAATGGCATCTTGTGCTTCTTCCCAGGCATTAAAAATGTTCTTTATTAGGGTGACACCGGCGTCAGTGGTACAACGCCCTTTGGTGAAAGATGGAATTTTTAATAAAGTGACGTAACATTTGATTGAGCATCAACCTTTCAAACACCTTACTGAGAACTGGTAGAATTGATACAGGCCTATAATTGTTGGGTTCTTTACTATCACCGGATTTGAACAATGGAACTACTTTACTGTGTTTCATGAGATCCGGAAAGACTCCTTGGTCTACACTGGTGTTAAATATGAAAGCTAAATAGGGCGCAATTGTTTCGATAATAGATCTACAGACTTTTACAGACATTCCCCAGAGATCTTCTGTTGATTTAATTTTAAGATCTTTAAAAGCTTTTATAACAGCCTGGGGGTTTGTATGCTGAAACCTGAACTCCAAAGAGCATGCCTTCACATTCTGTCTAAGTAAGGCAGCAGAAAGCGCTGGTGAGGAATTTAAAGCTTCAGTAGTTTTAAGGGAAATATTAGCAAAAATTTTTTCAAATTCCTGAGCTATTTCTACATCTAAGTTGATAGTGCCATGTGCAGTCTCTAAATTAAATTCAGTATTTCGCTGTTTTTTCCTATCTGTTTCATTATTTATTATTTGCCAGGTAATTTTTATTTTATCATCAGCTGGTTTTATTTTATTGCTAATATAAAGAGCTTTGGCTATTTTGCACACACTTTTAAAAGTTTTTGAATATTTTGCAACATACTTATGAAAGCTTGTATTATTCGTATGTTGCTTTAGGCCATAAAGTTCAAATAGTTTTTCCCTGCTTTTACGAATACCTGCAGTCGCCCAATCACTAAATAAGAACTTTGTGTAAATATTTTTAGTCTTTAGTGGAAAAGTGTCATTAAATTGCGTGTTTAATAGTGAAAAGAACTCGGCGTAAAACTCATTTGGGTCACCTATATTATTAAAACTCTGAACACATAATCTACTGGCCAAAGAATTATTTAATTTCTCTAAACTTTTACATGTAATTGCCCTAAACCTTATTTGAATTTTTTGTAAAGGTATGTAGGAGCAAAATGTTATTGTTTGTCCACTGTGATCTGATGGCAACTTGTTTACAATTTGTTTGTGTAAGTAATCACAATTACAAAAAATATTATCTATACAGGTGGCAGAAGAAGCTGTCACTCGGGTTGGTTCAATAAAAACATTTGACAAATCAAATGACCTAAAAAGACTTAATAATCTGACAGTATTTGAGTTATTTTCTAACAAGTTAATATTAAAGTCACCACATATGATTATTGACTTACTACTAGTACTAAGTTTCTTTAATACATCTTCCATTACAGAATCAAACACAGATAGATTCTGGTAACTTGGAGGTCTATATACGCATACTACAACATGCTTATCGAGCTCAACACAGGACAATTCAATGTTGTGTTCAACAGACAGTTCGATGATGTCTTTTCTTCCTTTCGATTTAATAGAATTTTTAATTAATATTAATGACCCGCCATGTATCATACGTTTTCGGCTGAAATGGCTGACTACACAATAATTTTCATAATTAATTGACATCACTTGATGATCTTTTAACCAATGTTCTGTTAAACAAATGATATCAAACTTGATATTTTCCAAAAACAATTCTATTTCGAGTAATTTGGAAGAGCAAACTTGGATGTTTTGATTAAATAATTTTAAAGTATGTTGCACTCCCTTTGATTTAATATTATGAGTTATATTGCCAGAAGATACCTTTTTATTATTCTCTAATAATAATTGGTTAATTGAAGGGGTAACTTCTGTTGTCTTACTGCCTAGTTTAAAGAGTTATACGGAGCAACATCCACAACTACAAGCGAAGAGTCTAAAGTGCCCATATGAGTTCCAGCAGGAAGAGAATACCCTGTCTGACTGGTAGAGGCCTCCAAGTATGTTGGCATTGTAGGTGGATCCTCCTTCGTACAACATGTTATTTCACAATTACTCACTATGTTGTTTGTAAAACTAGACAACATAGACTCGTCACTAATACTACACTTTGTTATATTAGCTATAACCTCATTAATATTATATGCTATCAACATAGCAATCAGATGTCTACATTCCCAAGACAGAGATAAAGTTCTCTGAGTTAACTTAAAACCACTAACAAACTTGTTAGTGTCAAAATACAATAATTTGTCACTATGACAACATGTCAGCCTGTGAATAGCATTATTCAACTTAAAAATATTGTTATTTTCATCATAAGATAAAGTATCAGAATAAGGAAAAGCACACATCAACTTTCCTATATTTAATTTTAATAAGGTGTCCACACCATCCATTATGTCCTTTCTGGTAATACCAGTACTATTACCTAATAATAAAACCATAGTAGAATAATTGTTTAGGTTTGTGTTTTCAATTCTTTTAATCATTTGTTTAAAACTTATGTTATGATAGCTATGATTAGTAAAACTATGGCTAAGGTAATTGAGTAAAATTTTCCCAAAGCCTGAACCTAATTCGTCACAAAAAAATATTGATTTATTTTTCTGTGTATTAACACAGGTCTCTGCTGGAAGAGCCAACACCGGAGGGGGCAAGTTAGGCTGAGACTGAGGAGGTAGTGGTTGGTTGGCGCAACTGCATGAGACGTTATTAGCAAGAGACTCATACATCTCAGCATTGCACTTCACCAAGTCAAGTAGTTCCCCAGCCTCAAGCAAGAGGTTACTTAGTTGCTGTTGTGAATTCTCATATTTTTCAAAAATATCCTTCAGCAAGTGCTCCTTGTGTAGTATATCATTATAGAGGAGCTGGATATCAGTGTCATATTTTTCCCTACATTTATCTAACTCAATAGTACAAGAATTTAAACTTTTAGATAAGACAACACGCTCCTTTCTAAGTGAAAGATTAAATTTTAAGAGCTTTTGTTTTTTGATTGCTCTCTGTGACAGTTTAATGAATTTCTTGATTTTAATGTATTTTTTTAATTTTTTGTGACTCACAACAATAGGACATAGTGGTATGGTGTCATCACCAGTCAAATCTATAGTTTCAGCTGGCTCACACACTGATTTTAACTTACTACCTACCAACTCATTAAATAAATTACTGGTGCTAGCAACCTGTTTGCTGACCTTGATACACAGAGATTCCTGAGACAGATAGCGCACTTTGGGCTTCACTCAATTTTTGTTCAAGGTCTGTAATTCTATTCAAAGCCAGTTCGTGGGTGTCACTGCACTCTTGAAACGTTGACACTAGATGTTGTATATGACTGTGCTGGTCGGTTAAGTCCATGTGTTGTAAAAGTGTAACTGAGACAGTTCATTTTTGAGGGAGCTGTTCTTTAAATTAATGTTTTCCACTTCCACTTCACTGTCTTCCCTTTCCTGGAGCAGCTGTTGGCACGTAGCTTTAGAAGCCTCAAGCTCCTTCAAAGTAGCTCTTAGTTTTGCTTCCAGATCCCTGATTGGAGCACTGCGGGTCATCATTTTCTTTAAAAGGTCAGTCACCTGGAATATGTAAAGTAATGCAGCTAAATAACAAAGTAAGCAAAGATGTTCTAATTTTTAGATTTGAGTAGGAGGTAGAAGAGAAAAAAAAATAAAAATCAATAAATTATAAGTATTAAAATAGGTAGGTAATGAATTGATAACAAATAGATATTACAATCTTAGATGAAGTTAATAAGGAATTAGATGGGAATGTTAAACAAAAGTGAAGTTACAAGGAATAGGCTGCTTTTATTCTAGGACACAAAAAAACTTGATTGACAATAACAAGTTTATGACACATTACAGGTTTAATAGTCTGAATAAATAATAATCAATAAGACCTAATGACCTTATTCTTGTTTAGTAAATTATGTAGTGTTAATTGTCTGAGCGAATGTTTTCGTCGTCGATTTTGCTTCCACTAATTGTCAAGTAAAAGGAGACATAAACCGATTTGCACCCACAAAATTCGTGCCGTTGTCGCTGTACATGTCCCGTGGCGTACCTCGACGTGCGCAGAAGCGCTTGAAAGCCGATAGGAATGCTGTACTGAATAGTTCTGAGACAGTTCTAGATGAATGGCTTTTGTTGCTAGACAAACAAATACTGCAACGTACGCCAGCAATGTTCTGACGCCTTGGCCTTTACTTGCCTTGATTTCAATTGCCCGAACCTCGAGCCGCGAGAAAGAGAGCTACTCAATAATTGCCATCCCGCTCTCGCGCCGCTGAGACCGCACGGCGATCGGAGGGACACGCACTGAACACACACACGCACAGCTAAGCTTCTTTGTTGTATCCTGCGCCAGCTACGACGAGTGGAGAACAAAGTACAAGTTCAAATAATCATCGAAATCTTATCTATTGCTTCGCGCCTCAGCCGTGAGTTTTTATTATTAAATGCGCACATTACTAACTAAGGAAAATGAAGCGCACACCTCCGAAATGTCTTTCTGCCTCGGATTCTGATTTAAATAAAGCAGGGCATGGACACCCCACTCCTAGCACGAACGTCACCGTGACTCACGGTGACGTTCGTGACTCACGGTCCGTGAGACCTAACTTCAAAAGGGCTTGCCTGGATGATAGCGTGGTAACTAACAAATTTGAACAATTCAAGTTGGATATCACGGAAATGCTTACGGTAATGATAACTCCACTGATAACACGGCTGGATAGTGTAAAAAAGAGCTTAATTAACATCACACAGCAAAATACTGATATTATTTCGTCTAACGTTGAGATAGAAAAGACACTCGGCTTTTTGAAAAATCAAATTGTTGATTCTGAAGTCAAAATTTGCAAACTGGAGAAAGAGATTGACTCTACACGGATCCACGTCGCTGATATTGAGGAAAAGTCGGAAAACTTAGAGCGTTTCATCAGGAAAACCTCCGCTGAGATTAGAGGTTTTCCGATTGTAAAAAAGGAAAATAAGGCAGACCTTCTAAAACAAGCTACCAACCTAATGAAGTCAATTAGCATGGAATCTGTCAACGAAATAAGGGATGTATATCGTATCCACAAAGCGGGTGCCACTACATCGACAGTCGTAGTAGAGTTTTCCAACATTTTCGCAAAAGAAAAATTCCTTAGCAGTACGAAACTGTATAATTCGCAACATAGTACATGTCGGCTTAATTCCTCTCACTTGGGGCTTGCCGGGACAACATCATCCCTCTATTTCTCTGAACATCTCACGAACAAATCCAGGCGGTTGCATTTTCTTGCTCGAGATTTCGCTGCTGCTGAAAAATATCGCTTTTGTTGGATTGCAAACGGCAGAATTTTTCTACGTAAAGAAGAGGGTGCTAAGTATGTACTGGTCAAAAACGAGAATACTCTCGTACAGTTGCGTGGTAACTAGTTGCAGTCTTTTGTTATCGCACTTGTCTAGTTGTTATTTTTTGTTTACTGTTTTTAATGAAACAAACCATAACTATTGTTATGTAAATAACTTTTTCTGTCTTTAATTAAACTTTAAGGTAACTATTATAACATTTACTCTCATCACTTTTAAGCTCCACTGCTCACTAATGATATTATTCTTTTTCAGCACCCTAAAACGCGCAAAAACACAAAACTACACAAAATCACAAAACTCCACAAAACTAACTAACTATTCCACTACATACTCATGTTTGAAATGTAAATACAATTCACACTTTATTCATTTCGCACTTAAATACGTCTATCCGCACAAATTAAGAACTTACAACAGAACCATAAAATTACCGTATTCTGAGAATGGCTAATCAAATTAATCTAATTGATGACATCGACAGTACCGAAATTTTTATTAGTACTAAACATAATATACCAGAACAATGTGTGAATGATTTTGGTGACGTTAAAAACCTAACTATAGTTAACCAAAATATTCGGAGTATAACGAAAAACTTTGATAATTTCTCGGTTTTTCTGTCCCGTCTAAATTTTTTACCTGACATAATCATACTGACCGAATGTAGACTCCATGAACACACCCCAAAAGTTCAATTAGATGGCTACGAATGCCATTATTCTCAATTTTATTTAAATCAGAATGATGGTTTGGCAATTTTTTATAAATCGGAACTTAATATCACCATACTTGAGCCGCCTTTTAATGATGCAAACTGCTTAGTTATTAATGTGGGTACAGAATTTACCATTTTTGCTATCTACCGATCGCCCTCCGTGTACAACATTAGTAGCTTTTGTGAATCTTTAGAAACCCTCCTCAGCTCCAACAATACATCAACTATGGCAATTATAGGGGACATAAACAACGATATTAAAAGCGGTACAGAAGACAAACGAGCCAGCGAATATCTTCATATTACCGGTTACTACGGTTTCTATCCCGGGCACCAATATCTGACACGCGAAAATTCTTGCCTTGACCGTGCATTAATAAAGACAAGAAAAACCACAAAAATTGTCATATCTTCTCTCACCGATCATGATACAGTACTGATAGGAATAAGTAAAGAACCATCGAGTCGAATATCTATCTCTGGGCAAACTAAATATAAGCTTAAATTGGACTACCCTAACATTCTTAACGAAATCGAAAATACAAATTGGGAACCTATTTTAAACTCCGATGACTTGAATGCAGCAGTGAATATATTTACTGATAAGTTACGGTACATCATAAATCGACACACCAAAAAAGAAATTTTACACAATTCTAAAACCATTAGAAGACCCTGGTTGACAAAAAATCTGCTGAAATGTGTACGTAAAAGAGACAAACTTCACTCTGAAACAAAAAAAGACGAAAACAAAGACAATTACGCTCTGCAACAAAAATATAAAACATATAGAAACCACTGTAATAATATTATAAAGAAATTAAAAAATGCCTATGATAAAAGCCTCCTGGACAGTTCTAAAACAGATAGCAAAAAAACCTGGGCAGCAATTAAAACAATATGTAACCTTAAGAATAAAAAATCGAATAGTTTAACTTTACTCAACGCAAATCCTGATCCGGTAGTCTCACTGAATATGGCCAATACTTTTTTTGCTGATGTGGGAATACAACTTGCTGAGCAGTCCTTGACTCAACTCAAAACAACAGAGAGAGAACTGGCAAATTTAGCACTTACGCTGGATGGCACTGACCCTTCTCTGGCATACTCCTTCTTTATGACTCCAACTGACGAAACGGAAGTTGTATCTATCATAGGCAACCTTAAAAACGATTCCGCTCCTGGCTCGGATGGTATTCCGAATCGTGTTTTTAAACTGGCTCAACATTTTCTAGCCATTCCCATCTCACACATATGCAATTTGAGCATGTCGACAGGAGTAGTTCCAGTCCAGTTGAAAACAGCGAATATCTGCCCGATCTACAAAGCTGGAGACGCATCAGTTCCATCCAATTACAGGCCTATATCCCTTCTTACGTCTCTGTCCAAAATTCTGGAGAAGCTGGTGAACAGGAGACTATTAGCGTACTTAGAAAAGAAGCAACTTCTATCAGCCAACCAGTACGGTTTTCGAAATGGCAGATCAACGGAGGACGCAGTCTCGAAGTTGGTGGATCATGTCATTGATAACCTTGACAAAGGCAAAACGTGTGCCGGCGTCTTCCTTGATCTTGCCAAGGCTTTTGATACCGTATCAAGGCCCATTATGATCAAGAAGATGGAGCGCTTAGGTATCAGGGGCATTGCATTGGAATGGTTTACCTCCTATCTTTCCGAACGTGAACAGAAGGTTTGCTTGGGTGATTTTCAAAGTACCTATGCGAGAGTGGAATATGGAGTGCCCCAGGGTAGTGTCCTTGGTCCCACCTTGTTCCTCCTGTACGTTAATGGTCTCTGCTCACTCAATTTGGACAACGCGCAAATATCTGCGTACGCTGATGATACAGCTATTGTTTTCCACGGCGACTCTTGGAAGGAAACCTACAATGCCGCAGAGGCTGGAATGCAGAAGGTTACCAGTTGGCTGCAACACAATCTGCTTACCCTTAATGTTCAAAAAACAAAGGTAGTCAACTTTTCTGTAAGCATAAAAACGGCTGCCCCTAAACAATTTACACTCAAATCCCACCAATGCAACTATAGTCTAGGGGGCAGCTGCAGCTGCCCTGTTTTTGAAAATGTTGATAATATCAAGTATCTTGGTATTTCAATAGACCAACACCTGACATGGGGCAATCAAATCCAATCGGTTACTTCGCGCGTACGGAAACTTTTGTACATTTTTAAAAGACTTCGATCTATAGCTGACAAAGATACTCTCAAGATGACTTACCTGGCTTTATGTCAGTCTGTGCTTGGTTACTGCATAATATCTTGGGGTTTCGCTGGTAAATGTTATCTAATTACTGCTGAGCGTGCACAAAGGGCTATACTTAAGGTCTCTCATAGATTAGGAATCCGATACCCCACTGATATGTTATATCGAGAAACGAGAGTGCTTACGGTGCGCCAACTGTACATTTTATCAGTGCTACTTAAGTTTCATAAAACAGCAGCTGCCACAGAGGTAACGGACCAGCGCACACGTAGAAAACCTAAGTGGAACAGAGCTTTCTGCAAGCTTAAATTTGGCAATAAGGCTTTCTCTCGTATTGGACCATACCTGTATGAGAAAATTAACAAAAAGCTTGATATCTACCCCTTGACAAAGTTTGGATGCCAAAAACAGGTTCAGGATTGGCTGCTTGGGTTTAATTATACTGAAACGGAAAATCTTTTATCATTCAACTAATAAAGTATTCATCATTATATACACGCTAACACTCATCACTGCATACTTACATTCATCACGTACTCACTCACACTCATCACAAACATACACTCATCACACACACATACATTTGGCTACCTTTTAGTTCTAAGTTTATATTAATTAATTAATTATATCTAAGTACCTACTGAAACCGTTGCATTTGTTAAAATATCTTAAATAATTCATTATGTGTCGAAAGAGACTGGATCCTGCGACACAGGGTATCCTAGTGCGGGATCCAGTGTCACACCTAAATATTGTAACACTTGTTAATGAATCAATAAACTTATTATTTATTCAATGTGTCCAGAAAAATCGACACCTGTATGTGTAAATGGGCGAGATACTGTCACTTTCGGCTCTGGTAGATCAGCCATAATCTGGTTTGTTTGTTTAGCATAAAATCGGCGACATGTTACGCATTTGTGTAAGACCTTTTTGACGCGATGTCCTCCTACGATCCAAACTCTTTGTCTTAGATGTGTCAGGGTTAACTTAGGACCTCCGTGTAATGTTCTTCTGTGAGCTTGCCAAATGAATAACTCTGTCAGTTTATTATCATGTGGTAGTAGAATTGGATGTTTAGTATCTTCGGGTAAGTTTGAGTTACGTAACCTTCCACCTACTCGCAGAATGTCATGTTTGTCAACGAATGGATTTAAACTCAAAAGATTACTTTTTTTACTCAATCCTTTGTTTTCCTTCAATCTCATAATCTCGTCAATGGATGCCTCCATTTGCATTAATGTGTTTCATTATTAGGTTTTCAGCGCTTTGTAGTTCTGTAGATGTCAAATAAGTAGTAGTACGATGAGTGTCGGTGTTCGAACAGCTGTTTATGACACGTTTCATCCAGGCAATGACCCTTGTAATACGAGTCAAATCGCTGTTTGTCTAATAACTCAATTACTATTGAAGACATTTCACATTTCACAACATACGTTTGCATTTGTTTTTGTTTTGATTCGCATGTTGTCGGCGTAATTGTAATTTTGTCAAAAGTATCTTCATTATAATTTTTCATCCAGTAGGGACCACCACAAAGAATGTTGCAATAGTTGGGAACAACTGATTCCGCGCGATGCACAATCTGCAGCATTTTCCTCGGACTTGACATAACTCCAGTGCTGTTTTGGAATTACGTCATGCACTTGCTATACTCTGTTGCTGACGAACGACTTCCATTTTGTCATTCCATCGTTTGTAAAATGCATTGTCGTTTGGTTAAGATCTGAAGACGATAAGCTTTCAATCAAGGTCTGGTCGTTGCTTGACCACTTCCGTAGTGTAAGGACAGCTCCACTCAGCATCTTGATGAGTTGCTTTTGAATTTCTTTTGCTCGTTCAATAGAGTTGCTGCCACTTAGGACGTCATCAACGTACATTTCGTTAGCAATGACATAAAAACAATCAAAAACTTTTTACAACCGACTTCCAAAAAACACTACAAAGTGAAAAATAACTTTAATTTCGGAAGTCGGTATCTTTGGTTTAGAACTTTCGTTTTTTCCCACCGACTTCCGAAATTAAAATTAATTGCATGCAATTATTTTTTTAGGGTTCCGTACGCTTATTTCGTGTGTCTGTCCGTCTGTCACATCCGATTTACTCAGAATCCTGTTAAAATTTGATACACATATGAATTTCTGTGACTCAAACAATATGGGGGTCACTTTTTACTTTTAGGAGCTTTAAAAGAAAATTTTAAACAAAGTTTTGCAAACTGTGCCGTGTGATGAAAGATACAAAAATATTTTTTTTATATAATTTTGAAATAAATAATTTTATAGTTATTTAAGAAAACTACTGAGCCAAAAACATTGAAAAAAAAATACTGAAAATAGTTCTATACTTATAGATTACAGGAAAGCCTATAAGAAGTCTATGGTTTTAAAATAACATGGCAAATCTGTCAATATTGTGCGCACAACCTTACATTTGTAATTGAAATGCACGGGAGAACGTGTTTTTCAAGTATACAATGTTAAGTTTGTTCTTCAACTACGGAAATCTATTTTATGGGTGGTCCGGCACGCACTCGACCGGTTATTTTCTGTAATAACTCCGTCCACATGGTAATATATTCATTAGTAACGGTAGCATATTATGTGAATCAAATAATGTCATGGGCAAAGTCTGGAATTGGAATGACCTTTTAAAGAAAGAGCCAATGTAGCCTTGTGTTGAACTGACCTGGCAAACCTGTGTGCGTTACCCAGGCCAGATGTTGTCGAAAATGGTCATTTGAATCTTATAGATAATTAGTTTTGCGGCTTCTGTAATTGTTGCGCACATTTTTAAATTTGTTGCGCTTATAGTTTTTTAATTATTTCACAAAAACATTTCCTGCTGGGGTAACGTTATCCCAGCCAGACCTTTTTCTTTCTAATGGGAATATTTAAATAAATACTAGCTATAAAATTAGTTGTCTAGATGAAGTAAATGTTGTGCCTTATTTTGTATTTGTTCTTTCATCGGTTGCGAAGTTATTCGAGATTTTGCTGGGGTAACGTTTTTGGTTTTGCTAGATCTTTGAAACGGTTAAGCGGATTCTTATCATATTTTGTACATGACTTCTTAGGAATTAGTTTAAATTTGTTCTGCAATAAAAAAACCAAAATAATGCATAGTTTAAAGGTTATTTCATTAAATAGAAAAACACTTCAATTGGTTCCAGCACTCTCAATAAGAGGTCTAAAGACTTACTTTAAACGTTATTTTAAAGCTTGTAAATGCCTTCAAATGTATGTGAAGTTTCATTAGTATCCTGTAAGTATTTAACAAGTAATGATGATATTCAGTTCTTCACGAGCACGGTCTTGATGCGCGCGGTGTTATTTGGCCACTGGATTGGATATATGAACTGAATGTTATGTCAATTATTAGTTGTTTAGTTCAGTTGTATATCAGTAAAATTTCAGCGTAGTACATTGGATAATTAATGAGATAATACAATTAAAGTCATTAGGAAGTGAATGACTGAGGTAACTCGACCAAGTTTAGGTGGTTACGAAAAAGCGAAATCGCAGAACATTATGCTATCTTTTGAAATGTTTAGTATAATACACCTTACAATTTCGGTACAGACGCGTACACTGTTAAATACATAATAATATAATAATATCTGTACTATGAAAACATTATTATTATCTTCCAGTTGCACATACTTATCAAAAATCACCGATATAACATGTCGTTCGGTGGGTCGCGGGTGGGGTGGGGTGAAGGGGTAATTCATTGTTTGCATAACGTACTAAACATGCTCCATAATCACAAAATTCATCTTGTAGAGTGCGCGTGCGCTTCGGCAGTTCCGTTTCCTGTTTTTGCAAATATTTATCGAGTGCGTGAGAGCTATTATATAATAATAAGTGTGGCGAATTACTGTTAATGTGGAGTGCTTGATGAATTCACGAACAAGGTAAGCTTGCATAATGTAACTACAGAAATAGTAGCAAAATTATTATTAATATGTACATGTTGTTAGGTACCTACTTATCTAAAACTGTATTCTTTTTAAGGTTTAAATATTTGAATTTAGGAACTTACATATTATTTTCTTTTTTTTCGTACTTAGTTATTACCTGGACTGGAATTCTCAACAATGATAACGACAAATTTATCCTTCGCTACATAGTACCTATAAAACAAAGTTGATTCCCGTTGTCTGTCCCTGTTTGCTTAGATCTTTAAAACTACGCAACGGATTCTGATAGTAGTAGGTAAATAAAAATGCTCTAAATACGCGCGCTATTACAGTCCCCGACACGTAACTTGGCAAAAGTTGGTAAATGCGCAGAAGTCATTTTTATGAGGTAGCGCCGATCTGAGCGCGAAAAAAGTCATTATATATAATTTATTGTCTATGATCATTACACATTCCAATATGTGTATATTTAAATAAAAACTGTAACTGTGTACTGTGTATACTGAAATCTATAATTTAAATAAAAAGTAATAGAAAATTTCAAAATAGCAAAATTACTGTCTGTAATTTTAATCTGTGATTGTTTTTAAGTATAAGTTTATTAATACTTTAAAAGTTCAGTTGAAATGATTATTTTACCTGTTAATAAAAAATCTTTAATAAACATGTAGTTTTTTTTTAAACTTGTGTACATGTCTGTACTAAATTTGTAACACTATCCTACATATTTTAGAAGGTACCATAATGTTCTGCGATTTCGCTTTTTCGTAACCACCTAAACTTGGTCGGGTTACCTCGGTCATTCACTTCCTAATGACTTTAATCGTATTATCTCATTAATTATCCAATGTACTACGCTGAAATTTTACTGATATACAACTGAACTAAACAACTAATAATTGACATAACATTCAGTTCATATATCCAATCCAGTGGCCAAATAACACCGCGCGCATCAAGACCGTGCTCGTGAAGAACTGAATATCATCATTACTTGTTAAATACTTACAGGATACTAATGAAACTTCACATACATTTGAAGGCATTTACAAGCTTTAAAATAACGTTTAAAGTAAGTCTTTAGATCTCTTATTGAGAGTGCTGGAACCAATTGAAGTGTTTTTCTATTTAATGAAATAACCTTTAAACTATGCATTATTTTGGTTTTTTTATTGCAGAACAAATTTAAACTAATTCCTAAGAAGTCATGTACAAAATATGATAAGAATCCGCTTAACCGTTTCAAAGATCTAGCAAAACCAAAAACGTTACCCCAGCAAAATCTCGAATAACTTCGCAACCGATGAAAGAACAAATACAAAATAAGGCACAACATTTACTTCATCTAGACAACTAATTTTATAGCTAGTATTTATTTAAATATTCCCATTAGAAAGAAAAAGGTCTGGCTGGGATAACGTTACCCCAGCAGGAAATGTTTTTGTGAAATAATTAAAAAACTATAAGCGCAACAAATTTAAAAATGTGCGCAACAATTACAGAAGCCGCAAAACTAATTATCTATAAGATTCAAATGACCATTTTCGACAACATCTGGCCTGGGTAACGCACACGGCAAACCTACCATAGGCAGCTCAACGGTCCGTCACACGACGCTACCGGATCTGAAGGACATTAATGACGTGACGCATATAATAACTTCGGAAAAACGGATTTCCTAGCTGTGACAATACCTATAGTCAAAGTCAAACCAAAAGAATTTATTTCAATTAAAACGCTTTTCAATTGTCAAGGAGTCATTGAGTTTGCCAGAACATTGAAGCTAGTTGCCCGTTCCAAAGTGTAGGTTCTTAAGGAGAAGTAGGACTAGAAACTCCATGGACACTATTTTAAATCAAGTTTTACAAAATCCTGGTATAATACCTAAACATTTCAGGATTACATAAATAAACTCACGCCTGGCGTTCTGTAATAAACAAAAACTACAGAACGCCACCTGCTACGATCCTTACATATTATTTTGCTTCAGGTTTTCATTTTTCATGAACGTGATGCCAGCTTGCCTTCACGTAGAAGAGGCTGACGCTGATATCGCTGTCGCCACAACATGGAGAGATCTGAAATCGAAATCCTATACTGAAATGGCTGACACGATTCAGACGGTAGGTCATCATCATCTTCAGTTTATAGAAGTCCAGAGCTGACAAATACCATGATCTGCTGACTTTTCCCAATTATGTTAGGGTCGGCTTCCAGTCTAACCGGATGCAGCTGAATACCAGTATTTTCCATGGAGTGACTGTCTATCTGACCTCCACAATCCAGTTGCTGAGAAACAACATACCCCTTTGTAAGACTGATTGTCAGTCTTTCGGGTTTCGGGTACCCGTAACGATTATCAGAGATCTACGAATGGCAGCCGCGACCGACGGCTTAACCTGCTTTCTGAGGCACGGAGGGGTCTCTATATGTAATGGATGGTCACTCAACCACAGACTGACCTTGGCAAACGCAAAGTATTTACGCACTTTTGAATTGTCAAAGAATTTAATTTAATTTATTTTATTCATAAATAATTAACATCGTGATGACTCCGCATGCAATCGAACCGAATCGGCATGCAATTTACATATAATTACAAAAAAACTAAATACAACTATGAATTATTAGTTATCATTCAAATAAAGTGTCAAACAGTTTCAAATATAATGTCCAACAGTTTTAAAAATAATATCGAACAGTTTTGAATATAATGACAAAATAGATATTAAATGTCGGCAAATGGTTCTAAATTATGTAATGTCAAATAATTAAAAACAGACAAAATAAAATATAATTCATTTATTAATGTGTGACATTAATTCCGATCCATTATACTGACATTTTTCTAGTAATAAGGCTTTTAATTTTACTTTAAACAAGTGCGTGTTATAAATCAAGGTCTTGTATGTGAAGCTAGTTGCCCATTCCAAAGCGTAGTAGGGCAGGGTAGGCAAGTGTAGCTACGAGCCCCTTGTTTGGCTACGACTACTGACTCATTGTTCATTTTCAGATCTACTTGGACAAGTTCACCGAGGAAGAGTGTAAGACTGCATATAATTACCGTCCAAATCGCACATTAAAAGAGGGAATTAATTATACCACTCAAATGTGCTATGGAAGCAAATCTCATTCTCCGGAAGCTTGTAAGGTAAATAAAACTCTGGTTGGTGGATGTCACTTGTATGTTTGGTTGGTTGAACGTTGGTTCTAGCACCATACCGATTTCTCACAGGCATGATGCTTTCAAGAATCTTCCCACTCACTAAATACATGAATTTTAATGGTTATGCCAGGTTTCTCTTTTCAGAAAGCCTATTCGATTAATCAAAAATCAATCTGCCTGGCGTTTTCCCAACTATGTTGGGGTCGACTTCCAGTCCAATCGGGTGCAGCTAAATATCAGTATTGTTTATGGAGCCTATTCAATTTAATATCAAATGGTATTTTGCTCAACCATATTTCACAACAGTTGTAATAAAATTGTGATTGTTGGTTGGATCATAAAACTTTTTTACAAAAAAAACAACAGATTTCCAAAAACAACTACAAACTGAAGCTTCTAGACCGAGCGCGCTGGGTCTAGGTGCATGAATTTTATATGAACATAAGTGGCTTTAAGCGAGTGTTTTATATCCGTTTGGGGAATACAGTCATCATGTTTTCAGGGTTCTGTATGTCCGAATGAAAAATCGGGACCCTTATAGGATCACTCGTCCGTCTGTCTGTCCGTCTGTCCGTCTGTCACAGCCAATGTCACAAAATCCTACATCGCACAAGCAAAGTTTCACGCGCGTCGAGCATATATGTCTCCCTTCCGTCCGAACATTGCTCGAAAGCAGACGTGTTTTTGTTTTTCTCCTTGAATTTGTAAAGCTACCTTTAATTCGCAAAAATAATTATTTATCAATTTATTATTTCTTAAAAAATCATAAAATAATTGTACTAACAGAAGAGGATTTTCAACTGCACTGTAAATTGACCAAGTGGCTCATATCCTATGCATTGAGGACGCACATCCGAAAAGCGTAAGTTCGAGACTCACCGGGAGGAATTCATTTTGTGTTTTCTATATTTGTGTCTTAACTTGACCTATCGTTACTATACTGAAAAATCATGTCGTTAAAACGGACTCCACCGCCTTCACCTACAGATATGATAGCGGAAAAGGTGGATCTCGACTCTAATACACAACGTAAGCGCAAATTTACCCAGGTGGATGATATGAAAGATTTTATGTCCGAAATGAAGAACCTCTTCACTAAATTCGAAAAGCAACAGAATGATAAATACAATGCTCTGCAGGCATCTATGACTGAGATAAGAGATCTAAGCGCATAAATAAAATAAAAATTGTGATTTTGTAACAGGGAAATATGACGATCTAATGAAAGAATTCAATAAACTAACATCAGAGCGTAAAGAGAACTTAGCTGATATTCAGATACTGGAGGAAAAGGTCGATAACCTAGAAATACTGCAAAGATCTTCTTGGCTTGAACCGAGGAACATACCCGCTAAATTGCGAGAAACGAAAGAGAATCTCTCAAAAATTGTAATTGATACTGGTAAAGCCTTAAATCTTTTCTTTTGTACTTCTGACATACGAGATGTTTACCGCCTAAATACAGAAAATGAAACAAACAAACCTATCTTGGTCAACTTTACGACAACAATCGAGCCAACAAATACAAAAAGCTGTCAACCGCTAAAATACAAGTAAATGGTCATGATGTCCCTGTATACAAATCAGAATATTTCAGTTACAAGGCTAAGCGTCTGTACTTTTTAGCTAAAGATTTCTCAAGAACAAATGGCCACACCTTCTGCTGGACTGCACATGGAAAGATCTTTGTGCGCAAGAAGGAAGGAGAATCTGCACACTGCATTAATAATGAATCGAACCTGAAGACACTAAATAAATGTTGAAGACTGACTATTCTTTAGTAATAGTCACGATCTTCCACTTATTTTAATTATAATCACAATTTTGAATAACTTTTTTTTATATATGTTTATTTAATACTTCAAGCACAGAAATGTACAGAGGCAGACTTAATGCCATAGGCATTTTCTACCAGTCAACCTTTGGGTAATGCAGAGACAAAGAGTTTAAAGTAACTATAAAGATCAAGACACATATACCTATTACAAACTATTAATATAATATATATGCGTAATTATATATATATATAAGCAAAAATATATATACATAAATACACGAATATACTAGAACAAATAAGACAAACAATGGGAAAACATTAACGTTGTGATGATACTGCCAGCTTCTTACGAATGTGCTCGCGAACTTTAACTTTACAGGATAATCGGTTGGTTGCCATCCTGATTTCCTGGGGGAGCGCATTCCATAGAAAGATAGACTGAATGAAGAAGGAAGAATGAATGAAGTCTGTGCGGTGAGTGGGACATTGAAGAACGCGATTATTTGATGACCGTAGATTTTTACTGTGGTTGTCACAAATGTACTGAAAGTGGGGAGCTAGATAACTAGGGGAAGTGGGTAAGTCAAGAAATGAAAACAAGGTCGTTAGCGCCCTTTGCTCTCTGGGTTGGCGTATGGGTAACCGCTTTAGAAGCGACCGATGCGCAGAAACATGATCATATTTACGCAGATTGAAAAGGAATCGCATGCATTTATTGAGAAGACGGTCAAGTTTGTTGAGGAGATCTGCATTCAGGTAATAGTAGCACACATCACCATAATCGCTGATAGGGAAAATTAAGGACTGCACAAGCATTGTCTTCGTAATTGTTGGTAGTAATTTTTCAGTCGGTACAGTGCCCGCAGCGTTCCAGTTACCTTCTGGCTGACCCTCGCGACTTGAGTACGCCAGTTCAGAGTACTATCAATGTGGAAGCCAAGGTCCTTCACATCAGTACTGAATGGGACGACCGTACCATTTAATAGAACTGGTGGCAAGGTTGTACCGTCTACCTTACTCATGCCCCGAGAACTTCCAATGATGATCGCCTGACACTTGTTTGGATTTACTGCTACGCCAAATCTATCAGACCAGGTTTTTATGGCTATCAAATCCCTGTTTAATTTGTCGATAGCGTCAGAATTGTTTTCAACCCTCCCTTGGCAATACAACTGCAAGTCATCTGCAAACAGATGATACGCTGAAGCTCGGAAGTTATAAGATTGATAAATATAAAAAACAGAAGAGGAGAAATAATACCGCCTTGTGCAACGCCAGTTTCCAAATCACACCAGCGTGATGTAGAATCTCCAACATTAACGGACTGCTGACGTTCCTGAAGGTAAAAGGAGAACAATTCCAGTGCCTCGGGAGAGACCATAACATAGGACAGAATGGCTAACAGGATATCGTGCCTGACGGTATTAAAGGATTCGAAAAATCGATCCTTTAAGGAGGGCGGAAACAGTGCTGTGCCCGGGCCTGACCCCAGATTGAAGAGGGCTAATGAGAGAGTTACGATGAACAAAATTTGAGAATTGTTTGTGGACGCAGGCCTCGAGCACTTTGGATAGGAAGGGAAGGGTAGAAATGGGGCGGATATGGTGGGAAGAGAGGGATTAGAAACCTTAGGTAGCGGACGAACGTGGGCTTTACGCCACAGGGAAGGGAATGCGCCGGTGTATAGAAACGTTTAACGTTTTTAGATACGTTTATAGAAATACACATCTAGCGCTGTTGTCACTTTAACACACATAGCTTACACATGGCGTACCCAGCACACATCAACTTGCATTCCTGTCTCTCTCATTAGCTGTCTTCTGATGATGGAATTGAAAAAACTCCTCAAATTTTATAGGCATACAAATAGCGATTTGGGTATTTTCAGCAACAAGTAAGCATTTGCATTCAGAAAGTATCATTTGGTGAAATGGAACTGACGAAGAAGACCACAGATGGCCACCGAAACTACTCAATGATGAGTATTTCACGAGTGGCGATAAGATATCTCGATTAAAATAGTTGGGCGACTATGAAACACATTTAAATAAATAATTCTGATGACCATCAAACTGATCTGAAGATGAAGCCGGAAGGACGGCACCGGTACTCCGTCATAAAACAATGTATCCTAGCCATGTTTGGGCTTATTACAATTGCCATGAGATGTACTCTGGCTATAAATTAATGGTAATATCCCGGCATCAAATTGCCCTACTTGTGTCGTATGTTATGTGTCGCCTTGATTGTCAGAAGACCGAATTTGGAGCCGCGTTATGTCCGTCAATGATCGGAAGAAAAATCTTTTGTTCCGTTTCCATTACTCGACTGGTATACGAATTTGAGCGGGTTAGGTACCACAACTAAAAAGTGAACAATAAAAACTTTTATACAAAACATAAACCACCAGTATATAAAAATACAGAACCATATAGTATACATTAAGATGGTTCGCAGTTCGCAAAGTTGAAGCCGTGATATAGTTATATCCCTAGGGATATAGTATGAATCGCTTTCATATATACTATGGTATATTTTACTATATAGAATAAAATAATTTCGTTTTGCCACCGACTTCCGAAATTCAAGTTATTTTTCACCTTTAAATTTAATTTTGTGGAATTCGGTGGTTTATGTTTTGTAAAAAAGTTATTTTAGTGTTTTTTTTGGAAGTAAGTTGTTTTTTTTTACTAGCAACAATATTATCTTTTGTCGCTTGTGTGGATAGTCTAAATAAGTTTATGGATTCTGTAGAATCCCTAAATGTATCTCGATCCTTCGTGTGTTCGCCGGGCCAATGCTTACTGCACTTGCAATCCACCAAGCAAACGCTAAACACTTTGCACGTAAACATTCGAAGCTGGAACCGGAACTTTGATGGCCTAAATGTCCTCATACACTCCATGGATGTTAAGTGTGATGTAATTATTCTTTCGGAGTACTGGTTGAGTAAAGTTTCTGACATCCCTGTTTTGGACGGTTTTGCCTCGGCAAGGTCTACTTTTAGTAGCCAAAACGACGGTGTTTTATTCCGGGATGCTAACGGTCTTGTTTTGAGGTTTGACCCAGACGTTGCGATTGTGGCAATATATCGATCACCTTCAGTCAGAAATATTGAACTTTTCATTAGCTCCTTAAATTACACATTGACTTCCCTTTCATCTATGAGAATAGTAGCAGTGATTGGTGATATAAACATTAATATTCGTCCAGGAAATAGTGATCCAAACTCTGAAGAGTATTTAAATATAATGGCATTTCATGGGCTTCTGCCAGCCCACCTCTTCCCGAGTCGTATTGACAACTGTCTGGACCACGTCTTTCTTAAATCAGATAAGTCTATTACTCATGTTGCACCTGCCATGTTTTGTCTCTGCTCCACCCTAAGGTTGACTGGTAGAAAATGCCTCAGGCATTAAGTCCGCTTTTATACAGTATTTTTTTTACTTGTGCATAAAGTTTTAATAAATAAATAAGTGTTCGACAGCACTGGTCCTAGACTCGTTCCTTACCGACCACGCACCTGTTTTATTTTGCCTTGAATCAAATTTAATAATAACTTGCTAAAGATGATTAGGCGCCAATATGAACAGAATGAGCTCCAAAAAGCCAGTGGAAATCCCAAGGTAACATGGGACATCATAAAGTCTATAAGTTATAAAAACACCACACCCGCAAGTAAACCTGATGCCTCTGTAAACTCTATATTAATTACTTCGCAAATGTTGGAGTAATCTTGCTCAAAAGATACAACAGGCTTAACATAATACCAATTTAAACTTTGATTTTAACTCTTTACTCAACTCGCAGGGCAACTCATTGGTTTTGCTTAAGACTGACTTTGCTGAGGTAAACAATATAATCACGGAATTAAAGCATAACTGTGCTGTTGGCTACGATGGTTTACCTGCTTCAGTTATTAAATCTGCTAGGCATGTCTTCATTCCCTCAATCACTCATGTATGCAACCTTGTCAAAGGGCATCTTCCCAAACGCCTTCAAAAAGGCATTAGTTTCACCTATATTCATTTAAGGTCGGGGATGGAGACCGTATCGAAAACTATAGGCCTATATCGGTTGTCACGACCTTGTCGGAAATCTTAGAAAAATTCTTAAATAAGAGATTACTGAATTACTTAGAGTACAATAATGCAATTGCTTCAAACCAGGCTCTGCCAACTTACTATACCAGACTGCAACATCCTTGTCTATGCTGATGACACTGCACTTATTATAAGTGGAGAGACCTCGGCTTCTGCTCTGAAAGCTTATGTTCCCAATGAAAAAGCTCAGAAATGTAGTTGGTTTCCCACCGTTGAAAACTATTTATTATGCTTTAGCTCAGTCACTACTAACCTACTGCATTTCAGTTTGGGGTGGTACTTTTAAGACATTTATGCTTCGCCTTGAAAGGGCGCAGAGGGCTGTTTTGAAGGTGATGCTTCACAAACCGTATCGCTACTCTACAACTCAATTATACAAGGACATGTCTATACTTACTTGCAGGCAACTCTGTGCACTCAATATAATCCTACGTAAGCATTCCTCCCTTAATTATAATTCAAAATTGCTTATAAATAAACAACGTTATAATCAAATCTGCCCTGGCAAGTCGAAACTATTTGAGTCTGAGTGGCCGCCTATATAATGTAATTAACAAAACATGTAACATTTATTCTCTTCCAAAATACAATTGTAAGATCGTTGTAAGCGAATACCTTCAGGGTCTTACTTACGTCGACACTGAAAGACTGTTCGCCAGGGAATCATAAATAATAAGCGCTAAAACACACACACACACACACACTCAGACACACGCGCGCACACACACACACAGAAACACACACACAAACACACCCACCACACGTCGTTGTTCGTACCTACAGGCACTCTCACACTCACACACTTATTCACGTATTTCCTTGCATGCCTTAAAATAAAAGTAAATAAATTATTTTCAATATAATAATATTCAATTCAATTTTAATTATTTTAATTAAGCTTAAAAGGAGCGTAACTTAATTTGCATGAGACCTTTTGTATCATTATATTATTTAATACTATTATTATTTATTACTATTGCAAATCGTGTTTGTAGGAGGAAGGCGCCGGTGTCTGTAACACAGTTAATACAATCACAGACAACGTCGTTAACTCTATCTTTAAAATGCTCAAAACTCTGTACATTGTGTTTTTGTTTAGGATAGATGAGTTGTACCAACATAATTGTTAGTAAAAAAAAATTTTTTTAATTTTTTTTTATGTCTTTGACATTTCTCGGGACCCTAGGGTCCCGGACCTTTGGAAGGCGTACGAGGGGCCGAAACCAACTCGCAGAGGCCCGTTAGAAGTGTTTAATGAAACGAGGCACCAACCGACGATTATCCCTGTACGTGCTAGTGCACCCAAGCACCAACCCCCGGTTGGTGTACGACTATTGCAAAATATGGAAACAAAGATATTGGATTATGGGTTTGGGTGGCTAAGTGAACTGGTTATCTAGAACTATGGAAACACTATGGCCCCTGCCTGACCAATATTTCATATAAAATACACAGGTAAAATGGCAGGGGGTGACTTGCACACTCAATAATGGGCCCCCGAAAACGGCCGCTAGCACAAAGTGTTGTAGCGACAAGGAGGCAACATGTCCTGAGGTGCTTATAAGGAGTGGAGCGGTATTCCACGGCTATCAGGACAATCCCGGAAGTACGGTCAAGATCCCTACCAGCATCTTACTGGAAAACTTCCTTAAAAAATGTGGTAACACTGTACCGTGTGACATATCAAATGAAAGGGCTTACTGTGAGGGTCTCGAGTGTATTTTATTTTTATTTTTACAATAAATATTGTTAAAGTTATTTAAAAAACAGATGAAAATTTACCATTCCCCTCTTATCTCCGAAACTATTAAGCCTTAAATTTGGAAAAAGCACAGATTACAGGAAAACCTATAACAAGTCTATGGTCTTCTAAACACATGAGAAATGTCCCAATATTGTGCATACAAACTTACAATTGCAGTTGGTATGGGAGAACTTGTTTTTCCACTACAATACTAAGTTTTGGCCTGTTTTATTTATCTTCTTCCTATCGTGTCGACGGCTACATACAATCTAAATACAATCGGCACAGAATTCAGCCACGTGTTTAGCGCCATCGCTAGCGTCCATCAGTTCATGTTATTTTTTTTTTCCAGGGTCTATCCGGTGAACCTTTGCTGATCACCACTCAAGACGCCAGATGTATGTACACCATCATTGGAGTGACGTCATTTGGTACTTCCCATTGTAGTCCTCATACCAGCACTCCTGATGTCTACACCAGGGTAGCTCACTACACACCCTGGATTGAAAGTGTGGTGTGGGCTTGAATAATATCTGGCGAATTTTAAATTGGTTTTTGTTTGTATATCATTGTTTTTGAAATAAAATGTGTTTTTTCTGGACTAACCTAAAAATTTACTATACTCTTCTCAAAAAAGGCCAAGTACAAGTCGGACTTGCGTACTAATGGTTCCATACCACCAAAACATTTATACCTACGCTACCGTCTTTTTATTAATGGCCTTGTTATAGGCCTTAGTATAATAACACGTAGTATTTTGTGAAAACTGGTTTCCTATTTCGGTAAAAAAGATGCAGCCCTGTTAAGGTCATAGGCTCATAGCACTCAAATATCCACTCGGAAAGGGGTCATCACCATATCGCCGCGGTTCGTGAGCTTGTCCCGAGGCGAGGCAATACGTTACGATTCCGATTAGTGTGCGTTGCAGTAGGGAGTTTCATACAAAGAATACTGAATGGCTGGAGTTGATACAGTGACGATCCCTTTCCGAGTTGATAGTGTGCTATTTCCTTTTATACGACAGTCAGAATGAACAAATGCAAAGACAGCCAGACGGCGTAGGCCTAAAGCCCCATTTAGGTACACGGTGCAAGTTTCTGGAACGTTCAAAGTCTAAGGCAAAGTCAAATAATTTATTTCAATTAGGCACATAAAAGGCACTTTAGAATGTAGTCGCCCCTTCCAAAAGGTAGTTAATCGTTACTCTTTTAAAATGTTTTCACAATATGTTGTATACATAATAATTATATGTGATGACATTGCACCTAGAGTAAGATTACTATACCACGATAGGTAAAAAGAATGAAAAATGAAGCAATGACAGATAAATTAATTATGTAATAGATGCATGATGCTCACATATTTACAAACATTGCAAAATTGTACGATATTCCTAAAATTTTAACAAGTAACACTAATAAGTCAGTGTGTGAGTTCAAGTAATCACAGAATGTAAAATCAATGTTATACAAAATAATATTATACAATTAAATTATCAACCAGTTTGATTTTGTCTAAGCTCTAAATTGTCCTAGGGAGCAGGACCAGCATGTTTCCAAGTATTTTTATCTTGGATATAGCCCTCTAATTTGTAATATGCTTGTTTACAAAGTGTACTTTTAATATGAGCTTTAAATTTTCTTTCATTTAATTGTATCACAAGGTATTCTGTAACTGTAACATTTAACACAGCATCCCATAAAAGATGGATGTACTTTAGATAATCCGAAAAATGGTTGATCTATTTTACTATCACTTATTTTATTAATAAGATGTAGATTTTTTCTCGTATGTTTTTAATAAATTTTCATAAATTAATTGGCAAGGTACTGTCATAATATTAATCTTTTTAAATAGTTCCCTGATAGATTCGCGACGACGTAGATTATAAATGGCTCTGATAGCTCTCTTATGTAAAATAAAGATGGATTCAATGTCAGCAGCCCGACTCCACAGTAAAATGCCATACGACATAATACCGTGGAAGTAGCTAAAATAGACCAGTGTGCGCGGTTTCTACATATATCTGTTAACAGTCATATCTTTCTAACAGTATAAGCGGCTGAGCTTAGCCGCCCTGCAAGAGATGTTATATGGGGTCCCCATTGTAATTTCTCGTCTAGCGTGATTCCTAGGAAAATCGTTTGATTAATAAATTCCAGTTTTTCTCCGTTCAATATGATGTCACATTCGCTACTTCTAACATTAGGTAATTTAAATATACTGTATTTGTTTCTTTTTTATTTAGTACCAAATTAGTTACCGAAAACCAATCTTGGACCTGAATAATAGAGTTATTCACGTCGTCAAGATTTTGTGACAGTCAGTTTATTTTAAAGATCAATGATCTGCAAATAACATCATTTTCGGTTGATTTTGAAATAATTGGGGTAAATCATTAATATGAACTAAAAAGAGGAATGGACCCAATATCGAACCTTGAGGAGCGCCCATTGCCATTTAAGACCGTAATGAGTTTGTGCCGTTGACTTGAACTTTAACCTTTCTATCTTTCAGGTCTGATCTTAGCAAATTAAGAGCTGTATTCCTAATCCCATAGTGCTCCAGTTCCAGCAGAAGTGTCTCATGGTCTACACAATAGAACGCCTTGGAGAGGTCGCAAAAGATTCAATGGCATCTTGTGCTTCTTCCCAGGCAATAAAAATGTTCTTTATTAGGGTGACACCGGTCAGTGGTACAACGCCCTTTGGTGAAACCATACTGTTGATCATGAAAGATGGAATTTTTATTAAAATTACGAACATTTCATTGAGCATAAACTTTCAAATTGCATGCCATAAAGCACATTCAATTATTGCCAGTTAAGAATTACATGCAAGTATTTACACGCGTGCGATATCCATAAAATGGCATACAATCATTGAATAAAGTTTTTGCTTCATCTTCACACACACGTACGTACACTGAGTTGTCCACGTCCTTGTACAATTAATTCAAGTATTGCCCGTATTTGTGCTGCAACATGTTTCATTAAATTTTATTGAACGTCTTGTCAAGACTTTTTTGAAAGATAGAAAATTTTAATGCCAGAATTGAATGCGATTTTATTGTACGTTCGGTTTTATTGTACGTGTTGTTTACGCTTATACAAGTTTTGACCAGCAACTAACTTGCCCGTATCGTGCAATAATTGTACTTGTTGTTTAGACGGTGCCAGTCAATTGTTGCCTCAATTTTATGGTATGCCATAGGCAATAAACTAGCATCGTGTAAACGGGGCTTTAGGCTAAACGGCCTCATTGGTCGGTGCGGTATCATTTCGGTATAGTATGCTCTGCATACCGAAACGATACCGCACTGCTGCCATTTAAGAACCTGATGTTTTCCATATAATTTGTGCAGTGCCGCTTAATTCCTCGCGAGAAAATGTAGTCTTCGAGTGATGAAGATGTTGTGGCGTGTTATATTTATCTCCGTTTACGAAAAAAACGAAAGCGCCAGATATATGCGCCATATATGCGTAAAAAAACTATTAATCCACGGGACGTGTCTCAAAACACCAAGCGGGCACTGGATGTTTCTACCGAGACGCGGTAAACCGAAACGATCCCGCCCCACTCCCGCGCATACCGAGACAATCAGGAAACGCTCATTGAAATATAGGCGCTCGCTGAGATTTCGGTACCGGATTTACCGAGCACGCTGATCCTGCACCGCCAACGCACCAACCAGTGAGGAAAGGGCCTTAGCTTAAAACCCTTAATCAAAGAAACTTATTGACAAACG
This sequence comes from Xanthia icteritia, assembly GCA_949128155.2. Lineage (NCBI taxonomy): Eukaryota > Metazoa > Arthropoda > Insecta > Lepidoptera > Noctuidae > Xanthia > Xanthia icteritia. Next base: position 1,975,324 of record OY855862.1, on the reverse strand, counting down.
CAGCTATTATTAACATCGCAAATAAAAAACCTAAAAACTAATCACATAATTATTTATTGGCATTGAATTCTCTCCTCAGAAGTTACTTCTACCACTTATGACAGCTCTCTAAGGCCACACGATGCTCTCAATCCAGGGCACGTAGTGGAAGACCCTTGTGTACATCCCGGAGCCGGCAGAGATGCCACATTGTCTGCCGTATGACGTCACGCCCAGAACTGTGTATGCGCAGCGCAGGAACTCGTTTGCAGTTTGGAGAGGACCACCGCTGTCACCCTGTGTAACAAAATATTTATTAAATTTATTTGTATTTACCTACACAGCATTAAGTGAGTCTCCTTCGTGCGATGTAATGCGAAAGTAGCTCTGTTTGTCTATCTTTTCATGCCTTTACTGCTGAACAGAGTTCAACATCAAAGTCAAAGTCAAATCATTTATTTCAAATAGGCCCTTATAAGGCACTTTTGAACGTCAAAAATTTACAAAAAAATTGAATTGATTCTAGTCGCCCCTTCCAAAAGGTAGTTTTCGCATGGAGAAGAATGGGCAAGAAACCCCACCGTTACTCTTTTAAAATGTTTCCACAATATCTTGTATACATCAATTATATAATTATATGTGAAGACGATGCACCTAGAATAAGATTACTATACCACGTTAGGTAAAAATAATGAAAAATTAAGGAATGACAGATAAATTAATCATGTGATAGATGCATGGTGCTCTTTTATTTTTTTTTACAATATTTTGTATAAGTACATTAGTTATATAATTATATGTGAGGACGATGCACCTAGAATAAAATAATTATACCACAATAGGTAAAAAGAATTAAGAATTTAAAATGAAGCAACAACAGATAAACTAATTATGTGATAGATACATGGTGCTCACATATTTACAAACATTGTAAAAGTAGACGATTTTCCTAAAATTTTACAATTAATAAGTCAGACGGATAGACCATGAACTGGGTGACTTTTAACCCCGGTAGTACGTATCCGTGGTACAATTTCCGACCTCAACACGGGCGAAGTCAGCGGCAAATGCTAGCAAAAAATAAAGTTTTGCATACCTCACAAGTGTCCTTTGCCTCGACCGTGTCTCCGTAACACATCTGCGAGGTGTGATTGTATCCTTCACGTAGATGTCGGTGTATAGGATACAGCTGCGAACACTTCTCCTCATCGTACCTCTGCAGTCTTACCTGGTAATCATGATAGTTAGGGTAAAATAGATGCATAGATTTGAAGTCTTCAAGTAACTGCTGTATTAATTCAAGCACGCTTTGTGAACTGCATCTTCCCTAAACTTAGCACAATTGTGTACGGTAGGATGATCATCATATTCATCGTTTCAGCCGAAAGACTTCCACTTTTGGCCACAGTCCTCCCAATCTTCGCCACAATGGGTTGTGGTTATAAGGGTCAGATAGGCAGTCGCTCCATCTAAAATACTGGTATTCAACTGCATCAGATTAGACTGGAAGCTGACCCCGAGTTGGGGAAAGGCTAGGCAGATGATGAACCCATAAGGTGGACTGACGACGTAGTGAAGATCACAGAAAATTCGCTGGATGCGAGAAGCACAAGACCGGTCGTGATTGTGACAATGATTTATGATCACCTGCTTAGCCTTTACAAGTATTTTTCATGGAGTGACCTGAGTAACACGATACTTCCTACGAAGTACCTACTCAAATAAACAAATGAAGATGCTTACAGTCTGCAAAATGTCTGCCAATCCCTGACGGTGTCCCAAAGCGCCCCAACCAGTGGCTTCAGCTGTCTCATCTGACTCTGGTACCAAAGGGAGACAAGCAGGTAGTATGTCGATGGTAAAGGATATCCTGGAGAGAAACGGTTTCTTATATTCTTGACTACTACTGGCAAATGATCCTCATAGAAGGATTAAATGTTGTTTATGTGCACTCAGGCTACTTTCTAAAGCCCATACAAATCAATCATAGAGGGTTGAACCCGTGATCAGTCATGATACGAGAGTCCATGACCAAAACCATGTCATATCGTTTTACGGCCAAACCCGTATAAAATCGTCAGTTTAGATGATTTTGAAACCGACTCGCTGGGAAGTACTGGTCAGAAACGTCCCAGTTTTACGGGAGCCCAGTTCTGCTATGTCAAAAAAAATAGGCAGTCGGTTTCATAACAATATGTCTGATATTAAAAATGTTAATAGGTTTCGTAATCTTATTACTTACGAGAAAGTTTGTCTTCAGACATTTTGCGTGTCACATGTGGCCTCAGCGCATTTTCAAAAATGTCAAAAAATTTGACCCATGGGTCCCATAGCAAACTGATTCAGTTTTTTTTAATCTTTTGATACTTACATGTATAATCTTTTATATGTATACTAAATCTACTTTTTAAATATTTTGATACATACCCGATATATTACTTTCCTCTATGGTTACTAAAAACCTGTTTTCAGAAATTTTAAATGTCACCATAACTCATAATGTCATTATAACTCCAAAAACCAAAAGAACGTTTCGGAGTCGCCCGGCAAACGCACGGTGCTTGTTACGTTCCTCTACCTCAAGACACCAATGATGAGTCTGAGAATGACTAAAAATTATGAATTTTATTTCAATAGTATTTAATATTTCAACAGTTATTTTCAAACGTTATCCCAGTTTCCTTTTGTCAAATTTATTAAAGAAAACCTTTTAATTTCAGTTCGATAGTTTCGGGTTCAAACTCAAACTCAAAGCATTTATTTCAATTAAACCATTTACAGGCACTTTTGAATTGTCAAGGGGTCAGTCGGTCAGAAATATGAAGCTAGTTGCCCATTCCAAAGCGTAGGTTCCTATGGAGAAGAACGGGCAAGAAACTCCACGGACACTCTTTTAAATCATAATATTGTTACAAAATATTGGTTACATCATTCACGTTGAAATTATACATGTGAGACCAATGTAGAAAGACGTGCACGTAAAAAGCGTCCGTTATAATCCCTCCCGCGGATGTCCGAGGAGTTCGGACGTGTCTATTAACTAATTACGCGCGCGATCGGTCACCGAGAGTTCTAACTATACTGGACGGAACGTCATATTGTACCAAATCCTCGATACCGACAAACTTACGCTGACACCTGCACTGCGCAACGGTGCAAAGCATATTTCTAATCGGAGATCTAGTTATATTGGACGGATTGGAAAGCTGTTCTAAATCCTCGATTGCCACCAGTTTAGGCTGACCCCCGGCTACCACGTGTGTTTGAGTTTTGTGTTTACTCAACAAAATAATAATTATGTCGCTTACCCGCACGCCGCGATTTATCAGATATCAGACTTAGTCAAAGTACACCGTTGAATAACATAATAAACAAGTTGCCATCAGATCACAGTGGACAAACAATAACATTTTGCTCCTACATACCTTTACAAAAAATTCAAATAAGGTTTAGGGCAATAACATGTAAAAGTTTAGAAAAATTAAATAATTCTTTGGCCAGTAGATTATGTGTTCATATAATATAGGTGACCCAAATGAGTTCTACGCCGAGTTCTTTTCACTATTAAACACGCAATTTAATGACACTTTTCCACTGAAGACTAAAAATATTTAAGTACACAAAGTTCTTATTTAGTGATTGGGCGACTGCAGGTATTCGTAAAAGCAGGGAAAAACTATTTGAACTTTATGGCCTAAAACAACATACGAATAATACAAGCTTTCATAAGTATGTTGCAAAATATTCAAAAACTTTTAAAAGTGTGTGCAAAATAGCCAAAGCTCTTTATATTAGCAATAAAATAAAATCAGCTGATGATAAAATAAAAATTACCTGGCAAATAATAAATAATGAAACAGGTAGGAAAAAACAGCGAAATACTGAATTTAATTTAGAGACTGCACATGGCACTATCAACTCAGATGTAGAAATAGCTCAGGAATTTGAAAACTTTTTTGCTAATATTCCCCTTAAAACTACTGAAGCTTTAAATTCCTCACCAGCGCTTTCTGCTGCCTTACTTAGACAGAATGTGAAGGCATGCTCTTTGGAGTTCAGGTTTCAGCATACAAACCCTCAGGCTGTTATAAAAGCTTTTAAAGATCTTAAAATTAAATCAACAGAAGATCTCTGGGGAATGTCTGTAAAAGTCTGTAGATCTATTATCGAAACCATTGCGCCCTACTTAGCTTTCATATTTAACACCAGTGTAGACCAAGGAGTCTTTCCGGATCTCATGAAACACAGTAAAGTAGTTCCATTGTTCAAATCCGGTGATAGTAAAGAACCCAACAATTATAGGCCTGTATCAATTCTACCAGTTCTCAGTAAGGTGTTTGAAAGGTTGATGCTCAATCAAATGTCGTCACTAACGTCACTTTAGTAAAAATTCCATCTTTCATGAACATCAGTACGGTTTCACCAAAGGGCGTTGTACCACTGACGCCGGTGTCACCCTAATAAAGAACATTTTTAATGCCTGGGAAGAAGCACAAGATGCCATTGGTATCTTTTGCGACCTCTCGAAGGCGTTCGATTGCGTAGACCATGAGACACTTCTGCTGAAACTGGAGCACTATGGGATTAGAAATACAGCTCTTGATTTACTAAGATCATACCTGAAAGATAGAAAGGTTAAAGTTCAAGTAAACGGCGTAAACTCATTGGGGTCTGTAATGGCAATGGTCGTTCCTCAAGGTTCAATATTGGGTCCATTCCTCTTTTTAGTTTACATTAATGATTTACCCCAATTACTTCAAAATCAACCGAAGATGGTGTTATTTGCAGACACATCATTGATCTTTAAAATCAATCGACGGTCACAAAATCTTGACGACGTGAATAGCTCTATTCTTCAGGTCCAACATTGGTTTACGGTATATAATTTGGTACAAAATAAAAAAAAAACCAAATGCATTAGATTTAAATTACCGAATGTGAGAAGTAGCGAATGTGACATCATATTGAACGGAGAAAAACTGGAATTTATTAATCAAACTGTTTTCCTGGGAATCACATTAGACGAGAAATTACAATGGGGACCTCACATAACATCTCTTGCGGGGCGGCTAAGCTCAGCCGCTTATGCTGTTAGAAAGATAAGACAGTTAACAGACGTAGAAACCGTGCGATTGGTCTATTTTAGTTACTTCCACAGTATTATGTCATATGGCATTTTACTGTGGGGTCGGGCTGGTGACATTGAATCCATCTTTATTTTGCAAAAGAGAGCTGTCAGAGACATTTATAATCTACGTCACCGCGAATCTCTCAGGGAACTATTTAAAAGGATTAATATTATGACGGTACCTTGCCAGTTCATTTATGAAAATATTATGTATGTTTGAAAAAATCGACATCTTTTTAATAAAATAAGTGATAGACATAATTTTAATCCTAGAAATAAAGACAAAATAGATCAACCATTTTCAGATTATCTAAAGTACATACATCTTTTATGGGGTACTGTGTTAAATGTTACAACAAAATACCTTGTGATATATTGCAATTAAATGAAAGAAAATTTAAAGCTTATATTAAAAGTACACTTTGTAAACAAGCATATTACAAATTAGAGGATTATATCCAAGATAAGAATGCTTGGAAACATGCTGGTCCTGCTCCATAGGATAATTTAGAATCAAGACAAAATCAAACTGGTTGCAAATTTAAGTGTATATTTTATTATTATTTTTTATTATATGACATTGATTTTACATTCTATGACCAATTCCTCGCACACTGAATTATTAATTGTGGAATCTTAGGAGGATCGTCTACTTTTACAATGTTTGTAAATATGTGAGCACCATGTATCTATCACATAATTAGTTTATCTGTTGTTGCTTCATTTTTAATTCTTAATTCTTTTTATCTATTGTGGTATAATAATTTTATTCTAGGTGCATCGTCCTCACATATAATTATATAACTAATGTACTTATACAAAATATTGTAAAACATTTAAAAAGAGTAACGGTGGAGTTTCTTGCCCATTCTTCTCCATACGAAAACTACCTTTTGGAAGGGGCAACTAGAATCAATTAATTTTTTTTGTAAATTTTTGACGTTCAAAAGTGCCTTATACGGGCCTATTTGAAATAAATGATTTGACTTTGACTTTGACTTTGAAAACTAGACAAGAAATGCGTAAACGAGGGGACGTTTTGGAAGAGGAATTAAAAACCTTTATGGTATTTATAAGTTTACTACATTACACTCATCCATAGAAGAAATAAAGCAACAAAATATCGATATCACAAAGGCTATGGAATTTATGTCCGTGAAATATGATGAAGTTTTGGCTAAATTGGAATACAGCGAGAAAGAAAGGAAAATACACATGGAATATATTACCGTACTGGAGAACAGGGTTGAAAATCTGGAACGTGTCGCTCGGAACTCTTGTATTGAGATACGGAATGTTCCTATAAAGCACGACCAAGAAAAAAAGGAAGATTTAATCAAAATAATGAAAAGTATTGGAACGTCCATCAATGTTGACATTCATGATACAGATGTCAAGGACGTATTTCGCTATAACTCGAAGTCGTCGTCTAAAATGCCCATAGTCGTCGAATTTTCCACGGTAATAAAAAAGGAAGCTTTGTTAGACACCGTAAAAAAATTAAAACAGGAGTCAAAAACTTATTTGTCAACTACACACGCCAAAATTGACGGTCCTAGTGAACCCATCTACATCTTAGAAAGCCTAACATCGGAAAATAAGAAAATCTTTACAAGGGCACGCACATACGCCAGCGATAACAACTTTAAGTACTGTTGGACCGCTCATGGCTTCGTATACTTACGCAAGGAAGAAGGTGCCAAAGCAATCCGATTATCTAATGAAGAGGACCTCAATAAACTGGTTTCAACTATATGACTTAATGACCTGCAGGTTTGCATGCACCGCTGCAGATTATATTACTCACTCTTTTTTTCTATATTGTTTTGTTTACTGTTTAGTTTTATATTCTTAACTTACATATACCGCACATACTCAACACAATTGTACACATTTCACACATCTTATCTCGCTCACACACGCAAATCTACCAATATTACTCACCTTTGTTCTGAATATAGTAGACTGCTCACACAGTACAAAAATTATAACCTTAGTAACCATAATGAATATCATACGCACGCAACTATTCATACCCAGATAATGTATCGCAGACTTTATCGAAGGAATTTCTGCAAGGTTGTCTTGTCAGTAGGTATTTTATATTGTTTATTTATTTAAATATCGTACCCAATCGTCTCATTCAGATATACCACTTCTTATAGGCCATCACATTCACAACGGATAACAACAACAATATCTCTAAAATACAAAATGATTTAGACAATACAACAGTTTCAGAATCGGCAGTAGTGGAGCCTAATGACTGTCCTCGCCTACTAAACACCTCGGGTAGTAACTTAAAATTGATAACACACAATATCAGAAGTATTTATCGGAACTTAGATCAATTTCTTGTATTTCTAAAACGCATAGACACCCACTGTGATATTTTGGTTTTTACGGAATGCTGGATCTCGGAACATAAGCCTATACCACAAATAGATAATTATAGACTATTACTCCACTACTAACCATAATAAAAGTGATGGCGTCGTTATATACATTCACATGGATTTATGCCATACTGTGGAGGAACCAGTACTCGTTGACGCTAGCTGTCTACTTATAAAAAGTAACAATATTGCCATTCTCTGTGTTTATAGGTCGTCATCTAACCATGATATAGACCCCTACAGTCGCTGTTCTAGGTGATTTAAACATTGACATTAAGCCCCACAACGACGATCGGAAAAGTGAACAGTATCTCAATCTTTTAGCTGAAAACGGCCTTCTGCCTGCTCACTTTTTTCCTACACGCGAGTCTAACTGCTTAGATCATATTATTCTTAAAACAAATTGTAAAGCTCAAACATTTGTAATCAAAACTAATATCACTGATCATCTACCCGTCTTACTTAATTTAACACAACCAAAACAAGACAAAGGCCCAAAATTCAAACAAATTATTAACTACGATAGCGCGGTCAATACGCTTGTGAATACTAATTTAACAAGTATTCTTGATATAGATGATCCAAATAATGCAATTGACATTTTGATAAAGTACATCAAAGACGCTTTAGAAATTAACACTACAGTTCGTAAAGTTCCTAATAGGAAGCTAATACTTAAGCCATGGATTACAACCGGTTTACTCAGATGTATCACCCACCGCGACGCCCTACACAAAAAACTGAAGGCTACTCTTTCAGATGAAGTTCTAAAGATCTCCTATCATAGGTACAGGAACTTTTGTAATGACGTTTTAAGCAAGGTTAAAGAGAAATATGAAACCTCGACTATAGAAAATTGTAAGAATCCGAAATAAACTTGGGAAATGATACGAAAAATCACCAATACCACTAAAAACAAAAATCCTGCGGATGAATTATTAAGTACTAAGCCACACGAAGCCCAGCAATCCGTAGACAAAATAAATCAGTACTTTGTAAGTACTGGTCAAACACTTGTAGATACTATTACTAAATCATTCGATATATCTAAAATAACATGTAATATTAAAACCCATCGTAGATTAAAATCCATCGTACTGCTGGAAACAGATACACCGAAGTTGAGTCTTTAATTCAAAACCTTAAAAGTGACTCAGCTACTGGATATGATGGCATACCTACCACATTCCTGAAACGCATAAAAAATGTAATAAGCCCCTCACTGACTCATATTTTCAACCTATGTATAAACAAAGGTATTTTTCCAAACTGCTTCAAACACTCACTAATTCATCCCATTCATAAAAGTGGGTCTAGAGGCAGTGTCGAGAACTATCGTCCGATTTCGGTCTTGCCCGCCATGTCCAAGATATTTGAAAGGCTTATCAACAAACGCCTAATGAGTTTTCTAAAACAAGAACATATTATATCAGATTCTCAATATGGTTTCCAACCCAATAAATCTGCAGAAGATGCGGCGATACAGCTTACAAATTTTGTAGCAAGTAATTTAGACCAGGGTCGGAAATGTGTCGGAGTTTTTCTGGATCTGGCCAAGGCCTTCGATACTATTTCAATTAACCTACTTTTGACGAAACTCGAAGCGATCGGTATTCGCGGCCTACCTCTACAACTCGTGAAAGATTTTCTTACCAACAGGTACCAATCTGTGAAGATAGGCGAGTACATCAGCTGCCCACTCCCCATCACCTGTGGAGTTCCCCAGGGAAGTGTTCTTGGCCCAGGCCTCTTCCTGATATATATCAACGAACTTTGCCAATATGAACCGTCAAAAGGAAAAATATTTTTATACGCGGATGACACTGCGCTCATATTTCAGGGAGACACCTGGGCTGAGGCACAGTAGCTTGCCGAAAAAGGACTTCATCAGGCATCAATGTGGTTAAATAAAAATCTTCTAACATTAAATGTCAATAAAACAAAATATATGACATTTTCGATGAATAGAACAACACAACCAAATAACTTTGCTTTAAAAGCACACATTTGTGAAAATACCCAGTCATTAACATGCTCCTGTGCACCACTAGTAAAAACCACCAATATTAGATATCTCGGCACTCAAATAGATGATACCCTTTCATGGCATGCACAACTAGATATTCTGTCTGCACGTACGCGTAAAATGATATGGATTTTTGGAAAACTCAGAAACGTACTCAAATTGAAGATGTTAAAAACGGTATACTTTGCCTTGGTTCAATCAATCTTGGGTTATTGTATTCCGGTATGGGGTGGGACCTGCAAGACAAAAATCATAAAAGTTGAACGTGCACAAAGGTCGCGATTACTCAAAGTAATGCTCAGAAAACCTTTTCGTTATCCTACAATGAACCTATATAAGGACTGCAATGTCTTGACAGTGAGGCAATTATTCATCCTTCACATTACACTCCGCAAGCATAAAGAACTAACCTACGATGCTAAGTTAACATATCCTGCACGAAGAAATAACAGAATATGCAAGGCAACTAAACACAAAACTGCTTTCTTCAGGAGACACTCATGTTTCCTTGCTCCTTATTTATATAATAAACTAAACTCTCTTTTAAATATATTCCCAAAAATCTCGCATGAATGTAAATCTATTATACAAAACTATCTTCTAAAATTAAATTACAATGACACGGAATCCTTACTTATAATTTCTAAATAACTTCTCTGTTCTATCTGCAGTGAATCAAGAGCAGTCAAAGCTCACTCGTCCATAACCACGCATACATATTATATATACCTACATACACCCACAAACACCGATCACTCATCACACACACAACACAAAACTATCACACACCCTTACACACTCACAACACACACGCGCACTCACACAAACTCACACAATATATATTAATTTATACCTCCTAGTTGTCATACATTTAATAAATTGTACCAACTCACTCACCGCGGGAGGAATTCTGTAACCATCTCACCGTGAGAACTTAGGTGAAGTGAGCTCGGAGTGAGCTGTCAGTCCCTAGCAGGAGGTGGAATGACAGCTCACTTCACGCTCACTTCACCCAAGTTTTCACCGTGAGATTTTTACAGAATAGACCGGCTGGAGTCCTGAAATACAGGGCTGCCCTAGTTTAGGCTCCAGTCCACTCCATTTTTTTAATTTTTTTTTAAATGTCTGTACTGTTTATTGATTAGTGTGGAAAATAATTAATGCATTTTTATTAAAAAAAAAAAAAAAAAAAAATTCAAAAATTAAAATAAGCCGTGGCAGATAAGAGATGACCAGTCCCTACTGACGGCGCCCGTTTACGAACATGACGCATGGATCAGCACCGTTTAGCTCAACCATTTTGAAGGAAACTTAACGATCCAACACACACGCCACCACCAGCGAGACATTTGAGTGAGCATGACATACTCTCAGCCACCAGGGCACATTCAAGTCAATGAAAGACGTACCCAGTAAATGGTAGCTTCATAGAAGGTACATGGTCACAGTGCTCACACATGTGCTATGCAATTATACAATACTACGAGATTGAAGTTATACAATTCAAAGATAATTTATGCAATCTTCAGCAGCTCCGACAATATTTTCGAATACTAAAATTAAATTAGTTTATGCGCCCTTGTGGAGCTGGACCAGCGTTGAGCCAAGCATTTTTGTCACCGATATAATCCCCCAGCTTATAATATGCTTGGCAGCATAGTGTGCGTTTTATACAAGATTTAAATTTAGTTTCATTTAGTTGTAGTATGTGGGGAGGTATTTTATTGTAACATTTTAAACAGTACCCCATGAGAGATGAGTCTACTTTCGCCAGTCTGAAACCCGGTTGAACTAATTGATCCCTATTTCTGGTACTATAATTGTGTCTTTCACCTCTTTTACTGAAAAGATTAAGATTTTTCCTGGCGTACATGATGTTTTCATATATATATTGACAAGGTACCGTCATCAATCAGTTAAGTCGAACTTACACCCTCCTTCTTTTTGGAAGTCGGTTAAAAATTATATTGTGACTCGTTAGCTCAAATTTGATTGAGAGTGCAATTTTATGCCTTAAGCAGATACTCGTCCAATATTATACAGACATAAAGACTCCTGTAATAGCATGTTTCTTGGATTTATCGAGGGCTTTCGAACTGTTCAATTATGACCTACTATGACATAAGCTCACTCACGACACTTCTGTCCCAGCTGATGTGATACCACTGTTTAGATATTGGTACAGTAGTCAAAAGAAAACAGTTAAGTGGACAGACTCATATTCTGATATGTATGGGCTCGATTGTGGGGTAAGGCAGGGGGGTCTAAGCTCCCCCCGTCTTTTTAACTTTTTAACCTCTGCATAAACAAACTGATGGGTAGGCTCGGTAGCACTAAAATCGGTTGTCACGTGGACGGTGTTTGCGTCAAGAACATCAGTTACGCTGATGATATGGTGCCGCTGAACCCATCTATCGGTGTAATGAGAAGGCTTTAAAATTTGTGAAAGTTATGCAATGGCTCACGGACTCAAATACAATACCGATAAGAGTAAATGGTTGGTTTTTAAATCGGGTACTTTAACATACAAACAGTTGCCTTAACTCACTCTCTGGGTCTCCTTTAGGTCGGGTTTCGAAGTTTAAGTATTTGGTCACTGGGTCACTGATGACTTAAAAGACAATGTAGACTTAGACTGGGAGCGCAGGTTGCTGGCTGTTCGTGGCAACATGCTGGCCCGCAGGTTTGCTGTACTGATTCTGTAAAGATAACGCTTTTTAAGGCCGTCTGCCAGTCGATTTACACGTGCAGCGTGTGGACCAAGTATACCCAGCGGGCTTTTAGCGAACTGCGCGTTCAGTACAATAACGCTTTCAGGGTGCTTTTGGGGTTGCCGTGGCGATGTAACGCGTCAGGGATGTTTGCGGAAGCATGCGTCGACGGGTTCGCCGCGATTATGCGGAAGTGATGCGCTTCCATGATGGCGCGCTTGCGCTCCTCCTCCAATGGCATCTTGAATGTGTTTTCAGACCAGTGGGACTCTCCCCTCTTACTAAAGTGGGTAAGTATTCAGACACACTTATCCAAATAATCTAGTGTACCATTGGACAAACAGTTCAATGGTTCATTGATTGTTTTTTATTATTAATTTATTTTAATACTAACACTAGGCTAAGCTATACTATACTATGTACTATTAACATTATACAGATGTTTATATAAAATATTTGAATTTGAATTATTTATTGACATAATTCTCTCCTCAGTAGTCACATTCATACATAAAGTTTTTTGCGTCAACAGTTACTTCTGCCACTCCTGCCAACTCCCTCAAGGCCAAACGACGTTGTCAATCCAGGGTACGTAGTGGTAGACCCGGGTGTACATGCCGGAGCCGGCAGAGATGCCACACTGTCTGCCGCCTGACGTCACGCCTAGCACTGTGTATGCGCGGCGCTGGAACTCTTTTGCAGTTTGGAGAAGACCACCGTTGTCGCACTGGAGAAATAGGCAATTTTTTTAACAGATGGGTTTACCTACCTACTTTTAATATTGCATATTGAGAGACAATCATATTAAGGACTCCGGTCGTGCTTCGGAGCTGACACACACTCTTTTTATTTACTAAAATAATTCTGGCTTATGCCTGGTTATGATGGCAGTGGCTGGACCCAGTGATTCGGAATTTCGGACCCAGTCAGTGGGTTCACGTAAACGAGATCTGCAGCAAGTCAGTAAGTCAGGCGGGGGAAGCTACTGGGCCTGAAAATAGACGGGTAGGTTAGTCAACTGGACTGACTTGAGGGCGCAAAGTCAGCACTGGACAGGGTTGAAACTAGTGTCTACAAGAGCACAGTTGCAAGTCAGCGCTGGACTGACTTACTGTACATACGAGCCCAGTAATGTAACAACATGACTGGGCTGACACACTGATAAACTGTATAAAGCTGCTTTTACCTTCGGGTGCATCTAAAACTTCTTGATAATTCTCTTCATTAGATGAACACAAGCCAAAAACACACAAAACTATAATTTTATTTATCCTCATAATTTTACTAAAAATACGTCACTAAACTATCGATACGTAGACGTACAATATAATAATAACAACATAGGCGAGATCCGGTTCCACTGTTTAAATAATAAATTATGTAATGGCCTAAGGCCACAGAGAAGTTAATATAACAGAGACAGAACTTCATACAATTTCGCGGCGAAAACCATAGGTATAGTTTTATAGAAGGTATATTTATAATCATGGAATAATGGATACTGTTGAATTTTAAAATAGAAGTAATTGCGATTTTGAATGAAACTTATCCTCAAGTGCCGCTTCCTTTTATCGACCCTGCTGCATTTGCTTTTTGGGAACGTATTACAGGGACTAATATGGAAATCTTTCAGCTACCTACGGATCGAAGTTATTCGTTGCAGATATAATGTCATCATGTTAGGAATAATCCACAAATCTAAGAACAATTCTGTACTTAAAACGTTCAAACTGATCAGAATCTTATGTCAGCGAAAATTTATGTTTGGTCTGTTCCAAAATTATTAGATGCAAATGTAATTTAAATGTCATTTGTTCATTTTATATTTTATGTAAAACTGACATTGTTAATGAACGTTTGTTAATACCATCGGCAGCCCGATTGCTCGAACCTTGATTTACTGTTGGTTGTATACTCCGTGGTAGCACAGAGACGTGAAATGACGTCAGACAGGTCGGGAGTTCACCATTCTTAGCTAATAGTGCAAAGAATATGCTTTGACCTTGATGAGTTTATATAATGGTTTATAATTTTACTTTATAAGTCAATTTATTTTATTTTAATTTATTGTTGACATAATGACATGTTGTTGTTGACATTACAGTGTTTTTTTATGAGGTATATTGCAATATGTGGTTAGCTAGCGACCTCGATATTTTTTTATTTTACCTCGATGGTCCTATTTTATCAATTATAACATCTAGTTACAGCTATATGTAAGCGCGCCCTTTATGCCTGGAGGCTTTTATTTAGATATTGTTTTCCTTTAGTTACTTTTATTTCTGCTTGAGTATAGTTCTCGATGTTTTTGGTTGGTATATTGGCGTGTGCTAGCTGTCATATGGCTATTAATTTTATAATTTAAATTATGTTTTGTGTTGCGTAATGTAAATATCATTTCATTACTATTATATAGAATCAATTTTTTCTAACTAAACAGACAGCTGTGCTGCTGGGGAGTTTGTTGCGCCACTTCTTCTTCCCAGCTAAAGCACTAGGAAGTGGTGAAGGGTGGGCGTTTTGGGGGACTGTCTTATGTAATTTTGACGTTCGAAAAGTGCTGATTCTCAGCCTAGTTTGAATAAATGACTTTTTTTTATTTTTATTTGATATTAGTGTTGGTATTGACTAGGTAGAGGTCGGATTGAAGTCGTTCCATGTAAAATATTGTTATTTATTAGCTTTTAGTCAGAATTGAACTGGTAATAAAGCATCCCATAAGGGGGATCGATGACCTTGTGAAGGCCGCAGGATTCCGCTGGATGCGAGAAGCACAGAACCGGTCGAAGTGGCAGCGCTTAGGGGAGGCCTATGTCCAGCAGTGGACGTCTTTCGGTTGAAATGATGATGATAATGATCGGAGAAGATCAGAGATGGTAAAATAGCTAGAAGTAACAGATCCTGGATGCAAGCTGACTGCCAGTCACTTTATGAAATTATTTCATCACCACTGTTGTTAAATAAAACGGTCAAAAAAAGGGGGTAGTTGCTTATGTCGGTCGGTCACGCTGAATCGCGTATACTCTGCGCTCAACCTACCACACGATAGAAGAGAAAACTTAGGACTGGAACCGACTATACGCGATTCAGCGCCGAGTATACCCGACTCAGCATCACCGACCCGAGCGTGACGGTTCAATTTCGTTCACTGTTCAGAAATATTGCAAAGAGCGCCTAAAAAAGTTTTCACAGTCACAGGTCAAGCATGGATACGAGCCATCAACTTAGATCTAGCAAATATAAACGTATTTTATACTAAAGAACACCTAAAACTAGATAAGCTACTTTCTGAATACTCGAAGGTATTCGATGGCTCGCTTGGGTGCATACCTGATTACAAAGCTCATTTGACCCTAAAGGACCAATTTTTGTCAAGCCTAGACGTATACCATATGCTCTTAAAAATAAAGTTGATGATGAAATAGTACGACTCTGCGAACAAGGGGTAATTACAAAAGTTGATAGTTCTGTGTGGGGAACACCAGTGGTGATACGAGATGAACAATACCCTATTCCCATCATAGAGGATATTCTGGTAGAAATGAATGGAGGTCAAATCTTTTGCACACTTGATATCAGTCAAGCTTATCTAAACATGATAATGGACGAGAAGAGCGCTAAGATGCAAACATTAAGCACACACAAGGTCACATTTAAAGTCAATAGACTTATGTTTGGCGTCAAGATTGCCCCGAATCTATGGCTTCCAGGGGTAGCTGGAGTGAAATGTTTTTCGATGATATAATTATTCAAGGACATTCAGAAGAACAACTTCTTTCAAGACTACGCTTGGTATTACAAAAATTTTTGTTACTAATCAATAAAATAAATAATAATAATTCACCGGAACGCTGCAGTCGCTCTATCGGTTGAAAAACCTTCTCCCGTCACACATAAAGGCAATGCTTGTACAGTCCCTAATCATTCCCATAATAGACTATGGTGATGTGTGTTACTATGACCTGAATGCAGATCTCCTCAATAAACTTGACCGCCTTCTAAATAACTGCATTCGATTCGTATTCAATCTTCGAAAGTATGATCATGTATCTGCGCATCGATTGCTTTTAAAATGGTTACCCATACGTCAGCGTAGAGAGTTGAGGGCTCTGTCTATGTTGTATTCTATACTCGACAAACCCACTTCTCCTTCTTACCTGACTTCTCATGTTCAATACCTATGCTCCGCCCATAGTAAAAATCTTCGTTCTACCAACAATCGTCTTCTACGATGTCCTTCTCACCGCTCTGGTTTTATACACTCTTCTTTCTTTGTCCAGGCGGTATTTCTTTGGAATGCGCTTCCTCTGAACATCAGGATGGCAACCAGTTGGTTATCTTTCAAACTGAAGGCACGTGAATATATTCGTGAAAAGTTGGCAGAATCTTTGCAGCGCTGATTTGCTGGATTTGTTTTCTTCTCTACCTATCGTTATTTCTCCTGACAAAGTTTATTCGGTTTATAATATATGTATGTATCCATGTATGTATGTATTAGTAAATATTCATTTTTAAGTTATCTATTTCTCATGTTGCACCTGCCATGTTTTGTCTCTGCTCCACCCTAAGGTTGACTGGTAGAAAATGCCTCAGGCATTAAGTCCGCCTTTGTACAGTATTTTTTTTACTTGTGCATAAAGTTTTAATAAATAAATAAATAAATAATTACTTACCCAAATCTTTCTTTTTTTCCTCGGAGTCATTTTTATCAGAAAATATTATCACCAATTCTTCCCAAGATCTACGTTTTAAAATTCTGTTGGCATAATCAGGTGATTCCAAATCCCATATCGCTGGTCGTTTTTCTATTTCGTCTATAAACAATTCCGTATCAAAATTTTGGCGCTCCATTTCCCTGGATACGTGCATTCGCTCTGGAGTTCGCGCGTCAACTGGACGCAACAAGGAGTCTCTATTATCTCGACTCGCGCGCAATACGCGCGAGTCGAGAGTCTGCACGCGATTTACGCGCGTATTTTTAAATCGCGCGATGCTTGTGGACGCGATGTATTGGCGCCTAGTATCTCGTTAACGCGTGAATGAATTCGCGCGAAACGTTTCGCGGCGAATTCGTCCCTTCTGGGCAAGGTCATAGTTGTGAGTCCTCACAACGCTACAGTATGAAACTCCCTACTGCAACGCACACTAATCGGAATCGTAGCGTATCGCCTCGCCTCGGGACAAGCTCACGAACCGCGGCGATATGGTGACGACCCCTTTCCGAGTGGATATTTGTGTGCTATGAGCCTATGACCTTAACAGGGCTGCATCTTTTTTACCGAAATAGGAAACCAGTTTTCACAGAATACTACGTGTTATTATAAGACCTATAACATGGCCATTAATAAAAAGACGGTAGCGTAGGTATAAATGTTTTGGTGGTACGGAACCATTAGTACGCAAGTCCGACTCGTACTTAGGTTAGTATAGGTAGTCCAGAAAAAACACATATTATTTATTTATTTAACACTTTATGTACAGACGCCAGCACATCAACCTACTACAATCTGTCAAATTTCTTTAATGGATTTTCAACTTTATAGCTAAAGTATAAGGTTCAAAGTTGATTGGGAATATTTGACAGTTTCGGGTAGGTTGATCTTCTGGCGTCTGTACACACATATAAAGAGACAAGAAAAAGGAACAGAAAAATACGTACAATAGCATCACCTTTCACCAAAAAAAAAACAATGCAGTATTTAAAAAACAATGTAATGCAATATAAACAAAAACCAATTTAAAATTCGCCAATATTATTCAGCCCACACCACACTTTCAATCCAGGGTGTGTAGTGAGCTACCCTGGTGTAGACATCAGGAGTGCTGGTATGAGGACTACAATGGGAAGTGCCGAATGACGTCACTCCAATGATGGTGTATACACATCTGGCGTCTTGAGTGGTGATCAGCAAAGGTTGACCAGATAGACCCTGGAAAAAACAAAAAACATGAGCTGATGGACGCTAGCGATGGCGCCAAACACGTGGCTGAATTCTGTGCCGATTGTATTTACATTGCCGTCGACACGATAGGAAGAAGATAAATAAAACAGGCCAAGTGCGAGTCGGACCACGCATAACGAAGGGTTTCGTAGTTGGGATGAATTTATCCGAAGAACAAACTTAATATTGTAGTTAAAAAACAAGTTATGCCATACCAACTGCCATACCATCAGAGCCATCTACAACCTCCGCAGACGTGAATCTCTAAGGGAACTGTTTAAGAAAATTAACATCATGACGGTACCTTGTCAGTATATATATGAAAACATTATGTATGTTCGAAAAAATTTACATCTTTTTAGTAAAATAAGTGATAGGCATAATTTTAACACAAGAAATAGGAACAAAATAGATCAACCACGTTTCAGGTTGTCTAAAGTACACACTTCTTTTATGGGGTACTGTGTAAAATGTTATAATAAAATACCACTCGATATTCTTCAACTAAATGAGAAGAAATTTAAAACTTGCATTAAACGCACACTATGTAGACAAGCATATTATAAGTTGGATGATTAAAAATGCTTGGCTTAATGCTGGTCCTGCTCCACAGCCACTTGGGCTCACTAGTTAACATGTTTATTTTTGGAAGAGTTGCTTCCCCTTTTTTATTTTATTTTTTATTTTTTCTGACTTTACGAACTTAATGTTTACTTTTTATTTTTACTTAACCAAGGTTTAATTGTTGAATACTCCAAAAGTTAATAATGTTTTTTTTTTTTTTTCCTTTTGGTAGTAAAATTCTTTTAATTTCACAAATTCATTGCAAACTATAGTTTTGTATAATTTAGAAGCATTTTGATTTTTCAATATTTGTAAATGTGAGTACCATGGAGCCGTTTACTATGTTGTTTTGTTGTATGTTGACTTGAAAGAGCATGGCAGTTGAGAGTATGTCATGCTCACTTAAATGTCTCGCTGATGGTGGCGAGTGTGTTGGATCATTCGGTTCCCTACAAAATGGTTGAGCTGGATGGTGCTGATCCACGCGTCATGTTCGTGAACGGGCGCCGTCGGTTGAGACTGGTCATCTCTTATCTGCCATTGCTTATTTTTAATCTTATATTTTTAATCGTTTTTGATTATTATTTTATTTTACATTGTTCTCACATATAGAAGCAACAAAAGTATTGTACCCAGGATTTTGTAATTTCTATATTTAAAAGAGTGTCCTTGGAGTTTCTTGCCCGTTCTTCTCCATAGAGATCTACGTTTTGGAATGGGCAACTAGCTTCAACTTTCTGACTAACTGACCGACTCTTTGACAATTCAAAAGTGCCTGTAAATGGTTTAATTGAAATAAATGCTTTGAGTTTGAGTTTGAGTTTGAATTGTAAGTTTGTACACACAATATTGGGACATTTCTCATGTGCTTAGAAGATCATAGACTTGTTATAGGTTTTCCTGTGCTCTGTAAGTAGCTATAGAACTTTTTTCTGTGCTTTTTCAAAATTTAAGGCTTAATAGTTTCGGAGATAAGGGGGGAATGGTAAAATTTCATCTGTTTTTTAAATATATTTAATAATATTATATTATATACACTCGAGACCCTCACAGTAAGCCCTTTCATTTTATATGTCACACGGTACAGTGTTACAACTATTTTTTAATTTTCTTGTCTCCCAAAAGTGAAACGACAACGTCGTTTAATGAACGGCCTCGGCGTCCATTTAGCTGACTAATTTCATTTTAGCTGATTAATTAGTCAGGTAATTGGACGCCGAGGGCGTATCGCAGCCATCTGGTTAGATGGCTGCGATATATACATAATGTATATCTTACACTTGTATTTTGTTAGGGAATAAAATAATATTACATGTTTTATTAATTGCATTATACAGGCGGCCACTCAGACTCAAATAGTTTTGACTTACCAGGGTAGATTTCATTCTGACAGGAGGGCAAACCAGGTCTTTACGTCGTTTATTTACAAGAAATTTTGAATTATAATTAAGGGAGGAATGCTTACGTAGGATTATGTTGAGTGCATAGAGTTGCCTGCAGGTATAGAAATGTCCTTGTATAATTGGGTTGTAAAGTAGCGATACGGTTTGTGAAGCATCACCTTCAAAACGGCCCTCTGCGCCCTCCCAAGGCGAAGCATAAAGGTCTTAAAAGTGCCACCTCAAACTAAGATGCAGTAGGTTAGTAGTGACTGAGCTAAAGCATAATAAATAGTTTTCAACAGGGGAAAGCAACTACATTTCTGAGCTTTTTCATTGGGAACACAAGCTTTCGAACCCGACATACTGTTACGTCTACATGCTTATTCCAACTCAGTGTGCAATCAATGTGCACCCCCAGATACTTCACACAAGATGTTCTTTGAATAGGAAGGCAATAACAGGTATTAAGCACAGGATGGGAGCATCTATGAACCTTTATATCCGGAATGCTGGGCTGTGCAGAAGAGTTCGCTGAGAAAGCAACGTAGTGGGTTTTGGAAACGTTTAATGTTAGCAGATTACAGGAAAGCCAGTCGATCACTATACCAAGAGCATTTTCAGCCGAGCGGTGAGAAGAAGCCCAGGTATCTCCACTTATAATAAGTGCAGTGTCATCAGCATAAACAAGGATGTTGCAGTCTGGTATAGTAAGTTGGCATAACATGGTTTGAAGCAATTGCATTATTGTACTCTAAGTAATTCAATAATCTCTTATTTAAGATTTTTTCTAAGATTTTCGACAAGCTCGTGACAACCGATATAGGCCTATAGTTTCCGACACATTCTCCATCCCCGCCCTTAAATATAGATGAAACTAATGCCTTTTTGAAGGGCGTTTGGGAAGATGCCCTTTGACAAGCACAGGTTGCATACATGATTGATTGAGGGGATGAGCAGATGCCTGGCAGATTTAATAACTGAAGCAGGTAAAAAATCGTAGCCAACAGCACAGTTATGCTTTAATTCCATGATTATATTGTTTACCTCAGCAAAGTCAGTCTTAAGCAAAACCAAGGAGTTGCCCTGCGGGTTGAGTAAAGAGTTAAAATCAAAGTTTAAATTGGTAGTATGTTGAGCCTGCTGTATCTAGAGAAAGATTACCTCCATCATTTGCGAAGTAATTGTTCCCGCTCCACCGCCTTTTCGGAGTGCGTCCTCAATGCTTAGGATATGAGCCACTTGGTCAATTAACAGTGTAGTTGAATTTGATTATCTTCTATTAGTACAATTTAAAATGTCTTACTTTTGTCGTACTTTTGTTTAGAAGACAATATTTTTAATTGTGTTCTATTTACTTTTTCTCTCACTGACCCGTTTGACTTTGATCTCACAGTCTTTGGTAGTCGTCTCAGCTTATGGTGACCTGGTAGCAGTTGTTGATGAGGTTTCTTCCAGAGGCTTCCCGACTTCAATAATAGAACTTCTTTCTTCTTCTTCTTGTTTATTATTTAATTTACTATATTGTTATTTTATGATTTTTTAAGAAATAATAAATTGATAATAAATAGGTGGGAAATTATTATTTTTGAGAATAAAAGGTAGCTTTACAAATTCAAGGAGAAAAACAAAAACACGTCTGCTTTCGAGCAATGTTCGGACGGAAGGGAGACTTAGGGTAGGTTCAGATGACAAGCGCTCAGCGCGCGTTGAACGCGCGTTGAATTTTTGTATAGTGTTCACATGGTGCGCGCTTGTCAGGCGTTAACGAACGTTAACGACGAACTTGACGAACCCTAAAATACGTCTATCCGCGTCGAAAGCGCGCGCTCAACTGAAACTGAACGGAAACATAGAAAACCAATGATCTCAAAGCGGCGTTGACGCGCGCTGACAACAGTCGAGCGCTAGCGCAGCGTTGAACGCGCGTTAGCATGTGTACGGCCTGAATAAAATGTATGTAGTTGTAAACGCGCGTTATCAAAACGCGCGTTGAGCGCTTGTCATCTGAACCTACCCTTATACTCGACGCGCGATATTACATATATTTCGACCCCTTATAGTATCCCCCGTCAGTCTGTCTGTCCGTCTATCACTGCCAATTGCTCCAAATGTAATGGACCTGTGGCGGCATCTAAAACGCCACATGCGAACTACGCGTCACAGTGATGTCACGCAAAATCCTACATCGCACAAGCAAAGTTTAATGCGCGTCGAGTATATGTATATATCGCAGCCATCTGGTTCAATTAGTCAGCTAATTAGACGCCGAGGCCGTTCATTAAACACCGTCGTCGTTTCACTTTTGGGAGACAATAAGAAAATAAAAAAATAGTTTTAACACTGTACCGTATGACATATCAAATGAAAGGGCTTACTGTAAGGGTCTCAAGTATATTTTAATTTTATTTTAAAGAAATATTAATATTATTAAAAAAATTGATGAAAATTTCCCCGTTATCTGCGAAACTATGGAGCCTTAAATTTTTAAAAAGTCTCCGTTTTGGGGGTTGCACAAAATTGACGCAGGTTATCAATTCTGATATTCGTATATACATATTTTTTATTGTTTATTCGGACATAACTCCATCATTTAATACTTATAAAAGGAAAGGGTATACTTTTGAGGGTATACATCATCTAATCCTAACTTTGTGACAGTGGGGCTACACTGTCACAAAGTTAGGATTAGATGATGGGATCCTGGAGAAATCGAGGGAACTCTTCAAATATTATAGGCACACCTATAGCGATTTGGGTATTTTTTTATCTAACTCGCGAAGTGCTCTTGGACAGCACTATTTGGTGAAATGGAACTGATGATGAAGACCATTGCTCTGTTAAACAGCTATTAAGGCTCATATTATGTCTTCATATTTTATTTTTACATAGTGTAATTCTCAAACAATGGCACAGTAGCTTTTTTAAAAACATGTTATACTTGTTGTCATCACTTTTCATAAAAATAGTAATTTTAATCATACATATTATACATAATCTAGACTTCCGTTTCATATTGGTTGCGTGTATGTTTACTAGGTACTGATTTATTCTTTGTATTGTTTCACTTTCACCGTGTTAGATAAGTTAACAGTATACTACCAAAATTGTAGGGGTACTCGTTCTAAACTGAATCTCTTGTACATAAACATATTATCAAATTGCTATGACATAATTATATTAACAGAGAACTGGCAAACCCCTGAAATATTTGACGATGAGTTTATTGATGTGCGCTATGTAGTTTACAGAAATGATCGCGATCGTATTGCTACCAATAAGAAGGATGTGGAGGTGTACTTATAGCTGTATTAAACATTCCACCTGTGTACCATTCGATTCCCAGGCTAGTTCTCATATTGAAGATGTTTTTATACAACTACCTTTTGCTGGACGCGAAAAATTTCTAATTAGCGCGTTATATATTCCAACCAACACGGCTAAAGAAGTCTATGTTGATTATTTTGAAACATTAGAAAATCTGATTGACAAATTCGGCTTTAATTCTGAGATTTTAATCGCCCGCATATTGAGTGGCTCTCTGCTACAAACAATAACACGACTGCACTCATTAGTACTGGCTCATCATCTGTTTGTAGACATATGAGTAATTTCTTATCTTTGCTTAGCGCTTATCAATACAATAGTTTCAAAAATTATAAGGGGCGTATTCTGGATCTACTAATATCCAATAGCGAGTGCGTGACTTATACACCTTCATGTAATTTGTTACCTCCCGATAAAAATCATCCACCCTTTTGCGCCGATATAAGATATAAAACGACGTTACAGACTATCAATCCTGTAAAAATTGTAAAGTATATAACTATTATAAAGCTAATTACGAACTCATAAATAAAGAATTGGCTGATATAGATTGGACTAATCGTTTGCAGGGGTTGTCATCAGAGGATTGTCTGAATACTTTTTACGATGTTATTTTCAATGTTATAAGAACTTATACACCCTTTTCTAACTCACGTTCATCTTAATTCCCTGTGTGGTTCTCTAAATCACTAATTCACATTTTCAAAAACAATACGTATAATAACATTTTTAATTATGAACAATTTTCGCTTCTACGGCATAGATTTCGGGTCTTATGCAAGTCAAATTACGCTGACTACCTAAATTGTGTTGAGGACAATGTTAAAAATAACGTAAAATAGCTATGGAGCTATGTCGATAATCGTAAGGGTAATGTCGGCATTCCTTCCACTATGTTTTTTAAAAACCTCACATCCAGTGATCCGGATGAGATTTGCAATATGTTCATGGACAACTTTCAATCGGTTTATGAACCCTCAAACCTAAATTTGAACGAATGGCTACCCCCTGAAGAGAGTAGTGACAAATGCACTCATATTACTAGCATTACGTTTAGCGAACATCAGGTCTTGAAGTCATTACAAGCTTTAGATTCCACTAAAGGTCCTGGACCGGATCAACTACCCCCTTATTTCCTTAAAAAGACTGCTAATTTGCAGGTTAATTTGCAGGGGTCTGTATATACTCATATACAGACCCCTGCAAATTATATTTAATATGTTTATATCAGAGGGCACCTTCCCTGAACAATTTAAAAGGGCTAATATAACTCCTGCATATAAATCCAATCAAGAAGTCGAAAATTATCGCCCCATATCGAAGCTTTTTGAAAGGCTCGTTTATCAGGAAATACATAAGATAATTTACAGAATTATAATAGAACAACAACATGGATTTGTTAAAAGTAAATCTACAACTACTAATCTATTAATATTTACCGACTTTCTCTTTAACAATATGGATCAACAAGTACAAGTAGACGCAGTGTACACAGACTTTCAAAAAGCGTTCGACAAAGTAGACCACAATTTGCTCCTTACCAAAATTGCCTTTAACGGCATACGAGGAGATTTTTCGCTGGTTTGCATCATATGTTAGTAATAGATCACAAAGGCTTGTTATCAAAGGGTTCCACTCGGCGACTACTGTCGTAACATCTGGCGTACCCCAGGGCTCAATTTTAGGGCGTCTTTTATTCATTTTGTTCATAAATTTATATCTAGAAATTATGTTTCTTTTCGACGTATGCTATAACAGGTAAAACTGCTCTGAGATTACTAATAAAATATGCTACTGTGTCCCAAGAACTGTTATTAGACGAGAGGTGCGCGCACGTCCTCTTTTTGCTGTGTCCCATTGCCGCACCAATGCTGGTCTGTGGGCGCCTCTACGTCGCTTGTGCAAAAACTATAATGATTTTTGTTCAGAAACTACAGAATTAGATTTATTCTCAATGTCAGTAAATAGATTTCGTTCTGCTTTGTTAAAGAAGCTTAAGGATTCCGATGTATAGTTATTTGAACAGTCTTGTAGTCTTACTCGCATAGATTGTTCATTAGTAAAGTTATATGAATTGTATATGCTGTGGATAACGGTGTGAGTTTGACATTTATATAATGTCTTTTATATTGTTTGCGCAGATATAATGTGTTACTGTTTGTTTGTCCCAAATAAATAAATAAAGACCACAGATGGCCACAGGAACTATTCAATAATAAGTATTGCATGGGTTGCGATTCAATTACTTTAATATGGTTGCCAAGAAATTTATGCTCGTCCACAATGCATATGGAGAAGTGGAGCTGATGGTGAAGTACCAAAAGAAATCAACGATTAACGTCCCTGCATCGGGAAAAGCAATATTCTGTAAAAGATGATGAGCAGTTGACATGAGGCTATTGTAACTTAGAAATTTTCCAAACATTTTTACAAAAAAAAAACAACCGACTTAAAAAACACACAAAAAAACACTACTAAGTGAAAAATAACTTTCGGAAGTCGGTGGCAAATAACGAAAATACCAAACCAGACACCGAAATTTAAGTCATTTTTCAGTTTATAGTGGTTTTGGCTGTTGTTTTTTTTTTATGTTTTATAAATTCTGATCCAACCAATAATCACAATTTTATTACAACTGTTGTGAACTGTGGTTGAGCAAAATAACATTTGATATTAAATTGAATAGGCTCCATGTACAAAACTGGTATTCAGTTGCACTCGTTTAGACTGGAAGCCGACCCCAACATAGTTGGGAAAAGGCCAAAAGGCAGGTTATTTTTTGATTAAATCGAATAGGCTTTCTGAAAAGAGAAACCAGGCAAATCCATTACAATTCATGTATGTAGTGAGTGGGAAGATTCTTGAAAGCATCATGACTGAGAAAACCGGTATGGTGCTAGAACCAAACAATCATACATGTGACATAGTAGGCTTGTGGTGTAAATGTGTAGGTATATGTAAGTTTTATTTACCTTACAAGTTTCAGGAGAATTAGATTTGCTTCCATAGCACATTTGAGTGGTATAGTTAATTCCCTCTTTTAATGTGCGATTTGGACGGTAATTATATGCAGTCTTACACTCTTCCTCGGTGAACTTGTCCAAGTAGATCTGAAAATGAACAATGAGTCAGTAGTCGTAGCCAAACAAAGGGCTCGTAGCTACGCTTGCCTACCCCACCCTACAACTCTTTGGAATGGGCAACTAGCTTCATCTTTCTGAATGACCCGCTTTATTCAATAAGTTGCATTCTGAGCTAAATACCTTTAAAAAGTGGATGTTATAAATCAATTATAACACCCACTTTTTTAAAGCAAAATTAAAAGCCTATTTCTTAGAGAAATGTCAGTATAATGGATCGGAATTAATGTCATACACGAATAAATTCATTATATTTTATTTTTTAAATTTTTGTTAATTTGACATTACATAATTTAGAACCATTTGCCGACATTTAATATGTATGTCTTTTATCATTATATTCAAAACTGTTCGATATTATTTTTTAAACTGTTGGACATTATATTTGAAACTGTTTGACACTTTATTTGAATGATAACTCATAATTCATAGTTGTATTTTGTTTTTTTGTAATTGTATGTAAATTGCATGCCTGGATTCATCACGATGTAAATTGTTTATGAATAAAATAAATTAAATTAAATTTTTTGACAATTCAAAAAAGTGCCCGTAATTGGTTTAGTTGAATTAAATACTTTGCGTTTGCCAAGGTCAGTCTGTGGTTGAGTGACCATCCATTACATAATAGAGACCCCTCCGTGCCTCAGAAAGCAGGTTAAGCCGTCGGTCGCGGCTGCCATTCGTAGATCTCTGATAATCGTTACGGGTACCCGAAACCCGAAAGACTGACAATCAGTCTTACAAAGGGGTATGTTGTTTCTCAGCAACTGGATTGTGGAGGTCAGATAGACAGTCATTCCATGTAAAATACTGGTATTCAGCTGCATCCGGTTAGACTGGAAGCCGACCCCAGCATAGTTGGGAACAGGTTAGGCAGATGATAGTATTAGTCAGCCCTGGACTTCTATAGACTGAAGATGATGAAGACCTACCGTCTGAATCGTGTCAGCCATTTCAATATAGGATTTCGATTTCAGATCTCTCCATGTTGTGGTGACAGCGATATCAGCGTCAGCTTCTTCTACGTGAAGGCAAGCTGGCATCACGTTTAAGTCTAATTGAATCCTGAAGCAAAAGTAATATGTAAGGATCGTAGCAAGTGGCGTTCTGCAGCCGCGATGGGTCGCCCCATGGGGGCAGCCAGAAATTACAGAACGCCAAGCGTGAGTTTATGTATGTAATCCTGAACTGTTTAGGTATTATACCAGGATTTTTTAAACTTGATTTAAAAGAGTGTCCATGGAGTTTCTTGTCCTTCTTCTCCTTAGAAACCTACACTTTGGAACGGGCAACTAGCTTCAACATTCTGGCAAACTCAACGAGTCCTTGACAATTTAAAAGTGCCTGTAAATGTTTTAATTGTAATAAATTCTTCTAGTTTGATTTTTAACTATAATGTTACAGCTAGGAAATGCGTTTTTCCGAAATAATTTTGTGCGTCACGTCGTGGTTAAGCGATTGACTGCTGCGCTGAGTGTCGCGGGTTCGATTCCCGCACGGAACAAATATTTGTATGACCTACAATTAGTTGTTCCGGGTCTGGCTGTTTGTGTATGTGAGTTTAAATGATTGTAAACGCACCCACAATACAGAAGAAATTCCTAGTGTGAGGCAATGTTTAAAAAAAAATAAAAAATAAAATAATAGTGTCGTAGCGTCGTGTGACGGACGGTTGAGCTGCCTATGATAGGTTTGAGTTCCGATTGACTGAGGACTGCCAGGTCAGTTCAACACAAGGCTACATTGGCTCTTTCTTTAAAAGCTCATTCCAATTCCTGACGTTGCCCTTGACATTATTTGATTCACATAATATGCTACCGTTACTAATGAATAGATTACCATGTGGACGGAGCAATTACAAAAAAAAGTGGCCAAATGCTTTTCGGTCCATGCACAAATAATGAACTTATCCCAAGAACAAACTTAACATTGTATAGTTGAAAAACACGTTCTCCCGTGCATTCCAATTACAAATGTGAGTTTGTGCGCACAATATTGACAGATTTGCCATGTTATTTTAAAACCATAGACTTCTTATATGCTTTCCTGTAAACTATTATATAGTATAAGTATAGAACTATTTTCAGTATTTTTTTTCCAAGATTTAGTCTCAGTAGTTTCGGAGATAAGGGATGGTAATGGTAAATTTTCATCTTTTTTCTTAAATAACTATAAAACTATTTATTCTAAAATTATAAAAAAAAATATGTTTGGGACTTTCATTTGATATGTCACACGGCACAATTTGCAAAACTTTCTTTTTAAATTTTCTTATTTGCCTCTAAAAAGTGAAAAGACCCCCATATTGTTTGGGCCACAGAAATTCATAATTATGTGTATCAAATTTTAACTGGATTCACATAATATGCTACCGACGAACGATAAATCGGCTGTGACAGACGAACAGATAGACAGACACACGAAATAAGCGTACGGAACCCTAAAAAAATAACTGCATGCAATTAATTTTAATTTCGGAAGTCGGTGGGAAAAAAAGAAAGTTCTAAACCAAAGACACCGACTTCCGAAATTAAAGTTATTTTTCACTTTATAGTGTTTTTTTGGGAGTCGGTTGTAAAAAGTTTTTATTACCTGCTATGTAAATAACAGTGACAGGAAGTTATTATAACATCATCCACGTAGACTAATTGCAAAAAATACGTATTATTGAAGTCAACTCAAAAACTATTCAAGCTAAGTTAATAAAATTTATGGGACTACCGCGCAGGCTGCCTCTACCAAATATAATATAATTTTCAAAATCGGTCCTCAATCGACGAAAAGATCGATGGATATGCATAAAAAAAAAAAAAAAAACTCCGCCTTTTTGGAAGTCGGTTGAAAAGATATGTTAGGGTCGTAGCAGGTAGCTTTCTGCACTCTGCCCACATCTATGGGAAAAGTCGTGAGTTTATGGTGCAAATTTCTATAGGCTTGTAATTTAATCGACTCTCTAATAATTCCCATTTTGCGCTCGTGTGCCTCCTTTTGTAAATAATTCCTATTTTGGGGTCCGCAAAATTGTTAATAGTTGGCCCCCAAAATAAGATCTTACTTAACTTGGATGTAGCGCTTGCCAGCTGCTACCGCGGCACCGCTTGCCAGCCGCTCGGCCCGCACACGGCTGGTCACAGTTCTAATCTAACCTAACCCATTTGGTGGGGGGCCCGAGCTTAGTCACTGCGACCAACTGTGAGAAAAGGCCAGAAAGTTAAAAAGAGTGAAAGAATTCAAAATAGTGTGCTTAATAATAAGCGCTAAAATTTAGAGGTTCATTAATTTAAAAAAGTATCCATCATTAGAAGGTCAATAAGTTTTTAGAGCATCAGTTATATATTTCCCGTTTCTATACTTACGGTGTCTCTGTCTCAATTAGTGCGATGTCGTGATATCTACTAGGAGCCTTGTAGTCTGGGTGTGGGATGAATCTCTTCACCTCATGAGTCTGCCAGTCAGTTGGGGACTCTGAACGTTTCTCAACTTCCAACGCGATGAATTTCAGGTCACCACTGTGAATGTTTTTAGAAGAATGTTAAATGGTCTGTTCCAAAAGTTTATGATGAAAATGTAAACAAATGGATCAGAGAATGAACTTCTGGATGCCAATTTGTACTTGCCACTTTGATTTGATTATTCGAATACTTTAACTTGTTGGGTAACTACATTTTTGAGCCGTTCGGGGTCGAATCGCTCGGGTATGAGGTCCGACTGCGAAATTTCGAAATTTCTTAGCCGACTGGTCGACACTTCATGTGGGCCGGCTTGTTCTTTGGCCAAAGAATAGGGAAGATGCCCGGGTCAAAAAAAAAAAAAAAACTATTTAAACCGTCAGTTAGATAAAAAAAAAAAATTTGACGCGTATTTTTTGCTTCATCATATTAATACAAAATTACTTAGATAAAAACGCATTAAAGTTGGGGAGTGGGGTTGATACGTCACAAGAAAGTATAAAATCTACATACTGGTGACATCATGGCACATTTTAACTTAATGTATCACCGTAATCTTTTAATAACGTAAAAAAAGAAAAAATACGTGTCCGTAATTTTTTATAATCTACAAGACGGACCAAAACATTTTTTTTGTCATCATCCCTATTATCATTGCTATTCAACGTCACAATGCTGCCAGTCTTCTGGGCGCGTTTCCGGATAACAGCGATGCGGAAGAATACTTCGACGCCTAAGTGTCCTTTTGTTTTATTTGTATAGTTGGGTAATCATTTAATTTAGTACCTCGTGTAAATAGTTAGTTGTATTAAATATTGTTGAAGATATATTAAAAATTTCCTCCATAATTTAGATTCGTTAGATTGAAAAGTATTTTATATATGTATATAATTATGTATTTAATCAGATATTTTTGAAACAGACTTTAGGTTAGCTTACACCTGTGTAGCATAACTGTTAACATGAGCAGCAGTCAGGATGAATTTATCGCTGACGATGGCACCTCCAGCTAGCCACTTAGCCGACGCCAAGTCGTCACCGTAACCCAGCATTGCCTGGTGATGAGAAACAAAGAGATCTTATAAAGCTGTAGTTGTATAACCCTAATATGCACACAAACTTGAGAACTCAAGTTGCAGTAGAAACACGTAGATCGACATTGCCGCCTGTTGCCGTTTTAGATATCAGTTGTGCGAGAAGTGTTTAATTTTTTTAAATTCCTAGTCTCATAAAGAAGCTGGGCGAGCCTATTACCAGTAATCGAATCGTTCGAATCGTTTATTTTTGTTTTTAACCGAGGAGGAGGAGCCTAAAAGGGGGAGGTGATAAAGTCGGATGTTTATTACATATATTTTATTTTTTATGTATCGGGCATAACTCTGTCATACAAATAGTTACGGATTTGCAAAATATTGTTTTTATTTGAAAGGGTATACTTGCGAGGTGGTTTCATTGGTCAGGATCTGATGATGGGATCCTGGGGAAATCGAGGGAACTCTTCAAATATTATAGCGATTTGGGTATTTTTTTATTATAACTCGTGCAGTTGCTCTCGGAAAGCATCATTTGGTGAAGTGGAACTGATGATGAAGATCACAGGTGGCCATCGGAACTACTCAATAATAGTTAATTAATAATTTCACGGGTTGCGATTCGATTACTTTAATATGGTTACCAAGGAACTTATGCTCGTCACAATGCATATGGAGAAGTGGACCTGATGGTGAAATACCAAGAGAACTCCTCAACGATTAACGTCCCTGTATCGGGAAAAGCAATATTTTGTAAAAGGTGATGAGCAGTTGACATTAGCCTATAGTAACTTAGATAAATTACAAACTGACCCACTATACAGCGAGAAATCAATTTACATAAAACCATCGATTTCCAAAAAAACACTAGAAACTCAAATTATCTTAAATTTCGAAAGTCAGTGCCAAATGACACCGACTTCCGAAATTCAAAATATTTTTACATTGTAGTTTTTTTTTTTTTTTTGTTATAATAATAACGTTATATTATGTCTAGTTACTGATACCCGTCACGTCAGTGGAGGTTCACTAGCTTATTTAGTTTGACCTTGTATTAGGCGGTCAACAGGGTGGTAGTGGGGCTGACCAACCAGGGTGCACCCCACGTATAGTTGAGTACCTTCACTACTGGAGGCAATATTAAAATTACATACCTGGTGAGGATATTCACTAGTATTACACCGTTCATATGGGTTGGATCTCATGACCCATGTAGAGAATTTTTGGCATTTCTTCTCCTCATTAAAGTTCTTGGTGATTTCAGAGCAGTTTTCACACCCAAACCAATACGGAAGGCTGTCTCGGTAGTAGAAACAATCTGGAATATTTTGATATAAATCGGTTATCAAATAACCCTCCTCTTTTGACTTCACCGCAGTCGGGTAAGTACTTAGGTGTAGGTAATCTCTTTAAGTTAGTTAATTTGCCATCGACACGACATGTGTAGAACGGCACGCATTTTTCCAATATCTAACTCAAAGCATTTACTTCAATTAAACTATTTACGAAGATCAAAGGAGTCGATCAGTCAGAAAGATGAACGTAGTTCCCCATTCCAAAGCGTAGTAAGTTCCCATGAAAAGGGGGTGGTTCAAAAAGTCCTCGTTTAAATTATATCGTACAAAATATTGCTTGCATGATTCATATTGAATTTATACTTATAATATAGTAGTTTTTTACTTAAAACGGTTGTATTTCACAAAAGATAAGGCAGAAGTGTATACATTTTACTAGTTATGTTTAAGTAAAGTATAAAAATTCTAATAGTAAAGCGAAATAACACTTTGCCCGACCTGGAGCTCGAACTCAGGATCCCTTGCTCAGCAATGATGCTCTTGCATCCTAAACTAACTAGGCACAAAGCAAGCAAGCCATAATCAGCCTATAATGTTGCCACTATTGGGACACAGATCTCGTCTCGGTGAGAGGGAGTGGGCCGTAATCCACCACGCTTCTTCGAATTTATGATTCTAGGAAATGCTGGTTTCCTCTCGATTTTTTCCTTCTCCGCTTTGAGAGCAATAATGATAAAATAACTTACACAAAGTAAAGGGCCTGTCCTGTTTCGAACCTATAACCTAAAACTCGTTAGTCACGGTCAAAACCGATGGGCTACCATTGCTCTCAGAAGGGAGGAATTCAAAATCAATAATTTCCAGGAATTGGATTTTGGAGATCAGTTGACTGTTGCCGAATTATTACTCAGGATTAGCAGCATTGGTTGTATTGGAATCTAACCCT
Organism: Xanthia icteritia; assembly: GCA_949128155.2. Taxonomy (NCBI): domain Eukaryota; kingdom Metazoa; phylum Arthropoda; class Insecta; order Lepidoptera; family Noctuidae; genus Xanthia; species Xanthia icteritia. Next base: position 1,942,011 of record OY855862.1, on the reverse strand, counting down.
CCAACATACCAGAAGATCACACCTCTGCCTAACTCTTCGAGGATTACAGTCCTCGAAGAGTTAGGCAGAGGTGTACCTATAGTACATCCACAGTTCACCAGTTATGTTTAATTCTCATGTAATAGGGGGCAAGCCCCCAACATGGCTGGGAAAAATTTAAGATTTAAAAGCAAATAGAAAATGAAACTTACTATCTTTAGCCTTAGTGCCATCCTTCGAATAGAAACCAGTGGTTGGACTCATCACTACATTTCTGAAAAGGAAAGAAATAGATGAAATATGACGATCATAATATCAGCATATGTCACGTACAGAGACGTAACGAGCTCTTCTCTGTGGGAGGGAGTGGGCCGTAATCCATCACGCAGGCACAGTGCGGGTTGGTGGAAGTCGCAAGACGTCTTCGAATTGGTCTTTTTGACGTTGCTTTTTTCCCTTCAGCATCCTAGTGTAGTACGGACTTTCATATACTTAGGAGGCCATCTTAATACTGGTTTTGTTGCCAATGACATTGGGTAAGGAATACGCTGAACAGAAGTGTAAAATGAGTGGAAGGCAGGTCGGATATGAGTGGAATCGCCGGGAGGGGACCCCCCAGAAGGTGGAACTTATAGTGACCTTATGGGTGATGGTCTTCAGAAAGCTCAGGTGCGTAGTACTTGGAACCGGCGAGCGTGTATGACCAGATGTATGAACGTAAACGAGGCTAAAGGAGTATGTAAGGATCGTAGCAGGTGGCGTTCTGTAGTTTCTGCCTAGGCTCACAGGAAGAAGGCGTGAGTGTATTTAAATGTAAAACTGTAGTTACCTGGTATCATTGTTTAGTTTGTAGTCAGTGCAACAGACTATAGCCACATCACCTTTTTTGGAACAAACCTGAAATTAAAATAAAATAGTTTACGGAGGATGGTAGATAAGGTAGCCCGCGAAATACAAATTTTCAATACATTTTTTTGCAATTTACGACTCAGTATTAAGTTGTATGTTGATCAAAATATGATTCGCGAGAGTTACGAACTGTAATTATAATTATTATCATTAAAATCATCAATAACAATTTTCTAAATGTAATTTGATTAAAAATATGTCAATTCTATGAAAATATATTTCGTCCCAATTATGAAAAAGAATGCTTGTAGCTCAGACCAAATACAAAACCAAGACAGAGCGCTGTCAACAGTGAAGTGAAGCCGGTTTCGTAAACATGTGTGCACTTTGTGTGGTGTAGTGTCATTGTAAAAGGTTGTAAATGTGTGCGTGTGAGCGTGTATGCAGAGTGGAGGTGTAGTTTTGGCATGCTTCACTGTATTGTTCGCAGCTCTCTGTCTTGGTTTTTTATTTGATCTGAGGCTTGTAGGTATATGAAAATAGGCTGGAGATAAATGAAATCGTTATTAAACTTGTAGATAATGTGCAATTAAGCAAAATAAAATTAGATTTTACTTACGATGTGAGGTTCCAAGGTCATAGTGGTCAGGCATTCCGTTTCTTTCACACATGTTCCTTTGACTCCATCCAACTCGCAAGCAGTTCCTTAAATCATATCAATCAATCAATCTGCCTAGCCTTTTCCCAACCATTATGGGTTGGTTTCCAGTCTAACCGGATGCAGCTGAATACGAGTATATTATCCATGTAATATACTGGTATTCAGCTGCATCCGGTTAGGCTGCCTATCTGACCTCCACAATCCAGTAACTGGGTAATACGATACCCCTTGGTAAGACTGGCTGTCAGACTTTCGGGCTTCTGACGACCCGTGACGACTGACAAAGATCAGTCGGGACCAACAGTTTAACTTGCTTTCCGAGGCAAGGAGGAGTCTATGTAAAGATGGTCACCCATCCACAGGCCGACCCCAGCAAGCGTAGCTTAACCTGATGGATCGACCCCTGCGGCTGTTATTACTTAGCCACGAGCTCCCCCTCCTCTTATCCTTAACCTATATATAGGAGTTATTTCACCTCCTTTGATATAAATATATTTATTTATTTTATATTGATTTATTTATTTAATATTTATTTATGTACAGGCATGGTAATGGAGAATGTCGGTCCGTGACCATAGCTCGGTCCCTACGGCCTACAATAATTAATTGGACATTTCGTCCATTCATTCCAATTCGTGTTCATTCATGAGTTTGGTTTTATTTCATTATTTCGGTGATTTTAAATCAATTATGTATTTTACATGGAAAATGACAGAATTTAAAACCTTTAAGCCTGAATTAGATTATAAAATTATTGACATAAAATTATAGGGCGACTTTTTTGTGTCATTTTGTAATGTAATTTTGGCTTAATTATCTTGCCAGTTTCGTTTTAAAAAAATCTCTACGAATAGCTTTAAACCACAATCTCATCAACAGAAAGTAGATAAATACCTACATCAGAATTAGTTCTGATGTAGGTATTTATCTGCTTTCTGTTGAAGTCGTTGATGGACGCCGCGGCAGTCTCGGGTTTCCACTAACGATACACTTTCTATCACTTAGCATAGTTAACATTTGTTATTTTGGTAAAATACCGTAAATTTATTTTAGCACCTTTTTCAGAAGCACCCTTAGTCCTGAGTTCTTGACCCACATTAGATGTATTTAGATCCTGAGGCCTCCCACGACCTTAATGTGCGAGAATGCCTGGCTTTAACTGACCACCTTGTACCTGATACTGACAGTGTTTTTACAAGCACTATGGTGGACACTAACACAAGTTGTTAAAGCATTATCTATCCGGTGGACACGAGATGTCCTTAGTAACGTTACCTCCACGTTACTAGCTGGATGACAAACTGCCAGAGAGGCACGTGATGCCCTTAGCGATGTTACTGTACATAGCTAGCTAGTATGCGCCTGTCAACATTACCCCTCCAGCGAGGACGCGATGCTCTCAGTAACGTAATTTCCACGTTACTAGCTGGATGGGAAACTACCAATGTGGGACGTGATGTAGTTAGAGATGTTATTCTAACATACATATATATATATTGTTGTTACATAACTAACTATGTCTTGACGAAGACATTTTAAAAAGGTGGTTCTATATGCTTTTAATTTACGAGCATGAAACTTGCGAGACAGCCTTACTTAACCTGGCACATTGTATGTATGTGTGTCATAAAGTTGCAAAAGCATTATACTCCCTAGAGTGAGTGCGGAATTCTACCACTCTGACTGGTTTGCTATAAGCGAGGTACTCTTAACAACATTGATTCTATGTTGCTAGCTGGTACATATTTGGCATGGTGTGCACATGCTTGCCCGAGATGCTCATAGCATGTTAAACCAATACTATGCGATCTAGCTTCACATCAAGGATGATACTATTATGGAAGCACACTTCGTCCTGATTGATTACTTTTTATCAGCTAATGTTACACGTGCCTGCTTCTGATATAAACACCAGCCCATTAAAATGCTATTATACCTATATTCATGGCTATACCTCTGAGTTGCTATTTTAACAATCAAATATTCCTAATTAAAAGAAATCACCGTGGACAAGATACTCAGTGAATTATCTAAGCACTAAAGTGGTTTTATTATCCTGACAGAAATTGATAAATGATATATATTTTGTAATTTAAAACAATAAAGCTAAATTGTATCATTTACAGTATACATTTAAATACTAGTACAAGATACTACCTATGTTAACATTATTCTGTGATACAATGGCTGATGACAAATGATTAATAGACCAAACCCCTATAAAGTATTATTCCATGTTTATATTTATTCATTAGGCATATGCCTTTTTTTTTTTTTTGGGTGGGAAATTATCAAATAACTTCTCCCGCTCTGGGTGGAGCGGGAGGGCGTGTCAGACTCTTACTGACTAAAACCCACCCGTGTTTCTTCCATTGCCTTTACGTTGCTAGGGGCCACGGTATCCCTTTCGGACTTTCCCGCAACCCCGGCAGGCATCGGTCCTATCGGACCCCTTCCGTTGTGCTGACATCTCTTTGAGGCGCTCGTGGAACACAACGCGCCGTCGACCCGGGCCTGGTCCTTATCGGATGGCGAGCTACCCATTGCTCACCGTCCGCAAGCCCGCGCCTACGGTGGCCGGGAATCGGCCTGCGATTCCCGACGCCCAGGGCGTCTCCTGCGGCGGCTAGGGGCGTGAGGGCGCGAAATTTGCCTCTCCCTCACGCGTTCTGCCTCCTCCTTCGCGAGCATTACTGCTTCGCAGAAGGAGGTGACGGCCTCCCATGCCCTCTCGCTCCGTACCATGGCCTGGACTAGGGCCGGACGCGAGAGATCCCCGCCGCCGATCGCCTCCACGAGGACACGGCGATGCTCTGCCCAAGCCGGACAGACCTCCACCGTATGCTCAACCGTGTCCTCCGGGCGATCCACGCAGTGATGACACCCGGGCGTTTCCTCCCGCCTGATACGAAACAGGAACCTCCCGAAACAACCATGTCCGGTGAGGACCTGCGTCAGGCGGAAGGTGAGGACGCCGTGGCGCCTCTCTAGCCACTCCTCAAAGAGGGGACTTATCGCCGCAATAGTGGCGTGCCCAGCACTGGGTTGTGACAATCGAACTCTCCATGACGCCATGAGATCCCGCCGGAGCTCTGTCCGCTGTGCCGCGATTTCTCGCGGAAACGGAGTTACGCCCCGGCGTTTCGACTCCTCGCGCCACTCCCAGATATGCGCGAGGACTTTTGCCTCCAGATCCCATGGCGGTAATCCGGCAAGGAGGCTCGCCGCCTCACCGGAGACCGTGCGGTATCCCCGGACCAGCTGGGTGGCCATGACCCTCTGGGACGCGTTCAACCGGCGGGCTGGCCGCCGCCTCAATGAACGCGCCCAAACCGGTGCCCCGTAAAGGGCCATGGACCGCACGACGCGTATAGCCTCCGGCAGGAGGCGTTTGGACCCCCTAGATTGGGCAGGAGCCGCTTCAAAGCAGCCCCGGCCCGCTCCAGTCTGGGAGCCAAACGTCGGAAGTGCTCCACGAAGTTCCACCGGCTGTCGAGAACGAGTCCTAGATACTTCATCGTCGACTCGACGCCGATGTGAACTCCTCCTACCGTTATTTGGGACCCCAACGGTGGCGCGTTCCGAGGACCATGAAAACACATGGCCTCGGACTTGTGGCCACCTCGAGTCCCAATTGCCGGATTCTGCCCACGATTGTCGCAACCCCGTGTGTCGCTAGTTCGGCCGCCGCCTGGTGCGACCTCCCCTGTGCCAGGACCAACGTGTCGTCAGCGTAGCAAACGACGCTGACGCCGCTAGGGAGGTCAGCGCGCAGCACCCAGTCGTATCCGATGTCCCACAGATGCGGCCCCAGGACCGATCCCTGTGGGACACCGCACGACATCTCTCGCCGGTTCCATTCTCCCTGGTGACCGGGGTAGATGACGGCCCTGTCCGTCAAATAGGCCTCGACCACACGACAGAGGTAGGTCGGCATCCGGTGATACCGGAGTGCCTCCCTGATGCAACTCCAGGGCAGGGTATTGAAGGCATTGGCGATGTCTAGAGACACCGCCAAGACGACCCCACCTCGGGCCACAGCGTCCCCCGTCGTGAGGGCTCGCACGCGCATGATGGCGTCTACCGTAGAGCGCCCCCTGCGGAAACCAAACTGGCTCTCCGCCAAATCCGGCCCCACTCGCACCAGCCGCCCGACGAGGCGGTTTGCAATGACTCTTTCAAAGAGCTTGCCCACCTCATCGAGCAGCACTATGGGCTGGTAAGCGGACGGAGAGTCCGCAGGGCGCCCCGGCTTCTTGATGAGGACCAGTTTCCCCGTCTTCCAGCGAAGTGCGAACTGGCCCCTCTCCAAGCATGCGCTTAGGAGCCCCCTTAGTCGAGTCCCGAGAGCCTCCAAGGCCAGGACCCAGGCTTTCCCAGGTAAGCCGTCGGGTCCTGGGGCGGTATTTTTGGCATTCAGCCTAAGTACCGCCACTCTCATCTCTACCTCGGTCACCTCCGGAGCATCGTCGTCGTCGTCGGCGGTGTGATCCGCATCGGGCACTGCAGTAGGCGGAGCCATGGGCGGGGAGGCATGTTCCCCTCTCGAAGGGAACAGAGCGCTCACCACGTCCCCCACAAGCTGCGGCCGGAGACTCTGCGTCAGCGGGGGAGCCCATGGGCGGAGTTTCTCCCGCACCATCTTGTATGGGCGTCCCCACGGGTCCCTGTTCAGAGTCTCCAGCGACTCCTCGCGGGCCACTCCCCTGGCCCGCAAGATCTCCGCTTGGAGGGCGGTCTTCGCCGCTCTGTACCCCTCGTACAGCTCCGCCTGAATGGCTTCCGTATCCGGAGGACGGATACGGAGCCTGCGGTGCCTGGTGTACCGGCGTCGCGCAGCAACGCACGCATTGCGCAGTGTCGTCAGCTGTTGCGACTACCAGTACACCTGGCGCGAGGCACGTCCGGGCTGGACCCGGGGCATTGCCACGTCACATATTTCGGACATGGCCTCCCGGAACCACTCCGCCTCGTCGTTGATGTCGGCAGGCCTGTCCGGTGGTGACACCCAGGCCTGCACGATTGAGGCTTCCAGGAGGAGCTCCCGGTCCAGCTGCTTCAGCGCCCACCGCGGACCACTCGGGGCCTGTCGGACCGGCGCGCTCGAGGTCTGGGCGGAGACGTCAAACCGGATGTACCGGTGATCGGAATAGGTCTCCACCCCCTCCATGACGCGCCAGTCAATTACACGCGGCGACAGAGCGGGGCTGGTGAACGAAATGTCCACCACTGATTCACCCCGCATCCGCACACACGTGGGGACAGAACCCCGATTCAGGACGACCAGGCCTGTCTCCAGAGCCCAGTCCTCCACCATCCTGCCCCGTGTGTCCGTATACCGGGAACCCCAAGCCACATTCTTGGCATTGAAGTCCCCGAGGACGAACACGGGAAGGGAACAGAACCCGACGACGACAACTCTCAACTCCGCAAGGGAGTTGTGGAACTCGGCAAGAGTTCGGCTCGAGGAGAAGTATACCCCTACCACAACAATCTCCCCGAACCGTGCTGCAACGCAACCCCGTCCTCTCTTAACAGCCTCGAGGGACGGAGTACCGGCGGCGGCCGACGAAATTAGGGTCACTGAGCCGCTCAGGTCCTCCACCCAGTCGTCCCTGGGCGGGACAAAGTACGGCTCAGCGACCACGGCGATGTTAATCGACCACTGCGCCATGCTCTGGAGCAACAGATCCTGAGCTGCGGCGCAGTGGTTGATGTTCGCCTGGAGGAGGCGTAATGGGGCCATTATTGGCAGTCCATTTCAGCCCCCTCCTGTGCCCCCTGTGAGGGCCCTGCCGCGGCGGCTGCAGCGGCGACAACGACGGTTTTGGAGGCGGCAACGGCGGCGGTGGTGGCGGTTGCGGCCGTGACGGCGGTGGCGGAGAGTTTGCCTTTGGCTTTGGCGGGTGGAGCGCAGGCCTTGCTCCCAATCCGGTGATTGGCCGGCTTGTCAGCTGCCGCACATACAGCGCAGTGCGGCGTGGCGTCACAGGAGCCGGCCTTGTGACCGGCCTGACCACAGCGGTAGCAGTGACCGCTGCGGTCCACCTCCGAGGTGCATTTAGCTCCCACGTGATTGCCCACATGGCAGCGGAAGCACCTCAGAGGTCTGGGTTCCAGCAGTTTGACCTGCGCGGAAACCCAGCCCACCAATAGCCTTTGGCCCTCCCCAGCAATTTTCTTGGCCGCTGACACAGGGCAGCTCACCGTAACGGCTCGCATCCCCGTGTAGTCAGGACGGATGGTGCCCGCCCTCACCTGCTCGGCAGAGCACCCCCCAGTCCTAACGACAGCGGCCACAACCTGTCCCTCCGTCACTGAGTCGTCCAAGCCCAGAATACGCATATCAGCGCATTTGGTGGGCCTGGACACTCGGGCCTCGTCCGGATTTAGGGACGCCCTAAGCCTTTCGGCCAGAGCGTCAGCGGCCGGACCGCTTGCCGCACCGGGGACCTCCAGCATCCGGGCCCCAGTCGCAGTGACCCTCACCCGGATGCCTTCAGCGGCGCCGATCTCTTTGAGGTCCACCGCCGCCCCCACCTTGGCGAGCACGTCGCGGTAGGACACGCCCTTTTTCTCCGCCTCTGGCTGTAGCGTAATAACTACAGCTGCGGACTTCGGGGCGCGGAGCCTAGCCGCGGCGCTTCGCTCCTTGCGCCGCTGCCGCCTCTCCTTCCTTTTGGCCGCCCTCTTTGCCTTACCCGCCGTCCTCTTTTCCCCGGCTACTTGCCATTCGGCATCAGCCGGAGTAGCTTTAGGAGGCGGGGGCGGCTGTTTCGCCGCTGGGTCCGTGCCTCTCGCCGCCAGGGCCGGGGCCTTCGCCGCCTGACTAGCCGCCCCACCCTTGGTCTTGGTCTGCCCCGACGAACCTGGTTTGGCCGGGGCAGCTGCGGTGGCGGCATACGATGTCGCCTTCCGCTGGCCAGAGGCCGGCATGCTCGCCGCTAATGGCCGCTAAAGGCGCAGAACGATGGCTTCGAGGGCAGAAAACCGAGACCGCAGGGAAGCCATCTCCTGCCGCACCAGGGTCAGGACCCGGTCCTCAGCAGGCATGGGCTGTACCTGCCCATGCTGCTCCTTCCCCTGCGGCACCTCACGGGGGCCAGCTCCTCGGAGCCCAGCCAGGTCCGCTCGGAGCTCCTCGTTCTCCTTTCGGAGAAGCTCCATGGCGGCTGTCAAGCGGGCGACCTCCGCCCGCATCTCGGACATTCCGTCCGACGGAGGCCTGAGGACATAGGTCTCCACTGCCGCCAAAATATAGGCCATGGCCGCGGGTATGGCCTTGTCTTTGTTGGACTGGATCCTCTTCAAGGCCACACCCTTGATTGCCGCTGCCACGACCTCCGCAAACCTAGCCGCTCGCTCCGAATTGGAGCCGCCAGCGGCGTCCGGCTCACCACCTGCGGGTTCCGTAAGGGCCGCCCCGGTGCTGGTCCCTACAGGCTGGTGCTCCTCAGAGGATGGCCTCTCCAGCTCAGCTGGGCTGGCCCGGCTCGACTTGCCGGCCTTCTTGGATGTGACCCCTCTACCCACACCTTTTCCCCGGGCCGCACCCCGCCGACTAGAGTGGATCTTCGACCTATGGGCAGTGCCCGAGACCCACTCGTCAGCGGACGACCCCTCTCCCGGTTTGGCTCTCAGCTCCCACCACTTCGCGCTCCGAGCTCTGACTTGAGCTCCTTGCGCCCGATGCAGTGTCGGACTCCGACCCCACATCACTCCCCTCCTTCTGGTTTGGTTTTTGTTCAGATTTATCCATTTTGTTCCCACGAGTATATAACTTTGTTTATTGACTCAAAAAATAGTGGTTCGCACTAGCGACTAATTACTTAGCTACCCATTAGTCAAGCTTACAACCTCCCTCACGGTGCGCCGCCGCTTGGAGGTTTGGGGTGATTTTTTATAGAGGCTTTCTTCCTCGCGGCCCGGGCGGTTAAGCCAGGACCCTCGACCCCCGTCAAGTGCCAGAGACATGACCTTGACACTCTTCGGGGCTACGAGACCAACGGTGGCAGAAGAAAAGACTTCCTCCTGCCTGCCCGACGGCAGTGTTAGTGCACGCCGAGCCCGCACTCCAACGCTGCTTAACGTGTGCTCTCTCCGAGTACACGTTAGAGCGTTCCTCCGACAGGATATTGGCATACGGGCAACGAGACCCCTTAGGCATAAAGTACCTAATGGGGAGTCATTGCCCGTACCCCAGGATGCACCGTCCCGGAGACTGGCCTTCCCCCCGGACGCATCCATAAGGGAACTCCAGCCCACAGGCACACGGGGAGGTTTCCTGTCCAAGCACCCCATTAGGCATATGCCTTACTCCCAGATTCCCCTAAACTGAGGTAACAACGGATTGAGATATTCCAGAAACAAATTGCACTATCTATCATAGGGAGAACAATGACTGATCCTATGCTTACAAAAACATAAGACATAAACAAACTGTTCACTGACTCGGTTGATGCAACAAAATACCTGACAATGTCAATGTTCACTTCCACGAAACTAAAACCAGAACAAAAGTAATATCTAGAGATGATAATATGATAGAGGTTTTAGTTCGGTAGAATTTAACATCTATCTATCACTTAGGGCTACCTGCAAGATGTTTCCTTTTTCCAGTTAACCAATAAAGGGTTCACTATAAATAAGGTCCCATTAAAATAGATGGACAAACTTTTAGAAATCATTCAGACCAACAAATAATAATAAATAATAAGATACTTACAAGAACAATAAATCTGCTAACGAAAATACACTAAAACTGTTGGTTAGCCAATGCCATTTATTATTTTAGGTCAAAATAAAATAAGTTTATTCAGTGTTTTTGTTTGTTTGAATATATTTGGTTAGACGTACTGACACCAACACAGCGTGTGTTAAAATTTGTCCATCTATTTTAACGGGACCTTATATACATTGTCGGAATACTTCCATATTAGAACTTTCATACTTTAACTGTATTGACTAAATGGCCAGTAGTGAGTAGCGAGTGACACTTACCGATACAAGATTTTATACCAACCTCCTCTGATTATTTATTTGTCAAAAAACAAGACTGCCATAAATCATAATACCTAAAGATACCACCATAAACGTAGCTAAATGTGAGGGATGGAAATTAACCATGGAGAACACCTGACAAACTGATGTGAAATGCTAGGTTCGATTGTTAAGTAATTTTTACACGAAACATGTGCCTTGAAATACCTATGTTAAAACAAAAGTTAAAATATTAGCGATCTTAGTCGTATTACAAAACAACAGGCCTGTATTTCTCAAAGGGCCGGGCAGAGATGTTTAAACATTTATTAATACACTAATTATACGTTTATCTCTTTTTTTAAATTATTTTTTGTAAGAGTATCGATTTTTCAGAACATCGATTTCATCGGTCAAAAACGGCCTCTCTTCTTGTAATAAATAGTTATTAAGAATCATGGTGCAATTTTACCACTAAATCAACTAGATAGCGCTAGGGTCTAATCGATCAAACAATACTTTTATTTCTTAGAATGTGTGTAAATAATAAATATGTATAATAAACTTACAATTCTAACTGTAAATAATAATAAAGAAACTTAATTCAAGTTGTTGATGAGCAGCGGTGCCAACTGAGAAAGATAAAAAGAACGCTTAGGTTTTTCGGTTGGCAATATGGCTTCTTTTAAGTAGCGACTAGAGTCGGCCACACCTAATTTTAACAGATTGGTTAATTTAATAAATAAAGCGCAATGACTCGCTTAAGAAAAGGATCTAGTGTTAGCTGCATCTCCGACCTACACCCCTCCGGCCAGCCCGGAACATGTGATCGAGTCCATATAAGACCGCGCGCAGCCTGACCACCGATTCATTCCCAACCCGGCGGCGCGCACTTTACTAATCCCTTCGGTTCACTTAATTAATTCCTTTAAAACGTTGTAACTTCATTATTGTTTCATTAAAAAGACTTTCTTTGTTAATTTTAGATTAGTGTTTAATTAAATTCCTAAAATCAGAAGCGGGATACGTCTCTCGTTTTCCCACATTAAAAAAAAAAAAAAAATGTGTCGTATAATACCGTTCCTAGAAAAAGACGTAAACGTGAGTGCACGCCACCGCCGCCTGACCTAACTCATCTTAATATTACTTTAGACGCAATACTTAATAGGGTCTCTGCCTTGGAGCGGTGTTCAATTTCAGAACCACGATCGACCGTGGAGCAGCAGCCGAGCCCTGCCATCACCGGCATGGCCAGCCCTCCCGCTGTCACGCGACCCGTCCCGACGCTACTGGCGCCGGCGCTGTCGCTGCCGCCTTCGCCTTCAACGTCGGCTGCAGGGGACGTTGCAGAGCGTCTTATCGATGCGCTAAGGAGCTTAAACCCGGTGAGATCAAACCATTATTACGTCTCTGACTTCGACCCTAATGTTCATGACGTCATTGCATGGTGTGAAGAAGTTGACCGCGCTAAATTTGTAAATAGATGGGACGACAAAGAATGTCTGGCCCGTATCGGTCTGTGTCTGAAGGGTGAATCTCACTCGTGGTTACGCGATTGGTCCGAAACGGATCGTACTTGGTCAACCTTCAAATTACAATTAAAATCTCTCTGTCCACGACGTGTCGATGTAGCTAATGTCCTGTATGACGTCATGTGCACTGAGTCAGATAAATATTCCACATACGCGGAATACGCACGCCAATCCTTATTGCGATTGCGTATCATTAAAGGACTAAGTAATGACCTTTTGTGTGCAATAATTGTGCGCGGTATTAAGTATCCGCAGATTCGTGCTGCAGCAATGAATGCAAAATTAACTACCGAAACTATTGTGGAATTTTTATCAATTTATGTAATGCCAAGTAAAACCAATTCAAATATGAACAAAAACTATGTTGATGCTCATTCAAATCGAACTACGAGTAGTAGCGGGCGCGATAACGGCGGTAATAGGAGCCGTAGTGCTACAGTGATTGATAAAAGAACTATGAAGTGTTTTTCATGCGGCGCTTAAACGGTCATAAGAGCAACGCATGTTCTAAACGACCCAAAATTAATAATAGTTCGAGTTCTAAAGTTGAAACCGATAGTCAAGGTACTAATGCTAATTCCCCGTACGTGAAAAACTCTAGGTGCAACTTTTGTAAAAAAATGGGGCATTCGGAAGTAAAATGTTTTGCTAAACAGCGATCAGAGTCGCGCAATAAATACAATGTGAATTTTTGTCGTGAAATTAAGGGTGATACGGCAAGCCGTGACGTGACACCCGCAGTACTGTGTGGTGTACCTACGGATGTCTTATTAAAAAGACTTTCTTTGTTAATTTTAGATTAGTGTTTAATTAAATTCCTAAAACTAGTGTTAAAATTAAATGTTTCACGATTATGTGGAACTAAGGACGCTGTGAGTATTCATTTTATCTGAATGCACACACTGTGTAATCTATGTGCGTTTAGAATATCATCATGACTTTTTCTTTAACAGGGGTCCTTAGGATATTTTAAACTACCTTCTGACCACGACTTTGTCCGAAAGCCTTGACCTTCCTCAACAATTGGGCTATCCAATGCGAAAAGAATTTTTAAATCCGACTGGTAGTTCCGGAGATTACCCCCTACATACAAACTAACAAATAGAAGTAGAATATAAAATGATTATCTCTTCATTGACAACGCCATCTCAATGAATATATCATTGAATTTGGAAGATGGTCTGAGTTAATCACAGCATATCAAAGACACAAGCAACAGGGTTCCGAATGCAGATGTCCACGCGGTGCTGATGCTACCAATACAACCGCACGGGCTAACGATACTAGATGTGACAGAATACTTCTGGATTGTTGATTATTAAGGATAATTGAGTAGTCCTCTTAATGTAAGTTCTGCACATCTATTTGTATTCGTCGGGAAGATTATCTGTGCTGTATTAGCTGTATTTGTGTTAGTGATTAAATTAGTTGAGAAGACCAAGTAAAGGACTATACTTTAATCAAAACCTCATGAGAGTGAACCCCTAATATTCTAATGCATCTATCTACTGGGTAAGTTGGTGAATAGGAAAAACTAACCTTACAACATGACATTGTAATAACGTTCTATCAGAATATTATTCAACGATTAATTCTTGTTTTTGATTTTTTTCCAATATAAAGTGAAACTTGGTGCTTATGAATGATAATCATTGTTATAGTGTATGGATAACATAGTCATTAATTACGATTATGAATTTTATTTTTCGATTTGTTTCGTAGACGTTCATACAAAGTTATCGCGGCATATATAATGAGAAACGTCAAATCGGGCTTCTTGGATTGTCGCGAGATTAGTTACGACTGCGCCATTTTGATAGTTGCATTTTATTATATATATGGAAAATATTGAAGGTGACATAAATGTAAAAGACGCAGATCCACTACTGTGTGCGTAACCTCTCCGTGCGCACCAGTTGAATTGCACCTTTAACTTAATGCGATTACGGTATGAATTGTTACGTTTAAGATTTAATAGAAAAACATGTTGTCACTGTGGTTCTATCAAATGGTCAAAAAGTGCATTCCGAATTTTAAGTTTAGTAAGTAATAAAATTAATTTGAATACAAAATAACCTTCTTCCTTATTGAGATCACAGAGTACGCCACTCAAACTGACACACAGACACAATACAATATATTTATACATGTCTATGAAACACGCGCTTGGCAAGAACGCCGAGCTTCGACTGAAGATATTTAGCCCGCGTTTGCACGGACGTAAAAATATCGCGCACTGGATTTTCAACTCTCGGTTTTGAGCCGAGCGTTGAGAATCCAGCAGAGTGCATCCCAGCGCGTCGAAAAGACACACTGTTAGATTTACGAAAAAAATCGCTGATCATACATAGCCCATCTTGATGTAAACGTTTAGCTGTAGGTAAATTGTTTTGAATTAAGCCTCGCCCCCACAGGCGCGTTGTTATCGCGCGATAATAACGCAAGCGTTATTGCGATATCTGTTTTCAGTACATTTTGTATTAGGACGGCCACAAAGTTATACACTGCTGCGATAATAACGACGCAATAGAAGTAGGACGCTTGCGTTCCTCCGTCCTGCGATATTCCGATATGTGATCTTAGAGCATTTTGTATTAGGAGTAGGGCGCATGCGATCTTACACACACCTGTGTTAATAACGCTAGTACGTTGTAGTGCGGGCGAGAGGCCTGTGGTGTAGGTTAGGTTAGAAATATCGGACGATAAAAAGGCAGCTGTGTGCAAGGAATCGGGACGCATTATCGCAATAATGCTTGCGTTATTATCGCGTGATAAAAATGCGCCTGTGGTGGAGAGACTTTATCTTATCTAAATGTTTTTCTGCTTATAAACATGTTTTATAAGATGACATTGGTCTGTAGGTACTACCTACTGGTGTCTTTAAAATATCGCTTTTAACAATAAGACCGCCCAATGTGTCAGCATACGTAATTATATACATTTATATCTATAATTTGTATGGTGTATACAATCAAGATTAAATTATATTCTATTGTATAGGCCGTCTCGTCCCCGCGTGAATCTTACCTATTGGATCATCCTCTGTTTGGTTTTACTGCAACTAATTGGGGTCGGCTTCTAGTCTAACCGAATGTACCTGAATACCAGTTTTTGGAGCGACTGCCTATCTGACCTTCACAGCCCGTTTACTGGTAAGACTGGTTGTCATACTTTCGGGCTTCTGACTACCAGGCTTAAAGGGCTTTCCGAGTCATGGAGAGTTCTCGGTCTTGGTTGCCATTCAATACCTCTCACCTACATAGATTGCAGAGGAAGCAAACTGAAGTGGCAGTGGACTGGCCATGTTTGTCGAAGGACCGAATGGCTGGTGGGGAAGACGAGTCCTGGAGTGGAGACCGCGTATCAGCAAGCGTGGTGTGCGAGCTATTTGGACCGACGACCTTAAGAAAGTGGCTGGGCAGAGTGGATGCGGAAGGCGGAGGGCAGGGTGTTG
This sequence comes from Xanthia icteritia, assembly GCA_949128155.2. Taxonomy (NCBI): domain Eukaryota; kingdom Metazoa; phylum Arthropoda; class Insecta; order Lepidoptera; family Noctuidae; genus Xanthia; species Xanthia icteritia. The sequence continues at coordinate 1,926,557 of OY855862.1, read as the reverse complement.
TGGCGCAGCCTGGGAGAGGCCTATGTCCAGCAGTGGACTGCGAGAGCCTGTATTGATTGAAAGGTCTAACAAGTAGCCACAATAGACATCCTTATGATGCAAACAAAAAAGTCAGTCATCTTTACCACGAAGTATTTGAAACTTGTTATTGTGATGTTTTCCTTGTTAAACTAGTTTTAAGATTAATTTAATCATAAATATTTCTGCTGCATAATGATGTTTTGACGTCGTTTTATTTACTTTTTTGTTTCGATATTGAGAAGTTAATTATCATTCAATAACATCACGCCTTGTTACCCCGAAGGGTTGGGCAGAGCTGTACCCATAGCACAGGTACACCCATAGAAATTATTTAATCAAGGTTTAAAAAATTGTTTGTTCTTAGTCTTTGAAATGATTAATATTAAATTGTATTTTAACTTTTATATTAGAGTTATTTATATATAATTATTTGCTTAATCTGTCTATAATGTTCCCACTGCATACACTAGACGCAGGCCTCTTCTATGTGAGAGAGAGAGTGGGCCGTAATCCACAACGCGGGCCCAGTGCGGGTTGGAGAATGTCACATAACCTCGAACTTTGGTTCCAGACTATGACCTGTATCAAATGGCGAGCTGTGGTTTACAAACATAAACTCATTTCTTTTTGTGGGTAGAAAGAAAGTACATAGCGTTATACTGTCGGTACACCACATAGGTATGTAATGTCAAATAAAGATAATGTCTAAAAATACCTTTAAATTATTTAACGAACGATAATAGAAAGAAAGAAGAAAGAAAAGCAAAAAAAAAGAAAACAAAATAAAAAGTGTACAGTGCGTTGTATGATACTAGCAGTAATGTGTGCCTCGCGGCTGCGCCAAATAGGCCCAGTTCAGCAAAAATGCCAAACAACTAGTGCCTGACGCTGGTTTTCAACTGGACCTGAATTATAACCGCACCAAACAGCTGTGCTACACGTTGATCGGCTACGAAACGGGTTTTAAAAATCAAGCAGTAAGTAAACAACTACAACTACTATGCCGAGGGTTGAGCGCTCGCCCCCTGCTACTCCTTCATGTGAGATGGTCAATCCCCACCTAGTTTCTCAACTCCAGACTTTTTAAATCATCCAAATGAGCCCGAAATCTCAAACATTACCTCTTGGAAAACTGAGCAAGAAGTTCTGCTTGGCAAGCTAACGTCGGAGGTGAGGGAAATTAAGCTACAAAATGCGGAGATTCAAAAACCAATCAAACATTACCTCACGATCTAAGTCCAAACAACTTCGACCAGACTTCTCTCCGGAGTGTGAATGGAAGAATCTCGAAGATAAAATAACGAAGTTATTTACCTCTTGGAAAACTGAGCAAGAAGTTCTGCTTGGCAAGCTAACGTCGGAGTTGAGGGAAATTAAACTACAAAATGCGGAGATTCAAAAAACCAATGCTGAAACCCTAAAAACTGTAGAATTTCTGAGTCAAGATTACGATTCCCTCAAGACATCAATGCAGAAATTAGAAAAAGAAAACAGTGAACAGCGAAAGTAGGTATATACTGGATCTGGAAAAAAAAGTACAAGATATACAGCTGAGCTTGCGATCATCATGTCTCGAGATTAGGAATATACCAGCAGTTGAGAAGGAAACAACTGGTGACTTAACCTTGATTGGTTTAAAAACCTGTGATACCCTCCAGCTGGCAGTTAACCCTCCTCAACTACGTGACGTATATCGTTTGCCCGGAAAAAAGAGCTCAAACAGACCGATAGTAGCAGAGTTCCTGACTGTCCCCTCGAAGAATCAAGTACTGGACGCCTGCCGTACATTCAATAAGGGTCTGCCATAAACTGAGAAGCTAAACACAGGACACATTGGTGTTTCCGGTGAAGTAAAACCAGTCTATATCGCGGATCACCTGTCTCGCACCCAGCGTCAACTATTATTCGAGGCTCGTTCTTTTGCTAAAACAAACAAATATAAATTTTTATGGTCGCTAAATGGAAAAAAATTTCTTCGTGAACGTGAAGGAATGGACTCCGTTGTTATCAACTCAACCTCTTGTCTTAAAAAACTGCTCACCCCTGCATGAAGAATGCAAGGCATCTCATTTTCATGATTACTGCATGCTTTTAAAATATTCTAGTACCGTACAATTTATATACAAACTCGAGCACTACTAGCCTCTTACAAACCTGTTTTATACTTTACTTTTTTATTAAATATAAAGATTGTTACCTTTTTATAAAAATAATATTGACAGTATCAACTTTATATAATGTATACTGTATATTTCAGCGTCTGTATTACACATCGTACCTTTTTAGACCTTGTAAAAATTAGAATAATTTGAAAATTTGTTATCACAAACACACAACTCATATGATACATGCGTTTATGTATATCTTATTTCTATGACTTGTACATGCAACTTATAAACGAGAATTATTAAATGTAGTCAAAACAAAATTACACATAATCCACGTCATATCTACGGTTGCAATCAATATGCACTCAACATCAAACATCAATATTCGATTCTGACACTTTAAATGATATTGACTCTTTTGGTATAAGTGAGTCACATATCTGTGTACCGGAGTCATGTAGACGTTTTATAGTTTTCCTGTGCTCCTGGCTAAGATAAAAATCTCATGTGATGTTTTAATTTTATCGGAGTGCTGGTTGATGGTGTCAACAGTTCAACCACTGGAAGGGTATGTTTCTTATCATACGACTAATCTTATGAACCAGAACGACGGTGTTATAATATATGTAAAATTGGAATTACCTCATATCGTTACCGAACCTTCTATAGCTGGTGCTGTTTAATCTGTAACGTCATAAATATCTCAAAATATCTTACTTTTCGCGCTTTTATCGTTCTCCGTCCACACGAAATCTTGATTCACCGATATATACACGAAATACCCTAACGAGCTACTGCTCGTTAGGGTATTTCACATTAAGTTAATTAGTTCCGGTGATTTTTTTTTCCTTTTAGCGACCATCAAAATTTATATTTGTTTGTTTTAGCAAAAGAACGAGCCTCGAATAATAGTTGACGCTGGGTGCGAGACAGGTGATCGGCGATATAGACTGGTTTTACTTCACCGGAAACACCAATGTGTCCTGTGTTTAGCTTCTCAGTTTATGGCAGACCCTTATTGAATGTACGGCAGGCGTCCAGTACTTCTCCGTTTCCGCGAGAAATCGCGGCACAGCGGACAGAGCTCCGGCGGGATCTCATGGCGTCATGGAGAGTGCGATTGTCGCAACCCAGTGCTGGGCACGCCACCATTGCGGCGATAAGTCCCCTCTTTGAGGAGTGGCTAGAGAGGCGCCACGGCGTCCTCACCTTCCGCCTCACGCAGGTCCTCACCGGACATGGTTGTTTCGGGAGGTTCCTGTTTCGTATCAGGCGGGAGGAAACGCCCGGGTGTCATCACTGCGTGGATCGCCCGGAGGACACGGTTGAGCATACGGTGGAGGTCTGTCCGGCTTGGGCAGAGCATCGCCGTGTCCTCGTGGAGGCGATCGGCGGCGGGGATCTCTCGCGTCCGGCCCTAGTCCAGGCCATGGTACGGAGCGAGAGGGCATGGGAGGCCGTCACCTCCTTCTGCGAAGCAGTAATGCTCGCGAAGGAGGAGGCAGAACGCGTGAGGGAGAGGCAAATTTCGCGCCCTCACGCCCCTAGCCGCCGCAGGAGACGCCCTGGGCGTCGGGAATCGCAGGCCGATTCCCGGCCACCGTAGGCGCGGGCTTGCGGACGGTGAGCAATGGGTAGCTCGCCGTCCGATAAGGACCAGGCCCGGGTCGACGGCGCGTTGTGTTCCACGCGCGCCTCAAAGAGATGTCAGCACAACGAAAGGGGTCCGATAGGACCGATGCCTGCCGGGGTTGCGGGAAAGTCCGAAAGGGATACCGTGGCCCCTGGCAACGTAAAGGCAACGGAAGGAACACGGGTGGGTTTTAGTCAGTAAGAGTCTGACACGCCCTCCCGCTCCACCCAGAGCGGGAGAAGTTATTTGATAATTTCCCACCCAAAAAAAAAAAAAAAAAAAGGCGTCCAGTACTTGATTCTTCGAGGGGACAGTCAGGAACTCTGCTACTATCGGTCTGTTTGAGCCCTTTTTTCCGGGCAAACGATATACGTCACGTAGTTGAGGAGGGTTAACCGCCGGCTGCAGGGTCTCACAGGTTTTTAAACCAATCAAGGTTAAGTCACCAGTTGTTTCCTTCTCAACTGCTGGTATATTCCTAATCTCGAGACATCATGATCGCGAGCTCAGCTGTATATCTTGTACTTTTTTTTCCAGATCCAGTATATACTTTCGCTGTTCACTGTTTTCTTTTTCTAATTTCTGCATTGATGTCTTGAGGGAATCGTAATCTTGACTCAGAAATTCTACAGTTTTTAGGGTTTCAGCATTGGTTTTTTGAATCTCCGCATTTTTTAGTTTAATTTCCCTCAACTCCGACGTTAGCTTGCCAAGCATAACTTCTTGCTCAATTTTCCAAGATACCTTGATAATAGTACTGTGCTCGTCCTACACCTACTGATATATGTTCAAATTATAGGCGAGGACGCTGGCACCCAAAACACAAGTTAAATCTCACTCTGGGTGCCAGAGTTCATCGAAAACACTCTTTCCCTTAGTTGTAACGCTGCATAGTGTTTAGTTAAATGTTTATGTACAACTGAAGGTAATAATAAATACTTTTTTTTTTAAATAATATTACTGATGTGCGTGGTAACAGAAATAACGTTGTGACGTTGGCCAACGGGTTCGCCAACGTGTACTGGGCTTAAGATGTTTAGTCATGCGTAAGTCCCACGGAATATGGTGCGAACCTATTGCAGTTAATCGCAGGGCATAAATCCTGACTTCAGGCTGCTAATGAGAAATCCAGTATGGAGAAACGCTCTTGACTAACAAGACAGGGAAAAGGTCACTTTGATTTACCGGTAAAACAGAAAACTTATGCTCTTCGGTAATCTTCGTGTTCCGAATTAATACGAACGTCGCGCCACAGAGTAACCATCCACAGAGACAAACCTTTTAAGTTTTGTGCTGTCGCGCTTTGTCGTAGTGCACTATTATTGCGCGTTTGTATATGAAGCTTACTATTTGTTGGGTTACCCAGTCTGGTCGCACCTTTTATAATTATGTCACTCAAAAGTTTTAAGTTTTTTGTATTTGCATAGATGTTAATTTTGTAACCATCGTTGGTAATAGAAAATATAATCGTCGATTGTAATATGAATTGTTGTAACCGCCAAATGACGATTTTACAGGGGAAGCGAAAAACTGTTTTACAAATCAGAAAAAGTGTTATAACTTTTTATTTATTTGTCCAATTTCGGTGTGTTTTTCACCATTATCCTATTTTTGTGAGATCTTTTAGATGAACTGGTTCAAAATAAGATAGCTATTATAGTTTCGAAAATAGCCTGGTGGTTACATCAATTTATTTGCAAAAATATGTAGTTACGCTAGTTGATTTACGCATATAATTTGAAAAACAGTTGGCAGTTTAATGTATGTCACAAAATATCTAAGAAATATTAAAGTAAGGCGCACAGTTTTAGAAAAGTGGACTTACGTTTTAAACAATTTGCTAATGCATTTTCACACTTATTCACTTTTATTAAGGTTAAATATTAAATTAACCCATTGATTTAAGATAAACAGCGGCAAGGTAGTAAGTAATTAAAAAAACAGATTAAAAGGTACAACATGTTTTAATTATAATCAGAAACTCGTTTAATTATAATAAAGGTTTGTTCTTTTTAGAAAAACACTAAATATACTCAAAAATTTAAACATAATTACTTTAATTACCTATTAGATAACACTTATCATTGAGTAACCAAGTGTAATAATAAATCACAATTATTTAATAAACAAAAATAAACTCCTTATTTTTACTTCTGTTTCTTACTTTTAAACACAAAGTATAGTTTAATTACTAAAACAATCACTTTTTGATTAAGTTGGAACATAAAATTATAATATTTTACGAAATTAACATAAGAAAACACGTAGTTTATTCTACTTTTTCGTATTTTTCTTCACTCTTTTTCCTAATTTTTCTTCTTGTCTCTTTTTAGCCTTTTCTACTGTCTTTTCTACAGCTTTTCCTGTCTTTCTGCTGGCTTTCACTGCTTTTTCGTGTTTCTTTTCATCCTTTTGTATCGTCATCTTTATTACACTTTTTTTGTTTTTCTTGATTTTATTCTTTGAATTTACTACCGCTGCAGTTTTTTTTTTTTTTCGTCATGTGTTTCTTCCTTTTGTTTAGTTTTAGTTTTGTTATATTTTCTTGATGTTTTTTGTCTCACTTGAATCTTGGATTGCATTGTCATTATTCGAGGTTTCGTCCTGTATAATGTCGTCTAAGTAGTCGACTTTGTCGATGTAAGGGAGCTGTATGTAGTCTTGTACGTACTGTTTCGGTATCACCTCATCGTCACATAGCTTCTTCAGGTCCATGTATTTCTTTGTGGAAATGGGTAGTCGCTGATTGTACAGTTTCTGCAGAGAATAATTTGGTATATTATCCGTCACAACATCTGCGTGCGCATTTGACTGACCTTTTCCTTTTCCTTTCTTTGTCGTCTTTTCTGTCCTTAGATCTAACGGTATTTTGTAAGTGTCTCCATCATCTTTCATCGTGTATTTTACTTCCATTTCATTTAGGTTTGGTTTCTTTATTGTGCCGATCCGGATATCTTTCAACCTAAAATTTAGGTTTGAAGTCGTTTTGGAAGTAAATATTTCATTAGCTATAATCTCCCAGTCAAGAAAATCTGTGTGAGGTGTTTACAATATAAGGACGTGAGGTCTTTCGTGCAGTAAGCCATTTTGTAATAAATGAGACTTACGTCAATGATATTTTTTCAACGTTGCTCAGTACATTAATGCGCAATTACAATTTGATCTTTACGTTAACCTAATAACATGAGATTTTACAAAAACGGCCCATAACATAAAAAAAGTTATGTGAATTGAAAAAAACGGTTATGTTGCGGTTAACGTACTCGACATTTTTTTCAAGATATCAACATTTTAGCAACACCAATCGAATCGGATTGAAATTTGCAGTCGAACTACATATATAACTCATTTTCGACATTTTGGCGGTTACATCAATTCATATTACAACCATTATGTAACTACTCTCATGGGTGTAACAGTTCCGGAGCGGCTGCGGCCGCGCCTGTGCCTGTTCGCGGCTCCGCCAGTGCGTACCCATATGCTCACAACCCAGGCGATCAATCTGCTGCTTTCGACGGTAAAAAATAATCTGCTGTTTCATAGAAAAGTGTTCCAATACCTACGCGGTCAAAATGTATGGAACAGCTGTTTTCTTTTTAATAAGCGACGAAAAATTTCAACGCAATTTCAAAGGGGGGTTCAGAACCACGTACTGAATCCATGGTAAAAGTTTTCGCGTCGATGTCCCTGCCACCCTGTATAAATAAATAAACAGCTCTATATCAGATCTCATAATCGTGCGATCTTCTTCCCGAAGATAGATGATTGTCGCAGCGCAAACTTTGTCTGGGAGATCTGTACCTATTTATTTGATGAAATCCGTTCTATCATTCAAATTAATATTCAGCCACATCTGGTTAGACTATGATGCATAGATAATGAGTCTAGCTAGTATATTTAAATCCTAGACTGGTTTTGATGTAGACCTTGAGCGATCTAACCTTTTCGTGGCCTTAAGAATACTGATAATAATTGTGACATTTGTTATTTTTATTTTATACGTAGAAGATAGAGTACTCTTTATTATTTAAACCATAAAAATTACAGATATAAATAAAATAGGCAGAGTATAGAGTGCCGCAGGCGGCACTGTACCACTATCGGTTATAGTGCCGTCAGCTTGCGGGATAATAGTGGCACCATCTAGACTGCCGTAAAGAGTATGCACGGCAAAATAACGCGACCGTTAAAAGTGCCGTAAGCATTGCATTGTCACTTGTCATTTTGGTTAAGTGTTGAGGTTAGTTTGCTGACTTTTGATTTGTAATTGTTTTACTACTTATGTGATATATTGCAAAAATCACTTTAATGACTGAATTGCGAGCAACTTAGAAGTAGCGCTCGCCGGCTGCTGCCGCGGCACCGCCCCAGGACTCATTTAGGGGGTTGGAAGAGAGCATTATCTGCCCTCCACCGACGCCCAGTGCACCTGCTGCGGGACGGGAGAGCACTTATGATCTCCCTTTCCCTTTCTGCGTCTTCGTCTGAAGGATACCACCGCGTCCCAGGACGCTGCACTCCCGACCATTGAACGAACTGCAGTCACAGTTCGTTTCCCACTTCTGAAACCAGGCCACGGAGTGGCTTCTCCCATGCGATACATTCAGCCAGCGTAGGTATGCCACGCCATGTCCTCCAGACAGTAGACGCAGTGATAGCACCGAGCGTCTGGCTCCCTGTTTATGCGACACAAGTACTTGCTAAAGCTCGGCACGTGACACCACAGCCCGGCTCCTCCACACTCCCTGCTGCCTGTCTATCTGCCCGTCTGCCTGTTCCCGACCTCATCTATCTCAAGCATCCCACGTCGTTCGAAGCCGGCCCTTAATATTTTTCCTTTTCCTAACCTAGTTATATTCTTAGTCCCTACCTTTATCCTTTTTTATGCGCAAGTCACCCCGTAAGAGATCGTGCGATATCCTCTAATGACTGACGGTTTTAACCTAACCTGTATGATGGCACTATAACCGATAGTGATACAATGCTGCTTGCATCACTTTATACACTGCCTATAAAACAATGTTGAAATATAACATAGGGTCCAATGTAGAAATTTAACGTAGCGATAAGACCGCCCTTGTGTCAAGGGCGGTCTTATCGCTAAAAGCGGTCTTTTTTAGACAACCTTTAAATGGATTAAAGGACGAAGAAGAGACAATACTGCAGTCAGTGGTGTACCTACCCTTTACATAATTATATAATAAATATGTATATATTCTCAACTTGTATGTATATATATAAACGCAGTAACAGTAACAGTTAATCCGTGATTCGTCATTGAGGTTATTAACATAAAAATAAAATAAAAATACTTTATGTCAAATCTTTCCGTCCATTTGATGTTAGTAATACACACTACTTAAAAGCTATGTTAGTAACAAATGTAATACAAAAATTTAATTCAAGTATCTGTTGCAGTCACCAGACGCACCGGGTACATGCACCCAACACGGCTTATCACTAATGACCTTCAGAATGCCGTTGACGCTCCCACGCACTCTGCGCATCATGGACGCAATCCTTTTTCTTAGGATGGTATTGAAACCATCAGTATGTGCTTCGGCAAACATTCCTGATGTACTGCAGTAACGTGGGCGCCCCAACAACATTCTAAAGGCATTATTATATTGAACTCTGAGGGCGTTGTATGCTTTTCGCGTATATCGAACCCACAGAGTGCACGTGAACAACGATTGGCAAAAAGCCTTCAAAAGAGTTACTTTCACTTCTGGTGTACAACGTGCAAACTTGCGGACCAACATATTGCATCGGACAGCCAACGTCCTCTGTTCTCTTTCGATGTCAGCATCACCTTTCAAGTCCTCAGTAACTATGTGCCCTAAGTACGTAACGTAAGTTAAAATCTAGCAACCTTTCAAGAGCCACACCTTTCATCGTTACCGGAGGGATATGTGCTGGTTTTTTATGTTTTACCCTATAAACACTAGTAGTTTGCTTTTCTGTACGTTATAAACAAATCCATGCGCATCTTTATAAGTCTCACAGACCACCAACTTCCTGAGTGCGCTAATTGACGGACGCAGCAGCCGTCAATAGAACAGCCAATATGTATGCTACTGAGCTCGACAATCCGCTGGTTTACATACAGATTAAAAAGCGCTGGCGAAGTCAATCCACCCTGTCTCACCCTGCATTCCAACCTGTACTCCTCAGACAACTCGTTGGCCCATCTATCATGATTGGTTTGTCCATACCAATACTGAAACATATTTGTAATGGCGTCAGGCACTCCCGCTTCGCTCATCTTACTCCACAATATGTCATACCTAACCAGGTCAAAAGCCTTAGAAAGTTTTAAAGTTTCTTCTCTTCGTATAGTACCCGTGCATGAGGGACAAAATAGCACTCCGTCGATAAGTGCGGCCTAAAGCGGAACTGAGCATCGTGTATTTTAAGATGTTTACTAAGTTGTCTCTCAAACACACCGTCAAGTACTCTAGCCGTAATAGTCGCTAATGAGATCGGTCTGTAATTAGCCTTGTCACTGACGTCACCAGTTTTATTTTTAAATATTGGTACAACCACCGTTCTCATCAACACGGCAGGTAGGTAGGAGTGTCGGATATAGAACGTAAACAATAACGCTAGCAGTCGGGGGCGATGTGTTCTGTACAAGATGTTCTATGCTAAGGCTGTCATGTCCCGGCGATTTACCTCGTCTCGTATTTTTTATAAGTAAACTAATCTGCTTAACCGTAATGCGAGCTGGCACCTCCGACACAACAGCCAATGACACCATTAACATCTGATTTTATAGGTAGTTGTAATTTAAAAGGAGCCTTATTCCCCAGACTTATACAATTATATTATTTCATCAGACGTTGCGTTCCCGCGGTTGGAGGGACATACACACTATATCCCTGAAAAACATAAGTCTTCTTTCGTCTTTACCGTAGTCAGGTCAAAATTTAAACTAATATTTTGGTATCGTATACCTATTTACCTAATATAACCGGATACATGTAACTGTAAACATAAATCACGCCTGCAATCCCCTAAGGGTTGGGCAGAAGTGCACCTATAGTACCAACACCCACATTTCACCAGTTATGTTTAACTCCCATGTAATAGAAGATATATGTGGTACTCAACCCGACTGAAACTAAGTAAATGCTGTTAGGAATTACCAAGCATCAAATCAGTGCAATGCCTCAATCAACGTTACACTTTTGGGTGAGTCGGTCAGTCGAGTCAGTGAGGCACGTAATCAGGGTCTGAACATAACATGGTTGAGATAAGAAGCACACGTGGCAGAGTCAGTGCGCACTTGTTTTTACCGGCTTGAGATCCTTTATAGAATAAAATAAGTCTTTATTTGCCTTAAACATGGTGTTACCGCAATATACATTGCTGATATCCAAATCTAGCTAGGTACCTGAAATCGTTTCAACTTTTAGTTATACAAGAATGTGGCGGTAGTAGGTATGTTTCCCATCAGTCACCTTCCTTCCTATTCATTCCTGCAGCGTCTGCCATAGGTCAGAGCGAGACAGCCATAGAAGGCTAAAAGAAGATTGACCGCAACGGACGCCATTTAAAAAAAGAGACGTTCGTTCTAATCCGCAGCCGCAAAAGCATCTCTCCAGAGCTTTTACCGCTAATATATCTGGATTTTGTGATAAATCTCGATTTTGGGTTTTTATATGAAACTAGGCCTACCTACTTATCAAGTTACACTGATTTGAAGTGCTGTGTAAGAAATAGGAATCGTTTATCTGTGAAATCAAGCTGGTTTGCCGCGTGGTTAACCTACACATCGAGGACATACAAAGTGCTAGCAGCAGGAAGGCGACTCCAGCTTCTAGAAAAGTAAGGCGCTGCATCTTGTGTCCCTCTCTTATTCCTGTTTCTCCATACCAAAAAATAGCTTCATTCCAAATCAACGTATGCTGCCACATAAAGTTTATTGCAGTCCTCAAAACCGCCGATTCTCATAGCAAGGCTTTGAATCACCGCTCCAGGCTTTTAGAAGTCTGGAAAGTTAGTTTAGATAGTTCTATCTATTTCATGGTAAATTACCCGCACCCCTCATGTTAGCGTTTAAAGGTTTTCCAAAAAGCTCGCGGCGCTAACAACACCCCCACTTACAATACTTGACTCCCCGATATTCAACACAACTATCATTACAGGTGTATTGACCCAGTGCCCAGACCGCCAGTGCGGTCATTTACAAATCTATACCTACTAAATTATTTACAATTTCAATATAATATAAAGGCTAAACAACTTTGTAAAATAATAATAACTTTGACACAATACAACAATAACTGTTGAAGCCATTTCAGAACGCGACTGATTATGTCAGTGACAAACGTAGCAGTTGGCAACACCGCGGCCGCGCGCTTTTTCATTACGTTGACAGCCATTGCACGAGTGACATGAGAACTGTTATTGTCTCCAAGTTTTTCCACAAGTGTTAACAAATTATTTTACATGCATTAAACCGCATAAACAACGAACCGGCGTTTATTCAGTGGAGTGGCCCACTAGAACTGTCTTGCACCTTTGATGATGTTCAATCGCAAATTGAAATGTTAGATGAAGACTCTGATAAGCAAATTAATGAGCGTGAAATTACAGAAAATATATTCTTCAAGTTAACTGCTAAAGCTCAGTCCATGTTAGACAACTTTGAGAAAGATCGAGGCAAATTTGAGTCCTCATCCAACTCGATATACAAAATATCACATGGTTTTAAATTACCACCGATTAAGATTGCTACGTTTAATGGTGAATCAACTAAGTGGCTTTCCTTTAGGGATATATACTTATCGCTAATTCAAAACAATGAAAATATATGTCGTTGGGGGACATTTGGGAGGGTTCGTGCTTCCTTCCTCTGACATTGTTGTGGGCTGTTTGTGGATCTCGGGCAATTAAAAGATGATAACAGCTTCTTACACTTAGTTTATGTACACTTTGTCTATACAGTTACACAAATCACAATTAACAATGATTGTCTAATTCATCTTGTCCATTAACAATAATAATAGAAATAAAGTAATAAAACTTGGTATGAATCTATGTGCGCATGCGTCTCATGAACGTGTGACAGTTCCTAGGGCTGAAGGGTGACTGGCGCTCCTGTTGTTTCCGGCGCCCTCGCCCTGCGGTCCTTAGACTCCGTCATAGCGCACCGACTGTATAGAGTACTTCAGCCGGCAACACTGTATTTCATGCGACACGGCCATCCTGTGCGACACACGACCTCGTGTGTTCATCCTGAAACAATATTTCACAGAGCACAGTACATCTCTTTCACGCTCGGCAATCCTGCCACAAATAAAATACTTGGCTTCTTGATTTGACAAGAATGAAAATTCTTTTCAGGCTCGAACTCAAACTCAAGTTCAACATTTCCATATTAGGAATCACCAAAGCGTCACAGAATTCGATAACATAATACAACGATTACAAGTTGTATTATCAAACAATTTAAACAAATTAAACAAACCAGAGCGGGTCCAAACATAACAAGAACCATCATGTACGTAAGGAAAAATCTACATCTTTTTAGTAAAAGAGGTGCAAAACACAATTATATCACTAGGAATAGGGACCAATTGGTTCAACCGGGTTTCAGGTTGGCTAAAGTGGACTCATCTTTCATGGGGTACTGTTTAAAATGTTACAATAAAATACCTCCCCACATACTTCAACTGAATGAAACGAAATTTAAATCTTATATTAAACGCACACTATGCAGCCAAGCATATTATAAGTTGGGGGATTACATCGCTGATAAAAATGCTTGGCTCAACGCTGGTCCTGCTCCACAAGCATAAACTAATTGATTAGCATCTGAAAATACCGTTGGAGCTGCTGAAGATTTTAAAAACTATTTTTGCATTGTATAAATTCAATGTCTTAGCATTGTATAATTGCATGGCACACGTGTGGGCACCATGTACCGACTATAAAGCTACCATTTAGGTACTGAGTATGTCTTTCATTGACTTGAATGTGCCCTGGCGGCTGAGAGTATGTCATGCTCACTCTAATGTCTCGCTGGCGGTGGCGCGTGTGTTGGATCATTTAGCTCCCTTCAAAATGGTTGAGCTGAATGGTGCTAATCCATGCGTCATGTTCGTGAACGGGCGCCGTCAGTAAGGACTGGTCATCTCTTAGCTGCCACGGCGATTTTAATTTAATTTATATTTTTATTTCTAACGGACGCTTTTAATGTTTTGCATCGTTCTCACATGTATAACTTCAACTTGAATGATGTAACCAATATTATGTAACCATCTTATTTTATTTAAAAGAGTGTCCGTGGAGTTTCTTGCCCGTTCTTCTCCATAGGTACCTACTACGCTTTGGAATGGGCGACTAGCTTCATATTTCTGACTGACCGACCCCTTGACTATTCAAAAGTGCCTGTAAATGGTTTATTTGAAATAAATGCTTTGAGTTTGAGTTTGAGTTTGAGTTTTCACTTCCTGACGGCTACACATAGCCCAGCAATAACCATTGCTTACGTGAACCTGCGCACAGGAACACCGAGTTGTCACATAACTCTACGGTCATAAACATGACCGGACCCCCAGCCAGAGCCACCAGCGTACCGCGTATCCACGGTGTACCCACAAAGTGGGACATGCCGACTTCTAACGGAGTACGGCTACTGCGTGACCTCTGCCGTGGCCAATTCGGTCGTGAACACTGGACGGACCCCGGAGGTCCCGGACTCGCGCTCGGTATCCGCGTTATCTTCAATCATCTCTTCAATGACACTTTGGTTTTCCGGCATTTTTCTAACTCTGTCATGAGCATACTTGTATGTACGTTTAGAATCTAATGCCATTAATTTATAACGGTCTCCTGGTAGTTTCAATTATTTTAAAAGGACCTTTAAATTTTGAGTCCAGCTTAGTTTCATTGCGTTCGTCATTTTCATTCAGAACAAAATCACCTATGGAAAATTTGTTAAGTTTTGCCTTAGTAGAATTAAATCTTTGCTTTTCATATTCAGCAGCACGTTTTACGTTACTAACGTTACTTTGCCGATCATAAGTTCTAAGGGACTACTTTGTGTAATTCGATTGACTGTACAGTTAATAGCCAGCTGAATTTCTCCTTGGGAGTCTTGCCATGACCGATATTTGTTAGTTTCTATTGCTGTCAGCATAGGTTTTAACACACGCTCTACTTTAGTTATATTCTGATAGACGTGGGACGGAGTCAAGTGGATTTCTGAGTGGATTTCGTGAAAAGAAATCACCACTTGCCACTGTATTTTACGTCGAAGTCAAATGGTTGAAGATAAGTCCACCATCTGTGAACCCTTAGCGTTAAATCAAACTTTTTAAGGGAGCACTTAAGAGACTACAGTCGGTTACTACTGTAAACTTCTTACCGTGTAGGTATTGACGGAAATGCTAAATTGCGTTGACGACGGTAAGTGTTTCTAACTCGTATGAGTGGTATCGTGATTTAGCTGACGATGTTCGGTTGCTATAGTATGCAATGACACATCGTTTGCCATCTACAATATGAAAAATAATCCCGCCATAGCTTTCAGCATTCATGGTCACACAGAAACCATTACTCAAAATCTCACAACCTATCATGATATCGCTTCACATATTAACTTCAAGCTAACCATGCAACAAAATTTCCATGAGATAGTCATTTATTTTAATTTTACATAAAATCTAAGGTACTGACTGCTCTCGCTAGCCTAAGGCCTTTTAAATAAACAACTTCGTTGATTCGTTTACCACTGAACTTACTAGCAACGCTTTCTTTAATCAACGAACACTCGGTATCTGAGTCATAGTGAAACATAAAATCCTTACCATTATGCTTCAGCATTCTCGTAGGTGGCTCGACTACTTACGCACACGTCGACTCACCGCTCGTTCTGAGTCGCATCGCTGCCGCTGCGGGTACCTGCGCTGCCGCTGCGGGTACCTGCGCTGCCGCTGCGGGCACCTGCGCTGCCACCGCGGGCACCTGCGCCGCCGCCGTCGCTGCCGCTGGGGCACCGGGTGGAAATGTGACCTGCCTCGCCACATTTGTAGCAGACTATGGGGCTGGACGATGGATGTTTATGGTCCGACTTTGTTGATTTTAGGTTGATGCTTTTGTTTGTTTCTCTCTTTGCACGGCATTCAGATTGTTTATGTCCAGATTTTCCGCAGTGAAAACATTTCAGTAAACTTGGCTGTGTCCTCTGACGTTTTTCAGGTACATTGGTTGAATCTTGCTCTCTGTTCACTTTTCGTTTCAAATAGGATAACGCTTGCAACTCTTGTTGTAATTTCTGTTGTGATGTGATTTCGGTTGTTAAAGCAAGCCTTGGTACACGAGTATCAAACTGCGATACATGTGTGAGTACAGTCGACAAAGCCACTTTTGTTCTAACGTCGCATTCTTCCAACTATTCATTAATGACGTCACCAAACGGCTCGAGTATGCGGCTAAGCTTTCGTTATCGCTTGGTTTGTTATTGTTTAGATTTATGAGTGTGGCTGCTATGGTTTCGGTGCTCACATATCTCGCTTTAAATAATTCCTTAAATTCGGTCCATGTTATACCTGGGTAGGATATTTGTGATAGCCAGGTAGATGCGGATCCCTTTAAGGCCTTACTGATCACCACAATAAGCTGACTGCCTTTTATTGGGTTATCGCCAAAACATAATTCCGTAGTGGAACACCAAGACAAAGCATCCGAATCTTGTTTTTCGGGGTAAAATTCAGGTAACGTTAAGTTAGTACTCACATTTGGGCTCTTCAATGTTTGAATCAGACTTTCCATTTGCTTGTTTTGCATTTCTAATAGTAATCTCCATTTCATATCTTCATCAGTGACACCTCTCATATCTCTAGTTACCCGAGGTGATCCCGCTTCTGATGTCGTTGGGGGACATTTGGGAGGGTTCGTGCTTCCTTCCTCTGACATTGTTGTGGGCTGTTTGTGGATCTCGGGCAATTAAAAGATGATAACAGCTTCTTACACTTAGTTTATGTACACTTTGTCTATACAGTTACACAAATCACAATTAACAATGATTGTCTAATTCATCTTGTCCATTAACAATAATAATAGAAATAAAGTAATAAAACTTGGTATGAATCTATGTGCGCACGCGTCTCATGAACGTGTGACAGTTCCTAGGGCTGAAGGGTGACTGGCGCTCCTGTTGTTTCCGGCGCCCTCGCCCTGCGGTCCTTAGACTCCGTCATAGCGCACCGACTGTAAAGAGTACTTCAGCCGGCAACACTGTATTTCATGCGACATATAGATGATGTAAATAAGTTCCATTATCTTAAATCTTACCTAGAGGGCGCTGCTTCTTCAGTCATATGCTCTGTATCGATATCGTCAAACAACTATTCAATTGCTTGGGATTTACTTTGCCAGCGATATGATAATAAACGTCTATTAATGAATGAACACATTAAGTGTTTGTTCTCAACATAAGGAATAGAAAGAAGAAAGAAGAAAGAGAGAAAATAAATTTATTTGACTCAGATCAAATGAATCGGAATCGGATGTCGGCATACACAATTTGATTGATTCTTTATCTAAAAATCTAAGTGCATTGAATTTACTAGGGGAACCCACTGACAAGTGGGATACACTTATTATTTACCTGGCCTCAACAAAATTAGATTGCATAAGAAGCGATTTTCATAATATAAATACACGTAATAGACATGAAATTGTGATACCCAAATTTAGATTAACTAAAACAAGCAAGTCATTCCTTATAAACAGTATCCGCTTTTATAACAAGTTGCCTAAGTCGGTTACAGAACTTAGCGATGGGAAATTCAAAACCCACATCAAACGCGTCCTTATTAAGAAAGCATATTATAAAATTAAAGACTACGTTGAAGACAAGGAAGTTTGGCAATAATTCCTTCTGCACATGTGGCTTCCCTGGTACCTGATTAACGGCAAATTATGTAAGAGTCTATTAACTACTCCCAAATTACCATGTATAGATTTTTTTTTTACATTCTTCCTCGACATAATCGGGTGATTGTAAGGAAGGAAGAATGTAAAAAAAAATTTATGTTATTTGACATTATATACCTAAAATTTAATTTGAACTCTTTATTAGTGGCTTTTGTGGACATGATAATTATTCAGATTTGATACAGCTGTTATTATTATTATTATTATTATTTATTTATTTCAAAACAAATGATTCATATTGTTGTTAGTAAGACTTATGAACTACGTTAGTAAGAGTTTCATTAAAATAAAAATACAACAGAAATAGAAAATATTGAAATTAAATTAAACTAAATACAATAAAAATTTGAATCAAATTAATGCAAATAAAAAAAAAAATAAAAAACAAAATAAAATAAAACTAATTTAAAAACCGGTACTTATAATTCATTCCGCTTCCGCAGCACCAGACCTGCAGCTGTGCATACAGGTCCAGTGCTCCAGGAATGGGGAATCAGGCTTGTCTGCTAACACCTTTAAAATGCTGTTGGTGCTCCCTCGCATCCTTTTCATCAGGGATGCTGTTCTCTTTCGCATAATTGCTTGAAAGCTATCCGTATTTGCTTCTGCAAACATGCCCGATGCACTACAGAACCGCGGGAGCCCCAACGGCACCCTAAAAGCATTGTTATACTGCACGCGAATAACATTGTAGGCCCTCTGCGTATGTCTAACCCACAGGCTGCACGTGTAGAATGACTGGCAGAATGCCTTGAAAAGAGTAAGTTTCACTTCTTTAGTACATCGTGCAAACCTACGTGCCAACATATTACATCGGATCGACAACGCTCTTCGCTCCCTATCTATATCAATATCGTCATTCAAATCCTCATTCACCATGTGACCAAGGTACCTAAAAAGCGACACTCTATTTAATGGTACACCATACAGGCATACCGGAGGAACTGTCTTAGGCTTCTTAGTACCCACCCTGAACACCACCAGCTCACTCTTTCGTACATTGTACAATAAACCATGAGACGTGGCGTACCCCTCACATATAGCAAGCATCCGTCTGAGACTATCAACCGAGAGACTCAGCAGCACCATATCGTCTGCATAGCTTATACTATTAATTATTTTGCCATTAACAGAGCATCCGATACCAGTACTGCAGAGTTCCTCAATCAAATTATTGACGTACTAGACTGAAGAGCGCCGGGGAAGTCAGACCTCTCTGTCTCACCCCGCACTCCAGCCCATACGCCCCCGACAGAGCACCCGACCATCTGACCTGGTTGATTTGGTGGCCATACCAGTGATCTAGGAGCTTGATGAGCTCATTTGGAAGACCTTGCTCACGCAATTTCGACCATAAGATCTTATAATCAACCAGGTCAAATGCCTTGGAGAGGTCCAAGAAAGCAGCATAAGCTGGTGTGTTTCTATCAGTATAGTACCTGACGGTGTGTTTGAGCGCCAGAATAGCAGTTTCCGTGAACAGCCCAGCTTTAAATCTGAACTGTGCGTCATGTAGATTGAGCTGACCCGTCACTCTCCGCTCAAGCACACCGTCAAGAACCTTTGCTGTTACAGTAGCTAACGATATTGGCCTGTAATTATCTTTGTCCGAGACATCGCCAGTCTTATTCTTAACTATGGGCACAACTATTGTCTTCATCAGCTCAATTGGAAGATACGAGTGCCTCACACAAAGATTATACAGGACTCTTGGGAGATGCGGACCGGCATATAGAAAATGTTCTATGCTGAGGTCATCGTGACCGTGATTTGCCCCTAGTCATCAGACAATCCACTCTCAGCGACATAACCCCGTTCCACCGATTGAAGCCGCAAGGTTACTCCAAAATGCCTCCTGAACATGTTCGCAAGAAAAGCCCTTCTCGCGTTCCCGTGAGCGTCCCTGGCATACCTGTTCCACCCAGTCCCTATGCGCCGACTCTTCCTTTCTCTTAATAATCTAGAGCTGCCCTCTGCCGCTTCCCGAAGCGACGTCACAATCCTACTGTACAACCTATCAATTATTTTACTATAGCAATCACGTCATTTCGTTTAAAATACAAAAACGTATTTTAAACGAAATGACGTGATTTTTATTAATTGTTTTATCTTTATATAGATTCTTTTCAATTTTGTGAATGTGAGAACGCTGTAGGCCTAGTGGACTGTAGATTTGTTGACCATCATTATTCTGTTAAGTACCTGGTACTTGTTGAAAGACTGTCCTCCCATACCTATATATAACACTGTTATTTGAAAATATTGTAAAAGCCCATTATTTTTAAAAGAGTAACCGTGGAGTTTCTTGCCGGCTCTTCTCCATAGGAAACAACCAATTGGAACCGTGCACCTAGCTTCTGACGTTTCATAAGTGCCCATGTATGTTTATATGAAATAAAAATATTTTGAATTGAATTTTTTGAATTGTTGACTAAACGTCTATTAATTTTGACACACTATGTCAATTTGCCGTGTTTAACACGCTCTTAGAGCGTTTATTCTGAAAGTTGGCAACGTCGTAAATAGATGTCTAATTTCACGCTGTTTTGATTAATTTGGCAATATTTCTGTATGGAAATATGAAATGTGGAACGAACGTGTGTAGCGAACTAGAATATTAATAATGAATTGCAATTATAACACTGAATTTGATGTTGTAACAGTTTTAGGTGTAAAAAAGGCATTTGGAAAGTTTCCAATTTTTTTTTTACATCTAAAACGAAATAATAAAAAAATATTCGGTGTTACGATATTAATGATTGCATTTCATAATCAATATTCACTAGTTAGCCACATTTATTTTTATTTCCATATAGTATTATTGCCAAATTAATCAAAACAGGTAAATATTTGACAGCTATTTGTGACGTTGCCAACTTTTAGGATAAGCGCTCTTAAAGCGATTTATACAACCGTCCTCGAATGACGGCTGTGATTCGAATATAAGGAAGATGGTAGTAAATTTGATAAAAAAATAATTTATCTGAATTTACAGCCACATTTTGACAATTATGTTTAAGTCATGCGCCATACCCGCCTGTTGCCATTAACTGGGGAAGAATCTGAAATTCCTGTTGATTATGTTATGAGTGACATACGAGCAGTGGTGGCCCAGTGGTAGTGGCCCCGACTTACGAGTTTTAGGTCGCTCTGTGTCAATTATTTCATCACCACTGTTCTCAAATCGGTGAGGAAACCGGCATGTCATAGAGCCAAAATAGTTTAATACCCTAACTGGGCCCGCGTGGTAGATTACGGCCCACTTCCTCTCACAGCGAGGAGGCCCGTGACCCTCCCTGCAGTGGGAACTTTATAGGCTGATCATGATATGTTACAAGATGATTTGGACGAACTGATTCCGTGGTGAAGGTCGCGGGAATCACTGGATGCGAGAAGCACAGAGCAGGTTAATGAGGCGACTCTCGGGGGAGGCTTATGTCCAGCAGTGAACGTCGTTCGGCTAAAATTATGATGATGACGATGATGTGACTACCTGGTTCTCAGCATGGTGTTTTAGGTTACTAGTCAGGTCTTCTAGTGAATGACTGTCAGCATTCTCCAACGCTGATGGTTCCTCACTGCTGTAGCAGTTCTTCTTAGAAAGAATCCTCTCCCCAAACGGAATTTTGGGCGGCAAGTTGCATGGATAGTCGAGGGTTTTCAAGTATTTTATACAACCTGAAATAGAGGATGAAATTGGAATTTCGTATCATGTAATAATAGCTTATTTTTGGCCCTTGGAATGTAAGATAAAATATTTTTGGGCCTTTGGGACTCGCACAGGATTCAAGAAGTATAATAATACAAGCGGTATGACACAAATATAGAGAAAAAAGGCATTATGCTGTCGGTCTCGGCTGTCACTCGTAGACGGCTTTACCAGTATTTTTCGCGGTATCATTGACCTTGGTGTGTGCGGTACTTGTTACGAGGAGTACCGGTAGGTACCCGTCTGGAACCCGTACCCATGTACTAAAAAGGCAAAAAATGCTAGGTACCGGTACAGAACCTGTACTTTTGGTACCGGTTCCAAGCCCTGCTCGTAGATCTTTGACAGACGTTACGGGTAGTAAAACTCCCGAAAACAGTCTTACCAAGGGGTATTTATCGGGCTACCATAGTAACTGGGTTGTGGAGGTCAGAATAGAATAGAATAGAATAGAATAGATGTTTATTTCATTAGTTGAGAAAACTGTTACATGTCACTTATAAAATGTAATTTTACAAGAGCCTTGAGTATGCATTTTATTTTGGCGCACTTTGTCCGGGGAGGGATCTTTTGCAACCTATTGTTGAGATCTTTTCTCACATAATTGATTTATAGGTTACAGAACAAGTGTGAGAAATTTTGGATTTAGGATCCCATTAGGTCTAGACCTAAAATAACTTATAAGCTAGGAGTGACTTTACGAGTCAAAGCCTATGCTGACGGGGGAGGGCCGTTCTCTTGTGGAGCGGTTTGCCTCTCTCCGATTTGTTTATATATTCAATTTCGCCTATCCTGTTTGAGAAAAGGGATGGATTGAACTGTCCATATCTCGTATACGCGGGACCGGGATCGTCGAGGCCGCTGATCGTCAGTGAGGTGAGTTTGTCGATCATATCGTGGTGGAGATCGTGTGCTCTGAGATGCCACGGGTCTTGATCGAGCGTTTTTGTTTCAGTGCGACGTGGGAAGGCACCTGCAGCTTTCAGTGCCATTCTGTACTGTCTTTCTAGTTTTCTCAGGTTGCTCTTGCTGTATCTTGGTAGGAGTTGGATCACTCCATAGTCTAGTACTGGCAAGAGGCACGCCTGTATGATGAGTAGTTTTGTTTCGACGTTCACTTTCGATCGGTACCCTATGATCGAGTTTAGGGCACCTCTTATTCGTTTTGATTTTTCTACAGTTTCTTTGGTGTGTTTATTCATCGATAGTCTCTTATCAAATACGACACCGAGGTATTTTACTTCGTTCTTATATCCAATCCGTTCATTTTTCATTTTGATGTAATTTCTGTATCCGCTGTTTGTATTTCCCAGCCTAGGTCTTTTGTGAGAGAACATGATACACTCCGTTTTATCCACGTTGCATTGGAGGCCCAATCTCTTGTAGTAGTCTATAATTTCCTCCGCTGCCCATTCTGCACGCCTGGTGGTGTGATCTGGTTTCTCCGCTGCATTGAGAATGCACAGGTCATCTGCGTACTGAGAGAGCATCTGACTTGCGATTTCATGCTTTGGTATGTCAGCGACATACAAGTTAAAAAGCACTGGTCCGAGGATCGAGCCTTGGGGTACACCGTGTGATACCTTTTTTCTGTTCCTGTGGTTGTACTGAATCTGCCTTTGGTTGTTCTGTTCGATAGGTAATTTTCTATTATCTTTATGATGTTATTTCGGGCTCCAGCTTCGTAGAGTTTCTTTATTAGGCCCTGATGATTTATAGAATTAAATGCCTTACTGAGGTCGGTCGATATCATGGCCACACTGTGCCCTTTCTCCAGGGCGTCGCTGATGTATTTGCCGGTCCTTAGTATTTGTGTTGCTGTGCCTCTTTGGCGGACGAATCCATGTTGGTGTTCGGGGATAAGTTCGTTGCTGACTAAACACAGTCAGCAACGAACTTATTCTCGAGAGAATAATGCGTTCGGCCCATTTGCCCATGATATTGAGTAGACTAATGGGTCTGTATGACTTGGGTTGTGTGTAGTCTTTCCCTGGTTTGTGCAGAAAGATGCATGTGCTTTCTTTCCATCTTTATGGGAAGTATCCCGTGTTGATAATGTAGTCCATTATTCACTTGAACATGGCTATCATCCGCGCCTCCCATTTTCAAGATGTCCGCTCTTATCCCGTCAGGGCCAGGTGTTTTCTGATTCTTGAATTTTCGAAGGGCTGTTTTTAACTCTGCGTGTGATATTGCATCCAATGGTTGGAATGGTGTGTATTTCTCCGTGTTTTCGTCTTCATGGGAGATATCGGATGTGTGAACGATAGCCGTGTCCACTAGATTGTCGATAATCTCTAGCTCTGTGTTGCAGTTTTATATAAGGGGGACCCTTTGAGGTGGCTTTTTCATCGTTCTCTGTATACTCCACATTTTCTTTCTGCTGTCGGTTTTATCTTCTAAAACTTTATTAAAAATTTCTTCTCCGTGTTCTATGAGTTTCTTAGCTAAATTGCGTTTTAGTCTGTTGTATTCTTTCTTTAGTCCGTTGTATCTGTATGTGAATCTTAGACTCCATGCGATGTCTTTCGCTTTATTTCTTTTGTGTATCAACTTTTGAATTTCTTTGGGAAGATTTTGTCTGTTGTCGGTTTGTTTGAGAGGTGCAAATTCGTTTAGTGTCTCTATTACGGCTTTTTCTAGTTTAGTAATCATTTTGTCACAGTCTGTGTCTGTTTCGATTTTTGTGTTTGGATCTATTTTTGTTGCCAGAGATTGTTCAAACTCGTCGCGCTTATCCTTACTCGTTTTGATGTCTTTGAGGTTTCGACTTAGTGGGATCTCGTAGTCGTTTTCCAAGTTTATTGTGATTATCCATGGTATATGATCGGACCCTATGGATTCTGTCTGTTTGCATGATTTTATTTCCAAATCTGAATGATTGTATGTTGTGATTGCTATGTCCAGTATGTTGTTGTTTCCAATACTGGCGGGTCTAGGTCTTGTGGAGGTCAGATAGGCAGTCGTTCCATGTAAAATACTGGTATTCAGCTGCATCAAGTTACATAGACTGAAAGCTGATCCATAGTTGAAGGAGGCTAGGCAGATAATAATTATTATTTGTAGCCTTTTCCCAACTAGGCTAGGATTTTGTAAACTTACTGTCTCTCGCCTTGCTTGACTGGTTGAATCTTGAGCCAACCCCGAAGTCTTTAAATGGATCCCTGAAAAAATTAACAGCTTATGACGCGATTACAACTTTTTTTTATCATTTCACGAATTAGGGTAGCTAGAATTATCAAACATTGATATATTTAATTATGACCATTTAAAAATACTCGAGCCACTGGGGTTTGTATTACAATATATTCACCTACGTTGTACTGTGATTCGGCATACAAATCGTACAGCATACGATTGGCGTCATTCCTTGAAAGCTGCATATCTGAAATAATAATTATAATAACAGTTTCTTTTATCTACAGAGATAGCATTCATATGTTTGAAAAAGGACTTGACAGAGTTTGTATTGGAAGAATCCATTACACTGCCCAAACTGGGAATCGAACCCAAGGTCCTGTGCTCAGGTGGTGCCCATCGTGGACCAACGACTTTGACCAGCTAACTAATTGCGTTACACATTTTCGGTTAACGATTACGACTAATCTATTTCATTTGACAGCTCAACAACACTCATTGCGTTATTTACGTTGTTGAGCAGATTGTTTTTTCAAACTTATGAAGCAATTAGGTTGCAGGGGCACTAAGGGCTTATGTAGACAACGTCATTTAAAAATTCGACGTGTGTGGGCCCTAAAAAGAAAGAAAATTGTAGGTTTTAAATCACTCACAGGAGGGTGGCGCTTTCTTCGTATAGCATCTTTGGCTGATTGGCAGTTCTTTATGTTGGTACACTTTCCTTCCAGGCCATTCCAGGAACAATTGAATCCTAAAGAAAATGCTCAAGTTAATTTAATTTAATTTTATAATTCAAGAATGTCGTACACGGCAAATAAGGTATTCTGTTATCTGAAAATGAAGAACACCGCTAGTCTCTATTATCGCTAGTTCAATCGAAAGACGTAAACTGTTTGACATACGCTACGCAACAATTCGAAGGATTCTGAAGGAAATTCCTTATCCATTGCTTGAATAGTTCGTCTGGTCGACAAAGTCAATAACGCAATGATACATTCATTGCGTTATTTACGTTGTTATCTCTCGTTTCCAGGCGATTCTTCAATTTCCCACGACCTTAATTCGTTAGATCTTCGGTAGGTATACTTTAGGACTTAAATCACGTAAATTACTTATTGTTTTAACTCTGGCTCACCTTCAGGCAAATTGAAAACCTTTCCATGATCATCTCCACCACAAGAACACAGTGCAAACAAACACAAAACAACAATTTTACTAAACATATTCACTAGAAACACGACATACTATTACAAGATGTTAACGATACGTCCGATGTTAATAGAAACAGGAAAAATACTAAAAATATAAGTATGGATTTATTGAGAAGAACTAGTTTTGTGAACAATGGTTAAATACTGAAATCCGGTTCCGATGTGTTCTTAAGACTTATGTATTAATTATAACCTAAGGGCGTTGTCCACCGCAGCCGTCACCGGGATGCCACCGAGAAACGAGATTATTCGAACTGTACGTGACGTCGGTGACGGCAATCGTTTGTCCACCACAACCGAACTCGGCGGTTCAGTATGTTATGATAGACAAAACAAAGCCGGGCTAACGGCGCTGGTGCGACGGCAGTATGTGGACAAGGTGAAAAATCAGCCCGTCACAATCTCGGGCCGAATTCTAGCGGTCGTGCCAAACTACTTGAATCTTCGGCGGTCGGGACGACGACGGCGCTCGGCTGACGGACGTGCAGCGGACACGCGGCCCTAGTAAATGTATGTATCGCTACTTCGGCGCCGTGATCTCGTTCTCGGTGACGTCCCGGTGACGTAACGGTGGACAAACACACTAAAACTCGATGTATGAGTAATTTACTACTCATGCTTCATATAACCGCGACGCTATGTAACACTACGACAATTCGCCATAATATTGGCCGTCTGAATAAAGTATATTCAGTCTATAATGTTCCCACTGCTGGGACACTGTGAGAGGGAGTGGGCCGTAATCCACCAATCGGGCTTCGATTTTTGAAGTGAAAACTTGTTTAGGCGCTCTTTGCAATATTTCTGAACAGTGAACGAAATTGAACCGTCACGCTCGCGTCGGTGACGCTGAATCGGGTATAATCGACGCTGAATCGCGTATACTCGGTTCCAGTCCTAAGTTCACTTCTATAGTGTGGTAGGTTCAGCGCAGAGTATACGCGATTCAACGTGACCGACCGACATAAGCACCCTCTTTTTTGTTTACAGACATTTTATTTTAACCAGTTTCCTTGTCCTACGTTTTCCTGGACCGTTTTATTTAACAACAGTGGTGATGAAATAGTGCCTGGCAGTCAGCTTGCATCCACGACCTGTTACTTCTAGCTATTTTACCATCTCTGATCTTCTCCGATCATTATCATCATCATTTCAACCGAAAGACGTCCACTGCTGGACATAAGCCTCCCCCAAGCGCCGCCACTTCGACCGGTTCTGTGCTTCTCGCATCCAGCGGATTCCTGCGGCCTTCACAAGGTCATCGATCGCCCTTGTGGGATGCCTTGTTTCCAGTTCAATTCTGACTAAAAGCTAATAAATAGCAATATTTTACATGGAACGACTTCAATCCGACCTCTACATAGTCAATACCAACACTAACATCAAGGTTGAAGCATATTCTTTCCACTATTGGCTAAGAATGGTGAACTCCCGACCTGTCTGACGTCATTTAACATCTCTGTGCTACCACGGAGTATACAAACAACAGAATATCAAGGTTCGAGCAATTGGGCTGCCGATAGTATTAACAAACGTTGATTAACACTGTCAGTTTTACATAAAATCTAAAATAATTCGATACATTTAATTTACATTTGCATCTAATCATTTTGGAACAGACCAAACATTGATTTTCGCTGACATAAGATTCTAACCAGTTTGAAAGTTTTAAGTACAGAATTGTTCTCAGACTTGTGGATTATTCCTAACATGATGACATTATATCTGCAACGAATAACTTCGATCCGTAGGTAGCTGAAAGATTTCCTTACTAGTCCCTGTAATACGTTCCCAAAAAGCAAATGCAGCAGGGTCGATAAAAGGAAGCGGCACCTGAGGATAAGTTTCACTCAAAATCGCAATTACTTCTATTTTAAAATTCAACAGTATCCATTATTCCGTGATTGTAAATATAGCTTCTATAAAACTATACCTATGGCTTTCGCCGCGAAATTGTATGAAGTTCTGTCTCTGTTAGATTAACTTCTCTGTGGCCTTAGGCCATTACATAATTGATTATTTAAACAGCGAAACCGGATCTCGCCTATGTTGTTATTATTATATAGTATGTCTAGTGACGTATTTTTATTAAAATTATGAGGATAAATAAAATTATAGTTTTGTGTGTTTATGGCTTGTCTTTTTTGTGTTCGTCCAATGAAGAGAATTATCAAGAAGATTTAGATGCACCCGAAGGTAAAGGCAGCTTTATACAGTTTATACGAGCCCAGCAATGTAACAGTACAGTAAGTCAGTCCAGCGCTGACTTGCAACTGGGCTCGTGTAGACACTAGTTTCAACCCAGTCCAGTGCTGACTTCGCGCCCTCAAATCAGTCCAGTTGACTAACCTACCCGTCTATTTTCGGACCCAGTAGCTTCCCCCGCCTGACTTACTGACTTGCTGCAGATCTCGTCTACGTGAACCCACTGACTGGGTCCGAAATTCCGAGTCACTGGGTCCAGCCACTGCCATCGTAACCAGGCATAAGCCAGAATTATAAAAAGAGAGTGTGTCAGCTCCGAAGCCCGACCGGAGTTTACTCCTTAATATGATTGACTGTCAATATTGCATATTGAGAGACAATCATATTATATATACCTCCCTCCCCATAACTCTTCGGAGAACTTCCAACTCCTCTCTGACGACCTCTCTATCCTACTCGGCATGAGTGACTCTGCTATCATAGCGGGCGATCTCAATGTCAAGCATCTCGCCTGGAATAGTTCCAGAACCTGCACCAGAGGGCGACACTTGTTTGACCTCTGTAACACTTTTAACTTTGACGTCATCGCCCCGATGACCCCAACCCACTTCCCCCACGACCCCGACCATATTCCCGACGTCCTAGACGTGGCGAAGGTTAGACTCTATAGAAACGGTGCAAGAGCTTAACTCTGACCACCGCCCAGTAGTCATTAAATTGGCCCCCCGCATAGGTCTCCCCGACCCCTCTCAACCCGCTCTCACCAAAGGGTAACGAACTGGAAGAAAGTAAGCACCCAGCTGAAATCCAACACGTCCCCCCAATTGGACTCCATCCCCGACAAATTCGACTCTATCGCGGACACGACGGCCCCGATCGACTCACTCACGGAGCACGTGCAATCAGTCCTGAGCGATTGCTCAAGGGAGGTCCCAGCGACGGGTGACCCGCGCTGGAACCTGCCTGACGATGTGCGTGCGCTGCTGACTGAGAAGAACGCGGTCGTTCGTGCCTACAGCAACTTTCCTTACACCGCTAACAAAGCCCATATGCGCTATTTACAGAGTTCTGTAAAGACACGCATACAGGAGCTGCGTGACGCGGCCTGGGCCAAGACGCTCAGCGAACTAGAGCCTACCCACCTGGCATTCTGGGATCTTCAGAGGAAACTCAAGTCCCAGCAAAGCGCCTCCATGCCCCCTCTGACTCGTCCCGACAAGACCATCGCTTTCGAGGACACTGAAAAGACTGAATGCCTAGCAGACAGTCTCGAGGCTCAATGCTCCCCCAGCTCCCAACCAGTAGACTAAGCTCACCTCTCAGAGGTCGACAATGAGGTCGAACGTAGAGCCTCTCTCCCTCCCGTCGAAGACCCTGATAGTCCACTGCGTCCCGTCACTCCAGACGAAGTGCATGACATAATCAAAGGTCTAAAAATCCGCAAAGCCCCCGGCTCTGATGGAATCACCAATAGAGTAATCCAGCTATTCCCTGCCCCTCAGATAATGCTATTGGCCACCATCTTCAATGGTGCCCTAAGCAATAACATCTTTCCACAAGCGTGGAAAGAGGCCACAGTCATCGGCATCCCGAAGCCCGCCAAAGACCGAGCCGTCGAGTTACCGTCCCATCAGTCTGCTCAAGGTACTCGGCAAAGTCTATGAGAGGCTTATTTATAAGCGTCTCAGAGACTATGCCGAAACCAAGGGCCTCATTCCCAACGAACAGTTTGGATTCCGAACCCAGCACTCTAGCGTGCATCAGGCCCACCAGATTATC
This sequence comes from Xanthia icteritia, assembly GCA_949128155.2. Lineage (NCBI taxonomy): Eukaryota > Metazoa > Arthropoda > Insecta > Lepidoptera > Noctuidae > Xanthia > Xanthia icteritia. The sequence continues at coordinate 1,896,803 of OY855862.1, read as the reverse complement.
GAACACATAAGCGCTGGCTTCCAACGCGGTTTGATAACCTGTGCAGTATTCTTCGACATAGCGAAAGCGTTCGACAAAGTCAGGCACAACGGCTTATTATATAAGCTCTACAAACTCGGTGTGCCAGATCGTCTCGTGCTCATCTTACGGGACTTTTTGTCAAACCGCACTTTCCGCTATCGCATCGAAGGAGCGATATCCTCCCCCATCCTATCCGCGCAGGAGTCCCTCAGGGCTCTGTGCTCTCCCCCTTGATCTTTACGCTATTCACCAGCGATATCCCAAAGAGTAGAAAGGCGCAGTTGGCTCTATTCGCAGACGATACGGCCATCTACTACAAGGGTTTCGGTTCTGACTCGATAGCCCGCACTCTCCAAACCTCAGTCGACAAGTTCGGCGCCTGGTTTAGAAAGTGGAGGATCGAAGTTAACCCAGATAAAAACCAAGCCAAGCGGTTCTCTTTTCGAAACCGAAAAGGCGATGGGAACCCCCCCCCTCCCCAGACCAATCACCATGTTCGGCAAGCCTATCCCCTGGGAGAAGCGAGCCAAATACTTAGGTGTTGTCCTCGACCAGCATCTCTCCCTTAGCGAGCATATAAAGCAGGCTCGCTCGCTCGCCGCTTTCGCGCTAGGCAGACTCCACTATATCCTGAATGCACGTAGCAAATTGTCACTAAAGTGCAAATTGCGTACGTACGTGGCGTGCATTCGACCCATCATGACCTATGCGGGAGCCGTCTTTACACATGCAAAGCCCCACGATATCCATAGGATGCAAACGCTCCAAAATAGATTCCTCCGTAAAATCACCGGTGCCCCCTGGTACGTTAGGAATGAGATCCTCCATCTCGACCTAAAGATCCCCACTATCCACCAATTCCTAAAACGCAACTTCAAGCGTTTCTTTGAGTCCGCTGCCAAACATCGCAACCCTCTGGTTGTCGAGGCTGTCATTATGTCCCTAGTAGAATTAGTCAGATCCGTCGCCCTAAGCAAATCCTCACCGACCCTGATGACCCCATAACCCTCCTCCAGGAGAGTAATAGGGCCACAAGTACGGTGCTCAAACACAGACACCGACCCGCATTCCGACCTCGCCGCAGAGGTCATCCGCGATCGTGACTCTCCCGAGTAAATAATACTCCACCCCGACCCTTGCTCGACGATGCGCCAGCCCGCGTCGATGCTGAGCCTGTAGCTTTAAATTCCCCGATTAATAATCATGAAATATCTTTGTTATTATTATTTTGTTTATTATTTACGAAGAAAAAACTAGCTCCTTTTTAATAGATATAATATAATAAAATAGAAACCTAAACGTTTATATCAAGATAGGCAGCACAAACCCAGGTACGCACGGGCGATTTTTTCCCGCAGCGATTTTTTTTCGCAGATCCAACAGTGTGTCTTTTCGACGCGCTAGGATGCACTCTGTTGGATTCTCAACGCTCGGCTTAACATCGAGAGTTGAAAATCCAGTGCACGATAAAATCCCGTTGAGATATTGTAACGTCTCCGTGCAAACGTGGGCTAAATATCTTCAGTCGAAGCTCAGCGTTCATGCCAAGCGCATGTTTCGTAGACATGTATAAATATATTGTATTGTGTCTGTGCGTCAGTTTGAGTGGCGTACTCTGTGATCTGAATAAGGAAGAAGGTTACTTTTTATTCAAATTAATTTTTATTACTTAATTTAAAATTCGGAATGCACATTTAGACGATTCAGTGATAGTCAGACAGAAGTAACTACTTGTTTTTCTAATAAATCTTTAAAATAACAATTCAAACCGTAATCGCATTGAGTTAAAGGTGCAATTCAACTGCTGCGCACGGAAAGGTTACGTACGTACGCAACAGTAAATCTCCGTCTTTTGCCTACATATTATTATTTTATGTGAGCTTAACGATTTACCACAGATATTTACATACATGTAAGAATAATTTAACTAATGAAGGCAGCTGCCAAAATGGCGTTGTTGTAACTGGTTACCAAAACAAGCTATTATTACAAGGCGTGAGGTAGTTTTATTTTATTTTTGCGAAAATGACTCGTTGTTGGGTTTCTAAATACTTCGAAATTGGTGTCCACCATTTTCCGAAATACCATAACATTAATAGATTGTGGCTTAAAGCTATTCATAGCGATATTTTTTTATTTAATAAGGAAATAAACAAAATTAAGCCAAAATGTCATTATTATTCATTTTTATTGAATATAAATGTGAATAAGACGAAGGTCATGTGTTTGAAAGAGGAGAGGATGTATCGGTGTGTGATGTGAAAATAAATGATAAGAGTGTGGAGCAAGTAAGTGAGTGAGTTTGTATACTTGGGGAGTCTGTTTACAAGGGATGGGAAGATTGATGAAGATGTGGAAAGGAGAGTAAATGCCGGAAATAAAGCGAATGGTGCTATACATACGATTGTGACCAACCAGTTGATGTCCAAAAAGGCTCGACTGAGCGTTCACAATGGTGTGCTGGTGCCCACGCTTATGTATAGAAGTGAATGCTGGGCTTGGCAAACGAAGCATGAAAGTAGGATAAATGCTGTGGTAATGCGTTCCGGCTCCACTGTGCTTTAGGGACTGCGCGTGCGAAGCTTCATATTTTTGTTGCGTATAGATTTATCTCCCGTGTAGAACACTTTTACAAAACAAAACAGCTAGCAAACGACCAGTTTCTGAGAAAAAAAATCCTAAAGTTTCCAAAAATTCAACATATTTACGTAATAAAATTGACATTTTGTCACAGATAATGTAGGAATTCCACTCCTAGGTTGTTCCGTTTTACGTTCAAACAAACTGACAGCGGATTTTAATGGTTTTTAATATAAATATAGTAAGGTTTTAAGTTTAATTCATTTTTAAATAGCTGCCAACGTAATTAATTCAATTATGAAGAAAATAATATAATTAATGAAATTAAAAATAATAAAGTTTAAATTCCTACCCATAAAAGAACGTTGGTAACGAAACGTAATGGAAGGTAAGTGACCCTAACGTTTAACAGTTGTCAGTCTTCGTATACACTTACAGTCGAGAGCGTCTATTGTACTCCTGTTTAGAACTTAGGGTGCAAGAGAACTTGGGGCATCCCGGTAATATTCCAAGTTTTTTTTTTACCTTGACTTTTGGGGTCTTGACCTTGACTTTTGGGGTCTTGACCTTGACCTTGAAGATGTCATTGACCTCATTATTGCTTGGAACCTAATTTAGACCGCCACGTAAACTTCCCCACCCTTAATACTCCCACTATCCCACCAATCCCGAAAGAAACTTTTGGCGATTTTTTTCTCAGCCCCTATGGTTTTGCTAGATTTGCGGTTTTCAAAATTACACTAATAAGGATGCACTCTACCAAAAAAAAAATACCTACTATAAAAAATCGCAGGTCCCTAAAGCACAGTGCTTCCTTTTTCATGGGTGACAGTCCCATGTTTCACGCGGGCGTGGGACTGACGCTTCCGCCAGGGTGTCCCGCCGCCCGCACACTTGTACGAAAAAGTTGCCGTATAATTTTATGTCACTAATTTTGTAATGTTATTTAGGCTTAAAGGTTTTTAACTCCACCAAAACTCTCTTACCAAAACAGTGAAATAAAACCAAACTCATCAATGAACACGAAATGGAATGAATGGACGAAAAGTCCAATTTATTGTAGGCCGTAGGGAGCTAGCTATGGTCACGGTCTGACATTCTCCATCACCACGCCTGTATATATCGAAGGAGATGAAATAACTCATACATTCAATCATTTTTACCCGACTACGACGAAGCAAAAAGGAGGGTTATGATTTTGACCGGTATTTATGTATGTATGTTTGTATATATGCCTGTACGTATGTTCATCTGTTCCCTTATAACTTCTAAATTACTGATCATAATTTGACAAATTGGGTGTCCGCTGGTTATAGGCTATGTGACGTCACTATCGAAATGGCGCCCTCTAGAGGACTCAAAGCGATGAACTAAAAAACATTATATTAATGATGCCATGTTGGGTATCAAATGAAAGGGCTTAATTAGCACATTTCAGAAAAATATATATTATATTATAATTTATAACCCCAAAATAATTAATATAAACAAGACATCACAGACAGACAAATTAAAAATCCGGAGTCACACATAAACTGTTCAATTTATGCCCTAATACGTGTGACTCCGGATTTTTAGTTAGTCTGTCTGTGATATCTTGTTTATATCTTTTTAGTTGACTTTTTGTCGTAGTTGAGTTTTAGTTTTTATAACTTTTATTTTATACTATATGGCTTAATGCGAGTGGGATGGAGTCAAAGGAAAATGTGTGAAAGAGACGCAATGTCTGACCACTCTGGACACACGGGGCGATAAACATCTCGTAAGTAAAATCAAACAGAATTTTATTTTGCTTTAAAATTGCACGTTACTTACCCTATTATTTATCTCCAGCCTATTTTCATAAACCTACAAGCATGCTTTTTCGTAATTGGGACGAAGAATATTTTCATTTAAAATAGTCGTATTTTCGACCAAAACATTATTTTTTTGTTATCCATTATTGTCCCACTGCTGGGCAAAGGCCTCATACTCTCTTTCCACCTCTCTCTGTCCAGAGCTGCCAAGGACCAATCTTTATTGAAGGAGTCCAGCTCATTTAGAAAATTGGTATTGATGATTTAATCATTACAATTTTATAATTACAGTCGCTACTCTCGCGAATCATATTTTGATCAACATACAACCTGATGTTGAGCAAGAAATTGCAAAAAAAATATTGAAATTTTGAATTTAGTGGGCTACCTTCGGGCATCCTCCGTAAAGTATTTTATTTTAATTTCAGGTTTGTTCCAAGAAAGGCGATGTGCCTATAGTCTGTTGTACTGACTGCGAACTAGTCAATGATACCAGGTAACTACAATTTTACACTTAGGACATACCTCAGACCAAATAAAAAACCAAGACATACAGTTTACAGTTTTGGCATGCTTCACTGTATTGTTCGGAACGCTATGTCTTGGTTTTAGGGTTCCGTACTCAAAAGGAAAAAACGGAACCCTTATAATCCTGTAAGGGTTCCGTTTTTTGGTACACATATCAATTTCTGTGACCTAACACCTAACGTGACACGGGCGTGTAACGAAAATAAATGAATAAAGGGGTCACTTGTAAGGGTCAAATTAGAAATTTAAAAAAGTTTTGCTAACCGTGTGACATATCAAATGAAAAGGCTTGTTTTGAGGATTTCATTTTCAATAAACAATTTAGATAAATTGTTTATTTATTTATGCTCCTACTGAAACGCCCAACGGAGCAAAATATTACTTCATGTCCCGGTTTCCATGCATCCTGTCCGTGATGGACATGGAACGGGCGGCGATGGATCACGCACACTCATGCAGCGTCAAGACACTTCTCCATAGTTCTATAACTCCATCCATATTGCGCACATTCTTTACAATTTATTATAACATACTCACGCTTTCTACCTGTGAGCGTAGGCAGAAACTACAGAACGCCACCTGCTACGATCCTTCCTCCTTTTGCTTCGTTTACGCCCATACATCTGGTCATACACGCACGCTGGTTGTACAATGCACCTGACCTTTCTGAAGAACATCACCAATGAGGCCACTATATGTTCCATTTTCTAGGGCGCTCCTGTTGGCGATTCCACTCACATCTTACTTGTACCTTTTGTTAGTCGTTTCACGCATTTTCTCTTCTGTTCAGCTTATTCCTTTCCCAATTTCCAGTAGGCGGTACGTCAATGGTAACAAAACCAGTATTAAGCTGGCTTTCTAAACTCTTATTCTATTGAAACTCCCTGCTGCACTAGGCAAGCTGTGTCTGCGTGGTGCACTAGGCAAACTGTGTCTGCGTGGGACTCAGGTCCCCTGCCTGAGTCCCAGCAGTGGGAACGTTGTGGGCTGATAAAGAAGTGAACACGCCGTGAGCAAGCGTGGTGGCTAAAGATTCTTCCTTCTCTGTACGTCACATATGCTGATATTATGAATATGGTCACAATGTTTCATCTATTTCTTTTCTCTTCAGATATTCAGTGCTGAATCCAACGATGAATCGGTGGGAACATCATATCTTTTGGAAGGATGGCACTAAGGCTAAAGACAGTAAGTTTCATATTCTTTTTTTAGTGTAAAAAAGGATAATAGGGTCCAAATGGAACCCTATTACTAAGCCTCCGCTATCCATCTGTCTGCCAGCGAGCTATCTCATGAAACGTAATAGGTATACAGTTGAAAATTTCACAGATTATGTATTTCTATTGCCGCTATAACAAGAAAGAAAATTAAATAATGTAAAAAATTGAAGGAGGTCTCCATATAATAAACTTTTTATTTTGAAAAAAAAAGTGTCATTGTCTGGAGCTCAAATATTAATAAGAAAAAAAAATATATATTATCTTCACAAATAAAAATCGGGAGCTATTTCTCAGTTCTAGATCATTTTTGTACGAGCTTTATCTCAACAACTAAACCAGTTAGGAATTTGATACTTCTGTATATCATGTAGCATTATACTGTATATATAATTAGCAAATGCTAAAAACGCGCTATCATCAAGTATTTTATTTAAATATGGGTGATTTTCTGCTACAGCAAAAAATAACTTTGTATATTTATTTTTGCAATGTTTAAAATTTAAGTTGAAAAATAATAATATTCTTCGTTTAGTATTTTCATTTATTTGTTAAATATTGTACGGTGGTACGGAACCCTTCGTGTGGTGGTACAATGTTAAGTTTGTCCTTGACAATTGACGTCATTTTATATTATGACTAACTTCTGCCCGCCATTTTTTTCTTTTTGCTCGGCTCCTAAAGGTTGTAGCGTGATGTTACATAGCCTATAACCTTTCTCAAGAATCGGGATGTCAAATGCAAAAATATTCTTTCAAATCCGACTGGTAGCGGTCTACAGATTAGCACGTTCAAACATACAAACAAACAAAAACTCTTCAGCTTTATTATAAGATAAGATCTTGTTCTGTGCCTGTACATGGATGTGATAATGGGTATAGATGCTGATAAAGTTAAACTAAGTGGAATTAATAGTGTTTAGAATAATTTGTATATGATGTTCCCAACGATTCATCGTGGGATTCAGCACTGAATTTCTGAAGAGAAAAGAAATAGATGAAACATTGTGACCATATTCATAATATCAGCATATGTGACGTACAGAGAAGGAACGATCTTAAGCCACCACGCTTGCTCACTGCGTGTTCACTTCTTTATCAGCCCACAACGTTCCCACTGCTGGGACTCAGGCAGGGGGACCTGAATCCCACGCAGACACAGTTTGCCTAGTGCACCACGCAGACACAGCTTGCCTAGTTCAGCAGGGAGTTTCCATAGGATAAGAGTTTAGAAAGCCAGCTTAATACTGGTTTTGTTACCATTGACGTACCGCCTACTGGAAATTGGGAATGGAATAAGCTGAACAGAAGTGTAAAATGCGTGAAACGACTAACAAAAGGTACAAGTAAAGGTGGAACATATAGTGGCCTTATTGGTGATGTTCTTCAGAATGGTCAAGTGCTTAGTACAACCAGCGTGCGTGTATGACCAGATGTATGGGCGTAAACGAAGCAAAAGAAGTATGTAAGGATCGTAGCAGGTGGCGTTCTGTAGTTTCTGCCTACGCTCACAGGTAGAAAGCGTGAGTATGTTATAATTTATGTAAGTGTAAAATTGTATCTACCATTGACTAGTTCGCAGTCAGTACAACAGACTATAGGCCCATCGCCTTTCTTGGAACAAACCTGTAATTAAAATAAAATACTTTACGGAGGCTGCCCGAAGGTAGTGCACGAAATTCAAAATTTCAATATTTTCTTTGCAATTTCTTGCTCAGGATCAGGTTGTATGTTGATCAAAATATGATTCGCGAGAGTAGCGACTGTAATTATAAAATTGTAATGATTAAATCATCAATAACAATTTTCTAAATGAGCTGGACTCCTTCAATAAAGATTGGTCCTTGGCAGCTCTGGACAAAGAGAGGTGGAAAGAGAGTATGAGGCCTTTGCCCAGCAGTGGGACAATAATTGATAGCAAAAAAGTAATGTTTTGGTCGAAAATATGACTATTTTAAATGAAAATATTCTTCGTCCCAATTACGATAAAGAATGCTTGTAGGTTTATGAAAATAGGCTGGAAATAAATAATATAATATAATAAGGTTTGAATTTACTTACGAGATGTTTATCGCCCCGTGTGTCCAGAGTGGTCAGACATTGCGTCTCTTTCACACATTTTCCTTTGACTTACTGCGAGTGGGACACTCGCATGCAGCTCCTTAAACCATATAGTATAAAATAAAAGTTATAAAAACTAAAACTCAATTACGACAAAAAGTCAACTAAAAAGATATAAACAAGATATCACAGACAGACTAACTAAAAATGCCCTAATACGTGTGACTCCGAACACACGTATTAGGGCATAAATCGAACAGTTTATGTGTGACTCCGGATTTTTAATTTGTCTGTCTGTGATGTCTTGTTTATATTAATTATTTTGGGGTTATAAATTATAATATAATATATATTTTTCTGAAATGTGCTAATTAAGCCCTTTCATTTGATACCCAACATGGCATCATTAATATAATGTTTTTTAGTTCATCGCTTTGAGTCCTCTAGAGGGCGACATTTTGATAGTGACGTCACATAGCCTATAACCAGCGGACACCTCATTTGTCAAATTATGATCAGTAATTTAGAAGTTATAAGGGAACAGATGAACATACGTACATGCATATATACAAACATACATACATAAATACCGGTCAAAATCATAAGCCTCCTTTTTGCTTCGTCGTAGTCGGGTAAAAATAATTGAATATATGAGTTATTTCATCTCCTTCGATATATATAAAGGCGTGGTAATGGAGAATGTCAGTCCGTGACCATAGCTAGCTCCCTACGGCCTACGAGTTTGGTTTTATTTCACTGTTTTGGAAAGTCAGTATTTTATTTACATGGAAAATGTCAGAATTAAAAACCTTTAAGCCTAAATAACATTAAGAAATGAGTGATATAAAATTATACGGCAACTTTTTCGTACAAGTGTGCGGGCGGCGGGACCGCTTGGCGGAAGCGTCAGTCCCACGCCCGCGTGAAACATGGGACTGTCACCCATGAAAAAGTCGCCCTATTATTTTATGTCGTTTCATGTCACTAATTTCGTAATGAACATACACATACATAAACTCTCGCCTTCTTCCCACAGGGGTAGGCAGAAACTACAGAACGCCACCTGCTACGATCCTTACATACTCTTATTGCCTCGTTTACGTTCATACATCTGGTCACACACGCACTCCGGTTGCGAGTACTACGCACCTGACCTTTCTGAAGAACATCACCAATAAGGTCACTATGTGTCCTTCTGGGGCGTCCCCTCCCGGCGTTTCCAGCCAAATCTGCCTTGTAAATACATTTTGTTAATAGCCTTTTAATTCATCCTCTCAAAATGACCAAACCATCTCAGCATACCCTTTTCAATTTTTGTCACTACATCCTCTTTTAACTCATACCGTTGTCTTATCACATCATTCCTCAGCCTATCATTCATAGTCAGACCACACATGATTCGCAAGGAACGCATTTCCACAGCATTTATCCTAAGTTCATGCTTCTTTTGCCAAGCCCAGCATTCACTGCCATACATAATCGTGGGCCTTTTTGGACATCAACTGGTTGGTCACAATCGCATTTATAGCACCATTCACTTTATTTCCGGCATTTACTCTCCTTTCCACATCTTCATAAATCTTCCCATCCCTTGTAAACAGACTCCCCAAGTATACAAACTCACTTACTGCTCCACACTCTTAACATTTATTTTCATATCACACACCGATACATCCTCTCCTCTTTCAAACACATGACCTTCGTCTTATTCACATTTATATTCAATAAAAATGAATAATAATGAAATTTAAGCTTAATATTATTTATTACCTCATTAAATTAAAAAATATCTCTATGAATAGCTTTAAGCCACAATCTATTAATTTTATGGTATTTCGGAAAATGGTGGACACAAATTTCGAAGAATTTAGAAACCCAACAACGAGTCATTTTCGCAAAAATAAAATAAAACCACCTCACGCCTTGTAATAATAGCTTGTTTTGGTAACCAGTTACGACAACGCCATTTTGGCAGCTGCCTTCATTAATTAAATTATTCTTACATGTATGTAAATATCTGTGGTAAATCGTTAAGCTCACATTAAATAATAATATGTAGGCAAAAGACGCAGATTCACTGCTGCGTACGTACGTAACCTTTCCGTGCGCAACAGTTGAATTGCACCTTTAACTCAATGCGATTACGGTTTGAATTGTTATTTTAAAATTTATTAGAAAAACATGTAGTCACTTCTGTCTGACTGTCACTGAATCGTCTAAAGGTGCATTCCAAATTTTAAATTAAGTAATAAAAAATAATTTGAATATAAAGAAACCTTCCTTATTCAGATCACATAGTACGCCACTCAAATTGATACACAAACACAATACAATATATTTATACAATCATGTCTACGAAACACGCGCTTGGCATGAACGCTGAACTTCTACTGAAGATATTTAGCCCACGTTTGCACGGAGACGTTACAATATCTCGATGGGATTTTATTGCGCACTGGATTTTCAACTCTCGATGTTAAGCCGAGCGTTGAGAATCCAACAGAGTGCATCCTAGCGCGTCGAAAAGACACACTGTTGGATTTGCGAAAAAAAATCGCTGCGGGAAAAAATTGCCTGTGCGTAGGTACCTGGGTTTGTACAGCCCATCTTGATATGAACGTTTAGTAATCTATTTTATTATATCTATTAAAAAAGAGCTAGTTTTTTCTTCGTAAACAGGGACTAAAATAGCCCTTTAATCCCTAGGGACTGAAAGTGATTTGAATTTGGAATGTGGATATTGTTAGTCAATATTCCAATAACCAAAGAGACCAAACGCGAACATTGTATGAACAAGTAAGAGGCTGTATGATAAAGTAAACTGCTAATAAAAGTTTGTGAAAAAATAAAAAAACTTCTTGTTCCTAATTGTATGTAAATAAATAAATGTACGCTACACTCGGGATTCTACTCTAGAATTCTTCGCTCCGCTCTGGATTCAAAGAAACACTCTTGCTTTTAAAATAGTTGTTTGCTCCATCAAATGCAAAAAAAAATGCCATAAGCACATTTTACAAAAAAATTACATCGAGCGACTGCCTATTTAACCAGCAGTGGACTGCGATAGGCTGTATTGATTGAAAGGTCTGACAAATAGCCCCAATAGACATCCTTATTAACCTGAGATACAGGTTTATTCCTAGTTCAGGTAGAATCCAATAGTTATGTACCTACCTATAGTTTATGGCCCTATTTTTAAAATATTTTGTAAATCAATTACTTCAATGAACAATTATTATTTTAATTAGAATTATGATGCAAACAAAAAAGTCGGTCATCTTTACCACGAAGGCTTTGAAACTTGTTATTGTGATGTTTTCCTTGTGAAACTAGTTTTAAGATTAATTAAATCATACATTTTTCTGCTGCATAATGATGTTTTGACGTGGTTCCATGGCATTCGAGTTTTTTTTATCCTTCTTGTGACATTTACATTAATAACACTACGCTACCGCGAGTCACCCACTTTAAGTACCTCGGCTCTGTGTTAACGACCGATGCCCGCGTCGACGTAGAGTTTAGCTATAGACTCAACACCGCATAGCAGAAAAGGCGATATCCAATTGGAGTACTCTGTGAACTAAGGGCAAAATCTACAAGACGGCTGTCCGACCCGCAATGTTGTATGGAGCGGAGTGCTGGACAACAGCAAAAAAATACGAACAGCAATTGCACACAACTGAAATGAAGATGCTGCGCTGAGCGGGCGGTGTAACACGTCTTGACGGAATACGCAATGAGCACGTGAGAGGATGTTTCGGAGTGGCCCTAATAACGGAAAAACTAAAAGAAAGCAGGCTTAGATGGTACGGCCACGTAATGAGAAGAGATGACAGTTTCTCAGTAAAAACAGTGTTGAATATCCCTACGAAACGCCTGGGAAGAGGAAGACCCCCGCTACATGGTGGTCCAGTATCGAAAAGGAATTGAAAGCGTAGTAGCTGACTCCAATGACAACACAGGACAGAGCGTCCAGGCGCCGCTGTTCAAGAAGACCCGTCCCCAGATAGAACTGGGATTAAGGGGTGGAAGAAGAAGAAGATTTATTTTCATTATCAATACAAAAACTAACCAGAAAGCATGAAATGTTTATGATATCGAATGTTGTTTTTGACTATATTTTTGGCATTAGCGCCCTGCAATAACTGATGTTTATAACAAAGACTTTTTGACCACCACCTTGTTTTTTTTAATTTCGCCAACATTTTCAGTATTTTCGAACTCCCAGAAATGGAATGTCCAAATAATTCATGTCATGGTCGCCATCTACTCGTTGCGGAGCCCGTTGACAGAGCGCGCTGGGCATGTGCTGGGCCTTTTTCCGTGTATTTGCCGTTTGATCTGCGTGTATTTCCCAACGCCGAACGTGTATTGTGCGTCTATTACAGTTAACCGCAGGGCATTAATCCTGACTCCGGGCTCGTACTGAGAAAATTGGTAAATATGGAGTAACGGTCTTGCGACCAAAACACTAACAAGACAGGCAAAAGGTCACTTTGATTTACAGGTTTATTTTTATTCTTTATTAACAAAAGGGGGTTTTTATCTATACGGATATGCCAACCCCATCATTTCTTATCAACTATCTAACTTTAATTAAAGTTAGTACAACTGTAACAGAAATTGAATCATTAAATGACTAGGCATCATTTTCACCAGGCCACATAACCTCTTAGCAATCACTGATTCTAGGTTTGCTAAAATGTTTTGAGTTACCCCAACGTCTAAAATCTATTTAGATTCTTTGATCAACGATTCCTTTTCATTCTTGCTCTTGACACACTCCATCAACAAATGGCCTTAGGTCTAGTATCGTTTGGCAGTTGTATGGGGGTAAAAGAGGTTCGAGTCATATTTCGAGAAATTAATAAAAATTGTTTCTAACCTCAAATTATATAAAAAGAGAAAACGAAACCTTAAAATGTGCGATTGAATCGAAAATCTGTCCCATTATACTGTTCGTGGTGCAAAATGACGTATCAAATCAATGAATCGAAAAGAAAAAAAAAGAAAAATCAGTACGTCATGTGCCATTTACGGCATTTGTGTCATTGGCCGTTTCTCCCCGAGTTGCGTGTATGTGTTTTCTGTGCATTGTGGTGTTTTTATTATAGCTTAGGTTCAGTTTAGCTTCAAAGCGGAGTGCGGGGTCTATTGAGCGAGCAAACAAAGACCCTGCTATCCCCTTCGTGTTTTTTTTTAAACCATTCTCAAATAGGAGTACCGCCAGGCGGTGCTCCGTCGACTACGCCGTCACGATAATTGATTGGAAACAAATTTAGACCCGCCACGTGATTTCTCCCAACCTTAATACACAACCCGCAACGGCTTTTAATATGTTTTGAGGTTAGGTTATAATTATTTGTTTTTCTCAAGAACCGTTACCTTTTCATGGGAGTGGTGCCAGGGGAGAGTGCACCCTGCATTCCGAAAGTTTGCAAAGTCACCGATAGCTGTCAAATATTTCACTGTTTTGATTAATTTATCAATAAATTATATAAATAAACTAAAATAAATAAATTACCGAAAGAGGTCCTATGACTTCTACCAAGGCCAATAATAAAAAGACGAAAGCGTAGATATGAGTTTCGGTGGTACGGAACCTTAAGTACACAAGTCCGACTCATACTTGGCCTGTTTTTTTCTATGTTAGAGGTATAGATCATCTGAGGTTAGTATAGGTAGTCTAGAAAAAAAACACATTTATTTCAAAAACAATGTTATATAAACAAAAACCAATTTAATATTCGCCAGATATTATTCAAGCCCACACCACACTTTCAATCCAGGGTTTGTAGTGAGCCACCCTGGTGTAGACATCAGGAGTGCTGGTATTAGGACCACAATGGGAAGTGCCGAATGACGTCACTCCAATGATGGCATAGATACAGCGGGAGAATTGAGTGTTGATCAGCAAAGGTTCACCGGATAGACCCTGGAAAAACATAAGAAACATGAACTGATGGACGCTAGCGATGGCGCCAAACATGTAGACAGCCGAATTCTGGGCCGAGTCCATTAAGATTGCAATAGACACGATAGGAAGAAGACAATAGTTTATTATGCAACTAATGAATAAAGGACGGATTTAAAGCGAGGGCCATATATGAATCACGAGCGTAGCGAGTGATTAAAGTGTTAAAATCCTGAGCGACGCGAGTGATTCATGGCCCTCGATATAAATCTGTTTTATTCAAGAGTTGCATACTATACTTTATACCATGACTACAAGGAAAAGAAAGATTTAAGCGAAAATATACAATTAATCTAGAAAAAAGGAAGCTTAAATGAATTAAAATGCATATTAAAATTGGAACAATTTGTGTTCGTACAATTTACAGTATTCCAAAATACCTAGCGCCAAATTACTAATGACAGCAAAGAACACAAAACAGTTTTAATTTTCATGCTAAGCTCCTTGTTGAAAATGTCGACCAATCAAATCTCGAAGAGTTATTTGTACAAGGAGTTATTCAAACACCAAAACAGTGATTAAAAGTGCTTTTTATTAACTGTTTTCAGTGAATAATGTAAGCTTTTTAGAGGGGGAATGGTATAAACAATTTTACCTCCTCAAGATTTGATTGGTCGACATTTTCGACAAGGAGTTTAGCATTACAATAAAAACTGTTTTGTGTTCTTTGCTGTCATTAGTAAATTGCCTCTATTTTGAATACGAGTACGACGTACGAAAGTTGTACGAACACAAGTTGTTCCAATTTTAATGTGCATTTAAATTAATTTACCCTTCCTTTTTTCTTCATTAAATGTCTATTTTCGCTTCGATCTTTCTTTTTCTCGTAGTCATGGTATATTTCCTCGTCGTCGTAATAAAAAAAAAACATGCTTCTAAACCCAGCGGCTTAGGCTGTGCGTTGGCTGTCAGTGACTTTAAAGGTTCACAACAATAGTTATAAAACTGTTGGTTAAATCAGACTTTCTAAAACTAATATTCAAAGCGCGAATATTCAACTTATTTAATAAAAATCGTAAGGTACAAGTCCGAAGCCGACTGCAGGCAGCAGTAGGTGGCAAGGTATTTGACCAACAATCACAATTTTATGACAACCAACTGTTGTAAATTGTGATTCGTTTATCAAAATAACATTTGATATTAAATTTGATAGGCACCCTGTAAAATACTGGTACGCAGATGCATCCGGTTAGACTAGCAGTCGACCCCAACATAGTTGGGAAAAGGCTAGGCAGATTGATTTTGTATTAAATCCAATTGGCTTTTTGAATAGAGAACCAAGTAAATCCATTAAAATTCTTGAAAGTATCATGACTGAGAAAACCGGCGTGATGCTAGAACCAAACAGACATGTGACATCCACCAAACAGAACTGTGCCCGCGTGATGGATTACGACGCACTGCCTCTTACAGAGAGAGGACACCTGCGTCCCAGAGACGGGAACATTACAGGGCCTATATCTATGATGTGTTTAGGATGTAAATGTGTAGGTATAAATGTCCTTAAGTCTTTAACTGTCTTCTTAACCTGTCTTTAAGTCTTTAAAATTACTTACCTTTCCGTCTTTGTATATGCTTGAAGTTGCAATATTTGTTAGAACAAACATACCTACACCTTTTTACCCTAATGGACGATATTAGAACACGTCCGGGATCTGTTAGGTCACAATACAAAAATTTAATGTTTACGGGTAGGCACAAAACAGCATTATTAAGAAAAAGCTTACTATCAATGGGGCCCGTCATCTATAATAAAATACCTCATGCCTATAAAGAAGAACCACGAAGTATATTTAAAAAAAGGCTAACTTCCTTACTAATAGATAAATGTTATTATTCTATACAAGATTTTTTGAATGATATGAGTTTATAATGTTATTTTTGTGTTTGTTAATGTACCTAAGTAAAACAATTCAATAATATAATTAATCAAATTGTAAAATATAAAATTAAGATAGTTGTTTTTGATGTTTGGTTTATGTAGGAAGGCTGTAGATCCACATAACTGTACTTTTTGTTTTTTTTATTAATTTGGTTGTAAAATTGAGTATCTGTATTTTTTTTATTTTTTTTTAACTTTTGCGTGCCGTAAGGTAGAGTGTGTTTTATAATGTTTACATCTTATTTTGTACCCACATTCATTGCAAAATAAATGATTTCTGATTTCTGATTTCTGAATGATATTTTAAAAAAATTATTTATTTACCTTACAAGCTTCAGGAGCATGCGATTTGCTTCCATAGCACATTTGAGTGGTATAATCAATTCCCTCCTTTAATGTGCGATTTGGTCGAGAATTATATGCAGTCTTACACTCTTCCTCGGTGAACTCGTCCAAGTTGATCTGAAAATGAATAATGTGTCAGTAGCCAAACAAGGGGCTCGTAGCTACGCTTGCCTGCCCTGCCCTACTACACTTTGGAATGGTCAACTAGCTTCATCTTTCTGACTGACCGACTCCTTGACAATTCAATAGTGCCGGTTGTTGGTTTAAGTAATTGAAATAAATTCTTTGAGTTTAAATTTGAGTCAGCCGAGGTCGGTCCGTGGTTGATCCATTACAAATGGAGACCTCTCCATGCTTCAAAAATCACGTTAAGCCGTCGGTCCCGGCTGTCGCTCGTCATCTGTCGTTAGTCATTAGTCATTAGTCATTAGTCATTTATTCATAAACAAAAGCAATTTGTATCTGAATTTGAACACAAAAATTACACAATTACAATTGACACATCAAGATAAATTACATCTGTACATAGTTTCAAACAAAAATTATAATAAATACACATTTTATCAATACCAATATGTCGAAATTTAAATAAAACAAAACAATACAATACAATATGGCCAACAGCTTAACATTTAAAATATAATAAAATAATTAACAAAAGATCAATTTGATAGATTAATAGAATTCATTAAAAATAATAATATTAAATTTATAGATAGATCAATAAATTAGAATGAACCAAATTCAATAAAATTTAACAAGGTTTTCTCAACAAAAAAAAAAAAAAATTAAAAATACGGTTCAATAAATTACAGCTCTTCTACCGCATATAGACACTTATTCAATAGGAATTCCTTTAGTTTTATTTTAAAGGTGCTACTGTAGACAGCACTTTTTATGTCTAAAGGCAACCTGTTGAATAATTTTACGGACTGGTATCGTGGACTGTGTTTAACAATTCTTAGGTTATGACTATTGAAATTTTTATTCTTCAAGTCCAGTCTACGGGTGCCTTCCCTTATCTGCCGTTCTTTTACTGACTCATAGTCTTGCATGTACTTGGCCATATTGCTCAAAAGTACTAGTACATAGAGACTTGGTACTGTAAGTATGCCTAAACTAATAAAATGTTGTCGGCAACTTTCCCTTTGTGGGATGCGGACCATAGTACGAATTGCACGTTTTTGTAGTACGAAAGCTCTTCTACTATTATATTCATAGCTGTTTCCCCAAAAAAGTATGCTATATCTAATTTTTGACTCCACCAACGCAAAATATACCATTTTTTGTTGTTCTATGCTGATTTCATTTCTCAGGGCTCTCAAAGCGTAACATGCAGACGATACCAATGCATCAATTGCTTTTAATTCTGGTTTCCAGTTTAACAGTTGGTCAATATGTATACCTAAAAATTTTACTTCGGCAACTAGCGTAATTTCGACTTCATTTAAGGCAACATTTAAATTATCTTTGTTACGGGCTGTAGTCTTAAATAACATAACTTGAGTCTTTTTACTATTAATTAATAATTTATTTGCCGTGAACCACACATGAAAAGCTTGTAGCGTAGCATTCACCCTTTTTGTCAACTCTACCATGTCATTAGCTGCCACTATGGCATTTGTGTCATCTGCGAAAATTACTAATTCAATGTCCGGTAAAATTGTATTTAGATAATTAATCAAGTCATTAATAAATATTAAAAACAAAATAGGTCCTAAAATAGATCCCTGAGGGACACCCGTCGGTATGCGCACAATTTTGGATGTATACTTTTTCTTATAATTATTCAGAGTTTTGTCAATTTCAACGTACATCCGCCTGTTTTTTAAATAGGAAGAGAATAGTCGCAAAGCATTGCCCCTTATTCCATAATGACTCATTTTAGTCAGAAGCAATTCGTGGTCAATTGTGTCAAATGCAGAGCTTAAATCTAGGAAAGTCCCTGCAACTCTCATTTTATTATTAATTTTGGTTATCACATCATCCAATAACGTATAGATGGCATCTGAAGTGCCAACACCCTTTTGATACCCAAATTGTCTTTTATTTAAAACTTTATTTACTCGTAAGTGTGCTAAAAGTCGAATTTTAAGTATCTTTTTACGTTACGGATAGTCCGAAATTTGTAAGTCCGGTCTGACAGCTAGTCTTACCAAGAGTATCGTGTTACCCAGTAACTGGCTGTGGAGGTCAGATAAGCAGTCGCTCCATGTAAAATACTGGTATTCAGCTGCATCCGGTTAGACTGGAAGTCTATCCCGACATAGTTGGGAAAAAGGGTGGGCAGATGAGGAGATATATATTATCCAGCAATGGTCTTCTATAGGGTAATGTTGACAAATTACCGTTTGGATCTCGTCAGCCATGTCACTATAGGAGTTCGATTTCAGATCTCTCCATGTTGTGGTGATAGCGGTCTCAGCGTTAGCCGCTACGACGTGAAGACAAGCTGGCAGCACGTCTTTGTTGAATGTAATCCTGAAATAGATATTCCACAAGGTGAACTTAGGTTTAACTATATGATCTCTTGCCCTTCTGGCGGAATCTTAGGAATCTACAACTTTCTGGCGATCTGATCAATTCCTTGGCAATTTAAAAGTGCCTGTAAATGGTTTATTGCATGGCTTACAGCTAACAATACAAAAGTAATAGTGACTTGATTCACGACCAGCCATTTACAAGCCTCCACAGTTAGCAATAAACTATTGTACATGTTTTGAAATTGATTAATATTCATTAAGCATAACACTAACTATGTCTCAATAGTTTCAGTTACACGGACGACATGGTGCTGTTGAGTGATTCTGATAAGATAATGCGTTCAGGGTGCTGATGAGGCTGCCCCCCCGATTCTGTAGCGCATCAGGGATGTTCGCCGGCTCGCATGTAGACTGTTTCAATTCTGATATGCGAAAACGATGCATATCCCTGGTGCGCAGAGTTCGGGCTAGCGGCATCCTAAAAGCATTCGCGCAGAGGCTCGATCGTCAGTACCTGAACCATTGTTGTATGGTTCATGTATTGAGCAGTGGAAGTTTGTAATTTGTGTATGTGAAGTCTTACCAAGGGATATCGTGTTACCCAGTAACTGGACTGTGGTGATCAGATAGGCAGTGGCTCCAAGTAAAATACTGGTATTCAACTGCATCCGGTTAGACTGGAAGCCGACCCCAACGTAGTTGGGAAAAGGCTAGGTAGATTGATTGATTTTTATGTATTTGTGAAATCTTTTTAAGTTTTTGGTCTATAATCCATTGTTGGTCAAAAGGAACGTTTTTTTTAGGGTTCCGTACCCAAAGGGTGAAACGGGACCCTATTACTAAGACTCCGCTGTCCGTCTGTCACCAGGCTGTATCTCATGAACCGTGATAGTTAGACAGTTGTAATTTTCACAGATGATGTATTTATGTTGATGCTATGACAACAAATAGTAAAAACAGACTAAAATAAATATTTAAGTGGGGCTCCCATGCAACAGACATGATTTTTTTGCCATTTTTATAGATAACGGTACGGAACCCTTCGTGCGCGAGTCTGACTCGCACTTGGCCGGTTTTTTTAATTTATTTATAGGTAAGTACTTACGGTGTCTCTGTCTCAATAAGGGCGATGTCGTGATATCTATTAGGAGCCTTGTAGTCTGGGTGTGGGATGAATCTCTTCACCTTATGAGTCTGCCAGGCAGATGGGGAGTCTGAGCGTTTCTCAACACCCAACGCGACGAATTTCAGGTCACCACTGTGAATGTTTTTCGAAGAATGTTAAATCTAAACAAATGGATCGGTAAAATATGTACCTGTGGATGCTAATTTGTAGGGTCTGTTTTTAATTGAGTGGTTTGATTTGATTATCTGATTAATCTAATTATAAATTACCTTAAAGTTGTTTTCCATTTAGCAATTGAGGTTAATTTTGTAACCTCAATTTTCGTCGATGATTTTTCAATTACAATTTAATCACAAATTAGGTAATGTTATTCAAACAATACTTTTTGGAAAAAGTGATGACATATAAAGTTGAAACCTTCTCAATACAGATGAATGGGCTACTAATTCCCTTTAGTGAGTGCTTCACTTAAAGGGAATTGGTGTACACCTTTATCAGATCCTTTGGAACGGTATTTACAGCATGTACCTATCAAAAAGGTGTGATCAAATTTAAGAGTGTGGTACAGACCATCAAACTGAACGACTTTCTCCATGGGACCAATATCGTAATCGCGGAAAAATCATCAACCGTCTCGTACAAATCAATACTCAATACTCAATATCTTTATTGCTTTACCATAATGTGTATTTAGGTGGTAACTATATAATTTATGGACCCTGAATCAAAGTCAGGAGATCGCGAATAAGATACTAAGTAAGTATTTTAAGTTTATTTATAAATATATTTAACTGCAACTATTTACGTGACCCAAACATTTGGGACGACCCCTTTTTTTGCGATGAATTGGTCCCAGGGAGAAAGTTGTTTATGTTCAGTTTGATGTTCTGCACCTACCACATCCTTAATACGACCACACTTCTCTGATACATGCTGTAGGTTAGCTTACTTATGCGTAGCTTGATTGACAACATGAGCGGCGGTCAGGATGAATTTATCGCTGACGATGGCACCTCCAGCTAGCCACTTAGCCGATGCCAAGTCGTCACCGAAACCCAGCATTGCCTGTTGATGAGAAACAAAGTGATCTTAAAAAGGTTCCGTTTTTTTTCTTAAGTTCAGGATCTTAAAAACAGTCATAAACATAACATAGCACGCTTGTATTTCCAAAGAGTAAGCGATCTGGTGCACTAGACGCCCACGACTCCAGCCAGTCGTGGCCGTCTAGTGGTTTGTATGGTCTGCGGCTAGTTGGCCGTTGCGACCAAGTGCGCGATTCGTATCGGCTTCTATAGTTTACCTGGTCGCTGTGAGCACTAGTCGTGGTCGTGGCCATCTAGTGCGCGAGATCCCTTAAGGTACTCCTCTGAAGGCGACCGCCCAATCAATGACACTTCAGTGACACTACTGGTTTAGTTTATGCGATCCTATATGAAAACTTGGATTATATCCAAGATAAGAATGCTTGGAAACATGCTGGTCCTGCTCCATAGGATAATTGGATGCTGATAAGCAATAGTGTGTCAAGCCACATAGACTTAATTTTGAGAAAAAAGCGTCTAAAGATGTCACAAGAATCCTAAATAAATTGTTTGAAAAATGTCTACCCAGTTGTTTGTTTCTATTTTGTATGAGATTAATAAAGGATTGAAAGTAGATTAGTATCATAAAAAACAAAAAAAGGGGGTAAATTGTTTAAAAAAATCGATTTTTGCATAATGCAAAATATGGAATACACTTTATTATTTGAAACATTAAATCAAGGAACTTAACACTATTTTGCTAAATACTGATTCCGAGATTAAATGACAGTAAGTGTAAGTTAAGGAACTTGGATGAATATTGATTAAAGTTTATTCTCGCTTATATTTTGTAAAAAATAAGTTAAAATAAAAGTCTTGAGTATTAATTTTTATCTTTATTAATATGGACGAACAAGAAAAATAAGTCTTTTTTTAAACAAGACGTTTATCTAATTTAACAATCAACAGAAATTAAGTAGTTTTACAAAAAAATTGTTCCTTGCCTCAGTCTCAATATCTTTAAACAAAATTTTATAATCTTAGTATATTAAAACTCTCTATCAGCCTCTTTTTAATATCATTTTCTTAAACTTAAATTAAATATGATAATGTCAGTTATTTATGTGTTATCAAATAACTTTGAATCAGTCTCATTTTAGGTAGGTCCTGTAGCATTTTCTTTAACTTAACTTTCACTTAATTAACTAAGATATTTTAACATCACTTTAACTTACATAACTACTTACTTACTTTAATTACTTATATTTTTAAAAGATTATCATATTTTGAGATCTTTAGGAACTTCTTGAGTGTTCATACAAAATTAAAAATGTAATTAACAATAAAACTAAAATATATTCTTTTACATAACTTAGTGTCTTCCTGACTAGTTAGATCAATTATGTTAACTTTTAGGTTTTATGAATCAACAACTTTTATCCAGTATCATTATAGAATCACGATAGAATTATCTGATCACTTTAACTAATATAACCAAGAAATTACAACTCTTTAATCTTCAATAAAATTTTCTTCTATACAGAAATCAATAGAACTACCTAAACCATCAGCATCATCGATAAAATCACCCGAAGCAACATTCTTTAAAAAACTATAAAAGCCTTTTGCATCTGTTGGAATCAGTTTTAATAATTCTTTCAGATCTGTAATTTTTGCAGCTGATAGTTCACGCCCATTCGGGAATAGAATAGGAAGATCTAGTGTGAAATTGGGTTTGTTTTTGCGACCCTTTCCACCTTTTGATATGTCAATCACCTGAGGTTGCTCCTCGAGATTGGATTTCATGAAGAGTTTCGATGGTTCGTCACGACGCAATTCTATTTCAAAAGTTGAAAGCCAAGAAATTTTTTGTTTATCTACATCAGATTTTCGGTTGGTGATGATATTTTGTAAAGGTGTTATCGATTTAAAATCTTCTTTTTGGAGCCTAGTGACAACAAATTTGTTTTTGCGGCGGCAGTTTTCCATCACAGAAATATAATCTTCTGGAGTATATAAACGAATCTGTGATTTTAAAGCACATTCAACATCTCCAAACTCAGAGTCATTTGGAAGATAAGTGTGTCCCGGCTGAAGGAATCTCATAGTTATTTTTTGTAGAGTTGCGTGACTGTGTAAAATGTGCAAAAGCATTAGCACCATTTTGATGCTTCTGTTTTGGCCACCACATGAATCAGCCCAAAGTATCAGCTGAGTTACGCCAGGTTTTAAATGCGCGCTAACAAACTTTTTCAAACAAGATCCCACTTCTTGGGTACCACGCCCAGCTTCGTGCTCTAGCCAAATATGGAAATATCCTTTTCCATTGGTACCGCAATGTATACCTAAGTTGTGAAGATTTAGTTGGCGCTTATAATAAACTATACTTGTTGGTAATCGCGGTAAACAGTGCGTCTTTTCTAGGTCAAAAGTTAGCGTTTCTATTGTAGTATCGTTTTTAGCAGCAGCCAAATCCTTTTTCATTTGGTCTCTTAATTTGTAGGCGTGTTCCAAATGATCTCTGTGTTCTTTTTCTAATAAAGTTAATTGTTCACCAGTGGCAACAGTTTTGTTTGCTTTGTACAAGTCGCAACGTAAACAAGTATCTTTTTGTGGCTTCTTGAATCTAAGGTTAAAGTCTTTATAAAACGAAAGCCTGAATCTAGAAAAACTCACATGATTTTCGTATTTTTCTTTGTAAAGGTCATAAATGATACTTAAGTTCAAATTTGGAGCCAAAAATATTGCTGATGTGCTATCCCTGCAATAATGGGAAGAGTACTTAGGCAAACTCTCTATAAATTGTTTTATTTGGAGCAATTGGTCGTCATTAATAGCATTTTTGCCACCAGATTTAACACCTCTCTTATCACATAAAGAAGCTTGTGCCCTAAGTTTGTTAAGAGCCACGTCAATTCTTGATTGACTTATGCCTAGAGTAAATAAAAAAGCTTTTTTGCAGACTGGAGTATTACACAATTTGTATTTTCTGCTAAAAGCTCGCTTAGAATTAATGGAATAGCTTCTGCTTTTCTTGGATTCAATAACGTTACCTTGTAATATCGCGCACCTTGCTTCATAAGAACCAGAACTCCAAAAATTTTCAAATTCTTTTTTACGCTGCTCTATAGATAATTTTTCTGTACATTTTAAAGGGCATTTACAATCTCTACTATTAAACTCCTTAGCAGAAACTTTTTTTCCTTTTGCACTAAAGTAATCCTGATTGGTGTTCGCCTTTTTCTTTCTTATGCTGCTGTTCTGGTCTATGTATTTCCTTTTGCGTCCTTTTTTAGGCCTACCATTAAATTTTGATGGTGGCTCACTAGAATCTTCGTCGTTTATTTCGGGTATATAATCAGGGTCTTCAATGTTGTTACGATCAATGGAAGTCAAAATATTAACAGTGACATGTTCTTCATCAATCGTGGGTGGTGAGTGGTATTCTTCAGCAGGACTGGAAAGATTTTCAGCCGCTTCATTTCTTTTTTCGATAGACTTTGAACTATTCTCATCAGTTATGATCTCAATTGGTTGGTTTTTATTATTTTCATTAACGTTGAAACCGTTCTCCCCGTTAACATTAGTAATTGTCTCCATTGGTTGGCCTTTATCAATTTTTGGTTCTTCATGTACAAAGTTCAGATTTTCATGATCAATAGAAGGGAATAAAATGTTAATTGTAGAAAAAGAACTTGAAGCAATAATATCAACATCATTAGGCTCTGTTACAATATTTATCGTTGAATGGTCGAGTAACTCAAATAATGGTGAAATTCTATCTATTGTAATATTTTCAGCTAAAATGTCTGTGAACAAACTACTGCATCTGGAGTTCTGTAATTCGGTAGAATATTCTAAGTCTGGATCAGTTCTTACATTAAGTAAAGGGCAAATAGCTTGAGGTTTATTTGAGGTAGCAGGTCTAATATTTTTATTGCAGTCTTCTCTCGTATTGGAGTTAGCAAGATTGACCAGTAATTGGCCTCTTGATTTTGGCGGTGACATCTTTCTACAACAAAAGAGGAAAAAGTGAGTAGTAGTGGTGATGGTGTTCTATAAAAATAAAACCTAATCACCTCGACATAACTCAAGCGTGACACTTTTTTGTATCTAAACTATCAGGCTCTTGAATAAAAGTGGTTTTAACAATAACATTTTAAGGTAATTAAAATTTAATTATTTCTTGTAAAGAACTACTCTAAATTCAGCTATAATATGTCAAGTACCGTAACTGTGCTGTAAGTTTTACTTAAAAGTTCTTATTAATTTAGCAATAATGTGTTATGTTTGTATAGTACGATACGTATTACGGTTTTGTATTTAGCAATAATCAATCAAGTGGATGTCATTGCTGTTGGCTACAAATACGTCAATTTGATCGGACCAAACTACCATATTTCAGTATAAAAAGATGCTTTACCATTATAATAATATCTAGGTAATTATCATTGGCTACATAATTGGTTCGTTTTGTAACTTTTATCGGCAACCTAACCTCTAAATAAATTACCAAAAATAAAATCTTAATATCACAATAATTACTGACTTTCCTTGATTACCCCAACGTGGATAGCGTACAATTACATTAGAATAACAGTTTATGAATAAAACAGGTTATTACATGTTTTTTTACAAAGGAAATACTTACTTTTTGTCTGGAGTCTGTTGCTTGCCACTGCGCCGAATCACTTTATGATATTTTGCAATAAAGTGTCAAGTGTCATAACATCTTTATCGTAATGATAGATGGCGCTACTTTAAATGACGAATGTGTTGAGGAGCTTGATGTCGTATTGAAAAATGTCGTATACGTGATTTTTTATTTGTTTTATTATAAAAATACATTTTTCTGGTACTTTTTTGATTTAAGTGACTTAAAACACTTTAGTGTAATGTTAAAGATGTGACACATTATAAGAATACATCAATATTTCCAAATTTTACTTTTTGTGGGTTGACACACTATTGCTTATCAGCATCCAATTTAGAATCAAGACAAAATCAAATTGGTTGCAAATGTAATTGTATATTTTATTTTTTTATTATATGATTTTACATTCTGTGACCAATTCCTCGCACACTGACTTATTAATTGTAAAATTTTAGGAAAATCGTCTACTTTTACAATGTTTGTAAATATGTGAGCACCATGTATCTATCACATAATTAGTTTATCTGTTGTTGCTTCATTTTTAATTCTTAGTTCTTTTTACCTATTGTGGTATAATAATTTTATTCTAGGCGCATCGTCCTCACATATAATTATATAACTAATGTACTTATACAAAATATTGTAAAACATTTTAAAAGAGTAACGGTGGAGTTTCTTGCCCATTCTTCTCCATGCGAAAACTACCTTTTGGAAGGGGCGACTAGAATCAATATTTTTTTTGTAAATTTTTGACGTTCAAAAGTGCCTTATTTTTATTATTATTTATTTATTTCTCAGATAACAATGATCCATCGAGTTAGTTATAAGGGCCTATTTCAAATAAATGATTTGACTTTGAAAACGCGTACGTTAATACCGAATTTTTCGAATGGCTGAAATACAATAATGCTGTTAACATTGTTGCTATGGTGACAGACTCAGATAATGTGCCTGTGTCATTTATTCAAAATTAATGACAAGATATATATATTTTTTTTTTATTGGCACACGGTTTGGGTCACTCAGAAACACATTAAATCTCAATTTTATGGTCTGACAGCTCGACACCTTACCCTAATTAATAACAAAAGATCCTATTTCTTTAACATTGTAAAAACAATATTGAACTTCTTAATCCCATTCCATTTATACTTTATGGGCAACACGTGCCCTGCAAATTTTAAAGGCTTAAGCCAAAGCAGAGTTCGTGAACATACGTCTTCCAAAATAAGTGCGAACAAGCGGGCTCTTACATGAATACACTGTGACATTTGAATCACAGTTTTGCTAGAACAAACGTTGTTCAGACCATGGTCTACTACCATTCTATAGCATACAACAAAAAAAACGTCATTGATTTTTGAAAAAACACAAAAAAGACAAAGTTAAACATGTCGGGATTATCGTTACTCCCTACAACACAGACACTGCGGCGCTCGCGTCTCAAAGTAGTTGCGGCGCGGTGCGTCTCATTTTCACACAGCATTGTTTACAGGGAAATGTACCTCGATAAACGAAATTTAGTAAGCACTTATTTTTGTTCATCTTACTAGAATATACCAAAGTTAAAAGTTAATTTCGGTAGAATTTTTATCTACAGTAGTAAGTAGATTTTTATGGCATGGTATAGCTTTGACTATGGTAAACTTTGGTAGGTGTTTTCTGGCTATAAACGATTTTACGACGCGACGCACCGTACCGATGACGGCGCGGCGAGGTGGCTGACCTCTAATTTTATCATTTCGTTCTAGGTGCGTACTTACAGTAGGTACTATCAAACATGGTTATAATTCTTTCCTGTATGTACTAGGTACGTGTACCTATTGTATCTAACGTGGGGTTATTAGGTATTATTTATTTATTGGGATATTACAGGAACAAGACAAAAACAAAGGTTATACCTACCACAAAACCGGGTTAGCTCCGTGTGCACCAAGACAACATTGCCTCCATATTTCCACATTCATTACTTGTTTCACACTTAGTTAGAACTCATTTTCACAAAAAAAAAACGCGCGTAGTGTATTTGTGACGTAAGTACATCGGACGTTCGAAAGATTTCAGTAGACTGGCTGCCGCCCGGGCGGCGCGGGTGGCCGGCGACAGTCAACAAAAGAAATGGGCGGAACGATACTTCGCGCGTTTGCATGTCATTGACTAATGATTTATTTGCTTTTCGGCCCGCATTGGCCGGACATCCTTGTAGTCCACGTGGACTCCTCATAACTCTTTTGAATGCCATATTGCTACCGCTATGTGTACTTTGATGTTACGGATAATGTTTGAACACGTTTGAGCTACATTAGATTTATTTGAAAATGCCTATTTTAGTTTGTTTTAATAACATATTGGATGCTATAGAATGGTAGTAGACCATGGTCTGAACAACGTGTGTTCTAGCAAAACTGTGATTAAAATGTCACCTATTAAAATGTCAAATATTATCATGTCTAGTACCAAGCGTCATGTCTCTGGGGAGTTTCACTAGCTTATTTATTTTGACCTTATATTAGTCAGTTGTTCTGCATTCTCTCGTGCACTAACAGGGTGCACCCCACGTTTAATTGAGTACCTACCTTCACTGGTGAAGAACATGTTAACATGACAAAATACCTGGTGAGGATATTTAGCACCAGATTTAGACCCGCGTGGTGGGGCGCCTCCGATACCCCACAATCCTATTGTGTGGCATTTCTTCTCGTCATCGTAGCTCCTGCTGATGCCTGAATAGAAACCTCCTTCGCGACACCTATACGGTAGATCGTCTAGGTACTGGAGACAACCTGGAATATTTTGATGTTTTTTATAAATCGTTTACCAACGTTAGATGGTGTGATGCCAGGTGGAGCAGAGCTCTAACGGAATGGTTATCGAGAAAAGGTACAAGGAGCAGACGACCTGCAGAAGATCGCGGGGAACATCTGGATGAGACTCGCACAGACCAGGGAAGCATGGCACAAAGGGAGGAGGCTACACTCAGCAGTGGGTGGAACAGCTGCCAATGATCATACTGATGATGAAGTTTATCAAAATGGGTGTAATCCCTCTAAGTTAGGTCATTCACCATCGATATGGGTTGAACCAGCACGGATTTTTCCAATCAAACTAAATTTTTTCAATTGAACCATTTACGAAGGTCAAAGGAGTCGACCAGTCAGAAAGATGGGCATAGTTGCCTATCCGAAAGCGTAGTAGGTTCCCATGGAAAAGGCGGGCCACAGACTCCATGGACACACTTTGAAATTATATTGTTACAAAATATTGCTTGCATGATTCATTTTGAATTTATACTTATAGTAGTTTTCTACGTAATCCGATTGTATTCCACAAAAAGACACACAAATGGCACACGTGTCTAATACACTCCCATTTTGCAAGTTATGTTTAAGTTCAATGTAATACCCCTATTACATTGAACTTAAACATAACTTGCAAAGTAAGGGTAAGTCTATTTCCATCAACCGGGCATAAATTAAGTCTCCAGGCAGCTGCTGAGACATCCTAATCAAAAAACCTAATAATACTTTGCTCCGCATTGATGGTCTTGCATCCTAGATCAACTAGACCAAGGCAGAAGGGGGGCGTAAACAGCCTGTAACGTTCCCGCTGCTGGGATACAGGTCTCCTCTCTGTGAGAGAGAGAAGGCTACGGCCTCCCCCCTAGATATAGAACCAAAAATTCAAAGAAGTGTGGTGGATTACGATCCACCACACTTCTTCGAATTTTTGGTTCTAGGACATGATGGTTTCCTTTGAGAGTACGAGTGGTGATAAAATACTTTACACAAAGTAAAGCGCCTGTCTGGGTTTGAACCTACGACTTACTCGTAAGTCGCGGCCAATACCGATGGGCCACCACTGCTCTCAAAAGGGTGGGATATCAATAATTTCCCGAAATTGGATTTTGGAAGTTGGCTGTTGCCGATTAATTACCCAGGATAAGCAGCATTGGTTGTACTGGAATCTAACCGCCCTAATATACCATAAGGTCTAATACTCGATAGGTTTGGCAGAGGTGTACACTGTGTAAATCTGCAAGTTCACCAGTTATGTTTAGTCCCATGTAATAGGGGGCGAGCCCCCAACATGGATGAGAAAAACGTAAGATAAAAAAGCAAATAGAAAATGAAACTTACTGTCTCTAGCCTTAGTGCCATCCTTCCAATAGAAACCAGTGGTTGGACTCATTACTACATTTCTGAAAAGGAAAGAAATAGATGAAATATGATGATCATAATATCAGCATATGTTACGTAGAGAGAAGTAACGAGCTTTAGCCACCACACTTGCTGACGACGTGTTCACTTCTTAATCAGCCTACAACGTGCCCACTGCCGGGACACAGGCCTCCACTCTGTGGGAGGCAGTGGGTCGTAATCCACCACGCGGGCACAGTGCGGGTTGGTGGAAGTCACAATATGTCTTCGAATTTTAGACTTGGCTTTTTTTCCCTTGAGTATCCTATTATAATACGAACTTACAATCGAATTAGGAGGCCAGCTTAGCCCTTAACCACCTGACGTGTTTTTCAGTTACACTACCACCTGACGTCGGTCCTGGATACCGCTTGCGTATTTTCCATATTTAATAACCATTATTTAAAATATTACAATAAAAGTCACATCTGTATTTTAGTTATATTTTTATTCATCATAAGTTTTTAAATTGTGCAAAAGTATGCATTTACATATAAAAAATCAACACTACAAAAATATATAAATTTTAGCAAAAACTCTAGGATCTTCGAAAATCTGAGATATTAGTAGGAAATTACAGAGTAACTCAATAGTTTTTACAAATATAATTACGAATAATGTTTAAATGCGCGCGCATATGGAGCTGCCGAGGTGCACGTCACGTACTGGTGGAAGCGAGGTAAAAGTACATGGACACATAGGTGCGTCGAATGCATAGTAATGGAATAATTTGAAAAAGAAAATCGCCGGAGTCTCTCAGACCGACGTCAGGTGGCTAAGGGTTAGTTATGGTTTTGTTACCACTGACAATTGGGAAAGGAATAAGCTGAACAGAAGTGTAAAATGAGTGAAAGGCAGGTCAGATGTGAGTGGAAAGTGGAAGGTAAAACTTAGAGGGACCTTATTGGTGAAGTTCTTCAGAAAGGTCAGGTGTGTAGTGCTCGCAACTGGCGTGCGTGTATGCCTAAATGTATGAACGCAAACGAAGCAAAAGGAGTACATAATGTAAGGTTCGTAGCAGGTGGCGTTCTGTAGTTCCTACCGGTACGAAGGCGGGAATTTCTGTATACCTATGTATGTAATTCAGACCAAATAAAAAAAATGGCTAAGAGCGTGTCGAACCTCGCACAATGAAAAGTTCCGTAGTTAGATTTCATCCCAAGGACAAACTTAACATTTTAGTTGAAAAACATGTTCTCCCATACATTCCAACTGCAAATGTTACTATGTACGCACATGTTATTTTAAGACCATAGACTTCTTATAGGTTTTCCTGTAATCTATAAGTATAGAACTATTTCCTCCATTTTTCAAAATTTTAGGCTCAGTAGTTTTGGAGATAGGGGGGGAAATGTTCAATTTTCGTCTATTTTCTTAAATATCTTTAAAAGTATTTATTTTAAAATTATATAATAATATATTTCAAATCCTCAAGCGTTTTCATTTGATATGTCACACGGTAAAGTTAGTAAAACTTAAAAAAAAAAAACCCCCCGAAAAAAAATTACCCCGTAATGTGACCCCTATAGGTATTAAAAATTCATTTTTTTCAAGTTTTTCCTGTTGAGGTACGCAACCCTAAAACCAAGACATAGCGCTCCGAACAATACAGTGAAGCATGTCAAAACTTCACCTCCGCTCTGAGCATCACGCTCACACGCACACATTTACAACCATTTACAATGAAACTACACCTCACTAAGTGCACACATGTTTACGAAACCGGCCTCACGTCACTGTTGACAGCACTATGTCTTGGTCTTTTATTTGGTCTGAGGTATGTTAGTGTAAAATGTTAGTTACCTGGTATCATTGACTAGTTCGCAGTCAGTACAACAGACTATAGGCACATCGCCTTTTTTGGAACAAATCTGAAATTAAAATAAAATAGTATTAGTTAAGGAGGCTAACGAAGATAAGGTAGCCTGCGAAATTCAAATTTTCAATACATTTTTTGCAATTTACGACTCAGTATTAACCCTTAATCACCTGACGTCGGTCTGAGAGACTCCGGCGATTTTCTTTTTCAAATTATTCCATTACTATGCATTCGACGCACCTATGTGTCCATGTACTTTTACCTCGCTTCCACCAGTACGCGACGTGCACCTCGGCAGCTCCATATGCGCGCGCATTTAAACATTATACGTAATTATATTTGTAAAAACTATTGAGTTACAGTGTAATTTCCTACTAATATCTCAGATTTTCGAAGATCCTAGAGTTTTTGCTAAAATTTATATATTTTTGTAGTGTTGATTTTTTATATAAATGTAAATGCATACTTTTGCACAATTTAAAAACTTATGATGAATAAAAATATAACTAAAATACAGATGTGACTTTTATATTGTAATATTTTAAATAATGGTTATTAAATATGGAAAATACGCAAGCGGTATCCAAGACCGACGTCAGGTGGTAGTGTAACTGAAAAACACGTCAGGTGGTTAAGGGTTAAGTTGTATCTAACTAAGCAAAATAGACCGCGTAAGCTCTAGTGTATTTTTAAGACCAATGGCTGAAGAAGAAATATTTAAAATAATATATTCACTAAATAACACAAGATCTGTAGGTTTAGATGGTATATCAACACACGTATTAAAATATTGTGCTAGCACACTTTCACCCATCCTTACACACTTAATTAACCTGTCCTTTACAGAGGGAACATTTCCGGAGCAACTTAAAGTATCTATAGTCAGACCGCTACACAAAAAGAACTGCAAACAGGAAATAAAAAATTATCGCCCAATAACCCTCATAAACATTATATCTAAAATATTTGAAAAGGCCATGCACAAACGTCTTACAGGTTTTCTTGACAAACATAACGTTATAAAAGAAGAACAAAACGGTTTTCAAAGGAAAAAGTCAACTACTTTAGCAGCCTTTAACTTAATCAAGAACATAACGCAGACTATCGATAAACGAATCCCTGTTTCAGTCATATTCTTTGACATGACCCGTGCTTTCGATTTTGTTAACCATGACATTCTAATAAATAAATGTGAACTGTATGGCATTAGAGGACCTGCATTAGACTGGCTAAAAAGCTACCTGATAGGACGGAAACAATGTGTAGAGATTAAAAGAATTGATAAAGACTTCAAGTTAAGTGCGTATAGGTCAGAGTTTCAACCCAATAAAACCGGGATACCTCAAGGCAGCATTCTAGGACCTTTACTCTTTCTGCTATTCATAAATGACCTGCCTAAAGCTTCCAATCATCAATGCGTACTGTTTGCTGATGATATATCCCTTGTTGTGAAACACAATTCCAATGCAATCACTCAAGAGGCTCGGTTAAAGCCTGCGGTGGAATCTGTACTGAATTGGTTGGATAGCAATAAATTATGCGTCAACCTCTCCAAAACGAAATACATGAACTTTTCAAACTATAATAATTCAAAAACAAGCCAGGGTGTTTCAAGTTTAACATGCCGGGGGCATAATATTGAACTAGTTAATGAAATGAAGTTTCTCGGCATTGTATTGGACATTCATTGTAACTGGAAGGCACATATTAACCATATATGTAAAAAATAAACAAATTTGTATTTGCATTAAAAAGGTTAAAACTGACTTCATCACAGAAAACTGCATTGTTAGCGTATCATGGCTTTGTTGCCTCCTCTTTAAGGTATGGACTTCTTTTGTGGGGAAATTCAACTGATATTAAACGAGCGTTCATTATTCAAAAAAAATGCATAAGAGCAATATGTGGAGTGGGACCCCTAGTATCATGTAGACCACTATTCAAAAAACTTAAGTTACTCACTTTAACTGGTCTATACATCCTGCAAGCTGGTATATTTGTCAAAGAACAGCGTAGGCTCTTCCCACAAATGTCCGATAAATTAAACTCGATTGTAAAAAAAAGGGACCCCACTCTTCTAGTGATGCCACCGTGTAAGACAGCCTACTGTAAAAAGAACTGCTCTATAATGACCGTAAAAATATTTAACAAAATTCCAAAATGTATCAGAGAGCTGCCTTTGAATCGGTTTAAAACTAAACTATATAGGTGGCTAATAGAACAGAGTTTTTACAACTTGAATGACTTCTTAAGGTGACATTGGAATCTACTATAATTTTGACATTGAATAATAAAATATAGACATTTTTGTTGTATACTTTGTAAACTTGACTTTCATAATAACTTGACTACTATGTTAATATTAATTTTTCTACTGGTATATCGGTTTGTATTTCTTGTGTTTTTGACATTGAATTGTTTAATTATCCTGCGCATGTAATTGGTATTTTATTAGTATGTACCCGCCTCATGATAAATTTTTGCATGCCATTTATATTTGGCGAAGTGTGAAGTTCACTGTTTAGCTTTAAGATCTTTCTGTACCATGCTTCTTGCAAATAAATCTATTCTATTCTATTCTATCAAAATATGATTGACAGTAAAGAACTTGTATATAAAATAATAATCATTAAAATCTTCAATAGCAACTTTCTACATGAAATTTGGTCGAAAATATGACTATTCCATGAAAACATAATATATTTCGTCCCAATTATGAAAAAGAAAGCTTGTAGGTATATATATGGAGATAAATAATATAATAAGGTAAGTAATTTGCTATTTTAAAATTCTGTTTGATTATACTTACGAGATGTTTATCGCCCCGTGTGTCCAGAGTGGTCAGACATTGCGTCTCTTTCACACATTTTCCTTTGACTCCATCCCACTCGCAAGCAGCTCCTTAAACCATATAAAAAATTAATAAAGAGGTATTCTGACCTCCTTAGATAAATAGGTACAGGTGTGAATTTGGTAATGGAGAATGTTGATCCGTGACCGTAGCTCGATCTCTACGGCCTACAACAAATTTGACTTTTCGTCCATTCATTCCATTTCGTGTTTTGTTATTTTCGATGATTTTAAACCAATTATGTATTTGACATGGAAAATGTCAGAATATAAAGACTTTTTAAATATTGCTTATTTCCTCGTAATGACTTCAAAATGATTTCAAAATAACCTCGAAGTCTATTAAAAATTAAAAAAAAACATCTCTACGGGGATTAAGGGGATGCGCTAAGGCCCGCGAAATTAAAATTTTCTTACGTTTTGTGCAATTTGCTAGTCAGTGTGAGGTTGTTTGTTGATTAAAATATGATTCGCGACCGTAACAAATATGGCTTTACAGAATTATAATCATTACAATCAGCAATAACTCATTATGTAAGTTGGGATTGGCCTCAAATGTCATGATTTCATGAAAAAGACATTCAATGGAAATAATTATATAAAAACATATTTGATGGTCGCGAATCATATTTGGATCTCCATACAACCTGGCACTGACCTGCAAATTCCAAAAACGCAAGAAAATTTTAAATTCGCTATTACATATATATGTATGGTATTTCGGAAAAAAGGTGGAATCCAATTTCGGAGTATTTTAGGAACACAACAACATGTCATTTTCGCAAAAATAAAATAAAACCATCTCACTTCTTGTATTATTAGCTTGTTTTGAGAACTAGAATAGATACAATAGCGCCATTTTGACAGTTGCCTTTAACATTAATTAATTTATTCTAACAGGTATGCAAATATCTGTGGTAAATATTTAAGCTGACATAATAATATGTAAAAGACGCAGATCCACTGCTGCGTGCGTAACCTCTCCGTGCGCAGCAGTTGAATTGCACCTTTAACTCAAAGCGATTACGGTATGAATAATAATAATAAGGACGGCACGGTTGACATCTGTCGGGCATGCCACCGTCCGGGGAATCAATCCGACACATTATTTCTGGCTGTCCTCGTCTGGCTAACGGAGGATTATCCACCAGCAACTTGCTCTGAAATATAGTCCTTCAGACCGTATTTCGGCCACGGCGGCCAATCTCAAAGAAGACTAGCCTTCGGCGCGGGAGATATTATAGTGCACAAGTGTGTGCGCAGACACAGGTGCACTCTCTCTTCCCTCACTCTCATAGTCCGATGGGACGGCAATCCGACACGACCGGAGAGAGATCAGACGCAGGACCAACGGTTTAACGTGCTTCCCGAGGCACGGTGGTATCACACCGCCAACTTCCAAACTCCGGGCTGTTACTAAGAAGTTCCTAATGGCAAAACCCAATAACACTTTGCCCGACCCGGGAATCGAACCCAAGACCAGCACAGCAGTCGCACTTGCGATCACGAGACCAACGGGGCAGGTCTGAAATACAGTCTTGTGGAATCGAAAGTACCGTACTATAGGTATGTGCCCGACCTTTGCGTTATGCTCGTGAACGGGTGCTGCTTGTGGTGACTGGTCGTCTTGCTGACCATGGTTTTAGTTGTTGTTATTAGTAATTAACTGTTTATTTATTTTACTTCGATTGTTAGCTAGTTCGCTAGTTTATCATTTGTGATTTGGCATGCCCTTTATGCCTGGAGGCTTTCATTCGGGTATTAAGTTCTTTTTACTTTTTTGTTGTTGGTATATTGGCGTGTGCTAGGTGACATATAGAAAATAATTTAATTTAATGTTTTGTGTTGCGTAAAGTAAATTATTACTAATGTATAGAATCATGTTCTTCTAACTATTCAGACAGCTGTGCTGCTGGGGAGTTTGTTGCGCCACTTCTTCTTCCCAGCTAAAGCACTAGGAAGTGGTGAAGGGTGGGCGTTTTTGGGGGACTGTCTTATGTAATTTTGACGTTCGAAAAGTGCTGATTTTCAGCCTAGTTTGAATAAATGACTTTTGAATTTGAATTTAGTTCTCGAAAATGGCAATATCACGTTGTATTGGGATCGATCTATCATCACTGACAGGACTATTGTTGCTAATAACCCAGACATAGTGGTAATAGATCGATTAGAGCGTCGCACAATGATTATTGATATAGCGGTCCCGCATGACGAGAACCTCGTGAAAGCTGAAAAAGATAAGCAGATTAAGTATGACCTGGCTCGCGAAGTTGTCGACATGTGGGATGTGGATACAGCAGTCATTGTGCCGATAGTCGTGACGGCCAATGGCATAATAGCCAAGAGCTTCGAGCAACACCTGAGGAGGCTCTCGTTGGGCAGCTGGATCAAGGGTTTGATCCAGAAAGCGGTACTTCTGGACACGGCAGGTATCGTTAAGAGATTCCTCTCTCAGGAGCCCTGACCGCTGGTAACTTGCACCCTGTTCCCGATACCGGTGGGCTACTATATTTTATATTATTAAATATTTTTGTTTTTATAAAAATATTTAAAAATGTAAATTATATGTATATAAGAATATTAAATAAAGGAAATAATGGTAATAATATGTAAATATATATAAAACTTATTTACAAAAAAAAACAACCGACTTCCAAAAAAAACACTTAAAAGAGAAAAATAACTTGAATTTCGGAAGTCGGTGGCAAAAACAATAGTATTTTATTGGATACATATATAGTAAAATATACCTACCGTAATATATATGAAAGCAATTCATAACTATTTCCCTAGGGATATAACTATATCACGGCTTCAACTATGTGAACTGCGAACTATCTTAAAATATAACTATATAGATCTGTATTTTCGTTTTTGCCACCGACTTCCGAAATTCAAGTTATTTTTCTCTTTTAAGTGTTTTTTTTGGAAGTCGGTTGTTTTTTTTTGTAAATAAGTTTTTATTTTTCACTTTTTAGTTGTGTTTATACCTACCCCGCACAAATTCGTATACCAGTCGAATAATGGAAACAACAAAAGATTTTAAAAAAATTAACGAATCATTCCAAGCGCCCCGCTGGTGGGGCAAATAGGAATGCCTAAAAATTTTCAGTGGAATATGCCCCACTAGTTCGACTTGGTGGGGCAGATTCCACTAGTCTAAAATCTTTATGGATTCTGCCCCACTAGGGTTGGCACCTTAGAAATGTGTAGGTAGGTATGCTCGTATTTTATATTTGTTTGGAAAAGAAAGAAATGTATAGTTAAGTAAAATATATATTTTTTGGTAATTTAATATGTTATGATGGCCCAGAGGTTAAGGCCTCGCCTCTCATGCATGAGGTTGTGGGTTCTAATGTGACTTTTTCAATTCATATGAACTTTCTGAGTTTATCTTGGACATTATTGACATCAGTGAAGGAAAACATCGTGAGGAAACATGGACTTATAGTTAATATTAGTCTGAAATCACCAACCCGTTTTGAGCAAGCGTGATGATCAGTGCTCGTTCCTTCTCTGTATGAGACGAGGCCTTTGCCCTGCACCACTGCAGGGCAAAGGCCTCGTCGACAGTAATAGGCTGTTATTATTAATTTTTATTTACTAGTTGTTTCTGGAAGGAATCGGGTTGTAAATCATACGTTAATTACACGATTTGTTACAAATAAAATAAAATCTAAGTAAATACAAGTCCTAGTTACATTTTACTTACATATAAATTTCGTTCTTTTCCAATCAAATATTAAATACGAGCATACCTACTTACACAAATTCTAAGGTGCCAACCCTTGTGGGGAAGAATCCATGCCATGGGGCAGAATGCATTTGCCCCACTTGAAAGTGTAGAAAGGGGGTTACAAATTTTTTTGCATCTCAATGACATCTATTGGCCCAAAATGGTACACATTTTGGAATACATTTTTCTACATTCAATTTAACAGAAATAACATTTTTGAAATTTAATTACAGTCCTATTAAAATTGTAAATATAATATTATCACGATGTAACATTTAGTTTTTGTTTCATTGCAATCGTCTCATACAATAAAAAGATATGCTAATTTAAAGTTTTCAAAGTGAGACCCCCATACCACCAACAAGCACTACGTTCCAGGCGGCAAGGGGTAACGGAGATGTGGAGCGTATGCAGCCTCTAATATTAAGCTGGGCGGTCACAGTCCATAAATTACAAGCTACCACCCCCGAAAGAGCTGTGATCGACTTTGGTAAAAAAAACTTTGCAAAAGAGCAAATATACGTCGCGTTTAGTCGTGTCAGAAGTTTGGAAGGCATAGTTTTATCAGAGGTGGACGCCAACAAATTATTAAAGCGACCACACGGCCACAGATCATTGACGGAAATAACGAGGCTACAAAATCTGTCTTCTGACAATCAAGGCCACACATAACATACGACTCACGTAGCGCAATTTGATGCCGGGATATTACCATTAAAATCATTTATAGCCAGAGTACATCTCATGGCAATTCGAATAAGCCCAAACACGGGTAGGATACATTGTTTTATGACGGAGTTCCGGTGCCGTCCTTCCGGCTTCATCTTCAGATCAGTTCGATGGTCATCAGAATTATTTATTTAAACGTGCTTCATTATTGCTTAACTATCTTAATCGAGATATCTTATCGCCACCCGTGAAATACTTATCAGTGAGTAGTTCCGGTGGCCATCTGTCTTCTTCATCAGTTCCATTTCACCAAATGATACTTTCTGAATGAAAATGCTTAATTTGTTGCTGAAAATACCTAAATCGCTATGTGTGTGCCTATAATATTTGAGGAGTTCCCTCAATTCGTCATGGATTCCATCATCAGAACTGATTTTTTTTTATTGGGACCAATCTGGCCGTATATCCTTTCAAATCACAAAATAATTTTCCAAATCGGTTCATAAATGGCGCCACCCGTGGAATACATATCATTGGAATATTCCGATGGCAATCTGTGGTCTTCTTCATCAGTTCCACTTCACTAAATGATAGTTTCTGAATGCAAATGCTTAACTTGTAGCTGAAAATACCTAAATCGCTATGTGTGTGCCTATAATATTTGAGGAGTTCCCTCAATTCCTCATGGATTCCATCATCAGAACTAAATTTTGATAAAAATGGGACCAATCGGGAAGTGTATCCATTCAAATAAAAAAATAATTTTCAAAATCGGTTCATAAATGACGGAGATATGAGGTAACATACATTAAAAAAAAAAAAAAAAAAAAAAAAAAAAAAAAAAAAAAAAATACAACCGAATTGATAACCTCCTCCTTTTTGGGAAGTCGGTTAAAAAAAGGGGGGAAAGATCCTACGGCATCAAAAAATTCGTCCGTATCGCTGTCAACAGAAAAAGTGATAAAGTAATAGAAAAATACCTTCTTCCTTATTCAAATCACATCGTACGCCACTCAGACTGACACACAGACACAATACAATATATTTAAACATGTTTACGAAACACGCGCTTGGCATGAACGCTGAGCTTCGACTGCAGAATTTACACAGCCCATGTTGATTTAAACGTTTGGTTTTAGGTATAAATTTGTTTTGAATTATGTTATCTAAGTGTTGAAGTTTAAAGTTTTTCTGTTTACAAACATGTTTTGTAAGATGATTTTGGTGTGTAGGTACTACCTACAGTACTGGTGTCTTTAAAATATTGTTTTTTAGCGATAAGACCGCCCATTGTGTCCCCATGCACATATCGTACCTACTTTTTCACAACACCAATAACTCGCATATTTATCTCATCTACTCGACGTCCGCATGTCAGGGATTCAGGAGAATATCAGCATCAGGTGTATTTGCCTGGCACATGCTGAGCTGGACTCCCATTTGGTGCAACCTTGAGACGCACACCGCACTTTTTTATGTTCGTTGATCCATTATTTTAAAGTGTGGCATAGCCAATAGTGTCATCACAATGTCTTGTTTTCTTGCTTTTTTATTTGTTTGTATATTGGCACCTTGCAGCTATTTCCTAATAGCTAATTAGTAATTATTTAATCGTGCTTTTGTATGTTGTGGTGTTTTTTGTTTGCACTAAATAAGCGATTTATCTATCTATCTTTTATTATCTATCTTTTATTATCTATCATTTATATCTGTAATTTGTTTGGCGTATAAAATAAAGATTAAATTCTATTCCATTCTACAGGCCGTTTCGTCCCCGTGTTGGTCTAAGCCCACGTTCGCACTGACGTAAAAATATCGCGGCGGGGTTTTATCACGCACTGGATTTTCAACTCTCGGTGTTGAGCCGAACGTTGAGAATACATCGCGTTGGGACGCACTCTCGTCCCAGCGCGTTGAAAAAAAACACTGTTGGATTTTCAACTCTCAGCGCTAAGCAGAACGTTGAAAATTCAAAAAAAAAATCACCGCGATTTTATTACGTCCATGCGAACGTGGGCTGAACGAATGTAACTCGGTCACAGATTAGTACAGACGGGACACACCGCAATATCATTTAAATAAAAAGCGACTCTTGCTACGACAAAATAAAGTGCAATTCAGATCGCACAGCGTCAATTCCCTACACTTATATTCACCTAGAAGTTGCCTTTCTTTCTATCGCGTAACTCTTATATCTTTTGACAACGTTACGCTCACTGAATTCGACAAGTCTAGCTCGCCGCGTACTACTTGTAGCTTTATACCTAAAATGCGAAGTGCCCCATCTGTATTCATCTGTGCGTTAGTACCAGTTATTACATGGAGCTACTACTGCCTTTCTGACCTCCACAACCCATTTCTTGGGTAACACAATACCCCTAGCTAAAACTGGTTGTCAGAATTTCGACCTTCTGACTACACGACTTAAAGGGCTTTCGGGGTCATCGAAAGTTTTCGGCCTTGTTTGCCATTAAATAACATTAATAAAGATTTATACCTCTTACCGAAGTTACCGACATAGCTTGCAGAGTAAGCAAGCTGAAGTGACTGGCATGTTTGTAGAAGGACCGATGGCAGGTGGAGCAGCGAGTCCTGGAGTGGAGAGCGCATATCGGCAAGCGTGGTGTGGGACGCCCCCAGCTAAAGGGACCGACGACCTTAAGAAGTTGGCTGGGATAGACTGTATGCGCAAGGCAGAGGACAGGGTGATGTAGCGCAGCCTGAGGGAGGCCTATGTCCAGCAGTGCACTGCGAGAGGCTGAGTTGATTGAAAAGTCTAACAAATAGAAAGAAAGAAAAAAAAGTGCGTTTATTGGCATTACAAAAAATACACCTTAAAACTATAAAAACAGAAAACAAATTATTATAATGCCAAAATGGCCCCAGCTCAGCATAATGTCAGATTATAACACAAAGTGTACCACCTGACGCTGATTTTCAGCTGCAACCCACGAGTGCCATACGCTAGAGTAATAAACATAAGGAAGTGTGTGAAGTGTCTAGAAAATAGGTCCAATAGACATCCTTATGATGC
This sequence comes from Xanthia icteritia, assembly GCA_949128155.2. Lineage (NCBI taxonomy): Eukaryota > Metazoa > Arthropoda > Insecta > Lepidoptera > Noctuidae > Xanthia > Xanthia icteritia. The sequence goes on along the minus strand of OY855862.1, from coordinate 1,854,811 downwards.
AAACATAAAAGTCAGTCATCTTTACCACGAAGTTATTGTGAGGTTTTCCTTGTGAAACCAGTTTTAAAATTGATTAGATCATATATATTTCTGCTGCACAATGATGTTTCGACGTGGTTTTGTTTACCTTTTTGCTTCGATAGTGACAAGTTAATAATCATTAACCCTCCGAGACAGCTGTACCTATAGCACACCCACAACAGATTTTTGATCGAGGTCGGTTGGTCGACTCTTTACGTAACCAATTCTTAGGACAAAGAATCAGTATTGCCATCCAACGTGGCAATGCTGCCAGCCTTTTGGGCACTTTTCCCGCTGACAGCGTTGAGGACGAACTTTTTGATGCCCAATTAGGTCTTCTCTTAATTTTATTTTCTTATGTGTATAGTTAGTTAGTTTTTAATTTAGTATTAGATTGTATATTAAGATTTATGTGTATACTTACTTTGACTGAAAGTGATAAAAAATCAAGGTTAAAAAAGTCGTTTGTTGTTAGTCTTTGAAATGATTAATATTAAATTGTAGTTTGTTTATCTTTTGTAGAGTTAACATGCCTACGTTACACATTAGCATAGTCAGCCTATAATGTCCCCACTGCTGAATCCAGGCCTCCTCCCTGTGACAGGGAGTGGGCCGTCTTATTCTTAATATACTATCTATGATGTATGTTCCAATTTTATTAGCATAATTTCATTTATTTAATTAATGTAATGTTTGCATACTAGTTATATCGATTTTTTTTTAGAAACTGTTAAATAACCCGACCAACTGTAATGTACAGACGCCAGCTCATAAACCTACTACAATCTGTCAAATTTCTTTAATAGATTTTCAACTTTATCACTAAAGCATAAGGTTCAAAGTTGATTAGGAAAATTTTATAGTTTCGGGTAGGTTGACCTGCTGGCGTCTGTACTACAATTCTTGCAAAATAAATTTCATTTCATTTAATTTCGTAATTCACCACGCGGGCCCAGTGTGGGTTGGTGCTTGGTAGTTGTCACATGCCTTCGAAGTTTTGATTCTAGGACAGTCCGGTTTCCTTTCATTGTATGCTGCACCGGTTGACGTCATAACGTCAACGCCGGCTGTCGCTGAAAACCAGCGCTGGGGCTCTGTCTCGCATAGGGTCGCAGTACTATGCTGAGCGATGGCCGTTTTGCGTGGTGTTACGCATATTTTCCCAAAACTGCTTTCTTTTCATCGTTTTAATTTTGTGTTCTTTTTTTTTATGCGTCATGTTTACCGCAAATAACCGTATTTTATTTTCTTTTCTTTAAGATGTTTTCGTTCACCCGTTTTGAGAGCAGTGGTGATGAAATGATTTATACAAAGTAAAGCGCCGGTCTGCATTCGATCCCACGACCGCGAAATTAAAGCCATGATCATAATCAGTCTATAATATTCCCCCTACTGGGACACAGGGTAGGCAATTATCCACCAAGCGGACACAGTGAGGTTTGGTGGACGTCACATAACCTCGAACTTTGGTTCCAGACTATGACTTGTATCAAGTGGCGAGATGTGTTTTACAAACATAAACTCTCGTCTTTCGCCTTTAGCGGTACTCCACATAGGTATTTAATGACAAACAAAGATAATGCCCAAAAATAGCGTTAAATTACTGTAGGTTATCATTCTCTTACTCATGATAACTAACGAATATGATGTTTACGAATTAATTACGTGAGTGGTAACAAAAACAAAAATGCTTCTATCATGATATGATCGATATTCTAAGATGTTTAGTTATGTTTAAGCCCCACGTAATATGGTCTTCTTCATAGCCTGTCGATGGCAAGTATAATTTAAATTTCCTGATTGGCCCAGAACTCGGCAACGCTAACACCATTCGCTGACGCAGACATAACGTGCTCATGTGTACAGGTGATAGGGCATGCGGCGCAAGATGAAAGGTGAGCCATGGTCTGCGTAATATGATGCGAACCTATTGCAGGTACCCGCAGGGCATATATCCTGACTCCGGGCTGTTACTGGAAAATCCGTGATGGAGAAACTCAATAACGCGCTTGCGACCGAAAGACTAACTTGTATGTTGACTTGAAAGAGCATGGCAGTTGAGAGTATGTCATGCTCACTTAAATGTCTCGCTGATGGTGGCGAGTGTGTTGGATCATTCGGTTCCCTACAAAATGGTTGAGCTGAACGGTGCTGATCCACGCGTCATGTTCGTGAACGAGCGCCGTCGGTTGAGACTGGTCATCTCTTATCTGCCATTGCTTATTTTTAATCGTTTTTGATTATTATTTTATTTTACATTGTTCTCACATATAGAAGCAACAAAAGTAATGTACCCAGGATTTTGTAATTTCTATATTTAAAAGAGTGTCCTTGGAGTTTCTTGCCCGTTCTTCTCCATAGAGATCTACGTTTTGGAATGGGCAACTAGCTTCAACTTTCTGACTAACTGACCGACTCTTTGACAGTTCAAAAGTGCCTGTAAATGGTTTAATTGAAATAAATGCTTTGAGTTTGAGTTTGAGTTTAACAAGACAGGGAAAAGCTACGGTCACTTCGATTTACAGGTGAAACAGAAAACTTATGCGCTTCGGTAATATTCGTGCTTTCGAGTTTGCACGAACACGAACGTCGCGCCTATGACTCACAGACGTAAAGCTTTAAGTATGTCACTCAAAAGTTTTTTTTAGAGAGATTGTAATCATGGTAGGAAAAATAGGTAACTACTGCCATGAGTGAAACAGCTCTATATTAAATAACCGCGCGCTCGTCTTTCCGAAGATAGACTATAATTGTCGAAGCGCAGATACAAAATTTGGTTGGGAGATCAGTAGGTACCTACTTATTTTTCGGTTATTTGATGAAAGCCGTTCTATCATTCAGATTAATATTCAGCCACATCTGGTTGGACTGGAAGCTGACCACAATGTTTTTTACAAGATTTCTAGATAAACAATGAGTCTAGCTTGTATATTTAAGAGGCTGACAACAACTAAAGCGCGGTCACTGTCGGACTAATGCATAGAAAAGAAAGAGAAGCAATTACCTATCTATTTACAAAAAATCTATTGATTGGGCTAAAAAATTAAAACACTATTACGTATATATCGCTTCTAGAATAATCGGACAAACAGAATGATTATATGTAGGTATGTATATTAATATAGTTTTTAATCGTTAAAATAAATTTTTAGAGGTTTCTTTATGACTTTTTTCTATCGTATCAAATTAGTTGTATTATGTTTTCTTGAGCGGTCTAACCTTTTCGTGGCCTTAAGAATACTGGTAATAAATTTGACATTTGTTATTTTAATTTTATAGGCACAAGATAGAATACTCGTTATTATTTACATTATAAAAATGACAGAAGTAAATGTATTTTTTTTTAAATAGTGTGGCACAATGGCGCCCCCATTAAACCCCAAAGTTAGACCGCTCAAGAAAACATAATACAACTTATCGCTAAAAGCGATTTTTACAGATTTTTTGGACGGATTACTGAGAAAGAGAGACAATACTGCAAGTAGTCTGTGGTGTACTATTTACATAATATACAATGAATACATTCTTACATAAACAGTAAGGCTTCCGTACATGACGCTGGAGCCGCACCGGCGCCGGACCGCATGCTTGTGTAGGTATACGAATGTCAACCATGCGCCGCCGCCGCCGTCTTACCGTGCGCCGCCGCAACGGGCACCGCGTATATTTTTCATTTTCATTCTTAGATGTTCTGATTTTTTTTCATCTTACTGGAAGTCTAAAAGATATAATTTATCAATGAAGTTATTCCCCAGAGTCCTAAAATTATATTATTTCATCAGACCTTGCATTCGCGTACACACATACCGCTGAAAAACATAACTCTTCCTTTGTATTTCCTGTAGTCGGATCAAAATTGGATGTAATATTTTGGTATCGTATACCTATTTACCTAATATATCCGGATACATGTAACTGTAAACATAAATCACGCCTGCAATCCCCTCAGGGTTGGGTAGAGGTGTACCTATAGTACACCCATATTCCGCCGGTTTTATTTTAGCCCCATTTAATAGACGGCGAGAATATTGCCATCAACCAGGCACAAATCTAGACTCCGGGCTGAAATTTCAAATGGAAAACACTGGCCGACCTGAGAATCAAACCCAGGACTTCGTGCACAGCAATAGCGCTTGCAACCACTACACCAACGAGGCAGATATCACATGTCAATCAATCTGCCTAGTCTTTTCCCAACTATGTTGGGGTCGGCTTCCAGTCTAACCGGATGTAGCTGAATACCAGTATTTTACATGGAGCGACTGCCTATCTGACCCTGGTTAATACGATACCCCTTGGTAAGACTGGTTGTCAGACTTTCAGCCTCTGATGACTTATAACAGCTGGGACCAACGGCTTAACGTACTTTCCGAGGCACGGAGGAGTTTCGGTATTAAAAAATGGTCACCCATCCACGGTCCAACCCCGGGAACCGTAGCTTAACCTGATGGATCGACCCGTGCGGCTGGTATTATTTAGCCACGAGCTACAATGTCACGTATATTATTTACTATACCTAATACATATTAGGTAAGATGATTATAATTATTATGACTACGAGATAATGAAATCCACTTACCTACACATTATTCAATAGTTAGGTTATCACGAGCAGATATATATACCTACAAACTACTTTTAAATTATGTAGTTTTTTCTTTTTCCTTTTGTAAATTAATATGGTCATAGTATTTAGGTACATACTTTAAACTTTAATTTAATGTTAGCAATGTGTCAACGATCGCATTTTACCTATTCTTGATGACTATACTTGTTTAAGTTTTTTCTTTTGTTTCCTCCCGCTACGTTCTAGTTAACCTAGCTTTATCAATGTCGTGAAACTCTGTTATTGGCTTAAGTGATAATTGTCATCATCTCGCTATGACTGAGCAGTGTATGCAGGCTGTATGATGCTGTAACCTTAACTTTGACGCGACTGCCTGTTCAACTGCATTGAGCTGTTCATTGATAGTGGGGTGAACTTTCATAACTGCCAGTTCATTTATGAAAATATTATGTATGTTAGAAAAAATCGACTTCTTTTTAATAAAATAAGTGATAGACATAATTTTAATACTAGAAATAAAGATAAAATAGATCAACCTTTTTTCAGATTATCTAAAGTACATACATCATTTATGGGGTACTGTGTTAAATGTTACAACAAAATACCTTGTGATATATTGCAATTAAATGAAATAAAATTTAAAACTCATATTAAAAGTACACTTTGTAAACAAGCATATTACAAATTAGAGGATTATATCCAAGATAAGAATGCTTGGAAACATGCTGGTCCTGCTCCATAGGATAATTTAGAATCAAAACAAAATCAAACTGGTTGCAAATTTAATTGTATATTTTATTATTATATGACACTGATTTTACATTCTGTGACCAATTCCTAGCACACTGACTTATTAATTGTAAAATTTTAGGAAAATCGTCTACTTTCACAATGTTTGTAAATATGTGAGCACCATGTATCTATCACATAATTAGTTTATCTGTTGTTGCTTCATTTTTAATTCTTAATTCGTTTTACCTATTGTGGTATAATAATTTTATTCTAGGTGCATCGTCCTCACATATAGTTATATAACTAATGTACTTATACAAAATATTGTAAAACATTTTAAAAGAGTAACGGTGGAGTTTTTTGCCCATTCTTCTCCATGCGAAAACTACCTTTTGGAAGGGGCGACTAGAATCACTTCAATTTCTTTGTAAATTTTTGACGTTCAAAAGTGCCTTATAAGGGCCTATTTGAAATAAATGATTTGACTTTGACTTTAATTCATGTAATTTGAATATTAGCTGTTGAGTTTCCAAATAAATAAATAAATTCAATAAATTACAAATGTATAATAAAATAGTAGCATAATAGCATTATCAGCCTATAATGTGCCCACTGCTGGGACGCAGGCCTCCTCTCTGTGACAGGGAGTGGGCTGTAACCCACCACGCGGGCCCAGTGCGGGTTGGTAGATGTCACATGTCTTCGAATTTTTGGTTCTAGGACGTGCCGGTTTCCTCACGATGTTTTCCTTTGAGAGCAGTGGTGATGAAGTAATTTACACAAACTAAAGCGCCTGTCGGGATTCGAACCTACAGCCTTCAACTTGTAACTCGCGCTCGTTACCACTGGGCCACCACTGCTCACGAAATAAAATAGTAACGAAGTCAAATTTAACATGGAATGTAAAAAGTAATTAATAAATTAACTACGAACGAGTCTAATACCGAAACAATTTTTTTTTAAATTTATGTCCGTTGTCTGGATGAATGTTTCGGATTGGCATTAAAATGGCGGATCGGATTTGGATGAAATTTGGTACACAGCTAGCACAATAACCTGGATTAACACATAGGGTACTTTTAATCCTGGTAGTACGTTACCTACAAAAAATTAGTTTTCCAATCCTACAACACAATTATCTCAATAATAATTATTATATATCACAGTTAGTAACAGAGGTTAAATAAGTTATGTTTATTATTGATAAACTTTATATTCTCATATTGTGTTTTTTTTTTTTAAATTAGTGATTAGTTCAATGTTTTTATTTTATGTAAGTATTTTATTTTCTCTTCTACTCTTACACACGTTGTCTACATCTCTTTTTATCCACTCTCCTATCGCAGGTATGCTGGAAGAGATTTCTTTAGAAATAAGCATCACCTTTGTACGTATTTTTCTGTTCCTTTTTCTTGTCTCTTTATATGTGTGTACATAAACTGTTAAATAAATAAAAAAGAAATAAATAAACTTTGATATTTTAAATAACATTTTATTTTTATCATAGCCAGTAACTGGATTGTGGAGGTCAGACGGACAGTCGCGGCATTTAAAATACTGGTATTCAGCTGCATCCGGATAGACTGGAAGCCGACCCCACCCCCCATAGTTGGGAAAAAGGTTCGGTAGATGATCAATAGCCTTCAGGAGTAGCTATGAACAACTGACGCTCAAAGGGCACTCACTTCAACCTTCCCATGGCCCTTCCAAAGTACGTTATACGGGCCGAATCGTGGAGCGGCTGCGGACATAGCACCCTTGGCAATCTGAACAGTCCGCAGGCGCTTCTTGATCCCTTACAAGTTATGACCATGTGTGTCCCTAATGGCAATTCTCCCAAGTGGGTATGCACGAAACACAACAGCTGACCTCGCCGTCGGTGCGCCTGTAAATCATTTTTTTTTTTTCATTATTAGAAATATATATAAATATTCCAACTACTGTGCGTCACTCTTTTCGCCGGTGCGTATATTTTACGCTCAAAGGACAGTTAGAATTGCTACCATCTTGCTTTTTATGATATTCTCCTCTGACGCGCGCACTGCGCACTCTCAACCTTATAGCAGGGGACATAGATCTATTCAGCTGTACTCTGAATGAATTCACAAGGTGGCAATGTTTATAATTTCTTACAGAAGTGTGTAATATGTGTACCTATGTGTTAATAGGGTATGTTGTACCTAGTGAAATGTAGAATATTATATGTGAGTGTGTATGTTTAACTATCGTCTTGGGTTGCCTGTAAAGATAGCTTAAATATGGTTAAATAAATAAATAATTAAATGGTCAATAATCCGGACAGCCCATCTGGTGATAAGTAGCAACAGCTGCCTATAGACATGCAGTATATCATAAGCTTCCTGTCCATGTCCCATGTTTCGTGGGGTCGGTGCAGAACGTTTTCTTCTTGCATGCTCCCCTGTCAAGTCAACCGCCACGCTATCATTATATAATTATGTAGATGCCACCGTACGATTATGAACATCGTTAGTTAATAATCTATCTAACGAGAATATAAAATATCGAAGAATAGTGAACTGCACCAAACCATTTACAATCAAACGCATTATTTTTCGATAGTTTATAATCTGTCCATGACAAACCGACAAATTGTGAACTGGTATCAAACTTGCATGCGACGAATGCACCTTGCGCTTATACTAAGTAAGCGAGTAATTGCGACCAACCTGGAAGTAGCGGCTGATCACAGACCATTTTTTTTTTCTACGGGGGGAAGTCCTCATGGATGTCCTCCGCCCTGGGGAGGGCGGAGGGGTCTGTCAGACTCTTACTGACTAAAACCACCCCGGTTTTCCGTCACACACTTGCACCGGGGATCACGGGATCTAATGCGACTTCCGCGATCCCCGGCTAGTGCCGGCCCGCCTCTGCGGGCCACCTCGAGTTTGGGGGGAGTGAGGTGTTAGACTCTCCCCTTACATCATAGAGAGGCGCGCATGGAACACTACGCGCCACCATCTCGGGTCCTAAGGAGTAGGGGGCGACGGATTTCCCCAGATCCGTCGCCCCTGGACCCATTTAGGGGGGCTGGAAGAGGGCGTTATCCGCCCTCCGCCGACGCCCGGTGCGTCTGCTGCGGATCGGGTTAGCGGAAGCAATCTTCTGCTCCCTTTCCGCAGTCTCTCTCTCCTTGATCACAGACCTAAACTAACCTAACCCATTATTTTGGTCGGAGTGCCTTGGCTTAGTAACTGCGACCAATTCGGCTACCGCCAAGACCTACCAATCAGGGTTACTACAAAATGGTTGAGCTGGATGGTGCTGATCCACGCGTCATGTTCGTGAACGGGCGCCGTCGGTTGAGACTGGTCATCTCTTATCTGCCATTGCTTATTTTTAATCTTATATATTTAATCGTTTTTGATTATTATTTTATTTTACATTGTTCTCACATATAGAAGCAGCAAAAGTAATGTACCCAGGATTTTGTAATTTCTATATTTAAAAGAGTGTCCTTGGAGTTTCTTGCCCGTTCTTCTCCATAGAGATCTACGTTTTGGAATGGGCAACTAGCTTCAACTTTCTGACTAACTGACCGACTCTTTGACAATTCAAAAGTGCCTGTAAATGGTTTAATTGAAATAAATGCTTTGAGTTTTAGTTTGAGTTTGAGGGACGGTTCACAATTTTAATGTTGATAAAATCGGACAGATTATAAACCCTGTCAATAAGTGCAGGTTCTTTCACAATTTGACGATTTCTCATAGATAGATTATAAACTACCGAAAATGAATGCGTTCCGACTAACTTTCCCTCCTTGTTAACACATTCCTCTCCTGAACTGCTCGTGGCGCTGATGACTTTCATCCGTCACAATAACATAAAACTGTAAATTCTGTTTGTGGTATGCGTACCTATATTTTATGTTTTAAACATTATAATATTTATTTATTTTAATTTTTGTTTGTTTTAGTCCACTAACCCAACAAGATCTACATTGTGTTCAACTGTATCAATCGAAGAGTTTGACTTGTCTCTTCAGTTAGGTATTGTTTTTCTTCGTTGGATTTGTGGTTTTTCTTTTATTTTTTTTCTTCATGCAAACTTGTTTTTCCAATGCACTTTAGACATTGGCAGAATAGTCGACATCGGCTTTGCTTGCCATTTAATAAAAATAGAATAGAATGAATGCGTTATATTGTCACAGTTCACAATTTTTCGATAGTTTATAATCTCGCTAAATAGATTACAAACTAACGGTGCTCACAATCTTACGGTAACATAGACATCTTCAATATATACAAGTTCAAATTAAATTAACTAGCAAAACTCCGTAGACGTGATGGTATCAATATCAAAACGAGACGAGCTCCTTTATAAGGAGCTCTACCATCAACTTAAAACCTCGGTCACACGCAGCGAATACTCGAACCCACAGCGAGTTCGTCGCTGTGTGTCACAGGCTACGAGTACGCTGCAACTAGATTCATTCGCCGCGACTACAATTGAGCATGTTTAATTTTATTCGCAGTGAATTCAACCCGCCGCGAGCAGACGCTGTGTGTGATAACCACTCGCTGTGAGTAGCCATTCCGCTCAGCGCGCCGCTCTGTCACAGACAGGCAGCGAATAGGTGCTGCGAGTATAATTCGCAGCGAATTCACTCGCAGCGAGTATTCACTGTGTGTGACCTTGGCTTAAGGCCAAAGCTGCTAGCTTAGCCAGTAGCATATTTCTACGACGGCATGACCTACAAACCGACCAAGCGACCAACCTTGTGAAGGTCGCGGGAACCTGCTGGACGCGAGAAGCACAGGACCGGTCTATGTAGCAGAGGAGACCGGTCTATGTAGCAGAGGACAGGACCGGTCTATGAGAGAGCTTGAGGGAGGCCTAGGTATGTCTAGCAGTGGACAGTTTCGCTATTCCTGTTAGCTAGTTTTCGAGTTCTAAGGTGGCTACCCAGTTCATATGTCTCAATTGGGGAGTCACCTTAAAAGTCCCGTAACTTTTTAAGGGTTTTCTTACAAATTCCAGGATCGGACCTACAATATCGGGTAATTTACTACTAAATATTGGTAGTACACCGTTTAAATATGAGACATAGCTCCTTAATCATATTCCTTTTTAGTTCGTGTCGATACAAAGCTAAGAAAACGAAGTAGGTATAATGTACGAGCCAATAACGCTTACACAGCAAAAGCACGTTGAGTCGCTTACGCGCACCTAATTTAATTAATAATTATATTCAATCAAGTTAGTCGTAACTAAAACTTCGTCACGCGTCAACGCGGAGATCGGAATAATAACGGAACATTAAGTGCGGCTCAGACAACTAAACAAACATAACTAACTGCCTCAATAAATAAATTATTTACTAAACTGAACAGTGGTTTGGTGTAACCTACTACAACTACTGGGGTATCCGTCAACAACGAGAAAACCCCAACATCTTTTTGGTCCTTCGAGCCGGATAACGCGACAAATCATCTTGTGAATCGTCGTGTCTCCTCATTAGCAGAGTGCTTAGTGTGGTGTATCCCAGTTACGTTAGCAAATCGGTGCTATTGGCTTCCCACAAGCGGGTCCAACCAGTAGCATTGAGACGTTGCACATGACGTAAAGGAGGGTGAGCTTCATTGAGTGCCTGCAACTAACGAGCCAGCAGAGATCACGTCTACTGCTACGAATCCTTTAAAAAAAAAAAAAAATAAGCAGCGGAGAATAACATCCACTGCAATCACTTCAACTGTGAAAACTTCGTAAGTAAACACTACCTACACGCCAACCACCAACCATAAGGCAGAAACAATGTCGACAGAAGACTACTCTGAATTTAAGGAACTTATAGCTAAGCAACAAAGCAGCTACGAGAGAATCAAGACTCTCCAAACTAACTACAAAAAGGATACTGTGAGTAGAAAAACCATAGACTACCTTAACAAGCGCATCGAAGCTTTACAATCCCTATGGGACGAGTTTCGAGCAAATCATGAAATCTTGAAGAAGTACGAGGCTAAACAAAGAGAACATGACTACTTCAAGCAAGACATCTTTATTATAACAAAAAGCATGTTTGACGAAACAATGCAATCGATGAACCAACTACGAAACAAGTTGATAAACGAGCCTGGATTTTCGGGTATATCAAAACCGAAAATACCAGAAACTCCCGGAACCTCGCAATTTGATACAACTGGAGTACACCAACAAATCGGGGATGAAACGGACAAGCATCTATCAACGCTGTTACGTAATCAAATGTGTAATTTCAACGCATTGAAAAGAGCCGTCTCCAAAATTAATCTGGACGATATGAAAGAGAAGTGGCAACTCCAAGATCAAACCAACATACTACGAGCTAAATGGGAAGCCATCGACAAGATCCACTGGGAACTGAGCTACTTACTGCAAGGGAACGACAAGGACTATGAAGCAAAATTTGACTACTGGGAACAAGTCTACGATGATCTAAAGGAAGAACTAAATAGAAAAATCTTTGAAACATCTCACTACGAAAAAACAACACCGCGCATGGAATTACCAGAGTTCAACGGGACGTTCAATAATTGGATCTCGTTTAGGGATCTGTTTTTTGAGATGATTCATAACAATCCAACGCTGAACAAAACGCAAAAAATGAAGTTCCTAAAGTCGAAATTAAAAGGCGAAGCGGAGAAGTTAATCAAGCACCTTCCTGTGAGTGCCGAGAATTATGACTCGTGTCTGGATATTATTCAGCACCGCTACGATAACAAGCGATTACTTTTTACATCATACATAGACACACTTCTCAATCAACCATCCATCGAAAAACCAAACTCAACTAACCTGAAGAAGATGTACGACACAACGAAAGAGTCTTTAAACGGCCTAGAAAACATTGGCATCAATATTCCAGTGTGGGGTCCGCTGATCGTGTACTTACTATCCTCCAAACTGGATGACGTCACGTACGGTGACTACATCAAAACCATGAAACAATCAAGAGAGCTTCCAGATTTAGAAGAGTTTATAGAGTTCCTAGAATTGCAGTTCATAACATTAGAAACATCCCGTAACAAAAAGAACGGCGGGAAACAAACCTACTCAACGAATAATCAACACAAAACTTATAATAACAATAAGTCAACGAACTTTAAAGAGTCAGAAAAGTGGACAAAAACCTTCCACGCAACGCTGAGGAAGTGTCCACTCTGCAAAAACGAACACACGCTGTGGCAGTGTCCTACATTTTTGGACATGGATGTCGCAACGCGAAACCAAACAACAAGCAAACTCAATTTGTGCAAAAATTGTTTATTTAGTCACGGCGGAAATAAATGCAAGTCAACGAAAACATGCCGCACGTGTAACTACAAACATCACTCCCTTCTTCATGATGATGATCTGAAAAGGCAACAATCAAAGCCGACCACATCCACGACGGAGCGAGCATCTAACCACATTAACGGTGAACGAGAGATACTCCTAACGACTCTTCAACTTCGGGTCAAAAACAGGGAAGGAGATTACGTCACCCTTCGAGCGTTACTGGATCAAGGCTCTCAAGTATCCTTGATCACCGAAAAATGCTGCTCAACGGTTGAATCTGCCCCGAAACAAAATGAACGCTGCGGTCACTGGCGTTGGTACTATAATAGGCAAGAGTAAAGGGATGATAAAATTGGTATGCAAGTCTATCCACTCTGATTATACATTCCAAACCAGTGCGTTAGTAATGAGTAAACTCATCAACAATCTGCCTAACTCAACGATCAACACAGAAAACTGGACGCACCTTCATAATATCAAGCTGGCCGATCCAGACTACAACGTCTCTGGACCCATCGATTTACTGCTTGGGGCAGACGTTTACTCCGATGTGATATTAGGAGGAATAATCAAACATAACAATGACTCGCCAGTAGCGCAACAAACAAAGTTGGGCTGGATACTGTGCGGTACGACAAAGCTAGCTAGCAAATTTAACTGTCTAGTTACTCTGACAGACCTAGACAACCTAACAAAATTTTGGGAGATAGAAGACATTCCGTCAGAACCCGAAATCACAACGGAAAACGAATTTTGTGAAAAACATTACACAGAAACAACAAAGCGATTAAGCGACGGGCGGTATATAGTGAAAATGCCGATGAACATTAACTATGAACAAAACCTTGGAAACTCGAAACCTCAAGCGGCAGCACAATTTCTTCATTTAGAGAAAAAAATGGCAGGAAAAGAACACTTTGCTAAACTATACAAAGAATTCATTCAAGAATATATCGAATTAGGTCACATGAAACCAGTGACAGAATCCGATAGTAAAGTACAAGTCTATCTACCACACCATGGCGTAGTAAGAGAGGGCTCAACAACTACTAAACTACGAGCTGTTTTTAACGTATCGATGAAAACAGATTCCGGTTACAGCCTAAACGATTTGATGAAAAAAGGGCCTAATCTCCAAAAGGACATTCTCTCCCTAATCATAAAATGGCGGAGCTATAAATATGTGCTAACGGCGGACATTGAAAAAATGTACCGTCAAATCCTTATTCATCAAGATCAACAATGTCTTCAAAAAATAATTTGGAGAGACTCCAAGAGACTACCACTAAGAGATATGCAGCTGTGTACCCTAACATACGGGACCAAAGCCGCACCATTCATAGCGATGCGCACACTCCAACAACTGGCCAAAGATGAAGGTAACGCTTTCCCTTTGGCTCAAAAGGCGCTACTTAATGAATTTTATATGGATGACGCAATCACGGGCCATCATACCATCCAATCAACAAAGCTACTGCAAAAGGAGTTAAACGAATTACTGAAGAAAGGTGGTTTTGTTTTACGGAAATGGTCCACGAACGAACAATCTATTCTCAAAGATCTACAGATCAAGGAGAAAAGTAACAATTACGAATTTAACTTCAAGCAAGAAGAGTTCAGCAAAACACTTGGACTCGCATGGAATAACGCAAGCGACACATTCCATTTTATTAGCGAAGCGCCTAACAAAAATAATGCACCATACACTAAACGCAAACTGTTGTCTGAAATAAGCAAGATCTACGATCCGCTTGGTTGGTTGGCTCCAATCACCCTACAAGCAAAACTGCTCTTTCAAAAACTGTGGAGTGATAAATGTCAAAGCATAAACTGGGACGAAAACGTACCAGATTCCATAGAAAAGGAATGGATGCAGATCAAATCCGATCTGCCAAACATAAAATACATTACTTTACCAAGGTGGATTAAAAACGAAAACAATAGTGTGATCGAATTACAAGCCTTTTGTGACGCGAGCGAAAAAGCCTACGCATGCGTTGTCTACAGCCGAACTGCGTCATCCACTGGCGCGTACGAAACTACACTACTCGCGGCAAAAACTAAGGTGGCACCAATCAAAAATAAAACTTCGATACCGAGGTTGGAATTGTGCGCCGCAGTTTTGCTAGCGAAACTCCTAGAAAGGATAACTAAGATCCTTGAAGATTACGATCTAAGGATCACCTGCTGGACCGATTCTAAAGTCGTGTTAGCATGGCTCCAGGGAAGCCAAACGAAATACGAAAAGTATGTAACCAATAGAACCACACAAATTTTAAACATCGTGCCTGCGATAAACTGGGGTTACGTGAGGACAAGCGAAAACCCCGCCGATTGTGCAACTAGAGGACTCCCACCGACAAAATTGGTCAACTTTACCCTGTGGTGGGAAGGCCCCAAATGGCTTAAAGAGCAAGAAAAACAAACCCTTGTTTCAAATGAAACCTACACTACAGACGAGGGCTTCCTAAAAAACTGTTACGTAAATCATAGTACAGAACCCACGTCGATCAAAAATGAATTGATTAATTCATTACTCGAGCGATATAGCAACATAGATCGTATTACAAGAATACTCGCCTTAGTGATACGTTTCGCTGAGACATTACAAAACAAAAGAAGGTCATCTGAGTGTAATGAACTGAAGTTGAATGAAATAAACAACACACTGTTTATAATTATCAAAACAGTGCAACGGGATTATTTCGAAAATGAAATAAACTCTCTTAAGAAAGGTGAAAAACTTATCAGCAGAAGCACAATTCTAAAACTTAATCCATTCTTGGACTCTTATGGAGTTTTACGAGTTGGAGGACGTTTAAACCACTCAAACTTGCCAGTGGAAACGAAACACCCCATCCTCGTACCAGGAGAGGGAAGACTAACCCAACTAATTGTTGAAAAGGCGCATCAACGAACCTTACATGGCGGAGCAAGATTAACGCTAGCTGACACTAGAAACAATTACTGGATTATCAGCGGCAATCGAACCGTCAAGAAAATACTGCGACAATGCATTCGATGCCGTCGATACGCATCAGCCCGAACTGAACAATTGATGGGCAACCTTCCTAAAGAAAGGATCACTCCATCGAAGCCGTTTTCACATACCGGCATCGACTTTACCGGCCATGTGGACGTAAAGATAAACAAGGGCCGCGGGATCAAAACATGTAAGGGCTACATAGCCATATTTATATGTATGTGTACAAAAGCCGTACATATCGAACTTGTTTCGGACCTATCAACACAAACTTTTATAGCAGCACTAAAAAGAATGTGTGCCAGAAGAGGTACCCCAAAACATATCTACTCCGATAACGGAACGAACTTCGTCGGAGCCGCAAGAGTTTTAAAAGAAGAGTTCCAATTATTTAAAACGATGGCATCCTCAGAGTTCTTTAAAGAAATCAACGACCTTCAAATCGAGTGGCACTTCAACGCTCCATCTTGGCCATCAGCAGGAGGTTTATGGGAAGCTGCTGTACGTTCCATGAAAGCACACCTGAAACGGGTAATCGGACAACAGAAGCTTACCTACGAACAATTTGCAACACTTCTTACACAAATCGAAGCGTGCATGAACAGCAGACCGCTGTGCCCTTTATCGGAGGATGTGGAAGATATGGAATACCTCACCCCTGGTCATTTTCTAACAGGAGGTCCAACGCTAACACTACCACTTAATGAACCTGAAGAAACGAAAGTTATAGACATTAGAAACAACTGGAAACTCATTGAGCTCATGCGTCGACACTATTGGGAACGCTGGTCGAAAGAATATCTTCATTCATTACAAAACCGAAACAAATGGCAACAAACTAAAGAAAACATACAGAAGGGACAACTGGTTCTCATCAGGGAAAGTAACCTGCCACCAAGCAGATGGGCTATGGGACGCGTAGTGGAACTGTACCCAGGCACCGATAACTTAGTGCGAGTAGTCACGCTCAAGACACAAAACGGGGTACTAAAAAGACCCATAACTAAACTGGCCCCGCTACCTATAAGCGAAGCATGTGGAATTACTAATTCACAAGAAGTGAGTACAGAGACTAAAAACAACAAGCAAAAGAAAGGGGCTAATAAAACCCAGAAAAGGGTAAACAGCACGCTTATGATGTTACTAGTAGCACTTACAATGCTAACATGTGGACAAGCAACACCCCTGCAGCATTTTAAAACAACTCGACTAGCTGAAAACCAACCAGTTTACTTCGACCCCGTCGGAAATATCCAACTTATTCACGATGAATGGAAACTTTTGGTATACTATAATCTGACAACATTCTGGCAAAGTACGACAAAGATAAAAAAATTCGTAAATCGTATAGCTCAAATATGCGACACGATGCCTAACGAGCCATGTCACTCTACGTCACGACAACTCAAGTTCGAAATGAACCAGCTGAACGAGTATAACATATTGTTACGATCCCAACATCAAGAACGAAGGCGACGTGGTTACATCAATGGCGTAGGGAATCTGGCAAGAACCCTATTTGGTGTCCTAGACAGCGATTTTGCCGAAAAATACTCTCAAGACATAGAAAAAATCAAAACGAACGATCAGTATCTGTTACAGCTGATAAGAAATCAGACACTGATTATCGAAGCAGAAAACAACGTCATCAAGAAAAATGAAGACTTTGTAAAGACACAACTGGAAGTAATTCAGCAATTTATGAACGAAACGAAGTATAACACGGTAGTGATAGAAAACAGATTCCAAATAATGAAAACAATGAATGACGTTAACGCTGGGGCATTAACTGCTAGCCTACTTATCTCAGTACTGCGACGAAACCAAGAAATGCTCCTAAGTGCATTAACAGACATCTACAGAGGCAATCTCGATATGAAATTATTCACACCGAAGCAGCTAGCTGAGCAACTTCATTACATTGCCGGTATTATACCTAAAAGATTAACGTTACCTATCAAAAACAGCAATGGAGCTAACGTTAAAAATATCTACAAAATTATTTACGTTAAAGCCCGACTCACCGAAAAGTACCTACTCTTCGAATTACATATCCCGTTACTAAGCGATGACGAGTACACACTGTACCACAATATAGCTATCCCTAGGCAGCTAACTACTGGCCAATGTCAGGTGATAGAGACAACAACACAATATATTGGAGTCAATTACGCTAAGAACACCTACATACAGATGGAAGAGGTGGATCTTCAGCAATGTACAACAATGACGGCGGACAATCACATCTGCCACGCCTCTACAACTATCAGCAGCTTGTATGGAGCCACGGCATCTTGCGAAGCAAAAATACTTAGCCAAAACGTAAACAACATTACATGTGATTGGGTACCACAAGAATGCTCTGACCAATGGATAAAATTACAGAAACCAAACATATGGCTGTATAATTGCATCAATGAGTGTACAACCCGCATTGTTTGCGAAAATCGAATTACAACGACAATTATAACAAAAGCGGGGCTCCTTGTCCTAGGTCAGGATTGTATACTTCAGCACAAAGATGATACAATATATTCACATAACGTTTTTAGTAGCAGTACCAATATTGGTATTACCCTTGAGGTACCAACTATTGACTCGCCAAATGACATGTGGAATACGTTCAAAAACACAAAGATTGTACTTCCAGAACTAAACTTATCTAATGAACACAGACTATTAGATGACCAAATAACCGCACAAAAGGGACGAGAGAGCCTACCTAACGACCTGAGTGTCCACGACATCGGCAACTACGCGATGAGCACTTTGCTGGTGGGAGGAATCGTCGCCGCTATAATAGTTTGGCGAATTAGAAGATATCTTCAAGCGCGTAAGAAGACCAATACCCCTATCAATACCAACAAGACTCGAGAGAAGACGGAAGATGTAGAACTAACGGAGGTTCCTGTCTACGCTAAACTACGAGGTGGACATTCAGCAATTGGAACAAGATTCAAACTATGATTAATTATTTAAGAATTATTTCTTACTTATTGTTTTGTTTGCTTTTATTAATTGTATAACATTTTTGTAATTAACTAACTTATAATATCTTAAGTTTGGTGATCTGAGTACGCAACTTTTTCCCTCGGG
Organism: Xanthia icteritia; assembly: GCA_949128155.2. Lineage (NCBI taxonomy): Eukaryota > Metazoa > Arthropoda > Insecta > Lepidoptera > Noctuidae > Xanthia > Xanthia icteritia. Next base: position 1,836,137 of record OY855862.1, on the reverse strand, counting down.
AGCATGTACGAGCCAATAACGCTTACACAGCAAAAGCACGTTGAGTCGCTTACGCGCACCTAATTTAATTAATAATTATATTCAATCAAGTTAGTCGTAACTAAAACTTCGTCACGCGTCAACGCGGAGATCGGAATAATAACGGAACATTAAGTGCGGCTCAGACAACTAAACAAACATAACTAACTGCCTCAATAAATAAATTATTTACTAAACTGAACAGTGGTTTGGTGTAACCTACTACAACTACTGGGGTATCCGTCAACAACGAGAAAACCCCAACATATAATAAAAACTTGAAATCGTTGGTTGACCAATTTCATTATCATATTTTATTGTAAAGATGAATTTGAACAAGTGTTAAACGCAGTTTTTTGCGCCAAATTAACATTATGATAATGCGATTTCCATGTGTTTTAGATAGTTAGACATGACGCACGCTATGCGACATGCGACTGCGCAGCTCGGCGACTAGACGCATGGACAGGCTGCGGCCGTCAACTTTCACATATTTTGTTCAAAGCTTGCCCTTGCCCTTTTTACCCGCACACTTGGCGTCGAGTCTCAGAGTCACAACAACAGGCTAGGGGAGTCGCACGCTCTCGCTACTTGTCACGGCTTCAAGACGCACGGTGCACGCGCTCACCCGATGGCAGTCGCATGCGACAGGAGAGCGTTTTGTCGTAAAACTGTTTCAGTCGCATGTCGCTTAGTGTGTGGGGTGGTTTATCTAATATCGTCACGCTTTACGATAATAATAACTATGCTCAGGCACAGATTAATACAGATAAGTAGTCACTCCACAAAATCATTTAAATAAAAAGCGACTTTTGCTACGATACAATAAAGTGCAATTCAGGTCGCGCAGCGCTAATTACCTACAGTTATATTCACCTAGAAGTTGCCTCTCTTTCTATCGCGTAACTCTTAGATCTTCTGACTACCTTACGCTTACTGAATTGGCCCGACAAGACGAGCCCGCCGCGTACTTGTAGCTTCATTCCTAAAATGCGGAGTTAACCATATTCTGCGGCTCAGATAACATTTGAGGGAACGTGGCACTTTGAATAAAACAGTTGTTAATAGAAAAAATACTTTTTAATCTTCAACAGTAATTACTTAACAGGGAACAGGGGCTGCGAGGAATTTGATAAGTAGGTATTTGAAGAAACTATGGCTGTCTTCTTACCTCAAGTCTGCCGCCGCAGAGTGCGATAGGGATAGCTACAGCTCAGACCAATTATATCACAAAAAAAATTGACGAAATCAACGTTTCGTATTCCCCTTTTTTTCTCGTCGAAAACTGAACTGATTCAATTATTTTTTACATTCAAATTTTAAGAAAGAGTACGTCTAGGTTCCTATAATTTTCATTTATTTTAAAAACTTGTCGGATCTGTCTGGTACTCCTCTAATCACGGCGGTAAAAATGGAGCATTTTTGTAATTTTTGGAGAGTCATATTTTCTTTACCGATAAGTTGCTGAAAAAAAGGAAATAATAGGGACGTGACTACAGCAGCCATTGATTTTATTAAAAAAAAAAGATTGCTCTAGAGGCATTATTCAGGAAGAAAAAAGGAGAATACATTTGTATGGAGAATCGCACGCCCAGTTCCCTCTTAATGTATTAATTAAAAGATCTATAACAGTTTTCTGCTGAACGCAGTAGTATTTTTGATACTAAGAAAGAATAATTGTTTATTTTGCACAAACAAAACGCACATTACAAGAAAACATAACATAACATCACGCTCGTAATCCCCGAAGTGTAAGGCAGAGATGTACCTATAGTAAGTACACCCACATTTCACCTAATAGGGGCAGAGCCTATTGCCATCAAACTCCGGGCAGGTACTGGGAAATTTCCTGATTGAAAACTAAATAACACTTTGCTTGACCTGGGAATCGAACCTCATGCTCAGTAATAGTGCTTGCGACCACTGGACCAACGAGGCAGTACAAAAACAAAATACATAAAATACAAACATTAACACAAACAGGTCTCGAGTTCGAACCCAAGGCACGCACCTCTGACGTTTTAGATTCATGTGCGTATTGTATAATTATCACTTGCTTCAAAAACGGTGAAGGAAAACATCGTGAGGAAACGCCGCATGCTTAAGAGATATTTCTCGACGGCATGTAAAGCCAAGTCAGAGGCTCATGGGCGGGATAGAAAATATCTGACACCAGGTTAGTCACTAACCACACGAAATAAAGATTAACAAAAGCTTCGAAAAATTTAAACTAAATTATACGACATCTTATCTACAAATCTTGGCTGTAATTACACCGCCACCTATACACGTCAAACTGGAACATGGTAACACTGCTTGGCGGAAGAAATATGTATGATGGTAGTACATCTACTCTGATGGAGTACTGTCCTCTCATACCTATTAACTCTGTAATTTGAAAACCATTTGTAAATACCATTTACTTTTAAAAGAGTAACCGTGGAGTTTCTTGCCGGCTCTTCTCCATAGGAAACGACCAATTGGAACCGTGCACCTAGCTTCTGACGTTTCATAAGTGCCCTTGTAGGTTTATGTGAAATAAAATAATTTGAATTTGAATCTCCGGACGAGCTAATTTACCTATATAATGTTCTTGAATTTCTATGCAAAAAAACATTTTCTGTTAAATTGTAATGATTGACGATTCGACACATAAAACCAGTAAATGTAAGTGCGGCAATGATCTCAATTTTTTTTTTACAAACTAGCTTCTGCTTCTTCTTTTCTCTTCTTCTTCTTCTGTTCTGCCTATAACTTTCCTTAAGAATTGGGCTATCCAATGCAAAAGAATTTTTCAAATCTGACTGGTAGTGGCCTAGATTACCCCCTACATACAAACTTACAAACAAAAAACAAATTTCTCTTTATAATATTTTAGTACCTATAGATGTCGATAGGGTTAAATGCATAAAATATGTCTGAATTTGTTAATTTATAATACCGATGCTTTGAGTCAAAGAAAACAGCTTCTACGATGCGCCGGATTCGGAGGAGCGCTAATCCTTAGGATGATCTCTGAGAGGCCAGTGTCTGAGCTCTGGGGAGATTCATTCAGGTTCATGTGACGAAATGACATTATGATTTTTGACATGATTGATGTTTATTTGAATTTTGAATGGTGCAATTACTAATATAGTTTTAAGACCTTTGCGACTAACAATTATGGACAAATTCATTATTCTGAATTAAAAGAATGTAATTTAATTATAATACGGTAACTATTAGTTCTCTTTGTGTATAAATTCAATGTCTTAGCATTGTATAATTGCATAGCACATGTGTGAGTACTATGTACCGACTATAAAGCTACCATTTAGGTACTGGGTATGTCTTTCATTGACTTGAATGTGCCCTGGCGGCTGAGAGTATGTCATGCTCACTCTAATGTCTCGCTGGCGGTGGCGCGTGTGTTGGATCATTTAGCTCCCTTCAAAATGGTTGAGCTGAATGGTGCTAATCCATGCGTCATGTTCGTGAACGGGCGCCGTCAGTAGGGACTGGTCATCTCTTAGCTGCCATGGCTTATTTTAATTTTTGAATTGTTCTTTGTTTTTTATATTTTTATTACGGACGCTTTTAACATGCACGTCTTTCTACATTGTTCTCACATGTATAATTTCAACGTTAATGATGTAACCAATATTTTGTAACAATTTTTTGATTTAAAAGAGTGTCCGTGGAGTTTCTTGCCCGTTCTTCTCCATAGGTACCTACTACGCTTTGGAATGGGCAACTAGCTTCATATTTCTGACTGACCGACTTCTTGACAATTCAAAAGTGCCTGTAAATGGTTTAATTGAAATAAATGCTTTGAGTTTGAAAGAGAACTTCTCGTCCGGGAACGTACGACCACCAAACCAAAGACATAAATATGTCTAGATAGACAGTCAAAGCTGTGAACTCGTTTAAAACATAGCATCCAATTATCGGCCGCTAAAAGCACGCACACCAGAAAAGCTCAATGACAGCACAATGACGTGGCGCGAGTGTAAGACGTAGCTGTCACGTTCACCAGCATAACAAAGTTTTTTTTTTTTTTTTATCTTTATTTTTTTAATTTAATAGGAGTTTTTGTCCAAAAAGTATATGTCAACCCCATCATACCTTATTACAATGTAAATACACTTAGATATAATACACAAGGGGAAACAAATAAAAAATTGCATTATTGTAATACTAAGAGACTGCTGCTCACTGCTGAACGACTAATACTAAATTACATAATTTTTTGGCTGCTTCCGATTTAGGGTTTGCCGAAATGCTTTGAATCAGACCTACATCCAGCCTATTTAAATTCAATTCGTTCAGCATCAAGTCGCGTTCATCTTTATTCCGGAGACCATAACAAAGTTGGTTTGTTTGTTTTAGTTATTTTGCAATGCGACACTATAAACTTATAAATAATCAAAGCACCTGTCTCTGCCGTCAAGCAGCGATGCTATGTTCCAGTTTGAAGGGTATGGATACCGGTGTAATTACTGGCTCATGAGACATTTCAGCTGTCTCTGGGATGGCAGTCGCATCCGCGAACAATTTGGTGATGCAGGTATCCATAGGCGTCATCAGGTGGGCTGTAGGCTTGTTCGCCACCCAATAACATCATAACAGTCTTATTCAACGTTCTTCAGCAATTTTCAAGGCCACACAATGCTCTCAATCCAGGGTATGTAGTGTATTACTTTGGTGAACAGTTCAGAACTGCCCGCGGTACCACAGTATCTGTCAAATGATGACACACCCAGGATACTCACTGCACAGTCGAAGAGTTTGGAGGTGGCTATCAAAGGACTGCCACTGTAGCTCTGGGGGAGAAAAACAATTGATTAGTAACGCCCCGTTTACGGCCTCAGGTGACTTGCATCGAGCGACTCACGCGCGCATTTCCTGCTTCTATCTGTCGCGTCGCGGTTTGTGGCGCACTCTAAGCAACTTCTGACTGGTGGCCGCGGGGTTAGACAGAAGCAAGTAACAGTAGATTTAATTGCACATTACGTCTTTCGGTTCAAAAAAATATGATAATGATGATGACTTCCACACTAGATTTTGATTGCGATTTCGCTCTCATTTAGGTTATATTTTCTGGATAAAAGGCTACTTTTATGTCACTCTCCAGGTAATAAACTATCTCTTACGAAAAATTGCGTTAACTTGGTTGGGGTCGGCTTTCAGTCTAACTGGATGCAGCTGCTTACCAGTATTTTATTACATGCAGCGACTGTCTCTCTGACCTCCACAACCCAGTTATTAGGTAATACGATAGCCCTTGGTCAGACTGGTCGTCAGACTAACGGGCTTCTAACTACCCGTAGCGACTGTCAAAGATCAATGATTTTTGTCTGACTGCCGGGTTCATTTCCGAGGTACGGCGGGGTACATACCTGACAAGAATCCATAGGTCTCTTGGTATCTCCATAGCAGGTCTGCGAGATGTCATTGTACCCATTTACTAATTTGTCATGACGGGGGTAGAAGATTGAACACTGTATCTCATCGAACTGCTGGAGAGGAATCTGAAATTACAAAAATATGATCATGTTTGATAAAAATATTCTTTACACATTTATATTTCACTGCTTAGTTAGTCGGGTCGTTAGTGCGACTGCTGACTATGGAGTTAAAAAGTCTTATTAGGAGTTCAATTTCACAATAGAAGTTCCCGCGAAGTGCATAAAAGATAACTTGAGATAAATAATAAAATAGATGTATGATTGTATATTCTAGTGTCCGAATTTCGGTTTGGAGATAAGTCACGGCATTGTAGTACGACCGGTGAGAGACCAGCAGGGTAACACACTTACAGTAGCATTGGCTTTCATTTTGACAGTTCAACAAAATTCATTGCGGTATTTACGTTGTTGAGTAGAAAAGTTTTTCGAACATAACATAAGTAATTGTTTAGGTATCCTTCATAATCAGTCAGATTAGTCAGATAGTGTGTCACGCAATATTGGCGTGCAGGCGCAGAAACGATGAATTTGGGGCAAGTTTTGTTAATCATGAATACAAGGATTTCATTAAAGTTGTGATTTATCTGTGTTAAAACTGTAGACGACATAAAAAGTATTAGTCCCGGACTTGACTCAAACAAGCAACCGATCACTCACTGAGTCAAAAGAATCATTAAGGAATTATCACCTGTGTCAAAGTTCCCTGGTCTTTGCCGTCCTTGTCCCACACAAGGATATTTGCTTCAGTAAATATTTCAGTCATGTTTGGATCTGCATGCAGACAGGCTGGCAGCACCTCTCTGCTGAAAGTTATCCTGAAGAATAAAGAAAGGATTTAAGTATCTTATAATATTTTTCACTGGCCTCTCTGTGTGAGGGACTGGGCTGTAATTCGCCGCTCTGGGACAGTGCGGGTGGATGTCACACGTCGATTTTTTAGGGTTCCGTAGTAAATAAGGAATCCTTAGTTCATGTCCGTGTGTCTGTCTGTCTGTTTGTTCGCGGTTTAGCTCAGAGACTCTTATTACTATACAACAATCACGCCGACAAAGTGCCGAACATTGTACTGTCACTCGCACAGTTTAAAAATTGTATTTATATAAAATCCTTTTAAATAAGTACCACATAGTTTTAGTTGTTATAATCACACATCTAGTTTGTCACACGTTATTTCACAAGATGCGATACTTAATCTATGATAGACAATAATTTGTTTGCTGTGTTTGCTTGGATCTAAAACTATTTTTTACAGTTGGATTAATCTGTAGATACCAATGCTGGTTGCGTGATTACTTAAGTGTTTTATAAAATATCTGTACCTAAATATTAAGCATCATTGCGCAATTGTTTGTTATCCTAAAGAAATAAAAATAAAAATAAAATTAGACATATTGTAAGTTGGGGGATTACATCGCTGACAAAAATGCTTGGCTCAACGCTTGTCCAGCTCCACAAGGGCGCATAAACTAATTGATTAGCATTCGAAAATGTTATTGGAATTTTATCCTTGCATTGTATAAATTCAATAGCTTAGTATTATATAATTGCATAGCACACGTGTGTGAGCACTATGTGTACCGATGTACTTTTAAGCTACCATTTACTGGATTCGTCTTTCATTGACTTTAATGTGCCCTGGCGGCTGAGATTATGTCATGCTCACTCAAAGGTCTCGCTGATGGTGGCGCGTGAGTTGGATCATTAAGTTCCCTTCAAAATGGTTGAGCTGAATGGTGCTGATCCATGCGTCATGTTCCTGAACGGGCGCCGTCAGTCTGGACTGGTCATCTCTTAGCTGCCACGGCTGATTTTAATTTATTTAAATTTTTGTTTTTATATTTTTATTAGGGACGCTTTTTAAGTGCACATCTTTCTACATTGTTCTCACATGTATAATTTCAACTGTTATACGTTGTTTTATAGATAACTGTTTTGTAGAATTTCGTTTCACATTTTTTTTCCTCATATTATCAATTCATTGAATAATCAATACGCAGAATACTTACTTTGAAAAAAATTTAATCATTGTTTTTTGTTACAAATTAAATTGAATGTTTCGATATTCTTATCATACAATAACAAATCAAATTTTAATATTCTTTATCCTCATATTGTTTAGTAAATATAAAACTTATTAACAAGAAAAACATTTTATTAAGTGACAGTTTCTAAAGTTGTATGCGATATGCATATTTTGTGAAACGTTTATAAAATTACAATAAAAACAATGCGGGTAAATTCTACTCAAGCAGGAACACAATCTTGTTATTCTCGTTTTTGTTACTGCGACCAGTTTTGACGTAGCGCTCGCTCGGCTCGCGCGTAGTTGGTCACAGTTTTAACCTAACATAACCTATTTAGTCGGAGTGCCCCATATGTCCTATAATATAGTTATTTTACTACATCGTGCTCGTATCATAGTTAGAAGATTGAAGACATTTATTATTTGATTAATTATTTCTTGTGAGAATAAAGTTGTTCTTAAACCTGATTAGCAGAGTTGATTGATTGAACTGTTCAGGTGTGTATGTATAAATAATCTACGTGACCAACACACTATGATTATCACACATGATCATGATAGTGAAATTTCCAACTTACGTGATTATTTATGTACAACTGACGATCATTATATTCATTTTCATTATATTTTCGTTAAAAATACTTACTATTTAGTTAAAATATCGAACACATTTTGAAATAGGTAGTTTGAGTGAAAAAAAATTAGGTAGAATGGAAATTATATTATTGATTTGTCAATTATGAACTTAAGAGTATTAAATGTTGACATTTTGAACTTAGGTATAATGACTATCGATATTTTTAATCATTCGAGTTTTTAATGACTCGGCATTTCAATCTTAACATGACATTGACATTTTAAGCTTAGGTAAGTATAACAATTTTCGATATTTCGATGCAATCGATATTAAAATTTTCGATGTTTTCAACATTGACATTTTCCGCGTAGGTATATAAATTTTCGACGTTCAAATATCTACTTACCCATATTTATTTATAACATTATGGACAATTCAATGAAAAATATACCATGGAAAAATACACCGAACAAACAATATTCATTAAAAAACAATTCTACTATTTGATATATTTTTTAAATAAAAGTTTTCATTATATAATTAATGACATTGAATCCATCTTTATCTACGTCGTCGCGAATCTCTCAGGGAACATTTAAAAAGATTAATATTATGTCCGGACCTTTTTTTTTTTTTTTGGGTGGGAAATTATCAAATAACTTCTCCCGCTCTGGGTGGAACGGGAGGGCGTGTCAGACTCTTACTGACTAAAAACCCACCCGTGTTCCTTCCGTTGCCTTTACGTTGCCAGGGGCCACGGTATCCCTTTCGGACTTTCCCGCAACCCCGGCAGGCATCGGTCCTATCGGACCCCTTCCGTTGTGCTGACATCTCTTTGAGGCGCGCGTGGAACACAACGCGCCGTCGACCCGGGCCTGGTCCTTATCGGACGGCGAGCTACCCATTGCTCACCGTCCGCAAGCCCGCGCCTACGGTGGCCGGGAATCGGCCTGCGATTCCCGACGCCCAGGGCGTCTCCTGCGGCGGCTAGGGGCGTGAGGGCGCGAAATTTGCCTCTCCCTCACGCGTTCTGCCTCCTCCTTCGCGAGCATTACTGCTTCGCAGAAGGAGGTGACGGCCTCCCATGCCCTCTCGCTCCGTACCATGGCCTGGACTAGGGCCGGACGCGAGAGATCCCCGCCGCCGATCGCCTCCACGAGGACACGGCGATGCTCTGCCCAAGCTGGACAGACCTCCACCGTATGCTCAACCGTGTCCTCCGGGCGATCAAAAAATTCAAAATTCAAAATTCAAAAGTCATTTATTCAAACTAGGCTGAGAATCAGCACTTTTCGAACGTCAAAATTACATAATACAGTCCCCCAAAACGCCCACCCTTCACGTCATCCACGCAGTGATGACACCCGGGCGTTTCCTCCCGCCTGATACGAAACAGGAACCTCCCGAAACAACCATGTCCGGTGAGGACCTGCGTCAGGCGGAAGGTGAGGACGCCGTGGCGCCTCTCTAGCCACTCCTCAAAGAGGGGACTTATCGCCACAATAGTGGCGTGCCCAGCACTGGGTTGCGACAATCGCACTCTCCATGACGCCATGAGATCCCGCCGGAGCTCTGTCCGCTGTGCCGCGATTTCTCGCGGAAACGGAGTTACGCCCCGGCGTTTCGACTCCTCGCGCCACTCCCAGATATGCGCGAGGACTTTTGCCTCCAGATCCCATGGCGGTAATCCGGCAAGGAGGCTCGCCGCCTCACCGGAGACCGTGCGGTATCCCCGGACCAGCCGGGTGGCCATGACCCTCTGGGACGCGTTCAACCGGCGGGCTGGCCGCCGCCTCAATGAACGCGCCCAAACCGGTGCCCCGTAAAGGGCCATGGACCGCACGACCCCCGCGTATATAGCCTCCGGCAGGAGGCGTTTGGACCCCCTAGATTGGGCAGGAGCCGCTTTAAAGCAGCCCCGGCCCGCTCCAGTCTGGGAGCCAAACGTCGGAAGTGCTCCACGAAGTTCCACCGGCTGTCGAGGACGAGTCCAAGGTACTTCATCGTCGACTCGATGCCGATGTGAACTCCTCCTACCGTTATTTGGGACCCCAACGGTGGCGCGTTCCGAGGACCATGAAAACACATGGCCTCGGACTTGTGCAGGGCCACCTCGAGTCCCAATTGCCGGATTCTGCCCACGATTGTCGCAACCCCGTGTGTCGCTAGTTCGGCCGCCGCCTGTTGCGACCTCCCCTGCGCCAGGACCAACGTGTCGTCAGCGTAGCAAATGACGCTGACGCCGCTAGGGAGGTCAGCGCGCAGCACCCAGTCGTATCCGATGTCCCACAGATGCGGCCCCAGGACCGATCCCTGTGGGACACCGCACGACATCTCTCGCCGGTTCCATTCTCCCTGGTGACCGGGGTAGATGACGGCCCTGTCCGTCAAATAGGCCTCGACCACACGTATTATGTCGGTACCTTGCCAATTAATTTATGAAAATATTATGTATGTGAGAAAAAATCTGCATCTTTTTAATAAAATAAGTCATAGACATAATTTTAATACTAGAAATAAAGATAAAATAGATCAACCATTTATCAGATTATCTAAAGTATCATCTTTTATGGGGTACTGTGTTAAATGTTACAATAGAATACCTTGTGTAATAGAATACAATTAAATAAAATTTATTTCATTTAATTGTAAAACTCATAAAAAGAGTACACTTTGTAAACAAGCATATTACAAATTAGAGCATTATATTCACGAAAAAAATGATTGGAAACATGAACACCTGCTCCATAGGACAATTAAGAGTCTAGACATAATCAAACTGGTTGCTAATTTAATTGTATAAATTATTTTTTATAACAATGATTTTACATTCTGTTATTACTTGAACTCACTGACTTATTAGTATTACTTGTTAAAATGTTAGGAATATCGTATAATTTTATAACGTTTGTAAATATGTGAGCACCATGCATCTATCAAATAATTAATTTATCTATCATTGCTTCATTTTTCATTCTTTTTACCTATCTTGGTATAGTAATCTTATTCTAGGTGCATCGTCTTCACATATAATTATATAATTATTGTATTGTGAAAATATTTTAAAAGAGTAACGGTGGAGTTTCTTGCCCATTCTTCTCCATGCGAAAACTACCTTTTGGAAGGGGTGACTAGAATCAATTCTATTTTATTGTAATTTTTGACGTTCAAAATTGCCTTTAATGTGCCTATTTGAAATAAATGATTTGACTTTGAATAAATAAAACACTTTTAAACGGATACCTGAGCGGTTTTATTGGTTAGTTTGGATTTGGTTTGATTTCATACATTTCCCGATATGCTAAAAATATAAATCTATTGAATGTACCACCATTTCACAAATTGGGAGGCCTCTCCAAGAAAGAAATGGCGAAATAAAACTTAGAAAGGGTTGTTGGCCTCCGTCTATATAAGTTATTTGACTTTGAATTGAATTGTGTTTCTGTGAAATAATATGTTTCATTCAAGTAAATAGTAGTTAAAACAATAATATTAGAAATAAAAATACAAGGACTAGATATTATATGAAACATTTGATGCGAAACGAAATTTCTATGAAATTTCTGTCTGCGAAACGAGGGAACACCAATTTCATCATGAAAAATGTAACCAATATTTTGTCCATAGGAACCTACTACGCTTTAGAATGGGAGACTAGCTTCATATTTCTGACTGACTGACGCCTCGACAGTTAAAAGTATCTTTAATATTTTATGTGAAATAAATGCTTTGAGTTTGAGTTTGAGCCGAGTTGCAAGTCAGCGCTGGACTGACTTTCTGTACTGTCACATTACTGGGCTCGTATAAAGGTGCGATATCAAAAACAAAGAAAGTGAATGTCACTTTGCATAGAAAGAGAGATGCCTATTCTTCGTAGAGTAGAGATAGCAGTGGTCATGCTACGGCTACGTGTGCTGAGCGGGTGGAACCGAGGAGCTGAATTTTATAATGCAAACGCGAGCAACCGATATATTTTCATACTAAATACTTACGTCTTTTCAGTCTCAAGCAGTGCGATGTCATTGTACTTGGAAGGTGGCTGGTACTCCGGGTGAGTGATGATCCTCTTCACATTGTACTTCTGCCATAACTCGGGAGGATCTGTACGTTTATGGATGCCTACAGCTACATAATATTTCACAGAGCCTCTGAAAATAGAACAGCGTAATTTTAGAAAAAATAATCTTTTTATTTTTACTTAACCAAGGTTTAATTGTTGAATACTCCAAAAGTTAATAATGTTTTTATTTTTCTTTTTGGTAGTAAAATTCTTTTAATTTCACAAATTCATTGCAAACTATAGTTTTGTATAATTTAGAAGCATTTTTTTTTTCAATTTTTGTAAATGTGAGTACCATGGAGCCGTTTACTATGTTGTTTTGTTGTATGTTGACTTGAAAGAGCATGGCAGTTGAGAGTATGTCATGCTCACTTAAATGTCTCGCTGATGGTGGCGAGTGTGTTGGATCATTCGGTTCCCTACAAAATGGTTGAGCTGGATGGTGCTGATCCACGCGTCATGTTCGTGATCGGGCGCCGTCGGTTGAGATTGGTCATCTCTTATCTGCCATTGCTTATTTTTAATATTATATTTTTAATCGTTTTTGATTATTATTTTATTTTACATTGTTCTCACATAATATATAGAAGCAACAAAAGTAATGTACCCAGGATTTTGTAATTTCTATATTTAAAAGAGTGTCCTTGGAGTTTCTTGCCCGTTCTTCTCCATAGAGATCTACGTTTTGGAATGGGCAACTAGCTTCAACTTTCTGACTAACTGACCGACTCTTTGACAATTCAAAAGTGCCTGTAAATGGTTTAATTGAAATAAATGCTTTGAGTTGAGTTGAGTTGAAAAAGTATCTACTTAAGAACTCGTAAGTACTTTGTAGAATGAGGACGGCTATAAGAGTAGGGAAAACCCAAAGAAACGATGGATGGACTGTGCGAAAGATGATACGGCTGGCAAGGAGGTGACTACCGAGATGACGGCTAATAGAAAAGTATGGAAGAAAAAGACACGTTGCGCCGACCTCGAATAAATAGAAAAAAGAGCAGAAGAGTGATGACTTAAGAACTCTTTAAGAGCTCGACAGGGCAAGTCTTACTAGGTACCATAATCTGTTACAGCCGCCAAGCAGTGATGCTTCGTTTAACTTTGAAAGGCAATTCAAAGGTAAATGTAGCAGAACATGAGACATCGCAGCTCCGTCTCTGGGATGGCGATATAATCATAATCTTAAATCTTTATTTAACTCAACATCATATTACAGGCACTGGTTAATAAAAAGCACAATCTTAAATAGAGAAAGGTGTCTGAGGTAGGAGGGTCCTGAGTTACAGATCACCCGGCTCTCTTAGATAGGGCATGTTAATTTACAAAACAGTAGAATTAAGATATTAATGGTAAAACAAGAGTTAGAAAGACCTAACAAAATTAAAACAAAATCAAAGAAAAGCAAGTAAACATAAATTATTATATCTCTGGTATTGTAGATGTCTAAAGCAACGCTTGATGGGTGATCATCTGTTACATACCGAGACCCCCCCGTGCCTCGGAAAGCACGTTAAGCCATTGGTCCCGGATGTCATCCGTGGATCGTTGACAGTGGTTACGGGTAGTCAGAAGGGGCTCGGTATCGTGTTACCCAGTAACTGGGTCGTGGACGTCAGATAGGCAGTCGCTCCATGTAAAATACTGGTATTCAGCTGCATCCAGTTAGACTGGAAGCCGACCCCAACATGGTTGGGTAAAGGCTAGGCAGATAGATTTCCATACCACATACCATCAGGTGAGCTGTCTGCTCTTGCTGAACCTATTAAACTTGGACAACACTGAATGATGGTGCAGGAAAATATCGTGAGATAACCTGAACTTATACGAGTAATTGTCGCCAGCATGCAGTGAGCAAGCGCATTGATTATCATAAAACTGATAATGAAAATCTCAGTAGCAGCCCGGGGTCTAGATTTAACGTTACAATAACATCCCACCTGTATTGCCGAAGGGTTAAGCAGAGGTGTACCAATAGCATATCCACATGTGGCCAGTTTTGTTTAGTTCCCATGTAATAGGGGGCGAACCTATTGCCATCAACCGAACAGAAATCCAGACTTCGGGCTGCTACTGAGAAATTCAAGATGGATAAACCCAATAACACTTTATCCAACCTGGGAATCGAACCCAAGACCTCGTGCTCAGCATTACTGCTGGCGACTACTAGACCAATGCGGCTGTCAGGATTTGGAGTCTGGATTTGTGCCGCTTTAATGTCGAATATTACACCGGACACCGCTAAAGTCCCATCGTGTCCATTTGGGCACGACAAACTAACATAACATAACTGGCGACATGTACGTGTCCTTACACTTCTGCCGGCCCCTTCTGGGGAAACGATTTGATTATAATTATTTTTTACCGTTCTTCTTTGGAAAGACAGTGAGCTGCCGTTAAAATAAATTTGTCACTGATGATGGTCCCTGCGCATAGCCATTCGGCTGTTTGTATGTCAGCACCATATCCCAGCAATGCCTGGAAGAAGAAATCTTTGTATTATTAACTAGCTGAGCTTTGCAAATGCGCTGGAGTTTTTCGAAAACTAGTTTTTATTTTTAACTAGCTGCTGCCTGACCACCTAGCCCCGACCCATCCCGCGTCGCTCGTCTCCTAAGGGTCTTAGCGTGATGTTAAATAGCCTATAGCCTTCCTCAAGGATTAGGCTTTTAAATGCTTTTTTTTAATCCGACTAGTCGGTCCATCAATTAACACGTTCCAAAAAACAAAGTCTTCAGCTTTATGTTTTTAACCAAAACGTTGAGGTTCTTGGCCTGCATCTCACCTGTTGGTAAGTGATGATCAAGCCGAAAGTGGAAGCGAGCTTTACCCGGAATTCTCAACCACAGAGGACCTGGCTATCTTACCTCTAACTGCCGAAACTCAACAATGCTGTTAACATTGTTGTTATGGCGATAGACTTAATGAGATGGTGGTAGCTAGCCAGGCAGTCTTAGAACAAGCCCTACCACCAGCCAAGCCGAGCAGAATTTTTTGTCCCGGAACCCCCAACTCGCGGGACCTCGCGGTCTGAGACAGGTGGTTTTTCCACAGACCACAGAGGCGGTTTAGAGGGTGTGGGTGCCGATGTAATTACAGGCATACGAGATATTTTAACTTTATCTCTGGGATAGCAAAGTATCTGGTATTGCAGATGTCCAGAGACGATGGTGACCACTTAACTACCACAACTACGTGCACCACCTGCTCGTTTGCCGTTTAATAATAGTCCTCAAGACCGACTTTCCGCCATGGCGACCAATCTCAGTGGAGACCAGCCTTCAGTGCGGGAGATAATATAGTGCACAAGTGTGTGTGCACAAACAGGGGCACTTTCTCTTCCCTCATTCTCATAGTCCGATGGGAGTCAATCCGACAAGACCAGAGAGAGATCAGGCACAGGGTCAATGGCTCAACGTGCTTTCCGAGGCACGAAGGTATCACACCGCAAAAAATCCAAATGCAAAAACCGTTTAGCCCTTTGTAGAAATCGGGCCCAGGATTAAGTCAGCAATCGCGCTTGCGACCATAAGACCAACGGGGCAGCCCACCATCTAATAAAATAAGGAAAAACTATTACCAGGTATGATTCTCTTGGGGCTGGCATTTCTACAGGAATCTCTTCTGTGGTGACTCCAATTTCGTAACAAGTAGAGACAGGATCAAAAATCCTCGTGTAGTTAGCTCTTGTGTTTATTTTGCAGTCATAGTCCAATTTGTCGACGAAGTTCACACATTCTGGAATAAGGAAGAAATAATTAGAATATGCAGAATATGCAGGGTCACATTAAATTAGCAAGCGAAACCCCGCAGACATGATGGGTATCGATATCAGCATTATGCTGAGCGTTATGGCCTCAGCATTATGGCCGTTTTGCGTGGATGTGACGCATATTTCCCCCCAACTTGTTCTTTTTTGTTTTGTGTTCTTGCAAATAAACGTATTTTCTTTCTTTTTCTTAGGGCTCCGTGCATCCGAATGAAAAAACGGAACCCATAAAGGATCACTCGTGTGTCTGTCTGTCCGACTGTCACAGCCAATTTGCTCAATTTGCTCCGAATATAATGTTGAAATTTGGTACACATAATGAATTTCTGTGACCCAAACACGGACTTGTGACGTAAATAAATGAATTTTGTATATGCCTCCATATTCAAAATTCACTTTTGGGGAGGCAATTTTTTTTTTTTTAAGTTATGTATTCTGTACTGTGAGACACATCAAATAAAAGTTCTTACTGTGAAAGTGTCAAACATATTTTTTTTTATTAATTTATATAAATAGTTTTATTGTTAGTTAAAAATATACCCGTCGTATTTATCTCCAAAATTACTTCCTAAATTTTTGAAAAAAATACAGAAAATAATATAAACTACAGGAAAACCTATAAAAAGTCTATGGTTTTAAAAGAACATGGCAAATCTTTCAATATTGTGCACACAAACCTTACATTTGCAATTGGAATGTATGAATATGTTTTTCAACTATAATGTTAAGTTTGTTCTTGGATAAATTCACCGACCTCATCTAGCTTATTTTTAATATGACGTGTAAAAATGATTCTGATATCCTATTTAACTACAGAATAAACAATTTCATTTAATCCCAACTACGGAACCGTTCACTGTGCGTGGTCCGACACGCTTTGGTCTTGAGACACTGGTATGCGAGATGAGAACATATTCAATTGGTTTTCACGATAAGTCTTTTTTTTTTAGGAACGTTCGTTTTTAGAAGAGAGTATTCACTTACTGTCATTAGCTTTTTGTCCTGTTAAAGTCAGCAGCTCCGTTTTTGGATTGAATACGATTTTCCTGAAAATAAACAAGAAAGTTTCGTAAGAAGCTGGCAGTATCACCACAACATTGATGTTTTCCCATTGTTTGTTCATTTGTTTTAATATAATCACGTATTTATCCTTTATTATTCAATGGGCAATAATTGTAATCAAGATCTCGAAAATGGCTCTAACGATTTCGATGAAAGTCGCAATATAGGGGTTTATGGGGGTGAAAAATCGATCTAGCTGGGTCTCATATCTGGGAAATTCATTTTCTCAAATTTTCACCCGAGCAGAGCTCTGTCGCCCAGTTACTGAGTATTTATTTGTACTAATATTTAGATACACACATCAACACGGTCTAGGGATATTTCATACTCAATTAAATAACTCGAAAAGTACTGGCCGCATTGTAATCTTTCATACACCGATTTGTTTGTAATTTATCTCAGACTAATTCCAAATTCAAATTTTTGAAAATTCTTTTGTTTCGGTGGCATAAAATGTCTTGATGTGTAGGAGAGGGAATTTTCATTTGTGCGAAATTTAGAAAACAATACGAATTACGTTTAGTTACAGTTTTTTTTCATTTTTAAACGAAAGATAAAGTTAAAATTGAGGTATTGTAGCCATGCAACGCCAACATTTGACGAGGGCGGAGATGTTACGAGCTGTGGGAATGCTGGAAGCTGGGTCTGTTCAGCGTAATGTTGCTGAGGCCATAGGGACCCACCAAAATGTAATTTCAAGATTGTGGACACGCTATCGTGCCACAGGTGAAGTAGCGGAGAGGCACCGGGGGCCAAGTCGCATCACTACCCCCAGACAAGATCGATTTTTGCAAATTACTGCGCGAGCTCAACCAAATGCAACGGCGACTCAATTGGTCCAAAGGCTGCGAGTGGAACACCAAGTGCTTGTGAGTGACCAAACTGTAAGAAGGCGACTGCATGAAAGCAATCTACGCTCTCGTAGACCACTCCGGGTCCCACCTTTACGGAGAGGCAATCGTGGACGACGATTAGAATGGGTTCGGAACCACGTGGACTGGGGCCGTGAGCAATGGTCCAATGTGCTGTTCACGGATGAATCCAGGTTCGGCTTCCATCCAGATTCACGAAGGACGCGTGTTTGGCGAGTTCCTGGACAATGGAGCCGTCTTCAGAACCCTCAGGAAGTTCACCCATACCAAGGAGGAACAATTATGGTTTGGGCAGGAATTCGTCTTGGAGGACGGACGGATCTCGTTTGGGTGCGGGGCAATATGACGGCAGAACGATACGTCCAACAGGTGCTGGGGCCCGTAATCTTGCCCCACAGAACACAAATGGGGCAAGATTTCCTGCTCATGCACGACAATGCCCGGGCACACACGGCGAGAACGGTAGCAGCTTGGTTACATACACACAATGTTAGGGCCTTAGACTGGCCTGCTCAATCGCCAGATCTAAATCCCATTGAGCATGCGTGGGATATGCTGCAAAGAAGAGCTCTGAAGGAAGTTCCTGAAAATCTGGCTACAGAAGATCAACTTTTTGCGCACCTCAGAAGGACATGGGACAATATTCCGCAGCAAGACATTGACAACCTTGTTCTGAGCATGCCGAATCGTTGCCGATGTGTTATGAACATCATGGGCGCTTTCTCAGACTACTAACTTCAAGTTTATAAACACATATTAAATGATTTTTCTATTTTTTTCAGTTTTTACTCATAAATTAAAAGTTAATTCATATACGGTTTCCGTCTATGCTTCATTTTTTTTCCATAAAATCCTGAAATTCTAATCGAAGTACTTTAACCATTATTAAAAAATGGTAGAATATTAAATAACGTATCTTTTAAATATATACATGTCATATAAATAATAAACACATTGATAGTAATTCGCTTTTTTAAAAATATCCCTAGACCGTGTTGATGTGTGTATAATTAGGTCTATGTTTATATTATATTTATAGTTTTTAATCGATATATGTATGTTAAGGACATGCATATATCGATTAAAAACGATACTACGACTATACTATTTAAATACATATGAATTCCACAATCGGAATAGATATTATGAGCTTTGTCAAATAAAGTCAAAATAAAAATCAATCAATAATATTCAAATAATTAGGCTCAGGATCAACAGTCTTTGAAAGTCAAAACTACAAAAGACAGTCCCCCGGCACGCCCGCCCTTCAACACTTCCTAGTGCTTTAGCTGGGAAGAAGTGGCGCAACAAACTCCCCAGCAGCACAGCCGATATGTCTGATAAGTTAAAAGAACTTGATTCTATACAATAGTATACTATATTATAGTCCTCCTTATCGATTTCAACAACCGCGACCCTTAGAAAACAAATTCATTGCGTGCCCATTTAGGCTTGCTAGACCGAATTTTGAACACCACTTGGTGTTAGCACAACTAAAACAATAAGGGGGCAACCTTCTGCAGTGAAGGAGGGCTAAGGTAACTCTTTGCGTATTTGGCGCTTCAAGTAATGAACATTACAAAAGAATTACTGATCAGAGAGTTGACCAAGGTTCATGCTTACCTAACATCATCGATTACAGTGCAGTCTGTGCAGCAGATAATTGGTTCCTTGCCTTTAAATGTGCATATCTGAAAGTGAACAAACATAATTTTTACTGTATACATTATGATATAATATGAAGGTAGGACACGAGGACTATGCCCCCGGTATATTGAGTAGTTATCTGAGATGCTATACAACTATGAGCAACTGTTAGTCAGAAATGCGGTTGTACAAAATTATAATTTAATAGACATGAAATATTTTGTAATGTAACCTATAATAGTTGCATGCTTGCGTGTGGTTTAAATCTCAAATCTCAAATCGTTTATTGCAATCCATAATGTACAATTACAGGTGGTAAATAAAATAAAATAATAACAGAAACAATTATGGACCCTGTCGGGCACGGCAAATTTTTAAATAGGTAGAGAGAGGAAGAGCGCTTTATTAATTTTCCTTATTATTAAGTTAGAATTATTTTATATCCTATTGTACTCTATGTACCCATGTATTGCGGTTGTTCTGGTATTTTTATTATATATCTTTAATTATTAAGTGTAATTAGCTGAAATGTTACATGTCAATAGTTGCATTAATACACTAAATATCGGAAATATCGGAATATGCTACATGCACAGCTCGCTACATATAAGGTGGCAGCAGAGGCGGATTAAATGACGAGAGATCGACGTCCCTCTAGCGGCCATATATTATAAATTTTAACTAGTATTTATAAATAAATAAGAAGTAATGGTGCGCCACGCGGTTTCACACACGGTACGCCCCATTCCGTAGGAATTTCGGGATAAAATGTGTCAATCTAGGTCTCCAGCTATCTAATATATACCAAATTTCATCACAATCGGTTCAGTAGTTTCTTGCATGAAGACGCATATACATTATACACACCCATAAACACTTTCGCAGTAATAATATTAACAGGGATAATTAGGTAGGCCGTGTAGAAGACGGAGCACGCTTCTACAACTCTATAGAATTAAAGAATCTTTTATATTGAAAGAAGAAGAAAGAAAGAAGAAGAAGAAGAAGAAGTTTGCCTTGGGGAAAATATGCCTACGGGCGGCAGGCCTAGCACACGCTGATGTGTCTGTGTAACGGTAAACATGTCATATTAAGATATTGTATATTTATTACGTTATCTGTGTGTATTTATTGAAAATCGTATGTGGATTTATATCTGGAAATAAAAGATTTAATTTTATTTCAAGACATGTATGGTTAATGAATTTTTAAACAATATTGATTTAAATTTAAATTTAATTTAAATTTAATATAATTTTTTTATTATTTCAAATAAGTTACAGACGAGAAAATACATTGTAGTTGTTATGGTTAAAATTAGGTAAAATATGGATTACAACTGATTGACTTAAGAGTAAAGACAGGTATTACATAATTATGCTGTAACCACAAGGTCTGCACATGAGTTGGGTGAGCCCTGCCTCTTAAACTAGGGTGACCTGTATCTTAAGAGACAGTGATCAGCTATAAGGTATCTAATAAAATAAACAAAACTTGTGAAGTGTGTCAGTTTGCTATGTTTGTGTTTATATAATATCTTACTTAAGTATATGTATATTTATGTATCTTGCTTATATTAGTATGCATAAAACATAGTATTATTTCTATAATATTATTTCTATTTCCAAATTAGTCGTGGCTGCCGGTAACACCTATTGGTCGTGGCTGTGAAATCGATTTTAGGATTCGTTTAGTACCTATATTAGCGGTCCTCAAACATAAAAACCTAAAATAATCAAAAGCTGATTCTATCTGTATTCTTCATTAATAATCATAATACTTGATATTAACATTTGCATCTAATGTGGGGTAAGAAATAGATTTTTACTGTTGAAAGGCCTGCACTGTCCTCCCATACATACTAACTGTTATAATGCTTGGAAACATGCTGGTCCTGCTCCATAGGATAATTTAGAATCAAGACAAAGTCAAACTGGTTGCAAATTTAAGTGTATATTTTATTATTATTTTTTTATTATATGACATTGATTTTACTTTCTATGACCAATTCCTCGCACACTGACTTATTAATTGTGGAATTTTAGGAGGATCGTCTACTTTTACAATGTTTGTAAATATGTGAGCACCATGTATCTATCACATAATTAGTTTATCTGTTGTTGCTTCATTTTTAATTCTTAATTCTTTTTACCTATTGTGGTATAATAATTTTATTCTAGGTGCATCGTCCTCACATATAATTATATAACTAATGTACTTATACAAAATATTGTAAAACATTTTAAAAGAGTAACGGTGGAGTTTCTTGCGCATTCTTCTCCATACGAAAACTACCTTTTGGAAGGGGCAACTAGAATCAATTATTTTTTTTTGTAAATTTTTGACGTTCAAAAGTGCCTTATACGGGCCTATTTGAAATAAATGATTTGACTTTGACTTTGACTTTGATTTGAAAATATTGTAAAAGCCAATTATTTTTAAAAGTGTTACAGTGGAGTTTCTTGCCAGCTCTTCTCCATAGGAAACGACCAATTGGAACCGTGCACCTAGCTTCTGACGTTTCATAAGTGCCCTTGTAGGTTTATGTGAAATAAAATATTTTGAATTTTACTTTTCATCAACTGCTTGATGTCAGGCTTCATTGAACAGAGTTGAAGTCACATGTCAGGTTCGGCATCCACTCTATTGCGGAATTTTGTTTTTATAGCTGCATAGGTTGAGTTGAGAATTCTGTTTCGTTTCATAAGTTCAAATAGCCTTGAAGTGCTATTTGTTATTTTTACCGCTTCCTCAAGCGCAAATTTTAGATTTGGCGGCATTTACTAAATCGCTGTTTTTGCAGATGTTGTATAACTTGTTCCACTGGGTCCAAGTTTCTTTTGTTTTGGCGTGGAAGCAGTATCACGTATAAAAAAGTAAATTAAAAAAACAAAGACCCGACTGCGTAAAAAGTGAACTTTAAAAAAGATGAAATAAGTCATCAGGTTTCGATTTATTTTAAAGTTAACTTTTTACGCAGTCGGGTCTTTGTTTTTATTTTACACTTTTTAGTTTGGATTTCTTTTTACCATTTCTCTTTCCAAATTACATTTTGACATATAATTAGCCTATATTTTTGTAATCACCTTTTTTAAACTTTGGAAGATTTTTTTTTAAACGAAAAATATCTGCCTTTTTGATTTTTTAAAATTTTAATATACCCTTCGACACTTGCGTAATAAAACCCTTCATTTCGATACCCCAATCGATAGGCTTGGGAGGTTTTTTTTTTAAACATACATTTAGGCGCCATAAATCCGCCATTTTGAATTTTAATATACCCAGTGACACTCGCGCAATAAAGAAAAATTTAACGACATATCACTCATCAAATCGGTCCAGCCGTTTGGTAGGTACGAGGGAACATAGAGACCTCTCCCTCCTTTTTTGGCTTCGCCGCAGTCGGGAAGTAGCCTAGTTACGTAAATTCCATTTTATCGTGCATAGACACGTGATTTAGCAAATGCCACTAAACTGACCTATAAAAATACTTGTAACCAAGTCTAATCAAATTATATATAGCAGCCAAAACTGCACAGACGTGACGGGCATCTATGTCTAATGATAATAAGGTCGGACCACATTTGAGCGGCGCTGCACACGTCTGTTCACAGCAACATGACACATCATTTCTTTGCCTAATCGCGTGAGAGCATCGTAGAAAGATGAGTGACTGCGACAGTGATGAGGATTTGGTAGTTATTTCTTTGTTATGTGCAGAAGAAGAACGCATTATGGAAGAGAAAGATAAGAAAACGAAATGGATTTCTGACATACCAAGGTCACGCTACAAAGAAGGAGAATACGACTATTTGTTTCCTCGACTACCTACTTAATGTCTCACGATTTCATACTTACTTCAGAAAACTATTGCATGGGCTGGAACCACCTAAGACACATCAGGAGACTGACGTGTCACGCCGCTTGCTATATCGTACTGAGCGTCTCTGCACAGCGTGTCAAAATATTTTCTCGGAGGAAACTATGCTGTGGCGCGCAGCGACGCTCACTGCAGCGCCGAAGCCCTAATGCGACATATACCATACAAAATGACTAACTAGTCGCTTATCGGATGCGCGGAGGGCTCATTTTAAATGTAGGTTTTTCTTAGCGAATACAGCATTCTAAACCGTAAAACTAAAATCTGATTTTAACAATATTTATTAGTATACTCGTATGCGTTGGTTTTAAAATCCAAGCGTTTTTATTTTAATAATATTTTTTGTTCGCGGTTACAAATCTGTACAAAAATTTTTAAAGGTTGGAAAACTACGTATAGCGACAAGAACCCCTTTTTTTTTTTTTTGGGTGGGAAATTATCAAATAACTTCTCCCGCTCTGGGTGGAGCGGGAGGGCGTGTCAGACTCTTACTGACTAAAACCCACCCGTGTTCCTTCCGTTGCCTTTACGTTGCCAGGGGCCACGGTATCCCTTTCGGACTTTCCCGCAACCCCGGCAGGCATCGGTCCTATCGGACCCCTTCCGTTGTGCTGACATCTCTTTGAGGCGCGCGTGGAACACAACGCGCCATCGACCCGGGCCTGGTCCTTATCGGACGGCGAGCTACCCATTGCTCACCGTCCGCAAGCCCGCGCCTACGGTGGCCAGGAATCGGCCTGCGATTCCCGACGCCCAGGGCGTCTCCTGCGGCGGCTAGGTGCGTGAGGGCGCGAAATTTGCCTCTACGACAAGAACCCCTGAAAACACAATTTCACTTCGTTTTACAGTGTTTTATAACACGGTTTTAAACGTAATGCCATTGACCGTCCTCGAAGGTTAACTTTAGCGCAAACGTAATGCCGGAAGCCCTCCCGGAGGGTTCACTTCCAATATGTATGGCGGCATAGCGTTTGAGTTCTATGAAAAGTGGGCGCAGTCGAAAGTGTTAAAGAATATTTTGACACTTTGTGCCGTGCCGTAGCGCCGCTCAAATGCGGTCCGACCTTAAAACAATTTTTTTTCATAATTTCATGTAAATAGATTTTGGGGTCAGTAGCCCGCTGGAAGTGGGTGGACGACCAACAGAAGATTGCGGGGAATACCTGGATGAGACTCGCACGAACCAGGGACGTATAGCACAAAAGGAGGAGGCTATACTCAGCAGTGGGTCGAACAAAGCTGCCGATTATGGTGATGAAGATGATGATAATGATGATAATCATAATGATAATGACCGTGTACATATAAAAAATTGATCAGGCAGGGGCCATAATCCTATATTTCCAGGTAACCAGTCAACTTTAGCCACCCAAACCCATAGTCCAATATCTTTGTTTCCATATCCTGCAATAGTCCTACACCAACCGCGGGTTGTCCTTAGGGTGTGCCCGTGCGTAGTGCGAACACGGATAATCGTCGGTTGGTACCTCATTCCGTTTAAATTTGTCTAAGGGGCCTCTGTGAGTTGGCTTTGGTCCCTCGTACGCCTTCCAAAGGACGGAAAAAAAATAAATGATAATGATAATGACCAGATTCTTGTAACCTTAAAGAAGAAGTCACAAGAATCTGGAGACAAGAAAAAGTATACGTTAAGGCAGATGTGAGTGGAATCGCCGAGAGGGGACATCCCGGAAAGACATATAGTGTCCTTATTGGTGATGTTCTTGAGAAAGGTCAAGTGCGTAGACTTAATCGCAACGGACGTGCGGGTATGACCGACATTTATAAACGTAAACGAAACAAAAACAGTATGTATGGCTCGTAGCAGGAGGCGTTCTGTAACTAGTTTCTGCATGTCCCGTGTGAAGGTACTGATCCGATTACAAAAACTATTCGTTCGGGGACTAAAAATAATATTGATAAACTGTTCCACCGAACCGCACTTATCAAAATTTTGTTTAAGTGCGGCTAGTGGAAGTGTTCAAGTGCCGTTCGGACAAGTGCTCTGAGTGGAATACTTCGAAAGTTACACTATTGCCAAGTGCTTTAGTAGGTAGGTAGGCAAGTACCTACCCACCTCGGATAGGTACTTGCCAACGTAAAGTGGCAGTGGACAGGGCATATTGCTCGCAGAACAGATGGCCGATGGGGCTGAAAGGTTCTGGAGTGAGGACCGCGTACCGGAAGACGTAGCGTTGGGAGGCCTTTTTTTTTTTTTATTACGGAGGGAAATTCCCATGGATGTACTCCGCCCTGGGGAGAGCGGAGGGGTCTGTCCAGACTCTTACTGACTAAAACCACTCCGGTGTTCCGTCTCACACTTGCACCGGGGATCACGGGATCTAATGCGACTTCCGCGATCCCCGGCTAGTGCCGACCCGCATCTGCGGGCCACCTAGAGTTAGGGGGGGAGTGAGGTGTTAAACTCCCCCCTTACGTCATAGAGAGGCGCGCGTGGAACACTACGCGCCACCATCTCGGGTCCTAAGGAGTAGGGGGCGACGGATTTAGTGTTGGGAGGCCTGCCACAAGGTGGACCGCAGGAATTCGCTGGATGCGAGAAGCACAGAACCAGTCGAAGTGGCGAAGCTTGGAGGCCTATGTCTAGCAGTGGACGTACTTTGGCTGAAATGATGACTATGATAACATTCTTCTCCATACGAAAACTACCTTTTGGAAGGGGCGACTAGAATCATTTCTTTTTGTAAATTTTGACGTTCATAAATTTGCCTTTTTGTGCCTAATTGAAATAAATTATTTGACTTTGACTTTGACAGTAGGTAATATATAATTGTGATGCTTACCGCTGGGAATTCCTTCTTTGACTTGAGAAACAATTGAGAGCTTTCACACTGAAATATACTGACGCAGACACCACTAGCTCCATTCCAAATACATCTGGAACCTGCAACATATAACATAGCATCACGCCTGTATTCTTCAGAACGGGTAAGCGGAGGTTTATAGTCTCCATTTTAATGTAATTTTAAATTCTTAATTTCCTGCCTTGTATCAATTTATTTGGGATTGACGCAACATTTCATTTTCAAGGGTGTCAAACGGAACCCGCCCGTCCGTCCGTCTGTCAGCTGGCTTTATCTCACGAAGCGTAAAAGGTAGAGAATTGAAATTTTCACAAATTTTGTATTTCTATTGCCGCTATAACAGCAAATAATATCTAAAAATCAAACAAAGTTAATAATTATAGCGAGTTCCCATACAAGAAACGTGTTTTTTCGGCATTTTTTAAGAAGACAGTAAAAATCTATTAATAAACCCATCTGTTCAATAAAAGAAGAATAAGCTGTTATCAAATTAACACCATATTACCCATAATAATGCATTACTATTCATTATGAGAATCCAAACGTGATCGATACAAAAGTATTAACATAAATTGGTTTTATGGCCATTTCATTACTTCGGTCTGGCATGAAATTGTGGATTCGAAAAGCAATAGATAGAGAACAACCGACTTCAAAAAAAAAACACCTTTAAGTAAAAATAACTTTAATTTCGGAATTCGGTCTTCGGTTTTGAATTTTCCTTTTTTTTGCCACCGATTTCCGAAATTTTTTGTTTTTTTATTGGAAATCGGTTGATTTTATTTTTCACCTTTTAGTTATGGTACTGTAGTGGTATGTAACCAACACATGCACACAACCTGCGAACTCAAATACTTAAGACGTCGCCCGTCTGTGAGTTCAGAGACCCTAGTGTGAGTTTCTTTTAAGCATCTCTACTGTACGCATCGACCGCGTTCGGCGCTCCGATTAGCCGGCCGGGCCAATCGGAGCGCCGAACGCGGTCGATGCGTAAAGTCGAGATGCTTAAAAGAAACTCACACTAGGGCCTCTGAGACAGTTCGAATACGATACTACACACAGCCAGTCACTAACTGCTGTTCGCGTCATCTCGCGTCATGTTATATCATACCTAATCTTATTATTGTTTATGAACCGTGTTTAGTTATAGTAACTTCATCATTAAATTCAGGGTGTAAGATTGAATGAATATTTAATTTCATCTACTATAGAACCTCCAACACCTTAACAAAAGTTTTATGGTACCTACCCCACACAAATTCGAATACAACTACCTGCTATGTACATAACAGTGACAGGAACTTATTGTAACATCAAAAACTACGCAAGCAAAGTTAATAAAAAAATGGGACCATTTCAAAGACCTACCAAACAAAAAAAGAGTCATTGAAAACAATTCATAATTGACGGAGTACTCGCGTAACAAATATACGAAAAAAAAAAAAAAACTCATTTTTGAAGTCGGTTACAACTGGAACGAAATCGAGAAGGCCTTTGCCAATGAGCACACAGAACAAGACAGACGGGGACAAAAAAGTAAAAAAAAAAACATTTATTTACAGCTTGTTAATTATTTTATTTTAATAGAATTAGTTTTAAATGATCTGAATAAATGCTTTTTATTATTATTATTACTACCGCCGACATTCAATTAAAATAAATACGATTGAAAATTGACATCATTTTATATTATGACTAACTTCTGCCCCCTAACTTGTAGGTACCCCCGACCCACCGCGTCGCGTCGCATCGCCCGCCCGCTCTATTACTTAGTTTTCGCTTGGCGGACTTTTTTCTTTTTGCTCGGCTCCTAAAGGTTGTAGCGTGATGTTAAATAGCCTATAACCTTTCTCAAGAATCGGGATGTCAAATGCAAAAATATTTTTTTCAAATCCGACTGGCAGCGGTCTACAGATTCGCGCTTTCAAACATACAAACAAACAAAAAAACAAAAAATCTTCAGCTTTATTATAAGATAAGATCTTGTTCTGTACCTGTATTTATTTATTTATTTTATTATTTATGTACACACAGAAAAATAGATACAGATAAGACATAATCATAATTATGAGTACCAAGGTACTGCTTATTTCTTAAGAAATTTCTTCCAGCAGACCTGCGATAGGAGGAATGAGAAAGGAATGTAGACAATAGTGTGTGAGAACAAGAAGAGAAAAATATAAATATGCGAAGTCTTAAACTAAAATATTGAAATAAACCTACACGTATAACGTAATAAATTAATATATACTTAAATAAATACTTAAATATATAAACATACATACTATAAGTATATAAATACTCACAGTTGA
Organism: Xanthia icteritia; assembly: GCA_949128155.2. Lineage (NCBI taxonomy): Eukaryota > Metazoa > Arthropoda > Insecta > Lepidoptera > Noctuidae > Xanthia > Xanthia icteritia. Next base: position 1,807,648 of record OY855862.1, on the reverse strand, counting down.
GAGGAAAGGTAATGCTCTTTTACTCGATATTTGAATTGTGAAACATGTACATGGATATGATAATGGGTATAGATGCTGATAAAATTTAACTAAGTGGAAATAGTGGTTAGAATAATTTTAGACCGTTACCTACTCGTAAGACTTAGTACCGCCAACCTTGGCTTGGCTATAAAATATTTATATACCCCAGAGAAGACATAAAACATCGCTGATAATTACTTATAGTTCAACATTAATTCAGTTTATTCGTTTCACTTCCTCTCGGTAATCTATAAGTACGAATAATAAAGCTGAAGAGTTGTTAGGGTTCCGTACCTTAAAAGGAAAAAAATGGATTCCTTATAGGATCACTTCGTTGTCCGTCCGTCAGTCTGCCAAGACTCATTTTCTCAGGAATGCGTGGAGGTATCAAGTTGAAATTAATATCAAATACGCAGATCTATGGTCTAGAATATAGATCTAGCTAGAGATAATAGAGTATAGATCTAGCTTCTAAGTCAACGCAATAAAAAAATACGACCATTTATGTGACATATTTTGACACTCGCAAATAAATCAAAACCTACAGGGTACTTCTCGTTGACCTAGAATCATGAAATTTGGCAGAATGCAAGGCCTCACAGCACAAGTAAAGGAAAAAGTCCGAAAGTTGTTAATTTGTAGATTAATCACATTTTTTTTTGCGATCACTAACTTACATTTGCTGTTGGAGAATTGACCGTGACGTACATCGATGTATGGGAGAACATGTTTTTCAACTACAAAGTTAAATTTGGTTTTGGGATAAATTCATTCCAACTACGGTACCCTGCTTTGTGCGTGGTCCGACACGCACTTGTTTCGTTTGAACGCGCTAATCTCTGGAAGTACCTACCAGTCGCAGTATTTTTTTTTTTTTTTTTTTTTTTTTTAATCTTTATTCCAAAAAGTTAAGTAAGCCCCACAAAACTGTTGCAATGGTTTGACTGTGGAGTAAAAAAATATATTTTTGCATTTTATAGCCCAATTCTTGAGGAAGGTTTTTAAGGTTATAATATATAAAAAAACAAAAAAAAATTAAAAAAATATATATATATTATTTAAAAATTATTATAAAAATTAAAAATTATTATATAATTATTATATTATATTATAAGCTATTTAAAATCACGCTACAGCTCTTAAGAGCCGCGCAAAATGAAAATAATCAAAAAGAACGCTTAGCGAAAACGAAGTGATAGCGCGGGCAGGCGATGCGATGTGATGCGACGGGCTGGTTCGGGGAACACGAAATTTCACGAGGACGAAATCGTGGGCAGAAGCTAGTATAAATATAATGATTCCCTTTCCCCGATGCCCGGTTTTAAGCACATAAGTCAAATGAGGTAGTATTATTAATTGAATTATATTATCGAAAAGGTACTATAAAAAAACAGGCGAGCCTTACAGTACTTGCATATCATGTGTAACATCTGACATCTCACCTTAGCAATAAGCAATATTAAAGGGGTGGAGCCAAGATCGTTTCTGATCGCCAACTCTAACACCGCGCGCGCTCATTGGTCAAATCAAACAGCGCGCGCTTCCCCGGCTTCCTGTCACACACTTCCGTCCCTTTTCACGAAATCGCTCCCATAGATTTGATTGTTTTATATTTTGATTGCAGGAAAACGAGAGGAAAGCTGGTTAGACATCAAAATATTATTTTCGTTACTTATTTTTTCTACAAGGGAACTTAATTAAGTAAAAAAGATACAGGGTCCAGAATTGTGCCTTAGCTTTAAGCCCCATATGTTTAAGTTTAAGTCCCATATAACAGGGGGCGGGCAATGCAAATAAACTAAAAAATAAATTACATAAATAGTTACTTTTTCCGAGTATGTTGAGGTCGACTTCCAGTCTAACCGGATGCAGCTGAATTCATACCAGTATTTTAGATGAAGCGATTGTCTTTTTGATCTCCACAACATAGTTATTGGGTAACATGATTCACATTGACCACACTGCTTGTCAGACTGACGGGCTTTCTATGACCCGTAATGACTGTCAAAATATCTACGAATGACAGCCGGGACCAACGGCTTAACCTGCTTTCCGAGGCACGGGTTTCGATATGTTCTGGACTCCATGGACTCGTGCACGCATTTGTCAGTAATTGTGTAGCATATCATTAAAAAGGTTTTAGGTTGATGTCAGCTGGACATTGGTCAAGTGTAAGCTATTTTGATCTTTGTTATCGAGTTATTAAATGTAGTTTACGTCTTTGCTGACGCAGATATGAAAGAAAACTGACGGAGATATAAAAGACTGGACGTATCAAAGGATTTTTCGAAAAAGCCCTAATCGGGTCCGATACACCTGATTGGGGGTGATCGGGTCAATCGGTGTGGGGTTATTTGTTTCCAACCTAATATTTCGCAAAAAACGCCGAAAAAAGACACGTTTCTTGTATGATGTCCGTACGTATTTTTCGGGTGACCACTGAAAATCAGCGCTGTGCTGTGGGTCCCTCATAGCACAGAATTATGTTGAGTGGAAGCCTTCTTGTCACAGTCATGACGTGCAGCTGCCAAATATTTCTGTTGTTTATTTTTTTGTTATTTGTATGCACGTGTCTCTGTGACAAATAAACCTTTTTTTCTTTCTTTCTTTCTTTCTATGAGGACCGCCTTTCATTTTTAACTTTATTTTATTTTGGGTACCTACCCTAACATTATGCTACTGTGGTACGGAACGCTTCATGTGCAAGTCCATCAGTTTTAGGTAGAATAATCTGTAGCCTTTTCCCAACTATGTTTTTTTGGGCTTCTTACTACCAGAAACGACCGTCAAAGATTTAGGAATGACAGCCGGGACCAACGGCTTAACGTACTTTCCGAGGCACGGGTCTCGATATGTAATGGATCACCCATCCACGAACCGACCGCGGCAAGCGTAGCTTAACTTTCAATCAACTCGTGCGGTTGATATCATCTAGCCACGAGCCCCTCAAATCAAATAGCCGTAGTAAGTTGTAGACCTCAGAAACCACGACAAAGTAACCAATTTTTGAGGAAATCAGACTATAAAAAAAAAAAAACATCAAAACACAAAAGAATTAAATAATACCAAACCTTCATGTTTATGAATAAGCTCACATAACACACACAAACTCAAGGAAAACACTACCAAAGAATGACGAAGCATTTTTATAAAAACAATAAATTAATTAATAGTGTAATATTATACTCGACCGCCACGCGAGAGAGACGCGGCCTGATTGATCAAATAAATAAACTATGTAGCGTGTCTGGCCAGATAAGAGTATAAGGTGCAGTTCTACTGAACGGTGTAGGCATAATAGACTGTAGATTCGTAGACCAATTTCTATTTTGTTAAGTACCTGGTACTTGTTAACCACTGTCCTCCCATGCATATTATCACTGTTATTTGAAAACATTGTAAATGCCATTTATTTTTAAAAGAGTAACTGTGGAATTTCTTGCCGGCTCTTCTCCGTATGAAACGACCAATTCATAAAATAGATCAAGGTCATCAAGCGAATGAGTGCACTAAACATGATTTTAAATCGCAAGAAAGTTCGCAAGCATGTTGCACAATGACCGTCACATGTGCCAATGTGTCACGTGCAACATGCTTGCGATCATTTTTGCGATTTAAAAAGCCGAGCAACCACAAAACAGGCGATCAAGAATGCCATGCAAAGAAAAAAGCTTAGCCAAGATACATAAATTCTACAGATGAGGTAAATGAGGTCGCGTAAGACCGCCAACGTTTAATTATAAGTCTTTTTTAATTTATGTTTTATATTTATTTGAATAGTATTGTCCTTTACACATAAAATTACTGTTTGTTTTTACAATTCATATTATAAATAAACATGCAATCTTTATATTTTGTTTACACGGCATATTTTTCCGTGTATTAAAATAAACGCGACCTTAATAAAAATGTCGCATTACAAAAATTATAATAGAACATGGTTACAAAAATGTCTTAGGATGATGCAAAAAAGTAGCATACTATTGTTCTTTATTTGAATAAAACCATAATTTAAAGTAGATAAACCAACCAACCTCTAGTTTAAGGCCCTATTTTATAAATATTTATGTAAAATAGGGCCTTAAATATTTATGTGTTTTCCTTCAAAAACGAGCTGTTCGAGCAATTTACCAGCTAGGTGCCAGAGGTTCTCTGAGTTTTTTTTTTAAAGTTAATACGAAGATGAATTGTGATGCCACTGTGAGGATACCACCTCACAGTGGCATCACAATTCATCTTATAAGGCGAAATATAAACTTATACACTAAAAACAGTGAAATTCACAATATAGATCTTTTCAAAGATATCGGTATCCTCACAGTGGCATCACAATTCATTTTCGCCAACATATTATAATATATTAGGCATAATATACACTTATATACTAAAAACAGTGATATTCACAATATTAACACTAGAAATAAGGACAAACTACGTAGTCCCTTTCACCGGTTTCATAAGGTTCATAACTCATTTGTTGGGCTTGGTATAAGCTTTTATAACAAGCTATCCTCTTCTTTGCTAGATTTGCCTTTAAAAGTAAAGTAAAATCCAACCTTTTTCAAACAACGACTACTTAAATGATTAAAACAATAGTTGGTCGCCGTGATTAACTCAAGGCAATGTTTAAATGTTCTTTCTCCAGAATTAGCTACTGACCTGTCCTCAGTCCACAGCGCTGAAAAAGTGACAGGGTTTTTTTTGCCCCCTGCCTAGTTGACTCTGAAGTGCCGTGCTTGACCGATGCAGAGAACGCCTGGAAACAGATCGGCCCGTGAAACTATTATTGCTTTATAATTATTTTCACTTTTTATTTTTGTATTTCTCGTGTGTTTCACGAACTGTGTCCAAATAAATATTATTCTTTCTTTCTTTTCTTTCTTTCTTGAAACCATCTTCCCAGAGGCAGTGGGATGAGCAGCTTTGCAGGTGGGTACGGAATAATCTTATTAATACGTCCACCAATACTGCTGAGCGTGCCCGCCTGCTGGCTGAGGGTGAGTGGGAGTCGGGCATCTGGCTTCAAGCGCTACCGTCACCCAAAATAGGGTCTATGCTGGGTGATACCACCTTCTGGCTCGCTACCTGTCTGCGTCTGGGCGCTCCTTTTGTGGCTCCGCATCACTGGCAATGCGGTGAAGGTGTCGACTGTCTCGGACACCATGGCCTATCCTGCAGTAAGAGCGCAGGCCGGATAGCACGGCACGTCAGCATCAATGAATTCATCCGTCATGCTCTTGTAACCGCCGGAGTGCCAGCTGTTTTAGAAGCCAATGGAAAGATAACAGGGAATCTTTTAGCCCCCTGCTTAGGTGACTCTGAAGTGCCGTGCTTTACCGATGCAGAGAATGCCTGAAAGCACGCGACGATGGGAAGAGACCAGATGGAATGTCCATAATGCCTTGGAAGGTAGGTAGGCCTTTGGTGTGGGATGCGTGTGTCAACACCTTTGCGCCATCCCATCTTCCTAGCACGGTGTGCTGTGCTGGGACTGCTGCTGCAGGTGCGGAAAAACTCAAACGGCGCAAATACTCCATCTCTTATTGGGATTATATGTTTGAGCCGTTTGGGGTTGAAACACTAGGGCCATGGGGTTCGAGTGCCCACTTAGTTTTTCAAGACATCGCCAAGCGGCTGGTTGACTCTTCACGTGACCAGAGGGCTGGATTCCTTGCCTTTTGGGCACTTTTCCTGTTGACAGCGATGCGGACGAATTTTTTGATGCACTATGATTATCCCCCCCTTTTATACACTTGTATATATTATTATTATTTTAAGTCTGTTAAATTTTAAATCATGTCAATACGTGTGTGTAAATATTTAACTCCATTGGTTTAGGTAATTGGTAAAAAAATCGTAATAAGGTTTTTTTTATAGATGACAAATTTCTTGTTTAAAAATACGTTCTAACCAAATAAAATTTACTTTCGATATTTTCGTCTTTCTATTTTATTAATGTATACCTATTAAACTTTATCATTTATTCTTAAACTACTCTTCGTAAATGTAACTGCTTGAGCACATTTTTTTTGTAATAATAATATAATATTTTGTAATCTGTCTATTGTAAGGAGCACAAAAAGACAGGTTCTCTAAACTTAAGATTCAGTTCACACCGAGATGTGACGCGAAGTGACGCTGCGCGCACTGTTAAAGATAGTTTTGCAAAATATAACTTTATTTACTACTCAAAAAGATACACATTTAATTGAGATAATTCGAGAATACCTCGCGGCGTCGCGCGGCGCCACGCTGCGCATCGCGAAACCACTGGTCTTTTCAAGCATAGTCGCGTTGCGTCACTAAATTGAATAGTGCAACTATGAGTAACAGGTATTTTAGTCTATTAATTTAGTCGGTTAACGAGACGCCTTTGACAGCTCTCTCGTCACGTGATTTTTTAGGTTTACCTTTATTTAACTACGAAAACCAACGGAGTATAGTTTTGGTCTTACAACCTACAGTGCCACAAGAACATTTCGGTGTTTGAATAACATTGAATAAACGTTTGTAAAGTTGTTTTTTTATATTGTCTTGAAATAAGAATGGTGGCGTTAGTTGCGGTTTTGGCCTCCTTTTACAACTTTTCATATACAAGGTCAAATTAAATTAGCTGGCGTAACTCCGCAGACGTGATGGCTATATCTAAGCTTGATAAAACAAAAAAAAGGATTTTCCCAACTCATACTTCAAGTAACTACACTACGAGCCGTCGTTGACCCCAGAAAATAAATGATAATTTTTTTCTCATCGTCTTTGTTTCGCTAGCTAATTTCAAATGACCCTATATTTGCGTGGATGGAAAACAAAAGAATCCGCGCAGCTAATAATGTTCATATGCGTAACCTGTCCGAGCACATCCTACGTAGCAGTGGAATTGCACCTTAATTCGTCTGGGGAACTCCCAAAATCGAATACCAGTTTAATAAAATATAGTATTTTTATCACACGAAGGCCAGTAGCGGCCATCATCTCGGACGGTACCGAGAGCTCGTGCGCTTACACACACATGTACAGCGTGTTTATTCACTTGGTAACCACAAGTAATTTAATAAAAATGCAATAGATAGTATTTGGTAATGTCAATATTTAATGAAATGCGATAATGTCAATGATGAATAATTATAATGTTAATGTTTATTTATTTATTTTATTATTTATGTACACACAGAAAAATAGATACAGATAAGACATAATCATAATTATGAGTACAAAGGTACTGCTTATTTCTTAAGAAATTTCTAGTAATTTCTATTTTTAGTGAATAGAAAGGTTGTACCTATATGTTATTTGCATTTCTTTGATTGATATTTCATAGACAGGTGTATTATATATAAATGGTTTTTACTATTCTAGAACTTTCGAACAAGTGGTTTATAAAGATCAAAATAAATGTTTATTATCTTAGCAGTACAATAAATGATTAATAATTAATAAGTAACAATTAATCATATTTATCAAGATTTTATAATGCAATTTTAAAGTAACATGGTGTTTCAAACGATTTTCGGAACATCCAGTTGATTTTATTATATTATGAAATTATACATAAAGATTACAAATAAATACATACTAAAATGCTAAATAAACTTATTAATTTGTTAATTTTCGAACAAGTCATGATTTGTGGTTTATAAAGATCAAAAGAAATGTAATATTATCTTAGCAGTACAATAAATGATTAATAATGAATAAGTAATAATTAATCATATTTATCAAGATTTTATAATGCAATTTTAAAGTAACACGGTGTTCCAAACGATTTTCGGAACATCCAGTTGATTTTATTATATTATGAAATTATACATAAAGATTACATACTAAAATGCTAAATAATCTTATTAAGTTTTAAGATAGTTCCACTACATAAGATTTGTTAATTATTTCTTAGATTAGAAGTTATTTAGTATCTATGTATGACCATCTATGATTCGTCTAAAATGGTGGAAGAATGGGCGGCAATGGTGCCGATTCTCTTGTCACAAATGCCTCTAAACTAGACTAAAAATCACCAAAATTTAGTTTATTCCTGTCAAACGATGATTTCCCATTCTGAAATAGACTAAAGTGACACAACTTAACTATATTTTAGTTTGACAGCACTAAGATGGCACTGAGATTTTAATTTAGTGAAAATGACAATTTTGCTATTCTGAATTTGAAGTTTTTCACCTAAAATTTTAATTGTCTAACTAAATCTGACCATTTTTAATCGCGGTTAAAAATGGTGTATTAAATGTGGAATACTATTAGTTGTCATGAATTAAAATTCACACAAACACCGACTTCGGGTGCGAAAACAGTACTGTATATATATTTTTTTATTTTCTTTTGCTTATATCTCGAAAATGGTGTAAAAATAATGAAAATTTCGACCCCCTTTATAAAACCCCTAATAATCAACACGTAGGTAATATTTTTCCTTATTTTCCATGAAAAACGTGAAAAATTCCATATAAAACACGTCGAGGCTGCCCCACGTGCGCGCCTCAGGCTCTAAAAAAAATCACGGGGTAGGGCAAACAAGTATGTACCACGTGGAGTCGCGATTGTCAAATTCGATTTAGTTGTGTCAAAATAATTTTTAAATTTAGAGACCATTTATTTCAGAATAGCGTTAAGATTCTCATAGTCAAAAGTAAGGAATTTTAGTGATAGTTTAGTTAGTTTAGTTCGGTGTACAAGAGAATCGGCACCATTGTTTGCGGGACTGGTAGGATTGATAAATGAAATGAAATTAAATTGTTTATTCTGTAAATAGGATATAGCAATCACTTTTACACGTCATATTAAAAAAAAAGAAGATAATGCTAGATGAGTTCGGCGTTTCCTACCTGACTACTCTGAGAAGAAAGACCGAAACAAACGCAGAGGTCTCTTTTAAAGTCCAGACATAATCTTGGTCAGGCCATATGAGGAACATGTAGATTAGTGTCTGAAATGGTCTTTTGAAGAAAGAACCACACAGATTTGAGTGGACCTGTCCAGTCAGTGCAAGCATTTGTCAGTAATCGTGGAGCTCAACTCAGAACTTAAGGAGCTCAACTCGACGAACAATACCAAAGAAAGGACATTTGGGTAGGTCGCATAAAGTACTAAAACTGCCCGACCATCATTAAAACTAACTGAGAAAGAAAAAATTAAAGAAAGTGGAAAAACAATAAAAATAAAATATCCACATAGTCCTCACATTCACAATCATTAAAACAATATAATACTTTACAAAGTAATCATGTTAATTATGTATTATGTTATTAAATATGTATATAATTTTCAACAATGTCAATATGTATATAAAACAGTTTTTTTAATGATTTACAGCAAGGTTGTGTTTATTCCTGGTATTTAAACTATGAATATCGGTCATTTTCTTAAAATTTGATATATTTTTGTGTACATGCAATAGGTTTTCAAAAATATATTGTGCGGCTACAGTCAGTATGTTTATTTCTCTGAATTTTTCTCGAAGGGACCTAGGTTGTAAATGGCTCGAACAGCCCTTTTCTGTAGAACAAAGATAGGCTTAAAGATGGGGTGACCGCCAATTTATAAGAGAACTTGAGTTAAACTGTTGGACGATAGAAGACCTCCGACTTCTACAGGACAGACCCTGAGTAGTGTCCATGTCCATAATATCAAGTTACTAAAAGCAAACATAAGGAAATCATGTTGCATAGCGAAAGTTCTGCTATTATTTTAAAATGGATTGAAATAATGATGATCAGACCACTTCTAGTGAATGATTGGTAGAGAGGTGGTAGTGTAACTGAAAAACACGTCAGGTGGTTAAGGGTTAATCGAATGAAGGTATATGCATGTTCTATTTCTTTTCATTGATAAAGTTGTTACCTTTGAGAAATGGTCCAAGAGATCAATGTGACAATAATACTTAATGCTAATGTAAACTTCAAAACAAGCTGCCGTGGACTTTGTTATCCTTCTTCTCCACGAATACCTAAATTTGGAACGGATAACTGGCTTTCTCATTAACGATACCTATTTATTGACAAGTCTTATTGAAATAAATGCCTAGTCTTGTCTACATGTGCTTTTCTTAAAATCCTTTTCCCTTCACACCATACGAGTATTCATAGATACTTATTTAAATCCTACATAGTTAAATAACTAGTAGGTAAACATTCTGACACTCAAAACTTGATAGTTAAGTGGATATCAATGCCTCTAAATGTAGTTTTTCATCCATTTTCTAACACGCGCGTCGTTTATGAGATGAAATACTGTAGGTACAGTATCCAAACGAATTAATAAGTTTCTATAGGCACTGAAACAGATTAGAAACATAACATACATTAAAACGTATATAACAACATATCATGCATATGTAGAATCAGTGCTACGCCATGGCTTAATTATGTGGGGTAACAGTACTGATCAGAATACAGCATTTGTTGCACAAAAGAGATGCATTAGAGCATTATGTGGCCTTAAATCCGACGAATCTTGCAGGCCGGTGTTTAAGAAACTTGATTTGTTACCTCTGCCGTCCCTTTATATTTTTGAAATTTGTGTGTTTGTGTGTAGGCATAGAGAATTGTTTGCGAAAGGAAGCGATGTAAATTCTCGCAGCAGGCGCGACCCCTACAGGCTCGTGTTAGATGTCCTCCCAAGGCTTGCGAAATATAATAAAAACTGCATGTTTATGTGTGTCCAGGTATATAATAGAATACCAAATGAATTTAAAAACTTAAATACAAGATTGTTCAAAATTAAATTATACAAATGGCTATCTGCTAATAGTTTTTACAGTGTTAGGGAGTTCCTGGAACATAAAATCGCATGAACACTGATCATTGTTTCGTTATGCATGTAAAATTTGCATGCTTATATCTATTAAGCAAAACATGTTTGTTCACACTATTAACATTACCTACCATCTTTTATACCATGTTTTTAGCAAATATATGATATTATTACTATTACAATAATAATATGATCAATTTTCAATTTTTTTCGAATTACAATACAACTCATAAAAATAAAAACTGTGTAAAGAGTAGATTACGTCAATAATAAATGGAAACAAAATTTAAATAAATTGACTTATACAGTCAAATAAAAAGAAACTAAACAATTAAATTAGTATGGAGTAGTATGGAGCTAAATAATACTCTTTATTCACCGTTTGTCCATAATCGAAGAAAATTATCAGCATAACTTTCCCGGTTCTTTTTGAAGTGAGTAGGTCGTATGACTAACTAAATACTCTTGGCATTATTACAAAACAAGGTTTATATTTAGAACCAGGTTTAACCCAGTGAGCCATTTTTGAATTTCTCCTTCGATCAATAATAGACTGATCAGGAACAAAACTAAGTCGCTCAAGTGGCCACGTTTGCACACACGTAAACATCTACAATTCTTAGAAAAAACAACTTCAGTTAATTATAAACCTTAATGCTTAAACATAAAGTTTAATTACCATTGCAAAATATATTTATTTAAGTCCTTTCATCGGAGAAAGTTTATAAGCAATAAATTTAAAATGTCGCTTGAAAATAAAAAGTCATCAGTATAAAAATATTTATTCTACATTTTGTTTACAATTTCGTGCTTATTCTATTGTGGAACTAGAAATAGTTCTTGGTATTACATTTCAATGCTCAGAACACAGTAAGTATTGAAAGACGTAGAGTTGCAGAATATATATTTTTTTAGGTTCATTTTCTATGGTGGCAATTATTTTTAACCGATTCAAAAAAGTAGTAGATACTATTTTACATTGCCGCTATTACAACAAATAGGTATAAAAAAAGTAAAAATAATAATAAAGGGAGTCAAGAAACGCGTTTTCGGCGTATTCTTTATACAAAAGAATTTTTACAAGGGTTGTATATTTCTTCTCCTCTATCTTTCGCGACAATAGATACCCATTCTGCACAGCGAAATGGGTCACTAGGAAATCTACAAATAAAAATACCATTACAAAATAACAACACTACTCCATGCATTCCCTGTTCAAGAACAGTCGATTTTAGATACAATAGTTGGTGCGTCGCCAAACATTGGCCAAACAATTATAATATTAGCTGTTAACTCAAATTAACATGTTTGTCTATTTTAAATAATTGTTAGCTGTAAGTTTTGAGTTTAATAATTTAATCATATTTTATCTGTAATTTTATATACATTATAATTCATTGCTTGTAACACTAGCCATAGAGATTTTGAATGAGAATCTATGGTTGGGTAAGACTCTCAAGAATCATGGCGGATCATCAAGAAGTTGTAACATAGTTCATAGTTCATTTAATTCATTTTACTCAAGTTTAGTGGAGTTATTCATCAAACCCACTGTCAATGGTGTATGTCAAATGTACTAGACCAATAAACTCAAGTGAACTCATCAGTTATTTTCATTTGCCACCGATGTTCATAATCAATCTTCCGGCTGCAATTCGAACCCGCCAGTCGGAGTGAACATTATTTGGTGGCCCATGAGGGGAACCAGCAAGAAGTCATTGGTATTATAAGTGGAAAACTGCTCTCGCGTTGTCAGCGATAGTTATCTCATCAAGTTTCATTTCAACGTGATTCAACACGAACGAACCAAGGGACGCCAATTGCTGCGGGGCGTCGTCGTATCAGAGTATTCAAGTCAATTCGTCAATCATCGGTTAATCGGCGGTACTAATCCTGTTCATCGGATCGGAAGTCATCATTCATCATTGGTGATAGAAACATTTCATCGGCTCGAGCATAATTTGGTGGTAATTTTGGCGCCAACGGCACAAGTACATCGCAAATTATCGAGTCACGTCAAACGTCAACTGTCAGTGTCATCAAACTTTCAAGTTACGTCAAGTGTCAGTGTCATCAAACCTTTGAATTACGTTAAGTGTCAGTGTCGTCAAACTTTAAGCCTGGTTGCTAGAACCTAGTCATTTTCAAGTTGTCTCATTTCTAAAGAATAGTGGTTTAAAGTAAATCAAAACAATGCCTTCAACTGAATATACTAAGTGCAAGCACAGTTCATATCCAAACACCGTATGTTAACAGATTTCTACAATACTATCGATCAAAATAGATCATCGATTTCGGCCAGTGTAGCTAAACGCCAGTTTGACAAATATTATGGTGAGTTCATTTCAGCTTATGAAAAATTACTCCAAATGGAAGAGGTTCAAGAAGAGGAGTCTGTCAAGTTTAAGGCGGATTTCTCCCAAATTAACGAGTACCTGCTAAGGGTGGAGCAGGCCCAATCGGAAAGTATTCAGACACCAAAAATCAAAGAAGTTACCTGTCAGGATCAGATCATTGTTTGAGGAACGACATGGCAAGGATCAGGCAAAACTGCCAACCCTAGATCAATTAATGGAGCTGCTGGATGAGCAGTGCAGGCTGCACTTGACCATCACTGAAACTGAGCACAGATCACTCCCGTCAAGAAGGAGAGCACCTCACCAGCAGTCTGATGCAACTGCAGGACCCTCATCTCAGAGACATTCACATCAGGTGACTTCAAATTCAACTGAATGTTCTTATTGTCAAAGGCCATTACATAATTCATATAGGTGTCAAAAATTCAATGCACTTCATCCTAAGGCTAGGAAATCATGGGCATTCAAATCAGGTCACTGTTTTAGGTGCTTGAGGAAGCACTATGCAAACGAATGTACCCATAAGAATTGGTGCAAACATTGTGGATCCAAGGATCATAATTCACTCTTATGTGTTAACGAGCAGCGCTCTTCATCAAATACTGGGTCTCAGGAGACCAGCACAAGGTCACAGGTGCAGTCAACATCATCAAGTGACCACCGCAGTGAGTCTGGAGTTGTATCTCAGGCTCAGTCGAGCCATCAACAGGTTGGACAACAATCACCAAGCAATCAGGTATCAGAGAGACCATTTCATTTAAACCAAGGGCCTCCTAAGGTAGGAGAACGTGCGGCTCGAGCTCAGCTTAAGTTTCAAGAGTTGCGTTTTGGATCCAGGCTCAGTCCTGATCAGTTTGAATGAGATGAGTCTACTGTTGGTGACAATAAGCTTCCATTGCCTATAACCATATGTCCAACTGCAGTGGTAGGAATAAAGGGGGGCGATGGACACTATTATAAGGCTAGAGCCTTATTAGACACAGGTGTCTCAATCATCACACTATCATTGGTTAATAAATTGAAATTGCACCAACAGTCTAATACTACAGATATATATGGGGTAGGACATAATAAGGTTGATTTACCGGGTACCTTATCAAAATTAATTATCAAACCAATTGGCAAATTAGTGCCTATCATCAGCACAGTAGCTGTAGTCATGTATTCTATTTCAGCAGAGATTCCTTCATATCCTATGAACTGTAGTCATTTAATAGATGATAATAAGATCATATTGGCAGATCCGGACTTTGACAAACCACAGGAAGTGGATCTTATACTTGGAACGGATGTCCTAAATTATGTATTTGAAGGTTCTAAGATTTCATTAAATATTCCAGGGCTTTTTGCATATAAAACCTACTTTGGTCATGTAGTCATGGGATCACTACTCTATTCCATGAGTGACAGCTCACCGAGAGGATGTACATCAGTTCAAGATTATGGGGTCATGGTGTCCAGGCTTGAGGAAGTTCTCGAGAGGTTCTGGAAAACGGAGGAGCCACCAACTCAGCCAGCTGTGCATCCGGAACACATGGAATGTGAACGGTTGTATAATTCTTTTGTCAGTAGAATGCCTGATGGCAAATACATGGTAAGGTTGCCATTGTTATCTGAGAGGCCTGTGTTAGGTGAATCAAGGGCATTAGCTATGCAAAGGCTCAAATCATTAGAGAAAAAACTGGATAAGAATCCTATATTTGCTTCTAAATACAGAGAATTCATGGATGAGTATGAAAGACTAGGTCATATGTCACGATCAGAATTTCAATTTGATTCAGAGCATTTCATTATACCTCATCATGGTATATTCAAGAAAGGTACTGATAAGCTAAGAGTTGTATTTGATGGGAGCGGGAAGACTTCCACAGGAATTTCATTAAATCAATGCCTTCACAGTGGTAAGCCACTTCAGAATGATATTACAAAAATATTGTTGAATTTCAGAAGACATCAGATCGTCTTTACGACTGACATAAAGATGATGTTTAGGATGACATGGATCCATCCTGAGGACAGGAAGTACCAACTCATACTATGGAGGAGAACCCCATCAGAGTCAGTTAAGGTATATGAACTAAATACAAATACTTATGGACTAAGGTCAAGCCCATACATTTCAATTAGAACACTGTTGCAATTGGCTGATGATTGGGAATCAGATCATCCAAACTCCCATGCAGCAGAGACTATCAGAAGTCAAATTTTTGTTGATGATATATTAACTGGAGCAGATACAGTATCAGAGGCAAATAAATTAAAGGAAGAGCTCAAGCAATTAATGAAGAGTGCAGGCTATGAGCTTCGAAAATGGTCATCAAACAATGACAAGGTATTGGAGGACTTGCCAGGCGATCATTGTGAACAACCACGTCAATTTGATTCCCAGGATAGGAGCTTCATCAAAGTATTAGGAATTCAATGGGATCCGGTGTCAGATTCGTTTTCTTATCAGCTTAATATACCTACGGGACATGCTACTACTAAGAGAAGTATATTGAGTACCATAGCTAGACTATATGATCCATGCGGATACTGTACTCCCATCATATTGAGATTTAAATTACTTCTTCAATCATTATTCACGGACGGACTTAACTGGGATCAACCAATCAGTGATTCACTTCTTGAGCATTGGAACAATCTTATCAATGATCTCAAGTATCTCTCATATTTACACTTACCTAGATGTGTTTCATTACCAGAAGCGGTGTCATACTCACTTCATGGATTTGGAGACGCTTCCGAGCTAGGATATGCAGGGTGTGTATACCTTCGAAGTTTGGATTCATCAGGAAGAGTTATGGTGCAACTGGTCATGGCTAAATCAAGGGTTGCACCTAAGAAAACTACTCAAACTATACCCAAACTTGAATTAAGTGCAGCTCATTTAGTTTATAAACTATTAAATCATGTAGCTGAGGCATATGAAAATGCAATTCATATTGACAGTATAAATGCATGGTCAGACAGCTCAATTGTATTAGCATGGCTAAATACGAAACCTCATAAATGCTTCAGACTTTTGAATGCAATAGAGTCCAGGAAATTCAAGGTTCAAAAAGAACTATGGTATGGAGGCATATCAAATCAGAATTCAACCCAGCCGATTGTGCATCCCGGGGCATGTCAGCCCAGGATTTACTCGATTATGACAATTGGTGGTCTCCCAAGTGGCTTCTTCATCAAGAAAAGGACTGGCCTAAGTCAGCTATTATCATACCAGACAATTTACCAGGATTTAAGAAACTCATTCGTAATTTAACACCAACAGAGTCATGGAGTCAATCATTATTGTCAAGAGTCAGTAAGTTCAGTAAGCTTATCAATATCACAGCATTTGTACTTAGGTTTACTCGCAATCTCAGGCTACGTAAGTCACAAAGAAACCTCAGAAATATATTATCTATTGAAGAAATAAGAGAAGCCACAAAATATTGGATTGGGGAAATACAGTCACAGTCATTCAGTGAAGAAATTGCATTGCTGAAGAAGGGAAAATCAGTATGCAAATCATTGCAAAAATTAAGTATATTTACGGATCAAGATGGATTAATCAGAGTAGGTGGACGATTGAGAAGATCAGAATTGCCATATGGGACACGTCATCCCTACTTACTACCTAAAGACCATAGGTTTGGTCAACTATTAATAGAATATTATCATCGGTCATACTGTCATGCAGCAACAGCAGCTTTAATTGCTATCCTTAGAAGAGAATATTGGATCACATCAGTCAAGCGTCAGGTTTCTAGGGTCATAAGGAAGTGTTTAGTATGTTTCAGGTTCAATCCGTCAATTCAGCCACCTTTCATGGCAGACTTACCTGCTGATAGAGTCACAGCAGCTCGTCCATTCTCAGGAGTGGCTACAGATTTTGCAGGACCCTTTTTGGTAAAAGGCAGTCTGCTCAGGAATGCAAGGTCAGTAAAGGCTTATTTATGTGTCTTTGTATGTTTGGCTACAAAGGCTGTTCATCTAGAAGTGGTCTCATCATTATCAGTGGAAGCCTTTATCGCTACATTCACCAGGTTTGTTAGCCGCAGGGGGCTACCTTCACTCATCAGATCAGATAGGGGTACAAACTATATTGGAGCTAATAATTATCTCAAGGAAGTAAATCAGTTTTTAATTAATAACGAATTCTTACTTCAGGAGGAATTTAGGAATCAGAATATTAGATGGGAATTCAATCCGCCAGCTTCACCTCATATGGGGGGGTTATTTGAAGCTGCTGTCAAAAGTGCGAAAAATCTATTGAAAAGGGAGGTAAGAGATATTATTTTAACCTTTGAGGAACTCACCACCATATTATCAAAAATAGAGGCCATTCTAAATTCACGTCCACTTGTGCCGATGTCAGATGATCCTTGTGATTTTGAAGTATTAACTCCAGGTCATTTCTTGATAGGCCAACCACTTGTGGCATTACCAGAGGTACATTGGAAGGATACTAAGATGTCACGCTTATCACGGTTTCAGGTAATTCAAAAAATGTATCAAAATATATGGATTTGCTGGCACTTAGAGTATTTAAGTACCTTACAGGCTCGTAATAAATGGTATAATCAATCTGAAGGTGTAAAAATTGATGATTTGGTCTTAATCATAGATGAGAATTCACCTCCACTTCAATGGAAACGAGGTAGAGTCATTGAATTGTATAAAGGTAGAGATTCAATTGTAAGATCAGTCAAGGTCAAGACTCAGTACGGTGAACTCATAAGACCAGTAGTAAAACTATGTAAACTACCAATAGATTGTAATACTAGTTAAGGTTTAGGATAGTTACATTCATGGTCATAGTATGTCATTGTTTAATTTAGTTATTATAATAATCCTTCAATGTTTACAGTAGTAACATTGTTCCTTCTTCTCCTTCCGAGGGCCAAGAATGTTAACTCAAATTAACATGTTTGTCTATTTTAAATAATTGTTAGCTGTAAGTTTTGAGTTTAATAATTTAATCATATTTTATCTGTAATTTTATATACATTATAATTCATTGCTTGTAACACTAGCCATAGAGATTTTGAATGAGAATCTATGGTTGGGTAAGACTCTCAAGAATCATGGCGGATCATCAAGAAGTGGTAACATAGTTCATTTATCATTTAATTCATTTTACTCAAGTTTAGTGGAGTTATTCATCAAACCCACTGTCAATGGTGTATGTCAAATGTACTAGACCAATAAACTCAAGTGAACTCATCAGTTATTTTCATTTGCCACCGATGTTCATAATCAATCTTCCGGCTGCAATTCGAACCCGCCAGTCGGAATGAACATTAGCTAATTGAATAAAATTTACAATTTAATTCTGTTTTTACTTTATGAAAAACACTTACTGATTTAAACTTACCGAAAAAAAGATATTCCTTCCAAAACCTTGGTGTTACGGTGGTTATTTACACAGTTTTTGAACGCGCACTGCGGCATTTTGACGTCTTAATGTTGGCTATGATTGGACCATACTAATTTGAAATAAGACCACAAACGTATTCGTGGTCTTATTTTTCGGGCCGTTCTTGAAGCGCTTATCGGGAATCTAGTCTATTATTGATCGAAGAATTTCTCAATTTATTTCGACGTCGTTAATGTTCTAAACACAAAAACTGATTTTAAATCCGAGTCTAAGTTCTAATTTTTTTATTAAGAACTTTAAACTAGTCGGAATAAGGTTCTAAATAAAACAACTGGCTGGATGGATTAAGCTTGAACCAAACTTAGAACTCGTTTTGTAATAAGACGGTCTCAGTTTAGGTATAAAATTAAATAAGTACTCTTTGGTCGGGATTTATAAAAACAGGTTCTAATAAATCTAATTTTAAACGAGGCTGTTCGTCTTTCTGTCATCGCAAACGTTTAAAAACAATAATCGACCATTGACAATAGTGTATTATCCTCATAAACTCTTTGGTATTATCTATGATTGACAATTTGACATTGACGCCGCGAAGTAAAATTTTTTGTTCAACTTATTTTACCTTAAAAATCCTGAGATGATTTAAATTAATCATCTCAGATCAAATCAAAATGTGCGAACAACGAGACACAGGCACAGTTACTTTATTCAAATTAACAAAATTAAGAAACGAAGCTTCAGAACGAAGATATAAAAGATGTGAGCTTCTCAAACTGATCCAGCATGTCGATATCTATGGGAAGTACCGTTCAAGTTATTGTGAGCTAGACCATTTAAAACTATTTACTAACAATGCTGCTATTTCCATAACGGGAATATCATCAACGGACTGCAAAGTTACTGATGGTAACGGAAGAATTTATTACTCTGAATGTGCGTCACCAAAACCTGGAGATTCCAGACTCAGTCGGTTTTCCATATCCCCGAAGCTATCTGGACTGCATACCAGCTCGGAAATCATGGCTAGGCATGTTAACAAGAACAGATTGTGTAGAAGAAACTATAGTTCAGCCGTCAGTTCTGGCGTTGTAAGCCCCGAAATAATGTAAAAGTCTTTTGGAGTTGAATAAAAAGTTAATTTTCTGCGTTCGTTTGTTTTTAGGGTTCTGTACCTCAAGAGGAAAAAAACTGAACCCTTTTAGGATCGGTTGGTTGCCCGTCCGTCCGTCTGTCTTTCTGTCAGAACCCTTTTTGCCAGAAACGTATTAATATCAAATATTTATTTATTTATCATAAGCACACCAACAGCACAGTCACTTACAATTCAAATTAAATAGCATCTAAAATTAGCATTTCAGTAACCATGCAAATGACAGGTATGAATGACATTCAAATATGAAATTTAGAGACAAAGGAGAACAATATAAAGTGTGTCTAGTAGATATAAATCTACAACACTACAAAAACAAACTAATGTGAGCTAGATAGACGGGCGCTCATCACACTGTTTAAATAGGGAGCGTCTGTATGGAGCGAAAGTCATGGAGAAAATATCAATAGAGCAATCCGTCAAGTTCGACCTTTCATTATATTGCCTTGCCATACGTGTAAGGGGGCTATTAAATGTAGTATTCAAGGTGGATGTAGGTAATTCAAAAATACGATGATGACGCTTACTACGTTGGCTAGGCCTAAAGTTAAAATAGTTTATTAATTGTGCATCAATGGAACCGTTTATAATTTTATGAAGTATTAGTAAGTCCGAATGGTTACGCCATTAGGTATATATATTATGTTAACATGTTATGTTATGTATTATATATATTATATGTAGGTCTATGGTCCCTTGGAGCTCTAAAACAATGAAGTTTAAGTTAACGCAATAAAAAATATGGTAATTTATGCGACATACTCGCAAATAAATCAAACCTTTATGGTACTTTCCGTTACCTGGAATCATGAAATAAAAAATATTCCGGCTTGCATCTCATATTACCGTATGTGCTTGTTAAAGTTATATAAACACTTTTTCATTCGTTCATACGGACGGCGGCGTGAACGAAGACATCTTAACTCAATACAGACAAACCCGCACTCGACGCGTGTCGCCATCAGACAGAACAAGCAGCCAACGTATGGACGAATTGCGAGCGTTTGGCGCAGATTCCTTTGATAAACGGACACACGCTGGCCAACTGCCAACGTCCGCGCCCACATTGGTTCAAGGGCGGAAAAAAGTCCTTTGTTTCGACTTTGTTTAAAATGTCTACAATTTGGTACACACATACTAGAATGTTAGTAGAAACAAGTCCTAAAATTAATACGGGTAAATAATTATACAGTATTTAATTATATGATGCTAAAGTAGAGTGATCGAGAATTAACAAATTTCGTGCAAAAAATATTGTTATTTCAAGTATGAATAGAACCTAAATACTATAATAATCAACTTTTATTTTTAGTTTAGTCATAAGTTTATTGTGTGTATTAATAAAATACGTAAACATATGTTATGATATAATGATTAATTACTTGCTATTACATGTTTAGTGAAGAAGGTCATTTGGAACCTTTTGTTTTCAATCATGAGATCATAACTAATCTCCGTTATCGACCGATGCATAATAATATACTTTCGGAGATTAATTAGACCCTATAGATTAAGAATACATCAGTTTTGGCTGCGATAACCTGCGATCTTGGAAATACCAGGTCATTAACTAATGACGCTCTGTAATTAAAAAAAAGTGCATTCTATTAATAAGTGTTTCTAATGAGGGTAATGAACACTTTATCAAGTCGTGTAAGTATATATAGCATTGAACGGTAGTTTTAACTTCACTTGGGGGTCAATCACCTCGAGGGAAGCCAGTACTCGCCAAGCTGGTCTAAATTGGCGATCATTCAGATGTACCTGACCCGTAAGGGCGGTAAATTGGTAACATGAACAAGTAATATGAGATAGAAACAATAGAACTTACAATTATTTTCTCTTACGATAACAGTGTTATTATAGTGATGGATAGCTTTAGATATTATGATTTCCACTAAATCCTATATCCCACTAGGCCTATTGCCTATGCCGATTTAGTGGAAATCATAATATCAAGTAATCGTGAGATACATAAATGCCTCGAAAATTTAAAACTTATGTATTCACAGCTTACAGAAAGTGTTTGGAAGCAAGTTTATGAAAAACAATTAATTCTAGTGCATTAGTTGATTCGGATAAGTTTGGCAGTTATTGTTACCAGACTGCTGAACTATACGTAAGCCTGTATAGCTGGTATAATATGCCAAATACAGTGCATAAAATCTTATTGCATGGCAAAGAAATAATACGTGTTGCTGCCTTACCTATTGGGATGCTATCTGAGGAAGCTCAAGAAGCGCGAAATAAAGATTACCGCAATTATAGGTTAGGTCATTCAAGAAAATGTTCTCGTCTATCATGTAATGAAGATATAATGAATATGCTCTTAGCTACCTCAGATCCCCTTATCAACAGTTTACGTGCAGTACCGAATAAATAATACTATCCTCTTCATGATGATGCAAAAGCTTTATTAATGGATAGCACCCATCTCTAAAACTATGTCTTCTCCATTTATTATTTAGTTTATTAATATTTGTTTATATAGAAATGCTTAAAGACTGTACATATGTTTTGCATAATATTTAATTGAATTCATGTGAAAAAATATGATGAATATTTTCAAGTTAATAAAAAAAAAACATATATTATATCTTTCTCTTTGTATAGTGGTACATTCATAATATCATTTTAATAAAGTATTATGAAGAAACGCAACGTCTTTTCATTTAAAAATAATATTTTCCGCATGCCCGTACTACCTGCACCACTGTGCGCCATCGTTGGGGCTAATGCAATTTTCTAGATCCGTTGGACGAGCGACATGTGTTGCGAGCAACGTCTGGAGCCTTAACCATAGAGAAAAATAATTCGTCACACGAAGTGGGGAAGAGGGGGACGGGGGGGGCAGAGTCGTGGGCGGGTGCGGTCCTGCGATCAATAAAAGTGCGAAGGCTTCTTATTGGACCAAAGATACGAAGATGCCTGTTGATTCGCTAAGGGTACGAAAGCCGTAAACATTGAGGGGAGCTTATTATTTTGTTAAATTGTGTCTTATTTTGTGTCTCTGCCACCTTTTTGATGCAAGTGGTCGCGAGTGTTCCTGTTAGGGTTGCCAACTATTTCATTTTATAACAAATATAGTATTTTCGAAGCCATTTCCTTTAAAAATATAGTAGATGCTGAATAAATAAGTTAAAAATATGTCAGAAGAATATTTTATTTTTATAATGCTTATTTTTTGCTAGTTTGAGCCTTTGATCATCATCATTATTTCAGTCGGAAGACATCTCCTGCTAGACATAGACCGCCCAAACGCCGCTACTTCGACCAGTTTGAGCCTTTATTAACAGGTTGTTTTTTAAATGTCTCTATAATTATTATTACACTCTATATTAAGGTTAAAAATACCATTAATTCAGCTTTTATGAGATTAATACTGACCTGTTGCGCTTATTCCGCCATTTTGAATTAAAATGAAAATAATATACCTAGTAGTTTCATCTACTAAATAGTTTTTTTTTTAAATATGGTATTCAGGCCTCTAATATAGCCTAAATACTATATTAAAAAAAAACTGTTAGATACTATTGGATACTATTAGGGTATATAGAAGGGTTGGCAACTATATTTACCTACTGCTAAGCATGAGGTCCTGGTTCGATTTGGTTTTTCCGTCACGAATTTGGTACCAGCACGGAGTCTGGATTTATGCTTGTTTGATGGCAATGGGGTCGCCCCCTAATTGCTTTGGACTTCAATATAACTGGCGTAATGTGGGTGTACTAGTTACACCTCGGTCAAATCCTTCGGAAAACAGGCGCAATGGTATGTTTGATGAAATGCCATATTGTTAATTTTTCAGGTGCCTGGGCGAGCAGCTTCTCCGACTCGTCTGTTGGCTGATGCATCAGTCTACAGTCATCACCGCGAGTTAGTCTTTCGAGCCGCCATTAGACGACCAGAATTTGCAGCTCAGTAGTGAAGAATATGAAGGTGAGTTTTGTTCCCTCAATTCAAAATTGGTATTCACCTATACTATAATAAAATTATAAACAGGTACAATTTGTGAGTTTGTATTTAAGACGCAGAGATATATGCCAGTGACCTTGAGTGGTTAGCTTGCGTGTTCTGTACTGAGCTCACGCAACGCGTCGTACGTCCAGCCAGTAATAGGACTCGCCCATCAAGGAGCGCTGTTCCAAATTAAACGCATTATTAATTTATTATAAATAAAACAAAAGGTATTTTAATAAAACACTTATACCAAAAGATCAATAATTAAATTTTCTTTAGAATGGTGAAGGTTTTAGAAAAATACGCTTGATAGATTTTGCGTGATTCTCAGCCAGTTACTTAATCCGCGTAAGACATAACTTTACAAATTAATTTCACTATGTAATATAAACATAATCTAAAATATTCATAATATGAATATTTTAGATTATGTTATATTAACTATTATATATATATTAACTAATATATTATATTAGTTATTAAAAAAATGCTCTAATTTAACAAATATATTTTCCAAATCATAACACTACTCGTATATACGTGATCTTCAGTATAAAATCATCAATCATCTTCGGAACTACTGATTCGATTCCGAAATCTCTTTCACTAATGCGAAATTACAATATTGCCGAGTATCTTATTATGATATATATTGCAGCAGGCAGCAGCTAGTCCCTTATAAAATAAGATTGTAATATTAAGTGCGGATTTCACTAAAGAAATTGAACGCGTTGAGCACATCAGTGTAAAATATTCCATAACAATTTTGACACTGATAGCTCTTTGAGGGGAATTTGTTGCGCCACTTCTTCTTCCCAGCTAAAGCACTAGGAAGTGGTGAAGGGTGGGCGTTTTGGGGGACTGTCTTATGTAATTTTGACGTTCGAAAAGTGCTGATTCTCAGCCTAGTTTGAATAAAATGACTTTTGAATTTTGAATTTTTTAACGCATTTTTAAATTGCTGGTCGCGTTCAGTTTCATTGGTGAAATCAACCCTTAGTTACATTGGATGTCCATAATTTTTGTGAGTCGGCTGAGACGGCTTTGAGGTATCACGTATGTTTCAAAAGACGCACCCGATTTGAACGCACATAGCATAGTAATTGCACCGTCATCAGGCGCGTGATGTGTATACCTACCTCGTTTGGCGCATGCGCGGAGCCATATTGTAAAGACAGTGTTTTCAATATGGCTCCGCGCCTGCGCTCGATCTTCACCGACCGTCACGAACTCTCATCGAAGACGAATGAATAAGCAAACTATCTTGAATTTTATTTACATTGTAACATCACCTAATTTTATTAAACATAAACTCTTCAAAACACTTGACATTAAATACACACCTCCCGAGCAACAAAGGTATAACTAGGCAGAATGGTAATACTTAGGCTTGTTTATGGAAACCGAAGTTGGTTCTCCTGCGGATCTCTTAATTTCTGAAGAGACAGCTTCACATGCCGACGAGAAACATCTCTCAGGCATGCCGGTTTCCTCACGATGTTTTCCTTCACCGTTTTTGAAGCAAGTGATAATTATAGAATACGCACATGAATCCGAAAAGTCAGAGGTGCGTGCCTTGTATTCGAACTCGAGACCTTTGACTTGGCAGTCTGACAGTCACCCCACTAGGCTATCAGCGCAACAATTACTTGAATTTTTCATTGTTCAAATGGATTTATACTTGAACGTGTAATGACCAACATATAGGTTATAATATTATAATATATGTTTATTCATAAAAAAAAATACAGATAGTTACAGAATCAATGGGTAGATAGATATATTTATCTTACGTTTTGTTGTAAAATCTGTAACAAAATGTTTAAAACCCTGCCTCTCAAACTAGGTGATAACCTGTATTTTGAGAAACAGTGTTCGGCCACAAAATTCTTATCCACTATTACTGTTACAACAATTAATGAACAGTGTCGTCCTACCGCTGCAATAATTTATGTGATTCTGTTTTGACGTGTGTATATGTGAGTGAGGGTGTGTGAGCTTGTAGTGGAAGGTGAGGGTGTGTGTGAGTGTGTGCATGTGTGATAAGGTATGGGTGCATGCGCGCATGATTAATAATGTGTGTGTATGTATCGAAATCGGAATGCGTGAGAGATTAGGTGATGTATATATGTATGTGTAGAGACTCCGTGTAGGCATAATCCCTCTCTAGTTGGCAATAATTCCTTCTGCACATGTGGCTTCCCTGGTACCTCATTAACGGCATAACTATGTAAATATCTATTAACGGCTCCCAAATTACGATGATTATTTTATTTTATTTTACCTTTTTTCTTTTACATACTACCTTGACATAATCTCTTCGTTATTTGACATTATATACCTAAAATATTATATATATATATATATTTTTATAACAAATAAGTATTGTTACATACAGCTGTAGTGGCAATTATGTCATTTGGTTTAAATAGCTTTTTATTTTTATTATTTGATTTTGCTTTTATATAGATTCTTTTCTTTTAGAATTTGTGAATGTGAGAACGTTGTAGGCTTAACAGACTGTAGATCTATCGACCATTTTCTATCTTGCTAAGTACCTGGTACTTGTTGATAGGCCTACACTGTCCTCTCATACCTATTAACTCTGTAATTTGAAAGCATTGTAAATACCATTTATTTTTAAAAGAGTAACCATGGAGTTTCTTGCCGGCTCTTCTCCATAGGAAACGACCAATTGGAACCGTGCATCTAGCTTCTGACGTTTCATAAGTGCCCTTATAGGTTTATGTGAAATAAAATATTTTGAATTTTGAATTTTGAATTTTAGTAGCCACTCTTCTCTATTAATTAATCTGACATAGAAATAAGTAGTTTAAACGTAACTTAGGAGGAAATATAATTATGCATGCAATTACTTTATCTAAACTAGATGAAAAATATTTTTCTTGAAATTATAAACCTTAAAAATGTACAAAACTCGTTTTATTTGAATATCCCTACATCTGCTCGTTGGTCGCAAGCGGTAGGTACTGCTGAGCCTTGAGGTCTTGGGTTCGATTTCCGGGTCGGGCAAAGTGTTATTGGGTTTACCATCTGGAATTTCTCAGTAACAACGCGGAGTCAAAATTCAAGATTCAAAAGTCATTTATTCAAACTAGGCTGAAAATCAGCACTTTTCGAACGTCAAAATTACATAAGACAGTCCCCCAAAAACGCCCGCCCTTCACCACTTTCTAGTGCTTTAGCTGGGAAGAAGTGGCGCAACAAACTCCCCAGCAGCACAGCTGTCTGAATAGTTAGAAAAACATGATTCTATACAATAGTAATAATTTACTTTACGCAACACAAAACATTAAATTAAATCATTTTCTATATGTCACCTAGCACACGCCAATATACCAACAACAAATAAGTAAAAAGAACTTAATACCCGAATGAAAGCCTCCAGGCATAAAGGGCATGCCAAATCACAAATGATACGTGCCCGTGGACTGGACTGGACTCGTGCCCGGATTATGGCAATAGACTCGCCCCCTATTACATGGGTCTTAAGCATAACTTATTGGGAGTTACATGTTCGAGCCGTTTGGGGTTGAATATGGAGCCTGGCGATCACTTGGTTTTTCAAAACATGGTCATAGCAGAAAATTGTTGGAGTTTAATAATTTTTATTCGAGAGAGAAGAGCAGAGGTCGCCCAGTGGTAACGGCCGCGACTTACGAGATGTAGGCTGTAGGTTTGAACCCTGAGAGGCTTTACTTTGTGTACATTGTTTTATCACCACTACTCTCAAAACAATGCAGAAAATCATCGTGAGATAACCGGCATGTCCTAGAACCAAAAATTCGAAGTCATGTGACATCTACCAACCAAAACACCTGGATTACGACCCACTCTCCTTCTCACAGAAAAGAGCCTAGCTAAAGCCTAAGCCTAAAGCCTAAAGTATCCTAGCAGTGGGAACATTATAGGCTGATTATGCAAATTTTTTTTTGAGCAGTTACTCGTTCTTGAACTTGACTTTGTTGGGTCTTATATTGATTAAGTGGAATACTAAATTACATGTTTATTCCCTTTTTTCTCAGTCTCCTCTTAGGAAGGAAAAGGGAGGGAATTAGGGAGGAAACGAGAAAGGAAGTGTTGAGGTTTTCCAAAATAAAACGACACAATGCCTTAGCCTACATAATTTCGATTATAGTTATATTAAACGGAGTCATATCTACAAATACGTATTTTTTATAAGAATAATATTTTTAACCTACGTTTATTAAATACGGCACTTAAATACTTAATGGAATAGACAAAAACCAAGTCCTTCTTTATCCCGGGTCCAAGGTCTTCTAAGACCTGGGAGTCGCCAGAGCCTCGTTGGTAAATTCAGCAGGGTGTACCGCGGACAGGTGAGACTGACTTTGGCTCTTCAGTTGTTAGTAGAGTCACTTACACCCCATTGGTGTACGCTCGACTGAAGTCATGGATGTGAAGGTTGACAGCAAACTGAGTTTCAGACGCGTTCAGAGACGAGTAGGTGATGCCAGCCCTGAAAATAAAATAAAATAACGCCTGATTCAGAAGGCAGAACTCCTCGATACAGCACGCATTGTAAGGAGGTTTTCGTCTCTGCAGCCCTAAAAACCGATAGCTTGGACCCTGCTCCCGACTTCGGCAGTTTTATAACATATTTTTGCTTTAATGAAATATTTAAAAAATATAATTAGATAAGAAAGTAAATGAATACACAACACAATAATATAAATAATAAAGTTGAAGTTAATAAATAGAACAATTATATTTTAGGAATTTGAATTATATTTACAACCATTGTAGTGAACCCTGAAATAGGCAGGTAAACATCAATTAATCCTGTTTTATTAAAGTTACAGCTACACAATTTAAACTAGTTTGAAAACTAATCAATTATTCTGCCTAACCTTTTCCCAATTACGTTGGAGTCGGCTATTGAACTGGCTGACACGATTCAGACGGTAGGTCATCATCATCTTCAGTCTATAGAAGTCCAGAGCTGACAAATACCATCATCTGCCTAGACTTTTCCCAATTATGTTAGGGTCAGCTTCCAGTCTAACCGGGTGCAGCTGAATACCAGTATTTTACATGGAGCGACTGCCTATTTGACCTCCACAACCCATTTACTAAACTTAACTTATGATGATACAAGACTATTAATCGTTCCAGAGTAGGCAGAGTCCTTTCTGCAACTTTTAAGGTACTTACTCTTCATCTACATAACACTCAAACACACACATTTACTTACACTCATCATTCCATACATCACCACACGTACACACACATCCTAACACTCACCGCCCCTCACACGATCACTTTCCCCTCTCTATACATACACATCAACTCAATTAGTTTTTAGGTTAGTTTACTTTATTTTAGTTTATTTTTACATTGTTTTTCTTTAATCTTGAATTTAATCTTGTGTTTTTGACGGCACGGTTGGCGCAGTGGTTAAGCGATTGACTGCTGCGCTGCGTGTCGCGGGTTCGATTCCCGCACGGAACAAATATTTGTATGACCTACAATTAGTGGTTCCGGGTCTGGCTGTTTGTGTATGTGAGTTTAATGTTTGTAAACGCACCCACGACACAGGAGAAATTCCTAGTGTGGGGGCAACGTTTAAAAAAAGAAAAAAAATCTACATAAAGCTGCACTTGTTAGCTTAATTTCTTATGCAAATAAAATACTGAGAGGTTTGGCGCTGCATGTCGAGATACAGGTTTCAGCCGAACTAGGGGCTGCAGATGCTCCTATTTTGTATTGTATTTATAATAGATTAATAGTTTTTAAGTTGTTTTTGTACAATCTTTTTTGGTAATATAAATTATGATAAATTAGAATTGAATGATTTAAAGGTCGACTTTTCTTTTTATTAAAATTGAAAAAATGTTTCAAATTCCATCAGTTCATTTTACCGTCTGTTTTAAGAGTCATTCATTTAAAAAAATAATAGGACCAAAATGTTTTAACGAACATGCAAAATAGCTAAAACAAAACGGCTATTTAGTTTAAGAAGCACCCTAGGTAGAAAATAGATGCAGCTGAAAGAGCTTAAGCGACACTCCATGTCGTATTTTGTTGACGGACAAATGATTTAAGCGACATCGCGACATGTAAATCGTGGATATCAAAATGATTTAAGTCACATGTTAATAAAAAATAGAAACAAGAAAAACGCTTCAACCGATATTGAATCTTTTTTCTGAGAAAGGCCTACTGATTAATGTCTCGGTTCTTTAAATCATTGTATAGTTCAAGTACACTAGTAATAAATTAATGCAAAAACGACGATGTCAGATAATACACTGCCACTTTGGAAACAACCCAAAAATAGAGTTGTTTGAAGCGCCAAAAAAGTGCTCAAATTTAAATGAATCCGGCATCATCCGACGGAGAAAAAATTGCTGATTCCGAATATGTATATAACTCAATATCGCCCAAAATGTCGCTTCAACCAAATAGCCTTTCACCCCTCGATATTATTATTTACTGGGTAACACGATACCTTGGTAAGACTGGTTGTCATACTTTTGGAGTTCTCTACCCGTAACCACTGCCAAATATCTATGAATTACAGTCGGGACCAACAGCTTAACGTGCTTTCAGAGGCACGGAGGGGTCTCGATATGAAATAGATGGTCACCATTCCACGAACAGACCGCGGCAAGCGTAGCTTAACCTTCGGTCGACCCGTGCGGCTGTTTAAAGACTAATATCACTAAATATCTCAAACCAAATAAAAAACCAAGACATAGCGCTGCGAACAATACAGTGAAGCATGCCACAACTACACCTCCGCTCTGCGCATACACGCACACATTTAAAACCATTTACAATTAAACTACACCTCACTAAGTGCACACATGTTTACGAAACCGGCCTCACGACACTGTTGACAGCGCTGTCTTGTTTTTTGTTTTTTTTTCGGCTCTGGCATCTCGCAGTTGACTCAGAAGAGG
Organism: Xanthia icteritia; assembly: GCA_949128155.2. Taxonomy (NCBI): domain Eukaryota; kingdom Metazoa; phylum Arthropoda; class Insecta; order Lepidoptera; family Noctuidae; genus Xanthia; species Xanthia icteritia. The sequence goes on along the minus strand of OY855862.1, from coordinate 1,777,087 downwards.
GTCGTAGCTGCTTAACCGGGCTTTCCTGTGGCTGCCTTAAGCTTCTACACTCAAATCCTCCAGCCAGGGGCAAAAACTATTCTAATTTTAAACTAGGCGAGCGCTTCTATGGGCACCCCCTGTGGGGTACGAACCTCGGCTTAGGGCGTCGCTGGGGGGAGGACAGCAAGATGGGACAGGCTGGATCAAAGATAATATTATTATTATTAGTCGGGGAGTTTAAAGCTACAGGCTCAGCATCGGCGCGGGCGGGCTGGCATCGTCGAGCAAGGGTCGGGGGGGTAGTAAGCTCCAAATTAGCAAATCTTTATATATTGCAGGAGGTGAAGCGACAGTATAGTGCATCGCGGTATACAAATACGGTTGAAAATGGCGATGCGTTTGAGTTTAGTTGAATCTCGTGTCCGCCAATAATATGAAAGCTATTTCGCAGTTTAAATTATTGTTTTTTTAAATACACCTATAAGTTAAAAAAAAATTACATATTTATTTAGTTGATTTAATTTCTATTTTTATAGTTACAAAAATATGAAAATTTCTCGCTCAAAATATTGAGCATATCGAGACAAAAAAGTTAATTCCTGTTCTTTCTTGCAATTTTTTTCTCAAAATTATTGAATACCATTTGTATAAAATATCATTGTATAAGTTTTTTATACATTCGATTATACCCTGTTTTTATTTTACGGCTAACTGTCCAACGAAATAGTGGACGTTTAACGGTGTCCCTGTTTGGGCAGCGCCTTAAAATAATGATGCTATAAGGGGGTGGTGGTAGACCACGTGAACACATGCGTAAAAAACCTATAAAAATCAAACGTTTCCCTGCAATTACTAACCCAGTACAAGGATGCACTTTGCAACCGTTCTCTTCAAGTTTTACTTCGATAATTAGTTCAAAAGATCACAACATTTATTGAAAACCTGACCTCCATCTTTGACCCAGCCCTGCTTTTTTTTTGCAGAACCTTGCTGCATGCTGGCAGCTCAAAGAACTAATGCATGACACCCACGACGATCGTAGAGAGCTGAAAAGGTACAAAAAAAAAATACAATAAAGAAAGCTGTTTTATAAAAGGTGGAGAGGCGGAGAAAATATAAGAATCCTATTGATCACATATTCTTTGCTCCCCTTCAACATTAATGGCTTTTCACCCCTAGGATCTAAAGCCGTGCTCGCGGTATTAACCAATGACGTTAGAGAATGACGTCCTTCTATAGATTCTAAAAACAGACAGCAGGGGGGATATGTGGTCGCGGGAAAGTCCGAAAGGGATACCGTGGCCCCTGGCTACGTACAGGCAACTGAAGGAACACGGGTCGGTTTTTGTCAGTAAGAGTCTGACACGCCCTGCCGCTTCGCCCAGAGCGGGAGAAGTTATTTTATAATATCCCAACCAAAAAAAAAAGGGGGTGTTATATGTTCGAAGTGGGGTGTCCCGCTTCTATCATCATACACCTGCTCCCTCGCTACTAAAGACTATGTTTTCAAGAATAAAGTTCCAATTGATTTGCTTCGGAGGAGTAATCTGGGAACTAAGTAATCCATTATCAAATAATGCACGTTTCAATCAAGCCGTACTCATTCAATAAATAAATAAAAATCTTTATTGCAGACCACTAGTACCATAAAAAGACAATATAAAAAAAAAAAAAAACAAATTTCAAATAATTATTTAAAATAAAAAAAATAGGCATCCATTGATGTCGGGAGCAGGGTTCCAGCTACCGGTGTTCAGGGCTCCCGAGAAAGGTACTCCACACTATGCAAGCCGTATTGACGAATTCTGCCTTCTGAAGGTCCTTATAATTATATCCAATCGTCTAACGAGAGCCTCGAGAGATGCTGGTCGTAAGCTTTCGGCTTACGATTACATAATTAATTATTATCAAGAATATTTATATAGATATTGTATCAACGGTTAGAAGGAAATAATGAATAACTTACCGTCTCTTCTTGTATCTTTAACACAGGTTCACGCTGCAGATCCCGGGGCGCCGGTGTTTCGCGAAGAACCAACTCGTCTTGCACTGAACACGGCGGGTGCACTGGATAGATGAACAAAAATTTTTTTTTTTTTGTATAATAGTGTTCATTTACTCTCTAATTTTAATAAACCATTAATAATTAATTATGACAACTTTTAATATTTGTTAAATTGTATAAAATCTATTATTTTGCACGTCACATAGTGACAAACATGTTTGCACTTAATTTACCTTCTTTTATCATCTTGCATGCACTTTCTATGTATGTACACACACATGTTTATGCAAATAAAATTATTATTATGAAAAGAAAGTTTAAAGTCTAGAAAAAGGCTAACTGCACTGCGCAGGTCACAGCTTGGCGATCAATACTTGGATTTGATAATTATGCATATGACCTGCTAACGTTATGATGCAATTTGTTATTGCTTAGACGTTCAGAAGCTCTATCGAAAAAAATCTGTAAAATCCAATATTCACAAATATTACAACGGGCTCTCCGTTGTAATATTCTTGCATTTTCTGTGCTGAACCCGTTGTAATATTCGTGCATTTGCTGTTTTGTTACTGTGCATTTGTACTGGCGGAATATTACAACAACACAGGGTAGGTATGGAATATTGACAGAAAATAGAGATTTTAACATGTTTTGTTGTGAATGTTTCACCAGTGTAACCGCACACTTACACCTAATTATTTATTTAAAATATGTTTATGTTTTTAATTATGAAACTTCTTAAATATATAAACATATACTAAAAAATAAGAAAAACAAATCATTAAGGGTCAGTTCACACCGAGACGTGACGCGAAGCGGCGCTGCGCGCACTTTTTAAGATAGTGATACATAATATAACTTTATTTACTACTCAAAAAGATACATATTTGATTGAGATAATTCGAAAATATCTAGCGGCGTAGCGCGACGCGTCACGAAGCAACGAGGCGTGAGGCTGCCAGCGACATCACGGTGCGCCTCGCGACGTCTTCACGCTGCGTCTCGCGACGTCGCGTTGCGTAGCGCGAAGCCAAAACACCCTAATCTTAACTAAACCTAACAACAAACTTAAAATATAGCGTCGAAAAATTCCTCCGCGTCGCTTTTATATTTTTTATTTAATCAACAAAGACCATTAATATGTTAAACAAAATATTTAAGAATTATTGTCGCATATAATCTATACCTCACGGATTTTGAAAGCCTATTGTTTTTCTAGAACAACAAATTTAGACTATATTATTGGCCCATGTGTTCACCGCTACTCCTGCATTTTTTCGGTACCATTTATCAAGCCCCGTCGACCTGCAGCCTTTTGTAACCAGAATATCCACTTCGGAAACCGGCATGTTCTAGAACCAAAAATTCGAAGACATGTGACATCTACCAAAGCGCACTGGGCTCGCGTGGTGGATTATGGCCCACTCCCTTTCACATAGAGAAGGCCTAGGCTTAAGGTCAGATTCACCTCTTACTTCCTGAGTATGATGTTATCGTTATGTTGCAGACTGCCAATCAGAACACATTGACATTGTTAAAAATTATATAAAAAATTACATGATTACTTTGTAAAGTATTATATTATTTTAATTATTGTGAATGTGAGGACTATGTGGATATTTTTTTCTTCTTTCATTTTTTTTTCTTTCTCAGTTAGTTTTAATGATGGTCTGGCAGTTTGAATAGTTGTTGGGGCCTACCCAAATGTCCTTTCTTTGGTATTGTTCGTCCAGTTGAGCTTCTTAAGTTCGGAGTTGAGCTCCACGATTACTAACAAATGCTTGCCCTGACTGGACAGGTCCACTCAAATCTCTGTGGTTCTTTCCTCAAAAGACTATTTCAGATACTAATCTAAGAGTACATGGTCCTCATTTGGCCTGACCAAGATTATGTCTGGACTTTAAAAGAGACTGACATGTGAGTTTGTTTCTGCCTTTCTTCTCAGAGTAGTCAGATAGGAAACTCCGACCTCATCTAGCCTATTTTTAATATGACGTGTAAAGGGATTCCGATATCCTATTTACAGAACAAACAATATCATTTCATTTAATTTCAGATATGATCACAAAGTCGAATCATTTAACCACGGAAAGATGTCCAGGGCTGCGTTGAATTACAGCTTTTTAGCAGCAGAAGGTACAGTCTCACCCCTTGGTTAGCAAGGGGTATCGTGTTATCCAGTAACTGGGCTGTGCAATTCAGATAGGCAGTCACTCCATATAAAATACTGGTATCCAGTTGCATCTAGTTAAGACTAGAAGCCGACCCTGACATAGTTAGGAAAAGACTATGTAGATGACGATGAAGCAGAAGGTACCTAAGAAATAAAACGAATCTTCATCACATTTTTTATTGTAACATTTTTACAGAGTATGTACAAGCTTAATTAGATTCTATAAGTAACAGACACCAACTAGATTATAGAAGTTTTCTGAACATTGGTACTAAATAATATAAACTTATATCTATGGAGATAACTGCATTAAATTACTAAAATTAAATGTAGTTACGTGCTGGAGGAACTTACGTTCAAGCGCGGATCCAAGTCTTAAGTAAGGGAGAAGCTCAAAGAACCAGAATTTCCAAACAGACTTCATTGTTTTCCCAAAAAATAGTTAATTGATCCCCTCCTTTTGTATCCGGCCCTGCCCTATTTAGCCCCCGTGCGTATCTCCAGTAAGGTCTTGAGTCTCATTATCAAAATCAATGTGTATTCTGATATCCCTCAATGTATTTTTATTTATATTCAAGAATACGAGAAACAAGCTTTGTCGTTACTCCTATCCTTGACGAGACAAACATCAGTAACTTTTTAGTAGCACTCATATTATGCCTCATTATAAAAATATAAATGTACTGTCACTGGTCTTAAAGGTGGCGGTACATATACATAATTATCTACGCATATGAGATTTAGTTTAATGGTTACAAAACCTCATATGTGGAGATTCGTCAGAGCCTCGTCGGTGAAGTCAGCAGGGTGTACCGCGGGCAGGTGAGGTTGACTTTGGCTCTTCAGGTGATGGTAGAGCCACTTACACCCCATTGAGTGAGGTAATGTGTGACATGGTTGGAATACTGTAAGCTGCAGTATGTGGGTTGTGGTTCGACGAGTTAGTGATGCTTCTCGATTACCAGAGACCTGAAATGTGAAAAAATAAACGTTATGGTAAAGAAATGAGGCTAACGTGACTGCTGAGCACGCAGTTCTGGATCAATCAAAGTTACTCAGGCGATCGGCTCAGTAAAGTTGCCAATCGATGAAATCAAGATTGGTGTCCAGTTAGTGGCAATCAATATTTGGGTCTTAAAACATAAGTGACGAAATATGATTACTTATTTTAAATAAAATTGCATCTAACCCTGGCTGAATATCACTTTAAGAGCAAAAAAAAAAACTTACCTTCATTTTAGCACTGACAGCACGAAGGGCTAACTTAAGATGCTATGAACTGCAAATTGAGCTGTCTGACTGGTGCTTGTCCACCAGGAACCTGAAAACGTTAAACAAAGATATTTGAGAAAAATGCATAACAAAAATGGGGGACGGAAACGACCACTTGAATAAAATTAACATATATGACAGTGTAATAGAATGACGTAACACTTTTATTGATCGCAACATCTCATCCTTAGCTCACACTATAACCCCGTCCTCATTAAACAATTCCGATAAACACCAGTGATTAGTTAAGAAGAAATGCTAATAAAAAAAATAAAAAATATATATTTTATTGACATAAAAAAAGTTGTTACATTTTTATTTGAAGCCCTGACTCCTGAGCTAGGTGGTACCTGTGTTACAGGAGTTAGTGTCTTCACCCGTATTTTGAACATTAACAGTTTATGCAATAAAATTAAAAATAAAATAACTTAAGCTGCAGGAAACCAGTGTAGTCAGTAGAAGTTTAGTCTTGAGTAGTTTGTGTTCGTGTGTGTTTGTTGTGTTTTTGTGTATGTATGTGTGTGTGTGTATGTATGTATGTATGTGAGTGAGTGTGAGTGATTATTCTTGGTGGCTGGACTTTGGGTTATATATGAGGATTTGTTTGCCTACTTTAATATTTAATTATTACGTGTATTGTTCTTTAAGTATGTTTTCTGTCCGTGGGTACTCACGTGTTTGAAGCCATGTGTTTAATTTCCTCTTAGTTTTATTTTTTGTTAGTGGGTTGATGTGGAGAATTTTGTTTAATTTTTAATTTAGTAGCTAGGTACAGGCGTTGACGTCGAGCGGATGCGGTCTTACATTTGACTGCGCGACATACGTTAGTGACAGTTTTCTTGTGTTTGGTTGTGTAATTTACCGGTGTGATTTCATGCTGTTTTATTAATTGACTTACCTTCGTTCTTAATCCAGTAATATACTGCAGGGCTCCGGGGCCCGGAGCCCCGATGCGCGGCTCGAAAGTCCGGCGTCCTGAACGGCAGACGGTGGGAGCCGCACTGCGGCATTGCATAAAGGAACTGTAGTCTAGATATCTAGCTGCACTGCGCAGGTCACGATCAATACTTCGATGTGAGATATACGATGCAGTTATAAATTAATGTATCACACAAAACAAGACTTGTTCCGAAGATCAACTTTCTACATGTGCTGCAGACGCAGACGCAAAAACCGGCCAAGGGCATGTCGGACCACGCACAATAAAGGGTTCCGTATTTAGCTAAGCGACAACAGACAGTAACCGACGATGTAAATAATGCTGTCTCTAAAATAGTGCATTGGTTTAGTGTTAATAATTTACTTTTAAACGAGAATAATACTAAATGTATTAGATTTCTGACACCTAACGTTAGGCATGGGAAAACCAATGTATTAGTAAATGGGGCAGAATTGGATTTTGTGGACACCACTGCGTTCTTAAGTATTACTTTAGATTCGAAGTGGGGCCCATATATAACCAAATAGTAGAAGCGGCTAAGCTCTGCAGCCTACGCGGTGTATAAAATCCGTCAATTGACTGATATAGAAACAGGTCGATTAGTATATTTTAGTTATTTCCAAAGAGTAATGTCATACGGCATTTTGTTGTGGGGAAATGCAGCTGACATTCAGGCTATATTTGTGCTACAGAAACGAGCCATTCGAGCAATTTACAAACATAAGCTGTAAGCATTCACTGAGGGATAAATTTAAGAAAATAAACAATGACAGTCGCGTCTTAATATGTACATGAGAACCTGATTTATGTCTTTCTATTTATTCTAAACAGCGACATTCATAGCATAAATACTAGAAACAGAAACTATGTCAAAAAGGTTTCTATAAAATAAAAGTTTACTTAGACGACAACAAGGCTTGGGACTAACTAAGCTACTACAATGTAACCCCCAAAGTAACAAACAAGTGTTTTTAGAATCAACGACTACTTGACACTTTAAGAGCTCATAATTATAATTGTTTGGTTTATTTTATTTGACTGTATAAGTCAATTTATTTTCATTTAATTGACATAATCTACGCATTACAATGTTTCTTATTTTATTATTTGTATTGCAATATGTGGTAATGTAAATTATTTTTGCATTATATACTTAGAATCAAGATTTACAACTGAACAGATAGCTGTCCTGCTGGGGAGTTTGTTGCGCCACTTCTTCTTCCCAGCTAAATCACTAGGAAGTGGTGAAGGGCGGGCGTTTTTGGGGGACTGTCATAATGCCGAATTTTATTCTATTTATATGTTATTATAATAAACAAACCACCTTTTGACCTATTGAAATCCTATGTCACTAATGTTACTCACTTTTTATATATTCTTTAACACTGTTACCTCTGAAAAGCATACTTTTAATTATCTTTGATTGTTTTAACATCCAAAACTTATTGTATTACTAATATTCCCTCTTTGTAAAAAAACTTAGAATGTTTTATATTCTGACACTTTCATTTATAAGCTGTCACCTGTCTTATTTACGTTTCTAAACTATAGAGTTAGCGCACCATGGACCTCACTTTATCTTAGCGCACCATGGACAGTACACTTTACCTTCTTCTAGATATTTTATAAAGCTGGTGAAGACACTGTAGCCTTCAGGTGTAGGATTTTCCTTCTGTATACCGTTTTTATTAGTTCTGGCCATCATTCAATTAAGAAATAACTTGATATATATGTTTGAAATGCTAACATATGCTTCCAGAACAGAATGTTTTGACAAGGAACGATAAAAACGGCCTTCAAGTTTTTCAGTTTTGTTTTGGCTTTTGGTTAAAAACTCTGCTCCTTTTTCCCTTGAGTCTAATTTTCTAGCACAACTATCTAGTCGAATTTTAGCCTGATTAGCTCAGTGATACTGTGTGCAACCTAAACCTTAAATATACAGTGTTTTCCACCAATAAACAATCAGTGTGTCTGTGCCGTGTGTTATTTAACCAACCCTCTCGCGCACCTCTGTTGGAGGCCGCTAATCCAACCCTCAGACCACGTGGCGTAAGACGCCACGAACCAAAAACTCACACACACACTCCGAAGTGAGAGAGGCCTTCAACGTCAAGCGGCGTGGCGTCTGTCGACGCTACCTTCTGAGAGAGGCCTCCGCGGCGTGGCGCATGGCGACGTTGACACGGCCCTCCCGCTAGCGTGAGGCGCCGCAAAGCGCCTCCGCTACCTTCAAAACACTCACATCCTCCTCTCCGTTCGACAGAGTGAACGAACCTGCTCAGCCTGTGACGCCAAAGCCCGGCTCCTCCGCACTCCCTGCTGCCTGCCTGCCTGCCTGTCTGCTTGATCCTGACCCCACCTATCCCGAGCATCCCGCGTCCTACGAAACCGACCCTTAACTTTCTAACCTTTTTACCCCTAACTTTATTATATTCTTAGCTCTTAGTTTTATCCTTTTTCTATTATTATTTTACTAACGTGAACTACGCTTAGCTCCACGGAGCTAAATTATTAGGTCCTCAGAAGTGCAGGTGTATGGACATTTTGGTACTCCAACAGTGGATGGGGCGGGGCTTGATCAGGACACTCGCAGTTGGTGTCGGAGGGGTCTACGATCGGATGCTGGAGGTCCCCGGTGCGGCAAGCGGTCCGGCCGCTGACGCTCTGGCTGCAAGGCTTAGGGCGTCCCTAAATGCGGACGAGGCCCGAGTGTCCAGGCCCACCAAATGCGCTGATATGCGTATTCTGGGCTTGGACGAATCAGTGACGGAGGGACAGGTGGTGGCCGCTGTCGTTAGGACTGGGGGGTGCTCTGCCGAGCAAGTGAGGGCAGGCACCATCCGTCCTGACTACACGGGGATGCGAGCCGTTACGGTGAGCTGCCCTGTGTCGGCGGCCAAGAAAATAGCCGGGGAGGGCCAAAGGCTATTGGTGGGCTGGGTTTCCGCGCAGGTCAAACTGCTGGAACCCAGACCTCTGAGGTGGACTGCAGCGGTCACTGCTACCGCTGTGGTCAGGCCGGTCACAAGGCCGGCTCGTGTGACGCCACGCCGCACTGCGCTGTATGTGCGGCAGCTGGCAAGCCGGCCAATCACCGGATTGGGAGCAAGGCCTGCGCCCCACCTGCCAAAGCCAGAGGCAAGCCCTCAGCCACCGCCGTCACGGCCGCAACCGCCACCACCGCCGCCGTTGCCGCCTCCACTACCGTCGTTGTCGCCGCCACAGCCGCTGCGGCAGAGCCCTCACAGGGGGCACGGGAGGGGGCTGACATGGAGTGCCAATAATGGCCCCATTACGCCTCCTCCAGGCGAACATCAACCACTGCGCCGCAGCTCAGGATCTGTTGCTCCAGAGCATGGCGCAGTGGTCGATTAACATCGCCGTGGTCGCTGAGCCGTACTTTGTCCCGCCCAGAGACGACTGGGTGGAGGACCTGAGCGGCTCAGTGACCCTAATTTCGTCGGCCGCCGCCGGTACTCCGTCCCTCGAGGCTGTTAAGAGAGGACGGGGTTGGGTTGCAGCACGGTTCGGGGAGATCGTTGTGGTAGGGGTATACTTCTCCCCGAGCCGAACTCTTGCCGAGTTCCACAACTCCCTTGCGGAGTTGAGAGTCGTCGTCGTCGGGTTCTGTTCCCTTCCCGTGTTCGTCCTCGGGGACTTCAATGCCAAGAATGTGGCTTGGGGTTCCCGGTATACGGACACACGGGGCAGGATGGTGGAGGACTGGGCTCTGGAGACAGGCCTGGTCATCCTGAATCGGGGTTCTGTCCCCACGTGTGTGCGGATGCGGGGTGAATCAGTGGTGGACATTTCATTCGCCAGCCCCGCTCTGTCGCCGCGTGTAATTGACTGGCGCGTCATGGAGGGGGTGGAGACCTATTCCGATCACCGGTACATCCGGTTTGACGTCTCCGCCCAGACCTCGAGCGCGCCGGTCCGACAGGCCCCGAGTGGTCCGCGGTGGGCGCTGAAGCATCTGGACCGGGAGCTCCTCCTGGAAGCCTCGATCGTGCAGGCCTGGGTGTCACCACCGGACAGGCCTGCCGACATCAACGACGAGGCGGAGTGGTTCCGGGAGGCCATGTCCGAAATATGTGACGTGGCAATGCCCCGGGTCCAGCCCGGACGTGCCTCGCGCCAGGTGTACTGGTGGTCGCAACAGTTGACGACACTGCGCAATGCGTGCGTTGCTGCGCGACGCCGGTACACCAGGCACCGCAGGCTCCGTATTCGTCCTCCGGATACGGAAGCCATTCAGGCGGAGCTGTACGAGGGGTACAGAGCGGCGAAGACCGCCCTCCAAGCGGAGATCCTGCGGGCCAGAGGAGTGGCCCGCGAGGAGTCACTGGAGACTCTGAACAGGGACCCGTGGGGACGCCCATACAAGATGGTGCGGGAGAAACTCCGCCCATGGGCTCCCCCGCTGACGCAGAGTCTCCGGCCACAGCTTGTGGGGGACGTGGTGAGCGCTCTGTTCCCTTCGAGAGGGGAACATGCCTCCCCGCCCATGGCTCCGCCTACTGCGGTGCCCGATGCGGATCACACCGCCGACGACGACGACGATGCTCCGGAGGTGACCGAGGTAGAGATGAGAGTGGCGGTACGTAGGCTGAATGCCAAAAATACCGCCCCAGGACCCGACGGCTTACCTGGGAAAGCCTGGGTCCTGGCCTTGGATGCTCTTGGGCCTCGACTAAGGGGGCTCCTAAGCGCATGCTTGGAGAGGGGCCAGTTCCCACTTCGCTGGAAGACGGGGAAACTGGTCTTCATCAAGAAGCCGGGGCGCCCTGCGGACTCTCCGTCCGCTTACTGGCCCATCGTGCTGCTCGATGAGGTGGGCAAGCTCTTTGAAAGAGTCATTGCAGACCGCCTCGTCGGGCGGCTGGTGCGGGTGGGGCCGGATTTGGCGGAGAGTCAGTTTGGTTTCCGCAGGGGGCGCTCTACGGTGGACGCCATCATGCGCGTGCGAGCCCTCACGACGGGGGACGCTGTGGCCCGGGGTGGGGTCGTCTTGGCGGTGTCTCTAGACATCGCCAATGCCTTCAATACCCTGCCCTGGAGTTGCATCAGGGAGGCACTCCGGTATCACCGGATGCCGACCTACCTCTGTCGTGTGGTCGAGGCCTATTTGACGGACAGGGCCGTCATCTACCCCGATCACCAGGGAGAATGGAACCGGCAAGAGATGTCGTGCGGTGTCCCACAGGGATCGGTCCTGGGGCCGCATCTGTGGGACATCGGATACGACTGGGTGCTGCGCGCCGACCTCCCTAGCGGCGTCAGCGTCGTTTGTTACGCTGACGACACGTTGGTCCTGGCGCAGGGGAGGTCGCACCAGGCGGCGGCCGAATTAGCGACACACGGGGTTGCGACAATCGTGGACAGAATCCGGCAATTGGGACTCGAGGTGGCCCTGCACAAGTCCGAGGCCATGTGTTTTCATGGTCCTCGGAACGCGCCACCGTCGGGTTCCCAAATAACGGTAGGAGGAGTTCACATCGGCGTCGAGTCGACGATGAAGTATCTAGGACTCGTCCTCGACAGCCGGTGGAACTTCGTGGAGCACTTCCGACGTTTGGCTCCCAGACTGGAGCGGGCCGGGGCTGCTTTGAAGCGGCTCCTGCCCAATCTAGGGGGTCCAAACGCCTCCTGCCGGAGGCTATACGCGGGGGTCGTGCGGTCCATGGCCCTTTACGGGGCACCGGTTTGGGCGCGTTCATTGAGGCGGCGGCCAGCCCGCCGGTTGAACGCGTCCCAGAGGGTCATGGCCACCCGGCTGGTCCGGGGATACCGCACGATCTCCGGTGAGGCGGCGAGCCTCCTTGCCGGATTACCGCCATGGGATCTGGAGGCAAAAGTCCTCGCGCACATTTGGGAGTGGCGCGAGGAGGCGAAACGCCGGGGCGTAACTCCGCTGCCGCGAGAAATCGCGGCACAGCGGACAGATCTCCGGCGGGATCTCATGGCGTCATGGAGAGTGCGATTGTCGCAACCCAGTGCTGGGCACGCCACTATTGCGGCGATAAGTCCCCTCTTTGAGGAGTGGCTGGAGAGGCGCCACGGCGTCCTCACCTTCCGCCTAACGCAGGTCCTCACCGGACACGGTTGTTTCGGGAGGTTCCTGTTTCGTATCAGGCGGAAGGAAACGCCCGGGTGTCATCACTGCGTGGATCGCCCGGAGGACACGGTTGAGCATACGGTGGAGGTCTGTCCGGCTTGGGCAGAGCATCGCCGTGTCCTCGTGGAGGCGATCGGCGGCGGGGATCTCTCGCGTCCGGCCCTAGTCCAGGCCATGGTACGGAGTGAGACGGCATGGGAGGCCGTCACCTCCTTCTGCGAAGCAGTAATGCTCGCGAAGGAGGAGGCAGAACGCGTGAGGGAGAGGCAAATTTCGCGCCCTCACGCCCCTAGCCGCCGCAGGAGACGCCATGGGCGTCGGGAATCGCAGGCCGATTCCCGGCCACCGTAGGCGCGGGCTTGCGGACGGTGAGCAATGGGTAGCTCGCCGTCCGATAAGGACCAGGCCCGGGTCGACGGCGCGTTGTGTTCCACGCGCGCCTCAAAGAGATGTCAGCACAACGGAAGGGGTCCGATAGGACCGATGCCTGCCGGGGTTGCGGGAAAGTCCGAAAGGGATACCGTGGCCCCTGGCAACGTAAAGGCAACGGAAGGAACACGGGTGGGTTTTAGTCAGTAAGAGTCTGACACGCCCTCCCGCTCCACCCTGAGCGGGAGAAGTTATTTGATAATTTCCCACCCAAAAAAAAAAAAGGGGTCTACGATCACCACCATTTTGCCAGATTGTGTTTACAGCAGCCTATATGGGTTTGATTGATTGTATTGGCCACACCAACACCCAAATAGCGTAACACACTTTCTTCCACAAACCGGAGGATTTTTAAGAAAATTTCTAATCCATTGCCTCATATGCTTGAAAAATTCTTCTGCCCGGCAACGTAAATCATGCAATGAATGTTATCAAATTGTCAAAATAAAAGGCATTGCAATTGTGGGTGTGTTACCCAATTACCCCGCAGGTGATGACATGAGTTGTGATCGATTCTTACAGATGAGAAACAATGTTAGGATAATTAATAATACTATAAATCCATTTGAAATAAGATTAGACATTATAACTAAACCTATTTAACAGTCTGTTCAACTAATTTTGACTTCTATTGCGTTGGTGGCATAACAAATGGCAGCTGCAGTATACAGTTGGTATTGTAAACACTTTTTTGCTTTTAATGCCATCCTTATGACTAAGGTATAGAACTCAGAATCGGTTGAACGGACTGTAAGAAAGGTTTGTTTAAATGTCTAATCTTATTTCAAAATAATGGTGGCGCATAACTTATCACATATTGTGAAGATGCTCTCATTTTTGAAAATGAAATGTTTAGTCATTGCGACTTCGACATTTTTTTTTTTTTTTTTTTTTTATTTGTGAAATAATTACACGAATATACTTTACAAGAAGAGAACATCGTAGAAGAAGTGGCGTATCTGTCACCAGGAGTACCGAGAAAAGTAATGCAAAATGCTCTAAAACGCGCCTTAATTTGCGTCAATTCTGGCGGCGGCCATTAATAATAATAATAATAATAAATTTATTCAGTATTAAAATTCGTAAAATATTAACATAAAAACTTGAAATAATTTACAAAGGTATTATAATGTTAGATGCCTGTACTAGGATAAACCTGTATCACAGGCGGCATGAGCTGTCACTTTATGGTGATTGAAGGACAATAAAATTCTTAACAATATTTAACATTAGAAGTCTTGATGTAATGACAAAATGTAATTATCTAATTCATTATTTTATACCTAGTTTACTTAAATACTATTTACCTTAAAGATAAAAATAACAAAAAGTCTTAAATACATCATTTCTTATTTAGTTTGCATAAAAAACATTCTTGCACTTTATAACCTAGTTAACACAAATACACTCAAGATATCAGCGTCAGCAGAATTGTGAGTGGGTTAAAGTCAATGTTGCACAAAATTGAATAACGGTCGAGGCTATGTGTGTATTTGATTTTATTGCGGGCGATTAATGTGCTTACACATCAACAAAAACGACGATTTGTAGGCAAGTGCAGTGTTTTGTTGAGTCAGCAGCAGGCATTAAACACGGAAGTCTAGCCTTGAGTATGACGCTCTAGGCGCCCTCGTAGTCGATAGAATTGATGTACCTGTACTCCGCTATTTTCCTAGCAGGGCAATCTGCGTCTCCCGTTTTGTGGTTATTGGGCTTTTTAAAGCGTGAGCAAGTTGCACATTTCGATGTGTCAGCTTTCTTCGCGCATTCTGAAATCGAGTGTCCTTCTTCTCCGCAGTGACCACACGTAGATTTAAGCTCTCTGCATGTTTTTGCTGCATGACCATATTGTTGGCATTTGTAGCATCTGGTAACCAGGGTGAAGTCCCTGATAGGGCAGGAGGTCCAATTTATAAAAAGCCTTGTTTGGGATAATAGGGCTTTACGAATATTTGCTGTGACTTCAATGACGTAGTTACAGGTCTTCGCATCTTTCTTCCCAGATTTGTGGCTTAATTTAACCATGCTCAAAAAGGAGTCCATAGGCGTTGCTGGAAACTTGTCGGCTACGTTCTGGTCGTAAATGCACCTGAAGACTTCAGTTTCGGTCAAAGTAGTCGGCACACCTACAACCACGATTCGAGGTTTGCGCTTGTTGGGTTCGTCGGCGGTAAGTCCGGATGTAGAGAGCTGGACTGCGTGCTTGAGTTTATCAGCGTCGTGTTTCGTCTCTGTACTAATTATAACGCCTCCATTTTTGGTCTTGCGGACACCACGTACATGCAGCTGCATTTGATCAGGACGAATTATTTTTTGCACGAGGTCTTTTGTTTCGTCACTAGACTTTAATTTATCGTTGGGATAAATAGCTACGGAGCTTAAATTGTTCGGTCGAATGAAATCATTTGCTCCGTTCTTTACCATAGCGGCAAACGAAACATTTCTCGAACTAGAGTCCTTAATCGTCTGCTTGAGCTCCGAAATATGTTCCGTCAGATTTCGCTTTTCTTGAAGGGCATCAACTGCGTTATACGCGTGAATGGCTTTCTGCTTTAGCGACTGATATAGTACTGCCATTTGTGAGGTTCCAGATCCTACTTTACGGCAAAGGGTTGATATTTTCATTTTCTGCTCCGAGTTGAGTTTACCATCCGCGGCAATAGAGCAAACTTCATTTAAGTGCTGTTCGATGGAGGACATCCATTTTTGAATCTCGGGCGTTGAAACAATATCAGCCGTGGCCGACTCGAGGGCTGGATTTTGCGTCGTTGTCTTCAACGGCGAGACGGAGGGGTTCACTGGCCCCTTGGGGCTGTTAGCCATTTTATATTTTTACGAGTTTACTATTTCGGGTCCATTATTCACTGAAACGACACACTAAGCAAAATTACAGTTGCATCACATTAGTAATGCACTAAAGGAGGTCACTATTATTAAAGTAGGTAATTATTAAATATTGCTAACGAGCACGTCTGTACACTGCGAATGAGCTAGAACTACTCCTAACGGGCTACTATTAACGGGCCGGCGGAGCATGCGTCGTTCATACAAACGTAAAACCAAAATAATTTGTAAATCAAACATATTCTTAAGGTAGTGTGTATTTATTCCGATTAGATTACAGAATAACTAGGCTCCCAAATATATATTTTGAATGGACACCGATTAAAAGACGAGTTATGAGAAAAATTAGTTTTCTATAGAAATTTGAAATTTCTCATATCTCGTCTTTATATCAGTGTCCATTCAAAATATATATTTGGCAGCCTAGATATTCTGTAATCCAATCGAATAAATACACACTAACTTATGAAAAAGTAAATGATGTAATGTAAAGAATAATAATTTTTTTATGGAGGTAAAATCGGATTCTCATAATACTAAAAAAAGTTTGGGAAACCATTAACAACTTATGTGAGAAAATAAATAAATCTATAGATGACATAATTATAAAATATTTTAAACTATTGCCAAACATTGCATCTAATAAGTTTACTTCTGAATTCAGAGATAATGTTAACAATACATGCAATGTCCAGTGTAACACACCTATTCTAGATGTTAAATCCTATATCAATTATTGTAACGTATGTATGAGATTACAGAAGGCCAATGAGGATAATGTATCCTCTATAATAAAACACTTAAATGATAAGAAATGCCCAGGTTTCGACGGTATCCGGGTCAAAGACTTAAAATACATATATATTATAAGGAAATTACCCCCGTTATAACGCATCTAATTAGGACGTGGCAATCGTCCTTGCACCCGGATCAACTCAAAGTTGGAATAGTAAGACCTACCCATAAGAATGGCTCGTACACAGGCCTATAACTATTTTATCATGTATTGATAAGATAATTGAGAGGTATCTCGGACTTGAAATTAAAAAAAATCTGAAATCAAATGATGTTTTTAATGAGAAACAGTACGGCTTACAAAAAAATAAAAATACCTCACAACTATTATCAAAGTTTAATAATGAGGTCAACGGGTACCTGATCAATCGTGAACACGTACTTGTTGTCCTCATTGACTTTAGCAAAGCTTTCGATTGTTTAGAATATAATACACTATTTAACAAATTACAGCAAAATGGTATACGGGGTCCATTCTTGGAATGATTTAAAAACTACCACAGAAACCGCTTCAAGTCGGTGAATGTCTCAGGTTCATTAAGTAGCATGATTCCAACCGATAAAGGCGCAGCATAAGGTTCGATTCTTGGGCCGACCGAATACTTACTGTACGTGAACGACATGTGTAATATTTTCACGGAAGGCTCTGTGTACCAATTTGCTGACGACACATGCTTGGTTGCTGCACACAGGGAGAAACGGGAGGCACAGAGAGTGTTGCAGAATAACTTCGACCTCTTATGTAAGTGGGCTCACGACGTTGGTCTTGTAATTAATGCAAAAAAACCAAACTACTGCATATACACTCGCCTTATCTGACGGCGTCTATTGTGCCTTTTATCGTTACACATGAGCATTTGTGTCTTCACCGACTGGTCACAGCATATACACACATCAACACGGTCTAGGGATATTTCACACTCAATTAAATAACTTGAAAAGTACTGGCCGCATTGTAATCTTTCATACACCGATTTGTTTGTAATTTATCTCAGACTAATTCCAAATTCAAGTTTTTGAAAATTCTTTTGTTTCGGTGGCATAAAAATGTCTTGATGTGTAGGAGAGGGAATTTTCATTTGTGCGAAATTTAGAAAACAATACGAATTACGTTTAGTTACAGTTTTTTTTCATTTTTAAACGAAAGATAAAGTTAAAATTGAGGTATTGTAGCCATGCAACGCCAACATTTGACGAGGGCGGAGATGTTACGAGCTGTGGGAATGCTGGAAGCTGGGTCTGTTCAGCGTAATGTTGCTGAGGCCATAGGGACCCACCAAAATGTAATTTCAAGATTGTGGACACGCTATCGTGCCACAGGTGAAGTAGCGGAGAGGCACCGGGGGCCAAGTCGCATCACTACCCCCAGACAAGATCGATTTTTGCAAATTACTGCGCGAGCTCAACCAAATGCAACGGCGACTCAATTGGTCCAAAGGCTGCGAGTGGAACACCAAGTGCTTGTGAGTGACCAAACTGTAAGAAGGCGACTGCATGAAAGCAATCTACGCTCTCGTAGACCACTCCGGGTCCCACCTTTACGGAGAGGCAATCGTGGACGACGATTAGAATGGGTTCGGAACCACGTGGACTGGGGCCGTGAGCAATGGTCCAATGTGCTGTTCACGGATGAATCCAGGTTCGGCTTCCATCCAGATTCACGAAGGACGCGTGTTTGGCGAGTTCCTGGACGATGGAGCCGTCTTCAGAACCCTCAGGAAGTTCACCCATACCAAGGAGGAACAATTATGGTTTGGGCAGGAATTCGTCTTGGAGGACGGACGGATCTCGTTTGGGTGCGGGGCAATATGACGGCAGAACGATACGTCCAACAGGTGCTGGGGCCCGTAATCTTGCCCCACAGAACACAAATGGGGCAAGATTTCCTGCTCATGCACGACAATGCCCGGGCACACACGGCGAGAACGGTAGCAGCTTGGTTACATACACACAATGTTAGGGCCTTAGACTGGCCTGCTCAATCGCCAGATCTAAATCCCATTGAGCATGCGTGGGATATGCTGCAAAGAAGAGCTCTGAAGAAAGTTCCTGAAAATCTGGCTACAGAAGATCAACTTTTTGCGCACCTCAGAAGGACATGGGACAATATTCCGCAGCAAGACATTGACAACCTTGTTCTGAGCATGCCGAATCGTTGCCGATGTGTTATGAACATCATGGGCGCTTTCTCAGACTACTAACTTCAAGTTTATAAACACAAATTAAATGATTTTTCTATTTTTTTCAGTTTTTACTCATAAATTAAAAGTTAATTCATATACGGTTTCCGTCTATGCTTCATTTTTTTTCCATAAAATCCTGAAATTTTAATCGAAGTACCTTAACCATTATTAAAAAATGGTAGAATATTAAATAACGTATCTTTTAAATATATGCATGTCATATAAATAATTAACACATTGATAGTAATTCGCTTTTTTTAAAATATCCCTAGACCGTGTTGATGTGTGTAGTTGCCAGAAATTAGAATTAGTCACCGAACATTTATGTATCTTGGTATGATAATAGATATTAATTTCCACTGGCGGCCGCACATTGATCGTGTATGTAATAAGCTTAGGTCAATTTTAGCGAAGTTATCGATACTTAAGTATAAACTACCCTATAGAACACTTAGAACATTGTATTTGGCACTGGCCGACTCCGTAATTGATTATGGCCTAAGTAGCTACGGGCGTACATACAAGACTTACGTCGAGGTTACAGTTACGGATTTTGAAAATGATTGTACCCACAAGAATAAAACATGAATTCCATGATAATGACACGGGTTTATTTAAGCACTGCCAAATTGTAAATGTCTTTGACAAGGTTCGTTTACGCGTTATAAGTGAGAATTACCATAATATAAGTAATATTCGTAAACACGTAAGACTAAAGTCGTTGCGTTGTTTGACCTACTTACCCACATTTATGGAACCTAAATCTAATATTGTATTAGTATGTCAGTATTAGTATGTCAGTAGTTGTAGTTGTATTAGTATGTCATAATCTTGTATTAGTATGTCAGTATTTCTTGCAGTATTTCTTGCAACCATTGTAACTTTTAACTTACGTATATCATTTTATATTTCTGTAAACATAGTTTGTTACCACTAAATTTTTATTAAAAAAATATTCATTTCGTTTTTACTTTAGGTTATCACTGTATTTAAGAATGTTGGTTCACCTGTTATTGGCAACTGTATAAGCACATAACTGTTAACTACTGTTATTTTATATTTTGTATACAGAAGCTGTTGGTGTACCTTTAGAAAAAAAAAAAAATGCTTATGGAGCACGGACGTGGGAATGCATGCTACCATTGTATATGAATGATTTACCTGTGTAAATCTGTAATCTAATAAATGCAAAGAACTGCTCAAAGGTGTTAAAAAGATACTTTCTAGATTGTAGTGCGATCTAGGAAAAAATAAATAGGGTATATATATCTGTGTACTCAATGGTTCATTAATTAATAATATGTAGTGGCACCGAGTTGCCATATCTGGTTATACCACTGTTAAACCCGCGATGGTTTGTGTGGTATGTTTAATTAAAAGTTAAACATGTATGTAAACTGTTAATTATTAATAAACAATAAAAAAAATAAAAAAATATGCTTGATTTACAAATTATTTTGGTATTACGTTTGTATGAACTACGCATGCTCCGCAGGCCCCTTAAGCTCAACACACACAAGGTGGGTCGGGCGCGGGTCGGGACAGCGGTACGGCTGGCTTGTAAAGGAGTTTTTAGAAGACAAATCGATTCCAAAATAAAATAAAAAAATCTCTCTCTAATACACCAAACATTAAGAAATATAATATATAATATAATATAGAATATCAAATATAAATATGAAAATATTAATACATAAATAATAACATAATTTAATAATAATCAAAATACTTCTAAGAATTTCATAATAATTACTTACATTATTCATATTCAATACATAATTTCAAAATTACACCTATATACGTAAACCTAATAATATATAATAAGAATGTATAATTGTGTATATATAAATAATTATACACCCAATTAAACACATGTAATACTTAATTTACAATAATATTAATTGTTTGAATTGTTACTTATCCCTCTTCCTCTCTCCTAACGTTGCTGTGCCCGACCTCCCTATATAAAATGTACTCTGTGTGCCCGACAGGGTCCATATTGATCTTATACTTGTTTATACCATCTATGTAATACTATGGAATGCAATAAAGAATTGAGTATTGAG
This sequence comes from Xanthia icteritia, assembly GCA_949128155.2. NCBI lineage: Eukaryota > Metazoa > Arthropoda > Insecta > Lepidoptera > Noctuidae > Xanthia > Xanthia icteritia. The sequence continues at coordinate 1,756,280 of OY855862.1, read as the reverse complement.
TATATGTCGTGGCCAGATCTTAAAATTGATCATTTCATGAAATGAACATCGACCACTGGTCACATCATGATGTGGCCTGGCCAAATCATTGAATACTCAACGTTTAACGATATGAACAGTTAAACGCACGTCCACTTCATGATGTTTTTACCTGTATAGTATAATTATGTTTCATTTTAGTTTTATTTTTTATATTTAACCATACTCTCTATTCAATTGTAATTCCTTGTAATGGATGTCAGCAAACGAAAGATGTGAGCGGGTCAATCGCGGAGCGGGTTTGGAGCGGAAGCCGCGCACGCATTTCGTGTGCTGACATTCGTATAATACAAGGAATTACAATTATATACAAGCCCGCAGTAATAAAACATTTAAGCTCAACACACACACAAGGCGGGCGCGGGTCGGGACGGCAGCGTCCCGACCCGCGCCCGACACGCACCCGCCTTGTGTGTGTGTTGAGCTTAAATGTTTTATTCCCCATACATTATTGCGTATTGTACCGCCTACTAACTAGCTACGGCGTAGCGCCGTAGCTCACACTGCTACGACGTAGGTCCTACGCCTCTAGAAAATCGTAGGTGCTTTCATTGTATGACACATGTATAACTTCAACTCACTCTCACATGTATAACTTCAACTCACTCTCACATGTATAACTTCAACTCACTCTCACATGTATAACTTCAACTTGAATGATGTAACCAATATTATGTAACCATTTTTTATTTATTTAAAAGAGTGTCCGTGGAGTTTCTTGCCCGTTCTTCTCCATAGGTACCTACTACGCTTTGGAATGGGCGACTAGCTTCATATTTCTGACTGACCGACCCCTTCACAATTCAAAAGTGCCTGTAATTGGTTTATTTGAAACAAATGCAGTTTGAGTTCGTGTTTGACAAAATCATTTATTTTATTTTTATGGCATGTATTTAATCGAAACTCTAATAATTCTCCTTTTGCGCTTCTAAAAATACTAAATATCTAAGTAACTGCGACCAACTTGGACGTACCACTCGCCGCCGCTGCCGGCTTCGCTCGCTCGGCTCGCGCGCTTTTTGTCACTGTTTTAACCGAACCCAACCCATTGGGTCGGGGTACCCTAGCTTAGTTCCTACGACCAAGGCCAAAAGTTATTTTTTTTTTTTTTTGATCTAGGGCATCTTGCAGGTGACCACTAAGGTCATGGCTGCTTAACCGGACTTTCCTGTGGCTGCCAATAGCTTCTACACTAAGAGCCTCCAGCCAGGGGCATAAATGCAAACTATTCTAAGTTACAAACTAAACGAACGCTCGCTAAGGGCACCTGTGGGGTACGAACCTCGGCTTAGGGGGGCTAGGAAGGGGGCCTGAGGGACTCCGGCTCGGATAGGACGGGGGGCCAAAAGTTAAAAAGGAGCCTGTTTTTTAATGCCAGCCGTGTGAGTGTCGGACCACGCACAGTAGGAAAACTTACTAAAATAAATTAAAGGATATGAAAACAATGTATTTTATTCATTTTAGACATCATGTTTCATAGTAACATTTACTGCTTAAGACCTACGCAATCGATATCTAAATAGAAATAGTGTTAGTTTTATTTTTCAAAACGTCCGGGTTCGATTCCCGAGCTGAGTACAAGTTTTTTTTAAATGTATGATTGTGGTTTTTCTTGTTATTAAAATCGATGACATGGTTCCTAAGAAGAGATCTTCGTATGCCTTATAGCTTCAGAATTTCCCATACTGACCGATCTAAATGTGCCACCCTGTATTGTATGCTAAAAGATTAGCAATTTGTCTTCTACAACTAGGTAGCAAAAATACATTGTATAATTTGTCAGTTTGTAATCAGTAATAAATTGATTACAATCAAAATACAAAATAGCGTCACTATGACGACAACTCCTATTACAAAATTAACATAGGTATTTAAATTATAAATGTGCCTAGTTTGCTCATAAAACAAATATGGAGATTAATTCAAGGCACAGAAAATAAATTTACAATTATTGGTCTCATTGAGATGTAACATCAAATGGACACATTCAACTATGTTCTTTTTCTTACAGTTAAACCATCCCCTTTTAATAATATAACAGTGGAATTAGGGGTTTATTTTTGTCCATTTTATATTACTAATTAATTGGCTAATACCGGGTAAACAATTATTGATTACATATTATTGTTGCAAATACTGATTAAATATACTACCAAACTGATTAGATACTCTGACAGAACCTGATTAGATACTGAAAAAAAAGTATAAATAATATCTGACAATTTTCGAGAGGCAGTTTGCAAAGATTATTTATATAAATGAGAAAGAGAGTAGGCCCTAGGATGTTGTTCTGTGGAACACCATATGTGATAGGAAACTCATTAGTTTCGTGTCGGCCGATTTTCATTTTTTTGGGTACGATCACTAAGGTCTACGAAGAATTTCAAAAGGTGTCCTCGTATTCCAATCCTTTCCATTTTAATCAATAAGGCTGGGGCAGAAACTGTGTCAAATGCCTTGCACAGATCAATAAACATTCCCAGGCACCTGCGTTTTCAGTCTAGGGTCCTAACTACGTGATTAGATAAAGCCATAACTGCGTCTTTGGTATAAGCATTTCTGAAACCGTATTGGTTATTAGCTAACATAAAAATATCGGCACCGTGGCTCTCGTCTTGTCTGTGATTGGTCGATTTCGGTACGACTTTGTTTCACTCAGTGGAAATGTGACACTTTTTCACTTCATTCTACTCAGTCAACCAAAGTGAAGTGCAACACGTGTAAAAAGGTAAATGTAACTAACTTTATAAAATATATATAATTAATTAATTATCATCCTCTTGACCATAAGCTAATTTATTTGTGGTTGGCGCAGTATGTCTTCTTTTTTAATAGCCTTAATCTTAAGAGCCGCGCCCTTTTTAATCATATCGCCCATATATCTTTATAAAATACTAGCAGTGCCCCGCGGTTTCACTCGCATTAGTCTCAATTCTGTAGGTATATCGGGATAAAAAGTATTATATGTGTTAATCCAGGTTATAAACTATCTGTGTGTTAAATTTCATCAAAATCGGTTTAGTAGTTTTTGCGTGAAAGAGGAACAAACATCCATCCATCGCCACAAACTTTCGGGTCTATAATGTTATAGTAGGATATATCATCAATTAATTATTATCCTCTTGCCCTTGCTAATTTAGTTGTGGTCGGCGCAGCGTTTCTTCTTTTTTCCATATCTAATAGCCGTAATCTTAGGGGCCACGCCCTTTTTAGCCATAACGCCCATATCATAGCCATATCTTTCACATAATCTATACTTCGTTTCCTTGACCACGTTCATACTCACGACATACTCCTGATTCTTTCGCATCGCATGCCCAAACCATGACAAGCGAATTTCAACCAATTTTTTTGTCACCGGCGCTGGCGACTTTTTCATTTTACTTTTATGTCAAACTCATTTCTTATCATAAACCCACCATGTAGCATGGACATTATTCCACATTTTTTTTTGTGTGACATAGTTGGAAATGTTATTTTACAGTAAGACTATTTTACAAGACTAGGTATACATATTATAAATTCAAGTCACGATTGGTGTCTATCTGTGTCGGTGTACGCGTTATTCTTCTAAACTACGCCACGGATTTTGATGTGGTTTGCATCCATAATTTAGAGAGGTTATTCCGGAAGGTTTATGTGTATAATCTTTTATATCTTTCTACACCATGGTGGTCCAAATACGACGAGACGTTATAAAAAAATACCCGAAAATACCCCATGTATGTTCCGCGATTCTTGATAGTTTTCGAAATTTAATTATTTTAAAAAATCTTCAAAATTTTATGGGAACCACTTCAGAAAAAAATCTATCCTTATTTTTACACGGCCTATTCACATTTTCGTTTTGCAATTTTCATTGTTAGGAAATATTCTTTTAGACATAAAATAATCATCTTCCTCAAAATTTTCAAATTTTTTATCGTAGTAGGATTTTACGTTCGAAATTTTCGAGTCAACTTTTTTGTAATATTATGCAACTCTACACATACCGCCTAGGTTTTTGAAATGATTTAGGAACCTTATATTTTTACTTTTTTATTTGAAGTGGTATACATAAAGTAAAACAGTAGAATCCGATGTTTCTGTACAGACGCCAGCAGGTCAACCTATTCGAAACTGTCAAATTTTCCCAATCAACTTTGAACCTTATGCGTTAGCGATAAAGTTGAAAATCTATTAAAGAAATTTGACAGATTGTAGTAGCTTGATGTGCTGGTTGGCGACTGTACATTAAAGAAAAATAATAAAAATAGAAAGGTTAGGTACACCGGATTCTACTGTACCATACTCAATCATTGTTTTCTGTTTTATAGTTTTAAGGTGTATTTTTGTGTTGGAATGTCAATAAACGCATTTGTCTTTCTTTCTTAAAGAAAAATAAAAACTAGGAAATTTTGGTTAGAACAGTGCAGTCCACCATGAGGCTGTTTACAGTGTTTTTTTATGGCAGACTAGATGTTTCTGTGTTTGATGTGCTATCTTACACCACATAGATATTTAAATATTGTAATCTAACAGTTGTAGTAGTTTTCACAAATCATAAACTGCCCCACCTCTATTTCAATCTTTGCAATAAGAAAAGGTTACTGCCAACATTTTAGGCATAGAGAAGACACATCAAAGAATTTGTTTATCAATCACATTTACTGTTTTCACGTCTTAAGCTAGATATGTATAGATATGATATCATATTATCGATTTAAACAGTAGGTACTGAATCACCAACGTGTTCGATAACAAGAAATATTGTGATAAGGCAAAAAAATTACAAGTTTGCAGTCATCGTTTGGGATGAATACACGATGGCAAACAAAAAAGTCGTCGAAGCTGGAGTGGACAAAACACTACGGGACATTCGGGGCGATGAAAGCCAAATAGAAGCGTCACACTACTCGTACTCTTTTCTGGAGATGTTCAGCAAACTCTACCGGTTGTAAGTCGAGGGCTAGACCCTCAACTTACGAGCCGATAAAATCAAAGCTTCTCTGAAGACCTCTGGCCTCAAATAAAAAGCTGCTTAACAATTAACATGAGAGCACATCTGGGTGGTAATTCTCATGCCCAAGAATTGTCCAGTTTTCTGTTAAAAGTTGGAGAAGGCGTCCCTGAGCAGTATGGTCAGGTAACGTTTCCAGAAATACTTGGCAGAGTCGTATCCTCACAAGACGAATTCTTTAGTTCGGTATTCGGAGATCTGTCAAATATACAGGCCGTCTCAAACGTAGTGGTCTAAAGGTAAATGGGGTAAAGCGGAGGTGGCCACCTATAATTTAAAATTTTAAAGGTTGGAATATTTTCAGCAGTTCAGAAAATTTCGCTAATTTAATCATTTTCAACAAATTTTACACTTCCATTTGGAATTTTCGATCCTGTGAACAAAATATTCGACGTAGCGAGTTCAAATCTAGCTGAAAGATGCTTTGATAGTGTAGGTATTAGATTAAATTATTGGGGATGAAGTGGTTTATTTTTTTTTTTTTTTAATAACTTTACTCACCAGGAATTTCTCCTGTATTGTGGGTGTGTTTACAAACATTTAAACTCACATACACAAACAGCCGCAGCAGCAGGATGCTATTACACATCGCGTAAAAGCGTCCTAAAACCGCGATGCCACTAATTATCCAGTTGAGTTTTTGAGTTCACTCACTGCAAGTAGTCTACCTGCTCACATAATTATTCTTAAAGTTGGTGTTCCAATAATGCTTCTAAGGAACCTTACCCTCCCAAAATTATGCAATTGAACCCGACTGAAAGTAATTGCTCTACAACGACATATAATTGAAGCTGAGATTCTTACTGGATGTGGCTCAGGTGAAACTGTTTTTATGCCGCGTAGACCGCTTATCCCTAATAACTTCCCGTTCCAGTTCAAGCGCATACAGTTTCCGGTACCCGTTTGCTACGCGATGAGAATAAACAATTCCCAGGGTCAGGAGCTGTTGCTGCTGTGTGACTCGCCGCACGAAATCTTGTGGGAGTGATGATAATGGCGTCACGCTGAAGTAGTTGCTCGAAAGCTGCGCTGACGTTCGCAACGCACTAATTATACAGGTATGAGGAACCGGGTGTAAAGTCTACTCATCCTCTATAGAAAAGGGAGGATCCTCTGACCAGACGGGTGTCGTGACTGGTGGGCAACTGCCCAACGACGATGTCGGGGAAGTTATATATATGCTGATCGCGCGGTAAACCCTGTTTGCGCGATGCAGGATTTTATGTGACGTCAGGTTTTGATGCGTAGTTCGCATGTGGCGATGTAGATGCCGCCACAGTGTCAACTTGTTCAGGTCTGATTGTTTTATCCACGGCCAACTGTATATGCCTTGCTCGCGGGTCAGTAATGCAGACAATCTTTTCATACTAGCTCAAGACGGGAAAACAGTCAATGTGGTTTTCAAAGAAATTCTATAATGTGTCTTCCCTATATTACATTTAGAGTAGAGGCTTATTCACCTAAAATTTAGGCACAAATCTTTTGTTATTGCAAAGATTTAGAAAGAGATGGGCAGTTAATCATTCGTGAAAACTACTAGAATTGTATCAACTGTTACAATATTTAAATTTCTGAGTGGTTACCTATCTAAATAAAAGATTATTATGCAGACAGAGGGTTACTCTGTGCGCGAATCCGTTTGACTTGACCGATTTTGTACTGATACGAAGGATTGAATGTACAGACGCCAGCACATCAACCTACTACAATCTGTCAAATTTCTTTAATAGATTTTCAACTTTATCACTAAAGCATAAGGTTGAAAGTTGATTGGGAAAATTTTACAGTTTCGGGTAGGTTGACCTGCTGGCGTCTGTACATTGGAAAAAAGGGATAGAAATAAATAATTAAAGATAAATAAAAATTTAAATGAATAATTGAAAAAAAATTAAATAAATAATTGAAAAAAAAAAAAAAACTATATATAACTTATTAAATTAAAATACAATGAATGGAGAAATCTTATGAATACAGTCACGATGTTAACCAAAATTACTCCCACAGAAAACTAAACTGGTTCAAATGTACGCACAGCAAAGATGGGACAGCCGGAACAGCCCATGGCAGTGGCTCTGCGGGGTACGCGACTCACAAACTTCTGCTTAAGCGTAGTAACAAGCCTGATGACTCACAGTAAGTGGAAACGTACACACACACCATCTCACCTGTTTCTTTTATAGGAGAAGGCAGTTTATTTATTTATTAACAACCAACTTATATTTACAGAGTACTTTGCAGTCACAGTTTACAGTACAACGAGTAAATATCTACCTACTTATAATACTCCATAGAAGACACGAAACCTATTTTTAGGATCGATGAGCAGCGATTTTCGGAAGCTTGATAGTCCGCCGGACAAAATGCGATGCAATTGCCAAATTGCCGATCACCGATGATAAATGCCGGTGTTTTTTATCAGATAGAAAACACCGATTTCATCCTACTCTATGAAGAATCACTGACACAAACTCAGAGGCCCCAGTCCCTTTTAAAGTTCAGGCACTACAGGCATTATCTTGGTCATATCATATGAGGATGGATACTAAGATCGTGTTGCTATGGCTCTTAGTTCTTAGACTATAACTTCGAAACCCAGTTTTGCTTCATAACAAAGTAATAAAATTTCAATTCTAACGAATTAATCTAATAAAAGTGGTTTCTTCCTTTTCAGCAGCCGATTTAGCCAATTTAGCAGTCAGGATGATGCCATCCAGACTACTAAATTGGCTAGTACCATCCCAGCAACCGACTACTGAGACAATCATCCCGATTCCCCCGGGAAAACAAGGCCCTCCTACCGATTCCATCGCGGGTATGATTAATGCGTTCAAGCGTTGGGCGTTGGTGGCACTGCTGATGATCATTGTTATTATTTTGGGGTGGAAAGTATTCCAGGTTAAAAACGTGGTAAGTGGTCGATACCAGAGACGAAAATTTATCTGTCTCACATAAGCCATTTTGTGATACATCCGTGATAGTGCTGTAAACATAATATCATTAAATCTGTCTGCTCTCAGAACAACCAGTCATCAGGGAAGTGTGTCCTACCTGCAAACCCTGAACACGGTACATACATGCACGATCCAGCCTCGAAACCCGGTGAGAGCTTCGAGACACTGAACCTGACCGTTGTTTGTCTACAAGGCTACGGAGTCTTGGGAACCGAAACAGTCTTCTGTCTCAATGGATCATGGTCTGATTATATTCCACAATGCGTCCGTAAGTATAGAAGGATATTTCTTACCACAATAATGTCTAAAATACCTTGAATACGTAGCTATGCGGTTTTGATAACTATAGCGAAGCTTTTGATAAAGTGTACACACTCTATCAGTACTACCTGTAAAGTAAATACAAATTATTGGTACATTAATTGATGATATTACATGAACGCTAACAATGGGGATGTATGTTGTATTTGATTTTGACAAAGTTTCGAAAAATAAAGTCATTTTAGAAGTTTTTCGAAAGGTGTTCCTTAAAGGCATTATATTGGGGCCGATCTTATTTTTTTTAAATGACGTATCTGGAAGAAAGCATATCATTCTTACACATAGGTGGCCCTGGCATTCAAATTCAAACGCTGTTTCATTTTCCATACTAATAATTTCCACCCTATCTTCCAGGTTTCTGCAAGCTAGACTACCACACATCGGTCCAGTACCACTGCCTCGTCAATGACACCATCAAGGGCCACCGCCCCTGCAACGCCTACGAACCATCGGGAACAGTCGTGAGGCCCGAATGTAACAGCCCGAACTACTACTCAGCCGTCACCCTCAGCTCCATGAGATGCATTGACGGAAGTTGGGACCACGTCGTGGTCTGCTCCCCAGGTTTGACCAAAAATATAACATCATCATCCTCGTGATCATCACTATACCAATGTATTCGCGGTTGACGCAGCGTGTTCTTCTTGCACATCTCTATTAGCAGTTATCCAGTACGTATTCATATTATTTATTGTGGATCATAGGTAGGTAAGTACACAATACATACAATGTTCTTATAAGTTAAAACAGGATCAGCTATGTCCCGCTGCTTAGGCATACAATAACAATCACCTAGTATCTAATCAAATTTGAAATTTAAATGAATTTAAATAAGTCAAAATACGCATTAAATGTCAGAAGAACCACAGCTATTATATATTCAAAAATACATTACAAAATATTTCACACACAATACTAACATAAGTACATTAAAAAATATTATTATTATCCACAGGTGCTAATTAATTGAATGTCAATAAAGATACTCATAGATATTCCCTATTATCTTTACCGTTACTGTTCGCATCATGCTTGAGGTAAACTATATTGTGCATGTGATTTGTCATTTAAGAAATCTTTTATAGAGTGCATTTGTCCAGTAACATGTCATGTAGTTTCTTTATAAATATTTTTATTTCTGGTATATTTCTTATAATAGCCGGGATTGTATTAAATAAACGTGGAGCCGCACAAAATATACTTTCGTAGAAGAAATGCGTCTTGCTTGCAACTGTGTTTAACTTATCGCGATGCCGTATTCGGGTACAAAACTCAAACAGGTTCATATTTAATTTTTCAAATACTGCACTTTCAAATATGTATAGTCTCAGTAGTGTCAATATTTTCATGCTCTTAAAAAACGGTTTACAAGAGTCAGTTTGTTTCAGGTTATACATAGACCTGACACAGCGTTTTTGAGCAATAAATGCACGTTGTTTGTCTGTACTATTGCCCCAAAATATTACACCGTACCTTAGAGTTGAACTCACAGAGCACAGAGGCGTGATATGCCGTAAGAGGGCTGAGGTGTTCGCAACTTTTCTCAATCCGTAGTGTGCATATGAGAACTTGCCTAGTGTTTTACATAAATGATCAATATGTGATTTCCATTTAAGATTGCTGTCAATATGTAACCTTAGGAATTTGGTTACTTCAGTTTCTTCAATATTACTGTCTAAATATCGAATAGCGATAGGAGCAATACGTTTAAAACGTTTTTATCAATACGTTTTTTTTTCTTTCTTATTTTAAAATTCATAATTTTAGTCTTGTTAACATTTATCATTAGATTATTTTTAATCAGCCAGTCTATAATTAATACTAAAGATTGATTAATGTCAGCTTCATAATTAATATTATTGTCATTTGTAAACAAAACCGTACTGTCGTCCGCAAATAGTGTCATGTCATTATTAGTAACCAAAGGCATGTCATTGATATAAATAAGGAAAAACAAACCGCCTACAATACTCCCTTGTGGTACACCAAGCATAACAGTTCCAATTTCTGAGGCGTACACTTCTTCCACTTTTATAGGGTTGACCCTTTTAACCTCAGTATACTGTTTTCTGTTTGAGAGGTATGAATTTATTAGAATGTACACTATTCCTCTCACACCGTACACGTGAGAATAGCTTGATGCTTATTTTCAACACTGACGTACAATCCGTTTTTGATACACTTCAACAGTATCCTTGATCAATATTGGGATATAACTAGAGATCGGATATTCGGATGCATATTTACCTGAAGTTAATTTTTGGCTATGAATTTATGGTAGCGGCAAACTTCTTAAAATATTTTTTCTGAAAAATTAATTCTTTATCGGATGCATAATAAGGAAGCGACTTGATACATTTTTTTTAATTTGTTTCTGAGATGCAATAACTATTCGGATGCACATATCGTCCAGTAGTTTTTGAGTTTATTCATTACAAACAAACATACAAACATGCAAAAATCAAATCTTTTAGCTTTATAATATTAATTTAGATATGTTTAATGTAATTAATTATAAGTAGATACAGATGTAAACACACGATTCGACCTCTGCCGAAAAGCGTTTAATCGATCTTTATCTCTTTATCCTCAGAGTGTGGCCGAGTAACTCCAAATGGCGTGGCTCTCATAATTGACGGCAGATCAGCTGAGCAAGGAGAACTGCCGTGGCACGTCGGCATTTACCAGAAGAACATGAATCCTTACATTCAGATCTGCGGAGGATCCATCATTTCCAACAGGCTTGTTGTTTCTGGTAAGTGGTCCGTAACTATTCATATCTTTATTTGCAATTTTCTAAATAAAAATAAAATTAGGAGACAAATTAACAAACATCAATTTTCAAATATGTTATTAACATTAATTGAGATCAGTTATAAGCAATTCGCCACGTGAACCCAGAACGGGTTACTAGATGTTGTTTTGTGAGCAATGGTGATGAAAAATTTGACAAAGTTAAATGCAAGCTTGTCCCCTACGACCTTGAACTCGGCAGTCGGGGCCGTTACCACGGGCCATCACTATTCTGCAAACAGAGAGAAATGTCTTTTAACACTTTGCGGGACACTTAACGCCCCCAGACGAAATAACAATAAAACTTCTATAATAGAAGTTTTGTGCTGAACGAGACACAATAATTGTGTCTCGTTCAGTTTAATCAAAGTTAGTCACCGATTAAGCAAAGTTATTGATTGTTTCCAGCTGCTCATTGCTTCTGGAACGATGTTCTCAAACTACAGCCTGCCTCCAAGTACGCGGTGGCAGCCGGCAAAATCTACCGCCCTTGGAATAACACCAGAGATATAAACGCGCAGAAGTCTGATGTAAGTGAGTTTAAGACGCCGCTCCAGACAACCCACGGCTAAGTTACGCACGTGTACAGTACAGCTCTCAATCGATTTCCAAGTCGATTGAGAGCGTCCAGTCTACACCAAGTGTAAAGAAAGGGAACTGATAGAAATCCGACCACTGACGAAACACGAAGTTTGCCGAGGGACATTAAGAAAATAGTTGTACTGTGCTTAGCTTTGCTTTGTATGCAAATAAAGGTGGCTAACGTGGTAAACCTTCCAATCTAACGCAGCCATAGGAAACTGCTCGCGTATAAATTGTAATGCCATTTTTAAATCTACAATGTATAGGTACCTACACGAATTTTGCGTACTTGCTTGTTTAAGGCTATACTGCATCACTTACGCTTGACATTAGTTATAAAGAAGACAAACAAAAATGTCAACTGGGTGAAATGGAACAGATAACAGATAACGGAATATAAAATGGATTTTTTAGGTTAGAACTGTGACCAACCGCGAGCAACTTCCTACTACTTCCAAGTTGCTCGCGGTCAGACAGGCTATTTGGCGCAAGATGCATTATGTCGGAAACAAGTTGGCAACTTTTCGCAATCTTTACACGATTAGTCACCGTATATTTATCACTGGCACTGTATATTTTGGAATAAGTTAGTTAATTAGGTCACTAGGAAGTATACGCGAGAATTTCGTGCTACTCTTGTGTATAACGTGAAGAAATGTGAGTACATGGTCTTTGGAATTATTCACCTAACTTTACCCTAAATGGCTTGAGCATAAGAAGAGTAAAACAATTCAAATATCTGGGACATATGCTTGCCGACGACCTGAAGGACAATGTGGATATTGAGAGGGAGCGTAGGGCTTTGGAGGTCCGCGGTAATATGTTGGCTCGTAGATTCGTCCGCTGCACGGAGCAGGTAAAAATAACGCTTTTCAAAGCGTATTGTCAGGGTCTGTACACGGGTGGTCTGTGGATCAACTACACCAAAAGGTCGCTAGATGTCCTGCGCGTCCAGTACAACAATATTTTTAGAATGCTCTTGAGACTGCTCCGGTTCTGTAGTGCGTCAGAGATGTTTACGCAGAACCGTACTGATGGCTTCCACGCAATTATGCGGAAGAAAATAACGTCGGTGGCAGCTAGAACCCGGGCCAGTGGCAACAGCATTCTGGAAACAGTGACTGAGAATGTGTTTTCCCCTTTTATGAGGCATTTTGTGGAGAGGATGACCGCTTGAGAAACTGGTTTCGTCTTCTTTACAAAGTGACTCATACCCAAAATGTGATCTTAATTTAATTTATGTATATACTAACACTAGGTATAAGGTACTTTACTAACACTACGGATCTCTGTTATCAGATTATTTGAAAATAAATTAAATTATAGGAAGACCTTAGTAAAAAAAGTCATTTCCAATCTATACGCGATTAGTTTCACACCCTTGCGTTCTGGCCTAGTACAGAATGGAAAGATGCCTCTCCTCCGTGCAAATTCTGCGTATTAGCAGTGGATAAAGTTTTTTTAAATAATGTATGGGGTCGCGTTTATACCTATTATAAGTATTTTTTCTTTAATTTTCAACCCGTAAGTGTGTTATATTTTTATATGGCGAAGGCGAAGGAAAGTTTGATGCCCCACATGGTCATGGTACTATTTTTCAAAATGGCGGATATTAGACTTCAATAAGAAGTACAGTAATGTCTTGGGCATCGCCCGACCCAGACGCGTAAAATCCATCCAGCTGTTTGGAAGCTTCGAGGGTATAAAGAATCCCACATACAAAGATAGGATTTTACGCGTGAAAAACATAACATTTTGAAATCGGATAAATATAGCAAAAAATGTTACGTATCAACAGGTAAAAGAAATCAAGATCCCGGACCACTTTCAAGGCAGTGCAGCGAACTTTCAAGCTGACATAGCAGTTATAATTCTGGAGACTGCCCTCGTATACAACTCCTTCGTTAGACCAATCTGCTTGGATTTTGACGTTGACTTTGACAGAGCACAGCTGCAGCCAGGAAAATTGGGGAAGGTTAGTGACGATTAAGGGCCGACGCAGAAATGGCGAAGCGCAGCCCAGCGCGATTTTTACTGTCCGTGTTTTTACTGATCAACCTTGCGCTTGTTGAAATTGTTTTTCCTTAATTTTGTTTTGTGGTATGTAATTTAACACCGTCAGTTATAAAGCGACTGAGAAATGCGCTTAGCAATCTTTCGCATAAAGTGCGTGATATGAACACAAAGGTTGCAGGCGCCGACAAATATAAAACAAATAAATTTAATTTTGTCCGAGAGAGCATTAACGCGGACAGAAACAGCTTCAACGATATTTATTTCAGACTTTTTAATTAGACGCAATTTTGACTTTGTTTGGCCGGAAAAACCGCATTTCACTGCGTTTCGCCATTTTATGTGACATTTATATAATACTAGCGGACCTGGCAGACGTTGTCCTGCCCGAACAGCGCCACCTACTGGGTCCGATTGTATTTTCAAACCATCCAGGGACCCACCCAAATATACACACAATTTTTCATCCAAATCGGTCCAGCCGTTTAGGAGAGTTAGAAGAATACACATTCTACAGAAAGAATTACACTTACAGAAGAATTATATGCATAAAGATTAGTTTTAATTATAACCTCGAAATAAGTTTAATAGTTTACTCCAGCGAGCGATACTCTGTGAGTTGGATTTCACAACCTAGCCAATAGATGGCGTTGATTTCAAATAAGTCAATATAACATTACAGATGCGCATGCAAATGGTTGTACATGTATCCCATAGAGGGCAGCAATCGACTTTATAGTGAAATACCAATTATAATAAATAGTTACGCATAAGATTATGTTATAATCTTTACAGGTAGATGCTATCGCGGCGACATGCATTATACTATTTTATTTCTTTCTAGGTGGCCGGTTGGGGCCTCACAGCAGAAAATGGCAATGTTTCCCAAATCCTCAAGGTCATTGATTTGCCCTTCGTGGGCATTAGGGAATGCATCAAAGCATCACCACAAGCCTTCTTAGAGTACATCACCAGCGATAAGATTTGCGCTGGCTATGGGAATGGTGAGTTAAAGAAAATGAAGATATCGTATGTGGGTTCCCTCTATCTGGCAGAATATTAATGCTCCGAAATTTATTTGACATAACACACTTGGCATAATCTTCTTTAAACGAATATTTTAAAGGCACAAAAATGATTTAATATAATTATTGTTTGGCCGAATGTTTATATGTCCGAATTTTCAATGGCATACTTTTAAGATGGCGGAATTTTATTTGGAATAATTTTATTAGGCGTATTACCATTTCTATAAAAAAGCATTTTTAATCTTAAATTAAATTAAAATATTGTCTTAAAAAGCCAATATGTTGTGCTACAAAAGTAAGTGACAGAAACGAATCGCTGCAAAACCGACTCCACGTAGTCTTTTTGCCCTACCCCTAGAGTGTAATTTAAGCCCGGCGCGGAGGGGCGAGGTGGCCCGCAGGTGGCCTGGAGCAGGTAGTTTTAACGCTCACTGCCGTGGCTGAGGCTGGCCAGCAAATCGAGGCTGCGGTGGTGAGCGTTAAAACCATCTGCAACGATAAGCTCGCGTGGGACCGCCGCGCGCCGGAGCCCCTTACCGCCGGAGCCGTGACAGAAACCATGCCTGCTGCATGTTGCATGCTCGCTTGCATACTGCATGATTGCTACATGCATGGTGTATGCTTGTTTGCATGTTTGTGTGAACTTTCTTCGATATGATTGTTCTGCTTTTTAATTATTATGAACATGAAATGTATGCCTAAAGATAAGAGTTTTGAATGTATGATAAATGAGTGTATGCCAAATGATTATCTGCGAAAAGAAGTTTACGCTATCCGCTGTTATGCAAAATCATATTATGACATAAACAGTTCTGCTATAAAGGGTAGACCCATCGTAGGTACCTACAGTCGACCGTACGTTGGTGGAAACGCCAATTTTGAGGATGATACGTTCAGACCCTTATTGCTTCGGAAAGTACTATTAGCTTAGTAGGTCTTTGACGGTCCATTATGTAAGTACGGGTAGTCAGAAGCCCGAAAGTGAAACAACCAGTCTTACCAAGGGATATCCTGTTATCCGGTAATTCTGTTACTCCTTAGCAAGGAGATCAGCACGTCACCCACTTGATTGCCAGAGATTTTATACTACCCACATTGTGAAAACTGTTACATGTACTACAATCTGTTTTATATAAAAAATAAAGATTATATTAAGTATATATATATATAGGTATATATATATTTTATTATAACTGCGGGCTGTGGAAGTCAAATAGGCAGTCGCTCCATGTAAAATATATGATGGAGGAGGATGTGTCTCTCTGGTTATTATCAGCCATATTTTAACTACTGTGGGTAGTGTTGGTTATTGCGCAATAGAAAAACCATTCAAAGTTCAGGTCAAATTATAATTTACTATCAAATTAATCACACTAGCAATTCACACAGCGAAGGTACACGACAAGCACACAACTATTCGGAATGCACGATAAACGTTTTCACTGCTTGACCGCCATCCTTAAACTCTGCTTAGCTCCAGCCGGTCCGAGCGTTATGTTGGCTAGGCGGTTTTTTTTTTCTTTTTTTCTTTCGTCTAAGTCTAGGGCATCTCGCAGTTGACCTCAGAAGAGGGTCGTAGCTGCTTAACCGGACTTTCCTGCGGCTGCCTTAAGCTTCTACACTCAAAGCCTCCAGCCAGGGGCAAAAACTATTCTATTCTAATTATAAACTAGGCGAGCGCTCGTTAAGGGCACCCCCTGTGGGGTACGAACCTCGGCTTAGGGCGTCGCTGGGGGGAGGACAGCAAGATGGGACAGGCTGGATCAAAGATATATTATTATTATTAGTCGGGCAGTTTAAAGCTACAGGCTCAGCATCGACGTGGGCTGGCGCATCGTCGAGCAAGGGTCGGGGGGGTAGTAAGCTCCAAATAAGCAAATCTTTATATATTGCAGGAGGTTAAGCGACAGTAGTGCATCGCGGTATACAAATACGGTTGAAAATGGCGATGCGTTTGAGTTTAGTTGAATCTCGTTGAAACCCCCCCCGACGGGGGTTGGCTAGGCGGCGTTGGCATCCATATAGTTATTCAGTTGCCGGTTAGACCGGAAGTCACCTCAACATAATTGGGAAAAGGCAGATGATCCTATCTTTTGACATTCAACCTCAATCGCCTCATGTTTTTCAGGTACAGCGCTATGCAAAGGCGACAGCGGCGGCGGGCTAGCGTTCCCTGAGTCAGAACGAGGCAAAGACCGCTACTACCTCAGAGGCATTGTCTCCACAGCCGCGAAGAATGATGACCTTTGTAACAGCAAAACGCTTACTACGTTCACACATATACTAAAACATGTATATTTTGTTACGGAGTATCTTTAGGGTCAGGACAGACAGCAGCAAAATGCTCATTGATAATTAACTTAATCAAAACAGAAATAGAGTTCAATATAGCGAGCAAGAGATGATGCTCTGAGGCGTATGTGTTCGAGCATATTATTTTTACTCAAAACTTGACAGCAAGAGAACATGTTCGAGCATTTTGCTGGGCTGTCTGCGCTGACGCTTGAAGTGCTACCACGAAGTAAATGTACACGAAGTAAATGTCTTCTGGTCGGCAAATTCGGCAGCGTTTGTTGAACAACAATACCGACCCGGAGCAATTACCTGCTACACATATTCGGCTTGTGCTGATTGGTAAACTTCGTTTGGCATCTGTTCGCATAGTCATGTTACGGTCGTCTTGGCACAAACTGCCGCAAAAAACTGGTGCTAAAACGAGCGGCTTCTTCCTGAACATTTATTGAATAGAATACTCTGCATATAATGCTCAGGCCGAGCTGAACATGATGTAGCACTTCCACATACGTACCGCCCATGCTTCGTCTAGGTTTTTAGCGTTGTATAGTGTATGCCAAAAAGCGCCCATTAGAGCCAGCGAGACCACCTACGGGACTCAACTTATATTATTCTAGTACAAAATAAAAAAAGCCTAAACTTTGCGTCAGTTTTTGTATTTCGAACGTTATTCCGATTGAGCTAAACTCGGGTCGGACCGAGATTAGCAACGATTTTTCCTACATTTTGACGAGTCATGCGAACATGTGCGAGTTATCACAACAAATGTAGGAGACAGCAGACTTTTTTTTACGGTGAAATAATTTATAATTTTTTAAATTATATTAATGGCTGTGTTTTTTATATTTGATATTTAATAAAGGTTTTGATACTAGCCACGTTTTTTTTGGCACTGATTGTGCCCATATGTTTTAAAAATCACTTCTATATCTACATAAATAATATTCGTATTATTTTATTATAATTATGTGGATATATATAGAAGTGTGCATCATTCGAAGCCCAAAAGTTTTTAGAGGAGCTGTTAAATATTTCCCATTTGTAAAAATGTCTGTCGAAATATTTCTATCCGGAACATATACCCAGACAAATTGTTAAGAAGCACAGCGATCTCTACATAGTATTTTAAAGCTACAGATAAGGTAAATAGCCAAAATATGATTAGTCCGAAAGATTATACCCGAACAGAACACCATTTACCTTTATATACCTTACAAATAGTGTTATAGCCGCTAAACATGTCAACATAATAGAATTTAGAGTTTGAGAAAGTGTTAGTTTGGTTATTTCCCTATGGAATACTATTTTTACATAAGTAAAATGATTGGGGATGTACGGTTTGAAGAAACAACAAAGGGAATATGTATATAATAAGCCAACTGCGTAGTTCCCACCCTCTTCACCCCCCCTAGAACGCCCGAATATTGTGGTGCCCCGCAAACCCCGGGCCGCATTCTGCACCCCCTAACCATGAATCGCCCGCTCAGATTGGGAAGTGTTCCCAGCGGCGCACGAGACAAGCCGGACGGAGGGCTATTGTGTAAAATGCATAAAAGGGATCACCTTCCTTACGAAAGATTATGTCCTTAACGCACGCAGCAAATTGTCTCTTAAAGGCAAATTGCGAATTTACACAGCGTGCATCCGCCCCATCATGACCTATGCGGGTACAGTCTTTGCGCATGCAAAACCCCACAATATTCATAGGATGCAGTCGATCCAAAACCGATTCCTTCGTAGAGCCAAGGGAGCGCCCTGGTTTGTTAGGAACGAGATCCTCCATCTCGATTTAAAACTCCCAACCATCCACCAGTTTCTTAAACGCATGTCCAAGCGTTACTTTGACTCCGCCGCCCTGCACCGCAACCCTCTGATTGTTGCTGCGGCCAATTATACCCCCTCGACCCTCAGTTGACTTCGCCGTCCACGGCATATTCTATCCGATCCCGATGATCCAACCACACTCCTCCAGGAGTCTAGTAGGGCCACCAGTACAGTGCACAAACACACCCGACACCCGTCGTTCCGACCTCGCCGCAGAGGTCCAACCGCGTGCGCGACCACCCCGAGTAATTAATAATACTCCCCCCCGACCCTTGTCCGATGAAACGCCAGCCCGTGCCGCAGCTGAGCGTGTAGTTTTAAATTCCCCTGATAATAATAATGATCTATCCTTGATCCAGCCTGTCCCATCTTGCTGTCCCCCCTCAACGATCGCCCTAAGCCGAGGTTCGTACCCCACAGGGGGTGCCCTTAGTGCGTTCGTTTAGTTTGTAAATTAGAATAGTTTGCATTTATGCTCCTGGCTGGAGGCTCTTAGTGTAGAAGCTAAAGGCAGCCACAGGACAGTCCGGTTAAGCAGCCACGACCTTAGTGGTCACCTGCAAGATGCCTTAGATCAAAAAAAAAAAAAAAATACACGACACCGCGTTGTATTGTCTCTCGCATACCCGTTGCTCAAAAAACTCGTGCTCAGCCTTCTTAGTCTAGCGTAGAAAAGTTAGTGTGTGTAAGTTAGCTATAGTTAGTGCGTAAGCCATTTATTGTGTAACTGATTAAAAGTGTTTTATATTGTGATTATACCGTGTGCTCAGAAGAAAGTGTTATTTATTTGTGCGGCCACTAATATCCACCCTGCACCTGCAATAAAGTTACAATTCGGTCCGACAAGATCGGATTGTAGCTTACAACTAGAGTCATGTCACGCTGTTGGGTCGTGCCTATTTGTGGGAGCCTTCTTTTAGGTAATAATAATTTATTCTGAGAAGTCAACCATCGGAATAATAAATATTTAAGCAATCATGGGCAAGACCTCCCATACTTTGAGTACCTACTAAATGGACTTTAAATCGTATTCAATGACATCTATCAGTTTTACTTCTAATACGACAATTCAGACACTGCTATGCACCAGTATGGCCGAGCTGCATTACCGAATGCACCCCATCATCCCTACAATTAGTACCTTCGGTCACCCATAGATGGCGTTAAAAAAAAGAATCTTCCGCCCACAGATGGCGCTAGTTACAGCAAAAGTAACTATAAAACCTACGCGAATTCCGACAAATATAAACAAAAAACTGCATAGTATATCTCACATCGAGGTATTGATCGTGACCTGCGCAGTGCAGCTAGCTTTTTCTAGACTTCCTCTGTTCTATCAACGCAGTGCCGCATTGCGCCACCCGCCGTCTGCCATGCAAGATGGATTCGTCCTGGTCCTTCGAGCTGCCTCCGAGGTTCCAGTCGCGTGAATCAGGCCTTAAGATGAAGGTAAGTGTTAGGCCACGTTCGCACGGACGTAAAAATATCGCGGCGGGATTTTGTCGCGCACTGGATTTTCAACTCTCGGTGTTGAGCCGAGCGTTGAGAATCCAACGCGGTGGGACGCACTCTCGTCCCAGTGCGATGAAAAAACACACTTTTAAATTTTCAACTCTCGGCGCTAAGCAGAGTGTTGAAAATCCAGTGCACGAAAAACAATCGCCGCGATTTTATTACGTCATTAATAACGTGGACTTACAGTATTTCTTTTTAACTTCCTTGGCAATATACCGACATACTGACCTAGAAAGTTTACGTAACACTTTTTGCTTTGTGCATTGTAATATTGACGGCACGGTTGGCGCAGTGGTTAAGCGATTGACTGCTGCGCTGCGTGTCGCGGGTTCGAATCCCGCACAGAACAAATATTTGTATGACCTACAATTAGTTGTTCCGGGTCTGGCTGTTTGTGTTTAAATGTTTGTAACCGCACCCACGACACAGGAGAAATTCCTAGTGTGCGGCAACGTTATAAAAAAAAAAAAAATGTAGAGGAGCAGTGGTAGCCCAGTGGTAACGACCCCCGACTTACAAGTAGTAGGCCGTGGGTTCGAAACCCGGCGGGCGCTTTACTTTGCGTAAATAATCTCATGACCACTGCTCTCAAAACGGTGAAGGAAAACAACGTGAGGAAACTGGCATGTCCTAGAACCAAAAATTCGAAGACATGTGACATCTACCATCCCGCACTGGGCCCGCGTCGTTGATTACAGCCCACTCCCTCTCGAAGAGATGAGGTTGTCCCAGCAGTTGGAACATTATAGGCTGATTATGCACGGTGCATTGTAACTTAGGTTTTATTTCATTGAATTAACTTATGTTTATTAAATAAACAGCACGTGATAATATGATTAACCAGTGACTGCACAAACAGAAATAATTTTAGATTTTTGTGACACCACTAAACCCTAACTAAGATGGGGGAGGGGTGGGAGGCCGCCAGGGCGGAGTAAAACGAAGGTGTGGTTTTACAATCAGTAAAATTGTTCCGTCATACTTTTACCCCATTGGCCTAATTTTAAACGGGTAGGTATAACAGTCGGAGGT
Organism: Xanthia icteritia; assembly: GCA_949128155.2. Lineage (NCBI taxonomy): Eukaryota > Metazoa > Arthropoda > Insecta > Lepidoptera > Noctuidae > Xanthia > Xanthia icteritia. Next base: position 1,734,888 of record OY855862.1, on the reverse strand, counting down.
AAAAAGCCATTTACATGGAGGCATTTTAATAGTTGCCCAATAGGAAGGCTTTGTATTTTTACCTTTCATAGTTTGATATGCCTTGGAAGTTGGGTAGGCCTTTGGCATCCCATCTTCCTAGCACGGCGGGCTGTACTGGAGCGGCTGCTACTGGTGCAGAAAACCTCAAACGTCGCAAATATAACAACCTTATTGGTAGCTGTATTTTTAAGCCCTTTGGGGATGAAATACTGGGCCGTAGGGTCCGAGTGCTCATCGAGTATTTCGGGACATCGCCAAGCGGTTGGTCGTCTCTTCACGTGACCTGGCTGGCCAATTTTTAGGTATAAAAATCGGCATTGCCATTCAACGTAACATGATTACTTTGTAAAGTATTATAGGTATTATTTTAATTATTGTGAATGTGAGGACTATGTGAATATATTTTTTTCTTACTCAATTAGTTTTAATAATGGTCTGGCAGTTTGAGTAGTTTATGCGGCCTACCCAATTGTCCTTTCTTTGGTATTGTTCGTCTGAGTTGAGGTCCACGATTACTGACAAATGCTTGCACTGACTGGACAGGTCCACTCAAATCTGTGTGGTTCTTTCCTCAAAAGACCATTTCAGACACTAATCTACATGGTCCTCATATGGCCTGACCAAGATTATGTCTGGACTTTAAAAGAGACTGTGACCTCTGAGTTTGTTATGGCCTTTCTTCTCAGAGTAGTCAGAAAGGGAACGCCGAACTCGTCTAGCATTTTTTTTTTTTTTTATTATACCGTGTAAAAGTGATTGCAATATCCTATATTTACAGAATAAACAATTTCATTTCATTTCGTGGCAACGTTGCCAGCCTTTTGAGCACTTTTCTCACTGACAGCAATGCGGACGAATTTTTTAATGCTCAATGAGCTCTTCCCTTTAATTTTTCTTTAAATAAATAATATATTTTAATGTTAAATTTTATAGTATAGTTTAATAATATTTAGTAACTGGGTTGTGGAGTGGAGGTCAGACAGGCAGTCGCTCCATGTAAAATACTGGCATTCAACTGCATCCGGTTAGACTGGAAGTCGATGTGGAAAAAGGGTAAGCCGACGATGACAATTTTGATAATCTTGACTTATAATTATGTAACATTGAATCCACCTGTGTACAATACCGTGTTCAACACTAGTAGTGTAGATTTCAATTTAACGAAATTCTAAAATATTTTTTTGTATCATTTTCAGGTTTCTGTTGACCCAGGAGCGTCACGCAGTCAGCTAGAAGATCTGGTCCTTCATACTGAAAATGGAGGTAAGTGTGTATACATATTTTTGTTCCCCTTACATACTCGTATAATCGTTGTTGGAATCTCAAGTTCCAAGAGAGGAAACCTCCAGTATTTGAAAGGGAGTGGGCTGTAATCCGCTACACGAGCCCAGTGTGGGTTGTCTTTGAATTTTTAGGACATGCCTGTTTTCTCAGTGTGTTTTCCTTCACTGTTTTGAGAGCAGAGTGATTATTAGATTAAATAAATAGCATAAAGTTAAGTGGATACTTATCTTGGTTCACGATCACGACCAGAGGCTACCACTGCTCATATTGTGGCGGCATCTTCATCACCACATGCGAACTACGCATCAAAGACCTGACGTCACTCGAAATCCTGACGTCACACAAATCCTGCATCGCGCAATTAGAGTTTTCCGCGCGAACGACATATATAAGGCTATCCGACATCAATCGTAGGGCAGTTGCCCGCCAGACACGTCACCCGTCTGGTCGGAAAATCCTCCCTTTTCAATAGAGGATGAGTGAACTTTACACCCTATTCCTCAAACCTCTAAAATATCACCTACCTAGCTTTTTCCCATCATGCTAGAGTCGGCTTCCATTTTAACCGAATGCAGCTGAATACCAGTATTTTACATAGAGCGACTGCCTAACTGGCCTACACCAGCCACTACCTACCTAGTTACTGGGTATCACGATATCCGTAAGACTGGTTCGCTGGACCACCGCGATACTTAGGTGAAGTTAGCTTGAAGTGAGCTGTCATTCCATCGGATGCTATGGATTGACACATTAACACTCACTTCAGCTAAGCTTTCCCGGTTAGATTTTTTCAGGATAGACTGGCTGATCTTAATATAGGAAATTCAGGTGGAAACCTTCGAGAGCAGTGACATGTATGAAGTAAAACTATAATTGACATAAAGTTATTTCGCTTTCCAGTTGCCTGGTGGAATCTCTCATCATCTTCACCCGTGATGCGACCTGCTGACTTCCCGATATCAGTGACTATGCTGGGGCAAATCTCTGGCCTGGAATGAGTTCGAGGAGTAAAAGGGGCCGTCAACTTTTTATTTATTTATTTTAATGTGAAAACATCTCTTCTATTGATTTGTATTCTCTCTTGCAAACATCTTAATACTTATCCTTATTAGATTTTTGATCCTTTTATAACATTTGTGTCCTCGGCCAGAAAGTGTCTGAGCCTTGGCTTTTTTAATTAAGATTTTGTATGTTCAGGTTTTTATTCTTGTATTGAATATGAAATGTGAATTTAGTTTAAGCTTGAAAGTTATATTGTTTTCTTTCTCTTCTTTTTTTGGTAGCTGTGTTGAGCTGTCCACACTCTTTCTTTCCAATCTTATTTAGAAGTAAAGACTTTTAATTGGCTGTCAGGCTTTTTTTTTTTTTTTTTTGGGTGGGGAATTATCAAATAACTTCTCCCGCTTTGGGTGGAGCGGGAGGGCGTGTCAGACTCTTACTGACTAAAACCCACCCGTGTTCCTTCCGTTGCCTTTACGTTGCCAGGGGCCACGGTATCCCTTTCGGACTTTCCCGCAACCCCGGCAGGCATCGGTCCTATCGGACCCCTTCCGTTGTGCTGACATCTCTTTGAGGCGCGCGTGGAACACAACGCGCCGTCGACCCGGGCCTGGTCCTTATCGGACGGCGAGCTACCCATTGCTCACCGTCCGCAAGCCCGCGCCTACAGTGGCCGGGAATCGGCCTGTGATTCCCGACGCCCAGGGCGTCTCCTGCGGCGGCTAGGGGCGTGAGGGCGCGAAGTTTGCCTCTCCCTCACGCGTTCTGCCTCCTCCTTCGCGAGCATTACTGCTTCGCAGAAGGAGGTGACGGCCTCCCATGCCCTCTCGCTCCGTACCATGGCCTGGACTAGGGCCGGACGCGAGAGATCCCCGCCGTTGGCTGTCAGGCTCACATACTATTTTTTGTTTTGTTTGTTTTAGCTGTAAGTCATCCATAGTTAATTAATAAATATTTTAGTAAAGCTCTTGTCAAATTGCGGCGAGTCCCAAGCGGGATGCGGGGTAAACTTCGGTCGCAACGTGTCAACTAAGCGTCCAGGCATACGACGTTTTTTTAAATGCGCGTTCCATGTCGACGGCACGTTTTCTATCCTGAAAAAGCAGCACTCATTGCGTTTGCAGCGCGTATACGCGCGTCGACGGCGCGATAAAAAACCGCCGTGTGCTTAGACCCTTAGTTGTAGGTAGTAGAACTCTTTATGTGCAGAGCTCGTCCGGGGAGGTACTACCACCATGCCTATTTCTGCCGCCAAGCAGCGATGCTGTGTTCCGGTTTGAAGGGTATGGCTGCCGGTGTACTTACAGGCACATCAGGCATTCCAGCTTTGTCTCTATGATGGCAAGACATCTGCGATGTCTCTGGGCGGCGGATACCACTGGACATCAGGTGGACCGCCTGCTTGGTTGCGATCCAATAAAAATATAGTTTGTAAGTTCATATAAGGTTTTGTATTATTATTCTTATAGAAAAGTTTAAAACACACACATATTGATTGATACATTATTTATAAAAATTAGGTTAAGTTAATATTTTTTGTTTTACTTTTAAACCCCAGTACTGCCCTTGTATTCTTACTAGAGAGGCTCTTCAACAGTGCAGGTTGGTCACTGTATTCAACACGAGGACTATAGTTTGAACGAGACCCCTGTACAGCGCCTTAAAAATGCTTAGCGAGGCGGGGGGCAGCGTTGACGAACGAGTGGCGGGACGCCGTGAGCGTTAATAAATGAGCGGCCTGCACTGCCACCGTCGCGCCGCGCACATACATAAGGCATGGTACAGCGGTCTCGGTCAAACTATACCCTTAATTTGCTGGTCCACTTTAGGCCATTGTATGATGCAACCATTGATGACAAAATGGCCAATGATACCCTTTACAAATATATTTTTTGACTTTATTACTTACCATCTCATCGATCACTCGTGACAGGCAACTGAAGGAATCTTCGGGCAAGAATTAAACAAGTCTACCACTTAAGGAAAGACCTGATAGATAACACTTTTCTATCCTGTACGAAGACCATAATACTCATCTGCTCTTGGCGGCTTCCTGTCTAACCGGATGCAGCTGAATACCAGTATTTTACATGGAGCGACTACCTATCTGCCCTTTACAATACAGGGACTGGATAACACCATACCCCTTGTTTTTTTGCCATCACATATCATTAGAAAAAATTTCCTTATACTAATAATAAAGCTGAACAGTTTGTTTATTTGAACGCGCTAAACTCTGAAACTAACAGTCGGATTAGAAAAAATATATTTGCGTTTAATAGTCCAGTTCTTGAGGAAGGTGGTGAGGTTACGAATTTGTGTGGGGTAGGTACCACAACTAAAAGTCAACAATAACTAAATTCGAACTCCAAGCAAAATTAGTAAAATTTATATGGGACCACCTACCAAACAAAAAAAGAATCATCGGCGGAGTAATCGCGTAAAAACATGCAAAAAAAAAGAAACATACAGTCCTCCTCCTTTTTGAAGTCGGTTAAAAGTAAGTCATGGCAGCTAAGACATAACCAGTCCCAATATACTCGCACACTGTAGAAATCAAAAGGAAACTAAAGTGTGACCAGTCAGTATAATTAAAAAGGTATTTTCACCATCTTTTTAAAAGAAGAACAAAGAACTACAGCGGTTACTAAACTGTTCTTTCAGCGAAATATCTATGAAAATATTCCGCTAAAACATGTAGTGAGACATCACGGTCTACCAGTGGAGGTTTTTCGGCTAAAATGATGATTCAGCCGAAAAACATCTACTGCTGGACACAGGCCACCCCCAATCGTTGCCACATCGACCGGTCCTGTGTTTCTCGCTAGCTTTTCAAAATTCAAAAAAAACAAAAAAAAAAAAAATCTTATACTTAAACCTACATGGGCACTTATGAAACGTCAGAAGCGAGCTGCACGGTTCCAATTGTTCGTTTCCTATGGAGAAGAGCCGGCAAGAAACTCCACGGTTACTCTTTTAAAAATAATGGGCTTTTACAATATTTTCAAATAACAGTGTTATTAGGAATGGGAGGACAGTGTAGGTCTTTCAATTTTTGATGATGATTTCTGGGACCTTCACCAGAGCATCAGTATACCTTGTAGAAACGTCTAACAACGCTACGAAGAATATTGATAACAAAAACCTGATGTACTGGGCTTTTTGGATTTTTTTGATGCAGTGATGCCCTGATGCCACAACCTGCAGTTCAATCTCAAATTTTATGCCAACTGCTTGAGACTGCTTGAATAGTGAGCTTGTTTTGAACTCTTTTGTTGCAGTTGGGTTTTTATATTAATTCATTTTTTCTTATTTTCAACAAATTTTTTTGGAATCCTCTCCTCAAGCCCTTTATTTTGATATTTCCCGCATGGTTTTTTCAAGGCATTACTTATTGACGTCCCAAATCCGCCATTTTGTTTTTTTAAACAACCTAGCCTATAACTATCGCGCAACCTAGACGAGTCGATGACACCTCATGTATAAGAGTAAGCGCACACGAGCCACCGGCCACAACCACCGTACATTGGTGCCTGTCTAAAGACATGTTGCACTGACCACGAATAAAATGAGATAAGGGCAAGAGAAATGATGATGAAAGATATGTGACATCTACATCGCCACATGCGAACTGCAATCAAAGAACTGACGTCATACAAATTCTGCATCGCGCAATTAGACTTTACAGCGCGAACAGCATATATATAACTTCCCCGACATCAATCGTTGGGCAGTTGCCCGCCAGACACGACACCCGTCTGGTCAGAGGATCCTCCCTTTTCTATAGAGGATGAGTGAACTATGAGTGAAATTTATTTATTTTAATTAAACTTAAAATGAGCGTAACTTATTCTGTATGAGAACTTTTGTATCATTATGTTATTACTATAGCAAATCATGTTTGTAGGAGGAAGGCGCCGGTGTCTGTAACACAGTTAATACTAGCACAGACATCGTCGTTAACTCTATCTTTAAAATGCTCTAAACTCTGTATATTGTGTTTTTGTTTTTTGTTTAACTTTATACCCTGGTCCTCATACCTCTAAAAATATATATAAACACGCGTGAAAAAAATAACCCTCTCTTTGCTGTCACGCAGTCGGGTAAAAAGTAAACCTTCGGAACGTTTTTTGTAGTGACATCCTTCTCCAAACACATATAGTAAAATTGCATCGTATACCTCACATCGAAGTATTGATTATGGCTGTGTGACTTGCGCAGTGCAGCCAGCTTTTTTTTAGACCACCTAGACCTCCTTAGTGCAACACTGCAATGCCGCAGTACGCCTTCTGACGTCTCCCGTGCATCACGTATCGGTACTTATAGCTACTATCGGGGCACCGGGCTCTTTAGGACTTCAGGACCGCATCTCCCAAGATTGGAAACGAAGGTAACAACAATGTTTGTTTTAAATGGGTTGTGATAGAATATAACAAGTTTGGTGATTTAGGTTACAATTGCTTCCAGCTAAAGCACTAGGAAATGATGAAGGACGAGCGTTTTGGGGACTGTGTTTGTAATTTTGACGTTCGAAAAGTGCTGATTATAAATGTTTATTTTTATTTTGATAAAACTCATAATAATCAATTATCTAACATGCCATAATGATTAGTTATTTGCTGAGAAACTAATAATTTTAAAACTGTTTTGTGAAAGTGTGTCAATGATAATAATCTAAGTAGTACGAGATACTACTATGATTACGACTACACAGAAACTAAATAATTTGAAGAGAGTTTTGTGAAAAAAGTGCGTTATTGAGGGGTGGGGGGAATGTGCAGGCGGGGAAGTTACGCAGGGCCGGGGGTTGCGGGGATGCAGATATAGTGTAGTCCTATAATCATTATCAAAATAAAAAAAATGAGCAAGCCTTACAGTAGTTGCATATTATGTGTAACATCTGACATCTAGGACGTATATATATATGTGTAGCTTGCCGTCCGAGAGGACCAGGCCCGGGTCGACGGCGCGTTGTGTTCCACGCGCGCCTCAAAGAGATGTCAGCAGAACTGGTGGGGTCCGTTGGACCGATGCCTGCCAGGGTAGCGGGAAAGTCCGAAATAGATACCGTGGTCCCTGGCAACGTACAGGCAAGGAAGGAACACGGGCGGGTTTTAGTCAGTAAGAGTCTGACACGCCCTCCCGCTCCGCCGAGCGCAAGAAGTTATTTGATAATTCCCACTCAAAAAAATAAAAATAAGGTTGACGTATAAATGATATAAACAATATTCATCATCATCACCGTCACCATCATGGTTATCATCATCACCATCCTGTTTACAACCTCTCGAAAAATGGGTTGGTACCATCTGACGGCCAACTCAAGCACCACGCGCGCTCAATGGTCAAATGAGATAGCGCGCGCTTCTCCGGCTTCCTGTTACACACTTCCGTCCCTGTTCACGTAATCGAAGAGACGACGAGGTTTTGATTGCAGGAAAGCGAGAGGAGAGATGTTTCATATCAAAAATATATCAACATTTAAAACTCATTATCAAAATGTACTATGTGATCTAATGATTATATTGACTGCACGGTCACTAATCATTTTAAGACATAACATACTGGATTCCCCAAAGGGTTAAGCAGACGTGCACCTATAGTTCACTCTCATTTCGCCAAATAAGTTACAGTCCCATGTACTTAATGGGAGGCGAACCTAATTTAAAGACAGCTTTGTGAAACTGTGAGTCAATGGGGCAGAGAACATAGGCGCGGGGGTCAAGGGAGGGGAAGGGACCCTTGCGTGGATGCAGATGTGGGTGTGTCCTACAATCGATAAAGGTTACGCACATTTGGGGCGGGTCGCGCAGTTCCTACCGCATTGCAGAGATCCTACTTCTTACATCTCTTTCGCACACCGCTGCACCGGTCCCAAAACGAAAACGAAAAATAAGCATCGCTTTTAGTCTTATTTTCGGCCGAAAACGAAAATGATTATGACATAAAAAAATAGTAATATTTCCGCGAATGAATGAAAATGAATGCTCGTTTGTTTTTTTACACCTAGGGAGAGAAAGAGCAAATATAGGCTTTAAAAAAAATAAAACACGATAATTCCATTAGGGGATACAAAATTTCATGTATTTCTTGTTGTATTGCTAATAGGACATTTTTGCTAAAGTGTCGTTGTCGACACCCGGTAAGCGACGGCCGCCTGCGCCCTTTATTCCCCATTGAAAAAAAATGTGGCGATTACTTATTCTTTTTCCTGAAAATTTCCTCATAAATATACTCTCAGTACGATACCTCGCGGATCGGACAGGGTTATTTTTACATGTTGTTTTGACCAATAAGACAAAACATAGAAGAAAGAAAATAAGAATCAAGAAATACTAAAAAACAAAAACACAACTGAATAGAACTTCGGTATCGCAGCCCCGCTTGCAAACACCACCAAAACAAATACAGAACTAATCTTTAAATAACTCGCGGACGTGGTCCGACTCTCTGGCTCTTCGCTGCCTTGGTTTAGCGAAGAGCCAAAGCACAGAGCACTACGTCAGAGGCGGAGTAGAGAGCCACTACGTCATCGTGGCAGTGTGCTAGATTATGTTTGTGTGTACCTAAAATGTATATGTAGATATATTTTGATTACGTCAATAGACTTTGACTCTATCGAGTGTGTTATAAAAAACTCTGGGTCATAAAAAAGGGAGATTTGTTTTTTTTTTACACATTTTGTCGCCAAGTACCCAGTGGTACCCAGTGACTCGCGCAATAAAGACGACTCTAACGACATATCATTCATCAAAATCAGTTAGGCCGTTTAGTAGTTACGAGGGAACATAGAGACGGACATACATACAGGTCAAACACATAACCCGCCTATTTTGGCCCGTAGTCGGGTAAACAGAATTAGGGTAGATACTTGTATTTTCAGTTCAAATAATATCAATCTGTTACATGTACCCCTGTCATCAAACACGGAATTATACCATAGATGAATACAGATGATGCACTCCGCATTTTCAAACTCAAACTCAAAGCATTTATTTCAATTAAACCATTTACAGGCACTTTTGAATTGTCAAGAAGTCGGTCAGTCAGAAATATGAAGCTAGTTGCCCATTCCAAAGCGTAGTAGGTACCTATGGAGAAGAACGGGCAAGAAACTCCAAGGACACTCTTTTAAATCAAAAATTGTTTACAGAATATTGGTTACATCATTAACGTTGAAATTATACATGTGAGAACAATGTAGAAAGACGTGCACGTTAAAAGCGTCCGTAATAAAAATATAAAAAACAAAGAACAATTCAAAAATTAAAATAAGCCATGGCAGCTAAGAGATGACCAGTCTCTACTGACGGCGCCCGTTCACGAACATGACGCATGGATTAGCACCATTCAGCTCAACCATTTTGAAGGGAGCTAAATGATCCAACACACGCGCCACCGCCAGCGAGACATTAGAGTGAGCATGACATAATCTCAGCCGCCAGGGCACATTCAAGTTTTTTAGGTATGAAGCTACAACGTACGCGGCGGGCTCGACTTGTTGGCCAATTCAGTGAGTGTAACGTAATCAAAAGATCTAAAAGTTACGCGATAGAAAGAGAGGCAACTTCTAGGTGAATATAAGTGTAGGTAAGTAGCGCTGTGCGACCTGAATCGCACTTTTTTGTGTGGTAGCAAGAGTCGCTTTTTATCTAAATCATTTTGCGGAGTGAACTATCTGTATTAATCTGTGATTGATTATACGATGTCTTCTTTCTCACTTGACGATTTCTATTTTACAATTTTCTAAAATATTTTTCATGATAATCTTTTCAGTTCACTGTCGTGCCTGAAATCTACTGTTAAGAAGACCTTGGTCCTTCGAGCCGGTGCTTTGTAGAACTACGTTCAGCGTAACTGAAGATCAAGATGAAGGTAATAAGTGTTTATGTACCTATTTTCATTTTCAGACCTATAGACCCGCGTTAGAGATACCTATAAACGTTTATTAGCTCGTGCTTTGACTAAGACAGCCATGTTCTTGCACTTGACAGTTGTGCGGCAGTGACAGGAATATTCCGCTTAGCTTAAGGCGACGATAACCGACTTTTAATGATTTTATAACTACTGAAGGTCACGTCTAAAGGAGTAGTGTTAATGATTTGGAAAAAATATATGTTAAATTAGAGCATTTTTTTTATAACTTAATATAGAAATATTTTGGATTTTGTTTCTATTACATAGTGAAATTAATTTGTAAAGTTATGTCTAACGCGGATAAAAAACTGAGAATCACGCAAAATCTATCAAGCGTATTTTTCTGAAACCTTCACCATTTTAAAGAAAATGTAATTATCAATCTTTTAGTATAAGTGTTTTATTAAAATATCTTTTGTTTTATGTATAATAAATTAATCATGCGTCTAATTTGGGACAGCGCTCCTTGATGTGCGAGTCCTATTACTGGCTGGACGTACGACGCGCTGCATGAGTTCAGTACAGAACACGCAAGCTAACCACTCAAGGTCACTGGCATATATTTGCGTCTTAAGAGCGTTTTATATTGAAAGTGGGTAACGTCGCCAATAGCTGTCAAATATTTTGCTGTTTTGACTAATTTGTATTCAAGTGGCTAAGTACGTGCTAAGTAGCGTTTATAGATATCGGCCTTATCCCTTACTTAAGTATATTCTTTTCTTTTAAATATCACCTGCATCATTAAGAGTTTTATCCTCAGTAGATAAAAATACAGTTATAAATTTTATAACTTTAACTCTTTCGGAACAAAGTTTAAAATTCAAACCTAGCTCGATGAAAACCTTTGTCTAAAACCTTAATAAAGTTTACGGAAACTAAACGAACCAATATTCGTCCCGTGGTATTAAATATAACTTTTTATTAAATCAATTAACTCAGCGTATCACAGTCCACATAGGCCTCTCCCAGGCTGTGCCACAACACCCTGCCCTCCGCCTTCCGCATCCAGTCTGTCCAGCCACCTTCATTAGGTCGTCGGTCCAACTAGCGGGGGGGCGTACCACGCTACGCTATTTTTTTAAAATTAATATAACATTATTTCACTTACCAGTTCCTTGGAGCAGCTGAGGTGTTCATCGCCTCATCTGCACCACCCATAGATGAAGATGAAGACATCACGAAAGGGGCCGTGCCGACTCCTTGGTCTCTAATAAGGCCGAGGAGCAGACGGGGTCGTCAATTTGATCTAATTTAAAAACTCTTATTTCTAGCCACGTGCGTGACGTCCACCATTTTGTACTGTGCCCGCGTGGTAAATAAAGGCTCACTCGATATTACAGAGAGGATAGATGCCTGTATCAATTGTGTCCCAGCTCTGGGAACGTTATAGGCTGATAATGCAGCAGCCACGAATGACTTGCCACTCATGCATCAGGCTGTGTGTATGTGTATCTCACTGCGAGCACTCGTCGATGGGGGATGTGGTGATTCTTAAGCCTAAGATATTCGTGGCAAACCATTCGTGGTGGATGCCTCGCGAGTCTGTACGTGGCTTTTGATTTGTATTTTTTTTTTCGTTATGGTTTTGACGGTTACTTGAAGGAGCACGGGTCCATCCATCAGGTTAAGCTACGCTTGCCGGGGATGGTCCGTGGATGGGTGACCATCTTTACATACCGAGACTCCTCCGTGCCTTGGAAAGCACGTTAAGCCATTGGTCTCGGCTGTCATTCGTGGATATTTGACAGTCGTTACGGGTCGTCAGAAGCCCGAAAGTCTGACGACCAGTCTTACAAAGGGGTATCGCATTACCCAGTTACTGGGTTGTGGAGGTCAGATAGGCAGTCGCTCCATGTAAAATACTGGTATTCAGCCGCATCCTGTTAGACTGGAAGCTGACCCCAACATAGTTGGGAAAAGGCTAGATTGATTGTTTTTTTTGACGGTTGCTTTGTTTTATTTTGAGTGTATTTTCAATAGTTTTCTTTATTTTATGAACACGTTTTTAAGTTAGTTGGTTTCGTTGTAGGTAGTAGAGTTCCTTATGTGCAGAGCTCGGCCGGGGAGGTACTACCACCATGCCTATTTCTGCCGCCAAGCAGCGATGCTGTGTTCCGGTTTGAAGGGTATGGCTGCCGGTGTACTTACAGGCACATCAGGCATTCCAGCTTTGTCTCTATGATGGCAATGCACCTGCCATGCCTCTCGTTGATAAGTATTGCAGGTGCCCCCACAGCTGGCAGCGACCACTTACCATCAGGTGGGCTGCCAACATGTTTGCCATCCAATATAGCGTTAAGAAATTTATATATTCTTATAAAATATAATCACATAGATTCGATTTGTATTAACACCAAAACTCACGATTAACATTATTATAAGGATTTAGATAATAAACTTAGGTTAAGTATTGTGTTATTTTATTTCGAAAAACCTCAACACTGCCTCCTTTTCAGCGGTTTTTTGCAGTTTTTTGCGCGGGGAAATCCTCATAAATACCCTCCATCTTGGGAGAACGGAGGGTTATGTCGGACTCCTACCGGCCCAGGAGATATTTTGTATATTTGCCGAACTTCGAATAGTATCAGCCCGCCATGCCGGCCACGACCGCACGTCCTCCCATAAAGGCGCGCATAGAACACGGCATTCCACCTATTTGGACCTGATTGTTCGAGCGACGACACAGCCCCAAATTTTGGAATGAGGGCCACTTTTAGAGAGCAATTCCGTTCTGGGTAGTTGAGACTGTAAGTTTCTGCCCGAATTCTAAGTAATAAAGTAAAGGTTACCTACCCAGTAGGTATTCCAACTTCAAAAACGGCACAATATCATCTTATTAGATTACACGTGCAAGTAGGTAGGTTGTCGTAACTATCAGGAGCGAGTAAGAGATATTTATCTATACTTATCTCTTTATTACTTATATTATCACTGTTCTGCCCTCTTACAATAGGCAAATATTATGTAAGTATTACAACACTTCAGAAGGCATTGTCAACCAATGAACAGAGGATCTGTGTTCTAAATCTAATCTTACCTTGTTAAACGCACTGCTAAGGTTGTGGTCAACGGTTACTCGTCCCATTTGGGTCCGTTGCTTTTCAATATATTAATGTAAATGACGTGGCGTCTTATTTTGTACACTCGAAGATATACTTATACGCGGATGATCTAAAAATTATAAAACGAATTGAGTGCAATCAGGATCCATATAAACTCCAAGAAGATTTACACAGATTTTCTCAGTGGTGTTTGGACAATAACATGTTACTTAATGCTGACAAATGCAATCACTTATCTAAATTTTTCTAGGAAAAAAGGACCGTATTTTCGTAATTATAAAATGAATGACCAAATTATTTACGAGAAAGAAGTTATTCGTGATTTGGGGGTTTATATTGACAATAAGCTTAGGTTTAATATTCACGTTAATAAAATTGCTACTAAAGGGTTTAAGATGATGGTTTTATTCTGCGTAACTAGAAAGATTTTAAGCACGCCTCAACTAAAATTGCAATCTTTAACTCAATAGTCAGATCAGGCTTAGAATATTGCAGTATGGACTCCATTCTACGAAATATATAAACGTCGTTTGGAATCAGTGCAGAAAGGCACTTGTTCTATCACTGCAATATGGCCAGAATCTAATTAGCTACAGAAACATTTCCAACTTTTGAGTCTGGAAAATCACCGTATTTCTCTAGATCATCTGTTCCTATACAAAATAATGAACACTCATATTGATTGTCCGCAGTTGCTGAGTCAAATACTTACATTTGAATGTGCCTTATAAACTTGCTCGTGGGTCTAGATATCAGTTGCTCCGCGCCGAGGGCTTTAAAACCAATCTGGGTCATTTTTCCACCATTAACAGAATGCAGATTCAATTTTGTCGCCTGTCACGCTCACGCAGCATAGATATTAATATGTCTTACTCTTTACATAAACTCAGGGCTGTATTGCTTAGGGCATTATGATAAAAGTTACAAAATAATATTGTGAATTCTATTGTCTTTTTCATTTACTTAAATCTAGGTATCTATAAGTTACTAAAATGTGTTTTCGTTGTAACTTTTTTTTGTAACTGTTTTGTAATTGCATTTCCTACTGCTATGTTCAGTGCATGCCGTTGCTGCCTTTAATTAAGGCTACACTTTAAAATGTCAAAAAAATAATAATTATGGGTATTTCAACATGTATTTTTGGTGTATGCTTTGTTGGTTGTCCTTAAATAAATAAATATTAGTAGGATCTGGGTAAGACACAAATTCATTTCCTCAGCCTTTCTCCAAAAAGGTCGAGGTCGGTTTCCAACTGGAGGCAGCAGCTGAATATCATGTACACACGGCTACACATCAAAGGTGTACATTTCCAGTTTATGCTGATCTTGCATTGTATACGATTTCCGTGCAATGTTTCATTTTCTCTAAGAATGTCAACAGAATACTAAGATCATCAAGTCCATCATCTTCATTTCAGCCGAAAGACGTCCACTGCAGGACATAGCCCCCCCCCCCTAGCATCGCCACATCGCTCGGTCCTGTTCTCCTCGCATCAGCACAGTGTGATTAACTGATACCATGAGATCTTTGCTACCTATTTGTTTAGCAGTCGTCTGCGTTAATTTAACGTCTACGACGCCTCCAAACAAGCATGGCGTCGCCTCGTTGTAGACTCGGTGACTACATGGTTGACCACATACCGCATGCCGTTTACTAGCTTATCCTGAGGCCAGGCGATGCCGCCTCGATGCTTATTAGTGCTTTGCAGTATCATGAAAGTAAGGTCTATTCAGATATAAGCGATATCTATCGCTGTCGCGCTCGGTAGCGATACTGGTCCGCTTTCTGGATAGTCACTTTGGACCAGTATCCTTACCGAGCGCGACAACTATATCGCTTTTATTTGAATACGCTTTCAAAAAGGTAATGTACTGGTTGGAATTTTCAAAATAAAACAAATGAATCCTTATCCTAGTCCTTATATCAAAATCTTAACCTAAATATGTTCTAACCTTCAGCTACTTTTTATTAAAGATATCGTAATAAATAATGATGTGTCTAATAACCTATGTCAAATTCTAATTCTAATTCTTTTCACAGAATTTTGAAGATGTTAAAAATAGGTAGGTTCTTAGAACTTAGTTGCCTGTTAAGGCATTACAATGGTTATATATATATATATTTATTTTATGTACAAGTATATAAACAAGGGGGGGGGGCATTATTATAGGGCATCAAAAAATTCGTCCGCATCACTGTCAACAGGAAAAGTGCCCAAAAGGCTGGCAGCATTGCCACGTTGAATGGCAATGCTGATTCTTTGGCCAAAGAATAGGCCAGCCCTCTGGTCACGTGAAGAGTCGACCAGCCGCTTGGCGATGTCTTGAAAAACTAAGTGGGCACTCGGACCCCATGGCCCTAGTGTTTCAACCCCAAACGGCTCAAACATATAAGTCCCAATTAGATTGGAGTATTTGCGCCGTTTGAGGTTTTCCGCACCTGCAGCAGCAGCCCCAGCACAGCCCGCCGTGCTAGGAAGATGGGATGGCGCAAGGGTGTCGACACACGTTGCATCCCACACCAAAGGCCTACCTACCTTCCAAGGCATTATGGTCATTCCGTCTGGTCTCTTCCCATCGTCGCGTGCCAAGCCATTGGGTTCTAAAACAGCTGGCACTCCGGCGGTGACAAGAGCACGACGGATGATGTCATTTATGCTGGCGTGCCGTGCTAACCGGCCTGCACTCTTACTGCAGGATAGGCCATGGTGTCCGAGACAGTCGACACCTTCACCGCATTGGCAGCGATGCGGAGCCACACAAGGAGCGCCCAGACGCAGACAGGTAGCGAGCCGGAAGGTGGTATCACCCAGCATAGTACCTATGTTGGGTGACGGTAGCGCCTGAAGCCAGAGGCCCGACTCCCACTCACCCACAGCCAACAGGCGGGCACGCTCAGCAGTATTGGTGGACGTATTAATAAGATTATTCCGTACCAACCTGCAGAGCGGCTCATCCCACTGCCTCTGGGAAGATGGGTTCATGGGCCGATCTGTATTCGGGCAAGCCGCTTTCCAGGCGTTCTCTGCATCGGTCAAGCAAGGCACTTCAGAGTAAACCAGGCAGGGGGCTAAAATTTTCCCGGTCAACTTTTCAGTGCTGCGGACAGAGGACAGGAACGCGGGTAAGCTAATACTGGTAATTTTGCGAACGCCGAGGCCACCAAAACGGATGGGTAGTGTGGCTTGCAGCCACGCTCGGTCGTCCAAGGCCACATTTAAAAGGGATGTTAATGTGCTGCGAATAATTTGGTCAATTTTGTCCAAGAGGTGTGACTGCTTCCATAAAGGGGAAGAGCGTAGAAATGGACCAAAACAACAGTATCTAATCAGGGTGAATGCCGAATGTAAATTAATTTTGGAGAGTCTGTCCGAAATGTCGTTAAAGTTTTTGATTTTTTCGTCGATGAAAGAAGGAAAGCTGTCTTCTAAAATTGGGGAACCTAGGAGCTGAAGTGAACTTTTTTCTAAAATTTTGATTTGTGGGGCTATTGCATTAAATTTCTTAAGAGTCAATTGTCTGTCGGTAATGTCAGAAAGGAAAATTTCGCATTTTGATGGGTTAAGGTCCAAGCCAATGGATTTAAATTGTTCTTTGATGAGTTGTAGGTCTTTCAAAACGGTGTCTACATCACCTCCTAGCGTTCCATCATCTAAATACCACACGTTAAATTTTGAATTTAGTTTCTGGATAATTGGATGGATAGCCAAGCTGAAAATGACTGGCCCGAGAGGGTCACCTTGTTGGCATCCTACTGCAGATTCCAAAACATTGTCCTTGTAAAGTAATTTAGAGGGGTACCTGTAACACTGCCACATAAAACCATAAATTTCGGGTAGTTCTTTTTTGACTTCAGCCAACAAGGTGTCCCTGTTGACAGAGTTAAAGGCATTCTTAACGTCAACCTTGAGGATAACCTCACATTTGTTGGAGTTCAAAAAGGTGGAAAGGGCATGCACGGCAGCCTCACAGCCCCCTCTCGAGCCGAAACCTAGTTGCAGGGGCTGAAACTTAGCTGTAAGCGATTCGCTATACAGCTTACAGCATATTTTGGCTGCCGTACGCCTGTAGGTGCACCCAACGGCGATGGGACGAATGCCGCCGTCCTTCTTGCGCAGGGCACATAGGTTGGCCCCGTATAAGACATCGACGACGGCCTCGTTCACACCGCCGGTGAGCATAAGTTTAATCAGGGCCGCAAGCTCCCTCAGAAGCGACTCACCAGCGTCCCCGGCGCCTGAGCTCAATAGATCCTTTAGATGTTGTGGAGTCAGGCCATCGAGGCCGCCGGCGGAACCGCTCCTGAAGGAGCTCACGGCTGCAATCAACTGGGGCGCCGAAACGTTTAGCAAGGTTGAATTTAGGACGGGAGGGTCGGGGGGATCGGGAAAGGTGAGACTATCCGCAGGTGCTGGGTGTTTACTCTCTAGAGCTGTTAGCGTTTCTGGAGAGTAAGGCGCCACCACATCGCTGCTGAACAGTATCCTGGCCGCTCCCCTAATGTCCCCTTCACTTAATTTGGATTCCACATGTGAACATAAGCCTTTTTGTGATAGGTTATTGAATGCAGGTAATTTTGGATCTAAAATTAGGGTCGAATTTTTTGATGCCCTATAATAATGCCCCCCCCCCCTTGTTTATATACTTGTACATATTATTATTATTTTAAGTCTGTTTTTAAATCATGTAAATACGTTTGTGTAAATAAATATTCACCAATTTATTTTATTTTTATATACCTATTATATTTATTACATACATTTTATATTAGAGTGAGTTGAGTTGTTTGAAAATTTTCTTTAATTCAGAATAGAGAATTAAAACATCAAAAGAACTACAAAAATAGTAGCAGCGGGATTTCACGAACACTACCTACTCTTATTCTTGACGAAGAGAATACAAAACATAAAGTAAGGATTGCACCACAAATTCACAAAAGTCTAAACATAAAAAATATCCTTTCACTGTGGCCTTCAAAGAATTGACAGTTGACAATTCGTTTGACGCGGAATGTATTTAGTGATTATTGTGGTGCAAACGGGCTTCTTGGCAGAGAGACTAAGACAATAAAAAAAGAATTTAATGTCCGAGAGATATTTCTCGACGGCATCTAAAGCCACGTCAGGGGCCCATGGGTGGCTTTAAAACTCTGACACCAGGACAAACCACACGAAAAAGAAGAAGAAGAACATTAAATTAATGAAATAAATAAATCGAAAACTAGCGGCCCTCTTGCGTCTTGGCCTCATTTGGGCCCAGACTCCTCAGTGATGTTTAGACAAGGTGAGGTATATGTCAGCTGGCTTGAGACGAGATGGTATAATAGCTTCGCACGTCACCCAGGGAACTGAAAAAGGATTATGTTAGTAAAAAAAATTGTGCCGTACACGTGATAGAAGTGAAACTTCTTAAAAAAAGAGAATAACAGGGATTTAGTGTGAGAGACAGAGAGAGTTATATCTTTCTTCTCTCTCATGTAATGGAATGTGCCTAAAAAACGCGTCCTCGAAATATCACTCTTAATTCTCGTCCAATGGGGATCCACACGCAAAGCTCAGCGCAGATATCGCCAGAGGCGGGATGGCCGCTGTCAAATCATTTTCGCTTTGTTTACATCAGTGTTAAAGCTATTTTTTGTGTTTGAACCGATCCACCATCGTTATTGCTAACATGTATTCCTGGAAGCTTATAGAATTGAAAGATGACCTAAACCAACGAGGAGCAAGGATTACTGGAAAGAAATCAGATCTTATTGAGAGGTAGAGTTATTTTATTTTTATTTTATTTACACCAACAGCTTCTGTATACAAAATATAAAATAACAGTAGTTAACAGTTATGTACTTATACAGTTGCCAATAACAGGTGAACCAACATTCTCAAATACAAACAAACAAACTATTTTTTTATAAAACATAAGTGGTAACAAACTATGTAGGTATACTGAAATATAAAATGATATAAGTTAAAAGTTACAAAGGTTGCAAGAAATACTTACTTACATACTAATACAACGAATCTTTAGATTGTGCGGGTTGCGTGCTTTGGGACCTTTAAATTTGGGTTTTACTTCTATCTAATAAAATATTTTTCATCAGTGCTAGGCTCTAGATTTGGATCATTTTTTAGTTGTAACATGTTAATTCTTACTTGACTCATGGTAGGAAAATTTACTAAAATTGAGAGAATATTACTTTAATTTTAAATGGTATTCTTTATTTTTTAGGTTATCTATGACCGACATTTTTATTTCGGCAATCTACATCACGAAAATTGTACTTAAGTACTTATAAAGTTACACAGACTTAATGTTTCAATTGTTTCAAGCTTTCTTACAATTAGACATCAATTAGATAAGTTATGGACGAAAAAGGGATTTTTTTCGTGCACGGAGCCTTAAGAATTTTTACTTCACAAGTTGAATGTAAAACGTACCTACACGCCTTTTATTCCCAAATGGTTAGGCAAGTGTATAGGTACCTATAGTACCTACGCCCACATTTCATCAGTTATGTCCCATGTAAAAGGGGCGAGCCTATTGCCATCAACCGGGCACAAATCCAAGCCCCGCTGCTACTGAGAAAGAAGACGTTTCATTTCTGTATAGGACTCCGGCCATAACAGGTACGCTTTAGAAAACCTGGGAAACGGATCCCCTGAATACAATAAAGACTGTTTTTTTTTTCATAATATCTCATATTTTTTGGGCACTAAATAAAAACTGAAAATGTTTGGCGTTTGTCAGGAGAAATACGACCATATACAGCCAGTTACGATAGGTTGGAGAAATGACGTTTACATAACCTAGAACTGTCAAAACTGTCATTGTTGTTTGCGAAAATCTTTTTCCGGCTAAACGCCGAGGCCACTTTGGAAGCCTCGCTCACTTGTTCCATAAAAATCGTTTTTGTACAGACACCGAAAGCCACGAAGTCGAGATGAACGATACTGACAGATGTGATGTCAAATAGCAATACAAACAATGTTTGAATTTTTCGTCCAGAAGTACCTACAAATCTACAATCCACAAAAGTAGTTTTTTTTTTAACTATGATTATTTTTTTCTAATTAATGAAAAAGTCGTCTAAGATCTTAATATCTTATCACAGAAATACATGCCTTTCATGCCATATACCTAAATAACGTCTACGTGATATTATTATGTTTTAATGTAACATTATTTCTGGACGAAAGCAATGTGATAATATTAATATATTTATTTGCTCAAAACATGGTATAACAGGTCTTACAGTTTAAAATAGTACAAACATGTTTTGCCGGGTTTAGACTCAGCATGCAAAATCGAGAATAAAAAGTAAGTACTTAACTAACATTTTGTGTTAAAAAACTGTTTCAGACTATAAAAGTTATTTTGGCTAAGCCATGCACTCAATTTCCGCTTAAAACAGTATCTCGTATTTAACAATTTAAAATCACCAGGTAATTTATTATAAATCCGTACACACATAGCTAAGCAGCTTTTGCTATATTTTGCAAGCCTAGGAACATTGCTTACTACGAGCCTGTATGGGTCTCGTCTGTTTCGAGGACATAATTATATCGTTCGCTGTTTTAAATAACTTTTTATGTTTCCATACAAACATGCATATTTCGTAGATGTATAGACAAGGTAGCGGTAACAAACCAAGTTTTTTAAATACTGGTTTGCATGATTCGTCAGGTTGGAGTCTGTATAGAGCTCTAATGCACTTTTTTTGTGCAACAAATGTTCTATGTTGGTCGGTACTGTTGCCCCACATTATAAGTCCATAGCGCAGTACAGATTCTACGTATGCGTGGTAAACTAATACGGCTGTTTTTAAATTAGTAATTTTTCTTACTTGTCTCAGCGCATACACAAATCTATTTATTTTACTAGAGACATTGTCTACATGCATTTTCCAATTTAAATGTTCATCAATCGTCACTCCCAGAAAATTTGTCTGGGTTACAGATTTGAGTTTGGGTACCTATATTAAGACTGAAATTAGATTTATTGTTATTACATTTATTAAATTGTATGTATACTGATTTGTCAAGATTTATCTTCAAATTTTGAATATGAAGCCAATTAATTAAGATGTCAATGTCAATGTCAATGTGCAAGTACCTAAGACGACGTGACGCTGACGCCATGATCAATAGAATATGGCAATAAATTGATAAACTATTATTTTTTGTGCCGAAGTAATCAGGGGAATATTCAGGAAAGAATATATTTCCTCAATTCGTGGATTTTTTTCTCTTTTTTCACTACCGTACACTTTATGGTTGAAAATGAAACATCTCCTTTCTGACGGAAAAAGAAATCTAATCTAAAACACTTACATCCAGCTCTGGTCCTGAGTCCCATGCGGCCCGGAGGGCCAAACCACGCAGATGGAGTACTTTCTGATGATTCAGCCTTCAGGATCGACGTCGGGGTGAAGATCTCCGCAGACCAGGGACCTGAAGAGTTACAAAAATAAATATATTTTAGAATTTGTATAAATATTATTATTATTTTCATACTCAGATGCATGTGAACTCCTAGTACAAGAGCGGCGGTTCAGATGTTTGTCTTGAAGTGGAAAATAAAGAAATGATTAAATTAAATTCCGTAGGTTATTAAGAAAGAATAATCAGTTAATTTTGATGGCAAAGATGGACTCTATCAGCGATAACAATGATGGAGAAGTAATAAGTGCGTGACATTTATTATAAACTACTGAAAAACGTATTTTAATCTTCTTAAAAGTCGTTTTATATAAATATGGAACGGGTCTAGGTTGTCTTGTATGTTAGTTAGTTATTAGAATATTTTTATGACAACGATGCTTGATATAATTTTTACGGTAGGTGAAAATACAAGCATCCTATTGGTCAATATGGCCATCTTAACTCCGCCTATGGTACCTAATGGTTTTCACAACAAAAGCCATGATCTTGTTTTGAACCAAT
Source organism: Xanthia icteritia (assembly GCA_949128155.2). Classification (NCBI taxonomy): domain Eukaryota; kingdom Metazoa; phylum Arthropoda; class Insecta; order Lepidoptera; family Noctuidae; genus Xanthia; species Xanthia icteritia. The sequence goes on along the minus strand of OY855862.1, from coordinate 1,712,667 downwards.
GAGGTGAAAGAATGGCGTTACCCTTTTATCGATCGTAGGAACACGCCTACTTCCCCCCCCTCTCTTGACACCCCTCTTTTCCCCATGCACTGAACCGAATGAAAACTGAAACGACACGTATCGACGAAACTCTTCATAAATAATAAAATAATTTGATTTGGAGAAGTCAATAAATCAAAAAGCTACCTACTCGCTAATCAGTAATCACCATAAAACCTAAGTCTGCTACTTAATCTAACTTACCTATCTTGGTATAGTAATCTTATCTAGGTGCATCGTCTTCACATATATAATTGATGTATACAAGATATTGTGAAAACATTTTAAAAGAGTAACGGTGGAGTTTCTTGCCCATTCTTCTCCATACGCAAACTACCTTTTGGAAGGGGCGACTAGAATCATTTTTTTTTTTTTTGTAAATTTTGACGTTCAAAAGTACCTTTTTTGTGCCTAATTGAAATAAATTATTTGACTTTGACTTAGGTTTTACTGTTAGTGAAACTTACCTGTATATCACTTACCTTCATCTAAGTCCGAGGGATAAGCTGTACAGTAAGGCTGCATATCTCTGAGCTTCAGTGGTCTCTCAAAACATCAACTCGTCATGCACAGAACACGGCGGGTGACGCACTGCGGCATTGCACAAAGTAAGTCTAGAAAAAGACTAGCTGCACTGCGCAGGTTACGATCGATACTTCGATGTGAGCTATACGATGCGGTCATTATGTTATTTACCAACCTAGTTCTTTTTGTTCTAACTAACACCATCTGTCGGCAAAAGTTTAAGTTTTAGTTTAACGCCATCTGTTGGTGAATGCTGGTACTAATTATAAGGAAAGATGGTTGCATTTAGTAATGCAGTTCGTATTAGTAGAAAAAACAGACGTCATTGAATAATTATGATTTTTAACTTGTACAGTTATGTACTCAATTAATAGATCGTTTAGAAGTGAAAATTATACTCTGTTTTTTAATTCTTGTGTAGGTATGCTATGTTTTTTGCACTGCACGGTTTTAAGGCCTAAGGGCTTATAAGTAGATAGGTTTAAGTGGAAGACCCCTCCTTCCAATTGCGGTTTGCAGCGAGGGCTACAATCTATGTAAGAGACGATGCCTGTCTAGTATGTAGGTAGGTACAGAAGGCCAGATTTTTTAGAAAAATATATCTCTGTCTATTGTAAAAAAACTGTAAGTAAGTCTTATAATAAATAATACGCAACAGATAGTTTTAAAGACTGAAATGTATTCAAAATAAAAAGTGTAAACAATTTATGACCACTAAATTTATTTTAAAAAACCGTCCATGTGCGTGTCGGACCACGCACAATGAAGGGTTCCGTAGTTAGGAAGAATTTATCGCAATAACAAACCTAACTTTGTAGTTGAAAAACATGTTCTCTCATAAGGAATGTATGGGAGAACATTTTTTTGCAACCGCAAATGTAAGTTGGTCTATTATTAATCATTAACTTGTAAACCCTACTTAGCTGTCATAGTTTCCTTTTAATTTCGTTATACAGACTGTTTGGTGCATCGTGTGCCAAATTGAAATGGTCGACTGAAGGGTTCATCTGCTAGCCTTTCAGACCCCTTAATACCCCTCATGCCCTGTGGTTTTTTTTTTATAGACTTTTTATTGTTTTACAAAAAAAAGACCCAAATTTTACATTCAAATACAAATAAAAAAATAAAATAAGGCGTAGACTGAATTTTAATTTTATTTCGATGTGTATTGTTTAAAAGTACTTTTAAATACAAAATTAGTGACATTAGTCACCTAGTTTTTTTTTAATTCACTCGCAAAGGTAAAACTTAAATTAAAGCTGTACATGTTACAGCTGTTTATATGGCTACAAAAAAAAAACCAAAAGCGACCGGGATCTTCCAACTCCCTCATTAATTCTCCAGTCTGTCCTCTTGCTAACGTTGTGCCACATGCCATAAAAATCTTTTAACAACTTTGTGAATTCACATATCCAAAACCAACCATTTAGCTGGCAGGGGGGGGGGGGATTCCGATTAGATTCTCATCGATCCCATAGTGTGTCGTTGGAAAGATTGTTCAAAAATATTTAGAGTTTGTGAGAACCATTTTTGGATTCAGGGATCCGTTTGCGAAATATTAAGCTTTAAAGTACAAATTTTTGTTAGGGACCCCCCCCCCTTTTTTTTTTTGGGTGGGAAATTATCAAATAACTTTTCCCGCTCTGGGCGGAGCGGGAGGGCGTGTCAGACTCTTACTGACTAAAACCCACCCGTGTTCCTTCCGTTGCCTGTACGTTGCCAGGGGCCACGGTATCCCTTTCGGACCTTCCCGCAACCCCGGCAGGCATCGGTCCTATCGGACCCCTTCATTTGCTGACATCTCTTGGAGGCGCGCGTGGAACACAACGCGCCGTCGACTCGGGCCTGGTCCTTATCGGACGGCGAGCTACCCATTGCTCACCGTCCGCAAGCCCACGCCTACGGTGGCCGGGAATCGGCCTGCGATTCCCGACGCCCAGGGCGTCTCCTGCGGCGGCTAGGAGCGTGAGGAAATTTGCCTCTCCCTCACGCGTTCTGCCTCCGCCTTCGCGAGCATTACTGCTTCGCAGAAGGAGGTGACGGCCTCCCATGACCTCTCGCTCCGTACCATGGCCTGGACCAGGACCGGACGCGAGAAATCCCCACCACCGATCACGAGGACACGGATCGCCGTGTCCTCGTGGAGGTCTGCCCGGCTTGGGCAGAGCATCGGCTCTGCCCAAGCCGGGCAGACCTCCACCGCATGCTCAACCGTGTCCTCCGGGCGATCCACGCAGTGATGACACCCGGGCGTTTCCTCCCGCCTGATACGAAACAGGAACCTCCCGAAACAACCATGCCCGGTGAGGACCTGCGTCAGGCGGAAGGTGAGGACGCCGTGGCGCCTCTCTAGCCACTCGTCAAAGAGGGGACTTATCGCCGCAATAGTGGCGTGACAGACACAACCCTTAGCTGGTGTTCCGTGTGCAGATGACTAACTGCTGGCCAACCATTGTGGTATTCCACTATATGGAACCACATCTTTTAGCTTATTTACGTGGTATCGTACCATACAAACCACACTTTTAGTATTTACTCTTGAACACTACAAAACATACCTTTACTTATTATAACATACCTTTGTAACTATTAATTATATCTTTTTGTAAAAGATCTTAGAATATCTTATATTCTCACATTTCCATAATTGTCACCTGTCATATTTGTTTTTCTGTATAACCTGCGATGATTAGGCGGGCCTACACTACCACTAGCCGAATAATTTATTGGCCGATGTGAAGTAATTTGACTTGTATTTGAAATATTCAAAGTGTTTAAAAAACGTACTTCCGCAAGACTAGTATAAAACCCGGGTCGTTCGTTTTATAAATAAATTCAGGCTACGATTTCCCATCCATGGCCATAATCAACCACGCGACCCAGATGCGGGTTGGCAGATGTCACATGTCATCATCAATAATTTTTCCTTATGATAATAACGGGACCCTAAATGAAATCTTATATGACATTCTTACTAATATAGTGGCATGGTTGAAAGACCATAATTTAGAAATAAATTTCTCGAAGACGAAGCTGATGCAATATAGACCATATCAGAAAGAAAAGGTAGATATCGACTTCTCATATAATAATACAAAATTACAATGTGTAAACGACTTTTCACTGCTAGGCCTGACTGTCGATACAAATATAAACTGGAAAGGTCATAATTATACAAACCCTATCAAATAAATTGGCTAGCTTTACATACGCCTTAAGAGAACTAAAAAAAGCAACCGACTTCAAAACAGCTCTTTCAGCCTACTACGCATACGCATATTCGTGGCTAAACTATGGAATTATATTGTGGGGAAATAGTGTAGATATAGAGCGACTATTTATTTTACAAAAAAAATGCGTTCGAATCCTAGTAAATATAGAACGTACGGAAAGTTGCAAACAATACTTTATAGAACATAAAATTCTTACGCTAACAGGTATTTATATCCTAGAAGCTAGTAAATTTGTGAGAAAATACCCATCGCTTTTTCCGCTAGCAAAACAGCAACGCCCACAGCAACGCAGTCTTAGAAACCGATATCTAAACGAATTAGCGGTACCAACTTCAAGACTAGCTATGTTTCGTTCTGGGCCTCTGGCCATGTGCGTTAAAATCTATAATAAACTCCCGAATTCAATTAAGGATACAGAGTACGACAACAAATTCAAAAATGACCTACAAAACTACTTAAACTTAAAATCATATTATAGCCTAAAAGAATTTTTAACTGAGAAATAAATAAATTACTATCGACTCGAACACATTACACATACATAACTAGGTACTCTATAAGACATCAGTCAGAAAATGATAATTTATTTATTTAGTTTGTAAGAATGACATAATGTATAATAATAATTAATATTTTTTAAATTAATCTATATCAACAAATTGTATTAATAATTAATAATGATAGCATGTTAAATTAATTAAAACCTGTCGCCTATACATTGCTGTGCCCTAGCAGGGTTCATTGTTTGGAACTATCATAATGTAACAACCTGTAAACAACATGAAATGCAATAAATGAATATGAATGAATACATGTCTTTGAAGTTTTTGGTTTCCTCACGATGTTTTCCTTCACCGTTTTGAGAGCAGTGGTGATGAAATTAAATATACAAACTATAATGCCTGTCTACAATTCGTAAGTCGAGGCCCATACCACCATGGGCCACTGCTTTCGATCGATCGGTGCAGCTAAGAAATAAAACGAAATCTCTATCACATTTTTCTATTGTAACCATATTATAAAATTTATATATACAAGAATAATTAGATTCTATATATAAAACCAAACCAATTAATTAGATTAAAGAACATTTACTGAATATTGGCACTACATAATATTAAACTTATATCTATGGAGATAACTGCATTACATTACTAAAATGAAATGCGGTTACCTGCTGGAGGAGCTCCCGTTCAGGCGCGGATCCAAGTCTTGAGTAAGGGAGATGTTCAGAAGACCAGAATTTACAAAACAGAGGCTGTCCCACCCACCACTTTTTTATAAAAAAAATGGTCTTCTCATAATCCCGTCTTTTTGTATCCGTCCCTGCCCTATTTAGCTCCCATGCATGTATTAACTGTGGTCTGCAGTTCTTAATAATTCATGTGTATTATATCTCAATGTATTTCACCTTTTTCTTAGTTATATTCAAGAATACGAAAAACAAGCTTAGTCGTTACTCGTATTCTTGACGAGAATCATATCAGTAATCTTTTAACTGTGTAAGTTAGTGATGTATGCCTTATTACAAAGTGTATGCACTGCACTGGTCTTAGTGACAGTACATATACAAAATTATCTACGCATATGAGATTTAGTTTAATGGTTACAAAACCTCATATGTGGAGATTCGTCAGAGCCTCGTCGGTATTTCAGCAGGGTGTACCGCGGGCAGGTGAGGTTGACTTTGGCTCTTCAGGTGTTGGTAGAGCCACTTACACCCCATCGAGACGGGTCAACTTCGCAATGGCTCGGTATGACGCTGCTCGTCCACTGGACCTGAAATGTGAAATAAGGTTGTAAATATAACATAACATCACGCCTTGTTTATTCAAAGGGTTAGGTAGAAGTGTCTCCATAGCAGGTACACCCATATTTCGTCAGTTATGTTTAATAAGTTTATGGTCACATGATAAAATGGTATTTTATTTCTGTAAGTAAGTTTATACAAACACAAATGTCAAAATATTTTTTTTTATCTAGATAGATAGATGTAACACTCGATCAATCACAATCTCAATTTGACAGTTCTACAACAATAGAATCAATTAATTGCGTTATTTACGACAGCCAATAAATACAATAGCCAAAAAAATATGTACGAGCAGACAAATTTTTCGAACATACACACATCAAAAAAAGTTTGCGATCAGTCTGAAAAATTGAAATCTTTTTTGTTACGGTAGACTATATTATAATTTCTTCTTCTTTTTAGATTATTTACATAAAAATATAGAATTAGAATATAAAAAAAAAACAAATTCAATTGTTTTTCCATATAAAAAGAAATTCAATCCAAGCTTGAATTCGATTCAGAAATCTGACTTAGTCAATTTTAACGGATTTATATTATTTTTTCCAGGAAAGTTGTTATTGATAAAATGCTAAGAGGATTATTAAAAGTTTTACGAGCAAGAATTGTAACTTTGAGGGAAGAAAGATATTCCACGAGAGAAATAGCACGCAGAGTTGCTTTATCCCAATCCTGTGTCGTGGTCACATTGCGGAGGTGTCACGGCATGGATCATTTGGCTGACCGACCCCGCAGTGGTCGCCCAACTGTTCTGATTGCTGCTCAGAAGCGCTATATCAGATTGCTGGCAGCCCGTGGCCCAATAATCAACGCCACTACAATAAAAGCAGAAGTGCGGGCCGCCTCTGGACTTGAAGTTAGCATTCAGATCATTTGGAATTGCTTACACCAGGCTGGACTACGACCACGGAGGTCTTGGCGAGCACCTCTGAATTCACAGCAACGTCAGCGATGGATGGTCAGAGATTGCAGTGGGCTAGGCTCCGGCAAATGAAGAAGATAAGGAGGAAAAAAATTGGCAAAACTGTCTCTTCGTTGACGAATCGCGAATATTCAACCAGATAACCGACGTGCCCATGTCTGGAGAAGACCTGAAGACTCTGAAAGGCAAACAACTGCCACTGGAACCGTTCAGCAAGGCGGGAAATCAGTGTCCTTTTGGGGTGGAATTATGATTGGAGCTAGAACGCCTTTGATCCCGTATCGAGGCTCCATGGTATTAAAATTGGACCTTCAATTTGGTTACCTAGCAACTGCATACCTATTGATTGTCACTCTCTTGTCAAGAAAAAACTCGTGGTGTTTTATATAAGATTTTATTGTAAAGTATTGTTATTGTGTATTTGTGATTATATGTATTTCTTTTGGATAAACCACGCTCTGCTACCTTAATCCCCAAAAGGTTATGGGCCCAGAACGCAGAAGTGTAAAATGGAGCTTTCAAAAATACAAATCACAAATCTTGATGGCCACAATTGGGTCGCCTGGAAATACCGTATGGTTGCCCTACTAAAAGGCATTAACGGAATTTGGGAGATTGTGGAAGGCAAGGCACAAAAACCGGTGAAACCTGCGGAAGGCAGTGGTGATGCCGTAGTTGAAATGTACAATAAAACTTTACGAGATTTTGTTACATTGGAGAGCACAGCCCTACTGCTAATAACAAACAATGTAACGGATGAAACACTAGGGAAAGTAATAAGGTTGTCTACTCCCAAGGAAGTATGGAAAGAACTCCATAGGCTGTATGAGGGTCCTGATGAGGGCAGGCTCTATGACTTATGTTTGGACTTCTTCAAACTTAAAAGGGATCCGTCAGACAACATGTCAACTCATGTCTCAAAACTTAAGAATTTGTGGCACAGTCTGAAGGAAGAATTGCTCAAAGAGGAGAACGTTGAAATGCCTGAAGTTCTCTTGATTTGCAAGATTCTGGATACGTTGCCGGAAACTTATTTTTCGTTCAAGTCTAGTTGGCTATTGATGTCTAAGAAGGAAAGAACAGTAGACAATATTACGGCCCAACTGTGTGCACATGAAAAAGCGCTGAATGCAACGATGACTGACATTGAATCGAGCGGAAGTGCGCTTTGTGTAAAAACGAATAGAAAGGTTGCTAAAGGAAATGACCAAAGAGGCCAGCAAAATAAAAAGAGGTACAAATGCTTTATTTGCAAAGAGTCTGGACATCTTAAGAAGGATTGCCCGAATAATGGCAAAAAAGAGAAGGAAACTATAGCTTGCAGTTCCAACATGATGTTACTGACGGTGAATTCAACAGATTCTGAGACTAACCGTGATTGTGATCATTGGTACATAGACAATGGAGCAACACATCACGTCACAAGTCGAGGAGATCTATTTCAAGATTTTAAACATTTTAGTGAAACTCACACAGTAACTACGGCTAACGGAAACATGATAAAGGCTGTTGGAAAAGGCACAGTTCGTTTAGAGGCCAATGTTAAAGGAAAAAGTGACTTCATTTTGTTAAGAGATGTTTGGTATGTTCCCCAGATTAGCAAGAACCTTTTCTCTGTGCTTAGTACACAGGACAAGAACCCCTCAAGTATTTTTGAGTCACGGGTTACAACGTGTTCCATGAAGATCAATGGTAAGATTGTCTTAACAGGAAAAAGGCAAAGGTATGGCGGTTTGTACAAGATAGACTGCAAAGCCATATGTGCTGATTTTTCAGTCAACTTAATTGAGCATGGAGATATGCTGCAAGTATGGCACGAGCGTATGGGACATCAAGACAAGAGACATATCAAAATATTGATAGAAAAAGAGTTAGGAATAAAGACATCTAACAGTGGAGAATTATGCGAAGGTTGCATCTTTGGTAAAGCGCACAGGAAACCATTTGGTGTTCGCGAAAAGGCAACAAAACCTGGTGAGCGCATACACTCAGATGTCTGTGGACCCTTTCCTTGGAGTGTCTCTGGATATCGATACTTCGTATTGTTTAAGGATGAGTTCACACGATACAGATATGTATACTTCCTTAAAAATAAATCTGAAGTTCCCGAAAAGTTAAAACAGATGATGTCTGAGGCTAGAAATGCTGGACATACTATTATCGAGGTCTTAAGCGATAATGGAGGCGAATACGATAACAGGAAAGTACGAGATATACTTGGACAAGCTGGAATAAAGCAAAGACTCATTATGCCGTACACTCCAGAACAAAATGGGTGTAGTGAAAGAGATAATCGCACTATAGTCGAATCTGCTCGAGCGATGATGCACGCGCATGAGGAGATTCCTCAGAATTTGTGGGCTGAGATGGTAAACACTGCTGTTTACATTCTAAACAGGACAGGACGTACTTCAGTGAAACACAAGTCGCCTTATGAACTGTGGCTTAACAAGAAGCCTCAGATAAAGCACCTGAGGATAGTCGGTTCACCTTGCTTTGCGCACGTACCAAAGCAGAAGAGAAGGAAATTGCAAAAGAAAGCTACACGGTGCATTTTGATTGGATACGACAATGATGACGGATACAGACTTTGGAATCGGGAAATAAATTCATTAGTCCGATCTAGGGACGTTATTTTTTGATGAAAAAGCGCTAGAGACTTCAATGAATGAATACCCTAAAGCAGTCTGCAGTCCGGAAAATGAAATTGAAGTAGATCTTGGTAGAGGTGCTTTAAGAGATGATGGAAAAAGAACTCCTGTTATGCCTGATATTGAAAGAGTCGGTGAAACTGACATGGATATAGGTGAACAGAACCTAGATGTTGGAGAAGAGTTTCATGACGCAGAAAATGTAATAACTGAACAGTCTGTTGAATCAGAGGGAGATGGAAACGTTAACGAAGGTGATAATGTCGTTGATGAATATCAAGATGATGTCAATGATGAAATTATCGCAGATGAACGTGAAGATGTGTTCCCAGAACAGATGATACTTCGAGACCGTTCTTTGTTACGTCCTCCAGATAGATTCAAAGACTTTGTTATGAACGCGATAATGGGATACAATGAACCAGAAACGTACAAAGATGCGATCAGAAGCCCAGATAAAGAGCTATGGGAAAAGGCCATGGACAGCGAAATCAGTTCTTTGAAAGAAAATGACACATGGAAGCTTGTGAATCTACCCAAGGGCAGAAAAGCTTTACCTAGTAAGTGGGTTTTCAAAGTCAAGATGAATGCTGATGGCTCTATAGATAAGTACAAGGCTAGATTGGTGATAAAAGGTTTTCATCAAAAGAAAGGTATAGACTACATGCAGACCTTTAGCCCTGTGACCAGAATGGCAACTGTTCGCTCAGTGATTAGTACAGCAGCGAGCGAAGGCATGTCGATGAGACAGTTCGACATTTCGACTGCCTTCCTGTATGGCTCTTTAGATGAAGAGATCTTTATGAAACAGCCAGAAGGTTATAACGATGGCTCCGGTCAAGTATGTCTTCTAAAGAAGAGTCTCTATGGGCTGAAGCAAGCACCACGGTGCTGGAACCGGTGCATTCTAGATTATTTCAAAGAAATCGGTTTCAAGGCAAGTGAGGCAGATCCTTGTCTTTTGATACGAAAGAGAGGTTGTGGAAAGCTTATAGTAGCTCTGTACGTGGATGACGGTCTGGTCGTCGGATCCAATGACGCACTGATAGACGAGTTAATGAAGGAGCTTAAACTTCGGTTCAAAATAACCACGAAAACTGCGTCCTATTTTCTTGGAGTAGAGATAGAAAGCAGAGGAGATAGTATTAAGATATTCCAAACGTCTTATGTGCATAAGATCTTGCGGAGATTCGGAATGGACACCTGCAAACCGGTCTCAACGCCGATTGCAAAAGACGGCACGTGGAGCGAGAAGGTGGACATGAGTTATATGAAAGATAACTACAGACAAATAGTTGGAGCCTTGGCTTACTTGATGGTATGCACTAGACCTGACATTGCATATGCTGTAAGTGTAGTCTCACGAAGTCTGGAAAAGCCAGAAGAAGCAGACTGTGTCCGACTAAAGCGCATAATGCGATTTTTGCAGTACACGCCAGATCTAGGTATCATGTACAAGAAAAATTACAAACAAGGCATTTTGGAATGCTATAGTGATGCTGATCATGCAGGAGATATTAGCACTGGTAGATCCACTACTGGAGTGCTGTGCATGTATGCAGGAGGAGCGGTGTCGTGGCTAAGCCAACGACAGGCAAGCGTTTCAATATCGACCACCGAGGCAGAAGTTGTTGCTGCTAGTGAAGCAGCTAGAGAGACTGTTTGGCTATCTCGGCTTATGAACGATCTTGTCGTTCTTAAAGAGATACCATGCATAAAAGTGGATAACGAAGCTGCCATCAGGCTGGCTGAAAATCCTGAATTCCATCGACGGACTAAGCATATCCGAGTTCGACATTTCTTTGTGAGAGAATTGGTGACGGGCGGTGAGCTAAAAGTCAATAAGGTACCTAGTGAAGATCAGCTGGCAGATATTCTGACCAAGCCACTAGCAAGACCGAGGATCAGAAAGATCTCTGACCTGATAGGTATTTGTTGAGAGGAGATATTTAAATTGGGCCTTCAATTTGGTTACCTAGCAACTGCATACCTATTGATTGTCACTCTCTTGTCAAGAAAAAACTCGTGGTGTTTTATATAAGATTTTATTGTAAAGTATTGTTATTGTGTATTTGTGATTATATGTATTTCTTTTGGATAAACCACGCTCTGCTACCTTAATCCCCAAAACATGGCAGCAGATAGATACAAAACAGTCGCTATTGATGGAATTGTTAGACCATTCTGAGTAAACCATGGGCACCAATTCGTACTGGTCAATGATAGTGCACCCGCACATCGAGCTCAACGAGTCAATGCTGCTCTCCGAGAATACGACATCACAAGGTTAGACTGGCCTGCCGGCTCGCCTGACTTAAACACAATAGAGCACGCGTGAGATGCTCTTAAGCGAGCTGTCTGGAAGCGTCAGCCACCTCCCCAGAAAGTGCCAAAGATCAGGGAAGCCACTCTTCAAGAATGGGACATGTTACCGCAAGAAATGCTGGATAACTTGATCCTCAGCATGCCCAGGAGGATCTCCGCATATGCAAGGGGAAGAGTTATACTGTATTAAACAAAAACCTTCTATTAATAAATTGTTGTATAGGTTTGGTTAAACGATCTTTTTCCTTCCATCAAATTGCTGTTAAAATTACATTAGGATTGAATTACTCAATTTGTGTTATTAAAAAAAGAAAAAAAGTTTATTGTTTAATTTCAAACAGTGTATTTCAATTTTTTTTTTTATATAACGTAAACACTTTTTCTTGATAAAGTTAAATTTTAAAAATATATCAGCTTTTCTTAGTGATCACAAACTTTTTTTGATGTGTATATGAATCAATGTATTAGCAATATCCTTTAAAATTATTCAGATTATGATTGATCGTGTCCCACGCAATTAGGATGCAGGGCTGCAGCCGGTGTTTCATATCTGACTACTGTGAGAAGAAACACCGATTCAAACTCAGACGTTATAGTCTCTTTTAAAGTTCAAATATTGCCCTGGTTAGATAAAGAGTGATATTCCACAGTCTTGAATGTTATCACTGGTATTAAATAATGTAACAACAGTTGGTATTAATTACACTCAAGAAGAAAAACAAGAACATACCTTGATTTTTTTATTATGAAACGCTGCTGGTGGCGGCTCGGAGGACCAAAACATGACCACGCTCGTGAGCGCATTTGCCTGAAAAGTAGAGGACGATAATTTAGAAAGATGCATACTAAGTAGGTGAGCAGTGGCGGCCTAGGTAAATAATTTAATTACCACAGCTCCCAAAACGGTGAAGGAAAACATTGTGAGGAAACCGGCATGTATTAGAACCAAAAGTTCAATGACATGTGACATCTATCAACCCGCAATGTGCCCGCGTGATGAATTACAGTTATAGCCTACTCCCTCTCGAAGATGTGCCTGTTTCCCAGCAGTGGGAAATTATAGGCTGATTATACTTATGCATACTAAATAGGCAGAGAGAAAACGATACCATAATAAATTATAACTACCTAAAATAAAAAAAGACATAAAAAGATAAACATGTAGAGATAAACAAAGACACGTACCATCTTCACGTCTCACGACACGTCTCCATCTTTACTGCCAAGGTAAAAATTCGCGATGCTAACTGTTAATACGTAGCGGGACACTTAACCCCCCAGACGTAATAACAATAAACTTCTATTACGTCTCGATCAGAGTCCTTCAACCGATTAACTGAAACTGGAGCTACCTTCAGGGAGTTGTGGATGCTCATTCGCAGACCTGAAAAAGTAAAACAAAGAATATTTGAGAAGGTTGCATTTTAAATGACCGAGCGAAGACGCCACCCTCCCCCACACCGTCCAGTCCCCCGAATGTTTTAATGAGCTTGTGGCGGCATCTACATCGCCACATGCGAACTACGCATCAAAGACCTGACGTCACATTCAATCCTGCATCGCGCAATTAGAGTTTACCGCGCGAACGACATATGTATATCCGACATCAATCGTCGGGTAGTTGCCGCCAGACACGACACCCGTCTGCTCGGTGGATCCTCCCCTTTCTATAGAAGATGAGTAAACTTTACATGCTGTTCCTCATTCCTCTAAAAGCTGTTTCATAAAATAGCCTAGATTCTTTGCAGTATAAATAATTCTATCAGCCGCGAATCGAACTTACAACAAAATGAATTTAGAACTAACACAAATGAATAAATAAATAAATCTTTATTGAACTAAAGCCTAAAAAAACTATTACAATGGTATAGTAGAAGTACATATATTGAGAGGCTTATGCTAGGTAGTAATACATTGAAACTCTGACCTCTAAACTAGGTTAGTACCTACCTGTGTCGTAGAAGATCAGTGTCCTTCCACAACAATGTTACAAGCCAGAATTTTTTACAGCTCTAAGACAGCTACTAAACAGCAAAAATTAAAAAAAAAAAATTATATACTTTGCAGCCTCACAATCTATTCAGACTCGATATAAAAAAGGCAGTAATGGGGACTGCCGAGAGAAAAGAAAACGTAAAACTGATATAAGCGCCATCTATATTCTCTATCCCAGCACTACGTGAATCCATAAGTTTACCCCCTACCAAAAATCGCTTAACGCACCAAAAAGTATTCACTTCAAAGAAATTGTTAAGAGGAAATGCTGAAAAACTTGCCTTTATCTTTAATCCAGGGACAATTAAGCGGGACTGTAGAACTCCGGAGCCCCGGTGCGCGGTTTGAAAGACATTACTCGTCCTGCACGTCAGACGGCGAGTGGCGCACTGCGGCATAAGTCTGTCTAGAATTCTAGATAAAGACTAGATGCCCTGCGCAGGTCACGATCAATACCTCGATGTTATATATACGATGCAGTTATGTCGATGGCAGTAAAGGGGTGCCATGATCCAACAGACAATTCAACGATATTCATTGCGTTAATAAGCAGTGGTGGCTCAGTGGTAGTGGGCTGACTAACGAGTTGTTACAGGTCGTGGGTAGATCCCAGCGGGCTAATTGCGTAAAACACTTCAGTCCCAATGCCATTAATTTTGACAATTCAAACATTAATATTCATTGCGATAAATGATGTCAAGCAGACTAATTTTTCTAACATAATGGTGCCGATTCTCTTGTCACAAATTCCTCTAAACTAGACTAAAAATCACCAAAATTTAGTTTATTCCTGTCAAACGATGATTTCCCATTCTGAAATAGACTAAAGTGACACAACTTAACTATATTTTAGTTTGACAGCACTAAGATGGCACTGAGATTTTAATTTAGTGAAAATGACAATGGTGCCGATTCTCTTGTACACCGAACTAAACTAACTAAACTATCACTAAAATTCCTTACTTTTTACTATGAGAATCTTAACGCTATTCTGCAATAAAAAGTCTCTAAACTTAAAAATTATTTTGACACAACTAAATCGAATTTGACAACCGCGATTCCACGTGGTACACACTTGTTTGCCCTACCCCGTGAATTTTTTTAGAGCCGGAGGTGCGCAGAGGGGGCAGCCTCGACGTGTTTTATATGTAATTTTTCACGTTTTGCATGGAAAAAAAAAAATATTAGCTACGTGTTGATAATTAGGGGTATAAGGGTTTGATAAAGGGGGTCGAAATTTTCATTATTTTTGCGATAGGACACACCATTTTCGAGTTATAAGCAAAAGAAAAGAAAAAAATGTATATACAGTACTGTTTTTGCATCTGAAGTCGAGGTGTTCGTGTGAATTTTAGTTCATGACAACTAATAGTATTCCACACCATATTTTATCGCGATTAAAAATGGTCAGATTTAGATAGAAAATTAAAATTTTAGGTGAAAAACGTCAAATTCAGAATAGCAAAATTGTCATTTTCACTAAATTAAAATCTCAGAGCCATCTTAGTGCTGTCAAACTAAAATATAGTTAAGTTGTGTCACTTTAGTCTATTTCAGAATGGGAATTCATCGTTTGACAGGAATAAACTAAATTTTAGTGATTTTTAGTCTAGTTTAGAGGCATTTGTGACAAGAGAATCGGCACCCAAACTATTCTGAATTTGACGTTTTTCACCTAAAATTTTAATTGTCTACCTAAATCTGACCATTTTTAATCGCGATAAAATATGGTGTGGAATACTATTTTTCAGTTGTCATGAACTAAAATTCACACGAACACCTTGACTTCAGATGCAAAAACAGTACTGTATATATATTTTTTTCTTTTCTTTTGCTTATATCTCGAAAATGGTGTGTCCTATCGCAAAAATAATGAAAATTTCGACCCCCTTTATAAAATCCTTATACCCCTTATTATCAACACGTAGGTAATAATTTTTCTTATTTTCCATGCAAAACGTGAAAAATTCCATATAAAACACGTCGAGGCTGCCCCCCGTGCGCACCTCCGGCTCTAAAAACAAGTATGTACCACGTGGAGTCGCGATTGTCAAATTTTATTAAGTTGTGTGAAAATAATTTTTAAGTTTAGAGACTTTTTATTGCAGAAT
The DNA here is from genome assembly GCA_949128155.2 of Xanthia icteritia. Classification (NCBI taxonomy): domain Eukaryota; kingdom Metazoa; phylum Arthropoda; class Insecta; order Lepidoptera; family Noctuidae; genus Xanthia; species Xanthia icteritia. Next base: position 1,697,053 of record OY855862.1, on the reverse strand, counting down.
AGCGTTAATATTCTCATAGTTAAAAGTAAGGAATTTTAGTGATAGTTTAGTTCGGTGTACAAGAGAATCGGCACCATTAAATATGAAGCAATGGATTATGAATGTTCTTCAAAATTCTTCGAATTTTTATAGTAAAGCGTGTTACTGCACTCTGCACAACTGGAGTGCAGCCAGGCAATTAATTATGTTTTATTTATCATCACCACTGCTCTCAAAACGGTCAAGGAAAACATCGTAAAGAAATTGGCATGTCCTAGAACATCTACCAAGATGTACTTACAGGGCCCGCGTGGTGGAATACAGCCGAGCAGCCTGATGCAGTCGAGCAGATGATTTTCATAAGCTGAGATACACGAGCTGCACGTTGTCGACGGCAGCTGCCGACGCATGCCGCTCGTGTATATGAGCACTAAGCAGCAATGTATCATACACAAACACTTTTTAGGGTTCTGTAACAGAACGGTGCCAAAACCCTATTACTAAGCCTTCGCTGTCCGTCCGTGTGTCTGTCAGCGGGCTGTATCTCATGAACCGTAATAGATAGATAGTTGAAAATTTCACAGATGGTGTACTTCTATTGCCGCTATAACAACAAAAAATAAAATTCCATTCCAAAACAAAGTAATTACAATTTCTTAAGAAATAAGCAGTACCTTTGTACTCATAATTATGATTATGTCTTATCTGTATCTATTTTTCTGTGTGTACATAAATAATAAAATAATAATAATAAAGTAAGTTAGTAAGTAAGTTTTAAGTTACATTTTTTCCTTTTGAAGTTCGGATCCCTAATAAAAACAAAATAATTTTAACGGTTTGGTGACGCATCATCACGAACGATAACAATCTCAGGAACAGGGATTAAGAATTGCTACACCACTTAGATCATGTACTCATGTGATCTATTAATATAGATAGCCAATCACAGAACGATATCGCGTCATTTTACTTTACTGTGATTGGCTGGCGACCTTACGTTCGCATCGTACGATAATTTTAGGTCCCGAACAATAAAGGGGAAGCCCGGGGAAGTTAGGGAGCGATGGCCGTATGAAAAAAAACATAAATAGGTATATTATATTATATTACCTACGCGGTCAAAATGTATGGAACAGCAGATTTTTTTTTAATAACCGACTAAAGATTTCAACGCCCCTAGGGGTTCAGAATCATGTACTGAATCCATGGTGACTGTTTTCGCATCGATGTCCCTTGTGAATGTTGAGTGTAACAGATTTGAGTGTACCTGTCCAGCCAGTGCAAGCATTTTCTTAGTAATCGTGTAGCTCAATTCAGAACTTAAGGAGCTCAACGACTGGGCACGCCACTATTGCGGCGATAAGTCCCCTCTTTGAGGAGTGGCTAGAGAGGCGCCACGGCGTCCTCACCTTCCGCCTGACGCAGGTCCTCACCGGACATGGTTGTTTCGGGAGGTTCCTGTTTCGTATCAGGCGGGAGGAAACGCCCGGGTGTCATCACTGCGTGGATCGCCCGGAGGACACGGTTGAGCATACGGTGGAGGTCTGCCCGGCTTGGGCAGAGCATCGCCGTGTCCTCGTGGAGTACATAATATTAAACTTATATCTATGGAGATAACTGCATTACATTACTAAAATGAAATGCGGTTACCTGCTGGAGGAGCTCCCGTTCAGGCGCGGATCCAAGTCTTGAGTAATGGAGATGTTCAGAAGACCAGAATTTACAAAACAGAGGCTGTCCCACCCACCACTTTTTTATAAAAAAAATGGTCTTCTCATAATCCCGTCTTTTTGTATCCGTCCCTGCCCTATTTAGCTCCCATGCATGTATTCACTGTGGTCTGCAGTTCTTAATAATTCATGTGTATTATATCTCAATGTATTTCACCTTTTTCGTAGTTATATTCAAGAATACGAAAAACAAGCTTAGTCGTTACTCGTATTCTTGACGAGAATTATATCAGTAATCTTTAAACTGTGTAAGTTAGTGATGTATGCCTTATTACAAAGTGTATGCACTGCACTGGTCTTAGTGACAGTACATATACAAAATTATCTACGCATATGAGATTTAGTTTAATGGTTACAAAACCTCATATGTGAAGATTCGTTAGAGCCTCGTTGGTGAAGTCAGCAGGGTGCACCGCGGGCAGGTGAGGTTGACTTTGGCTCTTCAGGTGTTGGTAGAGCCACTTACACCCCATCGAGAGGGGTCAAGTTCGCAATGGCTCGGTATGACGCTGCTCGTCCACTGGACCTGAAATGTGAAATAAAGTTGTAAACATAACATAACATCACGCCTTGTTTATTCAAAGGGTTAGGTAGAGGTGTCTCCATAGCAGGTACACCCATATTTCGTCAGGAACAGGGATTAAGAATTGCTACACCACTTAGATCATGTACTCATGTGATCTATTAATATAGATAGCCAATCACAGAACGATATCGCGTCATTTTACTTTACTGTGATTGGCTGGCGACCTTACGTTCGCATCGTACGATAATTTTAGGTCCCGAACAATAAAGGGGAAGCCCGGGGAAGTTAGGGAGCGATGGCCGTATGAAAAAAAACATAAATAGGTATATTATATTATATTACCTACGCGGTCAAAATGTATGGAACAGCAGATTTTTTTTTAATAACCGACTAAAGATTTCAACGCCCCTAGGGGTTCAGAATCATGTACTGAATCCATGGTGACTGTTTTCGCATCGATGTCCCTTGTGAATGTTGAGTGTAACAGATTTGAGTGTACCTGTCCAGCCAGTGCAAGCATTTTCTTAGTAATCGTGTAGCTCAATTCAGAACTTAAGGAGCTCAACGACTGGGCACGCCACTATTGCGGCGATAAGTCCCCTCTTTGAGGAGTGGCTAGAGAGGCGCCACGGCGTCCTCACCTTCCGCCTGACGCAGGTCCTCACCGGACATGGTTGTTTCGGGAGGTTCCTGTTTCGTATCAGGCGGGAGGAAACGCCCGGGTGTCATCACTGCGTGGATCGCCCGGAGGACACGGTTGAGCATACGGTGGAGGTCTGCCCGGCTTGGGCAGAGCATCGCCGTGTCCTCGTGGAGGCGATCGGTGGCGGGGATCTCTCGCGTCCGGCCCTAGTCCAGGCCATGGTACGGAGCGAGAGGGCATGGGAGGCCGTCACCTCCTTCTGCGAAGCAGTAATGCTCGCGAAGGAGGAGGCAGAACGCGTGAGGGAGAGGCAAATTTCGCGCCCTCACGCCCCTAGCCGCCGCAGGAGACGCCCTGAGCGTCAGGAATCGCAGGCCGATTCCCGGCCACCGTAGGCGCGGGCTTGCGGACGGTGAGCAATGGGTAGCTCGCCGTCCGATAAGGACCAGGCCCGGGTCGACGGCGCGTTATGTTCCACGCGCGCCTCAAAGACATGTCAGCACAACGGAAGGGGTCCGATAGGACCGATGCCTGCCGGGGTTGCGGGAAAGTCCGAAAGGGATACCGTGGCCCCTGGCAACGTAAAGGCAACGGAAGGAACACGGGTGGGTTTTAGTCAGTAAGAGTCTGACACGCCCTCCCGCTCCACCCCGAGCGGGAGAAGTTATTTGATAATTTCCCACCCAAAAAAAAAAAAAAAAAAGGAGCTCAACGACTCGACGAACAATACCAAAGAAAGTAGATTAGGGTTGGCCACATAAAGTGCTCAAACTGCCAGACCATCGTTAAAAACTGACCGAGAAAGAGAAAAAAATACAGTAATCAGAGATATTAACTTTTTGGTGACGCATCGTCGTGAACAAGAGGAATCCCAAGAACCCGGATTACAAATTGCTGCACCACTTAAATGATTTACTCATGTCACCTCCATAGCCAATCACAGCATGATATTGCGTCATTTTACTTTACTCTGATGTTGCGTTCGCATCGTATGACAATTTTGGGTCCCGAATATTAATAGGGGAAAACCCGGGGAAGCTAGGGAGCGATGGCCGTATAAAAAATAAATGAAATCAACCAATAATATTCTGCTTATGAAACTTTTTAATAAAGATAATTATGTAATGAAGGATTGACATAACGAACTCCTTATTTTAACGCAAGCGTGTCAACCACACGCATGCGTTAAAATAAGGAGTTCGTTACGTTTTGACGAGATAAATAAAAACATAAAATTAAAGTTTTTTTTCGCAATTTCCAAGTTGCAATGGTTTGACTAACATAACCTAGGTTAGTCAAACCATTGCAACGGTTTTGTGGGGCTTAGCTAATAAGTTACTTACCTTTTTGGAATAAAGATAAATATTTTTTTTTATAAAAGTTGTTCATAATGATGAGTATGAACAACTGCATGAGAGGCGAGGCCTTAACCTCCAGGCCTTCATCATCAGCTTACTTGCTTCTGAAAAAAACTATGTCTAACTAACCATATGTAACTTACTTTGTCATTGTGTCATTCATTAATGTTTTTTATACAGGCTGGTGTGTTTAACGCATGTGTGTCAAATGTCAACCTATGCCAATACTTCATTGCAAATCTTTATAAAAAAACCGGCCAAGTGCGTGTCAGACCACGCACAAATAAGGGTTACGTAGTTGGGATAAATTTATCCCAAAAACAAACTTAACTTTGTAATTAAGAAACATGTTCTCCCGTACGTCACGGTCAATTCTCCAACTGAAAATGTAAGTTTGTAATCTCAAAGAAATATTTTTTTAAGTGATAATACTACAAATTAACAATTTTCGGACGTTTTCCTTTTATTGTGCTGTGAGACCTTGCTTCCTGCCAAATTTCATGATTCTAGGTCAACGGGAAGTACCTGTAGGTTTTGATTTATTTGCGAGTATCGAAATATGTCACGTAAATGGTTTGATTTTTTTTTGCCTTGACTTAGAAACTTAATTTTCTTAGCGCTCCAAGGGAACATAGATCTACGTATTTGATATTAATTTATTATTTATTAATTTAAACTTGATACCTCCACGCGTTCCTGAGAAAATGAGTCTTGACAGTCTGACGGAAGGACAACGAAGTGATCCTATAAGGGTTCCGTTTTTTCCATTTGACGTACGGAACCCTAAAAAAAATCATAGGCAAAACATTATTGGTTGATTTCATTTATGTGAGTATACCTAAGAATGTTTATTTTTTTATACGGCCATCGCTCCCTAACTTCCCTGGGTTTTTTTAATATTCGGGACCCAAAATTGCCATACGAAGCGAACGTAATATCGCCAGCCAATCAGAGTAAAGTAAAATGACGCGATATCATGCTGTGATTGGCTATCTATTAATAGATGACATGAGTACATGATTTCAGTGGTTGGCTGTTCACCTATATAAGAGTATTCACTTCAATTACTTTTAATAGTAGCGTTCTTACCGTCAAAGGCCAACGTAGTGTGTTTATTAATAATTTTAAAATAACATTTAAAAAAATGGCCAACTTACCAACACGAGGAATGACATGGCGTGACAATCCACGGGTTTCTCTCCGAGACCCAAACCGCGATCATAATCCTTCCAGTTTTAATATAACGCATACTTTACAAAACAGGGAGAACCATGGGCCTAGTTCGAAGACGTTAAAAGACATCCATTTTGTGGCAATGATGTCTACTATGGACCAGAAAAACGCGCGGGATCAACAGAAGTAGTACCGTAGTTGTCATTCATCGTTGCAGTTAGAGAAAATATATTTTATTTGGTAAGCATAAAACTACTTACATATTTTTTTCAACCATTTATTGTAACTTTTATACGGGTGTGTAATATATGGCATAATAACAGATAGTATAATATCACTTGAAATAACTTTCACATGATTTAATTTTCATATAAAAACAAATAACCTAATTTCATGTGATCTTATGTTATACATATTTCATATAACCTTCTTTTGCCCTAATAACATTTAGTATAACGACCATTTCATATAATTTGAAATTTGTATAATGCTGTTTTTATGTATAACGTTCAGTTGACCTAATTATCATATTTACCTACTAATTTTTAGCCAAAATTCTGTAATGAATAAGTAAATATCAAGAAACATCATACTGTTATTATAACCTCATCTAACCCAAATGATTCAAAATTCAAAAAATTCAAAATTCAAAATATTTTATTTCACATAAACCTACAAGGGCACTTATGAAACGTCAGAAGCTAGGTGCACGGTTCCAATTGGTCGTTTCCTATGGAGAAGAGCCGGCAAGAAACTCCATGGTTACTCTTTTAAAAATAAATGGTATTTACAATGCTTTCAAATTACAGAGTTAATAGGTATGAGAGGACAGTGTAGGCCTATCAACAAGTACCAGGTACTTAGCAAGATAGAAAATGGTCGATAGATCTACAGTCTGTTAAGCCTACAACGTTCTCACATTCACAAATTCTAAAAGAAAAGAATCTATATAAAAGCAAAATCAAATAATAAAAATAAAAAGCTATTTAGACCAAATGACATAATTGCCACTACAGCTGTATGTAACAATACTTATTTATTATAAAAAAATTAAAAAAAATATAATATTTTAGGTTTAGATTCACCAACAATAGAGGCGATCTGGCGTAAATGGTAGACGTTTATAATCTAATTACGTTCCGCTGCAATCGGGGATGCAAAGGAAACCGAGATATAATTTACTTACACAATTTAATTAAGATAAAATTACAATTAAATCGGTAAAACTAAGGTGCGCGACAATTGTCCGATGTCAGAAACAAGAGTTATTCACCAATACACGAAATAAAAATGAATGAAATAATAAATGCCTTCGGATTGCTGAGAAGGCGATTCTCACGGTACGAGAGCAGGATGGTCTTAGTCAATGTCTTAGGAATTTAGGGTTCCACAAGTAGCGACATAACAATCTTATCAGTTTTTGCAAATACAAAACAAAGTAGTTAGATGTTTTTTAAATTATATTAAACGTTACTTAGAGATTTTGAATATTATAGTAACTGAATATTATACTAATTGAATATTAATTCAAATGTACATTATATGAAATGTTCATTATATGAACATTATATCATATAAAATTAGGTAAAATGAAATTATATCAATAATTCATTATATTTTTTCATATCACAGTTGATGGAAACCTTGAGGATATTAACTTCTTGGATTTGCCCTGTATAGTAATAGAAAAACTAAACATTTTTAAAACTTCGGTATTGAGTTTATAAAGTACTATGTCGACAGTGAATAGTGCCAATAACACTTAACTGACAAAGTAAAACATTTTCATTTAGATTTCACTAAAACATGCGAATAACACCTTTAAATTCAAAACGATAAAAAAGTGAATTTCTCCAAAAATTTCAGTTACGAGTTATTGGCACTTCGCCGTCGATATGTCAATTTAAACTCGTTTTGAAGTTAATTCAAACATTACCATATGAAAGTGGATAAAAAAGTATATTAAATGAAATTAGGTCAAACAAAAAATAAACTAATTTGAAGTCTTTTTATTTTGAAACACTGCGCTGTTAAAATATCAGTAAAAAAAACAGTTTTTTTTTTTAAATTCACATCTGTTAAGCTCTTGCTCTTGGAAGCGAGCTTCACCCGGAATCCTCAACCACAGAAGAACTGACTATCTTACCTGGAACTGACAAAACACAAAAATGCAGTTAGCATTGTTGTTATGGCGACAGACTTAAATAAGATGGTGGTAGCTAGCCAGGTGGGCTTAGAACAAGCCCTACAACGAACCAAACCGAGCAGTAAATTTTACCCCCACTGGGAATCGAACCCGGGACCTCTATGACTGAAACAGGTGGTCTAACCACTATACCACAGAGTTTAGGCATGTTTCTGACCAAAACTGTCCTTCGACTGCAAACAAATCAGTTAAATACATACCAACAGACCTTTTTTTTGGGTGGGAAATTATCAAATAACTTCTCCCGCTCTGGGTGGAGAGGGAGGGCGTGTCAGACTCTTACTGACTAAAACCCACCCGTGTTCCTTCCGTTCCCTGGCAACGTACGTTGCCAGGGGCCACGGCGTCCCTTTCAGACTTTCCCGCAACCCCGGCAGGCATCGGCCCTATCGGACCCCTTCACTTGCTGATACCAACAGACCTTCTATGGTATTTTAGTTTTTTGAGTCAAAAAGTCAAAAAATGTTATGTTTTTGAATGCGGAGAATTTAAGGTTTCTTAATAACATCACGCCTTGTTTCCTCGAAGGGTTGGGCAGAGATGTACTGTACCTGTAGTATGACTAGTATATAATTATGCCCACATTTCGCCACATTATGTTATTTTGTTTTTATTATGTTGTGTTGTTTAGTTAGTTATGTTTTTATTTGCTTTCGTCAGTTGCGTTTTGCTACACACATCAAAAGTGTCTAGGGATCAAGTAGATTTTTAACTATAAAAAATTATCCAATTAATATTTACCAAATCTATTCTTCCGGACTGGCTTCTTACTTTAATTCCTATGTTCAAGTTAAGAACTCATCCCTATATTTTGTAAAAATTAAGAAAAATTGCAACGTTTTATTAACCTAAGTTAATTTCGTCAATTATATGGCAAAAAAGGCAAAAACGAGCATTTTTTAATTTTTTATTGTAACGATAAAAATAAATAATAATCTGTGTTTCCACCATTGACACACACAGCGATTTGACATGCTTAAATTGCATTTCATCAAAATCACTTTGAGGAATGAGCGCCCACGTTATTTTTAACAAGTCAAAAAGTTGTTGGGGGTATGCACGGCATCCATACTCGGCAGAGCTCTTCTTAGGAGCATATCCTATGCGTGCTCAATTGGGTTGAGGTCTGGCCCCGGCAGCAGGTTGATGCGAGCATCGGCACGAGTGCGTGTTACGACTCTAGCCGTGTGTGAACGTGCTTGGTCGTGCATTACTCGAAACGAATCACCCAACCGGCTTCGCAAAGGGATGATCACGTCTGAAACAATCCTCTCCGCATAAATCTAAGCATTGAGGTTGCCCCTGATCCAAATGAGTTTTTTAAATTCCTTTTTTTTATTTGCAGATGCTACAACGAGGCCATGGTGGAGCCGCTGCACATTAAAACATCGAATGGATCGGCAATTATGGTCAAAAAACTTCAAATAGCAGCATAATAATATTTCTCTTTGCATGTATTAATAATACCAACTATGTATTACTAATAATATATATATTATAAAGAAATAAAAGTGTTTTTCTCCATACTTTCCAATACTTTTTCCTATCATCAGCAGTTGACGAAAAAAGGTAATAGGGTTAAGGGTGGTTTCCACTGAGGTCTTGATGACCGGAGCGGAGTGCAGTGAAGCGGAGACTTGTATTAAATGCTGCCTGTATACTGGAGTGGAGAAGCCTTGCGGAGCAGAAATGTGCCAATATATTAACCAATAGAATCTAAACTCTGCTCCAGTTTAAATTATAGTGGTTAACCACTATTATTTAACCTGTGCCAATATTAATATTGGCACAGGTTTCCACACACACACACACGCACACACACACACACACACACACACACAGGCAACGATGCGGAGACGCGATGAGGATTACAAACATTATGATTGGTCCATTCTTGCCGGTCTCCACTCAGCTCCACTCGTCTCCGCTTCAGAATCGGTCTTGTGTGTCAGTGGGTCGATGTTCGTGTTACTATCGACTCGGTGAAGCCAGCACAAGGCGAGAGTTTCAAGGAAGAAGAGGCCAGCTTATACTGCTTTTGTTATCCCTGACATGCGTCACCTGTAAGTACAATGAATGTTGCTCTGGTCTGGTACCATAGTCTCGACACTTGAAGGATAGATGAACTCAGTTATCATTCCCCTGCCCATATCCCAATTTATTCGTGGTCGGTGCAACATGTTTTCTTTTGAATCGTCATCTCGGTTGTCACCCTTTTCTAGCCATTATGATCTTTGCCACAGTCCATCCATCGTTTCATTGCCATCCACATTCGTACTCAAAACTATTATTGCAACATTTCTCATTTCTCCACATTCACATCTCATTTCTTCACATACCATGATAACCGATTTCCAGAGTGGATTCGTGAACGCAGTATGTTGTACCTACCTTATCAATCTCCGATGGACGCTCCTCTCAGGATCCCGGAAATGGAGGCCGATACTTACAGATGCAGGGTACAGGGATCGAATTCGGAACGAGGTGATCCGGCAGAGACCCAAAGTTGTCCACATAGCTCACAGTATAAGCAAGCTGAAGTGGCAATAGGCCAGCCATATTAGCCGTAGAACCGATGACCGTTGGGGTAGACGTGTTCTTAAGTGGAGACCGCGAATAGGCAAACGTAAGGTCTGACGCCCTCAGGCTAAGTGGAGCGATTATCTTCACAGGGTGGCTAGTAGAAGTTTGACAAGACTTGCCGAGAATCGAGCTGAATGGCGTGCAATTGGAGAGGCTTAAAACCAAACTTTCGTTCTGCACACAGTCCTCAAAAAGCACGCGCAGCTGGTTTATGACTCGGATCTGTTGAAGGATAAACGAAGAAAGGGTTCTGTGTGCAGAACTGAATATTTCCGGTCAAGTCTGGCCCACAAGTTTTCCGGTTACTTAGGAGATTATCTTTACAGACTACATATGATACTACGTATGTCGATTACCGACTATAACGGAATATTGCCATTTTTAAATATTACACTTTTTTTTTTATTTATGTAGAATTAATTATTGTATTTTATTTTATTTTTTATATCTTAATTATATTCATGGTATGCTGCACCGGTCGACGTCATAACGTCAACGCCGGCTGTCGCTGAAAACCAGCGCTGGGGCTCTGTCTTGCATAGGGTCGCAGCATCATGCTGAGCGATGGCCGTTTTGCGTGAATGTGACGCATATTTTCCCAGAAACTTTGTTTCCATTTTTTTATTTTGTTTTCTTTTTTTTTGCGTCATGTTTACCGCAAATAAACGTATTTTCTTTCTTTCTTTTTTCTTTTCTTTCTTATAATATTATTAACAAGAGTCAAAATATTTATCCATTACATAAACCCAGTTGTAAGCAAAAAGTGAGTGAATATTTGAAAACCCTTTGCTATGATGACACAAAGAAACTGCTCCTCACAATTAAATAAATCTCATCCACCATCCACATCTTTGTTAAGAATTTCAATATTGTATGCTCTTATGACTCCATAATTCCAATTTCCAATGTTCACACAGACACTTAGTATTCAAATAATTACCATTCACGTTCACATTCACCACCATTCACCTACACATTCACCTACACTTCACCACAATTCACCTACACTTCACCACAATTCACCTACACATTCACCACCATTCACCTACACTTCACCACAATTCACATACACATTCACCACCATTCACCACACACCCTTTGACTGCTTTTGTTGTTACTTTTATTTTATTTTTTCTTTTCATTTATTTATCTTTTTGTTTTGTTTAGTAGAAATACATGTCACCTGCTTGTTCATTTGTATGAGGCCACTAAGTGGAGCCTGGTGACCTGTAACACAGGTTTTCCTAAACCTACATCAGGCACCAGCTCTATTATTATGACCAGCACTGGGCTGCTATAGGCTGATGATGGCTTACAGATAAAACCTCACGGTGTCTGGATATTCATCATAGTCATCATCACGTCTACTATTAAACAGGTCTCCCTCAAGCGACTGCCTAGTCTTTTCTCAACTACGTTGGGGTCGGCTTCCAGTCTAACATGCAGCTGAATAACATGTAGCGACTACTGTTCAGACCTCCACAATCCAGTTCCTGGGTAACAGGATACTCTTTGGTAAGACTAGTTGTCAGACTTTCGGACTTAGTTACTTACGTACGTTCTGACTATAGTTAGTCCACTCTGAAATGATGCACCCCACTACTACATTACGTAATCTGCGTTCGCAATTTATTTGCCAAACATGTAAACAAACACGAGCTTTAGGAAAAACAACTGTAATGCCTACACATAAGGTCCAGTTTGCGCTACAACTTTCTTATTTTTTACGATTTTTTCAAAGTACTAGTCTAAAATCAACTTTTCTCAACTTGTCTCACAATTTGATGTTTGTTTAATTGGAAATAACATCAATTGGAAACAAGGATATAAATAGACCTTACAATGCGAATTTCTATGGGTATTTCGGTAGAGGGGCGCGTCATTTTAGACTAGACAAGCTATACTCGTAACGACTGTCAAAGACAAAAATGACAGCCGGGGCCAACGGCTCAATGACCAGCTAGGATAATGTAGGGAAATAAGATGACTCTTTCCTAGATCTACGACTACATTTTTTATTAATTAATTGTGTTGTTAAGATTATAATACCTTATATAATAGCTATACTATTGTTTATATCTAAATGAAGGATTACTTATTTTAATGATTACAGAAACATCAAAACCAATTTTATTTGCCATCTTAGGTAAATCATTTTATTATAAATTGTAAAAAAATAATGGAAAGGAGAAGAATGTTGACCGATTATACATATTAAAATATTTAAGATTACTAGCAATGTGTTGCACATCACTAATGTTCTTGTGAACTCCTCCTCTCCCCTCCTTATGTGAGGAATAGGTTCACTACAATTGTAAATGCATTATTATTAACTGAAATAATAATGCAGTTACGGTTCCATCGGGTATCTTCGGAAAAACCGAAATTTGACAAACAAACGTCGGCTTTTCCGAAGACAACTGTTGTCACTGTGGTCCTATCACATGCTTCATGGCTTCAGGCGCGGATCCAAGAGTAATTAGGAAAAAATCAAAGAATCGTAATTTTATAAACTAAGATCCCTTGACTCCTTGACCCCTTAATCTTAAATCCGCGCCTGCCATAGTCATATATTAGGGCACTTCATTTTGCAAATCTTGTCGAGATCATTAACATGCAATAAAGAATATCTCATTGTATATTTTTCAAAGCATGTTAATACAAAAACTATAATAAATAAGCTGGAAGTGGTTTCTTCAGCGTGTTAGGTACTGTCAGGAGTCGTGTAGCGAAAGAAGCGGTCGGAAGAGACGCTGGAGTCGCTGCATCGTGTCACATCGGCCAACTGCGACGAGTGGATGATAACATCGCCTACAAGGATCTGAAACAGAATTAATTAGATGAATTAATTATTAATCATAATTAATATACTTATAATTATTAATAATAATTAACAAAGCATTCATTCATTCAAATTGAATTGAATGATGGTTAGTTGTGTAAGAAATGCAATTAATTAATTCATAATTATAAAATATTAATTAATAAAAATTCATTGAATTGCAGAACTAACCATCATGTCTTAGGGGTGGAAGTTTAGCGAGGAGCATCGATAAAGTCGGTTTAAATGATTATTTGAAATGAGTATCTCTGTAGCCTTTTCCTAACTATGTTGCGATCGGCTTGCACTGTAACTGAATGTAACTGAAGACTAGTATATTTATTAAAGAGGTAACATGACAACCGTAAGTGAAGGCAAACAGTTTAAATAATCGATCAAATTTGAACAATTGAAAAAATCGTGAGGAAATCAGAATTTATTTAGAACCAAGTTAAATTCAAATTCAAAATTCAAGTCTAAATTCAAACTAGGCTGAAAATCAGCACTTTTCGAACGTCAAAAATACATAAGACAGTCCCCCAAAAACGCCCGCCCTTCACCACTTCCTAGTGCTTTAGCTGGGAAGAAGAAGTGGCGCAACAAACTCCCCAGCAGCACAGCTGTCTGAATAGTTAGAAAAACATGATTCTATACAATAGTAGGTAATAATTTACTTTACGCAACACAAAACATTAAATTAAATAATTTTCTATATGTCACCTAGCACACGCCAATATACCAACAACACCGACATCCACCAACCCGTACTGTGCCCGCGTGGTGGATTCCGGCCCACTCCATTACTGAGAAACCTGTCTCCCAGCCTTTTATATTCTGATTATATAAGAAATGTAGATAGAATATGCTTTAAACCACGAGGCTACTACTGCTCCACTGCAAGTGAATACCATTCACCAAAATATTTTAAGCAACCACGACCATCTTGTGAAGTGTCACATAATAGCAGCGAAATTATAATTAATTAAATATCTTACCTTAGTATTTAAAGCTGGGACACGCAGTAATGTAGGGCTGCAGGGCCTGGAGCCCCCCGGTGGCGCCTGCAAGATGAACTCGTGATGCGCGGCAAACGGTGGGTGGCGCACTGCGGCATTGCACATAGGAAGCTAGTCTAGCAAGGTCCGAATGCAAGGCGCAGGTCACAAATTGAAGATCAATACTTTGATGAGATTCGGCTACGTTGCAACTTGAGAATTGCAATATTGAATATCTGCTGTGGCTAACCTACTGAAAATGACACGAACTTATTTGTCACGTTTGTGAAAACTATTTTTGTGCCTATATTTTCTTAGGAAGTGTATAGAGTGCCGCTAGCGGCACTTCATCCCTGTCGAATCAAGTGCCCGCTTTGCGGCATAATAGACTCCGCTATTTTAAGTTAGACAAATTAAAGACTGAACTCGTGGTGCACTCGTGAACTACGTCCTACTTGGAATAGTTACATGGGACTCCGCTAGTTTAAGTTAGCTTATCACCAGACTTAGGTCAGTTTTTGGTCTAGATGACCCCGTTCCTCTCCTTCGTCCTTTCTGGTAAAAGGTGGCGTGAGCTCGTCCTATATCAAAATATATTGTTGGTGTACGCAAGTTGACAATAAATCCTTGCCATAAACGACTGGACTTCTTTGTGCCGGAGATGGTGACCACATCCTCTTCAAACTGGCGACCAACGGTAGGCCTGATAAGGATCAGCAGAACTACGTCACGCGTTCAAGCAGAATAACGACGTAAACTGTAAGGACCTCACCCAAAGCGATGTCAGTCAACCTGTCCGACACCCAAACCTTACTGGAGAAGATCTCGCAGTCTAGGCAAGAATCCTTTACGACCTGCACGTGCACCGCCCAATATGTCGGGACTCGGGACCAAGAAGTCTGAAGTCCTAGAAGCGCTGCTGGCAGCGTTTACTATTTTAAAACACGTTTTAGTACACTACCGCCGTTTAAATGCGATAATACAACCACTTACTAAGCTTACGAAGAAAAAGGCAGGTTGGAATACGGAACAAGAAGATGTATATAACACACTGAAACAATGGCTTACAACTGCACCTGTCCTAAGACAAGCAGATGGAACCAAGCCCTACATCCTGAAAAGAGGTGCCAGTAGTTTTGCAGTTCCCGTCCAGGGGGAGAAGGAGGAAGAGCACCCCGTGGAATACGCAACAAACATCATACCTGAAATAACGCCAAGACTAAAAACGTTGGCAGACAACTTACTGAAAGCGAGAGAAGTTCAAGAAATGAAAGAAGAAGCTCGTAAAGAATACGTCGACCGACAGAGAAGTGTGTCGGAGAAATGGTTCTTGTCAACATATTTATTTATTTTATTATTTATGTACACACAGAAAAATAGATACAGATAAGACATAATCATAATTATGAGTACAAAGGTACTGCTTATTTCTTAAGAAATTTCTTCCAGCAGGCCTGCGATAGGAGAAATGAGAAAGAAATGTAGACAATAGTGTGTGAGAACAAGAAGAGAAAAATATAAATATGCGAAGTCTTAAACTAAAATATTGAAATAAACCTACACGTATAAAGTAATAAATTAATATATACTTACATAAATACATACACCCGATTAGTAGAGGCAATCAGGGAGTGACAGCTAAATTTGCGCCCCGAAGAGATGGCCCACATATTATAGTGCAACAGCACGGTCCTACATTATTTAAAGTAGCTTCACCAAATACTCCAGAAAATCCGATCGGACTATATCATACGTCTGCCCTAACACCTTACAAAGGTGAAAATTCCACCGAAGTTCCTGAGCCTGTACACCCGCCCAGGAAAAGAGGACGACCTGCTAAGAAGTTGGTTACCCAGACCACAGTTTCCGTCAGTAGAAGAGGCCGTGGACGTCCTAGAAAGCAATAAATCTCCAGTTCCTCTCGCCGAGACGTCTTCGGGAACTGAGGGGGAGATTGTAGCAAACCTTCTTTTAATTCACCAGCGCCACCTATTATACAAGTGAGATACTACAGAATGCCGCTACTCCACACTAGATGGCCGATGGTCTCCGCGAGTTAATGACCTCCGCTAGAATATTTAACTTTTGTAAGATTGATCTAGAGGTGCATTCGTGGACTACGTCCTACTTGGAATAGTTACATGGGACTCCGCTAGTTTAAGTTAGCTTAATACCAGACTTAGGTCAGTTTTTGGTCTAGATGGCCCCGTTCCCCTCCTTCGTCCTTTCTGGGAAAAAGTGGCGTGAGCTCGTCCTATATCAAAATATATTGTTGGTGTACGCAAGTTTTACATTAAATCCTTGCCATAAACGACTGGACTTCTTTGTGCCGGAGACAGTGACCACATCCTCTACAAAAAAAAAAACAAAATCCTCATCTCTCCTTAAATCGTTAAATGGGTAAATTTCGAATGTCAATGGGAAGTTTGTTGTAAAAGCGTATACATTGACCCATGAACGAGTTGCCTACTCTGTGGAGACGAGCGCGATGTACAGCAAGGTTGTGTTTAGTCCTGGTATTTAAACTATGAATATATATTATTTGTACATACAATAGGTTTTCAAAAATATATTGTGAGGGTACAGTCAGAATATCTATTTCTTTGACTTTTTGTCGAAGGGAATCTCTCGGATCTCGGATCTAGGTTGTGAATGGCTCAAACAGCCATTTTCTGTAGAACAAAGATAGTATTAATGTCCGAACAGGTTCCCCAGAGAAGAATCTCATATGACATAAGACTATAAATTATATCATACATGAAAATAACTAAAATAACACATTCTGGCTGTATCTACGTCAGTTATCTGTCTAATTTTTTTGACAGCATAAGCGGCCGAACTTGGCCTTCCTGACAATTTTTCTTTGTGTGGGGGCCCATTGTAAATTAGCGTCAATAGTGATTCCAAGAAAAACTGTCGACTGAACAGGGTCTAGCTCTATTCCATTAACTTGAACATTGGTAGTTAGCTACCCGATATTTGTCTTTTTTTCATTCTGGAGAAGATTATTTACATTAAACGGTAAACCAATGCACAACTTTAGAGAGTGCATCGTTCACTTGTTCAAAGTTGACTAACTGACGTTTGATTTGAAAAATAAGGGAAGTGTCATCTGCGAATAATACGATCTTGTGATTATCCTTTATGTGGTAAGGAAAGTCATTTATATTAATTAAAAACAAGAAAGGACCTAGAATTGAACCCTGCGGAACTTACATGGTGACCGCAGATCCTATAGATCTCTTGCCATTAACATCGACCGTCTGAATTTTGTTGTTCAGATAAGAAGTCAGAAGGTTGAGAGCGCTGTCCCTCATACCATAGTAGTACAGTTTCCTGATGAGTGTATGATGTACGCAATCGAAGGCCTTGGACAAGTCGCAGAAAATTCCAAGAGCATCTTACGACTCCTCCCAGGCCTCGAATATGCTCTTCAGTAATTCCACGCCCGCGTCTGCAGTTGAACGGACCTTTGTAATACCAAACTATTTCAGATGTAG
Organism: Xanthia icteritia; assembly: GCA_949128155.2. NCBI lineage: Eukaryota > Metazoa > Arthropoda > Insecta > Lepidoptera > Noctuidae > Xanthia > Xanthia icteritia. The sequence goes on along the minus strand of OY855862.1, from coordinate 1,679,539 downwards.
TAAATTATGTGCATTGAAATGTCCTAACATTTGTTTCAAAATTAATTTTTCGAATATTTTGCTCAATGTACTTGTGACTTGAACAGTGGAATCACTTTGCTAAGTTTCATCAGATCAGGAAATACACCAGATGAATACAAGAGTTAAAAACAATTGCTAGAAGGGTGACATAACATCAATTATTGAAGACATGGTATGTAATGACAATCCCCAAAGGTCAGCTGTTTACATCAAGATCTTTTAAAGATTCTATAATGTCTTCAGCAGTAGCAATTGTAAATTCAAAAAGTTTGTCACATTCTGGTACACATTATTTTAGTACTAAGTAAGCAGAAGTGGAGGACGACGATGACAGAATTTTGGTTGTTAAAATGGGAAAGGTATTAGTGAAGAAATTTTCAAACTCAGTTGCCACCTCCACGTCTGCCTTAATATCTACATCATTGATTTTTAGATGGAAGTCACGATTCCGTACTGTCGTTCTTCCCGTTTCTGAATTAATAATAATCCAAGTTGTTCTGATTTTGTTTCCAGAAGATATTATTTTAATTTTAATGTGTATGGCTTTTAAGGAACAGGCTCTTTTAAAAGTTTTAGAATATAATTCTTAACAAATTCTTTAAAAGTTTCATCATGGTTATATGTTTATTCATGATAGAATTCAAATAAACTTTGCCCACTTTTGTAAATACCTATATACATAGCCTGGTGGGTGGGCGTAATTCTAATTTAAGATTATAGCCTAAAATAAAGGTTTCAAAGTCCAGGGTTATGCTATTTGATAGGACCGATGCCTGCCGGGGTTGCGGGAAAGTTCGAAAGGGATACCGTGGCCCCTGGCAACATACAGGCAACTGAAGGAACACGGGTGGGTTTTAGTCAGTAAGAGTCCGACACGCCCTCCTGCTCCACCCAGAGCGGGAGAAGTTATTTGATAACTTCCCACCAAAAAAAAAAATGTTTTATGCTATTTCTTTTTAAAGTGTATAAGTTGAAGTCCCCACATGTTACTATTTTCCTTTCGGGTTTCGTATTACTGTTTTTACAATAGTCTCTAATTTCTCATAAAACGAACTTAAATTATTTATCTTTGGGGGCCTATAAAAACATATAATACTTAATTAGATTTTGCTTCGTCAATTCTATGCCACAGCGCGAGCGAAGCGGTTTGTATTCAAGGTAGTTCTAGACTAGAATATATGCTCCTCCACGTTTCTGAGATAGTCTTGTTTAAATTGCCGCTAACTTGTAGTTTGTTAAATTCAGTAGTTTCTCATGTCAAGTCATAACAAAGTGTTCTGTAATACAAATAACATCAATTTCTCTTTTCTTCTGCGATAATTCCTGAAGGTGAACAATGAGTAAGTCAGACTTATTTAACAAGCCAGCAATGTTCTGATGTAGGATGTTTATAAAATTATAAACGAAAAAGTCACTGTTGTCAGACGAATCACAGATAGAAGTTTCTATGGGATAGTTTCTTATGTCAATAATCAGGCAGTCAAAGATACTTTCAAAAATGCGTTTTGTGCCCAGTCTGTTTAGTTTTCCTGTTCGATAGGAAAACATATCTAAGGTGAGATCACGATTTGTGTCAAAAGCATATCTAAGGTGAGATCACGATTTGTGTCAAAAAAGTATGCATAGTTATTATTCTGTATGTCCAAGTATAGTAAATTATTAAACATTTCTACTCCATAATTATGAAATAGAGCTCCTCTTAGGTAAGTGGGACAGCATACAATTACATTCGTGTGGGTGATTAGCTTTTGTGATTCCTTGATTTGCTTGATCAATTTGATGTAGTTTCCAGCGCTTATAAAGTCTATTTCTCCAATCATAAATAAGCAGTAGTCGTCAATCGAAAGACTTTTGACTTTTTCAGAAATATTGGACAACATTTCGCTTAATCCACTACCTGGTGGTACGTAATTGCAATTCTCGAAGTGCTTGTTGAAGGTAGCTTCTATATTTTCTAGTGCGCCAATATAATTACAGTTACTAATTATGCGTAGCTTTCGCTTTCTGTGACTTTTGAACGTTGTACCACAGTTGATATTATGTTTTTGGTTTTCAATTTTGGGCTTTGCATTAACTTTGTCGCACTCGATGATAGTAGTTTTAGGCTTTTGTAATGAAACCTCAGTTTGACTTTTTTTGTCTTTCTATTGATTTATTTTCTTTGGCGTACAATCTTTAGTTTTTTTTTGTGGATACCGGGCTGCAAGTGATTTTTTTGTACAAATCATTTTTTTCAACCATTCCTCATTTTATTTTGTAAGGAAAGAGAGCCAATTTCTTGATGGGCACTATTTAATTCAAATTCTAGTATATTTATTTATCAGTTTATTTTTTAAATTTTAACGTTTCTTTATCACTACTGTCGACAGAAATATTGGGTAGACTATTTGGTTGTTTCATCTAGTGTTTCGTTCAACACCTCAACATTGGAGTCAAGATACAGTGTTCTCGAGGAAGTTCATGTAAAGAGTTTTTAAGTGTAGATGTTAATTCCAAAAAGACAAACTATGTACGGGATACGAACTTGGGCTACACGGTGCATTATCAAATTACCTATATGACTTTAATAAAGTTATAAATTTATTTACTATAGCAGATTTTTCAAGTATATTAATGTTTAAATCTCCACAGACAACAACTGTATTATTACTGTTACAAGTATTTAATAATATTTCTTCCATTTATAATACCCAATTATTCGACGGCTAAATTCAAAATTTTACGTTTGGTATCTTGATGATGGAACCTTGGGAGGCGATGTAGAAACTGTTTTAAATGACCTAAATTTCTTAAAAAACGAACTTCATTCCATTGGCCTTGATCTCAACCTTTCGAAATGTGAACTTTACTTAGCGGACGGTACCGACAGACAACTGATACTTCCCAAATTTAATGCCATAGCTCCAGAAATTAAAATTATTGAAAAAAGCAGAGAGCGTCTCCTTGGGTCTCCAAATTCGAGAATTCCTTTCCCGTTTTTGTTGAGGAAAAAATACAAAATTTCAATGACGTTTCGGAAAGACTGTTACAAATTAATATGTATTCACCCATCACCATAATTCGTTACTGCTGTTTCGGCCCTAAATTAACATATTTTCTTCACGCTTCCCATTTATGGAAGCACACGCACCTTTTAGAAAAAATGGATCAAATTATCAGACACACATTAACTTCAATTTTAAATGTGGCCATGGACGACAGAGCTTGGGTGCAAGCTACTCTTCCCATTCGTATGGGAGGCCTCGGCGTCCAAAAATTTTCTAGTATTAGTTTACCGGCTTTCATATCCTCGGTCCACGGCACTGAGAAATTAATCAGGAAAATTCTAGCTTCCACATTGATTGATTTTGATGTGCCATGCTTCATCAGTGAGTGTTTAACTACTATTGTGAACGGACGTACTGATCGCGCGTGCGTGCTCTAGTTTAGAGTATTTTGCAGACGCATCACAACACCGTTGTCGCGGTGCACGTCGATCTATCGGGGCCACCGCGATGACCCAGTTAAAAGTGCGGAAATCATTATGAATTGTTTATTATAATTGTTTAGGTGTCATACTCGCCTTAAAACTCAATAATGGCTGCAAAACAGTCTATTAAAATAAAAACTGACCTGGAAAAGCAGTTGTATGACTGCTACATCCAGGAGAAAACGGACAGAGAAAACCTGTAACAAATGGTACGCCAACTGAATGGCCACATACAGAGCTTGCAGGAACAAGTACAAGGCCTTCAAGGAGAATTAAAATGCTTGAAAGCACAAGAAAAAACAGAATCCTCAGAGATACAGGACAGTGAGACCATATCACCTGCTCAGCGTGCTAAAAGTGACGTTGAGTACTGCACGGAACTCGCCAAAGAGACTGGGTGGATAAGGGCGAAAAACAGGAAGAAAAGGAAGTTGAACACCTCCCTCACTCCACCATCATTACAACAAGCTAGAATTAGCACTCAGCAGCAGCAACTCAACAACAAAGAGAGTTCAACCACAAAAAAAATTCTAGCACCGCCTCCAATCGTAGTGGACGGTGTTAAAAATTATCAAACATTCTACGACTTTTTGACTGAATCTCAGCCAGTAGAAACATTTACCGCAAAAATGTTAAGCGGTAATAGTGTTAAAATAAATGCCAAATCTGAAGAGTCCTACAGAGTTATTGCTCGACGCTTAACAGAAAATAACTGTCTATGGCACTCATACGAGGATAAGCAGACAAGGCCAATAAGAGTAGTGGTGAAAAAATTGCATTCATCCTGCTTGCCGGATCGGATCAAAGACGACTTAACGTCGCAGGGATTCCGAATAGAAAATGCAATTAACAAGTTAAGCTGGAAAACAAAAGAACCGCTGAACATGTTTATATTATCATTCAAGAATGATGAAGATGTCGGTAAAATATACGGCATAAACCATATCCTAGGGTGTAAAGTTGAAATACACCCGCTTAAAACTTCAAAAATAATACCGCAGTGCAAGAGATGCCAGGCTTATGGTCATACCCAAAAGTATTGCTCAAAAGAGCCTAGGTGTGTTAAATGTACAGGTAAACACCTCACGGCTGACTGTAACAAACCTGCACAAGAAAAACCCAAGTGTGTCCACTGTGGCTTACCTCACCCAGCCAACTATAGAGGGTGTTTAGTTGCTAAGGAGATGCAAATGCTAAAGAACAGAAACTCAAAAAATAATCAAGTAACACCTGCCGTTAAACAGATTGTTAGAAATAACGACAAACTGTCATCAAAACCAAGTGCACAGTTTGCTCAGACAACCGCGATAACTGCACGTGCATCTAAATGTGTTTCTTATGCACAAGCGGCAAAACCAAGCACACAACCTTCAAGTCTCGAGGACAAGCTTAACCAGATCTTGAAGTGCATATCCTCATTTGACCAGAGGCTAGAGAAATTAGAATCAAGAACTATGAAAAATCAATCATGAATAACACACTTAAAATAATGGCGTGGAATTCCAACGGACTGCTGCAACACCAACATGAGTTGCAAGTAGTCCTAGACACAGAAAATATTGTTGTGTGTTTGATCTCTGAAACTCACTTCACTAAACAGTGTTTTGTAAAATTTAAAGGCTATAAGATTTATAACTCGCTGCACCCTAATAACACGGCCCGAGGAGGTAGCACGATTATTATTAAAGAAAATATCTGTCATTACGAACAGTGTAAATACGAGGAACCAGATATACAAGCTGTGGCGGTATCAATTAAAACGAATAAATTTAATGTGACAATAGCGGCCGTATACTGCCCTCCAAGACACATGATAAACAAAGAACAATATGTACAGTTCTTCGGACTCCTTGGGCAGAGATTTATATTAGGCGGCGACTTTAACGCTAAAAACATTCATTGGGGATCGAGATCAACTACAACAAAGGGAAGACAGCTTCTGAGTGCAGTTAAAGAGATGCAGTGTGAGGCCATAAGTACTGGAAAACCTACATACTGGCCTACTGACCACCAGAAACTACCAGACCTAATCGACTTTTTTATAGTGAAAAATATATCAGTCAATTATCTGAGAGTGGAAGAAGGGTTCCATATGAACTCCGATCACTCTCCGATATTATTACGATTAAGTCACAAAATATTATTCAGAGAAAACCACTTGTCATTAGTTAACAAGTTTACAGATTGGGAAAGTTTTAGCTTAGATCTACAAAATATTATTGACCTAAATACTTCATTAAAAAGCAAAGGTCAGCTCGATTCTGAAGTAAACAAGTTTAGCAATCATATCCAACAATGTGCATGGAACAACACACCACAGCTAATGAAAAAATGTAGAGGAAATACATATCCAAAGGAGATAATAGACCTACTGTCTGAAAAAAGGACTCAAAGAAAAAGATGGCAGCAAACAAGATTCCCGCAAGATAAAACTTTACTAATTAATAATCTCACGAAAAGATTAAAGAGAAATATACAAGCCTTTCAAGATGAGGCTTTCAATACTAACCTACGTCAGTTAACCAGTGACCATACAACGCAATACTCTCTTTGGAAAGCGACAAAGTCACTCAAAAGGCTGATAACACAAATTCCCCCTATCAGAAATGGTAACGGAAAATGGGCCATAAGCAGTGAGCAAGAAGCTCTAAGATTTGCAGATCACTTAGAAGAAACCTTTCAGCCAAATAACGGCTCTGTAGTCAACCTACAGGTTGCTAATATTCTGCAAGATCAAAGAATTAAACTTGTGACCCCGAAAGAAGTTTCCATGGAAATTAAGAACATTACCCTGAAAAAAGCCCCCGGGTACGACCTTATTACGGGAGAAATCCTGAAACATCTCCCGCGTAAAGCCATCGTCAAACTTACCAGACTCATCAACTCTGCATTCGTGTTAAAGCATGTACCTGAGCCGTGGAAAGTTGCTGAAGTGATTATGATTGCAAAGCCAGGTAAACCACCTCACGAAGCATCATCATACAGACCCATTTCCCTGTTGCCTATACTATCAAAGTTGTTTGAAAAATTGTTTCTAAAACGTCTAAAACCCATTATAAACGAGAGAAACCTGATCATCAGTTTGGATTCAGAGAGAAACACTCCACAATAGACCAAGTACATAGAATTACCAACATCATTGAGAGAACGCTTGAAGATAAAAAAGTCTGCTCCACCGTATTTTTAGATGTGGCACAAGCTTTTGATAGAGTTTGGCATAAGGGTTTGATATACAAGCTAAGACAAAGCCTGCCCAATGATTTTGCCGATTTTTTGGAATCATACATAACTAATAGAATGTTTCGAGTAAGGCACGAGGATGCCTATTCAGAGTTGAAAATGATTAAAGCTGGCGTTCCTCAAGGTAGTGTGCTGGGTCCAGTCCTCTACCTGTTGTATACGTATGATATACCAGAGCTGGAAAATAATACAATTGCAACCTTTGCTGACGACACTGCCATTATGGCTATAGGTTCATGCCACAGGGAAGCAGTAAAAAAAGTGCAAATTGCTGTAAATAAAGTTCATGACTGGGCACAAAAATGGAGAATTAAAACTAAATGAATCAAAGTCACTTCACATTGATTTCACCAACAAGAATTGTGATTACCACCCTATCTTCATAAATGGCCAACAAGTGCCATACGCAAACACAGCCAAATATCTTGGCATAACGCTTGACGCGAAACTGCGCTGGAAAGCGCACGTCAAAAAGAAAAGACAAGAACTAGACATGCGTTTCAAAAACATGTATTGGTTGATTGGACGGAATTCCTGCCTATCGATACATAACAAACTGTTATTATATAAGCATATTCTCATGCCAATATGGACGTATGGGATCCAACTGTGGGGCTGTACTAAACCGACCAACATCAAAATGATACAGACATTCCAAAATAAGGTACTCAGAAGCATTGTTAACGCGCCCTGGTATATAAGAAATGACGACCTCCATCGTGACTTAAAAATGGAACCCGTCACCAACATAATTACTAAATTTGCTGTGTCCCACGAACACAGACTCCACCGTCATGTGAACGTCGAGGCAATTCAGCTGTTAGACAACACGAACATAGTGCGAAGACTAAAACGAACCAAACCCTTTGAGTTAGTGTAGTGTAAAAAGTGTAGAAATAATAGTGACAATGACACACATATAACACGTGAACAAAGTGTTTTTATTATATCAGACTCTAAGAAAGTGAATCGGACTTGTGTAAAGTGCAATAAACACTATTCTAAGTTTTAAAATATTTATCACGTAAAAAATTAAGTTAAATTTAAATTGCTTATTAGTCTTAAAGGCTAGATTGTAATTGATTAGAAGGAACCTGGTTCTTTCTAATAAAGCATAAAAAAAAAAAAAATGCTTCACCGAGGCTATGGATGCCTGGAGCCTCGCTTGCCCGAACTCAAATCTACCCGATTATCCATCTTCCCAAAGACGGTGGGATGAGCCGCTCTGCAGAGTAGTACAGAACAATTTACTTAACACGTCTGCTACCACTGCGGAGCGTGCGCGCCTGCTGGCTGTGGGTAAATGGGAATCGGGTCTGTGGCTTCATGAACTACCGTCGTCGAACATAGGCACTTCGTTCGACGACACTACCTTTCGCCTCGCTGCTTCACTACGACTAGGAGCTCCTTGTTGTTCTCCTCGTCGCTGTCACTGTGGCGAAGTTGTCAACAGCCTCGGACATCACGGCCTGTCTTGCAGCCGAAGTGCGGGTCGCTTAGCGCGGCACGCGAACATTAACGACATCATCCGACGAGCTCTTGTTACCGCCGGCATTTTTTTTTTTTTTTTTTTTTTAAAAACGTTGCCCCACACTAGGAATTTCTCCTGTGTCGTGGGTGCGTTTACAAACATTTAAACTCACATACACAAACAGCCGCAGCATTCCAGCTATATTAGAACCCAATGGCTTGGCATGCGACGATGGCAAGAGACCAGTCTTTATCTCCATGGAAGGTGGGTAGGCCTTTAGTGTGGGATGCAACCTGTGTCGACACTCTTCGTTGCGGCGTCATCCGGCGCCATCCCATCTTCCTGGCTTGGCGTGCTGTGCTGGTGCTGCCGCTGCGGCTGCAGAAAACCTCAAGCGGCGTAAGTATAATAACCTTACAGGTAATTATATTTTCGAGCCGTTTGGGGTTGGAACCCTCGGGCCGTGGGGTCCGAGTGCTTACGGCCTCTTCAATGAAATATCAAAACGGCAATTTGACACTTCCCGTGACCCTAGGGCTGGTTTTTACCTTGGGCCGAGGTTAAGCATTGCCATACAACGTGGCAATACGGCCAGTCTCTTGAGTACATTAACAGTCGACAGCGATGCGGATGAATTTTTCGATGCTATATTATAGTTTTAGTTAAGTTTGTAAACCATTTTGCTATTTTTATTAATTTATTTATTTATTTATTTGGATCTCCAACAAAGATTACACCTTACATGCTAAAAATAAAACATAAAAAGATACAAATCCTTGTGCATCTTCAATTATAGGAGACCACAGCTTGCATTAAGATATCAAACAATCAATTAAATAATGGAAATAAAGTATACAATTTAAAGTAAAAATAACAAGAATTAAAATTATAAAAAAAAAACAAGAAAAACTATATATATTGAGTTGAACAGTAGGGAGGAAGGTCAACACTTACTCAATATTAAGTTTTGCGTGTAACAGCAACTTAAATTTACTTAGGCTGTTGGAGAAAATGTCTATATCGTCGGAAGAACATGACAGTGAGTTGTATTGATTGGTCATCCTAACAATCGGCGAGTGTTTACCTAGATTTGTTCTGTGTTGAGGGGCTTTCAGTAAAGGGCCGGGATAGCGAGGAATACGGGAAGGGACGTTAATGCGTAATTTGCTAAGAAGATCTGGACAGTCAATGCCATTATTGAATAATTTATACAGGAACAACATGTCGGAGATAGTGCGGCGAGATTTTAAATCTTTGAGTTTGAAGTGATTTAGTCTATGTTCGTAAGATCTACAATTTCTTACTTTAAACCTAAACGCTAGATGACGGACAAGTCTCTTTTGAACCCTTTCAATGCGACTTATGTGGACTTGGTACGAAGGATTCCACACCGTGCTGCAATATTCAAGTTGGCTTCGTACGTAACTGTTGAATAAAAGTAATGTAGTGGATGGTTTTTTAAATTCTTTTGAAGATCTCAAAATAAAGCCAAGAGCTCGGTAAGCTGAATTAAGCATTTGGTCTATATGATTTATAAAATTAAGTTTACCATCCAAGTATACTCCTCAGTCACGAATAACTGTTACTTCTGTTAGTGTGTTTCCCTGAATATTGTAAACAGATTCGACTTTATTGTGTTTTCTAGTAAATTTTATATGAAAACATTTAGTACAATTCAAGTACATTTTATTGTTGGTACACCATTGACTCAGACTATCTAAATCAATTTGTAATAGCTGTGTATCGACATTATTCAAAATTACACGGGTCAGTTTTAAATCATCAGCAAAAAGGTATGGTGTGGAGTATTTAAATATGTCTGATATGTCGTTAATAAACACATTAAAAAACAACGGCCCTAGATTGGACCCCTGGGGTACACCGGATGTTGCAATGTAGGGATCTGACTCATTACAATCCACAACCACTGAAGAAGTCCTATTTTCGAGGTAAGTTCTACACCAGCTCAGTGTGATACCGGTTATACCCAACGACTGGAGCTTATTTAGCAGCAATTCATGATTTACTTTGTCGAAGGCCTTCGAAAAGTCTGTGTACACTGCATCAATTTGAAGACCTTTATCTACTGCGGATGTTAGTTCAGTGACATAATTAACAAGATTTGTGTTTGTAGATTTTTTTACCATGAAACCATGCTGATTAGTGGATATTAATTGTTTAACGTGGTCGTGCAATACTGGGTACACCAGTGATTCAAAGACCTTAGACAAAGTACATAGAATGGAGATGGGTCGATAATTAGATATCACCTGCCGTTTCCCATTTTTGTGAATAGGTACTATTCTAGCTTTTTTCCATTTATTTGGAAAAACCCCAGTTTTTAGCGAGGTATTATAAATATTTGCCAGTGGAGAAGACAAATACTCTGCACATCTTAACCAGAATATTGGGGGCACATTGTCAGGTCCAGCACCTTTAGATATGTCGAGTCCAGAGAGTTTATTAAATACAGCTTCAGGAAGGATTGAAAGGTCGTCGATGGGTAAAACCGGAACCGAGACGGAAGGTAAGTTATTAAGGAAATTATTGCGATTATCGTAAGGTGGATCATATACGGAGGAGAACTGTTCTGCAAAAAAATTTGAAACGGCTTTACTACCGTAGGCTTTGACATTGCCGAGAGTCATTTCTGGAGGGTAAGAAGAATTGCTTTTTCGGAGGTTTTTAATATGTGACCAGAAGATTTTAGGGTGATACTTTATTTTATTTTCAATTTCATTTATGTAGTTGTCATAACATTTTTGGGTAAGAATTTGGCAGTCTTTTCTTATGTAATTAAATTCTAATATGTCCATTGGATTGTTGTATTTTTTTATCTTGATATGAAGTTTCAGTTTCACTTTATGTAGCTTTTTTAATTGATGGGAATACCATGGTGGATATTTGCCTCGTGTAAATTGTGTTACTGGCACATGTATATTTATGGTTTCGTTGACTATATCATAAAATTTCTCCAATTTATCATTGACGCCATCACATTCACTGAATTCCTTGGTCCAATCGACATGTTTCAGAGATTTATTTATAGCTCCGTAGTCTGCTTTATGAAAGTTGGGTTTACTCGCAGGCTTTAACTAAGTTTTAGTAAACGTTTGAAAAGTTATTGTTAAATCAAAAGCCGGGTGGTACTTATCTAGTTCCCTTATAGGGTCAAGGCAGCCACTTATTTCAGTTTGTTCAACATCTGAGAGCACTAAGTCTAACGTCTTATTTTGAAAATTTTTAATCCAGTTTAGCTGTTTTAAATCATTAAGCGCTAAGAAGTCGAGCAGTAAATTTTTAAGGCTTCCCGTGCTAGAAGTTGATGGTATGCAAGATTCAGTAGTAGCCTCATGTATCCAATCAATACAACTCAAATTAAAATCGCCGACAATTGATGTTGAGGAGTCGCTATTAGTTGTAATGACCGAATTGCAATTATCAATAAAGTATTCAAAAACTTCAAGATTTACAGGTGGTGGCAAGTACACAGCACACATTTTTAAGGATTGGGATGTATTGGAGTTGGTTTTAATCATAATCCATAAATCTTCACAGTTACTTTCCCAGTCTGTCATGCGACATGGAATTAATTTATTAGTTACCGCTACGAGAACTCCACCGCCTGTTTTTTTGTGATTATTCAAGCTTGACGATTCTCGGTCTCTTAATTCATTAGATATAAGATATTATATGTAATTAAAGAAGTAGGTATTAAATTAGAGTAAAATTTTAGATATAAGATATTATATGTAATTAAAGAAGTAGGTATTAAATTAGAGTAATTTTTTTTTTTATTGAATTTGATATTGTTTAAATATCAAAATCAAAAGTAGTTTCTTGTAACAAAAGGATCAAAGGTAGGTCTTGCATCATTTTTATGAAAACTTGTTGCGAATATTAGTGACTTTCCATAAATACCTACTTAATATATTTGAAAAATCCCTTTCAGCCACACGCAAGACAAAGAACTCGACTTTTTAAATCACATAATTATGTTTTTTTTGTTTCCCTTTCTTACAACTAATTAACAAAATTGATTATGTTAAAATCAGTCGATTTCGTGAATCGTGGCCTCTTAAGTTCCACATAGAATAAAGTTCGTTTGTTCGTTTGTCTATTCGTCATTCGTTCTCGTTCACTTTACGAACAGCAGCAAGCGTATACCATGGCGCAGCATAACCACATTGACCACTACAAACGGGTTTTGTCGAAGGAAGAAAATAGTATTGTAGAAAAATATCGATATATCTATATTTTTAGGGGATATTTATTATTTCGATATAAAATATCAAGTGTCGAAAATGTATCAAATACGATAAATTTCTAATAGCAATACCGTTGTCGCCACTGACTAAAACCGTTGGGATTCAGAGCCATAAAAAGAAGAAAGTTTTTTTTAAATATCGGTACAATGTATATCGATACTTTTTGACACTTCTTGTATCCCTAGAAGAATAGACAAAATGACAGATTCACAATCTATCATTTTCATAGTTTAACTGTGCGTTTGCACTGGCAAAACATCACAACAAAACATGTTGAAATCTTTAGTTCCTGTCAAACATTTTATGGGAAATTTACCGAAAATAGAGATTCCAACAAGTTTTATTGTGAATCTTTCGCCAGTGAAAACACACAGTTAGTCACTTTCAAGTCAATATAGCACTTTGTGTAGCGTGTGCGTGTAGCTTCGACAAAACCATAAAATATATTCTAATTATAATAATAATCTATTCCATTTAGTTACGCTGATAGTATAAATTGGGTGTTTTCTTAACTTTAATTCACATTAAATAAATTCACAGTCATACTTAGTCAGTTATGCACTCATAAGTAACCTTTTATATTTTGTATCTTCTAACTGTCGAGAGTGGCTAGAAGCAGTTGGTAATTAAGAACTAGTGTATCTACCAATAGAAAAACTGCATGAGCAGCGAAATTTATGTGCTAACCAGTTTGGAAAAAAGGATTTCAACAAAAAGAGAAATCGTCTCCACAAGTGCAGTAGTTTCATTATAATCCATTAAGCTTTTCTCATGTGATTATGTTACAAACAGACAGACAGAAAGAAATTCTCAAAATTGATTGAGTTCATTTTGTGCTCTATTGCTCATTTCAAATAGAAAAGATCCCTGCGTTTTATATGCAGAGAAATGTTAACAAGTCTCATCGAAAATTTTGCTTATATTTAATTATCTTTACAGATTTAACACCAAGGGAAAATCTGTTGATGAAACAATTGCAAAAATCTAAATGCCTGATACCGATGTTGCTAGCTGATTTATATAAATTAACAAATACTGAAATCATATAAATCTGTGTTTTATTTTATCGATTTTGCAAAATAAATTAGCTTTGGAACCTCACTATTATCTGCTCTATATATCTGCTATCGATATCGATGTGTTTATTGATTTCTATACGTTGCGCATCCCTATTTATGACAGTTCTTCCCTATGTCAAAGTCCTTCCCTATGTCATGTTTGTCAGTGCTACTTAGAATTTTATTTTCATGTTGATAGCTTTGTTTTTTTTTTAAGTGGTTGGCTAAATAAAGTCATGAATTCTCACATGAATGTTCTAAGTTCCGCCTCATAAAATTATGAAGTTAAGTCTTACGCTCTGTGGAAAAAACAAAACCAAAACCGTCCTGCAACTCCTGGTGGTCCACCAAGGAAGTGCACACGTTATTTACAAATTTTTATTCGCATTCGAAGATTACTAGAAGCCACGCCAGTTATGAATGCGCCAGTGTTTATCAATAATATACTTAAATGCAAAGCGCCCCTAAGATGACCCACTGACCACTTAAACCGATACATTTTGAGTTTAAAGATGGAGAAACTGATAATGTGTAGAATATGTTTAGTGCAGAATGTTCGCATGTATCTAGTGGACAACACCAACAGGAACTTCCTTGAATTATATGAAAAGCTGACTGATATTCCAGTAAGTTGATAAATAAAAATTAAATGAAAGATAATCCATGTGCCCACCTGGACTTAAAATACTAAATTATAAAATTTATCAATCTGTCTTGAGCAAGACTGGTAATCAATGCTCATGCATTATCTGTATGAGGCCACCTGACCACCAACTGTTACAATACAATGTATGTTTGGAAGTATTTTCTTTGTATAAACGAAATAGTGTAACACAAGTTTTGTTGCAGTTTATAACTGAAGACAGGAGACCGATTCTTGCTTGCTTCTTCTGCTGTGCTAAACTAAAGCAATGCTGCCGATTTCAGAAAAAATGTCTGCAAGCCGAAGAGCTGTTCTCTCAGATGATGAATGAGGGTTATGAGGTGAGATATTCTTCAACGGGTATTTACTTATAATTTCAGTATCATGTGCAAGTGATTTCTTTCAAGCTCATCCCTACATATTGTGTCTGGACTTTACGCCAACCATATCATTGGTCTGAGGCTGGGGTAGCATGGTGCTCTCCAGGGTACATTGGACCTACTTAAGTGTCCCCAGTTGCGAGGGGCTCTTTTGAGTGACTTTAGAATATAAGTTTGTGCTTGTGGGACTGTGACTGCCATCTTTTGCTTATACTATAAATATCTTTTTACAGCCCAATCCTTTAATAAACCAAGACCACTTAGGTGGGTTTATTAAATCTCCAATAGTGCATGTAAGTATAGGTGATGAATGTCAAACAGAAAGCATTGCTATTGAAGAAGAATTACCAGCTGTTTGTGAGGGACCAGATGATATTATTGAGCCAAAGGAGGAACATCAAAGTGATGGTATGTTTTTAAGACCAAAAATAATATTAACAATAAAACATCCATACTAATATACTAATACATACTAATAATATTATAAATTCGAAAGTAAATCTCTCTGTCTGTATGAAACCTTTTCACGGCTAAACCACTGAATGGAATTCGATAAAATTTGGCTCGGAGATAGATGGAATCCTGGAGGACATAGGGTACTTTTTGTCTCAAAAATAACCCTAAAGGGGGTGATATAGGGGATGAAAGTTTGTATGGGAACATTCTTAAGTTAGGGATATGAAAATTCAAATTTATGCTTTTGGTAAGAATTACGCATTACAGCGTTTTTGTAAAATCATCCCCCAAAGGGGTAAAATTGGGGATGATTTTAAAATTCACATGTAATATTGATGTTTTGTGTCTACTTTTCAAGAGATTGGAAATATATTCATAGTCTGTATCTTGAATTAACATTTAGTCTTGAGTTCATTAAAATCGGCCCACTCTTTTAAAAGTTATCACAATTTAAAGTCTTAGTAATGACTTTAAATTGTGATAACTTTCTAACATGTAGGTATTATGTGTTCAATAGCAGCATTAGAATAGGTATTACAAATTAATGGTGATAATAATAGTAAAATTTATAATTAATATTTTAATTAAAGCATTTAGAATCATATAAACCTGATTCATTTGTTTAAAAAAACCGGACAAGTGTGAGTTGGACTGGCGCCCTGAGGGTTCCGTCTCAAAGTTGTGCTTGCTTGTCTGCCCGAATTCACAAATCTGGATTGAAGGACAAACTTAACTTTACAGTTCATATATACATATTACCAATTTCCTGATTTTCCTCTGTACTTGACCTTGCTTCTCGCCAAACTTCATGCTGCTGGGCAAACGGGAAGTACCATATAGACTGGATTATTTGGGAGTGTCAAAATATGCGGCATAAATGGCCGTATTTTTTTATTGCGTTCACAGCTCCAAGAGACTGTAGATCTTAGTTTTTGATATCTATTTCAACTTTCATAACTCATGTAAATTTAAAATTAGCTGTTGAGTTTCCAAATAAATAAATAAACTTGATGACTCCACGCGTTCCTGAGAAAAAGGGTCTTGACGGAACGGTTGGCGCAGTGGTTAAGCGATTGACTGCTGCGCTGCGTGTCGCGGGTTCGAACCCCGCACGGAACAAATATTTGTATGACCGACAAGTACTTGTTCCGTACTACTACAGTTTGTGTATGTGAGTTTAAATGTTTGCAAAACGCACCCACAATACAAGAGAAATTCCTAGTGTGGAGAAAAGCTTTAAAAAAAACCTTTAAGGGTTTAAATTTTTCATTTTGAGGTACGGATCCCTAAAACAGATTTGTTATCTGACTGTTACCGTTTCGTGTCGTAACGGCTGAACGGGTTTAGATGAAAGCCATGCGGAGGATACTCCGAATCCCGGTAACACGTTCTCGTGGGATATGGTCCGACATCCACGCGGGCTAGTCCGCTGGCAAATGAAAGATTGTACTCTTTTTATTTTTTAAATGTTTTGTATTTGTTTAGTTTAAATATGGGTAACCACATTATATTGTGTAATAAAACAAATATTAATCTTTCTTCATTCTTATTCCTATTTTATTTCCTTTATTTACTACACTACATATAATTTACATTTTTAATTATTTTTATAAAATAAAATAAAAAACAAAAATATAAAAAATAGTAGCCCATCGGTATCGGGAACCAGGGTCCAAGCTACCGGCGGTCAGGGCTCCAGAGAAAGGAACCTCCTTATAATTCGAGCCGTGTCCAGGAGTACCGCTTTCTGAATCAAGCCCTTAATCCAGCTGCCCAACGAGAGCCTCCTTAGGTGTTGGTCGAGGCTCTTGGCAATTAAGCCATTGGCTGATACGACTATCGGCACAATGATCGCTGAGTCCACATCCCACATGTCGACAATCTCGCGAGCCAAGTCAAGATACTTAATTTGTTTATCTTTCTCGGCTTTCACGAGGTTCCCGTCTTGCGGGACCGTTATGTCAATAATCATTGCGCGCCGCTCTCTTCGATCCACCACCACTATATCAGGCTTATTGGCAACAATAGTCCTGTCAGTGATTCAAAAAAATTCAAAATTCAAAAGTCATTTATTCAAACTAGGCTGAGAATCAGCACTTTTCGAACGTCAAAATTACATAAGACAGTCAAATGATGATGATGATGATGGATCGATCCCAGTACAATGTGATATTTCCATTTTCGAGAACTGGGTCGGGCACATACCTGTAGTACGGTACTTCCGATTCCACAAGGCTGTATTTCAGAGCCAGTTGCTGATGGATAATCCTGGCTGCAAGGGTGTGTCTATGCAAGTACTCTTCGTTAGCTAGACGAGAACACCCGGAGATAATGTGTCGGATTGATTCTCCCGGACGGTGGCATGCCCGACAGATGTCAAACGTGCCGTCTTTCACAATGAATCTCCGGTAATTGTTCGTCATCATAACTTCGTCCATAATTGCACAGACAAAACCTTTGGTTTCCCCAAAGAGGTCACCAAAACGTAGCCAGGCTACGGACGCTAGTAAATCTATATCGGGTCGTGCTCATCAGCCGTGAGGCACACAGTACTATTTCAAGTTATTTTTAATTTTTTCTGTTTTTTTTTTTGTTTGTGTCCAATAAATTTATTTTGTTACTTTTCTTTCTTTTTCGTGTGGTTAGTGACTAACCAGTTGTCAGGGTTTTACTAATATTAATAACTAGCTGTGCCCCTCATAAGTCTCGATCCCGCGGAAATATCGGGATAAAAAAATATCCTATGTCCTAAACCAGGTCATGGCCTACCCATGTGCCAAATTTCATCCAAATAGATTCAGCTGTTTTAGCTTGAAAGCGTAACAAACAAACTCACGTTCGCATTTATAATATTAGTAAGGACTATTTTTATTTACTTACAGAGCTAGAACTTGAAAATAGCTTTCTAGACGTAGCTGATATACCACCACACCATTCCGAATCAGATTTAGAAGATGATGTACCTTTGATGGAGTTTAAAACTGAAGTGGACGAAGAACAAGAAGTATCTAAGAAGAAACGAAGAGCCAGGGAGACAAAAAGTAAGTATTAGATAGTTTGTCCATAGGTAAGCCAACAGGCCAGTGGTTCACCTGATAGGAAGTGTGAATACGCAGTTGTAGCCGCGAAATTCAAATTTTCTTACGTTTTTTGCAATTTGCAGGTCAGTGTCAGGTTGTATGATGATTAAAATATGATTCGCGACCGTAACGAATATGGCTTTATATAATTACAATCAGCAATACAACTCCTTAAGTTAGCATAATCCTCAAATGTCATAAAGTCAAAGTCAAATAATTTATTTCAATTAAGCACAAAAAAGGCACTTTTGAACGTCAACATTTAAATAATAATTGATTCTAGTTGCCCCTTCCAAAAGGTAGTTTTCATATGGAGAAGAATGGGCAAGAAACTCCACCGTTACTCTTTTAAAATGTTTTCACAATATCTTGTATACATCAATTATATAATTATATGTGAAGACGATGCACCTAGAATAAGATTACTATACCACGTTAGGTAAAAATAATTCAATAATCATGATTTCATGAAACAGTCATTCAATAGGATTACATGAACTTAGAGCGTTGTATTGATGATTTTTATGATTATAATTATATAAAGCCATATTTTTTACGGTCTCAAATCATATTTTAATCGCAAATAGCAAAAAACTAAAGAAAATTTGAATTTTGCCTTGCCGCCTTGACAGGTCCCTTAAAAAAACTTGAGATCCGCATCCGCGGATGTGAGCCACCAAAAATGTTGGATGTTCAAAAATCTGCATCCGCAACATCCCTGGTATATAAAACCTATGTACACCTACATCGCCGAATGTAGGTACGATCAATAAATTAGACGGCACGGTTGGCGCAGTCGTTAAGCGATTGACTGCTGCGCTGCGTGTCGCGGGTTCGATTCCCGCACGGAACAAATATTTGTATGACCTACAATTAGTTGTTCCGGGTCTGGCTGTCTGTGTATGTGAGTTTAAATGTTTGTAAACGCACCCACGACACAGGAGAAATTCCTAGTGTAGGGCAACGTTTAAAAAATAAAATAAAAAAAATACTTACTTACATTCCGCGATAATCATTTTGAAGGAAATTGCAAATTTGTCGTTTACGCGTCACGCGCGTTGAAGTGTCATACTGAAACAATTTGTGATTGATCGTGTGTTGCGCAATTGATAGTGCAGATCGTTTTGGAACAGACCATTTATGTCCTGTTAGTACAATTTTGTACTTCATGTCTCTGGTGATTAAGTGTATACCAGAAATTTCTCCTCGTTGAATTACAAAGCGCTATTATTTTGATTCGTGTGCATGTCAATCTTCTTCTAACACTGTACTGACCAGATTTATAATCATAGGGGCGACCACTGCGAAGAAACCAAATCAAAGAACACAACTAGAAGATACAATAACAGTCGAGCAATCGAAAAACGAAAAATCTGATTCGAAACTTATCCGGACAACTCAAAATCCTACGTCGAAATCCGGCACTTATTTCAAAGAGCCTTACAAATGTGATCAGCGTAGTTTTAATCGAGTAATAGAAAGGACACAAGATACTTGTACACAAATCGGTGAAAAACCTTATAAGTGTGATGTATGTCTACGTAGTTTTAGTCTTAAGAATTATCTAACACTACATATTCGTATACACACGGGCGAAAAACCTTATAAATGTGATGTATGTCAGCGCAGTTTTAGTAGAAATAGTAGTTTAAAAGCACACATCCGAGTACACTCTGGTGAAAAACCTTATAAGTGTGATGTATGTCAAAAAAGTTTTATTCAAAAGCCTAATTTAAATAAACATATTCGTATACACACAGGTGAAAAATCTTATAGGTGTGATGTATGTCAGCGCAGTTTTAGTAGAAATTGTAGTTTAAAAGTACACATCCGAATACACTCTGGTGAAAAACCTTATAAGTGTGATATATGTCAGCGTAGTTTTAGGGTAAAGAGTGATTTAAAAAACCATATTCTTATACACACTGGTGAAAAACCTTATAAGTGTGATGTATGTCAAAAAAGTTTTATTCAAAAGACTAATTTAAATAAACATATTCGTATACACACTGGTGAAAAATCTTATAGGTGTGATGTATGTCAAAAAAGTTTTATTCAAAAGGGTAATTTAGCGCAACATATTCGTGTACACACTGGTACAAAATCTTATAAGACCTAAGAAATCATATTCGAACACAGTCTATCTGGCGATAACACTTTCAAATGTGATAAACACAATGAACATTTTAGTCCTTTATAGTAAGTATATTTAAGTTGTAAATAATTTAGTTAGTAGATAATAGATTTGTAAATGACCGCACTGTCGCATTGGGTGAATACACCTGTGATAGTATTAAGGGAGATTTAAAACGAAAAAAAAAAAACTTTAAAAATCAAAATTAAAAGTCATTTATTCAAATTAGATTGAGAATCAGCACTTTTTGAACGTCAAAATTGCATAAGACTGTCCCCCAAAATGCCCCTTCACCACTTTCTAGTGCTTTAGCTGGTCAGAAGAAGTGGCGCAACAAACACCCCAGATGCACAGCTGTCTGTTCAGTTAGAAAAACGTGATTCTATACAATAGAAAGCAAAATAAACAAAAAAAAATTAAATTACTAGCCATATTGTCAGCTAGCACCTCTGAGTACACAGGGTGGATTTTTGGGATGGGGCACTAAGGGCAGCTACCTTAACCGCTGTAGCTGTATATTTTTTTTTGCGATTTCTGACTTTTCTAGTACTCAAATCTCAGTTGGTCCAATATAATTTTTTGATCCTTATAAGAAACGGGATCGATTGGCATCAAAAGAATTCTTGCTGAATGTATTTTTTTTTTTCAAAATCTGTTAGTGCCGATCAAAATATTTCAAAAGTTTCCTAAGACCGTTTTACAACGGTTAAGCTGCCCATACTGCCCCCATCTCAAAAGTCCACCCTGGAATCCACCCTGGAAAACGCCTTACGAACGCTTCTGTTAAAGTACAAGAACAAATGTTCTAGTACGTTCATAAGTACTACTTTCAAATTGATTCTAACGCACTTCGTAAATCATTTTCAAGGCGCGTGGAGCTCCGTGAAAATGTCTGGCTGTGCTGTTCTTTAAAAAGCGTTGAAATACGTCATACATACTTAAAGAACTGAATAACCTTCTATATGTAATTATTTACTTAGTCATGTTTTTAATGAAATTCAAAATCCTCCTCATTTCGATTTTTCATTCGATTCAACCATGATTAATTTCCTCACATTACTATTGTGACATCACCTAGTCTCGCTACACCTAATTTTTAAGTTCATAAAGAAAACCTCACTATATCTGGTTGAAATATGGGGCAGTGCGGCCAAGACGAAGCTAGCAAGTCTCCAAGTTGCACAAAACAAATTAATAAAAATGATTTTTAACTACCCATATTTCAAAGTCAAATAATTTATTTCAATTAGGCACAAAAAAGGCACTTTTGAACGTCAACATTTAAATAATAATTGATTCTAGTTGCCCCTTCCAAAAGGTAGTTTTCGTATGGAGAAGAATGGGCAAGAAACTCCACCGTTACTCTTTTAAAATGTTTTCACAATATCTTGTATACATCAATTATATAATTATATGTGAAGACGGTGCACCTAGAATAAGATTACTATACCACATTAGGTAAAAATAATAAAAAATTAAGGAATGACAGATAAATTAATCATGTGATAGATGCATGGTGCTCACATATTTACAAACATTGTAAAATTATACGATATTCCTAGCATTTTTACAAGTAATATAACTCAGTGTGTGAGTTCGAGTAATCACAGAATGTAAAACCAATATAAAAAAAATATATATATATTATACAATTAAATTAGCAACCAGTTAGATTTTGTCTAGATTCTAAATTGTCCTATGGAGCAGGACCAGCATGTTTCCAAGCATTTTTATCTTGGATATAATCCTCTAATTTGTAATATGTTTGTTTGCAAAGTGTATTTTTTATATGAGTTTTAAATTTTCTTTCATTTAATTCTAATATATCACAAGGTATTCTGTTGTAACATTTAACACAGTACCCCATAAAAGATGTATGTACTTTAGATAGTCTGAAAAATGGTTGTTTATTTTATCTTTATTTCTAGTATTAAAATTATGTCTATCACTTATTTTTTAACATCGACAAGCAAAATTTATAGACAGACAGTTATATATCTACATCACATGTATTTTCATTCGAAAGGCACTCAACAAAAGTATACAGACCAATATATCGTTTACTGAAGTGAAACAAGTAACCCAACGTAGCACTCGCCGAGCTAGCTTTCTGATTTTGCCGAAGATGAGAACTAAGTTTGGCAAAAACATGTTAACATTTGAAGGAGCACAATCGTACAACAAAATACCCTCAGTATTAAAAAAGTACACTCATTCAATGCATTCAAAACTATTAGCTGAATATTTGATCACAAATAACACCCTTCCTAAAATCTGATGGGTGTACAGACGCCAGCAGGTCAACCTACCCGAAACTGTGAAATTTTCCCAATCAACTTTAAACCTATATGCTATAGTGATAAAGTTGAAAATCTATTAAAGAAATTTGACAGATTGTAGTAGGTTTATGTGCTGGCGTCTGTACCTAATATCTAATTTGTCATAATTGCTACCGTGACGTCTATGACGAACTTTAATTACAATTTGTTTTAAGCCTAGTATCAATGATAATAATCTAACCACAGGTCTATTTTTTGATTTATCAAAAGCTTTCGATCTAGTTTCCCACGATTTACTAATACAAAAACTAGAATTACTTGGAATCAGAGAGCCACACTTACAGTGGATAAAGTCATACCTTCATAACAGGCAACAATGTGTTACTATACCAAATATGAATGATGATAAGGACCTAACACTATACACATCTGAATATATTTGTAACAGATTCGGTGTTCCTCAAGGAAGCATACTGGGGCCAATCTTATTCTTATTGTACATAAATGACATCACTACAATAACTAACCATAAATGCATCTTATTTGCTGATGACATTTCTATTATTGTGACATCTAATAAAAAATATAATGCAATTTATGACCATGAAGTTGACATTAACAACACAATTGACATCTTAATTAATTGGCTTCATATTCAAAATTTGAAGATAAATCTTGACAAATCAGTATACATACAATTTAATAAATGTAATAACAATAAATCTAATTTCAGTCTTAATATACCCAAACTCAAATCTGTAACCCAGACAAATTTTCTGGGTGTGACGATTGATGAACATTTAAATTGGAAAATGCATGTAGACAATGTCTCTAGTAAAATAAATAGATTTGTGTATGCGCTGAGACAAGTAAGAAAAGTTACTAATTTAAAAACAGCCGTATTAGTTTACTACGCATACGTAGAATCTGTACTGCGCTATGGACATATAATGTGGGGCAACAGTACCGACCAACATAGAACATTTGTTGCACAAAAAAAGTGCATTAGAGCTCTATACAGACTCCAACCTGACGAATCATGCAAACCAGTATTTAAAAAACTTGGTTTGTTACCGCTACCTTGTCTATACATCTACGAAATATGCATGTTTGTATGGAAACATAAAAAGTTATTTAAAACAGCGAACGATATATGTCCTCGAAACAGACGAGACCCATACAGGCTCGTAGTAAGCAATGTTCCTAGGCTTGCAAAATATAGCAAAAGCTGCTTAGCTATGTGTGTACGGATTTATAATATGTAAATTACCTGGTGATTTTAAATTGTTAAATACGAGATACTGTTTTAAGCGGAAATTGAGTGCATGGCTTAGCCAAAATAACTTTTATAGTCTGAAACAGTTTTTTGACACAAAATGTTAGTTAAGTACTTACTTACTTTTTATTCTCGATTTTGCATGCTGAGTCTAAACCCGGCAAAACATGTTTGTACTATTTTAAACTGTAAGACCTGTTATACCATGTTTTGAGCAAATAAATATATTATCATTATCATTATCAAGCATTGTTCTCATGTAAGTAACTGTCTTTTTTGAGAATAAATATCTTTAAACCTTAACCTAATTTTTGAGTCCAGTGTGTGTGTGTGTGCCCTGCCAGCTAAATGGTTGGTTTTAGATATGTGAAAAAATTCACAGCAGTAGTATATATAACGAAATGAAAAGGAAAACTATCACAGCGTACGGGAGAACATGTTTTTCAACAACAAAGTTAAGTTTGTTCTTGCGATAAATTCATCCCAACTACGGAACCCTTCATTTTGCGGGGTCTGACACACATTTGGCCGGTTTTTATTTAAAAGCCGATCTATCAATTCATTGATTATTATTTCAATCTACCTAGCCTTTTCCCAACTATGTTGGGGTCGGTTTCCAGTCTAACCTAGGTAGTATTGCTAGTACTATTCCTAGTCCGCGATAAAAACTAGATGCCCAATCTTAACGGACGAGCCTCCTGCATCCGCCTCCTAGGTGTGAGCGTGGGCAGGCACTCTCGTACGAAGCGCTGCCAGCCTCTGCGCCTTTCTCCAGTTAACACATCGGATCAAGTCTGCGTCGTCGAAAATTTATCTCAACCTCACTGCTTGGGCTTCCAATTAAGAAGGTGAAAGGAGTCAGGGCGTACTTCGCGTCCGCATCCACTGAGACGTGTGTCGGGGTCTTGAATTAACGATGGACTCCGCCTCTAGGAGCAGGATGTTTAATACCTCTTCCTTGGCTGTCCTTTCTTTCAGGATCATGGCGATGGCACTCTTCACCGCGCGGACTTGCCGCTCCCAACAGCCTCCCATAAATGGTGCGGATGGAGTTATGAATCGCCAGTCTATTCTTCTATTTGCGCAGAAATTGAACATGTCTGGCAGCATCCTTGCTGCGCCGACGAATGAAGTCCCGTTATAGGAGTAAATAGGGCTCCCCTTCTAGCGGTGAACCGTCTGAGTGCCATCAGGGTGAAGTCCTACGATAAGCTCTCCACGATCTCCAAATGCACGGCTCGCACCGTCATGCATGTAAAAAGTGCAAACCATGTCTTGGCGGTGCGTCTGCCAATAGAGATGCTCAGGGCGGCAAAATAATCCAACCCTACGTGGGTGAAAGGGCGCTGGTGATGTGCTAACCTGGTTGTGATATTGGCTTATCCTTCCGATTGCGGCAAAACTGGTATCTCGGTGAAGTTCCTCTGATGGCTGGTCTGAGGCTTAGTACGTTGAACCTCTGGCGCAGTTCATTGACTACTAGCTCGTTACATTCGTGGGCGTACCTACCTGGCCTGATAGGAGCATATCAGTAGCTTGACGATAGAGTGTTGGCCGTCTAGGATCTAGATCATGGTCTGCGACGGCAGCTGCAGTGCGACCAGAAAGACGAAGGAGCCCGTCTTCACCGAGCAAAAGCAAAAGGTTCCAAAGCCTACTATCACTCGAAACGGAACGTGCTGTTAGAAAATTCATGATATCCTCGGAGAAGGAATCCAGTTAAACTTTACGCAACAAAAGGACCTCCGTAACGTTGAGGTCTTCAACGGAAAGGGTAAAAAGGTTGCGAGCATCTCGAAGAGCGTTTAGAGAAACTTCTCTAAGCCCTAATGGATTCGCTCTGTGGCACGAAGCAACCGGGTCCAAGTGCTAAAGCTTTGGTGATCCGCAACTACCTGTCCCACCGATTCCGAGTTTCGTTTCAGTTCTTCGGTCACAGGAGGGACGGCAGACGGCCAGTCAGAGGGCTGAGACAGGAGAAATGTGGGTCCTGTGAACCAACGCAATGAAGTTGTGAAATTGATAATGTCTTGCGTAGTCATACGTAAAAAAAAACTTTAAAAGTACATAAAGACGAACTTCGTGACCTTGTTCAATTCTAGGAAAAAAAAATATTTTCTTTGTTCATCATCATCATTTCAGAAGACGTCGTTCGAAAGACGTCCACTGCTGAACATAGGAATATCTCTCAACCACCGCCACTTCGACTGGTTCTGGTGTGGTGTTTTTCGCATCCAACAGATTCCTGCGGCCTTCACCAGGTCATCGGTCCACCTTGTGCAGGGACCATTTGGGTTACCCATTGAACGGGTTTTCGATTGGGTTTTTCTAAGCAGTTATTTAAAAACCCATACGATGTGGGTAACCCATTTGAAAGGCTTAATTTAAGCCGTTCAAATTTCGGTTAACCATTGAAAGGGTTTTCGATAGGGTTTTTCTAAGAAGTTATTTAAAAACCCATACGATGTGGGTAACCCATTTGAACGGCTTAATTTAAGCCATTCAAAAGGGTTACACTTTCAACTCTCCTAAAACGATAACAGCGTAACATTCCGACTGACGGAGCAATGTAATAATAGGTTGGGGAAAAAGTTTCTTCGCATTTTTTAAGAAAATTCAAAACATTTTTTAACATAGTATGTTTACATTTAACTAAAGTATGTAGGTACCATTTTGTTCGATAACTTTTTGCCATCTTGTAGGTAGGGACATGATCCCATTGCTATAGAAATTTTGGGACTTCTGATCAAAATACCGCGACAAGTGGTTTTGGCAGTCCTCCCGTGATGTTAACCTGACACTGCCTAAAGAATTCTGAAGAGACCGAAACAGGTGGAAATCTGAAGGTGCAAGGTCAGGACTATACGGCGGATGCATTAACACCTCCCAGCCAAACTCTCTTAATTTTTGCTGAGTGGCTAAAGATGTGTGAGGTCTAGCGTTATCATGATGAAAAACCACACCCCTTCTGTTGATTAATTCCGGCCGCTTTCTCTCAACTTCTTGCTTTAATCTCATCAGTTGTTCGCAGTAGAGTTCAGAATCGATGGTCCTGCCTGGTGGTAACAGCTCATAATGAATAATGCCCTTCCAATCCCACCACACACACAGCATCACCTTGTTGCGAGTTAACCCGGGTTTTGCCACAGTCTGTGAAGCCTGACCGGCCTTTGACCACGACCTTTTTCGCACGTTCTTGTCGTACGTGATCCACTTTTCATCACCAGTTATCAGCTTCTTCAAAAATGGTTCGGTTTCATTACGTCGTAATAAAGAATCACAAATGAGTACACGGTTCATTAGGTTTCTTTCAGTGAGCTCGTGAGGTACCCAAATATCGAGCTTTTTTGTGTACCCAGTTTTTTTCAAATGCGCCAAAACTGTTTTGTGGTCAATTCCCAGTTCTTCAGCTACGTCGTAACTACTAATATGCCGATCTTGCTCCACTTTTTCAAAAATGGCATCCATTTTATCCGTAATAGGGCGACCAGAGCGACGTGCATCTTTGACATCAAAATTTCCGGATTGAAAACGCTTAAACCAAATTTGTGCTACTCTCACAGACACTGCACTAGGTCCATAAACATCGCAAATTTTTTTCGCGGCTTGCGTTGCATTTTTACCTTTTTTGTAGTAAAATTTTAAAATGTATCGAATTTCTTCATTAGATTCACTCATCTTGACAGTACGAAAAACAAATAAAAATCACACATTTTCCTAATTTGAATTTGGAATTATGTTCTTTAAAATTTAAACTTTCAATGATACCAAAACCAGCCAGATACACATAGTATAGCCAAAGAGATTTTATTACAAGTTCATACATACTATAATGCGAAAAGACTTTTTCCCCAACCTAATATGATCTCTCGATGATGGGCATAGGTTGCAAAATGGAATAGCGGCGTTAAGCGGCCGCGGCGACGCCTTTGTACCTACTTACCGAGCGGCTTCTAAACAGGGATCGATGATCATTATTGCATGTAATATAGTGTTCATTTTAGCTTGGCTGCCCGGATATCGAAATTACATAATATTATGATTTTTTCATGTCTGGACTTGTTACTTACTTTATTGCAGACATTTGCAGGGACCATACAATTGTCATTCTTGCTGTTTGATTTTTTGAACCCGGACGTCTTTTGCGATATTATTAGGTATTTATTAGTCAGTGCGTATTTGTGAATTTTGAACAATCGCTATAATGCCAAAACCAAGACGAGATGCTATTATTTATATGATGCATCAAATAACACAAGTAAATGTAATTTATGTGGAAATTTCTTAAAGGTCTACTGTGAAAAATCAAAACCTAGCAAAGCAAGTGCTTCAAGGCAAATTTTACAGTAGAGCAAAAAAACGACTTGTCTACTTTAAGGGCATACCATTTTATCTTAGCTTGTTGGGAGTAACTCCAAAATTTGCAGTATATGGTTGGCTATGAGAAACAGTATTAATATAGTGTCTGTACTGTTTATTGTGTGTAAGAGTGCAGGTACTTAAGAATAAATTGTTTTATGAAGTCAAAGTATGTTATTGAAGCAATTTAAAATCCTAGCAACGTACTTTTTACTAGGTTTCTATATATTCTCAATGAGTGATAAAATAAATACTACTACAATTTCATAAACCCAGTAAGAGTTATTTGAAATAAAACAAACCATTAGAATAATAATAATGCATATTTATAATAAAATCATCTACAACTAATTTTCCATCAGTAACTAGATCCAGAGAACTGTCAATCTGTCGATTCTCTTCTATTCAAGTGGGAGCAATTTAGAAATAATACCTTTTTTTCTTTTATACCACTCGCAGAGTTATTCATTTTAGGCAATGAACGAGAGCAAAACTTTTTCATCAGAAAGTCCAGTGCCATGTAAGGCTGGTCAATATGGAGAAGGGAACCGGCGAGAGATATCGTGCGGTGTCCCACAGGGATCTGTCCTGGGGCCGCATCGGATACGACTGTGTGCTGCGCGCTGACCTCCCTAGCGGCGTCAGCGTTGTTTGTTACGCTGACGACACGTTGGTCCTGGAGCAGGGGAGGTCGCACCAGGCGGCAGCCGAAGTAGCGACACACGGGGTTGCGACAATTGTTGACCGAATCCGGAAATTGGAACTCGAGGTGGCTCTGCACAAGTTCGAGGCCATGTGTTTTCATGGTCCTTGGAATGCGCCACCGTCGGGTTCCCAAATAACTGTAGGAAGGGTTCACATCGGCGTCGAGTCGACGATGAAGTACTTAGGACTCGTCCTCGATAGCCGGTGGAACTTCGTGGAGCATTTCCGACGTTTGGCTCCCAGACTGGAGCGGGCCGGGGCTGCCTTGAAGCGGCTCCTGCCCAATCTGGGGGGCCAAACGCCTCCTGCCGGAGGCTCTACGCGGGGGTCGTACGGTCCATGGCCCTTTACGGGGCACCGGTGCGGGCGCGTTCATTGAGGCGGCGGCCAGCCCGCCGGTTGAATGCGTCCCAGAGGGTCATGGCCACCCAGCTGGTCCGGGGATACCGCACGGTCGCCGGTGAGGCGGCAAGCCTCCTTGCCGGATTGCCGCCATGGGATGCTGCCTGGAAGCAAAAGTCCTCGCGCACATCTGGGAGGAAACGCCGGGGCGTAACTCCGCTGCCGCGAGAAATCACGGCACAGCGGACAAAGCTCCGGCGGGATCTCATGGTGTCATGGAGAGTGCGATTGTCGCAACCCAGTGCTGGGCACGCCTTAATTGCGGCGATAAGTCCCCTCTTTGAGGAGTGGCTAGAGAGGCGCCATGGCGTCCTCACCTTGCGCCTGACGCAGGTCCTCACCGGACACGGTTGTTTCGGGACGTTTCTGTTTCGTATCAGGCGGGAGGAAACGCCCGGGTGTCATCACTGCGTGGATCACCCGGAGGACACGGTGGAGCATACGGTGGAGGTCTGCCCGGCTTGGGCAGATCTCTGGCGGCGGGGATATCTCGCGTACGGCCTTGGTCCAGGCCATGGTATGGAGCAAGAGAGCATGGGAGGCCGTCACCTGCTTCTGCGAAGCAGTAATCCTCGCGAAGGAGGAGGCGGAACGCGTGAGGGAGAGGCAAACTTCGCGCCCTCACGCCCCTAGCCGCCGCAGGAGACGCCCTGGGCGACGGGAATCGCAGGCAGATTCCCGGCCACCGTAGGCGCGGGCTTGCGGACGGTGAGCAATGGGTAGCTCGCCGTCCGATAAGGACCAGGCCCGGGTCGACGGTGCGTTGTGTTCCACGAGCACCTCAAAGAGATGTCAGCAACTGAAGGGGCAATGATAGACGTAGGAAACTCTACCGAAGACAGGGAGAACGTTTTAATATTCACTCAAATATATTTACAATTCAATGTCTTGATCCTTCAAAACACTCATTATTAACTTAGATCTATAAAATTGTCGGTTATTCATCTCAAATGGGAAATTATCGATTAAACAAACAAAGCCACAGCGCGCACGGTGGTCGCTCAACGCATACTAGGGTGGCGCGTCAATCCGCGGGTTTTTTAAAGTGAATGTTACCATTTTAAAAACCTAGCAACTACACAAACAATTTCTTAACCTAGCAACTGCAGTCACTTTGCTAGGTTACCAATAATTGGTTGATGTAAGATGCTAGGTTATAGATAAGTTTTTTTATACTTGTTTCAAAATTGTAGTGTAGTTGTTAGGTTTTTGATTATTTACAACTTCGTTTGGGAATGATTTTTAGATGTTTTGACAAGCACAATATATCGGAAAATATCTAGCAAGTCAAATATGGTAAAACACCGATTTTTTTAGAAATGTCAGTTGCTAGGTTTTAAAATTGTACAGCCGAGGTGATACCTACTTAATTATTTGTTATAATTTGCTTTTACTGTAAAAACTTACAATAGTTAGATAGATTAAGAGTTTAGATTGTTAAAATACCTAAGTAACTATCAAGCTTCGTGCAGACTAGCGCGTCGCGACACCTGTTATTGTTATACCGTGAAGTTTTCTTAGAAATTGTATCGTTCGAGTCACGTCGCGCTGGTATGCAAGAGCCTTTTCTCCATTTGAAGTAATATTAGACATTTAAGTAAACCTTTATTACAGTCCGTTCAAACGAGTTTGACTTCTATTGCGTTGGTGGCATGACAAATGGCAACTGCAGTAGGTAAACAGTTGGTATTGTAACCACTTTTTTCTTTTAATGCCATCCTTATGCCTAAGGTATAGAAATCAGAATCGGTTGAACGGACTGTAAAAAAGGTTTGTTTAAATGTCTAATCATATTTCAAATGGACTTATACGTAATTTATGAATCTAAATTTTCAAAATAACAATTGTATGGTAGACTTATCAATAACTTACATAATATAACGAAGCCATGAACTCGAAACGAACATTCTAATAATGGAGAAGTTTAGTAAATTGGCAAGTAGGTAGGTATGTAGGACAATGTGCAACGACGTTATGTCTTATAAGTACCTACCTACCACTTGATTGTTAAATGATCATTCGTGATTTGTGTCATGGATAGATTAGTAATGGGTTACTAAACGTATTTTTTTTAGTTTATGCTAAATATTATGATCGAAAATAGATAGATTTCCTCTCGTGTGGCACGAATAGAGGCTCGTGCGGGCTGGCGCGAAATCGCGGGCGCAACAAGGATCGCGGTGCCTCACAGTGGTCTGAAAATAGAGCTCCATACCCATATAAACTTAAAGAAAAGAATTAAAAAAAAATATATATATGTCACCCTTTGTAGGACACATCACCTTACTCCGTGTGTTTCGTCTACAAGCCTACGATATCTAGTGAAATAAAAGCAATGCGCGTGGTGCTCGCCCCACCCCACCACCACCTATTTAGCACAATTTTATTGAAAAACCATATGGTAACCCGAACAAAACCCTTATATTATATAGGTTATCATAATGAAGGGGTAACCCTTTCACTGCGGTTCGAGTATAGAACCCATTCAATGGGTTATCATGTAACCCTTTCACTGGGTTTCAAGTATAGAACCCATTCAATGGGTTATCATGTAACCCTTTCACTGGGTTTTAGGTATAGAACCCATTCAATGGGTTATCCATATTGAAGAGATAACCCTTTTAATGGGTTTTGAGCATAGAACCCATTCAAGGGGTTACATCAGATAAAGGTAACCTCATAAACGGCTTACCCTTTCGAAAAGCTTAACTCTTAACCGGGGTTGCACGGTCCCTGACCTTGTGGGAGGCCTTCCAACGCTACGTCTTCCAGTGCGCGGTCGAAATTCCAGATCCCATCGGCCATTGTTCTGCGAGCAATGTGCCTTGCCCACTGCTACTTAAATTTGGCAATTCTTCGGGCTATGTCGGTGACCTTGGTTCTCCTACGGATCTCTTCATTACTGATTCGATCACGTAGGGAAACTCCAAGCATAGCCCTCACCATTGCCCTTTGGGTGACTTTTTACCCGACTACGGTGCAAGAAAAATCTGTTCTGTAGCTGCCAGACATTTTTTTTTTTTTGGTTTGGGAAATTATGAAATAACTTCTCCCGCTCTGGGCGGAGCGGGAGGGCGTGTCAGACTCTTACTGACTAAAACTCACCCGTGTTCCTTCCGTTGCCTGTACGTTGCCAGGAGCCACGGTATCCCTTTCGGACTTTCCCGCAACCCCGGCAGGCATCGGTCCTATCAGACCCCTTCAATGCTGACATCTCTTTGAGGCGCGCATGGGATACAACGCGCCGTAGACCCGGGTCTGGTCCTAATCGGACGGCGAGCTACCCATTGCTCACCGTCCGCAAGCCCGCGCCTACGGTGGCCGGGAATCGGCCTGCGATTCTCGTCGCCCAGGGCGTCTCCTGCGGCGGCTAGGGGCGTGAGGGCGCGATTCAAATTCAAAAGTCATTTATTCAAACTAGGCTGAAAATCAGCACTTTTCGAACGTCAAAATTACATAAGACAGTCACCCAAAAACGCCCACCCTTCACCACTTCCTAGTGCTTTAGCTGGGAAGAAGAAGTGGCGCAACAAACTCCCCAGCAGCACAGCTGTCTGAATAGTTAGAAGAACATGATTCTATACAATAGTAATAATTTACTTTACGCAACACAAAACATTATTGACATTGAATCACATTTTTCATATTAGATATTTGCCTCTCCCTCACTCGTTCCACCTCCTTCTTCGCGAGCATTACTGTTTCGCAGAAGGAGGTGACGGCCTCCCATGCCCTCTCGCTCCGTACTATGGCCGGACGCGAGAGATCCATGCCACCGATCGCCTCCACGAGGACACGGTGATGCTCTGCCCAAGCCGGGCAGACCTCCACCATATGCTCCACCATCTCCTCTGGGCGAATAAGATACTTATACATTGCTAGAAGGATGTGTTCATTTTAAACCCAATTCAAAGATACTAAACAGATTTAATTCAGAAAAAATGTACGGAACTGCAAACGACGCGGGTGAAGAGGCTAATTCAGTAATGGAAGCTATTGCTGAAATAGTATAAAATTGTATCTTTCATTAATCCTAAGGAAAGAAAATTAATATTAATTTTAAAAAAATATATTATGAA
This sequence comes from Xanthia icteritia, assembly GCA_949128155.2. Lineage (NCBI taxonomy): Eukaryota > Metazoa > Arthropoda > Insecta > Lepidoptera > Noctuidae > Xanthia > Xanthia icteritia. The sequence continues at coordinate 1,646,219 of OY855862.1, read as the reverse complement.
TAAATAATTGATTAAAAAAATATTTGGTCAATTGTGGGGGTTTTTTTTTTCAAAACTGGGGATTTCGGGGAAGATTTGGGGAGAACGTGAAATGGTCATCTGGCAACACTGTGGCTGACTGGTGCACAGACTACATAGAGATCACAGAGTACATTCTAATATACTGAAAATAAAGATACTGGACTAGCTAGTGCTACGCATGTAGAAGAGCAGACCAGGAGAGTGAATCCGATCCGTGCTAAGTGAAATAAATCCCTGGATTATATGAGCTAGCTTATGAGAACCAACACCATTTTTGCATTGTGTTTGTAAATAAAACTGTACTAAATAAGTACCGGTATTCCCGAAATCCCGACTCATATCGGTAGTAATCTGTGACCGGTATTTAAGTTAGTTGTAGATGGTGTCCAAGGACAAATAAACTAAATCCTAGGAACTACCATAGAAAAATGATGTGGCCAGAATAATAAAACATTTGCTGGGAAATCCTGAACACGTCTCAACAGTTTTATATTGTTATATTGCAACAAAAGCGTTCATCAAAAATGCACCTGTTATGGAATGAACTGAATGGAACTACTTAGTGATGACTAATTCTCAGTAATAAGTATACTTAATATACCTCCATTCCATCAGTAATACAATAACAAAGATAGAATAACAGTAGTTAAAACCGCAAATCGAAACAAGAAGGGAATCATGAAATACAGACATATTTCTGTTCGTTTCCATACAAAAATAACAGTTTTCATTGAATCGCTCCTAAAGTGCTGGTCAAATAAAAAAAGCGTAGTAACAATTTTTGTTGTTCTTTAATAGAGGAATGCAACTGTATTTTTTAAATTTTTTATTATATACTTTTTCAATTTTTGATTTTATGTCCAACCTCTTGTATGGGGACGATCCACTGTGCGCCGTAAATTTGACTTAATTAATAATAAATATAAAAATATTTTATGTAAATCAAAAGTGTATTTTTTTTACTACTACTACGTTAAATAAGGTTAGAAATACTTACTATTATTACAACGCTAAACAAAGCTGGCAATATTTTGGCATTATTTACTCTATTCTGGCAATATTTGGCAGTTTATAAACCAAACTGGCAGAATCTGTAATTTTAAAATGGTCACATTGGTGGTTATGCTGACTGGCTGACCAGTGATGCCAGATTGGGGGGAATCCCCCCAAATTTGTTGGTTTTTATAGTTATGGGGGAGAATTGAGGGCTCAATATTTTTGTTAAGAAAAAAAAAAAAAATTCAAAAAAAATTCAAAAGTCATTTATTCAAACTAGGCTGAGAATCAGCACTTTTCGAACGTCAAAATTACATAAGACAGTCCCCCAAAACGCCCACCCTTCACCACTTCCTAGTGCTTTAGCTGGGAAGAAGAAGTGGCGCAACAAACTCCCCAGCAGCACAGCTGTCTGTTCATTAAAAAAAGATTCTATATAATAGTATGCAAAATGATATTTACATTACGCAACACAAACCATAATTTAAATTATAAAATTAATAGCCATATGACAGCTAGCACACGCCAATATACCAACCAAAAACATCGAGAACTATACTCAAGCAGAAATAAAAATAACTTAACGAAAACAATATCTAAATAAAAGCCTCCAGACATAAAGGGCGTGCCCGCTTACATATAGCTGTAACTAGAAGTTATAATTGATAAACTAGGACCATTGAGGTAAAGTAAAAAATTATCGAGGTCGCTAGCTAGCCACATATTGCAATACAACTCATAAAAAAAAACATTGTAATGAGTAGATTATGTCAACAATAAATAAAGTAAAATTAGTAAAATTATAAACAATTATATAAACTCATATAACCTGTCAGTAAGTAAGCTAATTCTGGAGAAAGAACATTTAAACATTGTCTTGAGTTAATCACAGCGACCAACCATTCTTATCATTCAAGTAGTCGTTGATAGAATAGTATGCCTTTGAACAGAGGTTGGATTTTACTTTAGTTTTGAACGCATTAAAAGGCAAATCTAGCAAAGAAGAAGGTAGCTTGTTATAAAAGGTTATACCAAGCCCAACAAATGAGTTATGAACCTTATGAAGCCGGTGAAAGGGAGTACGTAGTTTGTCCTTATTTCTAGTGTTAACATTGTGAATATCACTGTTTTTAGTATATAAGTGTATATTTTGCCTAATATATAATATGTTGGCGAAAATGAATTGTGATGCCACTGTGAGGATACCGATATCTTTGAAAAAATCTCTCAGAGAAACTCTGGCACCGAGCTGGTAAATTGCTCGAACAGCTCGTTTTTGAAGGACAAATATATTTTGAATATCAGCAGCTTTGCCCCACAGCAGAATACCGTAGGACATAACGCTATGAAAATAACTAAAATAGACTAACCGAGCTGTATCAACGTCAGTGTATTGTCTTACTTTCCTGACGGCGTAGGCGGCCGAACTGAGCCTTCCCGCTAGGCTCGATATATGTTGGCCCCACTGAAGTTTGGCATCTACTGTTATGCCCAGAAAAACTGCCGTGTTTACTGTTTCAAGTGACTCTTTATCTAAGACGATGTTGGGTCCTAGATTTCTAACATTTGGAAGGGCGAACTTTACACATTTGGTTTTCTTGCTATTGAGAACTAGGTTATTTGACGAAAACCAATCCGTAACCATTGAGAGTGCACTGTTTACATCGTCAAAGTCTTGTCTGTTCCTGTCTACTTTAAAAATAAGTGACGTATCATCTGCAAACAGTACAACTTCACAGATACCCTTTAAATAGAATGGTAAGTCATTGATATAGACTAAGAACAAGAATGGACCCAGTATTGAGCCTTGAGGCACACCTAACTGAACTGGCAGCCCGGAAGATTTCACACCATTAACATCTACACAAGACTAACATCGATACAAGATATTTGGAGAGAGAAATCTGGGTGTGGAGGGACTAGGAGGATTTTTATTAACATGACTAGTCTGGGCAAAGCCACGGCTAGCATTGTTTTTTAAGACCGTCTATAACGATGTCGACTCAATGGTACTCGAATGGAATACTTTGCATCGTACAACCTGGAAATCCACGCAACATACCGAAGAGTTCTAGGTTGAAGCTTATAATTTCAAAAATGCAGTCCTTGGCATTAGGAATTTTGTCGTTGCCTTTTAATTTATTTATACTTCAAGCACAAAAATGTACAGAGGTGGACTTAATGCCATAGACATTTTCTACCAGTCAACCTTCGGGTGATGCAGAGACAAACAGTGGTAGGTGCAATAGCGAGATTAGATTTTTTTTATATTTAAATATAAAGATATAGGTACATATATATCTATTAAAAACTATAAATTTAATAAATACACCTAATTATATACAAATATAAGTACAAATAAGACAAACAATGGGAAAACATTACCGTTGTGATGATACTGCCAGCTTCTTGCGAAAATGCTGCGAACTTTAATTCTAAAAGATAATCGGTTGGTCGCCATCCTGATTTCCTGGGGGAGCGAGAGATAGACTGAATGAAGAAGGAAAATCTTTCTAAGTGGTGGAAAGAGCTTTCTCTCAAGTAGCTATTATTAAAGACAAACTTCGAAACAGATTGGCCATTGACACTGCCAAATCCATCTTGAGGAAGCTATTGCTGAAATAGTATAAAATTGTATCTTTCATTAATCCTAAGGAGAGAAAATTAATATTAATTAAAAAAAAAATATTATGAATAAATAATTGATAAAAAAAATATGTTGTCATTTTTTCTAAACTTTGGATTTCGGGGAAGTTTTGGGGAGAACGCGAGATGGTCATCTGGCAACACTGTGGCTGACTGGTGCACACAGACTACATACAGATGTACGGGTGCATTCCGAGTTACGCTGTAATCGATTTGAGCGCGCTAACTCCTGTACCGTATTAACGTGGGCGCGATAACAGTGCGTCTTCAATCGTCATAGATGACGTCATGACATGCGCCATCTTGCAATAACGCCGACCATGCCTTTTACTAATATCTCCGTGAGCACTGTCAAAAATGACAGTTGTGCTGTTTTGTTTTGACTCGCATCCTATCTTTAAACTAACATGGCATTTTCGAAATTGTGCTTCTGGCTACCGTTTGCCACCTAACCAATTGTAGTATAAACACAAAGAAATATGATATGCAAGTTTTGACGTTAAGCGAGTACTGTGAGTGCGTTCACGAGCGTTCCGAATTGTTGACAGCCCTCAGCTGTCATAATCGTGACATCTTAATCGGAACGCCAATTATCGATGTCAGCGCTGTGAACGATTATGTTCTAATTCGGAAAGCGGTCGTAGTCTGTTTCTTTCTGCAATCAATGCAGAAATGGTGTTGGTACTATGCAATGCATAGACCTGACTGCATTGTGTTTGTAAATAAAACTGTAGGTACTAAATATGTACCGGTATTCCCGAAATCCCGACTCATATCTGTAGTAATCTGTGAACGGTATTTAATTAAGTTATAGATGGTGTCTAAGGACAAATAAACTAAATCCTAGGAACTACTAACTGGACTATTTAAAGAGATACACCAGACCGACCTAGTCTTACCGTGGTCCACTAAGGAACTGACACGTTATTTATTTTTGTAGTTTTATTCGCATTCGAAGATTACTAGAAGCCACGCCAGTGTTTTTCAATAATATACTTAAATGTAAAGCTGTACCTACTAAATAACTTTCCTAAGACGACGACGTTTAAAGATGGAGAAACTGATAATGTGTAGAATATGTTTAGTGCAGAATGTTAGCATGTATCTAGTGGACAACACCAACAGGAACTTCCTTGAATTATATGAAAAGCTGACTGATGTTCCAGTAAGTTGATAAATAAGAATTAAATGAAAGATAATCCATGTGCTTACCTGGACTTAAAATACTAAATTATAAAATTTATCAATCTGCCTTGAGCAAGACTGGTAATCAATGCTCATGCATTATCTGTATGAGGCCACCTGACCATCAACTGTTGGCTTTACAATACAATGTATGTTTGGAAGTATTTTCTTCATATAAATGAAATAGTGTAACAAGTTTTGTTGCAGTTTATAACTGAAGACAGGAGACCGATTCTTGCTTGTTTCTTCTGCTGCGCTAAACTAAAGCAATGCTGCAGATTTCAGAAAAAATGTCTGCAAGCCGAAGAGCTGTTCTCTCAGATGATGAATGAGGGTTATGAGGTGAGATATTCTTCAACAGGTATATACTTATAATTTCAGTATCATGGGCAAGTGATTTCTTTCAAGCTCATCCCTACATATTGTGTCTGGAGTTCACGCCAACCATACCGCATGGCGGTCTCTCTAGGGTACATTGGACCTACTTAAGTGTCCCCAGTTGCGAGGGGCTCTTTTGAGTGACTTTAGAATATAAGTTTGAGCTTGTGGGACTGTGACTGCCATCTTTTCCTTATACTATAAATATCTTTTTACAGCCCAATCCTTTAATAAACCAAGACCACTTAGAGTGTTTAGGTGGGTTTGTTAAATCTCCAATAGAGAACATAAATATAGTTGATGTTGCTCAAACAGAAAGCATTGCTATCAAAGAAGAATTACCAGCTGTTTGTGAGGGACCAGATGATATTATTGAGCCAAAGGAGGAACATCAAAGTGATGGTACGTTTTTAGAACAGAAATAATATTATTGTTTTTATATTAGTGAATGGTTAAATGTTTTTATTTTATGTATTTTATTTTCTCTTCTACTCTTACACACATTGTCTACATCTCTTTTTATCCACTCTCCTATCGCAGGTATGCTGGAAGAGATTTCTTTAGAAATAAGCATCACCTTTGTACATACTTTTCTGTTCCTTTTTCTTGTCTCTTTATATGTGTGTACATAAACTGTTAAATAAATAAATTAATTAATTAATAAAACATATTTAAAATAAATTAAAGATTATACTTAATATATTTATTTTTTAAACATTTTGAACTACTTACTTCAAATGTTTGGTAGTGTTAAGTTTGAGTATTTGTAACCACATTATATTGTTGTGAAATAAAACAAAGCCCCCCGCCGCGTCTGTCTGAACGCGATAAACTCAGAAACTACCAAACGGATTTTCAAACGGTTTTCCCCAATGGACGGATTGACTCATGAGGAAGATTTTAGTGTGTAATTCATTAAGGTTTAGTGTAAATAGGCTGAAATATGACGATTATTTTTGAAGACGTCGGAAAAAATCATGCCGACTGGGAGCTTTACGGGCGTAAGCCGTGAGAGATAAATAAAATTATGTTCTACAGGATTGTATATCTTAAAAAGTTCAACAAAAAACGTCCGTGATTGCTTATCCATCTTCTAGGGATGACCCAGAATAACTATTTTTATCTTTCAGTTTGATAAAAATTCCATTGTTATTTCCGAAGATCTTTATTTGACCGGTATTATATTAATCCTTATCAAATAATATACATATATTAAATTTAGATTAGAATATGCCTTTTTTTTTTATCGGAAATTATCAAATAACTTCTCCCGCTCTGGGCGGAGCGGGAGGGCGTGTCAGACTCTTATTGACTAAAACCCACCCGTTTTTCCTTCAGTTGCCTGTACGTTGCCAGGGGCCACGGTATCCCTTTCGGACTTTCCCGCAACCCCGGCAGGCATCGGTCCTGTCGGACCCCTTCAGTTGCTGACATCTCTTTGAGGCGCGCGTGGAACACAACGCGCCGTCGACCCGGGCCTGGTCCTTATCGGACGGCGAGCTACCCATTGCTCACCGTCCGCAAGCCCGCGCCTACGGTGGCCGGGAATCGGCCTGCGATTCCCGACGCCCGGGGCGTCTCCTGCGGCGGCTAGGGGCGTGAGGGCGCGAAATTTGCCTCCCTCACGCGTTCTGCCTCCTCCTTCGCATAAAATATGCCCGACATATCATTTAAAATAATAATTTAAAAGATTCGAAATTACGCGTAACAAAGTAATTATGGTTGACGGCAATGCGGGCGCACGGGTAGGAGTCAATGACCTTTTTCCTCGGCTAATAGTTATGATATCCCGGTAGTACGTTCCCTTGGGATATTTTCCGACATCCACGCGGGCGAAGACGCGGGAAAAAACTAGTTACTAATAAACAAGTAATACTCTTGACTATTTTTATTTACTTACAGAGCTAGAACTTGAAAATTTAGACAAGAGCTTTCTAGACGTAGCAGATATATCACCACACCATTCCGAATCAGATTTACAAGATGATGTACCTTTAATGGAGTTTAAAACTGAAGTGGAAGAAGAACAAGAAGTATCTAAAAAGAAACGAAGAGCCAGGGAGACAAAAAGTAAGTATTATATGTATAGTTTGTCCATAGGTAAGTCAACAGGCCAGTGGTGTAATGAAATGAAAGTGACACCTGATAGGAAGTGGTTAAGGGTGTAAGTAAGCTTACATTTGCAATATTGTATTCTATCCATCCATAGGAATAACTCGAAGTCGCCAATGATAAACTAGGAACATGATAGTTAAATCAATAAAATGTTTATTTCTGATTACAATAATAAAACCATGGCCAGCAAGGCGACCACACACCACAAGCAGCACTCATTCACGAGCATAATGCTAAGATCAGCCATCAGTTTCGGGAGCTATATAGATTTTTTAAGGATTATAATTCACTTAATAATCATTTTATTATATTTTCCGCGAATTGAATTATGATCAACTCAACATACAACGAAACAGCGCTGCAATTTGCAAAAAACGTAAGAAATTTTGAATTTTGCCTTTACGGATCCCTTAAAAAAACTTGAGATCCGCATCCGCATCCAGGGACCGCGGAAGTAGAGGGGGCAAAAGAGCAGAGGGGGCCAAATGCCCTCCTAAAATTAAACCGGGGGGACCCCGCCCCTTCCTTTACTACCTGGTAAAGGTTTCTCTGCTTCACAGAGCTTTGTTTGCTCCTTACTGTGCAGTCCACGTCGCGTGAAAGGTAGCTGAGTGCCCTCCGACGCATCCGATAATTCCTCCGACTACGAGGGTGACACAGAAAGTTCTTAGAAAATCAAAAACTGAACAAACTATCAAGTTATTAGTTTTATTATATCTTTTCAAAATAGTGTCCATTTACATCAATACATCGCTGCATCCGATGGAACCACTGAGAAAATCACTTTGCCCACTCGTCCGTAGGGGTCTCTTCCACGGCATTTTGAAACGCAGCCACTGCTTCTTCGGCGTCCATAAAACGTTTTCCTCGAAGTTTTTCTTTTATTTTCGGAAATAAATAAAAATCGCAAGGTGCAAGGTCGGGCTATAGGGCGGGTGACCCAGTAATTCCACGTCAAACGTCGCCAAGTAGTCGATTGTTTGCTTGGCGGTGTGCGACAAGGCGTTGTCGTGGTGAAGGAGGATCCTACTGCGAGGTCATTTCTCCCGAATTTTTTCCAAGACAAGCGGCAAACAATTGTTGCGTAATGACCTGTCCTTCCAAAGAACGAGGCCACTATCTTCTTTCCCACGCTTCGACCTCTCTTCATTTTAGTTGGCAGCTCCTCGGAAGGAAACACCCAGACAGCAGACTGTCTCTTAGTTTCAAGACCATAACAGTAAATCCAGCTTTCGTCAAGTATGTCGAACTCAAATGCTGTCATTTGAGTCACCTCCGTTAAATCTTTGAACCATTTCACGACACCATAACACGACGGAGTTTCTGGCCTCTGTCAAATTATGAGGTATCCACCGGGCACAAAGCTTCCTGACCGCTAAATGTTCATGGAGGATTTTGTGCACTTGACTCATATCTATGCCCAAGCTTGTCCGAATCTGCTGATGAGTCATTCTTTTGTCAGTCTCTATCATACGCCGCACAACACTGATGTTATCTTCAGTCGTCGCCGTAGAAGGCCATTCCTCACGCAGATCATCGGTGAGATTAGTGCGACCATGTTTAAACTCATTAAACCAGTTGTACGGGCAGTGGCACGAGATGGGGCTAATGACATCGAAAGTCGTAAAATATCATTGTACGAAAATTTTCTCGCGTTAAATTCATGCTGGCGTGACACAGACAATTTTCAATTTGCCGCCAAATCGTGAACAAATTTCAAATTAATGAAATACATACACAATAATATTGGCAGAGTTCCATTTTCAAAATTTGAACAATTTTTTTCATTATATCGTTTACAAGTGGCCAGTTCTAAAAACTTTCAGTGTCGCCCTCGTATCAATGAAGCAGAAAATACTAATCTATCTAGCAATACTGCACGTGCATAGGATAGAAACATTTTGTTTAGATTTAAATGACATTCTTAGGGAATTCGCTTCAAAGACGGCTGAGAGGCAATGTATTTGGTATCGTCCAGTGAATCTTCGCAATATAAGTAATAAATAAAATATTTTTATAATTTGATTGACCTAGTCATCTCTGTTTTGTCTTACAACTGCAGTAAATTGACCGGAGGAAGCCGGGTCCAGAGATTAAAGGAAGGGGGTGACCAAAAAAGTTTGCCCCTGTCCGCATCCGCATCCGCGGATGTGAGCCAGCAAAAATCCGCATCCGCGGAGGTAAAAGAATCTGCATCCGCAACATCCCTGGTGTATAGTACCTATGTACCATCGAAGAAGTTCATATCTGTACACCGTAAGGACTATTTCTGCTTGCAGCACTCGGCCACTATAGAACCGGGGCGGTAACAGATGTGGTCATGGTGTTCACGGGATTTTGTTTTCAAACTGCTTGGATATGAAGTTCTTCTATAGTACACCTACATCGCCAAATGTAGGTATGATCAATAAATAATCCACACAATCCGCAAACAATCCGCGATAATCATTTTGAAGGAAAGGCTAATTTGTCTATTCAACAACGTAAATAACGCAATAAATGTTGTTAAACTGTCAAAATGTAACGGATTGTGATTGATCGTGTGTTACAATTAGAGTGCAAATCGTTTTGGAACAGACCATTTGTGTCGATGTTAGTACAATTTTGTACTTCATGTGTCTGGTGATTAAGTGTATACCAGAAATTCCTCCTCGTTGAATTACAAAGCGCTATTATTTTGATTCGTATGCATGTCAATCTTCTTCTAACACTGTACTGACCAGATTTAAAATCATAGGGGCGACCACTGCGAAGAAACCAAATCAAAGAACACAACTAGAAGATACAATAACAGTCGAGCAATCGAAAAACGAAAAATCTGATTCGAAACTTATCCGGACAACTCAAAAACCTACGTCGAAATCCAGCACTTATTTCAAAGAGCCTTACAAATGTGATCAGCGTAGTTTCAATCGAGTAATAGAAAGGATACAAGATACTTGTACACAAATCGGTGAAAAATCTTATAAGTGTGATGTATGTCCACGTAGTTTTATTAATAAGTCTCATTTAACAACACATATTCGTGTACACACTGGTGAAAAACCTTATAAGTGTGATGTATGTCAGCGTAGTTTTACTCAAAAGAGTGATTTAACAAAACATATTCGTGTACACACTGGTGAAAAACCTTATAAGTGTGATGTATGTCAGCGCAGTTTTAGTAGAAATAGTAGTTTAAAAGTACACATCCGAATACACTCTGGTGAAAAATCTTATAAGTGTGATGTAAGTCTACGTAGTTTTAGACAAAAGTATTTCTTAAAACGTCAACGTGGTTTTATAAATGAGAGAAAATTAACAGAACATATTCGTATGCACACTGGTGAAAAACCTTATAAGTGTGATGTATGTCAGCGTAGTTTTAGGGAAAAGGATGTTTTAACAAAACATATTCGAATACACACTGGTGAAAAACCTTATAAGTGTTATGTATGTCTACGTAGTTTTAGTCAAAAAGGTGGTTTAAACCAACATATTCGAATACACACGGGTGAAAAACCTTATAAGTGTTATGTATGTCTACGTAGTTTTAGTCAAAAAGGTGGTTTAAACCAACATATTCGAATACACACTGGGGAAAAACCTTACAAGTGTGATGTATGTTCACGTAGTTTTTGTCAAAAGGGTGCTTTAACAAGACATATTCGAATACACACTGGTGATTAACCTTATAAGTGTAATGTATGTCTACGTAGTTTTAGTCAAAAGGATAGTTTAAAACAACATATTTGTATACACACTAGTGAAAAATCTTAAAGGTGTGTCGTATGTCAAAAAAGTTTTATTCGAAAGAGTCATTTAGCATGACATATTCGTGTACACACTGAAGAGCTCGTAGCTAAGTAATAACTGCCGCACGGGTCGATTCTTCAGGTTCAGCAACGCTTGCCGGGGTTGGTATGTGGATGATGGGTGACCATCTTTACATACCGAGAATAAAAAATATAATAAGCTAAGTGCATGCAAATCGTAGACATTACAATAAAAGTTATATTAAATGAATGTAATTGTTTTGAATTTATTTATTTAATTGATACAATAATATTGATTTGGGTTATTTGTAATGTCAAGATATTAATTATTTTGTCAAACATGAAATACAAAACAAGACAACAAAAAAAAAATGTCAAAAATATAAGTTCTAGTGTCAAAATATGAATTATAATGTCAAAATACTAATAGCATAGAATATTAATTACAATGTCAAAAAGTATGATTTAAAATTCATTAACGGAATAAAAACATGTCTAAGAGCCAAGTAAATATTTTACATTTGAATTTATCAATTGGTAACATTCTCAAGCCCGATGGTAATTTATTATAATTTTTTACTGTCATACAACTGGCATTTCTACTGTATAGATGCAATCTGAGGTGGTACTAGCAATTTCCCGGCATTTTTTTTATTCAGTCTTTGGGGACTTGTTCATTTAATAGGAATAAATGTGGGTATTTTTTTACAAATAAACAAATTTCAAAAATATACAGGCGCGGGAGTGGAAAAATTTTTAATTCTTTAAATAATTGCCTGCAATGGTCTAAATATTCTGCTCCGCTCATGGCTCTGATACATTTTTTTTGTACTTTGAATGCTCTGTCCACATCCACTGAATTACCCCATATCACTAGACCGTAACGCAATACTGATTAAACATACCCATCAGCGGCGAGGTGTCAGTGTTTATGAGAGGGAAGCCGAAGCAGAGTCGGATCCGGTCTAACTTATTTATTTTATTTTATTTATTTCTAAAGGTACACCAACAGCTTCTGTATACAAAATATAAAATAACAGTAGTTAACAGTTATGTGCTTATACAGTTGCCAATAACAGGTGAACCAACATTCTTAAATACAGTGATAACCTAAGGTAAAAACGAAATGAATATTTTTTTTAATAAAAACAACTCTCTAACTTTGCTTACATATGAATAAAGTAAACATTGATTATTTATTTTAAAATAAGTCTTTCGTTAACTGAATTTAACACCATCTATCGCCAAATGGCAGAACTAAAAATCACAAAAATCATTCTTATTTCGTTTATAATTCAAGTAATAATTGATCTAGAGAAAAAATATCTCATATCTGGATAATAAGCTATATTTTCTTACTGTCAATAATTATTTTAGACATAAAAGCCGAGGAATCTTGTTTTTTTTTCAAATAGTCTTTAAAAAAGACATTATTGTCGAATAAAAAATAAATCGAGCGAAAATTTTCCAATTACGTCTAGAGAGACCAGAAAAGACATGGTTCTGAACTGAAGAACATAGTTCTAAATGCGAGTCCATTACTGTATCATACTTGCTCAGATTTATAACAAAGTTTCGATATAGTTACCGCGGTTATCGGAATTTGGACCTTCATCGTGCCCGCGAAAACGGTGTCAATAAACCGTTTCATTAAATTCCTATTTCGATCTACTTTTCTATTATGAGCTTCATGAGAATTAGCGAAAAATGATTCTATCCTACTAGTCCCAAACTCATGTAACTCTAAACAGCTACGAATATGTTTTTCAGTCTGAACATGTTTTTTGGTTTAATTCGTCAGATTATTAATATCTGTAAAACCCCTTTATTCCATAAACTACTAGAATCTGAGAAAAGTAAACATGGAAAACAATACATTTTATTTAATTTACAACTGCCAGTCAGCCATGGATATTTATCGTAAAGGGAAACATTAAAATGTTTGAAAAAAACCATCACGTCGTTTGTAATTTATAATCATATCTGGACGAGCACGGCCTAACTTAATTATGTGTTTCTTATTTTCAAAGCTCAACCTTGAAAAGCATAAAGATTATTTACTCTGTCAAGCAACAATCTAAAACTATTAATGCCGCCATCCTAATTCTACTGATCGTACTAATTACTTTTCAAAACTACTCTAAATAAATAATTTCAACTTATTAAACTATCTACTTACCCAAAATACCCAATTACAACGTTCTTTTCTTTCACTAAACTGAAACCACATAAACACTATCTCAATCACTATTCTATACCTACAATAATAAACTAATGAATTCAATTCATACGGAGCGAACAAAATGCAAATTAACTACTTAATTTGTACAAATTATATGGTTCTAATGCGATTACATCAAAAAACAACCACACATTGTCAATCGAATGATGAATGTTATGATGTCCGAACTCCGAGCCGAACGCATTACGAAATTCAACGACAACAAACGAACAACTGAGCGAACTGACCGAACAATAGCTCATTAATTTTCGTTTCACGACGCGCATGCGTATTATATCGTAACTCGGCACAGAGCGGCTTACCCGGCTGCTAAGAAAAAGCGGTGTCACGTGACCGAAGTGACGTCAACCGGACTTTATTTTCTATAGAAATTGAATTCACAATAAGCCGGACGCGCCTACGAGTTATTTTAGAGCAAAATGTTTTGTTGTTGGGACATAAAGACAAAAAAAATGTGTAGGCGTTTTGTAATGTTTTAATTTTATGGTGTATGATTATTCAATGACGATAGAGTGGTGGTGTTCCCGAATTTCTGAAGGGAAGCCGGCAGGAATCGGGTTGTTTGAAGTCATCGCCCCTGACCCATGATATGCATTATGGACAGTTTGTTTACTGGACACCAGTCTTAACTTACGAAGGGCATATACAAACTTATCAAGCTCGCTGCATACTCTTTCTACATGTTCCTTCCAGTTCGGTTTATTGTCAATTATTATACCTAAAAATAAAGCCGATGGTTCTATTTGCAAAATTGTATTATCATGTCGAATTCGTTGTTGGTGTTACCTACAACATGTTGCATGTTTGAAATTTAACAATTTTGGTTTTATTAACATTAACATTAAGATTATTGTCCCCGAGCCATTTTATTACATTAATTAATTCAATGTTAGTATTAGTTTCTATGTCAGTTTTGTTGGAAGATTTTATAGTCAAAGTAGTGTCGTCAGCAAATTGGATAAATTCATATTTTAAACATTTTTTGAGGTCATTTATGTATAATATAAATAGTGGTGGACCCAGTACGCTTCCCTGTGGAACGCCAGATTTATAAATTTTTAATTCTGAGCTATATGTCGTCCTAGTGTTTTTTTCTACTTTAGAAATAACAGTTCTCTGTTGGCGATCAGATAAATAGCTTTTAAGCCAATCATGCGCCTTGCCTCTTATTCCATATCTCTCTACTTTGTAGAGTATTCGCTCATATGATACAAAATCAAATGCCTTGCTCATATCTAAGAATACCGATAAAGCAGACATATGTATTTTCATCCAGGGCTTCGGTAATTAGCTTTATTAATGAAAAACAGGCTAGAGATGTTGAACATTTTTTTCTGAAACCAATCTGAATCTCTGCAATTAGATTGTGTAGTTACAAAGCTATTTATTTTGTCATGCATTGCTTTTCAAAAAAAATTGAAAAGATTGGGATCAGCGTAATGGGCCTATAATTACCCATATCAGAACACTTACCCTTTTTGAATAATGGTTTAATTATAAACTCCTTTAATGTCGACGGAAAAACACCGTCTTCAAATGAGAGGTTTATTAAGTAGCTAAGTGGGGATGCTATAATTTTCGCGCTTAATTTAATTATTTTGGTGGTTACTTCGTCATATCCCGTAGAATTTGTATTATTTAATGAATAAATTATTTTAATAATGTCAATTTCATTTACAGGAGTCTAAAATCAAGTATTTATGTTATTGTCAATGTTGTGTACGTCATGATTATTATTATTTTGTGTCAGCTTGCTGAAATAATTATTAAATTGGTTACATTTATGTCAACAGGATTATTAATTATTTTTTCACTAATTATTAATTCATTTATGTAGTTATTATTATTAGATTTATTTAAGTTATATTTTATGATTGTCCACGTCGCTTTACACTTATCCTTAGAATTATTGAAAAAACTATTGTTGTTGATATGCTGTGATTATGATATGCATTTTTTTTTAAATCTTAGTGTAATTGCGGTATTTTTTCAAAGTCAAAGTCAAATCATTTATTTCAAATAGGCCCGTATAAGGCACTTTTGAACGTCAAAAATTTACAAAAAAAATTAATTGATTCTAGTCGCCCCTTCCAAAAGGTAGTTTTCGTATGGAGAAGAATGGGCAAGAAACTCCACCGTTACTATTTTAAAATGTTTTACAATATTTTGTATAAGTACATTAGTTATATAATTATATGTGAGGACCATGCACCTAGAATAAAATTATTATACCACAATAGGTAAAAAAGAATTAAAAATGAAGCAACAACAGATAAACCAATTATGTGATAGATACATGGTGCTCACATATTTACAAACATTGTAAAAGTAGACGATCCTCCTAAGATTCCACAATTAATAAGTCAGTGTGCGAGGAATTGGTCATAGAATGTAAAATCAATGTCATATAATAAAAAATAATAATAAAATATACACTTAAATTTGCAACCAGTTTGATTTTGTCTTGATTCTAAATTATCCTATGGAGCAGGACCAGCATGTTTCCAAGCATTCTTATCTAGTATATAATCCTCTAATTTGTAATATGCTTGTTTACAAAGTGTACTTTTAATATGAGTTTTAAATTTTCTTTCATTTAATTGCAATATATCATTCAGGTATTCACATTAAGGTATTTTGTTGTAACATTTAACACAGTACCCCATAAAAGATGTATGTACTTTAGATAATCTGAAAAATGGTTGATTTATTTTATCTTTATTTCTAGTATTAAAATTATGTCTATCACTTATTTTTTTTTAAAGATGATTTTTTCTAATGTAAAGTTTAGGTTTTACTTTATTTAAATAAATTGGAGATAACTATTAATCAACTGGTTTATTATTTATTTTACAATATAAGTAGGTGTTACAGAAAATAATAATGAATGATAGCGAGATGGTAGTAAATTATCCAAAATCCGAAAGCCCAAGAGGCCGCTCCGTTTGTGCTTCGCCATTATAAAGCCTCTGGTGCCCCCACTCCAAGGACCTCAGCAACATGAAACTGCCTTCGCCGTCCGTCAGATGGCGCTCCAAGTGCAGTGTTGCCAACACGGCCATGCTGCATGGTGCCTGCCCCAGGCACCTCACGAGTCTGGATAGGATACTGAAATCAAAATATAATATGTCCATGTTAAAATACAAATAAATAAAAGCATTCAGAAAGGACACCAGAAGTATTGCGCACTTATATAATTCATGCATTGCAATGCCACTTCCTGCACCCAAAGGGACTTTGCCACACTTAGGAGACCAGGTTTTCCTATAGCCGACATGTCACTTGCACCCGAAGAGTATTTCACTCACTCAAGCGTACCAAGTTGACCTTGTAAACACACAGCAAAGCATAATTACATTTCAACAATGTGCAATACAACAATTATTGCGGTACAGTATTCTATCTAGGCTCGCTAACTCAAAAGGGAAATTAATTTGACATACTATTCAAGGAATAGAGATTATTAATAAACAGTTTTCTTTGAACATTATTGGCAATCAAATCAAATAAAACAATAAAACAGTTCTATTTAAATACCTTGCCAACACGGTTTTGATTTTTTTTTTTTTTTTTTTCATTTGCTTTATATTCATTCCATGCTCCAATCATCAATATTAATCCACGGTCTCATATTTTCCGCTGCGGCTACTCCATTATACATTTTAGAGCTTCTTTGACTACCTCTTAAATCTGATATCTCGTATCTATCATTCTCCAGGACACTTTTTATTTGAAATGGTCCTTTGAATGCAGGCATTAGTTTTCGACTTTGACCATCATTACTTTGACTTTGTATTTTGACCAATACCAAGTCCCCTTCTGTATACCGTGTGGCTTTGATTCGCGTTTTGTCAAATCTTTTCTTTTGATCCTCTGCACTGGCCTTAATATTTTCGTCCACCTTTTCGCGCAACTTTGACACGTCTACCAATGCTTCGCTATCAAGATCTGGGGCGAGACTATCACTATCCATACGTAACCTATATCCGAACATTACCTCACTAGGAACGGCTTGAGTAGTTTTATGTATCGTACTATTAAGTCCCTGCTGTAATGCCTTAATACACTCATCCCACCTATCATCGTTAGTATCCGCACCCATAGTTTTTAAGGCATCCAAAATGGTTTTGTTAAACCGTTCCGCCTGTCCGTTAGCACGAGGTACTCCTGTCGCTACGATATGTAACCTAATATTTCTATTTAAACAGTACTGAGAAAATTGACTTGAAGTGAAACAAGAACCTGCATCACTGATTATTCTTTTAGGATTTCCAAATATTTTAGATAAACGTTCTAATTCATTAATCACTCCAATCGCATTAGTTTTACGTACAGCACATATAAATATAAATTTTGTGAACGAATCTACAATTACCAATAAATATTTGTTTTTGTTTCTAGTTGTTACGAACGGTCCTAAATGGTCAAGATGGAGGGTGTGGAAGCATATTTTGGCAAAGGGTACAGTTGTCCCTCTTTCGGACCTCCCTTATTTTTAAAATATATACAGTTCAAGCAATTTTTAATATACTTTTTTACAATATAACGCAGACGTCGAAACCAATACCGTGTACGTATACGCTCAACACACTTGTCTACTGAAAAATGACCCAAATCATCGTGATTACATTTTATAATTTGCCAAATACATTTCTTTGGCACAACCCATCTACGTCCCTGACTAGTTCTCCTATAAACTTTTCCGCCTAAAAGTTCAAAATTTTTAAAGATATCTTTATGCTCATCGGCCTCTCCTGATGCCAATATATTTCTTATTCTTACTATCTCCGAATCCTGTACCTGTACTGTCAACAACCAATCTGCCTCTGTAATTGACATAATTATCTCAGATTCCGATTTTTCACCGGATGGCACGGGATTGCGGCTCAAGGCATCCACGTGCTGCATCCGGGATCCTTCCCTATGAACTATTTCAAACGAGAACTCTTGAGTCGATAAGACCCAACGCGCTATTCGCGGGATAATATCCTTTTTAGTTAAGGCGTACTTAACCGCACTGCAGTCAGTAATAATTTGGAATTGTTTACCTAACAAGTACAATCGGAATTTTTGAAGACTACATACAACTGCTAACAATTCTAATTCAAAGGAATGGTATTTCTTTTCATCTTCCTTAGTTTGCCTACTATAATAATGTACGACCTTTTCGCCCTCATCATCGATCTGGGTAAGTATACCGGCGATACCATCCCTACTTGCGTCTGTATACAAAACCTTGTCTTTATTGGGGTCAAAAATGGCCAAAATACCTTCAGAGGTTAATTTGTCTCTTAAAATATGGAATGCCCGATTTTGTACATCATCCCATACCCAAACGGCATCTTTCTTCAACAGTTTGGTAAGTGGTGCTGATAAAACGGCGCAATGTCGTATGAATTTACGAAAATAACTAATTAGCCCTAAAAACTGTCGAAGCTGATGAACAGTTTTGGGTATTGGAAAATTCCTAACCGCTTGTAATTTTGATTCATTTGGCATAATGAACCCTGGTTTAATTTTATAGCCTAAAAATTCGATTTCGTTTTTAAAGAAGTGGCACTTTTTTAGATTTAGTGTCAAACCGTTCGTTCTAAATACCTGCAATACCTGTTCTAATAACCTGATATTTTCTGTTACTGTTTCAGTAACGAGATAAACGTCATCCAAATAAATAATAACATTGCCAAATCTCAAATTCCCAAGCACTTTGTTCATCATCTGTTGAAAACATGACGGAGCGTTTGCCAAACCGAACGGAAGTCTTAAAAACTCATAGTGTCCGTCTTCTGTAATGAAAGCTGTTTTATCTATAGAATCTTTATGTAGTAAAATCTGATAATACCCACTTTTTAAGTCTAGACTTGTAAAACACTTATGTCCTTGAAGCCTATCTAATAAATCTTCAATTCGGGGCATAGGGTATTTATCCTTGATTGTAATTTTATTTAACATCCTATAGTCAATGCAGAGCCTTTTTTCGCCATTTTTTTTATCAACTAAAAGGGCTGGGCTGGCATAAGGGGAATTACTATCTCGTACAATTTTATTTTCTACTAATTCCTTCACTATTTCCCTAATTGCCTGCCTATCCGAATACGAAGTTCTAAAGGGTCTGCATTGAACTGGTTGTGAACTAGATAAATTAATTACCATTTCATAATTGTTAACTTTTCCAAGTTCTTTTATACTTGAAGCAACACAATCACTGTATCGATTGAACAAAGCCAATAATTCATTTTGATGTGCACATGTATCTAAATCTATAGCGCCTATATTATTACAAAATTCTGTAAGTTTACTCGCGCATTGAAATTTAAATTGGTCGCCTACACGCGAGTACAGTAAATCAGATCGTTCAGTTACATTTCTTCCAAGCAATATATCGCAACCAACCATGTCATTCAAAACGTACATATCTATATCACTCAAATAGATAGAATCTAAAAAAAGACTAACCGTAACCTTTTTATTTACGTATTTATAAGTTTGTTTAGAAAATCCTTGTAAAATAACGGGTGAGGGTAGTGCGATATAAGGCAAAGAAATTTTATCCGCTAGAGATTCGGATATTAACGAGCAACTACTACCCGTATCAATAAATGCTTCGTAAAACTTATTTAATATTTTAACGTTTTTAATAAACTTATTGCGTGGATTTGTACAAATAAATTTAGTTTCTTGTTCTGGTTTCACTACAGGTTTTGTTGAATTTTTCTTATGGTAACAACTCGATTCTACGTGCCCTCTTTTCCCACAATATTCGCATTTATTTGCATCGCATTGGTTCCTTTTGTGGTTACCTCCACAATTGTAACATTTAATTATTTTTCGACTATAATCTTGGCCAACACTGGAGGTGGACGGTTGGCTTGCAACGGTTGAGTTTGCGAATACAGGAGTTCGATTTAAGGATGTTGATTGACTATGCGTTGTTGGTTTAACCTGTATGTCCCGTGAATTACTTTCTTGTCTTACATTTTTCTTGTACACACGACTGTGTAAATAACTAGCAAAATCATCACTGGTTTTAAAATTAATAGCTTCTATAGACGCACCAATATTGTGATCACCTATGTTTCCTACTATAATTGAAATAATATCCTGTTCAGAAAAATTCAAACATAAACGATCTATCTTGCATTTTTGCACAAAATAAAATTCATACAGGGATTGGTTTTCGATCGGTTTTTTATCTATGATTTCTTTTAAAAGATCGAACATATTTCTACGTATTTGGAAACTACCCGACAATTTTAACCTCCAGTCGACCCATTCCCATGAAGGCCACTGCTTTTCTGTACGTAATAATGAATCATACCATACTTTAGCCGAACCTTTTAATTTATTTAAAGCTTGATAGCGAATCATTTTATCGGACCATGAAAAAGTATTTGCGTAAGATTGAATAATGCTAAGCCAGGTGTCTATATCATCTTTTATTGGATCAAAATCTGGTTTGAAATTGTTCAAAGTAATATAATTTGTATTACTCACAGTTTCGGTGTAATTATGAGATACCTTATTCTTCCGCCTTGGTGGCGGCGAAGGGGTCCTGGCGCTGATGTGCGTGAACTTGGCAGATCATTTCCCAGCAGAGCCTAAAAAAATGTGAGTTCTATTGGCATGCGGGCGAGTTCTAGAGTTCCTTAAAAAAAATAGTTCTGGCTTTTTTACCTAAAAAAAGTCAAATGAAAATATGCTCTGCTAACTTCCGCTAGCAGATCATTTTTTCCAAAATTTAAATTTTAAAACTGATTTAGGTGCGCAGTGGTGAGCTCTATAGTTCCTTATACTTTTCCGAAAGAGTTCTGCTCTCCTCAACCTAAAAAAAAAAAAAGTAAAATAATGACCTATTACTAGAAAAAGACAATCATTTCGGTAAAATAGTCGTAAATGACGTAATTTGTGAATTTTCGTAGATTTTTCGGGCTATCATTAGTAAGCGAGATCTCAGTAACAGAAAAAAAACTAAATAACAGCAGAATTCCCACAACATTATCAGCAGAACCTTGTGAAAAAGATAGGTTAGGAAGAATCGAGATTTCATTCAGTGTTTAAGTTAGTAGGATCAAAAAAGAATTTGATTAGGATTGAGGAGCAGGAACTCCTCGTTTCCTGATGCACCTATAATATAACTATCTGACAATATGATATAGAAACCCAGGAAGCTCACTCAGGTATCAGCAGAGCGTGGTTGAAAAGTAAAATTAGTTGAAATCGAGATTTAAATCGGTGTTTTAATTGGTAGGATCATAAAAAACATTAAATAACACTGAGGAACCGGAACTTTTCGTTTCCTTATGCAACTTTAAACGGACTATCAGAGAGCATGAAACAGGAACTAAGAACTCTAACTCAGGTATCAGCAGAGCATGGTTGAAAAGTAAGATTATAAGAAATCAAGATTTAATTCGGTGTTTCAGTAAGCAGGCCCAAAAAAATATTGAGTAGCACTGAGCGGCGGGAACTCCTCGATTTTTAATGCATCTATAATAGACCAATGCGAAAACATGATAACGTAGTCCAGAACTCTCACTCAAGTATCAGCAGAGCAGGGGTAAAGATTTAAGTGAGTTGAAAATGACATGTAATTCAGTGTATCAGTAAAAAATATTTAAAACAAATTGTGTAGGACTAAGGGGCCGGAACTCATCGTTTTCTGATGCAACAATAGCAGGATAATGCGAAAACATGATTAACTAATCCAGAACTCTCACTCAAGTATCAGCAGAGCATGGGTAAAGATTTAAGTAGGGTGAAATTGATATTTAATTCTGTTTATCAGTAAAAAATATCAAAAAGAAAAATTGAGTAGCACTCAGGAACCCGAACTCTTCGTTTCCTGATCTATCTTTGAAACAGTTATCGGAAAACATAAAACATGAACCCAAAACTCTGACTCAGGTATCAGCAGAGCATGGTTGAAAAGTAAGATTAGAAGGAATCAAGATTGAATTCAGTGTTTCAGTAAGCAGGCCCAAAAAAATATTGAGTGACACTGAGCAGCGGGAACTCCTCGATTTTTTATGCATCTATAATAGAGCAATGCGAAAACATGAATAAGTAATCCAGAACTCTCACTCAAGTATCAGCAGAGCAGGGGTAAAGATTTAAGTGAGTTGAAAGTGACATGTAATTCAGTATATCAGTAATAATAATCGAAAAGAAAAATTGGGTAGCATTGAGGAACCAGAACTCTTCGTTTCCTTACGCGTCTTTAAAAGAGCTATCGGACAGCATGAAAGAGGAACCCAGAACTCTGACTCAGGTATCAGCAGAGCATGGTTGAAAAGTAAGATAAGAAGAAATCAAGATTGAATTCAGTGTTTCAGTAAGCAGGCCCAAAAAAATATTGAGTGGCACTGAGCAACGGGAACTCCTCGATTTTTTATGCATCTATAATAGAGCAATGCGAAAACATGAATAAGTAATCCAGAACTCTCACTCAAGTATCAGCAGAGCAGGGGTAAAGATTTAAGTGAGTTGAAAGTGACATGTAATTCAGTATATCAGTAATAATAATCGAAAAGAAAAATTGGGTAGCATTGAGGAACCAGAACTCTTCGTTTCCTTACGCGTCTTTAAAAGAGCTATCGGACAGCATGAAAGAGGAACCCAGAACTCTGACTCAGGTATCAGCAGAGCATGGTTGAAAAGTAAGATTAGAAGGAATCAAGATTGAATTCAGTGTTTCAGTAAGCAGGCCCAAAAAAATATTGAGTGGCACTGAGCAGCGGGAACTCCTCGATTTTTAATGCATCTATAATAGAGCAATGCGAAAACATGAATAAGTAATCCAGAACTCTCACTCAAGTATCAGCAGAGCAGGGGTAAAGATTTAAGTGAGTTGAAAGTGACATGTAATTCAGTATATCAGTAATAATAATCGAAAAGAAAAATTGGGTAGCATTGAGGAACCAGAACTCTTCGTTTCCTTACGCGTCTTTAAAAGAGCTATCGGACAGCATGAAAGAGGAACCCAGAACTCTGAATCGGGTATCAGCAGAGCATGGTTGAAAAGTAAGATAAGAAGAAATCAAGATTGAATTCAGTGTTTCAGTAAGCAGGCCCAAAAAAATATTGAGTGGCACTGAGCAGCGGGAACTCCTCGATTTTTTATGCATCTATAATAGAGCAATGCGAAAACATGAATAAGTAATCCAGAACTCTCACTCAAGTATCAGCAGAGCAGGGGTAAAGATTTAAGTGAGTTGAAAGTGACATGTAATTCAGTATATCAGTAATAATAATCGAAAAGAAAAATTGGGTAGCATTGAGGAACCAGAACTCTTCGTTTCCTTACGCGTCTTTAAAAGAGCTATCGGACAGCATGAAAGAGGAACCCAGAACTCTGACTCAGGTATCAGCAGAGCATGGTTGAAAAGTAAGATAAGAAGAAATCAAGATTGAATTCAGTGTTTCAGTAAGCAGGCCCAAAAAAATATTGAGTGGCACTGAGCAGCGGGAACTCCTCGATTTTTTATGCATCTATAATAGAGCAATGCGAAAACATGAATAAGTAATCCAGAACTCTCACTCAAGTATCAGCAGAGCAGGGGTAAAGATTTAAGTGAGTTGAAAGTGACATGTAATTCAGTATATCAGTAATAATAATCAAAAAGAAAAATTGGGTAGCATTGAGGAACCAGAACTCTTCGTTATCTAATGCATCTTTAAACGAGCTATCGGACAGCATGAAAGAGGAACCCAGAACTCTGACTCAGGTATCAGCAGAGCATGGTTGAAAAGTAAGATTAGAAGGAATCAAGATTGAATTCAGTGTTTCAGTAAGCAGGCCCAAAAAAATATTGAGTGGCACTGAGCAGCGGGAACTCCTCGATTTTTAATGCATCTATAATAGAGCAATGCGAAAACATGAATAAGTAATCCAGAACTCTCACTCAAGTATCAGCAGAGCAGGGGTAAAGATTTAAGTGAGTTGAAAGTGACATGTAATTCAGTATATCAGTAATAATAATCGAAAAGAAAAATTGGGTAGCATTGAGGAACCAGAACTCTTCGTTTCCTTACGCGTCTTTAAAAGAGCTATCGGACAGCATGAAAGAGGAACCCAGAACTCTGACTCAGGTATCAGCAGAGCATGGTTGAAAAGTAAGATAAGAAGAAATCAAGATTGAATTCAGTGTTTCAGTAAGCAGGCCCAAAAAAATATTGAGTGGCACTGAGCAGCGGGAACTCCTCGATTTTTTATGCATCTATAATAGAGCAATGCGAAAACATGAATAAGTAATCCAGAACTCTCACTCAAGTATCAGCAGAGCAGGGGTAAAGATTTAAGTGAGTTGAAAGTGACATGTAATTCAGTATATCAGTAATAATAATCAAAAAGAAAAATTGGGTAGCATTGAGGAACCAGAACTCTTCGTTATCTAATGCATCTTTAAACGAGCTATCGGACAGCATGAAAGAGGAACCCAGAACTCTGACTCAGGTATCAGCAGAGCATGGTTGAAAAGTAAGATTAGAAGGAATCAAGATTGAATTCAGTGTTTCAGTAAGCAGGCCCAAAAAAATATTGAGTGGCACTGAGCAGCGGGAACTCCTCGATTTTTAATGCATCTATAATAGAGCAATGCGAAAACATGAATAAGTAATCCAGAACTCTCACTCAAGTATCAGCAGAGCAGGGGTAAAGATTTAAGTGAGTTGAAAGTGACATGTAATTCAGTATATCAGTAATAATAATCGAAAAGAAAAATTGGGTAGCATTGAGGAACCAGAACTCTTCGTTTCCTTACGCGTCTTTAAAAGAGCTATCGGACAGCATGAAAGAGGAACCCAGAACTCTGACTCAGGTATCAGCAGAGCATGGTTGAAAAGTAAGATAAGAAGAAATCAAGATTGAAATCAGTGTTTCAGTAAGCAGGCCCAAAAAAATATTGAGTGGCACTGAGCAGCGGGAACTCCTCGATTTTTTATGCATCTATAATAGAGCAATGCGAAAACATGAATAAGTAATCCAGAACTCTCACTCAAGTATCAGCAGAGCAGGGGTAAAGATTTAAGTGAGTTGAAAGTGACATGTAATTCAGTATATCAGTAATAATAATCGAAAAGAAAAATTGGGTAGCATTGAGGAACCAGAACTCTTCGTTTCCTTACGCGTCTTTAAAAGAGCTATCGGACAGCATGAAAGAGGAACCCAGAACTCTGAATCGGGTATCAGCAGAGCATGGTTGAAAAGTAAAATAAGAAGAAATCAAGATTGAATTCAGTGTTTCAGTAAGCAGGCCCAAAAAAATATTGAGTGGCACTGAGCAGCGGGAACTCCTCGATTTTTGGTTCTTGGTTCCTGTTTCATGCTGTCCAATAGCTCGTTTAAAGATGCATTAGATAACGAAGAGTTTTGGTTCCTCAATGCTACCCAATTTTTCTTTTTGATTATTATTACTGATATACTGAATTACATGTCACTTTCAACTCACTTAAATCTTTACCCCTGCTCTGCTGATACTTGAGTGAGAGTTCTGGATTACTTATTCAGGTTATCGCATTGCTCTATTATAGATGCATAAAAAATCGAGGAGTTCCCGCTGCTCAGTGCCACTCAATATTTTTTTGGGCCTGCTTACTGAAACACTGAATTCAATCTTGATTTCTTCTTATCTTACTTTTCAACCATGCTCTGCTGATACCTGAGTCAGAGTTCTGGGTTCCTCTTTCATGCTGTCCGATAGCTCTTTTAAAGACGCGTAAGGAAACGAAGAGTTCTGGTTCCTCAATGCTACCCAATTTTTCTTTTCTATTATTATTACTGATATACTGAATTACATGTCACTTTCAACTCACTTAAATCTTTACCCCTGCTCTGCTGATACTTGAGTGAGAGTTCTGGATTACTTATTCATGTTTTCGCATTGCTCTATTATAGATGCATAAAAAATCGAGGAGTTCCCGCTGCTCAGTGCCACTCAATATTTTTTTGGGCCTGCTTACTGAAACACTGAATTCAATCTTGATTTCTTCTTATCTTACTTTTCAACCATGCTCTGCTGATACCAGATTCAGAGTTCTGGGTTCCTCTTTCATGCTGTCCGATAGCTCTTTTAAAGACGCGTAAGGAAACGAAGAGTTCTGGTTCCTCAATGCTACCCAATTTTTCTTTTCGATTATTATTACTGATATACTGAATTACATGTCACTTTCAACTCACTTAAATCTTTACCCCTGCTCTGCTGATACTTGAGTGAGAGTTCTGGATTACTTATTCATGTTTTCGCATTGCTCTATTATAGATGCATAAAAAATCGAGGAGTTCCCGCTGCTCAGTGCCACTCAATATTTTTTTGGGCCTGCTTACTGAAACACTGAATTCAATCTTGATTTCTTCTTATCTTACTTTTCAACCATGCTCTGCTGATACCTGAGTCAGAGTTCTGGGTTCCTCTTTCATGCTGTCCGATAGCTCTTTTAAAGACGCGTAAGGAAACGAAGAGTTCTGGTTCCTCAATGCTACCCAATTTTTCTTTTCGATTATTATTACTGATATACTGAATTACATGTCACTTTCAACTCACTTAAATCTTTACCCCTGCTCTGCTGATACTTGAGTGAGAGTTCTGGATTAGTTAATCATGTTTTCGCATTATCCTGCTATTGTTGCATCAGAAAACGATGAGTTCCGGCCCCTTAGTCCTACACAATTTGTTTTAAATATTTTTTACTGATACACTGAATTACATGTCATTTTCAACTCACTTAAATCTTTACCCCTGCTCTGCTGATACTTGAGTGAGAGTTCTGGACTACGTTATCATGTTTTCGCATTGGTCTATTATAGATGCATTAAAAATCGAGGAGTTCCCGCCGCTCAGTGCTACTCAATATTTTTTTGGGCCTGCTTACTGAAACACCGAATTAAATCTTGATTTCTTCTAATCTTACTTTTCAACCATGCTCTGCTGATACCTGAGTTAGAGTTCTTAGTTCCTGTTTCATGCTCTCTGATAGTCCGTTTAAAGTTGCATAAGGAAACGAAAAGTTCCGGTTCCTCAGTGTTATTTAATGTTTTTTATGATCCTACCAATTAAAACACCGATTTAAATCTCGATTTCAACTAATTTTACTTTTCAACCACGCTCTGCTGATACCTGAGTGAGCTTCCTGGGTTTCTATATCATATTGTCAGATAGTTATATTATAGGTGCATCAGGAAACGAGGAGTTCCTGCTCCTCAATCCTAATCAAATTCTTTTTTGATCCTACTAACTTAAACACTGAATGAAATCTCGATTCTTCCTAACCTATCTTTTTCACAAGGTTCTGCTGATAATGTTGTGGGAATTCTGCTGTTATTTAGTTTTTTTTCTGTTACTGAGATCTTGCTTACTAATGATAGCCCGAAAAATCTACGAAAATTCACAAATTACGTCATTTACGACTATTTTACCGAAATGATTGTCTTTTTCTAGTAATAGGTCATTATTTTACTTTTTTTTTTTTAGGTTGAGGAGAGCAGAACTCTTTCGGAAAAGTATAAGGAACTATAGAGCTCACCACTGCGCACCTAAATCAGTTTTAAAATTTAAATTTTGGAAAAAATGATCTGCTAGCGGAAGTTAGCAGAGCATATTTTCATTTGACTTTTTTTAGGTAAAAAAGCCAGAACTATTTTTTTTAAGTATAAGGAACTCTAGAACTCGCCCGCATGCCAATAGAACTCACATTTTTTTAGGCTCTGCTGGGAAATGATCTGCCAAGTTCACGCACATCTGGCGCTGGAGCTTGAAGAAGAAGTGGAGCGAGCACGTTTTCGCTTGGAACGCTTACTACTGCTACCTCGCTTTTGTTTACCCATGGCGTGAAAGTTGTTGTCACTTCTGATGTAAAGTTTAGGTTTTACTTTATTTAAATAAATTGGAGATAACTATTAATCAACTGGTTTATTATTTATTTTACAATATAAGTAGGTGTTACAGAAAATAATAATGAATGATAGCGAGATGGTAGTAAATTATCCAAAATCCGAAAGCCCAAGAGGCCGCTCCGTTTGTGCTTCGCCATTATAAAGCCTCTGGTGCCCCCACTCCAAGGACCTCAGCAACATGAAACTGCCTTCGCCGTCCGTCAGATGGCGCTCCAAGTGCAGTGTTGCCAACACTAACATACATAATATTTTCATAAATGAACTGGCTACCGTCATAATATTAATCCTTTTAAATAGTTCCCTGAGAGATTCGCGGTGACGTAGATTATAAATGGCTCTGACAGCTCTCTTTTGCAAAATAAAGATGGATTCAATGTCAGCAGCCCGACCCCACAGTAAAATGCCATACGACATAATGCTGTGGAAGTAACTAAAATAGACCAATCGCGTGGTTTCTACGTCTGTTAACTGTCTTATCTTTCTAACAGCATAAGCGGCTGAGCTTAGTCGCCCCGCAAGAGATGTTATGTGAGGTCCCCATTGTAATTTCTCGTCTAACGTGATTTTCTTTCTTCGTATCATACCAGAATTGTACAGTTTTTAATTAATTATTATTCATCTCTTCAAGGTAAAACGTTAATGATTGTCCAGTATCGTGATCGGAGAGAGCTAAATTATTTATATTGCATTTCAGATCAACTGCTGGGAGATTACTAGCTATTTCTATCTATGCTAGTATTTTTCCTAGTAGGCATCCTAACACGTAGGGAAATATTTAAATTGTTCATTATTGATATTAATTCTTTAGAATATTTGTTATCTTTCAATATGTCTATGTTCCAATCTCCGCACAGAATATTTTTTTTTTAACTTTGAGAGTTAGATTGCGTAGTAATGATTCAAGATTTAAAAAAAATATAGACACATCAGAATCTGGAATTCTATAAATGCACACTGAAATTAAATTATGAGTCAATATTTCGACGCTACAGCATTCAAAGCAATATTCAACGGCCAGTTCAACAGTTATAGGTAACGGGCTAAAACTTAGACCTTTTTTTTATTAAAACACATGTTCAACCGCGTTTCTTCCCGTGTCTTGAGTAACTGGCAGCTAAGTTGTAGTTGCCTATGGCATTAAGTCCGCCTCTGTACTTTTCTGTGCTTGAAGTATAAAATAAATAAATAATAAATTTGCCAAGTCGGTAATTGTGATTTCGAATTTATGTTTAGGTTTAAAGAATTTATTTCTCTGAACTATAACAGTTCACTTAGAATGAGATACAAAAGTGCTTACATCTAATTAATTGTAGTTCATATATTTGCCTCTGGTGACGTTACAGGGTACATACATGTTTCTTAAGATTTTTTAAAATATGTTTATACTATCACACTTCTTTAACTCTTCTGGTAAGTTATTGAACAGTTGTGCTCCAACCAATGTTGTTTTTTTGCCGTAATTAGTCCGTGCCCGTGCAGTCATTAGTTGAAACTTGTTTTTACTTCTTGTGTTGTATGTTATTGCTTTTTTATGTAGTTGTATGTTTGATTGTACGGAATTCGTAGCGATTTTTTTAATGAGAATGCAGGTGTAGTATCAGTAGTATGTATAAAGTTGTGTGAGATTTTGTAGGTTAGTTTTTGTGTATAAATTCTTTGTTGGATATAGATAGTTATAATGAAATAATATCATAATGATTTAGTTCTGTAATCTTTGTAGTGAATTTAGATTAGATTTAGCGGCTGATCCCCATAACTCAATTAGATATTCAAGGTTTGATTTTACCAGGGAGTTATAAATAATTAGTCGTACTTTTTTCGGAATACAGTTTGTAACTTTTGGTAACGCTCCTAATAGTGACATTAATTTTGTTTTGACATGATCGATGTGCCAGTTTTATTTAAAATTCCAGCTATGTTTTGGTGTAACAGTATAAATTTTTGTTTTCTTTTAGAACTGTCACTACTACCAATAACCTCTTTACGTGATGGGACGAAAAATAGTTTTTGGGGCATTTTTTGGAGAATCACAGTTACTACCGTGATTCTCCAAAATCGTATCATATTTTTTGATCCTTATAAGAAACGGGATCGATTGGCATCAAAAGAATTCTTGCTGAATGTAATTTTTTTTTCAAAATCTGTGAGTGCCGATCAAAATATTTCAAAAGTTTCCTACGACCGTTTTCCTGTAGCTACAACGGTTAAGCTGCCCATACTGCCCCCATCTCAAAAATCCACGCTGGAAAACGCCTTACGAACGCTTCCCCTTCTGTTAAAGTACAAGAACAAATGTTCTAGTACGTTCATTAATACTACTTTCAAATTGATTCTAACGCACTTCGTAAATCATTTTCAAGGCGCGTGGAGCTCCGTGAAAATGTCTGGCTGTGCTGTTAAATTCTTTAAAAGGCGTTGAAATACGTCATACATACGTAAAGAACTGAATAACCTTCTATATGTAAATATTTACTTAGTCATGTTTTTAATGAAATTCAAAATAATCCTCATTTTGATTTTTCATTCGATTCAACCATGATTAATTTCCTCACATTACTTTTGTGACATCACCTAGTCTCGCTACACCTCGTTTTTAAGTTCATAAAGAAAACCTCACTACCATATCTGGTTGAAATATGGGGCAGTGCGGCCAAGACGAAGCTAGCAAGTCTCCAAGTTGCACAAAACAAATTAATAAAAATGATTTTTAACTATCCATATTTAACATCGACAAGCAAAATTTATAGACAGTCAGTTATATATCTACATCACGTGTATTTTCATTCGAAAGGCACTCAACAAAAGTATACAGACCAATATATCGTTTACTGAAGTGAAACAAGTAACCCAACGTAGCACTCGCCGAGCTAGCTTTCTGATTTTGCCGAAGATGAGAACTAAGTTTGGCAAAAACATGTTAACATTTGAAGGAGCACAATCGTACAACAAAATACCCTGAGTATTAAAAAAGTACACTCATTCAATGCATTTAAAACTACGCTGAATATTTGATCACAAATAACACCCTTCCTAAAACTTTCCCAATCAATTTTGAACCTTATGCTATAGTGATAAAGTTGAAAATCTATTAAAGAAATTTGACAGATTGTAGTAGGTTTATGTGCTGGCGTCTGTACCTAATATCTAATTTGTCATAATTGCTACCGTGACGTCTATGACGAACTTTAATTACAATTTGTTTTAAGCCTAGTATCAATGATAATAATCTAACCACAGGTCTATTTTTTGATTTATCAAAAGCTTTCGATCTAGTTTCCCACGATTTACTAATACAAAAACTAGAATTACTTGGAATCAGAGAGCCACCCTTACAGTGGATAAAGTCATACCTTCATAACAGGCAACAATATGTTACTATACCAAATATGAATGATGATAAGGACCTAACACTATACACATCTGAATATATTTGTAACAGATTCGGTGTTCCTCAAGGAAGCATACTGGGGCCAATCTTTTCATTATTGTGACATCTAATAAAAAATATAATGCAATTTATGACCATGAAGTTGACATTAACAACACAATTGACATCTTAATTAATTGGCTTCATATTCAAAATTTGAAGATAAATCTTGACAAATCAGTATACATACAATTTAATAAATGTAATAACAATAAATCTAATTTCAGTCTTAATATACCCAAACTCAAATCTGTAACCCAGACAAATTTTCTGGGAGTGACGATTGATGAACATTTAAATTGGAAAATGCATGTAGACAATGTCTCTAGTAAAATAAATAGATTTGTGTATGCGCTGAGACAAGTAAGAAAAGTTACTAATTTAAAAACAGCCGTATTAGTTTACCACGCATACGATCTGTACTGCGCTATGGACATATAATGTGGGGCAACAGTACCGACCAACATAGAACATTTGTTGCACAAAAAAAGTGCATTAGAGCTCTATACAGACTCCAACCTGACGAATCATGCAAACCAGTATTTAAAAAACTTGGTTTGTTACCGCTACCTTGTCTATACATCTACGAAATATGCATGTTTGTATGGAAACATAAAAAGTTATTTAAAACAGCGAACGATATATGTCCTCGAAACAGACGAGACCCATACAGGCTCGTAGTAAGCAATGTTCCTAGGCTTGCAAAATATAGCAAAAGCTGCTTAGCTATGTGTGTACGGATTTATAATAAATTACCTGGTGATTTTAAATTGTTAAATACGAGATACTGTTTTAAGCGGAAATTGAGTGCATGGCTTAGCCAAAATAACTTTTATAGTCTGAAACAGTTTTTTGACACACTGTAAGACCTGTTATACCATGTTTTGAGCAAATAAATATATTATCATTATCAAGTAAGTAACTGTGTCTTTTTTGAGAATAAATATCTTTAAACC
Organism: Xanthia icteritia; assembly: GCA_949128155.2. Taxonomy (NCBI): domain Eukaryota; kingdom Metazoa; phylum Arthropoda; class Insecta; order Lepidoptera; family Noctuidae; genus Xanthia; species Xanthia icteritia. The sequence goes on along the minus strand of OY855862.1, from coordinate 1,613,611 downwards.
TTAACCTAATTTTTGAGTCCAGTGGTTGTGTGCCCTGCCAGCTAAATGGTTGGTTTTAGATATGTGAAAAAATTCATAGCAGTAGTATATATAACGAAATGAAAAGGAAAACTATCACAGCGTACGGGAGAACATGTTTTTCAACAACAAAGTTAAGTTTGTTCTTGCGATAAATTCATCCCAACTACGGAACCCTTCATTGTGCGTGGTCTGACACACATTTGGCCGGTTTTTATTTAAAAGCCGATCTATCAATTCATTGATTATTATTTCAATCTACCTAGCCTTTTCCCAACTATGTTGGGGTCGGTTTCCAGTCTAACCTAGGTAGTATTGCTAGTACTATTCCTAGTCCGCGATAAAAACTAGATGCCCAATCTTAACGGACGAGCCTCCTGCATCCGCCTCCTAGGTGTGAGCGTGGGCAGGCACTCTCGTACGAAGCGCTGCCAGCCTCTGCGCCTTTCTCCAGTTAACACATCGGATCAAGTCTGCGTCGTCGAAAATTTATCTCAACCTCACTGCTTGGGCTTCCAATTAAGAAGGTGAAAGGAGTCAGGGCGTACTTCGCGTCCGCATCCACTGAGACGTGTGTCGGGGTCTTGAATTAACGATGGACTCCGCCTCTAGGAGCAGGATGTTTAATACCTCTTCCTTGGCTGTCCTTTCTTTCAGGATCATGGCGATGGCACTCTTCACCGCGCGGACTTGCCGCTCCCAACAGCCTCCCATAAATGGTGCGGATGGAGTTATGAATCGCCAGTCTATTCTTCTATTTGCGCAGAAATTGAAGAAGTCTGGCAGTATCCTTGCTGCGCCTACGAATGAAGTCCCGTTATAGGAGTAAATCTTTGTCAGGGTTGCCCTTCTAGCGGTGAACCGTCTGAGTGCCATCATGGTGAAGTCCTACGATAAGCTCTCCACGATCTCCAAATGCACGGCTCGCACCGTCATGCATGTAAAAAGTATAAACCATCTCTTGGCGGTGCGTCTGCCAATAGAGACGCTCAGGGCGGCAAAATAATCCAACCCTACGTGGGTGAAAGGGCGCTGGTGATGTGCTAACCTGGTTGTGATACTGGCTTATCCTTCCGATTGCGGCAAAACTGGTATCTCGGCGAAGTTCCTCTGATGGCTGGTCTGAGGCTTAGTACGTTGAACCTCTGGCACAGTTCATTGACCACTAGCTCGTTACATTCGTGGGCGTACCTACCTGGCCTGATAGGAGCATATAAGTAGTTTGACGATAGAAATTTGACTTAATTAATAATAAATATAAAAATATTTTATGTAAATCAAAAGTGTATTTTTTTACTACTACTACGTTAAATAAGGTTAGAAATACTATTATTACAACGCTAAACAAAGCTGGCAATATTTTGGCATTATTTACTCTAGTCTGGCAATATTTTGGCATTATGATCCACTGTGCGCCGTAAATTTGACTTAATTAATAATAAATATAAAAATATTTTATGTAAATCAAAAGTGTGTTTTTTTACTACTACTACGTTAAATAAGGTTAGAAATACTATTATTACAACGCTAAACAAAGCTGGCAATATTTTGGCATTATTTACTCTAGTCTGGCAATATTTGGCAGTTTTCAAACCAAACTGGCAGAATCTGTAATTTTAAAATGGTCACATTGGTGGTTATGCTGACTGGCTGACCAGTGATGCCAGATTGGGGGGAATCCCCCCAAATTTGTTGGTTTTTTATAGTTATGGGGGGAGAATTGAGGGCACAATATTTTTGGAGGGATATTATTAGAGTTAAAACTGGGTGTGGAGGGACCAGGGGGATTTTTATTAACATAACTAGTCTGGTCAAAGCCACGGCTAGCATTGTTTTTAAGACCGTCTATAATGATGTCGACTCAGTGGTGCTCGAATGGAATGCTTTGCATCGTACTACCTGGAAATCCATGCAACACACCGAAGAGTTCTGGGTTGAAGTTTATAATTTCAAAAATGCAGTCCTTGGCATTAGGAATTTTTTCGTTGCCTTTTTATTTATTTAATACTTCAAGCACAAAAATGTACAGGGGTGGACTTAATGCCATAGACGTTTTCTACCAGTCAACCTTCGGGTGATGCAGAGACAAACAGTGGTAGGTGCAATAGCAAAATTCAAAATTCAAAAATTCAATTCAAAATTCAAAGTATTTTTATTTCATATAAACCTACATGGGCACTTATGAAACGTCAGAAGCTAGGTGCACGGTTCCAATTGGTTGTTTCCTATGGAGAAGAGCCGGCAAGAAACTCCACGGTTACTCTTTATCTTAGCGAGATTAGAAGATTTTTTTGTATTTAAATATAAAGATATACATATATATATCTATTAAAAACTATAAACATAATAAATACACCTAATTATATACAAATATAAGTACAAATAAAACAAACAATGGGAAAACATTACCATTGTAATATATAAACATACTGCCAGCTTCTTGCGAAAATGCTCGCGAACTTTAATAAAATTCTAAAAGATAATCGGTTGGTCGCCATCCTGATTTCCTGGGGGAGCGCATTCCACAGAGAGATAGACTGAATGAAGAAGGAAAATCTTTCTAAGTGGTGAAAAGAGCTTTCTCTCAAGTAGCTATTATTAAAGACAAACTTCGAAACAGATTGGCCATTGACACTGCCAAATCCATCTTGAGGAAGCTATTGCTGAAATAGTATAAAATTGTATCTTTCATTAATCCTAAGGAGAGAAAATTAATATTAATTTAAAAAAAAATATTATGAATAAATAATTGATAAAAAAAATATGTTGTCATTTTTTCTAAACTTTGGATTTCGGGGAAGTTTTGGGGAGAACGTGAGATGGTCATCTGGCAACACTGTGGCTGACTGGTGCACACAGACTACATAAAGATGTACGGGTGCATTCCGAGTTACGCTGTAATCGATTTGAGCGCGCTAACTCCTGTACTGTATTAAAGTGGGCGCGATAACAGTGCGTCTTCAATCGTCATAGATGAGGTCATGACATGCGCCATCTTGCGATAACGCCAACCATGCCTTTTACTAATATCTCCGTGAGCACTGTCAAAAATGACAGTTGTGCTGTTTTGTTTTGACTCGCATCCTATCTTTAAACTAACGTGGCATTTTCGAAATTGTGCTTCTGGCTACCGTTTGCCACCTAACCAAAAAAAAAGAAGAAGAAATTTGTAGTATAAACACAAAGAAATATTATTATGATATGCAAGTTTTGACGTTAAGCGAGTACTGTGAGTGCGTTCACGAGCGTTCCGAATTGTAGACAGCCCTCAGCTGTCATAATCGTGACATCTTAATCGGAACGCCAATTATCGATGTCAGCGCTGTGAGCGATTATGTTCTAATTCGGAAAGCGGTCGTGTAGTCTGTGGTCTATGCATAGTACCAACACCATTTCTGCATTGTGTTTGTAAATAAAACTGTAGGTAGGTACTAAATATGTACCGGTATTCCCGAAATCCCGACTCATATCTGCAGTAATCTGTGAACGGTATTTAATTAAGTTATAGATGGTGTCTAAGGACAAATAAACTAAATCCTAGGAACTACTAACTGGACTATTTAAAGAGATACACCAGACCGACCTAGTCTTACCGTGGTCCACTAAGGAACTGACACGTTATTTACTAGTAGTTTTATTCGCATTCGAAGATTACTAGAAGCCACGCCAGTGTTTTTCAATAATATACTTAAATGTAAAGCTGTACCTACTAAATAACTTTCCTAAGACGACGACGTTTAAAGATGGAGAAACTGATAATGTGTAGAATATGTTTAGTGCAGAATGTTCGCATGTATCTAGTGGACAACACCAACAGGAACTTCCTTGAATTATATGAAAAGCTGACTGATGTTCCAGTAAGTTGATAAATAAGAATTAAATGAAAGATAATCCATGTGCTTATCCGGACTTAAAATACTAAATTATAAAATTTATCAATCTGCCTTGAGCAAGACTGGTAATCAATGCTCATGCGTTATCTGTATGAGGCCACCTGACCATCAACTGTTGGCTTTACAATACAATGTATGTTTGGAAGTATTTTCTTCATATAAATGAAATAGTGTAACAAGTTTTGTTGCAGTTTATAACTGAAGACAGGAGACCGATTCTTGCTTGTTTCTTCTGCTGCGCTAAACTAAAGCAATGCTGCAGATTTCAGAAAAAATGTCTGCAAGCCGAAGAGCTGTTCTCTCAGATGATGAATGAGGGTTATGAGGTGAGATATTCTTCAACAGCTATATACTTATAATTTCAGTATCATGGGCAAGTGATTTCTTTCAAGCTCATCCCTACATATTGTGTCTGGAGTTCACGCCAACCATACCATTGGTCTGAGGCTGGGGTAGCATGGCGGTCTCTCTAGGGTACATTGGACCTACTTAAGTGTCCCCAGTTGCGAGGGGCTCTTTTGAGTGACTTTAGAATATAAGTTTGAGCTAGTGGGACTGTGACTGCCATCTTTTCCTTATGTAATAAATATCTTTTTACAGCCCAATCCTTTAATAAACCAAGACCACTTAGAGTGTTTAGGTGGGTTTGTTAAATCTCCAATAGAGAACATAAATATAGTTGATGTTGCTCAAACAGAAAGCATTGCTATCAAAGAAGAATTACCAGCTGTTTGTGAGGGACCAGATGATATTATTGAGCCAAAGGACGAACATCAAAGTGATGGTACGTTTTTAGAACAGAAATAATATTATTGTTTTTATATTAGTGAATGGTTAAATGTTTTTATTTTATGTATTTTATTTTCTCTTCTACTCTTACACACATTGTCTACATCTCTTTTTATCCACTCTCCTATCGCAGGTATGCTGGAAGAGATTTCTTTAGAAATAAGCATCACCTTTGTACATATTTTTCTGTTCCTTTTTCTTGTCTCTTTATATGTGTGTACATAAACTGTTAAATAAATAAATAAATTAATTAATAAAACATATTTAAAATAAATTAAAGATTATACTTAATATATTTATTTTTTAAACATTTTGAACTACTTACTTCAAATGTTTACATTATATTATATTGTTGTGAAATAAAACAAAGTCCCCCGCCGCGTCGTCTGTCTGAACGCGATAAACTCAGAAACTACCAAACGGATTTTCAAACGGTTTTCCCCAATGGACGGATTGACTCATGAGGAAGGTTTTAGTGTGTAATTCATTAAGGTTTTGTGTAAATAGGCTGAAATATGACGATTATTTTTGAAGACGTCGGAAAAAATCATGCCGACTGGGAGCTTTACGGGCGTAAGCCGTGAGAGATAAATAAAATTATGTTCTACAGGATTGTATATCTTAAAAAGTTCAACAAAAAACGTCCGTGATTGCTTATCCATCTTCTAGGGATGACCCAGAATAACTATTTTTATCTTTCAGTTTGATAAAAATTCCATTGTTATTTCCGAAGATCTTTTGACCGGTATTATATTAATCCTTATAAAATAATATATATTAAATTTAGATTAGAATATGCCTTTTTTTTTTTTTTGTATCGGAAATTATCAAATAACTTCAAAGTCAAAGTCAAAGTCAAATCATTTATTTCAAATAGGCCCGTATAAGGCACTTATGAACGTCAAAAATTTACAAAAAAAATTAATTGATTCTAGTTGCCCCTTCCAAAAGGTAGTTTTCGTATGGAGAAGAATGGGCAAGAAACTCCACCGTTACTCTTTTAAAATGTTTTACAATATTTTGTATAGTACATTAGTTATATAATTATATGTGAGGACGATGCACCTAGAATAAAATTATTATACCACAATAGGTAAAAAGAATTAAGAATTAAAAATGAAGCAACAACAGATAAACTAATTATGTGATAGATGCATGGTGCTCACTTCTCCCACTCTGGGCGGAGCGGGAGGGCGTGTCAGACTCTTACTGACTAAAACCCACCCGTTTTTCCTTCAGTTGCCTGTACGTTGCCAGGGGCCACGGTATCCCTTTCGGACTTTCCCGCAACCCCGGCAGGCATCGGTCCTGTCGGTCCCCTTCAGGCGCGCGTGGAACACAACATGCATAAAATATGCCTGACATATCATTTAAAATAATAATTTAAAAGATATTACAGATTCAAAATTACGCGTAACAAAGTAATTATGGTTGACGGCAATGCGGGCGCAGGGGTAGGAGTCAATGACCTTTTTCCTCGGCTAATAGTTATGATATCCCGGTAGTACGTTCCCTTCGGATATTGTCCGACAAACGCGGGCAAAGACGCGGGAAAAAACTAGTTGCTAATAAACAAGTAATACTCTTGACTATTTTTATTTACTTACAGAGCTAGAACCACACCATTCCGAATCAGATTTACAAGATGATGTACCTTTAATGGAGCTTAAAACTGAAGTGGAAGAAGAACAAGAACTATCTAAAAAGAAACGAAGAGCCAGGGAGACAAAAAGTGAGTATTATATGTATAGTTTGTCCATAGGTAAGCCAACAGGCCAGTGGTGTAATGAAATGAAATGAAATGTGGTTCACCTGATAGGAAGTGGTTAAGGGTGTACTAGCTTACATTTGCAATATTGTATTCTATCCATCCATAGGAATACCTCGAAGTCGCAAATGATAAACTCGGAACATGATAGTTAAATCAATAAAATGTTTATTTCTGATAACAAAAATAAAACCATGGCCAGCAAGGCGACCACACACCAAAAGCAGCACTCATTCACGAGCATAATGCTAAGATCAGCCATCAGTTTCGGGAGCTATATAGATTTTTTAAGGATTATAATTCACTTAATAATAATTTTATTATATTTTCCGCGAATTGAATTATGATCAACTCAACATACAACGAAACAGCGCTGCAATTTGCAAAAAACGTAAGAAATTTTAAATTTTGCCTTGCCGCCTTGACGGATCCCTTAAAAAAACTTGAGATCCGCATCCAGGGACCGCGGAAGTAGGGGGCAGAGGGGGCCAAATGCCCTCCTAAAATTAAATCGGGGGGACCCCGCCCCTTCCTTTACTACCTGGTAAAGGTTTCTCTGCTTCACAGAGCTTTGTTTGGTCCTTACTGTGCCGTCCACGTCGCGTGAAAGATAGCTTAGTGCCCTCTGACGCATCCGATAATTCCTCCGACTACGAGGGTGACACAGAAAGTTCTTTAGAAAATCAAAAACTGAACAAACTAGCAAGTTATTAGTTTTATTATATCTTTTCAAAATAGTGTCCATTTACATCAATACATCGCTGCATCCGATGGAACCACTGAGAAAATCACTTTGCCCACTCGTCCTTAGGGGTCTCTTCCACGGCATTTTGAAACGCAGCCACTGCTTCCTCGGCATCCATGAAACGTTTTCCTCGAAGTTTTTCTTTTTAATTTCGGAAATAAATAAAAATCGCAAGGTGCGTGGTCGGGCTATAGGGCGGGTGACCCAGTAATTCCACGTCAGACGTCGCCAAGTAGTCGATTGTTTGCTTGGCGGTGTGCTACGAGGCGTTGTCGTGGTGAAGGGGGATCCTACTGCGAGGTCGTTTCTCCCGAACTTTTTCCAAGACAAGTGGCTAACAATTGTTTGTGTACCACTCTGCAGTAACTGTTTTTCTATCCTCTAAAACAATTGTTGCGTAATGACCTGTCCTTCCAAAGAACGAGGCCACCATCTTTTTTCCCATGCTTCGACCTCTCGTCACTTTAGTTGGCAAATCCTCGGAGGGATACACCCAGACAGCAGACTGTCTCTTATTTTCAGGATCATAACAATAAATCCAGCTTTCGTCACCCGTAAGTATGTCGAACAGAGTATTTGGGTCACTGATAAGTATGCGAACGTAGGGACAAGTGAAACAACAGCTAGCTAGTAGTACACTGAGTTTATTTGGCAAGTGACATGGGTTATATAGGAAGGATTGCAGCCACCCTCATATTCATTAATAACAACATAACATCTCCCCTAGCTTGACAATATAAACTTTACATATTTTTTTCTTTAGTAAAAACGCTTATAATCTACCCTTGGTATAGGTCGCAGTTGTTTGCCTTCGTTTGTTAGCCTTTCTGGCTGCGGTATCTGACCTGAGCCAGACGCTACGTCTTCTTCACCATGAGGGGCTTCTGTGGTCTCATAAAATTCTTCATTTTCCATTGTAGTGTTACTTTCTGTTTCCACTATTTCTTCCCTCTCTCTATTTCCCTCCCCTATAGTGTCTGATGTATTATCATCTGCTTGGGGTGTTGGATTTGGTGGCGAAGTTCCTTGTGGCGTAATATCTTCAAATTCAATAGGGCAATCACCTGACCCAGGTGTAATTCTTGCTGTACCTTTATACGCTAATAGTTGGTTTTTATGTTTTTTTACATCACATGAAGTTGAACAGTCTTTAACAATATATATTACTTTCCCGAGTTTTTTGATTATTACCCCTTTTTGCCATGTTCCTTTTTTACTTATGGTATTTTTTTTATACAATACATAGTCCCCAGCCTTAAAACATTTAGTTCCTTTCTCATGTGTCCGCTTAGACTGCAAACACTGTTTATTTTCGACGTTTCGAGTGAGAGTGACAGACGCCGGTAGTGGTGTGGTTGGTTTTATTAAATCTAATCGCGATCGCAGTTTCTGTCCAAAAACTATCTGGGCAGGTGAACAGCCCGTTGAAGAATGAACAGAATTTCGATAGTCAAATAGATATTTTAACAACTTGTTATTAATTCCCTTGACATTACGATTGCTTAAAATACATGATTTAATACCCTTCTTCACCACTTTCACGAAACTTTCTGCCTGCCCGTTACTGGCCGGATGATAAGCCGGCGAGGTCACATGCGATATAGCGTTTGATGTACAAAACATTTTGAATTCTGAGGAAGTAAATTGCGTGCCATTGTCACTGACTATGGTATGCGGTAAGCCAAATCTTGCCATGTATTCATACAATTTATTAATCAGCGACAACGACGTCGTGCTTGTCCCCATATCATAAGCTTCTACCCATTTTGAGTACGCATCTACAATAACTAAATATGAATGATTCTGTAAGGGGCCGAGAAAGTCAATGTGAATACGATAGAACGCCTGCGGCGGGTGTGGCCACGGCGCAAGCGGCGCGCGCGCGGGTAACTGTCTTAATTGTAAACAAACGTTACAGTCCGCAATCATTTTTTCTATGGCGTTATCTATTCCCGGAAACCAGAATCTGCTGCGCGCTTCAGCTTTCGTTTTCACTATACCTAAATGTGATTTATGAAGTTCGCATAATACTCTAGTTCTAAGTGTCTCAGGTATAACTACTTTATGTCCTCGCATAATACAACCGCTTTCACATGACAACTGGGTTTTACATAAAAAGTAAGGTTTCATTAATGTATCTGATAGTCGGTCTGGCCAGCCATTAACAATATATGATAAGACTTTATTTAATATTGCATCCTTAGCAGTTTTATCACGAATTTTACAAAGCGTTACGGGTAAACTGCCATCAATAACAAAGTTTACATACGAAGCACGATCTTCTACTGGTACTAAACTGCCGTCTGTTTCGTAGCCGCATCCCCCACTTAGCGGCGTTGACTCATCGTCTGGTAGGCTGGCGCGCGATAAATAATCTGCGCTGTTATCAGCGCTGCGTATGTATTCAATTGAGTAATTATAGCCACTAAGAAACATCGCGTAACGCTGCAATCTATTAGCAGAAACTTCTGGAATTCCACGGTATGGTCCAAAAATAGATAAAAGGGGCTTGTGGTCTGTTCGAAGTACAAAGGGGACCGCCCTCCCGTATAAATACTGGTGAAAACGTCGTACTCCGAAAATTATTGCAGTAGCCTCTTTTTGTAATTGTGAATACCGCTTCTCCGCTGAATTCAATGTACGAGAGGCAAATGAAACTGGACGTTCCACTCCGTCTGAACCAATTTGCGATAAAATTGCTCCTAATCCACTGGGCGATGCATCTACCGTTAAAATAATTTTGGAATCCTGATCAAAATGAGCAAGAACCTGATTTGAGGCTAAAAATTGCTTAATTGAACAAAATGCTTTATCGTGCATACCCTCCCATTTCCATTTATTACCTTTTTGCAATAAAGAATAAAGCGGACTTAATATTGACGAGGCGTTCGGGACAAAATTCCTATAATAATTTACTAATCCTAAAAACGACTGTAACTTATTTACATTTGTCGGTGTCGGTGCCTCAACAATTGCCTTGACCTTTTGTTTTGATTTTCTTAAACCATTCTTATCTATCGTATAACCTAAATATTCAATTTGGTTTTCGAAAAATACGCATTTATCTTTACGAAGTGTCAGACCCGCGTCTTGCAGTCTTTGCAAAACCGCGCTCAATCTATCTAAATGTTGTTCTTTAGTTTCTCCTGTTATACAAATATCGTCAAGCATACACATAACACCATCTAACCCCGACAATAAACACTCCATTGCCCGTTGAAAAATAGCTGGGGCACTTGCGAGACCAAAACTAAACGTGTATAAACAAACAGTCCACGATGAGTATTGATACAAGTTATTTTTTGAGATGTTTCGTCTAAAACAAATTGTGAATAAGCTTGCGTTAAATCCAACTTGCTAAACTGCTGTCCTCCGTGTAACTTAGTAAAAAGTTCTTGGGCCGTAGGTAACGGATACTGTTCAATAATCAGCTGTTTGTTTACGCTTACGGAATAGTCTACACATACTCTAATTGAGCCATCGCGTTTTAATATAGGCACAATAGGAGAAGCGTATTCAGAGTACTGAACCGGTTTGAGTACACCTATACGTATCAAACGATCGAGCTCACCGTTAACCTTATCTTTAAGTGCGAATGCTATTGGACGAGCTTTGAAAAACACCGGTTTTGCATCATCTTTTAATTGTAACTTGACCCGATACTTTGTAAAAACACCCAGTTCGTCTGAAAAAACAGATGGATATTGCGATTTTAACTTTTCGGCAATATTATTAGATTTAAAATAATTTACTTGCATCATTTGTAATTTAAACAAACAAATAAAATCTCTGCCTAAGATTGGCGGTCCACCATCACGTATTACTCGCACTTTAACTACGTGTGTTTTATCCATATAAGTTATAGGCAATTGAACTATACCTAAACAGTGGATAGCACGCCCTGTATACGTAAATAGTTGATCTGTCGTTGATAATAATGGCATCAATTCAAAATGTTTTTTGTACATTTTCTCCGACATCGCTGTGACTGCCGATCCGGTATCAACTTCGAACTTTAGTTCCCTATTTTGTATCGAAACAACCAAGGTCATAGGTTCACCACTATAAGAACATATTTTTTTTATCTTACCGTCATCGTCACTCTCGCCCGACCCGCCAGTTCCTACGAAATTTAATCTTTTGCACATCCGGCGTAGATGGCCTTTTACATTACACTTTTTACAAGTATAGCTTGCAAACCGACACTGAGACGTTTTATGATTTTTGTACCCGCACACGGAACACTTTTCTTTGTTAGCACTGGATTCGGTTGTGGTGGTCGCGATCTTGAACAGCGGCTCGCTTGACGGTGGCACTAGCGCCGACGACGCCGATGATGATGCTGCTGCTCCCTTGCGTGCACTGCGCACGCTCTCCGCCAACTCCACTGCTTTTGCCAGTGTTAACTCTTGAAGGTTACGTGCGAAAAGTTTGTCCTTCTCCGGTCCCGACAGCATACCCATAACAAACCGGTCACGTAGCGCTTCTTCCACGTTCAGAAACTCGCAATGTGTGGTGAGCCCACGAAGCCTCGCAGCCCACTGCGAGAATGTTTCATCCTGACCTTGAGTTGCCGCATAGAATTGATACCGCTCGCCAAATCCACATTTCTTTGGCGTAAAATGGCTGTCGAGAAGTGTGAGAATGTCTTCGTATGGCACCTGCGTTAGTTCCTTCGGTAACGCTAAATCAGCCGTGAGTTTGTAAGTGCTGTCGGCGAGTGCACTCAGCAATATTGCCCGTTTTTTCACCCCCTTCGGATCCTTTACATTGTCAATGTCGTTCGCAATGAACCATTGTGAAATTCGTTGCTTATAGTTTTGCCACGTGTGAGTTACATGGTCAAAACTCGACAAAATTCCAAAGTGAGACATTTTTCTTGTTTTTGAATCGTGGGTAGTCGTCGCCACTGATAAGTATGCGAACGTAGGGACAAGTGAAACAACAGCTAGCTAGTAGTACACTGAGTTTATTTGGCAAGTGACATGGGTTATATAGGAAGGATTGCAGCCACCCTCATATTCATTAATAACAACATAACAGTCACCTCCGTTAAATCTTTGAACCATTTCACGACACCAATCAACACGACGGAGTTTTTGGGCCTCTGTCAAATTATGAGGTATCCACCGGGCACAAAGCTTCCTGACCGCTAAATGTTCATGGAGGATTTTGTGCACTTGACTCATATCTATGCCCAAGCTTGTCCGAATCTGCTGATGAGTCATTATTTTGTCAATCTCTATCATACGCCGCACAACACTGATGTTATCTTCAGTCGTCGCCGTAGAAGGCCATTCCTCACGCAGATCATCGGTGAGATTAGTGCGACCACGTTTAAACTCATTAAACCAGTTGTAAACAGTGGCACGAGATGGGGCTTCATCGTGAAAGCCAAGGCCAATCCAAGTCTATCATAACTTTCTTGTTGACTTGAATGACATCGAAAGTCGTAAAATATCATTGTACGAAAAAATGAATAAAATACATCTACAATAATATTGGCAAAGAGTTCCATTTTCAAAATTTGAACTTATTTTTTTATTATATCGTTTACAAGTGGCCAGTTCTAAAAAATTGACCGGAGGAAGCCGGGTCCAGAGATTAAAGGAAGGGGGTGACCAAAAAAGTTTGCCCCTGTCCGCATCCGCATCCGCGGATGTGAGCCAGCAAAAATCCGCATCCGCGGAGGTAAAAGAATCTGCATCCGCAACATCCCTGGTGTATAGTACCTATGTACCATCGAAGAAGTTCATATCTGTACACCGTAAGGACTATTTCTGCTTGCAGCACTCGGCCACTATAGAACCGGGGCGGTAACAGATGTTAGGTAACAGATGTGTACAACTTGTCCAGTTCTTTTCTATGCTCAGTGTAATAACACTGAGCATAGAAAAGAACTGGACAAGTTGTACAGTGACATTGTGTCTGTGTTATCGGAGTCAGCTATTCAGACCTGTGAGCAGAAAGAGACTGGATCGAAAGGTCGTGTGGTTGGATGGAACAAGCATGTGCACGAGGCTTACAGGGAGGCTCGGATAAGGCATCAGGTTTGGGTAGAACTTTGCAGACCGCAGTTCGGTCGAGTATGGGATGAGATGCGCGAGAGCCAAAGAGTTTTTAGAGGCAGGCTTAAATGGTGCCAGAAAAACCAAGACCAAATTAAAATGGATATTTTGGCTTCGCAAAGGTCATCGAAAAACTTTGCTCAGTTTTGGAAGTCAACCAATAAGCTTAACCTTAAGCCGGGCCTTCCTGTGAGTGTCGGGGGCCTTGACAATGCGGAGGATGTAGCCAACATGTTCAAGGATCTTTTTGTAGTGTCGTCACCACTGGGGCCATCAAATGGGAGTGTCAATGCGGAGGCTTGTCTGGGTAAGTCTCTTTCTTGTTTTTCTTCCAAGCAGGTGACTAAGGTTATTTTGAAAATGTGTAAAGGCAGGTCACCTGGACATGATAGTCTCAGTATTGAGCACCTGAAACACGCAGGCGTGCATTTGCCTAGGTTACTGGCTATGCTTTTCACGCTCTGTATCAGTCACTCGTACTTGCCAACAAACATGATGAAAACAGTGGTGGTCCCCATTGTAAAGAACAGAACTGGTGATATCTCTGATCCGTCCAACTACAGACCTATATCGCTTGCCACTGTAATAGCGAAAGTATTGGACAGTTTGCTTGATAAAGAATTAGGTAATATTTTACAGTTACATGACGCACAGTTTGGGTTTAGGCCCAAGCTTTCCACTGAAAGCGCAATTCTTGGTCTCAAGCAGACTGTCCGATATTACACGGATAGAAATACCCCCATTTATGCCTGCTTCCTTGACCTTTCCAAGGCTTTTGACCTTGTGGCCTATGATGTCCTGTGGGGGAAGTTGAGGGAAGCGGGCATATCAATCGAACTCCTGAACATCTTTAAATATTGGTACACAAATTAGCTTAATTGTGTTCGATGGGCTGGGTCTCTGTCCGAAACGTATAGATTGGAGTGCGGGGTGAGACAGGGTGGCTTGACCTCGCCAAAGCTCTTCAACCTGTACATAAACGGGCTGATCGCCGGGCTTAGCAGCATGCGTGTCGGATGCTGGATTGACAACGTTTGTGTAAATAACTTAAGTTATGCAGACGACATGGTGCTGTTGGGCCCGACGGCCGGCTCGATCAGGGAGCTGTTACGTGTGTGTGAGCGATATTTCGCGAATCATGGGCTTGTATACAATGTCAAAAAAAGTGTTTACATGGTTTTTGGGGCCTCCGGTGGACGTGTACACAGCGACCCGGTTGTAATGCTGAACGGGCTGCCACTCAAAAGAGTTGACAAATTTAAATACCTGGGACACTTTCTAACCGGAGATCTCAAAGACGATGACGATATAGATCGTGAGCGCAGAGCGCTAGCGGTCAGGGCCAACATGCTGATACACAGGTTCGCTCGTTGTAGTATTGAGGTAAAGATTACGCTGTTTAAAGCGTATTGCCAATCTTTCTACACGAGCGGCCTGTGGGTAAGGCATACTAAGAGAGCGCTAGACGCCCTGCGTATTCAATATAACAACTGCTTCAGGGTGCTGTTGGGACTGCCGCGCTATTGTAGTGCGTCCGGTATGTTCGCTTTTGCGCATACCGATGATTTTTACGCCATAATGCGCAAAAAAACAAATTCAATCTTGTCAATGGCGCGGTCTAGTTCTAACAGCATCCTAGGTATGTTGTCAGAAAAGTACGACGCACCTTGGCTGTCGCACGCTGTGGAGGTACTGGTCAGAAGACCCCACAGCTAACCTTATAATTTTATTTGGTTTTTGTCTTTTTGTTTGTTTACTAACAATAGTTTTTAAGAACAATGTTACTAACAATTGGGCCTAGTTGCCATCAATAAACAAATATTTATTTATATTTATTTTATTTAGATGTGGTCATGGTGTTCACGGGATTTTGTTTTCAAACTGCTTGGATATGAAGTTCTTCTATAGTACACCTACATCGCCAAATGTAGGTATGATCAATAAATAATCCACACAATCCGCAAACAATCCGCGATAATCATTTTGAAGGAAAGGCTAATTTGTCTATTCAACAACGTAAATAACGCAATAAATGTTGTTAAACTGTCAAAATGTAACGGATTGTGATTGATCGTGTGTTACAATTAGAGTGCAAATCGTTTTGGAACAGACCATTTGTGTCGATGTTAGTACAATTTTGTACTTCATGTGTCTGGTGATTAAGTGTATACCAGAAATTCCTCCTCGGTGAATTACAAAGCGCTATTATTTTGATTCGTGTGCATGTCAATCTTCTTCTAACACTGTACTGACCAGATTTATAATCATAGGGGCGACCACTGCGAAGAAACCAAAACAAAGAACACAACTAGAAGATACAATAACAGTCGAGCAATCGAAAAACGAAAAATCTGATTCGAAACTTATCCGGACAACTCAAAAACCTACGTCGAAATCCGGCACTTATTTCAAAGAGCCTTACAAATGTGATCAGCGTAGTTTTAATCGAGTAATAGAAAGGACACAAGATAGTTGTACACAAATCGGTGAAAAACTTTATAAGTGTGATGTATGTCCACGTAGTTTTATTAAAAAGTCTCATTTAACAAAACATATTCGTATACACACTGGTGAAAAACCTTATAAGTGTACTGTATGTCTACGTAGTTTTAAAGTAAAGTCTTACTTAAATAAACATATTCGTAAACACTCTGGTGAATATAAGTGTGATGTTTGTCAACGTAGTTTTATAAACAAGAGCAATTTAACAGAACATATTTGTACCCAATATAGTTTTAGTGACAAGCGTCATTTATCAAAACATATTCTTATAGACACGGGCGAAAAACCTTATAAGTGTGATGTATGTCTGCGTAGTTTTAGAGAAAAGAGTAATTTAAAAGTACATTTCCGTATACACTCTGGTGAAAAACTTTATAAGTGTGATGTATGTCAGCGTAGTTTTAGGGAAAAGGGTCATTTAACAAAACATATTCGTATACACACTGATGAAAAACCTTTTAAGTGTGATGTATGTCAGCGTAGTTTTAGGGTTAAGGATGTTTTAACAAAACATATTCGAATACACACTGATGAAAAACCTTATAAGTGTGATGTATGTCAGCGTAGTTTTAGGGTTAAGGATGTTTTAACAAAACATATTCGAATACACACTGGTGAAAAACCTTACAAGTGTGATGTATGTCCACGTAGTTTTTGTCAAAAGGGTGCTTTAACAAGACATATTCGAATACACACTGGTGAAAAACCTTATAAGTGTACTGTATGTCTACGTAGTTTTAGTGAAAAAGGTGGTTTAAACCAACATATTCGAATACACACTGGTGAAAAACCTTACAAGTGTGATGTATGTCCACGTAGTTTTTGTCAAAAGGGTGTTTTAACAAAACATATTCGAATACACACTGGTGAAAAACCTTATAAGTGTAATGTATGTCTACGTAGTTTTAGTCACAAGGATAGTTTAAAACAACATATTTGTAAACACACTAGTGAAAAATCTTAAGGTGTGACGTATGTCAAAAAAGTTTTATTCGAAAGAGTCATTTAGCAAGACATATTCGTGTACACACTGAGGAGCTCGTAGCTAAGTAATAAATGCCGCACGGGTCGATTCTTCAGGTTCAGCTACGCTTGCCGGGGTCTGTCTGTGGATGGGTGACCATCTTCACATACCGAAAATCCTCCGTGCCTCGGAAAGCACACTAAGCCGTTGGTCCCGACTGTTATTCCTGGATCTTTGACAGTCGTTACGGGTCGTCAGAAGCCTGAAAGTCTGACAACCAGTCTTACCAAGGGTTATCGTATTACCCAGTTACTGGGTTGTGGGGGTCAGATAGGCAGTCGCTCCATGTAAAATACTGGTATTCAGCTGCATCCGATTAGTCTGGAAGCCGACTACAATATAGTTGGAAAAAAATCTTATAAGAGCTAAGAAATCATATTCAAATAATAATAATAATAAAGCACGCCCACCACCTCCGGACTCGTTGCTCAGCTCCGCCTCGCCGCCGCCGGTACCCAGCCCCACCGTGAGCGCTGTGTCAACACCGGCCGCGGTAGTTGCTGCCGACGTCGCCAACACCTGTACGTCGGCAGGGGAGAGGCCGGCCACCGAGGAGCTTGGGACTTAGGGGCCAACCGGCCCCGAGCCGGGTCCCCGCTACCGGGTCCCCGCTACCGGTGGTTGTGTGCAGCGCATGAGATGGACTCAGTCTATGAACGAGAACGTCATGCGCGCATATTACGGGTCTACAGAGGGAGGAACTAACCTCACTGCGTACCGTGTTAGGATCTTAGACCCCGATTACCACGTCTACCTATGCACAAAAAAAATAGGGCGCTGGTGTGTGCCTTGGACTCGCAGCTCAGCAACTTTTTCGAGAGCAGCGAGGATCTCGTTGATACACACTCGATCCTGTATTGCGCGGCTGCTGCGGCATGTCGTTTAGCTAACGTCAAGTTTCCAAACAGTGACGGAGCTACTCGACCAAAACCAGCCGTACCAGCCTGGCAGTGCAGGATCGAGCGACGTATCGATGGAGCCAGGGTACTAATCGGCAAACTATACTGCTTCAGGGAGGGCAATACACGACCACGAGTAATGCGCTTTGTAAGGCGGGCATTCTCGGGGACTGGAATCAGCCCTCGAGAATACATGTCCCGTGTCACAGAGCGCATCGACTTCCTGAAGCAGAAAGTTTGTGCATGGGCGAGCCGTATTCGGCGGTATAAGCGGCGAGTCGATCGATACATGCAGAATCGCATGTTCCAGAGCGATGAGAGGTGGGTATATAGATCTTGGGAGCGACCTGAACATAATATGACGGACGTGTGCCGCCCGGATGATGCCGCCACGAATGCATTCTGGCGCAACATCTGGTCGGTGCCCGTCTGTCACGCTGAGGCTGGCTGGATGCAGGATGTCAAGCGAATGTGTGAAACTATTCCAGAAATGGACGCTATACTGATCACGCCATCAGACGTGGCCAGAGCAGTCCGTCCGTTACCGAATTGGAAATCTCCGGGACCGGACGGACTGCACAACTTTTGGTTAAAATGGCTGATTAGTTCACACACTCGCCTGGCATCTCAATTCCAGTCATCCCTAGAGTCTGGGTCGCTACCGCAGTTTCTAACAACAGGCGTTACCCACCTGCTCCATAAGTCAGGTAGTCCCGCGGAACCCAAGAATTATAGACCGATCACATGTTTGTCAACGGTCTATAAACTTCTTACATCTATTTTGAGAGCGAAAATTAACACA
The DNA here is from genome assembly GCA_949128155.2 of Xanthia icteritia. Lineage (NCBI taxonomy): Eukaryota > Metazoa > Arthropoda > Insecta > Lepidoptera > Noctuidae > Xanthia > Xanthia icteritia. The sequence continues at coordinate 1,595,103 of OY855862.1, read as the reverse complement.
CACATTGACAGTAATTCAATCATGTCTGTCTCTCAAAATGGATGTAGGAACGGGTCCCGTGGTACTAAGGAGCTACTCCTCATCGATATGGCCATAAGCCAACAGGTTCGTCAATCCCGTAAGAATCTGTCGACATGCTGGATAGACTATAAGAAGGCCTACGACTCGGTGCCACATACATGGCTCATGAGGGTGCTGGAGTTGTACAAAATAGATGCAACTCTGCGCTCCTTCCTGATGTCATGTATGGGGCAATGGAGGACGGTCCTTCGCTATCCAGGATGTCGACAGATCCAGGGGAATAATGAACCTGTATGGATTAAACGGGGAATATTCCAGGGTGATAGTTTGAGTCCACTTTGGTTTTGCTTAGCCCTGAATCCTCTAAGCACACTGCTGGAGAATTCAGGACTGGGCTATCAGCTGAGGAGAAGTGGTCAGGTCATATCTCACCTCCTCTACATGGATGACTTGAAACTCTTTGCCCCCAACAAATTGCGACTGATGGAGTTACTGAAGTTAACTGAAACATTCAGTAACGCCATCAGGATGGAATTTGGTGTGGACAAATGTGCAGTCATGCATGTAAAGCGAGGGGAGATTATGGAGTCCGAGGGAACTCAACTCACGGACGCCATACACCTTAGATCACTCTCCTCAGCCGAAAGCTATAAGTATTTGGGTATGTCGGAAGCGTTAGGCATCAACGTTGCTGACATGAAGCAATCGTTGAAGGAGCGCTTCTTTGGTCGCCTGAAGAAGGTATTAATTAGTCTTCTTTCGGGCGGAAACAAGGTGCGCGCCTTCAACGGTTGGGTCATGCCGGTTTTGATGTACTCTTTCGGCATACTCAAATGGACTCAGACCGAACTCGACGCCCTGGACAGGAGGGTCCGTACACTACTGACCGCAAACCGGATGCATCACCCACGTTCATCGGTGATGAGACTGTACATCCCGCGGAAATGCGGGGGTCGAGGCTTTTTAAATGCGAAGACCCTCCACAACCGCGAGGTGTGCAGCCTCAGGGAATATTTCTTAAAAGCCGAAGTGGGTATGCACCGTGATGTGGTCGCAGTGGACAAGGGGCTCACCCCGCTCTCCACAGAGGACCGCAAGGAAGTATGGCAAAGCAAGGAGCTTCACGGGCGCTTCTATCGGGCTCTTCATCAGCCCGGTGTAGATTTCCTAGCGTCCGTATCCTGGCTACGTTTTGGTGACCTTTTCGGGGAAACTGAAGGTTTCGTCTGTGCAATTATGGACGAAGTTATCTTGACGAATAACTACCGAAAATATATTATGAAGGATGGGACGGTTGACGAGTGTCGGGCATGCCACCGTCCGGGTGAGTCCATCAGACATATTATCTCTGGTTGTTCTCGTCTGGCTAACGGCGAGTACTTGCACAGGCATAACCAAGTGGCCAGGATTATTCACCAGCAACTTGCTTTGAAATATAAACTTGTGGATTCTGAGGTACCGTACTACAAGTATGTGCCCGACCCAGTTCTCGAAAATGACCATGTCACGTTAACTCACGTTGTACTGGGATCGGTCTATCATTACAGACAGGACTATTGTTGCCAATAAGCCTGATATAGTAGTGATAGACCGATTAGCGCGCCGCGCAATGATAGTAGATGTTACCATTCCACATGACGAGAACCTCGTGAAAGCTGAGAAAGAGAAACAAATAAAATATCTCGACTTAGCACACGAGGTTGTCGACATGTGGAACGTGTGCTCCGCTATCATTGTGCCGATTGTCGTAACGGCCAATGGCCTGATGGCCGAAAGCCTCGACCAACATCTCTCGAGGCTCTCATTAGGCGGTTGGATCAAGGGCCTGATTCAGAAGGCAGTACTCGATACGGCTCGTATTGTGAGGAGGTTCCTGTCTCTGCAGCCCTAACCACCGGTAGCTTGGACCCTGCTCCCGTCACCGGCGGAACACAATTTTTTATATTTTTAAATGTTTTTAATTTTTTATTCTAATATTTAAAAATATAATTTATATGTATATAGTTAAATAAAGGAGATAATAATAATATAATAATTTATTTCTAAGTATATGGTACATTGAGATCCTAAATTAAATATTGATTCACATATACTACCATTACTGGTGTAGAAAAATTAAATAAGCTAAGTGCATGCAAATCGTAGACATTACAATAAAAGTTATATTAAATTAATATAATTGTTTCGAATTTATATATTTAATTTGATACAATAATATTGATTTGGATTAATTGAATGGGATTATTTGTAATGTCAAGATATTAATTATTTTGTTAAACATGAAATACAAAACAAGACAAAAAAATAAATAAAAAAAAATGTCAAAAATATAAGTTCTAGTGTCAAAATATTAATTATAATGTCAAAATACTAATAACATAGAATATTAATTACAATGTCAAAAATATGATTTTAAATGCATTAACGGAATAAAAACATATGTCTAAGAGCCAAGTAAACATTTTACATTTGAATTTATTAATTGGTAACATTCTCAAGCCAGATGGTAATTTACTATAAATTTTTACTGTCATACAACTGGCATTTCTACTGTATAGATGCAATCTGAGGAGGTACTAGTAATTTCCCGGCATTTTTTTTATTCAGTCTTTGGGGACTTGTTCATTTATTAGGAATAAATGTGGGTATTTTTTTACAAATAAACAAACCTCAAAAATATACAGGCACGGGAGTGGAAGAATTTTTAATTCTTTAAATAATGGCCTGCAATGGTCTAAATATTCTGCTCCGCTCATGACTCTGATACATTTTTTTTGTACTTTGAATGCTCTGTCCACATCAACTGAATTACCCCATATCACTAGACCGTAACGCAATACTGATGAAACATACCCATGATATGCATTATGGACAGTTTGTTTACTGGACACCAGTCTTAACTTACGAAGGGCATATACAAACTTATCAAGGCTCGCTATATACTCTTTCTACATGTTCCTTCCAGTTCGGTTTATTGTCAATTATTATACCTAAAAATAAAACCGATGGTTCTGTTTGCAAAATTGTATTATCATGTCGAATTCGTTGTTGGTGTTACCTACATGTTGCATGTTTGAAATTGAATAATTTAGATTATTGTCCCCGAGCCATTTTATTACATTAACCGCTAAGAGTCCCAGAGCATGCACTTTTTTTCACTTTCACTTTCACTATTGGGTTTGTTTACATTTTTTTGGTTGGTTCAAAACTGGTATAATACGATGTTATTTGGCGCAAATATTATCTACCACGATGTAAAAACTACTTAATATTCTAAATAACACCACTTCCCGTCGATTTACACCCAAAAACAATAAAAAATACGAAATTCTTTGCCGAGCGGCCATTACGCTCTGTACGCTCCGCGGTCCGTTGACGTACTAAAACTGTCAGTTTCAACTTTTTTTTCTAGTGTTGCGTATTGATATTTTTGTATTTAGTCGATTTTGTTGACGAGAATATACGTCTGACCATAGAGTAAAAATACCCACAGACCAGATTAGCCTTTATTTCATTGTAGACTTAGAGTTTTAATGCCGCGTGAGTAGCAAATCCCGAATTAATTCAATGTTAGTATTAGTTTCTATGTCAGTTTTGTTGGAAGATTTTATAGTCAAAGTAGTGTCGTCAGCAAATTGGATACATTCATATTTTAAACATTTTTTGAGGTCATTTATGTATAATATAAATAGTGGTGGACCCAGTACGCTTCCCTGTGGAACGCCAGATTTATAAATTTTTAATTCTGAGCTATATGTCGTCCTAGTGTTTTTTTCTATTTTAGAAATAACAGTTCTCTGTTGGCGATCAGATAAATAGCTTTTAAGCCAATCATGCGCCTTGCCTCTTATTCCATATCTCTCTACTTTGTAGAGTATTCGCTCATGTGATACAAAATCAAATGCCTTGCTCATATCTAAGAATACCGATAAAGCAGACATATGTATTTTCATCCAGGGCTTCGGTAATTAGCTTTATTAATGAAAAACAGGCTAGAGCTGTTGAACAATTTTTTTTTGGAACCAATCTGACTGCAATTAGATTGTGTTTAGTTACAAAGCTATTTATTTTGTCAAGCATTGCTTTTTCAAAAAAAAATGAAAAGAGTGGGATCAGCGTAATGGGCCTATAATTACCCTTATCAGAACAGTTACCCTTTTTGAATAATGGTTTAATTATAGACTCCTTTAATGTCGACGGAAAAACACCTTCTTCAAATGAGAGGTTTATTAAGTAGCTAAGTGGGGATGCTATAATTTTCGCGCTTAATTTAATTATTTTGGTGGTTACTTCGTCATATCCCGTAGAATTTGTATTATTTAATGAATAAATTATTTTAATAATGTTAATTTCATTTACTGGAGTCAAAAATCAAGTATTTATGTTATTGTTAGTGTCAATGTTGTGTACGACATGATTATTATTATTTTGTGTCAGCTTGCTGAAATAATTATTAAATTGGTTACATATGTCACAGGATTATTAATTATTTTTTCACTAATTATTAATTAATTTATGTAGTTATTATTATTAGATTTATTTAAGTTATATTTTATGATTGTCCATGTCGCTTTAAAAAAAAAATTAATTGATTCTAGTCGCCCCTTCCAAAAGGTAGTTTTCGTATGGAGAAGAATGGGCAAGAAACTCCACCGTTACTATTTTAAAATGTTTTACAATATTTTGTATAAGTACATTACTTATACATATAATTATATGTGAGGACCATGTACCTAGAATAAAATTATTATACCACAATAGGTAAAAAGAATTAAAAATGAAGCAACAACAGATAAACCAATTATGTGATAGATACATGGTGCTCACATATTTACAAACATTGTAAAAGTAGATGATCCTCCTAAGATTCCACAATTAATAAGTCCGTGTGCGAGGAATTGGTCATAGAATGTAAAATCAATGTCATATAATAAAAAATAATAATAAAATATACACTTAAATTTGCAACCAGTTTGATTTTGTCTTGATTCTAAATTATCCTATGGAGCAGGACCAGCATGTTTCCAAGCATTCTTATCTAGGATATAATCCTCTAATTTGTAATATGCTTGTTTACAAAGTGTACTTTTAATATGAGTTTTAAATTTTCTTTCATTTAATTGCAAAATATCATTCAGGTATTCACATTAAGGTATTTTGTTGTAACATTCAACACAGTACCCCATAAAAGATTTATGTACTTTAGACATAGACGTATAAAAAAGGTCGGACGGAACTCCCGCTAAGACAAAACTGTGTCCCGTAATGGCGGCGACTAATTTATGTGTGAGTGAATTTAGGGATGCCATGTAAGCCAAATTTACCCATTTATTATTGCTTTGTTTTATTAAGACAAAAAGTCGTGTGTAGGCAGAATTATACCATGCCATTTCAAAAGGTTAATGGTAAGAACCAATTATTATGAAAATATAAAAGAAAAAAAAGATAATAAAACAGTTAATTGAAAATATTTTAAATGTTTAAAATTTTACTTTTTAACATGTTTTCGCACGGGCGTATTTTTATTGCGGCGATTTTTTTTCGCGAATTGGATTTTCGACGCTCTGTTTAGCACCGAGAGTTGAATATCCAACAGTGTGTTTTATTGACGCGCTGGGATACGCGCTGGATGCGCTCTGTTGGATTCTCAATGCTCGGCTCAATACCGAGAGTTGAAAATCCAGTGTACAAAAGAAGATCGCCGCGATAAAAATACATCTGTGCGAACCTGGGCTAAGGAGCCGGGGAGCACGGCTCGCAGCAGCCATCTTGGATTTTCATTTTGACCAAATTCACACTTTCTCATAGAGAATGTCGCATAGAGGGCCATAAGTGCTCAGGGACACGACGCCCGTCGCCGCGACGCCACCGCGATTTCTACCAGTTTACTCCCGTTCTAATAAAATAGTTCACAAATATTACAATACAATATAGCAAACACATCATCATATGACATCTTCCACACTTTATAGTTCATATAAATTTCCCATATTTCGGGTAATTTGCACACGTGAATATTGGCAACACTGGCCTTGTGACGAATTTTATCGAATGAAGATTGATTTTGATGTATAAAATCGGGAATTATTCATTTACCCATGAAACGTGATTCCTGGATTTTTACTACGGTTTTTACACCATTTCACCACACAAGAAATGCTGTATCTTAAAAAAGAAATATCACCGCATAGACGTATCGCCTGTGTTGACGTTAGCGCGTAAATGGCTGACTATTGTGTGAATGTGTGCTGTACGTACAGCGAACTGGCTGACTTTGAGTGACACAGTTTTTTGTTAGCGAGAATCCGTCCGACCTTTTTTATACGTCTATGACTTTAGATAATCTGAAAAATGGTTGATCTATTTTATCTTTATTTCTAGTATTAAAATCATGTCTATCACTTATTTTTTTTTAAAGATGTCGATTTTTTCTAACATTCATAATATTTTCATAAATGAACTGGCTACCGTCATAATATTAATCCTTTTAAATAGTTCCCTAAGAGATTCGCGGTGACGTAGATTATAAATGGCTCTGACAGCTCTCTTTTGCAAAATAAAGATGGATTCAATGTCAGCAGCCCGACCCCACAGTAAAATGCCATACGACATAATACTGTGGAAGTAACTAAAATAGACCAATCGCGCGGTTTCTACGTCTGTTAACTGCTGTTTCTAACAGCATAAGCGGCTGAGCTTAGCCGCCCCGCAAGAGATGTTATGTGAGGTCCCCATTGTAATTTCTCGTCTAACGTGATTTTCTTTCTTCGTATCATACCAGAATTGTACAGTTTTTAATTATTATTGATATTAATTTTGCTGTGCCCCACAGGGTCCATAATGATCTAAATTATATAGTTACCACCTAAGTACACATTATGGTAAAGCAATTAAGATATTGAGTATTGAGTAATTCTTTAGAATATTTGTTATCTTTCAATATGTCTATGTTCCAATCTCCGCACAGAATATTTTTTTTTTTTTTAACTTTGCGAGTTAGATTCTCCCTATATAAAAATGTACTCTGTGAGTTAGATTGCGTAGTAAGGATTCAAGATGTAAAAAAAATATAGACACATCAGAATCTGGAATTCTATAAATGCACACTGAAATTAAATTATGAGTCAATATTTCGACGCTACAGCATTCAAAGCAATAATCAACGGCCAGTTCAACAGTTATAGGTAACGGGCTAAAACTTAGACCTTTGTTCAACCGTGTTTCTTCGCGTGTCTTGAGTAACTGGCAGCTAAGTTGTAGTGTGTAAGTGCCAGATTACTTTCATGCCCTGATTTTATAAAAGTTTCACTCAGACAAATAAAATCTAAATCGCCAATCTCATTTGCCAAGTCGGTAATATTTTGTGATTTCGAATAGATCAGTTTCATTTAAAATTCCAACTATGTTTTGGTGTAACAATTATAAATTTTTGTTTTCTTTTAGAACTGTCACTACTACCAGTAACCTTTTTACGTGATGGGACGAAAAATAGTTTTTTGGGCATTTTTGGCGATTTTGGAGAATCACAGTTACTACCGTGATTCTCCAAAATCGTATCGTACTCAGTTGGATAGGTCTCAATATCAACAAGTAGGCGACGGAATATATTTTCATAAATACGTTTTTGACCGAGTTTGTTAAGCTTACCGGTATATATGAGAAGGTTTCATCAGATCGTTCAAAATTACTGTCAAAAAAATAAGCATAGTTATGATTTTTTATGTCCATGTAAAGCAATCTATTAAACATTTATATTTTATAATTGTGTATCAGAGCCCCTTGTACATATGTAGGGCAGCATATAATGACATTTGTATTAGTAACACTTTTAAGAGATTCTCTAATTAATTTGACTATTTCAATTGATTCCCCGGTGCCTTTAAAATCTTGCTCGCTAGCGACGCGGACGACATGGTGCTGCTAAGCCGGTGAGAGGTCTCGGAGAGTTGTTCAGAGTGTGTGAGGCCTATGTTGGTGCATATGGCCTAGAAATACAATGTCCAGAAAAGTGAGTAGGTATATGGTCTTTAGGGCCGCCGGTGGATGCCCCGAGTATTCACATAATATCATTCTAAATGGATTGTGCATAAATCGTGTCACGAAATTTAAATACCTGGGGTATTTAATTACCGAATGTCTTGAAGACGATCAGGATATTGAGGGGAGCGCAGGGCTTTAGCGGTCAGAGGTAACATGCTGGCCCGCAGATTCTACCGCTGCTCTAAACAAGTGAAGGTAACGTTATTTAAGGCGTATTGTCAAAGCTTTTATACGGGGAATATGTTGGTCAGCCACACCAAAAGGTCGCTGGATGTCCTGAGAGTCCAGTATAATCACATCTTTAGTTTGATGTTGAGGCTGCTTCGCTTCTGTAGTGCATCGGGGATGTTTGTGCTGTATCGCACTGATGGCTTTCATGCATCCGCAAGAAAACGGTATCCCTGATCCGCAGAATGCGTGGCAGCTGCAACGGAATTCTGAAGACTGTAGCGGTCTCTTCACCGTTGTGGAGAATCTTTGCCAAGAGAGTAATTTAAATTGCATTTTAATATTTTAGTTGTAATTTTAATCGAATTGTATGGATTTATTTATCTGTTTTTTTTTTTTATATTTTAGCCATTACTGCCGAAGTGAACAAAACGCAACTGTGGCGATGAAAATGAATGTCAACACAACACTGTGTCTGTAATTTGTAAACAATCTTTCCCAAGGAATAAATACTATCCTTAGTCTTTCCAATTATTCCATAACTAGTAAATAAATTGAAAACATTAAAATGAAAAAAAAAGTTTGTCAACCCTCGTTTGGTAATTCCTGCGATTTCTTCCGCGTTCTTCATCGGAAGCTGAACTATTCCAGTCTGATAAAAATTTTCTAGATCACTCAATTCACTATCTGAATGAGACATTTTAATTTATTTAACATTATTGTCGAAAACACGTATAACTTTAGTACTCAACCGACCAATTTCGGGCGGTAAATAAATCACATACTTACGCCTAGTAACTGACAGCTGGTTAATGTTTCAAAAATTTTATAGAAACACTACAAGCTGTCATCTTCATACATTTACTCTACTATCCGTTATTCGTAGCCAGGTGGACGCTACTGTGCTGATTTTTAAGTTACTTTGAGCAGTGGATTGGAGCGATATAAAAGGTTGGAATACAATTATTATTGCTCGTTTTATTTTCCGTACACAAGTTGGAGATTTTGCCTTGACTAGTATAACACGAGAAGTGTGCCATACATTTTTCTTAAAATACACACATCAACACGGTCTAGGGATATTTTTAAAAAAGCGAATTACTATCAATGTGTTAATTATTTATATGACATGTATATATTTAAAAGATACGTTATTTAATATTCTACCATTTTTTAATAATGGTTAAGGTACTTCGATTAAAATTTCAGGATTTTATGGAAAAAAAATGAAGCATAGACGGAAACCGTATATGAATTAACTTTTAATTTATGAGTAAAAACTGAAAAAAATAGAAAAATCATTTAATTTGTGTTTATAAACTTGAAGTTAGTAGTCTGAGAAAGCGCCCATGATGTTCATAACACATCGGCAACGATTCGGCATGCTCAGAACAAGGTTGTCAATGTCTTGCTGCGGAATATTGTCCCATGTCCTTCTGAGGTGCGCAAAAAGTTGATCTTCTGTAGCCAGATTTTCAGGAACTTCCTTCAGAGCTCTTCTTTGCAGCATATCCCACGCATGCTCAATGGGATTTAGATCTGGCGATTGAGCAGGCCAGTCTAAGGCCCTAACATTGTGTGTATGTAACCAAGCTGCTACCGTTCTCGCCGTGTGTGCCCGGGCATTGTCGTGCATGAGCAGGAAATCTTGCCCCATTTGTGTTCTGTGGGGCAAGATTACGGGCCCCAGCACCTGTTGGACGTATCGTTCTGCCGTCATATTGCCCCGCACCCAAACGAGATCCGTCCGTCTTCCAAGACGAATTTTTGCCCAAACCATAATTGTTCCTCCTTGGTATGGGTGAACTTCCTGAGTTTAAAAATGAAAAAAAAACTGTAACTAAACGTAATTCGTATTGTTTTCTAAATTTCGCACAAATGAAAATTCCCTCTCCTACACATCAAGACATTTTTATGCTACCGAAACAAAAGAATTTTCAAAAATTTGAATTTGGAATTAGTCTGAGATAAATTACAAACAAATCGGTGTATGAAAGATTACAATGCGGCCAGTACTTTTCGAGTTATTTAATTGAGTATGAAATATCCCTAGACCGTGTTGATGTGTGTAGTTACCACACACTATTAAAATATAAATGCTGCCATTATAATTAAAAATCAAACGAACTTACCAAGTGAAGTTCGATGATAATTATGTGAACAGCTTCATTCGAAGCGATTTATTGTTTACGTATTGTAGCAGCGTCTCCATGTACCAGCCTTGCACGGATTTTAAGAGGTAAGTAAAAGGTTTTTTTTTTTTTTTTTTTTTTTGTTAGGTTTCTTTTGTTTCACTGGCAACACTGTATCCGTTTTACCCCTACTTTGCTCCCACTACACTATTTCTCTCTAACGGTCGGCAGCCATTTTAATATCATTTTGTTGAAAGCTAATAAATATTTCACATTTTTATTTATCTAGGGTAGGGTAGGTAACTTTTCTAGGGAGGGTATAAATCGCTTCGAATGAAGCTGTTCACATAATTATCATCGAACTTCACTTGGTAAGTTCGTTTGATTTTTAATTATGTTTCACAGCTTCATTCGAAGCGATTTATTGTTTACGTATTGTAGATGTTCAGAGACAAAAATGTGAAATTAAACAAAACGGGTGTGTAATCACAAGTGTATTTTATTATAACTATAGTTATTATCATTGATTTAAATTCTTAATATAAGGTTTTTTGTTACAGATTATGACCACCAGCAAGTACCGTAGTGGCAAAGAGATGAGGATCAGTTACAACCTGCCTATTATAATGTTTTGCGAAGACAGAAGATGATGCACTCCATCCAGCAGTTTTTCTAATCAAGTCTATATTGACTCCAAGTCTATTTGCTGAGGATGTGGCTGCGTGACGAGTGCTATGTGCACTAAATATGGACGTATCTATACCGCTATTGTGAAGTGTATCTTTTATCCAGTGACTGAGTGTTTGTGATGAAACTTTTGAGTGTGGTTTTTTGTAGCTTATAAATAAATAATCGTTTTTGCGAAGCGGTTGAGTCTTATTTATATAAACCTCTAGGCATTTAGCGGGACAGATCTGAGGACGAGCGTCGAAAAAAGGTAATCTTAAAACTGGTTGTGAAGAGTTCGGTTTGGAAGTTTTTGTCAAATCAGGTATTGTTATAATTATGTCAATATTAGAATTCACTTGAAGGTTGCCTAATTTTATGAATGAAAGTGTTTGAACGCGATGTGCAGTCACCAAAGCCAATAGAGTTACAGTCTTTTTTGAAAGAGTTTCCAAATCAAGGTATGTGTTAGGCCATTTTTGTGCTAAGTAATTTAGAACTGTGGTTGGATCCCACGTCAAATTATATTTTGGATTAGTAGGCCTTAATCTGTAAACTCCTTTCATAAATCGCTTAACTCTATCATCGTTTGCCACATTACTTAACAACAAGGATAATGCGGATTTATATGAATTGATAGTACCGTATTTTGCCCCTTTGTCAAAAACTGTGGTAAGAAAATGAATGACTATAGGAACTGAAACCGAGGAATAATCATAACCATGTTTATTACAATAATTTAACCAAGATTTTATACAAACATCATATTGTTTATAGGTGGAATCAGATAATGATGATAACATAATTTCAATAGATTGATTAGACAAATGTCTTTTTAATAATGTTTGCCTGAAAGCTTCGCGGCAACCAATTTCAGGGTGCGGTGCAGATTGTGAGGCATTCTGAAAGGAGAAGTTAACAAATTTACGTTTGGTTCAAAATAGATTGGTTTGGAACAAATTAACTTTTGGAAAACAGGAAACCAGGGTTGTGTTGGCCAATATGGTACAACTACTATGCCATTTGCTTTATCATTAATAATTTTTTGCATTGTTTTTGTGATAAGTGAGAACGGTGGAAATGCGTAGAATAGCTTATTTTTCCATGGAATGGTGAAAGCATCAATTGCGTAAGCGTCAGGGTCGTTTTTCCAAGTTATGTACCTGGGACACTTAGCATTACACCTACTCGCGAAAAGGTCTATTTCAGGGCATCCAAAATAATGTGCTATTTGACTGAATTCATCATCATTGAGTTCCCATTCAGTGTCCTGAAATTTCATGCGCGATAATTGATCTGCTTCATAATTGTCTTTAGTGTTTATGTAAGAGGCAAAAATAGTTATTCTACGCCTTTCACACCACTGCCATATTTCTTTAGTGATATTATGCAAGTGTTCAAACTGTATGCTGCCCATGCGATTTATACAAGATATGGCAGTTACATTATCAATTCGTAATAGTATTTTTAAATTATACGATTCGTGGGCAAAACATTTAAGTGCGAGAAAAGCTGCTTTTAACTCTAACTCGTTAATATGTACGGATCTTTCACTATCTTTCCAATAGCCAAAACATTTATCTGTGCTGCAATAAGCTCCCCAACCCGTACATGACGCGTCGGAAAAGATTTCTAAATCATATTGGTCGCAAGTTAAAGAAAATGAACCATGATCAATATGATCTAACCACCACAACATATCACTATGTAAGCTGTTGGGCAGTCGAACTAACTGTTCGTAGCTAGGATTGGTAAGTAAACAGGAATATTTAAATTTTTCAAAAAGTTTAGTGTACAGCCATGCATATTGAATTGCAGGACAAGCTGAAATTAATAAACCTATGAACCGAGCAAATTCACGAAGTTTACATTTACGCTTTTTCAAGAAGCTAGAAATGTATTCTTTTATTTTTGACTTTTTTGTACAAGGTAATTTTAATAACATATTTTTCGAGTCGAATTCGAAACCTAAAAACTTGCATAGTGTTTGCGGTTCTAAGCAGCTTTTTTCTGTATTTATTATGAAACCTAAGTTTTTAAGTAATTTTATTGTTACGTCAACGTTATTTTTACATTCAAGAAAAGTTCTTCCAATACAAAAGGTATCATCGATATACACAACTGATATCATGCCATGGGTTCTTAGATATTCCATAACTGGCTTTAATAATTTTGTAAAAACGTATGGAGCAGTGCATAAACCAAACGGTAGACAGTTAAATTCATAAAGGGTATTATTGTATTTAAAACGGAGGTATTTTCGGTGAGATTTATGTACGGAAATTAAAAAGTAAGCATCTTTTATATCTATAGATGCCATAAAACAGTTTTTTGTAATAAGCTTTGAGGCTGTACGATAATCCTCCATCTTGAAATGTTTGGTATCTATGAATTTGTTTAAACATTTAAGGTTAAGTATGAACCTCTTGTCGCCGTTCGGTTTTGGCACTAAAAATACACTTGATATAAATTCTCCTTTAACAGAATGACAATGAGATATTACATTATTATCTAATAGGTTTTTGATCGATTGATCAAAATCTTGAGATTCTTGAATATTTTTAGGAAAAACATTAGGAGAATCAGTACGATATGGTGAACATTTAAAGGGTATTTGGTACCCTTTTATCCAGGATAGAATCGTTTTGTCAGTAGTGATAACTGACCACTTTTTCAAAAAATACTGGTGTCTGCCAGCGGTTAGTACCTGATTAGTTACTTTCGATGCGGTGGCCTCGTCGGGGACGAAAAGCGGCGCGAACTGCTGCTGGTTTGCGGTGGTGGTGGCGGCCGATACGCAGGGCGAGCAGCTCGCCTCGTATTGTTGGGCTTGTTGTCCGTCTTGCGGTGCTGAGGGTTGTAGTTTAAATGACCCTTATTTGGACCTTTTGGGATACCTTTAGGCTTGTTATATTTTGGTCTTAAGGCGTGTTTCAACGCATCTCCTGATTGCTGTATTGTCTTGGCGGCTTTGACCTTGTCGGTAACATTTTCCCCAAATAAGAAACTGCCCCTTTTTGTTTCAAGCAAGGCGTCCTTTAAATTTATATTAATAGATGAAATGACAAAGTTACGTCTTGTTTTAGTCTCCCAAAAATGACTGTCGCATAATATACGACAAAGCGTCACTGATTGGTTTCAAAAGTTTTTGTTTGGACGTTTCATTTGAAATAATCATGTCAGTAGCGGATGCTAAGGCTGACAGTGCTATACCAAGCTGATTTTGCTTGTACATGAGGGCCGAATCTCTTTTTACTAGAGTATCCTGCAGAGCTGCCTTTACTTCCGGGTTGAGAGCTGGCGCTAGCAGTAGGTCACAGTTGTTAGGGACGAAATAACTTTTTAAAAGTTTTTCCTTTATATCCTTAGCCAAGCCCTTGGTAAGGATGTCTTGCCAACGATTAGCAATGTCCTTATGAACAGACGGACCCATGGTTATGTCTGTCTTTGGAGCATCGCCGAGTAACTGCAGGGTGTCTTCATCCAAGTCTTGGTCTTCCATCACTTCTGGTTGTGCTTCTGCTGAGGTACCGGGTGTAGGCGACAGAGGCGCGGTGTATAGCGGTGGTGGAGCTGGTGGTGGCGAAGCAGGGCACGGAGAACAAGCACGTGGCGAGGCATGTGGCGAGGCACGTGGCGAGAAACGTGGCGAGAAACGTGGCGAGGCAGGAAACGGTGAAGCTTGAAACAAGGAGGCGTCCTCATTTTTTGACATACCATCTAGTGGATGGTGTGACAAATCTGCGAAAAACGTTTCTTTTTAGAATACGTTCGGTAATAAATGCAATTTTTATCACTTTTTAACGTGACAGAGGAAACCCAAGCTTGGTAGCCTCGCATCACTTATGTAAGTAAGTAAGTATTGTATTAATGAGTGACAGTATCAGCCCCAGTATGGCAGTACGCATCACTTTAAAAAATGACAGAGGAGACCCAAACTCGGTAACCTCGCATCATTGATAATAGTTTTATCATTGTGTAACTTACTGTGTAAGTCTTCTTCGGATGAAGAATTAATACGGCGATTAGTCGTTGCCTGCAGTTTATTTTGCAATTTTAGTATTTTTCGCCGTATTTCTTCTTCAGTTTTTTCTGTCTTCCTTTTTCCCATTTTGAGGAGCTGAATCTATTTGTAGGAGCGGAGACGTGCGAAGGCTTGAGCACGGAAACGCGGAATGATATTAAAATGGCTGCCGACCGTTAGAGAGAAATAGTGTAGTGGGAGCAAAGTAGGGGTAAAACGGATACAGTGTTGCCAGTGAAACAAAAGAAACCTAACAAAAAAAAAAAAAAAAAAAAAAACCTTTTACTTACCTCTTAAAATCCGTGCAAGGCTGGTACATGGAGACGCTGCTACAATACGTAAACAATAAATCGCTTCGAATGAAGCTGTGAAACATAATTGGTTTTTTATAACTGCGCTTGGAGCTGTCAAAATCGTAGGTTATTAACTGTGAAGGTTTTCCTTTTAACTTCGATAAACTACTGCTGTGATTTTTTTCACAAATCCAAGTACAGACGCCAGCTGGTCAACCTACCCGAAACTCAAATTTTCTCAATCAACTTTGAACCTTATACGTAAGAGATAAAGTTGAAAATCTATCAAAAAAAATTGACAGGTTGTAGTAGGTTGATGTGCTGGCGTCTGTACACACGGCTATACATCATGCGGAAATGTACGGAAATCCTATAAAATACGAGATCAGCATAAACTGGAAATGTATAGCTTGATGTGTAGCCGTGTGTACATACGCCAGCACATCAACCAACTACAATGTACAGACGCCAGCACATCAACCTACTACAATCTGTCAAATTTCTTTAATAGATTTTCTTCTTTATCACTAAAATATAAGGTTTCAAGTTGATTGGGAAAAATTGACACTTTCGGGTAGGTTGACCTGCTGGCGTCTGTACTTACCATTTAGTTGGCAGGGGAGGGCCACATGACTCACAAAAATTAGCACTTTAACGAGTAATAATCGACCAACTTAAATTTGCAGTTTGAAAAACATGTTCTCCCATACATTCCATATTTTTCAACTACAATGTTAAGTTGTTCTTGGATAAATTCATCCCAACTACGGAACCCTTCATTGTGCGTGGTCCGACATGCACTTGGCCGGTTTATTTAATCCCAGAGATAGACATTTCAAGTGATTGTTGTTATTTCAATTTGGAGTTCGACATTTGCAACTGTCAAATCTCTGTAGACTTGTCAGCCTCACACACAGCCAATTCCTTGGGTTTAATTAGGGACCCGGGGCAGACTGCCTCTGTGTCCCCCCACCCCACCTTTGTGCGCTAGCGCATCCATAAACTAAATGATGTATTGTTCAGATGGGGTGGTGGTGGACAATTCGACAGTAATATTATTATTGTGCATAAGAGCGCAACTGGGTAAGTTAATAATTAAAATTCGTTTGTTAAAATATTGCGATGGTACATACACACGGCTACACATCAAGCTATACATTTCCAGTATAAGCTGATCACTCATTGTACGGAAATCCTATACAATGCGAGATCAGCATAAATTGGAAATGTATAGCTTGATCTGTAGCCGTGCGTACACTCGCAAACCATCACCAACCAAACAAAAGGTGGAGTAATAAAAGATAGTGCCTCAAAGGCCAAGTATCCGTGATTTCTCACGCCAGTAAAATATTTAAAAAATCATTGTGTCAGTGAAGTGAGACAGAAACACAGAAACCGCGTCGTCTACCATCTTTGTTTTAAATTCGCAAATTATTCAGAAAACCACAATTGTTTTATGTGAATAAATAATAAGATAAGCGATTTATGCTAGCACAGCATATAAAACATTGATTCTATAAGTAACTATAATTCAACTGGGTGAAACTCACCAAGCTAATTAGCTAACCTATCAAAACCAATTCTTTGGTAATTTGTGAGTTTTGTCGTGTCAGACTGAATATGGTACGAGGAACAGGTCGTGGGGGTCGCGGTATGGGCGTCCGCGGTGGTATGGGGCGGCCTCCATTCAATAGACCTCGCGTTTTGATGCTACGGCCCCCTTTTGACCTTATACTTGCTGAACCGGCCTTTCCACGATGCAAACCAGCGCCGGACGATACCGCTCTAACCCAGGTACATTTTATCTTATTTGTAGCATTTATAAGTTTATTTGGTTTCTGAGAACCTGTTGCAAGGTTGATAGTAAATAAATGGCATAAAATCATTATAAGTATTAGGAAATATACATTGTTTGAATACAACTATGCTTAATTTGGAATATGTATATATTACACTACAGGCATCAATTTATATTGTGGATAGGGCCTGCGCGATCTGGCGGACGGGATGGCAGATGATTTTAAATGTATCAATTGAATTTACTATATACTTATCTCAATCCAATGGATATAAGGTATTTACTGTAATGCTCGCTGCTCCAGAGAAAACTGCTGAGATGCTCCAAGCTTGATCACCAAGCATTGACATATATAACTTATTTTGATTGGATAAGTATTGAATTCAATAGATACATTTAAAATCCTCTCCCCTGCTGTCTGCCATTTTGATGAGGCCAATATGATGGCACTATTAATAGAATATCAAACAAAACAATGAGATTAATGCAAAATCATCATCAGACATCACTACAAAATGATTTATAAATTAAATAATTTATTTACAGGCCCTCCTCAAAAGGCATGCGGAGCTATGCCCTACTCCCGCTGAGCAATCGGCAGTGCTCAGTCTAGTAACCAAACTACAGACAGTGCTAGACAACCTTGTTGTTGCTCCTGGTGATTTCGCAGCTGCTGTAAGTACAACATAGATGCTGTGACATAATGCCTGTATTTCTGGACCGTAGTAGGTAGAACTAGATGCTGTGACATAATGCCTGTATTTCTGGACCGTAGTAGGTAGAACTGTTATGATTAAGTCCCATGTAAAAGGAGGTGAGCCTGTTGCCATTCACTGCCACAATTGTGTGACACCCTTTCAATCGTAATCTGAAGGATTTTGAAGGAAATTCCTAATCCGTTGCTTCATTGTTTGTATGGAAACTGCTTGGTTCCTATGAACAAAAACGAATCGTTTTGCATACCAATGAAAGCATTTTTTATTGGCAAACTGGGCATGTAAGTATATTAATAGCAAATTTGACCTGTGATAGCTACTTCCACATGGGAGGGTCTACTATTTTATGCTTTTTCTTTGCTTCTGTGGCGGCATCTACATCACAACATGCGAATAAAGACCTGACGTCACACAAATCCTGCATCAAGCAATTAGAGTTTACCACACGAACAGCATATATATAACTTCCCCAAGATCAATCGTTTTTCTATGGAGGATGAGTGAATTTTATATCCTATTCCTCATATACCTCTAAACTTAATAATTGGTGAAGATACCAATCTTAATTTTGAACTAATAATGGTCTGTAAATTATGGGAATTGGCCATTAGATGGTGGTCTATGGCAGAAGGTGACACTGACGTCTAGCAATCCCATGCTCCAGAAAAATGTTGATTTGCAATAACAGCAATTGTAGCATTTTTAATATTTATAATTTTATTGTAATCTTATTCTGACCTCTTCAGGATAAGTCTGAGGTACAGCATTTTTTTTCGACCAAATTACATCAATGTAAATTGTTCAGCTCTTTGTGTGTCAGTATCTGCTTTGCATGATTTCTCCCGGTTTTTGAGGTATTCCTGTTTGGAGTTTATCTATTCAATAGTGCTTTTGATTCGTTGTCATGATAAATTGTTTATCTGAATACCTGGTATTTGTCCCGAGGGATGGTACCTTATGTTTTTTGCTAATTGCAGCTCTGTATGCGTTTGTTTGTGTTTGGAAGTGTACATATAAACTTCCTCCATCATTAGTAATGTTAGAAATGATCAATATTATTTCATGTGATTATTAATCATTTGCCAAATGTAAAAAAGTTTTAATAAAATGGATAACTTTGTGGAGTTTGTCTAGCAAGCAGCATTTATTTTCAAATGTTGCTTCACTGTCATGATTTCATGAGACATGTCTTCATGGCCCCGCACAAGTTGTCATTTTAAATTGTTCAATATAATTTGTTGTTTGAGTCCCAATTCAATACTGGTTCAATACTTCTATGTTGGTGTAAAATTGAACCATCTATCTTTCTTTCTACGGACCTCAGAAATCGGGCATTAATCTGTTAACTGTTGTAAACCGAGAGTAATAAAATCTCATAATTTTCAATTAATATTTTTGACAGCAACTGGAAGAGGTACGTCAAGTGGGTTCTTACAAGAAAGGCACTATGATGGCTGGTAAGAATGTGGCTGATATTGTGTGCATCATGAAGACTCTGCCTACTAAGGAGGCTGTTGAGGGGCTGTCTAATAAGGTAAGATAATTATCCACACTTACTAATGTTACGTTATGTAATAGCAATAGTGAAATGCAACTGCTGTACTTTTTAAATAGCAAGCGCGCGCGCAGGCGACTCGACGGTGAGGGTGGGAGCGAGACAGAACACTGATTGAATCAATATTTACACACTGGAATATCTAGTTACTGACTTGATGTCCGTACGTATTTTTCGGGTGGGTGACCACTGAAAATCAGCGCTGTGCTGTGGGTCCCTCATAGCACAGAATTATGCTGAGTGGAAGCCTTCTTGTCACAGTCATGACGTGCAGCTGCCGAATATTTATGTTGTTTATTTTTTTGTTATTTGTATGCACGTGTCTCTGTGACAAATAAACCTTTTTTTCTTTCTTTCTTTCTTTCTTTCTTTCTTATGTAGTAGTAGCAGTGATAGCCTTGTGGTATGACAGTCAGACTACCAAGTCATAGGTCTCGAGTTCAAACTCAAGGCACGCACCGTTGACTTTTCGGATTCATGTGCGTATTGTATAATTATCACTTGCTTCAAAAACGGTGAAGGAAAACATCGTGAAACGCCTGAGATATTTCTCGACGGCATACGAAGCCAAGTCAGAGCCCCATGGGCGGCTTTAAAACTCTGACACCAGGTCAGTCACTAACCACGCGAAAAGAAGAAGATATTTTATGTGAAAGTAACTCTTTCTGTCTGTAACCTTTTCACGCCTGAACTGCTGAACGGATTTCGATGAAATTTGGCATACAGCTAGAACATAACTTGGGTTTGGTTGTTAAGTTTTCTCATGATCCCCATTCCAAGCGTGAGAAGGGAATTACGGGGTTGTTTTTAGTCAGTAAGAGTGTGACAGACCACTCCGTCCATGCTAAGGTGGAGGATATCCATGAGATCTCCTGACTTTGATTATTAAAATATGCAAGTTAAAACTTGTTCCCACAAAAACAATTATCTCGTAAAACAGGACTTCCTCTCTCCTACCCGTTTGCTGTGCCCTAGACAGGGTCCATAATGATCTAAATTATATAGTTACCACCTAAGTACACATTATTGTTCCTCAATTTCTCGTAATTGCACCTACCACTGTTTATACCTACTCTGCATCACCCAAAGGTTGACTGGTAGAAAATGGCTATGGCATTAAGTCCGCCTCTGTACATTTCTGTGCTTGAAGTATTAAATAAATAATAAATAAATATGGTAAAGCAATAAAGATATTGAGTATTGAGGATTTTCCGCATGATTTCATAAAAAAGTCATTAACAGACCAATTCTAATTTAGAGATGTATTAATGATTCTAATTCTGTAATACATATTTGTTATGGTCGCGAATCATATTATTTTGATCAAGATACAACCCAGTGCCAGGTTGTGTTACCTGTAAATTGCAAAAACCGTAAGAAAAAGTGAATTTCGCGGGCTACCTTACTAATAATATTTATTTTTCAGGTCAACGAAGAACTCAACAAGTTGATGCGCGCTGAGACTCCCAGCTCATCAGTGACGACAGCGTGCCACGAGCGCGGGTTCACGGTCACGGCGACCACCGCAGCCGTCCGCGTGCTCATCACCACGCTGCATCAGAACCTTAGGAAATTGGAGCCTGAGGTACAGTATTCTGCTCGACATGGACTTTAGTTCCATAGAATTTAGTCCAGAAAAGTATAGATCTATTTTCCCACTAGAACTGTGTCCACAATAGAATAACCCCTCTAGAACTGTGTCCACAATAGAATTACCCCTCTAGAACTGTGTCGAATACTCGCCATTATTACTCGACTTAAAGAAAAGTTAATTTGTTCTCAAATAATACGAGTACATAGTTTATATATTTTCTGAGGCAGTTTTGATTTATGAAAAAAAGCGCAATCGACTTGATCCCAATCGTGCAGAAAAACTAGTTTATTATTAAATTATTAATTAAAAACCGGCCAAGTGCGTGTCGGACCACGAACAATGAAGGGTTCCGTAGTTGGGATGAATTTATCCCAAGAACAAACTTAACATTGTAGTTGAAAAACCTGTTCTCCCATGCGGAATGAATGGAAGAACATGTTTTTCAAACGGCATATTTAAGTTGGTCGATTATTACTCGTTAATCTGTAAAGCCTACTTATTTATTTATTTATTCACAAAATCCACAGCTCTTGAACAAATTCACTTAGGATAAATAAACTAATCTTACAGCCAATTACGGATTTACAATCTAATAACTATACATGCATCTGAAACAAACAGGATGCCATGCTAGCTCCTTCTCAGCATATCCAAGGGTGCAGTGTGGGTGGGTGTGTAGGACTGTGTAGGTAGGTGAGTAAGAGTGTGTGTGTGAGGAGTTGTAATGGTGTATGGTCACGGATTACTAATTTCAGTTCTATTTAGAATTATTAGGCAATTCGTCGCATACAGAAGTCACTAAAAGTTTCCTGAATCCACCTTTTTTGGTGTTAAATATATCAAGATGAGATAATTTCTTGTTAAAATTTCTTAATATCCTACCTTAGCTGTGATACGTTTTCCTTTTAACTTCGTTATATATACTACTGCTGTGATTTTTTTCACAAATCCAAGTACAACCATTTGGCTGGCAGGGGGGGGGGGGGGGTAATGACTAACAAATATTAGCACTTTAAAGCTTAATATTTCGCAAACGGATCCTTGAACGACTTTCCCAACGACACCCCACACCATGGGATAGACTTGAAATAAAAAACATCTCCGCTTAACGTGTAGAGGAGAAACACGAAATATTTTTTTCATTATTTCATTTTACCACTTTGTCGGCGTGATTAATATGTATACCTATGCCAAATTACAGCTTTATTCACAAAGAGTCTCTGAGCTAAGCGGCGGACAGACAGACGGACGGACATGGCGAAAGTATAAGGGTTCCTTGTTTACTACGGAACCCTAAAAAGCCTAACTAATTAACTTCAACGTGACTGATTTTTGGCTAACTTTTTATATGAATGATAATAATACTAAGTGTGTTTTGTTTTTGAAGATTAATAAAAGTTTAATTATTTTTATAGTTTTCCTGTTCATTAAAAGTTTATTTTTATTTAGACAACTATTCGCCGAATGTCGAATAAAAGACACTATTTATTATTCGGTATTCGACGAATAGCAAAAAAAAAAAGAGTAATGTCGAATACTGAATAATAGCGAGTATTCACGGCATCTCTAGTAGCCCCCACTCTCCAACTTTAATGCGTTATATCTAAGTAATTTTTGATTAAGCAAAAAATACGTGTCTAATATTTTTTTGTTATTTGGCTGAAGAACTAAATAGTTTTTTTTTTACCCAGGCATCACCCTATTGACCAGCAGTGCTATTCTGTAACCATCTCACCGTGAAAACTTAGGTGAAGTGAGCTCGGAGTGAGCTGTCAGTCCCTAGCAGCACGTAGAATGACATCTCACTCCGAGCTCACTTCACCTAAGGTTTCACGGTGAGATGGTTTCAGAATAGCACTGCTGTACTTAATTTAAATCAATTTGATTGTCAACAGGTACATCTAGAGTACAAGGTTATCAGCAGTCACCTGGCTGCTATCCGTCACAGCCGCTGGTTCGAGGAGAATGCTCATCACTCCTCTATAAAGGTCAGTCAACATGAAATCATTAGATTCATGAGCACGAGCGTAGCTTAAGTGATCAGCCTATAATGTCCCCACTGCTGGGCCACAGGCCTCCTCCCTGTAAGAGGGAGTGGGCCGTAATCCACCACGCGGGCCCAGTGCGGGTTGGTGGATGTCACATGTCTTCAAAGTCAAAGTCAAATCATTTATTTCAAATAGGCCCGTATAAGGCACTTTTGAACGTCAAAAATTTACAAAAAAAAAAAAAATGATTCTAGTCGCCCCTTCCATAAGGTAGTTTTCGCATGGAGAAGAATGGGCAAGAAACTCCACCGTTACTCTTATAAAGTACTGCTAGTTGCATGATTGTTGCGCTGCCTCGGCCCGGCTAAAGTGCCGTAAGCATTGCATTGTCATTGAGTCACTCATTTGTTATTTTGTTTGATTGTTGAGGTTAGGAGGTTACACACATTCCCAAAACATTACATTCTCTTGTGCCTAAACGGACCCCGGCACTCGGCGGCCGCTACCGCGGCACCGCTCGCTTCGCTCACTCGGTGCGTGCGTTGTGTGGTCACAGTTATAACTTAACCAACCTTTCAGCCATTTTTATTTGCTACTAAATTTTTCATAAATTCAGTCATTGTAGTGACTTTTGATATAATTATTTAAAACAAATATGATCAATCAATACAAAGGGCGGCGAGCTAATGCCGCTAGCGGCACTCTATACACTTCCATAAAAAGCGACTCTTGCAACGACAATAAAGTGCAATTCAGGTCGCACAGCGCTAATTCCCTACACTTATATTCACCTAGAAGTTGCCTCTCTTTCTATCGCGTAACTCTTAGATCTTCTGACTGCGTTACGCTTACTGAATTGGCCCGACAAGACGGGCCCGCCGCGTACTTGTAACTTCATACATAAAACGCGGAGTGCGCCTTCTGTACTATTCTGGGCGGGCCGTTTTTTCAACGTCAATTTCTTTTATCCGTGGAATAAAATTGAGTTCTTACAGTTTTTCTATGGAAATACTGTCAAAAATTCAAGATTATTTTTCGAATTAAAAATCAACCGTAATGCAGGCCACACACGTTACGTTATACTTGCTGAAAATTGGACTTGCACAAGTATACATTAACGTGTGTGGGATGAATTAGCACAAGTATCCGAGCCTTTCGGTGTCACACAGACTTGTGCAACTCTAAACTTGCGCAAGTATATCTTAAAGTGTGTGGCCACCATAAGTGATCGTCGCGAAAATAAAATTTACGACACTAACTTAATATATATATATATATATAATATAAATCATGTATGTACTAAAAATTTATATAATAGGTTGGGGAAAAAGTTTCTTCGTATTTTTTAAGAAAATTCAAAACATTTTTTAACATAGTATGTTTACATTTAACTAAAGTATGTAGGTACCATTTTGTTCGATAACTTTTTGCCATCTTGTAGGTAGGGACATGATCCCATTGCTATAGAAATTTTGGGACTTCTGATCAAAATACCGCGACAAGTGGTTTTGGCAGTCCTCCCGTGATGTTAACCTGACACTGCCTAAAGAATTCTGAAGAGACCGAAACAGGTGGAAATCTGAAGGTGCAAGGTCAGGACTATACGGCGGATGCATTAACACCTCCCAGCCAAACTCTCTTAATTTTTGCTGAGTGGCTAAAGATGTGTGAGGTCTAGCGTTATCATGATGAAAAACCACACCCCTTCTGTTGATTAATTCCGGCCGCTTTCTCTCAACTTCTTGCTTTAATCTCATCAGTTGTTCGCAGTAGAGTTCAGAATCGATGGTCCTGCCTGGTGGTAACAGCTCATAATGAATAATGCCCTTCCAATCCCACCACACACACAGCATCACCTTGTTGCGAGTTAACCCGGGTTTTGCCACAGTCTGTGAAGCCTGACCGGCCTTTGACCACGACCTTTTTCGCACGTTCTTGTCGTACGTGATCCACTTTTCATCACCAGTTATCAGCTTCTTCAAAAATGGTTCGGTTTCATTACGTCGTAATAAAGAATCACAAATGAGTACACGGTTCATTAGGTTTCTTTCAGTGAGCTCGTGAGGTACCCAAATATCGAGCTTTTTTGTGTACCCAGTTTTTTTCAAATGCGCCAAAACTGTTTTGTGGTCAATTCCCAGTTCTTCAGCTACGTCGTAACTACT
The DNA here is from genome assembly GCA_949128155.2 of Xanthia icteritia. Classification (NCBI taxonomy): domain Eukaryota; kingdom Metazoa; phylum Arthropoda; class Insecta; order Lepidoptera; family Noctuidae; genus Xanthia; species Xanthia icteritia. The sequence goes on along the minus strand of OY855862.1, from coordinate 1,569,943 downwards.
AATATGCCGATCTTGCTCCACTTTTTTCAAAAATGGCATCCATTTTATCCGTAATAGGGCGACCAGAGCGACGTGCATCTTTGACATCAAAATTTCCGGATTGAAAACGCTTAAACCAAATTTGTGCTACTCTCACAGACACTGCACTAGGTCCATAAACATCGCAAATTTTTTTCGCGGCTTGCGTTGCATTTTTACCTTTTTTGTAGTAAAATTTTAAAATGTATCGAATTTCTTCATTAGATTCACTCATCTTGACAGTACGAAAAACAAATAAAAATCACACATTTTCCTAATTTGAATTTGGAATTATGTTCTTTAAAATTTAAACTTTCAATGATACCAAAACCAGCCAGATACACATAGTATAGCCAAAGAGATTTTATTACAAGTTCATACATACTATAATGCGAAAAGACTTTTTCCCCAACCTAATATAATACTATAAACTAAAAACAAAATGGTAACAAATCTGCTTATAGCAGACTATGCCATCAATGCCACATCCAGTAAAAATCAAACCACATCCATGTTGTGTTTTGTTAAACATAAGATCGAGTTTAGGTTATTATTTATCTGTGTACCCACATAATCTGTGCGCCCTAATTATAAATTGTTATTTAAGTGTGTTTCTCAGTAAGTGAATTTATGTAATTCTTGTGAGAATAAAGTTGTTCTTAAACCTAAAACCTATTCCCTATCTTCAGGTACTAATCCGCCTCCTCCGCGACATGTGCCAGCGTCACTCGGGACTCGAACCCCTGACCCCGTGGATGATCGACCTGCTAGCTCATCACTGCATTATGAACAACCCAGCTCGACAGGCTCTGCCTATTAATGTGGCTTTCAGGTAATTATAATATGTATTATTTTAGCAACAACAGCAGTAATAACGGGTCCATTTATCAGGTTAAGTTACGCTTGCCGGGGTTGGTCCGTGGATGGGTGACCATCTTTTCATACCGAGACTCCTCCGTGCCTCGGAAAGCACGTCAAGCCGTTGGTCCCGGCTGTCATTCGTGGATCTTTGACAGTCTTTACGGGTCGTCAGAAGCACGAAAGTCTGACAACCAGTCTTACAAAAGGGTATAGTATTACCCAGCTACTGGGTTGTGGAGGTCAGATGGGTAGTCGCTCCATGTAAAATACTTGTATTCAGCTGCATCCGGTTAGACTGGAAGCTGACCACACCTATGTTGGGAAAGGCTACGCAGGCAGATATGTATAATTGTAGCGTTTGACTTATCAATTCAAATCTTTGTCAAAGCCAAGATAAAGGATAATATGTACAGGGTCAAATGGAATAAGCTAGCGAAACTCCGCAGGCGTAATGGGTATCTGCATTTGACACATTTAGCCCAGGAGCGTATTTTTACCGCGGCGATTTTTTTTCGCGTATTAAGATTTTCGACGATCTGCTTAGCGCCGAGAGTTGAATATCCAACAGTGTGTTTTCTTGACGCGCTGGATGCGCTCTGTTGGATTCTCAATGCTCGGCTCAATACCGAGAGTTGAAAATCCAGTGTACGAAAAAAAATTTCCGCGATAAATACACGTCCATGCCAATCTGGGCTTATAAGTAGACCTTGGACTGCCGTAATTTTTTGTGGGGTTTGAATGTTTTAATGTCGATACCCGATAAGAACAACATTGTATAAATTTTTTCTAGGTTTACAGGAGTGTGAATTACAAATTTTTTTTGGTTTAAATATCGTCCTACAGTTTTTAAATTAAATAAAACACTATAAGTATTAAAGTAGACGTTTTACACATATATTTTTGCGTTCTTTAAAAAGAAAATAACCATGTTTACGTACATCAAACAGAAAACCGTTTTTGGTCAAGTTACAATGTCTGAATAATTGATTATTTTAAAACAACAACATTGTTCTGTTGTATGTTATGGAATACAAAATTTTAATATTTTTTATATTTCGCTATGCGTTCATTTTGAGTCAATAACATGGTATTTATTTTTACATTGTTACTAAATCGATTATGACGGTAAAAATATTTTTGTTATTTAAAATACAATGTTTTTAAGACACACAACCGATTTATATCGAATTACAATGATTTATTTTCCTTTCAAAAATAGCTCTAATGGTCGTAGGAATACGGCTCTCAGACTGAAAGATATCATTAATGCATTTATGGCGTAGTTAGAATACATTGCAAAATAAGTTACAATGTAGTTCTTATCAGGTGTCAATGGTAATGTACTTAGAGTTATATGTCCCTGTTATACTGACAATGAGTCATAGAAAATTACTACTAAGCAGCGCGGCGCCGCGAGACGCAGCGCGACGTCACGAGGCGCATCGTGAAGTCGCTGGCAGCCTCACGCGTCGCTGCGCAGGGATGCGTTGCGCTGTGACGCGAGACATTTTCGAATAATCTCAATTAAATGTGTATCTTTTTGAGTAGTAAATAAAGTTATATTTTGTATGACTATCTTAAAAAGTGCGCGCAGCGTCGTTTCGCGTCACGTCTCAGCGTGAACTGACCGGATAAAAATCATGGGATAAATAAAAGTCGCAGGTGTTCGTTAGTTAATGACTGCTTATCATAGTTTTTCCACAACAATTACAATAAACTTTCTACAATTCTGAATGTTCAATTCCATGTGTATAGTTGTTTTGGTGAGCACAAGTTTCACATTCACATCTTTAATCAAGAATTTTTAATAGCTACGCTATATTGATATTGAGCAGAGATTTTGTGGATCTCAATATTGGTTTATATGAATAACTATAGGTAAATTATTTATTTATTTATTTATTTATTAAAACTTCTCGCACTCAAAGAGGTACAATGGCGGACTTAATGCCTTAGGCATTCTCTACCAGTCAACCAAGGGTGGTGAAGAGATTAGATGGCAGGTGCTCTATTTGAGAGGAACAAAGAGAAAACTATTATTAAAAATATATGATAATACATACGAACTAAAATAGTGCTAATTACACATACATACATATTTACAATAATATAATATATCTATATTATATATATGATTAAGTTAGGGACTCTCATTTATTATTACTCGTTATCATTTATTGTGACTCGTTATTTTAAAAATAAATTACTATGTTGCAAGGTGCGAGTGGTCCCGGCCTAAGTATTTTTTGTTGTTGGCAACTTTGTTTTTTCACTGTCAACAGGCACCACATCGTGTCAAAAAGGTCGCTTACAAATGTCAATTTAAAAAAATCTAAAAAAGCTGTTAGTTTTACAAAGCCCTGAACTACCCCCACTTTCCAAATTGATTCTATAACCAAGACTGCGTTTTATTTCGCCTCCATATGTAATATATTTGAAAGGCAAAAAATCAATCGCATTATTGCGTAATATAAACTACAAACATCGATATAGAGACGGTCGATAAATTAAAACATTCAATCCCTACAAAAAAGTGTCTTCAGTGCGACAAAATAATGGGGTCTATTTTAAAGACATGATACAGTTTTGATTCTGCATGTCGCCGGGTCGGTGGTGATAACAGATTCACATTGATAGCGCCTTTGAGTCGTAGCAATGAAGGCGGTTTTACCATTGACGTGCGGGGTTGACTGTACTTTTATATACCTTCAACTCTGCCTACCACTTTCGACGATATAGGCTTCATTTTATACTAAAAGTGTAATATTTCTTCCCACAGACGAGCCCTCTCCCTCCTAGCGGGAGGTCTGTTCCTCCCCGGCTGTGCGGGTCTGGCGGATCCGTGTGAGGCGGCGCACGCTCGTGCGCACACGGCGTTGGATCTCGCTGCACAGGACTTGGCCGCTGCTACAGCTCAGACGTGAGTATTCATAAAAACCGGTTACTGAAAAACAAAATCGGCCAGGTGCGTGTCAGACCATGCACTATGCAGGGTTCCGTAATTGGGATGAATTTATCCCAAGAACTTAAGTTAGTAATTGAGAATGTTCTCCCATACATCGATGTACGTCACGGTTAATTCTCCAACTGCAAGTGTAAGTTTGTAATCGAAAAAATAATAATTGTGTGGTGACTATAAATTATCAATTTTCGGACTTTGTCCTTTACTTGTGCTGTGAGACCTTGCTTCTTGCCAAATTTCATGATTCTAGGTCAACGGGAAGTACTTGATTTATTTGCGAGTATCTAAATATGTCACATAAATGGCCGAACGTTTTTATTGCGTTGACCGTTATGTTTAGTTTTTTTTTTCTCTCTCCCCAGCCTGCTCCGCGTCGTGGCCCGCGGCGGCCACCGCTACGTGCTCGGCCTGCAGGCCTTCGAAGGTGGCAAGGACATCTCCACTGAGATCACGGTGTGGGACGGCGTGGTGGTGTCACCACTGGCCCCGGCTTACCAGGAGGCAACAGAAGCTATGGAAACTGATGATAAAGGTAATCCTTTTTCTATGTTGGGGTCGGCTACCAGTCTAACCGGATGCAGCTGAATAGCAGTATTTTACATGGAGCGACTGCCTATCTGACCGCCACAACCCAGTAACTGGGTAATACGATACTCCTTGGTAAAACTGGTTGTCAAACTTTCGGGCTTCTGAGGACCCGTAACGACTGTACACGAATGACAGCTGGGACCAACGGCTTACGTGCTTTGTTCGTGAGGAGCCTCGGTATGTAAAGATGGTCACACATCCACGGACCAACCCCGGCAAGCGTAGCTTTACCTGATGGATCGATCCGGCGCGGCTGTTAAAACTTAGCCACGAGCTCCTCTGCTGTCACGCATTCATAATTGTTTATAATCATTCGTCACATATTCCATCTATCTTTTCTTTGATCTCCCTCTCTTTACATCGACAATTCAAATATTATTCTTTGAGTACGTAAATCTGGCATCGTAGCTTTTATAGCGCGCGGCTCACACAGTGCTGGGGCCGGGCCATATTATGACGTATTAATGCCACCATTATTCCAGTGTGGGTGAGAGACGGAGCTATACAAGGCCACTAGCACCATCCTTTTTTCGCAGTGGAATAATGATGGCATTGATACTTCATACTAAGGCCCCAGCGCGGAGTTTAATGTCATTATTTCCTATCAATTCTTGCGACATGAATGATCGACTTGGCTGCTTAACAAATTTACAGGAGAATTATTTTTTTTATGTTTGTGGGCTCAAGTTTGAAGGCAAGCCGGGCTTTTCGGCTTTAATTAAAAGAACGCCACTGCTCATCACTCTCTTTTAGTTGCTACCCGTGGGCGTCCAAGCAAAAAGGATCCAGTTCTCGGCATTTAGTTTCCGAGATATAAGAAGTTTACGTAAAGTTGGGTGAAAAAATTACATTTCGCGATTTTAATTGATTGTTAATAAATGCTCAATTATCTACAATTTCGTGTAGTAAATGACTATATACGACTTTTTCAGAATTTCAAATTCAAATGTCTGATTTAAAAAAAATATGTGTCAGTTTTTGAATATTTTTTCAATCCTTACTATCAGTTGACTATTACCTACTAGATACCGAATCTAGAATAGAAATCACTGCTTCTACTTTACCCCTTGGTAAGACTGGTTATCCGGATTTTTGGTCCATAACTACTGTCAAAGACCTACGAATGACAGCTGGGACCAACGGCTCTTATGAATTATTATATTCATTATTTATATTTAACTTTATTTTCAGATGATGAAGTTCAAGATGGAGTTGCGGCTTAGATTTATGATTTAGTATAAGTTTTTATATTATTATAAAAGATCTTCTTTAATAAATAAATATAACGACATACCAAACTTGTTTTTTATTTCTTTATAGGCTAGCTCTCTGTTACTCGAGACTTCTACTAAATTGGCGAAATGTGGGTTTACTATGAAAGGTTTAAGAAAATTAGCTAGCGAAACTACACAGGCCTGATGAGTATCGAAAACTACAGACGATAAAAGTTTAAAAAAAACTGAACTCATAATTGATTGTAGATGTACATTGAGAGCAGTGTAGGTCTTGAATTCGAATCACTCACTGCACACAACTCTGACTTTGGATTCATGTGCGTATTGTATAATTATTACTTGTTTCAAAAACGGTGAAGGAAAACATGAGGAAACCGTCATGGTTTTTTTTTCCGTTGAGGACCTGCGTCAGGCGGAAGGTGGGGACGCCGTGGCGCCTCTCTAGCCACTCCTCAAAGAGGGGACTTATCGCCGCAATAGTGGCGTGCCCAGCACTGGGTTGCGACAATCGCACTCTCCATGACGCCATGAGATCCCGCCGGAGCTCTGTCCGCTATGCCGCGATTTCTCGCGGCAGCGGAGTTACACCCCGGCGTTTCGCCTCCTCGCGCCACTCCCAAATGTGCGCGGGGAGTTTTGCCTCCAGAACCCATGGCGGCAATCCGGCAAGGAGGGTTGCCGCCTCACCGGAGACCGTGCGGTATCCCCGGACCGGCCGAGTGGCCATGACCCTCTGGGACGCGTTCAACCGGGCGGGCTGGCCGCCGCCTCAATGAACGCGCCCACACCGGTGCCCCGTAAAGGGCCATCAACCGGCATGCCTGGGAGATGTTTCTCGACGGCATGTGAATTTAACATGCCATTGAACATTGAAGTCGGGGAGTGGGGGGCTCGCTACGTCACAAGTCAGTATAAAATCTACCGGGGAGTGACGTCATGCCACGTTTTAACGTATTGCCTACTCAATGTATTGCCGTAATCTTTTCGTCTAATATTTTTTTTACAATCTACCTGATGGACTTACCTATAACCTTTTTAATAATTTTTTTTTACAACATTTATGTTAAGTATAGGACAAAGAGAATATAACCACTAGAGAGCGTATAGGCCGATTTCTTCGAAGAACACGACTCACTACCGCGGGCCGGGGGACGAGGAAGAATGCGCGGCTGTAATTGGTCCGTTCAAGGTCAAGTTGCATAGGATGCGTATCGTTAGGGTAGCAATACTTCATTAAGGGAAAATAGTCGATATCGATAAAATGGATTTTAACATTATGAAAAATACTCAATTAAAATCATAGAAATAACATTTCATCAAAATCAATCAATTACAAAAAAAAACATGTATCCTCTTATTATTGATTTTTAAAATGAATTAATTTGGTATAGGTTTTTCGAATTTGAAGCCTTTAAAAATTGAATGTTTCTTATAATCACAATTTCACTTTACGCAACATTATATCAATAAAAACAAAACTTACCAAAATAGGCACAAACATCGTTGGTATCGCTGAACTAAATAGACGGCGGCGTTGTTTTAAATATTCAAAACCATCAGGGGTAAAGTGCCTTGAACAAACAGCGCTGTATTTTGTTGGAAACTAATTTTTCCTATTAACCCTATCTATCCACTTTTCTTTTAGTTCCGGAATCTTTGGAAAACTAAAATGAAAACATCTATGTCAAACACACAAATGAAAAAAACTTTTTTACATCAAAGACCATCGCCCTCAAAAACGTGGAAAATAATTACTATCATATCTCTAAGTAGTCTGTGATTACTATACAAAACAACAAATAGAAAATTATCAAATTCACTATGACGTGTGATTTTATAGCCGTCTTCCACGAAATTGTAGCGAATCCAAGTGAAAGTTCTACTAATTTGTTGTTATTTGTGGCTTTGTAATAATTGGGGTATAAAATCGCATGACCGCAATGGGAGCGATCTGTCCCAGCGGTGCCTGACGACGCGGCGGTCCTGGACCAATTGGTCGGTCGGGGACAGAGAGAACAAAAAATCCCAGAACATACATTAAAGAAATACCGAACAACTGAGAACCTCCTCCTTTTTTTGGAAGTCGGTTATAAGTAGATAAGTAGGCAGGTATTTTATTACAGTATGTGAAATGAATAAAAATTGTATTAATTTTAATTTTAAATTTTCGATATCAACTTTCAATTGAATCAACTTGCTATTAAAGGTAACAGCTCTATTTTTTACGTTAAACATACAAAAGGAAAAAAAAGGATAGAAGCATTAGAATTGTCTAATACAAGAACGAGACTTTTCCAAAAGACATCAACGCGCGCCTCAACAGTGTGCTCGTTTACCCAGCGACCATTTTAAACAGACCCCTGCGGTGGCTCATATTCTGATTAAAGCAAAAATAATTTTTCGTACTGTTTACTTACTGATGAAAAGTTATGCCATCCTTTTTGTAACTTGAGGTCTTGGAATGTTTCCCACACCACTTCACCGCGCATGAAAGCATTTTGATGCGTTATAATTGCATAAACAGTTAAAAAAAGTTGTGATAATTTAGCGTGCACACAGGTCTAACACTTGGGCACAATTAAAATGGTTACTAGTACCGTGGCCTAATATAGGCGACAAAATACTAATAGTTTTCGAGCGTCGGGGCACTGTATCCGCAGTCAAGTGGTTATATAGTCTTTGGTATAGGATTACATAACATCACGCCAGTATACCTCGAAGGGGTAGGCATAGGTGTACCTATAGTACACCCACATCTCGCCAGTTATGTTTAAGATGCTGTCAACAGCTAAACCGCGGTCACTGTCGGACGGCATAGAAAAGAAAGAGAAGCGCGATGACACAACGCTGGTATCTATTTACAAAAATAATCTATTTATTGGACTAAAAAATTAAAACACTATTACGGTAAAATGTTGCTTGCAGAATAATCTGACAAAAAAATCTGATTACATGTACCTATATTACATGATTTTTAATCGATAAAATTATTTTTTTGAGGTATCTTCGTGATAAAATATCTATCGTATCCAATTAAGTTGTTATTATGTTTGCAACACAATATATATACTTATATTGCTAGCATATATCCTGAAGAATATCATATATTTTTCTAAGTTTGTTTACTGCAGTGGATCATATACTTTTAGGCAGTAGCAGATACAGGGGGGGGGGGGGGGGATGGGCAAAGGGGCTATCAAAAAAATTCAATATTCAAAAGTCATTTATTCAAACTAGGCTGAGAATCAGTACTTTTCGAACGTCAAAATTACATAAGAAAGTTCCCAAAAACGCCCGCCCTTCACCACTTCCTAGTGCTTTAGCTGGAAAGAAGAAGTGGCGCAACAAACTCCCCAGCAGCACAGCTGTCTGAAAAAAATGATTCTATATAATAGTATGCAAAATAATTTACATTACGCAACACAAAACATAGTTTAAATTATAAATGAATAGCCATAATTATGTCAGCTAGCACAAATGAAATGAAATTGTTTATTCTGTAAATAGGATATTGCAATCACTTTTACACGTCATATTAAAAAAATAAAAAAAAATAAAAGAAGAAAATGCCAGATGAGTTCGGCGTTTCCTATCTGACTACTCTGAGAAGAAAGACCGAAACAAACTCAGAGGTCACAGTCTCTTTAAAGTCCAGACATAATCTTGGTCAGGCCTTATGCCACACGCCAATATACCAACCTATACGGGCTCAAGCCCTTCCCAAAAGCGTCTGAGTTCTTCCGTGACAAATCTTACAAGTGAACTTGATATTATTCTAATTAAACTTTTTTTTTAACAAGGATTACACTACCTAATGTGTTTTCATCTTTTTTTCTATATGATGTTTTGTTTACGTGACGAATTTTGAATCCGCGCGCCACTTATTCTGCCACTGGCGATACTGAGTTGGCCGCCATTTTATTTCACCGAGATATCTCTCAGAGTCTACAACTTATCGAAGTCATTGTACTTTTCGCAAGTTCCTCAATGGTTTGTATAATGTTGTGGCCATTTTTAGTGTTTACTTTGCTAAAACCTGCCCCCAGCGGGGTCAAACACCTCCCAAACAACAATCCAAGATCTGTCACTGCTTTTAGGCATTATAGGTACTATAGGATACTAGTTCTATAATTAACATAACTGCTACTACTATGCAATGTATCTACTTAACCGGTTTTATTATAACCTTCATATTGTATATGTAGGTAATTCAAACGACATCTACCAACCGAACAACAAATGCCATTCGGACTCGCGCGCTGGGTCCCGTACTAAAAACAAGTACCTGCCTACTTATGTATTTTTTTTTTAATTCGGTGTTTCTGTGTATTCATAAATTCAGTTTTTATTTGCCTAAATAGGTAACTATAAATTTTAATGGGTGCGAGAAATTGAGATCCGGGAAAGCAGAAGCATAATCAGCCTAAATTGTTCCCATTACTGGAATGCAGAGACAGCCTCTGTAAGAGGGAGTGGGCCATTGATATATAAAAAACCCAAGATGCACAGTCTCGAACAAAAGTAACACTCAAAACTGTCTCCAACTATACATACGTAGTTATAGTCATGATATAAACATACTTTTTTGCAAATTCAACCTTACGCGCATGTTTTAAAGTTGTTTTTACAAAGCAATGTTTACAAACCAATCAAAACGTAGGACCGAAATTTGCACCCGCACAATGCGGGTTGGTGAACGTCACAACTTCGATTGGTTTTTCCCTCCGAACATTTTCTCCACCTAAAAAGTCACCAAAAAACGTACCTACCTTGTAATGATTTCATTAGTTTTCGTACGGTACCCTAAAAACAGTGTTTAGGTAACTATTTTCCTGTTGTCCGACGTTCTTTGAAGAGATAAACACTAGCTTAAAGACTAGTTTCCACGCGGTTGTGTTGAATAAAATGTGGCAAAAATAAGAAAAATGATTTCTAAAATTATATTTTTTGTGTTTCTGCCTTTGTGTTTTGTCAATGGACAGAAGGAACCGGAATTTCTGAATTTACGTGAAGGTATTTATTTTAAATATAAGAAATATATTTACCTAAGCACCACTCGAAATTTCAATCCACCAACCCGCACTGGGCCCGCGTGGTGGTTTACGGCACTGTCCCACTCACAGAGAGGGGGGCCTGAGTCCCAGCAGTGGGGACTTGATATACTAAGTACGAACGTATGGTAAGTGTTCACAGCGTTTATCTCAGCAATATTTACAAACAAAACATCTTATTCTAGGGTCGAAATGCTCTAAAAATGGCGTCAACGGGGTATGTGCCAGTATCTACAATTGCCTAACAGCAGAATCTGACATAAGAGATGGAGACATTCCATCGGTAAGTGAATTCCTGCAGATTCTTTTTTTTTTTTACCTGCGGCGAAGCCAAAAAGGAGGTTTATGTGTTTGACCTGTATGTATGTACGTTTCTATGTTCCGCGTAACTACTAAAAGGCTGAACCGATTATAACCGATAGGATATTATGTCGTTAAATTCGTTTTTATTGAGCGAGTGTCATTGGGTGGGTTTATTAAATATTAATAAAATCAATATGGCGGAGTTTTGGCGCCAAAATACTGTATCGAGTGGCATATCTAAATGAAGGGTTTAAAGGCGATTACAAAATATTATACAGATTATATGTTTAAATGTAATTTGGAATGAGAAATTATAAAATAACTAAAAAGTGTATAATGAAAACTATAAACTTCTTAACAATAAAGACGTGCCGTAGACTGCATGACATTCATATAGTATTCAAATAGGTCATCTTGTTTCCATCTTATTCAAAGTTCACTTTTTACGCATCCTGGTTTTTTTTTTATAACTTGTAATTTTTCGTCTGGTTTATATGATTAACCTTAGATTCAAATGTCGTCGCGAAATATCTCTCAAGCATACCGGTTTCCTCACGGATGACCCTGTCTATATCAAATTGATAAAATCGAAAGATCAGTTAGTCGCGCTTGACTTATTGTGGATCTTTTTTTTTTGGGTGTGAAATTATCAAATAACTTCTCTCGCTCTGGGCGGAACGTGAGGACGTGTCCGACTCTTACTGTCCAAAACCCACCCGTGTTCCTTCAGTTGCCTGTATGTAACCAGGGGCCACGGTATCCCTTTCGGACTTTCCCGCGACCCCGGCAGTAATCGGCCCTGGAACACAACGCGCCGTGAACCCCGGCCTGGTCCTTATCGCTAAACTTGAAACATACGTTCGATCGATGTTACGCGCTGTATCTGATCGATTAGACCAAGCGCAACATAAATTCATTGTTTTAGGGAATTAGAAATTATATTTAAAAAAAAATATATAACTATATTTTAATTCAGGCCACGGTATCCCTTTCGGAGTTTCCCGCAACCCCGGCAGGCATCGGTCCTATCGGACCCCTTCAGTTGCTGACATCTCTTTGAGGCGCGCGTGGAACACAACACGCCATCGACCCGGGCCTGGTCCTTATCGGACTGCGAGCTACCCATTGCTTACCGTTGCGATTCCCGACGCCCAGGGCGTCTCCTGCGGCGGCTAGAGGCGTGTGGGCGCGAAATTTGCCTCTCCCTGACGTGTTCTGCCTCCTCCTTCGCGAGCATTACTGCTTCGCAGAAGGAGGTTGACGGACTCCCATGCTCTCTCGCTCCGTACCATGGCCTGGACCAGGGCCGGACGCGAGAGATCCCCGCCGTCGTTGTCACCCGTTGTTGCTTGGCACTCGGGACGGACCGCCCCCTCTGCCCCCCCTTTACGCCGCCACTGAGATCATGTCTGGATTGTAGGAGAGACTGTGACCCCTCAGTTTGTTTTGCCATTTCTTCTCAGGATAGTCAGATAAGAAACGCTATCCTCATCGAGTTTTTAAAATATGATTGAGATGTAAAAGCGTTTCTACAAACCTATTTACAGAATTAAAATCATTTATCAAATTCAATTTTTTTTAATCGTATGAAAACTTTTTCTCAGGTATGCACATATCGAGGAAAAACCCAAATAATTTGCTGCACCGATTGCTATCTTGTGAACGATACCAGGTAAGAATGAGGCGTCTATTTTAAATTAAGTACTGAGGCCCTAGTTTGTTTCTTTTAACCATCTCGACTTTACGCATCGACCGCGTTCGGCGCTCCGATTGGCAGCCGGCCGGCCTTCACCAGTGAACGGCCAATCGGAGCGCCAAACGCGGTCGATGCGTAAAATCGAGATGGTTAAAATAAACTCACACTAAGGCCTCTGTAAGCCCACATTCGCACGGACGTAATAGAAGCGGCGATTTTTTTTCGTGCACTGTATTTGCAACGCTCTGCTTAGCGCCGAGAGTTGAAAATCCAACAGTGTGTTTTTTCAACGGGCTGGGATGAAAGTGCGTCCCAACGCGTTGGATTCTCAACGCTCGGCTCAACACCGAGAGTCGAAAATCCAGTGCGCGGTAATATCCGCTCGCCGTCCGCTAACGTGGGCTAACGCTTGAAGAGCGCTAGCTGTAGGGCAGTAGGTACTTACTATACGTGATCCTAACTAACTTAATTCAAATGGTCTATATATTCAAATCACAACTGACATTAGATAAATAGAATACTCTTTATTAGGTATAAACATAAACAATTAAAAAATCGGATATGAATGTAGAAATTATACTGCAAACAACAACATGACAAACTGACGTCGGGTGACCATTTTATTTTTGCTTGAAAGATCCCCAGTGGTAGCCCGCGAAATTCTAATTTTGTTATTTTTTTTCAATTTGCAGGTTGTATATTGATCAAAATATGATTCGTGACCATAAAAAATATGTATTTACAGAATTGTAGTCATTAGAATCATTAATACTTCTCTCTTTGTTCTCCAATGTCATGAAAAAGTCAAAAAGTCATTCAATGGAACAAATCTAATCTGTAAATACATTATTTGATCAAGATACAATAACGGGACACTGCAAATTGCAAAAAACGAAAGGAAAATTTAATTTCGCGGGCTACCATTGCTGATTCTTGGTCTACAAATCTATAACTATTACGTTTCAAAAGATACAGCCATGAGATATATGCCAGTGACCTTGAGTTGGTTAGCTTGCGTGTTTTGTGCTGAGCTCACGCAACGCGTCGTACGTCCAGCCAGTAATAGGACTCGTCCATCAAGGAGCGCTGTCCTAAATTAGACGCGTTATTAATTTATTATACATAAAACAAAAAGTATTTTAATAAAACACGTAAGCTAAAAGATCAATAATATCTTTAAAATGGTGAAGTTTTCAGAAAAAATACCCTTGAAAGATTTTGCGTGAGTTCTCAGTTTTTTATCCGCATTAGATATAACTTTACAAATTAATTTCACTATGTAACATAAACATAATCTAAAATATTCATTTAATAAGTTATTAAGAAAATACTCTAATTTAACATATATTTTTTCCAAATCATTAAGAAAGAAAGAAAGAAAGAAAAATATTTTATTTGGGACACGCACAGGAAATACAAACAGTAAAAAAAAAAAAACAAAATTATATAAAAAATAAAATAAAAAGGGAGCTTAAGCAAAAAAATCACGACCTGTGCGAGGCCAAAAAGGCCCCTATCTCAGCATAATACGGCGATAATAAATACCACCGCGCTGGTATTCTGATAGGACCCACTGTGATGCCACGGACATATCTACGGACTTAAATAAAATCCCATTAGGGGATTACAAAAAACTTAAAACAAAAATAATAATAAAATTAAAAAAAATATATATATATATATATAAATAAAAACCGAAACTATGTACTCGTACAATAAATAATCTAAGAATCCTATGACGCCCGACGTTCCAACATCACTTGTCCATGGTATAGACTATTATCTATGGTGACAAGCGAAGGGACGCGGGCGCACTGCGAATCTGCGAAGCATTTGGCTGTCAAAAAGTAAATTTGGAAACAAATAGAAATTTTATATTATGGATCAAAGATTATACTACTTTTTAACGAGAGGTAACGATACAAATAAAACAATAGGTGAATAAATATAAAATAAGGCTAGAAAGTGGTGCAAAATTAACACTACTTGTTTAGACGTGATCTTCAGTATAAAATCATTAAAAGTCGGTTATCGTCGCCTTAAGTACGGAACACTAAAAACACTTCAATTGCACTTTTACTCTTGTTTTGGAATGACTTTTTTATAAATCGAAGGTTTATTAAAAGCTCAATTTTTTCAGAAATATGTACTTAAGTCCCACCAGTGGGAAATGGTATTGGCGAAATGGACAGAAAGCCAGAGACAGTAAGTTGTTTCCTTTACATGTAGGTATACGTCAAAAATCAATCTGCCTAGCCTTTTTCCCAAAAATGTTGTTGGGGTCGGCTTCCAGTCTAACCGGATGCAGCTGAATACCCAGTATTTTACATGAAGCGACTGCCTATCTGACGTCCACAACCCAGTAACTGGGTATTAAGACATCCCTTGGTCAGACTTTCGGGCTTCTGACAACCGGTAACGACTGTCAAAGATCCACGAATGAAAGCCGGGACCAACGGCTTGATGTGCTTTCCGAGGCGTCTCGGTATGTAAAGATGGTCACCCATCCACGGAGCAACCCCGGCAAGCGTACCTTAACCTGATGGATCGACCTGTGCGGCTGTTATTACTTAGCCAAGAGCTCCTCATGTAGGTATAGGTACCATATAGTATACTGAATTAAAAAAAATCCTTTATTAACACTTTCAACTCCACCCACTTTTCACCCAGCTCATACGCCATGCCACCATACATATTGGAAGGGAACCAACCGGGAGGGTCACCGTCACCGGCATTACGTTTGCGCTAAAGTTAACCCTCGCGGATGGTCAACAGCATTAGGTTTGAAACCGTGTTATAAAATACTGTAAAAATGAAGTAAATTAGTGTTATTAGGGGTTCTTATTTTCATGTACTGGCTGGGAACGTGAAATGTAAAAAATGTAAAAATTAAGAAAAGTCATGGACGAACAAAAAAAGTCGGACAGATTTTCGCTAACAAGAAACTGTGTCGGTAAACTCGAATCGGCCATCTCGCTCTACGCTGGCCGGCACGCACACATTCACACATTAGTTGGTCAGCCAATAGTCACGCAAACGTGAACATTCACACATAAATATTGACCTATACGTACAGCGAGCTGGCCGACTTGAGTGACACAGTTTCTTGCTAGCGAGAATCCGTCCGACTTCTTTTATTTGTCCATGAGAAAAGTATAATAACTCGCTCTGATCCCGAGACAGGGATGTCCAATCTTTTAAATTAGTGAACATTTAATTGTGACCGTGAAAATGGTTTTCCACCCCTGAAATATTGGCATACTGACAAAAAACAACTTGCAAAGACAAAAATGATTGTATTTTAAAACAAACTACGGAACTACGTATAGATTCAAAACCCTGAATGAAAACACTATTTTACTTCGTTTTACAGTGTTTTATAAAACGGTTTTAAACCTAATGACGTTGACCATCGGTGATGGTTAACTTTAGCGCAAACGTAATGCCGGTACCTCCTGGAGGGTTCAATTCCAATATGTATGGTGGCATAGAATATGAGTTCTATGAAAAGTGGGTGGAGGCAAGTGTTAAAAAACTAAATTTTCAGTAATTTTGTTTTGTCTGTAGATTTTTTTGTCAGTTACTGTCACTCAACCTCTTAGATACATAATGTATCTAACTTAATGTTAAAATATCCCATCAGGAAAAGCAAATAAATAGTTCAGACAATGCAATAATTACCATATTATCTATGAGGCCCACTTGCGCGTTAACAGCTAAACTCAGGGTCTAATAATTCTTTCTGAGTCAGGGTTAACCCTGAGTTAGCTGTTAACTCCGAGTTATTAAGCTAACCCATGAACGCGCATTAGTGGGCCTAAGGTGTTAAAAAAATTACTTTAGAAACTTTAAGAGGTGCTTTAGATCATCGAACAGAATAACTTTTAGTCTGGGACCAACTTTGAAATCGCGCAAAACAAAAACAGCTGTCCCACACAGTTTAGAACAGTAGGTTCTTCACTATGGAATAGCAGGAATCTTTACTATGGAATAGCAGATTTCTTTTTCGCGATTTCAAAGTCGTCCTATGGTAAAAAGTTATTTAGTTCGATGGTTAAACATTAACTTTAAGAACTTTAAGAGGTGCTTTAACCTCTTAAAGTTTCTAAAGTTAATGTTTTAACACCTTATATAACTTCTATTTTTTTTTAATTCTCCTACACTTTCAATCCATTCCAGAATGTATAGATTACATGCAGGAGCTGGAGCCTTGTCGTGACCATTTCGGCGATTTCACTAGTGATGTTCAAAAAATTCTGGACGAGAAAAGAAACTGCTACGAACCATATGCAACGCCTGTAGTAGCGGTTGGTGGGTCAGATGCTGAAAGAGACCAATTTCGCCACATGGTACGTAAACAATTTCATACCTATTTGGATATCTACCTAAAAATACCTTTATAATATACGCTATCAGTCTCAAAATAATAAAAATATTATATTAAGTATCTTGACTTGGCTCGCGAGGTTGTCGACATGTGGGATGTGGATACAGCAATCATTGTGCTGATAGTCGTTACAGCCAATGGCATAATAGCCAAGAGCCTCGAACAACAGCTGAGGTTCTCGTTAGGCAGCTGGATCAAAGGTTTGATCCAGAAAGCGGTACTTCTGGACACGGCGCGTATCTTTAGGAGGTTCCTCTCTCAAGAGCAGGCTCGGATCCCCTCAAAAAAGGTTGTGGTCACAGCCACCCGAAAATCAGCCAAGTGTGAGTTGAAGTATGAACTCGTTCATGATCGATAGTGCATTCCTACAAAGGAGATTTTTACAAAATATATGACGCCCTGACCAAGATTTTGTACAGTGGTGCCGATTCTCTTGTACACCGAACTAAACTGTCACTAAAATTCCTTACTTTTGGCTATGAGAATCTTAAAGGTATTCTGCAATAAAAAAACTCTAAATTTAAAAATAATTTTGACACAACTAAAATCGAATTTGACAATCGCGACTCCACGTGGTACTTGTTTGCCCTACCACGTGATTTTTTTTTAGGGCTGGATGCGCTCATGTTGGGCGTGTTTTATATGGAATTTTTCACTTATTCTACGGAAAATATGAAAAATTATTACCTGCATGTTGAGTTTTAGGGGTTTATGGGCTTTTTAAAGGGGTCCAAATCTTCATTATTTTTTCGATAGGACACACCATTTTCGAGTTAAAAGCAAAAGAAAAGAAAACAAAGATACAGTACTGTTTTTGCACTAGAAGTCGAGGTGTTGGTGTGAATTTAGTTCATGACAACTAATTTTATTCCACATCTTTTTAATAATAGTCAAGTTTAGTCAGGTTTGGTTTTTTACAATAAAAACTTTAGGTGAAAAACGTCAAATTCAGAATAGCAAAAGTGCCATTTTCACAAAATTAATAACTCAACGTAGGTAATCATTTTTCATATTTTCCGTACTAGATCACGGTTGAAGGCATTATTCTGTTGCTACGGACTAGAGGTTTGCGACGTCTGCTGCGCGGTACATTTGTTTTCCAGCCACACATTCGTGCGTAACGTGGCCGTAGGCCACGGAACAGAATAAATAAGTAATACCAGGATCAGGGGGCCTACCACCACCTCTTTAAGCAGTATTATTTTGTGGGAAAGAGATGAAGCTCTACAGGACGTATTGCTCCATCTCTTTCCCCCACTGAAGTAACATTAAAATAATACTGCTTAAAGAGGTGGTGGTAGGCCCCCTGAGCTGATTTTGAAATAAATCTCGTGATGAATTAATTGGTTGATAACATGGGGCACTTTTCCATGCAAGTCCTAGAAGGGACCGAGGGCCTATTTAGTAGCTTGGGGGCCGGGGGGATATCTCGGTAGATGGTAGATACGCCTCGGGTGACAAACACGAACCTCTACAAAAAAAAAAATCTTATACTCAAATATAGTCAACGGCACGTAACTTGGCAAGAATCGTAAATGCGCAGAATTCGTTTTCGCTTGTTTTTCTTAATAAACATGTTCAAAAATAAATTATGGCAAAAACCATAGAATAATGGCATGCAATAAAAGTGTTTTTTTTTTTGTTGCACTAAGTGTAACATACGCAAACTTACTCCCAATACGCTAAACTGTATATTTATTTTACTTTTATATCTTAATTATATTTCATGGTATGCTGCACCGGTCGACGTCATAACGTCAACGCCGGCTGTCGCTGAAAACCAGCGCTGGGGCTCTGTCTTGCATTGGGTCGCAGCATCATGCTGAGCGATGGCCGTTTTGCGTGAATGTGACGCATATTTTCCCTAAACTTGTTTCCATTTTTTTATTTTGTGTTCTTTTTTTGCGTCATGTTTACCGCAAATAAACGTATTTTCTTTCTTTCTTTTCTTTCTTTTCTTTCTTTTCTTTCTTTTCTTTCTTTTCTTTCTTTTCTTTCTTTCTTTCTTTTCTTTCTTTCTTTCTTTCTTTCTTTTCTTTCTTTTCTTTCTTTCTTTTCTTTCTTTCTTTCTAAACCCTTGCACAAGTTACGTACCGGCGACTGTACATTTATGTAACCTACTCATTATTGTTTATTTGAAAGCTATGTTTTTAACCAGGCTCTACTGGGATACGGCCCTGATGAAAACGCTGCTTATTGGTTATGTGGAGGTTCGCTTATCAGCGAGAATTTTGTCTTAACTGCTGGACACTGCACGGCGATTGAAACCATGTAAGTATTCCATGTTCACACACACACACAGATCTTGATATATTTGCGAATGAATGGAAGATGATACATGACTGTGTTAAATAAATTATATTATTTATAAATAGTGTAATTGGCTGTAATTGTAACTGTAATTCGCTAAGGCAAAAAACCTGTCCGATTCGAAAACGGCACGTATGAAAGTCCGAAAGGTATACCGTGGCCCCTGCCAACGTACAGGCAACTGAAGGAACACGGGTGGGTTTTAGTCAGTAAGAGTCTGATACGCCCTCCCGCTCCGCTCAGAGCAGGAGAAGTTATTTGATAATTTTCCATGCAATAACATTACCAAAAAATAACAAAAAATGTAGCAATGCAACTGCAACTGCGCTATTACGATATCTACTAGGAAATATTGTATATACAATAATAATAAAAACTTATATCACGAATTTCAGAGGACAAGTCAAGTACATAGCTCTAGGGATTCTAAAACGTTCGGACCCTCTTGAGTTATGGCAAAGATATTACGTGAAGAGAATTATAAATCATCCAGAGTACAAGCCACCTTCCAAATATAATGACATCGCATTACTGGAGACTCAAGGAAGGTAAAACTAATCCTCATCCCATCATTTGCCTAGCCTTTTTCCAAATATGTTGGGGTCGGCTTCCAGTCTAATCGACCAGTATTTTACATGGAGCGACTGCCTATCTGACCTCCATAACCCAGTTACTGTGTAACACGATACCGCTTGGTAAGACTGGCTGTCAGACTTTCGGGCTTCAGGCGTCATATTATATTATGTTATGTCTGTTTTTGTTTTATTTAATTGAACACCAAATAATTTTAAGGACGATTTCTTAAAAAAAAATCTATACTTTTTTTTTTTTAATGAAGACGCTTGCAGTTTCTGTCTGTGTGACCGCGTTGTTCTTTCAAACTCCGCAACGGATTTTAACGCGATTTTCGGTGTATAATAAATTCATATTAAACTTATGTATAAGTACCTAATAAAGGGTTGCATATTAGAAAATCAAAACTTTCTCGAGCAAATTTCAAAAGAACAATAAACGAAATAACAAAATTTAAATGACCAAATGTTTTATTTAGAAAAAAAATTAAAATCCCAATGTATGTGACATCAAATGAACGACTGATCAAAAGTTGCTAGATGTAATTTTAAAATATCAAATCATTACTACTATTAAAACATTACTATATTGATACCATCATTAAGGTTAACACCCCAATTCGCCTCGGATAGGTTAGGTTGGAAGGGCTAAGGCGGGACCGGCCGCCGAGCGCCAGATCCCCTCTATTGTTGGTTAATCATTTGGGTTAGGTTAGGTTAGAACAGTGACCATTAACGCGCGAAGGCGAGCGAGCGAAGCGAGCGTGCCGCGGGTGCGGCCGACGAGCGTCAGATACCCTGTTTTCAGACAGGCGCTATTCGCTAATATTAATATTATTTTTACCTTTTTCAGTTAATCCATTTGATAATTAATAATTTATCCAGTAATCCATTTTGACCTTTCAACGATTTGGTCAATAGTGTAATAAATAATTTAAACATTGATATTCCAGACTTTGGTCAGCTGAACTTTTGATCAAATGACCATCGTTATTTTAAACTTTGTCGATTTGTACGTTGTTCTTTTGAAATTTGCTCAGGAAAGTTTTGATTTTCTAATATGCAACCTAATAAAGAAATCTCCACGTTTCGTATAGTCGCAAAAACCTTCCGAAGCAGGGGCGAGTCGCTTGTATACTTACAATAAATGATCCTCTTTTTATGATTCTCAAATAATTCCCATTTTGGTTTCCTCAAAATACTAAGTCGATACGGTAAACGTACTAGATCGTCTTTTTGAGCTCTTTATCCTAACAACTGCTACCAAGTTCTAACAAAAAGGAAATTTAAAAAATCCAAATCCTGACTGCGTAAAAAGTGAACTTTAAAAAAGATGGAAACTAGATGACCTATTTCTTCCTCCAAAACAATCTCATGCAGTTGGAGGCATCTTCTTAAATTTAACAAAATAGTAAAGGTATCAAAAACCTCCGACGGCATGAGATTTGGAAAGAATAATGATAAAAAAAATCCAACCTAAAGGATTTTTTTAATCTTTTCTCTTTCCAAATTACATTTTAACATAATTATAATTTTTCTATATTTTTGTAATCACCTTTTAATACCCTTTTCCTTTTAATAAACTTACGTTTTGCCGCAAAAAATCCGCCATTTTGGTTTTTTTTTAATTTTAATATACTCAGAGACACTCGTTCAGTAAAGACAAATCTAGCGACATATCACTCATCAAAATCGGTTCACACGTTTAGAAGTTACGAAGGAACATAGAGATGGACATACACACACATGCATACGAGTACATACAGGTCAAACACATAACCCTCGTTTTGTGGCTTCACTGCAGTCAGGTAAAGAAGGCCAGAAAGTTAAAAAGACGTTAATTTATTCAAAAAATCATCGTTCATCATAAGAAGATTGAAAAGTTTTTAGAGGATCATTGTATCAACCTTTCTGCTATTCCTCAGGGTAAAATTCAACAGTCATGTTTTGCCAGCCTGCGTCCATTATGACATAGTGGAGAAAGATTACATGGCTGACGCCACGGGATGGGGCGCGCTGGGACTGAATCGAGAGTTTGCTGATAACCTGCAAGCTGTAAGTTCCTTTCATGAACATCTTCCTGTTGATGTCCCATGTTACTTGTGGTCGGCGGAACACGTTTAGAAAGAAAGAAAGAAATAAATAAAGAAAGAGAGAAAGAAAGAAAGAAAGAAAGATAAAGAAAGAAAGAAAGAAAGAAAGAAAGAAAGAAAGAAAGAAAGAAAACACAAAAAATACACCTTAAAACTATAAAAACAGAAAACAAATTATTATAATGCCAAAAGGGCCTCAGCTCAGCATAATGTCAGATGACAACACAAAGTGTACCACCTGACGCTGATTTTTAGCTGCAACCCACGAGTGCCATACGCTAGAATAATAAACATAGGGAAGAATCTGTCCGTTACAATAAATAAATTAAAGGTAATATAAAATAAAATAAAATGTGGTGACGTACATGTGTGAGTGCGTTGTATCTGTGTATTTCCTACATTCAAATAATAAATCTATGCAAAATCGTGCGACTGCGTTGGTGTTGGAACAGGTGCCTCAGGCTAGGTGGAGCGACGATCTTCGCAGCGTGGTTGGTAATAGCCAAGGTTCGAGTTAAATTGGCGTGTGATTGTAGAGGCCCATGTCCAACAGTGGACTGCTATTATTGCCTGTGATGAGCCTAATTCCCGTAGTGATACACTTTTGTATTAAAATTAGGGTAGCTTTGCCAAAACCAGTTTCAATATGAATCTTATACTGGTAGAACATTTAGGAACGGTTCGGATTTAGTAGACCATACGACAGTTGCTTCTAACTTTAATAAGTTATGTTTTTATACTTTCTCAGGTCAACCTTGAAGAATTCACAAAAGAAGATTGCTCAAAACTTTATGGTCCACACTCACTCTTGAAAAATGGCTACGACCATCAGACTCAGATGTGTTATGGAAATCATGAAGAAATTAGAGATACGTGCCAGGTAAACTAACCATCAGCATTATCTGCCTCGTCTTTTCCAACTATGTTGGGGTCAGCTTCCAGTCTTACCGGATGCCTATCTGACCTCCACAACCCAGTTACTGGGTAACACGATAAGACTTGATAAGACTGGTTGTCAGACTTTCAGGTTTCTGACGCACAGGTCAGCTCTAATGCTCTTTCGGTCTAACATAGCATACGCAGCCTATAATGTTCCTGCTGGTGGGACACAGCACTCTATATCCCGGTCTAATGGAAGTTTATTTATTCTGAACTTTTTTATTATACTATCACATGTTTTTATTTACACAAACAAACTTACAAACTTACAGACTTAAAATAATAATAATAATATGTACAAATTATACATATAAAAAAGAAAGAAAATAATCACTGGGCACATCAGAAAATTCGTCCGCATCGCTGTCAACAGGAAAAGTGCTCAAAAGGCTGACAGCGTTGCATGGCAATGCCGATTCTGTGGCCAAAAAACAGGCCAGCCCTCTGATCACGTGAAGAGTTGACCAACCGCTTGGCGATGTCTTGAAAAACTAAGTAGGCACTCTTACCCAATGGCCCTAGTGTTGCACTTTATTTCAACTAAGGCTAGGCACATATTTGTTTGGCAGTTTTATGCTGGTTCCTACGCTGATTGTGTCCTCTTTTCAGGGTGACAGTGGAGGTCCTCTCCAGAACAAGTACCACATCTCCGCCTGCCAGTACGTGGTGGTGGGCGTGACGTCGACAGGGCGACAGTGTGGGAAGGTCGGCAGCGTCGGCCTGTACACCAAGGTGTTACACTATCGGCGCTGGATCGAGGACCTTGTGTGGCCTTAAGAATAAATGAGTATTAAGAAATGTTTTTTTTGTTTATTGTTTAAGTATGCTCAATACTATAATTTATTTATTTATTTCTGATCACAAATGTGGATTTGGACAGGAAGTGCTTAATCTAAAAAAAATGGGTTAATATTTGTGAGAGATTGGCGCCCGAAAAACGCATAAAATACCTGTGTTACGGGTCACCAGGCCCCCAATACTTATATAATTATGTACTTATTCATTTAGATTATTGAACAAAAGTAAGTGAACTGTCATGAATGCCCTATTGGGACAGTTGCCATATTGAGATAGTTGCCTTATTGGCACAGTTACCACTTTGGAACAGTTTCCCTGTTTGATCAGTGATTCTATAGGGACAGATACCCTATTGGTACAGTTGCCTTTATGAGACAGTTGCCACTTGCCCTATTGTAAAAGTTGCCCTGTTAAGACAATTCCCCTATTAAGATAGTTGCCTTATTTAGACAGTTGCTCTATTTAGACAGTTGCCCTATTGAGACAGTAACCCTAGTAGAATAGTTGCCCCATTGGGACAGTTGCTCTATTGGGACAGTTGCCCGATTGGGACAGCTTCTACGTATTACGTGGTCGTGGTAGTGACGTCGACAGGGCGATAGTGTGGGAAGGTCGGCAACACCGGCCTGAACACTACACTCACTATTACAGCCGATGGCAATTGGCTTGCCCCTATAACATGGGTCTTAAACATGACTGACGAAATGTGGGTGTAGGTACTATAGGTATACCTCTACCTAACCCTTCGGGGAATACAGGTATGACGTTATGTTATGTTAACAAAACCTTTGGATTGTCGTTGAAAATGTGTAACGAAATTATAATGTGGGTGTACATTCCGGAGCTATCCATGTAGCCATAGACTGTACATTGTACGCCTACATGCCACTGTGGCATAGCAATAAATAGCTTGTGCTGTTTCTCTGGTAGATCTATGTAAGTATCGTCCTCCAGACCGTATTTCGCCATGGCGGCCAATCTCAACGGAGAACTAGCCTTCGGCGCGGGAGATATAATAGTGCACAAGTGTGTGCGCAGAAACAGGTGCACTCTCTCTTCCCTCACTTTCATAATCCGATGGGACGGCAATCCGACGACCGGAGAGAGATCAGGCGCAGGACCAACGGCTTAACGTGCTTTCGGAGGCATAGGAGTATCACACCGACAACTTCCAAACTCTTGGCTGTTACAAAAAAACCCAATAACACTGCCCGACCCGGGAGGCGCTTTACTTTGTGTAAATAATTTTAATAACCACTGCTCTTAAAACGCTGAAGGAAAACATCGTGAGGAAACCGGCATGTCTTAGAACCAATAATTCGAAGAAATGTGACATTCTACCAACCCGCACTGGGCCCGCGTGGTAGATTACAGCCAACTCCCTCCAGAATAGAGGAGGCTTGTGTACAGCAGTGGATACATTATAGACGGATTATGCATGTTATGCAACTGAGATGGCACTTGATTGCAGAATCTCCCGCCAGACCAACATTACCTCAACAATCAACCTACTTCGAAAAAAAAAGATAAATAAAGGAGTAACACAACGAAAATAAAATTTTAATGACACTGTTCAAATTTTATTTTTATGTTTAAAAGAAACACTAGTATTCAGGTATCATCATATCCATGTTCATGTTCTTCTCCCAGCATTCTTCTTCATCCCAGCTTCCCTGTAATGCTTTCAATCCAGGGCACATAATGAGAGACCCTGGTGTACATTCCAGAACTGCCGACGTAACCACATGCTCTTCCGTACGATGTCACTCCAATTATTGTGTATAAACACTTGGATTTTTTACTTTGTTTGGTCTTAACTTGGAGAGGGCCACCGCTGTCACCCTGGACAGAAAAAGGTACTTCAATAATCAGTCTTGCGTCACACGCGCCGTCGATTAGTCGCACTGTGTGTTGTTCGTCTGCTCGGGTTTTAGAAGTCGTTGAAAACAATGGCTACTAATGTTGTAAAGTGTGCTAGCTGCAATGTCGTCATAAATGAGACATTGGCATTTATCTGCAATAAACTGGACGTGATGGACGACCAAAGTATTGCCCGCATTTGTGTCAGTGCATTTTCGGAAAGTGAAATTTTGAACGCCAAGAACTTGTTGTTTGATTCTATTCCGACAACAAAGCGCAAGAAGATAAGGAAAAGACAGGGGAAAACATTACGTGACATAGATGATATCGTCTGCCTGTTAAAAGAAACAGATCCCGAAGAAATCCCTATCTTTGTCGCCAGGGATTTACAAAAACTACCCCCGGTTTTGTTTGACCATGTAGATGTGACAAGACTTCTCAAGGATCTGTTGCAGATGCGAAGCGAGATAGATCGTATTTCCGAGGAGTACGCTACAATGAACCAGGTTAAGGAGCTAGCAGTAGAAGTTGAAGCACTTAAGAACGCGTCTATAGTTAACAATATCTGTAGAAACATTAACGTGAGACGGGGTGCCTGTGCATTGTCGAGCTTCGAGCACGAAAGTGGACCTATGGGTTTGTCTCCTGTATGTGGCACGGCATATAAGTCTGCAGAAAAACAGCCTACGATGACACCCTTAAAAAAGCGGTGTAATATTTCGTCAGACGTGGGTAGCGCAAAAACACCGCGCGTAGTTGTGAGCGGAGCGGCGCCGACGCCTGCGAGTGAGAAGTTAACGGCGGATCTCGCTCTGTCTAATGCGATGGTGAGTCATACGGCGTTACCGACTTCTGCCGTAAACTGTGCGCAAAATTCTGACCGACCAACCAGTCAACAGTCATGCGTCGAAAATAGAAAAAGTTTCTCTGTTACTGTGAAGGATGGAGTGTCGAAAACACGGTCCAAAACTCAAGTGTCTGATGAGGAATGGACCCTGGTTCAGAAAAAGAGACACAGATTGAGAAACCGCTTCATAGGAAACACAGGGAAAGCTATTATTGGTTCGGACAATAATTTCAAGGCAGCGAGTACTCAAGTTCCGATCTATATTTACAATGTGTCTAAAGAGACGTCTGAAAGCGATATAAAATCTTATCTGCTAAAGAAAACAAACTTAGACATAAAATTAGAGAAGATGAATATATGAAATCAAACAAGGATTACAATGGATTTATTGTTTTTGTGCCTAAATACAAGTTTGATATGTTTATGACGGATGACTTTTGGCCCGACGGGGTACTATATCGCCGTTATGTTGATTTTAGTCGCAGCGCAGACAGACCCACCTATCGGGAGATAAATGGAGCATTATAGTCAGTCAATGGATAGTACAATTAAGCTTGTTACTTTTAACTGCAAGAGTGTCACTAGGTCGGTGGAATGTGTGAAGGGTCTCTGTGAGTCGGCGGACATTGTGGCACTACAGGAGACTTGGCTTTTGCCTCACGATGTTCAGTTCCTGGGCAGCATTGATGACGCATTTTCCTTTACTGGAAAGTCTGCTGTTGATACATCCTCTGGAGTGCTTAGAGGAAGGCCGTATGGTGGAGTCGCTTTGCTGTGGAGGAAGGCGATGTTTCCAACAGTGTCTGTGATCGCGTGTATGAGTGTGCGTCTCACTGCGATAAAGGTAGTGCTTCAAGACCGGTCTATGCTAGTGATATCAGTGTACATGCCTACTGACTCGATCGAAAATCTGTCCGAGTTTACAGAGTGCCTCAGTGAGTTAAACGCGATTATTGAAAGTAATGATGTGGAATCTGTGTTCATTCTCGGAGACTTCAACGCACACCCAGGTGAGCTGTTCGCTAATGAGTTGCTAGCTTTTTGCACGGAACAATCGTGGTCGTGTCTAGACATTGAGTGGCTGCCTCGCGATACGTATACATTTGTGAGTGACGCGCACGGGTGCCAGCGATGGCTCGATCACTGTGTAGTGACAGGTGTGGCCCGGCGCGCAGTCGTGGATGTGTGCGTACTGTATGATACATACTGGTCTGATCACTATCCGTTAATGATTGAATGTAATGTGAATATTATTAAACCTAAAGTTACAACCAGCTCAAATACTTTCAATTATATAAAATGGGGACTTAGGGACAATAATCAAATACAAGGCTATACTAGTTACTGTAATTTAAGATTTAAGCAGATTGACTTCCCATCTGAGTGTTGTAATTGTGCAGATGTAATGTGTAGTGATCAGAACCATAAAATGACA
The DNA here is from genome assembly GCA_949128155.2 of Xanthia icteritia. Classification (NCBI taxonomy): domain Eukaryota; kingdom Metazoa; phylum Arthropoda; class Insecta; order Lepidoptera; family Noctuidae; genus Xanthia; species Xanthia icteritia. The sequence goes on along the minus strand of OY855862.1, from coordinate 1,541,988 downwards.
ATAAATGGAATGTATAATAATATTGTAAATATTTTGACTGAAGCCGCTAAGAGAAGCTGCATTGCACCTAAGCGCAACAATTTTAGGTATGTAACGGGGTGGAACAGGCATGTTGGCGACGCCCACCGGAGGGCCAGGCTTTGTTTTCAGACGTGGGTGTCTTATGGGCGTCCTAGGTCTGGGCATGATTATAATAATATGTGTGAATCTAGGAAACTGTTTAAAGAAAAATTAAAGTACTGCCAAAATAATGAAAGTCAAATAAAGATGGACATCATTGCGGAACATCATGAGAATAAAAAGTTTGGTGATTTTTGGAAAAATACCCATAAACTGAATCCAAGGTCGGGCTCTCCGGCAAGTGTTGGTGGTGCGCATGAGCCGCGGGACATAGCCTGCGCCTTTCAGCGGCATTTTAGTGTGGTATCACCGCTCGGGTCCGCGTCGCAGGTGCTCGATGCTGAGGATCGCCCTGAGCATATTAACATTAGATTCTCCGCCAAGGATGTGGCCCAAATTATAAAGAAGATGGTAAGAGGCAAGTCCCCAGGTCACGATAGTCTTAGCATCGAGCACTTGAAGCACGCAGGCGTACACCTGCCAAGAGTCCTTGCACTATTATTTAACTTGTGTGTTAGTCATGGTTACTTACCCGATGATTTAATGCACACAGTCGTAGTGCCAATTGTTAAGGATAAGACGGGTGACTCATCGGATCTGTCTAATTACAGACCGATCTCGCTTGCGACTGTCATAGCTAAGGTGCTGGATAGTTTGCTTGACCGACAGTTGGAGAAGCACCTCCACTTGCATGACGCACAGTTTGGGTTCAGACCCGGTTTGTCAACCGAGAGTGCTATCCTCTGTCTCAAGCAAACTGTTCAGTACTATACGGACAGAAACACACCAGTGTATGCATGTTTTTTAGATCTTTCAAAAGCTTTTGACCTGGTGTGTTATGACAAGCTGTGGCAGAAGCTAAAATGTGAAACAGATGTGCCACATGAGATTGTATCCTTGCTGCGGTACTGGTACAGTGAACAGAAGAATACCGTTAGATGGGCGGGTGCGCGGTCGGACGTGTATGGGTTGGAATGCGGGGTGAGACAAGGGGGTTTATCCTCCCCTCGCCTCTTTAACCTTTACATGAACCGGCTGATCGGGGAGCTCAGCAGCACTAATATTGGATGTTCCATAGATGGAGTGTGTATAAACAACATTAGTTACGCGGATGATATGGTGTTGCTGAGCCCATCTATCGGTGCGTTACGTAAACTTCTGCTTACTTGCGAGACATATGCGGAGGCCCATGGGCTCAGTTACAATGCTAAAAAAAGTGAATTTATGATCTTTAAAACTGGTACCAAATGTTACTCATCTGTACCTCCTGTCACTCTTTGCAGCATTCCTTTAAAAAGAGTGCAGCATTTCAAGTACCTGGGCCACTGGATCTCTGACGACTTGTGTGACAATCTGGACATTGAGAGGGAGCGCAGGGCGCTGTCCGTCCGGTGTAATATGTTGGCTCGCAGGTTTGCGCGATGTACTAGACCCGTGAAGGTGACTTTATTTAAGGCATACTGTCAGTCGTTTTACACGTGCAGCCTGTGGACCAACTTTACGCAGCGGGCGTACAGCGCACTGCGCGTGCAGTACAACAATGCTTTCAGGATACTGTTAGGGCTTCCGCGGTTTTGTAGTGCTTCGACTATGTTTGCTGAGGCGCGGACCGATGATTTTTTCGCGATCATGAGGAAGCGGAGCGCTTCACTATTAAGTCGCCTGCGAAGCAGCTCGAACAGTCTCCTGAGGGTCTTGTCCGAGAGGTGGGACCTGCCCCTGATACAGAGGTGGATGCAGCTTCATGTTAGCGCTTCTCCTCGTTTTATTTGAGATGCGTGTAAATTGTGTGATTGTTTTAATTTATATTTAATTTAATTCAATTTGTTGATTATACTCGTATCATTGTAATGTGTATGTCTAATTTTATTTTTATTTTTATTGATTATTTTAATGTACATGTGTTTTTTATTTTTATTTTCATATTCTGTATGGACCATGTCTGAAATAAATGAATTATTATTAATAATGGTTAAGTAACTAGCTTTTACCCGCGGTTTTACTCCCGTAGTCTATTCCACAGAAACTGCATTTTTTCGGGATGAAAAGTGGCTTATGTCTTACCCCGGCTCATAAACTAACACAATAAAAAAAATTACGTCGATCCGTTGCACAGTTGCTGCAAAAACATTTGATAATACTTGAAGGTTTAGGACCCTCTTCTTCTTTTTTTACCACATCACAGAAGCTCTTGGCCTTCATTTCACCTGATGGTAAATGATGATCAGGCCGAAGCTGGCAGAGTACTTCATCCGGAATCCTCAACCACAAAGGAACTGGCTATCTTACCTCTAGCTGCCGACGGACTGAGATAAGATGGTGGTAGCTAGCAAGGCGCAATCCAAACAAACCCTACCACCAATCAACCCAAGCAGAAATTTTTGACGTAATGGATCGATCCCGAAACCTCTAGGTCTGAGACAGGTGGTCTTGCCATTATACCACAAAAACGGTCAGATGCCAAAAAAAAATACTGGTGAATAATAAAGGGTGCGTAATCTGGTACTATCTAATTACGTAACACATTATCGTGAACGATTACGACTAATCTGTTTCATTTTGACAGTTCAACAACATTCATTGCGTATTTACGTTGTTGAGCAGAATTTTTTGTCGAATTTATGAAGCAATGGATTAGCAATCTGTTTCAATTCGATTAAGATTGTGATTGATCGTGTATTACGCAATTAGGGTAGGTACTGGCAGGACTGTCTGTATGTTTTCTAAGTAGTTTCTGAATTTGGTATCTGGTATACCTAAGAATAAGAATAATTTATTTCGCTAATTTTACATTCAACTGGATTGAATTCCTAGACCTCACACTATGTATTAGTTCTAGTATGCTGCACTACAAGGTTATTTTGGCGCGAGACTAAATTCGGAAGTAATGCTGCCAATACCTACATTTCACCAAATGTTGGTGGAAGGGCTCGTGGCTAAATAATAACAACCGCACGGGTTGATCTAAGGTTAAGCTACGCTTGCCGAGACCGGTCCGTGGATGGGTGACCATTCTTAACATACCGAGACCCTTCCGTGCCTCAGAAACCACGTAAAAAAACACTTATCCTATGTGCTGATCCTAAGTTTTCTACAATTTTTTCTGTTTTTACCCGTGAGAACCTGTAATTGGCTTTATGTTTCTTAATCAACTGTTATCCATTTGTTATTGCTGTTGGTTCTCCTATTAATAAATAAATAAATAAACAAAAGTTGTCATCGTCGCAAATGGCTGTCAAATATTTACCTGTTTTTATTAATTTTGCAATATTAAGTAGGTACTGTATGGAAATATGAAATGTGGCTAGCTAGTGAACTAAAATATTGATTATGAAATGCAATAATTAGTATCGTGGCACCGAATATTTAGTTTTAGTTCTAAAAAACTTTTTTACACCTAAAACGGTTGCAACATAAAATTTTGTGTTATAATTGTCATTCATTATAAAAATTCTAGTTCGCTAGTCAGCCACATTTCATATTTCCATACAGTAATATTGCCAAATTAATCAAAACAGCGAAATATTTGACATCTATTTGCGCCGTTGCCCACTTTCAGAATAAACGCTCTTAAGCCGCTAGTCCCGGCTGTCATTCGTGGATCTTTGCCAGTTGTAAAGGGTAGTCAGAAGCCCAAAAGTCTGACTGTCTCATAAACGGGTATCGTGTCATCCAGTTATTAGTACGGAGGTCAAATAGGCAGTGGTGGTGGTAGATTTTGTGAATGTGAGAACATTGTAGGCTTAACAGACTGTAGATCTGTCGACCATTTTCTATCTTGCTAAGTACCTGGTACTTGTTGATAGGCCTACACTGTCCTCATACCTATTAACATTGTAATTTGAAAACATTGTAAATACCATTTACTTTTAAAAGAGTAACCGTGGAGTTTCTTGCCGGCTCTTCTCCATAGGAAACGATCAATTGGAACCGTGCACCTAGCTTCTGACGTTTCATAAGTGCCCTTGTGGGCTTATGTGAAATAAAATATTTTGAATTTGAATTTGAGTCGCTCTATGTAAAGTACTGGTATTCAGCTGCATCCGGTTAGACTGGAAGCCGAAAAGGCTAGGCAGATTGATTTCCGATATTTTTGTAGTTCCTGTATTAGCTGATCTTACCTCACACGTATCATTAATCTGCTCCTCATCTCCATAGCATACTTGACTGATTTTGTCGTAACCATTTTTAAGATGCCTATGAATCGGATAGGCTTCCATACATTCCGCGTCAGAGAATTTGTAGATATCCACCTGAAAGTATTAAAGACATCGTGGAGTACGTGCGCCAAAAGACGAGGTACATGCCGAGGGTGCAGTTACTAGAATCGCACCGGAACGTCAACTTCAAGGCGTTCGTCGTGCGAGTACCGAACTGTTATCTGCCCCTCGTCATGGAAGAGGACTTTTGGCCGCAGGATGTGGTGTTCCGTCGCTTCCGCGGACAAGTTCCACAGGACAGCACAAAGTTAAGCTAGTGCAAAATGAAGTGCTACTAACATAGTCTAAGCCTATTTATTAACACAAGTTTTTGTTTATATTCAAATATGTATGTTTAGGTTAAGGTATTTTTCTATGGGCCACTGTCGCTTGAAATAAATGGTATTATTATTATTATTAAAGTAGGTATAAATTAGAATATATTTTAATTCTTTTTTTTTGTACAGCCTTTTGTATAATTTTAAACTTACCACTTGCAATATTTCTGCCAATGGTTTCCTATGGCCCATCGCGCCCCATCCCGTTGCTGTGGCCACTTTGGCCATGTCGTTCTCTCTATGAAGACATGCTGGTATCACTTCACGATTGAATCTTATCCTGGAAAAATGTGCTTGTATTATTAGCTACTAGTTTGTTCAACATCATCCTCAGACTCTATGTCCACTGTTACACTGTGATACATGACGTAATACACGATCAATCACAATCTGTTTCATTTTGACAGTTCAACAACATTCATTGCGTTATTTGCGTTGTTGGGCAGACAAATTTTTCGAACATAATGAAGCAATGGATTAGCAAAATCCTTCAAAATAATTGATACGCAATTAGAGTAAAAACGAATAGGTTAAATCCTACCTTTAGTAATAAAAATTCGAAAGTGTGTTTGTTGGTTTGTCCTTCTATCTCTCAGTAACGTAGAAACGGATTAGACAATGATTGTGATAGTTTTTTCGGCTACCAGAGATATATTAAAAAATAAGACATGCTGTGCCAACCCTAATTAAATTGGAACATGAGCAGGAGCATGCATAATCAGCCTATAATGTCCCCACTGCTGGGATACTCTCTTTGAGAGGGAGTGGGCTGTAATCAACCACGCGGGCCCAGTGTGGGTTGGTAGATGTAACATGTCTTCGAATAAGTTCTAGGACATGCCAGTTTCCTCACGATGTTTTCCTTCACCGTTTTGAGAGCAGTGGTGATGAAATTATTTACACAAAGTAAAGTGGCTGCCTGGGTTCGAACCACGACCTAAAACTTGTAAGTCGCGGCCGTTACCACTCCGCCAGCACTGCTTCTGATGATGAGGGACTAATTACGTACTTAGCTCTAGTAGCCAGTAAGGCTATGTCATGATATTTAGAAGGAGGCTTGTAATTTGGGTGACCGATGATCTTGACGACGTCATATTTTTGCCACAAGTCAGGATGATCCGTCCGCTTCAGTACACCCAGGGCAGCATATTTTATTTCTCCTCTGAAATAAAAAGACTGATTAAATACAACAGTTGAGCTCCTTAAGTTCTGAGTTGAGCTCCACGATTACTGACAAATGCTTGCACTAGCAGGACAGGTCCACTCAAATCTGTGTGGTTCTTTTCTCAAAAGACCATTTCAGACACTAATCTACATGGTCCTCATATGGCCTGACCAAGATTATGCCTGGACTTTAAAAGAGACTGTGACCTCTGAGTTTGTTTCGGCCTTGCTTCTCAGAGTAATTAGTCAGATAGGAAACGCCGAACTCATCTAGCAAATTTTTTTTTTTAAATGACCTGTAAAATTGATTCCAATATCCTATTTACAGAATAAACAATTTCATTTCATTTCATTTCAAGGTGGAAGATGTAATTTTTTTTGATAGACCATAACTCTAGGGTATTAATGAGACCATGTCGAAGAATCAACTGGCAGATGAATTATTTCAGAGCACTAGCAAGATGGACAGACGCGATGCTGTTTGGGGCAGCATTTAATAATAATAACACAGTTTCATGGACCGACACACTCACCATCACAATATCCGAACACACCGTCATCTCATCATAATTTTATCAATTTCTAGGGGTAGCACTTGGCCTCAGCCTGCCCCATAAATCCAGCGCAAGGCCGAGATACGTAAAAGTATTTAAAAAAAAAAAAAAACATTTCGACGGTCACAGACCCATAGAAAAATAGCTTAACCCAAACATACATGTACATAAACAAAAACTTGAGTTAATAAATAAGGCTTAGACTATGTTAGTAGCACTTCATTTTGCACTAGCTTGACTTTGTGCTGTCCTGTGGAACTTGTCCGCGGAAGCGACGGAACACCACATCCTGCGGCCAAAAGTCCTCTTCCATGACGAGGGGCAGATAACAGTTCGGTACTCGCACGACGAACGCCTTGAAGTTGACGTTCCGGTGCGATTCTAGTAACTGGACCCTCGGCGTGTACCTCGTCTATTTACCAAGCGGTCCGCACTGCAGAAGACCGCATACCTTGGAGACGCGTCGTATTGTGGTCGCGATCCTCAGCATTGAGGGAAGAAGATGACGACGAAGAAGATGTTTTTTTAATTTTTTCGTTTTTTTTTTAACAGACATAATTCGACAAAGTCACGATTATTTACCCTTACGTAAAATATAACGTCGCATTTTCATGATAAATTGGTTTGAATGAAAATGATTTACTCGTACGTATCAATGAATTAATTATGATTGATGTTATCTTCGATGAAGATTATAAATATGTATTTTTGGAACACTTGTTCTAGGACTTATTGTATTATTTTTACTTATAGCATAACCTTAGAGTTATGGGACATCTTAAGGAACACGTTGTATATACTTAAATGTAAAACCTATCTTTTAAATATTCTCTTTTTAACGGACTTTGTCGTTGACAAATTCATCCTTTTGGGATCAGCTTTAAGGCACCAGATTCAACTGAATATAATCTGATACATGTAGTCACTGCCATCTGACCTCCACAATACAAAAACTGGACAATATTCAAAAATTCTAAGGTAAGATATTCCGACTTTTGACGGTACGATTGCATAGGTATTCAACAACCGGGACGGACGACGGTTTAACGTGCCCTCACTTAGAACTGAGTCAGTTCACTGATCCGAGGACCAGCTTAACTAAAAGTTTAGTAAGATACTTTACAAAATCAAGGCCACTATGTTCCATTGACTGCCTCGTTAGACTAGTGTTCGCAAACACTGCTGACTCTGCTGAGTGTATGGGATTCCGGGTCGAGAAGTAGCACCAGGATTTGTGCCTCATTTTAGTAGTAGGTTTTCCATCGTATCACATAGATTTCTACTCAAAACTGGCAAAATGTAGACGTACGACACACCTCTGTTTTATCCTTAGTGGAATACAGGCGTAATGATATGGTATACTTACAATGCAGGGCTTGATATGCAGTGAGCAGCAGAGAGGATATACCGATCACTGATGACGGAACCGCCACACATCCAGTCAGCATTGTCTGGGTCATCTCCGTATCCAATGAGAGCCTGGTAACAGAAACAGCCATTTTCAATTCACTGGTTCAAATTAGGAATACAATAGCTGGAGATCGAACCCTGAACCGCAAGCTTGACAGTCGTTGTTCAGCTCGATTAACAAGGCAGTCAATTCAATGGCAAAGTGTTATTAAGTTTCCCCACTAGTGCTCTTGTGCATAGACCGACTGATTTTCTAACCTTTACAACCCAGTTACTGGTTAAAACTATGCTCCTTGGTAAGACAAGTTGACAGACTTTCAGGCTTTTGATTAGCCGTAATGCCAAGGCCGACGGCTTTACGTGCTTTCCGAGGCACGGAGAGGTCTCGGTAAGAAAAGTGTATAATGTGTAGTGGATTAATGATAGGTCGCTAGGCCTCGCTCATAAATGGGACTTTTATCTCGTGAAATAAGTCGCTGGCTACTCCATCAGAGATTCAGGCATGAAGTTATCACCATTTCAGCCGAAATACGTCCACTACTGGACATTGGCTTCTTCCAAGCACCGCCACTTCGACCGGTTCTGTCTTTCTCGCATCCAGTGGATTCCTGCGGCCTTCACCAGGCCATCGGTCCACCTTGTGGGAAACCTTCCTACGGATCTCTTCAAGTTAAGTTATGTTATACAGGGTGTAAAAGACCCCTTACCAAGCCGTTGGTCTCATAATCTTTCCTTCGTGTCGTAAATGTTGTAACATAGCACGTTTTTACTAGTTTGACCCATCTATCTATCTTTGTAACGGAAACTTTCAACGTAATTTTCACCAACTTCAAGACATCCGATTAACTTGAAAATTAGCCGCTGATCTGATGATAAAGCCAGGAGATGGGCAGTGGAACTCTTCAGTAGCTACTGGTAAACCCCTCGAGTTTGGGCTCATATGATACGGTTTGACGAGTCCAGTAGATTGGGCTTGGTATCGAGGGTCAGATGATGGAGCCAGGAGGTGGATAGTGGAATTCCTTAGTGACTTTAGTGGCTAGTAAACCGAAACGGGCAATGGTTACGGATTGGTTTTCGACAAATAACCTAGTTCTTAATGGCAAGAAAACGAAATGTGTAAAGTTCGCCCTTCCAAATGTTAGAAATCTAGAACCCAACATCGTCTTAGATAAAGAGTTGTTTGAAACTGTAAACTCGGCAATTTTTCTGGGAATAACAGTAGATGCCAAACTTCAGTGGGGCCAACATATATCGAGCCTAGCGGGAAGGCTCAGTTCGGCCGCCTACGCCGCCGCCGTCAGGAAGGTAAAACAATACACTGACGTTGATACAGCTCGGTTAGTCTATTTTAGTTATTTTCATAGCGTTATGTCCTACGGTATTCTGCTGTGGGGCAAAGCTGCTGATATTAAAAATATATTTGTCCTTCAAAAACGAGCTGTTCGAGCAATTTACCAGCTAGGTGTCAGAGTTTCTCTGAGAGATTTTTTCAAAGATATCGGTATCCTCAAAGTGGCATCACAATTAATTTTCGCCAACATATTATTTATTAGGCAAAATATACACTTATATACTAAAAACAGTGATATTCACAATGTTAACACTAGAAATAAGGACAAACTACGTACTCCCTTTCACCGGCTTCATAAGGTTCATAACGCATTTGTTGGGCTTGGTATAACCTTTTATAACAAGCTACCTTCTTTTTTGCTAGATTTGCCTTTTAATGCGTTCAAAACTAAAGTAAAATTCAACCTCTGTTCAAAGGCATACTATTCTATCAACGACTACTTAAATGATAAGAATAGTTGGTCGCTGTGATTAACTCAAGACAATGTTTAAATGTACTTTCTCCAGAATTAGCTTACTTACTGACAGGTTATATGAGTTAATATAATTGTTTATAATTTTACTTTATAAGTCAATTTATTTTATTTTAATTTATTATTGACATAATCTACTCATTACAATGTTTTTTTATGAGTTGTATTGCAATATGTGGTTAGTTAGCGACCTCGATAATTTTTTATTTTACCTCGATGGTCCTAGTTTATCAATAATTATAACTTCTAGTTACTGCTATATGTAAGCGGGCATGCCCTTTAAGCCTGGAGGCTTTTATTTAGATATTGTTTTCGTTTAGTTATTTTTATTTCTGCTTGAGTATTGTTCTCGATGTTTTTGGTTCTTTATGTTTTGTGTTGCGTAATGTAAATATCCTGTTGCATACTATTACATAGAATCAATTTTTTCTAACTGAACAGACAGCTGTGCTGCTGGGGAGTTTGTTGCGCCACTTCTTCTTCTCAGCTAAAGCACTAGGAAGTGGTGAAGGGTGGGCGTTTTGGGGGACTGTCTTATGTAATTTTGACGTTCGAAAAGTGCTGATTCTCAGCCTAGTTTGAATAAATGACTTTTGAATTTTGAATTTTGATCAAGTGGGAACTTCGTTGACTTTAGATTTATTAACTAAATGAAGAATCTACTACACTAAAAATTAAAAATAAAAGATGTAATACAAAAAAAAACTAAAAAACACGTTTTAAACACGCACAAAAAATTATAAAATAATTAAATTGACTTGTTACGATATAAGTACCTATGCAGCTTGTCACTTCTTATATTATAATGATTAAATTGTATTAAATCAAAATCTTTTACAATCAATATTTTTTTGATATATATATATTATTTGCGTCATTTTAACCGCAAATAAACGTATTTTCTTTCTTCTTTCTTTCAGAAAGCGTGGAGTGTGTGCTGGGTATGTGAGCGTGTACTGGACCTTACCTGGGAACCGACCAATTATGGAGTAAAATTATATAAGATGAAAATTCTCAATGTTATACTAACCATATGAGGGTACTCGTTTCTTTGAGAGTCATGTCCTCCAGCTATTACAGTTTCAAGCTTCTTTGGGTTGCTGTAACATATGACACTGTCGTCTAATTCTGATAATTCAGTGTACTTGTTACACTTGACTTGTTTGTAGAATTGATCAAGACATACTAAAAGAAAAAGGAATGATTAATTACACCTGCAGGATAATTGTGTAAAGCTATGCTTCCCACCAAAAGTAGTGGTGGCCCAGTGGCAATGGCCGCGACTTACGAGTTAGGTCGAGTACTTCGAACCCAGACAATACTCGAATAAATTATTTCATCACCACTGCTCTCAAAACGGCGATGGAAAACATCGTGAGGAAACCGACATGTCCTAGAACCAAAAAATCGAAGACATGTGACATCTATCAACTCGCACTGAGCCCGCGTGGTGGATTACGGCCCACTCCCTCTCACAGAGAGGAGGGCTGTGACCCAGAAGTGGTAACATTATAGGCTGAATACGCAATTTCCTTCAATTCCATCGGATTGTGATTGAAAGTGTGTTATGTAATATTGAGAAGCTGTTCTCAAAACGGTGAAGGAAAACATTAGGAGAAAACCGGCAGGTCCTAGAACCAAAAATTTAAAAAAATGTGACATCCACCAACCCGCATTTGGCCCGCGTGGTGCATTACGGCCTACTCCTTCTCGCAGAGAGGAGGTCTCTGTCCCCGCAGTGCAAGTGGGAAAATTATATGCTGGTATTCTGTCGGCACTGTTGGTCTTGTGTTCGCAACAGCGACTGCTGAATATGGGATCCTAAGATCGCTCCCCAGGTCGAAAACGGGTTATTGAGTTTTTTCATTATCAATTTCTCAATAACAGCTCGGAATCTGAATTGTTGGACCCGGTTGATGGTAAGATTATCGGTTCATCCCCAATATTATTGCCAAATATGGGTTCACTATTCAAATAAAGAAAAGAAAGAAAGAAAATACATTTATTTAGCACAGACTAAAAGACACACAAGTAAAAAGAAATAAAAGTAAAAAGAAAGAAAACAAAATAAAAACTGTAAAGTGCGTTGTAAGATACTAGCAGGAAAATAATAGTAATATTGTAATGCAATGTATACTGTTCAAATGCTGGACAAAGGCCTCCTCAAGTCCTTCTAGGAACTCTTTTTCCTCGCCACCACGAACCAGCCCTCAAGGTACGCGTCCTGGTTGTCTCGCCACCTCTTTATGGGCCCGGTTCGGCGGCACCGTGCATCTTCAGTCACCCATTGTGCGGAATTTTTGCCTAGCGGTCATCGTGCATGCGGCTGATGAGACCCGCCCAATCCCATTTGAGTCTGGCAGCCTTCTTTCCTACATCATCAGTATGCCCGTTTTGGAACGCTGCATGGTGTTCCGATTTTTGGCTTTTTTACACCCAGAATGCCGAGTTCCATAGCTCTTTGGCAAACTCCAAGGCGGAACTTTATCGACTCGATGAGCGTCTTTTTTCTCTTTCAAAAATACAATCTAAATACTTTTTTTAATCATTAATAGAAGTAGGATTATACAAGACTTACCGTCACTGGCATTTGCGTAGTTTCTGATCAAGAATCCAAAGTCATAGTGACTGAAACATAAAAACAGTAGCATTAACTTAGTTGGCCTGACAGTTTGAGGAGTTTGGTGACACCCCAAAATTATCAGACCATATTTTGAAAGCATTTAAGTCTCGGTTTAAATCTGCTATAGCGTCCGATAAACATTTAACCCACTCAGCTGTATATAATTGAAGATCATCAGCATAAAGTTGATACGAACACCGAAGACTGTGAGTTATAAATAAATGAAGATGGAGAATAACAATGGAGAAAGAATATCGCCTAATGGAACACCAGCATCCAGATCACACCAATACGACGAGCTCTCATTAACGCGAACCGACTGCTGACGTCCCCTAAGATAAGAAGAGAGCCTCGGATGAAGCCATAAGATGAGAGAGGATAGAAGGGAGAATATCGTGGCTGACGGCGTTAAAGGTATTGGAGAAATCAATTAATACCTTTGTTTATATCCTTCATCGCTTCTCTAATGCCACTAGTCACTTTAAGGAGAGCGGAGGCTGTGCTGTGCCCAGACTTGAATCCAGACTGAAAGAGCTAACAAGGTTGTTCCGATGAACAAACCCCGAAAACTGCTTTAAATGTACGCAAGCCTCAAGCACTTTTGATAGGAATGGGAGAATGAAATATGGGTAGGGTAGGGTAGGATTTGAATCTTAGGAAGTGGGCGGACATAGGCTGTACGCCATAGGGATGGGAATTGTCCGTAATCAAAAGTTGATGATGTAGGCAATCAAAGTGAGAAGCATATCAAGAATCCAAACAACCACACTACGACTGATGCCGTTGTAGCTGCAGCATCATTCCACACTAAGCGCGCCGCGCGTGCCGGCCAAGTGGCTGACCGCGGAGCCCTAGCGCTCTGCTACCACCACCACAATGGTGGCGCCCCCGTCGTGAGTTTCGAGAACTTCAGACTAATACGTGCCCAAAATCTTTTGTTTTTTAAGTTGCCCGCAATTGATTTTTATGTTTGTAAGAATTTGTATTAGTAGCTAAGCTTTTTCTAAATAAACCCAGCACCGTTTAGTGCCTTGAACTGGTCGTTTCTTTTCATCACCTCAGCTCCTAATACCGTCATAGCCAGGCATAGTAGGCATATTGGTTTTAAAATAAAATTCAAAATACATTTTTGAAATTTATTTTATTTTTATTATTTTTTGTTTTATGTTACTGGGTTTTGCAGGTCAGATAGGCAGTCGCTCCATGTAAAATACTGGTATTCAGCTGCATCCAGTTAGACTGGAATCCGACCCCAATATAGTTGGGAAAAGGCTAGGCAGATACAGATATTTGTTATTATATCGGCCACAATAGTATACACTCTGAAAATTTCAAGTGTCTACCTTTTACCCCCACCTATTATTTTGGTTCTTGTGATACAGGAACTCCTAGTACAGTAGCCACGGCTACACTTATGTTTGTGTCTTATAGTGAAAATAATTAAATTATTATGGTTAAAAACATACAGCCCTGTGACAGACGGACGGACGCCGGACGTACAGCGGTCCCGTTGGCACCTTTTGAATACGGAACCCTAAAGACCGGTCCTGTGCCAGTCTGCGTTACCTACAAAGAACCAAAAACATTGTTTACCTTTTTATTATTGGCTATGACAGAGATCATTAGGATCATTAACGCGAACCGACACTTACTTTTTAAAGGAAAGTCTTAGAAGTGAAAAAAAAGGCCCCGATAGATATACAGACAGGTCAAAAATAGGGCATCAAAATCAAAAAGTCATTTATTCAAACAAGGCTGAGAATAAGCAACCTCAAAATTACATAAGACAGTCCCCCAGAACCCCGCCTTTCACCATATCGTAGTGATGTAGCTGGGAAGACGAACGGGCGCAACAAACTGTCCAGCAGCACAGCTGTCTGTTATGTAAGAAGAACTGTTTACGAAACCCTAAAAAGGCTCACCTTTCTTGAACAGCACGACAGTCGGGGCAGCACACTATTGGCTTCAGTACATTGTATGAACAGAACTGAAATCAAAAAGTTTAAGTTGTATCGTTTTCTATTATTATTGTTTTTTTACTGTCGACAGGCCAACGACCTTCTTCATTCACCTTGGTCTACTCGCACTGTGCTCGCGTGGTGGATTACCACCCACTCCCTCTCACGTTAATGGATAAAGTCAGATGTTTTATTGTTTATATTTTTTAGGCTTAGCACAATCAGCCTATAATGTTCCCACTGCTCTTCGTGAGGGAGTCAACGTGGCCCAATGCGGGTTGGTAAATGTTACATGTCTTCGAGTTTTTGGTTCCGGGACATGCTGGTTTCCTCACGATGTTTTCCTTCACCGTTTTGAGAGCAGTGCTGATGAAATTATTTACACAAAGTAAAGCGTCTGTCTGGGTTCGAAACCACGACCTACAACTCGTTAGTCGGGGCCCTCACTGGGTCACCACTGCTCTCACTGGGCCATCACTGCTCTCGCTGGACCACCACTGCTCTCGCTGGGCCACCACTGCTCTCGCTGGGCCACCACTGCTCTCACTGGGCCACCACTGCTCTCGCTGGGCCACCATTGCTCTCGCTAGGCCACCACTGCTCTCGCTTGACCACCACTGCTCTCTCTTCTTCTTCGGTTTAGTAATGTTTTATCAAGCAAATTGGAAGAAAGTAAGTAGTTTGCAGCAATTGTTAGAGCTCTTCATGAAGGACCTCGTCGGGAAGTACCTACTACCACATATATACTATCACACCACTACTACCACATATACTTACATAATTATTTCGGCCGAAAAACTAAACAACGTTGCTGTGTTGTCTGCCGGTTTGAAGGTTATGTGTGCCGATGTTTTATATCATTATAATTATTGTAAACCTTGTTTCTATCATAACCAACCTGCACTGGTTTGGTGAATTACGGTCCAGTCCCTCTAACAGGAAGCCTGTATCCGTGGTAACATTACAGGGTGATTATGCTTATAGTAACCTTGACCACCTCTCGGTCTCAAGTGCCATTTCAACTTTTAGCCAGTATGAAGTCATCTAAACATCTCCAATAATGTCAAAAAGTAGGACGTAGGTACCTTTGGAAATTTAAAAGTTTTCATATTCGCCCAGGCAGGCTCACATTTGGTTAGTTTTGTGCAGACGCCTTCGGAGCCGTCTTTCATTACACACTTCGTGCCTGTAAGATAAAAACAAATGTTCACAGACTACGTGTAACTATGGCGGCTATTAAGGCAATCCTAACTAATAGATAGATAGATAGATAAAATTTATTTGCTTAAACATGTGTCATACATGATACAAGAAAATACATGCAGGGTGGTAACAATATTTAGGTACAGGCCATGTTTGCCACATGATGTGACGTGCAAATGTGAAGAAATATTATTAATTAAAACATTCTTTTGAAATAATAAAATAACAATAAATTAAGTAATTAAAGAAAACCTAATAACAATATTGTAATAAATTTAAAATAATAAAAATCAAACAGAACATTAAACACAAAAAATAAGTTATTGAGACTGTTAAACAATAATCAGGTCAACAATAAAAAATAATAAAAGATCCAAAATAATTAAACTATTCCATTGTAAATTAACAAACATAGAAAAAGAATAATCAAATCAAATAAGCTATTATGTCAATACAAATCTTTCCTCTAGAAACTCGTTAATGTTATAGTATGCTTTATTTACTAAATATGTCTTCAGTTTTGTTTTCAAGTGTATATTATTAAGCTCCTTCCAACTAATAAATGCGAATGTGAGTTTGTTTGTTTGTTTCGCTTTCACATTAAAACGACTGAACGAATTTGGATGAATCGTTCACCTTTTTGCTTCGCCGAAGTCGGGTAAAAATGCAAACACGGGACGTACAGAAGTGAGTTTGAGTCACACTTAGCCGATTTTATTTAAAAAAGCTGTTAACTCCAAAACCTTATAGGAAGAGGGTTTGTTTTATAATTTGACCAGGGTGCCCGGTTTTCCTAAGATTGTATCTGTATTTCCTTAAGGCCCAATTTCATCAAACTTTGTGAGATAAAATTCACAAAATTCTGTTAGATATTTAATAACTTAGTAACAGAGCTGGGCGAGCGAAATAGGGTCCAACCCTAAAAGGTGATCCTTACGTTGATCGATTTGAAAATAAAACAGGCAAACCCACTGTCGAAGAAGGTATTAGTCTTTTAAAAAACTCCATTTCATTGTTTCCATAAAATCGATGTTCTTCAAATTACCGTGTAACAGTTACAAGCATTTGGTCATGAAATACTATTACAAACATGTTTTGCTATAATTATTTGACATCATTGAAAGTAGAAGCAGTGTTTTCTATTGAAAAACTGTTAATCAGATAGATAGTAACTAAAAGAGAGTGATGAGTGGGTGAACATGTCGATGGAAAGAGAGGGAGATCATATAAAAAATAGATGGAATATGATGAATGAATATAAACAGTTATGAATGTGAAAATGCGTGACAGCAGAGGAGCTCGTGGCTAAGTTATAAAAGCTGCACGGGTGGATCCATCAGGTAAAGTTACGCTTGCCGGGGTTGGTCCGTGGATGTGTGATCATCTTTACATACCGAGACTCCTCAAGAACAAAGCACGTTAAGCCGTTGGTCCCGGCTGTCATCCATGGATCTTTGACAGTCGTTACGGGTCGTCAGAAGCCCGAAAGTCTGACAACCAGTCTTAGGATTAGTATCATATTACCCAGTTACTAGGGTGTGGAGGTCAGATAGGCAGTCGCTCCATGTAACATACTGGTATTCAGCATCCGGTTAGACTGGAAGCCGACCCCAACATAGATGGGAAAAGGATAGGCAGATTGATTGAATGCGTGACAGCAGATATGGAGAATGGGTAAGAAAAACATTTTGCGCCGACTTCAAGGAATATAACAAAAATGCAGACGTTCATTAGTTTACGTCAATAGCGAGTGAGCAGCATTCTTCTTTTTGTTGCCAAAACAACACACTACAATCACAACACAATCTACATAGTTGTGAATATGTCAATTTCTCCTTTGATCGTTCATTCTGGTCTTCAGAAGCTAGTTCCAAATCCCACCCAAAATTACATTACAAAATTAGTGACATAAAATTGTGACTTTTTCGTTGATAAAATTCTCATATTATGGTTCATGCGGGCGAGCGGCTGAGGCTCCCACCAGTGGGTCCCGCCACCCGCACACTTGTACGTAAAAGGACCGTATGTCACTAATTTCGTAATGTAATTTTGGCTTGTCAAATACCTCTTATAATGAAACAAATGACGGGTACCGGTGTAATACAGGCATATGACACATCTTATATATATTTCTCTAGAAAGCAATGCACTAGCGATTCCTCTGGCATGCCAGATGTGCATAGGTAGAGGTGACTTACCATCAGGTGTAAATGTGATGCTGTTCCACAAACGATGGGACACTTAATGTCGTGTCCTGTCAGCTGCACGTTACAGGAACTGATGAACGCTAGCGATGGCGCCAAACACGTGGCCGAATTCTAGGCCGAGTCTATTTAGATTGCCATCAACACGAAACCTCAACATTATTCAAATTGGAAAGATTTACATACCTTCTATCTTGCCGGATAAAACATTATGACACCGTAGAAATAAAAACAATATTACAGCTGTTGGTTTTAAATCCATTTTTGAGCACAAACGTCCATTAAGTGCTACGCTAGCGTATGTACTTGAGTAGGATTAAGAGTGGTGTCGTCGACGAGATAAGGCTTTTCGCAAACACGTTAAAGTTTCTGTTGATTTCGTGGGTCACTATTATTGCCAGACAGTTGGCATTCTGGTCAGTTTCAATCTATATATACAATATATTATATTATATTACTAATAATAAAGCTGAAGGATTTGTTTTTTTGTTTGTTTGAGCGCGCTAATCTCTGAAACTATCAGTCGGATAAAAAAAAAAAATGTTTTGTTGCGTTTAAAAGCCTATTTCTTGAGGAAGACTAGCGAGGTAAAGTTAAGTAAAACTTTGGCTTTAAAATCATACTACGACCCTTAGGAGACGAGCAAAAAGAAAAATGAAGTCTGAAAGTCTGAAAGTCTGTTCTTTCGACTTTCTTTCTAGCGGGCGGGCGATGCGATGCGACGAGGTGGGATTGGGGAGCAAGAAATCTTACGCGGACGAAGTCGCCAGCAGAAGGTAGTCCGATTGAATTAAAATGTTAACATGAAATCAATTAGTAACACATACATCGGTATTTCGACGGTTTCAACTTGATATCTGATTCTGTGGTAATTCGTATATTCGAACGATTTTAGAATGGAAAATACTCGCTTTGCACATAATAATTTACACCTTGTGTTGCCCGCGTCAGTGTCACTGCGGTGAAGCGGTCGACAGTCTCGGGCACCATGGCCTGACCTGCTGCCAGAATCAACGATGTTATTCGTCGAGCCCTTTTCACCGCATACCAGCGGTATTAGAACCAAACGGCTTGGTATTTAACGATGGGAACAGACCAGACGGCATGACGTTGTTGCCTTGGAAGGTGGATAGGCCTCTGGTGTGCGACGCAACCTGTGTCGACACCCTTGCGCCATCTCATGTTCCTAGCACGGCGGACTGTGCTGGCGCCGCTGCTGCGGCTGCTGAGACCCTCAAGCGGCGTAAATACTGGGTAACCCCAGTTTTGAGTCGCTTGGGTTATGAGCAGTGATCGGAGTAGGTAGATTGATTTTTAGTACTTGTATCATAAATGCACACAGAAAGAAGAACATGGATAAGCCATTTTTCCGGAAAGCAATTCCGGCATTTCCGGATTCAATTAAATATTGTTAATGTTGGTAGTGATATTATTTTCACAACATAGTAACAAACAAAGAAGCGCACTCTACGAACCGAAGTAAACGAGTGAGCTACCTAGCATGTCGTCGGCGGGCGTACGCATTGTTTTGATAACCGGTTAGTGCACCACCCTTGATCCTTTGTTCTGATTTGTCGTTGGGTTGTGTCAAATCGTGACTGTGTGCCGTTGAAAAAAATTAAGAAGAATATAATATTGCTCATTTTAATATAATTCCTACCTAAGTTCCGTTTTTTTTTAAATAATCGACTAATTCCATATTAATATATACGTTTCGGATCAATGACCCCAATTCAATCTACCTACTCCGATCACTGGTTATGAGCATGGGGCCCGAGTACGGGTCTCTTTTTTATGGAAATTTCTCGCCGACTAGTCGACACTTCACGTGACCAGAGGGCTGGCTCGTTCTTTGGCCAAAGAATTAGCATTGCCATTCAACGTGGCAATGCTGCCAGTCTTCTGGGCACGTTTTCGGGTGACAGCGATGCGGACGAGTACTATTGTTTTTGTGCAATGAAATGAAATTGTTTATTCTGTAAATAGGATATTGCAATCACTTTTACACGTCATATTAAAAAAAAGATTTAAAAAAAAAAAGAAGAAAATGCTAGATGAGTTCGGCGTTTCCTATCTGACTACTCTGAGAAGAAAGACCGAAACAAACTCAGAGGTCACAGTCTCTTTTAAAGTCCAGACATAATCTTGGTCAGGCCATATGAGGACCATGTAGATTAGTGTCTGAAATGGTCTTTTGAGGAAAGAACCACACAGATTTGAGTGGACCTGTCCAGTCAGTGCAAGCATTTGTCAGTAATCGTAGAGCTCAACTCAGAACTTAAGGAGCTCAACTCGACGAACAATACCAAAGAAAGGACATTTGGGTAGGTTGCATAAAGTACTCAAACTGCCAGACCATCATTTAAACTTACTGAGAAAGAAAAAATTAAAGAAAGAGGAAAAACAATAAAAATAAAATATCCACATAGTCCTCACATTCACAATAATTAAAACAATATAATACTTTACAAAGTAATCATGTTATTTTCTATATAATTTTCAACAATGTTAATATGTATATAAAAAATATGTGTATTTATTTGTATAGTTAGTTGGATAGTCATTTAATTTAGTACGCAGTGTAAATAGTTAGTTGTTTTATATATTGTAAAAGAATCAATAAAAATATTTTATCATAAAAATATGAATGTTTTAAGACTTATACTTATTTATGGGGGATACGTAGGTTCATTTTGTGCTTCTCGCTAAAATTTTCAAAGTGCTACAGAGTACATAATATATATTTTTTAATCAAAAATCGTTCGTAGTCACGTTAGATTACGTAGAGGTTCTGAGATCCACTTTTTTCAACAATATTCGTTTGTAACATTCATGATAACATTTCTCGGCAACCATTCCGAGTCCAAATTAGTAATATTTGTAACATTATTCATCTGGCGATCTATATTATAGGATAAGGATTCAATTTTGCAAACAATTGGTAGGTAGCGGCTCCTTGAAGCTAATTTTACCCCACATAGACCCGCAAATTGTCCAAAACTTGAAAGGGAACATCGGGTAGCAAGATTACGTTACACCCGCGAACACGCACAATGAAAGAAAGAAAAGAAAGAAAGAATAATATTTATTTGGACACAGTTCGTGAAACACATAATACAAGAATAAAAATAAAAAGTGAAAATAATCATAAAGCGACAATTGTGTGCCTCACGGCTGCGCCAAAAAGGTTCATTTCAGCATTAATGCCAGACAAATGCTGTCTGACGCTGGTTTTCTAATGAACCCTTATGGACAAGTGACGGGGAGTACCAACAGTTTCAACATACCTAATACATACTTTTTATACCTCTAAATAAATAAATAAACTACATAAGGTCTATTTAAATAATTGTTTCGAATCAATGTTATTTCCACCCAAACAAACATCAACTTTATGTAAGTGTAAACAAAATTGATTTTAGACTGACTAGTACTGTTGAAAAACTCATAAAAAATAATATGAAGTTGTAGCGCAAACTGAACCTTATGTGTAGGTTATTACAGTTGTTTTTCCCAAAATTCGTGTTTGCTTACAAGTTTGGCAAACAAATTACGAACGCAGATTAGGAATCAAAATGTGAATTAAATATGAATTAAAAACCAAAGAAAAAACAATCAGGAAACAACAGGAACTGTCCACGCAAAAACCTGTTCTTAGCGATGAGCTAAATAGTGCGCAAACCACCCACATACCCAAAATATTTTTGGCTCAACAGGAATTATGTTTTAAGCTAAGTATTGTAGGCATTTCATATAAGTGAAACATGGAAATGAACATGAATGAATGAATGGAAGTGAACATGTGAATGGGGAGACGAAGAATGGGCAAGAGTAATGCTTCTGAAGAATCTAAATTTATGCTGTAAGCACATGATGGGCGGCGAATAGTCCACCGACGGCCAGGGGAACGTTTTTATTCCAGTTTGTTTTGAGGAAAAAGTGCCGTTCGGCGGTGGATCTGTTATGGTTTGAGCTGGAATCTCTTCAGAGTCGCACAGAGTAAGTAAGTGCTGATAGAAAATGGTACGCTAACTAGTGCAAGATATGTGGAAGAAATTCTTAAGGAGCATGTCGGCCCATATTTAATTAATATGGGTGAAAATTCAATATTCATGCATGACAACGCCAGGCAAATTGTAAATGAATATTTTCAGGACGTTGGCATCAATTGCATGGACTGGCCCGCGAGAAGCCCGACCTGAATCCAATTGAACACCCTTGGGACGAGCTTGGAAGGTGTGTGAGAAATCTAAACCCGCCCCAGCTACTCTTCAAGACCTGAAATGGACCAATATTCCGCAACATTGCATAAGAAACTTAATAAACAGCATGCCCAATCGCCTGGCAGCTGTGAGAAGAGCCCGTGGAGACAATACAAAGTATTCATTTTGTTTTAAAGTTCGTCTTTGTGTTGTATTTGAGGTGTCAACCAAATACGTATTATAAAACGTTAAATGATCTACAATATACAGTTTCATTCATGCCGCTAGCTTTATTATTTTAAAAGTAATTTGAGTTTTTCGTACTGACTCGTATTCTTTGTCTGCGAGTGTAATACTTCATATTTGATACAAAATACCGGACAAATGAGAGCTGGAAACTAGTGCACAAAGGGATCTCTCCACACATGACTGTAGTCTGCAGTGCGTAAAACCATTCGGCCGACTGCATATTGCAGAGAGGTTGCGTATGTAAGCTGCGCGGCCTATTTGATTGCCAGCCACGCATTCGTGTGAATACTTTCACTAGCCGGTTCACTCCGCATTTTAGGTATGAAGCTACAAGTACGCGGCGGGCCCGTCTTGTCGGGCCAATTCAGTGAGAGTAACGTAGTCAGAAGATAATAATATAAAAGATAAGAGTTACGCGATAGAAAGAGAGGCAACTTCTAGCTGAATACAACTATAACCTACTTAGCGTTGTGCAACCTCGATTGCACTTTATTGTGTCGTAGCAAGAGTGGCTTTGCAGTGTGAACCATCTGTTTTCTTTTGTGGCGCAGTTTAGCCGTGGGCTGCCGTGGAGCAGCGCTTTTTATATACTTTTTTAATGGTTTTCCACAGCACACAAAGCTTCACATTCACATTCTTTGCATTCACTTAGGTACACAAGGCTTTGAAATACCTAATATCTATTCACAAAATCTTTATTTTTAACCCAACAGTTTTGCATGAAGCAACATATTATTTTCTTCTTAATCTCAGCTTTTTCTTCTCCGACAGTCTTCTTCAACTCTACTTCTCCGTAATGCTCTCAATCCACGGCACGTAATGGTCCACCCTGGTGAACAAGCCGGAGCTACCAAATTGACCACAGGCTCTTCCATACGTTGTGACACCAATTATTGTGTATAAACACTTTGATTTCTTCTTGTTGGTCTTAATTTGCAGGGGACCGCCGCCGTTGCCCTGAGGGAGAGAAAGATAAGTTTAGTCAGAATCAGGAAATCAAAAGTGTGTTCTACTTTTGGAACTAGGACACAAGCATCCTATCAGTCTATGAGAGGGAGCGGGCGGGCCACACGCGGGCACAGTGCGGTTTGGATGATGCCACATGTCATCGATTTTTTGGTTCTAGAACGCATGTCCCTGAATATGGTTTTCTTCACCGTAAACGGAAACGTCCATTCTGTTCTCAGGGAATTGAATTACTTCGTCATTATTTTTTCTTAACAATATTTTTACTGCTAACTTCAGAACACGGTGTGCAGTCAACATAATGACCATTCTGTAATAAATTCTTTGAATAATCAATAACAATAAAGAAGATCTTCGGGAAATATATACAAAAAAAGGGTGTTTATCTGTACTATTTATAGCGAAATAAAGCTTCAAAACGCTGACTACTGGCTGCTTTACCCTATCTATCAGCCACTGATATTGACATCAGCAGCTAGCATAAGATTTATAAGGCTTTCCTAAACCTCCTTCTGTAAACATGTACGGGTTCCATACTATTTCTGTCCTCATCATCAGAATTCTTACCCCACAAGTATCATTGATCCGCTCTTCATCTCCATAACATAATTGAGTGGTGCTGTTGTAACCATTTACAAGATTTCTATGTTTTGTGTAGGCTACCATACATTCTCTGTCAGAGAATTTGTGGATATCCACCTGAAATTAACGACTTTTTTTTTTAGTTAGTTAGAGAAGAGAGTAGTCATCTAGGTCCTCTGCGTTCATTGACTATTAGATAGTACGTTATTAAGCCATTGGTCCCGGCTGTCTATAAGTAAAACTTTAACAGTCGTTACGGGTCGTCAGAAGCCCGAAAGTCTGACAACCAGTCTTACCAAGGGGTATCGTATTACCCAGTTCGGTTAGACTGGAAGCCGACCTCAATATAGTTGGGAAAAGGCTTAGACAGATCTATACGGGTAGTCAGAAGCCTGAAAACCTGATAGTCTTACCAAGGGGTATTGTCTCAGTAACTGGGTCTGGTCTGGGTCACCATCCCATCGGATTATGAGAGTGAGGGAAGAGAGAGTGCATCTTTGTCTGCGCACACACTTGTGCACTATAATATCTCCCGCGCCGAAGGCTGGTCTCTGCTGAGATTGGTCACCTGGTCGAAATTCGGTCTGGAGGACTATTAACTGGGTCATGGATATCAAATAGGCAGTCGTTCCATGTAAAATACTTCATCTGGTCAGACTGGAATCAGACCTTAGCATAGCTGGGGAAAGGGCACTTACGCCTTTTAAAATATCCGCTAAAGGTAGTCGTTGGCCTATTGCACCCCAACCGGTCGCTGTGGCTACTTCAGCCATGCTCTCCCCTCGGTGTAGACATGCTGGTATCACTTCATGATTATATCTTATCCTGGAACATGATGATGGTATTATTAAGTATTTCGGTGGTCAGAAAGGGAGTCGCTCCAATTAAAATACTGGTATTCAGCTGCATCCGAGTAAAGAAAGAAAGAAAGAAAGAAAAATATTTTATTTGGGACACGCACAGGAAATACAAACAGTAAAAGAATAAAAATAAAAACAAAATTATGTAAAAAATAAAATAAAAAGGGAGCTTAAGTATAAAAAAGAAAAAAACTAACAAAAAAATTACGACCTGTGCGAGGCCAAAAAGGCCCCTATCTCAGCATAATACGGCGATAATAAATACCACCGCGCTGGTATTCTGATAGGGCCCACTGTGATGCCACGGACACATCTACGTAGTAAACTTGAAACCAACCCCAACATCGTTGGAAAAGGGCTTGGCAGATGATGAGCCATCCATCCCATTGCCATAATACAGAGATAGTGAACGAGGCACATTGCTCGCAGAATGGATGGTCGATTTGATCGAAAGGTTTTTCAGTTGCGACCGCGCAGGTATCGAAAGTCGCAGTGTGGGTGGCTTACCCAACCTTCAGCTGCGTTCCACATTGTGGTTGGCTTAACCACAATGTGGAACGCAGCTGAAGGTTGCTGGAATACACTGTGAAAAGCACAGGACCAGTCGATATGGCGATGTTTGAGGGATGCCTATGTCCAGCAGTGGACGTCTTCCCACTGTAAGATGATGATAAAAAAAACCGGCCAAGTGCGTGTCGGACCACTCACAACGAAGGGTTCCGTAGTTGGGATGAATTTATCCCAAGAACGAACATTGTAGTTGAAAAACTCTAACTGTTCTCCCATACATTCTAACTGTAAATGTAAGTTTTTACGCACAATATTAAGAGATTTACCATGTTATTTTAAGATCATAGACTTCTCATTGGTTTTTCTGTAATCTGTGAGTAAAGAACCATTCTCTGTATTTTGTTAGATTCGGAGATAAGGGGAATGATCAATGTTCATAAATTTCCTTAAATATCTTTAAGAGTTTTTATTTTAAAATTTAAAAAAACGCAACAAGCCCTTTCATTTGATATGTCACACGGTACAGTTAGCAAAACTTTTTTTTAAATTTCTTATTTGCCTTCCAAAAGTGACCCCCATATTAAAAATATATTTATTTACGTTACACGTCCATGTTTGGATCACAGAAATACATATGTGTACCAAATTTCAACTTAATCGATCCATTAGATTCGGAGAAAATTGGCTGTGACAGATGGAGAAACAGAAAGACACACGAGTTAAAAGGGTTCCGTTTTTTTCCGATTGTGGTACGGAACCCTAATTATGGTTCCACTTACTTAGCTCCTGTTTTCAGTAATGCGATGTCATGGTATTTGGAAGCAGGCTTGTAACCCGGATGGACAATGACCTTGACCACGTCATATATCTGCCAATTTCTGTTATAATCCGTCTGTTTTATTATGCCTACTGCAGCAAAATTTATTTCTCTTCTGTAAAAGAAAGTGCTGAGCATGAGGTCCAGCTATCTTATTATGCAACACATTTTCGTAAACGAATACGACAAATTTATTTCATTTTGACAGTTCAACAACATTCATTGCGTTATTTACGTTGTTGAGCAGATTTTTTTTCGAACTTATGAAGCAATGGATTAGCAATTTGTTTCAAAACGATTCAAATTCCGATTGATCGTATATTACGTAATTAGGGTACTGGGTTTGATATCAAGATCGGAAAATGTGTTATTTCCATTAGTTACTTCATTACCCATAGTCAGAAGCTGGAAAGTCTGCAACTTGTCTTAACAAGGGTGAAACCACAAGGGATATCGTATTACCCAGTGACCCAGGGTTCTGGAGTTCAGATAGAAGACAGTTGCTCCATGTTAAATAGTGGAATTTAGCTGCGTCATTATTTAGAGTCGAGACAAAATCAAACTGGTTGCTAATTTAATTGTATAAGTAATTTATTATTTTTGAAGATATTGATTTTACATTCTATGATTACTTGAACTCATACACTGACTTATTAGTATTACTTGTTAAAATCGTATAATTTTACAATGTTTGTAAATATGTGAGCACCGTGTATCTATCACAAAATTTGTTTATCCGTCATTGCTTCATTTTTAATTCTTGCTACCTATCGTGGTATAGTAATCTTATTCCAGGTGCATCGTATTCATATAATTAATGTATACAAAATATTTTGAAAACATTTTAAAAGAGTAAGGGTTGAGTTTCTTGCCCATTCTTCTCCGTACGAAAACTACCTTTTGGAATGCGATTAGAATGAATTCTATTTTTTATAAGTTTTGACGTTCAAAAGTGGCTTTTATGTGCCTAATTGAAATAAATAATTTGACTTTTGATATCCTTTGATATCCGGTTAGACTGGACGCCAACCTCAACATAGTTGGGACAGGCTGGGAAGATGATGAGAACTTACAATACAAGGCTTGATGTACAGTGAGCAGCAGCGAGGATATACTTGTCACTAATGATGGCGCCGCTACAGATCCAGTAAGCATAGTCCGGGTCATCTCCGTAGCCAATGAGAGCCTGGTAAAAAAAGGCGGCCATTTTGGATTTACAAGATTAAATGTGCCAACCTATCATTAAGGCACTGTTCTATAGCTGTCCACGGCTACGCCACGCACGTTTACATTAAGGCATTCGACTTAAAAAAGATCTAAAGGAGGTTAACTAAGTGCATGAGTTGCACCTCTTATGTGGATCTTTCATTTGTATTCTGTAAAAATAATTATTTATACTCACAACTATTATTACAGGTACAACCCAATGCAATAGTGAAACAAACTTAATAATAACAACTAATTTTCTCAAAGAAATATACTTACATTGGTGGAGCTTATTTCTAAAGAAATCTTTTCTTTACCTATATTACTTAATCAAATCAAATCAAATCATTTTTATTTGCATTAAAACATGGTATTACAGATGTTACATTAAAATTAGTGCTTACATGTTTTGCTATACATACATAGCATGCAAACTTGTCGGCATGCCTTACATCACATAGTATTATACAATTATTGGAGCATATTTAGTCTCTATAAATTCTTTAATAGAATAGATATTTTGCATATGTAGCGATTTATATAGTTTTTGCTTAAATGCTCTAGAAGTCAACGTTTTTAAGTTGCTTGGAATAAACACGTACACACATTGCTAAACAGTTCTTATTGTATTTTGTAGATCTAGGAACTTAGAATACTTCTTGTACGAAGTTTACTTTTCTTTTTATACAAGTTAGATTTTTTTTTGTTTCTTTTCTTATTTTGTACACCCTGGGGGTATGGTGTAGAGATATTAAATTTTGACCTTTTAAAATACTTTTAAAAATTTGACCAGTTATTGTTAACAGTAACAATATACAATCCTAAAAAAAAATATAGGTAAGATCATCCACTGCGACCCACGCTACGTACAGGTCGTGCCATTAAAGTTGAGGCTTGACGCACCATGTGGTTTGACTTACGCAGTAGACGATTTATGTGTCTCTTTAGCGGTATGAGGTCCCTCGCCGGGCGTCATCGGGGCGGGCGGTGGTCGGAAAGAGCGGCGGGAGGCGCGGTCAGTTCTCAACTTTAAAAGCACGACTTGTACGGTTACGTATCCGCGTAGCTAACGTACGTACCCACTCCGTACACATTTGCAGTAGTGGAATTCCGCCTTTTCATGACAGATGAACATAAGCACTTGTAACTTTTTATTGCTTTCTTCCAACATGTAATACATTTAATAAACTTACAAGATGAGGATACTTATTTTTCTTAGCGACATGTCGCTCTGCTACAACGTTTTCAGTATTGTGGGGACCATCAGAACACATGACACTGTCATCCAAATCTTTGAATTCTTTCTTACAATATGTAATACATTTAATAAACTTACAAGATGAGGATACTTATTTTTCTTAGCGACATGTCGCTCTGCTACAACGTTTTCAGTATTGTGGGGACCATCAGAACACATGACACTGTCATCCAAATCTTTGAATTCTTCGTACTTGTTGCAAGGAAAATGCTCGAGGAACTTTGCAAGACATTCTGGAAGAAAATGTCATTTTTGAAATTGAAAATACGTTTATTTCCTACCCACGGCTAAGTTACGTATATGTACTTGGCTTCGCTTTATATAAAATTTAAGCAGCATCACCCACGGCAACGTTACACACGGATGCGTGGCATGAATTGCGAAGCTAACGTGCATAACCTCTCCGTGCACATTCTACGCAGCAGTGGACGTGAGCCTTTAAGAATATTGTATGATCTATTTAAAATTTTGTGGTATGTATCAGCAATGAAAAATAAATTATTGGTTTATTTTATTTATTAATAGGAGAACCACCAGCTATAACAGAAGGATAACAGTTTTATTGTGTATGAAATTTAAAGCCAATTAGAGGTTCTCAGGGGTAAAGAAAGACAGAAAAAGTGGTACTTATCTTGGGATCACTATAAGAAGCACGATAGAAAATAATATAATTATATATGCGGTACAATAAGCACTATGCATTTTAAAAAAAGTCAGCGTTCAGCCGAGCGCGTGTAGAATAGATGTTGGTGGTAATTTGGGTCGAATGAGAACTCTTTACAAAGAATATTAAAGTCTTACTCGCTCGCACCAACTATGAGTCTTGCCTGTAGTTAGAAGAGGAAAAAGGAATGGAGATAAGCGGATTAAATCTAACTGATGGACAGTCAAACTAGTTAGATAATATTTTTTTAAAGAAAAGTGCAATCTGCTAGTCGACAACGATTTCTAAGTCGCTGTAAATGAAACTTGCAAAGATTTATGTACATATTATAGTACGGTTATTTAAAAAAAAATATTAGAATATCAACATTTAACATACCTTTACTTTTTCTTTTATATTCTCTTACTGTAATAGAAAAAAAAAACTATCAGCATACTGAAGAAGTGCGATGTTTTCGCCGAAAAAAGTTTCGGCCGGAAATAAAAATCCATTTTCGGTTCGTTAACCATTCTACGGTTTTTCCATCATTGTGTTTTAAACTAATTTAGGTATTAAGTAGGTACTTACGTCCATAATTAACTTTTCCAGAGTCACCGATTTTGACTTCTAATTGTAAGTCACTGAAACATAAAACCTAAAGTTAATTCAGCTGACACCATGATGAATAAAATTCATTAATATTGGTTAAAATAATATGCTTACAATGAAAATTTAATACTCATGTCGTCAAAGAACCTGGAACACGCAGATATATATTTAGTTTGGATTAAATCTTAGCAAGGCGGATTAATTTAAGGCGGATCGTTACTCGATACAGCGACCTTTGATTGTTTATGTCTAGGTTGAGTGTCGCGCCGCTAAAGAACTAAAACAAACAAGCCAACTTTGAGTGCATTCCGAGTTATACTGTAATCGTTTTGAGCGCGCTAACTCCTCTACCGAATTAACGTGGGCACGATAACTATATGTCTTGAATCGTCATAGATGACGTCATGACATGCGCCATCTTGCGATCACGCTGACCATGCCTTTTACTAATATCACCGTGACCGCTGTCAAAAATGACAGTTGTGCTGTTTTGTTTTGACTCGCATTCTATCTTTAAACAAACGCGGCATTTTCGAAATTGTGCTTCTGGCTACCGTTCGCCACCTAACCAAAGAAGAAGAAGAAAATTGTGGTATAAACACAAAGAAATATGATATGCAAGTTTTGACGTTGAGCGAGTACTGTGAGCGTTTTCACCAGCGTTCCGAATTGTTGACATCCCTCAGCTGTCATAATCGTGATATCTTAATCGGAACGCCATTTATCGATGTCAGCGCTGTGAGCGATTAAGTTCTAATTCGGAAAGCGGTCTTTGTTATGCAGCACGCGTACCATGACAACCATAGACACGGGTTTTCTACCGATTTTGTCGACGGAGAAATAGACAAAAAAATGACAGATGAACAATCACAATCTGTCATTTTATCTATTCTTCCGTCAACAAAACCTGTTTATGCTGTGGTCATGCTAAGTGTGCTGGTGGCATGCAAAGCGTGGCGTGACAGCTACGTCTTACACTCGCGCCACGTCATTGTGCTGTCATTCTGCTTTTCTAGTGTGCGTGCGTCTAATTAACGACCAACAGTTGGAAGCTTTTTTTCGAAGAGTTCTCAGCTTTGTTTGCTGTCTATCTAGACTTATCATATCTTTGACAGCGACTACGTTCTAAGCACCGCAAAGCAATCAGCAGCTTTCCTGATGCTCAATAATGCAGTATGGATGCTGAAGCTCTGGCCATGGCGCTTCGGATGTTTTACACCAAAAAATTAGTTGACGCAATCTGCTCGACCGAATTTCGTCCCGCGTTATGTGTGATTCGCTTCAGTTTGACCAGAGCTTAAAGTATTGTAACTACTATGGCCATATCAATGGGTTGGGTCGAAAGCCAGCACGTTATTTAAAATATTATATTCTCACCTATTTCGAATAAAACGACAGTAGTCACAGCAGACTGTAGGCTTCCATAAATTAAGTGAGCAAAACTGAAATAAAAACCATACAAGAATTTTATTGTAATAATTAACATACCTATATAACTAACGTACAAATAAAAAAACACAGCGCCATTTTAATCTGAAACAGACTACATAGGACGTTAATTTTAAAAGTATGGAAGAAAAAACAAGAAAACTTTTCATTTAATTATTATTTCACGTGACGCGAGGGCGTTGACGTGTTCACTTAAAATTACCCGATCAGATGAAGATCCAATCTATTCTTTTGAGATGCGAAATAGACAAAACACGTACTTACCTACCTTTGGAAGTACAAATTTTTTCAAATCCTCGTTGGTGTGGTCGCAATCCGACATTCTTAAACAGATGCCTTTGGTGCCATCTTTCAATGCACATGGTGATCCTGAAAGTTAAAGAATTAAGTCCATCGTCCACAGCCACGTCGTTCATTGTTTGCCTGCCACGCCTCCGTGCGTAGCGTGGTCGTGGGTCACAGTGGACGATCCCGCCAACATTGTAAATACCATTTATTTCGCTAATTCTATTTTTGTTGGGGTCGTTATTCTCAAGAGAAGGTTCTTAGGATAGGTAGGTGAAGGTAGGGTAGGTAGGTATGTAAGTAGGTAGGTATGTAGGTAGGGTAGGTAGGGCAGGTAGAGTAGGTAGGGTAGTAGGTAGGTAGGTAGGTAGGGTATGTAGGTAGGATAGGTAGGTAGGTAGGGTACGTAGGTAGGGTAGGTAGGTAAAGTAGGTAGGTAAGGTAGGTAGGTAAGGTAGGTAGGTAAGGTAGGTAGGTAAGGTAGGTAGGGTAGGTAGGTAGGTAGGGTAGGTAGGTAGGTAGGGTAGGTAGGGTAGGTAAGGTAGGTAGGGTAGGTAGGGTAGGTAGGGTAGGTAGGGTAGGTAGGGTAGGTAGGGTAGGTAGGGTAGGTAGGGTAGGTAGGGTAGGTAGGGTAGGTAGGGTAGGTAGGGTAGGTAGGGTAGGTAGGGTAGGTAGGGTAGGTAGGGTAGGGTAGGTAGGGTAGGTAGGGTAGGTAGGGTAGGTAGGGTAGGTAGGGTAGGTAGGGTAGGTAGGGTAGGTAGGGTAGGTAGGGTAGGTAGGGTAGGTAGGGTAGGTAGGGTAGGTAGGGTAGGTAGGGTAGGTAGGGTAGGGTAGGTAGGGTAGGTAGGGTAGGTAGGGTAGGTAGGATAGGTAGGGTAGGTAGGGTAGGTAGGGTAGGTAGGGTAGGTAGGGTAGGTAGGATAGGTAGGGTAGGTAGGGTAGGTAGGGTAGGTAGGGTAGGTAGGGCAGGTAGGTAGGGTAGGTAGGTAGGTAGGGTAGGTAGGTAGGTAGGGTAGGTAGGGTAGGTAGGGTAGGTAGGGTAGGTAGGGTAGGTAGGGTAGGTAGGGTAGGTAGGGTAGGTAGGGTAGGTAGGGTAGGTAGGGTAGGTAGGGTAGGTAGGGTAGGTAGGGTAGGTAGGGTAGGTAGGGTAGGTAGTTATATAGGTAGGTGGGCCATAGATAAGTATTTAGTGCTACCCGTGCGAAGCCGGGGCGGGCCGCTAGTGTGTTTTTTTTTTTTTTTGTTGCTTCTTCATGCAAAGCGGAGCTACGTGCGCAGCTTGGCTGTGGTCATTGGGCAGCAATGGAACTGCGCCTTTAGTCTTTACCCCATCATAAAAAAAACAACCAACTTCCAACAATAAAACACTACAAAGTGAAAAATTACTTTAATTTCGGTGTCATTGGATATGTATTTAATGTTTTTGGCAACGACTTTACGGTTTTTCAAATAACCGTGTAACAGTTACAAGCATTCGAACAATGACAATTTAATACTAACTGAAAAATATACTCGTAAGTACGACTATCATCCTGTAAGATTCAGCATAAGCAAAATCAACCTTTAATGCTCGCAGTGCTGGAACACAGGCCTTTTGGCCTTCTTCTTGACAGAGAGAGTAGATCGTAATCCACCACGCGGGCATAGTACGGGTTGGTTATTATGATGTTGGATTGAAACACGGTTAAGTAAAAATAACTACCTATTATAGTTTGACCGAGACCACTGTACCGCGACATAGGAAAGCGCGGCGAGGCGGGGGGCAGCATTGACGAATGAGCGGCATGCACTGTCCCCCGTTTCGTCGCGCACATACCTAAGGCGCGGTACAGCGGTTTCGGTCAAACTATAGCTCAACTTGGCAGGCATTGCGTGCCCCCAGGTATGACATAATTGAAAACTGGCACATATAACTTTCAAATCGACACACAACACAGCAACGCTGCTTGACAGCAGTACGGTGATAGTACTGGACTAGCTGCTTTCATAAAAGCTCCTACGTACTAAAAACGTACTTACCTTCTTCCAGCGTGCTGGACAAAACATTACGAAACTGATGTAATAGAACCAATATAACAGCCAATTCCATTTTTTGGCACAAACGTTCGTATAGCACTACGATTAACTACCTTTGTACGGCTTATTGTAAAGATTAAAATTATTTACGGTTAGGTTTACGTGTTATAAATTAGTAACAGTTACCTACGGCACATAGTGTACTGAATAAGCATGCTTAATTGGAAATAGGTCGGCCTTTTAGTCGTAAAACCGATTACCGTGTTCTTGAATTGAGACCGAGTATTGGCAAGCGTAATAATAGGCCCCCCAGACTGAATTTCGGCCATGGCGACCAATCGCAGCAGGGACCAGCCTTCCGCGCGGGAGATATTATAGTGCACAAGTGTGTGCGTAGACACAGATGCACTCTCTCTTCTTTTACTCTCGTAGTCCGATGGGACGGCGACCCAGACCCAGGCCAGACCCAGTTACTGAGTAAGACCCAAGATACCCCTTGGTAAGACTGTCAGGTTTTTAGGCTTCTGACTACCCGTTACGACTGATAAAGATCTACATACGAGAGGGATAGACGGCTTAGCGTGCTATCCGAAATCCGAGGCCCGGAGCGGACCTAAATAACGACTATCTTCTCTAACTAACTAAATATTGATTGATTTCAGGCGGATATAAAAAAAAACTCTCTGACTAATAATGTATGTACACCACTTAATTATGTTATGGAGATGAAGAGCAGATAAATTATATTTGTTAGGTAAGAATTGTGATGATTAGGACAGAAATAATATCTTATCTAAGTCTGTCGCCATAACAACAATGTTAATAGCATTGTTGTGTTTCGGCAGTTCGAGGTAAGCTAGCCAGTTCCTCTGTAGCTGGGATTCCGGGTGAAAATCGCTTCCACCTTCGGCCTGATTATCTCTTACGGTGCACTCTCTCTTCCCTCAGCCCGGAGTCCGGGAATTGGCGGTGTGATACCCCCGTGCCTCCGAAAGCACGTTAAGCATTGGCCCTGCTCCTGATCTCTCTCCGGTCGTGTCGGATTGCCGTCCTATCAGATTGACAAACGTCAGGTCTCGATCGAGCGCTGATCTTCGGCTCATATCTCCATATGACACCATGGTGGCGCAGTTAGTTTTAATCATGGTCTGGCAGTTTGAGTAATTTATGCGGCCTACCCAAATGTCCTTTATTTGGTATTGTTCGTCGAATCGTTGAGCTGTTTAAGTTCTGAGTACACGATTACTGACAAATGCGTGCACTGACTGGACAGGTCCACTCAATCTGTGTGATTGTTTCCTCAAAAGACCTTTTCAGACACCCAATCTACATGGTCTCCACATTATGATCTGACCAAGATTATGTCTGGAATTTAAAAGAGACTGTGACCTCTGAGTTTGTTTCGGTTATTTTTCTCAGAGTAGGCAGATGGGAAACGCCGACCTCATCTAGTTTTAAAAATATTGTTGACGTGTAAAAGTGTTTGTACAAACTACGTTGGCTACACATATCAGTCACGTCACTACCGGCGCGACTCAGTCAACGTCGCGACACCGGCAAGTCAAAACTTGTATTACCACGGCATTGTGACAAAGACAATTTGTAACCGAGGCGCTGCTATACGACTGACTGACTGACTATCTGTTCGCACACGTACCTGAAATTGACGTGACTGATCGGCGACATCACTGATGTGTGTGCGACCTTAATGATCTGTTAGTGGTAATAGTAATTTGCTTAGATTCTATCCATTATTGGTATTTTTAACCAGCCATGTTAAGCTTTGTTGCTACATGTATGAGAATACATACTCTTTGTAAATTATTGCGGGTTTGAAATGATATGAAATGATTTTTATTTCTGGCGGTCAGATCTTTGACCATCTGGCCGGGTGCAAAAAATCGTCCAGCTGTTGTTTCGCTAATTTCCGCTACTTACCGTACTTGAGTTATTCAGCGCAGGGCGGCATGCTTTTCTAAGTGGGGAATTGGGGATCGTTAAAACTATGTACTTATAACTAGGTTTTCAATATTTATTCCCAGAACTTCTTCCTTCAAAGATAGACCACGCTCTAAATCTTGGACACGTAGCAATAAGTGTGTTTTCCCTACACATGGAGATTCCTCCGGGCCTCAGTGAGTTCGAGAAGGGGTCTTGTCATCTGGTCATGATAAGACATTTTTGACAAATTCAAACTAAGTAAACCAAATGACTCATCGGTTACCCAGCATTTGATAGTTTTTAATGTAGAATTGAGCAGTGGTGCCCAGTGGTAACAGCCTCGACTAACGAGTTGTAGGTCATGGGTTCGAACCCAAGAAGGCGCTTTACTTTGTGTAAATAATTTCGTCAGCACTGCTCTGAAAACAAGGAAAAGATCGTGAGGAAGCTCTCCCTTTCACAGAGGAGGCCTGTGCTTCAGCAGGTGGAACATTATAGGCTGATTGTGTGAATGTAGAATTAGAAGAAGTTTAAGGAAAGGAACATGAAAGGAGATAGATACTAAACAACGATTGAAGACTCCTCAATTTAATTTCCGTCGACTATAACTCCTCAATGCTGTGGCCTGGTCCCCGCCCCATGTCCTCAAGGCCACACGGTGCTCTCAATCCAAGGCACATAGTAGGATACTCTGTTGTAAACACCGAAGCCGCCACCGAACCCGCAGGCCTTGCCGTGTGACGTCACGCCTATGATTGTGTGCACGCAGGAGGATAACTCTGAGTGGACCTGGAGAGGGCCGCCACTGTCACCCTGAGGAGAGAATAAATGATCAATTATTTAGTGAGCTATAGAAGAAAAAGAAAGAAATTAATGACAATTTTTTAGTTTTTCGTGTGGCTATTGACTAACTTGGTGTCAGAGTTTTAAAGCCACCCAAGGGCCTCTGACTTGGCTTCATAAGCCGTCGAGAAATATCTCTCAGGTATGCCGGTTTCCTCAAGATGTTTTCCTTCAACGTTTTTGAAGCAAGTGATAATTATACAATACGCACATGAATCTAACACGTCAGAGGTGCGTGCCTGGGGTTCGAACTAGAGACCTATGACTTGGCAGTCTGCATGACGGTCACACCACTAGGCTATAACTGCTATAATATGTTTATTTGGTACTCATGTCATACACACAATGACACAATTTAAAAACAAAGTCAACAATAGGTAACAATCGTCACAGGGTGGTACCACCTAGATATGAGTTGTCAAGGATATAGTTAAATTGCGGGTGATTGAAGAGTCCTCTATCCACCACTGAACAGTTGTAGGTGTGATGATGATCAGGTGAGATTCTTTTAAAACAGCATCATGCTTACTCTAGAGTCCTACAACCTACACTCGTAATTGTAACGTCTTTGATTTTGATATTTCTAGAATATTCACTGATACGTTGTCAAGCAGATGAATTTTTAAAACATAATATTAAAACTAAGCAATGGTACCCATTCTTTTTTTTCAAGAACTTTTTTACTACTTTTTCGGCGTGATTAATATGTCTATCTATGTATACCAAATTACAGCTTTCTAGTAGGTACTAAGAGTCTCTGAGCTAAGCCGCAAACAGACAGACAGACAGACAGACGGACATGGTGAAACTATATGGGTTTCCTCTTGACTAGGAACCCTAATGAAAAGGGGATTGTCGACTGAGTGAGTTAAGCAATCGGAGACACGCCACCGCCGCCCCTAAATTCGATCCCGATGGGATTTTCAATATTCTTTTTATATTTTACCATTAAAAATGGTTAATACCTAGCAGCCTGGAGTCACAATTTGTGCCCGTTTATAACAAAATGCTCTTCATATACTTCAGGTACTTAGTAACAGCCCGGAGTTTGGAAGTTGACGGTGTGATACCCCCGTGCCTCGGAAATCACGTTAAGCCGTTGGCCCTGCGCCTGATCTCTCTCCGGTCGTGTCGGATTGCCGTCCCATCGGACTATGAGAGTGAGGGAAGAGAGAGTGCACCTGAGTCTGCGCACACACTTGTGTACTATAATATCTCCCGCGCCGAAGGCTAGTCTCCGTTGAGATTGGCCGCCGTGGCCGAAATACGGTTTGGAGGACTATACTTGGCAGCTAAACATAACTGGGTCTAATAAACTTATCTGTATAACTCTTTTGGAGGATACCATAATCAGCCTATAATGTTACCACTCCTTGGACGCAGGCGTCCTCTCAATGACGGGAAAGAGCCGTAGGTAATCCACCACGCGGGCCCAGTGCGGGTTGGTAGATGTCACATGTCTTCAAATTTTTGTTTCTAGGACATGCCGGCATCCTCACGATATTTTCCTTCACCGTTTTGAGAGCTGTGGTGATGAAATTATTTACACAAAGTAAAGCGCCTGTCTAGGTTCAAACCTGAGCCATTCCGAGAAAAATTGACACTAAGGAAAAAGTACTGTCACAAACATTTACAAACCATTTACAAGACATTCTTTTTTTCTATTGAATGTAGTTTTTTTTAATGTACTGTTTAGTTTTTAAGCTTTAAAATATAACGTATAACGGAGTCAATTGTTGCTGATATATCTGATTAAAAATTAAATATAAGAAGCAAAACAGGCAATTTTAGCGTTTCTCACCTCCTGTCGCTAACTTTAACTAACCGATGTTCATGGTTTTTTAAGACACACCTCAACAATAAAAAAAAAAAATTATAACATTAATTTTATAAAAAAATCTTATTGTATTACAATAAAATTCTTAAAATAATGATAATCAAATTAGCACCAAGGTGGACATTCCAGTTTAGTCACTACCTACTGTTTTATTTGCTTTCAATAGTACAAAACTACCAAAACAAGTTATTTTATTTTCATGGTAACGTTATTATGGTAGATCAGCCATTTCTTTTTACCCATCCGGCAGTCGTGACGTGGTAATCGGTGATGAAAGGCGTACGAACTACAGGTAGTCAAAAACTCAAACTCAACGCATTTATTTCAATGAAACCATTTACAGGCACTTTTGAATTGTCAAGAAGTCGGTCAGTCAGAAATATGAAGCTAGTTGCGCATTCCAAAGCGTAGTAGGTACCTATGGAGAAGAACGGGCAAGAAACTCCACGGACACTTTTAAATTAAAAAATTTTATAAAAAATATTGGTTACATCATTCATGTTGAAATTACGCATGTGAGAACAATGTAGAAAGACGTGTACGTTTGTAAAAGCGTCCGTAATAAAAAGAAAAAAAAAATAACCATTCAAAGATTTAAAATAAGCCATGGCAGCTAAGAGATGACCAGTCCCAACTGACGGCGCCCGGTCACGAACATGACACATGGATCAGCACCATTCAGCTCAACCATTTTGAAGGGAGCTAAATGATCCAACTCACAACTCAAATAAGAAGTCCACCGTAGTCACATTTATAACGTGATTCTGGGAAGTTCTTAAAACATTCATTCGTTTGCGAATATTATTCTTTATATATCTGCGTATTTTATGAAATAATGATTACCTATAAAAAAACAAAGAATATTGGTTTTGTCGTCATTGTTGTTAGTAAACCGGGATTTCGTCACGTCCGTTTAGTGTCGTGAAAAATATTAGTGGCATTTTAAAATTGTCAATTTTGTCCAGCTTAGTCAAATAGTCACGGGTCAATTTTTCTCGGAATGGCTCACTAACTCGTAAGTCGCGGCCGTTATCACACAGGCGTAATATGAGATCGTAATATTGGTTCTTACTTCACAAGTATCATTAATCAGGTCCTTATCTCCATAGCACATTTGTGTGGTATGGTTGTACCCATGGAGGAGCAATCTATGTGGTGGGTAGAAGGCCGTGCATTCTGACTCGCTGTAGGCACTGAGAGCCACCTGGAAAATTAAGAGCAACAAATTTTAAAAGAAATAAAAGAAGAAGAAAAGAAAAAATGTTTATTCTGCACATTTTAAATGAGCAGTTTGTTTGTGCAGAATAAACAATTTAAAAAATATACATAATTCAAAACATAATTACATAATTTAAAAAGACATAAGACACACATACAAAAGTAGCCAAAAGCCTCGTATTCAACCAATAAAAGTTTGACAATGTTCAATAAATCAATCAATGTTCAATAGTCTTTATTTGTAAACATAGGTTCCAACAGTGTGCAAGATGTTACAATTGTTATAATTATAGTTGTTGTTAATTGTTATTGTTGTTGTTGTTCATTGGTTTTCTCCGTATTTTCACCCGACCAGAGCTCGGTCCCCCAAAATTTAGAACAAGATGGCTACCTTAAAATAATGACATGGCAGCATGGAATTAGAAAGTACCTACTATCATGGCAGCATGAAATTAATAAGTACCTACTATCATGGCAGCATGGAATTAGTAAATACTTAAAAGTAAGTATTAAATGAGCATTCTTTATTTTCACCAGAGCACAGCAGAGATTACTTTAATATGTAATAATATGATTAGTTGATAAGGTTCCCACTGTTGGGACACAGTCCTCTCTGTGGGATGCCATGCATCTATCACATGATTAATTTATCTGTCATTCCTTAATCTTTCATTATTTTTACCTAACGTGGTATAGTAATCTTATTCTAGGTGCATCGTCTTCACATATAATTATATAATTGATGTATACAAGATATTGTGAAAACATTTTAAAAGAGTAACGGTGGAGTTTCTTGCCCATTCTTCTCCATACGAAAACTACCTTTTGGAAGGGGCGAATAGAATCAATTATTATTTTTCTGTAAATGTTGACGTTCAAAAGTGCCTTTTTTGTGCCTAATTGAAATAAATTATTTGACTTTGACTTTGACTTTGGGAGGGAGTGGACCGTTATCCACCACGCGGGACCAATGCGGGTTAGTGCATGCCACATGTACCTACCTATTCGAATTTTTTCATGAAAACGGCATCTTCTAATCTGCGTTTGCAATTATTTTGCCAAACATGTAAACAAACACGACTTTTAGGAAAAACAACTGTAACGCGTATAAGGTTCAGTTTGCGCTACAACTTCATATTTTTAATTTTAATATTTTTTTTTTTTTAAATATGTTATTCGGTCTAAAATCAACTTTATTAAGTTGTTTGTCACTTAAATAAAGTTGATGTTTGTCTAAGTGGAAAACTCGTGTTTGTTTACATGTTTAGCAAATAAATTTCGAACGCAGATAAATAATAGTTTCGTCACGATGTTTTCCTTCGGTTTTTCACAGCTTTTAAAAACAGTGGTGATGAAATAATATGCATAAAGTAATGCAAGCCTACCTATGTTCTATGTTCGAACCCATGATCTATAACTCTTAAGTCGCGGCTCGTAAGTACTCTAAGTAGGTCACCACTGCTCCTCAATGGGTAAGCAGTAGTTATGGTGATTTCTTCAATGTACGAAATTTTATTTGCTGGATTTTTTCAAAACTCAAAAACTCAAAGCATTTATATCAGTTAAACCATTTACAGGCACTTTTGAATTGTCAAGAAGTCGGTCAGTCAGAAATATGAAGCTAGTTGCCCATTCCAAAGCGTAGTAGGTACCTATGGAGAAGAACGGGCAAGAAACTCCACGAACACTCTTTTAAATAAAAAAAATGGTTACATAATATTGATTACATCATTCAAGTTGAATTTATACATGTGAGAACGATGCAAAACATTAAAATGCAATTATACAATGCTAAGAGATTGAATTTATACAATACAAAGATAGTTTTAAAAATCTTCAGCAGCTCCAACGGTATTTTCAAATGCTAATCAATTAGTTTATGCTTGTGGAGCAGGACCAGCGTTGAGCCAAGCATTTTTATCAGCGATGTAATCCCCCAACTTATAATATGCTTGGCTGCATAGTGTGCGTTTATTAGAAGATTTAAATTTCGTTTCATTCAGTTAAAGTATGAAAATAACAATTTGAGAGGTCTGTTGATATTCTAAATGAATATAATTTTTGATATACATGTAGCCACAGCTGAATACAGATGGTCCACTCCGCAAAATCATTTAAATAAAAACCTGCCAAGTGCGAGTCGGACTCGCGCACGAAGGGTTCCGTACAACCGTACATTGTTTAGGAAATAAATGAGAATACTAAACGAAGAATATTATTATTTTATAATTATACAACATGCCACTATAATGGTGACATTAATTCAACACACGGGTAGGGCTAGTGGCCAGTAAAAAATAATTCATTAACTGAAAAAAATAAAATTTTCAAACGCTCGTCGCCATTGGGCTCTCCCTTCCTTTCAATTCGCCTTCCTTTGCACGTTATTCGTTTTATTTTCATTGATGCGATGATCTCTGCGCTACAGTTTTTAAGTACAGGTTGCTCCAAGATGCTATTTTAGATAATTTAAAATAAATCAATAAATAATAACGTTTAATGAAATTAAAATATTTTCATACAAATAAAATGAAAATCCGTATACGTGTGTTAAATTAATGTCACCATTAAAGCGCCACGCTGTATAATATATAAATTAGTATTTCATAATGATACTTACTATGAATTTCGACGTATTTTTTGCCACCCATATTTA
Organism: Xanthia icteritia; assembly: GCA_949128155.2. Classification (NCBI taxonomy): domain Eukaryota; kingdom Metazoa; phylum Arthropoda; class Insecta; order Lepidoptera; family Noctuidae; genus Xanthia; species Xanthia icteritia. The sequence continues at coordinate 1,500,242 of OY855862.1, read as the reverse complement.
AATAAAATACCTTATAAATCGGCGGTTTTAGTATTTGTTCATTATATACAGTTTATGGTTGATGATAATACATAATCTGTGACAATTTCAACGGTCTACCTATTACTGTTCATGAGATACAGCTCGCTGACAGACAGACAGATAGCGGAGGCTTTATAATAGGGTTCCGTTTGGTACCCTTCAGGTACGGAACCCTAAAAAGCGACTCTTGCTACCACTCAATAAAGTGCAATTCAGGTCACACAGCGCTAATTACTTACAGAAATTCATCTAGAAGTTGCCTCTCTTTCTATCGCGTAACTCATAGATCTTCTGACTACGTTACACTTACTGAATTGGCCCGACAAGACGGGCCCGCCGCGTACTTGTGCCTAAAATGCGGAGTGAACCATCTGTGTTAATTTCTGTGATACAACGTAAAACGGTCTCGCAGTGAAAAAAACGTAATAGATTCAATACCATCGTCAATATTTTCACATCAATTCATTACCAGATCACAGTTTGAACTCACAGTTTGTAATGTATCAGCCAAGCGCTGCTGATGCCCAAGGGATCCCCATCCAGTCGCAAATGCCACGTTACCGTTTGTGTCGCCAGTGTCCAGGCAAGCGGGCAATATCAAGTGGTTGAATTTTACCCTGAAATTATTTATTTATTTAATACTTCAAGCAAACAAATGTGCAGAGGCGGACTTAATGCCATAGGCATTTTCTACCAGTCAACCTTCGGGTGATGCAGAGACAAACAGTGGTAGGTGCAACAGAGAGATTTGAAGATTTTTTATATTTAAATATAAAGATATACATATATACCTATTAAAAACTATAAATATAATAAATACACCTAATGCTGCCCTGCGGGTTTCTGTATCTCTCTTGGTCTGGCTCCTCATCCTAGACCTGTTCCGGCAAAGTAAACTCTACCGGCACAGATCTAGAGTTTGGAGCGCGCAAGCCCCACCACGACGTCACCGTAGAGATACGGCGGTGGGGAATTTATTATTATTATTAATCGTTTATTTCAGGCATTAGCAGCCATAAAACGAAAATTGAAAACTTATCCTAAAACAAAACAAAAGTACAGCCCATCATTTCACATCACCGTGTAACATTAATTTATATAAGTAACAAATCAATGATTCCCTACAAATTCCAAAATGTATTATAATGTCGTAGCCAGATCTTAGAATTGACCATTTTATGAAGTCTTCGACCATTTTACGAAATAGTCGTCGTTTCATGAAATGCTAAACTAAAATTGACTATATCGTTTAAACGTCGAACGTATAATGATATGACGATTAGCCATATCATTAATATGGCCAAACGTCGACTGACATACCATGGTATCCATGGTTTAAGGTGTAGTAAAAATTGCCAAGTAACTACGTCTAACTTGGAAGTAGCGATTGGTCGCAGTTCTAACCTAACCTATTTGGTCAGGGTGCAATTTTGTTTTTTTTTTTAACCTAATTTTATTTGTTATGTTTCACGCCGCTTGTGGTACCCGACTAAGGGTTAGGTTAGAGCAGGGTTGGTTTTATAAAACAAACAATATTTTAAACAAGAGATTTATTTCTTTTTTTTTTCTTAGAGTGATTTAGCAAATTTATTATCAACACAAATCAATCAGACCTAATATAATTCATTTCTAGACTAATTTAAAAAATTACCTGAGGGTCCATTTACGAGAAACGATCAGAATAACATTATAATCACAACAAAGTAATATTAGTTATAGTTAGTTTGTACTAACTATTATACTATCTGATCTGTGAATATACTTTCCTTTTTTTTGTAATAAATTTAAATATGTAACACTGATACTGAACTACCCGCCCAATACACTGTACACACGGCTACACATCAAGCTATACATTTCCAGTATAAACTGACCTCGCATTGTACGGAAATCCAAATAGAAATCAATGAGCGATCATAAACTAGAAATGTATAGCTTGATGTGTAGCCTTGTGTACGTTCAGAGTTGCGAATTCAGATTTTCGTACTTAGATGTATATTTGAAAGATGAAAGTATATTTAAATATGGAGAAGTCCTCAAAATTATTGCGGAGAATTAACTCTTTTCGACAAGCGGCGAAGTATACATGGACGGACTATATTCAAATAAGGGGAATCCCCAAAACAGTTGCGGGGAATTACTTCATTTCAACCGGCGCGGCGACGAAGTGTATAAAACTATCTAGCCTTTTTAATTTGTTTTCGAGCTATTTCAAATCCATTTATATCTTTTCATTTATTTCCATTCATTCGCGATTTATAACCAAGTTTATTTTTATTAATCTTTAAAACATTATTCAAAACTTGTTTTATATTGTGATTTTAAACACTTAATAAAAACATTGTTATGTTTCAAACTGTTTAACATGTGTGTTTTAAAAAAAATTATTTGTTTTATGCCAACCCTGGGTAAGAGTACTTCCAAGTTGGTCGCTTTCCATAATATCATATTTGGAAATCTAATAAAAGTCCATCGACTTTTTTGCGTGGTCACCTTTCTTTGTTTATTTGTTGTATGCCACCGCCATGATGCACAACAAAAACAAAGCGACATCAACGCCTCTACCGGTGGATAATCTAACTATTTTACGATATCACTAATGTTTTGTCACATCATGAAGTAGTCGTGCGTTTATTATCGTCAAACGTTGAGTATTGAATGATTTGGCCGGACCACATCATGATGTGACCAGGCGGTTGATGTTCTATTTCATGAAATAGTCGAACACTTCATGAATCAATTCTTAGATCTGGCCACGACATATTTATGATAATTAATTTTAAGTCAAATGCAAAACTTTGAACTAGATAACGTGACTTATATCGACATTTCGTGTAATTTTTTAACCTTATAAAGAATAAAAAAAAAGCTATTTATTATTGATATGAATGCATAATATCTCATAGTTTATGATTTATTGTCGAATTATTTTACCTTTGTACTCATAATTATGATTATGTCTTATCTGTATCTATTTTTCTGTGTGTACATAAATAATAAAATAAATAAATAAAATAATTTGTAACATTGTGTGATAACGTTCCTTGAGTGTGGTACATTGATACTCGAGTCATGATTACATAAATATTCACCATTTATCAGTAACCAGCAGTGCAACGTCGTGGTACTTGGATGGAGGCTTGTACTCCGGGTGCAGGATAACATTCTTCACATTGTAAATCTGCCATGTCTCGCGGGGATCCGAGCGTCTATGTATACCAAGCGCTATGTACTTTACTGGACCTCTGTGAAGAAAAAAATCACATCAATGAGACTAGTAATCATAGAGAATCCGGTGGTAGAAAGATGAAAAAAATAAACAGGCGAGGCTTACAGTTGTCCCATAATGATGCGTAACATCTGACATCTCACGTTTGTAATAAGCAACATTAAAGGGGCGGGGCCTCGTTAAGGTCGTTTCTAACAGCCAACTCTAGCACCGCGCGCGCTTATTGGTCAAATCAAATAGCGCGCCCTTCCCCGTCTTCCTGTTACACACTTCCGTCCCTTTTCACGAAATCACTCCCACAGATTTTTAGGTTAAGTATATATGTTCTGTTACACATCAAAAACAATCCCCGAAAGCATAACGTCTTCCTTTTTAGAAGTCGGTTGAAAAGAAAATAAGTCAGAACAGATTAGACAGATGATTTTAGTTCTTCAATTAATTTCTAATATTTTTTTCTTGAATTACATGAAAAAAAAAGAAGACACTAAAATACATACACAAAAATACACCATAAAGACGTAATTCCACTGCTGCGTAAGATGTGCATGTGCACGGAGAAGTTACGCACGTTAGCTGCGCGGTTCATTTGTTCATCGGCCTCGGCATCGGCACGCATGCGTGCCACAGATGAATACAGATGGGATACTCCGCAGTTTAGGTATGAAGCTACAAGTACGCAGCGGGCTCGACTTGTTGGGCCAATTCAGTAAGTGTAACGAAGTGATTTACGCAATAAATAGAAAGAGAGACAACTTCTAGGTGATATAACTGTAGATAATTAGCGCTGTGCGCCGTGAAATGTACTTTATTGTGTCGTAGCAAGAGTCGCTTTTTATTTAAATGTATTTGTGGAGTGTCCCATCTGTATTACTGTGTCCGTGTGTGGCGTGGACGTGGGTCGCAGTGGATAATCCCGCCATCATTTTCATACAAAGCGAAGCTAAGTACATGCGCCTAGCGTAGCCGTGGGCAGTTATGGAATTAAGCCTTTAGTTTGAGCATGTAGGAAATGAGCGATACTAAAATTATGATTTTAAACGTATCAATAGGTATAATGTTTGGAGTTTACTCCTTAAGATTCGATTTTCATATAAGGCCTCCGGTGTGGAAATTTTATAAGTATGCAAGCGTTAACTTAAGTTACGTTTTGTATTGTGTTTTATTCGTAAATAACACTGAATTAAACTTATTACATATTTCACTCTTCGATCTAGATATTTCGGCCGTGCGATACCTACACGATTACTTGCACTTTACTACATCCAATTAAATCGCAAAGAAAAGTCTAAATTATGATCGAAATATTGTTTTATTTGAGTTATTTTATGGTAGGGTTTTTTTTCTTATGTGTTTTTACCCTCTTTTCCTATTGAATCCCTTAGAAATACTCGTAAATTCAAAGAAATTATGTTAGGTATACTAACTCAGCCGTCGCTTTATATCTTAGAAAGCATTTTGTATGTTCGCAGAAACTTAGGACTTTTCAAAATAAGAAGCGATTTCCATAATAATAAATACACGTAGTTAACATGAAATTGTGATACCCAAATTTAAATCAAAGGGGATGTGCGGGATGTTTTCCTGGGGATCACGCTCGACTCAAGGCTTCAATGGGGTCCTCATTTAACATCCCTTTCAGGACGGCTAAGTTCAGCAGCATATGCTGTGAGAAAAATCCGTCAATTTACTGATGTAGATACCGCGAGGCTAGTCTATTTTAGTTACTTTCATAGTATTTTGTCGTACCTACGGTATTCTACTATGGGGACGGGCTGCAGACATCGAGTCTATTTTTATTCTGCAGAAAAGAGCCATTAGAGCCATCTATGGCATCCGCAGGCGCGACTCTCTAAGGGAACAGTTTAAAGATATTAACATCATGACGGTACCTTGTCAATATATTTATGAAAAAATTATGTACGTAAGGAAAAATCTACATATTTTTAGTAAAAGAGGTGCAAAACACAATTATATCACTAGGAATAGGGACCAATTAGTTCAACCGAGTTTCAGGCTGGCTAAAGTGGACTCATGTTTCATGGGGTACTGTTTAAAATGTTACAATAAAATACCTCCCCACATAGGTACTTGCAACTGAATGAAACGAAATTTAAATCTTATATTAAACGCACACTATGCAGCCAAGCATATTATAAGTTGGGGGATTACATCGCTGATAAAAATGCTTGGCTCAACGCTGGTCCTGCTCCACAAGCATAAACTAATTGATTAGCATTTGAAAATACCGTTGGAGCTGCTGAAGATTTTAAAAACTATCTTTTCATTGTATAAATTCAATCTCTTAGCATTGTATAATTGCATAGCACATGTGTGAGTACTATGTACCGACTATAAAGCTACCATTTAGGACTGGGTATGTCTTTCATTGACTTGAATTTGCCCTGGCGGCTGACAGTATGTCATGCTCACTCTAATGTCTCGCTGGCGGTGCCGCGTGTGTTGGATCATTTAGCTCCCTTCAAAATGGTTGAGCTGAATGGTGCTAATCCATGCGTTATGTTCGTGAACGGGTGCCGTCAGTAGGGACTAACCATCTCTTAGCTGCCACGGCGATGTTTGAATTAGTTTATATTTTTATTTCGAACGGACGCTTTTAATGTTTTGCATCGTTCTCACATGTATAACTTCAACTTGAATGATGTACCATTTGAAAGTTCAAAACCCATATCAAACGTGTCCTTATCTAAAAAGCATATTATAAGCTCAAACCAAATAAAAAACCAAGACAGCGCTATGTAAATGTCTATTAACTGCTCCCAAATTACCTGCGATAATTATTTTATCTTTTTTTACATACTTCCTTGACATAATCTTTTCATTATTTGCCATTATATACGAGTACCTACAATATTCTATATTTTATAATAAATTAGATTTGTTACAGCTGTAGTGGCAATCATGTCATTTGGTTTAAATACCTAAGTCTTTATTTTTATTATTTTATTTATCTTTTGTATAGATTCTTTTCTTTTAGATTTTGTGAATGTTGTAGGCTTAACAGACTATAGATCTGTAGACCATTTTCTATTTTGCTAAGTACCTGGTACTTGTTTATAGGCCTAAACTGTCCTCTCATACCTATTAACACTGTAATTTGAAAACATTGTAAAAACAATTTATTTTTAAAAGAGTAACCGTGGAGTTTCCTGTCAGCTCTTGTCCATAGGAAACGACCAATTAGAACGTGCCCCTAGCTTCTGACGTTTCATGTGCCCTTGTAGGTTTTAGTGAAATAAAATATTTTGAATTTTGCTTTTTTTTAAATTGTATAGATATTCAAAGACAATCGTATTAAGGAGTAAACTACAGTCGTGCGTCGGAGCTGACATACGACTTTTTAGCACTTACGTGTGATGCGTTGACTTGCAGTGAGCTGCAGTGAGAATGTACCTATGGCTGATGAGCGTACCTCCACACAGCCAGTCAGCTGACTTGACATCGTCTCCATATCCTAGTAATGCCTGTAAGAGTTATAAGATTCATTCGACATTTTTATCGTTGAGTAAAGTTAGCGCAAGCCGAGCAGCAAACTGCTCAAGTAGTTTTTCATTGAGAATTTGTAAATGAACTCAATCACAACTAAAATACAGTTCAAAACATCGTGCATAAGATCATTTCCTGTGGGGTGTGTTAGAGCATACGCGACCATCCTAATCCTACCTTACTATCCTAACTACTATTTTAAATATATAATATTATAAATGTGAAAGTGAGTTTGTTTGTTTGTTTGTTAATTCATGCTAAAACAGCTGAACGGATTTGGATGAAATTTGTCACATGGGTAGACCGTGGTTGTCAAATACCAAGGTTGCCTGGAAGAGATCGCAGTAAGCGATAATGCCGCCAATTCTATGTTCTGTTGTTTATAATTTATTTTTATCTAATGTCTAGTCTGGTTCACAATAAAGTATATATTATAAATCAATAAAAAATAAAACTTGCGTCAACTTGTGTAACTGAACTTAAGGTTTTTTGTAATAAAAACATTCAAATACAAAACGTGTGCCTAAAGTTTTGCTAAAGAAACAAAATGAAAATAAACAAACATTGCCAGACACTACAGCTAAATCCCAGTACTCACCATATGAGGATATTGCCCCCTCACCGCATCCAATCCCCCCGCAACAGCCAGGATGGCCGTCAGGGTATACCCGTAACAGTGTTGTTCATCATCCAGGTATCTCTGCACACCCCCAAATAGGTTACAGGGATAGGGCTCGTCCACTATGTATTCTAGACATTCTGGAAGAGAAGAATTAGGATCTTCAGGAATTTACCAAAGTGACATTTGTTGTGTTTTGTATCCGACCGATACACGATTTTCGGCCGAAACCGAATCTTCGGCTCATTTTCTAGGTTCGGCCGAAACCGACATCGAAAATTATGATTTATGTAACATAAGTTTGTTAGATTGACATTATTTTCTGAGACCCATCGTTTTTCGTAGGTTTGTAAAAAATAATTTGTTAAAGGGTTGATTCTACAATACCAGATTTCTTTTACCAAAAGACGGAGAATGGGCGTTTCTGCCCTGAAGCCCATAGCGTTAAGATACATACCAATGGGAAGATCTCATTAAGGAGAATATTCTTATTATGAATAATTCTCTAAATTGTTAGTACCTACGTAAGAAGCTACAGAGCTGTGATGTGAGCAATAAAAATTATTGAAATTCTGGTATTTCGTCAATTAATTACCTTTTATTAATTCAGTGCTTTACAAACATCGTCTTTCAAGCCTATAAACGAACATTTTAAAACATTGGCCTCCTAGATGCCGTTTTAGGACCAACTTTTTTATGAGTCTGTCGGCCGGACATGTCGTTATGCATCCCCCAATAGCGTATATGCCAGTGGAAAGATCTCTTCATGGGAAATATTTGGTGATATGACGCTTCTCTCAATCGTTAGTTAGTGAGGAGCTAAACATTTTAAAAGAGTAACGGTGGAGTTTCTTGCTCATTCTTCTCCATACGAAAACTACCTTTTGGAAGGGGCGACTAGAACCAATTTTTTTTGTTGTAAATTTTGACGTTCTAAAGTGTCTTATAAGGGCGTATTTGAAATAAATGATTTGACTTTGACTTTGCTACAGAGCTCAAATGTGAGTTATTAACAGTGATCGGAGTAGGTAGATTGAATTGGGGTCATTGATCCGAAACGTATATATTAATATGGACATTCCTCCGGAATTGGTAGATTATTTAAAAAAAACCGGAACTTAGGTAGTAATTATATTAAAATGAGCAATATTATATTCTTCATAATTTTTTTTAACGGCACACAGTCACGATTTGACACAACCGAACGACCAATCAGAAGAAAGGATCATGGGTGGTGCACTAACCGGTTATCAAAACAATGCGTACGCCCGCCGACGACATGCCAGGTTCGTAGAGTGCGCTTCTTTGTTTGTTACTGTGTTGTGAAAATAATATCACTACCAACATTAACAATATTCAATTGAATCCGGAAATAACGGAATTGCTTTCTGGAAAAATGGCTTATCCATGTTATTCTTTCAGTGTGCATTTATGATACAAGTACCAAAAATCAATCTACCTACTCCGATCACTAGTTATTAAGCATTACTAAAATTCAGGTAATTCGTCAATTAATTAACTTTTATTAATTCTGTGCCTTGCAAACATGATCTTTCAAGCCTATAAACGGACGATATAAAACATTGACCTCCTAGATACCGTTTTGGGAACAAATTTCTGCCGCACAGAATGTTAAGCCTCCTCGCATCCTACGATAGGGTTGAGATATATGCCAATGAGAAAATGTCTTCAAGGGGAATATTTCGTGACTAACCTTTTCTCTCGATTGTTAGTCAGTGAGGAGTTACAGAGCATTATTGAAATTCATCACCTATTTAGGTCATTAACTCTTAACTGACTAATAATTGGCAAAAGTCGTGTTAGTAGCAGAGGTTCTCCTCAAAAAGGTATTTTTATTGGTATATTATACATACACTTTCACTTGTTGCAGAATGTAAATTATTTACTGTACCCTTATGGCAGAACCCTATCTCTTAAGATACAGGCTAGACCTAGTTTAAGGGATAGAGCTATATAATTGTGCTTATGTTGTGACAAATGTTAAACGCATAATCGACAATGTTTAAAGTGCAATGTGTTTCTTCTTTTATGAAATAAATATTTTTATTATTATTATTTCCTTTATTTCAAATATTAACATATAATTTACATTTTTAAATATTTTTATAAAAACAAAGAAAAACAAAAACATTTAAAAATATAAAAAATAGTAGCCCACCGGTATCGGGAACAGGGTCCAAGCTACCGGTGGTCAGGGCTCCTGAGAGAGGAATCTCCTAACGATACGCGCCGTGTCCAGAAGTACTGCTTTCTGGATCAAGCCCTTGATCCAGCTGCCTAGCGAGAGCCTCCTCAGGTGTTGGTCGAGGCTCTTGGCTATTATGCCATTGGCCGTCACGACTATCGGTACTATGATTGCTGTATCCACATCCCACATGTCGACAACCTCGCGAGCCAGGTCAAGATACTTCATTTGCTTATCTTTTTCAGCTTTAACGAGGTTCTCGTCATGCGGGACCGCTATATCAATAATCATTGTGCGACGCTCTAATCGATCTATCACCACTATGTCTGGCTTATTGGCAACAATAGTCCTGTCAGTGATGATAGATCGATCCCAATACAACGTGATATTGCCATTTTCGAGAACTGGGTCGGGCACATACCTATAGTACGGTACTTCCGATTCCACAAGACTGTATTTCAGAGCAAGTTGCTGGTGGATAATCCTGGCTACAAGGTTGTGCCTATGCAAGTAGTCTCCGTTAGCCAGACGAGAACAGCCGGAAATAATGTGTCGGATTGATTCCCCCGGACGGTGGCATGCCCGACAGATGTCAACCGTGCCGTCCTTCACAATATATTTCCGGTAGTTGTTCGTTATCATAACTTCGTCCATGATCGCAAAGACAAAACCTTCGGTTTCCCCAAAGAGATCACCGAACCGCAACCAGGATACGGACGCTAACCGGTCTACATCGGGCCCATGTAAGGCCCGATAAAAGCGTCCGTGAAGCTCTTTGCTCTGCCATACCTCCCTGCGGTCATTAGTATCTAATACTATAGGTTTGCGCCAGTTCTCGTTAGCCAAGGATAGCGGGGTAAGACCTTTGTCCACTGAGACCACATCTCGGTGCATCCCCACGTCGACTTCTAGGAAGTATTCCCTGAGACTGCATACCTCACGGTTGTGCAGGGTCTTAGTATTATTATCACCTTTATTCAATATGTTTACATATATTTTACATTTTTAAATATTTTTATAAAAACAAAGAAAAACAAAAACATTTAAAAATATAAAAAATAGTGTTCCGCCGGTGTCGGGAGCAGGGTCCAAGCTACCGGTGGTTAGGGCTGCAGAGACAGGAACCTCCTCACAATGCGAGCCGTATCGAGGAGTACTGCCTTCTGAATCAGGCCCTTGATCCAACCGCCTAACGAGAGCCTCGAAAGATGTTGATCGAGGCTTTCGGCCATCAGTCCATTGGCCGTTACGACAATCGGTACAATGATAGCCGAGCTCACATTCCACATGTCGACAACCTCGTGTGCTAAGTCGAGATATTTTATTTGTTTCTCTTTCTCAGCTTTCACGAGGTTCTCGTCATGTGGAATGGTAACATCGACTATCATTGCTCGGCGCGCTGATCGATCTATCACCACTATATCAGGCTTATTGGCTACAATAGTCCTGTCAGTAATGATAGACCGATCCCAGTACAACGTGACATGGTCATTTTCAAGAACTGGGTCGGGCACATACTTATAATACGGTACCTCAGAGTCAACAAGTTTATATTTCAAAGCAAGTTGCTGGTGAATAATCCTGGCCACTTGGTTATGCCTGTGCAAGTACTCGCCGTTAGCCAGACGCGAACAACCAGAGATAATATGTCTGATGGACTCACCCGGACGATGGCATGCCCGACACACGTCAACCGTACCGTCCTTCATAATATGTCTCCGGTAGTTATTCGTCAAGATAACTTCATCCATAATTGCACAGACGAAACCTTCAGTTTCCCCAAAAAGGTCACCGAAACGTAGCCAGGATACGGACGCTAAGAAATCTACACCGGGCTCATGAAGAGCCCGATAGAAGCGCCCGTGAAGCTCCTTGCTTTGCCATACCTCCTTGCGGTCATCTGTAGTAAGTATTACAGGTTTGCGCCAGTTCTCTCTAGCCATGGAGAGCGGGGTGAGTCCCTTGTCCACTGCAACCACATCACGGTGCATACCCACTTCGGCTTTAAAAAAATATTCCCTAAGACTGCACACCTCGCGGTTATGGAGGGTCTTCGCATTTAAAAAGCCTCGACCCCCGCACTTCCGCGGGATGTACAGTCTCATCACCGATGAACGTGGGTGATGCATCCGGTTTGCGGTCAGGAGTGTACGGACCCTCCTGTCCAGGGCGTCGAGTTCGGTTTGAGTCCATTTGAGTATGCCGAAAGAGTACATCAAAACCGGCATGACCCAACCATTGAAGGCGCGCACCTTGTTTCCGCCCGAAAGAAGACTAATTAATACCTTCTTCAGGCGACCAAAGAAGCGCTCCCTCAATGATTGCTTCATGTCAGCAACGTTGATGCCTAACGCTTCCGACATACCCAAATACTTATAGCTTTCGGCTGAGGAGAGGGATCTAAGGTGTATGGAGTCCGAGAGTTGAGTTCCCTCGGATTCCATAATCTCCCCTCGCTTTACATGCATGACTGCACATTTGTCCACACCAAATTCCATCCTGATGGCTCTACTGAATGTTTCAGTTACATTCAGTAGCTCCATCAGTCGCAATTTGTTGGGGGCAAAGAGTTTCAAGTCATCCATGTAGAGGAGGTGAGATATGACCTGACCACCTCTCCTTAACCGATAGCCCAGACCTGAATCCTCCAGCAGTGTGCTTAGAGGATTCAGGGCTAAGCAGAACCAAAGTGGACTCAAACTGTCACCCTGGAATATCCCCCGTTTAATCCATACAGGCTCATCATTCCCCTGGATCTGTCGACATCCTGGATAGCGAAGGACCGTCCTCCATTGCCCCATACACGACATCAGGAAGGTGCGCAGAGTTGCATCTATCTTGTACAATTCCAACACCCTCATGAGCCATGTATGTGGCACCGAGTCGTAGGCCTTCTTATAATCTATCCAGCATGTCGACAGATCCTTGCGGGATCGACGAACCTGTTGGCTTATGGCCATGTCGATGAGGAGTAGCTCCTTAGTACCGCGGGACCCGTTCCTACATCCATTTTGGGAGGCAGACATAATTGAATTACTATCAATGTGGGTGTTAATTTTCGCTCTCAAAATGGATGTAAGAAGTTTATAGACCGTCGACAAACATGTGATTGGTCTATAATTCTTCGGTTCCGCGGGACTACCTGACTTATGGAGCAGGTGGGTAACGCCTGTTGTTAGAAACTGTGGTAGCGACCCAGACTTCAGGGATGACTGGAATTGGGATGCTAGGAGAGTGTGCGAACTAATCAGCCATTTTAACCAAAAGTTGTGCAGCCCGTCCGGTCCCGGTGATTTCCAATTCGGTAACGGACGGACTGCTCTGGCTACGTCTGATGGCGTGATTAGCACAGCTTCCATTTCTGGGATAGTTTCACACACTCGTTCGACATCCTGCATCCAGTCAGCCTCAGCGTGACAGACGGGCACCGACCAGATGCTGCGCCAGAATGCACTCGTGGCGGCATCATCCGGGCGGCATACGTCCGTCACATTTTGTCCAGGTTGCTCCCAAGATCTATATACCCACCTCTCATCGCTCTGGAACATGCGATTCTGCGTGTATCGATCAACTCGCCGCTTATACCGTCGAATACGGCTCGCCCATGCACAAACTTTCTGCTTCAGGAAGTCAATGCGCTCTGTGACATGGGACATGTATTCATGAGGACTGATTCCAGTCCCCGAGAATGCCCGCTTCACAAAGCGCATTACTCGTGGTCGTGTATTGCCCTCCCTGAAGCAGTATAGTTTGCCGATGAGTACCCTGGCCCCATCGATACGTCGCTCGATCCTGCACTGCCAGGCTGGTACGGCTGGTTTTGGTCGAGTAGCTCCGTCACTGTTTGGAAACTTGACGTTAGCTAAACGACATGCCGCAGCAGCCGCGCAATACAGGATCGAGTGTGTATCAACGAGATCCTCGCTGCTCTCGAAAAAATTGCTGAGCTGCGAGTCCAAGGCACACACCAGCGCCCTATTTTTTTTGTGCATAGGTAGACGTGGTAATCGGGGTCTAAGATTGGTCGGAGTGTACCTATACTCACGAAACGCATCCTCCAGTGCGCTCCTCAATCGGACGTTGCACTGGCTACTTACTGTGGCAACCCTATCATCCTCCTCTTCGACAATATGATTGGACCGCGGCGGGATTACATCAATAGGTGACGCTTGTACCGCGGTTTGTGCCGGAGTTGAGACGATATGGTTGCTCAGTACCTCTGAGCGCAGCCTATCAAGCGCGGCATCGTCCAACCTATGATTGCGTTGGATGACCCGCACCTGATCCGACAGTCGTTGGGCCGAGACGTTGACGGTTGGTTCTAGTTCCTGAAACAGAGACAGCATCCTAACACGGTACGCAGTGAGGTTAGTTCCTCCCTCTGTAGACCCGTAATATGCGCGCATGACGTTCTCGTTCATAGACTGAGTCCATCTCATGCGCTGCACACAACCACCGGTAGCGGGGACCCGGCTCGAGGCCGGTTGGCCCCTAAGTCCCAAGCTCCTCGGTGGCCGGCCTCTCCCCTGCCGACGTACAGGTGTTGGCGACGTCGGCGGGGAAAAATACTCATCGCTCGAGCTCGACGCGACTACCGCGGCCGGTGTCGTCACAGCGCTCACGGTGGGGCTGGGTACCGGCGGCGGCGAGGCGGAGCTGAGCGACGAGTCCGGAGGTGGTGGGCGTGCTCGTGCAGCTGATCTCGTCAACATTTATTTTTCAGTTTTTTAAAGCATGGTTTTATTGGAGGTGACATCTGTCAGTTCACTCATGTTCACTTCTGCTATGGCATTTTTTCGTAAAAGTCTATTTCTATGGCTCATTTGGTTATTTGTATGGTTTATTTTGATTTTTTAAGCTTCTAGGTTTCTGATATAAATAAAAACTGCGTCTAAAATGAATACAAATATTAAAACTGAAAAAACAATTTTTATGAGTTGTTGACGTTAGTGTTGCCAGCTGTTATTATTATTATTATGGCTATTGGACGCCAAGAATTCCTTAACTTCGGTGCCCAAGTTGTTAACTATTTATGTTATTAACTCCGAACTGACTAACAATTGGCAAAAGTCGTGGTAGCAAAGATTCTCCTAGGAAAGCTTTTTCCATTGGTGTATATCTTATGGCTATTGGGCCAAGAAAATTCCTTAACTTCGGTACCGAAGTAGTCACTTATTTAGGTCATTAACTCCGAACTGAATAACATTGGCAACAGTCGTGTTGAGAGCGAAGATTCTCCTTGGAAAGTTCTTTCCATTTATGTATATCTTATGACTATTGGGCCAAGAAAATTCCTTAACTTCGATGCCGAAGTAGTCACCTATTTAGGTCATTAACTCCGAACTGACTAACAATTGGCAACAGTCATGTTAGTAGCAAAGGTTCTGCTCGAAAAGCTAAAACCATTGATGTATTATATCTTAAGGCTATTGGGCCAATAAAATTCCTTAACTTCGCTGCCCACGTAGTCACATCTATTTAGGTCATTAACTCCGAACTGACTAACAATTGGCAACAGTCATGTTAGTAGCAAAGGTTCTGCTCGAAAAGCTAAAACCATTGATGTATAGGCTATTGGGCCAATAAAATTCCTTAACTTCGCTGCCCACGTAGTCACATCTATTTAGGTCATTAACTCCGAACTGACTAACAATTGGCAACAGTCATGTTAGTAGCAAAGGTTCTGCTCGAAAAGCTAAAACCATTGATGTATAGGCTATTGGGCCAATAAAATTCCTTAACTTCGCTGCCCACGTAGTCACATCTATTTAGGTCATTAGCTCCGAACTGACTAACAATTGGCATAAGTCGTGTTAGTAGGAATGGTTCCCCTTGAAAAGCTTTTTCTATTGGTATATAATTTCTATTGGGCTTCAGGGCTGAAACCCATTGTAGATGCCCATTCTCCTATACTTTTGGCAGATTTCGTGTAAAAAAACTGTCAAAATGAAGAATGAAAAGTCGTCCCTGACTTAGATAAGGCCCTTACCAGACATACATGCTAGTGTTGACATCTACGATTAGCGATAGTTTTTCAGAAGCTCGTTACATCGGCAACGCTTTATCTCTTCGCCAAACAATTCAGCATCGTTAGAAAACGCTATTTTTAAAACGTACTCAAACGGAGTAATCGCTGAACGTGTGTTTTTGTTATCGCTTCCGAACGCAGAGTTACTCAGATGCATATGCTGTTGCCCTTAGAGCCTGTGCCCGCCAATGCGGCGAAATCTTTGCGGTGCGGGGCCGCAACGCATCGTATGCACAGGCTCTTAAGTCTCGTATCAATCTTCCAGAAAGCGAATAAATCTCTACTCGCTGATACTAAAAGCAACATGTCTGCTAAGAACCTAAATAACTTTACTCATTAATATAACATCACGCCTTGTTAACCCGATGGGTTAGGCAGAGGTGTACCCATAGTAGGTACACCCACATTTCGCCAATTATGTTTAAGTCCCACGTAATAGGGGGCGAGCCTATTGCCATCAACCGGGCACAAATCCAGACTCCGTGCTGCTACTGAGAAATTCCTGATAGAAGAACCCAATATCACTTTGCTCGACCTGGGTATCGAACCCAAAACCTCATGCTCAGCAGTGTAGCGCTTGCGACCATTAGACCAACGAGGCTAAATGGCTTTAATTTATGAGTAAACATTTTATTGTGTTTTTTGTTACATTAAGGGTGGAACACGTCTTCTGTTTATTTGTCAGTCGTTTGCATCCCAAAATCGACACGGACGCCAGTTTCGATCGGTCAGAAGATTATGGTACCATCCTTGACGGCAGAACAAGCAGTTTATGGTTGTTGGGGCGAATACAAAATAAAGGTAATGGCCCATTTAGTGTGAAAAATATACCCACGGCGTACAGAAATAAAATATGGCGGGAATCAAAGACAAATGATTATACTTTTCAATGATAAGTGGCGCATTGCTGTGGCTCATGGGGATCATGAAAGAATAATAATAAAAAAATGTAATCTACCTAGTATGAAAACTTAACTTATAACTTGTGGTTTTAGGGAGGAGAAAATAACAGACACAGACAGCAATATACGTGTATTATATTACCTGACCGAACGAGTTTGCTTTATGTGTGATGTGATGATATTTTTATTTAACAAAACAATGGCAATTTGTTTGTTTCATTTTCAAGTCTAAACCACTGAACCGATTTTGATTAAATTGCCGTGTATAGATATATTTTTTGATTTGGAGTCGGACATAGTATACTTTTTACCCAAGTGACATGTTTCCATGGATCAAATAATTTACAGACAGGCGAAACCGCTAATTATTATCCAATATTTATTGGTCTGCTGCAAGATTTCTCCAACGAATTATTTTTTTCTTTTTACATATAATGAAAAGTGGGTTATGCTTGCATTATTTACCACCATTTTCGTTTTTGTACAAAAACATTTTTGTACCGGGTCGGATTATGGGCCATGACCTTTGTCAGAGTTTTATATTTGAGGCTCTATGGAGTATATCCTTTTTACCCACTTATGTATCCAACCTTTTTTATATTGGGCATGGTTGGATACAATGAGCTCAGAGTTAGGTGTGAGTTCGCACTTTTCTCATATTTATTTAAATTAATTAGAGGCGTGATATATAACGCCTACATATTAAAGTTGGTGTGTTTGAGTGTGACCGACAGATATGTGTGGCGGCGACGGCGGCCTCAGCTGCTGGCTGTACCTCATGGCCGCACTAATCTGGTAAATGAGGCGATCCTGACGCGGGCGCTTCGCACCCTTAACCTTGTAGCAGAGGAGATAGACATTTTTGCTCGTACACGGAGTGAATTCTCAAGGATAACATTGTATGTAATAAGTTTTAAAAAATAAGTTGTTATTATTAAGTTTGCTTCACTATTGCATTGGGTTGTACCTGTCATTATAGTTGTAAGTGATTAAGTATATAAATAAAAAAAATAAAAAAACACTGAATATTATTGTTATGGCGAAACACCACCACATCAGTTTACCTTCAATAAAATCAAATCAAATAGGAAGTTATGTGTCTGTAGCACATATATTTAATTAGTTGTAATCACCTCCTCCTTTACTAAAGTCGTTTAAAACGATGACGTTAGTCAGATTCTGAGAAACCTACTTATGTCAATATGTTACTTACACAAATAAGAAATAGGCACGCGTACGGTTTTAAGTGCGGAGTCTGACTCGCAAACGTAGAGATCCGTTCCAACGTACTTATAATATTTAACACTGCATTTTTTGTAATATTTTTGTAAAAAAAACACGTTTCTTGTATGGGGAGCACCTTTAATTTTTAATTTTATTTGATTTTTAGGGTTCCGTAGTAAACAAGGAACCCTTATAGTTTCGCCATGTCCGTCTGTCTGTCCGCGGCTTAACTCAGAGACTGTTAGTACTAGAAAGCTGTAATTTGGCATGAGTATACATATTAATCACGCCGACAAAGTGGTAAAATAAAATTAAGAAAACAATTTTTTTTAGGGGACTTTCCCTGCACGTAAAGTGGGGATGTTTTTTTTCTTTCTCGTCAATCCCGTAGTGTGGTGAATCGTTGGAAAGGTCGTTCAAAAATGTTGTGGGTGTGTGAAAACCTTTTTTCAATTCAAGGATCCGTTTGCGAAATATTAAGCTTTAAAGTGCAATTTTTTTGTTAGAGTCATGCCCCCCCCCCCTTTCCCCCCTGAGTAGTATATATAACGAAGTTAAAAGGAAAACTATTACATCTAAGTAGGCTTTGCAGGTTAACGAGTAATAATCGACCAACTTAAATTTGCAGTTTGAAAAATATGCTCTCCCATACATTCCGCATGGGAGAACAGGTTTTTCAATTACAATATAAAGTTAAAAAGTAAAATACACAGGTAAAATGGCAGGGCGTGACTTGCACACTCAATAATGGGCCCCCAAAAACGGTAGCTAGCACAAACTGTCGTAGCGACAAGGGGGCAACATGTCCTGGGGTGCTTATAAGGAGTGGAGCGGTATTCCACGGCTATCAGGACAATCCCAGAAGTACGGTCAAGATCCCTACCAGCATCTTACTGGAATACTTCCTTCCTCCGAGCACATTTGCTCTTGTGAATCTCCACTCAAGCCTGTCAATAAAGGCAAGAAAGAGGTGGGAGCTCTATTCCTCGTCAGTGTTCACTCCAGCCGGCCAATAAAGGCAAGCCAGAGGTGAGGAACAAGACTTCTCCCCGGAGATAGGGTTCGTGGGTTCGCTACTGCCCAACAGCTCGCACATGCAGCCCTGCGGGTTTTTGTCTCTCTTGGCCTGGCTCCTCACCCTAGACCTGTTCCGGCAAAGTAAACTCTTCCGGCACAGACCTGGAGTTCGAAGCGCGCAAGCCCCACCACGACGTCAACGTAGAGATACGGCAGTGGGGTTATTATTTATCGTTAAAGCGGCCATAGTGGCTCACATACTGTGAACATTTCAATTGTCTACATATTATGGTTCAAAATATACACCCTGTGACAGACGGACGGATGGACAGCAGAGCCTTAGTAATAGGATCTCGATGGCACCCTTTGGGTACGGAACCCTAAAAATGAAGAGTTTTAATCTGCGTTCTCAATTTATTTACGAAACATACCACCGCACCATGCCACACCACCACTAATCCAATCGTTTGTTTCGAGTAAAAAAGCATTATATCAAGATTGGGTAGCAGCGCGGCATCCTCGTGAGGGCTCGTGGCTAAGTAAT
Source organism: Xanthia icteritia (assembly GCA_949128155.2). Taxonomy (NCBI): domain Eukaryota; kingdom Metazoa; phylum Arthropoda; class Insecta; order Lepidoptera; family Noctuidae; genus Xanthia; species Xanthia icteritia. The sequence goes on along the minus strand of OY855862.1, from coordinate 1,480,948 downwards.
ATTATTAGCCGCACGGATCGATCGATCAGGTTAAGCTACGCTTGCCGCGGTTGGTCCTTGGATGGGTGGCCATCTTTACATACCAAGAACCCTCCGTGCCTCGGAAAGCACGTTAAGCCATTGGTCCCGACTGTCATTCGTGGATCTTTGACAGTCGTTACTGGTAGTCAGAAGCCCAAGTCTGACAACCAGTCATACGAAGGGATATCGTGTTACCCAGTAACTGGGTTGTGGAGGTCAGATAGGCAGTCGCTCCATGCAAAATACTGGTATTCAGCTGCATCCGGTTAGACTGGAAGCTGACCCCAACATAGTTGGGTAAAGGCAAGGCAGATGTTGGATAGCTGCGTCCTTCTGTCTGCTAGTAATAACATACTGAGATCAACAATGTATCTGCCAGGAGTGGTTTTTTTTTAATTTTCCCTTTGAACCTTCATTATCTAATAAAAACTTTGACTGCTTATCGCGCTATGGACTGAGACAGTTAAAGCAAGATTAACAGATCGCACTTTGAGTTTAATGAAATAAAATTAAATGAAATTGTATTTTCTGTAATAGGATATCCTAATAATTTTTAGACGTAATATAAAAAAAAAGCTAGTCAGAGTCGTCATTTCCTACCCGACTAGCCCACAGAAGAAGTGGCGGAACAAACTCAGGGTTCAAAGTCTCTTTTAAAGTCCAGACATAATCTTGGTCCGATTATGTGAATACTACATATGTAGTTGTAGATTAGTGTCTGAAATGGTCTTTTGAGGAAAGAACCACACAGATTTGAGTGGACCTGTCCAGTCAGTGCACGCATTTATCAGTAATCGTGAACTCAATTCAGAACTTAAGCCTTGATCATTTTCTATTTGGTTAAGTACCTGGTACCTGTTGACAGGCATACACTGTCCTTCCATACCTATTAACACTGTCATTTGAAAATATTGTAAAAGCAAATTATTTTTAAAAGAGTAACCGTGGAGTTTCTTGCCGGCTCTTCTCCATAGGAAACGACCAATAATTGGAACCGTGCTTCTAGCTTCTGAGGTTTCATAAGTGCCCATGTAGGTTTATGTGAAATAAAATATTTTTTACATAGGGTAATAGGATATAAAATAATTCTAACTTAATAATAAGGAAAATTAATAAAGCGCTCTTCCTCTCTCTACCTATTTAAAAAAATTGTTGTGCCCGACGGGGTCCATAATTGTTTCTATTATTATTTATTTTATTTACCACCTGTAATTGTACATTATGGATTGCAATAAACGATTTGAGATTTGATTTTAAGGAGCTCTACAGGAACTCGACGAACAATACCAAATAAAGGACATTAGCTAGATCTATGGAATTTATCAAGGTTACTCACTGTCATGAGCCTTTCTTCCTGTTTTGAAGTAATGCAGTCCAAATCGATCAATCACAACGTTACTGAAACACAAACAATGTTCTTGTTAATACAGAGCTCAGAGGGTAGGTACGGCCATATTTCGACTGATTTTTAAATCATGAGGAGCCTATTAACGTGAACAGAGGACAATAGAAGACTGCCGACTAACGTAGAAGAATAACGTCTGCGATTCTCCTCATGCAAAAAAACTCAATAAAAACAACATTTACAAGTATCACGCTTGCTGGGGTTGGTCCGTGGATGGGTAACCATCTTTACATACCGAGACTCCTCCGTGCCTCGGAAAGCACGTTAAGAGGGAACAGGGCCTGCGATTCTCCAGACAAATGTATTTCTCTTTTTTCTTTCTGAATAATGCCTCTAGAGCAATCATATTTGTTCATAAAATCAAGGTCTGCTGTAGACACGTCCCTGTTATTTTCTTTTTTTCAGCAACTTACTGGTAAAGAAAATATGACCCTCCAAAAATTATAAAAATGCCGCATTTTTCCACCGTGATTAGAGGACTACCATAAAATAAAATTATAGGAACCTAGACATACTCTTTCTTAAAATTTTAATGTAAAAAAAATTGAACTGCTCAGTTTTCGAGGAGAAAAAAGAGGAATACGAAACGTCGATCTGGTAATTTTTTTTGGTGATATAATCGGTCTGAGCTGTAGCACTCTGAGAGGGCAGACTTGAGGTAATACGACGGCAATAGTTTCTTCAAATACCTATTTTTAAAACTCCTCGCAGGCCCTGTTCCCTCTTAAGCCGTTGGTCCTGGCTGTCATTCGTGGATTTTTGACAGTCGTTAAGGTTCGTCAGATGCCCGAAAGTCTGACAACCAGTCTTACCAAGGGGTATTACCCAGTTACTGGGTTGTGGAGGTCAGATAGGCAGTCGCTTCATGTAAAATACTGGTATTCAGCTTCATCCGGTTAGACTGGAAGCCGACCCCAAAATAGTTGGGAAAAGGCTAGGCAGATGGAACCCAGGATTCTATGTATGTTTAGCAGTTGTACCTATTATACTTATTCTAGAAATATAAAACATTTTTTTTTTTTTTTTATAATATATTGATGCCAAAAACAAAACGTAGGGATATGGCAGTGGTAGATATAAATTATATCTGTCGCAGTAAGACGGTTGAATCCGTGATTTAGTTATATCCCTTAGGGATATAGCTATATACCGATATAGTCAAGTATATGAAAGCAGTTTATAACTGTAACTGTGTATGATACGTGCAGGTTAGGTTAGAACTGTGACCACATATGCGCGAGCCGGGCGAGCGAAGCGAGCGGTGCCGCGGCATTGCTGGCGAGCTCTACGTCGAAATTGCCCGCAGTAACAAAATTAGGGCAGTCCGACAGTTATAAACCGCTTTCATATAACTATATTCCGGTACATAGCTATATCCCTAGGGATATAACTATAATTATCACGGCTTCAACCATCTTACTGCGACATATCGTAAAACAATATTTGGACTAGTATCTTTACCCAGGGCGGAAACAGAGGAATACGTTGTTATCGAATGAACACCAACGACCACGCGACCGCGGTTCCTCTTAATTGGAATAATTTACCTGGTATCGTTCACAAGCTCACAGTCTGTACAGCAGACGATCGGAATCTGGCCCTTGAATGAACATATCTGAAAAATTAAAATATTAATCAGTCGAGTATACACACAATCAGCCTATATTGTCCCCACTGATGGTACACAGGACTCTTCTTTGTGGGAAAGAGTAGACCTAAATCCACCACGAAGACCCAGTGCGGGTTGGTAGATATCACGTGTCTTTGAATTTTTGATTCAGGTTTCCTCACGATGTGTTCATTCGCAGTTTTGAGAGCAGTGGTGGTGGCATACACTCGATCTTGTGGAAGTGGAATATGCAATAAGGCAGTGGGTCGCTTCACAGGTGGTACGTGTCAACATATTACATGAACATGGAAAGAACAGTCAGGGATGGAATTCGATCAAGCAGTATTGCTCCAACTGCGTAGTATTCCGAAGAACAGTGGGTTGCTGCGCTCATGTATTGACTATAATTTGGTTTTTTAAGTTCTGCAAGGTATCGAGATAATATATGTATATCCATCTGCCCAGTTCCTAGACAACATATTATTAACTTACGACTCGGAATAATAACAAAATGTATAAATAAAATGTGTTTTATTTAAAAAAAAAACAAGTACGCAAAACAAGTCTTAGAAGCATCACGATACAATCTTATTACAATAATCTTTCCTACTGGTATTAGCTATTAATCCTGTACTATATTTATACGGAGCGTTTCTCCTAAAAGTTGGCAACGTCTTACATAGGTGTCAAATATTTACCTGTTTTGATTCATTTGGCGATATTCCTATATGGAAATACGAAATGTGGCCAACTAGTGAACTGAAATATGGATTATGAAATGCAATAATTAATATCTTAACCCAGAATATTTAGTTTCCAAAAAAATAATCCCGTCAATTTTCTAAATAATAATATAACCTACCTTTTCTTCATATTATTTCTGTATTATATTTAAATTAATAATATAAATCATAAAAGAAAAACTAAAACCAAAATTCTACAAGCCAAAGCGAAACCTCATCAAAAACCGTGCAATGTCCTCAAGTCTTCATTGTCCTAGAAGGTTTAAACGAAATGGAATACAAAGGCATATACACGCCGCCCATTGTGAAAATCCACCTCTAGCAATTACCTAGACCATACACAAAAAAAGCCTAAAAGATGCTATTTGATCCATTTATAATTCAATAGGATCGCAGACAGTCATATGGCAAAAACGTTGGGAAAAAGTGTGCACTCTTCATGGGAAACTATGACCTTCCGTCCAACACTGTAAGTAGAAGATTTATTCACAAATTAGCCGAAGAAATAGAACATCCGTGTTGAACATCGTTGCCGTCGTTCTACAAAGAGATAAGAATATTAAACAAGCAAAAGTTATATCAGGATTAATCGGCCGACGCCTAAATTTATGGGCTGAAGAAAATTTCTGTATACTAATAACCGAGGCCACCACAGCAGACAACTCTCTCCGTAACTCCTACAACAGATAAAAGTACAATGATAATAATGACTATGTCACAAAAAAAATCACACGTCTCATACAGCGATGAAATACACGCGGAGACCTAAATTGGCTATTGACAAAAGATACAAGCAAAATCCTAAAACCTGAAGGCGAAATTAGTGAAACTGGAAAAAAAGGACGTATTGCATAAAAAGCACCCCAGTATTTAATCCCGATCCAAGTCTATTACACTACCCGACGGCTTCCCCCGAATTGACTCCACTACTAGAAGTAGACATAACTTACACGGAGAAAATTACACTGCAGAGGACGCCCAACAGGCACCACACTAGAAAATTGGAAAGATTACCTGCTACGATTTGGAGAAGCAAGCCTGCATTTGAGAACTGCAGTAGCACAATTAACAATGCATTTATAACAGACAGATGTTTATTATTCTAGCGTATGGCACTCGTGGGTTGCAGCTGAAAATCAGCGTCAGGTGGTACACTTTGTGTTGTCATCTGACATTATGCTGAGCTGATGCCCTTTTGGCATTATAATAATTTGTTTTCTGTTTTTATAGTTTTAAGGTGTATTTTGTTTTATTTGTAATGCCAATAAACGCATTTTTCTTTCGTTCTCTTTCTTTCTCTATCCGTTCGCAAAGGTGATCTAGCAATTTCCGCTCTATCAAAAATGACAAATATAAACATATACGTTTATTTAAAAAAAAATTGCACAGTCGTCTCAAGAGCTTTGATAGAAAATACACATATAGACCTCTCTCAGCATTATAAATCCCTTAAAGATGCACAAAAAGAAAGCCGCAAAGAGAAAGACACTCTCGATGACGAACTCTTGGATACCACCACAAGGGTCAAACTCTCCCCTACCAAGAGAAGAGAAAACAAAATCTGGCTATTTGTCATTCCAACTAAGAAAGACCATTTCGATCTATCCCCATTAGAGTTCAGATATGCACTTGCATTACGTTACAAACCACAGATTACCACTCTCTGTGAAGTGCAAGTGTGAGACGGAACACCGGGGTGGTTTTAGTCAGTAAGAGTCTGACAGACCCCTCCGCCCTCCCCAGGGCGGAGGACATCCATGAGGATTTCCCCCCGTAATCAAAAAAAAAAATAAAGATTACCAGTCTTTATGCCAAAATCATGTCAAGGTGTGGCTGCGATGATTTTAACGTTGATCATGCTCTATGTTGTAAAAAGGATGATCTAATAACACGTCGTCACAATGAAATTTCTGATCTATTCTGCGACTTATGTTCAACACGCATGGAGAAACGTAGACAAAGAACCCATAATCTCCGAAGGAGATTGCGAACTACGCTGAGAGTCGGAGATCTCTCCTGCCGAGGCGTTTGGGTTGCTCAGAGGGAGGCGTTATTTTATATCCTATCCTGTGTCTTAGACCCTGACGCTCCTTATACTTCACGCCCTGTCGCCTCTGTACTAAAATCCGCCGAAGAAGGAGAAATAAGGAAATATTCAAACGCTTGTGAAATGCGACATTCACCCCCCTTGTTGCATCTTTTGATGGAATCTTCGCCCCACAAATATCTACTTTCGTAAAACATCTTGGAGCTGCAATTGCTGACTACCGAAATAGGCCCATGAGCGAAGTGATGGGTTGGCTAAGATCAAGAATCGTCACCTCAGGAATCAGTGCCACTAGCATAATAATATGCATTCGTGGTACTAGGCATAAATTTAAACCAATAGCGAAGTTATTCGACTTCGATGATGGAGCAGCCCTACCTAGACAAGACTGATGTATATGTGACCGATGAACTGCGAAGACGTCGATTGCAATAAATTGCGATAGATAACTGAGCTTGTGTTATGTTTTGTAATGTTAATTTACATAAGTTCCGATGATGTAAATAAATTTGGTTTTCTTACCTCTGGTTGCTTGTTCCTATTTTTCAAATGCTGCACATATTGCATGCACTTGTGTATATTTACGCATGTTCCTATCATGCCATCCTTGGAAACGCATTCTGAGCCTGGAAAGTAGAAGATAGAGCAATAAGAGAACTGATTGGCGGTTTTCGCATTTAGTGGTATGAGGAATAGGATTGAAAGTTGCTCATCCTCCACTTATTTTCGTGACTAACCTGGTGTCAGAGTTTTAAAGCCACTCATAGGCCTCTAACTTGGCTTCAGATGCCATCGAGAAATATTTCAGTTGATGTTTTCTTTCACCGTTTTTTAAGCAAGTGATAATTATTCAATATGTACATGGATCCGAAAAATCAGAGTTGCGTGCCTTGGGTTCGAACTCAAGACCTATTACTTGGCAGTCTGATGGCCACACCACCAGGCTATCATTGCTTTTACTATCCTCTACTGAAAAGGGAGGATTCCCCGACCAGACGGCAGTGTATTTCTGGTTTGGTTGTTGTCAAGCTGTTGTAAAATATACTCTAATTGCGCGGAGAACTTTGCTTGCGCTATGTAGAATTTGTGTGGCGTCAGATTTCATGCGTAGATGGCGGTGTAGATGTCGCCACAAGCACTAGACTCGAACTTCGTCCCGTCTGAATTTATAACTATTCCAATCTCAAACTCAAATTTATTTCAATTAAACCTTTACTAACCTAACTTAACTTTTGAACTGTCAAATAGTCGGTCAGTTAGTCAGAAAGTTACAACCAGTGCAGTATATATAACAAAATAACACAAAAATAAAATAAACACAATAGTTAATCCTAAATATATAAAATATGATAAGTGTTTAAAATGGCAACATTTCGTAGCGTCAGCGACTCACGCGCCGCAGGCTTAATGCAATCTATGAGCTGTCATAAAAATGCTAGTTGCCATTTCAAAACGTAGATCTCTATGGAGAAGAACGGGCAAGAAACTCCAAGCACACTCTTTTAAATATAGATATAACAAAATCCTGGGTACAGACGCCCGCACATTAACCTACTACAAACTGTCAAATTCCTTTAATAGATTTTCAACTTTATTACCAAATTATAAGGTTCAAGGTTGATTGGCAAAATTTGATAGTTTCGGGTAGGTTGACCTGCTGGCGTCTGTACATTATTCTTGTTGCTTCTATATGTGAGAACAATATAAAAAAATAATCAAAATAACATAATATAACGTAACATCACGCTTGTATTCCTCGAAGGGTTAGGCAGAGGTGTACCTATAGTACACCCACATTTCGTCAGTTATGTTTAAGTCCCACGTAATAGGGGGCGAGCCTATTGCCAACAACCCGGCACAAATCCAAACTCCGGGCTGCTACTGAGAAATTCGAGATGGAAAAACCCATTAATACTTTGCCCGACCCGGGAATCAACATCGACCCCAGGATCTCATGTTCAGCAGTAGCGCTTGCGACCACTAGAATAACGAGGCAGTCAAAACAACAATTCAAAATTTAAGATTAAAATAAGCCCTGGCAGATAAGAGATGACCAATCTCAACTAACGACGCCCGTTCACGAACATGACGCGTGGATCAGCACCATCCAGCTCAACCATTTCGTAAATATCTTGGACACATACTAACCCCGGATCTGAAGGACGATATTGACATAGAAAGGGAGCGTAGAGCGTTGTCTGTTCGTGCGAATATGATAGCACGCAGATTTGCTCGCTGTTCGAGAGATGTCAAAATTACCCTGTTCAGGGCATTTTGCACGTCTTTCTACACGAGCAGTCTGTGGGTGAATTATACGCAAAAGCAGTACAGCGCTCTACGCATCCAATACAATAATGCGTTCAGGGTGCTGTTGGGGCTGCCTCGCTTCTGTAGCGCGTCGGGGATGTTTGCCGAGGCGCGTGTGGATTGTTTTCACACTACCATGCGCAAGCGGTGCACATCCCTGGTGCGCAGGGTGCGGGTCAGCCCGAACAGTATCCTGAAAGCCTTCGCCCAGCGGTTCGACTGCCAGTACGTGTATCACTGTGACATGGTACACGTACGGGCTAATGTGGAAATATTATTTTAATTAGTTTATATTGCATTGTGTGTTTTAATTGTATGTATTATTTTAGTATTGTATGATTTTATTATGTTATGATATGTTTGTAATTGGTCCTTGTTGGCTTGAATAAATAAATATATTAATAATAATAGTAAGGAACCGAATGATCCAACAATTTAGAGGGGATTCAAATCAAATCGGATGCAGTTGGAAAACGCTCTACGTAATTTATGTCGGTGAATTTTGTTTAATAATGTTGTCAGACTTTATAATTGACCATAGACAAGTGAAAATCCAGAATGTTATCTATGAAATTGTTTGAATAACAGGTCATTAAAATTTGACTTTACTGGCCTTGTGTTGTTCAAATCACAACATGGCTTGTACGGCAATTTAGAAAATTTTAAAGAGAATAATAATGTATTTGGTGTATTAATATTATGCATATTACATAAACAGCGATAAGGATAATGTTACCTTCTCTAAATACTTACCTACTAATGCTTATTACAAAGAGTCTAATAATATGCATTCTCTGGACCCGATGAATGAACCCAGGACACTTTGACCCCTCAAACGTCCTGCCAAGGTTCAATTATCGGGTCTGGTTGAATTTTTCATGTCAACAATCCATGGAGTATGAGTTAGGGCCCTGTTTGTGGCAATAGGGGCGCTCCTTATTGGGTGGTATAAGTACTTAAGTACTTATTCGTGTATATATTTGGGGATTACAGCCATGAATAAGACTTACTAAAAAATCAATCAATCTGGCTAGCCTTTTCCCAAATATGTTGGGGTCGGATTCCAGTCTAACCGGATACGGCTAAATACCAGTATTTTACATAGAGCGACTGCCTATCTGACCTCCACAACCCAGTTACTGGGTAACACGATACCCCTTGGTGTTGGTTGTCAGACTTTCGGACTTCTGACTACCCGTAACGACTTTCAAAAATCTACGAATGACAGCCGGGACCAACGGCTTAACGTGCTTTTCAAAGTACGGAGGGGCTCGGTATGTTATGAATGGTCAGCCATCCACGGACCGACCTCGGCAAGCGTAGCTTGACCCTCGATCGACCCGTGTGGCTGTTTCAATTGAGCCACGAGCCTCTCTCCCTGTTGTATGGTACATATTTTGGTATAAATGTCGTGGCCAGATCTTACAATTGATCATTTAATGAAATGGCCAGCTAACATTGGCCATATCGTTTAAACGTCAACGTTTAGTCGACGTTTGGCCATATCGTTAATGTAGGGTATCCATGGTGTAAGGTGTAGTAAAAATAGCCAAGTAACTGCGATTAACTTGGAAGTAGCGCTCGCCGGCCGCTGCCGCGGCACCGCTCGCTACGATCGCTCGGCTTGCGTGCGGTTGGTAACAGCCGATCTATTCTGTAAAAATCTCACCGTGAAAACTTAGGTGAAGTGAGCTCTCATTCCATTGATGCTAGGCATGTACACTATTGACAGCCCACTTCACCTAAGTATTCACCGTGAGATTTTGACAGAATAGCACTGCAGTTCTAACCTAACCTAATCCATTAAGTCGGAGTGCCACATAAGCGGAGTAAATTTTAAATTTTTTTAAACTAATTTTGTGCTCTGTTGCATTTCTCGCCGCGGCAGCAGCCGGCGAGAGCTACTTCCAAGTTGATCTCTTTCCATAATATCATATTTGGAAACCCAATAAAAGTCCTTCGACTTTTTTTGCGTGGTCACCCTACTTTGTTTGATTTGTTCATGCCGCCGCCATGATGCACAACAAAACATAGCGACATCAACGCCTCTACCGGTGGATAATCTAACTATTTTACGACATTATCACTAATGTTTGGCCACATTACGAAGTAGTCGTGCGTTTAACTGTTCATATCATTAAACGTTGAGTATTCAATGATCTGGCCAATCCACATCATAATGTGACCCGTGGTCGATGTTCATTTCATGAAATGATCAATTTTAAATCATTTTTTGTGAATGATGCGCCGGCTAATGTTTCTTAACTGTAACTTACTTTAACTCTTAACTGGCAACATAAATAAAACTAACCTAACCTACTTACTTATGTACAGACGCCCGCACATCAGCCTACTACAATCTGTCAAATTTATCTAATAGATTTTCAACTTTATCACTATAGCATAAGGTTCAAAGTTGATTGGGAAAATTTGTCAGTTTCGGGTAGGTTGACCTGCTGGCGTCACAATGCACATTGCGTTGCTGCGGTTTGTCAAATTTCTTTAATGGATTTTCAACTTTATCACTAAAGTATGGGGTTGTAATGTTGATTGGGAAGGTTTGGCGGATTGGAGTGGCGTGATGTGCTGGCGTCTGTAGGTACTTTAATTGTTTATTTGCTGATCAATGGTTCGGCTTTAAGTAATCGATATGTTATAATATCTGTGGAGGCTTATTATTAGCAACTTGATAATGTTTTGTTGTTACCTATTATTTGTAATTGGTCTTTAAGCCTTCCTAAAAGTAATAAATAAATTAAGATCTGGCCACGACATAATTATACACTCTTGTCTACCCATTCTGGGAATACAGTCCTGAATTTACGCCACTAATATCAATCTGAAGTCAATTATTCAAACTAGGCTGAGAATCTCCCAAATTAAGATGATTATTTTATTTTAACCTTTGTTATCTCTAACATACTTCCTTGACATAATCTTTTCATTATTTGACATTATATATCAACAATATTCTATATTTTTTTATTAAATTAGATTTGTTACAGCTGTAATGGCCATCATGTCATTTGGTTTAAATTGGTCTTTATTTTTATAATTTTATTTGGTATCGTTTAGGTATATAGATTATTTTCTCTTAGATTTTGTGAATGTGGTAAGCTTAACAGACTGTAGATCTGTCGACCATTTTCAATCTTGCTAAGTACCTGGTACTTGTTGATAGGCCTACACTGTCCTCTCATACCTATTAACACTGGCATTTGAAAACATTGTAAAAACCATTTATTTTTAAAAGAGTAACCGTGGAGTTTCTTGTCGGCTCTTCTCGATAGGAAACAACCAATTGGAACCGTGCACCTAGCTTCTGACGTTTCATAAGTGCCCTTGTAGGTTTATGTGAAATAAAGTATTTTGAAAAAAATTGAATTGAATCAGCACTTTTTGAACGTCACAATTACATATGATATAAGACAATCCCCCGGCATGCCAGGCCTTCACCACTTCCTAGTGCTTTAGCTGGGAAGAAGAAGTGGCGCAACAAACTGTCCAGCAGCACAGCTGTCTAATCAGTTAGCTCACGTTTGCACGGACGTAAAAATGTCACGCGGGATTTTATCGTGCGTTGAGAATCCAACGCGCTCGGACGCACTCTCGTCCTAGCGCGTTGAAAAAACACACTGTTGGATTTTCAACTCTCGGCGCTTAGCAGAGGGTTGAAAGACCAGAGCACGAAAAAAACCCGCTGGAAAAAATCACCCGTGCGAACCTGTACCCTAATTACGTAATACACGAACAATCGGAATCTGAATCGTTTTGAAAAAAATTGCCAATCCATTGCTTCATAAGTTCGAAAAAAATATCTGCTCAACAACGTAAATAACGCAATGAATGTTGTTGAACTGTCAAAATGAAACAAATTTGTCGTAATCGGTAACGAAAATGAGTTACGTAATTAGATAGCTGAGCTTAGAAGAACTTGATATTCTTAATAAAAAAAAACTTTATTTTTATTTTTTATAACATCATCATACAGTAAGTGGATTTAAATAAGTATTGTTGAAGCTAACTCAAAAACTACTCCATGCAAAGTTAATACAATTTACATCGGACCACCTCCGCAAAACACTCTTTCGAACAAAAAAAATCATCGAAATCAGTTTACAATTGGCGAAGATATCGCTAAACATAAGTACTTAAAAAAAAAACATACAAACGAAACATAGAACCTCCTCCTTTTTTAAAGTCGGTTAAAAAAACCCCACATACCTTCCGACAGCTCGTCGTCTTCACAAAAGACACCACAAAAGCCAACAAAACAAAATGCTACGATAAATAAATTATAATACATTATTATTTAGGGATTAGTTCTCGAAACGTCCGATTTTGACCGGTTGTCAGCGACACTGGAGTTCTGGCGAAACGAATTCTTTAATAGAGTATGGATTTAACGTCTTTTTATTTAACTTTAACTAATCGATCGATAACATAAGTATGTACTTATATACGTAATGTGAGTACCTACTTTTTATTTAGGTAATATTTTTTTGATGTTGTGATGGCCCAGTGGCCTCTCATGCGCGAGGTTGTGGGTTCAAATCCGGGCAAGTACCAATGTTACTTTTTAGGGTTCCGTAGTCAACAAGGAACCCGTTTAGTTTCGCTATGTCCGTCTGTCTGTCCCCGACTTAGTTCAGAGACTCTTAGTGCTAGAAAGCTGTAATTTGGCATGGGTATACAATATTGATCACGCCGACAGTGGTAAAATAAAATCATGATTCTTCATCTTTTTTTGTGCTGTCTATCCCATGGTGTGCGGTGTCGTTGGAAAGGTCGCTCAAAAATATTATGAGTATGTGAAAACCATTTTTGTTCAGGGATCCGTTTGTGAAATATTAAACTGCCAGATAAATGGTTGGTTTTGGATATGTGAAAAAATTCACTGCAGTAGTATAAATAATGAAATTAAAAGGGAAACTATAACAGGTAAGTTGGCTCTACAAGTTAACAAGTAATAATCGAACCAACTTACATTTGCAGTTGCAGTTGCAAAAACATGTTCTCCCATACATTCCCATTTATTTCAATTCTTAGGCAGGTAGGTAGGGGGGTCCATATTTATATTGTGGCTGGGCTTCTGTCTCGCATAAGGTCGTAAAATTATGCTGAGCGATGGCCGTTTTGCGTAGATGTGACGCATATTTTCCCCAACTTGTTCTTTTCGTGTATTTGTTCTTTCTTTGCGTCATGGTTACAGCAAATAAACGTATTTTCTTTTCTTTTAGTAGTCTATGCTTTGTTTTCAATTTGATCCAATGTGTATCGAATCTTAATAAAGTACCAGAGACTTGATATGTATAATTAATTAATAATGACCAATATTTTAAATGTTATGTGGTGTAAAATGCGGAACTCGTAAGGTCAGCGAACGATTCACAGATCTAATTAAAAACCTGTCTTTAGAGTTCCATACCCAAAGGGTGAAACGGGATCTTTTTTTTTTTTTGGTTGGGAAATTATCAAATAACTTCTCCCGCTCTGGGTGGAGCAGGAGGGCGTGTCAGACTCTTACTGACTAAAACCCACCGGTGTTCCTTCAGTTGCCTGTACGTTGCCAGGGGTCACGGTATCCCTTTCGGACTTTCCCGCAACCCCGGCAGGCATCGGTCCTATCGGACCCCTTCACTTGCTGACATCTCTACGGGACCCTATTACTAAGACTCCGCTGTCCGTCTGTCACCAGGCTGTATCTCGTGAACCGTGATAGTTAGACAGTTGAAATTTTCACAGATGTATTTCTGTTGCCGCTATAACAACAAATACTAAAAACAGAATAAAATTAATGTTTAAGTGGGGCTCCCATACAACAGACATGATTTTTTTGCCGTTTTTATTGATAATGGAACGGAACCCTTCGTGCGCGAGTCCAACTCGCACTTGGCCGGTTTTTTTAAGTGCCTACCCAATAAACTAATTACGTATTTGTTATCACCTGCCTAGTCTTTAGCCTACTATGTTTAAGTTAGCTACCACTGTAACCAAAATACTGCTCCCGTCACTTAAAAAGAACGCTGGCCGTTTACCTGCGCACTGAGTGATTTATCGATTCCAGTCTATTCCATAGTACTTAGTAGCTAATAAAATACCTATTATGATTCTACAATAAAACAATTACACTTATGTTATAAAACAATAGCCTAGTACTTTAGGTCGCGGCTGTACCCGTGCGCAGACACATACCCTGCGCTGTCGCTCAGCGTTCAACTGTAGCTACCAGTATTTTACATGGAGCGATGCCTATCTGACCTCCACGTCCCAGTTACTGGGTAACACGATGCCCCTTGGTAAGACTGGTTGTCCCACTTTCGGGCTTCTGACTACCCATAACAACCTTATTATAATTTGTTTAGATTGCCGTAATTTTAGGTTAAAATCCATTTTCCACGTAACTCATTTACCTCTTAAATTAGTAATCATTTGGTGGCGTATTATTAGCAAATACTTACATACGTATGTCACGATTGTTTACCTATGTTATATCAACATTGCGAGTTTTCGCAGTGTGATGACGGGTATGACCGTAGCCAAGCTAAAGACAGAGCTGTTCTCTTTATAGTACCTAATAAAAGTGGGACTCTCTGCCAGCGACTGTGTTGCCTTCCACGTACATAGGTAGGTATCTTATAACCAGTCAGCCTTCGAAAGAAGAGTGAACAGGCATCTTCTGGCACGCTCGTTCCAACTTATACCTCATCCATCGCTTTCCATCAGGCGAAATCGAGGTAAGGTGTCGCGGGTTCGATTCCCGCACGGGACAAATATTTGTATGACCTACAAGTAGTTGTTCCGGGTCTGGCTGTTTGTGTATGTGAGTATAAATGTTTGTAAACGCACCCAAGATACAGGAGAAATTCCTAGAGTGGGGCAATGTTTAAAAAAATAAAATTAAAAAAAAGTCAAGAGCATGCCCATTTTGCAATAAAAAACGAAATAAAAAATAGTCGGACTGGGCGACCAACCTCCAATCCGAAACCATAACCAAAAATACTTAGGTGAAGGTTTTATCACTTCTTATCACTTGTATTGTGCCCAAAAGTACAGACCATCCCACATCAGTGGTAATATTTTGATATTGACAGCGTCTTTATCTCGTAATAGTAAGGACGGTTTTCACAGTAGAAGTGTTACCCTGTGCGGTTGACTGTTCAAGAACGTCTGCAAAATCTTTTATATTTGCATACAAAAGCCGTAAAATAAAAGTCGTTGACCTTGCTAAAACTGGTTATAGACTGATTCAAGATTAAGGAAATTACCAATTTATTTAAAACAACAACGCACGGAAACAATTAAAAATATTTGAATAGATACGCCAAATTTAAATTAACACGATGAACCGAGTCACTAAGGTTATAATTAATCTTCTCAATCCGAAGTGATCAGCAGAGAGGGAGAGCATGTAATTGTGGTCAGCACAGTGATTTTTTTTAAACATTTGTTGCAGTTGTTGTTCATTGGCTGATGAACAAAATTGTCACAAACTTTTATTTATTTGTTGAATACGAGGCTTTTGGCTTATTTTGAATGTGTGTATTTTGTCTTTTTGTCTGTTTGTGCAGAATAAACAGTTTTCTTTCTTTTTTCTATTTATTCTTTGAATTCTACTCTTTGTCTGTAAACATAATAAAATGTTGAAGAGAATAATGTAGTTTTAGTTTTATCATAATTTCAAATTCAATTTTGGCAAAAATCTTTTTAATATGTGTTGTTTTTACTGGCAACTCAAATGACTTTGTCAATGTCAACTGTCAGAATGACATAAACAAATTGATAAAATGACGTGGAGACGAAGTTATGAATTTGTAAAAAAATATATGTTTTAACACAAATAGACGCGATAAGATAGTTTAAAATATTAATAAGTAGCTAAAAAGCACAAAATGATCGAGATCACAGATACTCAAAGTAAGTATTTACATTTTTATGTCATAGTTACAAGTTTTTCGACATTAACGTTGAATTTGTAACATAAAACGTATTTATTACAATCAATACGATTCTTAGGACATTTTTTTGATTATTATCTACATCTGTACAATGTTGTCTCTGTATTAAAATTGCAATTGCAGTAGTAAATTATGAAATAACGTGAAAATCTCCATTCAAAATGACTCACTGTTTTTCGTAGCCCTGTTCAAGATTTTACTAGGATTGTCAAATCCATTACCCATTTTGGATACCTTCTCCCTCTTAGCATCTATATTCTGAACCTAACAATCCTTAGGCAGTCTTCTCATAACAGTACCTATACCTGTATTCCCCG
This sequence comes from Xanthia icteritia, assembly GCA_949128155.2. Classification (NCBI taxonomy): domain Eukaryota; kingdom Metazoa; phylum Arthropoda; class Insecta; order Lepidoptera; family Noctuidae; genus Xanthia; species Xanthia icteritia. The sequence goes on along the minus strand of OY855862.1, from coordinate 1,464,541 downwards.
AAGAGAGGCATAGGTGTAGTAAACCCTTATTCTGACAGTGATGTTATAAGTTCAATGTGATAGGAGAAGAGCCATAAGAAAACTGAGGAACTTCCTAAATAGCAAACCTGTTTTACAATTATTTTATCCGTCTTCATGGATTTTTTTACTGAAATCTTGTAATTTGTTGATTAAATTGCTGATGCTATCAGATTTGATAAAATTATAATCCTTAATTATGAATGATTCAAGAATGATGCATTTTAATTATTTCTTAATCTTGCAAATTATCGGTTGTAGTAACACTATACCTATTTCTGCCCCAGAGAAGCTTCACTATCTGAATTTGGAGTCTCAATTGGCATGTGCTAGCTGACATATGGCCATTTATTTAATGTTTTGTAAACATTTTTCATACTATTGTATAGAATGAAGTTTTTCTAACTGGAACAGCTGTGCTGCTGAGGAGTTTGTTGCGTCACTTCTACTTCCCAGCTAAACAACTGGGAAGTGATGAAGGTTGGGCATTTTGGGGGACTGTCTTATGTAATTTTGACGTTTGAAAAGTGGTGATTCTCAGCCTAGTTTGAATAAATGGCTTTTGATTTTGATCGGCATGGAAATGGATGCCAGTTTTTTGTGAACAAAACTATAATTGAACAAACTGCTCAGAATACATTCAGGACCCAATTCATAGACACTTTTCATTGATGTAAGCATCAGATAATGCACCCATGATTATGTAACGCGTTGATTTTAAAGAGTATTCTTAAAGTTTCTTGCCTGTTCTGCTCCATAGACATTTATTATCTAAGTTTTGGAATGGGCAACTAGAGTCAACTTTTTGACTCCTTGACAATTCAAAAGTACCTGTAAATGCCTGAATTGAAATAGATACTTTGTGGCTAAAGGCTTTTAGACACTGTCTTAATAGAACGCTCAACTATTATGTCAATGTCATAATAAAATACGAAAACAATTCAGGACTTATAATTATACCTGCCAGCGTCTGTGTTCCCTTCCACATAACCCGACAGCCTTCAAAGCAAGAGTGAACAGGCATCTTCTGGGCTTGCTCGTTCCATCATAGACCTGACCCATTTCTTTGAAGTCAAGAGCTGGCCAATATCACAAAAATCCTGTATATATTTGTGTGAACTTGCGAAGGTCGCCTAATCGCGTTCTGTAAGGACACCTTCTTCTATAAGGGATTTCACACCTCCATGCGTTAGTTGCCTCTTCCTTGAATACCTCTAAAGTGTTTGATATCTTTTTAATTTCAGAAATAGGCGTAGGCCTTGCCGGGTTCGGCATGACATTCCTGTTCCTAGGAGTGCTGCTGTTATTCGATAAAGGCCTGCTGGCTATAGGCAATGTAAGTATTATCTAAGTATTAACTGAATTTAATAATTTATTATTATTTTAAAATATAATGGAAGAGTTTGAACCCTACTGTCTGTGATAATAGGAAATATAATCGTCGTACGCGTAACCTGGCGGTTAAGTAATTTTGCCTTTCCAGTGACGATATAAAAGTGCTACTCCTCAGCATGAGGTTCGATTCCCAGGTCGGGCGAAGTATTATTGAGTTTTTCCATTAGGAATTTTTCATTAGCAGATAGGAGTCTGGATTTGTGACCGGTTGATGACAATAGGCTCGCCCCCTATTACATGGGACGTAAACGTAATGGCGCAAAGTGGGTGTACTATAGATACATCTTTGCCCAACCCTTCACGGATAAACAGGCGTAATGTTATGTTATTTTAAAATAATTATAATAAGAAATATAAAAAAAGTTAGGTAACACCTAAATGAATGCCTAAATAAAAGCACGATGATGGATTTACCACCCTCGGCTCAGCGCCGAAAGTTGAAAATTCAACAACGGTCATTAAACTAGAAAGTTTGTCTCGTTGATCCAATGGTCGCAACCGAGAATGCTGTATACACCTCTACCTACATACAGACTACCGCTTTGTGGAATATAGGCGTCAAGTTATTACTTTGTAGTAGATATGGGACGGGTAATGGTTTTCCGGGTACCCGGCAACCGAGTACCCGGCATGACTAACGCCAGGCTATAAACTATCTGTGTGCCAAATTTCATCCAAACCCATTCAGATGTTTAACATACATTCAGACAAACACAGACTAACCAAAATTCTTCGTTACTATTTTATTATATGTATTGGCACTGCCCCGCACTGTACCCGGCATTCAAAGTCAAAGTCAAAAGTCAAATCATTTATTTCAAATAGGCCCGTATAAGGCACTTTTGAACGTCAAAAATTTACAAAAAAAATTAATTGATTCTAGTTGCCCCTTCCAAAAGGTAGTTTTCGTATGGAGATGAATGGGCAAGAAACTCCACCGTTACTCTTTTAAAATGTTTTACAATATTTTGTATAAGTACATTAGTTATAAAATAATTATATGTGAGGACGATGAATTATTACCCGTTACCCGGGCAGATCCTAAAAAAGTTCCGGATCTGCCTGTTAGTGGACCCAAACGGGGTACCCGTCCCATGTCCACTTTGTAGTACGTAATAACAATCAATCTGACTGTCGGGATGTTCTATATATTATGCTAGTCGCGCGGTAAACTATGCTTGCGCGACGTCACGTGATGTCGCGCAAGCAGAGCCTAGTTCGCATGTGGCGATGTAGATGGAACAAGAGCAGGAAGATGTTGATCTTTTTGTGTAATCATTTCAGATCCTCTTCATCAGCGGCCTGGCCTGCGTCATAGGGCTGCAGCGGACGTTTTTCTTCTTCTTCCAACGGCATAAGATCAAGGCTTCCGTGGCGTTCTTCGGTGGAATCTCTATCGTGCTGCTGGGATGGCCCATGATCGGCATGATCGCTGAGATCTATGGGTTTCTGCTATTATTCCGGTGAGTCTGAGCTTATTTTATTTTACTAAACGACAAGCTTTCTTACTCAATGCATATGAAAGTATATACGGTACATATAACAAAAGAACCATTCTTGTGTAACCCTTCGATGAATACATGCGTGATGTTATGTGAAAAATAACTTTAACACCCACACAAAAAAAAATATTATTAAAATTAAAAAGATTTGGGCGAGCTGCAGCTAATTATACCATAAAAGCAGTGAAAAATAAGTGCTTGAAGGGCGGTAGGCTGTATCTGTAGAAGGCATTCTAAATTCATATTAATTCCTTTATGTTCCTACGACTGCTTAAAACGTCAGATCGTTGTTAAGGAAGGTAGGAATTTCAAATTTCTACAGAGAACTTATTTTTCTCATGACTCGTCTTTAAATCAGTGTTCATTCAAAATATATATTTGGGAGCCTAGTTATTCTGTAATCAAATCGGAATAAATACACACTACCTTAAGAATATGTTTGATTTACAAATTATTTTGGTATTACGTTTGTATGAACTACGCATGCTCCGCCGGCGCCGGCCCGTTAATAGTAGAGGATCCGCAGAGAAACGACCTTCAACCATTAGTTTAATGGATGAAAAGTATATTAAATCAAATTTTGTATGTTAGAAAATATATCGTGAGTGGGTTTGGTTAAAAAATACTGTGGCTGTGTTGAATTAAAAACTAATTTTATTTAAATATTGCAAGATATACACCAATTGAAAGAGCTTTTCAGGGAGAACCTGCTACTAACTCGACTTTTGCCAATTGTTAGTCAATTCTGAGTTAATGACCTAAATAGGTGACTACTTGGCCACCTAAGTTTAGGAATGTTCTTGGCGCCCAATAGCCATAAGTGCTATATCAATGGATAGTGCTTTTTAAGACAAAACATTTGTTACTAAAACGAATTAATCGTTAAACGAATGAGTGCAATTTTTGAGCTAAAAGTCATTTTTGAACTTTTTATTAATTATAGTCTGGCCAGGAATTTTTTAGCCAACCCACTCGCTATATATTTTTTAACATACTAAATTTGATATAAAATACTACATTCATTAAACAGATGATTGAAGGTCGTTCTTCTGCGGATCTTAGCTTATAACTAATTCTTAAATCTTTTTACCTATTGTGGTATAATAATTTTATTCTAGGTGCATCGTCCTCACATATAATTATATAACTAATGTACTTATACAAAATATTGTAAAACATTTTAAAAGAGTAACGGTGGAGTTTCTTGCCCATTCTTCTCCATACGAAAACTACCTTTTGGAAGGGGCAACTAGAATCAATTAATTTTTTTTGTAAATTTTTGACGTTCAAAAGTGCCTTATACGGGCCTACTTGAAATAAATGATTTGACTTTGACTTTGACTTTAACCTATGACAATTTTTTTGTTACAAGTTCTTAGAAGCCTAAAAGTCTCAAAACTGGTGCTATATCGAGTCCGATGGCAATTGGGTCGGCGCAGGTTGCGCCAACCCCACGTTCTTCTTCTTCCATTCTCTCCTGTCAACCACCATGCTATAAAAACAGTACCTAGAGTTATTTATTTATTTATTTAAAACTTCAAGCACAGAAATGTACAGAGGCGGACTTAATGCCATAGGCATTTTCTACCAGTCAACCTTTGGGTGATGCAGAGGATTAACATGGGGACGCGTTAGACCAGAAATTAGGGACAGAGTAAGTTGTTTGGTTAGACGATCCATGGTAGAAACAGTGGAGAAATGACGGTTGAGATCGTCCAAGTCAATTGAATTAGGAAGGTCTAAATGTCGCGGTTTGCCGATACCAAGAGTTCCAAGAAATTTCCAAATATCGGCAGAAGAGGAAGAACTAATAGTATCTAGAATGTGGCGGCGTTTAGCATTGCGTATCATCTGATTACATCTATTCCTTGCAGCTTTGAATAGTGTCCAGTTCTCATCAGTGCGATCTCTTTTAATTACTAGCTGCTCTGCGTGAAATGATCATCGCAATTTTATTTACGCAATATTTTATTCGCCAATAAATTCAACTCATGTCTCATAGCGAAAAAGGAGGGGCTCGTGGCTAAGTAAAAACAGCCGCACGGGTCGATCTATCAGGTTAAGCTACGCTTGCCGGGGTTGGTTCGTGGATGGGTGACCATGTTTACATACCGAGACTCCTCCGTGCCTCGGAAACCAAGTAAAGCCGTTGATCCCGGCTGTCATTCGTGGATCTTTGACAGTCGTTCCGGGTCGTCAGAAGCACGAAACTCAGACAACCAGTATTACCCAGTTACTGAGTTATGAAGGTCAGATAGGCAGTCGTTCTATGTAAAATACTGGTATCCAGCTGCATCCGGTTAGACTGGAAGCCGACCCCAACATAGCTAGGCAGATTGATTTGTCTCTTAAGGAACAAGAAGAGGTGCTTATTTATTACAACTTTACAAGGCTTGAAGATAATTTAATAACGATGTATTTTTCTGTCAACAGAGGGTTCCTGCCAGCAGCCGTGAACTTCCTAAGAATGGTGCCAGTACTAGGTTCTCTGCTTAGTTTTCCAATCATTAGAGGGGTGAGTTTATACATATACTATCAATCATTTATACATATACTGTCAATTTCGCCCCCAGATAGTTAATTGATTCAGGCGTGACTTTGCGGAAATCCTTTATAAAATACTATAGACGTATTTAGTAACCTATTCTGCTTAACTATTCCTAAAGAGTCATAAAAAACCCTGTTAAAAATCGACACGTGTTTCACCTCTCAACGAGGCATCCTGAGGATGACGGTTGACTTGTTGCGTCCGGCGCTCTGCGTGGCAACACGCCGTGTTTGGGTTCGCAGCATGCCTTAAGTTAAACAATAAAAGTATTAGTTGCTTTAAATTGATTGAATCAGGCTTAATATTTTCACGAAGTAATTTTTTATCCTTCTGTTTTAAAATCAAAATCAAGTCAAGTTATTCATATGAGGTAGATTATCTGCACTTTTGGAATGTAAAAATTACATAAGACAGTCCGCGGCACGCCCACCCTTCACCACTTCCTAGTGCTTTAGCTGGGAAGAAGTGGCGCAACAAACTCCACAGCTGTCAGTGCTACTAACCTTTCATACTCTTCTTGCGTCAAAAAGTGATGAAATTATTTATCTATTTTTTCTTGATTTTCCATAGATCGTGGACAGGATAGCAGGCGATAACGGTCGTAATATGGTATGATAATAGTGCGTACATATAATATGTAATGTTACATATAAATATATTTGTAGTGTATAAACTATTAACTGAGCGTACGTGAAACGAGTGTTGCTATTGTAAATTATTGTTTTCCATTTTATTTTTATGTGTGTGTGGGAGGTTTGATTCGGGAATTTTTGGTTTTAAATGACTTGAAATGAGGTGGAGGGTATGTATTTGAAGCATTTTTTTATTTATTTATATACCTACAGTGTGTTGGTATAGTCGACCTCATATATATACAGACCACCCTAGGGTTGAATGTCACTTGCATAGGGTTGCCAACCATACTGTTAAAAACAGTATTATACAGTTTACTGTTAAAAAAAAAACGTATATGAATATACTGTTTTCACTGATAACCAGAGCCATACTCAAATAAAAAGTTTTAGTGCACCTGGACATGGTCGCGGTGGTTCAGAAGGCATTAATTTCTGAATTTTCGGGACAGAGTAGATAGATAATTGTTATCAGAATACCTTTTCGATACTAGTATTATTTTTAGATATTAGATATTATTTAGTTCTAACACCTCAGTATTCACACAAGGATGAATGCTAAGTGGAGGGACGACAGAAATGGAGCTTCAATAAATAAAATAAAAAAATGCTCCTCGTCTATTTGGTGAGGCTAACGACGCCTTCAAAATTGGTGCTAAATTGATGAGTTGCGCGAGTAGCACTAATGAATTATGTGTCTATATAAAACATTAAAAAACTACTTAAAATACAGTTTATTTCTCCGAAATACTGTTATTTTCCCACTTTTACCATAATATACTTTTTTCTTGTACAATAAGTTGGCAACCCTGCACGTCATAAAACAACCAAGGTCTATTTGTCTTTCTGACAGTTAGATAGTTTTTAACCATAGTGAAGTTTTTTCAATTGTGAGTTTTTGTCAAAAGTGGTAAACAATTACGAGGTCCAATATACACCGAAATCTACGAGATTTTATCTAAATACTCTCCATTTTTAGGTATAACAGAGATTTACTAAAATTAACGGTAGTTTTTTTCCAACATTCCCTGCAATTTCTCAAGAAATCTTCAATCTATTAATAATAAAATAAATCATTAACATTATCTGAATAAAATAAATATTATGTCGTGAATTAATACTTTTTTGCAATTTATAATAATATATTTTTGTCGTTTATTAAAAGATTTCTGTAAAAAACAAAATATATAATCATATAATTAATATAAAAAACAAAGACTCCCGAGAATCGAACCCACGCACACTTGGCTGGGTTTAAAGTCTGTGTAATATATTGTGTGAACGAATGAATAGATTTTGATGCGGTTTTACTGTTAAGTAATTTTTGGAATATTATTCTACTGCCTCGTTGGTCTTGTGGTCGCAAGCGCTACTGCTAACCATGAGTTCCTGGGTTCAATTGCCGGGTCGGGCAAAGTGTTATTGGGTTATTCCATCTGGAATTTCCCAGTAGCAGCCCGGAGTCTGGATTTGTGCCCGGTCGTTGGTAATAGGCTCGCCCCCTATTACATGTGACTTAAGCGTAACTGGCGAAATGTGGATGTACTATAGGTACACCTCTGCCTAACTCTTCGCGGATTACAGGGGTGATGTTATGTCTGTCTATGTCCTAACCGATTTTTAGATGAATCGGCTTGAAAATTGTAAAATCCTTGTACGACTGGTCGAAAGCCGATTGTCAATCGTTATTATGTTTTAATTGAATTGTGCCTGGTTTCTGAGGTCCTCAGATAAATTCTCAATAGATTTGACAAAGTTGTAAAAGGTCAACCTGAATTAGCTAGCGAAACTTCGAATCTTCACAAACGTGATGGAAACGTGGTTTTTTGTTCATTATCTTACTGACAACTAAATTCAATGCCTGCCTCGAAGGTTTTGTTTGGACTAAAGGGAGAAACCCTTTTTAAATGAGACTAAAATGTGTCAAGATTTTGAACCAATAAGTAGTATCGAATATATAAAGTCCCATTAAAAAAGATGGACAAACTTTTAGAAATCATTCAGACCACCATAATAAGGACAATGGTGTAAAAATAATAAGAAAAACGCATTAGATACTTATAAGAAAAATAAATCAGCTAACGAAAATACACAAAAAATGTTGGTTACCCAATGCCATTTATTATTTTAGGTCAAAATAAAATCACTTTAATCAGTGTTTTTTTTTGCTTAGACGTACTGAACGCTGTGTTAAAATTTGTCCATCTATTTTTATGGGACCTTGTATATTAAGTCCGTCTAAGAATACCTCAGAAACCATATCAGTCCTGCTCACTATTGGGCAAAAACCTCTCGAAGTTGTTTTTGTAAATAAATATGCGATCTTAATAATCGTTTTTTTAAATAAATAAATGTTATCTAATTTAATTAAAATTAATTATAATTATGTTGTCTCGTATAAAAAATATTAAATAATATACACTTTCCTGCAGTTACAAAAAGCCTAATCATTCAATCTGCTGTCAATCTTCACTTTAGGCGTTGTGGTTTGTTGAGAGAAATAAAAACCAATTATATTAAGTAATTAAAACCCAATTTTACCAAACTGTTAATTAATTAATGTCCCGTCAAGAATTTTAACGGACTGTTATTCAAACATAAATTCAAAATTCAAAAGTCATTTATTCAAACAAGGCTGAAAATCAGCACTTTTCGAACGTCAAAATTACATAAGACAGTCCCCCAAAAACGCCCGCCCTTCACCACTTCCTAGTGCTTTAGCTGGGAAGAAGAAGTGGCGCAACAAACTCCCCAGCAGCACAGCTGTCTGAATACTCTGAATAGTTAGAAAAACATGATTCTATACAATAGTAATAATTTACTTTACGCAACACAAAACATTAAATTAAATCATTTTCTATATGTCACCTAGCACACGCCAATATACCAACAACAAAAAAGTAAAAAGAACTTAATACCCGAATGAAAGCCTCCAGGCATAAAGGGCATGCCAAATCACAAATGATAAACTAGCGAACCAGCTAACAATCGAAGTAAAATAAATAAACAGTTAATTACTAATAACAACAACAAAAACTATGGTCAGCAAGACGACCAGTCACCACTAGCAGCACCCGTTCACGAGCATAACGCAAAGGTCAGCCATTACCCCCCTCGCCATATTTGAGGGAAGGAGGCAACCCGACCCCCGACGCTACCGCAAGCAGTGACATCTGAGGAAGCATGACGAACTTGCTGCCGGGTAAACTCACGGCTTCTCTCGGGGGTAGGCAGAAACTACAGAATGACTACAGACTCATTTCGCTTCGTTTACGTTCATACTGTATCTGGTCATACACGCATACTGGTTGCGAGTACACCTGACTTTCCTCCACCAATCAGGTCACTGTATGTCCGCCTTGGGCGTCCCCTCCCCTCGGTCCTCTGTTAAGCAAGTACGTCACAACAGTACTTACGTTAAAACGAGACATTTAATGACTAACAGGGTGTGGTAAAACTGGTTCTTAGTTGCAAGTGAAACTTGGCAACAGATTAAATAAATGGCAGGCATAGATTTAAATGAATGACAGTCTTACTTATAAACGGGTAAAGATAAGGCCTAGCCCACACTGCGATAAAAAATCGCCCGAAATTTTTTATCGCAATTCTTTATAATATGTTATCATAAGTTAATGTATCTACGCGCACTGGTGATTTGAAATTCGTGCTGGAATTAAATTCTGAACACTGAATAAAATTCATGCAGTGAGATTACCTAATGCGGGCTAGGCCTGAAATAAAACTGAAGAATCTTATTTAAATTTACCTATGAAGTACAAGAATCTGAATCGAATAGTTAACCTGTACCTATTATAATCAGCCTATAATGTCCCCACTGCTGGAACAAAGGCCTCTCTGTGAGAGGGACTGGGCCATAATCCAACACGCAGGCCGAGTGCGGGTCGGTGGACCATTTATAGATTAATCCGGTTTTTGAAAGTTTTCAATTTCATTAGTTGTCAAAAAATATGGCTAATTTTGTGATTGGTATTGGGACCTACTTATTTGTTGTGATTTCTTGAGAGAAATTGTCAGTAATCGTGTAGCTAAACTCAGAACTCACCTAATCGTTGAGCTTAAGGAGCTCAACGACTCGACGAACAATAATCAATCACAACAGCTAACATGAGATTTCACAGCAGATTTACGGATCAGATACTTGAAAGGCTTTCAAAAATCGGATGTTAGTCAACTAATGTATTTTTGTCGACGATAAAATTATATTTATTTGTAGCGAATATTTGGCCATAATATGTATAGCCCGACCATAATGAAAAGCATCGACTCGTATGCTAGATTTGCACATCTAAATCGCATTCAAAAGCTGTCAGTGTCAAAATTACAATAATGACACTGACAGTTCTTCAACGCGGTTTTGGCGCGCTGATCGCGTTCAGTTTCATTGCTGAAAATCGCCCTTACTATCCGACCACCGAGAAAATGCGTTTCTGACACCTGTCAGTTGAGTACAAAAGAATACGTGTTTTACTAATTTATACTTTATTTGTTCCTAATCATGTCCAACTGAGAGGTGTTAGAGGTGGCCGGAGTTTATTGGGTCAACAAAAATATTGTAGTCACAACATACAGGATTATTGTCGCTAGAAATAACAAACTGTAATATACTTAATGTAATTTTATTCCTATGATAATACCTATGTATTTTCACGACTTAGCCAAAGGGGCCTGTCGTTAAGATATTTTAAATAATTTAATGATAATGTTACTATTTTTCTTACCAACTTGTCAAATATAAGTATTAATGTAATAAAAGGCTTTTATTTGCATGTGGACAACCCTTCACCCGGTTTCCGAACAGCTAAAGAGCGTTTATCCTAAAAGTTGGCAACGTCGCAAATAGCTGTAAAGAATTTACCTGTTTTGATTAATGGCATTAATACTGTATGGAAATAAGAAATGTGGCTAACTAGCTAACTAGAATATTATGAATGAATTGCAATTATAACATTGAATTTGATCTTGTACCCGTTTTAGGTGTAAAAAAGGCGTTTGGAAAGTTTCCAAATACTTTTTTTACATCTATTAGATAACTAAATATTCGGTGTTACAATGTTAATTATTGTATTTCATAATCAATATTCTAGTTCGCTAGTTAGCCACATTTCATATTTCCATACAGTAATATTGCCAAATTAATCAAAACAGCGAAATATTTGACATCTATTCGTGACGTTGCCCACGTTCAGAATAAACGCTCTTATCCATGCAGACACTAACAGATTGTCAAACTCATGTCAAATGATATTAATCGCTGTTATTATTTTAGTCAGGCAATTGACAGCAGTTAAAATGAGTTTAAATATCTGTTAAATAATGTTTGTCTTGATTAGCATTTCAGAAACCGGGTGTTTGACCTTTAAATTTAAACGTCATTTTATTTTTATTATTTTGAAATACAGAAAATTGCATCAAAATTGGTTCAAATGTTAATATTATGTACACATTTATAAATATATGCTTAATAAGTGTAAATGGAAATATTATTATTTATATAAAATACTTGCTTATTACATATTTTTCAAATAAAAGTTGTCCCATGCTGGGCGCCATATTTTTTTCGTTGGGTTGGTATAACATGATTCGTTTTTCCCCAGGACGGACAATCGTGACCCAAATGAATGGGATCGTGTGCTACATTCCTTATATTTATAATAAATTCTATTTTTGCATTTAATTTAAAAAAGCGTTTGTTTTTAAAACCTCTTAAAATATGTTTCTAATATAGAAAGACAGATACTCATCAATCTAAGTAAACAGGGTGAGATTTTGAACAATGTGTCACTATGGCAGCTGTACCTAACGTTATTCAGTGTGTTAGGTTAAATTATGAACATACTTTTAGGACATTGGCGTAGCTAGTCCTAAAGGGGCCCTGTATCAAAATTTGTTGGGGGGGGGCCTTTTTACCCGACTGTGGCGAAGCTCAAAAAAAGGATGTTGTTTTTTTTACAATATAAATAAAATAACATACTGCCTTGAAAGGTTAAGTTTTCATTGTGATTTCAAAAATATTGCAAGAGCGAGCTAAGTGAGCTGGAAAATTTGGAGCATCCTGACTCTGATACTAGCTGTTTACTAGGCTCTCATTTTGATTTTACAAAGAGAATTCAAGAGCGAGCGAAGTGAGTTCGAAAATTGGGGCACTCTGACTTAGATAGATTACATCTTCTGTGTAACTTTACTAAATGCCTTGCTAAGAACCACAAAATGAAAAGCCGTTCAATTAAACATTTCAAAATAATTTTGAGTTAGAAGACGTTTTTCTTCAAAAATACAGTTTCTTCGAAGCAATAACTAAACGTAGCGGCATCCCCGAACCGAGCTATAATCTGTGGGACATCGATAACCTTAATGGCGGCGCGGAGTTGTCGCAATGTTGCCATCCTAAACATTTTCCCCTGGAAACAGGGAGTTTTAATGTGGCATACAGTTTTTTGGATACACAGACGCTGCACGGGATTGTGATCATACAATATTTAAAAGATAACCGGTTACCGATTGTTATTTTTATTGTAATTAGTATGAAAAGACATGGAGTTTTTGACTATTGTTGGCTTTGACTATTATTACTTAGTAAGAAAAACAAAGTGTAGTTGTGTTAAAATTGTGAGAATCAATTTGAAAAAAATACCTACATAATATCGGTGGTCCTATCAATACGTTTAGTTTCCAATTTAATTACTAGGCCTAGATCTATGCTCATTGTATTCCAATGGTAGGTAGGAAGTCGTATTACCGTCTTACTAGTCTGTATTGCCACCAATCACCAATACCAACCAACCAACACCAACAAATTAATATGAGCATTGTTGACCAACATTCGTATAGTTTGTTTGCAATAAACGTTTTGACTTTTGATTTCGTCTGTTTTCCTTTTTCAGAACGATTTCTGTATGTACAGCTAAGATATTCCTAAGGATAATTACAAAACCTAAACGAAATCCACAAATCTACGGTCTTAAACAACAAAAAGAAAGCCACTATCCCCATTTCACCTCTCACCTTAATTGTGAAATACCTAGTTAATACACCTTGGGTAACATAAATTAGAAATAGGGCAACCTCGCTCGGCAGTACCCGCCCGATCCCGGGCCGAGACACACGCGAGTAACGTGGTAACCGTTGCTATTTTTACCGTAAAAACGCACAAATATTACCGCGGTAAAAAATAAACGAGAAAATAATATTTACCATGAATAAAATTCGAGGAATAAATATGTGAATTTGGTGTTTTTGTTAGTAATGTTATTTTATTCAATGTGCTGAAATCGGACGCGTCTGGCGACAGACATTTACGGGACGACTATTGTAATATTTTCCTGATTTTCTTTTTTTTATTCGATTCTCTATTGGTGTTCCTTTTTTAAATTGTAGTTAAAGTGTGATGTTTTGCGAGTGTTTACCTGTCAATCTGAAAGTAAGTAATTTTTGTCGAATTTTTATATTTATTTGACCAATTATTAACCTATAAATTGAAATAAACGCCTATGAGGCTGAATGTTTTTTCAGTAGTTTCACGTTTCCTTTTTTTTTAGGAGCATGTTTTTTAATTTGTTTTTTCACACTCAACTGTTGCATTTGTTTAACTAATAATATTTTTGAACTAAAAATGCTTGCTTTCTTTTTAATTTTTCTACCTTTTCTTAATATTGTAATGTCCTGTAGATACCTAGATAATAAAACTTAAAGGTTAATTACTTAGGTAATAAGCGACCAAAGACCACTTACGGGAATCACGGAGGGATAAACTGTCTTTTTTTTAATGTAGGCACTCCTGAATCCTGACCAAAGACAATCCTAGAGAATAAAAAAAATTAGCGCTTAAATTCTTTCGCGTAATTTAAAAAACAGCAAAAAGTAAATAATCATACAGCTACCTAAAGTAAAGAATAATGAGCTCCACAATAAGTAAGAAGATAATATTGACTACTTACCTACTCGTACCGACTGTCAGGTATTCGTGTAACAATCGGGACCGACTACTGGAGTCGGGAGTCACTGTTTTGCTAGACACCGTGGCGTCTCATGTTATGTTCACTTTGAAACTACCAAATAGGTACCTATTTGGTAAAAATAAGTACGCATAAGGCCTTTTGCGTACTGTTTGTTTAGGTAAAAACCGTGTGTAGGTATTTAAGTATATTTATTTCATAGTTATTTTAAATCTGACAGCAATCCAACAACAATTTTTTACAAAAAAAAACAACCTACTTCCAAAAAAAATAATGTAAAAAGAGTATTGAAAAAACGCTTGCCAGGGTTAGCCCGTGGATTGGTGGCCATCTTTTCATATCGAGACTCCTCCGTGCCTCGGAAAACACGATAAGCCGTTGGTCCTGGGTGCCATACGTGGATCTTTGACAGTCGCTACAGGTCGTCAGAAGCCCGAAAGTCTGACAACCAGACTTACTTTGGGGGATCTGGGCTGGATTCTGGAGGTCAAATAGGCAGCCGCTCCATTTAATATACTGGTATTTAGCTGCATCCGGTAAGACTGGAAGCCGACCCCAACATAGTTGAGAAAAGGCTAGGCAGATCGGCTCTGTAAGGCCCACTTGCGCGTTAATAGGTTAGCTAAATAACTCGGACTTAACAGCTAACTCAGGGTTAATCCAAAGAGAATTATTGTATTAAAGTGTGCCTTAAGTGTGCAAGTGGGCCTTAGTTAGGTAAATGTCATGTACACTTCTGTGAATGGTTTACCGGAAAAAAAAGCCTATCAAATCGTTTCTTTTGTTTACAGACAGATATAATTCTTGGTTAAAGGGTTTTAGATACCGGGGAATTAACACACATAAGCTAGAAGGTTAAAAATCTAGCAAATACCTAAAAACTTCTCGTGGCACCCCTGAAAATCATCGAAAAACTTAACAATAATTTGGAATCGACACGCGGTGAGCCTTTACCCTAATTGCGTAATACACGATCAATCAGAATCTGAATCGTTTTGAAACAGATTGCTAATCCATTGCTTCAAAAGTTCGAAAATAAATCTGCTCAACAACGTAAATAACGCAATGAATGTTGTTGAACTGCCAAAATTAAACAGATTAGTCGTAATCGTTTACGAAAATATGTTACGTAATAAGATAGCTGATCAATGCTCGTGCCTTCTCTGTACAAGAAGAGATTTTGACCTTGCTTGGCAACAAACCAAACATGCATGCAAACCTGGACTTGTAGTTAATATAATCGCCAATCCGTCTTGAACAAGCGTGGAGATCAGTGCTCGTGCCTTCTTTGCATGAGAAGAGCCCTTTGCCCAGCAGTGGGACAATAATATTATTACTATGGCAGTCGAGTACCTTTTTGATTTTTAGTAGGTATCCAGTCATTTAACCAGAAACCTAGGTTCCCTGTGGTTCAGCTTCAGTCAAATGAAGGACGAACTGTTTATAAACGCGAACAAAGCCACACGCAAATTAAAAGCTTGAATTTTATAACACCTACATAACATAAAGAAAAAAAAAGGAAAGAAAATACGTTTATTCTGCACAAACAAAACGCACATTTAAATAAAATAAAAACACAAAATACACAAATACAAAAGTAGCCAAAAGCCTCGTATTTAGCCAACAAATAAACGCTATTTAAAAAATTGATTCTTCATCGGTTGATGTCAAGGCCACAGACAAAGACAATATTGCGTACCTAATTACTGTAAAAACATTACATACTCAGGCCTGTTTTCCCCAAAGAGTTAGACAGTTGTGTGTTACGCCCACATTTCGCCAGTTATGCTTAGCTCCCACAGTCCCACTAGCTTTTGCCCGCGGCTTCCCTACCAGGATAACCCGGGTCATGGTCTACCCGTGTGCCAAATTTCATCTAAATCCGTTCAGACGTTAAGGCAGGAAGAGGTAAAAGACAGACAGAGTTACTTTCGCATTTATTTATTTATTTACCACTTACATTTGTTTTTACCGGTGGTAACCCAATACAACAATGTAGTCACAATGTCCACACTCAGAGACGTCACCCAAAAACCGATTAACACCACCACCAACAAAAATGAAGTCTTTAAACTGTCCTATTTTGACTGGCAGGGTCCAAATTTATATCTGTTGATTAACGTGGATAACCAATTAACAAGTCCCAAGTAACGACTCTGAGTACCGGCACTAGTTATACAGAGGATAATTATGTTAAGTGTCACCCTCTGGAATTCCGCCGATGAGCATGTAAAGATATCCACTTGCAGAGAGACGCTGACGCTGTGTGTGTATTTAGTCATCATATGCCTAGCCTTTTCCTAACTATGTTGGGGTCGGCTTCCAGTCTAACCGAATGCAGCTGAATAAGTACCTACCAGTATTTTACATGGAGCTACTGCCTATCTGACCTCCACATCCTAGTTACAGGGTAACACGATACCCCATTTTCTTAGTATGGATATAATAAGGGACTATTGCCATCAACCAGGCGCAAATCCAGTCTCCGGGCTGCACTGAAAATCTTGTAAATTCTGCGTAAAACAAAGCCTCTCAATCCAACGTCTTCATCTCTAGATAATTACCGGTTACGGCCTGAAATGTCCCGAGGGTGCAGTTCAGAAGTTTGTGGGTTATTAAGTGACGTTTAACTTCATAACATATTTAATACGCCCTTTAAGACGGGAAGATCCCTTTTCGTCTGGGGAGTGATTCCCCACAATCACGATTGGGCTCCTACGTGTAGGGCTTCTACGTGCCCTCGTACCAGAATAGATACGGCGTTGCCGCAAAATAGGAAGCAACCTTGGATTTTTGCTATTTATTTCAAAAGGACGTGTTCATTTTTTTGCGCCTAAAATAATAATGTTTTATTCTAAAACAAATGCTCCTATATCTTGACTGCCTTCTAAATAACTCCATTCTATTCGTTTTCAATCTTCGTAAGTATGATCATGTGTCTGCGCATCGATTGCTTTTAAAATGGTTACCCATACGTCAGCGTAGGGAGTTGAGGGCTCTGTCTATGTTGTATTCTTAATACTCGACAAACCCACTTCTCCTTCTTACCTGACTTCCCATGTTCAATACCTATGCTCTGCCCATAGTAAAAATCTTCGTTCTATCAACAATCGTCTTTTATGATGTCCTTTTGCTCTGCTTTTATTCACTCTTCTTTCTTTGTCCAGGACGTTTTATTCGTTTTATATGTATGTTTCTATGTGTTAGTAGGTATTCATTTTCAAGTTATGTTGCACTGCCATGTTTTGTCTCTGCACCACCCTAAGGTTGATTGGTAGAAAATGTCTCAGGCATTAAGTCCGCCTTTGCACAGTATTTTTTTACTTGTGCATAAAGTTTTAATAAATAAATGGTGTGCAACGGCGAATAAACCGTAGTTTTTTCATGGCAAGAAAAACGTGTGTCTACAAAAGGCCTTACAGAACCTATTTCTGCCGCAAAGCAGCGTTGCTGTATTCCGAATTAAAGGGTACGGGTGCTTATTTAATGAGACATTTCATGAGGCTTTGTCTCTGGGTTGGCAACGCATCTGTGGTGTCTCTAGTATTGCAGATGTCTACAGGTGGCTGTGATGACTTACCATCAGATGGCCCGCCAGCTCAATTGCTCACAAAACGATACATGGCCTTATGTTTAGAATAAGGCCATGCTAATAATAAGGCTGTTAAGCTAAAGCTTAACAGAGTGAGAAGAAGAAGAGTTAGAAATACCTTCCGTACCTAGCGACTTGTCGTTTGCAGCTACGGGCGAACAGGCGACACGTGTAGCCCGACCGCAGACCAGTAGTGCCGCTAACGCTCGAGCGATACGTGACACGTTTTTCTATCTTCTATCTACCGACTGGAATACGGGCTGCTGCCGCCTGCGGTCGGGTACGGAATGGTACCCTTAAAAGTCACCGCGAAGCCTCTTGCGGAGCGACGCGCGACGGACAGAAACAAGTGACGCGCGCGCGTGTATCTTGACACAAATCGCATTGCTCTAGAGGCCGTGAACGGTGCTTTGTGCATGACACGGTCATAACATTATATTATCACCTAAAACATAAGAAGCTTTATTTCAACTCAATCGGGCTACGAAAAGTTGGCGAAAATCTGATCCTAACATTCGTCTGATAGTTATCTAGTTTAAAAACGATACATTCCTATTTCTTTGTACACCAGGGACTCACCTGAATGATAGTCTTCCGTTGGACAGGTAGATAGTGTTAAAAATGCATGACGATCTCACCTTGAGAATCTGAGCTTCGAGTCTATACTTCACGAAGAAACCTCTAGAGAAATTGTTGCTGTGCTCATTATTAAACAAAAACGATGCCAAAGAAAAGAAATTACTTAAAAGTATGTAAGGTCCAGAAACCGGGGTTTCGAAAATCAACATAAAAATTAGCTAACAAATTGTCAAGTGTGCGTAACCTACTGTGTTTGGTTGAATGAATTTATCAACAGCCATCGAACACATGACTTGCGTTTAATTGTGACGCGTCGGTAATTTTCGTTCCAGAAACCGAACGTACCTAACACTGTTTGTCCACCGCACCGGGAACAGGACGTCAACGAGCAACGAAATGATACGGCCATACTAAATGGACGGTCGGTACTTCGGCGTCGTCATCTATTTCTCGTTGACGTCCCGTTCTTGGTGCGGCTCTTTCGTTTTTTGCAATTTGCAGTTCAGTATCAGGTTGATCTAAATATGATTCGCAGCCATACCAAATATTTATTTATAGAAATATATTATAATCATAAAAATCATTAATACAACTCTTTAAGTTCATACAGGGATGTTACGGAAGTCGTTTTACCGGAACCGGAACCGGATTCGGACGTTTTCGGAATCGGAGCCAAAACTGAAACCAGAGTCGGAGGCGGAAGTAGAAGAAATATGTGTCTGAATTATATTTCTATTGTTTCATTAAGCGTTCCCTTAACGCAACAATAGAAATATAATTCAGTCTCTTTAATTAGTATTTTTAATCAGTCTCTTTATTCAGTCAAATATTAGCGATAACATCCACAAACAAAACAATAAACTTTGAGCGACTTTGAGCGCGAGCGTGTATAAAACATTATATGAAACATTTGCAATGCCCTTACAGGGTGCATGTCTTCGGGGTTGCGGGAAAGTCCGAAAGGGATACCGTGGCCCCTGGCAACGTACAGGCAACGGAAAGAATACGGGTGGGTTTTAGTCAGTAAGAGTCTGACACGCCCTCCCGCTCCACCCAGAGCGGGAGAAGTTATTTGATAATTTCCCATCCAAAAAAAAAATGGGTGCATGTCTTAATACTGTGTCATGAAATTTTAATGCATGCCTACTAACCAGTGTTTTACATGTTAGCAAATAAATAAAATGAACAAAAATTACCCTGGCGACGAGTTAAAACTTGTTTGTACACTTTAGGTACGTGCATCCCTTTTTTTTTTGGATGGGAAATGATCAAATAACTTGTATCCACCGTACAGGTACAAAATATATGTCCCAAAACATCTATAAACCTTTTGATTTTTTTTTGGTCCCGAAATTATCAAATAACTTCTCCCGCTCTGGGCGTAGCGGGAGGGCATGTCAGACTCTTACTGACTAAAACCAACCCGTGTTCCTTCCGTTGCCTGTACGTTGCCAGGGGCCACGGTACCCCTTTCAGACTTTCCCGCAACCCCGGCAGGCATCGGTCCTTTTGGACCACGTATTTTTTGCTTTATCATATTAATCAAAAATGACTTCGATAAAACGCATTAAAGTTGGGGAGTGGGGGTTGCTACGTCACAAGTATGTATAAAATCTACATACTCGTGAAGTCATGGCACATTTTAACTCAATGTATCGCCGTAATCTTTTGATAGAGTAAAAAAAGAAAAAATACGTGTACGTTATTTTTTCATAATCTACATGACGGACAAAAAATATTTTTTTAGTCATCATTCCTACTATCGGAACCCAAGTCGGAATTGGAGGTGTAAAATTAATCGGAAGTTCTGACCTTTCGGAATCGAAACCGAAGCTCCGTCAAATACTTGGTATTGAATAAAAAAAAAAACATTAAATCATGACGTTTGAGGCCAATTCTAACTTAAGGAGTTGTATTTTTGATTCTAATGATTATAATTAAGTAAATTCATATTTGATAATATCTGACACTGACCTGCAAATGTCAAAAAACCTAATAAAATTTAAATTTCGCGGGGTACCGACCTTTACGCATCCATATTAAATTGAACCTAAGTATTTAAGGTAGGTACATACTACCTGCTACTTCTGAAACCTTGCTTGTTACCTTCGATTTTTCTTTAATCTTTTTCAACTACCCTACAGGCCGTCATCAACTGACAACTACTTTAATAAATTAATGGCTGGCCTGCAAATGCCACTTGGTTCTGTTTCTCACGATATTATAATATGACCATGGAATAGAAAGACAATGCAGTTGCCAGATGCTCTTTCTCAGAGTTAAATAATATTACTTTTAACGACCTCCGTTAAGCGAAATTTTCCGGTTTAGGGACATAGGCAAGGAAAGTATTAATTAAATGGAGTTGCATTTATTGACTGACAGAATTTATATCAACTATCAGATCGGTACAGTCGGTACATGTATACATGGACAAAAAACCATTTTATGGTCTACAACCATTGTTTCATAACATTGTATCCATTGTTTGGGTTTTCTGTACAGTACCGTCCATTAACTAACTATCAAACAGCATTCCAGCGTCAGACAGCATTTGTCGGGAATTCATGCTGAAATGAACCTTTTTGGCGCAGCCGTGAGGCACACACTATTATTGCTTTATGATTATTTTCACTTTTTATTTTGGTATTATGTGTTTCACGAACTGTGTTCAAATAAATATTATTTTTTCTTTCTTTCTTTAAATACAAAAACAAAACACAACAACGACGAAAAATTACAACAACGACCAACGGTTGTTGCAAGTTTATTTTTTTCCGTTTTTGATTTTCCTATCGACGTGGAACTGCAAGCTGCTCGAATAATCTGTTGTTGCCATGATCCTATATTTGAATTTTATGCATTTTTCCTTGTATGTACGGTACCTATTGTGCCAAATAAAGGTTTTTCTTTCTTTCTTTTTTCTTGATTTCATTTTTCCTTCTTTCTTTCTTTCTTTTTGTTACTTAATGTGCCAGGTAGACTGAACAGGCTATTCGAGCTTAACTATTAGTCATCCTTATCACACAAAAGCGCTCGCACAATGAGCAAGCATGTTATGTGACGTCGTTCATTTTGCCTAATGCTAGGGGTTGACATTATTGACAGCTGATTTCACGGTCACTTCATTTAAGTTTTCATTGTTACATTTTTATAGAATAAATCGGCAGAACTGCTATCTCATTGTTCACATTTTCATAACAAAACAATGAGGCAAAGTATGGCGCCAACGTAAACGGGGCTGCCAAAATAAACTATGATATTTAATAGCTTTCAGTGCGGGCTAATATTGGCATTCCAGTATTAACTACACATTGCTATTGGCTGTTATTGGCAACTTTGACACGTTTTATATGTTCATTGGTTATTAAAAACACCGCCCACAGTTTATTTAATACTTCCGAAATACTTAGGGAAAATAATTAAAATATGAAAAAGGTAAAAGTTTTCCATGGGAAAAACAATCCAAGATATTCTCAAAAAAAAAATCAAAGCATTTATTTCAATTAAACCATTTACAGGCACTTTTGAATTGTCAAGGGTCAGTCAGTCAGAAATAAGAAGCTAGTTGCCCATTCCAAAGCGTAGGTTCCTATGGAGAAGAACGGGCAAGAAACTCCACGGACACTCTTTTAAATCATAATATTGTTACAAAATATTGGTTACACCATCATCATATTGATCAGGTTAGGGCTTCAGAGAGAGGAACCTTTAAACTACAAGACCACAAATCATCCTACCTAGCCTTGTCCCAACTATGTTGGGGTCGGCTTCCAGTCTAACCAGATGCAAATGAATACCAGTATTTTACATGGAGCGACTGCCTATCTGACCTCCACAACCCAGTAACTGTGTAACACGATACTCCTTGCCAAGACTGATTGTCAAACTTTTTGGCTTATGACTACCCGTTACGACTGTCAAAGATCCACGAATGACAGTCTGGACCAACGACTAACCAAGCTATGGTTTCCGAGACATGTGAATTAAATTAATAAAGGAGTTCTTTTATAGTTTTAGCTAGATAAAAAATGTCCAAAGGAAACAAAATCCAAGCAAATCAGATCAGGGCTCCAGAGTGAAGATCCTACTAAGAATAGAATAGAAATATTTGATTTCAGACCGGAGTCCATAGGGTTAGTAACAATTTTACTTAACTTCTAGTGTTAGTAGGTTACATACACAGATCAAAATATACAATAAAATTTCAGCGTGGAGCCGCATCCACCTCCGCAACATCGGGGAATCCCACCGATCTGCGAATACACTGAGAATACTGTTCGTGCTGCCGCGAACACGAGTCATCAGGGATGCACATCTGTTCCTATAATAATGGCGGCAAAACCATCAATATTATTATCTGCAAACATCTCCGACGCACTAATACCACGGCAGCCGCAGCAGTACTCTCAGTGCATTATTATATTGAACGCGGTCGCTGTATGTCCGCTGAGTGAAGTTGACCCACAAGCTGCACGTGTAGAAGGACTGACAGTACCTAAACTTTAAAAAGCGTTACTTCTGGCTTCGTACAAAGTGCAAACCTGCGGGCCAGCATGTTACAACGGACAGCCAGCGACCTACGTTCCCTTTCAATGTCACATTATCCTTAAGATCTTCAGTGACCCAGTGGCCCAGATACTTAAACTTGTCCACCTTTCGCAGTGGTTCTCCACAAAGTGCCACAGTTGGGATACACGAATACGTCACACTGCCTGCTTTAAAAACCATTAATTCACTCTGTGACATTATATTTGAGCCCATGATTCACCGCATAGTTTTCGCATATAGCGATCAGTCGCCTCAGAGTACCGTTCGATGGACTCAGCAACACCATATCGTCAGCATAAAATAACACGCCTTGTAAATATTTGCGATTTCTATATTCATTCTGCCTAACGAGAGCTTTAGTCGAGGCTTTTAGATATTAAGCCATTGACCGTAAAGACTTTAGTTTTTAGGCATAAACTGCTATGGCCACAGATGTCAACAACCTCAAACAAGATTTATATCGGTCATGGTTTCGGCTGAAACCGATGTGCCAAGTTTGTTTAAATATGAAAGAAGAATGTTAAAGTGAAAACTTCTTCAAGCGCACTTTGCGGTCTTGCTGAACAATGAACGAAACTGAACCGTCACGCTCGGGTCTGACTTACTTTCTTTTTCTTGCGGTTAGTGACTAACCTGGTGTCAGAGTTTTTATGCCGCCGTGGGCTTCTGACTTGGCTTCACAAGCCGTCGAGAAATATCTCTCAGGCATGCCAGTTTCCGAAAAGTCAAAGGTACGTGCCTTGGGTTTGAAGTTCGAACTAAAGACCTATGACTTGGCAGTCCGACGGTCACATCACTAGGCTATCGCTGCTGTCGGTGACACTGAATCCGGTATACTCGATTCCAGTCGTAAGTTTTAACTCGTAATTACTTATACACAAGTAAAACAACAGTGCGTTCATTATAACTTGTCCCGTGACGCGATTGGTAGCACTGTTCTGTCAGTCGCCATTTTGAATTCTATTAGTATTGAAACTAAGCTTGACAAGCAATGATGCCAACATGACGGTAAGGGCAAGTTATAATGAACGCACTGTCTTGTACTATCACACATAGAAACGTCACTACAAAATAATTAATCATTTACTATATTAGACCTAGCTTCTAATGAAGAGCAAGTTGAATTTTGACTGATTATCATATCAGTCAAATGTTTTCAATCTGTCATATTTTTGACTGACAGTAACAGCGTCCCAATTTATAATTGTCAATTAGGTATAATACCATGGGGATAATTAATACATGTGGTGGCCAAGTGGAAGCGGCCGCGACTTACGAGTTGTAAAACGGTGAAGGAAAACATCGCGAAGAAACCGGCATGTCTTAGAATCAAAAATTCAAAGACATGTGACGACCACCAACCCGCATTGGCCCCGTGTGGTGGATTACGGCCCACTCCTGTGGCCTGTGCCCCAGCAGTGGGAACATTATAGGCTGATTATGGTTATGTATGGTAATTAATACATAAATGATTATAAATGAAAGTCGATTTTCGTGTTTGTCTGTGTGAGCGCATTGTTCTTCTAAACCACGCAACAGATTTTGATGAGGTTTTCACCATCATTTAGACACGATTTTTTGCTTTATCAATTATTAATAAAAAAAATACTTAGATAAAACGCTTTAAAGTTGGGGAGTAGGGGTTGCTACGTCACAGGTAAGTACAAAATCTACATACCCGTGACGTCATGGCACATTTTAACACAATGTATCGCCGTAATTTCTTGATAAAGTAAAAAAAGAAAAAATACGTGTCCAATATTTTTTTATAATACATCTGACGGACAAAAAAAGATGTCTTAGTCTTCACCCCTATTTAAATAATCTTGATCTTTTGTCGTAAAAAACGGGCGAGAAATGGCCCGCCCCTTTCTCGCCCGTTTATCACTAGCGATAGATACATTTTAAGTACGTAATGTCTCTGAGTAGCTCAAATATATCTATAACTAGCTGCACCATGCGTGCGTAGCAATGCCACTATTTTTTTATGTAGATTTTTTGGTCCAGAAACTCTCGCGGGTGTCCTCAGAAAGAAAGAAAGAAAATAAATAAATTTATTTGACTCAGGTCAAGGCACACAATATTTAATAAAAAATAAAAATAACTTAGAATAGCACTGTGTGCCTCACGGCTGTGCCAAATAGGCCCAGTTCAGCATAAATGTCAGACAACTAGTGTCTGACGCTGGTTTACAACTGGACCTTATGTTACGAGTACGTCTCACGGATGTAAATCAGTTTTATAGTGTGTAAGTATTTTATATTTAAATAAAAATATATAGATGTGTAGCAACTAATATTAAACTCGATTAGATATTTAAAAACATTATAGATAATTATATAGTGCTGTGTGATAAGAAAGAAATAAAATGGTATGGTTGAACAAGAAACAATGGACGGTCGTCAATAAATAATAGATAACTAACAGAAAACCTTACCAAAGTTTTATCAAAATCGGTCCAGTCCTTTCGGAGTCCATAGAGGACAAACAAACAATAAAAATAAAACAACGCTTAACGCCTAATCAGCGTGTAAGCGCTATTCGCTGGCACTGTGGGTGGCAAAAATATCTAACGTAAGTATTCCGTCGAAGTGCAAAAACCAGAACGCGCCATACCACCTCAGTATCTCTCTTTACCTACAGACAGCAGAAGCGAATTATCATCATTCTCCTGGCCTTATCCTAATTTATTTGGGGTCGGGCAACATGTCTTTTTCTTCCATACTTCTCTCGTAGTCACCCCCTTTATAGCCATATTATCTTTAACACGGCTGAAGCGTCAACAAAGAATATCTGAATAAATATGTAGGCCTTTATCTTGACTTCCATTCCAGATCGCGAGCGTCTGCGAGTGAACCGAATCATTTTATCCGTACTAAGTACAACAATGTCGAAACATCTGAGCCGACTGATGTTAATGTTTACGGCTCAATCGCTGAGTTATGACTGGGCTATCTTTGTCTCTTCAATTTAGTTCTAACACATTAACATTTCCTCAGTAATTAACCACTGTACGTAGTTTAGTTTTCTTTGTAGGTATGTTGTGTTTATGTGTTAGATAATTATTTTTATTTTTAACCGAATTCAAAAAGAAGGAGGATTACTCCGCCAATTATTAAATGATTTTGTTTTTTTTTGTTTGGTAATTGTATTAACTTTGCTTGGGTAGTTTTTGAGTTAGCTTCAATAATAGGTATTTTTCTCACTTAGTCTATATGGATGATGTTATAAGTTCCTGTCACTGTTATTTACATAGTAGGTAGTGGTATTCGAATTTGTGTGGGGTGGGTGCCACAACTAAAAAGTGAAAAATAAATAGTTTTTCCAAAAAAATTGAACCTAATTAAAAAAAAAACGTGTTTTTTTTCAAGTCGGTTAATTTTTTATGTAAAAAGTTTTTATTACTAACAACGCCCTGCGGTTTCACCCGCATAAGTACCGATCACGTTGGAATATTGGGATAAAAAGTATTCTATGTCCTAACCCAGGTCATGTTTTACTCATGTGCCAAATTTCATCTAAATTCGTTCAGCCGTTTTAGTGTGAAAGCGTAACAAACAAACTCACTTTCACATTTATAATATTATAGTTAGGATTATTGTACAGACGCCAGCACATCAACCTACTACAATTTGTCAAATTTCTTTAATACATTTTCAACTTTATCACTAAAGCATAAGGTTCAAAGTTGATTGGGAAAATTTGACAGTTTCGGGTAGGTTGACCTGCTGGCGTCTGTACACCCAAAGGAACGGATACACTTTTTACGGTTCCGTAGTCTATTCGCGAAAACGAAACCCTTTTATTTTTGTAATGTTGACCATTTTAATTTATAGCAACAATAAATAATATGCTATTCTATTTTTCCGTTCCATTGCTTAGTTCAACTAAATTCAACCTGGATTTGAATTGGGATAAGACACTAACTCTCAATTTAAAGTCAAAGCATTTATTTCAATTAAAATGTTTTCAGGTTTTTTTTGAGTTGTCGATAAGTCAGACACGTAGTCAGAAAGTTATAACTATTAGCATTTACCTTTTCTAATGCGTAGTTCATGAAGAAGAACAGAAAAGGAAAAAAAAAACAGGTTACTACCGATCCGGCTCGAAGGACGAAAAGGATATTCAGGATATTCGTGTTAATTCACCTGACAACTATGTAGGTACTTTATTTATTACGGCTCATTTCAAAACTCGATGTGCCTCGGCCGTGTACTTGCTAACAGACTGAATTATTACGAGCCATTATCTTCATTCATTATTTATTACTTAAGACTGCACTACATGATAATCTTGGTGCATCGCCGGACATAAACAATTCACCATCTGCCACGATATGCTTGAATTTATGGGCAATGAATTAATATAAGTAGTACTTTTTTTTAAACTAACATTTTAAGTTAGTAAGCTGTTAACTTTGCTTATGCCTAACCTAACATAAGCAAAGTTAACATAAGCAAATGTAATCAATATTTTGTAACCATATTTTGATTTAAAAGAGTGTCCGTGGAGTTTCTTGTCCGTTCTTCTCCATAGGTACCTACTACGCTTCGAATGGGCAACTAGCTTCATATTTCTGACTGACCGACCCCTTGACAATTCAAAAGAGCCTGTAGTTAGTTTATTTGAAATGAATGCTTTGATTTTTGAGTTTTTTTGAGTTAATGGTTCACCAACTTAAAGTTATTTGTTCAATAACCCCTTTATTTAAAAACGTTGTTTAAATTTTTGACACACATTTTTGACATTTAAACGTCTCTTAACTTTAATCAACGTTTAAAAATAAAGCCCTAAATAACTTTAAGTTAATGGTCCATTAACTAACCCTGAATTAATTTATCATTGAACTAACTTTAATTGAACTTTTCATTAGCTCTTGAAAGACCAAATTAAAGCCCTAGAAACATAATCCTTACCATTAGAGTTTTCAAGGGCCTTAATTAAACTCGCAAGTAGTAGGTAGCTATTGTGAAAACAATGCATTCGCCATCATCTGCACAAACTCTTAAGGAGCTCCCTCGCCTGTAATGTAACGATCAGAATCGAGCATTACATCAGTGAAATTCAAAATTCAAAATTCAAAAGTCATTTATTCAAACTAGGCTGAGAATCAGCACTTTTCGAACGTCAAAATTACATAAGACAGTCCCCCAAAACGCCCACCCTTCACCACTTCCTAGTGCTTTAGCTGGGAAGAAGAAGTGGCGCAACAAACTCCCCAGCAGCACAGCTGTCTGTTCAGTAAAAAAGATTCTATATAATAGTATGCAAAATGATATTTACATTACGCAACACAAAACATAATTTAAATTATAAAATTAATAGCCATATGAGTGAGGGAGGAGACTCGAGAATTACAGTGCGCAACCTGTAATGATACAATTGGAGCATTACATCAGTGAGGGAAGAGAACCGAGCATTACAGTGCGCAACCTGTAATGATACAATTGGAGCATTACATCAGTGAGGGAAGAGAACCGAGCATTACAGTGCGCAACCTGTAATGATACAATTCGAGCATTACATCAGTGAGGGAGGATATGTAATATTTAATCAGAAATATTACATTACAAGCGAATGCTCGTCAGTTAGGGAGGCAGTATTGTAAGTGTAACATACCTGAAGGTGAAAATCTAATCTGTAACGTTAAATTACGGGCGAATGCTCCCGGCGAGGGAGCACCTTTGAAAGAATGCAAGGGAATTATTTCCCAGACTCCGCAACAGAAAAACCGGCCAAGTTCGAGTCGGACTCGCATACGTAACGTTCCGTACCACCGTACAACACTACATATTATTTTAAAATACTTGAGTAAAAAAATAAGAGAGACGCTTTTAAGATCGAGCAAAAAACGCCGAAGAAAACACGTTTCTTATGTGGTACAACAAATTCTTTTATTTTTATTACGTGTTTTTATAGCTGCCGTATTAATACACACTCTGTGAAAATCTCAACTGTTTACCTATTAGGGTTCTTGAGATACAGTCACAGCCCGCTGACAGACAGACGGACTGATAGCGAAGGCTTAGAATAGGCTTCCGTTTGGCACCCTAGAACCCTAAACACCATGCGAAACGCCTTAAATTCTCGTAGTTACGCGTGTCCAAATATTTTAATAACTAAATCAAATACTATCGCACGACATTTTGGCGAGATGCCACGCGGCCAAAGAGTTAGCATGTTAATTTAATTTTCATCTGTAAAGAGGTCTAATAGTTTTGGCAGCGCGACGTTTGACGTTTGTGTATAATCTGTGGCGTAGTTTTCGCGGGAAATGAAGTTGTTATTTTATGATAAATGGGTGGCAAACAAGCAGGCTGGCCACTCAAACTCAAAGCATTATTTATTTCAATAAAACCATTTACAGGCACTTTGAATTGTTAAGGAGTCGAACAATCAGAAAGATGAAGCTAATTGCGCATTCCAAAGCGTAGTAGATTATATTTACTTTTATAATTACACTCTTTTAAGGGAAAAATCTGTCCTAAATCAAAATATTCAAAGATTACCGAAACAGCATCGCTGCATTTCTTAGCAACAACACGAAGTCTAGTTTAGATGGCAATAGGCTCGCCCCCTATTACATGGGACTTAAACTTATCTAGCGAAATGTGGGTGTACTACTACTACTAACTCTTCGGAAAATACAGGCGTGATGTTATTTTATTTTCAGTAGTTTAGACTGTGAGTTGTCGGTCTGTCTATCACAGAACAGCTTTACTTCTAAAGATATTTATTTTACAGCATGAAAAATACACTTTGTAGATTGGTTTTCTTGGAAATGTTCCATTTTTAGGGTTCAGTACCTCAAAAGGAAAAAAACGGAACCATTCGTGTGTCTGTCTGTCCTTTCGTCACAGCCAATTTGCTCCAAATTTAATAGACCGATTAAGTTGCAATTTGGTACACAATCAATTTCTGTGACCAAAACACGAACGTGTAACGTAAATAAATGAATTTTGAATGTGTCACTTTTCGGGGAGAAATTAAAAATTACAAAAATAAAAATTAAAACTGTACCTACTGTGTGACCTAACAAATGAAAGGACTTGCTGTCAGGATCTCACTTTTTATTAAATATTATTTAAATCAACTCTTTAAAAATATATTTTAAGAAAATTGATGAAAATTTACCATACCCCCGTTATCTCCGAAACTATTGATTAAAATTATAAACAAAATACAGAAAATAGTTCTATCCTTATAAATTACATTCTATAAGAAGTCTATGGTCTTAAAATAACATGGTAAATCACTCAATATTGTGCGTACAAACTTACATTTGCAGTTGAATGTATGGAAGAGAACCTGTTTTTCAACTACAATGGTGCCGATTCTCTTGTACACCGAACTAAACTAACTAAACTATCACTAAAATTCCTTACTTTTGAGTATGAGAATCTTAACGCTGTTCTGCAATAAATGGTCTCTAAATTTAAAAATTATTTTGACACAACTAAATCGAATTTGACAATCGCGATTCCACGTGGTACATACCTACTTGTTTGCCCTACCCCGTGATTTTTTTTAGAGCCGGAGGCGCGCACGTGGGGCAGCCTCGACGTGTTTTATATGGAATTTTTCACGTTTTGAATGGAAAATAAGAAAAAATATTACCTACGTGTTGATTGTTAGAGTTTCATAAAGGGGGTCGAAATTTTCATTATTTTTGCGATAGGACACACCATTTTCGAGATATAAGTAAAAGAAAAGAAAAAAATATATATACAGTACTGTTTTTGCACCCGAAGTCGAGGTTTTCGTGTGAATTTTAGTTCATGACAACTAATAGTATTCCACATTTAATACACCCTTTTTTAATCAACACCATTTTTAACCGCGATTTAAAATGGTCAGATTTAGTTAGACAATTCAAATTTTAGGTGAAAAACGTCAAATTCAGAATAGCAAAATTGTCATTTTCACTAAATTAAAATCTCAGTGCCATCTTAGTGCTGTCAAACTAAAATATAGTTAAGTTGTGTCACTTTAGTCTATTTCAGAATCTGAAATCATCATTTGACAGGAATAAACTAAATTTTGGTGATTTTTTGTCTAGTTTAGAGGCATTTGTGACAAGAGAATCGGCACCAATGTTGAGTTTTTCCTTGGGATAAATTCATCCCTACTACGGAACCCTTCATTGTGCGTGGTCCGACGTGGTCTTCGCCGGATTTTTTAATTATTTTGTTAAGAGTTGTTTCGGAAACTCTTGCCAAGAAAAATATATTATGCATATTGGTTTTCTGAATTTAATGACCGTTCAAAGTCACTTGGGAATTGCGTTATGTCAGCCACAATTATCATCTGCCTAACCCTTTCCCAACTATGTTGGGGTTTGCTTCCAGTCTAACCAGATGCAGCTGTATTTTATACGGAGCGACTACCTATCTCACCTACACAACCCAGTTACTGGGTATCACGATACCCATTGCTAAGACTGTTTGTCAGACTTTTGGGCTTCTGATGACCCGTAACGACTGTCAAAGATTTACGAATGACAGCCGGGACCAACGGCTTAACGTGCTTTCCGAGGCACGGAGGAGTCTCGGTATGTAAAGATGGCCACCAATCCACGGGCCAACCCTGGCAAGCGTTTTTTCATCCTCTTTTTACATTTTATAGTGTTTTTTTTTGGAAGTAGGTTGTTTTTTTTTCTTGTAAAAAATGTGGTTGGATTCAAAATTCAAAATATTTTATTTACATACAAGGGCACTTATGAAACGTCAGAAGCTAGGTGCACGGTTCCAATTGGTCGTTTCCTATGGAGAAGAGCCGGCAAGAAACTCCACGGTTATCTACTCTTTTAAAAGTATATGGTATTTACAATTTTTTCAAATTACAGTGTTAATAGGTATGAGAGGACAGTGTAGGCCTATCAACAAGTACCAGGTACTTAGCAAGATAGAAAATGGTCGACAGATCTACAGTCTGTTAAGCCTACAACGTTCTCACATTCACAAAATCTAAAAGAAAAGAATCTATATAAAAGCAAAATCAAATAATAAAAAGCTATTTAAACCAAATGACATGATTGCCACAGCTGTAACAACAAATCTAATTTATTACAAAAAAAAAAATATAATATTTTAGGTATATAATGTCAAATAACGAAGAGATTATGTCAAGGTAGTATGTAAAAGAGAGAAAAAAAAAAGTAAAATAAAATAATCATCTTAATTTGGGAGGATTGCTGTCAGATATAAAATAACTATGAAAGAACTATACTTAAATATCTGCACGAACTGTACGCAAAAATGTTATGCTTTCCGTTCCTCGAGGGGTCTCGATATGTAGAGGTTAGGTAGGCAGGCTTCATGTAAAATACTGGTATTCAGCTGCATTCGGTTAGATTGGAAGCTGACCCCAACAAGGCAGGCAGAACAACGTTAAGACGCTGACAACAGGCAAACGGCAAAAGTAGGCTTGACTTAAACAATAAAATTGCCAAATCTATATAGTTTGTGGTAGCGGAAATATGTGAATCTCGAACATATTTCTCAGAACTTGATTGTTACCAGAACATGTTTTGAAAAAAATCTCGATACAAATTAACGTTAAACTAACCTCTTTCCTTGAGTTCTAATCCAAAATATAGCAACGTACATTGGTTTTATAATTTATAACAAGAACGTCTTATTTGGATGCAGAACTTGGTTGTTTTTCATTACCGATTACTCAACTCATTTTTGAATAAATTGATAATTGCTTCATATTTTGCCATAAATTACAGGCGTTGTGTCATCGTGCTTCTCTTTCTTTTCTATGCAGTCCGACAGTGACCGCGGTTTAGCTGTTGTCAGCGTCTTAAGTACCTAACGTTCGTTATGTCAAGACAAGATGTATTTTTTTATTAGCATCTCCGATGTAACGTAGCTATTAAAATATACATTTTTACATCTTTTTATAACCGAACGAATGCTTATTTTTTATACATTTAACGATTACAATATCTTTGATGTTCTTTATATATCTTTTGTTTGTTTATTTTGTATTATGTAAACATTCTTGTTTTTGAAGTGCGCGCTGTAGGCATCCTGTATTACAAAGTCTGTCTGCCTCGTCGGTCTAGTAATCGCAAGCGCTACTGCTGACATGAGGTCATGAGTTCGATTCATGGATCGGGCAAAGTGTTATTAGGTTTTTCCATCTGGAATTTCTCAGTAACAGCCCGAAGTCTAGATTTGTGCCCGGTTGATGGCAAAAGGCTGGCCCCCTTCATGGGACTTGAACATATTTGGCGAAATGTGGTTGTACTAAAGATACATTTCTACCTAACCCTGCGAGGATTACAGGCGTGATATTATGTTATGTGTTCTGCGTATAAAGTCTGGCCTCTTTGGTCTAGTAGTCTAGTGGTTGTAAGTGTGAATGCTGATCCTACTAATAGAGTCCTGGGTTCTATCTCCACCTCGGGCATTGTTATTGGGGTTTTTCTTTAGGAAGGTCTTAGTAGCAACCCGACGAACAAACTGAACCAAAGAAAACTTCCGTACCAAAGAGTGAGAACGGGACCCTATCAAAGCCTACGCCGACGTTTGTAAGTCAGTGTCCAAGTAATCACAGAATGTAAAATCAATATAAAAAAAAAAAAAAAATATTATACAATTAAATTAGCAACCAGTTTGATTTTGTCTAGATTCTAAATTGTCCTATGGAGCAGGACCAGCATGTTTCTAAGCATTTTTATCTCGGATATAATCCTCTAATTTGTAATATGCTTGTTTACAAAGTGTACTTTTTATATGAGTTTTAAATTTTCTTTCATTTAATTCTAATATATCACAAGGTAATTCTGTTGTAACATTTAACACAGTACCCCATAAAAGATGTATGTACTTTAGATAGTCTGAAAAATAGTTGATCTATTTTATCTTTATTTCTAGTATTAAAATTATGTCTATCGCTAACTTTGTTAAAAAGATGTAGATTTTTTCTCACATAGGTACATAATATTTTCATAAATGAATTGGCAAGGTACCTACCGTCATAATATTAATCTAATATTTTTAACTATAAACCAGGTAACCAGTTGAAACTTTCACAGAAAACGTGTTTAAAATGAAGGTATACTGTGAATGAAACGAAAAAGAGAGTGTTTGAGATTGCTTTTGGTATTGACTGGTCTTACCAAGAGGTATCGTGTTACCCAGTAACTGGGTTGCGGAGGTCAGATAGGCAGTCGCTCCATGTAGTATTTAGCTGTATACGGTTCAAAGTCAAAACTACAAGTCAAATAATTTATTTCAAATAGGCACATTAAAGACACTATTGAACGTCAAAAAGTACAGAAAAATATGATTGATTAGTAGTTGTTGTTTATTTTTTTAAGACTGGAAGCTGACCCCAAAATAGATAGGAAAAGACTAGGCAGAATATTCGTTTACGATGACGAATCTTAACGCTACAAACACGTGAGTAATGAATCTTTACTCTGTGCTACAAGCAAGATATTACCATGTGCAAAAAAAAGGCATCTTAATTTTCTGAATGTCAAGTGGTTGGCTCTGTTTACCATCATTATTTGACTAGCACTTGTAACTGTCAGATATCAGATTATATTGGCAACACTTGTGGCCTGAAAAATAATATCGGGTGTAATAAGATGTGCGGTTTGTTCCATTGCCAATTTCAAAATAAATAGTTTATATTACTAAATATTATGTGTATGTATTCGTTTTTGTGTATTCTATTGTGTATTTCATTTCCTATTTTATATCTTTATCGTTTCTTGTTTTCTGGGTATCTATGTTCGAATTTTCTTATTATTCTACACCATAGGGTTTTTTGTAGAGAAACTTGTTTTAATGGCTGACCTATTTTATTTGTTAACTACCTGTAGGAATCTTTACAATACAAATAATTCAACTGCTTTTTACTAAATGCATATGAAAGTACATACGGTATTTATAAAAAAAAAATATTTTGTCTGTCTCTTTGTTCCGGCCAATCTCCAAAAGGGCTGGACCGATTTTGACGGGACTGTCACTGGCAGATAGCTGATGTTATAAGGCCTAACTTAGGATTTACATACCTTTATTTTAGAAAAAGATTTAGGGTCCACGCGGGCGTATCCCCCCGGTCAGTTTTTTTCGAGAAAAATGGTATCAACGATACATAATTTTTCCGATACGATACCGATACCGATTATTATATGTTCATATATATGTTCACCTATGAACATGAACATGTTCATGATAAACTAGGATCATCGAAGTATAATAAATAAACTAACTAATACAATTAAACTATTTTCAGGCACATTTTAGCTGTCAAGAAGTCGATCATTCAGAAAGATGAAGCTAGTTGCCCATTCCAAAGCATAGTAGGTTCATATGGAGAAGAACGGGCAAGAAACTCCACGGACAATCAAAATAAATAAAAATCGATTATACTGCTGTTGGTTGTACTATATACATACATGATATAATTAAAAATATATGGTTTTTAAATACACAAACAGTGCGGGTATTAGTCACTGGAACATAATATATTATCATATTTTATTTAGATATCGGCAACTGATAACGTTCCACGGTGGTTTGATGCCAGCATAGCGGGGCATTGCAATGCGGTTAACCGCTTACCTCAAAGAGATGTCAGCACAACTGACGGGGTCCGCTAGGGCCGCTGCCTACCGGGGTCACGGGAAAGTCCGAAAGGGATACCGTGGCCCCTGGCAACGTACAGGCAACTGAAGGAACACGGGTGGGTTTTAGTTAGTAAGAGTCTGACACGCCCAGAGCGGGAGAAATTACTTGATAATTTCCCACCAAAAAAAAAAGGACTTAGCAAACGTACACCTATTATTGGTACACCCACAATGCGCCAGTTATCTTTAGTCCCATGGAAGGGGGCGAGCCTATTGCGATCAACCGGGCACAATTCCAGACTCCGGGCTGCCGGACTGAGAAATTCCAGATGAACAAACCCAATAACACTGCAAGAATCGAGCCTAGGACCTCATGCTCAGCCGTTTCGCTTGCGACCAAAATATTCAGAGTAACGATTTTAATTATTCCAATTCATAATCAATATTTGAGTGCACTACAGAGCGATATTTCATAATTTCATTGAGTAATAAGTATTGATAAATTCATCAAAACAGCGAAATATTTGACAGCTATTTGCGACGTTGCCAACTATCATCCTCTAAGTCAAAGTCAAAGTCAAATCATTTATTTCAAATACTACTACTACTTACTTACTTTTGAACGTCAAAAATTTACAAAAAAAAAAAAAATATTCTAGTTGCCCCTTCCAAAAGGTAGTTTTCGTATGGAGAAGAATGGGCAAGAAACTCCACCGTTAATACTCTTTTAAAATGTTTTACAATATTTTGTATAAGTACATTAGTTATATAATTATGTGAGGATGATGCACCTAGAATAAAATTATTATACCACAATAGGTAAAAAGAATTAAGAATTAAAAATGAAGCAACAACAGATAAACTAATTATGTGATAGATACATGGTGCTCACATATTTACAAACATTGTAAAAGTAGACGATCCTCCTAAGATTCCACAATTAATAAATCAGTGTGCGAGGAATTGGTCATAGAAAGTAAAATCAATGTCATATAATAAAAAATAATAATAAAATATACACTTAAATTTGCAACCAGTTTGATTTTGTCTTGATTCTAAATTATCCTATGGAGCAGGACCAGCATGTTTCCAAGCATTCCAGCTCTAAGGCACATGTCCCACGGTCCCACCGCCGCCGACGAGGAAACGACTGTAGCTATTGACG
Organism: Xanthia icteritia; assembly: GCA_949128155.2. Taxonomy (NCBI): domain Eukaryota; kingdom Metazoa; phylum Arthropoda; class Insecta; order Lepidoptera; family Noctuidae; genus Xanthia; species Xanthia icteritia. The sequence continues at coordinate 1,427,994 of OY855862.1, read as the reverse complement.
ATTTTCTCGCTCAAGATACGTAGTAGAAAAGATTGTAGGTCCCGTGTGAGTTGTTTCTTTCTTTTTCGCGTAGTTAGTGGCCAACCTGGTGTCAGAGTTTTAAAGCCGCCCATGGGCCTCTGACTTGGCTTCACAAGCCGTCGAGAAATATCTCTCAGGCATGCCGGTTTCCTCACAATGTTTTCCTTCACCGTTTTTGAAGCAAGTGATAATCGTATAATACGCACATGAATCTGATAAGTCAGAAATGCGTGCCTTAGGTTAAAACTTGGCAGTCCGACGGTCACACCACTAGGCTATCACTGCGGTGTAAGTCGAATAGATACATACCTACTTGTATTCATAATATTGATCGCTGACTGTTCACACCGCCCGCGCCAGTAAGTACTCGTTTGTCGCAGCGAGTAATCGCTCGTCAATTTTTTGTTGCTAGGTCTACTTGACCTACAGTTGTCGTCACGTAAAAAGAACGCAGAGTGACAGTGCAGGGGATGTGTCTAGGCTATTGTAAGTGTATTTTTTTATTATAGAATCATAATAGGTACTTTATTAGCTACTAAGTATTATGTAATAGGCTAAAATCGATAAATCAGTGCGCAGGTAAACTGCCAGCGTTCTTTTTACGTAACGGAACCTGTAACAAAGAGAGTACTCGCTCAGCGACGCTCGCTTGGCGAGGAATCGCTCGTTGCCGCGATTAATTGATCGTCGCCGTCGTGCAATCACCGCTCGTTGCTTGCCAACTCGTTTTTAGTTGCTACCTCTTCTCGCTTCTCGTCAATCGCCAGCGGTGGGACGGATACCTAAATAGAAAGAAAGAAAGAAAGAATAATATTTATTTGGACACAGTTCGTGAAACACACAATACAAAAAAAATGTGAAAATAATCATAAAGCGATAATAGTGTGTGCCTCACGGCTGCGCCAAAAAGGTTCATTAACAGTAAATATTAACTCTACCACATTTATTTAAAAAATAACAATGCCTCAGCACTTTTTCATTGATAATACAGCTTCTACTCAATCCGCAATATCCTATTTATTGCATTCTAAAACATTCACTGTTGTTTTTACCGCGATCTTTACCACCTCGACCTTGCCGGCATCAAAAATAAGAATCGGAATACACTCAGAAATAAATGTAGAATATGTTCGTGACTTATTTATTGCTCTGAGCGATAGAATATGTGTGGAGTGGACTGTAGGGTTGGCGATCACGGAGAACAGAAACTACAGTAATCATCTGTCTAGCCTTTTCACAACTATATGTGGTAATTTGTACTTCTTTTCTGGGCCGGTGCGGCCTGCCTGTAGTCGATGGCCCTACATACAAAATGAACTACAGCGATGCAGGCAGGTTTTTAATAACTAAAAAAAAACGTGTGCTGTCGGGGGACCCCCGTCCGACTTAAAAGAAGAACAAAATTTTCGCAGCCGCCATCTTGTATTTAAATTTTGACTTCACTATCGGCTTTCGCACCCTCGAAAACGACACCAATGACGAAACATTTGAAAATTTTTGCAGCCGCCATATTGGATTGACATTTTGAAGAATTTTGTTCCAAAAACATATATTCAAAAGCATTATAAACGCGTGTGAACCCTAGCTACACAAACAGAAGTAGTTGTGAGTTTATTTATACCGTAATGACTATCTTATCTGCGAATTTTAAGACTTGGAGTCTGCACTTCTAACATAACAATAACAACATAACATCACGCCTGTAATCCTCAAAAGGTTAGGCAGAGGTGATAGACCCACATTTCGCTAGTTACGTTTAAGTCCCATGTAATAGGGGGCGAGCGTATTGCCATCAATCGGGGATAAATCCAGACACCGGGTTGGTACTGAGAAATTCCAAAAAAAAAACCCAATAATACTTTGCTCGACCCGGGAATTGAACCCAGGGCCACATGTTCAGCAGTAGCGCTTGCGACCACTAGACCAACGAGGCACTTCTGCTGTTTAGAAGTCCAACAACAGGGGCCCTATTATGACGTATTAATGCCACCATTTTTCCGGTGTGAGTGAGAGACGCAGCTATACAAGGCCGATAGCACCATCCTTTTTTCGCAGTGGAATAATGATGGAATTAATACTTCATAATACGGCCCCTGATTGGAACAAGATTCGAGAAGTTATCCTCACAATAATGCTTTCACGGGCGGCGATTTCATATACGCTCATTACGAGGCACAAGTATCTGAAACTTTTTTGAGTAAGCTTATATGGTTTGGTCATGTTGAGAGGATGAATGAACGGCGACTAGCAAAGAGTATTTACAAGGCAGATGTGAGTGGAAACGACGGGAGGGGACGACCTAGGAGGACATCACAGTGACCTTATTGGTGATGTTCTTCAGAAAGGCCCAAGGACGATTCGGACTCGCACACGAAGGCTTCCGTACCACCGTACAATATTTAGCAAATAAATGATAATACAAAAATCTCAAAGATAAATTTATATTTCATAATGATACTATGAATTACAGAGTTATTTTTGCAGTTGTAGAAAATCACCCATATTTAAACAATATTTATTTTTACGTCTTTTGACATTTCTCGGGACCCTGGGGTCCCGGACCTTTACAAGGCGTACGAGGGGCCAAAGCCAACTCGCAGAGGCCAGTTACGACGTTTATAATTAAATGAGACACCAACAATAATAATAATAATTTTTTATATTCTTAAATGTTTTTGTTTTTCTTTGTTTTTATAAAAATATTTAAAAATGTAAAATATATGTATACATATTGAATAAAGGTGATAATAATAATAAAATCACTCCTCATGACATAAATTCCCCACAAAAATCTATTACATGGCCCGTTAATTAGCTTAAACTAGTCAAAGAGCTAAGAAACAATTTTTTTTTACCAAAAACGATACTAATAATATTATTATTTATTGTTATTACTATTGATTATAATACAGTATATGGTACATGATATACAGAAGTTTTGTTGAGATAGAACTCGTACAAAAATGGTCTGAAACTGACAACTTTAATGGCCCCTTAATTCTACATTTCTGAAGATAAAAAAAAAAATGTTCTCTACTCACACGCCAGGGTTCGATTTTTTTTGAAAATCAAAAATTTTGTGTTTGGAGATCCTATAATTTTTTACCCTATTTAATTTTTATTATTTGTTGTTATAGTGGCAATAGAAATATATCATCTGTGAAATTTTCAACTGTCTACCTATTACGGTTCATGAGATACAGCCCGCTGACAGACAGACAGACAGACGGAGAGCGGAGGCTTTAGAAATAGGGTTCTGATTGGCACCCTAAAAACTGAAAAATTCTCGTTCTAGTTCTAACACTTTAAAGCATTTTTAATCTCGAATTTTGTGTCGAAAACTTGAGCGGAAAACATTTAACAGTTGAAAATTTTCTTCTGATAATCGATCTTGCACCTTCACCACACGACAAGGTTTGATGTCTCTAAAAAGTCATAAAACGACAAGGTCTTAGTGAGAATTGTCGTCAATAATGGCCAATGAAAAGATGAATAGATTGTGTAAGGAATTATTGGAAGAGAAGGGAGTCAATGCCAGCGTGACGGTCGACAGGGGAGAGTGGAAATAGAAAAGGTGGTGCGCCAACCCCACGTAGCATGCGACAAGGACAAATAGATGATAATGTTGTCAAAAGTGATAAAGCCGAGGTCGACTTACACATGTTGCAACAATATTATTTAGGTAGATCGCTCCTAATGCCTAAACCTGGCGAGGCTTTCAACAATGCATGTGCCCTATTTTAGCCGAGGTCTGCACTATTGATCTATTATTTACCTAACTGTATTGGCAGATTATATCTAAAATAGATACAGGAGTGACTGAGATGGCATCTTAAATAAGCAATAGGTAGGTAGGTATCGTGGCATTTAGTAACTAGGTTGTGGAGGTGAGATAGGCAGTCGCTCCACGTAAAATACTGGTATTCAGCTGCATCCGGTTAGACTGGAAGCCGACCCCGACATAGTTGAGAAAACGCGGGAAGATTGATTTTAATAGTAAAGTAAAATCAAATAGTTTAAGAGAAAATCGACAGTGACACATAGACAGACACCGGATTGATTCCAGAAGTGTTACTCTTTGCTAATTTAATTTCAAAACACTAATAAATTCAAGCTTCTTCAGAAAAATATACTGCCTCGTTGGTCCAGGTCAGGCAAAAGGTCCGAAAGGGATACCGTGGCCCCTGGCAACGTACAGACAACTGAAGGAACATGGGTGGGTTTTAGTCAGTAAGAGTCTGACACGCCCTCCCGCTCCGCCCAGAGCGGGAGAAGTTATTTGATAAATCCCCACCCAAAAAAAAAAAAAGGCAAAGTGATATAGACTTTTACCAACTGGAATTTCTCAGTAGCAGCCCGGAGTACAGATTTGTGCCCGGTTGCTAGCAATAGGTTCGCCCCCTATTATAAGGGACTTAAACATAACTGGCGAAATGTGGGTGTACTATAACTTGTGCCCAACCCTTCGGAGAAACAATGCGTGATGTTGTTATTCCAGTAACATAGAGTATTTAATAGTAAAGTAAACTTAAATAGTTTTAGAGAATATAGACATTGAAAGAAAGAAAGAAAGAAAAATATTTTATTTGGGACACGCACAGGAAATACAAACAGTAAAAAAAATAAAAATAAAAAACAAAATTATATAAAAAATAAAATAAAAAAGCAAAAAAAATCACGACCTGTGCGAGGCCAAAAAGGCCCCTATCTCAGCATAATACGGCGATAATAAATACCACCGCGCTGGTATTCTGATAGGACCCACTGTGATGCCACGGACACATCTACGGACTTAAATAAAATCCCATAAGGGGATTACAAAAAACTTAAAACAAAAATAATAATACAATTAAAAAATATATATATATATATATAAATAAAAACCGAAACTATGTACTCGTACAATAAATAATCTAAGAATCCAGACATCATCATTGACAGATAGATAGACACCGGATTGATTCCAGAAATGTTATTCGCCAATTTGAGATCGAAACACTAATAAATTTAAGCTTCTTCAGATAGGTAACTTGGCTATCTGGCAGAATCTTGATGCTCCGAAATTTATTTGGCGTAACACGCTTGGCATAATCTTCTTTAAATTAATATTTTAAAGGCATATCTTTTTTTAAATATAATTATTGTTTGGCCGAATGTTTATTAGTCCGAATTTACAATGGCATACTTTTAATATGGCAAAATTTTATTTGGAATAATTTTATTAGTCATATTGCCATTTCTATAAAATATAATTTTTAATCTTAAATTATATTAAAATATAGTCTTAAAAAGTCACTGTCGTCGTTATATAGCTAAAACCAGTTTTCTCGACATTTAGTGAAAAATTACTTAACAATACTATCCTACTCTGTTTTTCGTGCTCTTTGCATTTATTGCAAAACAGATTTTTGCGTATTAATTAATTTTCGCTGTATAACGACGTTATGTTGTGCTACAAAAGTTAGTGACGGAAACGACTCGCTGCAAAACCGACTCCACGTAGTCTTGTCTGCCCTACCCCTAGAGTGTAATTTAAGCCCACGTAGGCGCGGAGGGGCGAGGCGGCCCGCAGCTTCGGCTTGCCGCCGTGGCTGAGGCTGGCTGGCGAATCCCCGGCCAGCCTCAGCCACGGCAGCGGCGCGGCGGTGAGCGTTAAAACCATCTGCGACGAGAAGTTCGCGTGGGACCGCCGCGCGTCGGAGCCCCGCACCGCCGGAGCCGTGACAGAAACCACGCCTGCTGCATGTTGCATGCTCGCTTGCATGCTGCATGATTACTGCACGCATGGTTTATGCTTGTTTGCATGTTTGTGTGAAATTTCTGCGATATGATGGTTCTGCTTTTTAATTATTATGAATGTGAAATTTATGCCTAAGATGATTCTGACTTACAAAATTATGCGTTTTTAATGTATTATAAATGAGTGTATGCCAAACGATTTTCAGCGAAACGAAGTTTATGCTATCCGCTGTTATGCAAAATAATATTATGACGTAAAAAGTTCTGCTATAAAGGGTAGACCCTAGGTAAGTTACCTCATCATCATGCACAGCTCGACTCCCCCCACTGCTCGGCAAAGGCCTGTATTAGGGTTCCGTACATGAAGGGTGTCAAACGGAACCCTGTAACTCCGCTGTCCGTCTGTCTGTCAGCGGGCTCTCATGAACCGTAATAGGCAGACAGTTGAAATTTTCATAAATTGTGAATATCTATTGCCGCTGTCATCATCATCGTTTCAGCCGAAAAACGTCCACTGCTGGACATAGGCCACCCCCAAGCACCGCCACTTCGACCAATTCTGTGCCTCCCGCACAATAACAACAAATAATAAAAATTAAATAAAGTTAATAATTTAAGACCCCAGACTTCTTTGGCAGCCTCTTCTAGGCTTTGCCCGCGATGGCAACAATGTCGCCCTCCCATCTCGCCGCCGGACGACCCACACCTCGTCATCCAGTCCTTGGACGCCACTCGGTCACAGCCACTCCACATGTCATCACTACACCCTGCCAGGTGTCCTGCCCAACTCCACTTGAGTTCCATAATACGAGTTAAGACTGGTCCATCTCTTAACTGCCAGGGCTTATTTTTCATCTTGTTTTGTATTGTATTTTTTATTTAACACCGGGCGCACTTTGATTTGCGTTTTCGTACGAATTTCACTCATGCGTACACGTACGACCATGGTCGTACGAATTAAGTGCGCACACTGGATACGTTTTTCTCCGTCAAATAGGTAGTGTTTCAGTGATATCACATTGAACGCACGAGAAATCCCAACAAGTTCGAATTGTTTTCGGCCGTCGGAACTATACGTACGAATAAGTCGCACCCAGTCTGCGCGCTCCCTTTGTACTTGGAAGGTCAAGATCGTTCGTGCGTGTTCGTACGTGTACTCACGAGTGAAATTCGAACGAAAACGCATCCAAAGTGCGCGCCGCCTTATTCATACTTATAGAAGCAAAAATAATAATATACCCAGGATTTTTTAATATCTTGATTTATAATGTATACCTATGTCCGTGGAGTTTTTTGCGAGTTCTTCTCCATAGAGATCTACGTTTTGAATGGGCTGTAATTGGTAAAATAATTGAAATGCTTGCTTGAGTTTGAGGACTTAAGATATCGAAGACCTTACTTATTTTATTTTATTTATTATGGGACAATAAACAGCTACAATATATAATGTTTACAAATTAAAAAAAATATATAGGCTCATAAGGAGTATTAACAATATTGCAGCCCACTACATTATCCGCATGTTAACAATATTAAATAAGGTAAAAAGTGCCACTAGATTAATTAACATTACTCAGAGATATAAAACATAAGTTACATAAGTTAATTTATTGATACAATAGAATTAATATAAATAATTATTTTAAAAAAATATACAAAAATTATATAAATATTAATTTTAGGATAAAATAGAAAATATTTTTTTTATTGTTCCTTATTATCACAAATAAAAATTATTAAAACGGTTAAAATAAATTAAATTTAGAATAAAGGGCTCACACTATTTGTTATTATCATTAGATAAGATTTTTAAAACATTGGACTTACCTACCTTGCTTTACCAGACTCTTAACGACTTTTAAAAGCCAATTTTTCTTCAATATTTTACGTTCGAAAGATCCTTATCTTGATATATGGCTTCATGTAAGAAAATTTGTATTTTATACACGAACTAATAAAATTCGTTCTTATATCGTTAAATATTATTTTTATAGTCTTATACGAATAAAAGGGTATTGGACGTGTTTTTCGAAACTTGAAAATGTAATAACTGGTTTACTGTTACGGGTTCGATGGCCACGAAATATTTTTATAGATTTTAATAAATGGATAATGGCAATCGAACCTCTAATAATTCCCATTATATTTATTAGTGTTCAATAATATTTTTAGGAGCGCAACCAAAAAATATAATTGAACACTTTAATATAATGATTGCGGTTCTTATTGTTCTAAAAATACTAAATGGCCAAGTAACTCTGCGGCCAACTAGGTTGTAGCGGTTAGTCACAGTTCTAACCTAACCCATTACCCCAGCTTAGTGCGACCAATTCGGCTCGCGCGTGGTTTGTCACAGCCCAACCTAACCAAAGGCATTTGGTCGGGGTGCCCTAGCTTATTTCTGCGACCAACTGTGAGAAAAGACCAGAAAGTTAAAAAGAAACTAAATTATTAAAAAAAGTGAGCGCAAATTTTTTTTTTGGGGTTCATTCATTTAAGAAAATGGCCATCATAAGACTTTAAGTTTTTAGAGAATCGATTAAATATTTCCCGTAGATATTAATGATGTATGTAAGATAATTATTATGTGTTTGTAAACTCGCAATACAGGAAAAATGTAAGTAACCGTGCTAACCTTAGGTAGATATATTTGCTAGAAATTTGGTAGTGAAGGTAGATTCTAAGTGCGGATTTCACCAATAAAATTGAACGCGTTCAGCACATCTAAACGCGTTCAAGAGCTGTCAGTGTACAATATTCCACAACAATTTTGACACTGACAGCTCTTTGACGCGTTTTAGAAATACTGATGGCGTTCAGTTTTATTGGTGAAATCAGCACTGAGTCAGTCTGTTGCTTTATAAAAAAATGTTAAACTCAGACTCAGGCTTTGACTGGAGACCTCAAAATATTTACTATTAATATAATAAACCTGAAGAGTTTGTTTTTGATGTGTAACCTAACATCTTTCCTCTCGCTTTCCCGCAATCAAAATCTAAAAAAATCTAAACAATCAAATCTGTGGGAGTGATTTCGTGAAAATGGACGGAAGTGTGTCACAGGAAAGGAGGAGGTGGAACGCGAAGTTTCGCGTCCTCCAAGCGGGAGAAGATATTTGATAATTTGGGACGCGCTAAAAAAAAAAAAAATTGTGTCATAGCAAGCCGGGGAAGCGCGCGCTATTTGATTTGACCAATGAGCGCGCGTGGTGCTTGAGTTGGCTGTCATAAACGACCTTGACGAGGCCCCGCCCCTTTAATGTTGCTAATTACACATTTTATGCGACTACTGTAAGGCTCGCTCGTTTTTTTGTTACGCGCTAATCTGCACCAGTGCGATTTAAAAAAGCAATTAAATAGCCCAATTCTTGAGGGAGGTTATAGGTTATTCAACATCACGCTACGACCCTTAGGAGCCCGCAAAACGAAAATAAGTCTGAAAGGACGCTAAGCGAAAACAAAGGGGCGATATTTGGGCAGAACCTAGTAGTAAGTTGAGCTTATTAATACAATCTAATAGCTATCTTCGAAAACATCCTTGCTAGTTTGTAAAACCAGTAAGAAAATCATTAGCATCAGCTAGGTAGACTAAAAGGCCAACCTTTCTCAAGAACCGACTGAAATCATGTTGCAATAGTAAAACCTTGTACACCTATTCACAGTAAACCTCAAAAATACTCCCCGTATTGCCATTCCTGACCTTTTCCCGCCAATAAACCTGACTGCCATTACAGAAAACATGAATATAAAATCAACAGCTTTAAGATCCAACATGGTAGTTACGAACCAAACTCATGTGCCCAGGGTTTAATAAAAAAGGGTAGCCTTTTATGATCGGAAAAACGTGTACTGTTACGAAACATCGTGTATGGGAATCTTTATCGTGTATTGCCAGTTGTGTTATTGGTTTTTTTTTTTTGGAGCTGTCATTTGGGATTTTTGGCGCGGTTTTGTGACAGATGTCAAATGTGTTTAAAAAAATACTTAATTGACAGAGATAAAAGACCTTTATCTCTGTCAATTACATATGTTGATGTTTGTTTGTTTGTATGATGTTTTTAGATCATGTTGACAAGTTAAATAATATCTTATATCAATTATTTACCGTGGTAATTAAATTATTTAACTTGTCATCGTCATCTCATTTCATTTCATTTCTTCTGCCTACCTTTCCCAACTACTATGTTGGGGTCGGCTTCCAGTCTACCCGGATGTAGCTAAATACCAGTATTTTACACGGAGCGACTGCCTATCTGACCTCCACAACCCAGTTTGTAGAAACCTAATACGATACCCCTTGGTAAGACTGGTTGTCAGAACTTCGGGCTTCGGACTACCCGTAACGACCTTGAGTTTATGAATAGAATAATTAATTTGACTTCAAACGTGGTACAATGACAGCAGTGGTGGCCCATTGGTAACAGCCGCGACTTACGAGTAGGTTCGTAGGTTCGAACCCAAGCAGGCGCTTTACTTTGTGTTAACTATTTCATCACCACTGCTCTCAAAACGGTGAAGGAAACCATCATGAGGAAACCAGCATTTCCTAGAACCAAAAATTCGAGAACATGTGACATCTACCAACCCGCACTGGCCCCGCGTGGTGGATTGCGGCCCACTCCCTCTCAGAGAGAAGAGAGTGGTGTCCCAATTGTGGGAACATTATAGGCTAATTATGCTATGGTACAATAATGCCACGACACAGGAGAAATTCCTAGTGTGGGGCAACGTTTTTTAAAAAAAAAAAAAAAAAAAATGCTTTTAATAATAGGATTATGTTCTGCATGTCTTCAACATGGACTTAATTGTTTAATATTAGTATTACTTGCTCTAAAAACATTAAGAGTAAAAATAGGTCATGCTATAAAAGGTTTTACTTGAACCTTAGCCGCTGGGCCACCATAGTATGTGTCCTAAAGTGGCTCTAATGTAGGCTATTGTACGAAGGTTCAAGAGCCCACGAAGAAGAGCTTTTCAAGAGATCTTTTTTGAAGCCAAGTCGCTAAACGTCTTGCTGTAAGATCTTGCAGACTTGAGCAATATTTTGAGGGGCTCTCTTGGTTGAGTTGCGCACAAAAATCGAGTCGAGTAGAGGGCTAGTTATCGTTTCTTTTTATTTCGATGGAGAAGCTGGATGGATTGTTATTGAAGAATAAATACTTGACAGGTTGTCGAAACACCCTTGTTGAGTCAAAATTCCCTGTTGTTTTGTTCTCTGCATCGTGACCGTTTTAGGTGGTAAAAAAGGCATTTTAAAAGGAAAAGTTTCCAAATACTTTTTTTACATCTATATATGATAATAATTATTGCATTTCATAATCAATATTTTAGTTCACTAGTTAACCATATTTCTTATTTCCATACAGTAATATTGCCAATTAAATCAAAACAGCCAAATATTTGACAGCTATTTGCGGCGTTGCCCACTTTCTTTATAAACGCTGTAAGTCACAATTTCACATGTATGCAGTTTTAATTTGTCGATTGATTCGCTAAGATTCCATTCGTTTCATTAGATTTTTATAATTTCAATGGACGTATAAATATTCAAGTGTGGTGTGTGATTTTTAAAGTGGTATTGGGTATTTCCATCAAGAATATCTCAGACTGCTTCGTTGGTCTATTGATCGCAAGTGCTATTTCTGAGCACGAGGCCCTAGGTTCGATTCTCATGACGGGTAAAGTGTTATTCGGTTTTTCTATCTGGAATTCCTCATTAGCATCCCGGAGTCTGGATTTGTGCCCGGTTGATGGCAATAGGCTCGCCCCCTATTACATGGGACTTAAACATAACTGGCGAAATGTGGGTGTACTATAGGTACACCTCTGCCTAACCCTTCGGGGAAATACAGGCGTGATGATATAAATTATGTATTGATTTTCAACGTGTTTTTATTTTATAAGGTTGAATCTAAATGATAGTTGTTTTTCGTTTAAAAAAATAATGTTGATTTCTTCTTCTTTATCAAATTCGAAGGTTTTTTCGTGTCAAAAGTTGACTTCAACGTAGTACAGAAAAAGCTAGAGAGGCTATGATTAATATATTATCTAGCGATCAAAGATTCTCATCTCGCTCAGGTCTTATACTTTTTTAATAAAAAGGTACGTTTACGATGTACCTACGTTCGGATACAGATATCCCTGATATGTTTTATGTAACAGCAAATATTGTGGATATAACCTGGTGTTGCTACTTCTAAATATTAGATTTTTGTGTAATATTTGAAATAGCAACACTTGGAGGCAGCTGTTACTGTCTGGCTTTTTCTTTAAAAATAAAACTAAAACCTTGAGTAAAGGACTTGGAGAAACTTGCCCTATGTGTTGTACCACACACTAATGCCTTTTTCTATGTAGGCAGAAACAACAGAACGCCACTTACTACGATCAAAGTCAAAGTCAAATCATTATTTCAAGTAGGCCATTAAAGGGTACTTGAACTACAGATAAATACATATGGTTCACCCCACATTTTAGGTATGAAGCTACAAATACGTGACTCTTGTCGAGCCAATTCATTGAACGTAACGTAGTCAGAATATTATACTAAAGTTACCCGATACAAAGAGAAGCAACTTCTACGTGAATATAACTGTATGTAGGTAATTAGCACTGTGCGACCTGAATTGCACTTAATTGTGTCTTAGCAAGAGTCGCTATTTATTTAAACGATTTTTCGGTATTCATATGTGCTTGTCGTCAAAATTTTAAGCAGGCAAGTAAAAAGCTCTTTTGAATTACTAAAACGATCTTAACATATCTTGTCCTATTCCTACGTTCACGCTCATAAAAAAAAGAGAAAGAAAATATGTTTATTTGCGGAAAACATGACGCGAAAAAAGAACAAAATAAAAAAAGAAACAAGTTTAGGGAAAATATGCGTCACATGCACGCGAAACGGCCATCGCTCAGCATAATGCTGCGACCCTATGCGAGACAGAGCCCCAGCGCTGGTTTTCAGCGACAGCTGGCGTTGAAGTTATGACGTCGACCGGTGCAGCATACAATGAGATATAATTATGATATAAAAATAAAATAAATATAGGCACAATAATTATTTCTATATGTATAAACTATTATATTTAAAAGTGGCAACATTCCACATAGCGACATATTGTTGAACAAATTTTTAATCATCTAATTAAATGTCACCAATCTTGTCCAATACTACAATCTTCTGTATATCCCACTTATATGTCTAGCGAAAGCGCTAAACCGAACACGAAATCGCTTTCACAGACCGTTGCTTAGTATTTAACCGTATCATACCATTTAATGTGAACCATTTTCATACACCCAGTTACAAAGCCCATTTGGAACGAGCCACACGAAAAGATAACCGCGTGACACCTTTATTTATGCTAAAACCAGAGAGGTTATTAAGAACAAAATGGCGGCTTCCCGCGCTTTGCCACCGCCATTAAACCTCGGAATTGTAGCACGATGTTTATCCATTTCCGTGTCTTTGGTTCTGTGTTTTCGTTTTTGGTCACCGACTTCCGAAATTAAAGTAATTTTTCACTTTTTAGAGTTTCCTTAGAATTCTGTTATTTTCTTTTGAAAAGTTTTAGCTGCGGTAGATACCCATGAATTGATGTGCGGAAGCACATCAATTCATGGGTATACCTACGAATTGATGTGGGAAGGTGGGAAGGTACAGTACTTGCTATGTACACAACAAAGACAGGAAGTTTTATACATCATCAATATACACCAAGTGGATGAAATACGTATTATTGAAGCTAACGCAAAAACTTGGATTTTTGAGATGGGGCAGCGTTGTAGCTACAGGAAAACGGTCTTAGAATACTGTCCTTAACTTTTTGCGACATTCTGATCTGCATTCAGTAAAAAGAAATACAGTATGCAAGAAATATAAATCTAAGTTCATCTCATAATCGTCTTCTACGATGTCCCACTCACCGCACAGACTTCATTCGCTCTTCCTTCTTCATTCAGTCTATCTCTCTGTGGAATGCGCTCCCCCAGGAAATCAGGAACCGATTATTATCTTTTTATGTTAAAGTTCGCAAGCACATTACCACCGCGCAAGGTTCTTCTACCAAATGAAAAAAGTATTTTCAAAATCGGTCCACCATTGACGAAAATATTCATGAACAAACGAACAAAAAATATATGGTCAGACGAATTGAGGACATCCTTTTTGAAATCGGTTAAAAATGGCGGCTTCCCGCGCTTTTCCGCCCGCCACTAAGCCTCGGAATTCGTAGCACGATGTTTATCCACCACAGTTGCTAGATTATGTTAATGTTGGTAACATATTACTTTGTTGGATTTATAGTGGTTTCGTTGCAACTGCTGGTTAAGGTGCAGCAACCTTCGAGGTGAACCTTCAGGGTTGCTGGTGATAGAAGTTGGACCTTGATGTCATAAATTATTTATTTCATTGAAAATATTACACTGATAATAATTAAAATAATAACAATTAAAAAAAACATTATATTAATATTTAAAATTCATTACGCATTTAATTTTATGTCAATAATTCAGTAAGAATAATTTAAATAATCACCAACAATGACATTAAATTCCAAATTCATTGTAAAGCATTAAAAAAAAAACAAACACAAATAATAATAATAATTCACAAATTATTTAATAGTGGCTGTCATTTGTCATCTATGAACTCATCGATACTGTAATAGCCTTCTTCAATAAATATATCTTTAATTTGTTTTTGAATAAAATTATGCTGTTGAATTCTATCGGCAACCGACCGTTTGAACTCTGGGACTGTGATGAACCACGTTTCATTTCGGTTGGATTGTGGAGGAAAAGTCTTTCCTCTCTGATTCAGTAATTTTCATGAAGAGCATCGTCTTTAAAGCTCTTTTTTTTCAAATTCAAATTCAAAATATTTAATTTCACATAAACCTACAAGGGCACTTATAAAACTTCAGAAGCTAGGTGCACGGTTCCAATTGGTCGTTTTCTATGGAGAAGAGCCGGCAAGAAACTCCACGGTTACTCTTTTAAAAGTAAATGGTATTTACAATGTTTTCAAATTACAGTGTTAATAGGTATGAGAGATATAATTAAAATTACAGTGTTACTTATATATTCAAATAACAGTGTTAATAGGTATGGAATAGGTATGAGTTTTGAATTCCAAATGCCGATGCGGTAGCGACCCTAAGGAAGGCAGTATGAAAAATGGCCTCGACCAATTTTTGTACCGCGAATGAAGGCAGTTAATAAGGTTTTCTTATTTAAAGACATAAAAGAAAGAACAGAAAGTTTGTTATAATGTTTATAGAACCGCACCCAAATTGCGCTCACACACTTTATTTCATAATCCAAGGGTTTTTAGAGAAATTCCTTATCGATTGCTTCAAATATTTGAAAAATTCCGTCTGCTCGCCAACGTAAATGACGCAATGAACGTGGCTGAACAGTCAAATTGAGAGGTATTGCAATCGATTGTCATTGTATGCGTGTTACGCAATTCCCCCGTCGGTTAGTTGGCAGACATAATAGTTTTTACGTCTAACAACACAATAGGTATTTTCTACGGTCTACCAACTCTGGTCTTTCCGTCGAAAAAACCAATCGTGTGCTCTCACCCTAAAACAGTTCACATCAGCATTTAAAATCGTGTGCACGTCGCTTTACCGACAAGTGATTAGTAAAGAAAATGATTTATTACTTGGCGCCCGACGTGGGACCCAGCATCAAAGATGGCGGAATGGTAATCATTAGTGTAGGTACACAGACGTAAATTGCAGTGTTATGTAACTATGTGGGGAACATTAATTACAAATGGTGAAGGACAGAGTGGAAAGCGTTATAATCCATGTAATTTATCCAGTTTTAACAAAAAGCTGTCAGAAGAATGGCGGTCGTCTATTTGATTTAAACTGATAAAAGTTTCGGGTTTTGGATTTGTGAACAGCCTTTAGAGTACTCTTTTGATTACATTGATTGTTATTCGATACGGCTTGGAAGCGTATTGAACGGTTGTGAATAGCTACGCTGGTGGTAAATGATGATGTGGTTGACAATGATTAACGCTTAATAATAAGAGCAGTGGAGACCCAGTGGAAACGGCATAAAAGTTATGGGTCCTGGGTTCGAACTCAGGCAGGCGCTTTACTTTGTGTAAATAATTTCACCACCGTTGCTCTCAAAGCAGTGAAGGAAAACATCGTGAGAAAACCGGAGAACCAAAAATTCGAAGACAAGTGACATCTACCAACCCGCACTAGGCCCGCGTGGTGGATTATAGCCCCCTCGAAGAGAAGCGGCCTGTGTCTTAATAGTGGGAACATTATAAGCTGATTATGTAACGCTTTATCAAATTAAGTAACATTTTTATTACTATTGACTTGTAGACTCACACGGTAAATTTTGATGAAATAAACTAGATAAATAGGATATGGAAGTAAAAATGTTGTTTGCGCAGAGAATATTTTATTTCAAGTAAATGACACAAGTCATTAACTATAACACATGTTCGAATATCAATTTAAAATGTCGTTGTCAACTAAAAAGTTTCACAGTAAAGCTATCTGCAGGCGTAGCATGACAACGTAGTGTTTTCTACGGGTTTTCTCGACGGAAGAATAGACAAAATAACAGATTGTGATTGTTTTCTGTCATTTTGTCTATTCTTCCGCCGACAAAACCTGTTTCTATTGTGGTCATGCTAAGCGTACCGGATACATAGACTCACTTATTTAGAAGAACATATTAGTTCTAGGCGAAAGAATACTTATGGAGGCCCTTGAAAAGAGCCCCCGTGATTGGCGGCTATACTTAAGTACGTCCGGTGCCCTGTTTAGACAACCCTTGCTACCAAGTTTACTGAGTGGATAATATTTTGCTATGCCGAAATGAGCGCGGATATCACCCCCTCTCTTTATGAAGGATCCATTACAGATTTGGCAAGAATGCCCGCATATAACATTCACCAATTCGTGCTACCACCAGATTTTAATATCAGCAGTGAAAGCCTAATGGCGTGACTGTCGGACTGCCAAGTCATAGGTCTCGAGTTCGAATCCAAGGTCTCGAGTTCCAACCTCTGACTTTTCTATTGAAAAGTATAATTATCACTTGCTTCGAAAACGGTGTAGGAAAACTTCGTGAGGAAACCGGCATGCCTGAAAAATATTTCTCGACGGCATGTGAAGCCAAGTGAGAGGCCTATGGACGGCATACAAACTCTGACACCAGGTTAATCACTAACCACACGAAAATGAAGAAGAAGACCAGATTTTGATTGACTGATCACTGTAGTGTTACTTCACCTACGGTTTCTAAGGAGAGCGGTGGCCGTCCGCAATTTACCGGTGAATGATGTCACTGAAATTTATGAAAGTATGTTTTCCTAAAGAGCGTTTTTGACACAATAAAGTCATTATTTTCATGAGAGCCGTCACTGCTGCCCTATGTAGCGGCCACCTCTCTTCTAGGAAATCATAGCTTCAGTAACAACACAGTTAACTGTAGGTTCCTGGAAACCTTTTTTTTAACAGTGGACTTAAATAACCACCTATTAAAAGCATTATAGTGCCCTAAATCTGATACCCAATCTTTGTCCCATCTGGGCGCCAATTCACGTCGGAAAAATAACAACACTGTAGATGTAGAAGCATAGAATAGTACAGAAGGTCAGCTCCTTATATCGCGGCAACGATCGAAAACAGACGCACATACACATAATATCTGTTCCAAAGTGTCTGATAAAAGTGTAAACATACACTGTTTAGGTCAAATTCTGACGCAATCACTCACTAAAGGGCATAAAATTACTAACACATTTATCTGTATTTATGGGTTTCAACTTCAACCTTATATCTCTCCACTTTTTCCAAGAATTATTGTTTGAATAAGATTATTAAATCGTAATTGAAAAATCATCGACGAAAATTGAGGTTAGTAAAGCAACCTAAATGATTGCCAAATAAAAAACATCTTTAAGATGATTTAAAATCAGAATGTTGGGTTTAATGATTCAAATATGCAAATCAAAGCACTCAATTTATAAGTGGCACTACAAATTGACATCCACAGGCACGTTTTTTGATCTATTTGTTTACTTTTTCATCAGATACTTATGGAACAGGGAGGGAGGAAACTAAAAGAGTAGTGAATATAAATGTTTATGGATGGAGAGGGAGGGAAAAGCCAAAGAAAAGATGAATGGATTGTGTGAGGAATGATATGAAAGAGAAGGGAGATAGCGTGACGGTTGCCAGGGGAGAATGCAAGAAGAAAACATGTTACGCTGACCCCACATAACATGGAACAAAGGCAGGAACATGATGGCTTTTGGAACAGGCTGGATGGACTGTGAGAAAGATGATACTAAGGTTAGAAAGGGAGTACAGAAACAGACCATAGACGCGTACGTACGGCGATCTAAAACAAACGCCAGTCTGGGGGTTGGCGTGCACTCGCTGTACGTGTATCGTGTCTAAATATGCGTGCGTTTTCGCTCCGTGTATGGAGCCGACCTACTGTATTATTCTGTGGTGTAAGCATAGTGTTAACTGAACTAATATAGCTACTAGCTAGGAAATAGTTTCCATTTGAGTCGATGCATATTCGGCTCTTCCGTTTTCGAGATGAAGTTGGGTGAAACTTTGGACGGAAAGTCAGACGTAACAGGCGAGATTGGAAGGAAAATCGCATTGTAAGAACTTTATACTTGCTGGAAGCACCTACTCTTTAAAATAAGGTTGTGCAATGGGTTATTAAAGGCCAGTCCGGATGTTACTCTGCATTTTGTTACACGAAATTTTTTATATCTATATATTGTCTGGACCTTAAAACAGACTTCGACCCCTATGTTTGTGTCACTATTTCTTCTCAAGGGTAGTCAGATAGGAAATTTCGACCCCATCTAGCTATTTTTGTATATATATGACGTGTAACAGTGATTTCGATATTCTATTTACAGAATAAACAAGTTCTATAATTTCAAAGTACGAGTAGGTAACAATACTTTTGATCCACGATAATCGTATAGATTTTTTAACTAGGTACCTAGTGGTCAGTATACTGATCATAAAAATTAAAATTAACGTTATCAGTAGAAATTACTCGAATGATTGCCGTAGTAAAATCATCATCATAGCCTGCCGAGCCCTTTTTTATTTTATTGTAGAATTGGCCTGCTCTTGACCTCAATCTCGCCCTTGTCCCAACTATGTTCGGGTCGGCTTCCAGTCTACCTATGCGGACGCAGCTGAAGACCAGTATTTTACATGGAGTGACTGCATATCTGACCTCCACAACCCAATTACTGGGTAACACGATACCCTTTGGTAAGACTGGTTGTCAGAACTTCGGGCTTGATTTGCATGGTAAAATATACCTAAATATTAGACTATGAAAATAATTTGCAAGCATTATTTAGCATTTTTATCTATGTGGGACTCGTGGATAAATAGTAACAGCGCACCGGTCGATCGAAGGCTAAGTTACGCTTGCCGTGGTTAGTTCGTGGATGGGTGATCATTAATTGCATAACGAGACCCCTCCGTGCCTCGGAAAGCACGTTAATCCGTTGGTCCCGGCTGTCATTCGTAGATCTTTGACAGTCGTTACGGGTTGTCAGAAGCCCAAAAGTCTTTCCAAGGGGTATCGTGTTACCCAGTAACTGGGTTGTGGAGGTCAGATAGGCAGTCGTTTCATGTAAAATACTAGTATTCAGTTGCATCCGTTTAGACTGGAAGCTGACCCCAACATAGTTGGGAAAAGGCTATGCAGATTGATTGTCCTGTGTTTATTGTAAAATCGACAAGGGCAAAGTCAGGGCAATATCTAGTAGACATAATAATATTATGTCGAGAAGTTAACATCTGAAGCAAGCTCGAACGCTCTTGCAAATCTGATTCCGGGGCTGAGAGGTATTAAATAGATAATGCTGACCTTAATTCCGGATCCATGCACTCTGTCTGGTTTTTCAGGAATACCCTCTCCAATTCACTCGCGGTCGTAAAAGGGATTATGTCAATAGGATTGGCACTAACGTCCTCCTGTCCGGTAATAACAACATATTGTAGGAAAGAGAATCTCCACAGGTTTATGGACGATTCGGAGCTCACGTCTCTACGGCGGCGGCGTCTCTCCGGAGACAATGGTCCACCTCCCATCTTGTGCCACATGCCCTGTCACCTGTCACTTGAGGATCTTATGACTGCGTCAGTGAATGCATTTCGCGTGACTGAATTTTGGTATACTCACAACAAAATTCTTATTTGCCATCGATACGCCAAAGCTTCATTTTCACATAGCGTTCTGAACAGTTCTGAGCGAGCAGCGTCCTGTGATGATCGGTTGGACTCGGCGAACGAATGCTCGCTCGCTCATTCTTTCTTTCAGTAAAACGACGTCACAGCGAATAATCATTCGTTTTCTCGTTGTAGTGAAAACAGATGTTTTCTGATTTGAGCGAACATCGACAGATCAGAAAAAATTTGCTCAGAAAAAATGTTCGCTCGGCAGGATAGTGAAAACGCGGCAGAACATACTGTGATTGCTTAT
The DNA here is from genome assembly GCA_949128155.2 of Xanthia icteritia. NCBI lineage: Eukaryota > Metazoa > Arthropoda > Insecta > Lepidoptera > Noctuidae > Xanthia > Xanthia icteritia. The sequence goes on along the minus strand of OY855862.1, from coordinate 1,407,721 downwards.
CGACCTGCCTTGTTGATTTTTGATCGTTCAGTTTGACAGTCAAACTTTTAAATAACCCGACCAACTGTAACGTACTACAATTATTGCAAATAAATTTCATTTCATTTCATTTCAAATATTGTTTTAAGTAGGTACCAAAGAAGTTTGATTGATTGCTGAATCTCATATGATTCAGTTAAGGTTGTCAGTTATTTTAAGCACCTAAAGTCGTGTCACGTTACCACTGGGCCACCCCAGTGGTAACGTGACTTATGACTTTTAGGTCGTGGGTTCGAACCCTTATAACTTCTCCCGCTCTGGGTGGAGCAGGAGGGCGTGTCAGACTCTTACTGACTAAAACCCACCCGTGTTCCTTCCGTTGCCTGTACGTTGCCAGGGGCCACGGTATCCCTTTCGGACTTTCCCGGACAAGCGCTTTACTTTGTGTAAATAATTCATCACCACTGCTCTCAGAAAACATCGAGAGGAAACCGGCATGTCCTATAACATGTCCTAGAACTAGAACAGAACATTCGTGGCATGAAAATCCCTTGCCGTGCCGTGCCGCCAGTGGGCGCAGGCCTTTAACACATTCAACAAGCAATAAAATATTACTCTATGTAAACGAGCCTTTAAAACGACCCCAGCCAAGGCCCATTCTTATTTTGAACGCAACACAAAACGATTAAAAAGTTCAAAAACATTGCTATCTAAAAAAAAACGAACACAGTTTTTCCGGCTTGGCACACAGCCAGAGTTGGCGGGAAATTTAACGCTTCAATTAAATAATAGCTTTTAGTAGTTGTATTTCATGTCTGATGGCTATTTGCATGATACCTTCACGGTTGTCGCGTGTTTGGGCCGGTAGGATACGAGGTAGGTGATTCATTAGTGGACGATTATTAACTATTTGAATTAATTTATACAATGTATTTATGGATGAATCATACAAGGTAGTTTGCTGCGCAGTTTCTATATCGCGGCTTAAATAAGGAAACTCTAAAAAGTACACATTTTTGGGAAGCTATTTAAGCTCGAAAAATATGATTTCTTGTGATAAAGAAGATCGAAAACAATAATATAAAATGATCTCTCTTAAGAAAGTAATATAACATCTCGCCTTAATTCCTTTTATGAATAGGCATCGGTGTACAGTACTTACTTAGGCTAAATTTGCATTCACGGGAAAGTCCGAAAGGGTTACTGTGGACCCTGGCAACACACAGGCAACTGAAGAAACACGGGTGGGTTTTAGTCAGTAAGAGTCTGACGCGCTCCCGCTCCGCCTAGAGCGGGAAAATTATTTGATAATTTGCAATCCAAAAAAAACAAGGCTAAGTTTACATTGCCGCGTAACGGAATGGAAGCGAATGTTTGTCACGAAATTGAGTCAAAGCATAATGAATTTTATGTCAATTGTGTAACGTACAAACTATAAGCAGAAAAACAGGACGCGCGTCTTTCGGAGAATTCTCGCGCATTCTCGGGAATTCCCGTAGCTAGCAGCTCGAATCACTTACATGCGTTAAACCATTGACATAAAGTTCATTATGCATTACCTACACTATTTCGTTGCAAAAATTCGCTTCCATTCCGTTCCGTTACAATGTAAACAGTAAATTGAGCTTTATCTATGTGTAAGGTAAGTCTCAATTTACATTACGCCAGTTATGAAAAAGTTCCATGATCTTCTTTTCGTATCGACGTTTTTGATACATCTATTCTATATTATACTGTTTGTGCCCAGCAGGTGGCCACGATTATTGCGACGTCAGAGAGGTTGTTCAGATCGCATGTAAAAAGGGGCGAGCCTATAATTGCCATCAACGACGCACAAACATCGATCCCCGACCTGCTACTGGAAAACTACAAATGGATAAATCTAGAGATGCCGCGAATAGTCGAATACCGATTAATCGCCATTCCCTATGGCGAATAGTCGAATACTCGCTATTATTACTCGACATAAAAAAGGAATATAAAAAAAAGTTTATTTATTCTCAAATAATAATATTATTATTTGAGAATAAATAAACTTTTTTTTATTTATTTTCTGAGGCAGGTTTGATTTATGAAAAAATTGCAACCGATTTGATCCCAATCTGCCCCTATTGGACTTTAAATGTTAAATTATTAATTAAAACGCCTTTTTATATGAATGATAATAGTACCTACTAAGTGTGTTTTGTTTTTAAAGATTAATAAATGTTTAATAATTTTAAAGTCTATAGTTTTTCTATTCATTCAAAGTTTATTTTTGTTACGACAACTATTCGCCGAATGTCGAATAATAGACACTATTATTCGGTATTCGAAAAAAAAGAGTAATGCCGAATACCAAATAATAGCGAGTATTCACGGCATCTCTAGATAAATCCAAAAACATTTTGCTTAACTCAAGATCGTTCATAGGACCACATTATGTTTATCAGCTTTCGTGATTGATTGTGACTAGTTCTATACCAACGAGGTGTATCACAATAAAATAATGATCGAGTTATCAGATTGAGGAGCTCGTGGTAAAATGATAACAGCCGCACGGGTAGATCGAAGGTTACGCTACGCTTTTCACAGTCGGTTCATGGATGGGTGCCCATCCATTACATACACCTACCCCTCCATGCCTCGGAAAGCACACCAAGCCGTTGGGCTGTCATTTGGAGATCTTTGACAATCGTTTCGGGTAGTCAGAAGCCCAAAAGTCTGACCAAGGCGTATCGTATTACGCAGTAACTGGGTTATAGACAGTCGCTCCATGTAAATTACTGGTATTCAGTTCATTCATTCATTCATTCGGTTATACTGACAGCCGACCCCAACATAGTTGGGAAAAAGCTAGGCAGATTGATTGACCTATGTTTGCCTAATTGTAAAATCCGTAGGAACAAAGTCACGAGCAATATCTAGGAGATAGACATAATAGGAAAAGGCAAGTTATAAGTAAGAGTTCAAGAGTGATCATTATTTATTTAAAACACTGACTAAAGATCAGGCCTCACGACAGTTGTAACAAATCCAGTTCTATTTTACCTAATGCTTGGCAGCGGACTTATGCACCTGCGCTAATGTCACGCCGAGAGAGTTTGCACGCCAAATAGTTAATTATATCATGAATGTGACTAATTTTGACGTAGTCGCTGAAATATGAATTTAGAAAACGTGCACGCGGTTTGAGAAATATTTCCTCAAAAGGTCCGCTTGTTCAATTTCACTTAAGATGACAGAGACGGATTTCATATTTTTAACGAACTAGACGGAATTAGTTTCAAAGTCAAAGTCAAATAATTTTATTTTAATTAGGCACAAAAAAGGCACTTTTTAACGACAACATTTACATAAAAAAGCCCCTTGTAAAAGATAGTTTTCGTATGGAGAAGAATGGGCAAGAAACTCCACCGTTACTCTTTTAAAATGTTTTCACAATATCTTGTATATATCAATTATATAATTATATGTGAAGACGATACACCTAGAATAAGATTACTATACCACGATAGGTAAAAAGAATGAAAATTTAAGGAATGACAGATAAATTAATTATGTGATAGATGCACGGTGCTCACATATTTACAAACATTGTAAAATTATACGATATTCCTAACATTTTAACAAGTAATAGGTACTAATAATTCAGTGTGTGAGTTCAAGTAATCACAGAATGTAAAATCAATGTTATAAAAAATAATATTATACAATTAAATTAGCAACCAATTAGATTTTGTCTAGATTCTAAATTGTCCTATGGAGCAGTTTAAAAATACAAATCTTTCCTCTTTATTAGTGTTGACTTATGGATCGAGTTAGACCCGTTTGCACCAACATACCTACATATTTTAAACACAATTCTGTCTCTGTCATCCTCAAACAATTGACAGGAATAGAAAGATGTTTTAAGTTAATTTAACATTAAACGCATTTGGTGATTTGTTTGCACTTTTGGATGGAACAGAAATTTTGTTTAAATATTTTGTAGTTGGTCACATAATAAATGTTGTTCATTATCATGAGTCCAGTAGGCCGCACATCGATGGTCACATTTTGACCTTGAGCTAGTCTTGTTGGTCCCATTGTAAATGTTGTTCATTATCATGAGTCCAGTAGGCCGCACATCGATGGTCACATTTTGACCGTGACGCGCGCGACCACTGACGTGCGGCCTACCGTAAAGCACTCCCAAGTAGGTATGTCCCTTCTTTTATCTGACATACTGTATTTGATTCACTCAAATTATTATGTTCTCGTTGCCTGAACTTTAAAAGAGACTTCACTTCTGAGTCAGTAATCCTTTTCTCAAGCAACATCTAGATTAAAAAAAAAAACGTGACTGTATAAGTATTTTTATTTTATTTTTGGCAGCTTGTCCAGGTTTAACGATTGAAAACCTCTGTGTCCGCACAATCATCAAAATTAAAACCCTCGATGCAATTTGAACATAAAAAGTTGTAACATCTACTATTTCTTTGTTTCAGAATTCAGAACCGGAATCCTGCCCTATAACCATCCATCTCCATTCTTTTTAATCTGTCAACTGTCAAAACTCCCGCCAAAATGATCTGTCAATTGGACCACAGCTAAAAAATACTAGTGAAGTGAAATTAAATCCTGGAAATCAGATAGCATTGAAAATAATAAAAATGATTTCGAGAAAATTATAACTCTTGACCTGGAGTAGGAGTTAAATTCAAGATGGCTACTCCGCCTGAGTCTCCGGTTGAGGAGCATGCCTATGAGTTGGAGCCCAGTAGGACGCCAAAACCTATTCCTGTGGCTCTGGAAGAACTCTGCCGTCAGACGAAGTTCTCGAAACAGGAGATCCGTGTGATGTACAGAGGTTTTAAGACGGTAAGTGATATTTTATTCAGTTTATTATTCGACTAGTAGATACATATAAGCTTAAGCTTAGTTTATAATTTTCCCACTACTGGGAAACAGACGTCCTCTCTCTGTGAAAGGTAGTGCGCCGTAATCTACGACGCGGGCCCAGTGTGAGTTGGTAGATGTCACATAATTATCTTCGAATTTTTTGTTCTAGCCGGTTTCCTGACGATGTTTTCCTTCACCGTTTTGAGAGCAGTAGTGATATAATAATTTACACAAAGTGAAGCGCCTTTCAGGGTTCGAACCTACCGATTTTCAATTCGCAGCAATTACCACTCAGCCACCACTGCTCTCTTGTAGATACAGTTAACCTCAAAAAGATTTATAAGTCGACAAGAATTCATTTAACTATCAACAATCTTTGTATCGATGTGTAATAGCCACAAGCCTTATTAGAAGGGTAAAACTCGCCCAAAGGGCAATGGAGAGGACTATGCTTCGAGTTTCACTGCGTGATCGAATCAGAAATTAAGAGATCCGAAGGAGAACCAAGGAAACCGACATAATGCAAAGAATTGTGGCAGTGGCATTGCTCGCAGAATTTCTCAGACTGTGACTTCGGAAAATTTATTTCAAAATTGCAAACTTTCCTTCGTTCCACAAGTCTAATTTATAACAATGCTTTTACAGTCTAACATTTTCCGAGTAACCTCAGAATAATGACCTATACAAAATATTTTATGATCAAACCATAGTTATAAACTTAGTAGTTCAGAAATAATATCAGAACTGCTTTACGTATATTAAATTGTAGTTAAACACGACATGCAGTTCTTTTGTGAAGTATTTTACACAGAAAATGACCTTGTAGGCAAAGTTCGAAGGTAATTTGTAATTATTTAGTCTGTAACAAATTTTAAAGTATTTATTTTTTGTTTGAATTAAACGCTACAGTAGGAATTAGCAAAATTAATCGCGGAAGCAAGGGGGTTCATATTCTCAGTTTTATACTTACGTAGCACTCCTTCTTTTGGACAGTTGTGTGAAGAATCTAGCATCACAACCATTGCAGCAAAGGTAATAATCAAAGATTTCAATATGTCTATAGATAGACAGTCAAAGCTGTGAACTGCCGGGGTTGCGGGAAAGTCCGAAAGGGATACCGTGGCCCCTGGCAACGTACAGGCAACGGAAGGAACACGGGTGGGATTTAGTCAGTAAGAGTCTGACACGCCCTCCCGCTCCGCCCAGAGCGGGAGAAGTTATTTGATAATTTCCCACCCAAAAAAAAAAACCTGTGATCTTGTCGAAAAAATAGCCTCCAACAGTTAGGGGCTAAATGCACGCACACCAGAAAAGATCAGTGACAGCACAATGACGTGGTGCGAGTGTAAGATGTAGCTGTCACGGACACCGGCATAACAAAGTTGGCTTGATTGTTTCAGTTCTTTTGCAACGCGACACTTTATCTAGACATATAAATAAACAAAGGTAAACTGTACATTAGTAAATATTCGTCGTGCGTTTTAAAATCTGTACTCACATTTTTTTTTTTTTTTTGGCTCTGATAAATTCTTTATGCATTGCCGCTCGTGGGGGACGAGACGGGGTATGTGGGACTCCTGTCGGAATGACAGTATACCCACTAAAACTCAGCGGTGTTCCCACATCGCCGTGATGGGAGGGCCATGGGAAACCGGCTCAGCCTTTACATCCACGACCCTCCCGGCGCATGCCCGCCTAGCTGGCGGGCCCCGCATGCCCCCCAGGTTGGGGGGCTACGGGAATGGCCAGGAACACTTGGCCATTCCCGTCCGACACTGGTGGAGGCCTGTGCAATAAAGGCAAGGGTGCCCCCGCATCCGTTGCCTGCTGGCCTCCACCAGGGAGGAGTCGGAGATGACTATCAAACTGACGTCTTCTTCGACCCCTCCTCCGCTTTCGAAGCGGCGCCGCGTGAGGATCGTCCTCCCGCGCGCGCGCTCCGCCTACTCCTTCTGGGACATGACGTGTTCGCAGAAGGAGGCGACTGCCGCCCAGGACCTCTCATCTCCCAGCATGGCGTTAACCAAGCCGGGGAGTGATGTTCACATAAACCAACTCAACGCAATATTGTTAAATTCTCAAAATTTTTTTTTTTTTTTTTGAAAAAAGCGTTGCCCCACACTAGGAATTTCTCCTGTGTCGTGGGTGCGTTTACAAACATTTAAACTCACATACACAAACAGCCAGACCCGGAACAACTAATTGTAGGTCATACAAATATTTGTTCCGTGCGGGAATCGAACCCGCGACACGCAGCGCAGCAGTCAATCGCTTAACCACTGCGCCAACCGTGCCGTCAAATGAAAGAGCCACCTAGTCTGGGCTAAAGTTTATAATCGTCAACACGCAGAGATATTCTATTATTTATGAGAGCAGTAATGGCCCAGTGGTAACAACCACGACTTACGCGTCTGGACAGCTGGGCTGCTGGGGAGTTTGACACCACTTCTTCCCAGCTAAAACACTAGGAAGTGGTAAAGGACGGACGTTTTTGGGGACTGTTGCATGTAATTTTGACGTTCAAAAAGTGCTGATTCTCAGCCTAGTTTGAATAAATGACTTTTGATTTTAAGTTGCTCGTTTTTCGCTTTGAAGAGACTTTAATTTTTATAATTTATTTCTTCACTGCTGCTCTCAAAACAGTGAAGGAAAACATTGTGAGGAAACCGGCAAGTAGTAGAAATAAAAGACATGTGAAATTCACTAACGCGGTCTAGGACCGAGTATTGGATTACGTCCCACTCCTTCACATAGAGAGGCGGCCTGTATCAGCTGTGTCCCAGTAGTGGGATAGTTTTGGGCTGATTAAGGGTACACTAGTCGGTCATTCTTCCATACAGACGTAGTATAGTGATTACTCGTCTGTTTGACGGTGTACGTTCACAACTAAAAATGATATCAATCTGCCTTGTCATTATCTAGTCCTGTATCGAAGCAGAATCGGGAAAAAAATATTGGTTTGGAAGTTATGAGCGTCAAAACTTCCATATTATACAACACTAATTTTAACTCGTCTTCGGGCGTAAATAAAAAACTTATGTAGTAAAAAAATTGCAAAATAAAAACCGTAAAGGGATAGATAATTTATTCAATAGTTAAAATAAATTTATTTTGAGTAAATAAATCCAGTAGTTTTTCCATAATATCTATACGCCGAAAGGTCTGTTCATGAAATTTTACTCGGTCGTTTTCGTTATAAATCATCGTCTATTTCACTAAATAAATATATAAATACATAAATAAAACTAAATAAATAAATAATTAGATTAATTAGCATGTATATTAGTCACACCCACCCACGAGTTCGAGCCGTTGACTAGTGTACCCTTATGCTAACAATGATTAAAAAATCTCTAGGTTTTTGCACTACAGTATCTATATATGACTATTCAGCCACGCTATAACCTTGCAGCGGGGTAATTACGTAACACACTAACAGTAGCAATGGCCTTCATTTTGAAAGTTCAACAACATTATAATTTACATTTAAGCAAAACTGTAAAAAAAATTATGTCTTGTAATTTTTGAATAAATTTAATTATTGTTATTTTTACGTCTCTTGACATTTATGGGGACCCTGGGGTCCCGGACCTTTAGAAGGCGTACGAGAGGCCAAAGCCAATTCGCAGAGGCCCGTTAGACGTTTTTAATGAAATGAGACACACCAACCGACGATTATCCCTGTATGTACTATGTAAGTGCACCCAAGAACAACCCCCGGTTGGTGTAGGACTATTGCAGGATATGGAAACACTATGACTGGTGACCCGGAACTTTGAAAGGACTATGGCCCCTGCCTGATCAATGTTTTATATGTACACGAATAAAATGGCACGGGGTGACTTGCACACTCAATAATGGGCCCCCCAAAACTGTCGCTAGTACATAGTGACGTAGCGACAAGGAGGCAACATGTCCTGATGTGCTTGAGGAGTGGAATGGTATTCCACGGCTTTCTGAACAATCCCAGAGTCCGGAAGATGGTCAAGATCCCTACGAGCACTTACTGGAATACTTCCTTCCTACGAGCACGTTTGCTCTTGCGAATCTCCACTCAAGCCGGTCAATTAAGGCAAGAATGAGGTGGGAGGTCTGTTCTTCGTCAGTGTTCACTCCAGCCGGCCAATAAAGGCAAGCCAGAGATGAGGAACAAGATTTCTCCCGGGATATAGGGTCCGTGGGGTCGCTACTGCCCAACAGCTCGCCACATGCTGCCCTTCGGGTTTCTGTATCTCTCTTGGTCTGGTTCCTCATCCTAGACCTGTTCCGGCAAAGTCAACTCTACCGGCACAGATCTAGAATTTGGAGCGCGCAAGCCCCACCACGACGTCACCGAAGAGATACGGCGATGGGGTTATTGTTATTATTATTGCGTTATTTATGTTGAGCAGAATTTTTTTACGAACATATGAAGCAATGGATTAGCAATATCCTTCAAATTAAGATTGTGATTCAAAGTATGTTACACAATTAGGATGCAGGCAAGCCTTTAATGTTTTACCACAGCTCTTATTTATTTAAAGTAAAAGTAGTAGTAGTAGTGGTAGTTAAAGTATGTATTAGGTATGTTGAAACTGTTGGTACTCCCCGTCACTTGTCCATAAGGGTTCATTAGAAAACCAGCGTCAGACAGCATTTGTCTGGCATTAATGCTGAAATGAACCTTTTTGGCGCAGCCGTGAGGCACACAATTGTCGCTTGATATTATTTTCACTTTTTATTTTTATTTTTGTACTATGTGTTTCACGAACTGTGTCCAAATAAATATTATTCTTTCTTTCTTTCTTTTCTTTCTTTATTTCGAGCCAAAATGAGACTAATAGACATCTTAAATCTATCTCTAGACTAGATTTGTTACAGCTGTAGTGGCAATCATGTCATTGGGTCTAAATAGCTTTTTATTTTTATTATTTGATTTTGCTTTTATATAGATTCTTTTCTTTTAGATTATGTGAATTTGAGAACGTTGTAGGCTTAACAGACTGTAGATCTGTCGACCATTTTCTATCTTGCTAAGTACCTGGTACTTGTTGATAGGCCTACACTGTCCTCTCATACCTATTAACTCTGTAATTTGAAAACATTGTAAATATCATTTACTTTTAAAAGAATAACCGTGGAGTTTCTTGCCGGCTCTTCTCCATAGGAAACGACCAATTGGAACCGTGCACCTAGCTTCTGACGTTTCATAAGTGCCCTTGTAGGTTTATGTGAAATAAAATATTTTGAATTTTGTTTTTTTTTTAAATTATACAATACAATACAATAGACGACGTATATTTAGTAACCTAATCCGCTTAACTGTTCTTAAAGAGTCATAAAGAACCCTGTATGAAATCGACACGTGTTTCACCTCTCAACGAGGCATCCTCAGGATGAGGATTGACTTGTTGCGATCTCGGATACGACGTGTTGCCACGTCAAGCGCCGAACGCAGTCGCGTCGTCTATTGTATTTTATAATGGATTTCCGCAAAGTCACGCCTGAGTCATCAATTAACTATCTATAAAAAAGTCTACCTATTAGAATGTTTTCCATAGTAGGTGACAGTATATTATTCTGACCTCAGTTTTCCTATAAACGTAATAAAAACTACCTTGAAGCAGCCACGAAACCTCTTGAATTAAATCCAAGATATTTATTGGGCCATAAAGAAAACACCGCGCCATTTATTTTGTCTATGGTAGCTGTACCTACTAATATTTTAAATGTGGAATAAGTTTGTCTGTTTTTGGCGCTGATTTCGTAGTGATTTTTGAAGTGAAAACTTCTTTAGGCGCGTTGAGCGAATTTTGGTAAGGGGTAAACTTATGGATTCGCGTAGTGCTGGACTATAGAATATAGATGGCGCTAATACCAATTTTAAGTTTTTACTTCTGTGGGCAGTCTCTATGACTGCCAAATTTTTTTTTGGACCATTTTCGTCAAGAAAACGAATAGAACGGTTTGTGAAGGAAGGTGATGCTAGTTTATTTTCTGTATGAGAAGGTGCATTTGCGTTGCCAGTTGCAATGAGCCAAAAGTGTTTGTCGGTTTAAAAAAAAAACACTACGAAGTGAAAAATAATTTTAATTTCGGATGTAGGTATCTTTGGGTTTGAATTTTCGTTTTGGCCACCGACTTCCGAAATTAAAGTAATTTTTCACTTTAAAGTGTTATTTTTTGCAAAAAGCTTTTATTTTTCAATGTTTGGTTGTGGAACCTACCCCACACGAATTCAAATAATACCTGTAAACAACAGTAACAGGAAATAATCATATCATCCACATAGAAATAAGTGGGAAAAATACGTATTATTAAAGCTAACTCATAAACTATCCAAGCAAAGTTAATACAATTTATATGGGACCACCTCGAGAGCATAACCATTTCAAACAAAAAAAAAACAAATTTTAAATCGTTCCACAATTTACAGAGAAATCGGTGGACATAAATAAAAAATACTACAAAACATACGCTACGAACATAGAACCTCCCCCTTTTTGAATGTCATTTAAAAATAGAAGAATTGATTTGTCATGGTACTGGCATGTGATGCGGAGGAATGAGGAAAATGTCGTGAGGAACGTTTTGAATAATATGAATGTGGATGGCCCTAAGAGTAGGGGAAGACCAAAAAACCATGGATGGACTGTGTGGAAGACGATATGGGGGGAAAGGGATTGACTACAAAGATGAGGACTAATAGAGAATAATGTAAGAAAAATATATGTTGGCAGGAAAATGATGAGAAGAATAATTGATCACTTGAATCTTACTTTAAAACAAGTCAATATAATAACTGCCGAGTTATCTGTCTTTATGAGTTGAAAACGTAAACATTTTTTTCAATAGCTGTTGCATGGATAATATCATCTGCCTAGCTTTTTCCCAACTATATTGAGGGCGGCTTATCTGACCTCCATAACCCAGTTACTGGGTAACACGATATCCCTTGATAAGACTGGTCGTCAGACCACAGTTGAATGGTATAAGGTATGAGGCTAAAACTACGCGGCGGGGTCGAATTGTCGGGCCAATTCAGTGAGTGTAACATAGTCAGAAGATCTAAGAGTTACGCGATAGAAAGAGAGGCAACTTCTAGGTTAATATAACTGTAGGTAATATAATCTAATTACCTAATTGAATTGTACTTTATTGTGTCGTAGCAAGAGCCGCTTTTTATTTAAATGATTTTGCGGCGTGAACCTGCATTCATCTTTGGTCAGACTATCGGGCTTTTGACTACCTCTAACACTGCCAAAAATTTACGAGAACTACTGCACGGCTATATCCGTTTTAGACAATTTCACACTTCAAAAAAATTTAATCGTCATCACTCAAAATTTTAAAACAATCCTAAAAGTTTGCACTGAAAGTGTCTCGCCAATATTTTCAAAACCGCTGATTCAGACTGGATCGTTCCAATGCAGACAGAGCCAGAGCTTGAAACTAGTTCACAATACAATAAAATGAAGCCAGTACACATCGACATTGGCACGCAATTTTGCGTGTTGAAACACAAATACTGTGGCGGGACACGGAAACTTGTTGTGGGACAGCGAGAGCTAAGCTATTTTGTTTTTATAGCTGGGCAGTTTGGCAAAGATGTCTAAAAATGGAGCCACATGATATGATGTTATAAGTAGGTAAGTAGCAGTGGGCTCGCCATGTTTGCCAAAGGACCGATAGCCAGTGAAGCAGACGAGTCCTGGAGTGGAGACCGCGTATCGGAAGCGTATTGTAGGATGCCCCCCAGTTAGATGGATCGAAGACCTTAAATAGGTGGCTGGGTCAGACTGAATGTGGAAGGTGGAAGACAGGGTGTTGTGGCGCAGCCTGGGAAAAGCCTATGTCCAGCAGTGGACCGCGAAAGGCAATTGATTGATGATAAGTAGGTCCAGGTGCCAGGTTGACCATCTATCTCATACTGAGATCCCTCTGTGCCTAAGAAAATATATGTTAATAGCGTTGTTGGTCCACGTTGTCATTTATAGATCTTTGACAGTCGTTACGGGTAGTCAGAAGCCCGAAAGTCTGACAACCAGTCTTACGATACCAAAGGGACTCCGTATACCGACCCACGAGAAAATGACACTGTGTGCACCAGAGATAAAGAAAGAAAGAAAGAAAAAGTATTTATTGGGACAAGCACAGGAGATCGTAATTAAACTAAACACACACTCACTAAAAATAAAAATAGAAAAAACAAACAGAGTAAAAATTAAAAAGTGAAAAGTCCTGTGCGAGGCCAAAAGGCTCCTATCTCAGCATGATGCTGCGACATTTAATAATAAATGTCACAGGGCTGGTATTCTGATAGGGCCTGCAGTGATGTGATGCAGAGATGAGAAATTACCTGCAGGAAAATGGACACTGGGACGGGTAGCGAAGTTACAGGTTCCCTATCCATTTGCATAAAATTTTAAGACCTAATATAACTTAGCATAATGTTGTTTGGCATAATTATATTTTCGCATAATATAATTTCGCATAATATAATTTCGCATAATATAATTACGCATAACAGCTTACGCATAATTTTTTTAAGCATAATTTCTCTAACCATAATAATGATTAAGCATAATATTCTAAAGCATAAAGTTAAAGCATAAATTTATTAAGCATAAAGTTAAAGCATGCAAGCAAGCATGCAGCATGCAAACAAGCATGCAGCATTCAAGCGAGCATGCAACATGCAGCAGGCAGGGTTTCTGTCACGGCTCCGGCGCTGCGGGCCTCCGGCGGCCCCACGCGTGCTAATCGTCGCAGACGGCTTTCGCTCACCACCGCAGCTTCGGCTTGTTGGCCGGCTTCGCCGGCCAGCCTCAGCCGCGGCGGCTCGCTCGCAGCCACCTGCTCCTCAGCCCACGGGCCGCCTCGCCCCTACGCGCCTACGCGATTTTAAATTACACTCTAGGGGTAGGACAAACAAGACTACGTGGAGTCGGTTTTGCAGCAATTCGGTTCTTAGGCCTACTAACGTTATGCGAATCAAATTTATGCCAAAACAAATTAGTCTTTAAGATGATTATGCCAACATAAAACGTATGCCTAAAAAAATTATGCCGAAGTATTATTATGCCAAAACAAATTGTGCCAAAATCGTTATGCCGAAGTATATTAGGGCAAAGAACATTATGCGAAAAGAAGGTATCCCGAAGTTACACCCTGGAAAGGACGGCCACACTAGAGTTCTCACAGTACAAACTGCAGAAGGAGAAACTAAACGACCGATTACAAAATTAGTACCAATACTCGAGGCTGAAGAAAATCGCATTGACAATGACAAAATAACGAAAAACAGGCGCAACAGATCTAAAAACCTTACCTGGAAGAGTTTGGTTTGTTACACATTGACGCTAGTTATGGCATTAGTTGTTACCTGCTGTCCAAGAATATATGAAACTTACCCACTCACAAAAATTTACTTTGACAAGATAGACACCGCTCACCGCTGCATCGATTAGTTGACACCTACAATAGGCAGTTTAGCTCAACTGATATTATGTTTCTCAGCAAAACTTTATTTAAAAATGAAATTGTTACTACCTAAGTGATCGAAACCCTAATAATTAAGTAATGTTTAATTTTATTCTGTTTATTTTTATACCGTTCTTTCTAAAAACTAGTAGATCTGTTTAATAATATGTGGAAAACGTTGTGAGTAGTGTATTTGTTACCTCTATTATTTAGTTCTAACCTATGTTTACTTATTATTACACTACTGTTTATTGTCCCTAAATAAATAAATAAATAGCGGACCTGCAAGAGATTAGAGAGGAATGGAAATTAGTGTTTTATTATAATATGACAAATTACTAGCGAAACAATACACTGCAACAATTCGTGTCACACATAAAACAATTTCGTTGCGATGAGTGATTGATGCAATTCCATTTCTTAATTAACCAACTTGAACAAACCACAAATTAACTAAACTACTACAATGAGATACTGAAATCCCAGCGATTAATTCAATACAGGTTTAAAAGGGGATTAATCGACGGAGTGGGATATGTTGCAAACTCGTTATTTGGCGTACTAGATCAGCGTTTTGCAGATAAAAACGAACTCGACATTAATACAATTAAGCACAACGAGAAACACTTGCTACAATTGCTAAAAAACCAGACTAGCATTTTGGAAACCGAGCATATCGTTGTACAGCGCAACGAAGCGACAATGATAAAGCAGTTTACTTTGACAAACCAGCACCTTAATACTTTAGAAAATAGTTCCTTAAAAGATAAAGCTGACACTGCACACGCCTTCTAAATAATAACAACGACAATGGCTGCCGAAAGAATGGCTCAAAACCTAAAGGACGTGTTACTTGGTATCTGGGTTGTGGAGCTCAGAAGGGTAGTCGCTCCATGTAAAATACTGGCAATCAGCAGATTCTTGGAACAAAAAGTTCGAGCGATCGTTTTCAAATAGGACGCAGCGTTTTATTTTATAACGTTATCACAAATGGTGACTGCGTAATTGTGAGATTCTAAAACAGGAGGCTGAATGAAGGCATTGTATTCCGTAGGTATATCCCTAGATTTAGTCAAACTGTAATCCCTCTTGCCGACTTCGGAAACTAACTTTAGACCTAACTCGGATTTAAACTTACCCTCACAATGAACACTGAGGCCAAGTCTATAAACGTTACTATATACCATGTACTTTAGCTAACCATTATTGTTGTCACTGTCGCACAACTGACAAACTACAAGTGCAAGAGAGACGGGAACATGGCTCAGTCAAGCGAGACACCGGTCTAATTCTTCACAACGACCTAACGACATCAAAACGTATCGTATAATTATCACTTAATTCAAAACGGAGAAGGAAAACATCGTGAGGAAACCGGCATGCCTGAGAGATATTTCTCGACGACATGTTAAGCCAAGTCAGAGGCCTATGGACGGCTTTAAAACTCTGACACCAGATTAGTCACTAACCACACGAAAATGAAAAAACCGGTCAAGTGCGTGTCGGACCACGCGCAATGAAGGGTTCCGTAGTTGGGATGAATCTATCCCAAGAACAAACTTAACATTGTAGTTGAAAAACGTGTTCTCCCATACGGAATGTATGGGAGAACATGTTTTTGCAAATGCAAATGTTAGTTGGTCGGTTATCACTCGTTAACTTTTAGAGCCTACTTAGCTGTGATAGTTTTTCTTTTAATTTTGTTATATATACTACTGCCGTGAATATTTAACATATTATTATCCAAAACCAACCATTTATCGGGCAAGGGGGGGAACACTTGACTCTAACAAAAATTAGCACTTTAAAGCTTAATATTTCGTAAAGGGATGCCTGAATCCAAAAATGGTTTCCAAACACTCACAATATTTTTGAACGACCTTTCCAAAAACCCCCACACCATGGGATAGACGACATATAAAAAAACATCCCCACCTTACGTGTAGGGGGGTATCCTTAAAAAAAACATGTTTCAAGACTTTATTTTACCACTTTGTCGGCGTGATTTATATGTCAAATTACAGATTTCTAGTACTAAGAGTCTCTGAGCTAGACCCTGGACAGACAGACATGGCGAAACTATAAGGGTTCCTTGTTGACTGAACTGACCCCTGACTGAACCCTAAAAATAACTACTCTTTAGGTTTTGTATTTTCTGAAATTAATAGCGTTGCTTAGTATAGCATAGCACTATAGTAACAGCACAACAATATCTTATGTCTGTGAACTACGGGTCACCGTTTCTCTAAGCAATCGCACGCAACCAAACGAAGCCTAATGAATACCATGAAAATAATAATAATTATGATCACGTTTACCAAAATGTAGGCAGAGACGTGAGTTCTTAGCGCTACGTAACGTTAGGGAAATTAATTGTTAAGAAAATTTTACTACCTACTTAACGAAATTAGGTTAAAGTCTATGGAGTTTAAGGGATCTCGCGGACTATACGGCCACGACCACGACCAGGTAAACTATAGAAGCCGATACGAATCGCGCACTTGGTCGCAACGGCCAACTAGCCGTAGACCATACAATACCACTAGACGGCTGACTGATTGGTAGACTGTAATAAAATTTAAAAGGGCACTAAACCAAATATTAATTGAGAAAAGCTATTACAAAATTGATGACTGCCTTAATGATAAATCTCTGCACTGATTGATAAAGTACTATTATGATTGACATGTATATTCCTGTTCTAACAATTTTTATTCTTATTGACACTTTGACATACTTTATTATTTTTTTGACATTACTGTAAAAATGTCATTACTGTTATTAGTCTGTTTTTTTTGTAATTCTAATGATTTGACATTTATATTCATTCAGTATCAATCAATAGAATCTGTTTAATTTTGGATTTCAATATTATTTGCATGCCCATGAGACGGTAGAATATGGAGGACTACTTTTTTAAGAAAACATCTATGTTACCAATTACCCATGTTTGCAAAAATAAATGATTTGATTTGACGGCCACTACTGGCCGAAATCGTGGCCGTCTAGTACGCGATATCCCCTATTTTAAATTTTAAATATTATTTTAATGTGTGCAGATTTTGTATGTAGAATGTGCGAATTTACATTAACGGATCAGGCTTAAAAAAACCACAGTGCGCTGCAAAACCACAGATAACTAAAATAAATAAACAAACGAACGTCGCTCGTAAAGCCGCTAAACTTATAAGTGGGATGGCCCTGACCACGTCTACCGGATTCCGGAAAGTAGCCAACCACAATACCACACAGTGGGGTGATGACACAGCGAGGCGGCGTCGACGTAGGATGAGGTTACCAATTTCATTATTAACTAGAATTTGTAGTGCAAAATAGTCGACAGTCCAGCCGTCGAGAGAATGCATTCTTGGCACCTGTGTTTTGCCAATTTGACCTTTATACTTCCTACTAGAAATTGTCCAATTGACAGGTGTCAAGAACGCATTCAGTCGACGGCCGGACTATAGAAAGAAAAGAAATAAAGAAAAATATTTTATTTGGGACACGCACAGGAAATACAAACAGTAAATTAAAAAAAAATACATAAAAAAAAAATAATAATAATAACGAAAACAAAATAATAACGACCTGTGCGAGGCCAAAATGGCTCCTATCTCAGCATAAAACGGCGATATTTAAAAATAAAAAAAATACCGCCGCGCTGGTATTCTGATAGGGCCCATTGTGATGACACCTACGGACTAAGATAAATCCCATTAGGGGATTACAAAAAAAATTAAAACATATATATAGTATGTGTACTTTCAATCCCAAATAAATCTATTTCTCATTTATCACACCTTCCCCGAAGAGGGCGAACCTATTGCCATCCACCGACAACAAGAATAGAATCTATTGCCATCAACTCCGGGCTGCTACTAAGAAAACCCAATAATACTTTGCCCTCAAACTTTTCGCAATTGACATCCTGATCAGCAGTCACTAGACCAACGTGACACGCAAACCCATTCTTCTTTATAGCTTTATCCTATACTTTATCCAGATCCCACCATCAAAGTAACCATTTTCCATCTAATTTAATCTCAAAGCACATCTTCTTAGAACAACAATGTCTTCTTTAATACCTATTACTTTCATGCTGCTTCCATATCGAGCATAGACTATGATCCGTTCGAAAAGTATCTGACGAATATCTAAACAAAGTTATCAGAATACACACCTATGATGCCAATTTGTAGTGCCACTTACAAATTGAGCGCTTTTATTTGATTATTTGAATACTTAAACACAAAATTCTAATTTTAAATCGTCTTAAATATATTTTTCGTTTGGCAATTGTGGTTAATTTTACTACCATCCGACTACGTCGGGGGGTATGTATGTTCATCAGTTCCCTCAAATCTTCTAAACTGATCATGATAATTTGACAAATGAGGTATCGTTGGAAGCGTCTTGATTGTCCGCTGGTTTTAAGCTATGTGACGTCACATTAAATTGAATGTGGCGATTGTACAGAAAATCCGGAGTCACACGTGTTAGGGCAGAAATCGAACAGATTACGTGTGACTCCGGATTTTTAATATATCGGTCTGTGATGTATTGTTTATACCTTTTTATATGACTTTTTTGTCGTAGTTGGGTTATATTACCTTAATTTTCGTTGATAATTTTTCAATTCAGTCTCAGGGTACAGCCGCTTTCAGAGGCAGCTTTCGTTATGCGGCGTCCAAAATTTGGAACAACCTGCCACCACCGATTAGAGCTATAAACACGATAGGCGCTTTTAGACGACGCTTACGGCAGTACCTTATAGATGCGCAACGGACGCTGGATATGGTCACACTAAATTTATCAATTATATGATATTTATGTACCTTGCAGTGTTTCCGTCGGTTAATGTTGCACGATAATGTAAATAACTGCTGTTGTAAAGTTACTTTGGTGGGAATGTTTCTTTGTCATTAACACTATCCCATGTACAAACTCCACAAAAACCACAACAAACAAATATCTAATCGAGTTTAATATTATTTACACAGCTATCTATTTTGATTTAAATATAAAACACTTACACACTATAAAACTGATTTACATTAGTAAGACGTCCTCGTAACATAAGGTCCAGTTGAAAACCAGCGTCAGACACTAGTTGTCTGGCATTTATGCTGAACTGGGCCTATTTGGCGCAGCCGTGAGGCACACAATACTGTTTTAAGCTTTCTATGTTTTATTTGTTTTATTGTGTGAATATTGTGTGCCTTGATCTGAGTCAAATAAATTTATTTTCTTTCTTTTCTTTCAATTACAATTTAATAATGTTATTCGAACAATAATTGCTGGAATAACTAGTGAGACATAAAGTAAAAGGTTGCAGTACAGATGAATGTGTTACTAAGTGAGTGATTGCGTAAGAATTTAACCTGAAAAGGGTTTATTTACACTTCCATCAGATACTCTTTGAACAGACTGTACAATGTAGTTTTCTTTCAACTGAGAGATAAAGGCAGTGTCAGACTGTTTCTGACAAAACGGCCCGCGCTTTTGACGGCGCTCTATTCTCTTTGGTATACTAGCTTCTTGTAGGGCTTTGCTTGGTATAAGAATAGTTTTTCTTAGACTGTAAACTAGCCTTTTTTTTCCTGTGACTTCATCTGTGTAGATTCTAGAAATAAACTTGGTTGATTTTCAAGTTTTATTATTAACTAGCGACCCGCTCCTGCATCGAACGGTTTCTACGACTTGACAAAACATCGAGATTTCTTAGGATAATGTAACTTTAATATTAATGTATTATACACATAAACCTTCCGGAATAAATTCTCTAAACGATGGTGAAAACCTCATCAAAATCTGTTGCGTGGTTTAGGAGAACAACGCGGACATACCTACAGACAAACGCGAAAAGCGACTTTGTTTTATAATATGTATAGATTTGTTTTTGAAAGTGTTTATTGTTATTTGAAACACACAGTGTGTTGATCCGAACGGCTCATAAAAAAAAAATATATATAATAAAAATGTTTTACCGGAACCGGAGTCAAAGTCGGAGGTTTTAAATTTGATTGATCGATGTCGGAACCAGATCCGGAGTTGGAGGCGGAGGCAAAAGAAATATGTTCCTTAATATCACTTTTTATTTTGCTTCATATTGAAATTAACTTATCACAATAATTAAACTACTTAATACGCCGCTCTTCACTTAATTTAACATCATTGCCTGGTCTCACGGTTGCTAGTATTACATACGTAGCATCGTGCGATCAGCAAATTTACTTAAAATTATTTTTTCTTGTCATACCTACATGCAATCAGTAAATTAGAACTAGCTAAATAATTTGCGCAACTGCCATCATGTACCCATGATTATTGTGTAATGTTTATGTTGTTAACAGTTATAAAAATATCCTTTAAAAGCTTTGAAAGGTGAATCGCTAGCCTCATAAAGTGTCTTAATTATAGTGAGTTAGTGTGTCTTAGGATAAGTGCATGTTCATGTATCGATGTTAAATAAAGATATTTGAAAATGAAAAATGAATGACTTAATTTAACAAATTAATACGCGTCTGACACTCACTAAACAATAAACTGAGACTTCGAGCGCGAGTGTGTATTAAATTACCCGGGCGACAAGTTAAAAGTTGTTTATACACGCTCTAGTCACGTGCATCGATCTTCGATATAAACTTCGATTCAAAATTATCAGAGCCGAAGTCGGAGTCGGAGCTGTAATATTAATCGGAAGTTCCGACCTTTTCCGGAATTGAAGCTTTGTAACATCTCGGGTTTTTAATATATTTTTTAAGGAAACGTTTAAAATAATCTTTCTACTTATAAATTATAATCATTTGATTAGGTTTATTTTATTTTATTTACAGTGAAATACATACACATCATTTATAAGCTAACTGACTTTCAATAATAATCGGTAAAGGTCACATCATATATTTCAACATAATTATGATAAATAGGTATGTATTTAGTTTATTCATAATGACAAATCTTTAATACAATAATACAAGCTCATACTAACATATATATAATCTACAACTATACATACAACGTCTTTCCGTTGATGTCCCATAAAAGTTTAAGGTTATATGCTATAAGTAAAAATAATACAAAAAGTCCTAGAACAAGTGTTCCAAAAATACATAGTTTCGAAGATAACATAGCACTAGACTGTTGATGTATCTAAGTTTCATTGATAAGTACGAGTTAATCATTTTCATTCAAACCGATAATTCATATTTGAAGCTAAGAAAATGCGATGTTGTAATTTTTTTTCATGGAAAACTTTAAATTTTCAGAATTAAATGTTTTCTTTTGTTTTCTTTTTTTTCACTTGTTGGTGTTTTACATAAACAGCACTTTTCTTTTTATTGGTGTTTTACATAAATAATCGTGACTGTCGAATTATTTTGAAAAATGAAAACGAAAATAAAAATATTAAAAAAAATCATATGCCAGTTGATTATTTGTGGTCTCATTAATACCTCATTAAAACTTTAGAGCTATGGGGTATCAAAAGGAACATGTTGAACATAAAAATGTAGGTAACGTTAAGTATATGATATTACATGATTTCATAACATTACACCCCGAAGCGGGTCAAATAGGGAGGTTATAATTTGTATGCAAACTAAATCTCCAGCAAAACCTAGGTTGTTAAGACGTAAACCCTTGTTTGCCCCATAAAAAATAACAACCAACCTTTTATTAAATAACAATGCGCGCTGAAAATCCCGCCATTTGCATTTTTTCTCAACACACATACAAACAGACATTATTATTATTAGTTCGCAAACACTCAAAATGACTCTTGTAAACCGTGCTAATGAATGGGAGGGAGACGGAGGTATACGGTTTCTGTTAGAGTGAAAGAGATAGCTAGCTGTGGATTGTGTCTGCTTCAAGCAAAAGGTCAGTGGGGTAGAAAGTCAACGACCGTTCCCGCCAAAAATAGAGAGCTGTCACAGGTCGCCATGTTGTATTAATAGGCCACTTATAATTTAGATAAAGTTGTATAAGGACTTACTGAGAGGAACTCGTAGCTAAATAATAACAGCCGCACGGGTCGAAGATGGGGATCCAAGGTTAAGCTACGCTTGCCGCGGTCAGTTCGTGGATGGGTGACCATCAATTAAATACCGAGAAGCACGTTAAGCCGTTAGTCGTGGCTGTCATTCGTTGAACTGATTTTTCAGTCGGTACGGGTAGTCAGAAGCCCAAAAGTCTGACTGCCAGTCTTACCAAGGGGTATTGTGTTACCCAGTAAATGAGTTATGGAGGTCAGGTGTGCAATCACTCCATGTGACATACTCAGCTGTATCCGGTTAGACTGGCAGCCAACCTCAACATACATAGTTAGGAAACGGCTGGGCAGATTGATTATGTAATGACTGACGACCTAATTGGAGGTTCCAAATTCAAATTCAAAATATTTTATTTCACATAAACCTACAAGGGCACTTATGAAACGTCAGAAGCTAGATGCACGGTTCCAATTGGTCGTTTCCTATGGAGAAGAGCCGGCAAGAAAGTCCACGGTTACACTTTTAAAAATAAATGGTATTTACAATGCTTTCAAATTACAGAGTTAATAGGTATGAGAGGACAGTGTAGGCCTATCAACAAGTACCAGGTACTTAGCAAGATAGAAAATGGTCGATAGATCTACAGTCTGTTAAGCCTACAACGTTCTCACATTCACAAAATCTAAAAGAAAAGAATCTAATATAAAAGCAAAATCAAATAATAAAAATAAAAAGCTATTTAGACCAAATGACATGATTGCCACTACAGCTGTATGTAACAATACTTATTTATTATTTTTAAAATTAAAAAAATAAAATATTCAAATAACGAAGAGATTATGTCAAGGTAGTATGTAAAAGAAAAAAGGTAAAATAAAATAAAATAATCATCTTAATTTGGGAGCGTTAATAGAAATTTACATAGTTATGCCGTTAATGAGGTACCAGGGAAGCCACATGTGCAGAAGGAATTATTGCCAAACTTCCTATTATATTAATAACCGTTATCATTTATCCAATAAAATATAATGTAGCATAACATCACGCCTGTGTTCCTCTATGGGTTAGGCACATGTGTACCTATAGTACACCCATATTTCGCCAGTTATGTTTAAGTCCTCCAACGTGTACTACCTCGTTGGTGTAGTTGTCGCAAGCGCTACTACTGAACATGAGGTCCTGGGTTTGATTTCAAAGTGTTATTATGTTTTTCCATCTGGAATTTCCAGTAGCAGCCCGAAGTTTGGATTTGTGCCCGGTTGATGGCAATATTCTCGCACCCTATTACATGGGACTTAAACATAACTGGCGAAATGTGGGTGTACTATAGGTTGGTACACCTCTGCCTAACCCTTGGCGGAATACAGGCGTGATGGTGTGCTATGTTGTGTATGTCTAAAAAAACCCAACTAAGACAAAAAATCAACTAAAAAGGTATAAATAAGACATCACAGACATACAAATTAAAAATGGAGTCACACGTAATCTGTTCGATTTATCATTTGATTATCATAACATGACTCTTGATTGTTTATACCTATTTATATTTTAAATAATATATCTTACAGCCAGTTGCAGAAATGTACTTTAACTTTTAAAGCTGTCATTAAATACAAATCTCCCATTAACTTGTTTTAAGTTGTTGTCGAAAACAACATTAGACTCGATTTTAATGATTCTTTGATGAAATTAATGAAATTATTACCGTTAATGATCTGTTACGTAATGGGGCATTAATGTTTGTCTTTGTGCAACTGGGTGTAAGTCAGTTAAAAAGTTTAACTGTTAAGTACCTCCGGGCCAAACAAAAGTTAGAGAAGCAATACAAATGAAGGACAAATTAATCTCATTTAGGCTTATTGGATTCATAATCTTATTAACAAATAATGAACATAACCAAATTCACACCATCGCAAAGCTAAGAATGGGTCATCATTATCTGCCTAGCCTTTTCCCAACCATGTTGGGGTCGGATTCCAGTCTAACCGGATGCAGCTGAATACCATGGAGCGACTGCCTATCTCACCTCCACAACCCAGTGACTGGGTAACACTATACCCCTTGGTGAGACTGGACTGAAAAAACTTTGTGCTCAAAGTAAAGATTTTTTTTCTATTATATCGAGAATTCGACACGAACTATAAACGAAAATCCTAACTAATATGCGAAACCGAGTTTGTTTGTTTATTACGCTTAAAAGCTAAAACGGCTGAACGGATTTAGATTAAATTTAGCACCACCATGACCTATAGGATACCTTTTATCCGGATATTCCCACAGGATCGAGACTTATGCGGGTGATACCGCGGAGCGCAGCTAGGAGCTCATAAATAACAGCGCCAACCTATTAGTGTCCCACTACAAGGTAAGAGCAGTGGTGGCCCAGTGGCAACGGCCGTGACTTACGAGTTGTAGGTTCAAACCCAGACAGGCGCTTTACTTTGTGTAAATTATTTCCATCACTACTGCTCAGAAAACGGTGAAGGAAAACATCGTGAGGAAACCGGCATGTCCTAGAATTCCATTATCCATTTATCCAAAAATTCGAAGACATGTGACTTCAACTAACCCGCACTGGGCCACGTGGTGGATTACGGCCCACCCCTTCTTACAGAGAGGAGGTCTTTGTTTCGCAGTGGGAACATTAAAGTTTAATTATGCATCATCGTTATCACTGATAGAACGTGACTACGTTTAGGGTCTCAGGTTGCTCCGGCCTTACACTTAAGTGTCACAACTCGGCTATTTAAGATTAAGGTTCTGGATTGGCGACCGCGTACCAGGAGACATATTGTTGGAAGGCCTTCGACATGGTGAACCGATGGCCTTGAGAAGGCCGCAGGAATCCGCTGGATGCAAGAAACACAGGTCCGGTCGATGTGGCGACGTGGGGGAGGCCTATGTCCAGCAGTGGACGTCTTTCGGCTGAAATGATGATGATCACCTCTTCTTCGTGTGGTTAGTAACTAACCTGGTGTCAGAGTTTTTTATGCCATCGAGAAATGTCTCTCAGGCTCTCTTCACGATGTTTTCCTTCACCGTTTTTGAAGCAAGTGATAATTATACAACACGCACATGAATCCGAAAAGTTAGAGGTGCGTGCCTTGGGTTCGAACTCGAGACCTATGACTTGGCAGTCACCATTAGGCTATCACTGCTCAAATGATGATAATGACTCGGCTATTTCAATGCACTGTCAGAGTAAGTAATTAGCGCCACTGATTGCTCAAATATGCTCACTTTTCATTTCACAAGTAAAAACTACAACCAAACTCACAAAAAAAGTATATTTTTGCAAGAAATAGTGTCATAAGACTTAGAATGTCGGCTGCGGACACATGAGCGACGTTGAAAGGCACTCCCGCTGATGTAAGCTCGGCTTTACTTGAAATGCTGCCCAAAATAGACACCGTACGTGTCTGTTTGTTAGGAAGTGTTGAGACTATAAGAGGATTTATTTGCAGAAAATAGCATGTACGAGTACGAGGTGCTCTTGGCTAAATTATAACAGCCACACGGGTCGATCGAAGGTTAAGTAAAGCTTGTCGCGGTTGGTTCGTGGTTGGGTAACCATTTATTACACATCAAGACGCCTCTGTACCTCGGTGTTAAGCCGGTAGTCCCGGCTGTCATTCATAGATCTTTGAAAGTCATTACGGGTAGTCAGAAGCCCAAAAGTCTGACAACCAGTCTTACCGAGGAGTATCGTGGTAACCCAGTAACTAGATTGTGGAGGTCAGATAGGCAGTCGCCCCATGGAACAGCTGCATCCAGCTAGACTGGAAGCCAACCCCAACATGGTTAACAAATGTTAGGCATATGATGAAGCCTTCCAATGGTGTGAATTTGGCTATGTTCATTAATTGTAAATAAGATTATGAAGCCTCAGTAATAACTGTAAATTAGGTTAATATGTCCCTCGTTTGTATAGCTTATTGATGGTCTGTAGTGTACCACACCCTGATATGACCAAACCGTTCTGATACACGCTGTATATAAACCAGTTAATAACTAAGAGATTAAGTGCGGATTTCACAAATAAAACTGAACGCGATCAGCATTTCTAAAGCGGGTTCAAGAGCTGTCAGTGTCAATATTCCATACATTTTTTGACACTGACAGTTCTTGAACGCGATTTAGATGTGCTGGTCGCGTTCAGTTTCATTGGTTAAATTCGCCCTAAATAATGATTGCCCATTGTCAACTATGTAAGTTCTTAATTTTTTGTTTTTATTTTTGTAGTGTGCAATAAAATGTATTATGTTATCTTAACTTATCTTTTCACAATGACACCAGGTTAGCCACCAACTACACGAAAAGAAGAAGATAATGTCCAAATAAGGACCATCTACCAGAGCCAGACTAATAACAATTTTGTATGAAACTATATGCTATATATACATTATGTAAACCGCCCCTTATATTGGTGTAATGAAGCAGGCAATCATAGCAAGAGTCGGACCACGCTCACTGAAGGGTTCCGTAGTTGGGACCCATATTTACGCATACACAGTATTGATTGCACCGGCTGCAAAAATAAGTTTGTATTTCCCAAAAAAATACTGAATTACAAAGTTATTTCCGCGGTTGTCACCAAAAATATACCATATTCCAAAAGCTATTGACGTAATCAGCAAAAATACTTATTAACATCATAATCTGTTCAATTATGTAGTCAAAGAATACACACGCTTATGCGCATTGTTTTTTTTTTTCATCAACCCTCTGTTGCTTGTATGGGAGTGCCCCCCCAAGTATTTGTTTCATAGTCTTCCCTACACAATTTCTTTCTTGCCAATTTTCATGACATAGTGCTAATAATCTCCGAGTAAAATGGCTGTGTTTCATCCGGACAGACGCATTTGATGAAATTAGAAGGGTTTTTGCTAATGGGTAACCCTAAAAACGCTGCCAGACAACGCGACCTTTATGTTATATCATTCATGAAATACGCCGACACATTATCAAAATCACAACACCTCTTTATGCCAGCACAGGCGGTCAAAAAGTGACACGTTACAGAAGCGCTTCCGTTGCGACGCGGGGCTGTTTTGACGCGCGAGCGAGTATGTGTGGTGTGAGGCATGGGCAGTAGCGACTTTTATCAGATTAAACGGTATTTTTTTTCATTTTTATCGGGGTGATGAAAGATACAGTCATGACACAGGTCACGTGGTCTTAAGGTTTAAAAAAAGTCGTCTTCTAATGTGTGTTTTTCAATTTCTCATGATGCAAACAAGTAAGTAATACATTGTAATGATTTATATGAAATAAAAAATATCTTGATAATACGGCAACATAATTTATGAACCTAATACCTAACACACTGGCATTGTTTTTAAATTTTCATAATATAACAAAGTCGAATACTTCATTTGCTTTAATAGTTTTTTTTTTTCTGCTACTATATCGCATCACAATTACATTTTGCTGAATATTGTCAATATGAAAGCAATTTTGAGTACGAGTATGCTTGTCAAACAGGTTACCTAATGATTTCCTATTTTTATTTTCATTCACAATTTCTATGTAAGTCATGGTTGATGAAAATTCACTTACAAAGACCATTATATGACCTTAACAAGCCACATCGCTACATGCCTTGATGAATTTGCTTAAAAATATCTATAATTATAAAGAGGTTTTGTATGTATGGGGTAATCTTCGGAACTGCTGATCCGATTCTGAAAATGATTTCACTAGTGGGAAGCTACAATATTACCGAGTATCATAGGATAGATTTTATGTTGAAAAAAGAAATTTCACGTGAACAGAAGCTAGTGGCTTATAAATTGCACCCCACAAGTTAGGGGTACGAATACCCTCCCATTGTTACGAGTTTCCCAACAGACAACCTATGTATAAAATCAATAGATATATGTATAAACATAGTACCTACATAGCATGTAACAATAGGGAAGTTTTTGCATTATGGGAGACTTGTAAAGTCGTGGAAATTATTTGTTCAGCAAAATGACTGCCTGCCTAGCCTAGCCTTTTGCCACCTATGTTGGGATCGCCTTCCAGTCTAACCGGATTTAGCTCAATACCAGTATTTTACATGGAGCGGACTGCTTATCTTACCTCCACAATCCAGTTTACTGAGTAACACGATACCTTAGATTGGTTGTCAGACTTTTTTGGCTCTGACTACCCGTAACGACTGTCAAAGATCCACGAATGACAGCCGGGACCAACGGCTTAGCATGCTATCCGACGCACAAAGGAGTCTCGATATGTACTGGATGGTCACCCATCCACGAATCGACCGTAGCAAGCGTAGGTCAACCCTTCGATTGAGCCGTACGGCTGTTATCATTTTGACTACTAACTAAACTGTCCGTACATTCAAATCACTACTGTTATTCTTTGACAGTTTTATGAAACGACCATAACACAAAAAAATTATGGAGGGTGTCAATTTGCTTAAGAATCAATTTTTCTGACTGTATTATACCTATTTATATGACGCATTGTGTGTTATTTATGACGAATACTTAAATGTCATAATTTATTATGCGTAGCTCGGGTCGATAAGAGAAGAACTTTGAGTTCAGCGCTTAAAACTTATCGACTTTCTTTTTCGACACTCTTTAATGTTTCACTCCTGGGACACAGGCCTCCACTATGCCAGAAGGAGTGGGGCGTAATCCACCACGTGGGCATAGTGCGGGTCGGTAATTTAATTGCCACATCTCTTTGAATTCTGCCACATGGTACACGAGCTGATTACAGACATTTAAGTTCTGGTTTCCTCGCAATGTTTTCCTTCACTGTTAGTCTAAAATTAACATATAAACCTCAAACTTAGTAAGTAAACATAGGTCTAATAATATGATAAACTGATACACCTGTTTTCCACGAAGCAGAATATGTAGTAAGTAGTACGTAGAAGTACACCCACATTGTGCTAATTGTGTTAAAACCCCATGTAACAGTACACACACATCTCTTCAGTTTTAAGTCTCATGTAACAGGGGGCGAGTGGGCGAGTCTATTTCCTGGCCCAAAATCACAGTCAAACTATAACTGAGAATTCCATTCCCTGCAACATTTTGGCTAAAACGAAGATAAATCCCACGTTTTATGGTCGCTCTTGCGACCAATGATATAGTCAAAAACCTTACTCTAACTTAAGATTAGTCCCACGCTGGGCGCCAATTGAACCATTGCGTTTCTTTTTCGGTCACATGTTGGGCGCCAAAACCATTGACTTTCTTTACTGTCCCATGTTGGGCGCCACTTAAATTTTTCATAGACCGGCTCGAAGAGCATCGAAGAGGGTTTTTATTTTTCATACAGACTATGCGCCCAGAGCCATATTTTATCACAAACCGAAGATTAAGCCCAGGACCCCACGTTTTGCAGTCGCTTTTGCAACCAACGGCAACAGAGTAGTTAAACAAAGGCTTTACATCTTTATTTATTTGTTTCAGGAGTGTCCTGAAGGTGTAGTACAAGAAGAGTCTTTTAAAGACATCTACGCGAAGTTCTTTCCTCATGGCAGTAAGTATTAAATATTATTGGTAGGTGTTACTTTCAACTCCCATTTAAACGATACGTTACTATATGTCATTTTAGACCAATCAATAGTAATCAGTATTTAAATATCATAATATCATTTACGATTAACTTGATCGAAGATGATATCGGACATCGCAACGGAAACCAATGCAATCGTGATTATTTATCGAATTTATTGCAAATGCTGCGATTTAAGGCCAACGCTCATCGGCGGACGGCGGGGGATGGCATGGAGGAGGATTTTCCGAGGAGCATCCGTGGTATGCAACGGGGGAAATGCGGAGTGCATCTCTGCTTGCACTGCCTCTCCCCTGCGAACGAATGCTAGCAGACTCTGGCGCATAGCGTCGCATGCTTTCGCATCCCTCCGCGGTATAGTCCAGCGCGCTGTTCAATGCCGCAAAGAGCTCTGAGCTTTGCAATCTATATCTTGTTACCATTAGATATCGAATTTACGTAATACTCTGCTCCGCCATCCGCCGATGTGCGCTAGCCTTTAGGATTTGATATTATTTTTGTCTCAGTTTACTTGGCTATTTCAGCAGTATAACCAACGCTGTAAGGAATTTTATAGAGAAACGCACCTATCCCGCAAAAAAATAAAGGTTTCGAAAAAAACATTGTTAGTTCCTTGTAAAGGAACAAAATTTCGGAGTCTCCCCGACTCCGAAATTGCGGATTCCGCGTGTTGTGGTGCAATTTTAAAAACTCCTATGCCTAGCAGAAGACTACCATAGCCTGAGTAAATTTTTAATGCACCTCTACATCCCCAAAATATAGATAGATACCTAGAATACTCTTTTTTGTACACCACAAAAATTACAGACATAAATTTAGAAATTTTACATAGGATAACACAATGGGCGGTCTTACCGCTTAAAGCGACCTTTAATATAATTATACGGTTGTAAAATCAATCGATGTCTGGAAAAAATTGCTTTGCTGCAAGACCGTAGTTTGTACCGTTCTAATGTCAGTTGTAGGACACAGCGTAGAAGCAATCTACACTGAAAAGATGAACGACGTCTATTCTTTTTATTCTCTTTATTTCTTTCAGTACTTCCTACAGTTAGTCAGTTAATTAAAGTAATCTTTTGTTCCAGATTCCGCTCTCTATGCCCATTATGTATTCAAAGCCTTTGACGTGAATTGCAGCGGTGCCATCAGCTTCAGAGTGAGTATCATTCATTCATTCAATATTTCATTAAGTTTGACTTCCGTACCAAATAGGACGCTACCTCTCTGAAGGCCTAGAAAAACAAAATCAGAATGATGAAAAAGTCAGAAATGGATTGACTTACGCTACCGAAAAGATTATGACAATCCTGTTGCAAGGCGTTGTAGATA
Organism: Xanthia icteritia; assembly: GCA_949128155.2. NCBI lineage: Eukaryota > Metazoa > Arthropoda > Insecta > Lepidoptera > Noctuidae > Xanthia > Xanthia icteritia. Next base: position 1,376,552 of record OY855862.1, on the reverse strand, counting down.
TACGAAACGCTTTGAAAGTGTTTGTCACTTGTTTATACAGGCCTTCTGAGATAGTAGTGTGTCAAGAGTGATTTTAAATCTGACGAATTAGTCTTACGGAATTTGCGTACTCAGTCAGATTAAAAAAATGTGTACAGGCTAAAAGAACAGAGTTCTTTTGCTAACGTTTTTTGTCCAAAATCAAGCCGCTTTGATAATACCTAAAATAGCATGCCAAATAGTTATTAAATGCAGTTGCCTAGATACATTTGGTATTGAAACAACTAAAACACTGGTACCTGAATAAATTACTTCGGCATTTTGTAGGAAACTAGCTTCCCTGCGGCTTCGTCCGCGTGCTATGTCCTTCCACAGGGTTCAAAGTACCCCCATACCAAATTTCCTCAAATTCGTTTCAGCTGTTTATCCGTGAAAGCGCAACAAACAAACTCACATTCGCATTTAGAATAGTTAGGATGAAATTAAATTGTTTAAATACTGTAATTAAAGATATAGGAATCACTTTCAAAAAAAAAAAAAAAATGCTCGATGGAGTCGACATTTTCTATCTGACTACCCTTGAAAGGAAATGGCGAAAAAAACTCAGAGGTCAAAGTCTCTTTTAAAGTCTAGACATTATCTTGGTCAGATCATGTGAGGACCATGTTAATACGCGTCTGAAATGGTCTTTTGAGGAAAGAACCACACAGATTTGAGTGGACCTGTCCAGTCAGTGCAAGCATTTGTCAGTAATCGTGTAGGTCAAATAAAAACTTAAGGAGCTCAACGTAAGGTATGAGAATGAGTTATTTATCACATTACATACATTATTTCAATAAAAGAATACTTTAATTCATACATTTACTCTGCCGCTCAATTCCTTAACGTATTCTATTTTCTCGTACATTTTATCGAGCGAAAACAACCAAAAATATTTATCTATACTCAGACAGATCCAGAGACTGCAGAGGTATACGCATATATCTATATAAAAAGAAACGGTGGAGATATATGTATGTGTTATGTTCATGTAACGACAGCAAAAGCAATCGCTAGCTCGAACTTTGAACGTAAAAGTAAGGTTAGACGAGGAAAACTGTGGAGTTGAATTAATTTTATTAAGTGCATTAAACTAGTGAGTTACGGTAAGATACTTTTCCTGAATTTGAAAACTAATTTGACTTACTTGCTAGACTTGTGTACGTACATATTATACCAATAATTTGGAACTTTTGCAGAAATTCTTGTTCAGCTAATATTTTAGGGTCTCATAAATAGATAACTCTGATTGGAAAAACTTGCAAAAAGAATATACGTCAATTTATACGTCAATGTTCGCGAACACACTAACTTTAGATTAGTCCCGTGTTGGGCGCCACATCAACTTCACATAGAAGGAAGCTTGAAAAGCATCAAAGAAAGTTTTTCCACACAGAAAGGAGGTTTTGATGGCGGATTTAGACACTGAGATAGTTATAATTTTATCACAAAAGATGTAAAGTTTAAAAATAACTTTTATTTCATTTAATTAAATATGATTAGGGGCCATAATTATTATTTATTCCATTATGATTCCAGTCCAAACGAACACTAACTTTTCATTTGTAAAAATAACATTTTCTTTTACTAAACTCCTTAGTTTTTACATCCCTCCATTCTCGAATACAACACACGCTCTAATATCCTTGTTTTGATCGTAGATATAGCGTGTTCTCATCCCCTATGTATACATACAGGGTGTTACACTTTATTATTATACGAGAATTTTATAAGAATAACAAACCTATATGTTACTTAATTTTAACCGAGTACGTGCGATAAAATGATAGTAATGTGTTTGGCAACCAAGCCCAAAGTGTTAACATAATAAGCGTAGCTTTGATTTCCGCACGAAACAAATATTTGTTGCCTACAGATAGTTGTTTAGGTTCTCACAAGATTTACACATTGAAAATTACTAGCCAAGTCTTTTTTTATTTACTTTCGGAAGACCAATTGCTGAGCGTCCTTGGTGTGATTCTGAGGTCCGGCAAAGTAATATTGCGTTTTCTCTCTCTTCTAGAACCCGTATCTACCCAAAAATGAGCGTAGGTCTCCTTCATTACACGTCATTGTGTGGATATAATTTTATGATTTCTATGCAAATGAAATTGTTTATTCTGTAAATAGGATATTGCAATCACTTTTAAACGTAACATTAAAAAAAAAAAAATTGCTAGTTGAGTTCGGCGTTTCCTATTTGACTACTCTGAGAAGCAAGACCGAAACAAACTCAGAGGTCACAGTCTCTTTTAAAGTCCAGACATAATCTTGGTCAAGCCATATGAGGACCATGTAGATTAGTGTCTGAAATGGTCTTTTGAGGAAAGAACCACATAGATTTGAGTGGACCTGTCCAGTAAGTGCAAGCATTTGTCAGTAATCGTGGAGCTCAACTCAGAACTTAAGGAGCTCAACTAGGAGCACGGAGAGGTTTCTCACGTTAACTGCGCGGTTCATTTGTTTGCCTAACATGCACGCAACCGTGCGTGCACAGTAGGCGATCCCCCTTACATTTTCTTACAAAGTGAAGCTAAATACACGTGTGAATATTCCGTGTTCCGTACGCTCGTATTTTCGTAAACTATTAATAATGGTCCTTCAGAACGAATTTCAGCCATGGCAGTCAATCTCAGTGGAGACTGGCCATCGATGCGGGAGATATTATAGTGCACAAGTCTTTGTACTATCTCTTCCCTCACTCTCATAGTCCGATGGGACGGCAATCTGACACGATCGGGGAGTGATCAGGCGCAGGACCAACGGCTTAACGTGCGCACCGAGGCACGAGGGTATCACACCGCCAACTTCCAAGCTCCGTGTTGTTACTGAGAAATTCCTAATGGGAAAACCCAGTAAAAGAAAGAAAGAAAGAAAAATAAACATAAATAAAAAATACACCATATAACTAAAAAAAAAAAAAAATATATAATGCCAAAAGGGCCTCAGCATAATGTCAGATGGCAGCACTAAGTGTACCACCTGACCCTGATTTTCAGCTGCAACCCACGAGTGCCATACGCTAGAATAATAAACACAGTGTGTCCGTTTGAATAAATTAAAAGATAGGATAATATGAAAAGCTCACAAAATCAATTAAAATCTTGTAACATACATGAGTGTGGTATTTTGTAAATGAGAAACTAAAATAAATAAATACCCAATATCTGTGTCATAATAATTACGTAACCCTTAACTAGCAACCCTTTTGCCCGACCTGGGAATTGAACCCGGGAACCCACGCTCAGCAGTCGCGCTTGCGACCACGAGACCAACGGAGCAGTTGACAAATAACAGTATACTATTACAGTACATGAGACTTATAACAAATGTCATGACTATAGTACTCGCGTTATGAACTGAGTCGTCAGACCATAAAAGTCAGTTGCAATCGGCGGCGTCAAGAATGGGTAGGCTGCGCGGAAGCACCAACAGCATCCTAAAAACATTGTTCGACAACGACCCTATAATAGGCACTGTATCGGAGGCACGTTCAGCCACGTACTGTATTAGTTGATGTGTTGATCTAACATAGTTTTTAAGTCTTTGTTACTAATATACTATATGGATTGTATTTACTTACTTTTTATTCGAAATAAATGATATATACAGTATGTTAACTAAGAGAGGGCGTTCCCGTTAACCCGCAATAGTACGTTGAAAGACAAGTGCGCGTTTACAATGTTTCATTTACGTTTTTTTTTTGTATGTATCTACTCTATACTTTTGTGGGTTAACGCCCTCTTTTAGTTAACATACTGTATATATAATAATGTGCAACGCCTTGCGTCTTATCGATAGTTTGCTACCTTCTCCATAAGCTCTATAAGTGCGAGCGAGACAGATTATTAACAATCATTTATGGCCCGACGACTCAGTTCTTAACGTGGCGTCCATAGTGAAATGGTTTTCTATACATTTTGCCCAGCTCTGTGGGGAATACAATGCTAATCTCGAGAAACAAAGTTAGTAGCTTTTATGTTCTCTAACATTTATAGCTCGAGCTTCAGCAGTAATGGTCCGACGCAGCGGTAAGATCAACGTAATGTATTTGATAGCTTTACTTCTGGGGCACATGCTTAGGTAAAGGATTTAAGTACAATATGTGAAAATGGAAGAAATACCAAGCTTCTACCCGTGCCTTCGTCAGCGTTAAATTTGTTGATTTAACATAAAATATACCCTGTGACACGCGGCACTACTGTAGCTTGCTAATAGTGAAAGAATTTTCGGAATCGAATCAGTAGTTCCAAAGATTACCACTACACACAAACTCACAAATTGTACCTCTTTATAATATGAGTATAGATACACGACTACGTGCATCATCTATAAACATTATCAACTAGCTGCCCGCCCCGGCTTCGCACGGGTAGCACTAAGCACTTATCTATGGCGCACCTATCTACCTACCCTACCTACCCTACCTACCCTACCTACCCTACCTACTCTATCTACCCTACGTACCCTACCTACCCTACCTACCCAACCTACTCTACCCTACCTACCCAACCTACTCTACCTACATACCTACCTACTTACCTACATATCTACACATCTACCTACCTACTTTTTTTTCTTTTTTTTTTAAGTTAATAGGCAGGTATGTAAGTAGGCTATCTACCTACCCTACCTACACCTACTTATCCTACAAACCTTGTCCTGAGAATAACAAATACAACAAAAAAAGAATTATCCAATTTGGTGCAGCCGTTCTCAAGTTATGGCGTGGCCAAGGGAAATAGGGATTCATTTGAATATACATAATATAGAAGATACATTAAAGTCGCTTTTCGTCTGTCTGTATGACCGCGTTGTTCTTCTCAACTACGCAACGAATTTTAATGAACATAATTTAGAGAAATGACTCCTTCCGGAGTAATTAATTCTCTGGTTTATATTATACATTAACATTAAACTAACGTAAAATAAAGAAATCTGGGTGTTTAGTCAAGTCGTAAAAATCTTGTATCAAATGGAACCTCTACGGACAAAGCTACATCGTAGCTGTCCTGCTACAGAGCGTAGCTCACTTGCTACGACGTAACCATCCTGGTACACAGCGTAGCTGACTTGCTACGACGTAGCCATCCTGCTACACAGCGTAGCGGACTTGCTATACAGCGTAGCACATTGCTACACTTGCTACGATCGCATATCTTTACGGGCCCCGGCCTCCCTTGTTCATGTTTTAAGAATTCTAGAGAAGATTTCTATAAATATTATTATAAATTCAATTCCATCATTTTATTATCAGGAAAAACTTAACTTTGGCCCCAACACTCTCCTCTACTTTTACACTCAATAATTACTAAAATAATTAATTATTTAAGTTCGAAATGACGTAAGTCTTTCACCAATTACTATGCGCAACCCTAAAAATATACGTTTGTTCCCAATCCACAAATAACAAATAGCGAGGAACTAGGTGGACTATTGAACTTAGTTCGGTCCACAGCTCGGTCCAACCTTATTTTCATGTCTGAACTTTTACACAATGACTGACCGACTTATTTACTGGAGAGTTAGTAGTTGTTATGGCAAGTCGGTGCTGTCCGTTGGTTAGCTGGGAAAAATAAAATTAAATGTTTTTTTTCTGAACTTTGCGCAGATTGGTATCGGCAGACCACTCATTGTTTCGTCGCGGTTAAAACCTCATTTTTATAATAAAGGTGTTGTGTTATCATGTTGTTTCTGTCGATTTAAGCTGTATTATAGCAACAGAAACCGTTTTTAGTATTTTAATAAAATTTTAAAGCCAAGAATTGTTTGTATATTTTGGGGTAAGTGTAAAACCTCTTTGTCGGAATTTATGTTCTCGAATACCTTTAATCTGGGAGTCTTTAAGTCTCGAGAGAATAGATTACTTCTGGCAAGCTTGCACCATCATCGAACACATCATCGCTTACTAATAATGTAATGGTCAAACAAGAGCCTAAACGTTTAATGAAATGACATTATTACTTTGTAAAGTATTATATATATTTTTTAAATTTTGTGAATGTGAGGACTATGTGGATTTTTTTATTATTATTATTTTTTCTTTTTTTTTCTTTCTTATTTAGTTTTAATGATGGTCTGGCAGTTTGAGTAGTTTATGCGGCCTACCCAAATGTCCTTTCTTTGGTATTGTTCGTCGAGTTGAACTCATTAAGTTCTGGGTTGAGCTCCACGATTACTGACAAATGCTTGCACTGACTGTATAGATCCACTCAAATCTGTCTCAAATGTCTCGCTGGTGGTGGCGTGTGTGTTGGATCGTTAAGTTCCCTTCAAAATGGTTGAGCTAAACGGTGCTGATCCATGCGTCATGTTCGTGAACGGGCGCCGTCAGTAGGGACTGGTCATCTCTTATCTGCCACGGCTTATTTTAATTTTTGAATTGTTTTTATCTTTTTATAACGGACGCTTTTTACGTGCACGTCTTTCTACATTGGTCTCACATGTATAATTTCAACATGAATGATGTAACCAATATTTTGTAACAACATTATGATTTAAAAGAGTGTCCATGGAGTTTCTTGCCCGTTCTTCTCCATAGGAACCTACGCTTTGGAATGGGCAACTAGCTTCATATTTGTGACTGACTGACCCCTTGACAATTCAAAAGTGCCTGTAAATGGTTTAATTGAAATAAATGCTTTGAGTTTGAGTTTGAGTTTGAGTTTGTGTGGTTCTTTTCTCAAAAGACCATTTCAGACACTAATCTACATGGTCCTCATATTGCCTGACCAAGATTATGTCTGGACTTTAAAAGAGACTGTGAACTCTGAGTTTGTTTCGGCCTTTCTTCTCAGAGTAGTCAGATAGGAAACGCCGAACTCATCTAGCTAATTTTAGTGTTAAAGTGATTCCAATATCCTATTTACAGAATAAACAATTTCATTTCATTTCATTTCAATATGTAAAGAATAAACAGTTTTCAGAGGGTCTCTTGGCTAAGTAATAACAGCCACACGGGACGATCGATCAGGTTAAGCTAGGCTTACCGCGATTGGTCCGTGGATGAGTGACCATCTTTATATACCGAGACTCCTTCCCGGCTGACATTCGTGGATCTTTGACAGTCGCTACGGGTCGTCAGAAGCCCGAAAGTCTGATAACCAGTCTTAGCAAGGGTTATGGTACTACCCAGAAACTGAGTTGTAGAGGTCAGATAGACAGTCGCCGCTCCACGTAAATTACTAGTAATCAGCTGCATCCGGTAAGACTGGCAACCAACCCCAACGTAGTTGGGAAAAGGCTAGGCAGATGGTTATGTAAAGAATAAACAGCATTAGATTGTCCTAAGTACAAAGTTTCTTGGTATCAGGATTGGCAAATATATTATTTTTAACTTAGCAATTTAATTAACAATATTCTAAGCCTGTAAAACCTTGACTAAAGATAACTTTAAAACTCCTGCAACCTTTTCTGTACCTACATTGCTAACTATACGCGACATTAAAGTAAATTATAGGGTGCCTTTCGCTGCCTCTCGATGTTTATGGTTGGTATATTGGCGTGTGCTAGCTGTCATATGGCTATCAATTTTATAATTTAAATTATGTTTTTTGTTGCGTATGTAAATATCATTTTGCATACTATTATATAGAATCATTTTTTTTCTAACTGAACAGACAGCTGTGCTGCTGGGGAGTTTGTTGCGCCACTTCTTCTTCCCAGGTAAAGCACTAGGAAGTGGTGAAGGGTGGGCGTTTTGGGGGACTGTCTTATGTAATTTTGACGTTCGAAAAGTGCTGATTCTCAGCCTAGTTTGAATAAATGACTTTTGAATTTGAATTTGAATTTTTGCCCTAATTGCAAGTACTCCGTGGCCACGAGCTACACGCGTCTTGTGACAGTGACTGCGGAGAAAATATATGAAAGAAGTTGTTTAGAGCATGCCACGAGTCACCGCGACTTGCGGAGCGACGGACGATAACAGGCCACGTACGCCCATGTCGCTTCGCTTGACACAAGTCGCATCGCCCGAGGCCGTGAATTGCGCCTAATTGGAATAAGGTCACTCAATATGAAGACCTAGAGTGTCCCAAAAACGGCCAAAATGCTAACAATGCCAGTAGCAGAGAATCGCAAAACAAATTAAAGTTTAAATGAAAATATGTCATGCATGAAGTATTTGTACCCTAGGACCAGTTGGATCCCAAAATATAATTATAACTTTAAGTAATAATTCTTTAGTTATCCAACAACTTGTACAAGATCCACTTACAAAAATACTTAGAATTTTAGATGTTATTAAACAATTTAACTTATATGCTAAGTTAGTACTTCATCATAATCAGCCTATAATGTACCCACTGCTGGGACAAATAGCCTCCTCTCTGTAACTCCACCAGGCGGGCCCAATGTGGGTTGGTAGATGTCACATGTATTCGAATTTTTTAGGACATGCCGGTTTCCTCACGATGTTTTCCTTCACCGTTTTGAGAGCAGTGGTGATGAAATAATTTACACAAAGTAAAGCGCCCGCCTGGGTTCGAACCTACGACATACAACTCGTAAGTCGCAGCCGTTACCACTGCTCACCGCACCTATGTTACCCGCACCACTGCACTTCTGTTAGTACTTAAATTAATTAAAAAATAAAATATGGTTTCTCAGGGTTTTAAGGGTAAATAAAGAAAGAAAATACACTTATTTAGCACAGACTAAAAGGCACACAAGTAAAAGAAATAAAATAAAAAGAAAGAATACAAAATAAAAAGTGTAAAGTGCGTTGTAAGATACTAGCAGGAATGTGCGCCTCGCGGCTGCGCCAAATAGCCCCAGTTCAGCAAAAATGCCAGACAACTAGTGCCTGACGCTGGTTTTCAACTGGAACTGAAGCGTGAGGTGACGGATGTAAATCAGTTTTATACTGCAATGTGTTAAATTAAATTAAATAAATTTGTGTAAGATAATAATAATATCGAATATTTCAATAGTTAGATATAGGTATTCAATCAAACCAAACCATATTTAGATATAAATAATTAGGAACAGTTTAGTAAAAGAAAAGAAAGAAAGTTTTGAGAGTGAGATTAGGAATTTCTTTTATCTAATTAAAATTGTTAGGATACGTAATTTGTCACGCAAGCAAACCCATCATGTTAAATTCCAACAAATCCCATAAATTAATATTTCATCACCAAAAAAAGGAAAATTACTTAAATCGTAAGTCACCTTGGCTTGTAATAAACTGTTAAGAATCATGCCAGAACTTGCATGGCCTCATAAAATTGTCAACAATGCTGGCAAGATTTCGTAAAAGTTCAAAACTTTGATGTCGTTTACCATTATTTTAAGATGCGTTTTGTGAGAAGAATTATTATTATTTCACGGTGAAGAAAAGAATGGCCGTAGGTCCCGGCTGTCATTCGTAGATATTTTACAGTCGTTACGAGTAGGCAGAAACATTCTGCCTGACAACCAGTTTTACCAAGGGGTATCGTGTTACCCAGTTATTCAGTTGTGGAGTCATATAGTCAGTCTCTCCATGTAGAATACTGATATTCAGCTGCATCCGATTAGACTGGAGGCTGACCCCAACATACTTTGGAAAAAGCTAGGCGATTATGAAGATACAAAAATAACTCAAACTCAATGCATTTATTTAAATTTAACCAATTACAGGCACTTTTGAATCGTCAAAGGAGTCAATTAAGCTAGTTGCCCATTCCAAAGCGTTATAGAATCCTATTTAATTTTAATTATTGCGTCCATAAGAACCTACTACGCTTTGGAATGGGCAAGAAACTCCGTCCACACTCTTTTAAATTAAAACAATGTAACACAAAAAAATTGTACAGGATTTCTTAAGAGAAGATCCAATCTAAAGAAAAGCGGCCACATTCCTCTAGATCGTATTTTGTTGCTTCGTGTCTCATTATGAAACTTTATAAATTAAATTAATAAAATAATTTTAATTCGGACAACTACGAGATCCATAAATTGTTAGTAACAGGTTAGCAATTAAAACACTATTGTTAGTAACTTAAACTAAAGACGAATTAATGAGAAGACCACCCATCAACTAGACAACGAGAAATGGAAACTAGGGTATAAGTCTTCTCACGAATTGCCTTATTATGGCCGAGGAGGTATCTGCCGCCACAGCCTTCAGGATGCTATTGTAACTGCCCCTTATTCTGCTCAGAAGTGAGGCCGTTTTATTGTAGATGATGGCATGAAATCCATCAGAAAAGGTATTAGAAAACTCTATTCATAATTCCTTCTCAGCCACGAGATACCTAATATATTTTTAAAGAAGTGTCACTAGTGTACCGTTGGGCGCCCTCTTAAGGAATGCACAGTAAACTAGCCACACTGAATTTTGTCCCACATCCCGCGCGGGGTTCTCTGCAGTCCGGAGTTTAACTGACATAGACAATCAAAACAACGGAATAAATCAGACAAAATAACACGGTATATTTGACAAGATGAAAAACCTCAAAAGGTTAGTTCCTGTTTGTAACGTCAGACTAAAATTTATGGCCACCATAAAATTCTATTCGTCGGTAGGTGAACAATAAAAGTTTCCAAGAGTTTCTCAAGTCCCTGGAAACAAGCCAGAAATAGGAAAGTTTTATTTTATGATATCAAATCGATGGTATTTATTATTCTAGATTGGGAGATTGCGAAAACTTATCTGGCTGTGTAGGCTTTTAAGTAAATTAAAAATTGTTGTTTTGATTTTAATGGCATGGGTGGTGCAGTGGCTAAAATATTGGTTTCTGTGCTAAAGAGTCACGATTTTGGTCTCGTCCTTTTCTCGTATCGCCATTTATCCATCCATATTATATACTATAATACTATCCTAACTAATATTATAAATGCGAAAGTGAGTTTGTTTGTTTATTTGTTTGTTACGGTTTCATGCTAAAACGGCTGAACGGAGTTGGATGAAATTTGGCACACATACACCTTGACCTGGGGTAGGACTTAAAATTTTATCTCAGTAATACCTCAGTTTCCGTGGAATAATTTCCGAATTTAAAAGCTAGTACAGCATGTAGCAGCAAGGTGTGGTCATGTTCAAGGTGTACAGACCATCAAACTGAACCGCTTTCTCAGTGAGACCAACATCGTAATCGCGAAAAAATAATCAGTTGCCCCATACATTTGGGTCGAGTTGAAGTTTAGTATGGGTATTTTTTTCTGCTATTGAGAAAGTCAGTTTGATGGTCTGTGCAGCACTCTTTGAGCGTCAAAATTATAGTCCCCTCAAACACTTTACCACTTCTTAGTGCTGGTAAGAAGCAGTGGCGCAACGAACTCCCCAGCAGCACAGCTGTCTGTTCAGTTAGAAGAACTTGATTCTATACAATAGTATGCAAAGTAATTTACATAACGAAACAAAGAAACATAAAAAAAACAATTAAGTTATTTGCTATATGACAGCTAACACAAGCCAATATCAAATCTATCAACCTTTCCTGAAATAGGTTCAGAATTTGAAGTTCAAAAGTTATTGGAAATGATTGTGCAGCTAAATTGGGTGCCAACCGCCGTAAAGTTTAGCCGGGAAACCAATTCGTAAATTAATGGTCTGCAACCTTCCAAACTAAAACTTTTCAAATTATCCGTTCCCGGTGTTTTTGCAACGATGTACTTTTTAATAGTTTTGCGGTTGATTCATTGTCCAACTATAAAAGGAGTTTTAAAAGAAAACGATTGTTTAATGGCAATAGGTTCGCAAGGGACTTATAAGTCCCTTGCGAACCTATTGCCCTGCGAAAGGGCGTCCCCATTTAATATTTAACTTCATTTTATTTTTATAGCGCCCACACTACTATGGGCGCTATAACAACAAATACCTACAGACTGCAAAATTTCAATTGTCTACCTCAAACCAAATAAAAAAACCAAGACATAGTGCTGCGAAACATACAGTGAAGCATGCCAAAACTACACCTCCGCTCTGTGCATACACGCACACATTTACAACCATTTAGGTACATTCAAACTACACCTCACTAAGTGCACACATGTTTACGAAACCGGCCTCACGTCACAGTTGACAGTGCTATGTCTAGGTTTTTATTTGGTCTGAGTTTGTCTACCTATTTCGGTTCAAAAGATACAGTCCTGTACCAGATGGACGGAAGGACAGCGGAGCTTAATAGAGTCCCGTTGGCACCCTTATCCCCATGGTTATAAGACCTATATTCCCCTGGCATATACGACAGTCTGTGAAAACGTTACATGCTAATAGGTCATTCGGTCGATTTCCGCTTCGGAACTAAAACAAGTGTAGCCTTGGGGACTACAGATGTCTGTTTCAGTACACGTGAACTGAACTACTATCAGAGACCTTACCATTTTTAAATCAGAATTCAGAAATCATTTATTTTGCAATGAATGTGGGTACAAAATAAGATGTAAACGTTGTAAAAACAGTTCCAGCACACTCTTAATAACCTCACGAAAAAAAAAAATTTCTGATATTATTATTCTTTTATTTTTGATCTCCAGTAAATATTTGGGTAATGGGCCTTACTTAATGAACCAATACAAAAAATCTTTAGAAATATACTGTTTTTAGCAGGAAAATCGACGCATTACCTGTGTGATTTCAGTGAGATAGTCAGTATACAGTAATCCCACTCCGCATTACTGCACTGTAAGCTGTGCTTTAGTACGGAGCGGAGCGGAGTGTCTTCGTGGATGGCACTATCTATAACATGGATTCTTGACCACCACTGCGATGAAACTTTTCTTCGTTATTAAAAAATAATCTGTACAAAGTACAAGTGCATACCTACGCGGTTAAAATATATGGAACAGTAAATTTTTTTTTACTCAAAAAATATTTTCAATTTTTCCAGAATCATATACTGATTCCATGGTAACAGGTGGTGCGTGGCCACCTTGTATAAGTATCACCGTTATCCACAGCTTCTCTATATCCCACTGCTAGACACAAAACATCAGAAAAAGTGTAGTAAAACTATCAATTCCCTAATAATACTTGTTTTATCCTCCTTTATTATCTCACTGTTGGGTAGAAGCGTCCATTTACGAGAGAAAAAAAAACATGCTGTTCCCGGTACGTTACCTTCATCGTCCCAACATTTTTTATCTAATTTAAAATTCAAAATTCAAAAGTCATTTATTCAAACTAGGCTGAGAATCAGCACTTTTCGAACGTCAAAATTACATAAGACAGTCCCCCAAAACGCCCACCCTTCACCACTTCCTAGTGCTTTGGCTGGGAAGAAGAAGTGGCGCAACAAACTCCCCAGCAGCACAGCTGTCTGTTCAGTTAAAAAAAAATGATTCTATATAATAGTATGCAAAATGATATTTACATTACGCAACACAAAACATAATTTAAATTATAAAAATTAATAGCCTTATGACAGCTAGCACACGCCAATATACCAACCAAAAACATCGAGAACTATACTCAAGCAGAAATAAAAATTACTTAGTGAAATCAATATCTAAATAAAAGCCTCCAGGCATAAAGGGCGTGCCCGCTTACATATAGCTGTAACTAGAAGTTATAATTGATAAACTAGGACCATTGAGGTAAATTAAAAAATTATCGAGGTCGCTAGCTAACCACATATTGCAATACAACTCATAAAAAAAAAACATTATAATGAGTAGATTATGTCAACAATAAATAAAGTAAAATTAGTAAAATTATAAACAATTATATAAACTCATATAACCTGTCAGTAATTAAGCTAATTCTGGAGAAAGAACATTTAAACATTGTCTTGAGTTAATCACAGCGACCAACTATTCTTATCATTTAAGTAGTCGTTGATAGAATAGTATGCCTTTGAACAGAGGTTGGATTTTACTTTAGTTTTGAACGCATTAAAAGGCAAATCTAGCAAAGAAGAAGGTAGCTTGTTATAAAAGGTATAACAAGCTACCTTGTAAATACTCCTGCCATGAGTACCAACCCTAATCTTATTCAAATCAGTACCTATCACTACACGACACGCTCACGCTTGGCCGTCAGCCAGTCTACTCCTCAACGGACAATATTACCAACTATTGCCAACAGGGGCTTTCCTGTCCATCCGTCTTGATCATCCTGGCTTACCAGACGGATTCCTACAGATTTATCTATGGAAATAACTGTGAGTAACAAATGCTGCCAAAGCGTTTATACTCTATGGTAGATTAAAGTTATGGTTGTAAACAAAGATGGCGATTGAGCATAGACAATCGATTGAGTGGTCGGAAACTCGGATTAGGTGAAAATAGATTTGTTAATAAGTAATGCGTGGATGGTTCAAAGGGTCGTCTAGCTGGATGTTCTGGTGTTTTTGATGACGATAATAATATTTTGGTTGATTTATAACCGGCTGTTGCACGGGTCGATCGAAGGTTAAGCTACACTTGCAATTTCGCTTGCCGAGGTTGGTCCGTGGATGAGTAGCCATCTATAATTTCATACCGAGACCCCTCCGTGCCTCGACGAGCAGGTTCAGCCGTTGATCCCGGCCGTCATTCGTAGATCTTTGACAGTCGTTACGGGTAGTCAGGAGCCCGAAAGTCTGACAACCATTCTGACCAAGAAGCGTCGTGTTGCCCAGTAACTGGCTTGTGGTCGTTATGGAGGTCAGATAGGTAGTCACTCCATATACAATACTCGTATTCTGATGCATCAGGTTAGACTGGATGTCGGGTCGAACCCCAACGTCATTAAGTCCAAAAATTTACGTAAAATTACCTCAATTTCCAGGAACTCCTAGTAACCCTATCCACCTTACTCCGAGGCTCGGTCTACGAGCGCCTCCGCTGGGCCTTCCGTCTTTACGACGTGGATGGAGACGGTGCCATCACGCGGCAGGAATTGGCAGAGGTGGTGGTGGCTGTGCATGAACTGCTGGGCAGGAGGGCACCGCCAGGGTCACCGGCTGCGAGGCTGGATGATGCTAAAGCTAATGAACAGGTGAGAATTTTTAACACTAGCATTCTATTAAAATGCCAGCGTAAGTTGCAAGTACATAGATTGATGGGGATTCGAGTGGCTGAAGATTTCTGCTTCTACTTGGTATATTTAGTAAAAGCTATTGCTGTATTAGTCACGCCTTCAACACAAGTCGTGGTGTGTACTTAAGGAATTAAGTTAGCAGAAGAGCGTACCCTAAACTTATGTTCTGTCACTCGTAGTGTCTGTTTTAGCGACCCTTAGAGCGCTTGTAGACGTCCGTTTTTTTCACCGGATAACGGACCGTCAATAAACGGCTATCCTTGTATACATATTTTTTTTACCGGATGGATGGACTGCCGTCTATATGCGTTAGTTTTGAACTGGTAGTCACTCAATTAACAGAAAACAGGCAATACGTCCGGCAGCGTCAACACGCACCAATACACTGGCGTGGATGACCGCCCTTTCTTACACCGGACCGGTGTCCGTCGCGCCGAGGGGAAGCGGTGGTGCATCCGGCGTAAATTGTTCGCCGGACCGATGTCCGGTGCATGTACACACATTCATTATAATTCATACACCACCGCGAATCCGGCAAAAAACACGGTCCGTTATCCGGTGAAAAAAACGGACGTCTACAAGCGCTCTTATCCATGATAGTCATGACACTAGGGATAATTTTGGTTGGTTTATTGAGGTTTAACTACTACCAAAAGACACATGCCTGAAGCTCAAGCAGTACTTGAACGTAACATCCATTTTTAGACATGTCAGGGGTAGAATTAATTATTCCACCGCGCGTTGTGTTCCACGCGCGCCTCGCAGAGATGTCAGCACAACTGACGGGGTCCGCCAGGGCCGATGCCTGCCAGGGTCGTAGTAAAGTCCGAAAGGGATACTGTGGCCCCTGGCAACACACATGCAACTGAAGGAACACGGCTGGATTTTAGTCAGTAAGAGTCTGACATGCCCTCCCGCTCCGCTCAGAGCGGGAGAAGTTATTGGATATTTTCGCACCAAAAAAAGGGGTATTATTATGAAGTATTAATTCCTACATTATTGCACTGCGAAAATGGGATGGTACTATCAGCTTTGTATAGCTCTTAAATGCGACACCAGGACGTCAGAATTACAACACCAATAGACAAAGTACCCACAAAATTGGACTCTTAAAAAGTCACTAACAAGTAACCTCTCAACTTCCAGGTGGACCGCGTCTTCAGGAAGCTGGACCTAAACCAAGACGGCGTCATCACGATCGAGGAGTTCCTCGAGTCATGTCTGAAAGATGACGTTATAACCAGGTCACTGCAGATGTTCGACACGGGCCTATGACGGCAGACTGACGCAGCGCATGCGGCATCACCCGTCAGGTATCGGTACTGTGTTTATTGAAGATAACCTTTGTTTCTTTACTACTAAAGTGTACCTAATTCAGCACAGCATCACTCCCCTGTTACGTTAGGAACGAGATCCTCCATCTCGACCTAAGGATCCCCACAATCCACCAGTTTCTAAAACGCAATTCAAAGCATTTCGACGGCACGGTTGGCGCAGTGGTTAAGCGATTGACTGCTGCGCTGCGTGTCGCGGGTTCGATTCCCGCACGGAACAAATATTTGTATATAACAGCCAGACCCAGAACAACTAATTGTAGGTCATTACAATTAGTTGTTCCGGGTCTGGCTGTTTGTGTATGTGAGTTTAAATGTTTGTAAACGCACCCACGATACAGGAGAAATGCCAAGTGTGGGACAACGATTAAAAAAAAAAAAAAAAAATCTTTGAGTCCGCCGCCAAACATTGCAACCCTCTGGTTGTCGAGGCCGCCAATTATGTCCCTAGTAGAATTAGTCAGATCCGTCGCCCGAGGCAAATCCTTACCGACCCAGATAACCCCATAACCCTCCTCCAGGAGAGCAATAGGGCCACAAGTACAGTGCACAAACACAGACACCGACCCGCATTCCGACCTCCCCGTTGAGGTCCTCCGCGATCGTGACCCCGAGTAAATAATACTCCCCCTGACCCTTGCTCGACGATGTGCCAGCCCGCGTCGATGTTGAGCGAGTAGCCTTAAATTCCCCGGTTAATAATCATGATAGATCCAGCCTGTCCCATCTTGCTGTCCTCCCCCCAGCGACGCCCCAAGCCGAGGTTCGTACCCCACAGGGGGTGCCCTTAGCGAGCGCTTGCCTAGTTTTAATTAGAATAGTTTTTGCCCCTGGCTGGAGGCTTTGAGTGTAGAAGCTTAAGGCAGCCTCAGGAAAGCCCGGTTAAGTAGTCATGAGCTCAAAGGTCAGCTACGAGATGCCCAACACAAAAAAAAAAAGGACGGCACTACTGAAAGATGAATTTGAATAGATTTTTCCGTAGGAGTTCAAAATCACCCTCCATCTTCTCTAAGCAGAAGATCCATGACAAAGATCCAATTAAACTTGTTTAGAGGTAGAGTTTCTATAAAATCATTGTCAGTGTAGGAAAAACTTTGGAAGAGGAGGGTTTATTCGGTACTAGCTAACGCCCACAGCTATACCCGCGTGGACCTTAATAGGGATGTCGTGTGGGGAAAAAAACACTATTTAGTCCGTTAGTCAGATAATAAAAAAATATTAGACACGTATTTTTCGCTTTATCATATTAATAAAACATTACTAAGATAAAACGCATTAAGGTTGGGGAGTGAAGTCATGCCACATGCTCTTTTGATTACGTAAAAGAAGAAAAAATATTTTTCCAACATTTTTTAATAATCTACCTGACGGACAAAAAAAGTCAACATCCCTATTCTTTTTCTAGAATAAAAGTAGTCTACGCCTAAGTTACTCCTTAAAACATCAGCTATAAATCTACCTATCAAGTCTGGAAGTCTGTCAGTCACTTACTGTGTTAACACAAAATTTTCTCCCACAGGACCGTAGTAAAGCGCCGCAGCGTGCGAACGCCGCACATCCGGCGCTGCGCGTGCGCGCGCGACGCGGGCTACATCCGCGCGGCCGCCGCGTGGCTGCGCGGGCGCCGCTACGCGCAGTACCTGGCCGCGCTCGACGCGTTCTACAGCCGCGTCGTGCGACCTAGGATTAGGAGCGTGTTGCTGCTGCAATTTTAGCCGCTGTTCCCGTCTGGAAGGTCCTTTAGGCTTTCTGGATTTGAATGGTTTTTTGAAAGGATTTCGACTCTGTCCTTTCGGTTATAGCGTTCATTTTCCTTTTTTAAATCTATTGTTTTCTGGATTTTATGAGGGCTTGTTGGAAATAGCTACAAAATAATATTGTTTTACAAAGAAAGAAAGAAAATTCGTTAATTGGTATGAGTAACAAAAAACACCTTAAAAATATTTAAAAACTAAACTGCTGTTGTTTTAAAAACCGCAAGAACCCTGTCGGTTGTATTTAAAAACCGGCGAAATCATGTCGGGAACATGATGAAATAAAGCTTTTTTTTTTAATTAGGCTGAGAATCAATACTTTTTGTACGTCAAAATGAAATAAGACAGTCCCCCAAAATGCCCACCCTTCATCAGTTCCTAGTGCTTTAGCTGGGAAGAAGAAGTGGCGCAACAAACTCTCCAGCAGCAGCACAGAGCTGTCGGTTGATCATACCAGCTTGTTCCTCCATAGGGCTTACTTACTATTACTTAGAGACAGCTTAAAACATGCACCTCCTAAAAACGTAGGTAGGTACATAGGTATACGGATTCTCAAGGATAATTAACACAACCTCATTTAATTAAGAATCCATCACTCAAAATGTATTTAAAAAAAAAAAAAAATGTTTATTCCTTAATAATATTGTTTTTTAAAAACCCAGTAATAATTTTAAATACCGAATATAATTTTAAATAGGTACCTACTAGAAAGGTTTTTTTTTTTAAATAATTATTTACAAGGAGTCGAATCCTGCAGAAAATCAATATGATTTACTAAATATCCCAAAACTATTAAATTACTATTATAAGCGTTACGTAGCATCTTTAAAGCATTGATCGTTAGAATTAAAATTTTAAAAAGGGAATAGATTACCTAGATTTAAAAACCAAAATTTTAAAAACCGAAATTTTAAAAAGCAGTAGATAACGAACTTTTTGCTATTTTTTTTAATTCCTAGTCTATTCTTACACTATGGTTGATTAATTTATTTAAAATAATAAAAATTATATCCATGGTTGTGATTTTTTTTATTTGTACTTTTTTTGTAAAGAAAATACTAAGCAACAGGGTAAAATGCCGCTCCTAAGGTATAATAACATCTGGATATAATTTAGACGTGTGTTATACAAAAAAATAAAAGAATTTTGGATGTGCTTACCACGATAACGATATTTTTCGAAATCAATCTTATTTATTTCTAAGATTCTTTTGGCTTTTTTGGTCCAATTTTATCGATTTTTATAATGATCTTTAATGAGCTTTGGCATCCTTTTGGGCGATCACTTTACAATATTTTTGTTTTTCTCATGAAACATTTTGTTTTTTTTTTAAGTGGAAATTTCTTTGTGCGCACTGAACTTTCTTTTTGAATAGTCGTTGACGCTAAATCGGGTATACTCGGCTCCAGTCGGTCGGTGACGCTTAATCGCGTGTACTCGGCGCTGAATCACGTATACTCGGCTCCAGTCATAAGTTTTCAGTTGTATCGTTTGGTCTTAAACACACACCCCCTTTTTTTCTTTGGAGCATGATGCAAACGTTTCAATTTTGCCGAATAACGCTATAATAATTTAAAATAGTGCACTTCATGAAACACTACTGAAATAAACCGAGGAATTGAATAAAACATATTATTTACGATTAGCACTATTCAAACAGTTTTCTGAACTCCATTTTATGAATGGACTTAGGTTTTACAAACCATTTTGTTGATTTTTTTGTTACGAAACTGTCTTTACAAAAAACCACTCATTTCAGGCTGTGTGCACACTGGAAACTAAACGGTATTATTTAATATTCACAAAACTTTTTTCACCAACATTTTAACAACGTTAACCGCGCGTCCTATTTAAAAGCGATCGTCGCGTTTTTAATGTCACTTTTGTTGGGAAACCTGGAAAGCGCCCTCTGTTGGCGCGACCACGCATTCAGATTCACCAAGCAAAAAGTGACATATAAACGCAACCATCGCGTATTCGCGCGTCAATCGCTTTTAAATAAGACGCGGCCTAACTGTGTGACTGTTTAGTTGCGAGTGTGCACGCTGCCATTGTTTTCTTACAGCGATAGTCTATCTAAGCCCAGGTACGCACGGATGATCTTTATATGCGATTTTTTTCTGCACTGTATTGATTATGAGCCGAGCATTGAGAATCCAACAGAGCGCATCCCAGCGCTTCAAGAAAACACACAGTTGGATTTTCAACTCTCAGCGTTAGTACAGAAAGTTGAAAATCCAGTGCGCGAAAAAAATCGCCCGTACGTACCAAGGCTAACTGCTAACAGGCAGTCTTGACACAGTCTGCGCACGGCCTTATTCCGCTTAAATCAAACATTAATAACTGGTGTTTTTAATCTAAGCATAAAACTTAGAGAATAATGTTTTAAAATTTTAACTCCAAGCAATTATCTGTCATATCACATATTTAAGTTTTATTTATTTTAGTAAATCAAAAATTCAAGTTTATTTTGTAAAATTAGTTTGTAAGCTTTGCATTTATTTTTAAATTTAGCTGCCTTTAATAAGTAAAAAATGTTGTTAATGAATAATTTTGTTAAATTAAAAAAATTACTCTAACTCGTTTAATTGTAAAAATAATTGGAATTGCGTACCAATAAAATGATTAGTATAAAGATTGTTACACCCCGATGCAAATTTTATGGCGGCTCGGAACATGAGGCGAGTCGCTGCGCAGTAACAAATTCTGCGCAGCGAGTAGCGCACTTCAGACCCGCCATAAAGTTTGACGCTTACTATACCAAATATTTCACTGTTTTGTTATCTTTTATTTTAGTAAGTTACCGAATACTCGATTAGTCGATTATCCTTAATATTTCTAGTCATTAGTACCATAACTAAATAACCAAATTTATTTAGACACAGAAATGGCTGTATTACTCAGTAACACTTAGCCCTTGTTCGACGACGTAACGACGTAAAAATATCGCGGCGAGATTTTATTGCACACTCAATTTTCGACTCTCGGTATTGAGCCGAGCATTGAGAACTAACGAGTGCAGTCCCAGGGTATCAAAAAAACACACTGTTGGATTTTCAACTGTTGGCACTTTGGCTCTTGGAGTGCGTTAAAAACCAAGTGCGCGAAAAAAAATCGCTGCGGAAAAAACTCGCCCGTGTTTACTTGGCCTTAAAATCTCGATAATCCCACGGATTAGAAGAGATATTCCAATGTAAACGATTAGTCGATTAATCTAACGCCACTAGTCGGTACATCACTATAGAAAAAAAACTATTACTAAATTAAAAATAATACAAAATGTAGTCACTAAATTGGAAGCGAATTTTAGTACTTTTTGTTATTTTAGTTTAATGTTAACTTCAATCGCTCAGTTTAATGCTTAAGATTTTATTTTAGAATCAATGAGTTTTAATCGGGCATCGGTTTTTGGTCGATTTTCAAAATTTTGCAGGAAAAAGAGACAAAATAAATAAAAAAATGAAAAATTACGGCGCCGCCCGTAAGATAAAATCTTTGTTTTTGACATTAATACAAGCATACAACGACAAACAAATTACAATTAACAAAAAAATCGACTCAAAATAGTAAACATGAATAAACCAAAAAAGTATCGATAAAAAAATCGATGCCAACAATGCAAACTATACCGTAGACTACATTCTAGGTAAAATGTCTTATGAATCCTAGTACATAGTAATACATTATGTACTAAAATTATTGGATTTGACTGATTTCTCCTGAGGTGAGCTAACAGTTCTTGTAGCTGATTTTTTTCTTAGACTTTATAGACTTCTGTGACTTCTTTGATGTAAGTAGTTAAGGTCTGCGTAGGAAAGAAAGAAAAAAAAAGAAAAACCAGGCAAGTAAGAAAAAAAGAATAAAGAGGAATTACAAAATATTATCCACTTTGACAGTTCAACAAAATGAATAGATGAAATTTAAAAAATCTTGCCATTGATTAATACGTCAAAAAAGTCACTTATAAAGAAATAATACATTTTAGCGTACTATAGTTTAAAAACTAGTAAGTATTATAGTAAAAATAATTTTATTAAATATACTATCAGTGTTGACGATTGTTATTATGTCGGATTCAATGGTCGTTTTTAAATATTTATTGTAAAATTATTAATTTTCGTTTATTTTAATATTAACTGCCTCGTTGGTCTAGTGATAGAACTCCGGGTCGGGCAGTGTTATTAGGTTTTTCCGTCTGGAATTTCTCAGTAACAGCCCGGAGTCTGGATTTGTGCCCGGTCGATGACAATAGACTCGCCCCCTATTACATGGGACTTAAACATAACTGGCGAAATGTGGGTGTACTATAGGTACACCTCTGCTTAACCCTACGGGGAATACAGGCGTGATTGTTTCAGGCCCGAAATAGTCTCATGGAAGTGAGAGTACCTATTTTAAAGTGAACGGCTCAGCTTTCCTTATAAACTTGACACTAAATTGACATTCTATTGGGCCAATTTGCAACAGCAGCGCTCTTAGCGGTCATTTCGGGAACTAACGTCAGAATTTGTCATTTTTATGTGCAAAAGAAAAAAGGAAAAACAAACGAAAATTAGTAATTTTCACTTCTCATTACCTTTAGACACGTTATAACTAACTCAGACCGAATTTAAAACAATAAAAAGTCATATTTTATAGAAAAAATGGTTTTCCACAAAACAGGAATTGATTTTTAATTTGTATCACACTGCACGTGCACGCCATGACAGATTTGTAAATTGTTTTCAAAAGCTCTTGAGGAATTTTCAATATTTTAGTAATTAATTATTATTAAGCCTAATTAAGTACCTCGCTGTTCACCTTTTCGCTATATTTTCCAATTGTATTTTCCCGCATAACATTGACCCTTCGTTTCAAGATGGCGGTTAAATAATGACTTAGTCATATTGTTTTAACCATAAATATGTGTAGGATATCCACGCAGATTCCAAGCTTGGTCTTTATTAAAGGCTAAAAATATTTAATCGAACCTCGAATAATTTCCATTTTGCACTCCTGAAAATATAATTGAACACTAATATAATGATAGAGCCTCTTTTTCTGAACTTCAAATAATTTCTATTTTGGTGTCCTAAAAATACTAAATGGCCAAGTCATTATCATCATTTCGGGCGAAAGACGTCCACTGCTGGACATAGGCCTCCCCCAAGCACCGCCACTTCGACCGGTTCTGCGCTTCCCGCATCCATGTGATCCATGGCCAAGTAAACGCGACCAAATTTGATGTAGCGCTCGCCGATCGCTGCCGCGGCTCCGCTTGCTTCGCTCGTTCCACTCAGTCACAGACTTAATCTAACCCGTTTGGTCGGAATCTTAGTTACTGCGACCACCTATGAGAAAAAGTCAAAATGTTAAAGAAGCTCAATTATTTAAAAAAAAAGTGTGCATTATTGGGAGCGCAAAAAGTTTTTAGAGGATCAGTTAAATATTTCCCACTGTTATCAAGTTGATACCTTATCGGCTTTCTGAAAAAGTAAGTAATAAACACAAATATAGGCTAACAGCCTGTGAAACTCAGTTTCAATGTTTTGATTGCCTTATACAGGGTCAACTTAAATTAACTAGAGAAACTAAGCAGACGTAATGGATATCGATATCACAACACGATAAAACAGATTTAACAACATTACAAGCTTTTTTTGTCGTGTTGTCGTTTAATTTGATCTTGTTTTTCAACATCAATCAAATCTCTTGAAATGAGTTGGACAGTATGTTGGTTCTGTTTTGTGTTGCCTTTTAAAAACCGGGTTTTTAAAAGTGCTGTGTCATATTTATACTATTTGGAGAAGATAATCCGATGAAAATACTGGCAATACTAATGCATAGGAGTATTATGAAACTATCAAATAAATCCTTACATCGAAATTGAAAACGTGATTTTTTCAAACAAACTAAATCGGTAGTAGTGATGGGCCGACCAAACCGATGGGGTTTGCCAATCTTTGACTAGCTATACTGACTAAACTATTGGATATATTTGATTGAATTTTCGTATGCAAACTGGGAACGTCATTAGATATTTATAAGCAGTTTAATTTATTGTCATATTTTCGTCTCCACCTTGACTAACAGCCAATTATATGTCTAAGACATGAGTTAGACAGTACGCTGTCTATTTTTTGTGTTGCCTTTTAAAAACTGGGTTTTTAAAATAGTTTTATACCTATTACTGAAAATTGATTTTGCAACGCAGATAAATGACATGTCTTTTATAAAACTATCTGTACCCATTGTTACATATTTACCAACCTCTAGAGATGTTAAAATTAAGTTTGAATAACCTGAAATATTTATAAAACTCTCCAATACCTAAACAATTGTTAATGATGTTAATAATCAGCAAAAAAAATGTGTTGTCAGTAAGGCCGCGTTCTATTTAAAAGTGATCGTCGCGTCCATGTCACTTTTTGTTCGGTGAACCTGAACGCGTTGTCGTGCCAACAGAGGGCGCCTTAGGCCGCGCGCACTTTTGATGCGTTTTCGTACAAATTTCACTCGTGCGTAGGTACACATACGAATACGCACGAAAGATCCCGACCTTCCAAGTACAAAGGGAGCGCGCAGACTGAGTGCGACTTAGTCGTACGTATACGTACGTTAAGTTCCGATGTCCGAAAACAATTCGAACTTGTTGGGATTTGTTCTGTTTGACGGAGAAAACGTATCCAGTGTGCGCACTCAATTCGTACGACCGTGGTCGTACGTGGATGCACGAGTGAAATTCAAACGAAAACGCATCCAAAGTCGAGCACTTAGGATGCGTTTTCGTTTGAATTTCCTCAGCCTTACTTACCTTACTACTTGGTTTTCCGAACAAAAAGTGACATAAATATGGACGCGCTGATCGCGTATTCGCGCGACGGTCGCTTAGGACGCGGACATTCAGCATTTCCTGACTTTTCATTTATTTTTGCTGAATGGCGCTGATTCTGTTTGATACTGTAAACTAAAATATAACCAACTTCGTATGCAAAACTGGTAGGTAGGTACAACATAAATCAACTCAAGATTTTATGTTTAGTTTTGGAAGAAAGAAAAATATTTATTTGGCACAGTACTGTATGCAAGGAATACGTTTGAACTAAATAAAATAAAAATATACACCGTGAAATCTTAATGGTTGTTTTCCCGGAGCGAAATGGTTTTGTCTTGGTAATACAATCGTTATATAAACAAATAAAATCTTAGAGACAATTTTGAAAACAAATTTTGTGTTGTTGCGTGCAAACTAGTTTATGTATCATCACGTGCGAGAGTTTATTTTGCTTTGAACAATTATGCATCGCTGTTCCCTTTGTCGGCGGCGCGTGCGATTCGAGTAGTACCTACAAGTTACATGTTACTATTGATTCACACGTTTTCGAGTAGTTGTTTTTTTAAAAATTATTTTAAAACAAAAACATCTTTATTTTTCTACTTTTACTCTATACTTCGAAAGTACTCCTTATGTTGCCATAACGAGTACTTTGTTCTGCCGCGGGAAAACAACCACTAAGATTTCACGGTGTATAAGATTATGTGTGCCTCACGGTCGACCCAAATAGGTTCATGTTGTATTGTTCAAAATCAGCGCCAGTACTTACTATCCTACAATGATATGATCATAATACCTATAGTATTGACTTATAGATATATGATGACCTTATACTTGAATGTTATATACCTTCATCTTTGTATTTACAATATTACACATAATAGACCTATAAATCTGTTTAAAAATATCCAGAATGTTTGCAATTGACATAAATTACTTATAAAACATTATTTATAAATTCTATTCTATTATTTAAGTGCTACGTACTAGCATACATTTATGGCATTTATTTTGCAGGTTTTATTATTTTGTAATATAATTTAACGTAATATCATGCCCGTTTTCCCCGAAGCATTACCCTGCGTCCTAACCAAAAGTCATCGACGTGCGAATACGCGATCGTCGCGTTCATATATCACTTTTTTTTCGGAAAACCGGAAAGCGCCCTCTGCCGGCGCGACGACGCGGTCAGGTCCGCCGAACAAAATGGACGCGGCCTTAGGCAAAGGTGATAAAATATTTAAAATATTAAAGGGTGCACGATGGCGGATACTTAAATATACCTAACTCACACCTTGCGCTGTCAGCCCCGCTAGCACCTTTCTTGCTGGCTAGCCTGGCTACCCAATATTTGTAACACAGGATACCTAAGCTATTCTCATAATAATCAGGATTACGCCGCCGCCGATACAAAAGAAGCTGAATTTATTCTCTTTGCTCTTTTGTTTTGAGATTTCAGACTGACTCTGGAAATCTCAGGTCGAGTGATTAGATTAGGCTGTCTAACTAATTTCTAGTTACCAGCACATCTTCGGAGGCTATTATAGAAACCAATGATTACTTTGCAAAATAATCAGGTGTCTAGTACGTAGCACATGCATGTACCCAACTTCCTAACAATCGTTCGCGCAAATACGCGATCCTCGCGTTCATATGTCACTTTTTTGTTCAGAAAACCGGAAGGCGCCTTCTGTCGGCGCGCCCACGAATGTGGTTTCGCCGAACGTAATGAACGCGTTAGGACGCGCCATAAACATTTTTTTTTATAATTCACAAGCTGCCATCTCTTGCTATCACACCTTCTGCCTACTCCACAATGAGGTAAGGCATTATGTTTAAAAAAATAATTCATTGAATATGACTGAGAAACTTTTGTGTCACTTTTGTATATATTATAATAATTATGTAATTTATTTTTCGCACTATTGCAAAAAATTCAAGCGTGGGTCGAAACTAAAATGAATGTCGAACAATTTTCTTTAAGACCGTACCTACATTTGTCAAGCAACTTTCTGATCCTAACATGGAAAGATTTTAATGTAAAATAACATAACATCACGCCTGTATTCTGTATCCCCCCAAGGCAGAGGTGTTTAGAACATCAACCCTTGCAAGAAAACCATCCAAAAAAGTGAGAAATGAATTGAATGAAATTCTTAACTCAATAAAAATGTAAGACCCATGCTTGTTTAATGCCAATTTTAGGCGCCCTTTCATATAATCATGATAACTATGAATTTGAAGATATAAAACTGTCATGGCTGCCGCTTTGGCGCGAAGAATTTCTCCATGTCAACTTTCAGCTTACTTATTTTTTTTCATAATTGCAAGGCAGTCAAGTTACTACTATTTATCCGTTCGAAGGATCAAAATCAGCCGGTAGATTCGGTAAAAATCGCAACGTGAAAACTTAAGTGAAGTGAGCTTGAAAACAACTGTCATTTCACGTAATGCTAGCGGTTGAAACTATTGACAGCTCACTTCAAGTTTTAACGGTGAGATTTTAGTTTGAGAGCAGTCTGGTTGCACACAGCAGATTTTTTTTTAAATTTTATAGACAACTTTTATTCTCAAAATCTAATCTCGTATCTCTGTCTTGTTTATCCTGTCAGAAAAAAAACAGCAATAATTTGTACATAGAATCCTTTAGCGCCAATTTATGCGAAATGACAGCACATCTTCAAATTCCATGTTTTACAATGACAAATAATGTCTATGGTGTATTTATTTTTAAGGTCAGTTGTGCCCTTAGGCGTTTAATGAGGAGTGTAATACATTATTGTAAATAATAATACTTTGTCGCTGTGTCAATACGTCCACGTTAAATCTGATAGTAAAAAGTTCTTCATGTTTAAAGTGTGTTTTATTTATTTTATTCTGTACCCTACCCTGATCAATGGATCCTTAAATTGCTGCTTTCTGCACTTGGCCACGAGTAGAGCTAAGTTCTACTCCTTGCCCTACCCCGCGTCCTATTTAAAAGCGATCATCGCGCGAATACACGATCAAACACAAGCCGTTCTCACACACACGACAGTCTCTCCTTCAATCTGTGAGCGGGGCGTGGGGGAGCCACAAACCTACCTACCCGTAGGTGCGTCGAGTCGATATCTCCGTTGCTGGTCGTCCTCTGCTGGGCCTCCCCCTGGGGGTATCACCTGGTAGGGACAGACCGCCGAGATGTCATTTCACGTTATTTGAGATACCTACTTATGCATGAAGGGCAGCTATCTTAACCGTTACCGCTACAAGAAAACATAACATGACGAGTGTAATCCCCGAAGGGTCACTTGTATACATCTGTGCCACAACGTCCAATTTTCTGTAAGATTATTTTCCTAATTCTGTGAATGCATTTGGTGATTACTCCAAAAGTTATTAACATATAAACCATCCATTTCATAAGAACTTTTTTCTTTAGAGTGCCTCATTCGTCTAGAGGTGACAAGCGCTACTGCTGAGCAAAGTGTCACTGGGTTTTACATCGGCAATTTCTCAGTAGCAGCTCGGAGTCTGGATTTGTGGCCGGTTGAAGACAACAGGCTCGCTGCCAATAACATGGGGCTTAGACATAACTGGCGAAATGTGGGTGTACTTAGGTACACTTCTGCCTAAGCCGCATTTTAGGTATTAAGCTAAAAGTAGGTACGCGGTGGGCTTGACTTGTCGAATTCAGTGAGCGTAACGTATTGGTCTAGAAGATATAGAAGATCTAAGAGTTACGCGATAGAAAGAGAGGCAACTTCTAGGTGAATATAACTGAATGTAGTAAGCGCTGTGCGACCTGAATTGTGTCGTAGCAAGAGTTGATTTTTATTTAAATGATTTTCCAGAGTGACCATCTGTACTAATATGTGGTTGTAGGTAATAAAAGGCTATCCAATTGGGTCTACCCTTTATAGCAGAACCCTTTATGTCATAATATTATTTTGCATAACAGCGGATAGCATTAACTTCATTTCGCTGAAAATCATTTGGCATACACTCATTTATCAAACATTCAAAAGTCATAATTTTGTAAATCAGAATCATCTTTAGGCATAAATTTCAAATTCATAATAATTAAAAAGCAGAACCATCGTATAAACTTCACACAAACAAGCATACACCATGCATGCATGCAGCATGCAGCACGCAGCAAGCATGCAGCATGCAAGCGACATGCAGCAGGCTTGGTTTCTGTAAATGCTCCGGCGCTGCGGGCCTCCGGCAGTCCCACGCGAGCTTATCGTCGCAGATGGTTTTAACGCTCACCACCGCAGCTTCGCCTTGCTGGCCGGCGATTTACCAGCCAGCCTCGGCCACGGCCGTGAGCGCTAAAACCACCTGATCCTAAGCTCGCGGGCCGCCTCGCCCCTCTGCGCCTGCGCCGCGTCTGCGCGGGCTTAAAATACACTCTAGGGGTAGGGCAGACAAGACTACGTGGAGTCGGTTTTGCAGCGATTCGTTTCTGTCACTAATTTTTGTAGCGCAACATATTGACTTTTTAAGACAATATTTTGGTTTAATTTAAGAATAATAATGCTATTTTATAGAAATGACAATATGCCTAATAAAATTATTCCAAATTAAATTCTGCCATCTTAGAAGTATGCCATTGTAAATTCGAATCATTCGGCCAAACAATAATTATATTAAATAATTTTTATGTCTTTAAAATATTCGTTTAAAGAAGATTATGCCAAATAAATTTCGGAGCATCAAGATTCTGCCAGATAGAGGGAACCTTATCCAACATGTTAGGGTTGGCTTCCAATCTAGCTGGATACTGCTGAATACCACTATTTTACATGGAACGACTGCTTATCTGACCTCCACAACCCAGTTACTGGTTAACACGATACTTACCCCTAAAACTGGGTGGCTTGAAGATAGTAAAATAAAACAATAAAAAATATGCTAAACGCATTTATTGTTGAAACATAAAACAAATACTGTTTATTCTTAAATTAGGTACATTCTTTATTAAAAACTTTCAATATTTAAATACACTAATATCGAACTATTTCGATGTGATTGCGATTTTGCGACAAAACAGTAAGCGTTTTCGTTGTACACGGGCTCAATAAAATCACGCTCATCGCTATCACTTCGAAATCTGAACTAAACAACACAAAACGAATAAATAAATGCCTCAATTCTAATCGTTACTGCGACTTGCGACTAATCGCGTCGCATAGTCGCGTGTACGACCTTGTCCTAAGGCCGTGTCCTAACCGAAAGCGATTATGGGGGACGTATGGGGATCGTCGCCCTCGTTTATATAAATATAGAGTACAAGCATAATCTTGCAAGTCGCGTTTGTAATTCATGTTAACGATCGCGTAATCGCCCGACAGTCTCTTTCGGGTTAAGACACAGGGTAAAAGTAAGCGAGCGAAAGTTTATCCGAAAAAATGCTCGCGTCGATCCCTTATATTAGGACAAAACCTTAAGCGATATATCTCTCGAGTGGCTACGCTATATCAGATTCTCTATATCACATATATTTACAATATTTTAATTAAGTTTGTATATTTTTTTAATAACACAGGTAAGGAAAACGAACTTAATATGGAAGATTTTTTTTCCCTATCTTATACATGTTGATTTAAGTTATTTTTTTAGTTGATTACCTTTTTAAAATATCGCGAATCGAAATAGATAAAAGTTATTTCGCAGATTAGCCAAACAAAAAAGATAATTTCAAGTATAGTTTCTTAATTATTTTTCTTATTATTTATGTAAGTACTGTTATTATTATGCATGGTGAGGGCAATACGCGTATTTTTTTGAACGAAATCATTTATTGCACGTTATACTCTGCACTCTTGGCGAATGAGAGCTATACCGAAAAACGTGTAACATTTTGATCGTCACAACACTTTTTCTATTTTTTTTATTGATGTATAACATTTTTCCTCTCGCTTTCCTGCGATGAAAATCTAAAAAAAATCTAAACAATCAAATATGTGAGAGTCATTTCGTGAAAAGGGACGGAAGTATGCCACAGGAAGCCGGGGAAGCGCGCGCTATTTTTTTATTAGCCATTATTGCCCCACTGCTGGGCCTGCTGCCTGTATTCTCTTTCCAGCTCTCTCCGCCCAGAGCTTCCAAGGGCCAATCGTTATTAAAGGAGTCCAGCTCAACCCGCCATATCCGTCTGGGCCTGCCGCGATGTCGTTTGCGATTAAGACCAGGCTTTCTAAAGACAATTTCCACGTAAACTCCGCCCCTTGCACCCCGCCACTCCACTATGTGCTAAACGCTAACACATCAGTAATAAAGTTGAATATCGCGTGCGCTCTTTGATCGTGTTCGAGCACAGAACTAAATGGCGTAAGTCTCAATTCTTATTTCGTTTATAACTAAAGTAATACAGTAGTTCAATGTGCCTGTTATTCGATATATAATATAGTCAAAAAAACTTCGTTCCATCCAGCTGTCCCAGGGCACATCACGACAGTTAAAAAAAAAATCTAAATCTTTCTAAACAATATTAAAATAGTAGTCTGCTAAAATGATTCAGAATTAACAAAAAATATTCTGAATTAGCTTGACATATTTTTTCCTGTTTTTGGTATACATAATCTACATACATTGCTTTTCATTTTCACTTTCAAAATTACTATTGTCATCAAGTTTAACTAGATAGGCGAAAAATAAAATAAATGCTTAGTTTTACATTTATTTTAGAGATTTAAGTTTAGCCTTTATTTACCAAGAATTTAAGAGTAAAGCTTTGGCCAAACTGAAGTGAATCCCGCGCGGGATGCGGGACGAAATTCACTCGCGTTGATTGTGTTCAGTAACTTGTATGAAGGTGTTCAACTGGTGCATTAAAGCAATCGACGCACGCAGTCGCCTCCCGCATCCCGCGCGGGATTCGCCTCAGTGTGGCCTTAGCTTATTAAGTCATTCATTACAGTTTGTTTTTTTTATAGAAAATTTAATAAAAATATTTTCATGTCCTATTCTGTAAATTATTATTTAAGTACTCATAGGCCTTTTTACACAAAGGTTAAATGAAAATACCTACAACAGTTTAAAATACTAAAAACTTGTCATACACCCATAGCGAAATAATAATGACTAGCTTGTCAGATCTTCAAATTAAAATAATTACATACTATATGTATACCGTGGCGTTTTAATCGACTTACAAAAGCAGCCCACTTCATGTATCCAATGGCCACTAAACATTCATTTTTTAATTTTTTTATTTAAGAACATTTCAATAATTTAAAAAATGAAAATATTATTCATTTTTACGACGCATGACGTAGTTGGAAACACCCTGTTGCGAACGTGGTCCGATTCTTGCGTTCAAGGGCAGCGCGGATTCGAGGAATAATGGAGCGGCGACATCTTTAACAGAGTTCATTCACCCGGGGCCGGGCTTGGTTTGCGCCGCACTATTCAAAGGATAGCGTTAGAGCATCTCATTGGATGAAATTTCACGTGGACTAGGTATGCTAGAATGGCTTACGATATTTTGTCTCATAGAAAATGGAGATGGAGTGATCTACTCGACGTGCGCTGGGTAGGTATGTTCTACCGTTTGTTTATGTCGAGTACATTGAGTGGATCGTCTTTGTAAGTCGACTAAAATGTCACGGTGTATAAATTCACGCCTTCTTGCCGTGAGGGTAGGCAGAAACTACAGAAAGTCACCTACTACATCTTTACTCTTTTTGCGTCGTTCACGTTCATACATCTTGTCATACACGCACGCCAGTTGCGAATAATTAAAATAATTGCCAATTAAAATTAAAATACGAACTAAAAGAATTATACAACAATAATGTAAAAATTAAGTATAATAATAATATGAAAACATTCTTCTTGTATTTATAAATTCGTTTACAAATTCGTCAAAATGATTGATTACTCCAATTTGGATTTAAAGTTAACAAAAAAAAGTTTAATAATTATGTTTTATTTACCGCGCACAGAATTTTCAACTCTCGGCGTTGAGCTTTGCGTTGCGAATCCAATTTTTTTTTTTTTTTTGGGTGGGAAATTAACCCCTGGCGCGTTAAAAAGCACAATTGGATTTTCGACTCTCCTCATTAAGCCGAGGGTTGAAAATACCATGCGCTTTAAAAAGTGCCTGTGGGACCTATAGGTTACATTTGAAGGAGAAAAAAAATTGGTTGCCTGTAAAGTCGGTATACGGGCGAAAGTTTTACGTGACAACGACTTTGCGTGCCTTTCACTTTTTATGTCTGTCTCTCTCGCTCTTAGGCGGGCTAACCATGCCCGAGTGGAAGGGACGCGTGCCTCTCACTCGCTCTCATTGTGAGCGCATAACGTGAGCGGAGCGTAACGCAGTTTCTTGAAGTGTCACCCGGCAAACCAATTTATAAGACGTTGTCACGTCAAAAAGCACAGACTGCACCAGGAAAACGTTTAGTTTTTAAAGATATAACTATTTCTTATTTTACATTAAGTTTATATATTTTTTTATTAATAATACTGGACAGTGTAAGTTCTAATCTAGATAGTGCATATTTTTGCTAGATTTTTTGACATACTAGCCGTTCACTTTGAGATGGCCGTTACCTATATCCGCTTCCTCACACCGCGCCTCAAATCAGACCCGCTTGGTACTTATAGCGAGTTTGCTACCGTCGTTTGTTTCGTGTGTTTGTTTATGCAGTGTGGGGAAGCTGGAAAGGCCATCTCGAAGTTAACGACTAGTAGGTATTTATTTATTTTTCATTAATAATACAAAAAAAATATGATGTCTAAAAAGATATTATAAAACCCGTTAGTGCGGTTATAACTCCAGAACCACGTAACAAATTTTCTTTATTTATTTTTTTATTTTAATGAAAAATAAATATTTTTCCCAAACTGATTAATCGACTATAATATTAGTTAAGGCAACTAATTCTGACTAATTATTTAAATATTATTAACATCTAGCTCCTAGAAATATATCTATGCGACTTTAACAAATAGTCGACTAGTCAGTTAATTTTATTTTAAGATTAAATATATTTCTAATAGAGGTATACTTTATTAGACGACTTTTTTTTCTTATAACACCGAGTTGTCATTTGACTGACTAAAAACACCCGGTTTCCGTAAGGTAAACCAAAAAAAAATCTAACAGACTGTCAAACTGAATGCGTTCCTGACACATGTCAGTTGGACAATTTCTAGTACTAATAAGGATCAAATTCGAAAAACACAGTCATATTCGTTAGTATGAAACTGACAGCTGTCAAGAACGCAGTCTCTCGACGGCCGGACCGTAATAAAAAAACGCAACGTTTATACGAAGTGCGCTTATTCCTCATGATTGTTTTATAAAAGGTATCTAAGGGCTAAGTTTAAGTGAATATTAGTAGCATTATGCTGAGTTAGGGGCCTTTTTGGCCTCTCACAGTTTATTTTAGTGTCGGTTTGTTTCTTGTGTCGTAAATAAATACTTATTTTTATTTATATTATTTTGTCATCTATAAAGATTTTATTGTTATTCCAAGAGATGCCTTGTCTATTCTTATTGTTATAACTCGCGAACCGATACCCGATTTTCCTACGTGATGTTTGTTAATAGAGTATATTCACTAGCTTAGTTTAAGCGAATGTTAGTACCAGAGCACTGCGATATTTAGAGCCTGTGTACACGATTCGTTGCGGCGCCAGAGCGGTGACGCTGCGGCGTCCTACATAAAAATATCCATGGTATGGCACACGGTGCGTTTCGGCGTTGCACCGCACGTACACCAGACTTGCGGCCCGCGAGACGAGGCGGAGGGGTGTACGCGTTGCTATACCGGAGCGGCACCGCTCTATTGTTTATACGTTGTCAAAAACAAAGATGTTTGACAGATGACAATTTACAACGTTACGGCCCCGCAGGGCCCGTGTGACTGCCAATGCGGCGAAATCTTTGCGGTACTGCTCTCGCAACGCACCGTGTACACAGACTCTTATTTGTTTGTTTATAAATGTCGCAGCATTATGCTGAGATAGGGGCCTTTTTGGCCTCGCATAATTAGTTTTTCTTCACTTTTTGGCTATTTCAAAGTCCCAAATAAACACTGCTTCTTTCTTGATTTTCTTTTATAGCTAGTATATACCTATCTATACGTATGTGATGTCTCGCCATCAGCTGTTGACGTTCAAAAGTGCCTTTGTTGTGCCTAATTGAAATAAATTATTTGGCTTTGAGTTTGACTTTGACAGCTGTACGAGTACATCGGCACCGCGAGGTGTTGATGTTATTTCAACAGTTTCTCCTGCTCGTCGGCGCGCGCGAACACGTCGCCGTTACGCGCTTCAGGGGACGTGCGCGCCGCGAACGACGAGCGCGTGTGCGGCGACGCCGACACCGGCTGGGGGTGCGGGGATACCTGGGGGCAGAAAGAGGCATGGTCATTATTTGTAACGAATGGAATTTTATGATGGTCAGCCGAATACAATCCCGAACATGTTATTAAATCCCGGGATTACGTAATTTTTTATCTGTAATCCCGGGATCCCAGGGCTGTCCCGGGATTAGACTATATGGTTTCCAATTGGGCTCAAATGAAAAAAAACTTAAGTAATTTCTTAAAAAATGTTTTGAAGTGTATTGTATTGAAGTATTCTGAGTGGGGAAGTCCCTTCTATCTAAGTTCTACGACAAACATATTATTAGGGCTGTACCTGTGTAGTATGTATCGTACGGTGTATCTAAGGGTTGTTGTCATTATGTAATAACTGCTATTATAGACCATTTTTTCCAGCCTTTTAGCTTCCAGTTTTAGGTAGCTCTAGAGTAAAGTGACTGGTCTATTAATATATTTTAAGCAAGGTCATTGTCAAGGCGCAACGGACTACGGAATACAAACTGGAGATGTTTGTGGCAATCCCGAAAATCCCGAGATTAGCCAAGTACAATACCGGGATTTTCGGGGTGAGAAAACGGCCGGTATTGTATTCTCTAGTCACACTTGAGCGACGAAAACAACCCTTACTGTTAAAAATAAAGGCGCTGTCAACGTATTAAATTACCTAGCGAAACTCCGCAGACGTCATGGGTATCGATATCAAAACATGATAAAGCAAAAAATATACAGGGTGGCAGGGACATAGACGCGAAAACTGTTACCATGAGTTCAGTATATGATTCTGAAGCCCCCTGCAGTGAAAGCAAAGAAATGATTCATGAAATTTTCATTGTTTTTGCTATAGGACACACCATTTTCGAGACATAAGCAAAAGAAAAGAAAAAAAAGTCGAGGTGTTGGTGTTAATTTTAGTTCATGAAAATTAATTACCACAACTTTTTAATCGCGATTAAATATTTAGACAATCAAAATTTTAGGTGAAAGACGTAAAATTCAGAATAGCCAAATTGCCATTATCACTAAATTAATAACTCAGTGCCATCTTAGTGCCGTCAAACTAAAATACAGTTAATTTGTGTCACTTTAGTCTATTTCAGAATGGGAAGTCGTCGGTTGACAGGAATAATCTAAATTTTGGTGATTTTCTGTCTAGTTTAGAGGTAATTCTGACAGGAGAATCGGCACCATTGAATGAATGAAACGGAATCTCAAGCCAATGTTGCTATCATAAAAATAATTTGTTTTTAATAACTTGCAACATCGGTCTCTCGTCGCGAGATATGAAGTGTCAAAATGCCTTTTTCGAGTTTACTCGTCGTTTACGGTCATGTTAGGGATTAGAATGACGTCAGAGTAGACAAATTTCGACAAAACGAGAAAAACAGCGTTCTCGCGCTTGTCATGTTAGCCTTGCTGGAAAGAAGACTTTGTCGAGCAGTAGGAGAACACGATTATGAAAAAAAAAATATTTACCTGACGTGAAGGAGTCTTATGTTCACCGCTGATACTTATATCTTCGTCCACTGATTGTAACAACTGCAATAAAAAAAAAACTTAATTATTATTATTATGCAAAGCAATATATTAAAACAATATACAAGGTATTCCTTTTTATATCTCATAACTCTAAGGCAGTAAGAAGGCTCTAAGTTCAAGAATCAACAGGCATGAATTAATATTCAATAAAAAAACGTTTTCATACAAAATAAGTCACGATTATTTATGTAAAACACCCTTACGTGAAATATGTCAACGTCGCATTTTCTTAGCGTTAAAATATGAATGATTTATTTAAATAAAAATGATTTACTCGAGCGTTAAAATATGAATGATTGATTTAAATAAAAATGATTTACTCGAGCGTTAAAATATGAATGATTGATTTAAATGAAAATTATTTACTCGAGCGTTAAAATATGAATGATTTATTTAAATAAAAATGATTTACTCGTGCGTTAAAATATGAATGATTGATTTAAATGAAAATGATTTACTCGAGCGTTAAAATATGAATGATTGATTTAAATAAAAATGATTTACTCGAGCGTTAAAATATGAATGATTGATTTAAATGAAAATTATTTACTCGAGCGTTAAAATATGAATGATTTATTTAAATAAAAATGATTTACTCGTGCGTTAAAATATGAATGATTGATTTAAATGAAAATGATTTACTCGAGCGTTAAAATATGAATGATTGATTTAAATGAAAATTATTTACTCGAGCGTTAAAATATGAATGATTTATTTAAATAAAAATGATTTACTCGTGCGTTAAAATATGAATGATTGATTTAAATGAAAATGATTTACTCGAGCGTTAAAATATGAATGATTGATTTAAATGAAAATTATTTACTCGAGCGTTAAAATATGAATGATTGATTTAAATGAAAATGAAACTTAGATACACACGTCGAGAGTCTAGTGTTATGTTATCTTCGAAACTTATGTATTTTTGGAACACTTGTTCTAGGAGTTTTTGTATTATTTTTACTTATAGCATAGAAACTTAGAGTTATGGGACATCAAAGGAACACATTGTATATATCGCTAGTCAATTTATAATCGACTCTTTGCCGTAAACATTTTAGATGAACTCAAATTATAACTCATTATTCTAAGGCCCGCTTACACCACAAATCAGGGAATACATTGTCTGTCAAATGATGTTGGACTGGGTTTAAAAAATCTATTTAGTTAAAAAACATGTTTTTTAAAAAACATTATCTCTCATTATGTCCATAGTCTGTAAAAAGCCTCACGATTACTATAATGCCTTTTTGTAGCATAAGTAAGGTATGTTATTTTATAGTTTACTTAGCATAATTTAGTTTTAGCACATTAATATTTTTAATTCAAAATTTGTAATCCAGTGTTAGACGAGAACAACTGCCGACAAACTGCTATGCAGTTTGGCAGATTTTATGTATGATATTGTTAATATAGATTTTGAATAAATAAATAAAAAAAAAAAAAAAAGTCCGTCAGTCAGATAATAAAAAAATATTGGACAGGTATTTTTTGCTTTATCATATTAATAAAATAAAAAATTATATAAAACGCATTAAAGTTAGGGGGCTCGCTACGTCACAAGTCAGTATAAAATCTACCGGGGAGTGACGTCATACCACATTTTAACTCAATGTATTGCCGTAATATTTTGACTACGTAAAAAATAATAAAAAAATACGTGTCTAATATTTTTTAATAATACATATGACGGACAAAAAAAAAATTTTGTCAACATTCGTATTGTTAGAAGATGACAAAGACAAAATGATGTTTTAAATATGTTTAGCGCTAAACGAATGTAGTAATTTGTGAAGCAAACGGGACTAAATGTTACTATTACAACAAATGAATACCTCTAGCTATATTTTTTAACAAAGTATAATTTTACCCCAAAAATGACACCACCTCAATTCTGATTCCTCTCCAGCATTTTAATAATTCTAGACAACTGCACCAACATCAGCTGCTCATGCTCAACTCTCCTCTTTTCCACCTGGAGTCTCTCTTCTCTCCACTCTCCCTCACAATCTAAGTCTCTCTCAAACTCTAAAAACCTCTCATATCTCTCTAAATGTTCTAAATGACGGTCGTTGGACTCGATTTCTTGCTGAATCGATTTATAATCGATTTCGTTGGGTTTGTAATCGATTTCATTCGGTTTGTAATCGATTTCTAAAAGGGATTCTTCTTGGGTTGGAGGGGAGAGGTCGTGGATTGTAAGGAGAGAGGAATTTGTGTGGAATGTGGTTGTCTTTTTTTTCTTGCAGTGGTCCGATTCTATAATTTTAAGTTTGGACTGTAGAACTATAGGGAAGCGTCTATTGTAGGCCCCTTAACAAACCATAGGTATCATTTTTATTTTATTTTAAATAGGTATTGTTTCTCTGGACGAGTTCCTGCACAAGAGCTATACTGTGGCGGCATCTACAACGCCAAATACGAACTTACGTATCACACTGACGTCATGCAAAATCCTGCATCGCGCAAGCAGATTTTACCGCGCGACTATCTACTATATAAAAATAAGTCGGGTTTTCCTTCCTGACGCTATAACTCCAGAACGCACGAACCGATTTCCACGGTTTTGCATTCGTTGGAAAGGTCTCGGGCTCCGTGAGGTTTATAGTAGGTAGGGTAGGTAGGGTAGGTAGGGTAGGTAGGGTAGGTAGGGTAGGTAGGGTAGGTAGGGTAGGTAGGGTAGGTAAGGTAGGTAGGGTAGGTAGGGTAGGTAGGGTAGGTACGGTAGGTAGGGTAGGTAGGGTAGGTAGGGTAGGTAGGGTAGGTAGGGTAGGTAGGGTAGGTAGGGTAGGTAGGGTAGGTAGGGTAGGTAGGCTAGAGTAGGTAGAGTAGTTTGGTAGGGTAGGTATAAGTACTTAGTGCTACCCGTGCGAAGCCGGGCCGGGTAAAGCTAGTTATATATACAACGTCCCGACATCCACCACCATCTGGTCGGAGTATCCTCCCTTTTTTATGGAGGGTGAGTGAACTTTACACCCTGTTCTTCATACCTCTGTACTGCTACTACTAAAGTACCTCCTATTCGACTATCTTTGAAGCTATAAATAGTACAAGACAAAGTCCGTTTTCGTATGTCTGTGACCGCTTATAGTTCTTCTAAACTACACAACGGATTTTGATGCAATTTTCACCATCATTTAGAAAACTTATTCTGTAATATTTCCTTGTCACTGCATTCGAACCTACGACCCAAGCGCTTTACTCTGTGTAAATGATTTTATCACCACTGTTTTCAAAACGGTGAAGGAAAACATCGTGAGGAAACCGGCATGTCCTAGAACCAAAAATTCGAAGACATGTGACATCTACCAACCCGCACTGGGCCCGCGTGGTAGATTACGACCCACTCTCTCTCACAGAGAGGTGGCCTGCGTGGCCAGTGGGAACATTATAGGCTGATTATGCTATACTACATACATTAATATTTAACTTAGATCAGTTATGTATAACTAGCTAAAAAATAAAAACACTAACCATGAGCTTTAATGTCATCGGCATTTTTACTCAAAACATTTTTCTTGAACCAAAAATTATTTTGGACACATTCAGCACAGTCATTGGCGTCCACATCATTGGCCAAATGTTTGGGCAAACTGTCACAATTCACTTTACCATACTTTTCGTAGTTGGCCCAACATTTGGCAGAGTCGCAAGCATTGGCGTAAGATTTGGAAGGACCAGTTTTCGTCAATTCGATATATGATTTGTTTGTGACTCCAAGATTAACTTTTGAGGGGTCAGATTGTGTCCAATATTGGTTGGGTTTGGGCAAATATTTGTCTGAGTTGTCGTCCAATTCGGAGGCTGGATAGTTTTGTGGTATTTGCATCAATTCTATGAAGTTGACTCTTGGAGGTAACTGTAAATGCTAAAATATTATTTATTACTAAAGTATTTCTTGATCCAATTTAGGAGGCAAACAAGAAAGTTGGCAACGTCGCAAATAGCTGTCAAATATTTCGCTGTTGTGATTAATTTGTCAATATTACTGAATGAAATTAAAAATAAATAAATATCGCTCTGTAGTGCACTTGTGGCGGCATCTACAACATCACATGCGCACTACCGCTCACAGTGACGTAAAATCCAAAAAAAAATCCTACATCGCGGAAGCAAGGTTAGATGCGCGACTAGCATATACAATGTGTTAAGAAGAAGAAGAACAGTGTTAACAAGAATTCATGAACGTTAAGAAAGTAGTTCGTTGAGAATCATTTACTGAATCGATTTTAAAATGATCGAATCGACAAATCATCAATTAATGTTATTATCGGGTCGTACAAATAAATAAAAACAAAAAAACTAAAATAAGTTCTCAGTCGTATTTATACGACATCGCTCATTATAACAGCAACTCTCCGACACGGCAAATAACTTGTCATTTAAGTTAGTATTTTAAATCAATAGCATTAAAGTCTATTTTACAATGGCTATAAAGAATAGTAGACGGCTCGCCGGCCTAAAATAGACTTTAATGCATTCGATTTGAAATCCTAACTTGAATGACAAGTTATTTGCCGTGTCGGAGCGGTGCTGTTATAATGAGCGATGTTCTTGAGGCGGCACGGGCACGAAAACATTTGTCGTATTAATCCGACTAGGGCGGTCAATAGATTAATAGAAATTCAAACTAATTAACGATTAACTACCGCGACGGTGTACGATCAATAAACAGATAGTGTAAATTTGAACCTTATTATTAGTAGAAGTAGATCCTAAATCGTCTGTGTTCCTGGTGGAGACCATGCTGGCAGAATTACTGATCAGTTTCTTAGATATAAGAGATAGTGGAATGTTTCCACTTGACTTGCTTGAGTTACATAAGTGCTGGAATAGGATAGGTTAGGTTAGGAGAAGAATGGTTACTTAATTTTAAGTCGCTGTTAATGTCTCATGCTGACTCTGTCACTTTAAGGGGTCGTCCATTAATCACGTGATGTTTTTAGCAACTTTTTAACCCCCCTCCTTGGTGAGGTTTTATACTAACCCCACCTCTACCCAATTTCACGTGTACTCCTTTAGTAGAAAGTGGTATCTTAAAAAAAATATGAATATTTTGTTTTTAAATACAGGTATAAATCGTTGTCTGGCAACGGCGAGTCAAGGTCACGCGCCGCTTTTCGGTTTACGAATCGCGCGTAAATTGACGACCCCTGGCGGCAGAAATATGCATACTTCTTGGACGAGCTCTTTTACATAGGACTCTAATAGTAAAAGTAATATATTTATTAAATCAAACCTTATCAACTTCAGTGTCAAATTGTTCGTTGGTAGCGCCTTTAGATAGAGCGCCCTTTTCCATGAGCGTAGCGCGTTTAGCTGCTAGATGTAGTGATCTGAAAATTGTTTTTTTTCTTTTGTAATTTTTTTTATTTTATTTAAATGATAAAAACATGTGTGTTATTTTAGTTGAACTCTACTGACGACTCACACAACACTGGTGGTTAAGTGATAACAGCCGTTGATCGAAAGTTAAAGTAAAATACTGTTACTCTGTTGAGACTGGAAGCTGACCCAACATAGTTAGAAAATGGCTAGCCAGGTGATGACGAGCTATTTTCGTCAATACGTTCGAACCCAGGCCGGCACTTTACTTTGTATAAATAATTTCATCACCACTGCTCTCAAAACGGTGAAGGAAAACATCGTGAGGAAACCGGCATGTCCTAGAACCAAAAATTCGAAGACGTGTGATATCTACCAAAGCGCGCTGGGCCCGCGTGGTGGATTACGGCCTACTGCCTCAGCAGTGTATAACCAATAACTAACCGTTTAACAGTTAAATAGAAGAGTTCTGTGATGGCTCTCACAGAGTAGTCTGGTACGAACGTGTGACGTAGCATGGAGTCCATGTTGATGTTCTGCAGAGAACCCATGGCTGATGGTGTTGGGGATTCCGCTGTAAAACCAAATATTACATATCATTATGGCTGAATACCCCGAAAGGTTGGTAATAATAAATAATAAAAATCTTTATTTCCAGTTTTACAATTTAAAATATAACACTAGGTATTCAAACATGATAAATTTTGTCACATAAACTGTAGGTTAATACAGAGCTATAAACCTCTGACACCCAAGCTAAGATTAAACTTGTGTTATGGGTGACAGGGCTCTCAAGTTAACACTGATATACAAATTTAATGAAGTTCGGAATTTCACAAAGTAGGTAACAACAGAAAATAAAGAAAGAAAATAAACATTTTACACGGAAACAATATAAACGAATTCCAGATAAAAACCATTTGTATAGTGTGTTGTGTGTGTGTGTGCGTTTTGTGTTGTTTGTGTGTGTGTGTGGTGTGTGTGTGTGTGGTGTGTGTGTTTGAGTGTATTTGTTAGTTTTTGTGTTGTGTTGTGTAGTGTATTCGAGGATGGGTTGGACGAAGTACTGTTTGTCTGAAAGGGGGTGTGGGTCAAAACTAAGTGTTGAGAATTTTTTCAATTCTCACACCCACATTTCGACAGTTATACACCGTGAAATCTTAATGGTTGTTTTCCCGCGACAGAACAACTTGCCATAAGGAGTACTTTCGAAGCATAGATTAAAAGTAAAAAAATAAAGATGTTTTTGTTTTAAAATAATTAAACACATATTCTTCAACTCGAAAACGTAAGAATCAATAGTAACAGGTACCTTGTAGGCACTACTCGAATCGCACGCGCCGCCGACAAAGGGAACAGAGATGCATAAATGTTCAAAGCAAAATAAACTGTCGCACGTGGTGATACGGCATAAACTAGTTTGCACGCAACAACACAAAATTGTTTCTAATATTTTATTTGTTTATATAACGATTGTATTACCAAGACCAAACCATTTCGCTGCGGGAAAACAACCATTAAGATTTCACGGTGTATATATGTCGGAAATACGTTACTGAGTTGACTAATCGGGAGCCAGCGTCGCCTAACG
Organism: Xanthia icteritia; assembly: GCA_949128155.2. Taxonomy (NCBI): domain Eukaryota; kingdom Metazoa; phylum Arthropoda; class Insecta; order Lepidoptera; family Noctuidae; genus Xanthia; species Xanthia icteritia. The sequence continues at coordinate 1,332,911 of OY855862.1, read as the reverse complement.
GCGCTAGACAGAGTCTACAACTTAACACTCGGACCGGCCGGAGCTAAGCAGTTTGTCGGTGGCGGTCAAGCAGTGAACACGTTTAGAAACTGTTGCGCGATCCGTAGAGTTGTGTCGTGTACCTACAGTGTGTGAATTGCTAGTGTTATTAATATGATCGTAAATTATAATTCGATAGTACACCCACAGTAGTTAAAATATTGCTGATTATGGTGCCGATTCTCTTGTCACAAATGCCTCTAAACTAGACTAAAAAACACCAAAATTTAGTTTATTCATGTCAAACGTTGATTTCCCATTCTGAAATAGACTAAAGTGACACAACTTAACTATACTTTAGTTTGACAGCACTAAGATGGCTCTGAGATTTTAATTTAGTGAAAATGACAATTTTGCTATTCTGAATTTGACGTTTTTCACCTAAAATTTTAATCGTCTAACCTAAATCTGACCATTTTTAATCGCGATAAAATATGGTGTGGAATACTATTAGTTGTCATGAACTAAAATTCACACGAACACCTCGACTTTAGATGCAAAAACAGTACTGTATTATATATTTTTTTCTTTTCTTTTGCTTATATCTCGAAAATGGTGTGTCCTATCGCAAAAATAATGAAAATTTCGACCCCCTTTATAAAACCCTTATACCCCTAATTATCAACAGGTAGGTAATATTTTTTCTTATTTTCCATGCAAAACGTGAAAAATTCCATATAAAACACGTCGAGGCTGCCCCCCCTGCGCGTCTCCGGCTCTAAAAAAAATCACGGGGTAAGGCAAACAAGTGTGTACCACGTGGAATCGCGATTGTCAAATTCGATTTAGTTGTGTCAAAATATTTTTTAAGTTTAGAGACTTTTTATTGCAGAATAGCGTTAAGATTCTCATAGTCAAAAGTAAGGAATTTTAGTGATAGTTTAGTTCGGTGTACAAGAGAATCGGCACCAATAACGAAAGAGAAAAGTACCCTCCTCCGTCATATAATAGGTTGGGGAAAAAGTTTCTTCGCATTTTTTAAGAAAATTCAAAACATTTTTTAACATAGTATGTTTACATTTAACTAAAGTATGTAGGTACCATTTTGTTCGATAACTTTTTGCCATCTTGTAGGTAGGGACATGATCCCATTGCTATAGAAATTTTGGGACTTCTGATCAAAATACCGCGACAAGTGGTTTTGGCAGTCCTCCCGTGATGTTAACCTGACACTGCCTAAAGAATTCTGAAGAGACCGAAACAGGTGGAAATCTGAAGGTGCAAGGTCAGGACTATACGGCGGATGCATTAACACCTCCCAGCCAAACTCTCTTAATTTTTGCTGAGTGGCTAAAGATGTGTGAGGTCTAGCGTTATCATGATGAAAAACCACACCCCTTCTGTTGATTAATTCCGGCCGCTTTCTCTCAACTTCTTGCTTTAATCTCATCAGTTGTTCGCAGTAGAGTTCAGAATCGATGGTCCTGCCTGGTGGTAACAGCTCATAATGAATAATGCCCTTCCAATCCCACCACACACACAGCATCACCTTGTTGCGAGTTAACCCGGGTTTTGCCACAGTCTGTGAAGCCTGACCGGCCTTTGACCACGACCTTTTTCGCACGTTCTTGTCGTACGTGATCCACTTTTCATCACCAGTTATCAGCTTCTTCAAAAATGGTTCGGTTTCATTACGTCGTAATAAAGAATCACAAATGAGTACACGGTTCATTAGGTTTCTTTCAGTGAGCTCGTGAGGTACCCAAATATCGAGCTTTTTTGTGTACCCAGTTTTTTTCAAATGCGCCAAAACTGTTTTGTGGTCAATTCCCAGTTCTTCAGCTACGTCGTAACTACTAATATGCCGATCTTGCTCCACTTTTTCAAAAATGGCATCCATTTTCTCCGTAATAGGGCGACCAGAGCGACGTGCATCTTTGACATCAAAATTTCCGGATTGAAAACGCTTAAACCAAATTTGTGCTACTCTCACAGACACTGCACTAGGTCCATAAACATCGCAAATTTTTTTCGCGGCTTGCGTTGCATTTTTACCTTTTTTGTAGTAAAATTTTAAAATGTATCGAATTTCTTCATTAGATTCACTCATCTTGACAGTACGAAAAACAAATAAAAATCACACATTTTCCTAATTTGAATTTGGAATTATGTTCTTTAAAATTTAAACTTTCAATGATACCAAAACCAGCCAGATACACATAGTATAGCCAAAGAGATTTTATTACAAGTTCATACATACTATAATGCGAAAAGACTTTTTCCCCAACCTAATATTTTTCTTATAATTTAAAGATTACTCGTTAGGACGACGGCTAGGCCGCGCGCGCTCGTGTCCCTTAGTGCGCACGTAGGGCTTCGTGTGCGAGAGTGAGGCTCCCGACGCGGGCCCTAGAGGCGGCAGGCCTCGCGCGTCTTGCTGAAGGTCGGGTTTCTTTATAAATAAATACTAAATACATAAATCAATAAATATATTTAATGAAATAAACAATACACATACATAAAATGTTCGCGATCTAGGATACGCCAGTTGTAGTTCGTATGTGGCAGTATAGATGTCGTCACAAGGCCTTTATACATGGAAATGCAGATTTAACAATTTTTTTTTGTTAGTATATTGGCGTGTGCTAGCTAACATATGGAAAATAATTTAATTTAATGTTTTGTGTTGCGTAGTGTAAATTATTTTGCATACTATTATATAGAATCAATTTTATCTAACTGATCAGACAGCTGTGCTGTTGGGGAGTTTGTTGCGCCACTTCTTCTTCCCAGCTAAAGCCCTAGGAAGTGGTGAAGGGAGAGCGTGCCGGGGGACTGTCTTATGTCATTTTGACGTTCGAAAAGTGCTGATTTTCAGCCTAGATTGAATAAATGACTTGATTTTGGTTTTGGAGTCCGAGAAGTATAGTTTCGGCATACGTACCGACTCCCACATTCTGCGTGAGCGCCTGCACGCCGAAGTAGGTGAAGGGTCCTGCCTCGAACACCAGGTTCTCGCGCCCCACCGTCACCTCCACGCGCCCCTCGAGGATCAGCACGAAGTAGTCCACCTGGGGAGAATGGAAATAGTGAGATGATCGCAGTCGCCAACGACTGACTGTCCTTATTTTTTTCATACATATTCACAGTCGGCGGCCTACTATACGTATGGCCTTATATTTTAGCAGTTAGAGATTTTTATTCGAATATTATACTCGTTTGCGAATCAGAACGTCTCCAGTACAACAGAATAATGTAAAACTTTGTTTACGGGGGCCTGGTGACCTGACATTACAGGTTTTGTAAAAAACTTAGTTTAGGCAGCAGTCTTCCACAAATTAATTATAAGATTGTGTCTGTAGACTATTTAATTACTTTCTCTGTAATTTGTGGTAAGCAAAAATAAATTATTACTAATTACTAAAAGTTTCAGCCGTCTTCAAACAAAATTAAACTAATGAACAAAGCAGACAAAGGCACGCATTTAAGTTTATTTCTTTTCTACCTTATTTCAACGTCCACTAGGTTTATATTTTTTTGGCAGACACAACCGCACTTAGCACTATTTGTAGAACGAAAATGTCGTGTGAAAAGTTTTTTGAGTATAAATCAGGGATCGAAACCGATATGATCAATACGAGTATTTTTTCGGTTACAAAAATTATATTTTTTACAAGTATTTTTAAAGGAATACAACCAGTATAAATACCGGTTACTGAAACAAAAATTACCTCTATCTTAAACGTGCCGTCAGCATTAGTCAAAGGGCGCGCATCGCCTGTGTGAGTATCGAATAGTCGAGTCTGCCCGCGCGCCGGCGAACGCCGACCAATCACGGCGTAATGTTTAAAGTATTTTCCAATGCCATCAAATTGTAGACATTGCGATATTCTGTTTCTTTCTCGTAATCAAGGTCATTTTTAGGTAACCGGTATTAAAAAGGTAACCTCAATAAAAGTGCTTGGAAACATGCTGGTCCTGCTCCATAGGACAATTTAGAATCTAGACAAAATCTAACTGGTTGCTAATTTAATTGTATAATATTTTGATTTTTTTTTAATATTGATTTTACATTCTGTGATTACTTGAACTCACTCACTGACTTATTAGTACCTGTTACCTGTAAAAATGTTAGGAATATCGTATAATTTTACAATGTTTGTAAATATGTGGGCACCATGCATCTATCACATAATTAATTTATCTGTCATTCCTTAATCTTTCATTATTTTTACCTATCATGGTATAGTAATCTTATTCTAGGTGCATCGTCTTCACATATAATTATACGAGTATAATCGATGTATATGTTACGGCTAATACCCGAAGTGCGGCTACACCTAATTTTAGCCGGTTAGAACTAGGTGTAGCCACTTACTCTTGGTTAAACCTAGTACGAGCCGATTGTTTTCGGGTAAAACTAGGTCTAGCCTTCATCATGCCGGCTACAACTAGGTCCAGCCATTCCCTGTTGGATAAAACTAGGTCTATCCGATATCATTCCGGCTAGAACTAGGTCCAGACAATCCCTGTTGGATAAAACTTAGATGCGTGTCCCGCCAAGCCTTCCGCCCCGCGTCACACTCATGACTCACAGCATCTGCAGCAGCGGCGCGGGGTGGAGGGCATAGCGAGGCACGCGCCTCTGCAGGTTGTGAGCGCCAGGTGCTGCTGATCTACTGCAGGTCTACTAGCGAGTGTGACTCACAGCGCCTGCAGCAGCAGCGCGTGTCTTAGTTTTATCTAACAGGGATTGGCTGGACCTAGTTGTAGCCGGCATGATGAAGGCTAGACCTAGTTTTATCCGAAAACAATCGGCTCGTACTAGGTTTAACCAAGAGTAAGTGGCTACACCTAATTCTAACCGGCTAAAACTAGGTGTAACCGCACTTCGGGTATTAGCCGTAACATATACAAGATATTTTGAAAACATTTTAAAAGAGTAACGGTGGAGTTTCTTGCCCGTTCTTCTCCATAGGTACCTACTACGCTTTGGAATGGGCAACGTTGGTTTAATTGAAATAAATGCTTTGAGTTTGAGTTTCGAGTTTGAGTTTGACTACCGAGATAATAATAATAATAATTGATTTCCCATTGCATTGACTTCCCAATGCAATGCACGGTTGAGGAGCGCTTTGGAGGATGCTTTCCGGGAGTACCGCTCCACTCCGCCTGAACTTAGACCACGTTTACCCCATTTGCCCATGCACAAGAAAAACAAGGCGCTGGTGTGTACTCTAGACTCGTTGCTGTCAAATTGTTTTAACAGCAGCAAATACCTCGCCGATACCCACTCGATCTTGTACTGTGCAGCTGTAGCGGCATGTCGTGTAGCTCATGTCAAATTTCCGACCAGTGATAGAGCTCCACGACCAAAACCAGCTGTACCAGCTTGGCAGTGCAGGATTGAGCGTCGTATCGGTGAGGCTAGAGTACTCATCGGTAAGCTAATCTGCTTCAGGGAGGGCAATACTCGCCCTAGAGTGATGCGCTTTGTGAGGCGGGCGTTCTCGGGGACTGATATTAGTTCTCGAGATTATTTGACCCGCGTCACAGAGCGTATCGACCTCCTGAAGCAGAAGATCTGTGCATGGGCAAACCGTATTCGACGGTACAGGCGGAGAGTGGAGCGGTACACTCAGAATCGCACCTTCCAGAGTGATGAAAGGTGGGTTTATAGGGCTTGGGAGCGACCGGACCAAGGTGTGGTTGACACGCGCCTTCCGGATGATGATGCCATGTGTTCTTTCTGGCGAAGTATCTGGTCGGCGCCTGTCAGCCACACCGAAGGTGATTGGACTCGGGAAGTCGAGCGAGCGTGCGAGCAAATACCAGAAATGGGGGCACTTACCATCAGCCCCCAAGATGTAGCTCGTGCAGTCCGTCCGTTGCCTAACTGGAAATCTCCAGGGCCGGACGGGCTGCACAACTTTTGGATAAAATGGTTTCAAGGGTCGCACGCCCGATTGGCATCCCAGTTCCAGTCAGCCTTAGAGTCACGGTCGCTGCCTCAGTTCCTAACAACAGGAATAACCCACCTGCTCCATAAATCAGGTAGTACTGCGGAACCCAAAAATTATAGACCGATCACTTGTCTACCGACGGTCTATAAAGTTTTTACATCCATTTTGAGATTTAAAATTAACAATCATATAGACACTAACTCCATCATGTCTGCCTCTCAAAATGGATGTAGAAACGGATCCCGCGGTACTAAGGAGCTGCTCCTCATCGATATGGCCATTAGCCAGCAGGTTCGTCGTTCCCGAAAGGATCTGTCGACATGTTGGATAGATTATAAGAAGGCCTATGACTCGGTGCCACATACATGGCTCATGAGGGTGCTGGAGTTGTATAAAATAGATGCAACCCTACGCACCTTCCTGATGTCATGTATGGGGCAATGGAGGACGGTTCTTCGCTATCCAGGATGTCGACATACCCAGAGGAATAGTGAACCGATAAGGATCGAGCGAGGTATATTTCAGGGCGACAGTCTGAGTCCACTTTGGTTCTGCCTGGCCTTGAATCCTCTAAGCACTCTGCTGGAGAATTCAGGGCTAGGCTATCGATTGAGGAGAGGTGGTCAGGTTATATCTCACCTCCTTTACATGGATGACTTGAAACTCTTTGCCCCCAACAATTTGCAACTAATGGAGCTATTGAAGGTAACTAAAACTTTCAGTAGTGCCATCAGGATGGAATTTGGTGTGGACAAATGTGCGGTCATGCATGTAAAGCGAGGGGGGATTGTGGAATCCGTGGGAACCCAACTCTCGGATTCCATACACCTAAGATCCCTCTCCTCATCCGAAACCTACAAGTATTTGGGTATGTCGGAAGCGTTGGGCATCAATGTTACTGACATGAAGCAATCGTTGAAGGAGCGCTTCTTTGGCCGCCTAAAGAAAGTATTTAATAGTCTTTTATCAGGTGGAAACAAGGTGCGCGCCTTCAACGGTTGGGTCATGCCGGTTTTGATGTACTCTTTCGGCATACTCAAATGGACTCAGACCGAACTCGACGCCCTGGATAGGAGGGTCCGTACGCTGCTAACTGCATATCGAATGCATCACCCACGGTCATCGGTAATGAGACTGTATATCCCGCGAAAATGTGGAGGTCGAGGCTTTTTAAACGCTAAGACCCTCCACAATCGCGAGGTATGCAGTCTCAGGGGATATTTCCTAGAAGCCGACGTGGGGATGCATCGAGATGTGGTCGCGGTGGACAAGGGCCTTACCCCGCTCTCCTTGGCCAAAGAGAACTGGCGCAAGCCTGTAGTGCTTGATACTAACGATCGCAAGGAGGTATGGCAAGGCAAAGAGCTTCACGGACGCTTTTTCCGGGCCCTACATGGGCCTGATGTTGACTTTTTAGCGTCTGTATCCTGGCTGCGTTTCGGCGACCTCTTCGGGGAAACCGAAGGTTTTGTCTGTGCGATTATGGATGAAGTTATCATGACGAATAATTATCGGAAATACATTGTCAAGGACGGTACGGTTGACATCTGTCGGGCATGCCACCGTCCCGGTGAATCAATCCGACATATTGTTTCCGGTTGTTCTCGTCTTGCTAACGGCGAGTACTTGCACAGACACAATCTAGTGGCTAGGATTATCCACCAGCAACTTGCCATGCAGTACAACCTTGTGGAGTCCGAAGTACCATACTACAGGTATGTGCCCGACCCAGTTCTCGAGAATGGTCACGCCACATTGTACTGGGATCGATCTATTATCACTGACAGGACTATTGTAGCCAATAAGCCTGATATTGTGGTAATAGATCGACGAGAGCGCCGTGCAATGATTGTTGATATCGCTGTCCCTCATGACGAGAATCTCGTGAAAGCTGAGAACGATAAAAAAATCAAGTATCTTGACTTAGCACACGAGGTTGTCGACATGTGGGACGTGGACTCTGCAATCATTGTACCGATAGTCGTGACGGCCAATGGCATAATAGCCAAGAGCCTCGACCAACACCTGAGGAGGCTCTCGCTAGGCAGCTGGATCAAGGGCTTGATCCAGAAAGCGGTACTTCTGGACACGGCGCGTATCGTTAGGAGATTCCTCTCTCAGGAGCCCTGACTACCGGTAGCTTGGACCCTGTTCCCGATACCGGTGGGCTACTATTTTTTATATTTTTAAATGTTTTTGTTTTTCTTTGTTTTTATAAAAATATTTAAAAATGTAAATTATATGTAAATATATGAAATAAAGAGGATATTAATAATAATTGTTTATTGAAATAATTGATTTACAAAATATTTAAAAATAAGGCCATAAACTATAGGTAGGTACATAACTATTGGATTCTACCTGAACTAGGAATAAACCTGTATCTCAGGTATCACACTCAAGTGCTTATACATAAGTATTAAGTATCTAAGATGACGACTAAGAGAGAAGTATGGAGGAAAAAGTCATGTTCTGCCGACCCCAAATAAATTGGGATGAGGGCAGGTGAATGATGACTCACCGGCTTCCCCTGCTGGAACACGTAGGTGCTGGGGTCCTTCTTGGTCTTCCCTTTGAGCTTGATGTGGTGGATCACGTCCTGTTTGAGGAGGCGGCGCAGAACTGTTTCCGATACTGTGTCGGGACGGAAGGCGTCTACGCCTGGTGGTAGAGAACGAAAGAATTTTATTTATTTTTTAAAAACCAACTTATATTTATAGTTTGCACCACACATACAAGTTATCGGTCAATAATAGTAGTTACTTAAACAATCATAAAATGAAGTTAAATTGTTTTTTATATATGTCGTGGCCAGATCTAAGAATTGACCATTTCATGAAATGGCCAGCTAACATTGGCCATATCGTTTAAACGTCAACGTTTAAAGATATCTCAGTTGGCGTTTGGCCATATCATTAATGTAGGGTATCCATGGTGTAAGGTGAAGTAAAAATAGTCAAGTAACTCTGACCAACTTGGAAGTAGCACTCGCCGGCCGCTCCCGCGGCACCGCTCGCTGCGCTCGCTCAACTCGCGCGCCGTTGGTCACAGTACTAACCTGACCTAACCCATTTGGTCGGGGTGCATAAGCGGCGTTAATTTTTAATTTTTATAAACTTATTTTAAGTGCTATATTGCATGTTACGCCGCGGTAGCGGCTGGCGAGCGCTACTTCCAAGTTGATCGCTTTCCATAATATCATATTTGGAAACCCAATACAAGTCCATCGACTTTTTTTGCGTGGTCACCCTACTTTGTTTGATTTGTTGTATGCCGCCGCCATGATGTACAACAAAAACACAGCGACATCAACGCCTCTATCGGTGGATAATCTAACCATTTTACGATATGATCACTTATGTTTGGCCACATCATGAAGTAGTCGTGCGTTTGACTGTTCATATCATTAAACGTTGAGTATTCAATGATCTGGCCAGGCCACATCATGATGTGACCAGTGGATGATGTTCATTTCATGAAATGATCAATTTTAAGATCTGGCCACGACATATACATAGATTATATTTTATATATTACTCATGTAATTATTTATACCAGCTTTTATTAAGCTTTATACAGTGTGGCGATTATGTTATCACATTAATTGAAACCACTACGTATTTTACATTACGTATTTTAAACATACACAATTGAAATAATTAATAAAAAATAATATTTTAGCTGTGGGACAATTTTTCCGTTTTAGTATTTAACAACATTATGTATTGCGTAAAGAAAATCGCGTGACCAATACTAGTAGGTCAAAGCCGCCGAAGATAATTCAAACGATGCCGTTCCGAATTACTTGGAATTAATAACAATTACATAAAACGTAAACAAATCAAGCGATAAATATCCTTTCGGCTGAAAATTTAAGGCGTACTCTATGCGCAAACTTAAAAGATATGGGACCTCAGAGGGGGAATAAAAATATCTGCGAAAAATGTCCTTACCGATAATGATTTAAGGCATAAAAGTAAGCATATAAGTCAGTAAGAGTCTGACACGCCCTCCCGCTCCGCCCAGAGCGGGAGAAGTTATTTGATAATTTCCCACCCAAAAAAAAAAAAGGCATAAATCTCTATGCGCGAAATGGACGGGATAACGGGGGGTGCGTGTCATCAAAATTCGTATTTTTCCGGCGGGCGCGGGCGGCGTGTGCGATTGTGACGTGCGTCTTTGAGGCATAGAGTTTCCTAGTCGCCTTGCGTGTTTTTATTGTCGCTTTTACTGTTTTATCTTTTTTATTTATTTGTGATAGGACACGTTATGATATCAGTAAAATTTGTTGTAGGTAACTTAGTGAAAGTGGTGTGACAGTTTATGTTCCTTCTTGTGTTGTGTTGTGTTCTCAAGATGCCTCGTATCAATTTCACATCATCGGAGTACACCGATATGACTTTGATTTATGGAGAATGCTACCAAAACGCAGCGCTGGCGTTACAAACATACCCTGTCCTACAGATTTACGGATTTTTCCACGGGTAAAAGAGTAAAAGGGTTCCAAGGGTCCAAAGATTACGTGATAAAAATCGGACCAAATAAAAAACCAAGATAGAGCGCTGCGAAGGATACAGTGAAGCATGCCAAAACTACACCGCCACTCTGTGCATACACGCTCAGACGCACACATTTACAACCTTTTACAATGACACTACAATCAAACTACACCACACAAAGTGCACACATGTTTACGAAACTGGCTTCACTTCACTGTTGACAGCGCTCGGTCTTGGTTTTTCATTTAATTTATGTGCACATCATAATGTGAATTAAGTTGTTACAAATAGGCTTAAAGCTAATTATTTGGTCTGACGATAAAAAAAAAACTTAATTTGTGATTATTTGGTAACAAAACTATAAAGTTTGTGTTGAATTGTTGATCCCCCCCCGCGCGTGTTTTTTTTAGTGCCTACATGCCAAGTGACAGTGGGAGGTAGATACTTACTATCTACCTCCCACTGTCACTTGGCGTGTGCGTCGCCAAGCAGGTCGTTTACAGGTCAACAATAAACTAATAGTATCAAGGGTGGTTTATTTTGTGTAAAATTTTACGCAATTTAATTTGAAAAATTCAGTTTTCTATTTCAAGGTAAATTGTTTATTTTAATATTTTAACAGACTGATAAAAACTTGTAATAACCGCTGTACTATTTAATGTGATAACCTAATCGCCACTCTATATATTTTTTATTAATTTAACTATCATCATGTTTGAAGCTGAAGGTATTTTAGTACTTACTGCTACTCAGGAACTGGAAGGTAGCTAGCGTCAGCTGTGGAGATATATGTATGTGTTGGTTCTCGTGTCGCTCGGCAAAAGCGGCAAAGTCTTGTAGTTTGTTCGTGGGGCGGTTACGCTTACGCTTGGAGCGGTTGTCCACTGTTGGGAAAGGTGATATTTGTAGTTGGTTATACTCATAGTCATAGAAAATGGACTGAGCATTCTGTATTCAGTTGTGTAGTGAATACAGACCGAAAAGTACGAGAGAGACAAAGTATATACGGCCAGTAGTAATTGTCTCTTTAGTTGTACTACATGTATTGGTCCCACAGTCGCTTTGTCTCTTTCTAGAGCGTGGTCACTTTTGTGAGGCTAACGCTCATTCTCTATCTTCTGTCCTTACTAAAAAATATTGGGTTGCTCCTGTGGTTTTCTGTGTTATAATTTGGTCTTTTCACTAGAAGACCAGTAGACCAACAGTTTCAGATTTTTATGTACAAAACATAAACATTCACCTTCAACCTAGTAATGCTCTTACAACTTAGTATTTTGCCGAGAAGACTAGTAGATCAACAGGTCTACTGGTCTTTTCATTGTGTAGACTGTTGTCTTCTACTTTTATTTTGTCTGGTGCTATAATATGCCTAGGAAGGTAACTAAAAGACGGTCTACTCACAGAAGACATCGGTCTCGTCAACGATCTCAGCCTGTATCATCTCCTCGATGACGTCTTCCAGTGTGACCAACCCCATGGTCTCGTAGAAGGGGTCTCCTTCACCCTCGTTGTTGATGCGGTGGACGAAGGCCATGTGGCCTTTGTGACCTGGAGACCAGAATATAATAAAATTATAATAATTAGAATCATGTAAGCTTTGTTCCATAAGAACTTTTCCTAAATACATTTGTTCTTATGGAACCAATCTAAATTAGAAAGATGTATTAAAGATTCTAATGATTATAATTCTGTAAACACATATCTATTATAGTCGCGAATCATATTATGATCAAGATACAACCTGACACTGCAAATTGCAAAAAAAAAAGAAAACTTGTCTTTCGCGGGCTACCAATACGGATCTACCTCAAATATAACATCCAGCGTGACATCTTCGAACACAAAGTTGCAGGGGTCCTGGTAGTACTGGCAGAGCGTGCACTAATGAACGGTTGAACGAAACACTCGAGATTGAACTGAGTGAATTAACGAAACTTGAGTGAAATGAAGAACGAAAGAGTGAGTGAATGAAGATTAACTTACCTTCTTTGAAATGCTAAAACATGATATCCAGCGTGACATCTTCGAGCACAAAGTTGCAGGGATTCTAGGAGTACTGGCAGAGCGTGCACAGCGGCATGTTGTCGTCAAGGTCCACGAGTGAACGAGTGAATGAACGACAGAGTGAACGAATGACGATAAATGACTTTTTTATTTGTTTTATTTTTTTGGTTCATATCCAGCGATAGACAATTAACATACCTTCTTTAAACTGCTTGAACATGACATCCAAGGTAACATCTTCGAACACAAAGTTGCAGGGGTTCTCGTAGTACTGGCAGAGCGTGCGCAGCGGCGTGTTGTCGTCAGGGTCCACGAACGCCAGGTCTTTGATGAAGAGCACCGTCACTATGTTGCCGCGACCGCCTTCGAAGACTGGGATGCGGGAGTAACCTGGTAGAAGAGACGATAGAACTTTAGTACGTTACTTTAGCTAGCAAGCAGCTTGGTCGTAAGTACCGACATAATGTAAGATCAATATACCACTAATAGACCAATTACGGATGTTGATAAAAAAAAATGATGTACATAATATACACAAAAAAATCCGTCCGTGTTTTGGTCACAAAAATTCATACGTGTACCAAATTTCAAGTTAAGAGGGAACAGGGCGTGCGATTCTCCATACAAATGTATTCTCCTTTTTTCTTCCTGAATAATGCCTCTAGAGCAATCATTTTTTTTTCTCATAAAATCAAGGTCTGCTGTAAACACGTCCCTGATATTTCCCTTTTTTCAGCAACTTATTGCTAAAGAAAATATGACCATCTCCAAAAATTACAAAAAATGCCCCATTTTTATCGCCGTGGCTAGAGGACTACCTACCTGACAAATTCGAAAAGTTTTTAACATAAAAGAAAATGATAGGAACCATACTACATACTCTTTCTTAAAAATTTTAATGTAAAAAATAATTGAATCGGTTCAGTTTTCGAGGAGAAAAAAGGGGAATACGAAACGATGATTTCGTCAATTTTTTTTTTTTATAAATAAGGATCCATGCAGTCCATGCCGCGGGCAGCAGCTAGTAATACATAGGATCCTTTGTAGGAAAATCCATCCAGAAGCTGTACTCACGCCTAGTTCCTATGAACTAGGCGTGAGTTTACGAATGGATGCATTTATACACACGTGACAGCGATATAAAACTTGCTATACCTAGGTGATTAGCAGTTAATGATTCATTGTCCACAATTCATCAATTATCACTTGACTCTGGACAAGTTAAGACGCTGTCAAGAGCTAAAGCGCGGTCACTGTCGGAAAACATAGAAAAGAAAGAGAAGCGCGATGACACAACGCTTGTAATTTATTGCAAAATATGAAGCAATCATCTATTTACGCAATTTTTTTTTTGAATAATCGAAAATAAAAAACAACCAAGTTCTGCATTCAAATAAGACGTTCTTCAACGTAGGTACGTTGATATTTAATATAGATATTTTGAATTGGAACTCAAGGTAAAAGGTTAGTTTACTTTTAATTTATATCGAGATTATTTTTTCAAACCGTGTTTTATTAACTACCAAGTTCTGAGAAATATGTTCAAGATTAACGTATATTTTTTCCGCTACCACAAACTACATATATAGACTTGGCAATTTTTTTTTTAAGACTAGCCTACTTGTATCATTTGCCTATTGTCAGCGCTTTAACTAATTATGTCATTATGTGACTTTGTAGCTATATTGAAACGATGTTGCAAGCTACTGCCATTTGTATGTAGTTAGTTTATTTATAATTTTCTGCAATTATAAACGCTTGTAAAGCTTAGATTGCCGTGTTATTTATTTGCACGTGAATATGAAAATCTACATAACTTGGATAGTTATGTAGATTTCAATCTGATACTAAAGGATTCTCGGTTACTTTGGTCACATTGCCCGTCGGGAACCAGATAATAACCGGTCATCATTAATCACATAATGTTTTTTAGACTAACCCCTCCCCCCCTACCCAAAATCACATGTATTTTTTGGTACAAAGTATCTTAAAAATATCAGAACATTTTATCTTTAAATACAGGTATAAATCGTTGCTTGGCAACGGCGAGTCAAGATCACGCGGTCGGTTTAGAAAACGCATGCTCATTCAACGAAAGAATAAATTACACGTGATATCTCACTACACCCTCTCCCCCCTTGTGATATTTCGTGATTTTTTCTGCACCCCTCCCCCCGTTTCGTGCCTCACAAGATTAATGGACGATCCCTAACCTTGAAAAGTTGCTGGCGATGTGCAAGGTTGATGAGAAAAGACCTCGCGGCCGGTCACCTAACCGCATGTCAGACCAAGTAACCGCCCTCACTCCTGTGAGGACGGCTCTCTGTTAAGACCGCCCTGAGAAGTAGAGAACCGAACGAAGTGGGAGAACATCAGACAAAGTCACGAAGGCTTATCAGTGAGACAACCTTCAGTAATGAAGTATGCGACCAAGAAGAATTATGTAAGTCTATTAACTGCTCCCAAATTACCATGTTTATATTTTTTACATTCTTCCTTGACATAATCACCCTATTATTTGACATTATATACCTACAATTTAATTTCAACTCTTTATTAGTGGCTTTTGTGGACATGATAATTATTCAGATTTGTTACAGCTGTAATAGCAATCACGTCATTTCGTTTAAAATACGTTTTTATTTTTATTAATTTATTTATCTATATATAGATTCTTTTCCATTTTGTGAATGTGAGAACGCTATAGGCCTAGTGGATTGTAGATTTGTTGACCATCATTTCTGTTAAGTACCTGGTACTTGTTGAAAGACCTACACTGTCCTTCCATACCTAATAACACTGTTATTTGAAAGCCAATTATTTTTAAAAGAGTAACCGTGGAGTTTCTTGCTGGCTCTTCTCCATAGGAAACAACCAATTGGAACCGTGCACCTAGCTTCTGACGTTTCATAAGTGCCCATGTAGGTTTATGTGAAATAAAATATTTTTAATTTGAATTTGAAGAAATGAAAATCAAATTTATAAAAAATCTTTAATTCATTCTTCAATTCGTCTTGCTGATCATGGTTTTGTTATTGTTTTTAGTAATTAACTGTTTATTTATTTTTACTTCGATTGTTAGCTAGTTCGCTAGTTTATCATTTGTGATTTCCGAGTTACAGCTTTAATTTCTATGTGTAAACGGGCACGCCCTTTCATTCGGGTATTAAGTTCTTTTTACTTTTTTTTGTTGGTATATTGGCGTGTGCTAGGTGATATATAGAAAATAATTTAATTTAATGTTTTGTGTTGCGCAAAGTAAATTATTTTGCAAAGTACTATTGTATAGAATCATGTTTTTCTAACTATTCAGACAGATTTGCAGCTGGGGAGTTTGTTGCGCCACTTCTTCTTCCCAGCTAAAGCACTAGGAAGTGGTGAAGGGCGGGCGTTTTTGGGGGACTGTCTTATGTAATTTTGACGTTCGAAAAGTGCTGATTTTTAGCCTAGTTTAAATAAATGACTTTCGAATTTGAATTTATGGTTTTATGAAAGTGTGTGTAGACTATGTGGGTCTTCGTTTTTTTTTTTCAGCAGTTAGTTTTACTCATGGCCTGGCAGTTTGAGTCTTTTTCTTCTTCATTTCGTGTGGTTAGTGACTAACCTGGTGTCAAACTTATAGGCCTCTGACTTGGCTTCACATGCCGTCGAGAAATATCCCTCAGGGATGTCGGTTTCCTCACAATGGTTTCCTTCACCGTTTTTGAAGCAAGTGATAATTATACAATACGCACATGAATCCGAAAAGTCAGGCGTACCTTGGGTTCGAACTCGAGAACTATGACTTGGCAGTCCGACGGTCACGCCACTAGGCTTTCACTGCTTTACAAGTTTGAGTAATTTATGCAGCCTACCCAAATATCCTTTCTGGTATTGTTTGTTGTTCGTTGAGCTCCTAAGGTCTGAGTTGAGCCCACGATTACTGAGAAATGCGTGCACTGATAGAACAGGTCCACTCAATCTGTGTGGTTCTTTTCTCAAAAGACCATTTCAGACACCAATCTACATGGTCTTCATATGATCTGACCAAGATTATGTCTGGACTTTAAGAGACTGTGACCTGAGTTTGTTTCGGCCTTTCTTCTCAGAGTAATCAGATAGGAAACGCCGACCTCATCTAGATTTTAAAATATTATTGACAAGTAAAAGTAAACTAAACAAAACTACTTACAGAAATAAAATCATTTAAATAAGCTTTGTTACATTTTGGTGTAGGTACACACCAAGTACTCACAAAGCTTATAAAAAAAAAAAGAAGTTTTTAATGGGACTCGCAAAAGAGATCACAAATCAAACTGATCATAATAAAACTACTAAAATAAAAATAAAACAAAGTATGTAACCATTAATGAACATAATCCTTTTTTTCATTTTTTTAGGTGGGATAATTATCAAATAACTTCTCCAGCTCTTGGTGGAGTGGGAGGGCGTGTCAGACTCTTACTGACTAAAACTCACCCGTGATCCTTCAGTAGCTTGTACGTTGCCAGGGGCCACGGTATCCCTTTCGGACTTTCCCACAACCCCGGCAGGCATGAACATAATCCTTACATCTTAAAATATCGCAGTCAGATCAAACTGCGCATTTCCTCAAGCTGCAATATTTCATAACCGACTAGTTCTAAATACGGAATGTTTATATTTACCTGAGCCGTCCCCTTGGATGTCGTCCAGAAATCTACACGTATAAAACTAGCGAACCGCCCTGCGTCCCACGGCTTTTACGACTTCAAAACATCTGTCTCACTACTTCACATCATAATCAGCCTATAAAGTTCTCAGTGCTGGGGACGCAGGCCTCCTCCCTATGAGAGGGACTGGACCATAATCTACCACGCGGACCCAGTGCGGGTTTATGGTTGGTTCACATAATCACTACAAAACAAAGTCCCCCCTCCGCGTCTGTTTGTCTGACCGCGATAAACTCAAAAACTATCGAACGGGTTTTCATAAGGTTTTCACCAATGGACGGAGTGATTCATGAGGAATGTTAAGTTATACTGTAATTTGGCTACAATATGACGATGATTATTGAAGATGTCGGAAAAATTTATGCCGACTGGAAGCTTTACTGGTGTGCATATTTCCGTGGGATAATTTCCAACATCCACGCGAACGATGCCTCGACCAAAAGCTATATCCTTTATTATTTTCAAGTTCAATAATAATTTATTACACAAATAACCCTTCCGGAATAAGTTCTCTAAATTATGGTGAGAACTGCATCAAAATCCGTGGCGCAGTTTAGAAGAGAAACGCGGTCAAAGACATACAAGAATAGCGACTTTAAATTAAAAAATGTATATATATACAATGTGTTACAAAAACCATCTCTGATCCGACAAGGTCACAGAGGTACTGCAATAACATTACTAAAAAGTAATAAAAAAACTTTTTATTATTGAAAATAAAATTATGTTTAAAATTCACGTTTATAGTACCAACATTCTCCCAATTCTCCAACTCAAACTAAAAGCATTTATTTCAATTAAACCATTTACAGGCACTATTGAATTGTCAAGAAGTTCGTCAGCCAGAAATATGAAGCTAGTTGCCCATACCAAAGCGTAGTAGGTACCTATGGAGAAGAACGGGCAAGAAACTCCACGGACACTCTTTTAAATCAAAAATTTGATACAAAATATTGGTTACATCATTCATGTTGAAATTATGCATGTGAGAACAATGTAGAAAGACGTGCACGTTTATAAAGGCGTCCGTAATAAAAAGACCATTCGATTTTTTTAAAATTAAAATAAGCCATGGCAGCTAAGAGATGACCAGTCCCAACTGACGGCGCCCGTTCACGAACATGACGCTTGGATCAGCACCATTCAGCTCAACCATTTTGAAGGGAGCTAAATGATCCAACACACGCGCCAACATCAGCGAGACATCTCATTCCATTAAATCATGGTATTTTTTCAACAGGCGTCATAAGTTATGACTCGTAGACACCCGCTAAACGACGGACGCCCGCGCCCCATGTAATAACCCGGTAAAATTCCCCATTGAAAAAAAAAGCAGGGATTTTTTTTTCCCAAAAATTTCCACGTATACTCTCAGTATGAGTCTTAACAACGATTTTTGTTACACGCTGTAGAAGTGATGATATTTGTACTATGGCAGATACATTGTGTGGCGGAATTTTATGGTATTTTTATAGTTTTAAATATAATAACATTACATCACACCTGTAAAACCCGAAGTGTTAGGCAGAGGCATATCTATAGTACCTAGTCTATTTACGCTACACATAACACAACACTCAACAACAAAAGAAAAGTTAAGAAAAGTTGTTCTCACATGTATAATTTCAACATGAATGATGTAACCAATATTTTGTAACAATATTATGATTTAAAAGAGTGTCCGTGGAGTTTCTTGCCCGTTCTTCTCCATAGGAACCTACGCTTTGGAATGGGCAACTAGCTTCATATTTCTGACTGACTGACCCCTTGACAATTCACAAGTGCCTGTAAATGGTTTAATTGAAATAAATGCTTTGAGTTTGAGTTTGAAAAAAAAGAAAGAACAATAGGCTTATTTGTCACAGAAAGGGATTCACCAAAGTGTATATATAGTGTGTAGTACCTCGTCTTAATAAAGAAAGAAAGAAAGAATAATATTTATTTGGACACAGTTCGTGAAACACATAATACAAAGATAAAGTGAAAATAATCATAAAGCAATAATAGTGTGCGCCTCACGGCTGCGCCAAAAAGGATCATTTCAGCATTAATGCCCGACAAATGCTGTCTGACGCTGGTTTTCTAATGAACCCTTATGGACAAGTGACGGAGAGTACCAACAGTTTCAACATACCTAATACATATTTTTTACACCTCTAAATAAATAAATAAACTACATAAGGTCTATTTAAATAATTGTTTCGAATCAATTTTATTTCCACTTTATAATACAGATTCGTGTTTGTTTTGTACCATTAAACTAAAAATGGTTTGTATTGGTACTCACATTCGCGAAAAGAACACTCCTTTATCACTTAAATATAACTTGTATTTACCTACTTATTATATATTATTCATGTATTTCATCCATGTACGTACATTATTTGCCTATATTATAAAAATAAGCAAACAAGCTCGGTACATGAACAATAACTTGCACGTAACTATTTAAGCCGAAAACATCTATCAGTAAGTACGTGACACACACATGTAATAATAAATAAATAATAAATAATAAAAATTTATTCAAGTATAAAGTAAAATTATGATTTAGATTAATACATTACATACATTCGAGTAATATTTAATTCTAACTGTAATTAAGACCTGCCTGATATAGGTTTGTGAAAACCTGTGTTTCAGGCCGTCAATTTACATCAAACATTTAAAAAAGAAGACAACAATAAGTTTATTAGAAGCTAAATTAAGAAGAAGATATAATATTTTCAATGACTTATAGAGTAACTATTTGAGTATATTATTTTAAAACTAGATTATATAAGATATATTATATTTAAATAAATTAACGAATAATATTGAAGTATATAAAGTGGACACTATTATTAATTATATTAGAGTAGGTAGATAGAAAATTTTATTTTAAAATTTCTAGTAGTTTTTCCGTGTCTGCATAATTGAGTTTTGCTAAATATTCCTGTACTAGTAGGTTACACCTATTATAACTTAAACTATAAATCTTTAACACTCTGTTGAACTGGTTATACAAGTAGGGCCCTAAAAATAAATAAAATCGATTAGCAAAAGCATGTTTAGTCTGAGTGTAATGATGGTGGAATGATGTGATGTGTAATGTTTTGAATCTGAGCTGCTTGCTGCTTAGCCGGTTCTAGTCAACGTAAAGAAATTCCTACACATGTTGCTTCGCTTTTGTTTATTTTATATTCGTTTTTAAAAATATTTTATGAAACTAAGTTAAATAAGTAGTTGTAATAGTATTTTTAAAATTTTTGCTTATAGTTTTTCGAGTTTATTTCGTTTTTTTACGATAGGTGGTGACGCTTCATGTAAAATACTGTTATTCAGCTGCATCCAGTTTGGAAGCCGACTCCAACATAGTTGGGACAAGGCTAGATGAGCACTCACCAGACTTGATACTAATTACATACAGTGGCCGTGGCCCGTGATCGCTTCCCACAGTGGCCCATGATGGCCTCCCAGTACTCCATGATGGTCTCCCACAGCAGCCCATGATGGCCCAACATACCTTAATAAATCTAAACATAGAACTCACCAGACTTGATAATCTCGGACATGGTCTCGAAGTCCAGCACAGAGCTGATGGGCAGCATGAACACGTCCTCCAGCTTGGTCATCACGTCCGACACAGTCTTCTTGCGCAGCTCCAAGGCTCCGCTGATTATGTTCACTTCGTCCTTGTCCAGGTCGTTTACGTCTGTTGTTACCTAAGAGGCGCGGAAATGGGTTAGATTCAGAGATATACGAGTATGTCAGTATATTTCGTAAATTATATTAATGAGAGTTTTCATGGTAATTGAAGCCACCAGTTGGCGCCACTTTGACCGCCTCTTGCCTTCCATTTCGACAATGAATATAAAATATATGATGACGTTCATCATTCATTTCATTCATTGGTTCATAATTCAGTTAGGAATTTTAAAAAAACAGGCGTTTTGACACTTTTGACGTCTCAGTGCTGCCACCTAGTGAACGTCATTTCAGAAAACCCTCATTACTACACCGCTACAAGGATCTTTTGGCTCTTGCATGACATTAACAGGGGGGCGTTGCTGGTAAACATTTGTGAAATATCAAGATGGCGGCGTTAGTTCCAATTTTCACCACGCGCCAAAAAAACTTTGTACAGCTGAATGTTATTTTTAAGCTGCAGTTTTCTAGGATAGCGGCGCCGACATGTAATGGCGGAGAAATGACAGCTGTCATTGAAAAGACGTAATTTTTACCGTTGTTTGACATGACGGTACCAGAAAACTTTGTTTATATGGACTGCCGTTATATGACAACACCGCTTTCTAAGCAAACCGAAGCATTCATGGTTCGTTTATTATAACACTATGAATACTTAATCGCAACTCAATTTCAAGTCGCTGTTGAGTCTCATGTTGTCTCTCTCAGTGCCACTTTAAGCTGTATTTTTTTTTTGAAGTTACCGTTTTGGCCGCCCCTGTCGGATTAATACGACAAATGTTTTCGTATCTGTGCCGCCTCAGTTGTATTTATACAACATTGGGGCGCTGGTGGCATGGCAATTGATATTAAACCAAGCGGTCGATAGGTTAAGTGGCGTTTGCGTATTCGTGAGTTATTCTTTTAATTTTATAATTATTAACGCGACACATCCAAAAACTGTCTTTTAACTGTTTTTAGTTTCTGTATAATGTCAAAAGTAGTTTTAGAAAAGAATCGACAACCTCACTTTCCGTGTACAGGGGCCGTATTATGACGTATTAATGCCACTATTATTCCAGTGTGAGTGAGAGACAGAGCTATACAAGGCCGCTAGCACCATCCTTTTTTCGCAGTGGAATAATGATGGCATTAATACTTCATAATAAGGCCCCTGGTATGTAACGCAACGAAGCCTTTGGCATATGTGTCATACAAATTATCACAAAATGTTAGCAGATTAAGTTAGCAATGTAAATAAAAAATTGGCTAACTATGATTTAGTTTGAGGCTCAATGAAAGCTTTTTCCCATCTTCAAGAATAAAGGTGATGTACAGAACTGCAACAAATATCGAGGGATAAAACTCATATCACATAGTATGAAGGTATGGGAGAAAGTAATAGAGAAAAGACTGCGAGATGAGAGTGAGATAACCCCAAACCAGTTTGGGTATATGCCATGTCGGGGAAAAAAGGACGCCAGATTTGCACTCCGCCAATTGTGCGAGAAGTACAGACGTGCACCCAAGAACTTGCACTTGGTGGTAATTGACCACAACACATCCCGAGGTACCATCGCGACAACGGTTTGGACGCTCTGACGTCAGACATACATGGAAGAGGCACCATGGTGTATGCTGTCTGCAGATGACATTTTTCTTGTTGGGGAAGATGAACCTGAGATCCAGAGTAGATTGGACAAATGGCAACAGAAGCTGGAGAACGATGGTTTGAAAATCAGCAGAACCAAACCTGAATACTTGTATATGTTCTACGATCCGATTTTCGGTATCTCGGTTGAGTCGTGCAAAGCGATGGCGAAGTAGATTGAAGGGTTAAGCACAGAATTAACACTGGATCGATGAAATAGCGGCAGGTCACGGGAAAATCAGCGACTTCCGCATACCCCTTTAACTTAGGGGCATGCAACAAGAGAGATCTGTGGTGTTACACGAACGGATAGAATAAGAAATAAGTACTTAAGAGGAAGTCTGAAAGTGGCACCGGTGACCGAAAAGTTGTACGGAAATCGGTTGTCACGGTATGGGCATGTGATGCGGAGGAATGAGGGAAATGTCGTGAGGAAAGTTTTGAGTATGAATGTAGATGGCTATAAGAGTAGAGGGAGACCGAAGAAACGATGGATGGACTGTGTGGAAGATGATATGGGTGGAAAGGGAGTGACTACCGAGATGACGACTGTTTGAGAAGTATTGAAGAAAGGGATATGTTGCTCGACCCCAAATAAATTAGGATAAGGTGCAGGAGAATGATGACTCAATGAAAGCTTCTACATGCGCCGTCTTGGTGCCGTATTTATTCTGCAAGGCATCGACTTATTCTAAATATTTCATTATTTTACGGAAATATATAACTAATCCTCTAAAAACTTATTGACCTTCTAAAGATGGACATTTTGATACATTAATGAACCTCTATAATTTTTTTGCGTTTCTAATTATGCACACTTTTTTTAATAATGGAGCCTCTTCTTAACTTTCTGGCTATTTCTTACATTTCGTCGTAGTAACTTAGATAGGGTACCCCGATCAAACAGGTTAAGTTAAGTTGGAACTGTGACCAACCGCGCTACATCCAAGTTGGGCGCTGTCACTTGGCTATTTGATATTTTTAGGACCCCTAACTAGGAATTCAATAGTGTTTTTAGGAGCGCAAAATGGGAATTATTAGAGGTTAAATTAAATACATGCCATTTTAAATTAGTGGCACTACTTGCATATTCAGAAGGAGTTTACTTATAGATGTTATCCAGGTGTACTTCAAGGCAGCATTTTTGGTCCATTTATATTCACATTTTGCACTAACAATCTCAGTCTAACAAATATATACACTATGCATATAACTAATATTTAATTCAATGGTATTTGAATACACTATAATTTATGGCTTATCCTATTGGGGAACTGTAGTCTAAAAAGTACATAACACATTTTTTTTTGGTAGTCGAGTAAAAGCACTCACTACTCACAGTACTCACACAACTTTTGAATTTGACAAATTAACAATATTCAGTACTTTGCTATGATCAATGAATTTGTTGAAATTACTTATTTTTTAAATACACGATGATTGACGCAATATGAATACAAATATTGTTGAACTGTCAAAACAACATCTACAGTAAACGTGAGCTTTATGTAATAAATTTCTGGCCAATGAGGGTTTTCTGAACTGACGTTCACTAGGTGGCAGCACTGAGACGTCAGGTCCAGGCACCTGTCAAAAGTGTCACAGCGCCTATATTTTCTTTAATCGTGACTGAATGATGAACGAATGACGAACGTCATCATATAATTTATATTTATTGTCGAAATGGAAGACCTCTTGTCAAAGTGGTGCCAACTCACGACGTGAATTTTCATGAAAACCCTCAATAATACGAATCTCGCGCGGGAGGCGGGGCGAAATTCGCCCGCGCCGATTGTGTTAACCAACTTGTATGGAGGTGTTCGAACCGGAGCGAATAATCACGTGACTTCTTAAACATTAAAACAGTCGACGCGCGCAGTCGCGTCGTGCATCCCGCGCGGGACTGGCCCCAGTGTGGCCAGAGCTAAATAATGCTGATCTATCAAAACAAAATCTATAGAAATTGTGAGTGGATTATGCAATAAGGGAGTTATAGTAATTAATCTACATTCTTTGGAGCAGGAGAATCTGCAGTGGAGGACTACTTATCATAATGTGACATGCACACACTGGCATCGCTAAGAAATATAGAACCTGCAAAAAAAATACTACGCAATACTTACAAAGGTCTAGGTCAAGGAGATCATACATTATAGCAATGTAAGTAGGTATATTGTTTATACATGTATGTAAGTATAAGTATTTATAGACTCGAAACTGTAGGATGCCCCAAAAAGTTTTACAAAAAAACTTTCAAAAAGTTTTTTTTTGTTTTTTTAGGACATGTCCAGTGGGATAATGGAGGATTGCCTCGGTTGTCAAAATCAATATTCTGTAAAGATTGTAATATTTTTATAACCGCTATATTTTCTATTTTATCAATTAATAAGTTTTAGGAGTCAGGAACTTGCAGAAATTTATTAAAATAAGGTTCACACTCCTAGGATTTTAGTATGTGTTTTTTACTATAACGCCATCTGAGAGTGAACACAGGTACTAACCGGTGGTACTCCTGTGTTGGCCTGATCAGATTTTGCAGTTTTATGCTTAACATTTTTTTATTGTATCTACTTCAAATAACATTTTTAGAACCACATTTCGGTATATTTCCTCAATACCCATATTTATTTATGTCTCACTTTGTGTGTTATGTTCCACCTGATTAGTATGGATGAAGTGAGAGTAGCAGTAAATGGAATGAAGAATGGTATAGCAATAGGTCAGGATGGAATATCAGTTGAAGTGTGGAAGCTATTACGAGGAGATGGATGGACGTGGTAAGCATTATTCTTTAATAAGATGTTGATGGAAGAAGCCATATTGTTACGACGAATAGTGTAACAGTTCGCTGGTGCCCATCTTTAAAATAATATGCAGGAGTGCAACAACCATAGAGGAATAATGCTAATGTCACATATTGTGAAAGCTGGGGTGAAAGTAATTGAAAGAAGAGTGAAATTTCACAAAACCAATTCGGTTTTTTGCCTGGTCGGGGAACAACGGATGCCATCTTCGCTATCCGCTAGCAGTGCAAGAAATACAGAGGTAAAAACTTGCACATGGTATTTAGGGTCTAGTTGACCTCGAAACGGCATACGACCGAGTGCCTCGTGAAGTTTTGTGGTGGGCCCTTAAGGAGAAATGTGTGCCTGGGAAGTATGTGCAGTTGATTCGAGCGATGTACAGTCAATACAGTAATACTCAAGTCGGGTCTACAGTGGGCACTACTGGCAGCTTCAATGTGACTGTCGGCTTCCACCAAGGTTCAGCACTTAGCCCTTACCTCTTCCTGGTGATAATGGACGCTTCTACGTCGGACATTCAGGAAAAAGCTCCCCCCTGATGTATGCTGTTTGCCTGTGACATTGTGCTGGTTGCCGAAAACGGCCTAGAGGTCCAGAGCAGATTGGAGGTGTGGTGGGAAAGGCTGGAGACCGCTGGCCTGAGGTTAAGTAGGGCATAGGCAGAGTACTTGTTTTGTGATTTTGGTGGTCTCTCTAGACCTGTGTCATATCTTTTGCCGAAACCCCCTTACCGATCTGCTCCGACTTTCGGTACCTCGGATCGCATGTCCAAGGTGATGGCGAAGTAGACCGAGACGTAACGATCAACACAGGTTGGATGAAACAGCGACAGGTCACAGGAACAACTTCGACCCATGGATGCCCCTCAAGTCAAAAGGGAAAATCTACAAGTCCACGATAAGGTCTGTCGTACTGTATGGATCGAAGTGCTGGGCCAAGAAGAAGACAGATGAAAAAAGGAGAATGTGTGTGTGGAGAGTGACGAGAATATAAGGAGAAGTTTGAAAGTGGCGCAAGTGACAGAAAAGTCTGAAAGGAAATCGTTTGGCTTTCCATGCCCATAGCATGTAATGAGGAGGGAGGAAACGCAAGTAACTAAAAGAGTGATGAATATAAATGTTGATGGATGGAGACGGAGAGGGAGGCCGTAGAAAAGATGGATGGTGTGAGGAATGATATGAGAGAGAAGGGAGTGAATCATAGCGTGACGGAGGAATGAAGAACGGATGAAGAAAACGTGATGCTCCATCTCCAAGTAACATGGGACAAAGGCAGGAAGCTGAAGATAACATTGCAACTGAATTAGGATAAAAAGGGTAGGTATAACTAAGAATTTACTGCCGAACGAATTCATACTGCAATGCATGCACAATTGTAAGCAAAGCAGCAATGTCAACATAATCTATAAAACACAATAACCTACCTTTATCATCTGGAAGATCCACGCGTTAGTTCATATTGACAAAAAAAAAGAAATTTTAATAAACCGTTTCTGTTTCTTTTTTTTTTGGCACTTTTTTTTAACCACAACGCGCAAAATCTTGGCCTTTATCTCACCTGATGGTAAGTGATGATTAGGCCGAAGGTGGAAGCGAGCTTCAGCCGGAATCCTCAACCACAGAGGAACTGGCTATCTTACATCTAACTGCCGAAACACAACAATGCTGTTAACATTGTTGTTATGGCGACAGACTTAGATAAGATGGTGGCTAGCCAGGCGGGCTTAGAACAAGCCAACGAGCAACCAAAACGTGGTTGACTTGTTTTATAGTTGTTTAAATCTATATAAACAAAAATTAAATGCTGTTCGTTGGTAAGCGCATTACTTGAGAATGTCTGGACCGAGCTGGCAATTTTTTTTTTTCGTAATCTTTCGAATTCGGTTTATAGGGAAAGAAATGTTTTAAGTTTAGTTTTTTTTTATAATTCGAGATACAATTAACGACCTTTTTCTATGCGATCTTTGTATGAATTATTGAAAATTTGGCAGGATAACGTCTGTCGGGTCAGTTAGTTTATAATAAATGTTAATAAATTTTAGAAATGATTGCGTTTCTCAATGTACGTCAGAAAGATGTCATGTCAATGAAATAATACATCCCACCAAAAACATTTCATTTAAAGTATTATAGAGGTATGAAGAACAGGGTGTAAAGTTCACTCATCCTCCGACCAGACGGGTGCTGTGTCTGGTGGGCAACTGCCCGACGATTGATGTCGGGACGTCGTATATATACCCGTCGCACGGTAAACTCCGTTTGCGCGATGCAGGATTTGTGTGACGTCAGGTCGTCTTTGATCCGTAGTTCGCATGTGGCATTGTCGATGCCGCCACATCACTCCCCTCCGGAGACCGGAGATCGATAGTGGGCTGAGTCCGTGCATATTGTGTTGCCAAGACTTACATGACGCTTTCACCGTTAAAAAGTTATCAGAACTCTAATGTAGAGCCTAGCTCCTAATTCTATAAGGCCTAACTCTACAAACCTTACATCTTGGTCAAAATTAACGGCTGAAAGAACTTCCCTGTATACTACGTTCGTAGTTTTGGTCTCAGCAGTCAAAATATACAGAGTCAAGACTGTTGACGCGGGAGCAAGCGACGTACAGTTGTCCGTGTGAGAAGCAGCTCGTCCTGAGGTCCACACTGGCAGCATTCCGAGCAATTACGCATTGCTTGCGAAGTTCTTTGTTTTTAGCGAATTAACGAACGCCTGCTTCCCTGAGTCATCATCATCATGGCCGACGCAATATTGTCTTTTCTTTCACACTTTTCTATTAGTTCTTGCATAAATTCCCTACCTAACGGCACAATACTGATATACTGACTGATGCATTCCTGTCGAACAGCTATCACTAAAATAATATAACAATAGATTGTAAACACACGGGATGTCTCATTAACAGTTACAAAACCATAGATATTTATTTTTATTATAACCAAAGTTGACAGATGGCGTCAAGTTTTTCTGTGTTCGTTCTACGAACTATCATATAACAGTATAACAATATGGAAAAAAGAGAATCACAAAAATTATCAACAGTTAGGAACCAACACCACAAGTTTGCAAAGTAATCTCAAGTCAATAAAGTTGACTGAAAATTGCCGTCTGCTTAGCTGTTTGGGTGGACTTTAGGCAAAGGGCAGATAGTGGCCTGCGCACGTTCCGGCTGTTGATGGGTCTGCCGCGTGTTTGTAGCGCGTCCGGCATGTTTGCCGTCGCGGACGTTGATAGTTTTACGGCCATCATGCGCAAGAGATGCGCATCTGCTACGCCGTGTTCGTGACAGACCCAACACCATTCTTAAAGCGTTGGCTGATAGGACTCTCCCCATTGGGGCGGTGGATACGACTGCACGCAGTCAAGGAGGCATTTCCTGGGATCGACGTGCCTCAGAATAAAATGATACTAACACTAGTTTATAAGTTTACATTCTTTCTAACAAATATGGAAGTGATTCTGAAATAAACGTTTTTATTTATGTATTATTTATTCAGTTCCATAAAGGTATAGCGTGATGATAAGAATTTAGAACGTTTAATCTGTAACTATCTACTCTGTTCTATTCATTTGGCTCGTCTTTTTACAATTTGCGGTAAATTATAGACGAATACGAACATAATGTAATATTGCTCATAGACCAGACTTATAGTTAACTTCTATGAAAAATTTGAATGAAATCTATCCGATAGTATTTGCGTGATCCTGAAACATACATTCAGACAAACAGATAAACAGACAAAAATTCTAAAAACTATATTGTCGGCATTAGAATCGTTCCCAGACCTCGTTGCAATTATTTTTTCTCAAAAATATTCAATATACAGTTTGGAGTTCGCTACGATTTTATTATATGTACAGATTTTTTATTATTTATGTGTGTCTACGTATATTTAATATTTTAGTTTAAGACACATTTTCATATTTTTATCTTCTTGTTCTCACACACAATTGTCTACGTCTTTTCCATTTCTCCTTTCGCAGGACTGCCGGAAGAAATTTCTTAAAAAAAAAAGCAGTTCCTTTGTACTCAGTGTTATAAATGTCGTATCTCTGTTTTTTTCTGTGTATGAATAAATAATAAAATAAAGAAATAAGTCATAGTGTGAAACCAGCAAACCTGAACATTACCCATAACCATAGGGCAGGAACTGGACATGTCCTTTTTTAAACCTTGTATAATAAAGTTATTTTGTTTACAATGTCTTTTTAATCATTCAGTTGACTGAATTGTATTTGAGTACAGGTTGCGTGCCCGTACTGTGATTGAGTACAGACTGCGTGCTTGTACTGTACTTGAGTACAGACTGCGTGCTTGTGCTGTACTTGAGTACAGACTGCGTGCTTGTACTGTACTTGAGTACAGACTGCGTGCTTGTACTGTAGTTGAGTACAGGCTGCGTGCTTGCACTGTACTTGAATACAGGGTGCGTGCTTGTACTGTAGTTGAGTACAGGATGCGTGCTTGCACTGTACTTGAGTACAGGGTGCGTGCTTGCACTGTATTTGAGTACAGGATGCGTGCTTGCACTGTTCTTGAGTACAGAGTGCGCTCTTGCACTGTGCTTCAAGTAAATGCTGTCACGACCGCGTTGTCTCGACGCTTTTAAAACGTTTTAGGATGGATTTTAGTTTTGTGTGATTAATCCAGCCTTGAATTCGTTTTCAATTAAATACAATGTGGATACGACAAAACGACAATAAATGAAAAGACTGGCAATACTAATGCGTTTTTTGGAACTATCAAATAAATGCTAACTTCGAAATTAAAAAAGTCATAAACAAACAAACAAGTGATGGACCGTCTATGGGTTTTGCCAATCTTTGACTAGTTATAGTGACTGAACTATTCGATATATTTGATTGAATTTTTGCATGCAGGCTGGGACCGCCACAGCCGTACCATCCTTTTCTTCAAGCCATTCAGGACATCACAGATCAGACATTTTTGGCCAAGTCATTCTATTTATTAAAGAAATAAAGATGTCTAATATTAATACGGTCACTATAAAACGTTGTTAGTTAACTAATTAGGTAAAAATGTATGATGAAGTTGTTGAATTTATGTTCCCATATACAACGTGTAACGTTAAATGCGCAAAACCTGAAAATAGTTTGATCAGAATAACGAGCAGAATCAAATGAACCATTTTTTAATATAGGTCACATTTTTCAAAAAATCTTCATTAAAAACGTTGCCGTGTCTATTTATTAGCCCTCACATGCGCAAACCCGCCAAAATAGGTAAGCAAACACAAATTGTTGTCGACCAATTTAAATTTTCTCATACGCGGGATAATAATAGCTTTTATTTCAATGCAAATACGAATCTTCCAAACAGTACCATGAATAAGACAAGAGCGTCGTCGCAGACGCAAGAAACGATCAGAATTGCCAGTTAAACTAAAACAGCACATAGAACCTTTACAATGTTTTTTCTCTCTGAAATAGGCCAGTTGAATTAAAAATCAGTTGGGGTGTCTGAGGTTTTTCGCAGTTAACGTAACAAGTTGTATTATAGGTAGTGAATAAATTAACCGAATTGGTTTTACATTAGATCTCACAACGTTTAGCGGTGGAAGAACTGCGTTGAGAGAGTTTTTGATGGGTTAGATTTATTATACGGAGTTTGATTTATTGTCGTATTGTCGTTTCCACCTTGTATATTATAAAGGTGCGTTTAAGCCTCAATATATTTAACATTCAGGCTACACTCTGTACAAGAAAATAAAAAACTGTTGTGGAGAAATGCGTCTACGGAGTGGTGAGGTCTCGGTTCGATTCCCAGGTTGAGCCAAGCGCTACAAGGTTGCGGATAGCAAAAGGCTGGCTATTAGGAAGATAGGACCTTAAGGCCACTAACTTCTACGAGAACTGTGGATATACAAGAAATTATGTAACATATAGGTGGTTAACACATCGTGAAGTTTTGGCCAATTCGTGGAGAAATTCAGAGTGCAGCGATGCAGTACCGTCAGCTCAGCAGACCCGTCGGCCACCACGCTACTCAAACGTAACCAGTTCCAAACACAGATCACCAATGAGCAGCCAGTTTCTTTTATTTTCGTAAATAGCAGTCACAGGTCAACCTAGGAAGGAGGAGGTTTACTGTGGGTGCCTCAATGAATTAAAGCCTCTAGCCAGGGCATAAAACTTAAAAACTAAGCGAGTACCCGCTAAGAGCACCCCTTTGGGGTACGGACCTCGGCTTAGAGCGTCCACGGGGAGGGCAGGGGACAGGCTGGAACGGATTTAGACGAATTTAAAGCTAGAGGCTCCAGCAAGGGTTGGGGCGGGTAAGCAGACAGAATGATACAGGACTGGTATTTCAATGGTGGTCCGTACACGAAGCGACCGTACAAACTAGTTATAGTACGAGATCCGGTTGCGAGATTGCTACGTTCATAGTTTTTAATCAAAATCTATTTTTTTCGTATATTTATGAATGGGGCAATATATTTTTGCCGGGGTACCTATCAAAACAGGCCGCAAGTATTTTTAATTAAAATAATATCAATTGATTTTTGGGAAAAAATTTCATACACTTGTTTTTTTAATAAAAAAAAAATCCACGCCACAGCAAAGTATGTAAAGAACATGAAAAATGTGGCCGCAAGTAATTTTAATTTTAAACACCCCGGCAAAAACATATTGCCCCATTTATAAATATATGGAGAAAATAGATTTTGATTAAAAACTCTATGAACTCTATCTCGCAGCCGGATCTTAAACTATTAAGAGGGAACAGGGGCTGCGAGGAATTTGAAAAATAGGTATTTGAAGAAACTATTGCCGTCTTCTTACCTCAACTCTGCCCCCGTAGAGTGCGATAGGGATAGCTACAGCTCAGACCAATTATATCACAAAAAAAATTGACGAAATCGACGTTTCGTATTCCCCTTTTTCTCCTCGAAAACTGAACCGATTCAATTATTTTTTACATTAAAATTTTAAGAAAGAGTACGTTTAGGTTCCTATCATTTTCATTTATGTTAAAAACTTTTCGAATTTGTCTGGTACTCCTCTAATCACGGCGGTAAAAATGGGGAATTTTTGTAATTTTTGGAGGGTCATATTTTCTTTACCGATAGGTTGCTGAAAAAAAGGAAATAATAGGGACGTGACTACAGCAGACCTTGATTTTATGAAAAAAAAAAGATTGCTCTAGAGGCATTATTCAGGAAGAAAAAAGGAGATATATTTGTATGGAGAATCACAGGCGCTGTTCCCTCTTAATAAAGTGTTAGTAACGGGAACTCATGTTCGGGTCGACATGGATCCTCACGGCGAGGCAGCAAAATCGAATAAGTATATTATATGGGAGAAGAGAGAGCAGTGGTGGCCCAGTGGTAACGGCCTTACCATTGAAGAAGTTCATATCTATACACCGTAAGGACTATTTCTGCTTGCAGCGCTCGGCCGCTATAGAACCGGGGCGGTAACAGATGTGGTCTTCGTGTTCACGGGATTTTGTTTTCAAACTGCTTAGATATGAAGTTCTTTGATAGTACCTCTCTTAGATTTTTTTTTTCGCGATTTTTTTTTTTTATTTAAATTATTTCATCTGCACTGCTCTCAAAACGGTGAAGGAAAACATTGTGAGGAAACCGGCATGTTTTAAAACCAAAAATTCGAAGACATGTGACATCTACCAACCCGCACTGGGCCCGCGTCGTAGATTACGGCCCACTCCCTGTCGAAGAGAGGAGGCACAAGGTCCCAGCAGTGGGAACATTATAGGTTGATTATGCACACGTTACTATTATATAGAATCATTTTTTTCTAACTGAACAGACAGCTGTGCTGCTGGGGAGTTTGTTGCGCCACTTCTTCTTCCCAGCTAAAGCACTAGGAAGTGGTGAAGGGTGGGCGTTTTGGGGGACTGTCTTATGTAACTTTGACGTTCGAAAAGTGCTGATTCTCAGCCTAGTTTGAATATATGACTTTTGAATTTTGTTACTTTTGAGTACCGCTGTGGACGGATGGGTCTTAGACTGGGAAATTAAAAACCTTTCTTTTACGAAATTTTGTAGTCATTAGATTTTATTTATTTTTTTGTTATTTGCTGGCATTATTATTAAAATAAGGTAAAACCGCTGCTGACTTTTCTCTCGTATGTATAATTTTCAGTTTAATTCGATTTCATGTCAAATTCGTTTTTTTTTTTTTTTTTTTAACTTTTGAATACAATTTTGAAAGTTTTCACGATGCATAACATTATTAGAAAATCTTCGTACGGTCATCAAAAATAAAAGAAAAAAAAATACACTCTTCACAACTTTTCTAAATACTCGAATCAGGACTACCATTCACTAAATTTACTTAGTGTAAGTATACCGATAGGTACGGTACATACCTTCCTGACGTTTTTTGTACGGAACGCAAAAAGAGACAGAGTCTCTCTCACCTTCACGAGCTCCTTGAGTCTCTCTCTGTTGTACACGCTGCCTATCTCCTCGCCTAGGAAGTAGTCTAGGAGCTTGCTTATTGGAAACGCTAAGGGTGCTGTGAGGGCCATTACTGCCTGCGAAGGAAGGGGATTAGTTTGCCAATTTTGGCTCAGGTAATAAAACACAATACGATAGTACCAATTTAAAAAAAAACTGCAACTAAAATGTTATTATAAAAATCTAATAACATTTTAGTTGCAATAACACAGTTTACATACATTTGTTTAACTTTTAATCATACCACACAAGCCATCGCGAGTTTAACAGTGGTATGGACAGCCAAATTCCATCTGGAATTTCTCAGTAGCAGCCCGGAGTCTGGTAGATGGCAATAGGTTCGCCCCCTATTACATGGGACTTAAACATAACTGGCGAAATGTGGGTGTACTATAGGTACACCTCTGCCTAACTCTTCGTGGAATACAGGCGTGATGCTATGTTATTTGACAATTAGCAACAAAGTCTAATTATTTAAAAATAGCAATCGTTAAAATTGCGTTTGTAAATCAATTTGTGAGACACCATTTAAGAGCGTTTATTCGAAATATTGCAATGTCGCAAATAGCTGTCACATATTTACCTGTTTTGATTAATTTGGCAATAATAACTGTAAGGAAATATGAAATACTAGCTGCGCCCCGCGGTTTCAACTCAGTCCCGTGAGAATATCAGGATAATAAGTATCCCATGTCCTAATCCTTTTTGGCGCAGCCGTGAGGCACACACTATTATCGCTTTATGATTATTTTCACTTTTTATTTTTGTATTATGTGTTTCACGAACTGTGTCCAAATAAATATTATTCTTTCTTTCTTTCTAATGTAGGACATGGTCTATCCATGTGCAAAACTTCATCCAAATCTGTTCAGCCGTTTTAGCGTGAAAGCGTATAAACAAACTCACTTTCGCATTTATAATAATAGTGAGGATGGCTAACTAGTGAACTCAAAAAATTTATTATGAAATGCAGTAATTAATATCGTAAGACCGAATATTTAGTTTGAGATGTCAAAAAAGTTTCCAAATTCCTTTTTTACACCTAAAACGGTTACACCATCAAATTCAGTGTTATAATTGAAATTCATTATTAATATTCTAGTTCGCTAGTTACCTATATTTCATATTTTCGTACTAATGACAAATTAATCAAAACAGGTAAATATTTGACATCTATTTGCGACGTTGCCAACTTTTAGTATGAACGCTCTTAATTGAAACTAAAATAACTTCGAAAAAAAAACAAGCTATCCTCACAGTAGTCGGATAAGATGTGCAACATCTGACATTTCACCTTGGTGATAAGCAACATTAAAGAGGCGGGGCCTCGTCAAGGCTCGTTTCAGACAGCCAACTCTAGCACCGCGCGCACCTCTTTGGTTAAATCAAATAACGCGCGTTTCCCAGGCTTCTTGTTACACACTTCCGTCCCTTTCCACGAAATCACTCCCACAGACCCACCCCATTTGAATTTAGTATTTTTTTTTTCAGGAAAGCTAGAGTAAAGGTCTTATCGAATCTATCCAAAATTACCCACATACCTTAGTAACCATAATACTCTTAGCGCCAACCATCAACCCATGTCTTGAGCAAATCGCCTGAGGAGTAATCTCGCCCAACAGCACAATAGCCAGGGTCGAGAATATGACGGCAAACAGTCCCGAAGTCAGCTCATCCAGGAGGATGGTGAAGGTGGAGTTAACGGCTACGTTGCCGAGGAGTATGCTGCAGAGAAGGTAGTTGCCGTGGTCGCGGACTGGCATTATTGCCCGCGCGTATTTGCGTTCTTGTTCTGTGCCTGTAAGTCGAATAACATTTCTGGTATTCTGTAAAAATCTCAACGTGAAGTCTTAGGTGAAGTGATCTGTCAATAGTGTCCCCAGCATCAGTGGAATGCTGAAATTTCCTTTAGTACGAAGTGACTTACAGGTAATTATATTTTCGAGCCGTTTGGGGCTGGAACCCTTGGGCCGTGGGCTCCGAGTGCTCACGGCCTCTTTAATGAAATCTCAAAACGGCTATTTGACACTTCCCGTGACCCAAGTGCTGGTTTTTACCTTGGGCTGAGGCTAAGCATTGCCATACAACGTGGCAATGCGGCCTGTCTCTTGGGTACATTACCAGTCGACAGCGATGCGGATGAATTTTTCGATGCTATATTTGAATTTTTCGGAATTACATAGATGGTATTTTTACAAGGAAATATACTAGCACGAATTAAAATTGAAATACAAAAAAAAAAGTGAGAAATAACTTTATGTCGTCGATGGACGAAGATTTTAATCTTGAACATTCTCTTCATAATTCGGCACAGCTAAATGAATGAATGAACGAATCGCACCGATCCCACCGTGGTTTAACCAGACTCGATAAATCGAATGAACCCCAAGATTTGCACTAGCCCATGAAGCCTCATGTTTCATGGGACTACATAGGCCATTGCATACCTTAGCTATAACCACATAATTATGTATTCAAACTGTTACGTGGTAAGACCTATAATTCCGGTGTTTTGAAGGAGATTTGTCTGAATGTGCCTGACAATTACGTATCACGGCGCCGGAAGAACTTGCTCAGCAAAGCGCCACTGACGCGCGCCTTGCACGCACTGAATGACACGGCTGACAGAATCGATTTATATTACTAGGGGCGTGAGGGCGCGAAGTTTGCCTTTCCCTTACGCGTTCAGCCTCCTTCTTCGCGAGCATTACTGCTTCGCAGGAGGTGACAGCCTCCCATGCCCTCTCGCTCCGTACCATGGCCTGGACCAGGGCCGGACGCGAGAGATCCCCGCCACCGATCGCCTCCACGAGGACACGGCGATGCTCTGCCCAAGCCGGGCAGACCTCCACCGTATGTTCCACCGTGTCCTCTGGGCGATCCACGTTGTGATGACACCCTGGCGTATCCTCCCGTGTGTAGCACCCCTTTTTTTATTTTTATTTTTTTTTTTTTTTTTGGTGGGAAATTATCAAATAACTTCGCACGCCCTCCCAGAGCGGGAGGGCGTGTCAGACTCTTACTGACTAAAACCCACCCGTGTTCCTTCCGTTGCCTGTACGTTTCCAGGGGCCACGGTATCCCTTTCGGACTTTCCCGCAACCCCGGCAGGCATCGGTCCTAACGGACCCTCCCTTCACTTCTGCTGACGTCTCTTTGAGGCGCGCGTAGAACACAACGCGCCGTCGACCCGGGCCTGGTCCTTATCGGCCGGCGAGCTACCCATTGCTCACCGTCTGCAAGCCCACGCCTACGGTGGCCGGGAATCGGCCTGCGATTCCCGACGCCCAGGGCGTCTCCTGCGGCGGCTAGGGGCGTGAGGGCGCGAAGTTTGCCTTTCCCTCACGCGTTCAGCCTCCATCTTCGCGAGCATTACTGCTTCGCCGAAGGAGGTGACAGCCTCCCATGCCCTCTCGCTCCGTACCATGGCCTGGACCAGGGCCGGACGCGAGAAATCCCCGCCACCGATCGCCTCCACGAGGACACGGCGATGCTCTGCCCAAGCCGGGCAGACCTCCACCGTATGCTCCACCGTGTCCTCCGAGTGATCCACGCAGTGATGACGCTCTGGCGTATCCTCCCGTGTCGAGCACCCCTGACAATGCATTTAATAATAAATTTTACCTGTATTCGAAATAATCTTCAGCTCCGTTCTATCCAGGGACATTAGTCCCAGGTTCAGGCCAGAGAATAACGCGGAGAACGTCAAACAAGTCATGATCAGGAGCATCGTCACCCACAAAGGTAGCAGCTTGTTATGTGATGCCAACATCTTGTACACTTCCGTACCTAAAAATAATATTAATTATTAATGGAAAACTAGAAACGCAACACTCCAGGTAGCCTCGTAACAATAGATTGTTGATTATGTCTTATTATTTGACGATAGTGTTATTTACAGCCGGTTTCTGAATTGAGAACTTATAACAACACAACTGACACACCACAACACCATACATACACTCTTGTTATACCTATTTTAAGTTTTAAAGTGTACCTTTCTGAATAAAATTGTAAACGAAGGATCCTGGATCTCACAACACAGGGGATCCTAGTGTGAGGTCTGGAAACTCAATCCACTTGAGTGTAAACTTAGTGAAATAAATTTATTCTTATTCTTAACTTACTGTCAAACTCTACTTTGGTATTACTTAATACCTCAGCTCAAATTCACTCCTTATCTCGCTCGCACGATACTGCTCGCGGACTGAATGAGAGCGAGGCTGAATGGAGGGGAGAAGGCTCCAAGGCGCCGATAGTTTAGGTAATAAAAAAAAACATAGTATCCTGCTTTATACTTCAGTTATTATGCAAAGTTTCATGATCTAATTTGAAGTATTTTTTTAATACCAGCGGTTTATTGTTCGGTTAGGAGGTAACTTTAAAAAAAAAAAAAACTGTCGAGAAAATTTTATGGAATTGTGTTTTCGTCAAACATAGTACTTAACATTCATCCTCAATTTTACCATTTATTTATTTCAAAATTAATGCTGCAGAATTTTCGATGAGGACCATGCTAAGCAATTTGAGGTGTCTCTTAAGGTACTAATTTCAAATTCTCAATTTAGAAACTGGGTTTAAGTAAATCAATATGTCGTTGAATGATAGTCTTTCACTAATGGAGCTCCGTAACCCGATCAGCTATAAGATTATAATAATATTAAAAAAATATTTCAGCTAAATAACACCCATTGCCAAACATAATTTAATAGAAATCAAAAATCTATTAAAGTTAAAAAAAATAACTGATAAAACCAAACAAGATCAAATAAAATAAAATCAAATAAACTCAACTTAAAACATTGAATTCACAACGATTGAATATCAGGAAATCTTTTAACATTGGGCAGCTTCTCGTTCAAAGTGCACGCTAGAAATAGGTACCTAACCTATTCCCTCGATACATGAAGACTTCCAGGTTATAACTATAGGGAAAAACAAACTCCGGCAAGGAATTCCACTCATGAGAATCATCAACAATCAGAGAAACAAAATGGCGCACTCAGAGAAATGAAAAAAAAACACTTAAAACGTGATTAAAAGAACAATTCCGAATAAAAAACTTCCATACCTTGGTGAAGGTATTTCTCTTCATCTTTAAAGGGGTCGTCGACGCCAAGCTTGAGGTTTTTGGCGCATATGTATAACTTGGAGTCGGTAATCGGCGCAGGCGCTACTACATCGAATAGCGCTGTTTTTGGTCGCAAGGAGCCTTCTTTGCGAACCTGTGGACAAGACAATGATATGACTGTCGCAACTCACTAGGTATGCAGAAAGGGCATGCATGTACATATTTATTCAAAACACATATTATTCCAATTTTGAATTCCTCAAAATATTAATGGACACTCTTATACAATTTTGTGAGCCACAAATAATTCAAACCAGTGACAACTTGGATGTAGGATGCGGTTGGTCGCAATTCTAACCTAACCTGTCTAGAGGTATGAGGAACAGGGTCAGGTCAAACTCACTCACCCTCCATAGAAAAGGGAGGATCCTCCAACCAGACGGGTGTTGTCTGGTGGGCAACTGCCCGACGATTGATGTCGGGAAAATATATATGCTATGCTGATAAAAATATCAAAGAGTTCCACCTTAATGTCGTATTAATGTCTCCAGCCAATACATACAGGATGTTTCAGAAAAGTGTGATCAAAGTTAAGGGTGTGGTACAGACCATCAAACTGGACAACTTTCTCCATGGCACCTACATCGTAATCGAAGAAAAATTATTTGCCGCCTCATACATAGAGTATGTAGTAGGGTCGAGAAGGTATTGAAGCTTTGTACGGGACAGATGATAATTTTTTCTCGATTACCATGTTGGTCCCATGGAGAAAGTTGTTCAGGTTGATGGTCTGTACCACAGCCTTAAAATTTAATCACACCTTTCTGATACACTCTGTATAATACACAGCAGTGAGAGCAAGAATGTGAGAGGAGTCGTAATTAAGTTCCGTTTATAGGTTAAACCCACCTGATTGGAAACCTTCATTGAATTTATCTCAAGTGTACAAAATTGTTTTGAACCTGTTATTTGCCA
This sequence comes from Xanthia icteritia, assembly GCA_949128155.2. NCBI lineage: Eukaryota > Metazoa > Arthropoda > Insecta > Lepidoptera > Noctuidae > Xanthia > Xanthia icteritia. Next base: position 1,293,159 of record OY855862.1, on the reverse strand, counting down.
ATTTTAGCCATAATAGATACGGCAGCAAAAGGGCCCTACCTAAAACAATCAATATTATTCATTTTCGGTTTAGATTTGTCCCAAACAAATATCTCTATTTAAATGTACACATGACTTCTAAAACTGAAAGTGGGACTCATTTGGGTGTGTCTACCCACCACGTTCGCTGAGGGACCTAATCATCAAATGGATGTGTGGTCTCTGTAATTGTATTGGTCGTAATTTCGCAAATTGTAGCGTTCCCCAGGTAACGAATGACGAACAAGACATTAATTGATTGGAACGCAATTGCCTGGTCAATTTCGCTCACTTTGTTCTAGTCTAGTATAAGTTTAGCCCAGTCCCCATTCACCTATAAGGTCCACCTAGTCAAGGGTTTGTCTAAGGTCTGTTCCAAAAGTATCTGATAAATGTGACAACCAACCCTATTCAGGTTTAATTCTTCCAATAAAGGGAATGAGTAACCAATCATCTGTATGTAGATTTCTACTTTAATCTCTCTTTCCACTTATTCCAACAATTATCGGCCATTTACACATTGGACGATAACGATAAAGACACGATATCGTCGGACTGGTAGTTTCATACAATTACTACTACACGATTTTACACTGTGTCGGTGTGGTCAACGATATCGTCGCCAACATTGATTGTCGTGCCGATACCGGCGGACGACACAGTGCATTTGTTCACTGCTGCCATTATAACCTCGAATAAACTATTATAATTCTGGAATCGAGCGGCGATGTAAGCTTTTGCTGGCGCAACGCGACTATTCGAGGTTGCTGTGGCATACCACATAACAATAAACTGTTGCTTACATCTTGTCTACCGCCCCGATATTGTTGTCGTCCGAACTGACGATATGTCGTTGTCGTTATCGTCGCAGTGTGAAAACGGCAATTGTTTGAATAAAATTATTAAATTGTAATCAAAACTCATCGAAAAAAAATACGGTAAAAAATTAACTTTAATTGTCAAATGAAAAACGTCTTTAAGGTGATTTAAAATTATAATTTCGCATTTAAGTATATACAAAATCAAATCGAAGCACTCAATTTGTAAGTGCACTTCTTCCTCTTCTTTAGGCCCAGTATGTGGCCACGTTTATTTCAGAGTTAGAACGTACAAATTGGCATCTACAGGTATGTTATCTGATACATTTGTTTACATTTTCTTCAGATGGTTTTGGAACAGACAATACGTGCACAACACTTTCTGGTGCGTAGTATTGCTATCGCTTACCGAGACCGCCCGTGCCTCGGAAAGCACGTTAAGCCGTTGGTCCCAGCTGTCATTCGTGGACCTTTGACAGTCGTTACGGGTCGTCAGAAGCCTGAAAGTCTAACTAGTCTTACCAAGTGGTATCGTGTTAATCAGTAACGGGGTTATGGAGGTCAGATAGGCAGTCGCTCTGCGTCATCGGGTTAGACTGGAAGCCGACTCCAAAATAGTTGGGAAAAGGTTAGGCAGATGATGAGTATCGCTATCCGTTCTACGAACAATATGGCACATTCAGCAATAAGTCGATTAATTTCGAGCCCCAAGATACAGACTAACTGTCTAGTTTGGGGTTCACTGGCAAATGATATTTTGTAACACAGCTATAGGTAATATTTTAAGCTACTCATGTCGTCTCAATTTGGTAAACTTGTGAGCCTGCTTACTGTATTACCTGGACAATAAACTATTTCTATTTCAATATTCACCATACTGCTTATCTTACATTCTGCCATTTTGAAAAAATTCATTGTCACATTTTAGCCTTCCACAAATATTGGGGTCGGCTTTTATAGTTAATCAAGACTACCAGTACTTTTTGTTATAGTTAGAAATGTCAACGTGACCTTTTGTTAAATGTGAAAACTATTAAGAGGGAACAGGGCGCGCGATTCTCCATACAAATGTATTCTCCTTTTTTCTTCCTGAATAATGCATCTAGAGCAATTTTTTTTTTTTTCATAAAATCAAGGTCTGCTGTTGTCACGTCCCTGTTATTTTCTTTTTTTCAGCAACTTATCGGTAAAGAAAATATGACCCTCCAAAAATTACAAAAATGCCCCATTTTTACCGCCGTGATTAGAGGAGTACCAGACAAATTCGAAAAGTTTTTAACATAAATGAAAACGATAGGAACCTAGACGTACTATTTCTTAAAATTTGAATGTAAAAAATATTTAATTGGTTCAGTTTTCGAGGAGAAAAAAGGGGAATACGAAACGTCGATTTCGTAATTTTTTTTGGTGATATAATTGGTGTGAGCTGTATCTATCCCTAGCGCACTCTACGGGGGCAGAGTTGAGGTAAGAAGACGGCAATAGTTTCTTCAAATGTTATAATATTAGTGCTGATTCTCAGTCTAGTTTGAATAAATGACTTTTGAATTTTTGTTTTTTTTTTAAATACCTATTTTTCAAATACCTATTTTTCAAATACCTATTTTTCAAATACCTATTTTTCAAATTCCTCGCAGCCGCTGTTCCCTCTTAATAACGGCGGGGAAGTTGCTTACTATGTCAATCTACGCGTAGGTGGCAATGGAAATAGAGCCGACTCTTCGAATACTATCCATTAAAAACTCCATTTCATTGATATAGTTACTAAATATTAACAGCAACACGGATCGATCGAAGATTAAGCTACGCTTGCCGAGGTATATATATCGTGACCCCTGTGTGCCTCTGAAAGCACCCGTACCCACTTCCGTAGATCTTTGACAGTCGTTACGGATTGTCAGAAGCCCGAAAGTCTGACAACCAGTCTTACCAAAGAGTATCGTGTTACCCAGTAACTAGGTTATGGAGGTCAGATAGGCAGTCGCTCCATGTAAAATAATGGTATTCAGCTGAATCCGCTTAGACTGGAAGCCGACCACTCCGAGTTGGGAAAACGCAAGACTGATTTATTGAGGTATGATTCAGGTCTTTCCAGATTTTTTTATATTGTATTTTCCATACATAATGTTAAAAACCGAAAGTATGTTTGTTACATAATGCGTAAAATATGAACCAATATCGAATAATTAATAAGCGCCGAGCTTCAAAACCACTCTGATAAACAAATAGCACAGCATTATCAGCCTATAATGTCCCCACTGCTGGGACACAGGCCTCTCTGTGAGGGGGGGAGGGGGGGATATATCTTACGAGATAAAGAAACATGACACTTTAATCTTGGTAAATGAAATAGTTTCCTAATGATACGAGTGAAACCACAAGCAACAGCTATTAAAATATTTGTGTTACGATTAAAACCACAGACAACAGTTAGTAAAATATATAATTGACCTATGTCTTCGACAAAGTTATGATTTATGACCTTCCTGTTCATAATAATGTCCTACTGTGGTTATGAGACATACATCTCGATTTATTATTATTTTTTATTTTTTGAATGTGGGAACGCTGTACGCCGTGTAGACTCATACATGCTCCGATTTGTTGACCATTTTCTATCTTGCTAAGTACCTAGTACTTGTTGATACACTTACACAGTCCTCCAATACCTATTAACAGTGTAATTTAAAAGCCAATATTTTTTCAAGAGTAACCTGGTCTGTCTTGCCGCTTCTTCTCCATAGGAAACGAGCAATTGGAACCGTGTACCAAGCTTCTGACGTTTCATAAGTAAGTGTAGGTTTATGTGAAATAAAATAACTTGAATTTGAATTGATAGCTTTTCGTAGATTTCTAGTAAAACTAAATTATAATGTTAATGATGCACTTACCACATATTCTCCTTTGAGGAGAAACTTGCAAGGCTGCCCATACTGTTGAATCTCATGCGTGAAGGCTATTACAGTCCTTGAGGTTATGCCATCGCCGAATAATCTAGAAAATCAATCACAAATTACAAATCTACTCCGTTTTTATGCCTGAAGGGGATATTCAAGCACACTACAGTGCTACAAAGATCTTTCGGCGCTTGAATGACATTTACAAGAGGGTGATGTTGGTAAACATTTGTGAAAACTGTAATGAATGAACAAGATGTCGGCGTTAGTTCCGATTTTGGCCACGCGCCAGAACGTCCTCGTAGCGCTATAGGTAAATGGTATAATTGAATCAGTATATCTGTTGTATGTGTTTATATCACTATAAATAACTAGGGTTTTAAGTTAGTATTTATCTCTAGATGCTGCAGCAAGCATGTTAATAAACTTCGTTGATAGAGGCGACCACCATTTTACCATTTTAACCATTTTTGATTACCACTCTAGTTTACCAAAATCCCACTTAAATTTTAATACAGCTCGCAAATTAAAATACATAGGTAAGTACTCAGTCCCAAACTTTACCCAGGACGTACACACACATAGAAACATAATGTTCAATATACATTTTAAAGTAGTGTTTAATAGAATAAACTGTCATCTAGATAGAAAAATCACTTTTTAAGCGAAAATTATGTACCAATGTCCAGTAAAATTATTTACATAAGTACATTCTTCAACTCTACAGATGGGCATAAAGCATTTATAGAATATATATTTTCGGTGCCCGAACAGTTACGGTTTACAATAGTCTTAATTAAAGAATCTATAGGCAATAGCTGAAATGCCTTGAGCAATTCCTTATATTTCGAGACAAAAGGCACGCATTAGTGGCGAGGTCCTCAGGGTAGATGGTTTTAATCTAGGTATTTCATAGACCTCTGCAGCATTGAGGTTACACATTTAATGTGCAAGAAATTAACCTTATTCCTTAGTAACTCACATTATTTCGCAGTAACTATTTTAATTCCAATATTTGTGAAAACAGGCCGAGTGCAATGAAATGCCAAAAAGAATCACAAACCTTAACTTCTGTTTGTTTATAATTTAATGTGGCATTGCATTGTAACTAGCCCCGGGCGACATTTAATAGAATGTGGTTAAAATCATCATTATTATCAGCCTGAAGCAGACCACTAACCTTAAAAATACCGGTCAAGTGTGTCGGACCTCGCACAGTAAACGGTTCCGTAGTCCGGATAAATATTTACGCATGCACAATATTGATTTTATCGACAACAAAAATAAAATTTATTTAATCTATAAGTTGTAGATTAAGCAGCTGAGTTTGCGTCTCGAATGTCCCCTACATTCGAGATGGTGACTCGGCTGCTTAATCTTTTTTCCAATGCATTCCCAATTTTTTTACCAATGCATTCGACGGCATGGAATACAACATGATGCGAGAATTCGGAGTCACACGTGTTAGGGCATAAATCGAAGAGATTACGTGTGACTCCGGACTTTTTATTTGTCTGTCTGTGATGCCTTGCTTATTATACCTTTTCAGATGAATTTTTTGTCGTAGTTGGGTTTTAGTTTTATACTCAACTTTTATTTATTTAAATTATTTTAGGGTTATATATGTCTATATAGTTCTGAAATGTGCTAATTAAGCCATTCATTTGATACCCAACAGGGCAACATTTTTTTTAGATCTTTACTTTATGTCCTCTAGACGGCGCCATATTCAATTTAATGTGACGTCACAAAGCATATAACTAGCGGACGAGTAAGACGTTTCCAACGATATCTCATTTGTGATGAGTAGTTTAGAAGTTATGAGGGAAGAGATGACCATACAAACATACCGGTCAAAATCATAACCCTTCTTTTTGCTTCGCCATAGTCGGTTAAAAAGAGCTCTATGTACTGCTACTAGATAGTCGTAAAGTCAAAGAAACTCACCTCAAAGTAACCCGAGAATCAGCCAAAACACTAGGAATGCTCTCCTCAATAATCTTAGGCTCTTTATCAGAGTTCTCTATCCTCAAACCCTCAATATTTACAACAAAGGTTTCGGCTCTTACGCTGAAAAACTCCCGTTCAGGTATAGTCACGTCCCTTGGCTTTCTCCCCACAGATTCTAACCCAAAACCTTCGGAAATTCCATAAAATTTATCGGTTACAGTAGTTCTGGAAGGTTCTAGCTGTCCAGGTGTCGTTTTTTCTGTGATATCTCTTTTGAATCTTTCAATAGAATTCTTATTAATAGAATCCTCAGGGTCTTTTTGGACATCAGTCGTTTTCGCATGTTGTATCTCAGTTAAAGGCACATATTTGTCGTTGAATAGCACTTCTATATCTTCTCTTTCTTCTCTTGTTAGTGATGGAGTCTTCTCGAGGTGGTTGACGTCTGTATCGTGAGAGAGGTCTGCCCATTCTGAGTTTGTTTGTTGATCTTCTGTTAGGAGAGTCGGTTCTGTGTAGTTTTGGTGTCTGGGGACAAAAGACAAGTTTGTATTAGTGCTTGGAATATGAAGAAGAGACGCTTAGATGTGTTACACACTTGTTCGGGGCGGCACATTCGATTGGGCAATATTTGCTGAACAACAAAGCCGACTTGAAGCATTTACTACACTAATCGGCTTTCATTCGGCTCGTGCTGACCGACAAACTTGGTTCGGCGTCTAGCCGTCGGCTGGTCAACTCGGCTCAATTCGGGCCTAGCCGAACGGCTTTTTCCTAAACTACATAATAATAATAAATATTCGATTTAGCAACCCTTAAGATGTAGGTTGGTGTATTTTGCGTCAGTCGCATTGACGAAAGCCCCATCTCTACCGCAAGCATAATTATTATGATAATTACATAAATATAAATATACGAATATACTAGAACAAATAAGACAAACAATGGGAAACCATTAACGTTGTGATGATACTGCCAGCTTCTTACGAATGTGCTCGCGAACTTTAACTTTAAAGGATAATCGTTTGGTTGCCATCCTGATTTCCTGGGGGAGTGCATTCCATAGAGAGATAGACTGAACGAAGAAGGAAGAATGAATGAAGTCTGTGCGGTGAGTGGGACATTGAAGAAATTTTATCTTATTAACAAATTGGGAATTTCTGACCATTTCAGAAGGCTAATTCCCATTATTCAAACGTTCAATATCTAGTCACACTCTCATCTCAGGGACAAAGACCGGCCAAGTGCGTGTCGGACCACGCACAATGAAGGGTTCCGTAGTTGGAATGAATTTACCCCAAAAACAAACTTAACATTGTATTTGAAAACACATGTTCATTCCAACTGTAAATGTAAGTTTATACGTACAATATTTAGAGATTTACCATGTAATTTTATAATTCTTCTCTTTTTCATCTTCTTCTTTAAAAGTTAGCATGAAGAACCGGGTGTAAAGTTCACTCATCCTCTATAGAAAAGGGAGGATCGTCCGACCAGACTGGTGTCGTGTCTGGCGGGCAATTGCCCAACGATTGATGTTGGATAGTCTTATATATGTCGTTCGCGCGGTAAACTCTAATTGCGCGATGCAGGATTTGTGTGACGTCCGGTCTTTGATGCGTAGTTCATATGTGGCGATGTAAATGTATGAAAAAAAAAATTGTTATCCTCGCAACAAGCCCTAAAGTATTAGATATGTCACACGGTACAGTTTGCAAATCTTTTTTTTTCTTATTTGCCCCCTAACAGTGACCCCCATTTTCAAAATTCATTTCTTTACGTTACACGTCCGTGTTTGGGTCACAGAAATACATATATATGTGTACCAAATTTCAACTTAATTTGTCCATTAGATTCGGAGCAAATTGGCTGTGACAGACGGACATACACACAGACACACGAGTGATCCTATAAGGGTTCCGTAACCCTAAATATGTAGAAAAATTTAAAGAATGCGAACTTTGTTAAAAATACGAGGATTGCCCCTCAGATTTCATCATCAATGCGAAGAAATTTCCAACACGAAGTTAGTATGCGACCTCTCTGCATGATAAAGCTTTTGCGTTGCAAAAACATTCACAGTCTAAAGGCGGAGACTGACTTGCAACGTTTGTTTGTAATGTATCGAGTTTTTGTAACGAGTTACAGTAGTCAGTGCAGTGAGCCCGGGATCCTCCACTCGACTGTCGGCTTTTTCATGAATTCCTTTGAAACGCGTTGCAGTAGTTAGCAGCGGCAGCGAGCCGATGCGAGTATTGCGAGCGCATGTCAACCTCAACCTCCGCCATTCTGAATAAAAATGGAGTATATATGGATATTCTTGAGTCAAACGCTCGATGCGAGCGTTCGCCACGTTTAGTGTAGCTTCGTTTTGTAACCAAGCTCGCTTCGAATGATACATTGTAACAAACAAACGTTGCAAGTCAGCCTCCGCCTTAATATTCAAGCATTTGTTCGTAGCCGCGTACCGAATTGTAACAAGTGTTGCTTAAATGCATTACTTTAATGAAAAACTCCCACGGAATATAGCTATGTCCATATTATTACTTATTACACACGAATTCATGTTTTAGCACATTTTACCAATTTAAAAGAACTCACTGTAGTGAGTTTCGTAAGTGTTACTATTGTTTTAACACCTCTGGCGTGGCTTATTCTAATTTCATTTGTCTGCTGCTACAGTCAGCGACAAAAGTCAATTAACCCTTTTACACATCATCTAACTAAATTGACACAAATTCCATAAATAGCTTGGAGTTAATATTCTTCTAATTTTACTTCTATTCCGATTTTAATTAAATATTTAGTTCAATAGATAAGATTTTAAAAAATCGACTTTTGTCGGACTTGCAAGGTCGTTGTAAAAATAGGAAAGGGCTTGCGAGTTAGTTCAGTAATTCAGTTAAATTAGGAGAAATCAAAGAAAATTTACTGCATAAAATGAAGAACAGTCTGAACTCTTTTTAGTTATGTAGATAATGGGCAACAAATATTTGTTGGTAATACTTACTTTACCACAATTTGAAAGGCTGATCAAGTCTGTGATCAGTCAACCTGGGGGTTACTATTTACCAGTATTTGAAAATGGAATGTAATGCGACGTTCTAAGGCGGAGACTGACTTGCAACGTTTGCTTGTAATGTATCATTCGAGGCGAGCTTGATTACAAAAAGTCGACAGTCGAGGGAGGATCGAGCGGCTCGGCTCGCTGCAGTGACTACTGTAACGCGTTACAAAAAATCGATACATTACAAACAAACGTTGCAAATCAATCTCCGATTACTGTCATTCTGTCGTGCAATTGAACGAAGATACGGGCCCTATTGTCAAATTATGATAGCTTTTGAAAATTGTAATTTACCAGATCCCAGGATTGACAACTGACAATCAATGTACTTAATAAAAATCTTAAATTCATCTTTTTTTTTTTAAAAAACGTTGCCCCACACTAGGAATTTCTCCTGTATCGTGGGTGCGTTTACAAACATTTATACTCACATACACAAACAGCCAGACCCGGAACAACTACTTGTAGGTCATACAAATATTTGTTCCGTGCGGGAATCGAACCCGCGATACGCAGCGCAGCAGTCAATCGCTAAACTGCTTAACTTAACACTGCGCTTAACTTAACACTGCGCCAACCGTGCCGTCATTAACAGACAACACTCAGCCTAAACCACTGGCTCTAGGAACATGGAATTTTGCATAAAAGTTCGTTATACATACAGCTAGGACAGCCGTGGTGACCTAGTGGTAACGACCCCGACTTACTAGTTGTAGGTAGTGGGACAGGCGATTTACTTTGTATTTCATCACCACTGCTCTCAAAACGGTAAAAGAAAACATCGTGAGGAAACTGGCATGTCCGCGTGGTGGATTACGGCACACTCCCTCCCTTAGAGGAGGCCTGTGTTCCAGCACTGATAATGCTATATTTTAGTTACTTCCACAGTATTATGTCGTATGGCATTTTACTGTAGGGTCGGGCTGATGACATTGAATCCATCTTTATTTTGCAAAAGAGAGCTGTCAGAGCCATTTATAATCTACGTCACCGCGAATCTCTCAGGGAACTATTTAAAAGGATTAATATTATGACGGTACCTTGCCAGTTTATTTATGAAAATATTATGTATGTTAGAAAAAATCGACATCTTTTTAATAAAATAAGTGATAGACATAATTTTAATACTAGAAATAAAGATAAAATAGATCAACCATTTTTCAGATTATCTAAAGTACATACATCTTTTATGGGGTACTGTGTTAAATGTTACAACAAAATACCTTGTGATATTTTGCAATTAAATGAAAGAAAATTTAAAGCTCATATTAAAAGTACACTTTGTAAACAAGCATATTACAAATTAGAGGATTATATCCAAGATAAGAATGCTTGGAAACATGCTGGTCCTGCTCCATAGGATAATTTAGAATCAAGACAAAATCAAACTGGTTGCAAATTTAAGTGTATATTTTATTATTATTTTTTATTATATGACATTGATTTTACATTCTATGACCAATTCCTCGCACACTGACTTATTAATTGTGGAATCTTAGGAGGATCGTCTACTTTTACAATGTTTGTAAATATGTGAGCACCATGTATCTATCACATAATTAGTTTATCTGTTGTTGCTTCATTTTTAATTCTTAATTCTTTTTACCTATTGTGGTATAATAATTTTATTCTAGGTGCATCGTCCTCACATATAATTATATAACTAATGTACTTATACAAAATATTGTAAAACATTTTAAAAGAGTAACGGTGGAGTTTCTTGTCCATTCTTCTCCATACGAAAACTACCTTTTGGAAGGGGCAACTAGAATCAATTAATTTTTTTTGTAAATTTTTGACGTTCAAAAGTGCTTTATACGGGCCTATTTGAAATAAATGATTTGACTTTGACTTTATACATATAGCGAAAGTGCACTAAGGAAGGATTTTTGAAAATTCATCACCTAAAGGGATTTTATAGGGGACAAAATTTTGTATGGAAATTAGTAATTTTTGCACACGACTTGTAGTCGCATAAATTGAATATTCTAAAAGAAACAAGACGTAAATGGTAGATCGGCCTTGGCAGACAGACAGGCAATGAATTATACAGTATCACAGGCGACCTGGATATTACGAGTAACAGCCTACAGGCGCCTAGATGTCTACGTCTAGTCTTGAATCTGTATTGAGTAGATATTCGGTCAGATAGTCGGCACGTTGCCAAATAAATGTCTTAGGCTTCGTTCTCGTTTATGGGGAACAATGGCCTGTATTTGTTCCAGACATCGACATTGTTGACTTCTTTTTCGTGTGACTAACCTGTTATCTAATTACGCAACATATTTTTGTTTATTTACGTTGTTGAACAAGATTTTTTTTCGAACTTATGAAGCAATGGATTAGCAATCTGTTTCAAAACGATTTAAATTCTGATTGATCGTGTATTACGCAATTAGGGTACAGCAGTGCTATTCTGTAAAAATCTCACGGTGAAAACTTAGGTGAAGTGAGCTGTCAATAGTGTCCATGTCCCTAGCACCAGTGGAATGACAGCTCACTTCACGATCACTTCACCTTAGTTTTCACGGTGAGATTTTTACAGAATAGATACGCTGGTGTCAAGAGTTTTTATGCCACCCATGAGGCTCTGACTTGGCTTCACATGCCGTGCTGTCGAGAAATATCTCTCAGGCATGCCAGTTTCCGCACGATTTTTCTTTTGTTCGTTTCTTTTTGTAGTGCAGGGTAATGCCCTCTTTTAACAGCAAAGCATAACAAGTTGCCTAAACTTTGTTAACGATACTTGAACCCAGGCAGCATCTTTTGTGTAATTTATTTCATGGCAAATGCTCTCAAAACGGTGAAGGAAAATATCGTGAGGAAACCGGCATGTCCTAGAATCAAAAAATCGTAGATATGTGACATCCACCAAGCCGCACTGAGCCCGCTTCATGGATTGCAGCAGTGGGAACTTTATAGGCTGATTATTCTCTCAAAGCAGTGAAGGAAAACATCGTGAGGAAACAAGCATGCCACATCAACCAACCCACGCTGGGTCCGCGTGGTAAATTGCGGACACTACCAGAGGTGGCCTGTATCCTAGCATAATCAGTCTATAATGTTCCCACTGAAACAGTTTTATGACACAAAAAGTTAGTTAAGTACTTACTTTTTATTCTCGATTTTGCATGCTAAGTCTAAACCCGGCAAAACATGTTTGTACTATTTTAAACTGTAAGACCTGTTATACCATGTTTTGAGCAAATAAATATATTATCATTATCATTATCACTGCTGGGCTAGGTCTCAGACCTCCTCAAAGGATGTCACAAGTCTTCGATTTTTTATTTCTAGAACATACCGGTTCCCCACAATGTTTTCCTTCACCGTTTTGAGAGCATTAGTCGTGAAATAAATTACACAAAGGATGCTGCCTGGTTTCAAGTATCGTTAACAAAGTTTAAAAAGCCTATTTTACAATATCCGTATGGTAGATAATGAAACAGAAATGGTATGAATGGTGAGAAATAATCTAGCAAATATGTGATGAATCTGAAGGCATAAGAACCAACAGGCAGTGAGCACCACAACCAACTGCACTACAAAAAGTAACGAACCAGGAGGTATTTCGCCAACTTGTAAGTCGCAGCCATTACCACCGAGCCACCACTGTTGTCTGAATACAAGCTAGTTGTTTACAATCAACAGAACTGCATGTGATTTGATTTGAAGCCGGAGCAATGACACATGATCCTAATGTGGGGTTATATGGGAAGCGTGTCGAATTACTTATTACTTATTTCCGTAGGAAGTTGCTGATGTGTCCCTAATCATACCGTCTAACATTGTAAATATTTTTTGAAATAAAAACTTCTTTAGCGGCGTTGTGCACTTTTTTTGTGATGGGTAAAAAATGTTTAACTCGCGTCAGGACACGTGACCTGGTCGAAAATTCGTAAGACGGAGGGAGAGTAGACCGCAACGTTAATATTCAAGTTTTCACGTCTGCCGGCACTCCCGGAGTGCAACTCGTTTTCAAATAGAATTATCCCCTTCGATGGCAACACATGAAATGCCACTTATAGAGATCCTTAAGATAAGGAACAAGCTATGCTTTATGTACAGAGTAGTTCCGCATACTTACATGCACTAGGTTTTCTTGAAAGGATAATGCCCGTTTTCACCGACGCGACGTCCCCTAAGTTTATGGGATCCCCTAAGAATGGTTAGGGGGCTGTTAGAAGGTGGTTTCTGTTTCACCGACAGTAAGGGGTCAGTTAAACGTTAAAAGGTCCCCAAGGTGAATTTAGGTGGTCGAAATGTGGGCCCGTAAACCGGCACATACGTAAGTGCAACGAAGATGGATAGTGATTTATATGAATTTGTTGAAAATTTTGAGACAGTTTCTAGAGTATTCAACGTAAATAAGTCGTAGACCAAGAATATAATATATAACACCTATATCAAGAAACCGACTTTTTTCGGAGATATAGGCTATGTAAATCTTCAGTGATGTATTTATTGGAAAAGATTGAATTAGTCTTAAAATTTCCTGATACTAGGTATAAGTAGTAGTAGTTTTATAAGTAGCCCATAAAAAGTCTTTCAAAAATAATACTCAATGAACGTGGTACTTATTCTTTGTTTATTCCACGATACTTACCTACGTCGATACCTAACTATCAATGTAAACCGTACACTTGTGAACCTCTGTCCATGTATTTCGCCTATTAATGATTATTTCAGAACTAATTCTATATCTCCAATAAATCATTAATAGTATTTAGGTTTAATGCGACGGGTAATCATTTGTTGACTGTGGCAGACATGGTGGTCAGATCAGTGTGGCTACAGGGGCAACTAGAATCAATAAAAAAAAAATACAACCGAATTGATAACCTCCTCCTTTTTGGGAAGTCGGTTAAAAATACCTAAATCGCTATGTGTTTGCCTATAATATTTGAGGAGTTCCCTCAATTCGTCATGGATTCCATCATCAGAACTAAATTTTGATAAAAATGGGACCAATCGGGAAAAACCTTTCAAATAAAAAAATAATTTTCAAAATCGGTTCATAAATGACGGAGATATGAGGTAACATACATTTAAAAAAAAAATACAACCGAATTGATAACCTCCTCCTTTTTGGGAAGTCGGTTAATTATTTAAACGTTGACGTACAAAAGTGCCTTTTTCGTGCCTAATTGAAATAAATTATTTGACTTTGACTTTACTTAGTCGAAAAAAAATAATCACGAAAAATTTGGTAAAATAACACGCAACGCACCCTCACAAGTTCACAACAAACAAACATTCAAATCTCACGTCAGTACGTCACGAAAGAAAGAAGAAAAAAATATAAATAAGACCACAGATAACACGCGAGGTTTCGTTAGGAGTGTGTATACCTAACGAAACCTCGCGTGTTATCTGTGGTCTTATTTAAATATTTTTTTCTTCTTTTTTCTTTTTTAGAGTAAATAAGCAAGAAAATGTGAAATTCATTAAAAAATATGACTAAAATAATATTTATTATTGCTCTCAAAACATAATTTATTAAAAACTGTATCCATATAAGTGTATACTTGTAGATTTCATAAGAAAACTGCTTTGTTTTAAAGTATCGATAAGTTTAAAGACGAATCAGGCACTATTATAGAATACAAAACGTCACATAGATATGTGTCCCCTAGTTAAGTGACAAAAATGATGGTGAAACGAAATTTAATTTAGGGGCTAGTTTGGGGGAATTTTTAAGCTAAAGGTCCCATACGTAGGTGACAGTTTAGGGGATATCGGTGAAAACAGGCATAAGTGAATTAGCTAGACTAATTATTGCAGCTTTGCTAGTGGCGGGTGGGTAATTATCAGTGATCGGAGTAGGTAGATTGATTTTTGGTACTTGTATCATAAATGCACACAGAAAGAATAACATGGATAAGCCATTTTTCCGGAAAGCAATTCCGGTATTACCGGATTCAATTAAATATTGTTAATGTTGGTAGTGATATTATTACTACTCAATTCAAAGTTGGTGATGGTATATTCAACAGCTTAAGCAAACAAACACAATACTAAAAATATTCTTATAGTACATCCAAACGTCCTTTAAACTCCTTGTGACAAGTAAAATATTACTTACCAAAGCTTGGAATCATGACTGTGTGCCGTTAAAAAAATTATGAAGAATATAATATTGCTCATTTGAATACAATTCCTATCTAAGTTCCGGTTTTTTTCTTAATAATTAACCAATTCCGGAGGAATGTCCATATTAATATATACGTTTCGGATCAATGACCCCAATTCAATCTACCTACTCCGATCACTGGTAATTATATTTCAGATCGCCGTTCACAAAATTAGAATCAAGACTTAACAGGTAAGCTCGTGTGATTCCCAATTTTACTTCACGGCGATCTGAAATACATATAATTATTAACAAAGTAGATGTTTAGAGTTGTCTGCAATAATTCAGTTAGTTAATAAACTATCTGATTACAAATATTCTGGTTTATTGAATAGGCACTTTTATTTTCCTTCATTAGCATTGGTTATTTAGGAATAATAAGCTATTTTTAATCGTAATCAACGACAATTAATCCGTTCAGCAGCCCGCAAAAAAAAACTTAATGAATCTGACTTCAGTAAAGGCAAATATCGTCAGGCAACTTGAACTAAACAAAAATACTAATGGAAACCGATTACACGAAGTTTTTTCACAAAAACTCATCATCTGCCTAGCCTTTTGCCAACTATGTTCGAATTCAAAAGTCATTTATTTAAACTAGGAAAATCAGCACTTTTCGAACGTCAAAATTACATAAGACAGTCCCCCAAAAACGCCGCCCTTCACCACTTCCTAGTGCTTTAGCTGGGAGGGAAGAAGAAGTGGCGCAACAAACTCCCCAGCAGCACAGCTGTCTGAATAGTTAGATAAGATAAGATAAGATAAGATAATATTTATTTGCTTAAACATGTGTCATACATACAAGAAAATACATGCATGCAGGGTGGTAACAATATTTAGGTACAGGCCATGTTTGCCACATGATGTGACGTGCAAATGTGAAGAAATATTATTAATTTAAACATTCTTTTGAAATAATAAAATAACAATAAATTAAGTAATTAAAGAGAACCTAATAACAATATTGTAATAAATTTAAAATAATAAAAATCAAACAGAACATTAAAAACAAAAAATAAGTTATTGAGACTGTTAAACAATAATCAGGTCAACAATAAAAAATAATAAAAGATCCAAAATAATTAAACTATTCCATTGTAAATTAACAACACAGAAAAAGAATAATCAAATCAAATAAGCTATTATGTCAATACAAATCTTTCCTCTAGAAACTCGTTAATGTTATAGTATGCTTTATTTACTAAATATGTCTTCAGTTTTGTTTTTAAGTGTACATTATTAAGCTCCTTCCAACTTTTAGGCAACTTATTGTAAACAATTGGAGCCATATGAAAAACACTTTTACGCATAAGTGCAGTCCTACAGGGAGGTACACATAGTTGGGTTTGGTCCCGCCTGTTCCTGGGAAATTGATCTGCTCTGCGCGAAAATAATTTAGGATTGTTCCTGACAAACATAACGGTTTCAAGAATATATATGGATGGCAATGTTAAAATTTTGTGCATTATAAAATAGGGTTTGCAGCTGTCCGTGGTTTTCAAATGAAACATTGCTCTAAGGCATCTCTTCTGTGCTTTAAATGCTACTTCTCTATTAGTCGAGTTACCCCAAAAGATAACACCATATCTGAGAACGGATTCAGCCAGACCGTAGTAAGCTGTTAATAACGCCCCCCTATTGACACTTCGTGACAGCAAGTACAATGCATAGGCACTACTACTAATTCTCTTACTCAGAGAATCTATGTGATCCTTCCAATTTAAATGTCGGTCAATAATTAGTCCCAAAAACTTAGTTGTATTAACCGTGTCAATTGTTTTATTATTATATGTTATGTCAAGATTGGAAAATGTCAATAAACGCTGGCTAAAATGCATAATTACTGTCTTACTTAAATTGATTTTTAAATTATTATTGTCTAACCATTGTATAGTATTGATCAATGTATTATTAATGTCATATTTATAAAGGTCTTTATTATTACAGGGTATAGATATAGTACTGTCATCCGCGAAAAGTGTTACAGGATGGTCAATTGAATTTGGAAAGTCATTTATGTAAAGTGTAAAAAGTGGAGGTCCTAGAACACTTCCTTGCGGAACTCCGTAGGTAACGGTTCGTTCCTCCGATAGAATGTTTTCTTCATGTTTGGTTTTAGTGTTCAGTCTACTTATTTCGGTAATTTGTTTTCTGTCGTGCAAATATGATTTTATGAGTTCAAGTACATTCCCTCTAACACCGTACGCATCAAGTTTTTTTAATAAAATATCATGTTGCACATAATCAAACGCCTGAGTCATGTCACAAAATATAGCACAGACTGGAGTACTTTTATCCATATTTGACATAATCGAGTGCAAAAAGTCATAAACTGCCATATTTATTGTTTTCTTTTTCCTAAATCCTTTTTGTTCGTTACAGAGTATATTGTTCACTTCTAAATAAAAACTAAGTTGATTATAAATATAGTATTCAATTACTTTTGAGAATATCGGTATTAATGCAATCGGCCTGTAACATTCCATTAGTTCCCTGTCTTGTTTTTTAAACAACGGCTTTATTACCGATTTTTTTAATGCGTCTGGAAAAATACCTTCACTTATACACAGATTTATAATATGACTGAGCGGGTGACTTATTTCATCAGCTACTGTTTTTAGTATTTTTGTATTGATCCCGTCATAACCCACACTATTTGTATTATTTAACGCTAGAACTATTTTCGATATGTCATTCGGAAAACTTGGAGCGATAAACATGGAATCCTTTCTGTTTAAAATGTTTTTTGTTACTCTATGCCCTGAATTTATCGAGGGTTGAATTTTGTCAATAAAATAATCGTTAAATAAATTAGAAATATGGTATGGATCCGAGATAATTTCATTATTAATTCTAATTTTGGGGATATTATTTTTTGGTATATTTAATTTTGTTTCGTTTATAATTTGCCAGGTAGTTTTAGATTTATTTATTGATGTCTTTATTTTGTAATTATTTTGTGCTTTCTTTGTTAAATTTATTATTCTTTTAAATAATTTTGAGTAATTCTTAAATCTCGTTTTATTCTGTTGAGTAGGTTTTACTCGATACTGCCACAATAATTGACGTTTCTTCTCACTGCATTTTTTAATACCGCGCGATACCCATTTTTGTTTATTGTGGACATTAACTGTAATAAGATTTATGGGGAAGCACTGGCCGTATAATAAAATGAAAATATCTACGAACTCTTTATATGCTACATTTGGGTCCCTGGCCGCATAGACGTCAGAAAAAGTTAGGTTTCGCAGATAGCCTTTAAACTTATTGATGTTGTCGTTATTGTAATCACGTCTTCTTTTAGTCCACCGTTTGAAAGTACATAGGTTACTAATTGGACATTTCAATAACTGCGCAGTATGGTCAGACAACGCTAACTCTAATACTGTGGCTTTACAGGACTTTTTAAAATTATGTGCAAAATTGTCTATGCATGTTTGGCTTTTAAGACGCGTCGGTTGATGAAGAGCTAGTTTTAAGTTAAAGCTCAATAATATATTTTCAAATTCTGTTGATTGCTTATTTCTCTTAAGAACATCTATATTAAAGTCACCTACTAAAATGATATTTTTATAATTATTTTTCACTATAGTCTGTAATATTATTTCCAATTTAGTCATACATTCGTTAAAATTTTTAGCATTAGGTACTCTATAAATACAAACACAAACAATCCTATGAACAACAAGTTCAATGGCACAGCACTCAAAGATACCCGTTGATGACATTTTTGCTATTTTTGGCAACTCTCTCCATTGATGGCCTGACTTCACCAGTATACATGCACCACCTCTCTTGCTTTCTTTTCTACTGAAAGAAGCTGCCAAGCAGTAATTCTTTAAGTTAAGGTGTTTGTCATAGCCTTCTATCATGAAATGCTCTGTAATGCATAGAACGTCCACGTTTATGTTTCTATCTAACAATTCATTCAAGCTGACTGCAAGGGCGTCACATTTCGCCAGCAGGCCTGCGATGTTTTGGTGCAGGATATGTAGATGTTTAGTCACGAAAAAAAATGTCATCCGTTGTAGTTCCTTCGTATATGTCGATACCATTTTGTTGCATGTCAGCGTAATTATGAGTAATTTCAGCAAATAATTTCCATAAATCGTTAAATATTGTACGTAGTCCAAGATTATTGATAGTCCCTGTGTATATATTAAACATGCTGTCGTCATATTTTAGATTTAGGTTGCTGTCTAAAAGGTATGCATGTCCATGCGTCATTATGTCCAAATATAAGAGATTATTGAATGTCTCTACTCGACAGTTGAATAAAGTAGCATCAAAGGGATACTTATATGTAGGTAAACAAATAATTATGTTAGTATTTCTTATATCTTGAACTATATTTCTCAAATTGAAGATAATATCATAATAGTCATTGGTTTTTTTGAAGTCTTCTTGCCCAAGGAGTATGATACAGCAATCTTCCATAGTATAATTTTTCAATTTGGAACCCAGTCCATCCAGAAGCTGTTTCGTATTTCCATTTGATTTTAAATAATGAAATAGATTGCAATTATTCTGAAATGCATTATCAGCAATTGACCATACATTGTGTTTATTATTACTACTTATTATGCATATTTTCGGCCTAGTCTTAGCCGTGTTGCTGTTCGGTTCTGTTAAAGGTGTTTGAGTAGTTTTGAAATTTGTGTCATTATTTGTAGCGTGACTTCCCGAATCAGGCATAGACTTTCTCAGTGAACTTATATCTTCAACAGCCCTTTGTTGAGTTGATTGCTTTAACGGAGTTGATAACTTTCTTGACTTTGAATTTGGTGAGCCTACATCGGTTGTTAACATCTTAGCTGTTTTTTTCAAGAGCTCACATTTATTAGTGACATTAAACAGTGTTGATTTTAAATTACTGTTCTCAATGGAGAGCGTGTTTATTTCTTCGTGGGCTGATAATAGCTCCAATTTTAATGTTTCTATTTGACATTTTAATGCTTCGGTTTCGTCGCTTACATCGTTGGATATGTTGGGTAGACTACTTGCGCTGCCATCTAGCGTCAAGTTATTTGTACTTGAATCTTCGAATGTAGTCTCCGATAATGACTGAGTTCGTGTTCTTCGTAGCGTGATATTCTCGAAAAAGCTCATTATGGATACAAATTGAATTGTTAGGGATAAGAAGTAAAATGTAAAGGAAAAAGTATATCATTTAGTGGGGATCGAACTTACGACCAACAGGTACTGCCTCTCAAACGCAGTTATGTGACCACTAGGCTAAACGATCATTTGTGATAGTATCGAAATTGTTGACTGCACCTCGGTCTTGGACTCTTGGTTGGTTGATGTGTCGAGTAATAGTCCAAAGGTCATTTCTTTGTTCTTTCGACGATACAAATGACGGTTGAAGAAAAGCAATAATTCACCGTTGTTTCTTTGTTGAATTCACCGTTTCACCAATATCTCAAAAGCTCTCAAGGCAAGAGTAAACATTTAGTTTATGAGTACACGCACTATAGAAAAGAATTTAAACTTTAGTCCGGTTTTGATTTATATCTTTTTTTCTGCTGTTTTTATTTTATTTGATTGAATCTTCACAAATTGTCACAATAATCACTGGATAGCAATGTCACATGCACATTGTTGTGTCCTTTCACTAATTGAGGCGTTTTTTCCCCTTTATTACGACTTTAATATTTTTAAAACAATTTTAAGTACGGAGCTTATGTTTTCGTATGCGCGGCAGCACTGACCAGAAAAGACACTGACTAGAAAAACATGATTCTGTACTTACTAGTACTATGTACTAGTACTTATGCAAAATAAGGTCGGGTAAGTTCGGGTCGGCTTCCAGTCTCACCGGATGCAGCTGAACAAAAGCTGGCTATCGAGAAACAGTTCACGATAACGTTACGATTCACCATCATCATTTCAGCCGAAAGACGTCCACTGCTGGACACAGGCCTCCCCCAAGCACCGCCACTTCGATCGGTTCTGTGCTTCCCGCATCCAGCGAATTCCTGCGGTCGGGTTATCAGTGCACCTAGTGGGGCGGCTTCCAACGCAACGTCTTTCGGTACGCGGTCGCCACTTCAGAACCTTTTAGCCCCTTAGGCCATCTGTTCTGCGAACAATGTGCCCTACCCACTGCCACTTAAGGAGAGGGTCCCTAAATTGTATATAGCACATAAAGACCGTTCGCTCGCGAGCCGCTTTTGCTCTCAGTAGACTTTACTTCGTCCTCAACGCACGCAGCAAATGGTCTCTTAAAGGCAAAATGCGCATTTCACAGCGTGCATTCGCCCCATTATGACCTATGCGGGTAGCCTTTGCGCATGCAAAACCCCATAACATCCACCTGATGCAGTCGATCCAAAACAGAGTCCTTCGCAAAGCCACGGGAGCGCCCTGGTTTGTCTGGAACGAGGTCCTCCATCTCGATCTAAAAATCCCAATTATCCATCAAGGAACTGATGGATAGTTGCGCATATCCAAACGTTACTTTGACTCCGCCGCCGCCTTGCACCGCAACCTTCTGGTTGTCGAAGCGGCCAATTACACCCCCTCGACCGTCAGTCGTCTTCCCGTCCTAGGCATATCCTCTCAGACCCCGATGACCCCACCACACTCCTCGAGGAGAGCAGTAGGGCCACCAGCACAGTGAACAAATACCCCCGACACCCATCGTTCCGACCTCGCCGCAGAGGTCCTCCGCGATCGCGACCCTCCCGAGTAAATAATACTCCCCCCCAACCCTTGCTTGATGAAGCGCCAGCCCGTGCCGCAGCTGAGCGCGTAGCTTTGAACTCCCCCGATAATAATAATGATCTATCCTTGATCCAGCCTGTCCCGTCTTGCTGTCCTCCCCTCAGCGACACCCTAAGCCAAGGTTCGTATCCTACAGGGGGTGCCCTTAGCGAGCGCTCGCCTAGTTTTAATTTAGAATAGTTTATATGCTCCTGGCTGGAGGCTCTTAGTGTAGAAGCTAAAGGCAGCCACAGGAAAGTCCGGTTAAGCAGCCACGACCTTAGTGGACACCTGCGAGATGCCATAGTTTAAAAATAAAAAATGTATATTCATTTGCATTAATATTCTGAAACAGTCACACACACTCAAAATGGAACTTTAGTGTATGATTTATTGCATCTTTTTCTTTCCATGCAAGACAGTTACCGAATTGTAAAGTATGCTCGATTCAGTTTTTATTCGAAAATCATGTCTTTTTTTAAAGATTATTTAAATAAAATGAAGATTACTCGGCTTTTATGTCTAAAACAAGTATTCACAGTAAGAAAATATTGTTTATTATCCAGCCACAAGATATTTTTTCTCTAGATCAATTATTATTTTAGTTATAAACGAAATAAGAATTGAGACTTACGCCATTTAGTTCCGGGCTCGAACACGATCAAAGAGCGCACGCGATATTCAACTTTATTAATGATGTGTTAGCGTTTAGTACATACAGGAGTGGCGGGGCGCGTGGAGGCGAAGCTTGCGTGGAAATTCTGTTTAGAGTGCCTGGTCTTAAGTTTAGCAATTCTTCAATCCACCAAATAAAATGAAAATAATTACAAAGGGAGAGTTTACCAGCTTTGTTTTGCCTTGCTTAAAGTTAAACGTTAAAACAACGGATTACTTCAACTATTCAATCTACTAATGGATTTTAAAATAGACTCTCATTCATTGAAAGGCACGTCAAGTTGATCGCGTGACGTAACGCCACACGATATACCTACCAACATAGGTTCATTCGGTCAATCTATTTTTACTATACTTGCAGTAAACAACAAACAAACGCTCGGCAAACTAGGCCAGTTGGATAGGGAATGGCACTCCACAGAGTAAAAAATTAATTGACATAAATGATATTCATAGAAAATAGAAATATTTTTATTGTCCAGTTAATACAGTAAGCAGCTTCACAGGTTAACAGCAAGTTGAGACGATTTCAGTAACTTAAAATATTACCTACAGCTAGGTAACAATATATTATTTGCCAGTGATCCCCAAACTAGACATTTAGTATCTTGGGGCTCGAGGTATGGATTTCAGAGTGGAGACTAGAGAGGTGATTTCAGGTATGTTATAGTATAATTATATATATGTGTAATGTGTCTGTTATAGGATGCGGTGAATCATACGGTGAAGGTCTGCCCGGCTTGGGCAGGGCACCTGTCCTTGTGGAGGCGATCGGCGGCGGTGATCTCTCGCATCCGGCCCTGGTCCAGGCCATGGTACGGAGCGAGAGGGCATTGGAAGCTGTCACCTCTTTCTGCGAAACAGTAATGCTCGCGAAGGAGGAGGCGGAACGCGTGAGGGCGAGACAAATTTCGCGCCTTACGCCCCTAACCGCCGCGGGAGTCGCCCTGGGCGTTAAGAATCCCAGGCCGATACCGTAGGCGCGGGCCTGCAGACGGTGAGCAATGGATAGCTGGCCGTCCGATAAGGAGCCGGTAGGCCCGGGTCGACGGCGCATTGTTTCACGCGCGCCTCAAAGAGATATCAGCACAACTGACGGGGTTCGCTAGGACCGATGCCTGCCGGGGTTGCGGGAAAGTCCGAAAGAGATACCGTGGCCCCTGGCAACATACAGGCAACTGAAGGAACACGAGATGTAGGAGTCTGACACGTCCTCCCGCTCCGCCCAGAGCAGGAGAAGTTATTTGATAATTTCCCAAACAAAAAAACAATAAAATGTGTGTTATTGGTTTAAAAAAAAACACTTCAAAACTAAATTATGTTTAAAAAAAAAACTATATTATTTCGGTGATTCCAAGCTGACTACTCCTGGAAGAAAGACCGAAACAAACTCAGATCACAGGTCACAGTATCTTTTAAAGCCCAGACATAATCATGTTCATGAGTAACATGCAGGTTTATGTCTGAGATGGTATTTTGAGGAAAGAACCACACAGATTTGAGTGGACCTGTCAGTACACACATTTATCATTGTCAGTTATCATGTAGCTCAACTCAGAACTTAGATCTCATCATCATCTGACTAGCCTCTTCCCAACATGTTAGGATCGGCTTCCAGTCTAACCGAATGCAACTGGATACCAGTATTGCCAAGGCGAAAATCCATACATAAATTCGAAAGTAACTGTCTGTCTGTATGTTACCTTTTCACGGCTAAACCACTGAACGGATTTCGATAAAATTTGGCAAGGAGATAGATGGCATCCTGGAGAAGGGCATAGGGTGCCTTTTGTCTCAAAAATAATCCTTAAGGGGGTGATAAAGGGGATGAAAGTTTGTATGGGAAACCCAGCATTTATGTCTGACAACGAAGTCATCCTTTAAGGGTTTAAATTTTTCAATTTGAGGTACACGACCCTAATATCTGCCTGTTGCCTTTTCATGCCGTAACGGCTGAACGGATTTAGTTGAAAGGCATACGGATAAGCCATAGATTAGGACAAAGGATACTCTGAATCCCGGTAGTACGTCCCTATGGGATATTTTGGAGGGCAAAAACTAGTATTAAAATAAATCACGAAAATCTTACAAAGGAATAGAATAGGAATCGGTATAGAATAATGGTCTCGTAATAGATATATGTAGGTATAAGACAACTTTTGTCTGGCCAGGTGGTGGTAAGACATTAAAGATAGTGACCTTATTCAAAAAACGTCATCCAACAATATGTGACGTAACTCTGTCCAGCGTCAGTCGCGTGACGGAATGCCATACTAGAACAAAATGTTGTTCGAACGAGCGGCCGCTAAAGTGAAATCATCACCTGAAAAGGCTGAAATATTACTTACTTAATGGTTGGAAGATTTCTGAAGAATGATACAAAGAAAAGAAAGAAAGAAGGAAAATGCGTTTATTTGCGGTAAACATGACACAAAAAAAGAACACAATATAAAAAAAGAAACAAGTTTAGGGAAAATATGCGTCACATCCACGCAAAACGGCCATTTTAATATAATTACTAATTCCATGCTGCCATGATAGTAGGTACTTACTAATTCCATGTTGCCATGTCATTATTCTAAGTTAGCCATCTTATTCTAAACTTTTGGCGATGGGCTGATATAAGACCTAGCTAGATCGAGTTTTCGCCCCAGTAAACCATATTGCAAGTTTCATCGAAATCGTTAGAGCCATCTTCAAGAACGTGATTAAATTAATAAATAATACCAGCCTATTACTGTCCCACTGCAGGGCAAAGGCCTCTTCTCATAAAGAGAAGGCACGAGCACTGATCACCACGCTTGCTCAAGACGGGTTGGTGATTTCAGACTTATATTAACTATAAGTCCATGTTTCCGCAGGATGTTTTCCTTCACCGATGTCAATGATGTCCAAGATAAACTCAGAAAGTACGTTGGTACTTGCTCGGATTTGAACCCACAACCTCATGCATGAGATGCGAGGCCTTAACCGCTGAGAGACCGCCGAGAACGTGATTACAAATACTGCTCGTTTAATAGTATAGGATAAAAATCAAATCAAATCAAATTATTTATTTGCTTAATACAGGTAGGTATAAAGCTGAAGATTTTGTTTCGTCGCTAACCTCGGATCTACCCAGCAAAGATGAATACAGATGGTTCACTGGGTGTCATGTCTGGCGGGCAATTGCCCAACGATTGATGTCTGGCAAGTTATACAGGATGGAATTGAAGTCATGGGCAATATTTTAAACTAAGACACTACTCATGATACTATTTGCATTAAGGCTACTATTACGCAAATCAAAAATATTATTAATGCAAGTATGGAAAACCTATAAAATGTACTAAGTCATTATAAAGTATCAAATTCGCGCATCGCGATAGCGAGTGCTGCTGTAGGTAGACTACGCCGCGCACCGTATGTGCGGTACTTGTCATTGCGCGTGAACTCCTTGACCCCGCTCGACTCACGTGACATAGGTAAGTTGCTAACGATTTGATTCCTAATTCATTCCAACTTTCCCTTCATACTTTGCCGGCTTAGGACGGTCAAAACTACGATAACTAACACACATAATAAAATAAATGTGTAGGTAAAATTAATTTCCCGTAGTTTTGGCGTATTTACAAAGTTGGAATCACAGTATTTACACTAATTGTTCAGGAATCACGAAGTTTATTTACAATAATTTTAAGTCAGTGGGTCATCTTAGGGGCGTCCGGGTAGCGGCGATGGAACATTTCACGAGCTCGTAATAAACTTGTGCCATTGTAAAGTAAAACCATTTGTAGGTATTGTTGGTTTGTGTACCTACCCTGCACATTACGCGGTCGAGGCATCGTGTTCACAATTAATCCACTAACACTTTATGCACTGCAATCCAAGGGTAAGAAGAGTGAGGCGCGTGCGGCGATTACGTCCGGATTTATCGTAAATCAACTACATGCGTCAACCCGCCTGCGCAGTCGTTATGACACTAGTTTGGGGAGGCTGCCCCCGCGCGGGGGTGATATTCGTATTTTTGAGTGAGGGAGAACGGGACGAGGAGTGCGGGGCGGGCGGCTTAGCCTACTCTTTGATGCCGCGTGCCGGCCGGCCGCAATGAACCTAGCTATTAGTATTATTTGATGTTTGTTTACCTACTTTTTTTCCCGCTCTGCAGTGCGCTTTAATATTTTGATACTTTAAAACTTATTGGCGTTTATGAAGTATTTTATTTTTATTATTTTTAGTGTTTATTTGCAATAATAGCCTTTTACAATATGAATTAAGTACTTACTAAATTTTTAAGGTTTTCCATACTTGCATTAATAATATTTTTGATTTGCGTAATAGTAGCCTTAATGCAAATAGTATCATGAGTAGTGTCTTAGTTTAAAATATTGCCCATGACTTCAATTCCACCCTGTATATATATATGTCGTTCGCGCGGTAAACTCTAATTGCGCGATGCAGGATTTGTGTGACGTCAGGTCTTTGATGCGTAGTTCGCATGTGGCGATGTAGATGCCGCCACAGTATATTGTGTATCTCACGACATCCACGCGAACGAAGTCGCGGGCAGAAGGTTAGACTGATGGACAGAAGTAGAACAAATAGCTTCGTATAAATTGTGTTATTTTAAAGTGAACCCAGTATAGTCCGAAATACTTGAACGTCTGAGAGAAGAATTTTTATATTTTTCTCTAAGTTCCACAACCTAGTTACAGAGGTGATCTGTGAGGGGTTGACCTTTAAGGTACCATTCCGTACCCGACCGCAGGCGGCAACTGCAGGGGACGTGTCGTGGCGTCATGTCGCTGCAGTCATGATTCCGAACCTGACCGCAGGCAGCAGCAGCCCGTATTCCAGTCGGTAGATAGAAGATAGAAAAACGTGTTTTCTGTCGCTCGCCCGTAGCTGCAAACGGCGTGTCGCTAGATACGGAAGATATTTCATAGACTAAACCAGTCGTGTCGCAGCGACACGTCGCCTGCGGTCGGCTACGGATTTGTACCTTTTTAAAGTCTACTGCTGTGTTGCATGCCAAGTCAATGGATTTCTCATAGATAGGAAAAGAAGAAAAAAAAAAAGAAGAAGTTAAAGAATTAAAATGAAGAATTATTAAAGAAGTAATTTTAATAATAGAAGCGAAATTGGGCTTATGCCCCGAAGATGTTCTGATTGCGCGAATTTGGACACGTTCGTTCAACCAGTTAAGATTGAGTCCAGTGTAATCCCTGTAAGTAGTAATCCTGAAACAGTAATGAAGGCCGTTTGTACACCGCCACCGTCTACGAGATGTCAACGAGAACGAGATGACGGGGCCGAAGTAGCGATACATACATTTACTATGGCCGCGTGTCTACCGCACACCACCGGACTTCACGTTCCGTTCGAATATTCTCGTTGATTTTCTATTGACGATGGACAAACAGGTTAAGGCCCCGTTCACACGGCGATGATCAGTACATTACGTACGATATAGCAGAAGCATAATCCACCTATAACGTTCCCACTGCTGGTACATAGGCTTCTTATCTGTAAGAGAGAATGAGCCGAGAATCCGAGATCCAACACGCGGAAACAGTGCGGGTTGGTGCGATATAATAGTGTCTTATTTTGACATCACATGGCATTTTTTTTTTTTATTGTATGAACAGTGGGATATTGACGTGTGATTCCAAGTTTCTACCGTAAAATATCGAACAGGATAGCGTAAGTGAGATTGCCCACCGCAGTTGTCACCGAGACGACACCAGGAACGAGATGCCTGCTGAAGTAACGATACATAAATTTACTATGGCCGCGAGCCCACCGCACGTCCGTCACCTGATCGCAGTCATCCCGGCCGCCGAAGTTTCGATTAGTTCGGCGCGATCGAGAGATTGTGACGGGCGGATGTGCCGGAAATACAAAACACGTATGATCGTATTCACACACTGCCGTCGCACCAGCGCCGTTCCCCCGACTTTTGTTTTTTCTATCATCATATTGAACCGCCGAGTTCGGTTGCGGTTGACAAATGATCGCAGTCACATTCGGTTCGAATAATCTTGTTTCTCGGTGACGTCCAGCAGGGCTAACATGACAAGCGCGAGAACGCTCTTTTTCTCGTTTTGTCGAAATTTGTCTACGATTCTGACGTCATTCTAATCCCTAACATGACCGTAAACGACGAGTAAACTCGAAAAAAGCATTTTGACACTTCTATATCTCGCGACGAGAAACCGATGTTGCAAGTTATTAAAAACAAATTATTTTTATGATAGCAACATCGGCTTGAGATTCCGTTACATTCATTCAATGGTGCCGATTTCCTTGTCACAAATACCTCTAAACTAGACTAATAATTACCAAAATTTAGATTATTCCTGTCAACCGACGATTTCCCATTCTGAAATAGACTAAAGTGACACAACTTAACTATATTTTAGTAGTTAAAATCATATAAATCTAAAATTCTGATGGTCCAAGTATTTAATCGCGATTAAAAAGGTGTGGAAATTAATTTTCATGAACTAAAATTCACACCAACACCTCGACTTTTTTTTCTTTTCTTTTGCTTATATCTCGAAAATGGTGTGTCCTATCGCAAAAATAATGAAAATTTGAACCCCCTTTATGATACTCATAAACCCCTAATACCCAACATGTAGGTAATAATTTTTCATATTTTCAATACAAAAAACGAAAAAATCCATATAAAACACGTCGTTCCAATATAAATAGTAGTTTAAAACTAAGTATTTTAATTATTAATATATTGTAAAATAAAATGATGACTAAAATAATTACAATTATGAAACTGCCATGTTATTTTGGAGATATTTTTTGTATAATAATTTTGTCTACTCTTCTCGTCGTTCTCGTCGTCAAAATCGAGGACGAGTAAATACGACTTAATGACAGAAGAATCGGAGATTATCTCGTGTTGAATTGTCAAAAATCGAGATAACTAAGGTGCCATGTTAGGGTTTGTCGACAAAACATAAAGTTTGACAGAAGGAGTCGACTATTTTGTATGGAGGCGCTGTCAGAAAACGAGAAAAGAGACAAAATAGACAAAAATTACTCACGCGAGATCGAGTAATTGTCGCGTGCGTCATGTTAGGCCTGCTGGTGACGGCTGCGATGGACAAACGCCCTAAGGCTGTACCGGACTTTCGCTTTTATTAGAAGTAGGCATATTTTTTTTTATAACGCATGCAAGCGCATAATTTTATACCAGTTGTAGCGACTAAAACATTCGTGAAAAATATTTGCCGGCTGGCTGACCGCTGAAGTGAAAACGTAAGTATTTCATGCATTCATACAATTAAAATAACTTGAAATAAATTCCGTTTTTATTATGAAACACAAATAATTATTCGAGAATGGCCAGACTAAGTAAGTTCAGTTTCAACCTGAAAGAATTGTAGGAATATTTGGAGGTAGTTATAAAATTATTTCATGAAAAAAATAAAATACCTAAAATAATAAATGGCATTGGGTATACAACCAACATTTTCGCGTATTTTCGTTAGCTGATTTATTTTTCTGGTAAGTATCTTTTGCTTTTTACTTATTTTTTTTACCATTGTCCTTATTTTGGTGGTCTGAATGGTTTCTAAAATGTTGTCCACCTATTTTAATGGGACTTTATATAAGACAGTTACGTAATTGGAACATTTTCGCTCGATTAATTTTTTATTCGAAAATCATGATTTTTTTAAAGATTATTTGAAACAAAAACAAAATTACTCGGTTTTTATGTCTAAAATAAATATTGACAGTAAGAAAATATAGTTTATTATCGAGATATAAGATATTTTTCTCTAGATCAATTATTACATTAGTTATAAACGAAATAAGAATTGAGACTTACGACATTTAGTTCCGTGCTCGAACACGGCCAAAGAGCTCGCGCGATATTTAATTTTATTACTGATGGGTTAGCGTTTAGCACATAGTGGGTGCATGGGGGGTGGAGCTTGCCTGGAAATTGTCTTTGGAGTGCCTGTACCCTGATTACGTAATACACGAACAATCGGAATTTGAATCGTTTTGAAACAAATCTCTAATCAATTGATCGAAAAAAAAATCTGCTCTGCAGCGTAAGTAATGCAATCAATGTTGTTGAACTGTCAAAATGAAACAAATTCGTCGTAATCGTTTACGAAAATGTGTTGCGTACTCGTAATTACATAAGATGGTCTTAAAGAATTGTAGAAATTTTGGATGAACAATTGGCCAAGTGCGTGCTCATATATATCACACTTCGTTTTTTAATTTAATAAAAAAAACGTTTCTTGTATAGGGTGGGGACCCCATTTAACTTTATTTTATTTAAGTTATCTCCTTTTTTTTAATTTGTATTATTTGTTGATAAAGCGGCAATAGAAATTCAAAATATGTGAAAATTTCAACTGTATTCCTATAGTTCATGAGATACAGCTCGCTGACAGACGGACGGATGGACAGCGGAGGCTTAGTAATAGGGTTCCGTTTGGTAACCTTCGGGTACGGAATCTTGTATCCTTTTAAGAGACTTCAACAAATAACTGAATTCGTCAGTCATCGTATTGATCCTGTAGTTCCGTGAAATTAATAATCTGCGTTGGATGACTCTGTTACTTAGAAAATTATGACAAATAATATGATATACCAAGAATACTTCTATAATGAAACCATATTGAATCTGCTCAAGCCTTCACGAATCACGAGTGACGAAGCTTATTTGCGTGGGACGCACCCTGAGCCTGCCCGTTAGTCGCTACTAGGGTTGTCAAACGTACATATAATATAGCATCCTGCTATATTACATACAGGCCTTAAATACTATATTTCTAAAGGAAAAATATAGTAGGCGAAACAATTTTTTTTTCAATATAAAATGGCGACATTATCACAATAGGGCCAGTGTTAATCTCATGAAACCTAATGGTATTCTGTAACCTTAACTCAAAGAGTAAAAATAGATATGAGACTTAAAAAACTTCATAGTAGCAAAAAATATGCATTTAAAGAATAAAAATGTTTTTGAAACATAACTACTATATTTTTTTATTTTTTTCGCCATCAACTATATTTTTACAGGCAATGGCTTCGATAATACTATATTTGAATTAAAAAAAATGATGGTTACCCTAGTCGCTGCCCCACCAGCCTTGCTGACTGACTTAATCTTTTTGACCAAGACAAGTGCGTCTCACTGTTTTCGTCATCATTCTCTTGTTTTTATTCCCATTTATTTGTGGTTAGCTTGTCTTTTTCTTCCATACTTCTCTATGTGTCGTCATCTCAATGGTCACCCCCTTTCTAGCTATATCATCTTCTACACAGTCAATCCATCGTTTCTTTGGACTTACTCTTATAGCCACATTCATTCTAAAAAGTTTCTCCACGAGATAGTCTTCGTATATATCGTAAAAACACGACAGTAGAGGGTCGTTTGCTTCTTCTAAATCCCCACTCTTGTTGGCTATACGATCGACGGTTATTGCACGCTTAACAGTTTTACTTCAGTCCTCGCTAACGGCTCTGATTTTGGTGCAATCTCATAAAGAATCAAATTTTTAACCCCCGACGCAAAAAGAGGGGTGTTATTAGTTTGACCGCTATATGTGTGTCTGGGCTATAAAGGAAATTTTCAAAGGCTCCATACCAACAAAACTGAAAACGAAAGCGATGAACATCTGCCTTACGCCGGTTCTTACTTACGCATGCCAGACGTGGTCTTTTAAAAAATCACTCTTAAATAAAATAAGAAGCTGTCAAAGAGGAATAGAACGGAGCTACATGAACATTAAATTAAAAGAGAGAGTTAAAAGTTCACTGATGAGGAAAAGAACAAAGGCGAGGGATGCGGTCAAACAGGTGCTGACACTGAAATGGAAATGGTCAGGTCATATTCAGAGAGCTATGAATGCAAGATGGTCACAAAGTATTTCTAATTGGTACCCAATATATAAAAAAGAAGGAAGGGTAGATCTTCTAACAGATGGAGTGACGACATCATGCATATAGCCGGAGCCTTCTGGCCCAGGCGGGCAAAGGACAGAGCTATCTGGAATGGTTTGGAGGAGGCTTTCACCGCAAAAGGCGGCCCTTACACCTAAAAATACTAACCTTATTTATTTATTTTATTATTTATGTACACACAGAAAAATAGATACAGATAAGACATAATCATAATTATGAGTACAAAGGTACTGCTTATTTCTTAAGAAATTTCTTCCAGCAGACCTGCGATAGGAGAAATGAGAATGAATAGACAATAGTGTGTGAGAACAAGAAGAGAAAAATATAAATATGCGAAGACTTAAACTAAAATATTGAAATAAACCTACACGTATAACGTAATAAGTTAACATATACTTAAATAAATACATAGAGCTTAAATATATAAACATACATACTATAGGTATATAAATACTCACAGTTGAGAGGAAAGGTAATGCTCTTTTACTCGATATTTGAATTGTGAAACAGTTATTTAAGTACAAAACTAACATTACTAACAAATAAATACACACAAAAACTAAATGTAAGGGATAAAATAAAGCTAATAAATAAATAAATGTGTGTCTGTCTGTGGCACCGTAGCTCTTAAACGCGTGAACCGATTTGAATGCGGTTTTTTTTATTTGGGAGCAGGTTTTCTAGCGATGGTTCATAGACTTGTTTTATCAAAATCGGTTCAGCCGTTCGAAGATTATCAGCTCTTTTCTAATTGATGAATGGATGTGAGCGTCTTCCACAGGTCTGATCGATTTGAAATTTGGTATTCTGTTACTTCAATGATATTAGAAGAACATAGTAACCTTGAACTGATGCTACAGCATCACCTGGAATTTGCAGGATACCCAAGTCCCTTACCAACTTACAGCACAGGTATCGTGTTTGGGCTCATTGGAATGGTCTCATTGAATAGATTATTGATTGATGATGCCAGACCCTGTTGGTCTGGTGATGCAGTTGGGATCAGAAATGAGGAAATGTTTATGTCGGGGGTTTTTCAAATTTTAATATAATTTCACTTGTCATTTTACTTTGGTTTTACCTTATTTATATTGTTTCTATGAGTGTGTTTCATTTAATTTGTGATCTCTCGTGCGAGTCCCAATGAATACTTTTTCTTTCTTTCTTTCTTTTTATTTATCTTTTTTTTTCTAATGGATGCCAACATGTCAACATGCCAACGGCTTTGAGGAATATGGATACCTGACTATTACGTCGTATACTGAGAAACTTAGAAATATTTTTGGGCTACAGGTTATTAATCTCTTTTCTTTGTAAATTGTTGTTATTTTTTCTTTCATTTTATTTTGTAATACGCCGATATGTGCCAGTGGCCTTGCGTGTTCTGTGCTGCGCTCACGCAACGCGTCGTACGTCCAGCCAGTAATAGGACTCGCCCATCAAGGAGCGCTGTCCCAAATTAGACGCGTTATTAATTTATTACATAAAGCAAAAGGTATTTTAATAAAACACGTATACTTACTAAAAAATAAAATTTACTTTAAAATGTTGAAGGTTATCTACAGAAAAATACACTTGATATTTTTTGCGTGATTCTCAGTTTTTTATACGCATTAGACATAACTTTACAAATTAATTAGACTATATAATATAAACATAATCTAAAATATACACAGTTTGAGTTATAAAGAAAAAATACTCTAATTTAACATATATTTTTTCCAAATCATTAACACTACTCGTTTAGACGTGATCTTCAGTCTAAAATCATTAAAAGTCGGTTATCATCGCCTTAACGCCGGCTCTATTTGCAATCATTGGAAACCCACAACCGCTGTAGGTAATAGTAATCTTTGAAACGTGCTCATACCTACCTTGTTCATTTAAATGAGCGTATCGCCGCTCGCCCATTAGTTTATTGACGATGTTATTTCCCTTGTCATAGTAATCACTACACGATAACAAGTATTTCTTGATTTTTAAATGTCTCTCTCTTGTTTCAAAATGCATTATTTGCATGCAAGATTATTAAATACAGTTCTTTTTTATAATATCGTAAGTAAGTTACAACTGGATGAGAGTGAGTGAAATGAAATTGTTTATTTACCTATTTAATTTTTATTTTATTCTGTAAATAAGTTTATCGAAATCACTTTTAAAGGTCATATAAAAAAATATCGGCTAAGTGCGTGTCGGACAACGCACAATGAAGGGTCCCGTATTTGGGATCAATTTATCCCAAAAAAATACTTAATACTGTAGTCGAAAAACATGTTCTCCCATACATCGATCTACGTCACGGTCAATTCTCCAACTGCAAATGTAAGTTTATAATTACTTTTGTTTTTATGTCATAAAACTACAAATTAACAAATTTTGGACTTTTCCTTTACTTATGCTATGAGACCTTGCTTCTTGCCAAATTTCATGATTCTAGGTCGAAAGGTTCTAGGGTGGGTCGTTTTTTATATAAGTTTTGATTTATTTGTGAGTATCATAAATACGCATAAATGGCCATATTTTGTATTGCTTTGGCGTATAAGCTTGATTTTCTTAGAGCTCCAAGGGACCATTGACCTACGTATTTGATATTAATTTCTTCTCCTCAAACTTGATACCTCCACGCGTTCCTGAGAAAAAGGGTCTTGACAGACTGACCGACGGACAAACAAATGATCTTATATGCGTTCCGTTTTTCCTTTTGAGGTACAGAACCCTAAAATTAAGCTAGATGGAGTCGACATTACGCATCTGCCTACTCCTGAGAAGAAGTGGCGAAACAAACTCAGGTGTAAAAGGGACAGGACAGGTCCTTACAGGGTAAAGAGTATAATGGTGTCATGACGGTAAGCTACATCACCTAAATTCAAAATTCAAAGGTCATTTATTCAAACTAGGCTGAGAATCAGCACTTTTCGAACGTCAAAATTACATAAGACAGTCCCCCAAAACGGCCGCCCTTCACCACTTCCTAGTGCTTTAGCTGGGAAGAAGAAGTGGCGCAACAAACTCCCCAGCAGCACAGCTGTCTGTTCAGTTAGAAAAAAAATATTCTATATAATAGTATAAATAAATAAATAAATAATTTTTTTATTATTTCAAATAAGTTACAGACGAGAAAATACATTGTAGTTGTTATGGTTAAAATTAGGTAAAAGATGGATTACAACTGATTGACTTAAGAGTAAAGACAGGTATTACATAATTATGCTGTAACCACAAGGTCTGCACATGAGTTGGGTGAGCCCTGCCTCTTAAACTAGGGTGACCTGTATCTTAAGAGACAGTGATCAGCTATAAGGTATCTAATAAAATAAACAAAACTTGTGAAGTGTGTCAGTTTGCTATGTTTGTGTTTATATAATATCTTACTTAAGTATATGTATATTTATGTATCTTGCTTATATTAGTATGTATTTTCCCCAACATAGATTTATGGTTTAAAGGAGGAGAAGGGAGTGCAGTTCATGAATATAGGAGAGTGTGTGTGAATGTATGTAACTGTAACTGCACACCCATGTGTATATGGAGAGTGTGGGTAAGTGTAATTATGAGTGTGCAGTGAGAAATAGTTATTATTGTTAAGCAATGTATGTAAGTAGGGACTCGGTTTGTAAATAATCTTGATGAAGTAGCCATTCTGTCACCTTAGACTTTACTTGATATCTGTTGAGGTCGCGGATGTTGAGGTCTTTGTGAGTTTTTTTGTAAATATATGCGCTAAGTGTGTGGTACTGGTGTCTGGCGAAAGCTGTTTTATGCTGTGTGCCTGGGGGAATGTTAGTACGTTTTTTAGGATCAGAAGGAGGGATGCAGGCGTGTCTTTTAAGTACCGATCGGAGTACAAATAGCTGACGGACAGTAAGCACCTTACATTCCGAGTACAATTGGGTTGTAGGATAGCGGTAAGACTTACGTAGCATTACTTTTAATATAGCTCTCTGTGCTCTTTCAACTTTTATTAAACTGGTTTTAGTTGCGCCACCCCATACCGTGATACAATACCCTATTACTGATTGACACAGAGCATAGAACACCATTTTAAGAGTCTCAGGGTTTGCCGACTCTCTAAGAGACTTAAAAATGTGTATCAGTCTCATAGTCCTGGAGGTCAAGGCATTAAGCTGCTTATCCCAACGTAACCCTGCATCTAGTATGCAAAATGATTTACATTACGCAACACAAAACATAATTTAAATTATAAAATTAATAGCCATATGACAGCTAGCACATGCCAATACCTATACCAACCAAAAACATCGAGAACTATACTAAAGCAGAAATAAAAATAACTAAACGAAAACAATATCTAAATAATGCCTACAGGCATAAAGGGCGTGCCCGCTTCCATATGGCTGTAACTAGAATTTATAATTGATAAACTAGGACCATCGAGGTAAAATAAAAAATTATCGAGGTCGCTAGGTTACCACATATTGCAATACAACTCATAAAAAAAACATTGTAATGAGTAGATTATGTCAACAATAAATTAAAAGAAAATAAATTTACTTATAAAGTATAGAAGTAAGTAACTAGGGTAATTACTACGTAAATCCTCACGGGTACCGATGGCAACAAGAAGAAAGTCAAACTCCTGCCGACTGCTAGAACACGTATGGCTGTTGTGTCCAGTGAAAACCCCGGGGTGAAGACACC
The DNA here is from genome assembly GCA_949128155.2 of Xanthia icteritia. Lineage (NCBI taxonomy): Eukaryota > Metazoa > Arthropoda > Insecta > Lepidoptera > Noctuidae > Xanthia > Xanthia icteritia. Next base: position 1,256,310 of record OY855862.1, on the reverse strand, counting down.
GGGAAAGGACAAGTCCTAATACCTATGACACATGTCAAGGAAAACAGGACATAGCCTAGTTTGAGACTCGCAGAGACCAGGGAAGCATGGCGCGAAAGGGCGGGGGACTCAACAGTGGGTGGAACAAGGCTTACGATGACGATGAAGGAAAACAAAGTGGAATGCTAAACACTCTCGCGATGCACAGTTGTACGTGACCACTAGAGCCATATACTACAAAACTTTACAATTACAATATTTACAGTTACAGCCTCACAATTGTAACGGAAAAACCTTACAAATATATGTAAACTGTAACTATACATCTCATCAAAAACAAAATATGTTAAAAATTGTAAGTCTCGCAACGCAGTTCTACCGCAAAAAGATGTGAGATCTAATGTAAAACCAAGTCTGTTATTTTATTCAGTACCTAACTATTTTTCATCTTTATTTCTTTAATAAATAGAATGACTTGGTCATCGCACGGCAACATAATCACATAAGAATCATCTACTATTTTAAATAGTCCTAATTAAATACAGCGCTCACAGCGCTAATATTAGGTAGATTTTATTGTATGTGGATTATATTGCCGTATGCGGCGGTATTTTGCTGAATGGCTTCGAGAAAAGATGGTAAGCTGTGCCTTTATTTATTTTGCTGGACTTGGCGGAGGACTGCAGTGCCCCCCCCCCCCCCCCCCCCCCCGATATTTATGATTTCTTTGATACGTATTTATTATGAGTCCGTAGATGTGTCCGTGGCATCACAGTGGGCCCTATCAGAATACCAGCGCGGTGGTATTTATTATCGCCGTATTATGCTGAGATAGGGGCCTTTTTGGCCTCGCACAGGTCGTAATTTTTTTTTTGTTAGTTTTTTTTTTATACTTAAGCTCCCTTTTTATTTTATTTTTATATAATTTTGTTTTTTTTTTTTATTTTTTTTTTTACTGTTTGTATTTCCTGTGCGTGTCCCAAATAAAATATTTTTCTTTCTTTATTTATTTTTTTCTATTTACAATTCTGTAGCATTGTAGACTTGTTAAGTTTTGTGGTACAGGGCCCAGATGCTGGTGCTCTCCTAAGGGTTTAAGGACACCCACCCTGTATGACATTTAATGGATTTAAGAGAGAATAAAAAAATAAAAAACGTGTCGTATTTTTAAAGACGTATTTTTAAAGACTCATGCGGAGCTAACACAAATAGCATACATTTACGTGTTTACTGTTACACAAAGTATAAAAAGTGTACTACTTTTACAGTTTTCTTGTTTTTGCGATGATTGACGCAGACCGGTGACCTTCGGGAGCTTCAGTCAATAGTCGTAAAATCCAGATTGAGATGTGATTGCCTATTGAAAACGTTTGTACTTGAAATAGATCCGTATTCAATATTATTTTATTAGAAATGTGAAGAGAAAAATAAAGATATTAAGGCGTATTTGATTGCAAGTAAGGCCGATACCCACCCGACATGGTATTATTAACTTAGCTTCTAGCCTTTTTTAGCATAATCAGTCTATAACGTTGCCTCCTCTCTATGAGGAAGTGAAAAGAAAGAAAGAAAGAAAATACATTTATTTAGCACAGACTAAAAGTAAAAAGAAAGAATACAAAATAAAAAGTGTAAAGTGCGTTGTAAGATACTAGCAGGAATGTGTGCCTCGCGGCTGCGCCAAATAGGCCCACTTCAGCAAAAATGCCAAACTGTCTGACGCTAATTTTCAACTGGACCTTAACCGTGAGGTGACGGATGTAAATCAGTTTTATACTGCAATGTGTGTATGTATACTTAAATAAAATAAATTTGTGTAAGATAATAATAATAATGAATATTTCAATAGTTAGATATAGGTATTCAATAAAATTGCAAGACAACAAAACAAAAACAAATTGACAAATAAGTGGGCCGTAGTACACAACGCGGGGCCAGTGCGTTTTAGTGGGTGTCACATGTCTTCGAATTGTCGGTTCTAGGACATGGCCGGTGTTTACCGCACGATGTTTACCTTCACCGTTTTGAGAGCAATGGTAATTAAATATGTCGGGGTTAGAAGCTGCGACGTACAACTCGTAAGTTGCGACCGGTTTCGTTTTCTGCTTTGACTACAAGGGAAGCCGATACCGGCATTATATTATTAATTTAGCTTTGGAAGTAGATCAATTTCACGTTCATATTTCGTCTCCATTATAAACATTTTAACATAATCGGATTAAGAGAAGAGTCTCTAAGTCTCTTGGCTAAGTAATAACAGCCGCACAGGTCGATCGATCAGGTTAAGCTACGCTTGCCGCGATGCCTCGGAAAACACGTTAAGCCGTTGGTCCCGGCTGTTATTCTTGGATCTTTGACAGTCGTTACGAGTCGTCGGTAGCCCGAAAATCTGACAACCAGTCTTACCAAGGGGTATCGTGTTACCCAGTAACTGAGTTGTGGAGGTCAGGTAGGCAGTCGCTCCATATGAAATACTCAGCTGTAGCCGGCTAGACTGGCAGCCAACCTCAACATACATAGTTAGGAAACGGCTGGGCAGATTGATTATGTAATGACCAGTGATCGGAGTAGGTAGATTGAATTGGGGTCATTGATCCGAAACGTATATATGAATATGGACATTCCTCCGGAATTGGTTAATTATTAAGAAAAAAATCGGAACTTAGATAGGAATTGTATTCAAATGAGCAATATTATATTCTTCATAATTTTTTTAACGGCACACAGTCACGATTCCAAGCTTAGGTAAGTAATATTTTACTTGTTACAAGGAGTTTAAAGCACGTTTGGATGTACTATAAGAATATTTTTAGTATTGTGTTTGTTTGCTTAAGCTGTTGAACATACCATCACCAACTTTGAATTGAGTAGTAATAATATCACTAACAACATTAACAATATTTAATTGAATCCGGTAATACCGGAATTGCTTTCCGGAAAAATGGCTTATCCATGTTGTTCTTTCTGTGTGCATTTATGATACAAGTACCAAAATTCAATCTACCTACTCCGATCACTGGTAATGACTGACGACCTAATTGGAGGTTCCTATTATGTTAATAACCGTTATCATTTATCCAATAAAATATAATGTAGCATAACATCACGCCTCTGTTCCTCTATGGGTTAGGCAGATGTGTACCTATAGTACCCATATTTCGCCAGTTATGTTTAAGTCCTCCTACGTGTACTACCTCGTTGGTGTAGTTGTCGCAAGCGCAACTGCTGAGCATGAGGTACTGGAATAAATACTGGTATTTAGCTGCATCCAGCCAGTTAAACTGGAAGCCGACCGCAGAATAGTTGGAAAAAGGTTCGGCAGATTGATTGGATTAAGAGAAGAGCAGGTGGTAAATCGATAGATCTGTTAGATAGTTGAATAAGTATTTATGAAACTTAATAAAAATCGTTTTATTTCTTAGGAGTATGAACTCACGGTTTGATTTCGAGCGAACAGCTATGCCATAATAACGAGAAATCAAAATTTCTTATAAACACAGAGTACGCTACTGCACACTGTCTTGACAAGAGCTACGTTGCAAAATCGGAGTAGGTAACCTCGGGGACCCGGGTTTAACTTTGAAACACATTGGAGTCAAATCATTTTTTTCAATTAGGCACATTAAAGGCAATTATGAACGTCATTTACAAAAAAAAATAGAATTGATTAGTCGCCCCTTCGAAAAGGTAGTTTTCGTATGGAGAAGAGTGAGTAAGAAACTCCACCGTTACTCTTTTAAAATCTTTTACAATATCTTGTATACATTAATTATACAGACAACCTGTGTGCCTAACTTATGATGGATTACTCGGAGGTAAGAAAGTAGTGGGATGGCCAGTTAATTAATTCGATTATCATACAATTTTTTAATATTTCAACAATTTCCAAATGCGACCTTTGCCAGCATTATCGACATTTTCATCGGCACCTCTAAATATTTTTTTTTACTTTTGTACCTCGTTAGATAGCTGATTAAATGAAGATTTCTTCCCCATAATTTGTACGCTCAATGCTGTAGTAACATTTTGAGATGCCTCACATATACAAGGTCCCATTAAAATAGATGGACAAATTTTAACACAGCGTTCAGCACGTCTAACCAAAGATATCCAAGCAAAAAAAACACTGATTAAAGTGATTTTTTTTTGACTTAAAATAATAAATGGCATTGGGTAATCAACATTTTTAGTGTATTTTCGTTAGCTGATTTATTTTTCTTGTAAGTATCAAATGCGTTTTTCAAATATTATTTTTACACTTTTCCTTATTTTGGTGGTCTGAATGATTTCTAAAAGTTTGTCCATCTGTTTTAATGGGACCTTATATAGAAACATTATAAAAGCATAATATGACATTCCTAAAATGTTAACAAGTAATACTAATAAGTCCGTTGAGGCACTGCCCAGTAACTGTGTTGTTGAGATCACATGACACCTTGGTCCGTGCAAAATATGGCAATATTCAGCTGCATCTGGCTAGATTGGAAGCCGACCACAACATAGTTGAAAAGGCTAGGCAACTTTTATCACAATCAGCTCACGATCTTCAACTTACAATTAATGCGAAATTCGACATGTGCATTGCACTCCAGAAATATACAAACACACATGAGTCATCTGTCACCAGCACGTGCATGCAACACGTGCTGTCCTATCGTCAATAGACTTGGCGATATTGGCGACCTGCCACAATCATACCCGAGATTCAAATTCAATTCAAATTCAAAAGTCATTTATTCAAACTAGGCTGAAAATCAGCACTTTTCGAACGTCAAAATTACATAAGACAGTCCCCCAAAAACGCCCGCCCTTCACCACTTCCTAGTGCTTTAGCTGGGAAGAAGAAGTGGCGCAACAAACTCCCCAGCAGCACAGCTGTCTAATAGTTAGAAAAACATGATTCTATACAATAGTAATAATTTACTTTACGCAACACAAAACATTCATTAAATTATTTTCTATATGTTACCTAGCACACGCCAATATACCAACAACAAAAAAGTAAAAAGAACTTAATACCCGAATGAAAGCCTCCAGGCATAAAGGGCGTGCCCGTTTACACATAGCAATTAAAGCTGTAACTCGGAAATCACAAATGATAAACTAGAGAACTAGCTAACAATCGAAGTAAAATAAAAATCTGATGATGAAGTATGTCATGGAATATTAATTAATTAGTGATAATCTCTTCTGAGTTTATCTTGGACATTACTGGACTTCGGTGCAGAAAAAACATCGTGAGGAAACATCGAGAAAATAAGTCTGAAATGGCCAACCCGTCTTGAGCAAGCGTGGTGATAAATGCACGTGCGTCTTCTGCATGAGAAGAATCCTTTGCCCTGCAGTTGGACAATAATAGGTTGCTGATTGAAGCGATAAAGAAGATAAAGATAATTTTATATGGGTAACAGCAAATGATGACAAAAAATATAAGAGTTCAGCCATATTTTACCACGGCAAAAGATCTAAAACATTCAACTAATAACCTAATAATTAAATACAATTTTAAAATATTACAATAAACTAAGAACAAAAAAAGAGATACACCAGCTTAAAAAATATTTCTCAATTAAGAACTGCTTAATATTATATTTATTTATTTAAATACTTCAAGCACAGAAATGTGCAGAGGCGGACTTAATGCCATAGGCATTTTCTACCAGTCAACCTTTGGGTGATGCAGAGACAAACAGTGGTAGGTGCAATTACGAGAAATTGAGGAATATTTTTTAAAGTAACTATAAAGATACACATATACCTATTACAAACTATTAATATAATATATATGCCTAATTATATATAAATATAAGCACAAATAAATATACATAAATACACGAATATACTAGAACAAATAAGACAAACAATGGGAAAACATTAACGTTGTAATGATACTGCCAGCTTCTTACGAATGTGCTCGCGAACTTTAACTTTAAAGGATAATCGGTTGGTTGCCATCCTGATTTCCTGGGGGAGCGCATTCCATAGCTCTAAACGATGGTGAAAACCTCATCGAAATCTGTTGCGTGGTTTAGAAGAACAACGCGGACATACAGACCAACGCAAAAAGCGCCTTTGTTTTATAATAATAATATGTTGCTTATAATCCGCGATATCCGGTAATATACACCGCCCGAAGTTTCGACCTAAGACCCAAGCACGACGTTAACGTAATGTAAATTAGATAAAATTTTTTAATCAAAAAACATGTATTCTGTACTTAGTTTTTTTTTTTTTGCAACAAGCAAAAATGAGTCTCACCCAATCAATCAATCTGCCTACCCTTTTCCCAACTATGTTGGGTCGGCTTCCAGTCTAACCGGATGCAGCTAAATACCGTATTTGACATGGAACGACTGCCTATCTGACCTCCACAACCCAGTAACTGGGTAATACGAAACCCCTTGGTAAGACTGGTTGTCAGACTTTCGGGCTTCTGACGACCCGTAACGACTGTCAAAGATACAAGAATGACAGCCGGGACCAACGGCTTAACGTGCTTTCCGAGGCACCGCGGCAAGCGTAGCTTAACCTGATCGATCGTCTTAAAACTAAGTTACATCGTTGAAACTCCACGCGTTCTTGCTAGGGCCACAGGGCGCAGACCGACCGATACAACCCTCCATCTTCGCAAACCGGATTTCCTAAATAATTAAGCTGAATTTTATAGTACGGTACGGATTTTGTACTACGGTTTCGCCCGCATCTATTTGAAGAAAATTGTTATTGTTTCAGATAATAAGAGTACATTGCAACATGTGGCTCGATGCGCCTCTGGTCGCAGAGGTGCAACGATAGCCTATGATATCCTAAAAGCTATTATTATTTAGCTATTTTAATGAAATGGATATTTATTTATTTTTATTTTTATTTATTTATTTATTCAAAGACAAAGCATTGTAGTACACGTTACAAAAAAATAATTAAAACAGTTTTTAAAACAGTTTTACAAAATAATTACTATATCTACAAACGTGTGGGTGAGCACTGCTCTCCTAGCTAGGTTATAAAAACCTGTGTTAAGGAGAAGCAGTCCGGTCCCCTAAGGTATAATGACGTAAAGGTTACATAGTGCTTCTGATGTTACTGCTAAGTTTAAGATACATTTTATTAAACGTGAAAATTACATATTTTTAATTTAAGGTAATTTTATGTGTGTGTGTGTGTGTGTGTGTGTGTGTGTGAGTGTGTGTGTGTGTGTGAGATTGTGCGCGTGGATATGTGTGTGTATGTGTGTGTAGTGTGAGTTTGCTTGTCCATGTTGTTTATGATAAGAATTTTTCTGTTTCGTCATATGACTTATTTTGGAGGTAAGACTGCACAATCTTTTTGCATTTGTAATACGGTAGTCCATAGATATGACACTCTTCGTTTATTTTATTATATAGGAACGGTCCAAGAAAATGAAAAAATCTCTTTACAAAAGCTGAGCGTACTCGCGGCAAGGTGCATATCCCATCCTTTCGACGTTTACTACGTTTTTTATTTTCTATAATTCGGTATGGGGTTTTGCGGTGTTGCAGAGTGACTGTCTGTAGTATGAAGTGTTGCCGAACATTAAGAACTTTGCAGTGATTGTATAGTTGATCGGTTGGAAAAAGAATAGGACGAAAAGTGGCCACTTTTAAAATGGCCCTATGTGCTACTTCTAGCGGCTTAAGAGTGGTTTTTGCTGCGCCGCCCCAACAGGAAATACAATAAGTTACGATGGATAGGCAAAGTGCGAAATAGACATTGCGTATTATCATGGGATTGGCAATATACCGAAGAGTTTTAAAGATGTACATCAGTTTGCGAACTCGTCCAGTTAGCAGACCGATATGAGATTTAAAATTGAGATTCCTGTCTAAGACTATTCCCAGGTATTTGATGCTTTCAACAGCGGTTAAAAGAGGACATTTACAATTTGAACCCTGTATTTGTGGATGACAAGTGTGAGCTTTGATTAAAATTGGATTGTTTGGTTGAGAGGTCGAGCTGTTAGAATAGGTGAGAAATTTGGTTTTTGAGGTATTTAGGGTGAGAGTGTGGGAATTAAGCCAATTTAGCGCAACGTCAAAGCCAAGCTGAGCAAGATGCTCGAGTTGTGACCAGGAATCTGCGGTGAAAGTGATTGCGGTGTCATCTGCAAAAGATATTACCCTTGCATTATCGATTTTGAGATCACACAGGTCATTAATAAAGATTAAGAAAAGAGTGGGGCCCAAAATGCTTCCTTGTGGCACCCCATGGTGAATAGAAAGCTCCTCGCTGTCATAGCCATCGATCCTGACTTTTTGCGAACGATTTGAGAGGTAACTTTGGAAAAGATCCAGTTGTATCCCCCTGACGCCTATTTTCTCAAGTTTGATTAAGAGTGTGGAGACGGGAACAGTGTCGAACGCTTTCGCGAGATCAAGGAATATTGTAAGGACTTTTTTATTTTTATTCATATGATCTATGACAAAATTGGTAAGGTCATGGACTGCGTCGCAGGTAGACTTATTTTTGCGAAAGCCATATTGTAGTTCTGAGATTATCTTACAATGCTCCAGGTAACCAACCAATCTTTTGTTTATCAAGCGTTCAAGAACTTTGGATAAAGAACTTAAAACAGCTATAGGGCGATAGTTATTCGGCAGAGCTCCGTCACCCCCCTTGAAGATTGGATAAATTATTGCCTTTTTAAAAGAAGTTGGAAAAACAGCTGTTTCAAAACAAATATTGAATATATGGCATAAAATAGGCGCAAGAGTGGTGGAAAATTTCTTTAATATTGTAGGTGAGATACCATCCCAACCAGTAGCAGCGTTTGGTCGCAGTGAATTAATAATAGATACAATTTCTTCTGGGTCAGTTTTTTCCAAGACAAAGGATGAGGTTGATAAAGAACTGTTTTGTGGGACAGGTGGTTGTTGTGAGGGCCTTGTTTGTATAACGTCATCTGCAAGTTTCTTGCCTATATTGACAAAAAAGGAATTCACACTGTTGCATGACTGTGTGGGTGTGGGTGATGAGGATAGCAATTGCGAGGATGAGTGTGTAGTTTTTGTGGTGTTTGTTATTCTTTTTATGGTATCCCAGAGTGATTTTGGGTTATTGGTTGCTTTGCTGAGTTCTTCCGCATCGAAGAGCCTCTTCGCCTTTTTAAGGACTTTTGTACAGAAGTTTCTGTATCGTTTGTAGGTTATATTTAATGTTTCGTTATTTGGAGACTGCTTGAGGATTCTGTGCATGGCATCTCTGTTTCTCATGCACCGTAACAAACCGGGAGTTATCCAGGGCTTAAGAATCTTCCGTTTTGCAACCACCTTTTTAATTACAGTGTGTTCCACTATGGCTGAAGTCAGTGTCTCAATTAATTTGTCGGTAGCGGTGTTTGCGTCTGTTGTAGTGAGAATAGGGTCAAAGTCTATGTTTGAGATTGATGCACCTAGTGCCTCATAATCTATTTTTGTTATGGTAGACGTAGTGGTGACAGGGATACGTTTGCTATCCAGACAAAGTAGTGAGGAACCATGATCAGTAACCGAAGACTCATAGACAAATGTGAGTGCGGGCGTCCTTGTTCTCAGAAAAATATGGTCCAGGCAATTTTTGCCCCTGGTTGGGAGGGTATGCGCTGGGAGAAAACCATGAAAAGCGAGACAATTCAAATACTCGTAAGACCGTATATCAAGAGAAGAAGGTTTGATGTCGAGATTTAGGTCACCAGCTATCACAACCGTTCGGGGGCCACGGAGCGATGGGAGTATGTTATTGAGGGCTGAGAGGAAGTTCTGTATGTTGTCTGTTGACGGTGAGCGATAGATACAGAGTAAGGCCACGTCAGGGTTAATTTTTATTATTAATCCCGAGGCAGATTGGCACAGGTCTGGTTCCTCACATACCGCTAGAATGTCTGACTTTATATAGACCACGACGCCATCACTTTGGTTTATGTGCTTGGTTGTTATAAATGCCGTATAATTTGGTAGAATTGGAAGAATTGAGTTACTTGAGCATGGCAGCCAACATTCGGTCAGGACTATTACGTCACAGTCAAGTGAGATACGATGCATAAGAGTTTGTAAGTTTATGAAGTTACAATTTATTGATCGAATGTTTTGTGAGAAGACTTTTAGATATTTATTTGGGTTTATCAAAAACGATTGAGTTTGTTCCGGAGTGCATGTATGCGTCACTGATACAGAAAGTTCATCGATGTTATTGATTAGATGAATTGCGTTATTAGCCATTTTTAAGGGAATTTATAGTTAAGAAGGCGGCGACGAAAGTTTGTAAGCTGTCGGTGTAAGTATATCTGGTGTTTATATATATTATATTGAAATGTCATGAATGTGTGTATAGAATGTGGGGTTTTGTGACTGATTGTGTATGTTAGATTGTAATTTGTTAGGTTCCCTGGGGTTTGTTTGCGTGTTTGTAAATCTTGAGCGCAGTGTGTGAGAGTTGTGTTTGTTGTGTCTGTGTGTCTGATTAACTCAGTGGTACAATACAAATATATTCCAAAGAAATTAGTTAAAAGAAAAAACCGTAAAAGACATGTTAAAATTAAAATTAAAACCAGAGTGAACAGAAATCTATACCCTTTAAATTCTAGTCATATTCCCAGCTGAGCTTTATTAAGATCTGCTTCGCTTTTGATCAAAATATGTTTTGTTCCCAAAGCTTGACGAAGAAATACTCTGCCCAATGAAGTCCAGCAAAACTTAAAGGCATTTTCTGCGGCAAATTTCCGTGCCAAATAAAATAGCCGTTGTGTTTTTGGAGTGAGGCTCTCTGAGAGGTAGATTGGTTTAGCAGCACCTATTAGTTTTATATGATTTGTATTTAACTTATTTTGACTATTCTTTTGGTTGAAGTTCCGTACATTTTGCAGAATAGTATCTTTTGTAGTGTTACTGACAAAGTCGACAATGATTGGCGATGTACCATTCTTCTTATTAATTCGGTAAATATCTTTGATTTCCTGGCGTTGCAAGGAAATATCTAAGACGCTGGTAGTCTTCGTAATTATACTACAGAGATCTTCTTTACTTTCTCCCGCCAATTTAGGTATATTTCTAACTTCTATCTTGGATAAAAATAGTAACCGCTCCATATTTTCAACTTTGTCCTCTAGTTGGCTTATATAGTTACGGTCAGCTTTACGCTCGGACTCAATTTGATCAATCTTAATCACCATATCATCATACTGCTTCGTGGTGAAATCTAAAGATTTTTTGATTTCCTCATTTTGAAATATGATTTCTTCCATAGATTTTTGTAGTGCCAGAAACTTGCTGTCTGTCTGAGCCGTGGCCGATTTTAACAGCTCGCGTATCTCCTCCATGAAGGACGTAATGTCCTCTTCGCGTTTACGCTTATTGTTACGCGTAGTTATAAAATCAGTATCAACCAGAGTTAGATTCGGGGCAGATCCGGATTGTGTAATAATTGGGGCTGCTAAATTTTGATCACTAGTTTTGGTAGTTTTAGGTGGTGTGCGTTTCATTCTTCTCCTCAGGTACAACGTAGTTAGTGTGAGTATAATTAGTACTGTTTAAGGTCGGGGTGGCGCCACAAGTCGCATTTATATATGCAACAGTTCGCTTATACTCGTCGCTGGAACGCACCGCAAACTTCGCCGCTGGGAGGTTGGTAGTACTGACAGCGCGGTGTAGATTGCGCATACGCAGGACTTTCACTTTTAAAGCGTTCGTACAAGCGTCAGGATTCTGTGCACTCGCGGGTTAGGCACTGATGATACGGCACTTTTAACTATTTTACACTGCTTATTATAGCTTGAATTTCACTTCGTGAAGGATCGAAAACAGATATTTGTGGATTTACACTATAAAGGACTTGTGTTTAGCAAAAAAGTAAAGGTAGTAACATCTTATAAATATTTTTGAAACAGAATTACTAAAGACACGATTTAGCGGTCTCTGAGCGCGTTCCGGTAATCTTGAATATTGTTACTTATTTATTCTTGAATATTGTTACTTATTATTACTTATTTATTCTTCCGGAATATTGACTTAGAGTTGCAATGGGTTCCAGCACATATTGGTCTGAAAGGGAACGAGGAAGCTGACCGTATAGCTAAGTTGGCGGCAGTAGACGGCAGGGTAATTGAGTACTTACCGGATCATTGGGAATTAATACCAAGATTTAAATCGATTCGAGTTTTGATGATTGGAAACAACTATTTTGATAGTAAATCTATAGATAAAGGTATATGGTATAAAACCATACTGGGTGAGCTTCCTCGTGTCCCTGGTTTGTTGGCGTTAATTTGAGTAGAAAGTATGTTAAACTAGCTTTTAGACTTAGATCCGGACAAAAATCTGATTCTCCCAATCGCTTAACTCGCAATCAAATTGAAAATGTTCAACATTTACTGGTGCAGAATAAAGATGAACGCGACTTGATGCTGAACGAATTGAATTTAAATAGGCTGGATGTAGGTCTGATTCAAAGCATTTTGTCAAACCCTAAATCGAAACCAGTCAAAAAATTATGTAATTTAGTGTTAATCGTTCAGCAGTGAGCAGCAGCCTTTTAGTATTACTATAATGCCATTTTTGAATTGTTTCTCTTTGTGTATTATATCTTAGTGTATTTACATTGTAATAAGGTATGATGGGGTTGACATATACTTAGTGGACAAAAACCGTAACGTTTATAAATTATAGCCTGTTACTCAGTGATAATATAGCATTCTACCACGCAACATGACCACCACAGATTCACAATCACAATCTGTCACTTTGTCTATTCTTCTGTCGACAAAACCTGTTTCTAATGTGGTCATGCTACGCATGCTGGAAAAGAATTTTTAAAATCGTTTCAGTAGTTTTTGAGTGTATACATTAAAATCAAAAATACAAATATTTTCTCTTTATAAATAAATAATAATAAATAACAATATTTATTGCAGACCACATGATCCATAAAAAAATCACGAGGAAATAAATGAATAATATCAAGTAGATACTTGTATCCTTCTACACTATACATACACTAATATTATAATGTATAACTTTATATGTTACAAAATTCAAATCAAAATTATACATAGATTACCTACTAGCTGCCCGCCCCGGCTTCGCATGGGTAGCACTAAGTACTTATCTATGGCGCACCTACCTATATACCTACCTACCCTACCTATCTACCCTACCTACCTACCCTACCCACCTACCCTACCTACCTACCCTACCTTCACCTACCTAAGAACCTTGTCCCGAGAATAACGAACACAACAAAAAAGAATTAGCGAAATTGGTCCAGCCGTTCACGCGTGATGCCATGACCAAGGGAAATAGGGATTAATTTTTATATTTATAGATAATATTAGTGTATGTATAATTATTAGTGTGTGTAAAAGGATACATGTATCTACTTGTATGCTTCTACACACTATACATTCCAATCTAGCAAGCAGCTGCTAAATTTCAGTATTTTATTTACAGGAAGGGACTTTGACAGGTGATCGAATGTTTATTTATTTTAACTCCTGGCTTGTTTCATTGTTTCTGTGGAATATTCCCACAGGTTGGTTACTTAACCTATTACCGTAAGAGAATTCCTGAAGAAGCCCTTTTTCATTTCAAGGAGCGTTTGAAATGTGTAAACGTGAGCGCGTTTTTAGTAGGATGACAATCAAGCAGACGGACCACCTGAAGGCCAGTCCACAAACCTTCGCCAATAGACATTTTCATTTGGCTAGATAGGAGGTAACCACCGAGATGACGACTAATAGAGAAGTGGGTCAATCAATCTGCCTAGCCTTTGCCCAACAATGGTGCCGATTCTCTTGTACACCGAACTAAACTATCACTAAAATTCCTTACTTTTGACTATGAGAATCTTAACGCTATTCGGCAATAAAATGGTCTCTAAATTTAAAAAATATTTTGACACGACTAAATCGAATTTGACAATCGCGATTCCACGTGGTACATACTTGTTTGCCCTATCCCGTGATTCTTTTTTAGAGCCGGTGGCGCGCACTTGTGGCAGCCTCGACCTGTTTTATATGGAATTTTTCACGTTTTGCATGGAAAATAAGATAAATTTTACCTACGTGTTGATTATTAGGGGTATAAGGGTTTCATACAGGGGGTCGAAATTTTCATTATTTTTGCGATAGGACACACCATTTTCGAGATATAAGCAAAATAAAGAAAAAAATATATATACAGTACCTACTGTTTTTGCACCCGAAGTCGGTGTTCGTGTGAATTTTAGTTCATGACAACTAATAGTATTCCACATTTTATACAGCATTTTTAATCGTCACCATTTTTAACCGCGATTAAAAATGGTCAGATTTAGTTAGACAATTAAAATTTTAGATGAAAAACGTCAAATAGAATAGCAAAATTGTCATTTTCACTAAATTAAAATCTCAGTGCCATCTTAGTGCTGTCAAACTAAAATATAGTTAAGTTGTGTCACTTTAGTCTATTTCAGAATGGGAAATCATCGTTTGACAGGAATAAACTAAATTTTGATTTTTAGTCTAGTTTAGAGGCATTTGTGACAAGAGAATCGGCACCAATGTTGGGGTCGGCTTCCAGTCTAATCAGATGCAGTTGAATACCGTATTTTTATTTTTTTACATGGGTCGGACCTCCACATCCCAGTAACTAGGTAATACGATACCCCTTGGTAAGACTGGTTGTCAGACTTTCAGGCTTCTGACGACCCGTAACACCTGTCAAGGATCCACGAATGACAGCCGGGACCAAGGGCTTAACGTGCTTTCCGAAGCACGGAGGAGTTTCACTCATCCACGACCAACCCCAGCAAGCGTAGCTTAACCTGATGGATCGCACCTTGCGGCTGTTATTACTTAGCCACGAGATCCTCCAATAAAGAAGTAGGTATGGAAGAACAAGACACGTTGCGCCGACCGCAAATAAATTGAGCCAAAGGCAAGAGAAAAATGACCAGACATCGCAGATTCGTAGCTGTGTCAAAATACTTGGCACCCATACCCTTGCAATCTGGACACAGTAACGCTACTTGGCAGAAATAGGTTTGGCGGTAAACGTTCCCCTGACGAGTTCCATCACAAAGAGCTCTACAGTAAGGCCAGGGCTACGACATAAGGCGGTTCGTCTTGCGGCGCCGGGCAGAGCTCGAATCTTCCCGCGCTGCTCTCCTCTCCGCACCACGGCGACTCATGGCACGCTCTAAATAACTTCTAAAAGCCCCCACTACACTACGAAGTTGCTTCGACGAAGTACTCTTCGAAGTTGACCGAAATCCGAAGTATGTGACTACACACTCGTGCGAAGCTCTACAGGACGCTTCGAGTGCTTTGACTCGGGCGCAAAAACCGATAACGATTGGTGCACGAAGAGAACCGAATTCTTCTCGTATTCGCTTAACGTCGATCAACTTATTCAACTTCACGAGTAGAGTAGTACAAGCTTTACATTTGTTCTCGCCGCGTTCGCAGACGCAAGACGCAGGTATAGGTATTAAATACCACCGAACTTCACTTAAGTAACAATATTTTGTTTCGGTGCCGTAATTGGAATAGCTTCTAAGGTGCTTTACACTTAAGTGTCATTCATATCAGTGGGATACCTCAATATATTTCCTCTTCCAGGGTGGCGCTGCTTGAAAATGACATGTGTCAAATCCACTGTTACAGTTATACAGTTCCCTTTCTCACAATCCAGATGATAACGTGACCACGTGACACCTCACGTAATTGTTAAATGAATAACGTAAAACGGTAATGTTTTCGCACTGTTTGTTTTAGTATATTCGTGTATTTATGTATATTTATTTGTTTTTATATTTAAGTATATTATATTATAATATATATATGTATATGTATATATATATAGTTTTAATAGGTATATGTATATCCTTATATTTAAATAAAATAACACTATCTTTCCACTTCGTCATAGTTGCATATTTTGTATTTATTATAATATTATATAGTAAATTATAATTATTAGTATATATATTTTAGTGACATTTATTTTAGAATTATGTATGTAATTATATACTCATATTGTATGTTTATTTTTAAATTAGTGAATAGTTAAATGTTTTTATTTTATGTATTTTATTTTCTCTTCTACTCTTACACACGTTGTCTATATCTCTATTTATCCACTTTCCTATCGCAGGTATTCTGGAAGAGATTTCTTTTGAAATAAGCATCACCTTTGTACGTATTTTTCTGTTCCTTTTTCGTGTCTGTTTATATGTGTGTACATAAACTAAAATATATAATTAAATAAACATTTATTCCACAATTTTCGATATTGCACCTACCACTGTTTGTCTCTGCATCGCCCAAAGGTTGACTGGTAGAAAATGCCCATGGCATTAAGTCCGCCTTTGTTATTTGCGTGCTTAAAGTGTTAAATAAATAAATAAAATTAATGAAAACTAAAGCCAAATAAACGTGAAAGTTATTTACTTACACAAAGAAAAATGTCTTGCGAAATCTCCCTTAGGTCATGCTAGGGATGCCATTTGTCAAAGTTTCCCGTTTATTTTTGGAATTTGAAAGGCTTTGGCAAGTGGGAGGCTTTTGTTAAGATTCCGAGAAAAATCCGACATATTTCGACACTTTTAAAAGAAAGTCTCCAAGTAGGCATTTGCGCAACCATTGTGTCCCAAGCTAAGTCTGTCCCCAGCAGTCGCGATGCGAAATTCAGACATGACATTTAGGGCCGATTTTTTAATCCTTAGTTAAATCGTTGAATAGTTATCGTATAAAATTATCTGGTTGTTTATCAGGCGAATAAATCTTTTCAATTTTTCAATCGTATATTAACTGAAGAATAGTTGGTTATCTGTGGTCTTTGTTAACCAACTTCACACTATCATGTGCAAGCGAGATGCACAGATACAGTATTCAACGTGTTAGACAAGAATAGAAACAAAACGTATGTTGACATTTTGACGAGATTTCTTATCTTTTGTTTAGATCCACAGATGGTCAGAAATTGTGGCGAACTTTTTTTTTGTTGTTTGTTTTTAGCTAAGTTGATAGGAGTGGGCACGTATTTAGTTGCAAAAGGATCAGTTAAAAATAAATCTTCTGTGTGTTAACTGTGTTTTCAACTTGGTACTAAAAGTTGATCCTAATTGTTTTAAATGGTTAAATAATGTCGTCCCGAAAACGTAAGAAAAATGACACTTTTGGAGACATTTCAAAAACTATAGTCATTTGAATAAAAACCATCCATGTTTTCAATAATACAAGAGCACGATAACAAGCAGAGGCAAAGCACATTAAAACCCCAAACAAAACAAACGAAAAAACATTATTCATTAGAATAAGGCACTAACTGAGACTTGAAGGGACAGTTAACTTTATTCCTCAGATAAGTGAATTATTCGACGAATAAAGCCTATCTGACGATTGAACAACTGATTTTATAAACCCTAATCGAATAAACCCTATCTGTCTGTTTATCTGAGGATTGAAAAATCGGCCCTTAGGTGTATAATTTTTAAGAATTGACTAAGGACTTGAAGTATGGTTTGAGCGTAGGCACTTTGAAGCTCACTGTTATGATGAAGTAAAAGCCGGCCAAGTACGTGTCGGACTAGCACGCGAAGGGCTCCGTACCACCGAATAATATTTAGCAAAAAAAGCCGAACAAAACGTTTCTTGTATGGGGAACGCCTTTAATTTTTAACTTTCTTTTATTTTTATACATTATTGTTAGTTATAGCGGTAGTAGAAATACACAATCCGGGAAAATGCCAACGGTCTGCCTATTACGGTTCATGAGATACAGCCACTGACAGACAGACGAATGGACGAACGGACCGGTTCCATTTTTCTACCTTTGGGTATGGAAAAACCTCCTAACATACGAGCCGTCACCAAGAGTAAGTACCGTTGTCTGTATCAAAAACGATCCAACGGCACAACGGTAGTATAGTAACCTCGCCACCACGTTGCAGTCTGGCTAGTATTTTTACCTTCGCGGCGACATCTTAAATGAAATGAAATGAAATTGTTTATTCTGTAAATAGGATATTGGAATCACTATTAAACGTCGTAGAACGTAGATGAGTTCGGCGTTTCCTATCTGACTACTCTGAGAAGAAAGGCCGAAACAAACTCAGAGGTCACAGTCTCTTTTAAAGTCCAGAGATAATCTTGGTCAGGCCATATGAGGACCATGTAGATTAGTAACTGAAATGGTCTTTTGAGAAAAGAACCACACAGATTTGAGTGGACCTGTCCTGTCAGTGCAAGCAGTAATCGTGGAGCTCAACTCGACGAACAATACCAAAGAAAGGACATTCGGGTAGGCCGCATAAACTACTCAAACTGCCAGACCATCATTAAAATAAATAAGAAAGAAAAAAAAAAGCAAAAATAATAAAAAAAAGCAAAAATAATAATAAAAAACATCCACATAGTCCTCACTTTAACAAAATTTAAAAAAAATATATAATACTTTACAAAGTAATAATGTCATTTTGTATGTAATGTTTATAATTAGTATAATACTGGTATGATTTTATGATTTTCGCACAAGGCTTAGCAGAGCGAGCAGCTCAATCCCAAGCTTTTTTATCTTCTAAATAATCAAAAATTTTATAGTACCCTTTTTTACAAAGTTTGGTTTTAATACAGCATTTAAATCGTTTAATGGGTAAGTTTCGAATGTCGATGGGAAGTTTGTCGTAAAAGCGTATACATTGACCCATGAACGAGTTGCCTACTCTGTGGAGACGAGTGCGGTGTACGAGTACGGTGGCGAGTGCGGTTAAAAAGATCTATAGATAAATATCACCCAAAATTCCAACATTGCCTATTACGATTCATGAGATACCGTCCTCTGACAGCCAGACGGACAGTGGAGACTTAGTAATAAGGTTCCGTTTGTCACCCTTTCGGTACGGAACCCTAAAAAGCAGCAGCCCTAACCAAAGCGACGAAACTAACTTCCATGAAATTATGTTTACTGCTTCAGGAGCCAAAGCTAGGCGAACGTTTGTGAATAACAACAAAATAAATCAAATTAGTAGACAGTTACATTATTTTTCAGAAACTTGTCTCATTTAGCAGCAACTATATGAGACCAACTCAAGCTATGGTAAAAATACTATACTACACATTTACTCGCGTTATGAACCGAGCCGTCGGGTCATAAATGTCAGTAGCAATAACAATAAGTGTGCAATGGCTTGCGTCTTATCTATAGTTTGCTACCTGCTCCATAAGCTCCTGAATACAATTAAAATTCCAAGTATAAGTGCGAGCGAGACAGACTAATATCAATGATTTATGAACGACTATAGCCTGTCTGCAAGGTGCTGATCGTTGGATCAAGTGTTTGAAACAGACAACGAGACAACGGTAGGTTGGCTCGTATTTTATGTTTTTTTCTTTTGTCTTAGGAACCGTCAGTGAGCATAGTTCGCGTAGCTGAATTTGGAGCCAAACATATTTGAACCTATTGTCATCGATTCGCCAAGGAGAAGAAGGATCCTTGATCTTGGTTAGTTTGGTTTGGACCCTGTTTCTGTTACCGGTGGGTTACTATATAATTCTTTAAGGTAGGTAATATTATTCTGTTTTAACAGTAACAATATAAGTACATTACTGTTCTAAGAGCAGAGGTGGTTTAGTGGTAACGGCCGCAACTATAGAGTTGTACCACAGGTTAGTAGACGTCGGCGTTGTAGGTTCGAACCCAGACATGCACTTTACTTTGTGTAAATAATTTCATCACCACTGCTCTCAAAACGGTGAAGGAAAACATCGTGAGAAAACCGACATATCCTAGAACTAAAAATTCGAAGCCATGTGACAACTACCAAGCACCAACCCGCACTGGGCCCGCGTGGTGAATTACGAAATTAAATGAAATGAAATTTATTTTGCAACAATTGTAGTACAGACGCCAGCAGGTCAACCTACCCGAAACTATAAAATTTTCCTAATCAACTTTGAACCTTATGCTTTAGTGATAAAGATGAAAATCTATTAAAGAAATTTGACAGATTGTAGTAGGTTGATGTGCTGGCGTCTGTACATTACAGTTGGTCGGGTTATTTAACAGTTTCTAAAACAATTCGCTATAACTAACATGCAAACATTACATTAATTAAATAAATGAAACTATGCTAATAAAATTTGAACATACATCATAGATAGTATATTAAGAATAAGACAGCCCACTCCCTCTCGCAGAGGAGGCCCAGCAGAGGGAACATTATAGGCTGATTATACTACCTACTGTTCGGAAGACGCTCAACTCAACTCAATATGACGTTCGCAAAATTACCGACATCAGTTCAGTGATGAAAAGAAAAAACTGTTTTACTAAGTGACTGAGACGTCTAGCCAAAGGCTTGGCAGTTACGTAAAGAACTTAGTCAAGGCAATCTAATACCTTCTCATATCACAGAATAGTACAGAAGGGTAATTATGTCAGTTCAGTCTATAACGTTCGCACTGCTGGGCTGAGAGGAGGCCTGTGTCCTCCTCTCTGTGATAGAGAGTGGGCCGTAATCCACCATGCGGCCCCTGTAGGGGTTCTCATGTCATGGGTAGATGTCATGTCACATGTCTTCGAAGTTTTTGGTTCTTGGACATTCTGGATTCCCCACGATATTTTCATTCACCGTTTTGAGAGCAGGGTGATGAAATAATTTACACAAAGCAAAGCGCCTGCCTGGGTCGTAGGTTCCAATGTAGTATACAAGTAAATATTAAGTTCTCTAAATGATGGTAAAAACTGCATCAAAATCCATTGTGTAGTTTTGAAGAACTATATGCGGTCAGACAGCAGACACATAAAGCATCCTCCATAAAAAAGGGAGGATCCTCCGACCAGACTGGTGTTGTCTGGTGGGCAACTGCTCGACGATTGACGTCGGGATGTTGTATATGTGCTAGTCGAGCGGTAAATTCAGCGCCTGAAGCGCTTGTCAGGGTCCGAACCTAAGACCTACAACGCAGCCGTAACCACCGCGCACCGGGCCACCACGGCTCTTCCTTTGGCCTTCTGACCTCGGTCTAACCATCAATCTATCTCAAAATGCCAACGCTGTACGTGTGTGCGTGCGTTTTTGCTCATCGTATGGAACGGACATTCTGCATCTATCCACTTTGTGCCAATATACTTTGCCAGTCAAACTAAAATATCTAGGCCACATTTATGCGTAGTTCAAGGGTCATGGGGGTCGAGGGTGGCGTAGTTCGCCACCCTATAGCCACCCCGTAATACGCTGTCGTAAAAACTATGTCAATGTACTGGAGTATGCTGCCAAATATATGTGATAATGACGACTGAGCTGTTGGTCTTGGAAGTTTGCGAAAATGATGTTTTCCCAACTATGGTAGGGTCGAATTCCCGTTCAACAGGATGCAGCTGTATGCCATTATTTTACATGGAACGACTGCCTATCTGATCTCCACGATTGTTACTGGATAACACGATACTAATCGTAACGACTGTCAAAGATCTACGAATGACAGCCGGGACCAACAGCGTAACGTGCTTTTCGAGGCACGAAGGCTCTCGATAAATAATGGATGGTCACCCATCCCCGAACCAACCACGGCAAGCGTTGCGTTTTATCGCGCGATAATAACGCGTGTGTGAGCTCGCATGCGTCCTAATACAAAATGTTTTAAGAACACTTATCAGAACATCGCAGGACGGAGAAACGCGCGTCCTAGTCTTATCGCGGCGTTATTATCGCAGCAGTGTGTAACTTCATGGCCGTCCTAATACAAAATGTACTGAAAACAGATATCGCAACAACGCTTGCGATATTATCGCGCGATAAAAACGCCGCTGTGGGGGAGAGGGTTAAGTATCGTCGCACTTTTGAGGTTGTGACCCCACCCCGACAAGCGTCAAAGGATAACCATCGAACTTTCGCAACCTTTTTTTGTATGAATTTGGATGGATTTAAGGGTAGAGGAAGATCAAAGAAATGATGGATAGACTATGTGAAAGATGATAGAAAGGGGATGACTACTAATAGAGAAGTATAGAAGATGAGTATATTCATGAGTATGAATCACAAGAGGAACGTAAGATAAGAGAAAGCACAAGAAGAAAGGAATTTAAACACAAAATGGCACCAAATTTTAACATAGCTACGCATTGTTCCAGATACCAAGCAGTGGAGTTATTTAATAGGTTACCGACTGATTTAAAATTATTAATTTATAGTTCTCACTCATTCAAAACTAAATTAAAAGCCTTCTTGTTAGGAAAATTTTTATACTCGGTATCAGAATTCATGTCAAATGATAAAAATAGTCGCTAGTGGTAATAATGCAGTGACCAGGCTTAACTTATTAAATTATCTTTTGACTTAAACACACATCATCACTAGGACCTTGATAAAGTTGTACTATTAATAATATTTTGACATTGAATTTGACATTATACCTGCTTTAATGCTTAAATAATTTGACATTGTTGACATATTTTTAATTACCTAATTGACTCTTGAACTAAACATTTCACTTCAATTTTAATTAAGCTTTTAAACGTAATGTTTCTGCATGTGATTATTTAATTTAATATGTAATGTTCAACACAATGTTATTTGTTAATGAATAAATAAATAAATGAATGAACAGAAGCTGAGCCAACCCTAAATAAATTGTGATAGGAGCAGGAGAATAATGTAATGATGACGAGGTTTCTTATCCTTTTTTTTTCCTCAACTGGGCAGCTCTTGGTCTGCATCTCACCTTATAGTAAGTGATGATCAGGCCGAAGGTGGAAGCGAACTCCACCCGGAATCCTCAACCAGACAAGAACTGGCTACCTTACCTAAAACTGCCGACAACTGCTGTTAACATTGTTGTTATGGCGACAGACTAAGATAAGATGGTGGTAGCTAGTCAAGCGGAATTAGAGCAAGCCCTACCACCAACTAAACCAAGCAGAAAATTTTGCCCCCACTGGGAATCGGACCTCTGGGTCTGAGACAAGTGGTCCACAGAGGCGGTTTTCATGTCCTTTTTAAACATAATGCTAGAATATTAAATCTTTGGTCGTACTCTAACAGGTTTTGCAATGTTTGAAGTCGTTTAACATCGCTTAGCAGTATCTTCCTAACCACAGAGCATGGAATCGCCGCGCCGCGTGTCGGCAGCGTCTAGAAACGGCAGTACTAATAAAATTTGTGGCGCGAAAAATGCATAGAAATCACAACTTCTGGTGGTGTGCTCCTTAAACCCGAAATTCGTAATTTCGGCCGACGTTACGAGCGATTTCTACTCCGTATCACCTACGGATATAAGATTCGTTTGGGTCCCGATCTAAGAATGAATGACACCACGATTTGACAGCTGTCCCTACTCCCGGTGTGTTTTTGCATGTTCAAAAACGTTAATTAATCTGGTGTAGGGTTCACTACAAAGTTTCGAACTACTTTCGGACGGGCCCGTATCACCGTTGACGGACTTAGTGAGTAGCCGTCGGTTTCTATACGTCATGTTGCAGTGCGAGGAATCGGTGACAAGATTGGCCAGTATGTATTGTATTGTTGTGTATTGTATTGTGTTGTATTGAGTATTGAGTATGGAAAGTGTTGCCATGCCTTCTAGCAGTGGCCACCGAGGCATCTTCGTGCTCCTAGCGTTTACACTTTTACTACTGAGCGCAGTATCCCGCGTGCGAATGACCACTAGATAACGGCCAGCAGTATTTGTTTATTAAGTTATGATTCCGATTCCCGCGGCAGTGCTGCAGTGGGTTCGGCATAATACATTAATTGCCGCGACATTGCTGCCGTGCTCGGAATGAAATCTCAAATGAACCTATAGAAAATATATGGGGACCTGTAGTGACGCGGCAGAACTGCTGCGGCAGCACTGCCGCGTGGGATCGGAATCATCAGAACCTTTAGAGTTTGCTAATTTATGCATTTATTCTCAAGAAAAAGTGGTTGGCGAAGTTGAGAAGCGCGCTCGCGCGGCCTTGAGTAAACCCTGTCGCCCTTCTGCCTCGTATCACCCCCGCAGGTGTGAAGATACACTGCCTCTAATCATTCGTTTTTCCGTGAGCTAAGTTAGCTTAGCTCTCGGAGTGACGCAACGATTAGTCACCGCCGATATATCTAAACTATATCCTAACTATCCCAATACAAATAATATACAATATAATATACGCTTTCACGCTAAAAAGGCTGAAATTTGGCACATGGGTAGACCATGACTTGGACAAGGAAATAGGATGTCTTTTATCCCTGTAATACGTTCCCGTGGTATAATTTACGACGTAGCGGGCTGATAATAATGCGTTAATGCTATGCAATAGTACTTCATAATTTCAGCCGAGACGTCTACTGCTGGACATGCCTCCTCCAAGCAGCACTGACCGATTCTGTGCTTCCCGCATTTACATGGTCATCTGTACATCTAATGGGAGGCCTTCCAACGCTACGTCTTCCGGTACACGGTCGCCACTCCAGAACCTTTTGGCCCCATCGGCCATCTGTTGTGTTGTGTCTCCCTGTCTCACACCTCGCTGCAGAAGGATAGGTTTCGAGGTCCTGGAGTCGGACTGACATAGTAGCATTTTCATACAGACACTTTAGCACCTCGATGTACCGATAGTCGATCTTGCACGGTTGAAGAGACTGCAGTACAGTCCATGTCTCGATCGAATCGAAGGCTGTCTCGTTTTCCACAAACGCTAAGCAGAGAGGCAGATACTCTTCGGTCTTCTGTATAACCTGCCGCAGAGTATGTATATAGTCTACGGTGAAGCCTTTACGGAATCTGGCTTGTTCGAGAGGCTGGAAGTCTTCAAACTGTCGTTATGACTCTTGAAAACAACTTTTAGACATGGCTCAGAAGTGTCATGGGCCTATAGTTCTTAAGCAGGGCATTGTCACCCTTTTTAAAGAAGAGCTGAGGTGTGGTGGTGCCACACCTCAGTTCCATGCCTGTGGCGTTTGACCCTCAAGTATAACGGAATCGAACACCTTCTGGAGGGCCTTATAACGGGTTTTCCACCGGCCTTTAGGAGTTCGGCCGTAATTCCGTCATCACCCGGCGCCTTTTTGTTTTTAAGCTTCTGTCATAGTAATAGTACTTATCACAGCACAATTGAACAATATTATCTGTTGGATATATCTTATCACACGGTAGCAGTGGTCAATGAGTAGCTTCCTTATCAGTAGCAACAGATAATAAACCATTTCTACTCTTTTTATGCAGTTGGCAACAGATAAATAACAAATGGTAAATATAATTAAAGTTTAACATCTGCCTCGTTGCTCAAGTGATTGCAAGCTTACTGCTGAGCATAAGGTCCAGAGTTCGATTCTCAGGTCGAGCAAAGTGTTATCGGGTTTTCCATCTGGAATTTCTCAATAACAGTCCGTTGTTTGGATTTGTGCCCGGTTGATGGCAATAGTCTCGCCCCCTATTACATGGCACTTAAACGAAACTGGCGAAATGTGGGTGTACTATAGGTACACCTCTGTCCAACCCTTGGGGGGTTACAGGTGTGATGTTATTTATGTTACTTTATAGCCAATTATATAAAACTATGTTTTACTATGGCAACTGGCTTCTTTCCTGTAGTAATAAAAGCGTAATTACTTATTTATGTTATTTACAGTATCATTACTGAGTCAACCGAGACAAAACCTTGCATTAAGGCCACAGACGGAATTCCGTTTCGGAATATCGAATCAGAGAAAATTTCAAACGGAGAACTACTGCAAGTGTGTGATAGGTCCTTGATATTAGATTAAAAAAAAACCATTACATAATTCAATTTTATTTTAATTCATATTCAATCAAGTGTTTTGATTTTTATGTTACATTAACACATTAGCTCCTCATGACATAACATAGTTTGAAGATAAGATGACATGTAATACTAACAAATTATGGACATTTAAATATAATTTTATCATTTATCATCATTTCAGCCATTTCCTCCCCTAACATAAATATTTTTTTTTTAATTAAACAAATTGTATTTTATTTATTTATAATTGTCTGATCAGAGGCTTGGAAAGGTTTTCAGAAACTAGCAGAAATTATTATACTTAAAAGTTACAAATTTTTTTCTCATTCAATCATTTTTGGATAATGCAGTAAAAGTGATAAATTAATAATAATTATAGAACAGAATTCAAGATTACAGCCTATTAACTCATTTACAAAGAGTCAGCTTAATACTTACAAGGTATTGAAAGGTTTTTAAAGAAACTTAAAAATAGAAGGAATGTAGGACTTAGGGTGTTTGACCTGAAATACGATTTATAAAAAGATAGAAAACTTGTAAATGCAGCTTTGTCAAAAAGATTACTTAGTTTTGTAAGTTATTACATAAACAACCATTTACAATGAAAGCCTAGATAAACAGTTGCTTTATTTAATTTTTATCATGTAAAAATCAACGCCGAAAATCATCAATACAGTTTCGTCAGCTGTACACCAAAAACAATGCAAAAGCCGTCGATTTTTCTTTCATAATGATAGAAAAAATTACTCACGAATCCTCGATTTTCACGTCCAAGTAGTGTTCAGCGCCCTGGTGCACCCACTTTCCTCCAAACGGACTGTACTTCACATTATTTTTGTAAACACAAAAATATACTTTCGATTCCATAACAGGCAAAATAATTTCCAGTTTAGTCAACCACTGCGTAGTAGAAAGCTCTTTCAACTCGTAATTAGGGAATATGACGTCACATTCACCACCCCCTGAACTTTCCATTGGGGTTAATCGCCACGAATAATGCCCGAGAAACTCACCACCCTTAATATTTAGTAAATATTTACAATTTACATTATCACACTTTTTGCTGTCCAGTTTTAACGATATTATCCGTGGTTCGGAGGCATTATATTCATTGGCGCTCACACAAAATATTAAATACATGAATAAACCACAAGTCCGCACCACATTCAGCACTTGAGCCATTTTCGCGGAGTGCAAAATTGAATTGTAAAGAAAATACGAGATCGCGTCTAACGCTATAGCGACATGTTTTCAATTGACAGTTCGGCGGGCTATTGTTGCCGGAACTGCAGTAATTTGAGAAAAGTGTTGTCATATCCTGTTTATATTTTTTATTGATCTAAGTACAAAAATGACGTAAAAACTAATGAAATAGGAAACAATTTAATAGTACATACTTTAAGTTAAATTATCTGAAAACACGGTTATTTTTGTTAAATGTTTTTTTCTGAGTTTCTTTTTACCCTTTCATTTAATTTCCGAACGTGGCTGTCAAATTTTTACAAGGTTGGCTAGATTAGTTCGGATACACGCAAGTTCTTTGATGGCTAACAAATAAGTTGAATGCAAACTATAGAATGAGCCAATTTCACAACACCTTCTGCTGCTGATTGAAAAAGTGAAATTATGAAAGTATAAAAGTAATCATTATAAAATAATGAAAGTATGAAAGTATCCGAACTAAACTCAATGAAGAACTCACCACACACTCACTCCAAGTAGAGAGAAAAGAAGTGATATTTCAGTGATTTTAGTGAGAGTCTCATTTGAAATATCACTGATAAGCTGTTACCCGCAACTTCGTCTGCGTTCCAGGATAAAAAGCCAGTAAAGCTCTCAGTCGGCATGATTTTTTTCCGACATCTTTAACAATAATCGTAATTTTTCAGCCAATTTACAAAAAAACTTAATTAATTATACACCAAAACCTTTCTCATGAATCACTCTGTCCATTGGTGAAAACCGTTTGAAAATCCATTTCGTAGTTTTGGAGTTTATCGCGTTTAGACAGATAAACAGGCAGACGCGTCGGGGGACTTTGGTTTATAATATTATGTATGATATAGTTATAAATAATATTAAATATCATAAATGCGAAAGTGAGTTTGCTCGTTGGTTTGTTTGTTACCCTTTCATGTTAAAACGGCTGAACAGATTTGAATTAAATTTGGCATAGGGGCCATTTTGACCTTGGTCTGGAATAGGACATAAAATACTTTTTTTTATCCCGGTAGTACGTTCCTGTGGTATAATTTCTGACATGCACGGGCAAAAGCGGGCAAAAGCTAGTTTATAATAATAGTTAGGGTTTTATTTACCTATTCTATTCAGCAAATGAAATATGTTGGATAAGGAAGAATATAGTTGTTTATCTGACTAATCGAGGTGAAAGCGTCAGGGTAGCCCGCGAAATTAAAATTTTCTTAGGTTTTTTTGAAATTTGCAGATCAGTATTAGGTTGTATGTTGATGTAAATATGATTCGCGACCGTATTGTATAGAATTATAATCATAAAAATCTTCAATACAACTCTCCAAGTTCATGTAATCCAATTGAATGACTATTTCATGAAATCATAACATTTAATGATTATAATTCTGTAAAGCTATATTTTTTACGGTCGCGAATAATATTTTAATCAACATGCAACCTGACACTGACCTGCAAACAGCAAAAAACGAAAGAAAATTTGAATTTCGCGGGCTAACTTAGCGTATTCCCTTAACAGGGAAGTTTCCAGATGGCAGCGATGGGGACGAGTACGTTGACACCTAATTCTTGTGTTTTTGTATAGATAGTCATATAATTTAGTAACTAGTGTAAATAGTTAGTTGTGTTAAATATTGTAACAGGGAAGTGAGATGAGAATGGCTTTAGAAGTGAGATGGGAATGAGTGAGTTTGACAACATAAAATACCGGTGGTAGAGCCACGATCGGTCAGCGACCATTTGGCAAGACAACTAAAAGTCAAAAACGAGTGTGTTGGCCCTATTTTTAGTGAAATAAAAATCAAACCAACGTAATTTCAATATTATAATGAGATCACTGTTTATATATTCATTTAACTAGTTGAATTTAGTGACTGAGTACAGACATCTATTGTTCTTTGTTACATCATGAATAAAAATTTATCGAGGAAAGAGAATTGATTTTCGGTAGCGTAAAAATTAATGGAAATTGATATAATGGAGGTGAGAGGGGCTGGAGATGGGGCTGCAGCGGTGGAATATATACGTCCTCCTTCACAACGATACTCCTGGGCCGAGGTTCGGCAGGCTGTTCACGATTTACGAAAGGAACTATCATGCCTATCAACTATGGTTCCAATTGCTATAAGTTTCCGTAAATTAGGCAATGGAAAAACGAGGATATATTTTTTAAGGAACCCACAGAATGGATGGGAGATCACACTGCTTTATACTGATGTGTTACCAACACAATCTCCAAGTAACTCCAGGTTAGTTTTATTTTTGTCATCTCATGACTATGAATGTTTTCAAATACCTTGAAAAAAAAAATTGAGGCTGTATGGGTTGATTCTTGGCAAATAAAACATAACCATGAGATAATTATTGTCTTTGTTCTCCAAACTCTATAAAATTCCTTTGTTTCATGAGTGGTTGCTTATTAAAATGTAGTTTACTACACAAATAATTAATTCAGTAGAAGTTTTTCCATATATATTGTAAGTGTCATTCCCAATGAATAAGTTATTACCTATTTTTTTTTTCTTTATTTTTGTGGATAATAATAATTAATTAACTGCCATTTACATAAAAAAAAGAGAATCATGGTCTTCAGCAAATGCAAATCAGGCAATTGTCAAGACTATTTATGTACATAAGTTCAAAAACATTAGGTACTGTCTGTTTTGGGTCTACTGCAGTTGGGTCAGAAATAAAAATGAAATGCTATTCATTGGTAATTGCATCACTTGAGAACTATTGTTCCGTTTGGCTTTCTTTTTTTTTTAAAATGATTGTAATAGTCCGAATAAGATCTCAAATCTCAAATCTCAAATCGTTTATTGCAATCCATAATGTACAATTACAGGTGGTAAATAAAAGAAATAATAATAGAAACAATTATGGACCCTGTCGGGCACAGCAAATTTTTAAATAGGTAGAGAGAGGAAGAGCGCTTTATTAATTTTCCTTATTATTAAGTTAGAATTATTTTATATCCTATTACCCGATGTACTTATATTTCCATTCATTCACTTATTCTATTAATATTTTATATGCAGGTCTATCTATTCATATATTATTTATTTAATTATATTTAGTATTGCTTATTTCTTTACTCGCTTAAAAAGTATTCATTATTATTAATGTAGTATAATTATTAAGTTATAATTTATTTTTGTTATTTTACTTATTAAAATATATCTGTTATTCATAGTTATTATTATTATTGAATTTATCCATTAGAAATTCTTGTACTGTGTAATAGCTTTTTTTAATTAAGTATTGCTTTAGTTTATTTAAAAATAAACTGGTTTTATTTTGTTGTTTTATGTCTTCGGGTAATTTATTGTATATTTTTATTGACATTGAATATGGGCTAGATGAATGTAGTTTAAGGCGGGAGGGGGGCAAATTTAGTCTATTTTTATGGCGCAACGAATAATTTGTTTGTATGTCTCCCCGTGTGCTGTACGAATCTGGATATTTACGGACTAGTTTACATAATTCCAAGATATAAATACCAACTAAGGTGAGAATCTTGTGTTTCTGAAAGTAAGGCTTGCAGCTATCTGTTGGTTCTATATTGGTAATTATTCGTATTAGCTTTTTTTGGAGGGTAAATAGGGAGGGAGCGTCTGTGCTATTTCCCCATAAGATGATGCCATAGTTAAACCACGCGTGGGCATACGCGTAGTATGTGACTAGTGCGGTTTGTAGGTTTGTAGTCTTTTTTATTTCGCGGAGAGCGTAAGAAAACTTTGAAATTTTAGATTTTACTGTCTGTATATGTGTTTTCCAGTTTATATGAGTGTCTATTGTTAAACCTAGGAGAGTGAAATTGTTAACTGTTTCTAATTTATGATGATTAAAAGTAAAATCTATATTTATTTGTTTTTTCTGCCAGGGGTGAAACGCTATTAATTTGGTTTTGGTAAAATTTATTTCGAGATTATGGTCGCTCATCCAGTTTACAGTTTTTCCAAGAATAGTCGTAAGTTTTTCATTTAGATTAACATTTGTTTGGCATGAAGTCAGGATCGAGATATCATCCGCAAAAAGTACACATGGCCCGTCTATGGTTTTGGGGAGGTCATTTATATATATGAGGAAAAGAAGGCAACCTATAACACTTCCCTGGGGAATTGAAGCATGTATTGATTTAACATCAGATCTAATGAGCTGTGCCTCTTTTGTTTTTTGATTGTAATATTCAATCTCAACTAATTGCTCTCTATCTTTTAAATATGATGCGAACCAGTCATAGGCTTTTCCGCGTATTCCGATTCCGTATAACTTATTTAATAGTATTTTAAATTGCACTTTGTCGTAGGCCTTGGTCATGTCGAGTAATATCCCTATTGCATATTGTTTATTATTTATAATATTTAATGTTTCTTGGATGTATTTGTAGACAGCTAGCGTTGTAGATCTGTTTTTGCGAAATCCATTTTGGCAGTCATCGAAAATCTTATATTTTTCACAAAAGGAATATACACGATCACACATTGCTCTTTCGAAGACTTTGGATGCTGTAGGAAGGAGGGAAATTGGTCTATAGTTACTTGGGGCTGTTTTTGCGTTATTTTTATGGATAGGTTTTATTAAAGCTTTTTTTAGTTGATTGGGGAAGGTGCCCTCTTCGAAGGATTGATTTATTAATTTATAGAACGGTAAGGTAAGTTCATCAGCGCACTGTCTGAACAAAGTCGGTGGGAGTTCGTCTATGCCGTGACTATTTTTATTTTTAAGGTTCTTTAAGATCTGGTTTACTTCGTATCCGTCGACTGGGGTAAGAAACATGGTATTTTCAGTAGGGTTAATCACTGATGTTTCTCTCTGTACACTCCCGGATGAGTGGGTGGTATTTTCTCCAATGGATGCGAAAAAGTTATTGAAAACGTTAGCTACTTGTTTAGGTTCACTTACTAGGTTTGTTGTTTGTAGTGTTATATTTTGTTTGTCTTTTTTGTTTTTTTTGTTTGTCCGTTCTTTCACAATATTCCACATGGTTTTAACTTTATTTGATGATTTATTCATTTTATTTATGTAATGTAATTTTTTTGCCGCCGTCACAGATTTTTTTAGGATTTTTTCATATTTTTTATAGTATTTCGTAAATATTGAATTATTAATTTTAGAAGAAAAAACTTTTAGTAGTCTTTTATTTTTACAAGATTGTTTAATACCAACGGTTAGCCAGAAATTATTACGTTTTGTTTTTAGTTTAAGTCGACGTTTAGGGATACATGCATCTAAGATATCTATCAGAGTTTTATGGAACGACTGATAGTTCTCATCGACATTTTTATTCGGCTGTATAATATCGTTCCAGTTTAGTGTCTTTAGTTTGGATTTGAATTTTTGAATGTTTCTTCTTTTAAATAGTCTTTTATAAGCAAACCAAATGGATTGTTTACTTTGTTGTTCCAGTATCATATGTATTATGGTTCCGCAGTGGTCTGAAAAACCCAATTCTTCTACCGTCGTGTACATTTTATTATTATTAAAGTTTGTAAAAATCAAATCTAAGCATGTTGACGTGGTTTGTGAGATACGTGTTGGTTCTTTTATATGTTGTTCAAATTTAAACTCTAGCATGAGATCGATCAATTGGTTTTTTTTTACGCTATTTTCTAAGGTATTTATGTTAAGATCTCCTCCTATTATTACGTTAAGTTTTTGGTATTTATTGTTTATATGTTGCAATATTTGTTTTAGCTGACTAATAAAAATTACTTCCTCTCTTCTATTCCAATACATGGTGACTATTAACAGATTTTGCTTTGGTAGCTTACATGCACATACTTCTATACAATATTCAATAGTCATTTCTTTAATATCACAACACTCTATACATTCTACACTATCCTCTAGAATAATACAGACTCCGCCACCACTTCGAGAGCGGCGACAAAACGATGCTGCAGTTTTATATCCACTAAATTGCACAGTTTCTAATTTATCTTTGGTGAGCCAGGTCTCGCACATGCATATTGCTTTGTAGGTGGGTTGATCGTTGATGAAAGCCTCTAGAAGGTGTTGCTTGTTGTAAATGCTTTGGATATTTTGGTATAAAATTTTAAATGGTTGGTCTGGGGTTTCGAAAAGTACGTACGCCGTTATCTTCATTTATAATATGTTGAATTTGGTTTTGTTCATTATTTACTTGTTGATTGTTAGTGTATATGTCAGATTGCTCCTTCTGTGTTTCTGTTCTTTTACCCTCTATAAACAACTGATTGTTTCTTATTATTGCATATAATCCCCTTTTCCTTGCTTTCAGCATTTCTTCACGCATTTCCTTTCTTTCCAATCTTGCGTTTTCATCTAAAAATTCTGATAAGAACAATCTTGTTCCTTGAAGGCAGTGTTTATTTTCCACAATGTATTTAGCCATTCTCTTACTAATGAGTTCTATTACTAAGGGTCTGTTTTGATTATAGTTTCTGCCTAGTCTATAAGTTTCTTCTATGTATCCTGTAAGGTCAATATTCAGTTTTTCGTAACATAGATCAATTAATCTACTTTGTTGGTCATAATCTGGCTCTTTATAATATTCAGGAAAACCGTAGAGTACTATTTTCTTGCAGTTGTTCTCAGTACATTTCAAGTGTTTTGCCGTTTTTAGTTTGTTTAAGCCTTTAATCTCATTCCTCAATTTCCCGTTTTCTATGTTTAGTTTTTCAATTTTCTTATTTATTATTTCTATATCTTCTAGTCTTTGTTCATTTTCCTTAAAAAGAAAGTCTGTTTTTCTTTCAATATCTTCTGTCATTTTAGTAATCGCCTTTTTAATTTCTGTTTGGATAGTGTTTTGTATCTCTGCTATTATAGACTGATTGTTTTCACGTAAACGAAGAATTATCATTTCGCTCAGATTCTCTAATGTTAGTCCTCCTTGGATAATTGTGCTCAATGGTGTTTCTTTATCTTCCGAGTATTGTGTATCACCTAATAAACTCAGGTCTTGCGAGGAAGAAATGTCGAGGTTGGAGTTAGTTGGCCTTTTCCTAAGAGTGACATTATTTTCTTCGGAATTCGTAGGTTGTGGTTCGATTGGCGCACGTATAGGGGTGTTTATATTCCCGATTTTTGGGATTTTACAATTGCATGTTTGACAATTCCATGAGTTCTTTTGGGGTGCTGTCATTGTTTTATTGAAATGTGTGACAGTAATATTTGCACATTGTAAGTCGTATGATTTTTTACATAATTTACAAGTGAGCTTTTCTTTATTTGGTAGTACTTGAAGACATCCTGCGCACACCGACTCCATCTAGTAGCTTTTGATGTAATTTTTGTTGAAAGCGCCCTCTATCGGGATGCGTCGTTATTAGCTCAGATCTTAGTATCTTGTTCGGTTACTAGTTTGGTTTATTGATTTTGTAAGTGTTTTAGCGTATCGAACACAGATGGCGTTGAATTGAGTCCAAGTGATAGTGCACTTTTGATGAATATTATTTGCATTGAAATGTACTTAAATCACTGAATAATACATGTATGCTCCTACCTTTTATTTCTTAGAGCATCTTATGGTTGTACTTGACACCAGAAGTCAATTTATTTTGGTTGGTCCAGTTTGTTTTTGTTTTGCTCAAATTCAAATTCAAATATTAGTTCGTTACACTGCACTATTTTTGATTTTTATTACGGAATCTTGATGGAAACTTATGAACTATATCATAAATCACTAATAGTTATCACACTCTATAGCTAGATTTCGTTTTCTTCACTGATTATTAACTTTATCTATTTTTAAAGAATTAAGTATACGCAGCTGATGTTTACTTTGCGCACAGTAGCGCCCTATCGAAGATTTCAATGGAAATAAAAATTTGAAAAGATTCCTGGCAAATTTTCAAATTCGGGAAAGACAGAACATCCTGAAATTTGAACAGAACAACATCTCTGTCGGGTCAGCTAGTATAACTACAAATAAAAGTTATGACATTGTATTGGCTGTTTATCATAAAACAAAAGTTAATTTTGTTCTTATGCCTCCTATTGGTGACAGTTAGCAAAATGCATTATTAATGTCTAATACTTAAAATAAAAACAGTTTGTTTTGAATAGTTATATGCATCATATCTTTATAAATGTTTGTGAAGACTTGGTCGATAACTCCAAGTTTTTGTGAATTATGCACAAGTATTATCTTTTGCTTATATTTTTAATGTTTTGTATTTCAACATCTTATTTGAACTTCAGAAATAATCTAACTTTTATCTAAATACTAGGTTCCATTAGCGGCTTCGCCCGCGTGATATATTTATAAATTATAGCCTATGCTACGCAGTGATAATATAGCATTCTACTGGTGAAAAAATTCTTAACAAATAATAAATTCTCTTTATAATATTAGTGTTAAAATATAGCAGTTTAGAAAATATGTCGTATTTTCTGAACAAAAGCTGTTAAACCTTCATAATCATTCCTCAAATAAAAGTTATTATTAAAAATTCGACCCTATTGTGTGGTTGAAAAAGGTAAAAATACACTGTATCGACATTCAGGTTTTAATATCGTGTTGGGAAAGAACTGGCATATCTGGGCATTTAGCTGTCCATGTCCTCTGTCTGTCCCTGCCCGGATTGTCTATGTCTCGACTAGCCATTACAGACATTGGTAAAGGAAAACATAATGAGGAAACCTGCATTCATAATTAGTATAAGTCTAAAATAGTGAATCCGTCATTAGCAAGTATGTTGATTAATGCTCGTGTCTTCTCTGTATGAAAATAAGCCTTTGCCCTGCACTGGGACAGTTACAAGCTGGTATTAAAAGATATAATACTACATGAGTATTTTTCAAAAAAAGTGTACCCCTTGAAAAAAAAACGTCGAATAGTTAAAAAGTTAATGTGTTTTTATTTAATAAAGAAAGAAAGAAGGAAAATACGTTTATTTGCGGTAAACATGACGCAAAAAAAAGAACACAAAATTAAAAAAGAAACAAGTTTAGAGAAGATATGCGTCACATCCACGCAAAACGGCCATCGCTCAGCATAATGCTGCGACCCTATGCGAGACAGGGCCCCAGCGCTGGTTTTCAGCGACAGCCGGCGTTGACGTGATGACGTCGACCGGTGCAGCATACCATGAAATATAATTAAGATATAAAAATAAAATAAATATACAATAATTAATTCTACATAAATAAATAAAGTATAATATTCAAAAATGGCAACATTCCGAAAAACCAAAATAAGACATTATTGTGAAGTAAATATATTAAACTTTAAAATTCTAAAACTTTATATCTTTAATCTGATTAAAAACTTTTTTTTATCACTTTTTTTACGTATTTATCTGTTCTTTTCTTCTTGTCTGTTTATATATGTGTGTACATAAATGGTTAAATAAATAAATAAAAATAAAATTTATATAAACTTTTTCAAAACCATGTTTTTCTACGTTTTTTATGAATTTCGTTACGTTAAGAAAATATAAATATAGAGCTAAGTGTATATGGTTACATCCAGCTTAAGCATACTTAACATTCACTGACAAATTCTTGTAAATTGTAACGAATTTGGCAGTGAATGTTGAATAATATGTAGTTATATGTTTACTATTTAGTTACTCTAGGACAATTTCGTAACAAAATTTTCGTTACGTACATTTATTTTGAGAAATACTCACATATTACAAACAAAGAAAATTCCCAAATAATCAAACATATATATATATCTGAATGTTTACAAAAACATTAACTTTCTCTGTTATTTCTTATCTACTTTTATCACAAAGGTATTCCAGTTAATTAGTTATTTTAATAATTATTCTACTGTAGTATTATGCAAGTGCACAATAGTACAGAATAATACAGAAGGTCAGCTCCATAAAACAAATTACTCACAAATAATGTCAAACTCAAAGCATTTATTACAATTAAACCATTTACTTTTGAACTGTCAAAGAGTTGGTCAGTTAGTCAGAAAGTTGAAGCTAGTTGCCCATTCCAAAACGTAGATCTCTATGGAGAAGAACGGGCAAGAAACTCCAAGGACACTCTTTTAAATATAGAAATTACAAAATCCTGGGTACATTACTCTTGTTGCTTCTATATGTGAGAACAAAGTAAAAAAAAAAAATATTAAAAATATAAGATTAAAAATAAGCCCTGGCAGATAAGAGATGACCAGTCACCACCGACGGCGCCCGTTCACGAACATAACGCCCTGATAATGTACCCCATAATGTACCACCTGCCATGTTATCTCTTGGTTGACTGGTAGAGAATGCCTCAGGCATTAAGAAATAAAGAAAAAGTATTTATTGGGACAAGCACTCTCGATCTTAATTAAACTTAACACTTACTCACTAAAACTAAAAATAGAAAATAGAAAATACAAACAAAAAGCGAAAAGTCCTGTGGGAGGCCAAAAGTCCGCCTTTTCTTTTTTTTTTCCAAGATTATAATAATAATAATATAATATATTTATTCAGACAACTAGATCCATAATTACATTTATATTGTTAGTATGACTTAAAAACTATGTTAGTACCTAATAACTAAGAGAGACTTGGTCCTCTGGGTGAGGCTCCACACCAGAGGGCTGTCTAACTTATTGCCTATTACATTCAGGATGCTGTTACTGCTCCCACGCAATCTGCTTAGCAGTGAGGCTGTCTTTTTGCGCCAGGTGGCATCAAAGCCGTCTGTGCGCGACTCAGCAAACATTGTTGACGCACTGCAGAAGCGTGGCAGACGTAACAGCGCCCTGAATGCATTTTTAAACTGGATGCGCAGAGAATTGTAAGCCCTTTTGTAAGATTAGCTTATACTGGAAATGTATAGGTTGATATGTAAACGTGTGTACTAAAAACTTTAATCTCAATATTAGTCTAAATTTCGCAAGCGCCACTGCTGAGCATGAGGGCCTGGGTTCAATCCCCGGGTCGGGCAGTGTTATCGGGTTTTTCCATCTGGAATTTCTCAGTAGCAACCCGGAGTCTGGATCTGAATCCGGTTGATGGCAATAGGCTCGCCCCCTATTACATGGGACTTAAATATAACTGGCGAATTGTGGGTGTACTACAGGTACACCTCTGCCTAACCCTTCGAGGATTACAGGCGTGATGTTATATATGTATGTATGTACATATATACTACGACTGCCCCGTTGGTCACTGAGTTATACTACTTGTAAAAATGCTAGGAATATCGTATAATTTTACAATGTTTGTAAATATGTGAGCACCATGCATCTATCACATGATTAATTTATCTATCATTCCGTAATTTTTCATTATTTTTACCTAACGTGGTATAGTAATCTTATTCTAGGTGCATCGTCTTCACATATAATTATATAATTGATGTATACAAGATATTGTGAAAACATTTTAAAAGAGTAACGGTGGAGTTTCTTGCCCATTCTTCTCCATACGAAAACTACCTTTTGGAAGGGGCAACTAGAATCAATTATTATTTAAATGTTGACGTTCAAAAGTGCCTTTTTTGTGCCTAATTGAAATAAATTATTTGACTTTGACTTTGGTCTCGTGGTCGCAAGCACGACTGCTGAGCGTGGGGTCCTGGGATCGATTCCCGGGTTGGGCAAAGTGTTATTGGGTTTTTTCATTTAGGAACTTCTTAGTAACAGCCCGGAGTTTGGAAGTTGTGATACCCACGTGCCTTGGTGCGCACGTGGCGCCCCTGATCTCTCTCCGGTCGTGTCGGATTCCCGTCCCATCGGACTATGAGAGTGAGGGAAGAGAGAGTGCACCTGTGTCTGCGCACACACTTGTGCACTATAATATCTCCCGCGCCGAAAGCTAGTCTCCGTTGAGATTGGCCGCCGTGGCCGAAATACGGTCTGGAGAACTATATTATATTATAATTATATAAATATTATAAATGGGAAATTTTGTATTTGGGTGTCAGTTACTCAATCACGCAAAAAACGGCTGACCGGATTTGGATGAAATTTGGCACACACATAGTTTATAACCTGTATTAACACATAGGATACTTTTGTTTTCTTTTAGCTTGTTGTAAGCTGGCCTTCTGTATGTTTCTGTGAGGATAGGCCAGTGTTTGTAAACAAATTGATTACAATTGTTGAGTCAAACTGACGGATTGTGTAAAGTTTATGACACTATTGATCTCTGTGAGGTTATTATTTGATGTAATGGCACTATGTAATTATTAATAGAAACTTGTTATCATTGTTACGTCTGTATTTTGCATGATTGCTAGCTGCCACCTTTCTCTTGAGACTGTGGCGGAATCTACATCGCCACATGCGAACTACTCATACTCTACGCAAAATCCTACATTGCGCAAGCAGAGTTTACCGCGCGACTAGCATATATACAACGTCCTAACGTCAATCGTAGGCAGTAGCCCACTAGACACCCATCTGGTCGAAGGCTTTTCCCTTTTCTATGGAGGATGAGTGAACCTTACACCCAGTTTCTCATTTATAAGACAATCTTTCTTAATAAGGTTCAGGTCTTTCTGCAGTCCTTAATTTCTTAACATTTTTAGCTGGATGGTGTGCCAAATGAGTTAATTCAAAGACATAATATATTTCTTTAAAGTATATTATTAACTACCTACTGTTTTGAACATTTGGAACCGAGCCATGAATTTACTGTTTGGTGGTGGAAGAAAAGGCAATAATTTAGCCCCTTAAACACCGTGTTTCTGAAAGCCAGATCTTGTCTCTGCTCAGTCAATCCTTTTCTAAACTAACTATTAGTATTTATAACTATTGTGATTAATGAGCCCGAATACCAACAAACCATGTTAGTGGCATGAGAATCCACAACAAATAAAATCCAAAGTATCAGAAACAGTAACTGAGTCATCTCAACAAAAATAACGCCTTGTTTAATTGGTAACCCCCTTTTGCTGAAGTACTTATTTGTTTCATTTCGACGTGGGTAGTCGCTACGTCCTCGTCAGGGGGCGCGGTAGGCGGGTTGTGGGCATGGCCCTTAAAGCCCCAAGGTGTGATACGGTGCCCGTGAATACGGGCCTGTTCGTTGGCCATGTAGGCCTGGCCTGAGGCAGGTGCGGTGGTAGCGCAACGTGTCTATGCATGTGGATGCATTGGTATTGTTTCATTTTCCATACAAGCATAAAAACATTCATCCCAAATGTCTGAAAAAAACTGAAATTTTTGTTACAGACTAGATTGGAAACCTTTAATAGAGTCGAACGTCGCTCTCGGCGTAAGTTCAGGCAAATGGTCCCGAGAGGAACAGTTACTGTGGGAGAGGCAGCGCGTGGCCGCGTGGGGCATCGCCTCGTACGAGCTGCATCAGAGCACCGGCCGCATCATGTTCCCGTGCGCCTCCTCGCTGTTCGTGGCCGACGAGGGTCTCAGTCAGGTGAGATAGACATAGATTCAGACAAAATTTCAGGCAAAGACCAAAAATGTAAGGAAGTTGGAGTATAACATGGTCGAAAAATTTAATTTAGTTTGTCAAAAAGTGTTATATATGGGTAAGTTACAGGAAGCTATAGAAAGGAACTGCTGCTTAACTGAAGCTAGAGAAATTATCACTTTAAAGTCGACCTTTGGTAAGTAACACTAAAACAAACAGTTACTCAAAGTGGGTTTGCCTCGCCGCACTAATGATTTGGTAAATAATCTATTGAAATGCCTGTTGGCAGCTAACTATATTTAATTACTAGCTATTGCCCGTGGTTTCACCCAAGTAGGGGTCGGATACTATCTCACGGGAAGGAATTACCGGGATAAGAAGAACCCGGAACATGAATATTGCTACAAGGTGCCAATATCCAAAAAAAAATATAAAGAAGAAAACAATACATTGTGATGACACTATTGGCTAAGACACTTTAAAATAATGAAATATACAAAGTGCGGTGTGCGTCTCAAGGTTGCACCAAATGGGAGTCCAGCTCAGCATGTGCCAGGCAAATATACCTGACGATGATATTCTGCTGGATCCCTGCAGTGACATAGAGAATGGCCTGTCTACCAACAACGAAATTTGTTCAGCCAGACCGACAGAGTTACTTTATATTTGTATATTATGGATAAGTGTTAGTGCAAATAAAATGTGTGACAAGAGATAAAACACATAGAACAAGTTTAAAAAAAAAGTGAGTCTTTTATATAACAATATTTTTCTTGCTTCCAGTCGCCCCCTCTAGTGCCCCGCTCGCTGAGCACGGGCGGCGGGGCCCCGCTGACGCCGGCCATGTGCCCGCGGGCCCCCGAGCTGGTGGCGCACGCCGCGCGGGGCGACATCTGGCTCGCGGGCGGGCAGTTACGAAGACCTACGCGTCTTACGTACGCTTGTAAGGGACATGAACCTGATCGGTGAGTTTTATTAACATTAACAAACTAAACCGGGGGGGTTGGCAGACGAACGAAGGGCGAAGGGAAGGAAAGGCGTAACAATAATAATCTGCAGACTATTGACTGTCTGCTTGGACTAGTAGTCAAAAGTCAGACTGCTGAACATGAGGTCCTGAGTTTGATTCAAATTCAAAAATTCAAAAGTAATTTATTCAAACTAGGCTGAGAATCAGCACTTTTCGAACGTCAAAATGACATAAGACAGTCCCCCGGCACGCCCGCCCTTCATCACTTCCTAGTGCTTTAGCTGGGAAGAAGAAGTGGCGCAACAAACTCCCCAGCAGCACAGCTGTCTAGCTGTCTGTTCAGTTAGAAAAAATTGATTCTATATGCAAAATAATTTACATTACGCAACACAAACCATAATTTAAATTATAAATTAATAGCCATATGACAGCTAGCACTAATTTCAGATTCCCAGATCGGGCAAAGTATAACACGATTTTTATAACTGCGCTTGGAGCTGTCAAAATCGAAGGTTGTTAGTATTTAATTCATCCGCACGGTAACCTCCTCAGTGCCCCGACGCCTCTTAATACGGTCTGCACAACTCGTGTCGTCTCCACAGTTGTCTTATTATTCGTTAATTTGTTATCTATTATTTAAACCACAAACACTGTAATATTTTGACGTTAACAGGCGCACAGTTCTAAAAATCGGGTTATACTACTAGGAAATGAAATTGTTTATTCTGTAAATTGGATATTGGAATCACTATTACAAGTAATCTTAAAAAAATTTATTAAAAATTAGCTAGATGAGTTCGGCGTTTCCTATCTGACTACTCTGAGAAGAAAGTCCGAAACAAACTCAGAGGTCACAGTCTCTTTTAAAGTCCAGACATAATCTTGGTCAGGCCATATGAGGACCATGTAGATTAGTGTCTGAAATGGTCTTTTGAGAAAAGAACCACACAGATTTGAGTGGACCTGTCCTGTCAGTGCAAGTATTTGTCAGTAATCGTGGAGCTCAACTCAGAACTTAAGGAGTTCAACTCGACGAACAATACCGAAGAAAGGACATTTCATAAACTACTCAAACTGCCAGACCATCATTAAAATTAAATGAGAAAGAAAAAAAATATCCACATAGTCCTCACATTCACAAAATTAAAAAAAATATAATACTTTACAAAGTAATAGGTTTTCCCAACAAGAGTTTCTCAGTAGCTAGGTTGGAGTCTGGATTTGAGCCCAATTACTGGCAATATACTCTGCTCCTATTACGTGGGACTTAAATATAACTGGCGAAATGTAGGTACCTTACCGTTCTTCGGGCAATATTCTCGTAGGTGACGCTCGCCGCTCGGGATAGGCGATTTCAGAACTTTAAGCCCGAGTCAAGAGATTAATTTTAATCGAACTTAAAGTATGCAGGTGCTGGTAAGACCTTCCAATTTGTTGACAAACTCGTGTGTTAAACCAAAATACTTAATTACTTCGAAAATGTCTGTCCAAGCAAAAAGGGTCTATTCCTCGGCATTTAGTTTCCGAGATATGTTTCGCGATTTTAATTAATTATTAATAAATGCTCAATTATCTACAATTTCATATGGTAAATTACTATATCAAGCTTTTTCAGAATTTCAACTTCAAATTAGGGATGCCTCGATGCGCCTCTTTGCCAATACGATACCGATACGCTTATTGAATTCAAAAATGAAGGTAAAATAAATAAAACACAAGTCAGGTTATTTTTTAAATTAATATAATATAACAAATACCAGGACAAACTAAATAAAACCGTTTAAAACTATAGACAGGTTGAGATTAGTTAACAGATTTAGTAATTAAAATTAACACTGATGAGATTTTTGTTTAAAAAACAAAGTATTCTTTAGTTTTGCGGAGAAAGGAGATTGCGCAAATCTGGATTTCGCAAATCTGTTAGTTCGTGCCTCGTTTGCAACGAAATAGGCGAGACAACACGCGCGTTTACGTTACATTTTTAAGGCTCGAAATTTGAAAAGTATCGTTGAATCGGCCATAAAAATGTCGCCGATGCCGATATATCGGCAAACTTCGAGTATCGCCGATATATCGGCATCGGTATCGGTATCGGTTGCATCTCGACTTCAAATGTCTGATAAAAAAAATATGTGCCAGTTTTTGAATATTTTTTCAATCCTTACTATCAATTGACTATTCCAGATACCGAATCTAGTCTTAAATAAATAACTCACTACTGGACCCTTTTTGCTTGGACACCCACAAACATCACCTTAAAATTTGACTCCTCAGGTTAGCAGATGATCCTCGCCAAGCTGGCGTTCCATGCTATGTAACACAGGAGGAATTCTCAAGATACACCGGATTCTGGTGGCAACCTCAAGCTGATGGTGAGTTTACACCCTATTTTATTTACTAATCGTTCGATCGCCTTCCCGATCAAAATATATTTCAGTTCCTTTTGTCTTGATGATTTTTACAATTACAATTTATTTCATTAAAAAAGAGGTACAGTCTGTTACAAAGTAGGATGACAACTTAGGAATAGTTTATCTGAGATGAGTAGGTCAAACAATACAAGTTTACGATCTGATGTCCTAGCTAGGTTACTTAGTAGCCTGTATTAAGAGGGAACAGGGGCTCCGAGGAATTTGAAAAATAGTTATTTGAAGAAACTATTGCCGTCTTCTTACCTCAAGTCTGCCCCCGTAGAGTGCGATAGGGATAGCTACAGCTCAGACCAATTATACCAGAAAAAAATTCTCCTCGAAAACTGAACCGATTCTATTATTTTTTACATTAACCTTTTAAGAAAGAGTACGCCTAGGTTCCTATCATTTTCATTTATTTTAAAAACTTTTCGAATTTGTCTGGTACTCCTCTAATCACGGCGGTAAAAATGGGGCATTTTTGTAATTTTAGGAGGGTCATATTTTCTTTACCGAAAAGTTCCTGAAAAAAGAGAAATAACAGGGACGTGACTACAGCAGACAGGAAGAAAAAAAGAGAATACATTTGTATGGAGAATCACACGCCCTGTTCCCTCTTAAGGACAATTAGAAATCATTTCCCGAACATAGGACAAAAATACTGCTTGAACTGTTACATATTTATTATCAAAATTTAGAGGAAATTAATAAAAGTCCAATACAAGAATTTGTGTAGGTGCGCGTGCGTGTGTGTTAGAGTGAGAATGTGAGTGTGTGTATATATTGTGAGTTTACTTCATTGTTGTAAGAAGGGATTTGTCAGCAGATTAAAGACTTGATCTAGTTCTTCTGAAGCTGTAACTTCAGAGTGCATTAAAATGGCCCCCATGAATGGCATTTTTATATACTAACTAGCTTCCGCCAGCGGCTTCGCCCGCGTGATATCTATTCTACTGGTG
The DNA here is from genome assembly GCA_949128155.2 of Xanthia icteritia. Lineage (NCBI taxonomy): Eukaryota > Metazoa > Arthropoda > Insecta > Lepidoptera > Noctuidae > Xanthia > Xanthia icteritia. The sequence goes on along the minus strand of OY855862.1, from coordinate 1,211,754 downwards.
AAAGAATTTATAAAATCGGTCCAGTAGTTTTTGAGTTTATTCATTACAAACAAACATACAAAAAATCAAATATTTTCTCTTTATTTATAATATTAGTTATAATAAAGCTGAAGAACTGTTTGCTTTTTGTTTGAAAGCGCTAATCTCTGGAACTACCAACCAGATTTGTGAGAACCAGTTTTTTGCTTTTAATAGCCCAATTATTGAGTAAGGCCTCGTGCCTCGTGCTTTGGAAAGCATGTTAAGCCGTTGGTCCTACGCCTGATCTTTCTCCGGTCGTGTCGGATTGCCGTCCCATCGGACTATGAGAGTGAGGGAAGAGAGGGTTCACCTGTGTCTGCGCACACACTTGTGCACTATAATATCTCCCGCGCCGAAGGCTAGTCTCCGTTGAGATTGGGAAATATCAAAATACTTCTCCCACTCTGGGTGTAGCGGGAGGGCGCGTCAGACTATTACTGACTAAAACCGACCCGTATTCCTTCAGTTGCCTGTACGATGCCAGAGGCCACGGTATCCCTTTCAGACTTTCCCACAACCCCGGTAGGCATCGGTCCTATCGGGCCCCTTTCGTTGTGCTGGTGTCTCTTTGAGGCGCTCGTGGAACACAACGCGCCGTCGATCCGGGCCTGGTCCTTATCGGACGGCGACGACCTAAGATGATAGACGACCCTAAGGAGCCGAACAGAAAGAAAAAAAAACAGAAAGTACACTAAGCGAAAACGAAGTGATAGCGCGGCGGGTGATGAGATGTAACCCGGTGGGTTGGAGAACGACTCCAACCAACGTCTTTTCTGGCTTTTTTTTTCCTTATAAATTATAAATTTATAGGGAGTTATATCAAAAGTATTTTGTGTCATATTTTAGTATATTGCGTATCTTACGACTTCCACGCGAACGAATTGCGCGCAGAAACTAGTACGTAAATATACTTCCGACACAGCCTGGACTGTCAGTCTAAATACCACCTTGCTGGCTATAGTTTGACCGAGACCGCTGTTCCACGCCTTAGGAATACGCGGCGAGGCGGGGGGCAGCGTAGACAAATGAGCGGCGGGATGCCGGGAGCGTTAACGAATGAGTGGCCTGCGCTGCCCCCCCATCACACCGCGCATATACCTAAGACGCGGTACAGCGGTTTCAGTCAAACTATAGCTAATATTTTTACCACGACATAAGCTATTCTCATATCGTTCGTATACGAAAGAAAAAGACAAATATCATAATCTTTTTTGTTATTACAGATGACGTATTCAGGATAGTATACGAAGAAGTGGATGAGAGCGAAGTGAAGATCTACAGCTTCCCTTCCTCTCAAAGTAGCAGCGGAGAAGTTGAGGAGTTCAGGTTAGTAAGCCTTTAGTCATTACTAGCGACCCAACCCTGCTTATCACGGTTTTTACCTCTTGAAAACTCTAATATTAATGTATCCTTACATATTATAAAACAAAGTCCCCGCCGCGTCTGTCTGTTTGTTTGTCTGAACGCGATAAACACCAAAACTGCCGAACGGATTTTCGAACGGGTTTTACTAGTAGACGGAGTGATTCATGTGGAAGTTTTTGGTGTATAATTCATTAAGGTTTTGTGTAAATTAGCTGAAATATGACGATTATTGTTGAAGATGTCTGATAAAATCATGCCGACTGGGAACTTTACTGGCGTGCGCCGCGTAAACCGTAAAAGATACATAAAAATTATGTTCTACAGAATGGTGGATAAGTCTATCTTCTAAGAATGACCCATAGTAACCATTATTATCTTTCAGAATTTGATTTAAAAAAAATCAGAAGCTATTTGGACCGGTATTATATTAATCCTTATGCAATAAAATAAGTTATTTAAATTGGGCATTTAATTTAGATTAAAATCGGTAAAACGCAGTAGGACAGTTATATATCAGCATAAGACTAGGAACAAATGGCCGACAATACACGGCATATAACGTTGATGATGTAACTAATATTTTTGTAACAATATCATTTAAAAAGAGTGTCCTTGGAGTTTCTTGCCCGTTCTTCTCTCGGTACCTACTACTCATTGGAATGGGCTTCATATTTCTGACTGACCGACTCCATGACAATTCAAAAGTACCTGTAAATGCTTTAATTGAGTTGTTAAGAGCGTTTATACAGAAAGTTGACAACTTTTAGGATGGAAGCTCTTAAAGTTCTTTAGAATAGAATAGAATTGACATTTACTTTGTAAATATGGGTAATGCATAGGTGATAAGATACATTAAAGCTTGGAGGCTTGGGCAGAGCATCGCCGTGTCCTCATGGAGGCGATCGGTGGCGGGAATCTCTCGCATCCGGCCCTGGTCCAGGCCATGGTACGGAGCGAGAGGGCATGGGAGGTTGTCACCTCCTTCTGCGAAGCAGTAATGCTCGCGAGGGAGGAGGCAGAACGCGTGAGGGAGAGGCAAATTTCGCGCCCTCACGCCCCTAGCCGCCGCAGGAGACGCCCTGGGCGTCGGGAATCACAGGCCGATTCCCGGCCACCGTAGACGCGGGCTTGCGGACGGTGAGCAATGGGTAGCTCGCCGTCCGATAAGGACCAGGCCCGGGTCGACGGCGCGCCTCAAAGAGATGTCAACAAATGAAGGGGTCCGATAGGACCGATGCCTGCCGGAGTTGCGGGAAAGTCCGAAAGGGATACCGTGGCCCCTGGCAACGTACAGGCAACGGAAGGAACACGGGTGGGTTTTAGTCAGTAATAGTCTGACACGCCCTCCCGCTACACCCAGAGTGGGAGAAGTATTTTGATATTTCCCATCCAAACCAAAAGCCACATACATGAATCAAGCGCAATTCTGCAAAAAATAATTGTTCTACTAAAAAGTATTATAGTCCATTCGCGTTAAGAAAATTGTGAGTCATCGGCCTAACCCCGCCCCTCGACGGATCGAGTCGCAACAAATTAGAAAGCTGACCATTGACGGCACATTGACGTACGAAACGCTTGTGTTTTTTGCGACCCGATTTATCGAGTGGCGGAGCTATGTCGATGACTCACTATTTTCTTAATGCGAATGGGCTATAGTTTGTGCATGGTGTATTATCTTCACAATACTCGTAATATTTCCCCCTTTTCTAGATTCCCTCGCGCCGGCACTCCCAACGCGAAGTCCTCCCTGAAGATGGTGACGTTCAGGCTGCAGAAGGCGGCTTCCGGCACCGTCCTGGATTACTACCAGGAGGGCGCGGCAGAACATTGTAAGTAATAACCATTAAGAGTGCTTGGGTTGGGCTCAGATTGTATCAAATTGAGCATGCCTCATAAAAATAGAACAAAGATACCTAAAAACGCGTTGAGAAAAAAGCTGAAATAAGTGCCAGAATTCCGCAGTTTTTCGAGCACCATGGGAGTAGCACAAGGTTTTCAGGGTGCAAAACTTGGGTAGAAACTACTCTCAGAGGACCTAACAAAATAAACAAAAATCGTATTTACTTGCGCGTTTGCGATGTATGATGTTGTTATTGATTGGGCTATATAAGGTGTATCTATTCATACACGAAATATTTTAAGACATATACCTATAGGTGGTAAAGAAACCATAGCAACAAAAAAAAAAATTATATTAAGGTATATTATAAAAAAAATTAAATAGTTTAATATTACTTGACACACATAATAAATACTGGTTCCTTCTTATTTTTTAACATCCATTACGCTAGTTTACGCGGGCGGCGGTATTTGAGACGGCGCGCGGCTTTTATGAATGATAAACAAAGAGAGAGAAACACGTGAGCGCGCCGCGCGGGCGCCTGCCTCCCCCGCCCCCCGCCCGGCGCCCGCGCCTCGCCTCGCGCACGGATTGTGTCCAGTCCCGCACGATCCACGTGTTGTGTCGCTAGCGCGCGCCTTAGCTGACACGCGTCGGGCTCGCTCGGGCAAGATATTTAACAATGCCTAACTACAGGTATACCAACCAGGAGTTGGTTTGCTTAACATCCACAACGCGGGCATCAGAAAATCCACGTGTTGTTAGGCCGGATCATTTCCAGACGCGGTTCAGTGTTAATGTGTGGGCTGGGTTGATAGGCGATAGACCCTTAGGAACGCGAATTGTGAACGCTTTCGCAGTGATGGCTAGTGATAGAGACACATTATTAAAAGTGCAAGGATACATATTAAAACGTGCAGCCATCTGCGTCCAACAACAGGGCGAATATGTACAACAATTGGTGTAAATAAAAACTACGCAAGTATTAGGTATGTACATTTTAAATTATTGTAACAATAATTCGTAAAAGGCACCTGCATACCTGATGCAATGGGATAACTGAATTTCGTGTAAAATAGACAGGTTTCCGACTAACGGAATCAGTCGTAAACCTGTGACGATAACATGACAAGCCATTTATCCCGTTTATCTTTTGACCACTGCGAGGCGACAAACCGCGTGTACCTACAACAGTAGGTATGTGCACGTCTGCTAAACTCTGGTACGATTATTGATCAAATAAATCTGCGCTACGCACTCTTAACGTTCACATCTGTATAAGTAGATAGGTAGGCAACTAACAATCAGCTGACGGATAGGACTCGCACACACAGACGGACAGAGGTCATTAACATGCGAATTCGAGTTGCTCCTATCAGCTGTTTATTGGTATTTACCTAGTTTACAGATGTGTAGGTATTGTAGATTAGGATTAAAATTTGTTTTAATCGCCTCTACGTTCCTTTTTCATTTACCTACTTAGGTTTAGGTGGTATTGTATTTTAAATTCACATTTATTATCATTGTAAGCGATAGGCTATTAAAATAACACTACAACAAGTCACGAAGTCTACCTACGTTGGTTTATTTTTTACATCATCACGCCTGCATTGTCCGTAGAGATAGGCAGAGGTGTATTTTCGTACGTCCACTACAGCTTACCAGTGATATTGTTAGGTCCCATGTAACGAGGTGCGAGACGCCTCGACAGGGTTGCCAGACGAGTGTGAGTGAATTATCGTATTAATAATCGAAAATGATCGTACCAAATGAACATTTTTCGTACTACAACTGCCAGACTCGCGCTAAACGCGTAGCTAGTTCGCAAAACTAGAAATAGGATAGGAATTTTAGGAAGTTGTGAAATATGAATGAAATTAAAAAAGTAACATTATTTTTTCAGTTGTTTTAAAACCATAACAGCATTATTTTGATTGAGTTTTTACGCATTGCGCTGAAAGTAAAGCCCCTTTAAAGTTTTTGTTGCAAGTTTGTTTCTTATTTTTTTGTTTCGACGCATAATTTTTGCTGAATAGCCACTTCGGAAGAGGGTTGCAAATTATCGTACTTTTGCGTAAGATAATACAAATTGTATCATACATCGTAACGGTGTCGAAATTATCGTACATGTACGATAATTATCGTACGTCTGGCATCCCTGCGCCGGACGCGCGGGGATTTACCGCGGCGCCCGGGGTCATTCATAGAACATGGAGTAAAGGTTTTATGCCAAATGTCTCAAGCAGTTTTAAAATTATAATAATTACGTAAAATAAAAAACATTGAGATATCATCTTTATTTTTGTGTTTATAGTCTCTGTGCCAGCTATAGGTATATCTCTTAAAATATTTCGTGTATGAATAGATACACCTTATATAAGTACCGTACTTACTTTCATATGCATGTAGTAAAAAACTGTTATTTTGACATTACAAACAGACACTTCAATATTATTTATTTGTATAGATTGTCCAAATGCAGGTGTAGTATAACACCGTGAAATCTTAATGGTTGTTTTCCCGCAGCGAAATGGTTTTGTCTTGGTAATACATTCATTATATAAACAAATAAAATATTAGAAACAATTTTGAAAACAAATTTTGTGTTGTTGCGTGCAAACTAGTTTATGCCGTATCACCACGTGTGAGAGTTTATTTTGCTTTGAACTTGTATGCATCGCTGTTCCCTTTGTCGGCGCCGCGTGCGATTCGAGTAGTACAAGTTACCAGAGGCCCTAGTGTGAGTTTCTTTTAACCATCTCGACTTTACGCATCGACCGCGTTCGGCGCTCCGATTGGCAGCCGGCCGGCCTTCACCAGTAAAGAGCCAATCGGAGCGCCGAACGCGGTCGATGCGAAAAGTCGAGTTGGTTAAAAGAAACTCACACTAGGGCCTCTGTTACTATTGATTCTCACGTTTTTGAGTTGATGAATATTTTTTAATTATTTTAAAACAAAATCATCTTTATTTTTTTACTTTTACTCTATGCTTCGAAAGTACTCCTTATGGCAAGTTGTTCTGCCGCGGGAAAACAACCATTAAGATTTCACGGTGTATACCGATGCATTCCTGTACGGGGAATGCGCGGTTGATGGGTAAAACTTACACATAAATATAAAATTTTCTGTATTCCTTCATATCAGCTGGTGAGTCAACAAACGGCTGCATGGAAGTGACAGATATCCGGTGGTACGAGCTGCGCCAGCCGTTGAAGGACAGCTTCCCGTGGTTCGAGTACCTCGCCAGGGTCGGCTGGACGCCTGATGGACAGTTGTGAGTATACCATCATCTGCACAAGCTTCTCCCATCTATGGTAGGGTCGGCTTCGAGTCTTACCTCCGATGAGAAAGAACAGCTGTTTCATACTAAAATGTAATACTATATATACTGTGTAGGATCGTAAAAAGCGGCCAAGTGCGTGCGTGACGCACAATAAACGGCTCCGTAGTTGAGATGAATTTATACAGAAAATGTAATATTTATGTTTAAGTCTGCAAGAACAGACTTAACATTGTAGTTGAAAAACATGTTCTCCCGTACATTCCAACTGCAAATGTCAGTTTGTACGTTCAATGTTCAGAGATTTACCAAGTTATTTTAAGACCATAGACTTCTTATATATTTTCCTGTAATCTATAAGTATTGAACAATTTTCTGTATAAGGGAGGGGAATGGTTAGTTTTCAATATTGTCATAAATAACTTTTAATTAAAACTGATACTGATATACAACGTGTAACGTTAAATGCGCAAAACCTCAAGACACCCCAACAGATTTTTAAGTCAATTGAACTATTTCAGAGAGAAAAAAAATCAGAAAATAAGGTTTTATGTGCTGTTTTAGCTTTAGAAGATTCGCATTTGCATTGAAATAAAAGCTATTATTATCCCGCGTATGAGAAAATAAATTGGTCGACAACAATTTGTGTTTGCTTACCTATTTTGGCGGGTTTGCGCATGTGATGGCTTGACCTATTAATAAATAGACACGGCAACGTTTTTAATGAAGATTTTTATAAAAAATGTGACCGATATAAAAAAGTGGTTCAATTGATTCTGCTCATTATTCTGATCAAACTATTTTCAGGTTTTGCACATTTAACGTTACACGTTGCATAAAAAATTTGAAACCCTCACAGTTAGCCCTTTCATTTGATATGTCACACGGTACACTTTGCAAAATGGTGGAGTTTCTTGCCCGTTCTTCTCCATAGGAACCTACGCTTTGGAATGGGTAACTAGCTTCATATTTCTGACTGACTGACCCCTTGACAATTCAAAAGTGCCTGTAAATGGTGTAATTTTTTTTTTATACGTTGCCCCACACTAGGAATTTCTCCTGCAGTGCTATTCTGTAACCATCTCACCGTGAAAGCTTAGGTGGAGTGAGCTCGGAGTGAGCTGTCAGTCCCTAGCAGCAAGTGGAATGACAGCTCACTTCACGCTCACTTCACACAAGTTTTCACGGTGAGATTTTTACAGAATAGATCGGCTGCTGCTAGGGACTGACAGCTCACTCCGAGCTCACTTCACCTAAGTTTTCACGGTGAGATGGTTACAGAATAGCACTGCTGTATCGTGGGTGCGTTTACAAACATTTAAACTCACATACACAAACAGCCAGACCCGGTACAACTAATTGTAGGTCATACAAATATTTGTTCCGTGCGGGGATCGAACCTGCGACCAGGGACCGTGCAACCCCGGTTAAGAGTTAAGCTTTTCGAAAGGGTAAGCCGTTTATGAGGTTACCTTTATCTGATGTAACCCCTTGAATGGGTTCTGTGCTCAAAACCCATTAAAAGGGTTATCTCTTCAATATGGATAACCCATTGAATGGGTTCTATACCTAAAACCCAGTGAAAGGGTTACATGATAACCCATTGAATGGGTTCTATACTTGAAACCCAGTGAAAGGGTTACATGATAACCCATTGAATGGGTTCTATACTCGAACCACAGTGAAAGTGTTACCCCTTCATTATGATAACCCATATAATATAAGGGTTTTGTTCGGGTTATCATATGGTTTTTCAATAAAATTGTGCTAAATAGGTGATGGTGGGGTGGGGCGAGCACCACGCGCATTGCTTTTATTTCACTAGATATCGTAGGCTTGTAGACGAAACACACGGAGTAAGGTGATGTGTCCTACAAAGGGTGACATTACAAATTTTTTTTTAAGTCTTTTCTTTAAGTTTCTATGGTATAGTTACTTAGGTAATTTAACAATCTAAACTCTTAAGGACGCGTTTGCAAATTTGATAGGTATAGAATCGAACTACTACATTGACAAAGGTCACACACACAAGTGTACGCACGGTTAATTGCGGGAATAGTAGTCAAGTGAACTAATTTTGGTACTTTGAAAGTTTTTTTTTCTCTATATTCTTTATAATACATAGGCATCTACAAAAAATATTTCGTATTGTTGTTTGTATTTTTACTAAATAATACTTAGATACAAATACCTACTTCAGTTATTGCTAGGAGGCACTGGAAGCCCTCTTCTGGTAGAAAGATGTGGGCTGTGGACTTTGGGCTAGTTTTGTTAGTTATGATGTGACTTTACCTCCAGACTTGATGGAGTGACCTGAAGGTGTACTTCGGTGACTGCTACTGGTACTCCTCGACGAGTAGAATTAGATGTGCCGAGTTTGGGCTCGTTTTGTTAGTTATGACGAGACCTTACCTTTGGACGAGATGGAGTGACCTGTAGGTGTACTTCGGTGACTGTCACTGGAACTCCTCACGAGTAGAACTAGGTGCGCCGAGTTTGGGCTCGTTTTGTTAGTTATGACGAGACCTTACCTCCGGAATTGATGGAGTGACCAGAAGGTGTACTTCGGTGACTGCTACTGGTACTCTACGACGAGTAGAACTAGGTGTGCAGAGTTTGGGCTCGTTTCGTTAGTTATGATGAGACCTTACCTACGGACTGAAAGGAGTGACCTGAAGATGTACTTCGTTGACTGCTACGGATACTCTACGATGAGTAGAACTGGGTGTGCCGAGTTTGGGCTCGTTTTGTTAGTTGTGATGAGACCTCACCACCGGACTTGATGGACTGACCTGAAGGTGTACTTTGGTGACTGCTACTGGTACTCTACGACGAGTAGAACTAGGTGTGCCGAGTTTGGGCTCGTTTTGTTAGTTATGATGAGACCTTACCTCCGGACTTGATGGAGTGACCAGAAGGTGTACTTCGGTGACTGCTACTGGTACTCTACGACGAGTAGAACTAGGTGTTACCTCCGGACTTGATGGAGTGACCAGAAGGTGTACTTTGGTGACTGCTACTGGTACTCCTCGACTTGTAGAACTAGGTGTGCCGAGTTTGGTCTCGTTTTGTTAGTTTGGATGAGACCATACCTCCGGACTTGATGGATTGACCTGAAGGTGTACTTCGGTGACTGCTACTGGTACTCCTCGACTAGTAGAACTAGGTGTGCCGAGTTTGGGCTCGTTTTGTTAGTTTGGATGAGGCCTTACCTCCGGACTTGATGGATTGACCTGAAGGTGTACTTCGGTGACTGCTACTGGTACTCCTCGACTAGTAGAACTAGGTGTGCCGAGTTTGGGCTCGTTTTGTTAGTTATGATGAGACCTTACCTACGGACTGAAAGGAGTGACCTGAAGATGTACTTCGGTGACTGCTACGGGTACTCTACGATGAGTAGAACTGGGTGTGCCGAGTTTGGGCTCGTTTTGTTAGTTGTGATGAGACCTCACCACCGGACTTGATGGACTGACCTGAAGGTGTACTTTGGTGACTGCTACTGGTACTCTACGACGAGTAGAACTAGGTGTGCCGAGTTTTACTCGTTTTGTTAGTTAGGATGAGACCTTACCTCCGGACAGCCCAAACTCGGCACACCCAGTTCTACTCATCGTAGAGTACCAGTAGCAGTCACCGAAGTACACCTTCTGGTCACTCCATCAAGTCCGGAGGTAAGGTCTCATCATAACTAACAAAACGAGCCCAAACTCGGCACACCTAGTTCTACTAGTCGAGGAGTACCAGTAGCAGTCACCGAAGTAAAATAAGGAACCAAAATAAAATAACCCTTAATGCAATGCTTTAAGATTCATCCGTAATAGCAAAATATGTGATAAAGTTAGTTTTGGTTTTTATTTTTTTTTGCGACTATTTGTGACATTTTGAAAATTTTTTTTACTAAGTTTTAGAAATGAGTATGTTTGCCTACTTATAGTATTTTTAGAAATCTCAAAATATGTTGATAATAGAATAAAAACTGTACTGAAACTCAACCCAGTATCGTTAATTTGTGGAAAATGGCAACGGAAGATCGTTATTACAATATAAAAAACTATAATTTTGAACACAAAATTTCCAATAATTTGAAGATGAAGAACCAATCTATATGTGCTAGTTATTATTAGTTATATAAAATTCGATTTAGTTTTGTCACAAAATGAACCGAAAACCAGCAGAATTTTGTCCGATTTGCAAACGCGCCCTTAATCTATCTAACTATTGTAAGGTTTTACAGTAAAAGCAAATTATAACAAATAATTAAGTAGATATCACCTCGGCTGTACAATTTTAAAACCTAGCAACTGACATTTCTAAAAAAATCGGTGTTTTACAATATTTTACTTGCTAGATATTTTCCGATATATTGTGCTTCTCAAAACATCTAAAAATCATTCGCAAACGAAGTTGTAAATAATCAAAAACCTAGCAACTACACTACAATTTTGAAACAAATATAAAAAAACTTATCTATAACCTAGCATCTTACACCAACCAATTGGTAACCTAGCACGTGACTGCAGTTGCTAGGTTTTTAAAATGGTAACATTCACTTTAAAAAAAACCCGCGGATTGACGCGCCACCCTAGTATGCGTTGAGCGACCACCGTGCGCGCTGTGGCTTTGTTTGTTTAATCGATAATTTGCCATTTGAGATGAATAACCGACAATTTTATAGATCTAAGTTAATAATGAGTGCTTTGAAGGATCAAGACGTTGAATTGTAAGTATATTTGAGTGAATATTAAAACGTTCTCCCTGTCTTCGGTAGAGTTTCCTACGTCTATAATTGCCCCTTCAGGTGCTAACATCTCTTTGAGGTGCGCGTGGAACACAACGCACCGTTGACCCGGGCCTGTAGTGCTATTCTGTAACCATCTCACCGTGAAAACTTGGGTGAAGTGAGCACGGAGTGAGCTGTCATTCCACTTGCTGCTAGGGACTGACAGCTCACTCCGTGCTCACTTCACCTAAGTTCTCACGGTGAGATGGTTACAGAATAGCACTGCTGGTCCTTATCGGACGGCGAGCTACCCATTGCTCACCGTCCGCAAGCCCGCGCCTACGGTGGTCGGGAATCTGCCTGCGATTCTCGTCGCCCAGGGCGTCTCCTGCGGCGGCTAGGGGCGTGAGGGCGCGAAGTTTGCCTCTCCCTCACGCGTTCCGTCTCCTCCTTCGCGAGCATTACTGCTTCGCAGAAGGAGGTGACGGCCTCCCATGCTCTCTCGCTCCGTACCATGGCCTGGACCAGGGCCGGACGCGAGAGATCCCCGCCGCCTGATACGAAACAGGAACCTCCCGAAACAACCGTGTCCCGTGAGGACCTGCGTCAGGCGCAAGGTGAGGACGCCGTGGCGTCTCTCTAGCCACTCCTCAAAGAGGGGACTTATCGCCGCAATTGAGGCGTGCCCAGCACTGGGTTGCGACAATCGCACTCTCCATGACGCCATGAGATCCCGCCGGAGATTAAAATTTTTTTTTTGTAGATTATTGAAATTTTATTATAAATATACATTATTATTATTATTCTGATGGTTTGTTTTATTTCAAATAACTCTTACTAGGTTTATGAAATTGTAGTATTATTTATTTTATCACTCATTGAGAATATGTAGAAACCTAGTAAAGTACGTTGCTAGGATTTTAAATTGCTTCAATAACATACTTTGACTTCATAAAACAATTTATTCTTAAGTAATTGCACTCTTACACACAATTAACAGTACAGACACAATATTAATACTGTTTCTCATAGCCAACCATATACTGCAAATTTTTGGAGTTACTCCCAACAAGCTAAGATAAAATGGCATGCCCTTAAAGTAGACAAGTCGTGTTTTTGCTCTATTGTAAAATTTGCCTTGAAGCACTTGCTAGGTTTTGATTTTTCACAGCAGACCTTTAAGAAATTTCCACATAAATTACATTTACTTGTGTTATTTGATGCATCATATAAATAATAGCGATGTACAGCATCTCGTCTTGGTTTTGGCATTATAGCGATTGTTCAAAATTCACAAATACGCACTGACTAATAAATACCTAATAATATCGCAAAAGACGCCCGGGTTCAAAAAATCAAACAGCAAGAATGACAATTGTACGGTCCCAGCAAATGCCTGCAATAAAGTAAGTAACAAGTCCAGACATGAAAAAATCATAATATTATGTAATTTCGATATCCAGGCAGCAAAGCTAAAATAAACACTATATTACATGCAATAATGATCATAGATCCCTGTTTAGAAGCCGCTCGGTAAGTAGGCACAAAGGCGCCGCCGCGGCCGCTTAACGCGTGCTATTCCATTTTGCAACCTATGCCCATCATAGAGAGATCATATTAAATTGCTCCGTCAGTCGGAATGTTACGCTGTTATCGTTTTAGGAGAGTTGAAAGTGTAACCCTTTTGAATGGCTTAAATTAAGCCGTTCAAATGGGTTACCCACATCGTATGGGTTTTTAAATAACGGCTTAGAAAAACCCTATCGGCTTAAATTAAGCCGTTCAAATGGGTTACCCACATCGTATGGGTTTTTAAATAACTGCTTAGAAAAACCCAATCGAAAACCCTTTCAATGGGTAACCCAAATGGTCCCTGCCTGCGACACGCAGCACAGCAGTCAATCGCTTAACCACTGCGCCAACATCAAAATCAAAGTCAAATTGAAATAAATGCTTTGAGTTTGAGTTTGAAAACTTTATATTTTTTCATTTTGTTATTTTCCTCCCAAGAGTGACCGTAACATGTCCTTAACTGGCTCATGGTCTTAAGCGGGAGAAAACGTAGGCCACAGCTATTATATTACAATTTCTTTGTCCCCAGCGTATGGGTCCAGCTTTTAGACCGCAAACAGCAACGCTTAGAGCTGGTCCTAATCCCGCTGGCACAGTTCACGACACCCTCGTATTATGAGCAAGCCGACAACGGCATGAGTGGCAGATTCGACCACAACGCGTCTAGGACTGAACAGGTAAGCTACTACTAATCTACTTCTCTACCTCATTAACGGCATAACTATGTAAATTTCTATTAACGGCTCCCAAATTAAGATGATTATTTTATTTTACCTTTTTTCTTTTACATACTACCTTGACATAATCTCTTCGTTATTTGACATTATATACCTAAAATATATTTTTTTTAATAATAATTTAGCTGTAGTGGCAATCATGTCATTTGGTCTAAATAGCTTTTTATTTTTATTATTTGAATTTGCTTTTATTATTATTATTAATCTTTATTAAATCAGACTACAATGGTCCATAGTGTTAGTAACAATATTTTATATAGATTCTTTTTTTTTGGATTTTGTGAATGTGAGAACGTTGTAGGCTTAACAGACTGTAGATCTGTCGACCATTTTCTATCTTGCTAAGTACCTGGTACTTGTTGATAGGCCTACACTGTCCTCTCATACCTATTAACTCTGTAATTTGAAAACATTGTAAATACCATTTACTTTTAAAAGAGTAACCGTGGAGTTTCTTGCCGGCTCTTCTCCATAGGAAACGACCAATTGGAACCGTGCACCTAGCTTCTGACGTTTCATAAGTGCCCTTGTAGGTTTTTCAGTGCCATGTTTATGGGCCGACATAGGGATTTATTTATAAACGTTGCATTAAGTTAAGTAGCTATTAGCGGCTGTTTAATCATACATAAACTCACGCCTTCGTCCCATGGGGAATCCCATGGCAGAAACTACAGAACTTCCCCTGCTACGGTTCTTACATACTCTTTGGTTTAATCATACATTTTTGACGCTTAAACTTTAAACAACGGTTATAAACAGAGGTGTATATTGTCAATAAGGACATATCTTGACTTCTGCTTGCAAATGAGTTTTTTTTTTTTAAGAATCGGTACAACCGCGTGTTGCCCAACCCTGGAATCGAACTTACGGCCCTTCCCGTTACCAAGTCAAAGTCAATTTTTAGTCTTTCTTGACCATAAGACAAACGAGGCAGTCAAAAGATTCATATTCTTTTTTTACAGCCAATCCAAGACATACAAATTCTAGTCTCGGAGACAGCGCCCGACGCCTGGATCAACGTCCACGACATACTGTACTTCCTGCCCTCTAGCGGGACGGAGATGAACTTCATCTGGGCGAGCGAGGAGAGCGGCCATTTACATCTGTATCTAGTCACTTGTGCGCTCATACCGAAGAGTAGCACGCAGAATCGAAGTGAGTAAAAAATTTTTTGGTAGAAATTTTAAGTGATGGTAGAATGTTGCCAACTTATTAAAAAGTTGAAATTCGGTTATAAATTATTTATTTATTTATTATTAACTCATCATCACTATCATTGCAGGATTTTCCTAATTCAATAGTGTGGCCATAATTACAGTTTTATTATTTCCTATAACATATTCTGTACATCGTTGTTTTTGTGAACTCACTAATTGACAATTAAGGAATAACCATTTTGTAGTTAATGGTAGATATATTTTCTCGCTGTAAATTGGCGATTTTTGGGGTTCCATACCTCAAAAAAAAAAACGAAACTCTTATAGGATCACTTTGTTGTCCGTCCGTCAGACTGTCAAGACCCATTTTCTCAGGAACGCGTGGAGGTATCAAGTTGAAATTAATATCAAATACGTTAATCTATGTTCCCTTGGAGCTCTAAAAAAATCAAGCTTCTGAGTCAGCGCAATAAAAAAATACGGCCATTTATGACATATTTCGATACTTGCAAATACTTGGTGCCGACCTAGAATCATGAAATTTGGCAGGAAGTAAGAAACAAGGTCTCACAGCACAAATAAAGGGAAAAGTCCAAAAATTGATAATTTGTAGTTTAATCACATTTTTTTTTTGCGATTTCAAACTTACATTTGCTGTTGGTGAATTGACCGAGACGTATATTGATGTGATCGTATCATGTTTGTCAATTACTAAGTTAGGCCGCGCGCACTTTGGTTGCGTTTTCGTACGAATTTCACTCATGCGTACACGTATAGGTACCATCGAAGAAATTCATATCTATACACCGTTAGGACTATTTCTGCTTGCAGCGCTCGGCCGCTATAGAACCGGGGCGGTCACAGATGTGGTCATCGAGTTCACGGAATTTTGTTTTCAAACCGCTTAGATATGAAGTTCTTCTATAGTACAATACCTACTCTAGTGGCGCCATTGAACACCTAAATGTTGGAGAGGGAATTATGACTTTAAATTGTAATCATTTTTGACAGAGTCGGTCGATTTTAATGAAATACAGACTAAATGTTAATTCAAGATACGGACTATGACTATATTTCCAATCCCTGAAATCCCTTTTTTTTGTGATGATTTTTATTGCTTACCTAAAGCATTTTGAATTTTTATATCCTTAACTTAAGAAATGCTGAATTTCCCATACAAACTTTCATCCCCTTTATCACCCCCTTAAAGATTATTTTTGAGACAAAAAGTATCCTATGTCCTTCTCCAGGATGCCATCTATCTCCTTGCCAAATTTTATCGATATCCGTTCAGTGGTTTAGCTGTCAAAAGGTAACATACAGACAGACAGACTTTCGAATTTATAAGTATGGATTAATAAACTACTAAATACCAACGAATTAACTAGCGATATTATATTTGTCGGTGGGGAGACATTAGGGTGGGGTCGTGCTTCCATCCTCTGACATTGTTGTGGGCTGTTTGTGGATCTCGGGCAATTAAAAGATGATAACAGCTTCTTACACTTAGTTTATGTCCACTTAGTCTATACAGTTACACAAATCACAATGAACAATTATTGTCCTAATTCATCTTGTCCATTAACAATAACAATCGAAATAAAGTAATAAAACTTGGTATGAATCTATGTGCGCACGCGTCTCATGAACGTGTGACAGTTCCTAGGGCTGAAGGGTGACTGGCGCTCCTGTTGTTTCCGGCGCCCGCGCCCTGCGGTCCTTAGACTCCGTCATAGCGCACCGACTGTATAGAGTACTTCAGTCGGCAACACTGTATTTCATGCGACATATTTTTATACTTATTTTCTCTTAATTTTCATTTTAACGTTAACTAGCTGCTGTGAAATTTCGGCCCCGGACCCTCAGCGTTGCACGCCGTCGCCCGCCCGCGCTATTACTTCGTTTTCACTTAGCGTTCCTTCTGACTCTTTTGCTTTTTGCTCGGCTCCTAAGAATCGTAGCGTGATGTTACATAGCCTATAACCTTCCTCAAGAATTGGGCTACACAATGTAAAAAGATTTTTTCAAATCCGACGGATAGTTCCGGAGATTACCCCCTACATACAAACTCCCAAACAAACAAACAAATTTTACCTTTTTATAATATTAGTATAAATTATCTCATTTGTCCACAGCCGTAATAGAAATGATATCGGAAGACGAAAGCAACGCCGTAGGACCCAACATGATAAGTAAAGAGCCCATCACAGCTGGTGAATGGGAAGTTATGGCGAGAAAGATTTGGGTGAGTCTACTATGAAAATCAAGTGTACGACTAAACGCCGATAGACTGAACACCGACAAGACTTTACTTCGACGGGACTCTTCGCCGACAAGACTCTTCGCCGACAGGGCTCATCACACTCGTTGGTTAATCATTTGGGTTAGGTTAGGTTAGAACAGTGACCATTAACGGACCAGATACTCTCTTTTCAGACAGGCGCTATTCGCTAATATTAATATTATTTTTACCTATTTCAGTTAATCCATTTGATAATTAATAATTTATCCAGTAATCCATTTGATACTTACAAGAAAAGCATAAGTAATCGATTTCCAAAGTAAGAATCTGATTATCGGAGATAATCAGATTCTTACTTTGGAAATCGATTCGTTCGAGTCGCTGATGAGCCCTGTCGGCGAAGAGTCCTGTCGGCGAAGTGTCCTGTCGGCGAAGGGTCCCGTCGAAGTAAAGTCTTGTCGGTGTTCAGTCTGTCGGCGTAGTGTCTGTCGGCGTTTAGTCGTACACTCATAAAAATCATGTAAAAATAAGCTACCATTTGTAATTTTCTAAGTTACAAAAGAATATCTGTATTGCCATAAAACAATAGCAGGGGAATAATTTTCATGTATTTAGTTTTAATCGTTTCAGATAATATTTGAATCAAAATACACAGTAAAAATTTTTTTTTGAATAATGTTACGTAATCAAACGGTTCGTACCCACTCAATAGTCGCAATTTTTTATGTCTTTTATATTCTGTGTTTGCCTGTAAAAAAACGCTGTTCTTAGATAGCTTATCTATTCATAATGTACCCTGCAAAATTTCAAGTGCATTGTTGCAGTAGTTTTATCAGAAATCGTCAAAACAATTAACAAAAGAGTTTGCTCACGAATATTGTAAACATTCTATAGTATGCTTTGTCTAAGCCTGTGCCCAAATCAATTAACGATAAGACGGTAGACGTAATAAAAAACTCGAGTGTTTTGTTTATTTGAGTGCGGTTATAAATCTGTCACGACGCGCGGCGTTTCTGTGACTTAACGGCTGTAGAACTTAGCCTTACTTAACTTGTAAGACTAGCGGTTAAGGCGTATCATATGCCCCGAAGCTGTAGTGTAATGCCCCGGCCGCATCTGTGTCTATCGTGACAGAGCAATGCGTGCCGAAGCTTCGTTTGTTTTGGTCGCTAAAAAGTTATCGCGCTAATGCGATGGTCACATTAGTGAATTCATAATTTTAACGAATTATCGTCCAATAATCCAAGATGGCTGTCCATTATTTCGACAAAGCGTTTACGCAGTCCAGAAACAACAGTCGACCAATGCTAATCCGACCACGCGCCACGCTTATTATGTACCGGGCGATAAGTGCTACGCTGCCCGAACTATCGTAACGATAAGCGATAATTGTTCACATCTGCGTATATCGTATCACTGTGCGAAGCTTCGTCACGATAGACGCAGATGCGGCTTCAGCATAATAGTGTGATGGTACAGTCAACTGGCACATTTGTGGTAATAATTTGACTTTTCCGTACGTCGTAGCTGTAAGGTTGATTTTCATAGTCCACTGATGTGCGGTTGACTGTACATTCAATCAAGCAGAGTTGTCCCAGCACAATCCTTTTTTTTTAAACGCCTTTTTATCACTTAGTGATAATGTCACTTCCGTAACAGAAGACATTCATCAACTTAAAACTAATCAATGGTTATAAACAGTAGTACAATCCTGACTAGTTCAAAGTTGTGTTTGTTTACTTTTGCCACTTTCGGCACAAATTAGTACAGATGGTTCACTCCGCAAAATCATTTAAATAAAAAGCGACTCTTGCAACGCCACAATATAGTGCAATTCATGTCACACAGCGCTAATTGTCTACAGTTATATTCACCTAGAAGTTGCCTCTCTTTCTATCGCGTAACTCTTATACCTTCTGACTACGTTACGCACACTGAATTGGCCCGACAAGACGGGCCCGCCGCGTTGTTGTAGCTTCATACCTAAGTTGCGGAGTGCGCCTTCTTTACTATTCTGTGCTTTCGGCACAAATCCATTAAAGGCATGCCTGTATACTGAACAGACAGCTGTGCTGCTGGGGAGTTTGTTGCGCCACTTCTTCTTCCCAGCTAAAGCACTAGGAAGTGGTGAAGGGCGGGCGTTTTTGGGGGACTGTCTTATGTAATTTTGACGTTCGAAAAGTGCTGATTCTCAGCCTAGTTTGAATAAATGACTTTTGAATTTTAATTTGAATTTGTATGTTTACGACAGCCACTTTAAAATCAATAGCATTATATTTTTCTCGCAGGTAGACACAACCCGCCAGCTCGTATACTTTGTAGGGCTCCGCGAGACACCACTGGAGCGCCACCTATACGTCGCACCGCTGTCGCCGCCCCGACCTCATGCGGTGCAACTGTTGACTACTGTGGGACACTCGTGTGCTGTTGACATTGATGAGGTAAGTCTGAAGAGCCTGTAGGACCTAGGTTAATGAAATAAAGCCACCATGGAATTATCCAGAAGCTGTGCTGTCTGTGGTCATAAGACCGGGACTGGCGGCAAAAATCAACTGCGACATGCCAATTCAGCGAAGGTGCCAAATGGAGTTTGCCGATCGCCACGAGCCGAATGAAAGCCGAATATATTTATTTATTTAAATTTTGTTGCAATGTGGAAAAAACTAAACTACTGAAATAATTATAAACTATTTATGTTCTTCCCCAGGACTGCACAATTGCAGTAATAACATCATCGAACATAAGCAGTGTACCTGTAACGAGGGTGTACAGGATCACCACATCACCGCCCCGGTTATTAGTGCAGGGGACCATCACCGACAGACCACCTTCAGGTAAGGGGTAGTGACCATAATATCTGCATGGTATATATAGTAGTAACGTTGAGATTTGGAGTTTTTACTGATGAATGTGTAGGCAAGATGTTATTAAGTGGAACTACCATTTAGTAGAAAATGGTAGAAAAGTCATTTTTGGTAGAATCCGTTAGGAAGCTGTTATTTTGTGGAAATGTTACTCAATTGTGTGAAAATTATCGTTTATTAAGAAACTACCATTTGGTAGAATTATAGTTTTAGTTAGAAATTGCATTAGAAAGCGCATGTTTAAAGTTCTACCGAGTATATAGATTAAAGGCTGAGAATCAGAACTCAAATATCTTTGACAGAATCTCTGGAGGTTCGAAGCTTCAACGGTTCTTGGGACAGCCGGTCCGGTGACGGAGACGACACGGATAGCGAAACGGGGTCCTTAGTTAGAGGTATGTTATTAGTATAGTCAGTTTACACAAGTCATGGTAGATTTGTAGTTGGCATTGTAGATCATAAAAGGTTCATAATTTTAGATACATTTCATAAAGGGGATCTGATTGAATGCAATTTTGCTGTTTCCGCCATCTTGGATTGAAATCGCCAAAATACAGTCGAATAAATAATTTGACGCGTGCTCGTGTCTTCTCGGTATGAGAAGTAGGCCTTTCCCCTCAATAATAGGCTGGTATTATTATTATTACGTCACGCGTTCGTGCTAGGGCCTCTGGTGTGAAGGTTACCAATGAGCGCGCGCGATGCTAGAGTTAACATATTCGGAAATACGATGATTCCCGAGGGACATTAAGAAAATAGTTGTACATACACTCACGGGTTACTGCCAAGGGGGTAGGCAGACAAGTTCAGAATTTTAATTAGCTGGAGAAACCGCACAGACATGAGGGAAATAGTAAAACAAAAATATAAATTTTCTGCTGATTACGGGGTCAACGGCTGTTGTTTGTATAGTTAACTATTTTTGATGTGTTAACATCTTTCCTCTCGTTTCCTGTACTCGGTGGGAGTGATTTCGTGAAAAGGGACGGAAGTGTGTAACAGGAAGCCGGGGAAGCACGCGCTATTTGATTTGACCAATGAGCGCGCGCGGTACTACAGTTGGCCGTCAGAAACGACCTTGAGGAGGCCCGCCTTAAAATTTTGCTTATTACCAAAGTGAGATGTCAGATGTTACACACACACACATACGTAAGGTCTATTTAAATCCTTGCTTACAATTGATGTTATTTCCACTTTAACAAACATCAACTTTATTCTAGTGGAAATAAAGTTGATTTTAGACTGACTAGTACTGTTGAAAAACTGAATCTTATGTGTAGGCGTTAAAGTTGTTTTTCCTAAAACTCGTGTTTGGCAAGTAAATTGCAAACGCAGATTACAGTAATTATTTCAGGAACATGAGACTATCAACTTCTTTCCAGAACGTTCACTCGGCATATCAGACATCCCTCCACCCCAGATATACGAGACGCGCCTCTCTTGCGGGGCGACGGCCTACTGCACTCTGTGGCGCTGCGGGCGACCGGGGCGGAGCCCCACCGTGCTGCATGTGTATGGGGGGCCTGAAGTACAGACTGTTACTAATAGTTATAAGGTACGTTTGACAAATGAAGATGACGTTCTTATCCCGCGTCCTATTTAAAAACGATCGTCGCGCGAAGACACGTTCGTCCTCGATAAGTAACTTTTTGGTCAAAAAACGGAAGTTTCGAAAATAATCAAACTCGACGTCGGGTTTTGAAAGCATTCAAAGAAAGATTACCATTTTACTTTTTGACCATTCTCATTAAAAAAAAATCCTGTTTACATATGGGGTCGTTCATTAATTACATGAGGCGATTTTGGCGATTTTTCAACGCCCTTTCCCCCCCTTGGTGTCGTGAGATTTGGCGACACCCTATTCTCACGTGAGATTATTCTGTAACGAGATTTTTGGTGTAACGTTAATCTGGGCTTGATTGCGTTGGATTATTTAAAAAAACATAATTTGATTATTTTTGATTATTTAGTATTTGAGACAACTAAGAACGTACTCTAGAATCACAGTGAGAAAATCGAAAATCTGATTTAACTACTAAGCCGTTGTCGCTTGCACACAGACGCTCAGTAGCTCGATGTGCGACAGTCTCATGCGGGACACATCTTGTTTTTGTGTAGGATTTAGCCATATTTTAGTGGAGAAACATGTTTTACTTAATTGAACCCAGTTTTCATTTTCATTTTTAATTTTTACTCTGTTTGTTTTTTCTATTTTTATTTTTAGTGAGTGTGTGTTTAGTTTAATTACGATCTCCTGTGCTTGTCCCAATAAATATTAAATTCTTTCTTTTCTCGCAATATTACACAGTTTCTTGCGGAAAAATTACGTGATCTTTGCCGAGACCACCCTCTCTCCCACGTGAGATTCGACTCGACCCCCTCCCCCCCCCTAAACATCTCCCTAAAAACGATTACATTTTTTTGGTTTTCATTTGAATTTTACAACCTGTTTCTAAAAGGGCGACCAACTCTCTGATCAATTAAATGACGAATATCAAATCAAATCGTTTATTTGTGATACATGGGTTACACGCAGGTGTTCATTACATAATTATATACTAATCATGTTCATTCCATGATCAGCCACTTGGGCATACAAATTATTAAATAACATAATGAAAATATGAGTCTCAAATTCTAATTCCATTTCAAATTAAATACAAATTATATTATTACTAGTAGTCATGCATGACAGACACAAGACAATCAACAACAATAAAGTATCGACAAGCGGACATGAAACATTTAAAAAGTTCTAGCCGATAAAAATTCATCTACAGAGTAAAAACATTTTTCTATAAGAAATTGAAACAATTTATTTTTAAAGATATTAATATTGGTACATTCTTTTATGTCATTAGGAATTTTATTGTAGATCTTCGTGGCCATAGCAAAGACACTCACGATCACGTTAGCTTTAATGTGATTGGTTGTAGAAATCAACAACAGCCGATCAAATTACTTGGCATCTCATTTAACAACCAATTAAATCAGGGGAATAACCTATAAGGAGATGGTTGTGGACAATCGATCCTTATTTTCACTCTTAACTGGTAAACGTATTATCTTTTAAGTCTTAAAGGTATAAGGAACAGTGTGTAAAGTTCACTCATATTCTATAGAAAAGGGAGGATCGTCCGACCAGATGGGTGTCGTGTCTGGCGGGCAACTGCCCAACGATTGATGTTGGGGAAGTTATATATATGCTGTTCGCGCGGTAAACTCTTAATTGCGCGATGCAGGATTTGTATGACGTCAGGTCTTTGATGCGTAGTTTGCATGTGGCAATATAGCTGCCGCCACAAAGTTGAGGGCAGATTTATCCAACGCCAGACATCTTTATTCGAGGAATAATTTTGAATTTTTAAGTTTTATTAAACATCAATTTTATTCCACGGATAAAAAAAATATCTGACGTTGAAAGTTGTGTTTTCGCAGGGTATTCGCCAGCTCCGCATGCATATGCTAGCGGCGCGAGGGTTCAACGTCGTAGCGGTAGACTCGCGAGGTTCTAAACACAGAGGCCGCGCGTGGGAGGCAGCCATCAAGGGCAAACTGGGACAGATCGAGTTGGATGACCAGGTAACTAACTAATATAGGTTCTTGTGTAGACTCTAGGACAGGTAAATGCTTTGGATGTAATCATCTTGACACCATCGTGGTGAAAATCCTAACTAATATTATAAATGCGAAAGTGAGTTGGTTTGTCACACTTTCTCGCAAAAACGGCTGAACGGATTTGGATTCAATTTGGCACATGAACTCAAACGAAACTCAAAGCATTTATTTCTTTTGAATTGTCGAATAGTCGGTCAGTTAGTCAGAAAGTTGAAGCTAGTTGCCCATTCCAAAACGTAGATCTCTATGGAGAAGAACGGGCAAGAAACTCCAAGGACACTCTTTTAAATATAGAAATTACAAAATCCTGGGATATTATTCTTGTTGCTTCTATATGTGAGAACAATGTACAAACAATAATCAAAACAATTTAAAATATATATAAGCCCAGGCTGATAAGAGCCAGTCTCAACTGACGGCGCCCGTTCACGAACATGACGCGTGGATCAGCACCATCCAGCTCAACCATTTTGTAGGGAACCGAACGATCCAACACACTCGCCACCATCAGCGAGACATTTAAGTGAGCATGACATACTCTCAACTGCCATGCTCTTTCAAGTCAACATAAAACATAATATTATAATAAACATGTGTTGGATCATTTCGCTCCCTTCAAAATGGTTGAGCTGAATGTTGCTAATCCATGCGTCATGTTCGTGAACGGGCGCCGTCAGTAGGGACTGGTGAACTCTTAGCTGCCACGGCGATTTTAATTTAATTTAATGTTTGAATTAGTTTATATTTTTATTTCTAACGGACGCTTTTAATGTTTTGCATCGTTCTCGCATGTATAACTTCAACTTGAATGATGTAACCAATATTATGTAACCATTTTTTATTTATTTAAAAGAGTGTCCGTGGAGTTTCTTGCCCGTTCTTCTCCATAGGTACCTACTACGCTTTGGAATGGGCGACTAGCTTCATATTTCTGTCTGACCGACCCCTTGACAATTCAAAAGTGCCTGTAATTGGTTTATTTGAAATAAATGCTTTGAGTTTGAGTTTGAATAAACGGCTCCATGGTACTCAAATTTAAAAAATATTCTAAATTATACGAGTATTCAACAATTAAAACTTGGTTAAATAAAAAGGGTAAACCATGACCTGGGTTAGGACATAGGATACCTTTTAACCCGATATTCCCGCGGGATCCAGACTCACGCGGGTGAACCCGCGGGGCGCAGCTAGTAATATATACAATATGTAAAAAAAAACCTGCCCGATCCGAAAGAGGCACATAGGTACTGCAAACATTACGTTAATAATATTGAAAATAAAAGTTATTGCTGTTAAAAAATCACAGTTTTAGTACCTAAATTACCCCAAATCAGTTAAAAATTATCAAATTTTCAGCAGGCTTCATAAGTTATGACTTGTAGACACCCACTGAACGACGGCCGCTCGCGCTTCATGTAGCAACCCGATAAAAATTCCCCATTGAAAAAAAATACGGACGATTTTTTTCTTTTTTCCTTAAAAATACCGATTTTTGCAACTCGCGCTACTGCTGAGCGTGAGGTCCTGGGTGCGACTCCCGGGTCGAGCAAAGTGTTATCGGGTTTTTTCATCGAGAATTTCCCAGTTTGGATTTGTGCACGGTTGATGTAGTAACATCTTCATTCAACATGCATAATATTACCTCGAAAATTGATCATACTAATCTTGTCTCAGCAACCGGCAGCAAGTGTGCGTTGTGTTGCGTAAAGTAAATTATTACTATTGTATAGAATCATGTTCTTCTAACTATTCAGACAGCTGTGCTGCTGGGGAGTTTGTTGCGCCACTTCTTCTTCCCAGCTAAAGCACTAGGAAGTGGTGAAGGGCGGGCGTTTTTGGGGGACTGTCTTATGTAATTTTGACGTTCGAAAAGTGCTGATTTTCAGTCTAGTTTGAATAAATGACTTTTGAATTTGAATTTTGAATTTTGAACAGGTCGAGGTATTACAATGGCTGGCTAAAGAGACCGGCTGCATAGACATGGAGAGAGTCGCTATACACGGATGGAGTTACGGTAAGTTTTGAGAAAATAATGACTAATTTAAATTGCCTTTTATAACTAGTTTTTTTATTTTCAGCACCTTATTATTTTAGCTGCCCCGTTGGTCTCGTGGTTGCAAGTGCGACTGCTGAGCGTGGGGTCCTAGGTTCGATACCCGGGTCGGGCAAAGTGTTATTGGGTTTTTCCATTAGGAATTTCTTAGCAACAGCCCGGAGTTTGGAAGTTGGCGGTGTGATACCCCCGTGCCTCGGTGCGCACGTTAAGCCGTTGGTCCTGCGCCTGATCTCTCTCTGCGAGTGTCTGATTGCCGTCCCGTTCGTAGTTCACTAGTCAGCCATATTTCTTATTTCCATACAGCAATATTGCCAAATTAATCAAAACAGCGAAATATTTGACAGCTATTTGCGACGTTGCCAACTTTCAGTATACATGGTTCTAAATCACAAAATAAATAGGTATATACAGCAGGTCGGCTCAATACAATAAGCGTTAACGCACACAAACAGACGCCTACGTGCAGCGATCTCAAACAATAAAACAGGAGCTATAGACGTAAACAAGTGTCTAAAATAAAATGAAATTAATGGTATCGGAATCACTTTTAAAATATGAAGTATATTTATACAAATAAAATAACCTAGATATCCTCATTTCCTACCCGACTACCCCTGAGAAGGAATGGCAAAACGCCATTTGCCATTTTAAATATTATATAATTTAGGAAGTATTGTATTTGTTTTATTTTTATTTTTTGATTTTGTTATTTCACTATATGCTGCACCGGTTGACGCCATCACGTCAACGCCGGCTGTCGCTGAAAACCAGCGCTGGGACTCTGTCTCGCATTGGGTCGCAGCATTATGTTGAGCGATGGCCGTTTTGCGTGAATGTGACGCATATTTTCCCCCAATTTGTTATTCTCGTTATATTTTTTCTTTGCGTCATATTTACCGCAAATATACGTATTTTCTTTCCTACGTGTGCGTGCGCTTTTGCACGTTATATGAAGCCGACCGAAGGTTTGTTTTGACCCTTCCGCCCGTCGCCCGCAGGCGGCTACCTGTCGCTGCTGGCGCTGGCCACGCGGCCGGCCGTGTTCCGCGCGTGCGTGGCGGGCGCGCCCGTGACGTGCTGGCGCCTGTACGACACCGCCTACACCGAGCGCTACATGGGCGCGCCGGCGCGCTCGCCGCATGCCTACACGCGCGCCAGCGTGCTCGCACACGCGCCTTTCTTCCCTGACCAGTAGGTTACACACACACACATAACATCGTGTCTGCATCCTCCGAAAGGAGCAACAAGAGTCATTTTTGATATGTAACATCTTTCCTCTCGCTTTCCTGCAATCTGTGGGAGTGATTTCGTGAAAAGGGACGGAAGTGTGTAACAGGAAACCGGGGAAGCGCGCGCTATTTGATTTGACTGACTGCGGTGCTAGAGTTGGCCGTCAGAAACGACCTTGATGAGGCCCCTTTAATGTTGCTAACTACCAAGGTGAGATGTCAGATGTTACACATCCTAATGCGACTACTGTTAAGCTCGCTCTTAGGGTTCCGTATCTCAAAAGAAAAAAACGGACCCCTTATAGGATCACTTGTGAGTCTGTCAGTCTGTCCGTCTGTCACAGCCAATTTGTTCCGAATCTACTGGATCGATTAAGTTGAAATTTGGTACACATGTATTTATGTGACCCAAACATGGACGAGTAACGTAAATAAATGAATTTTGAATATGTGGGTCACTTTTGGAGGGCGAATAAGAAAAATTCAAAATAAAGTTTTGCAAGCTGTACCGGGTGACATATCAAAAGAAAAGGCGTTGTGAGAATCTCAAATTTTTATTTTATTATTTTCAAATCAATGCTTTTCATGATATTCAAGAAAATTGTTGAAAATTTACCATCCCCCCCCCCCCCCCCCTTATGTCCGAAACTACCGAGCCTAAAATTTTGAAAAAAAATACAGAGAATCGTTCTTTACTCATAGAGACAGGAAAACCTATAAGAAGTCTAAAAAAACATGATAAAATAACATGATTAATCTCTCAATATTTTGCGTACAAACTTACATTTGCAGTTGGAATATATAGGAGAACATGTTTTTCAATTACAATCTTAACTTGTTCTTGGGGTAACTACGGAAACCTTCAATATACGTGGTCCGACACTCACTTGGCGGGTTTTTTGATATCGGCCACCACTTCTGTGAAGTTTTGTCAGCTAATTTAGTTTGGCCCTGTATGCTACATCATTCTAATGTTGCAGGGAAGGCAGACTACTAATTATCCACGGGCTAGCGGATGAGAACGTGCACTTCTGCCACACGGCCGCGCTAACGGCTGAACTTGTCAGGCTCGGGAAACCGCATCGAGTACAGGTACATAGATTTATACACAATCGCCTTAACAGCCGCACGGGTCGATCCATCAGGTTAAACTACGCTTACCGGGATAGGTCTGTGGATGGGTGACCATCTTTACATACCGAGATTGAGGCTCCTCCGTGCTTTTTTATTTTCAATAATAATGAGATTTTCTGTGCCCCTCTCGGATCAGACAGGATTTTTGTAACACATTGTATAACATGTGTATAATGGAGGAGCTCGTGGCTAAGTAATAACAGCCGCACGGGTGATCCATCAGGTTAAGCTACTCTTGCGGGGGTTGGTCCGTGGATGGGTGACCTTTCATACCGAGGCTCCTCCGTGCCTCGGAAAGCACGTTAAGCCTTTGGTTTCGGCTGTCATTCGTAGATCTTTGACAGTCGTTACGGGTCGTCAGAAGCCCGAAAGTCTGACAACCAGTCTTACCAAGGAGTATCGTATCACCCAGTTACTAGGTTGTGGAGGTCAGATAGGCAGTCGCTCCATGTAAAATGCTGGTATTCAGCTGGTTCCTGTTAAATATGATCCAGCTGGATCCGGTTAAATATGATTTAAATCCCCATTTTCACTTATTTTAAATTTCTAACAAAGATTTAAAAGGTCAGATTGGTCATCGATGCTCGCTCGTTAGTACCTAATAGATAAATATTTCGCTTGATTGTTATTTCGATGTAATTTTATTTGTTTTTTTTTTCCAAATACCTACTTAAGTGGTTTGTATTCTGTACATTATGTGGTCGATGATTTCGGTGCACGGTAAAACTAATGAGTTTATGTCGGCACCACCTTAAATGTAAAAAATGTATGTGTACTACTAAATAAATAAATAAAATAATATCGTTATCCCACAGGTATATCCCGGCGAGAGACACTCGCTTCGCGCGATGCACGCGGCGAAACATTACGAAGCGACTCTCCTACACTTCTTACACGAAAACCTGTAACAAACCGTACGCGCACGGTACATGCAATACACACACATTTGTATGGGGTTGTATTAACGATACAGAAGAAAAGTTGCCACGCAGTCGCCCCGCAGTTGCCCCGCAGTCGTCACGCAGTTGCCGATGATGAAGGTATAAACCCCCCAACTAAATCGGCCGATATGTTGTCACGCGGTCGCCCCGCAGTTGCCACGCAGTCGTCACGCAGTGGCAGGAAAAGAAGTCTTGCAACTACCCCAACTATATCAGCCGATAAGTGTCCCACTGCAAGGCAAAAGCCTTTTCTAATACAAAGAAGAAAAAGTTTTGATTTACTGAATAAAATGGTCAGAAAATCGACTTGTTGCGTTTACACAGTACAAGTCCGTTCTCTAGTAAGTATTTATTTTAATTTAGTTGGCAACTTCGCAAATAACTGTGAGATATTTCTCAGTTTTGATTAATATTCAGTGTTTCGATGTTAATTATTGCAATTCATAATCAATATTTTAGAGCACTAAGAGCGATATTTCATAATTTGATTTAGTAATACTGACGCGACTCGTAGGCTCGCCCCCTATTACATGGGACTTAAACATAACCGGCGAAATGTGGGTTTACAGGTACATCTCTGCCTCACCCTCCAGGGTTTACAGGCGTGATGTTATGTGTGTAATATTGACAAATTATTGAAAACAGCGAAGTACTTTTAACAGCTAT
The DNA here is from genome assembly GCA_949128155.2 of Xanthia icteritia. Lineage (NCBI taxonomy): Eukaryota > Metazoa > Arthropoda > Insecta > Lepidoptera > Noctuidae > Xanthia > Xanthia icteritia. The sequence goes on along the minus strand of OY855862.1, from coordinate 1,182,312 downwards.
TTTCGACGTTGTCAACTTTCTGAATGCACCCTCTTGAACAATTCACTAGCAAAGTGGATTAATGAAATAAATAGATGTCTACAATGCATAGAATAAGAAATAACCCTTCGCATTGAATTAATAGTGCTCAAAATCGCGGCCGTGTTAAAAATACTACACTCGAGTCGTATACGACCTGTCTCTTCTATAATCAGCCTATAAAGTCCCCACTGCTGGTATTTCTTCTATGCGAAGAATTATTTAATTCCTATGCTAAAGTAATAGACATCATCTCGCAATTTTAAGGAAAACTCAATGCAATTGTAAAGCCCAGGGGCCGTATTATGACGTATTAATGCCACCATTATTCCAGTGTGAGTGAGAGACGGAGCTATACAAGGCCGCTAGCACCATCCTTTTTTCGCAGTGGAATAATAAGGCCCCTAGTCAGACTGAGGCGAATCCCGCGCGGGATGCGGGGCGAAATTCGCTCGTGCCGATTGTGTCATCTAATTTGTATGGTGGTGTTCAAACTGGCGCGACTGTCCCGGATCCCGCGTGGTATTCGCCTCAGTGTGGCCTGAGCTTAATGCAACGGTTGAATGCAACGCGCTTTATCAACGTTTTATACGAATGTTGCGCCACTGTCGCCCGATAGTTGCTGTTTAGTTGCCAGATCAATGCAATACTTATTATTATTAACTAGTTTTTGCTCACGACTTCGCTCGCGTTGGTAAGATCCTATAAGTGACTAGCGACATGCCCGTTCTACGCACGGGAGCGACATGTCAAAACATCGAAATTTTAGTTCTATATGTAAGTTAAATATTATTATTGTGAGGAGTTTGTAGCTAAGTAATAACAGCCGCACGGGTCGGTCCATCAGGTTAACTGACTGCTGTTAATACATAAAAAATATGAAGTTTTAGCGCAAACTTGAACCTTATGTAGGCATTACAGGTTTTCTTCCTAAAACTCGTGTTTGTTTACACGTTCGGCAAATAAATTGCGAACGCAGTTTAGATAGAAACGCGGGCCAAATCGCGAGCAATGCTAGTAAACTGTTAATTGTAAACCTGCCTTATTTTTAAAGAAGTTATGATGAATTTATTTACATTACTAGTATTCCTGGTTACCCCTCCTAGTTATGCTGGGAGTGGGTTCACGTCGACATTGCATCGGTTGGGAATCGAACTTGCGATAGTCAGCTCGATGTCTTAACCGTTGTGCTATTGTTGCTTTTATTAATTCATTTATCAGCCCGTTTTAATAAATTGTTCTTATTTGAGAGTATTTTATGTGTCGAAAATATTCGCGAACACACGCCGCAGGGAGCCAACGCTTGCACGCTATATTGAACTCTATTTTTGTTCTGATTAAGTTCATTATCAATTTTATAGAATGTATGAAGTTTTTTAAGTGACATTTTTGAGATTCTTCCCTCGGCCTTATGTTGACAATGAAATATAAATGTAGGCCCACATACAGCATACTTTTAAACTTCAATTATTTTCTTTATATAATAATCTCTGTTATTACTTAGTAATAATAGCCGCACGGGTCGATCCATCAGGTTAGGTTACGCTTGCCGGGGTCGGTCTGTGGATGGGTGACCATCTTTACATGCCGAGACCCCTCCGTGCCTCGGAAAGCACGTTAAGCCGTTGGTCCCGGCTGTCATTCGTGGATGACAGTCATTACGGGTCATCAGAAGCCCGAAAGTCTTACCAAGGAGTATAGTATTACCCAGTTACTGGGCTGTGAAGGTCAGATAGGCAGTCGCTCCATGTTAAATACTGGTTTTCAGCTGCATCCGGTTAGACTGGAAGACGACCCCAATATAGTTGAAAATAAGCTAGGCAGATTGAATTATCTCAAACGATAGTAATACGGCACTTATAAAGACTCTCCAATGAAGTAATTTATTAATACCTGCATCAGGGCGGATGTTTCAATCGTCAGATAACTTTTATCTGAAGCCTAAAAATGGCGATTTGACAGCCTTTGCATAGAACATATGTCAAACTGTCATATTTACTCTTCATATAAAAATTACTGTCCTTTCATAGTTAAATTACCTCACTGTCAAAATCATAATGAACTTTATTTTCTACACAATAAGGTTGCGGTTTGGTTACTGCCACTGACAAGTCTGTCAAAGTAATAGTGATCTTTATTCTCGTTACTACAAGGTTGCTATCGGGTAGCTGCTGTAAGAGGTAAAGGACTGTATCTGACTATTGAAAAATCAGCCCTAAATTCACATAAAAATGCCACCGATCCGAATCCAAACCGCGCCATACGTAGCCTTCTAAACACCCCATACAAAATAAAATAAATGTATATTAAATTAGCTGATACAATTATGATAATCTTTGTACATTCTCGTAAACAACTGGACCGATGTCGAAGGTACTTTTACGGAAGGATAGGCGAATTTGGGTGAGGGAGACAAGCTTTAGAACTAGGTTAGGCGCGAGATATACACAAGAGGCGAGCCGCGATACGCACCCAGTCCGCGCCGCACCGCCACCTCGCCCGCTTCCCTCGCCTATTGTGTATACCCTGCGTATAACTGCGAATTTTACTATTTAATATAAACATAATCTAAAATATTCACAGATTAAGTTATTAAGAAAATGCTCTAATTTAACATATATTTTTTCCAAATCATTAACACTGCTCGTTTAGACGTGATCTTCAGTATAAAATCATTAAAAAATATAAATTAGAATCTTATTTTGTTTTATAATTTTTAGATATCGATACCTCTCAAGTCTGTTTAGTTTCGCTAGCTATTTTAATTTGACCCCTTATATATGCTACTGTCTCTCTTGGTGAAGAAAAAGTGGCCTATCTCCCACCAAAATCTGTAAATTCAAAAGTCATTTATTCAAATTAGGCTGAGAATCGAATGTCCAAATTACAGGACAGTCCCCCAAAACGCCCGCCCTTCACCACTTCCTAGCGCTTTAGCTGGGAAGCTTGTCTCCCTCACACTAGCTGTAAGGATTGCTTCATCCTCGTTTAGCACAGAGGAGACAGCAGGAACATAGCATTAATTATATTAGATAGATAGTACTGTGTTAGCAAATGTATTACAAAATGTAAATATTTTTTAACATTAATAAAAATATATGTTTTTAAAAATCCATGCTTTGTGTTTGTTTTTAACCCTTTTCAAACGTTTCAAGAAATTTTAAGCCGTCAGTGCCGATCGAGCAAAACGTAGTGCAGACCGTTTTAACAGCAAAATAATATTGAGCTTGCGAAAATTTCAATAAAGGTTTTTATTTTATTTTAATGGAATAAGTGAAGAGCCTGCTACACGGTCGCCAACCGCGTCCCGACAGAGGTGACCTTGATGATTTACAACTGTGTAGATGATGATTTACGACCAAATTTCGTTTGACCTTTCAACGACTTTGGTTTAAGGAGATGCGTTAGTGACCAAGGGCGAATAGAGAAGGTCGAGTCGGCGGCCGAACGTGTAGACGGCGGTTTATTCCCGAACATATATATACAGGCGATTTGAGAACCTACTCCTATTTTGAAGTCCGTTAAATAGGGCTGCTGCCTCAAAATGAGAACGCTGTAGGCCTAGTGGACTGTAGATTTGTTGACCATCATTATTCTGTTAAGTACTGTACTTGTGTTGTAAGTAGTGTACTTGTTTTGTCTGACGCGGTAACTACTACAAAAAAAAAAACAACGGAAAGAGAAGTCCGTATCATCGATTTTTTTAAATCGATATCGATATTCATTCGGACTTGTGCTTGAACCCATGAAATAAAACAGCTGTTGCATAAAATTGTTAAATTTTAATAAGAAGAGAAACTACTATTAAATGAAAGTAACAAAATTTTTAATAATCTCATTAATAAAATAGTATACGTTAAAACAAAAAAAAAAACAATTCATAAAACCATTTCAATGGACATAAAAAAACTTCAACAAAAATAAAAAATACTAATTCTTATTAAGAAATTATCGACATGTCAATTTTGGTTTAAACATGACCTTAACCCTACGGTAGTCTCGCTATTATTTTTACTAAAGGACATAGTCGCATGTCAAGTGCATGTAAATTTTGCTAATTACCATCATTATTCTGTTAAGTACCTGGTACTTGTTGAAAGACCTACACTGTCCTCCCATACCTAATAACACTGTTATTTGAAAATATTGTAAAAGCTCATTATTTTTAAAAGAGTAACCGTGGAGTTTCTTGCCGGCTCTTCTCCATAGGAAACGACCAATTGGAACCGTGCACCTAGCTTCTGACGTTTCATAAGTGCCCATGTAGGCTTATATGAAATAAAAATAATTGAAATTTGAAAAAAAAAAACATTTACTTGTTTTTTTCTTTGTTTTATTTCCTGCGGACGATAGTATGCATTCTGGCGGGCCATAGTATGGACCAACGTTTTTTTTATACATAACATCTGTATAATTTTACCCTGTGTGCACAAAAATAATAAATGAATTTGAATTTCATATCTGCGGAGTTTCGGTAGCCAAAGTAAATTTACCCAGGTATTTAAAATAAAAAACGAAATTATAAAAAAAAAAACATTTATTTTCAAAATACAAAAGTAAGATTGACAGTAGGTATACCTACCTACCCGATTTAAGAAACGTTATTATTTTCCTGTTTGATTTCACTTAGCAACGTCCACAGAATTTCCCCATATATTCGTCTTTTTAACATTTAACGTGAAATGTTTTATTCATATCTCTACAGGTGACATAATGGAAATTAAATTCAGAATCACAAACTGGAACGTTGTCTTTAAGTAAAGACTGCAGCAGTTGGTGATGAGTTTAGAGATCTAATAGTCGATACGGGAACTACTGCAAATAAACTTTCAGGCCGCGGCGATTTGAGAATCCGATTTAATTATATGGCCATCAATTGCAAGGTTGCAGTCACTATAGCACGGTTGCATGACCTTCCCGTTTCGCTATTAATGATTCCCATGTCGTTTTAATTACAATACTATATTTTTTTTAATTTTTAACTCGAGCACAGATGAATACATATGGTTTTCTCCGCATTTTAGTTATAAAGCTACAAGTACGCGGCAGACCCGTCTTGTCGGGCCAATTCAGTGAGTGTAACGTAGTCAGAAGATACGCGATAGAAAGAGGCAACTTACTGAATATAACTGTAGGTAGTTAGCGCTGTGCGACCTGAATTGCACTTTATTGTGTCGTAGCAAGAATCGCTTTTTATTTAAGTAATTTTGTGGGGGTGAACCATCTGTACCTATTCATCTGTGACTCAAGTAACCTGACTTGGCCATACAACAAACTTTTTAAAATCATTTAGAACAATTCTTAACATTATTAACTTACATACTTACAAAAAAATAATTATTGTTGATCTTTAGTTGACAAAAATGGTAATTTACTTAAAAGTTTAGTTTTAAATGTTTCCAAGCGAGTAACTTTTTTATTTCGTTTTTCTAACAAATTAACATTAAAATCACCACAAGCTATGATAGGCTTGTTCGAATTATAGATTTTGTACAACACTTCATCGATAACTTTTTCAAAACAGTTATACAATCCTGTAGGTCTGTACACAAATAATATAATGAACTGCTCCAATTCTATACAGGCTATTTCAATTGTCCGCTCAACAGAGAGGCGCGATACGAGATTATTATTAAACGTCAAATTATGCAATGTCATATTAATTTCAATTTTTCTTCCTGCTCACTAACTCCAGGACACTTCAGGACACTCCCGACACTGAAGAGTTGGAAGAACCCACGCAGGGAAATTAATGTGAGATCTGATAAACGGTAGGCGTCGCATACCGTCGAAACGCGGCCCACGTGCGAGGGACCGGATCCCTTTCATAGTCCACATCCACCATCACATTCACTTACTAAGGCGCCTGCGTTTTCGGCCACGCGTATCTTTGTCTGGTAACTTTGCTGCAGAATGCCAAATTCTCCAGCAATCCACAAAGCAAAGATATGCGTCACACTGGACGTACTTCGAGTGAGTTATTTTGATTTCCTTCTTTCGAGCGCAAATCACACATCTCCTTCTACAGATATCTCGCCCCAGCCTCATGAGATCGTCTACTGGCCTGCTGACAGGCTCTGGTAGACAGGGGCGATGCTATCTTATCAGATATGGGATAGATGAGAAAATAAAACATTCCCACACTACGTGCAGAGGAGACCCTAAAAATAGTATATTATGCAACTAGTGAATAAAGGACGGATTTAAAGCGAGGGCCATAGATGACATAGAATCACGAGCAAGTGAAGGATTCTAACGACTGAATCACGACCGTAGGGAGTGATAGCGAGTGATTCATGGCCCTCGATATAAATCCGTTTTATTCAAGAGTTGCATACCTACTATACCTACTGTCTTTATACCGTGACTACGAGAAAAAGAAAGATTTCAGCGAAAATAGACATTTAATGAAGAAAAAAGGAAGGAAATGAATTAAAATGCACATTTAAATTGGAACAATTTGTGTTCGTAGGTACAACTTTCAGTATTCAAAATAGCGCCAATTTACTAATGACAGCAAAGAACACAAAACACTTTTTATTTTAATGCTAAACTCCGTTTCGAAAATGACGACCAATCAAATCTCGAGGAGTTATTTTCACAAGGAGTTTGTATGTTGAGTATTCTTTGCACAAGGAGTTTGTATCGTTTTTTTTTTCGCAAGGAGGTTGCATATCATTGAGATGGAGTTCGAATATAATATATTGGTGTGTTCTAAATTCAAACACCAAAATAGTGATTAAAAGTGCTTTTTATTCACTGTTTTCAGTGAATAAAATAAGCTTTTAGATAATGGTATAAAAATAGTTTTTCATGATTTTATTTTCCACTTTGTCGGCGTAATTAATATTTATACCCATGCCAAATTAAAGCTTTCTGGTACAAAGACTCTCTGAGCTAAGCAGACAGACGGATACTGTTTACTACGGAACCCTAAAAATGTGACACTATGAATGTACTTTAGTAGTAAAGTAAGCGTCTCACATGAATGTGAACTTTATGATTGTTACCGCCTGCGCCATCTATTAGCATGACGAATCAAGTTGCGACCTGAAGTTGGAGCTGACGGTGTGTTTGCGAAAAGACATACTCCAATTAGCGTCAAGCATGTCAGCCAATCATCGCGGAGCGTCTCCCACCTACTTCAGACGTCTAGATTATTCGCCGCGCGCGCCACCATTCTTTTTTTTTATATAATTTCTTTTTACCACGCAACAAACGATTGTACCCAACGAATATAATATGCAATAAATGCCTTTCTTAATAATTTCAAATAAAACCAATCATTGAAAGTACCTACAAACAAATCCAAAAACACGAACGGAAGAGGAGGCAGCAACCCTCATCCTGACCCGAGCATCGAATTCAACATTGGTCCTGTCGAGACGGATCTTCGCATCGCATCGAGGATCAGCAAGAAACGGTCAGGCCAGTCGTTCCTGTTCTTCCCATCCCATTTTTCAGTTGTCTAATCCAGTACTGTGATTTTGAAATTCCAGTTTACCTACATCGCGCAAAGTTCGCAACACGTGTCGCCTACCGTCTTGTCTAGCAGTTGCTGTTTAACCGTGAGTAACCTTTGTCTTTCATAAGCCGCTAGAATGAGTGACGACGATTACACAGAAGCTGATCATAATAATTCGAATATAGGGGATCTTAAAAAGCAAAGGGGTACACTAAAAGGTCGACTTACTTTATTTGAAAAATATATTGCCAAGTATGAAAACGTTAAGATGTCTGAACGACAGCAGGCAGAACTTCTCTTACGCATGGAGTCAGTCTCCAGTCTGCTAATCGCGTTTACCAAGATTCAAGACAAAATCGAACAAATATTAGATGACAGTGAACTAGATAAACAAATAGAGTATAGGGCATCTTTTGAAGATCAATATTTTAGTATCATGTCCGTTGCAAAATGCTTAACCGACGTTGCAAAAATAAGTGATGCGAATGATAGTTTTAATTGTTCAGGTGCGCATTTTAGTAATTTTAGTTCTATTAAATTACCGCAGATTACACTACCCTCTTTCGATGGTTCATATGATCACTGGCTCGAGTATAAAAATTCCTATTTGTCTATGATTCATAAACGAAGTGATTTAGACGCAATTCAGAAGTTCCATTACCTGAAGTCTTCGCTCAGTGGTTCAGCACTCCAGGTTATAAGTGCATTAGAGTTTACTGCCGCTAATTATATCCACGCATGGGAGTTGTTGGAGAATAGGTACCACAATAATCGTCTGTTAACCCACAACCATGTGAAATCATTGTTTAATGCACAATCCATTAACAAAGAATCCCCTTCGTTAATCAGAGAATTAATCGATGTAGTGTTACGTAACCTACGAGCACTCAAATCCCTTGACGAGCCCACCGAAACGTGGGACACTTTAGTCATTTACATTATAGTATCGAAGCTAGATTCTTTCACTGAACGTGAGTGGGAGAATTACTTAGGCTCAATTTCTACTGGTATTCATAAAACCAAAACAAAATTAGATGATTTGTTGTGTTTTTTACGTAATCGTGCCGATATGTTAGATATGGTTCACAGTAACCATACTCGAAGTACACAGGATAATAAACCTAACAATAAGTTTGATAATAAAAGGCACTCGAGTGCTGCAGTACACCAATCACAAAGCTATGTGTCGACGCGTAAAAATACCGGTACATCCGAAACATCAAAACAGCCTTGTTTTTTGTGTGGGCAAAATCACCCGTTATTTATTTGTTTTAAATTCCTTAACTTAACCGTTCCGGACAGAATTAGATTCATTGATAACTCCAAGGACCTGTGTCGTAATTGTTTACGTACAGGTCACCTAATTACCGAATGCATATTCGGGCCGTGCAAGCAGTGCAAGGAAAAACACAATACTTTACTGCACAATGAAAATAACAATGTTATGGCAACCATACCGGCATCGTCAGCGACGAGTGCTGATGAAAAACCGGTATCTGTCGTATCATGTGCGAATAATTTGCTAATCGATAATGCGCCTTCCGTACAGTTACCACAGGTATTATTATCCACTGCACTAGTCGAAGTCATGGATAGTAATAGTAAATATCATACAGCTCGAGCGCTGATAGATAGTGGTAGCCAAAATTGCTTTATTTCAGAAAACCTTTGTAAACGTTTAAACGTATCAGTAATACAGTCCACTATACGAATATCGGGCGTGGGACAGTCGGTCTCACAATCGAATAAATTATGCGATATCAACATGCGATCGAAAACGAGTAACTTTAATATTTCTCTTAGATGTTTTGTTTTGCCGTGCATTACGACGAGGTTGCCGGCAACTCATATTGTCTATGACACTATCCACATTCCAGACAACGTATGTCTTGCGGACCCAACGTTCAACATACCGTCAGAGATAGATTTACTAATTGGTGCGGACGTATTTTGGGATTTGTTGGATATTGATCGAATTCGATTATCCAATGGTCCATACCTACAGAATTCGAAGGTAGGGTGGTTAATTTCGGGACCCGTTTATAATAAATCAAACATTAATAATATTCAGTGTAATTTTGTACAGCAGTCGACTACAGATACACAACTACGTAAATTTTGGGAACTAGAAGAACTTGTAAGTTCAGGTTCTATTCTTACCGAAGAAGATCGTAAGTGTGAAGAATCTTTCTTTAGCACTACTACACGAGATAGTAATGGTAGGTTCTCAGTGAGAATTCCATTGAAGGAATCAGCTGACGCGCTCGGAGAATCGTATGAAAACGCAAAATCTCGTTTCTTATCATTAGAACGCAAGTTAGATCGGTCTCTTTCTTATAAAAGGTTGTACAGTGACTTTATACGTGAATATATTGAACTAGGGCACATGTCTCTAATAAACGAATACGCATGGCCACACTATTTTCTCCCGCATCATGGAGTATTCCGCGAACACAGTACGACTACAAAATTGCGTGTAGTGTTTGATGCTAGTGCCACAACTACTTCAAATAAGTCATTGAACGATATACAGATGATAGGACCTCCTCTTCAAAATGATATTCTTTCTATTTTACTTCGTTTTCGGCAATATAAATATGTTGCCTGCGCTGACGTGGAGAAAATGTACCGGCAGGTACTGGTGCATCATGATCAGCGCAACCTTCAGTTAATATTATGGCGGGAAAATGCATCGGATGAATTAAAAATATACCGACTCAACACGGTTACGTACGGAACCGCGTCGGCTCCATACCTAAGTATGCGTTGTTTACGTCAACTCGCACAGGAAACGGAAGATAAGGTCATTGCTAAGGTCATAAACGAAGACTTTTTTGTCGATGACTTAATTACTGGTGATAACGATCCCCAAGTTTTGTTAAAAACATGCGAAAAAACTTCGGAGGTTCTAAAATCGGCCTGCTTTCCTTTGCGGAAGTGGACATTTAGTTATGACGTAAACATAGAAGCATCTAAAGAATTAGCTATCGGGGAACAATGCCAAAATAAAACTCTCGGTTTAGGTTGGCAAGTCGATAAAGACGAACTTTATTTCACTACCAACTTAGAAAATAAATCTAATAAGGTTACTAAGCGAAGTATGATGTCGGTGATTTCACAAATCTATGACCCGCTAGGTATTTTGTCGCCGACAGTAATTATAGCAAAAATGTTGCTTCAAAAATTGTGGCTATGTAAAATCGATTGGGATGATTCGGTTCCTAACGACATCGAATGCTTGTGGAATCGATTCCTTCAAGACTTATCCGCATTAGGCAATATTCGTGTCCCTCGTTACGTCATGAGTGAATGTACATATAATAGTGAGTTACACATTTTCACTGACGCTTCACAAGACGCGTACGGTGCCTGCGCATATGTACGCACTTACGCGGACGAGTTATCTATAGTAACTACGAAGTTGTTATGTGCTAAAAGCAAGGTTGCGCCAGTCAAAACTGTATGCACCATTCCGCGACTTGAGTTATGTGGCGCTTTACTAGGCGCACGATTATATCAGAAAATTATAAGTTCATTAAGATTGACTTTCACCAAAGTAGTTTTCTGGACTGATTCCACCATAGTCATGGGCTGGATCAGAATGTCACCTCATAGTTTAAAGACGTTTGTTCAGAATCGTGTCTCACAAATAAACGAGCTTACAGGAGATGCAATTTGGTTGCATGTTAACGGTAAAGATAACCCGGCTGATATAGTGTCGAGAGGGCTTCCTCTAAACGAGCTTCAGACCAATAACATGTGGTGGCACGGGCCAGTCTTTTTACAACAGCATAAATTCGATTATTCAAGCGATATTTCCATAGATAAAGATCAATTGCCCGACTTAAAGGCACAACATGTTAGTATGGTGTGTAGTAATTCAAATGATAATGCTGGCCTAATTGATTTCAACAGATTCTCCTCATTTAATCGATTACGGCGAGCGACAGCCTATGTACTACGTTTTATAGGTAACACGCGTACGAGTAAACATTATCGCAAAACCGGTTCCTTATCTGTCGATGAGTTAGACGCCTCAGTTGTAATGCTCGCACGGCTCGCGCAAGTGCAATCATTCTGTAACGAATATAATGATTTAACTAAGCGATCGGTTGTGAAATCTAAAAGAATAATTGGCTTGGATGTTTTTCTTGATGAATTTAAATTAATACGCGTTGGTGGACGATTAAGTAACTCGTCATATTTCGATTATAATAAAAAACATCCAGTGCTATTGTGTAGTAAGCATAGATTCACAGTGTTGTTGTTTTCATATAAACATAAACAATTGTTGCACGGTGGACCTCAGCTCCTGTTGGCTTGTGTGTGTGAGGCTTGGTGGCCGCTCGGAGGCCGAAACCTAGCGAGGAAAACGGTACACGACTGCGTCACGTGCACACGCATCAAAGGGAAGACCATACAGCCTCTCATGGGTAACTTGCCGGCTGAACGCTTGGAACCCGGCTTCCCTTTTATGCGCTGCGGCGTTGACTACGCGGGGCCGGTGATGATTTTGAACCGTAGGGGGAGGGGGGCTAGTCTCACTAAAGCGTACATATGTTTATTTGTTTGTTTATGTACACGTTCCATTCATCTCGAATTAGTTACAAGTCTTTCAACAAAGGATTACATACTTGCATTAAAACGTTTCATATCACGTAGGGGTATGCCGGCCGAGATAATGTCAGACAACGGTAAGAATTTCGTAGGGGCTGAAAAAGAATTAGTTTCTTTCATTGAAAATAATAGTAAGGATATTAGTGATTTCGCTTCAAATAACAATATTAAATTCAGCTTCATTCCTCCGTATGCTCCTCATTTTGGCGGTTTGTGGGAAGCAGGGGTGAAATCGTGTAAGCACCACCTGCGACGAGTAGTGGGGGGTACTAATCTCACTTACGAGGAATTCAGTACGGTGTTGGCACAAACTGAAGCCATTCTGAATTCCCGTCCCTTAACAGCTCTGTCCACAGATCCTAACGACCTACAACCCCTTACCCCTGCCCATTTCCTCATCGGCCGGCCACTGACCGCTCCAGCCTACCAAGACTTGACTGCTACACCGACTCATCGACTGCAGCGCTACGACGTGATCGAGCAGATGAGGCAAAGCTTCTGGAAGCGATGGGCCACAGAATATGTGTCGGAGCTGCAGACGCGGACTAAATGGAAGACTCGTCAAGATTCCATTACGCTCAATCAACTTGCTCTAATCAAAGACGATAACCTACCTCCACTCAGGTGGAAACTAGGAAGGATTATCCGAATTCATCCGGGTGCTGACGGAATCTCAAGAGTGGCTGACCTACTCACGGCTTCAGGTGTCACACGCAGAGCGTTTTCAAAAATATGCCCGCTGCCAGTGCCGCTGTCAATATCTGATGTGCCGTCCTGCTGATCCTGTTGGAACCTGCTACTTCCAAGGCCGGGCCTATGTTACCGCCTGCGCCATCTATTAGCATGACGAATCAAGTTGCGACCTGAAGTTGGAGCTGACGGTGTGTTTGCGAAAAGACATACTCCAATTAGCGTCAAGCATGTCAGCCAATCATCGCGGAGCGTCTCCCACCTACTTCAGACGTCTAGATTATTCGCCGCGCGCGCCACCATTCTTTTTTTTTATATAATTTCTTTTTACCACGCAACAAACGATTGTACCCAACGAATATAATATGCAATAAATGCCTTTCTTAATAATTTCAAATAAAACCAATCATTGAAAGTACCTACAAACAAATCCAAAAACACGAACGGAAGAGGAGGCAGCAACCCTCATCCTGACCCGAGCATCGAATTCAACAATGATATAATAATAATGTTGATATTCGTATGAAACGCCCGCTCAAATTCGCTTATACAAATATGAACATTAGACTCATAAGAATAGGGTTCACATTCGTATGAAACGTTTACGTTACTTAGCAAGTTAAAGTCTGGCCCGTATTACAACCTCGCTCAAAACTCAAGCATTACTTAAAACTCGTTTTAAGCTTGCTCGAGTGTTGAGTGAGGTTCTGTAATAGTTATTCGGCTATGTACACACGCCAGCACATCAACCTAGTGCAATCTGTCAAATTTCTTTAACCGCTCAATAACCGCGCGCCCCCGCGTTAAGATTTTCAACTTTATCACTAAAGTATAAGGTTCAAAGTTGATTGGGAAAATTTGACAGTTTCGGGTAGGTTGACCTGCTGGCGTCTGTACCTTAGGGAGAAGATCTGATTCATAAAGCCCATTCCCTCTCTAAATCCTGCCTGCACATCCCATATTTTCTTATCTGTCACTTCCATATTTTCTAGTTGTAATAAGGATCAAATTCGTAAAACACATTATATTCGTTAGTATGGAACTGACAGGTATCAAGAACGCATTGTCGTAGTTTTATATTATAATATTTATATTTCACCATTTGCCTTGTTCATAAATATATTAATCTTATCAGAATGGAGGTTACGACACCGCCGAGATTCGATGACCCATTTCTCTTCATTGACTCACTATACTAACTTGAATTAATAAGTGCTAATATAACATAACATCACGCCTGTTCTTCCCAAAGCGGATTAGCAGGCTCGTGGATAAATAATAACAGCCGCACGGGTCGATCTTCTAGGTTTAAGCAGCGCTTGCCGAGGTCGTTCCGTGTGTGCACATCTCCACATGCGAATTACGCATCAAGGACCTGACGTCACACAAATCCTGCATCGCGCAAGCAAAATTTACCGCATGATTAACTTTCCAACATCAATCGTTGGGCCGTTGCCCGCCAGACACAACACCCGTCTGGTCGGAGGATCCTGCCTTTTCTATAGAGGATGAGTGAGCTTTACACCCTGTTCCTCTTACCTCTAAACGTGGATGGGTGACCATACATTACATACCGAGACCCCTCCGTGCCTCGCAAAGCACGTTTAGCAGTTGATCCCGGCTGTGATTCGTAGAACTTTGACAGTCGATACAGGTAGTCAGAATACCGACAGTCTAACAAACAGCCTTACCAGTAACTAGGTTGTGGAGGTCAGATAGACAGTCGCTCCATGTAAAATACTGGTATTCAGCTGCATCCGGTTAGCCTGGAAGCCGATCCCAACATATTTCTTTAACCATTTATGTACACACATAATATAAACAGACAAGAAGAAAAGAACAGAAAAATACGTACAAAGGTGATGCTTATTTCTAAAGAAATCTCTTCCAGCATACCTGCGATAGGACAGAGGGTAAAAAGACATGTAGACACCGTGTGTAAGAGTAGAGAGAAAGTAAAATACATAATATCAAAACAATTCACTTAATGAAATAAAACATAGTTGGGAAAGGCAGGCTTATTATGATTGGTAGAGGTACCTACGCCTCAGCTAATCATCACCTGCCGTATACCACTAAACCTTCATTATAAACCTTCTATTCAAAAAATTCAAAAGTCTTTTTTTTATTCAAACTAGGCTGAGAATCAGCACTTTTCGAACGTCGAAATTACATTAGACAGTCCCCCAAAATGCCATCTCCCAACTTTTTATACAGCCACTCTGTTAAATCGTGGCGTAACTTATAATTTACTTATCACTAAATTATTATTTAATTTACATATATTTGAGCTAAATATTTACCATCATCATGATAAATAATTCTGGCTGGTAGAATGCCACAGACATAGACGTATACGTCTATGGCCACAGAAAAAGAAACGTGAAAGTGCGTGTCGGATCACGCACAATGAAGGGTTCCTTAAATGGGGATGTATTTTTCCAAGAACAAACTTAACTTTGTAGTTGATTAACATGTTCTCCGATACGGAATGTATGGGAGGACATGTTTTTGCAACTGCAAATGTAAATTGGTCGATTATTACTCGTTAACTTGTAAGGCTTACTTAACCTTACCTTTTAATTTCGTTATATATACTACTGCTGTGAATTTTTTCACATATGCAAAACCAACCATTTAGCTGGCAAGGGGGGGACACTAGACTCGAACAAAAATTTGTAATTTGCGAAAACTCACAATACGCCACCCACCCAACCC
Organism: Xanthia icteritia; assembly: GCA_949128155.2. Taxonomy (NCBI): domain Eukaryota; kingdom Metazoa; phylum Arthropoda; class Insecta; order Lepidoptera; family Noctuidae; genus Xanthia; species Xanthia icteritia. The sequence continues at coordinate 1,166,804 of OY855862.1, read as the reverse complement.
ACTTTACGTGCAAGGGAGATACATAAACAATTTTATTTTTCGTTATTTTATTTAACCTCTTTGTCGGCGTGATTAATATGTATGCCAAATTTCAGCTTTCTAGTAATAAGAGTCTCTAAGGCTCTCGGCTAAGCGGCGGACAGACAGACAGACGGAAGGACGGACGAAATTAAAGCGGCAATTCTATCTTCAATTGTTTCGTCGAGTGCTAATTATTCACGTATACAGATATTTGTAAAAAATGAATTCATCAGATTCAGTTATGGATTTGTTAAATAATTAGGCTTTTATTTATTTTCCTCATATTCGAAATGAAAAGCAGTGTTTATCTCGGGTTAAAGACCTATTTAGGCACTCGAACTATTGGCGCCCTCGCTACGAATCGTGCGCCAAACCATCTCGTGCCTAAATAGGTCCCTTTCAACCCTTGTATAACAATCTACTATTCTTGCATTATCCAATACAAATAATATCAGTGAAGATGATGTAATGAGTAATTAAATATAGTGTAATTTTATTTTCTATGGTGACATTCATCACTTTTTCATTGACATACATCATGTTTCCCTTGAAAAAAGTTTTTTTATTTAATTTCTTAATTTAAATTCGATGTCCAATTAATTCTGACTTTTATTCTAAACATAAAAATAAAATAAAAAACCTATACCTAGTCATGAATTTTATTTAGTGTGAAGTTAGTGACAAAGAGATACCATGAGTCTATGAACCTAAGGTCCATATTACAGAACCTCACTCAAGACTCAATCATTACTTAAAATTAGTTTCAGCCAACTAGTTAGTAAAATTGACACTCATCATTTTTCCCCTGTATCCTTCAAATGTTTACGAAACCGGCCTCACGTCTCTGTTGACAGCGCTAGCTGAGTTGTTGAGCAGACAAATTTTTGGAACATAAGAAGCAAAGGATTAGCAATAACCTTCAAAATCATTCAGATTGTGATTGAAAGTGTGGTACACATTTAGATATATGTTTTTCCTCTGCTACATAGCAAAGTGTGGGGGTTACTTTAAATAAATAGTATATAATTTAGATGCTTTAACCACACACTTTAAGGGTGCATTCCGAGTTACGCTGTAATCGATTTGAGCGCGCTAACTCCTGTACCGAATTAACGTGGGCGCGATGACAGTGTGTCTTCAATCGTCATAGATGACGTCATGACATGCGCCATCTTGCGATAACGCCGACCATGCCTTTTACTAATATCACCGTGAGCACTGTCAAAAATGACAGTTGTGCTGTTTTGTTTTGACTCACATCCTATCTTTAAACTAACGTGGCATTTTTGAAATTGTGCTTCTGGCTACCGTTCGCCATCTAACCAAAGAAGAAGAAGAAAATTGTGGTATAAACACAAAGAAATATGATATGCAAGTTTTGACGTTGAGCGAGTACTGTGAGTGCGTTCACGAGCGTTCCGAATTGTTGACAGCCCTCAGCTGTCATAATCGTGATATCTTAATCGGAACGCTAATTATCGATGTCAGCGCTGTGAGCGATTATGTTCTAATTCGGAAAGCGGTCTAAGTAGCAATGGCTTTCATTTTGACAGTTCAACAAATTTCATTCCGTTATTTGTGTTGTCGAGCAGACAAATTTTTCGAACATTATAAAACAATGGATTAGCAATATTGTTCAAAATTATTCGGATTGTTATTGATAGTTGTTGTGTTACGGAATAATGGTGCAGGCGAGATATTATGTTTATGTTACACGACAACATGCATGGTAGTATTGTAATTATGAGTCGATTTGAATAAGTAGGTAGGTACAGACGCCAGCACATCAACCTACTACAATCTGTCGAATTTCTTTAATAGATTCTCAACTTTCTCACTTAAGTAGGTATAAGGTTAAAAGTTGATTGGGAAAATTTGACAGTTTCGGGTAGTTTGACCTGCTGGCGTCTGTGAGTTAGTACAGCCATGGCCTGGCATGAAACTTGGCGTCATTAGACCTATAAGTAATACTTTGGCAATTTAGTTTCCAAAAATGTAAACAAATATGTGTTTTTTGAAAAACCACTTTAATACCGACGCATAAAGTTCAGTTTCCGCTAGAACTTTTTATGACCTTTTTAATAGTACCTAGGAGTCATTCTGAAATCAACTTAATTTATGCTCCAATAAAGTTGATATTCATTTAAGTAAATGGAAAAAAGGATCTTGTTAGACTTTACCTATATAAAAACTTGTTTAGTTTACATGCATAAACAATAATCGTCTCATATTTTTTCTTAGAAATCACAGATGAAGATGCATAGATTAGCATAATGTATAATAATTACAAATATAAATAGGACGCATCCTTTATGGCTAGGTAGCTTTTCAAAAGAACTCGAGACTTTCATTGGTGAATTAAAACAATAACTATATTTTCGTAAATGATTGAGACCATTTTGACAGTTCAACAACATTCATTGCGTTATTTACGTTGTTGAATTATTATCGGTTACAAAACATCACGCGTCGCCTGTATTCTCCGAAGGGTTAGGCAGACCGCAGAGGTATATTAAGGTCCCATTAAAATAGATGGACAAACTTTTAGAGATCATTCAGACCACCATAATAAGGACAATAGTAAAAAAAGAAAAACGCATTAGACACTTACAAGAAAAATAAATCAGCTAACGAAAATACACTAAAAATGTTGGTTACCCAATGCCTTTTATTTGCTTGGACATCTTTGCTTTAGACGTATGTACTGAACGCTGTGTTAAAATGGGTCCATATATTTTAATGGGACCTTCAATTCAAAATTTCAGTTCATTTCGTTTATTACAAACTAAGTACCCTTGGGGCATCGTTACTTTGCTTATTCAACTATATTTATCAAGATTTATTTATCAGAACATGATCGAAGCTCTGTTTAGCTAAATGTCAAAAAAGTTTTTTTCGATAAATTATTTATTTTATATTTTTTTGGTTTAATATTTGACCTGGGGTGTTTGTTCTATTATTTATCTATCTTAAAAGTCGAAAAAAAAAAAAACGCTCTCAGCGCTAATAATAGATAGATTTAGTTGTATGTAGATTTTATTGCCGTGTGCGATGGCCAAGTCATTCTATTTATTAAAGAAATAAAGATGTGTAATACATAATGACATCACTGCAGGCCCTATCAGAATACCAGCGCTGTGACATTTATTATTAAATATCGCAGCATCATGCTGAGATAGGAGCCTTTTGGCCTCGCACAGGAATTTCCACTTTATATTAATTTTTACTCTGTTTGTTTTTTATTTTTTATATTTTTAGTGAGTGTGTGTTTAGTTTAATTAAGATCTCCTGTGTCCCAATAAATACTTTTTCTTTCTTTCTTTCTTTTTTCTAATATTGATACGATCACTATACTAAAATGTTGGTCTTTAACTAATAAGGTAACAATTTATGACAAAGTTGCTAGGTAGATGCTATAGATAGGTACTGAATGCATACCACACTATACTTTTCTTCGTCGAAAAAATGACATTGATAAAAGTCACATTGGTTCAATAAATTGTAGGTTTTGATAGCGGTTATCGCTAAGCGCCTGCTTTTTTGAGCTTTTTATAATTATGAACCAAAACAAATAAAATAAACTTCGAACATTTAACCAAGGTCAGATCTTGCAACTGTTCGAGGTATGACTGTGGAGTAAGCAAAAAGGAACGAGAATCGAAGCTCGTTATCTCACTGTAGTTTCTGCCTACCCCATCATCTGTTTAGCCTTTTCCCAACTGTTTTGGGGTCGGCTTCTGGTGTATATAACCAGATTCAGCTGAACTGTAACCAGCCAGTAACTGGATAATATGATACCCCTTGGTAAGACTGGTTGTCAGACTTTCGGGCTTCTGACGACCCGTAACGACTGTCAAAGATCCACGAATGACAGCCGGGACCAACGGCTTAACGTGCTTTCCGAGGCTCAGAGGGGTCTCGGTATGTAAAGATGGTCAACCATCCACGGACTAACCCCGGCAAGCGTAGCTTAACCTGTTGGATCGACCCGTGTGTCTGTTATTACTTAGCCACGAGCTCCTCAGCTTTCTGCCTACCCCCCCATGTCAAAAACTCTAGATATGCACAGAGAATGTTATAAAATCGCAGATCAATTCAACACAAGGTAATTACAAGGAAAATCATACAACCAGTTTGTGTATTTATTTTGTATCATGAGGTAATTTGAGGACACACTTAGCTTACGCTACTAGGTAAAGTTGCGTAACTATGCCGATATCGCCAGATAAAAATCGTGTAGGTACAGACGCCAGCAGGTCAACCTACCCGATACTGTCAAATTTTCTCAATCAACTTTGAACCTTATGCTTTAGTGATAACGTTGAAAATCTATTAAAGAAATTTGACAGATTGTAGTGGGTTGATGTGCTGGCGTCTGTACAGTAGGCCGCAGTGTGGGGCGAGACAGGGAGACTTTTCGTTATCTTTCCGAAACTGTTCACCGCTGCACTGGATGTTCTCTTCAAGGTTCTGAACTGGAAAGGGATCAACATCAATGGCGAGTACATTTGACCTTCGACCCGACCACACTGACATTATTTTTTTGTACTTTCCAATGATCTGCCGCTTATTTTAGATTTTGAATTGTAGACCATTGCATGCCCACGTGACGGTTAAATATGGAGAACTTTATTACAAAAACTCCGATGTACCTACTTTACCAATGTTTGCAAAGAAATAAATGATTTGATTTGAAAATGAACATGCCAAAACCTAGGTCATATTAAATGCCCATGTAACACCCACCCTCATGAAGATCGGAGACGCTACAATCGAAGTAGTGAACGATTATGTTTACCTAGGACAAACTATCCAGTTAGGTAGGTCCAACTTCGAAAAACTGGTCAATCGTCGAATCGACTCGGCTGGGCAGCGTTCTGGAAGCTCCGTACTATACTATCTTCTCGTCTCATATACCACAGTGTTTTAAGACGAAGTTTTTGACCAGTGCGTGTTGCCAGTGATGAGGTATGGCACTGAAACGTGGTCGCTCACAGTGGGCCTCATTAGAAGGCTGAAAGTGACCTAAAGGGCAATGGAGAGGGCTATGCTTGGAGTTTCCCTACGTGATCGAAAAAATAAAAAATGAAGACTAGGAGGGAAACTAAGATAACCGAGATAGCCCGAAGCCGAATTCATCGGGCTGTGTAAGCTGACCGCGCATGGTACGGAATTCCTATACAATGCGAGATCAGCATAAACTGGAAATGTATAGCTTGATGTATAGCCGTGTGTACACTTGACAGACAAAAACATCATTCTCCTGCCCGGAAGTTCAAATAATTTTAAGTAAATACATCCAGAATATATCTATACGCCCAAACGTCTGTTCATGAAATTGTACGCGCTCGTTTTCGTTATAAATCATCGTCTATTTCACTTAATAAATGAATAAATATATAAATAATAACTAGAAAAATAAAAAATAATTATTAGACTAATTATTAGCATGCATATTAGTCAGCTGTCGACTAGTGCACCCTTAAGACGCAGATATATGCCAGTGACCTTGAGTGGTTAGCTTGCGTGTTCTGTACTGAGCTCACGCCACGTCGCACGTCCAGCCAGTAATAGGACTCGCCTATCCAGGAGCACTGTTTCAAATTAGACGCATTATTAATTTATCATACATAAAACAAAAGGTATTTTAATAAAATACGTATACTAAAATAATCTTTCAAATGGTAAAGGTTTCAGATAAATACGCTTGATAGTTTATACGTGACTCTCAGTTTTTTCAGTTTTTATGTCTAACGCAGATGAAAATCTGAAAAAAATAATTACAGTATGTAATGTAAACATGATCAAAAATATTCACAGATTAAGTTATTAAGAAAATGCTCTTAATATATATTTTTTCCAAGTCATTAACACTTCTCGTTAGACATGATCTTCAGTATAAAATCATTAAAAGTCGGTTATCGTCGCCTTAAGTGGCAGTGGACAGTGCGATTCTGGTTCGCATTTAGCGTTTGGCGGTTGAAGTTCTGTGCTTCCCGCATCCAGCGGATTCCGGCGGTCTTTACATTGTGGGAGGTCTTCCAAGTAACATTATGTCTTCCAGTACGCGGTCGCCACTCCAGAACATTTCGGCCCCATCGGCCATCTGTTCTGCGAGCAATCTGCCCTGCCCACTTCTCCTACTTAACTTTAATAGGATAAAGGATATCAAAGGATTATCAAAGTTTTATCTAACCTTCACGTAGCCTTCGTAGACAAAGATATTTTTATGTTTTTCTTAAAATTTTGTTAATTATTGTATTGTTCATTGACAATTATATAAAAACTTCGACACTTTAGCAGATTATTTTATAAAGGTACAGTCATAAATAAAAGAAAGTATTTCTATGGGTACAATATATCGCAGTTCAGAGGTAACATATTGACCTTGAGCTGGCCTAGCGCAGAACAGAGTTTCAGTTTCAATAGAATGAGAAGCCAACTTATACTGGTTTTGTAACCAATAACCTGGTTTGTTTGGTTCTGGAGTGGCGACCGCGTACCGGAAAACGTAGCATTAGAAGGCCTCCCACAAGATGGACCGATGACCTTGTAAAGGCTGCAGGAATCCGCTGGATGCGGGAAGCACAGAACCGGTGCTTGGGGGTGGCGTATGTCCAGCAGTGGACGTCTTTCGGCTGAAATGATGATGACGATGAGGACTTGCGGTGTATCTATGTCACCTAATATTATTATGTTCGCTTGTTAGGGTCTGTCTACCTCTGACAATTTTAGCTATCTTATGACCTCTTCGCGTAAAACCACATTTATCCATACAAATATTATAAATTCGAAAGTATCTGTCTGTATTTTACCTTTTCACGCTTAAACCACTGAACGGATTTCGACAAAATTTGGCTGGAGATAGATGGCATCCTGGGGAAGGACATGGGCTACTTTTCGTTTCAAAAATAATACTATAGGGGGTGATATCGTCACCCTCCCCGCTAACTGTCCTAACTAACAATTGATATTTTTCCAGGGCAACAGTTTTTCAGTCGGACGCTACAATCATGTTAATGAATATTGCTCTTGGCTTACTTTTTGAGTTAGTAGTTGCCCTAAAGCCCTAAGGCCATAAAACTTTTTTTCGAAAAGTTATGAACACGTAGGTAATGTCAGTGCAGATACGTCAGTTTGTGAGATACAACAGTTAGCGGGGAGGGTGACGATATAGGGGATGTAAGTTTGTATGGGAAACCCAGCATTTCTTAAGTTAGGCATATATGTAAATTCAAATGTATGCTTTTGGTAAGAAATAACGAATTGTCATATATCGTTTTTGTAAAATCATTCCCTAAGGTGGTAAAATAGGATAATAGGCCTCGTGGAGGCGATCGGTGGCGGGGATCTCTCGCGTCCGGCCCTGGTCCAGGCCATGGTACGGAGCGAGAGGGCATGGGAGGCCGTCACCTCCTTCTGCGAAGCAGTAATGCTCGCGAAGGAGGAAGCAGAACGCGCGAGGGAGAGGCAAATTTCGCGCCCTCACGACCCTAGCCGCCGCAGGAGACGCCCTGGGCGTCGGGAATCGCAGGCCGATTCCCGGCCACCGTAGACGCGGGCTTGCGGACGGTGAGCAATGGATAGCTCGCCGTCCGATAAGGACCAGGCCCGGGTCGACGGCGCGTTGTGTTCCACGCGCGCCTCAAAGAGATGTCAGCAACTGAAGGGGTCCAATAGGACCGATGCCTGCCGGGGTTGCGGGAAAGTCAAGGGATACCGTGGCCCCTGGCAACGTACAGGCAACGGAAGGAACACGGGTGGGTTTTAGTAAGTAAGAGTCTGACACGCCCTCCCGGTCCACCCAGAGCGGGAGAAGTTATTTGATAATTTACCATCAAAAAAAAAAAAAAAGGTAGTAAAATAGGGGATTATTTACATGTTTTTATATACTTCATTAAAAGAGATTCAAGGGATGGGAATTATAGTCACAATCCGTACCTATCTAAAGATAACATTTAGTCTTTATTTCATTTAAATTGTTCCACTAGGTTATTACAATTAATTAGCTGTTTATGTGTTACCTTTTCACTCCTTAACGTCTGGACGGATTTGGATGCAAGGCATATATACGGATACGTCATGATTCGGATTAGGACATAGGATACTTTTATTCCTGTAGTACGTTCCCGTGGGACGATATCCGGCATCCACGCGGGCGGAGCCGCGGCTAAAAGCTAGTATTTTAAGTTTCCATATCAGGGTAGACGTTAATAACCCAACAAGTCTTCTCAGTTCCCACAACCTTGCGGAATAACAAGTTTTCCTTCACATGACGTAATCTCAGTGTGTCTAGTTTATTTCATATTCAATCGTAGCGGGCAGTGCGGGCACATCATGTCAGTTGGAAAGATGTCATTATGAACACCAGACATCGCTAAAGTTATTATTTTTATTAAAAACAATAATTAGACCTTTAGATTTTGACGCTCCAAAGTGTGTTTTAGTTGTTTTTGTTAAAGTGCTGTGATTATTAATAATAAGGTACGTACGACTTACGAGTCACCTTTTTGATGATATTTTGTTTTTTAAACTAATTGACTTGTTTTGATGCAGAATAATTTGATTAGATTAGATCATGTTTGTGGTCAGTGTGGAGTTTAGACTTGTTTCTATTCGATATGCTAAAAAGTGTTTTATTATTAAACGGTGGGTCAAAAACTAGATAAGAATCGTGTCGTGTTAGTGTCAAGGGGTCATGGTCAATGTATGACCACATGATGATTATTTGATCACTGTCAGTCTAATCTGCATTTGGAAATAAAAAAATCCGTGCCTACCAAACAATTTGGGGATGCGCTAAGGTAGTCTGCGAAATTCAAATTTTCTTTAGTTTTTTGCAATTTACAGGTCAGTGTCAGTTTGTAAGTTAAAATATGATTCGCGACCGTAACAAATCTCTTAAATCCAACTCCTTAAGTTAGCATAATCCTCAAATGTCATGATTCCATGAAATAAGGATTAAATTTATTTTTTTGGGTGGGAAATTATCAAATTACTTCTCCCGCTCTGGGCGGAGCGGGAGGGCGTGTCAGACACTTACTGCATAAAACCCACCCGTGTTCCTTCAGTTGCCTGTACGTTGCCCGGGGCCACGGTATCTCTTTCAGACTTTTCCGCGACCCCGGCTGGCATCGGTCCTAGCGGACCCCGCCAGCTCTGCTGACATCTCATTAACGCGCGCGTGGAACACAACGCGCCGTCGACCCGGGCCTGGGGGTCAACTCCCTAAGCGAAGTGTGTAGTTTCAACCGAAGTTACGGACACTTCGCGCTCCGCCTCACTTACGGTATGTCAGTGAATCAGACGGAGTTCGAAGCGTCCGTAACTTCGGCCGAAACTACGGATTTCGCTTAGGTTGTAGACCCCCGGGTCCTTATCGGATGTCGAGTTACCCATCGCTCACCGTCCGCAAGCCCGCGCATCCCGACGCCCAGGGGCTGTATTATGACGTATTAATGCCACCATTATTCCAGTATGACTGAGAGACCGAGCTATACAAGGCCGCTAGCACCATCCTTTTTTCGCACTGGAATAATGATGGCATTAATACTTCATAATAAGGCCCCAGGGCGTCTCCTGCGGCGGATAGGGGCATGAGGGCGCAAAAATTGCCTCTCCCTCACGCGTTCCGCCTCCTCCTTCGCGAGCATTATTGCTTCGCAGAAGGAAGAAATGAAATGAAATGAAAAAAAATATCCACCTAGTCCTCAGATTCACAATAATTAATACAATATAATACTTTACAAAGTAATTAGGTACCTATGTCATTTTGTATATAATTTTCAACAATGTCAAACTGTGTATAAAACTGATATTTTTTAATGACTTTACACATAATAATTAAAATGTCAATTTGTATGGTTTTATCACAAGGCTTAGCAGCTCAATCCCACGCTTTTTTATCTTCTAAACAATCTAAAATTTAATAGTAAGTACCCTTTTTTTGGAGGTTACGGCCTTGCCATGCCCTATCGCTCCGTACCATGGCCTGGACCAGGTCCGAACGCGGGAGAACACCGCCACCGCTCGCCTCCACGAGGACACGGTGATGCTCTGCCCAAGCCGGCAGACCTCCACCGTATGAGCCTTATTCAGAACGGAATACATGACTTTAGAGAGTTGTATTGCTGATTTTTATGATTATAATTCTATAAATAAACATTTGATACGGTCGCGAATCATATTTAGATCAACATACAACCTGAAACTGACCTGCAAATTGCAAAAAACGTAAGAAAATTTGAATTTGGCGGGCCACCTTGACGCTTTCGAAACGGCGTTAGTTTGTCTAACGTCGTGAGGAAATTTTCGTGTATGAAGTATGTATATATAAGAGTAGGGGAAGACCTAAGAAACGATGGATGGACTCTGTGAAAGATGATATGGCTAGAAAGGGGGTGCCTACCGAGATGACGACTAATAGAGAAGTATGGAAGAAAAAGAACTGTTGCGCCGACCAATTGGGAAAGGGACAGGAGAATTATATTTTTGTCAATCTAGTGTACGGACGCCAGCAGGTCAACCTACCCGAAACTGTCAAATTTTCCAAATCAACTTTGAACCTTATTAAAGAAATTTGACAGATTGTAGTAGGCTGATGTGAGACGCCAGCGTCTGTACACACGGCTACACATCAAGCTATACATTTCCAGTTTATCCTGAGTTCGCATTGTATAGGATTTCCGTACTATGCGCGGTCGGATTTTACTGGAAATGTATAATAACTTTTACAGTACACACTTAAGCTACCTAAATCATTATCTTCTCTATGTTCGACGTCAGCCTAGTGTAGGTAGAGAGAGAGAGTTGTGGTGGCCCAGTGGTAACGGCTCTGACTTACGAGTTGTAAATTTCGAACCCAGGCAGGCGGTTTACTTTGTATAAATAATTTCATCAACACTGCTCTCCAAACGGTGACGGAAAACATCGTGAGGAAACCGGCATGTCCTAGAACCAAAAATTCGAAGACATGTGACATCTACCAACCCGCACTGGGCCCGCGTGGTGGATTACAGCCAACTCCCTCCCGAAAAGAGGAGGCCTGTCAGTGGCAACATTATAGGCTGATTATGCTTATGCTATTATAGGAAGGGTGATTTTATTGTCCTATCATTTAAATTGATATGCGCGTACGCCATGTTAAAATTAATTAGTTTACTGACAAGATGACAAACTACCTCATTTAATGCAAGCTAATTCGGTCTTATCAAAAGTTGATTGAACAAAGAATTTAACAATTCAATTCAATTCAAAATATTTTATTTCACATAAACCTACAAGGGCACTTATGAAACGTCAGAAGCTAGGTGCACGGTTCCAATTGGTCGTTTCCTATGGAGAAGAACCGGCAAGAAACTCCACGGTTACTCTTTTAAAAGTAAATGGTATTTACAATGTTTTCAAATTACAGAGTTAATAGGTATGAGAGGACAGTGTAGGCCTATTAACAAGTACCATTAACATTAAACTTGCCAGTAGATTAAGAGAATTTATCCTAAAAGTTGGCAACGTCGCAAATAGCTGTCAAATATTTATCTGTTTTTATTATTTTGGCAATAATACTGTGTGGAAATATGAAATGTGGCTAACTAGTGAAATAAAATATTGATTAAGAATTGCAATAATTTATATCGTAACACCGAATATTTAGTTTTTTACACGTAAAACGGTTTCAACATCAAATTCAATGTTATAATAGGGATGATGACTGGGTCAAACAAAGCAATTCTATTTAGTCCGTCAGTCAGATAATATAAAAGCGACGACATCTATTTCCGACGTTGTCCACTTTCAGAATAAACGCTCTAATCCGGCTGAGTTTTCGTAGTCTTTTTAACGTGGGGTTCGCAGTGAACATCAGAATGACTGGCCAAAATGACCGATCAGCTTTAAAATATTACTAAAATCTAATACCTATTTGCTACTATTTGATACCTTTGTTTAAATAATTGGTACCTAATTAACAACTGAGAAAATGAATTTACAAAATGGGCAGTCATTCTGATGTCAGGATGACTGCCCACATTTAGAATCTCCACGTAAGGGCTCCAAAATTTAAATTCGCTTTTACAAAAATTTAGTACCTATTTGATACCTAAACATATATTTTTTCTAGATTTTTAGGGCAAATAATAAAGATTTTTTTATAGAATGACTGGCCAAAATGACCTAACCGCTTTAAAATATTACTAAAATCTAATACCTATTTGCTACTATTTGATACCTTTGTTTAAATAATTGGTAACTAATTACCAACTGAGAAAATGAATTTACAAAATGGGCAGTCATTCTGATGTCAGGGTGACTGCCCACATTTAGAATCTCCACGTAAGGGCTCCAAAATTTAAATTCGCCTTTACAGAAATTTAGTACCTATTTGATACCTAAACATATATTTTTTCTAGATTTTTAGGGCAAATAATAAAGATTTTTTTATAGATTGACTGGCCAAAATGACTGATCAGCTTTAAAATTTATCGTTGTCATCGATAGTTGCTGCTTTATGGAAGCGTATAACGAGTTGATTTCTATGTAATATAAAGTAATTTGAGGCTTATTGCATCAAAAAGACAGTTACTGAGTCATTTAGTGATTACCTAAAATTATATTGACTGTGGTTATTATTGCTAACTCACCATGAAAAGGGGGAGGAAATCTTTAGTGTCTTTAGAAGAACAAAAGAAAGCGTTATGTGAATTCAAAAAGTATTTTGCCAATAAAAATGACATCCCTTCACCGTGTGATCCAGTGTCGACATAATATAAAAAAAATATAGTTCTACCCACATATTAGCTTTTATCAGTATCTCGCAGTCGGAAATTGTTATTGATTAGTAGTAATATTAATAATCGTGTAAATTGAACTTAATTGCAAAGAATTGAAAAAAATCACTTGACTTTCTGTATTATTTAACATAGTAAAAAAAAACTAATAAACTCTTTATTTTTACCCTAAAAATCTCGAAAAAATATATTATGTTTAGGTATTAAATAGGTACTAAATTTTTGTAAAGGCGAATTTAAATTTTGGAGCCCTTACGTGGAGATTCTAAATGTGGGCAGCCATCCTGACATCAGAATGACTGCCCATTTTGTAAATTCATTTTCTCAGTTGGTAATTAGGTACCAATTATTTAAACAAAGGTATCAAATAGTAGCAAATAGGTATTAGATTTTAGTAATATTTTAAAGCGGTTAGGTCATTTTGGCCAGTCATTCTATAAAAAAATCTTTATTATTTGCCCTAAAAATCTAGAAAAAATATATGTTTAGGTATCAAATAGGTACTAAATTTTTGTAAAGGCGAATTTAAATTTTGGAGTCCTTACGTGGAGATTCTAAATGTGGGCAGTCATCCTGACATCAGAATGACTGCCCATTTTGTAAATTCATTTTCTCAGTTGTTAATTAGGTACCAATTATTTAAACAAAGGTATCAAATAGTAGCAAATAGGTATTAGATTTTAGTAATATTTTAAAGCTGATCGGTCATTTTGGCCAGTCATTCTGATGTTCACGGGTTCGCACGGGCTTAAAAGTATCGCGGCGGGATTTTATCGCGCTCGTTGGGACGCACTCTCGGCCCAGCGCGTTGAAAAACCACACGTTTGGATTTTCAACTCTCGGCGCTAAGCAGAGCGTTTAAATACCAGGGGCGGCAGTCTCGACATAGATAGCGATCACTATTCGACCGAATTCGGTCGCAAAGTCGTAATGGCGTCCCTAGAGGCGCGCGACGTGCTTGACAAGCACGAAAAAATCCCGCACGGCGAAGCGTGTGAAGCACGGCGCGTGCGTCTAGAGACGCTATTATATTACGACTTTGCGACCCAACTCGCTCGAGACTGCCATGCCGAGCGAGATCACGAAAAAAAATCGCCGCGATTTTATTCCGTCCGTGCGAACGTGGGCTTATACAAGGATTTTTGTCCAAATGATGCTATTTCCACTTAAATGAACGTCAAAGTTAGAACATCATAACATCACGCCCGTAATCTCAGAAGGGTTAAGCAGAGGTGAACCTATAATAGGGTGCACCCACATTTCGCCAGTTATGTTTTACGTCCCATGTAATAGGGGGCGAGCCTATACCACCAACGGGGCAAAAATCCAGACCCCGGGCTGCTACTGAGAAATACCTGATGGAAAACCCCATAACACTTTACCCGACCTGGGTATTGAACCCAGGACCTGCTCAGCAGTTGCGCTTGCGACCACTAGACCAGGGAGGCAGGCAATGTCTTCAATGTCGTCAATTTTATGAATGACTAGTATAATAGGGTCTCGTGGCTAAGTAATAACAGCCGCACGGGTCGATTGATAAGCTATTTAATTAAGCAACACATTTTCGTAGACGATTACGATTAATCTGTTTCATTTTGAAAGTTTAACAACATTCATTGCGTTATTCACGTTGTTGAGAAGTTAAACGAACTTATGAAGCAATGGATTGGCAATCTGTTTTAAAACGATTCAAATTCTGATGGATCGTACAGGTTAAGCTACGCTTGCCGCGGTCGGGCTGTGAATGGGTGACCATCTTTACATACCGAGACCCCTCCGTGCCTCGGAAAGCACGTTAAGCCGTTGGTCCCGGCTGTCATTCGTAGATCTTTGACAGTCGTTACGGGTGGTCAGAAGCCCAAAAGTCTGACAACCAGTCTTACCAAGGGGTATCGTGTTACCCAGTTACTGGGTTGTGGAAGTCAGATAGGCAGTCGCTCCATGTAAAATACTGGTATTCAGCTGCATCCGGTTGGACTGGAATCCGACCTCAACAAAGTTAGGAAAAGGCAGGCAGATGATTATGATATTATGGTACTTTCCCATCTTGTTTTCGTTTTTTCCACGACGCGTCCGACGCGTTTCGGTTATTCCGCAAAAAAAATACAGATGAGCTTTCCTGTCCCTTCACAGTTAAATCCTTTTCTCTATCTTGTTCTTTTTGTGTTTGTATTATTCTATCATATTATTATCTCTATCTATATATTATATATCTCCTGTGCTTGTCCCAATAAGTACTCTTTCTTTCTCTTCTTATTTCTTTGCGTCACGTTTTACTGCAACATAATCAGCCTATAATGTTCTCACTGCTGGGAGAGGCCTCCTCTCCGTGAGAGGGAGGAAGTTGTTTTTTTACCGCAAATAAACGTATTTTATTTCGTTCTTTATAACCTCTGAGACAAACCATATAGCAACGGGCATAATGATCGCTCATCATCAGTGCCACACTTCAGTTAGGAGTGACGTTTTGGTTATTGGAAGGCTTTTGACCTTTAAGTTTCTTGTGTCTCGAGGAACCTGATTGTTTGTGGTTATCATTTCTCCTCTCGTATCGACATGAACTATGAGGATAGTTCACGTCATCCTCCACCGAGCCTTTTTTCAACTATGTTGCGGTCGGCTTCCAGTCTAACTGGATGCAGCTGAATACCAGTATTTTACATGAAGCGACTGCCTATCAGCCCTCTGAAACCCAAATTACTAGATAACTCGATACTCGTGGTAAGACTGGTTGTCAGACTTTCGGACTACAACAACGACTGTCAAAGATAATTGAGTATAGTTCTTTTCGATTTTTTTAGTTGGAATATTGGCGTGTGCTAGCTGACCTAATATGGCAATTAATTTAATTTTATGTTGGAGTTTGTTGCGCCACTTCTTCACAGCTAAAGCACTAGGAAGTGGTGAAGGGTGGGCGTTTTGGGGGACTGTCTTATGTAATTTTGACGTTCGAAAAGTGCTGATTCTCAGCCTAGTTAGAAAAAAATGACGATTCTACGAATGACAGCCAATGGCACGCCACCAAGCGACATGGTATTTCATAGAAATACTAGAAACCTTGAATTGTACCTTTATTATACGTGAAGGTATATAAGTATGTAATAAGTCTATCTATATAATACCTATATCATGACGAATAATTATCGGAAATACATTGTCAAGGACGGTACGGTTGACATCTTTTGGACATGCCACTGTCCTGGTGAATCAATCTGACATAATTATTTCCGGTTGTTCTCGTCTTTCTAACGGCGAGTACTTGCACTATACACTATCTTCATAGTAGCTAGAATTATCCACCAGCAACTTGCCTTGTGCTTTAACCTTGTGGATTCTGAAGTACCATACCAAGTACTCAAGACACAGTTTTCGAGAATGGTCATGCCACATTGTACTGAGATCGATCTATCATCATATTCATCATCATCAGTGACAGGACTATTGTAGCTAGGGTTGCCAAGTTTATTAAAATTTATATCAAATATAGTATTATCGAAACCATTGCCTGTAAAAATATAGTAGAAGGCGGATTTATTTTTTTAAATACGTTAGGAATGTTTAAAAAAAAAAGTCAATGCATATTTTTTGTATTAACAGGTTTTAAAAAAAAATGTCTTACAACAATTTTTACTCTCTGAATTAAGGTTACAAAACACCATTAATTCAGCTTTAATGAGATGAATACTGGTTCTATTCCGATCGTCTCGCCATTTTGTATTGAAATAATAATACTCGTATAGTAATTTCGCCTACTTTATTTTTTCTTCAGAAATATAGTATTTAGGTCTAATATAGCAGAAGAATACTATATTATATAGTAGGGTTGGCAACCCAAATATAATATAATGATAAATCGATGAGAGCGCCGTGCAATATCACTGTCCCTCATGATGAGAATCTCGTGAAGACTGAGAAAGATTAAAAAAACAAGTATCTTGAATTCTTAACTTAGCGCACGTGGTTGTCGACATGCGGATGATGTTCCTGATGGGTTACGATTCTTTTTATTTTTAGTATATAACATGTAAACGAAATTTAGATTAATGAAATAAAGGAAATTGTACTAATAATATAATACTTTTTTTTTTGGGTGGGAATTTATCATATAACTTCTCCCGCTCTGGGCGGAGCGGGATTTAGCTCATGTCATACTCTTACTGACTTAAAACCCACCCGTGTTCATTCAGTTGCCTTTACGTTGCCAGGGGCCTCGGTATCTCTTTCCGACTTTCCCGCAACCCCGGCAGAATATAAAAAACCTGAAGAGTTTGTTTGAACGCGCTCATTTCTGGAACTACCAGTCGGATATGAAATTTTTATAGCCTAATTATTGAGGAAGGTTGCTTACATCACGCTACGACCCTAACAACGGCTGTCATTCTTGGATCTTTGACGGGTCAGTCAGAAGCCCAAAAGTCTGACAATCAGGCTTACCAATCATATTACCCAGTTACTGGGTTGTGGAGGTCAGATAGGCAGTCGCTCCATGTAAAATACTGGTATTCAGTTAGACTGAAAGCCGACACAAACGTAGTTGTGAAAAGGCTCGGCAGATCGATTATTCGTTGGCAAATTTCTGTGGTGTCACTTGTAAAGAAAGCACAATACAAAAGAAAATACCTTTATTTGCGGTAAACATGACGCAAAAAAAAGAACACAAAATAAAAAAAAGAAACATGTGAAAATATGCGTCACATCCACGCAAAACGGCCATCGCTCAGCATAATGCTGCAACCCTATGCAAGACAGAGCCCCAGCGCTGGTTTTCAGCGACAGCCGGCGTTGACGTTATGACGTCGACCGGTGCAGCTGAATTTGGTGAACACTTATCACCAACATTACACTGTTTACCAAACATGCTGATTGCTGTACTGCCTCGTTAATGTAGTGGTCGCAAGCACTGCTGATGAGCATGATGTGAGCTCTGATTTAGATTCCCAACGCGGGAAAAGTTTTATTGGACGTTTCCATCTGGAATTTTCTAGTAGCAGCCCGGAGTCTGTATCTATGCCCGGTTCATGGCCCCCTATTACATGGGACTTAAACATAACTGGCGAAATGTGGATGTAAGTGTTACGTACACCTCTGCTTACGCTTCGAGGAAGCAGGCATGATGTAATGTTATGACTAAGTCATCATGATTCTCCTGCTCTACCCCAATCTATTTGATGGGTCGGTGCAATATGTCTTCTTCCATATTTCTCTATCAGTCGTCATCTCGGTAGTCACCCCCTTTCTAGCCATATCAACTTTCACACAGTCCATCCATCGTTTCTTTGGTCTTCCCCTGCTTAAAATTCTCCTCACGACATTTTCCTCATTCCTCCACATCATGCCCATACCATGACAACCGATTTCCGCACAACTTTTCAGTCACCGGTGCCACTTTCAGACTTCCTCTTATGTCTTCATTTCTTATTCTATCCATTCGGTTAATTTATATCTGCCTGTCTTTTCTCAACTATGTTGGGGTCGGCTTCCAGTCTAACCGGATGCAGCTGAATACCAGTATTTTATATGGAGCGACTGCCTATCTGACCTTCTTAACCCAGTTCCCTACTAGGTCACACGATACCCGTCGGTAAGACGGTTATCAGACTTCTGGCGACCCGTAACGACTGTCAACAATCCAAGAATAACAGCCGACCCCAACACCTTAACGTGCTTTCCGGGGCACGGAGGGTTCAGTATGATAAGATGGTTACCTATCTACGGACTGACCGCCGCAAGCGCAGCTTAACCTGATCGATCGACCCGTGCGGCTGTTATTACTTAGCCACGAGCTCCCCTCTCTCCCCTGCCTCGGAGCCACTCCTCTCCTTGCTCATATTAAGTGATTATGGTAATTTGATGCTCAATACTGAACTTTGATAAAATGAAGTTGTATCTATAAGCCCACGTTCGCACGGACGTAATAAAATTGCGGCGATTTTTTTCGTGCACTGAATTTTCAACTCTCGGTGTTAAGCCGAGTGTTGAGAATCCAACGCGTTGGGGCGCACTCTCGTCCCAGCGCGTTGAAAAAACACACTGTTGGAATGCGTTGCGTTGAAAATCCAGTGCACGAAAAAAAATCGCCGCGATTTTATTACGTCCGTGCGAATGTCGCTTACAGCTATAAAATCATCATTTGAAGCCAGTTTTCATGATTATAAAAATACGACTACGACTACGAATACGACTGTAATGACTTTGAAAACCTGTTTCCACATATTATATAATAGCTGTGTGAGCTATGTCTTGTGGTCGGACTTTATGTTTTTTTTCCAATATTTAACAATTGCTGCTGTATTAAAAAAAATCCGTGTTGAGGGGAAAAACAGATTGAAATGACTTTTAAATAGTTCAAATATGTATGTATGGCAAAAAATAAGCGGCTACTGAAGTGGGCGTGTCGTAGAAGGCACTTATTTCAAAGAGGATGAGTGTCAGTGTCTGCTAATTTGAAATATGATTCGCGACCATAGCGAATCATATTTTGATCAAGACCTGACCACCTGCAAATTGCAAAAAAGGGAAGAAAATTTTAATTTAGTGGGCTACAACTGCGGGATATTAGACGTTAGGTCGCAGATAAAAAACCCGCGAACATAGACATATAAAACGTCTATGCCCGCGAATAGGACTTTTACAAATGGCAAACCTACGTTAGTATACTTTAACACTACGGTATGGAATATGTTGGTAAGTAAAATCAAACAATCCTAACAATACAGAGTGGCAGGGAAGTCGACGCGAAAATTTTCACCATGGATTCAGTAAACATGATTCTGAATCCCCCTGCGTTGAAATTTTTGGCCGGTTTAAATTTTCGGACGCGAAAACTGTTACCATGGATTTAGTTCATGATTCTGAATACCCCTGCGTTGAAATGATTCGTCGGTTATTTAAAAAAAAATCTGCTGTCCCATACATTTTGGCCGCGTAGATATTGTACTTTTCTATGAAACAGCAGATTTTTTTTTAAATAACCGACTAATCATTTCAACGCAGGGGTGTTCAAAATCATGAACTAAATCCATGGTAACAGTTATCGCGTCGATGTACCTACCACCCTGTATTATATATGTATAATATAATATTGTATGATAATAATATTATTATATGAAAAAGTGAGTTTGTTTATTTCGCTTTCACGCTAAAACGGCTAGACGGATTTGGATGAAATTTGGCACATGGGCAGACCATGACTTAGGTTAGGACACAGGATACTTTTTATCCTGATATTCTCACGGGATAGACTTATGCGGGACAAACCGCGGGGCGCAGCTTGTAATAGATAAAGTGTTATTTGCATGGGTGTGTGCTATGTGTAAACCATGAGTCGCTAAATAGTCAATATCCTTATGTTACACGTGTAATGAATGATAGATCTAGTTATTTAAAACGAAATTGTCTATCATAATCACCATTGCCCACACATTATTTGCTCATTGTTTAAACCCACAGAAATATAGGATACTAAGTTATTTTTCAGTTTGTGGTGTTTTTTCAGCGAGTAACTGCGAAAAACACTTTAATTTTGACAGTTCAATAACATTCAATGCGTTATTTACGTTATTGAGTTCAAAGTTTTCGAACATATGAAGCTATGAATCAGCAAGACGTATCCTTCAAAATCATTCAGATTGGGATTGAAATTTTGTTAAATTAGGGTGTGGGAAAAATACATATTATTGAAGTTAACTCAAAAACTTCCCAAGGAAAATATGGGACCACCGCGCAAGCTTCCTCTATCAAATGAAAAATTATTTTGATAACCGGTCCACAATTAACGAAAATATCGATGAACATAATATTAAAAAAAGACATATAATTATAGACGAATTGACAACCTTCTCCTTTTTTAAGAAGTCGGTTAATAAAACATAACAAAACTGGCCAAGACAGTAAAAATAATCAAATCAACGAAGATAATAGGTAAAGGTGTCTGTGATCACAGAAGTGACATCATTAATTTTATTTGAATAAGTACTTAATAAATGTAGTTTTTCTTTACATACTTGTATAAATATATATAATAGTTAGTTGTAATACATAGTTAATGTACATATAAATCAAATATATTCATTTGTCCGAAGACAAATGAATATCAATTCAATTGACAAAAAAATGGGCTAAAAGCTTCCCCAACTCATTTCTTCAAGTCAAAACTAAAAATGGTTTCAGCGAAGTCCCGTAAAGTTTTTCACGAGGCAATATACTGTATAGGTATATTGCCTCGTGAAAAACTTTACTATACATAAAATAATAAAATAGTAACAAAGTCAAAAACTGTACATTGAATATTTTTGTAAAAAACCAGCCAAGTGCGTATCGGACCACGCAAAATGAAGGGTTCCGTAGTTGGGATGAATTTATCCCAAATAGAAACAAATTTCAACTTAATCGGTCCATTAGATTCGGAGCAAATTACCTGTGACAGACAGACAGACGGGCAGACAGACACGAGTGATCCTATAACGGTTCCGTTTTTTGCTTTTGAGGTACGGAACTCTAAAAAGTAATTGCTACAAGGTGTGGGAACGAGTCTGATGCCGAAAATATAGTTTTTAGATATTGTTTTCCGTTTGTCTGAATGTTGCCGAATGTTATAATATAATATTGACCGATAATTGGCGTTCCGATTAAGATATCACGATTATGACAGCTGAGAGCTGTCAACAATTCGGAACGCTCGTGAACGAGCTCACAGTACTCGCTGAACGTCAAAACTTGCACATCATATTTATTTGTGTTTTACCACAATTTTCTTCTTCTTTGGTTAGGTGGCGAACGGTAGCCAGAAGCACAATTTTGAAAATGCCACGTCAGTTTAAAGTTAGGATGTGAGTTAAAACAAAACAGCATAACTGTCTTTTTTGACAGCACTCACGGTGATATTAGTTAAAGGCATGGTCGGCGTTATTGCAAGATGGCGCATGTCAGACGTCATCAATGACGATTCAAGACAAAACGTTATCGCGCCCACGTTAATTCGATCCTATAAGGGTTCCGTTTTTTGCTTTTGAGGTACGGAACTCTAAAAAGTAATTGCTACAAGGTGTGGAACGAGTCTGATGCCGAAAATATAGTTTTTAGATATTTTTTTTCCGTTTGTCTGAATGTTGCCGAATGTTACCGATTGGCGCAAAAATGGCTGAACGGATTTGTTTTAAAAATAACCTTAATCCAGGTTATTTTTAAAACAAATCCGTTCAGCCATTAACACATAGGATACTTTTAATCCCGGTAGTACGTCCCCGTGGGAAATTTTCCGCCATCCACACGGGGAAAAGTAATAAACTAGTTTTTTGTTCATATCTTTTAATTGAAATACTACGTCAGCAGCTGGGTTTTTTGCTTGATTATCAGTATGTTGACCTTTATGCACGATAATGATTCATTCTCATTTAATATCTGCATCGAAAACACGTTTATTTTGCGTCTCTAAAAAGTGGAACTCCTTTGTTTGTCTTTACCGATAACTCTATAACCTGCGGGTCTTCAAGTCTTGATTATGTTAAGTTACGTCTAGGCAAGCGAGGAACATCGTCACCGAATCTTTGCTTACCGTCAGGTGATTTAGATAGTGGACAAACGAGACTCTAAGCCCACGTTCGCACGAATGTAATAAAATCGCGGCGATTTTTTTTCGTGCACTGGATTTTCAACTCTCGGTGTTTTAACGAGTAATTAATTTTCAACTCACAACGCTAAGTTGTGAGTTGAAAATTCAACAGTGTGTTTTTGTGCGAGAGTGCGTCCCAACGCGTTGGATTCTCAACGCTCGGTTCAAAACCGAGAGTTGAAAATCCAGTGCGCGATAAAGTCCCGCCGCGATATTTTTACGTCCTTGCGTACGTGGGCTTACTCTATCAACTACAGTACAAGAACCAATGGCTTCTTTGCTCCAGCCTAAGCAATAGGGAAAGGTCAAAAGTGGCATTTTTAAGGAACTGTCTTCTTTATCTACCTATCCATGAAGTTCAGAAAGCATTTTGTATTTAAAAAGGTGTTGTTGATAAAATACCTAACTGAAATGGATCCGCAGTGGTAATAAATTCAAATATTTCAATATTCGGACATTTCTCTTACTTGGGAAATTCAAATTCAAAATTCAAATTCAAAAGTCATTTATTCAAACTAGGCTGAAAATCAGCACTTTTCGAACGTCAAAATTACATAAGACAGTCCCCCAAAAACGCCCACCCTTCACCACTTCCTAGTGCTTTAGCTGGGAAGAAGAAGTGGCGCAACAAACTCCCCAGCAGCACAGCTGTCTGAATAGTTAGAAGAACATGATTCTATACAATAGTAATAATTTACTTTACGCAACACAACGCACACTTGCTGCCGGTTGCTCAGACAAGATTAGTATGATCAATTTATTTTCGAGGTCGCTAGCTGACCATATATTACAATATATTTCAAAAAAATAAAAAAACAAAAACTGTGTAAAGAGTAGATTTCGTCAATAATAAACAAAATTTAAATTAAATAAATTGACTTATACAGTCAAATAAAATGAACTAAACAGTTAAATTAGTATGGAGTAGTATAGAGCTAGTCCCAAGCCTTTTTGTCGTCTAAGTAATCTTTAATTTTGTAGAAACCTTTTTGACACAGTTTGTGTTTAATAAATGATTTAAATTTATTGAGGCTCAGTTCTTTAACATGGATTGGGAGTTTGTTGTAAAAACGTATACTTTGGCACTTAAATGAATTACTAATTTTTTGGAGCCTAGTCCTGGGCACAATAAGTAAATCTTTGTTTCTAGTATTTATGCTATGAATGTCGCTGTGTTTAGAATATAGATTAATATTCTTTTTTACATAAATCAGGTTCTCAAATACATATTGAGATGCGGAACAAATCTATTGTTCCATTAAATTACTTTTTCATGAAATCATGACATTTGAGAACAAATCTAGATTAGAGAGAGATGCATTTATGATTCTAATGATTATAATATAATTCTGTAAATTACATTATCTGTTATAGTCGCGAATCATATTTTGATCAAGATACAACCTGACACTAACCTTCAAATTGCAAAAAAGAAGAAAATTTTAATTTCGCGGGCTGCCACGTGGTTTTCTCTTTCTAATTTTAACTCAGCTGTTCCCTCCATTTTGTCGAGTTGTGCGATCACACAACAGCATACCTACTTATTTCAGCGTATGGAGCAGCAACTTTTTTTTCGCGGTTTCATTATTTTTGCTGTCGCAGTAAAAGTAAAATGACGCCTTTTCAGGTTTTCTGTTATTTACGTTTTCTTTTTTTACTGTTTACACCACCTTAAAAATTACCCTACCTTAGTTTTTAGTAACAGTTTCCTTCTCCACCTTTCCAGGAAAGATGCATGTCCTCGTGATAGCCGGATTCCTGGCTCTGGCCGGGGCTCAGACAACCGTCGACCCATCAGTCCTCATCGATATATTTGGAACACCTCCGACGAGCAGGCAGCCGCTTGAAGAAGTAAGTTTTATCCAGAAAATAAATGTAACAGTTTTTATTGACTCGTCCACAGAAAAGACGTGCCATGGAAGTGACAGAAAGCACGGATGAAAAATTTACGCGATCCACGGGCTGCGTCCTATTTAAAAGCGATCTTTTGACGCGTTCATATTTCACTTTTTGTTCGGTGAACCTGAAAGCGTGTTCGCGCCGACAGAGGGCGCTTTCCGGTTTTCCGAAAAAAGTGACATATGATCGCAACGATATTCGTGCGACGAGTTTTTTCGCAGACACTTTTTATTTATTTAAGCCTTTGAGATATGGCGGGATATATATATGTATATGTATAATGGTGAGTGATGTAGGTAATTGTAATGCATCTTTTGTTCTTCGGTGAATGTCTACAGAAAACACCTAAACCGACTTGGATATTGGATATTAAAGTACCTTTTATCTTACTCAAATCTGTGTGGTTCTTGGTTCATGGTCCTCATAAGATCTGACCAAGATTATATCTGAGTTTGTTTCAGTGGTTCTTCTTAGAGTATTCGTACAGGAAACACCACCCTCGTTTAGTTTTTTTTGACGTGTACGGCGGCGTCCTAACCAAAACCGACCGTCCCGCGAACACGCGATTGTCA
This sequence comes from Xanthia icteritia, assembly GCA_949128155.2. Classification (NCBI taxonomy): domain Eukaryota; kingdom Metazoa; phylum Arthropoda; class Insecta; order Lepidoptera; family Noctuidae; genus Xanthia; species Xanthia icteritia. The sequence continues at coordinate 1,141,917 of OY855862.1, read as the reverse complement.
CGCTTGTTTTCAATACGAATATAACATACTCGCGCGATCAATCAATTCGCGTATCTACGTCATTATTCAGGTAAACGATCGCGTAATCGAATATTCGCGCAAAAGTCGCTCTCGGTTAAGACGCAGGGTCAAATAGTTTGTTAAAACCACAGACATAAATATCAATTATCATTTACAATTTACTTACAAGATCAAAAATCACAATCATAATAAACAGTGGTCAGCGGGGTAATTACGTAACGCACTTGAGTTTGAGTTTGAGTTATTTACGTTGTTCCGGAGACGAATTTTTCAAGCATAATCGATTAGCATCTTCTTTCAAATCTTTCGAATTGTGATTGAAAGTGTGTTTCGCAATTAGGGTGTTGATCAGCGTCCCTAACTACATAGCATTATCTACATTTAATTAGGTGAACCCCGATATAGACGAGAACTTGCTGGACATGATATTCGGACCAAAAACTCCCGACCGTACCGGAACTACGAAATCGATCGAGGAAGTGAGTTCAAGGGAGTACCTTTAAAAACCTATAAGCAGGCCCTGTCGATTCCTTTGCCATTGTTTTCCAGTATCACTCATTTATAAGCTTCCTGCCTTTTCCTATCTTCTTTAAGCTCTAGTGAAACTGAGGCGAATCCTGCGCGGGATGCGGGACGATATTTGTTCGCGCCGATTGTGTCAACAAATTTGTATGCTCAGACCAAATTAAAAACCAAGACATAGCGCTGCGAACAATATAGTAAAGCATGCCACAACTACCGCTCTGCGCATACACGCTCACATGCACACATTTACAATCAAACTTCACATCACTAAGTGCACACATGTTTACGAAACCGGCCTCACGTCGCTGTTGACAGCGCTCTGTATTGGTCTGATCTTGTATGCTGACGCGAAGAGTCACGTGAAAAGGACTGATTCTCAGTGTAGTTTGAATAAATGACTTTTGATTTTTATTAAAACAATAGATGCGCGCAGTGGCGTCCCGGATACCGCGCGGGATTCGCCTCTGTGTAGCCAGAGCTTCATAGCTTCCTGCCTTTTCCTATCATCTTCTGGTTACATCTTTTGTAGACTGTCTTGCTGACAGACAAAACACCGAGTGGAAATCGGCATGTCCTAGAACCAAAAAACCGAAGACATGTGACATTTACCAACCCGCAATGGGTCCGCGTGGTGGATTACAGCCCACTCCCTGTCAGAGAGAGGAGGCCTGTGTCCCAGCGGTGGGGACATTGTAGGCTGATTATGCTTGTTGATAGACAATCAATATAAATCCAACGATACATCATAATTTGTTAAAATCGGTTCAGTTGTTTAGACTGGCGGCATCTACAACGCCACATGTGAGTTACGCATCAAAGACCTGTCGTTACACAAATCCTGCATCACGCAAGCAGAGTTTTATCGCGCGACTAGCATCTATATAACTTCCCGACATCAACCGACACAACACCCACCTGAGATCCTCCTTTTTCTGCGGAGGATGAGTGAACCTTACACCCTGTTCCTCATACCTTAACACGAGGTGACAAACTTACATGGCACCGCCTCAGGAAAGCAGCGAGATTTGATCATCTTGACTATAGTGAGGTTAATAAAATCGTTATCAAGTTTTTAAATCATAGTTAATAAGTTAGGTATGCACCTATATTGTTATTTTTATCTTTATCTAGATGACATCTTATCTATTTTATGCACATGGCTCTGCACAATGGACAATTACGTATTTATGTAATAATGTGATATTTTTGAATATAATTTAATGAGTTACTTAATATGTAAGAATATCAGGACTTTTAAAAGTGAGTTTATAACTATAACATTTATTGGGTTATGTTTCGTTCTTGATGGGCCCTTTTGGCTAAAATTATAACAGCTGTACGAGTCCATGAAAGGTTAAGCTACGCTTGCCGCGGTCTGGTTGCGGATGGGTGACTATCCATTATATACAGAGAGTCCTCCGTGCTTCGGAAAGCACCTTAAGCCGTTGGCCCCGACTGTCAATCGTAAATATTTGACAGTTCAGTTCCGGATAGTCAGAAGCCCGAAAGTTAACAACCAGTCTTACCAAGGGGTATCGTATTACCCAGTTACTACAGTCGCGTCTTATAAAACACTGGTTTTCATCTGCATCCGGTTAGACTGGAAAAAGACCCCAATATTATTGAGAAAAGGCTAGGCTGGCGTGAGCTTTTTTCATATAGTTTATGCCGATACTAGAGGAGAAGTGATATCCACAAACAATTAATCAGGTTCCTCGAGACACAAGAAACTTGAAGGTCAAAGGCCTTCCAACAACCAAACCATCACTCCTCCTGACTGAAGTCTTTGGCACTCCACCAACACCTAACTCTGCGAGACAGCGGCGTGAAGAAGTGAATTTAAAGGGAGATCCTCAAGGTGAGAGAAGCGTGAAGGGTGATGGTGTCCCTACTATCAAACCTTCACTCCTGGCTGAAGTATTTGGCACTCCACCAACAGCTAACTCTTCAAGACAACTGTATGATGATCCGGGTTCAAAGAAATATCCTCAAGGCACGAGAAACGTTAAGGTTGATAGTGTCCCTACAATCAAACCTTCAGTCTTGGCTGATATCTTTGGCACTCCGCCAACAGCTAACTCTTCAAGTCCACGGTATGAAGACGCGAGTTCGAACAGAGATCCTCAAGTCACGAGAAACAAAAACGTCGAAGGTCTACCTACAATTGCGCCGTCAGTCCTAATAGATATCTTTGGGCCTCTATCACCTTATAATTCTTCGAAAGGGAGATATGAATACGTAAGTTCAAAGGTTTTGAGCATTCAATTTGGGAAGAATGACACATTTCAGCGCATGGAAAAGTTGGGGCGTTCACAACATGATATTAGAAATCGGGTTCAATATTCGTGGGTTGTCATTTGAATGGGTTCTGTATCGACTTAACTAAAATAGATATAACATTTGTAGCCCTGTGTTTACACAAAGGTATAAAACATGTTCTACATGTAGTATCCACAGCTGTCTCCGTTGTTTACACCTAAAACAAGTTGTAAACCTGTCGGTAAAAAAAATAATATAGTCAATAATACATGTCTGAAACAACGTCAATCTTATACACGAAATGTTTTTTAAGAAGTTCTTTACAAGACTTGTTAAAAACAAGTAGATATCACAATTTCTTTAGGGTGTAAACGCGGGGCGGGGTAATAGACAGAAAGTAATTATCACTTTTATACAACAGCCGGACTCTTCTGTAAGAATAACAGCGTGAAAACTTAGGTGAAGTGAGCTGTCATTTGTGTCAATCCCTGTGGAATGACAGCTCACTTCACCTAAGTTTTCACGTTGTGATTTTTACAGAATAGGTCGGCAGCACGCCTACTATGCGTTTGCACTGGTGAAACATTCACAACAAAACATGTTCAAATCTCTAGTTTCTGTTCCAAAGATTGTATGGAACATTGACAGAAAATAGAGATTTCAACATTTTTTGTTGCGAATGTTTCAACAGTGCGAACGCACAGTGACCACAATCGAAACGAGTTTTGTCGACGGAAGAATACACAAAATGATAGAAAAACAATCACAATCTATCATTTTGTCTATTCTTTTGTCAACAAAACCCGTAGAAAACGCGAAAATTTTCCTTGGAGTAGAATAAGTTGCTATGCTACGCGTGCAGGTCAATCTGACAGTCCCGTCCTTTGCTTGAAGTTTTACTGTAAATTTTCCAGCAATGAGCATGGTTTTAGCTTAAGCCGATTCGAAGAAGAAGCAATGGGAGGACATAAATACAATTCTTGAAAAATTTGCATGAGGTGTAATAAATAATGCATGATTCGATGTACAAATATTGTAGGTACCTAGGACTTTCCACGTATTTTAATAGCTTGGATATTCTGGGGAATTTCTCAAGTACGACGACTATTTAGCTTGAAAATTGGCTGACATCATCTTCGTTGAAGTAATTATAAATGCGTTAATCAACACCTCGCGCGCGCGCATGTGGTGGTAGCATTATGCTGAGCGATGGCCGCCATTTTCGTGGATGTGACGCATATTTCCCCCAACTTGTTCTTTTCGTGTTTGTGTTCTTCCTTTGCGTCATGTTTACGTCAAATAAACGTATTTTCTTTCTTTATAACCCTCTCTGTCTGTTTTTTTCACGGCTAAGCTCAAAGATTTAGGTACATCGTTACATTTGACCTCACTGAAAAGAGTGAGCTCACAATATCGCGTATGGAACGATCGATTTGATTTTGAGTATGAGTGAGCAAAACATTTCTATTCAAATGTTAACAATAGTCAACGAAAAAGAAAAGTGACCAACTTTTGATATGGTCTGACGAATGTAACGATTTCAATTTTTGGCAACTATTCTGTGCTTTGGCTAAACTACGGGAAAGATTTTGTTCAAAGAAGAGAGTTAAATTCATGTTATAGATTGTTATAGAAGATGATTCACCTAGTAAAGCGATAATCTTGTTTTCCATTTTTGTGCACATTATTTGTATAAATTCTCCGATTACACATTTTAGCTTTTGTGTTTATCTAAAAACGACTTTTAATTCCATAATAAGTTGAACTCTAGATGAAAAGAGCAATCGTGCGTATTAAAAATAAAAAGCACGGCGCGGCACATGACATCAAAAACACAAATGTCCCTTCTGTGGAACGAAAGTCAATACATAAAACATCCAACGCGGGGTTTATTGAATTTAAAGCCTCTTTTGTGAGCCTCTTTTGATAGTATGACGAATTGACGCCATTCATGGCATGGTTAATGCATGGCCATGTCATCGAAAAGCAGATTTGGGCTTTTGCGGTTTCAAATCATTTTCCATGGATATATCACGCAGTACTTATATGGGCCCTTTAAATATGTATTCGCGAATCATATAAAGGGTGCAATTGAATTCATGGGCAACCTCTTGTGAGGTCATTGTACCTACTCATCATTATAAACAACTTTTAGTAGGTGACCATCCAAGAAACCGCGAAAAAAAAATCTGCTGTTCCCTACATTTTGACGAGCTATGCGAACATAAATTTAGGGAGCAGCTGATATTTCGGAATGGATCAGCAGATCTATTCTGTAAAAATCTCCCCGTGAAAACTTTGGTGAAGTGAGCTGTCAATGTGTCAATCCCAAATGACATCTCACTTCAAGCCTACTTCACCTTGGTTTTTCACGGTTAGATTTTTACAAAATAGACCGGCTGATCAATTCTCTGGAAATGAATTTCCGTCATCATTGCATTACATGCCTAAGGGAATTTGATATATTGGATATAAATCAAGTCTGTGGCTGCTTGAATCATCTCACAAATCTACAGTGCACAGCCGCTGATATGGGACATCGAGATTCGAGTTTTAAAAACTTTGGCTTTACATAGTGTGACTTTACAAAATTAAGTTAGTAAGCGAAACTCCACAGATGACAAAAAAATAAAAGATTTTCTAAGCTTATAGTTCAAGCAATCCAAGCAACTAAAAAAAAAAAAAATTTTTATTGTTCTGCTCTTGACCTCGATCACGCCTGATGGAAAGCGATGATGGATGAGGTCTATGATGGAACGAGCGATATGGATACCCATCAAGTCAGTGGAGTTTGGCTAGCTAATTTATTTTAGTCTTGTAGAGTGTCGTCACTTATTTAATGTGACACTCTCTTGTGCTCTCTCGCTAAAGCTCGACGCGTCATATTAACGCCTGAGTACTGTACCTCAACGTCAAAAAATATGAATAACATTTTAAACCTTTTCCAGATCACCGTAAAGCCCACAGAAGGGACATCTACGTTCGTTGATAGAGAAGGCCAGAACTGTCAGTGTGTGCCTTACTATCTCTGTGATGCCAACAACGTGGGGGTTGATGTCAATAATGCTAGTGTTACTGGATTTGGCACTTTAGATATCAGGTAAGGAACATCATGGTAGATAATTATTGCTGTTAAACAGTTCTAGCCCCGCAGTTTGACATTCACGCGCGGTATATGGAAAAACCACTATTTTTACTGCTAAATAATGGCTATTATCGTCTGTGGGCTGTTTTCCCTACGGATATTCTCGTCAAATAATCCAAAAATGACAGGTAACACCCAAAAATTATAAAAAAATGTTTAAAGTGACGTAAACTGCGCAAAAGTGTAACCTCGCGTTTTATTTTAAAAGCAATTATCGCTCGAATACGTGATCGTCGCGTTCATAGTAATTATGTTACTTTTTGTTCGAAAAACCGGAAAGCGCCCTCTGTTGGCGCGACCACGCGTTCAGGTTCACCGAACAAAAAGTGACGTGTGCACGCGACGATAGCGTATTCGCGCGACGATCTCTTTGAAATAGGACGCGTCCTTATGAAGAGATATCGCTCCGTAGAACACCAAAATATTGATTAAGAATTTCAATGCTTAATAAAAAAATCATTTGGAAACTTTCCAATTGCTTTCTATACAACTACTAGCTTTACCCGGCCCGGCTTCGCACGGGTAGCACTAAGTACTTATACCTACCCTACCAAACTACTCTACCTACTCTACCCTACCTACCCTACCTACCCTACCTACCCTACCTACCCTACCTACCCTACCTACCCTACCTACCCTACCTACCCTACCTACCCTACCTACCCTACCTACCCTACCTACCCTACCTACCCTACCTACCCTACCTACCCTACCTACCCTACCTACCCTACCTACCCTACCTACCCTACCTACTATAAACCGCACGGAGCCCGAGACCTTTCCAACGAATGCAAAACCGTGGAAATCGGTTCGTGCGTTCTGGAGTTATAGCGTCAGGAAGGAAAACCCGACTTATTTTTATATAGTAGATAAGTGTTACAACACCTAATTAAGTGTTATTATTGCAAGGCATAATGAATATTTCAGTCCATATAACAAAGAAAGTTTTATAATAAGCGTCAAGGCAGCCTGCAAAATTCAAATTATCTTTTTTTTTTTGTAATTTACAGGTCAGTGTCAGGTTGTATGTTGATCTAAATATGATTTGCGATCGTATCAAATGTTTATTTATAGAATTATAATCATAAAAACCATAAATACAACTCTCTAAGTTCATGTAATCCTATTGAATGACTATTTCATGAAATCATGACATTTGAGGATTATGCTAACAAGAAGTTGTATTAAGTACTGATTCTAAAAGAAAGAAAGAAAGAAAGAAAATACGTTTATTTGCGGTAAATATGACGCAAAGAAAAAGAGAAAAAAAAAACACGAGAATAACAAATTGGGGGAAAATATGCGTCACATCCACGCAAAACGGCCATCGCTCAGCATAATGCTGCGACCCTATGCGAGACAGAGCCCCAGCGCTGGTTTTCAGCGACAGCCGGCAGTTATAATTCTGTAAAGCCATATTTGTTACGGTCGCAAATCATATTTTAATCAACATACAACCTAACACTGACCTGCTTATTGCAAAAAACGAAAGAAAATTTGAATTTCGCGGGCTAGTTGGCAACTTTCAGAATGCGACTTCATAACATGGTAAATTATTCTCCCCAGGTTCGGAGAAGACGATAATACCATCGACCGTAAATGCCAGGAGAGTGTTGAGGTGTGCTGTGTCATCCCCAAGGATCCCTCGGAGGTGCCGAAGCCACCGAAACCACAGCCTCTGCCAGATCCCACCAAGGTCTTGGGATGCGGCTACCGCAACCCTCAGGGTTTGTCAGTCACTATTACTGGTGGAACTGTGAGTATGAGTTTTATTGTCTTTGTGAGGATCGAGGCTGGCGAACGGCGAATCTATTCTGTAATAATCCCACCGTAAAAAGTGAGCTTGAAGTGAGCTATAGTGACCCATAATATTAAGTGAAATGACAGCTCTCTTCACCTAAGTGTTCACGGTGAGAATTTTACAGAATAGATCGGCTGCAATGGGGAAGAAAACTGTCAAATTAGTTCCGCGTAGATGGCACTACCTGATTGTTACTTTCATTCAGCAGCCAATGGAGTTCCTTGTTAAAAACTAAGCTGCCAGGTGGCGCTAGTTTTGTCTTGCCACTAATGAGGGTTTTTTGAAATGACGTTCACTAGGTGGCAGCACTGAGACGTCAGGTCCGGGCACCTGTCAAGTGTCAAAGCGCCTATATTTTCTTTAGTCGTGACTGAATGATAAACGAATGATGAACGTCATCATGCATTTTATATTCATTGTCGACATGGAAGTCCTCTTGTCAAAGTGGCGCCAACTGGTGGCGTGAATTGTCAAGAAAACCCTAATTAAATAGTGTCTATCTACTATTACAAAAAACACCTTTAATGATACAGTCGATTTACAAAAACCTCACAATTCTCTTCTTCTTCCCAGGGTGCAGAATCGCAATTCGGCGAGTTCCCCTGGGTGGTCGCTCTGCTGGACAACCGCAACTCCTCATACGCTGGTGTCGGGGTGCTCATCCATCCTCAGGTCGTGATGACAGGAGCTCATATCGCTCAGAAGTAAGTACAGCTGGCTTTTGTTCCTCGAAGAGCATGTGTCTAGTGTATGCCAACATTTCACCAGTTATATTTAGGTAAGTATAAGCTCTGGCCATATTGGGGCGAATCCTGCGCGGGAAACGGGACACTGAGGCGAATCCCACGCGGGAAATGGGACACTGCTGAGGCGAAATTCGCGTGGGAAACGAGACACTGAGGCGAATCCAGAGCGGGAACATGAAAAAAAACTTTATTTAAATGTTTATTTCCGTTATTAGATTTTTTTAAGACACTTTTAAACGTGATGAATATTTTGGAAAATTATTACCATAGACGTAACGGAAACTTAGTCGCTGCAGCCTTCTTTCCTTTAATAAAAGTTCAAACTCAAATTCAAAGCATTTATTTCAATTAAACATAAATTACAGGTACCTGCTTTATAATTGACGGCACGGTTGGCGCAGTGGTTAAGCGATTGACTGCTGCGCTGCGTGTCGCGGGTTCGATTCTCGCACGGAACAAATATTTGTATGACCTACAAGTAGTTGTTCCGGGTCTGGCTGTTTGTGTATGTGAGTATAAATGTTTGTAAACGCACCCACGATACAGGAGAAATTCCTAGTGTGGGGCAACGTTTTTTTTTTTTAATAAAAAAAAAAAAAAAAAAAAAAAAAAAAAATTGTCAAGGACTCGGCCAGTCAGAAAGATGAAGCTTGCGTTGCCCATTCCAAAGCATAGTAGGTTCCTATGGAAAATAACGGGCAAGAAACTCCACGGACACTATTTTAAATTTTGTTTTTTTCAGGTACGGCCCTGGGGCCTTGAGGGCTAGAGCGGGTGAATGGGACACACAGACGGTCAAAGAGATATATCCGTACGAGGAGAGAAATGTGCAGACCACCGTTATTCATGAAAGTAAGTCATCACCTGCCTCGCCTTTTCCCAACTATATTGGAGTCGTCTTCCAGTCTAACCGGATGACTCCGCCCTGAATGAGGCACTTAACACGTTCAGTGCCGGGAGCCCTCCTGGAGGGTTCAACTAGTCGCATATGGGATGCCGGGAGCCCTCGCGGAGGGCTCATTTTAAATGTAGGTTTTTCTTAGCGAATACGGCATTATGAACCGTGAAAATATAATCTGATGTATATTTTAACAAGATTTTTTTTTTGTTCGCCTTTACACATATTTACTAAAACTTTAAAAGGTTGGAAACTACGTATAGTGACAAGACCCCCTGAAAACACTATTTTTCACTTCGTTTCACAGTGTTTTATAAAACACGGTTTTAAACCTAATGCCGTTGACCGTCCGCGATGGTTAACTTTAGCGCAATTGAAATGCCGTTAACCCTCCCGGAGGGGTCACTTCCAATATGTATGGCGGCATAGCGTATGAGTTCTATGAAAAGTGGGGGAGAGTGAGTCGAAAGTGTTAATATCGTGTCCAGCGTGTCCTGTTGCCTGCACGATGCAGGAGCTGATGGACGCTACTGCAGGTGCCACACTCGTAGCCAAATTAGGGGCTAATTCTATAAAAAATGCCATCGACATGCTAAGAAGAAGAAAAGAAAGAAAGAATAATATTAAATTGTACACAGTTCGTGGAACACACAATAACAAAATAAAAAGTGAAAATAATCTTAAAGCAATAATAGTGTGTGCCTCACGGCTGCGCCAAAAAGGTTAATTTCAGCATTAATGCCAGACAAATACTGTCCGACGCTGTACAAGAGTCCTGATAACCTTCACACCCAGTTCCTGGGTAACACGATAACCCTTGGTAAGACTTGTCAGACTTTCGGGCTTGTGACTACCCGTCACGACTGACATAGATCTTAAGAAGACAGCCGGAATCGCTGGCTCTGAAACCCTTCAAACACAGAAATGTTGCTGGACGTTAGTACCTACTAGTTTCTGTGCACCCTGGACGGGCCTATGTAATAATAGTCCTCTAGACCGAATTCGGCCATAGCCACAGATTAATACAGATGGTTTACTCCGCGACTCTTATTACGACTCAATAAAGTGCAATTCAGGTCGCACAGCGCTACTTACCTATAGTTATATTCACCTAGAAGTTGCCTCTCTTTCTATAGCGTAACTCTTGTATCTTCTGACTACCTCACACTCACTGAACTGGCCCGACAAGACAAGCCCGCCGCGTACTTGTAGCTTCATACCTAAACTGCGGAGTGGACCATCTGTATTAATCTGTGCCATGGGGACAAATCTCAGCGGAGACCAGCCTTCGGAGCGAGAGATATTATAATGCACAAGTGTGTGCGCAGACACAGGTGCACTCCTTTATCTAATAGTCAAGATTCGAACCGTTTTACAATAGGTTTCGCCCGCGTTGATGTCGGAAAATATCCCACAAATGCCAAATCCGTTCAGCCGTTTTTACACCAATCCGGAACATACATCCAGACAAATGGACAAAAATTCTTCGTATTTATTGTATTATATTGTATAGATCACTCGCAAAATGCAGAATGCAGTGATAGCCTAGCGGTGTGACCGTCAGACTGCCAAGTCTTAGGTCTCGAGTTCGAACTCAAGGCACGCACCTCTGAGTTTTCGGATTCATGTGCGTATTGTATAATTATCACTTGCTTAAAAAACGGTGAAGGAAAACATTGTGAGGAAACCAGCATGCCTGAGAGATATTTCTCGACGGCATGTGAAGCCAAGTCAGAGGCCCATGGGCGGCTTTAAAACTCTGGCACCAGTTTAGTCATTAACCACATGAAAAAGAAAGGAAAGACTCGGTAAACGTGACCGTTCATCTCTGTCTACTCCTTTGGGGATACTAGAGGGCTTATTAACTATTTTACCTCACCCCTCTCCTTCCAGATTTCATGCCGAAAAGCTTGAAGAACGACATAGCGCTTCTGCTGCTTGACCAACCACTGGAAATCTCTGAGCACATCAATGTCATCTGCATGCCGGACCAGGAAGAGGTGTTCGACAGCAGCAAGAGCTGTGTTGCCAATGGATGGGGGAAGACCAATTTCGGTAAGTAAACAGCTAAATTTTAGATTACTAGTTTCTGTCCGCAACTTATTCTGCGTGAAATTTCTTGATCCCCCGTCTCACCACGTCGCATTGCATCGCTCACCCGCGCTTAGCGTTCTTTCGAACTTTTTTCTTTTTGTCCCGCTCCTAAGGGTCGTAGCGTGATGTTAAATAGCCTTAAACCTTCCTCAACAATTAGGCTATAAAATGCAAAAATATTTTTTCAAATCCGACTGGTAGTTCCCGAGATTAGCGCGTTCAAACAAAAAAACAAACTCTTCTTCTCTTCTAAATCTAAGCGGTCACACAAACAGGGCCGGAGGCACGGGGGGGGGTCTGGGGATTCAAACCCCTCCTGAAATGTGACGATCCAGAGATCGACCCATTCCTAGGGTACCTGCGTACTCTAATACAGATAATTGTAATTCTATTTCGCTTAGGCGTACTTTATAATCTACAAAAGCAGTAAGAGAGTACGCTAATACTGTATTTTTATCGACTCTGACTTTGTGTTGAATGAATTACTGGAACTTCAGCATTCTCTGAGAGGGTCTAACCGATACCAGGCGGAGTGCAAAAATTTTCGATCATTCTACAATCTTACTAGTAGTTCACAAACTTTTTTTTAACTTTTTTAAGTTGATAAACTCACTTCTATTTCTGGATGAGCGGTCATAGAGAAAGAAAAGCTAACTTATTCGAAGCTGGATGCTAAAAATGTTCGCTCTTGCATCCTATATTCTCCATAGCGGCCCCATTATGCTAAAGTGGGCTTAAAAATAGTTAATTGACTCGAGCGTGACTTTGCGGAAATCCATAATTCATTATTTTTTTATTTATTTATTTATTTATTAAAACTTTATGCACAAGTAAAAAAAAAAAAAAATACTGTACAAAGGCGGACTTAATGCCTGAGGCATTTTCTACCAGTCAACCTTAGGGTGGAGCAGAGACAAAACATGGCAGGTGCAACATGAGTAATAGATAACTTAAAAATGAATATTTACTAATACATACATACATAGATACATACATATATTATAAACCGAATAAACTTTGTCAGGAGAAATAACGATAGGTAGAGAAGAAAACAAATCCACCAAATCAGCGCTGCAAAGATTCTGCCAACTTTTCACGAATATATTCACGTGCCTTCAGTTTGAAAGATAACCGACTGGTTGCCATCCTGATGTTCAGAGGAAGCGCATTCCAAAGAAATACCGCCTGGACAAAGAAAGAAGAGTGTATAAAACCAGAGCGGTGAGAAGGACATCGTAGAAGACGATTGTTGGTAGAACGAAGATTTTTACTATGGGCGGAGCATAGGTATTGAACATGGGAAGTCAGGTAAGAAGGAGAAGTGGGTTTGTCGAGTATAGAATACAACATAGACAGAGCCCTCAACTCTCTACGCTGACGTATGGGTAACCATTTTAAAAGCAATCGATGCGCAGATACATGATCATACTTTCGAAGATTGAATACGAATCGAATGCAGTTATTTAGAAGGCGGTCAAGTTTATTGAGGAGATCTGCATTCAGGTCATAGTAACACACATCACCATAGTCTATTATGGGAAAGATTAGGGACTGTACAAGCATTGCCTTTATGTGTGATGGGAGAAGGTTTTTCAACCGATAGAGCGACCGCAGCGTTCCGGTGACTTTTTTACTTACAGTCGTGACCTGCTTACGCCAGTCAAGACATGTGTCAACATGCAGACCAAGATCCTTAACATCGGAGCTAAACGGGATGACCGAGTTGTCAAACATTACAGGTGGCACAGTTAATCCATTCAGCTTCCTCATACTGTGGGTGCTCCCTACAATGACAGCCTGACACTTGGTAGGATTAACTGCCAACCCAAAACGATCAGACCAGCTTTTAACCACAGCTAAATCCCGGTTTAGCTCCTCAATCGCATCGGATATGTTCTCCACACTTGCCTGGCAGTAAAGCTGCAAATCGTCAGCATAAAGATGATACGCAGTTCGAAGTTCAGTGGTAATGAGATTAATAAAAATTGAGAACAAAAGAGGAGATAATATACCGCCCTGAGGGACGCCAGCTGCAAGTTCACACCAACCAGACGAAGAGTCTCCAGCACGAACAGACTGCTGACGCCCCTGAAGATAAGAGGAAAACCATTCCAATACCTCCCGAGAGACCATAAGATAGGAAAGGATGGATAAAAGGACTTCGTGACTGACGGTATTAAAAGCATTGGAGAAGTCAATTAACACTAAGACTGTAACTTTAGTGTCTTCCATTCCCCGCCTTATATCGTCAGTCACTTTAAGGAGAGCTGAAACGGTACTGTGCCCAGGCCTGAAACCGGATTGAAATGGACTGATGAGGGAGTTGCGGTGAATAAAGTGGGAGAATTGCTTATGAACACTGGCCTCGAGCACTTTAGATAGAAAGGGAAGGATGGAAATTGGGCGAAAGTGACTAGGAAGAGAGGGATTGGGTATCTTAGGCAGAGGCCGAACAAGGGCTTTACGCCAGAGGGAAGGGAAAACACCGGTGTAAAGGGAAAAGTTTATGATGTGGGAGATTGCAGGAAGGAGTTGATCAAGAGCCGCTATAATCATATGGCGGCTGATATTATCGCAGCCCACAGCTTTGGATTTAATGGAAAGGATTATCTTTTTGATCTCTCCCGGGTCGACAGGGGTGAAGACAAAGGGGTTAATATTGGGACGCGTCAGACCAGCAAGGTAGTCTAGGGTTTGACATTTGGTTAGACTATCTAGAGTGGGAACAGTGGAGAAATGGCGATTTAGATCGTCCAAACCAATTGTGTTAGGAAGGTCCGAATGTCGCGATTTACCGATGCCCAAAGTTCCAAGGAACTTCCAAATATCGGCAGGAGAAGAAGAAGTGATATTATTTAGGATGTGACGGCGTTTAGCGTTGCGTATCATCTGATTACACCGATTCCTAGCAGCCTTAAACAAGGCCCAATTGTCATCCGAGCGATCCTTTTTAAACTTCCGAAACGCGCGGTCCCTCCGTCGCATTGCCATCCGAACTCCCCTGTTCATCCAAGGCGCAGGCGGACGCTTCAACTTGATTTTCTTGATAGGGGCATGGGCATCAATCATTTTATCGTTCTATTGTATTTTTTTTGTGGCCCCTGTTTTTGGTCGTGATTGTAAAGTGGCAGGAAGAGAGAAATAGGGCTTTATTAAAATTCATAATAACTAAGCCCTTTATTCATTTGAATTCTGACTTAGAACGTTTAAGATCGTAAGGTAATATATTTTAATGAGTTTCCGCAAAAAGTACAAAAATAGCTGTTTTTAAAATAACAATATAATACTCTTTTTTATAAATCTGTACTCTTTATTTACCCTCTCTGAAATCTGAAATACTTTATTTCTTCTTAAAAAAGTTGGCAAACTCTTTTTGTTTTTTTTTTTGGGTGGTAAATTATCAAATAACTTCTCCCGCTCTGGGTGGAGCAGGAGGGCGTGTCAGACTCTTACTGACTAAAACCCACCCGTGTTCCTTCAGTTGCCTGTACGTTTCCAGGGGCCACGGTATCCCTTTCGGACTTTCCCGCAACCCCGGACTATCGGACCCCTTCACTTGCTGACATCTCTTTGAGGCGCGCGTGGAACACAACGCGCTGTCGACCCGGGCCTGGTCCTTATCGGACGGCGAGCTACCCATTGCTCACCGTCCGCAAGCCCGCGCTTGCGGTGGCCGGGAATCGGCCTGCGATTCCCGACGCCCAGGGCGTCTCCTGCGGAAGTTTGCAAACCCTAACCTCCCGAAATGAATTCCTGGCTACGGCCCTGCACGGACAGACATGAAAAACGACTTTGTTTTATACTATATATTGATATCGAAACAAAGATCGTTTAGCTCCAATCTTGCTATTTAAGGAATATCTTCTTTCTCTTCCCAGGTCTATCAAACCGTTACGCGGTGATCCTGAAGAAGGTGGAACAGGACATGGTGCCCTACAGTCGCTGCAACGCTCTGCTGAAGAGGACCAGGCTGGGACACAACTTCCAGCTGCATAACAGCTTCGTTTGTGCTGGTGGAGAAGCTGGGAAGGATACCTGTCAGGTACGATATATGGAGTGCTTTTAACCACGCCAAGGTTGAATTTATTTGTATTAGAACTCTTTATTATGGAGCTCGTCCGGGATGGGAAGTATTACATCCATACCTATTTCTACCGCCAAGCAGCATTTAATTTCCATTGTGCAAGCAACTAACGATAACTAGCTTCAACTTTCTGACTAACAATTCAAAAGTGCCTGTAAATGGTTTAATTGAAATAAATACTTTGAGTTTGATATATGGTTATAGGATTGGTCAAACTGGGGCGAATCCCGCGTGAATACTGCAGGCGTCTATTGTTTTAATGATTAGGTTAGAAATCACGCGACTATTCGCGCCTCTTTAAATACTTCCGTACAAGTTAGTGGACACAATTGACTCAAGCGAATTTCGTCCCGCAACCCGCGCAGGATTCGCCTTCGTTTGACCAGCTATCTAATTACGCAACACATTTTCGTAAACGGTTTTGTTTCATTTTGACAGTTCAACAACATTCATTGCGTTATTTACGTTACTGAGCAGATTTTTTTTCGAGCTTATGAAGTAATGGATTAGCAATTTGTTTCAAAACGATTCAAATTCCTATTGATCGTGTATTACGTAATTAGGGTACAGAGGTTAAAGGTATCGTTAAAAAATACTCATTTTTGGCGACTAAGTACAGTCATAGATGACGGAGCGAGCCCGTGACACTCAAACTCATAAAGATTTTGATTGATGACAAAACGACCAGCTCGACCTTTTACAAGCTAACCCCTTTCTTAAAAACTTAGTGACTAGGCTAAATACTTTAACGCACGTCTCCTCTATTTCAGGGCGACGGTGGCGCCCCCCTAGCGTGTCCCATCGGCAACAACAGGTACAAGCTCACCGGCCTCGTAGCCTGGGGCATAGGCTGTGGCCAACAGGATGTCCCAGCTGTCTACACAAATGTCCCACTCTTCAGGCACTGGGTCGACGACAAGATGGCGAATTGGGGACTTGAGGCGACATCGTACAGAATCTCGAAATAAATTTCTTTGAGCCTGTAGTATTACTGTTCGGGAGAGTGATAATATGAAATTATTAAATATATATTTTGACGAGTTTTCTTTTCATGTTTTAATAGTTTCTAAATGCATGCTAAAAACGATGTAAATCATTTGATTTTTGAAGATTAAGCCTAATGAATAACGTGCGCAAGCGCCACGCTAACACCGCGTCAACGCGACTAAAGCATAAAATTAAGTTGACCTAAAAGAATGCTCAAAACTATGACAAATTAAAATTCTCATTTTATTGACATTATTAAAAATAATAGTTTAATTATTTTAGAAATCTACTTCGTACAAACGCCAGCACATCAACCTAATACAATCTGTCAAATTTCTTTAATAGATTTTCAACTTTATCTCTAAAGCATAAGGTTCAAAGTTGATTGGGAAAATTTTACAGTTTCGGGTAGGTTGACCTGCTGGCGTCTGTACGTCCTGTATTAATGACTTGGAAACGCCGCGGCGGTCAAGGCTGGCCTCGGCGATTCCTTCCTCTGTGATGATCTGCGGGTTAATGGCTTTAATTTTGACAGTTCAACAACATAAATTCCGTTAATTACGTTGTTGAGCAGGCAAATTTTTCGAACATATGAAGCAATAGATTAACAAAATCATTCAGATTGTGATTGAAATTGTGTGTAAATACTTGAAATAAATTTCCAGCTGATATTCTGGCAGAATTATCTTTATAATTGATACTGTCTATCCAGCCACTAGGAAACCGGCCCTTCATGAAGAGATTTTTAAATACCGATATAAAAGCGTCGTATCTATAATAATAATAAGTAATAATAAGTAATAAAATGTTACCATGGTACGCTTTTATAAATAAAAGTAATTGTTAAAATGCTCAAATACCTACTTAATATAATAATTATGTATCAGTCATGTACTTTTGTATTTTGAAAATAAATAAGATTTTTTTATAATTTAGTTTTTTTATTTTAACTACATAACATCACGCCTTGTTTTGCCGAAGGGTTGGGCAGAAATGTACACCCATATTTCGCCAGTTATGTTTAAGTCCCATGTAATAGGGGGCGAGCCTATTGCCATCCAACTGGTACAAATCCAGACTCCGGACTGCTACTGAGAAATTCTAGATAGAAAAAATCCAATGACACTGCCGGACCTGGGAATTGCACCCAGAGCCTCATTTCGGAAATTTTAACAAATTTCTAAAATAAAAATGATTAACGCAAATATTAGTACTTTCTGAGATTTATGCTTAGTATGCCACTTTATGCAAGCGTCTGGATTCAGAGCCCAAGTCATTTGTTCATAAAAGTTTCATTCACGTTTAAGAAAATAAACCTTTGCTTTAAGTTTTTACTATTTTTAATGTCGTCATGCTCGGCAGTAGCGCTTGCTAAGTAAGGCATTAGGCTAAATGTTTTGGAAATAAATAAATAATCTGATACTTTCGCCTTAGACCTTCAACGCACTACCGGCTAGCCGCATCGTCTCGGTTCTATTACAGTTCACAGAACGTGTTACGATCGGCCGCGCGCCGCAATGGTCAGTGCTTTTTTTTTTTAACTATGGCATCTCGCAGGCAGGACTTTCCCGTGGCTGCCTTTAGCTTCTACACTAAGAGCCTCCAGCCAGGAGCGTTAAAAACTATTCTAAATTAAAGCTAAGCGAGCGCTCGCTAAGGGCACCCCCTGTGGGGCACGAACCTCGGCTTAGGGCGTCGCTGAGGGGAGGACAGCAAGACGGGACAGGCTGGATCAAGGATAGATCATTGTTATTATCAGGGGAATTTAAAACTACACGCTCAGCTGCGGTACGGGCTGGCGTTTCATCAGACAAGGGTCGGGGGGGAGTATTATTATTTACTCGGAACGACGGGTGTCGGGTGTATTGTTGCACTGTGGTCTACTGCAGCTCTCCTGGAGGAGTGTGGTGGGATCATCGGGATCGGATAGGTGGTCAGTGCTTCTTGAAATATTGCACAAGTAGCCGCCCGGCGTGGCCGGCCGAACAGCGCGTAGAGAGGATGCGGCACACCGCAATATACAACCACCACGTTGCAGTCTCGAGTCAACCGAAGCGGTTGACGGCCAGCCGCAAGTCAGTGCGTTGGAATTATACGATTTCATATAAAATAGACATGCGTCGTGCCGTACCGGCGCGCCGCTTTGCGACTAGCCGTTGCGTTTGCGGCTAGTGCGTTGAAGGACTTAAATAAAACACAATGGGTATAACATAATAACATTAATTTATTTAATTTTAACAGTAGGTAAAGCTGCACTGCAGTTAGCCTTTTCCAATTCAGCATGCAATTGTTTCAGTCGACCTCTCGCTAGAGTTAGGTTCGCGTTGGTAGCTCGCATACTTTCCTGAAAAAGAGCACATTATTTAGTAAAGTCAAAGTCAAAGTCAAATCATTTATTTCAAATAGGCCCTTATAAGGCACTTTTGAACGTCAAAAATTTACGAAAAAAAAAAAAAAGATTCTAGTCGCCCCTTCCAAAAGGTAGTTTTCGTATGGAGAAGAACGGGCAAGAAACTCCACCGTTACTCTTTTAAAATGTTTTACAATATTTTGTATAAGTACATTAGTTATATAATTATATGTGAGGACGATGCACCTAGAATAAAATTATTATACCACAATAAGTAAAAAGAATTAAGAAATAAAAATGAAGCAACAACAGATAAACTAATTATGTGATAGATACATGGTGCTCACATATTTATAAACACTGTAATGTATCTATATCTATACATGTTATCAGCGGCGGATCCAGGATTGTTGTTGGGGAGGTGCTTGACTCCGCTGAGGGTAGGTTTTAGGAAAGTAAACTCTAAAAAAGCACACATTTTACAAACCATTGAGGAATCTGCTACAAGTAAAGTGAATTTAAATGGCGGCCAAAGCGGGCATCGGATTCTAAATTCGTCATGTAAATAAAACATCATATAGAATAAAACTGGAAAACATATTTTTGGTCATGTAATCCTTGCTAAAAGGTCGAATTAGAATAATATCAAGTTCACTTGTAAGATTTGTCACAGACGCTTTTGGGGGGGCTTGAGCCCCTTAGCCCCCTGGATCCGCTATTGCATGTTATAAAACCAAAGTCGATTTTCGTCTAGACTCTAGATCCACATTATAAAATAAAACAAAGTCCCTTTCCGTGTCTTCAATCAATCAATCAGTTTATTTGTGAAACATAGGTGTTTACATAAATGTGCGCTATGTTTTGTCGTAATTAAGACATACAAAAACATTTTAAAAGAGTAACGGTGGAGTTTCTTGACCATTCTTCTCCATACGAAAACTACCTTTTGGAAGGGGCAACTAGAATCAATTATTTTTTTTTTGTAAATTTTTGACGTTCAAAAGTGCCTTATACGGGCCTACTTGAAATAAATGATTTGACTTTGACTTTGACTTTATACAAATTTATGTGACCCATTCGGTGTCATTAGAAAAAATAATAAAGAAAACGAGTTACGGAAGCGTACGGTACGGACGTGTCGACAACATTTTAATCAAATAAATAATAACTTCCAAATAAAAGTGAAACTAAGTACTATACACCCAAGTGCTCAATTAGCAATAACGCATTTGCGAAACTTCGGTCGTTATTGCTTCTCTTCAACATCGAAGCGAGCGGTGAGTGGCAAGTGTTCTTCCCTCGGACCCTACCGGTGAAAAGAGACGGGCTACGAATATTCATCTCGCTCTCGCAGTGGTGCTGCGCGGGCGCGCTCCGAACATACCAAGTAAACATATTTGCATATCTATAATAACAATACCACACGATGAGTGTCGCTCGATCGCCACCGCAGTCGCCTAATACGTATAACGAAGGCAATAGAGATCCTATAGCAATAGCAAGTGGTATTGGGAGATCTGAAACGGCTGGTGGTTCGCAACCAGATTTGCGTAAAATTGCCTTATCTGACTCCATCAACCAGGTAACCTACCGTAGTAAGAGGAAACAACCACATGACGACTTTGGTGCACAATTCGAAAGATTCCAAGACAAAATGGAATCGCTTATAAAGGATATGGCTAAAACCCAGGCGGAAAATCTTAACAAAATATCCCAGGATGTTTCGGCTATAAAGGAAGAAATAAGTCAGATTAAACTAACAACTGATATCTTGTCCTCGGAACAGATCAAAATGAAATCGGAGTTAGCTGATATCTCAGGCTTCCGAGCTAACATTGAGAAAAAAGTGGACACTATTGAAAATGAAATAGCTTCACTTAAATCTGGGTCCGCTTCCGCGATTATCACACCTCTGCTTAACTACGAAGACATTATATCGGAGACCTATAACCGGTCTCAAAGGGAGAAAAATGTCATCATACGTGGAGTAGAAGAAATAAGATCCTCAAACTCTGAAGAGAGACAAATTCATGACAGCCAAGAGGTAATGAAGGTTATAAAAATGGCTGTTTCAGACTGCACGGAACCAACAAAAACTATACGACTAGGAAAATATAATCCTGATGCATCTAGACCTATAAAGGTCATATTCTCGACATCTGAACAAGCGAAATCCATTCTACGCCATAAATCAAACATACAATCTGAAAATATCAAGATCTACTCTGATGAGACCCCCTACCAACAAAAGTATCGGAAAAATTTAAGAGACGAACTGAAACGGCGTGTAGACGGAGGCGAAACTGGTATAACAATAAAATATGTCAAAGGAACACCTACAATTACGAAAACTCAGCCAAAAAACTAACGATACAAGATCCAGATGATACAAACCTAAATACCACATATGATGTAACCTATTCTTACAACAACTTAATAAAAAACACTAAATCCCTAAAATTTCTATACGCTAACGCACGTAGCATAGTGAAGCCAGGAAAACTAGATGAGTTAAATTGCATTATACAGCACAACATACCCAGTCCTGTGCATGTGATTATACTATCAGAAACCTGGATCAAGTCCGAATCTGAAGCCAAGACTTTAAACCTGCCAAACTACTCGCATTATTATAATATTAGAGAAAACGCAAGAGGCGGCGGAGTATCCATTTTTGTTCATGATTGCTTAAAACATAATTACATTGAAGATCTTTGTAAAGAGGACAATCATTACTTATGGGTTCATTTAGATAAATACTCATTAGATATAGGCGCAGTATATAAAACACCAAAATCAAACAATAATGATTTCTTGGAGGAATATTCACAGCAGTTGACGAGGAGGAAAAGAGCTTTAGTGTTCGGTGATTTCAACTACGATCTGCTTAATCCAAACCGATCGATTAATAGTTATACAAAAATGCTGTTAGAAAATGGACACCTAATCATAAACAACACTGGTGAAAAATTTAGTACCCGCGATACTGCTACTAAAAAATCGATCCTTGATCATGTCTCATCCAACCTAAAGAATCATAAATTTCATCTAACTATTGTGGAGTCTCCAATGTCAGATCACAAGCAAATCTATCTCGAAGTTGGCAAATATGCACCTGCAATGAAGAATAAAGTAAAGTACCATACCTTAGATTACACAGCGCTTTATCAAACAGTAGAAAGTAACATTGTGAATGTCTCCGAGAGTGACTACGAAAGCTTAGAACACACAATAAAGGAAGCAGTAATTAAAAACAGAATACCTAAATTCAAAATTCAAAACACGTAAAAATCAGACTGGATCAATAAGGACATAATTGGAATGCTAACTAAAAGGAATCAGCTGTGGTCTGCTTATAAGGAAAATCCCAATGACGACTCAATAAGAAACAATTTCATAACCCTACGAAACAGCGTATTGGAACAAATTCAAAATACTAAAAGTTGTTACTACTACAAAGTTTTCAAAAACTGTGAAAGAAAACCTTTAAAGATGTGGAAGCTAATCGGGAACTTAGCTGGAAACAAGTCTAAATCATGCTCCGCTCCTTCAAAGTTAGATACGCGAACCGGCCAAATCACAGACATGAAAGAAATATGTAATTATCTTAACACCTTTTTTGCTACTATAGGGTCTGTTTTAGCTAATAAAATTACAAGGCCTACAGAACAAATACATACTCTGACAACAACACAAACAAAAATATCTAGTACAAGTGAACTACTACACTTAACCCCAACTACTGAAGCAGAAGTCAGCAAAATCATAGACAATCTCAATTCAAACACCAGTGCGGGCTTAGATGGGATTAGTTGCAAAACCATAAAAATTATTAAAAATCTAATATTAACTAAACTCACGATGAGTATCAACTACTGTTTACAAAACGGCCTCTTTCCGGATTCTTTGAAAATAGCGAAAGTTAGTCCTATCTTTAAGTCGGGGAAAAAGACTGACCCAGGTAATTATCGCCCTATCTCTGTCCTCCCAATAATCTCTAAAGTATTCGAAAAAATATTATATAAACGTTTAGATGATTACCTCAAAACTATAAACTTTTTCTCTAAAAAACAGTATGGTTTCCGTGCAAAATCCAACACTCTAACTGCAACAATTGACCTTGTGACCAATCTAAAAAATAATATCGATGAAAAATGCGCAGCACTTGGCATAATTATTGACCTGAAAAAGGCATTTGATACAATTAGCCATAGTATCCTTCTGCAAAAACTGCATGAAATCGGCATCAGGGATACTGCCCATGACCTGTTCCGGTCTTATCTCTCTAATAGACAACAAATTGTACGGATTGGTGATATGCAAAGTAATTGCGAAACATTAACCTACGGCGTACCGCAGGGGTCCATTCTCGGTCCCCTGCTGTTCATATTATACGTGAATGACATACATAACCTAAATCTGGCGGGCGACATAATACTTTATGCTGATGACGCAAGCCTATTTTTATTTGGAAACAATATCGAAGAGGTCATCGAACGAGCACAAAAAGACTTAGACACTCTCTCCAGATGGTTCCAAGACAATTTGCTCACTGTTAATACCTCTAAAACAAATTATATTATTTTTAGTGCTAGGAATAAAAAAGTCACAAACATCTCAAACCTACATATAAATAACGAACCTATAACCCAAGTTTCTTCAGAGAAGTATCTTGGTCTCCACCTAGATAAACATCTGACTTGGCAGACACACCTAGATAAACTAAGAGCTAGACTATCTTCTGTCATGGGCGCACTTCGAGGGATCGTCCGCTGTTTGCCGACATCTGTTAGGTATATCATTTACAACTCTATGGTAAAACCTCATCTAGAATACCTTATCGAGGTGTGGGGCACTGCAGCTAAAACACACTTAAAACAAATTGAAACATGTCAAAACAAACTAATAAAACTCTTATTCCATTACCACTACCTAACTCCGACAGAAAAAATTTATAAAGAAACAAAATTGATGACACTATCACAGATATATAAATATAACACATGCATATTAGTACATAAGCTATTAAATAAAAATATACACTCTAAAATAACATTTACAAAAAAAGGGCAAACACAAAAACGTAGCACTAGACGAAAAAACAACATTTGCTTAAGACCACCACGAACTAATTACGGAAGAAAAAATATACTATACGAAGGAGCAGAGTTGTTTAATAAATTACCCAATGATATTAAAGAGATACAGTCCTTTGCTTTATATAAAAAAACCATAAAACACCACATCTTAAAAGATTTCTCTAGGTTTTAAATTTAACCCACCACACCTCATTTAATTTGCATCTGTATCAATTGTTATTACATAATTTACTAATTTGCTAAGTACAAAGATAACTATAATACCTGCTCTGTATTTTCGAAACATTACAGTACGAGTACATATAAATAGTTCAAGGAGTAATTGCTATCGACTTGCCTTCAAGAATTGATATGTAATAGTACACTCACTTTTTTTTCCTTTTACCCACGACACTGTAAAACTGTTTGTCTACTAAATAACTTATTTATTTACGAGTACCTACCTTCTTCATAAGTAATTCTTATATTTAGTTTTAAGATTACCTTGTATTTCTCATATTAAGTGAATTGTATTCTTTTTGAGAAATAAATGTCTTAAACCTTAATATTTTCAATTAATTAAATACATGAAAAGAAAAGGATAAAAAAAGAAACATCAAATACAATAAATAGTCCTAGTGCTTGTTATCACAAGGTAAAAAATGCAGAAAAAATTAATAACATTTGTCAATTGATAATTTAATAAGAGCTTTTTTAAACTTATTTACTATCATGTTTTTTAAGTTGGGTTTAGGTGCCATACCAAAAAAAAAATTTCACATCAATGCATACATACATTACAATGCATAATACATTTTAGTTTACATAGTTTAATTACGTATTGGGCACGCAATGGAGTTTTTCTAATGGAAGATATTTTTTCAAATAATTGTTGTTTCTTTTCACAAACAACGCAGTTTCCAAAATGTATAATCCTGGAAGGGTCAGTATTTTTAAAGACTTAAAATAGGGTCTACAGCTATCCGTTGTTTTTATGTTACACATTGCTCTGACACATCATTTTTGCATCCCAAATATTAAGCTCACGGTCAGTCGACTGCCCCCAAAAAATTACGCCATATCGCAACACAGAAGCTACAAGTCCATGGTATGAACTCAAAACTAAAAAAACTCAAAGCATTTATTTCAATTAAACCATTTACACCTTGACAATTCAAAAGTGCCTACTTTTGAATTGTCAAGGGGTCAGTCAGTCAGAAATATGAAGCCAGTTGCCCATTCCAAAGCGTAGGTTAAGAACGGGCAAGAAACTCCACGGACACTCTTAAATCACAATATTGTTACAAAATATTGCTTACATCATGTTGAAATTAAACATGTGAGAACTATGTAGAAAGACGTGCACGTAAAAAAGATAAAAACAATTCAAAAATTAAAATAAGCCGTGGCAGATAAGAGATGACCAGTCCCTACTGACGGCGCCCGTTCACGAACATGACGCATGGATCAGCACCGTTTCGCTCAACCATTTTGAAGGAAACTTAACGATCCAACACACACGCCACCACCAGCATGACATACTCTCAGCCGCCAGGGCACATTCAAGTCAATGAAAGACGTACCCAGTAAATGGTAGCTTTGCTTGGTATGCTACCAGTAACGTAGGTATCTTTATTTACCTTTTTTGATAACTGAAAGAGTGTGTTATACCACGGTACCACGGGGGATGGCTTGACGATGCCTTAACCCCAATTAAGAAAGAAAAGAAAGAAAATAAATTTATTTGACTCAGATCAAGGCACACAATATTCACACAAAAAACAAATAAAACAGAGAAAGCTTAAAACAGTATTGTGTGCCTCACGGCTGCGCCAAATAGGCCCAGTTCAGCATAAATGCCAGACAACTAGTGTCTGACGCTGGTTTTCAACTGGAGCTTCTGTTACAAGGACGTCTTGCGGATGTAAATCAGTTTTATAGTGTGTAAGTGTTTTATATTTAAATAAAAATAGATAGATGTGTAGCAAATAGATAATTGTGGTTTTTGTGGAGTTTGTACTGTATAACAGCAGTTATTTACATTATCGTGCAACATTAACCGACAGAAACACTGCAAGGTACATAAATATCATATATTGATAAATTTAGTGTGACCATATCCAGCGTCCGTTGCACCTAATTACACCTAATGACACATTGCATCAGCCACGGACACGAGGACGGGCCACGACTTCGCGCACCGTGACAACCATCGCGCCACCATTTTTAGGGCATCGGAAACGGTCATTTCGGTTCTAACCTCGAACGTAGTCATAATCATAGCTATAATCAATTAATGTAATTTCTCTTTAATTAAATTCATTTTTTAATCATTTTTTTTTTTTTTAATACTCCGCCTGTAGCCTCCGTAATTCAAAGTCAAAGTCAAATAATTTATTTCAATTAGGCACAAAAAAGGCACTTTTGAACGTCAACATTTAAATAATAATTGATTCTAGTCGCCCCTTCCAAAAGGTAGTTTTCGTATGGAGAAGAATGGGCAAGAAACTCCAATTAGTGCATTAGCAGATTTACTCAGACGTTTACAAAGTTTTTCTATCATGGGTATGTAAACTTACTGTCGATGGTGTCTTGTGACCGCTTTGATCTTATAAACTACAAAATGAATTTTGATGGGATTTTAAGCACCATATACAGAATTTTCAATATTTTGGCAAGTCATAAAAGCCGTGCAAGGCGAGGTTTATATGTGTAATACATTAATTTTCGTAGACTTAGCATAGAAAATTCGATGTTTTAACATGTCGAAATTGCACCCTGGTGAAGCAGGGGCCGGTCGCTAGTACCTAAAAATATCAGCTCACACCAATGCTTAACCCTTCTGGGATTACAAGCGTGATTCTATGTTATGTTATGAAAGTACAGACGCCAGCAGGTCAACCTACCCGAAACTGTCAAATTTTCCCAATCAACTTTGAACCTTATACTTTAGTGATAAAGTTGAAAATCTATTAAAGAAATTTGACAGATTGTAGTAGGTTGATGTGCTGGCGTCTGTACAAAAGATGGCGTTCAGGAGCAGTGGAATACGTCCAGCAAAAATAAAGGCGGTTTTTTTTATGCAGTGCAACCGATCATAAACCAAAGCCGTGGTTTTTCGGTCACAAAAAAGTATCGAAAACTGTTATTTCTGTTATTTGTAGAATTCGCTTAGGTTTTTGTTGCACTCCCGTTTTTTTACACAAAATCCATGTCCGTGACTCCTCTCTCTGCGAGTGTGGGTTGGAGGAAGGCACCCTGGATCACATATTTTTTGAATGTCCTAACAACACCCCACCTCTAGATTTGTATAGCCGTCTCCCTAAATTCAAGATCCTTCTTCCTATTAATTTCCCCTCCCTTTTAACATATTCCTCTCCAGAACTGCTTGTGGCGCTGATGATTTTCATCCGTCACAATAATATAAAATTATAAAATATTCCCAAATATTCTGTCTGTGTGGATGTGGTATATGTATATTAAATGTTCTAAAAATTATAATAATTATGTAATTTTAATTTTTTGTTTGTTTCAGTCCA
The DNA here is from genome assembly GCA_949128155.2 of Xanthia icteritia. Lineage (NCBI taxonomy): Eukaryota > Metazoa > Arthropoda > Insecta > Lepidoptera > Noctuidae > Xanthia > Xanthia icteritia. Next base: position 1,114,390 of record OY855862.1, on the reverse strand, counting down.
GTACTAACCCCACAAGTTCTTCACTAAGTTCAATTGATCATTGAAGATTTTTATTATAGATATATTTTTATTTTATTTTAGCAATGCACACTTGCTTTTCCAATTCACTTAGACATTGGCAGAATAGTCGACATCGGCTTTGCTTGCCATAACAAAAAATAGAATAGAAAAGATGGCGTTACTTACTTGTACACTTAGTAATGTTTTGTCAGCACTCGTTAGTTTCTCCACCGATATCTCTGTAGTATGTTTGATTAACCCCTCTAGGGTGGCTCGGAATGATATGTTACACTCCCCTGGAAAAATTAAAAATAACTACTATTGAAAAATATTATTTAGAGCAGACCTCAAACTTGTCTTATCCTATGAATAAAATCATTTTTTCTCTAGACTAGACCAGAGTTTAGCTTGGTTGAATCTGCTTTTATTATGGGTATAAAATCAGTAGGGACTACAATAATATACTACCGAGATATCAGTACTCAGAAGTACCGAAAACCTAAAAAATTCAAGTGGAAAAACTTACACCATACTTATTTACGCTACCAAGCGTCATTGCTATGTTCTAATTCTTGTTTTAAGGGCATGAATTTCAATAAAATTTTAGGTACATAAGGAGCCCGTTTTGTCTGGCTTATAAGCATAGCAGAAGCCTGCTTAATTTCAGCTGGATCATCAGACAGTTTCGTCGATTAAATACTAACACACGCATGGCATGCCATGGTATGTATGTCACAAGTAGGGTTGCTAACTTTTTGTACAAGAAATAAAGTATATTATGGTCAAAGTGGGAAAATAAACAAGTATTTCGGAGAAATAAACAATTATTTCGGAGAAATAAACAGTCTCTCGGAAAAAAACGAATGTCTTCCAAAAAAACACTGCAAAGTTTATAATATATGTTTTATTTTAAATTTCGTAAATTTTTAATTCTTTAATTTCGGTGTCTTTGGTTTTTTAATTTTTTGCAAACTACTTTTTTTTATTTACTTAGGTATAAAGAAAGTAAGAAAGAACAATATTTATTTGGACACAGTTCGTGAAACACATAATAACAAAATAAAAAGTGAAAATAATCATAAAGGTTGACATTGGACTTAAAAACTATAATTTACAAGAGCTCATTTAAATAAAGACTCAGAGCGTTCCTATTGGAGAAATGTCTGTATTCGATAGCCAATGACATATCCACGTTTTAAAAATTTTATATGGTTGGTATTAGTATAATAGCAGCCTGTAATGTTAGTTATTGTATTGAATGTTGAATTTGGAATGTTATTGAATTTATTTTTATTTTGTTATTTTCTATAATTGATTGTATTATGTTATGAATGTGTTATTTTTTGTTTATGATTTCAAATACAATGTAAATTGTTCCTGAATAAATTGAATTGAATTGAAAGCAATAATAGTGTGTGCCTTACAACTCACTTGCATAGCTCTGGACATCAGTGAAAACAGTATATTCATATACTTTATTTTTGTTGAGCAGTAAACAGTACTTGAAAAACAGTATAATACTGTTGTTGACACAAGTGCTGTCTATGATGTGCTACATGGGCAGTCAGCTGACTGTCCAACATTTTTACCTTGTCTCTTCTACAGTTTGTGCAGATATGAAAGACGAAAAGTCACAATGGTACAAGACTTACACAATTTCTGATGCAGCAGTGAGTTGTAAATGTTGGCTTGTGCTGGTGTGGGTGTGGACGTGGGTCTAAGTATGCTGTGCAGTGGTCCATCCGGCTCTATGAGAGTTGATGGTAAGGTCAGCTTGGTCTCTGAAATATTAAAATAAGAGTATTTATTGCTATATTGTATTTACAAGAGGGCAGAGACAAAAAAGGTCAGGAATTAGGGTTTTGAATATAGTTTAGAATACTTTTAGGTGTAATGTTATGACAAGCTGTCTACGCCAAGACTTTATACACTAGTATTCTTGTAGTTGCTGCACCACCTTCTAGCTCTTTCTTTGGAGTACCAACTTCTAGACCTCATTATTACTGATAAACGTATTTAGTGATTTGTGATGCAAGCGGGCCATAGATTATAAAAAAACAATAAAAATAACTGAATATCAAAAAAATATTTACCATCGTCAGATTCTGGTGCTTCTCCGGCTATCACAAATGATTTAGTATTTATGGATATATCAAGATCCTGAAATTAAAATTAAAAGAGAAAATTAAAGTCAGTTTCAGATTTAGCATTTCAGCGTTCTGGTAGGTATGGCTAATGTTAGAAAACAGAGTTGGGTGGAGAAGACACTCTATTTCTCAGCTATTTGACCTTTTAATCATTAGAAAATAAAGAACACAAGACGTTCAAGTTCCTGATAACAAAACAAATAGATAACATATAAGCGAATTCATACAAACCGGAGATCTTCCAATTTCTATCTCAGAATCTGATTCAGAAGCTTCACCATCCACTACATGAACATTTTTAGACATTTTCTAATTAGAATTTTATATTTTTCGTACAAAATCATACGAAATCACAAGTTCACAATGTTTACGTATTTTGACAGATGTCATTTCATTTTTTTTTTTCGTTTGACGACGGTGACTGACTTTGTTACGATTTTGAGCATAGCTCAAATGGATAGAAAAAGATCATACATATACACAGATACAACTTTCCAATCGAGTGAAAAAGAGTGTAGATTACTGTAATGTTTTGAATGAGTGTATACGAATTCCGTCACAAGAACCGCTTTGATAAATTGCGTTTTGTTATCTTATAAAGTCAAACATTGTGTTCCGTTGTCTGTTAATCACACCATCAATTTTTCAAAGGGGTAAGCAGAACCTACAGAAACGTTGTGTTCTGTAGTTTATTCTGATCTGATGTTATGAGTTTAATATTTATTAAAATTGCCTGTTCCTAGGATTGAACTATTCCGACGCAGTTGTGTATATATGGCGCCACTTACGAGTATAATATATTATTAAAATGCAATTTTTTTATCTGATCTTCCTTAAAGAAAATTCTGCGTAGTACTAAAAAAATGGCTCATTTCACATAGTTATTATTCAATATGTGAACTTCAAAACTTCTTTTCGGTCCTATTATTACAAGAATGCATTGTAGACTAGACTTAGAATATAATCAAATCTGTGATTGTAGATATAATTTGGTTCTGTAATTTTAAATTTTTGTGCCAAATGTATTAGATATTATATATAATTGAAGATTGATTTACTTTAAATAATTTCATGTTTAGTAAATATTTTCAACTTTAGTTATAGATAATTGCTTACTTAAATAAGCCTTACCTGCTATTAATATTTGCATGCCAAAATATGGCGAAATGTGTCACCGCACAAGAATACTTATTTATTTTAACATCCTTGTAACCGCATAATGACTTTGACTTTGAATGAGTTTTAGTTGTGTTGTGCGAGTTGATATTTAGAGCACGTAGACAAATATCACTCGGAAAATACTTAGACCTCGGTCAATTAGCTTTAACATATTTTCCGTATGACTATTAAAGGACTTGTTTTAAATATAAATAGCCTAGTATTTTTCCTTCTAATTATCTACATAGTATTTATGATCTAGATCTAATAATAGATCTGTACCCTGATTACGTAATACACGCTCAATCGGAATTTGAATCGTTTTGAAACAAATTACTAATCCATTGTTACATAAGTTCGACAAAAAATCTGCTCAACAACGTAAATAACGCAATGAATGTTGTTGAACTGTCAAAATCAAACAAATTTGTCGTAATCGTTTACGAAAATGTGTTGCGTAATCAGATAGCTGTTGCGCCGACCCCAAATAAATTGGGCTATGTGCAAGAGAATGGTGATAAGTATACTTTCCTAATTAAAAAGTTGCTGTTTTTTTCATGTTTATCTAAAATAGGGAAGGCCTGGCACAAAGGTGGGAGGCCTATATCAGCGGTGGGTGGAACAAGGCTGATAATGATGAATACCACGAAGCTCAAATACCGGTCGTGTACAGACGCCAGCAGGTCAACCTACCCGAAACTGTAAAATTTTCCGAATCAACTTTGAACCCTATACTATAGTTGAAAATCTATTAAAGAAAGGTAATGGCCCATTTAGTGTGAAAAATATACCCACGGCGTACAGAAATAAAATATGGCGGGAATCAAAGACAAATGATTATACAATGATAAGTGGCGCATTGCTGTGGCTCATGGGGATCATAAAAGAATAATAATAAAAAAATATAATCTACCTAGTATGAAAACTTAACTTATAACTTGTGGTTTTAGGGAGGAGAAAATAAAATATTTTTTTTTTTTAATGTTTATTCAGCCCCATCATATTTTTATTTAACAAAACAATGGCAATTTATTTGTTTCATTTTCTAGTCTAAACCATTGAACCGATTTTGATTAAATTGCCGTGTATAGATATATTTTTTGATTTGGAGTCGGACATAGTATACTTTTTACCCAAGTGACATGTTTCCATGGATAAAATAATTTACAGACAGGCGAAACCGCTAATTATTATCCAATATTTATTGGTCTGCTGCAAGATTTCTCCAACGAATTATTTTTTTCTTTTTACATATAATGAAAAGTGGGTTATGCTTGCATTATTTACCACCATTTTCGTTTTTGTACAAAAACATTTTTGTACCGGGTCGGATTATGGGCCATGACCTTTGACAAATTGTAGTAGGTTGATGTGCTAGCGTCTGTACCCCAACTCGTAAGTACTTTGGATTGACATTGAATGACATCAAAACCTCGTCAATTAGCATGATTTAAAGATGCATCGAGCATACCTAAATAAATACGTCGTGGTTTAAGAAATATGACAAAATAAACATCTTCGGAATATCCTTAAATCTTTATTTAAAGGTTAACTGCTTTATAAGTTGCACATTTAATTTTAATTACGTGTAACATTTCTGGTTAACTCCTTCAACTGTTGGTTGCTAAGGCCAACGATCACGATCATCGAGTATTTTTGCGTCACGTAAATCCTGCATTGCGTAAGCACAGTTATCCGCGTGATTAACCCCGAACTTTGCACCGTGTTCCTCATACGCATATAACTCCTCACTTGACCTCCATTCCGTCCGGGGAAGTACAGGTCAACCTACCCGAAACTGTTAAATTTTCTCAATCGACTTTGAACCTTATATTTTAGTGATAAAGTTGAAAATCTATTAAAGAAATTTGACAGATTGTAGTAGGTTGATGTGCAGCTGGCGTCTGTACCGACTCGCTATAAATTCCCACGTCATGCAGTGTTGATGTACCTATTCCGGTTTGAAAGGTATGGTGCCAGTTGTACAGACGCCAGCACCATCAACCTACTACAATCTGTCAAATTTCTTTAATAGATTTTCAATTTTATCGCTAAAGTATAAGGTTCAAAATTGATTGGGAAAATTTGACAGTTTCGGGTAGGTTGACCTGTTGACGTCTGTACCAAAGCGGATGATATTTTAGCTTCGTCTCTGTGATGACATCGTTTCCGCGATGTTTCTGGAATGGCACTATGACCTACCATCAGGTGCGCTGATGGATTGCTTACCATCCAACAACATCTTCTTAATCAGTCTGCCTAGCCGGTTCGGCTCCCAGTCTAACCGAATGCAGCTGAATACTAGATCGCGGCCTTTACACTAGTCGACGGCTCGAACTCGTTGGTGGGCGTTACTTATATGCATGCTAATTTAGTCTAATTATTTATTTAGTGTTTATTAATCTAGCTTTTCTTCTTAGATTTATTAATTTATTCAGTGAAATAGTCGATTTTTTACGAAAACTTGCGCGTAAAATTTCATTGACAGACCTTTTTGCAGATATTATGGAAAAACTACTGGATGTATTTACTCAAAATAAAATTATTTTAACTTTTGAATAAATTATCTGTTCCTGTACACTTTCTATTTTGCTTTTTTTTTACTACATACGTTATTTATTTACGCCCAAAGACGTCTTAAAATTAGTGTTGAAATATGGAAGTTTTGACGCTCATAACTTCCAAACCAATATTTATTTTCCAATTCTGCTTCCATACAGGGCTAGATAATGACAAGACAAATTTTAGTTTTGCACGTACACCGTCAAACAGACGAGTAATCACCATATTACGTTTGTATTTATGGAAGAATGACCGACTAGTGTACCCATAATTTATGTAGTTTGCGAATAGTGGCTACATAATTATCTTACACGTTCTAGATTAGAGACTTCCAATGAATGAAGTATCATGTCACCGATCAAGTTAGATTTTGGTGGATATTGATTATTAGTTTTTACTGGATGGACCGAGCAGTACCCTCATTCCGTAATACACGATCAATCGGAACTTGAATAGTTTTGAAACAAATTGCTAATCCATTGCTTCATAAGTTCGAAAAAAAATATGTTGAACAACGTAAATAACGCAATGAATGTTGTTGAACTGTCAAAATGAAACAAAACCGTTTACGAAAATGTGTGCGTAATTAGATAGCTGGTCAAACGAAGGCGAATCCTGCGCGGGTTGCGGGACGAAATTCGCTTGAGTCAATTGTGTCCACTAACTTGTACGGAAGTATTTAAAGAGGCGCGAATATACCTACGCGTGATTTCTTTTACTAGGATTGATTGATTTTTTTAATTACTTATAATGTATTTTAATTTAACTGCTTGAAATTTTAGATTCAATGTACCTAAACTTTGTAAATTTTTATTTTGTTAGTATCATATTCATTTCAATTTTTATTATTGAAATGATTATACAAGTGCTGTACACACCTATATGTGACGAATTCACCGCAAAGCTGTTGATTTAGAAAATATTTAATGTACTTAATGTTTTAGTGAATAAGTCGTTGGTGTGTCAATAAATAAATAAATAAAATAAATTTCCTAAAATCCTAATCATTAAAACAATAGACGCCTGCAGTAACTGTGAACTGTCAAATGAAACAAATTTGTCGTAATCGTTTAAGAAAATGTGTTCGTAATTAGATAGCTGTTTACAGTTGAAGACCAATTATTTACCGATTAAAAAAAATGAGGAGGTTATGCATTCGGCGGTTTTTTTTTTTTAAATTACTAGTCAACCGTAGACATTACAACCATAGGTATTTTAACTAGAGAAGGGCGTTCCGGATCCCGCAATAGTATCTATAGCGTTCTACGAATAGCATCTGTTCAAACATGCAAAAAAAAAAAATTTTTTTTTTTTTGTTTTTATGGTTGCGGACCTCAAAAGGAAAAACCAGCCAAGTGCGTGTCGGATCACGCACAATCAAGGGTTCCGTAGTTGGGATAAATTTATCGCAAGAACAAACTTAACTTTGTAATTGAAAAACATGTTCTCCCATACGGAATGTATGGGAGAACATGTTTTTGCAACCGCAAATGTAAGTTGGTCGATTATTACTCGTTAACTTGTAAAGACTACTTAGCTGTGATAGTTTTCCTTTTAAATTCGTTATGTATACTACCTACTGCCGTGAATTTTTTCACATATCCAAAACCTACCATACCACTACCATTTAGCTGGCAGGGGCGAGACATTACCGACTCTAACAAAAAATTGCACTTTAAAGCTTAATATTTCGTTAACCGATCCCTGAATCCTTAAATGGTTTTCACAAACTCACAATGCACGACCGACAACCCACACCATGGAATAGATGAGAAAAAAAAAACATCCCCACTTTACGTGTAGGGGAGGTACCCTATTTTTTTTTTAAATTATAATTTCGTTTAATGATTTTTTTTTACCACTTCGTCCGCGTCGGCGTGATTAATATGTATACCCATGCTAAATTAAAGTACGAAGAGTCGCTGAGCTAAGCCGCGAACAGACGGATAGACAGGCAGACAGACGGACATGGCGAAACTATAAGGGTTCCTTGTTTACTACGGAACCCTTATAAGATCACTTCGTTGTCCGTCAGTTAGTCTGTCAAGACTCTTTTTCTCGGGAACGCGTGGAGGTATCAAGTTGAAATTATGTAATATGTAATACGTAGGTATATGGTCCCTTGGAGCTCTAAAAAAGCAAGCCTCACAGTCGACGCAATAAAAAATACGGCCATTTCTGTTATGCGACATAGAGTCCTAGAGGACAGGTCGTGGAAGGCTGAACCAGAATGGACCCCGACGGATCAAACTGGTCAAGAGCCCGCAACATAGTAACAGAAGACCGAGTAAAGTAGGCTATCAACACCTTCGGGGCGTACAAGTCGGCAGGGCTGGATGGCATCTTCCCAGCCCTACTGCAATGGGGGGTAGATTATCTGACATCATGGCTGGTGGAGATCTATCGAACCTGCATATCACTCAGACGCATACCTCTCGCATGGCGCGAGGTGACCGTTGCGCACGTGCTCTTTGAATGCACGGGCGTCACCCAGATTAGAACAGAAACCCTCGGGTCACCCAGATCATACACAGATGTTCTAAAGAGACCAGGAGACTTAATCAACTTCTGGAGGGAGGTGGGCTGGTTGGAATAACCACCAAACGGCCGCTATGGCCCACGCACAATGGTCCACCTGACGGACTAAGTGCGGAAACCAAACCCCTTAATATAGAACATAGTTATGCGACATATTTTCATACTCGTTAGTAAATCAAAACCTACAGGGTACTTGCTTCCTGCCAAATTTCATGACCATGAAAAGCAAGGTCTCACAGCACATCTAAAGGAAAAAGTCCAAAAATCGTTAATTGTAGGTTTATCACCCAAAAAATTTTTTTTTTGCTTTTTAAACTTACATTTGCAGTTGGAAAATTGGCCGTGTCGTATATCTGTATGGGAGAACTTATTTTTCAACTACATGTTTAGTTTGTTTTTGGGACAAATTCACTGTGCATGGTCTGACACGCACTTGGCCGCTTTTATTATTAATAAAATACTCACAAATAGTATTAAATTGATACGTATTTTAGCTCAACATGTTGCCTTCGTCTATTAGCGAAAACTACTTTAAATCATCACGGATTAACGATAATGATTCCCATGTTCCTGTTGTGACAGGACTCACTATAGTCTCATACTGTCACCAAACTGCCGAGATTTCGCCGGAGGGATGTTGGGCGAGGTCGAAGATCATCTGTCGGGAGGACACGGCTCGGTACACGCTGGCAGAGTGTGCTGCTTGGGAGGAGCCGCGCCGTGCCCTCATCTCAGGTGTCGGCAGTGACCTGTCGCTGCCGGCCGTTTTCAACTCGATGGTCGGCAGCGAGGAGTCCTGGGAGGCGGTGGTATCCATATGCGAATCGGGAAAAGGAGCCAAAGTGGGAGAAGAAGTGGGAGTTTCAACCCCTGGGCCCGGCGCGGCTGCGGCCCGTCCAACAGTGTTTTTTCAACGCGCTGGGACGAGAGTGCGTCCCAATCCCAACGCGTTGGATTTTCAACGCTTGGCTCAATCCCGAGAGTTGAAAATCCAGTGCGCGATAAAATCCCGCCGCGATATTTTTACGTCCGTGCGAACGTGTGCTCATCGTGGCTAGACAAGTGCGACAAGTGTGAGTGTACACAATGTTTTTTTATGACCTTTTTTTTGGTGTTTTTTTTTTCCTTGTATGGACGATTAGACGCAGTACTTTTGCGGGTTAACGGGAACGCCTTTCGTTAGTTAACATACTGCATATCGGTACCTAGTAGTTAAGTAACTAGTAAGTAAGTAAGTAGCTAGAGCTATCTTACCACAATCATTGGTCCAGCCATCATTGTTCTAGTGACAAAGAGATAGATAGAGGACAAATAGCACCATCTCTTTTTCGCGACGGGACTGTGGCGGCATCTACAACGCCACATGCGAACTACGCATTCACTGACGTCACGCAAAATCCTGCATCGCGCAAGCAAGGTTTACCGCGCGACTAGCATATATAGGGTGACTGGTAATTAGGGACCGACCGTTAAAAAAATCTGCTGTTTCCTACATTTTGACGAGTTATGCGAACATGGACCTAGGAACAAGCAGATTATTTTTTCGCTATTTCGGGTTCGGTCCAAAGTAAAAGTTGTGCATAATAATGAGTAAAATCACGTGTTTAAGTATCGGTCACTAATTACCAGTCACCATATATACAACGCCCCGACATCAATCGTCGGACAGTTGCCCACCAGATACAACACCCGTCTGGTCGGACGATCCTCCCTTTTTTATGGAGGATGAGTGAACTTTACACCATGTTCCTCATACCTTTATAGTGACATGATGGCTTTAAACTTCTCTTTCCCCGGATTGACCATTCAGCCGCTTTGCTCAGTTTCCTACTCCTCACTCTCATTACAACATGTATAGTTTTCCACAGACTCATCATCTGCCTCAGCTTTTACCCACTGTATTGGGGTCGGCTTCCAGTCCAACCGCATGCATCTGACTACCAGTATTTTACATAGAGCAACAGCCTATTACCCTCCACAACTCAGTTACTGGGTAACACGATACCCTTTGGTAAGACTGGTTGTCAGACTTTCGGGTTTCTGTCCACCAGTAACAACTGTCAAAGATCCAAGAATGACAGCCGGACCCAACGGTTTAATGTGCTTTCCGAGGCACGGAATGTTTAGATGGTCACCCATCCACGGACTGACCGCGGCAAGCGTAGCTTAACCTGATCGATCGACCCGGCTGTTATTAGTAAGCCACGAGTCCTTTTTCTCTTTTAAATGGCATAGTGCTACACTAAATTGAACCACAAAACGCAGATGATACTCTCAAAAGGGGCTGAATACTGAGATGACAGCTGACATAGATCCAGAAGGTCAGAAGAATATTGTCAACCGTTTCCCTACCTTTCCGCTGCTTCCTGAACGAGCCAGGCGGCAACTGGCAGCGCTTGGCCATGAAGTGGGCCCCGGCCGCGAACATCAGCTCGTCCAGCTGCAGCACCTTCCTGCTGCCGGATACTCTTTGGTATAATTGGTTGTCAGTCTTCGGGCTTCTGACGACCCGTAAAGACTGTCAAAGATCTACAAACGACAGCCGGGACCAATGACTTAACGTGCTTTCCGAGGCCCGGAGGGCTCTCGGTATGGATGTTTTGGATGGTCATCCTCGAACCGACTGTGGCAAGCGTTGATTAACCTTGAAAATCAACTCGTGTTATTAAAATACAACCCAGACATTACAAAAAAAACCTAAACTTACCAATAAGCCCCGGGTGCGCACGGGCGTATCTTTAACGCGGTTGTTTTTTTTCGCGTATTTGATTTTCAACGCTCTGCTTGGCGCCGAGAATATCCAACAGTGTTTTTTTTTGACGCGCTGGGATACGTGCTGGATACGCTCTGTTGGATTCTCAATACTGGGCTTAATACCGAGAGTTGAAAATCCAGTGTACGCAAAAAAAATCGCCGCGATAAAAATACGCCCGTACGCGCGCACCTGGGCTAAGCCGTAACAAACAGGTAAAAAACCTGTTTACGGAATAAAATAATAAGTAAGTACTTAGCTATAGTATTCAGTTTAGTATTATGTCGTCTTTCGACATACAAACATGTACAGATTATATTTAAACATTACATAAGTAATAATAAATTGTTTTAACATGTTTTTTGATTGTGCATTGTTTTTAATACTTGGTGTTTTGATTGTGCGCGTGCAGTGTGCGTACGACCGGTTCGAAGGTTCGTGAAACGTTAAATGTTCTTTTATTTATTATTTAATCTTTAATTCAGTAACAGACAACGTAATAGCTGGGTATAGAAGCACGAAATTTTGCACAAGAGTTCCTTAAATCACAAAAGTGAACACTAAAGAAGATACCATTGGTTAGGGTTGAAATAGGGAATGTTTTTTTTATACAAGTTCGAAACTATTGGCCGATGGGTTTTTTTTTAAATAAAATCTTTAAGAGCTGTAAACAAAATATACAATGATACCGGTATAATATTAAGAATTGGGAACAGGGTTCAAGCTTACTAGTCAGAGGCTCTAGAGAGAAACTTCCTCATTATGCGTGCCGCACCCAGGAGTAGGTACTGCTTTTTGCATCTAACCTAACCGCCCAATGAGAGCTTTCTAGTTCTGAGATAGGCTTGAGTTCTCACGGGCGGGTTCGTGTTGTAGTCATAGATGTAATACTTATATATTAATATATAAGGTCCCATTAAAATAGATGGACAAACTTTTACACATCATTCAAACCACCAAAATAAGGACAATGGTAAAAAAATAATAAGAAAAACGCATTAGATACTTACAAGAAAAATAAATCACCTAACGAAAATACACTAAAAATGTTAGTGACCCAATGCCATTTATTATTTTAGGTCAAAATAAAATCACTTATATTCAGTGTTTTTTTTTTTGCTTGGATATCTTTGGTTAGACGTATTGAATGCGGTGTTAAAATGTGTCCATCTATTTTAGTGGGTCCTTGTTTGTATATAATATGTATAATGAATGAGGTTGTAGTCGGGGCTCGGGGTCGAGATGTCGACATTCTTGTTCGACCGACTCTGAGCCTGGCTGGTAGGTCAATGGCCTAGAGCGAAGTGCTAGCTCGGTAGGGGTTGGCGATGTCGGACTATTGAGTTATGGGTTGCCTTGCCAACCCTATTGTATAATAATTATAGTACTTATCCTGCTATATTAGATTTTTTTTTTTTAATGTATCTACTGGGTATATGGCCTATATAACTTGGCAGTTCGGAATTTCGTGCGAAAGGCTGCGCAAAAACATTTTTTAGGACCCAAATGGTGACATAGGGAGGCACAGAATCGGTCGAAGTGGCGGTGCTTGGGGGAGGCCTATGTCCAGCAGTGGACGTCTTTCGGCTGAAATGATGATGATGATGATGAAATGGTAACATGAGGCGATTGTGAGTGAGAGAACATGCGCGAAAGTTCGTAGGGCCTATTTTCATACCGGCCGTAAAGTCGATGAATAATTAGATAATATTACTGTAAGCAAAATCAGTTCGATAAAATTTTGGATATTGCTCTTTCTGACCAAAAACTTGCTAAATCTACTGCTGAAAAATGGCAACAAGTATTGATCAGTGATTCTGACATTTCTAATATTAAAAAATAGTAAAAATTTCTTCTTTCTACACCAGCAACTTCAGCTTTTACTGAACTCATATTTTAAGTGATGAATACAAAATGGCGAGATGAGCGCAATACAGTGGTGGATCCAGGATTATTGTTTGGGAGGGGTTTGTTTGGGTAAAATATATTAAAGCACACAACATTTTACAAGCTACCTCGGATTTCTTTTCGCAAATTCTTCAATGACTTCGTTAGGTTATACCGTGGCGTAACTATACCATCTGAGGCCCGTGGCAAGTTAATTGGATAGGGCTCCAGTAAAAATCGTCACGTTGTAATTTAATTTTTTTTAAAACACCGAAGTAGTTTTTTTTTATTTTATTATTGGCTTTGCTGTCCCGCTCCTGGGAAAAAGCCTCCCTATATTCCTTCCATCTTTCGCGAGCACGTGCGTCCTCCTTCTCGGGGCACCAGTTCTGTGCTATTTGTCCATGCATACGTGATGCGGCAGACATGACCTGCCCAATCCCATTTAAGTTGGGCATCCTTTTTGGATACATCAGCTATTTTTATTTTGGGGCGCAGTGCTGTGTTTCCGCTAATTTAACGCCTAGTATACTGCGCTCCATTGCTCGTTGGCAGACTTTGAGTTTGGACTTCTGGATGTTAGTCAAAGACCAAGTCAGTGCACCATAGGTTAAGATGGGAAGAATACACATTAGGAAGATCACACAGAATATTGTGTGTATTTTAGTTAAATATCTTACACATTGAATGTTCAAAAGGTAGGTTACATATTTATAATTTTCCCTAACACCACGCGTCACTAACTCGCCCGCGCCACCAAAGTACCGCGACAAAAATGAAGCAACTACAAAACAACAACTTTTAAGTACTTACTTATATAAAACTTATAACTTTTTTTAAATTTTGTTAAAAAGCCGAGCCGCGAGCTCAGAAGAAATCTAACATTTTTGGCCTCTCGGGCCGGGGGCCCCGTCGGGCCGGGGGCCCGTGGCATTTTGCCAGCCCTGCCACCCTATAGTTACGCCACTTATGCTCCCAGAGATATCTCAGTGAATATACATGGCGGCTAACCGGGCATCGTGAGTGGCAGAATGAGTGCCGCGCGGATTCAAAATTCGTCACGTAATCAAAACAGCCTATAGAAAAAACTTGAAAACATATAATATTTATTAAGCTAAGGACAGTACTATTGTATAGAATCAAGTTTTTCTAACTGAACAGACAGCTGTGCTGCTGGGGAGGTCGTTGCACCTTTTCTTCCCAGCTAAAGCACTAGGAAGTGGTGAAGGGTGGGCGTTTTTGGGGGACTGTCTTATGTAATTTTGACGTTCGAAAAGTGCTGATTCTCAGCCTAGTTTGAATAAATGACTTTTGAATTTTGATAATTGATGACAATTCTTTTACTTACATTAGGTAGCGTAATACTTCCTAAAAAGTTTAAAGAGAAATATCAAGTTCACTTTAAGATTTGTCACGGAAGAACTCAGGTGCTTTTGGGGGGGGGCTTGAGTCCCTTCCACCTGCATCCGCTACTGGCGCAATTAAGTCAGTATTCATCACAAAAAGCTGAATTACTTAATGGTATATTTTGTAACCGTAATTTAGAGTGTAATAACTAATAATAGTATTGAGACATTTTTTTAAATACAAATTGATATTAAGCGCTCAAAGAAGCAGAAAAATGCATAAATATTTTTGAAACATACTTACCTAATTACCTACTGTATTTTTTGCCCTCTATATTTTTACAGGCAATGAGTTCGAAATTACTGTAATTATTTATTTTTTTAAATTGGCAACCCTATCTGTACCGTAATGTAATAATAACGCAAAAATATAATTTATTACTGGAATCTAGAAAGTTACATTTTTAAGTAGGTATAAACATTTTCAGAGCAAAGATGGCCCAGTGATAACGGTCCCGACTTACGAGTCGTGGGTTCGAACCCAGGCAGGTGCTTTCTACTTTGTGTAAATAATTTCATCACCACTGCTCTCAAATCGGTGAAGGAAAACATCGTGAGGAAACCGGCATGTCTTAGAACCAAAATTTCGAAGACATGTGACATCCGCCAACCCGCACTGGGCCCGCGTGGTGGATTACGGCCCACTCCCACTCGCAGAGAGGAGGCCTTTGTCCTAGCACTGAAAACTTTTATATTGATTTTTTTTATATTTTCAGGAGAAATATGCCAGACAGAGGAGGGCGTGGGCAAGTGTGTGCACATTTACAAGTGTCTGTCATCACTCCTAGATATAAACAAGAAGAACTACCCGCCGGTAAAGAACCTTAATTTAATTATTTTATATTTCTCATATTTGGAATGTACGCTTGAAGTTACCTGATCAGAGGGATGAAAACAGTACTTTTCGTCCCGGGGAAACGACATTCCCTGCTGTCAAAAATTTGCTTTCCAGTCTGAAATGAGGTGCCTCACTGCCGCATTTTATGTACAGACGCCAGCACATCAACCTACTACACTCTGTCAAATTTCTTTAATAGATTTTCAACTTTATCACAAAAGCTTAAGTTTCAAAGTTGATTGGGAAAATTTGACAGATTGTAGTAGGTTGACCTGCTGGCGTCTGTACACGGGTGCCGTGGCTGGTACGTAAAATGTGGTAGAGGGGCGCGTCATTTCAGACTGGACAAGCTATAAGGCTGGCCGTTTAAGTACGGTTTCCTGATTCGGAATTCCGTGAGATTAGCACAAAGGTACGATTTTTTTTTCCCGAATCCGTCGTCAGGTATTTATTCCGTTCGGAAAATGTGTGCGCCTAGTTGAACATTTTGTATGTAAGGCGTTCACATTTCCGAACTAGGAAACCTACGTATACCAACTACCTGAGACTGGTTGTCAGACTTTCGGTCTTCTGACTACCCGTAACGACTGCCAAAGATCTACAAATGACAGTCGGGACCAACTGCTTAACGTCCTTTCTGAAGCACGGAGGGATCTCGGTATGTAATAGATGGCCACTCATCCTCAGACCGACTCCGGCATGCGTTGCTTGACCTTAAAGATCGTCCCTTCCGGCTGTTATTATGTAGCCACAGAGGTTATCGCTAAACATCAGCTATAAAATAACAGGTTTCTGGTTATCTTGACCTCAACCAAGCGAGTTACAATTGAAATACCTACTAAACTTGATTCTACGTCTTGTAAAAAAGCAGCCAAATGCGAGTGAGTGCGACACAAAGGGTTCAACAACACCCTAAGATCAAGCAAAAGGACGAAAAAAAAAAAAACACATTTCTTGTAAGGGGAATTCTTAACTTTTTTAAGAGGAAATGCGGTTGGAGACTTTTGAAAATTAGGTATTTGAGCCTTAGTAATAGGGTCTCGTTGGTACTCAATCTTATTATCATCACAGATTAATACATATGGTTTCCTCCGCATTTTACGCGGCGGGCCCGTCTTGTCGGGCCAATTCAGTGAGCGTAACGCAGTCAGAAGATATAAGAGCTACGCGATAGAAAGAGAGGCAACTTCTAGATGAATATAACTGTAGGTAATTAGCACTGTGCGACCTGTTGCTAATCCATAGCTACATAAGTTCAAAAAAAAATTTGCTCAACAACGTCAATAACGCAATGAATGTTGTTGAACTGTCAAAATGAAACAAATTGGTAATTAGATAGCTGAATTGCATTTTATTGTGTCGTAGCAAGAGTCGATTTTTATTTAAATGATTTTGCGGGGTGAACCATCTGTATTTCATATGTGTTATCACCTCATGCAGTAGCTACCTAGACAAATCTTGTTTGAGAACTCGTTTTTACAATTATGAGAAAACCGACTGTGGGTGAGATGCGTCGCCTGAATAATTACTCAAATGGAACTGCTATTCTCGTTCGCTGCAACCTTCAAACATCCATGAATATTTACGACCATTTTGATGACGTACGTATAATTAATATCTGTTGCAAAAGGTATATTAATTACGTTTTGATAAGATAGGGCTGTTCAAAAATAACTTAACATCACGTCTGTTTATCCCGAAGGGCAAGAGATGAGATGAGAGGTACACGCCTGATATCGGCTACTGAGGCTACTGACTTGTACCTTTAGGCTGACTGTCCACTGGAGCGGAGAGGAGAGGAGCGGAGCGGAGCAGAGCCGTGAAAATATTAACCAGGTCCGCATTATTACTCCCTCACACCGCTCCACTACCTCGCTCTGCGTCAATGGACAGTTCTGTGCAATAGAAGGGGAAACAATTTTTAAAAACTGTAACAAGTGCAAAGGTTTTCGAGCACCATAAGAGTAGCATAAGGTTTTCAGGGTTGCAAACTTGGGTATATACTACTCTCAGTAAACCTCACAACATATAAAAAAAACCGGCCAAGTGCGTGTCGGACCACGCACAGTGAAGGGTTCTGTAGTTGAGATTAATTTATCCCGAGAACAAATTTAACATTGTAGTTGAAATAAATGTTTTTCAAACGGCAAATTTAAGTTGGTTGATAATTACCCGTTAACATGTAAACCCTACTTAGCACTGACTACTGCTGTGAACTTTTTCATAAATCCAAGTAGGTACAACCATTTAGCTGGCAGAGCGGAGAGACACTTAACTCTAACAAAAACTAGCACTTTAAAGCTTAATATTTCGCAAACGGATCCCTGCATTGAAAAATGGTTGTCATACACCCGCAATATTTTTGAACGACCTTTCCACCATGCAGCAGACTAGAAAAAAACATCCCCACTTTACGTGTAGAGGAGGTACGCTCAATTTTTTTTTTTTTACTGTATCTCTTTATCGGCGTGATTAATATGTATACTCATGCCAAATTACAGGTTTCTAGTACTAACCGTCACTGAGCTAAGCCGCGGGCAGACAGACAGACAGACGGACATGGCGAAACTATAAGGGTTCCTTGTTTACTACGGAACCCTAAAATTCGTAGTTACATGTACGTTTGCGATGTTTAATGTTGTTATTGACTGGGCTAAATGGAAATTTGCCCGACCCAAGAGTATAACCCTAGACCCTGGATGACCCCAATAATCGCGCTTGCCCAACGACGCAGTCTATTGTTACTAAGAAGATGGTAATCTAATCTTTATACTCGTTTTTCAGATATGTTCGTTCCAAAGAAATGACCCTGTTATATGTTGCATCGACTGCGAAGTGGTTAATGACACAAGGTAAGTACTTACTTACACTTTCGACTAAAGAAAAAAAAAGGAAGAAAGAAAATACGTTTATAACGCAAAAAAAAGAACATAAAATAAAAAAAAGAAACAAGTTTAGGGATAATATGCGTCACATCCACGCAAAACGGCCATCGCATCGCTCAGCATAATGCTGCGACCCTATGCGAGACAGAGCCCCAGCGCTGGTTTTCAGCGACAGCCGGCGTTGACGTTATGACGTCGACCGGCACATACGCCATGCCGCCATACTTATTGTAAGTCAACCCTCGCGGACGGTCAACGGCATTAGGTTTGAAACACTATAAAACGAAGTGACATTGTGTTTTCAGGGGGGTACTGGTTCATGTGTTCCTGTTCCAAGTAAGCAAAGCTGTGACAGAATATCGGACAGACACACGAAGTCAGAACGCAATAAGTGTTATTTTTTACCATTTTGATAAGGAACCCTGAAAAACGATAGTTAAACTCATCCTCGTGTTTAAAACTTTCAAAATAAATATTTTTACTAAATATTTGTAAGCGTGAAAATGGTTTTTCACCCCTGAACTACGGAACTTCTGACCCCCATACATTTTAGAAAATAAAAATGCTTGTTCAAATATACAACTGATTTTATTTTCACACTTTATAATGCTATATTCGCTAAGAAAAACATGCATGCAGTCGCTCCATGTAAAATACTGTTATTCAGCTGCAGGGTAGTCAAAAGCCTGAAAGTCTAACAAACAGTCTTATCAAGGCGTATCGTATTACCCAGTAACTGGGTTGTGAAGGTCAGATAGGCAATCGATTCATGTAAAATACTGGTATTCAGCTGCATCCGGTTAGACTGGAAGCTGACCCCAATATAGTTGGGAAAAGGCTAGGAAGACTATGTTGAGATTACCCTATTGTCATCTCAACATAATCTGACATGGGGATTCATGCCTATGCACGTATCCCGATGTAGCTGTCGTGTGAAATCATGATTTCCATTTTTATTTCAGGAATGCAGTTGTAGACAATAAAGGAGGAATATTCTTTAAAAATGGTCAAAAGGCGGGAGATAGTAAGTGAAATTATCTAATCCTAATATATTGTCCTTCTATTTTGTCCTTTGATCAAAAATTCGAAGACATGTGTGACAACACTGTGACAATCAACAACCCGCTCTGTGCCCGCTCAATCTCACATGGCTTGTGTTCTAGCAGTGGGTCATGAGTGGGGCTTGTTATGGGCACAAATCCAGGCTTCGGGCTGCTAAACCTAATAACACTGCCCAAACCTACTATCAAAAACGTGACTCTTCGGTCTCCCGAGATAAATTTTCGAACAAAAATTAGTAATCGTTGAATTTGCTATATTTCAGAATGCATCGAGCACCTGACTCACCTGCCTTACCCCTGCCAGACTAATGGTCTGGAGCGTGTGTGGGACCAGCAGAAGCAATGCCATTCGTTTGAGAAAACCTTCAAAGCCGTCGTGGTTGGAGGACATGATGCCGAGAGATCCCAGTATCCGCATATGGTATAAATGATGATCACTGAAAATCTAGGCTTCTAGGTTTATCCACAAGGAAGTCAGAGGGGGTCGAAAATGTCCGGAATGACTTCAAGAAAAGCTAGGATGGTACGGCTGTGCCTTTGTTTGTTTTTGCTCGACTTGGCGAGGGAAATCTACTCCCATGCCCCCAGATTTTGTTTACATAAAATGAAATATTGCGTCAACCCCAAAAAAGGGTCACGATGACGTTTATGCAGCCAGTCTTACCAATGGGTATCATGTTACTCAGTAACTCGTTTGTAGAGGTCAGATAAGCAGTCACTCCTTGTAAAATACTAGTATTCATCTGCATTTTGTCTGTTAGACTCGAAGCCGGGAAAAAGGCAGGCAGGTGAAGGCTGGATAAGTGTCGAAAATATGAAGGCATACCTACTCATTCTTAAATGCCATATTGCCATCCTAAATCTAGGGCCAATCCTTAAAGAGTCAGAACTACTGGTTCACCTCCAAGCCTGATCTGACGTTCGCTGCTGCTTGAACCCTGCACATGACTGGCTTCATCACTTTCATAATTCCGATCTTTTCGGAAAATTCATTCGGAAGAACATTTCAAACTAAATCTGATATATATCCTAAAGTAGAATCTAGATCTGGAGACCGTGAATCAGATCCAACGACCCACAGTGTGGTTGTTTTTCTCATAATATTGGTTTACATTCCAGACTTTGCTAGGATATGGCAGTGATGAAGATTCAGCTCAGTGGCTGTGTGGAGGCTCGCTGATCAGTGAGAGATTCGTTCTAACTGCTGCTCACTGCTTAGCAGAGTCTGTTATGTAAGTAAAGTCTTTGACTACATCTCTGTGTGCTGTCCTTATGTGCCTATAACAGATTGCCACGTTTTCCTTATGTCACTCTTTAAGTTTTTGTAGAACGGATGTCCCTCAACACCTCCCGACTTTTTTTTATATCCTTGAATGAAGCAGGTCAACTGTACTGTACAGGCACAAATCATGCGCCAATTTAAACTTATTTGTCAAAACTAAGTCCCCATTTTTCAATTCCTGCTATTTCTGAAAGTTTTGACACCTCTCATTTCTTGGAGATTTTTCCGCCAGCCAAGAAATCATACATCCGATTCCATTCGAACTCCGATTTTTTACTAACCAGAATCTTTCTGAGTTTTGTAATGACGAAAAAATCACGTTTTTTCCACAGAGGACCAGTTAGCTTCGTAGCCATGGGCATCCTCAGGCGGTCGGACCCTGGCGAGCTCTGGCAAATTCACAATGTAAAGAGGGCCATCGCACATCCGGAGTACAAGCCACCATCCAAATACCATGACATCGCGTTGCTGGAGACTGCTAAGCCGTAAGTGTTTGGATAGCAATTTTCTTAACTAAATAGATATAAACCTACTGGTATTCAGCTGCATGCAGTTAGACTGTAAGCCGACCCCAACATAGTTGGGAAAAGGTTAAGCAGATGTTGGGTAGCAATTTAGCTATCAAACAGATGACCAGCCTAATACCAGAGGCATGGCAGTTGCGTTTCCATCTCGGAGACAAAGCGAGAATTTAATGTATCATGTGCCTGTAGATAATTACACCAGGATCTACCCTTCAAACCGTAGTACAGCAATGCCCCTTTTTGGTAAGTAAGTTAAGTAGGATTTGTATTAACTTAAGTGGCAGTGGGCAGGGCACACTGCTAGCAGAACAGAACAGATGGTCGATTGTACCGAAAGGTTCTGGAGTGGCGACCGCGTAACGGAAGACGTAGCGTTGGAAGGTCAACCACAAGGTGGACCAATGATAGGTGAACGCCACAGGAATCCGCTGGATACGAGAAGCATAGAACTAGTCGTATCGGCGGTGCATGAGAGAAGCCTGTGTCCAAAAGTGGACGTCTTTTGCCTTTTGACTGAAGCTGTAAAATCCAGTTACATTGAAAGTTGACCCCAACTCTGTAATTGGGGAAAGGCTACACAAATGATCATGGAAGGATGCCAAAGATATCGATGTCTCACAGTATAATAAATTCTTTGTTCCAGTGTGATATTCAGTAAGGACGTGTTCCCAGCATGCCTGGATTACTACAATGAAGAAGGGACAATAGCGTTCGCGACCGGCTGGGGCAAGCTCGGCAAGCACCGGCCGCTTGCTGATAGCCTTCAGGAGGCAAGAAAGCATTTTTTTAATAATAAGCTCGTCAAAATCAGCTTCGGATCAAAGCGAAAATTCATAGTGTTTCAAGCCTTCCAAATTGCAAAAGAAATGAACGCTTTCGGAGCGTTAATTCGTTCGATAATTTCACCAGCACTGGAACTCTTCAAACCTGATTATAGCAATGTTGCTTAGTGGCTAGTAATTATTTCTGCCTTTCGGGAACCCCTTCTTATAGTCTCCCAAACATAGATGTACTTAATTATTATTTTTTTATGTGTGAAATTATCAAATAACTTCTTTCGCTCTGGGCGGAGAGCGTGTCACTCTTACTGACTAAAACCCACCCGTGTTCCTACAGTTGCCTGTACGTTGTCAGGGGCCAGGGGCCACTTACTATTTAAAACGAAAATGTAAACAAATGGGAAATGGATGAGAAAACGTACTCTGACGATGCCTATTAGTAGTGCCACTTCTTTTTCCCAGCTAAAGCCTCGTGCAGACTGGCACGACGCGAGTCTAACAAAACAATTTCTAAGAAAACTTCACGGCAGAGCAATTACGCGTCGTGCCAGTCTGCAGGAGGCTTTAAGTACTAAGATGTGGTGAAGGGTGGGCGTTTTGGGGGACTATCTTATGTAATTTTGACGTTTGAAAGTTCTGATTCTCAGCATATTTTGACACACTGACCTTTAATTTTGAAAACAGAATATTTTCTCGATCAAGAAACGTAGGTACAATAGATGCCGTGTTCCGTGTCAGTAACAGAGATACATATTATTAACACGCAGATAAATGCCAGTGATCTTGAATGGTTAGCTTGCGTGTTCTGTACTGAGCTCATGCAACGCGTCGTACGCCCAGCCAGTAATAGGACTCGCCCACCAAGGAGCGCTGTCCCAAATTAGACGCAATATTCATTTATTATACATAAAACAAAAAGTATTTTAATAAAACGCGTATACTAAAAGATCCATAATTAAATTATCTTTAAAATGGTGAAGGTTACAGAAAAATACGCTTGATAGATTTTGTGTGATTCTCATTTTTTATCCGCGTTAGACATAACTTTACAAATTATTTTCACTATGTAATATAAACATAATGAAAAATATTAATATATTAAGTTATTAAAAAAATGCTCTAATTTAACATATATTTTTTCCAAATCATTGTAACTATTCATTTAGACGTGATCTTCAGTATAAAATAATTAAAAGTCGGTTATCGTCGCCTTAATATTATAGTTGATGACTGTTCACACTGCCGACGAGCACTCTCTCCACTAGTTTGTCGCAACGACAAGAGCTATCAAAGAAATACTCGCTCAGCAACGCTCTCTTGGAGGGTAGAACACTCGCTGACCAGCAACTCAAGTGACTGGGTGTGAATCGCCCGTCGCACTCGCTCATAGCTCAGCGATAAAACTAACCGAACTACACACTTCACACTGGTCGCTACTCGTTGCTTCCCAACTCGTTTCTAGTTGCTTACTCTACTTATTCGCTAATTGTCGGCAGTGGGACATTGGTGTCTATTGTATCCTAAAACGGTTTATTTATCCATTTTCAGGTGAGTCTACAAAAGTTCTCCAAGGAAGACTGTCTAAAGCACTTCCCTCCTCACCGGCTTCTGAAAGCGGGTTACAATGCTGACATGCAGATGTGCTTCGGAGATAAAAGTGACTTGTATCCCAAGGACACTTGTGAGGTAAAAATATATTTTAAACTAGTTGAGTGCTCGGTGGGATTTCCCATCGGCTAAAATGATGAACTTCCATACAAACTATCCCCTTTAGGTTATAATTTTCAAAAATCCTTCGGGCTCGTGGTTGTAGCATGTGGAGGTAGCTTGCGGCGGTAGGCCGCAGGTAGGTCAGGCCTTAGATAGCCTCGCTAGCATGCGTAAGTAGCGTGCAGGATTGAGTAAGGGGTCCTGCCCTCAGCCCGTACGAAGAACCCCTAGGTCGGGGCACACAGAATTCTGAGGATCAGGAAATAACTTTTCACCAGCTCTGCAAGTGGAAACGAAAATGAACAAGCGTCCCCAGAAAGTAAGTGTTGTACCCCGATCCTAGTGATGCGATTAGGAACTTACTAATTGTGATATTTTAGCATCACTCGACTAATTATAGTTGTGAGTCCACACAACGCTACAGTACGTTGTCAATCTAGGATGGAGACAAAGCTGAATTTGTCTTGTAACCTCTCGTGTGCTTGTCATTTCACCGGAATCAATACCTTTCAAGCCGAAACAAGGTAACGTTGCTGTAAGCTAAAATCATCAGTCTGGCACAAATGTTTACTACTGTTTCGAGCGCCAATAGATCCTCGTAGTAATGGATCTTTTGTTTTCCGCAGGGCGATAGCGGCGGCCCCCTACAAGTGAAGTCAAAGATCTCCAAATGCCTGTACACTTTAATAGGCGTGACGTCATTCGGCAGGGCGTGTGGCTACGCTGGAAACGCCGGCATGTACACCCGGGTCTACCACTATGTGCCCTGGATTGAGAGTATCGTGTGGCCGGGGTAGCCTTGAGAAATATAAATAGTTTAAAAATTGACAATTTGTTTTATTTCACGTTAAACATATATATTTAAGTTACATACGCTTTTCCCGCGTGAATTTCAGTTTTTCCTGCATACTTTTTTACCCCACTTTTAAGGAAATGTGTGGTTATATTAAAGAGGGTGTGAGACAGGCCATCAATCGCGAAAAAATAATCAGCAGTCCCATACAAAGCTTCAATAGGTACCTGCTCGAACCAAATGTACGGAACTGCTGATAATTTTTTCGCGATTACGATGTTGTTGCCATGGAACAAGCTGTTCAGTTTAATGGACTGTACCACATCCTTAAACATGACACACCTTTCTGCTACACGCTGTATAGTATATCCAATTACACCAAAATGAAGATTTTCATAAAAATTAACGCCACCAGTTGGCGCCACTTTGAAAAGAGGTTATCCATTTCGACAATGATTCTAAAATATATGATGACGTTTATCATTTGTTTCATTCATTCGTTCATCATTCAATCACGACTAAAGAAAATACAACTTAACCTAACCTAGAGCTTTGGATCTACGTCTCAGTGCTGCCACCTAGTGAACGTCATTTCAGAAAACCCTCATCGGTACACAACGCTTGATCCGTGAGAACGTAAGAAATAAACAGAACGACGAGATATTGTCAGATTCAAACCAAAATAAAACAATTTGATATGCACACTCAAATTTAATTTATTTGCGTAGATTTATTGCTACATATATTATACACAACGCATAGATTCTGAAAGCCTGATCAAGCCTCTGATCAGTAACTCCGCTGTCAAATCTTATGTTAGTGTCTGATTGGCTGAACAATAACATCAACCAATCTAATAACAACAACAAACTTGGTATTTAAGACGCTGACAAGAGCTAAAGCGCCGTCACTGTCAGACTGCATAGAAAAGACAGAGAAGCTCGATGACACAACGCTTGTAATTATTGCAAAATATAAAAGAAAATAAAAAGAAAGAAAGAAAATACATTTATTTAGCACTGACAAAGCCACAAAACAGAATAATAACAAAAGTAAAAAAATAAAATAAAAAAAGTGTAAAATAATAAATTAACAGGAAAGTGTGCCTCGCAAAGCAATCAATCAATCTCGTGAAGCAATTATATTTACTCAAAAATGAGTTGACTAGGTAATCGAAAATAAAAAACAAAAAAAGTTCGGCATTCAAATAAGACGATATATTTAGTTTTAGATGTAAAAAAAGTATTTGGAAACTTTCCAAAAGCCTTTTTTACACCTAAAACGGTTACAACATCAAGTTCAGTGTTATAATTGCAATTCATTATTAATATTCTAGTTCGTTAGTTTCATATTTCCATAGAGCAATATTGCCAAATTAATCAAAACAGCGATATGTTTAACATCTAGTTGCGACGTTGCCCACTTTCAGAATAAACGCTCTTAATTAAATACCAACGTACGTTGATAGTCCAAGAGACGTTTCGTAACAATCAAGTTGTGAAAAATATGTTCATGATTAACACATATTTTTTCCGCTACCACAAACTATATATAGGTATATAGATTTGGCAATATTTTTTTTAAAGGCAGCGTGCTTAGATCATTTGCCTCTTGTCAGCGCCTTAACAACAGATTACATTGAGTTCTAAAAACGGAGAAAATGTTTTTTTTTTAAGTTACTTAAAACAATTAATGAATAAGTGTATGTAATGTAATGATTTATGATTAAGAATCTAATAATTTAGGTATTTACATTTATTTATAAGTACGTTTTCATATTTAAGGTGAACGCACACTTATCCGAGCCGAACGCGTCGAACGAACCGAACGAAATGAATTTTGGAATTCTTTTTTCTAATTCTAATTATGAAACCTCGCACACCTGCCCGCGTCGAATCGTCCGAATCTGGAAGACCGTTCCTAGTGTTTTCGTTGACTTCGATTCGTTCGACGCGTTTGTGAGTGTGTTAGAGCACTGTATGTATTCGATCTGAATCCGAGAAAGGTCGGTTTGAAGTGTCCGTAGTGCTTTTTGTATAAAGGATGGCGCACTAGATCCGAACTCCGTCGGTCCATTTTAACATTTAACGTTCGGATCTCTTACAGTGTTATTCTGAATCATTGCCACATCTGGGAAACACTTAATATATTGTTAAACATTTATAATATAGTGCAGTATGTTATCTAACAGAGGGCGTTCCCGGTAACCCGCAATAGTATAGCGTACATAAAGGAAAAAAAGTAAACATTATATAAATAACAATGTTTTTTTTTTTTAATAAATTATTCAACATTTTTTTTGATACGTTAAAGATGGTACACACACATTTTTTGCACTCGTCTGACTTTCCAGTTTGAAAGACAACATACTGTTTTACATTTAAAATCTTTGGATATTGAAATATTTAATTCTAATCTCCACTATGGATAGATATATGTATGCCTGTTAAAAGGTATAGTTTGCATCTAATTGTGTGCTAAGTATATTTTTTTAAAGACAAACTGTATTCTTTTATCATTCAAAAAGTGGTTTAACTATTCTATCTATGACAGATAGTTCACTCCGCAAAATCATTTAAATAAAAAGCGACTTGCTATGACACAATAAAGTGCAATTCAGGTCGCACAGCGCTAATTACCTACATCTTCTGTTCTCTTTTTCTATCGCGTAACTCTTTATATCTTCTGACTACGTTACACTCACTGATTTGTCCCGACAAGACGGGCCCGCCGGATACTTGTAGCTTCATACCTAAAATGCGGAGTGAACCATCTATATTCATCTGTGTCTATGGTTAGTACTAAAAATATACAAGTAACAGCAAGAGTCAACTGAATTATCCTAAGCAGTAAAAATGGATGAACGTTCGAATAGTTACCCAAAGGATTAGCAATGATTAACTATATTTATGTCTACTTATTCTACTAAAAGATAAATACTCAAACGCAACTCAATATTAATTCCTCAAACGCAACTCAATATTAATTCCTTAAACGCAACTCAATATTAATTCTCACCCTGTGTTCTAACCAAAAGCGACTGTCGCGCGAACACGCGATAATGCGAAAGTTTACGCGACTTGATTGACTTCGTGACTTCGTCATACGGTGCCACAAGTTCAATGGCTACCAGGATCTTTTGGTGATTGAATGACATTGACAGGGCACTGTTATGCTACGATACACGCAGTGACCAACCATGATCGGTTATCGTAATAATAAACATGGCGAAGCCGCTAATGTGACCACCGCAGTAGCGCGATAACTTTTTAGCGAGCAAAACATACCAAGCATCGGCACGCATTGCTTTGTCACGATAGATATACGGCCGCAGCATTAGTGAACATAATGACATTGTTTTCAACCGACTTCCAAAAAAGAGGAGGTTCTATGTTCGTCTGTCTTTTTTTTATTTACCTAAGTATGTGCATCGATATTTTCGTCAATTGTGGATCGATTTTGAAAATTCTTTTTCCATTTGGTAGAGAAACCTTGCGCGGTGGTCCCATATCAATTTTATTAACTTTGCTTGGGTAGTTTTTGAGTTAGCTTCAATAATAGGTATTTTTCCCACTTAAGTCTATATGGATGATGTTATAAGTTCCTGTTACTGTTATTTACATAGCAGGTAGTGGTATTAGAATTTGTGTGGGGTACGTACCACAACTGCTAAAAAGTGAAAAATAAAATCTTTTTACAAAAAAAACATTACAAAGTGAAAAATAACTTTAATTTCGGAAGTCGGTGTCTTTGGTTTAGAATTTTCGTTTTTTGCCTCCGACTTCCGAAATTAAAGTTATTTTGTAATGTTTTTTTTGGAAGTCGGTTGTTTTTTTTTTTTTTAAAAACCAAGATGGCGGCATTATTTCCGATTATGGCCACGCGTCAAAAGAACCTTCTAAAACTTATATTCATACTAGCTTTTACCCGCGTGGAGGTCAAAATTATCCCACGGGAACGTACGACCGGGATAAAAAGTCTCCTATATGTTAATCCAGGTTATAAACTATCTGTGTGCCAAATTCCATCCAAAACCATTCAGCCGTTTTTGCGTGATTGAGTAAAAAACATCCAAACACACAAACACATAAAATTCTAAATATATAAAGAGAAAAGATTTGCTTTTTTGTATGTTTGTTTATTACGCTTTCACGGTAAAACGGCTGAACAGATTTGGATGAAATATGGCACATGTATAGTCTATGATCTGCGTTAGGACATAGGATACTTTTAATCCCGATATTCTCACGGGATCGAGACTTATGCGGGTGAAACTGCAGGGCGCAGCTATTTATAACATTAGTAGGATAAACGAGCGCGATGGTTGCGTACTCGCGCGACAATCCCTTACGGTAAGGGCACGGCCTCGTAGTGTCAGTATATTGTCGTGACCGTGGAGTTTATTGCCCGTTCTTCTCCATAGGAACCTACTTCGCTTTGGAATGGGTAACTAGTTTCATCTTCCTGACTGACCGACCCCTTGACAATTCAAAAGTGCCTGTAATTGATTTATTTGAAATAAATGCTTTGAGTTTGAGTTTGACAAGACTTTTAAGAACTTCATAAGGGTAATAGAGGCGTTTGAGTATTCGAGAGTATGTATTATTATAATATATTGCACTAATTTGTAGGTATTACACACGATATTTTAATTAGGTAATATTTTAAAAGTTGGCATTTACAGCAATTCCCAATATTTAATTTTTCAATATGTTTACAATATTTACGGTTATCTGATTATCATCGCATATTTTTCTTACTAATATTATTTTATTTTTGTAAAATATCAGCTCCCTTATTCATAAAAAAATTTAATGCTTTAAAAATACTATCATTGTCCTTGTCTTTTTCATGTCAATGAAATGAGACGGCAATAGTCAGCATTTTGTTAGATTTTTATGAATAAGAGAATTATTCTTCGTCTAGTTTTTCTTGTTATACAAATACTGTCTTAGTTTTTTTTTAATGTTGTCAAATATTTATACAAGGTGATAATTTGATTATATAAATTCACTGAAAGCGATTCTTCTCAGAGCGTGTATTCTGAAAGTGGGCAACGTCGAAAATTGCTGTCAAATATTTCGCTTTGTTGAATAATTTGGTAATATTACTGTATGATAATATCTTTCTTTCTTTCAGTTTTTACATCTAAAACGGTGACAACATCCAATTCAGTGTTATAATACAGTTCAAAATTAATATTTTAGATCATTAGTTAGTGATATTTCATATTTCCATACAGTAATATTGCCAAATTAATCAAAACAAATAAATATTTGACAGCTCTTTGCGACGTTGCGAGCTTTAAGAACGAACGCTCTTAAGAACTTATATTCTATATTTTCAATACAAAAGCAAGCTGGACTGCAATGAAAAGCTCCGGCAACCCCGCTGCCACCGACTATTCTCATAAAGTTCGTGCTGATGCTAAAGAATAATTGGCTTCATTTTTGTGCAGCACGGCTGCTGTTTCTTTGAAAAAACTTGATCAGTATTATAGAGGAATGAGAAACAGGGTGTAAAATTCACTCGTTCTCCATAGAAAAGGGAGGATCCTCCGATCAGATGGGTGTCGTGTCTGGTGGGCAGTTGCCCATCGGGAAGTTATATATATGCTGATCGTACGGTAAACCCTGCTTACGCGATGCAGGATTTCACGTGACGTCAGTGTGCTGCGTAGTTCGTATGTGGCGATGTAGATGCCGCTACAGTATCATAGCAAGAACCTACTTTTAGCCGAATAATAGACGATTAAATGTCTATTACGTTGCTTAAAGTTAACTAATGATTAGCGACTGTTTAACCATACATTTTTGACGTATAAAACTTCCATTATAAACAAATGGCTAAATCTTCACCTTGTATTCATATTCAAATGTTTGTGTGTGAGCTTGTTCATGTTTAGTATGTCATGTATGTTTGTTTGCTTGCTTGTTTGTGTGTGTGTGTGACCGGCGCGTGCGCCGCCGGGAGGGGGGCGCGCTATGGAGGAGTCATGCTGCCGCCATACTCAGGGGATGCTCCACGACCTGGAATGTACAAATTTAAAAAAAACAGTACCTAAGTTGGTTAAATTAAAGATACAACTTAATTTTTTTTAAATCGACTCCGCAAATGACAATATGGCATTCGCATTTTTTTTTACCCATTACGGGTAAGCTCTTAGCCTGCATCTCACCTAATGGTAAGTGGAACTGTGGAAGCCTGCTCACTCACTCGGAATCCTTCGCTTCACTCGGAATCCTCGGAAACACAGAGGAACTGGCTATCTTACCTCTAACTGCCTAAACACAACAATGCTGTTAACATTGCAGTTGATCTCGGAAAGCACAATTTGGTGAAGTGGAGCTGATGATGAACCGACACAGATGGCCACCGGAACTACTCAATAATAAGTATTTCACGAGTTGCGATTCGTTTACTTTAATATGGTTGCCAAGCAATTTATACTCGTCACAATGCGCATATGGAGAAGTGGAGCTGATGGTGAAGTACCTGGAGAAGGTTTGTGTGTCCTCAACGATTAACGTCCCTGCATCGGGAAAAGCAATATTTTGTAAGTTAGATAAATTACAAACTGACCCACTAAAAAGCGAGAAATAAAAACTTTTTTATTTTGCATTTATTTCAAATAAACCAATTACAGGCACTTTTTGAATTGTCAAGGGGTCGGTCAGTCAGAAGGTTCCTATGGAGAAGAACGGGCAAGAAACTCCACGGACACTCTTTTATATCAAAATATTGTTATAAAAAAAACAACAGACTTCCAAAAAACACTACTAAATTTTCTACTTCAACTACGGTTTCTTTGGTTTTGTATTTTCGCTATTTGCCACCAACTTCCGAAATTTAAGTTATTTTGCACTTTGTAGTGTTTGTTTGGAAGTCGGTTGTTTTTTTTTTGTAACAATAGTTTGATATAAGTGTCCGTGGAGTTCCTTGCCCGTTCTTCTCCGTAGGAACCTTCTGACTGACCGATCCCTTGACAATTCAAAAGTGCCTGTAATTGGTTTATTTGAAATAAATGCCTTGAGTTTGGGTTTAAAACCCGCGGCGACAACAAAGTTACATAAACATTTGACACTTGGTGACATCAAAGTGACACAAGACGAGATGACTCGAGACACTGAAGTGACTCACGCTGAAACAAACGTTGATCGCACTTTGACTTTACTTTGCTAGATAAAGTAAGAGTTTCATACAAATTTGGACCTTATTTTTATGCAAGTAATGTTCATATTAGTATAAGCCGCGAATGTGAGCAACCTATTCAAACGAATATGAACTTTAAACTCATTCAAATAAAGTTCACATACGTAAGAGACGCTTACTTTACTTACCAAAGTAAGTCAGGGTGCGTGTGCATTTCTTTTTCGTGTGGTCTAACCTGTTGTTAGAGTTTTAAAGCCGCCCATGGGCTCTGACTTAATATCTCTCTGGCCTGGCATGCCGGTTTCCTCACGATGTTTTCCTTCACCGTTTTTGCAGCAAGTGATAATTATACAATACGCAAATTAATCCGAAAAGTCAGAGGTGCCTTTGCGTGGTCCGTCTGGTGCGTGTGTAAGTTAACATTCGGTGGCAC
The DNA here is from genome assembly GCA_949128155.2 of Xanthia icteritia. NCBI lineage: Eukaryota > Metazoa > Arthropoda > Insecta > Lepidoptera > Noctuidae > Xanthia > Xanthia icteritia. The sequence continues at coordinate 1,082,483 of OY855862.1, read as the reverse complement.
TAGGTAAGGAGCCTACGTGTAAGTGTTGTAGTTTTGGTGACCTACCTCGGCCTCTGCCGCGGCCTCTGCCCCTGCCCCTCCCGCGGCCGCGTCACCTTCTTCCATCGCCCAGACCCACCATGTCTGTAATAAGCAAAGCTTATTAAGCATAAGGTCACTAAAAACTTTACGTAGGAAAGTAACTTAAATTATTTAACTACCTGCGCCCCGCGGTTTAACCCACATAAGTCTCAAACGCGTGAGAATATCGGGATAAAAAAAAACGTTTAAATAAAAAACACAAAATACACAAATACAAAAGTTGCCAAAGGGCTCGTATTCAACCAACAAATAAAAACTAACTTAATAAAGTGTTGTTCCTCGGTTGATGTCAAGGCCACGGACCAAAGACAATATTGCGTAATTACTGTTGCGACATTACGTACTCTGTGGTTGCGACATTGGCAAATGATAACAAAAACAAAATGCTGATTGTAGAGTAAACTACTTTTGTAATAAATAATAAGAAAAATTAAGCTGTGCGTCGCATCTGTGCAAGAACAGGTCATTGCTCAGCGAAATGCTGTGACTTCGGACAGCATTCTATGTCCTAATCCAGGTCATGTTCTACCTATGTGCCAATTTCATCCAAATCCGTTCAGCCGTTTTAGCGTGAAAGCGTAACAAACAAACAAATAAACAAACTCACTTTCGCATTTATAATATTAGATAGGAAGTTAGGATGACACCCGTTTAATAAACAACGTAATGTGGTGCCCAGAGTATCTGTCTGGACTTGCACGTACAGTCCGGCCGTCAAGACAATGCGTTCATGACACCTGTCAGTTTCATACTAACTAATATGTGTTTTGCGAATTTGATCCTTAAAGTTACTAGAAATTATCGAACTTCTGAGTACTTTATGCGGCCTTGCTTTGTTGTTCGTCGAGTAGTTGAGCTCCTTAAGTTCTGAGTTGAGCTACACGATTACTGACAAATGCTTTGCACTGACTGGACAGGTCCACTCAAATCTGTGTGGTTCTTTCCTCAAAAGACAATTTCAGAGAGTAATCTACATGGTCCTCATATGGCCTGACCAAGATTATTTCTGGACTTTATAAAAGAGACTGTGACCTCTGAGTTTGTTTCGGCCTTTCTTCACAGAGTAGTCAGATAGGAAACGTAGACCTCATCTAGCTTATTTTTTAATATGATGTGTAAGTGATTCTGATATCCTATTTACAGAATCAACAATGTCAGGAACGCATTGTATCGACGGCCGGACTGTTAGCCCACGTTCTCACGGACGTAAAAATATCACGGCGGGATTTTATCGCGCACTGGATTTTCAACTCTAGGTGTTGTGAGCCGAGCGTTGAAAAAACACACTGTTGGATTTTTAACTCTCGGCGCTAAGCAGAGCGCTGAAATAGTGCACGAAAAAAAATCGCCGCGATTTTATTACGTCCGTGTGAACGTCAGCTCATTGTTGTCTAAGTTTCACTGGCGTACGTTCTCGTCTACGCGTAGACGTTCAGGCGTACGCCAAGAAACGTATGCGCAGGATACGCCTTATCTGAACTTGACATGGACATGCACTTAAAACAACTGAAAATCGGTTTTTGAACTTAGTTAATTGCGAACCTCTTATAGAAGACCAACTAGGAAAAGGATACTAAAATAGGTAGTTGATAAAAGTCTAAAACACTTCGTAATCTTACCTATATTCGTGGCGGTCTTCTCCAGGTAGGCGAGGGGTCCCTGCAGGGGCGTGCCGGCGTACGCGCCGCGCCCGCCCGCCATGAACATGCCCTGCGCCAGGCTGTTCTGCATCTGTGTGGGGTTAGAGGTGTTGAAAGGCTGAAGAAAGTGTTGTATTTGTTTTAAACTTGGCCACTAGATGCCGCCACTAGAAGTAGGACCAAAGGGTTGTGGCAACCACTAGTAGCGATCGATCATAGAATATTTTCAATGTCCCGGAGTGCTTTATAGGTTAATCTTATGGCGGGTCCACACCTGCGCACGCGCACGAACAGTGCGGTTCGCGTGCATCTTAGGAACTTAGTATGGACACCGCGTGGTCGTGCGCTTCGATTGCGCAGGTGTGGATTCTTTCTCGCGAACCGCGCGAATATGTGTAGAATGTGACGCGTCCATAGCCATTCGAGGCGCCTAGTCTGCACGGTTCGTGCGCGTGCGCTGGTGTGGACGCGCCTTTAGACACCAATGACTAACGGTGAAGGAAAGAATCTGATTTAATGATATGAAATCAATGCTTGTTCATTTTCTGGAATTATAAGATAATTATGTCCTGGAACTATTGAGGATCATTTTTATTAACTTCTTTTTTTCTTTATTTTTTGTGTGGTTAGTGACTAACCTGGTGTCAGAGTTTTAAAGCCGCCCATGGGCCTCTGACTTTACTTCACAAGCCGTCGAGAAATATCTCTCAGGCATGCCGGTTTCCTCACGATGTTTTCCTTCACCGTATTTGAAGTAAGCGATAATAATACAATACGCACATGATTCCTAAAATACAGAGGTGCGTGCCTTGGGTTCGAACTCGAGACTTGTCAGTGCGACGGTCACACCTGGCTATCACTGCTGCTAATTTTATTAACTATAAGTACAAGTGCTAATAATCAAATTAAACTAAATTCTAAACTACTTTCAGTCAAGCCATTGCACACAATAGTTTTTTTTTTTAATAATATACTTCGGTGAAATTTTACAGACCTATTGGCCCATCAAGTCTTTGAAAATTTCACCAATTAATTCTAAAGGGTAGTTCTTCGCCCAAAAGTGCAATAAAATAAAATAAAAACGAGCGAGCCTTACATAACAGGAGTCGCATATGATTTGTAACATCTCACCTTGGTAATAAGCAACATTAAAGGGGCGGGTCCTCGTCAAGACGGCCAACTCTAGCACCGCGCGCGCTCATTGGTCAAATCAAATAGCGCGCTCTTCCCCGGCTTCCTGTTACACACTTCCGTCGCTTTTCACGAAATCACTCCCACAGATTGCAGGAAAGATGTTACACATCAAAAAGTAACAAATAAAAATATTGTGTGCAAAAGTTAATAAAAAAAAAATACATACCTTGCGAGTGTTGCCATGTCAAAAATTCTAAAGCGGTGTGGAAAGGTAAAAAAATAAATAAAACAAAAAAATAATAAGAAAATGAAATTATATTTTTTGAAAATTAAAATTAATTTGCGATCTATCTACTAAACAAAAGAAAATGGAGTTTTAACGACCTAATGCTTAATTACTTTTTTGTCGCTAGAATTCTTCAAAATTAAATAATCTTAAAAGAATTACTTACAATTTATGCCCGGATTCCTGAGGTATTTCTTATGTGGAGTTATTCAATTCGATACTTCTGTCATCAATACATAGTTGAATTGATTTGATATCTTGATTAATTTCAGAAAAAAAGCGAAAGAAAATTTGCATTTTGGGGTCTTCCTTAGCGCATTCGCCGAAGAAATTCGCTTAATTGTCAAATAAGCTCTAAAACACATTTTGTCTATTTTGTCTAACCTATTAGCTAATAATTAATTTAAATTGGTCCTTAGATAAATTAATTAATATAATAGATTAATAAAATAGCTACTTATTTGACGTTGTTTGTAAGTTATCTATTCTATTTAAGTGAATTTCTTCGGCGAATGCGCTAAGGAAAGTCACGAAATGCAAATTTCAATTTCAAGCCATAGAAACCGGGCATTTTTCATTCAAAAACTAAAAAAAAGACAAGCTTCCAAAAGTTGTCTAAATACCAATTGACACTTAATACTATTCATCATTTTTAGGACCTGCGCAGACCGGCGGACGGGACGGCAGAGGATTTTAAATGTATCAATTGAATTTAATACTTATGTATATATTTTAATGCTTGGTGATAGACCTTGGAGCATCGCAGCGCAGTTTTCTCTGGAGTATCGAAGAGCATGCTGGAGTATACCGCGGCGTGAGGCGGCGGTATGCGTCTGCCAGTCTGCCACATTCTTTCAAAAGCTACTTTTCGACTGCGTAGTCGCTAGTGGAATAATCAAATCCCGGCGAGCGGTGGCTACTCGGCGGATGCCGCGGCATACCGGTGGATGCTCCGGTAAGCTAGCGGACGCTCGCGGTATCATAGATAATTTTTCTTGTCAGTGTGCGCTGGCCGCTGGCGGATAGAGGAATCCTCCTCGATGCTCTCCTTTGCCGTCCACCAATGTGCGTTGGCCCTTAATGTAATCTTAAAAATTGTACGGGACGACTTTTCGGAATCAGCAGGCGTCTTTAAAATCACCATGTTCCATACAAAAGTTCATTATATCAGATCCATCCGTCGCAAACACTTTGTCGCCTGTAACGTTACGTTACTACCGACGTTGCACGGTTGCGGGGTACGCGGGCGGGTGCGGGGGACGCGGTACCTGCTGTTGCTGCAACGCCGCTTGTTGCTGTAGCGCGGCTTGTTGCGCGGCTGCGGCTGCTGCCATTTGTTGGGCCTGTGAAATATAGTTGAGTGAAGATTACTACGGATATATCATCCTTTATAGCCCACGTTCCCACGGACTTAAAAATATCTCGGCGGGAGTTTATCGCGCACCGGATTTTCAATTCTCGGTGTTGGGCCGAGCGTTGAGAATCTAACGCGTTGGGACGTACTCTCGTCCCAGCGCGTTGAAAAAACAGACTGCTGGAATTTCAGCTCTCGGCGTTAAGCAGAGCGTTGAAAATCCACTGCACAAAAAAAATCGCCGCGATTTTATTACGTCCGTGCGGACGTGGGCTTATTACCAATCCATGATGGCGCTGTCGATTTCAAATTGTTTTTGGCAATTGGGGCACACTGGGCAGTCCGCTATAATCTTTCAGACTGGCTTATATTTTATTTTGTTATTTGTATTATGTGTTTCAGGAACTTTGTCCAAATAAACGTGATTCTTTCTTTCGTTGTATTTACTACAGGCACTGCGGCATGGGCTATTCTCATATTATAGTTCGCGCTGATATTAATGAAGCGAAGACGGTATAAAATATGTTCTGTTTTTAAGGCTTCGATAAGCGCAGTAAGGTGCTTGCCTTTTTGTGCTGCGGGTCGCGAATTCGATTATCGCACAGTGCTTTGTACACCTTCAGAATTATCAGAAACGAAAGAAAAAATTGATTGTGTGATAAATTCAAATCTAATTTGTATTCTGTGATATTTTATGTTTATACAAAATACCTTCTACCACAGCCCCCAAATTGAATTATGGACACAGCACACATATCAACTCGGAACGGGATCGTCACCGTATCAACTCGAGCCATTCAGAACTCTTTGTATGAAACTCCCTACTGCAACGCACACTAATCGGAATCGTAACGTATCGCCTCGCCTCGGGACAAGCTCACCAACCGCTGTGGGTGCGTGGTTAATTGCAGTTCCCGCGCTTACGGCTCGTCGTCCCCGCACTTACGTCTCTCCGTATCCGAGCTTACGTCTCTTCGACAACCTTTTTTTTTTTTTTGGTTGGAATATTATCAAATAACTTCTCCCGCTCTGGGTGGAGCGGGAGGGCGTGTCAGACTCTTACTGACTAAAACCCACCCGTGTTCCTTCCGTTGCCTGTACGTTGCCAGGGGCCACGGTATCCCTTTCGGACTTTCCCGCAACCCCGGCAGGCATCGGTCCTATCGGACCCCTTCACTTGCTGACATCTCTTTGAGACGCGCGTGGAACATAACGCGCCGTCGATCCGGGCCTGGTCCTTATCGGACGGCGAGCTACCCATTGCTCACCGTCCGCATCTTCGACCACCCTTGCCCCTCTTACCTCTCCCAGCACACTACTGCCGCGCGCGCTTACGGCTCGCCGGAAGCGCGGCGTCGCCTAGCCGTAGCCGGGTCGACGTATCGGAGCTGCCGATCCGCTTTAGTTACGTGCTCACGTTAGGTTGACGCCTGTTTGTCGGCGAGGCGAAAGGCGATACGGTTATGATCCCTTACCGAGTTGATATGTGTGCTGTGTCCTTTATTCATAATTTTCCATATGTCATAAAAATACAAGTATCGCCACCAAACGTGTGAAGATACCATATTGATAGAATTCATACATATTTACAAACTGTTTCTGCATCGAGTCTAAATATTATTAGTATCGTAGTAAACAGGCGGTGTGGTAGCGTCGCCGAGTCAAAACATTGGAGCAAAATTGACCAACGGTTTGTAAAAGCTAACAATTTTGTAGTAGTCACATTATACAACACATTTTCGTAAACGATTACTACTAATCTGTTTCATTTTGACAGTTCAACGACATTCATTGCGTCATTTACGTTGACGAGCTTATGTAATTATGGATTAGCAATCTGTTTCAAAACGATTCAGATTCTGATTGACCGAGTATTTACGCAATTAAGGTACTGTTTTCCAAGCCTGGGGTCACTCTATCAGGTGCAATGGCTTTTATTTTGACAGTTCAACAACATTCATTGCTTTATTTACGTTGTTGAAGAAACAAATTTGAAGCAATGGATTCGCAATAGCCTTCAGAATCATTTAGATTGTGATTGGAAGTATGTTACGCAACTAGGATGCGGTACTGAGTCTTGTTTTTTTCTGAGCAAAACACACTACGTCAATTTGCCGTGTTAAAGTAACCATTTCATACAAGATTCAAAGAAATACAATTTTTTCAATCCTCTGGCTGGCCGATTAGTAGCCATGAGGAAACCTAAGTTCAGTGTTCAGTGCAGACAGCACTAGATCTAATTTAAAGTTTTAATTGAATTCAAGTAGGAATCATTTTTACGTTGCGAAAAAGGGATGGCATTACTATTTCTTTAAAGCTATGCCTCTCTCTCGCACGTTTCATGAAAACGCTCTTAGGGTAAGGATCACAGACCGCACTTTGACTTAACTTTGTTAAGTAAGCGCCTCATACGAATATGAACTTTATTTGTATAGCATTCATGTTCATATTGGAACGAAAGGCTTGCAAACATTCACGTATAATATGAATTTAATATGCATAAAAATAAGGTTCAAATTCCTATGCAAAGTATACTGTGATCTGTTATTTTTGCCCTCATTCGGCCATGTCTAACATTAGCCGTTTAAAATCCCTTGCAACATACCTGTACACTCTGTTGCACTACATGTTGCGGCGCAGGCGCCTGCTGCACGGCCTGAGGCGCCTGAGTGTTCTGTTGTTGACACTTATTGTACACCGTGTGGCCCTGGGCAGAAATGTTCTAGAGTCAAAAAATAAAAAGAATAAAAATATAGACTTAACCTAGCCCTTTTGGTTCCACCAGTACTCGAGGATGCAGTAAGCAGTTATGGTGGATCTGCATTTGTAGCCCGCGTAATTCAAATTTAAAAAATATGATTCGCGACCTTAACGGATATGTATTTACAGAATTATAATCATTAGAATCATTTATACATCTCTCGAGATTAGATTTGTTCCTTATGAACTTCTCCAAGAGATTTATTCTTATGGAACAAATCTATCTTCAGAATCATATTTTGATTAAGATAAAACCTGACACTGACCTGCACATTGCAAAAAACGATTTGAATTTCACGTGCTTCAACTGCGGATCCACCTTGTGAAGCAGGATGATTCTAGCCACCGAATTTTAGTCTGCCAACGTAGTTAGGAATAGGCAGGTAGATGATGGCATACAGCTACGTTGCTTTCTTCAAGTTTAAAGGGAAATGTGTCATTTAATTCACAAGCACATGAGACATTTCAGTTGTTTCTCTGCGCTGGCAAGGCAACGCACCTTCGTTTGATGCATCCAGAGACGGCAGTGACCACTTTTGTCAATAGGCAGGTGGGCCATCGGCAAGTTTGCCAGCCAACATCTACCTAGCTTTTTCCGATCTACGTTTAATTGGCTTCGGCTTCCAGTCTAACCGGATGCAGCTGAATACCAGTATATCACATAGAGCGACTACCTATCCGACCTCCACAACGGTTGAATGATCACGTCTCAAGATACACAGAGTAGTAAAGAAATGTTAAAGATGTGTTAGAAAGCACAAGACAGATAGATTAATAATATGTTTTAAGGCGCATGCACCACACCGCGAGCATTTTCGGGTAACTGTAATATGAATTTGACCAAAAGCATTTGAGCGATGAACCGAGTATTACACGCTCGCGCGATTGTTCGAGCTCGAAGTTTCTTGGGAGAGGACGATCTAACTTTTGAAGTGTTCGGATGAGCAATTGCTAGCAAAAAAACTTTAACGGTTGTTTTCGCTCAATGCTCGCAGTGTTGACTACAATTCATTTTTTAATCCCAGAGACTAATTTGACAGGTACAAATGTCAAACTCCAAATCGAAAGAACAAATAACAATCACTTGAAATGTCAAATTAGTTTCTGGGATTAAAAAACAAACTTTAGACGCACCCTTACCTCGCCGCGTCCTATTTAAATGCGATGGTCCCGCAAATACACGATCGTTCTTTTTGTTCGGTGAACCTGAACGCGTGGTCGCGCCGACAGAGGGCGCTTTCCGGTTTTCCGAAGAAAAAGTGACATAATTATGCACGCGACCGATCGAATATTCGCGCGACGATCGTACGACGTGAATACAGAAAACATTAAATGTTGTCAAATCAAATCAAATGTCATGTGTAGAGTGCGTTTCATCAAATAGTTCCTTTGCGGTTATGTTGGCTCCACTTTTAAACTTAAACAACGGGCCTATTAGGTAGTGCCGCAAACGCACTATATTTATATTTATTATTGTTTTTTTCAACCAATCACAAGCAGCTCTAACATGATATTTGACAGCCGCCTCACAGAGATTACCGTCACCCAGAATATTCTAGAATCCAGACTACTAACCTGTAAATCTGCTAGCAAGTTCTGCCACTGGCTGATTTTGTCGTAATGTCTTCTCAGTAATTCTTCTTTCCTCTGTAGTTCACATTTTAGCTCATTGTTGTCTTCTTTTACTAGTAATTCTGGCCTCATTGCTGATAGAAGAAACCTAGTTGAGGGAGAAAATAGAATGAAAAACATTACCGTTCTTTTGAGCTCCGCCGCAGTCGGGTAAATAGGAAAGACTTTAAGGGCAAGATTCATAAACCGTATTTTGACTTTGCTAAGTAAAAGTAGTGTGCGTCGAACACGAATGTGAGTCTGCCTAGCTTTTAGCCAACTATATTGGGGTTGGTTTCCAGTCTAACCGCATTAGGGTTACCAGATGGCCGGGAAATCCGGAAATGTCCCGGAATTTTGCGTCTTGTCCCGTGTGCAGTAATAAGACTTTACAGTCCCGGATTTCGAACACCTTTTACTTATCGAGCCACCTTTTACTTGTCGAGGCCCACACAGATGGCTTTCAAGCCATAATACGCAAAAAGACGGCGTCGCTGCTATGCAGAGTGCGGGGTAGTAGCAACTATATCCTGAGAGCAGTGGCAGAGACCTATACTCCAAATTTTTATTCAACCACCCTACATTAATTTTTCTTGTCTTATAACTAAATAACAGTCGGTGTATCTGACCGCCGCGGTCGGCGGCCTGTTGCGCTTTGTGAGTGCACGGAAGGTGCACTATTTAGCTCATCGCTAAGAACAGGTTTTTGCGTGGACAGTTCCTGTTGTTTTCCGATTGTTTTTTCTTTGGTTTTTAATTCATATTTAATTCACATTTTGATTACTAATCTGCGTTCGCAATTTGTTTAAAAAAAACATAACAAACATGTAAGCAAACACGAGTTTTGGGAAAAACAACTGTAATACCTACACATAAGGTTCAGTTTGCGCTACAACTTCATATTATTTTTTATGACTTTTTCAACAGTACTAGTCAGTCTAAAATCAATTTTATTTACACTTACATAAAGTTGATGTTTGTTTGGGTGGAAATAACATATTATGTTATGTAGTTTATTTATTTATTTAGAGGTATAAAAAGTATGTATTAGGTATGTTGAAGCTGTTGGTACTCCCCGTCACTTGTCCATGAGGGTTCATTAGAAAACCAGCGTCAGACAGCATTTGTCAGACAGCATTAATGCTGAAATGAACCGTTTTGGCGCAGCCGTGAGGCACACTATTGTCGCTTTATAATTATTTTCACTTTTTTATTTTTATTTTTGTATTATGTGTTTCACGAACTGTGTTCAAATAAATATTATTCTTTCATTCTTTCTTTCTTTCAAATATAAGGGATTTTGTGCGGAGGTTGATAAGGTAGGAAATATGTTTTCCTGCCTTGTCAGCCTTTTGCAAATGATCATATTTTTATATCAATTTTACTAACACTAGAATATAAGCAGTTTGTAATACTAACAAAATATGGATCCTCGTTGTCCGAAATAAATGAATTTTAATTTAATTTTAACTGCTTATGAGGAAGAATATTTAGCCTGCTGAATAGTTTATGGACTAAAGAGCGAAACCAAATGTCCATGGATTTGATTGATTAAGTCCGAACTGCGGACTTGTATCAATATTGACGAGTCTTGTTTTAATTAGTAATTTTATTAGTCCTTGATTAGCCCTTGACGGAGATAAAATCCATTGATAAAGACTTAAAATCTGTCAAGAGTTTTATAAGTTAACTCATGTTGATTTCCTACCAAAGTTTACCTAATCAATAAGCAGGTGCTCAATTTGATTGTTTTTTTTAAATATTAGATAAATATACAATATGTATGTAAAGACGCCAGCACATCAACCTACTACAATCTGTCAAATTTCATTAATAGATTTTCAACTTTATTGCTAAAGCATAAGGTTCAAAGTTGATTGGGAAAATTTGACAGTTTCGGGTTGACCTGCTGTCTGCACGTAGGTAATTTTTACTTGAAATTATTAGTTATTATATTTGAAAATAACTTGCATTTTTCTTTTCCGTTTAAAAAATACAGTAAGTAAGTAAGTAGGATTCATTAAATACTTATTTATTTTCTTATATATATTCTACGTCGCGACTCCGCTACCCTAGAATTGTCCCGGAAATGATAAGCCTTTATCTTGCAACCCTAAGCCGGATGCAGCTGAATATCAGTACCTATTTTACATTGAGCGAATGCCTATCTGAACTCCACAATCCAGTGACTGGGTAATACGCTACCTCTAGGTAAGGCTGGTTGTTTGAATTTAGGGCTTCTGACGACCCGTAAAGACTGTCAAAGATCCACTAATAACAGCGGGGACCAACGGCTTAATGTACTTTCCGAGACACGGAGGAGTCTCGATCGACCCCTGCGGCTGTTTATACCGAATGATTATTATGTGAATAAAACAATACAGACTTAATTAGCGTTTAGGTTTAAGTACCTATGACATTAAGGAAAACGAAAACAAACGATTTTAATGCTAAAGCGCGGGCCACACAGAAGAGACGTGAGACAGGACAGGGCGCAAACGCGGCGTCTCTTACACGTATCATTATACAAAATGTTTTAACGCAATCTGGCACAAAACATACAGAAAAGAAAAGACGGAGGCGCGTCGATTGTCCCTCTGTCTTATTAAAAAAAAAAATACAGAAGTGCCGAGACGCTGACACGGCGTAGACGCAAGGGGGTGCAGAGAGGGCGCGGGATGATCGCCGAACTCAAATGTCCTTTCCTCCAAATGTCCAAATGTCCTTTCTTTGGTATTGTTCGTCGAGTTGAGCTCCTTAAGTTCTGGGTTGAGCTCCACGATTACTGACAAATGCTTGCACTGACAGGACAGGTCCACTCAAATCTGTGTGGTTCTTTTCTCAAAAGACCATTTCAGACACTAATCTACATGGTCCTCATATGGCCTGACCAAGATTATGTCTGGACTTTAAAAGAGACTGTGACCTCTGAGTTTGTTTCGGCCTTTCTTCTCAGAGTAGTCAGATAGGAAACGCCGAACTCATCTAGCTAATTTTTAAGATGACGTGTAAAAGTGATTCCAATATCCTATTTACAGAATAAACAATTTCATTTCATTTCATTTCAAATATAAATGTCATAACTCACAACCGCACGCCACCGCAGCTGCCCTCGAAATTAAGTGTCAAAGACAGTACAATATGGAGCGTTTTCGTCCTGTCCGTGTCTGCGCCTCGTCTTTTCTATGTATAAATTGAAAAGCCGCATCAGCATCTCGTCCGTGCCGCGTCTGCGTCCCATCCTAGTCTTACGTCCCTTCTGTGTGGCTCGCGCCTAATCTGTCTCCAGTATATTTGTGAAGTCAACAAAACAGAAGCGTTTTTAAATCTTTCTTGACTTCAATACCAAACCACTATTCTTCTGTTGACAGTAGGTAAGTACACGGCTACAAATCAAGCTATACATTTCCAATTTGTGCTGATCATGCATTGTATAGTATTTCCATACAATGCGAGGTCAGCTTAAACTGGAAATGGTTGGCTTGATGTGTAGCCAGCCATGTGTACTTTATGTGAATTTTAGGGTTCCATACCCAATGGGTGTCAACGGGACCCTATTACTAAAGCTCCGCTGTCCGTCCGTCAGTCACAAGGCTGTAACTTTTGAACCGTAATGGGTAGACACTTGAAATTTTCAGTGTGTATTAACTATGGCCGATATAACAACAAATAATTGAAATAAAATAAAGTTAACAATTAAAGGGGGTCACCATCCGCATACAAGTTACGTGGGTTTTTTTCTTTTTATTTGTATTGTTAAAATTGTAAGGTGGTACGGAACCCTCTGTGTGCGAGTCCGAGTCGCACTTGGTCGCTTTTTGTGGTTTAAGATCATTTTTATTCTAATAAGAATTACACTATTCACTTACATGAGAATATTAAAACTAAATACTTTAAAAAGAACAAAAAGTTGGGGTATTACAAAAATTTGACGTCGATTATATAAATGTTTTGAGGGTAGATTACAAATCATTATGGACAAGTGTTCGTTCGATACGTGTAAACAAGTATCCGTGTAACATAGATAAACGGTAACTGGATGTGGCTCGACACTATTGTAGGGAATGTGAATTTTTTAATATAAATTGTTTAAGTAGCTTTTTAAAAGTGGTTTTGGATTTAGATTCTTTGAGGTCTCTCGGTAATTTATTAAACATTTTAGATCCTTCGTACACGATAGTTTTTCTTCCGCAGTTTGTGCGGGTTCGGTGTAGTTGTAAAAAGTCTTGTTCACGTCTCATTTCAAATTTATGTTTTTTTGTATTTTTTGTGAAGGTTAAATTTGTGTGTATATTTTTGTTTAGTATTTTTCGAATTAGTATGCATGCGTTATATATGTATGTTTGTGCTATATTCATTACTTATTTTTTTTTTTGTAAATAGTTTCTGTGGAGTAAGATAGTCATAGTTAAATAACGTTTTAAGTAGTTTATTTTGGGCAGTTTGTAGTAGGTTCGTATGTGATTTGGCAGCGGTACCCCATATTTCCACTAGGTAGTCGAATATGCGGCTTAACAAGGGAGAAGTAGATTAAATAGCAACGAACGATACCTCGTAGGGTACCCGTGAGTGATTGTATTTTTGATTTTATTTTTTGAATATGTGGAAGCCATGTCAGTTTGCTATCCAAAATTAGTCCTAAATATTTTTCTTGATCTACTTTGTTTATGGTTTGGTTATTTATTTTTAATGGAGTATAATTGCCGATATTTTTATTTTTTGCTGTGAATATCATGTAATTTGTTTTAGCTGTATTAATGGTCAGAAGATTTTGTTGAAACCACAGGTTGAGTAAGTCCAAATCGTTCTGTGCTTGCTTGCTTAACAATAGTATCGATTGAGTGGCCGAAGTAGTACAGACATGTGTCACCTGCGTATAATGTTAGGTCAGTTTTCAGACCAATTTTGTGGACACTATTTATGTACGGTAGGAATAACAGGGGAGCCAAAATCGAGCCTTGGGGTACACCGTATGCAATAATTTTGGGATCACTGTGAGTGTCACCAATTTTAACTACTTGGTATCGGTTTGACAGGTAAGATCTAAAAATTTCAAGGGCAGGTCCTTGTATCTCGATTTTCATTAGTTTCCTTAGCAACAATTCATGACTGACTGTGTCGAATGCCTTTTTTAGGTCAATAAAGACACCCGTAGCCACTTTCTTTTTATTAATATTAAGCTTTATAGTTGTCACCAGGTCTATTGTAGCTGAGAGTGTATTTGATTTCGGTCTAAATCATATTATTTTTCATATATGAAGCTTTTTAAATAAGAATAGTGTGATAAATTGATAATAGACATTAGGTACTTGATAAAAGTGATAATAGACATAGATATTTGATAAAATAAAATGACATGTATTATATAATCGATTTCTTATCTTCAGTAAATAAATGTTAGATAATACGGGGAGATAATAATAACTTTATCTTCAAAATTGCTATAGATATATTTCGCGTTTAGATAATTATCGTTTTTATCGCCATCTGTCTGTCGTTGACAAGGCTGTATCTTTAGAACTGTTATAGCCAGCCAGTTGCTCACAGAATTATGTGTAACTATGGCCGCTATCATGGCAAATAAATACCTAAATAGTAAAGTTATTTTTCTCTGTGGTTTTTTTTTAAATTCGTTTTTTTTTTCGAGTTTTTATTTTTCATTTTTTAGCTGTGGTATCTACCTACACAAATTCGAATACCACTAATTGCTATGAAAATGACAGTGACCAGAACTTATTATTTATAACATCATGCACATAGAATAAGTGGGAAAAATACGTATTATTAAAGCTATCTCAAAAACGACCCAAGCAAAGTTAATAAAGTTTATATGGGACCATCTCTGAAGTATGAGCTACCAAACAAAAAAATTATCATAAAAATCAAATTGTAATGGGCGGAGTAATCACGTGACAAATATAAAAAAAAAACACTGTCGAATTGAGAACCTCCTCTTTTTTGAACTCGGTTAAAAATATGAAGTGGGTCACCCTCAACGGTCAACTAGTTAGAAACCGCGAGTTTTTGTAAATAATTATAGGTACTACGGGTGTCTTCGTTGAATCCGCCTTTTCATTGGCTTATACAAACAAATGCGGCTGCACTACAAACCTCTGTGTAGCAGTTGGGTTCGGATGGACTATTACTGCTTTAAGCCATTCGTAAGATAATGCAACACAGACTATGGGTGTGTATTGCATCCGCCTTTGTATTTACGCGGCCGGACTTTGGCAATGGTTTACTGAACTGCAATCGTTGCTTTACTATTTAACTCGGCATGAATGCCAGTGTACACGCGGTTCCGGCAGTGATGCGCATGTGCGATATTCATTCGCAATTTGTATACACAAACTTGCGGAAGTGTCGCCCCGGGGCGGCTCCGGCGTCATGTAGGTACAGGCAGCCTTACATCAGCACCTTCATTGCGTAAAACACGATCAATCATAATCTGAATCATTTTAAAGTATATTGCTAATCAATTGCTTCATATTCTTCGAAAAAATTGTCTGCTCAACATAAATAACGGATTTTTTTTTTTTTTTTTAAAACATTGCCCCACACTAGGAATTTCTCCTGTATCGGTGTGCGTACGCGCAGCGGAATGTTGTTGAATTTAAAGATTTTAATTATGCAGATATTTAGTGTATGACGTCGTATAATTGTGTATGGTAAAAAAAAATTTGTGCACGCAACCATTGTGGAGAAATTCACCAAAAACTGATTCCGCTGGGCGAACGTTGTCCTGGCGGAACTTTTTTTAATCCATAGACTTAAGAAGAAAAGAGATGTGTCCAAAAATTAGTGTGTATTTGTGTGTAATTGTGTATGTATGAATAATAATAATAATAATAATAATAATATTTATTCAAAAAATTACAAGGCATCATTTTTTACAGATTTGCTTAAATGTAAATTATATTCCTAAGACTTACGTGCCTGAACTAGGTAATCCTGTGTTTCAGGCGGGAAGAGCTTAAATAGACTTATAAAATAAATAAATAATCAAAAGGTTGACAATAGATCACTAATTATATGTTGAGTAGCTTAACTTAGTTTCTAAATTTGATAAATACTTAAAATAGGTGAAATTTGTACATAATATTCACTGTAGTACAGTTAGTAAATTCTCTGTATCTTCGTAAGACATACTTTGGAGAGCATCCTTGAGAATTCTCTTACAATTTGTGTAGTTCAGGGAATAAATGTTTGCTTTCGAGTTTAGTCTATTATAGAGAAGAGGACCGAGGTATAGATAAAATTTGGATACAAAAGCATGTTTTGTTGAATTTTGTGGACAAACTATATCTCTACGTCTTTTATTAGTATATGCAGTGCTGTATGGTAGCGCTCTGTGTTGTTTTAATACAATACCCATTATAAATAGCTGACGAACTGTTAATACTTCACAAGATTTATACAGGAGGTTAGTAGGAAAAAGAAAAGGGCGGAAAGTAGAGACTTTGAGAATCGCCCTTTGAGCTCTCTCGATGGTTAGTAACATTGTTTTACCCACTCCACCCCATGTGGTAATACAATAAGTTAATATTGATTGACACAGTGCAAAGTAAACTTGTCTAACTAGTTTTGGATCAGCAATATATCTTAATTTTTTAAAAACAAATATTAATTTGCGAATTCTATTATTTAAAGCTTGAATATGTTGTTTAAACGAAAGTGTTTCATCTATTATAACACCAAGGTATTTTGTTGTATTTGCCATATTAATTTTGGGACAAACACATTGGTTATCCGTAGGAATAGTGCAAATAAAACTAGTGCATGCATAAACTTCGGAGAAATTCAAGTTTCCGCTACGCGAACGTTTGGCCATTAGCTAGTTTTCATATAAAGCGCTTACATAGAGAACTGTAGATTTTTACATACGTTGTTTTGAATTTGTTTATATTTGTTTAAAAAACAGATTTAGAAAAAATCGTAGGGCTTAAAAGATAAAAATATAAACGTAAAATACGCTTATTAGGTCTTAGTTCTTAAAGTATGCACTTTGGGGTCTAGATTTTCACGTTTATACAAACCTTGTAAGTGTCTGCAACATGTTGCCAAGTATCAATGATGTTCCGTTAGTAATTAAAGAGTTATAGGACAAATTTACCATGAACAGATCACTGTTTACAAAGCAGTCAAATATCACGACGTTCTGAAGGAATTGCATGGTAATATGTATGCCAATAATTAGTGTATTCATTCAACTATTCTTATGCAAAATTTCATGTCATTAAATTCAGTAATTAAAGAAAAACAATTATAATACTGACGAAGCATCGAAAACCTACATAACCCGACCAAGTTCGGATGGCTACAAAAAAGCGGCCGTGCCATATATCTAAGAAACGTTCTTAACCTTCCAATATAGTATTTATTAATATGGTACAGTTGCGTACACAAGCGTTAGGAAAAAATAAAACAATTGCATTTCTTGAATGAAAAATATTTTTTTAATAATAACGCCACTATCTACGATAAAAACAAATCTTCAATTAACAAGTACTTCTCTATTTAAATATCCGCGTACAAAAATATTTTTAATTACATATAATACTTAATTATGTAATTATAATAACGTTAACAAACGCTTGCAATGACAGCAATAGACTTAAATGTGTTTTAACTAAAAAGAAGATTGTTTGTATTATATGTGGCCCCTCAAATTGTGGTAAAACAAACGTTATGATCAGTTTATTATTACATGAAAATGGTCTTAAATTTCAAAATCTGTATCTTTACTCAAAAACGAATTTCCAACCAAAATATCGTTTTTTAAGTGAAGTGTTAAGAAGAGTACCTCAAATTAAATTCTATGAGTTTAGCGACAATAAAGATGTTATATCTCCCAGTGAAGCATTACCAAATTCTATATTTATTTTTGACGATGTTGCAACAGAAAATCAGACTAATATTCGCAATTATTTTTGTATGGGGAGACATAAGCAAATCGATTGTTTTTATTTATCTCAGACCTATTCAAAGATACCAAAACAATTGTTACGTGACAAAGCTAATTTTCTTATAGTATTTAGACAAGATGATGTGAACTTAAAACATATTTATGAGGAACATGTCAGTCCTGATTTAAACTGGAACCAGTTCAAAGAAATCTGTAAAACAGTTTGGAGTGATCCTTTCAATTTTTTACTTATTAACAAAGAGTCTATATTAAATAATGGGAGGTACAGAAAGAATTTCGATACATTTTTTAAATTCTAATGAATGCAGATGTCTGTATGTGGTACATCCATATAAATGAATTGTATACAGAAACATTGTTAGTCTTATTTCTCCAACAATTATAAATAAATGACCTATAAATTATATCGAAACAACAATTGTGTTATCACCTATACCAATTCAATACCGGTATTATACTGTAAATTTTGGGATGTTACCTAAATATATTGCACGGCCGCTTTTTTGTAGCCATCCGAACTTGGTCGGGTTATGTAGGTTTTCGATGCTTCGTCAGTATTATAATTGTTTTTCTTTAATTACTGAATTTAATGACATGAAATTTTGCATGTGAATAGTTGAATGAATACACTAATTATTGGCATACATTTTACCATGCAATTCATTTAGAACGTCGTGATATTTGACTGCTTTGTAAACAGTGATCTATTCATGGTAAATTTGTCCTATAACTCTTTAATTACTAACGGAACATCATTGATACTTGGCAACATGTTGCAGACACTTACAAGGTTTGTATAAACGTGAAAATCTAGACCCCAAAGTGCATACTTTAAGAACTAAGACCTAATAAGCGTATTTTACGTTTATATTTTTATCTTTTAAGCCCTACGATTTTTTCTAAATCTGTTTTTTAAACAAATATAAACAAATTCAAAACAACGTATGTAAAAATCTACAGTTCTCTATGTAAGCGCTTTATATGAAAACTAGCTAATGGCCAAACGTTCGCGTAGCGGAAACTTGAATTTCTCCGAAGTTTATGCATGCACTAGTTTTATTCATACATACACAATTACACACAAATACACACTAATTTTTGGACACATCTCTTTTCTTCTTAAGTCTATGGATTAAAAAAAGTTCCGCCAGGACAACGTTCGCCCAGCGGAATCAGTTTTTGGTGAATTTCTCCACAATGGTTGCGTGCACAAATTTTTTTTTACCATACACAATTATACGACGTCATACACTAAATATCTGCATAATTAAAATCTTTAAATTCAACAACATTCCGCTACGCGTACGCACACCCTGTATCGTGGGTGCGTTTACAAACATTTAAAGTCACATACACAAACAGCCAGACCCGGAACAACTACTTGTAGGCCATACAAATATTTGTTCCGTGTGGGAATCGAACCCGCGACACGCAGTGCAGCAGTCAATCGCTTAACCACTGCGCCAACCGTGCCGTCAAGCTGCAATTTGAATGTTGTTGAACTGTCAAAATGAAACAGATTGTGATTGATCGTGTATTACGCAATTAGCAGAACTGCTTCGTTGGTCCAGTGGTCGCAAGCGCTACTGCTGAACATGAGGTCCTGGTTACGATTCCCAGGTCAGGCAGTGTTATTAGGTTTTCTATCTGGAATTTCGCAGTAGCAACCCAGAGTCTGGTGCCCGGTTGCTGGCAATAAGTTGCCCCTATTTTTTTAGTTCGACTTAAACATAACCTCTGTCCAACCCTTCGGGGAAACAAGCCGTGATGTTATGGTAATATCTGGGATGCTACAAACCTCTTCTGCAAGAAGAACGCCTCCATCTGTCTGGCCAGGTCGATGAATCGTTCCACCTCTACTTTCACTTCTTCCTTCTCGACGCATGGAGACGCTTCTTGCTTCGTTAGCACGTTCAGACATGCCTGTAAAGTTTTTGGATGATGATCTATCCAACAATTCTGATCACAGCAATCAGTATCAGAACTAAATGTACAGCGCTACAAGGATATTTTGGCGCGTGACAAAAATTGGTACTAGCGCCGCCATCTTGTTTTTTAAAGTGTCATTTCATAAAACAATTAACAGCGCCCCCTGTCATGTCATGCATGGACGTATAGGGCTACGTCTTCAGTGAATTACATGTAGTGACGTTATATAATAATGTTAGTTGTCCCGAGACAATGATAATCTACCAACCCGCACCGTGCTCGCGTGGTGGATTACGGCGCACTCCCTCTCAGAGCGGACTGTGTCCCAGAAGTGGGATCGTTCTAGGCCGATTTTATGCTAGTTATGCTTACTACTAGAAATTGTCCAAACTGACAGATGTCAAGAACGCATTCTCTCAACGGCCGGACTGTAAGTGAGTAATTTCTTTTTAGCATACGTTTTTGAATGTATTCAGTGGTCTTCTTTTCGTTTTGGCGAGCTACCACTCACCGTCCGCAGGGCGAAGTGCGCCTGACCAGCAGTGCTATTCTGTAACCATCTCACCGTGAGAACTTAGGTGAAGTGAGCCCGGAGTGAGCTGTCAGTCCCTAGTAGCAGGAGAAATGACAGTTCACTTCACCCAAGTTTTCACCGTGAGATTTTTACAGAATAGATCGGCTGTTCTCTAATTGCGTAACATATTTTTGTAAATGATTAAGACTACTGTTTCATTTTGACAGTTCAACAACATTTATTGCGTTATTTACTTTGTTGAGCAGATTTTTTTTCAAAATTATGAAGCAATGGATTAGAAATCTCTTTCAAAATGATTCAGTCAGATTGTGATTGTTCGTGTATATCGCAACTAGGGTGCAGGTTTTTGGTTCAAAAATAAAATCCAAAATACTCATCATTATTTTAATTGAAAGAACGTCATTTTTAAAACAGCATTTTAAATTATACGCTATCAAATAAATCTACAGTGAACAGGTATCTCGTCATCACCCGTTTAATGTATAATCTTTAGATGTTCCGCTCCGAAATATCTGTAGGTACTAAGTTTTATATTGCAAAGTTTACTTACATTAATATAATATATCTATACATTTTTCGGCTTAAATAGAAGTTATTTCTGTTCATTTCTTTTCATTTACTTATTCCAATAAGCGTACGTAGAATTAAGTATCGGGGAGATAAGCGTTGTGTCAAAAACTTGCATTATATTATATACAGGGTCAAATTAAATTAGCTAGAGAAACTCCACAGACGTGACGGGTGTCGATATCTATTCATACTTCAATTAACTACAATATCAGAGGTTGCAGACCCCAAAAAAAAGTATCTTCGTATCATTTTATCATGATTATACCCTTGACGACCGCGGAGTTTCGCAAATTAATTTAATTTGACCCTAAATAGATCAATAGTACCCCTGCTAAAAATCTTCACAAAGTGAGCGAAACATCAAAAAATGTGAGTTCCGATCAAGTAATCACGAGTCCAAATATACTTTAGTATCTATGACTATCATTTATACAATATCTCACGTTTTCTTACACACTCGTGTTTTGTGAACTCAAGTTTTGCAGTTGCGAGGAATTTTCTTCAAATGGTTTAACAGTCCGGCGGAGGGTAAAAGGCAATTGAAATATGAACAGAACTCATCATCTGCCTAGCTCTTCCCCAACTATGTTGGGGTCAGATTCCGGATACAGCTGAATACCAGTATTTTACATGGAGCGACCGCCTACCTGACCTCAACAACTGAGTTACTGGGTAATACGATACGACTACGATACGATATAGACTGGTTGTCAGACTTTCGGGACTGACTACCAGTAACGACTGTCAAAGATCTTTAAACAAGATAATATGATTTGTATATGATCTCCTATATAGATATATCAACAGAAATTTTAGATAATTATATCAAAAGTCACTACAATGACTGAATTTACGAAGTCAATGAAAATGGCTCAAAGGTGGGTTAGGTTAGAACTGTGACCACACAACGCACGAGCAGAGCGAATGAAGCGAGCGGTGCCGCGGTAGCGGCCGCCGAGTGCCAGGCTCCGTTTAGGCACAAGAGAATGTAATGTTTAGAGGAATGCGGTGTTTTACAGCGAACTAACCTCAACAATCAAACAAAATAACAAGTGACAGCGACTCAGTGACAGTCACAATGACAATGCAATGCTTACGGCACTTTAGCCGGGCAGCTCCACTATTATGCCGCTACCGGCACTCTATACACTTCCTATTATTTTATTAATATTAAGTTTGTATGTTTGCGAGTTTCACTCAATCACGCAAAAACAGCTGCACGGATTTGGATCAAATTTGGCACACAGATAGTTTATAACCTGGATTAACACATCGGATTTTTTTATCCCAGTAGTATGTTCCTGTGGGATAATTTCTGAACTCCACGCGGGTGAAGCCTCGGGCGAAATCTAGTGTAATAATATTAATGATTATTTCATTTGTTATTTATTGTAAGTTTCAGATCGAGATTTAAATTCCAGGATAAAAGTAAAATCAGGCAAAACCAATTTCGGAAATCTGATAGTTTAAAGTTACCTACATGGGCTACATGTAAGAGGAGCGTTTATACCTTTACCTACCGCACTGTTTCTTAATTAATTCGCTAAATATCTACAATACCTTGAGTTCACAAAGTCCCGCGTGTGCAGAGGATAATAATTATTTTAAAATTAACGGCTTCACGTGTCTAGCGCAAATCTAATACTTTTGAAAATCAAAATATGTGATAAAAAATTGCTTACGAACGTTTCTAGTATGACACGTGAATCGACAGAAGCTCAGAATACATAATTATTTGAAGTAATTGTATTAATGAAATCAAAATATGAAGATTTGCGCTAGACAAAAATATTTAATTCAATATTACTGCGACAAACCACAATGCAGCATTTACTCCTTTTTAAGCTTAAAAAATTCAGTTAATAACCAAACTACTGAACTTTTCTTCATTAATACTCCGATTTCGACAACAATCATAGATTTAAGATCAAATCATGATAATTATACAGCTTAGCTTTGCACAATTCATAAAAAACAAAAAATGTCACTTCGTAATTTTATTCTAAATGGATCAATGATTAAAAAAAAATCTCTTATGTTAATTACGTCTAAAATAAAGCTGTAATGAGCAAGTTACATGTCAAAATATATTATTTAACAGTTAAGAAGATAAATAAGTGCCTAAATCTTTAATGTCAGGGGAAAGCTTAAAAGAATGTGCCCACCCATTTTGGGCACATCTTTTTTACTCCCCCAGACTATTTTTCTCTTGTCCAATCCATTGGTAATACTTTGCGTGCCGTTTTTACTGCCTCAGGCAAATACATTTCACAAATAAATTGGAAACCTGTTCTAGTTTGACATATAACCCGCTAGACTATACCTAGGTACCTACATACGTACCAATTTTACACCCAATGCAGATAACGATTCTAACTCAACTTCGCTTAGACTGAGAATCGCTAACTAAATATTTCACGATGTTTTCCTACAAAACTTTGAATGTCAATCGTAGTAGTATTTGATCACCACTACTCTTAAAACGGTGAAGAAAAACATTGTGGGGAAACCATGCATGTCCTAGAACCAAAAATTCGCAGATATGTGACATCACCAACCGGCACTGGGCCCGTTTGGTGGATTACGGCCCGCTCCCTTTCACAGAGAGCTCCAGTCCCAGTAGTGGAAACATTACGACAAAAAATACATATAAATATGCAGGCAGCAACTACCAAACTATTTTTTATACCAATTTTGTGCGTGTGCTGAATAGTCTCGTTTAGTGTCTTGTGTTAAAAAGCCAGCGAAGAGCAACCATATATCTTTTTGCATGCACAATAAACACGTTGATCGGCTGTACTTTAACAACAGTGACAAAAAAAACGTGCAATTACTTTTCGCGGTGTAAAGGTAACTACGCCTAAGGTGTTGAGAAATTATCGCAGGTATTATCGGGTGTAAATTGGCCATGTGTAGGTACGAACATCTACAAGTACTTTACAAACTTAAATAAACTCATTAATGATCTTAAAATGAACCGCTTTAATCAGTCGTCGTAAATGGCTAATTATAGAATTTACAATTGTTACGGTGTTCTTCACTCTATATTGAATTTTATTGTAAGATAAATAAATTATGCTAATACGACATCGGAGGTTCTACTTACGATATTTCCAGGGAATAAAATAGCCCTGTAACAACCAGATACTGGGCTATTTAATGCAGTATCAATGGGAGATACTATCAACATCGTTATCTTAGTTTTTTTCCCAACTATGTTCTGGTCAGCTCCATGTAACCGGATGTACCTAGATACCAGAATTTTACATGGAGCGACTGCCTACCTGACTTCCACAACCCAGTTACTGGGTAACACGATACCAATTGGTAAGACTAGTTGTCAGACTTTCGGGCTTCAGATTAAGGAGTTTTCTTGACACATTTATAGCATTTTTCTAATTTATTTTGTTTATCAAAAGTAGAACTTACGATACGAAATAGTGTAGTCTCATTATGCAGTGTTTAGAAATCTAATACGTGATTGCTGCCTTTAAATAGCTATGTATTTACTAATAAATATCTTATTTATTTATCTATATTATAAATATATTCTCCTACTTGCAAGTTAACACAGTAGATGAGAACTGAAAATTTGACATTGTACTAATATGGGAATTGGGACTGAAATAGTGATGCTCAAATACATACATAAACTCACGCCTTCTTCCTACCATGGAGGTAGGCAGAGACTACAGAACAATGCAATATTGTTAACATTTAAATGTACGTACTGCAAAAAAAAATTACAATATTCGTTATGAAAATTTCATAAAATTGAGCAGAATTTCTGGCCGATTTTATAAAGTTTAGAAAAACATTTACGAAAATCGTAAAGAAATCACACGACTAGGGCGGCAGTCTCGACATAGATAGCGATCGCTATACGACCGAATTCGGTCGCTAAGTCGTAATAGTGTCCCTAGACGGTCAAAATTACTTGACAAGCACGAAAAAATCCCATGCTTGTGAAGCACGTCGCGCGCGTCAAGGGATGCCATTACGAATTTGCGACCGAATTCGGTCGTATAGTGATCGCTATGTATGTCGACATTGCTGCCCCTGGGATATGCGAATGCCTTAGCAGTCAATATGACTGCACTACACTGTCTTAAGTACTATTAATAATTCTGCAATCCAATTCGAAAAAAACTAGACTTCAAAACATTGCACAAATGAGACAAAATCGTGGACATTGCCTATGACCTAATTTAATAAAAATACTGCTCATTTCTGATAGCCATACTGCCACGGAGATTGATAAGGACTCCTATAGTAATTATTTGACATTTGAGGGTACATAGGAGGCGGGGGCATAGCAGCATTGTGCATGGGCGGCTGGTGGTAGTACTCAGGCCTCCACTGACTTCTTTCCATGGGGGGCCGGAGTCTTTCAGCGCCAGAATAAGTTCTATAATCTAGAGGCGAGTTAAGGAATATAGAATCGTTATACTGCCCAATAGGCATTGACCAGTCGTCCCGATGCTGTGGCATTGGCGGCGGTTCTAGACTTTCAACGACTACTTTATCGCTCGGCGGTGACACTTTTTCGCCAGGTGGAGAAACTTTCGGTGTCGGTTTTCGAGGCGTCGGAGGCAGTCTCTGCGGCTGGAGCGAAGGCATATTCTTATGATTTGTCATAAACTTATGGAATTCGCCTTCGAACGCACTTGGGTTTTTATTTATTGGTGGTACCACTCTCGGTACTCTTAAACTGGGATCTAAAAGTATCGCGGAGTAAGTTTTAGGTGGTTTTGGCGGGCTAGGTTTGTGCTCAATTTTCGGTGATAACATCGACGTTGATGTTGATGTTGCTGGTATAGGTATTTCGGAGAGAAGGTAGGTCGGTTTGGTTATCGTAGTGGGTCGGTACGACTGGGTAGGCTTCGCCATTATAGGTTCAACAGGCGAACTGTATTCGTATACAGTCTTCTTAGGTGTCCTAGGCTTTCGCGGCTTCTTCTCCTTGACAGGAGCATCAGGGTTTTTAGGTTTAGGCTCCCTCTTTTTTCTTTCTTTCTTAGGTTTCTCAACTTTCTCACCTTCTGCTTTTGCAGATTTCCGTTTTTTAGTTTCTTTTTTGGCGGCAGGAGCTATGACTGTAGTTGCGACTGGCGTTGGCTGGGCTTGAATTATTGTCGTATGGGTAGTCAGACTACCTGCTGCTGTGGTTAGAGGGTCGTCAGTAACTGGTGCCGGTTTGAAGATTGGTATCTCTTCCTCAAGATGAGGTGGAGATTCCCAATTAGAGACTAGAGCTGCCATGGTTTCAAGTTGTTCTTCCGAAAGTTTCTTTGACTTGGTTTTCTTACCCCTCTTCTGCCCTGGTGTCCTTTTCTTCTCTCCTGCTTCCTTCTCTTTCTCTGTTCCTTTATCTTCTTCGCCTTCTTTAGGATTGGTATCTTCTTCTTTGACTTCCTTCTTCACTTTGACTTCTTTCTTTATGCTGTCCTTACGCTTTTTTCGTGTTTTAGAGTTCTTCTTGTTCTTTGGTGCCCCATAGTCGGAATCTTTGTCAGAATCTATGTATCCTACATCTGGGAGCTGTGCTTCTGATGGGTCCATCTCGTCTCCTTTTAGCCAAATATCTTCAAGAGCATCAAGCTGTGTCTCATCTGGTTGTAAAGGTAGATTTGGTCTCTTCATTGAAGTCATCATGTCTAGATCCCCTTCAGCCATTGTCATCTCATCATCATCCATTACGTCATGACCAAGAATGGAGACGGCAATGGCACCTTCAGATATGCTTTTACTAGCCATTGCTCGCTTTAAATGTAATGGATGCCGCTTCTTCTTTTTAAGCCCTTCAACCTCTGCTTCTATAAAAATTTCCGGTAGCTCTGTATTGTTTTTATTGCATAGAATATCTTGGCCTGACGGATGTGGAGCAGGAACCATCTTTTCTGGTTGTTCCGGGTGACAACCAATATCCTGGCCCTTCAACCAAAGCTCATAGCGGTCAGGTTGGAACCGTTTCACGAAAGTATCCATTGATATCTTTACCATATCATTACTGCAGGTACATTGAGTAGCTCGCTTGCCGTATTCAACCCATCGGGGAGCAGCAAAGTTTGTAGATTCTGCACAGTTGAATCCATGATTGAAACCAGCGTGATAACCATATGGGAAAGTAATCATAATCTCGCCGGACTCTTGGGTGATCTTATTTATGGGAACTGAATATTGTTTTAAAATTTGTGGAGAAATTAAAGTCATCTTGTGACGGAGGAACGCTTGGCAAGTTTTGGCTGATGTCGGGAAGAAACCGGAGGCTATCCGTTCAAATCTTTTACCGTGTTCTGGTGGGATTGAGTACCATGTTTTAGGGTCACCGAAATGGAGATAGTTTATAGAGTATAAATCCATGTCTTCAGTATGCCAAGCGAATGTTGTCTTCCACATACCAAAGTACAAGTAAGCAGTGTTAACACCATCAATTTCAATGCCATAGTCTGAGTTTACGAAGTCAAGGATAGTGCCAAGGCTGTTTATGTTCCATTCTTTAACATCAGGGTCTGTTATGCTTCCATTGACATCAGCTCCATAAATAGGGGCTACATAGGTGACATTTTTCCAGTATTTCCTTTCAAGATCGTCGAAACCCGTGTGGCGTGGAGTGCAGTACTTAGCCGAGTTAGCCATGACAGCGAACTGCTTGACGGTCATAGCTTTCTTTTGAATATTTATTTGTTGAAACAAACCTTGCTTGCCAGTCACTACCTGGCATATAGGCGAAGGAATTGTCACGTCCAGCTGCTCCAGGTCGTACCCAGACTTTCGAGGGACCCATTCCGGCGGAGGAATCACTTTCGCAAGGCCAGCCTTGTGAGCCCCCTTCGATTCCATGTACTGTACGTATTTGTTGAAATCCTTGAATTCCTCCCATGTAGGGCGGAATACCTGTATTGACATTCCGTTCGAAGACATACTAGCTTCATCCCCAGCCACTGACATTGTCCTTTTAATGACCACAAACACCAAAAATCAATCAACAAAGTTTCATCACACTTCAACCACTATTACACCATCGTTCACAAATTGTACACGTTTTTTATTGATGAATTATGCGACATAACATAATATTTAACAGTTCTCAGTCCGCTAATTGAATTAATAAACACGCGATAAACCTTTCGTAATGATGTGAAAACATTATCAGTAAAATGGCCGACTTGATCGAGATGCGCTTGCAACAAAATCCCTTCACGACAGTCGCGGGTTAGTATAAGCTTCATAAGCAAATATGGGTCACGTACACACGAAAGTTCTTCAACATTTCCCGAAGAGATATTTTATTCACCATACGAAGCTTCTACTAACTAGCAACACCGGGCCACGATTAGATTAGGTTTGCGAGGTTGGTAGAACCACATCGTAGTTTGACATTAGTGAATAAACCTATTTTGTAGAGGTTATGAATGAAATGCAATTTTATCGAAATATTCCTGAAAATACGAATTGTTATGAGTAAATTGGACTCACCTGAAAAGATTCTTCAAATTCTTCCACTAGATTACCACTACCGTTTGACGGTGCCGCCATTTTTGGGTCACATTTAATTCTTTGCTGTTTGTTTATGTGCCTCTGTGACAGAAGTGAATCATATTATTTTGTAGGTAAATGCGTGATTCGCTCACATCACTACCACATTCACAACTCTATTGCCTTTTCACTCGCACTTTAGCGAATGGAATTTTCCCATCTCTTTTTAGGGATCAATAAATTAGGGCTGGTGCGGAATTAGGCTGTTTTTTGCCGTGATGATCCTCCCGGAAATGAAGATGAAGCTGTCAAGAGCCAATCAAAAAGTTAAACTTTTCAGAAATACGTATTTTGTCTAACCAAGTCCATATATCCACAATAATCGAAATGACAACTTTACTAGCAAATCAAATAAAGCATTGAGAAAATTTTAAATTTAAAAAAGGACCTTGTATTGAAGTAGCTGTGCATAGAAACAAGGAAGGGACTAGAGTATGGAGTATGAGACAGAGAAGGAAGGAGTCTTACCTAATGAATAAGGATGAATAGGGTTTCGCAGAGCTACCAACTTGGAGAGATAAAATGATTCTGCAGCCGGCTGTCGTAGCCGCGTCGCGTCGCGTCGGTCGTGCTCGAGCGCATGCCAATGTTTACATCACGTGGTAATGTTTGTAAACTTTGAAGCGTGGACATCCTCATGACTTAAAACTTTTCAATGAAAAAAATTTCTTTGTTAACCCCGGGGGTTTACATTGCTTTGATTCGGTTTGGAATTTGGAGATTTTCTTGTTATGTTTATTTTTTGTGCTAATTATATAATCAGGAACCTATGTTTATCATTACGTACCTACCTATGCATACATGAATAGACAAACTAATAATAGTTATTATCTATCTCATTATACTGTAGGTGGTTGACGCTTACAAAAATTCGAAATCATAATAAGGTAATTTTATAATGTAAAATTTAGTGAAAAAAACCAGATTTTCTGTCAAACCTGATGCAAAGTTTTTTGTATTTTTAGTTATCGTTATCATTACCAGCCTCATTATAATTATGTCCGACGTGTATATCATCCCAAATTAGGGTGAACATTTTGAACTTTGAGAAGTCCTAAGAAAAAGCCAGACACTTGCAAAAAGTTCGGACAATTTAAGTAAATACCGACGCCAGCACATCAACCTACTATAATCTGTCAAATTTCTTTAATAGATTTTCAACTTTATCACTGAAGTTTAAGGTTCAAAGTTGATTGGGAAAATTTGAAAGTTTCGGGTAGGTCGACCTGCTGGCGTCTGTACCAACTTACCTTCTTTAATAGGTATTTATTTTTTCAGAGAACATTGAACTTTCTTAATAACTATCCGAAGAACCCAGACATGTCTAGACAAATGCGGACAGATGGTAACTATAACCCCAATGTTCTCCATAGATTTCCAGCCAGAACTGTTCGCTCGCATTCATTGACATTCCGCGACCTTCACTAGGTCGTGTTTCCACCTGTGGGAGGCCGGCCGGCCGTTACCGTCCAACGCTCCGCAGCTCCGCTTTCATTACTTAGTTATTCTTCCATTTTTATACTAATAAATAATAAATAAATAAAAAGTTTTAGTATAATAATAAGATTCATAATTATCATCTATGATCAATAAAACTGATCATAGTGGGATCCTATTTGACAGCAAGCGTATAAATATGATCATAATATCCGTTTAGCCTCAAAAATTGCTATATGTTGCAAAATTGCAAATTGTTATATGATCATATAATAAGTATAATATGTAAAAAATAAGAATAGCGTTATTTAACTATGATCATAGAATTTGACAGATATAAATCATATTTGTATGATAGTGTAATTGGGGCCTTACACATACCTACCTAAATAAGCGGGAAATACACCAACACAGAATTAAAAAACAAAACTTTAAAAAATCCGTATCGTACCAAGGTAGGTACATACTTACAGTCTTATCAAGGGGTAGATATATCGTGTTACTCCGTAACTGGGAACTTACTCAGTAACTTTTGGAGGTCAGGTAGGCAGTCAGTCACTCCATCTAAAATACTGGTATTCAGCTGCAAAAGCTGGTAAGGCTGTAAACCGAGCCCAACATAGTTGGAAAAGGCTAGGTAGAAGTACATACCTACTTTCTCTGTTTTTATTTTTGTTTTTGTGTGAATATTGTGCGTCTTAACCTGAGTCAAATAAATTTATTTTCTTTCTTTCTTTAAGAAAGAATACGCTGCTTCAATTCCTGCATCACCGTAATTCGCACAGAGCATGTAACTTTATATTCTATTCTATTTTTTGTTACGCAAGCAAATCCGATGTCTACAATTCTGCCAATGTCTAACTAAATCGGAAAAGCCAGTGTGTATTGCTAAAAGTAATATGATTATATATAATATATAAAAATCTTCGATGATCACTATGATCAGCAAATGATATTTTTTTGAGATGACATGACTGTCAGCCGTTGCGAGTGACGTATACCTATTGTTTATTGCGGTCATCAACTCGTCAAAAGGTCAACGACCGTTTTGTAATACTGATATTGTACGTCATTTATTATGCGGTAACTATAACGAAATTAAAAAATAAAGAGTTTATTTTAGATTGCAAAGTATTTACTTGAATATATTATATTTGTTATGCGTTGTATTATTTTGAAGGCTCATAAAAACAAGCTCAGATTCGTTATATATTTTAGCACAAAATCGCTAAACGACCAAGCAGGCTCGGTATGAAGCTGACTATGGATATACTATAAATATTATATCCCATAGTGAGAGCTATGAGATATATTATAATGGTATATGCCGAGATAACAAAAAATACATTCTATTTATATTACATCTCTGTGTAAACGGTTCCATTTAAAAGTACGGTGAGCGATATTAATTTATATCTCGAGATGTAATATTTAACTCATAGTGAGACGTCAGCTTGCATCAGCTGGCTGTGTTGTTGAATTGTAACCTTTTTTAGATTACCGGCTTGCGTCAGTTGACATTATTGCCTACGTCGAAATTAGTTTGTAAAAAATCTAAATAAATATCAACGTTCAGGACCTAATTTCGTTTAGGTACTATGAAAACTCATTTTTTTCGCGTAATTTTATCGATAGATCTACGCTTTTGAAAAAGATAAAAACCCTGATACTCAGACCTGACATTTGATTGTTCGGTTTGCTTTTAATCTATGTCAAACATGGCGACGGCGGCATAACCTCGCGAATTTTGTTTTGTCGTGTTATTTTTTAGAATTTTGCGACTTAATACATTACAAAGTGATTTACTATAGTGAATCGTGTGTGCAATAAATAAATCGAGATGGCTGATGCGGCTGCCAGACAGTTGCAATATGAATACAAAGCCGTAAGTAAAATATTTTGATACGCATTATTTTGGTTAAATTATTGGTTGTTATTGTGCAATTTTATCACGTTTTCTTTTCCAAAATCAAGCTTACTGCCAATTAAATAAACCAACCCTTCATTACGTTGATTTTTCCCCATATTATATTTTCCGTAGAACTCGAATTTGGTGTTACAAGCTGATGTGAGGCTCATAGAGCGTCGTGGGCGTGATGAGGCGACTGGTGAGGTGTTGTCCTTGTCGGGGAAACTCCTCGGGACTCGCATGGGCGACAGGGCACAGCGCACCAAGCCTGATAAAACTGAGGAGAGAAAAGTGAAGTAAGTCTTCAAAATTGCTGTTGTTTTTTCATAAACAGATAAACATAGAACATTTGTAGCAATTCTTTCGTATCGTAGTGGCAATTTAGAGGTGCCAATCACATGTGTAGAGACCGCAACATTGATTGGGTATCTTGTTTATGTTGAAATACCCAAGAATATGCTCATCCACATTCCCTAGTAATAACAATAATAATTATGTCAAAACATTATGAAATACTGTAAAACCGTTGATGTGAAACTCAATCATGCCTCAGCTGTTGGGCAAAGATGGCACAGAGGCATTTTGATCACCACCAAATGTTAAATCCACTTAATTGTACTTTCCAGACGACAGAAAAGAGATGAAGCATCCTACGAGCTCTCCAAATCAAAGACATCCCGTGTAGCCTGGGCCGATGACACACCAGGCGTACTATACCGACCACGAGCACAGCACACAAGGCACGCTTACGAGATGCTCCTAACATTCATGCAGAGTGCTCTCGGAGACCAGCCGAGGGATATCTTATGTGGAGCATGTGACGAAGTGCTGGTTGTGCTTAAGAATGATAAGTTAAAGGATTTAGATAAGAAGAAGGAGATTGAAATGCTTCTGGGACCTGTTGCAGATGAGAGATTTGCACTGCTTGTTAATTTAGGTAAGTTTAAAACATCATTTATGTTTGTCTTGAAAAAGGTCTTACACAGTTATTTTGCCTCTGACAGCAGCAACCCAACGGCAACCTTATTGTAACGAATATAAAGATCAATGTGATTTTGACAGACTTGTAAGTGGCAGCAATGTAACAGTCATAGAATCACTATGATTTAGACAGTGATGCAAAGTCAGAGCTAAAATAACTGAAATGACTAAGCTTGTCTGACATTATAAGTGATATAGTCCAGAGTTTGATCAGCATAAGTCCCATTTTCTTAAATCTAGACCATTTTCTTAAGCAAGAATCTATACAAATACATAATAATGCTACATCACCTAATAAACACCTCTTTATGTGTAATCCACCTATTTTTCGCACACGCGCTAATCACTCGCACATCCCTAACACACTACAAACATACACTCACTTCATTCACTACACACAACACTATCACAAAACACCCCATCCACTTCCTCACACAATCATCAAACATTTACTCTTATACAATACAATTCACTCTTCACTTTATCACTGTCACATTTTTTAAGTTTACCACAAGATCAAAAATGCACCCACTTGACACAGTCCACTGGCACGTCTGCAGAATCATAGAATAGAATCATATAAGCATACCCTATAGCCGGGTACTGCCCCCTAAGATACAGGCCTAGCCTAGTTTAGGGGACAGGGTTGAACTTATTGTACTTACCTACCTAATGCTAAATTAAGATCTTTAATCTGTATACAGTGCAATGTACTTGAACTTTGTGGTAATAAACAATTTATTTATTATTATTTTAAGTGTCTGTTTGTAATATCAAAATAACAGTTTTTTTTAACAAAATGTCTGTCTGTTTGTTCCGGCTAATCTCCGAAACGGCTGGACTGATATTGAGAGGACTTTCACTGGAGTAACTTAGGTTACTATTTATTTTAAAAAAAAGGACTACACTGGCAAAGCCACAGTCATAGTATGTAATAAAGACAGCTTGTTTCCAAAATATGGGCTTTAATCTCTGAACTTCTACCCTTACACATAGTAGTATAGTTTATACAAACAATGCATAAAACCTGCACCAAAGTAATAGAAAACCAAGTATAAGCATCCTATGGCTAAGTTACACCTTATTCCAGCAGTGTTCATGTACTTTACAAATTATTTCCCATAGGTAAGAAAATAACAGACTTCAACATCAGCTCGGCGGCTGAGGGCAACACAGAGATTGACGAGACATATGGCATCAATGTGCAATTTGAAGAATCCTCAGAGGAAGACGATGAGGATGCCTATGGAGAGGTGAGGAACTGTTATTATAAGTATTGATGTTCTGACCATTCCGAGTCTATATTCCTGGTTGATTGCAATAGGCTCGCCCCGGCGAAATGTAGAGTATGCATAATTTTATTTTATTTAATTTAATAGGAACAACAAAAAGCTACATTATGCAATATTACAACAGAAAAACAGAAATAACTTAAGTAATAATGTAGCCCACAGCGCTGTTCACAGATTACCAGTAATAAATAAAACCTTAAAGTCACTAGGTGAACTGTTCATGCATGACAGTTACACTAATAATTACAAAAACAGAGAAAAAGTAGAAAAGGATTTAAAAACAACGACAAACAATTAGTCTGAGATAATCAGCCTGTAATGTTACTGTTGGGACTCAGGCCTCTCTGAGAGAGGGAGTGGGCCGTAATCCACCACGTGGGTCCAGTGCGGGTTGGTAAATGTTACAATGTCTTGGTTTTCCGAACAAAAAGTGACATATGGAAACGACGATCCCGTAATCGCGCGACGATCGCTTTAAATAGATCGCGGGGTAAAAGTTTAGCGCCTTAGTCACCTTCCATCTTGCTGTACGTCCTGCCAAGGCCATGCACGATGCACGGCGAAAAACGACAGTGAATAGTTTCGACGTACGTCGATTATTATTATTAGTTGCTTGCTGGATTTGCATCCAGCTAGCGCCCCCACCGTGTATAAGCTTGCTGTACAGCAAATTCAGCCAGTGTTTCCACTTTTAAGAGAATTTTCACTTTTTTTGGTTGAAATGATTAATATTATGCATGGCTTACGGCAATTTTTTTTAAAGGGATTTATAGAATTTGGGGTAAAATCGCAAAAAAAACCCCCAATCTGACAACATTAACCGCGGCCTTGAGCGGACGTACAGCGCGCTGGATGCGCGCACGAGTGTGTATGCTACGGTCCAACACCGCGGCCTTGGCGGGACGTACAGCAAGATGGATGGTGAATAAGGCGCTTTTCCTTCAATCTTCGATAAAAAGATTTTCATCCATAATGTGAACTCATCCGATCCAGCTCGTCCCTTGCTGTCCTCCCCCAGCGACGCCCTAAGCCGAGGTCCGTACCCCACATGGGGTGCCTTTAGCGTGTCGCTTAGCTTGAAGTTCTATGCCCCGGCTAGAGGCCTTAATTTATTGAGGTACCGACAGGAAAGTCCAGTTAAGCAGCCGATAGCCTCCTAGGAGGTTGACCTACGAGAAGACATTCATAAAAAAAAATATGTGTACTTAATATTGACTGGTTATGTTTTCTTACTAGGTGCGTGAAGAAGAAAAAGAAGATGGGGAAGGTTCAGAAAATGAGAAGGAGAAAGACAGCAGTGCTGACGAGGATAGTGATGGAGAAGGCAAGAGAAATGCTATACATACGAATGTGAGTACAGATATAATACCAAATTTAAATTATTTGATAAATATGTAAATGGCAATCATCATCTGCCTAGCCTTTTCCCAACTATGTTGTGGTCAGCTTCCAGCCTAACCGGATGCAGCTGAATACCAGTATTTTATATAGAGCGTCTGCCTATCTGACTTCTAAAACCTAGCAACTGGGTAATACGATACTCCTGGGTAAGACTGTAGACTGACGACCGTAAGGCCTGTCAAAGATCCACGTATGGCAACCGGGACCAACGGCTTAAAATGCTTTTCGAGGCACGGAGGAGTCTCGGTCTCGGGTATGTTACGATGGTCATCCATCTATGGACCAACCCTGACAAGCGTAGCTTAACCTGATGGATCGACCCGTGCGGTTATTATTACTTAGCCACGAGCTCCTATAGCGGCTTTAGCCCTGTTATGGAAGAAAAAATTCTGTGTCAAAGTTCTCGAAATATGAGACACTGAAATTATAATTTTACTAACTCTCTATTTTCTCCCAACAGCTAACAGAAGAACAGTCCCAAAAGCGTCGCGACGCGACCCTGCATCCCATGGACATCGACGCCTACTGGCTCCAACGTCGCCTGTCCCGCCACTTCCCCGACGCCATGCTGTCCCAGGCGAAGTCAGTCGAAGTCCTGACGGCCCTCGGAGACGCAGCAGACGACCGGGACCTGGAGAACAGGCTGGTGCTGCTGCTGGGATATGACTGCTTCGAGTTTGTGAAGCTGCTCAACAAATACCGCTACACCGGTGAGTGGCTAGGTTAGGCGACACGCGGCGAGGTCTGTAACTGGATGGGTCGGCACGTTCTTTAAGACACTTGCTCTAATATTATTGTCAAGTCCGTGGAAGTCCTGATCCAGTAATTTTTGTTTAGTTTCAGATTCTTTTTTAGACCTTTTCTTCGTGAATTTCTCTGTCTCTACCTTCGTTTCGCCATGTATCCAGATCCTGGGTATAGAGAAATTGTTGTAATAACACCTACAAAGCGAGGCAAATTAACAATTTTTTTCAAAATCAAAATATTTTATTTCACATAAACCTACAAGGGCACTTATGAAACGTCAGAAGCTAGGTGCACGTTCCAATTGGTCGTTTCCTATGGATAAGAAACCGGCAAGAAACTCCATGTTTACTCTTTTAAAAGTAAATAGTATTTACAATGTCGTCAAAATACAGAGTTAATAGGTATGAGAGGACAGTGTAGGCCTATCAACAAGTACCAGGTACTTAGCAAGATAGAAAATGGTCGACAGATCTACAGTCTGTTAAACCTACAACGTTCTCACATTCACAAAATCTAAAAGAAAAGAATCTATATAAAAGAAAAATAAAATAACAAAAATAAAAATCTATTTAAACCAAATGACATGATTGCCACTACAGCTGTAACAAATCTAATTTATTATAAAATATAAGAATATTTTAGGTAAAATAAATAAATTTAGCGAAAAGATTATGTCAAGGAAATATGTAAAAGAAAAAAACAAAAAGGTAAAATAAAATAATCATCTTAATTTGGGAGCAGTTAATAGACATTTACATAGTTATCATAATAGTCATCATTACGCAGTTAATAGACATTTACGATCAAAGAAAACCCCTATTATCACCCTGAATTTTATTTTCTATCCTGTTTTAAACTACTTATGATATGCGGTGGCAAAGGCTCGCACGACGCAGGCAGGCGAGACGCGATTTTGGTTGATCAATTGCTATGAAAATTTCATGCAAATTGTTCTACCGGTCACGTCGCGTATGTCTGCGGGAACCTAAAGTCGGTCAGTCATGGCTTTTACTTTACTGCTGTTATGTGTATAGATTGTCTCAACAAGGATATAAAATGTATTAATTATCTTCTACAGTACTCTACTGCACCAAACTGGCCTCATCGCAGTCTGAAAGCGAGCGCGCCGCCATCAGGGAGGAGATGTCCAAACAGCCACATTTACAGAAGATCCTGGCGCAGCTGGAGACCGGCAAAGGCGACGATGAGGTTTGAGCTTAGTAGTATTGTGCATGGGGTATATTTGATCAAGTAATTTTATCCTACAAATCTCAGAATAATAAACGTGTTTCTTTTTTTCGTGCATGTCGCCCATGGGCCTCTGACTTGGCTTCACAAGCCGTCGAGAAATATCTCTTAGGCATGCCGGTTTCCTTCACCGTTTTTAAAAAGTATATTTTGTGAGTTTTAAATATTTACCCATCAAAAAATTGGTTCAAGTTTCATCAGTAAATCTGCTGTCACCTCTTATGTAAGCCGTGAATGGTTGATATAAATAACAAAAAGTATTTACATAACTTGACAACATTTTGAACTAGAACAATTTACTTACAGCCTGTATTGGCTTTTAGAAACCTTCTCTCTGAACTGGTAGAAATTTATAAAGTACAGTTAGAAACAACTTTTTATTTTCATCATAACCGAAGGACTTTTATTGCAGACCACATTATCAATCTGTATTAAAAAAAAAAGTTCAAATCGAAATTCAAATGAATCCTTAGGACATGTCCAACTGTTCATTGTCGCAATATAAGTCTCCACCAAGATCGCTACAACGACCCGTCCTGTGCTGCTTTTATCCATTGAGTTCTCGTTTCCAGCAATAATAATAGAGAAGATGCCTGGGTCAAAAAAAAAAACTATTTAATCCGTCAGTTAGATAATAAAAAAATATTAGACTCGTATTTTTTGCTTTATCATAAATTAATAAAAATGACTTAGATAAAACGCATTAAAGTTGTGGAGTGGGGGTTGATACGTCACAAGTAAGTATAAAATCTACATACTCGTGACGTCATGGCACATTTTAACTTAATGTATCGTGTAACGAATCTACTGCTTATTAAAATAAAAGGGAAAGTAGACAAGTTAAAAATATATAATTTGAGGTAAAACACAGAAAAATAATTAAAAAAATAACCTAACCTACCTAGCGCTCTCAGAAAAGAAAATATTTACAGAGGAAGTATGTTACGGCTTTCAGGTTCGAGTCGTCCTGTCAGTTCTGAAACATCCAGATTCGTTTCCCAGATAAATCTTGATAAATTCACAGGCAATGTAGAAGACGTCAGGCCTCGTTAGCTCTGAGGCCTGAAGATCCGCTTCCCAGTCTCTCAGACAGACCAGTCAGGACTTAGTAGTGGAAGGTCCTCCTGGCAAGAAACGTAGTCCCGTGAAGACAGAGTATGATTTCAGGGTGAAATGTATATAGACCAATTTGCAAGACTTTTCTTGAGGAGATGTTTCCTTGAGCGCTTCCAGATCAGCTCTGTCGAATGGGTCCGTAGTCCCTCTGAGGTTTATTTTTCAAATCATCTTTTTCTTGTTCTTTAAATTAATTTGAAATTCAAAGATCGAAAAGGGCCAGACATATTCGTACCAAAAAAAACCTCTTTGATGAATTCTGAGAGCGTTTCAATTATTATTATAAAATGTAAGTTAGGATACAAATATTTTACAGTAAACAATTATAATTGCCTATAAAATACCATATTTCAGCTAAACATATTGATAAAAATAATTTAAATTATATAAATCAAAAGTAACCTTCATGGACTAAGCCAGTAAGAAAACTAGAGAGAAAATTAGAAGAAAAAAATAATGATAGCTTGACAGCCTGACGTAAATGTCATAACATTGAAAAATATGAATATTAAAGAAAACTAATCGTTTTAGAACGATTCGCAAAATAATAATGCAAAATCAATAAACGAGTATAATACATAATATTAATGAATGCATAGTGTAAGTATATGATGTAGTGTGTAGTATGTAGATACTATAATCGCCGTAATCTTTTGATAACGTAAAAAAAGAAAAAGTACGTGTACGTATTTTTTTTTATAATCTACATGACGGACAAAAAAAATCTCCCTAAAACCCTATTGCATTAATAACAACATACATGACCTTTCCTAGACCGCCCAGCAGTCGTCGGAGGCCCCGCGCAAGCGCCACAAGAGCGAGCCCGAGGCCGCGGCCGGCGCCGGCCAGGTGGGCGGCAGCCGCAAGGTGCTGCAGCTGGACGAGCTGATGTTCGCGGCCGGGGCCCACTTCATGGCCAACAAGCGCTGCCAGTTGCCGCCTGGCTCTTTCAGGAAGCAGCGGAAAGGTAGGGAAACGGTTGACAATATTCTTCTGACCTTCTGAATCTATGTCGGCTGTCATCTCGGTATTCAGCCCCTTTTGAGAGTATCATCTGCGTTTTGTGGTTGAATTTAGTGTAGCACTGTGTCATTTAAAAGAGTAAAGGGGCTCGTGGCTAAGTAATAACAGCCGTATGGATCGATCGATCAGGTTAAGCTACGCTTGCCGCGGTCAGTCCGTGGATGGGTGATCATCTTAACATACCGAGACCCCTCCGTGCCTCGGAAAGTACGTTAAACCGTTGGGTCCGGCTGTCATTCTTGGATCTTTCACAGTTGTTACTGGTTGACAGAAACCCGAAAGTCTGACAACCAGTCTTACCAAAGGGTATCGTGTTACCCAGTAAGTGGGTTGTGGAGGTCAGATAGGCAGTCGCTCCATGTAAAATATTAGTATTCAGATGCATCTGGTTAAGACTGGAAGCCGACCCCAACATAGTTGGTAAAAGGCT
Source organism: Xanthia icteritia (assembly GCA_949128155.2). NCBI lineage: Eukaryota > Metazoa > Arthropoda > Insecta > Lepidoptera > Noctuidae > Xanthia > Xanthia icteritia. The sequence goes on along the minus strand of OY855862.1, from coordinate 1,042,534 downwards.
AGACAAATTGACTAGGTATGTAATTTAAAAGGTCTGAATTTGTCTGGTAGTATTTTGAGAGGCACAACAGATTAATACAGATGGGACTCTCCGCAGTTTAGGTATGAAGCTACAAATACGCGGCGGGCTCGACTTGTTGGGCCAATTCAGTGAGTGTAACGTAGTCAGAAGATATGAGAGTTACGCGATAGAAAGAGAGGCAACTTCTAGATGAATATAACTGTAGGTGATTAGCGCTGTGTGACCTGAATTATACTTTATTGTGTCGTAGCAAGAGTCGCTATTTATTGAATTTATTTTTCGGGGTGTCCCATTTGTATTATTCTGTGGATGTACTTATATTTTTTAACCGACTTCAAAAAAAGGAGGTTATATGTTCGACTGTATGTATTTTTTTTTTTTTTTATGTATGTTCACCGATTTCTCCGCCAATTGTCAACCGATTTTGAAAATTCTTTTTTTATTCGTAAGGGTATACTCCTGAGGTGGTCCCATATTAATTTTGTGAAGATTTGATGTATACTTTGGGAGATAAACGAAGGAACTCCTCAAAAACAAACAGTACACGTAATGTGATTTGGATATTGTACTAAAGATCAAAAATAATTGCTGGTTCTATCTATCCATCCGTGGTGAACTAATTATAGTCTTCGAAATTTCAATCATTCCACTTTGCCCCATCAAGTCGCCACTGGTGGGGCAAATGCATTCTGCCCCATGGCATGGATTCTTCCCCACAAGGGTTGGCACCTTAGAATTTGTGTAAGTAGGTATGCTCGTATTTAAGATTTGATTGGAAAAGAAAGAAATTTATATGTAAGTAAAATGTAACTAGGACTTGTACTCATTTAGATTTTATTTTATTTGTAACAAATCGTGTAATTAACGTATGATTTACAACCCGATTCCTTCCAGAAACAACTAGTAAATAAAAATTAATAATAAAATAATAATACCAGCCTATTACTGTCCCACTGCAGGGCAAAGGCCTCGTCTAATACAGAGAAGGAACGAGCACTGATCAACACGCTTGCTCAAAACGGGTTGGTGATTTCAGACTAATATTAACTATAAGTCCATGTTTCCTCACGATGTTTTCCTTCACTGATGTCAATAATGTCCAAGATAAACTCAGAAAGTTCATATGAATTGAAAAAGTCACATTAGAACCCACAACCTCATGCATGAGAGGCGAGGCCTTAACCTCTGGGCCATCATAACATATTAAATTACCAAAAAATATATATTTTACTTAACTATACATTTCTTTCTTTTCCAAACAAATATAAAATACGAGCATACCTACCTACACATTTCTAAGGTGCCAACCCTAGTGGGGCAGAATCCATAAAGATTTTAGACTAGTGGAATCTGCCCCACCAAGTCGAACTAGTGGGGCATATTCCACTGAAAATTTTTTGGCATTCCTATTTGCCCCACCAGCGGGGCGCTCGGAATGTTTCGTTAATTTTTGAGAAATCTTTTGTTATGTTTCCATTATTCGACTGGTATACGAATTTGTGCGGGGTAGGTATAAACACAACTAAAAAGTGAAAAATAAAAACTTTTTTACAAAAAAAAACAACCGACTTCCAAAAAAAACACTTAAAAGAGAAAAATAACTTGAATTTCGGAAGTCGGTGGCAAAAACAATAGTATTTTATTAGATACATATATAGTAAAATATACCTACCGTAATATATATGAAAGCAATTCATAACTATTTCCCTAGGGATATAACTATATCACGGCTTCAACTATGCGAACTGCGAACCATCTTAAAATATAACTATATGGATCTGTATTTTCGTTTTTGCCACCGACTTCCGAAATTCAAGTTATTTTTCTCTTTTAAGTGTTTTTTTTGGAAGTCGGTTGTTTTTTTTTGTAAAAAAGTTTTTATGTTAAATCACTTCAACCAGATTACCAGGGAGACTGTACTTTGAGGTTGACGACTCTTTTTTAGTGGCTTTTGTGGACATGATATTTATTCTGATTTGTTACAGTTGTAATGGAAATCATGTCATTTCGGTTACATAGGTTATTATTTTTATTAATTATCTTTTACATAGATTCTTTTCTATTTTGTGAATGTGTGAAATTTGTTGGCCTAGTAGACTGTAGATTTGTTGCCCATTTTCTATTCTGTTAAGTACCTGGTACTTGTTGACAGGCCTACACTGTCCTCCCATACCTAATAACACTGTTACTTTAAAATATTGTAAATACCATTTATTTTTAAAAGAGTAACCGTGGAGTTTCTTGCCGGCTCTTCTCCATAGGAAACGACCAATTGGAACCGTGCACCTAGCTGGTGACAGTTTCATAAGTGCCCATGTAGGTTTATGTGAATTTTTTATGTCTCATAGTCTTGTCAAAAAGCAAATAATTTTAATTTCATGAGATGTATAGTTTCAATTTGTCAAGTTTATGGGCATTGAGTTAACTATCAGTATTAATACACCTCTTGAACGATTGTATTATATGTTACTGTTCGTAGGTTCGACTCCCGCTCGTTTGAATGATTTATTAAGACTACAGATAGTAAGGTCTGACGTCATAACGTCAACGCCGGCTGTCGCTGAAAACCAGCGAGCTGAGCGATGGCCGTTTTGCGTGAATGTGACGCATATTTTCCCTAAACTTGTTTCCATTTTTTAATTTTGTGTTCTTTTTTTTTGCGTCATGTTTACCGCAAATAAACGTATTTTCTTTCTTTTCTTTCTATGTGTGTATGTGAGATTAATGTTCTCTTCAACTTTCTAAACCCCACATACTCTTTATCACCAGGATACGAAGAAGTCCACGTTCCAGCTCTAAAACCCAAGCCGTTTGATGAAGGAGAAACTTTGATGCCGGTGGAAAAGCTACCCAAGTATGTGCAGCCCGCCTTCGACGGGTTCAAGACGTTAAACAGGATACAGGTAACAACATATACTAAGTTGTTATAAAATGGCCTTCTGAGGGGCTCGTGACTAAGTTGTAACAGCCATTACGGGTAGTCAGAAGCCCCATTAGAAAGAAAATAAATTTATTTGAGTCAGGTTAAGGCACAAAACAACAAAAAAAAAGATAAAAATAACTTAGAATATGTGCCTCACGGCTACGCCAAATAGGCCCAGTTCAGCATAAATGCCAGACAACTAGTGTCTGACGCTGGTTTTCAACTGGACCTTCTGTCACGAGGACGTCTTGCGGATGTAAATCAGTTTTATAGTGTGTAAGTGTTTTATATTTCAATAAAAACAGATATATATGTCTAGCAAATAATATTAAACACGATTAGATATTTGTTTAAAACAATTATAAATAATTATATAGTGCTAGAAATACCATGTTATTTCAACAAGAAACAGTGGACGGATCAATAAATAATATTAATAATATAGTATCGTGTTACCCAGTACTGGGTTTTGGAGGATTCGTAGATCTTTGACAGTCGTTAAGGGTAGACAGAAGCCCGAAAGTCTGACAACCAGTCGTATTTAGGTATCGTGTTACCCAGTAACTGGGTTGTGGCGGTCAGGTAGGCGGTCACTCCATGTAATATACTGGTATTCAGCTGCTGCCAGCTAGATTGGAAGCCGATCCTCCAGTAGATAGCTCCAAAGAAAATAAAACCGGCCAAGTGCGTGTCGGACCACGTACAATGAAGGGTTCCGTAGATGGAATGAGTTTATCCCAAGAACAAACTTAACAGTGTAGTTCAAAAACATGTTAACATACGGAATGTATGAGAACATGTTTTTTCAACTGCAAATGTAAGTTGGTTGATTATTACTCGTTAACCTGTAAAGCCTACTTAGCTGTGATACTTTTCCTTTTAACTTCGTTATATATACTACTGCTGTGAAATTTTCCACATATCCAGAATTAGCTATTTAGCAGTCTGTGGGACACAAACACACATTCGACTCTAACACTTGGACTTTAACGCGGAAAATGCCTTGAGCTTAGGTATGAGTTCCTAAAGCTTAATGTTTCGCAAACGGATCCCTGAATCCAATATTGTGAAAATGGTTTTCACAAACTCATAATATTATTGAATGACCTTTCCAACGATAGCCCACACTATAGGATATACGAGGAAAAAATACATCCCTACTATACGTGTACGGGTGGTCCACAAAAAAAAAAGATTTTTTCATTACACATTTTATTCTAAATTAAATTTGAATAACATATTTTATTGGATAAAGATTAAATATAATACCGATCAAAATAGCTTCGAAAAAAAAAACCTGGAAGGTAGAAATGGTTACTGTGGGTCATCCTTAGAAGATAGACATACGCAGCCGCTATCGCGGACATTGTTTTTTTTTAAATATAATCCTGTCGAACATAAATTTTATGTATCTCTTCCGGTTTACTCGGTGCACGCCCGTAAAGCTCGCAGTTGGCATGATTTTTTCCGACATATTCAACAATCATCGTCATATTTCAGCCAATTTACACAAAACTTTAATGAACTGTTCACCTAAACCTTCATCGCAAATCACCTCCGTTCAGTGGTAAAAACCGTTTGAAAATCCGTTCGGTAGTTTTTAAGTTTATCGCATTCAGACAAACAGACAGACGCGGCGCGGGACTTTATTTTCTAATATGTAAGGATATTAATTAGATTTTTTTTCCTCCTACTAGTCGCGCATAGCAAAAGCGGCGCTAGAAACAGACGAGAACCTCCTGGTGTGCGCCCCCACGGGCGCCGGCAAGACCAACGTGGCGCTGCTGACCATCCTGCGCGAGGTGGGCAAGCACGTCAACGACGACGGCACCGTCAACGTGCACGACTTCAAGATGATCTACGTGGCGCCCATGCGCTCGCTCGTGCAGGAGATGGTGAGTGTCTGGAGTACTGTACCAGCAGGGAAATACCAGCCAGGCGTATGAAGCGCCCCTTTCTGACGGTTTTGGAGCAGAAAAGACTAGGTACAGAATTGACATAAATGAGCGTATCAAACGCCCCACAAATCTAGGTTAGCTAGGGAATAGACGCGTTCGGAGGGAATGACAAAATTAAAATTAAAATAAAATGTTTTAAAATGTCTCAAAAAATGGCGAATGCGAGTCGTTCGTCGTAAACAAAGACAGCACTTCTACCATCTGACGTCACAAGACAGACAAAAATAGAAGAATTACTTCAAAAGCGACTCGACTTCGACTTCGACTTAACTCTTCAATTTTTCCACCGATTTTGTTTATTGCACACAAATGTAGAGAGGCAGACTTAAAGCCATAGACATTTTCTACCAGTCAACCTTTGGGTGATGCAGAGACAAACAGTGGTAGGTGCAATAGCGAGAATTTATTAATAAATATTTATTTAAATATAAAGATATACGTTTATGTTTTTACCATTCGGTTTTTTTAGGTAACATCTTTAAAATAAGTATTAATTCATGTAAATTTTGCCCAATTTATTACATCCCACACTCACCATTCTCTCTATCCCACAGGTGGGCAACTTCAGCAAACGCTTAGCAGCCTACAACATGAAAGTGTCCGAGTTGACAGGAGACCATCAGTTGACGAGGGAACAGATCGAAGCCACGCAGCTTATAGTCTGCACGCCTGAGAAGTGGGATATTATAACTAGAAAAGGTAACACATTATGATATTAAGACTGGGTAATACGATACCCCTTGGTAAGACTGGTTGTCAGACTTTTGGGCTTCTGACGACCCGTAACGACTGTCAAAGATCCACGAATGACAGCCGGGACCAAGGGCTTAACGTGCTTTCCGAAGCACGGAGGAGTCTCGGTATGTAATGATGGTCACCCATCCACGGATCAACCCATGATTGATGGGTTGATCAATCAATCTCGGCATGCGTAGCTTAACCTGATGGATCGACCCGTGCGGTTGTTATTACTTAGCCAAATGAGCTTTTGGCTATGTAATAACCATTACATTTATTTAAAAAAACTCCGTATGCATAACCCCCTCTTACTTTGGAAGTCGGTTAACAATAAACCCCACAAGGATCTTAGTCAAACTTTTTTAGTATCAAATTTTGAAACTATCATTTAATAATATTAGAATATTCGAAGACAATTGGTGTAAATTCCTTCAAAAATAATCTTGTTTTCTCATCCCGTTTTCTCCATTCTCAGGTGGCGAGCGCTCCTTCACAAACCTAGTCCGCCTGATCATCATAGACGAGGTCCACCTTCTCCACGACGAGAGAGGACCAGTCCTGGAAGCTCTCGTCGCCAGGACTCTGAGGACTGTGGAGCAGACTCAGGAAGAGGTCAGTTGTATGACCATCACAGATATCTATGGCGATCGTCTCCAAGCTACGCTACAGCGACTGATCCTGAGATTCACGCATGCCTCTGATTCTTGCCATCTTTACTAGTTTATTATACACACTGAATGTGTTACTAAGTAATATGATATTTTAAAAATACTATTTAATATTACTTGCTAGGTTCGAAAACTGCGTACTGACGAATGATTAAGTTATGGTTGACTAGCAGCACCCGGCGGCTTCACCCGCATAAGTCTCGATCCCGGGTGAATATCGGGATAAAATGCGAACGTTTCAAGTTCCTTCATGACCAGTGATCGGAGTAGGTAGATTGATTTTTGGTACTTGTATCATAAATGACACAGACTAAAGACACAACGTTGTTATATTTGCTCCGCAGATTTTGGATAGGGAAAGTGGTAAAAAGTGGAAATTATATTACTAGTATGCCGTTTACTTAAGCCAGTGAAGTGACCTATCCAACTGTGAAGTTTTTATGGTGATCCGCTTGGGTTAAGCAAAGTTATATTAATATTAAACTGTGCTTGAAAATCTTAAATTTGAAAAGTGTTTTAACGACCTTTGTTCCTGACCTACGACAACCCGCAGAGCGCTCGATACCTCCCGCGCTAACCACCGATATCCCCGTTGTCGCCTGCGCATTATTCAACGCCCAGCGCATAGCTATCACTAATTTCGACACTACATGTAAAGTGGCGTTGGCGGAGCGGTTTGAGTGGTTACACTTCATCGCACGTCGTGGTCACCGGATCGAGTCCCGCTAAATACACAAAAATTTTTTACTTTTTTTTTTACTTGTTTACATTTGTCTAGTATTTGTATCAGACAAAACACGCAAACAATAAATCTCACAGACAGCAAAGCATTATAATATTGAGACTTTTTGCTATTGATAATGAAATTATGTCAACATTAAATTGCGCTGGTTGCTTGAACGCTTTCAAAGCAGGGAAAGGCTTACAATGCTTTCTTTGCCTTCAATGGTATGATTTGTTATGCAGCGGTATACCGGAAAAGAGATTTAAATTAATGAATGCTGATTCTAAAAAGACTTGGAAATGCCCAGGGTGCATTAACAAGCAGCCTAAAGTTGATAATACCAATACCCCAATCCGACCCGCCAAGCGGAGCAGCCCAAATAGAAGCAATGATCCACCTTCTTCTGCGGAGAAGAATAATATTACTCTGCGTAATAAACTACCTCATCACCAGTCTCCTGACGATCAAACCGCCATGTCATTGACAGAGATTACAAGTGGTTCCCTCAGAGATATGATAAGGCAAGAAATTAATCGTGCCTTACAGAATACAATGAACGGTTTGGTAAATGACCAACTCAACAAAATTAATGACATAGTGTCAGAATTCAAGCAGTCGCTGTCATTTTTTAACGATAAATACGAAGACATGAGAACAACACTAGAGGAGAAGGCAATCAGAATACAAAAACTCGAAAAAGATAACTCCGATTTACATAATTCTTTGAAAGATATAGCGAAGCGCATAAACGTTTTAGAACAGCATGCTCGATCGAGCAACATTGAATTGCAATGTATACCCGAACACAAATCAGAGAATTTGGTGAGTACTGTTCTCCAGCTGAGCAAAGTGCTCGACTGCAACATAAAGGACACTGACATTCAACTTTGTACAAGGGTTGCTAAAAAAGACACACAGAACGTGCGACCGAGATCAGTCTTAGTTAAATTTAACAGTTCCCGTATAAGAGATTCGTTCCTGGCAGCATCAATACAGTTCAATAAAGCTAACTCAAATAATAAACTTACCTCAAGTCATCTCGGTATAGCTGCCGACAAACCTGTTCCAATATTCGTCGTCGAGCATCTCTCCCCGGAAAACAAAGCTCTTCATGCGGCCACGCGAGTACGTGCTAAAGAACTAAGATACAGGTTCGTGTGGGTTCGCAATGGAAGAATTTTCGTAAAGAGGGATGAAACATCTCAAACTGTGGTTATAGGAGATCACGATAAACTAAAATCGTTAACATAAATTCGTGTATCAGTGTAATTCTAAGAATGTTCTATTGTTGTATTTCTCAAAATTCAATCCTATAAAATGTTACTACCAAAATACTAGAGGTCTACGCGGTACACTGAGTGAGGTACGGCAACACATACATAATAACGCGTACGATGTTTATGTCCTAACCGAAACCTGGCTTTGTAGTGGTATTTTTGATGCCGAATTATTCAGTGGTTCCTATACGGTATATAAGGTGTATCTATTCATACACGAAATATTTTAAGAGATATACCTATAGCTGGCACAGAAACTATAAACACAAAAATAAAGATGATATCTCAAGGTTTTTTATTTTACGTAATTATTATAATTTTAAAACTGCTTGAGACATTTGGCATAAAACCTTTACTCCATGTTCTATGAATGACCCGCTCGCCGCGGTAAAGCCCCGCGCGTCGAGGCGCAGGGATGCCAGACGTACGATAATTATCGTACATGTACGATAATTTCGACACCGTTACGATGTATGATACAATTTGTATTATCTTACGCAAAAGTACGATAATTTGCAACCCTCTTCCGAAGTGGCTATTCAGCAAAAATTATGCGACGAAACAAAAAATAAGAAACAAACTTGCAACAAAAACTTTAAAGGGGCTTTACTTTCAACGCAATGCGTAAAAACTCAATCAAAATAATGCTGTTATGGTTTTAAAACAACTGAAAAAATAATGTTACTTTTTTAATTTCATTCATATTTCACAACTTCATAAAATTCCTATCTTATTTCTAGTTTTGCGAACTAGCTACGCGTTTAGCGCGAGTCTGGCAGTTGTAGTACGAAAAATGTTCATTTGGTACGATCATTTTCGATTATTAATACGATAATTCACTCACACTCGTCTGGCAACCCTGTCGAGGCGTCTCGCACCTCGTTACATGGGACCTAACAATATCACTGGTAAACTGTAGTGGACGTACGAAAATACACCTCTGCCTATCTCTACGGACAATGCAGGCGTGATGATGTAAAAAATAAACCAACGTAGGTAGACTTCGTGACTTGTTGTAGTGTTATTTTAATAGCCTATCGCTTACAATGATAATAAATGTGAATTTAAAATACAATACCACCTAAACCTAAGTAGGTAAATGATTAAATTCCCTCCTTTAAAGTTTTACGAAAAGGAACGTAGAGGCGATTAAAACAAATTTTAATCCTAATCTACAATACCTACACATCTGTAAACTAGGTACCTAAATACCAATAAACAGCTGATAGGAGCAACTCGAATTCGCATGTTAATGACCTCTGTCCGTCTGTGTGTGCGAGTCCTATCCGTCAGCTGATTGTTAGTTGCCTACCTATCTACTTATACAGATGTGAACGTTAAGAGATTAGCAGACGTGCACATACCTACTGTTGTAGGTACACGCAGTTTGTCGCCTCGCAGTGGTCAAAAGATAAACGGGATAAATGGCTTGTCAATTTGTCATGTTATCGTCACAGGTTTACGACTGATTCCGTTAGTCGGAAACCTGTCTATTTTACACGAAATTCAGTTATCCCATTGCATCAGGTATGCAGGTGCCTTTTACGAATTATTGTTACAATAATTTAAAATGTAAGTACATACCTAATACTTGCGTAGTTTTTATTTACACTATTTACACCAATTGTTGTACATATTCGCCCTGTTGTTGGACGCAGATGGCTGCACGTTTTCATATGTATCCTTGCACTTTTGATAATGTGTCTCTATCACTAGCCATCACTGCGAAAGCGTTCACAATTCGCGTTCCTAAGGGTCTATCGCCTATTAACCCAGCCCACACATTAACACTGAACCGCGTCTGGAAATGATCCGGCCTAACAACACGTGGATTTTCTGATGCCCGCGTTGTGGATGTTAAGCAAACCAACTCCTGGTTGGTATACCTGTAGTTAGGCATTGTTAAATATCTTGCCCGAGCGAGCCCGATGTGTGTCAGCTAAGGCGCGCGCTAGCGACACAACACGCGGATTGTGTGGGACTGCTGAACACATTCCGTGCGCGAGGCGAGGCGCGGGCGCCGGGCGGGGGAGGCAGGCGCCCGCGCGGCGCGCTCACGTGTTTCTCTCTCTTTGTTTATCATTCATAAAAGCCGCGCGCCGTCTCAAATACCGCCGCCCGCGTAAACTAGCGTAATGGATGTTAAAAAATAAGAAGGAACCAGTATTTATTATGTGTGTCAAGTAATATTAAACTATTTAATTTTTTTTATAATATACCTTAATATATTTTTTTTTTTTGTTGCTATGGTTTCTTTACCAGCTATAGGTATATGTCTTAAAATATTTCGTGTATGAATAGATACACCTTATATAGAAGGGATCGTGAAACATCTTCTTTCAATAAACATAAAAAAACTGGCGGTGGAGTACTTGTGGCAGTTTCAAATAACTTAATTTCATCTCGCATGGTTGAATGGGAGAGTAACTGTGAAGACTTATGGATTACGATCGAGACAAAATCGAGTTCAACCGTGAAATTTCTTAAAATATGTGGTATCTACTTACCCCCGCCAGTATCCACGGAAGTTTTTGAACATTTTACTGAAAACTGTAACTCAATCATGGATACCAATAGCGACAGTCCCACATTGATAGTAGGTGATTTTAACTTGAGCTGTGTTGATTGGATACATGATGCTGACAAAGAGTCGTGCATACCATCTTCGTGTGGCGCTGGCAATCTAAAAAATCTTCTGCTCGATTTTATGGCTTTGAATAACTTAAAGCAGTTTAATTACATCAAAAACTCCCAAAATAAAATATTAGACTTAATACTTTCCGACGTCGACTATATCAGAATCAGTAATTGCCTTGACCCCATAAGGAAGCTGGATAAGTTTCACCCTGCTTTAGAATTCATGCCCACTCTACCTGCGATTATTAGAAATGATTACAAATCATTAAATAAACCCAACTATTACAAAGCTGACTACGAAGCGATAACACATGCACTAACAGATATCAACTGGGAAAATGAATTTGTATTGTGTAATTGTGATGTAAATGCCAAGCTGGATAAATTCTACAGTATAGTAAGGGACATCATTAAAAAATATGTACCAGTAACCATCTCCACGCGAGGAAAATACCCACCGTGGTACTCTAAACAATTAATAAAATTGCTCAATCGAAAACTAAAATATCGCAACAGATTAAAAAAATATAACAATCCACTAGATGTCATTGAATTTAATTATCTAAGAAAAGACAGTCAAAAACTTATGCAAAGATGTTACAATAATTACATAGACGAATTAGAGAAAAAGATAAAAGGCCATCCTAAATTCTTCTGGTCACATATAAAAAACCTTCGGAAAAGTAACACTTCCTATCCCTCTAAAATGACCCTAGGTACTGTAACTGCATCTGGAAGTAAAGCTATCTCGAATTTATTTGCGGATCATTTCTCGTCGGTATATGACTCGCAAACTCTTAACCATGGCAATTCTATCGATTATCCACCTGTCACATCAATCCCTATTCCACCCATTAATGATTTTTCAATATCTCAAGAGGCAGTATGCAATAAACTTTCCAGACTTGACTTGTCAAAGAGTGCAGGACCTGATAATATACCCCCAATATTTTGGTCACGATGTGCTCGTTATGTGTCCTCTCCATTAGCAGATATATATAATACTTCACTAATAACAGGTGTCTTCCCGAATACCTGGAAACGGGCACGAATAGTGCCTATTCATAAGAACGATACGCGCGAGGTGATATCTAACTATCGACCAATTTCGATACTTTGTACTCTGTCTAAGGTCTTTGAATCACTAGTGTACCCGATATTTTACAGCCAGGTTAAAAGTTACCTAACCTTAAGTCAGCATGGTTTCATGGTTAAAAGGTCAACGAACACAAATCTTGTCACTTATATCACTGAGTTAACATCCGCAGTTGATGAGGGTCTACAAGTAGATGCAATATACACAGATTTTTCGAAGGCATTCGACAGGGTGAATCACGAACTATTGTTGATTAAACTTCAGTCCTTGGGTATTACCGGTGCCACATTGAATTGGTGTAGGTCATACCTTAATAATAGGCCGTCTTTAGTTGTCATAGAGGGGGATGAGTCTGACCCTTATTTTGCAACCTCAGGTGTACCACAGGGGTCCAATTTGGGGCCATTGTTCTTCATTGTGTTTGTGAATGATATTACAAGTGTACTTAAATATACTACGCCATACCTATTTGCGGATGATCTGAAGTTGACGCGCATAATTCTGACTGAATCTGATATTCAGTTGCTGCAAACGGACTTAGATAACTTGACTCAGTGGTGTACGGAGAACAAAATGTATCTAAATTGCACCAAATGTCACCACATCAAATTTACCAGAAAGCGGAATAAAATTCAATCTAGCTACAATATTCAAGGAAAGACATTAAATGAAGTGACAGTTATTCGAGATTTGGGAGTGTATTTGGATGGTAATTTGAGGTTTGTAGAACACATTGACAAAATGCTTAATTCAGCTTATCGGGCTCTTGGATTTATACTGCGATCTTCTAAAGAATTTAAAAAACCATCCACTACCATTTTGCTATACAATAGCTATGTGAGAAGTCAGTTGGAATACTGCAGCACGGTCTGGAATCCAACATACCAAGTTCACACAAATCGAATAGAAAGAGTCCAGAAGAAACTTGTTCGTCACCTAGCTTTTCGGTTTAGAGTTAGGAATCTGAGATCATATACAGCAAAGCTGGATAATTTTAAAATCATTCCTCTCAGATCTCGACGTACAGTCTCTGATTTAACATTCCTGTTCAAGTTGCTTAATAATAGTATTGACTGTCCAGATCTCCTTAGCAGAATAAATCTTAATGTGCCTGCCAGAATCCCGCGTCATCCCCGCCCATTACTCAAAGCTCCACGATACCGAACAAATCTGGGTAAACACTCACCGGTTTCCAGGATGACCCAGCAGTACAATGACTTATCATGTACATTAGAAGACATAGACATCTTTTCTAATAATCTGGGTAAATATAAGTCACTAATCCGTACACAATTAAATGATACCTAATTATGTGAGTGTTGAACTGCCTGCCTAGTACCAAATGCATTGTTCGCTATTTTTATTTGTATATTTTTATCTGTCTGTGTGTACATTTTGTTCTACTATGTGCTCGTTGCTTTTTAATCATTATTTTTATTCAATTTAAACTCAGATATAAACTTAATAAACTTAATAATGATAGTATAATATATAATTTTAGCTTTAAGTCTACATCCATATAAATATACTGTTTGCTTGTCTTTATTGCATGATGTGGTCTCCTATAATTGAGGGAGCACATAGATTGTTGTTCTTGTCTTTGTACTATAGCATGTAAGGTGTATTCTTTGTTGGAGATCCTAATAAAATAAAATAAAAAAATAAAATAAAAAAATAAATGCACACAGAAAGAATAACATGGATAAGCCATTTTTCCGGAAAGCAATTCCGGTATTTCCGGATTCAATTAAATATTGTTAATGTTGGTAGTGATATTATTACTACTCAATTCAAAGTTGGTGATGGTATGTTCAACAGCTTAAGCAAACAAACACAATACTAAAAATATTCTTATAGTACATCCAAACGTGCTTTAAACTCCTTGTAACAAGTAAAATATTACTTACCAAAGCTTGGAATCGTGACTGTGTGCCGTTAAAAAAAATATGAAGAATATAATATTGCTCATATGAATACAATTCCTATCTAAGTTCCGGTTTTTTTTAAATAATTAACCAATTCCGGAGGAATGTCCATATTCATATATACGTTTCGGATCAATGACCCCAATTCAATTTACCTACTCCGATCACTGTTCATGACACACATAATAGATATCTTAGGTCATCGAAAAACTTGAGACTAAAGATGCCGATGCATTCCACCAGCTTTTATGACAACAGTTCAAGCAGTACGGTTATGGAATGCCTTGCCCGTGTCGACAAGGCGCGCACACTCTTGGTCCACTTTTAAAATTCTGGTAAAAAAACACTTCCTATCTCCTTAAACATCATCATTACATATAGTTCCTTGCTCTTGTTTCACGTTTATAATTTTATATCAGTATATCTATGTGTATATATATATATATATATATATATAAATATATATTTACATGAATAAGTTTATGCTTTATGTATGTATTTATTGTATATGTAAATGGTACACCACTGACTACCTGCAGTATTGTCTCTCCTGTTACCGTTAATCCATCCAAAGGTTGTTTGTAAAAGATCGCTTTAAGCGATAAGACCGCCCATTGTGTCACCCTATGTAAAATTTCTAAATTTATGTCTGTAATTTTTATGGTGTATAAAGAGTATTCTATCTATATATCTATCTATAAAAAGTGTTAATCCAGGTTATAAACTACCAGTGTGCCAAATTTCATCCAAATCCGTTCAGTAGTTTTTACGTGAAAGAGTGACAAACATCCAACAAACTTTCGCGTTTATAATATTAGTAGGATTATAAACCCAGTTTGTGGAACGAAAGTCACCGACGTGTCAAAATTTAATTCTTGTCAAGTGACCTGACTAACTGTTGATAGGTCAGTCAAACAATTACAGCAGTTAACACGCGTTTGACAATTTTTTTGCAAATTTTTGTGTAATTATCGAATTCACTGTCTTGTAATTTAAGAGCGTTCATGCAAAAAGTTGGCAACGTCGTAAATAGTTGTCATATATTTACCTGTTTTGATTAATTTGGCAATATTACTGTATGGAAATAAGAAATATGGCTAACTAGTGAATAACATAGAATATTAATAATGAATTGCTATTATAACACAGAATTTGATGTTGTAACCGTTTTAGGTAAAAAAGGGATTTGGAAAGTTTCCAAATACTTTAATTACATTTAAAACTAAATATTCGGTGTTAAGATATTAATTATTGCATTTCATCCATATTTTAGTTCACTAGTTAGCCATATTTCTTATTTCCAAACAGTAGTATTGACAAATTTATCAAAACAGCGAAATATTCGACAGCTATTTGCGACGTTGCCCACTTTCTGTATAAACGCTCGTAAGAGGGAACAGGGCGTGCGATTCTCCATACAAATGTATTCTCCTTTTTTCTTCCTGAATAATACTTCTAGAACAATCATTTTTTTTTCATAAAATCAAGGTCTGCTGTAGTCACGTCCCTGTTATTTCCTTTTTTTCAGCAACTTATTGGTAAAGAAAATATGACACTCCAAAAATTACAAAAATGCCCCATTTTACCGCCGTGATTAGAGGAGTACCAGACAAATTCGAAAAGTTTTTAACATAAATGAAAATGATAGGAACCTAGACGTACTCTTTCTTAAAATTTTAATGTAAAAAATAATTGAATCGGTTCAGTTTTCGAGGAGAAAAAAGGGGAATACGAAACGTCGATTTCATCAATTTTCATCAATTTGATGCACTCTACGGGGGCAGACTTGAGGTAAGAAGACGGCAATAGTTTCTTCAAATACCTATTTTTCAAATTCCTCGCGGCCCCTGTTCCCTCTTAAGCATGGTTTGTAAATATGCATTTTTAATATTATTGATTCATAAATTAATGTGTATTACAGGTCCGACTTGTAGGTCTCTCCGCCACACTGCCCAACTACACGGATGTGGCCGCCTTTTTGAGGGTCAAGCCAGAACATGGACTGTTTTATTTCGACAACTCATTCAGGTAAGACATTTTTATATACTTATGAGCTGTAAAGCCTCTACCAAACAGACGCGGCCTGCGGCGGCGGCCTACCGCGGCCGCTGCGATTACACACCGCGGTCACACAGTGACGGCCTGCAGCGACATTCGTTGTGGTGTGCGTGCAGCGATCGGAAGTCAGTCAACATGGCTAACCATAACGAAGTCTTATTACTCTTCTAGTGTTATTAGTCTTATTATTCCATATTTTGTTTTTAATCCAAATTTTTGTAGTATTGAAGTATCATAAAGATCTGGATATTTTTGCACTGTTTCTATTGAAATTTCTGTATTTTGGCATCATTTTTCAACGCGGTAAAGATCAGCAAGTGACCGCGCCGTGGCTTCCGCGAGGCCGGGCGCGCTCGCAGGCCGCGTCATGATCGCACGTGTTTGAAGACTCACTTACAAAGTCAAATAATTTATTTCAATTAGGCACATACAAGGCACTTTTGAACGTCAAAATTTATAGAGTTGATTCTAGTCGCCCCTTCCAAAAGGTAGTTTTCGTATGGATAAGAATGGGCAAGAAACTCCACCGTTACTCTTTTATAATGCTTTACAATATTTTGTATTCATTAATTATTGAATTATATGTAAAGACGATGCACCTGGAATAAGATTACTAAACCACCATAGGTAAAAAGAATTAAAATGAAGCAATGACAGGTGAATATATATATATTTTTTTTAATATAAATGCCCCACGCTTAGTACAACTCAACATTAACTGTATGCATATATTCTGATAGGCGCTTACGGGAACAACCATGATTCAACATAAAACATGGCATGAATCGAGTATTTTCCTCAAATAACTTCTGTGACGTCGCTACATCTCGGTTTTATGCTCAGAAAGATCAAAATATTTTTCTTTTGCGTTACGAATCTTTTCATTTTAAGCATTTTTTTATATACGTCAAATCAGCGAAATTTACATGCACTTGACATGCGACCATGACCTTTAGTAAAAATAATAGCGAGACTACCGTAGGTTTAACGTAATGTTTGAAAACAAAATTGACATGTCGATAATTTCTTAATAAGAATTAGTATTTTTTATTTTTGTTGAAGTTTTTTTATGTCCATTGAAATGGTTTTATATATTTTTTTAACGTATCCTATTTTATTATTGAGACTAATACACATTTAGTTACTTTTATTTAACTGTAGTTTCTCTTCTTATTAAAATTTAACTATTTTACGCAACAGCTGTTTTACTTCATAGATTGAAACACAATCTACTATATAAAAATAAGTCGGGTTTTCCTTCCTGACGCTATAACTCCAGAACGCACGAACCGATTTCCACGGTTTTGCATTCGTTGGAAAGGTCTCGGGCTCCGTGAGGTTTATAGTAGGTAGGGTAGGTAGGGTAGAGTAGTTTGGTAGGGTAGTTTGGTAGGGTAGGTATAAGTACTTAGTGCTACCCGTGCGAAGCCGGGTAAAGCTAGTTCTTAATGAATATCGATTTAAAAAAAATGTATGGTACGGACTTCTCTTTCCGGGCGAGCAGTTTTTGTTTTTTTTTTTGTAGTAGCTACCGCGTCAGACAGATATTTTTATTCGGAATATTGCGCTTATGGCTTCTCCAGTGTTATATACTATAAGGTGAAACGTCGATAAGGATATCTATCAAACTTTTTGGTGATTTCTGTTTTTTAGCAGTTTATTAGAGACCTGTTAAACATGTTTACATTAAGGTGATATTTTTTACATTTCAGGCCCGTAGCCCTGGAGCAGCAATATATTGGTGTCACTGAAAAGAAAGCGCTGAAAAGATTCCAAGTTATGAACGATATCGTCTACGAGAAGACCATGGAACATGCTGGAAGGAATCAGGTAGGATACTAAGAATTTTAAATAAAGTAGTTATTGGAAATGGGTTAGATGTTACTATACCCAAATCGATTGAGCGTGGCAAAAGCGGTCATTGACCTTTCCCTAATATCTTTCCGTAGGATCCCAAACAATAAACTATGTATGGTTTTTCGTTATCGGAACATGTTGAAGATCACGATAGATATTTATTCAGGACGTTAAAGGATTTATTATTTATTTATTTAATACTTCAAGCACACAAATGTACAGAGGCGGACTTAATGCCATAGGCATTTTCTACCGGTCAACCTTTGGGTGATGCAGAGACAAACAGTGGTAGGTGCAATTACGAGAAATTATGGAATATTTTTTTAAAGTAACTATAAAGATACACATTTACCTATTACAAACTATAAATATAATATATATGCCTCATTTATATAAATATAAGCACAAATAAATATACATAAATACACGAATATACTAGAACAAATAAGACAAACAATGGGAAAACATTAACGTTGTAATGATACTGCCAGCTTCTTACGAATGTGCTCGCGAACTTTAACTTTAAAGGATAATTGGATTTTTGCCATCCTGATTTCCTGGGGGAGCGCATTCCATAGAGAGATAGACTGAACGAAGAAGGAAGAATGAATGAAGTCTGTGCGGTGAGTGGGACATTGAAGAATGCGATTATTTGATGACTGTAAATTTTTACTGTGGTTGTCACAAATGTACTGAAAGTGGGGGGCTAGATAACTAGGGGAAGTGGGTGAGTCAAGAAATGAAAACGAGGTGGTTAGCGCCCTTTGCGTTGGCGTATGGGCAACCACTTCAGTTTTTGAAATAAAGAATGCTTGGAAATGTAGGTGGGTCAATGACCGCTATTAATTTAAAAATTATAATGCCACGGTGAAGTGATTCGGGTAAAACAGATGATATAATATGGCTTTGGATGTTGATATTATTGACTGATGAAAAACATTCAGTCTTTTTGCTTGATTAATCCATAGACTAAGTGCAGTGGTCGGCAAACTCATTAGTCAATAGAGCCAAATATCAATACTACGACTAAGGTTTCTATATGAGAGCCAATACAACGCACAACGCACTTTACACTTTTTATTTTGTATTCTTACTTGTGCCTTTTGGTCTGTGCTAAATAAATGTATTTTCTTTATTTCTTTCTTATCTTTCTATGTCTCCAAACTGTTTCAATACACTTTTCAGAAAATAAAAACCAGACCATCCTCTTTCAGTTCACAATGCGTCCTAAAATTAACTTGCTAAGAAGTAGGATAGGTCATCATATCGGCTGATAATAATATGATTTTATTTATTTATTTTTTATTTTTATTTATTTATTTTGGCCAACCAACAATTGTTTATACTGTTACATATTAAAATAAACATTATTATATCAAAGGTTAGTATAACAATCTCTTATAGGTTAGCACCGCATGCCCCATAAAGTAAGAAGCAAAATTTAAATCAGTTTAAAAACAGAAATTAGAAAACAAAATTAAATACAAAATCAAAATTAATACGAAATCAAAATTAAATACAAAATCAAAATAGGTAAAATACAAAATAAAATTAACAACAGAATCAAATTTAAATACAGAAATTAAATTGATGAAGGTAACTTACTTCTTAGCAAGACCAACGGGGCAGTCTTAACTAAATTGTTAACTGATGTCTACATATTTTGTTTCTAGATCCTGGTGTTCGTTCATTCCCGTAAGGAGACCGGTAAGACTGCGCGCGCCATTCGTGATATGTGCTTAGAAAAAGATACCCTGGGACAGTTTCTAAGGTAAGATCAACAAATTATAAGCTGCTATCTAATTACGCAACACATTTTCGTAAACAATTACGACAAATTTGTTTCATTTTGACAGTTCAAAAACATTCATTGCGTTATGTACGTTGTTGAGCAGATTTTTTTATCGAACTAATGAAGCAATGGATTAGCAATTTTTTTCAAATGATTCAAATTCCGATTTATTGTATATTACGTAATTAGGGTGCTGGTTAAAAAATATGATCTGACTGCGTCGCTGGTCTAGTGGTCGCAAGCGCTACTGCTAAACATGAGGGCCTGGGTTCGATTCCCGAGTCGGGCTAAGTGTTATTGGGTATTTCCATTAGGAATCTCAGTAGCAGCCCGGAGTCTGGATTTGTGCCCGGTTGATGAATTGAAATGAAATGAAATTCTTTATTCTGTAAATAGGATATTGCGATCACTTTTACACGTCATATTAAAAAAATATAAAAAAATAGCTAGATGAGTTCGGCATTTCCTATCTGACTACTCTGAGAAGAAAGGCCGAAACAGACTCAGAGGTCACAGTCTCTTTTAAAGTCCAGACATAATCTTGGTCAGGCCATATGAGGACCATGTAGATTAGTGTCTGAAGTGGTCTTTTGAGAAAAGAACCACACAGATTTGAGTGGATCTATACAGTCAGTGCAAGCATTTGTCAGTGATCGTGGAGCTCAACTCGACGAATAATACCAAAGAAAGGACATTTGGGTAGGCCGCATAAAGTACTCAAACTGCCAGAACGTCATTTAAACTAAATGAGAATGAAAAAAAATATGAATGAGGAAAAACAAAACATTCACAATTATTAAAATATTATAATACTTTACAAAGTAATCATGTCGTGTGCAAAAAAATGCGCTCGAAAATACAACAAGTTCTTATGAATAGGTTAAGAGGGAACAAGGCCTGCGAGGAATTTGAAAAATAGGTATTTGAAGAAAGTATTGTCGTCGTGTTACCTCAAGTCTGCCTCCGTAGAGTGCGATAGGGACAGCTGCAGCTCAAATCGATTATATCACACAAAAAAAAAGACGAAATCGACGTTTCGTATTCCCCTTTTTTCTTCTCGAAAACTGAGCCGATTCAATTAGTTCTTACATGAAAACTTTAAGAAAGAGTATGTCGGGGTTCCTGTCCTTTTCTTATATGTTATAAACTTATCGAATTTGTCTGGTAATCCTCCTCCAAGGCGGTAAATATAAGGCATTTTTGTAATTTTTGGAGGGTCATCATTTTCTTTACCAATAATTTGCTGAAAAAAAAGGAAATAACAGAGACGTGTCTTCAGCAGACCTTGATTTTATGAAACAAAAATGATTACTCTAGCTAGAGGCATTATTCAGGAAGAAAAAGGGGAATACATTTGTATGGAAAATCGCACGCCCTGTTCTGCTTTTAAGTGCTAAAATATATTTTTCTATTTCAATTTCTATTTTGTGATGCAGGGAAGGTTCAGCAAGTATGGAGGTGCTCCGCACAGAAGCAGAACAAGTAAAGAACCCGGAACTACGCGAACTGTTGCCGTACGGGTTCGCGATACATCACGCCGGCATGAGCAGGGTGGACAGGACGCTCGTCGAGGATCTGTTCGCTGACAGGCATATACAGGTGAGCAGACTAGTTCCATTATATAACTTTAATGTGACTATAATGTTGTCGAAATGTGGCCGGGTCCGATAGGACCGATGCCTGCCGGGGTTGCGGGAAAGTCCGAAAGGGATACCGTGGCCCCTGGCAACGTACAGGCAACGGAAGGAACACGGGTGGGTTTTAGTCAGTAAGAGTCTGACACGCCCTCCTGCTCCGCCCAGAGCGGGAGAAGTTATTTGATAATTTCCCACCCAAAAAAAAAAAAAAAAGGTAACGCTAATGTTTTCCGGGGTTGCGGGAAAGTTCGAAAGGGATACCGTGGCCCCTGGCAACGTACAGGCAACTAAAGGAACACGATCACATGGTTTGCTTGTGAAATCGATGCAATTAAAATCACTATTAACAATACCATACAGTACAGAAGCCTCTAGATACTTACGTCTAGATTCTAGGTTGACCTAATTACGTTAGCTGCAATCGGAGGATTGAAAAAAAACCAAAAATGATTTTACTTAATTTAATTGAAATAAAATAATTACATTAATTATATCTTAAATTAGCCTAAGTGCCTATTCGAAGTATGAATATGGAATGGAATTTTACATAGTGACAATAATTGGGTAAACTAGGTCCGTGCGTCACAAAGTGCTATCTCAGCTCGCCGTTTCCGTCGTTCGTTAAATTTGCAGCGTATGTTTCTATAATAAAAGTATTGAGTGCTAAATGGGCGATTCCCCTTATGCAGCTGCGTGTAACAACCTGCATATATTTATCTAGTAATTGTGAGTACGAAAAATACGTTTTGTGGCATCTGTAACGGATGGCTCGTAGAAACTTACGCTGGACTTTTTCAATCGCGTCTATGTATTTCTGGTAAAACGGGTTCCAGATAGGGACGGCATATTCTAATTGTGAAGGTACAAGGGTCTTATATAGGTAAGTGTATGTGGAGACCCGCTTGAACTCTGTGGACGATCTCATAACGAAACCATACATCATACATTAAATAATTTATTTACAACTTTTTCTACATGTTGGTTTAAGGACAACTTATTATCAATTAACACACCAAGATCTCTCATGGCGGATACATT
Source organism: Xanthia icteritia (assembly GCA_949128155.2). Lineage (NCBI taxonomy): Eukaryota > Metazoa > Arthropoda > Insecta > Lepidoptera > Noctuidae > Xanthia > Xanthia icteritia. The sequence continues at coordinate 1,020,185 of OY855862.1, read as the reverse complement.
ACTGAGTGTTGTGTTGTGTAATGAGTAATTAAAGTTAATAACTGATTTATTCTTTGTGAAATTGATGCAATTGCACTTGGAGAGACTAAGGTGTAGTTTATTGTTAAGGCAGTAGTCAGTGAGACTGTCCAGATCTTGTTGGAACAGCCGCCAATCCTCTACAGTCTGTATAGACCTATAAGCTTTTAGATCATCAGCGTACATAAGAAACTTAGTATTTTTAAAACATTTGTCTATATCGTTAATTTATAATATAAATAATAGTGGTCCCAAGATTGAACCTTGTGGAACACCCTAGGTTATATGCACTGCATCAGACTGATGACCATTAACGACAATATTTTGTGTTCTATTTTTAAAATAGGATGAGAACCAGCGAAGCGAATTTCCTCGTATACCATTAAACGCAATCTTATTGAGAAGGATTTCATGGTCGATCTTGTCAAAAGCTTTTTTGAAATTTGTATAAACCGCGTCAACTTGCAACCGTCTGTCCATGTTTTCAAAACGATAACTGGAAAATATTAATAAATTTGAAACAGTCGAACATCGCTGAACAAACCCATGTTGCTCTGGGACGATGACGCTGTGTAAGATTTAATAAATTTCATTGTGTACGAGTCTCTCAAAAAGTTTTGGCAAGGTCGACAGAATCGAGATAGGCTGGTATTGCTCTAAGTTATGTTTTGAGCCCTTTTTGTGTACAGGCGTGATGTTAGCTGGTTTCCATTCGTCCCGGAAAACAACCTCGCTTAAACACTTCTTCTAAATATTAGGTTGGGGAAAAAGTCTTTTCGCATTATAGTATGTATGAACTTGTAATAAAATCTCTTTGGCTATACTATGTGTATCTGGCTGGTTTTGGTATCATTGAAAGTTTAAATTTTAAAGAACATAATTCCAAATTCAAATTAGGAAAATGTGTGATTTTTATTTGTTTTTCGTACTGTCAAGATGAGTGAATCTAATGAAGAAATTCGATACATTTTAAAATTTTACTACAAAAAAGGTAAAAATGCAACGCAAGCCGCGAAAAAAATTTGCGATGTTTATGGACCTAGTGCAGTGTCTGTGAGAGTAGCACAAATTTGGTTTAAGCGTTTTCAATCCGGAAATTTTGATGTCAAAGATGCACGTCGCTCTGGTCGCCCTATTACGGATAAAATGGATGCCATTTTTGAAAAAGTGGAGCAAGATCGGCATATTAGTAGTTACGACGTAGCTGAAGAACTGGGAATTGACCACAAAACAGTTTTGGCGCATTTGAAAAAAACTGGGTACACAAAAAAGCTCGATATTTGGGTACCTCACGAGCTCACTGAAAGAAACCTAATGAACCGTGTACTCATTTGTGATTCTTTATTACGACGTAATGAAACCGAACCATTTTTGAAGAAGCTGATAACTGGTGATGAAAAGTGGATCACGTACGACAAGAACGTGCGAAAAAGGTCGTGGTCAAAGGCCGGTCAGGCTTCACAGACTGTGGCAAAACCCGGGTTAACTCGCAACAAGGTGATGCTGTGTGTGTGGTGGGATTGGAAGGGCATTATTCATTATGAGCTGTTACCACCAGGCAGGACCATCGATTCTGAACTCTACTGCGAACAACTGATGAGATTAAAGCAAGAAGTTGAGAGAAAGCGGCCGGAATTAATCAACAGAAGGGGTGTGGTTTTTCATCATGATAACGCTAGACCTCACACATCTTTAGCCACTCAGCAAAAATTAAGAGAGTTTGGCTGGGAGGTGTTAATGCATCCGCCGTATAGTCCTGACCTTGCACCTTCAGATTTCCACCTGTTTCGGTCTCTTCAGAATTCTTTAGGCAGTGTCAGGTTAACATCACGGGAGGACTGCCAAAACCACTTGTCGCGGTATTTTGATCAGAAGTCCCAAAATTTCTATAGCAATGGGATCATGTCCCTACCTACAAGATGGCAAAAAGTTATCGAACAAAATGGTACCTACATACTTTAGTTAAATGTAAACATACTATGTTAAAAAATGTTTTGAATTTTCTTAAAAAATACGAAGAAACTTTTTCCCCAACCTATTAATAAAGAGCGGCTCACAGATACTGCAAGCGATGGCCTTAGAGAACAGAGCTGGGTACCCATCGGGACCCGGTCCTTTGGATGGATCCAGTAATTTTAACTCTCTAAGTATTTTGTCTTCTTCAATATGCAAGTTATCGATCAAGCTAAGATTGGCATTATAGTGTGTAGGCGGGGTCCAGGCGGACAATGAGGGGGAACTAGGTTCAAACACAGACTAGAAAAAGTCTGAAAATATATCACAAATCTCTTCTGGGGCACTTGATTTAATGTTATGATAGTGCATAGTGGATGGGATCCCTGATTTATTTTTGCGATTTGATATATATGTCCAGAAGTAATTAATGTTTGTGGTAAGTTTATCTTCAACAGATTTAATATAGTTTGAGTAGCAGGTCTTACAGGCTTCTTTAAAGGTTATTCTGTATTCCGAAAACTTATTGTAGTTTTTGATGTTCTTATATTTTTCCATTTAACCCAAAGACGTTGTTTTCTCTTGTTTTGGAATAATCGGTCGTGGCTAATTAATAACAGCCGCACGGGTCGATCCATCAGGTTAAGTTACGCTTGCCGGGGTTGGTCCGTGGATGGATGACCATCTTTACATACCGAGACCCCTTCGTGCCTCGGAAAGCACGTTAAGCCCGGCTGTCATTCGTGGATCTTTGTCAGTCGTTACGGGTCGTCAGTAGGCCCAGTCTGACAACCAGTCTTACCAAGAGGTATCGTATTATCCAGTTACTGGGTTGTGGAGGTCAGATAGGCAGTCGCTCCATGTAAAATACTGGTATTCAGCTGCATCCGGTTAGACTGGAAACAAATTTTGTTACTATTTTGTCATTTAAAAAACCGCTGAATCTCATGCCAATTCAAATAAACGTTTGAAGAACTAACCGACGTCGTCTCTTCCCGCAGGTCCTGGTGTCCACGGCGACGCTGGCGTGGGGCGTGAACCTGCCCGCGCACACCGTGATCGTGAAGGGCACGCAGGTGTACTCGGCCGAGCGCGGGCGCTGGAGCGAGCTGGGCGCGCTCGACGTGCTGCAGATGCTGGGCCGCGCCGGCCGGCCGCAGTACGACACCAAGGGCGAGGGTAAGGGACTAGCGTGAAGGGCACGCAGGTGTACTCGGCCGAGCGCGGGCGCTGGAGCGAGCTGGGCGCGCTCGACGTGCTGCAGATGCTGGGCCGCGCCGGCCGGCCGCAGTACGACACCAAGGGCGAGGGTAAGGGACTAGCGTGAAGGGCACGCAGGTGTACTCGGCCGAGCGCGGGCGCTGGAGCGAGCTGGGCGCGCTCGACGTGCTGCAGATGCTGGGCCGCGCCGGCCGGCCGCAGTACGACACCAAGGGCGAGGGTAAGGGACTAGCGTGAAGGGCACGCAGGTGTACTCGGCCGAGCGCGGGCGCTGGAGCGAGCTGGGCGCGCTCGACGTGCTGCAGATGCTGGGCCGCGCCGGCCGGCCGCAGTACGACACCAAGGGCGAGGGTAAGGGACTAGCGTGAAGGGCACGCAGGTGTACTCGGCCGAGCGCGGGCGCTGGAGCGAGCTGGGCGCGCTCGACGTGCTGCAGATGCTGGGCCGCGCCGGCCGGCCGCAGTACGACACCAAGGGCGAGGGTAAGGGACTAGCGTGAAGGGCACGCAGGTGTACTCGGCCGAGCGCGGGCGCTGGAGCGAGCTGGGCGCGCTCGACGTGCTGCAGATGCTGGGCCGCGCCGGCCGGCCGCAGTACGACACCAAGGGCGAGGGTAAGGGACTAGCGTGAAGGGCACGCAGGTGTACTCGGCCGAGCGCGGGCGCTGGAGCGAGCTGGGCGCGCTCGACGTGCTGCAGATGCTGGGCCGCGCCGGCCGGCCGCAGTACGACACCAAGGGCGAGGGTAAGGGACTAGCGTGAAGGGCACGCAGGTGTACTCGGCCGAGCGCGGGCGCTGGAGCGAGCTGGGCGCGCTCGACGTGCTGCAGATGCTGGGCCGCGCCGGCCGGCCGCAGTACGACACCAAGGGCGAGGGTAAGGGACTAGCGTGAAGGGCACGCAGGTGTACTCGGCCGAGCGCGGGCGCTGGAGCGAGCTGGGCGCGCTCGACGTGCTGCAGATGCTGGGCCGCGCCGGCCGGCCGCAGTACGACACCAAGGGCGAGGGTAAGGGACTAGCGTGAAGGGCACGCAGGTGTACTCGGCCGAGCGCGGGCGCTGGAGCGAGCTGGGCGCGCTCGACGTGCTGCAGATGCTGGGCCGCGCCGGCCGGCCGCAGTACGACACCAAGGGCGAGGGTAAGGGACTAGCGTGAAGGGCACGCAGGTGTACTCGGCCGAGCGCGGGCGCTGGAGCGAGCTGGGCGCGCTCGACGTGCTGCAGATGCTGGGCCGCGCCGGCCGGCCGCAGTACGACACCAAGGGCGAGGGTAAGGGACTAGCGTGAAGGGCACGCAGGTGTACTCGGCCGAGCGCGGGCGCTGGAGCGAGCTGGGCGCGCTCGACGTGCTGCAGATGCTGGGCCGCGCCGGCCGGCCGCAGTACGACACCAAGGGCGAGGGTAAGGGACTAGCGACCGGCATGCTGGCCGGGGTGGACTAGGCCACCACAGGCATCTGACATTGTGTGGTTGAGGTGGGTCAGGTCCAAGTTCGTTGGCAAGGCTCTCCTAGAGGGTAAAACTTGTATTTTCGCCATACATTTTACAACACAACTTCCCTCGTCGGGGCCTCTTGGCAAGCAGGTATCATAACGTAGATGTGTCGAACCTCTTGACAGGCTGCTACATTGTGACAGCTTGTCATTGAAGTCTGTGAGCACAGAGGAGTTCGAATACCGCTATTATTGTTAAATATTTACTCTGTGGCGCGGCATCTACATCGCCACATGCGAACTACGCATCATACTGTCGTTACGCAAAATCCTGCATCGCGCAAGCAGAGTTTCTGCGCAACTAGCATATATTCAACGCCCCAACATCAATCGTCAGGCAGTAGTCCACCAGACACGACACCCGTCTGCTCGGAGGTGCCTCCCTTTTCTATGGAAGATGCTATGATTACACCCTACTCCTCATACCTCTAAACTGGTGACGCCGACGTGGACTCCTTTACTTTTTGACAGCATTTGTTGAGGAATAAACACATAAAAACCACTGTTTTTTCAATACATTCTTTTAAATACAACTTCTTGTCCCCAGGTATCCTCATAACGAACCATTCGGAGCTGCAGTACTATCTCTCCCTCCTAAATCAGCAGCTGCCAATAGAATCGCAGCTAGTAAGCAAACTGGCAGACATGTTGAACGCAGAGATAGTACTCGGATCTGTGCAGAGCGTCCGAGATGCAGTCACTTGGCTAGGTGAGTCATCATCACCGTCCCTTTTCATGCCGTATACTGACGTGGGATAAATATATACATTTTTCCCGAAGAACAAGACATTAGGGGTCGTCCATTAATCAAGTGATGTTTTTTAGCAACTGTTTCACCCCTTGGTGATACTTGGTGAGGTTTTAGAATACCCCCCCCCTCTACCCAAAAGCACGTGTATTTTTTAGTACTAAGAATCTTAAAAGTCTGGTATAATATTAGCGTTATTTTATTATGTTATTAGTTTTATTAGCGTATTTAATTTATTTAATGAATGTAATATTTGCACGCTAGTTTTAGCGAATTGATTTAGAAACTGTTAAAGAACCCCACCATCCGTAATGTACAGACGCCAGCAGGTCAACCTACCCGAAACTGTCAAATTTTCCGAATCAACTTTAAACCTTACGCTTTGGTGATAAAGTTGAAAATCTATTAAAGAAATTTGACAGATTGTAGTAGGTTGATGTGCTGGCGTCTGTACTACAATTCTTGTAAATAAATTTCATTTCATTTCATTATTTATTTTCTATGCCTCCCACAGGTTACACATACCTCTACATCCGGATGCTGCGTCAGCCAGCTCTCTACGGCATAACTCAGGAGAAGTTCGCAGAAGATTCTCTGCTAGAACTGCATCGAGCTGACTTGGTGCATACCGCTGCCAGTTTACTAGACAAGTAAGTCTTTAAACAGACTCATTTCGACTTTAGTTTATTCACACCGACTTAAAAAAGTAACCAAATAACCTTAGCTGTTCTAAACAGACCAGGAGACCTAATTATCTTCTGGTGGGCTGGTTGGAATAAACACCAAACGGCTGCTATGGCCCACGCACACTGGTCCACCTGACGGACTGAGTGCGGAAACCTAACCCCATAACATAGAACCTTAGCTCAAATATTTTCATTCTGCTGGACGTAGGCCCCAAGCACCAGTTCTGTGCCTCCCGCATGCAGGGGATTCCTGCGGCCTTCACCAGGTCACCGGTCCACCTTGTGGGAGGCCTTCCAACTACGTCTTCCTGTACGCGGTCGCGACTCCAGAACCTTTCGGCCCCATCGGCCATCTGTTCTGCGAGCAATGTGCCCACTGCCACTTAAGTTTGGCAATTCTTCGGGCTATGTCGGTTACCGCGGTCGAGTCGATGTAAAAATACAATATTAGTCTTCTAATGAGCTAATCTTTATATGCTTTTCATCAAACATTTTCTTCCAGGGCCGGCCTAATAAGATACGAGCGTAAATCCGGCCACTTCCAGCCGACCGAGCTCGGCCGCATAGCGTCCCATTTCTACTGCTCGTACGAGACTATGCAGTGCTACTCTCAGCTTCTGAAGCCGACGTTAGGCGAGATTGAGCTGTTCCGAGTGTTCTCATTGTCGGCAGAGTTCAAGCACATCGCTGTGCGCGAAGAGGAAAAACTTGAGCTGTGCAAGCTTATGGAGAGGGTAATTGTTTTTTTTTTAAATATGTGTTTGGTGCATTGTGTGCCAAATTGAAATGGTCGACTGAGGGGTCATCTGCTATCCTTTCAGACCTTAAAAAAGACCCAAATAAAAATAAAACAATAAAAAGTCGGATCTTTTTTATTGACTTTTTATTGATTTACTAAAAAAAGAGCCAAAATAAAAAAAAAATACAAAATATTGGGTCATTTTAAAATAAAACAATAAAAGGTCGATAAAAAAAATCCACAGGGCATGAGAGGTGTTAAGGGCAGACCCCTACAGTCGACCATTTCAATTTGGCACACGATGCACCAAACATTCTGTATATCTATACAAATAAATAATATTGAAGTGTCTGTTTGTAATGTCAAAATAACAGTTTTTTACTAAATGCATATGAAAGTATATAAAGGGTATGAAGGCTGTGGCGGCAGATACCTCCTCGGCCATAATAAGGCAATTCGTGAGAAGACTTATACCCCAGTTTCCATTTCACGTTGTCTAGTTGATGGGTGGTCTTCTCATTAATTCGTCTTTAGTTTAAGTTACTAACAATAGTGTTTTAAGTGCAAACCTGTTACTAACAATTTATGGATCTCGTAGTTGTCCGAATTAAATTGATTTTATTTATTTATAAAGTACTTAATTATTATTTTTTCTCCTGTTTGTTCCGGCTAATTTCCGAAACGGCTGGATCGTTTTTGACTGGACTTTCAATGGCAGACAGCTGATGTTATAAGGAGTAAATTAGACTACTTTTACCACCACTTTTTTTGTCACCATATTTTATTTGATTTTGTATGAGTTTGTTTTATTTTATTTTACCTTTAATTTATTTATTATAACGGACAGACACTTCCCTATGTTTATTATTCTAGTGTATGGCACTCGTGGGTTGCAGCTGAAAATCAGCGTCAGGTCACTTTGTGTTGTCATCTGACAGTATGCTGAGCTGAGGCCCTTTTGGCATTATTTGTTTTCTGTTTTTATAGTTTTAACCCTTAACCACCTGACGTGTTTTTCAGTTACACTACCACCTGACGTCGGTCCTGGATACCGTTTGCGTATTTTCCATATTTAATAACCATTATTTAAAATATTACAATATAAAAGTCACATCTGTATTTTAGTTATATTTTTATTCATCATAAGTTTTTAAATTGTGCAAAAGTATGCATTTACATATAAAAAATCAACACTACAAAAATATATAAATTTTAGCAAAAACTCTAGGATCTTCGAAAATCTGAGATATTAGTAGGAAATTACACTGTAACTCAATAGTTTTTACAAATATAATTACGTATAATGTTTAAATGCGCGCGCATATGGAGCTGCCGAGGTGCACGTCGCGTACTGGTGGAAGCGAGGTAAAAGTACATGGACACATAGGTGCGTCGAATGCATAGTAATGGAATAATTTGAAAAAGAAAATCGCCGGAGTCTCTCAGACCGACGTCAGGTGGTTAAGGGTTAAGGTGTATTTTTTGTAATGCCAATAAACGCATTTTTCTTTCTTAAGAAAAAGAATTAGGATCCACGTGGGCAGGGCCGCGAGCAGCAGCTAGTATTTGATATAGTCTTGGGCGACCTTGAATTCGTCGCTGCACTCAGGGTTCTCGTTTTTGGCCCCGCTTCTAGGATCCTTTGTTATGCTCTCAGAATTCAATATAGCACTTGTGACATTAGACATTGCTTTATCCCCTTGTTGAATAATTTATTATAAACGACCACAAAAAACATACCCTTTTAAACCATTACCGATAAAAAAACCATGACCCATCTTCCACAGGTACCGATCCCTATAAAAGAGAGCATAGAGGAGCCATCAGCTAAGATCAACGTGTTACTGCAAGCGTACATATCTCAGTTGAAGTTGGAAGGGTTCGCGTTGATGGCGGACATGGTGTATGTCACGCAATCTGCTTGTCGGCTTCTGAGGGCCATCTTCGAAATTGTACTGCATAGAGGTAAGAATCTTTTGCATTTTACGGTGTTGCCAAAGTCAAAGTCAAATCATTTATTTCAAATAGGCCCTTATAAGGCCCTTTTGAACGTCAAGAATTTACAAAAAATATTGAAATGATTCTAGTCGCCCCTTCCAAAAGGTAGTTTTCGCATGGAGAAGAATGGGCAAGAAACTCTACCGTTACTCTTTTAAAATGTTTTACAATATTTTGTATAAGTACATTAGTTATATCATTATATGTGAGGGCGATGCACCTAGAATAAAATTATTATACCACAATAGGTAAAAAGAATAAAGAATTAAAAATGAAGCAACAACAGATAGACTAATTATGTGATAGATACATGGTGCTCGCATATTTACAAACATTGTAAAAGTAGACGATTTTCCAAAAAAAAAAAACAATTAATAAGTCAGTGTGGGAGGAAATGGTCACATAATGTAAAATCAATGTCATATGATAAAAAATAAAATATACAATTAAATTTGCAACCAGTTTGATTTTGTCTTGATTCTAAATTATCCTATGGAGCAGTTGTCGACTTGACGACATGCTGGTCCACAGTGGCCCATATCGACCAATGATGGACCAAAGTGGCCCATGTTGGACTGTCAGTCAATAGTTATTAATGTTTGAAATAATTTTGTTCATAGGATGGGCCCAGTTAGTGGACAAAACGTTAGCTCTATGCAAAATGGTGGACAGAAGAATGTGGCAGTCTATGTCTCCGCTCAGACAGTTCAGAAAGATGCCTGAAGAAGTAAGTATTTTCGTTGTTTTAAGAATGATCAATATGATCACAATTTTTTTATTTAACAATTTTTGAAACAATTTTTGGCCGGTGTCGGCGTCTGCGTCTCTCTACTTGTCACAAAAATGCCACCACAGACTACATAGAGATACTGAATGCCACAGATAGTAAATGCATAGACAAGTAACTTATGTTACGTCGGGTGCTGACACGCGGACTACATATATATATAGATTATCTGTACTATAATCTGGTCCTTCTAAACAATAAATAAATTTTTAATTTTTTTTAATTTTTAATTAATTTAATATGTTTTATTTTTTATTGTAGTTCATTCATCTATTAAATTTATTTTTATTTAGTATTTATTTATGTATCTTTCTATCCGTGGCAGCACTGCAGGCCTTATCAGAATACCAGCGCTGTGACATTTATTATTAAATGACGCAGCATCATGCTGAGATAGGAGCCTTTTGGCCTCGCACAGGACTTTCCGTTTTTTTTTAATTTTTACTTTGTTTGTTTTTTCTATTTTTATTTTTAGTGAGTGTGTTTAGTTAGTGAGTGAGATCTCTTGTGCTTGTACCAATAAATACATTTTCTTTCTTTCTTTATTATCATCATGTTATTAATTTATTGACATGTCTCTTGTCGTAATCTGAAAATCTTTCAAATTATGGTTTACTAGCAGTGCCCCGCGATTTCCCGGCTTAAGTCTCAATTTCGTGGGAATATCGGGATAAAAAATATCCTATGTGTTAATCCAGGTTATAAACAACCTGTGTGCCAAATTTCATCCAAATCCGTTCAGTAGTTTTTGCGTGAAAGAGTTACAAACCATGACCATCCATGCCCATAGACTTTAGCGTTTATAATATTAAAGTAGGAAGTAGAATGTTGCCGTCTCATTGATTCAACCAACTTAAACATTGATTTATTGCTATAGCAGCTTTTACTCTTTTACAGGTAATAAAAAAACTCGAAAAGAAAAACTTCCCCTGGGAGAAACTCTACGAGTTAGGACCCAACGAGATCGGCGAGCTAGTCCGAGCTCCCAAACTCGGCAAGATGATACACAAATACGTGCATCAGTTCCCTAAGTTGGAGTTGGCGACGCATATCCAGCCCATCACGAGGTCTACGCTGAGGGTGGAGCTGACCATCACTCCTGATTTTCATTGGGATGAGAAGGTAAAAAAATTGATAAAAATCTAGTGAGAAAACATGGCCCGTTGTTTAAAGACGAAAACCAGAATTGGTCATTGTGTCATTACCAGTGATCGGAGTAGGTAGAGCTATTTTGGTTCAATGACCGCAAACGTTGATGTTAATATGGACATTCCCCGGGATTTTTACTGAAACTCCGGGATTCGAAAAAATATTAATTGATTTTTTATTAACAAGGATAAAAGAAAGCTTGTCTTATGTATTGGTGTGAGCGCACGACGTTGTCAAAATAACATCAGCGACGCGTTGCTAATTTCCAATGCACGCGCGATGTTGCCGCTCAGGTGTAACGCGCGATGTTGCCGCTCAAGGGTAACGCGCGACATGACTAGTTGTAATGACTTTGATACTCAAACTCAAACTCAAACTCAAAGCATTTATTTCAATTAAATCATTTACAGGCACTTTTGAATTGTCAAAGAGTCGGTCAGTTAGTCAGAAAGTTGAAGCTAGTTGCCCATTCCAAAACGTAGATCTCTATGGAGAAGAACGGGCAAGAAACTCCAAGGACACTCTTTTAAATATAGAAATTACAAAATCCTGGGTACAATACTTTTGTTGCTTCTATATGTGAGAACAATAATCAAAACAATTTAAAATATATATAAGCCCAGGCTGATAAGAGCCAGTCTCAACTGACGGCGCCCGTTCACGAACATGACGCGTGGATCAGCACCATCCAGCTCAACCATTTTGTAGGGAACCGAATGATCCAACACACTCGCCACCATCAGCGAGACATTTAAGTGAGCATGACATACTCTCAACTGCCATGCTCTTTCAAGTCAACATACAACAAAACAACATAGTAAACGGCTCCATGGTACTCACATTTACAAATATTGAAAAAAAAAAAAAATGCTTCTAAATTATACAAAACTATAGTTTGCAATGAATTTGTGAAATTAAAAGAATTTTACTACCAAAAGAAAAAAAAAACATTATTAACTTTTGGAGTATTCAACAATTAAACCTTGGTTAAGTAAAAATAAAAAGTAAACATTAAGTTCGTAAAGTCAGAAAAAATAAATACGAGTACTTGTTTATACAAAATTGTTACAGAAAATTTAAAAAAAATATATTAAAAAAATAAAGTTTTTAATTTCATTAACCTGAAACGTGTCGGTCTTATACTTACCCGTCGGAGGGGAGGAGGGATATGTGTCCATAATTCCTTAAGACGTGAATAGCTTTTTACAAAGTAGTTTCTAAGTTATTTAATAATATATATTTCAAATCCCGGGATTCCGGGAGTGTCCATATTAAGACAACGTATCGCAAGTACAAAAAATAGCTCTACCTACTCCGATCACTGGTCATTACATAGTGGACCATGATGGCTCAATTAATATGGTCCATACTGGCATAACACTGTGGGCCTTACATTGACCATTGACTCTTAAAACTGTTGCTCAAATGGGCCTCTATACAGGTCTTTGACATATTCTAACTATTCAGACAGCTGTGCTGCTGGGGAGTTTGTTGCGCCACTTCTTCTTCCCAGCTAAAGCACTAGGAAGTGGTGAAGGGCGGGCGTGCCGGGGGACTGTCTTATTTTTTTTAATTTTTTTTTTTTAAAACGTTGCCCCACACTAGGAATTTCTCCTGTGTCGTGGGTGCGTTTACAAACATTTAAACTCACATACACAAACAGCCAGACCCGGAACAACTAATTGTAGGTCATACAAAAATTTGTTCCGTGCGGGAATCGAACCCGCGACACGCAGCGCAGCTGTCAATCGCTTAACCACTGCGCCAACCGTGTCGTCAATGTGACGTTATGTCATTGTGACGTTCGAAAAGTGCTGATTCTCAGCCTAGTTTGAATAAATGACTTTTGATTTTTTTTAAATTATCCAATGGCTCACAAAAATACACATTGAGACATAATCAAAATGATACATAACCAGTTTATCAAATTCAAATTCTTTATTGTGAACTTAAGTGTACAGAAATTTGAAGATGTTAACAATAAGTAGGTTCTTAGAACTTAGTTGTCTGTTAAGGCGTTGTAATTTTAATGGTTATTTTTTTTTTTAAATAATTATAATATATTCCAATACAGTTTAAATTATATTATATTAATTATCATTGTTCATAAATTTTATATTATTAAGTGCTTGCTTCAAAATGTATAAACAGTACTCATATTCTTTCTATATCATTTGTCTGCCAGTACATTATATAGTCAGTCAAAATTTACTTACTGTCTTCCAGATCCACGGCCAGTCGGAAGCGTTCTGGATCCTCGTGGAGGACGTGGACGGCGAGGTGGTGCTGCACCACGAGTACTTCCTGCTGAAGGAGAAGTACTGCAAGGACGAGCACCACGTCAAGCTGTTCGTGCCCGTGTTCGAGCCTCTGCCGCCGCAGTACTTCCTCACCGTGGTGTCCGACAGGTAGGTCCGCACACACTGGCCCACGCTGGCCCATGATGGCCCCACGCTGGCCTATCTTCTTTCTTTTTCGTGTGGTTAGTGACTAGCCTGGTGTCAGAGTTTTTATGCCGCCCATGGGCATCTGATTTGGCTTTACATACCGTCGAGAAATATCTCTCAGGCATGCCGGTTTCCTCACGATGTTTTCCTTCACCGTTTTTGAAGCAAGTGATTATTATAAAATACGCACATTAATCCGAAAAGTCAGAGTTGCGTGCGCGGCTTTGCGTGGTCCGTCTGGTGCGTGTGTAAGTTAACATTGGGTGACACTAGGTAAGGAGCCTACGTGTCGTGGTGACCTACCTCGGCCTCTGCCGCGGCCTCTGCCCCTGCCCCTCCCGCGGCCGCGTCACCTTCTTCCATCGCCCAGACCCACCATGTCTGTAATAAGCAAGGCTCATTAGGCATAATATACAGTAAGCACATGAATCTGAAAAGTCAGAGTTGCGTGCCTTGGGTTCGAACTCGAGACCTATGACTTGGCAGTCCGACGGTCACACCACTAGGCTATTACTGCTGGCCTATGATTCCCCACGATGTCCTTCGAAAAGTGCGTTAACATTATATTTGTAAATTGTATTTTTTTATTCATAGTTACATAAGGTCTATTTATAACCTGGTTTCCAATTGATGTTATTTCCACATAAACAAACATCAACTTTATGCAAGTGTAAATAAAATTGTACTGTAGAAATGGTCATAAAAATTATGAAGTTGTAGCGCAAACTGAACCTAATATGTAGGCTTTACAGTTGTTTTTCCTAAAACTCATGCACATTATCATCATTTCATTTATTTGCATACCATAATGTGAATTGATTTGTTACAAAAAGGCTTAAGCTAAGATACAGTTATGGACCCTGTAAGGGCACAGCAACATAAGTATGGATAAATAATTAAAATAAAAAATAGCATTTAGAACATGAATAATTAAATTAAATGTATTTAGATTATAATAATTATTGTTTATTTTATATGCGTGAATGTAATTGGCAAATGTAGAAGTAATCTCAATTAAATATTTACATTTTATTGCAATTCCAGTCACAGTTTATCATTTATATTATAATAGCTTTTGTTTATTAGAAATAGCATAGCATAGCATGTTTACATGTTTAGCAAATAAATTGCGAACGTAGATTAGGTAGCGTTGTGCGTTTTCTAACTGTCATTTTCATCTTCAAATTGCTTAACGGCTGAATCCGATTGAAATGAAACGCATCTCACTTTCAAGATGCCGTTACTTCTCATGTTGTTATTTTACGGCAGACTTAGAGACAGAAATGCTTGTCGGTAAATATTTCTTCCCCAAAATGTCTAGCACGAGATTAACAATCACCCTCTCTTCCAGATGGATAGCAGCAGAGACCCAACTCCCAGTCTCATTCCGCCACCTCATTCTCCCCGAGAAGAACCTGCCCCCCACGGAACTGCTGGACTTACAGCCGCTCCCCATATCGGCACTTCGGAACCCGAAGTACGAAGAGCTGTATAATGAGACGTTTCCTCAATTTAATCCGGTGCAGACTCAGGTATGTTCTTTTTGATTTTTAATTCAACTTGTTATAAATATTTTATGACATGGTTCTTTAGTCAATAAGACAAATATTCAACAAGTTAAAAAAATAAGGAGCCAATCTGAGTTAAAATAAAACTAGAATTTTAACAAACAGAACTCAGTACAGAGGTGTGCATCAATCAGTGGTGGGCCAGTGGTACCGACCGCGACTTGCGAGTTGTAATCCGTAGGTTCGAACCCAGGCGGGCGCTTTACTTTGTGTAAATTATTTCATCACCACTGCTCTCAAAACGGTGAAGGAAAACATCGTGAGGAAACCGGCATGTCTTAGAACCAATAATTCGAAGACATGTGACATCCACCAACCCGCACTGGGCCCGCGTGGTGGATTATGGCCCACTGCCTCTCACAGGGAGGAGTGCTCTGTCCCAGTACTGGGGACATTATAGCACCCTATAATGATTTCCCTATTATGCAGTCTGATTTAAATGTGAAAAATCGATCAAAATATTCCTCTGGTAGTATATACGTGCGTGAAATCGAATAATATTCTTAATTTTTAATAAATAAAACACCTTTTTTCAAGACTGTCCGACTAGTTTCAGACTTGATTAGAGCCATTATTTTTAATCAAACTTCAGCAGAATATTTTTTTTTTTAAATATTAATCAGTTACTTAAAAAATCTCCCTTGCTTGCCCAGGTCTTCAACGCAGTCTACAACTCAGACGACAACGTATTCGTCGGCGCGCCCTCTGGTTCGGGCAAGTCCGTGATAGCCGAACTGGCACTCCTGCGCATGCTGAGTACGAACCAAGGAGGTCGCGCTGTGTACTTACTGCCTAAGGACGCGTTAGCTGATATTGTGTTCGCTGATTGCTACCATAAGTTTGGTACACGGTTCAATTTGAAGGTGAGTCAATTTGATTGTAATAAATATGTGGGCCGAGATGGGCCAACAGGGGGAGATTGTCTAACATGGGTCATCTTGGTCTACTATGGGCCATTATTGGCCAATTGGCCATCACTGCTTAGAATGGGACAACAGGGCCATCGTGGTTATATGTCTTGCCTTTTATCAAGTATTTTGGGGTTGGCTTCCTGTTTAATCAAATTTTGCTGAATATCAGTACTTTACTTGGAGCGACGACCTATCTGACCTCCACAACACAGTTACTGTTGTCAGACTTGCGGGTTTCTGACCACCCATAACGTAACGACCGTCAAAGATCTGCGAACTACAGCCGGGAACGGTTTACCGTGCTTTCCGAGGTCCTACCTACCCCTATAAATATAACAAAATATAATAATTCTCTTTTTATTTTCAGGTAGTACAACTAACGGGTGAGACTGCCACTGATCACAAGTTGCTGAACAAGGGTCAGATCATCATCACCACTGCTGATAAATGGGACATACTGTCGAGGAGGTGCGTTTACAACCATGGTCAATTGTTCATATCATAATAGCAATAGTACGCGTAAAGGCGCGTTTCATTTACGTGAGCACCTGTATAAATACTTCCGGTTCCTAATTGCGTCCTCGATGCGTCCGTAGAGCGAGTCGTCCACCGCCAATTTAACTACCATAGTTTGCAGTTAGTTCAGTTTAGCTCGCCAGTTTTTAGAAAGAAAAATAGGTTTATTTGTCACAGAAACACGTGCATACAAACAAAACAACAATATAAACATAACAAAAATATTCGGCAGCTGCACGGCATGACTGTGACAAGAAGGCTTCCACTCAGCATAATGCTGTGCTATGAGGGACCCACAGCACAGCGCTGATTTTCAGCGGTCACCCGAAATACGTACGGACGTAGGACGTTTTTATACACCACGCTAACTTACTTTAGCTCGCGGTGGATGGCTCGCGATTTGCCAGCGTTTTTCCAGCGACGCGATTTGTGAACTTGCTCTCCGCGGGTGCGAAGCGAGCTAGTCGCGACCACGCGACGTGTTCGCTGCGTTTTCACAACATTGTACATTCGTTTGTCTCGCTCTCTCTTGTACACTTATGTTAATCACTCTCGTTACGCAAACACTTGGCCTGCTCGCTACGCACACGCAGCGAGCGCGTTGACAATCGCCTCGCTGATAACTCGCTCGCAAATCAGTGTGATAAGGCGTTAAGCGTTTGCATAACATTGTCCGAGATCGTGAATGAGATCAATTGAGAAAGAATTGCATGTGTATTGATGAACGACGTATTTGTCATCGTAGTATATTCATATTGGCAGTCAAATAAACATAGTCATAACACAGGTGGTTCACTCCGAAAAATCATTTAAATAAATAGTGACTCTTGCTACGACACAATAAAGTGCAATTCAGGACGCCACGCGCTAATATTCACCTAGAAGTTGCCTCTTTTTCTATCGCGTAACTAGAAAGAAAATACGTTTATTTGCGGTAAACATGACGCAAAAAAAGAACACAAAATTAAAAAATGGAAACAAGTTTAGGGAAAATATGCGTCACATCCACGCAAAACGGCCATCGCTCAGCATGATGCTGCGACCCTATGCGAGACAGAGCTCCAGCGCTGGTTTTCAGCGACAGCCGGCGTTGACGTTATGACGTCGACCGGTGCAGCATACCATGAAATATAATTAAGTTATAAAAATAAAATAAATATACAATAATTAATTCTACATAAATAAAAAAAGTATAATATTTAAAAATGACAATATTCCGTGTCGGTAATCGACATACGTAGTATTTCTATGTAGTCTGTGGTCATCTACCACTCATATCTTCTGACTACGTTACTTTCACTGAATTGGCCCGACAAGACGAGCCCGTCCCGTACTTGTAACTTCATACCTAAAACGCGGAGTGCGCTTTCTGTACTATTCTGTGATATTGATTTTAGACGCAAACTTTGCTATACTATTGGTCATTGTAGTATATTCAAATTGGCAGACAAGCAAGTCAAATAAATATGGTCATACTTTGTCTTACATACTACTATTGGTTAGTGACCGTATTTCAATAATGTGCTCTTTGTTTCTCAGATGGAAAGTCCGTAAGAGCGTGCAGAGCGTGTCGCTGTTCATCGTGGATGCCCTCCAACTGTTGGGCGGCGAAGAGGGACCCGTGCTTGAGGTCGTTTGTTCCAGAATGAGATACATTTCTTCACAGATCGGTGAGTACTTGAGTAGACTACCTGAATAATGACTCTGAATGTTTTTACGAAGTTAGGTATGTAATAGGTAATACGGGCTGGTTTCCGCAACTTCACGTCAAAGCGATGTTGCGTACGGATCCACCCCAGCTCCTCAAAGAGGCCTCTCTCACGTGGGGTACCTGGGGCACCGAAGTACTGCGCCCTGTGTGCCGACCGCCGGGCAGGCTACCAGCACGTGAGCTGCTGTCTCGTCGTCCTCCACGCAGGCTCTGCAGAGCGGACTGTCTGTGACTCCTATGACAAAGAGGTGTTTATTAAATGACCCATGGCCAGTTATAAAAAATAAAAAAAATATTTCAGGTACCACATAACCCATATAAGAAATCTTTAAATCACACACAAAAACACAAAATTAAATAATTAAAATTCAATCAATCATTATAATTACCTCATATTCATTCATTACAGTAATCTCTTACGTACGTCACTGTATGTAACTTGTTTGTCACAGCAGTGTCGCACATAAGGACAGTCCAACCTATTTGCTATCATACTCAGAACGATATTGGAGCTGGCCCGCACCCTGCGCACAAGAGACGCGCAGCGCTTCAGCTTGGTCGCATAAAAACAGTCCGTGCGCGCCCACGCGGACATACCCGAAGCGCTGCAATAGCGAGGCAGACCCAACATCGCTCTGAAAGCGTTGTTAAACTGAATGCGGAAGGTGCTGTAGCTTTTCTGCGTGTAATTAGCCCACAGGCTGCAGGTGTACATGGACGTGCAATATGCTCTGAAAAGAGTTATTTTCACGCGATCCGAGCAACGCGCGGACCTGCGGGCCAGCATATTGGCTCGTTTAGACAACGCCCTCCGCTCCCGTTCCAAGTCAGCAGGATTCCTTTATAGCTGCTGTAACCGTACGCAGCCGCTGTTTAGTTAATCGGAGAAGTTTTGTTGTTTTACGAAGTTATATTGATACTATAATTTTTTTTTAAACGACTAACTTTGCTGAAGAGTATGATTTTTTCTTTACCGGTCTAGCTTTTCCCTTGCTTCCCAAGCTGCGCCCTAAGCCGAGGTCCGTACCCCACAGGGGGTGCCCTTAGCGTGTGGTCGCTTAGATTTTAAGTTTTGTGATGTGGCTGGAGGCCTTTATTTATCGAGGCACCCACAGGAAAGTCCGGTTAAGCAGCCAACAACGATGCCATTTCACAAAAACAATAAAGCTGCTTCTTACAAAAAAAAAAAAGTATTCACATATTATTTTTTCCTTCTCGTAATTTGTCTTTTATTCGGCAAAGTTGCTAGTGTGTGCTCCTATAAAACACTCGTTTCGACCAATAGATAGTTTAGGGAACTTCAAATTCAAAGCTGCCGATTTCTGAGAGAAACTATCGCTTGAATTACGCTTGGAAAATAAAACGTATCTATCACTCTTTGTAGTCGGTTTTCCGATTTAACTTTTATTTTTTTTAATGCCATTTAAACGATTATATCTTTCTTTTTTCCTCCGTAGGTCGTCAAATTCGTATAGTAGCACTCTCGCTCCCCCTGGCGGACGCGCGCGACGTGTCGCAGTGGCTCGGCTGCAACGCCAACTGCTCCTTCAACTTCCACCCCAGCGTCAGGCCACTGCCTCTACAGTTACACATACAGGTAATATAATCATAATATCCTGACAGAATTTCCTGTGTCGGATCGTTAAGTTCCCTTCAAAATGGTTGAGCTGAATGGTGCTGACCCATGCGTCATGTTCGTGAACGGGCGCCGTCAGTAGGGACTGGTCATCTCTTATCTGCCACAACTTATTTTAATTTTTGAATTATTTTTATCTTTTTATTACGGACGCCTTTTACGTGTACGTCGTTCTAGATTGTTCTCACATGTATAATTTCAACATGATGTAACCAATATTTTGTAACAATATTATGATTTAAAATAGTGTCCGTGGAGTTTCTTGCCCGTTCTTCTCCATAGGAACCTACGCTTTGGAATGGGCAACTAGCTTCATATTTCTGACTGACCCCTTGACAATTCAAAAGTGCGTGTAAATGGTTTAACTGATATAAATGCTTTGAGTTTGAGTTTCTACAACGGAGATTAGCAAACTATGCCGGAGATATTATAGTATATAAGTGTGTTAGAATACACAGATATACTTTCTTTTACGTTAATAGTCCGCTGGCACCGGCAATTGGACACAACCGGGGAAAAAAAATAGGCGCTGACTCTACGACTTCCAAGTGTTGAAGTACGCTTTTACATATATTGTGGGTTTAGTTCCTGCCGGGGTTGCGGGAAAGTCCGAAAGGGATACCGCAGCCCCTGGCAACGTACAGGCAACTGAAGGAACACGGGCGGGTTTTAGTTAGTAAGAGTCTGACACGCCCTCCCGCTCCACCCAGAGCAGGAGAAGTTATTTGATAATTTCCCAACCAAAAAAAAAAAGGTGGGTTTAGTTCCACCGTATTAGCTGTTATTGGGACAGACGTTTTCTTGAAAGAAGACGGCGTATCGGTAAAAGCAGTGTAGCGTTAGCACAGCAGGGATAGATGAGAGTGGCCCCAGAATTGAAGGGGCCCAAGTGCAGCGGTGCACTGCTCTAGGCTGCACAAGTCCGAGGCCATGTGTTTTCATGGTCCTTGGAACGCGCCACCGTCGGGTTCCCAAATAACGGTAGGAGGAGTTCACATCGGCGTTGAGTCGACAATGAAGTACCTAGGACTCGTCCTCGACAGCCGGTGGAACTTCGTGGAGCACTTCCGACGTTTGGCTCCCAGACTGGAGCGGGCCGGGGCTGCTTTGAAGCGGCTCCTGCCCAATCGAGGGGGCCCAAACGCCTCCTGCCGGAGGCTATACGCGGGGGTCGTGCGGTCCATGGCCCTTTACGGGGCACCGGTTTGGGCGCGTTCATTGAGGCGGCGGCCAGCCCGCCGGTTGAACGCGTCCCAGAGGGTCATGGTCACCCGGCTGGTCCGGGGATACCGCACGGTCTCCGGTGAGGCGGCGAGCCTCCTTGCCGGATTACCGCCATGGGATCTGGAGGCAAAAGTCCTCGCGCACATCTGGGAGTGGCGCGAGGTGTCAAAACGCCGGGGCGTAACTCCGTTTCCGCGAGAAATCGCGGCACAGCAGACAGAGCTCCGGCGGGATCTCATGGTGTCATGGAGAGTGCGATTGTCACAACCCACTGCTGGGCACGCCGCTATTGCGGCGATAAGTCCCTTCTTTGAGGAGTGGTTAGAGAGGCGCCACGGTGTCCTCACCTTCCGCCTGACGCAGGTCCTCACCGGACATGGTTGTTTCGGGAAGTTCCTGTTTCGTATCAGGCGGGAGGAAACGCCCGGGTGTCATCAATGCGTGGATCGCCCGGAGGACACGGTGGAGCATACGGTGGAGGTCTGCCCGGCTTGGGCAGAGCATCGCCGTGTCCTCGTGGAGGCGATCGGTGGCGGGGATCTCTCGCGTCCGGCCCTGGTCCAGGCCATGGTACGGAGCAAGAGGGCATGGGAGGCCGTCACCTCCTTCTGCGAAGCAGTAATGCTCGCGAAGGAGGAGGCAGAACGCGTGAGGGAGAGGCAAAATTCGCGCCCTCACGCACCTAGCCGCCGCAGGAGACGCCCTGGGCGTCGGGAATCGCAAGCCGATTCCCGGCCACCGTAGGCGCGGACTTGCGGACGGTGAGCAATGGGTAGCTCGCCGGCCGATATTGATCAGGCCAGGGTCGACGGCGTGAAGTGTTCCACGCGCGCCTCAAAGAGATGTCAGTAACTGAAGGGGTCCGATAGGACCGATGCCTGCCGGGGTTGCGGGAAAGTCCGAAAGGGATACCGTGGTCCCTGGCAACGTACAGGTAGCGGAAGGAACACGGGTGGGTTTTAGTTTGTAAATAAAATAAATAAATAAATAATAATTTATTTGTCAGAATATTGTTTTACAAGGTGTTACAAATTATAATATGATGTCCATAATATTCTGCTGTTTCCAGCGTACAAATATTGAAAATAATTTAAATGATAAGGATTAGAAGACAATGTCAAAATTAAACATTAACAAATAAACAATTGTCAAGAAAAAGGGAAAAAATAATTACCGTTACATGCACGCTCAGGAGTTATTAGTAAGCATAATGTCAAAAATGAAATACAATAATAAAAATATTAAAAAAGATATACAATGTCAAATAAATAACAAAAATTCTATTCAATTCGCACAAATGTCAGTAGTCATCTAATTTAAATTTAGAATCAAATCTTTCATTTAAAAACTCAGTCGTTGAGTAGTAACACTTTTGTAATAGGAAGTTAAATAATTTCTTTTTAAATGTCATAAAGTTAAGAATCTTAAATGCATTGGGTAATTTATTATATATTTTAATTGCCATGCAGTAAACATTATTAGAAAACAGTTGAATTCTTTGTTGAGGTGCACAAATTTTATAAGTATTTCTGCTTTTTCTTACAAAAACATCATTATATACCTGAAATAAAGCTATGTTTTTAGGTACAAAGATACACAGTTCAAATATATATAAAGTTGGGAGTGGTAATATTTTGAGCTTTTTAAAGATTGGGACACAGCTTTGTAATGGTTGTGCTTTAGTCATTGAACGAATACATTTTTTTTGGGCTCGGAACGCTTTAATAGTATCAACAGAATTTCCCCATATAATTATGCCGTATCGAAGAATTGATGCTACGTAACCATGATACGCATTAAGTGCTGCGCTGATACCAGCCACGCGAGTTATTCTACACACATCAACACGGTCTAGGGATATTTTTAAAAAAGCGAATTACTATCAATGTGTTAATTATTTATATGACATGTATATATTTAAAAGATACGTTATTTAATATTCTACCATTTTTTAATAATGGTTAAGGTACTTCGATTAAAATTTCAGGATTTTATGGAAAAAAAATGAAGCATAGACGGAAACCGTATATGAATTAACTTTTAATTTATGAGTAAAAACTGAAAAAAATAGAAAAATCATTTAATTTGTGTTTATAAACTTGAAGTTAGTAGTCTGAGAAAGCGCCCATGATGTTCATAACACATCGGCAACGATTCGGCATGCTCAGAACAAGGTTGTCAATGTCTTGCTGCGGAATATTGTCCCATGTCCTTCTGAGGTGCGCAAAAAGTTGATCTTCTGCAGCCAGATTTTCAGGAACTTCCTTCAGAGCTCTTCTTTGCAGCATATCCCACGCATGCTCAATGGGATTTAGATCTGGCGATTGAGCAGGCCAGTCTAAGGCCCTAACATTGTGTGTATGTAACCAAGCTGCTACCGTTCTCGCCGTGTGTGCCCGGGCATTGTCGTGCATGAGCAGGAAATCTTGCCTCATTTGTGTTCTGTGGGGCAAGATTACGGGCCCCAGCACCTGTTGGACGTATCGTTCTGCCGTCATATTGCCCCGCACCCAAACGAGATCCGTCCGTCCTCCAAGACGAATTCCTGCCCAAACCATAATTGTTCCTCCTTGGTATGGGTGAACTTCCTGAGGGTTCTGAAGACGGCTCCATCGTCCAGGAACTCGCCAAACACGCGTCCTTCGTGAATCTGGATGGAAGCCGAACCTGGATTCATCCGTGAACAGCACATTGGACCATTGCTCACGGCCCCAGTCCACGTGGTTCCGAACCCATTCTAATCGTCATCCACGATTGCCTCTCCGTAAAGGTGGGACCCGGAGTGGTCTACGAGAGCGTAGATTGCTTTCATGCAGTCGCCTTCTTACAGTTTGGTCACTCACAAGCACTTGGTGTTCCACTCGCAGCCTTTGGACCAATTGAGTCGCCGTTGCATTTGGTTGAGCTCGCGCAGTAATTTGCAAAAATCGATCTTGTCTGGGGGTAGTGATGCGACTTGGCCCCCGGTGCCTCTCCGCTACAGCATTCCCACAGCTCGTAACATCTCCGCCCTCGTCAAATGTTGGCGTTGCATGGCTGCAATACCTCAATTTTAACTTTATCTTTCGTTTAAAAATGAAAAAAAACTGTAACTAAACGTAATTCGTATTGTTTTCTAAATTTCGCACAAATGAAAATTCCCTCTCCTACACATCAAGACATTTTAATGCCACCGAAAAAAAGAATTTAAAAAAATTTGAATTTGGAATTAGTCTGAGATAAATTACAAACAAATCGGTGTATGAAAGATTACAATGCGGCCTGTACTTTTCGAGTTATTTAATTGAGTATGAAATATCCCTAGACCGTGTTGATGTGTGTATTTAAAGCAAAAACAAATCTTTGTACCTTAGCGCATAGTTTTTCTATATGCACTTTCCAGTTACAATATTTATCCAATGTTATACCCAAGAAAGTCGCACTTTCAACCTCTTCTACAGCATCATCTGCATATTTTATTTCCAATTGGTGACGTGTGCTATTATAAGCTTGGAATTGTATTAGTTTCGTTTTACTTATATTTACATGTAAATTGTTGTCTTTAAGCCATTCAATTATTTTGTTTAATGTGTCGCTAATTTCATTTACGTAATTGATGATATTACCATCGGTGAGTTTAATGCTAAGAGTAGTATCGTCAGCGTACAGAATGCAAGAGTGTGGGGTTACGTTGGGCAAATAATTGATATACAATAAGAACAAAAAGGGACCTAAAATACTGCCCTGGGGAACACCACATGAGTTTAGACCAGTCTTTCCCAACGTGGGCGATAACGCCCCCTTGTGGGCGCTGCAGGCCTAAAGGGGGGCGGTAAGAGACCCAGAAAAAAAAGGGGGCATTGTGTAGGGCAGTGATGTCAAACCCCCGTCCCATGGGGCCCTTAGGGCCCCACGTGAGATATTTCTTGGCCCCACTTATCAGTTAAGAATCCCCACTTTTTTGTGTAAAAGGCCCCACCAGTCGTTTGAAATTCCCTCTTTTTTGTGTAAAGGGGCCCCACCAGTCAGTTTAAAATTCCTATTTTCCAGTAAAAATCCCCACCTTCCCCTCGAACTCTGACATCACTGGTGTAGGGCTTTGGGGTCGATTTATAATTTCATCTACCTAGCTAGGAAGACTCTTAGACACCGACTGAGCTCTCGACTCTCGACTACATCTTGTGAACATCAACTAATATTAATTAAGATATAGCTCAAACTCGGCTCGATATAAAAGACCGCGGGCAATCATGTTTTAACAAGTTTTTGTTAAATAATCCGAATTGTACATTTCTATACCAATCGGCTGGTTCTATAATACTTGTTCTTGCTTGTCGAGTACGATTGGGCGTCGAATGAGATAAACGAGTTTATGCACGTTTGTCTTATTCCTGTTGGTGCGTGCTGCTTATGCAATCCTATATAAACGACGTAAATTTATTTTATTTTCATTTGCGGTTTCGCGCATAATAGATAAGCAGTACTTGATTTCAACACTTACGTATTTCTTAAAACAAAACAATGTCGGAAGTAAAAAAGAAGAGACGGCAATACTCTGCGGAATATATTAAATTCGGATTTATTGAAAATCCCACAAACCCGTCGTCGCCTTTGTGTCTTCTATGTCTAAAAACATTTTCGAACGAAGCAATGAAGCCTTCAAGACTGCAAGATCATTTGAATAAAATGCATCCAGATAAGACAGAAAAGAATGTAGCATATTTTCAAGACCTAGAGAAGAAGCATAATACTCAGCCAAGTGTATCAAAACTATTTTCGGCGGCTGCTAAGCAAGATGACGACGGACTTCGAGCTTCGTACAATATCTCTTTGTTAATTGCTCAAAAAGGCAAACCACACAACATCGGAGAAGAGTTAATTTTGCCAGCAATAAAGGAAGTAATAACTACTGTGCTTCATAAACCGGCCGCAGATATTATCCGAAAAATTCCTTTGAGTAATAATTCTGTGCAAAGACGAATTGATGAAATGGCTGAAAACATTGAAGAATCATTGTGCAATCATCTGAGGACTAGTCAATTCTCAATTCAGCTCGATGAGTCCACTTTACCAACTAATTAAGCGTTGTTGCTATCTTACGTGAGGTTTATTAAAGATGAGAAAATACGTGAAGAACTATTGTTTGCCAGAAATTTGGAGACAGATACAAAAGGCGAAACCATATTCAATACATTGGAAAAGTTTTGTGAAGAGAAAGAGATTCCTTTGAAAAATATTATATCAGTTGCTACGGATGGCGCTCCGGCTATGACAGGGCGCCATAAAGGATTCATAGCATACTTAAAGAATAAAATTCCAGATGTCCTTGCTATACATTGCGTT
The DNA here is from genome assembly GCA_949128155.2 of Xanthia icteritia. NCBI lineage: Eukaryota > Metazoa > Arthropoda > Insecta > Lepidoptera > Noctuidae > Xanthia > Xanthia icteritia. Next base: position 994,060 of record OY855862.1, on the reverse strand, counting down.
ATTCATAGACAACATTTGGTTGCTAGAAACTTAAGTGAACGACTATTTCAATCACTGCAATATGTCATCAAAGCAGTCAATAAAATCCGTAGCAGCTCTTTGAATGATAGATTATTTCATCAGCTTTGTGTTACTAATGACGAAGATTTCAACCGTTTGTTGCTTCATACTGAAGTTCGTTGGCTGTCAAGAGGCAATTGTCTGATTCGATTTTACAACCTGTTTGACTCTATGATAGAGTTCTTGGAAACTAAAGATACAGAACTGCGCAACAAGCTCATAACATCAAAGAATGATATAGCTTACATGACAGACTTGTATAAAATGTTCGACGACATGAACCTCCAACTGCAAGGCGATGAACTAAATTTAATTAAAACAAAAAATGTCGTTGCTGCTTTCACAGCCAAACTGCTTCTGCACAAAAAGAATATGGGCAGACGTGAGTTTCACAATTTTCCGAATTTATCAGTATACTGCAGTAACGACGACTTGTTTGCCTACTGCCAACATTTGGAAAACCTCCACATTGACTTCACCGAACGATAGTAAGTAAGTAAGTAGTAAGTAAATTTATTTGTTTAAACATGGTGTATACCAGGACATTTTAAACTTGAAAATACCAGACTGGGTGTTGGATCCGTTTTCAAATGTCAACACAGCAATGTCACCTCAGCTGGAAGAAGAACTTATAGAATTGACAACAAACGAAGAAATAAAAATCAAGTTCAAAAATGGATATCAAGAATTTTGGCTACAAAAACCGATCCCGCAATTGTACCCTGGATTGTGGTCAATTGTTCAACGATTTTTGATAGCATTCCCATCGTCATATTTGTGTGAACGTGGATTTAGTGCTGTGGCAACGCTGCTTACTAAAAAGAGAAATCGTTTGCGTGTTACCGAACGTGGCGACTTGCGGCTGTTTTTGAGTAAATTGGAACCTGATATCAACAAACTTATTGAACAGCATCAGATTCAACCTTCACATTAGTTTTTATATAAGAATTGATTATGTTTGTTTTATTTTCAATAAAAGATACTCTGTCCGAATACTATAAATTTGCGTTTCAATAATCAGTTATAAGTACTTAGCGGTTTTTAAGTATGTTTAAAAAGGGGGGCGTTAAAAATAATTTATTCTTAAAGTGGGCAGTAGACAAAAAAAGGTTGGGAACCCCTGGTTTAGACGATAAGTGGTTCTATATATTTTCTTCTCTGATAATGTGTGCCTAGATATTTCTACGCATTGTTGGCGATTATTTAAATAAGTTTCTATCCATTGTAGTGCGTTTCCTCTAATCCCATAACGATTTAGTTTCAAAAGAAGCAGTTTATGATTTACGAAGTCAAATGCTTTTGACATATCGAGAAATATCGATGCTATTGGTTTTTTATCGTTCAGACTAGAGGTAATCAGTTTCATAAGAGAAAAACATGCAAGAGTTGTAGATTTATTTTTTCTGAAACCGAACTGTTCTTCTTTCAAAATGGAGTGTTTTATTATAAAGGAGTGTAGTTTATCGTACATGACTCTTTCAAAAATCTTGGAAATTACGGGTATAAGAGTAATCGGTCGATAATTATTCATGTCATTTTTATCCCCTTTTTTGTATAATGGTTTGACTACAGAAAATTTTAGTCTGGTGGGGAATAAGCCTTGAAATAACGATAGATTGATAATATGGGTGAGTGGAGGTGATAGATATTTAGAGCAATGTTTAATTATTTTCGTATTAATATCGTCATAACCGGTTGAGTTAGTTGAATTTAAAGAATTTATTATTTTATGAACCGAGTCTTCATTAGTTGGAGTCAAGTAAATGCTATCTGATATGTCAGTGATGGTATGATTGTAGTTGATAGGGTGTACGTTACCCCAGCAGGAAAGTGTCTCCTAGAGTTATATGAGTGGAACGTTTAATTTGTGCCTTAGCTGCTGTATATGTGCCCCCACATAAAAAATGTGTGCCCCCTGTCGTTTTGGAAAAAAACGGAAAAAACGATTCCTGCTGGGGTAACGTTTTTCTAGCAGGAAAATTCTAAACGAATGATCGGAGAGAGAAAAATTTTGCATGGCCAGAGAGCTTATATGTGTGCCAAAATGTGCCCCCAAAAATAAAATCTGTGCCCCTTCAGGTTTTCGAGATATTGCATTTCCTGCTGGAGTAACGTTTTACAGAATCGTATATCTCTAAAACCATTGCATGTGCCCCTGTAGAATAAACATACACGAGTAGCTCTTAATGTGTGCCCCTTAGTGCCCCAATTAGATTTAAGAAAATATTTATAGTTTTCAAGTTAGCGTGGTTTTATGAAAACACGAAAAAACATCGTAGCGCCTAAATGAGACAAGGTATAAGTTCGCTGAAAACTGTATTCGGTCCTTCTTGACGCTAATAATAACCATACAAAGTTTCAAAACTGTTCATGCATGCGTTTTTGAATAATCTTGCTAAAAGTCAAAACGATGGTGTCATAACTTTGACGGCAAAATACAAGGAACCGGCTCAATCCCAGATGTGCAGGTGTAAACCAAAATCATGTGCCTTTAGTCAAAAATATAATGGTGAAAATATTCAGCCTGGAATGTTTTGCATTAAGTAAATATTAACAAAAAACCAAAAATGTAAACAACGGCTGGTTATCCGACCAAATTCGAATGACTACTAAAAAGCGACGGATTCATACATATCGATGACCTTCTTTATTGGACGTATTATACCTAAGCTGTTGTCCGTACAGTCGCGTTCAAAAGTTTTGGGGGCTAATAAAAAAATATATTAAATGCACCTTGTGACCATATTAAATTAAACAGCTTGTTGATGTGGAAATTATTATTTTTATTCATATACAAATAAACACATATATATATATATATAAAAAGACAAATACGGGCTTTTTATTTATATACAAAAAAGAGCTACCTCTTTTTCGTAGTAGGTATTCATCACACATTTCATGAACTATATTTTTTTTTAAACATCGGGACCAATCAAATTTTGGGTCAGTCCTGGGAAATATCTGGATGTATTTTTTTCGTTCACACATAAATTACTGGATGTATTTTAATTAAATGTAGAATGGAGAAGATAGCTTACCTTGGAATAGCACTTAGGCTACTATTTATAATGTACTTAATCGTGTGTAAAGACACAGAAACAGCAAGAATATAATCCAATAACAACTTTATTTTATTACCTATTACTTTTCTACTTCAGCGTACTCAGGCACAACACGTGTGAGCCGGCTAGTGAGTAAAGTAAAGAAGGTCATCGATATGTATGAATCCGTCGCTTTTTAGTAGTCATTCGAATTTGGTCGGATAACCAGCCGTTGTTTACATTTTTGGTTTTTTGTTAATATTTACTTAATGCAAAACATTCCAGGCTGAATATTTTCACCATTATATTTTTGACTAAAGGCACATGATTTTGGTTTACACCTGCACATCTGGGATTGAGCCGGTTCCTTGTATTTTGCCGTCAAAGTTATGACACCATCGTTTTGACTTTTAGCAAGATTATTCAAAAACGCATGCATGAACAGTTTTGAAACTTTGTATGGTTATTATTAGCGTCAAGAAGGACCGAATACAGTTTTCAGCGAACTTATACCTTGTCTCATTTAGGCGCTACGATGTTTTTTCGTGTTTTCATAAAACCGCGATAACTTGAAAACTATAAATATTTTCTTAAATCTAATTGGGGCACTAAGGGGCACACATTAAGAGCTACTCGTGTATGTTTATTCTACAGGGGCACATGCAATGGTTTTAGAGATATACGATTCTGTAAAACGTTACTCCAGCAGGAAATGCAATATCTCGAAAACCTGAAGGGGCACAGATTTTATTTTTGGGGGCACATTTTGGCACACATATAAGCTCTCTGGCCATGCAAAATTTTTCTCTCTCCGATCATTCGTTTAGAATTTTCCTGCTAGAAAAACGTTACCCCAGCAGGAATCGTTTTTTCCGTTTTTTTCCAAAACGACAGGGGGCACACATTTTTTATGTGGGGGCACATTTACAGCAGCTAAGGCACCAATTAAACGTTCCACTCATATAACTCTAGGAGACACTTTCCTGCTGGGGTAACGTACACGTTGATAGGGGTTTCAGAATCAGGGGTTTTAGGTTTGTTTGTCATGTTTATAAAAAAATCATTAAATTTATTGGCAATTATATCGGCGTGAGTGTAAGTGCACTGATTAATTTTGATAAAGTTTATCTCAGCGTTATCATCCATATCTGTGCTATTCTTTTTAATAATGTCCCAGGCAGCTTTACATTTGTTGTTCGACTGTAGTATATAGCGCGTATTATCAATTTTCTGTGCATGTAATATACACCGTCTTAGTATACTTGTGTACTTTTTGTAGTTTTTTAGGTTTTGATTTTTATTGGAGTTAAATAATTTGTATTTTAGGTACATACTTCGTTTCTTGACACAACATCTTTTTATTCCTTTTGTTATCCATTTACTTTTCGGCGGCTTGTTTGTAATTTTTACTTTTAGTATGGGAAAACAGAGATTATAAAAAAGGGACAGTGTATCATGAAAGTGATTGAATGCTATGTCAGTATCATCTGAGTCGTATGTTTCTGAAAACGAAAGAGACAATATGCATGATATAAACTTTGCTATGTTGTTTTGACTTAAATCTCTTTTCTTTTGGAACCAAATATGTTTCCTGCATCTTGCAGTTTCTACATACGCATTGAAACAAATGGACTGACCGGTCTCATGATCTGATAATCCAAGGGTATGTATTTGAGGCTGAACGTTTGATATGTCGCTTGCGATAAGATCTATGCATGATGATTGTCTAGTGGGTTTAATAATGTGGTTAGATATGTTATAGTTCTGTAAAATACATTCTAATTCTTTAAAATTATTATTTCGCTTTAATGCGTCAATGTTCCAATCTCCACACAGTATTATATTATTTTTATTTCGTTTTGTTAATTTCTTTAAAATAGCCTCTAGGTTTTTTAAGAACAAACTAAAATTTGAATTTGGTGTACGGTAGATACAGATGACAAAGACCTTAACAGTGATAATTTCTATTGCACAATATTCAAAATCATATACTAAAGGCGTAACCAAGTTGGGGATAGGTTTACATTCGAGATCCTTTTTAACCATTATACAAGTCCCACCTCGGCGCTGATGAGGTCTTGAGAAAGATGAGACTAGCTTGTAATTATTGAGTATTAAATTACTTTCCGATCCTCGTCTAATGAAAGTTTCAGAAAAACATAAAATATCAATAACTGACCCGTTTGTATCTAGTTCTTCTAAAGTTATTTCTAATAAATCTTTTTTATTAAGTATACCGGCAATATTTTGGTGAAATAATATAAATTTACGTTTAACCTCGAAAAAATGTGGATTTACAAGTACTAGTGTTCGGTGTAGTTGTATTGACGTCATTAGCATTTAATAGCGGGTGGGGATTCTTTACTAGTACCTTAAAATAATATGGTATTGTTCCTTTTTTGTTAGTGCAAATACTACTATTTACGTTTGAGCTTCTGATATATAACGTGCGGGATTGTTTTAATGTACAAGCTGTGTCCATACTTTTCTTAAGATTAATATTATCAATTTCTATGTTTAGTTTATAACACAGTGTTTCAATGAATTTGTCGTGAAGATTATTATGACTATATATATTCTCAGTTGTATTAATGAACTTACAGTTAGGAAAATTAAGCAAAAATATTTTTATATTTTGATTCAACAAATTAAAATTTAAATAAGGATTATTAATGATGTTAATTAAGAATACTCGGTTTTTTCTAAGTTTATGAAGGGTTGGGATCAATTCTGATAGGAATTTGTACGGGTTTTTATCGTTGCTTCCCATGCCCAATATAACTATATCATCATTCTGCAAGGTTTTTATATAATCGTCTATGTTATGCAATACTTGTGTACTTGTTGCGTTTGGCTTTGACACTCCTGATACGGAATACACGTTATTCCACTTATTTGCATCCCTCTGTAATTTTATTTGACTGGCAAAACCTCGTACCATTTGGTCACCTAATATAACAATTTTTGGATCACTAGTCGCTTTATAGTTGTCCGACATTTGTAAAAGTTGGTGATCACTTTTATTCGCTAATGTTAGTGAAGTTTGAGCACATGGGATCTCTATACTGCGTTCGTATGATTGACTGCTTTGTGGGTCAATAACTGATGGTGTAACACATTGCTGTGAACATTCCAGAGCTGATGTAGGCATGTTGCTCTGTGTTTTTTCTTGTTGGATCAATGAATGAGTCTGAGCATGAAGATTTTCATCACTAGGTGAACTTTGTGTCACAACCGTAGAATTTATAAATGAGTGAGTAAGACGGCGCTTGACTTTATGTTTCTGCATGGTGGACTGACGTAAAGTTGTACGTGGACTTCGGCAGATCTGCTTTAATATTTCAATTTCTTGAGACAATTGGGCGATTTGTTTTCTTTGTTCTACGTTTTCGAGAATTATATTTTCTAATTCATTTTGCGTAGAATTTCGCCTTTAATTTATTAATTTCGGAGTCCATTTCGTCTCTGCATAATGATGTTACATGCGAAGAAACGTCTAGTCGACGTGTAAGAGTCTGACACGCCCTCTTGCTCCACCCAGAGCGGGAGGTTGATAATTTCCCATCTAAAAAACAAATAAGGTTGACGACGATGAAGATGCATTATAATAAGCTTATTTTCCAAGTTGTTCTATTTTACCCTACCCACCTGTCCCCGCAGGGCTTCAACATCTCGCACGCGGCGTCCCGCCTGGCCGCCATGACGAAGCCCATCTACAACGCCGTGCTGCGCCACGCGGGCAGCAAGCCGTGCGCCGTGTTCGTGCCGTCGCGCCGCCACTCGCGCCTGCTGGCCGCCGACCTGCTGGCGCTGGCGGCGGCGCACGCGACGCCCACGAGGTTCCTGCGCGCCCGGCCCGATATGCTGGCCCCGTTCCTCAAGAGGATTCACGATAAGGTAAGAAAAACCCTCAGAATGTCCACCCATTTGTGTTAAGGAAGAAGTGGCACGACAAATCTCTCATGTTGACCGGCGTGCGTCATTGTTGAACAGCAATACTGTGTCTTGGTGATCTATACATATAAAACAGTCGCTTTTCGCGTTTGTCTGTATGTCCGCGTTGTTCTTCTAAACCACGCAACAGATTTTGATAAGGTTTTCACCATCGTTTAAAGAATTTATTCCGGGAGGTTTGTGTGTATAAAACGTTAATATTAAAGTTACGTTTACCTAAGAAATATCGATATTTTGTCAAGTCATAAAAACCGTGCGAAGAAGAAGCGGATCGCTAGTTGTATTATAAAATATTGTCTACTTTCTTGGGCAGCTAGTTTCATTCTAAATAGCATTTCACCGTTGTTGCCCAGCTTGCGTTAATTTTGATGCCGTATTTTTTTATAAGTTACGTCATTGTCAGTAATTATCAGTGATCGGAGTAGGTAGATTGATTTTTGGTACTTGTATCATAAATGCACACAGAAAGAATAACGTGGATAAGCCATTTTTCCGGAAAGCAATTCCGGTATTTCCGGATTCAATTAAATATTGTTAATGTTGGTAGTGATATTATTTTCACAACACAGTAACAAACAAAGAAGCGCACTCTACGAACCGAAGTAAACGAGTGAGCTATCTGAAATGTCGTCGGCGGGCGTACGCATTGTTTTGATAATCGGTTAGTGCACCACCCATGATCCTTTGGTCTCATTGGTCGTTGGGTTGTGTCAAATTGTGACTGTGCCGTTAAAACAAATTATGAAGAATATAATATTGCTCATTTTAATACAATTCCTACCTAAGTTATACGGTATAAAAAAAAAAATCAACCAATTCCGGAGGAATGTCCATATTAATATATACGTTTCGGATCAATGACCCCAATTCAATCTACCTACTCCGATCACTGGTAATTATGATTCCTTATATTAGGAGATTATAAAATGTGAAGATCCAATGACAAATATGGGTATTACAATATACTGTCACAATCACAACTCATCGACCCAAACATACCCCATATGAGGTATCTTTCGCCAAAATAAACTATCGTCTAAATCAACAAATTATAACCCATTTAATTTTCCCCAGATGCTGAAAGAAACCCTTGCAGCGGGCGTCGCATACCTGCACGAGGGTGTGGAGCCGGGCGACAGACGCCTGGTGCAGCAGCTGGTCGAGTCTGGGGCCGTGCAGCTGTGCGTGGTGGCGGCCGAGCTGGCGTGGGCCCTGGCCGCGCACGTGCACACTGTCATCATCGCCGACACACACGTGTGAGTACAGATCATCGTCTGTCTGCCTTTTCCCAACTATGTTGGGGTCGGCTTTCAGTCCAACCGAATGCAGCTGGACCAGTATTTTACACGGAGCGACTGTCTATCTCACCTGCACCAAGCAGTTACCGAGTAACACCATACCTCTTGGTAAGACTGGTCAAAGCTGACAGCTGACAGCTTACCAACAGCTTTAGCGTGTCTAGCAATGGTGACGAGCGTTTGGCAACGATTATTCACTGAGACACAGTAGTTGTTTTGCATTTTGTCCTAGTTTTTCCATTTTCATTGGTGTTGAACTGTTGAATTGACCGGGCTTGCTGGCGGGAGAATCTTGAGCAGCGTTGAGGACTTGGAATAAAAACACTTATTTCTTTCTTCTTGTTTCTTATTTATTTTCTTGCTTCTTATAATACTGCTGGATCCGGAATGCCTGACCACCGAAAATGGCCCTACTTTTATAGTTTCCTGTGACCAATCATAACCCTTGAAATTTGCACACGGCTCTAATCCTTTTTGTCTCGACCAATCACAACCCTTGAAGTTTGCACACGGCACTAATGTGTGTTTTGTATGGGAAACTTACTTTAGCGATTTTCAGTGGTTAGACATTTCTTTTAACATGGTTTTTGGTCTCATAACATAGGTGTTGACTTATTCTAACTTTATACAAAAAATCCAATCGATATCTCTTAATTTAAACCCTAAAATAATTAAAAAACTGAAACGGTTCTCATTACGGTAAAGTTTCCTTATACTTAAGCTTTTGCCTCTTTGGTACAGGTGGTGCCACCAAGCGGGGACAATAAAAACATGAGAAACGACTTCTTTATTTACCAGAACATTATGTAAATTCTACTTATTTACTCTTATTATTTACCTTAACTTATTAACACTATTTATCATTAATTAAAAACTAACATAATTCTCTTGGCCTAAAACTTAATTGTATCAGTCTTTTGTAGTTAGTATTTCGTCGCTAACATTCTCCCCCACGGTGCGTAGCACTGCATCCTCTTGTAGCGACGAAGTGGCAGGTACAAGCACGACGGTCCGTCGCGTTGGTCGTCGAAGCACTCCTCCCGACGTCCGCACGTCCAGCACTCTTGTTCTTCCATCTGGTCCGGGGTATGTCTTGATAACTTCCCCGCGGGGCCAAGAGTTCCGGGGTAGTGTTGAGTCCACTATCAGCACGATATCTCCTTCTCTGGGGTCGTTGGTTTCTCTCCCTTTGATTTTCCTTGGCATCAGGAGAGGTAGATACTCTTTGATCCATCTTTTCCAGAAGTGATCTGCAAGCCTTTGTGTAGTTCTCCAGCTTGCTTTCCCGATTAAATCTTTGTCGTCAAATTCCCCTGGTGCCATTGCTCCACACGATCTCCCCAGTAGAAAGTGGTTTGGGGTTAGGCTTTCTTCGTCTTCAGGATCCATACTAACGGGCGTGAGAGGTCTAGAATTTACTACGTGCTCGACCTCGGTCAGCAGCGTATGGAGTACTTCTTCGGGTGGGCTTCTTTCGTTGAGAACCACTGCTAGCGCCGTCTTGACTGTCCGCACAAGTCTCTCCCATGCGCCTCCCATGTTTGGGCTTCCTGGGGGGATAAACTTCCACTTGATACCTTTCTCTTGCGCGGCCTCTTCTAATTCCTTATTTGCACCAACGAAATTGGTCCCGTTGTCGCTGAATATAATTCGTGGGGTTCCTCTTCTTGCTGACATTCGTCGAAGTGCCATAATCATAGAGCTGGTGCTGAGAGAGGGTACCAACTCCAAATGAACGGCTCTGGTGGTAAGACAAGTGAATAACGCTCCCCAGCGTTTTTCAGTTCTTCTACCGATAGTGACTTGCATCGGTCCGAAATAATCCACTGCCGTGCAAGAGAACGGGAACTGATGGTGCTGTAGCCTCTCGCTGGGAAGGTCTCCCATTGGGGGGATTTCTGGTAAACTCTTTTTCACTTTGCACCACTGACAGCTGTGTGCGACTGCCTTCAAGGTTGTTCTTAATCCTAGGACCCAATATTTTTGGCGGATCTCGTTCATTACAGTGGCGACATTCCCGTGAAGAAACTTCTTGTGGTAGTATTGGATGATGAATCGCGTAATTTTCTGTTTTCCATCTAGGATGATAGGGTTCATCGTCCTTTTCCCTTCGTCACGGAACTTCATTGTTCTGCTTCTTAATTTGATTAACCCGTCGCTTGCCATGTAGACGTCGATCTTCTTGAGCCGACTTGCATTTTCCAAGGGTCTCTCTGCCTTCAAACTTCTTCTTTCTGCGGCGAAACTGTCATTTTGACTTATCTTCAATAGTATCTCTTCGGCCTTTCGTAAGTATTCTTCTTCCAGGGGTAGGTATAATCGTTTCTTTTCTTCTTTATTGGTTGAGTGATTAGTGATTCGTGTCTTTGCCTTTTGGGATCTTCTCTGTGGTCTCCAGGGTTCGTCCTTCTGACGCACGGCTGCGTTGGTTTCTTTACGATTCTTCTTCATTAGGATGCATGTGAAGGCAATTACTCTGGCCGTAACACGTAGTAATCGCTCCCAGCTCGAGAATCTCTCTAAGTCGATGAAGACACTTTCTTCTGCCTTTATTGCTGTCACCCTTTGCTTGCTCTTTTCTTCCAACATCATACCCTCTGGTTTGAAGTCTTGGAAAGGCCACTCTTCTTCTGGTTGGCGGAGAAACGACGGGCCTTGGAACCATCTGGCGTTGTGATCGAATTCCGCTGGAGTTCCTCTCGTGGCGTCGTCCGCTGGGTTCTCCTTGGTCGGTACCCATCTCCAGTTGTCAGGCTTGGTCTTTTCCTCAATTTCTGCCAGCCGATTGGCCACGAAGGTTTTGAACTTTCTCGGTTCTGCCTTGATCCATTGCAGCACCGTGCTGGAGTCCGTCCAGTAGGTCTTGCTTGATACCTCGAGCTCAGTCTCTTCTTCAACCGCAGCTGACAGCCTGCTGCCAAGTAAGGCTGCTTGTAACTCCAACCTTGGGATTGATACTGGCTTCGTCGGCGTCACCCTTGCCTTGCCAGCGATCATGGAGATGTGGACGCTTCCGTCGGGTTCGACTGTTCTCCAATAGACCACTGCTGCGTAGGCTTCTTCGCTTGCGTCGGTGAACGTATGCAGCTGTCCCTTCTTTGTGTGAGGTGAGACGCATCTCGGAATTTTCAGCTTTGTTAGTGTCGATACTTCCTCCAGGTATCTTATCCAGGCTTCTCTTTGGGTTTCCTTAATTGTGTCGTCCCAACCTATTTGTGTTCGCCAGATATCTTGTATTAGTTTCTTTCCTTGAATTAGAACTGGCGTCGCGAAACCCATAGGGTCGAAGGTGGACATCACGGCACTCGTGACTTCTCTTTTTGTTGGCGCTCTTTCACCATCCCGTAGTTCCTTCGACGTGTTTCTCAGCCCTATGTTGAAGGCTAGCATGTCTTCTTTTACCAGCCATCGCAAGCCCAGAGTCTTTTCTTCCTTAGTCAGTTGTAGAGAATCTTCCTTTTTGATGTCTTTTACTTCTGACAATACCCTTTCGTCATTGCTGGCCCAACCCTTCAGATGAAAACTTGCCGTTTCGTGGATTTCTTTCACTTCTTTTGATACTTTCCTTGCTTCATCTGCAGATGAGAAACTTTGTAGGTAGTCGTCCATGTAATGGTTTCTTCTTATGGCTTTCACTGCCCTCGGATAGGTTTGCTCGTAGTCTTCTGCATTCTTGTTCATCACGTATATCGCTGTTGCTGGTGACGATGCTGCCCCGAAGATGATCGAAGACATTCTATATTCTTTTGGCTTCCTTGTTCTTTCGCTGCCACGCCACAGGAATCTGAGGCTATCTCGATCTTCTTCTCTTACTTTTATCCGGAGAAACATGTCTTGGATGTCGGCCATCACGGCCACTGGCCCTTCCCTGAAGCGCAGCAGAACGCCGAATAATGATTGTAATAGGTCTGGACCCGGTAGTAGGGCGTCGTTGAGGCTTTTCCCATCACATTTAGCGGCTGCGTCAAAAACTATCCTGAGCTTCTTCTTGATTGGGTGAACGACGGCGAAGTGTGGTAAGTAAAATGTTCTTCCTTTGTTCGCAGTTTCTGGGGCCAACTCTGCGTATCCTTTTTCGATCAGGCTCTGAATCTGCTTCTCATAGGACTCTTTGACTTCTTTATCTTGACTTAGTTTCTTTTCAAGGTTGAATAGGCGTCGGAGGGCGTGCCTGTAGTTATTGGGCAGGCTCTCATCTTCTTTCTTCCATAGGAGTCCCGTTTCAAATTGACCACTTGCTAGTCTCGCTGTAGTCTTCTCGAGGGTTTCTAAAGCTCTTCTATCACTGTCATTTGTTGGCGACCGATCTTGAATCCCGAGAGATTCTAACTGGAAGTGTTCTCGAACAATCTCTTCTATATCTTCTTCATTGTTTGCAGACTCGCCACGGTGAATGAAATTTACTACGGCATTTGCTGCTGATTCGCATCCGTGTAGCACCCAACCTAGGTCTGTCAGGGAAGCTACAGGATCAGCTGGTTTGCCTTTCTTCAGTCTTCTGGTTACTATGAGTCCCCAATTGTCTTGACCTATCAATAGTTTAGGTCTTTCCGCGTCGTAGAGAAGTTGCTCTTCAATTGCTTTCAGGTGATGACAGTTCCTTATGCTGCTCTTGTTTATACTTTGTTCAGACAGCTTCAGGTCGTCGATGGTTCTTACATCAATAGACCTCTTGTTTCTTTTGTGCGCTCCTTCTATCTTGAGCTTAATCTTCCGAGAGCTATCTTTCTTTATGACTTTCCCACCGACTGTTTCAATTGCAAGAGTCTCTTGTTCTCCTACGGCTCCGATCTTCTCAGCTATTGATGCGTCCAAGAGTGTGACCGTTGACCCTTCATCTAGCAATGCTAGCACACGAACCTTGCCCTTCGGTCCGTAAAGGTTTACTGGGATGATTTTCAAATAAACCCTTTCTTCTTTTCTAGTGTTGTGGATTGAGGCAACCTTCTCTTCTGGTGTGTCTCTCTTGTCTTCATCATTCATCTTCTTCTCTGTCGACTTTGGTGGTCTGTCAGAGTGTAGAATAGTGTGATGCCATCTTTTGCACTGCTTGCAGACCGGAGCTTTACAATTAATTCTTGAATGCTTGAATCGGAGACACTTGAAACAAATTCTTGCTTTCTTGATAATGTCCCATTTTTCATCAATGTTAGCTTCTCTGAACTTCTCACATTCTATTGCGAAATGTTCTTCTTCACAAATTGGACATGACTTCTTGTATTTTTCTTTCGACACTTCTTGAACTGTATGTACGGGTTTTCTTGTTCCTTTCTTCTGCTCCATTGTTATTTCAGGCGGAGCGAAGTCCCCGCACATATCGGCTTCTATTTCCAAAAACGCTTCAACGAGTAGCAGCTCTTGGATTTCTTCCTCTCTTCTACTTCTATGGTATGCGAACCATCGAAACTTCATTGATGGCGGCATTTTGTCCACTATGGCCTTCAGGGTTTCCGGGGAGCTGAGGTATTGCGGTTTCTTCAATGCCTTGATTGTTTGGACGGCATTTTTCACTTTGCTTGCGAAAACACATATGTCACTTGGGTTTTCATTTACTTTTCCCAAGTTCTTGATCTTCTCTAGTTCTGCTAAAGCCAATGCTCCAGGTCTTCCAAACCTTGCCTCTAAACCTTTCATTACTTCATGTGGGTCTTCTGCAGTGAACAGCAGGCTCTGAACTGCTTCCTTGGCTGTCCCTTGTATCGCTCTTCTGAGGCGCGCTAAGTTCTGCGCGTTGCTGAAGGAAGCAGCCATATCTTCGAATGATCTCTTGAATGGGAGCCATTCTTCACAGGAACCATTGAAGTGTGGAAGTTCAAGTTGCTTCGGTGTACTGGTGTCACGTGACTTCTCAGATAGTTTCATAATGACTTGGGCTAATTCTTGGATGTCACTTTTCTTGTCTTCTGTATCAACCGGCCTTTGATCCTTTCTGGGCTTGGCTCCGGTTTCGATGAACCATTTTTCGACTTCATGCGTTTGCTCGTACAACTCTTCTCCGGCACCATCTTCCTCTTCTGACTCAGCCGCTGCGAGTTCCAGTTCGGCTTGAGCCACTCTTGATCTTGCTTCTGCCAATTCCAATTCCCTTAATGCCACTGTTAACTTTGCTTGTGCTTCTGCCTTCCTTTTATACGACGAGCGGACGGACTGTGTGTCTGTATTGCGGGTCGGTTTCTTAAGGTGAGGCCGCTGCAGACTCCCTTCTCTTGACGTCGGTACACTTCCTTCATTTTGACGTAACTTCACAGCAATACTTCTTTCCAGGTTCTGCCGCGTGGAGTGGCTGTCTTCTTGGCGTGCGAGATTTGATTCTTCTACTTGCTCTTCATTGGTGCGGGTTGTGTGGGGGGCGGAGGGGGTACCTTCCCCCGGTGTTGATTCCTTCCCGGCAGTACTTTCTTCCTGACAAGCAGACGACGGTTGACCTTTTTCGCTGGGCGGTGGCGTCCTCTTTGTGAGTGTAGATCGACTCGCAACTGACGCACCCGTAGTCGACTCGCTTGTAGTTTCACTTGGCGTATTCATACTCCAGTCCGATGACGATGTACTATCTTCCTTAGTCTTCGAACGCCCTGCTGCTGCTCTTGTAGAAGGCATCTTCTTGGACCCGATCCGGCTAGAAGGACCACTGTTGAACTGTTGAATTGACCGGGCTTGCTGGCGGGAGAATCTTGAGCAGCGTTGAGGACTTGGAATAAAAACACTTATTTCTTTCTTCTTGTTTCTTATTTATTTTCTTGCTTCTTATAATACTGCTGGATCCGGAATGCCTGACCACCGAAAATGGCCCTACTTTTATAGTTTCCTGTGACCAATCATAACCCTTGAAATTTGCACACGGCTCTAATCCTTTTTGTCTCGACCAATCACAACCCTTGAAGTTTGCACACGGCACTAATGTGTGTTTTGTATGGGAAACTTACTTTAGCGATTTTCAGTGGTTAGACATTTCTTTTAACATGGTTTTTGGTCTCATAACATAGGTGTTGACTTATTCTAACTTTATACAAAAAATCCAATCGATATCTCTTAATTTAAACCCTAAAATAATTAAAAAACTGAAACGGTTCTCATTACGGTAAAGTTTCCTTATACTTAAGCTTTTGCCTCTTTGGTACAGGTGGTGCCACCAAGCGGGGACAATAAAAACATGAGAAACGACTTCTTTATTTACCAGAACATTATGTAAATTCTACTTATTTACTCTTATTATTTACCTTAACTTATTAACACTATTTATCATTAATTAAAAACTAACATAATTCTCTTGGCCTAAAACTTAATTGTATCAGTCTTTTGTAGTTAGTATTTCGTCGCTAACAATTGGTGTAATTTGAAATTCATAAACCACTCATAATATTAGTTTATCTGTACTTCTCCATATGCCGTTAACTGACTACCAAAAACTCTTTAATATTCACTTTTATGATGTAGGAATAAACAGCCGTAATGTTAACAAATTTTAAAAAACAATTTTTGGCCGGTGTCGGCGTCTGCGTCTCTCTACTTGTCACAACAATGCCACAGACAGTAAAAGCATAGACAAGTAACTGATGTTACGTCGGGTGCTGACACGCGGACAACATTATGTTTTATTTTTTAATGTATTTAATACATCTATTTAATTACTTTTATTTTGTATATATGTATATGAATCTTTCTGTCCGTGACATCACTGCGGGCCCTATCAGAATACCAGCGCTGCGACATTTATTATTAAATGTCGCAGCATCATGCTGAGATAGGAGCCTTTTGGCCTCACACAGGACTTTCCACTTTTTAATTTTTACTCTGTTTGTTTTTGACGTGACAACGTCTTATAAATTGGTTTGCCGGGTGACACTTCAAGAAACTGCGTTACGCTCCGCTCACGTTATGCGCTCACAATGAGAGCAAGTGAGAGGCACGCGTCCCTTCCACTCGGGCATGGTTAGCCCGCCTAAGAGCGAGAGAGACAGACATAAAAAGTGAAAGGCACGCAAAGTCGTTGTCACGTAAAACTTTCGCCCGTATACCGACTTTACAGGCAACCAATTTTTTCTATTTTTATTTTTAGTGAGTGTGTGGTTAGTTTAATTACGATCTCCTGTGCTTGTCCCAATAAATACTTTTTCTTTCTTTCTTTCTTTCTTTCTTTCTTAACGTGCAGTTCTCGGTATGGAGAGGTGTGTAATGGGTGAGCACCCATCCACGGCCCTACATAGCTTAATTAAACTTAAAAAATGTAATCTATTATCTTGGTATTTATGTGCACACGGTAAATCTCGATGTTTTTTCTCTAAAAGTGTAAAACAGAATTCTTTTCTTCTATATCTTTCTATGTCTATTTTAAAATATAATTTTCTCTTCCACAGTTACAACGGCAAACTGCACGCCTACGAACAGTACCCAATCACAACGGTCCTACAAATGGTCGGGCGCGCATGCAGACCGTTAGAAGACGACCACGCGGTCGCAGTACTGATGTGCGTGGCGCATCACAAGACGTTCTTCACCAAGCTACTGAACGATTGCCTGCCACTAGAGGTAACATTTAAAATTATATTTATTTTTATGGTCGACCACTGTCGGCCAGTATGGGCCAAAACGAGTTATTTTTGACCACCTCGGTGCGTGGAGCAACTCAAAGTCAAATAATTTTATTTCAAATACTTTGCCTTAGAATTTATAAGGCAACAAAAAAAAAAAAAAAAAACAACGTCAAAATTTACAAAAAAATTGAATTGATTCTAGTCGCCCCTTCCAAAAGGTAGTTTTCGCATGGAGAAGAATGGGCAAGAAACTCCACCGTTACTCTTTTAAAATGTTTTACAATATTTTGTATAGGTACTTTAGTTATATTATATTATATGTGAAGACGATGCACCTAGAATAAAATTACTATACCTCAACAGGTAAAAAGAGATAAATTAATAAGAAGCTACAACTGATAAATTAATTATGTGATAGATACATGGTGCTCACTGTTAACCATTTTGGGCTATTGTTGGCTAGCATATGTGTTGAATGTTGACCTTCTTTGTGCAGTCACTGTTTGATTCATAGATCTCTATTCTGTACTACTGTCGTAGCCTTTTGAATTGAGAATGACTTTTTTGATTTCGTCAATGTGATCGCCTGACGGCTGCGCTCGTATATTTTATATGTTTTATTATTTTAAATATATCTGGTGTACAACTTCTTCACTTCTTTCATTCAATCCACGGGAGAACCCTCAACAAGAAGTTAACAAGGGTTATGGGCCCAGATTACGCAAAGTAGAAGAATTGTACTGATATACAACGAGCGGACGTGAGAAGGCAACCATGTCTGCAGAAGGCGGAAGCGTAAGTGGGCTTTCTATTGAGCGATTGAGGGGGCGAGAGAATTACCTCCTTTGGAAGTTCAATGTGAGAAACCTACTTATTCATGACGACCTTTGGTGTTCTATCGACGGCTATTCGGAGGACGATAAGTCGACTCCAGAGCTGAAACGGCGTAAGGATGAAAAGGCGTTGGCTAAGATCTGCCTGTCACTGGACGCTTCGTGCGTGTCCCACGTGATGACTGCGAAGACGAGTAAGGATGCCTGGCTGAGCCTGGAGAAGGCGTACGACGATAAGGGCATAGGCAGGAGATTAAAACTGTTGCGGATGCTGTGCTCGGTAAAGTTGGACGATTTCGGTGGCGATATGGACAAATATGTTGGCGAATGTTTATCGCTGTCGCAACAGTTGACGGCTGTAAATAAACCGATTGACGATGAGTTCCTGGCGGCGATTATTCTTCAGGGATTACCTTCTAAGTTTGATCCAATGATCATGGCTTTGGAGAGTAGTGTGAGCGACCTGACCAGTGACTTCGTGAAGGCTAAATTGCTTCAGGATACGAAGTGGTCTGACAATTGCAAGGGTGGAGATTGCCTGATTGCTGGTAAGTCGGAAAATAAGTCTGGTCAGAGACGCAAAGACAAGAAGCCGAGGTGTTGGAACTGTGGAAAGTCTGGTCACGTAAAGAAGGAGTGTACCCAGAAAGGGGCGGCAATGGTCGCGACTCGGTTCTTGGCTGACACGTGGTACGTAGACTCGGGTGCGTCGAGTCACATGACGGGACAGCGAGACTGGATACATGATTTTTCTACAAGCAGTTTAGAGGTAAACGTGGCGAGCGGACAGACTTTGAAATGCGTCGGTATTGGTAATGTGTGTTTAAAACTCGGAGATTATGATTTGACTCTTAAAGAAGTGATGTATGTTCCGGGATTGAGTGTAAATTTACTTTCTGTAAATAGTTTAGCGGTTAAAGGGCTTAGAGTGGAATTTAATGGATCTACTTGTAAGATTTTTAGAAATAAATCTTGTATAACTAGTGTTAGGTCTGTTGGCGGGGTATACAAACTGCTTACTAACGCGGTAGCTTTAAGTAGTGTAAATAAAAAGGTTTCAAAGGAGTCTTGGCATCATAGATTGGGTCATTTAAGTTATGACAGCTTGAAGTCACTGTCACACGTTATTGATTTTCAGAATACAGAAATTGCAAATAATTGCGATGTTTGCATTCTTGGAAAACAAATTAGGTTTCCGTTCAAGAAATCTGGGCGTGATGTAGCGGCTAAGCGGTTGGATCTGGTGCACACAGACTTGTGTTCGATTCCTGTTGTGTCCCACTCAGGTAAGCGGTACATTTTAACATTTTTAGATGATCACTCGCGGAAAGTATTCTTGTACTTCTTGAAGAATAAGAGCGAAGTAGCTAGCGTCACCCAAGACTTTGTTAGGCTCGTGGAAAATCAATGTGAATCCAAGGTAAAGGCTATACGCAGTGATAACGGTACAGAATACGTAAACAAAGAGTTGAGCGCATTCTTCAGACAGAAGGGCATTGTGCATCAAGTTACTGTTCCGTATTCACCCCAAATGAATGGTGCGGCGGAGAGGTTGAACAGAACTCTTTTGGAACGGGTACGTTGTATGTTGTATCATGCGGGTTTGGATCACAAGCTGTGGGCTGAGGCGGCTAACACTGCCGGGTACCTTATTAATCGGTCTCCGTCTAGTAGATTAGGTGGGAAGACGCCCGAGGAGGTTTGGTCGGGTAGTAGGGTAAAGTATGACCACTTGCGGATTTTCGGTTGTGAGGCCTATGTACATATTGATGACGTTAAGTGGAATAAGTTACAACCTAAGAGTAAGAGGTATATTTTTGTCGGTTATGAAGATAATGGCAGATCTTACAGGTTGTATGACTCTGAGACACATACTATAAAGAGGAGCCGTGATGTCATATTTAATGAAAGTGTGTTCCCAGCCAAAGTGCTAGGAACTGGACACGGATCAGCCACTATAGAAATCTTTCTTTCAGGGGAAGAAGTTGACGATTTCACTGGTGAGGGGAAGTCAAGCTTGACTGAGAGTGAGGTGGCTGGTGATGCAGCTCGAGAGCCTGTCACTGAAGAACCGGTAACGGGGATTGTGTCAGCGAGCGGTGATGATCGCGGCGACGATACTTTGATTTTTGAAGATAGCGTTGAGGAGGTGGTGGAACCTCCGGAACCAAGGTACAATCTTAGATCTAGACAACCTAAGGGTTTGTACGCACATGATGCGATCCCAGCTAAACCGCGCACTGTTAAGGAAGCTTTGGGTTCTGGGCAGAGCGACTTGTGGTGGCAAGCTATGCAGGAAGAGATTAACTCATTCAATCAACATGAGGCTTGGGAGTTGGTGGATCGGCCTATGGGCAAAAATGTGGTTCGGAATAAATGGATCTTCAAAATTAAGTGTGACGCCGAGGGGAAGATAGCCCGGTATAAAGCTAGGTTAGTAGCCAAGGGGTTCACCCAAAAGTATGGTGAAGATTATTTGGAAACTTTTTCACCGGTAGTACGGTACAGTTCTATGCGACTGTTGTTGGCGATTGCTGTAGAGATGGATCTGGATATAGACCATCTGGACGTACAGACGGCGTTCCTCAACGGTAATTTAGATGAGGAGATATTTATGTTTCAACCAGAGGGGTTCATTTCACCTGGTGGAGAAAATAAAGTCTACAGATTGAAGAAGGCAGTCTACGGACTGAAACAAGCTTCGCGAGCTTGGTATCAGAGGGTGAAGGACGTGCTTCTGTCGACAGGTTTTGTTCAATGCCAACTTGAACAATGTATCTTCTACAAACGAAATGGTAAGTCGGTTGTTTACATTGCTTTGTACGTGGACGATTTCATTGTCTGTTACAATGATGCACACATGGCTGAAGAGCTGAAAGAGAGTTTGCGTAAACCGTTCAAGATTACAGACTTGGGTGCGGTGCGGCATGTTCTCGGGGTCGCGGTAGAGCGTGACAGGACGAACAAAACTCTTAAGCTTTGTCAGGCGCGGTATGTTGAGTGCTTGCTCGACAGTTTTGGCATGTCGGAATGCAAACCAGTCCAGACTCCTTTGGACCCAAACGTTAAGTTTACTGATACGAGTGTATTAGGCGAGGGTACTGTTCTATATAGGGAATTAATAGGTTCACTTATGTATCTGAGTGTATTTACACGGCCGGACATTACGTATGCAGTTTCGTACCTAAGCCAATTTAATACTTGTCATACTATGGAACACTGGAGGGCTGCGAAACGTGTATTGAGGTATCTTAAGGGAACTCAAAGTGTTAGCCTTGTGTTTAGTAGGTCGGGTCATGCTAAGGTTGAGGGGTTTGTAGACGCGGACTGGGGCGGTGACGTACGTGACCGAAAATCATTTTCGGGGTTTGTTTTCAAGTATGGGGGAAATACCATCTCCTGGGAATGCAGAAAACAAACATGTGTTAGTTTATCAAGTACTGAGGCTGAGTACATTGCTCTTAGCGAGGCTGCTAAGGAGGCAAGTTGTCTTAGGAACTTGGTTACTGAATTGACTGGTAGTTCTGGGTTGGTTATAGATTTGTTCAATGACAATCAGTCTGCTCAGAAACTTAGTGTCAATCCAGTGTTTCATAGGAGGACTAAGCACATAGACATCAGGTACCACTATGTTAGGGAGGCTGTGAATAATCATGTGATTAAGTTGAATTATTTGTCTACTCAGGAAATGGTGGCAGATGTACTAACTAAGTCTTTGTGTGCTCCTAAACATAAGTTCTGTGTTGTGAACTTGGGCTTAATTTTTTTTTTTTAGGCCAGTTGAGCCAGCGGTGATGTCTGAGTTCAAACAGCGATTGAGGGGAAGTGTTGAATGTTGACCTTCTTTGTGCAGTCACTGTTTGATTCATAGATCTCTATTCTGTACTACTGTCGTAGCCTTTTGAATTGAGAATGACTTTTTTGATTTCGTCAATGTGATCGCCTGACGGCTGCGCTCGTATATTTTATATGTTTTATTATTTTAAATATATCTGGTGTACAACTTCTTCACTTCTTTCATTCAATCCACGGGAGAACCCTCAACAAGAAGTTAACAATATGTGTTTCTAGGATAGGCCATAATTGACAAATTAAGAATTTTATTGTCCAGCATAAACATGATTTCTCCAGGATGGGCCATTGTCGACCATCATGGCCCATTTTTGACCAGCCACCCCACTGCCCACTGAGTTGCTAGGACAGACCTTTTCATTTCATATTTTTGCAAAAAAAAAAACTTTCTTGTCTCTTGCAGAGCCACCTGGACCACAGACTACACGACCACATGAACGCTGAGATAGTTACCAAGACCATAGAGAACAAACAGGATGCTGTGGACTACCTCACTTGGACGTTCTTATACCGACGACTGACACAGAACCCCAATTATTATAACTTGCAGGGAGTCACACACAGGTAAGACTAAAAACATAAACCTAAAGCAATAAAAAAAAAAGTTTGCGTTCGGGGGACCCCCGTCAGGAACTAAGTTCCTTCTCACGTATGATTTAAAACATAGACAAAAATTTCGCAGCCGCCATCTTGGATTTAATTTTGACTCCACTATCAGATTTAGCACCCTCGAAAACCATGAAAACGATCCCCATGACGAAACAAAAGTTTAAAATGATCGCAGCCGTTATCTTGGATTTTCATTTTGGCCAAATCTACACTTTCTCTCTGTCTCTAACGAGACACAGAGAGAGAGAAAGTCGCATGAAGGGGCATAACGCTTTTTCGTTACGTGGCGATTTCTACGAAGCCGCGATAAAGAGGTTCATTAAAAATGGGTTTTATGCAGAAACTACAGAACTAGAGATGCGCCGAATGTAGGTTCAACCGAATACGAATGTTCGGCCAAATATTCGGCCCAAAGTGTACCGAACCGAATATTCGGCCGAATCATTCGGTTCAATTCTGCGCGGTAAACAGGTTTGTACGGCGCTCTGCAAGAGCCGGGTGGCGTTTGCCACCACCCCCTCTCTGCCCCGCGCTCAACTCGCGGCCCCTCGCGCTAGCACGGCTCGCTCTTTCGGTTACATATTGCATTTGTCGCATAATATTGTTTAAAAATTATCTTTAATCTAAACGTAACGTAACGTAATATATTATTACGTCGATGAACGTTTTTGAAGATGAGTGGACGTAAAAGATCGCATGTGTGGATTTTTTTTAATGAATACGAAAGTGACAAGATAAAAGTAAAGTGTGATTGAGTAAATGTGTGGTTCAATTCACGGGGAACGGGGCGTAGTGCTTCTACCTCGACATTAACATACACACAGAAAATGTTTTATTAACAATAATTTAAATATTCGGTAATTATTCGGCAAATCAACCGAATATTCGGCCGAATACGAACATGAAATAATATGCCGAATATACCGAATACGAATATTCGGCCGAACATTCGGCGCATCTCTATACAGAACCCTTCACTGTGCGTCGTCCGACACGCACTTGAACGGTTTTTGTAAATAAAGAACTTAAATAATCGAAATGCAGTTTTTATACAAATCTGACTGACCTGTTGGTTCTAAGTGGTCAATTTTACAACTAAGAACTTCATCTTAGTCAAAATAAAGGTCAAAATACATAAACTGGCTCGAAGGATTAGGTTTGAATAACGAAAAGACGGCTTGCGTTTTTTAAGCATGCCGGACGTATACTGCATTCGCTACTTAGTTTCTAAACATGTAAACAAATATTTGTTTTTAGGAAAACCACTTTAATATCCACGCATAAAGTTCAGTTTCCTCTAGGATTTACATTAACATTTTTATGATTTTTTCAATAGTACGAGTCGTTCTGTAATCAACTTACTACACTACTATAAAGTTGATATTCGTTTAAATGGAAATAACAGCAATTGTACAAAAGTAATTTATGAGACTAGGCTTGTGTTGGTTGTTCTAAAATTAATAACGTATGTTTCTCTCCACAGACATCTGTCAGACCACCTCTCAGAACTCGTAGAGACAACGCTAACAGACTTGGAACAGTCAAAGTGCATCGCGATAGAAGACGACATGGACGTGCAGCCTCTCAACTTGGGCATGATTGCTTCTTATTATTACATCAACTATACCACTATCGGTAAGATCATCATTATCATCTGCCTAGCCTTTTCCCAACTCTGTTGGGGTCGGTTTCCAGTCTAACCGAATGCAGCTGAATACATAGAGCGACTGCCTATCTGACCTCCACAACCCAGTTACTGGGTATTACGATACCCCTTGGTAAGGCTGGTTGTCAGACTTTCGGGCTTCTGACGACCCGTAACGACTCTCAAAGATCCACGGCTTAACGTGGTTTCCGATTCACGGAGGAGTCTCGGTATGCGAAGATAGTCACCCTTAATTAAACAATTTACAGGCACTTTTGAATTGTCAAGAAGTTGGTCAGTCAGAAATATGAAGCTAGTCGCCCATTCCAAAGCGTAGTAGGTACCTATGGAGAAGAACGGGCAAGAAACTCCACGGACACTCTTTTAAATCAAAATATTGGTTACATCATTCATGTTGAAATTATACATGTGAGAACAATGTAGAAAGACGTGCACGTTAAAAGCGTCCGTAATAAAAAGATAAAAACAAAAAACAATTCAAAGATTAAAATAAGCCATGGCAGCTAAGAGATGACCAGTCCCTACTGATGGCGCCCGTTCACGAACATGACGCATGGATCAGCACCATTCAGCTCAACCATTTTGAAGAGAGCTTAACCTGACGGATCGACCCGTGCGGCTGTTATTACTTAGCCACTAAGAACAAGACTGTTATTATAAATTGTTTAACGCATTAATTTTGTTACAGAACTGTTCAGCCTATCTCTCACAAACAAGACAAAGATCCGCGGTCTACTGGAGATCATATCCTCGGCTGCGGAGTACTCAGAGCTCTGCATCAGGCATCGAGAGGAGAATATCATCAAGGCTCTGGCTGCCAAGTACGTTCTATTGTATTCTTATGCCAACACGATTACTAGCTTATACAGGGCCAATTAGGAAGGATACAACTTTAAATTAAGATTATTCTTATTACAAACCAAAATTACCAGATATTTTTCTATAAGTATACTAGCTGACCCGGCGAACTTTGTACCGCCTAGCAGTCAATGAATGTCGTGTTACCTTTTAGCTGAACTAATTTAGGCTTTGATGAACATAATACAATGATACAAAATAAATATTAATATAAATAGATTATAAAAGTATTTTATTACGTTGAATACATATAGAAAGAGAATAAAAATTTAAAAAATAACAAAAATTAACTACTTCAAACACGTGTCAGAAAAAAATGATTGAATTAAACTATGTTATGCAGCATGGGATGCACTCGGATTAACTCTTTTCATTCAAGCACCTCGTGGTAAACGACCTTCTTTGTTTTTCTGTCAGGCGCAAGAACAAATAAAGCGGATGGTTTGCCGACACGTGAACATGCCACGTACAATTGACCATGAGAAAAACATTTTTTTTTTTTTTCTACAAACCAAAATTACCGGATGTTTTTCTATAAGTATATTATTCAGGCTTGGCAATTTTATACGGTCAATAAGATCTGCCTAATCTGCTCCTGTTTTATTCTTAAAAATGCGATCGTTTTCCTCGGGTTGGCGCAACACGTTTCTCTTCCACTCTCTCCCCTGTTAACCGTCACGCTACCATTGACCTTGACTCCCTTGTCTTTCATATCACTCCTCCCACAATCCATCCACCTTTTATTCGGCCTTTATTCGACAATTTAGAATCTAGACAAAATCTAACTGGTTGCTAATTTAATTGTATAATATATATATTTTATATTGGTTTTACATTCTGTGATTACTCGAACTCACACACTGAGTTATATTACTTGTAAAAATGCTAGAAATATCGTATAATTTTACAATGTTTGTAAATATGTGAGCACCATGCATCTATCACATGATTAATTTATCTATCATTCCTTAATTTTTCATTATTTTTACCTAACGTGGTATAGTAATCTTATTCTAGGTGCATCGTCTTCACATATAATTATATAATTGATGTATACAAGATATTGTGAAAACATTTTAAAAGAGTAACGGTGGAGTTTCTTGCCCATTCTTCTCCATATGAAAACTACCTTTTGGAAGGGGCAACTAGAATCAATTATTATTTAAATGTTGACGTTCAAAAATGCCTTTTTTGTGCCTAATTGAAATAAATTATTTGACTTTGACTTCTCTCCATTCATCAATATTTATATTCATCACTCTTTTAGTCACATTCGTTTCCTCCCTCCTCATCACGATTTCCTTTCAACTTTTCTGTCACTGGCGCCACTTTCAAACTTCCCCTTATACAGGGTTGATTTTTGAGATGGGACAGTAAGGACGGCTAGCTGAACCGTCGTAGCTACAGGAAAACGGTCTTAAGAGACTGTCCTTAACTTTTTGAGACATTTTGATCTGCACCACACATTTTGAAAAAAATGTACCGTCAGCAAGAAAATGGTCAGTTTTCACAAAAACTTTTTTGATGCCATTCGATCCTGTTTCTTATAAGGATCAAAAACTCTAACTGAGGTTTGAGTACTGGAAAAGTCAAAAAATGAGACTACAACTTACTTTTTACGGTAGATACACTGGCCGGAAATATACAAAAAAAAAAAAAATGGAATTTCAAATTTCGAAAATACACGTTATAATTTTCGTCCGTCTTCTTCACTAAAACATCCAATCATACGTTCACAAAAACTGTCAGAAAGCAGGGTTCAAAATAATATAATTATTATCTTTCATTCATAATTATGATGTTTGCACAATGGGTGTTGTTCGCGAATCAAAATTAAAGCTATGTCGATTTTAATAGTGTAACGTTTTAAAAGTTTAGTCTTTCCCAAGTTCTATTTCAACAATAACCTCTCTATTCTCCCACAGAGTACCCCACAAACCAACAGCGCCATCGGGCGGCGCCGTGAAGTACAACGACCCGCACGTGAAGGCGCACGTGTTGCTGCAGGCGCACCTGTCGCGCATGCAGCTGCCGGCCGAGCTGCAGGCCGACACCGCCCTCGTGCTAGCTAAGGTAAACAGATAAATAAAATAGGCACATAACACATTTTAGTTTTGGCTACAGATGTTAAAAAACATCTTAAGTGGGAACAGGGCGTGCGATTCTCCATACAAATGTATTCTCCTTTTTTCTTCCTGAATAATGCATCTAGAGCAATCTTTTTTTTTTTATAAAATCAAGGTCTTTTGTAGTCACGTCCCTGTTATTTCCTTTTTTTCAGCAACTGTTCGGTAAAGAAAATATGACATACCAAAAATTAAAACAATGCCCCATTTTTACCGCCGTGATTAGAGGAGTACCAGACAAATTCGAAAAGTTTTTAACATAAATGAAAATGATAGGAACCTAGACATACTCTTTCTTAAAATTTTAATGTAAAAAATAATTGAATCGGTTCAGTTTTCGAGGAGAAAAAAGAGGAATACGAAACGTCGATGTCGTCAATTTTTTTTGTGATATAATTGGTCTGAGCTGTAGCTATCTCTATCGCACTCTACGGGGGCAGACTTCAGGTAAGAAGACGGCAATAGTTTCTTCAAATACCTATTTTTCAAATTCCTCGTATCCCCTGTTCCTTCTTTAGCGTTTTACAAGAATTTTACAATATTATGGCATCTTTCTCAGACATGCATCTGGAACTGCAGATGATTGCTTTCAACCATGGACTTTATTTTCTGTTTATTATTCACTCATTTTTGTTCACTTATGCTCCATAGAAAAGGGAGGATTCTCCGATCAGACGAGTGTTGTGTCTGATGGGCAACTGCCCGACGATTAATGTTGGGACGTTGTATACAACGTGTAACGTTAAATGCACAAAACCTTGAGACACCCCAACAGATTTTTAATTCAATTGACCTAATTTAAAGAGAAAAAAATCATTAAAGATATTGTAAAGATTTTATGTGCTGTTTTAGTTTTACTGGCAATTTCTTATTCATGGTACTGTATGGAAGATTCGTACTTGCATTGAAATAAAAGCTATTATTATCCCGCGTATGAGAAAATTTTAATTGGTCGACAACAATTTGTGTTTGTTTACCTATTTTGGTGGGTTTGCGCATGTGATGGCTTGACCTATTAATAAATAGACACGGCAACGTTTTTAATGAAGATTTTTTGAAAAATGTGTCCTTATATTAAAAAGTGGTTCAATTGATTCTGCTCGTTATTCTGATCAAACTATTTTCAGGTTTTGCGCATTTAACGTTACACGTATATGATAGTTGCTTGGTAAACTGGTGCGTGGTTTACATGTGGTGATGTAGCCGCCATATTCTCAATAAGAATCCACGCCTTGGTATGGGCAACTATTTGACTTTTTGACTAACTGACAGAACGACTCCTTTTCTAAAAGTGCCTGTAAAATGTAAATGGTGTATTTGTAATAAAGGCTTCGAGTTAGTTGATCGGTTTTCGATGAGCTGTAGCGGCGCACGGTCGGCTGAAAATGAAGCTCCATAGACTCTTAGCGTTGTTCAAAAATTAAGTACCTAATTTTGAAAAAAGAACGATGCCAGTTTATTCCGTTACTGAATAGCAATATTTTATGTAGTGGAACTTTTTTTGATAAAGTTATTATTCAACAAGTTATCTGCGATTTAATATTTTTTTGTATGGAGCTGGACCGTTTTTTTAAATTTTATTCCTTATTCTTAAGCTTTCCTAAAATATAACTTTCCGTATCATAGAATGCATCATCATTCTATGCCACAGAAAGTTAAAACGAATAAAATAAGCTATATTATCACTAAAGCCTGAATCTCGGTAACCGCCGGAACATTAAAATTTTTAACGAAAAAATAATAAAAAATTAACACGTCATTTTTAAGTTACCAACTGCAATGTTATGGCCTTTCTCCTACACCTACCTAAGCCTCCCCCCCCACCTACCTATCTACCTAAACCTTACCAATGCAACTTACTCTAAACAACTTACAAATGGAATGTAATTTGTTTGTTATTATTATTTCTCTGACTGAATTGAATTATTACTAAGGGTTTAAAGTCAATGTACCTACAACTTTGAACCACTATAAAAAAGACGCGCCTAGTTCTTCACTTCGCTAGGTGGTGTGGAAGAAAGGACATTTTGTAGCTTTTAAATGACGTGCTTGCATAAAATATTTTTTATTTATTTTCAAAGTTGAAAATGTCAATGTTCTGAGGGTTTCCGAGATTCAGGCTTTAGTGATAATATAACTTATATGATGCAGTCTATGACACGGAAAGTTATATTTTAGGAAAGCTTAAGAATAAGGAATAAAATAAAAAAAAAACGGTTCATCTCCATACAAAAAACTATTAAAAGGCAGATATCTTGTTAAATAATAGCTTTATCAAAAAAAGTCTCACTACATAAAATATTGCTATTAAGTAAAAGAATAAGCTGGCATTGTTCTTTTTTCAAAATTAGGAACTTGATTTTTGAACGACGCTAAGTCTATGGAGCTTCATATTCAGCCGACCGTGCGGCGGTGAGCATTCTGTGTGCTTGCTTGTTTGCTACTTAGTACTATGTTATTGCGGCAAAAATCCGGTTTAGAAGTGTTTTCGCTCAAATTTTTATTTACTTATCTCTATCGTTTTCCTCCCACAGGCGATCCGTCTGATCTGCGCCTGCGTGGACGTCGTGTCCAGCAGCGGCTGGCTGGCGCCGGCCGTGGCGGCCATGGAGCTGGCGCAGATGGTGACGCAGGCCATGTGGGCCAAGGACTCCTACCTGCGCCAGCTGCCGCACTTCTCGCCCGACCTGGTGCAGCGCGCCGCCGACAAGGTACGGCTACGGCCAGCGTGGGCCACTGTGTATAGTTGGAGCTGGCGCAGATGGTGACGCAGGCCATGTGGGCCAAGGACTCCTACCTGCGCCAGCTGCCGCACTTCTCGCCCGACCTGGTGCAGCGCGCCGCCGACAAGGTACGGCTACGGCCAGCGTGGGCCACTGTGTATAGTTGGAGCTGGCGCAGATGGTGACGCAGGCCATGTGGGCCAAGGACTCCTACCTGCGCCAGCTGCCGCACTTCTCGCCCGACCTGGTGCAGCGCGCGGCCGACAAGGTACGGCTACGGCCAGCGTGGGCCACTGTGTATAGTTGGAGCTGGCGCAGATGGTGACGCAGGCCATGTGGGCCAAGGACTCCTACCTGCGCCAGCTGCCGCACTTCTCGCCCGACCTGGTGCAGCGCGCCGCCGACAAGGTACGGCTACGGCCAGCGTGGGCCACTGTGTATAGTTGGAGCTGGCGCAGATGGTGACGCAGGCCATGTGGGCCAAGGACTCCTACCTGCGCCAGCTGCCGCACTTCTCGCCCGACCTGGTGCAGCGCGCGGCCGACAAGGTACGGCTACGGCCAGCGTGGGCCACTGTGTATAGTTGGAGCTGGCGCAGATGGTGACGCAGGCCATGTGGGCCAAGGACTCCTACCTGCGCCAGCTGCCGCACTTCTCGCCCGACCTGGTGCAGCGCGCGGCCGACAAGGTACGGCTACGGCCAGCGTGGGCCACTGTGTATAGTTGGAGCTGGCGCAGATGGTGACGCAGGCCATGTGGGCCAAGGACTCCTACCTGCGCCAGCTGCCGCACTTCTCGCCCGACCTGGTGCAGCGCGCGGCCGACAAGGTACGGCTACGGCCAGCGTGGGCCACTGTGTATAGTTGGAGCTGGCGCAGATGGTGACGCAGGCCATGTGGGCCAAGGACTCCTACCTGCGCCAGCTGCCGCACTTCTCGCCCGACCTGGTGCAGCGCGCCGCCGACAAGGTACGGCTACGGCCAGCGTGGGCCACTGTGTATAGTTGGAGCTGGCGCAGATGGTGACGCAGGCCATGTGGGCCAAGGACTCCTACCTGCGCCAGCTGCCGCACTTCTCGCCCGACCTGGTGCAGCGCGCCGCCGACAAGGTACGGCTACGGCCAGCGTGGGCCACTGTGTATAGTTGTTCTTTCTAGGACATGTTATCGGTGGCAGATATTTTTTTTGTCCTAAATGAAATCAAAGTTTTTGTGCAAATCGAGCGCTGAATTAGCATAAAACTAGCTCTAAGCCTAGTGTATATTTTTCGTAAATACTAAATATGGATATTATATAATGATAAAAAAACATCGTAACATCAGTCGGCCATTTATACGAAAGTGGCATATTGAGATTTAGGCAAAGTTCGTCGTTGTAAAGTGTCGTTAGCACTCATAAACCATGGCGCACACTATGCGATTGTGACAACTCGGCGACTAGACGCAACGACAATTTTCGTATATTTTGTTCAAAGCCTTGCACACTTCTCGTCGAGTTGCAGAGTCGCAACGACAGGCTAGGGAAGTCGCACGCTCTCCCTGCATGTCGCACGGTGCTCGCGCACACCCGATGTTAAGAAAATGATCGCTTCCTACACTATGTCTGTCGTAACGAATCCGCAGACAGAAACGACAGCTCTGCGTCTAGTCGTAGCGACAACACGATAGATGCATATGACAACTCTGCCTTGTTGCAGCGACAAGTTGCACAGTTCGCGCTGGCACTACATGTGTGACTGTCTGTATCTAAAGCTTGATGCGACATATTATCAGTCGGGTTTATGTTATTAATTTCGTCGACAGGGTGTTGAAACTGTGTTCGATGTAATGGAGCTAGAAGACAACGCTCGCGCCAAGCTGTTACTACTGTCACCGACAGAGATGGCGGACGTGGCGCGCTTCTGTAACAGATATCCGAACGTCGAGCTCACTTATGAGGTAAGTTAATACAGACAGCGTAAGTTAGGACGCCCTCGTGGTGTTAACGAATGCATAGAATAAGAAATGGGTACATAAGAGGAAGTCTGAAAGTGGCACCGGTGACTGAAAAGTTGTACGAAAATCGGTTATCATGGTATGGCAACAATATTCTATATTTTATAATAAATTAGATTTGTTACAGCTGTAGTGGCAATCATGTCATTCGGTTTAAATAGGCTTTTATTTTTATTATTTAATTTTGCTTTTATATAGACTCTTTTCTTTTAGATTTTGTGAATGTGAGAACGTTGTAGGCTTAACAGACTGTAGATCTGTCGACCATTTTCTATCTTGCTAAGTACCTGGTACTTGTTGACAGGCCAACACTGTCCTCTCATACCTATTAACTCTGTAATTTGAAAACATTGTAAATACCATTTACTTTTAAAAGAGTAACCGTGGAGTTTCTTGCCGGCTCTTCTCCATAGGAAACGACCAATTGGAACCGTGCACCTAGCTTCTGACGTTTCATAAGTGCCCATGTAGGTTTATGTGAAATAAAATATTTAGATATTTTTTTTATGGGCATGTGATGCGGAGGAATGAGGAAAATGTAAGGAAAGTTTTGAGTATGAATGTCGATGGCTGTAAGAATAGGAGAAGACCAAAGAAACGACGGATGGACTGTGTGTAAGATGATATGGCTAGAAAGGGAGTGACTACTAGAGAAGTATGGAAGAAAGAGGACATGTTGCGCCGACCCCAAATAGGGGATAAGGACAGGAGAATGATGAAGTAAGGACGCCCTCAGGCTAAGTGGAGCGGTGAGCTTCGCAGGGTGGCTGAGAGCAGCTGGATGAGAGTAAAACGACATAAGAGAGGCGCATGTCTAGCGGTAGATTGCTATAGGTTGATTATGATGAAATAAGGAAAGATGTACCAAAAGGTTTCCTATACTCCCCGAGAAAAACGCATCACTAGTCATGTGTAGGGAAGCTCTTTGTTACTGTGCGTTTGGACTTGCGAAACATTCACGACAAAACATGTTGAAATCTCAACTTTCTGTCAATGTTCCATACAATGTTTGGCAGGAACTAGAGATTTTAACATGTATTGTTGATAAAGGAACTCGTTCGGGAACTACCTCTACCGTACATTTTATGTCGCCAGGCAGCGGGCATGGTCTGGTTTGAAAGGTATGGGTGCCGCTGTCATCACAGGCTAGGGATCGAAACCGGTATTATGATCAATACGGGTATTTTTCGGTTACAAATTTAAGATAGTTCATTGATTCAGGCGTGACCTTGTGGAAATCCATTATAAAATACAATAGACGTAGATTAATTCAGTAACCTATTCCGCTTAACTATTTCTAAAGAGTCAAAAAACTCTGTAAGAAGTCGACACATGTTTCACCTCTCAACGAACCCGAGCACGGCGGGTTGCCACGCCGAGCGCCGGACGCAGAGTGATCGCACTCTCCGTCCAGGTTTTTTTATGATTCTTTAGGAATAGCTAAGCGGAATAGGTTACTCAATGCGTCTACTTCTATTGTATTTCGGTTACAACTTTTTAATTTTCTACAGATATTTGTAAATGTTACCCTAATTCTTAAATTGAATACAACCAGTATTAATGCCGGTTACCGAAATAAAAATTACCTCTATCTTACACGTGCCGTCGGCATTAGTCAAAGGGCGCGCATCGCCTGTATGAGTGTCAAAGAGTCGACTCTGCTCGCGCGCCGGCAAACGCCGACCAATCACGGCGTATTGTTTAAAGTATTTTCTAATGCCAACAAATTGTCGGCATTGCGATATTCTGTTCGGTCATTTTTAGGTAACCACAACCGGTAACCTTAGTCGTAGAAGTAACAAAATTCTTCGATACCTATACCGTAATTTATAAAGGTTTTCGGTCCTTATCTACGTGTTAGGGCCGGCGCACACCTAGCGAGGCGCAGCGCGGCGAGGTTGTGACTGCCAAACAAATATCGACCTTGCACCAGTTGAAAATAAATAAACTTCCATTAGCTCGAGACCGCGTCTAAGCGGAAAAGGCACGCGCCTTTTTCCGCTTCTGAGATTATTCAATCTCAGATTATTTTTTGTGCTCAACTTTATTTTTAGGCTGGCAACGTTGATATTTGTTTGGCAGTGACAACTTCGCCGCGCTGCGCCAGTTTTGTCTCTGGAATGGGATACTTCCGAATCTTTAATAATTTACAAGTTTGATTTTAAGGCCAAACATATTTTAAACCTTTGACCATTAATACGCTAAGAAGAAGTCCCATTTTATTGTATTGTTTTATTCGATTTTTAAACAATTTTTCTTATATTTTCTAGGTTAAGAATGAACGCCGCCTCCGCGCCGGCAAGCCGATAGTGGTCGAAGTGTCGTTAGAGCGAGAAGACGATATCGTCGGCCCGGTCATCGCACCCTTCTTCCCGCAGGTGAGACACTAAGGCCGAGATCTATAAACGAGTCAAAACACAAACACTTCTTTCTATACATGAAATATTTTCAACAATTTACCAAATAGTCCTGTTTATTGGCAGAGCACATCAATGGGCTCCTCGTATAATAAGTGGAATTACAAAAGTTTTTAGTAAAAGATACCACAAACTTCTTTTTTGACTATTTTTAGCTAAATTCTGTTCCAATTATTTCAGAAACGCGAAGAAGGCTGGTGGGTGGTGATCGGTGATCCTAAGAGTAATACTCTGCTTTCTATCAAGAGGGTGTCACTCGCTCGCAGTGCTAAGGTAAGATACTACCACAGTTTGTTTACAGGCAATTTTTTTTTGAGGTCCCACTTGGGCGCCCTCAAAATTTTATTATTGGCGTTCAACGTGGGCCACTTGGGCAAGAGCACATGAATACAGAATAAAGATGGATCACTCCGAAAAATCAATTAAATAAAAAGTGACTCTTGCTATGACACAATAAAGTGCAATTCAGGTCGCACAGCGCTAATCCCACAATATCTACAGTTATATTTACCTAGAAGTTGCCTCTCTTTCTATAGCGTAACTTTTATATTTTTTGACTCTGTTACGCTCACTGAAGTGGCCCGACAAGTCGTGCCCGCCGCGAAATACGTAAAATGAGGAGTGAACCAACTGTATTCATATGTGGCAAGAGCAAAAATTATGAATGCACTTAGTTAAATTCCAATACGATATTCTCCTAAAGATGATTTAAATTATGAGGTCTTGTGCATAATATGCACTACACCTCATAATTTAAATATAGCATCTTCGCACACACATTCTTGTAAATTGTATCACATTTCAGCAATTTTATCGATAAATTGGTTACAAATTTTGCTAAGTGCACAAGTGTTGAAACCATAAGTGAGCCCACGTTGGGCGCCAGAAAGGAAATCTTGGCGTCCAAGTTGGACCTACTTCTATAAACAAATAGTTTTACTACTTCAAGTTAGTAATTTGTTTAAAATAGGCATTTATCCGAACGGGAACAGCAATAAAGTTATTCTATCTTTCCAGGTCCGGTTAGACTTCGTTTGCGGCAGTTCAGGTCGCCACACCTACACTTTGTACTTCATGTCGGACGCCTACCTAGGAGCTGACCAAGAGTACAAATTCACAGCTGAAGTCGCCGAAGCCGCATCCGACTCCAGTGACTCGGAGTAGACTGCGAATTCCAAAACATCGGCCGAAATCTAAAAACGTTATTTAGCACGTACTTTGACTAAGCGTTATTCCTGTCACTCTCGCACAATAGTCTGGCAACCAGTCTTACAAAGGGGTAACACGTTTACCCAGTAACTGGGTTGTGGAGGTCGTAGGCAGTCGCTCCATATAGATTACTGGTATTCAGCTGCATCCAATTAGACTGTAAGCCGACCACAACATAGTTGGGAGGAGGCTAGGCAGATGTTGACTGTCGCACAACTGTCAAATTAGAACGTGCAAGATAGATACGGGAGCATTTCTAAGCCAAAGCGCGGGCTAAGTAACGTTTATAGATCTCGGCCTGAAGCTACGGTTTCCTAGAGGAGCGGGTTCCGCCATATTATGACGGTCGTCATGAAAACCTGTAATTTTCACCAGTATTCGTATTTTCGCCTTTAAGGTGTCAAAAAACGCTCTGTATTTGGACAGTCGTTATTCTGTGACTTCACCGCTTTCTTAGGAAACTAAAGCTTTCGAGTTTATCTATGGAATATTCAAACGCCACTCCATTTAAAGTCGTGAAGTGTCGTCTTGTCTGTCACTTTAATGTGTAATGTAGCGGCAGAAAGACTCTCAGGAACGTCTTATAGTTCAGTGACATTTGTGTATTCGATGGTTAGATTTGTCTCCGAGTAGGATATACTAAGATGTTAAGGAGAATAAATATAATTTGAATTTATTGTTTTGGTTTTTATTTTGATCTCTATCCGTTGGAAAATAAATAATACCTTGTTGTGAGGTAAGGTGTATGGTACGCCCTGGATCTGAAAGGTTAATTTCAAATGAACTTAGTATCTATCATCAAGACCAGTAACTGGGTTGTGGAGGTCAGATAGGCAGTCCCTCAATGTAAAATATAGATACTCAGCTGCATCCGGTTAGACTGATGATAATGATGCATTATTCAGAGTACAGCGGTGGTCTTATCGCTAATATCGATACCTACCAGACCAACCAACAACCAACCGCTGTTGCTGGAGGGCATCTACATCTGAATAATAAAAAAATACTGTTTGAGCATTGTCCCAGTTGGGCGCCAGTAAGATTTTTTCTTATTGGCGCCCACAGTGGGACTTAGTAATTAGTTGACCAACTACTTAACTCCCGTTTATAATCCGACATCCACGCGGGCGAAGCCGCGGGGAAAAGCTAGTAATATATACAAGGTTAAAGTGTCCGGTATCTAGTGAATCGAAGGGTCAACTTGAGAAATGTTTTTCTTGAAACCATTCGTTTAGACATCAAATAAATGACAAGCATTATCCATTATGTTATTTTATTAAAACTAATAATTTATTACCCTCTAATTGGAGATGGGCTTTTGTAGAAAATATTGCATCTTAATGTTGTCTCAAGCTGGGCCCCATTTGAAAAAAATTATAACCATTACAGGCAACAGCTCCATTACATTTACAAATAAAGGACGCCTGGCGCCTAGCGCCGCCATTACACACGCAAAAATCTTTGTCGTGTCTGCATTGATCGTGAATGGTGACCTGCGCAGTGCAGTTAGCTTTTTCTAGACTAGAACTTCTTTACCTAGCCGGGCCAGTCTACCGCCCGCTCTCGACCAAGCGCGTCTGACGGCGGGCGGTGAACTGCATGCTTGCTACAATTGGTCCTTCGAGCCGCCATCGGGGCTCCAGGGCTTCACAACCCTAACTGCAGGTGAGTGTTTCTTTTAGTTGTTCATTTTCAACCTTTTTGAACTTTGAGATAGTCTAATTACGTAACGATTGTGGAGAAATATGTGGCTGCAATTTTATTAGGTAATTAAAAATACGATGGATGTGAGAAGCACAGGACCGGTCGATGTGGTGACGCTTGGGGAAAGCTGACTGAAACTGTCCAGCAGTGGACGACTTTGATAATGATTTTGACCCCAAAAGCCAGCTATTATGCGCCTGTAAAGTCAAAGTCAAATAATTTATTTCAATTAGGCACAAAAAAGGCACTTTTGAACGTCAACATTTACAGAAAAATAATAATTCCAAAAGGTAGTTTCGTATGGAGAAGAATGGGCAAGAAACTCCACCGTTACTCTTTTAAAATGTTTTCACAATATCTTGTATACATCAATTATATGTGAAGACGATGCACCTAGAATAAGATTACTATACCACGTTAGGTAAAAATAATGAAAAAATAAGGAATGACAGATAAATTAATCATGTGATAGATGCATGGTGCTCACTTAAATGCATGTAATACCAATGTCTGAAAAGTTGCGTCATTCTGTTTCAGATACCTAGTGGACGAACCTCCAGCCGGGTTGGCATGCATAGTGTGCGCGTGTCATGTTGACCTGACCGAGATTCCGCCTATTAGGTCGACAGGTAAGCGTTTGACTATTGATTTTTAAGTTTAAACGGGTCCGAACATTTTCTTATGGAAACTGGCATGTAGCGCCATTTTGATTTTCTTTAACTTAAAATCTAAATGGCGACGCGCAGGCGCATAAGTCGTGGCTATATTGTTTTTTTGTTTAAGGATTTTCTACGGGTAGGGACAGGGGGCAGAGGGGGGAAAGGCATGGTAAAGGCCTTTTTTCTAATTCCTGGCACTAAACAAAGTGCCTGGCCGCAAAGTGAAACATTGATTATATCATATCATTTTTTAATTGATTTAGTGCTTCATTTTGGGAAACAGAGTGCCTTCCAAGTGTTATCCAAAATGGCGGTCAAACAAAGGCGCATATGTGAATGTGCAAGTGAGATGGAATGATTAGCGTCGCCTGTAATGGCTACTATGCTTATTATGCCATCATCTTTATTTCTTTAATGGCGCGGGTCATAAAATCAATTTAGTCTTTTTCAAGGTGAATTTCATCGGAGTAAAATATTTATAATAGCACAAGTCTTTAGCACACCCGATGGCAGTTAGTTGTTATAATCATAAAATTGTTCTTCTTAACCTTCGAACTAGGTGTTACAGTCCTACATCATTCACTGAGGTGTTAACATTGTTTTAACATAATGTTTTCTACTTTACAGGTCCGATAGACGAGAATTCTCCATTCGTCTCATTACAGCTGATTTAGCTATGCGTGAGTTTGCAGTCGGGCCAAAATCAACCTCAACCTTCGTTGGCTTACGTAGCTGGCTTACTTCCAACCAATTCCCATATACCCCCACTTGAGCTTACATCGATGGGATGTAAGTGGCTCTACCATCACCTGCGGAGCCAAAGTCAACTTCACCTGCCCGCGGTACACTCTGCTGAATCACCGGTGACGATCAAGACAAAAATTACCAACTAGACAGCGAGGCAGGTTTTCGCAGTGAAACAAAAACTCAGGAACTGTAGCTTCACGACCAACCAGGTTATACTTACACGATCAACTGAGCAAGCACCGGGGTGTAAGTGGCTCTACCAATACCTGCGGAGCCAAAGTCAACCTCACCTGCCCGCGGTACACCCTGCTAGATTACTGACGAGGCTCTGGCGAGGCACATTGACCTGTGAAAAAGTGTTTGTGGGTAACCCAGACACACTTTTTGAGTTCATCCACCCGTGCGTCTTTGAAATAAGTTAGTTAGTAACTTAAATTAGTTTATTTCCTATAAATACGAGTAGATATGTATTCTAATTCTATTTACTAATATTATAAAAATATAAGCTGACGTTTCGTTTTATTTTGAACAATCCAGACAGTCCTACAATTACCAATACCTATTTTGTCGGAGGATCCTCCCTTCCCTGAGGAACTTCACACTTCCTGTACCTTCAAAATGTAACCAATCAATATTGACAGTCGTTAAGGGTAGTCAGAAGCCCGAAAGTCTGACAACCAGTCTTACCTAGGGGAATCGTGCTATCCAGTAACTTAGGTCGGATAGGCAGTCGCTCCGTGTCAAATGCTGGTACAGGTATTCAGCTGCATCCGGTTACATTGGAAGCTGAACCCAACATAGTTGGGAAAAGGCTAGGCACATTGATTTTGTGCGATAAGAGCTGTTATACAAGTTGTTAGGTTAAACGAGGGATATAAGGGTGAAAAGTTTCAGAGTTGGTCTCAAAATAAAAATTGTTGTTCATTTTCATGAGTACTAGACTTCATTAATAAAGTATATTGTTTCTCGTTTAACCGAACACTTTGTAAAAGCTGCATAGCCATTTCTCACATCAAAGTATTGATCGAGACCTCCAGGCTAATTGAGCAACACACATAAAATGAATATTGATTGCAGTGACTTTCATTTTGACAGTTCACCCACGTTGCATTATTTACGTTGTTGAGCCACACCTGCATCGTACATCCCACATATTCTCGTATTGATCGTGTCCTGCGCAGTGTAGTCGTTTTTCTAGACTAGACTAATTCCTTTGTGCAGTGCTGCAGTGCGTCACCCGCCGCCTTCGGTGCAGGACGAGTTGGTCCTTCGAGTCCTTCGGGGCTCCGGGCTCTGCAGCCTGATCGCGTGCCTGATGGTTGAAGCCGTTGAAGATTGAAAGTAATTTTCACTTTTAATGTTTCCATTTCTAAACTCAAAAACCAATATTGAGATAATCAATTTAAAGTAAGTAATTAGGTACTTGGCAATAAGGGCAAAGTTCAGTGTTTCAGATAGAATTAACTCGTGATAATATATGTTTATTGATTGTATGATACTGATTATTACGTTGGAATTTTCAGGTTCAGATGTGTGAGCATCTTCACGCATTCAGCTCTGAAGACGGCCATGGCTTCAGTGCTCCCTTCATCAGCCCTACGACTGGATCCTTCTAGTCACGGGACATGGGGCTCGGCAGCCCTGCATATCACCGAGTTAAATATGAAGGTATGTGTTCTAATTTTATTTATTTGTAACCGTTGCAGATACATGTCGATTGTAATTACGTACATTTGAGTGATTCTTTTGGGGCGAGGGTGTTATCAAACATTTATTTGAGATCCAAACGTCTGCTTAATCGGTTCAGAGGTAAAACCCTTAAGTGTATACGAGTAGTATTGAATGTCGATAGATATATAATTTTGTCCCAAGACAGAAATATCTGAGTGCGGTTTAACAATACACTTTATCCATGCCGAGGTGTTTCTGCTCCTAACTTATTATAATCATAACTTTGTCTTACATTTCAGTCCCTGTTTGATGGGCAGTATCAGTCATCCACTCATCTCTGAAGGCAGTTGATATGGATGCTGCATCAGCCTTCTAACCAAGTTTCACATAGCCTTACATTGAGCGTACACCAATGGGGTGTAAGTGGCTCTACCAACACCTGCGGAGCCAAAGTCAACCTCACCTGCACGTGGTACACCCTGCTAAATCACCAACGAGGCTCTGGCGAATCCCTGGTCTCCTTCATGGGTAGAAGATCAGGGTTGGCAATCGATTAATTTATTTAACATAAATTGTAATTTTAAGATGTTAAGAATTTAAGATTCTATGTAATTGTAAGATTAGGTAATTTTCTACTCTTATATAAAAAAATGATATGTTATCCAACACTTATTTAATTACACCACAGTAAGAACATTAAGTCCTTAGATCCTAATTAAATATAAGTTAGCATAGGAATCTGGTTTTTATTTAATAAAACTTCCTTTAGACCTTTCTTCAGATATACACTGGTATCAGCTGCATCCGGTTAGACTGGAAGCTGACTGCTTACAGACACTTGAGTGTACAATGATGGGGTGTAAGTGGCTCTACCAACACCTGATGAGCCAAAGTCAACCTCACCTGCCCGCGGTGCACCCTGCTGACTTCACCGACGAGGCTCTGACGAAACCTTGATCTCCTATAAGGGGTAGCAGCTACTAATATGTGTCTTGTGATGTTAAATGTTTCCAATTCTATGTGTGTGTAGGTAATTGTTAGTACTGTTAGCTTGCAGATACGGTTTTGTTCTTATATAAAAATAAACTACGATATCTGTTTATCCAATCGTGGTAGGTAATAAATAGGTTTAAGTTTGGTTAGGCATCTGGTCTTTTATTTATGAAACCTCATGATCTTTATCAATATTATATCAACATTGCGCTATAAAAGCTAGGTACTATACTATTGCCGAAAACTTAGACGAAGTGAGCTTGAAGAGAGCTGTAAAAGATGTTACGGAGCTTCGATTCTGACTCCGAAAACTCAGATCTTTCAATTAATATTACACCTCTGACTCCGACTTCAGCTCCGAAAATTTTGGATCGGAGTTATTTATCGAAGATCGAAACGTAGCGATGTACATATTTGCCCGATGAAGCGCCAGCCCGTGCCGCAGCTGAGCGCGTAGCTATAAATTCCCCTTATAATAATAATGATCTATCCTTGATCCAGCCTCTCCCGTCTTGCTATCCTCCAGCGACGCCCTAATCCGAGGTTCGTGCCCCACAGGGGGTACTCTCAGCGAGCGCTCGCCTAGTTTTAATTTAAAATAGTTTTATATGCTCCTGGCTGGAGGCTCTTAGTGTAGAAGCTAAAGGCAGCCACAGGAAAGTCCGGTTAAGCAGCCATGACCTTAGTGGTCACCTGCGAGATGCCATAGTCTAAAGAAAAAAGCAGCGATGCACGTGGCTAGAGCGCGTACAAACTTGTCGCCCGGGTAATTTTTATACACGCTCGTGCTCAAGTCTCAGTTTACAGTTTTGTGTATAACAGACGCGTCTCGTTAATTTGTAAACAATATAATATAACAATTACCTCTTAACTTAAGAGGTTGTTTAATTGTTGCGATAAGTAGATTTCAATACAAAGCCAAAAAAAATGTTCCGCCTCCGACTCTGGCTTCGGTTTTGATTCCGACTTGGATTCCGACTCCGAAAAATCAAATTTAAAGCCTACTTCGGCTCAGGTTCTGGTTAAAGGACCTGCGTAACATCTCTAGTGTTAATCTGTAGCATCAGGTGGAATGACAGCTCCCTTTAAATTCACTTCGCCTAAGGATTTATTAAAACGATCAAATTACGCAACTTGTACCTACTTAGAGGGGCATGGTTTCAAAATGTATAATTTGGGATAGTTAATTTTATACCTCTTTAGTTACCACATCAAATCAACGATCTATTTCAATTATAGTAATATTGTCAATCGTTTGTGATAATTATAATAAGTACCTACATTAGACGGCACGGTTGGCGCAGTGGTTAAGCGATTGACTGCTGCACTGCGTGTCACGGGTTCGATTCCCGCACGGAACAAATATTTGTATGACCTGCAAGTAGTTGTTCCAGGCCTGGCTGTTTGTGTATGTGTGTATAAATGTTTGTAAACGCACCCACAATTCCTAGTGTGATGCAACGTTTTTTTTAAAAAAAAAAAAAAAACATTGAAAAGAAACGTAAATATCTGGCAAGATTTTGTGGCAACGGTCCAAGAGGGGCGAGAGGGGAAACGTGGGTTTATCATTGGGGGCGTGTAACCATCTGCAATACAGTGTGAGGGCATTTTGTTTCCTCATTATTCTATTGACGACCACGGTGGATCTGTAGGGTGAAACTTATTTAACAAAATGGGGAGGGAAGACTAGGTAATAATCACTAGACGCCTCCCTTGCTCTATAGAATTTCAATAAATCTTTTTGAAGGTCACCGCCTCACCGGCCATGCTGGACGAGTTTGGTCCAACCGCCACCAGGCACCTGGCGTTGCAACCCAGTTACAAAATGAAGGTAAATACTTACCTATGTAATATTTTGTAAATAATTATGAAGCTGTAACAGTAAGTAAGTAACGCATCACTTACCCCAGATGACCTCCAAGTGACAATATTATTAATTTTATGGATTATTTAGAGGTATGATTCCGAACAACGCTGCACGCGGCAGTGCTGCCGCGTCACTGCTGTTGTGTGATACGTCACTACTGGTCCCAATAAATTTTATATAGGTTTAAACGTATGAGACTACATTATGCACGGTAGCAATGTCGCGCGACATTCCTGCGTCATATTGCTGCCATGCTTGGAATATAATCTCATAT
Organism: Xanthia icteritia; assembly: GCA_949128155.2. Classification (NCBI taxonomy): domain Eukaryota; kingdom Metazoa; phylum Arthropoda; class Insecta; order Lepidoptera; family Noctuidae; genus Xanthia; species Xanthia icteritia. The sequence goes on along the minus strand of OY855862.1, from coordinate 950,972 downwards.
AAACCTACAGAAAATGTATGCATTATGTATATTAAATACTATTTTTTTAATTCAATAATTATGTTATACCAATTATATTACGTTTAAAAAAAAACTGGACTTTAGTTTCAGACCAAATATTATTAAAATTTGATTTTAGCATCACAAAACCTGTTTTTAACATGCAACTCAGTAGATTGTCAGTATGGCAACATTCTATACTGCATTGCAGATCCATCGGAAGACAAAGGAAGACTGGGACCTGCGCAGTGCAAATCAGAATGTTCTCGAATGCTCCTTTGTGTACCTAGGGCGCCTACATCTCCCAACGAAGTAGGTGGGAAAAGGGACCTGCGCACTGCAGTTTAGAACTTTCTCGAATGTCTTCCCTTGTAATAACATTGCAGAAGGCCCATGTCTCTCGGACTGCGAAAACCAGTTTCATTATAATCATCATTTCAGCTCGGAATCACCTATTACTGGGTCTCACCTTTCGTATGCTATAATATCCGGTTCTGTACTGCGTTCCTCATCCAGGTGTTTCCTGCGAATTTCACGATATCGTCAACCCAACGCGCTTTTGGACGGTCCTGGTTTCCCTTGGCCACCATTCGGTCACAGCTTTACTCAATCGGCCATCTTCACGCCTAGCAAGATGTCCTGCTCTACTCCACTCACACAAAACCCGCTCACAGCTAAAGTGTATTCAAATCCTTGTTTCCAATTGATGTTTTTCCACTTAAACGAATATCAACTTCACACTATTGTACCTCTTCTTCTAAGCGTGTCGATGGCAATCTAAATACACTCAGCCCAAAATTCGGCCACGTGTTTGGCGCCATCACTAGCGTCCATCAGTTCCTGTAACGTGCATCTGAAAGGACTCGCAGTACATTTACACTCCAAGGCGGAGTCGTCTATGAATATCCACCTGAACAGATTTTCCTTGCTTCGGCCAACCTGGGTCCGAAGTCTGTTTAAAGACTTCCAAGTTACCCAAGGCAACTGTATCTTTTTTTTTTTTTTGGGGGGAAATCCTCATGGATGTCCTCCGGCCTGGGGAGGGCGGAGGGGTCTGTCAGACTCTTACTGACTAAAACCACCCCGGTGTTCCGTCTCACACTTGCACCGGGGATCACGGGATCTAATGCGACTTCCGCGATCCCCGGCTAGTGCCGGCCCGCCTCTGCGGGCCACCTCGAGTTAGGGGGGAGTGAGGTGTTAAACTCCCCCCTTACGTCATAGAGAGGCGCGCGTGGAACACTACGCGCCACCATCTCGGGTCAAGGCAACTGTACCTAAATTAAGTAAGTAATTAGATTTAAAATGATTAGGGGTTATTGACAAAGTCGGAAAAACTAAACTGAACTATATCTGTAGGTATGAAAATTGCTTTTCTACGTCATGTTTGGCCACTAAATTGTGAACACAGTACAGATAACTAAAACAAAAATGTCCTGAGGACAGCGGAATGGAAACCTTGTTCGTTCTTCTAAGCGTATCGATGGCAAGTTAGCCCAGAATTTGGCTACAAGTTTGGCACCTTCAGTAGCATCCGTCAGTTCCTGTAACGTGCAGGCAACAGGAAACGCTGGACATGATATTAAGAGCCCCATTGTATGTGGAACAGCACCACATTTACACTCCAAAGCGGAGTCATCTGTGAATCTCCACATGAACAGATTTTCTTTGCTTTGGACTACCTGGGTCCTGAGTCTATTTAAAGACTTCCAGGTAAGCCAAGGCATGTCCAGGTGGGAGATTTTTAGCAGGTGGAACGAATGAAACTACACTATCTCGCCACAAGCTTTAGCCTTTCCTTAGACCGTTCGCCAGAGATTGGGACGACACACTTTAAGCAGTTGCGGGTTTTCAGACTTTGGTTTTCGGTGTTGAAATAGAATACTTTAATAACGAGTCCGTTACGTGACCCCGAAATATGCTACGCCGATCCAAGGACAGGCATAGCTTCCTTTCTACCAATTCGGTTTCACAAAAAGTTTGCATACGCAGAGGAGATAGAGAAAATAAATATTTTTATCTCGTTTACTTTCACTACTGGGGCCACGGAGGACAGAAGTCACTGGACCTATAGGCCGACCGCTTAACTGAGTCCGCGCCTGAGGTAGCTGCGCGGTGCTGGAGCGGTGACAGTTGTCATAAGTTGACGAATCACTGAGCTCTCGCATCACGACACCATACCCCTCCCGCACCGCGCAGCTACCTCAAGCGTGGACTCAGTTAAGCGGTTGGCCATTAATAATAACGCCGTTGTCTCATTTTTTATTAATAAAAAACTTTTTTTTTTCTTTTTACTATTTTTTTCTGTTTTTGAATGAGTTACTATTTTTCTGTTATAGTGAGAGTACACAATTACAATAACGCAGAGACAGAGATAAAAAATAAAAACTTTGTGATTATTAATTTATAAGGAATGGCGGTTCTGTATAATTTTCCTGCATGGCAAAAATATAATAACTGCATCGTATATCACCATCGAGGTACTGCGTGACCTGCGCAGTGTACACCAAAGTTCCTTTGTGCAACGCCCGCAGTGCGCCACCCGCCGCCTGCCGTGCAAGCTTGGATTGCCGGATTGGTCCTCCTGGCTACTATTTGTTTGGCATACTACCAAGAGGTAGTAGCTGGACGGACCGGTTCTGGGCAGCTCTACAGTTCTGCGTCTTTCAAGGTTTTGAAATCAGTCAAGTGTTTTTTTTGTAAGTAAGTACTTCTTAAATCAAAATGGCGTTACTGTCAAATTACCTCACATTTGTAAAGGACTTTTTGAGCTGGTAAGTGCATCGTTTGAGAATTTGGAGCGCCTTTGATACATAGTGATAATGATTAGTGACAGTGCAATGAGTGATGACTAGTGATGTGATGATTCATAATTTTTGCAGTTTTTTGTGAAAATAATGCGTTAAGGGGAGTTGTCATGGTATGGGCATGTGATGCGGATAAATGAGGAAAATGTCGTGAGACAAGTTTAAGTATGAATGTGGATAGCTATAAGATTAGGGGAAGACCAAAGAAACGATGGATAGACTGTGTGAAAGATAATATGGTTGACTACCGAGATGACGACTATTAGAGAAGTCATCGTCTGCCTAGCTATTTCGCAAATATGTTGGGGTCGACTTCCAGTCTAACCGACATGATGCAGATGAATACAGTATGTCGACTTGAAAGAGCATGGCAGTTGAGAGTATGTCATGCTCACTCAAATGTCTCGCTGATGGTGGCGAGAGTGTTTGGATCATTCGGTTTCCTACAAAATGGTTGAGCTGGATGATGCTGATCCACGCGTCATGTTCGTGAACAGGCGCCGTCAGTTGTGATTGGGCATCTCTTATCTGATAGTGCTCATTTTTAATCTTATATTTTGAATTGTTTTGATTATTTTTTGTACATTGTTCTCACATATAGAAGCAACAAGAATAATGTACCCAGGATTTTTTTATATCTATTATTTAAAAACCCTTTGCGGCCTAGATTTTACTACTCTACGTGGAAATTCGCAATAAAAATGATTCTCATACGAAAAAGAATGTTCATGTATACGTCAAAGTACCCGGATTCCGAAGACTCAGCCGCCATCAAGAAGCACCAAGACGCACTAGCTTTGATTTGTCTACATGTTGAACCTACACTTTATGCGAAAGTACAAGATTCAAAGCATGCCAAAGATGCTTGGGATAGCTTAGCGAAAGCGTTTGAGGACAAAGGTACGTAAGGTACGTAAATCGCAGGATTACCCTCATGAACGCGTTGTTGGATGAGAAGCTAGAGAGACACTCGTCAATGCATGAATATGTTGCTTAGTGTCCGACCGAAGCTTCGGCTTCGGCTTCGGCTTCGGCCACCTTCGGCCAAAAAAGCACCTTCGGCCAAATCTTCGGCTTCGGCCAAAAATTTGCCGAAGGTTTGGCCGAAGCCGAAGGTTTGCTAGTTGTCAAAATTTGAAATTTACTGAACGATGCTAGAGCGAGACGGAGAGTGTGCAGAGCAGCAGACTTGTATATGTTGGTCACTCGGCTCGTTATTGGGCTAAATCTCTAAAGCTCTCACAATATATGTATCTAGTATATTCTGAGATCAAAGTAACTATCGTATTTCTCAAGGTCAATGACACCTTCGGCTTCGGCTTCGGCTTCGGCCGAAGGTTTTGGTGAATACCGATTAATCGGCTTCGGCTTCGGCTTCGGCCAGAATTGCACCTTCGGTCGGACACTAATGTTGCTGCAGTTATATCTCTTTCTCAAAAGTTGAAGGATATTGCCACCGGATTTGACGATGATCTTGTAGCTGTCGTGTTACTGAGAGTACTACCTGAAGAGTACAGGCCAATGCGAATGGCACTGGAACACTCTGGGATGAAGTTGACCTCAGAGAACGTACGGCAGAAGTTACTACAGGAGGATTCACTTCAAGGTTGTAGTATATTGTCTTCAGCGGACTCGGTATTGGCTGTGAGTAAGAGTAAGAAGCGGAATGGGAACAAAGATATAAATATGACCAAATTTAAATGCTTTTATGAATATAACCAAAGTTAAATGCTTTAAATGTGGAAAGAGTGGACATAAAAAGCCGGACCGTCATGAAGGAAGGAAAGCGGGTTCGATCTCCAAACTGAGAAACGTCGCGGTCGAGAGCCTATCTTCATTCGGCGCTGGGGACACCTTCAATCTGACGGAGTGGTACATTGACGGCGGGGCGTCTTCACATATGTTTTTCTAGAAACATTGGTTATAGATTTGGTTATGAATTTTGGTATGAGTAATGTGACATGTGCGAATAATGATAAGATTGAATGTAAGGGTGATATCATGGTGGGGTTTCGACAATCGTGGACAGAATCCGGCAATCTCGTGGAGACGATCGGTGGCGGGGATCTCTCGCGTCCGGCCCTGGTCCAGGTCATAGTACGGAGCGAGAGGGCATGGGAGGCCGTCACCTCCTTCTGCGGAGCAGTAATGCTCGCGAAGGAGGACGCAGAACGCGTGAGGGAGAGGCAAATTTCGCGCTCTCACGCCCCTAGCCGCCGCAGGAGACGCCCTGGGCGTTGGGAATCGCAGGCCGATTCCCGGCCACCGTAGGCGCGGGCTTGCGGACGGTGAGCAATGTGTAGCTCGCCGTCCGATAAGGACCAGGCTCGGGTCGACGGCGCGTTGTGTTCCACGCGCGCCTCAAAGAGATGTCAGCAAATGAAGGGGTCCGATAGGACCGATGCCTGCCGGGGTTGCGGGAAAGTCCGAAAGGGATACCGTGGCCCCTGGCAACGTACAGGCAACGGAAGGATCACGGGTGGGTTTTAGTCAGTAAGAGTCTGACACGCCCTCCCGCTCCACCCAGAGCGGGAGAAGTTATTTGATAATATCCCAACCAAAAAAAAAAAGAAAAAAAAAAAGTGTGATATCATGGTGAGTTTGAAAGGGCGAACGCTTGGTGTGAGGGATGTCATGTATGTACCTGGTTTACGTGTTAATCTGTTATCAGTGTCTAAATTAGTAGAGAAAGAATGGAAGGTGAGTTTTGACAGAGATGGGTGCAAGCTAATTCACCATTTGGTTCCAGGTCATTTCAAGGGCTTCTGGCTACCGCAAGTAAAGTCTCAGGGATATACAAGCTTCAGGGTTGTCAAGCGGTTGTACATGGGACTGCATTAGCGTCAGTGAAAGCAGGTAATCCTTTGATGTTGTGGCACCGGCGGGTTGGACACGTAAAAGAGCGAGATTTAAGTAGGCTTCCGGGTATGAATTTTGGAAAGAGCGTAATGGAGCATTGTGTCGCTTGTAATTACGGGAAGGCACATCGTTATCTCTTCTAGTTGGTGAGGCTGAGAGGGCAGTCGAGAGAATGCAACTTTTTCACGCAGATATCTGTGGTCATTTGACCACAGATATAGATACATTGGTCTGAACCCACGGTATAGGCTAGTTATTTTGAAATGATTTTACACGCAAATCTTTTGTATTTTTCCTTAAATCAAAAGATCAGGTTTTCGATCATTTTAAAGTTTTTCTAGCTAGTGTAGAGGTTGAAACTCGGTTAAGGTAAAGTGCATACGCACGGACAATGGAACAGAACTTGTGAACAGGAAGTTTGATAGTTTCCTACGCCAAAAGGGTATAAAACATCAGTTGACTGTTCCCTACACTCCAGAATGGCGTAGTGGAGCGAGCAAACCGCACTGTTGTGGAGATGGCTCGTGCTATGTTGGCGGAAAAAGGGCTGAGTGTGAGACTGTGGGCAGAGGCATGTAAACCGGCTGTTTGTACGAAGAACAGGCTGCCTCGCAGTGGCAATAATGGTAAGATTCTTGAGGAGTTGTAAACAGGGAAGGCTCAGTCGTTCGATCATTTCAGAGTTTTTGGAACGAAGGCGTTTGTGCACATGCCCAAGGAAACTCGGAAGAAATGGAGCCCTAAAGCGGTGGAACATATCCTTGTTCGTACCTGTGAAGAAACCAAGGGATATAGTTAAATCCCAGTTATCTTCGCGTCATTATTAAAGCAAGATAAATCTCTTGCTTTAATAATGACGCGATTTAATTACTCTACAGCAACAGTTTCAGAGGATCCTAGTCAGCTCGTAGGTAGTGGTGACAAAGGTGCTGAAGTAATCTGGGAACTTGTAAAGGTAGAAGGCCAGTCAGATTCGTCACCAGGTAGTGCAGAAACTTCTCAAAGGCCAAGTTTCACAAATGGGGCTGAAATATATGAAAACGCGGAAATGGAGGTGGGAAAAACGGGTAATATCGGAGCAGAAAACATTGTCGTGGTGGAAAACGTTGAAGTTTTTTTTTTATAGTCTCTTCAAGTCTACTAATAGAGGAGAGCCAAACGAAGGTGAATGTCGTTATTCTCTACGCAATAGAATCCGAGCAGGAAATCATCATGGACTTGCATGTTGTACAGAAGAGCTGGAGCCTTTGACAGTTAAGGAAGCCTTAAGTCGGGAAGATAAAGATAACTGGAAGGAAGCCATGAAGAAAGAGATGGATTCGATGAACGAGGACAAGGTCGAAGCTCGTTAACAAGCCACCTAAGGTCGTGGGAAACAAGTGGATCTTCAAGTACAAGTTTTATGCAAATGGACACAAGACCTGTAAAGCTCGACTTGAGGTGAAGGGCTTCACTCAGACCTACGGGGTGGACTACTTCAAAACTTATTCACCGGTCTTGAGAAGATCGACAGTTAGATTGCTGCTAGCGTTGGCTGTTGAAAAGGATTTATTCATCAGTCACTTCGATGTGAACATCGCCTGTCTGAAAGGTGATTTGCAGGAAAGAGTTTATATGCGAGACGAAAACTCGAAGAAAAACGTTTGCTTACTCGAAAAAGCGATATATGGCCTCAAACAAGCTTCACGGTCAAGGAATGAAAAGTAAATGAAGTGTCTATGAACTTGAAGCGCTGTGACTTTGATATCTGTCTTTACCAAAATGTATTTTTTGTATCGCTTTAAACGTTGACGATCTTTTATTATTTTACAAAGACAAAAATAAAACTTCCTTCTGCTGAAAGGAAGTTTTATTGGACAATCTTTGTAAACATTTCAAGATAAAGGATTTAGGGGAAGCGAGACAAGTTTTGTGTATGCTTTTAATTAAGACGGATACTGGAGTATATTTCAATCAAGAGTGGCTTATTTCGAAGATCTTGGATGAATATGGTATGTCCAATTGCAAACCAGTAAAAACTCCGATGGAAATGGATTTCCATAAGGCCTTGGCGGAAGGGGAAGGAGGTAAGCTCTTATCCTGGCAAGACTTTCGTAGTTATCAAGCGCTCATAGGATCGCTGAAAGGTTTGGCCTGCAACACACGCCTGGATACATTTTTGGCTATAAAATTGCGGCTGCGGTAAATTTGTTGGCGCAGTATAACTCATGATGTGAGGAATGCCATTGAAAAGCTGCTAAACATATCTTGAGATACCTTAAGGGTACAAGGGATCTATGTTCGATATTTCCCAAGTCCCCGGTAGGACATCATGGGGTTCGTAGATGCTGACTGAGGAGGGAACATCAAAGATATGAAATCTTATTCTGGGTTTATTTTTAGATGCGGAAACTCGTTGATTCACTGGGAATGCCGGAAATAAACTTGTGTGGCACTGTCGCCAATGGTAGCCGAGTATATTGCACTCTCGGAGTCAACCAAGCAGGCAGTGCACTTGCGGCGGCTTAGTGCATCTATAAGAGGTGAATGGGTCTATCTGCATTTTCGTAGATAATCAGAGTGCTATTAAACTTGCGTACAATCCTGTAGCGCATAGAAGGACGAAACATATAGACATAAGAGCTCACTATGTCAGAGATTGCATTGCTAAGAATGTTGTGCGTCTGGACGATGAGTGTACGGAAGATAACCCAGCAGATGTGCTGACAAAACCATTAGGTCATGTGGCATTTAATAAATGTGGCGTGATCTGAGTTTGGGTGCGTCTGAGGATATATTCTGATGATGGATGTTGTTTGAGGGGAAGTGTGGAAGTTTTTAATTGACAACAACATTTCAAATTGATATTCGAACACGTGTTTTTGATAATGACTTGTGTCATTCAAATGAAATAAAAAAATACTCTGTGCAAACAACGTTTTCACTTCCATATACAAGTTATCTAGTTTAATTCATCAAAATGAGCTCTTCCCAAGACGACTGATAGAGGAGTATGGAAGGAAAAGACTTGTTGCGCCGATCCAAAATAAATTGGGATAGGGCCAGGAAAAAAATAATTGCGTCAAAGGGAGACAAAAGAAGGGGTGTGTGCTCATGAATTTATGATAGATAAAAGTGTGATGTTGTTATGTGTGTGCCGTCAGTAGCACGGGTGTAATCTATATACTGATTTACACGACGCGATTTAGTTGCCTATGTCATATAATTGAAGCTAGAATAAAAGTTGCAGTCTACAGTTTTAGACGATGCAAGTAATCTGTTGTTATTGTATGCCACGGGCAAGAAACTTGTATTGCGGAGTCCCATAAAATACTTTTTCTTTTGCAGGCTTCCGTAAGGTTTTCAACATTGAATCATAAATTTCTCTCACTTTTCAGGTCTCTGTTTGACTAGTAGCGTTACCCATGTCTCTGAAGCTGATGCTGATGCTGCTGCTGTCTGACTTCCAGTCATATCCCACATGACCTTACTTGAGTGAACACCGATGGGGCTCTACCAACACCCGCTGAGCCAAAGTTAACCTTACTTGCTAGTAGTGCAGCCTATAAAAAGGTCAGTGATTCTTCCCTCTAAAACTGATAATTATTTATTTAAGTTGGCGTTCAAGCTAACAAAAACTTCAGAGGGCCTAGACAAACAGCAATCGCTTTCAAAGCGTTTCGTATTTCTACTACCACTTTCAACAAAATTGACATTTCGGTAGCTTATGTCATTGTCAACTGTATACATTTTTATTTTGGATGTGTAACATCTTTCCTCTCGCTTTCCGATTGATTTCGTGAAAAGGGACGGAAGTGTGTAACAGGAAGCCGGGGAAGCGCGCGTTATTTGCTTTGACCAATGAGCGCGAGCGGTGCTAGAGTTGGCCGTCAGATGACGACCAACCCATTTTCCGAGAGGTATATCATATATTCGTCAGCCAGGATTTAATTATTTATTTATTATTTATTTATTTACAACGACCTTACATCTACCGATGTCATCTATCGATGTGATGTAGGATGTCAGATGCTATACATCATCTACTACTGTAGGGCTCGCTCGTTTTTTTCCATCAACGTTATCGGTGACAGAATGTCACTTTGTCATGTTATTTACATTTTTTACATTTAGTTTTTCACTTTTCAGTTCTGTTCAACAGCGTCACCGATGGGGTGTAAGTGGCTCTACCAACACCTGAAGAGCCAAAGTCAACCTCACCTGCCCGCGGTACACCCTGCTGAACTGACCGACGAGGCTCTGGCCAATCCCTGGTCTCCTCTTCGGAGATGAGGAGAGCAGGGAAAAAATACTTTAGTTTAATTACTTTTAATTGATTAACAAACCCGATAGGTAAATACGTTATTTACGCTAAGGTTTATTCTTAAGTATAGAAATAAGTAGATAATAGGCCTCAAATTAAGTACGGGAATTAGTAATAAGAAAGTTTAATATGTATTAGGTATAATAATAATAATAATTAAGGGAAGTAAAGTTGAAGAAGTAACCAGTTCTTAGTTTTATTTTGATAATCCCTAAACACAGTCTTTTTTGGTCTGCCTCGTTGGTTTAGTGGTTGTAAGCGCTACTGCTAAGCATGAGGTCCTAGGTTCAATCCCCAGGTCGGGCAAAGTGTTATTGGGTTTAGGTTTCCATTAGGAATGTCTCAGTAGCAGCCCGGAGTCTGGAATTGTGCCCGGTTGATGGCTATAGGCTCGCCCCCTATTACATGGGACTTAAACATAACTGGCGAAATGTGGGTGTACTATAGACCGGTGTACTTCTGACTATCGTTCCGGGAATAACAGGCGTGATCTTGAGTCAGTCTTTTTCTCGTGGTCCTAAGGGGCGACTGAGGGTGGTTCAGATGGTTGGCCAGTAGCATTCATCTCTGCCAGCCAAGACTTCTTTCCTTCATTACATAGTCATTACACAGTCTATATTTCTTCATTTTCTTTTCTTTATTTTCTGTTGTTACCTACTTTGTGAAATTCCGAACCATCATTAAATTTGTATATCAGTGTTAACTTGAGAGCCCTGTCACCCATAACACAAGTTTAATCTTAGCTTGGGTGTCAGAGGTTTATAGCTCTGTATTAACCTACAGTTTATGTGACAAAATTTATCATGTTTAAATACCTAGTGTTATATTTTAAATTGTAAAACTGGCAATAAAGATTTTTATTTATTATTTTTATTATATATTCCACATGTTTATGTGGCTTTTGGATGTTTTGACAGGCGTTACGGACAGTGGGAAGTCTGAAAGTTAGACAACCTGTCTTACCAAGGGATACCTATCGTGTTACCCAGTTACAGATAGTGTCATCCCCGCAGACGCGCCTTACTCCGCGATTACTGTACTGTAAGCTGTATTTTAGTAAGGAGCAGAGCGGAGTGGGGCGCGTCTTCGTGGATCAGTGGCGGCGCTAGAACAAACGTGGACGTCGGTGACATCACCTCATTTTAGCACCCAGTCTCAGTTATTATATTTTTTGAACATATTTTGAGTTCTTTGTCGACCTATGCAGAAAATTTTGAAAACTATGAAATTGTATTTTAGAAAATTTTAGCAACTACAAACTGACTCTTTGTTACTGAACGTAGTTATTTTGGCCTCGTTTAGGGTTTGATTAAAAAGTACTTCTCGAGATTTGGGGGAGGCCCGGAGCCGGGGGGAAATAAGTACGAATAACTAAACTTTTAATAACTTGTAAAAATAAAAAATAAAAAACTTTACTTTGGATAAGTAACATCGATATGGGTCAGTAAACAAAAAGATAACTTGTATCTATGTTAGTAAGCTTATTATCTATTTGGAAATAAGGCTGTCGTTCGAAATGTATTTTCGAACAACATCGCCTAACAAAGGAGAATCGTACTTCCCCGCTATGATCTTCAGGATGGAGTTAGAGTTTTCTCGCATCAACATCCTGAACCCACTATTATATTTGCGAGGCTCCCATAGGCTAGAGACCCCAACCGATGATTGTAATGATTAACTTAAAACGTAACGAAATTTGAACTTCATGGTTTACCTTAGCGCATCCCCCGTATGGGTAGGTATTCGTTCCTCAAAATAAAAATACATCTCACATCGAAGTATTGATCTTGACCTGCGCAGTGCAGTTAAACTATTCTAGAGTTCTAAATCTAGACTATCTTTGTGCAATGCCGCAGTGCACCATCTGTCGTCTGCCGTGCAGGTCGAGTTGTTTCTTCAAGGCACCGACGGACTTTGAAGCTCTACCAGGTACCCAAGGGTTAAAGCTTAAGGTTAGTGCATGTAATGTACTTTCTAAGTTTATCTTAAGAAGAGCAGTGGTGCCTCAGTGGTTCGAACCCAGACTTTACGTACAGGCGAACATTGTGTAAATAATTTCTCTCACAAATGACAGCCGGGACCAGCGGCTTAACGTGCTTTCCGAAGCACGGAGGGGTCTTGGTATGTAAAGATGGTCATCCATCCACGGACCAACCGCGGCAAGCGTAGCTTAGCCACAAGCCCCTCCTAAGCCGCGTGGATGTAAAGGGATATTATGTCGTCCATTATAGGGGGATTCGAGAGGGTGTCTATGATTATCTACTATCAATAAACGTGCGACGTCATTCTATATTTCTATAGACAAGAGCATGGCAGTAGATGTACGGGTGAAAAGTGAAAAAGCAGCGAAGGCAGTAGTATTAACCAATGGGGTGTTAGTATTTTCTCCATGGATTGTCGTGTTTACGGACTGTATCCGCCACGCCCCCGTATTACCATACAACCCTTGAGTTTTTGTGATTTATTGGTGGGCTTAGTTTTGGCATCGTAACTTATCATTGGACTCCGCCCAGTATGTACCTGAAACCATCTACAACCGTTTAAAAGCTCGTGCAGACCGACACCGGTAATTGTTTTACCGTTTAGTTTTCTTAGAAATTGTTTTATTAGAGTCGCGTCTGTTTAGGAATCATCAGCTCAGTTATTTTGATATATTTCTTAATATTTCTATTTCAAAAACTTCAGTCAACGTTACATCAAGTAGTATTGACCCCTGAACTAGGACACCTGTATGACAGGGGTCGCGGTTTCTCTAGTTACATAGATCAGCAAATTACTGTAACTTTAAAACTCGTCAAGTGCGAGTCGAACTCACACCGTACCATATCGTTTTATTTATTTTTTGTTATAACGGCAATAGAAATACCCAATCTGTGAAAATTTCAACTTTCTACTTATTGCGGTGCATGAGATACAGCCCGGTGACAGACAGGCGGACGGACGGACAGCGGAAGCTTAAGAATAAGGTACCGTATGGCCTCCGGGTACGGAACCCTAACAATTATTAAAAGACCGATGAATTATAAAGAAATAACAAAACTTATTTTATCAAAATAAATGTATTTGAGGTAAGTAATAATATTATCATTGTTATAATTTTCCAGGTCCCAGAGGAGGAGCAGCGTCACCTGCTCGTCTCTGATGGCGGTCAGGATGGAGCGTTGGTCCTTCGAGCCACCACCCAGGCGTCGTGTTCGGGGGCCATGTGGTTCCCGGCTTCCCAGGGTTAGTGATGAAGGTGATCTTTTTTTTTACTTCTTAACATATTACGGAGAATATTGAGATTGTCAAGTTAGAAAAGCATTCGAGGAGAAGAGCACAAAGGCAGACTGCATCTTGTCGTTGGGGGATCATTTGAAAAGAAGAGCACAAAGGCAGACTGCGTCTTGTTTGTCGGGGGATCATTTTAAGAGAAGAGCACAAAGGCAGACTGCATCTTGACGTTGGGGGATCATTTGAAGAGAAGAGCACAAAGGCAGACTGCGTCTTGTATGTTGGGGGATCATTTTAAGAGAAGAGCACAAAGCCAGACTGCGTCTTGTATGTTGGGGGATCATTTTAAGAGAAGAGCACAAAGCCAGACTGCATCTTGACGTTGGGGGACCATTTGAAGAAAAGAGCACAAAGGCAGACTGCATCTTGTATGTTGGGGGATCGTTTGAAGTCAAGAGCACAAAGGCAGACTGCATTTTTATGTTGGGGGATACTTTGAAGAAAAGAGCGCATATGCCGACAGCATCTTGACTTTGGGGGATCATTTTGGATGACAGCATGGCTATGTGATTATTATGTGGTGGTACCTGGTTGATTGCCACACAAATAAACAAAAAAACAACATCGTAATATGACTTTTTCTTACTTTTCAGGTACCTCTTCCGTAAGCAGCAATCCACCAGCTGTTGGTCAAATTCAAACTACTTCCCTTGCACTGAAGCCTAACATCATTCCACCTTCTTATCCACCAACGGGCAGAGGCTCTACCACGACCTTCTATAAGATCCAGACGGCCTCAGTTCAACATTCATCAACGGGCCCTGGATTTACCAACAGCTCTTCCCAGTTTGAGTTAGCCCCGGTTACCCATTCACCATCAGACACTGCTTCTTCCAACACCCTTCATCAGATCCAGGGAGCCCTAGTCCAGCATTCACTTACGAGCACTAGATGTAGTGACACCTCTTCCCAGCTTGAGGTAGACCCAGTCAACTATTCACCATCAGACACTGCTTCTACCGATAACCTTCATCATATCCAGAGAGCTCCAAACCAGCATTCACCAACGGACACTGGTTCTACCAGATCCTCTTCCCAGCTTGAGGTGGCCCCAGTCAACCATCCACCATCAGACACTGCCTCTAACAACACCCTTCATCAAATCCAGAGGATCCCAAACCAGCATTCACCCACAGATACTGGTTCTCCCAACTCCTCTGACCAGCTTGTGGAGTTCAGGTGGAAGTCCCCCTGGATATTCTCCTGGAATATGACTAGGTTGACGAAGATCTTGACTCCTCCAAGAAAACGAGTCGGGTTACTTCTGATATCTACGTTTCTCGCAAATGTTTGTTTAAGATTGTGGTCCATACAACCAATTTGTAACATTTTAGTATTAAGTACAGGTTAAAATTAAATTGATTGGTGAAACTCCAGACGTGATGAGAATCGGTAACTAAACGACAATCAATTTGCATAGCTTTTTCCCAACTATGTTGGGGTCGGCTTCCAGTCTAACCGGATGCTGCTAAGTATCAGTATTTTACATGGAGCGACTGCCTATCTGACCTCCACAACCCAGTGACTGGGTAACACGATACTCCTTGGTAAGACTGGTGGTCAGACTTTCGGGCTTTTGACGACCTTTAATGACTATCAAAGATCCACGAATGACAGGCGAGACCAACGGCTTAACGTGCTTTCCGAGGCACGGAGGAGTCTCGGTATGTAAAGATGGATCGACCCATTGGGCTTTTATTACTTAGCCACGAGTTCCTCAATAACTAAACGACATAAACCTAAAAATAAGGTTTTTCTAAAATCACAATTTCAAATAACTTCTTCAGCTCTACGAGGTGAACGGCTGCGGGTGAAAATGTGAATTTCGTTTTTTTTTTGTTTTGCCACCTTTCTGACCCTGTTTTTATCAGAATAGGTCAAGTTTTTATTCTTATATAATTAGGATTACTATAAGGGGTAAATATCACAAGACATATTATTATTATCTTCTTTATTATTATATAACTATAAAGTAGGTTACGGTAGGCAGTGTGTCGTTTTATTTTGGACCCTCAACACGAAAACCCAACCAATAAAAACGTGTGCGGTGATACTCGCACACACGCACACTCATATAGAGTATAATAGAATGAAACAGAGAGAGAGAAAGTCGCATGGAGGGGGCAGCTTTTTCCTTACGTGACGTTTTCTCCCAGTCAACTCAGTCCTACCGCAAGCCGTGAGGATTAGTGGCCTTGAGTGGTTAGCTTGCGTGTTCTGTGCTGAGCTCACGCAACGCGTCGTACGTCCAGCCAGTAATACCTCGCCCATCAAGGAGCGCTGTCCCAAATTAGACGCATTATCAATTTATTATGCATAACTCAAAAAGTATTTTAATAAAACACGTACACTAAAAGATAAATAATTAAATTATCTTTAAAATGGTGAAGGTTTCAGAAAAATACGCTTGATAGTTTTTGCGTTATTCTCAGTTTTTTATCCGCGTTAGACATAACTTTACAAATTAATTACACTATGTAATATAAATATAATTAAAAATATTTATATGTTAAGTTATTAAAAAAATGCTCTAATTTAATATATATTTTTTCCAAATTTTTAACACTACTCGTTTAGATGTGATCTTCAGTATAAAATCATTAAAAGTCGGTTATCGTTGCCTTAATTTCGTTCCAAAAAGTTTTATCACAGCCGTGTTCACTATGGCATGGTGTGTGGTATGAGATGGTATGGTTAAATTACATGCTCTGTGGGTATGGTGGTAAGTGGTGCACGGAAAATATGTGAGTATATCTCGCTCTCTCTGATCGTGAGGTTTTGGGTCGTGGCGAGGCGATGCTTGAAGGATTATGAAGATGTCTACCTAAACAGATGTGCCTTTATAATAAATAGTCTAAATATATAATATTAACTAAACTAATATTATAAAGAGAAAAGATTTGATTTTTTATATATTTGTTTATTTGTTTGTAATGAATAAACTCAAAAACCTCTAGAACGATTTAAAAAATCTTTACCGTATGCTATATTATTACTGAGTAACATAGGCTATAATTTATAAAGATATCACGCAGGCAAAGCCGCTGACGGAAAGTAGTATTTAATGATCATAAACAGGCATTTTTGTAACTTGGTCTTTGTTTTTCAATTTCATATTAAAACACATAAAACAAAAAAAAAAATGTTTCCTTTTGTAACCTCGAATACAACTGGCTTACATTGATAAAAATAACTGTAGGTAAGTATTTTAATTTAGCCACGCAGACATAATTATAGTTCTTAAGTTTGTAAAGAACACACATCATGGTGAATGGCAACAAGCGGAAATGCGGCGATGACGTGGCAGGTAGAAGCGGATCGTGGCTGAGACGTGGCGCGGATGAATGTCCGTACATTTTGTGTGGCGTAAGTCTTGTGTGTGATGGCCGTATGTAACTGCAGTGATCAAACAAAGTGCCAGCGAAAGGTATAGCATCTGCATATGCTGAACTGGATACCCGTTTAGTTCAATCTTGAGATACAGATAAATAGATACTCTTTATTGTACAACATAATAAATTACAAATAAGAACCACCACACATATCAAACGTTGGTCACAATATTAGTGGCATTGCAGGCGCGTTGTAATCCTCAACACTGTAATTTGAAAACATTATCGAAAGAGTCACCGTGGAGATTCTAGCCGGCTCTTCTCCGAGAACGACCAATTGGAAACGTGCACCTAACTTCTGACGTATCATAAGTGCCAGCGCTGGATTTACACGAGGAGCACTCGGGACTAGCGCCCAGGGCGGCAAAATTCGGTTAGTGAGTGAGAAAAAAAAATTCTTTGCGTTACTGAAAATGCTTTTTTATCTTCCAAAAAATGAATAATTTAAAAAAATAATTAGTAGGAAATTTTTTCGAAGAATTTCAGACACAAAATTTTTGCATTTTTCAAAAAAAAAAAAATGCAAAAATTAATTTTATGCAAAGGCGCTAAGGTTGAATCTCCGGCACTGCTAAGTGCCCATGTAGGTTTATGTCATAATCAGCCTATAATGCCTGCCTGCAATTCCCACTCCTGGGACAGAGGCCTCCTCTCTTCGAGAAGGGGCTGTAATCAACCACGCAGTGCCCAGTGCCGATTCTACAGGAACAGGAACAGGTGGTGCAGGGTCTTTACTGGTAGACTCGTGTTCCGTCCTCCGATGAATGCTACTGACCAATTACCTGAACCACGCTTATTAACTTCTTAGGACCACGAGAACAGTGCTATATTAGGTACCTATAAGGACGAATAGAAATAGTAGGCTCGTAGCTAAGTAATAACAGCCAAACGGGTCGATCGAAGCTTAATCTCCGGGGTGCGCCATAAGATTAACTTCAAATCTTTTGTGGTGCGAGTTCCGACTCATCACCTGGAGACTTTCATGAAGGAGGAATTTTGGCCGACGGGTGTCGTGTATCGGCGTTTTCGCGGAAGGCTACATGACACCACGACTCAGCACAATACGTCGCCGACACAACGTACTAACTAGATTTTGTAGTGATTTTTATTTTTATTTTTATTATGTATTAGTTTATTATTATAGAAGATTATTTTGTGTATTTTGTCTATGGGCCTTAGTTGCCTGAAAATAAAGCAATTATTATTATTATTATTATTATAGGTGACCACAGGGGACCATCCATTATTTATTGAGGCCATTCATTCCCGCGGAATGAACGTCAAACCGTTGATCCCAGCTGTCATTTGTAGATCTTTGACAGTTGTTGCGTGTAGTTAGAAGCCCGAAAGTCTGACAACCAGTCTTGCCAATATTACCTAGTAGAGTTGTGGAGGTCAGATAGGCAGTCGCTCCATGCAAAATACTGGTATTCAACTGCATTCAGTTACGACTGGAAGCTGACCCCAACATAGTTGGAAAAAGGCTAAAAGGGATGCTGAGGATGAATAAAAAACCAGATAACTAACCTAACTTATATTTACCTTATCACTAGTGTTTTAAAAATAAGTGTTGGAAAACATATTATTTTTCTATAAGAATAAAAACTTATTTAACCTTACGATACCTACTAACAATTACACACAAATACACGAGCTACATATATTCCTAAGTGACCCTAAATGTATGCAGAACACTGCATACCTGATCTCCTCAACTCTCAAGTGGAGGAGACCAGGGATTCGTCAGAGCCTCGTCGGTCAGTTCAGCAGGGTGTACCGCGGGCAGGTGAGGTTGACTTTGGCTCAGCAGGTGTTGGTAGAGCCACTTACACCCCATCGGTGACAGGGACCTGAAAAGTAAAAAATAAACATGTTAAAAACGACTCAGTCTCTAATCTTCCTTAGATTATGGTTGTGGTGGAAGTTATCTCATATTTCATCATTATCATCCACTTTCACATCTTTCCACTTTATTTTAATGTTTACTCTATGTGTTTAGTTTAATTAAGATCTCCTGTGTTTGTCCCAATAAATACTTTTTCTTTCTTTCATCATTATTTTCCTGCCCTTATCCCAATATTATGTTAGGATCTTTTTCCATACTTCTCTATCAGTCGTCATCTCGGTAGTCACCCCCTTTCTACCCATATCATCTTTCACACAGTCCATCCATCGTTTCTTTGGGCTTCCCCCACTCTTACAGCCATCGACATTCATAATCAAAACATTCCTCACGATGTTTCCCTCATTCCTCCGCATCACATGCTCATACCATGACAACCAATTTCCGCACAAACGTCTCATACGAGTCTCATATCATCTCAAAAACGCAAAAAAAAGATTTTCGCTTTCTGATTAACAAAGCGATCGATTCGATCCTGGGGCTCTTAAAAAGTTACGTGATTGAAGATTGTGAAATTTAAAAAATTATTATATAAGTAGCTGGAAATAAATATCAAACACTGACCTTGTATTAATGGACTATGTGGTGTGTGTGGATCATGATTGCAGAAGTGCAGAGCTTGGTGTGAATGATCAACTCGCAACAGAAGATAAAGGGCGGTGCACTGAAAACAAAACCATTTGGAGACGCGAGTGGGTACCGAAGCTCGTCCACTGAAAAATACAAGTACAAATTATGAATATCAGTATTCATCAAAATACTTTATGATGTCTATATTTAAACTAAAATTGGTTTAAAAAAATATCAATAAATAAACTAAAACATGGCGTCGAAAAATTCCTCCGCATCGCGGTCGACTAGTTAGTACCTAAAAAACTGACGGTATTGTCAATTTGTATAGCAATGCTTATTAGCTTCTGGCCATGGCTAATGAGGTCATAATACTGACTTTCCATAAAATGAATACCATCTCATTATATTTTCTGCCACGTTCTCTTCGGAAACGATACGTTATTATTTTGATAGTCTCAATTTTAAGACAACTATCTGCTGATAAGAGCTGATTCATCGGTACTATGTTACTTTACCTTCTCGATTTACTAACATCGGTCTGCAGTTAAAGAGTCATAATAATAATACCAGTCTATTATTGTCCCACTGCATGGTAAAGGCCTATTCTCATACAGCGAACGTACGAGCATTGATCACGTTGGCGATTTGTGACTTAAATTAACAATAAGGCCAGGTTTTTCTACGATATTTTTCCTTCACCGATGTCAATAATGTCCAAGATAAACTCAGAAAGGACATTATGAATTGAAAAAGTCACAGGTATTAAGTAAAACTAACCTTCATATTATTGTGCAGTGCGCACAACCCGTAGTCCCGGTGGCGACTCGAAGGACCAAACTCGTCAAGCACAGCATGCAGCATGCGCACTGGGTGCACAAACGAAATCAACAGGGCGTACCACGAGCAGGTGCGGCGAACACTCAATTGGGGTGTCTCGTCAGACGAGGGCATGACACTGCTGTTACCCCGGAACCTGAAACATTATAACAATTATATTTTAGAAAGCTCGTATTGTATTAATAATAATAATAATTGTTTATTGAAATAATTGATTTACAAAATATTTAAAAATAAGGCCATAAACTATAGGTAGGTACATAACTATTGGATTCTACCTGAACTAGGAATAAACCTGTATCTCAGGTATCACACTCAAGTGCTATACATAAGTATTAAGTATCTAAGATTCCATAAACAAATAGTTAATAATTTATCTACTTTAATTATTAAATTAAGAAACTACTTTATTTTTATTTTTTGCATCATCGTAAGACATTTTTGCAACCACGTTCCATGTATAATGATTTTAGCAATGTGACATTTTTAATAAGGTCGCGTTAACTTTTATACAGAAAAATTTACCGTGTCAACAAAATATAAAGACTGCATGTTTATTTATAATACGAATTGTAAAAACGAAAACTATTTTTATGTGTTATACATATACCTAGTAAAGGATAATATTAAAATAAGTACGTATTATATATAAGTATTGATTGTATTGTAGGGGCGCGGGCGGCCTCTAATGATTTATTACTATCATTGTCTTCATTCCCCCTTGTATTAATAGATTCACCCTTAGATCCAAAGCCATGCTCGTTTCTATAGGCAATGGGGCACAAAATGGCGTCCTTTAGGCTTACCCCCTCCCCCTGCACCCTCAAGCTCATGTTGGACCATTATCATAATACGCCGCGCCTTTTCCTAACTATGTGGCGGTTGACTCCCGGTTTAACCGGATGTAGCTAAATACGAGTATTTTACATGGAGCGACTGCCTATCTGACCTCCACAAGCTAAGTCAAGCTTATGTTGGACCATTGTTATAAAGACTTGTGAAAAATATTAGTTTCTTAACATTTAAGGAGGAAGCAAACCTGAAACATATAGGTACTAACCTTTATTTTTGTTACTCTGAGATACAGACTGTTCCTGGTATCCGGCTCGGAAGGACGAACTCGTCACGCTCGGCAGACTACGGGCGGCACACTAAAAGCACAAAGAAAGTCTAGTCTAGTCTAGATAGATCTTATTGCGCAGGTCACGATCAATACTTCGATGTGAGATATGGGTAATATGGCCAACATACAGATTTTATAAATCTTAATGTTGGCGGCACGTTAAAAATATGATGTGTTGCCAATTTATTTTAGTAAACGATTAATTTTTAACACGCTTTTATTAGCTTAAAAAAGCGATAGATAGCTGCAAACCCCATTTTATAAACCGGAACATTTAAACTCTGCCTTGTATATAATAATATACTTGAAATATGCAAATTCGCTCATTAATACTAAGACTTTTACACTAAACGAGAAGACATACAAAAAAAATACACACTCCGATACAAAACACGACTAAACTTACCAAAATCCCGCCTAAAAATACATTCAACAAGCAAATTCCAATTCAAATTCAAAAGTCATTTATTCAAACTAGGCTGAGAATCAGCACTTTTCGAACGTCAAAATTACATAAGACAGTCCCCCAAACCGCCCACCCTTTACCACTTCCTAGTGCTTTAGCTGGGAAGAAGAAGTGGCGCAACAAACTCCCCAGCAGCACAGCTGTCTGAATAGTTAGAAAAACTTGATTCTATACAATAGTACTTATGCAAATTAATTACTTTACGCAACACAAAACATTAAATTAAATTATTTTGTATTATGTCACCTAGCACACGCCAATATACCAACAAAAAAGCAAAAAGAACTTAATACCCGAATGAAAGCCTCCAGGCATAAAGGGCGTGCCCGTTTACATAATAGTTACTAAAGCTGTAATTCGGAAATCACAAATGATAAACTAGCGAACTAGCTAAGCCCTCTGGTTATGTCAATAAAAATATATAATATAATAAACTACCCGAATCAAACAGAAAAGAAAAAAGAACTCCATCTATTCACGAATAAATAAAAAAATCTATTGTTAAGTAAATGTTATTAATTGATAAATCCCTGAAACTCATATAAAATACATAAAAAAATGTTTTTTTTTAGAATAAGTTATACGATAAGTCCTCATGTCTTCCTACTATCTTTCTTTTGCTGTGCCCGACAGGGTCCACGATTGTTTCTCAAGCAAATGTTTACCACTTAAGCGCATACATTGTGGAATGCAATAAATGATTGAGTATTGAGCTTATCTATTTAACGGAATCTTTCGACGTAATTTTTCACCAACTTTTAATTTTCGTATCGAAATGAAACTTCGAGTGTATATGTAATGTAGTTCGGATGGCAATACTATTAATTTGGTATGTTGGAGCTGATCTGATGGGAGCGGGAGGGTGTGTCTCTTACTGACTAAAATCCACCCGTGTTCCTTCAGTTGCCTGTACGTTGGCCACGGTATCCCTTTGGGACTTTCCCACAGCCCCAGCAGGCATCGGTCCTATGGGACCCCTTCAGTTGCTGACATCTCTTTGAGGCGCGCGTGGAACACAACGCGCCGTCGACCCGGGCCTGATTCTTATCGGATGGCGAGCTACCCATTGGTCACCATTCGCAAGCCCACGCCTACGGTGGCCAGGAATCGGCTCTTGATTCCCGACGCCCAGGGCGTCTCCTGCGGCGGTTAGGGGCGTGAGGGTGCGAAATTTGCTTCTCCCTCACGCGGGTGATCCACGCAGTGATGATACCCGGGCGTTCCCTCCCGCCTGATACGAAACAGGAACCTCCCGAAACACCCGTGTCCGGTGAGGACCTGCGTCAGGCGGAAGGTGAGGACGCCGTGGCGCCTCTCCAGACACTCCTCAAAGAGGGGATTTATCGCCGCAATAGTGGCGTGCCCAGACTAGTAAACCCCTCGAGGTCATATGATTCATTTTGATGAAAATTTGTATATATTTATTTTGTAGTATTGTTTTGTTGTGATGGTTATGAACCAAGTTCACATTAAGGCGACGATAACCGACTTTTAATGATTTTTTACTAAAGATCACGTCTGATCGAGTAGTGTTAATGATTTGAAAAAAAATTATGTATTTTTTTTTAATAACTTAATCTGTGAATATCTTAGATTATGTTTATAAATTACATAGTGTAATTAATTTGTAAAGTTATTTCTAATGCGTATAAAAAACTGAAAATCACGCAAAAACTATCAAGGGTATTTTTCTGAAACCTTTACTATTTTAAAGATAATTTAATTATTTATCTTTAAGTATACGTGTTTAATTAAAATACCTTTCGTTTTATGTATAATAAATTAATAATGCATCTGATTTGGACGTACGACGGGTTGCGTGAGATCAGCACAGAACACGCAAGTAAACCACTCAAGGCCATTGGCATATCTGCATCTTAATTATTGTTTGGCATAACAATAATTAATGTGAACTTAAGTGGTAGGTTTTCCAACGACATGATCATTGTGGACAGTAAAGTAGGAGAGAGGAAGAAGGTTTTAATTTGACTAATAAGTTGATATACTGTATTATAAGATTTAAGTATTACTTAATTATTTTATAAAAAATGTAATAAAAAAAATGTCTTTTAGATATTCATTGATACCTGTACCCTAATTACGTAATACACGATCAATTGGAATTTGAATCGTTTTGAAACAAATTGCTAATCCATTGCTTCATAAGTTCGAAAAAAAATCTGCTCAACAACGTAAATAACGCAATGAATGATGTTGAACTGTCAAAATGAAACAAATTTGTCGTAATCCCTTAAGAAAATGTGTTGCGTAATTAGATAGCTGTTTTAATAGGCATTTAGAGAATATGAATTGTTGAAGTTTATTTATGAATGTTTATTTTTAATTATTTCAGGTAATTATATATGTTTTAATTGACATACTTGTTGAGTGCATTTTTAGCTTAGAGCTTGGTAGGTTTTTTATTTTTTATGACGTAATGTCTGTCGTCATTATGTTATCTGTATACGTTCTCGTGTCGTGTTCGTTGGAATTTCGAACAAAGCATATTATTTCTAATCTAGAATGTATCCACAGGGGAGGGTTCGGATTTACAAAATAAAACGAAGCAACGGTTAATATTTTGTTATTATTATTATCATGATTACACTTTGATTCGAACATTAGAATTATTAATATTGATGTTATATATTATTAAATATTTATTAAAGTGCTTCTTACTATTCAATTAAATAAAAACTTTACTGCCCCCTGGTCTCCCCACCTCAAGAGAGGAGACCAGGAATTCGTCAGAGCCTCGTCGGTAATTTCAGCAGGGTGCACCGCGGGCAGGTGAGGTTGACTTTGGCTCTTCAGGTGTTGGTAGAGCCACTTACACCCCATCGGCGAACACTTAAGGGGCGTCATGTGGGACACTGCTGGATGTCAGCCAGCAACAGCGTCAGCATCAGAGACGAGTGGGTGACGCAGTTCATCAAACAGGGACCTAAAAAATGAGAGAATATTATAATATGTTCAAAACAATGACCTCAATACGGTAAAGATGCACCGTCTACGAAGAGTTCAGTCTCCATAAATCCATAAAATTCATCATCATTTCAGTCGAAAGATGTCCACTGCTGGATATAGGCCACCCTCAAGCCACATCCACATCGAGCGGTCTGAGGCTCTCGACTTCTGATAACCATCACGCAAAATACGAATAAGTTTTAAGCAGTATTTGCTGATTTTAAGTAATAATACAAATATTTAAACACTTACCTATGCAATAATGAAAGGCCGCCAAGTCTGGTTCCCCGATGGCGGCTCGAAGGAACATCACCATGTTGACTGCAAACTGGTACATGAGCCGCCTTCATGACACACTGGAGACCTGAAAAATATAAGCATGATTTTTAATAATACTATTTTGTATTAGACAGCTTTCTCAAAATGACAGAAGATTGGTTGACATTCTTCAGATACGGACGGATTCTTCTCTCCTAAAACCGCGCCTGGATTTATCCCTTACGCCATTTTGTGTCTGTAACTTAGATACCCTAAGTTACAGAACAAAATGGCGTCATACATTTATTGAAGATCATCATTCTCTTGTCCTCATTTAAATTTATTTATGGTCGGCGTAAGATGTCCCTTTCTTCCATACTTCTCTAGTCACCCCCGTACTAGCAATATCATTTTTCACAAAGTCCATCCACTGTTTCTTCGTTCTTCCCCTACTCTTACATTTATACTCAAAACATTCCTCACGACATTACCCTGACATTTAGAAAAAAAAAACAGTAAAACGTACCTTAATATTTCATTCTGGGATACTGTAGGGCAGCGGCCCTGGTCTTTCGAGCCACCGATGGGGTACGGCAGAGTGCCCCGCGTCTTGAAGGAAGAACTCGTCCTGCACGGAAGGCGGCGTCTGGCGCACTGCGACTTTGCACAAAGAACTAGACTAGTCTAGAAAACCTAGCTACACTGCGCAGGTCACGATCAATAACTTGATGGGAGATATTACATAAAACAGTACTTATATTTATGCCACGCAATAAAAGACACAGTAGAACCATTACTTCTGTAGCTTTTCGTGACTATCTGTAAACCGCAGAGGGCGATGGCCGTCAGAGATATCAGGGGATATCGCACGATCTCCTACGAGGCGGCTTGTGCACTGGCCGGATACCCACCCTGGGACCTAGAAGCGAGAGCCTTCGCTTCACTATACCGGTTAGAAAAAGGTTAGAACTGTGACGGACCGCGCCTGCATCCAAGTTAGTCAGTTTATTATTTTTAGGACCCCAAAATAGGAATTATATGAGGATCACAAAAAGAGGCGCAGTCATTATACTTGAGCGTTCAATAAAAAATGTAGGAGCGCAAAATGGGAATTATTTGAGGTTAGTTTTTTAAAATATTTATTAAATTAAATTCGCAGACATATTGGCCTTCTGCAGTGTTATTTCACAAACAAAATATTCTCGAATATTCTAAACTGTACTGCGCAGGTCCCGATCTTCCTTTCTCGGGAATTATAGGACCTAGGTACACAGAGTATGAAATTCTAGAAAGTTCTAAACTGCAGTGCGCAGGTCTCGACTGTCAATCAACACGATCGGACCCACCCATGGAATAAGTATGTACCAGACAGGGTCATATTAAAATACCTAGCGAAACTACGCAGACGTGATTGTTCCCTATTTTTAAACACGATAATAAAAACCGGCTAAGTGCGTGTCGGACCACGCACAATGAAGGATTCCGTAGTTTGGGATGAAATTATCCTAAGAACAAACTTAACATTGTAGTTGAAAAACATGTTCTCTATACATTCCAACTACGAATGTAATTTTGTTCGCACAATATTGAGAGATCTACCATGTTACTTTAAGACCAAAGACTTCTTATAGGTTTTCTCCTGTAATCTATGAGTAAAGAACCATTCTGTGTATTTTTTTCAAAATTTTAGGCTCAGTAGTTTCGGAGACAAGGGGGGGGGGGATGGTCAATATTCATATATTTTCTTAAATATCTTTAAGAGTTATTATTTTAAAATTATGAGGTCCTCACAACAACCCCTTTCATTTGATATGTCATACGGTACAGCTTGCAAAACCTTTTTTTTTTAATTTTCCAATTTGCCGCGGAAAAGTGACCCCCATATTTAAAATTTATTTATTTACGTTACGCGTCCGTGTTCGGGTCACAGAAATTCGTAGGTACCAAACTCAAACTCAAACCATTTATTTCAATCAAACCATTTACAGGTACTTTTGAATTGTCAAGGGGTCAGTCAGTCAGAAATATGAAGCTAGTTGCCCATTCCAAAGCGTAGGTTCCTATGGAGAAGAACGGGCAAGAAACTGCACGGACACTCTTTTAAATCATACTATTGTTACAAAATATTGGTTACATCATTCAACTTATTTGGTCCAGTATATTCGGGGCAAATTGGCTGTGACAGACAGACGGACAGCCAGCCAGACAGACACACGAGTGATCCTATAAGGGTTGCGTTTTTTCCTCTTGTGGTACGGAACCCTAAAAAGATTTGGCGTTCTTTTAATGGGGTCAACGACGTTTGGTAGTGCAATTATTTGAAAGGTATTTTTCTTTTGTTTTGTCCTGTTTAGATATCGATACCCATAATATCTGCTCGTTTCGCTAGCTAATTTAATTTGACTCTGTATTATAGTACTACAACGGGAACGCTTACAAGCACCAAAAAGTCGGTCATGAAACAGAAAACTGAACTGTAGTGTCCTTTTCTATAAGGTGACCATACATTTACTTGGAAAAACTTTATTACAAAAAAAAAAAAAAAACGACTTCCATAACACTACAAAGCGAAAAATAACTTTATTTCAGAAGCCGGTGTCTTTGGTTTTGAATTTTCGTTTTTTGCCAGTGACTTCCGAAATAAAGTTATTTATCACTTTGTAGTGTTCTTCTTTTTTTGGAAGTCGATTGTAATTTTTTATAAATATGTGTAAAGGCGTGGGTTACAGTGAAAGACGATAGTCAATTGCACGAACGACGGTTTATTAATAACACAACTCTAAACTTGCTTTAAAACTAATTAAACACAATTTAGGCGGGAGCGAGCGAGAATCGCGGAAGAGATTGAATGCTAACGTGCGCGCGTCCGAGCGTGTGTCGTACGTCTCTCTGCGCGGGAGGGGCGCCGCCGCGCCGCCGCCGGGCGGCGGCGTGTGGCCAGCGCGCATGCGTGGCGTTCGGCCGATGTCTCGCTAACCCTGCGACAGCGCACCGCACAGTGGTTCAACCCTAGTCTGCTATAGTCTCCCCCTCTAACCCTAACGAACGCCCTCGTGTTTGGGTTAGTTTTTGCGAGGCCTGCCCCTCCTCCGTTTCTCCTGTATCGGAGCTTGGATGCGACCAACGAAGGGAGTCAGTACAGAGGCATGGTACTTACCTAGCACCGTACCGTCGCTGAGGCGCTCTAGGATATATGTAGTGGGACTAACCACAGCTTGAATCTTGTATGGTCCGTCACGGCGAGGGATGAACTTTGACGTCTGCCCTTTGTCGGTGTCATTAGCCCCTTGGGTTTTCAATAGCACTAGATCACCAACCTTATAATCCGGAGCTGGTCGACGATGTTCATCGGTGTACTTCTTGTGTGCTGCCTGGGCACTCTCATAGACGTCACGAGCGTCTAAGAGTACCGACGAAATCTTCTTAAGAAAATTTGTGATGTCACCTACATAATTATCGTTCTCGATAATGGTGCGCATCTCTGACATGACATCTGCTGGCGCGCGCATGTCTCGCGCGAAGTTCAAATAGGCGGGTGAGTACCCCGTTCCAGATGTGACTGCTGAGTTCATGGCGAAGCGGACTGCAGGTAAGTGGATATCCCACGTATCATGGTCTTTACCTACCAGAATGGCCAGCTGCGGCTTGAGGTCCCGGTTCTTAAGTTCCACCGGGTTTGCCTCGGGGTGGTAGAATGAGGTAAGTGATTGTGTAATTCCCATCGCGTGGCAGGTCTGCTGCATTACCTCACTTATAAATTGGACACCGTTGTCACTAACAAGGCGCCTGGGAACCCCGAACCGTAAGTATACTTCTGATACAAGAACCTTTGCGCATTCCTCACTGGTAGCTGAAGCAAGGGCGAACAGCTCCACCCAGCGCGTGCAAGTGTCCTCGACTATCAGGATCCATCTGTGTCCCTTCGCTGTTTCAGGTAGAGGGCCGAACAGGTCGACGGCCAACACCTCAAACCGGCGTGCAGAAGCGGGCGTCTGCAACAACCCAGCCGGTTTCCTAGTGTCTGCTTTATAACGCTGGCAAGGTACACAGTTTTTAACGTACTGCGTAACGTAGGAACGCATTCCTGGCCAGTAATACTTACCAACTAAGCGTTGCAACGTACGTTCCGCGCCCATGTGACCAGCGGTGGGTGCATCATGGTATTCGGCCAATACTTTGGCGCGTTCCTGTTCTGGGACCACCAGACTGGCGTCGTCGTGCTCCTCGTTTTCAGGGCAATATCTATATAACACACCTTCGGTAAGCACATACCCTTTGTTTGCCCATACCCTCCCCCTAGAGGGATCGTCGGATTTCAGAGCCTCGACGACCTTTCTTACCTCCGGGTCTTTTATTTGGTTCTCGCGTAGGTCCTTCAGGCTGCGGGAGGGCACGTCGACCGCAGCGCAGCACAGGTCACAATCGGCGTCTTCAGTGCATGCCGGACGCGACAGAGTGTCGGCTATAACATTGGCCTTACCTGGTGTGTATTCTATTTTCAGGTTAAACTCCTGAAGGCTCAGAGCCCACCTTGCTAGGCGACCGCTCGGAGACTTCATACTCATCAGCCACCGAAGTGGCTGATGGTCTGACTTGATCACGACTTCAGCGCCATCTATATACCCCCTGAACTTGGAGACTGCCCAGACGACGGCAAGAGCCTCCCTCTCCGTTGTGCTGTAGTTCCTTTCAGCCGCGTTCAAGAGTCGACTGGCGTATTCTATTGGGCGCTCGTCGGTCCCCTCCCCCTGGAGGAGAACTGCCCCGAGAGCATACCCACTGCTATCGGTTCTGAGGACGAAGGGTAACGTCGCATCAGCCTGACGCAGGATCGGCGCCGATACTAGCAGTTGCTTGATCTTCTCGAAAGCTGCCTGCTGTTCCGGGCCCCAATTCCATACACTTACCTTTTTTAGCAGCGTTGTCAACGGTTTGGCGATCTCTGCGTAGTCAGGGATAAAGCGCCTGAACCAACTGGAGGTCTGCAGGAAACACTTCAGATGTTTTATGTTCCGAGGCGTCGGCATGTCCGCGATTGCTGCGGTCTTTCCTGGATCGACGTGAATACCATCTGGTAAGATAACGTGCCCTAAGAACTTTACCGATCCCCTCGCGAAGTGGCTCTTCTCACGGTTCACTCGCAGGTTGAACAAGGCGAGTCGATCGAACGTGGAGGTGAGGTCGGCGAGGTGCTTCTCGAAGGTCCCGTCAGACATTATCAACAAGTCATCTAAATACGCTAGAAGAGTGGTACCTGGCAAGTTCGACTTGAATCTGTCAATCAGCCTCTGGAACGTAGCGCCTGAGTTGCGCAAACCCATTGGCATGCGTTTAAATCGATAAGTGCCGAGCGGTGTCGTGAATGCTGTCTTGTCCTTATCATTAGGGTCGACGTTCACTTGAAAGTAGCCAGCTCGAAGGTCAATGGTAGTCATGTATTTAGCGGTTTTTGCGTCGTGAAGAATGTCCTCGATCCTTGGGAGAGGGTACCGGTCAGGCTCGGTGACAGCATTGAGCTTGCGGTAGTCAACGCACAGTCTGAAACTGCCATCCTTCTTCTTGACAAGCACGACATTCGATGCCCACGGCGACTCGCATTCCTCAATGACGTCAGCGTTGACAAGTTTGTGCAGCTCGTTCTCGAGTGCCTCTCTCTTAGGTGGCGACAATCTATAGGGAGGAGAAGCCAAAGGTTCCTGTGTCTCGCTTACCTTAATCTTATGAACGGCGAAGTCTGTAGGAGGTCCATCCGAAGCGAATTGAGCGACTCTGCCTTGCAAGAACTCGTTGAGTGCGGCCCTGTGCTCCGGTGACAAGCTCGTACCTTCGTCTTGGCGCAGTGATACGTCACAGGTCTCTGCTTGCATCACGGCCGCGGTGTTCAATACATAAGATTGCAAAAACTGGAACCGGTCTCCTGGACTATCTGCAAAATGCCATGACTCCTGGGCTATGTCTAAAACAATAGCCGCGTTAGCAATAAAATCTTGACCTAAAAGTGTTCTGGTGTCATCACCAGGAAATACCATAAACTCGGTGTCAACTCTTCGACTATTTACGGTGACAGGTACGGTAGCGGTCTTCACAATTTTCCTATGACAAGAGCCATCGGCGAGCCCGATGTAACGCTCAGTTTCTTGGAATTGAACGCCGTTATTCACTAACGACGAATATAATAATGAACTAGCAACACTGTGCGTAGCCCCGGTATCGACTATAGCTACCCCTTCCTTACCTACTACGCTTATTGCTATCAAAGGATGTGAGTTCGATGTCGCGTAGAAGTCACCTTTTACGACATTAAAGTCGGACGGTTTGGCGGGCGCGGGTTTAATCGAACAAGTTTCACACTTTGACTTGACCACCCCTGGCTGGCCGCATCCATAACAACGTATCGGATTAATACCTTTACTATCGCTAGTACCTACTTTATTAGTTTTATTGTCACTATCGACTTTATTGGCCTTACGACATTCGTTCGCCGCGTGACCGAACGCTTTACAAAACGAACATCTAATGCGATTACGTTTCGAGGTTTCGTTCGATTTAGAGGTGAGTTTGGAACCTGTGGTTGCGCTTGGACTCGTAGTACCGCCGCGGTCGGGAGCGGTAGGTACATTCGGGTTATTCGCGGAAACGGTCGAGTTTTTAAATTCCGTTATCGAATCTTCTACGAGTCTCGCTCTCTCTAACAAATGATCAATATCGCTAATAGTATCTCGCGACAAACGTTTACGTATTCGACGATGTAATAAGCCGTACACAATATCCACTATCATCTCACTAGGTACAACATAGGGTAATTGAACTAATAAAGATCGTACCTTTGATATAAAAACTTCGGCGCGTTCACACTCACTTTGTTCGCACGCGAATACCTCGCGCAGTGTCCTGTACGCGGGCTTTTGCACGCCGTAGGCAGCGCGCAGGCGCGCGAGCGCGTCCGGCCACGAGCCGACGCAGGCCCGGGCGCCGCGCCACCACACCGCCGCGTCACCGCTCAGCAGCATGGAGAGGCCGCGTAGCGCGTGGTCGTCGGTCACGTCGGCACACTCTTTGTAAACCTCCACTGCATCGATGAACGCCTCCAGTACCTCGGACCTCGGTGTCGCGTGACTGCCCGTCGAACCTCGCGGTGCACTTTGAAAAGTTACCGCCGGAGGTCGCGGGCGCATTCGCCGTGGGCGATGCCGCCGCCGGTGTCGACGCGATTGGATTCCACTGGTTGCCATGATGTAGAGAACGTAGGGTTTCTACTAACGTGCGGTTGGTCTCCGCCTGCATCCTGGCGAACGACTCCATCATGGTGGACAGGAGCCGCTCGGTGTTGAGCGCTGCAGCGGGTGCGCCGGTGTGGGCCCCGCCGAGCGTGTGCTCGAGGGCGGCGCCCCCCTGGGCGCGCATCTCCTCGGCCGCGTCGGTTGAATCGCGTACATGGGTGGTAGCGGCGCCGGCATCGGCGCGCGGCTCCACCACTGAGTCGCAGTCCGCGTCGGAATAACCGTCGCCGTCGCTTCCTTGTTCTTCCGCCTTGCGGTCAATCGCTGCTCGGGTTGCCCGCGTCGTTCGTGGCATGATAATGTCTCTATAGGTAGTCACTGAATAGGTATTAACCACACTTCACTGGGTTCGTTTTGCCGCTGTTTAAACTAAAACATGGCCGCGAGTTGGGCGTCACTGTAAAGGCGTGGGTTACAGTGAAAGACGATAGTCAATTGCACGAACGACGGTTTATTAATAACACAACTCTAAACTTGCTTTAAAACTAATTAAACACAATTTAGGCGGGAGCGAGCGAGAATCGCGGAAGAGATTGAATGCTAACGTGCGCGCGTCCGAGCGTGTGTCGTACGTCTCTCTGCGCGGGAGGGGCGCCGCCGCGCCGCCGCCGGGCGGCGGCGTGTGGCCAGCGCGCATGCGTGGCGTTCGGCCGATGTCTCGCTAACCCTGCGACAGCGCACCGCACAGTGGTTCAACCCTAGTCTGCTATATATGTTTTTATTTTTCACTTTTTAGTTGTGGTACTTACCTACACACACATTCCTGCTATGTAAATAACAGTGACAGGAACTTATTATAACATCATTCACATAGACTAAGTGGGAAAAATACGTACCTATTATTGAATAAAATTTGACTCAAAAAGTACCCAAGCAAAGTTTATAAAATTTATATGGGACCATATCGAGAGCATTAACTTTCAAAAAAAAAAAAAAAAAAATTTGCAAATCCGTCCATATATGACGGTGCTACGGCCAATCACACATAAAAAAAAAACATCCGAATTGAGATTCCTTTTTCAGAAGTCGGTTATTTAAAAAGTACCACAGGATGGAAAAGTAAAGAATATTACGCCATTGACGGAATGTATCTGTACACCTCCGTATGTACGCACGGAAGGTTTTTTTATCGCGCACTGGATTTTTAACTCTCGGTATTGAGCCGAGGATTAAGAATCCAGCAGAGCGCATCCCAGCGCGACAAAAAAGCACACTGTTGGATTTTCTACTCTCAGCTATAAGCGATTAAAAGTCCGCTCCGGCCATCCAGTCCTGGGGGAGGGCCCAAATCACGAGAAATACTTTTTAATCAAATCTCAGAAGGCAGGGTCTAGTTGGAGCCCTCTAGTTTTCACTTTTTAGTGTCGTGGCTACCCCACACAAATTCGTAAATATACTAATAAACTAGCTGGTCCTCTCGGTTTCACCCGCTTAAGTCTCGACCCCGTGGTAATATCGGAATAAAAGGTATCGTAGTCCTTCGCCTGTTCATGGCCTACTCATGTGTCAAATTTCATCCAAATCCGTTCAGCCGTTTTAGCGTGAAACCGTAACAAACAAACTCACTTTCGCATTTATAATATTAGTTAGGATTACCAGAAATAATTAAATAAGAATACAAATTGCAAACATTCATAAATAAATTAAAACAATATTTCTCTTTTCTAAATCAATGAATATTTTAATGACAAATTTTAAATTACATGTTTCATAAAATTATTACAACGCAAAGTATATAATACAACAAATATATACAACAGATTAGTATATATAAGAGGGACGACGACGCCTGGGTAAAAAAAAAACAATTCAGTCCTAGACAACAAATAGTATATTATGCAATTAGTGAGTAAAGAACGCATTTAAAGCGAGGGCCATAGATGAACCACGAGCAAGTGAAGGATTCTAAAGACTGAATCACGACCACTCCCTACGGTCGTGATTCAGGATGATTGAATTACGAGTGTTGCGAGTGATTCAAGTATTAGAATCCTGAGCGACGCGAGTGATTCATGGCCCTCGATATAAATCCGTTTTATTCAAGAGTTGCATACTATACTTTATACTACGAGACTACGAGAAAAAGAAAGATTTAAGCGAAAATATACATTTAATGAAGAAAAATGGAAGCTTAAATTAATTAAAATGCACATTAAAATTGGAACAATTTGTGTTCGTACAACTTACAGTATTCCAAAATACCTAGCGCCAAATTACTAATGACAGCAAAGAACATAAAACAGTTTTAATTCTCATGCTAAATTCTTTGTCGAAAATGTCGACCAATCAAACCTCGAGGAGTTATTTGCACAAGGAGTTTGTATGTCGAGTATTCTTTGCACAAGGAGTATTGGTGTGTTCTAAATTCAAACACCAAAACAGTGATTAAAAGTGCTTTTTATTAATTGTTTTCAGTGAATAAAATAAGCTTTTTAGAGGGTTTGGTATAAAAAATATTAGGTACGTAGTTTTTGCTTTATCATATTAATAAAAAACAACGTAGATAAAACGCATAGAAGTGGGGAGTGGGGGTCGCTACGTCATAAGTAAGAATAAAATCCACATATTCGTGACATCATACCACATTTTAACTCAATGTATCGTAATGGCAACTGGCTTCACCTGTCTGACTAACTGACAGACTATTTGACAATTCAAAAGTGCCTGAAAATGGTTTAATTGAAATAAATGAGTTTGAGTTAACCTACTTTACATGAAATGTTTTGGTGGGTAATTTTGTCGGTGTACGTGAAATGAAACATTAGTTATCCATTCATACGAGTGAAACGTCTAATATCAACTGTCGCCAGTAACCCGGGGCCCACTTTCACGTCTAATAAATAAGTTATGGTGGGGGTTGCGCGATAGAGGGAGTGCGCGGCGTTGCGCCACACTCGCAGTCTTGCCCGAGCGGCCATAGCGATAGCACGCCTAACGCAGTAATATTGGAAACAGTGTTTTATTGTACATACCTAACCTAAACCAAGACACCACACCCAATACCTAGATTCTTTACGAAAAGACACTTATCCTAATAAAATCAACAACTATATTCTTCATACATTCTTCTCAGTTGTCATCTTTATCAAGCAATATTCGCATCAACTCTTTTCTGTCCAGTTTGTCACCAGCGCCTCTTGGCAGAAGGTCGATGAAACGGACGCCGGCTAGACGCATTCTGCAGGCTACCTGAAAGAACAATGTGAACATATTCGTAAGAAGTTGGCAGAATAATCCCCAGCGCTGGAATTATTCTGCCAACTTCTTACGGTTTTGCTGGATTCGTTTTCTTCTCATGTACCTATTAAAATTTCTTCTGACTGAATTTATTTTGTTTATCTATGTATTAGTATTTATTATTTTTGAGTTAAGATCAGTTATGTTGCACCTGCCATGTTTTTGTCACTGCATTACCTTAAGGTTGAATGGTACAAAAGACCCTGACAACGGGCTGCTATGGTGTATTTTCGGTTTATGTATTGTGTTAAAGAATCATATGTCGCTCATACATAAAATTGTCTGCGTAAAAGCTACTTTAGCTCAACACCGGTGCAAGTGTTACATGAAGAAGCATTTGTAAACAAGTCTACGAACAAACAGAACGCTTTTACTTCTTCGCCTCAACAAAGCTGATGTGTTGTGTGTTAATAATGACTTATAGACGTAGGTCAATAAAATCAATTAATCTGCCTATCCTTTTCCCAACTATATTGGGGTCAGCTTCCAGTCTAACCGGATGCAGCGGAATACCAGTATTTTACATGGAGTGACAGCCTATCTGACCTCCTACAACCCAGTAGCTGGGTGATACGATACCCCTTGGTAAGACTGTTTGTCGCACTTTCGGGCTTCTGACGACCCGTAACGACTGTCAAAGATCCACGAATGATAGCCGGGACCAATGGCTTAATGTGCTTTCCGAGGCACGTAGGAGTCACGGTATGTAAAGATGGTCACCTATATACGGACCAACCCCGCTGATATATCAACTCGATCGGCTGTTATTACTAATTATACACACAGTTTGTCTACCCTAAAGCTTCTATATCACAACACTCGTGCAAGTGTTGGCATAAAGATCATTTGTAAATACCTCTGCGCCCCGTTACTTTTCCCAGCAGTAGGACAAATACAGATTAAAATTAATCAGGCTTACCCCTACTTGCTGGACTAATTCTTCTTCAGTAGCACTACACCCTGGCTGCAGCACAATGAAAGCCACAGGAACTTCGCCGTACTTCGGGTGAGGTTTACCCACTACTCCTGCTTCGCGGACTGACGGGTGTTGTAGAAGCAACCCTTCGAATTCTGCTGTTGATATCTGGGAATAAAACGGGAAATTGCTTTTATGATGCTTAAACAACAAAGCTACACGCTTGAATTTCCCAAAGAGTTGAACAGTGCACACATATTTCACGATTTATGTTTATAAGGAGGATCCGCAGATCTGCGAAATAAAAGGGGTTGTCAACCGAGCCGCGCCCCCCTTTGCCCCTGGCTGGAGGCCTTTAGTGTAGAAGCTTTTGGCAGCCACAGGAAAGTCCGGTTAAGCAGCCACGACCTTAGTGGTTACCTGCAAGATGCCCTAGTCAAAAAAAAAAAAAAAAGTTCCGCGCCCCTTTTTTTTGCCTGTCAGCGCTCGCGCAGTGTGGTCGTTGGATTTCGTCTCGGATCACAGCTAATTCTTTGTTTGGAGGTCATCTCTTTTCTATGTGCGAATATTGCCTTTGTTTTATTGTGTTTTGTTGAAGTTGATTGTTTCCTATTAAATAGTGCGTGGTTATTTGTGTTAATTATTTAGCTCGTTATTTAAATGTAAGTTAGGCTGAACTGACAGTTGTTTTTTTAATTTAATTACCACTTCTGGTCCCTAAGAATATTTACGTTAAGTTAGATCTAACTTAGAAATCAAATTCGTGAATAATATTTAGATCGAGATACACTCTGACAAAGACCTGCGGATCCACCATGAGTCCCATGATATAGGGGGCGAACCTATTTCATGGGACTTGAATATAACTGGCAATTTTAAAAAGGTATGGGCATAAATCCAGACACCGGCCTATTACTGTTAAAATCCTTAGAAATCCCACTTAAACGCACAATCTGGGGATTGAACCTGTGCCTTATTTAAAGCTTTATGCTTTTTATTGCAAGGAATGAAGAGGATGTAAGGTCTTATCTACGAATGAAAACATTTTCGTAAAACACGTTGTCAACGAATCGGCATGAGGTATCGGTATAACCAGCCTATAATATTTCCACTGCTAGAAAACTGGCTACTGACCTCTCAGTGGAAGGGATTGGGCTAAAATCATGCGTTATTCGCAAGTCAGTAAGGTGACTGACGGCGATTGACGTTGCGAGACTGACAGATCAGGATATGCTGGACGTACGTAAGTAACGCCTCTCAGCAACCCACTTGAGGTTAATACGGTACGTTACCATAGAAATATAAATAACAGGAGAAGTGGCACGGGGGCGTGTCTGTGTCCGCGCGTCGTGATCACGATGCTCATGTCGTAGGCAAATGGCCGTCTGCGCTAACTAGTGCGCTTTCGACCGCGATCGTGACAACATTTTAGAATGCCGTGTTGTTCAGTGGTTTCATGTAAAAACGAAGACAAACTAGAAACTTTATTAATCATAGAATTTAGTAACATACTTGTACTGATATATGATAAGTGGTTGTCATATATATATAGTTATCATAACGAGTATTTTACTAAATTTGTGTTGAAAATCATGAAAAGCAACAAATCGTAAAATATATCTTGCCTTTACTACGTTATTTTTGTTTTCATATATCACAGTGACTGTAGTATTTTTGCAGGAAATCCATTGCTTCTTAACCACTACCTAAGTATGTCGCTAATTCAAAGTCAAAGTCAAATAATTTATTTCAATTAGGCACAAAAAAGGCACTTTTGAACGTCAACATTTAAATAATAATTGATTCTAGTTGCCCCTTCCAAAAGGTAGTTTTCGTATGGAGAAGAATGGGCAAGAAACTACACCGTTACTCTTTTAAGATGTTTTCACAATATCTTGTATACATCAATTATATAATTATATGTGAAGACGATGCACCTAGAATAAGATTACTATACCACGTTAGGTAAAAAAATGAAAAATTAAGGAATGACAGATAAATTAATCATGTGATAGATGCATGGTGCTCACATATTTACAAACATTGTAAAATTATACGATATTCCTAGCATTTTTACAAGTAATATAACTCAGTGTGTGAGTTCGAGTAATCACAGAATGTAAAACCAATATAAAAAAAAATATATATGTATTATACAATTAAATTAGCAACCAGTTAGATTTTGTCTAGATTCTAAATTGTCCTATGGAGCAGGACCAGCATGTTACCAAGCATTTTTATCTTGGATATAATCCTCTAATTTGTAATTGACTAGACAAGCAATGCAAAAATCACAAAACAATACTTTATTTAAGCGGTTGCATCGCGTACGGCCGCTGTATCTTGCGACGAGTTAGTGATGTGCTTGTGCAGATCCACTAACGTAGCCTACCGACAAGAATGTCGATTGTCGTATGAATTTATGTTACTATTATAGGTTTATTCTTCAATTTGTCAACAGTTATAGTCTGGTTGGATGACCAATGTGAAAACTTGTTTTATACTCATTTAGATTTTCTCATAATGTTGAATTTTTTTTATTTACTTACTTAATATGTTATTTTTAGCTAGGTGTTTTTTTATTTCTATCACCTTATTATATGTACGTATATCGTTTTTTATTTATATTTTTTTCAGGAACTCCCAACATTTTTAATACAATAATAAATGGGAGACGCGGTGACTTTCCGATTAAGTCAATCACTAACGTATCTGTAAAATAAATGGCTTTTGCACAGCACAACGATAGCGATCGATGTTTTCGAGTGAGTGAGTTGTACGGTGCATGGTAAATGCACGCTGTGTTTGATGGGATAAGGTTTATAATTGATTGTGTAGTACGTTCTGATTTATGAATTGCAAGTGTGAGCGCGACCTCGTATCTATTAGATTTCCTGATCTGCATGTGTAGTTGTGAGGTGGTGAGGCGGTTTATTTGCGAGTGTCAAAATATGCGGCATAAATGGCCGTATTTTTATTTGCCATCCATTAAATCCATCCAGTATTACGGAACCTAGTAAGTGAAAACTATGGAGTGCTGATAATAGCGGTAACGGACCAAGATGCACACTACGATTGTTGCACCGTGCGACGACGCACACTACGATTGTTGCACCGTGCGACGACGCACACTACGATTGTTGCACCGTGCGACGACGCACACTACGATTGTTGCGCCGTGCGACGACGCACACTACGATTGTTGCGCCGTGCGACGACGCACACTACGATTGTTGCGCCGTGCGACGACGCACACTACGATTGTTGCACCGTGCGACGACGCACACTACGATTGTTGCACCGTGCGACGACGCACACTACGATTGTTGCACCGTGCGACGACGCACACTACGATTGTTGCACCGTGCGACGACGCACACTACGATTGTTGCACCGTGCGACGACGCACACTACGATTGTTGCGCCGTGCGACGACGCACACTACGATAGTTGCGCCGTGCGACGACGCACACTACGATTGTTGCACCGTGCGACGACGCACACTACGATTGTTGCACCGTGCGACGACGCACACTACGATTGTTGCACCGTGCGACGACGCACACTACGATTGTTGCACCGTGCGACGACGCACACTACGATTGTTGCGCCGTGCGACGACGCACACTACGATAGTTGCGCCGTGCGACGACGCACACTACGATTGTTGCACCGTGCGACGACGCACACTACGATTGTTGCACCGTGCGACGACGCACACTACGATTGTTGCACCGTGCGACGACGCACACTACGATTGTTGCACCGTGCGACGACGCACACTAGGATTGTTGCACCGTGCGACGACGCACACTACGATTGTCAGCGATAGTTGCAACGCACACAGACACACTGCGCTCCGATAGTTAATTAAACTAGTAGCGCGCCGAATTTGATAGGGGCTCTATTAGGATAGACCATACAAAATCTGTCTGACTGCATCGGTGGTGCAGTGGTCGTAAGCGCTACTGCTGATCTTTAGGTCCTGGGTTCGATTCCTGGGTCGGGCAGTGTTATTGGGTTTTCCAATTGCAATTTTTCAGTAGCAGCTCAGAATCTGGATTAGTGCCCGGTTGATGGCAATACGCTCGCCTTCTATTACATGAGACTTAAACATAACTGACTTGCCTAACATTACGGGGAATGCAGGCGTGAGTGACGTTATGCTACAAAAATATGTCTGACACTTAAAAATTCTGGCAATTCAGGAAAAACCAGTCAGTTTTCGAGTTATTAGATCATAAAAAACCGGGTCGTATGTTATGTTATGGCAAGATGAGTCAACAAAAAAAAAATAATAAAATCGTCTTTATAATTTCTCAATATTTTTCTGTAGCTAGTCAGTGTTGGTCAGTGCATCAGAAAGGACATGTTCAAATAACTTAAATTCATTTCGATGAATGAAAATTATAATTTGTAGTGTTTGTGTTTTAAAACAAAAATGGTTTTAAAAGTTTTGCTTTTATTTGTTAGTGTTGCGTTTTGTCAGGAACTGTTTGAAGGTGGGTCCGCATTGTAGCCTGCAAAAATCATTTTTTTCCATAAGAAAATTTGTTCGTATGTAACAAATCTAATTTAGAGATATGTGTTAATGATTCCAATGATTATAATAATGTATGTCGGCGCGAGACGATGGTGTCAACTCACACCTCGTCTTCCTATCAGCGTGAGACGAATGTGTCACTCTCACCTCGTCTAACTCTTAAGACACGAAGGTCTTTGTTAGCGCGTAGAGCTTGTTGATATTAAATATTGAATAATTGTTTCCGATATTAAAGGCGACGACGTAAACCTAATTGCGTCGAACGTGGCCGGGGGTCGGCTTGCATTTCTCGTGGGAACGTTTTAAGACGATAAGAGTTAAGCAACAGAGTAGCCTGGATCAGGCAGTCAGTTCTATTCAGACCACGAGATTGACTTGGCGCGACCCGCGGACTCGTTACGCCCTTCCAATTCATTTAAGAAAAGCGTGGATTATAAGTTATACGTAGACTTTTCTAATTAGTGGACAATACTGTTAAATAAGTTTAAGTAACTAGTGATTATAGTGATTATATTTACCCCGCGAGTTTCCTTTGCCCACAAAGTAGCCAGACAGTTACATAATGAACGATTTAATCGATAATTACCCTTCTGATGACGATTGTGAGAGCCCCCCGCGGCGGCGCCCCGACATATATATATATATATATTTTTTTAACATAATTTTCTTTCAAATTCAAAAGTCATTTATTCAAACTAGGCTGAGAATCTGCACTTTTCGAACGTCAAAATTACATAAGACAGTCTCCCAAAACGCCCACCCTTCACCACTTCCTAGTGCTTTAGCTGGGAAGAAGAAGTGGCGCAACAAACTCCCCAGCAGCACAGCTGTCTGTTCAGTTAGAAAAAAAAATATTCTATATTATAGTATGCAAAATGATATTTACATTACGCAACACAAAACATAATTTAAATTATAAAATTAACAGCCATATGACAGCTAGCACACGCCACTATACCAACCAAAAACATCGAGAACTATACTCAAGCAGAAATAAAAATAACTTAACGAAAACAATATCTAAATAAAAAGCCTCCAGGCATATAGGGCGTGCCCGCTTACATATAACTGTAACTAGAAGTTATAATTGATAAACTGGGACCATCGAGGTAAATTAAAAAAATATCGAGGTCGCTAGCTAACCATATATTGCAATACAACTCATAAAAAAAACATTGTAATGAGTAGATTATGTCAACAATAAATTAAAATAAAATAAATTGACTTATAAAGTAAAATTATAAACAATTATATAAACTCATAAAACCTGTCAGTAAGTAAGCTAATTCTGGCGAAAGAACATTTAAACATTGTCTTGAGTTAATCACAGCGACCAACTATTCTTATCATTATGTACCCGAGTCAAAAAAAAAGGGAAATAATAAACCTTCCGAAAAACAAATTAACTTCCAACGATCTGTGGTTGTCTATAATACTAACTAAGCTGTGTTAAAATGAATTACCAAAAATGTATACAAAATTAACCGAAAAATAAAATTTGTATTTAACAAACAAACATGAACTTGTTCGAATTACAATTCCACGAAAAATAATCTGTACTTTCAAATATTCCCAAAAATAATACCAAACTTCCGAAAACATATTATGTTCTGTTAAAATCTTCGTTTTCTTAAGCTCTATAGAAACCAGCTTCATTTCTAATAATACGGATACACAGATACACGGACTGCGAAAACATGGATAATTTGAAAATGGTGAAAACATTTCTGCGAGCAACTGGGTGAAATAGGTTAGGTTCTGTGACCAACCACGCGCGTGCCGAGCGAGCGAAGCGAGCGGCGCCGCGGCAGCGGCCGGCGAGCGCCACTTCCAAGTTGCTCGCAGAAATGATTTCACCGTTTTCTAATTATCCGTGTTTTCGTAAAATCCCTAGGGTTTTCGCGAAAATTCGAATTATCAAAACATCAGGGTGGCAGGTAAGTAGGTGTAAGTAATAATGATATTGATTACAAGCACATTTTAATATTTCTAAGGAGTATTTATGGAATCACTTGGTAAAGTATTTTTATAATGTTTGACAGACGCCACAGTTTATAAAATGTATAAGGTTAATTCTAAATTTATAAT
Organism: Xanthia icteritia; assembly: GCA_949128155.2. Taxonomy (NCBI): domain Eukaryota; kingdom Metazoa; phylum Arthropoda; class Insecta; order Lepidoptera; family Noctuidae; genus Xanthia; species Xanthia icteritia. Next base: position 908,147 of record OY855862.1, on the reverse strand, counting down.
AGTGAGTTACGATGAAAATGACTAACTGTAATTTTCGGTAAAACGCAATTTAAGCTGGTGGAAAAATATTACGTCAGCAAATGATGTATTAATTTTTCGGAATTTTCAGTATTTTATTCGGGCGTTTCTTTATTCGTATTCGCTTTTAAGTTGTCGGAAAATGAATATATAAAGCAGTAAATTTCGTATTTTGAGTACGCCTAATTTTTTTTTCTAGCTTTTATTACTCTACTACCCAAAAAAATTTTTTTCCTTTTTTTTTTCTTTCTTTACACTTCAAAAACATCTGTGTAGTCCTTGTCTTGTACTAGGAGTTCCTGTATGAGAAGAGCCAAATATATCTGTTACAGTCGCGAATTGTGTTCTGATCAAGATACAACCTGACACTGACAAATACAACAAATACAATAAAAACTTGCGCTCAATTTAGTAAAATCTTATTTAAATGATAGACAACAGCAAGTTCAAATAAACGGTATCAATTCACCAGGTTTAAAAGTAAAAATGGGTGTGCCACAAGGCTCGATTTTGGGTCCATTCCTCTTTTTAGTGTATATTAACGATCTACTCCATTTATTAAAAAATCAACCACAAATGGTGTTATTTGCTGACGATACTTCCTTAATTTTTAAGGTAGATAGACGTGCTACAAATTTTGACGACGTAAATAACGCCCTACTGCAGGTCCAAAATTGGTTCACTGCTAATAATTTAGTATTAAATGGAAAAAAAACTAAGTGCATAAAATTTTCTTTACCAAATGTTAAAAGTAGTAATTGTGAGATAGTATTGAATCAAGAGAAACTAGAATTTGTCGATAAAACTGTTTTCCTAGGGATCACGCTCGACTCAAGGCTACAATGGGGTCCTCATTTAATCTCTTGCAGGACGGCTAAGTTCAGCAGCATATGCTGTCAGAAAAATCCGTCAATTAACTGATGTAGATACCGCGAGGCTAGTCTATTTCAGTTATTTTCATAGTATCATGTCTTATGGTATTCTGCTGTGGCGACGGGCTGCAGACATCGAGTCTATTTTTATTCTGCAGAAAAGAGCTATCAGAGCCATATATTATCTCCGTAGGCGCGATTCTCTAAGGGAACTGTTTAAGGACATTAACATCATGACGGTACCTTGTCAATATATCTATGAAAACATCATGTACGTAAGAAAAAAATTACATATTTTTAGTAAAAGAGGTGATAAGCATAATTATTGTACAAGAAATAGGGATTTATTAGTTCAACCAGGTTTCAGACTGGCTAAAGTAGACTCATCTTTCATGGGGTACTGTTTAAAATGTTACAATAAAATTCCTCCCCACATACTTCAACTGAATGAGACGAAATTCAAATCTTGTATAAAACGCACACTATGTAGGCAGGCATATTATAAGTTGGGGGATTACATAATTGATAAAAATGCTTGGCTCATTGCTGGTCCTGCTCCACAAGCATAAACTAATTGATTAGCATTTGAAAATACCGTTGGAGCTGCTGAAGATTTTAAAAACTATCTTTGCATTGTATAAATTCAATGTCTTAGCATTGTATAATTGCATAGCACATGTGTGAGTACTATGTACCGACTGTAAAGCTACCATTTAGGTACTGGGTATGTCTTTTATTGACTTGAATGTGCCCTGGCGGCTGAGATTATGTCATGCTCACTCTAATGTCTCGCTGGCGGTGGCGCGTGTGTTGGATCATTTAGCTCCCTTCAAAATGGTTGAGCTGAATGGTGCTAATCCATGCGTCATGTTCGTGAACGGGCGCCGTCAGTAGAGACTGGTCATCTCTTAGCTGCCATGGCTTATTTTAATTTTTGAATTGTTCTTTGTTTTGTATATTTTTATTACGGACGCTTTTAACGTGCACGTCTTTCTACATTGTTCTCACATGTATAATTTCAACGTTAATGATGTAACCAATATTTTGTAAAAAAAAAAATTGATTTAAAAGAGTGTCCGTGGAGTTTCTTGCCCGTTTTTCTCCATAGGTACCTACTACGCTTTGGAATGGGCAACTAGCTTCATATTTCTGACTGACCGACTTCTTGACAATTCAAAAGTGCCTGTAAATGGTTTAATTGAAATAAATGCTTTGAGTTTGAGTTGAGTTTACAAATTGCAAAAAACGTAAGAAAATTTGAATTTCGCTAGCTTACAGTACTGCGGTACCACCTTAATATTGTTATTAATAGGGTTCCGTACCTCAAAAGGAAGAAACGGAATCCTTATAGGATGACTTCTTTGTCCGTTCGTTCGTCTGTCTGTCTGTCAATCTATCAAGACCATTTTTCTCAGGAACGCGTGGAGGTATCATGTTGAAATTAATACCAAGTACGTCTACGGTCCCTTGGAGCTCTAAAAACGATCAAGCTTCTAAATCAAAGCAATAAAAATATACGGCCATTTATGCGACATATTTTGATACTGGAAAATAAATCAAAATCCATAGGGTACTTCCCGTTGATCTAGAATCATAAATTTTACAAAAAGCTAGGTATCACAGCTTTTGTGTGGTACTGTGCTAAAACTCAAAGCTCAAACTCAACTCAAACTCAAAGCATTTATTTCAATTAAACCATTTACGGGTACTTTTGAACTGTCAAGATGTCGGTCAGTCAGAAATATGAAGCTAGTTGCCCATTCCAAAGCGTAGTAGGTTCCTATGGAGAAGAACGGGCAAGAGACTCCACGGACACTCGTTAAATGTTACAACAAAATACCTTGTGAGATATTACAATTAAATGAAAGAAAATTTAAAACTCATGTTAAAAGTACACTTTGTAAACAAGCATATTACAAATTAGAGGATTATGTCCAAGATAAGAATGCTTGGAAACATGCTGGTCTTGCTCCATAGGACAACTTAGAGTCTAGACAAAATCAAACTGGTTGCTAATTTAATTGTATAATATTATTTTTTATAAAATTGATTTTACATTCTGTGATTACTTGAACTCACACACTGACTTATTTTTATTAGTATTACTTGTTAAAATGTTAGGCATATCAATAATTTTGAAATGTTTGTAAATATGTGAGCACCGTGCATCTATCACATAAGTAATTAATTTATCTGTCATTACTTCATTTTTCATTCTTTTTACCTATCGTGTTATAGTAATCTTATTCTAGGTGTATCGTCTTCACATATAATTATATAATTGATGTATACAAGACATTGTGAAAACATTTTAAAAGAGGAACGGTGGAGTTTTTTTCCCATTCTTCTCCATACGAAAACTATCTTTTGGAAGGGGCGACTAGAATCAATTCTGTTTTTTGTAAATTTTGACGTTCAAAAGTGCCTTTTATGTGCCTAATTGAAATATATTATTTGAAAATGTCCAAAAAATATTAATTTGTAGTTTTATCACATACTAGCTTCCGCCAGCGGCTCCGCCCGGCTTGTTACTCAGTGATAACTGATAATATAATATTATACCGGTGAAAGAATTTTTAAATCGGCCCAGTAGTTTTTGAGTTTATTCATTACAAACAAACATGCAAAAAATCAAATCTTTTCTCTTTATAATTATAATAATATAAATTTATATTAAAATATATATTTTTTTGACTTATACTCGTACGTTGTACTTATGGGAGAACATGTTTTTCAACTATGTACTTACAATGTAACAATGTTGTGTACAATGTTTTTGGGATAAATTCATCCCAACTACGGAACCCTTCATTGTGCGTGGTCCAACACGCACTTGGCCGGTTTTTTTTCGGTACAGTCGTCTGTAACAACAAATCGAGTTGATTTTGGAATCACTCTGGCATGTTTCCTATGTTTTAATCGATACTCAGAATTTTATTTTAACGTAGAGGTACTAAAATGTTATTTTCTTTATTTTCTATATTCGTTTATTTGAGATTTGAAACTTAACCTATCTGACTTGTAGGTCATTTTGTTTTGTTAATATAATGGCTACAAAAATAAAAATATACAACATGCAAAAAAAAACCCTGCTAAACCCGTGAAGGCGTTGTAAGAAAACAGAAAAAAAAAAATCGCTACATTTTTTTCAATAGTACAACGAGCGCGGGCGGCCGTTTTTAGCCGGTGTCTACAAGTTATAACTTATGACCCCTGTTGAAAATTTTGGAATTATGGATTTGGGGTAATTTTGGTACTGAAAATGTGAATTTTAAATAGCAATATTTTTTTATCATCAATAATAATATGATGTTTTAGAACTTTTTGGTAATTTTATTGCAGTAATGTGCCCAGTAATGTCCCCCAATGTGCCCCGTATACTTTGGATCGGACAGGGTTCTTAGCTACAGCATAAGCAGCATTTTGGAACAGTCAATCCTTGGGTGATATTCTTTTTTGACAAACGCTTAGGTAAATTTTTTAAAGGAGGGGTAATGTGCTTGTCAGCCTATATAAAATATGTATCTATGTATGTTTGTTACTTCCTCCCAGAAATTGTTATACACACTTTTAGAGGAATCCTGATTGACAGTTGATTTTCTATTTTTAATCAAAGTTTAAAGAAAATTCTTTATTCAAATAGAACTAAAAAGAATTGATCCCTAGACACTTTTGATGTGTGTAGGTGTCTCTAATAATTTTTCATTTTGAATGACTATTTAGAATCATAAACAATTTAAAGTTGGCTAGCAACCATTCTCACTTAAATCAAACAACTTATAAAACAGCTGTGATAAAGTTCTTAACGTAATTATAATCTTATTATAGGATAGGTTCTTATTAACGTGAAAAATAGTTATTATAATGTAATTCTTAAAATCGAGTGACAAACCCAGACTCGTACTGCTTTGAAAGATATGCGTTACTACAAGTGAGAAAAAAATAAACCTAACTAAAAGGTGTAAAATAAAAACCGGCCAAGTGCGTGTCGAACCACGCACAATGAAGGGTTCCGTAGTTGATGAATTATCGCAAGAATAAACTTAACTTTGTAGTTGAAAAACATGTTCTCACATACGGAATGTATGGGAGAACATGTTTTTGCAACCACAAATGTAAGTTGGTCTATTATTACTCGTTAGCTTGTACAGCTGTGATAGTTTTTCTTTTAAATTCGTTAGGTATACAGGGCGTCCCACGGATATGCCACATGGTGGGAAAGTACTTTGAATATTGTAGATGGAACATTTTACTGAAAGAAGACATTTTTCTCATGTAACGAGTTCGATTCCCGGAATTCAGTTTAAATTGTTTTTAAAATGTCTTCTTTCAGTAAAATGTTCCATCTACAATATTCAAGGTACTTTCCCTCCACGTGGCATATCCGTGGGACGCCCTGTACATACTAATGTCGTGAATTTTTTCACATATCCTAAACCATTATTTAGCTGGCAGGAGACCCTCTCCTGCCAGCGAAATGGTTGACTCTTGACTCTAACAAAAATTTAACACCTTAAAGCTTAATACAAAAGAAAACCTCAGTTTACGTGTGCTACCCTTTTTTCATGATTTTATTTTACTATGTCGGCGTAATTAATTTGTGTACACATGCAAAATTACAGCTTTCTAGTACAAAGAGTCTTTGAGCTACGCCGCGGACAGACAGACGGACAGACAGACCGACCGCGACATGGCGAAACTTTAAGGGTTCCTTGGTTTACTACGGAACCCTAAAAAAGAAAATGGAGGCCATAGGTCTTTATAGTTTTTGAAATTTAAGAAAATGCCTCCAACTGCATGAGATTGTTTTATAGTATTAAGTGGGATTGGAGACAGAAATAGGTTTCGATTTTTTTAATTTACCTTTTTTTCTTGGAAGGCAATAATGACCATAAACTGTACTTAAACATAACTAACTATTAAATCTATGCATACTACTTTGTTAAATACAGACGAATACAGATTTATTCATTTTATTGATAAGATAAGATCATTTATTTGTCCAAAACATACATAAGTTGCACACACATGGCATTCAAGATGTTACCTCAAATTATGTCACAGTCAACGGCGTACAAATATAAACAGGTAGATGAAAACATAGTTAACCGATCATAATTTGTTACAGGAGATTAGTTACCTAATTACGTATTACATTTTCGTAAACGATTAAGACTAATCTGTTTCATTTTGACAGTTCAACAACATTCATTGCGTTATTTACGTTGTTGAACAGATTTTTTTTTCGAACTCAATGAAGCAATAGAACAGCAATCTGTTTCAAAGCGATTCAGATTCTGATTGATCGTGTAATACGCAAACAGGGTTGGTATAAATCAAACAAGTTGTTTTAAATCACGTATTTTAAACAATGTTTAAATCAGTTTGAAATAAAACATGGTTTTAAATGTAATTTTAATACCGAATGACTGGAAATAAATGAAAAGTTATAAATGCTTAGCACTTGAAATAGCCCGAAAAGAAATTAAAAAGGTTAGGTAATAGATTATTATTATATTTTTTTTTTTTTAAAGAATGTCCCTGGATTTTCTTGCCCGTTCTTCTCCATAGGTACCTACTACGCTTTGGAATGGGCGACTAGCTACTAGCTGTAATTGGTTTATTTGAAATAAATGCTTTGAGTTTGAGTTTGAATTATAAGATCTATCTATTTTGAGGATTTGAGTTTTTTGAAAAAAAAAATTGTTCGTACCTATGTAATTTATTTGTACTTTTTGTTTTTGGTTTTGTATTCATTTATTTGCGTTGCCTATTGCATATCCGACATGGGTAGACTGTTGAACTTAAAAAAATACGTTTAGAATAAAAACTGATGTACACAGTTATGCAATTAATATATCTTTATCTTTATCGCCTTATTTGAATATAGTCCGTTCTACATAAGTATCTATAGCTACACTTCGTCGCCGGCGCCGGTAAAGTCCCGTTCTGTCGCTTGTCGAAAAGAGCTAATTCCCGCAATTATTTTGGTGTATTCCTTATTTAAATATATTTCCTTATTTAAAAGTATATTTCTAAGAACGAACATCAGAGTTCGCAATTTGGAAATTACAGGATAAAAAGTGGTCCAGCATCTGTGATACTTAGATTGATACAAAAAAAGTAAATATGTTCAAAAAATTAGATAAGAAGTATATTATTAGCTATAACTAACTAACTAACTATAACTAGTATGTTATTCTGATCGATTTTTATAAATGTTTCCTCAAAAAAAAGGTTAATTTGATAAGTTTTGAAAATAATTATTTAAGGCCTGATTGATTTTTGTTGATACTAAATATGATAAATTGGTCAAGAAATAGAAAATTGTTTAAATCATTTTGTTTTACAGAATTAAAAAATTAAAACTGTTTTTTCCAACTCTGCAGGAGACCCATGCTACAAAAATGGTGTTGAAGGCGTGTGTCTTAAGTTGAGGCAATGCAGAACTGCTCTAGATGACATTAAACACCAGAGACTTCCTCAGGTAACTTCCCACTCCTGGGAACATCTATTTATCTCTAAAATACTGGGTGATCAGTTGAGATGGGTATATGCCTAGCATTTTCCCAACTTTGATTAGTACTATTCATTTATTCTAAAGACAACTTTTTGGTTCATAGGAGATGTTAGTAGAACCTACTTAATACTATGAAAGTCCTGAAGTAAATAAGAATGAAGTAAAATTAAAAACATTTCGCTTGAACCAAACTAGTTTATATTTCTTCGTTTAATCGTTCATAGCACATGCTCACTTTAACACTTAATATCATGAACGTCTGGACGACATGACGGTTAGAACCCGAATGCCGTCCGCAACTTCAATCTTATAATTTTGACGTTAGTCAATTGAGATACTTTAATCGTAGCAAAATAATGTTACGTACTTCCGTTTGCTACCTGACGTCAAACTAACTACCATTTGATATTAATAAACGGAATTGTAATAGAATGAAATAGAGTAAGTAAAACAGATTGCTTATGTACTACCGAAGAATTTCATATCTAAGCAGTTTGAATACAGAATCCCGTGAACACGGTGACCACATCTGTTACCGCCCCGGTTCTATAGCCTCCGAGCGCTGCAAGCAGAAATAGTCCTTACGATGTATAGATATGAACTTCTTCGATGGTACCTAAGTGTGTTTTATGTACTATGTTGGGCTCTGTCTAACCGAACGCAGCTCTATAAAAGCAGTGGTTGTCCAGTTGCAACGGCCTTTACTGACCCTGATGACCCCATAACCCTCCGCCAGGAGAGCAATAGGGCCACGTACAGTGCAAAAACATAGACACCGACCCGCATTCCGACCTCGCCGCCGAGGTCCTCCGCGATCGCAACCTTCCCGAGTAAATAATATACCCCCCCGACCCTTGCTCGACGATGCGCCAGCCCGCGTCGAAGCTGAGCGAGTAGCCTTAAATTCCCCGATTAATAATCATGAAATATCTTTGATCCAGCCTGTCCCATATTGCTGTCTTCCCCCCAGCGGCGCCCTAAGCCGAGGTTCGTACCCCACAGGGGGTGCCCTTAGCGAGCGCTCGCCTAGTTTTAATTAGAATAGTTTATGCCGCTGGCTGGAGGCTTTGAGTGTAGTAACTTAAGGCAGCCACAGGAAAGCCCGGTTAAGTAGTTATGACCTCAGAGGTCAGCTACGAGATATATTAAAAAAAAAGTTGTAACGGCCTCGACGAGTAGATCGTGGGTTCGAACCTAGGCTGGCACTTTGTGTGTTCTCTCATAACCACTGCTCTCAAAACGGCGAAAGAAAATAACGTGACAAAACCGTCCTTGTCCTTTCCTAACTCCTCCTTGTCCTAGCTCCTCCATGTCCTGGAACCAAAAAATTCGAAGGCATATGACACCCACCAACCCGCAATGGGCCCGCGTCGTGGATTACAGGATTACAGCCCACTCCTCCTCACAGTGCGGAGGCCTGTGTCGCAGACAATTATGCTATTATTTATTCCTAGGATAAATCTAGAATGTACCTAATCCCGATGCATAATATGACGAGATCTCGCTCGAGGTTGACGGGATTGGGTGGCAGTAGTCAGCCCGTTTTACAAGTTATCTTCGAAGAGACTGATTGTGCCTACCTTTATTTATTTATTTATTTCCTTTGGGAGACTTACAGCTAACCAAAACCGACTAAGAACTTGAAAATGTGTCTGACAGCCAATCAAAAGTCCATTAGATAGGTACACTAGGCACCTTGTCCCTATCTATGTAAAAAGGGTAGCGCAGGTGATGAATAATTTTAAAACTGTTGACCATGATTCACCGCATAACATTCGCATATACCGATCAGCCGCCTCAGAGCGCCGATCGATGGGCTCAGCTACACCATATCGTCAGCATAACTCAGTCAATATGACATCCAACATTAGTGCTGCTAAGCTCAAGGATCAGCTGGTTCATGTATAGGTTGAAGAGCCGGGGTGAGCTGAGCCTCCCCTGCCTCACCCCGCACTCCAACCGATAAACGTCCAAGTGCGAACCAACCCACTTCACGGCAATACTTTGACTACTGTACCAGTACCTAAATATTGCCACTATCTCAGGTGGGTTAATAAAATTTATACGGTACCACCTCGAGAGCATACCCTACATACAAAAAAGAATTTTCAAATTCGGGCCACAATTGAAGGAGAAATCGGTGGACATACATAAAAAAAAAAAACACATACGCTACGAACCTTCGGACCCTTCGAAAATCGGTTAAAAACGTTGGTTTCAACAAAAACAAACACAAAGGCACAGCCGTACCATCTTTTCTCGAAGACATTCAGGACATTTTCGCCCTCCTGTAACTTCGTCGTAGATAAAGCTAGAAGCCAGAATTCTCAGTGACCAAGAGGGCTTAGTATAGGTATAATCCCAAATTACATTCAATTTGTACCTGTACCTCAAGAACTATCACGGGTCATAATTCCTTAATTTTGTCACTGACATACTCACTCACCGATCATCAAAATTCTAAGGTTCTTCTAGCAGACACAGAAAAGCTTTAAATTTTGAACACAATTAGTGTTTAGCCTGTATAGCAAGGAAAAATTAAAATATACCACAATTTCAGTCCCGTTTTCTAGATATCGAACTGCATACGTAAATGTGTAACTGCGTATTATTTATATATGTTTACAAAGTAACTCAATCAATATTTAGGTACTGGGACAGTCAATATTTAGGTCAGGTTTTTTATGCGTAGTTCGCATGTGGTGATGTAGATGCCGCCACAGATCTCACATCTTTTTACGGTAGAAGAACTGCGTTAAGAGACTTGCATTTTCTTAAATGTTATGGTTTTTATGGAATTATTTATTTATTCTACCTCTTACAACTATCTTTACAGATCTTGAAACCTACATCGCCTAATAAATAAAAAAACAATCTGCCTAGACTTTGCCCAACTATGTTGGGGTCGACTTCCAGTCTAACAGGATGCAGGGTCAGATCAGATATAATAATAAATATAAATTATGTAAATTGATTCGATTCGGGCTAACAAGCAGAAATACTAAGATTAAATGTTATTAGTATATAAGAACTTGTTTACATATGTCATGGCCAGAGGAAATAAAGGTTATTTTAATTTTATTTATCGTTTTTCAAAGCCAGTTCGGCGCCATCGTCTGCCTTCTTTGTCCCAAATATATTGGGTGAGTGGGGAATTCCAGTCTAATTAGATGCAGCTAAATACGAGTATTTTACATGGACAGACTGCCTATTTGACCTCCTTAAGGCCGTTTACTCATTGATCGGTGCGGTACCGTTTCGGTACTGCTTCTGTTTTCACATTGGTCGGTAAGCACTCTGTACCGAAACGGTTCCGCACAGCTTTCATTCATAATTCTAAATTCAAATTAATTCTATTGGTACGAGAGCCCATGATAAAAAAATTGCCTTATCGTTTTACGAACAAAACCGTATAAAATCGATAGATTTGGTTATTCTGAAATTCAAAAATCCTAATTTCAGAAATTTTCCGCGTCGCGAACCTGACGGCTTTTTTAAATATGTCAAAAAATATATTTTAAAAAACAAATTTCATCCAAATCCAAAAACAAGTTTAAGCGTGAAAGACGAACAAACAAGCATACAAAGTCACTTTCGCATTTATAATTTTATTTAAATATATTAGGCGCTCGGTAAGCTTTCGGTATCGATGCAGTAAAACGTGTGACGTCATGCGGTAGAAACGATCCCGCACCGCAGACGTGTGAGTTAATTAGTTATTTAGAGAATTAATTTTATTAAAAAAAAAAAAAAAATATTATTAAATCGTTTATTTCAGACAAAATCCATTACACTACATTAAATTAAAATTTAAGCTGATAAACAGATAGACAATAAAATAATACTCAAACATTCAAATCAAATATTACTAAGCAGTGTAAAGTGCGCTGTAAACGGACCCAGGCACTCACCGGCGCGCGGCACTGCTCGCTTCGCTCGTTCGGCTCGTGCCTTGTGTGGTCACAGTTCTAACCTAAACTAACATACCTTTCAGCCATTTTCATTTAGTACAAAATTTTTCGTAAATTCATTCATTGTATGTACTTTTGATACTTATTTATCTAAAACAAATACGATCAATAAATACAAAGGGTGGTGAACTAATCTCAACAATCAAACAAAATAACAAGTGACAGTGACAATGACAATGCAATGCTAACGGCACTTTAGCCGGGCCGAGGCAGTGCCACTATTATGCTGCAAATAGCGGCACTTTATCCGACAGGGATAAAGTGCCACTAGCGGCACTCTATAAATTTCCTACTATTAAAATACATACAAATGTCCATCAAAGTATTTTTCTAATGGTTTTCGTATCATACAAACAGGTGATAATCGCCTAACGTTATTCTATTAGCAAGATGCCGTAAAGTATTTTGCTATGACATTTCCTTCAGGCGTTTGGTACATACCCGTGAACTTTTGTACTATATCTTTACATATTTTTATATTATATTTTTATTTGTCTCTTAATAAAAGTTGTATAAATTCAAGAGTACTTACTTTCATTCCCAAAAAGAATGTCAATAAATATAATGTCAGCCTATATTATATACGAATCTACGCTAGCGAAACCGTTGGGCACTCCTATAATAATAGTACCTACACGTTAACATTCGGTCTCCGAATAGTTTTTGGTTTTAGTAATCCCATCCTAACATAACATCACGCCTGTAATCGCCAAGGGTTTGGGAGAGAGGTACTCCTATAGAACACCCAAACGCCAATTATGTTGGAATATGTAATAGGGGGCGAGCCTATTGCCATCAACCGGGCACAAATCCAGTCTACGACCTGCAATTGAGTATATCCTGATGGCAGAACTCTAATAACAATTTATCCGACCTAGGAATAAACCCAGGAGCTCATGTTCAGCAGTAGCGCTTGTGACCACTAGACCAACATCCTACTCGCACGTTATTATGAGCCCGACTGCTACAAGTCTTGGTGTTTCAGCGTATAGCGCTAAAAGGTTGTTTCGGCGCGTGGGCAAAATTGGAACTAACGCCGCCATCTTGTTTTTGGAATACATTTCAAATGACATTTCACAAAACAATTGCACAATTGTTTGCCAGCAGCGCCCCCCTGTTAACGTCATTGGAGCGCAAAATGATCCTTGTAGCTGTGTCTTATTCTTGTTCTTGAAAGACTGGTCATGGTCACGATGAACCGTGTCCAATCGCAGGTGTAGTCGTTGCCCGTCTCACGATCTCTCTCCATCTGGTTCTTTTGATGCTATCTGGCGCATTTTTTTAACCGCAACGTGGAACCTATTGACCTTCATCTCACCTGATGGTAAATGATGATCAGGCCGAAGGTGAAACTGAGCTACACCCAGAATCCTCAACCACAGAGGAACTGGCTATCTTACCTCTAACTGCTGAAACACAACAGTGCTGTTTACAGTGTTGTTATGGCTCCAACCGCGGATTTTATTTGATCGGTCCACCTCATCGGTGACCACTAGACGCTCTATGGAGTCATAATTCCGCCTGGAAACATGACCAAAGAACTTCAGTATTTGATACTGTACTAGTGCCGATAGACGCAGTTTGATGCAGAGTTCTTGGAGTATGGAGACATTTGTGCGGAATTTGTGGATGTGTAGCAGTGTAGGTAGATTTAAGATACTTAGTTAATATTTGTGTATTTATTCAACAGTCATGTTCGATTGAAAACACTGCCCCAACCGTCTGCTGTGTGGACCGGATCTCTACAACAACAAGGTGAGCTCACAACTAACATAAGGCTAACCCAGCAACAAGACTTGGTAAGAGTGTTTTTACATGAATGTGGATACTTATTAGAACAAAAGACGATCATATAAAAATAGATTTTGTGAAAGATGATATGACTAGGAAGGGAGTTAATGCTGAGATAATCATGAGATGAAAAATTAAAAAGAATAAACATGCTTCGCTATCAACAAATAAATTTGGATAAAGGAAAGAATCCCCGAAGCTACTACTACTGCTATCCCACAAGTAGAACACCAAAATCACTCACATTTTGTCTATTTTGCGAGGACCATTACTGTTATGAAAGTGGTGGAATGCCTGCTCTAAAGACTTTGATGTAACTTCTAATTTCAGACCATCTACTTACAAACCACCACCTGTAGAAGAATCTGAAGAGGATGAGGATGAGTGTGATGTACTGCCTGAATATATAAGTCCGCATAAGACTGGAAAAAAGGCTTTTGACAGTAAGTATAGTTGCCACCATAAATGTTAATCTCACTTTTTCTTCTGGGTTCTATCAACGGTACCTACTTCTTCTCAGTGCATTCTTAGTAGAATGGTAACTCAAAATGGAGAACAATAGCCACCAGGATTGTAGACTTTAATTCAACAAAATTCAAACCACAAAATAAAAAGTTGTGTCTTTTTATTTTGTGGTTTGAATTTCAAACCCAACAAATTCATTCTACAAATATGTAAATTGTAGACTTGTCACTACACAAGTCGCCTTATCCTTCCTACCTGCGTGAGCGTTTTTCTCACGCTCGCCCTAGCGACGCACCGTGTAGATCACACCTTAGATCCCTCCTTAAATCTCAACCTCATAAAACAAGCTACTATTCCTATTCCTTCTCTGGCCATGCAGTAAGGTTGTGGAACTCACTTCCGCCTAGCATTCGTGATTTAAAAACTATTTCACAATTCAAATTTCGAGTAAAAGAGCATTACCTTTCCTCTCAACTGTGAGTATTTATATACCTATAGTATGTTTGTTTATATATTTAACCTCTATGTATTTATTTAAGTATATGTTAATGTATTACGTTATACGTGTAGGTTCATTTCAATATTTTAGTTTAAGACTTCGCATATTTATATTTTTCTCTTCTTGTTCTCACACACTATTGTCTACATTTCTTTCTCATTTCTCCTATCGCAGGTCTGCTGGAAGAAATTTGTTAAGAAATAAGCAGTACCTTTGTACTCATAATTATGATTATGTCTTATCTGTATCTATTTTTCTGTGTGTACATAAATAATAAAATATTTATAAATACAATTTACATATTTGTAAAGTTCCGTTACAAACTCAAAACTCAAACTCAAAGCATTTATTTAAATTAAACCATTTACAGGCACTTTTGAATTGTCAAGAAGTCGGTCAGTCAGAAATATGAAGCTAGTTGCCCATTCCAAAGCGTAGTAGGTACCTATGCAGAAGAACGGGCAAGAAACTCCACGGACACTCTTTTAAATAAAAAAATGTTACAAAATATTGGTTACATCATTAATGTTGAAATTATACATGTGAGAACAATGAAGAAAGACGTGCACGTTAAAAGCGTCCGTAATAAAAATATAAAAAACAAAGAACAATTCAAAAATTAATTACAATTATGTGGATTAGAGTTTTGTGGTACAGACACTTGTAAGATTTATAAATTAGTATAATGTAACTTGTAAATTGTAATTATAAAGTCCTGTCATAAGGCCCTGTCGTTCTATATTTTGAGTAGCGGATCTTGTTATACGACTCTATGATGTCATTTTGAGAACATTCAGTTATGACGGCGTGCTTTTCTTGAAGAGGTCTGACCAGCTCGTTTAAGGGCGACTGGTGCACTTGGTGTTCTGTTTCTGTCTAAACTAAAAAGTCAGACGCCTTTGGGTTTAATCCTCAGGTCGGTCAAAGTTATATTGGGTTCTTTCATTAGGATTTTTTACACAGGACCTTAGGGGTCATCCATAAAGTACGTCACACGAATTTCATGATTTTTTGAGCCCCCCCCCCGTCCTTGTCACAGGTGGTCACATTTATGAGACCCCCCCCCCCCCCCCCCTCCCTAGTGTGACATCACATGTTTGGCAAATTTCACATCGAAAAATTATTAAATTAAAACAGCAGTTCCGAAATTAGTTTTATTTCCAGATTTTGAAATGTGATGTCACGAAACTTAGGACCCCTCCCACCCCTTGTCACACCATGTCACACTTTGTCGACCCCCTCCCCCCCCTTTACGTGTGATGTACTTTATGGATGACCCCTTAATACAGGTGAAATATGGGTGTTCCTTGTACTGTAGTACACACACGTCTGGCTCCCCTACAGTCATCTACGTCACCAACCTTTATTTTCTTTTCAGAATGCATAGATTATCAACAGAAGTACGTATACCCCTGTGCCAGAGTGGACCTCCTCGGAACCGTCGGTAGACAAAGGCACTGCTACCACAAAACTGATCAGCTCATCATTGGAGGGACTGATGCTGAGAAGTACGAGTTCCCTCATATGGTAAGATACTGCTTCTTATCCAACCGCAACGGATGTTATAAGTTAATGGCATGTTTTACAGATAAACACGTTTTCACAAGAATAAAATGCAGGTCAAACACATAACCCTCCTTTTTTGTCTTCGCCGTAGTCGGCTAAAAATAATAAAAAGTCAGCTCGGAGAAGTGGCAGGGCCTGGATTTAGATGTAAAAGTAATTTATTCGGAATAATATTATCCAACGTTTAATATAAAATAAAATGCGCCTATTATTGTCCCCTTAAATGTACCGCCAGATTTACAGACGACAAACTACTTACGTCAATATTTCTTGCTAAAGCCTCTGTCAAAAGATGACAGATTTGAATTTAATGCACCATCTGTCGAGCCTGTTCCCAACTATGTTGGGGTCGGCTTCCAGTCTAACCGGATGCAGCTGACTACCAGTATTTTACGTGGAGCGACTGCCTATTTGACCTCCACGACCCAGTTACTGGGTACCACGATACCCCTTGGCACGACTGGATGTAAGACTTTCAGACTTTTTGACTACCCGTGACGATTGAAAAGACACAGAAATTATTAGTTTTGTCAATAAGGTATTATTTTCCATGAGTTTATGAGTTTCATGTTGTAACATACACATTTCATATTGTAGAGCAGTGGTGGCCCAGTGTTAACGGCCCTGACTTACGAGTTGTCGGTCGTAGGTTCGAATCCTGACAAACGCTTTACTTTCTGTAAATTATTTCATCACCACTGCTCTCAAAACGGTGAAGGAAAACATCGTGAGGAAACCGGCATGTCCTATAACCAAATATACCAACCCGCACTGGGCCCACGTGGTGGATTACGGCCCACTCCCTCTCACAGATTTCTGTTTCCCAGTAGTGGGAACATTATAGGCTGATTATTGTAACTTCTTGGTTTTATAATAATATAATAGGTTGTGAGGCAGAAGAAAGAGGCCTGACTTAATGTTTTAGCTTATTAGGCCCAAAATAGGATGAATAAGGCAACGAATGTGACAGATGATTTGGAAAGAGTGAAAAAGAAATACTCCGAAATGAAAATGAAAGTGAAAGAGATGGTAAAAATTAAGAACCTGGATGAAAAGGAAGAAAAGTATTCTCTGACAACTTCAGGGCTAATGTTAAACTGTTCTAGAAACAGGTAAAATTGGCTCGCGGAGTGACAGGAACATCGAGTATGAATGTTATAAGAGCAGAAGATGGATGTTTACTAAGTGAAGAATGTAAGGTCTTGGAACGCTGGATGGGATACCTTGAATGTTTATTTAATTGTCAGGATAGTATGCAAGGAGTGGGTAACTAGGCAGACGCCAGTTTTGAAGACCCAAACTCAGAGGTAGAAAAAGAGAAAGCAATAGAAATAGATAAGATTGTAAGAGCGCTAAATGAAAATTGGGAAAGCTGCATGGTACGACAATGTCTGCTGAAATGCTGAAGGCTGGTGACGGGGTGGTAGCAAGCTTGTTATGCTGGATTTTTAATATGTGTTGGAGATATGGCCGTGTGCCGGATGATTGGTGCAAGGCTGTAGGAGGAGTGTAAAATCTACCGAGGCATTAGTCTGTTGAGTGTTGTCGGCAAACTGTATGCGAAGGTCTTAATAAATAGAGTGATAAGAGTGACAGATGAGAAAATATGGGAATAAGGCAATGGGCTGTATGGATCAGATCTTCTCCCTAAGGTGCATAGCCGAAAAGCATCTGGCAAAGCACAAGAAAGTCTATTGTGCTTTCGTTGATTTGGAGAAGGCCTACGATAGTGTGTGGAGGGAAGAACTGTGGTCGACACTATTTATGTACGGTGTGGACTGGCACTTGGTACGGGCACTGAAGTCTTTATACAAGGATTCCAGTGCTTGTGTTAGGATAAATGGGGCTTACACAAACTGGTTCTGCATCTCGAGGGGTTTTAGACACAGTTGTGAAGCTTCACCGTGGCTCTTCAACTTGTATATGGATAGGTGTCTGACAGATTTGAAAGAGGGTGAGTGTGGATTGTATATGAATGAGTTGCCTGTCAAATGCCTTCTCTACGCAGATGATTAAGTTCTACTTGCATCGTCAGTAGAACAGTTGCAGGACATGGTGACTGTGATGGATGAAGCATATAAGAGGAAAGGGATGAATATAAATGTGAATAAGACGAAGGTCATGGTGTTTGAAAAAGGAGAGGATCTATCGGTGTGTGATATGTAAATAAATTATAAGAGTGTGGACCAAGTAAGTGAGTTTTTATACTTGGGGAGTCTGTTTACTAGGTATAGGAAGATTGATGAAGATGTGGAAAGGAGATTAAATGCGAGAAATAAAGTGAATAGTGCTAAACATGCGATTGTGACCAATCAGTTGATGTCGAGAAGTGAATGCTTGGTGTGGTAAAAGAAGCATGAAAGTAGGATAAATGCTGTGGAAATGCGTTCCTTTCGAAGCATGTGAGTCTTCAGCTGAATGGACCTACAACCTTAAAAATGTGGCTGGGGAAAACTGGATGCCGAAGGCAGAGGACAGGGTTTTGTGGCGCAGCCTGGAAGAAGCCTATATCCAACAGTGGACTGAGATTGATTGAAGAAGGCTATTTTAATACCTATCTTCCTAACCACCATATAATATTGTTTTCAGGTATTGCTGGGCTTTGGGCAGTTCAACTCCATTAAATGGGATTGCGGTGGGGCAATAATCAGCGAGAGATTCATTCTGACCGCGGGACACTGCACATCGACAAGTAAGAAGTGAGTATCTTCTGTTGAGTAAATAATTGAAATTATCTACATATTTATCTAATCTATAAGCACAGGCCGTTCGCAGGTAGTGTAGTTACTTTATTATATGTTTGAGTAATTTTGAAAATCTGTTTTTGGAACACAGCTTGCGGTTTGGGCTGCCAAACCTCCGGGTTTGACCCGGAGACTCCGGGTTTTTGAATGATGCATCTTCGGGCTACGGGTTGACATCGTATATCTCTGGGTTAAACGGAGTGGGCGCGAAAGTAATAAATCCTATCGCTCGCTTCAATATTACCGGTGAATTTCATGTGGGTTCGGTTATTGAAGGCAGCAAATTTTACTGAAATACCGAATATCCTTGGAAAAATGTTCTCTATCCCCATAACGCTTTTGTGGAACGCGTTTTTTCCCTGGAGAACACAAGGACAGATGAGCGAAACTGTATCATCAGTCGATATGATCAAGTCGGAGTTAATAGTAAAAATAAATTATAATATGACTTGTCAAGAATATTTAGTTAAAAAAAAAACCTGAACATGCAAAATTGCCAAGAAAAAATATGATTTTAAGAATCAAGCTGGACTTTGCTTGTGGTACCTACTGTACCTATAAGTTTAGTAGTGTCTACCTCGTTCCGGTAATTTTTTAATATACATGATTGTGAAATTACTATTCTTTTTCTACTATTTTCCTCAAATAACCGGTCCTCGAATTTTAGAAAAGCAGCTCTACCTGCGGTTGGAGTTTGTTATCTGGTAGAAATCACGTAAGGAAAAAGCGTTATGCCCCCTCCATGCGGAATTCTCTCTCAGAAAGTGTGAATTTAATACGCGTTTTTAATACAGAGCCACACACTTGTGTGTGGTAAATTTATAAGAGCTTCTAAAAACCGATACAGATGGCTCTGTGTTAAAAACGCGTCTGTGGGTGGATAAAACAGTCTAGGCAAGCAAAAAGAAATTAAAAAAAAAAAACTGTTTCAAGGTCTTAAGAGCGTTAATCCTAAAAATTGGCAACGTCGCAAATAGCTGTCAAATATTTCGCTGTTTTGATTAATTTGGCAAATGTATGGAAATATGAAATATCGCTAACTAGTGAATTAGAATATTAATAAGCAATTATAGCACTGAATTTGATGTTGTAACCGTTTTAGGTGCAAAAAAGGCATTTGAAAAGTTTCCAAATACTTTTTTTACATCTAAAACTAAATATCCGTTGTTACGATATCAATTTTATTTATTGCATTTTATAATCAATATTTTTAGTTCAATAGTTAGCCGTATTTCATTGTTCCAGACAGTAATATTGCCAAATTCATCAAAACTGGTAAATTTTTCACATATATTTGCGACGTTGCCCACTTTCAGAATGCACGCTCTTAAGTTTTAAGTGTCAAAAGTTTTTGTTTTTGTTTTAAATCATTCGTGAGAAGGAACTTCGTTCCTGACGAGAGTCCCCCGACCACACGCGTTTTTTAAAGCTCGTGTTTAGGTTAGGTGCCCATCACGTTTGTGGAGTTTAACTAGCTAATTTAATGTGACCTTGTGTTAATGTGATGATAATTTTACATATAATTTCAGCGAGTCAGTGTCGTACATTGTCATCGGTGCGTTAAATCGATCTGATGCCAACGACCAGTCCAAGATCTACAAGGTCAAGAATATCATCCCACACCCAGAGTACAAGTCGCCATCCAAATACAATGACATCGCCTTACTTGAGACTGAACAAGAGTGAGTAAATACAAATTGAACTACCTACTTTTAAAATACATAATTACCTTATACCCAAATGCACCTTAAGAGCGTGCATTCTGAAAGTGGGCAACGTCGCAAATAGATGTCAAATATTTCGCTGTTTTGATTAATCTGGCTATATTACGGTATGGAAATATGAAATAGTAGCTGCGCCCCGCGGTTTCACCCGCATAAGTCTCGATACCGTGGGAATGTCGGGATAAAAAGTATCCTATGTCCTATTCCAGGTCATGGTCTTCCCGTGTGCTAAATTTCATCTAAATCTGTTCTAGAATCAATTCTATGTTTTTTCTGTAAATTTTGACGTTCAAAACTGCCATATACGGGCCTATTGAAATAAATGAGTTGACTTTGACTTTTTTCTGCCGTTTTAGCGTCAAGTAAAAAGTAAATTAAAAGTAAAAAGTATTTATTTTGGAACAACAACACATTGACGTAAATTACAATGGAAACGATGATAGCTACAAAAGTTAAAAAAAATGTGTTGTAGACTTGTAGCCATCAACGCCCGTCTAAAACGAGGATACCAAACTTAACAGTGACATGGGTACAGTTTAGCCAACTTTGGTATATTTAAATAAAGAAAAAAATATAAAATCCATGCAAAAATCAATAGGAATAGACATAAAAGACATGCAAAATTTGCATGTTGGTAGGTGTGGTGCAGTGTGGAGTGGTATTATGTGTGTGTTCGTGAGTGAGGGTGTGTGTGTATGTAAGCGAGTATGTGTGTGTGTGTGTGAGTGCTTGGACTAGTTTTAAGTTTTCACAATTTTTTCAGTTGCGACATTGAAAGAGATTTCAACCAGTCGGTCAACTTTACTCTCAAAACATTACGAGGTAAGCGATACATTTCGATGCTTTTATTAACTATATTGTAGATCTTGGAGCTGATGAACCTGAAGTGTCTCCTCGCCACTGCTGCTCTACAGGGCACAATTTTACTGACTCTGTCGGAGAGGCGTTTTGCAGTACTGTAGGTTGGGTTGAAAGGTACAATCATATGTTTTTTGAGTACAGTTTGTAGTACGAAGAGCTGCCTAATCGTGAGAACTTTTCAAAGTGAGTAAAGGTCATATGTCGGATAGCAGATTGGTTTTTTAGAAAGGAAGGAATTGAAATCAGCATCGGCCTAAATAAAAAAAAAATTGTCTATGCACTCGTGTCACCGTAGAGTTGATGTGTTTTTTCCATTTTAAATGGTAGCATGAAAGCGTAACAAACAAACACACTTTTGCATTTATAATATTAGTTAGGATGGCTAAATAGTGAACTAAAATATTGATATTTAGTTTTAGATGTAAAAATAGTATTTGGAAACTTTCCAACTGCCTTTTTTACACCTAAAACGGTTACAACATTTAATTCAGTGTTATATAATTGCAATTCATTATTAATATTCTGGTTCACTAGAGTCACATTTCGTATTTCCATACAGTAATATTGCAAAATTAATCAAAACAGGAAAAGAGAGCTATTTGCGGCGTTTCCAACTTTTAGATTAATGAACGCTCTTAAGCCGTCGGTCCCGGCTGACAAGGAAATTGCTAATCCATTGCAACACAGGTTTGTAAAATTCGTCGGCTCAACAACGTAATTAACGCAATGAACTCAAACAAAAGATTGTAATAAATCAAAGTATTTATTACAATTAAATCATTTACAGACACTTTTGAATCGTCAAGGAGTCGGTCAGTAAGAAATATGAAGCTAGTTACCCATTCCAAAGTGTAAAATTCAAAATTCAAAAGTCATTTATTCAAACTAGGCTGAGAATCAGCACTTTTCGAACGTCAAAATTACATAAGACAGTCCCCCAAAACGCCCACCCTTCACCACTTCCTAGTGCTTTAGCTGGGAAGAAGAAATGGCGCAACAAACTCCCCAGCAGCACAGTTGTCTGTTCAGTTAGAAAAAAAATAATTCTATATAATAGTATGCAAAATGGTATTCACAAAACATAATTTAAAATATAAAATTAATAGCCATATGACAGCTGGCACACGCCAATATACCAACCAAAAACATCGAGATATACTCAAGCAGAAATAAAAATAACTTAACGAAAACAATATCTAAATAAAAGTCTCCAGGCATAAAGGGCGTGCCCGCTTACATATAGCTGTAACTAGAAGTTATAATTGATAAACTAGGACCATCGAGGTAAATTAAAAAAATATCGAGGTCGCTAGCTAACCACATATTGCAATACAACTCAAAAAAAAAACATAATGAGTAGATTATGTCAACAATAAATTAAAATAAAATAAATTGACTTATAAAGTAAAATTATAAACAATTATATAAACTCATATAACCTGTCAGTAAGTAAGCTAATTCTGGAGAAAGAACATTTAAGTAGTATGGATTAGCACCATTCAGCTCAACCATTTTGAAGGGAGCTAATTGATCCAACACACGCGCCACCACCAGCGAGACACTTGAGTGATCATGACATACTCTCAGCCGTCAGGGCACAATCAAGTCAATGAACGACATATTACCCGGTAAATAGTAGCTCTAGTATATAGTACCTACCCACACCCGTGCTTTACAAAGGAGATTGAGTATATACAATGTAACATTTTAAGCAGTACCTCATGAAAGATGAGTCGGGAGTAGGTAATAGGATATAAAATAATTCTAACTTAATAATAAGGAAAATTAATAAAGCGCTCTTCCTTTCTCTACTTATTTAAAAAGTTGCTGTGCCCGACAGGGTTCATAATTGTTTCTATTATTATTTCTTTTATTTAACACATGTAATTTTACTTTATGGATTGCAATAAACGATTTGAGGTTGAACCAATAGGTCCCTATTTCTAATACTATAATTATGTATATTATTACCTCTTTTACTAAAAGATGTAAATATTTTCTTACGTGTTAATGATGTTTTAATATATTATATGTTACGGCTGAAGACGGGTATGGAAATAAACTTAATGTTAGCCGGCTAAACTTGAATTTATTTTTGAGGAGAGGCTAATCTTCGACATTATGTGCATTTACGATAAATGATTTCTTCTTTAGCCGGCTTAACTGCACTTTATATCCTTAACGCAACAGCTAATGAATATTCGATCTATACGCGAGGTGTGGGGGGAGAGCGTATGAGCAAGCGACCACTTCGTCGCAGAGCAACATTTTCTCAAAACATGGTATTCGCATAAAATCATAATCTCAAACACTATAATCGCAAATCATCACATTCGCAAAACACCACATTCCCAAAACATTACATTCTCTTGTGCCTAAACGGACCCTGGCATTCGCCGGCCGCTGCCGTGGCACCGCTCGCTTCGCTTACTCGGCTTGTGCGTTTTACGGCTACACTTAACCGGCTAAATGTGAAAGAAATTAACATTCGCCTCTCCTCGAAAATAAGTTTAAATAACATAGTTGGGAAAAAGGCAAGGCTAGGATGATTAGTTTCTGATTACAAAATCTGTGGTCAAATTGGCAACATTGGTGTTAACGACATGGGGGGCGTGAGAGGTCAATACGGAGTCCAAATCATTCTAAGACTTGTAAGATCTACCAAGCATCTCAAAAACTCAACTCAAAGCATTTATTTCAATTAAACCATTTACAGGCACTTTTGAATTGTCAAGAAGTCGGTCAGTCAGAAATATGAAGCTAGTTGCCCATTCCAAAGCGTAGTAGGTACCTATGGAGAAGAACGGGCAAGAAACTCCACGGACACTCTTTTAAATAAAAAAAATGTTACAAAATATCGGTTACATCATTAATGTTAAAATTATACATGTGAGGACAATGTAGAAAGACGTGCACGTTAAAAGCATCCGTAATAAAAATATAAAAAACAAAGAACAATTCAAAAATTAAAATATTAAAATAAGCCATGGCAGCTTAGAGATGACCACGTTCACGAACATGACGCATGGATTAGCACCATTCAGCTCAACCATTTTGAAGGGAGCTAAATGATCCAACACACGCGCCACCGCCAGCGAGACATTAGAGTGAGCATGACATAATCTCAGCCGCCAGGGCACATTCAAGTCAATGAAAGACATACCCAGTACCTAAATGGTAGCTTTATAGTCGGTACATAGTACTCACACATGTGCTATGCAATTATACAATGCTAAGACATTGAATTTATACAATGCAAAGATAGTTTTTAAAATCTTCAGCAGCTCCAACGGTATTTTCAAATGCTAATTAATTAGTTTATGCTTGTGGAGCAGGACCAGCAATGAGCCAAGCATTTTTATCAATTATGTAATCCCCCAACTTATAATATGCCTGCCTACATAGTGTGCGTTTTATACAAGATTTGAATTTTGTCTCATTCTCAGTTGAAGTATGTGGGGAGGAATTTTATTGTAACATTTTAAACAGTACCCCATGAAAGATGAGTCTACTTTAGCCAGTCTGAAACCTGGTTGAACTAATAAATCCCTATTTCTTGTACTATAATTTTACTAAAAAGATGTAAATTTTTTCTTACGTACATGATGTTTTCATAGATATACTGACAAGGTACCGTCATGATGTTAATGTCCTTAAACAGTTCCCTTAGAGAATCGCGCCCACGGAGATAATATATGGCTCTGATAGCTCTTTTCTGCAGAATAAAAATAGACTCGATGTCTGCAGCCCGTCCCCACAGCAGAATACCATAAGACATGATACTATGAAAATAACTGAAATAGACTAGCCTGGCGGTATCTACATCAGTTAATTGACGGATTTTTCTGACAGCATATGCTGCTGAACTTAGCCGTCCTGCAAGAGATGTTAAATGAGGACCCCATTGTAGCCTTGAGTCGAACGTGATTCCTAGGAAAACAGTTTTATCGACAAATTCTAGTTTCTCTTGATTCAATACTATCTCACAATTACTATTTTTAACATTTGGTAAAGAAAAGTTTATGCACTTAGTTTTTTTTCCATTTAATATTAAATTATTAGCAGTGAACCAATTTTGGACCTGCAGTAGGGCGTTATTTACGTCGTCAAAATTTGTAGCACGTCTATCTACCTTAAAAATTAAGGAAGTATCGTCAGCAAATAACACCATTTGCGGTTGATTTTTTAATAAATGGAGTAGATCGTTAATATACACTAAAAAGAGGAATGGACCCAAAATCGAGCCTTGTGGCACACCCATTTTTACTTTTAAACCTAGTGAATTGATACCGTTTATTTGAACTTGCTGTTGTCTATCATTTAAATAAGATTTTACTAAATTGAGCGCAAGTTTTCCAAGTCCGTACTGTTCAAGTTTCGAGAGTAAGGTTTCGTGATCGACGCAATCAAATGCCTTGGAGAGGTCACAAAAAATTCCTATTGCGTCTTGGGCCTCTTCCCACGCGTTAAAAATGTGTCTTAATAAGGTTACACCGGCGTCGGTCGTACAACGTCCTTTGGTGAAACCATACTGTTGATCGTGGAGGATTTTATTTGTGTTAAAATGATTCAGCATTTGATTAAGTAAACACCTTGCTGAAAACCGGCAACACGGATACGGGTCTATAATTATTGGTGTCTTTACTGTCCCCGGATTTGAAAAGTGGTATTACCTTGCTGTATTTCATTAAATCCGGGAAGACTCCTTGATCCACACACAAATTAAATATTAAGGCTAAGTAAGGCGCTATGGTCTCAATTATGGAGGTACAGATTTTAATGGACATTCCCCAAAGATCTTCGGTCAATTTGATCTTGATTTGCTTAAAAGCTTTTATTACTATTATGGGGTTAATATGCTTAAAGTTAAATTCAATCGGGCATGCTGAAACATTCGCCCTTACTAAATCAAAAGAGAGCGAGGGCGAGGAATTTAAGGTTTCAGTAGTTTTAAGTGGAACACTGGTAAAGAAATTTACAAATTCTTGAGCAACTTCTTTGCTATCGCAAATGAGACCACCACATGACGCCTTCAGGGTGTACTCCGAATTATGCTTTTTGTTCCTGTTCGTTTCATTATTGATAATTTTCCAAACCGTCTGTATTTTATTGTCTGCTGATTTAACCTTGTTGCTAATGTATAAGGCTTTAGCTGTCTTACAAGTGTTCTTAAAAGTTCTAGAGTAAGAAGCAACATATTTATTAAAAGTTTCCGTGTTAATATAAGGCTTAAGGCCATATAGCTCGAAAAGTCTATCCCTACTTTTCCTGAGTACTCTAGTTGCCCAGTCACTAAATAAAAACTTAGGGCTGATAGTCTTAGTGTTCTTCTTAAAAGAATTATCGAACTCGGTTTGGACTAACGAAAAGAATTCTTTATACAAAATATTAACATTGTTCATTGTAAAGTCCTGATTACTTAACTTACAAACTAAAGTGCTATTATATTTATTTAAATTAACAGATGTTATTGGTCTGCATTGTATTTGCACTTTTTGTATTGGAATGTTGGACTCAAAAGTTATGGTTTGACCACTGTGATCGGAAGGGAGATAATTAACTATTGCTTTATCTAAATAGTCGCAGCAACAAAACACATTATCAATACATGTAGCAGTAGTCGTAGTTATTCGGGTTGGTTCTTCAAACACATTTGACAAATTGAATGATTTGAACAGATTTAGATCTAATCATCTTCATTTAGATCTATCATCTAGCAATGGGCCCGCGTGCTGGTAATCTACTACGCGGCCCCATTGTAGGGAAATTATGGCCCACTGGCTCACAGAGAAGAGGACTATGTCCCAGCAGTACGAATATTATAGGCTAATTTTATGTCTTTATTTCAGGATGAATCTGAACCAGTTCACAGTACCAGCTTGTTTGCATACCGGTGATGTTGTCGATGACACCAAGGTCATAGCAGCTGGCTGGGGGCGTACACACGCCAAAGAGGAAGAAAAAAGTGAAACTCTTCAGAGGGTTGGTATCTTTTTTTAATGTTATTAGCTAGCAATGATGACCTGATGAAGGTCGCGGAGATCCACAGGATACGAGAAGCACAGGACTGGTAGATGTGGCGATGCATGGGGGTGGCCTATGTCCAGCAGTGGACGTTTTTCGGCTGAAATGATGATGATTATGATGAACGGTTTGCAAACAATCAGACTTTCCATCTGATATGACTTATCTCTGTCGCATTTGGACACATGCGTTGCCATTTCAGAGATAACGACTGAAATGTCCTTAAAACCGGAACAGTCACTCTGCTTGGCAGCGGAAATATGCACGATTGTAGTACTGCTCCAACAGTGAGCAAAAATCTAATGAAACGCCAGAAGCTAGGTGCACGGTTCCAATTGGTCGTTTCCTATGGAGAAGAGCCGGCAAGAAACTCCTCGGTCACTCTTTTAAAAATAATTGGCTTTAACAATGTTTTCAAATTATATTGTTAATGTGTCCGTATAGATTGAGGAGCCATGTCTCATATTTAAACGCGGGTACTACCAATATTTAGTAGTAAATTAGCCGATTTTGTAGGCCCGATCCTGGAATTTGTAATAAAACCCTTAAAAAGTAACAGGACGTTTAAGGTCTATATTATAAAATATATGTTACGTAGCTGCTAAAGTAGTTGATCAAATTGGATAACAATAGCACCAATATATTTTAGTAGAAATGTCTACTCTATATTGGCATCCAACATCCTGCACATTCAATATTTCAAAAGATATTAATAAAATAAACATTCCTTAACAATTTAGTGTGGTACGAGAGCCCACGACCATGTCACATCGTTTTACGACTTAAACCGTATAAAATTGTTAGTTTAGATAATTTAATTTTTTATGATTTTTACAAAGGATCGTTCGACTACAGATGCGGGTGTTGCTCTGCTGAAACACATATTTAACGCATGGGAGAACTCTCAAAATGCTATTGGGGTTTTCTGTGATCTCTCCAAAGCCTTTGATTGCGTGCACCATGGCACGCTTTTGCGTAAACTGCGTCATTACGGTGTGCATAACGAAGCTCTCAATGTTATAAATTCTTATTTACATAATAGGTCCCAATGTGTAGATGTTAATGGTGTGAAATCTTCCGGACTACCAGTTCAGTTTGGTGTACCTCAAGGCTCAATACTGGGATTGGGACTCAAGGTGGCCCTGCACAAATCCGAGGCCATGTGTTTTCATGGTCCTCGGAACACGCAACCGTCGTCGTGTTCCCAAATAACGGTAGGAGAAGTTCACATCGGCGTCGAGTCGACGATGAAGTACCTAAGACTCGTCCTCGACAGCCGGTGGAATTTCGTAGAGCACTTCCGACGTTTGGCTCCCAGACTGGAGCGGTCCGGGGCTGCTTTGAAGCGGCTCCTGCCCAATCTAGGGGGTCTAAACGCCTCCTGCCGGAGGATATACGCGGGGGTCGTGTAGTCCATGGCCCTTTACGGGGCACCGGTTTGGGCGCGTTCATTGAGGCGGCGGCCAGCCCACCGGTTGAACGCGGTTCAGAAGGTCATGGCCACTCGGCTGGTCCGGGGTTACCGCACGGTCTCCGGTGAGGCGGCGAACCTCCTTGCCGGATTGCCGTCATGGGATCTGGAGGCAAAAGCCCTCGCGCACATTTGGGAGTGGCGCCAGGAGGCAAAACCCCGGGGCTCAACTCCGCTGCCGCGAGAAATCGCGGCACAGCGGACAGAGCTCCGGCGTGATCCCATGGCGTCATGGAGAGTGCGATTGTCACAACCCAGTGCTGGGCACGCCACTATTGCGGCGATAAGTCCCCTCTTTGAGGAGTGGCTAGAGAGGCGCCACGGCGTGCTCACCTTCCGCCTGACGCAGTTCCTCACCGGACATGGTTGTTTCGGGAGGTTCCTGTTTCGTATCAGGCGGGAGGAAACGTCCGGGTGTCATCACTGCGTGGATCGCCCGGAGGACACGGTGGAGCATACGGTGGAGGTCTGCCCGGCTTGGGCAGAGCATCGCCGTGTCCTCGTGGAGGCGATCGGTTGCGGGGATCTCTCGCGTCCGGCCCTGGTCCAGGCCATGGTACGGAGCGAGAGGGCATGGGAGGCCGTCACCTCCTTCTGCGAAGCAGTAATGCTCGCGAAGGAGGAGGCAGAACGCGTGAGGGAGAGGCAAATTTCGCGCCCTCACCCCCCTAGCCGCCGCAGGAGACGCTCTGGGCGTCGGGAATCGCTGGCCGATTCCCGGCCACCGTAGGCGCGGGCTTGCGGACGGTGAGCAATGGGTAGCTCGCCGTCCGATAAGAACCAGGCCCGGGTCGACGGCGCGTTGTGTTCCAGGCGCGCCTCAAAGAGATGTCAGCAAATGAAGGGGTCCGATAGGACCGATGCCTGCCGGGGTTGCGGGAAAGTCCGAAAAGGATATGGCCATGGCCCCTGGCAACATACAGGCAACTGAAGGAACACGGGTGGGTTTTAGTCAGTAAGAGTCTGACACGCCCTCCCGCTCCGCTCAGAGCGGGAGAAGTTATTTGATAATTTCACATCCAAAAAAAAAAGCCTAATACTGGGTTCATTCTTGTTCTTAGTGTATATCAATGACTTACCATTCTATTTAAAGGGTATCTGTGAAGTTGTACTGTTTACAAATGATACTTCTCTTATTTTTAAAGTAGACAGGAATAGACAAGATTTTGACGATGTAAACAGTGCACTCAATGGTTACGGATTGGTTTTCGACA
The DNA here is from genome assembly GCA_949128155.2 of Xanthia icteritia. Lineage (NCBI taxonomy): Eukaryota > Metazoa > Arthropoda > Insecta > Lepidoptera > Noctuidae > Xanthia > Xanthia icteritia. The sequence continues at coordinate 878,407 of OY855862.1, read as the reverse complement.
AATAACCTAGTTCTCGATGCCAAGAAAACGAAATGTGTAAAGTACGCCCTTCCAAATGTTAGAAATCTAGGACCCCACATCGTCTTAGACAAAGACTTGCTTAAACTCTGTCTTATGTAATTTTGACGTTCGAAAAGTGCTGATTCTCAGCCTAGTTTGAATAAATGACTTTTGAATTTTGGATAACGTTACTGTTTGGAATGGGCAACTAGCTTTAACTTTCTGACTAACTGACCGACTCCTTGACAATTCAGTTTGAAATTACAGGCGTGATGTTATGTAATGTTGTTAATTTCTTAGTGCCACGTCATTGATGGTAATAGGCTTGCCCCCTTAAAACGTGTTCCATACCTCTGCTAACCTCTTCGGGACATACCGTCGTGATGTTATACTGCAGGTTTTTTAATATGTACCTTTTTCGCAGGCCGTGTTATCGAAATACTCAATCAGAGCATGTGCTAAAGTATACAAACCTTATAATAATTTGAACAAAGGTGTCGATCAGTTAACCATGTCCTGTTACGGAGACAGAGATCCACCTCCGAACCAGGATAGATTGGAGACTAAGGATACGTGTCAGGTAAGACCAAATAATGGAAGGGCAGTCATCATCTGTCTATCCTCTTTCCAACAATTTTGGGGTCGGCTTCCAGTCTGACCGGATGCAGCTGCATAAGCAGTGGTGGCCCAGTGATAATGGCCCCGACTTAAGAGTTCGAAAGCAAGCAGGCGATTTTCTTTGTTTTTATCACCATTGCTATCAAAATGGTGAAGGAAAAGATCGTGAGGAAACCGACACGTCCTAGAACCAAAAATTCAAAGACATGTGACATCTACCAACCTGCGTTGGGCCCGCGTGGTGGATTACAGTTACCCACTCTCTCTCGAAGAGTGGTGGCCGATGTCCCAACAGCGAGAACATTATAGGCTGGTAATGTATGTTATGTTATGTGACGCATATCTGATCTCCACAATCCTGTTACTGGGTAACACGATACCGATACCGATTCCCCTTTAGGGAATATAGGCATGACATATATATTAATTGTTTTTCTTTTCAGGGTGACAGCGGTGGTCCTATTCAGATTAAGGATGAGAAGATATTCTGCATGTACACCATTGTTGGAGTGACTTCATTTGGCAGTGGTTGTGGAAACGCCCGGAAACCAGCCATTTATACTAGAGTGGCTCAGTATCTGCCATGGATCGAAAAGAATGTGTGGCCTAACTAATATGTAAATTACTGCTTTAGATAATTTTAATGCAATTTAGAGTGCAGTGCGTTCATTATAACTTCACCCGTGACGCGATTGGTAGCATTGAATTTTGCAGTCATGTGATTGATAGTCAGATCAGTCGCCATTTTGAAACACGGTCTAGGGATATTTTTTTAAAAGCGAATTACTATCAATGTGTTAATTATTTATATGACATGTATATATTTAAAAGATACGTTATTTAATATTCTACCATTTTTTAATAATGGTTAAGGTACTTCGATTAAAATTTCAGGATTTTATGGAAAAAAAATGAAGCATAGACGGAAACCGTATATGAATTAACTTTTAATTTATGAGTAAAAACTGAAAAAAATAGAAAAATCATGTAATTTGTGTTTATAAACTTGAAGTTAGTAGTCTGAGAAAGCGCCCATGATGTTCATAAGACATCGGCAACGATTCGGCATGCTCAGAACAAGGTTGTCAATGTCTTGCTGCGGAATATTGTCCCATGTCCTTCTGAGGTGCGCAAAAAGTTGATCTTCTGTAGCCAGATTTTCAGGAACTTCCTTCAGAGCTCTTCTTTGCAGCATATCCCACGCATGCTCAATGGGATTTAGATCTGGCGATTGAGCAGGCCAGTCTAAGGCCCTAACATTGTGTGTATGTAACCAAGCTGCTACCGTTCTCGCCGTGTGTGCCCGGGCATTGTCGTGCATGAGCAGGAAATCTTGCCCCATTTGTGTTCTGTGGGGCAAGATTACGGGCCCCAGCACCTGTTGGACGTATCGTTCTGCCGTCATATTGCCCCGCACCCAAACGAGATCCGTCCGTCCTCCAAGACGAATTCCTGCCAAAAACCATAATTGTTCCTCCTTGGTATGGGTGAACTTCCTGAGGGTTCTGAAGACGGCTCCATCGTCCAGGAACTTGCCAAACACGCGTCCTTCGTGAATCTGGATGGAAGCCGAACCTGGATTCATCCGTGAACAGCACATTGGACCATTGCTCACGGCCCCAGTCCACGTGGTTCCGAACCCATTCTAATCGTCGTCCACGATTGCCTCTCCGTAAAGGTGGGACCCGTAGTGGTCTACGAGAGCGTAGATTGCTTTCATGCAGTCGCCTTCTTACAGTTTGGTCACTCACAAGCACTTGGTGTTCCACTCGCAGCCTTTGGACCAATTGAGTCGCCGTTGCATTTGGTTGAGCTCGCGCAGTAATTTGCAAAAATCGATCTTGTCTGGGGGTAGTGATGCGACTTGGCCCCCGGTGCCTCTCCGCTACTTCACCTGTGGCACGATAGCGTGTCCACAATCTTGAAATTACATTTTGGTGGGTCCCTATGGCCTCAGCAACATTACGCTGAACAGACCCAGCATTCCCACAGCTCTTAACATCTCCGCCGTTTAAAAATGAAAAAAAAACTGTAACTAAACGTAATTCGTATTGTTTTCTAAATTTCGCACAAATGAAAATTCCCTCTCCTACACATCAAGACATTTTTATGCCAGCGAAACAAAAGAATTTTCAAAAATTTGAATTTGGAATTAGTCTGAGATAAATTACAAACAAATCGGTGTATGAAAGATTACAATGCGGCCAGTACTTTTCGAGTTATTTAATTGAGTATGAAATATCCTTAGACCGTGTTGATGTGTGTATTATTATTGAGCTTGACAAGCAATGTGCCAACATAACGGCAAGGGAAAAGTTATAGTGAACGGTCTGTACAAGGATGTTTTGGCGCCTCAACGACATTGACACCCCGGACGATGTTCGTACATTTGTAAAATTGTCACAGAAACTGTTTTGAACAAACCTGCAAAATAGTGGCATTAGTTAGCTGAGGCCACGCGCAAAAAATATCTTTGTACCTTTTTTCTATGTGCAAATTAAAAATATACATCATGCCAGCATTTAAATAGTTTTTGTTTTATTGACTTACAATGGACTGAACCGGGAATATCGTTATTTTAAACTATCAGTTTGAGACTTTGGCTTTTAAGTCAGAGTACAGCTCAGCAGCTCAAATATGTATAGGCCTGTATTTAATCGAACCTCAAATAATTCCTATTTTGCTTTCTTTAACATAATATTGACCACCCTAATATAATGACTGGGCCTCAGGGCACCGATTTCTGAATGGTAAAAAAAAAAATAACGAATGGGATAACGGGGTGATTGCAGAAAAACAGCAAAAGTTAAGTTAGCAGAAATCAAGATTTGAATCTTGATTCCTTCTAATCTTACTCTTCAACCATGCTCTGCTGATTCAGATAGCTCTTTTATAGATGCATCAGGAAACGAGGAGTTCCGGCTCCTTAAGGGTAAACTTTGCTGTTTGAAAAGTGTAAAGACAACATTAAAGAAGGCAAAAGGTATAATGAAACCTGTAACAAATCGATTAAAGATGTCTGACTTAATGCTGCTCTACACAATAACAAAATTATCAAACGTAAAATGAATGTAATTAAATAAATTGAAAACGTTCTCTATTCATAATAAAATAATATAATTGAGAATAAAATTGCATTAAATAGAAGTGACGACAAAAGACAAATACTTGCAAACCAAATTGAAACTGTACCATAGGGTCATTGTGATACAATTTCTTAAAATGTATTATTACTAATCATTTTAATAATATAAACAGGAGAATACACAGCTATAATATAACACGTTGTTTAAGTAGATACATTATAACTAGAATATAATAGAATTATAGAATAGGTAATCCTATTCTTAAAAGTGGAAATATGATTACCTATAATAATAATAGACTTTATTTCATAGAAAATATAGTTTTTTTTTTTTTTATATAAAGACAGTTTTAAATGAGCTTTGGTAGTAACACAATGCAATACAAATCTAAGAACTATAATCTGTACACAATATGGAAAACCCTGCCTCTCAAACTAGGAAACCTGTATCTTGAGAGACAGTGATTCAGCTTAAGATGTGGTGCTTAAGCTGACTGATGATTACATTGAAATTGTATCTATTTGTCTATTAACAAATGTGTATGAATAGATATAATTTTATTTAATAAAATAGTTTATTGCATTTATATTTTATTTATTTTATTTACCCATATTTTATGCTGCACGCATTTAATTAAAGTATTAAAAAATTGTCTAAGTAATCTTCAAGTCAAATATTGGTTCGATCAATAACTCTGATAAGAATTATTAATACAATAGCCTTAATGGTTTTCATAACAGATATAAACATGAAGTGGGTCAAGCAACAAATATCATTACATGTTAAAAATATTGATGTAAAGGGAAATTCACTACGCGCGAAACACAGCGTACTTCTCCCAAATAATATTCGATGCATAATATGTTGTCCCTCGAATTTTGGTCAAACGAATGTCATGATTAGTTTATTAATTCATGAAAACGGATTAAAGTTTAACAATGTTTATTTGTATTCTAAGTCCAGCTTTCAGTCGAAATACAACTTTCTAAAACAAGTGTTGCAAAGTCAGACGTAAAACTTTTTTTTTTAAATTTTGTTGACCGTGTATACATCCTAACCACGCATTGTTGAACTCTGTTATCATATTCGATGACGTAGTTTGCAATAAACAAATAAACATACATAATTATTTTACACTGGGTAGACATAGAGGTATACACTGCTTTTATTTATCTCAAACGTATTCTAAAATACCAAAAAAAAAAATTGGTTGCCTGTAAAGTCGGTATACGGGCGAAAGTTTTACGTGACAACGACTTTGCGTGCCTTTCACTTTTTATGTCTGTCTCTCTCGCTCTTAGGCGGGCTAACCATGCCCGAGTGGAAGGGACGCGTGCCTCTCACTCGCTCTCATTGTGAGCGCATAACGTGAGCGGAGCGTAACGCAGTTTCTTGAAGTGTCACCCGGCAAACCAATTTATAAGACGTTGTCACGTCAAAAGTTATTACGTGATAATGTTAACTTTTTGATCATTTTCAAGCAAGATGAAGTTAATATGAAACATATATGCGATGAACTTGTTAGTTCTGACATGGAGTAGTCTAAGTTCAAAGATATGTGTACCAAAATCTGGATCCATCCGTATAATTTATTAATAATAAATAAGGATTGTGAATTAAATAAAGGCAGATATAGACAGTCATTTGACAACTTTATTTATTTTGATTAATGGTTATTAAATATAAAATAAAATTAAAACAAAAAAAAAATCATTTGAGCATAAATACTTCTGCGTACAAGTCGTATAATGGACCATAACCTAACAAACCAATTAATAAACTCTGCGGACGCTATAAGGAAAAAGGTGAAACAAATGAAAGATTATGAATTTAGTACTGACAATCATATGAAGTTTTTTTTTAAACTTCTTGCTGACCCCCTTAATGCTATAGCAGCTAATAAGCAAATAAAAAATGAAGATACTTATGATGACCAACCTAAAAACACTGGCATCTTAGGTTCAAAAATGTACAAACAGGAATCACCATAATCAAAAAAGTTTTATTCAGAAGACCAAAACGGTAACACATCTTCATCAGAAAAAGTTAATAATGTGTCGCTGGAAATAGAAGATATCTTTGAAATATAAACACTAAAACACTGAGGACTTATGGGGGATTTCCGTTAAGGTTCTTGAAGATATCATTGCCACAACTGTGCCTGTCCTAACAGGCATATTTAATCAATGTTTAGATAGCGGTACGTTTCCTGATTTAATGAAACATAGTAAAGTAGTACCAATTTTCAAATCGGGTAGTAAGAGTGATCCTTCTAATTACAGACCTATATCTGTGCTACCACCATTGAGTAAAATATATGAAAAAACCATGCTGGATCAGATGTTGTCACATTTGAACTCTTTCAGGTAGATTAAGTTCAGCTGCATATGCAGTAAGAAAAATAAGGCAGTTGACTGATATAGCCACAACTAGGTTAGTTAGCTTATTTCCATAATATTATGTCTTATGCCATTCTGCTGTGGGGATCGGCAGTTGACGTAGATTCAATTTTCATTTTACAAAAGAGGGCAATCCGCACTATCTATAAAATGGGTCCTCGCAAGTCCCTTAGAAACGAATTCAAAGAAATTGATATACTGACTCTGCCTTCTCTTTATATATCTTAGAAAGTATTTTGTATGTTCGCAAAAACATAAGACTTTTCAAGTAAGAAGCGATTTCCATAATATAAATAAACGTAGTAGACATGAAATTGTGATACCCAATTTAGATTAACTAAAACAAGCTAGTCATTTCTTATAAACAGTATTCGCTTTTATAACAAGTTGCCTAAGTCGATTACAGAACTTAGCGATGGGAAGTTCAAAACCCACATCAAACGCGTCCTTATCAAGAAAGCATATTAAAAAATTAAAAACTACGTTGAAGACAAGGAAGTTTGGCAATAATTCCTTCTGCACATGTGGCTTCCCTGGTACCTCATTAACGGCAAATTATGTAAGAGTCTATTAACTGCTCCCAAATTACCATGTTTATATTTTTTACATTCTTCCTTGACATAATCACCCAATTATTTGACATTAAATACTTAAAATTTTATTTCAACTCTTTATTAGTGGCTTTTGTGGACATGATACCTAATTATTCAGATTTGTTACAGCTGTAATAGAAATCACGTCATTTCGTTTAAAATTCGATTTTATTTTTATTAATATATTTATCTTTATATATAAATTCTTTTCTATTTTGTGGATGTGAGAACGCTGTAGGTTTAGTGGACTGTAGATTTGTTGACCATAATTATTCTGTTAAGTACCAGGTACTTGTTGAAAGACCTGCACCAAAATATTGTAAAAGCCAACTCTGCATCAAACTGCGTCTATCGGCACTAGTACAGTATCGAATCCTGAAGTTCTTTGGTCATGTTTCCAGGCGGAATTATGACTCCATAGGGCGTCTAGTAGTCACCGTGAGGTGGACCGATCAAATACTTGTTGTTCAAATACCTGGTACTTGTTGAAAGACCTACACTGTCCTCCCATACCCAATAACACTGTTATTTGAAAATATTGTAAAAGCCCATTATTTTTAAAAGAGTAACCGTGGAGTTTCTTGCCGGCTTTACTCCATAGGAAACAAGCAATTGGAACCGTGCACCTAGCTTCGGACGTTTCATGAGTACCCATGTAGGTAGGTTTATGTGAAATAAAATATTTTGAATTCGAATTTTAATTTGAATATACGATGATATGAATATATCATTTGGCGTACGTAGTGAGAATGATAAGCATATGATTGAAAATACAATAGTTAATTTCTCTACCACTCGCGAGAACTCTGAAAAATTGTATTTAATTCGTGTAGCTAATAAACAGTATAAACTAACACCTGGTCTAAAAGAATTATTGCTTCGCAAGAAACCTGATTTAAGTTTGGTCAATTTAAAAGATAAATTAGTTTACAAAGAAAAATACTCATCACAACTAATGCTCATAAAAGAGACTTTGACCCTGCAGGTCAAGTTAAAGGGTCTAAAATATTCTCAAGTGATCAAACCGTTATCTCCCGAGTCTAGTAAATGCTTACAAGAACCTACAGAAGGTAAATCTAAACAAAAACGAGGTGCTGGTCTGCCGTATCTTTAAAAATAAAAAATAAATACTGAATTTGTTTATTGGGATGATCCTAATGAATTAGTAGACAGGCAGGATTTGATTGCATCTAAAACTGCAGGTTGCAACGGGACTTTAACGGGACTTTACCTTAATTCCTTAATTTTTCATTATTTTTACCTAACGTGGTATAGTGATCTTATTCTGGGTGCATCGTCTTCACATATAATTATATAATTGATGTATATAAGATATTGTGAAAACATTTTAAAAGAGTAACGGTGGAGTTTCTCGCCCATTCTTCTCCATACGAAAACTACCTTTTGGAAGGGGCAACTAGAATCAATTATTATTTAAATGTTGACGTTCAAAAGTGCCTTTTTTTGTGCCTAATTGAAATAAATTATTTGACTTTGACTGCAACGAAATCTTATCAATTATTGAAGAGTTAAAAGAAGCGGGTGTTCTATAAGAATAAAAAGACTCATCATATAAACTGAATATCAGTATAATGTTGTAATTCAGAAGTGACAATTGAAAGAATGAGCTAAGTGAAAAGAGACATTCTCAAACTAAAACTCAAAGCATTTATTTCAATTAAACCATTTACAGGCACTTTTGAATTGTCAAGAAGTCGGTCAGTCAGAAATATGAAGCTAGTTGCCCATTCCAAAGCGTAGTAGGTACCGGTAAACTGCTCCAACTTTGCCTGGTCGTCCTAAGTTTGCCTATAATGAAAATGATGTAATATCTTTTTCATTTTACTTGTATGGCAAAGGAAACTTTGAGATTTTATAGACAGCTTTAAGTTTCGATTGCCATACAAGTAAAATGAAAAAGATATTACATCATTTTCATTATAGGCAAACTTAGGACGACCAGGCAAAGTTGGAGCAGTTTACGGTACCTATGGAGAAGAACGGGCAAGAAACTCCACGGACACTCTTTTAAATAAAAAAATTGTTACAAAATATTGGTTACATCATTAATGTTGAAATTATACATGTGAGGACAATATAGAAAGACGTGCACGTTAAAAGCGTCCGTAAATTATTATAAACGAAATTGATAGACGTGCAAGAAAAAAAAAATCCTTGAAGGCATGTTATCAAAAGATATTGATGATCTTTGACAAGCTGATTTAATGGATATGCTAAGTTTCTCCAAATTCAACAACAACAAAAAAAATATTTTAGTTATCATTGATGGATTCTCTAAGTACCTACGCTTAGGCCACTTAAACAAAAGCAAAGAAGCTGTATCTGAAGATTTTATTTTACATTTATTTACTTAATGCCATAGTAAAATTTTGAGATAACTGGTGTCAAAGTTTAAAAACGTAGATGATTTTTGAAAATAGTTAATAACCTTCATCCCGATATCCCGATTGCGATATCGTTAGATGCTATTTTCCATTACTGACAAAAAGCCACCCCCAAAAGCGCCAAACGCTGGTTTCATATTTCATCTACAAATATCTACGAACATTTTGCCCCAAAAGTACTAATTATAAACGAGTTAGCCCCGTACAAGAACCCACATTGAAATATTGATCGTAATTCCAGACTTGCGCAGTGTAGCTAGCCTCTGTTCTAGACTCTAGACTTTCTTTGTCTGCCTAAACAGTACTCCACCCGCCGTCTGCCGTGCAGGACGAGTTCGGTCCTTCGAGTCTGCTGCCCCGGTAGTGACTTGAAGGACCCGCTTGTCGGCCTTGCTGTCCTGCCGTACCGCGAACCGCCTGTTAAGGATGTAGGTAAGTGTTTTAGCTGATTTTAATTTAATTTTTCAATTAAAATCCTTTTTTCAAATATCGAGACTGTGTTACGTAAGATTTATCGAGGAAGGGCGTAACTTCCATAATCTAGTTGAACTATAAATAATAGGTACTTGCATCTTAGTCTACATTTTTTTAGGAATTAGCCGTCTTCTATTCTATTATAAAAGTTTCTAAAATATTTTTATTGTTTTATCAGATTTCTGATGGATAAGCAGTATCTTTCTCCTCGTCTCCGAAGTGGTGTCCCGTCTCTACCAACACAGGCCGTATCAGTTCGGAGTCGCCATGACACGTCATGGCGGTCTTCAAGTCGCCATCTTGGATTTGGACTCTGCGGTACTGCAGGCACGAATTGCAGATGGAGGTCAGTATTTTTTTATATTTCTTACTATTGAAGCTGATATGTGATGTTAAAATATTGAGATTTTCAAGTTATGTAACACTCGGCACAGTGGCTGAGGTATTTACATTTCAGCATATTTAAGGAGATAGTGATTATATTAAACAACTATCTAACATAAAGTTAATTTGTTTTTACAGATCTCCTGTCGCTGCTCATTAGCGTCACCCAGACGTCTTCGAAAGCAGCTGATGTTAAACCACAGCCCGAACACCGCAGTTACACTTGTCCAGCTTCATTGTCTGGCGATGGGGTGTAAGTGGCCCTACAGACACCTTCAGAGCCAAAGTCAACCTCACCTGCCCGCGGTACACCCTGCTAAATTACCGACGAGGCTCTGACGTGTCCCTGGTCTGCCCAAATGACGTTGAAGAAGCGAGATGGCCGATGTGGAGCAGAGAAGAGTGGAGCAGAACGAAGTTAAGATAAGCTTTATTCAACAAACTGGGGACACCAAGGAAAATTTAGGGCAGGGACGGATTCAACGGGAGGAGGTCAGAGGATCAATTGATCATGGTCTGATCCATTTGGTCCTTTGAACTTCTCTCTTCAAACCTTGGGTCCGCCCTTGTGCAACTATTTTTGTTTGCGTTGTGAATCTTTGTGACATAACATGTAGGTAATTAAATCATGATAGAGATAAAGTAATGTAAGTTAATTCTAAGCAAGGAAATTTGGTGTTTTTCCTTACAATTTAGAAGTTAAGTCTCTTACCTATTAAAAATGTTATAAAAATGTATTGTTTTCAATAGAAATAACCCCACACCGCACAAACTAAGTCGGCTGTAGGTAAAAGCCATCCCAGTTCAATCTTTCCACGTTCTATTACACTGATGGATACTAACAGCATGAGAAGTTAAATGAGCAGCTCATGCTGGAGTATCCATTAGTATTATAGATCATATAGGGTACCAGGGGAGGAAGAGATTAGAGGGAGGGGGCCATTGGTCTGAGTACTGAGCAGAGGCTTGCAATTTGCAGCTTTGTGGCAGTTCAAAATAGTGCTACTTTAACATGTTGTGCATTGTAGATGCAGTAATATAGCCTCATGTCATGGCTGTGACGTCATTTTATTTTGATGAGAATGAAAGTTTGAAAGTGGCGCCTGTGATAGAAAAACTGAGTAACCGATTGGCGTGATATAAACATATGATGCAGAGGAATGAGGAGCTTATGACAAGACAATAATAAGACAATATGCTGCACTGATTGCAAATAAATTGGCATAAATATAGGAGGCAAATGACTAATATCAGGCTTTTGCAGTCTGGAACGCCACAAAATTTTAATGTTGCAACACTTTTCTTACGTATGCACCATTTTCCAAACCTGCATTGAGGATAAGGTACCGAACGTGACCTGCGCAGTGCAGTTAACCCATTCTAGACTGCATTGCGGACTTCCTGGTTCCTTTGTCCTGGCAGTGCACCGCACGCTGTCTGCCGTCCATGACGAGTTGGTCCTTTGAGCCGTAACCGAGTGACGCCACTCGAAGGCCTCATCTTAAGCTAGCTACTGATCTATGTACCGCAGGCTTAAAGATTATGGTGGGTGTTTCTGATTTTCTTGATTATTTTTACAACTTGGGTATACTTTTTATCTTTGTAAAAATTTCGTTGCACTTGCCGAAAAGTAGGTAGCTTTAAACTCAGCATTTGGAACAGTTCTTGTTTTTATACAACTTTCTTATAAAGGAATTCTGATACCGTGGTGACTTGATGGTTCTAGTTATTTTAAAAGTTTATAAAATATATTACTGATAACTTTTCAGGTCCCTCGTTGTCGAGCAGCGTCACCCACGCGTCTCTGAAGACGGCTTTGTCTTCAGTGCCTCATCATCTGCCATGCATGATGAGTTGAGCATTCGTGCAGTCATCGGTGCATCGAGCTTAGCAGTCCGTGTTTGCCCGAGTTATAAATAGAGGTACGTATTTGAGTAATACTTTACTTCTAACGCGTTGCAGAACATGTGAAACTAATTGCATCATTTGGGTTATTTGTTTGAGCTAAGGACGTTACTAAATCGTGATTAGGATAAAGAAACCAACAGTGACTACGTTTTACGTAATAGATATTTTAATATCTTAGATATTAATCCTTTCACATATAGCCCGTCTGCCTTTAAAGCAGGAGTGAACATGCGGGCATCCTCTGGGCACACTTGTTCTATCGTAGACCTCATTTATCAATTTTCATCAGGCGAGGCCGAAGTCAAAAGCATTTACCTTTTTTTTTTAAATTATGGTTAGGGTCTTGAGTCTTGAGGCTGAATTATTAGGTGTCCGTATGAAAGTAATAGTATTCAACTATTTAACTTTTTTTTCTTTCAGGTTCCTGTTTGACGAGCTACCACCCAGCTCTGAAGGCAGCTTCCCGCCATTTCAGCGATGGGGTGTAAGTGGCTCTACCAACACCTGCTGAGCCAAAGCCAACCTCTCCTGCCCGCGGTACACCCTGCTGAGTCACCGACGAGGCTCTGGCGCACAGAGGGATTATCTTTGGAAAAAGACCTGGTCCATCCAGGGGTTTCCTTCTTCTTCATGTTTAATCCCTCATCCAACTTCTTTAAGAAGATCTTCTTCTTGAAGTATTGGCAAAAAATATTTTTATAAAAATGTTTAGATGTAAGATAAGGTACGTTTATACTCTTGTTAAAGATAAGTACATTTATGACATATTTCGAATGACAGAACTTATGTTAAGGTTTAGATTATAGTTAGGTTAGGATAATAATAATTTGTTTTATTTTGAGTAACCCAAACCCAACCTTTATCAAACTCTTCATCCTCCTTCAGCTGAATACATCTCTCGGCTAAATGATCATGATGATGAAGATGATTGTTCCACTGCAAGGTTATTTCGGCGCGCGGGCAAAATCTGAACTAATGCCGCCATCTTGTTTTTAAAATACATTTCAAGTGACATTTCACAAAACAATACGTCATACTTTCCAGCAATCCCATCACCTGTTATTCCATTTAAAGTTTGTCCTAGGTAAACAAATTCGTCCACAACTTCGATTGTTGATAGCAACGTTTCACCTGCCTTGGCGGGACCAAAGGCGGTTTCTTTTGAAATGGAATGCGATAACCCTTCACTATTTTGATTAATGGTTCTGGTGCCCCCAGTCTCTTCCACTCCGTAACAAGATTTTGTAAGGAGCCCTCCCAAAAATCTTGATCTAAGTCAGAATTTTATATTGAATTTAGCCCTTTCCCCATTGTGCATTGTTTTGCGGTTAATTTTTCCGAAAACTATAAGGCTGGTAAAAGCGTTGTCCAGCTGGTTGTCCCCTCGGTTGAGGACGTAAAAATGTTGAATGATTATTAAACGGGTTCATTGCTTGATAATTATTATAATAGGCTGCTGCACTCTGAGGAGGAGGAAATCCATAGTTCATCGTCAGTGCCGAAGGGCGACTAGACGATTGATATCCACTAGGTCCAGGGTATGCCACCTGGGGTCTAGGAGTTTTCTTTTCTTGCCCAGAAAAAATAATTTTATTTGCATAAAAAATTTTGTTAACTCCGCCATTATTCTTAATAAATTCACTAAAAGGTACTTTATCAAACAAAAATTCACTAGACGGCGGTATTTTCTTCGAACATGGCTTAAATGATTTATCTCTTAATTGCTTAATGAACACTTCGCGTCTTTGTTCAATTATATCGGCCCTACGGCCACAAACTGCAGAACATTTGCGCCAACCACAATAGAAATCTACGGTCATCTCACAATCGTCTTCTTCAATGTCCCACTCACCGCACAGACTTCATTCACTCTTCCTGCTTCATTCAGTATCTCTGTGGAATGCGCTCCCCCAGGAAATCAGGATGGCGACCAACCGGTTATCTTTTCGAATTAAAGTTCGCGAGCATATTCGCAAGAAACTGGCAGTATCATCACAACGATAATGTTTTCCCATTGTTTGTCTTATTTGTACTTATATTTATGTATAATTAGGTGAATTTATTATATTTTATAGTTTTTAATAGGTATATATGTATATCTTTATATTTAAATATAAAAAGTCTTCAAATCTCTCTGTTGCACCTACCACTGTTTGTCTCTGCATCACCCGAAGCTTGACTGGTAGAAAATGCCTATGGCATTAAGTCCGCCTCTGTACATTTGTGTGCTTGAAGTATTAAATAAATAAATAAATAAACAATCACGTGAAATCTTTTGATAATCACCGGAAAAAACCTCTTTTAATTTGAATGCCAATTGTTCTGGGTCCATGCTACCCGTATCCATAGCCCAGTCCACTATCTGTCGAAAACCCTGTTGCATAGCGTCGCTTTGCATTACCAGTGCGCGAGTTACAGAGCCAAGAAATTTATCCGCTGAGGGTAAATGGGTAACTTTTTCTAATGATTTGATTTCATCGTTTACTTCCAGGTCAACATATCCAGGACGAGCATTACAAACTTTTTGTGAATCCATATATAGAACATTATTCCAGTTTTCTTTATTAAAATATTGAATTGAATTGATCAAATCTAACTGATTAGATGGAGTTGCAGTGATAGCTGGCTCCTTTAATTGCGTTGCCAAATCAAAATCAAATGATTCAACTGGTAAAGGATCTGAGACGTGTTCCTGTGCCATTTCAAAATTATCACCATTATATATCGGATTATCACAATCATAATTTTCATTTTCACAATACATATTATGAGGATAGTAATATATTTTTTTCAAATCACTGACCTGCTTCGCAAGCTTTTTGATTACCTTGCTTTGTCCTCGATGACGCTTACTTTTCTTCTTCTTACTCACCTTCTTTCTCTTACGGGATTTATCTACCTGATCAACCTCTAAATCCGACAGTGATGATTCAGAGGAACTTGAGGAACTTGACGAATCAGATTCTTTACGGTTACGCGCCTGTACTCTATCTACCATCGTAAGAAAATCTAATTTAATTATATTATTAAATTTAAACTATCACTTTTCAGTCTATTCACTCTAGGTGTAGTGTCTGTTTGTGTGTTAAGTTTTCACAGTGAGATTATTACAGAATAGACCGGCTGATCTCAGTTAATGGTTCTGCAACTTTCAGTGAATGGGCAACTAAAGGAATATTTAAGAGTAGAATCAAACTCTTTGAACTGTACGAAGAAGGAAATTACAATAAAAGTAAAGATTTTTATCAATATGTTAAGAACTATTCCAAATTATTTAAACAAGTTTGTAGCGAAGCTAAATGTCGATATTTAAGCTCAAAAATTAAAAATAGTCAAAATAAAATACAAATGACTTGGGAAATTATAAACAATGAGACTGGAAGAGACAGAAAGCGTAGTTGTGAATACAGCCTTAATATTAACAATACATTTATTAAAAAGGATTTAGAAGTAGCCTCAGTTTTTGAAAATTGATTTGCAGATATTCCAGTCTCAACCACAAAAGCATTAAATTCTTCACCCACTGTTGCAGTCTCTATTGAAAAAGTTTTTTTGATAATTGTAACTATGAATTTAATTTCGACCATGTTAGTGCCCAAGGTATTATTAAAACTTTTAATACACTCAATGTAAAAAAAACTGCTGATCTGTGGAGAAATTCGAAATTCGTTGCAAAATGCTTATTAGTGTAGTGTAGTGCCTGAATTAGCAATTATCTTTAATAAATGTATAGACTGTGGTGTAATTCCTGACTTAACGAAGACTAGTAAAATAATACCTTTGTTCAAATCGGGCAGCACATCAGACCCCACGAACCAAAAAAAAAGCCCATTGTAAGTCGATAAAAATAAAACTATTTAAATGTTGGCATCATTATATTTCGAGTATCCACATAGAAAAGCAGTACAAGGATATTTTTTGGCGCATAGCCTCGGCTAACCAACGCCGCCATCTTGCTCAGTTTTTTTCAAAACAGTTTCTGTGACAATTTCACAAATATTTACCAAAAATGTCCGGGTCGTCAATGTCGTTGAGGCACCAAAACATCCGTGTACAGATCGTTTACTATAACTTGTCTCTTGCTGTCATGTTGGCACCATTGCTTGTCAAGCTCAATACGTAAATAATAGAGTTCAAAATGGCAACTGACAGAACAGTACTACCAATCACATGACTGCAAAATTCAGTACTACCAATCGCGTCACGGGTCAAGTTATAATGAACGCACTGCACTAAATTAAAATGATCTAAAGCAGTAATTTACATATTAATTAGGCCAGACAATGTTTTCGATCCATGGCAGATACTGTGCCACTCTAGTGTAAACGCCTGGTTTCCGGACGTGCCCACAACCACTGCCAAATGAAGTCACTCCAACAATTGTGTACATGCAAAATATCTTCTCATCCTTAATCTGAATAGGACCACCGCTGTCACCCTGAAAAGAAAAACAATTAATATATATGCCATGTCTATATTCCCTAAAGGGAAATCGGTATCGGTATCGTGTTACCCAGTAACAGGATTGTGGAGATCAGATATGCGTCATATAACATAACATACATTACCAGCCTATAATGTCCTCGCTGTTGGGACACCAGCCCCCTCTCTTCGAGAGAGAGTGGCTGTAATCTACCATGCGGGCCCAACGCAGGTTGGTAGATGTCAGATGGTTTCCTCACGATGTTTTCCTTCACCGTTTTGATAGCAGTGGTGATAAAAACAAAGAAAAGTGCCTGCCTGGTTTCGAACGCAAGACCTACAACTCTTATGTCGGGCCATTACCACCGGGCTACCACTCCTTATTCAGCTGCATCCGGTTAGACTGGAAGCCGACGCCCTGTTGGAAAAAGGATAGACAAATGATGACTGCCATTCGATTACTGGGTCTTACCTGACACGTATCCTTACTCTCAAATCTATTCTGGTACTGCTGAGGTGGATCTCTGTCTCCGTAACAGGACATGGTTAATTCATCGACACCCCTCTTCATATTATGATTAGATTTGTATACTTTAGCACATACCCTGGTTGAGAATTTCGATAAGACGGCCTGCAAAAAATTACACATCAAAAAACCTGCAGCTTAACACCACGAATGTGCGGCCCGAAGGGGTTTGCAGAGGTATGGAACACTCCTTTATTCCTCCGCCAGTTATGTCCAAGCCCTACGTTCGAGCCTATTACTACCAACCCTATGGCACTAAGAAATTAACAACATTACATAACATCACGCCTGTAATTTCAAACTGGACAATTGAACCAGGCACTTTTGAATTCTTTCTTTCACACACTAGGAATTTCTCCTGTATCGTGGGTGCATTTACAAACATTTAAACTCACAAACAAAAAGCTAGACCCGGAACAACTACTTGCATGTAATACAAATATTTGTTCCGTGCGGGAATAGAACCCGCGATACGCAGTGCAGCAGTCAAAGAGTCGGTCAGTTACTTAAAAAGTTGAAGCTAGTTGCCCATTCCAAAACCTAGAATGGAAACGGGAAAGAAACTTCAAGGACACTCTTTAAATCAATGTATTACAAAATCCTGGGAATATGAATCCCCGAAGGGATAGGCAGAGGTGTACCCACAGTACGCCCCCGTTTCGCCAGTTATGTTTAAGTCCCATGTAATAGGGGGCGAGCCTATTGCTAAGACTAAGATATTCCTGATGGAAAAACCCAATCGCTTTGCTGAAAATTTAACCCGGGACTGCTCGACATTCACGCAGTAAAAAATACACGCAGTAAATTCCAATACTTCAGTAATAGTAGGTAGCACTAGACTAGAAGAAGTCCTTGTGACGGAACCTGTTGACAGGTCTACACTGTCCTCCCATACCTATTAACACTGTAATTTGAAAATATTGTAAAAGCCAATTATTATTAAAAGAGTAACCGTGGAGTTTCTTGCCGGCTCTTCTCCATAGGAAACGATCAATTGGAACCGTGCACCTAGCTTCTGACGTTTCATAAATGCCCATGAAGGTTTAAGTGAAGAAAATTTTTGTTTTTTTATATATAAAAAATCTGCTGCCACGCAGCGTGCCGGTGCCGATATAGTTACAGGCACAGGAAACATTTCAGTCTTTATCTCTGAAATGGCAACGCAGTATTACAGGTGTCCAAAATTAGACGATGACTTATCAGATGGAAAGCCTGACACCGTTCATCATCATCGTCATTTCAGCCGAAAAACGTCCACTGCTGGACAAAGGTCACCCCCATGCGTCGCCACATCGACCGGTCCTGTGCTTCTTGTATCCACTGGATCTCCGCGACCTTCATCAGGTCATCATTGCTAGAAAAAAAAATACCAACCCTCTTAAGAGTATCACTATTTTCTTTGTCCTTGGCGTGTGTAAGCCCCCAGCCAGCTGCTATGACCTTGGTGTCATTGACAACCTCGCCGGTATGCAGACAAGCTGGTACTGCGAACTGGTTCAGATCCATCCTGAAATAATGACTTAAAATTAGCCTATAATATTCGCACTGCTGGGACACAGTCCTCCTCTCTGTCGGCCATAATTGCCCTGCAATGGGGCCGCGTGGTAGATTACCACCACGCGGGCCCATTTCTAGATGGTTTTTAGATCTCACAAGTCTTCTAATTTCGACCACTCGCGCCACTGGACCACAGATTTTGTAATCAGTAAGTAATAATAAATACCGGCCTTAATCTGCTGCCAAGCAGAGACTTGCTGTGTTCCGTTTTGAGCTTATTTTCGAGGAGAGGCGAATGATAATTTATTTCATCTTTAGCCGGCTAAACTTAAGTGTAGCCGTAAAACGCACGAGGCGAGCGAGCGAAGCGAGCGGTGCCACGGCAGCGGCCGGCGAGTGCCAGGGTCCGTTTAGGCAGTAGAGAATGTAATGTTTTGGGAATGTGTTGTTTTGCGAATGTGAGGATTTTGCGAGCACCGTGTTTTGAGAAAATGTTACTCTGCGACGAAGGGGTCGCTTGTTTATGCGTTCTCCCCCCACTCCTCCCGTATAGACCGAATATTCATTAGCTGTTGCGTTGATAGCTCGTGAGTTCGATTGCTAGGCAAATTAACCCAACAGTGGATTTCGATACTAGCGTTCCATTCAAAAAACTTTTCGCATCAGCGTGTTTGATAACGATAACGTCATTCGATATAGTGGTTTTCGATTCAATGTGTTTTCGAAGGCGTACAAAACAGCGAGCGTAGAAACATTGTCATCCTGCCGGGGTCGCGGGAAAGTCCGAAAGTGATACTGTGGCCCCTGGCAACGTCCAGGCAACTGAAGGACCAAGGGTGAGTTTTAGTAATTTACCAACCGAAAAAAAAGAACTTCATTGGAATCTTCATTCAAAAGTTAATTAAGTACCGCGAAACATTGACCACTTTTTTCGAATAATTACAATTTTAATACGACTTTTCTATGGAGAAGTAAGAATTTTCCTTCATCAGCTACAACTCCAAGATCATGTGCATGTGTTAGTATAGCAAAATTTAGTATTATTCAACATTAAATTCCATATTTGTTCGATTTTGTTGGCGGGCAAAGTTATCTGGACTTTTAGCCAACTTTGCCCACATTGATTTTTGACTCAAATATGGCCTTTATATTGATGACATAAAAACCAGTACAAGAATTTTACCACCAGTCAATCAATTTTGCCAAAATATTAAGATACTTTTGCACATCAAAGACATGCTTATAAATTGTTCTTCGGGCAAAGTTTCCTTTATTTCACGGTAATTGAAGTTTAATTGAAATAAATGCTTTGAGTTTGAGTTCATTGTATTATTTACATTGTTGAGCAGATGAATTTTTCAAACCTTTGAAGCAATGGATAAGCAATTTTCTTGTCAGTCAATACAGACGGCTTGACGTGCATTTGGGTATATACTAGTAATTATGTATTTTAAAAGTAGGTAGTTCAATTTGTATTTACTCACACTTTTTCAGTCTCAATTAAGGCGATATCATTGTATTTGATCGGTGACTTGTACTCTGGGTGTTTGATGATATTCTTCACCTTGTAGATCTTGGACTGGTCGTTGGCATCACTTCGTTTTAACGCACCGATTACAATGTACGACACTGACTCCCTGAAAGTATAATTATGTAAAAACATTATCACATCACAACAGGCTCAAATTAAGGTCTATTCAAATCCTTGTTTCCAATTGATGTTATTTCCACTTAAACAATCATCATCTTTATACAAGTGTAAATAAAGTTGATTTTAGACTTAGTCAGTACTGTTGAAAAAGACCTAAAAAAAACTTGTTCCAAAAATAAAACCGATTTTAAATTTTTTTTGTTAAATGTTTTTATTTTTCACTTTTTAGTTGTGATACCTACCCCACACACATTCGAATACCACTACCTGCTATGTAAATAACAGTGACAGGAACTTATAACATCATCCATATAGACTTAAGTGGGAAAAATACCTATTATTGAAGCTAATTGAAATACTACCCAAGCAAAGTGGCATTTATGAGGGACCACCTCTCAAGTATGACCTACCAAACAAAATTCCTTAATTTTTCATTATTTTTACCTAACGTGGTATAGTAATCTTATTCTAGGTGCATCGTCTTCACATATTATAATTATATAATTGATGTATACAAGATATTGTGAAAACATCTTAAAAGAGTAACGGTGGAGTTTCTTGCCCATTCTTCTCTACACGAAAACTACCTTTTGGAAGGGGCAACTAGAATCAATTATTATTTAAATGTTGACGTTCAAAAGTGCCTTTTTTGTGCCTAATTGAAATAAATTATTTGACTTTGACTTTGAAAAAAAGAATCATCAAAATTATTTTATAATTGGTGGAGTAATCGAGTAGTAAAAAAAATAAAACGATCGAATTAAGAACGTCCTCCTTTTTGAATTCGGTTAAAAATATGAGGTTGAGTGCAAACTGAACCTTATGTGAAGGCATTACAGTTGTTTTTCATAAAACTCGTGTTTGTTTATATGTTTGGCAAATAAATTGCGAACGCAGATTAAATTAGCTAGCTTAACTCCACATACGTGATGGGTATCGATATCAAAAAATGATAAACAAAAATAAAAACTATTTTTTGTGGTCAACGACCTCTGATATATTTATTAAGTGAAAATATCTGTTTAAAATCTGTTTTTTTTTTTGTAATCTTCACAAACGTATCAGGTACCGATATCAAAAACGAGCTTTAAAAATCTCACGAATGATTTAAAACATAAACGAAAACTTTTGACACTTTTTCGAAGTTTGTTTTAGCTTACCTAGACGTTTTACCCACACAAAGACGCGTTTTTAAAACAGAGCCATCTAGTATCAGTTTTTAGAAGCTCTAGGTAACTAGGCGTATAGGCGCCGTTCACTATGGGCCTTAGATAAAAATGTAGATAATTTCAATTATTTATTTATCAGAAGATACTCACCTCCTACTTGTCGATATGCAGTGTCCCGCGGTCAGAATGAATCGCTCGCTGATTATTGCCCCACCGCAATTCCATTTAATGGCGCCTAACTGACCATAGCCCAGCATAACCTGAAAACAATAATAGCTGGTGGTTAGCGAGGATAGGCATTAAAATAGCCTTCTTCAATCAATCAATAGGCCTCTCCCAAGCTGCGCCAGAAAACCCTGTCCTCCGCCTTCCGCATCCAGTCTCTCCCAGCCACCTTTTTAAGATCGTAAGTCCATTTAGCTGGGGGCGTCTCACACTACACTTGCGGGTACGCGATCTCCACTCCAGGGCTCGTCTGCTCTACCGGCCATCATTCCTTCGATGTACGTGGCCAGCCCATCACCACTTCAGTTTGCTAATTCTGCAAGCTGTGTCGATAACTCATTGCGATTTCATTTCCGATTTTATCCTTCAAAGAATCGCTGCCACATTGTTTAGTGGCAACTTTTTTTCATCACGACCTGAAGTTTTTTCTTTTACTTAGTCCGTGCTGGTACGAGAGAAGGTTTTGAAGTCTCAATTCTGTTTCAAATTCATAATTCATTTATTCAAACTAGGCTGAGAAACAGCACTTTTCGAACGTCAAAATTACATAAGACAGTCCCCCAAAAACGCCCACCCTTCACCCCACTTCCTAGTGCTTTACCTGGAATTCTTCCCAGCAATGCGCAAAGATTCTTGCAGAAGCAATGGCAAATTGCACATCTCTGTACTCAGCGAGCCTGTGGTTCAGATATACCCAAAGGGCTTACAATTCTCTGCGCATCCAGTTTAACAATGCATTCAGGGCGCTGTTACGTCTGCCACGCTTCTGCAGTGCGTCAACAATGTTTGCTGAGTCGCGCACAGACGGCTTTGATGCCACCTGGCGCAAAAAGACAGCCTCACTGCTAAGCAGATTGCGTGGGAGCAGTAACAGCATCCTGAATGTAATAGGCAATAAGTTAGACAGCCCTCTGGTGTGGAGCCTCACCCAGAGGACCAAGTCTCTCTTAGTTATTAGGTACTAACATAGTTTTTAAGTAATACTAACAATATAAATGTAAATGTAATTATGGATCTAGTTGTCTGAATAAATATATTAAATTAAATTAATGGCGCAACAAACTCCCCAGCTGACATGTGCTGTCTTTGTTAATGTTTCTTATCTGCCTGAACAGTTTGAAATGCAACTTTGACGCGTGTGAAACTCATGAATAACGGCTTTGTTACAATATGAAACTCATAAACTCACGGAAAATAATACTTTAGCAAATTGGCAAAACTAAACTAACTTGTCCGTGTCTTTGACAGTCGTCACGGGTAGTCAGAAAACCTGAAAGTCTTACAACCAGTCATGCCAAGGGGTGTCGTGGTACCCAGCAACTGGGTTGTGGAGTTCAGATAAGCAGTCGCTCCACGTAAAATACTGAATTAAATTCAAATCACAATTGTCATCTTTTGCAGAGGCTTTAGCAAGGAAAATTGACATAGAAAAGAAAGAAAGAAAATACGTTTATTTGCGGTAAACAAGACGCAAAAAAAATAACACAAAATAAAAAAGAAACAAGTTTTGGGAAAATATGCGTCACATCCACGCAAAACGGCCATCGCTCAGCATAATGCTGTGACCCTATGCAAGACAGAGCCCTAGCATTGGTTTTCAGCGACAGCCGGCGGGCGTTGACGTTATGACGTCGACTATAGTTTGACGATTTGTAAGTCAATACTCCCTGGCTGCGTTTAAGGGGACATTAAAGGCGTATTTTATATTATATAATTATTCCTAGAATCAACTACTTCTAATACAAATACTACTAATTCCTTGTAATTCTGCTTTCAGGGCATTCTAGTTTTTCGTAAATTTGTGTAGACAATTACAACATCGCTTTGGATGTGTCTAGGTTTTATAATAGTGATTTAAATAAAGAAATAACTTTTAATAACTTTTACATCCAGGTCCAGGCCCTGTCACTTCTCCGAGCTGACTCTGTTGTTATACAAGCTTTGAATTTCACTTGCCTTGTTAATTAGTTAGTATGTGTGGGTCAAATCTGGCAAACTGAATTAAAACCTTACATTGTGGTTCTGTTTCGAAGACAAAGCATTTTTATGTTGCATGACTTGATTCTTCACCCAGGATTGACTCCAGATGAAGGAACTTCTGAACGAACGTTCAGGAGCTATGTAATGCTGAGCAAAGTGTCATTGGGTTTTCCATCTGGAATTTCTCAGTGGCGTCCCGTAGTCTGGATTAATGGATATCACATTGAACTTAAACATAACAGTGAAATGTGGGTGTACTATAGGTGCGCCCTCTGCCTAACCCTACGGGGAATACAGGCGTGATGTTATGTCAAGTTAAAATATACAAAAAACATAATTGTTAATTTAGCACTTTAATTTGTAAGTTAACTGATTAGAATCTTACAATAAACAATGTTATTTTGTAGAATTTCGTTGAACAACGGTAGAGACAAGAATTTAATATATGCATTTAATTATGATGGTCTGTTCTTAAGTCCATCATGACCTGGCTGATGCACCCAGGATATTTAGTACTTTAAAAGTTTGTTTAAAAAGATTTTAACTTACCTACATTTTATTTATCTTTCTTTTTATGAAAACGTGTTTATCTCTAAAACATGCCATTAACTTATAGCATCCATGGCGGTTGGATAAGAAGCTGTATCTTACCATATGAGGGAACTCGTACTTCTCAGCATCAGTTCCTCCAATTATGAGCTGATCAGTTTTGTGGTAGCAGTGCTCTTGTCTACTGACGGTTCCGAGGAGGTCCACTCCGGCCTCACAGGGGTATACGTACTTCTGTTGATAATCTATGCATTCTGAAAAGAAAATAAAGGTTGGTGACATATAAACATCTGCTGTAGGGAGCCAGGCGTGTACTACGTGTGGTACACGGTACACCCATATTTCATCTGTATTAAAGTCCCATGTAATACCCTTAATACAGTCCGGCCGTTGACAGAATGCGTTCTTGACATCTGTCAGTTTCTTATTAACGAATATGTGTTTTGCGAATTTGATCCTTATAGGTAGGTATTAGAAATTGTCCAACTGACTGTACATAGGAATTTAATACAGTTGAAATCTGGGTGTACTCTTACTAGACACAAATCAGAATGAAATTGAGTTTAGCAAGTAAAATAAAATCTTAATGGAAAAACCCAATATGACTTTGACTGACCTAAGGATTAAACCCAAGGGCGTCTGACTTTTTAGTTTTACAGAAACGGAACACCAAGTGAACCAGTCGCCCTTTAACGAGCTGGTCAGACCTCTTCAAGAAAAGCACGCCACCATAATTGAATGTTCTCAAAATGACTTCATAGTCTTTAAAGGTATGAGGAACAGGGTATAAAGTTCACTCATCCTCTATGGAAAAGGGAGGATCCTTTGACCAGACGGGTGTCGTGTCTGGTGGTAAACTGCCCAACTATTAATTTCGGGGAAGTTATATATATACTGTTCGCGCGGTAAACTCTAAAGGTACGATTGCGTACCCGACCGCAGGTGGCAACTGCAGTCGACGTGTCGCGGCGTCATGTCACGGCGACACGTCACGGCGTCATGTCGCTGGATTCATGATTCCGAATCCGACCGCAGGCGGCAGCAGCCCGCATTCCAGTCGGTTGATAGAAGATAGAAAAACGTGTTGTCGCTCGAGCGTTGGCGGCATTACTGGTCTGCGGTCGGGCTACACGTGTCGCCTTTCGTTCGCCCGTAGCTGCCAACGACGTGTCGCTAGCTACGGAAGGTATTTCATAGAAATGCTTAGAAACCAGTTGTGTCGCGTCCTGCGGTCGAGTAGGGAATGGTACCTTAATTGCGCGATGCAGGATTTGTGTGTCGTCAGGTCTTTGATGCGTAGTTCACATGTGGCGATGTAGATGCCGCCACAAGTTGTATAACAAGAGCCGCTACTCAAAATATAGAACGACAGGGCCCCATACCACAGAACTTTATCATTACAATTTACATTTTACAAATTTGTAGATCTTGCAAGTTTCTGTACCTACCACAAAAATCTAATCAACACTCAGCTCACTTCCACGGCAGTGAGCAGGGAAGTAGGCAGGGAAGTGGGCAGGACGAGAATGTAAACACGACACTTCTCGTGCTACTGCCACTGCTACTCGCGCTGCCCGGCGCTCCCCAAATGAGCGGTTTTTTGTGCGGAAGTCAAAGGACAGGCAGCGCCAGTGGGAGTGCGTGTGTACAATCAGCTCCGTCGCTCACTTCTCGCCGAGCACTTGGACGAATCGGACGTGCGTGCCGCCTTGTTTTTTTACGATCTGCCAAAATGCACTTCGGCTGGAGTAATGAAAACACTATAAAGTTTTAAGCACTGCTGGGATCCGAAAAAGCAATATGGGATATGAACGACAAAAACCGTAAATTAAAATATAAAGATCACGACGACGCCTGGAAGAGAATATAGGGCGACGTATATTCTTTTTTCGAATTTGATATTTTTTAAATATTGAACATTATTATGTATTGCAAGAAAATAGAGCGCGGATACCGTAATTATTTCGACGTCTGCCATTGCTGAAAGTCGAAAGCAATGTGAGTGGTAGGGCAGAAGTAAACACACACTTCCCTCGATCCTGCTACGGCAGTATTTAGGGAATTATTGCCGGCAGCGCGAGCAGCAGCGGTAGGGGCTCAATGTAAATGAGACAACGGAAAAACATTAGAAATATGTAATTTACATATTTGTAATTTCCGTGTTACGCAATCATTTTTCTACAATTTAACAATTTACCAAAACCAACAGGACTCATTCGCCGCGGGTCGATGTCAGCACAAAATTGATACAATTGATATTGTACGGGTTTGCTCGTACATGTAGAATGAATTGTAGTGTTGTGGTTTGAATTTTATTGAATTTAAATCTACAATTCTGGTGGCTATTATTCTTCATTTTAAGTTACCATTCCACTAAGAATGCACTGAGAAAAAGTACCATTGACTGAACATAGAAGAAAAAGCGAGATTAATATTTATGGTGGCAACTATACTTACTGTCAAAAGCCTTCTTTCCAGTCTTCAGCGGAGTTATGCGTTCGGGCAGCGGATCACACCCATCTTCTTCAGATTCTTCATTAGGTGGTGGTTTGTAAGCAGATGGTCTGAAAGCAGATGTTATATCAATTTCTTTATAGTAGGCGTTCCACCACCTTCATAACAGTAATGGGTCCTCGCAAAATAGACAAAATGTGAGTGGTTTTGGTGTTCTACTTGTGGGATAGCAGTAGGGGATTATTTCCTTTATCCCAATTTATTTGTGGTTGCGAAGCATTTGTTTTCTTTTTCTATTTCATTTCTATCATTCTCTGAGTTGGCCTAGATGTAAGTAGATGAAACGTAAAGGACGTCCTCGGGCTAGGTGGAGCGACGATCTTCGCTCGAGAATTCGAACTGAATGGCGTGCGATTGGCGAGGTCTATGTCCAGCACTGGACTGCTGCTGCTGATGATGATTATCTCTGCATTAACTACCTTTCTAATCATATCATTTTTCACATAATTTATTTTCTATGAGCGTCCTTTGTTCTAACCAGTTTCCACATTAATTGCAAAAAAGTCTTGTTGCTGGGTTAGCCTTATGTTACATAGTTGTAAGCTCACCTTGTTTTTGTAGGGCTCCGGTCCACACAGCAGACTGACGGGACAGTGTTTTCGAACGAACATGTCTGTTGAATAAAAAAACTAATAATTCAGTTCATTGATTCCAGGCGGAAAATGACTGTAGAGCATCTACTGGTGCAGGGCAGAGCAGATGGTCCCCAATGAGGTAGACCGATCAAATAAAATCCGTGATTGGAGGACCTAGTTCATGAATAACAACAATTTAAACAGCATTGTTGTGTTTCAGCAGTTAGAGATAAGATAGCCAGTTCCTCTGTGGTTCAGGATTCCGGGTAAAGCTCGCTCGTGAGATGATGGCCAAGAGCTTCCACGTTGCGGTTAAAAAAATATCCAAAAAAATGCGCCAGACTGTCATCTAACCGAAACTGATGGAGAAATCTTGAGGCGGGCAACGACTATACCTGCGATTGGACACGGTTCAATACTATTTTACTACTATACGCGTATTCTTATTTAATAAGAATATGTGTAATAAAGTACAAAAGTTCACGGGATAGTCCCAAATGCCTGAAGGAAATGCCATAGAAAAATACTTTACGGCGTCTTTGTCGAAATAAATGAATTTGAATTTGAATTTGTCTTGCTAATAGAATAATCTTAGGCGATTATCACCTGTTCGTATGATACAATACAATACAGTAAGTTTAGTAATATTGTTAGATCTTGCGTAGGTGAAATAGGTAATCTTTCCATGTTAAATACTCGTATTTAGCTGTATCCAGTTAGACTGGAAGCTGACCCCAATATAATTTGGGAAATAGAAGGCAGCTGCTGATGATGAAAGGCTTTGAAAAACAATAAATAAAACAAATACCCCAATATTTAATCTGAACCATTGTACATAAACAAGTTCTTATATACTAATAACATAATATTATAATTTCTGCTTCTTAACCCGCATCGAATCAAATTAAATAATTATTATTTATTATTATATTAGACCCTGCTTCCAGTCTATGTATGTATATTTTATGACGTGTAAAAGTGATTGCAATATCCTATTTACAGAATAAACAATTTCATTTCATTTCATTTCATTTCTAACCGGATTTTAAGTCTGGAAGCCGACCCCTTAAAAATTGAAAAACACCTAGACAGTTTTTTTTTTTTTTTTTGTATTACCTCTTTCCTCTCGCTTTCCTGCAATCAGTGGGAGTGATTGCGTGAAAAGGGACGGAAGTGTGTAACAGGTAGCCGGGGAAGTGCGCGCTATTTGATTTGACCAATGAGCGCGCGCGGTGTCTGACTCTGAGTTTGTTTCGGTCTTTCTACTCAATATGACTTTTTAATATGACCTGTAAAAGTGATTGCAATATCCTATTTACAGAATAACCAATTTCATTTCATTTAATTTCGTTTCGGTGCTAGAGTTGGCCGGTCAGATGGTACCAACCCATTTTTTTATTTGTAGAATTAGGTATAAGGTCTGTAAAGATAGTTGTAAGAGGTAAAATAATAAAATAAAAACCTTTATTAGCAAATTAGCTATTATCAGCTACCAAGTTAGACTGACTTGCGAGATAGGCTCCTCTATTTCCTTCTGTTTATTCCTGTCCAGAGCTGAAAAACAATAGTTAGCCAAAAATAGGTATAAAGCAGTACTTTATCAAAAAAATGTTTAAGGCAACACATAAAATAATGACAATTAATTAACTATATGTTTGAGCCGTTTTGGGGTTGAAGCACTAAGGCCGTGGGATCCGAGTGCTCATTGAGTATTTCGGGACATCGCCAAGCGGTTGGTCAACTCTTCACGTGAGCAGAGTGGGCTAGCTAATTTTTAGGTCAAAGAATCAGCATTGCCATCCGACGTGCAATGGCAACGCTGCCAGCCTTTTGGGCACTTATCCCACTGACAGCGATGCGGACAATTTTTATATGCCCAATGAGCTCTTACATTTATTTATTTATGTACTTGTACATTATATATTTTAGTGTTAGATTGTATATTATTTTTAAGATTTGTCATATAAAATTAATCTGCCTAGCCTTTTCCCATCCATGTTGGGGTCGGCTTCCAGTCTAACCGGATGCAGCTGAATACCAGTATTTTACATGGAGCGACTGCCTATCTGACCTCCACAACCCAGTTACTGGGTAACACGATACCCCTTGGTAAGACTGGTTGTCAGCTTTCGGGCGTCTGACGACTGTCAAAGATCCACGAATGACAGCCGGGACTAGTGAATAGTCCCGGGAAATCCCGGAACCAAAAGTACCGGGAAATCCCGGAAATATGCGTCGTTATAGGAACCGAATTTTCAAAACCAAATCCCGGTTCTTTCGGTACTTTCGGGAAAAGATAGATTTCGCGTCTAATTTTACTGCCTAAAGCCCAACCGCTTAATAGCGTACGCTTGCTACCTAGTAGTAGGTACAAGAGCATGCTACTCTCGAGCAAATGCTAGCTTTCAACTAGCATGTGTATACGAAAAGAACATACTAGTGAACATATTCGTGAAAAGTTGGCAGAATCTTTGCAGCGCTGATTTGCTGGATTTGTTTTCTCCTCTACCTATCGTTATTTCTCCTGACAAAGTTTATTCGGTTTATATGTATGTATCTATGTATGTATGTATTAGTAAGTATTAATTTTCAAGTTACCTATTACTTATGTTGCACCTGCCATGTTTTGTCTCTGCTGCACCCTAAGGTTGACTGGTAGAAAATGCCTCAGGCATTAAGTCCGCCGTTGTACAGTATTTTTTTTACTTGTACATAAAGTTTTAATCAATAAATAAAAGAGCTCCTTCAAAATCGACAAACACCTACTAAAACTATAGAGATAATTACTATGAATCTGACGCAAATCCTTCCATTGAACGTATGGTTTCCCGAATGTCAGCTATGGATGGATTCCTTTCCGAACTTCACATAATTTAAAGAGAATCATTTCCTTAATTTAAAAGTCGGTTAACAAGTTTTTAAAATATTTATTTTTTTATTTGGGATCTCCAACAAAGGATACACAGATACAATAAAAAACACAATAATATCATATTGATCATTTCATAGATATTTTGCCTGTTTTCTAGATCGTGTGATCCTTCTTCACCATGATAATGCTTTAGCACACTCCGCCAGACAGGCAGTCAATTTATTGAGTACGGCAGGTGCACATAATGAACCTCGACCTAAAGATTTTATTTATTCTCAATAATCAAGTATCACTTTGTCGCACTGACATTATAAACCCTGAAGACGTAGTGACCGCATTCGAAAGGGCTGTGGTAAATCGGAAGAGTCTTCCTTTTCAATGGAGGAGTAGTACCTACACATTCGCTAAGCGACTCATTATCGTTTTCCGACATGCACGCAAACGAAGTCGCGGGCATAGCTAGTTAGCTAGTACCTACTAAATAAGACTGATAGTGTCTATAAAACAAGAAATAAAACGTTTTATTTGATTTTATTTCAATTACCTAAATGTTTTTATTTTGACCTGTGATTTCGTCTTTCTCTTACTTTCTTCGTTTTAACACTGTCAACTCTACTATTTTATAAAGGCTTAATTAAAGTATCGAAACTACCAAAAGTACCGGGAATCCCGGTTCTTTAGCCGGAAGGTCCCAAAAATCCCGGTTCTTTAAAACAGAACTGGTTCTGCATTCCCTAGCCGGGACCAACGACTTAACGTGCTTTCTGAGGCACGGAGATTTGTCATATAAATACCCAATAATAAAATTAATTAGGTAAATAGGTAGACCGTACTTACATAATATACCTCAAATTAGAACTCAATTATTTGCAAAATACTTATTGTTTTTGCCTATTTTCCCTAAAACGTGCTGGGCACCAAATGCGCAATATTTGCTTGAAATATCTATTATGCCAACTCAGTTGAGGAAGAAAAACAATTTACTTTAGTCGTAACCACGGTAATCCTTTGTTTGTTGCACTCAACGACGTCAACAGGAAAAACAAAATAGGTAATTTAAAAATACTAATCATCAAATTACGTGAATTAATTATTGACGTTATTACATTCTAGATTTATCCTAGAAATGCATAATAGCATAATTGTCTACCTATAATTTTCCCACTCCTGTGACACAGGCCTCCGCTCTATCAGAAGGAGTCTGTAATCCTGCAGCATAAAGGTCAGAAACTAGATCGTAGAAGGGTTCGAGTATGCTTTAAAAAAACTGAGACAAAATGTGTCAGTAGAATCTGTTCTTGCAGCTCACCATGGGTACGTATCATCTGTCTAACTCTAAACTATGAACCATCATGTGGGGTAACTCAACCGATACCGACAGAGTTTTTAAGCTCTAAAAACGCTGCATCCGGGTATTAAACAGGGTATATTTCTCAGATATCTGTAAACACCTCTTTCAAAAAATTTAAATTCTTCCACTGCCCTGTACGAGTACGTATAACAGAGATATGGGCATTTTTACAAAGACACATGCATTTTTGAGCGACATACCGAGGTTATACCAAGACAGGAAAGGGCCAAGTTTCGGAACCTCTTACATCATCCAGCTGGTCATAAAGATATTTATAAGAAAAATGTGTTCAAATATATTTATAATATCCTACCAAACATTTGACATAAAATTTCGAAGTTATCACCAATATAAAAATGCAACACGCGAACCATTCGACGCCGCCGCCGCGCGCCGTGACGCTCCCTATGGTAGGTTAGGTTAGGTTAATTGCTACGTGGTGTGGGTACGAGTCTGATGCCGCAAATATAGTTTTTAGAAATGTTGTCCATTTGTCTGGATGTATGTTCCAGATTGGCGCAAAAATGACTGAACGAATATGGATGAAATTTGGCACACATATAGTTTATAACCTGGATTAACACGTAACTTACTTTTAATCCCGGTAGTACGTTGTCATGGGACATTTTCCGACATCCACGCGGGCGAGCCGCGGGCAAAAGCAAGTCTTATATAAAATACACAGGTAAAATGCGCAATAAATGGCCCGAAAACGGTCGCTAGCACAAAGTGTCGTAGCGACAAGGAGGCAACATGTCCTGAGGTACTTATAAGGAGTGGAGAGGTATTCCACGGCTATCAAGATAATCCCGGAAGGACGGTCAAGATTCCTACCAGCATTTTACTGGAATACTTCCTTCCTCCGAGCACATTTGCTCTTGCGAATCTCCACTCAAACCGGCCAATAAAGGCAAGAAAGAGGTGGGAGCTCTATTCCTCGTCAGTGTTCACTCCAGCCGGCCAATAAAGGCAAGCCAGAGATGAGGACCAAGATTTCTCCCGGGAGGTAGGGTCCGTGGGGTCGCTACTGCCCAACAGCTCGCCACATGCTGCCCTGCGGGTTTCTGTATCTCTCCTCATCCCAAACCTGTTCCGGCAAAAAAACTCTACATAGACCTAGAGTTCGGAGCGCGCAAGCCCCACCACGATGTTAACGTAAAGATACGGCGGCGGTGGGGTCACATCTATTTCACTATTATTATTATTACTTTAGCTGAATAAGCTGAAGTAATAATAAATAATTGTAGCAATTTGTTAACTTTATGTAAAATGAAAATTCTTCAATTTTGTTATCACGCATTTTTTATTCTAAAACCTTTATTGCAATAACAACATTCATAAAAAGGGCAGCAATTTGGTTTAAATATTTTTAGTATTAACTAACTTACATATTATGAGATGAAAACCTAAGCCAGGCCCATCACAGTCCAACCCCTCACGCCAAAGTGTTATCAGCACATACAATTTCTATTCGAATTTTAGCTATACCATGAACTGGCCAAGGTCATGCGCATGATGCGTGCGTGTTACCACGTCTAACAAAAGCGACGGAAATATATTTTTGTTTCGTATAGTGCGACGCGATACGACAGTGTGTGAAGTGCAAAACTGCGATCTCTGTTGCGTGTGTACCGTGTTGTTTACACAAACAGATAAACCGTACCACGCACAGCAAAACGTGCCAATGCAGTTTTGAACGTTAACTGTATAATATTAGGACACACTATGCAAATACTTAGTACACAAATAGGTGCATAGTATATACTTACTTCAGAACCAACATAATAGTAAGTATGTACTATTAACATGTGGACCGAAACGCTGTCTTTAGAATAAATTAATAATAATAAAAAACGATAACCCATCTCAACTGGTCACCCAGTATTTTAAAGATAAATAGATGTTCCCAGGAGTGGGAAGTTACCTGAGGAAGTCTCTGGTGTTTAAGGTCATCTAGAGCAGTTCTGCATTGTCTCAAGTTGATACACACGCCTTCAACACCATCTTTGTAGCATCGGTCTCCTGTAACAATATAGATACTATTTGGTTATCTATGGTTTAATTTAAAAAAATGTTACAAAAGAAAAAAAAACCGCTACAAGCCGCACTTTGTAGAGTTTTTTTTGGAAGTCGGTTGTTTTTTAGGGTTCCGTAGTAAACAAGGAACCCTTATATTACAGGTCCAGTTGAAAACCTGCGTCAGGCACTAGTTGTCTGGCATTTTTGCTGAACTGGGCCTATTTGGCGCAGCCGCGAGGCACACATTCCTGCTAGTATCTTACAACGCAATTTACACTTTTTATTTTGTATTCTTTCTTTTTCCTTGTGTGCCTTTTAGTCTGTGCTAAATAAATGTAGTTATTTTCTTTCTTTCTTTCTTTATAGTTTCGCCTGTTTGTCTGTCTGACTGTTCGCGGCTTAGCTCAGACTTTTTGTACTAGAAAGCTATAATTTAGGATGGGTATTTTTTTTTAGAAACATCCCCACTTTGGGAATGTTTTTTACTTTTCATCTATCCCATGGTATGGGATGTCGTTGGAAAGGTCGTTCAAAAATATTGTGAGATTGTGAAAACTATTTTAGGATTCAGGAATCTGTTAGCGAAATATTAAGCTTTATAGTGCAATTTTTGGTTAGTCTAGTGTGCCCCCCCCCCTCTGCCAGCTAAATGGTGGGTTTTGAATATGTGAAAAAAATCACGGTAGTAAAATATATAACGAAATTAAAAGGAAAACTATCACAACTAAGTAGGCTTTAAAAGTTAACGAGTAATAATCGACCAACTTACATTTGCGGTTGCAAAAACATGTTCTTCCATACATTCCGTATGGGAGTACAATGCTTTTCAACTACAAAGTTAAGTTTGTTTTTGCGATAAATTCATCCCAATTACGGCCCCTTCATTGTGCGCGGTCCGACATAGAAAGAAAGAAAGAAAATACGTTTATTTGCGGTAATTATGATGTAAAGAAAAAAACACGAGAATAACAAACATGACATGCACTTGTCCGGTTTTTTTTTTTGTTAAAAAGTTTTAATTTTTCACTTTTTGGTTGTGGTACCTACCTCACACAAATTCGAATACCACTACCTGCTATGTAAATAACAGCGACAGGAAGTTAGTATAACATCATCCACATAGACCACGGCACGTAAACTTAGAACCAAAAAAATCCACTGTACGACTAAACGCCGACAGACACTACGCCGACAGACTGAACACCGACAAGACTTTACTTCGACGGGACTCTTCGCCGACAGGACACTTCGCCGACAGGACTCTTCGCCGACAGGGCTCATCAGCGACGCATAGCGAGCTCGGGACTTGGGGCACCTCGACTCGGACAGGTTAGGTTAGTTCGTAGTTATTTTTTTTTAAACCACACAGAAGTAGGAGCCCCGCGAAGCAGGGCTCCGTCGACAACGCCTTACAAAAAACTGATTATCGGAGATAAATTGCGTCGCTGATGAGCCCTGTCGGCGAAGAGTCCTGTCGGCGAAGTGTCCTGTCGGCGAAGAGTCCCGTCGAAGTGTAAAGTCTTGTCGGTGTTCAGTCTGTCGGCGTAGTGTCTGTCGGCGTTTAGTCGTACACTCAAAAAAATCAACCATATTATGTACTCTAATGGTTGGAAGTTTAGAACATGTCAAGTCTCCCGCCCCCTACTATCATTCTTCACCCCTCTTGCGCCCGGTGCCAAAAGCATAGACAATTTACAAATGTCACTTTAAATTTAGATACGTAGTATCTCTATGTAGTCTGTGACATAGTCTAAGTGGGAAAAATACATATTATTGAAGCTAACTCAAATATTACCCAAGCAAAGTTAATAAAATTTATACGGGACCACCGCGCAAGCTTCTTCTACCAAATGAAAAAATAATTTCTAAAATCGGTCCACAATTGACGAAAACATCGACGGACATAATATCTAAAATAAAACATAAAGACGAACATAGAAACTCCTCCTTTTTGGGCAAAAAATGAATATATCATCATGTCTGTATTCAACAAAGGAGCAGGCAGAGATACGCAGTACATCCACAATAATCAGTTCTGTGTACGTCCAGTATAGGATCATTATTGCCCTTTTAGAAAATAATGTGAATTAAAAAAATCTAAAACCCGATGCGTGGAAAGTGAACTTTTAAAAATATGGAAACAAGATAACGTATTTCTGTCTCCAATACCACTTAATATAAGTAGTACTATTTATGAGCAATCTCATGAAGTCGGAGGCATCTTCTTAAAAACAATAAAGACCTGTGCCCTTCATTTCCCACTGTAATAATTATTATATTCCTGCCGATCTAACACTGGTCTACGTTCACCAGTTCGGCGAATGGCAGCAACCTACAATGAAGCATTCGAACATATAGACATATTTACATGTTCTTTGAAAAGGTTTCGTAGCCTTTTGTATGAGACACTTGAACTCTCAGACTAATTGTTTGTTGTTGTTTTTAAATACTTTTCTACTTTTTCTGTTTTTGTAATTATTAGTGTAACTGTCATGCATGAACAGTTCACCTAGTGACTTTAAGGTTTTATTTATTATTGGTAATCTGTGAACAGCGCTGTGGGCTACATTATTACTTAAGTTATTTCTGTTGTAATATTGCATAATGTAGCTGTTTGTTGTTCCTATAAAATTAAAAAAAAAAAAAAAAAAAAAAAAAAAATCAATTTTTGCATCAAAACGCAACTTAGAGTCCAACGATACACCTAAGTTCCTGATAAAGTGATCGCTTATCCTGTTTATAATATTACTATGTAACATACACTGAGACGTGATTGCATGTGGTTTGCGTGTGTAACAAAATATTTAGAAACATTCAGTTCAAGTTTAATAAGGAGACGATAATTTTGAAGTCCATCTAAATCCCGCTGTAAACCAAAACAGTCGGAAAGTTCCGACTGGACAGTTCGGATATAGGGCATCAAATGTTCATATCGTCGGCGTAATTAACTATTTTGGAACAAGTGAAACACTACCAATTTCATTTTAGCAAAACAAGATGAGCTACAAGGCAGATAGCTTAAACTTAACACATATTTGATGCAAATAAACGAAAACGAATTCAGAAAAGAAAAACCGGCAAATTGCATGTCGGACCACGCACAATGAAGGGTTCCGTAGTTGGGGTGAATTTATCGCAAGAACAAACTTAACTTTGTAGTTGAAAAACATGTTCTGTCTTACAGAATGTATGGGAGAACATGTTTTTGTAACCGCAAATATAACTTGGTCGGTTATTACTCGTTAACTTGTAGAGCCTACTTAGCTGTGATACTTTTCCTTTTAATTTCGTTAATTATATACTACTGCCGTGAATTTTTTCACATATCCAAAACCCGCCATTTAGCTGGCAGGGGGGGGACACTTGACTCTGACAAAAATTAGCACTTTAAAGCTTAATATTTCGCAAACGGATACCTGAATCAAAAAATGATTTTCGCAAACTCGTAATATTTTTTAAAGACCTTTACAACGACACCACACATCATGGAATAGATGAGAAAAAAAACATCCCCACTATAAGCCAAGGGGAGGTAAAAAAAAAACTTTTTTTTTTTTACCTTGTCGGCGTGATTAACATGTATACCCATGTAAAATTACAGCTTTCTAGTACAAAGAGTCTCTGAGCTAAGCCGCGGACAGACGGGCAGACAGACAGACAGACAGACGGACATGGTAAAACTATAAGGGTTCCTTGTTTACCACGTGAAACATTCTAATACCTACATTAAAATAAAGTTCTTAGTATAGCAAAAAAAAACATAGAAAATATCCTAAACTGATTCCAAAATCAACTCGATTTGTTATTGCAGACGACTGTACCAAAAAAAAACCGGCCAAGTGCGTGACGGATCACGCACAATGAAGGGTTCCGGAGTTGGGATGAATTTATCCCAAAAACAAATTAAGTCTTGTAATTGAAAAACATGTACGTCACGGTTAATTTTCCAACTTCGAATGTAAGTTTTAATAGCAAAAAAATATTTTTTTATGTGATAAAACCACAAATTAACCATTTTCGGAGTTTTTCCTTTACTTGTGCTGTGATACCTAGCTTCTTGCCACATTTCATGTTTCTAGGTCAACGGGAAGTACCCTGTGGGTTTGATTTATTTGCGAGTATGTCGCATAAATGGCTGTATTTTTTTATGGGACAGTACACCTACGTATTTGATATTAATTTCAACTTGATAGTTCCAAGCTTTCCTGAGAAAAAGGGTATTGACAGACTGACAAAGAGACAGACGGATGGATCCTATAAGAGTTCTGTTTCTTCCTTTTGCGGTACGGAACCCTAAAATATACAATACTTAAATAAGAGATAACCCACCTGCAAAGAGGTTTTGACAAAACACAGCACTAACGAACAAAAACAACAGTTTTAAAACCATTTTTGCCAACTCGAACACTACAAATTATAATTTTCGTTCATCGAAATTACTTTAATTTATTTGAACACGTCCTTTCCGCTGCAATGACCAACACTGACTAGCAAGGAACATGTTTACTCTAGGCAGGCAGACTAGCTAGAGGATAATAAATAATAATTATTGAGACATAATACAAAGTTATATTGTTAAGATATGTTCACATTTCCTGTCATAATTATTATTAAAACATGTACGTAACCGAATTTATTTTCACGCTAAAACAATTGAACGGCTCTGGATGAAATTTGGCACATGGGTAGACCTTGACCTGGAGGAGCACATAGGTTACTTTTCATCCTGGATCACAAATGAAGTCACGGGCAACAGCTAGTCAAATATAGTTTGTTCTCAGTTCCAGTCTTACCAGGTGCTGTCCTTTCCAATATTTTACATGGAGCGACTGCCATCACAATACTGCAACTTTAAGGATCGAGTCAATTCAAAATTCAAAATATTTTATTTCACATAAACCTATAAGGGCACTTATGAAACGTCAGAAGCTAGATGCACGGTTCCAATTGGTCGTTTCCTATGGAGAAGAGCCGGCAAGAAACTCCATGGTTACTCTTTTAAAAATAAATGGTATTTACAATGCTTTCAAATTACAGAGTTAATAGGTATGAGAGGACAGTGTAGGCCTATCAACAAGTACCAGGTACTTAGCAAGATAGAAAATGGTCGATAGATCTATAGTCTGTTAAGCCTACAACGTTCTCACATTCACAAATTCTAAAAGAAAAGAATC
The DNA here is from genome assembly GCA_949128155.2 of Xanthia icteritia. Classification (NCBI taxonomy): domain Eukaryota; kingdom Metazoa; phylum Arthropoda; class Insecta; order Lepidoptera; family Noctuidae; genus Xanthia; species Xanthia icteritia. Next base: position 840,016 of record OY855862.1, on the reverse strand, counting down.
TATATAAAAGCAAAATCAAATAATAAAAATAAAAAGCTATTTAAACCAAATGACATAATTGCCACTACAGCTGTATGTAACAATACTTATTTGTTATAAAAAAAAATATATATATATATAATATTTTAGGTATATAATGTCAAATAACGAAGAGATTATGTCAAGGTAGTATGTAAAAGAAAAAAGAAAAAAGGTAAAATAAAATAAAATAATCATCGTAATTTGGGAGCCGTTAATAGATATTTACATAGTTATGCCGTTAATGAGGTACCAGGGAAGCCAGTAGACTTCTGGACTGATATAATTGTCTCAACTCGGTCACGGTCTCGTCTCCTATGCATATCAATCCGTCTATTATGTCCTAGAACCAAAAATTTAAAGACCACCAAATCACACTGCTCCCGGATAGCGGATAACAGTTCCATCCTCCTTACAGAGAGGAGGTTGGATTCCCAGCTGTGAGGGCAAATTATACATACGCTGATTTAATAGAAACGACTCATCCGCTTCCTGCCCTTGTCCTAAATGACGTGGGGTTGGCGCACCCCGTTTTCCTTTCCACTCTCACCTATCAACCGTCATTCTATCACTCACTCCCTTCTCTTCCATATCATTCCTCTCACAATCCATATAACTAAGACTGGGACTAAGACATCTGTCATACTCCCAACTTCTTGATAAGTACAAGCTTATCAGCTTGGAGAACCGGCGTAAATACCTGGAGGCAAGCGTGCTTCATGATATAGTCCACAGTCATTTTGATGCCATTGATTTGACGAGTAAGCTGTGTTATTCTGTCCCCCCCGTACGGTTCATGTACGTCAGGTTCGTGCACGTACTCTGTTCGCGCTAAATTCTTGTCGTACGAACTCTGGCTTACGCTGCCCTATTCATAGAATGTTGGAATCCTATAATTCAAATTTCATTGATATTGATATATTTGCATGTACGAAAAATAAATTTAAATCTAATATTATAAAAATTTTATCTTAATTGTAATCTTAATATTTTATTTATTTATTGCATAATTTAAGTGAATGGAATTGTTTTTGATCTGTTTTGGTTTTGTAGCTATAGCTAGCCTTATAGTACTTAACTTATTTATTTGTTTCAAAATATGTGATAATTTTGGTAATGCTCGTCTAGTGGCAACCTCTGATCCTATAATATGTTTTATCTGCGGATAATGCAGTGGACTGCAACATTACTACCGAAAATTTTGTTAACCTTATGTATTATATATGTTGTAGTTGTTTATTATCCCTTAATAAATAAAATAAAATAAAATAAAATAAAATCCATCCATCTTTTCTTTGGCCTCCTTCTCCATCCATATCCCTCAATATTTATATTCATCACTCTTTTAGTCGCATGCGTTTCGTCCCTCCCCATAACACCATTTAACAGAACTACTGCCCGATTGATATTCGTATGAACACCGTCATTCGTATGAGCCATTCGTAACGTTGTTTTTAGTACTCTCCGCGACCACAGATGAATGGAGATGGTTCACTCCGCATTTTAGTTATGAAGCTACAAGTACGCGGTGGGCCCGTCTTGTCGGGCCAAGACTCACGCGATAGAGAGAGGCAACTTCTAGGTGAATATATAACTGTAGGTCTAGGTAATTAGCGTTGTGCGACCTGAATTGCACTTTATTGTGTCGTTGCAAGAGTCGTTTTTTACTTAAATGATTATGCGGAGTGTGAATGATCTGTGCCAAAACCCCTAAAAATGTATTTGTATGCCGGAGACGACAGAATAATATGAACTTTTATTCAAAATTCAAAATATTTTATTTCACGTAAACCTAGTTTCTGACGTTTCATATCAACCTGTACCTTTAATTTTGTTTTATTTAATTTACCTGCCCTAGCAGGACGTTACAGTATATTCAAATTAAAATTCGAATTCAAAATATTTTATTTCACATAAACCTACATGGGCACTCATGAAACGTCAGAAGCTAGGTGCACGGTTCCAATTGGTTGTGTCCTATGGAGAAGAGCCGGCAAGAAACTCCACGGTTACTCTTTTAAAAATAATGGGCTTTTACAATATTTTCAAATAACAGTGTATGTAGTGTAATAACAGTTATTAGGTATGGGAGGACAGTGTAGGTCTTTCAACAAGTACCAGGTACTTAACAGAATAATGATGGTCAACAAATCTACAGTCCACTAGGCCTACAGCGTTCTCACATTCACAAAATTGAAAAGAATCTATATAAAGATAAATAAATTAATAAAAATAAAAACGTATTTTAAACGAAATGACGTAATTGCTGAAGTTGCTAAGACATTTTAATTTAAATAGCCTCCTTCATAATGAACAATATGGCTTTACAAAGGGTCGTTCGACTACAGATGCGGGTGTTGCTCTGCTGAAACACATATTTAACGCATGGGAGAACTCGCAAAATGCTATTGGGGTTTTCTGTGATCTCTCCAAAGCCTTTGATTGCGTGCACCATGACACGCTTTTGCGTAAACTGCGTCATTACGGAGTGCAAAATGAAGCTCTCAACCTTATAAATTCTTATTTACATGATAGGTCCCAATGTGTAGATGTTAATGGTGCGAAATCTTCCGGGCTACCAGTTCAGTTAGGTGTACCTCAAGGCTCAATACTGGGTCCATTCTTGTTCTTAGTCTATATCAATGACTTACCATTCTATTTAAAGGGTATCTGTGAAGTTGTACTGTTTGCAGATGATACTTTACTTATTTTTAAAGTAGACAGGAATAGACAAGACTTTGATGATGTAAACAGTGCACTCTCAATGGTTACGGATTGGTTTTCGACAAATAACCTAGTTCTCATTAGCACGAAAACGAAATGTGTAAAGTTCGCCCTTCCAAATGTAAGAAATCTAGGACCCAACATCGTCTTAGATAAAGAGTTGCTTGAAACTGTAAACTCGGCAGTTTTTCTGGGCATAACAGTAGATGCCAAACTTCAGTGGGGCCAACATATATCGAGCCTAGCGGGAAGGCTCAGTTCGGCCGCCTACGCCGTCAGGAAAGTAAGACAATACACTGACGTTGATACAGCTCGGTTAGTCTATTTTAGTTATTTTCATAGCGTTATGTCCTACGGTATTCTGCTGTGGGGCAAAGCTGCTGATATTCAAAATATATTTGTCCTTCAAAAACGAGCTGTTCGAGCAATTTACCAGCTAGGTGCCAGAGTTTCTCTGAGAGATCTTTTCAAAGATATCGGTATCCTCACAGTGGCATCACAATTCATTTTCGCCAACATATTATATATTAGGCATAATATACACTTATATACTAAAAACAGTGATATTCACAATGTTAATACTAGAAATAAGGACAAACTACGTACTCCCTTTCACCGGCTTCATAAGGTTCATAACTCATTTGTTGGGCTTGGTATAACCTTTTATAACAAGCTACCTTCTTCTTCTTTGCTAGATTTGCCTTTTAATGCGTTCAAAACTAAAGTAAAATCCAACCTCTGTTCAAAGGCATACTATTCTATCAATGATAAGAATAGTTGGTCGCTGTGATTAACTCAAGACAATGTTTAAATGTTCTTTCTCCAGAATTAGCTTATTACTGACAGGTTATATGAGTTTATATAATTGTTTATAATTTTACTTTATAAGTCAATTTATTTTATTTTAATTAATTGTTGACATAATCTACTCATTACAATTTTTTTTTTTTAATGAGTTGTATTGCAATATGTTAGCTAGCGACCTCGATAATTTTTTAATTTACCTCGATGGTCCTAGTTTATATTGATAAACTAGGACCATCGAGGTAAATTAAAAAATTATAAGTTTGAAGTTATAATTGTATAACTTCTAGTTACAGCTATTTGTAAGCGGGCACGCCCTTTATGCCTGGAGGCTTTTATTTAGATATTGTTTTCGTTAAGTTATTTTTATTTCTGCTTGAGTATAGTTCTCGATGTTTTTGGTTGGTATATTGGCGTGTGCTAGCTTTCATATGGCTGTTAATTTTATAATTTAAATTATGTTTTGTGTTGCGTAATGTAAATATCATTTTGCATACTATTATATAGATTCATTTTTTTCTAACTGAACAGACAGCTGTGCTGCTGGGGAGTTGGTTGCGCCACTTCTTCTTCCCAGCTAAAGCACTAGGAAGTGGTGAAGGGTGGGCGTTTTGGGGGACTGTCTTATGTAATTTTGACGTTCAAAAAGTGCTGATTCTCAGCCTAGTTTGAATAAATGACTTTTGAATTTTGAATTTTTGCTATTACAGCTGTATCAAATCTGGATAATTATCATGTCCACAAAAGATAAAGAGTTGAAATTAAATTTTAGGTATATAATGTCAAATAATAGGGTGATTATGTCAAGGAAGAATGTAAAAAAAATGTAAACATGGTAATTTGGGAGCAGTTAATAGACTCTTACATAATTTGCCGTTAATGAGGTACCAAGGAAGCCACATGTGCAGAAGGAATTATTGCCAAACTTCCTTGTCTTTAACGTAGTTTTTAATTTTATAATACGCTTTCTTAATAAGGACACGTTTGATGTGGGTTTTGAACTTCCCATCGCTAAGTTCTGTAACCGACTTAGGCAACTTGTTATGAAAGCGAATACTGTTTATAAGAAATGACTTGCTTGTTTTAGTTAATCTAAATTTGGGTATCACAATTTCATGTCTACTACGTGTATTTATATTATGAAAATCGCTTTTTATTTTGAAAAGTCCTAAGTTTTTGCGAACATACAAAATACATTCTAAGATATAAAGAGAAGGCAGAGTCAGTATATCAACTTCTTTGAATTTTTTTCTAACAACGTAACAACTCGTGTGACATAGTTATAGCGTATTGCCAGTGATGACCTATGGCACTGAAACGTGGTCGCTTATAATGGGCCTTATCAGAAGGCTAAAAGTCACCCAAAGGGTTATGGAGAGGGCTATGCTTGGAGTTTCCCTGCGTGATCGAATCAGAAATGAAGAGATCCCCAGGAGAACCAAGGTAACTCACATAGCCAGAAGATTGTCAAACTTAAGTGGCAGTGGGCAGAGCACATTGCTCGCAGAGCAGAGATCAACGTTTTAGAATGGGCTTCCGCTTCAACTTTCTGACTAACTGACCGATTCTTTGACAATTCAAAAGTTCCTTTAAATAGTTTAATTGGAATAAATGCTTTGAGTTTGAGTTTTCAGATGGCCAATGGGGCTGAAAGGTTCTGGAGTGACGACTGCGTACCGGAAGACGTAGCGTTGGAAGGCCTCCCACAAGGACCGATGACCTTGTGAAAGCCGCAGGAAGCCGCTGGATGCGGGAAGCACAGAACCGGTCGAAGTGGCGGTTCTTGGGGGAGGCCTATGTCCAGCAGCTGACGTCTTACGGCTGAAATGTTGATGATGATGGCTAGTATTTTTACCCTCCCCGAAAGAAGAGGTTGGATATACGCCGTGACATTTTAGTCATCTTACAGAGAGGGTCCACTCAATGTACCCGACACTAAATACCTCTAGGAACGATTAAATAATTGTTACCATTCATTAAAAAAATAGGTATTTACTTAAAAAGAAAAATAAACAATGCATTAGAATTATGAAACATCCTGTTAATAATGTTTACGTATCTAACGGTAGAACATACCTACCCAGCGCACGTCGAGTTGATCATTCCATCTTCATTTTCTATGAGACAAAATATCGTAAGCCATTCTAGCATACCTAGTCCACGTAGACATTCATCCAATGAGATGCTCTAACGCTATCCTTTGAGTAGTGCGGCGCAAGCCAAGCCCCGCCCCGTGTGAATGAACTGTGTTAAAGATATCGCCGCTCCATTATTCCTCAAATCAGCGCTTCCCTTGTACTTAAGGATCGGATCGCGCTCGCAACAGGGTGTTTCAAACTACGTCATGCGTCGTAATAATAAATAATATTTTCTTTTTTTTAATTATTCAAATGTTCATATACCTATATATTAATTTTGTTTTATGAACAGTGGTCATTGGATACATGAAGTGGGCTGCTTTTGTAAGACGATTAAAATACCACGGTGTATATTAACAATATTTTGCTATAATTATGATGAATCCTATGTCTTCGTGAGCACTGAACTGAGATTAAACAAGGAAAACATCGTGAGGAAACCGGCATGCCTGAGAGATAATTCTCGACGGCATGTGAAGCCAAGTCACAGGACATGGGCGGCTTTAAAACTCTGACACCAGCACCCTAATTGCGTAACACACGATCAATCACAATCTGAATCATTTTGAAGGATTTTGCTTATCCTTTGCTTCATACGTTCGAAAAATTTGTTTGCTCAACAACATAAATAACGCAATGAATTCAACAACAACAACAATCATTTATTCTCTCTTCACAAAGCTGATTTAAAGTTAATGTGTCCAAAAAATGTCTCAGTTGTATTCCACCTTTGTGAGAGACTGGTGCCCTATTTAGGCTTTTGGGAAAAACCTGTGTTACAGGTCACCAGGAAAATTGAAAATGAGAATGAATGAATGTTGTTGAACTGTCAAAATGAAACAGATCGTGATTGATCGTGTGTTACGCACGAAAAAGAAGAAGAAGAACTGAGATTCCTGAGCACTGTTAGGTACTCGATATCTGGAGCCCATTGCCACTCCCAGTACAATCTCGTTGGAGTAAAGAAATCAGATTGTATCTTGTTAATAATAATTTTATTCCAATTTTAACCCAATTCTATCTAATTTTGTCTAAATTTGTCTAATTTTATCTTATTTTATCTCATTTTACCAAATTTTATTTAATTTCTTTTAATTTCATTTGTCTAGTTTTATGTAATTAAACCTAATTTTATCATTGTATGTGTAACTACTAGTATGCTTGGGCACGCCACTATTGCGGCGATAAGTTCCCTCTTTGAGGAGTGGCTAGAGAGGCGCCACGGCGTCCTCACCTTCCGCCTGACGCAGGTCCTCACCGGACATGGTTGTTTCGGGAGGTTCCTGTTTCGTATCAGGAGGGAGGAAACGCCCGGGTGTCATCACTGCGTGGATCGCCCGGAGGACACGGTTGAGCATACGGTGGAGGTCTGTCCGGCTTGGGCAGAGCATCGCCGTGTCCTCGTGGAGGCGATCGGCGGCGGGGATCTCTCGCGTCCGGCCCTAGTCCAGGCCATGGTACGGAGCGAGAGGGCATGGGAGGCCGTCACCTCCTTCTGCGAAGCAGTAATGCTCGCGAAGGAGGAGGCAGAACGCGTGAGGGAGAGGCAAATTTCGCGCCCTCACGCCCCTAGCCGCCGCAGGAGACGCCCCGGGCGTCGGGAATCGCAGGCCGATTCCCGGCCACCGTAGGCGCGGGCTTGCGGACGGTGAGCAATGGGTAGCTCGCCGTCCGATAAGGACCAGGCCCGGGTCGACGGCGCGTTGTGTTCCACGCGCGCCTCAAAGAGATGTCAGCAGAAGTGAAGGGGTCTGTTAGGACCGATGCCTGCCGGGGTTGCGGGAAAGTCCGAAAGGGATACCGTGGCCCCTGGCAACGTACAGGCAACGGAAGGAACACGTTTTAGTCAGTAAGAGTCTGACACTGTGGTCTGACACGCCCTCCCACTCCACCCAGAGCGGGAGAACTTATTCGATAATTTCCCAGCCAAAAAAAAAAAAAAAAACTACTAGTATGCATAACTAGTATATAATGTATAGTTACACATACATACAAACCTATAACTTATAATGTGTGTTGCAATAAATAAAGAAAAGATATACCTACCTTAACAACCATGGGGATTTCCAGATAGCAATAATTATAAACATAAAAATGTTAGGAATTGTTTCTAAGTCATCGGACTTAATTATTGTTTTAAATTAGCTACTAAAGTGAGTCAAAGTAACTGGATATTACGTCGATAAGATGCGCTGTGATTTACAAAAAACTTGTTTATTACTCATTTGTAAAGGCGAGTGTATGCTCGCGAATTATTCTGAATGAGGAAAATGTCGTGAGGAAAGTTTCGACTTGAATATGAATGTCGATAGCTATAAGAGTAGAGGAAGACCAAAGAAACGATGGAAAGATGATATGGCTAGAAACTATGACTACCGAGATGACGACTGATAGAGAAGTATGGAAGAAAGGGACATGTTACGCCGACCACAAATAGGTAAATTGGTATAAGACAATATACATTTTTAAGCATACAGGAATATAATAAACAAATTTTTAAGTATTATACTAACAAAAATAATATGGATCGCTGTGTCTGATTAAAATAAATTATTATTGGCATTTTTTTTATCTTTAATTGTGCAGAATAAACATTTTTTTCTTACTTTTTTGGTTTCCAGGCGTGTGCCCGGTTGATGACGATGTTTCGCCTCGTTCTATATGGGTCGTAACATACATACATAACCGGCTTAATTATCGAACATTACCTTTATAAACACGCCTTTACGGTTCATACTTTGTTTATGATTTTCCTCTAGTCACCGTCTGTCCTTGTCGCCAGACGGACGTATCTCAATATTTCAAATCAAACTTCCATCTTATTTTTAAACAAAATAAATCAAGTGTTTTTGAACGTAAAAACATGTTTTTAAAAGTAATTTTCTTATTTGTGTACGTTTTAGTTAGTGAAGCACAGTTTGAAGGTATGTGTTCTTTGTTATGTTTTTTTTCAAGGTCATTGACCGCGACCCGGTAATTTAAAAACGGTTTTTGCAGTTTTGTGAAGAGATATTGTAAAAGATTAACCAGAGAGTATAAAAATTAACCAGAGAATTTATTAACCTGGAAGAAATAAAAAAGATTTTTACAAAACAAACATAGAACCTCGTCCGTTAAGTCGGTTAACAAATGACGAAACCATGAACAACGGATTACTTTGACTTGGACAAAACAAGATACAAATAATTAAATAAATAAATATTTACAACTAAAACATATTATTATTAAGAGTAACAGGACCTATACGTTTTTTTTTTTGGGTGGGAAATTATCAAAATAACTTCTTCCGCTCTGGGCGGAGCAGGAGGGCGTGTCAGACTCTTACTGACTAAAACCCACCCGTGTTCCTTCCGTTGCCTGTACGTTGCCAGGGGCCACGGTATCTCTTTCGGACTTTCCCGCAACCCCGGCAGGCATCGGTCCTATCAGACCCCTTCAATGCTGACATCTCTTTGAGGCGCGCGTGGAACACAACGCGCGCCTCAAAGAGCCTATACGTGCCTAAACGTAAGAAAATCAGATAAATATATGATATTCTTCAGGATATATGCTAGTAAGTTAGTGTGTTGAAAACATAATACAACTAATATGATAGGTACCATAGAAAAAAATCACGTAGATACCTCAAACAAAATCTTTTAACGATTAAAAATTATAATTAGGTAATATACATGCATTCATTCAGATTTTTTGTCAGATTATTCCATTTTTTTGTTGTTTTTGTATGTTTGTTACGCGATTACTCCGCTAATTATAAAATTATGTTGATGATTCTTTTTTTGTTTGGTAGGTCAAACTTCAGAGGTGGTCCCGTATAAATTTTATTAACTTTGCTTGGGTAGTTTCCGAGTTAGCTTCAATAATAGGATTTTTTCCCACTTAAGTCTATATGGATGATGTTATAAGTTCCTGTCACTGTTATTTACATAGCAGGTAGTGGTATTCGAATGTGTGTGGGGTAGGTACCACAACAAAAAATTTTAAAAGAAAACTTTTTTGACAAGAAAATTTACCGACTTAAAAAAAAAACACTAAAAAGTGCAAAATAACTTTAATTTAAAAAATAAAAACGTTTATGACAAAAAAAAATTACCGACTTAAAAAAAACTAAAAAGTGCAAAATAACTTTAATTTCGGAAGTCGGTGGCAAAAAACGAAAATACAGAACCAAAGACACCAACTTCCGAAATTATAGTTATTTTGCAGTTTTTATTGTAATTTTTTTTAAGTCTATTTTTTTTTTTTTTTTTTAAAGTTTGTATGCAATAAATTAGCTACGTTGTGTCATGGCACTTCTCTTTCTTTTCTATGCAGTCCAACAGTGACCGCACTTTAGCAGTTGTAAGCCTCGCGACTTTGTCAGCGTGAAGTTTATCCTATGACACTTGGCAATCGGATCAGAAGCTATAGCTTCTCATTAGTAATTTTTGCAATCGGATCAGAAGTCCTGAAGATTACATACAAATTTTTACCTCTTTTTAATATTAATAGCATAGATTTTAACAGATTTTAAGCATAGGAGGATGTCATTTCGACTGTACAGACGCCAGCAGGTCAACCTACCCGAAACTGTCAAATTTTCCCAATCAGCTTTGAACCTTATATTTTAGTAATCAAGTTGAAAATCTATTAAAGAAATTTGACAGATTGTAGTAGGTTGATGTGCTGACATACCTACTGTAAGTCTTCGGGATTTCCAAACCAATTTAAATAATTTCGTAGAATTACGTTTTTTTTTATAAATACTTGCGTTTCGTGTAATTATTTTTGTTCTGACGTGTTGGCTTACGATCGTGTAGGTACCTACTACATAAAATCTGCCTGGTCAGCTTCCAGTATAACCGGATACAGAACCGGACAGCCTATCTATCTCCAGTCAGAGTTGATTGGTTGTCCGACTTCTGACGACCCGTAAAGACTTTCTAAGATCTACGAATGACAGCCCAACGGCTTAGCGAGCTTTCTGAGGCGTGAACGGGTCTCGGTATGTTATGGATGGTCACCCATCCACGGACGTAAGTGTGCTTAATATTGAAGATCGACCCGTGCGGCTATTATAATGTAGGCTGATGCCTCTTTAATGATAATTATATCTCAGTCTGTGCATTGATAACTATAAGAGCACAAGGTCAATGTTATTAATCGTTTTATAGTTCTGTTAGTACGTCTGGGAAAGATTAACTAAGTAAAAATGGCGGCCATGTGCGAGTCGGGCTCGCACACAAAGGGTTCCGTACCACCGAACAATATTTAAAACATTTTTTTTTTTTTAATATTTAGATAGAAGAAGAGAGATCATTAGAGAAAAAACACGTTACTTGTATCAGGACCCCTTTATCCCCAGTCCTCCATACATTTTTGGTAAGATGATCGAGGTCTTCGACTCCTTCAGCGAATTATCTCTTATAGTTTCAATCGACTCGAAACGTCTTCCTCGAAGAGGTAATTTTAGCCTCGGGAACTGGAAAAAGTCAGACGGAGCTATATCACGTGAGTACGGCGCTAGTTCGATGACATTCGCTGAGTTTTTGGCTAAGAACTCTTGCACAATGATGGCTTTGTGCGATGGTGCATCATCATGGTGCAAATGTGCGCGAAGACTTGCCTCCAGATCTCATGGCGGCAATGCATTATCTCTGAAAATTTCAACTGTTTACCTATTACGGGTTATCCAGGGTTGTCCGCTGTCCTCCACTGTCCACCTGTGACAACGGAGGCTTAGTAATGGGTTCTGTTTGACACTCTTCGAGTTGCGAACCCTAAAAATTACGTGTTTTAAATGGTTACTGATCAAGTTCATAATGTCAATGACTTTTTTTGTCTGATTATAGTACCTAACAGTATTTTCGCAGCTCCGAGTCTGAGCCAGTTGAAAACGTATAAAAAAACAACGCCATTTGCATTTCTTATTAGTTTTGAGCTTGTGTGCAAAATGTATGCAAACTACTGGTATTCAGCTGCATCCGGTTAGACTGGAAACGGACCCCAACAAAGTTGAAAAAAGGCATGCAAAATATTCATTTTTCATTCATATGGATTTTATCGCGCACTGGATTTTCAAGTCTCGGTGTTGAGCCGAGCGTTTAGAATCCAACACGCTGGGACGCACTGATATCGTTGAAAATCCGGTGCACGCAAAAATATTGCCGCAGGAAAAAATCGCCCGTGCCTACCTGGGCTAAGTAAATATAAAGTCCCATTAAAATAGATGGACAAACTTTTAGAAATCATTCAGACCACCAAAATAAGGACAATGGTAAAAAAATAATAAGAAAAACGCATTAGATACAAGAAAAATAAATCAGCTAACGAAAATACACTAAAATTATGGTAAATAAAAAAATGTTGGTTAAATAATAAATGGCATTTATAATTTTAGGTCAAAATAAAATCACTTTAATCAGTGTTTTTTTTTTGCTTGGATATCTTTGGTTAGACGTACTGAACGCTGTGTTAAGATTTGTGCATCTATTTTAATGGGACCTTGTATAAAATAAAGTCGCCTTTGATTATTTATATGTATGTCTAGATAGAGTGTTGCACTGCAAAAGAAGTGAAATAAACAAGCCAATTTTGATAAGCTGGAGTGTGAGTGACAGCTACGTCTTACACTCGTGCCACGTCATTGTGCTTTTCAGTTTTCCAATATATACACATATTGCATTGATATAAATATATACATATATTACATTGAGGCTTTGATATCTTCGCTTCCATAATCTGTCCAATAATTAAAAGGACCGCGGTAGCGAAATTGTTAGTGGAGGAAGCAGAAGCCTGGCTTCTTCCGATACCAAGACATTATCGCAGGGCTAACCTAAAAACCAAACCTAACCTAACATAACACAATGAACACTCACACTATTACACACACACACACACACACACAAAAACTCACTCGCATACATCACGTAAGTGCGCTCCTTCTTTTTGTAGTTTTGTATTTTCATTTTCTGTTTTTGTTTACAATTGCATACAACCTGTTATCATTATAAGTGGTAGAGCTGAGTTCACCTAACACAAGCATCTTCTTGCTTTAAAGGTGTTCTCCAACTCATGTGTGTTTTTCGTACCCTTGTACAAATTGCAATATTTTTTTTTTTAATTAAAAAAATATTGCAATTACCTTTAATTGCATTTTTTTTTTTTTTTTATACTTAAATCTTTGAAATTCGCTTTTCGTGTCTGTCTGTGTGACAGCTTAGATCTTCTAAACTACGCCACGCATTTTAATGCGGTTTTTACCATCATTTAATGTGTTTATTCCGGAAGGTTTTATGTGTATCTATAATTAATTAACCTTATCTTAGGAATGCAGTGAACTCGCTTCCAATTTTGTTGACAATGCTCATACTTAATTTGTATTTATTGTTTCTTCTACCCGCACTGAATATAATATAATTATAATAAGATTTAAGAGGGAACAGGGCCTGCGAGGAATTTGAAAAATAGGTATTTGAAGAAACTATTGCCGTCGTCTTACCTCAAGTCTGCCTCCGTAGAGTGCGATAGGGACAGCTGCAGCTCAGACCGATTATTACACCAAAACAAATTACGAGATCGACGTTTCGTATTCCCCTTTTTTCTCATCGAAAACTGAGCTGATTCAATTATTTTTTACATTAAAATTTTAGGAAAGAGTATGTCTATCATTTCATTTTATTTTAAAACTTTTCGAACTTGTCTGGTAGTTCCTCTAATCACGGCGGTAAAAATGGGGCATTTTTGTAATTTTTGGAGGGTCATATTTTATTTACCAATAAAATAACAGGGACGTGTCTACAGCAGACCTTGATTTTATGAAAAAGTATGATTGCTCTAGAGGCATTATTCAGGAAGAAAATGGGAATAGATACATTTGTATAGAGAATCGCAGGCCCTGTTCCCTCTTAATGTTCTCATGTACGTGACGATTGTCTTAATGAGAATAAAGTTCTTTAAACCGAATTAATATTTAACTTACATAGAGCACAGAAATCTCGATGTTTGACACCATTGTACTCGTGTGGGCATGTTCCCGCTACTGCTGCTCGCTGTGAGAGAGAGTTGGCCGTAATCCTCCACGCGGGCCCAGTGCGGGTTGGTAGATGTCACATGTCTTTGATTTATTGGTTCTCGGACATGCCGGTTTACTCACGACGTTTTCCTTCACCGTTTTGAGAGCAGTGGTGATGAAATAATTTACACTAAGTAAAGTGCTAGTCAGGGTTTGAACCTATGGCCAACAACTTGAAAGTCACGGCCGTTACCACTGTGCCGCCACTGCTCTTGCCTACTGAGCAAGGGCGGGTTGCTAGTTATTCCATAAAAAACCCGTTTTTATACCCTGATTATGTCTATCATCATACTGCTTTACCTTTTCCAGTATCTTACGGTACCTAACCAGTATTTTACGTGGAGCGACTGCCTATTTGACCTCCACAACTCAGTAACACAGTTTCAATCACAATCCGAGAGTTTTGAAAGATATGTCAAACTCAAACTCAAAGCATTTATTTCAAATAAACCAATTACAGGCACTTTTGAATTGTCAAGGGGTCGGTCAGTCAGAAATATGAAGCTAGTCGCCCATTCCAAAGCGTAGTAGGTATCTATGGAGAAGAACGGGCAAGAAACTCCACGGACACTCTTTTAAATAAAATAAAATGTATGTATTGCTAATCCACTATATAATAAAAAAATCGTCAGCTCAACAACGTAAATAACGCAATGATCGTGGATGAACTGTCAAAATGAAACCCATTGCGATCAATTGACATTTTATATGTATGTAGGTATTACGCAATTAACTCGCCGAGTAAGTCTCTAATGAATTATGTAAATTGCAAATCTCATGTTTTTTGTTGTGATTAGTTGAGGAAAATAACAACAACTAATTAAGTAAGTTAGCATGAGCTCGGTGTTCTATAACACTGCAGGAAAAGTTGAAAAAGCAGTTGTAAGGGAGATTATAGAAAATTATTTAAAATATGCAAAATTCTACCGATCACTTTAAAACATAAGTATCTTTTATTAGTTAACCACCACAGTACCCAAGAGCATAGCTTAACTCACGTATACAACAATCATAGGTAATACACGATCTATGGCTGCTGGTAGAATCAATGTACCCAGAGTCACTAATTACTTTGGTGACAGAACACTAAACAAGAGAATACCATACCTATTGAACAGTCTGCCGGCAGACATAAGGAGTGAAACAAACATAAATAGATTCAGGCGTAAATTAAAATTATATTATTTAGAAATGTTTTAAGTTTTTAATATTTAGTTTTTAAGTACATTTAAGTGTGTCTAGAGACTCATCGACCCCACGGTCAAACCATTGCAACGGTTTTGTGGGGCTTAGCTTATAATATGTAACTTACCTTTTTTGAATAAAGATAAATAAAAAAAAAAATAAAAAAAAAAAAACGTCGCAAATAGCTGTCAAATATTTACCTGTTTTGATTAATTTTGCAATATTACTGTATGGAATTATGAAATATTGTTAACTAGTAACTTAAAAGAAGAAGTCTTGTTCTGAACAACAAGACTTCCATGAGCCTCTGGCTTGCCTTTATTGACCGGCTGGACTGAACACTGACGAGGAACAGAGCTCCCACCTCTATCTTGGCCTTAGTTTAGATTCATAAGAGCAAACGGTCTCGACGGAAGGAAGTGTTTCAGTAAGATGCTGGTAGGGGTATTGACCGGGATTGTCCCGATAGCCGTGGAATACCTCTCCACTCCACACTCATAAGCACCTCAGGATTTGTTGCCTCCTTGTCGCATAGACACTATGTGCTAGCGACCGTTATCGGGGACCCATTATTGAGTGTGCAAGTTACCTGCTGGCATTTTATCTATAGAAAACATTGCTCAGGCAGGATAGTCTTTCCATAGTTCTAGATAACCAGTTCACTTTAACCACCCAACAACTTCTTTGTTTCCATATCCTGCAATAGTGCTACACCAACCGAGGGTTCCTGTTGGGTGCACTTGCATAGTGCAAACAGGGATAATCGTCGATTGGTCTTCATCTTTTCCTGTGGTTAGTGACTAACCTGGTGTCAGAGTTTTAAAGCCGCCCATGGGCCTCTAACTTGGCTTCACGTGTCGTCGAGAAATATCTCTCAGGCCTGCTGGTTTCTTCACAATGTTTTCCTTCACCGTTTTTTAAGCAAGTTATAATTATACAATACGCACATGAATCCGAAAAGTCAGAGCTGCGTGCCTTGGGTTCGAACTCAAGATCTACTTACTTGGCAGTCCGACGGTCACACGGCACCACTAGGCTGTCACTGCTACTACTGCTGTCGATTGGTGCCTGATTTAATTAAAAACGTATATCTGCCGATAGGCGTTGTCTCAGCGAGTTGGCTTCAGCCCCTCGTACGCCTTCCAAAGGTCTGGGACCCCAGAGTCCCACGAAATATCAAGTGTGGTTGTACCATAAAGGATAAAATAAAATTTGCCAGCGAAACTCCGCAGATGTAATGGACATCGATATAGATTATCTAAGTTGTATTATATAATTGCATAGCACAGGTGTGAGTACTATGTACTAAAGAGCTACCATTTACCGGGTAATATGTCTTTCATTGACTTGAATGTGCCCTGGCGGCTGTGAGTATGTCAAGCTCACTCAGATGTATCGCTGATGGTGGCGTGTGTGTTGGATAATTTAGCTCCCTTCAAAATGGTTGAGCTGAATGGTGCTGATCCATGCGTCATATTCCTTAACGGACGCCGTCAGTTGGGACTGGTCATCTCTTAGCTGCCATGGCTTATTTTAATTTATACTAAATTACGGACGCTTTTACGAATGTGCACGTCTTTCTACATTGTTCTCACATGCATAATTTCAACATGAATGATGTAACCAATATTTTGTATCAATTTTTTTATTTAAAAGAGTGTCCGTGGAGTTTCTTGCCCGTTCTTCTCCATAGGTACCTACTACTCTTGGAATGGAATACGACTTCTTGACAATTCAAAAGTGCCTGTAAATGGTTTAATTGAAATAAATGCATTGAGTTGAGTTGAGTTGAGTTAAGCTCATAATTTCAAGTACAACACTACCAGGCGGTCGTTGACCCCCACTGTTAATAGTAGTTACTTGACATTATGTTTTTTTATCGTCATTCGTTATTATCACGACCCATCACGTCTGGTGAAGGCCGCAGGAATCCGCTGGATGCGAGAAGCACAGAACCAGTCGAAGTGGCGGTGCTTGGGGGAGGCTTATGTCCAGCAGTGGACGTCTTTCGACTGAAATAATGATCACTTTTCGTGAGTTTCACTAGCTAATTTAACTTGACCCTTGATGTTACATATTTTTTCATTTTTCATTTTAATTCTTTTGCAGGTGAAAGATGCATAAAAGGCGACACAGCCGGCGTGTGCAAGAACTTAAATAGATGCCAGACTGCCATAGATGACCTGAAGCGTAGGATAAATCCGCAGGTAAATATTAAATACTTGTATTATAAACTGGAATAGCTAGTAAGATTACTGTAGACACTCGCACTGTGCCCGCGGTGGATAACGGGAATTATCACATTTGTCACACAGTACCGCTGCCGCGCGCTCGGTCGCACGTATTTGAGCGCAGTACACCGTGATAACCGCTTATGCCTTAACCAGCCTATAATGTTCTCACTTCTAGGACACAGCCCACCTCTCTGTGGGAGAATGGGATCAAATTCACAACCTTAGTATATATAAAACTCATGGAATTACTATGTACAGACGCCAGCAGGTCAACCTACTCGAAACTGTCAAATTTTCCCAATCAACTTTGAACCTTATGCTTTAGTAATAAAGTTGAAAATCTGACTTAACGGAATATTGCCATTTTTAAATATTATACTTTTTTTATTTATGTAGAATTAATTACCTATTGTATATTTATTTTATTTTTATATCTTAATTATATTTCATGGTATTCTGCACCGGTCGACGTCATAACGTCAACGCCGGCTGTCGCTGAAAACCAGCGCTGGGGCTCTGTCTTGCATAGGGTCGCAGCATTATGCTCAGCGATGGCCGTTTTGCGTGAATGTGACGCATATTTTCCCTAATCTTGTTTCCATTTTTTTATTTTGTATTCTTTTTTTGCGTCATGTTTACCGCAAATAAACGTATTTTCTTTCTTTCTTTTTCTTTCTATTAAAGAAATTTGACAGATTGTAGTAGGTTGATGTGCCGCCAGCACACTGTCAAATTTCTTTTTATACAAATCAAGTGAAATCAAAAGTCATTTATTCAAAGTAAGCTGGGAGTCCGCACTTTTCGAACGTCAAAATTACATAAGACAGTCCCCCAAAACGCCCACCCTTCACCACTTCCTAGTGCTTTAGCTGGGAAGAAGAAGTGGCGCAACAAACTCCCCAGCAGCACAGCTGTCTGAATAGTTAGAAAAAATTGATTCTATATAATAGTATGCAAAATAATTTAAATTACGCAACGCAAAAGATTAAATTAAATTATTTGCCATAATATCACCATGCACATGCCAATATAGCAACCAAAAAAAAACGGCCAAGTGCGTGTCGGACCACGCATAATGAAGGGTTTCGTAGTTGGGATGAATGTATTCCAATGCAAACTTAACATTGTAGTTGAAAAACATGTTCTCCCATACATACCAACTGCAAATGTAAGTTTGTACGTATGTAATATTGAGAGATTTGCCATGTTATTTTAAGACTTCCTGTAATCTATGAGTAAAGAACCATTCTTTGTATTTTTTTATAAATTTTAGGCTCGGTCGTTTCGGAGATATGGCTGGGAAATGGTCGATTTTCATCTATTTTTACCCCTTTACGGCAAAGCCAAAAGGAATAGTTATGATTTTAGTAGCACCTAAACTACTAAACCGATTTGCTGAATGAGGTATCAATAGATTCCTAATAATGGTCCGGGTGATATAGGCTATATCGATTCTCCCAAAATGTAGTATGATGGACTTTACACGTAAATTTCTGACCTCGAAAAAAATGTAATTGAGATAATCATGCCATAATTGATATCAAAAGAAAGGTCTTGAGGAGCACTTTACAAATATGTATAAGGTCCCATTAAAATAGATGGTCAAATTTTAACACAGCGTTCAGTACGTCTAACCAAAGATATCCAAGCAGAAAAAAACACTGATTAAAGTGATTTTATTTTGACCTAAAATTATATATGGCATTGGGTAACCAACATTTTTATTGTATTTCCGTTAGCAGATTTATTTTTCTTGCGTTCTAATGCGTTTTTCTTAGATGTTTTTTACCATTGTCGTATTTTGATGGTCTGAATGATTTCTAAAAGTTTGTCCATCTATTTTAATGGGATCTTATATATCATATTGTCTAAGTAAATAAATATGTTTACATGGTTAAATTAAAAACAAGCAAAAGTGAGACTGCGCGGTTGTAAAATTAATACCTATTATACAATAATAAAAAGCATGATAATAAATAAAATTATACTAACGCACAATTAATCTAATCTCATAATAAGTAGTAAAGGTTTGTAATGACACTACGTTAATACGAAGAGAGGAACAGTAAAACCGAAACATCCTTCGGAACTTCACAACTATACGATCTTGGTCGGAGGTGCTATACAGGTTGGCAATTACGCGAAAATTGATACCAAGGATTCAGTACATGATTCTGAACACCCCTGTTGAAATTTTTAGTGAGTTATTTAAAAAAAAATCTGCTGTTTCATAGAAGAATTCAATACCTACGCGGTCAAAATGTATGGAACAGCTGACCATGCCAGTATACCATGTGAGTGCCAGGAACACCTACAAAATTATAATGACATGCGATGGCGGCTTTACCTTGACTATTTTTGTACCTAGACTTGACTTATGTCTGAAATATTTTCTTGTTCCGTTCTTTTAAGATCACTATTATTTTTCCGTAATCGCTTTACAGTTTTTTAAACTTAAATTTTTATCTTAAATATCTTTAGATGCATCATTTATTTAAAAAATAATAGCAATAAGCCCTTTCATTGGATATGACACACGTTAAGCAAAACTTTGTTTTTAAATTGTTTTTTTTCCCCCAAAAGTAACCCCCTTATTATTCTAAATGTATTTATTTCCGTGATTGGGTCACAGAAATACATACACACATGCCTACATATGTGTACCAAATTTCAACTTAATCGGTCCATCAGATTCAGAGCAAATTGGTTGTGACAGACGGACAGGGGTCAAGGGTTCCATCTTTTGCTTTTGAGGTACGGATCCCTAAAAATGTCGAAAACTATACTCTACAATATAGGTAGTACAACTTAAGCTCCTTGATAAAACCAGATTAATTTGACTGTGAAACATAGTTATTTATACACCTATTAATTAATTAAAAGTAGGTAGTTATTAACAACGTATTCCAACAAACTAATTAAGAAACAAGGTTGGTCGTTACATTTGCATGTTTCATTAGTAATGTTCATTAAGTTTGATTTTGATTGCGAGGAATTTAATTTTAATCCTAGAATTTTATCTTGTTATTTGGCATGTTTTTTATTTTAGTAAATGAACCAGTATCTGGCATCCAACAGAGGCTTCTAGCAACGGTTCGCAGCACTGACTCCCAGCAATTACTCCCAGTACTTGCTCCCAGCACTGGCTCCCAGCAATGGCTTCCTGCACGCTTAGCATGACCACAACAGAAACGCAAGAATAGACAAAGTACAGATAAACAATCACAATCTGTCATTTTGTCTATTCTTCCGTCGACAAAACCCGTAGTAAACCCGTTTCTATGGTTGTCATGCTACGCGTGTGCAGTTCTATAATCTGTACTACTGCCAAAACTTATAATGTCTTTTTCTACTTCACCAGATATGCTCGTTCGACAATACAGCTCCTATAGTATGCTGTTTCGACGGCAGTACTGCTGCAAACCCTGTAGCTACGACCACCAGAAGGTAAGTCCATCCTCATAGTTGGGAGCTTCTCCCAACTATGTTTATTTATTTATTTATTTTTTGTTTATTTATTTACTATCACCACTTACATTTGTTTTCACTGGTGGGAACCCAATACAACAATGTAGTCACAATTTCCACACTCAGAGACGTTACCCAAAAACCGATTAAACACCACCACCAACAAAAATGAAGTCTTTTTAAACTGTCCTATTTTGACTGACAGGGTCCAAATTTATATCTGTCGACTGTTGGGGTCGACTTCAATCTAACTGGATGCAACTGAAAACCATTATTTTACATAGAGCGACTGCCTATCTGGTCTCCACAACCCAATTTTTTATTTTATTTTCCAGACCATCAGGGCCCACCACCACAGAATACATCCCACCAGTGTATGACTATGAATCTGTGGGTCAAAATAATGGCGAATGTGAACCTATACCAGAATCTTTGACTGTCAAGAAAACTGGACAGAAGGCTTTAGACAGTAAGTATAAAAAAGAATAAAAAATCTAAAGCAATTTATTCAAATAATGCTGAGAATCAGTGCTTTTTGAACGTCAAAACTACGTAAAACAGTCCCCCAAAACGCCCGCCCTTCACCACTTCCTAGTGCTTTAGCTGGAAAGAAGAAGTGGGGCATCAAACTCCAGCAGGTCACGGCTAAGCAATGCATGCACGTGTGCTTCGTTTTAAATGAAAGTCTACTGTGACCCACGGCCACTCTATGCCCGAATGCGTGGCTGGCAAACAAATAAACCGCGCAGCTAGAGTGGCTAACCTCTCCGTGTACATCTGCACATTAAGGCGTGTACGCAAAAAACAAACAAAACATGGTGAACACGAATATCGAACACGGAACATTTGGTTCGTACAAATTTCTCCGAACACCGTCCACACAGAACAACGAAATTGGATCGCCACGTTCGTTTTCGACGAACTGTGTTTGATTTTTGTTACCGGTACGCACACGCGAACAAAATGTTCGATGTTTGTGTTCACCATGTTCTTGTTCGTTCGTGCGTACATATACCTTTATATGTGGATGGTTGAATTAACCGCTCTTTCTTCGAGACTCCTCTTTTCTTTGAAGAGTATTTTCTACTGTTAGTCTTTGCCAGAGAAGTTTATATTAATTAAATTAAACTGTTGTGCTTTAAATTTAACTCTAGGAGCCGCAACATATTATAAGGCTGCCAAGTATACATACTTTTCTGTGTTCTTTAGTTCCTTGGTTTCTCGAAATATCACCTCCTTGAATGACGAAATTAGTATTATTTTACATAGTTTTATTACTAAACTTATTACCTACTATAACGGAGATCTTAGTCATGAGCACATTACAAGGCAAGGTCGAAGTATATAAGCTACGAGGGACTTTATTTTGGGTTTACCCGAGTAGGCATAAGTACGAACCGCAAAAAAAAACATTAGCAATATTAAATTGTTTGACTGCTTTTTTGGCCTCGGTCTAGTCAGGGTTCGCAAACGCGTTTAATGATCGTGTAATGGCGTTAATCAGGTAAAGCTTTTCTACCTGGATTTTTTCAAAAGCAGCCCGATGTCTAGATTTGAGCCCGTTAAATAGCAGCTGACTTGCCCCCCAATAAACTGGACTTAATAGTTCTCCAGACCGATGGTCAGCCATGGCAGCCAATCTCTGCGGAGACTAGCTAATGATGCGGGAGATATTGTACCGCAAAAGTGTGTGCGCAGACACAGGTGCACTCTCTCTTCCCGCACTTTCATAGTCCAATGGGACAGCAATCCGACACGACTGGAGAGAGATCAGGCGCAGGACCAACGCGTACGCACCGAGGCACGGGGATATCATACCGCCAACTTTCGAATTTCGGGCTGTTACTGAGAAATTCTTCAATTCTGATGGAAAAACCTAATCACACTTGGCCCGACAGCTGGGCCACGCTCAGCAGACATGCTAGGGACCACTTGACCCACGGGCAGAGTCTGGGACTCAAACATAGATGGCGTCATCTGGCTGTTCTTTTACCCTGTGCTCCCCTTCGGAAAACAGGAGTGAAATAAGTATACTCGTACTTAAGTATAAATATAATTTATTTGTTCAAAAATATACAACAATTGAATTATTATGGTGATACACTTTATGCCACTTGTTTCTATGAACAGATTTTGAACATCTAAAATATCTGTATTTCAAACAGCAGCGCTCTTCCCCTGTTGTAGGTTACCATCCGTCCGGATTTCCCTAGACCTGTCCGGCTTTTTGGCCCCCCGTCCGGATTATGTCCGGCCTTCTCATTTGTCCGGACTTTTTGATTTAAGGGGATTAAAAATAAAAAGATAAGTGATTACTGAAAAAAATAAGATTAAAAAGTAAAATTTTCGGACGAGATGTCAGGATTTTTCAAATTTAGAAATAGTAAGTTGTAGAGGACACTCTGCAAATAACTTTGTTTGACCTCTATACATATGATATATAAACACAATATTTTTGATTAAAGAGTAAGAGTAAGATAAAAAAAGAAGTGACAAATGTAGGGGAATAATCTTAAAATAATAAGTTGTGTTCTGTAGTGATGGCCTCCGGTGAGTAGGGTGGAATGGGCAACCAGCTTCATATTTCTGACTGACCGACTTCTTGACAATTCAAACTTCTCGACAAAGTGCCTGTAAATGGTTTAATTGAAACAAATGTTTTGAGTTTGAGTTTGTACATGAGTGGATGTGTGGAGGGGGGTGAGTACTATTATAAGCTACTTTACTGTAGACAATGACATTGTGTTTATTCTATCTTTCCAGAATGTATCGAGTACCAGGAGAAGTACGTCTATCCTTGCGAGAAGGGCGTGGCACTGACAGGGGAGCTCAGCAGGAGCAACCGGTGTCACCACAGCGCTGATGAACTGATCATTGGAGGCGTTGATGCTGCAAATTATGAATTCCCTCATATGGTAAGTAATACACAGAATTTCTTTAGAGGTCCACCTGGCGGTACGTCACCGTCGGCTATAGACCTCTGCAATACCAGAGGCGTAGCCATCCGAAAGTTGTCTCTGAAATGGCAGAGCATCTATCCGCCTGAAATTACAATGGCACCCGTAACACTCCAACATCACTAAATATATTAGTAGAACTGTTGAGCAAAACACTTGTTGACCACCCAGAAACTGGATCAAATTCTTCAATATCTCAGTTGAGCTACACGATTACTGGCAAATGCTTGCGCTGACTGGACAGGTCCACTCAAATCTGTGTGGTTCTTTCCTCAAAAGACCATTTCAGACACTAATCTACATGGTCCTCATATGGCCTGACCAAGATTATGTCTGGACTTTAAAAGAGACTGTGACCTCTGAGTTTGTTTCGGCCTTTCTTCTCTGTGTAGTCAGATAGGGAACGCCGACCTCATCTAGCTCATTTTTAATATTTTTTTAATATGACGTGTAAAAGTGATTCCGATATCCTATTTACAGAATAAACAATTTCATTTAATTTCAATGCCTTACATTATTTTAGTGGAAGAATAACGATACCTACCTAAGCATTGAATTAAGAAGACAAGTAGACTTTTCTATTGTCCAGCCACTGGTTAGCCTTTCTTATTGTTCCCTCATTATTTTTATCTTAACTAATTTAAAGTTTGTGTCATGTCCAGGTCATGATCGGCTATGGAGAGCAGATCGAAGACGTGAGGTTCCTCTGCGGTGGCGCTCTGATCAGTGATCGTTATGTTCTTACTGCTGGACACTGCATCTCTAGCAGGGATCTGTGAGTATTCCTTCTTTTATTTTTGATTCTAGGATGTGATGTGATATCCCACAGCTGGGCAAAGACCTATACCATCACTACTAATAAAGTCCATACGTCAAATTATCATCATCATCTTTTCCTTTTGCATCATGGATCTTGGAGAATTGGTTGACTATAATAAGTAAAGTTTCTTGTAAAAGCCATTGCTGGAAGCAGGCAGATAGTACTGTAGGACAGTGCTATAGACCAGTACTGCACGCTTAGCATGACCACAATAGAAACGGGTTTTGTCGACGGAAGAATAGACAAGATGACAGATAAACAATCACAATCTGTCATTTTGTCTATTCTTCCGTCGACAAAACCCGTAGAAAACCCGTTTCTATGGTTGTCATGCGACGCGTGCAGGAAGCATCTATTTCTTGACTAAAACTACTGTTGTGTATAACTTGCAGTACTCGAAGAAATTATTGTGTATTATAATCGCCGTAATTTCACGAAATAGTCTTATTAGTATTACCATCTAATATATTTTTTTGAGCAAATTTGATGATTTAAATGATTATAATTGATTAATTATATTCGTAATTATCGTGAAATGAATGTTGTTCAACATACAACGCCAAACAGTGCTGCAATTTGCAAGAAATTTTGAATTTCGCGAGCTACGTCCCTTTAAGTTTTTGATTAAAATGTCATACTTCCATTATTTAAGCCACTTTCCTTCAAATTTTTTTAATACCACAATTTCCTTTAATTCCAGCGGCCCAATAACGTACGTGCTAGTAGGAGCACTAAAGAGAAGTGATTCATCAGACAGATCCAAGATCTACAAGGTGAAGAACATCATCAAACACCCCGAATACAAGCCGCCTGCCAAGTACAATGACATCGCCTTAATTGAGACGGAGAAGCCGTAAGTACAAACTGTATTATAGTTTGACCGGGACCGCTGTTTCACGCCTTAGGACTGCGTTTTGAGGCGGGGGGGCAGTGTTGACCAATGAGCGGCGGGCGGGACGTCGCGCATCGTGAGCTTTGAGAAATAAGCGGCCTGCACTACCCCCTCGCCGCCGCGCCCATTCCTAAGGCGCAGTACAGTGGTCCTGGTCAAACTATACCAAAGACAAAGCCGAAATGTCTCTTGTGTACAGATGCAAGAGACATGTTACAAGAGACATGTCTCTTGTGTACAGATACAACAGACATGTTACAAGAGACATCTCATGTGTACAAATACAAGAGA
The DNA here is from genome assembly GCA_949128155.2 of Xanthia icteritia. Classification (NCBI taxonomy): domain Eukaryota; kingdom Metazoa; phylum Arthropoda; class Insecta; order Lepidoptera; family Noctuidae; genus Xanthia; species Xanthia icteritia. The sequence goes on along the minus strand of OY855862.1, from coordinate 814,429 downwards.
CTTTCACAAGAGACATGTCTCTTGCGTACAGATACCTAACCATATATTTAACGAAAATAAAACGAACAAAAAAATATTTGGTGATTTATTTGGGGTCAATGAACCTCGATAGTGTTGTTACTTGAAATATGAGTTGAGGTATTCTAAGAGAGGATCATTTTTGTTGGTAAGCGATGATGGTACACGCTCGCCTAGAAATAACCTATTTAGTCGAGATTTGAAGACTGCCAGGTTTTATACTTATATAATATACCCAAATTATCTGTGCACATACATTTTAGGATTGCGCTAGACCAGTTCACCGTACCAGCGTGTCTTCCCGCGGGAGATCCTATCAACGATGATAAGGTTCAAGCCACTGGCTGGGGTCTCACCCAATACAGTGGATCAGTATCAGAAACTTTGCAGAAGGTGGGTAACATTATTTCTAACTCTCAGTGTTTCGCAGTTAACTAGTCCTACCAATGAATATTGTGTTACCCGGAACGACTGGCTGTCTGACTTCCACAACCTAGTTAAGGTTGTGGATGTCAGACAGCCAGTCGCTCCGGGTAACATACTGGTATTCTGCTGGTATATTGAGTCCTATTAAAGCCCACTAGCCTTTATGTTGCAAGAGGCACCGGTGACTGAATTTTTTTGTGGAAACTCGTTGTCATGGTATGCCATGTGATGCAGAGGAATGAGGAAAATGTCGTGAGGAAAGTTTTAAGTATGAATGTGGATGGCTGTAAGAGTAGGGGAAGACCAAAGAAATGATGGATGGTCTGTGTGGAAAATGATTTGGCTAGACAGGGGGTGACTGACCGAAATTACGACTAATAGAGAAGTATGGAAGATGAAGACATGCTACGCGGACCCGCAATAAATTGGGATACCGCATGAGAATTATGAAAGGGTTAATAATGATTTATATTGATCCAGTATTGTAAAGCAGCGTTTGAATCCAGTAGCATAACCAACAGCCCAATAGCAGATGCTCTATTTCAATCTAGCGCTGAATACTGCATACTGGACTGGATTAAAAAGTGTTTACATTGGTCCAGTCTCGTAAACTGCTCTAGATTCCAGCATCGGATTGAAATAGCTGGATTGGTCTGATGTTGGTCTGTCCTCTTATAGGATAATCAGCCTATTAATATTCCTACTTCTAAGACACGGACCCTGTGGGTGGGACTGGGCCGTAATCCACCACGCGCGGGCCCAGTGTGGGGTAGTGGAGGTCACTGTATATTTTCGAATTCTTGGTTCTAGGACATACCGGTTTCCTCACGATGTTTTCCGTCACCGTTTTGAGAGACTGCTCTCAAATGGTGATGATATAATGAACGCAAAGTAAAGTGCATGCCTGAGTTAGAAGCTACGATCTACAACTCTTAGGTTGCAGACGTTTCCACTGAGCCACTACGCATAGGCTCTTGGGTCGCCGCTGCTCTTGGGTTCTTGCTGCTCTTGGGTCACCACTGCTCTTAGGTTGTCTTCGCTGCTCTCGACCTCTTAGACCACCCCCTGCTCTGAACGGAAGTCCTGAACTGAAGCCTTGGCAATAAAACGACAATTGTCTCTGTAACAGGTGACCCTATACAAGTTCTCCACCACGGAATGCATGCAGAAGTACACGCCAGTACGACTGATGAAGCAGGGCTTCGACGCACAGTCTCAGACCTGCTATGGAGACAAACAGGTCTCCAAGGATACCTGTCAGGTATGTACCACATATTACTATATTTTAGGTATATATTTTGTAATATAATTTTGTTGTCGTTTCGATATCCTTTATCTTGTTTTCTTTGAATTTACTTATAACAGATTAGTATTTTTGTAATTCTCCATCCGACTTTCTGACTTAGTCTGTATACATGCATAGTGTGTTAAAGCTGCAAAGTTAGCATTTTTTATTTTATTGAGTTATGTGCCAGCTGTTGACCTCGATCTCGCCTGTTTAGGTCGCGTTCTATTCGCGTCGCGCGAATTCGCGATCGTCGCGCTCAAATGTCAATTATTGTTCGGTAAACCTGAACGCATGATCGCGCCGACTTTATGAGAGAGAATTTTCTGGTTTCCCGAACAATAAGTGACATATGCAGGCAACGAACGCGAATTCGCGCGGCGATCGCTTTTAAATAGGACGCGGGACTACCCTACAAAGTGCAACCCTATAAACCTACGCGATCCAAATGTATTATAGGTTGTTAACTTTTATGCACTCCCTTAAAGTGTCCCTCGTTTAACCTAACACACTGTACCTAGTTTGATGAGCGTAAAATAATGTTAGCACGTACATATCTTTAAAATAAAAATTGACTATAACATGATATTAATGGTCTCTATGTCACCTACGCTTTCCTCGAAAGCTAAGAGACATTAAAATTAAAAACTTGTCACTGCTTACAGACAGCATTTTTCTCAATTTCCAGGGCGACAGCGGCGGTCCAATCCAGGTTAAAAGCAAGAAGATATCTTGCATGTACAACGTTGTCGGAATCACTTCCTTTGGCAGAGCCTGTGGCTTCGTGGGAGAGCCTGGCATTTACACCAGGGTCATCAACTATGTGCCCTGGATTGAGAGCATCGTCTGGCCTTAAAATAGTCATCATTTTCATCAGTCCACTGTTAAACTCTGGCCAAATTCAGAAGAATCCCACACTGGACGAGCAACGAAATTCTCTTGCGCCGATTGTGTTAGCTAAAGCTTATCATCGTCACGCAGAGCCCGACTTCCTCCGACTGAGCCTCCGAGAGGCCTCTCTTTTCTTGTGCCAATCCCCACGCTCCTGTGCCTGCCTCATTCAGGTTCTACCCTCGAAAGTAACAATATCTTCCGTTCATCTCGCTGCCGGACGACCGACACTTCGTCTTCCAGTCCTTGGACGCCACTCGCTCACTGCCTTATTCCACTGTCACGTGACTTCCTTTTATCCAATCATTAAAAACAAACGATGGGCACAGTTGTGTCCCGCATGCCACGCGGGATCCGCCTCAGTGTGGCCAGAGCTTTGGACTTGGGCCTTCAGTCGCACGCCATGACATTAGCGTCGTGTTTTTAAACCTTTTTTACTAGTACATGGGTAATCCACTATTACCCCACCGCACACTGTATTTCGCCATAAAAACGAGATTAACAATGAACAAAAAATTATGCCATACTGCCTACTATTATTATATTTTTTAATTATTATAGATTAAAATTAAAATATTTATATACGAAAATTGTTTTGAATTTTAATTTCACCCATTACAGTTCTTTGCAGTCGCTTCATGTAAAATACTGGTATTCAGCTGCACCCAGTTAGACTGGAAGCCGACCCCGACATAGTTAGGGAAAGGATAGGCAGAGTCACCATGGTTGTGGTTGTGGAGATCAGATAGGCAGTCACTCCATATAAAAAATTTATACTAAGTAGTATGTACCTACAGCTGCATCAGGTTAAATGGAAGCCTACTTTACCCATGTATAATGAATTAATGAGTTAATGACAATGGTGCCGATTCTCTTGTCACAAATGCCTCTAAACTAGACTAAAAATCATCAAAATTTAGTTTATTCCTGTCAAATGATGATTTCCCATTCTGAAATAGACTAAAGTGACACAACTTAACTTAATTTTAGTTTACACTAAGATGACACTGAGATTTTAATTTAAAATGACAATTTTGCTATTCTGAATTTGACGTTTTTCACTTAAAATTTTAATTGTCTAACTAAATCTGACCATAATCGCGGATAAAAATGGTGTATTAAATGTGGAATACTATTAGTTGTCATGAACTAAAATTCACACGAACACCTCGACTTCAGCAGGCCTAACATGACGCACGCGACAATTACTCGTTCTCGCGTGAGTAATTTTTGTCTATTTTGTCTCTTTTCTCGTTTTCTGACAGCGCCTCCATACAAAATAGTCGACTCCTTCTGTCAAACTTTATGTTTTGTCGACAAACCCTAACATGGCACCTTAGTTATCTCGATGTTTGACAATTCAACACGAGATAATCTCCGATTCTTCTGTCATTAAGTCGTATTTACTCGTCCTCGATTTTGACGACGAGAACGACGAGAAGAGTAGACAAAATTATGATACAAAAAAAACTCCAAAATAACATGGCAGTTTCATAATTGTAATTATTTTAGTCATCATTTTATTTTACAATATATTAATAAATACTTAGTTTTAAACTACTATTTTATTGGAACGACGCGTTTTATATGGATTTTTTAGTTTTTTGTATGGAAAATATAAAAAATTATTACCTACATGTTGGGTATTAGGGGTTTATGGGTTTCCTAGAGGGGGTTGAAATTTTCATTATTTTTGCGATAGGACACACCATTTTCGAGATATAAGCAAAAGAAACGAAAAAAAGTCGAGGTGTTGGTTGGTGTGAATTTTAGTTCATGACAATTAATTTCCACACCTTTTTAATCGCGATTAAATACTTAGACAATCAGAATTTCAGATGAAAAACGTAAAATTCAGAATAGCACAATTGCCATTTTCACTAAATTAATAACTCAGTGCCATCTTAGTGCTGTCAAACTAAAATATAGTTAAGTTGTGTCACTTTAGTCTATTTCAGAATGGGAAATCGTCGGTTGACAGGAATAATCTAAATTTTGGTAATTTTTAGTCTAGTTTAGAGGTATTTGTGACAAGGAAATCGGCACTATTGAATGAATGAAACGAAATCTCAAGCCGATGATGCTATCATAAAAATCATTTGTTTTTAATAACTTGCAACATCGGTCTCTCGTGGCGACATACAGAAGTGTCAAAATGCCTTTTTCGAGTTTACTCGTCGTTTACGGTCACGTTAGGGATTAGAATGACGTCAGAATCGTAGACAAATTTCGACAAAACGAGAAAAAAAGTTCGTTCTCGCGCTTGTCAGTTAGCCCTGCTGTACAGTATTTTTATCTCACGGAGCGAAGCGCTCTTATTCGTGGTAACACAAGTGTACAAACACGCTGTGAATGTTTGCGTGAAGACTGGCAGCGTCTGCACATAGCACACACACTTCTAACTTCGCCATTGTCTAGGACGGTACGCGTCATATCACTATTTTGCCATATCACTTATAAGCCGCGTGCATTTTAGCAAGCGGCCGGCGATGGAATAAAAAAAACAGTTTGATAATTTTGGAGAAGTGACTTTTCTGTGAGCTGTCTTCTCACCTAAGTGCTCAGCGACACGACGCCGTCGCTGCGCCGCCACCGAGTCGCCTCTAAGGCGCAGGACATACACAAGTGGCGAGCGGCGCGGGTGTGGTGGCAGGGCGCGGCAGCGGGCTGGCAAGGTTGCATATACACAGCTTAGGTGCGGGACATACACAAGTGGCGAGGGGTGCGGGCGTGGTGACGGTGTGGCGCGGGCGTTGCGCCGCTCGTTTCATATTTCATACAAAATATATAGGAGCGATGAGGCGCGGGACATACACAGGCTGGGGTGCGCGGGCGTGGCGCAGGCAAAATATGAGGGAGTGGCAACGCCCGCGCCACACCGCCGCCACGCTCGCGCCCCTCGCTCCTTGTGTATGTCCTGCGCCTTAGAGGCGCGGAGGCGACTCGGTGGCGGCGCGGTGATGGAGTTGTGTCGCTGAGCACTTAGGTGAAAAGACAGCCCTCAAAAAAGTGACTTCCGCAAAATTTTCCAGGATAGAAAGGATTTTCCAGGATAGGAAGGAAAACATCGTGAATACACCTGGACATATAGGAAAATCTGGCCAAGTGCGTGTCTGACCACGCACAATGAAGGGTACCGTAGTTAGGATGAATTTATCGTAAGAACAAACCTAACTTTGTAGCTGAAAAACATGTTCTCCCATACGGAATGTGAATGTATGGGAGAACATGTTTTTGCCACTGCCAATGTAAGTTGGTCGATTATTACGCGTTACCTTTTAGAGCCTACTTAGCTGTGGTAGTTTTCCTTTTAATTTCGTTATATAGAATTCTTCTGCCGTGAATTTTTTCACATATCCAAAACCAACCATTTATCTGGGGGGGACACATGACTAACAAAAATGAACACTTTAAAGCTTAATATTTCGCAAACGGATGCCTGAATCCAAAAATGGTTTCTACACACTCACAATATTTTTGAACGACCTTCCCAAAAAACCCCACACAATGGGTCAGACGACAAAAAAAAACCCCACATTACGCGTAGGACAGGTACCAAAAAAAAAATTACTTGATTTTATTTTACCATTTTGACGGCGTGATTAATATGTGTACCCATGCCAAATTACAGCTTTCTAGTACAAAGAGTCTCTGAGCTAAGCCGTGGACAGACGGACAGACGGACGGACATGGCGAAACTATAAGGATTCCTTGTTGACTACGGAACCCTAAAAACCTGTTTTCAAGACGAGTTTATCGTCTTAACGAAATTGTATCGTAGAAAAACACAGACTTCTGCTTACTCTTTGGAAAATACAGGCGTGACGCTACCAAAATTGTTATGTTAGAAATACATACATTAAAATAGTGGATAAAAGGTGATTCTGCATTCCTAGGACGTTGCATAAAAGATTAAATAACTCAATGACGACGATTTGCTATAACTTATGTGTACAAGTTACAAAATAATAATATTATTGTTAATCATTATTCAATATTTAAATTAAATCATTGAATAAATGTCAGTTGTCAAGTGAGATATATCTTCACTATTAATAAAGCTGAGGGGTTTGTTTTTTTGAACGCGTTAATCTCTGGAACTACCAGGGGCGGCAGTCTCGGAATAGATAGCGATCGCTATACGACCGAATTCGGTCGCAAAGTCGTAGTCTAGTCTCTATGTCCGAGATTGTCAGACGGATTTAAAAAATCCTTTGTATTTGATAGCTCAATTCAAGCTTGAGGAAGGCTATTGGCTTAGCATCACGCTGCGACCCTTAGGAGTCGAGGACTCCGGGAGTGCCGGCAGAAGTGAAAACTTGAATATTAACGTTAAAATTTTTGATATTTTGGAATGGTTAGGGAATAATTTTGCACGAATTGCTTTAATATTAGTATAAAAGTACTATCATTTATGTGGTAAAATACAATATTCATTTATTGCGCTATCGTACACAAACATGACAATCTTACGAATTTTCGATCAGGTCACGTGTCCTGACGCGAGTTTAACATTTTTTACCCATCACAAAAAAAGTGCACAACGCAGCTAAAGAAGTTTTCACCTCAAAAAAAGTCTGAATGAACCCTAAGCGAAAACGAGGTATTAGCGCAGGGTTTCGGGAGGTTCCTATTTCGTATCAGGCGGGAGGAAACGCCCGGGTGTCATCACTGCGTGGATCGCCCGGAGGACACAGTTGAGCATACGGTGGAGGTCTGTCCGGCTTGGGCAGAGCATCGCCGTGTCCTCGTGGAGGCGATCGGCGGCGGGGATCTCTCGCGTCCGGCCCTAGTCCAGGCCATGGTACGGAGCGAGAGGGCATGGGAGGCCGTCACCTCCTTCTGCGAAGCAGTAATGCTCGCGAAGGAGGAGACAGAACGCGTGAGGGAGAGGCAAATTTCGCGCCCTCACGCCCCTAGCCGCCGCAGGAGACGCCCTGGGCGTCGGGAATCGCAGGCCGATTCCCGGCCACCGTAGGCGCGGGCTTGCGGACGGTGAGCAATGGGTAGCTCGCCGTCCGATAGTGACCAGGCCCGGGTCGACGGCGCGTTGTGTTCCACGCGCGCCTCAAAGAGATGTCAGCACAACGGAAGGGGTCCGATAGGACCGATGCCTGCTGGGGTTGCGGGAAAGTCCGAAAGGGATACCGTGGCCCCTGGCAACGTAAAGGCAACGGAAGGAACACGGGTAGGTTTTAGTCAGTAAGAGTCTGACACGCCGTCCCGCTCCACCCAGAGCGGGAGAAGTTATTTGATAATTTCCCAACCAAACAAAAAAAAAAAAAAAAAGGTATTAGCGCAGGCGTGCGATGGGATTCGACGCGGTGACTCGGGGGCCAACAAAGTCACGGGCAGAATTTAGTCTGAAATAAAATCTCATCCATATTTTAATAGTAGACTGTTACCGTTTCACGCTTAAACCACTGAACCGGTCGTTATAAAAATTGTCAGACAGGTAGTCTGGGTCTTGCAGCGTAATTGCGTACACACACACACACACACACACACTAACACACCACACGAACAACGCCAATGCCTTTCATTGCCATATGTTGGAAAAAGTTCAAAACAAATTTGCTAGGTTTCTTTACCGTAAACAGTACGGGGTGTATCCCCTTTATCCTCTGACGTACCTGAGTCTGTTCGTCCTGGGCATGGTCGGGAACACCAGGCTGGCAGTAAGAAGAGACATCGCGCTGGTCAAATACGTGGTTCGCGTACTGCTAGGGTTGCTACACCACCCGGAGGTGCTGGCAGCGCTGCGGCTGCGCGCGCCGGACGGGTGGCAGGTGCGCGCCGCCGCCCTGCTCTGTTAGACGTGCCAGTGGCTAGGACTAACCTACTCAAGTTTACCCCTAAGTCACGAGCCGCACGTATTATTAATTTTATTACCGTCTCGGAGGATATATTTGGGCAAAACCTGCCGAAATTCATGCAAATGGCGCAAATAATAATTGAAAGAGGTATGATATTATAAAAGTTGTCATGTTTATAATCATTGTCATATTACTTAATATGTTTATAATTCTTTGGCATTTGGCTTGCAGGCTCTTTTTATTTAATTTTTTGTAAAAAAGTGTTACAGACCTTTTAATTTATAACATCGCCTTGGATGAATCTGTAAAGGTGTTATAATTGTGATATATAATTTAGACATTTCAACAACAATCATTGCGTGACTTACGTTATTGTCCAGGCGGGTTTTTCAAAGCTGTGAAGCAATGGATTAGCAATTTCCATCAAAACCAGTCAAGATCGAAAATGTGTTAGTAAATCATGTTACTGGAGAAGTGCTACTTTTCATCCTAAATATTTGTATAAAAATTATAAAATACACGAAAGACACAGACGAAATCGCAGGCAACAAAATCAATCTGCCCAGCCTTTTCCCAACTATGTTGGGGTCGGCTTCCAGTCTTACCGGATGCAGCCGAATACCAGTATTTTACATGGAGCGACTGCCTATCTAACCTCCACAACCCAGTAACTGGGTATACAATATCCCTTGGTAAGACTGGTTGTCAGACTTTCGGGCTTCTGACGACCCGTAACGACTGCCAAAAACGTTTGTTATGCGATTACTCCGCCAATTACGAAATGATTTCGATGATTATTTTTTTGTTTGATAGATCATACTTCAGAAGTGGTCCCGTATAAATTTTATTAACTTTGCTTGGATAGTTTTTGAGTTAGCTTCAATAATACGTATTTTTTCACTTAGTCTATAATATGGATGATATGATAAATTCCTGTCACTGTTACTAACATTTGTGTGGGGTAGGTATCATAACTAAAAAGTGAAAAAAAAACACTTTTTACAATAAAAAAGAACTGACTTAAAAAAAAAACACAAAAAAGTGCAAAATAACTTTTATTTCGGAAGTCGGTGGCAAAAACCGAAAATATAGAACCAAAGACACCAACTTCCTGATATATAAACATTTGGCACAACATAAAAATAAAAGAACAAAATTAAATCTACAATTACAGATTTTAATATGTAAAGAAATTTTATTTATTTTATTTATTTATTTGGTTCACCAACAATTGTTTACACTAACATCTTGATAAAAGTAATGCCTTAAAAACTTTGAACAGTGTAACAATTACTTAAAGGTAAACACCACATGAACTAAAATTATGCTAATTTGTAAGCCTAGGTACACGTACAGTTCACAAGCCAACTTAAAACTAAAGAAAAAATATATAGCCCAAATACAGACTTAGTTTTGAATATTATTGCTAAATTTATGTAGTAACAAATAATGAAATAAAATAATTAATGCTTTACAACACCTCTGGTAAACAACTCAAGATTTTAGATTTCAGCTTAGTCAGAGAATCAAAGTGGAAATCGAGTAGATCGCTGCAACCATTCAAAACCCCACAGAACCTAGCGCATGGGGAGTTAGATCCCAACACCGTTCTTCTCTGTGGAGGACGAAGTGGAGTCATGGGTTTACGTGGAATTCTAGAAGGAGCACGAAAATTTATAAGTGCTAGCAGCGGCGGTGAGTCAATATTTCCTTTCAAGATTTTACAGGCAAACATTGCGTCGTTTAAACGCCTACGCTCTTCTAAGGTGTGCATGTTGAAGATCTTTAATATGTCTTTGTAAGAAGGCGTTTTTTTAGCTATACCGGCAGAAAAAGCTAAATGCCAAGCAAAGCGTTTTTGGACGCGTTCTAGACGCAAACTGTGAGTAGCATAGTGCGGCCGCCACACCACACTACAGTACTCTAATATGCTACGTACCAGACTATAATAAAGTAAAACTTTTGTTTTACTTTGTCGAAAACCTTTACACTGTCTTATGACAAACCCCAACATTTTTGACGCTTTTTTAACAACATGATCTAAGTGTGGCACAAAGGTTAATTTTTGGTCAAACAAGACTCCAAGGTCACGTATAGTGTCTACTTCATTAATCCTGTCCTCATTAATGTAATATACTGTCTCTATAAGGTTATTTTTTCTTGTATACTTGACATGGTAACATTTATTTGAGTTCAAATGCATTTCATTATATTTGCACCATCTGACGAGACTATTAAGGTCCATCTGAAAGAAATGATTACCTATGTAATTTACTTAAAAACGAAATAACAAAAATAGCTGAAATAAATTATTGTTAGGGTTCTGTACCTCAAAAGGAATAAACGGAACCCTGGATCACTTCGTTGTCCATCTGTTTGTCAAGAACCTTTTTGTCAGGAACGCGTGGAGACATCAAGTTGTACCTAATTTATATCAAACACGTAAGGGGCCGCCTCCACGAGCGAGAGAATCGCGACGGATCCGCGCTTCTACGTTGGGTAGTCTCCACGAACGAGCGATTATTCCGCCAGCGTATGGTCGCGACTCGTAACGGAATCGCCGCGTGTCCGCGATGAATCGTAACGGAATCGCCGCGTTTCCAAGACGAGGCGTTGTGCAATAAGATTGGCTGGACGCCTGCGTTAATACAGTGCGCTCGCCGCGCTCGCGCTGCTTGAGCGCCACGTCCCGCGATGACGTTTCGCTCGCACTCAGCCACTCGTCGCATCTCCGCGATTCTCTCGCTCTTGGAGACAGCCCCTAAGAGAGTGTATAGAAATACGTGGCACGGCGACAATATCGCCGCGATTCTCTCGCTCGTGGAGAAGGCCCCTTAGTCTACAGTCCCTTGGAGCTCTAAAAAATCAAGCTTCTAAAACAACGCAATAAAAAAATACAGCGATTTATACGATATATTTTGATACTTCCCGTTAACCTAGAATCATGAAATGTGGCAAGAAGTAATTGATCTCACTGCACAAGTAAAAGAAAAAGTCCGAACATCGTTCAATTGTATTATAAATCACATATTATTTTTTATTTTGCGATTACAAACTTACATTTTTGCAGTTTGAGAACATATTTTTCAACTGCAATGTTAAGTCTGTTTTTGGGATAAATTCATCCCAACCACGGAACCCTTCACTGGGTTCCGTATTTGGATTGGATTTATCGTCCATCACGGCCGGTATTTTTATTAAATAAAAAATCGACGAAGGATCCAATAATACTAGTAGACTTATTATTTGTTTGTTGAGATTTCTTTTGCCGGCCGTTGTTATTTGAATAATTTGAGGGGAAAAGTATTGGGGAGCCCGGTTCTCTCAGTGGCTCCTTCTCTCTCTGTTTAGTCTTCTCTGCCTCGTCTTCTGTAGGCGGCCTAACAGAAGGAAAACCCACTATGTGTCTAAGGAATCCCCCAATTAGGGCAGGAGGCCGGTAGGGTGCCCTAGGCCGGTCTAAAATGTCCTCCTTAATAGGTCTAATGCGGCCTGCAAAAAAGAATTGGTATTTACTTATTTATTTGAGTACAGGAGAAACAAGAGACGAGCGACAAATAAATCGTATATTTTACCTAACATGCAGCTATTACAAAAATACAACGGTTTTTTAAGTAACACGGAGCCAATTACAGGGCCATGTACGTATTGTAAAATAAGGGGAGGCTTATGGCACAGAATCGCACGGGTCATTCGTTCAGGTATAGCTGCGCTTGCCGCGGTTAGTCCGTGGATGAATGACCATCTTTAGTTTACATACCAAGACCACTCCGTGACTCGGAAAGCACGTTAAGCCGTTGGTCCCGACTATCATTCGTAGATCTTTGATAGTCGTTACCTACAGGTCGTCAGAAGCCTAAAAGTCTGTCAACCAGTCTTACCAAGGGGTATCGTATTACCCAGTAACTGGGGCTTGAAGGTAAGATTGGCAATGGTTCCATGTAAAATATTGGTATACAGCTGCATTCGGTTAGAGACTGAAAGCCGACCCTAAAAAGTTGGGAAAAGAAGCACCTCTGTCTGTCTCTTTTCCCAACTTTTTAGGTTCGGCTCAGGCAGATGATGTAGGTATGGCAGATTTATTTTACAATACTACCTACAGATGATCCAACTCGAGGTTGCTATCTTTTATTTTTTAATACACAAGCAATATCTTTACCTGTTATTTTTTTAAATCTGAGTAGCTTTGTTTTATTTACACACACGTATTTACATGATTTTAAAAGTAAGTAACTAAAAATAATAATAATAATATATATATACAAGTTTATTAAAAAAAGGGGGGGGAGAAATATCTTATTTTTCTTTTCTTTAATCGATTATTTAGCGTTATTTATTAATTATAAAAAATGATGTCAGGCAAATGGCCGCCAGGACCTTCTGCAGCAGTTGATTCTTCGAGGTAATTTTCGATTACTTTTTCGCAAATTTCGTGGTTTATCTCGGCAATACCTTGGCGGATATTAGTTTTTTATGTGCTCCAACGTTGCAGGTGTATTGGAATAGACGCGACTATTTAGAAAACCCCACAAAAAAAGTCCAACGGTGTTAAATCGCATCATCTTAGCGGTCAGTTGACGTCACCGTAACGTGAAATAATGAGTCTCTGAACGTTTCACGCAAAAAATCTAACGTTTGACGTTCACGTTTTATTACAACTGAACAATTTTAATGCGTTGAGCAACGGTAAAGTGATTCATATTGTAAATGTATTGTTACAAACTAACATTTGACGTTTGAAACACGCGCCATTACTAACAGCTGTCAAAATTAGTGTTGCCAATATAGGAACCTCGAATTCGATCACCCCTTTTTTTTTTTTTTTTGGGTGGGAAATTATCAAATAACTTCTCCCGCTCTGGGTGGAGCGGGAGGGCGTGTCAGACTCTTACTGACTAAAACCCACCCGTGTTCCTTCCGTTGCCTGTACGTTGCCAGGGGCCACGGTATCCCTTTCGGACTTTCCCGCAACCCCGGCAGGCATCGGTCCTAACGGACCCCTTCACTTCTGCTGACATCTCTTTGAGGCGCGCGTGGAACACAACGCGCCGTCGACCCGGGCCTGGTCCTTATCGGACGGCGAGCTACCCATTGCTCACCGTCCGCAAGCCCGCGCCTACGGTGGCCGGGAATCGGCCTGCGATTCCCGACGCCCAGGGCGTCTCCTGCGGCGGCTAGGGGCGTGAGGGCGCGAAATTTGCCTCTCCCTCACGCGTTCTGCCTCCTCCTTCGCGAGCATTACTGCTTCGCAGAAGGAGGTGACGGCCTCCCATGCCCTCTCGCTCCGTACCATGGCCTGGACTAGGGCCGGACGCGAGAGATCCCCGCCGCCGATCGCCTCCACGAGGACACGGCGATGCTCTGCCCAAGCCGGACAGACCTCCACCGTATGCTCAACCGTGTCCTCCGGGCGATCCACGCAGTGATGACACCCGGGCGTTTCCTCCCGCCTGATACGAAACAGGAACCTCCCGAAACAACCATGTCCGGTGAGGACCTGCGTCAGGCGGAAGGTGAGGACGCCGTGGCGCCTCTCTAGCCACTCCTCAAAGAGGGGACTTATCGCCGCAATAGTGGCGTGCCCAAATTCGATCACCCCTTACTTTCCATTTCCAAGTTGACAATCAGGAATTTCCATTAGGATAGTTTATTTGAACCTATAGACGTATTAACAGGGTGGATTCCAGTGCCTCGTCCTCCATAGAATAGGGAGGATCCTCCGAACAGATGGGTGTTGTGTCTGGGTTACTGCCCGATGGTTGTTGTCGAGCTATTGTGTAAGTCATTGTCATATTGTAGGTATGATTCTTCATTATACAACCAAATAAAACTACGTATAAAAGTAGGTACTAACCGGAGCTTAACTCCTCGTCATAATCTTTTAATTCATCGCAGTCGTTTTGGCCATCTTGGGGCTGTTCTTCCAAATCATTAACCAACTTTAGTTTAGGGGGCCGACCGGGTCCAAGCAGGTCGTATATCAGCCCAACACCTCGAGGTCCATTCAGCCCACTGGCTTGACGCCGCCGCCGAAGCGATACGATCTTGTTCTGAGGGCACAATGATGGACTCACAGTCACTGCATCCAACTCAGCGACGAATGAGTATACCTATGTAGGTAAAACATGAAAGGTTTATTATAAAAATGTCAAAGTCAAATTAAATTACTTAGGGAAACTACTCTGACGTCGATCAATACCTAAAAATTATAAAACAAACAAAACATATGCGAGATGGGGCATACACATAGCAAGGGGGGTAGTGGCTGATCTTTGTGTTATGCTCGTGAACGGGTACTGCTTGTGATGACTGGTCGTCTTGCTGATCATGGGTTTGTTATTGTTTTTAATAATTAACTGGTTATTTATTTGACCTCGATGGTCCTAGTTTATCATTTTTAACTTCCAGTTACAACTATATATAGATATATGTAAGCGGCCACGCCCTTTATGACTGGAGGCTTTTATTTAGATATTGTTTACGTGTAGTTTTTTTTTCTCTTATTTCTGCCTGCCATGAGTACAGTTCTTGATATTTTTGGTTGGTATATTGGCGTGAGCTAGCTGACATATGGCTATTAATTTATAATTTAAATTATTTTTTGTGTTGCGTGTAATGTAAATTATTTTGCATACTATTATATAGTTTTTTTTTTTCTAACTGAACAGACAGCTGTGCTTCTGGGGAGTTTGTTGCGCCACTTCTTCTTCCCAGCTAAAGCACTAGGAAGTGGTGAAGGGTGGGCGTTTTGGGGGACTGTCTTATGTAACTTTGACGTTCGAAAAGTGCTGATTCTCAGCCTAGTTTGAATAAATGACTTGAATTTTTGAATTATTTTTTTGAACCTTTTTTTTAATGATGTGTATTTAAGTAGGTTTATACAACACTTTTAATATTAATAATCATTCCATCATCCCACATCATGACTATCATTGTCCCACTGCAGGGCAAGTCCTCTTCTTATACAGAGAAGGCACGAGCATTGATCACCACGCTTGCTCAAGACGGGTTGGCGATTTCAGACTTATAAAAAACAGTACAAAATGAAACATAACTACAATTTCGGAAGTGAGTAGCACAAACAAAGAAACGAAAATATCTATAAACATACATAAAAAAAATACATACAGACGGACATAGAACCTCCTCCTGTTTTGAAGTTGGATAACTAGATGTGGTCCATGTTTCCTATTTGTCTATTCTGAGAAGAAACACTAAAATAAACTCTGTGGTCACAGTCTCTTTCAGATATAATCTTCGTTTGCACAGACACTATAGCTATAAAATTATAACATACCGATATAAATATAAAGAAGTACTGTCCCAATGAGTCCATATTTGAATAAATTACAATTTTAATTTTTTACACTGATCAAAATGTTAAATGTGGCGGTACGACTGGTATCTAAGTGTAACACTGATGATGCACTAATCGTGTTGTTATACAACTTGTGAGCTCCCCCGCAAAAGTGAAATGACTTCTACAATGCTTAGGCAATACGTAACCTAACATAATTCATGTTCCCACTGCTGGGACTAGGTCTCCATTCTGTGAGAGGAAGTGGGCCGTAATTCACCATACGGGCACAGTGCGCTGGTTTCCTCACCATGTTCAATGTTCCGTCACCGTTTTGAGAGCAGTGGTGATGAAATAAATTACACAAAGTACTGCTTATGTAATGACCGCATCTGATGAAAACTCAGAATCTTTTAGTTCTACACGTTCTAATTGTGGGGCTAAACGAGGCGAATCCCGCGCAGGGACGCAGGACGCGACTGCGTGTGACTGTGATTGGGCTCTATCTTTTTCTGCGGGTGAATTCGAGTGCCCTGTCTGGATTAATTCTGCACATGCAAAGTTAGTGGATACAGCTTTGAATGAAACGTGTCGGATCATCACTGGTTGCCTAAAACCGACCCCGGTGCAAATGCTGTATCTACTAGCAAGAATAGCGGCACCAGTAGTTCGCAAAGCGGTGGCAAGCGAAAGAGCCAAAATGATCTCCGACACACGACACACTTTGCACGACAACATCCTTGCGCCACAAAGGCTGATAAGCCGAAACAGCTTTTTAAAGTGTATCGTCCCGCTCACTAGCGAACGATCAAAAGAAAGACCGAAGCTGTGGCTAGACGGTGCTTCCTTACCCAAACCACTGAAGACCTCCCCTGCCTGGATATGAGTTGTCTTGGAAGTCTTTGAACAGACTCCGGACTCAACTTGGCCGAAGCAAGAAAAATCAGTGTTGGTGGAGATTCATATACGACTCCGCCTTGGAGTGCAAATGTGATGCTGTTCCACAAACGATTGGACACTTAATGTCGTGTCGTGCGTGTCCTGTCAGCTGCACGTTACAGGAACTGATGGACGCTAGTGATGGCGCCAAACACGTGGCCGAATTGAGGGCCGAGTGGATTTAGATTGCCATCGACACGCTACGAAGAAGATAATGAGGGAGTCACTAACTATTTGCGCCAATTTGACCACCTCCATACTAGTGGACACAATTGATGCGAGCGAATTTCGTTCCGCAACCGGCGTGGGATTCGCTTCAGTGGGCAGAGCTTAATGTTTAGGTTTGTTTTTGTTTTTGGGGAATAGCATCTCGCAGGTCAACCTAAGAGGTTGTCGGCTGCTTAACCGAACTTTCCTGTGGGAGCCTCAATATATAAAGGCCTACAACCAGGGCAAAAAACTTATAAACTAAGCTAGCTTATACGCTAAGGGCACCCCCTGTGGGGTACGGACCTCGGCTTAGGCCGTCGCTGGGGGGAGGACAGCAAGGGACGGACTGGATCGGATTAAGTTAATATATAGGCAATCATCGCGCTTTATAAGAAAATTCTAAGTCTCTATAAAGTTCTGGAGAGATTTGTATGCAATGAAATCTATTTTCTGACTAGGAAAGCTATTAGGTACTGAGGTAAAACTGTTTACAGAAACAAAACGTGTACCTACATGCAAGCAATGGAGAGAAGAGGACATGTCTTGTGTCTATATAAAAGACTGCCCATTCGCACAAAAAGATACCTATCAAGTTGATAATTTACCGTACTTAATTAAGTATTAAATTATTTCAAGTGTTTTTATAAGTAAGTACTTAATTAGAATTACCTTTTTTTTGGATTATTAGTATGGTAGGTACTTATAACCTAATAAAAAGTTAATCCGAATTAAGTATTAAATTATTTCAAGTGTTTCTATAAGTACTTATTAATTTGAACTATTAATTTTGGTTGAACACTTCTATAGAGAAAAGTAAAGAGTAGCTACCTACTCACCTACTTACCTTATTATTTACGTAGCTTTCCATTATATCGTAAAGCAAAAACATGTTTAATATAATATGGTAAACTATTTAATAAACTCATCTTAGTAAGTATCTACCTATGTTTAAACCTCTCTATCACTTTCACACCTAAACCGCATACAAAAATTTATTACGTAAGTACTTATCTAAGTTGATGAAAAGATATATTCGGAAGTTTTCAAAATCATAGTAGGTATAGGTACTCATTTTATGCACGGTGAATGAACACTTAGTAATAATATGTCGCTGGTATTAGCGCCATCTAGTAGTCAATAGTCGAACTTTAATAGATAATAAAAAATAGAAAAAATTATGCTACATCTAAATTGTGTCGTACTGTACTTACAATTTTGACACAACTAAAATCGAATCTGACAATCGCGACTCCACGTAGTACTTGTTTGCCCAAATCCCTGATTTTTTTAGAGGCGTGGCGCTTATGTGCGTGCTTTCTCGACGTGTTTTTCTATGGATTTTTTCACTTTTTGTATGGAATATATGAAAAATGATTACCTAATTGTTGATTTTTAGGGGAGTCGAAATTTTCATTACTTTTGCGAAAGGACACCCCATTTTCGAGGTATAAGCAAAAGAAAAGAAAAAAAGGACACAGTAGGTACTGTTTTCACACCTGAAGTCGAGGTGTTGGTGTGAATTTTAGTTCATGAAAATAAATTTTATCCCACACCTTTTTAATCTCGATTAAAAGTAGTCAGGTTTAGTCAGGTTTGGTTTTTTACTATCAAAATTTTAGGTGAAAAACGTCAAATTCAGAATAGCAAAATTTCCATTTTCACCAAATTAATAACTCAGTGCCATCTTAGCGCTGTCCAACTAAAATATAGATATTTTGTATCATCATAACCATAATCAGCCTATAATGTTCCCACTGCTGGGCCACAGGCCTCCTCTGTGTAAGAGGGAGTTGTTTCATTTTAGTCTATAATGGGAAATCGTCGTTTGACATAAACACAATTTTGGTGATTTTTACTCTAGTTTAGAGGCATTTGTGACAAGAGAATCAGCACCATTATAATAGATACTGTTTCATTAGGTAAGTAATATAAACACATCTTAATACCTACCTATGTATTAACCTCTCTATGTACATAGTATTCTCGCAAAATTACACTTGCACACCTAAACCGCAAACAAAAACTTATTACGTAAATACAGACGCCAGCTCAGGTCAACCTACCCGAAACTGTAAAATTTTCCCAATCAACTTTGAACCTTATTCTATAGTGATAAAGATGAAAATCTATTAAATAAATTTGACAGATTGTAGTAGGTTGATGTGCTGGCGTCTGTACATATATAATTATGTAGATGAAAGTAATATTCGGTAATTTTTAAATTACCGAATAAAAAAAGTTTTCAAATCTCAGCTTTCTCAGTTTTAGGACTGAGAATTTTGAAAACTTTACTTTCATATTATTATCTACTTAATAATATGTCAATGGTATTAGGGCCATCTAGCGGGAATCTCAAAGCTGTAACTGTACAACTTCCGTCGGTAGTGCTCGCCTGCATGCGCTTTCTGCTGCTGCAGTGACCAAGGATTGCTGATAATGGTGGAAGATTCGTAAGTATGAATACACAATCACCAACACGCAACATTTATGACTGTAATTTGCAATGCAATTTGTGTCGCCTTCTAGCAGTGATTAGTCGAACTCTTGGCGAATAATCCCGAATATTACTCAATACTTCCGAATGCTTCGCGAATAATACGACGGGAATACTTCGGAATATTACTCTCCGGCAACGCTAGTCTTGACGACGCAACACTCGCAACTTCACCAGTGGCTGCCGCGTAGCTGGTTACTGCTCATCATCATATTAATATACTTATTTACCGAAAAGTAAACATTTCGGCGGAATCTTTACTTTCGGGGATGTTAGTTATTTTGTGGGCCGATCCTGGCGGCACTACAATGGCAACTCTGTATACTGCCATCTGTCGGTTGTCATTGGAACTTGTTTATGAGCTCGAATGAACCATTCATTCAAATGATAGCGCTAAGAGAAACAAGATGGCGTTGTTAAGAATAAATTGACAAGAATAATTTTATGTGGAGCATCACGCCTGAATTACCCGAAGGGTTAAGTAGAGGTTTATAGTACGCTAACATTCAATATGAAATTCCAATGTGGAGGCGAGCCTATTCGTTATTAAGCAGTAGTTCTTTTATTTTGGCTCGTGGATAACAACAGCCGCATGGGTTGATCAAAGTTTAAGCTCGTCGCGGTCGGTTCGTGGTTGAGTGATCAACTATTACATATCGAGACTACTCGGTGCCTCGGAAAACACGTTCCCGGCTGTCATTCGGATATCTTTTACAGTCGTTACGGGTTGTCAGAAGCCCAGAAACTCTGACTACCAGTCTTTCCAAGGGGTATAATGGGGGAGAGTTAGGTGGTTGTGGAGGTCAGATGGGCAGTCGGTCCATGTAAAATACTGGTATTCAGCTGCATCCGGTTAGACTGGAAGCCGAGGATAGGGTAGGCAGATTGATATTTTATTTTTCAGAGAGACAGTCGAGGTCCTCTACAAATAAGAAATGAGCATGTTTTCTGCAAATACTTCATATTTAGTTTTATGAGTGACCTGGTTTTGGGACAGTATCTGTGCCCAAGTGGGCTTCCCTGGTGTTTACACCAGAGTATCTTATCATGTAACCTGGATCGAACATGCTGTGCTCTCGTGTTGATTCATACGAATTTACTCGCCCGAAACGGGCGATTCAACACATTTTAATAATATTATATTTTCTTGAGGCGATGCGCACGAAGTAAATTTATTAGTAGGCGAATCGACAACTCCAGAAATACGTACCTATTAGGTAATTGACATTTGAAATTTCATGCAGTAAGTTAGTTCGTCTTAAATCGTGAGCCTTTTTAGCTGACTTTAAAAGAGGTTTTTTGGTGTACGTGTTATTTATTTATTTAAAGACTGGAAGACTTACCTAACGTGGTATAGTAATCTTATTCTAGGAGCATCGTCTTCACATATAATTATATAATGGATGCATACAAGATATTGTGAAAACATTTTAAAAGAGTAACGGTGGAGTTTCTTGCCCATTCTTCTCCATACGAAAACTACCTTTTGGAAGGGGCAACTAGAATCAATTATTATTTAAATGTTGACGTTCAAAAGTGCCTTTTTTGTGCCTAATTGAAATAATTTATTTGACTTTTTTTTTTTGACTTACCTACAGCTAAATACCTTGGTGATAAATAACAGTATGATAATCTGACAGCAAATTACAGGTATTCACGTCTAGAGCTTGTCTGGTATAAAAGTACTTTGGAACAAAATATACACAAATATTGCCAAAAAATAGCAAAAATAAATATAAAAATATAAAATTTGCAGGTAGATCATCACCTAAAATATGTAAAAACTAATATAATTACGACATGTTGTTTCCCATGAGAACCAAGATGTTAAAAATTAAATTTTAAAGATAAAAATAAAAATAACACAAAGTCTAAAGATAGCTTTAAAGAAATTCATTGCTAAACACGGTCATATCAATTGTATGAGCCCTATTAGACTATCATAGAAATAGGATTAGAGATGTATGAGTTTTTTTATACGAAGAACCTATGACCGTATAATAACTACATAATTATGATTCATATTGTCTATGATCATAGTTATGGCATCCATCTTCATTGTGCATGTCGGACCACGCACAATGGAGGGTTCCGTAGTTGGGATGAATTTATCGCAATAACAAACTTAACTTTGTAGTTGAAAAACATGTTCTCACATAAGGAATGTGAATGTATGGGAGAACATGGTTTCGCCACTGCAAATGTAAGTTGGTCGATTATTACTCGTTAACTTGTAGAGCCTACTCAGCTGTGATAGTTTTTCTTTTTATTTCGTTATATAGAATACTTCTGCTGTGATTTTTTTCACATATCCAAAACCAACCATTTAACTGGTGGGGGAGGGGGGGGGGGCACACACACACTTGACTCTGATAAAAATTAACACTTTGAAGCTTAATATTTTGCAAACGGATCCCATAATTCAAAAATGGTTTTCACAAACTCACCAATTTCTGTGAACGATCACATCATGGTATTTTTATTTTTTTCTTTAGCACTTTGTCGGCGTGATTAATATGTATACCCATGCCAAATTACAGCTTTCTAGTACAAAGAGTCTGAGCTAAGCCATGGACAGACAGACGGACATGGCGAAACTATAAGGATTCCTTGTTGACTAGGTACGGAACCCCAAAAATGCGTTTAATTTTGAGACGGTGTTGATTTTCGTTCCAAGAAGGGTGCTACTTCCTGTATAACTACATTTAATTCGAGTTACATCGTACTTTCCCAAACATAGGTACAAGCAAACCCAAAAGCAATAACTAGTTCATCATAAAAAGCCCTGTTTTTCATTTTCCCATGGTAAATACGGCGGGAGTGCAAACGACTTTTGACAGATGGCAGCCATTTTGCTAAAATTTATGGCCGTCAAATAAATAATGGCTATAAAGCAGATATTTTTCGCGTGCAGGCGAAAATTTAAAATAATATGGTGGAAAATGCATGCGTGGCCTATTAATTTTGATAATAATAAAGACAACATAATAATATAAGCGTACATAGGTATATTATTAAACTCACCAAAGTTTTTATAGGAGAATTAATTTTTGACGAGAAAACGTCTTTTCGCTCGGAGTACGGTAGTAAGTTCAATATTTCTGACCATCAAAATCATGTAAGATTTCAATCGATTAAAATAACTACACGACTTTTAATGCTAGACTAATGGTTGAGCACGCAAAATATAGGTCATATTTATAACAATTTTGAGGTAGAGCGACTTCGCGGAGATATTTTATAACACACTAACATTAGCAATGGCTATCATTTTAACAGTTCAACAACATTCATTGCGTTATTTACGTTGTTAACCAGATACATTTTTCGAACATATGAAGGAATGGATTAAGCAATATCCTTCATAAATCATAAATCGTAAAAACATTTATTTGCATAAATATGGTAGAGAAAGTTCTTAAGATAATATATCGATCTCTTATTATGTCGGCGAGCAAATTTTACATATTTAGATATTATTTTAAGAAAATAATTAATTAGCTTGAATAATGCATACGATTAGTAAATTATATAAAATTCAATCAAATTGGTAACAATTAATTCATAAATGTCTAAACTATAATTCACAAATTATAATCTAAAAACTCAAGAAACATTTTTATCAATTCAAATTCATTCAGATTGTGATTGAAAATGTTTCGAAATAAGGGTCCACTCCACTCAATGTTCCTGTAAACCGGACACAAATCGTAGAAAAACGCAATAATACTTTGCATGATCTGTGAATCGAACCCAGAACCGCACACTCAGTAGTGACGCTTGCGACCACTGAACCAACGAGTCAAATTTCAGGTAGCATTTTATATGAAAAACTGAATAATGCTCTCTGCTCGTGACGTTGATGTATGCGGACTGCGTTTATAGTAGTGGGGAAACGAAGAGTCATTTATTATAAATTACTCCTCTAAATATTAACTTACCATAGTAATAATACTGTGTTGCTTGCTACGGTAGGTATTTCATAGAAATACTAGAAACCAGTCGTGTCGCGACGACACTTTGCCTGCTGCTGCTGCCTGCAGTCGGCTACGTACTTGTGCCTTAACTAGCCGTGCCCACGGCTTTGCCTGCATAAATACATACTATGGTAAGTATCCTCTAAATACATACAGTCACGTTAACTATTATTTATATATGGTTAGAAATAAATAGCTTTTTATTTTTATTATTTGATTTTGCTTTTATATAGATTCATTTCTATTAGATTTTGTGAATGTGAGAACGTTGTAGGCTTAACAGACTGTAGATATGTCGACCATTTTCTATCTTGCTAAGTACCTGGTACTTGTTGATAGGCCTACACTGTCCTCTCATAACTATTAACACTGCAATTTGAAAACATTTTAAATACCATTTACTTTTAAAAGAGTAACCGTGGAGTTTCTTGCCGGCTCTTCTCCATAGGAAACGACCAATTGGAACCGTGTACCTGGCTTCTGACGTTTCATAAGTGCTCTTGTAGGTTTATGTTTAACCGGATGCAGCTAAATACCAGTATTTTACATGGAACGACTGCCTATCTGACCTCCACAACCCAGCTACTGGGTAACATAATACCCCTGACTGGTTCTCAGACTTCTGGGCTTCTGAGTACCCGTAACGACTGTCAAAGATCTACGAATGACAGCTGGGACCAGGGTTCTTGTGACAGAGATGTCAGCAAGTGAAGGGGTCCGTTAGGACCGATGCCTGCCGGGGTTGCGGGAAAGTCCGAAAGGGATACCGTGGCCCCTGGCAACTACAGGCAACGGAAGGAACACGGGTGGGTTTTAGTCAGTAAGAGTCTGACACGTCCTCCCGCTCCACTCAGAGCGGGAGAAGTTATTTGATAATTAACCAACCAAAAAAAAAAATATGGTTCTTGTGACAACCACGTTGGTTTAGTAGGTAGAAGCGCGACTGCTAAGCGTGAGGTGCAACAAAACAGTTCCCTGGTGAGTCAAAGTGTTTCCAAATGAAGAATTTCTCAGTAGCAGCCCGGAGTCTGGATTTGTGCCCCGTTGATGGCAATAACATTAGCATAATCAGCCTATAATGTTTCCACTGCTAGAACAGCACGCGGGCCTAGTGTGGGTTGGCGGATGTCACGTCTTCGAATTGTTGGTTTTAAGACTTGCCGGTTTCCTCGCACATAAAACGCTTGCCTGGGTCCAAACCCACGACCTACAACTCATATTTCGGGGCCGTTACCACTGGGCCACCACGGCTCATATGCAATGGTGGCCCAGAAATAAAAGCAATACACTCGCCCCCTATTACATGGGACTTAAACATTACTGACAGAATGTAAATTTACTTTATACAGGATTAAAATAAATCTATATTATAAATCTTAAAACAAAATAATATGGTCTGTATTTTTTTTTTGGGGGTCAACAACCGCTGGTATTGTAGTTACTACAAAAATCAGTTTTGTTGTTTTATCATGTTTAGGTATTGATACTCAACGTCTGGTAAAAATTACCCAAAAAAAACAGATTTTTGGGGTTCTGGTCCTCAAAAGGAAATAACGGAACCCTTATAGAATCACATCGTTGTTTGTCTGTCTGTCAAACTCCTTTTTCTCAGGAACTCCTGGAGGTATCAAGTTGTAATTAATATCAAATATGTAAGTATCTATGGTCCCTTGGAGCTCTAAAATTAAGCTTCTAAGACTCTAACGCAATAAAAAAATACAGCCATTTATGCGACATAATTTTGATACTCGCAAATAAATCAAAACCTATTTAAATTCAAATTCAAAAGTCATTTATTCAAACTAGGCTGAAAATCAGCACTTTTCGAACGTCAAAATTACATAAGACAGTCCCCCAAAAACGCCCACCCTCCACCACTTCCTAGTGCTTTAGCTGGGAAGAAGAAGTGGCGCAACAAGCTCCCCAGCAGCACAGCTGTCTGAATAGTTAGAAAAACAGTTTTTTAGTATTAATTTGTACTTTTATAATTTTTGAATTTTATTTTTTTGCTATTAAACGGTTAATTCTCCAACTGCATAATTTTGGTTACATTGCATTTGGAGAATTGACCGTGTCGTATATCGAGGTAACTTTGTTTTTGGAATAAATTCACCCCAACTACGGAACCCTTCATTGTTTGGACCGACACGAACTTGGCCAGTTTTTTTTTTAACTGATAGATATCAATAAATCACGTGCCACTGCAAATACGTCAACACAGTCAAACATCAAAAACCTAGAACTCTACTCACCCTTCAACTTCATACAATAAAATCCTGTACTTCCATCTCTTTCTGGCACGACTAACATACATCTTGCTCTCTCCCTCTGTCTTTGCGTGTGTGAGTGACGCCCTAATGTATGTGCACGGAGCGTGTGAAAGCGTTGTGTTTGTATGAGTGGTACAGGTAGCAGGGACTGTGTTGTGATGGGGAAAAATTACCCCGGATTGTGGGTAAAAAAAATAGAAAAATATGTTTAATACGGGACAAGCACAGGAAATATAAACTAAAATGGAACATTAAAACTAACAAAATGATCAAGGAATAGACCCATGCGAGGCCCAAAAGGCTCCTTATCTCAGCATCTAGGAATGTTTGTGTGTGTTTTTTTGGGTGTGGGTGTAGTTTGATTGTTAGATGTTTTTTTTTTTTAATAGGTTTGGTTATTTTGTTATTTACTCATATTGTAATTAGTAAGTGCAGATTTGAAGGCATGAAAATTATTTATCTTCAACTAAATGATTCAACTAACAAAAATGACCAAGTCTTTTAATTAGTTCCTTAGTTAAGTTAGTAAAAGTACAATAATTATGGTCTTACTCCATAATTAATGTTCATTATGGAACAGCAAAAATATTTGTAATGACATTAAATACCTACTTATTTGCATTCAGTCTTCTCACATTTTCATAATTTAGTCGCGTGGTGTTTTTAAATCCGCTAAAATCTGAATATCTTATTAAGCATTATTATTTTGCTACTTCCATTTTTTTTTATCTAAAAATGCACCTATTTTTTTTTCCAACCACCATGTAACAATGTCATTACCCCACATTCCCGCAATCGGTTAACCTAGTGCTTTTTCCGGGAGCTTTTGATTTTAAAACAGCAACACCGAACTACCACGACCGCTCATTTAGTCTACGTTCACCCTCCGATCGCGTACAACGTGTGTGTTGTGTATTATTACTGTGTACTTTTGTGTACTGTATTCATTTGCCGTGTGTACACTGTGAATTGTGTATTTTAGTGTGTTTTTTGGCCATTTTCTTACAAAGGTAAGTTTTATTTTTTAATCTTTTTTACGAATAGGGTGAAAGGCACAGTTGATGGAAGTGGCCGTAATTGTTTTTGAGATTTTCGTGTCTCATTTCTGTTTGGTTATGGAATTTGTTTATTTGTTGTGTGTACTTGATTATAAACAAGTTTGGTAACTACATTACATAAAGGAAATATTTAAAATACAATTACTTTCTAAGTAAAATTGATAATAATCGAAAACATGTTGTTGTATTTGCTTCTTGAAGGTTTGGTGTCAAATTTCTTCATGTTTTCAATTATTTGAGCAATTCCAGTACTAATATGAGTGGTTGGTACCACTCTTACTAATTTGATGAACACGTATTTTTCAAATAACTTGGAATATTGAACTTTTAGCGCGGTTTTATTTATGTTATGGACATTTTTGTCGTTTTAAAACAGTGTTTTGTGTTGCATAGACAGGAATGTCGTAGAATGTTGATAGTTGTTGTTATAGACGGTTGTTTACTTATAAACATAAGTAGGTATTTGTAAAGTAAGTACTCACGGCAATTAACCAAAATATTATTATTTTTATTAATTAACGAGTCAACGTTGAACAAAAATTTGGAGAAAAAAAAAATATCACTAAACACGTAAGTCTAAGAATATATATTAACATTAATCATAATGATTATTTTGATAATAATTATTTTAAAAAACCTTCAGAATGCTACTCTTCGATACTTGCAACTCCTTCTTCTGGACCCTTATCTACCTTCTGGCTTGAAAATATCTGAAATAATTAGCATGAAAATGAATTATGGACGACTGTTCAGGAGTCCATTTTACTTATTTTTCCAAAAACAATATGCCTATTTAAAAAATACTTCCTGTTCAATCATGAACATAACCATCACAAATAGAACAAGTTACTCTGCCAATAATAAAACACTTCAGTGTTGCCATACTCTACATTATTAATTCCAGAATAGATATCAACCATCCTGTATTTGGATTAAGTCCAAATACAAAGTATTCATAATTCTCTTAAACGAAATGTCTGGGCCCCGGGTATATTCTCCCGCGAGAACAATAATTTTGTCGTCTGTATTATTAAATATTTGTAAGAAACAGTCTGGCGGTAGATTGAGTACGCAAAAAAAAACATCCAGGTAAACTGTAAACTCCATTTATGCGTTTAAAATTTATTTCTAGAGTGGTTTCTAAAAGCTATGATTCTACTTTGCAAGGTAGACTTATGACCACGTTGAAACCCTAAAAGGAAGGCAAAAATAATGTAGACTTTCGATACGCGACGAGTTGGACGCCACCCAGCTAGATGGACCGACGGCGTTAAGAAGGTGGCTGGACAGACTGGATGCGGAAGGCTGAGGGCAGAGTGTTGTGGCGCAGCCTAGGAGAGGCCTATGTCCAGCTGGAGATGGGACTGTGATACGCCGAATTGATTGATTGATATTTTTTACTGTTTCTCAAAGCTATTATATCCTTGACATTCTAAAGGCAAAAGTCTGTAGACATTGAAACGGTTTTGAGAAGCAAAATTTCACTACTCTTAATTTTCTCTTGACAGTGGTTCTGTTTCTAAAGAATATCATAGACTTTTTAGACAATAGACGTCTTCACGTAACATCAAATGGAAAAACAGGCCAAGTGCGAGTCAAACTTGCAAACGAAGGGTCCCGTACCGTATTAAGATCGAGCAAAAAACGCCGAAAAAAACACGTTTCAAGTATGGGGTACACTTTAATTTAAAAAATGAAATGTTATAGCGGCAATAGAAATACATAATCTGTGAAAATTTAAACTCTCTACCTATTACGGTTCATGAGATACATCCCGCTGACAGACGGGCGGACAGACAGCGGAAAAATGGCCGATCTGTTCTGTAAAAATCTCACCATGAAAACTTAGGTTAAGTCAGGTCAATAGTGTCAATGTTTAGCATCAAGTATAATGATAACTCACTTCACCATAGTTTTCACGTTGAGATTTTTCCAGAATCGATCGGCTGTTGTCAAACATAAAACTTCTAAGCAAGACAAATTGCCAAATATTATCTTTGCTTGATTCTCCCAGCCAATTTGTCCTAATTGAGATTGCCTTCCGTCTGACTGAACAACATCTTCCAACCAGCTGAACCGGAGACAATCCCAAAAAAATACACAAAGAATTTAAAATACTCTTTAAACCTTTTAAAAGCTTAACTAGAAGGCTATGCTCTCTTCTAGTTAAGCTTTTATGGTCCCGCTCGCTGTCCGTCCGTTTGTCACAGGGCTGTATCTTTTGAACCGTATTAGTTAGAAACTTAAGAAAGAAAGAAAGAAAGAAAGAAAGAAAGAAAGAAAGAATAATATTTATTTGAACACAGTTCGTGAAACACATAATACAAAAATAAAAAAGTGAAAATAATTAGGTATAAAGCGATAACAGTGTGCCTCACGGCTGCGCCAAAAAGGTTCATTTCAGTATTAATGCCAGACAAAATAATAGCCACTTGAAATTTCACAAAGTGTGTACTACTATAACGACAATATCAACAAACACACACAAACAAAACACTTCCCTATGTTTTTTATTCTAGCGTATGGCACTCGTGGGTTGCAGCTGAAAATCAGCGTCAGGTGGTACACCTTGTGTCTTTCTTTCTTTCAAATAAAACATTTAAAAAAATACCCCTTTAATTGTTTAACTTTATTTTATCATACAAAGAACGTGTTAATGAAATATGTAGTGTTAAAAATTGTACGGTTATATGGAACCCTTCGTGCGCGAGTACGACTCGATTTTAGCCGTTGTTTTTTCTTCTAAAACGTTTCTACTGCTCCCTAAAAAAGTATTAAGCACAGCTGCGACTGGAGCTAGCTTGAAACAAAGGAAAGCTAAATTGATTCGAATGGACGCCGCTTTTGTTTTTGCTTGCTAAGCCATTTTATATGTGAAATCTGGCAATAACAAAAAACAAATCTGGAAAGTCTGCAGCAATAGGGTTATATGAAGGATCTATCTTGCATTGTACAGTGCAGGATAAGATCCTTATATAAGTTACATATTAAAGAAAAAAAAATATATATATTTTTCCACATAAACCTACATGGGCACTTATGAAACGTCAGAACTGTGAGTGTTACTCTTTTAAAAGTAAATGGTATTTACAATGTTTCCAAATTACAGTGTTAACAGGTATGAGAGGACAGTGTAGGCCTATCAACAAGTACCAGGTACTTAGCAAGATAGAAAATGGTCGACAGATCTACAGTCTGTTAAGCCTACAACGTTCTCACATTCACAAAATCTAAAAGAAAATAATCTATATAAAAGAAAAATAAAGACCTATTTAAACCAAACGACATTTAATAAGAATTTGTATTTCAAAATAGATTTTGAGCCATAACATTTTTGAGAGTGGTAATTCTTAAATGAACATTCGTTGCCCCTTGGACATTCAGTCCTGGTACGATCTTGGTGACTAGTAGTAGTTTTACCACAGTGTGTAAAAGGTACAAATGGCAGGTCAATGAAAATCAGGGCTATGGAGGACCTCAATACCCATCGATTTAAACCCCTATGTATGCTCCGCAATACAGATTCAGAGTCCAGGGAACTGTCTTGGAACCCGCAACGAAACTATTCATTATTATACATTCGTCAGCGCAGAGAGTTGAGGGCTCTGTCTATGTTGTGAACCATACTCGACAAGCCCACTTCTCCTTCTTACCTGACTTCCCATGTTCAATACCTAGGCTCAGCCCATAGTAAAAATCTTCGTTCCCCCGAACAAACGTCTTCTACGATGTCCTTCTTCTCACTCTTCTTTCTTCGTCCTGGCGGTATTTCTTTGGAATGCGCTCCCTCTGAACATCAGGACGGCACCGTTGGTTGTCTTTTATAATGAAGGCACGTGAACATATTCGTAAGAAGTTGGCAGAATCATCCCAGCGCTGATTTACTGGATTCGTGTTCTACCCTACCTGTCGTTATTTCTCCCATTAAGTTTAATTTGTTTATATGTATGTATCTATGTATTACTATTTATTATTTTTCCAGTTATCTATCACTTATGTTGCACCCGCCATGTTTTGTCTCTGCACCACCCTAAGGTTGACTGGTAGAAAATGCCTCAGAATTTAAGTCCGCCTTTGTACAGTATTTCTTTACTTGTGCATAAA
The DNA here is from genome assembly GCA_949128155.2 of Xanthia icteritia. Taxonomy (NCBI): domain Eukaryota; kingdom Metazoa; phylum Arthropoda; class Insecta; order Lepidoptera; family Noctuidae; genus Xanthia; species Xanthia icteritia. Next base: position 783,644 of record OY855862.1, on the reverse strand, counting down.
GTTTTAATAAAATAAATAAACATAACATCACAGCAAATAAAAAGAAATAGTATGTATGTTTATATATTTAACCTCTATGTATTTATTTAAGTATTATGTTAATGTATTACGTTATACGTGTAGGTTCATTTCAATATTTTAGTTTAAGACTTCGCATATTTATATTTTTCTCTTCTTGTTCTCACACACTATTGTCTACATTTCTTTCTCATTTCTCCTATCGCAGGTCTGCTGGAAGAAATTTCTTAAGAAATAAGCAGTAACTTTGTACTCATAATTATGATTATGTCTTATCTGTATCTATTTTTCTGTGTGTACATAAATAATAAAATAAATAAACAAAACATCACGCCTATAACCCCCGAAGGGTTGGACAGAGGTGTACCTATAGTACACCCACATTTCGCCAGTTGCGTTTAAGTGCCATGTAATAGGGGGCGAGCCTATTGCCATCAACGGGCACAAACCCAGATTCCGGGCTGCTACTGAGAAAATCCAGATGGTAAAACTCAATAACACTTTGTTCGACCCGGGAATCGAACCCGTTGCAGGAACTCATGCTTAGCTGTAGCGCTTACTACCACAAGACCAACGAGGAATAATTCTTTCATCGCACATTTTTATACGAAACGAACGCTCATGTTTATTCAAAAAATCTATTCAATTCTCTAACTGCATTTATCACTTACAAACTTTCATTGTGACCCGAAAAAAATCCAGCGTAACATTCCGGGTCGTTAGTTCAGAACAAAAAAAAACTATCAAACTTTTTCTCTTTATTACATTAACAACTAACAATAATATGTTGTGACAGGTTGACAGACCAGACGGAACTCGGGAAGACATGACGCACACTATGCGACAATCGACTGCGACAGCTCAGCGACTAGACGCAACGACAGGCTGCGGCCGACTATTTTCATATATTTTGTTCAAACCTCTGCACACTTGACGTCGAGTTGCATAGTCTCGCTTTTTGTCGCAGTGGCTAGACGAATAGTGTACGCGTACACCCTTCAGTTGTATGCGAGAGGTCAGCGTCAGTTTTCGCATGATAAGCACCAAGGCAAGTTGCAACTAGAGGCTCCATATTCACTCACAATATGAAAAACACAACCGTGTCTCTCAAATATTCAAAGAAATGATCGCTTCCTGCACAACGTCTTTCGTAACAACTAGTCGCAGACGCAAACGACAACTCTGCATCTAGTCACAGCGACAAGACACAGATGCTTACGACAATTCTACGTTTTGTTGCAGCCACAAATCGCAGCGACAAGACGCACAGTTTGCGCTGTCACTAATAGTAACCAGTTTCTGTCAATGCGCGTCGCTTGAGATTAGCTGATAGTCAGCATATTTTGTTTTTAATACGAGTACCAGTTAGTAGGAAGTTATATTTAGAGAATGAATCGATTCTCAATGGCAGCTGACGATCAATGAATCGTCGAGGATGATCAAATGCGTCTTTAGTCTTGAATGAGTAACTGTTATTTGTACACCCCTGTAGTGGATTGGGAAATCGTATTATGTTATTGTAATTTTGACTCAAAGTGCTGCAATGGAATGAATTTTGACATGTAACATCTGTCCTGCGATCTGTGCACAGAAAATTTATATACCCTAAAAATCTGTAGGAGTGATTTCGTAAAATGGGACGGAAGTGTGTAACAAGAAGCCGAGGAAGCGCGCGCTCTTTGATTTGATTTGACCAATGAGCGCGTGCAATGCTAGAGTCAGCCGTCAGAAACGGCCTTGACGAGGCCTCGCCCCTTTAATGTTGCTTATTACCAAGGTGAGTTGTCAGATGGTACACACACACGCGACTATTGTAAGGCTCGCTCGTATTTGTTTATTGTGTGCGTTTATAACTTTTAACGTGACGATATTATCGAGGACGTCCACGTCATTACGATAACACAGGGAAGTAAAATGTATGAAAATATATGAAGACGCTTTTAAATTTATGTCTACGATAACGTTATAAAGTGTACGTATGTTCATTTATTTTATGGACGTGGACGTGCCAAGAAAATATCATAAACTGCAAAAAGGAAAAAAATTGTCTTTTGGCGTTTCTGCAAAATGCATCAGTTTTAGCAAAACTTACACAAACAAAAACCTTTTAAAAATTCAGTCTTGTTTTTGTGCGCGGATAATAACCGGCGCACTAAGGTGTGCCCACCCTTTGGGAAATACATGTATGATATTACGTTATGTCAAAAAATCGATGTGAATGTCACGACTTCACGAGCGGGTAGAAGGAACAGCGCTGATATCCACCAACCCGAACTGTTCTCACATGGTACTCCTTCTCACAGGGTGGAAGCCTGTGTCCCAGGTAGGCTGATTATAATGTTAGTCTAACATACTCCTATCTGCTAATAACAACATAGGGACTGCCAAACTGTTGCAGTTTTTAAAAGAAGAGTGAAAGAACACTATCTTTCCACTTCGTTATAGTTGCATATTTTGTATTTATTATTATATTATATACTAAATTATAATTATTCGTTTATGAAGTCCCATTAAAATAGATGGACAAACTTTTATAAATCATTCAAACCACCAAGATAAGGACAATGGTAAAAAAATAATAAGAAAGACGCATTAGATACTTACAAAAAAAATTAATCTGCTAACGAAAATACACTAAAAATGTTGATTACCCGATGCCATTTATTATTTTAGGTCAAAATAAAATTATTTTAATCAGTGTTTTTTTGCTTGGATATCTTTGGTTAGACGTACTGAACGCTGTATTAAAAATTTTCCATCTATTTCAATGGGACCTTGTATATATTTTAGTGATATTTATTTTAGAAGTATGTATGTTACTATATTCTCATATTTTATGTTTATTTTTAAATTAGTGAATAGTTAAATGTTTTTATTTTATGTATTTTATTTTCTCTTCTACTCTTACACACGTTGTCTACATCTCTTTTTATCCACTTTCCTATTGCAGGTATGCTGGAAGAATCACCTTTGTACGTATTTTTCTGTTCCTTTTTCTTGTCTGTTTATATGTACATCTACATAAACTCTTAAATAAATAAATAAACATATTGCGATAGCAAATCCATTTACCAAAGGTAGTTTCGAAATAATCCGTTCTCTCTAAGGACGGCCTCGTTGGTTGTAAAAGCGCTTCTACTGTCCATGAGATACTAGGTTCTATTCCCATGTTGAGCAATGTGTTATTGGGATTTTTAATCAAGGATTTCTCAGTAGCAGCCCGGAGTCTGGATTTGTGCCCGGTTGATGGCAATGGCTCGCCCCCTATTACATGGGACTTGTTGTGTACTATAGGTTTACCTCTGCCTAACCCTTCGGGTAATTTCGGCGTGATGTAATATCTAATGGAAAATCTATGTCCAGCACTAGACACCAACTCAAAGCATGTTCCATTAAGAACTAGTGTCAGCAATTAAACAAGTTATGATGGTGAGAATATCGCATTCAAAGGCGTACAGGTCAGAGGGTTAATTCTCAACATTAGTGTTGATGCTAATTTTAATGCATATAATGTTTTTGACCTGTGACCTTATGAGAGTCCTTTCCAATTGATGCTGTTACATACGAAAACATTGTGCCTGGAATTAGAGATTGGTTAAGAACTGGGTCAAACGCACACTGTGAAATGATCCTTTCTCTGACTGCTACATGATCGATCCACGTTAAGCCGTTGATCCTGCGCCTGATCTCTCTCCGGTCGGATTGCCGTCCCATCGTGAGGGAAGAGAGAGTGCTCCTGTGTCTGCGCACACACTTGTGCACTATAATAACTCTCGCGCCGAAGGCTGGTCTCCGCTGATTATTATATGATCGATTAAAATTATACTTTACACTCGGTAATAGCTATCTTTAAGATGAAAGCGCCAGGGTAGTCCACGAAATTAAATTTTCTTTCATTTCGCAAATATGTATTTACAGTCATTATCCTTAAAATCGTCAAAACAACACTCTCAACTCTTAATAAAAAAGACTCCATGACAGAGCTGGTAAACAGACCCACTTAAGCGAAACTGAAAACATGGCACATGATAACTAAAAAGCCTCATTCTACAGGAGAAGTTTTCTCCATATGAGTTACTGCATTGCGTCCGTTACCCAAAGACGTGGTAGGAAACAACCTTCCGAACCAAAACACAGCTTGGCGATAGAAATGACCGTGGCTTCTTCACAGAAAGTCTGCAACGTCTAGAATACGAGACATTCCTTGTATTATCATTGTCATAATCATTACCATCAGTCTATAAGAGTCTACTGCTTCTTCTTCTTCTCGTGTGGTTAGTGACTAACCTGGTGTCAGAGTTTTAAAGCCGCCCATGGGCCTCTGTCTTGGTTTCACCATGCCGAGACACTACTGAACATACAACTCTTCGATAGGGATGTTGGGTGGGGTAAAAAAACGATTAAATCCGTCAGTCAGATAATAAAAAATTCAAATTCAAAATTTATTCTTCAAAAAGTACAAAAGCGTTACAGAAACAAAAATTTTTTTTAGTGAGGTGAATTTACAGAGGCATTTTAATTTAAGACTACGACTCCCAAACTGTGTCGTGCTCGTATCTTGGGTAGTCGGGGGTCGGCTGTTTTAGATGTCGTATACATATCACCGCCTTATTTTATGCAAAAATATTACACATAACAATTTTACATCATTAGCTTGATTACAAAGTAATGTGTATGATTCGTTTTTAATAAAATAAAATATTAATATTATAAAAATATTAGACACGTATTTTTTGCTTTACCATATTAATAAACAAATATTTAGATAAAACGCATTAAAGTTGGGGAGTGGGGGCTCGCTACGTCACAATTCAGTATAAAATCTACTCGAGAGTGACGTCATGCCACATTTTAACTCAATATATTGCCGTAATCTTTTGGATTACGGAAAAAAGAAAAAATACGAGTCCAATATTTTTTAATAATCTATCTGACAGTTTTTTTTTTTGCTGTCAAAGTCCCTATTGTAAGCCATCTCATCATTGGCCGAGCCTTTTCCCAACTATTGGGGTCGGCTTCCAGTCTAACCGGATGCAGCGGAATACCAGTATTTTACATGGAGCGACTGCCTATCTGCCCTCCACAACCCAGTAACTGGGCAATAGGATACATCTTAACGATTGTCAAAGATCTCGTAACGATTGTCAATGATCTACAAATCACAGCCTGGACCAACGGTTTAACGTGCTTTCCGAAGCATGGAGGGTCTTGGTATGTAAAGATGGTCAGCCATCCACGGACTGACCGCGGCAAGCATTGCTTAACCTGATCGATCGACCCGTGCGGCTGTTATTACTTACCCACGAGCCCACGAGTCCATCCCAAGCCATCTAACTGATAGTATGTATGACAAGAGGCGATAGTTAGTCTGAGATTGATGAAAGTTGAATGACCTCTCTTATCTTGTCTCTCAGATAGTAATCTGGGACAATATAAAAACAAAGGATTATCAGATTCTTATCTGCATATCACTTGTCACTTGTTATCTTTTGGTTTAGTTACTGATTAATTTATTATCTTCCGCATTGGTTAGCGAGGAAAAGAATGAAGCAGTGGTGGCCGAGCGACAAAGAGTTGTTGGTCTTAGATTCGGACCCATTAAGAGGGAACAGGGGCCTGCGAGGAATTTGAAAAATAGATATTTGAAGCAACTATTGCCATCTTCTTACCTCAAGTCTAACGTGAGTACGCGTCCCCCGTAGAGTGCGATAGGGACAGCTACAGCTCAGACCAATTATATCACAAAAAAATTGACGAAATCGACGTTTCGTAATCCCCTTTTTTCTCCTCGAAAACTGACCCGATTCAATTATTTTTTACATTAAAATTTTAAGAACATACACTGGTATGTTCCTATCATTTTCTTTTATGTTAAAAACTTTTCGAATTTGTCTGGTACTCCTTTCTCTAATCACGGCGGTAAAAAGTGGGGCATTTTTGTAATTTTTGGAGGGTCATAAATTTTCTTTACCGATAAGTTGCTGAAAAAAAGGAAATATCAGGGACGTGACTACAGCAGACCTTGATTTTTTTTTTTTTTTTAAATTGTATAGAAAAAAGGGGAATACATTTGGGTGGAGAATCGCAGGCCTTGTTCCCTCTTAAGGCAGACATGCACTTATTTTCTTCAATTTATTTCATCAACACTGCTTTAAAAACGGTGAAGGAAAAGATGTCTTAAAAAAATTCTTATACGATGTGACATTCATCAAACCGCACTGGCCCCGTGGTGGATAACGGCCCTCTTCCTCTTACAGACTGGAGGCTTGCCCAGCAGTGGGAACATTATAGACTGATTATGATAATACTTCCGCATTAATCGAGGGGAATGAGAAATCCGGTGAGGCGGCGAGCCTCCTTGCCGGATTACCGCCATGGGATCTGGAGGCAAAAGTCCTCGCGCACATTTGGGAGTGGCGCGAGGAGGCGAAACGCCGGGGCGTAACTCCGCTGCCGCGAGAAATCGCGGCGCAGCGGACAGAGCTCCGGCGAGATCTCATGGCGTCATGGAGAGTGCGATTGTCGCAACCCAGTGCTGGGCACGCCACTATTGCGGCGATAAGTCCCCTCTTTGAGGAGTGGCTAGAGAGGCGCCACGGCGTCCTCACCTTCCGCCTGACGCAGGTCCTCACCGGACATGGTTGTTTCGGGAGGTTCCTGTTTCGTATCAGGCGGGAGGAAACGCCCGGGTGTCATCACTGCGTGGATCGCCCGGAGGACACGGTTGAGCATACGGTGGAGGTCTGTCCGGCTTGGGCAGAGCATCGCCGTGTCCTCGTGGAGGCGATCGGCGGCGGGGATCTCTCGCGTCCGGCCCTAGTCCAGGCCATGGTACGGAGCGAGAGGGCATGGGAGGCCGTCACCTCCTTCTGCGAAGCAGTAATGCTCGCGAAGGAGGAGGCAGAACGCGTGAGGGAGAGGCAAATTTCGCGCCCTCACGCCCCTAGCCGCCGCAGGAGACGCCCTGGGCGTCGGGAATCGCAGGCCGATTCCCGGCCACCGTAGGCGCGGGCTTGCGGACGGTGAGCAATGGGTAGCTCGCCGTCCGATAAGGACCAGGCCCGGGTCGACGGCGCGTTGTGTTCTACGCGCGCCTCAAAGAGATGTCAGCAGAAGTGAAGGGTTCCGTTAGGACCGATGCCTGCCGGGGTTGCGGGAAAGTCCGAAAGGGATACCGTGGCCCCTGGCAACGTACAGGCAACGGAAGGAACACGGGTGGGTTTTAGTCAGTAAGAGTCTGACACGCCCTCCCGCTCCACCCAGAGCGGGAGAAGTTATTTGATAATTTCCCACCCAAAAAAAAAAAAAAAAAAAAAAGGGGAATGAGAAACAATTAATTATGTTTCCTCTCTTTCTAACTTGTCCGCTAATTAATTTTGTTGCGGATTCCGTCTTAGTTGTTTTCAATTTCTCAATTCAAGTTTTGAATCAGAGGCTTTCATGGATTGATGATACCAGCCATTTACTGTTAATCTACCTTAAAATTAATTTTGTTCGTTCATAGAAGTGTTTGAAATGTAGTTCAGTTGTTGTCATTGTTGGTTATTGGGATTTCATTTACCTCATATTACTAGTTAGTTTAACAAGTGCTGATTAATTTCATCTTCATAATAAAAAAATATCTGGAAATTAAATCTATACCAATTAATAATAAAACTGAATAGTTTGTTTTATGTTCGTTTGTTTGGGCGCGCTAATCTCTGAAACCACAAGTCGGATTTGAAAAATTCTTTTTGCATTTGATTCTTGAGAAAGGCTGAGCAAAAAGACAAAAGCCAGATAAGCGAAAACGCATAAGTAATAGCGGGGGCAGGCGATGCGATGCGACGGGGTAGTTCGGAGGAACAAGGTCGAAGTCGCAGGCAGAAGGTCGTTGAAAATATAACTGCATAAACTATATACGAGGTCCCATTAAAATAGATGGACAAATTTTATTACAGCGTTCAGTACGTCTAACCAAAGATATCCAAGCAAAAAAAAACACTGATTAAAGTGATTTTGTTTTGACCTAAAATTATAAATGGCATTGGGTGACCAACATTTTTAGTATATTTTCGTTAGCTGATTTAGTTTTCTTGTAAGTATCTAATGCGTTTTTTTTTTTTTTTTTTACCATTGTCCTTATTTTTGTGGTCTGAATGATTCTTAAAAGTTTGTCCATCTATTTTAATGCGACCTTATATATCTCTTGGAGATTCTCATAGCATTAAATAAGAAATAATATTGATATTTGAAGACAAATCTTTTCCCTCAATTCACAGGCGAGTGTGAAATAGCAAATTTTACAATCTAGACAAATATGTATCCGTTAATGTTTGCCGTTCGACCCCAGCCAACAGGACTTTCGAGTCTAAGTGAGTACACATTTGTCGGAGTTTCTTTGATCGGTAAAATCAGGAATGAAATTTTCCGCGAAAGAACCGGAGTTACGAGTAAGCATGCTGAAGTGGCAGTGGGCTGGTCATGTCTGTCCAGGGACCGACGGCCGATGGATCAGACGTGTCCTGGAGTGGAGGCCGCGTATCGGCAAGCGAGGTGTGGGACGCCCCCAGCTAGATGGACTGACGACCTTAAAAAGATGGCTGAGCCTGATTGAATTCAGATGGCGTAGGACCGGGTGTTGTGCCGCAGCCTGGTAGAGGTCTATGTCCAGCAGTGGACTTCGATAGGCTGAGTTGATTGAAGCACACATTTTGGCGTTCCCATGGATTTATGAATATTCGAAAACGATGCTTAAACTAGTTGAACTTAAATCTCTATTTTAAACTAGATTTTATAAAATACTGCGTCGATTGGTCTAGTGGTTGTGGGTGTCAGGGTGCGGTTGCCGGGGTCAGGCATAGTATTTTTAATTTCTCAGTAGCGGCCCGGAGTCTGGATTACTGTCCGGTTGATGGCAATAGGCTCGCCCCCTATTACATGGGACTTAAACATAACTGGCGAAATGTGGGTGTTCTATAGGTACACCTCTTCCGAAACCTTCGCAGAATACAGGCGTGATGTTATGTTATTCATGTTTTAGCATTATTTCAGAAGAGTTCACAAGTTTTTTTTTAACTCTTACTGTTTAACTCTTGGCCTTCAGCTCACCTAATGGTAAGTAATGATTAGGCCGAAGGTGGAAGCGAGCTTCAGCCGTAATCCTCAACCACAGAGGAACTGGCTATCTTACCTCTAACTGCCGAAACACAACAATGATGTTAACATTGTTATTATGGCGACAGACTTAGATAAGATGGTGGTAGCTAGCCAGGCGGGCTTAGAACGGGCCCTTACCACCAACCAAACCGAGCAGAATGTTGCCCCCACTGGCAATCGATCCCGGAATGTCTGGGTCTGAGACAGGTGGTCTGTAGTAAGTAGGTAGGTATAATATGGTTTATAAACGGTCAGTATGACACAAACATAAGTTTAAATTGGATTCAACTAAACCGCGCTTGAACTCATTTTAACAAAATTAATTTGACCCAAAAAATATTTTGTAAAAACGCTTCATGATATTATAAAACAAAATTGCATTTTTACAACGGAAAAAAAACTAAACATAAAATAAGGGTAGTCCGTTTCTACGCAGTGAAGTAGTACTCGGGGTGGATCTGTCCTAAAACCGCCCACAATTCAACACAGCCTAGAGAGGTTTGCGTAAAAAAAAAAAAAAAATACAAAAAAAAAATTATTAACGATAATTTTTTATATTTTTTTTTTTTTTACCATGTCGCTTCATGATATTATAAAACAAAGTTGCGTTCTACAACGAAAAAAAAACGGAACATAAAATAAAACATTTAATTTGTCTCGGACGCTAACTAGGTGTGTCACCCTATCAATTTATTTACCAAGAATGATTACACAATCATTTCACTAATTGTTTCCGCTGGCTCTTTTTAATCACTTGTTATTTCATATCACGCTATTATTTCTTTTAGAGGTAGGCACAAACCCATAATGCCGACGAATGTAGTTAGGTACTTAATAATAAGGATTATTATTAAATTAATTTCGTTTAAGTATTCTTTTGTTTATTCATTTTTATACTTATTAAATACTTTTTTTACAAATCATAAAAAAAATAAAAATAAAAATATGAAAATATTAAAATGTCTGCAGAGACAAGAACCTCCTCACAATGCGAGCCGTATCGAAGAGTACTGCCTTCTGAATGGCCCTTGCTCCAACCGCCTAACGAGAGCCTCGAGAGATGTTGGTCGAGGCTTTCGGCCATCAGGCCATTGGCCGTTACGACAATCGGCACAATGATAGCCGAGCACACGTTCCACATGTCGGACAACCTCGTGTCGAGATATTTTATTTGTTTCTCTTTCTCAGCTTGACTGGCCAGAGAAGCATTTTGCTTCTCTGGCCAGTCAGCCCCGCTATCGACCACCTTCCTGACTGGCTAACATTTTTACCTCATGAACTTTTCTTTATATTAAGGGGGATGCGCTAAGGCAGCCCGCGAAGTCCAAATTTTCTTTCGTTTTTTGCCATTTGCAGGTCAATGTCAGGTTTTATATGTTGATTAAAATAATGATTCGCGACCGTAACAAATATGGCTTTACAGAATTATAATCATTAGAATCAGCAATACAACTCCTTAAGTTAGCATAATCTACAAATGTCATGATTTCATGAAATAGTCATTCAATAGGATTACATGAACTTAGAGAGTTGTATTGATGACTTTTATGATTACAATTCTATAAATAAACATTTGATATGGCCGCAAATCATATTTAGATCAACATACAACCTGATACTGACCCGCAAATTGCAAAAAACGTAAGAAAATTTGAATTTCGCGGGCTACTTTGACGCTTTTGCTTTAAGTCGTTCGTGTTATTTCGAGAGAAGTAGACTTTGTTTCTATAGTACTTAAGTCTCTATCTTTAGGTAATCATCATCATAGTCATCACCCTACAGCAGCCCACTGCTGGACATAAGCTCATCCAGCTGCTACCAGCTAGCTTCTTTAGGTAACAGCTTAACATAATATCACGCTTTTTTCCCCAAAGGGTTAGGTAGAGGGAGGTGTAGGTACCTGTCCATACGCGACTTATACCTGGCAAAATGTCGGTGTGCATTATGTTTAAGTCCCATGTAATAGGGGGCGAGCCTATTGCCATCAACCGGGCACAAATCCAGGCTCCGGCCTGCTACTGAGAAATTCCTGATGGATAAACCCAAAAACACTTTGCCCGACCTGGGACTCGAAGCCTCTAGACCAACGAGGCTTCTTTAGTTTATAGATTTATTTTAAATCTAGTTACTTAAACTCAGTTTATCGTTAACCTTCCAAAACTCGAATTATCTTGACATGTGTTTACTTGAGATAAGCAACCAATATTGGATTTATTCAAGTGAAGTTTATCGATCAATATTTATCTTCCCACGGATCAAATATGACGTATTTGAGTTAGTTATAAAGATATGAAATTGCCTTGTAATTGTGCGGTCATCATCTGCCTAGCCTTTTCTCGAATGTAAGGGTCGGCTTCCAGTCTAACCGGATGCAGCTGAGTACCAGTATTTTATATGAAGCGACTGCCTGTCTCCACAACCCAGTGACTGGGTAGGTAACACGATACCCCTTGGTAAGACTGGTTGACTTTCGGGCTTCTGATGACCCGTAACTACCCGTAATCCGTGTTTTCCGAGGCGCGGAGGGGTATGTAAAGATGGTCACCCATCCACGGACCAATCGCGGCAAGCGTAGCTTAACTTGATCGATCGACCTGTGCGGTTGTTATTACTTAGCAAACAACAACAACTACAACTTGCTACAACTACAACAACTTACTTAATTACAACTTATCCTAATAGGTAAATAAAATAAAAGTATAGTATCCTAACTTAAGGGGCGTCCCCCTTAAGTTAGGGTATTATACTTAAATATGATTCGCGACCGTAACAAATATTGCTTTACAGAATTATAATAATTAGAATCAGTAATACAACTCCTTAAGTTAGCATAATCCTCAAATGTCATGATTTCATGAAATAGTCATTCAATAGTATTACATGAACTAAAAGAGTTGTATTGATGACTTTTATGATTATAATTCTATACATATATACAAGGTCCCATTAAAATATATCGACAAATTTTAACACAGTGTTCAGTACGTCTAACCAAAGATATCCAAGCAAAAAAAAAAACACTGTTTAATGTGATGTTATTTTGACCTAAAATAATAAATGGCATTGGGTAACCAACATTTTTAGTGTATTTTCGTAAGCTGTTTGTCTTTTTGGAAGTATCTAATGCGTTTTTCTTATATTTTTTTTACCATTGGCTTTATTTTGGTGGTCTGAATGATTTCTAAAAGTTTGTCCATCTATTTTAATGGGACTTTGATACCGTCGCGAATAATATTTAGATCAACATACAACCTGATACTGACCTGCAAATTGCAAAAAATGTAAGAGAATTTGAAGTTCGCGGGCTACCCTGACGGTTTCGCCTTAACTAATCTTTCGTATTTAATAAACTAAAATATGACGTCGAATAATTCCTCCGTATCGCTGTCAACTGGCAATGTACTCAAGGGACTGGCAGCATTACCATGTTGCAATATTACATTATCTGTAACGTTTAAAAAAAATATAGATGGCGAAGACAGTAAAGATAATATTTATTCTCTCGCAGACCGCATCAGTACAATTTGTGAAGCAAAACTCTCATTCTGTGAGGAAATTGAATTCGTTCGAGTTCTGAAGAGTTTTCCTGTCTAGACGCACCTACCAAGTATTTGACGCTCCGAATAAGATTTACAAAGTATTTTATATTAAAGTTTGACTTTTAAAATGATAGGGCAAGAATCTCATCGGGCTCGGGGCTAAATAATAAAGGTGGCACGGGTCGATCGAAGCTTACTACGCTTGCCGAGGTCGGTTCCTGGATGGATGACCCTCCATTAGTTATATCGAGACCCCTTCGTGTCTCAGAAAGCCCATTAAACCGTTGGTCCTGACTGTCATTTGTAACTAGATCTTTAACAGTGGTTACGGGTAGTCAGAAGTCCAAAATTCTGACAACCAGTCAAAGGCGTATCGTTTTACCCAGTAACTGGGTTGTGGAGGTCAAATAGGTAGTCGCTCCATGTAAAATACTGGTATTCAGCTGCATCCGGTTAGACTGGAAGTCCACCCCAACATAGTTGGGATAAGGCTAGGCAGAGAGAGGGCAAGCATCACATCAAAATCTCTGATGAGTGAACTTTTGCAACCTGATCCTCATACCACTATATCACCCTGTAAGTATCCCACTATAGGCCAAAAGTCTTACCTTAGTACCTATACAAAGTGACAGCTATCAGCGATAAAGATGATGCAAAAGTCAAAAATGATGGGACTCACTAGCGAAAAGCTTATGTCAATCCTGTTGAAAGTCGTTGTGGAAATTTACGCTTTGAAACAAGCGATTGCCATTTGTCATTCAGGAAACACCTTAATGTTATGAAATTAACAAAAAAAACTTACAAAAAAACAAGTAATAATTATAATAGTCGTCCAGAACGAATTTCTCAGCGGAGACCAGCCTTCGGCGCGGGAGATAGTATAGTGCATAAGTGTGTGCGCAGACACAGGTTCACCTTCTCTTCCCTCACTCTCATAGTCCGATGGGACGGCAATCCGACCGGAGAGAGATCAGGCGTCGGGCCAGTCATAAAAATCAACTAACACGATATCAAAAAAAGATCCTCTACACTCTCCTTGCCCTAATTCCAATTTATTAGAGTCGGTGCAACATGTCTTCTTCTCCCATACTTCTCTATCAGTCGTCATCTCGGTAGTCACCCCATTTATAACCATATCACCTTTCTGTCGTTTCTTTGGTCTTCCCCTACTCTTACAGCCATCGACATTCATACTCAAACCGTTCCTCACGACATTTTCCTCGTTCCTCCGCATCACATGCCCGACAACCGATTTCCGTAGAACTTATCAGTGGGTGCCACTTTCAAACTTCTGCTTATATCGTCATTTCTTTCTCTATCCATTCGTGTTACACCACATCCCTCTGAGAATTCTCAGCTGCAAGCGATTGCCTTCCATTCATCCCCAACGTGGCCCAACATTCTGATCCATACGAGACAGCAGGTCTAACCATTGCTAGATAAATCTTCCCCTTAAGTTTAGCATTGCCAATTCATTTATGAAAATAATATGTATGTGAGAAAAAAATTACATCTTTTTAACAAAATAAGTGATAGACATAGTTTTAATACTAGAAATAAAGATAAAATAGATCAACCATTTTTCAGATTATCTAAAGTACATACATCTTTTAAGGGGTACTGTGTTAAATGTTACAACAGAATACCTTGTGATATATTAGAATTAAATAAAATAAAATTTAAAACTCATATTAGAAGTTCACTTTGTAAACAAGCATATTACAAATTAGAGGATTATATCCAAGATAAAAATGCTTGGAAACATGCTGGTCCTGCTCCATAGGACAATTTAGAATCTAAACAAAATCTAACTGGTTGCTAATTTAATTGTATAATTTTTTTTTTATATTGATTTTACATTCTGTGATTACTTGAACTCACACACTGACTTATTAGTACCTATTACTTGTAAAAATGTTAGGAATATCGTATAATTTTACAATGTTTGTAAATATGTGAGCACCATGCATCTATCACATGATTAATTTATCTGTTATTCCTTAATCTTTCATTATTTTTACCTATCGTGGTATAGTAATCTTATTCTAGGTGCAAGATATTGTGAAAACATTTTAAAAGAGTAACGGTGGAGTTTCTTGCCCATTCTTCTCCATACGAAAACTACCTTTTGGAAGGGGCGACTAGAATCAATTATTATTTTTTACGTTCAAAAGTGCCTTTTTTGTGCCTAATTGAAATACATTATTTGACTTTGACATACACATTAATACTCAAAACTTTCCTCACGACAGGCTCCTCATTTCTCTGCATCAAATGCATATAATTTACACCGTTGGTGTAATTCAATTTAAGCACCGACACAAGCCTCGAACCTAAAACAAGGCAGACGCACCCACTGTGTCTATCTAGTCGTAATTATGCAGATTGTATGCACATCACTATTTGAACATGTTATCGGTTCGGTGCAGTGTTGCTACTCGATTGTAGGCATGGGACATGGACGGGAGTGTTGTAATATCGATAAAAGTTGCGACGTGTCGTCATTTTCGCGTAACGTTGATGAACGATGTGTTGGTATGAAGTAGGAAACATTGTATTTGTACAGTGTACTGTCTCTTTGTATTAGAAGTGGAGGAACGATTCATGCGACGCGGCGTAAAAGCTTTTGTTTTACTAAATATTTAAAGATTAGCAATATTGCTAATCTTTGTATTTATTATTATTTTATTATTTAATACTTCAAGCACAGAAATGTACAGAGGCGGACTTAATGCCATAGGCATTATCTACCAGTCAACCTTTGGGTGATGCAGAGACAAACAGTGGTAGGTGCAATTACGAGAAATTGAGGAATATTTTTTAAAGTAACTATAAAGATACACATTTACAAATCACACACCTATTACAAACTATTAATATAATATATATGCCTAATTATATATAAATATAAGTACAAATAAATATACATAAATACACGAATATACTAGAATTATAATGAATGTATTTCATCACGCTACATTACTCGTGTTTAGTTCATTTTCAAAAATACCAGCCAAATCCACTGTAAATAGTGTTTGTTTGTACAAGTCTATCTACTATAGGGATTGTATGGCAACTATGTTCTAGACAACAGCATCTTAGTTCATGATATCTAGTTAAACTATACAATAATTAGCACAGTAGGTACATTTTTCCAAATTGTTTTCGCTGTTATCTTGTTAAACATTGGCTACACTATCGATAAATGCTTCTCAGTCTATTTTTATCAACTTTATCCCCTCCCTATGCTCCTCTCCGTATAATTAGGCACTATCTACTAACACAGAGCGGGTTTGTTTGTCGTGAAGATGAATTTGCTCATATAAATCACTTGGTCTATCAAATGGACCTGTCTCACGTCTGTCACAGAAATAGATGAGGAAATAGGAATGATAAGATTATCTATATCGAAAAAGAAAAGAAAATAAATGAAAGAATCTGATTTATCGAAAGAAAAATACAATGGAGGTAATTTATCATTAGCTTGTAGCGGTCTACAGCTGGACTCAACAATTGACGTTCCAATGTTATCCCAACTTACCACAACTTATTATCGAAGGCAGCGGCGCGGCGCGGGGAGCGAGAACAGTTCTATATAAAACTTTTTTCCAAAAAAAAAACAATTAACTTCTAAAAAAACATTATAAAGTGAAAAAAATATTTTTCGGAAGTCGTTCTTTGGTTTTGTATTTTCGTTATTTGCCACCGACTTCCGAAAAAGTTATTTTCCACTTCGTAGTGTTTTTTTAGAAGTCAGCCTTTTTTTTTTTGTAGAATTTTTTTTATTTCTCACTTTTTAGTGGGTCAGTTTGTAATTTATCTAAATTACAATAGCCTAATGTCAATTACTCAAAACCATTTTTTTTTAATTGCTTTTCCCGATGCAGGGACGTTAATCGTTGAGGAGTTCTCCTGTTACTTCATTATCAGCTCCACCTCTCCAATTGCATTGTAACGAGAATAAATTGCTTGGCAATCATATTAAAGTAAACGAATCGCAACCCCTAAAATACTTATTATTGAGCAGTTCAGGTGGCCGTCTTCATCATCAGTACCACTTCACCAAATGGTGCTTTCAGATTGCAAATACACGAGTTATTAAAAAAATACCCAAATCGCTATAGGTGTGCCTATAATGTTTGAAGAGTTCCCTCGATTTCTCCAGGATCCCATCATCAGAGCCTGACCTGATGACAATTGGGACCACCTCGGAAGAATTAACATAAAAAAAAATGTATATCCGCATACATATAAAGGAGTTATGCAAGAACGAACATAAAAAAAATAAACATCCGAATAGATATAATCATATAATCTACTCCTTTTAGAAGTCGGTAAAAATCTATGCATTACAGGCTGATTATGCTGTTCGGACGAACAGTTTGTCTCACGTAGCTTATTAGTAATATCAGACAATACCGTAATTAGGTAAAAAGGGCATAAATTACGTTAATTTCGTGTAGCTTTAAAGTCTCCAGGGGGATCAAACGCCAACGCGACGAAATATTTTGTTGAAACCTCATTGGTTAGGCATACCCATGGGTTACTAATGAGTAGAAAGAAAACCAAAGGCTTAAATAATTATCCCATTAAATACAATAATAATCATGTTATTTATGTCAAAAATATTAATAAAAAAATGTTAACAAAATCATTTTAGAAGCGTCAATTGGTCGTTAGATTTAAATATTTTAATTGAATTTGTGTTTATGGTAGCTTGTTAGTATAAATAGCATCACGACTTTTAATATTTATGGTATGGGCGGAACTACTAATAGAAATATAATCTTTATTGGTACCTGTATTTAATTACCGAAATTTTTCAATTTCATTTAGTAATTTCCTATGAAGATAGAAAATAGTAAGTGTTGCCAGAAAAAAAATTGGTCAATTGCAATAATAATGTTTATCTGCCTAGACTTTTCCATATCTTGGGGTCGGCTTCCAGTCTAACCGAATGCAGCTGTTTACCAGTTCCTACCTTTTTGACATGGAGCGACTGCTTATTTGACCTGCACAATGACCACAACACACTTACTGGGTATCATCACAACACCCCTAGGTAAGACTGGTTGTCAGAATTTCGGGCTTCTGACGACCCGTAACGACTGTCAAAGATACGATCTACGAATGACAGCCAAGACCAATGGCTTAACGTGCTTTCCGAGGCACCTATGGTCATCCATCCACGAAACGACCACGGCAAGCGTCGCTTAACCTTGAGCGATCGACCCGTGCGGCTGTTACTTAGCCACGAGCCATGTAGCCCTCAAATCAGAGTAAATTTTTACAAGGTGTATCGTAAAAACGGATATTTAATTAAAATATTTAAATGAGTCTCACTGTGACGCATCAGAATGACAGTAAAAAGGTTTTTTATCTCGTTTTTATACTAAACAAACGATTTGTATGTTAGTTCGCAGTGTTTTAGTATACAGGGTGTGTTGAATACTGTACTAGATTGTTTTCTTGAGTAAAAACTAGCGCTTTGATCTCGACTCTGCTCGCATCGATTTCGGAGTTTCCCATTCTAATTGTTAGGGCGTTATATCACACTGACGATTTGCCAGCGTGCTCACCGCGGATGCGAAGCGAACTAACCGCGACTACGCGACGTATACGCCGCGTTGCGTACACGTGGCGTGCTCGCTACGCACACGCAGCGAGTGCGTGTTAAACAATCGCGTCGCTGATAACTCACTCGCAACTCGCCAGTGTGATAAGGCCCTAATGTCGGATTTTAACCCTTCGTGGCGGCCTAACACAGCCTAGGACATTACTTCATATTCCAGGGCAAAAAGAATTCCATACAGCAATTCAAGGTATTGTCAGTTGTGCTTAAATTCATACAAAACCTTTCAGCCGTTGATGCGTGGATGAAAAACGAAATATTGAAACATCAAATTTTCACATTTACATAACATCACGCCAGTATTACCCGATGAAATAGGCAGAGATGTATTAGGTACCTACGCCCACATTTCGCGAGTTATTTGATAAGTCCCACGTAAAGTCTCGTCCAGACTGGTGCGAAACGACGAAGCGACGCGACACGGTAACTGGTCTTCCGTAAAGTTTTGTTAGACGCGTCGTCGCGCTGTCTCGTCGCGCCAGTCTGCACGAGGCTTAACAAGGGGGTCAGCATATTCCCATTAACTGGGCACAAATCCAAACTCCGGCGGGGTAATTACATTTCACACACATAAAATGAAAATTTATAGCAATGGGTGTGCCACGTTCATTGCGTTATTTACGTTGTTGAGCCGACAAATTTTTCGACTATAAAAAGCAATGGATTAGCAACAATCCTTCAAAAACCTCGGATTGTGGCTGAAAATGTGTTACACAGTTACAGTACAGTTTGCTACTGAAAAATTCATAATAGAAAAGCTCACTAACGCTTTTCTCAACCCAGGACCTCATGATCCGCAGTCGCGTTTGCGACCACCAGACCATCGAGACAGGTTAAACCAAACAGCTTTAGCATAGCATAATGATTACCTGTCTATAATGTTCCTGCTACTGGAACACCGGCCTCCACCACGCGGACACAGCATTTTGATGGATGTCACATGTCTTAGAATTTTTGTTGGGGTCGGGTTCCAGGCTAACCGAATGCAGCTCAATACCAGTATTTTACATGGAGCGACTGCCTATCTGACCTCCGCAACTGCACAGTAACTGGGTAATATACCCCTTAATAAGACTGGTTGTCAGACTTTCGGGCTTCTAACTACCCGTAACGACTGTCAAAGATCTACAAATGACAGCCGGGACCAACAACGTGCTTTCCGAGGCACGGAGGTGTCTCGAAATGTAATGGATCCCGTCCCAACTCGACAAGCGAAGCTTATAACTTTCCATCGACTCGTGCGTCTGTTATTTTATTATTTAGCTACGGGCCCCTACAAACGTTGCCCAGACAACAACAAAAAAAATCTTATCCGTCCTCCATTTTGGTAAAATGAACTCAAAATGTCAGTCGTGGTGAACTCATTAGTGTTCAGTGTTGTCAGTTTACATAAAAAAAAAGAAAAAAAAAAAGGAGAGTTTAGTATGGAACTGTCGTGCCGTGTTAATGCGAGTGTCACGAACGCTTATTGGCTCTTCGAGTTAATAGTGATGCGCGAGCGAGTATCGATGAATATATAATTTTAGGGGATTTTTGTTTCGGGTTTTTTTTTCGATGCTTTTTTTAAAGCACTTGCTTCTGGCTTCGAAAACTGTTTCATATTATTTTTTTAAAGAAGTATATCGATTTTATTTGCTTACTAAGAAGTTGTTGTTGACCTCTCTAAGTAAAATTATGTTTAAATAAGATTTTTACAATATTAGTACTGTACAGTATTCAATAGGGCAACAAATTATTAATAAACAAAGATTTTTATCGTTGGTTATAGTTAGACCAGCAGGTGAAGTTCAAACTACCTACTTACCACTCTTTTCGCCAGTCAGACTAAGTACCCGTTGTTGTTCCTTCAAATCTCATTTCTAGTTTTTCGAACTAATTGTATCGTCAAACGCGAGCAGAGTTACAAGCCCAGCATCCTAATCGCGTAATACACTTCCAATCCTCTTTTTTTTTTTTTGAACTAGGCCATCTCACAATTGACCACTAAGGTCGTGGCTGCTTAACCGGGCTTTCCTGTGGCTGCCTTAAGCTTCTACACTCAAAGCCTCCAGCCAGGGGCATAAACTGTTCTAATTAAAACTAGGCGAGCGCTCGCTAAAGGCCGTAAGCCGAGGTTCGTACCCCACAGGGGGTCCTGTGGGGTACGAACCTCGGCTTACGGCGTCGCTGGGGGGAGGACAGCAAGATGGGGCAGGCTGGATCAAGGATAGATCATTATTATTATTTGGGGAATTTAAAGCGCACGCGCTCAGCTGCGGCGTGGGCTGGCACTTCATCGGGCAAGGGTCGGGGGGGAGCATTATTTACTCGGGAGGGTCGCGATCGCGGAGGACCTCGGCGGCGAGGTCGGAATGACGGGTGTCGGGTGTTTTTGTGCACTGTACTGGTGGCCCTACTGCTCTTCTGGAGGAGTGTGGTGGGGTCATCGGGGACACTTTCAATCTGAATGATTTTGAAGGATATTGCTAGACAGGCTCGTCCTAGTGTGGAGTTCATAAACAAAGTACTTCCTTTACGTCTTATTTCATTACAGAATGTAAACCTAGTTATTAATGTAGACTATAAGGAAATTTAAAGCGCTATTTTAAGAAAAAAATTACATAATTATATTATTATTATTATCATTGATCCATAATGTTCGAAAAAAAAATCTGCTCTGCTGAATGTTGTTGAACTGTCAAAATGAAAGCCATGGCTACTGTAAGTGTGTACGCAATTACCGCGCAGGCGCAGGTAAAGTTCAAACTAAGTACCTCTCTTTTGCCGGACACTCAAATTAAAAACTTAAACGCGAACAGTGATGCAAGACTGACCTATTATCTAATAGTTCTCAAGTTGTCCTTGCACATGTGCTGGTCATAGATATCCGTGGCTGTAGCGCAAGATTTCAAACTGTGTGGTCGGGTGTTAAGTGTTTTTAATTACAATTGATCTCGTAACTCGTTCCTAGCCCGAGTGCTTCAGGCTAAATTGATGGGTTAACAAGGATATTAGTTACTTGTTCTATTCGGAAATATTGGAGCTAAATTTGATAATATTCTATATCAAAATTAAAAAAAAAAACATTTTTTTTTATTTCATATAAACCTACAAGGACACCTTTGAAACGTCAGAAGCTAGGTGCACGGTTCCAATTCGTCGTTTCCTATGGAGAAGAGCCGGCAAGAAACTCCACGGTTACTCTTTTAAAAGTAAATGGTATTTACAATGTTTTCAAATTACAGTGTTAATAGGTATGAGAGGACAGTGTAGGCCTATCAACAAGTACCAGGTACTTAGCAAGATAGAAAATGGTCGACATCAATATTTTTAATAAAATAAAACGAATAAAGATGTCTTCATAACATAACATCACGCCTGTATTCCCGATGGGTTAGGCAGAGGTGTACATATAGTACACCCACATTTCGCCAGATATGTTTAAGTCCCTTGTAATGGGGGGCGAGCCTATTGCCATCAACCGGGCATAAATCCAGACTATGGGCTGCTACTGAGCAATTCCAGATGAAAAACCCAATAACACTATGCCCGACTTGGGAACCGAACCCAGGACCTCATGCTCAGCAGTACCGCTTGCGATCACTAGTCGTTTTATTTTCTTGTATCAACGAAATCTGCAGACTGACACAATATTTTTTAATATTGTGTCAAATAAAGTGTTAAATAATGTATGTACATTGCAATCTGTTTTTAAAACTGCGTGGCCTGTTTTTTATTCCTACATTTATATATTTAATTCGTATGGTGTAGATATTAATTTAATTTAATATCTTTATTTCAGACAATACAGTCCATATTTTCTACATATCTATATTAAAGAGTATTCTATTATATTTATTGCCAATGACCCGAGAGGCTCAGTCACTTATATTATTACACAATTTTCTCAAAGATCAGTTTCCAACTATGATTTCATTGGCTTCTACTGTAACCAGATATACCTTAATGTTATTATTTTACACGGGACAGCGGCCATCTGACCTCCGTACCTCCGAAATCGTAAAAGTTAGACGTTCTCCGACTTTTGAGTTACCGACTCTGCAAAAGAACTATCATCAATATTTTTAAAGAGACAGGGACCGCCTTTACTAAAAACAAAACATTAAACGTCGAACTTTTTTATCGACACCTTTTTCCCAGCTCTAGCACTACAAATATTGACGTATCGATCGTCCACTAGAGTGCGTCGAACATCACAATTCGAGCCCCAAAGTGTAGAAAGCTAATAACTGATGAAGACTGTTCCACTGTAAGTTGTCGTTTACCGTAATTCCATCAGCAAATGAAAGACGATCTGGAATGATTAAGATTTAAATTTTTACACTTAACATACTATCATCACGACTTGTTTCCGAAGGGTTTGGCAGAGGTGTACCCATTCCCATAGTAGGTACACCCACATTTCGCCAGTTATGTTTAAGTCATGGGACTTAATAGAGGCACAAATCCAGAATCCGGGCTGCTACTGAGAAATTCGGTTTCGGTTTAAAGAAACTTTATTCCCAATAAAGACATAAGTCACTTACTTGAGAACAATACTAAAAATATAGATTACAATATGTTCGTCATCAGTATTACAATTTAATAGTTACCCATCCAATGCATTCATTTCTCCAGAAGTGATCGATCCGCAATTATGTGCTGGCTAAGTTGAGTTTTGAATGCATTGTAAGAGTGTACATTTCTTATACAGGACGGTAATTTGTTATAAAGCTGTGCTCCTTCAAAAGTTAGCATTTTTTTGCCATAGTTAGTTCTTGTTTTTGGTAAAACTAGCAAGCTTGCTCGCCGTGTAAATTGCAGAGGGAAATTCTATTAAACTGAATTCTGATGTAAAACCAAAGAAACGATGGATGTACTAGGGCTACAAAGGGAGTCACAGACATGATGACTAATAGAGAAGCCATGTTACAGGACTAAGCCTCAATAAATTTAAATAATTTATTAAACGGAAACTACATCAAAAAGGTTTCTATAAAGTTAAAGATTACTTAGACGACAAATAGACTTGGGACTAACTCCATACTACTCGTAATATAATTGTTTAGTTTATTTTATTTGACTGTATAATTTCATTACAGTGTTTTTTTTTCATATTCATACTATAAACTTTCCTTACGACATACTTATTAGGTTCAATACCAAGAACTTTTGACAAAGGCCCAATTTACCAAGAAGCGTGGCCTCGGAATCAATTAATTATCTTCACATGAATAAAAAATCTATAGAGTCGACTTGACGAAGGAAATCGATATTCTGTCGTCAAGTCTTTTTGACATTTTACCCATGTATGTAGACTGTGGTTAGGTATTCAACATTTATCTAACATTGTGAAGATGGGCAGCAGAGTCATCCACATAAACTATAACCTGAAGTCAGCAGTGTGTTTAACTTACGTTTTACTCCATCAAGAACAAAATTACAACACGCCAAAGGGGAATGGAGCGCTTGCTTAACATACAAAAACAGCATACTGTTCGTCACTCAAAACTTTGTTACACATTAAAAACAATCGATGCCCTTACACATGCACTGAAATATAAGTGGAAATGGGCAGGCCATGTGGCAAGACTGCGTGACAATAGATGGGCAAAAAGATGACTTCTTGGATACAAGACGAGATCTCGCTAGGAAGACGAGATCGTGCGTATAGCTGGATGGACGTAGCGGAAGACAGAGAAAGCTGGCATTCTCTGGAGAAAGCCTTCACCTCTGGGGTTCTCAAATGAAAATAATTTAAAAATTTGTAATTAATACTGTAAAAAACTTAAAGAAATATAAGGCTTATTGAAATTTCGTTTTACAAATTTATAAGGTTTTGAATTTGACTTTTGTGAATAAAAAATTAATCAGCCTGGTATAGTCGGTAAGTACTCAGTACAGAATATCTTTTTCTTCTCTACACCATCTCAGTGTTAATTCCCTTCCTTTTCTTATCATCACATCATTGACAATTTAAACTCTGCCTCTTTTCCCATAGTCGTTTGCCTTAAAGTAACCCATCCATTTGAGACTTCTTTTTACTATTAATTCTTTTTACCTATTGTGGTATAATAATTTTATTCTAGGTACATCGTCCTCACATATAATTATATAACTAATGTACCTACTTATACAAAATATTGTAAAACATTTTAAAAGAGTAACGGTGGAGTTTCTTGCCCATTCTTCTCCATGCGAAAACTACCTTTTGGAAGGGGCGACTAGAATCAATTCAATTTTTTATTTGTAAATTTTGACGTTCAAAAGTGCCTTATGTGGGCCTATTTGAAATAAATGATTTGACTTTGACTTTGACGAGAAAACTCCTAGGTCATAAACCTGGGAGTCTTCTTGCCGCAGTCCTTAGCAGTTCCTACGCAAAACGTTTTGTTTCCCACCTCATTGAACACAAACAAGGCATTAACGAACAATGTATACACATCAAAAGCAATATATGGCTAAATCAAAAACCGTGTGAACGCCTCCGTCAAAATCAAAAGCAATATAATACGCTCACACATCGACTGAGCCAGTCTCTTCACTGTTTACAAATGACATGACAGTGAATAGTGTCAATATTGACACGCTAGGGATGTGACACCTTTCGGTGAACAGTTTTATCGATAAAATTTCGATTTATGAAATGAGTTTTTATTACAAAAATAATTTTATGGTTAAGAAAAGGTGGAAAATACTGGTGCGGCTACATCCGGTTAGACTGGAAGCTGACCCCAAAGTCGGGCAACGGCTAGGCGGATACGGAAACGAATATATGAATTTTGTTAATTGAGAGCACAACATCCCCTATAGGTATTTTGGGATAGATATATTTTACAGCTAGGCTGTTTATCATTTTGTTGTTCGATTGTCATATTCAAATAATTTATTTCAATTAAGCACATAAAAGGCACTTTTGAACGTCAAAATTTAGTTATAACTTTGCCTAACCCGTAAGATTTATTTCAAATCAGAATTTATTAAGCATAAACAGAAAAATCTTGAAATTTAACTTAACAAATATACAAACCAAGTAAATTTAGTTTTAGGTTTCGTATGGAGAAGAATGTTCAAGAAACTCTACCGTTAGTACAAATGTAATGGCGCAGTCTTGGTAAATGGTCTGTGTAAGTGTGCAGCGTCTACAAAAGACGTAAGTCTTTATAATATTTCAGGCCGTTACCCGTAATGCTTGAATAAACAATATTTTCGTTCTACTTTATTTGACTTAACTTTTGACACTTATTTAGCTAAATATTGTAAATTTCCTAATTAATAGATTCTAAAATTACCAGTTAAGCCCATCTTGCGTTTGCTATTGTCTTTTATAATAGCCAATCAAATATTTTGGTCTCACTTTTCATAACAAACATTATTTATTTAACATTTAACTGTAAAAAGCCAATTATATTAGAAGGGGTGAAAACGAAACGCTCGGGTCATGGGGCCCGAATGCGCGACTCCTTTTCAAGGGAATTTCTCGCCGACTGGTCCACACTTCACGTGACCAGAGGGCTGGCTCGTTCTTTGGCCAAAGAATTAGCATTGCCATTCAACGTGGCAATGCTGCCATTCTTCTGGGCACGTTTCCTGATGACAGCGATGCGGACGAGTATTTCGACGCCTAAGTGTCCTTTTGTTTTTGTATAGTTAGTCATTTAATTTAATGTATAGATGGTATAAAAGTTGTGTCATGTTATATTAGATTGGGTTATAGAATACTCTTTCAAAAACCTAGTCGAACGCATGCTCTTTTAACGAATTCAAAATCATGCTACGATACTTCTACTTCAGTGCTTTTGATACGCCCAATTTTGATTAAATGAAAAAATACATATATTTTTGTATGAAATTGGCCTATAGCCCACACAGCAATGGCTTACACATCAGAAATAGTAATTATATACTTTCCTACTCTTCTTAGGTTAAGTAGTGTTGGCGAATCGTTCGCCAGTGAAAGCTTCTATCGACGAAATTCCAAAAAGAGAATCGTTCCCCGTTGAGAATGCCGTTCTGTCGGCGAACCGTTCATCGGAAAAACGAATGTCGGGGAACCAGAATCGTTTTTCAAAAAGTTCTACTAAAACAAAGTGATAGTAGTACTTATTACTAGCACTATATTTACATCAATATTGTAGACATTAAATCATAGTGATAATTATTCAAGTCCTGTTTACATTTCTCACGACAATGTGTGACCTATTAACAGCAGGTCGCGATGTTAGGCTGTAGACAGACTGGCGACTTTGCGACTGACATTGTTAGATGTCAATCGAACGCTCAGACAGTCTGGCTATGCTTCATCACGCCCAGTCACAGGTTATATTATTCATCATCTGCTTAGCCTTTTGCTAACTATGTTGGGTTGACTTCCAGTCTAACTGCACATAGCTGAATACCAGTATTTTACAAAAAGCCGAATAGAGCGACTGCCTGTCTGACCTCCACAGTCGAGTTACTGGGAAATAGGATACCTATTCCTTGGTAAGACTAGTTGTCAGACTTGTTCGTTTGTGTTGTCATTCACATTCATGATACAACTATAAAATGATTGGCCTTATTAATTATTAATTGTAAAATTTTACAATGTTTGTAAATATGTGAGCACCATATAACTATCACATAATTAATTTATCTGTTTTTGCTTCATTTTGAATTCTTAATTCTTTGTACCTATTGTGGTATAGTAATTTTATTCTAGGTGCATCATCTTCACATATAATTATATAACTAATGTACTTACACAAAATATTTTAAAACATTTTAAAAGAGTAACGGTGGAGTTTCTTGCCCATTCTTCTCCATGCGAAAACTACCTCTTGGAAGAGGCGACTAGAATCACATCAATTTTTTTTCAAATAAATGGTTTGACTTTGACTTTGACAATTAAAAGTCATTGTCGGCTTGGTTCGTTCTTTGGCCAAAGTATTAGCATTGCCATTCAACGTGGCAATGCTGCCAGTCTTCTGGGCACCTTTCCCGATGACAGCGATGCGGACGAGTACTTCGACGCCTAAGTTCCTTGTGATTTTGTATTTTATTTGTATAGTTATGTAAGTAGTTTAAGTAATTTAATTTAGTGTTAGATTGTATATAAGATTTGTCATTCAGAGATACTTAAATTATATGGCGAATTATCTATTAATCGAAAACAAAAAACATTTAAATTGTGTTCAAAATCGCAAGTTTATACAAAACCTTAATTATAATGAATGTCCTACTGATAAGCTTCACTTCAGGCAACAAATTACTTAATAATTAATTGAACTAATTAATTAATTATACGCATATTATCACAACCACTATTTCTGGTGTAGGCAGAATTAATAACTGAGGGCTTTAAAATATCTCTGTCCCGCTGGTTTGGTGAGCGTAACTGCTGCACATGAGATCCTGCATTCGAATCCCAGGTCGGGCCAAGTTTTTTTAGGTTTATCCATCAGGAATTTCTCAGGAGCAGCCCGAAGTCTGTATTTGTGCCCGGTTAATGGCAATAGGCTCGCCCCCTATTACATGGGACTTAAACATAACTGGCGAAATGTGGGTGTACTATAGGTACACCTCTGCCTAACCCTTCAAAGAATACAGGCGTGATGTTTATGCTTTAAAATAGCCTCCACGACTGGCGATACTTAAATATACGACCGCGGACATTTTCGGTGAAACACTTTTCACCCTTAGCCCTTAGTAAAAAAGGTCGGAAAAGGTTCACAGCGAGTATTCGCAATGGTATGTACGTGGGGCGCTCCCTGGACAGTCAAACTCAAACTCAAAGCATTTATTTCAATTAAACCATTTACAGGCACTTTTGAATTGTCAAGAAGTCGGTCAGTCAGAAATATGAAGCTAGTCGCCCATTCCAAAGCGTAGTAGGTACCTATGGAGAAGAACGGGCAAGAAACTCCACGGACACTCTTTTAAATCAAAATATTGGTTACATCATTCATGTTGAAATTATGCATGTGAGAACAATGTAGAAAGACGTGCACGTTTGTAAATGCGTCCGTAATAAATAGAAAAAAAAAACAAATAAATTAAAATAAGCCGTGGCAGCTAAGAGATGACCAGTCCCAACTGACGGCGCCCGTTCACGAACATGACGCATGGATCAGCACTGTCCCAGTCTGCCCCACTGCCTCCTGGCTGACTGGCTAATATTTTAACACACCGTGAGCTATTCTATCTCAATAATAAATCAATCTGCCTAGCCTTTTTCTCAACTATAATAATATATGGCCTGACCAAGATTATGTGTGGACTTTGAAACAGACTGTGACCTCTGAGTTTGTTTCGGCCTTTCTTCTCAGAGCAGTCAGATAGGAAACGCCGAACTCATCTAGCTATTTTTTTTAAGATGACGTGTAAACGTGATTCCAATATCCTATTTACAGAATAAACAATTTCATTTCATTTCTATGTGGAGATCGGCTTCCAGTCTAACCGGATGCAGCTGAATACGAGTATTTTACATGGAGCGACGAGCCTATCTGGCCTACGATAAACACGATATTACAATACGCCTTGGTAAGTCTGATTGTCAGACTTTGGCCTTCTGACTACCTTTAACGACTGTCAAAGATCTGCAGATGACAGCCGGGTCCAACGACTCAGCGTGCTTTCCGAGGCACGGACGGGTCTCGATATCTAATGGATCCATCCACGAACCTACCGACGCAAGAGTAACCACGTACACCTTCGATCGACCCGTGCGGCTGTTATCATTGTGCCTATAATCACAGCGGCACTCATAACTGTTCAAATCGGAACACAACAATACTTGGCGCCAGAAATAGCTTTTCACAAACAGTTCTTAAAAAGCCCCAAGAATTTGTTGATTACTCATACGATGCCGCTGCAATCAAAACATATTGCAATAAAAATCTGTCACACTGTCTAACCCGAGAATCGAACCCAAAGTTAATCAGGCCAATGAGCCAGTGAAACCAATCAAAAAGAATATTTACAACTAATCTTTTATTTTCACGTCAAATAAATTATATTTTATGATTTGTATTATTTCACAAGTAAACTATTAGCACCACGCCTAGGTTTTAATTATACATTTTGTAAATTATGGAAAGGTCGATTCCTATTTAAGTTAATTCATCTGTCATTGCTTCATTTTAAATTCTTGTTACCTATTGTGGTTTAGTAATCTTATTCCAGGTGCATCGTCTTCACATAAAATTATATAATTAATGTATACAAAATATTGTTATACAGTTTAAAAGAGTAACGGTGGAGTTTCTTGCCCATTCTTCTCCATGCGAAAACTACCTTTTGGAAGGGGCGACTAGAAACATTTTTTTTTTGTAAATGTTTACGTTCAAAAGTGCTTTTTATGTGGCTAATTGAAATAAATTATTTGACTTTGACTTTGACTACAGTACGGTTATCGGTAAAACAAAACTGTCGTTTGAAAGCCGCTCATTACTCGATAATGGTGAGCGTGAGGTTTTGAGTTCGATACCCAGGTAGGTTACTGTTATTGGATTTTTTCAGAAGAAAAGTTGTACTAGCTGCCCGGAGTCTGGATTTGTCTCCAGTTGACGGCAGTGGACTTAAACATAACTGGCCAAATATGGGTATGCTATACCTACACTTTTGCCTATCCAATCTAGAGAATATAGGTAAAACTGTCGATTCCGTCCGTCGAGAAAATGCGCTCTTAACACCTGTCAGTTTCATATTAACATTATGACATTATATATACCTAAAATTTAATTTTAACTCTTTATTAGTGGCTTTTGTGGACATGATAATTATTCAGATTTGATGCAGGTGTAATAGCAATCACGTCATTTCCTTTAAAATACGTTTTTATTTTTATTAATTTATTTATCTTTATATAGATTCTTTTCAATTTTGTGAATGTGAGAACGCTGTAGGCCTAGTGGACTGTAGATTTGTTGACCATCATTATTCTGTTAAGTACCTGGTACTTGTTGAAAGACCTACACTGTCCTCCCATACCTAATAACACTGTTATTTGAAAATATTGTAAAAGCCCCTTATTTACCTAATTCTTGCCGGCTCTTTTCCATAGGAAACGACCAATTGGAACCGTGCACCTAGCTTCTGACGTTTCATAAGTGCCCTTGTAGGTTTATGTGAAATAAAATATTTTGAATTTTGCATTTTAACAAATATTTGTGTTTTGCGAATTTGATCCTTATTACTACCAGAAATGTTCAAAGTGACAGGTTTCAGGAACGCAGGCTCTCGACTGGACTGTAGAAGTATTTTCGATTCAAAAATCGTTCGTTACGTTTTAATCAAAGGTTTGGGCTCCTCTGGCCTCTTTACAAACACAGGAAGTTTTTACTCATATTGGTAAAACACACAACCTTTTTTGGCAGCAGTCGGGTAGTAAGCATAAATGATCATAAAGAGCTCAATGACGCTGGAATTGAGATATTTATTCACAACTTTGTTACCTCACTTGTGTTGTTAAGGGGAACTACTTACCTTAAGTATTCATGTCCTCTTTTTATCGCAACACTAGCTTCTGTCGTTAGACTTCGTCCTTCGATTTCTTGTTTTACCATAGAATTTATCCCTATGCTATGATGGTAGTCAGAAGCCCGAAAGTCTGACAACCAGTTAAGACTGGTTGTCAGACTTTCGGGCTTCTGAATGGTAAGCCAAGTGGAATCGTGTTACCCAGTAACTGGGCTGTGGAGGTCAGGTAGGCAGTCGCTCTATAATATAAAATATTAGCTTCCGCCAGTGTCTCCGCCCGCGTGATATCTTTATAGATTATAGCTTACTAGCTGCGCCTCGCGGTTTCACCCGCATAAGTCTCAATCCTGTGGGAACCGAGTGTCCTATGATCCAGGTCATGGTCTACCCATGTGCCAAAGTTCATCCAAATTTGTCCGGCCGTTTAGCGTAACAAACAGATAAACAAGCAAAGTTACTTTCGCATTTGTAATAATATATTAATACATATATGTATATACTAGCTGCGCCCCATGGTTTCAATCGCATAAGTCTCGATCCCGTGGAAATATCGGGATAAAAAGTAGCCTATGTCCTAGTCTAGGCCATGGTCTACCCATGTGCAATATTTCATCCAAATCTGTTCAGCCGTTTTAGCGTGAAAGCGTAACAAACAAACAAGCAAACAAACAAACTCACTTTCGTATTTATAATATTACATAGAAATATATTAGAATAATAATTAAAATACTAATGAAAGAATATTTTAAATCGCTCCTGTAGTTTTTGAGTTTATTCAGTACAAACTAAAATAAAAACACAAAAATACAAATATTTTCTATTTATAATAATAGTGTAGACTGGTAATCAGCTGCATCCGGTTAGACTGGAAGCCGACTCCCTCATAGTCGGGCAAAGGCTAGGCAGATAATGACGATGAGGGAAATAGACCCGCGACCCGATTAAAGCAATCAATAAGTTCAGTTGCATTCACAGATCATAATGTCCCATCCAAAAATGTCCGTTGGATTATGTGAGTCCCTCGCCTTAACATAACGAGTTTATCCGTTTGCGCCCACGCATCTCCTAAACTGCATGTTGTGTTGTCAGCTCATTGTAAGCGTATGTCCGTATGTGTGTGAATTTCTCTGCAACTGATATGAATCAAGGGTTTTATTACTTAATAATAACGTTTCATTTTTAACCGACTTTATAGAGGAAAATGATGTTATCTTTTAAAGGGGTGGTCTTTATAACTTTATTTTTCATTTTACAAGTTTTTATTTAGTTTCACTTGTTAGTATGTTAAAGTAGAATCTTAAAAGCTAATTTTGGTCTTCGGGTCCTCATCATCACCATCTTCCTGCCCCTGTATATGTTTCTGGGGGTCGGCGCAAGCGCAACACGGTGTTCTTCCAGTCTCCCCTGTCAACCTATCGCTATCAGTCACTCCCTTTTTACCCCCGACGCAACTTTTTGCGTCGGGGGTAAAAAGGGAGTGACTCCTCTTTAGGAGTCTTATAAGTTTGACCGCTATGTGTATGGTCCGTAGCTCTTAAACGGGTGAACCGATTTGAATGCGGTTTTTTTAAAATTGAAAGCAGGTTTTCTAGCGGTGGTTCTTATCTTTCATATCATTTCTTCACCAATCCAACAATGTTTTCTTTGGCCTCGATCTCCCTCTCCGTCCATCTGGTCGTATTTTGTTATATTTACTTTAAAACGTTTTGTATCTCATCTTTTACTCCACCCACCAATAAAAGATGAAATTGTAATGAAATTGGAACTCGTCGCCACCATCATTCGAAAAATTTGCTAAATCCCACGAACACAAACAAAATCATTGATAGCGTATGATTCCGGCGCTGATTATTGTCAGATGTGTGGATCAAGGAGTCTTCCCTGATCTAATGAAATATTGTAAGGTAATACCACTTTTCAAATCCGGGGACAGTAAAGTAAAAAAAAAGTCAAAAGTCAAATAATTTATTTCAATTAGGCACAAAAAGGCACTTTTGAACGTCAACATTTAAATAATAATTGATTCTAGTTGCCCCTTCCAAAAGGTAGTTTTCGTATGGAGAAGAATGGGCAAGAAACTCCACCGTTACTCTTTTAAAATGTTTTCACAATATCTTGTATACATCAATTATATAATTATATGTGAAGACGATGCACCTAGAATAAGATTACTATACCACGTTAGGTAAAAATAATGAAAAATTAAGGAATGACAGATAAATTAATCATGTGATAGATGCATGGTGCTCACATATTTACAAACATTGTAAAATTATACGATATTCCTAGCATTTTTACAAGTAATATAACTCAGTGTGTGAGTTCGAGTAATCACAGAATGTAAAACCAATATAAAAAAAAAATATATACATATATATATTATACAATTAAATTAGCAACCAGTTAGATTTTGTCTAGATTCTAAATTGTCCTATGGAGCAGGACCAGCATGTTTCCAAGCATACATGCATGCTTACATACAGCATGTTTCAAAGACACCAATAATTATAGACCCGTATCCGTGGTGCGGGTTTTCAGCAAGGTGTTTGAAAGGATAATGCTTAATCAAATGCTCAGACCTCCCCGACTTGTGAATGTCGAGGCAATCCAGCAGCTACAGGCAAATAGTGACAGAGGACATAGTGGTACAATTAAACCATTTGATTTAGTGTAGTGTGTTTGCGTGGATGTGACGCATATTTTCCCTAAACTTGTTTCTTTTTTAATTTTGTGTTCTTTTTTTTTGCGTCATGTTTACCGCAAACATATTTTCTTTCTTTTTTTTCTTCTTTCTTTATAAACAATAGTAACAATGCTGTGCTACACATGTAACATATGAACAATGTTTTCACCAATTATCAGAGCCTATGAAAGTGCTACGAAATTGTAAAAGTGCAAATTGATACTATTCTTAGTTATAACATAATATATCTCGAAAAATATTAATTTAGAGTTAAATTAGGCTAGATTGTAATCAATTACTTAGAATTTTAGTTCTTATTAATACAGAAAAAAAACAAATACTTGTAAACAGCTGAATAAAATGACCCACTCTGTTAAAAACTTATCAAAGATTTCCAATTCCAGTTAAGGAAAAATACTGCTAAAAATAAATTAAATAAACTTTCCGTTGTTGATGGCAAACACCTTTTGAAAGATTTCAAAGACATTTAAAACACAGAGTAGGAAGAAATGGAGCAATCATTGAAGCGCTGCGTGTTCCGTGATATGCTGGTACGGTTTATGACATAGCTTTATTCGCGCATCGTATTAATTTATTATATCATTCGTAAGACAGTTAAATAAAAACTTTTGGATCCACCTACTATCTTTGTATAACGACAGACCGATTAAATCTGTAAAAATATAATAAAAAGCATATTCTATCTTAAAAAACAACTACAAGTTATTGTAAGTTGTAACACAGAAGTGGTAAAGTGAGAGAAATTTACCAATAATACTAAGTAAGTCTAAAGAAACAACCATTATCGTTCAAAATCTTTAACGTATTTAGTTTGACACACGAGATTACAAACGAAAAGTAATATTTTCGTGAAGGAATCCCAGTCTCTGACCCGTATCGCAGAAACCAGTCACTAATTTGCACTTTTATAATTTCTAACGTAACGATATTATCGTGAACGTCCCCGGGGCGTCACGATCAAACAGGGAAGTAAAATGTATGGAAATATGTAATATGAAGACGCTTTTAAATTTCCATCGACGATAACGTTATAAAGTACACGTATTTCTACAAAATTTTATCTTCGTGGACATTCACGATAATAACGTCACATTAGAAATTATAAAAGCGCGCAATCGTTCAGTCACTGAGATAACCATGCCGTCAAAAATTGGTGAAATGACGCCATCTTTGATCCTCCATTTTTAACTTCTCCTAGTTCTAACCTAAAACTGTTCAGTTGACAGACGGACGGAAACGAAAACAGACGGTTGTTTATTTTGGCATTAATTTTAAAACTTCGCGTTGATTGAGAAATTCTTTCATTGATTATCTTTAGTGTTCCGGCTTGAATTAGGGAAATGGAAATTTGATGGAATAATTTCACGGGCTGTCTGTTTGTTGTTGGGATTTTCTTTTAAACAAACTGACTATATTTTCTGTATCTTGGGAGTAAACGTAACGATCTTCAAACGATTTTTTAAAATTGAAAGCACTCGTTCCGTAAGACTTTATTCATATTTATGGGCTACTTCATTTTGCCGGCCGCAAAAATTTAAACCAAAAAACTATAAGACACCTAATAGTACTTTCGATAAAAAAATCGTTCCAATTTACGTTACGTGCCGTGCACGTCGCGCTTTTGTCTAGAGTCTAGCTAGCTCAGGGCTCGTGAATAAATCGTAGTTGTCGATACTATTTATACATACACCGAGCCCTTTCAGAGATTTTACAAGTTATGCATGTATGACAAGAAAATCGTAACAGTTAGCACATTTTCGCGCTTGTGCTAACGGTTACCATACAATGGCTCAAAAACTATATAATAAGTTACCAGGACAAGTTATCTCAAGTATTAACATTAACGAATTTAAAAGAAATCTGTTCAAATTGTTAAATAACAAGGTGTATTATTCTGTTGACGAATGTGTTACATACTAAATAATTTTGTTAATGAATTAATGACATTATTTTTATTTATTTTTTTATTTTTTGGTTCTTTTTACTTTATTTAATTTGACAGTTTTAGTGATTTTGTAAAATGTATTTGTTATATTTATTTTTGTTTATAAAACCCTTGATATTTTGTATGCCTTTTGGTGGGACACAGCTCGGATCTTATGTATTATTATAACACCTTCTGTATGTACCCTGTGTTCACGAAATAAATGAATTTGAATTTGAACCTACCCATAACGCCTGTCATAGATAAGACCTCGTACATTGACGGCTTAGCGCGCTCTCTAGCACGGAGGGTGTAGCTGTGTAACCAGCTGTCTCGTACCCAAGAATTAAAAGGGAATCGTAGTGTAATCACTGTAATACCTACTTTTATAATGCTTTGAATTTGTTGGCAAAAGTTCATAGACGCGATGAGCGGGTAATATACAGGGTGACTGGTAATTAGTGGCCGATACCTAAACACGTGACTTTACTCATCAATATGAACAACTTTTATTAGGGGACCAAAATCTGCTGTTCCCCACAATTTATATTCGCATAACTCGTCAAAATTTAGGGATCAGCTGTTTTTGTTTCGCGATTTCACGTTTGTTCCCCTAATAAAAGTTGTTCATATTGATGAGTAAAGTCACGTGTTTAGGTATCGGCCACTAATAATTACCAGTCACCCTGTATAATTTCATTACTAATTCCAGTTTCTGATGTTTTCTGAACCCTGGAAGTTTATGTTTTCGATAGTGATCTTCTTCTTTAATGACGATGGTAGTTTTCTTCGATGTTTTTATATTGTATAGCGGCATCATTGGCATTCATTAGATCATCCGAGGTAGTGTGATATGCGATGGTAAAATTGATTCGGTATCCGACACATTGCGTTTTTGATCACTTATTTTCGGGCGTTACTTGGTTAAATCGAAAGCTTAATGCCCCATATCTTAGGTCCTTAGTTTATCAATCACAATGTGTTTAATTTTGACAGTTCAACAATATTACTTGTTTGTATTATTTACATTGCTGAGCCGATAAATATTTCGAACAAATAAGCAATGGATTAGCAATATTCTTCAAAATGTTTCAGATTATGATTGATCGTTTGTTACGCAATTAGGATGCTGATTAGCATTGGTTAGTAACTGATCTATGTTCTATGTTAGGGGGTTTGGTTTCCGCACTTAGTCCGTCAGGTGGACCATTGTGCGTGGGCCATAGCGGCCGTTTGGTGGTTATTCCAACCAGCCCACCTCCCTCCAGAAGCTGATTAGGTCTCCTGGTCTGTTTAGAACGTCTGTGTATGATCTGGGTGACCCGAGGGTTTCTGTTCTAATCTGGGTGACGCCCGTACATTCGAAGAGCACGTGCGCAACGGTCTCCTCAGCCTCCATGCACGCCCTGCACAGAGGACTGTCCGTTATGCCTATTGTGTGGAAGTGCTTGTTTAGCGAACAGTGTCCCGTGATGGTCCCCGTCACCAGGCGCAGGCCGTTCCTGTCCAGGCGTAGCAAACGCCTGGTCAGCCTGCTGTCCAAAGATGGCATAGCCTCCTTTGACTGCCTGCAACCTGGTGTCGAGGTCCACCAGCGTTCCGCTTGTGTGTGGGTGAACTTCTGCAGCCACCTGCGTATTTGGTTGAAGGGGATGGGTACGATAGGCTCGGGTCCGCAGACTGCCGTGCTGGATCCACGTCTAGCAAGTTCGTCAGCCGCGTCGTTGAAGTCAAGTGCGTCAGCTGTGTCCTTTTATCGATTGCAGTGTCACTGTGTTGCGGCTAGATACCGTTATTTGTTCTAGTGCATCGTGACATTCTAGTGTTAGCTTCGAGGTAGTATATTTCTTCCGTAAGGATTGGAGAACTGAGGCGCTGTCGGAGAGTATGCGTATGTGGGTGTCCGTAACCCTCCTGGCTTCTAGGGCGTGGACCGCTTGTATGATGCCCACACACTCCGCCTGATAGACGGTGTTGAACATTCCCAGCGGTCTGGATATATTTATGTTGAGGTCATGTGAGAAAACTCCGACTCCGGTACCTGAGCCGGTCTTTGATCCGTCGGTGTAAACTCTCATCTCTTTTGGGCCTGAGTAGTCACACTGTTCTTCTGTAAGTGTTATATTGTAGTGCCTTTGAAAGTGGTGTGTTTTCGGGGCTTTGTCGCAGGGTGATGCCATCATTGGCTCACGTTTGATCGCATCCTCCTTAATGCGTATGTGCTTAACTCTGGAGTCGTTGCATAGGGTTCCTGTTAAATGGAGCCTAAAGGTGGCCAGGGCCGCTTCCTCCCGCACGATGAGGTGCAGAGGTGGCAGTCCCAGCATTGCCTGTAGGGCGGCGGTGGGTGCAGTTCTCATACTACCAGTGATTGCGACGCAAGCAAACCGCTGTAGTTTTTCGAGATCTTTTTGGGCTGTGCACCGGTCTGTCCTGGGCCACCAGACCAGTGAGCCGTATGTGATAATCGGTCGGATGACTGTGGTGTATAACCAGTGGGTGACCTTGGGGCTGATTCCCCAATTCCGGCCAAGCAGTCGTTTGCACTGCCACAGGGATATGCTGGCTTTTGTAGTGATATAGTTCGTGTGTTTTGCCCAGTTCAGTTGTTTGTCCAGATAGATGCCCAGGTATTTGGTTTCAGTTGAGAGGCTTAGGGTTG
Source organism: Xanthia icteritia (assembly GCA_949128155.2). Taxonomy (NCBI): domain Eukaryota; kingdom Metazoa; phylum Arthropoda; class Insecta; order Lepidoptera; family Noctuidae; genus Xanthia; species Xanthia icteritia. Next base: position 745,586 of record OY855862.1, on the reverse strand, counting down.
TTCCGAAGAATCGTGGCAGTTGTAGTGTTGTCAGTTTCCTCTTCTTCGTAAAGAGAACCAGTTCAGTTTTTGTAGGGTTTACTGAGAGTTGGTGCTTGTTGCACCATTCCTCTACTATTTTCAGGGCATGACGCATGAGGTTGCATAGTGTGTTTTCGTGGGTCCCGTTAATTATTATGGTTATGTCGTCAGCGTAGCCTACGGTGAAATAACCTTTGTCGTTGAGTGTTTTGATGAGGCTGTCTACTACCAGGTTCCATAGGAGAGGCGAGAGGACTCCCCCTTGCGGGCATCCCTTCGCAACGATGGCTCTCGTAGTGTCATTTACTGTGACTTGTACAGCCCTTAGTTTGAGCATGTTGGTGATCCAGCCACTCAGTGTCGAGTCTATGCTGTGTCTGTCGAGGGCCGTGTTTATACTGTTGAACGTGGTTTTGTCAAAGGCGCCCTCGATGTCAATGAAGGCAGCCAGTGCCGAGCACTTGTGATCCACTGCACATTCAATTTTGGAAACCACGCTGTGGAGCGCTGATTCCGTTGATTTGCCTGTGGAGTACGCATGCTGTTGTTTGTGTAGTGGGTTTACCCGAAGAGGTCCGTCTCGGATGTGCCTGTCACAGAGTCTCTCAAGGGTTTTCAGTAGGAAGGATGTGAGGCTTATGGGCCTATAAGCCTTGGGTTGCGTGTAGTCGGTTTTGCCAGGTTTGGGTATAAAAATGACCTTCACCTCGCGCCATGCGACAGGTACGAGCCTGAGTGCTATGCAGGCTCGAAATATCTCCACCAGCCATGGTGTGAGATAGTCCACCCCCCACTGCAGCAGGGCTGGGAAGATGCCATCCAGCCCTGCCGACTTGTATGGCTGAAAGGTGTTAATAGCCCACTTTACTCGGTCATCTGTTATCATGTTGCGGGCTCGTGACCAGTCTTGATCCGTTGGGGTCCATTCTGGCTCAGCCTCCCACGTCCTGTCGTCCAGGACTGCACAGTCTGGGAAGTGGGTTTCGAGAAGGACCTTACAGGTTTCACGGTCAGTCAATGTGTATGAGTTGTCGGGTTTTTTGAGCGCGCCGAGGGTTCGGTCCTGATCGGTTGACAGGATCTTCCTTACCCTTGCGGCTTCATTGTTTGTCTCGATGGATTCGCAGAACTTACGCCATGCTGTTCTTCTGGCGGTTCTAATCTGCTTTTTGTATATGTATTGGGTTTCTTTGTATATCTCCCAGTCGTCCGGAAGTCTAGTATTTTTGGCTCTGTTAAATTGCTTACGTAGCGCATCTCTGAGTTCACTAAGTTCAGCGTTCCACCAGGGGTTTCTCTCCTTCTTGGTCTGTGGCGCTCTTAGTTTACAGCATGCGTGGTATGCTTCGGTTATATATTCAGATAGTTTTGTTACGGTGTATTCTAATTGTGTTCGGTCTCTTATGGTAAATTAGTAACTGATATTAAGTTATTTAAATAGGAAAATAAAAGATTAGTGTGGAGATAACTAAATAAGTATACAATATATCTACTTCAGAAATAAGTATACAATATAATATCTACTGCAGAAATAAGTATACAATATATCTATTAGAAAATACGTATACAATATATCTACTGCAGAAATAAGTATACAATATATCTACTGCAGAAATAAGTTTACAATATATCTACTGCAGAAATAAGTACACAATATATCTACTGCAGAAATAAGTTTACAATATATCTACTGCAGAAATAAGTATACAATATATCTATTGCAGAAATAAGTATACAATATATCTATTGCAGAAATAAGTATACAATATATCTATTGCAGAAATAAGTATACAATATATCTACTGCAGAAATAAGTATACAATATATCTACTGCAGAAATCCGCCAAATTTCTTGTTTATTAGGAAGAGACTAAATGTTTTAAGTAAATTCAAAAGTAGATGAAGCAAGGAGGAGAGGAGAGCGTGCGCTGTATGTATCTTTGTCTGTCAATACAAAATTACCAACTAATCTATATACAGTCAAAACCGTTTATAACGACTTCGCTTCAACCGACGTACCGGTTATAACCACGAAATTTTGAGGACCCAGCATTTCTGTTTATTTAACATAGTGTTTGGTTATTACAACCGTACTCCGGCGGTCCCTTCGAAGTCGTTATAAACGGTTTTGACTGTACTTAAATTCAGGCGATCGACTTCTGACCCGATTCGTTCTTGACCGGTTCGTTTTTTTTAATAACACAAAAGAAATACTGCCTTGTGCCAATCGTGATGAGAAAATAAGCTATAAGACAAACACGCCGATTAAACAAAGCTGCTTGAGTCAATAATTGTTATGCAAATGAGCGCTAATCTAATTATCAGTGTACTGCTAAGTTTAACTGTACCTGTTAGTTCCCTAGAGAACTTTATAATGTACCCAATTTATAGAACACTAGCTGTTGCCCGCGAATTCGTCTGCAATCCAGGATGAAAAGTAGTCTATGTCCTTTTCCGGGTCATGGTCTACGCATGTGCCAAATTTCATCCAATTCCGTTCAGCCGTTTTAGCGTGAAAGCGTGACAAACAAACAAACTCGCCTTCGCATTTATAATTAGGATGCGAAAATGAGTACTCAGTGATAATATAGGATACAACTGGTGAAGGATTTTTTAAAATCGGTTCAATAATTTTTGAGTTTATTCATTACAAAAAGATGAAAAATTTAATGAAATGTCTACCTCGTTGGTGTAGTGGTGGCAAGCGCTACTGTTGAGCATGAGGTCGTGGGTTCGATACCCGGGTCGGGCAAAGTGTTATTGGGTTTTTTTATCTGGAAATTCTCAGTAGCAGCACGGAATCTGGATTTGTGTCCGGTTCATGGCAATAGGCTCGCCCCCTATTACTTAGGACTTAAACATATCTGGCGAAATATGGGTGTATTTTAGTAACACTTCTGCCTAACCCTTCGGGGATACAAGGCGTGATATTATGTGTATGTTATGTGTCATATACAAACTAAAATACAAATCTTGTCTCGTAATAAGTGGGAATACCGGAATAAAAGGTATCCTATGTCCTTTTCCAGGCCATGGTCTACCCATGTGCCAAATTTCATCCAAATCCTAACTCACTTTCGCATTTATAATATTATACAGTAATAGTGTAATAGTAGAGTAATAGTGTCTCAAACGTAGTGGTCCAAAGGCAAATGGGGCAGAGGTGGCCAACTATCATTAAAATAATTATTCTCAACAGTTCAGAAAATTTCGCAGATTTAATCATTTTAATGAATTTTTACATTTTCACTTGGATATTTCGACCCTGTGAACAAATTTTTTGACGTAGCGAGTTCAATCTGGCTGAAAGATGCCTTCATAGTGTAGGTATAAGATTATGTTCCTATTTACGTTCACTGTGGCTCTGCAACGCTTCAGAATTTATTTTTATCCTGATATTCCCACGGGATCGAGACTTACACCACCCACTTACACCCCACAGTTAGGATTGTAGACAATGGCCCTCACTGCTGCGAAATTAAGGCGCTATCGATGACAAGTTGTTACTATGGACGAGTACTCTACCGACTCTACCTATTTACATGGACTCTACCTTTGGGAAGAAGCCTTTAAGCTTATAGAACCGTAAAACTAGGATCTCATATCATACTCACATCTTACCAAAGGTCGCGTAGCAAACTCCGTGTAACATAACTCAATTACAAGGGTGATAACTACCCTACGGGGTAATTTCGACCCCACGGGGTAGTTTCGACCCCATCAATTAAGATCTAATGCAAATATGTTGGGCAAAGGGTGTGTGGCGGTATGTGAGGAGAAGGGTTTGTTTGAAACGGTAGCTTAGGGCTATAGGGTCAGTGGATTTAAGGGTTAAAAGTAAAATACTACCTTATTCTAAGTAACGCAGCGTTAAAACTAAAGATCTATTAACGGTTCCTATAAACCTTGTGGCTAAGTAATAACAGCCGAACGGGTCGATCCATCAGGTTGGTCCGTGGATGGGTGGCGCCTCCGTGCCTCGGAAAGCACGTTAAGTCGTTGGTCCCGGCTGTCATTCGTGGATCTTTGACAGTCGTTACGGGTCGTCGGAAGCCTGAAAGTCTGACAACCAGTCTTACCAAGGGGTATCGTTTTATCCAGTTACTGTGTTGTGAAGGTCAGATAGACAGTCGCTCTATGTAAAATACTGGTATTCAGCTGCATCCAGTTAGACTGTAAGCCGACTCCAACATAGTTGGGAAAAGACTGGGCAGATTTATTGGTAAACAATGGGTCGTTTCTTCAATTATTGTATATTTTTAAATATGTTTTTTTTAAGTAGTTAGCGGTTTGAAATTAATAACATCTGAACACCGAAGCTGTTAGTGAGAATTTCCTAATGAGAACTTAATACCACTTTGGCCGACTGATCGAACCACGGAATAGATAACAAATAAATTTATTTTATTTAAGTATACATACACACATTGCAGTACAAAACTGATTTACATCCGTCACCTCACGCTTCAGGTCCAGTTGAAAACCAGCGTCAGACACTAGTTGTCTGGCATATTTGCTGAACTGGGCCTATTTGGCGCAGCCGCGAGGCACACACTCCTGCTAGTATCTTACAACGCACTTTACACTTTTTATTTTGTATTCTTTCTTTTTATTTTATTTCTTTTTACTTGCGTGCCTTTTAGTCTGTGGTAAATAAATGTATTTTCTTTCTTTCTTTCTTTTCTTTTTCTTTATATCCCTTAGATCGAACCCGGGACCACATGCTCAACAGCCACGTTTGTGGCCACTAGACCAACGAGACAGACAACGCGGCTTCTATATCTAGGTGTACAGTATACATATTATAAATGGAAGTCGCTTTTCGTGTCTGTATGTCCGCGTTGTTCTTCAAAACCACGCAACAGATTTTGATGAGGTTTTCACCATCATAAAGAGAATTTATTCCGGAAAGTTTATATGTATAATAATTAATAACATTAATATTAAACTTACATAATAATAAGAAATTTCAATGTTTTGTCAAGTCATAAGAACAGTGCAAAGCAGGGGCGGGTCGTCAGTCAATAATAATTCAAAACCCCAAAATTCCGCATAAAGACCCCCGCAGACAGGCGCGACGCGACAGCGCGACGTGACTCTGGTGGAACAATTTCTATGAAAACTTCTCGGATATTGTTCTATCGGTTTTGTGTCGCGTCATGACGTCGCGCCTTTTTCGTGAGCCTTAAGGATATAAACTCTACAGCAGAGTTTAGATTCTACAGGCACAGCTCCGCTGTTCCGCTCTCCGCTCCAGTGGACACGCAGCCTTATGTTTGTAAGTTTGTGTCAACTAAGAATGAAAACAATGAATGAAGGATAATAGAACGGTACAGTTGTGCAAAACGGTCACCACTATTCCAATCAAGGATTATGTAAAACGACTAAAAGTAAAATGCCAATGGTCATCCCCCTTTGATCCGCTGACCATCCCCTATTGAGAATGAACGCACACGTAGTGGAGGGTGAACATGATTTAGTAAAATGTCGGACAAGACTTTTTGAGTGTTTGAAGTCTGAAACAAAAGTGGGATTCGTTTCGTGCGCTCTTGTATTTCGCTTAATTCTTAATTTTGAAGTTGAAAAATTGTTGTGAGGGGTTATTACTTAGCTATCGATCAGGTTAAGCTATAGATATCATTTAGAACTAGTTAAGCTACGCTTGCCGCCGTCAGTCCATGGAATGGTGAACATCTTAACAAACCCAGACCCTTGCGTGCCTCGGAAAGCACGTTAAGCCGTTGGTCCCGGCTGTCATTCGTGGATCTTTGACAGTCGTTACGGGTCAGAAGACCAAAAGTCTGACAACCGGTCTTACCAAACGGTATTGTGTTACCCAATAACTAGGTTGTGCAGGTCAGAAAAACAGTCAGTCAATGTAAAATACTGGGTATTCAGCTGCATCCGGTTAGACTGGAAGCCGACTCCAATATAGTTGGGAAAAGGCAGGCAGTTTGATTAGGTCCGAATTCGATCAGGGTGTTTTAGTACATAATTTTGTAAGGTGACGTACGAGTGATACGATAAGTGTGGCCAGCTGATTTTTACAAAAAAAATTATTGATACCAAAACTACACAATTTAATGCATAGAACAACAAACAAAAAAGGGCAAGAAACTTAAAAAAAATAACGACATGTTGTATATTCATTTTAATATTAGTTATTTATTTTTATTTATATAGCACTTTAGACAATAATTAGAAAACCATAAAATATTCAAACCAAAACAACCCCGAAACAGATAAAAAACCGAACTGTCCTCATTAATATGATTTAAACAGTATTTTATGGTCACCCACCCTTCTTGCCCTAATCTTTTTTGCTGGGGCCCATAAAACCATGGCACAATTTGCTGAGCGCGCCCCCCGGTGGCGCTCGGTTTTTATTATTAAACACTATACATCATTTTGTTTAAGTAATTAAATATTCTACCGTTTTTTATTGTCACTAATTTGATATTCATAACAAAGGTAGGTACTTATATTTTTCTAATTTATTCAAATAAACAAAATGTAAAATTTAGGTATTATTATAATTATTATGACATCTACATTCTGACATGACTTAAATAATTTTGAAACATGTTCATTATTCTTGCATTTTTTTATTGAAATGACATAATTATTATTGATTGGTATTTGTAATGTAAATTATTATTTTAAATTAATTGCATTGTAACCTAAATATAAATTATTCAACTATCTTTAGTATTTTTATATTATTGCTCACTACTAAATTTGTACTGCATGCTATATATACAACAAAAATGTAAAATCTGAATATTTGCACGGCTGAAATGCCGAATATAGTGAAACCTATAGATCTTAAGAACTTATGTTAGCTACCTATATTCTTGCAAATAAATATATATAATTCATTCATTCATTCATTTAAAAACAACGGAAAATAAAACCCGTCATTTTTAGGTTTCGGCCGATCTGGACTTATAGATTTTTTAATACGATGTAACTATCTACATATCTATTAGGTAACACATAAAATAACATCAAGCCTTGTTTCCCCAAAGGGTTAGGCAGAGGTGTACCTATAGTACACCCACATTTCGCCAGTTATGTTTAAGTCCCATGTAATAGGGGCCGAACCTATTTCCATTAACGGGGTACAAATCCAGACTCCGGGCTGCTACTGAGAAACTCCTGATTGAAAAACCCAATCACACTTTGTCTGACTTGGGAATGCAGACTGATTGGTAATGAGGTAAATAGTTTACAAATAAGTTTGGCAATCATTGATAAGATGGATGTAGTAGGCCACTTAATAATACACAATTGTCTTAAACTCAGCTGCAGCATCATTGCTTAGCAATTAATTCAAAAATTCTTGATAGGTATTATATATTAGAAGCCGAAATCAGTCATCACTAATCACGCGACTGTTGTTCTTACCTAATTATATTAGAAGGAAAAAATAAAAAGTATTTATTCACAATTCAAAAAAAATTCAAAGGATTTATCTAAGTCCATAGATGTGTCCGTGGCATCACAGTGGGCCCTATCAGAATACCAGCGCGGTGGTATTTATTATCGCCGTATTATGCTGAGATAGGGGCCTTTTTGGCCTCTCACAGGTCTTTATTATTTTGTTAGTTTTTTTAAACTTAAGCTCCCTTTTTATTTAATTTTTTATATAATTTTGTTTTTTTTTTATTTTTTACTGTTTGTATTTCCTGTGCGTGTCCCAAATAAAATATTTTTCTTTCTTTCTTTCTTTCTTTCACAGACATAATAAGTTACCGATCTCTCTCTCAACATGTTCAAAATGAACACCCATCTAAAATTCCTCCTCAGTAACATTACTTTACCTCATCGATTCACATCTATAAATACTTACCATGGAATCTTCAGTCCCTTGATCCAATATGAAGGTCCCACTCCCAGGAGAGACCATTGTATTGTGTTCACCCCACTTCGGCGCCATGATGGCTCAATTATTAAATTTTATTAAAATGGGGGCATTGACCTTTCAATTGAGGACGACTAGGTACCGACAATGTATGAGTTAAGTGTATTTGTGGAGGCATCGTGTTATTAAAAAATGGAATACAAATTCAGGATTAAATTTGTATTTTTTTGTAAATAATTATTTATATAAATTAAGAATTAAAATGAACTGTACATAAATAACAACTTATACCTAATTAATAAATAAAATAAAAATATGTTTAATATATATACTTAACTAAAACGAAAAATTCGTATTTAACTTATTAAAAAAAACATCAATTCCCTGATAAACAACGCATAGCCTTAACGGCGTGGTCTAGAAGCAAGTAATTTTACACAAGAGTTCCTAACGAAAGTTTGAATTAAAAGAGATTTTTTGAAAATTCACCCCCTGAAGGGGTTAATTATAGGGGATAAAAGTTTGTATGGAAGTTCGTAATTTATGCCGATGGGAGATCACATCGAGCACATGACTTGTAAACTCATACATAAAAGGCATTATTGCTCCATAATAAATTAATTTATTCATTTTGAAACGAATGAAATAAATGATGTTGTTTGATTTACAAATTCACAATAAATCTCATGAATTATTCATTTAATTTCTCTAATTATGTATTTGATTGACATGTTAGGTCATTTTATATGCAATATGCATACATTATTATTATGTTGAACTTAATTATTTATTTATAAACATTATAACATCACGCTGTGTTTCCTCGATGGGTTAGGCAGAGGTGTACCCATGTAAGTACAACCACATTTCGCCAGTTATGTTTAAGTCCCATGTAATAGGGGGCGAGCCTATTGCCATCAACTGGACACAAATCCAGACTCCGGGCTGATACTGAGAAATTCCTAATGGAAAAATCAAAGTCAAAGTCAAATAATTTATATCAATTAGGCACAAAAAGGCACTTTTGAACGTCAACATTTACAACAAAAATAATAATTGACAAGAAACTCCACCGTTACTCTTTTAAAATGTTTTCACAATATCTTGTATACATCAATTATATAATTATATGTGAAGACGATGCACCTAGAATAAGATTACTATACCACGATAGGTAAAAAAAAGAAAGATTAAACAGAGACAGATTGACAGATAAATTAATTGTGTGATAGATGCACGGTGCTCACATATTTACAAACATTGTAAAATTATACATCGTAAATCCAATAACACTGACCGACCCGGGAATCGAACACAAGACCTTATGTTCAGCAGTAGCGCTTGCAACCATACCAACGAGGCACTATTTATTTATTGATTTTGTAATTAACTGTCGGCTTGAGTTGAAAAGCTCTTTTGAGACGGTAACTAATGGAGTAATAATGAAACATGCATGTTAGTCCTAATAACAGTATAAGTACCTACTGTCAATTATTTTTTTTAAATAGCCCTGTATGCCCAGTGTATAGGTTGGATATTTTTATTCAAAATATTTTATTTCACATAAACCTACAAGGGCACTTATGAAACGTCAGAAGCTAGGTGCACGGTTCCAATTGGTCGTTTCCTATGGAGAAGAGCCGGCAAGAAAATCCATGGTTACTCTTTTAAAAGTAAATGGTATTTACAATGTTTTCAAATTACAGTGTTAATAGGTATGAGAGGACAGTGTAGGCCTATCAACAAGTACCAGGTACTTAGCAAGATAGAAAATGGTCGACAGATCTACAGTCTGTTAAGCCTATAACGTTCTCACATTCACAAAATCTAAAAAAAAAGAATCTATATAAAAGCAAAATCAAATAATAAAAATAAAAAGCTATTTAGACCAAATGACATGATTGTCACTACAGCTGTATGTAACAAATCTAATTTATTATAAAAAGAATATATAATATTTTAGGTATATAATGTCAAATAACGAAGACATTATGTCAAGACCACCCAAATACCTTCTGAAAAATCACCTGTATTTTTAACACTGTTTTTCATGGTATAGGTATCGAAAGAACGAAATAAACTCACAAGTGTAGCCGTATGGATAAAAACCCCTTTCGTTAATAAAGATTTAAAAATGATAATGATAATGTTTATTTGCCAAAAACAGTGTTTACGATTCCTTATAGTCTACATTAATAGCTAGGTTTACAAAAAACAAAATAAGACGCAAATTTGCTAATGAACTCCACACTAGGTCGAGCCTGTCTCGTGGAGTTCATGGGTGGTATTACCATATAGTGAAAATGCGCATTTTTTAGGGTAATTAAAACATTTTCTAGGTTTAAAAATGAAATTAAAACAGTAACAAAACTTACAACATCCCTGTTTTAGCGTCGACAGTTAAAATACCTTTTCTTTCTACCATTTCTTTCTTTCTTTCTTGGTTTCGTTATTTCCTTTTTTTCTTTCTTTCCTTATTTTTCCTTTTTTTCTTTCTTTTTTCTTACCTTACCCAGTTACTGGGTTGTGGAGGTCACTGGTCAGATAGGCAGCCGGTTAGACTAGAAGCCGACACTAATAGTTGGTAAAGGGTTAAGAAGATAACGATAAGTTATTAAAATACCAATTTAGAAAGATTGCCATAATAATCATTAAGATTAATCATTAAAGATACCAGAATAATACCTATTTAATTTATTACAAATTTTATTACCAAAAACACAGTTCCTGCTCATACCGTATTAAAATAGGGATGATAATACTACCTGAAGTCCCTTTGACCTTAGGCGCCGATGATAGATGACACTCGATCTAATCTGTAGCGGTTACAGAACACTTTTTTAAGACCACAGACCCACAGGGCCATATCCCAAAATTACCCTTTTTTGTCCGTTTCCAATTTCATAATCCATGTGGTATTTTTGGAGGATGTCAAGTGCCTGTCGGGGTTATGGGTGGTAGGGTTCCGTAGTTATTGTGGTTTTAGAAGAATGATCAAGTTATCTTTAAAGTTGATGTGTAAAAAAGTAAGTTAAGTAGTTTACAAGAATTGTTGCCAAAAATTGAGAAACATTTTTTGTAGAAGAGTTTTAGTTAAACTCTAATTTTACATCATTATTTGTAACTAGTTGTAACTTGTAGTTTTCACCAATAATGAGATTAAATAAAATTGATTATGTTATTAGTTAATTTACTTATTACTTTGCAGACAGAATCATCAGTAGGTAGCAACAAAAAAATATATATTTTAGGACCGTAGATAATATTGGAAAGTACTGGGGACGTATTTTTATGACGCCGCCGTAATCCACTACGCGGACCCAGTGCGGATTGGTAGATGTCACACGTCAAGGACATGCCGGTTTCCTCACGATGTTTTCGTATACCGTTTTGGGAGCATTTGAATGTAGGACCAAATTTGCTGTTTTCTACGAAACCCTAAAAATTTAACGAAGGAAACCATTCAGGTATCATTAGTTCGTTTATTACATGTTGCACATGATCAATTTTACTCGCACAATGGTTTTATACACATACAGACATACCAACGAGTTTTTAATATAAAAAATTAAAGCTTGGCAAGAAGACAGGGTAAAATTACCTACGTATTTTAAAATAGGAGAAACATTAACTTGATCCTCTAAAAACTTATTGACATTTAAAAAAATTGAATAACCTCTTAAAACTTTTTGCACTTCTAATGGTGCACACTTTTTTTAATAACTGAGCTTTTTAAGTTTCTGGCCTTTTCTCACAGTTTGTCGCCGTTACTTGGCTATTTAGTATTTTTAGGACCCCAAAATAGAAATATTAAGGACACAGGCCTCATCTCTGTGAGAGGTCGTAATCCACTGCGCGTGAACAGGGCGGATTTAGTGGATGTCACATGTCTTCCATATTTTGGTTCTAGGATATACCAGTTAAATCACGATGTTTTCCTTCACTCTATCGAGAGCAGTGGTCATGAAGAAAAATTACACAAAGTATAGCGCTTGTCTAGATACGAACCCACGACCTGTAAACTCGTAAGTCAGAGCCGTTACCACTGTGCCACCAATGCTCTCCTAAGACAAAGAGCATTTGGCAACTATCTCACCTGAAGGCGGGCGTTGATAAATGATGGGACTTTTCACTCAAGACTTGGAGACTTCTAACATAAGAGTGCCTACAGAAGTCATCTTACCTGCCTTTTCCTTTGTTGGGGTTGACTTCCAGTCTAACCGGGTGCAGCTGAATACCAATCTAAAAGTGACTGCATCTGACCTCCACAACTCAGTTACTGGGTAACACGATACCCCTTGTAAGACTGGATGTCAGACTTCTGGGCTTCAGAGCTTCTGACTATACGTAACGGCTGTCACTGTCAAAGACCTACGAATGATAACCTCGTACCACACTTACAATGCCAATGCTTTTAATTCTGACAGTTCAACAACATTCATTGCGTTATTTACGTTGTGCAACAGACACACATGAAGCAATGGATTAGCAATTTTCTTCAGTATCTTTCGGATTATGATTGAAAGTGTGTTAGTATTTTTGTCTCACGAAGCAACGCGCGCTTTACTTGTGGTTACCAAGTGTACAAACACGCAGGAGCTCTCGGTACCGTCCGAGACAATGGCGAAGTCAAATGTGTATATGCTTGATAAATGCTGACGCTACTTTTCTTTACGCACGCATTCACAGCGTGCTTGTACACTTGGTTACCACAAGTAAAGCGCACGTCGCTTCGTGAGATAAATATGCTGTACGCAATTAGTCTTTCCGAGGCACGGTAGCTATAAGTACAGAAGTGTAGGGACCTGATTCTCACGCACATACCTAAGGACCTACTCAGAACTCAAAATATCGTGAATAGTTTAGTCAATGTATTATGATTTATCTAATCCTATACAATTCTCTGTTAATTTTGTAATGATTTGTGTGACACTATGCCGATTGCTCAGTATAGGGCTGTGACATGACGTAAATCTAGTGTTGAAATTATCGACTCTTATCCAAAATTGCATTTTCGAATTGCCACTCGTGGAAGATTTTTCGAAGATAATTTTTTTTTTTTGAAGATAAATGGAGAAGAGAGGGAGAGAAATACGAAAGAAAAATTATTAATATTGTGAGGAATGATAGGAAAAGGAGTAAATGCAAATCAGCAATCTTCGAAAGTATGATCATGTATCTGCGCATCGATTGCTTTTAAAATGGTTACCCATACGTCAGCGTAGAGAGTTGAGGGCTCTGTCTATGTTGTATTCTATACTCGACAAACCCACTTCTCCTTCTTACCTGACTTCCCATTTTCAATACCTATGCTCTGCCCATAGTAAAAAACCTTCGTTCTACCAACAATCGTCTTCTACGATGTCCTTCTCACCGCTCTGGTTTTATTCACTCTTCTTTCTTTGTCCAGGCGGTATTTCTTTGGAATGCGCTTCCTCTGAACATCAGGATGGCAACCAGTCGGTTATCTTTCAAACTGAAGGCACGTGAACATATTCGTGAAAAGTTGGCAGAATCTTTGCAGCGCTGATTTGCTGGATTTGTTTTCTTCTCTACCTATCGTTATTTCTCCTGACAAAGTTTATTCGGTTTATAATATATGTATGTATCTATGTATGTATGTAGTAGTAAGTATTCATTTTCAAGTTATCTATTACTCATGTTGCACCTGCCATGTTTTGTCTCTGCTCCACCCTAAGGTTGACTGGTAGAAAATGCCTCAGGCATTAAGTCCGCCTTTGTACAGTATTTTTTTTACTTGTGCATAAAGTTTTAATAAATAATAAATAAATAAATGATAGGGTTGACAGGGGAGAATGGAGAGAACCTGGTTGACCCCAACATGTGACAAGGGCAGGAAGTTTATGCTTCTAATGCTACCTACATTGCTAGTAACATAGCATAATATAACGCCCGAATTCCTAGAAAGGGTAGACAGAGTTGTACATCTACCCACATTTCGCCAGTTACGTTTAAAATCCCATGTAATAGGGGGCGAGCCATCAACCGGTAACCTATAAAAAACTCGGTTACTCCGTGTAGGTATGCCTAGAATTCTGCTGTTCCCTATAAGGCAAGAGGTCGTAATAATAAACTAACTAGCCATGACTGAGGCAGATTACATCTCTAGATCAAGTTACAGGCAGGGGTGGGCAACATTTTAGTTACAAAGTGTTTCAGAAAAGGTATTCTGGGTCTTTTCTTAAGGATCTTTTTTGTACTTGCATTTGAACGATCTTAAAACATCTAATGGTTTAAATTACTTTAAAATGATTGTCATATCGGAATAGTTGTACGATCCGATTATTGGATTTATGTTTTTTTTTTTTGACATAAACGTAAATGGAGCTGTCAATGCAAGCAATACCAAAAATATTATGTGTAATTTCTGGAAGTCAAAGCATTTTTTATTGTTGTTCGAATCTATCTATGTCTGAAGCGTATAACGCAAAAACTACTGGATTGATAATGATAAAAGTCGGCATTGATTTATAACTTTGGACGCAGCTTTAAGCTTCTGTGCTACTTATCAACGTTTGTGTCACTTATTCTAGAAAAGAAAAAAGTTTTCCTACGGGACAAGCAAAAAAACGACATTTCAAGAATGAAATTAAATTTAAACAGTCACTGCCAGGTACCTATCGTGATTTCTGGACGCATTGTTTCGATAACTTGGTCATTTTCAACAGCAACTTACAAACGAAACCAGATGTCACCAAAATGAAACCTAAAATGTTGTGAACTCCGCCCGCGTCCACAGATTATATCAACAGTTCGTTAGGAACAACCATTAAGCACATACGATGTATTGTGACTAGTGATGTAATACATTATAGGGATTTTAATATAGAGGAACGAGATTCCTCCTATGAAGATGACAGTAACTAACATGGAGCCTTTTGCTGATGAAAGTTACAAAGTGAAAACTTCTTTAGGTGAACTTTACGCTAGATTCGGTGACGGTGAATCGGGTACACTCGGCTCCATTCGGTCGGTGACGCTGAATCGCGTATACTCGGCTCCAGTCGTAAGTTTTTCTGATGAAAATTACTACCTAATACTAGAACCTTTTTCTAGTTGAGAAGTTAGTCCTCGGAAGCTTTGTTCTGATCCGGTTTGAAGGGTGTGACTGTCGGTGATCTTCAGGGTACATGAGACGTTTCAACTTTGTTGCTAAGATCAGCAAAATATCACAGAAAAACGGGGTGCTGATTTTTACAATGTGGCTCCTTGGTCCGTTCGAAAGAAAAAAAGAAAGAAAAGGTAAAAGAAAGAAAAGAAGGAAAGAAAGAAAATAAAGAAACTACATTTATTTAGTACAGACTAAAAGGCAGACAATATAACACCGTCCGACATCGTTTGCACTTTCTGTGTATGGTACGGTTCGATACCTGTAATTGTCAGCCAGGAGAAAGCTGATGTCTATTTTCTCTACTAAGTCTCCTGTACGCAGAGTATTGTTAAGTGACATAGATACATAATTATGTATGTACTTGCTTGTCATGAAGAGACCTTATGGAATTCCAGAACTTATTCTGTTTGCTTTCCGATTATTATTGTTTTTGGTGAAATACGAGTAATATGCAACTCACATTGTTTATAATCTTTTTCAAAACACAAAAAAGCAATTTTTTCCCGAAAAACAAACAAAAAAACAATCCATTTATAAACAAAACACCAAATTCCGTCATATGACTCCACTACACGCATTCTATAAATATCGACAATAACAAAGGAAACATTACTTATAACAACACTAAATTTATCGACAAACGCACATCCCTAGCCGTTAAGTGATTTACTGACATTCATTGCATTCCGTAACTACAGGTTTGTCTCGCTCACTCGTTGGTTTAATAGCTGTGAAGGAAAGAGAAAAGTGTAGAGTTAGAATATAATGTAGGATTTTTGTAATAGTACAAATAGTTTGGAAGTTGTGGAGTGTGTTTACGCTTACAAAGTTAAGAGTAAGCTACTGGTCGACAAGACAATTGGAAAACTTGGTCCGTGTTCCGTCTCTTTAGAGCGTTTGCACACAACGGATCCAAATCCGAGATTCGATTTCAATTTGAATGGGAAGCGTCTTAAATTCTGACAAACGGAGTTCGGATCCAGTGCGCAAACCCTCATACAAATAGCAGGTACTTTGGACCTTCATTATGCTCGGATTCGCAAACGCTGGTAAGTTTCGTTCAAGTCAATTTGTAGAACAGATTCGGAAAACGTCACGACTGACAGCTGTCAAATTAACTTTCATACAAACTTTAACACCTCGTTTAATTGGCATTGGTTTAATTGACCCAAAAACTCCCGCTTCAAACTGGAACACAGCAATACCTGCTTGGCGGCAGAAATATGTGTGGTTGTAGTACTTCCCAGGACAAATTCTTATGTTTCGTGCTACTGATCTCGCATTGTATAGGATTTCCGAACAATGAGAGGTCAGCTTATACTGGAAATATATAGCTTCATATGTAGCCGTGTACTACCTACATTCATTTGTAAGGTAATTTCTCGGAAACGGATGTAGCGATTTCGATGGAATTTTTATTTATACAACTTTGCATGTTTCAACTTTGGTCGGGTCAAAATATAACAATGTATGGTCTAAGAGATAGCTAAAAGTTTGGGTCGGCTTCCAGTCTAGCCGGATGCAGCTAGATGCCAGTATTTTACATGGAGCGACTGTTTATCTGACCTCCACAACCCAGTTACTGGGTAACACGATACCCAGTTTGACTTTGACATAGATTAGATTATCGGTATTGTCTAGATTTTGTGTTCATGTAAAAATATTGATATTCAGCCGTCTCTGGTTAGACTGGACCACAACATAGTTGAGGACGAAAGGACTCCGACTCTTTGACAATTCAAAAGTGCCTGTACTTAAATGGTTTAATTTAAATAAATGCTTTGAGGTTGAGTTTGAGTTTGACTACTCCATTAGTTAGTCACATGCCCATTTCTGGGTAAAAGATAACAACGCTTGTGAACTGCCTATTGGTGAATTTACTGAATTTAGATCCAGTTCAGAGTTCAGTTCTGGACATCATAGTGACCTTATTAGTTATTTCTGATGTTCTTCAGAAAGGTCAGGTGCGTACCTAGTACTCGCAACCGGCGTGCGTGTGTGACCAGATGTATGAACGTAAACGAGGCAAAAGGAATATGTAAGGATAGTAGTCTATTGTCATATTAGCCCAGTCAATAACAAGATCAAATGTAACTGCGATTTTTTTACATGTTGTTAGGTCCCGAGAGAGTAGTTTATACTCAAGTTTGCAACCCTGAAAACCTTGTGTTACTCCCATTGTGCTCGAAAAACTGCGAAATACTGGCACTTGTTTCAGATTTTTATTTAAATTTTGTAGCAGGTAGCGTTCTGTAGTTTCTGTCGACCCCCATGGCAGAACGCGTGAGTTTATGAATGTATTCATTCAGGCCTCTTAGTCTTTATTACTACTTCTTAATAATCTTTTTTACTGTGAGCCTGATGTCTCAGTTTAATTTTGAAACTTTAATACATTTTCTTCTGGAAGTAAATCATGGATATCTTAACACTTTGAGGGTCACTAGACGCCCATAGGCGTTATAACAGAAAAACTTCAGAACCACGACGGCAAATTAACTAAAATTATGGAGAACTAAAGCAGCCTTTCGACACGACCCAATAATCTATTCAACACCTAACTAATCAAGGATATCCTATGATAAATCTCAGCTTATGTTCATGTTTATTTTACTTAATATTTCACAAAACTAGGTTAATTCCTGTCACTGATAGTTTTAGTAGATAACAAATTAGAGTCATGTCGGTCACAGGCTCACAGCTGCTGAACTGAATTACCAATTTGGTTTAGTTTTAATTTATTGATTAGCTTTGACAAAGGAAAAGGTTAATAACACAGACCAGACTATGTATTTTTTTTTATAAATAAGTTTTACTCGCGTATTCTATACGCATACTTCTGGATATCCTACTTTACAATGGATCCTGTATCTTGACTGCGTTTGCAAATACACAACAACAGACCTCACAAAAATAGATGAACATGGATGGAGAATGTCACGTGTGACAATTCATTATTATGAAACCTTTTAAATATTTTATTCCACTTGCAAATAATGTAGCTACCTGACATGTTATCTCTTCACCACCCTTAGTTGACTGGCAGAGAATGCCTCAGGCATTAAGACCGCCTTTGTATATTTATAGTGCACAATGTTTAATAAATTAATTAATCAAACTGTTAATTATTACCAACTGATTATAACTGAGTATTTGGACCAAAACAAGAACAGAAATCACCGTAAAACTTGCCGAACAAAATCAATATACGCCATATTATATTGGTCTACCAAACAACACAAGTAAAAACCAAAGAAAATTATTTAAAAAACAAAAAAAAACGGACTGCAAAAACACACTTTCAGTTGTGTTTTTGCAGTCGGGTTTTTTTTTAAATAATTTTCATTATTTCAAGCTTTTTAGATTTTTTAATATACATTTGGAATTGACTCATTACTAGCTTAGCTCATTACTGTTTATTTAATACCAGTATTGTTGTATTTTTATTTTTTTAAACTTCCCCCCCTCCTTTTTTATTGTATTGGCAGATGCAATAAATAAATATTTTATAGCCTATTTCACTCACAATTAAGACGAATTTAACGACACTTAATATGTTAAAATCCATCATACCGGGCTACAGAGCGTGCCAAAAAAATAGACATACATACATACAAACATACTCTCGAAAAACATTACCCTTCTGGGGCAGTCGGGTAAAAATACACCTTACATTCCTACTGACCCCTTACCGATCCAACACGTAAACAGCTTATCATCGCGTCGCAGTGAAGACAGCCTGTTCAAACATGTCAAGTCATTCACAAGATAATGTGTTACACCTACACAACACATACATACATAACAAGAATGAAGACAGGAGAAAAAAAATATGGTTCGAAATACTGCCTTCATTCCGGATACGAAGTTACAATGTGAATGAGTTGATTAATAAACTTATTATAACACAATATTCGTCGAAGGGGCGTGCAGTATTGGGCACGCCACTATTGCGGCGATAAGTCCCCTCTTTGAGGAGTGGCTTGAGAGGCGCCACGGCGTCCTCACCTTCCGCCTGACACAGGTCCTCACCGGACATGGTTGTTTCGGGAGGTTCCTGTTTCGTATCAGGCGGGAGGAAACGCCCGGGTGTCATCACTGCGTGGAACGCCCGGAGGACACGGTTGAGCATACGGTGGAGGTCTGTCCGGCTTGGGCAGAGCATCGCCGTGTCCTCGTGGAGGCGATCGGTGGCGGGGATCTCTCGCGTCCGGCCCTAGTCCAGGCCATGGTACGGAGCGAGAGGGCATGGGAGGCCGTCACCTCCTTCTGCGAAGTAGTAATGCTCGCGAAGGAGGAGGCAGAACGCGTGAGGGAGAGGCAAATTTCGCGCCCTCACGCCCCTAGCCGCCGCATGAGACGCCCTGGGCGTCGGGAATCGCAGGCCGATTCCCGGCCACCGTAGGCGCGGGCTTGTGGACGGTGAGCAATGGGTAGCTCGCCGTACGATAAGGACCAGGCCCGGGTCGACGGCGCGTTGTGTTCCACGCGCGCCTCAAAGAGATGTCAGCAGAAGTGAAGGGGTCCGTTAGGACCGATGCCTGCCGGGGTTGCGGGAAAGTCCGAAAGGGATACCGTGGCCCCTGGCAACGTACAGGCAACGGAAGGAACACGGGTGGGTTTTAGTCAGTAAGAGTCTGACACGCCCTCCCGCTCCACCCAGAGCGGGAGAAGTTATTTGATAATTTCCCACCAAAAAAAAAAAAAAAGTGCTGTGCACTATTCGCCAGTTATGTTAAGGATCCAAGGGCAATAAACAAATCCAGACTGGACAGCTACTGAGAATTTTTTCAATGAAGAAACTACTCAATAACAAAATCTAAAGTCATTTATTCAAATTAAACTGAGTATCAGCACTTTTTGAACATCAAAATTACATAAAACAGACAGTCCCCCAAAGCGCCCGCCCTTCACTACTTCCTATAGTGCTTTAGTTGGGAAGAAGAGGCTTATCAAACTCCCCAGCAACACTGCCGGACCCGGGAATCGAACGAGGTAGTGAGCAATGGGTAACTCGCCGTCCGATAAGGACCAGGCCCGGGTCGACGGCGCGTTGTGTTCCACGCGCGCCTCAAAGAGATGTCAGCAAGTGAAGGGGTCCGTTAGGACCGATGCCTGCCGGGGTTGCGGGAAAGTCCGAAAGGGATACCGTGGCCCCAGGCAGGCAACGGAAGGAACACGGGTGGGTTTTAGTCAGTAAGAGTCTGACACGCCCTCCCGCTCCACCCAGAGCGGGAGAAGTTATTTGATAATTTCCCACCAAAAAAAAAAAAAAAGAGGTAATCAACAATGTGATGTGAATGGTTTCATTTATAAGCATACCATAATCAGCCCACTGCTGGGCCACAGCCCTCCTCTCTATGAGAGGCCGTAATCCACCAGGCGGGCCCAGTGCGGGTTGGTAGATGTCACATATCTTCGAATTTTTGGTTCTAGGACATGCCGGTTTCCTTACGATGTTTTCCTTCAATTAAATAATTTACACAAAGTAAAGCGCCTGTCTGGGTTCGAACCAACGACCTACAACTCGTATTCGCGGCCGTTACCACTGCGGGCCACCACTGCCCTCTCATAAGCATGAATGATAAATTCTTCTCTCGAAATGGCCCGAACTATGAATAATGATAATAAACTCATGCATTTCATTATTTGACGTTAACTGTAGCAAATTAAAATTACCTCAGATAAAAATTCAAAATTCAAATTCATTTATTCAAACTAGGCTGAGAATCAGCACTTTTCGAACGTCAAAATTACATAAGACAGTCCCCCAAAACGCCAAAACGCAAAAGAAGTGAAGAAGATAGAGAGGTTTACCAGCAATACATGCAGTTAGGTAAATAAATAAAAAAAATACTTTGTTAAAAAAAATATACCTACTTGTAATTGTAAGGTATGATACAACGCCCAAATTATATCCAAAACCTTACCAAAATTCAAAACACATCTTCATTTTAAATCTTTCTCCATCAATGGCATCCTCCATCTTGGTTGGGGAGTCGATTGATCAACGAGTATCAAAGCATCAGTGGAGATAAATGACAGTTTTGATGCATTGCCGCTCGGAGCGCCCGGGTTGTGAACGTATGTGCTGTTTAGTTATAAGAATGTTATGAAATGTAAGTACATCAGATGAAAGAGTTTGTTGTGCATAATGTCAAGTTTTTATGAACAAGGTACACTTTGCCCTACACAAGAATCCAGCTCCTCGCACAACCACCACCAGCCCAACAGACTACAGCTAGAAACTAATTATACATCCTATAATATAATTACGGCCCAGCATGCAAGCGACACACAATTAGGCTCATTGAATCTATGTCGCAGCTTCCATTTGATTTAACTGTACTAGTGGGGAGAGAAGTGGTAACATTTACCAGTAAATTACATATTCCTTCCTTACGTTTTTTATACTATAAGAAACTTAAACGGCTGAAGGGATTTCGATGAAACTTCGCACGTAGGTAGATTATGACTTGGATTATAACCTATATATAAAAGTTTCCCCAGGATACGAAACTACAGGCAACAGCAGCTAGTTTGCGCCTTTAAATCACCCTATTATTTGACATTATATTTATTTATTTAACCATTTATGTACACACATATATAAACAAAAAAGAAGAAAAGACCAGAAAAATAAGTACGACGAAATACATTATATACCTAAAATTTAATTTCAACTCTTTTTGTGGACATGATAATTATTGAGATTTGATACAGCTGTAATAGCAATCACGTCATTTCGTTTAAAATACGTTTTTATTTTTACTAATTTATTTATATTTATATAGATTCTTTTCAATTTTGTGAATGTGAGAACGCTGTAGGCCTAGTGGACTGTAGATTTGTTGACCATCATTATTCTGTTAAGTACCTGGTACTTGTTGAAAGACCAACACTGTCCTCCCATACCTAATAACACTGTTATTTGAATATTGTAAAAGCCCATTATTTTTAAAAGAGTAATCGTGGAGTTTCTTGCCCGCTCTTCTCCATAGGAAACAACCAATTGGAACCGTGCACCTAGCTTCTGACGTTTCATAAGTACCCATGTAGGTATATGTGAAATAAAATATTTTGAATTTGATTTTTTTTTTAATTAAAATAATTTCTTTACTGCCTGATAGACCAACTACAACCACTGAACTTTAGAAACATACGAAGATTTATTCCAGGATATAAAGGGGTGCACAGAGATAGGATTTTCATAACTAAACCTCTTAAAATATTACTTACAGCGACTGCCATCTGACACCGATAGGTACCCAATTACTGTAGAATACCGACAACTAAGATTTCTGTTGGGCGTCCGGTTACACGTAACGACTATCCAAGATACCACTCCGTGAACAAAATCATCTAGAGGAAAACTGAACTTAGCGGTCAATACCCAGTTGTTGCTTTTATAAATGAATAGAGGCTTTTTTCCAGAATTGGGGAACAGGTATCCCAGGTTCGCCCGTTCGTATTTTTATCGCGGCGATTTTTCATCGTACACTAGATTTTCAACTCTCGGCACACTGTTGGAGATTCAACTCTCGGCGCTAAGCAGAGCGTCAAAAATCCGATACGCAAAAAAAAATTGCTTCGATTAGAATACGCCCTTGTGAACCTGGGCTTACATACTGGTTTACATATTGGCGTTAACATTATTATCACCAGCACATCGTCTCAGAAACATGCTGAAGTTTTCTCTCGCATCTTAATCGTTATAATTAATTAATTAATATTAATATTTATGGATAGTCAGAAGTCGGGTAGCCTTTAAGTCTGACAACCAGTCTTTCCAAAGAGTATCACGTTATCCAGTAACTGGGTTGTGGAGGTCAGATAGGCAGTCGTTCCACGTAAAATACTGGTATTCAGCTGTATCCCTTAGACTGGAAGCCGATCCCAGCATAGTTTTGAAAGGGCTAGGCAGATGATGATTTGTGTCTTCAGATGTTCAGGCTACGTCCCCTCTCAGAAGTCAACACTAACCTCCACAACTGTACTCCGGAGGCGCGTGTCGCCCGTCCGTCTTAGTTACGCTCCCCTCCCGATTGTGAGTCAATTCGCGGCCTGTGCGCACTGTCCCGCCGTGTGTATGGATTTATGATTATAGTGTGGCGTTTAGCACAGGATGTAAGGCTGGAAGCTGGTCACATAGTAGGGAACATTGTTATTTTAATATGATTAGCCTTTTAGTCGGTCAAACATAAAGTGTAGTCGTGAGTGTCGTATTTGGCGTTTGTTTTATGTTTTGTATGTCCTTCTACCAGTCGGCAAAGGCCTCCGCCAACCTTCTCCATTCCTGTCTCTTTGCTTCTATGTTTTTCCAGCGACTTATCTGTTATCATCATCCCATCTCTTCTGAGATCTACCTCTCGTTCTTTGGCCGTTTCTTGGGTAATACTGGGGACTCTATTTTGCTCTAGGGAAGATTCGTCATAGGTTGGCAAATAAAAACAGATCCACTGGTGATTTTAGCACGCTTTGAAGAGTACCAAGTAACGCGAGGGTGTTACCATTATTTTAAATAAATGTGTACTGTGGCACAAACTTATATTTGTATTGAATGTAAATTGCGTCATTGTGTGATTTCAAAGTGTTTTTTTCATTCGTAGTTTGTGTGAGTCGAGAGCCTGAATCTCTGCCTCATCAATCACCGCCACTTCGACCGCTTCTTTTCTACTCGTATCCAGTGGATGCCTGCGGCCTTCACCAGGTCATCGATCCCCTTGTGGGAATCTCTGCTTGGTTACTGGCAATAGACTCGCCTCCTATTACAAGAGATTTAGACATACCTGGTGAAATGCCGGTGTACTATACTCCTCTACCTATTCTTACTTACCTCGGGGAAGTGTAAGATTAGTCTCATGCGCCTGTAATTACACCGGACCACACATATCCTAAAAGCAGAACACTAAGAGTTAATTAGTAGAGCTGTTGGTGGAAAAGTTTCTCCCGGAAAGTACTACTATCAGACCATTTTTTTCCTCCATCTGTGTAGAACGGGGTTATGTCAGATTCTTACCGAATAAAACCCTCACGGTTCTTACTGCCTACTACCATGAGTAGGGGCTCAGATCGTACATTCGCGCGCACCCCCTACTGATTGACAGTTTCACGTTTCGTTTCAAATTTCAGTCTCAATTTGTCAAAAACACATCAGAATTGAAGAGATTGCGAATAGATTTTGTCTCGTGGCAAATTAATAACAGCCGCACGGGTCAATCCACCAGGCTAAGGTTAACTTGCCGGGGTTGGTCTGTGGATGGGACTATCTTTACATACCGAGACTCCTCCGTGCCTCGGGAAGTATGTTAAGCCGTTGGTCCCGGCTGTCATTCGTGGATTTTTGACAGTCGTTACGGGTCGTCAGAATCCCGAAAAACGGACATTCAGTCTTACCAAGAGATATCGTATGACCCAGTTACTAGGTAGTGGAGGTCAGATAGTCAGTCGCTCCATATAAAATACTGGTATTCAGCTGCATCTGGTTAGACTGGAAACCAACCCCAACATAGTTGGGAAAAGAGTAGGCAGATTGATTGTGAATACATTTTGAAGATTTTTTAATTACGACAATAGCTCTTCGTATCAGCCCGCTATGGCTCGCAGGGCGCAATTCGACCTCCTGCCAGTATGGCTGTGTTCCCATTAAAAAAAATAATTGTACAGTATTTTGCCAACCTTTAAACAACAAAAAGACACAGTAGCTTTCACCCAGTTTCCATCTACATTGTATATAGCTACACAAACAAACACACAGGCAAACAGACAAAAAGCTTTTGGAATTTAATTAAATCGTCACGTTTTTGACAGGTACCCGCTGAGCTCATTTAGAGTTCCGTTCGAGAAGCACCCTTTAGACAGTGTTTGTGTGTAGGTACTTGTAATTACAAAGCTGTCAAGTAAAATTAATTTTAGGAGTTTTTTTACAAGTTATAGACGCTTTTTAGGTTTAAAAATGTAATTGGTTAAACGTTTTTTCTCGTATCTACGAAAAAGAACATCAAACTCAAATGAAAAATTTGTTTTTCCACTGTTCATCGGCCAGGACTCGGGTCTAATGAGAATTATTTTTTCACATTTACTTTACGTCGGTTAATAAATCTGACCATGCACTTGGGCCGCTAGTTCGTGATTTTAAATCCTGGCAAGTACCTACTATTGTAGGTAATAAGTATTTCAAAAACCTACTGTTCCAAGTCCCAACTAAGGAAGCCTTGCAAAAACAAAATAATGCGTGTAATCTCTAGTGCGTTGTTTCCTTAATAAAACAAAACCATTTTAAGATTTAGCTGCTGTGCAAAATATCTTTGATCACTATAAAAACACAAAAAGCCTAATATTAATTTTCTATAGCCTTTAAAAAAGGCGTGAACATAAAGATAAAAATAAAACCACGGAACCCATTCTATTTATTTCAGCAGCCTAACACAGCGGCTTTCTTCGAGGTGTCAAACTATGACAATAGGATTTGACGTTTCAATTGTATTATTTTTTTTAAAGCTGCCTGAGGTAGTCCGCCATTCAGTCTTTTAATTAAAGGTGAAAAAAATATGATTTATTACTTTTAAAAGTTGGTTATACTCTCGGCGAAGTTGAATGGGCACTTTGGTCACCTTGGTTATGTCATTATAATTTGAGCTTCCAGTTAATTCACGAAAACCGAACTATGTGAGAATCATCATTTTTAAAGTTAAAGTTCGCGAGCACATTCGTAAGAACCTGGC
Source organism: Xanthia icteritia (assembly GCA_949128155.2). Classification (NCBI taxonomy): domain Eukaryota; kingdom Metazoa; phylum Arthropoda; class Insecta; order Lepidoptera; family Noctuidae; genus Xanthia; species Xanthia icteritia. The sequence continues at coordinate 719,848 of OY855862.1, read as the reverse complement.
AGTACCATCATAACGTTAATGTTTTCCCATTGTTTGTCTTATTTGTTCTAGTATATTCGTGTATTTATGTATATTTATTTGTGCTTATATTTATATATAATTAGGCATATATATTATATCAATCGTTTGTAATAGGTATATGTGTATCTTTATAGTTACTTTAAAAAATATTCCTCAATTTCTCGTAATTGCACCTACCACTGTTTGTCTCTGCATCACCCAAAGGTTGACTGGTAGAAAATGCCTATGGCATTAAGTCCGCTTCTGTACATTTCTGTGCTTGAAGTATTAAATAAATAAATAAACCATTATCTACCCTTATAGCTATTTATTTCTGATCTCCCAAATTAAGATGATTATTTTATTTTACCTGTTTCTTTTTTTTTTCTCTCTTTTACATACTACCTTGACATAATCTCTTCGTTATTTGACATTATATACCTAAAATATTATATTTTTTTTATAATAAATTAGTTTTGTTACATACAGCTGTAGTGGCAATCATGTCATTTGGTCTAAATAGCTTTTTATTATTTGATTTTGCTTTTATATAGATTCTTTTCTTTTAGATTTTGTGAATGTGAGAACGTTGTAGGCTTAACAGACTGTAGATCTGTCGACCATTTTCTATCTTGCTAAGTACCTGGTACTTGTTGATAGGCCTACACTGTCCTCTCATACCTAATAACTCTGTAATTTGGAAAAATTGTAAATACCATTTACTTTTAAAAGGGTAACCATGGAGTTTCTTGCCGGCTCTTCTCCATAGGAAACGACCAATTGGAACCGTGCACCTAGCTTCTGACGTTTCATAAGTGCCCTTGTAGGTTTATGTGAAATAAAATATTTTGAATTTGAATTTGATCGGCGCAACGTGTCTTTTTCTTTCATTCTTCTCTATCAGTCGTCATCTCGGTAGTCACTCCCCATATCATCTTCCACACAGTCCATCCATAATTTCTTTGGTCTTCCACTATTCTTATATCCATCCACATTCATACTCAAGGAAAATAAAAGTGTATGCAGTTTTGGGCAGTATTTGAATTACTTGTAATTAAAATACGTAATTGAAATACAAATACTTATTTGATATTTGTTATCCAATTACTTCTAAAATATGTAATTTGCAATTGGTATTTCAAATACCTGACGCTGGGGTATTTTGTAGTTCGTATTTCAAATACTTATGGCTCCAAAATACATTTGAACATAAATACATTTAGCGATCGTAGGAATGGGTGCGTTCTGCAGAAAATAGCGCTCGATAGCTTTCGTAAGCAAAATGGCGACCGCTAAATTTATACTGTACGTCAAACGGTCAAATTGTCAAGTATCTTGTCAATTGTAATTTTAGTTCATATACGTATTACGGTTATTTTCAGTTTTCATGAAAGAAAATTATTCTTTTACTGATTAATAGGCTGGGCTGGATTAGTTCCATTCTATTTACATAACCCGACACCTGACTGTATTTTGTAATTTGTATTTTATATTTCAAATACACGATATAAAATAGTTTGTAATTCGTATTTTAAATACGTGCGAGGTAGTATTTCGTATTTTAATTAAAGCCAAGCATGTATTTTGCTCAGCTCTTTGTGTATGAATATCGATTGCTCCAAGAAAAGAGGTATACCAAAAAATGGATGGATTTTGTGTAAGATACATTATGAAAGTAAACACTGAACGATGACGGGTGGTAGACATGTAAGGAAAAAGTTAAGACATGCTGTGACCACTACAAATAAATTGGAATAAAGACAGAAAGCTGGTGCTAAATCATCCAACATAGAAAAGGGAGGATCCTCCGACCAGACGGTGTTCTGTCTGGTGGGCAACTGCCTGACGATTAATGTCGGGACGTTGTACTGCTAGTCGCGCGGTAAACCTTGCTTGCGCGATGCAGGATTTTGCGTGACGTCAGTGTGTTGCGTAGTTCGCATGTGTCGTTCTAGATGCCGCCACATTGGTGACTAAACCTTGATTAATGGTGAGAAATTATGCAAAATCAAGGGAAGTGATCAATCTCTATGTGAGAGGAGAACCCTGCTTTGGTTCAGTTACAAAACCAGAGAATATCTTTAAAAAACTTTTTCACAATAAAACCACAGACTTTTTTATTTTTTACTTTTTCGTTGTGGCACCTACCCCACACAAATTCGTATACCACTGCTATGTAAATAAGGAACCTATGATTGATTGATTGGGGCTCGTGGCTAAGTAATAACACTCGCACGGGTCGATCGACCAGGTTAAGCTACGCTTGCCGGGGTTGGTCCGTGGATGGGTGATCATCTTTACATACCGAGACTCCTCCGTGCCTCGGAAAGCACGTTAAGCCGTTGGTCCTGCCTGTCATTCGTGGATTTTTGGCAGTCGTTACGGCTCGTCAGAAGCCCGTAAGTCTTGACAACCAGTCTTGTCAAAAGGTATCGCTCCATGTAAAATACTGGTATTCAGCTGCATTCGGTTAGATTGGAAGCCGACCCCAACATAGTTGGGAAAAGGCTAGGCTATGATGATCCACAATGATTAACGAAAATATCGATGAACACACATAATAAAAATATTTAGACGAACATAAAACCTCCTCGTTTTTTGAAGGCGGATAAAAAACCCTTAAACAGTTTACTAAATCCAGGGATTGAAACCAGGACCCCACGATCAACAGTAGCGACCACTAGACCGACGAGGCAGTCACGGCAATTACTCAAACATATTGCCATGTCTATTAATGCAGTAGGTAATAAATCAATCGTACCATAGTTACCAGTTCCTTGCTAACAGTGAGTCATACAACACAGCTAAAAACAGCTTGCGATCGTTAGATTGCTAAAACCGCGGGTAAAACCTACAATATAGCTAACTGTAGTAAACTATGTAGGTTTTACCAGCGGCATGGCTCTCGTAGTATATCGAATAAGACTCGTATATTTATCCGGGAGTCCCGGATAAACATACGATTCTTGCTAGGCTCGGACCGGGACTAGATTCCGTCAGCGGCTTCGCCCGAGTCATTCTAATTTCTTAACTAATATTATAAATGCGATAGTGAGTTTGTTTGTTACGCTTTCACGCTAAAACGGCTGAACGGATTTGGATGAAATTTGGCACATTTGTAGACCATGACCTGAATTGGGACATAGGATATATTCTTATCCTAATTTTATCCTAATATTCTTACGGGATGGAAACTTATGCGGGTTTAAAGTTACTAGTTGCGCCCCGCGATAACCGCGGGGTGCAACTAGTAACTTTATAAATTATTAAGATATGTTACTCAGTGATAATATAGCACTCTACTGGAATTTTTATAATCGGTTCAGCAGTTTTTGAATTTATTCATTATAAACAATAATTCAAATATTTTCTCTTTCTTATAATATCAGCATCAAGTATCACATAACAAAGATGCTGTTGTGTCAAAATCAGTCTACGTAGACTTTTCCCAACTATGGGTCGGCTTCTGGTTTAACAGGGTGCAGCTGAATACCAGTACCTTACATGGAGCATCTGCCTATCTGACCTCCACAACCCAGTTACTGGGTAAAACGATACCCCTTGGTAACATCGATTGTCAGACTTTTGGGTTTCTGACGATCCGTAACGACTGTCAAATATCTTCGAATGACAGCCGGGGTCTCGATGTGTAATGGATGGTCACCCATCCAGAAACTGACCGCGGCAAGCGTACCTTACCCTTCGATTGACCCGTGCGGGTGTTATCATTTAGCCACTAGACAGCCCCTCGATGCTGCTGTCTGAGGTCTCAAGTAAGCTAGAAACAAAAGAATGCGCATAGATTTCACTATAATTTCTTTCTACAAATTGACCATGAAGCTCTACACCTATTTAAGCCGATTAATCGTTTATTTTTAACCGAATAATCGTCGAAAGACGATTATCTTGAGCGAGGCCGATTAGTCATTCGAGCGATCAGCCGGAAATAATTGGGACGAATTTAGCACAAATCGATTAATGAGTTTGAAGACTTCAAGTGGCAGACATGTTTGTTAAGAACAATTTTGTAATTATATATTGAGCAAAGAAATTCAAAATGACTGACATGAGCGGGATTCGAACCTGCGATCTTTGAGCATCACCGTGCTAATGCTACTGTATGTAATATCGTCGCCTTAAGTCGATTTGTAAAAAACACTTATGTCCTTACTCGTTTTAAACTTTTGGTTGGGTTTTATAATTGTTGACCAGTCTCAAACTCAAACTCAAAGCATTTATTTCAATTAAACCATTTACAGGCACTTTTGAATTGTCAAGAAGTCGGTCAGTCAGAAATATGAAGCTAGTGGCCCATTCCAAAGCGTAGTAGACCGCACATCTGTGGTAGGTTACACGTAGCGTATTTTGTAATCCCTAGTGGGACTTATATATGTCCGTAGGTGTGTCCGTGGCATTACAGTGGGTCCTATCAGAATTATTCAGAATACCAGCGCTGCGGTATTTTTTTTATTTTATATTGCAGCGTTATGCTGAGATAGGGGCTTCTTTGGCTTCGCACAGGTCGTTATTATTTTGTTAGTTTTAAAATTTATTTATTTATTTATTTAAAAAGTTCCTTGATTATTTTATTTTTTATTACTATTTGTATTTCTTGTGCGTGACCCAAATAAAGTATTTTATTATATATACATACATAAACTGACGCCTTCTCCCCATGGGGGTAGGCAGAAGCTACAGACTGCCACCTGCTACGATCCTTACATACTCCTTTTGCCACGTTTACGTTTATACATCTGGTCATACTTGATAAAATATGAGAATAATGCTGCGGTAGAAATGTAAGTTAGACAAGCGGACAACTTAAAAATATCACAGTCGATAGCAGATTCATTGATTCAAAACTTGATCAGGCTTTTAGAAGCCAGGAGACTACCAACTGTTAGGTATATTTGGCATGCAATCTGTAAAATCAGAGCATATAAAAGCAAGCAATACCAGAGGTCAAACGTAGTATAATTTCAGCTCCCATGTGCATTACAAGCAGGCTCCATTAGAGAGAGCAATGATAATATTAAGTGCACGAACTTGTAGGGTTGTCGCAACCGAGATAATAATAATAACAGCCTTGATTTCCCAAGAAAAGGTATCTTCTCTCTCATAGAAAGAAGTCACTTTTCAGTTGTTGCAAATAAACAGACGGCCTACCTATGGTAAGTGGTCAGCTAGGCCTATTTATATATGCAATACCAGCACGCAGCATGACCACAATAGAAACGGGTTTTGTCGACGGAAGAATAGACAAAATGACAGATTGTGATTGTTTATCTGTCATTTTGTCTATTCTTCCGTTGACAAAACCCGTTTCTATGGCGTGGAGAGGCACTGCAAATGTGCTGCCTTTTTTTTTTTTTTTTTTTTTGGGTGGGAAATTATCAAATAACTTCTCCCGCTCTGGGTGGAGCGGGAGGGCGTGTCAGACTCTTACTGACTAAAACCCACCCGTGTTCCTTCCGTTGCCTTTACGTTGCCAGGGGCCACGGTATCCCTTTCGGACTTTCCCGCAACCCCGGCAGATGTGCTGCCTTCGCAGAGAGAAAGTAAAAATGTTTTGAGTGACTTTTTGCGCCTGAAACTACACCGGTACACTACCCATAACTCTCTTCAGCACAGAAATCAAGCAATAGTTTGACGCAAAAACGAAGTACGTACTTTCTCGAAGTTCAATAGCAGTGCGAATTCTGATATTGTTCCCTGTTATTAGCAATAAGCTCGTCCGCTTTTATAGTGTGACATAACTGGTGAAGTGTAGGTATACTTCACATACAACCTACCCACCTTCAGGGAATACACCGTGAGGTTCATTTATTAGTTCCGTACCTCAATAGGAAAAAACGGTACCTCTATGGGATCACTTCGTTGTCCGTCTTGCGTCTGTCTGTCTGTCAGTCTGTCAAGACCCTTTTTCTCAGAAAAACGTGGACATATCAAGTTGAAATTAATATCGAATACGTAGGTCTACGGTCCTTTCGAGCTCTAAAAAAAATTGAGCTTCTAAGTTGTCGCAATAAAAAGATACGGCCATTTATGCGACATATTTTGATACTCGCAAATAAATCAAAACCTGGGCACTTCCCGTTGACCTAGAATCATGAAATTTGACAAGAAGCAAGGTCTCATAGCACAAATAAAGGAAAAAGTCCGAAAATCGTTAATTTGTAGTTTGATTACATTATTTTTTTGCGTTTACAAGCTTACATTTGCAGTTAGAGAATTGCCCGTGACGTATATCGATATATGGGAGAACATGTTTTTCAACAACAATGTTATGTTTGTTTTTGGGATAAATTCATCCCAACTACAAAACCCTTCACTGTGCGCGGTCAGACACGCACCTGGCCAGTTTTTTTTTTTTTGTAGTAATTAACTAATATTTTGTGTAAAATAATATATTCTGTGCCAGCCCTAGCTGTTATATCTTGAGAACTCAGCGTTTTTATCATTACGACTTGTATGATGGGCGCTGTGCATCATTAAAGAGTATCAGACGCATATTTAGTGCAAAGCTTTTAAGTTTACGGGTGTAAGCACAGCAGTAGGTGTCAGCTAAGATGTTCTATTTTATTTTCTAGATCAATTTAGCCCTTGACAAGCTTTTGATGTGTCTTTCTTGCTTTTCTGCAATCTGTGCACAGAACATAAACTCTGTAGGAGTGATTTCGTGAAAAGGGACGGAAGTATGTAACAGGAAGTCGGAGAAGCGCGCGCTATTTGCTTTGACCAATGAGCGCGCGCGGTGCTAGAGTGGGCCGTCAGAAACGACCTTGACGAGGTAATTACCAAGTTGAAATGTCAGATGTTACACAACATAAGCGTAGATACTTCTTCTGGGTAGATCTCATTTGTTACGGCTAATCATAAGGCCGAAAGTTTGACAATGTCTTAACAATAATAGGTATCGTGTAACCCAGTGGCCTGTCGAGGTCAGATAAGCAGTCGCTGATTAGTTTAAAGGACTGGTTCACCTAACATATGGGATGCTGGGAGCCTTCCCGGAGGGCTCATTTTAAATGTAGGTTTTTCTCAGCGAATATCGAATTATAAACCGTGAAAATAAAATCTGATGTATATTTTAACAAGATGTATTTATGTGCGTTGGTTTTAATATGCAAGCATTTGGTTTTTTGTTCACGGTTACAATTAATATTCACAAAAAAATTTAAAGGTTGGAAACTACGTATAGTGACAAGACCCCCTGCTACTACTTCGACTATTTTACTATGTTTTATAACACGGTTTTAAACCTAATGCCGTTGCCCGTCCGCGATGGTTAACTTTAGCGCAAAAGTAATGCCGGCAACCCTCCCGGAGGGTTCACTTCCAATATGTATGGCGGCATGGTGTATGAGTTTTATGAAAAGTGGGTGGAGTCGAAAGTGTTAATCTCCAGAAGGAACGAGCATTTGTAATTATCTCCACTGATTTCCATAGTTATCTTTCGTCGATAACCTGTTTTGTCCAAAATAAACTTGGCAAGAACATATAATATCAATTTGAAATAACAGGATTAGTGCTTGATTATACCGTAACTATTAAGCGCTTAACAAACAAGTTCTCTATTATTATTTTTTTACCGTACCTTGGAAGCTCTTTACCTGCATCTCACCTGTTGGTGAGTGATGATCAGGCCTTGCCGGGGTTGCGGGAAAGTCCGAAAGGGATACCGTGGCCCCTGGCAACGTACAGGCAACTGAAGGAACACGGGTGGGTTTTAGTCAGTAAGAGTCTGACACGCGCTCCCGCTCCGCCCAGAGCGGGAGAAGTTATTTGAAAATTTACAACCCGAAAAAAAAAAATGATCAGGTAAAAGGTGGTAGCGAGCTTCACCCGGAATCCTCAACCACAGAGGAACTGGCTATCTTCGCCTCTAACTGCCGAAACACAACAATGCTGTTATGGCGACAGACTTAGATAAGTTACCACCATAAGATGGTGGTAGCTAGCCAGGCGTACTTAGAACAAGCCCTACCAAAGTAATCAAATACAATAATCAACTAACAGGAAAATTTCCAAATGCTAAAATTTTACTGTAGAATACAATATTTAAATTGCGGGTATACTTACATTTCACTCCGCACATTTCACTTTTTCACAATACCAATAACTCGTATATTTATCTCATCTACTCGACGTCCGTATGTCACTGCAGGGATTCAGCAGAATATCAGCGTCAGGTATATTTACCTGGCACATGCTGAGCTGGACTCCCATTTGGTGCAACCTTGAGACGCACACCGCACTTTTTTATGTTCGTTGTCAATCCATTATTTTAAAGTGTGTCATAGCCAATAGTGTCATCACAATGTCTTGTTTTCTTCCTTTTTTATTTGTTTGTATATTGGCACCTTGCAGCTATTTCCTAATAGCTAATTAGTCATTATTTAATCGTGTTTTTGTATGTTGTGCTGTTTTTTTAGTGCACTAAATAAACGATTTATTTATCTATCTATCTACCACCAACCAAACCGAGCAGAAAGTTTTGCCCTCACTGAGACTCGAACCTGGAACCTGGCTCTTCAAAGTCAAACTCAAATCATTTATTTCAAATAAAATCCATTACAGGCACTTTTGAATTGTCAAGGGGTCGGTCAGTCAGAAATATGAAGCTAGTCTTCTTCTCTCGGATAGGCGCGAATTGTATGAGGATAGCCCATGGTTGTGATAACAATATTATCCAGTCTGCAAGATGTCAGCGATGCTGACTGTCCAAGGTTCGAGTTCGTCACACGATCATTAACGCCACTCACAGTGGCTGTCGGCGCCACTTCATCGTGAAAAGCTGATAAAATAACGATAATTTTTCACCTCAATGGACTCAAAAGTGCCATTAGTTTTAACAATTTTAAAAGGGTTAAACCATTTAAATGATTCCATCATAATAGTTCACACTTCAGGTCTTTAAAAGACAATGGCTCAAATGTTGATGGAGCGGGTTCGAATCCCGGATCGTTCAAGTGTGAAACTACTGGTACTTATACCTTTTGTAGTTTTCAAAAGTGGTGATTTCTGGTGTGGGGTTGGCAATACCCCTACTGATACAAAAGATTTTCGTTATGTCAGACCAATATAATAGGTTGGGGAAAAAGTTTCTTCGCATTTTTTAAGAAAATTCAAAACATTTTTTAACATAGTATGTTTACATTTAACTAAAGTATGTAGGTACCATTTTGTTCGATAACTTTTTGCCATCTTGTAGGTAGGGACATGATCCCATTGCTATAGAAATTTTGGGACTTCTGATCAAAATACCGCGACAAGTGGTTTTGGCAGTCCTCCCGTGATGTTAACCTGACACTGCCTAAAGAATTCTGAAGAGACCGAAACAGGTGGAAATCTGAAGGTGCAAGGTCAGGACTATACGGCGGATGCATTAACACCTCCCAGCCAAACTCTCTTAATTTTTGCTGAGTGGCTAAAGATGTGTGAGGTCTAGCGTTATCATGATGAAAAACCACACCCCTTCTGTTGATTAATTCCGGCCGCTTTCTCTCAACTTCTTGCTTTAATCTCATCAGTTGTTCGCAGTAGAGTTCAGAATCGATGGTCCTGCCTGGTGGTAACAGCTCATAATGAATAATGCCCTTCCAATCCCACCACACACACAGCATCACCTTGTTGCGAGTTAACCCGGGTTTTGCCACAGTCTGTGAAGCCTGACCGGCCTTTGACCACGACCTTTTTCGCACGTTCTTGTCGTACGTGATCCACTTTTCATCACCAGTTATCAGCTTCTTCAAAAATGGTTCGGTTTCATTACGTCGTAATAAAGAATCACAAATGAGTACACGGTTCATTAGGTTTCTTTCAGTGAGCTCGTGAGGTACCCAAATATCGAGCTTTTTTGTGTACCCAGTTTTTTTCAAATGCGCCAAAACTGTTTTGTGGTCAATTCCCAGTTCTTCAGCTACATCGTAACTACTAATATGCCGATCTTGCTCCACTTTTTCAAAAATGGCATCCATTTTATCCGTAATAGGGCGACCAGAGCGACGTGCATCTTTGACATCAAAATTTCCGGATTGAAAACGCTTAAACCAAATTTGTGCTACTCTCACAGACACTGCACTAGGTCCATAAACATCGCAAATTTTTTTCGCGGCTTGCGTTGCATTTTTACCTTTTTTGTAGTAAAATTTTAAAATGTATCGAATTTCTTCATTAGATTCACTCATCTTGACAGTACGAAAAACAAATAAAAATCACACATTTTCCTAATTTGAATTTGGAATTATGTTCTTTAAAATTTAAACTTTCAATGATACCAAAACCAGCCAGATACACATAGTATAGCCAAAGAGATTTTATTACAAGTTCATACATACTATAATGCGAAAAGACTTTTTCCCCAACCTAATAGATTCAATAAAAACCGGCCAAGTGTGAGTTGAATCGCACACGTCGGTTTCCGTACCCCCGTACAATATTTAACACTACAAATATATTTTTTGATAAATGCTTTAGTAAAAAAAAACACGTTTAAAGAGGGTTTCCTCTTTAAATTTTTGCTTTATTTAATTTTTATTATTTTTTGTTAAAGCGGCTATACATTATCTGTGAAAATTTCATCTGTGTACCTATTACGGTTCATGAGATACAGCCCGCTGACAGACAGACGGGCGGACAGTGAAGTAATAAAATAGGGTTCCGTTTGGCACCCTTCCATATACCCAGTAGAGCTCTTTGCAAAACAGTTGGTTCGATAGTACTACCAGCATACATTTTCAGGATGGGTACCGGTGACACTGCAGGCATATGAGTTCAACTTACCATGAGAGATTTACCATGTCATTGTATGACTATAGACTTCTTAAGGTTTTCCTGTAATCTATGAGTAAAGAACCATTCTCGGTGTGTTTTTCAAAATTTTTGGCTCAGAAGTATCGGAGATAAGGGGGGCCAATTGTAAATTTTCATATAATTTCAAAGTATTTATTTTTAAATTATTTAAAAAATATATTCTTTAGAATAGAATATATTAGATTAGAATAATTTTTATTTTCTTAAAAACATGGTAAAAAAAGAATGTAAAATACAAAAAAAAACAACAGTATTCATGTTTCTGCTCATCACAAGTATATTTAACATTTATTTTTACCTCCTCACAACAATTCCTTTCATTTGATATGTCACACGGTACAGTTAGAATGAAAAGAAAGAAAGAAAGAAAATACGTTTATTTGCGGTAAATATGGCGCAAAGAAAAAAAACACGAGAATAACAGTTATTTTTCAATTTGCCCCCGAAAAGTGTTTTCTCCCTCATAATCAAAATTCTTTTATTTCCGTTACACGACCGTGTTTGGATCACAGAAATTCATATGTGTACCAAATTTCAACTAAATTGATCTAGTAAATTCAAAACAAATTGACTGTGACAAACAGACAGACAAAAACACGAGTGATCCTATAAGGGTTCCGTTATTTCCTTTTGATGTAGGCACGGAACCCCACAAACTTAAAAAAAAACGGATTGTTGATTGTTTATTAAATAGGTCCCAGGTGTTGAAGCTTTTCTCATCATCAAAATTTATTTATTTATTTATTTATTTAACAATTTATGTACACACATATAAAGAGACAAGAAAAAGGAACAGAAAAATACGTACAAAGGTGATGCTTATTTCTAAACAAATCTCTTCCAGCATACCTGCGATAGGAGACTGGATAAAAAGAGATGTAGACAACGTGTGTAAGAGTAGAAGAGAAAATAAAATAAAAACATTTAACCATTCACTAATATAAAATTATTATTATTATTTATTTATTTAGTCAGAGTAGATTAGCTATACTTAATGTCTTTCATGATACTGTAGTGCCAGCATTCTGAAATAAATGTGGATTCAAGAGAGCTGAACAATTTTTATGACCTAAAACGGTCCGTTACTTCAAGACTTGTAATCGTAAAATCATTTAACTGAGCTTACACTGGTTGTTTAAAAAACGTTTTTTTATGTTTAAGAGATTTTTAATTAACAATTTTCGGTATGTTCATAGCCTTCCCATGCCATTTAGGCAGGTCGGAGATACCTTCGTGGTAAAATATTTGAAATATTGAAGACAACAGCTAGTTTATGCAAATGCAAAGGGACTTATATGCGTAAACTAGCTGCGCCCCGCGATTTCACCCGCATAAGGCTCGATCCTGTGAGAATATCGGGATAAAAAGTATCCTATGTCGTAAACCAGGCCATGGTCTATCCATGTGCCAAATTTCATCCAAATCCGTTTGGCCGTTTTAGCGTGAAAGCATAACAAAGAAACATACAAAAAATCTAATCTTTTTAGAATGTTAACATTATGTAATAGGTTGGGGAAAAAGTCTTTTCGCATTATAGTATGTATGAACTTGTAATAAAATCTCTTTGGCTATACTATGTGTATCTGGCTGGTTTTGGTATCATTGAAAGTTTAAATTTTAAAGAACATAATTCCAAATTCAAATTAGGAAAATGTGTGATTTTTATTTGTTTTTCGTACTGTCAAGATGAGTGAATCTAATGAAGAAATTCGATACATTTTAAAATTTTACTACAAAAAAGGTAAAAATGCAACGCAAGCCGCGAAAAAAATTTGCGATGTTTATGGACCTAGTGCAGTGTCTGTGAGAGTAGCACAAATTTGGTTTAAGCGTTTTCAATCCGGAAATTTTGATGTCAAAGATGCACGTCGCTCTGGTCGCCCTATTACGGATAAAATGGATGCCATTTTTGAAAAAGTGGGGCAAGATCGGCATATTAGTAGTTACGACGTAGCTGAAGAACTGGGAATTGACCACAAAACAGTTTTGGCGCATTTGAAAAAAACTGGGTACACAAAAAAGCTCGATATTTGGGTACCTCACGAGCTCACTGAAAGAAACCTAATGAACCGTGTACTCATTTGTGATTCTTTATTACGACGTAATGAAACCGAACCATTTTTGAAGAAGCTGATAACTGGTGATGAAAAGTGGATCACGTACGACAAGAACGTGCGAAAAAGGTCGTGGTCAAAGGCCGGTCAGGCTTCACAGACTGTGGCAAAACCCGGGTTAACTCGCAACAAGGTGATGCTGTGTGTGTGGTGGGATTGGAAGGGCATTATTCATTATGAGCTGTTACCACCAGGCAGGACCATCGATTCTGAACTCTACTGCGAACAACTGATGAGATTAAAGCAAGAAGTTGAGAGAAAGCGGCCGGAATTAATCAACAGAAGGGGTGTGGTTTTTCATCATGATAACGCTAGACCTCACACATCTTTAGCCACTCAGCAAAAATTAAGAGAGTTTGGCTGGGAGGTGTTAATGCATCCGCCGTATAGTCCTGACCTTGCACCTTCAGATTTCCACCTGTTTCGGTCTCTTCAGAATTCTTTAGGCAGTGTCAGGTTAACATCACGGGAGGACTGCCAAAACCACTTGTCGCGGTATTTTGATCAGAAGTCCCAAAATTTCTATAGCAATGGGATCATGTCCCTACCTACAAGATGGCAAAAAGTTATCGAACAAAATGGTACCTACATACTTTAGTTAAATGTAAACATACTATGTTAAAAAATGTTTTGAATTTTCTTAAAAAATGCGAAGAAACTTTTTCCCCAACCTAATATTATGTAGAAGATACTAAAACCTTCTGAAGGTATGTAGATTACATTAGTGAAAGAATCATCAAAATTGGTGAACATACAAAGCGGACATAGGTACTGGTCGAATACCCTTTTTTGAATGCGTAATCTTCTTTATTTGTTTTCTTACAACTCTGCCAAGCCCGTATCACACAATTCTTGAAGAATCAATATACCTTAACTCCAGTAATTACTGGCTCCAATAACTTCAATGTACCGCCGGGCATCGAACTCATAAATTTAATTCCGATGCCATACAATTGAACCTCCCGACCTCGGTTCATTTCACTTTATGGTACCTAACTTTAAAGTGGTAGGCAGAGGTTATGGTCATTAATAAATGAGATCCTTTTTAGTTATTTATTGGTATATTAGAGTTCTGGCTATGTTGACAATATAAGTGCCTTTAAACTACGTTTTTGAACTGTTCGATTATTCTCATTCGACAAGACGCCGTCGGCCATATTGTTGACGATCGAGAAAAAAGTTCCGTTCGTCAATTCTGTGAAATATTTATTCTTGATTATCCAAAGTGTGTTACGGTGTGTTACCGAACGGGAATAAATGTAGGTTGAGTTTCAACAGTGCTGTTAACATTGTTGTTATCACGACTGACTTAGTCTTATTTCTGCACAGGCTTCATGTCGAACTAAAATAACATAGTTTAGGTTTATTAATTTACTGCGTATAAGTAAGTAAGTAAGTAAATTTTATTTGTTTAAACATGGTGTACATTGCATGCAGGATAGTCATGGGATACAGAAAAGTCCTATCATGTTCAGCCGCATATCGTGGCGTACAAATTGGTAGGCAGAGATGGTGCATAAGCCGTATAATTACAATTCAATAAGCATATTTATTGGATACAATTCAATGTTAAAGTAGTCATTAAATAAATTAGTCAATAAAAATATGAATAACTGTCATTAAAAATTTCAATTCCAAATTACAATTCCAAAAAAATACAATAGATTACAATAAGATAAGATAAGATAAATTTATTTGCAAAAACATGTGTAGATAATATACATGGAATGATGTTTATTATAGGTGTTACAGGATATTCTTTGGCACAACATGTTTGACCATGGCTGGTGTACAAATTAGGTCGGATGATCATAAGATTAAAAAATTAAATAATCCAAAAAAAAAAAAATAACAATTAACATTAGTATTAAATTTAAAAAAATATATATATAAAATACAATTGCTAAATATTCATGCGATTCAAAACAACAAAGATACAATAGATTCAGTCAGTATATTAGTATCAGTATCAGTATGTCAGTCAGAGCGATTTGTCATTTAAAAATTCATTGACATTATAGTAGGCTTTTCCTGTCAGTATTTTTTTAAATGTTTTCTTAAACTGTACCCTAATTACGTAATACACTATCAATCGGAATTTGTATCGTTTCGAAACAAATTACTCATCCATTGCTTCATAACTTCGAAAAAAAATCTGCTCTACAACGTAAATAACGCAATGAATGTTGTTGAACTGTCAAAATGAAACAAATTTGTCGTAATCGTTTACGAAAATGTGTTGCGTAATTAGATAGCTGGTCTGTATTTAGTTTTTTTACACTGATAGGGATATTGTTATAAATTATCGGTGCTCTGCATACCACGCTTTTATACAGAAGTGCTGTCTTAGCCGGCTGAACACGAAGTTTACTGTTATCCCGGCGAATAACATTTCAAGAATACAACATTGCCTTCTCAAAAATGAAGAAAATCGTCCTCTTGCATAAACTCTGCTATACTGTAATATGCTCTTTCAGTTAGTAAACTCTTCAACTTACTTTTAATAGCAGATATATTTAATGTTTTCCACGATTTGGGCAATGTATTAAAAATGGTCGGAGCCATGCAAAAGATGCTCTTACGCATAAGAGTTGTTTTAGCGCCGTGAACACAGAGTTTGAAATTATCACGTCTATTCCTATGCATCAGACAAACGCTGAAATAAATATAGAATTATAATTTGCTAGAAGTGGCTGCGCTTTGAGCTGTGCGTTATCAGACGGAAAATTGTATATAAAGACACTTAAACAACACTTTCTCTCTCTTTCCAGGCCAAAAAAATGACTTAACCACCATACGCCTCCCACAGCCCGTCCGGCACACGCTTGCCGCGATGTCTGCTTACCTCCGCGTACTCCTCGTATGCGTGGTGGTCATCGCCGCGGCGTCGCTGACGCGCGGCGCCACCTGTCCCTGGGCGTGTTCGTGCCGCGCTGCAGCGGCTGACTGTGCTCATCGAGGGTTGCTGCATGTACCGAAGAGGTTACCTACTGATTCGCATCGGCTGTGAGTATATTTTTTGTTGTTATTTTACTATTAAATCGTGTTATAAATGTCAAATGACCAAAAAAATACCAATTACTGAATGACAGAATGACAAAATCACCAAATTATAGAGTGACCAAATGATTCAACAAAATGACAGCGTAATCATTTAGGGCATTTACATTTTGTAAATTAAAAAACATTAATCGAATCTCGAACGATCGTGAAGAAGAGGATCTAGATTACATTCACTAGAAACACCATGAGTCAAACTTTGGGCCATTTCCCATTGCGAACAGTAGCCAAAACACCACAAAAAAATAAACACAAAGATTGCAAGAATTTTTATCGTAACAACCGGCAAAATTGTATCGCTGGATAAAAGAGAGTAGCTCCAAAATATTGATATAATATCAAAAACCATGAAAACTATCTAAATTACCGATAAACACCCCATAGCATTTATGGGGCGAGAAACCCATAGTAATATACTCTAATATTATAGAAAAACCTTCCGATATTTTCCTTAGGGAAAGAAACCCGTGAAATTATTGTAGAGCTTTGTAGAAATAGAGGTGGCATTCTGAAAGACAAAGAAAAGAAAGAAAGAAAAAACATTTATTTGAACTAAAAGTGACGCTTAAAAAAAAAAGTACATAAACACAAAAATAACAAGTTAGCGTCAACCAGTGCGAAGAAAAAAAATGCAAATACGTACAAGTTGATAAATCTTTATCATCACCATTTCTGTCGAAAGACCTCCACTGCTGGACATAGGCCAAGCACCGCCACTTCGACCAGTTCTCTGCTTCCCGCATCCAGCAGAAAATATAAATCTTTATACATTCTTATAAGAAACAGGATCAATTGGCATCAAAAATAGTTTTTGTGAAAACTGCCTATTTCCTTGTTGACTTTACATTTGTTTCAAAATCTCTGAATCAAATCAATCTGATCAAAATGTCTCAAAAAATTAAGGACAGTCTCCTAAGACCGTTTTAATGTAGCGACGGTTAAGGTACTGCCATTACTGCCGTCTCAAAAATTCATTCCTGTATAAATAAATATAATATTTTGAATGGCAACATTTCGTTAAGTCTGCATCGCCATGATGCTCGCACATGCTTAAAGTTTAGGGGCTAAATGGCTATAAAATATGGCTAATCGATAAAATTCGACTGCTGGACATGGGCCCTTCAATAGCAGGGATCTTAATAGCATTCTAGAGTATTTCTGTCGTTAAGCATATTATTATACATACAAACAAATCAATCCTCCCATACCTAATAACATTGTTATTTGAAAGTATTGTAAAAGCCAATTCAAATTCAAAAGTCATTTATTCAAACTAGGCTGACAATCAGCACTTTTCGAACATCAAAATTGCATAACACAGTCCCCCAAAACGCCCACCCTTCACCACTTCCTAGTGCTTTAGCTGGGAAGAAGAAGTGGTGCAACAAACTCCCGAGCAAAAAAAAAAATATAAATAATAGTATGCATAATGATTTACATTACGCAACACAAAACATAATTTAAATTATAAATTTAATAGCCATATGACAGCTAGCACACGCCAATATACCAACCAAAAACATCGAGAACTATACTCAAGCAGAAATAAAAATTACTTAACGAAATCAATATCTAAATAAAAGCCACCAGGCATAAAGGGCATGTCCGCTTACATATAGCTGTAACTAGAAGTTATAATTGATAAACTAGGACCATCGAGGTAAAATAAAAAATTGTCGAGGTCGCTAGCTAACCACATATTGCAATACAACTCATAAAAAAACATTGTAATGAGTAGATTATGTCAACAATAAATAAAAATAAATTGATTATAAAGTAAAATTATAAACAATTATATAAACTCACATAACCTGTCAGTAAGTAAGCTAATTCTGGAGAAAGAACATTTTAACATTGTCTTGAGTTAATCACAGCGACTAACTATTCTTATCATTTAAGTAGTCGTTGATAGAATAGTATGCCTTTGAACAGAGGTTGGATTTTACTTTAGTTTTGAACGCATTAAAAGGCAAATCTAGCAAAGAAGAAGGTAGCTTGTTGTCACTGAGTAAGCTAAATCTGGAGAAAGAACATTTAAACATTGTCAATTATTTTTAAAAGCGTAACCATGGAGTTTCTTGCCGGCTCTTCTCCATAGGAAACGACCAATTGGAACCGAGCACCTAGCTTCTGACGTTTCATAAGTGCCCTTGTAGGTTTATGTGCAATAAAATATTTTGAATTTGAATCAAATCAGCCTATCGCAGTCCACTGCTGGACATAGGCTGCGCCACATCCCCTCTCCCCCTCCTTCCGCATCCAGCCTGTCCAAGCCTCCTTCTTAAGGTCGTCTGTCCATCTAGCTCAGGGGTTCCCAACCTTTTTTTGTCTACTGCCCACTTTAAGAATAAATTATTTTTTAACGCCCCCCTTTTTAAACATACTTAAAAACCGCTAAGTACTTATAACTGATTATTGAAACGCAAATTTATAGTATTCGGACAGAGTATCTTTTATTGAAAATAAAACAAACATAATCAATTCTTATATAAAAACTAATGTGAAGGTTGAAAGTGGGGATTCTTAACTGATAAGTGGGGCCAAGAAATATCTCACGTGGGGCCCTAAGGGCCCCATGGGACGGGGGTTTGACATCACTGCCCTACACAATGCCCCCTTTTTTTTCTGGGTCTCTTACCGCCCCCCTTTAGGCCTGCAGCGCCCACAAGGGGGCGTTATTGCCCACGTTGGGAAAGACTGATCTAGCTGGAGGGCGTAGTACATCCACTGAAGGAGTAGTACAAAGTGCATGATACGCCCACGTAATTTTAGCTAGATAATCGTACCTAATATGCCATAGGTGGCGAGCCTATTATCATTAACCGAGGAAGAATTCACATCCCGATTTTCTACTGCCTACGTCATCATGGAAAAACTCAATTACACTTTGCTCGACCCGAGAATCAAACCTAAAACCGCAATAAAATTTCTGACTACTAGACAAACAAATCAACCGTTAAAACTCACCTTAATCTGACAGAGACAGCATGATAAACTACTAACTCGTGCTAAAAATTGAATTCCATTTAAGAATTCAACCATAAAAGAATCAGATATTATTATGCTCTATTCAAGATATTTCCAAATGCAGATTTTATGATAATATAATAAAAGCTCACGGATCCTTGAATAATATTCACTTTTATCTACCAGATAGTTTTAGATCAAGCGTGGAGGATTCATTTTTATTCACTTCCATTCTGAAATAAGAAAAGATTTTTCTTCTCTACCGATTCATAATTCTGCAAACTATTGGTGGGTAGGGGAGATAGGACAGTTGGAGGGACAAGTGTTACTTAAATATTTTTATTTTTGTAGCGATTTTTATGTGATTGTGAAAAGATAAAGAAGGCTTTGTTTTGACACCGAATAATAAAAAAATCAAATATTGTATGTGCACAAATAAACATGTTTGAAATACTTGACAATATTTAAAAAAAATACCATCAAAAAATTTCCTGATTAAGTTCACACAAGCACAAGGCAAATAAGAGATTTCCGGTATTTTTTTAAAGTAGTAGACTTTAAATGTAATTTCAAATATTAAAAGGTGTTACATTCTAAATTAATCTCTGAAACTTGAATTAAACAAATAAACACAAGGATTAAAAGTATTTCCCGATTTTTAAAGAGCGCAGTTGAAATAAAATGTAGGCACTTAATAGAAAATATTTAAAGGTAAGTTTAATAAATACATTTCTAAAAATATGATTAAACATAAAACGCTTTCATACTTATGAAATAATCATTCGTTGAAACATAAAACCGCCTTTTCAAAGACACTTTTCAAATCGCAATGCATTCCGAAGCACTTATCTCCCCGCCTGTACCTAAGGGAGGGTTCATATTAGCATCATATTGGTCGGATCTGCACGTGCCGACAATATGTCTTCATGTGTGTGCACACCTAGAATATTATGTTTTTCTATACAAATAGATATTGATTTAAACTGGTTTTTTGGCTTGAGGTTTTGAAGAATTATTGAAAGAACATGAAGTTCAGTTTAAAATACGAGTACTTAGGACTCGTATCTCGTCGACGACGTATTTTAAAAGAAGCCAGTAGTTCAGAGAAGTACTACTTATGATTTTTTTCCATTTTATGTGGAAATAAAGAAAAAAGCAAGCAGTACTCAAGCACATCTCAGCAACATACAGATACAAGTCTTGAAATAAAGGGTACTTTTAACCAACTTCTGAAAAGGTAGGAGATTCTCAATAGGAATGATGATTTAAAAAATGTTTTTTGTCCGTCTTGTAGATTATGAAAAAATAACGTACACGTATTTTTTCTTTTTTTACGTTATCAAAAGATTACGGCGATACATTGAGTTAAAATGTGCTATGACGTCACGAGTATGTAGATTTTATACTTACTTGTGACGTAGCAACCCCCACTCCACAACTTTAATGCATTTTATCTAAGTAATTTTTTATTGATATGATAAAGCAAAAAATACCAGCCTAATATTATTTTATTATCTGACTGACGGACTAAATAGAATTTGTTTTTTTTTTACCCCGGCATCATCCCTATTCAACGCCAATGGTTTTTCCATGAATTCGTCAAAAATCATCAATTTTATTAAAATTAAAATGTATGTGCAATTTTTATAATCCTATCAAATGCAAAAAAAACCGGCCAAGTGCGTGTCACACGCACAATGAAGGGTTCCGTAGTTGGGATGAATTAATCCCAAAAACAAACTTAACATTGTAGTTAAAAATATATTCTCCCATACATCAATATACGTCACGGTTAATTCTCCAACTGCAAATGTAAGTTTGTAATCGCAATAAAATATTTATTTGTATGATAAAACTACAATGTTGTTGTGCAATTACATGTGCTGTGAGACCTTGCACCTTGCTTCTTGCCTTTCATGATTCTAGGTCAAAGGGAATTCTGCAGGTTTTGATTTATTTGCGAGTATCAAAATATGTGGAGTTTCTTGCCGGCTCTTCTCCATAGGAAACGACCAATTGGAACCGTGCACCTATCTTCTGATGTTTCATAAGTGCCCATGTAGGTTTATGTAAAATAAAATATTTTGAATTTTGTTTTTTAATGTCGCGTAAATGGGCGTATCATTTTATTGCGTTGACTTACAAGCTTAATTTGTTTAGAGCTCCAAGGGACCATAGTCCTACGTCTTTGAAATTACCTTACCTTCCTGAGAAAAACGGTCTTGACAGATTGACAGACAGACAGACGGACAATTAAGTGATCCTATAAGAGTTCCGTTTATCCTTTTGAGATATGGAACCCTAAAAAGTAATTATATCAACAAAGAAATATGACCATCATTATATACCATCATTATTATCATTCATATGATTATCATTATATAAAAATAAAAAACCCACACATAATCAGTCATCACAAAATTAAATCAAATAAATAAACGCTTCAACTTCAAAACTAGTGTCTTTGAAGTTAGTTAAAAGAAATAATACATCTCTATGTAAAAATACCTTTATGGCGGCATCTACATCGCCACATGCGAACTACGCACCAAAGACCTGACGTCAGACAAAATCCTGACGTCACACAAATCCTGCATCGCGCAAGCAGAGTTTACCGCGCGAACACCATATATATAACTTCTCCGACATCAATCGTCGAGCAGTTGCCCGCCGGACACGACACCCGTCTGGTTGGAGGATCCTCCCTTTTTTATAGAGGTTGAATGAACTTTACACCCTGTTTCTAATACCTCTAAACCTTTATCTACCCCTTTTCAGGCAATGTCACAATTTCTTTTGAATTTGTACTTTACAAATAACAGAAATACATATTCATGTTTGGAAACGTTTTCCCTAAATTGCACAAAGGACATACAGAGGGCGCCACCGACGCAACTTCCTGTCGTAATAAAAAGAAAAAAATTACGTTTCCGGTTCTGTCCGTGCGTATGCAAAGTAATGTAAAAAGAAAGGCTTTTTGGGGTAATTTTTATTTATTTGTTTTTGTTTTTGGCAAAGGGTATGCAAACAAACATAACGTTAAGTAGAACTTACGATTCGTTGGTAATGTTTATACAACGTTCTTTTTGATGTCCCGTAACTCTAAAGTTATATGCTATAAGTAACAAGTCCTAGAACAAGTGTTCCAAATAGTTTAAGATCTTGATGCATCTTTTTGCATGTCTTTTGGGCTAATAAGTATTATTGTCTATTTTGAGGGGTCTGGCCCTGTATGCCGAGATACAGGACTCGTCCTAGTTCGGCTGCAGAAGCTCCCATGTTATATACTCCCAAATTCTAGCATATAAGAATTGTAATTCGTTGTATTTTTTTTTTTGTGAAATAAATAAATTATTATTATTATTTTATTAGTTTCGAAGATAACATAACACTAGACTCGACGTGTGTATCTAAGTTTCATTGATAAGTACGAGTAAATCATTTTCATTCATCATTCATATTTGAAGCTAAGAAAATGCGACGTTGTCATAATTTTTATATATATTTCATTTCACTTTAGGGTGTTTTACATAAATAATCGTGACATTGTCGAATATTTTAGTATGGTTTTTTTTATTGAAATACACACATCAACACGGTCTAGGGATATTTCATACCATATTTAAATAACTCGAAAAGTACTGGCCGCATTGTAATCTTTCATACACCGATTTGTTTGTAATTTATCTCAGACTAATTCCAAATTCAAATTTTTGAAAATTCTTTTGTTTCGGTGGCATAAAAATGTCTTGATGTGTAGGAGAGGGAATTTTCATTTGTGCGAAATTTAGAAAACAATACGAATTACGTTTAGTTACAGTTTTTTTTCATTTTTAAACGAAAGATAAAGTTAAAATTGAGGTATTGTAGCCATGCAACGCCAACATTTGACGAGGGCGGAGATGTTACGAGCTGTGGGAATGCTGGAAGCTGGGTCTGTTCAGCGTAATATTGCTGAGGCCATAGGGACCCACCAAAATGTAATTTCAAGATTGTGGACACGCTATCGTGCCACAGGTGAAGTAGCGGAGAGGCACCGGGGGCCAAGTTGCATCACTACCCCCAGACAAGATCGATTTTTGCAAATTACTGCGCGAGCTCAACCAAATGCAACGGCGACTCAATTGGTCCAAAGGCTGCGAGTGGAACACCAAGTGCTTGTGAGTGACCAAACTGTAAGAAGGCGACTGCATGAAAGCAATCTACGCTCTCGTAGACCACTCCGGGTCCCACCTTTACGGAGAGGCAATCGTGGACGACGATTAGAATGGGTTCGGAACCACGTGGACTGGGGCCGTGAGCAATGGTCCAATGTGCTGTTCACGGATGAATCCAGGTTCGGCTTCCATCCAGATTCACGAAGGACGCGTGTTTGGTGAGTTCCTGGACGATGGAGCCGTCTTCAGAACCCTCAGGAAGTTCACCCATACCAAGGAGGAACAATTATGGTTTGGGCAGGAATTCGTCTTGGAGGACGGACGGATCTCGTTTGGGTGCGGGGCAATATGACGGCAGAACGATACGTCCAACAGGTGCTGGGGCCCGTAATCTTGCCCCACAGAACACAAATGGGGCAAGATTTCCTGCTCATGCACGACAATGCCCGGGCACACACGGCGAGAACGGTAGCAGCTTGGTTACATACACACAATGTTAGGGCCTTAGACTGGCCTGCTCAATCGCCAGATCTAAATCCCATTGAGCATGCGTGGGATATGCTGCAAAGAAGAGCTCTGAAGGAAGTTCCTGAAAATCTGGCTACAGAAGATCAACTTTTTGCGCACCTCAGAAGGACATGGGACAATATTCCGCAGCAAGACATTGACAACCTTGTTCTGAGCATGCCGAATCGTTGCCGATGTGTTATGAACATCATGGGCGCTTTCTCAGACTACTAACTTCAAGTTTACAAACACAAATTAAATGATTTTTCTATTTTTTTCAGTTTTTACTCATAAATTAAAAGTTAATTCATATACGGTTTCCGTCTATGCTTCATTTTTTTTCCATAAAATCCTGAAATTTTAATCGAAGTACCTTAACCATTATTAAAAAATGGTAGAATATTAAATAACGTATCTTTTAAATATATACATGTCATATAAATAATTAACACATTGATAGTAATTCGCTTTTTTAAAAATATCCCTAGACCGTGTTGATGTGTGTATAATTCATATAGGTATGCTGGCGTTGATTATTTAACATGGTCTCGTGAATACCCTAGAATATCAAAAGAAATACGTTGCATACGAATCCAAGTTAATAACTTACTACTCATAATAACGATTTATCCCATAATGTTACTCTTGAGAAGAAGTCATATTTTTTATTATTTTTATTTATTAGGTACTAATAATGCCTAAAAAAAATCGTTTAAGTTATATTTCCTTACCATTGGTAACTATTAACTGTTAATAAAAATAAAAAATCGTCACTAAACCGATTCGTAGTAGTAACATATAGGAACACGTTACCCGACACTTACAAAACAAAAAAGAACAACAATAATCTCTTTTTCTCAAATCAAAGCGAGCACTACCATCTCAGCTTACTGCTTACCCTCGTGATATACAGTTTTATGTACAATCCATACAGTCAGAAGCAAACAGATGTGAACACTAAGTGAAAGTCAAAAAATATCTCCAAAATTTAGGAGAAAATCTTTTGAATTCTACTTCTAATTAGGTACCTATCAAAAGTACCTAAAGTATTGATCCAAATTTGGCAGACTTACCTTGGATTTCAGAATCGTTACATAAAATTCATCAATCTTCACTGCAATTGACACGTATAAGTTGAACTCTGTCATTAAAAAATATGACAGATTGAAAACAGTTAAATTTTGTTAATTATAGATTATTTTTAAGTAATCACTATCATCATCTGCCCAGTCTTTTCTCAACGATGTTGGGGTCAGCTTCCAGTCTAAACGGCTGCATCTGACAACCAGTATTTTACATGCAAATACTGCTTATTGCTGCACAATGGTGATGACCAGGTGTATGAACTTAAACAAAGCAAAAGGAGTATGTAAGAATCGTAGCAGGAGGCGTGCTGTAGTTTCTGCCTACCCACGTGGGGAGAACGCATGAGTTTATGTATGTATGTTTGTATAATGGTGATTTCTGGAAACAATTTTTGATGGTTTGATAATGATCGAAGTATCAAAAATTGTTTCATTGATTACCAAAAAAAATTGAAATAATAATTTACAAGAAAATGATTTTTTAATGTTGCTTAGTTCAGTGAGAGTACCGACATGTTTTTGCTGGTGACTGTACATAGAGAAGTTCAATGAGGATCATTTGCAGGATTCCTTCCAAGCGTTTTATGAAAGTAGGGAGCCGCGGGCGACTAGGGGCCCCGTGTTAGATGGCTCGAGTGAGACTGTCTTGAAAAGATTTGTGGAAAAGAGAATGTTTAGTGATATCCTAAAACAGGATCAAATGCAAACATGGGTAATTAGAACCTAGATGTCAAAAAAAATATAAAAAATATTTTATTTCACATAAACCTATAAGGGCACTTATGAAACGTCAGAAGCTAGATGCACGGTTCCAATTGGTCGTTTCCTATGGAGAAGAGCCGGCAAGAAACTCCATGGTTACTCTTTTAAAAGTAAATAGTATTTACAATGTTTTCAAATTACAGAGTTAATAGGTATGAGAGGACAGTGTAGGCCTATCAACAAGTACCAGGTACCTACTTAGCAAGATAGAAAATGATCGACAGATCTACAGTCTGTCCGCTTTCTGGTTTGCTGTAATCGAACCCAATATTAGGTTAAGCTTTGTAGGTACATACTTTTTCTTGTATCAAAAAATAGGCAGTCTTGGGGACTGCCGATAGAAGTGAAAACTTAAAACAATGAAATAACTGTTTTTTTTTACATTTTGATCATTTTATAGGAACTGATAACATTAGCTAGTCGGTGACGTGAACCAAAAATCGCTAAACGCGCCTAAAGAAGTTTTTACTTCAAAAATATTTGTGTTTTAATGTGTACAATAAAGAATAACAATAGGAATAAATGAAACGCTATGTATGGATCTTTAATTAGTTGAAAATTCTACTCGTAAAACTATCTGTAACTTGTGTTCAACAGTCACTTAAATTTTATTACAATAGTTTATCTCGTGTCGGCACGAGTTTAATACGATGGTAGCAAAGGGTGTGCCAAGGGTGTGTATTATTTTATATTATTTCGTTTATTACTTTTTATGGCGAGATGACCTAGACGCGTACCGCAAGGGCTGGATCGAAGTAGAAAAGGAAAAAAAAAAAAAAAAAAAAAAAGGATAAAGAAAAGGATGCCTGGAAGGATTTGAGGAGCCCTTGGCTCAGCAGTGGGACAGTGTAGAAAAAAACTTTTTTTTTGCTGTGTATAAATTCTTCTTTCTACATCTTTAAACTCTACTAGCTGCACCCCACGGTTTCACCCGCATAAGTCTCGATCCCAAAGGAATATCGGGATAAAAGGCATCCTATGTTCTAACCCAGGTCATAGTCTATCCATGTGCCAAATTTCATACAAATCCGTTCAGCAATTTTAGCGTAAAAGCGTTACAAACAAACTCACTTTCGCATTTATAATATTATTCCTAGTTGCTCCCCGCGTTTGTTTATTTGTTTGTTTGTTACGCTATATATATATATATATATTTATAGTCTATACCTACACATGTTAGGACTCTCCCCTCACTATCTCTGTCATGGCCACCCCACCACCTCGCCAACGGCATCGTCTTCTCGTCTTCCAATGAACGTTTCCGCTCAATAGCTCCTCTGTTATATTCCTCAGAAAAGTCCCTTAAACTGTGAATTGTGCTCAGATTATTGTGGTTTAGATGAACTTGGCTGAGCCCGCGGGTGCGTTTGAATTGGTTTGAATCGAATTAAATTGATACGTTGGCTCGTGGTCGAAGAAAATGACCGGCAAATAGTTGTTTGGTCTGGTGTTTATGAAGGCAACTGCAATATTAAAGGAATATTAGTGTGGAGCAACATTTGTCAAAGGTTAAGATTAAGTTATCCTTAAATAATGGCATGTATATAATTGAACCTCAAATAATTTCAATTTTGCTTTCCTAAAAATATTATTGAGCGCTCTAATATAATGAATGCGGGATCCTGCCGTTTTGCCGAAAAGATTTTGCCAAAATTTCAGTTCCCAAACAAATATTAGCAACCTTTTTTCATACCAATTCAATGTGTGGATGTGTAATAATTTTAGTACGCACATTTTCATTTAGTCAAATTTTTACTTTGCAGAATATTATCAGGAGAATGTTGATAAGTTTTCTGAGGATCATTTAAATATTTCTCTTAAATATTACCAACTTCTCAAATTCAAAATATTTTTATTTCATATAAACCTACATAGGCACTTATGAAACGTCAGAAGCTAGGTGCACGGTTCCAATTGGTTGTTTCCTATGGAGAAGAGCCGGCAAGAAACTCCACGGTTAATCTTTTAAAAATAATGGGCTTTTACAATATTTTCAAATAACAGTGTTATTAAGTATGGGAGGATAGTGTAGGTCTTTCAACAAGTACCAGGTACTTAACAGAATAATGATGGTCAACAAATCTACAGTCCACTAGGCCTACAGCGTTCTCACATTCACAAAATTGAAAAGAATCTATATAAAGATAAATAAATTAATAAAAATAAAAACGTATTTTAAACGAAATGACGTGATTGCTATTACAGCTGTATCAAATCTCAATAATTATCATGTCCACTAAAGCCACTAATAAAGAGTTGAAATTAAATTTTAGATATTTAATGTCATGTACTCATACACAGACAGCATGAGCATTAATCACCAGGCTTGCTCAAGGCAGACTGGCGATTTCAGACTTATGTTCTGTACCGAGGCGTCCTTAATTTAGAAAAATGCGTTTTTTTAAATAGCTCAAACTTAATATTTGAAACAAAACTCACATAGGTCCTTATTTATTACTGCGAACTAAGACTAAATGACAAGACATCAAAAAGCTTCCGCCAGTTTTTTAGTTTAATTATTACAAAAAAAAAAAAACTTCAAATCTTTTCTCATCATAATATTAGTGTTGATTAAGGAAGAACACAGTTACTTACTGTTGTACTTAAAATATCTGAAATTCGAATGACGTCTCATTTTGAAAACTTCTAAATCAGAAGAAACAGTAATGATGAATCAATTTGCAAAACCAGCATCGTAGGTATGTTTTAAATTAGATACATCTTTTTCTTGATAACCTATTAGAAAACCTTATCGCCCTTCGCCGCCCCTCTTTTGATAAAGTGCGCAATAAGCATTCGGCGAACTGTTTCCGAATGATAATTGTTATTAATAGCTATGGGGGTGAGCAGAGAAGGAAGTAAGGTCCATAATGCAGTATTTATTCCTGATTTGGGAATAAAATTCTCACGTGTTCTGCGGTTTTGTAGTAGGTGCAGTTTGCCTTATTATGGTAATGCTTGGGGGAAACCTAGGTCCAGTGGACGTTTGTCGACTGATATATTAACGTCCAGGCAAATAAAATGCCTCCTCAAAGATATCATTTAGGATTTTAAGAAAACCACAATGCTTGTCGAACTTTTTAGTGAAGACAGCACGCTACATATCTAGAAAGAAGAAAGAAAGAAAATACGTTTATTTGCGGTAAATATGACGCAAAGAAAAAGAGAAAAAAAAAACACGAGAATAACAAATTGGGGGAAAATATGCGTCACATCCACGCAAAACGGCCATCGCTCAGCATAATGCTGCGGCCCTATGCGAGACAGAGCCCCAGCGCTGGTTTTCAGCGACAGCCGGCGTTGACGTGATGACGTCAACTGGTGCAGCATATAGTGAAATAACAAAATCAGAAATAAAAATAAAATAAAATAAATACAATACTTCCTAAATGATATAATATTTAAATCTCAAACATTTCACCAGTTATACAAGGTGGCGATTCAGAGTCACCTGAATCCGTCAAGGGGGTGATTCTACTTGTCATACTGAATAATTTTCGCTATGAAACTCAAAGCATTTATTTCAAATAAACCAATTACAGGCACTATTGAATTGTCAAGGGGTCGGTCAGTCAGAAATATGAAGCTCGACGCGTAGTAGGTTCCTATGGAGAAGAACGGGCAAGAAACTCCACGGACACTCTTTTAAATCAAAATATGGTTACATAATATTGGTTACATCATTTAAGTTGAAGTTATACATGTGAGAACGATGCAAATCATTAAAAGCGTCCGTTAGAAATAAAAATAAAAACTAATTCAAACATTAAATTATGATATTTCAAGTGACACTACATTACCTGCGGTTGATAACCCCAAAAAAAACACATTAATTTCTTTTTTTTTTTATCATGTTTAGAGATCGACACCCATCTCGTCTGCGGAGTTCCGCTAGCTAATTCAATTTGACCCTGTAGAATGAAAGTGAGCACTACGGAAGGATTTTTGAAAATTAATCCCCTAAAGTGGTTAAATTCCATACAAAAATTTCTCATTATTGCCGATGCAAAAACATGAAAACGATCAATTTTGTTAAAAGTATATAAAATTGACTTATAAGTTGACCTTTTTAGGGTTCCGTACCTAAAAAGGAAAAAAACGAAAAATCCTTATAGGATCACTTCGTTGTACGTCTGTATGTCTGTGTCTGTCAAAATCCTTTTTCTCAGGAACGTGTGAGAGATCAAGTTGAAATTAATATCAAATACTGTAAAATAAAAAAATGTTAAATAACACTTGTTCTGCCTGCAATTCGTTTTGTGAAACTGAAGTATGTATGGGCTTGTACCACTGCCCTTAATACAAGTTATTTTATAACTTAGTAAGGGTGTTGGTGGCAACACCTAACTGTTTTGTTAACTAGCATAAGTCAAGTGTACCTACAGATGATACTATTTAATGTTAACACTGTTATTATTTGATTAAATAAATAAATAAATACGTAAGTAATTTACAGTCACTTGGAGCTCTAAAAAAATCAAGTAAAAAGTAAAGTGTAGGTGGTTATATAGTCTTTGGTAGTACAGGATCTGATGGAGCTCTGAGATCTGGTGTAGTACAGGATCTGGAAGCTCGCCATAGGATTTCCTCAACTAACCAAGATAACCTTCTTCTGTTTGGATTTTGTTTGTTTTGTCTTTGCCTAAGTTCTAATGATGGAGCCAGAAAGTGGCCAAAGAACTTCTCAACTAAACCAGATAGCCCTGCTATCTAATTACGCAACACATTTTCGTAAACAATTACGACAAATTTGTTTCATTTTGACAGTTCAACAACATTCATTGCGTTATGTACGTTGTTGAGCAGATTTTTTTATCGAACTTATGAAGCAATGGATTAGCAATTTTTTTCAAATGATTCAAATTCCGATTGATTGTATATTACGTAATTAGGGTGCTGATGTGTTTGGTCTCGTTAATTTTTGTCGTGACAAAAACTATAGCCTTGTAGTCCAGGGTCTGATTATAGAGGCGGAAAGTGGCCACAGGAACTCCTCAATCTTACAAGATAGCCCTGTAGTGTTGGGCTCGTCGGATTTGTCTTGACAAGTATCTTACAAGTGAATGTGATACAACAGATATTTAAAGAAATTCTAATGCTAAAAAGCACAAAATAAAATATAAGTAAAAATCTTTTAAAAAACAGCTTTATAATGAACTAAAAAGTACTAAATTAAACTTACGTAAACATAGAACTTTAAAAAACAAGCTTCTAAGTCAACGCAATAAAAAAATACGGGCATTTATGCGACATGTTTCGACACTCGCAAATAAATTTAAACCTACAGGGACCTAGAATCCCGTCGACCTAGAATCATGATATTTGGCAAGGAGCAAGGTCTCACAGCACAAGTAAAGGAAAAAGTCCGAAAATCGTTAATTTGTAATTATTTTTTCCTATAACTTTATCATTTCTTAGTTTTCTTCCACGCGGCAGCCGCGGGTGCGGAGCGGCCACCGTTTTCGTTAGCAGACACCTAATAAATAGCACTATTTAATTTTCTTCCCCCAGATTGCACATTTAATTCCCTTTAGCGCTGCGTCCACTGCGGGCTTGGCAGACAGCCAGCCACAGCGCTATGCGGACAATTGATCAACCTTATTGAAAACTGTCCCTTTGATTTACTAGTTAAAATGTTTGGGAGAAATATGAGCGGGATTTTAGGTTAAATTTTCGAGAAAATTATTTTTAATTTATTTTATTTTTATTCAAGAGAAACAACAAACAGCTACAATATAAAACATAGGAACAAGAAATACACAAAACATATATACAATATTGCAGCCCACAGCGCTGTTCACAGATTAATAATGGGATACAATACAGTGAAAGTAATCACTAGTCTATGGTAATCGTTACTCTGAAAGTAATTATATCCTAAATAGTTATAAGATATTTGGGGCTATTTTGGAGATATTTGTGGACGTCGTGAAAGGCCAATCGAAGTCTATCATAACTTTCTTGTTGACTTAAATAACATCGAAAGTCATGAAAAATCATTGTACGAAAATTTTCTCGCGTTAAATTCATGCTGACGTGACATAGACAATATTCAATTTGCCGCCAAATCGTAAACAAATGAATAAAATACATACACGTAGAAAATAATTATTTAAATAGTTATAAGATATTTGGGGTGAAACTAAAGGTATAGGTACCCACAGGAGTTTCTGTCAATTCGACGCAATCGTTTATAAGGTGTAATTGTTATAACTGAAAAAAATAAAAAACCGGCAGAATGCGACAAATTTATCAAAAAAAAAAAACTAGCTGCGCCCCGCGGTCTCACCCGCATAAGTGTCGATCCCGTGGGAATATCGAGATAAAAAGTATTTTATGTCCCAGGTCATGGTCTACCCATGCGCCAAATTTCATCGAAATCCGTTCAACCGTTTTAGCGTGAAAGTGTCATAATCAAACATACAAAAAAATCAAATAATTTCTCTTCACGACTGTTTAAAGCAGAAATGTAAATTATACATATAAAATTGTCTGATTCTCACCTATCACCCATCGGTTTTATTAAATAGGCTCTACATAGAAAACAATATTGGGATCCACAATAGAGCTAGTTTATCTAAGTACAAGTAACTTTTCACTCCCGACTCGAAGACTCCCTGGAACAAATGAGAAATAGTTCTAAATAGTTGTCCAACTTAGTAATTATTTGAAGTAGTGGAACTTTCTGCCGCTCGCGAATAGTTTCACTTGATAACTCGCTGCAAGAAGGCGGCGGTACTGTCGCGGTGAGAAGTGTGGAGCGTAGATTGCTTTTGTTTTGTACGTTTTCTGTGAGGTGATGTTCGTTATGTTCTTGATGCGATTGGTGAAGGAAATAAGGATTGGTTAAGGTGATTCTGTCTGCTAAGGAAACTTAGTCTAATAAATAGTATTTAAGAAAGGGCTAGGGATGATTTAAAATGAAATTAATTAGAAAAGTAATAAATAATCTTATGGTTCTTTTAATTGATGGATCTTTTTAATTTTCCTATCTTTATCGTTATCCAGAAAACCAAAGATAGAATGAAATAATATGAACTCATCAAATCAGTAAACAAACATGTTCTCTACTACAACATGATCAGACAGCCATTTTTTAATACATTCTTTTTCCTAAAGGCCTTTACCAGACAGCGAAATATTTTTAGGTTCAAATCTTTACAACTTTTGTTCATGTTCCACTAGGTAGGTAGATAGGTATATCTAATATGCATCGAAGAAAGATCTCTTAGTCGATTATTATAATTAACAGTAATTATTTACAGCAACTAAAAGGGAGCGTGCAGTTAATAAAATTAGAACCTAAATGAGTAACATATAAATTTACCACTTAGAACCGATTTAACTTCGTATCAATAACAGTAACTTGATATTTAAGTTAACTGAAATAAACGGGCGAACGAATGGAATGTGAGTGAATGAACTGAGGAACGGGAAGTCGTTTCTGATTGCAAAATGGTGAAACAAAAATTGCTCGATTGATATAAATGATTATTGCAAAGAACGAACATTTCTGTATATTCTTTTTCTTTTTGTTCCTTCACCATAAGCTAGTGATGGGTCTGATCTGCAATAAGCAACACGATGCATGGTGCACAATCCAATAAATGATTTATCTAGTTTGAAAAAACAAAAAACACGCATATTTTTTTTATGTGCACTTAAAAGATGAATAAGTCTCGATAAGACCAATCTAGTGAGCCCAAGTTCGTGTGGGTTTACTGTAGCCATCTAAGGGATCCATAGCCCACCTTCCAGCTCCATCATCAGACCAACTTGATGTACCATATTATTGTATTGTCATCGGAATGACATACATTTACAAAGTTTCAAATGGATAAGGACCAGTAGAAGCAAGTGCAATTTGGATTCCTAGATTTTCTTACAAACACACATGATTCAGGTTGACATAATTTGTAAGCAAAAAACTGTATTTGTCAAGCACATCCTTGTGGGCCATATTAATTATTGCATGTTTATAATTATTTATTTAAACAAAACAGGTTTTTCCAGCGTTGAAATGATTAAAAACGTGTTTCTGCCTACCGCTATGGGAAAAAGGCGTGAGCTAATGTATGTATTTTATACCAAAAATAGACATAACTTTCCATCTGAAAAAATAACCTAAATGTAAGTAAATCACTTTTCTCCTCACCTGTACCCTGCCGACGGATATTAATCAATGCAAATACTAAGTTTAATTAAAACTGTGTTTAAACTAAAGTCGTTTGCTTCAGGCTTCGACTTCGACTTCCACATCGATCGAAAGTAAAAGGAACAGTAATGTTATAGCTACTGTATTTGATGATTTATTAGAGAGCACTGATTTTATATTGGTTTATTTGCAATTAATAGGAAATCGTTTTATTTTTTTTTCATTTTCTGTGGTAACTCTTTCTCCCTGAGCAACTCAAAATAAACCAATTACAGGCACTTTTTAATTGTCAAGGGGTCGGTCAGTCAGAAAGACGAAGCTAGTTGCCCATTCCAAAGCGTAGTAGGTACCTATGGAGAAGAACGGGCAAGAAACTCCACGGACACTCTTTTAAATCAAAATATGGTTACAAAATATTGGTTACATCATTCAAGTTGAAGTTATACATGTGAGAACGATGCAAAACATTAAAAGCGTCCGTTAGAAATAAAAATAAAAACTAATTCAAACATTAAATTAAAATCGCCATGGCAGCTAAGAGATGACCAGTCCCCACTGAGCACGGTCTTTTACCCTGATCTTTATTTTGTCAAAGCACTTCGTTCAATTAAACTATTTAGGTAAGTACTAGTACTTATAGGCACTATTGAATTGGCAAAGAGGCGGTCATAACAAAGCGTAGATTCCTGTAATAAATTGTCTTGTTTTTGGGCTCAGACTAAATAAAAAACCAAGTCATAGCACTGTCAAC
This sequence comes from Xanthia icteritia, assembly GCA_949128155.2. NCBI lineage: Eukaryota > Metazoa > Arthropoda > Insecta > Lepidoptera > Noctuidae > Xanthia > Xanthia icteritia. Next base: position 685,475 of record OY855862.1, on the reverse strand, counting down.
TGTGACGTGAGGCCGGTTTCATAAACATGTGTGGACTTAGTGAGGTGTAGTTTGATTGTAAATGGTTGTAAATGTGTGCGTATATGCACAGACCGGAGTAGTTGTGGCATGCTTCACTGTATTGTTCGCTGCGCTATGTTTTGGTTTGGAGATTGATTAATGATTATATAAGTACACTTTGTAATAAATGCCAATGTTGAATGATTATTAAAGTAAGTACATTTTGTTAATAAATATAAAGTAAGTGGAAAGTATTTCTTTGTCAGTGTTTGTCGTTGTCATCGGTACATTATACGGAAGCTCTTTCATGAAATTCTGCTAAAAGGTACAGTATCACAACAAAATGTAATAAACTCAAGATAACGTAGCTACTTGGCAAAGCTAATATTATAAAATATTAGAATACCAAACCCAAATCAAATAAGTTATATAGTAAGATTTAAAATCATATTTTCTAAACACGATAAACGTATGCCATGACACGCTTCAAAATCTTTTTATACGTTCTATAATCTATGGTTTAGAGACATAATCCTCTTTTGAACATACACAGATGTTCTATTTAATCTATGCCTTGTCTATGGCATACACTTATGAGTTTATTTATGGTACTTTGAATAAACAATAAGATTTCAGATGATTTTGATATTTATGCCTTATTTATTAAAGTAATGTCCGTTTTCTGAGGTATTCCTAAGCCTAACCGGAGTGTATCCATTCGGAGATATATTATAGTGCTATTAGGTCAATTATATTGACACGTGGCATATCTGCCGAGATATTGCAGTGCCTCTGGCATGTTTGCTGAGGCCCACGTAGACAGCTTCGCTGCAGTCATGCGCAAGCGTTGGACTTCCGTCCTAACGCGCATGCGTGCTAGTACCAACAGCATTCTGAGTGTTTTGTCGGACCGGTGGGATTCTCCGATGCTTGAGCGCTGGATACGACTGCACGCAGTCAAGTAACCACGCGCACGAGTTTCGGAGTTTCCAATAGAGTTATGTTTGTATTTTGTATAAATTTATGTCTTGTCTTGTCATACACTAACATTAGTTTCTTATAAGCATTTCTGTGTTACTAACAACTATATGGATGTATTTGAAAATCCGAAATAAATGAATATCATAATAATAAAAACGTCTAACGGGCCTCTGCAAGTTGGCTTCGGCCCCTCGTACGTCTTCCAAAGGTCTGGGACCCCAGGGTCCCGAGAATAGTGAAAAACATTTTTTTTTTTTTCTAATCTCCTATGGCCGAACCCCATAATTTACGGACCGTTATCGGTTTACATTAAGACTCTTGTATCTTTACCAACAATGAAGCAGACTTCATAGCTTTGCATAGTAGACCCTCTTAAAGGATAGCAGCTATCATAGGTAAAATTTGTTTACGAATCTATATAATCCAGTTTGGCAATAAAAAAGGTACCATTGGTAAGCAACACGATTCGTTATTGTTTATTTTCATATCACAAAGTTTGCTTAAATAACCTCAGATACAGGGCATTAATGGTCATGAACGCCCGGAGATCAAGAGGCTTGCTTGCTTGAGCAAGGTCCGAAGATCAAGAGGACGCCAGTTCCAAACCTGTTTAAGTACTAATGTACTTTTGTTTTATTTCTTTATTTAGGTTCTAACGAAGTTTATTTTGGGCATCACTGACCTAAGGCTCCCGCAGACAGGTGCTACGTGACTCTAGTAGAATAATTACTATGGAAATTGTATTATAGTTTGACCGAGACCGCTGTGCGTTAGGTAGCTATGTGCACGGCGAGACGGGGGGGCAGTGCATGCCGCTCCTTCGTCAACGCTCATGACGTCCTTGCCGCTCATTCGTCAACGCTGCCCCGCCTCGCCGCGCATTCCTAAGGCATGGTACGGCGGTCTCGGTCAAACTATACAAACTATACCAGAATCGCATCTCACTGTCGCCTGTCTGTGGGAAGCCTTTATTATGATGAAGGACAAAATCATATAATAGTCTGAAATCCCCAACCATTGGCGGATACAAGGAGGAGGGGGAGGCCATGGCCCCTCAAAAGACCGAAGAATTCCATACTTTCGATTCAACTTTTCGATTCCGTTCAGGTGCACTTTTACTCGGCATACTCATAGGTCAGTATATCAGGAAACAGAAATATATTCTTTACAACAGGTGAATTCAGGTGAATTACTACTCGTACTTCTCAGTTAATATACAAAGCTATAAAAAGCATGCACATACTTAGGATCACTAGCAAGCAACCCACCTCATAACCAGGCCCACTTGGGACTGGGACCTTACAATGAACATAAATCCTTTTTGTTTTTTACACTCTTGGGTTAAATTTCTAAAAACGCAGACCACGTAATTTTATAAAATTTTAGTAATTCAAGCTTGTGATTTTAACCCTAGCTCCACCCAAAATGAAACCTTGGATCCGCCCCTATCCTCAACACGTAGGGTGCAAGTGTGATCCACGTTCTTGCCTTCTCTGAAGAGAGGCGTTTGACCTTGCAGTGGAACAGGGTCCTTTACATCAACATCATCATTATACATTGTGTGCTGACGATGTCCTTCCTACAATACCTGGTGAAATGCTCATACTGAAACACCTCTGCCCAATCTTTCGAGGAATACTGGCGTGATATTATGCTGTGTCCTTTCTATAATCTTTGGAGTAACTTTCATGGAGAAAGTAAAACATTGTTGTAACAATAAAACGGTACAAAACGGTTCTAAAATTAACTGCATTGCGTAAGCAATTACTCCTCGTTCGGGAGTTATGTGCTGATAGACATATGGGCAGAAGTTTCGGTTCGTAAGCTCATTGAACAGAGTGTCTATAGTCGTATTTTTAATTAGACGAAGCCAACTGACAGTATCTAATGTCACTTTGTAAAATAATGTTGCCATATTTAAAGTAATAGTGATGCGTTCAGTTCTCGTTCAATCAGATGAATGAACAATGAGTGTGAATAGTTAATCATTTCAAACTATAAAAGAATATTATTTCTATTTTACAATAAAATTGTATAAAAGTGCTCTGATAAAAGTTACTAGTAAATAAGCGATGTTTTTTATTTTCTACCTATAATTATTATATTTTATAAATCTATAGTTTCAACTACATGATGTATTGAAAATAGGACAGTCTTACAAGTTTCCTCGCAATGTTTTCCTTAATGTTTAAAACACTCGGTATTCAGTATAGGTAGATACTATAGGAACATAGTCGTCGAAAACTCGTTGGTTTGTACAAAGCACGACTAAAATTCTACCTATAAATATAATACCTTTATTCTACACTAACTATTCACTAGACAATCGAGGCAGTTTCATTCATTCAGGAGTTTTTTCAATCATTCACTTTGTCACAACACTATTTTCATTTCATCAAAAACTGACAACACAGTAAACGTCAGTTGACTTCGTCTAATTAAAAATACGACTATAATTATCGGTGTTTGTTGTGTTCCGATTTGAGGGGTAAGGTTGTCAATACAGACATGAGATATTTCAACTTTGTGTCTATGGACTGGACTGCATGTAGATCCTTCAAAATCTTTGCTACATGGAATTAGTAAGTACTAATCAATGTTTGACTGACATACTCTGTCGGTCGTCTAAGTCCAGTTGATATACATCTATATCTCTAATCCACGTCTAAGCTAGCAAGTCCTTAGGCATAATTAATATTTTAATGCATTTGTAGAGCGATATTTCATATTTCTAAACAGTAATATTAACACACGAATAAAAACAGGTTTAAATATTTGACAGGTATTTGCGACGTTGGCAACTGTCAGAATGCACGCTCTTAAACTGCTACTTTTGTAAATCAAAAATTATTAAGTTAATGTGTTCCTATGGGGAAGATTTAGCAAGAAGCGTCATGGTTACTATCAAATTAGCAAGATGGCGGAACATCTCACATAAATATGATTTTGTTATTTAAAGTCTTATTTACCTTAAACTTCTGCACCGTATCTGTGCAACACCACAATATAATAATGATGGATACCGCTCATAAAGTTCGTACTAAGCGGATGAATTATGTGCTGCGACGGCGAAATGTTCGCAGAAGGGATACGAAACGACTGACTACTTACTGCAAACACTGCTTATTAATAACTGAACCATAATTCTTTAAAGTTCCATTTCCGATGGGTGAAAATGGAACCTTTATTACTAAGCCTTATCAGGCTGTCAGTCTGTCTGTAAGTTTTTAACCATAGCAGACAGCCAGCTGAGATTTATATAATTATATTTATTATATATGTGTCATTGTGGTATTTATCAAATTATTAGGTACTGAAATCATAATAGTTTTAGTGGTACAGAACCCTAAGTCTATAGAGTTTCTGGCCCGCTCTTCTCCAAAGGTACCTACTACGCTTTGGAATGGACAACTAGCTTCATCTTTCTGACTGACCGACTCCTTGACAATTCAAAAGTATATATGGTTGTATATGGTTTATTTTAAATAGATGCTTTGAGTTTGAGTTCGCGAATCCAACTAACACTTGTCCGGTTTTACTAGACGTCTCATGGATCCCAAACTGTTGCAATTTTTTATATTATTTGATGGTAACCAAAGTCAAAGTCAAATAATTTATTTCAATTAGGCACAAAAAAGACACTTTTGAACGTCAACATTTACAGAAAAATAATAATTGATTCTAGTCGCTCCTTCCAAAAGGTAGTTTTCGTATGGAGAAGAATGGGCAAGAAACTCCACCGTTACTCTTTTAAAATGTTTTCACAATATCTTGTATACATCAATTATATAATTATATGTGAAGACGATGCACCTAGAATAAGATTACTATACCACGTTAGGTAAAAATAATGAAAGATTAAGGAATGACAGATAAATTAATCATAATTATGATAGATGCATGGTGCTCACATATTTACAAACATTGTAAAATTATACGATATTCCTAACATTTTTACAAGTAATAGGTACTAATAAGTCAGTGTGTGAGTTCAAGTAATCACAGAATGTAAAATCAATATTTAAAAAAAATATTATACAATTAAATTAGCAACCAGTTAGATTTTGTCTAGATTCTAAATTGTCCTATGGAGCAGGACCAGCATGTTTCCAAGCATTTTTATCTTGGATATAATCCTCTAATTTGTAATATGCTTGTTTGCAAAGTGTATTTTTTATATGAGTTTTAAATTTTCTTTCATTTAATTCTAATATATCACAAGGTATTCTGTTGTAACATTTAACACAGTACCCCATAAAAGATGTATGTACTTTAGATAGTCTGGACAGACCTATCTTATAGTAAGCGATCACCGCTGCTCATGAGACATTTTAATTTTATCTCTTGGATGGCAAGGTATCTGCGATGCTTCTGGTGTTACATATTCTGGTGTTACATAACCACATTTCCCAGCTATTTTATTAATCCGAAAATGTAATAGAGGGCGAGCCAATGCTATTTGCACAAATTAATACTCAAGGTTGCTACTGAGAATTTCGTCCTCAGTGACCTCAGTCATCAGTGGTCAACCGTGGTGATCAATGCTCGTGCCTTCTGAAATGAAATGAAATGAAATTGTTTATTCTGTAAATTGGATATTGCAATCACTGTTACACATCATATTAAAAAAAAGAAGAAAATGCTAGATGAGTTCGGCGTTTCCTATCTGACTACTCTGAGAAGAAAGACCGAAACAAACTCAGAGGTCACAGTCTCTTTTAAAGTCCAGACAAATAATCTTAGTCAGGCCATATGAGGACCATGTAGATTAGTGTCTGAAATGGTCTTTTGAGGAAAGAACCACACAGATTTGAGTGGACCTGTCCAGTCAGTGCAAGCATTTGTCAGTAATCGTGGAGCTCAACTCAGAACTTAAGGAGCTCAACTCGACGAACAATACCAAAGAAAGGACATTTGGGTAGGTCGCATAAAGTACTCAAACTGCCAGACCATCATTAAAACTAACTGAGAAAGTAAAAATTAAAGAAAGAGGAAAAACAATAAAAATAATATATCCACATAGTCCTCACATTCACAATCATTAAAACAATATAATACTTTACAAAGTAATCATGTTATTTTGTATATAATTTCTCTTTAGAAGAGACTTTTGCCTTGCAGTAGGTCAGTTTCAAACTTTTACTGTTATTTTTATTAGTATGGTAATTCTCACATGGGTTTTGAAACAATTACATTAATGTTTATAATTTATGATAATAAGATTTATATTCTTATGAAATATGATTTTAATAAACACAATACCTTCCTTTTGATGTCCAGTTGGTTAAATAGATCAAAGCAGTTTAATTGAATATAATTTGTTAGATAATAACAACTGTCATGCTTTATTTATGTTTTCCATAATGTGCTGCATTGTGTAATCATTGTTTTAAATAATTAAACATTTAAATCTGGGTTTATAGACCAAATTCTCGGGATATCTAAAGAAAATTGAGGTTAGATTTCATCATTTCTTATGAACTATGAAGTCACCTTATTAGGCCGCGTACATTACACCAAGCTTATATGTCATGTTCAGAATATTAAAAAAAAAACATTTAAGCCTCCAATTGACAGCTGACTATACGTTTGATGTCAACGCGGCCTTCATCACCACACTTGGTAGACAGATTGGTAATCGCAGACACGGTGTAGAAGGGCCAGCCTTTTCTTCGCCAGAAATCACACAATGACATTCATTCATTCACAAAAACAACATATTCAAAATCATAAACAACTAACTAAAATAAAAACATCCATAAAAATTTAAACCGAGATAATTACATCACTATCCCGAGCGCTGTTTGTAAATCCAGCAATTATACTCGTAGCAAGCAATTATCGTCTGTTCCCGATCGCTCGATAATCGATAGGATTGCCGCAATCGCTCGCGACGTGAGAATCGAAGTGATTCGATTAGTAATAATCGTTAGATTAATTTTTATTGGCTTGGGAATCGACTAATTTAATTTTGTTAGACAACACTATGTTTTGTTTATGATTATTTGTTGTTTATGGTGTAAATGTTACGGTTTTATTGAGATGAGAGATTTAATTTTAAGACTGTGCGCACAACACAGTCTAAACAATTTGTCTGTCATAGACGAACAGTTTTGAGTATGAATGTAGACGGCTATAAGAGTTGGGGAAGATCAAAGAAACGATGGATGGACTGTGTGAACGATGATATGGCTAGAAAGGGGCTGACTACCGAGATGACGACTGATAGAGAAGTATAGAAGAAAAAGACATGTTGCGCCGACCACAAACATATTATTATTTGGATGAGGGCAAGAGAATGAGACAGAACAGTTTTGACTTAGTTAAAACGCGCTGGCAGTCCGCTGCAATATATTGGCCCACAGATTCGCACTATGTACCACAGATGTAAAACTGTTACTTTTCAGAGCCTTCTGTCAGTCTTTTTACACGTGCAGTCTGTGGATCAAATATACGCGGCGGGCTTACAATGCCCAGCGTGTTCAGTACAACGACGCTCTGAGGGCAGTGTTGAGAAAACCCCGGTACTGCAGTGCTTCCACAATGTTTGCGGAGGCATCCGTCGGTGACTTCTTTGCCATCATAAGGAAAAGAACAGCATCGATGATGAGCAGGGTCCGTGGTAGCACCAACACTGGACAGTGTCAGAGCGTTAGCGTGCAAAATCGACAGTCCTTTTACTGTGTTCTGGGCAGGTGTACACCTGCATAGAAATAGGAAATAGGATTATTGTGTAACTTGTCTTGTTTACTAACAAATTACTAACACGTTTTATTGTATTTTTTGTGTACTACTTACTACCTTACTAACGCTAGCGATGTAGAAAATATGGACTGTATTGTCTGAACTAAAGATATTAAATTAAATTAAATAAAACAGTTTTTAGTAGATTTAAGACACTTTTGACTATTATTACATGGGACTTAAACATAACAGGCGCAATGTGGGTGTACTACACATCTCTGCCAAACCCTTCGGGATACACAGCCTATGCTATAAAGATCAATAATATATACAATAATATATTACAATATATCGGCCTTGGCTACCTTAAAAGAACTTTATCCATCAACTCATGCTGGGTAGGAATAAACAAAACGAATCGTTTTGCATACCAATGGTACCTTTTTATTGCTAAAATGGGCATATATAGATTCGTAAGCTAATTTTACCTGTGATAGCTACTTTCCTTTGGGAAGGTCTATTATGCAAAGCTATGAAGTCTGCTTCATTGCTGGTAAAGATACAAGAGTCTTAATTTTAACCAATAACGGTCCGTAAATTACAGAAATCGACCAATAGAGACTCTATGACCTTACGATACGTATATTTGATGCCAGCAAAGCATAATCTGTCTATAAGTGCTCATATACACGAGCGGCACAATGACATCGATTGAGGCAACTGCTGCCGTCGACACAAGTCGGCGTCGGCCGTAGACGCGTCGACGGCTGCCATCGACAGAGGCAACTACTGCCATCGACAGAGGCCACTGCAGCCGTCGACGCGTCGGCGGTCGACAACGTTCCGCTCGTGTAATTAATACGTACTCAAATACACTCGTCGGTGGGAGCTGTAGACGCGCCGCAGGCTGCAGTTGCCTCTGCCGTTGGCAAAGTGCTGCTCGTGTATATAGTAGTGCAGGTTGGTGGATGTCACATGTCATTGATATATCTTGCTTGCTTCTAGGACATGCCGGTTTCATATACCTGCATACATACATAAACTCAAGCCTCTTCCCCATGGGGGTAGGCAGAGCCTACAGAACGCCACCTGCTACGATCCTTACATACTCGAGATCCTTTTACTTCGATACCACATGCCGTTCCTGATGTTTTCCTTCACCGGTTGTTTTCACTGGGAAAACACTACTGCCACCATACCACTTTACAACATAGTCGCCATGAAAGACTCCATTAGCCCTATGGTCAATAAAACGGTTTATATTCTTAGATTACAGACGTTTATACTAGTTGTAAATGTTTGTAGTTTACGACTAAATTGTGGAGAATACGACCCTACAGTGTAGCAGGATTTTAAACCTTCAGGTCCTTACCTTTTATAAAAAATACTAACTGTGGGCCGCGGTTTCACATGCAACCAAATAAAATGACCACTTCTAGAAAAAAAGTTTATAATTTGCGGTAAACATAACGAAAGAACAAATTGAGGAAAAATATGCGTCACATACACGCAAAATGCATCGCTCAGCATAATGCTGTGACCCTGTGCGAGACAGAGCCCCAGCGCTGGTTTTCAGCGACAGCCGGCGTTGACGCGATGACGTCGACCGGTGCAGCATACTCGTACAATGAGATATAAATAAGAAATAGGAAAGTTAAATATACAATAAGTACCGCACTTAATTAATATTCAAAGTGAAAGAAAGAAAGAAAAATGCGCTTATTGGCATTACAAAAAATACACCTTAAAACTATAAAAACAGAAAACAAATTATTATAATGCCAAAAGGGCCTCAGCTCAGCATAATGTCAGATGACAACACAAAGTGTACCACCTGACGCTGATTTTCAGCTGCAACCCACGAGTGCCTAAGTAACGTTTCTTTTCTTAATTTTTGACATCATGCCGTACAAATCTTTCTATAAACTGTTTTTTTTTTTTTTTGTTTCTTCCGTTTCTTCGATGATTAATGCTACGCGAGTTGGATTAAATTCAATGTAGAAGAATGAGAAATACAAAAAAAAAAAATGTTTTAATATATTATCCTACAATGTCCCACTGTCAGCAGTCAAACGCCTCTCCCAAATCCTTCCAGGCATACTTTTCTAGAGCCACCTTGATCCAGCCCTTGCGGTATGCGTCTACGACTGTTGCCCAACATTCATTATGCATGTAGGTGACGTCACCCAGCCAATCCCATGTCAGCTAAAAAATATCTTTATATATATATATATCGTCGGTGATATTCTGAAACCGCGGAACTAACAGTGTATAAAACCGCGTAAGGTTGGTGCAGTGAATTTTACAGGAACGAGAAAAAACGTAATATTTACTAAACCACTTGACTTTCTATTGTTTAAACTTTTAAAATGTCAATGTCAATGTTAATGTATTTGACATTTTAAAAGTTTAAACAATAGAAAGTCAAGTAGTTTAGTAAATATTACGTTTTTTCTCGTTCCTTTCGTAAAATTCACTGCACCAACCTTACGCGGTTTTATACACTGTTAGTTCCGCGGTTTCAGAATATCACCGACGATATATAACCATTTCCATAAAATAAAATAAAAAATCTGTAGGATTTATCTTGGAATATTGTTTAGTTCTGTAGAAAGACTTGAAAAATTCTGGAGTAACAAAACAAGAAGTACTCCTCGCAGAACTGACGCCGCTAATAACTAATATAGGTAACTATGACAGCTCGCGGTCACAGAGAAATGGCACTTAAACGCCAAACTACTCGTAAATGGCACTAAGTGCCACTAAATGGGCACACTTCACTAATGCCTTAAGTGCTTCACAACTTAGTGAAGAGTGTTTGAAGATGTACCTTTGATTATGAATATGAAAATGTGTGGTTTTGGGACGAATGTAGGTAGGAACAGTACCCACCAATGTAATGGATCTACGTAATAATACGTGCTAAAATTTTACTGTAGAATACAATATTTAAATTGCGGGTATACTTACATTTCACTCCGCACATTTCACTTTTTCACAACACCAATAACTCGTATATTTATCTCATCTACTCGACGTCCGTATGTCACTGCAGGGATTCAGCAGAATATCAGCGTCAGGTATATTTGCCTGGCACATGCTGAGCTGGACTCAAATTTGGTGCAACCTTGAGACGCACACCGCACTTTTTTATGTTCGTTGTCAATCCATTATTTTAAAAGTGTGTCATAGCCAATAGTGTCATCACAATGTCTTGTTTTCTACTTCCTTTTCTATTTGTTTGTATATTGGCACCTTGCAGCTATTTCCTAATAGCTAATTAGTCATTATTTAATCGTGTTTTTGTATGTTGTGCTCTTTTTTGTGTGCACTAAATAAACGATTTATCTATCTATCTATCTACTATATTAGCGTACTTCTCGTGAGACATTCTCACAGTTGCTTACGTTCGGTATCTAATGGCAAAAAAACAGCCTAGAGACATAACTGAAATGTCTTATGTGCCTGTAAACTTTAACTTACATAATTATTATTCTTCAAACCCCTTGTTAGACCCGTTCAGGGATTTAGTAATAATAATTTATTCGTGGGTGCACCTCTACGATACACAATATTTTTAATTTTACTCTTTTTAAAATTAGTGGCTGTGTATTTGTCCCATAAACAGTCACGATTTTATTTTTTTTTATTTTTTTTTATTTACATATTTATTAAAGTAAAATATTGCTCATTGTTTTATTTCTCTTTTGTTTCAGAGATCTACAAGGCAACAATATCACTATCATCTTTCAGAGTGACTTCCAAAGCCTGAAGGATTTGAAAACTTTGTAAGTATACACTTGACTCAACAATTTTCTTTTATTTTTCTCTTTTTTTACTGACCTAATTCCCCAATGGACTAAATACTTTCTAAATTATTAATTAATTTACTTACGGCCGCATAATGAATTTAATTTTTGATTACATACAAGTGTATAAGAAAAAAAAAAAAAAATTGTCCAATACTGTCAGTATTTTGGGCACTTATCCCACTGACAGCAATGTGGAAAAATTTTTGATGCCCAATGTGCTCTTCCCTTTTTTATTTTTTATTGTATATTTGTTTATACTATATATATTTTAGTGCCAGCTTGTATATTGTAATTAAGGCTTATAACTGAGTAAATAAAATAAACGCGAACGTGAATTTATTTATTTAAAAACATTTATTTGGAGGATTTGTAGTTTTACATAGTATGAATGTTAATATTTCTTAAATTCTATAATATTTACAAAAAAACCCTGTCCGATCCGTGAAGATGTTATTAAGTATCGTCTATTTGTGTGGAAATTTCCTGGAAAAAAGAAAAAAAAATCGCCACATTTTTTTCAATGGGGATTTTTACCGGGCTCGGGCGGTCGTCGTTTTACGGCTGTCTACAAGTCATAACATATGACTCCTGTTGAAAATGTCTTTAATGGACATGTCTTTAATGGATTTGGGATAATTTTGGTACAAAAAATGTGAATTTTAAATGGCAATAACTTTTATATTTTCAATAATAATACTTTTTGGTAATATTATTGCAGTAACTAAGTGCCCCTTTCGTATCGGACAGGGATTTGTTTACATATTGTATACTTACATTATGGTGATTAAAATTAATATTTGTCTTTCAATTCAAATTAATGTATACATTATTAATAATACCTTTATTTAAAGTGAACAATGTATTCTTGATGTTCTGCATTAAATACATAATTAGAATTGTGTAATTAAGAAGCCGAACTTAACTATTTATTAACTGTAATTAAATTCAAATTCACTTCTCTCAGTTAAACTTAAACTTCATAGCAATTATATATTAAACTATTCTGCTAAATTTGCTATTAAACTTTTCTCAAAATAAATGATTATTTAGTGCTACTTTTTAAATATATTTTTACCTTTTCAGACAATTATCAGAAAACCTAATACACACGATCGAGAGGGATGCCTTCCTAGAACTGAACGCGTTAGAACGACTGTGAGTACATTTAAATAATATTTTCATTAATTTCACTTTAATTACACGTAGATATTTTAATGGTTTTAGTACTGAAATACTTTAAGCGAGCAGCATTTTCCAATTTAGAATTTAGAGGATAAATTATTGTTAGGTAAGGAGAGGTTTTCAAGAAACAGCGAACCAAATTCATGTTATAAAAAAACCTAAGACCTTAATTAAGTCTTTACCATAATTTTATTATACGATTGCAGCTATAGAGTAAGTTTTCAACTCTAAAACCATTAAAAGTCTGGAGTGTAAAACCTCATTACAAAGTTACGCCGTTTAGAAAAACGCGAGGTTCCAATTTTAAAACTACCAACTGGATTTTCTGATTGCGTTTGTTCCGTATGCAATTACTTTGCAGCGTCGTCTTAGCGTTTCTTAACCGTTTTATTTGTTATTTTATTTTGATGTAGTTTTAGTCTCAGAATCTATAAAATCGTCAATTTGATGTTTTTATTTAAGCCATATATAATCCATTTTATAGTGATTCTAGATACTTTTTTCTATTTTAGGATATTGACAAATAAATCTAAATAACATCTTTATTTATATATATATATATATATATATATATATATATCTGAATAAAAAATTACCTTCCAGTTTTTAGAAAAAAACAATATTATCTTTATTGTAGCCTATACATAATTAAAAACCTGAAAACCCACAATTAAGCTGGATGTCAAGCAATCAATGCAAGCAAGTTCTTATATAAGTCGTCACAGGTTAAGAAACGCTGGACTATATTAATATTTCCTTCCAGGAGACTCAACAATAATCGGCTGGGTCACTTGCCAGAGGGGCTATTTTTGAGACTAAGACACCTGCAGAGACTGTGAGTAGTTGACCTGGTGTAGCAGGTCAATGGTGTGGTCCCTGTTGGTCCCAAGGTTCTTGGTGTTCACTTACCCCTGGATGGTGCTGGGCGTTTGGGTCGGTGGAGTCAAAATGAGGGTCGGTAGAGAAAGGCAGATAGGTAGGGTTGGCAGTGGCTGCTAACTAAAGCTATTTTGGCAAAATAGTCGTTCTTAAAGGTCATATTTGCAGGTGGATAATAATGCTAGTAGGTAGAAAAAATCGAATAAATTTGCAGACTATTCGGCGACAATCGTATATCTTCAAAAAATAAATCGTGTCCACTGAACGTCTCTCAAAGGATTCTTTTAGAAATCTTCCTCGACTCTAAGAGATTTCTGGATTGTACTCATTTTGTGTTGAGTGGAATCATAATACGAGGTAGAATATGTAGCTACCAACTAAGAAAGAAAGAAAGAAAATACGGGTATTTGCGGTACCTAATCATGTCGCAAAGAAAGAGCACAAAACAAAAAAGAACAATTTGGGGAAAAATATGCGTCACATCCACGCAAAACGGGCATAAAACATAACTCTAGAGTTGGTAGCTACACATTGGTTTGAGTTGGTTGATAGTTTCAATCGACTTTCTAAGAAGGTCGATTGAAACTTCGTTAAATATTAATTTCCCGAATAGTAACAAAGTTTAATCGGGTCAGACGCCAGATTTGGGTTAGGTAATTTTAGTAGTAATTAATAGGATCTTACTAGACTTGTGTAACTAAACCCACACTTCCACTAAACTTGTGGTAGCTTCAGTTCGTAGACGATCAATCATCACTTATACATGGATTAATATCTGGTGTGGATAACTCTGGTCTATCGATTTTAGATCAGGCGTCAATACATCAATCACGTCAATGTGCCTACCGGCTTCAGATCGATTCGATGTATTGTGTGCTCGACATCGATCGATGAGTATCATGTGAGTCTTGGTATTAGGTGATAGGTTGTACAAATTCTCAAATGCAGTATGTGGTTTTTTGTACACATGAATAGCAAATATATAGCGAATATAGTTTCGAATGCATTCAGCAGTATATAGTCAGCGTAGTTGGAAAAGGGATGGGCTGCTAGGATGATCTACTCACATAATAATAAACAAAAAAAAAAAAGTTTATTTAAAAAAAATGGGATTGGAAAGTTTACAAATGTTGCATAGCTTTATGTAATTTTTAGGTTCAACTATAAAATAGAAACGGGTGAAGTACTTATCTCCTAGATAGGCTAGAATTTAGCCTGTGTTAAGGAGAGACAGTGCCGGTCCCCTGATTGGCGGATTATTATATAAATGTGTTTATATATAACGTAAGTACTCGTCTATGCTGCCTTATAATCGATCATAACATATTTAGGATAATTTCTAAGATGGTAAAACCAAATGGTATAATCTGCCTTTTAGGAGCATTTTGACTTCACCATACCCGGATAACGTTACAGCACTCATCTCCCCAACCCTATGAGCTTGTGCCTAAAACCGGGTTCTTCAGTGTCTATATACTTTATTATAATTTTGTTAATTTTCTACCCAGCGCCGCTAGCATTATAACAACAATAAAAACAAACAAAACTGTTTTTTGAAATTTTTATGATGATTTTTATTTGCGTTTTTTTTTGGGAATTTTTTTTATTCGCTAGGATTTTGATTTCGGTTCATGCACGTATGTAGTATTTTTAGTCAAAACCAACTCAAAAGAAGACTTGACTAAATCCAAAATAATCCCGAAAATAATAAATTCTAGATGACCCTCTTCCTCTACAAGATATTTGTTGTTGTACTACCAGACACACGTGGCCTATATTTTTTATAGGAAAACATAAAACACAACTGATAATTATGATAATGATAGTTATAAGGGAGAGATAAATCAAATAAATAAACTTAATAAATAACTAGTCAAAATCTAGCTTCCACGAGTTTTTGGCCATTATTAATGTCTAGTTTAGAAACAACTTGAGCCAGTTCTGAAAAATATCAGCCGACATTTGACTGACCAAGCTCCCTAATGAAATTCTGAACAATCAAACTGGTGAGATACAAAAGAAAAATTTTTCCCATAAAAACGTAACGAAATCGTCATAAAAATCACCATGGCCTAACAGTATTCGCTTGTTCCACCTCATGAGCTTCGCTACGGTGTGACCCCGACCCGTAGGGCTAACCCAACCCCGTAACATAAGCTTTTACTGTACAGAAATATAATCATTTAAAAAAATATGGAATTAACAAAAAATATCGGAAGTTTTTTATTTTTTATTAAGCTAACAGTTTTTCACGAAAAAAAATTACTTATTAATGTTTTATTTTATTGATGAAAAAGGTGCATTTTCAAGTAAATTGTTCTTCAACGAGAAAAAGAATTAACTTAATTATTTATTTACAAAAAAAAATCATTTTGTTCATGGTGTAACCACATTTTTAACTTGATTCATCTCATGAGTTTCGCTACGGTGTGCAACCTAATCAAACCCTGTAACATAAACTTTTACTGTAAGTACAGAAATATAATAATTTAAATAATGGTAAATTAAGAAAAAAAATATGTGCAACTAACAAAAAAAACTTTGAATGTGGTTTTAACAATATTTTTTAAGTTATTTGTTCGTAATAGTTTTAATAATTAACGTGAAAACCTTTTTACCACAAGCAATATTACCTACTTGGAAAACCTATTCAGTTCAATTTACTGTCCAATTTCATGACAGCTAACATGAGATAAAACGGCAGATGTACTGATGAAAGACTTTTCTAGGTCCATCTTGTTTATCATTGAGTAAGTACGGTATAAGTACGGTGTAGTCGAGAGAGCGTTTTTTCAGAGGCGGCTTTAATTTTAGAGCCCTTAGATCCATTAAATGTCCCTTGAGGATAACGCTTGAAATAAAAATTAAGACATTTTTGTTTCAACACAATAACAACGTAACATAACGCTTTTATTTCCCCGAAGGGCTAGGCAAAGGTGCCCCTATAGTACAGCCACATTTCGCCCTCTAATAGGGGGCGAGGCTTTTTGTCAGGTGACAAAAAGCCTTGAACTCTATTACCTAACCTAACCTTACTATTTTCATAAAAAAAAAACAATACCAACACTTGTTATGACGCCTCTCGCTAACCTTTACATCCACAGAGGCATGAAAATCTACATAAGTTACATAATAATCTATTAACCTGCACATCCGCTATAAGATGGCGCCTTCCGGTGTTTGCAACAGCTTCCGGTGTTAAATAATGAGATTAATGCCTCACATCGTCCTTGCACATGAGCTGGCATTAATTTATGAATATTATGTTAGGTACGGGCGAAATTATATTATTTGGCGACAGAATTTGAGGGGCTAGTGGCTAGGTAGCCGCACTTCCATCACGGTTAAGCTATGCTTATATGGGTCAATCCTAAAAAAAGTACGTCAATCCAATAAAAGTACGTTAGGCCGTTTGGGTCCTTCGCAGATCTTTGACAGTCAAAAGCCTGGAAGTCTGACAACCAGTCTCACCAAGGAGTATCGTGTTACCCAGTAAAAGTCTAATAGGCAGACGCTCCATGTAAAATACTGGGATTCAGCTGCATCCGGTTAGACTGGAAGCTGATCCCTACATATTTGGGAGAAGGCTGAGCAGATGATGACAACATAACATCTGACCTGTATTCCCTGAAAATGTAGGCAGAGACGATTAACATTTCGTCTTTTTTGTTCAAGGCCCACTTCATTCGTCATGCGAGATGACAACCAGAAAAAAAACCAATCTCATAAATCCCAACTCCAAACTTCTATTGAGAAAGTTACACTAACGAAAGTTACAATAACACTTTAACCAACCGGGAAATAGAACTCAGGACACCACGTACGGCGCTCACGTTTGTGACTACGAGACAAGGCATCTCGCTAACTGAGACTGCCGCGTTGGTCTAATGGTTGTCTGGCTGAACAAGACGTCTCGGGTTCAATCCAGTCTCAGTAACCGCTCGGAATGTGCGGAGGGTCTTGTGACTAAGTAATAACAGCCTTACGGGTCGATCGATTAGGTTAAGCTACGCTTGCCGCGATTGATCCGTGGATGGATGACCATCTTTACATACCAAAACTCCTCCGTGCCTCGCAAAGCACTTTAAGCCGTTGGTCCCGGCTGTTATTTCTAGATTGCCTGTCGGGTCATCAGAAGCCCGAAAGTCTGACAACCAGTCTTATCAAGGGATATCGTGGTACCAAGTAGGTCGTGGAGGTCAGATAGGCCGTCGCTCCATGTAAAATACTGGTATTCAGCTGCATCCGGTTAGACTGGAAGCCGTCCCTAACATAGTTGGGTATAACCGTGTCTTTTATACATATCTTTTGAAAAGAGCAACTTTGAAAGAGCTTTCAGTTCTAGTCAAGCGTAAAAAGGATAAAAGATGCATAGTACAGTGGCGTCCGAGGATACAGACACAGCTTTTATATATGTAGTTTTATTTTTGAGGGATTGTTTTCAACCGTTTCTTTGGTTCACCTCACTCTCCATTATTCTAATTAGTTGGAAAATTTTATAGAAATTACTTTATGACGTTAATTTAATTTAGGTTTTCGTGTGCATTTTAACATTTATTTCAAATAGGCCCGTACAAGGCACTTTTGAACGTCAAAAATTTACAAAAAAAAAAAAAAATATTCTAGTCGCCCCTTCCAAAACGTAGTTTTCGCATTGAGAAGAATGGGCAAGAAACTCCACCGTTACTCTTTTAAAATGTTATACAATATTTTGTATAAGTACATTAGTTATATAATTATATGTGAGGACGATGCACCGACCTGACCGAGGTAGAGATGAGAGTGGCGGTACGTAGGCTGAATGCCAAAAATACCGCCCCAGGACCCGACGGCTTACCTGGAAAAGCCTGGGTCCTGGCCTTGGAGGCTCTCGGGCCTCGACTAAGAGGGCTCCTAAGCGCATGCTTGGAGAGGGGCCAGTTCCCACTTCGCTGGAAGACGGGGAAACTGGTCCTCATCAAGAAGCCGGGGCGCCCTGCGGACTCTCCGTCCGCTTACCGGCCCATCGTGCTGCTCGATGAGGTGGGCAAGCTCTTTGAAAGAGTCATTGCAGACCGCCTCGTCGGGCGGCTGGTGCGGGTGGGGCCGGATTTGGCGGAGAGCCAGTTTGGTTTCCGCAGGGGGCGCTCTACGGTGGACGCCATCATGCGCGTGCGAGCCCTCACGACGGGGGACGCTGTGTCCCGGGGTGGGGTCGTCTTGGCGGTGTCTCTAGACATCGCCAATGCCTTCAATACCCTGCCCTGGAGTTGCATCAGGGAGGCACTCCGGTATCACCGGATGCCGACCTACCTCTGTCGTGTGGTCGAGGCCTATTTGACGGACAGGGCCGTCATCTACCCCGGTCACCAGGGAGAATGGAACCGGCAAGAGATGTCGTGCGGTGTCCCACAGGGATCGGTCCTGGGGCCGCATCTGTGGGACATCGGTTACGACTGGGTGCTGCGCGCCGACCTCCCTAGCGGCGTCAGCGTCGTTTGTTACGCTGACGACACGTTGGTCCTTGCGCAGGGGAGGTCGCACCAGGCGGCGGCCGAACTAGCGACACACGGGGTTGCGACAATCGTGGACAGGATCCGGCAATTGGGACTCGAGGTGGCCCTGCACAAGTCCGAGGCTATGTGTTTTCATGGTCCTCGGAACGCGCCACCGTCGGGTTCCCAAATAACGGTAGGAGGAGTTCACATCGGCGTCGAGTCGACGATGAAGTACCTAGGACTCGTCCTCGACAGCCGGTGGAACTTCGTGGAGCACTTCCGACGTTTGGCTCCCAGACTGGAGCGGGCCGGGGCTGCTTTGAAGCGGCTCCTGCCCAATCTAGGGGGTCCAAACGCCTCCTGCCGGAGGCTATACGCGGGGGTCGTGCGGTCCATGGCCCTTTACGGGGCACCGGTTTGGGCGCGTTCATTGAGGCGGCGGCCAGCCCGCCGGTTGAACGCGTCCCAGAGGGTCATGGCCACCCGGCTGGTACGGGGATACCGCACGGTCTCCGGTGAGGCGGCGAGCCTCCTTGCCGGATTACCGCCATGGGATCTGGAGGCAAAAGTCCTCGCGCATATTTGGGAGTGGCGCGAGGAGGCGAAACGCCGGGGCGTAACTCCGCTGCCGCGAGAAATCGCGGCACAGCGGACAGAGCTCCGGCGAGATCTCATGGCGTCATGGAGAGTGCGATTGTCGCAACCCAGTGCTGGGCACGCCACTATTGCGGCGATAAGTCCCCTCTTTGAGGAGTGGCTAGAGAGGCGCCACGGCGTCCTCACCTTCCGCCTGACGCAGGTCCTCACCGGACACGGTTGTTTCGGGAGGTTCCTGTTTCGTATCAGGCGGGAGGAAACGCCCGGGTGTCATCACTGCGTGGATCGCCCGGAGGACACGGTTGAGCATACGGTGGAGGTCTGTCCGGCTTGGGCAGAGCATCGCCGTGTCCTCGTGGAGGCGATCGGCGGCGGGGATCTCTCGCGTCCGGCCCTAGTCCAGGCCATGGTACGGAGCGAGAGGGCATGGGAGGCCGTCACCTCCTTCTGCGAAGCAGTAATGCTCGCGAAGGAGGAGGCAGAACGCGTGAGGGAGAGGCAAATTTCGCGCCCTCACGCCCCTAGCCGCCGCAGGAGACGCCCTGGGCGTCGGGAATCGCAGGCCGATTCCCGGCCACCGTAGGCGCGGGCTTGCGGACGGTGAGCAATGGGTAGCTCGCCGTCCGATAAGGACCAGGCCCGGGTCGACGGCGCGTTGTGTTCCACGCGCGCCTCAAAGAGATGTCAGCAGAAGTGAAGGGGTCCGTTAGGACCGATGCCTGCCGGGGTTGCGGGAAAGTCCGAAAGGGATACCGTGGCCCCTGGCAACGTACAGGCAACGGAAGGAACACGGGTGGGTTTTAGTCAGTAAGAGTCTGACACGCCCTCCCGCTCCACCCAGAGCGGGAGAAGTTATTTGATAATTTCCCACCCAAAAAAAAAAAAAAAAAAAAAAAAAAAAAAAAAAAAAAAAAAAAAAAAAAAAAAAAAGGACGATGCACCTAGAATAAAATTATTATACCACAATAGGTAAAAAGAATTAAGAATTAAAAATGAAGCAACAACAGATAAACTAATTATGTGATAGATACCTACATGGTGCTCACATATTTACAAACATTGTAAAAGTATAAAATTTTACAATTAATAAGTCAGTGTGCGAGGAATTGGTCACAGAATGTAAAATCAATGTCATATAATAAAAAATAATAATAAAATATACACTTAAATTTGCAACCAGTTTGATTTTGTCTTGATTCTAAATTATCCTATGGAGCAGGACCAGCATGTTTCCAAGCATTCTTATCTTGGATATAATCCTCCAATTTGTAATATGCTTGTTTAAAAAGTGTACTTTTAATATGAGTTTTAAATTTTCTTTCATTTAATTGCAAAATATCACAAGGTATTTTGTTGTAACATTTAACATAGTATCGCATAAAATATGTATGTACTTTAGATAATATTCACACGGTACGCGGCATTTACATAATTACAAAATCGATTACCGTAGGCTTTTTACAGCTGGAGCTTCATACTGCAACCATCAAACAACAATACTTTTTGTTATATATCAGCATTTGGATTCCAAAAATGTCTATATTTTGTATGCATAAGTAGTTTTTATACTGAACCACTGCAGTAGTAACTAAATGCACTCCGCATTTTAGGTTTGAACTATGAAGCTACAAGTACGCGGCGGGCTCGACTTGTCGGGCCATTCAATGGGCGTAACGTAGTCAGAAGATATAACAGTTACGCGACAGAAAGAGAGTCAACTTCTAGGCAAATATAACTGTAGGTAATTAGCGCTGTGTGACCTGAATTGCTTTACAAGAAACGTGTTTTTTCGGCGTTTTTGCTAAATATTGTACGGTGGTACGGAACCCTTAGTGTGCGAGTCCAACTCGCACTTGGCCGGTTTCTTTTTAATGCCCACTAACTGTTGTCTAAAATGCAGTAAAAAAACACCACTTAACTTAATTATCACCCATAGAAATGTCTTCAAAATAATAACAAAACAAAATTATAAAGATTGCCCAATATTCCTGTCCCCAACTATAAGAACACAAAGACGTCTTCGAGCCAGCCATGCGTGTATTATAAGGTTTCCTTCACACTCCCAACCCCCCCCCCCCCCCTGCCCCCCACCCCCGCAACCCGAACATCAAGAAAATGGCTTCCTTCGGAAATATCACACATTTATTTGGTAATAGAACTACGGGCTATTCGTAGGGTATCGTATTTGCTGTATCCGTTTTCGATTAGATGAATGAAGCGGATTTTTTTCTTTAAAAACTGTTCAATTTCATATTTATATTACCCCAGAAGGCGAACCCAAACAGGTGCTTTTCTTTGTGTAAATAATTTCATCACCACTGCTCTCAAAACGGTGAAGGAAAACATCGTGAGGAAGCCGGCATGTCCTAGAACCAAAAATTCGAAGACATGTGACATCTACCAACCCGCACTGGGCCCGCGTGGTGGATTGCGGCCCACTCTCTCTCACTTAGAGGAGGCTGTGGGAACATTATAAGCTGATTATGCTTATGGTATATTGCCCAATACGCCGCACTCAAAAAGTTCACCGCTTTCTTTGGTGAAAAACAATGCTTCAATGAACCAAATACTGTGTTACTTGTAAGTGAGCATTACATCTTACCTACACTCCCAAATCTCAACACTTCATCCTTTAACTACCACACAAGTAAAACCGGATGCATTCCTTATATCTCTCATACAACAGATCAACAATAACCGCTTCATTGAACGTGTCCACCGCACTAGTGAGGGGATTAGCTCGACACTTTTATATCGATAGAACTAAAGAATGAATGGAATGAATGATTTAGTCGCTCTATGTTGAGGCACGTTCGTTTCATTGTGAGGAAGCTTAGCTTTAATGAAGTAAATCGGATTTGGCTGCCTTTTGTGGTGTTATTCTTATTTGTTATGTTAGAAAATAGTGGCGTGTGCCGTATGAATAGTATCTACGTACTTATTTTTATTTGTGTGTGTTAGAAATAGTTAAATGGATTAAACGAGAAGTTTGTTTTATTAGAGTAATGTTTGTGCGTTTGGTTGTCTACTCTTGAGTATCTACTGTTGCATGGACAAAACATTTAAAACTGATCTCAGGTTTTTTTGATGTGAGTCTTAGGCGGCGATTCGTTAATTTGACGAGAATCGAGAGTGAAATTTCAAAGAAGCATCACGATTAGGCACATTTCGTTACATGAGAGAGAAAGAAAGATATAACTCCCTCAAACTTAATCTCTGTTATTCTTTATTATTCAAGAAGTTTCACTGTTATCACGTGTAGGGTGCTGCACTCGCAAACATTTTTTTTAAAGTGTGGCTCTGTTTGTGTTATTGTAACGTTAGTGTATAAATCCATAAAGGTACCCCCAATCACTGTTTACATCCTCGAAAATATCAATTACCGCTCAAACTTCAGTTTTACTATTGCCACTTTTAATATTTTTACTTTTACTGAACGAAATCGAAGTTTCAAAGGCTTTTCAGCATTACTTGAACGTTATTTCTAATTCTATGTGGTCAATAATTTCGTTTTTTAACTGGGTGCAGTATTTGGCTAAGAAAAGGTTTAAATAAATAGTGTTATATAAAACAGATTAGGTATGCCACACTGCCTCCATTCAATGCAGTAACACAACCACCACTATAGCACTATAGAGATTTTATTATGCACCTCTTTTATCGATATCGATAACCCACCGCCCCCTCACTAGCTCAGCGCCGGCGCACGTTTCTTACCATCCTGACAGCAAATGATTTATATGAGTGTGACTGGACCAACGGATATTATTATCGAATTTTTTCATTATCTCCTGTCCTAGTTATGGTGATGTCCCTTCTAGGATAGGTACATGGTCCATTGGACCCTAGGACCACTTTGGGTTCCATAAATCTTCATTAGGACCGTCGAAAGGTGGGATCGGTTCCCGGGCAGTGTGCACACACGCCTGTGATTATCCCGGCAGGACAACGGATCCTCTGCTCTTGCGCCTCCTATGCATGGCATAATCAGCGTAGGTTTCCACTGCAGATATTTCTCCCTGTGAGGCCTTCTCTCTGTGAGAGGGCGTGGGTCGTAGTCCACCACGCGATCACAGTGCGGGTTTTTTGGTTCTAGGAAATGCATGTTTCTTCACGATGTTTTCTTCCACCGTTTTAGAGTGATGCATAATCAGAGGAAATAGGCCATAGGTTTGGCGAATGTTATGTCTTCGGATTTTCGTTTCTAGGACATGACGGTTTCCTCACGATGTTTCCCACCGCCGTTTTAGAGCAGAGGTGATGAAATAAATTACTCAACTCAAACTCAAACCATTTATTTCAAATAAACCAATTACAGGCACTTTTGAATTGTCAAGGGGTCGGTCAGTCAGAAATATGAAGCTAGTCGCCCATTCCAAAGCGTAGTAGGTACCTATGGAGAAGAACGGGCAAGAAACTCCACGGACACTCTTTTAAATAAAATAAGATGGTTACATAATATTGGTTACATCATTCAAGTTGAAGTTATACATGTGAGAACGATGCAAAACATTAAAAGCGTCCGTTAGAAATAAAAATATATAAATTAAATTAAAATCGCCGTGGCAGCTAAGAGATGACCAGTCCCTACTGACGGCGCCCGTTCACGCACATGACGCATGGATTAGCACCATTCAGCTCAACCATTTTGAAGGGAGCTAAATGATCCAACACACGCGCCACCGCCAGCGAGACATTAGAGTGAGCATGACATACTCTCAGCCGCCAGGGCACATTCAAGTCAATACTCAAAGTAAAGTGTCTGCTTGGGTTCAAACCCACGAGCTACAACTCGTAAGCCGCGGCCGTTACCACTGGCCCAAGAGCAGTGGTGATGAATTACACAAAATAAAGAGTCTGTCTAGGTTCGAACACACGACCTACGACCACTGCTCACTCGCACCGCTTATGTCCATCTGAAATACAGAGGTAACACAGGTCATGCCATATCAGAGACAAACCTGAAACATTTCACGTGCCTGCAAGTACCTACACCGACAGCCTTACCCGTCACACCGGAACACAGTCACGCTGTTTGTGTACAGAAATGGGTAGACCAGATCCTTCACAAAGACTCTACTACCTACTCCAGGTCATCATTGTTGGTTCTATTGCCGTATCACAGACAAAGCACTTAGTTACCTGTTACAAGATAGGCACATATTTAACACGTTGGGAAGACGAAATTAAAAGAACAGCCGGTCCTTTTTGGAGACAAGTAGCACAGGACAGAGATAAATGGAGATCTTTGGAGGAGGCCTTTACCCACCCTGGGGTTCTTGTAGATGTAGATTAATATTAATAATAATTACTAACAAAAATACTAATACTTTAATACAATATATTTAAAACTAACAAAACTAAAATAAGAATATTAATACTAGAAGTATAAAACAATGTTTTAATAAAAAGTTGCTAGAAACAGATAGGTAAAGATGTACTGTAATACTGCTGTTATTATACATAGATTGATATATATTGCAGATTTATATTAAGTAACGAAATGGATAGCTGTAAAATCTACGAGAAATAGGCTTTTTTATTTATTTATTTTATTTATACAAGATAGGCGAGAAGATACATAATCAACAACATAACATAATATCACGCCAGCACTCCCGTACGGATAGGCAGAGGTGTGTCTATAAGTAAACGCACATTTCGCTAGTTATGTTTAAGGAGCCTGCGGAGCATGCGTAGTTCATACAAACGTAATACCAAAATAATTTGCAAATCAAACATATTCTTAAGGTAGTGTGTATTTATTCCGATTGGATTACAGAATATCCAGGCCCCCAAATATATTTTTTGAATGGCCACTAATATAAAGACTGAATTTCAAATTTCTATAGAAAACTAATTTTTCTCATAACTCGTCTTTAAAAAAAGTAGCCCGCGAAATTAAAACTTTCTTACGTTTTTTGCAATTTGCAGGTCAATATCATGTTGTATGTTGAACTAAATATAATTCGTTTAATCATAAAATTTATCAATACAACTCTCTAAGTTCACGTAATCCTATTGAATGACTATTTCATGAAATCATGATATTTTTAGGATTATTCTAACATAAGGAGTTGTATTGCTGATTCTAATGATTATAATTCTGTAAAGCCGTATTTGTTACGGTCGCGAATCATATTTTAATCAAGATAAAACCTGACGCTGACCAGCAAATTGCAAAAAACTATAAAATTTGAATTTCGCGGGCTACCTTATCGCATCCCCGTTTATTCCCATGTAATAGGGGACGAGCCTATTGCCATCAACAGGGTACAAATCCAGACTCCGGGCTGCTATTGAGAAATCCCAGATGGAAAACTCCAGTAACACTTTACCCGACCCGGGAATCGAACTAGCAACTAAGCGCTACTGCTGAGCATGAGGTCCTGCCTCATGCTCAGCAGCAGTGCTTGCGACCACTAGACCAACGAGGAATTCTTATTCAATACTTTTATATAATAAATGCGAAAATAACTCTCTTTGTATATTACGTTGCGAGAACCTTTTACACCACTGAACTGATTGTTATGAAATTAGACAGATAGGTAGCCTGGGACCTTATTACTACTTTACATCAGCAGCAGTACCTAACAGCCTAGTGGTGTGACCGTCGGACTACCAATTCATAGGTCTCGAGTTCGAACCCAAGGCACGCACCTCTGAGTTTTCAGATTAATGTGCGTATTGTATAATTATCACTTGCTTCAAAAAACGGTGAAGGAAAACACGTGAGGAAACCGGCATGCCTGAGAGATAGTTCTCGACGACATGTGAAGCCTAGTCTGAGGCCCATGGGCGGCTTTAAAACTATACCACCAGGTTAGTCACTAACCACACGATCCTGAATATTAGTTTAACAAATTATGAAATTTAAAATACACCCACACGTAGTCACGAGCAACACTGGCGACAGCTAGTAATAGATTAATGGAGTATTCTCTCCTGGGAACCATAATTTATCAATACAATGACATCATGGTTCCCATGCCATTATTCTTCATTTTATGATTTAACACCTTATTATGTGTCAAAAATTGTTTGAAATACGAAGATGTCTTTTAAACATTTTTTTTTTTTAATTACTTCCGCCTGCTTCTGTAGTCTAGTTGCTAGTGCAACTGGTTAGTATAGGGATCAGTCCGGCGCACAGTGGATCGAAAATCGGCTGTAGAAGACATAGGATCTCGATTTCTTAAATGTTATTTTTTTTGCTGGAAATGACTTCTGCTGATCATTACCGTTCTATAAAATGTCATATGAAGTAATTGTGTGCACAAATGGAAGAGTTATAATTTTTATAAGAAAAAAATGTATGGAGCTGACATGAAAAATGAGAATATCTCTGGAATCGAAAGGTTGGCCATTATATCCTTGCACACTGTTATAGTACTATTTAGTTGTGAATTTTTGACATACTTAATATTGCGGCATCACTTGCGATTTTTTTTTTAAAAATCGTCAAAATTAAAAAATTAAAAATGTTTATGATATGTACATTTTAATGCTTAAATATGGCTATGCCAAGTGTAAGTTACAATATTTTTTATGCTTAGACCAAAACATTCTAAGAAATCACAAAGTCTTACTACTACTACTTTGTGATTTTCATTTGAAATGACATGGTAATTATGAATTACGTAATACGTAATCTTGTCTAATGCCTCAAGTCCACATTAGCTAATGATTAATAAAACTTAATACCTATATACCTAGTTAAAAGGATAAGTACCAAAATAATTTGGGGTACTCGCTAATTTAGCAATTAGTGCAGGATTAACTTAATGAAAGTAATTAGATAAATGTGATACCATCATTAGTCAATAACAATAAATAGTCAAACATTGGATTCACAACTTCAGTTCATTTAGAGCATTTCTAATACTAACATCTATCCTACCGTGTCTTTTTACTCAGTGATCGTGAATAATGGAAAGCATTATTACAAATTTGGATTTGTTTGTTATTCTGAGCAATCAGGATGCTTCGTCTTTCGATCATGAAATATTGTTCAACACACTTGTTATTCGACTGGGGTCTAGCCTTTCAGATGAAGACAGTGTTACCGTGAAAGAATTTTGTCGAAGATTTACACGGGCAGTTCAAAAGAGATGGTTACGATCCCACAGGAAAAGTGAAGTTTTTAGACGTGATTACAGTAATTGGCTTGAGGCAAATATTGACTGGCCAAACTGCGTGCAAACCAATTTGCTCATTCAAGAATCAAAAGAAAATATTTCTACTGAACCTGTACCTGAACCTGTACCATCAACTTCAACAATGAAATCAACTTCAACGATGACAAAAAGATCTCGAAAGCCGTTTGAAGATCTAAGTAACAAGCAGAAGAAGAGACGATCTGATGAACATATAGGCAATGACCCTAATGAAGTAGCTTATTCAGCTGCAGCACTTTTGAAAGGAGATGGTCGTGAGGATATTGCACCTGTTATTGAATATATGCTCCAAAATCCAGAAGCAGCAGCAAAAATCAAGGAAATGTTGAACAAACCAGCTCCTTCAACAATAGTTTCACCAGAAAAAGCACTGGGTTTGCTACTTTCATTAAAACTATCGAAATGGCAATATATCACATTAAGGGAAACGACTATTCGAGAAGGTTCAAAGGAGATATATCCGTCTTACTATAAAGTGCAAAAAGCTAAGTTACAGTGCTACCCTCCGAAGACATTTGTGACTGTAACGGATTCATTTGCTAAGATTGCACTACAAGCGTTACTAGATTTAACAGTGAAAAGAATTTTTGAAACTATTCGTAGTCCTGATGCGATACAAGATAAACAATTGATATTAATATCAAAGTGGGGATTTGACGGTGCATCTAACCAAAGTAGATATAAGCAAAACATAGAGAGTGGTCAAGATGATTCCAGCATATTTATGACCTCTTTGGTTCCATTAAAGTTGACAGCTGACGGTGATACCGTATGGGTGAATCCAAAACCCTGCTCACCTAGGTATTGTCGTCCAGTCCAGTTTAGTTTTGTGAAAGAAACCAAAGACGTTGTAATAAATGAAAAAACTGCAATGGATAACGAAATTGAAGCTCTCGTTCCCTCAAAATGTCAAGGACATGAAATTAGTCACAAATTAATGATGACGATGATTGACGGCAAAATTTGTACATATCTGTCTGAAGCTAAGTCAAATGCGGCCTGCTACCTGTGTTTGGCTAAGCCTACAGAAATGAATAAGTTAGATGTCATTGCGTCAAAAACCATTTCTTCTGGTGTGTAAGAGTTCGGATTATCATCACTTCATGCCCGCATTAATGTGATGGAATGTCTTCTACACATAGCGTATCGTCTCGACTTCAAAAAGTGGTCTGCAAGAGGAGAAGGTCATCAAGAGTTATTGCATTCAAGAAAAAAACTCATTCAAGATCGATTCAAAGATGATCTCAACCTTTTGATTGACATCGTTAAGCAAGGATCAGGCACAACTAACGACGGGAACACAGCAAGGCGGTTTTTTGAATTTCCTGATAAAACTGCAGCGATCACTGGATTAGATGAAGACCTAATACGCAGATTTGCTGTGATTCTGCAAGCTATCACATCTGGAGAGATTGTAGACGTGCCGAAATTTAAAGAATACGCTAGAACAACCGCTGAAAAATACGTGGAACTGTACGATTGGTACTACATGTCATCAACCGTCCACAAATTCTTGATTCACGGAGGGGACATAATTGCAGAAAATGCTATTGTACCAATTTTAAGTCTTTCGGAAGAAGCTTCAGAGGCCCGAAACAAAGACTTTAGGAGGTTCAGAGAACACCATTCGAGGAAAAAGAGTAGACAAGCATCAAACGAGGATATCCTCAATATGCTTATCGTCTCTTCTGATCCTCTAATTTCTTCCACAAGACCAAAATTAAATGCCCACAAGAGGCAGACATACTATAAGGAAACAGTAGAACTACAGAAACTTCAGGATCAGGAAGCTCCGACAGAGTTCTTAGAAGTTATATCTATTGTAGAGCCTGATTCTGAAGTGGATTCTGATGGTGACGAAGTATAAAATAAGTTAACTTTTATTGTTTATGTTAGGTTAGGTTAAGTTAATATTTTTTTTTTAATAATTTGCTTTTATTTTTAATCATACAATAGTTTACCATTTATTGTTATTGACTAATGATCACGTTTATCTAATTACCCTCGTTATGGTACGTATCCTTTTAACAGGTATATAGGTATTAAGTTTTATTAATCATTAGCTAATGTGGACTTGAGGCATTAGACAAGATTACGTATTACGTAATTCATAATTACTATGTCATTTCAAATGAAAATCACAAAGTAGGTAATACGACTTTGTGATTTCTTAGAATGTTTTGGTCTAAGCATAAAAAATATTGTAAGTTACACTTGGTATAGCCATATTTAAGCATTAAAATGTACATATCATAAACATTTTTAATTTTTTAATTTTGACGATTTTTAAAAAAAAAATCGCAAGTGATGCCGCAATATTAAGTATGTCAAAAATTCACAAATAAATAGTACTATAACAGTGTGCAAGGATATAATGGCCAACCTTTCGATTCCAGAGATATCCTCATTTTTCATGTCAGCTCCATACATTTTTTTCTTATAAAAATTATAACTCTTCCATTTGTGCACACAATTACTTCATATGATATTTTATAGAACAGTAATGATCAGCAGAAGTCATTTCCAGCAAAAAAAATAACATTTAAGAAATCGAGATCCTATGTCTTCTACAGCCGATTTTCGATCCACCGTGCGGCGGGATAATTGCTAACACACTTGAGCCTCGTGCAGACTGGCGCGACATAACGGCGCGACGCGACTGCGCGGCGCGACTCTAACAATACAATTTCTAAGAAAACTTCACGGTAGAACTATTACCGATGTCGGGTCGCGCCGGTCAAGAAGAGGTTTTAAGGTAGCAATCCCTTTCATTTTGACAATTCAACAACATTCATTGCGTTATTTACGTTGTTGAGCAGGCAACATTTTCGAACATTATGAAGCAATGGATTAGCAATATCCCTCAAAATCATTCAGATTGTGATTAATAGTGTGTTACACAATAAAAAAATATATTAATGTCTGTCAGATAGATTATTAGAAAATATTGCACACATATTTTTTTCTTTTTTTACGTAATCAAAAGATTAAGGCAATACATTGAGATAAAATGCGGCATGACGTCACTGGCCAGTAGATTTTATACTTAATTGTGACGTAGCAAGCCCCCACTCCCCCCAACTTTAATGTAAGTAATTTTTTATTAATATGATAAAGCAAAAAATACGGGTCTAATATTTTTTTTACTAATCTATCTGACGGGCTAAATAGTTTTTTTTTTCCCTAGTCATTATCCCTATTATTCGATTACAGGTTAGCATCCCAACTGCGTTACACACTTTCGCTCACAGTTCGAAGGATTATGAAGGAAATTACGAATCTACTGTTTGATAATGTTTGAAAAATTTGTCTCCTCGACAACGTATATAACGCAATGAACGTGGCTGGAGTGTCAAAAAAAAAAAAAAAAAATCTAAATTCAATATATTTTATTTCACATAAACCTACAAGGGCACTTATGAAACGTCAGAAGCTAGGTGCACGGTTCCAATTGGTCGTTTCCTACGGAGAAGAGCCGGCAAGAAACTCCACGGTTACTCTTTTAAAAGTAAATGGTATTTACAATGTTTTCAATTTACAGTGTTAATAGGTATGAGAGGACAGTGTAGCCCTATCAACCAGTACCAGGTACTTAGCAAGATAGAAAATGGTGGACAGGTCTACAGTCTGTTAAGCCTACAACGTTCTCACATTCACAAAATCTAAAAGAAATGAATCTATATAAAAGCAAAATTAAATAATAAAAATAAAAAGCTATTTAGACCAAATGACATGATTGCCACTACAGCTATGTAACAAATCTAATTTATTATTAAAAAATAAAAAATATTTAGGAATGAAAATGAATGAAATGAAATGCATTGCCACTGTAAGTGTATACCTACGCAATTATATATAGTCCGCCAGACCGCATTTCGGCCACGGCGGCCAATCTCAAAGGAGACTAGCCTTCGGCGCGGGAGATATTATAGTGCACAAGTGTGTGCGCAGACACAGGTGCACTCTCTCATCCCTCACTCTCATAGTCCGATGGGACGGCCATCCGACACGACCGGAGAGAGATCAAGCGAAGGACCAACGGCTTAACGTGCTTTCCGAGGCACGGGGGTATCACACCGCCGACTACCAAACTCCGGGCTGTTACTAAGAAATGCCTAATGGAAACACCCAATAACACTTTGTCTGACCCGGGAGTCGACCCCAGGACCCCGCGCTCAGCAGTCGCGCTTGCGACCACGAGACCAACCCCGCTGAATTACCCCGCTGGCAAAGTACCTACTATTGGGGGTTTCCATAACAAAACACAAAAATAGCACAACATTCCTATGAACACTTTTGCTCGACCCATTTCGAAGCTTTATCCCAACAGGCTACTAAATGCAGCTTGAAAAAGTCATTGGCATTTGATTCCCTATTTCCGGCCCCAAAGTAATTTGTTTTTATATCAAAGCGAAACACAGGAAGGCTTTCACAAAACCATAGAAGACGCCATGACATTTTGTTAAAATTGTTACTCTGATTATACCATAAAAAGACATGGAGAAAAGTGATAAATTCAGATTTTCTTGAAATATTAGCTACTAGCTTTTGGCCAGAGTTTGATCTTGTGGAGGTCGGAAATAAACCCACGGGAAGTTATACCAGGATAAAAAGTATCGTATGTCGTAACCCAGGTCATGGTCTACTGTGTGCTAAATTTCATCTAAATCCGTCAGCTGTTCAAAATTCAAAAGTCATTTATTCAAACTAGGCTGAGAATCAGCACTTTTCGAACGTCAAAATTACATGAGACAGTCCCCCAAAACGCCCACCCTTCACCACTTCCTAGTGCTTTAGCTGGGAAGAAGAAGTGGCGCAACAAACTGCCCAGCAGCACAGCTGTCTGTTCAGTAAAAAAGATGCTGTTAAGGCGTGACAAGGTAATGACACAGTATTACTAAACATTAGTATGGATATGGTTCAAAGATTTATTTTAATCCCATTCTTAAGAACTACGTTGCAGTTTCGGTACCGAGTTACCCAATAACTAAGTTATGGAGGCCATATAGGAAGTCGCTCCATGTAAAATACTGGTATTCAGCTGCATCCGGTTAGACTGGAAGCTGACCCCAACATATTTGGGTAAAATCTGGGCAAATAATATCGCCACTTCAAAACCTGTCATGTATTCTTTAAACTTCTATAAGATGGAGGTCAAAACTCTAGTAAGAAAATGAAACCAACTGTTTGTATGCAAATTCAAAAGGTTGTTCTCTATCTTTGTCTAACATATGTCGTTCTTCCTCTAACATAGGGATTTCACCCTAAAGTTTGTCAATACAATATTATTATGGGGCACTTACTTAAATTATATTATACGGGTCCCGGGGAAGAAAAAGAATGCACAATTTTATGTAAAGGGATGCCTCGATGTTCGTACATATGAGGAAGTCTGAAGGTGGCACCGGTGACTCAAAAGTTGTGTGGAAATTGGTTGTTATGGTATGGGCATGTGATGCGGAGGAATGAGGGAAATGTCGTGAGGAAAGTTTTGAGTATGAATGTCGATGGCTATAAGAGTAGGGGAAGACCAAAGAAACGATGGATGGACTGTGTGAAGATGATATGGCTGGAAAGGGGGGACTACCGAGATGACGACTGAATCGGCTGATAGAGAAGTAATTATGGAAGAAAAAGATAACGCCAAATAAATTGGGATAGGTGCAGGAAAATGATGATGTCACGATAATTTTTTTCTTCTCTCAGTGGTAACTATATATATGACAATAGCTCATGCATAACCAGCAGTGATTGGAGTAGGCAGAGCTATTTTTTGTACTTGCAATACGTTGTCTTAATATGGACACTCCCGGAATCCCGGGATTTGAAATATATATTATTAAATAAGTTAAAAACTACTTTGTAAAAAGCTATTCACGTCTTAAGGAATTATGGATACATATCCCTCCCCCCCTCCGACGGGTAGGTATAAGACGGACAGGTTTCAGGTTAATGAAATTAAAAACTTTATTTCTTAAATGTATTTTTTTTTAATTTTCTGTAACAATTTTGTATAAACAAGTTAATAAAAAAAACAATTCATATTTTTTCGAATCCCGGAGTTTCAGTAAGAATCCCGGGGAATGTCCATATTAACATCATCGTTTGCGGTCATTGAACCAAAATAGCTCTACCTACTCCGATCACTGATAATCAGCCTATAATGTACCCACTGCTGGGGCACAGGCCTCCTGTCAGGGAGAAGGAGTTAGCCATAACCCACCACGCGGACACAGTGCTGGTTGGTGGATGTCACATGTCTTTGAATGTTTTGGTTCTAGGACATGCCCTTTTTTTCACGATGTTTTCCTTCACCGTTTTGACAGAAGTGATGAAAATTTTACACAAAATAAAGTGTCCTTACCATTGCTGCATCACTGCTCCAAAAGTTGCGAGGTCAGGTAGCAATGTCCTCCTGTCTTAGAAGATGGGAGGACACTGCTGCCTGTCTTCTAACAAAAAATAACAAAAGACAGCGATCACCAATGAATTTGACAAGTGTGGTAATTAGGAGAATTTTCATCGCTGTGTGCGGCGATCTACATCGCCACATGCGAACACTGACATCACGAAAAAACCTGCATCGCGCAAGCAGAGTTTACCGCGCAACTAGCATACATACAATGTCCCGACATCAATCGTCGGGTAGTAGCCCACCAAATACAAGCACAAGACCCATCTGGTCGGAGGATCCTCCCGTAAGACGACCTCGTAACATAAGGTCCAGTTGAAAACCTGCGTCAGACACTAGTTGTTTGGCATTTATGCTGAACTGGGCCTATTTGGCACAGCATTGAGGCACACAGTACTATTCTAAGTATTTTTTATTTTTTTGTGTAAATATTGTGTGCCTTGACCTGAGTCAAATTTTTTTCTTTCTTTTCTATAGAAAATGAGTGAACTTTACACCCTTTTTTTTTTTTTTTTGCTTGGGAAATTATCAAGTAACTTCTCCCGCTCTGGGTGGAGCGGGAGGGCGTGTCAGACTCTTACTGACTAAAACCCACCCGTGTTCCTTCCGTTGCCTGTACGTTGCCAGGGGCCACGGTATCCCTTTTGGACTTTCCCGCAACCCCGGCAGAACTTTACACCCTGGTCCTCGTACTTCTATATGTGCATTATCTTAAAAAGATCTACATAGCCCGTGCACGTATTGTTTTAAATAATCTCCACACTTGGCTAAAAGGCCACTGATTGTAGTTCAGTACTTTATCTACCACGGTATACTACTTACCTAATATAGTAGTAAACTACACAACACACGGCTATTTTTTAAACTGTGTACTGACATGCAAAACACAGCACCCCTATTTCCCAACACAAGTCGAGTAAACACCCTTCAAAGGGTCCTTTTCCCAAAAGAAAATTAAATGCCCCTATAAATTATATATCGTGAAGATATGCCTCCGTCTGTATGTCATGGGAAATCCCATGGGAACTATGTGTAGGGGACGCGATGGGAAAATGACACTTTTAGTGCGGAGACACTTTACTTGGCATAATTGGATGGGTGTGGACGAAATGGAAGAAGAAGAAGAAATACGTTTATTCTGCACAAACAAAACGCACATTTAAATAAAATAAAAACACAAAATACACAAATACAAAAGTAGCCAAAAGCCTCGTATTCAGCCAAGAAACAAACGCTATTTATGCAATTGATTCATTCATCGGTTGATGTCAAGGCCACAGACAAAGACAATATTACGTAATTACTGTAACAACATTACATACTCTGTGGTTGCGACATTGGCAAATGACAACAAAAAAAAAACAAAATGGCACTTTTTTAAATGTATTTTGGTAATACAATTAAAATTACGTAACTATACAAGAAAGAAAGAAAATACATGTATTTCCACTAAACGTGGCACACTAAAGAAAAAAACGCAATAAAGAAAAAACACCGACACAAAAAAAAAACAAGTTGAGGGAAAATATGCGTTACGAGATACACGATGTGTTTAGTGATTTAAATGCGTTAATTCATAAACCTTTCTTTGATATTGGTGAAGGAAAACATCTTGAGGAAACTTATTGCACGCACCCACAGAGTGCAAGCATTGTGATCGATTCTCATACTGTCAACTTCGCGTCACTTCAACTACAAATACCGCACTTAGAGCTACGAAATAAAGTCGCTATCAAAGTCTGTAAACTGTAATCATGAACATGTGGTTGACCGTAATTTCGTTGCACGTATAAGAAGAGTTCTTTACAATGTATTGACACAGCAAGTTAAGGGCTGGGTAAACTTTCATTTAAGTATTACACTTAGATATTCCTATTCAATAAAAAAATGCACCTTCCGTCAAAAACAGAAATAATGCATTTTATTTGGGAGTACCTACTTAAATAAGAATATAAAGTTAAATCCCAGAACTTTAAAAATACTGCGTCCTCTTTCCCACAGCACCTAAATACATTTCTTTTACTTCGCACAACTTCACAAAGAGAAACTCGAGCACTCTATGCTCGGCTACTTTCAACAAAAGCCAGTGGCTGCCATTTGCAATTCTCCCGCGTTTTTATTCCAAAATGGCTGACTTAAGCTTGGTGCACACTTTAGGGATTATTGTAAGGATTCATTTTATGGGTATAAGATTGGTTATTCGTTTTATGGACGTAGGTACCCTTCAGGAAAGTAAGTTATTTTTTATGGCTTACAGAAATCTCCACGATACGGATTAAATTCATCCTTGAATTGAATTATTTTTCCCAAAGTTTTTTTATTTTAGTGGAACGACTATTATCCCACCTATTTGGCAAACAGAATATTAACATAAGACTATCGATTTTATTATATAATTATGACGGATTTTTATGTACCAATCTATAAAAAAACTATAAATAATTTGAAAATTGTTTTAACCCCAAATGTATTTATATCAAACAAAAAACTCAAAACAATGGTTAAGAGAAAGCATAAAAATAACTGTTTTTAGTAGGTACTTACATTAAAGACAAAAAACAAAATATTTTTTAAGAATATTACGTCCCAAAAACTCCAACAGTATCCCGCCAATTAAGGATCCATTCTCGAGTTCCGGCCGCCATTCCGCGGCTGCACAAGATGGTGGCACTTCCGGCGGGAGCCTCTTTGATATAATAATTACTTAAACTAATTATTTTGTGCTTCCTTCATTACGTAAGGGTCTTTAATGTATGTCAGTGGAGCTTTGAGAGAA
The DNA here is from genome assembly GCA_949128155.2 of Xanthia icteritia. NCBI lineage: Eukaryota > Metazoa > Arthropoda > Insecta > Lepidoptera > Noctuidae > Xanthia > Xanthia icteritia. Next base: position 648,498 of record OY855862.1, on the reverse strand, counting down.
CGGAGGATTCCTAATGCGATAGTCGACCATGTTTTTATGTTTTATTTTCGTAAATTCAGTTTGTTGTGATTTGGAAATGATGGAATGAATTATGGGCAGCAGCCTCTTCTAATTATTTATATTTTTAACATTATTGCAATCAACAATCCGTTTGTGCATCATTTTTTTTCTCTTAGAATATTGCCACGGAACTTCTCAGATAATAATAAGGTGCCAATCATTATAAACTGTTTTAAACCTCCAAAAAAGCTTTAATTAGAGGAGACAAAAATAAATGAGCACCCTAATAAAAGTCAAATTCAATAAAACAGCAATATCATCACAAAGTAGAACACGTCCGCCCCGGATGGCACTCAGACGTCGACTGAGCTGCACCGGAAATAACTCCGCCGCCATATTGCCCGCAACCGGAACCAAGAACTGTATAATGAGCTCTCGAGACTTACAAAGTCTTGCTGCCGTTGGCATTGTGTTACCGGGTTCCCATATTCTACCGACAACGGCGACAACCATCGGTAACATAACTAACGAAGCGTTGTTCTAGGCTATAATACACCTATAACTCCTACTGCAGGGCAGAGAAGTCTTCTCATACAGAGAAGGCACCACGCTTGCTCAAGACGCATTGGCGATTTCAGACTTATATTAACTATAAATAAACTATAATTCCAGGTTTTCTCACGATGGTTTCCTTCACGGATGTCAGTGATGTCAATGATAAACTCAGAAAGTAGGTACATACGTATGAATTGAAAAACTCACGTACCAATGTGAGTTTTTGCCAAGATTTGAACCCACATGCCCGTGCATGAGGGACTCGTGGCTAAATAATAACAGCTGCACGGGTCGATCTTCAAGGTTAAGCAACGCTTGCCGAGGTCGGTGTGTGGATGGGTGACCAACGACCATTCATCACATACCGAGACATCTCCGTGCCTCGGAAAGCACGTTAAGCCGTTGGTCCCGGCTGTCATTCTTGGATCTTTGACAGTCGTTACGTGTCGTCAGAAACCCGAAAGTCTTACAACCAGTCTTACCAAGGAGTATCGTGTTACCCAGTAACAGAGTTATGAAGGTCAGATAGGCAGTCGCTCCATGTAATATACTGGTATTCAGCTGCATCCGGTTAGACTGGAAGCCGACCGCAACATAGTTGGGATAAGGCTCTGCAGATGATGACCCTCGTGCATGAGAGGGGAGGCCTTAACCCTGGGCTATCACGTATTTTATATAAAGGAGAGGACTGTTGCTATATCTGGCTGGTTATACTGGTACTCGACCACAAAATACAGGGTGCAACAAGACCCATCACATAACCGTCAACTATGCATACTGTACATCCAATTAAGCAACATTGTAGAAATAGGAAACGACTTTTATTTTTGGTGTGCAAATTCGCTGTTTATGGTAGCGCTCACTGCGCACGCAGGCAGTCATTGTGCTTATGAATGCAAGCAACAGTACAGGAGTTGTGGGAGTATTTGAAGTTAAATTATAACATTTGAAACATGTTTTTTATATACCTAAGTCAGAAAAAGTTTTACCTTCAATATCTCCAAGTAATAAGCGGCTTTTTACACCCGTTAGTTAAGAAAATTCTATTAAATATCTACATAACCTGCTCACACCCACAAGGATTATAAAGTAGGTGTCACTATGTTTCTTCGTTAAGTATGCATTAGATAATTAAATGTCTCAGAGGAGAGTAATTCCGGGCTGAAATGTGACACGGAAATAAACTAAGGGATGAAACGCGACCCTATTGCCATAAACCGGTCATAAATCCAGCCTCCGGACTGGAAAACCCAATAACTCTTTACCCGACTTGGGCATCGAACCCACGACCATGCTCAGCAGTAGCGCTGGCGATCACGAGACCAACGAGGGGTCAAGAAGTGAATAATAAAATATTACCAAAACCCTGAAGAAAATTTCGTTTAGCCGAATCAATTTGAGCGTCGAAAAGATTGGCTCAATATTAGCATAGGACGCTGTTAAATATAAAATGGACGAAAAGGGTCTTCGCCTTGAAAAGGGCAACACAGATCAAATAAAATATAAATCATTTATTATTAACTTGGACGTAGGATTTACAATCTTTTCGTGTAACAAGATGACTTAGATTCAAAATCATCTTTTTACATGAACGGACGGAGGAATTTTTCGACGCCATATTTTAGTTTATTTATAGTTTTAGTTATGTCATTATCACTAGCTGTTGCCCTCGAAGTCGTTTTCAATCCAGGATGAAAATTATTCTATATCTTAACCCAGGTCATGGTCTACCCAGGTGCCAAATTTTATCCAAATCCGTTCAGCCGTCTTAGCGTGAAAGCGGAACAAACAAATAAACAAACAAACTGTATTCTATTCTATTTTTATTAACTTACATACAAGCAAAGCCGATGCCGATTATTCTGCCAATGTCTAACGTGCATTGGAAAAACAAGTGTGCATGAGTAAACAAAAGCATTCGCATTTTTAATATTAATTAGGAAGTTAGCATATGTCAAACTGTCTCAATTATTCTTAAGCTAAAAGTTATCTGACCATCGAAAATCTGCCCTAAAATAAATTATTGAATATAATTATAATTCTTATTAGTTGGTAGTAAGTAACCGTCGTCTGCAATACAAATGAAAAATCCAAAAACTCTTATACTTACCTCGTCCAAAATTCTCTACCAGTCTGTCGTGAACAGAGCCAATTGGAGAGCTCCATCAATAATTCAGTAGAAACAGATAGAGAACAATTTTGCCCATCCCTGCGACGTTGGATTATAGTGGATAAACCTATTTGGTTCAAGTATGACTTGACTCACGAAAAGTTGCGTGCGCAGTGACAAATAAAGCATTTTTAGGGTACCGTCCCCAAAAGGAAGCCAAACAAAACCCTATTACTAATAAAAAAAATCAGTTAGTTTTAATGATGGTCTAGCAGTTTGAGTAGGTAGTTGATGGGGCCTACCCAAATGTCCTTTCTTTGGTATTATTAGTCGAGCTAAGCTCCTTAAGTTCTAAGTTGAGCTCCACGATTATTGACAAATGCTTGCACTGACTGGAAAGGTCCACTTAAATCTGTGTGGCTCCTTCCTCAAAAGACCATTTCAGACACTAATCTACATGGTCCTCATATGGCCTGACCAAGATTGTCTGGACTTTAAAAGAGACTGTGACCTCTGAGTTTGTTTCGGCTTTTCTTCTCAGAGTAGATAGAAAACGCCGACCTCATCTAGCTTATTTTTTAATATGATGTGTAAAAGTGATTCCGTTATCCTATTTACAGAATAAACAATTTCATTTCATTTCATAAGCCTCCGCTGTCCGTCTATCTGTCAGAGGGCTGTATCTCATGAACCGTAATAGGTAGACAGTTGAAATTTTCACAGATTGTGTATTTCTATGGCCGCTATAACAACAAGTAATAAAAGTAAGTTAAAAATTTAAGGGGGTCCATGCAAGAAACATGTTTTTTTTCGACGCTTTTTGCTATATATTGTACGGTGGTACGGAACCCTTCGTGTGCCAGTCCAACTCGCATTCGGCCGGTTTTTCTTTCTTTTGCTTATTGTCGGGTAGTTTGAGACCTTTATTCATGAGGTTTTTATGAGAAGGTAAAAGATAGATGTTTACTTTATTTAGTAAACGAGAGGAAAAATGTCCACTGGCCATTCTATAGTTATCCTTATTGTGTTTTGTGAGATTGGTAGTATGTGTTTACTTTTCATATTCTACTCTAAATATATGTAAAATACGTGTTTTATTTCGCTGCAAAAATAATAATCCTAGACAGCTCGAAAATATTCACGTGATTTCAGGTATTTTTTACATTTTTTTTTTTTTAAACTTTGCCCTTAACTAGGAATTTCTCCTGTGTCGTGGGTGCGTTTACAAACATTTAAACTCACATACACAAACAGCCAGACCCGGAACAACTAATTGTAGGTCATACAAATATTTGTTCCGTGCGGGAATCGAACCCGCGACACGCAGCGCAGCAGTCAATCGCTTAACCACTGTGCCAATCGTGCCGTATTTTAAACACTAACAAACTTTGAAAGATATATGCAAATACAAAAATATTTTAAAATATAAATATAAAAAAACAGACAATACCGTCTTTTGGCCATGTTTTTTTTTACATTGTTCTCACATATAGAAGCAACAAGAATAATGCGCCCAGGATTTTGTAATATCTATATTTAAAAGAGTGTCCTTGAAGTTGCTCGTTCTTATCCATAGAGATCTACGTTTTGGAATGGGCAAATAGCCTCAACTTTCTGACTAACTGACCGAATGTTTTCAAAATTGCACACGACAATGCACTGCGATCATTCAAAAGTGCCTGTAAATTGAAATTGTTTATTCTGTAAATAGGATATTTGAATCACTTTTACACGTCATATAAAAAAAAAGAAAATTAGCTAGATGAGTTCGGCGTTTCCTATCTGACTACTCTGAGAAGAAAGGCCGAAACAAACTCAGAGGTCACAGTCTCTTTTAAAGTCCAGATTCAGAGCCTCTGTTGAAGTCCAGGTTTAATTGAAATAAATGCTTTGAGTTTGAGTTTTATCACAAAGCAAAACTTAGCCTCATCTTTAAAGTCTTCTAAATCATTGATTGGAAATCTAGAACACAGAATTTTTCAGGAAAGTCAATACAATTCTTTCGTACCTAGGGCTGCCCCATTAGAGTTTAATAATTTAGCATCGCGGATGGCGTGCGAAGACGCTTTACGCAGCTATAACTGCTGTTTACACCCCTAACGCTATGCCTTCAAGCTATTAACGAGAGGGAGCTCGCAGTGTTTATACTTTTACCCATTTTAATCAATAATTTAATAAATTAACTTCAGTAAACAATATTTTTTTTGGATTTTTTGGAGACTCGATGGAATCAAGTTATTTATATCTATTAAAAATACAGGGTGATTGATAATTGGGTACATTCCTTGAAATGGGTCATACTTGAGCGAGTTTGCAACATTTTTGACCCCGACAAATTGGATTCCAAAATGGGTTTGTTTGGAGATATCGAACTTTTTTTTTTATGTTACTCTCCTTCCGATCATAAACTGTTAATTATGGGAAATCTCATCCAATTTGGACGTAAAATTGATACTTTTCTGATAACTCATGAAGTCATGACCGAATGAATCTTTCGACCATCCTGTAGAATTCTTTAGGTATCAAAAGATAGGAATGTACCTATTAACGGTTTATTTAAATGCCGTTAAATACTTAAAAATATATAGCATAATCATTCATACGCTTTCAAGGGATAAAAGAGTATATAACGATGCCTTAGTTCACAATTGCACTAACTACAAAATTTTCAATTTTTACTTTTTTAATGCCAAATACACTAAATTTCATGCTCTTTCGTTTCCGCGCATCGAAATACCGTTATTCCGTCTCTTTCTACCAAAACCGTGGGTCACAATTGTATTAAATGAGTTCGTTTAATGTTCCATGAATGTGGTATTATACTAATGGTCTTTATTTTTGTAAAACCAATCAAGATATACTTTAACTGATTTTAAGTTTCTCAACTGCAGGAAATTTCAAAACACAAACGTATTATATACATTTGCAATATCTGCTCATACTTTTTAGCAGTGCTACAAGAGTGTATTATGTGTTGGTAGTACAAAAGGATCAAGAAAGTTTGATGCCCTAGTGTGCTAAGTACTTTTACTAGGAGGGACTTGGCAATTTTTTAAGTGCACAAATACATTAAACCGTTTTGAGATATAGTCCGAATTGTACAAGTGTATTAAGTACTTTTACTTGAAGGGGTTTGACAATTTTTGACAAACGAATAGGAAAAATGCCCGCAAACATTACTTCAGTGGAGTCTACTAACTTTGTAAAAGAGCATATTAACCTGTACCCTCGCGTTGAATCCCACTATTGCCGAAAAAGTTCTAAAAAACAGTATTTAGACAGTGATCTCAACTTGAGTCGCTTATATCAAATGTACAAAGATTTTTTTTGCCCCGAAAAGATGATAACTCCTGTATCGCCTTATGTGTATCAAAAGATTTTCCACTCTTATAATCCAAGACTAGCATTTTACAAGCCAAAGAAAGACCAGTGCACCAAATGCAACGTGTATAAACGATCCGACAATATAGCTCCCTTACAGGAGGATTATGATGCCCACAAAAAACGCGAAAATGATGCACTGACTATGAAAAAAGAAGATAAGCAAAGATGCATGAATTCAGATGGAGCTTTCCGGGCTATAACATTTGACCTTCAAGCTATCCTATCGGTACCTTTTACCGGAGACTGCAAAATCTATTATTTACGTAAATTATCGATGTACAATTTTACTATCCTAGATTGTCATGCTAACACTGGCTACTGCTATTTATGGGACGAGTGTAATGGCAAAAAAGGTTCTACTGAAATCGGATCGATATTGTTAAAATATCTTAGTAGTTTACCCGAAACTGTTACTCATGTCGCATCATTTTCTGACACTTGTGGTGGTCAGAACCGCAATAAATATGTTACTCTAGCGGCTTTATACGCTGTCAATAACATACCTCACTTAAATACGATCGATTTGAAATTCATGGAATCGGGGCATTCGTATTTAGAAGTGGATTCAATTCACGCGTGTATTGAAAGAGCGCGAAAGCATAAAAGCATATTCACTTTGCGTGAATATGCATTGGTGATAGGGTCTGCTAGAATCAAGCCGAAACCCTACGATGTTATTATTATGAAACACGGGGAATTCTATGATTTGAAGGGATTCGAAAAAACTTTGAATTCCAATGCAACAAAAAATACAAAAAATGAGCCAGTACAGTGGCTGAAAATTAAGTGGCTGCGGCTGCAGAAAGAATCCCCCACTTCAATTTTTTACAAATACGATTTGACCGATCCAGATTTCAATGAAATAGACATTTGTAAGACAAAAACAATGAAGAAAAATAAAGACATATGTATAAGCAAACTAAAGAAACCTCTGAAAGTCTAAATCACAGCAAAAAAGCTCTCTCCTCAAAAATGTAAATTTTGTAGTTAGTGCAATTGTGAACTAAGGCATCTATTTAATAATAAAACTAACATGCAAGAGCATCAAAAAGGGTCAAACTACTTAATTAAAAATAACGGGTTTGTTAGAAATTTACTATTCGTTGGAATTACACCTTACGAATAGTGAATCAACAATCCGATTCATAAAGGAACTGAAACTAATACCTACATATTTTTTAAATGGAAACCTAACGCTTTAAAATCAGCTAATCCTGTACATTTATTATTAAAACCATGTTGTCATTAAAGTCCGAATACTAAAATTACAAAAAGAACTTTTTCTATAAATAGTTCGAATTGCCATCTCTACAGCCGGATAGTGTAAACTGACTTTAGGCTATTGTGTAACAAAAATAACTAATCTAAAAGTCGTGTAAGTAATCTAAATCCTTTGGTTCATGAAAGCCTACTCAATTTAATCCGTTATCAAATCTCATTTTCTAATCTTTACATACCAAGACCCCTCTGTGCTGCGGAAAGCACGTTAAGCCGTTGTTCCAAAGCCAAAGTCAAATCATTTATTTCAAATAGGCCCGTATAAGGCACTAATGAACGTCAAAAATTTAAAAAAAAAAAAAAAATGATTCTAGTCGCCCCTTCCAAAAGGTAGTTTTCGCATGGAGAAGAATGGGCAAGAAACTCCACCCAGCTGTCATTCATTGATCTTTGACAGTCGTTACGGGTCGTTAGAAGCCCGAAAGTCTGACAACCAGTCTTACCAAGGGGTATCATTTTATCCAGTAACTGGGTTGTGGAGGTCAGGTAAACAATCGCTCCATGTAAAATGACAGGACAAAAGTCTCCAAGTGTAGAAGTGTTATGCAGTAACTTGGTTGTGTAGGTCAGTCGCGGGGACAGTATTTAGCTGTATCCGGTTAGACTGGAAGCCGACCTCAACACAGTTTGGTAAAGGCTAGGCAGGAGATAATGACCAAATCTCATTTTTTTAACTAATCTGATTGGTTGTTATCATATCAGTCAACCGAGGCCCAAGCACGAACGCACGACGTAAAGTTGAGTCGAAAATACAACTATCCTATAGCATTTATTTTTTGTGTGACAAGCACAATTAGTGTCACCCCACGGAATAGATATGAATAAAGTCTTAAAACTAAGTATATATAATGTGTGAAACGAGAATTTTAAATTTTAAAATCGTTCGGAGTTTACCTTAAGTTCTCTCCGCGAAATCTTTTGAGTCCTATCACAACAACTAAAATGAGATTTGACAACAGATTTCCTTGATCAAGACTTTCAAATCCTGGGCCCAAGACAATGAAAAACACAGGACCACCATACAACAAAAAAAAAAAAACATATTCTTGTCCTGTATTGTTCGAATCCAAAAGATCAGACTATGTAAACGCAGGATACTCCTTCAACTAAAAACAATCAAGCCATCTAATACTTATCCTGTATTCTAGGGATCTAAGTCGCAATGAGCTGACGGCAATCAGTCGAAGAACCTTCCGAGGATTAACAGCATTGAAGAGTTTGCACCTGGATGGAAACCACCTCAAATGCATTGACGAGAAGGCTTTGGAAAACCTGAAGAGTTTGGAAGTACTGTGAGTAGCGTTTTCAATAGATTTTCTTTATTTATGTAATAGGTTGATGAAGGCTAGAAAGTGAGATGACAGCTGATAAAGATGTACCTATAGAAGAAGACATAAATACTTCGACCCCTAATAAATTGGGATAAGAGCAAGAGAATAATGATGACGACCTATCTTATGGAAAGTGGTTACATCTGCGTAAAAGCAGGCTCCCGAAATTATATGTTTTTTTACATTAATATTCTGAAACAGTCACGCATACAATCAAAGTGGAATTTTATTATATGATTTATTGGATCTCTTTCTTTCTACCTACAAGACAGTTACGTAATTGTAATATTTTAGCTCGATTAATTTTTTTATTCAAAAATTATAACTTTTTATATTTAAAAAAAGTTATAATTTAAATAAAAATCAAGATTATCGGCTTTTATGTCTAAAATAAGTATTCACAGTAAAAAATATAGTTTTTTATCCAGCCACAAGATATTTTTTCTCTAGACCAATTATTACTTTAGTTAAAAAATAAATAAAAAATAAATAAGAATTGAGACTTACGCCATTTACGAGTAGTTCTGTGCTCGAACACGATCGAAGAGCGCACGCGATATTCAACTTTATTACTGTTGTGTTAGCGTTTAGCACATAGTGGAGTGGCGGGGAGCATGGGGGCGGAGCTTACGTGGAAATTATCTTTAGAGTGCCTGGTCTTAACGTCTGCATTACCAGAGGCAGATGCGTGGCTATCCCAAAGACGAGACTGAAATATCTCGTACGCCTGTAATTACAACGGCACAGATACTCTTAAAACCGAAACACAGCAACGCTATTTGTCGGCAGAAATAGGTACGGTAGTACACACTCATGCCTTCTTCCCATGGGGCAGAAACTACAGAACGCCACCTGCTAAGATCCTTACAAAAAAAAACTGTTTCATAAGCTGTTCTGCTCTTTTCATAATATGTTATCGGATGATTTGATAGTTCGAAGTTTCGCGAAAACCCTAGGGATATTACTAAAACACGGATAATTAGAAAATGGGGAAAATATATCTGCGAGCAATTTGGTTGAAATAGGTTAGGTTAGAACTGTCAACTGTATTTCTAAATTTATGTTTGTAATTTTTGTGGTGTACAATACAGAGTATTATATCTATCTATCTAACTGTGACGAAACGCGCGCGAGCCGAGCGATCGAAGCGGGCGGTGCCGCGGCAGTGGCCGGCGAGCGCTACTACCAAGTTGCTCGCAAAAATGTTTTCACCATTTTCTAATTATCTGTGTTTTTGCAATATCCATAGGGTTTACGCGAAAATTCGAATTATCAAATCATCCTACGACATATAAATATTGAGCAGTGGACATTTTCAAGTCAATAAAAGACTATTGTTATTTACTTGAGAACCAAACTCCGTCTTTTCCAACCTCAAAGGCCTTTCCCATTCAAGTAATCAAATAATAAAAATCTTGATCAAACACGTTTATTATGAATTCTTCGTGAACCTGTAATTGGGTCAAATTTGAATTCAATAAGACGTCATTCAAGACAGAGGTCGGATCAATATTCTTCAGGTCAGTTCAGGTCAATTAATGGCCTTTCATTTATTATAACTGCTACTGTTGTCCCACGGATTCGACCGTTTATGACTCATTTTAAAGATACAATACGCGCTTTCCTATGGTTGTACACATGCAAAAACTTCTCTATGTACCTTACATACTCCATACTTATTTTGCTTCTTCCACATTCATGAATTTGCTAGCGTAAGTTACGAGTACCTACTATGTACGTGATGACCCTACAAAAAATAAACGGAAATATACAAAGTCCCGACATCAATCGTCGGACAGTTGCCCACCAGACACGACACCCGTCTTGTCTGAGAATCCTCCCTTTTCTGTAGAGGATCAGTGAACTTTACACCCTGTTCCTCAAATCTCTATAAAATAATTCCTTCAAAAGATGTTGCAATAATCATCACGTTCACTTAGCAAATAATATAATGATCACAGTTTACATACTATATACTCTACGAGTATAATGTATTGATAGCGTGATTGATGTCGTTAATAAGCATTATTCCTGTGTTCAGTTTGAAGGACATAGGTCCAGGCACATAATTCATAAACTTACTTCTATTTCTGTATGAACAGTCAAAGAGAAAGAAAGCCTAACTTATTCGAGCTCTCTTGCATCCTATATCCTCCATAGCGACCCCATTATGCTAAAGTAGCCTTATAGTTTAAAGATGTCAACAGGGGCTGTATTGAAATTGATAATAACTGAGCTTTTCATCAATTTGAATTCTGACTTAGAATGTCTAAGCTCATAAAAACCTTTTTTCTATATGATTTTCCGCAATAAGAACAAAAAATGCAGTTAAAAAAAGACTCTTTTTTATAAATATGTACTCTTTATTTACCCTCTCTGAAATCAGAAATACTTTTATTTTTTTTTAAGTTGGCAACCCTATCTCCCCCCGAATTCCTGGCTACGGCCCTGTCGAGTTTGACACTTTCTATATTCTAGATGGACGCAATCATAATCATGATACTTCTGCCCTTATCCCAATTTATTTGTGATCAGCAAAGTCAACGTCAAATAAATTATTTCAAATATAAAATATATAGGGCACTTTTGAACGTCAAAATTTAAAAGAAATAAGCAGCTTCGATACATCTCTATCAGCCTTTATTATTAAGTTCCTCCAGTAACTTTAAGCGTACCATTGCAGCGTAAGACTCAGGTTAAATACCTAGGACATTTGGTTACGGAGGACTTATCTGATGACGCAGATTTGGATAGGGAGCGTAGCGCGTTGACGGTTCGGTGCAATATGTTAGCCGGCAGGTTTGCACGTTGTAGTGGATATGTGAAGGTGTATCTTTTTAAGGCCTACTGCCAAACCTTCCACACGTGCAGCTTGTGGGTGAAGTATACACAGTGGGCCTACAACGTCCTACGCGTTCAGTATAATAATGGGCTTAGGACGTTGATGGGGCTTCCGCGCTTCTGCAGCGCTTCGCAGATTTTCGCGGAAGCCCGTGTTGACGATTTTCATGCCATAATGAGAAAGCGGGCGGCGTCAATAATGGGTAGGTTGCGCGGAGGCCCCAACAGCATCCTAAAATCATAGTTCGACAAGCTGGTCAGCCCCTTTATTAGGCACTGGATGCGGAGACACGTGCCAACACGTGTTGAGCCACGTCAGTGTTAGTTGATGTTAGGTTAGTTTGTAAGTTTTACTAACATCATTTTAAGTCTTTGTTACTAATACTATATGGATTGTATGTACTTACTTTTTATGTATGATCCAAAATAAATGAAATATATATGAATATATAATTAATAATTGCCATTATTTCAGAACTTTAAACAACAATAACCTAACATATCTCTCGCTGGAGCCAGCTGCGATTAGTCGACTCAACACGCTGCGACTAACAGACAATCCTGTCGTGTGCGATTGTCGAGTCGCGAGGCTGTCGACTACTGTACGAGCTGCTGGTATTCTTGGAGTTGGTGCCAGGTATAGTTGATTTTGTATCTTTAAAAGTCGTGGAAGTCGTACGTAAGATCGTAACTTTTAAAATAATAAAATGGTCCTTGGTTTCTGAAAGCAGTATCAAACCTCTTTTCAGTACATCATCTGTCAAATCACATATTTTCATTTTGTGTATAGTTGGTGGTTGGTTAGTCGGTTCGGGTAAGAAACGTCTCAAAATACTGGGACTAATAATCTCCCGAATTCTGGATTTCAAAAATCAGACTTTTGTTTGAAATGTTGTTACCAAAACAAAAAAAAACTTACTGGGAGTGGCTTTAGATAACCAGTCCCTAGTATTTTAATTTCAGACACGACAATTAATTCCTAAAAATATTTAAATGGCTAAATCTACTCACAGATGTCAGGCACCTGCAGCATTAAGAGGAGCTCTTCTAACTGAACTGGAAACACATGAGCTGATTTGCAGCGGTAAGTTATAAACAAATACTTTCATCAAAATGACCAAGTTAAACTCTTTTATTTTCTGGCAAACAAGAATTGTGAGGAAACTTGACAGCGTGATATCGCTGACACGCAGTGAGCAAACTGTACCGAGAAGAGGCCTTTGTTCTTCAGTAGTTACATAAATTAAAAGAAGAAGTCATTTTTCAAAAACCTCACGTTTGGACATCCACATCACAGTCAGCATGTCATTACCGTTAGTGGATAGATCAGTGATAGTAAGTAAGTAAGTACATTTATTTGTTTAAACATGGTGTACATTGCATGCAGGATAGTCATGGGATACAGAAAAGTTCTATCATGTTCAGCCGCATATCGTGGCGTACAAATTGGTAGGAAGAGATGGTGCATAAGCCGTATAATTACAATTCAATAAATATATTTTTTGGATACAATTCAATGTCAAAGTAGTCATTAAATAAATTAGTCAATAAAAATATGAATTACTGTCATTAAAAAATTCAATTCCAAATTACAATTCCAAAAAAAATACAATAGATTACAATAACATTTCAAAAATACAATATTGCCATCTCAAAAATGAAGAAAATCGTCCTCTTGCATAAACTCTGCTATACTGTAATATGCTCTTTCAGTTAGTAAACTCTTCAACTTACTTTTAATAGCAGATATATTTAATGTTTTCCACGATTTGGGCAATTTATTAAAAATGGTCGGAGCCATGCAAAAGATGCTCTTACGCATAAGAGTTGTTTTAGCGCCGTGAACACAGAGTTTGAAATTATCACGTCTATTCCTAGGGACTGCATCAGACAAACGCTGAAATAAATGTGAATAGGATTTAATGAACATTACTGTTTCCAGGATGTATAATGAGGGCAATGTCAAAATCTTACGTTCTATAAAATAAGATTTACAGCTGTCCGTTGTTTGCAGTCTAAACATCGATCTAATGCACCTTTTTTGTGCCCGAAACGCTATTTCATTGTCCGTGCTATTCCCCCAAAAGATGACTCCATATCTAAGAATTGATTCGGCTAATCCATAGTAAGCAGTAATTAGCGCATCTGTGTTAAGAACCACAGCAAGCTGTTTCAGAGCGTAGGCTGCACTACTCAATTTCTTACTAAGTGCCTCTATTTGAGGTTTCCAATTCATAGGAAATAGGTAATAGATAGGAATTGGTTATTGACATACAAATTACGAATCTTCATCTTATTTCTCAATTTTTTAGGTCCAACCACCACAACGACAGTAGAATGTTCAGCAGAGCCACGCTGCCCTCCTCCCTGCCGCTGCACCCCCGAAGGTACAGTCGACTGCCGGGAGAAACTGCTGTCTGAACTGCCAGCCACCATTCCTCATAGAGCTACTGAGATGTAAGTTTTGCAGAATTGGATCTAGGAGACATTGAACTGCTGGCTTAAGAAACAGGCAGAACACCAGATGTATTTGAAGGTTCATCTTCGCTACACAAACGTTCATCTCATGGAGTTGATACTCTTATGACCGGCCAGTACGTTAAAGGCCAAACATCAGAATCTGTGTAGCGATCCAGCAACACTGGTTGTTCGAACTCGATTAACTTTTATTGTGAGTTTCGGCACTTCTTGAACATTACAGTCACATACTATTCCAAGACATTTGTTAGTGAAAATACGACAAACATGACTGCTTTTGAACTTCTCGTTGTTCTCGTCGTTCTCTGTACCCAGGATTTTGTAATTTCTATATTTAAAAGAGTGTCCTTGGAGTTTCTTGCCCGTTCTTCTCCATAGAGATCTACGTTTTGGAATGGGCAACTAGCTTCAACTTTCTGACTAACTGACCGACTCTTTGACAATTCAAAAGTCTGCCTGTCAGCCTGTAAATGGTTTAATTGAAATAAATGCTTTGAGTTTGAGTTGAGTTTACTGTCCAATATAGTTAGTACATCCATATTTTTGGTCTGAATTTTTCCATGTGGCCGGATTTGTCAACTTAACTTTGCACATTCTCTATCGATGTGTTCCTTAATTAGTATGATCTAATTTCGTGGCCACATTCTTCCTTCAAAAACTAAAAAAAAATCTCTTTCAGCCGCCTAGAACAGAACGAGATAACAGAGGTCGGCGCGGGCGCCTTCTCCTCAGTGAAGAGAGTCGCGAGAATAGACCTGTCAAATAATAAGATCACGAAGTTGGCTGCAGATGCCTTCACCGGATTGGTCCATCTCACTTCTTTGTAAGTACAGTAATCTATACATTTTTGAGGCATGCTAATATAGAGTAGTCATATAAAAAGATAAACACAGGCACATAATACGTCTCTATGAGATAGAGCTATTTTCACTCGTAGGCCTTGATACCTATGAAGTACTATAGACGTAGATATATTTAGTAACCTATTCCGCTTAACTATTCCTAAAGAGTCATAAAAAACCCTGCAAGTGGGGTTATCGGGCGGTATGGCTCACTGCGTCCGGCGCTCGGCGTGGTAACACGCCGTGTTCGGGTTCGCGACAAGTCAATCGTCATCCTGAGGATGCCTCGTTGGGAGGTGAAACACGTGTCGATTTCTAACAGGGTTTTTTATGACTCTTTAGGAATAGTTAAGCGGAATAGTAGGTTACTAAATATATCTACATCTATAGTATTTTACAATGGATTTCCGCAAGGTCACGCCTGAATTAACTCTCTTTGATATCTATGGCCTAAGACCTTAAGGCCCAGGGGCTTTATTATGACACATCGAAATTTTAGAAAGAGACATAGTTAAAGAAATAACACTCTACAAAGCTGAGCGCTTTCCAAAACCCGCTGTGCCCTATACATCATTAAATGGCTGGGGACATACACAAATGGCGAGTGGCGCGGGCGTGGCGACGATGCGGCGCGCCCGTTTCATACGTTTCGCCCGCGCCACTCGCCACTTGTGTATGTCCCGCGCCTTAGACTCCCTAAATATATTAATATTTGCACGACCGAAACGTCGAATATATTGTGACGTTAAAAATTCCCAGCACCATGTAATAATCTTTATTATTATTATTTTGCATACTATTATATAGAATCAAGTTTTTCTAACTGAACAGACAGCAGTGCAGCTGGGGAGGCCGCTGCGCCACTTCTACTTCCCAGCTAAAGCACTAGGAAGTGGTGAAGGGCGGGCGTTTTGGGGGACTGTCTCATGTAATTTTGACGTTCAAAAAGTGCTGATTATCAGCCTAGTTTGAATAAATGACTTTTGATTTTATATTATATTTTAGCAAATAAATAAATAAATTATTCACTCGTTCATTTCTTGGGTTGTAGTTATGCAATAATCTATTATTAGTAGGTAGACAGGAGGACGGTACTTCCCGTCCATTTGAAACACGTCATGTTATGAAACGCAAATATTTCCGGATCCGTTTAAAAAACAAACTATACGACTGTGCGACATAAAACAGTCATTCTTTGAAAAATACAGCCATTGTCACACATTCTACGTACCTACTGAGCTGTTTATACAACATGTAAAACACCCTGTCTGATCCGTGAGGCTGTTGTTAAGTGTAGTACCTTCTGAGAGTCTATTTATGTGGAAACTTTCAGAAAAAGAAAAAAAAAAGTTACATTGGGCGCGGGCGCCGTCGTTTAGCGGTTGGTTTAAATAACAAAAACTTTTTTATTTTCAAAGCCAAAGTCAAAGTCTTTTATTTGCTTTAAATGCGGTTACAAGGATGTTAATAAATAAGTATTCTTGTGCGGTGACACATTTCGCCATATTTTGGCATGCAAATATGAATAGTAGGCATCTAAGGCTTATTTAAGTAAGCAATTATCTATAACTAAAGTTGAAAATATTTAATTATAATTATAGAAAATATATTATATTTATTTTCAATAATAATAAGATTTTTTATTACTTTTAGCTAATGTTATTATTACAGTACCTATGTGCCCCTTCGGATTGGACAGAGTTTTTTTTACGCAACGTATGGTTCATCGGTAGAAGTTGAAGGAATAAGTCAGTTCTCAAGGAGTGTTTTTAAAGGCGTCAAAGAGATTTTTTCAAGAGGTTGAGCAGTGTCCCCCTGTCTGCTAATAACAACATAATTATACTGCAATCAAAGCAGTAGAGCTCCTTGAAACTAACTTTAAGGGCCACAGCAACCCTTGGCTAAGCTACGTACGTATACTTAGCTTCGCTTTGTATGACAATGTGGCAGGATGGTCCACTGTGACCCAGGGGTAATTTGTTTGCCACCCACACACGAATGCGTGGCTGGCAATCAAATTAACCGCGCAGCCTTCGTGGCAAATCTCTCCGTGCACATCCTACGTAGCAGTGCTGAAAGAAACTACTACATAAACCCTGGGCTCGGAAACCGGTTAATTTTCCAAACCGGTTTTGGTCATAGATCTCAAACAAGAAACGATTGCGATTTAGGTTTCGGTTACCCGTATTTTAACCAGGTAGGTTAGTGGGTAAACCGTTTTTTTACATATTCCAATTCTGTTGAGCGAAATTAACCGGTTTATTTGAGTTTCGACGGTATTTAAACCACACAATTTTACAACTTACATGTCAATTTTCAAATTTCAGAGTGCTATATGGAAACAAAATAAAGGACTTACCTTCAGGAATATTCCATGGATTAACTTCTTTACAGCTGTTGTGAGTATCTTTATCTAATAACTTTGTTATAGCCATTTTAAGTATCAGGTTCAATAATTGGAATGTATTTCCCAGATTCTAAAGGGCTGCCCTGATACACGGCGCCATTTTGAGTCAGTTGAGAATTTTTTGTCTAGCGTGTACGAATTCATGTAAAGACAATTCAGTACTTACTGGCTGCATGTCTGGAGCCCATAACTAACGAAAAATGGATAGTCAATTACTTTTCATTAAACATTACAGATTGCTGAACTCAAATGAGATAACCTGCGTGAGAAAGGATACGTTCCGTGATTTACAAAACTTGAAATTATTGTAAGTATTCTTTGAACTCCTGCAATTAAAACGCCTGATCATAAAAATGCGTATAAAAATAATTTTCTTCAAATATTTTTCCAGATCTTTATACGACAACAACATCAGATCCTTACCAAATGGAACCTTCGATGCGTTGACAGGAATACAAACATTGTAAGTATTCATTCAAAATATTACCTTGAAAATTACTGACTCTGAACTGAATGACTTCTCAGTCAAAGAAGTCAGGAATCGGGATTTATGTCCCCGTAATAGAACTACAACCCCCAACGTGGGACTTGCACCATAACTGCCAGTGTATACCAAATTACTAAAAACTGAGAGCCTCTTTGGTCTTGTGGTCCTGGGTTCAATTCCCAAGGTCGGGCAAAGTATGTTTTTTTTGTTTTGTTATAAAACAACAAAAAATGTGTATTTTTAGTACGGTAGGACACTGGCTCCTGCAACACAGTTATAATAACAAGCGCAGGAGTCAGAGAATTATATCTTTGGTTGTAAAAATAATTGTTTTATATCCATAAATATTTATTTCTTCTTCAAGAAAAGAAAATTTTTCAGTAGGTCAGTTAGGAATTTCTCGGTAGCTGGATTTATGTCCGGTTGTTGGCAGTAGGCTCGTTCCCTATTACATGGGACTTAAAAACTTATTGCACTGAATGACACGGCTGACAGGGACGATTTATTTTCCTGCTCTCTGAATTAATTCACAAAAATAATATTGTATGTGTTATGTTATTTAAGATAGTTTAATTAAGGCCCACGCTACCGCATTAGGAATTTCCTGTAATGATAGCAGTGTTTGTGATAAATAAATAAAATAAATAAATAACTGGCGAAATGCACCCACATTTCGCCAGTGATGCTATAGATACATCTCTGCTTAACACTTCGGGGATTACATGTTATGTATGTATGTATGCTCTCACTCTGTCTGTCCACTCATTTTGTGAATACCGGCCAGCTTGTGTTTCAGCGACAAGTTTAGTTTATTTAGTGACAGAGACATTGCTTTTAAAGCTCAGAAAAAATGCTTGCGATCGTTTACACAATTACAATTGAGTGATAGTTGTAAACCATTATTTAATGAACTTAGTTTGCTCACTCTACCGTCTATGTACATATATGAAATGGGAGTGTTTGTCCGCTGTAACCTGCATTTATTTGAAAAACTGCGCTCTCGCCGTTATCAGAATACCAATCATGTTACCTCTCATAAAACCGCATTTTTCGGCAAAAGTGTGCTAGGTATGGCCCCAAAAATATATAACAGTATACCAGCAGCTATTAGAAACAAAGAGTGTATGGGATCCTTTAAGAGGTCCTTGTTTAGATTCCTTTTAGATAGATGTTACTACTCCATCACTGAGTTTACTACTGATAAACAGTAGTAAAGATAAACAATACTGGTATGACGATTCCGACTTGCTCATTAAACACTTATGATTTATTTATTGGTTAGGTATGAATGTGTTTATTTATCTAAAATTGAAATGACCTGTTTACCTGACATATTTTAAATTGTATTTTTTTATCGTAATTGCTTGTTTATGTTAATTTTGTACGCCATATATTGGCAAAACATAGTGCACATATTTTAGACTATATACTATCTGTAACCATACCTATGTTTAACAAAATTAATGATTGATTGATTGATTAGTACGCAACAATACAATGGACACATTTACAACTACCTACAAAATTAAACCTTACTCCACAGACATCTAGGCAGAAATCCCTTCGCCTGCGACTGTTCCCTCCGCTGGCTGGCGGCATACCTTCGCAAGAATCCCATAGAGACGTCGGGGGCCAAGTGCGACTCCCCCAAACGAATGAGCAGGAAGAGGATCGATGCCTTGAGAGAGGAAAACTTTAAATGTAAACGTGAGTAGAACACATAATTTATATGAGAAAAGTAAACAAAGAAATGGTACATTACTGCAACGGCCTGCAAAAGAGCCATTGATGGACGAAAGTGACTGTGCGGTTTCTTGCCCATTCTTCTCCATGCGAAAACTACATTTTGGAAGGGGCGACTAGAATCAATTTTTTTTTTGTTGTAAGTTTTGACTTTCAAAAGTGCCTTATAAGGGCCTATTTGAAATAAATAATTTGACTTTGACTTTGACTTTGTGGGCCTATTTGAAATGAATGATTTGACTTTGACTTTGACTTTGTGGGCCTAGGCGAAGCCGACGCATACGTGAGTCTTCAATGCCTAGTTGCGGCCAAGGCTTGTTTAGTACTTTTCTCAAGTAATGCGCGGAAAATCAAACTAAGTAAATTAATTATAAATTCCAGAATCAATGGCGAACAACAATAATTTTTCACGCGCCAATATTTTCATTTGTTTCATTTTACTTTAAACAGCTCTATTTGCAAGCCAGCTCGACATTTAAATAAAAAAATATCTCCTTGGTTGCCATGTTCAAGGCGCGGGACATACACAAACGCCGCACCGTCGCCTAACTCGCGCCACGACTCTTGTGTATGTTCCGCGCCACGTCGTTCCTATACATTTTGTATGAAATATTAAACGGGCGGCGCAACGCCCGCGTCACACCATCGCCTCACCCGCGCCCCTCGCCCGCGTCCCTCACCCGCGCTTCTCGCCCGCGCCCCTCGCCACTTGTGTATGTCCCGCGCCTAACGTTGCCATGTTTAGCGGTAAAAAACATCGCACAATACAACTGTGTTAACTGATTGACCAACACACAACACACCATAACTTGACTCAACTTTCACTCCACATTCCTCACCTTTTCTCATTATTTGAGCACTACTTCATATATCACACTATATTACACTTACTATTTCTCATTTTAGCTGGAGAAGAATCAGCGAACGCCTGTGGCTCTGCGGCCGCGTGCCCGGCGGCGTGTGCGTGTGAGTACGGCGCGAGAGCCGTCAGTGTGGCGTGTACGAGGGCGGCTCTTACTGAAGTGCCCAGGGACTTGCCTGTCAATACTGATGCGCTGTAAGTATTATTTTCTCTTTTTTTTGTAAGCCCAAGATCCTGATACCTTGCCCCCTGAATATGAAATCGCACCTCCATGAACTGATATTGCTCCTTTAGATCATCCTTGTCTAATGTTGATTACAGGCTAATGTCAGACAACAGTTTGGGTCAGATCAAGTCAGATGGTTTGTTTGGACGTCTTCCAGATCTTACGAAACTGGATCTTCGAAATAATGGTAAGTTTGTGAAGTTCATATTTTCCTCAAAGAGCTTGAAAATTATTGAATTACCCTGTAACTGACTAAACGATGTTCTTGTCCAATGGTTGTGAAATTAAAGCCTCTCCTCACAGGCGCGTTTTTATCGCGCGATAATAACGTTGTGGGGGAGAGAAACTTCAAGAATAACGATTTATTTGTTGCTTGTTTTAAAGAAATCTTACAGGCTGAAATAATGAAAGAAAGATGGCAATAAACCCCGCCCTTTCCATAATATCTCTTCGTAGGAATCCAAACAATAAACTTCGTATAGTTTTTCGTTACTGGAACATGTTGAAGATCACGATAGATATTTATTCAGGACGTTAACGGACTTTATTTTAGTTTTTGAAATAAAGAATTCTAGAAAATGTAGGTCAATGACCGCTATTGCCACGCTGAAGCGATTCGGGTATAGTCACAGATGAATACAGTTCACTCTGCAAAATCATTTATATAAAAAGCGACTGTTGCTACGACACAATAAAGTGCAATTCAGGTCGCACGGCGCTCATTACCTACCTAGTTATATTCACCTAGAAGTAGCATCTCTTTCTATCTTCTGACTACATTACGCCCACTCAATTCATTCGACAAGTCGAGCCCGCCGTGTACTTGTAGCGACACAATGTCAGCATGAAAGGCAGAACGCTTGATAAGCAAAAATGTATGCAAGCGAGACGTATGAACAGCGGACGAGTTACTGCGCACTGGACCGTACGGAATACATTATTGATTTGACAAAAGACTCTGATTTAATGACCCGCAACCTTCTATAACCAGACGAGGCAGTAAGGATTAGGGGTTTATACACGGACGCCATAACCCGCCAAACTGAAAACGCCTAAATACTTGTAGTTTCATACATAATATGCGGAGTGAACCATGTGTATCTATATTGTCATCAACTAATATAATCTATGATTGTCCCGCTGCAGGGTAAAGGTCTCATACAGAGAAAAGTCGAGCATTTATCACTGAGCTTACTCATTACGTGTTGACATTTGCCGACTAACCTGTCCTGCATACATTTTCTTAATTATTTTTTTTTTTTACATTTTCCTATTGTCTTACATTATTGTTTTTTATTTTATTTAGTATTTCTTTCTGTATCTATCGTGACATCACTGCAGGCCCTATCAGAATACCAGCGCTGTGACATTTGTTATTAAATGTCGCAGCATCATGCTGAGATAGGAGCCTTTTAGCCTCGCACAGGACTTTCTACTTTTATTTTAATTGTACTATGTTTTTATTCTTATTGTTTTTTTCTAAATTTATGATTCAATGAGTGTGTTTTAGTTTAATTTGTGATCTCCTGTGCTTGTCTCAATAAATACTTTTTATTTTTCTTTCTTTTTCGTTCCTATCCTGGTTTTCTCATGATCTGTTCTTTCGTCCATCTGTGTTTGTCTTAAATTGACTTTAAAAACAATATGAATTCGATTGAACCATGAATGAAATTCTGTTTTGTCCTTTCCAGGTATAACTCTGATAGAAGACAACGCCTTCGATGGTGCTGCCAACATCCAGGAGTTGCTGTTGGACGGCAACCTGATACAGACTGTCACTGATAAGATGTTCTTTGGTCTACACAGTTTGGGCATACTGTAAGTATTCCTAGTTTCTTTATCTAGGAAAAGTAAACGTTTATAGTTAAAACCCCATGAACATCAAGCAATATTCACCCTTATTGACCTCGCCAGAAAAGTAAAACCTGAAAACATGGCGACCTCATGCAGTGAAGGAACGAACGACTCCGCTGTCTTACTGGATAAGTTTCATCACGACGTTTCATGTATCAGAATGTAATTGTAACAGTATGATGCTTCCTCTTCTTATTACTTCTTTGATTTCCAGGTCTCTAACAGACAACAAGATCAGGTGCATCACTCCAGGAGCCTTTGATCATCTTACCATGCTGTCAACGCTGTAAGTTTAAACTTTATTTCGCCATGATTACAAACTTTTTACTTCACAATCGAAGCTTTTCTATGTATTAGTACAGGTGGCCAGTGTACTAAATATCAGAAAGTCAGTCTGTTGGTGACGGGACTGAATGCCTACCGTGAATGGTTGAGGTCCTTTAAATGTAGGTATCCCAAAGCAAAGCAGATGCATAAGGCATCTGATATTGCATGCCTTAAGGATTCACTACATCCTTCGAGACTAGTATGAAGCTCAACCTGCACTACAAAACTCTGCAACTTATTTTCATGTAAAATTTTGTATGTATAGGTTTCCGTCAAAGGAAACCAGTGGCCATCCTTAGCACTCATTGAAAGAAACTCCAGAAACACCGGACGTCACTGGCCATTGGCCTTAATTCTGTGCTGCACCAATTTTTTTTCTCCCCTCTCCACAGGAACTTGGAATCCAACCCCCTAGACTGCACCTGCCACATATCCTGGCTGCCGAACTGGCTCCGAAACCGTCGTCTGTCTCCCTCGGCCACCTGCAGGTCACCAGCCGCACTGAGAGATGCCAACCTGCACCATTTGGAGGTGTCTGACTTCAAGTGTACACGTGAGTAACTTCTGCTTTACTTCTTCGTGGCATATGGCATAGACTAAATAATGCTTCGTATAGAAGAGGGACTGCGTGGCTGGTCTACTGAGTAAGCACGAGGTCCGGTTGCGATCCCGAGTTCCGGCAAAGAGTCATTGGATTTTTCTATCAGGAATTTCTCAGTAGCAGCCCGGAGTTTGGATTTCCGTACGGCATGAGACTTAAACCTAAGTGGCGAAATTTGGAAGGAATATCAGGCATGTTGTTTTTTTTGAGCTGGTGATATCAACAATACGTTAATACCCTAGATAAGTACATTCCCTAACTCAATGCTTACAACATTTCAGTTAACAAAGTTGTAACACGATGACACGGTTCGCCAGAAGAGGGGTCGAGTCCCGCTCGTATCAATTATTTCTAAATCACTTACAAAAATAAGTTTAATAAAAACAGTCTTAGACATTACTGTAACATCCAAAACTATAATCACCTAGCCTTGGCCCTTCAAGTTCACAATTTATTTTTCCACTTTTTTTCTTTTTCCAGCTGAAGACAAAGGCTGCCTGTCGTCCGACTACTGCCCCTCGCAGTGCGCGTGTGCGGGCACCGTGGTACGCTGTTCCCGAGCACAACTGACGACCGTCCCGCTAAATATACCGAAACAGACTACTGAGCTGTGAGTAACAACCAAGTTATAAAAATAAAAATAATCTACTATCTCATCTGATGGAAAGCGATGATATAGTCGCCGATGGTGAACTAGAAGTAAACTATTCACTTGAGACTTGAAAACTACCAGGTTTTAGCTATTTTATTTTATTTTATTTAATAGGAACAACAAACAGAAAAATAGCTATCAGAATAATACAGACAAAACGGTACATCTCATCCTCATAAAACAAGCTACTATTCCTATTCCTTCTCTGTCCATGCAGTAAGGTTGTGGAACTCACTTCCGCCTAGCATTCGTGATTTAAAAACTGTTTCACAATTCAAATATCGAGTATGAGAGCATTACCTTTCCTCTCAACTGTGAGTATTTATATACCTATAGTATGTATGTTTATATATTTAACCTCTATGTATTTATTTAAGTATATGTTAATTTATTACGTTATACGTGTAGGTTCATTTCAATATTTTAGTTTAAGACTATGCATATTTATATTTTTCTCTTCTTGTTCTCACACACTATTGTCTACATTTCTCATTTCTCCTACCGCAGGTCTGCTGGAAGAAATTTCTTAAGAAATAAGCAGTACCTTTGTTCTCATAATTATGATTATGTCTTATCTGTATCTATTTTTCTGTGTGTACATAAATAGTAAAATAAATAAATACAGTTTGCAAAATGTAAACGAAAGATGAAATTAGGACAGGATGAGACATCTAAAGATTCTCGATAAATATTAGCTGTTCTATGGTTTCGTATGGTTTAAGACCCTTTTAGCTTCGTAATTTTTTACTATTTATTGTGAACTGGAATTGCAGACAAATATGCACATAAAAGGTAAAAACATCAAAGATTCCGTTCTTTAAGGTCTGTTCCAAAGCCCAAAAGTAGCCTATCATCGTAAAAAACGACACTAATTCCTCTATTCTCTTGTTTCAGCTACCTAGAATCAAACGAGATAGCCTCCGTCCTGCCCGCTCACATCCACCACCTCACGCAGCTGACGCGGCTGGACCTGTCCAACAACATGATAAGCGTGATCACTAACAACACGTTCGAGGGGCTCTCGAAGCTGTCCACGTTGATTGTGAGCTATAATAAGCTGAGATGTGTTCAGGTACCTAGAGATTTAACTATATTAAAGACAAGCTTTTGCCTGCACGAAATTATCCCACGGGAACATACAACCGGTTTGCGCATCCACCATAAGAAGATTTATGATGTTTTATTTTCAGCGTGATGCTCTCAAAGGCCTGACTCAACTGAGGGTCCTATCACTCCACGGAAACAACATTTCAATGCTGGCTGATGGTGTGTTCAGGGACCTGGAATCCATATCACATGTGTAAGTACCATTGCTATCTTCATTTGTTTTCGTTCTTGGCCCAGACTCCACTAAAGCGGAGACGAGACGAGAGGAGAGGAGATGTGTTTTAAACTTTAAACAACCAATAGAATTTCGTTATTCACACATCTCATCTCCACTCAGCTTCAGTGAAGACCACTGAGCGAACATGTATCATATTTGTATGGCGCGATCGAAGCGGAGCTGTGAGCTGTGCCCCGTCCAAATTGAGCTGGGCGGCGGTACAAAGTGGAGATTGTAACTACTCCTCGCAAGCTGGCAACGGCGCGCAGCGGAGACGAGAAGAGATATGAGCGGACATCCAACGCTCGCCGCACGCAGCTTAGTTCCGCTATAGCCAGCATACATCACCTCTCTAGCCAGCACACATCTCCGGTGGATACACCCTAGCAGAAAAACGTCTCTTCTCGTTTCCGCTTCGGACATATCCGCACATCTCCGCTTTGATGGAGTCCGGGGCTAACTGTCACACTACAAAGCCTTCTTTTAAGTTTCCCTTCGGCATCAGACATTGGTATCTTAGATTTACTAAGAAAGAATGATGTTATTAAATAACTCTTTATCAGTCCAGGTTACGTTCTCTTTTGACCAAGGGCGTACTCAATTTTTCGAAAGTTAATGTCTGAATATCTCAATTTTGGGATTTATTTTTTGTCTCAGTATTGTCTTCACACAAAAACATGCCGCTGCTCTCTCCCTCTGTCTTTACCGTTTAAACAACCCGTAGCTTCAGTCTAGTATTAATTTCGACCTTACTCATTTGCATTACGTTTGGTAATCGATCATTAATGCACTGGTGGTTGTTTTTTTTTTTTAATTCCAGTTCTCAGGGCTCCAACTCTACCTTGTAACCTAACTGCCCATTCCCACAGTAATTTCAACCTTACTCCATTCATCTTATGTCTGAAAATCTATTATCATTATAACTTCTATCGCCCTTTTTTCTAGTGCGCTAGGCTCCAACCCTCTCTACTGTGACTGCAACGCCCGCTGGCTATCGGAATGGGTGAAGAGCGCCGGAGAGTACGTGGAGCCCGGGATTGCGCGCTGCTCTGAACCGGCCGCCATGAGGGACAAGCTTATACTGAGCACACAGTCCAGTGCTTTTCTTTGTAAAGGTATGTTTATGCTGGATTTAGGCCTTGCTTATATCGTAAGAACTGTTCAAACTTATTGTTAAAATGGACGTGGAGCGTCATGGTTACAAAATGGCTTACAATTCAGACTTTAAATGACCTTGAATTTATTTCATACTTGATACCCAGATCGACAATACATCAACAACCAGTTTGTTGATTAGTCTAGCTCGGTTAGATTTCTAGAATACTTTAACACTTGAGCTTTAACTGGTGGTATTTTATCCCACCGCAGAACACCTTTTTTTCCAAAAAAGAAATAAGCCCAGTTATTCCATGGTCATTGGCAAATGCAATTCATGCCCAGGTTTAATCTCGTTTACATTTTCGCCATTAGTTGTGTCTTATAATAACTTGGAAGATTAGCTGAATACGAAAGACACAACAGGACATCAGACCGGCAACTTGGTGTCTAAAAACTAGTATCCTATGTTGAGGTCGAGAATCAAAGCCCAATTGAACTATTATGTTTCTCGTTTACAGGCAAACCCCCAGCCGAAATAATCTCAAAATGCGACAGTTGCTACAGCAACCCGTGTCGCAACGGAGGCTCGTGCCGCGCGAGAGGCGCCGGCGGGCACGAGTGTCTGTGCGCGAGGGGTTACCACGGCGACTCGTGTCAGTACCAGATAGACGCGTGTTATGGCAGCCCTTGTGCACATGGACTCTGTCGGGTGCTGGAGGAGGGACGATTTCAGTAAGTAGCCATTGATTTTATACCGGTTTTAATGTTTTAAAGACGACCCAAATAAGAATCAAGAATGCAAAATTTCAAGAGTGCAAAAGTGGCATCAAAAACATCGATTTAATATCGGGGGATCCAACGGGTGGACCACGATAATGGCGAAAAAAAGGCCCAGCAGGAAATCAAAAAATTTGGTGACTTTTCTGCGGCCATTGTCTTCAATTAGTCATAGAGATTATAGAATATTGCAATATTAGCATCACGTGAGATCCCAGCCTTGATAGTGTTAGTCAATTTACCGGAACCTCCTGTGTCTCTTGTATTTTCTTTTATTTTATTTATTTAATAATTTATGTACACTCATATATAAACAGACAAGAAGAAAAGAACAGAAAAATACGGACAAAGTACGTACGTTCTTGTAGTTGGTAAACCGCAGGTTTTCCTATTTTCAACTCTTCGAACTAAAGGATGCCCTTGCTCATAAAAACTATGCAGCAAATAGTAATAAAATTACAAAACTTAAAATTACATCAACCATAAACGTCCCGTAATTTATAGGAATTAAGTACCAAAATGACTAGTCGTAATATAAGAATATAACCGATAACGACTAGTAAGTTTTTTGAATCGTTATATAACCCTCACTTTCTATTCCAGCTGCTCCTGCCAGGCTGGCTTCACCGGCGCGCGCTGTGAAGTAAACATAGATGACTGTGCTGCCAACAAGTGCCAGAACAACGCGACGTGTGTCGACCATCTAGAGGGGTACTCCTGTAAATGTGCTCCTGGGTTTATGGGTAAGATATTATGTAACGTCATTTCACTAGAATTTCAATTTGTAGGCAAGTGTTTGCTGCAGCCAAAAACTTTTTGATCAAAGAGTAAAGAGGGTCGGTGTGATGGGTGTGCTAGTGAATGAGTGATTGTGAATGAGTGAGGTGAATTAAGATGCTTGGAAGACTGGTTTAATGGCGTGCGATTAAAGAGGCTATGTTCAGCAATAAATTTCTATAGACTGATAACGATGATGGGCAAAAAGTTTATGGATATGTTGCTGGTTCAAAACCTGCCATAATGAAATGTTATTTTTTTCTAAGTCATATTTCGCATAAATCCAAAACTTGTGGTGCAAAAACTCATATAGTACCTGGATTTAATCCTCTGAAGTCACCATCAAGACTGCTTGACCGCTTTTGATTAATCCGTCAATGAATGAACATTGAAGAATTAATCAAAAGTGATATAAGAAGTTACCTATTTAGCCTGCAGTGAGATAGTTGTAGGCTTAAACTAACAATTTCTCTCTTTCCAGGCGAATTCTGCGAGAATAAAATCCCATACTGCACCAAAGAGTTTAACCCTTGTGAAAATGGCGCCGTCTGCACTGACCACCACAGTCACTACACGTGCGCCTGTCCTAAGGGCTACTCTGGACAGAACTGCACTGTCAACGCGGATGACTGCATCAATCATATGTGTCAGGTATGTTGTCCCAACTATTTTTAATAACCTTCCAGTCGATATAAACAGTTGTATCACAAAAACTGCCTTTAAAAAAAAATATCAAGTACCTGTTTAACATTTTTTGTCAAAGCCTCACTGAAGAGAATATTTAATTAAAACAAAAATAGTAATGTCTGTTTTTTTTTTTTTTATTTAAGAAATGAAAGATTAGTAGTTTACCTTTATGTGAAAAAAGGTCATTAATATAAAAAAAATATATATATGTTATGTACAATACAAAAAAAAGGAGCTACGTCTGCCAAGAAACTGCTTTGTAGTTTGGCAGAAGTAATAATGTTTTGGAAAAAATATTTCTGTGAATAAACACTATAATTTTTTTTTTTTTTTTTTTTCAATTTTTTTGTTGAAGATTTATCAGCATTTAATTAAGTGTAGGTGATGGCAGATGGTACTATCATAGTCACTACATCTGTACATGCCCCAAGGGGTACTCCGGACAGAATATCATGACAATGATATACCATCTTAGTGCAGTAAATGATTGCAGGGCACCAATTTGCATTCTACTTGATATCTTTTATCCATTTTTTTTTTAAATCTTACTATGACAGCTTACTCTCGCCCTTTTCTTAAATTTTCGGTGTCCACTCCAAATTAAACTTTAGTGACGCTTAATGCTATGAGTGTATGTCATTATACATTATACCCCATAAAAAATCTACAAACTGGTGCCCTTTGGACAATAATAGTGTGCCAGATATTCATGTCACCTTTCAGAGTGTGAACCAGTACGAAGGGTTCCATTCAATGTTTCTAGTCTATTGTCAATGTCTTCTATTATTCCAATAAACAATTTCAATTTGTTCTCCCCAGAACGGCGCGACGTGCGTGGACGGGCTGGACGAGTACCGCTGCGCGTGCGGCGCGGGGTACGCGGGGCGCTACTGCGAGGCGGCGCCGCACGCCGCGCTCGGCACGTCGCCGTGCGCGCACCACGACTGCGTGCACGGCGTGTGCTACTTGCCGCAGCCGAGGCCGCTGCAGGTAACTTATTTATTTTATTCATTTTACGTAATATACTACCTCCTTTCCTTCTTTAATGTTCATCCTCTTTGTCACCACTAATAATATTATCTTTCACAATCTATCCACACCATATTATATCTCACACAGATAAATGTATATGATTAAAAATCTTTTTTTTTGTCGACCTACCTACATATTATATTATTATAGTCGTCCACAAATATTCTACATTCATGCTGCATCACATATCACATAAATACATAAAAAAGTCACTACCCGAGGCAGCAACGACGATAATAATCAGCATCAGAGATGTAGTATATATCCGTATCCGCATCCTCATAAATTTTAAAATCCGCAAAGCATTCGTTTCTTCAACTTTTGATTTTAAAAGCTACACACCCTCATCTGCATCCTCATATTTTCTATGGAGATATGACTCTACGTTGTACGCTCAAATTACGTTTTTGTTTAAACTCACGCCGAGCCAATTGGGCTGGCTGGAGTGTGAGTTACCCGTTCCTATTGGTTAAATTCGCAATGCCCTGTCCTATGACAGACGACATCCGCATCTGAACCCTCATCCGCATACTCCATAAGGATTTTTCCAATATCGTCATCCAAATCCTTAAACCCGATTATCTCAATATCCTCATCCCATATTCGACATCCGTTACAACCCTGCTCAGCATTTCTGTTTCTTGTATCAAATATATAAGTATTGTTTTTGATATTTTCATTGCATTTTTTGTCTTTACAGGATGACATTATAATGGAGCGACCGCTACTCAGCACAGCGAACGACTACCTCTGCAAATGTGCACCGGGATACTCAGGTATACAAACAATTACAAGCATATACTATTCTCAATAAGGTAATCCCTCAAGAAAAGTAACATATAAAATGACTTGTGCCAGGAGTCAAGAGTGCATTGGCCAATTGCCCACCCGTCAAACTCAATCGCCAAACCGTGCTTCATGCTTTATAAATTCGAGATGTTATTATCATCAGCATTATAATCATTCAGCCGAAAGACGACTATAACGAGACATAAATCTCTACAGTGAGAGTCGTAAGAATCCACTGGATGTGAGAAGCGCATGTATATAATAATGTTATTCTGTTGCAGGTCGTCTCTGCGAGTACCTAACGTCACTGACGTTCAGTCACAATGATTCATTGGTAGAATTAGAACCACTGAGGACAACACCACAAGCCAACGTTACATTAGGTAAGCCATAATCTTATTTACTTATTTAACATTTGTGCACACACATATAAACAGACAGACAATAAGAGAGGAACAGAAAAATCTGTACAAAGGTGACGCTTATTTCTAAAGAAATCTCTTCCAGCATAACTGCGGTAGGTAAAGTAGATAAAAAGGAAATGTAGAAAACGTGTGTAAGAGTAGAAGAGAATAGAAAACAAAATACATAAATCAAAAAACCAACCTTACCTTTGGGTATACTATTCTTTTCATTATGTACGTTAGCTTAAGAATTATTACTAGATTTCTGAGGTAGTAAAGACTTTTGAAGAAACTCGTCCTAGGTAGTACTACCACCAGTCTTAAATGTGTATCTGCCGTTGTTTGCCTGTGTTCCGATTTGAAGGGTATGGGTGCCGATTTGATTGGAGGCACAGAGATCTGTCATATTTGTCTCTGAAATGGCAACGTACCTGCGATACCTCTGGTATTTCAGATACCCATAGGCATTGGTAACCACTTACTATCAGGTAGTCCATAATATCTTATTTATCAACCAATAACATTCTAAAGCTTACCAAAGGGTATCTTGTTACCCAGTAACTGGGTTATGGAGGTCAGATAGGCAGTGGCTCCATCTATAATACTGGTATTCAGCTGCACCCGACTGCCGACCCCAACATAGTTGGGAAAAGGCTAGGCAGATGATGAATATGCTAAAACATCTTTTTCTTTTATTTTTCTAGTATTCAGTACAACGCAACTCCATGGTGTATTGATGTACTTCGGTGAGAATGAGCATCTGGCAGTAGAGCTGTTCAACGGACGGATTCGCATCAGTTATGATATAGGGAACCATCCTACTTCTACTATGTATAGGTATGTAATAATAAGGACGAAGAAAATATTGATGGATTGTGTGATAGATGATGTAAATGAACACGAAGTTAATGGTCCACCTTCAAAACTAGGAAGTGTTTGAGGGATTGAACAATACAGAACGATAAGAACTGCCTCATTGAACACAAACAAACAAATAATGGTCACAAACGGTACTGTTGAGCGTGGGAACCTGGGTTCGACCGCTGATCAAGCAGGTCCGAGTCTAGTTTTGAGCCCAGTTTATATTAAAAGGTTCATCCCCTATTACATGGATGAAATCTGAGAACACTGCAAAGCAAAAAAACTCAACCCGTTCGGTAAATATAGTCGTAATATTATTAATTACATACGGTTCCTGTTTTATTTCAGTTTCGAGATGGTATCAGATGGAAACTACCACAAGGCTGAGCTGATCGCTATCAAGAAAAACTTTACCCTGAAAGTGGATGATGGACCAGCGAGGTCTATCATCAATGACGGTAATATTATATTTTATTAGTTGTCTAATAAAATTCCAATGATTACAAAATGACCGCCGCGTGTATCGATCAGTCTGATAATTTAGCCCGCGATTGCCACGGTCAATCTGAACCTATAAATGGGACCATTCGTAAAACATTGTGATCTACTGCATTGGAGAGCTCTTTTAATACAAAAAAAATATTTCTAGGCCATAATAATGCAAATGGTTCTTCTAATTCACAAATTCATGTTTTCACATTAATTTGTATCTGAAATTCAAATGTATCTGCAATGCTTTGGTAGACTCCAATTTTCTTGCGGAATCATTTACTGGATAGCCTATCAACCTTCAATTATATTTTCAGGTACCAAGGAGTACCTCCGGCTAGAACGACCGATGTACCTCGGAGGAGTGCCGGAGGACATCGCCAAGGAAGCATTCAGCAAATGGCATCTACGAAATATTACTAGCTTTAAAGGTACGTCGATATTTTTAATTTGTCTAAGAATAGTGTAATGTCTTCTCGAGGGTAACCCTCCGCCTGGATTAGTTCAAACATGCCATTTTTAGTATACTATCTAGACTTTGTTCAGGGATTGTTTTATGTGTCCTGACTTTAAGATTTCCAGAAAATTAAAAAAAGTCTTAAAAAATAACTCTTATTTTTCAGTATTTTTACAAAAACAATCTTTTTCCTGTATTAAATAATGAGTATCATGTTCTTATACAACATGGCGCAAAAAATGGCTTCTGTTTTACTTATTTATTTCCCTTCTTTACAGGTTGTCTAAAAGCCGCCTGGATAAACCACAAGCGAGTGGACTACGTCAACGCCGTCAGAGTACAGAGAACTTCAGCAGGATGCGGAGAAGACGAGCCCACTAGTGCTGTGCAAGCCACTGTTTTTGTGCAGGAAGACGCGGGAAGACATAACCAGGTAATAAATCCCCTTTGACAGCTCTTCTAGGCTCTTTGTGAAAGAGGTCAATTGAAGAAGTACTACCACTACATCTTTTTCTGGCAACAAGTAAAAGTTCCGGTATAAGGCCTCGCGCAGAAAGCGCGACGTGACTCAAAAAAAAAACAAAACAATTTCTAAGAAAACTTCACGGTAGAATAATTTCTGGTGTCGCGTCGCGCTAATCTGCACGAGGCTTAAAACGTGCCACCTTCTTCTTCTTAGCGTGACGCAGTCATAAGGTCATCAAGTGCACATGATAACAGGGCGTGCGGCGCAAGATGGAAGGTGGTACCTTTACAGACAAACTCCTTCACAGAAATAAACACTTTTTTACTAAGTATGTATTTATTTATGCTGGCCATATCAGCTAACCCATTGGTGTTGCGTTGCCCACTGGTATTGAGTTACCAATGTAGTGTCTATGTTATAGGCAAACTCCGAAGCTCCGGCGCTCCTAGGTTGGACTGGTCAATCCTCAGGTCAGACTGAATGACTTAGTCAAAGCCCAAACAAATGTAAATTTTCGGCCTTTGACTAAACAATTTTCGTCAAACCTGGGAGAGACTAATTTGGTCAGGCAAACGTCAAAACACAATTTTATTAAATCGGGGTTTGACGAGTCAAACTCCGATATAGGTATGAAGTGTCTTATCTTCGTATATTTGGAAGCATTTTATCATTTAAGCAGCTTTCAAGTCTTAAGAACCGCTTAACTCTGCCAGTTCTGACACCTGATTGGTCAGCTTACGTGATTTTCACTTTTATATTTGAGATGCTTTGAGAGAATGCCGTGTGGCATTAGGCCCGCCTTTTGTACGATGTGCAATAAAGTATAAAATAAATAAATAAATGCTTTGGAATATACGGAGGTTAGTTTGTAAGATTAGGTTACAATTACACGCCCGCACGCTCAATGAACGAACATGAAATGACAAAACAATCGGTCGGAACACCGCGAGAGACATTATGAACCTGTTTAAACATGTTCAGATCAACGTTTGACCGAGTTTTGCAGTCGCTTCTAGGATTGACTAGGCCAAAACCGAAACAGAATAATTTACTTTCGACGTTTGACTGAAAAGTTAGGAGCTCCTGGGTTTGACTAAAAATACTTCAGGCAAAGGGCGAAATTGAAATGTATTTCGGGGATTGCCTGATGGCTTTGGCCAAACCTAGGATAAACCAGTCCTTCCGCGAAGAGACTGTGTATCGGACTTTGACTATAACATCTATACCACAGAGCATTGATTGAGTCACATTGCCCCCATTTACACCCATATCTGTAAAGCTAATGAATACACAAAACAACCCAACAAACTATGCCAAGAGTATTCAAATTTAATGGCTGTTTAATGTTGCTAATTTTTGTGTCAATAAGCGGTCCAGAAACAGTTAGACGCTTACAAATCCTCCATAAATCTTCTGATCCTCAATATCAGTAACCTCACCACCACCTCTAATTACAGGACCCTTGCGTGCCCAATCCTTGCGCCAGAGGAGGTCGCTGCGTCAGAGAGGAAGGCTCTCCATCAGACTACACGTGTCGCTGCAGAGCCGGCACTGCGGGCCCTCAGTGTGAGCTTAGAGCTTCTATCAGTGAGTATCAGCCAATCACAGGACCTTACTGGATATCTGGGTGGTAGATAGTGGTCGAGCTCTTTGTGAAGTAACTCGTACGGGGAATTACTACCACCATATCCATTTCTCCCTCCTAGCAGTGTTCTGGTTGGAGGGGTATGAGTGCCATTGTTATTACAGGCACATAGAAAGAAAGAAAAGTAGTTTTATTTGTCACAGAAACACGTGCATACAAAAAAACAACAATATAAACATGACATAGACATGACGGCACGGTTGGCGCAGTGGTTAAGCGATTGACTGCTGCACTGCGTGTCGCGGGTTCGATTCCCGCACGGAACAAATATTTGTATGACCTGCAAGTAGTTGTTCCGGGTCTGGCTGTTTGTGTATGTGAGTATATATGTTTGTAAACGCACCCACGATACAGGAGAAATTCCTAGTGTGGGGCAACGTTTTAAAAAAAAAAAAAAAAAAAAAAACATAATATATAAACAACAGAAATATTCGGCCACTGCACGTCATGACTGTGACAAGTAGGCTTCCACTCAGCATAATTCTGTGCTATGAGGACCCACAGCACAGCGCTGATTTTCAGTGGTCACCCGAAAAATACATGAGACATTGTTGAGACATGAGACAGCTGTCTCTGCAATGCCAATGCACCTCCGATGATGATGATCGCGTGGGCCGCCTGCTTATTTTCTATCCAATAACCGTTATTTATTTTACCGAGAAATACTAATCTTTTTTTTTTTTCAGGTGGAGCACCGGTGATCACTCAAGGAAACAAGATGGCGCAACGGAAGCAAGCTATCAGTAATGTACAGGCGTCGCCAGGTATGTTAACTCATTATAACAATAAGAAAAATACTTTGTGAATTTTGTATAGTAAAAGAGAACATCTAATCTGCGTTCGCAATGTATTTGCCGAACATGTAAACAAATACGAGTTTTCCACTTAGACAAACATCAACTTTATGTAAATAAAGTAGATTTTGGACTGACCAGTATTGTTGAAAAAGTTATAAAAAAATATGAAGTTGTAGCGCAATCTGAACCTTATGTGTAGGCATTACAGTTGTTTTTTCCTAAAACTCGTATTTGTTTACATATTTGGCAAATGAATTGCGAACATAGATTATATAAGAAAACATCTTAATTTTGTAAATGATGTAAAGATTCATTCATATTTTTGAGAAATTAAATTAAGCCGTAGATCACGTGACATTGAACGCGAATCAGAGCGTGACACTTTACTTCTAGACGACAATTTCAAATTGTAAATAGAAATAAACTTTATGCGTCAGACATAAAGTTTCTTATGCATTACCAATGGAGAGACGAGCTCGTTAAGAGGAGCAAGTAACAGCCGCACGGGTCGATCCATCAGGTTAAGCTACGCTTGCCGGGGTTGGTCCGTGGCTGGGTGACCATCTTTACATACAAAGACTCCTCCGTGCCTCGGAAAGCACGTCAAGGCGTTGGTCTTGGTTCGTGGATCTTTGACAGTCGTTACGGGTCGTCAGAAGTCTGACAACCATTCAAGGGGTATCATATTATCCAGTTACTGGTGGTCTGGTGTGCAGTAAATGGTCTTGAGAGTAAAAATAGATTACAAGGTTTTTTTAAAACGATCTACTAGCCCTGCGACCATCAGGATTAAATGATTTGTGCTCGCTTAAAGGTACTTGCCCCTATTATTAACTGGCGAAATGTGGGTGTTCGGGGATTAAGGCGTGTTGTTCTGTACTTATGTATGTGTAGGTTGATATCGTATTTGTTCATATTTGCAGCTGCGCCATCTCACAAACAGCAGATGCCATCAGAACACGCGCCTTCACAGCCGACACCCGCCACAGGCGCCTGCAGAAAGGTACATTATGATTATCTTGTTCACGTCCATTACATATCATACCACAGCTGGAGTTCTGAGCAAATATCTATCAATCCCTTATGTCGTTGTGTCTGATTCATGAATCTGTTTGTACTTAGGTGGTGCTAGCTCCGGTCATGCTTCCCATGCTCATTGGGTGGTTTCTTAAAACGTTACACAACACTAGTAATTTCTCGTGTTTCGTAGGTGCGTTCCCAAATATAAATCTCGCATGCACACATACACATACCAAGAAGTCTGTAGGCTATAACAAATGCTAGTTTCGTTCAGAAATTTGACACGTGTCGCAGAAGTCTTACGCAATCAGTGTCATTGCTCTGCTGTGGCAAAATCCTTGGCATTTGAAATCAGTCTTACCCTGAAACTTGGGAACTGCGCTATGTCGTCGCACGACCTGCCATTCTATGAAATCCTGATGTTTTTCATATATTTTACGAAGGGAAGAAGCCTAATTCCATAAAAGAGGAACCAGTAACAATTTTCAAAAAGAAACTAACTGTCCTTCTATTAAATAAATGTTACTACTCTGTAACGGATTTTCTAGCTGATAAATTTTAGTTGTGTATCCAGTGTATCAATATTTCAATGTTTGATGATAAACTGCATCAATGTTGGCCAAAATGGTAGACTGTACAAGGATTCTTCAATATTGTAAATACCTACATTCTGAGCAAATAAATGAATATGAAGCTAATTGCTCAGCATTGGCTAAGCCAGGCCCCCTGGCTTAGCCACTACTTTGGAGAAATAATTGATTGAATATGGAACGCGCTGAACTAGTGTTGTGACACAACTTGTTTGAGACATATTTCCAGCAGTGGACTGTGATTAACCGAGTTGATTGGGGCAAATATTTACACTTGCCATTTGAATTTTTACTTCTGTAAATTAGAACTAGGCTCTATCGACCTACATATTTATCTCTATTGATACCTTGTTATTTATATTAATTGAACATTTCAGGAGGCAACCCGTGATCTAATAATAGAGGGGCTCTGCCGGTCGCGTCGCGCGGTGCGAGGCGCGCGCTGCGTGTCGCGCGACACGCGGCAGGGGGCCGGCGGCTGCGCCAAGGGACACTGCTGTGCGCCGCGGAAGACTAAGAAGAGAAAGGTTACTGCTTATATACTATAAACTCTCTCCTAGAATTTGCTGTTCCTATCACTACGAATAGCCCACAGCTTTTTAGTCTCAGCATAGCAGTTCGCTGGACGTGGACATTTGCCTCTTTAAAATGCTTAACGTTTGTCGGAAAAAGTATCTAAACCTATTCCCTAGCATATCGACTTAAATTTAAAGGGTAATGCGCAAAAAGTCACATTGCTTTAAAAAACAAGACAGTTTCTCAACTGCACTACAGTATTCATTTTGAACTACACTGATCCCGACTCCATGAATGGGCTTGAGAGTTATCATTTACATGGCTATAAAGTTCAGCTACATATTTTCCTACTTTGATTGCCTTGCTCGATTATTATTAAGAATTTCTCAGTAACAGAGTCGGAATTTCTGATTACATGGGACTTAAACATCACTGGAGAAATATAGGTGAACCGTGTCTTAAAGGATACCCTTCTGCCTATACAGCTTCGAAGAAAATAGTTTCTAAGTTGTACTTGTTTATTTTCAGATAAGATTGATCTGCTCAGACGGCACGCGATACACCAAAGATATCGAAATAGTCAGGAAGTGTGCATGCGGCAAGAAATGTGCACGAAACACCCCATTCCACTGAACAAGACTGACCATGAACTACCCCAAGTCATTAATTACCCAATGTCATAAACAACCGTATTTCATGAACGACCCTGTTTCATGAACAACCCTATTTCATGAATTCATTTATGACCATAGGACATCAAATACCCCATCATTTTAGAGACACCACGACAAGGCTAAGCGTATCAAATAATATAATAAAAAAAACAGGTTCATAAAATACCCGATATCATAAAATCCCAGTAACTTGTGACTTAAGGAATTAAATACCTACCACAATTAATTAATACATTTTAATGGTATATATAGCCCTAATAAATGATTAGCCCTAAATCACAAATTAGGAGCCATAGCCAATAAATGTTAGGTACCCCGATTCCACAAAGTGCCCTAAATGCTACACTTTTTCAACAATTTGTTATTATCCACAAAAAGTGTTGCCATGTTGAAAACAAAAAGTAAATGGCAGAATTTCTGTCAATTTAATTTTCAATAGATTTATAACTATTGATTTTGTGTCGTATCCTCATAAAAATTGGGTTCTCAGATATATGAAAACAAACTTTATTTTCACATAAACCTACATAGGCTTTTACAATATTTTCAAAAAACAGTGTTATTTTGGTATGGGAGGACAACCTAACGTGAGAAATAACGAACTATGGCAACACTAACATTAACGAGTTCATACCAGGCAATAGACAATAAAACATGTTTTTTTATTAGTATAGGTACATACCTACATCCTTACAAATTGTAATAATATAATAGTAGCATTTGTATTTAAAGTATTGGTAGAAAATTAAAATGACTGGATTAAAAAGCATTGAAAAGTGTGAAATAATCTGTAAAGTTGTTTTAATTGCAATTAAATATCACATACAGTGTAAAAGTGTATATTCTTTAAGTAAACTGTATTTATTTTTCGTGAAAAAAATGGCATAATAAATTGATAACGTTTTTTAACATAATTAATTATTGCATCGAATAATGACTGATTTAATTGAATCATTTTTTTTTAATCAATCATATTACAATATAGTATAAATCAATCTAGCATTGATCAATCCGTTAAAATGAATGCAGTTTACTTAAAAAAACAATAAGGAAACGAATTTATCCCCCCATTTTGAAATAAGAATTATACACAAAAGTAGTAACGGCCTAAATGTGTAGAGTAGGCAATTTAACTATATCCTATAAATATTACCCAGAAATTATAAACGCGTTGAACTATCAGTAATAATAAAATAAACTACAATTCAAGTTCTTTAATATGAAATACATGGCAGACTGCCTCGTTGTTCTAGTGGTCGCAAACGCTACTTACTGCTGAGCATGAGGTCCTGGTTTCAATTGCCGGGTCAGGCAAAATGTTTTTGGGTTTTTCCATCTGGAATTTGTCAGTAGCAGCCCGGAGTCTGGATTTGTGCCCAGTTGATGGCAATAGGCTCGCCTCTATCACATGGGACTTAAACATAACTGGCGAAATATGGTTGTACTATAGGTACAACTCTGCCTAGCCCTACGGGGAATACAGTTACAAGTTGTAATGGCGCAATGGCATGCAAACTACTCGCATACTTTTGTGCAAGTTACTTGAATTTATTCCTAAAAACTGTTAATATCTAAAATATCTAGACAGTTCTTCGCATGTAAAATACTCTCACTTTTTGGTAAATCACCTAAAAACATTTTTGTATGTTAGTACCTATTGGCTTACCCAGTCGTAATATTAAAAATAAATAACAGTTATAAGTTGTAATGGCACAATGGCATGCAAGCTACTCGCATACTTTTGTGCAAGTTACTTGAATTTATTCCTGGCAAAACTGTTAATATCTAAAATATCTAGACAGTTCTTCACGTGTAAAATACTCTCACTTTTTGGTAAATCACCTAAAAACATTTTTGTATGTTAGTACCTATTGGCTTACCCAGTCGTAATATTAAAAATAAATAATACTTAATAAATAACGTATTTTAAGAGGAATCATTAATAAGACGAATTGACATAATTAAAAAAACACCTTTGTGGGCGTGAACTGTTTGCTTCGATATTTTCATATCGATAATGCTTAGAAGCGACTATTGAAATGCATGATTAAATAATATTTCATATTATTTGCGCTTTAAAGCTCAAATACGCTTAATATTTCACCAACGACGACGTTTTATCAACCAACCTGGTTGATGTATCAATCTCATGATTGAAGATTGATTGATTAATTGATTTGATTGAGATAAATTGATTTTAAATTAAATGAGGCTTTTAGTTTTAAAAGAGCAAATGTTTACCAATTATAATTTAATGTGTGAATTAAGTTATTAAACTTAATAATTCAATTATTTTAATTTGAACATACTACTATGTTGTTGGAATAATTTTAAATTCTTATCCAGTAATGTTATAAATATAATCATCAAATATTTTATCCATGACAAAATGCAAAAAGAAAATATTGTTCTTGCATTTTTTTAACAATAAGAAAAGAAATAAAATATGATATCAATGTGTTCATTTCATGTAATTAAAACTATTTATTATTAATATTATTTTATATGTTGTTTATTTTTTATAAAATAAATATTTAAGTTAGTTTTTAAGTATTATGTAATCTGTAATCTATTGGCGTTTAAAATTAGGTAAGAAGATTAAATTTATCGAAATAGTAGGAATTTAAAATGTAGGCTTACAACACTACGGATATTGAGTTTAAAAACTAGAGAACAAACGAATCTTCACACAAACTTATTTGGCTAGCTATCTTTTTCTAAAAATACAATTTTATTTACAAGAAATATGACGCCCTAGTCTATACTTTCAATTTAATTATTTGTACCGAAGTAAAATAAAGCTCTTTTATTTCAATTTCTGTTACAATATGTTACTTTATTACATTTTGACAGCTACTGAGATGAAATCACTAACAGTCTTTTCACATTAATTTTATCTCTGTCAGCAAGCCAAGCATTAACACACCAGCAACCTTATTTCAACGACTGTAAAGATCACTTTGATTTTGTCAGTGATTTAAAAATCAGCCAATCTATTATGTAACAGTCTCACTGTGAAAGCTTAGATGAAGTGAGCTGTCAAAGTATCAATCACTAGCATCAGGTGAAATGACAGTTCACTTAGCCTAAGTTTTCACGATGAGATTTTTACCGCGGTAAAATAGCTGTGAAAGGTCGAGTAAAGTTAAATTTGGTCAATTAAAGCCACTCTTAAGCTGGTTAAAACTATAGGCCTATTCCCTTTTTAAGTGAAAACTTCTTTACGCACACTTTGCGCTCTTTCTGAACAGTTAACGAAGAACCGTCATGGGTCGGTGACGCTGAATCGCGTATACTCGGCGCTGAATCGCATCTACACAGACACACCTTTCTTTTA
Organism: Xanthia icteritia; assembly: GCA_949128155.2. Lineage (NCBI taxonomy): Eukaryota > Metazoa > Arthropoda > Insecta > Lepidoptera > Noctuidae > Xanthia > Xanthia icteritia. The sequence continues at coordinate 606,780 of OY855862.1, read as the reverse complement.
TCACCTTCTTGCCACCTACTTCTGCCTGAGACAATGACTCAAGTTGGTCTAAACACAATCTTGCCATTTACGACGTAAAAAATACTTATTTATGTAAGTTAGCTTTAAGCAAACAACTTGCGAGTAAAAGGAACGAATGATACATCTCATTCTTAAGCTGTATCTGTGGTTGTGGTTTCGTGTAAAGTAAAAGTGTAATTGTCAAAGGATCTTTTGGCGCGAAGTCGGAACTAAAGCCGCCATCTTCTTTTTTCAATATAATTTTTTCACGAAATAATTTCACCTAAGCAACAGCGGCCTCTTATAATGTCATTCAAACGCCAAAACATCCTTGTAGCACTGTACACTACGTATTAGTAGGTATAGTCGACCTCTGCTTTAACATCCTAAGGCGTGAATACAAATGACATTCAAATGTTACTTTCACTTGATAAAACAACAAGGTCTATTTGTCAGTTAGACAGTTTCAACCTTAGTGAAGCTTCAATTAGAGTCCGTGTCATAGGTCTATTCCTTGCTTCTAATTGATGTTATTTCCACTTAAACAGATATCAACTTTATGCACTATTACTATTATTTATCTGACCACAACCCAATTACTGTTTATCTGGGTACTTACTTTTTATAAGAGCCAACATTGAAAGAAACCGTTTTCATAATTATTATTCGTTCCTATAACTCACAGTTTGAGCCTCATATCTTTTTGTTTAAGATTTTTGTAAAAAATAAACTTATATAAATAAAATATTTATAATTATGTTGCTGAATCAGCTTGTAAAGTAACTTTAGGAGTTTACGGAAATATTTAGTGTGTTGTTGTGAATTGTATTCATATTGTATGGAAGGGTTTTAAATCACCTAATTCACTGTTGGACATCAGCGTAATCAGCCTATAATGTTACCACTGCTGGGACTCAGGCCTGTGAAAGTGAGTGGGCCGTCACCCATCCATATATCCTATGCGGTTTGGTGGATTATAGTTGGTGCTGGACATATACATACGTATTATTATGAAGATAGCAGTATTTTGACATTGTTTATGTACTTTTTATAAAATGAGATTATTATTTTTTATGTGAATTTACTTATTACTTTTAGGGCAATAAGTATTGATATTTCACATAAGAAAATAATTGGAGAAGTCCGCCAAAAGGTTAACTTGATATGAATTAGTTCTAACGTTTTAAAGCAACAGGACAATTCAATAATAAAACATTTAGTTCGGAGTACGGCAATCAACAACACAGTAACCTATTTCCTATTTAATTATAAGAAAAATGTAATTTAAAGCATTCCCTATTTATTTACTACCATAACGGTAGACATTTAATGAAATGGTAACACTTATCAACGCATTTACGACCTAATTATTATCATCAGTATTAAAGTAACAAAATAATGTAAGAATTGAGAATCTACCATCAAGCTGACCGATCACTGCCATTTCCAATGTTGCCATATCTAAATAACCTCTCGATGTTGCCGTGTGGAAAGTCTAAAATTCTACCAAAATGGCTTCTTGGTAGATTTCTCGTAGGTTTAAGGTTAATGTACCTATTAAAATGTGTTGCTTAACGAGACGCTAGATGGCGTTGCATGCGCTTTTTATTTAAAAGTAAGGAGTATTGTCTATAAACTTTATAAGTTATTTGTCGTAATAAAAGATGTTAGATATAATTTTCGCCTTTTATTTGTCTGAAAAGAGTACGCTTAGACGGTTTGGTCGTGTTTAGAGGATGAGTGAAAAGCTCTAATTAAAAACGTTGCCCCACACTAGGAATTTCTCCTGTGTCGTGGGTGCGTTTACAAACATATAAACTCACATACACAAACAGCCAGACCCGGAACAACTAATTGTAGGTCATACAAATATTTGTTCCGTGCGGGAATCGAACCCGCGATACGCAGCGCAACAGTCAATCGCTTAACCACTGCGCCAACCGTGCCGTCAAATTTACAAGGCATGTGAGTGGAAACGCCGGGAGCTCTAAAAGGACATAATGTGACCTTATTGGTGATGTTCTTCAGAAAGATCAGGAGTGAAATAGTAAAAAAAAAACAATAAAAATGTCAAAATAAAGATTTATTTCAATGGACGTAGTATAATTATCTTAACAATAAAATATAAATAATGTATTATTAAACTAGTTCTAAATAACATTAATACATAACATCACACTTGCATTCACAGAGGTGTAAGTACAACCTCATTTTTCTAGTTAAGTTTAAGTCCCATGTAATGGGAGCGAGCTTATTGCCATCTACCGGGCACAAAGTCAGACTCCGGGCTGCTACTGAGAATTTTCTAACCGTTAAACCTCTGCCCAACGCGTATTACCTATACCCTTCCCGTGATCAATTTGCAAATTTGAATCCGTTATCGGTCCTGTCAGTTCTGGGTGTCGAACCCAGGACGCCATGCTCAGCAATCGTGGCCTAGCAACTATTGCTTGTAAATGTCATGCAGGAAATGTATTTTCTATGCGAAAACTATCAATTATAGATGGATCATAAGATTAAATACAGATGGGACACTCCGCATTTTAGGTATGAAGCTACAATTACACGGCGGGCCCGTCTTGTCGGGCCAATTCAGTGAGTGTAACGTAGTCAGAAGATATAAGAGTTACGCGATAGAGAGAGAGGCAACTTCTAGGTGAATATAACTGTGGGTGATTAGCGCTGTGCGACCTGAATTGCACTTAATTGTGCCGTAGCAAGAGTCGCTTTTTATTTATATGATTTTGAGGGTCCCACCTGTATTAATCTGTGCCTGGGTTTAAATGGCTATCACCAATCCGCAGTGAGCGTGGTGATCAATACTCGTTTCTTTGTATGACAAGAGACCTTTGCAACAACACAAATTTTGATAAATTTAATCGAAAAAAATAAAATGTCTTCTATTAATTCAACATCAACATTTATTTCAGAAATTCTACCTCCGCATTCTCAAACGACACAAAATTACTTAAAACCTTTCCGTCGCTACAAAACACCTAAAAGTGACAGACTGACTAACTGAACGGCAACTTAAATCTCAGTAGCGTTTGAGAATTCGGCCGTTATACAATATTTTTCAAGATCACTAAGAGAAGAGACTAGGGCCTGCTTGCACGACAAATCACTAAAGGCTTCGCCAAATAGAACGCGTACTTAGCGCGTGTTAGAGCGCCAGCCTGACGCCGCGCTATAGCGCCGAATTGTATCACACTATGACGTACGTTTACTTGTTGCGTCTTGCGTTGCGTGCTGTGCTGTACTTAGCGCTCTAACGCGCTAAGGACGCGTTCTAATTGGCCTTAAACGCGTTTCGCGCTAAACATAAATATTATTTAAAATAACAGCCCCACGTGTCGATCGATCAGGTTAAGCTACGCTTGCCGCGGTCGGTCCGTGAATGGGTGACCATCTTTACATACCGAGACTATTCCGTGCCTCGGAAAGCAAGTTAAACCGTTGGTCTTGGCTGTCATTCGTGGATCTTTGACAGTCGTTACGGGTCATCAGACGCCCGAAAATCTGACAAGTGGTATCATGTTACCCAGTATCTGGGTTGTGGAGGTCAGATAGGCAGTCGCTCCATGTAAAATACTGGTATTCAGCTGCATCCGGTTAGACTAGTTGGGAAAAGATGACGAGACAGAACGATATTTTAAATTAATTTAGCGCAAAACCTATTTAGTGATTTGTGGTCCAAACACCCGAACTTAAACAATAATATCACATTTGAAGGGAAGTGATTGTAGTAGTATCAGTAAACTTGCCGGGAAATATGACTTGTAATATTAAGTGGCAGTCTGTCCAGGGGACTACCCTGGCCTTCACTTGAGGAGTAGGACACGTCAGGGTCTTCTTTATTAAGTCGTCCAGGGGGTAGCCTCGACGGGGGAACACTATTGCCTGAAAAAGACGAGAAAGCACTTAAATAACAATCTATATAATATTAAACAAAGTCGCTTATCGTATCTGCTATGTGTTGTTAGAATAAACAACACACAGACAGACACGGCTTGCGGGAAAGTCCGAAAGGGATACCGTGGCCCCTGGCAACGTACAGGCAACTATAGGAACACGGGTGGGTTTTAGTCAGTAAGAGTCTGACACGCCCTTCCGCTCCGCCCAGAGCGGGAGAAGTTATTTGATAATTACCCATCCAAAAAAAAAAAAGAAAAAAAGTCAGACACGAAAAGCGAAGAAATATCACAATGGGTTTGGGTGCGGTTTTCACAATTTTTTGTGTAAACATTAATATTAGACTTAGATTTAGCACAGAAATCTAAGGAAGAACGAAAGAAAATACATTTATTTGCGCAAAAAATGACACAAAACCATGTCTGTGATCACGTGAGCGTCTGTGACACGTGAATGTCTGTGAGTGTACCTTTGTGAAACCCTGTGACACCAAGGTGACACTTTGTGAAACCCTTGTGACATCAAGGTGACGTTCTGTGAAACCCTCTGACACCAAGGTGACACTCTGTGAAACCCTGTGACACCAAGGTGACACTCTGTGAAACCCTGTGACACCAAGGTGACACTCTGTGAAACCCTGTGACACCAAGGTGACACTCTGTGAAACCCTGTGACACCAAGGTGACACTCTGTGAAACCCTGTGACACCAAGGTGACACTCTGTGAAACCCTGTGACACCAAGGTGACACTCTGTGAAACCCTTGTGACATCAAGGTGACGTTCTGTGAAACCCTCTGACACCAAGGTGACACTCTGTGAAACCCTGTGACACCCTGTGACATCAAGGTGACGTTCTATGAAACCCTGTGTCACCAAGGTGACACTCTGTGAAACCCTGTGACATCAAGGTGACGTTCTGTGAAACCCTGTGACACCAAGGTGACACGCTATGAAACTGTGTGACACCAAGGTGACACTCTATGAAACTGTGTGACACCAAGGTGACACGCTGTGAAACACTGTGACACCAGGGAGACACTCTGTGAGCGCACCTTTCCATTTCCAATTGCACGCGCTATTATTAACTTGTGCCTGTTACTAGCCCCAGTTACTCTGCCCACTTACTAACCGCAAAATGATTAAAGAATATAAGATACTCACATTTTCCGGCAAGGACATAGTGGGACAGAAATCATTCCTGCCATCTCCACAGTACACTATCTTCCCGTACGTGTGCTTGGCGCACCACTCGACCAGCGCACGCGACTTGCACAGGTTACTGGGACAGCGCGAGCAACTCGACTGGCGCATGCACGGCTCTATGAACAGGCGGTCGCCTTGCCAGAAGGAACGGTTTGTTATTATTTCTGTTATGCAATCCTGTAACAAGAAGAAGGCAAGTTTAATATCAGCTAGATATTGTGTTTTTTCCATCAGGAATTTCTCAATAGCAGCCCGGAGTTTGGATCTGTGCCCGGTTGATGGCAATAGGCTCGCCCCTACTTAGTCATTCAGCTGAAAGACGTACACTGCTGGACATAGCCCCCCCCCCCCCCCCAATTCTCTTACTAGAGAATGGGCAGCAGGGTTCTCTATGCATTTTTAACACTATACTGGGATCGCCAACCCGCCTGCCAAGCGTGGCGATTATGGCAGACCCCTTGCCACTATTACATGGGACTTAAACATAACTGGCGATATGTGTGTGTACTATAGGTACACCTCTGCCTAACCCTACGGGGGTTATGGGCATGATGTTAAGTATATGTTATAACAGTTTATATAATAGATTTCCTCAGTGGTTTAATCGTCGCAAGCGGGACTGCTGAGTGTAGGTTCGATCCCGAAGTCGAGGGATTTTTGCATTTTCTCATCCGGAAAATATCAGTCAGCCAGTACCTTCCTGGTGGTAGTGTAGGAATACCTAGTACCACTGGGGATGTTACGTACCGCTTACTACATGTTGGCGATTAAATATAAAGTTTTATCTGAGGTGTCTTTACAATGTTTTCCTCCACCCGAAAAAGCAAAGTGTTTTCACAAAATTCATTAAGTACCATAGAATCTCAGAAACGACTGATAAAACTTTCGCTATAGTTTTGGTAACGGTGGACAATCCCTTACTAAGAAACCAATGAAACCTCTGTCCTCCACAACTTATTAATTAAAACGATTATTTACTAATCGCCTCAAAATTCCAAGCCTTATAAAAATCCTTATCTGAATTAAATCAAAATCCAATTAAGCGCTTCTATGTACATGAGTATTTTCCTGAAATTCTCATCAACAAAATTATTTACGTAACTATTACCCGTGGAGAATTTTCAAGATATATTAATACAGGGATTTCTTAAGTAATCCGCATTTGTACCGTCCACCGGTCAAGGAAAACATCGTGAGGAAACCGACATGTCCCAGAACTAACTCCCTCTCACAGAAAGAGGAGCCCTGTGGCCCAGCAATGGCAACATTATAGGCTGATTATGCTATGTACCGTTCACATTTAGCGTTCCCCGGCTAGGTCTATCCACGACCTTAAGAAGGCGCCTATGCTGGCCTGGATACGGAAGGCCAAGAACCGGGTGTCGTTGCCGCAACTTACAAGGTGCCTTTGTCCAGCTGTGGACTGCTATTGGCTCATGATTTATCCCTGAACTGCTAAAACGGGGAGTTTATATGTAAAGAACAAGACATTGTCATCTGCTCAGACTTTTGTCAACTCTGTTGGTGTCTGGTTCCAGTCTAACCAGATGCAGCTGTATCTTACATGGAGCGACTGCCTGTGTGAAGTGCAAAGAGTATGTTTACAATAAAGCCTTGAACAACATGATATCACCACTGCGATATCACGATATCACGAAACAAGGACAAACAGAGTCCTAATTGTTATAATTAGAGTGTTTTGTATTCAAAGAAGTCAGTATTTTCTCGATGCAACAGATTTGTTCAGTAGATTTTTAGTCCTGCCTGCGTCATTAATAGGCGGTTATTTTCATTAGAGAATCACGTGACACGTGTTATAATTAGAGCGTTTTGTTTTCAAAGAAATAAGTCACCGGCTCTAAGAATGATCCTTGTTTACTTCCGTGACCGTAGAGTCTAAGTGTGATAATATCTTCAATTCTTGTATTGTATAGTTTTAATATATTTTCACGATGATGTGATATTAGCCCAGTCACGGGGCAATAACTGATTATAACCAGAACGAGTGCATCATTGTGGAGCGCATCCACGCTTAGATACCTACCATTTAGTGAGATAGGGGATTGACATAGACTCTCGCCTTTAAGATACAGGACATTGCGCCGATATTACCTGAATAGGTAAGCAGAAGTTTATATTTATAACACGCCCACATTTTACCATCTCCATTATGCACGTAAAAGGGGGAGAACTTATTGACATTTCTGGACTCCGGAATCCAACTTCAGGCAACTCTTGAGAATTTCTTAATGGAGACCCAACAAGACTGCTGACTTGACGATCGAACACAGGATCAACCACTTTGGGACCACGAGCCCAACACTTCGGACTTCATAGTCTAAAATCACCAACATGCAGTGAGCAAGCGTGGTGACCAATGTTCGTTATACCTTTGACAATGGGACAGGTAAGTAGGTACACGCTAATATTATTGTTGTATATGGGTCTTATCAAGGGGTACCGTATTATGGTGTACCCAGTAACTGGATTATGGAGGTTTGGTAGGCAGTTGCTCCATGTATGCTACTGGTATTCAGCTGCATCCGGTCAGACTGGAATTCAACCCACACATAGTTGGGAAAAAGGACAGGCAAATGATGAAGATAGTGTATTCAAAAGTATCCTGACTCACCAGTAACCCATGCACCTTCAACCAATGTTGAACAAACACAGTATTGGCATCAGTGACCAGCACCACGTCCCATCCCTCGGCCGCTAGTGTTGTGATCAGCTTCTCGACCCCCGGCGTAGGCCGCATGGTTCCGATGCAGTCCAGGATGTCGTCCTGACTGAGGCCTGCGGAGTATGCGTGTTCGAAGACCTGGGAAAGAAGAGCGAGCGACTGTTAGATTTTTGTGAGTATGTTGTTTTTACAAGCTAATTTAAGAAAGTTTTTGAAATTTACATTTTTAAGGGCCCTTTATGCCTGGAGGCTTTTATTTAGATATTGTTAACGTTTAGTCTTCATTTTTTATTTCTGCCTGAGTATAGTTCTCGATGTTTTTGGTTGGTAAATTGGCGTGTGCTAGCTGTCATATGGCTATTAATTTATAATTTAAAATATGTTTTGTGTTGCGTAATGTAAATTATATTGCATACTATTATATAGAATCATTTTTTTCTAACTGAACAGACAGTTGTGCTGCTGGGGAGTTTGTTGCGCCAGTTCTTCTGCCCAGCTAAAGCAGTAGGAAGTGGTGAAGGGTGGGCGTTTTGGGGAATGTATTATGTAATTTTGACGTTCGAAAAGTACTGATACTCAGCCTAGTTTGAATAAATGACTTTTTAATTTGAATTTGTTAGTACTTTAGATTAAACATGAAATTATAATCGACTTTAATAAAACTGCACACGTACACAATAATTATATATTTATTTTTAAGTCTCAAAATATAACCACACTATAATCACACTATTATTATAACACTCCTGGAGATGTTACACGCACTGTATGCAACAACCAACTGCCGATCACTCATTCCGATATTCGTTTGGCAAGTGTCGCCCCACCATTGCTCCGGAAGTTCGCAACGGAACAAAAATGGCGCGACATCAGTGCCGCCAACCTAACTATTAATCAGATAATATTTTTAATTTTAAGAAGGTAAACGTATTTAATTTTGAGTAGCCTTAAAAATGTTATTAATTAAATATGTTTTTAACAAATAAATCAGCTAATAATTAAATCACAAATCAAAATAACTACTTTTAAATGTAATCATGTACGTCTGTCTTTGAAGCGACAACAAAATTAATGTAGGTAATGTCTCTCCTTTCTTTCAGTCCAGTCCAACGCTGCCTGTAAGAGATCACGATAAGACCGCCCGTCGTACACTCGTTTTATATATGTTTTTCCGTTTTGGTTTATGTCGTATACAATAAAGTGTCTAGCATAATCAGCCTATAACGTTCCCACTCCTGGGACAAAGGCCTCCTCGCGGTGAGAGGCAGTGGGCCGTGATCCACCACGCGGGCCCAGTGCGGGTTGGTTGATGTCACATGTCTTCGAATTTTTTGTTCTAAGACATGACGGTTTCCGCACGATGTTTTCCTTCACCGTTTTGAGAGCAGTGGTGATGAAATAATTTACACTAAGTAATGCGCCTGTCTAGGTTCTCGAACCTACGACCTACAGCTCGTAAGTCGCGGCCGTTACCACTGGGCCACCACTACTCTCAATAATAAAAATAAAGTGTTTAATTACATAATAGAGGGCACGCCCTTTATGCCTGGAGGCTTTTATTTAGATATTGATTTCACTAAGTAATTTTTATTTCTGCTTGAGTATAGTTCTCGATGTTTTTGGTTGGTATATTGGCGTGTGCTAGCTGTCATAAGGCTATTAATTTTTATAATTTAAATTATTTTTTGTGTTGCGTAATCTAAATATCATTTTGCATACTATTATATAGAATCATTTTTTTTTCTAACTGAACAGACAGCTGTGCTGCTGGGGAGTTTGTTGCGCCACTTCTTCTTCCCAGCCAAAGCACTAGGAAGTGGTGAAGGGTGGGCGTTTTGGGGGACTGTCTTATGTAATTTTGACGTTCGAAAAGTGCTGATTCTCAGCCTAGTTTGAATAAATGACTTTTGAATTTTGAATAATAAAATGTATTTTCTTTCTTTTTTAACATACTTAACTCGATACTTACCTGCAATACCGACTCTGCTTCCCATCAAATTCAAACACCACAACAATGGTGCTACAACCATAATGATTATCTTTCAGTCTGATAACCACTACACAACCAACCAATGGTTGTGTTTATGATTTACAATATAATTATTTATTAACCATAAACACTATGCCAAAGAGCAAATAGACGCGGGTTTAAGCCTAGTACACATGCCAGAAGTTGTATGTCAATCGCACGTTCATGAAAAATGGATGCAATTTGAATGTTTACAATTACATAGATTCCTATGATGATTGATTACTAATTATATCAAAAGTACTTCAAAGCTTGGCACAGCTTTTATTACAGGTAATTATCTAGCTATCATGTACACTGGGAAGGCTGCCAGTGACAATACACTGATTTCGTGAATGTTTTACAAATCTATGGTATGTAGGTACGGCAGGCTACGTCTGTAGTTACAAAACCAATATTAGCTGGCCTCTTATTCTGTTGAAACTGCTACGAAATGAATTTTAATGAAATCATCTTTTACACGTCATATTAAAATAAAAAAAACATGCGGGGCAGTCTTTGGGGACTGCCGCTAGAAGTGAAAACAAAGCGTGCGGTGACGATGACGCGAGTTTCACGCTTTTTGTTCACCCAAAAAGTACACATATATACACAGTATACATATAGCTCATGGAAAGCGTTCGGTGAAGATGACGCGAGTTCCATGATTTATGTTCACCTAAAAAGTGTTCACGCGCCTAAAGAAGTTTTCACTTAAAAAAAAATTGTTAGATGGGTTCGGCGTTTCCTATCTGACTACTCAAAGACCAGGCATAATCTTGGTCAGGCCATATGAGGACTACGCAGATTAGTGTCAAAAATAGTCTTTTGAGGAAAGAACCACACAGATTTGAGTGGACCTGTCCAGTCAGTGCAAGCATTTGTCAGTAATCGTGGAGAATCAATTCAACTCAGAACTTAGGAGCTTAACTCGACGAACAATACCAAAGAAAGGACATTTGGGTAGGCCGCATAAACTACTCAAACTGCCAGACCATCATTAAAACTAACTGAGAAAGAAAACATTAATGAAAGAGAGAAAAAGAAAAACCACATAGTCCTCACATTCACAATAATTAAAATAATACTCGTATAATACTTTACAAAGTAATCATGGCATTTTGTACATAATCTTCAACAATGTCAATGTGTATATAAAACTGGTATATTTTAATGATTTTACATAATAATTAAATGTAAAATTTTATGGTTTTATCACAAGGCTTAACAGAGCGAGCAGCTCAATCCCAAGCTTTTTTATCTTCTAAGTCATTTGAAATTTTATAGTACCCTTTTTTACTTTTGGTTTTCGAACAGTTTTTTAATCGCGTAATGGGTAAGTTTCGAATGTCAATGGGAAGTTTGTTGTAAAAGCGTATACATTGACCCATGAACGAGTTGCCTACTCTGTGGAGACGTGTGCGATGTACAGCAAGGTTATGTTTATTCCTGGTATTTAAACTATGAATATCGGACATTTTCTTAAAATTCGATATATTTTTGTGTACATACAATAGGTTTTCAAAAATATATTGTGAGGCTACAGTCAGAACATTTATTTCTCTGAATTTTTCTCGAAGGGTATCTCTTGGACCTAGGTTGTAAATGGCTCGAACAGTCCTTTTCTGTAGAACAAAGATGGTATTAATGTTCGCACAGGTTCCCCAGAGAGGAATCCCATAAGACATTAGACTATGAAAATAACTTAAATAAACAATTCTGGCTGTATCTACGTCAGTTATCTTTCAAATTTTTTTAACAGCATAGGCGGCCATAATAAGCCTTCCTGACAATTTTTCTATGTGCCCATTGTAATTTACCGTCAATAATTATTCCAAGAAAAACTGTTAACTCATCAAGGTCCAACCCTATTCCATTAACTTGAACATTGGTAGTTAGCTGTCTGACAATTGGCATTGAAAGTTTAAGGAGTTTAGTCTTTTTTTCGTTCAGTCCAATGCACAACTTTAGAGAGTGCATCGTTAACTTGTTCAAAGTTGACTAACTAACGTTTGATTTTAAAAATGAGAGAAGGGTCATCTGCAAATAAAACGATCTTGTGATTATCCCTTATGTGGTAAGGTAAGTCATTTATATAAATTAGAAATAAAAAAGGACCTAGAATTGAACCCTGCGGAACGCCCATGGTGATCGCAGATCCTGCAGATCTATTGCGATTAACATCGACCCTCTGAATTCTGTTGTTCAGATAAGAAGTCAAAAGGTCAAGAGCCTTGTCCCTCATACCATAGTGGTACAGTTTCCAGATGAATGTATCATTACATTACACGTTACGCCAGCTCAAGGTCAAACTGTTACCATCGACGCTCGGTTGATTGTACCTACGCAAATAATACAAATATATTATGCCACACGCCGTGTGCCTGCTAGGATTTTCCGTCAGCATAAATTACACTTCCATACAAACTTTCATCCACTATATAAAACACCTCTAGGGTTCACCATCCATCAGCATGCATTTAATAGTGCTCATTTTCGCTATTTACTGAACTCTTGTGGAAAATTTCACGCATCCAGACCATCCTGTACTACTATAATAATAATATTAGGGACTGCCAAACTGTTGCAGTTTTTAAAAGAAGAGTGAAAGAACACTATCTTTCCATTTCGTCATAGTTGCATATTTTGTATTTATTATTATATTATTTACCTACTAAATTATATTTATTGGTACCTATATATATTTAAGAGATATTTATTTTGAAAGTATGTATGTAAGTATATTCTCATATTGAAGGTCATATTTTATATTAGTGAATGGTTAAATGTTTTTATTTTATGTATTTTATTTTCTCTTCTACTCTTACACACGTTGTCTACATCTCTTTTTATCCACTCTCCTATCGCAGGTATGCTGGAAGAGATTTCTTTAGAAATAAGCATCACCTTTGTACGTATTTTTCTGTTCCTTTTTCTTGTCTCTTTATATGTGTGTACATAAACTGTTAAATAAATAAATAAAAAAAATAAATATATAAATGTGAAAGTTTGTATGACTGTGTGTTTGTTACTCAATCACGCAAAAACGACTGGACGGATTTGGATTAAATTTGGTACACAGGTAGTTTATAACCTGGATTAATAATAGTGTACTTTTTACCCCGGTAGCATGTTCCTATAGGATAATTTCCGACCTCCACGCGGTTGAAGTCACGGGCGAAAGTTAGTAAGAATATAAAAAATCCAGACCCAGCGGTTTCGGCTGTGCGTTGTCTGTCAATTAATGAATTTAAGATTTTTATTTAGTAAATCGTAGGAGTTACACAGTATGTGTCATTCATTATCTGCCTAGCCTTTTCCCAATTATTTTGGAGTCGGCTTCCAGTCTAACCAGAAGCAGCTGAATACTAGTATTTTATATGGAGCGACTGCCTATTTGAACTTCACAACCCAGTTACTGGGTAATAAGATACCCCTTGGTAAGCAGCCCCGGATCTAGGGGGGGGGGGGGGGGGGGCAAACCGGGGCCTGTGCCCCGGGCGCCACTTTCAGGGGGCGCCAAATTCAAGCGTAGCAGACAAGTGCACCGCCCAGCACACCGCAACTGTGCAATAAATGAGACGCGCAGCACATTTAATCTTTCTATTTCTTTCTTTAGTAACAGTTTTGCTTTTTAACAGCGCCCCTGTTGGATTGGCGCATTATCGATCGATAAAATGTGATTAATATGTTGCGGCCAAAATTTTCATTTTCAGAAAATTTGAATTTCGTTGGCTACCTTAGCACATCCCCATAAAGGATTGCCGAGGGGCGGCAGACGGCAGTTTTACAACTGTCAAAAATCCACGAATGCTAACCGGGACCATCGGCTTAGTGTGCTTTCCGAGGCACTTGGTATGTAAATATGGTCACCCATCTACGGACCAACCGCGGCAAGCGTAGCTTAACCTGATCGATAGACCCGTGCGGCTGTTAGTATGTACACAAATAATAAAAATATATAATACCTACCTATCGTAAAAGTCACACGATGCATGACAAAGAATCATTGTCACAGTACATACAAGTACTGTAGCAATCATTTAGCACCTATTTGAATCAAGTTATGAGAAGCGTTTTATATATCTACGTTAACACTATTGTCACGATCTATCAAGGAGGACAGGCACGTCTGCTGAGCGAACCCAAGACTCCATGTCTTGGGTTCGATCCCCGATTCGAGTGAAATTTTTATTGGATTTGCCCATTATGAAAATCTCATCAAAACAGCCCGGAGTCTAGTTTCGTGCCCGGTTGATGGCAATAGGGGCGCCACCTTATATAACGTGGGACTCAACATAATTGGCGAAATGAAGATATACTATATACCTCTCTTCTGAATACATTATCATGCAAGTCTTCTGATACTCTCAACGGGTTTCTGAATTGAGAATTTGTAGTTGAACTTGTCAAACTATACTTTCGTATTACTAAAGATGAATCCGTCATCGCAGCCAGCGAAATTCAAAATTTCTTTGCCGTAAACCGTAAGCAATTTTAAATTTTGCTATAGATTCATAACGATTTTCGCCGATAAGGGGGATGCGATAAGGTAGCCCGCGAATTTCAAATTTTCTTTCGTTCTTTACATTGTACAGGTCAGTTTGAAAGAAAAAAGAAAAAGAAAGAAAATACGTTTATTTGCGGTAAACATGACGCAAAAAAGAACACAAAATTATAAAATGGAAACAAGTTTAGGGAAAATATGCGTCACATTCACGCAAAACGACCATCGCTCAGCATGATGCTGCGACCCTATGCAAGACAGAGCCCCAGCGCTGGTTTTCAGCGACAGCCGGCGTTGACGTTATGACGTCGACCGGTGCAGCATACCATGAAATATAATTAAGATATAAAAATAAAATAAATATACAGTAATTAATTCTACATAAATATAAAAATGTATAATATTTAAAAATGGCAATATTCCGTTAAGTCGGTAATCGACATACGTAGTATCTCTATGTAGTCTGTGGTAATCGACTCGCGCGCCAGGCGCGTTTCAGGTTATATGTTGATTAAAATATGATTCGCGACCGTAACAAATATGGCTTTACAGAATTATAATCATTAGAATCAGCAATACAACTCCTTAAGTTAGCATAATCCTCAAATGTCATGATTTCATGAAATAGTAATTCAATTGGATTACATAAACTAAGAGAGTTGTATTGATGATTTTTATGAATATAATTCTATAAATAAACATTTGATACGGTCGCGAATCATATTTAGATCAACATACAACCTGATACTGACCTGCAAATTGCGAAAAACGTAAGAAAATTTTAATTTCGCTGGCTACCCTGATGCTTTCGCTTTAAGTAAGAAAGTAGAGTTTGACAAGTTCAATTTCAAATCCTCAATTCCGAAACCGGATGTAAGTCTCCTAAGAACCCTATATTTAGCCCTGCATGAACGTGAATTTGCCTAGTACATACCCGGGGGATACCCACGCGTTCCTGAAAGTATATAATGTTATTATTGATCTAAATATATCTCAGAGCACATGACAAAAATATATATCAATCTATGTTGGTATATACAACTATCGATACATAGTTTTTGCTAATTTTATACATAGTCTTCACGTGACGCGTTGGCAGAGACAGAATTATATTATGTGCGAATGGATATAGAACTTTTTTATCGGAACTCGCTGTTACTCGCCAAATCGCTAATCACTTTGGGAAATAACTATACCTCTAACCTACAGTATGTCAGGGTAAACGAGCGACATATACTTTAGGGAAATGTAGTTATTACTCATGAAAATTAATAACTTTTACTATGATACCAACCCTGAAATTGCGAAAAAGAATCAGTTGCTCCATAAATTTAGAAGTTATTTAGTATGAGTTTCAAGTAGGGGTTGCGAAAAATCCTTCCTGTGTACCTCTACATCATGTGTCTAGTCTTTTCCCCACTATGCTTGGGTCGGCTTCCAGTCTAACCGGATACAGCTGAATACTGTCCCTGCGACTGACCTCCACAACCCAGTTACTGGGTAAAACCTCTACACTTGGAGTCTTTTTCCTGCAGTAGGACAGTAACAAGCCCATATATACTTATGTTGAGGACAGCGACCATAATATAACTACGAGTACATACGGATGAATTGGATTCCATAAACGAAGTGATTGATTTCCGCAATGGCGTTTTCCTTCCGCAAATTTAGTATAACATGCTGATTTTGTTGTGAAGTGTTTATTTAGAAATTAATAAATAAATATATTTCTTTAAAATTGTGTAGTCTTTAGTATAGTGAAGGGTTAGTTTTAAGGTTCCGACCATAAACGGAAAATCGGAACCTAGATAAGATCACCGTCCGTCTGTCACAGAATATTTTCTCGACATCTATGCAACTTAGGAATTTGAAGTTTGGCTTAATGTCAGGTCTCAATGACGTGCACACAGATCGCCAGAAACATCTTTTCTTAAAGATTTTTTACCGTTTTGTCTCGGGAAAAAAATCACTATGGTGCTGGGAGCCGGGAGGTGCAGGTTTGTAAGCCGTTTAGTACCAGCCGACCCTTAATTTCTACTATTTAGCGGTGTAGAAATGTGAAATTAAATAACCATTTCATTTAGCATTTTCTATTTATGGAAAAGTATTGTCATTGAGTTTAATAACTTGCTTGCTGAGTTAAGTAAGTGGGGTTAAAGTAATATCAATATGTGAATTGGCTGTCATTTTGTTCAAAATTATCAAAATTGGGCCCTGTTTTCACGGAAAAATAATTTAAAGGTGTTTAAAAATTGATGACATTAAGTCAAAAAATTATATCGGTGAAATGACCACCTTCTGAGTTGGTGCACATTTGTGCTCGTTTTAAATCTATTTGAATTAATTGCGCTCCAATTTGGTGAGTTCCTGTTCAATGTTGGGTTTCAAGACTTGCAAGGTTTGTAATTTATGTTGGTAAATTTCAAAAAAGCCCCAAAGGAAGAAGTCTGGCGTCGTCACACCGTCAACTGGCGATCTGGCCAGCCAGTTCAAATCGCCAAAAAGAAATAGGTGTTTCAAATCTCCGTCATTGCCTGCCCTGTGTATGGGTCCATTGCATTTGCATTGTCAACTAATTCTCTATCTGTCTACAACGTGTCAAATCACAATCACATTATGACGCCAATTGCAAAAACTAAGGCATATCCACATTTTGACATTACTTTTGCCCCACCATATTTTGTTGGTGAAACTGTCAGCGGATAGCATAAACTTCATTTCGCAGAAAATCGTTTGACATACACTCATTTATCATACCTACATTCAAAACTCATAATATTGTAAGTCAGTATCATCTTTAGGCATAAATTTCATATTCATAATAATTAAAAAGCAGAACCATCATATCGCAGAAAGTTCACACAAACATGCAAACAAGCATACCTACACCATGCATGCAGCAAGCATGCAACATGCAACAGGCATGGTTACTGTCACGGCTCTAGCGCTGCGGGGCTCCGCCAGTCCCATGCGAGCTTTTCGTCGCAGATGGTTTTAACGCTCACCACGGCAGCTTCGGCATGCTCAGAGCATTTATTTCAATTAAACCATTTGCAGGCACTTTTGAACTGCAAGAAGTCGATCAGTCAGAAATATGAAGGTCAAAATAAAGGATTCTACAGAAACATACGCATATCTCTTCAGAAAAAAAACCTCAGCTTCGGCACTGACCGTTAAAACCACTTGCTCTTCAGCTCGCGAGCCGCCTCGCCCCTCCGCGCCTACACGGGCTTCAATTACACTCTAGGGGTAGGGCAGACGAGCCTACGTGGAGTCGGTTTTGCAGCGATTCGTATCTGTCACTAACTTTTTATAGCACTTATTGAATTTGTAACATAATATTTTAATTTAATTTAAGATTAAAAATGCTATTTTCTAGAAATGGTAAATTGCCTGATAAAATTATTCCAAATAAACTTCTGCCATCTTAAAAGTATGCCATTGTACTCGTAAATTCGGACATGTGTTAATGACATTCAGTCAAACAATAATTATATTAAATAATTGTTATGCCTTTAAAATATTCGTTTAAAGAAAACTATTCTAAGTGTGTTATGCCAAATACATTTCAGAGCATCAATATTCTGCCAGATAAAGGGGACCCGTGGAAGACACCGTGTTGTGGTTACAAAACGCGTCTAACTTTTGACGTAGCAAACTGGTCTATTAATCGCTCGGTAACTCAGTAGTCAGTTCTCGCTGACGTCGAACACATATCGCGCACTAGCCGCCCTAGGCCTCGGCCTTGTCGGCCTTAAGGGTAATCCGCCACAGATCAGACTCATAATTATTTGCCTATTTGCACTTTACGCACTCCAAGCTGCGGTCATAAAGGATTCTACAAAAATCTATTCAGAAAGAAAACCGCTACATCTCTTGTCTAAACTGTCACGATTCCACTGGCAAGCATGCCACAGTACAAGGTCGCCAAATTGATCCGCTGCCAAAAACTCTAGATAAATATTTCGGATATTCGCAAATTATACTTGGAATTGTATCTTTCAACCTTGCCCTTAGCTTATTAATAGACAGACTTTCTATAGCCAAGTTACCTGTAGCAGGTAGGGCAATTTTATTTTATCACCAGCGTTTGCCTGCGACGCGTCCGCGAGATTTTTTTTGTTACATAACCTATGGCCTTATCCCATTCATTCGTATTCGGTATATTTCTACAACTTTGTCCAATACTTGGAATGGCTCTTTTAAAGTGCGTAAATTTACAAAAAAATTGCATAATATACGTAAACATAATCTAGCCCATATAAATATTAGGGCCAGAGTTAACATGGCTAGCCCGTGAGAAGGAAACCGAACAATATTTGAAACGGATATTACCTTGAATATCAACGAAGTGCATATAAAACTACTCACAATGGTTTATGATAACAGTATATTGCTACAGATTACTGATAACAATAATAATAGACTTTCAATATACATAACAAAAGGGTAAGGCAGAGGTATAGGTACCTATAGTACACCAACATTTCGCCAGTTATGTTTAGTTCCATCTTGGGGGCGAGCCTATTGGCATCAACCCGGCACAAATTTAGAGTCCGGGCTTTTGATCCCTACACATAATCATAAAGTAAGAAACAAACGCTAGAGATTATAAGAGCGTTCACAGAGATGTGAAAAAAAAGACAACAACGGTCACCAGAGCCAGACCAGAGAGCTTACTTTTTACCCGACTGCGGCGAACCCAAGAATAGAAAAAAATTAACTGTTCAGCCACCAAGGGGTACCGTTATCCAGTAACTGGGTTGTGGAGGTCAGATAGGCAGTCACTCCAAGTAAAATAAAAAAATCTGCTGCATCCGGTTAGACTAGAAGGTGACCCTTAGGTACATAGTTGGGAAACAGCCAGGCGGAGGAATTGAAATGCTCCGTCCGGAGAAAGACGAAATCTTTATTTTGAACTCTTCTTTGAACTCTTAGATTACAATCTTACATTGGGGTGCAGGGTTTACTCATGCATTCCCATCTTCCCTGGCAGGTTATGGATCGCCATTCCAGATTGGCAGAGTTCCAGATTTCTGGCTCTTATAAGTATGCGTTGCCTGGTTTCTGAAGTCCTCGAAATAAACTCTTCGTACCTATTCATACGACAAAGTTCTTTGACTTATTAGTTATCTATTATATAACATATGCATGAAGATAAATGTTTTTATTTCAAAGATGAATGAACTGAATGACTTCCTTGATTTCGGATGAATCGCATGGGGCGCTGGCGGCCGTCGCGGTCGTTTAGCGGGTGTCTACAAACGCGGCGGCGGGTGTTGCAAATTTGCAATTTTTTTAATTTGGTAATTATTTTGGTACTAAAAATGTGAATTTTAAATAGCAATAACTATTAAATTTTCAATAATAATAATATTTTTTATTACTTATTGGTAGTTTAATTGCAGTAGGTACACATGTGCCCCTTTCTGATCGGACGGGGTTTTTTTTACATATGGTATAACAACGGCATTAAATTATTTAAACTTTCCAAGGAAAGTAACGATATTTTTGAATGTTTTAATAAATTAAAAAAATATATGAATGTTTTAAAGTTGACATAACTCCAAGCCGGAAAATAGGAATGCTTGGTGGCATATCATACTTCCTCGGACGAAATTTTACAAGAGCTCTGCTACTCCTGTTAAATACACATCATAACATAACATCACGCCTGTATTCCCCGAAGGGTTAGGCAGAGGTACCTATAAGTGGTACATCCTAATTATGCAAGTTATGTTTAAGTCCCATGTAAAAGGGAGCCAGCCTATTGCCATCAACCGAGCACAAATTTAGACTCCGGGCTGCTACTGAGAAATTCCACATGGAAAAACCCAATAATACTTTCCGGGAATCGAACCCAGGAACTCATGCCCAGCAATAGCGCTTGCGACCACTACACCAACAGTGGCAGTCCGTCAGTTAAATAGGTACATCAAACTGATTTTAATAAATTCATATGGGACTATGGAATAAATTCCCATGGGTTGACCACAGACGATCAGGAACTATACATTCGACATAGTCACTAGGGAATCTATTATGTTATTGTAACAAACAATAGTTTTAACGCGTAGACCAGAATACTTTTGCGAGAATATTGTCACAGTCAAATCCTTTATCATCATCAGCTTCTTGTCTTCTGCTTCCATTTATCTCCATCAGCCGTCATCTACGCATCGATTCTTGAATGATATTCGATTTTATGTTTATGATTTTATGTCGTTTATTAATCGACTCCTCATTAGACCAGTGGTCGTAATAAACGCAGCTTTTAAACGTGAGTTTCCGGGTTAGACATCGAGGTTCCGAAGAAGTGTTATTGACATCATCTTCGCCAGGAAATTCTACGTAGCAGCCCTGTTAGGTGTAAAATAGGCTGGCCTCCCACTACATCAACTACATGGGACCTAACTGGCGAAATGTGAGAGTACCTTATCATACCAAATGTTAACCTACTGACTAAGAACCTCAACCAACTTCTCACGAGGTTCACGTTAGATTGCTGGATCAAGGGTTTTATAAAGAAATTGTTAGTTCAGAACACTACCTAGCTCTTTCAGCAATATTGGCTTGATTATTTTGCATAGCACATATTGTGTGAGTACTATGTATCGACTATAAAGACACCATTTAGTTACTGGGTATGTCTTTCATTGACTTGAATGTGCCCTGGCGGCTGAGAGTATGTCATGCTCACTCTAAAGTCTCGCTGACGGTGGCGCGTGTGTTGGATCAGTTAGCTCCCTTCAAAATGGTTGAGCTGAATGGTGTTAATCCATGCATCATGTTCGTGAACGGGCGCCGTCAGTAGGGACTGGTCATCTTTTAGCTGCCACGACATATTTGTTTTTTTTTTTCTATTACGGACGCTTTTAATGTTTTGCATCGTTCTCACATGTATAACTTCAACATGAATGATGTAACCAATATTTTGTAACCATATTTTGATTTAAAAGAGTGTCCGTGGAGTTTCTTGCCCGTTCTTCTCCATAGGTACCTACTACGCTTTGTTTTAGCTTCATCTTTCTAACTGACCGACCTCTTGAAAATTCAGAAATGTCTGTAATTGGTTTATTTGAAATAAAAGCATTAAATTTGAGTTATAATTATGTTATTAAATAGCAAGACAGCTAAATAATAAAACTTTAGTATTTAATCAACAATGTTAGTAATAGCCCACAATAGCTCCTGAATTAACTTATTAATCTAATGGAAACGTAAGGTTTCATTCCAATTGGAATTTAACTACTCATGACGGTGACGCAATAGTCGCTATTGGCATTTAAAATAAAACTATCTTTTACGGATGGTCTAGATCTTAGGGCCTCAGGCTTACCGCGTGGAGCGTTACCCAGAAACTGACAAATGAAATGAAATTGTTTATTTTGTAAATTGGATACCATCACTATTAAGTAATACCAAATACAAAAAAAAAATAAGCTAGATGGAATCGACATTTCTTATCTACCCCTAAAAATATTGCAAAACAAACTCAGGTCAGTCTCTTTTAAAGTCGAGACATAATCTTGGTCGGATCATGTGAGGACCACGTAGATTTGTGTCAGAAATGGACAGTATTGTGGAGCTCAGATAGGCAGTCGCTCGATGTAAAATACTGATATTCAGTTGCATCCGGTTAGATTGGAAGCCGACCCCAATATTGTTGGGAAAATGCTAGGCAGATAATGACTAAGGATAAGGTAAGTGTGCTAATTATTTTACTGACTGCAGCGGTTTCTAGGAACTATAGAAGAAAATGGTGAGTAATGAGGTTCTGTTGAATGCAAATGATGCACCATTCATTTATAACAGCTAGCTTTGGAGTTTTCTCGCTCAATGTGGAACTGAAATTTAAATGTCACGAGCTGGAAATTGTGCAATTAGTACGTTTTGTATTTTAGAGATTTTATAATATGTATTAGATTCTCACAGAAAAACAAATCGTCTTTGTGATGTCGCAAATTGCAATAATTTTGCCATCAGTGATTTGATGATTCAGGCAATTTCTATATCGATCTCACAAATTCTTTCATCAGGAATATTACTACTTTTCCTAGTAATTATAACGTTAGCTTTTAATAAAAAAAAGCTTTTCAGTTATTGGCCGTTGCAAATTTAGCGCAAGAATTAACAATTTTCTTCTTCTTTTCATGGGTCTACAACAACACCTGCAGTATGAAGGTACTAGCTTGTAAACCAGATTGGAGTAAACGACTATATTTTTCGAGGTAAAACACAAGGCAAAAGATCTTCCACCAAAGATCCCGTAAGTTCATGCTGATGATAACTTTCAATTTAGTCAACCGTAGTCTGACAAGGAGCTTCGCAAGACGGCAGTTGTCAGTTGAAAAAAGCAGGCTGTCCTCACTGGCATTAAAAACAAGGTTAGATTACGGTCATGGATTTTGGGCAACAATCGACGTGTCTGATTAGATTAGTGTAGGTAATGTCGAACGGGTTTCGTAAAAGGTGACAATGCCCAGTTTCTTCCTATTTTTCGACTCCCCAGTTTATTTTTAGTAGTGGTGCTAAAAGTCAAATATCTTGACTCTTGACACTAGTCAATACTTCATCTGAGGACCTCAGTAGCCGGACATAAGAGGATAGGACAGCAGCCTCGTTCATGGAAGCGCAATGTTTTTTAGTGCATTAAAATATTGCATTGCTAAGGTAAGTAGGTGAAAATGATCTGTGAACTAAAATTGAGGTTTTCTTAGAATTAATATGTTATAGTTTGAAGTTATGTAAGTATAAATAATCAGGTAAATTAGGACCAAATAAATACCACACCTATTAAACGAAGTAATGGAATGTACCTACAAGTTAGTTAATATTTTTTTTTAATTAAGGTAGATCATGTTAAATAGTAGGTAAGTAGAAATAATGCCAAACAGATTGAGAACATTCGTAAAACTTTTATTTATTTTTTATAGGTAATAAAATTGTGATTGCTAACACAGGATCGCGCTATATGGCGTGCAATTGGAGAGCCTATGTCCAGCGATGACTGGTTTAAGCTGATGATGATGGGCCTATAATTTCAGCAACACCAAAACCCCATAATTTATGCTGTTTGGCGGTAAACATGGAGGTAGGTAATACATCCCCGGGCGAACTGTTTCACACGAGCTCCATTACTAGGTAGGAAAAAGATTTCGCGGCAAACGACTGAATAAAAATAGTAACTACTTATCTCTATTTAAAATTACAAAAAAAAAAATACCGCTACCTACTATTAAACTTTTTTTTATACCTACCTACTCATGCGAAAGCTACGTGCAAAAGCAACAAATTTGAAAAGCCAAGAAAAAAACAACTTACATCGCTCATGTAAGGAGTCCAGTCGTGATTCCCAGCTTCCCACTCCGGAGGGGGTTTCTTTTCCCTCAATCTATTTATTATTGTAGCGTCAGAATCATCATCGACAATAGTCCGATCGAAATCAAATACGGCTAAGGAAGGGCTCGCCATTTTTGAAAATTACGCGCGCACACGACCGCGGTCTGAAACACACTGAAGTGGTGAATTCTGTAGTGTCTGAAGTCCTAAGCGATGTCCCGTGAACTTGAGACACGTTTCATGACGTCAGCGGACATTGAGACATGGAACGGAGGAATTGTGAATGATGCAATCATTTTCATGTGTGGTTTTTGCGGAGACACAAAATACTTGTGAATTTTGACAGTTAACAGTTGTTTTGACGTTATTGATTTGAGTTTGACATGACCTTGAAGTTTTTGTTCGGATACGTGCTAAAAAGATGTTTTGCTTTTGCATAAAAAATATACAATGGACTATTTTTACGCAAAATAAAGGTATCAATACACATACAGTCGTTTTACTTCTTATTTTACATCACTGTCAAAGTCCCAGTAATCTTTAATTTACTAATTTTATGGTTGCTGTGGAATTAAGCGCCATATTCACAATCCATCTTGCTGTACGTCCCGCCAAGGCCGCGGTGCTGACATAGCATAACACGATCGTACGCAGACTGTTGCCAGACTGGCGGTTATTTTAGGTACCCCAAAATTCTCTTAAAGTTGCTGATACGTTACTTATTTATTTATTTAATACTTCAAGCACACAAATGTACAGAGGCGGACTTAATGCCATAGGCATTTTCTACCAGTCAACCTTCGGGTGATGCAGAGACAAACAGTGGTAGGTGCAATAGCGAGAAAAGAAGATTTTTTTACATTTAAATATAAAGATATACATATATACCTATTTAAAACTATAAATATAATAAATACACCTAATTATATATAAATATAAGCACAAATAAAACAAACAATGGGAAAATATTACCGTTGTGATGATACTGCCAGCTTCTTGCGAATATGCTCGCGAACTTTAATTCTAAAAGATAATCGGTTGGTCGCCATCCTGATTTCCTGAGGGAGCGCATTCCACAGAGAGATAGACTGAATGAAGAAGGAAGAGTGAATGAAGTCTGTGCGGTGAGTGGGACATTGATTGTTACTTCTGTCAGAGGTAAAATTACTGTGAAAGGACTGTACACTATTTATTCTTTTTTCTCATTATTTCATTTTATATTATCACCTCAGTATTGCTTTAGTACATCTTTATCTATGGTACTACTTTTATAAACTATATCCAAACTAACCTGTCACCTGCAATCTTCTTACCTGTCAGCTGTCAGTGTCAGTCATTCTTAGAGGAATTAAAAAAAACTTGACAGAAAGAATTCAGAATTGCAGCATAACCTCTTTTTACGGGAATTTATTTTACTATTGTTATAAATAATCACTTAATAATAATTGCAATGGCTTCACTAAATGTGTATTCAGTGGGTAGACTCGCCAAATATGTTTCTGGATCATCAATGAGGACCCTTCGAGCGAATTTATACAGGTGAAATTGCGCAATCAATTTTGAGGTTATAATCAGAAATTATTTTCGAATTTCGGAATAAATGCTGTATGAAAGTGTCAAATATTGATATAGACAGCGAAATTGAAGTTTATACATTTTATTTTTGAAGAGTTTTTGCTCTTAATGTTTGTAATTTAAAGCTGATGTAATATTTACTGAAACTCTATTTTAAATCATTTTACCTTACTTATCAAGTCAAAACTGCAGTTTTCATCCTGCTAAAGCAAGCTATGTTGTGTCATCGATAAAGCTCTACAGTTTCATCACCCCAAAACGTCAGCAATATGCCCCAAATAAGCTCCTCAATCATTGCTACTTCTAGGGTACTCTCCAAAAGTATCTACATTATTACAGCCTTATTCAACAACTCCACATAACTCGAATAAACCTATGTTCAAAGTCCTTTTCACATGCTTATCTCTAAAGATAACATACACTCTCAAATACCTACTATCAAAAAAGACAACAACATTTTAGAAAAAGAAACCTTCTGGGTCCCTGCAAGACAGGATCTCAATAGTATTATATCATGAGGATGTACAGTCAGCAAGTGCTTAATCACTTTCCAACCTAATAACCAAGAGCATAAGAGAGTAAAGCTGCTACAGTACAACAACATTGCAAACTACCATAAGCATAATGTTAATACTATATTGTTCTATTGCTGGGCAAAGTTATTTAATCCAGCCTATTAAAATCCAGATTTGTTCACAGTATTTATATTGCTCAAAAGTCCTATAACAAAATAATATGCCTGCTAATATAATATAATGTTGCTTCTCAGCACAAGCAAAGTCCGTGCATACAGCACAGAAGAGAAAGCTAGCACGAAACCTGACGAAGAGGGCAAGCTGCCCACCAGTCTGGAGGAGTGCCACAAGCAAATTGAAGCACTCTCCGTCGACTTGAACACTCTTAAGACTCAAGCCAAAGATTTTGAAGTGAGTACCTTTAAATTCATACATAAACTCCTGATCTGTACCCATGGCAGATACTAGTGATGGGTGTTGAATGAATGCTGTACTAGTAGTTGAACCCGTAGATGACTTAACTTAAACTCGCTACACGACGACCAACGGCGCGAGAACGTTGTACAAATTCATTAGTCCATTGAAATAAAATTATCAAACAAACAAATATGAACTCTAAATCTAGTAGGAGGGAGTTCATTTTTTGTACAGGTCGATAGAATTTTTGTTAAGTGTAGGAAAATAATGCTGTTATGGTAGTTTCGCGTGTGCGAAAGAGAAAGGCGATGGACTGGTCGAACGATGCGAGACCAACCGGTTTGCGCTTGTTTATTTATTTATTTATTTATTTGGGACAAACAAACAGTAACACATTATATCTGCGCAAACAATATAAACAAACATATTATATAAATGTGAAACTCACACCGTTATCCACAACATATACAATTCATATAACTTTACTAATGAACAATCTATGCGAGTAAGACTACAAGACTATTCAAATAATTATACATCGGAATCCTTAAGTTTCTTTAACAAAGCAGAACGAAATCTATTTGCTGACACTGAGAATAAATCTAATTCTGTAGTTTCTGAACAAAAATCATTATAGTTTTTGCACAAGCGACGTAGAGGCGCTCGCAGACCAGCATTGGTGCGGCAATGGGACACAGCAAAAAGAGGACGTGCGCGCACCTCTCGTTGTGTTTCTGTTAACTAGTCCACGAATTCCACTAGCTAATCGTTAACGCCAAATACGTCGCCGACCCATCTCTAATAGATACTAAGAAATGGTACATGTTAAGCTGGACAAGAAGACAAAGCTAAAGGAGTTTGCAAGGCATGCTCCTTTAGCTTTGTCATCTTGTCCCCAACACTGGCCGTGAATGCTGTAAACTGTTTCAAACCACATATCTGTCATCAGCATCATCAGCCAAGTCTTATTCCAACTATGTTGGGGTCAGCTCGCAGTCTAACCGGATGTAGCTGATTACCAGTATTTTACATGGAGCGACTCCCTATCTGACATCCTCCTATATTCCAAAATCCAGGGTACATATTATGTTAAAATTAAGACAAATCAAGACTCGCTGAAACACATTTATGTTGTACTAGCTGACCCGACGGACGCTGTCCTGTCCAAAGTTCAATACAAAATAGGAAGTTCACTCTTTCCCGAATTTTCCAATTTCCCGACTTCCTCCAAAAACTGATTCAGAAACAAAAATTTGCCAAATTAGTCCAGTTGTTCTGAAGAGATGCGCTTGCCAATACCAACGAACAGCATGTCATTTTTATTATATAAATGTGTTAAGTTACATCATTTAGTTTTTAGTCTTTTTGATGGACAAAGAAGCTGAAATGCTCAGAAAACAGACATTGCAACGAAATCACTTCTGTTTTATGGACTGTCTTGTCTCAATATAACAATTAACTCTTTATAGTTTAAGTACTTTCCATCAAATGGGCTATTGCCTTGATCCTCATCTACCGCTCATATTTAATTTACTTTTTCAATCCTAAACATAAACATTATATTTGTAGGACAAGTACAAGCGTGCGCTCGCCGACGGCGAGAACGTGAGGCGTCGCATGGTGAAACAAGTTGAAGACGCCAAGTCTTTCGCCATACAGAGTTTCTGCAAGGATCTACTGGATGTGAGTACAGTTCAAAAGTCATTTATTCAAACTAGGCTGAGAATCAGCACTTTTCGAACGTCAAAATTACATAAGACAGGCCCCCAAAAACGCCCGCCCTTCACCACTTCATAGTGCTTTAGCTGGGAAGAAGAACTGGCGCAACAAAACTCCCCAGCTGTACAGCTGTCTGATTAGTTAGAAAAACTCGATTCTAGTACTTACGCAAAATAATTTACTTTACGCAACACAAAACATTAAATTAAATTATTTTCTCTATGTCACCTAGCACACGCCAATATACCAACAAAAAAGTAAAAAGAACTTAATACCCGAATGAAAGCCTCCAGGCATAAAGGGCGTGCCCGTTTACATATAGCTATTAAAGCTGTAACTCGGAAATCACAAATGATAAACTGGCGAACTAGCTAACAATCGAAGTAAAAATAAATAAACAGTTAACGCATTCAAGGACACTGTACGAGACACAATAGAAGTTTTATTGTTATGACGCCTATGAGCGTATAGTGTCCTTCAAAGTGTTAATTAATAATAACTACAACAAAAACCATGGTCAGCAAGACGACCAGTCACCACAAGCAGCACCCGCTCACGAGCATAACGCAACTTGCTGCCGTTGCTCACGCAAGAATAATATGATCAATTTTCGAGGTTGCTAGCTGACCATATATTACAATACAACTCTTTAAAAAAACAGTGTAATGTGTAGGTTGTCAGTTTTCACAATGCTGCTATATTTTCTAGCTGCCAAAATCAAAATTATTTATTCAAATTAAGCTGTAAATCAGCTATTTTTGAATGCCGTGAATTACATAAGACAGTCCCCCAAAATAGAGGAGTCAACACGTATTTTCTGACTAGGGCGTCAGAAAATACGTGTTGAATCCATGGACGGACAGAAGGAACTCCCACTAATACAAAACTGATTCCCGTTTATGTGTAAATATTTATGCGTCAGTGGTCACGTCTGATGTGTGAGTGTGTACTTGCCTGTACGTACAGCGAGCTGGCCTCGTGGCAGTTGTTTTTTAGCGAGAATGTGTGAGACATTTTTGTCCGTCCATGGTTGACTCTCACTAAAAATAAAACAAATTGCATATTGTCTAGAGCATAATTCCTAGTGATTGCTCTGTGGAGACTTTCAGAGATTTCTGCATAATGTTTAAAAGCCATAGTGTATGAAACATTTTGTTAAGAAGAGGCTCCCTAAATGGAATGCAACTTTAGTATATGATTTATTGGATCTTTTTCTTTCCATGTACAAGACAGTTACGTAATTGTAACATTTTCGCTCGTTTCATTTTTTATTCGAAAATCATGTTTTTTTATTATTGAAATAAAATGAAGATTACTCGGCTTTTATGTCTAAAATAAGTATTCACAGTAAAAAAATATAGTGTCTTATCCAGCCACAAGATATTATTTCTCTAGATCAATTATTACTTTAGTTATAAATGAAATAAGAATTGAGACATTTAGTTTCGTGCTCCAACACGATCAAAGAGCGCACGCGATATTCAACTTTATTACTGATGTTTTAGCGTTTAGTACATAGTGCCTGGTCTTAATCAAATGCTTCAGCTGCCGAAGCAACTGTCAAGTATTATTATTATTTATTGAATATTAGACTATGTCCCACAAAACCGTGTTCATGGTTTGTCTGTGGGAACAATCCTTTCCAAGAACTATAGACAAAGTATTATAGCTTTGTTGATTAATGTTGTTTCTGTTAATACTTGTTTGATTTCAACAACGATGTATTCTACGTTATGTACAATTCATTCAGGTAGCAGACACACTAGGGGCAGCCGCGGAGAGTGTACCCGAGAGCGAAGTGTCGGAGGGCGGCGGCACGGAGGGCGGCGCCTCAGCAGCCCTGCGCTCGCTACACGACGGGGTCAGACTGACCAGGGCGCAGCTCACACAGGTACAGCACGATATTGGAAACTTCAATTGAAAATCTATTTAATAAAAAACTTAAATTTATTCAGTAACAGACAACGGACAGTCTGAACGACTTGGTCTAGAAGCATATAATTTTGCAAAAGAGTTTGTTACATGAAAGTGAACACTTATGAGCAGTGGTGGCCCCGACTCACCAGTTGTATAGGTCGTGGGATCGAACGCAAGCAGGCGCTTTACTTTTTCTAATATATTTCATCACCACTGCTCTCAAAACGGCGAAGGAAAACATCGTGAGGAAACCATACAATGTCCTAAAACCAAAAATTCGAAGACATGTGACATCCACCAACCCGCATTGGGCCCGCGGGGTGGTATATGCCCCCTCACAGAGAAGAGGCCTGTGTCCAAGCTAACAACACACTGAACACTATAGGCTGTTTACGCTGTGTGTAAGTCACACAAAAATCAACTAATTTTTCAACCTTCAGATAACTTTTATCGGATAAATAAAATGTTGGTTTGAGAAAATTTGTCAAACCGCCAGTTATGTTATAGTTCCCATGTTAGCAGCAATCAACATAACACAACGCCTGTATTCCCATGAAAGGGTAGGCAGACGTATAAAGTACACCCACATGTCGGCAGTATGTTGTAATAACCCTATGTTTATTTATTTCCAGGTGTTCACTAGACACGGCCTGATCTCGGTATCTCCGCTCCGTGAGAAGTTCGACCCCAACCTACATGAAGCATTGTTCCAACAGGTAAACATCTTGTAATCCTAAATATTACATACGTACATAAAATAACGCATTCTCCCCCATGGGGGTAGGCAGAAACTACAGACTGCCACCTGATTCGATCCTTACATACTCCTTTTGCCTCGTTTACGTTCATACATCTGGTCACACACGCGCCGGTTGCGAGTACTACGCATTTGACCTGTCTGAAGAACATCACCAATAAGGTCACTATATGTCTTCCTAGGGCAGTGGTCGGCAAACTCATTAGTCAATAGAGCCAAATATCAATACTATAACGACTAAGATTTCTTATGAGAGCCAATCCTTTCTGTGTGTCCAACTGTCTCAATACATAAAACTCCCATCCTCTTTCACTTCATAACAGTTTCTAAAATTGACTTGCTAAGAAGTAGGATGCCTTCATCGTCATCATCATATCGGCTGATAATAATATGATGAAGGCATCTTACTTATTAACAAGTTAACATTAAAAAAGTTTGATAGATTCATTTATAATTAGAATTATAAATTTTCTTTATTTTATATTTTAAATATATACTTTATTAATCAATTATTTAATCATATATTTTTTTTTTAAATTAACCTTGAGTAAATGATTGAGTTTCCTGTTAGTTTGGTGAGATTACTTCGGAAATAAAAAAACTTGATATCTTGCTTAATGCCCGCTACCCCGACCCCCGCGCGTATCGACGCTCGCACTCATCGACATTTGTACAGAGCCCCACTCTATGGGCCAAAGAGCCGGATGTGGCTCGCGAGCCGCGGTTTGTCGACCATTGCCAGTTTCCACAGTTTTTTCTTATTTCCACTCACATCTGCCTTGTGTTGTTGTTGTGTATTGTGTTTACCTTTTGTTAGTCGCATTTTATTCATCCTCTCAATTTGGATTTGGCACCCAACCAGGTTATAAACCTAGATAACCATATAGGAAACCAACCTGTTATATAATAACATAATAATATATTCTCACTAGTATCACAAATGAATACAGATGGGACTCTCCGCAGTTTAGGTATGAAGCTACAAATACGCGGCGGGCCCGTCTTGTCGGGCCAGTCAGTTAGTGTAACGTAGTCAGAAGATATAAGAGTTACGCGATAGAAAGAGAGGCAACTTCTAGGTGAATGTAACTGTGGGTGTGTGATCTTTTTCTAAAATAAAAGTTACTCCCTATAACATCAGCTATCTGTCAGTGAAAGTCCCGTCCAAATTGATCCAGCCGTTTCGGAGATTAGTCGGAACAGACAGATTATTTTTTTATTTTTTTTTATAACTGTCATATAGTTTCTTATGCATTTAATATGGTAAAAAGCTTTTATTTTGACATTACAAACAGACAATTCAATTTTATTTATTTGTATTGTATAGATAGACGCATAAAAGGAGCTTTTGAACGTCAAAATTTACAACAAAATTATTAAAATAGTTAATCGATTCAGGCGTGACCTTGCGGTAATCCATTATAAAATACAATAGGCGTAGATATATTTAGTAACCTACTTCGCTTAATTATTCCTAGAGTCATAAAAAAACCTGTAAGAAATCGACACGTGTTTCACCTTTTAACGAGGCATTCTCAAGATGACGATTGACTTGTCGCGAACCCGAACACGGCGCGGCGTGTTGCTACGCCGAGCGTCGGACGCAGTGAGAGGGCGCTCGGCGTGGCAACACGCCGTAAGAAAATTATTGTTCCACCTCTGCATGAGAACAGAACTTTACCCTGCCGTGGGACAGTAACAAACCGTTAATATTTACCAATAATCTTCTGTTCACAGGAAGTAGAAGGCGCACAATCAGGCACAGTAGTCGCAGTAAGCAAAGTGGGCTACAAGCTGCACGAAAGATGCGTACGGCCCGCACTAGTCGGTGTCGCTAAGTGATGCGCAGGAGTCGATGAGAGTGAGCGAGAGATGTTACTTGGTACTTGTAGGGAATAATGATATTTGTGTGAGTGGGAAATGTTCTTGAAATAATACATAATTTTAAATAAACCATTATATTTATTACTTGGGGAAATAATGAATACCTTACATCTTCGGAAGATGGTGAAAACCTTTTTTTATCTACACTCTCAGTAGTAGTAGGTTCATTGGCAGACACTGCATTGCAATTAGTGTCCGACCGAAGGTGCAATTCTGGCCGAAGCCGAAGCCGAAGCCGATTAATCGGTATTCACCAAAACCTTCGGCCGAAGCCGAAGCCGAAGCCGAAGGTGTCATTGACCTTGAGAAATACGATAGTTACTTTGATCTCAGAATATACTAGATACATATTGTGAGAGCTTTAGAGATTTAGCCCAATAACGAGCCGAGTGACCAACATATACAAGTAGGTAATAAAATATTGTCAAAAATAAAAGTTTCAAATATACAATGTTAATTAAATAAACAGTCACATTACTAACTGCGATTCGTTTGGGCCGGTGCGGCGGCGCGGCGAAACTCTGCTGCTCTGCACACTCTCCGTCTCGCTCTAGCATCGTTCAGTAAATTTCAAATTTTGACAACTAGCAAACCTTCGGCTTCGGCCAAACCTTCGGCAAATTTTTGGCCGAAGCCGAAGATTTGGCCGAAGGTGCTTTTTTGGCCGAAGGTGGCCGAAGCCGAAGCCGAAGCTTCGGTCGGACACTAATTGCAATGAATGAAGGTATGCCTGGCTATTTTCAAGAACTCTTGGGTTCATCTGCCTGCCTTTTCCCAACCATATTAAGGTCGGCTTCCAATCTAACCGGATACAGCTGAATACCTGTATTTTATCGACTACCACTACTTACTACTCTCTCGTGGTCAGAACTCGAGTTTCTAGTAAATATTTTGAAAATAGGCCGACTACGTACAGAATTTATCGACGTCTATAGTGCTTAAATAACATCCCATATGTGCCTGTAACATGTACGTATGTATGTATGTAGTTAAGGTTGTAGGCTAGGTTCACCGGCTGAACCATAGTTTAGCCGCGTTTAAACTTACTTGTCACATCACAAGCTGTAGCCATATAGTATTGCAAATATTTGTTGAAAGAACTGTTCCTTCACTTATCCAAAAACATAACCATGAAATATTTCAGTTAATATTTTGCAATTCGTGTCAACTTTTACTGATGCTATTTTCAGAAATGAATTTTTGGACCTTTTTTTGTTGGAATGAAGTTCCTTATTGCTCGTATAACCACCACTACGCTACTCACGAAGTTGCTTTGACGAAGTAGTCGTCGAAGTTGACCGAAGTCCGAAGTATATGACTATATCGCGGCCACGACCGACCCCGATCTTGGCCGCAGAAGCTCCGACCAAGAAAAAAGTTTGGCTGCAATTTTCAACTCAATACGTATATGATCAAGCCTGTAATCCCGCAAAGCTTAGGCAGAGGCCACATTTTTCAGCGTGTAACGCGTTCAGTGCCGGGGTCCCTCCTTCACTTTAGCGCAAACGTAATGCCGGTGACCCCCTGGAGGGTTCACAGGCAGTCCACTATATATGACGCATATGTATGGCGGCATGGCATATGAGCTCTATGAAAAGTGACTCGAATGTGTTAATAAATAATAAGTATACAGCAAAAGGAACTTCGTTCAACGATGTCCCACGACATCTCTCGACATTTTTTATCAGCAAAATGCCTTTTTATGAAATTCTAAGAAAACAAATATCTAAGCAACTTGGTCTTCCCTATGACAGCAATAACGACACCGATATAGAATCAGTCTTGCTCACTCTAAAAAGGATTAAAATTATAATACATACACAAAATATAATAATAAAGTCTGTACATTTAATATTTTTTTAAGATAACTTCCTAAATTGCGTAGATTTAGAATAATACAGGTCGAATTGAATTAATTAACGATACGTAACAGACGCATTAAGGCAAAACGACAAAACACTGGCAATATTAATGCATATTGAAACTATCAAATAAATTCTAATATCGAAAATAAAAAGTGATTTCTTGGTATTGAAACAAAGTGACCTCGGTCCAAATTCAAATATTTTTAATCTGTGAATGTCATTTTGTTCGTCTTGTCAATGGCAACTCATTCGAATGAAAATGTTATCCTCAAAATGTGACATGCAAATTCACCTCAAACCATTTCGACCAATCACGAGCCTGTATTTTTAAAATTTCATCATGGCTGATCTGTTGATTTTCAAAGCGAATACCTCTAAGAAAAATTGATGCTTTATGCATTTGCAAGATGCTTGCTGCAAATGCTTTGAGTTTTGAGTTTTTTGAGTTTTGTGATTTTTGTTAACTTCTGATCAGCTTTAATTTTAAAAGTAATGTTTTTTAGGGAATGTTATTAGTTACGGATCTATTGTCTTTAATCTATATTTATACATATTATAAATTAAAGTCGTTTTTCGTGTTTGTCTGTATGACCGCGTTGTACTTCTAAACCACGCAACAGATTTTGATGAGGTTTTCACCATCGCTTAGAGAATTTATTCTGAGAGTTTTATGTGTATAATACGTTAATATTGAAGTTACGTTTACCTCAGAAATCTCGATGTTTTGTCAAGTCATAAAAACCGTGAGAAGCAGGAGCCGGTCGCTAATTTTAAAATAAAACAGACATTTATACTTATCGAAACAAAAAAAATATGATTTACTCAATTTCAGGGATACCTTCTTTTCGCATAATGTTCTTTGCCCTAATATACTTCGGCATAACGATTTTGGCACAATTTGTTTTGGCATAATAATACTTCGGCATAATTTTTTTAGGCATACGTTTTATGTTGGCATAATCATCTTAAAGACTAATTTGTTTTCGCATAAATTTGATTCGCATAACGTTAGTAGGCCTAAGAACCGAATTGCTGCAAAACCGACTCCACGTAGTCTTGTTTGTCCTACCCCTAGAGTGTAATTTAAAATCGCGTAGGCGCCGGAGCCGTGACAGAAACCCTGCCTGCTGCATGTTGCATGCTCGCTTGAATGCTGCATGCTTGCTTGCATGCTGCATGCTTGTTTGCATGCTGCATGCTTGCTTGCATGCTTTAACTTTATGCTTAATAAATTTATGCTTTAACTTTATGCTTTAGAATATTATGCTTAATCATTATTATGGTTAGAGAAATTATGCTTAAAAAAATTATGCGTAAGCTGTTATGCGTAATTATATTATGCGTAATTATATTATGCGAAATTATATTATGCGAAAATATAATTATGCCAAACAACATTATGCTAAGTTATATTAGGTCTTAAAATTTTATGCAAATGGATAGGGAACCTCAATTTCATTGTCCTAGGATTGAGGTCACTTTGTTTCTATACCCGTCGAAATAGTAGTCATGGGGAAACTATGAGTTTTGCCAACCTTTGAATAGCTATAGTGACTAAACTATTGGATATATTTGGTAAAATGTTTGTTTGCATACTGAGAACGTCATTAGATACCTATACGAAGTTTAATTTATTGTCGTATTGTCGTGTCCGCCTTGTATAATGATCAAGGGCCGTATTATGACGTATTAATGTTCCAGTGTGTGAGAGACGGAGCTACACAAGGCCGCTAGCACCATCCTTTTTTCGCAGTGGAATAATGATGGCATTAATACTTCATAATAAGGCCCCTAGTCTGTAAAGTTTTGCTATTTAATTTAATTAGACCTTTAATACTATACCGTGTGAGTCCCTAAACCCTTCTTGAACGAGTTGCGTTTGAGAATTCGACTGTATGAAGGATTAAAGATGTACTGATAGAGGACCTATTCCCGTATTTTGTAAACATTCTTAATTTTCGAAAAGCTGCTGAACATTTTTTTTGTAAAGCATTTACATTAATAGGAACTGACATAATGAATTTTCAATATCGGTCCACAACTTTATGAAAATATAGATGAACATATATTTTAAGACGGCTAAAACTAAATTAAATTATGTTTTCATTACGACATGAAAATTCTATCAAAAAACGTTCAGCAGTTTTCGATATGAACATCAAATATGTTAAAATTACCAATGAAAAGAAATCTGAGGTTTTATTTATGTTTTTTGCAAGGCACAGATTTTAAATAAACCGGTTTTGTGTATTTTAATAGCCTGTTCTAGAGTGCTGGTCTAATTACACGCACACGAGACATTTCAGAAATGTCTGAGACGGCACCGCATCTCTGATTCTTGCGGATCTGGTGGCTGCCTGCATGACAACCAAAAAAATCGATGTCTCTATTATGATTCGCAAAAACAGATCTCATTGTGAACAGGATATTAAAAAAATGTCTTAGGTTGAACCGCAGAAGTCGAAATATTATAAATACAGGCAGGCCATTCACGAATAGTTCAAAAAAAAATGGGTACTTAAATTGTCATAATTCTGCCCTATTTACATTATTTTGACTCGACCCTTGTCCTAATACCCTGAGTCCTAACCGAAAGTTGTCGCGCGAACATGCGATTACGCGATCGTTTATTAAATTGTGAGTTTATGGCCTACCTATGCGACTTGATTTATCGCGCGAGTACGTCATATTTAAAGCGTGCAATCGCTTTTGGTTAGAACGTGGCCATAGAAAGCTATCTTCATTATTACGACACGGGGTAGCGCGGTTTAATTTGAGCGACAATTTAATATCAAGCAAACAATATCCAAAGATGTGTGTGTACATATTTGAGAATTGAGAATGACGGAAAACAATTGGTTTTAGTTTATAATTGAATATTATAGAGTTAATTAAGAGAGAGAGAAATTGTTGAATGCATTTATAAATAGTTAAATTATTGTTTTTCTTTTTGATTCTAGGAACATAAATATATTCTGTATTTATTTGTGTTTTTCTTCTTGAAGTTTGTGAGCCTAGTGTTAATAACATAAAATATTCGTGTAATTTAGTGACATTTAGATTTCTACTGACATGTTCGACTCTAATAACGATATTTTTATAAAACTGAGATTTCAGTGTCTTTGGGCAGATAGTGGCTCATTGCTTTCAGCGCTTAATTTAGCTCAGACTCGGTGCCTACCTATTAGCATTTTGCGATAGAAGTTTTTACCTGAGGCTCCGCTTGCATTGCCGCGGAACGGAATGGAAGCGAATTTTGTAACGAAATTGTACAATTGGATAGTGGACTTTATGTCGATTGTGTAACGTACAAGAGCCAAAAAAGCATTCGCACATTTTCGGGCATTCTCGCAACTAGCGTGTCTAGTGTGTTATTCATAAAATTGTCATTAAGTTCTAATGAACTATGTCAATTATGCTATGACCAATTTCGTTACAAAATTCGTTTTCATTCCGTGGCAATGTAAATTGAGTCATATTCGGTAAGAGCTCAGGATCGGTGTGTAAAAATTCAGTCGCAAAATGTTTGCCCAAGAATTGTTTTCAGTCAGTTTCAGCGTTGTATTCTCTCTCTCATTAAGTCTTCAGTAGAATTCCATTGTATAGTTTGTTCACAGACGCGAGTGTGATGAGCGAGGTGGTAGTTGTTCCAAATATAGTTGGTTATTGTTATACAAAGTGTTTTATTTTATTACTTAACATAACGCCTATATTTCCTAAAGGGGTACGCATTAGCATCAACCCTTTGTTATTTTACATCTGACAGTAGCAACCAAACACCAACTTTAACGTAAAGAGAATAATGTGATTCTGACACCTTGTAGCAGTGGCAAAAGTTAGCTTAAAGTTAACTTAGTTTAGCTGGCGGTGGACGATCGGCTTATGAATAGAAGAAGACCAAAGAGACTGTGTCAAAGTTGATATAGGGAGTGACTAATAGAGAAGTATCGAAGAAAAAGACATATTGCACCGACCATAAATAAATTTATATAAGGGCAAGAGATGGTGGCATAGTGAGTTTTTTGTGATATTGTTCAGGTCTTGACCTCGATCTCGCCTGATGGAAAGCGATGGATGAGGTCTGTGCTATGATGGAACGAGCAAACCTGGAAGATGACAGTTCACTCTTGCTTTGAAAGCAGACTGGCTATGTCATAGGAATTAAATTTCATCATCTGCCAGACTTTTTCCAACCATGTTTTGAGGACTTTCAGTCTAACCGGATGCAGCTGAATACCAGTATTTTACATGAATCGACTGCCTATCTGACCTCCACAACCCAGTTACTGGGTAACACGATACCCCTTGGAATGACTGGCTGTCAGTCTTTCGAGCTTCTGACGACTGTCAAATGTCCACCAATGCCAGCCGGGACCAACGGCTTAACGTGTTTTTCGAGGCACGGTGATGAAGACTCTCGGTATGTAAAGATGGTCACCCATTCACGGACCGACCGCGGCAAGAGTAGCTTAACCTGATCGATCGATCCGTGCGGCTGTTATTACTTAGCCACGAGCCCCTCCCCCTGGGATAGGATTAAATAACACAACAAAAATACCTTACACAATACTTTAATATTTCACATAAGCCAAACGACTGGGAATAAGACGACAATCCTTCACAATACATTATATTTTATAAAATTATCGGCCGAATTCTCAAACGCTACTCAACTTTAAGTCGTTGTTAAGTTGCATGCTGTTGCTTCTGTATTTTAGCGACTAAAATATTTTAAAAACGTCTTACACCCGATTTCTGAGTTGAGAATTTGTCAAACTCTAGCATTACTTATTTTGACTAATTCAACGTAGCCCGCGAAACTTAAAATTTCTTGTTTTTTGCAACGAAAAGAGTTTTGCGGGCTTTCACCTTCAGTAATGCTAAAGTAGTTTGACAAGTTCTTAACTTCAAATTCTCAATTCAGAACCCTGGTGTTAATGTTAAGTGTCGTTTGAGTTTTCGGAGTTATGAGTTTACAGTTAGGCAATATAACATAATATACCAAATATAAATAAATCACATATTTCTTTTCACCCTTGATCATAACAATATTTTCGTCACATTTCACAAGCATTCGTCCTAGGGGGCGTCCATAAATTACGTGAGGTGTTTTTTTTAATTTTCTGTCCCTCCCTCCCCCCCTGGTGAGATGTTGTGAGATTTTATTCAACCCCCTCCCCCATCCCCCAATCTCACATGAGATTTTTCAAAATGTGGGTTTCTTACGTAAACGCGTTGGCAGTGGCGCGAAAACAAAGGACGGGCTACACTGTACCGTAAATTCAGATTAAATTGAGCTATTTGGTATAAAACAAACATGGTGGTTTGACAGTCAGTAGATGTATAACGTCGAAGTATGAATGAAATTATTTTCTTTCGAACGAATTAGTGAATGATCTTAATCGTATTACGATAACGCTTAAGATTAAATCTTAAGCATGTACAATCTGGATTAAATGGACCAAAATAGTATATTTTTTTTTTGTTTCAACCAGAAAAAAAATTGCGTGATATTTGCCGAGACCCCCCCTCTCTCCAACGTAAAATTAGATGAGATTTGACTCGACCCCCTCCCCCCCTTAAACATCTCACGTATTTTATGAACGCCCCCCTACAGGTACCTCTGCCGAATCCTTCGAGGAGCGCTGGCGTCATGTCAATGTTGTCCTAACAAACCATCACGCCTGGATTCGCCGAAGGGTTAGGCAGAAGTTTATACTACACCCACATTTCGCCGGTTATGTCCAAGTCCATGTAATAGGAGGCGAGCCTATTGCCAATGCATTTTATCCTAATTTCACTAATAAATTGTACTACGGAATTGTAGTTCGATGCCGTGTTGAATACAGTCAAAATTCTATAAAACTTTTAACAATAATAGTGTAAAATATTGTAAAGGGTAAGAGTACTCATGAATATGAACTAATTTAACTTAGGAACTTGACATATTGAACGAATGATTATAATCAGCCTGGGCCGTAATCCACCACGCGGGCACAGAGCGGGTTGGTAAATCGGGTTGTCTTTAATTCTTGTTTTTCTTGTCGTGTGGTTAGTGACTTACCTAGTGTCAGTTTTAAAGCCGCCCATGGGCCTCTGACTTGGCTTCACATGTCGTCGAGAAATATCTCTCAGGCATGCCGGTTTCCTCACGATGTTTTCCTTCACCGTTTTTGAAGCAAGTGATTGTGAGTTAATTGTTAGTTTCATACATGTTGAACGGGTTAGTGTTGTATTTTTGTATGAAAAAGCTGATACATACATATACTCACGCAGTCTTGTCGTGGCGGTAGGCAGTAACTACAGAACGCCACCTGCTATGATCTTTACATAATCCTTTTGCTTCGTTTATGTAGTCAAGACAGCTGTTTTTGAGTACTATTTATACACATAAAATCACGCCCGCATGGACGTACCCAGGGGGGCCAGGGGAGGGCAGCTGATGAGCCCGTATACCCCGAGGTGTACCAACAGTACACACACATTTAGTACTATTTATTACTTCTTAAAACATTTTACACTATTCTGGTTACACATGCTCAGTTCTTCATGTATGGCAGACTGAGTTACTCATAGATTATTTATTTCCTTTGCAAATTATTTATAATTTGTAATAAAATGTTCTTATACCTTAACTTAGGTAAGCAAAAAACCTCCCGTTTTTAAAAGCCTGTCCAATTACCAGTAACCGGTCGAAAATATGACACATCAGACACTCTCGTACCCTGTGACAGCTCTTTTTGAAGCTCGATATGCCCATTTCAAAATACAAAAATAATTTATAATTTAACCACCGCAAAATAACTAAATAAGTATGGAACTATGTTTATTGACGTGAAATAACTTATTATTAATAATATTTTTTATATAATATTTTTTTTAATAATTTCATCATTTCTTTTCTCAAATTTAATTTTTATCCTGCTTACATCTATAGTTTGACCGGGACCGCGCTTGAAGTATGTGCGCGGCTCACGGGGGGGCAATGCAAGCCGCACATTCGTCTTCGCTCACGGCGCGCGGCTCCCCGCCCGCCGCTCATTGGTCAACGCTGGCCCCCGCCTGGCCGCGCAATACTAAGACGCGGCACAGCGGTCCCGGTCAAACTATAGTTATATGTGCATGCTATGGTCTCCTGTAATTGAAGGAGCACACGTAAAAGAACCTTTTATATTGTATCTGTTTATCCTTTGTTGGTAACCCCAAATAAATAAATATGCCATTTGAACGACCGGATACTGTGTATGATTATATTCCGGCCGACGAGAGAATGCGTTCTTGACACCCGTCAGTTGAGTACAAAAGAATACGTGTTTCACGAATTTATACTTTATTTGTTCCCAATCTTGCCCAACTGGCCCATATACTTTTTAATAAGTGTTTGCGTGAAGGTGTTTTTCCCGCAATTTGGAAACGGGCGTTTATAACTCCTATTTATAAGACTGGTGACAAGAATAATGTGGAGAATTATCGGCCCATCTCTATCCTCTCTACTTTGTCTAAGGTTTTTGAGAGTCTTGTGCATGGCGCCTTGTACCCCCACATTCATCAGCTTATTCTATCCGAACAACACGGTTTCGTCAAACGTCGTTCAACAACAACCAATCTGTTAGTATTTACTAACTATTTATTTGAAAAACTGGATCAAAAAGTTCAAGTGGATGCCGTGTACACGGACTTTCAGAAGGCGTTTGATAAGGTGGATCATACACTGCTTTTAGAAAAAATAGCTTTTAACGGAATACGCGGTAATTTGCTTAGATGGTTTGTTTCTTATATTTATAATAGGACCCAAAAAATTGCTGTTAACGGTTACGAGTCTCAACCTATAGTTGTAACATCTGGCGTACCACAGGGATCCATTTTGGGACCTCTCCTCTTCATTATATTTATTAATGACATTAAGCAATGTTTTATCAATTCAAAATTTTTAATGTACGCTGATGACATAAAAATCTATAGACCATGTATGAATATACAGGACTGTCTACTTCTTCAAATGGACCTAGATAGATTATTTACATACTGTAACAATAATAAGCTCTTTCTCAGTCTACCCAAATGCCATTCTATCATATTTACCAAAAAGAGGAATAGAACTTATTTTAATTATTCAATTAATAACTCGCACTTGGATAAAGTTACTTTTGTTCGTGATTTGGGTGTTACACTGGATGCCAGTTTGCACCTCGACATACACGTTGACAATATAGTAAACAAGGCGTATCAGATGTATGGTTTCGTCATGAGATCAACGCGTGACTTTGTGCGGCCCTCTACGTTTTTAATACTTTATAAGACTTTGGTGCGATCCCAGTTAGAATACGCCGTTCCGATCTGGAACCCATACTACAACAAATACAGCACTAGAATAGAAATGGTACAGAAGAAGTTCTTACGGTCTATGAACTATAAGTGCTCCCAATCAAAGGTACCTTACGTGCAGCTGTTGAAGCGGTATGACGTTCAGGATCTGGGAATCAGGCGGCTGTTTCTTGATGTCATGACGCTACATGGCATATGCAATAACCAATTGGATTGTACGGACCTAGTAAACAAACTTCATCTCAAGGTACCTAGAGGTGTTATTCGAAGGGGGGTGCGCGTCCCTCAACTGTTCCATACAGACATATGCAGGACCAATGCTGGGGAACGAGCACCTCTGCGTCGCCTTGTTGATAATTATAACACGTATTTTATGGAACTGGATATATTTTCTCAATCAAAGCAATTATTTAAGAAAATGGCTCTTGATGTTTTAACTGGCGAGGTGGTTTAAGTTATGTTAAGCTAATCTTAGCAACACAGCAT
Source organism: Xanthia icteritia (assembly GCA_949128155.2). NCBI lineage: Eukaryota > Metazoa > Arthropoda > Insecta > Lepidoptera > Noctuidae > Xanthia > Xanthia icteritia. The sequence goes on along the minus strand of OY855862.1, from coordinate 563,664 downwards.
TATTGTGGTAGCGACTATTGTTTTGTTGTTTTCGTTTGTTTTTGTTTTTGCACTTGTCATCAGCACTGCTGTTAATCTTTAGTTAAAATGAGGACAATGGTGTGGGTTACATGTTTGTTAAAACTTAGTTTAAGTATTTCTCTGTAATCTGCAGCGTGTAACTGTTTTTTGTCCCTAATAAATAAAATAAAATAAAATAAAACTGAGAGATGTCAGCAACGCATTCTCTCAGCGGCCGGAGTTTAGTTATTGTTATTTTAGTCTACCAACCAAAGTTGCTTAGTAAAGATTTGGCTTTCATTCGGCTCATGCTGATCGGCGAACTCCGCTTGGCATCTGAGTAGATGCCAAGCGGAGTGCATCATGGCTCGGCTCGGCGCACGAGTGGATTTTTCCCGAACACGCTGTGCCGAATCATGCCGAACCGATCAAGTACCCTACTATACCCAATATTACAACTTCCTTTTTTATCTGGATAGTGCTATAATATATAATTTTAACTACATCTAATTGAAAAGGCTTTTAAAAATCAGAGGTGACTTCGACAATATTTTACTAGCACAATTTTATTTTGTCCAAAATATATATTATTATCTACATTAAGCCTAACTGTTTTATCAATAAACTAGCCTTTCTAACTATCTTGTTGTGGTCAGCTTCCGGTCTAACCAGAGGCGTCTGAATAATATTTAATAATTGCCATTTTTAACCCAATATATGGGAAATTTAATTATTAGTTTTCTTGGTGAAGTAGTATTTAATGTGTTTATGTGTTGCTATGCAAACAAAATGAGAATAGAACCAACTTTTAACCATACTAAAGACAAAATTCACATATCTTTCGCCAAGTTACCATTTTATACGAATATGAACCTAAATAATTTAGATATTCGTTTAAACGACTGTGGGCAAGCGTTTCATACGAATACAACCCCATCGAGGAACGGAATAAAGTTCATATTTATTTGAAGCGAACTTTACTTAGCAAAGAAAATCTGAGAATTTTGCCGTAAATCTGTGACAGGTTCACTTTTGACCACGATCTTACCAGATGGCAATTTACTTACCATCAGGTTAGATAGTAGTCAAAAGTTGTCAGATTTTGTCTGACCTGGGGAATTGAGCCCAGGACCCCTCCCTACCTACACTCACGTAACTAATGCTTTATCCTGTCGAATACAACAAAAAATACATATAATACTATCTACTTTTTAGCCTACACAATTAAATAATGGCGTCGAACGAATCCTATCCTCACTCCGCTTAGTATTTGCACAAAATCAAATGGTCTAAAAAGTCGGCTCCATACAACGAGTGAATACAGGCGTACGCGCACGTACCAACAAAACAATTAATTATGCTTTTTTGGAAAAACAACTTGAACACCCACAAATAAAGTTCAGTTTGCGCTACAACTTCAAACATTTTTATGACTTACTAATAGTACATACTATGTAGTTATTCTGAAATAAAATTAATTTACACAAACATGAAGTCGATGTCGTGATGTCGGTTAAGGCCTCGCCGACGTTGTGGGTTCAAATCTGGGCAATTACCAATGTGACTTTTTTTAGTCTGTCTCGGACTTCACTGACATCTGTGAAGGAAAACATGGGACTTATAATTAATATAAGTCTGAAATCGCCAACACGTCTTGAGCAGGCGTGGTGATCAATGCTCGTGCCTTCTCTGTATGAGAAGAGGATGCCCCGCAGTGGGACAGTAATAGGCTGGTATTATAAATTTGATATTCGGGAAATTCAAATTGTCTTACTTTTTTTGCAATTTACAGGTCAGTGTCAGGTTGTATGTTGGTCAAAATATAATTCGCGACCGTTACAAATATGTATTTATTGAATTATAATCATTAGAATTATCAATACAAGTGTGGTTGCGTTTGGCTCGCTGTATGGAGCCGACCGTCTGTGCCCATCTATTCTGTATGTCGTTATATCCCAGTCGAGCGATATCGGAGCTATTTAGAAGCCTTCTTGATAAGCTTTAGACTCGAGCCTCGCTTGTAATAGCTCGAGCTGCCGCCGCGCCTCGCATTGTGGGAAGTTATTTAGCTCGTAGTACTGTGGGGCTATTTTGAGAAGCCATTCCGCTGTGGACGAGAAATAAATAGTTGTTAGTTTATAGATAAGTAGCTAAGTAATAACAGTTACACGGGTCGATCGTTCAGGTTAAGCTACGCTTGCCGCGGTTGGTCCGTGGATGAGTGACCATCTTTACATACCGAAACTCCTCCGTGCCTCGGAAAGCACGTTAAGCCGTTGGTCCCGGCTGTCATTCGTGGATCTTTGACAGTCGTTACGGGTCGTCAGAAGCCCGAAAGTCTGACAACCAGTCTTACCAAGGGGTAACGTATTACCGGATAACTGGATTATGGAGGTCAGATAGGCAGTCGCTCCATGTAAAATACTGGTATTCAGCTGCATCCGGTTAGACTGGAAACCGACCCGATGAGTTTATAGCTTTATAGATAAGTGTGGTATGGAGGTTTAAGAGACACCTTTCTAGAGCGATCCCACATTGGTTTGAACCCCGACTAAAAATCTAAAGAAAACTAAACCGTCTTAGGACATCTGCAACACCAGAGGCATCACAGGCACATTGCCATCCTGGAGACAAACCTGAATTGCCTCATTTGCCTGAGCAGTTCCTTCTGAAGAAGTTCGTCCAGAAAAAAACTATCAATATACAAATTTTTGCCATCAAACAACTTTGCTGTGGTCCGCTTTGAAGGGTATTTGTATCTGTCTAGTCCACAGCCAGGACCTTTTTCGAGGCATGGAGGGATCTCGATAATTAATGGATAAGTTACCCATTCTCGGACTGACCTCGGCAAGCTTAGCCTTACCTTTGATCGACCCGTACAGCTGTTATTACTTAGCCACAAGCGATATGTTTAATTATTCAAATTTTAACGGGATTATTTTTAACTATATATTATACTGACAATATTGAAATAGCGTTTTACAGAGTACATTATATCTGCCGAAATGTAAATTACGGATGATTAATTCGAACAATTCATGCTAATGGAGCCTCCTTTTTTTTTATTTACATTTTGGAAGAGGAATTTATTATGAATCATTTAACTTAAAACACTTGAACCATAGGGGTTATTATTTTATTTTTATTAATAGCAACAGCATTCATAGGATATGTTCTACCATGAGGACAAATATCATTCTGAGGAGCAACTGAGCGGAGCATGGCGCGTCATTTCGGCCTGATGTGTCACAGGTAATTTAAAAAGCATCGTAATTTCCGTAAATGTCATTACACTTAGCTGCTAGTACTCACGTTTGATATCGGTGACAGTTCTGATGTAGTTCTTGGTGGTGAGCACGAACTCGTTGTAGATGACCCAGTCGGGCTTGTGGTCGAGACACGTGCTCGGGTGCAGCTGTACCACCTGGTTGTCCTTCACTGTGAGGTAGTGGCCTGTTCGCTCTAAATGGGCTACCTGGAATGAGGCATAATTGTATGTTAGTGTATGTTTCTAATGAAGAGGGCTTTCTTTGACAAGTAATGGGATGTTACTAGCTAGAATAATATAGAACATTACGTGAGTGTGTTCCTGATAACAGTAACTAATAATCTCGTATGTTTGGCATTTGACGAATGTGTAAAAATTTTGATAAACACTCGCGCAAATAGCGTACCGATCAAACTCGCCTCACACTAGCTTTAAAGTAAATGTCTTACGAAACTTGGGACTTACGGAAGCCTTCACTCTGGAAGAGAGATTTGTTACCAACTGATAATTCAATAAAGGTTTTCTTTCCATAATTAAACCGTTGTATGCTAGTGTAGTTTTTTCTCGAATTCGTTTATTTTTCTACAGTTACACTTTCCAAGGTATAAGAATCGTTAAATGTTTACAAACAAGTGTTACCTGCATAAAGAATCCATTAACTAGTGCTTTCCTTATATTTATATAATAGTCCTTGCTTGTGAACTCTGTACTCGTTCGCTTTAAGTTAAACCTGGAACAGAAACAGTCACATATCTTAGAAAAAATATATTTTATCAAAGTCAAAGTCAAATCATTTATTTCAAGTAGGCCCGTATAAGGCACTTTTGAAGGTCAAAAATTTACAAAAAAAATTAATTGATTCTAGTTGCCCCTTCCAAAAGGTAGTTTTCGTATGGAGAAGAATGGACAAGAAACTCCACCGTTACTCTTTTAAAATGTTTTACAATATTTTGTATAAGTACATTAGTTATATATGTAATTATATGTGAGGACGATGCACCTAGAATAAAATTATTATACCACAATAGGTAAAAAGAATTAAGAATTAAAAATGAAGCAACAACAGATAAACTAATTATGTGATAGATACATGGTGCTCACATATTTACAAACATTGTAAAAGTAGACGATCCTCCTAAGATTCCACAATTAATAAGTCAGTGTGCGAGGAATTGGTCATAGAATGTAAAATCAATGTCATATAATAAAAAATAATAATAAAATATACACTTAAATTTGCAACCAGTTTGATTTTGTCTTGATTCTAAATTATCCTATGGAGCAGGACCAGCATGTTTCCAAGCATACTCTATATAGCATATACAATATAAGCATATACTATATCAACTGTGTGAACAAAATTATGATCTTTTTCTCGTCTCTGACATTTGCAAACTATCATAGGGAATAGAGCAGAGGTGACCTAGTAGTTATTAGTCGTGGGTTTGAACTTCGACAAGCAAAGTGCGAACTATTTGTTTCCATTAGTCTACAAATAATTCAAAGACACGAGACTTTCTACCTAGTGGTACTCACCTATCCATTATCCTGCTGAGCTGCTGCCGCACGTTGTCTCCGGACTTCAGCGAGCGGTAGTTGATGAAGTTGTCGTAGCACCAGTGGGGATCTTCCATGTCTGGAGTGACACAAATATTGGCGTTATTTTAAATGTAATCAACAGAAAAATTACGTAACATGACGCCTATATTTCAGGAAAGGGTAGGCCGGATGTGTTAAGTACCCCCATATTTCGTCCAGTTATGAGTCTATCCCGACTGTGGTTAGCTCAGTCGAAAGAACTGCACCAAAACCGCAGTCAAACTGCTATGTTGCAGCTCAAATGCAGAATGCCAGTTTAAGAGGGAACAAGAATTTGAAAAATAGGTATTTGAAGAAACTATTGCTGTCGTCTTACCTCAAACCGCTTCCGTGGAGTGCGATAGGGACAGCTGCAGCTCAGACCGATTATATCACAAAAAAAAAAGACGAGATCGACGTTTCGTATTCCCCTTTTTTCTCCTCGAAAACTGAGCCGATTCAGTTATTTTTTTCATAATATTTTAAGAAAGAATATGTCTAGGTTCCTATCATTTTATTTTATGCTAAAAACTTTTGGAACTTGTCTGGTAGTGCGTGTCAGACTCTTACTGACTAACCCGGGCCTGCTCCTTATCGGACAGCGAGCTACCCATTGCTCACCGTCCGCAAGCCCGCGCCTACGGTCAGGGCGCGAAATTTGCCTCTCCCTCACACGTTCCGCCTCCTCCTTCGCGAGCATTACTGCTTCGCAGAAGGAGGTGACGGCCTCCCATGCCCTCTCGCTCCATACCATGGCCTGGATCAGGGCCGGACGCGAGAGATCCCCGCCACCGATCGCCTCCACGATGACACGGCAAATGGGGCATTTTTGTAATTTTTGGAGGGTCATATTTTCTTTACCAATAAGTTGCTGAAAAAAAGAAATAACAGGGACGTGTCTACAGCGGACCATGTTTTTTTAATGATGCTCTAGAGGCAATAGTCAAGAAGAAAATAACGGAATACGTTTGTATGGAAAATCGCAGGCCCTGTTCCCTCTCAAGTCCCATGTGATAGGAGGCGAGCCCTTTGCCAGGCACAAATCCAGACTCAAGGCTGCTACTGAGAAATTCCAGGTGGAAAAACTCAATAACACAAAGTAACTGTATATTACTCACTCTGTTTAAAGGCGTGGTACACGTTGAGTAGCGTGAGATGGTCTCCATCGATGTGCGCAAACCTCATCTTGGCTTCGTCGGCCGCCTTGCGCGCCTCGTTGGGTCGCACGAAGCATTGTTGGACTGGAAATACGAGGGAATTACGTTTAATTTACATGTCGGTTTTATAAGCTGAGCTGAATCCCCGGTATGTCGAACCCTAAGGATGCTAAACGCATCAGACATCAGTCAGAAAATGATAATTTATTTATTTAGTTTGTAAGAATGACATAATGTATAATAATAATTAATATTTTTTAAATTAATCTATATCAACAAATTGTATTAATAATTAATAATGATAGCATGTTAAATTAATTAAAACCTGTCGCCTATACATTGCTGTGCCCTAGCAGGGTTCATTGTTTGGAACTATCATAATGTAACAACCTGTAAACAACATGAAATGCAATAAATGAATATGAATATGAACACCCTCCTGACTGCCGACCCTGAATGTGATGTGTTTGCTGATGAATGGAAGAAAATAATGCGTGCCTGTCTGGTGTTTTGTGAGAGACAATATGCGAGGGTGTCCACTGTTACATGTTAGCTTATGATGTTTTTAATTTATTTAACCATTTACGCAAATAAGTACCAATCATTTTATCCACGAATTGTATATCTTAGAATTTGAATTTAATTTTTGTATTGTGTGTTATTTGAATGCTTATTTTATTTTAATCTTTATAATTCTATGTTATTTAATGTAATTGGACCTGTGCCGTTTTAATTAACTATAAATAAATCAATAAATAAGCTAGAAAATATTTGAGATGAACAATTTAAGTTCATCTCAGTCTTGGGCACTGTTCCAGATGACAGCAATGTGGAGGAGTACTTCTTCGACGCCAAGTGTCCTTTTGTTTTTGTATGTACAGTTACTTATTTAATTTAGTACCTAGTGTAAATAGTTGTATAATAATTTACTATTGTATTACTAATGTTATATGCTATATGGTCCTAAACAAACTTTTATTTTATTTCTGTGAATTTTTCACATAAGTGCCAAAAGTAGGTCTACCAGACTTGCTTTTGTAGAAATATTTGCTCATTTAAACAGGTAAAGTATATAATTTCGTTCAATTTTATTAGATAGGCCACTATAAGTACTTTTGAAAGTCAATAATGTAAGAAGATGTAGAATAAATAAACAAGAATAAATTAGATCTAAATGAAAAAAATATTAAAATGAATTAAATGATCAAAATTTCTATAGGATCATATGCTATACTTATAGCTGATTCGACAATAACATCCTAAGGCATAAAATCATTGAATACTCTTGATATATATTGAACTTTGGGTTTTACAAACTCGAAAAATTCTAATACAAATGAAAATTAATTCCCTCTACTACATTTCACGATCTGAATCTTTGAATAGTGTACTCTTTTTGTTGCTGCCTAACAAAATTAGATTAAAGTAGTTCAAATTCAAATAAAAAAAAAATATTTCTCATAAATCTGGGCACTTATGAAGAGTCAGAAGCTAGGTGCACGGTTTCAATTTGTCGTTTCCTATGGAGAACAGCCGGCAATAAACTCCACGATTACTCTTAAAAATACTAAGTTTTGTCAAGGTAGTCTTGAACACATAAACTCCTCATCAATGACTTACCTGACAGCATGGCCGTGATGGAGAGGATCTCGTTGGAACAGTTGTGGTTGCAGCTGGCGATCAGCATCTTGGCCAGTTGAGGGTCGAGGGGAAACTCCGCCATTACAGCGCCCAAGTCTGTTAGGTTGCCGTCGTCGTCTGCAAATGAGATGTTACAGGTGTTAATATGATATTACGCCTATATTCAGGCATAAGGGATGTTTGCTGGTGCGCCGGGTGCGGGTCAGCCCCAACATTATACAATACTGCAGTGCTGCACATCGGTGTTGAGCTTATAGCAGGGGTTCTCATAACTATAGGGCAGTGTTAGGTTAAGTTTACTAACAAAGTTGGTAAGAAATATTGTTACTAACATATTGAGTCTATTGTTACTTGTTGATTAAATATGAAATGAATGAAATGCACTGACCCCAGCGTGGTTTAACCAGACTTGATAAATCGAATGAACCCCAAGATTTAGTCTAGCCCCTGAAGCCTCATGCTTCATGGGGGATACAGAGGCCATTGCATATCAAGGAGTAGACCGGGGAGCGTGGTAATGGTAGGGAAGACGTGCCCTTAGGATAAGGAAGGATTTGCGAGCCGTACCGGATATGCATCCTTGAGTAGGCATTGGAATAGTGGAGGAGATGGGTAACTTTTATCTAATAAATAAATTTATGTATTTGTATAATATGTAAGTATATTTGTGTATGCCATAGTTTACCTTATTGTATGTGTTGGGTAACTGTATGTACAGAAAGCAATGTTTCATAAATAAAAAGAGGTGATAGTTGAAATGAAACATCCACATTTTGATAGGCCATTCATAGACCCAATTTTCTTATTCAATTCTATTCTTTCTGTGTCGCTCTTAAAATTTCGTGAATAAGTCCGTTTACCGAAAAAATTTAAAAACAGCCCCATTATTTAAAGAACACTATTTACTGAAACAGTGAACAAATCATTTGAGTAATGTTGAGAAATGTGTTATTTCAACTAGATTTCACAAACCGGTGAAATACTATTTTATTTCAACTTGATTTAACAATCAATTGAAATAATATAGACATCAACCAATAATTATCAACAAAATTAAGCATGATGCAAAAATCATAAAAATCTCCCAAAATGGAAAATTAAGTCTGTTATTGTCAATCCAAATTGAGCGAGCCTGGTGATCAATGCTCATGGCTTCTCTGTATGAGAAGAGGCCTTTGCCCTGCAGTAGGACCGAAATCTGCTGTTAAAGTTGTTAAGACTATAACAAACAGGCCCTTAGGACAGTATTGTAGAGGTTACTCAATAATGCATTTCAGTTTTAAACAAGATTTGAGTAAAATAATTTAGTTATGCAATGAGTTATCATCAAGCAACACTATGAGACTTGAGAAGGTATTAAAGACGAAAAAATTACAAATAAGTACAAAATCCTTACCCAATGCAGCCAGATAATTCAAAAGCTCCAAAGCCCTCATCAGTGTCTCCGGAGCCGGTGGGTCCATGAAGTCAAAGTGCACCAGATCATCGATGCCAAGCTTTTTCAGCTGCAAAACTACAGAGCCTAAGTTTGATCTGCAACGGCAACAATTGTGCGTTGTGTTAGCTCAGACTGACTGCGGGGATTCTTCAGGGTTTTGTGATCTCTATAAACGAAGTTTTGTTAAATGATCTTGATTTTGACACACTAAACATGCGATGAAATATTATCATACTGTCTCTGTCACTCTAAGGGCGATGCCAAACAAGCGTAATTTCGGCTGCGTAAAATGAGCCGCGTAATTTAAGTTCAAATAACTGTAAACTCATATGCCGTGTGGCAGTAACAGGGCTTTTTTATGAAACCGAATGCAGCGTCAATTACGCGACTCACAACTCACAAATTGCTATTTTGTCTCCACCCTATGGGGTATTGTAGTACCAGACTCTTAAAAACGCCTTAAAATCAGGTGTTGTTTGTGATATAAAATATCCATTGCGACACAAAGCTGTGCCATGAGAAATTCCTAATGGAAAAACCCAAATAAATCTTTTCCGACCTAGGTATCGAACCCAGGACACAACGCTCAGCATTCGCGCTTGTCGCCACAACACCAAAGAGGGTTATAGCCCGTTGGAAGTCAAATAAAGAAGTGAAAAATCATTAAATAATAATAAAAAAAACTCGAATACCACCAATCACCTTAAAATCTCCGGATAAGTATTATCTTGCATCTCATTTTTGTAGGCCTTCTCAGTATACAGTCTAAAGCATTTTCCTGGTCGTGTTCGACCCGCCCTGCCCGCCCTCTGTTGGGCCGACGCCTTACTTATAGGCGATACTAGCAAGGACTCCACGCGAATCCTGGGGTTATACACCTTCTGCTTAGCAAACCCTGGATCTATCACGAACACTACACCATCAATTGTCAGAGAAGTTTCAGCAATGTTAGTAGAAACGACAACTTTTCGACCAATCGCCCCATTTGCCCGATTCGGCGGCGCTGGCTCGAAAATTCTTTGTTGTAAATTCGGTGGGAGAGTGGAATATAAGGGTATGCATTTTAATTCCCCAGCATCAGGTCCTAGGTTATCAATTTCTCGCTTAATCCTCTTACAAGCATCTTCGATCTCTTCTTGTCCCGTCAAAAATAGTAGTATGTCTCCTGATATCTCTTCACAAATGTGTATTTGAATGACAGTTCTTATAGCTGCTTCTAGATAATCTCTCTCAGGCTGTGGTGTATAAAATATCTCTACTGGATGCGTCCTACCAGGTACGTTCATAAGCGGGGCATTGTCAAAATACTGTTGAAACTTCCCCGCATCTAAAGTCGCTGACATGATAACTAGTTTGAGATCCGACCTCTGTTTAATAACCTCTTTTAGCACACCCATTAGAATATCCGTTGCTAACGTCCTTTCGTGGGCCTCATCTAGTAATATGACTCTGTACTGTTCCAGCATTGGATCTGACATGGCTTCTCTTAACAACATACCGTCTGTCATGTATTTTAGAATTGTTTGGGGTCCGGAGCAGTCTTCGAAACGGATGCTGTAACCAACCTGCTGGCCCAACGCTACATCCATTTCTTCTGCTACTCTCTGGGCTACTGACATGGCAGCTACCCTTCTTGGTTGAGTACAAGCAACGCCTTTAGACTTTCCAGCAGTTACTGCAGCGAACTCTACTGACCATTGTGGGATTTGTGTGGTCTTTCCAGAGCCAGTCTCACCGACTAAGACGACGCATTGATGTGTGTTAAGAAGTCTCATGAAATCGTTTTTGTATTCCCAAACGGGGAGGCCTAGTCGACGGCGGAGGAGCTCGTGGTAGCGCTGCGAGTGTGGGAGGCCTGGGGACAATGTGAGAGGAATAAATGAGAAGTTTGAATAAATTAGAACAATTGGCATGTTCTAGCCAGTGTTTTTTGTGTTGTAATGTTTCTTTGCCTATAACTTAACAGACAGTTTGGCTGCTGGACAGTTTATTGCGCCACTTCTTCTACCCAGCTAAAGCACTAGGAATTAGTGAAGGGCGACTGTCTTATGTAATTTTTTTGAGGTTCAAGAAGTACTGATTCTCAGCCTAATTTATATAAATGACTTTTGATTTTGAAGTATGTTGTGATAAACCAGGTATAATTAGGATAAATGAAAACCCGATAAGGGTTCACCCATAATTATGAACTACTTTTAGTATGGAACAAAACCGCGAAAAAAAAAAGCTGCTATATTCATTTTTATATTCACTTAAGTAACTCGACAAAATGTATGGAGCAATTTATTTCCGCGATTTCAGTATTGGTACAAAGCAAAAATTGTTCATAATGATGAGTTCAATGACCCCTTTTCAGAATATCTTATTGATGAGTCGTAAGCAGAGCTTGATGTACCAGTATTTTGGGAACCGGTACCATTGGCCTTACCATTGGTATTTATTATTAGTACCTATACTATTGGTATTTCCAATCAGTATCAGTACTGGACCAAACAAATATTTACTTCAGTTAGAGTGAGAAAACAGATATATTACGTAAAAAGGATAGTTAATAAGCATTAGAAAAATAACTCCAAGGTTGCCAACCGTACCAGGTTCCTCCCACAAATATGAGATATGTGGTACACGTGTGGTACCTGAATTTGGTACCGGTACTTGTTAGGTGGAGTAGCGGTACCCCTCTGGAACCGGTACCCAGTTACCGAAACGGCAAAAACCGCTACAGAACCTGTACTTTTGGTGCCGGTTCCAATTCGTAAGGGTCAGATTATTTTATTTATTATCAAATTATAATAACATAACTTCACGCCTGTATTCCCGATGAGTTAGGCAGAGATGTACAGTACACCCTTATTTCGCCAGTTATATTGCGGCTGATATTATCTTTAAGTGTCCTGCCACTTGTAAATAAAAGCAGACATTTTCCTTATAGGTCTTATTGATGATTAAAACTGAATTCACACATTATCTTTGAATGTCGAGTGGAAACGATTTAAAATATGGGGTTTTCCCGAAACATTATAATTTGTCTGCCTTGTGGGTCTAGTGGTCGTAAGCGCTACTGCTGATCATGAGATCCTGGGTTCGATTGCCGGGTCGGGCAAAGTATTACTGGGATTTTCTCAGTAGCAGCCCGGAATCTAGATTTGTGCCCAGTTGATAGCAATAGAACACGCCCCCAATTACATGGGACTTAGCCAAATGTGTGTGTACTATAGGTACACCTCTGCCTTACCTTTCGGGGAATCACGGCGTGATGAACTAAGCTCGTATAGGCTTACCAGTAAACGGGTTGACGCCAGGAGTACTAGTGGCAGTAGGAGGCATGGTAGCAAGAGAAGTCAAAGCGGCTTCAGACGATTCCCCGCCTGCGCCAGACTTGGCAGCTGCGGCAGCTTTCTCTTCCCTGCAGACAAATGATAAATGATTTTATCTCTGTTAATATCTGTTTACACGTTAAAAATAAATTATGTTTTAAAACGAGATGAGTCAGTCCAGACATATAATCTTGGTTATGTGTAGATTGAGTGTCTGAAATGATCTTTTAGGAAAGAATCACACAGATTTGAGTGGGCCTGTCCAGACAGTGCACGCATTTGTCGATAATCGTATAGCTCAACTCGGAACTTAAGAAGTTCAACGACTTGACGAACAATACCAAGGAAAGGGCGTTTGGCTAGGCTGCATATAGTCAAACTGCCAGACCATCATGTAAACTCCTGGTCGCCCTTCGTCGTAAAAGGATAAGTCATATTCTGTCCCACGGCCAGCAATTAACGAGAAGCGAGTAGAGCTAGCCAAAAACGAGTTGACGAGCAACGAGCAGTGATTGCGCGCCGGCGACGAGCGATTACTTGCAGTTGCGTATGTACAAGTGTGTCTCTCAGCGAGTGTTCTGCCCGCCAAGAGAGCGTCGCAGATCGAGTACTCTCTTTAATAGCTCTTGTCGCTGCGACAAACGAATACTCGCCAGCGGGGTGTGCACAGTCAGCGACCAACTACGAATATATGTCTCTTTTACTTACACGGGATCTACAATCTTTTGTACATTTCTTGAGTGGGAAAATCGTTGATAGCTAGTCGCTTCCTCGTCGGCGGTGGGACAGGTGGCTAATGGCGGGTAAGAATAGTAATACTCAAATAAGCCATTTCGACTAATGTGTACGTAGGATGGTTCTAACGGCACACTTGTTGCCGTAGCTACCGCATCAGCATTAGTAAGTTCATGCCTCAACTCGGAACATATTTGCTGCGTATCCTCAGAATGTTCATGCGACCATTCGGAACCTGGTTGCTCCGTATCCTCAGTTGCATCAGTTTTGGTAAGTTCATGCCACCATTCGGAACATGTTTGCCCCGTATCTTCAGTTGCATCAGCTTTAGTAAGTTCATGCCACCATTCGGAACGTGGTTGTTCCGTATTCTCAGTTGCATCAGCTTTGGCAAAATCATGCTTCTTATGAATATCCTTAACCACTTCCAATTTCAGCGAATTAATTTCTTTTAACAGTCGTGTGACACCGACTTTGTAAGCAAGTAACTTGTATTTTTCTTGCGCTGCAAATGTTGGAACTTCATCCGGATCCGTGTTTTTGAAGAATCGGAAAATGTCTTCGAGGTCTTTCTCTCTCCTTAATGTAAGCGGAATGTGATGATGGGACATCATTCTCAGCGTCTTCTTGGCTTCAAGTATTTCTTTTTTTGTAAAGCTGGAATTGCAAATATGTTCGAGAGTTTGCTCATCCATCACGCCGACATTATTTTGTATGAAGGCCAGGAGTTTATGAACAACAATGGTACCACTGAGATGGGCGCGCGCCATCGTTAAAACAAATCTATCAAAAACAAGCAAACACGTCCGTTCCAGCTGACGGTATTGTTGATACAGAATTATCAGCATTTTAGTTGCGACCGCGATTATCAGATAAGGGTACTTCTTGTATTAAGAGGCATATTGTCTGCTTAGAGCTAGCCCCAGAGGTGTTTAGGGTCTTCCCACACTTTTCGATGCGGTATCGGCTTAGGCTGGTCCGTAAAAGCAAGGACAAGGATGCAAATGATGCGATGCGAGTGTGACGAGTACGGATGAAACGCATGTGACTAAAAAAGTGATGACTGACGAAAATGGAAGAAAAAACCGTGTTGCGCAACATGGAAAACAAGGATGGATGAAACAAGGATGCGAATGTAGTAGATGGTCTTAGGTCGGCTTGGACGACGCCATTTTAATGCCATCAACCGGGCACAAATACAAGCTCCGTGCTGCTACTAAGTCTGCACATTACACACTTATTTCGTAGCCCTACAGGTGAGCCATTCCGCATCGGTAAGCGTGACGACACGTACGTGTATTCGCGCCAAGTCATCTAAGGTTCATCATCATTTACCTAGCCTTTTCCCAACTATTTATTTAACCATTTATGCACACACATATAAACAGACAAGAAGGAAGGAACAGAAAAATACGTACAAAGGTGGGTGGGTGTGTTGGGGTCGACTTCCAGTCCAATCGATGCCGCTCAATACCAGTATTTTATGTCACCCAAGGAGTCACTCACAAGTCAAATCATTTATTTCAAATAGACCCTTATAAGGCACTTTTGAACATCAACATTTACAAAAAAAATTAATTGATTCTAGTCGCCCCTTCCAAAAGCTTGTTTTCGCATGGAGAAGAATGGGCAAGAAACTCCACCGTTACTATTTTAAAATGTTTTACAATATTTTGTATAAGTACATTAGTTATACATATAATTATATGTGAGGATGATGCACCTAGAATAAAATTATTATACCACAATAGGTAAAATGAATTAAGAATTAAAAATGAAGCAACAACAGATAAATTAATTATATGATAGATACATGGTGCTCACATATTTACAAACATTGTAAAAGTAGATGATTTTCCAAAATTTTACAATTAATAAGTCAGTGTGTGACTGAAGTAATCACAGAATGTAAAATCAATGTAATATATTTAATATATATATATATTATACAATTGAATTAGCAACCAGTTTGATTTTGTCTAGATTCTAGATTATGCTATGGAGCAGGACCAGCATGTTTCCAAACATTCTTATCTTGGATATAATCCTCTGATTTGTAATACTTATAAACATTATCGGCCACCATCTTGGCGTAACGTTGCATCAACATGACTTATAAGTACCACAAAGCACGTCTCCACATCGTCAGCGTCTAGTATAAAGGCAGCAGTACTAATATTCGTAACTCTACAGTGTGTACAACTCCTGTCCCGGACCGCCTTCTAAGTCAGTGATTTGTGTCATAATGCAAGTAAACAGTAAACACACTTGGTTTGTAGGGAAAGTGTTGGCAATGCCGTCTTCTAGCTGCGGCCGCCGAGGCTGCTCTGTGCTCTGAGAAATATACTGATGTGGTCTCTTATGTTAATAAACGCTCCTGTTAATAAACCATCCAGACTTGTCCAGACTTTTTTTGTCTAGATCTTTGGGGGTAGCACTAAATATGCATAATAATGATAATAGGGAGGATCTAGTCTCATCTTTTTGCAACTATGTTGGAGTCCGCGTCCAGACTAACTGGATGCAGCTGAATAACACTATTTTTTCATGAATCGTCTGCCTATCTGGCCTCCACAACCCAGTTACTGGGTAATACACTTTGAAAAGAGAAGTTGTTGGTTATTTGATGTATTTTATAGTACAAATAATAATTAACTAGAACTGTATGTTTTTAGAAGGATCATTCAGAAAATCTTATAAATTAAACATAAATTTTGAAACAGAGTAAGCCGTATTGAAGTAAATTCTCAGACGACTCCTCCACTGACTGTTCTAAGCAGTATTTTTTTAATTTTTTTTTGCATTTTTCTGCAGTTGTTACTTTGCAGTTCTGTATGAGACAAGTACCAGTACAGCTAGTATAGGTTCAAAACACAAAACACTTTGTTTTTACTACGTTTAACCAACAAATAAAATAACTTATTACTGTTATTTATTTCCATTTTTGGAACTAAGACTGTTGTTTACGTTAGTTATTAGTATTAAAAAATTATAAAACCGGACTTTTACGACCTATATCAATACGTTTACGAGCGATGAGACATTCGCGAAATGGGACATGCGCTTTAGAACATTCAGCGACGCGAGATTCCCTTACAATAAGGGTCTTTGAATTTTTAATACAGTCTGCTTCTAGTTCTAGGTACGCAATTTTTTTTTCTTATATGTTGAACCTATCAGATTATAATATGAATAACACGACAAAAAGGACGGATACAAACCGGTGACTGCAGAAAATATCGAAATAGTGATGAAGAAGTACCTTACCTATGGCCCTGAAAGAACATTTCTAACCTTGTGTTTTCTTCTAGATAGAACATAAAAATACAAAGATACAGCGTGTAAATTAATGTGTGTCACGATTATAACTTATAATTAAATTAAATACGACAAACAAAGGCATGTAAACGACGAATTAAAGCATGGCATAACAAACGTTTGAAAACGTGTTACTAACCTTTTCTTTTTGATAAAAGGATCCATCACTTCGATGCGGCGCTTAGACATTTCGGATTACAACACATATAACACCAAAACAAATTAAAATACGAGAAAATTCTTCGAATATCCCAATAATTTTTAACATCCAACAAGATGGCGACTTCGCTGCTTTGAAACAAAAAAAGTTTATTTTGTTGTTTATGGTTTGAATGTTTAGGGTTGCTAAGAAAAATAATTCATGGTAAGAAATGTGAAAATAAAAGCGACGGATCGCGGCCAAGAGGGAGAGGTAAAAACAGGAATTCTTATCTTACGTCCAGCACACTTTAGCATGACCACAATATCTGCCAGAGCAGCGCGGAACGCGTAGCTAGTTCGCAAAACTAGAAATCTTTTGTTTCTTTTTTATTTTGTGTTCTTTTTTTGCGTCATGTTTACCGCAAATAAACGTATTTTAATCTCTTGGTTATTCTTTTCTTTTTTCTAAATACGATAGGAATTTTAGGAAGTTGTTAAATGTGAAAGAAATTTGATTGAGTTTTTACGCATTGCGCTGAAAGTAAAGCCCCTTTAACAGTTTTTATTGCAATTTTGTTTCTTATTCTGGTCTTTCCCGTATTATTTTCGCTGAATAGTCGTTTCATCCCACTTCAGAGGAGGGTTGCAAATTATCGTACAGACGCTAGCACATCAACCTACTACAATCTGTCAAATTTATTTAATAGATTTTCAACTTTATCACTGAAGCTTAAGGTTCAAAGTTGATTGGGAAAATTTGTCAGTTTCGGGTAGGTTGACCTGCTGGCGTCTGTACATCATGTATTATATATCGTACCGGTGCGGTGTCAAAATTTTCGTACAGACACCAGCACATCAACCTACTAAAATCTGTCAAATTTCTTTAATAGATTTTCAACTTTATCACTTTAGCATAAGGTTCAAAGTTGATTGGGAAAATTTTACAGTTTCAGGTAGGTTGACCTACACTGGCGTCTGTACATGTACGATAATCATCGTACGTATGGCATCCCTGGCTACGCGTGCAGTTCCAGTAAGAAACGAGATATTGATTACTGACATTGATGTCTCATACCGGATTTACCGAAGGACGAGGCGGAACGCGTGAGGGAGAGGCAAATTCCACGCCCTCACGCCCCTAGCCACCGCAGGGTGGGCCTGGCCCTGGGCGTCGGGAAACGCAGGCTGATACCCGGCCACCGCAGGCGCGGGCTTGCGGACGGTGAGCAATGGGTAGCTCACCATCCGATAAGGACCAGGCCCGGGTCGACGGCGCGTTGAGTTCCACGCGCGCCTCAAAGAGATGTCAGCACAACTGATAGGGTCCGCTAGGACCGATGCCTGCCAGGGTCGCGGGAACGTCCGAAAGGGATATCGTGGCCCCTGGCAACGTACAGGCAATTGAAGGAACACGGTTTTAGTCAGTAATAAAGTTACATGCTCTGTAGTCAGTAAGAGTGAAATGAAATGAAATGAAATGAAATGAAATGAAATTGTTTATTCTGTAAATAGGATATTGGAATCACTTTTACACGTCATCTTAAAAAAATAAGTAATTAAAAATTAGCTAGATGAGTTCGGCGTTTCCTATCTGACTACTCTGAGAAGAAAGGCCGAAACAAACTCAGAGGTCATAGTCTCTTTTAAAGTCCAGACATAATCTTGGTCAGGCCATATGAGGACCATGTAGATTAGTGTCTGAAATGGTCTTTTGAGAAAAGAACCACACAGATTTGAGTGGACCTGTCCTGTCAGTGCAAGCATTTGTCAGTAATCGTGGAGCTCAACCCAGAACTTAAGGAGCTCAACTCGCTCAAGTCTGACACGCCCTCCCGCTCTGCCCAGTGGGAGAAGTTATTTGAAAATTTCCCAAACAAAAACATTTAAAAAAAAGGATTTACACATGCGTGCTCGTGATTCGCCTCGCCATTCGACGAATTGTTCGGCGAAATATTCGAGTGACTTTAGGCTCACCGAGCGACCGTTTACATATTCGCGATTCATTTCTACTTCAGCTTCATGAAATAGACGACGTCATTCTAACGGCTTTTGCATTGCATTGGCAAAGTTAATATAATTATTTAGAGGTGCTACAAAAAATAAATAAGTAAAAGAAAACGTTGCCGCAGACGATGGTGGTCCTCTCCTGCGCTGGATTTGATTGATTCCAACTTCTTGCGACGATGTGTACGAAAAGTAGCCATTAAAGATTTTTTCTTCAGTTTTGAATAGTTCACTGGTACATACTAGTCCATTGTATATCTATACTTTCTACTTATTCTTATGAGGAGCATGCTTTGGATACCAAATGACTGGCTAACTTTGGTAAAGCTCCAAAAACATCATTATTTATTTGTTGGTCTAGTCCATTTTGTTATGTTGCTTGATAGGCCGTTTGATACGCAATGAACTAAAAAGCGAATGTGTTAACACTAGTTCGTCTCACCACTCTTTTCCCTTTGACTCGAGGCTAAAAAACCGCTCCCGAAGCGGGCGGCACGAGCGGCAAGGCGTAACACGAGGCGAATGATGAACTACAGTTTACAATTACATATTCGTGTTCGTGCCTCGTTTCGCCGGTCGCCTCGTCAATCGCGCGAATGGGCAAATGCGGCTTCATATAATTTCGCGAAACACTCACCGTGTTTCGCCAAATTATATTTATAGTCCATGAATTATATGAAGCCGTCGATGGCAAATGTTAGTCTTCTTCTTTTTCTTCTATAAAAAAGATTCGAAAATTCCTAGTCTATGCTTTATAGGCATATTCTGCATTTTCCTTCGCTTAACTTTCCGCAGAAATAAACTTTTGAGAATCGTTCCTTTCTACGCTGAGAATGCGTTTGCGAATGCTAGCATTACTAGTTTGCATGATGACATACAAGCTTATTTCTTTGCCAGACCATCAAGTCTTATTTTAAAAACGTTTTGAAACTTTTATTGTGGAAACAAGACTGCAGTTTTAGGACAAAATTGAAAAAAAAAATGCAACATTCATTGCCACAATCAATGTGATGGTATAACAAAAATAGGTAGGTATATCAAAACGGAATGAAGTCAAACAAAAATGTCAGACAGACACCAACCGAGAACTGCGTATTTTGTTGTGCTAATTTCAGTCAGTCAGAAATTATAAATTATATTTGTAAATGTGTAAATAATTCACGCGTCCCTTTATCTTTATGTATTCGAGTGTTTCTGTGATTTACATCGGACCTTGACGTGAACGTGAAGTGTTATGATAATGTACGAACGAGCTTCGATTCTTTGTGATTTGTTATAAAAATATTTCACAAAAGATAACAAACCTCGAAGTAATCCCTTCAAATAAACATAGACGTGAGTACTTTACCATTTCTAGCAGTATTATTCACACGTTATTTCTTTTGGATGTAGAATTCCAAGATGGCGGAAATATTACCTTTTATTTTGATTATTTTGTTTATTTCTATATTTTAGCAGTCTACCATTCGACTTACACGTTTTGTTGTTACTTAATATAGCTGGAATAAGTCTCGGAGATTAATTTTAACTGTCTTTGAAAAGAGGTCGAATAGGGTTATTGAACTTGTTGAAACCTGTCCAAGTTTACACCAAGTTAAAAAAAAAAGTCTGAAAATGTTTGTAGTTCGCGGTTTCGCGTTTAAATAAATAATGCTGTATTCCAAAACTTCAAGTTTAAAAATAATAGCTTTATTCCAAAACTTCCAGTTTTGGAATAAAGGTATTATTTTTTAAACCTAATAATATTAAAGTTTTAAGTATTGATAAGTTACTTGTATGACTTTTATCTAGCCTCTTGAAATTACAAGTTACATTCACAGAAGCATCATTCCTTATCAACCACAAAACTAAAAAAGTTTGTATTCTTTCTTTCTTCAACATCCTGTTTTTAATACCAGCCAGTTGGTCATCAAAGGATTAGAACACAATAAATCCTCACATTTATAGATAGTGCCATCCTTGAAGACGCTTCCCACTCTACTGCCTAATGGCTTACGGTACAGAAATCATCTTTAGGAAGAAGAGCAGGGTTCATCTTCATGGATGGCACTATCTATATAGGAGTAGGATCAGGAGCAAGTTATCCTGGAGGAGCAACATCGGTTTGTCCAGAGGCGATCAGTCACAACAAATCTACTAAAATGCGTACACAAATGGGCCAAGAATCATGACAAAGGGCATCCCACCTAAGTGATATACTTGGATTATGAAAAAGTGTTTGATTGCATCCCTTTGCAATGTCTACTACACAAACTTGAACACTTTGGCATAAGCAGTAGTATATTAGCCTGGATAAGTGATTTTCTTACCAAAAGAACATTCCGTGTGCGTATTGGAGACGTTCTTTCTACAGCTCGTATAGTTCTCAGCTGTGTTCCTCAAGGATCTGTGCTTGATCCACTTATATTTATTTTATACCTTACAGGCTTGAAAAACATGCTCTGTCTGCCATTCTCGTTATTTGTGGATGATACAAAGTTTTTTGGAAATACCCATGACCAGTGGCAAGATATCCAAAATGATCTAAACGCTATATAAAAATGGACTCAGGACTTGTTGGTGATTCTGAATGTTGACAAATGTACCATCTTACACATAGGTAAAAACAATCCTCGAAAAATGTATTATCTCGGACTCCAAAAACTGTTGAGTCACAGAAAGATCTAGGTGTTATTATGTCCAACAACCTAAAATGGGAAGCACACATATCCAGTATTGTCAAAAGAGCAAATTCGAAACTTTACATCATTTGCAAGGCATTCAAGTGCCTGACCTAAGACATTTGTCTAATATAATAATTTATGACCTACATAAGACCTCTCTTGGAATATGCTAATGCCATCTGGGACCCATATTTAAAAAAAAATGGGAAAATTCATCAAAGAAAAAGCCTTTGAAGCAATTCTTATCTAACTGAGTTGTAACAGCATGGAACAGGCTCCTGGAGAGAGTTGTGATGGCACTGAACTGCTTCAAGAATCGACTGGACAGATTAAACATCTCCAAGCTATTTGATACACACGCATCAGCTAATTAGCTGCTAGTGTGTCTAACCAAATAATAATAATTATTATTATTACCTATTTTGATAACTGCGAACACCTCACCGATACTCATTCAATTCTGTACTGCGCGGCTGTAGCGGCATGTTGTGTAGCTCACGTCAAATTTGCAAATCAATCTAGAGATGATGATGTAATGTGTTCTTTCTGGCAAAGTATCTGGTCGGCGCCTGTCAGCCACACCTAAGGTGATTGGACTCGGGAAGTCGAGCGAGCCTGCGATCCAATACCAGAAATGGGGGCTATTACCATCTGCCCTCAAGATATAGCTCGTGCAGTTCGTCCATTGCCTAACTGGAAGTCTCCAGGGCCGAACGGGCTGCACAATTTCTAGATAAAATGGTTCATAAGATCGCACGCTCGCTTGGCGGCTCAGTACCAGACAGCTTTGGAGTCTGGTTCGCTACCCCAGTTCCTAACGACAGGAGTTACCCACCTTCCTGATGTCGTGTATGGGGCAATGGAGGACGGTCCTTCACTATCCAGGATGTCGAAATATCCAAAGGAATAGCGAGCCGATAAGGATCGAGCGAGGCATATTTCAGGGCGATAGTTTGAGTCCGCTGTGGTTCTGCTTAGCCCTGAATCCTCTTAGCACACTGCTGAAGGATTCAGGGCTTGGTTGAGGAGAGGTGGGCAGGTTATATCTCACCTCCTCTACATGGATGACCTAAAACTCTTTGCCTCCAACAATTTGCAACTGATGGAGCTACTGAAAGTAACTGAAACTTTCAGTAGCGCCATCAGGATGGAATTTGGTGTGGATAAATGTGCGGTCATGCATATAAAGCGAGGGGAGATTGTGGAATCCGTGGGAACCCAACTCTCGAATTCCATAAACCTTAGATCCCTCTCCGCATCCGAAACCTATAAGTATTTGGGTATGTCGGAAGCGTTGGGCATCAATGTTACTGACATGAAGCAATCGTTGGAGGAGCGCTTCTTTGGCCGCCTGAAGAAAGTATTTAATAGTCTTCTATCAGGCGGAAACAAGGTGCGCGCCTTCAACGGTTGGGTCATGCCGGTTTTGATGTACTCTTTCGGCATACTCAAATGGACTCAGACCGAACTCGACGCCCTGGATAAGAGGTTCTGTACGCTGCAAACTGCATATCGAATGCATCACCCACGGTCATCGGTCATGAGATCCCGCGAAAGTGTGGATGTCGAGGCTTTTTAAACGGTAAGACCCTCCACAATCGCGAGATATGCAGTCTCAAGTCTCAAGCCTGTAGTGCTTGACACTAATGATCGCAAGGAGGTATGGCAGAGTAAGTTGCTTCACGGACGCTACTTCCGGGCCCTACATGGACCCGATGTAGATTTACTAGCGTCCGTAGCCTGGCTACGTTTTGGTGACCTCTTTGGGGAAACCGAAGGTTTTGTCTATGCAATTATGGACGAAGTTGTGACGAAGAACAATTACAGGAGATTTATTGTGAAGGACGGCACGGTGTTCGCACTCCGGGTGTTCTCGTCTAGCTAACGAAGAGTACTTGCATAGACACAACCTTGTAGCCAGGATTATCCATCAGCAACTTGCACTGAAATACAACCTCGTGGAATCGGAAGTACCGTAATTAAAAAGTAGGTTTATGACTTGGGAGTCAGTGTGCCTCCATAAAAAAATTATGTATGTTGTTGGACTATGTTGCAGTCGGCTTCCAGTCTAGTCGGATGCAACTGAACATAGGCCTCATGAATGAAATAAATCTAAAAAATACATAATTTGATTGGCAGTCACTAATTAGTTATTTATTACTTTTGATATAAAATATCAATTAAAATATTATTATATCTCATAATCAATATTCTAGTTCGTTTTCTTATTTCCACACAGTAATATTGCCAAATTAATAAAAACAGGTAAATTTTTGACAGCTATTTGTGACGTTGCCAACTTTTAGAATAACCGCTCTTATATTGTAATTGACAAACCATCGACGAAAATTGACCTAAAATTAACCTCTATTATCAAATAAAGAACATTCGTATGGCGATTTAAAATTAGAATTTGTAAGTGGTACTACAAATTGGCGTCCAAAGGTACATTAATTTTGTACATTTTTCTGATCCATTTGCTTACATTTTCATCTTACTTTTGGAACAGACTATATGTTTTATGCTCAGGTTCGCCCGGGCGTTTTTTTTATCGCGGCGATTTTATTTCGCGTATTGGATATTCGACGCTCTGCTTAGTGCTGAGAGTTGAATATCCAACAGTGTGTTTTATTGACGCGCTGGATGCGCTCTGTTGGATTCTCATTACTCGGCTCAATACCGAGAGTTGAAAATCCAGTGTACGAAAAAAATCGCCGCGATAAAAATGGGAATTGCATTTTAGCAATAGCGATTGTTGCCCTTTTCCTAGTATCTCTTCATAACAATCCGATAAAAAAATGTTTTACAATTTTTCATTGTTGGGAAATGTTAATACATTTTTTTAATTACCACTGTGGGTATGCTCTTGGCCTGCCTCTCACCTGATGATCATGCCGAAGGTGAAAGCGAGCTCCTCCCAGAATCCTCAACGGCATCTTACCTCTAACTGCCGAAACACAACAATGCTTTTAACATGCGCGCAGCCAGGCGGACTAAGAACAAGCGCTACTACCAACCAAACCGAGCAGAAAATGTTGCCCCCACTGGGAATCGAACCCGGGACCTCTGGGTCTTAGACAGGTGGTCGAACCACTAGACCAAAGAAGCGACATAATGTACATAAACTCCCACTTTCTCCCCATGGTGGGCAAAAACTACATAATGCCACCTGCTATAATCCTTCAGCCTTATTATGTTTGAAAATTGTAATGAACATGATAATTATTGATTTAAAATGTTTATTTCCATTTTAGGAAGATGATAGTTCTTCATGACAATACATTTAACGTAAAATGCCAAGGTAGCCCGCGAAACTATTCAAAAAAATATTTTATGCAATTTGCAGGTTATGTGACCATTTATTGCCCTCAAATGTCCTGTATGCATGAAATAGTTATTCAGTGTGGTAATTTGTACTTAGAGAAGGTACCTATTTGAATAATTAGGATTCTGTAAATACATATTTGACAATGAGCTATGGGCCAAAATAACCACTATGTGGATCCCTGAGATAGCTAGAAGGCGTCGCGGAAGACCCCGTAGAAGATGAATGGATGACCTGGATAAAACAAGCAACCAGTGGTCCACATTAGTGTCCATATTAGCACTGGATCGCAAGCACTCGAAGTCCCTTTGTCCAGCAGTTGATACCGGCTAACAGTAACAACATGTTTGTTTTGGTCGTAGATCATATTTTCATCAACATACAACGTGACACTGACCTGTAAATTGCAAAAAACAAAAGACAATTAGAATTTCATAAGCGCATCCCCCTTAAAACTGTACTACTTTAACTTCAGCCTACCACACAAAGCACAAGCCTGTGACACATTTACGCCATTAATTCCAACGCGTTGACAACAAATTGTTACAATTAAAATCAATTAAAGTGTCTCCCCAATTAATTTTAATGGCTGACTCAGTGCAGCCACTAAATTGATCGGTCTATAGGTCGACTCTTTGACAGTCGTTATGGGTCGTCAGAAGCCCGAAAGTCTGACAACCAGTCTAACCAAGGGGTATTGAATTGTCCAGTAATAGCATCAGTTGCATCCGGTCAGACTGGAAGCCGACCCCAACATAGTTGGGAATAGGCTCGGCAGATGTTGATGACAGAAGGTCGACTCTATGCAACAAGCGACGAAGCACGCGCGACTGGCATTTATCCGCCCCGACCCTTGTTTGAGCGGAATGGCTCGAACAAGTCCTTTAAATTCGTCCCTAAATAATCTTAATCCGATCCAGCCTGTCCCTTGCTGTCTTCCTCCCAGCGACGCCCTAAGCCGAGGTCCGTACCCCACAGAGGGTGCCCTTAGCGTGTAGTCGCTTAGTTTATAATTTTTATGCTCTGGCTGGAGGCCTAAATTTATTGAGTGGGAGCCTCAAGGAAAGGAAAGTTAAGTTAAGTAGCCGACAACCTCCTAGGTTGACCAGCGGGATGCAAAAACACTGGCATTTGTTTATGATTGCTGTACACGTCGATTTCTCTTCTAAAAAAAATATGTGTGCATTTGTCTGTTTTGGTTCATTGTGTGGCTCTTGTGTATGTCTCTATTGTGTGGTGCTGCTAAGTGAAGACACTTGTTTTAATCACATGGTTGATTTAAATGACTAAGTGGTGTACATACTATAGTATTATACATTTATATACTGTTTGGTAGACTTGTATGTGCCCAGCATGTGCAATTGTATTTATGTTAATACATGCAAAATATACAATTGATTAAAGTAAATAGATTTTTGTTTGATGAGTAGATTTTTTATTGTTTACTGAAGGTTCCTCACAGTACATATCTATTCTGTCGTTGTTCTCAGAGTGAATTCACAAAGAATGCATTGTTTTTAATAATGTACATTTTTTTATTAAATAATAAAAAATAAAAAAAGATGCAGATAAGTCACGAAAACAGTTAAATAATTACACTGCATTAGAAAAAAAACACTGTAGTGATAGACGTAAAATGGCTAAATAAATAGAGATATTTTAAAGGCTTTACATAGGGTTGAGCATTGTCATCATTAGTACAAATTGGTAAAGATACCTTCCGAGTGGCTTGTGGCTAAGTATAACAGTCGCACCGGTCGATCAATCAGGTTAAGTTACGCTTGCCGCGGTTGGCCCGTGGATTGGTGACCATCTTTACATACCGAGATTCCACCGTGCCTCGGAAAGCACGACAATCCGTTGGTCCCGGCTGTCATGCGTGGATCGTTGACAGGTCGTTACGGGACGTCAAAAGTAAGTCTGACAACCAATCTTACTAAGGGGTATTTACCCATTAATTGGGTTGTGAAAGTCAGATAGGCAGTCGCTCCATGTAAAATACTGGTATTTAGCTGCATCCGGTTAGACTGGAAGCCGACCCCAACATAGTTGAAAAAGGCTAGGCAGATTGGTAAAGGCACCTTTCGTATCTTGGTGGTCGCTACCCGGCAGCGGCTCCTGTGTCGCGACCGCCAATCATGCATTCCTCCTATTTTTAAAAGCCTCACCCTCATTATCTCTATGATCAATAAATCTGCAGTCAACAAATAAATTACATTGTTACTTAGCTAAAGTAACAAACAAACAATCAATATTATCACACAAAAAATGACAGTAGTAAATCAAAATCAAAAGTCATTTATTCAAAATTAAATAGGCTGAGAATCAGCACTTTTGAACATCAAAAATACATAAGACAGATCTTCAAAACGCCCGTCCTTCACCACTTCCTGGTGCTTTAGCTGGAAAGTAGTGGCGCAACAAACTCCCCAGCAGCACAGCTGTTACTGAATTAATGTACTCTCAGATACCAGTCCTTATAAAGCATTTGAATTAATTGTAATGTACTATTAAAATGTATGCGTTATTTTTTTCCAGATGGTAGTTCGCCGGACGAACTTTGCATGTGCGAGCTAAGACACAAACATCAAACTGAAGATGGGTCAGCAGACATCTAGGAAGAGTGAGTACATCTATTATTATCTATTAACACATAATGCCAATAATTTGTTACCTCTATGAGTTGGGTGGTTCCTAGACAAACTGGAAATTGATTGAGTGCATAGACAAACTGGAAATTGATACCATCATCCATCGTTCTATCATCATTCATTTATTTCAGTTTGTCTATGTCAAGACTGGACGTCTTACGTCTGCTGGACATAGGCCTCCCCCAAGCACCGCCACTTCGACCGGTTCTGTGCTTCCTGCATTCAGCGGATTCCTGCGACCTTCACAAGGTGTTCGGTCCACCTTGTGGGAGGCCTTCCAATGCTACGTCTTCTTGCCACTCCAGAACCTTTCGGCCCCATCGGCCATCTGTTCTGCGAGCAATGTGCCCACTGCCACTTAAGTTTGGCAATTCTTTGGGCTATGTCGGTTACCTTGGTTCTCCTGCGGATCTCTTCATTTCTGATTCGATCACGTAGGGAAACTCTATAGCCCTCTTCATTGCCCTTTGAGTGACTTTTAGTTTTCTAATAAGGCCCATTGTAGGACCACGTTTCAGTGCCATAGATCATCGCTGGAGGTTCTATCGTCACGGACCTATTGACCATCGTCTTCTCAGTCTCATCAACGGAGACTTCTAATCGAGTTTGTTCTTCAGATAATTCGGGCAGTTATTACTGTACTATAATGTAATCGTCGGTCATTGGTATATTTAGTGGTAGCAAGTGCTACTGCTGAGCAGATCGGGGAGTGTTATTCGGTTTTTCGATCAGGAATTTCTCAGTAACAACCCAGAGTCTGAAATTGTGTTTAGTTGATGGAAGTCCCGCCCCCTACTACATGGGACATAAACATAACTGGTGAAATGTGGGTGTACTATAGGTACACCTCTGCCTAACCCTACGGGGAATACAGGCGTGATGTTTACTATGTATTTTATGTAGTGTACTATAACAATTTTTTTTGTTGTTAGGCGGCGAGTGCACCTGCGGCTGCGGCGCGTGGGAGCGACGTCGGTACGCGGAGTCGCCCAGCAGTGTGCACCGATACGTCAGCGCCGTCACTGACAGGTAACCATTACTTTATACATTGCTACACAGCTTTGAGTGACAGAGATGTTGCGCCGCAAAGCAGAACCTTTTTACCCGACTGCGGGACTGCAAAGTCAGAGTTACCTAAAATTGGATCTTCCATCTGGAAGATAAAAAAGCGTGGAATTGAGCTGCTCGCTCTGCTAAGCCTTGTGATAAAACCATACAATTTGACATTTTAATTATTATGTAAAATCATTAAAATATACCAGTTTTATATACATATTGACATTGTTGAAAATTATATACAAAATGACATGATTACTTGTAAAGTATTATATTGTTTTAATTATTGTGAATGTGGAGACTATGTGGATTATTGATTTTTTTTCCTTTTTCATTATTTTTTTAATGATGGTCTGGCAGTTTGAGTAGTTTATGCGGTATACCCAAATGTCCTTTCTTTAGTATTGTTCGTCGAGTTGAGCTTCTTAAGTTCTGAAAACGAAAGTGATCGTTAGGAGTTCGTTATGGTAAGTTCCTATCCAGACATGGTGTAGCAATCTCCTAATCTTTTACACTTAGTAATAATAACTTGATGTTTTTACTGTGCCATGTTTTTTGTTTAATTCTTTGTGTTGTTTTTATTTTCGAACATAATTGTTGTATAAACTCTCCCCCACTACTCCAGATGGAGCGGCCGCGAGTGCGCGTGCAGGCGCCGGCGCTGGCGCAGGCCGGCGTGCGTCTGTACGGCGTACAGGAGGGTCAGTGACGACAGGTATGTGTTGGAATATTTCATTTGTCTTGGTATGGCAGGCTAAGGGCCATATCACACTGGCGATTTGCGAACGTGGTTCCAGCGAGCGAGAGCGATTGACCTGAGTGCACAAGAGAGAGCGAGACAAGCGAGTATATAATATTGAGAAAACGCGGCGAATGGTTGCGGCTAGCTCGCTTCGCTGGAAAAACGCTGGTAAATAGTCAGTATGATAACGTTCTAAGTCGAGCTACGGTCTTCGAAGAGTGGCTAGTAGCCGCTGCATGAGAGGACCCGCGACTAGAATAAAATGGCTTGTAATGGGACAGACTTATGTCTAGAACTGTCTGATGTTGATGATGGCAAGATGGGGTGCCGACGTAATTAGGGTTAGCTTTACCCCCTTTTCCTGTTTGAACTGTCCATGTTCTTCCTTCCATAAGTCTTTTGGTGGCTTTACTTATGGTTGCTTTTCTCATTTCTAATCAACATAAAAAAAATATTTACACAAGATAAAATTAACAGATTATTATTTTGTATTTTTAGGCTGGCCGCTGTTCTAACGCTCGGCGCTAGAGACCTACGAAGGGAGCTGGATGCGATTGTCATAAATACAGGTAAGAGATTGTGTTTAAAAATTCGTAGCGGGCATTCCTAAAGTAACATGTACTAAAAATGTAAACAAACATTTTATTTTATTTAAAAAACACATACAACTATCATCACAGGTTTACCTAATACAATAGTGTAGGTATAGTTATAATAGCTTGCAAAGATTAGACTTACAATTATGTTATTATGAATAACCAAGAGTAATTTTACAAAATGCGGCCCGTGTGAATTCGCTCAGAGTACAATTGAAGCAGTCGATCTGTTGTGACACCATATTGTGTGTGTGCAGGGCGCGCGTGCTGCAGCAGGTTGGCGCGAATGTATCTGACGAAATAATAATAAAAATATACATAACTAGCTGCGTATATGTCTCGGTCCAGCGGGAATATCGGGATCCAGGTCTTGGTCTACCGCTGTGCCAAATGTTGGCCATTACACAGTTATGTTTGCCAACACTACTATTGAAATAATATGTTTCAGATGACACGGGCCGGGAGAGTGGCGAGCCGACCGCTGAAGTCTACGTGCTGTCTGTCGCGCCGAGAACGTAAGTAATACGGCATCACAACTATTCTCATTATCTTAGAACTCAGACGCTATTGAAGAATGTATGGAAAAAGTTGTATATTTCATCAAATACAAGGTCCCATTAAAATAGATGGACAAATTTTAACACAACGTTCAGTACGTCTAACCAAAGATATCCAAGCAAAAAAAACACTGATTAAGTGATTTTATTTTGACCTAAAATAATGAATGGCATTGGGTAACCAACATTTTTAGTGTATTTTTTTTACCTGTTAGCTGATTTATTTTTCTTGTAACTATCTAATGCGTTTTTCATATATTTTTTTTACCATTGTCCATTGTTGTTATTTTGGTGGTCTGGATGATTTCCAAAAGCTTGTCCATCTATTTTAATGGGAGCTTATCAGATCGTTCAGATAAATATGTATCAAAGATTATTCTTTGATACATATTTATCTGAACGATCTTCTGTGAACGAACTCGTAACTGTGAATGCAGTTAGTGCTAAGTTTGGTCACATAAGAACGTTTTATTGTAGATACAATAGTTTAGGTTACTGGCCCATTTGTAATTGCTAGCATGTTTGTGCACATGCAGTTTAAAAACTCACTACAACCACATCTCTGTTGATTCATACACAGTTAAAGTACAAAATGTACAAATACCAATTCATAAACCTCAGTCTGTTGTTGGTATTTCAGGGCGGAAGGCGAGGGCTCACAGGAAGGCAGGCGCACGGAGCTCACACAGACCAACGACGCCATACGACTGCATCCACACTTCCAGGTAACTTGTTACCCGACCACGGCACAGCCAAAAGGAAGGGTTATGATTGTTTATCATTTTTATCTATCATTCACATAATTATCCAGTAATCCACCAACCCGCACTGAGTCCGCGTGATTACAGCCCACAGAGAGGCGGACTCCTCCTATTTCATACATAACTGTGGCGGCCTCTACATCGCTATTTGCGTCACTGACACTCACGCAAATCTCGCCCCGCGCAAGCAGTTCATCACGCGACTAGCATATGTACAACGTCCCGACAACAATAGCCCACCGGCTACTGCCCGAGGATTCCTCGTCCCTTTTCTATGGAGGAGGAGTGAACTTAACACCCTGTTCCTCATACCTCTACATAACTTTAAATATGATTGATTTGTTCAGGTGGTGTGTGGAGGAGAACTGCGAGCTCTACTGTTACGGGCTCCTCCGCTGCCGCAGCCGCATGCGCCGTCTACTAAAGTGCACACGCAGGTAACTATTATTATTCATTTATTTAGGACAGAACCCATATAATGTGTTAGTAACAATTTTCTTATGATCTATGAACTATTCCCACACAGCGTGCCTGTATGGGACAGTCATGTCGGGTTGCAATCATTTGCAAAATGGTGTTGGTGCTACCGCGCAGTCTGTGGAACAATGACGCCACTTTCTTACGCACTATAGCGTGGAAACCGTCAACCGCATTTCATTTGCGAACATTTGCGACGCACTACAATGCCGCGGCAACCCCAACAGCATTCTGAAAGCATTATTATACTGAATACGCAGGGCGTTGTAGGCACGTTGCGTATACCGAACCCACAGGCCGCTCGAGTAAAAAGACTGGCAATATGCCCTAAAAAGTGTCAGTTTAACTTCTTTGGTACATCGAGCGAACCGACGGGCCAGCATATTGCTCCTTACCACCAACGCCCTGCGTTCCCTTTCTATATCTGGGTCATCTTTTAATTCCTCCGTGACAATTAGACTATACATTTTATTTTATTTTTGACTATTTTTTTACGTAAAACGAAGGAAAGGTCTCAAAGCAATATCTGAAATACATCAACTATAGGGAAGAAGATACAGCTCGAGTTCGCTCTATCTCTAATGACAATAGGTTTATCGTACAACATCTATGGAAAGTACGCGACGTGCAGCGTACCTACGCCTGCAATGCTTTTAAATTGACCAGCATCTACGTCGTGTTTTGACGTAAGCGTAGACATCGTTCAGGCAGCAGTGGTGGCTCAGTGGTAACGGACGTGATTTACGAGTTGTTGTCGTGGCTTCGAACCCGAGCAGGCACTTTATTTTGTGTAAAATTAATTCATCACTTCTCAAAACGGTGAAGGAAAACATCGTGAGGCAACCGGCATGTCCTAGAACTAAAAAAATCAAAGACATGTGACATCTACCAACCCGCACTGGGCCCGCGTGGTGGAATACAGCCCACTCCCTCTCACAGGGAGGAGGACTGTGGCCCAGCAGTGGGCACATATTAACAACAGGCTCGCCCCCTGTTACATAGGACTTAAACATAACTAGCGAAATGTGGGTAACCTAACCCTTCGGGGAACAAGGCGTTGTGTGATGTAAAACAAACATAATTCATATTCCAGGTGGACTACATACATTGCTTGGTGCCAGATCTGAAAGAGATCACAGCTTGCTCCTTCTACTGGGGCAAGATGGACCGGTACGAGGCCGAGAGATTACTCGACAATAAGCCTGAAGGTAACTAAAAAAATATCTTGATAACGATTAACATGTTACAAGGGCCCCCACAGTGGCGGCAAACTTACATGACGCGAACTGTAATAATGGTTAACTGCGCGACAGTAACAATTTGACATTGAGGTTTCGTAGTGTAGTTCCATATAGTCCTTGTCCAGATAATCTTGTTAAGAGGGAACAGGGCCTGCGAATCTCCATACAAATGTATTTCCCTTTTTTCTTCTGAATAATGCCTCTAGGGCATTCATTTTTTTTCCTAAAATCAACGTCTGCTGTAGACACGTCCCTGTTATTTCTTTTTTTTCATAAACGTTTTGGTAAAGAAAATATGACCCTCCAAAAATTACAAAAAATGCCCCATTTTTACCGCCGTGATTAGAGGACTACCAGACAAATTCGAAAAGTTTTAAGCATAAATGAAAATGATAGGAACGTAGACATACTCTTTGTTAAAAAAAATATGTAAAAAATAATTGAATCGGCTCTGTTTTCGAGGAGAAAAAAGGGGAATACGAAACGTCGATCTCGTAATTTTTTTTTTGTGATAAATTGGTCTGAGCTGCAGCTGTCCCTATCGCACTCTATGGGGGCAGACTTGAAATAAGACGACAGCGATAGTTTCTTCAAATTCCTCGCAGCCCCTGTTCCCTCTTAATAGCGCCCTCCCCGTGGCGCCGACCGGCGCGGGCGCCGTACTGTGGCGAGGCAATTATACAGGGGATGAGATTAACTAAATGACAAGAACGCAACCAAATAATTATCGTTGTCCTTAGTCACGTTTATGAAGTTTCAATTATTTTAAGAATAAATTAGTCTGGGGTCGTCCATTAATTACGTGATGTTTTTGAACAACTTTATAGTCACGTTTTTTTCGAACTCTCACGTGATTAATGGACGATCTCTTCGGTAGCCTGAAAATAGGCCGACTACTTGTACAGCGCGTATAAGAAATGCGTGGTCATATTAAAAGTGTACAGAGCATCAAACGGAAACAATTATAAGGGTGCGTTTCCACCGAAGCGGAGACGAGCGGAGACCTGCAGGAATCGAGCAATCACAATGGTTGCAATACTCATCGCGTCTCTCGTCTCGTCTCCGCTTCAGCGGAAACGCACCCCCAGCCGTCTGTCGGCACTATGCAGTGCGATGACGTACCTCGACCCTTCCCAGGCACGTTCCTGCTGCGCGACTCTGCGCAGGAGGAGCACCTGTTCTCGGTGTCGTTCCGCAAGTACGGGCGCTCGCTGCACGCGCGCATCGAGCACTACCAGCACCGGTTCAGCTTCGACTCGCACGACCCCGCCGTGTTCGCGGCCTCCACGGTCACCAAGCTCATCGAGCACTACAAGGTAATGTATACGTAGGAGACAAGGAACTTTGGCAATCGTTCCTTCTGCACATGTGGCTTCCCTGGTACCTCATTTTTATTTTTATTATTTGATTTTGCTTTTATATAGATTCTTTTCTTTTAGATTTTGTGAATGTGAGAACGTTGTAGGCTTTACAGACTGTAGATCTGTCGACCATTTTCTATCTTGCTAAGTACCTGGTACTTGTTGATAGGCCTACACTGTCCTCTCATACCTATTAACTCTGTAATTTGAAAACATTGTAAATACCAGTATCTTGCCGGCTCTTCTCCATAGGAAACGACCAATTGGAACCGTGCACCTAGCTTCTGACGTTTCATAAGTGCCCTTGTAGGTTTATGTGAAATAAAATATTTTGAATTTTGAAATACTGCGGGAAAGCAAATGAGCATAAAAGTTGAACACAAAAATATTGGGGTTTGCGACGTATCAGCCACAAACGGCCGGCATAAGGTTCGACACAAGCGTATTTTCAATATGAGTTGTAAGGTCCGGAAGTAACTGGTACCTTACACTTGTATTATAAGTTATTGTTTGCTCACTTGAAGTAGTTAGGTTAGGTGAGTTGACGGAAACCACGGATTATAGTAACACTCAAAAGTTTATTAAGTAACCCGATTTATAAGTAACGATTGGATGCTAATCCGCAGTGCTCGCGATAGTACAAATTTGTCAACTAACTTAAAAATATGTGTAACGCTATTATAAGTGACTAATTAAGTAGGTTGCTGCGTATGCAGCTTAATAAATTGTACGTGAACCGTACATGAGTCGTGTAATTTATGTCACCGACAGACAGACAACGAATGCAGCGTAAATTCATCATTTGTCTGGCCTTTTACCAACTACTTACAGCACACACTATTGTTGGTAAAACATTATATTCATATATTTTTTTGTTTCCAAATAAACGTTATTCTAATCTGTGTTTGCAATTCATTTGCCAAACATGTAAACAAACACGAGTTTTAGGAAAAACAACTGTAAAGCCTACATATAGGATTCAGTTTGCGCTACAACTTCATATTTTTATGACTTATTCAACAGTATTAGTCAGTCTAAAATCAACTTTATTTACACGTGTATAAAGTTGATGTTTGTCTAAGTGGAAATAAATTGCGGACGCAGATTATTCTATACTTCAAAACGTATGTTATTTGTTAATACATTTTCAATAACCAGCCTATTACCTCATGTTTCAGGACCCAGCATGCGTGATGTTCTTCGAACCCATGCTCACGGCCCCATTACCCCGAAGCGAGCCTTTCAGTCTGCAGCAGCTAGCGAGAGCCGTCATCGTGTCACATACCAGCTATGACGGTAAGCGTGGGCATAGCACGTGTTCCCACTAGTGGGACGCAGGCCTCTCTGTGGAGAGTGGGCGGTAGAGCAGTGGTGGTGAAATACATATACACTAAGTAAAGTGCAAGTCCTACAGTTCTTAAAGCTTGGGTTTCCCAAGGAAGCGGTGCCGGTCCGTCATATAGCGGCCGCATAATGACGACGCCAATTTAAGGATAGAAAAGAATAGTTTTTCATATAACGCACCACGGCACCGCTTTCTCATGAACCCCAGCGATTTGGCCCCTACTGTACTAGTCTGTGCTTGTCGGGGCCTCAAACAAAATGATTATAACTCTTCACTCCTACTACATCCCCTCCCTCCCGCTGCAGGCGTCGAGAAGCTCCCGCTGCCGCCGCGCCTGCGCCTGTACCTCAAGGAGTACCACTACCGCCAGCGGGTGCGCGTGCGCCGCCTCGAGCCCGACCTGTACGAGCAACACCATTGTTAGCGAGGCTATACCCAGTAAGAGTCGATGTAAGTGTTAACAAGAACAGAAAGAAAACGTCTGGAATGTGTAGTCGTTAGCTAAAGTACCCCCGACAGAGGGCGCCATCATCTCGAGTATACCTTTTCGTATGCACGAGATCAACCAGTCGTTTAGCTCAAATACTACTTTTTCTAAATGCCCACAACATACGGAGAATATGAAATAGCTAATTTACATAACAATGAATATAAGAACTAATATTATATACACGGAAACGAAATATAACCAGCCCTGGATAATAAACTCGGAGTAAAGTTATCAACGTTATTGGGGTCATTTGTTAAATCTCGGACCATGGATCCCGGCCTTTTGGAAGAGGCGTACGACAAATTTAAATGAAATGAAGCATCAATCGACGACTATCCCTGTATGCACTTTGCAAGTGTACCGAAGGTCAACCCTCGGTTGGTGCAGGACTATTGCAGAACATGGAAACGAAATATATTGGGCTATGGGTTTGGGTGGCCAAAGTTACTCCGAGTTTATTATTAAGGGGGTAAAGTTCCCGTACTTAGGGCGAAACTCGTCGAGCATACTTGCTCGTACGGTCAGCAACAAAAGTCGATTAACACTTCAATTTATTATACAAAAGTTGGAACAGATGCTGAATTCAGATAATACAACTTGGCCAGATCTCTTTAGATGCTACATGAAATGCTGAAAAGTAGTGTATCGAATAAATTTGGGTCTATTTAGAACATAAGATAAAAGTGTTCATCTACTTCTGTTGCTGACCGTACATCTTTCACAAGTATCAACCTATATTAGGGCCACTACAAACGAAATGTTAGTCATAAATCATTAATATGTCAATAACAATAATACAGTTTCGCACAACACTACTCCCTCAGAGCCGTAAGTGCGAGCGAGAGGTCCGATAAAAATGAGTTATGACTCTTTGTAATGGCCCGAGTATAGTGCAGCCACATTTTAAGCAGTTTGAAAACATAATCCCGTGAACACGATGACCACATCTGTTACCGCCCCGGTTCTATCGCGGCCGAGCGCTGCAAGCAGAAATAGTCCTTACGGTGTATACATTTGAACTTCTTCGATGGTACAGTGGGCCTGTGAAATCCTTGACCATACTATCTTTTGATTGACGCCATTGTAGATATCGGTATTGCAGAAACAGTACTAGAAAAAGGTTGTGGAGATCAGATTTTATAAGATCTAATTAAATCAACTGACGAAATTTGACAGACGTAATGGGTCGTTTTCGAATCGATATCTAATGATAATAAAACAAGGAAAAAAAAGGGGTTTTCTACTCTTAATTTCAAGTAACAACGATGTTATTGGTCGCTGGCGAATTTTTATTTTTGTTTTATCTTCATTAGATATCAAATATGTGAAGTTTCCCAGTTAATTGGACCTGTTAGTCGTTCCATGTTAAACATTGATATTTAGCCGCGTCTGGTTAGACTAGAAGCCGACCACAACCACAGAATAGTACAGAAGGTGCACTCCTAATTTTGGGTATGAAGCTACAAGTACGCGGCGGGCCCGTCTTGTCGGGCCAATTCAGTGAGTGTAACGGAGTCAGAAGATATAAGAGTTACGCGATAGAAAGGCGACCTGAATTGCACTTAATTTCGTCGTAGCAAGAGACGCTTTTTATTTAAATGATGTTTCGGAGTGAACCATCTGTACTAATCGGTGCCACAACATAGTTTGGATAAGACTCATTAACCCCAAGAAGTTTGGGGCAGAAACTTGATCTTAAAACCAACCCCAAAGGGGCGAATTATTAGTGGAATCACTAATTAAATATTATTATATGCCTTGTTAAAATAAATTGTAATTTAGGATAATTTTTTAATTAATGTTAGTAAAAATGTATATTTTTTGGTATAACGGAAAAGTTTTTACATTACATTTTTATGATACCAATGTAATTTCATGCTGCAGTAAAAATGTTAGCCCGTCGGGAAGTGGTAGCGAAGCTAAATATCTAGGTTGTGATGAACGCACAGTCAGTCAAATTAATTGTTTATTTAATTGACACTACGTCCATGACGCCACCAGTGGGCGCCACTTTGACAAGAGGTCTTCATTTCGACAATGAATTTAAAATATATGATGACGTTCATCATTCGTTTCATTCTTCATTCGTTCATCATTCAGTCACGACTAAAGAAAATATAGGCGCTTTGACAAGGTTGACAGGTGCCCGGACCTGACGTCTCAGTGCTGTCACCTAGTGAACGTCATTGCAGAAAACACTCGTAGCCATTTCATACAACTGTCAAAGAATTACAGTTTTGATTTGAATATCGCCATTCTCTTCCCCTTGTCCCAATGTATGTTGTCGGCGCAACATGTCTTTTTCTTCGATACTTTTCTATTAGTCTTCATCTCAGTAGTCAGTCCCTTTCACGCCATAAAATATCATCTTTGACACAGTCCATCCGTCGTTTCTCATACGATCAATTGAAGTTAGTAGTCAATTTGCTACATAATACCAGCCGCACTGGCCGATCGAATAAAGCTACTCTTACCGCGGTTGGTTCGTGGATGGGTGACCATGTCCTCCATCACAGACCCCTCCGTGCCTCGAAAAGAACGTTAAGCCGTTGGTCCCGGCTGTCATTCGTAGATCTTTGACAATCGTAACGAGAAGTTAGAAACCCTGACAACCAATCTTACCAAGGGGTATCGTGTTACCTTACCCAGTAACTGGGTACTGTAGGTCAGATAGGAAGCCGCTCCATGTCAAATACTGGTAGTCAGCTGCATCCGGTTAGACTGGAAGCCGAACCCAACATAGTTGGGATAAGGCTCAGCAGATTGCAGATTGAGTCAATTGGCTTCACAGTTAGTTTCCCAAACTGTACATCAGTCTAGTATCGCCACTGGTGGAGGCGATTCTTCTCAAACAATGAAATTATATTAGTTATCATAACAGTCCTTAAGAACGTAGATCAAAATGCCATCAAATTCAAATGTTACTGAATTTTAAATTCATTGGAATCGCCTAAAAACTTGTAATAGGGATGAAGAAATAAAAAATTCTTTTGTTCGTTCGGTAGTTTATAAAAAAATATTTGTCACGTATTTTTTATTTTTTTACGTAATCAAAAGATTACGGCGATACATTGCGTTAAAATGTGCCATGACGTCACGAGTATGTAGATTTTATACTTACTTGTGACGTTGCAACCCCCACTCCCCAACTTTAATGCGTTTTATCGAAGTCATTTTTAATAATATGATAAAGCAAAAAATACGTGTTTAATATTTTTTTATTATCTGACTGACGGACTGAATAGAATTTGTTTTTTTTACCCGGGCATCATTCCTATTATGTAAACATGCTTATAAAGTTCGAGTATTTGATGTATAGCTGACTGTTCTCGTTGGCCTAGTGGTCGCAAGCGCTACTGCTGAACATAAGGTCCCAGGGGGCCTACCACCACCTCTTTAAGCAGTATTATTTTAATGTTACTTCAGTGGGGGAAAGAGATGGAGCAATACGTCCTGTAGAGCTTCATCTCTTTCCCACACTAAAGAGGTGGTGGTAGGCCCCCAGGTCGGGCGAAGTGTTATTGGGTGTTGCCATCAGGAGTTTCTCAGTCGCAGCCCGGAGTGTCGATTTGTGGCCGGTTGATGGCAATAGGCTCGCCCCCTATTACATAGGACTTAAACATAACTGGCGAAATGTGGGTGTGCTATAGGTACACCTCTGCCTAACCCTTCGGGAATACAGGCGTGGTGTTATGAAAATTAAAGCATGTTTACATTTACAAATCTTTAGGATTCTCTGCTGTATTTAGTAAAAAGAATATTTGAAATACTAAAATGTCTGAAGTGAAATAATAAAAAAATATCAATATTACGTGCACATTCTTTTTCCGCAAAATATCTGGAAAATGGCTAAGATCTTGTTAGAGAAGAAAGTTTTTTGATTGTCCATCTTCAAAGAATAATTGTATCTTTCTTAAAGGAAAAATTCTCAATTAGAACTTGAGATTGTATAAAAAAAACTCGTCGAATACATCATTCTCCTTTTTTTGAAGTCGATTAAACATATTCAACCTAACCTTTAATGAATGGCTTGACAGAGGTATAATGTGCGCGTACAATTGACCCTAAACATAAGAATATCAGTTTCGTCTTATTAAATAATTATTACTTATCCTTGTTACAATATTTTGATATTTAAATTCTTGTATATCTCCCCACTGCTGGGGCTCAGGCCTCCTCTAAATATTTGTATAAAAATCAAGTTAAAAAGGTATAAATATCAAAATATTATAAAATATCATTTTAATTATTAATGTACATTGTAAATTACTGTAAAATAGAATATAAATAAATATAATTATTATTATTTAAGTTGTATGGTTGGTGTTGACAATCGAAACGAAAAACTATGCGACTGATTCTCGAAATATTTATCTTAAATAAAAAAAAAGCTTGCAATAAGCAACAAAACGTCTCCAGTCTAGTTACTTGAATTTAGTTACTCGAACAGTGTAAACTAGGTTAAGTTTAGTTATTAGTTGTTAGTCCAGTGAATGTTTATACAGTTTCGAGCTACTAACATTCTCGTAATACACAATCTACTTAAAGAGATGTAAATAGGGATACATTGGTTAGTGGTTTGTAGCAGTTGCTGGTCAGTTGCGCCACAGTTGCGTGATAGTTGCTGGTCTCGATTGCCGTCATCAGTTTAGAGTTATGACAAAATGTATTATTAGCACTCGGTGCGTACAAAGATAATGAAATAAAATATATTTTAAAATACAATTTTGTGGTTTTACTCAAGTTCTTTTAATGTTTATAACCTAACGAGAGACATACAACCCCTACCCGCACTCATCATCATCAGCCTACCGCAGCCCACTGCTGGACACAAGCCTCTCCAATTGCACGCCATGCAGCTCTCGGCCACCTTCATCCAGCTGCTACCAGCCACCCTGCGAAGATCCTCACTCCACCTAGCCTGAGGGCTGTATTTGGGAGCTACCTTCAAAAGGCACCCAGGCTGTGTGAATAAGACCGGGGAGTGTGGGATTTTTCATTTTCCTCACTAAAACCACCCCGGTGGTCACCATCTGCACTGTTACCTCTCAAAAGACCGATCCGAAGCCCCTCCTGTGCAACGCCTGTCAGGGCACATCTCTGGGGAGACTGTAAAGGGGTCTCCCTTTTTTTTTTTTTTTTTTTTTTTTTGGGTGGGAAATTATCAAATAACTTCTCCCGCTCTGGGTGGAGCGGGAGGGCGTGTCAGACTCTTACTGACTAAAACCCACCCGTGTTCCTTCCGTTGCCTTTACGTTGCCAGGGGCCACGGTATCCAAAGGGGTCTCCCTGAAACCTAACCGTGCAAGTGTGCCAAGCATCACGTGACCACTGTGCGCCGTCTTCCCTGAGGTTCACTGAGCAGGTCTTAAAGGTTGTAGGCGGGTTTAAAGGTGGTAAAGGTTAAGGCGTGTTAGGCGTCGAGGCGGTTGCGTCCCCGACGCCTTCTACGAGCGGGACCAGCCCACTCACAGCCCGAGGGCATCCTACCTTACGTCTATCTGCACTCTTGCCGTGAAACAACTAGTATGAAGTAGGTACCTATACTATGTTCAAATTATAATCTAGCGAAACTTGATAATCATGTTTAGTATCGTCGTCATTAGACATTGAAACCCGTCAGTCTGAGGATTTGCTAGATTATTTAAAATCACCTTGTATGTTGGGATAAACAGAAATGGAAATGTAAAATAAGACATTATAAAAGGTTTCAAAATAAAATATTATTTTATCAGATGGAAGGGAAGGGGATTCGTGATACCCAGTAACGGGCTTGTGGAGGTCAGATAGGCAGTCACTCGATGTACAGTGGCGGTACCTTTTTTTTTTTTTTTTTTTTTGGGTGGGAAATTATCAAATAACTTATCCCACTCTGGGTGGAGCGGGAGGGCGTGTCAGACTCTTACTGACTAAAACCCACCCGTGTTCCTTCCGTTGCCTTTACGTTGCCAGGGGCCACGGTATCCCTTTCGGACTTTCCCGCAACCCCGGCAGGCATCGGTCCTATCGGACCCCTTCCGTTGTGCTGACATCTCTTTGAGGCGCGCGTGGAACACAACGCGCCGTCGACCCGGGCCTGGTCCTTATCGGACGGCGAGCTACCCATTGCTCACCGTCCGCAAGCCCGCGCCTACGGTGGCCGGGAATCGGCCTGTGATTCCCGACGCCCAGGGCGTCTCCTGCGGCGGCTAGGGGCGTGAGGGCGCGAAGTTTGCCTCTTCCTCACGCGTTCTGCCTCCTCCTTCGCGAGCATTACTGCTTCGCAGAAGGAGGTGACGGCCTCCCATGCCCTCTCGCTCCGTACCATGGCCTGGACTAGGGCCGGACGCGAGAGATCCCCGCCGCCGATCGCCTCCACGAGGACACGGCGATGCTCTGCCCAAGCCGGACAGACCTCTACCGTATGCTCAACCGTGTCCTCCGGGCGATCCACGCAGTGATGACACCCGGGCGTTTCCTCCCGCCTGATACGAAACAGGAACCTCCCGAAACAACCATGTCCGGTGAGGACCTGCGTCAGGCGGAAGGTGAGGACGCCGTGGCGCCTCTCTAGCCACTCCTCAAAGAGGGGACTTATCGCCGCAATAGTGGCGTGCCCAGCACTGGGTTGCGACAATCGCACTCTCCATGACGCCATGAGATCCCGCCGGAGCTCTGTCCGCTGTGCCGCGATTTCTCGCGGCAGCGGAGTTACGCCCCGGCGTTTCGCCTCCTCGCGCCACTCCCAAATATGCGCGAGGACTCAGTGGCGGTACCTTGCCAGTTCATTTATGAAAATATTATGTATGTTAGAAAAAAATCGACATCTTTTTAATAAAATAAGTGATAGACATAATATTAATACTAGGAATAAAGATAAAATAGATCAACCATTTTTCAGATTATCTAAAGTACATACATCTTTTATGGGGTACTGTGTTAAATGTTACAACAAAATATCTTGAGATATATTGCAATTAAATGAAAGAAAACTTAAAACTCATATTGAAAGTACACTTTGTAAACAAGCATATTACAAATTAGAGGATTATATCCAAGATAAGAATGCTTGGAAACATGCTGGTCCTGCTCCATTGGATAATTTAGAATCAAGACAAAATCAAACTGGTTGCAAATTTAATTTTATATTTTTTGATCTTTTTTTATTATATGACATTGATTTTACATTCTGTGACCAATTCCTCGCACACTGACTTTGTAAAACTTTAGGAAAATCGTCTACTTTTACAATGTTTGTAAATATGTGAGCACCTGTTAATGATTAATAAACAATAAAAAAAAAAAAACCATGTATCTATCACATAATTAGTTTATCTGTTGTTGCTTCATTTTTAATTCTTTTTACCTATTGTGGTATAATAATTTTATTCTAGGTGCATCGTCCTCATATGTAATTATATAACTAATGTACTTATACAAAATATTGTAAAACATTTTAAAAGAGTAACGGTGGAGATTCTTGCCCATTCTTCTCCATGCGAAAACTACGTTTTGGAAGGGGCGACTAGAATCATTTCAATTTTTTTGACGTTCAAAAGTGCCTTATAAGGGCCTATTTGAAATAAATGATTTGACTTTGACTTTGTAAAATTATTGTATTCAGCTGTATCCGGTTAGACTGGTAGCCAACCCCAACATAGTTGGGAAAAGGCAGGCAGATGATGATCGCCTGAGGACGAGGAGAAAAGGTAAATAAAAGTCATTAATATTGTAATAAATAATACTTTATATACAAATGTATTGCATTGATTTATTTACATACAACTCTAAATAAACTGTGCCAATAATGCGCTAGTGTGATGTTTTTTGTATTAATTTTGTTATAGTGATCGTCTGACTGACACCCTGACAGCTGCACAAAGACAAGCATTAATGTCCCATTACGTAATGGATCATTAAAGTTAATGGATGCTAATGCTGGCTTTTAAAATATTTTTTTCGTAAGGGTCGTAAAGTTTCGAGTTAAACCTGTCCTGGTCATTGGAAGTGGACAAGTTTCGCTAGCTTCATCTTACTGACTGACCGACTCCTTGACAGTTCAAAAGTGCCTATAAATGGTTTAATTGAAATAAATGCTTTGAGAATTATTGTACACAACTTTTACTGTAGGAACAACCCTGAAATAGTGAAAAATATCAGCTGATCCATAAATTTTGTCGATTTTTGACAGGACTAACTAAAAAGTACCTATCGAAAAAGAACTCATTTTAGACAACTTTTTTGCATTT
Source organism: Xanthia icteritia (assembly GCA_949128155.2). Lineage (NCBI taxonomy): Eukaryota > Metazoa > Arthropoda > Insecta > Lepidoptera > Noctuidae > Xanthia > Xanthia icteritia. The sequence continues at coordinate 519,574 of OY855862.1, read as the reverse complement.
TTAATGAAACTGCTGATTCTAAGGCTTACATTTTTGGCACAGTCCAATCTAATCACATTCGCGCACACGAAAATAAACTGAGCTTTTAAATAATTTTAATATAATATGGTGATATAATATAAAGGTCAAGTAAAATTAGCTAGCGAAGCTCAACAGATGTGAAGGGTAGTGTGTGAAGTTTTAGCTAGCTTATTTAATTTGATTTTGTACAACGTCTAACAAACATAGTTTTCAGTTAGATTATTGTGTTATACAATATGGAGGCGGCAATACGACAATAAATTAAAGATTGGCAATACTAATGCATAAGAGTATTTTTTAACTATCAAATTAATCCTAACAGAAGTAACAAACGTGATTTTTTCAAATAAATTAAATAGATTCGACTATGGTTGAATTTTTGTTTGCAGACTGGGAACGACATTAGATAAACGCAATTTAATTTATTGTCGTATTCTCGTCTCCACTATGACATGTAATAAGTTATTTTTTCTCATCTCAAGAACATAAATTTCTTCTAAACCTAAAGATTATGTAAGTATGTATACATAAATAATAAAACTAAGAATTTGTATATAACAGCTGTATTATGATATGATAATAAACATTGCTTTGGATACATTTTAATATTGTCCTAATTTTACCATTTTTTTTTTTTTGGATTTGTAATTATCAAATAACTTCTCACGCTCTGGGTGGAGTGGGAGGGCGTGTCACTCTTACTGACTAAAACCCACCCGTGTTCCTTCCGTTGCCTGTACGTTGCCAGGGGCCACGGTATCCCTTTCGGACTTTCCCGCAACCCCGAATTTTACCATCTTCAATATTGCTAGTATAGTAGCCAAAATTCACCAGTACATTATTACCCAGGGGTATTGTGTTAGCCAGTAACCGGTATATATGGAGGTCAGATAGGCTGTCGCTACATGTGAAATACTGGTATACAGCTGTATCCGGTTAGACTGGAAGCCGACCCTGACATAGTTGGGAAAAGTCTACGCAGATTATGATTTGACCTCCACAACCCAGTTACTGGGAAATACGATACCCCTAAGTAAGACTGGTTGTTTCCTTTGCTTATGGTAGGTTTTTGTAGAATTATGCATAGTACATGTTCAAATTGGTTTAGTAAATGCAAGAATAGCTGAAAATATCAACGTCTAATGGCTGAACACTCAAACAAAACTCAATTTAAAGCCGCCGATAAGTCACGAACTGTCTCTTTCACTTTAAAGTATATTGTAGAGACAGTAAAACTTAATATACGTTGTTCTTGGTAGCAATAATAATATTTTTGTTTTATTTCAAGTAATTATTTTTCTCACATCACATTCAACAGATTTTCATCACAAAATTCTAAGTATTCTAATACTCAACCAATGTACAGTTTCGCAAATATCTTACAATTCTGACTTGGCGATACCTAAAACCTTAAACGGTACCTAAAACATACCGTAGGAAGCCACGAGTACCTAAAATGTACCATAGTGGTCCAAATATATTGCCTTGAGGGATCCCTCAATGTTTTTATTCTATGTCCTAATACGTCCTCCTGTCTGTTAATGACGATACAATGAAATCACCAATGGCCTTACCAAGCGTAATGATTATTGCTATTCCACCTTTGATTAGTTGACTCAATTTCAGCATTGGACGCGCATTGGCTGATAAAGTCAAACGCTTTACCCAGATCTATAAAAGGAACTGTATTAATAACAGTTCCTAAATCAGGGTTAAAAATCTTTAAGTAAATCAAAGAAAACAGAGTCGCAAAATCATGATAGATCAACGTCCGTGAAATCTCTTAACGGATCCGAAATGCCGTCACTCTTTGAATTCAAAGACTTTGGCTTTATCTCACTGCTCGATGCTTCTGTAACGGTGTCTTCTAAAATCTCATTCAAAATCTCTTCTTGTGTTTTTACAGCTTGACTGTTATCAATTTGTGTATCAACAATTTCCTTCACACTCGAGGAATCATTTTGCAACTCATCCAATTTAGATTCAAAATCGTCTTCCAACAATTTAGAATCGATATCGTTCTCTAAATTCAACTTTGAATCTGGAACTCTTTCACCATCGTACACTATAATATGATTCGATTCAAAATCATCATGGCTATTAGCGTCAAATTCTTCGCTGTAATCATCTAAATCCCTTTCTGTTTCTGTCGGCGTCATTTCAGCCCGACACCTAGACGGTGAAAGATTCTGTACTGCATTTTTTGATACTGTTTTAAATATCTCGTCTATATTAGCTTCAGTAGCTAGTTTTAACGCTTGTTCCCAGCCATGGAGTGTTTGTGTGTGCAAGTTGACTTGCCTGTCGGCGAGGTCTAGTAGTAAGGTTTTGATTTCTGAGCGAGTCTTTGGTACCCAGTCTGATAGTTCGGAGCGTAGAGCTTCGGAGGCTTGTTCGAGCCTGCGGACAAAGAAACGGGGTTATTACAAACTAGTTGTTTGCGCAATTTTATAGTATACATAGCATACTTATGTACGTACGCTCCACGTACCGTACAATTGGAGGTCAGCTTTTATTGCGAATGTATAGTTTGATATGTCGTCATGTGGATATCTACATTTTGTCAGTTATGTCATAAATCCTCTTCAATAGAAGGCGAGCCTATTGTCGTTAACTTAGAAGTAAAAATCCGGCCAAGTGCGTGTCGGACCACGCGCAAGGGTTCCGTAGTTGGGATGAATTTATCCCAAGAACAAACTTAACTTTGTAGTTGAAAAACATGTTCTCCAGCAACAGAATGTATGGGAGAACATGTTTTTGCAACTGGAAATGTAAGTTGGTCGATTTTTAGTCGACTTGTAAAGCGTAGTTAGCTGAGACAGTTTTCCTTTTAAGTTCGTTATATACCTATACTACTGCCGTGAACAAGCGCGGATCCACCGTTGTGGGCACGATGGGCATGCCCACAACCCTAATAGACTTGTGACGTCACCCTTTCACGGTCTATTGAGTACTAGTCGGTTAATAGTACTCCACTGCCTTAATAAAATAAAATAAAACATTGAATCGTGTGTGATTCGGAACGCAGCGAAATACTTAGTCAAGTCACATAATGGCACCGATTCTCTTGTACACCGATCTAAACTTACTAAACTATCACTAAAATTCCTTACTTTTGGTGGGAATCTTAAAGCTATTCTGCAAATAAAGTCTCTTTTAAAAATAATTTTGACACAACTAATATCGAATTTGAAAATCGTGATTCCACGTGGTACTTGTTTGCCGTACCCTGTGAATTCTTTTTTAGAGCCGGAGGCGCGACAGGGGCGCAGCCTCGACGTGTTTTATATGGAATTTTTCACTTTTGGTATAGAAAATATGAAAAATGATTACCTACATGTTGAGTTTGAAGGGGTTTATGTGTTTTATAAAGGGAGTCGAAATTTTCATTATCTTTGCGATAAGACACCATATTCGAGATATAAGCAAAAGAAAAGAAAAAAAAAGATATAGTACTGATTTGCACCAGAAGTTGAGGTGTTGGTGTGAATTTAGTTCATGACAACTAATTTTATGCCTTGCGGCATAAAAAAAATGTTGGTGATTTTTAGTCTAGTATAGAGCCATAAATCACCAAAATTTTGTTTATTCCTGTCAAACGACGATTTCATTTCTCATTCTGAAAAAGACTAAACTGGTACAACTTAACTATATTTTAGTTTGTCAGCACTGAGTGAGTACGGATAGCACATGTGTGAGTACTATGTACCGACTTTAAAGCTACCATTTAGGTACTGGGTATGTCTTTCATTGATTTGAATGTGCCCTGGCGGCTGAGAGTATGTCATGCTCACTCTAATGTCTCGCTGACGGTGGCGCGTGTGTTGGATCATTTAGCCCCCTAAAAAATGTTTGAGCTGAATGGTGCTAATCCATGCGTCATGCGAACGGGCGCCGTAAGTAGGGACTGGTCAAATCTTAGCTGCCACGGCGATTTTAATTTAATTTAATGTCTGAATTACTTTTTATTTCTAACGGACTCTTTTAATGTTTTGCATCGTTCTCACATGTATAACTTCAACATTATTTATTTATTTATTTATTTATCTTTATTCAAAAAAGGTAAGTTACATATAAGCTAAGCCCCACAAAACCGTTGCAATGGTTTGACTGTGGGGTCGATGAGACATGAATGATGTAACCAATATTTTGTAAAGATATTTTGATTTAAAAGACTGTCTGTGGAGTTTCTTGCCCGTTCTTCTCCATAGGTACCTAATACGCTTTGGAATGGGCGACTAGCTTCATATTTCTGACTGACCGATCCTTTGACAATTCAAAAGTGCCTGTAATTGGTTTATTTGAAATAAATGGTTTGAGTTTGAGTGTATTTATTTAGTAAAATGGCAATTTTACTATTCTGAATTTGACGTTTTTCACCAAAAAAATTGTTTGTCTAACTAAATCTGACTATATTTAATCGCGATTATAAAGGTGTGGAATAAATTTAGTCGTCATGAACTAAAATTCACATCAACACCTCGACTAATTCAGGTGCAAAAACAGTACTGTATCTTTGTTTTCTTTTCTTTTAACTCGAAAATGGTGTGTTGGATGGAATTTGGACCCCTTTATAAAGCCAATAAACCCCTAAAACTCAACATGCAAGTAATAATTTTCCGTAGAATAAGTGAAAAATTCCATATAAAACACGCCGAGGCTGCCCCCATGCGCGCCTCTGGCTCAAGAAAAAATTCACGTAGTAGGGCAAACGAGTACCACGTAGAGTCGCGATTGTCAAATTCGATTTTAGTTGTGTCAAATTTATTTTTATTTTAGAGTTTTTTTTTTGCAGAATAGCTTTAAGATTCTCATAGCCAAAAGTAATTTTAGAGATAGTTTAGTTCGGTGTACAATAGAATCGGCACCACTGTACAAAATCTTGGTCAGGGCGTCATATATTTTGCAAAAATCTCCTTTGTAGGAATGCACTATATCGATCATGAGCGAGTTCATACTCCGACTCGCACTTGGCCGATATTCGGGTGGCTGTGACCACAACCTTTTTTGAGGGCTGGATCCGCGCCTGGCCGTGTATTCTGCCACATATCCAAAAGCAACCATTCAGCTGGCAGGGGGACACACTTGACTCTAACAAAAATTTGCACTTTAAAGCTTAATATTTCGAAAACGAATCCCTGAATCCAAAAGTGGTTTTCACAAACTCACAAATTATTTAAACGACTTTTCCAACGACACCCCACAACATGGGATAGATGACAAAAAACAAAATATCCCCACTTTACGTGTAGGGGAGGTACCCTAAAAAAACCTTTTTTTTTCATGATTTTATTTTACCACTTTGTGTATGTGTATGTTTAATATGTTTACTCATGCCAAATTATAGCTTTCTAGTACTAAGAGTCTCTGAGCTAAGCCGCGGGCAGACAGACAGACAGACATGGCGAAACTATAAGGGTTGCTTGTTTACTACGGAACCCTAAAAAGATCAGTCAGTAATTGAGTTTTTTTTAAACTGAAGTGTTTATTGGCTTTGTCGCACACGATAACTACATCTCTGCCTAAACCCTCGGGACAACAGGCGTGATGTTATGTCCGAGCTACAACTCCCAGATGACCTTGCCGAATATGACGCACAGACTATTCCGATACATTCAAGGCGAGGTCGAGAGGACGCGCGACCTCACGTCGTTATGCCAAAACCAAGGTCGACCTCCAAACTGTTGTACGAGGATTAGCAAGCGAATCTTTTATTTTTATCTTTTCTGACAAAAGGTGAAGCGGAAGTAAGTGGCCACGTGACAATAAGTAGCAAAACCCAAAATATTTTATTTCACACTAAAAACCTGTCTGTTTCGCACGGTTTTTAGGACTTGACAATATACTAGCTTCCGCCAGCGGCTTCGCCCGCGTGATATCTTTATAAATCATAGCCTATGTTACTCAGTGATAATATAGCATTCTACTGGTGAAAGAATTTTTTAAATCGGTTCAGTAGTTTTTGAGTTTATTCATTACAAACATACAAATCTTTTCTCTTTATATTATTATAATAATGTAGATTATGTCATTATAATATTAATGTATTGTATGCACGTAAACCTTCCGAAATAAATTCTGTAAATGACAGTGAAAACCACGTCAAAATCCGCGAGTTTTGTGCCCGTTGATGGCAATAGGCCATTACACATAACTGGCGAAATGATTGTACTATAGGTACACCTCTGCCTAACCCTTCCGGGGGTTACAGGCGTGATGTTATATTGTGTTGACATAATCTACTCATTACAGTGTTTTTTTTTATGAGTTGTATTGCAATATGTGGTTAGCTAGCGACCTCGACAATTATTTATTTTACCTCGATGGTCCTAGTTTATCAATTATAACTTCTAGTTACAGCTATATGTATCGGGCACGCCCTTTATGCCTGGAGGCTTTTATTTAGATATTGTTTTCGTTTAGTTATTTTTATTTCTGCCCGAGTATTGTTCTCGGTGTTTATGGGTGGTATATTGGCGTGTGCTAGCTGTCATATGGCTATTAATTTATAATTTAAATTATGTTTTGTGTTGCGTAATGTAAATTATTTTGCATAATATTTTTTTCTAACTGAACAGACAGCTGTGCTGCTGGGGAGTTTGTTGCGCCACTTCTTCTTCCCAGCTAAAGCACTAGGAAGTGGTGAAGGGTGGGCGTTTTGGGGGACTGTCTTATGTTTTTATTTTGACGTTCGAAAAGTGCTGATTCTCAGCCTAGTTTGAATAAATGATTTTTGTATTTTGAATTATATTTTGTAAAAACGTCCAACGGCATCGCGGCAGACCCAGGCGTAGATAGATTGACCCCTATAGTCGTGATAGATCCATGATGGCGCAGGATCGTGTTGACCGGAAAAAGGAAATGGAGACTTGCTGTGGGATAACACAGCCTGATTTGTTTATGGAAAACAATATTACCTATATCTTATCGTGTGTGTATGACCAGCACACGCAGCATGACCACAATAGAAAAGGGTTTTGTCGACGGAAGAATACACAAAATGACAGATTGTGATTGTTTATCTGTCATTTTTGTTGGAGTATAGCAAAAAGAAATCAATCCTACTTCAACACTATCGTCTTTATCTTTCTAACTCATAAATATTATTTTTTCTAGCCTTGTGTGGGATCACACTTCTCACATAATACTAGTTAAACACACCTTCCTCAAATAATAACTAATAATAAAAAATGAACAAACGATGCAAAAGGAGTATGTAAGGAGGGCGGCGTTCTATAGTCTCTGCCTACCGCTATGGGCAGGAGGCGTGAGTTTATGTATGTGTGTCTTTAATTATTTATCTTACCTATTGTGTAGGTCGTCCGTAGTGTTGGTCCCGGCGACATAGGCAGCTGTAACAGACATTTTATTTTATTTAGCTGGGTTCATGAAAATCCATTTATCTTTCTAATTTTGCCGCGTGAATCTGCAAATCTGCATCTCAGACTAGGAGTATATTTGTTCAATATTATTGCTGGCTGAGAAGATTACTGTCTTTTGTTTTATTTATTTATTTGACCACTAGCTGTGCCCCGCGGTTTCACCTGCATAACTCTAGAACCGTGGGAATATCAGGATTTCATCCAAATCTTGTTTGTTTCGCTTTCACGTTAAAACAGCTGAACGGATTTGGATGAAATTTGACACATGGGTAGACCATGGCCTGGTTTAGGAGATAGGATACCTTTTATCCCGATATTTCCACGCGATCGAGTCTTATACGGGTGAAACCGCGGGGCGCAGCTAGTTTTTTATAAATAAATAAATAAAAACATTTTAATTCGGACAACTCAGGGATCCATAAATTGTTAGTAACAGGTTTGCACTTAAAACACTATTGTTAGTAACTTAAACTAAAGACGAATTAATGAGAAGACCACCCATCAACTAGACAACGTGAAATGAAAACTAGGGTATAAGTCTTCTCACAAATTGCCTTATTATGGCCGAGGAGGTATCTGCCGCCACAGCCTTCAGGATGCTATTGTGACTGCCCCTTATTCTGCTCAGAAGTGAGGCCGTTTTATTGCGGATGATGGCATGAAATTATAATATTATTTACGATTTATGTTCACACAAATTAACAGACAAGAAGGAACAGAAAAATATGTACGTAAGGTGATGCCTATTTCTAAAGAAATCTCTCTCTCTCTCTCTTCTATAATTTCAGACTTGTTTTCAACGGCGCTCGATCACCGGCAGCATTGGCCTGTGTAACCTTTACCTTCGACCTTGCCGTTACTTCTATTTATGTAATTGTAGGTATTATCCTCTCCTGCTGGTTTCAATTATCTCTCTAAACTACGTAGCAGTTGACGGCCTGCGCAGTCTACTTGCAAAGCCCTCGTTACAGTGGAATCTTGGATTAATCCATTACAGGCGAATCAGAAATTAAGAGATCCGCATGGGTAACCAAGGTAACCGACATAGCCCGAAGAATTGCCGAACGTAAGTGGCAGTGGGCACATTGCTCGCAGAACAGATGGCCCATGGGGCCGAAAGGTTCTGGAGTGGCGACCGCGTACCGGGAGACGTAGCGTTGGTAGGTCTCCTACAAGGTGGACCGATGACCTGGTGAAGGCCGCAGGAAGCTGCTGGATGCGGGAGGCACAGAATCGGTCGAAGTGGCGGTGCTTGGGGGAGGCCTATGTCCAGCAGTGGACATCTTTCGACTGAAGTGATGATGTTGATGAGGCGAATACTCCCGGTGCGGGAGCGGCGTAAGATTTTTTTTTTCATATTTTGTCAATTTTATTTATTTAATACTTTAAGCACACAAATGTACAGATGAAAGTAATTTGTGTAATTTTATTTTTCCATTACCTAGATACAGCTAAAATAGACTGTATGATATACATTGCCCTTTGCTTGCGAGGGCGGTAGACCCTTGCTTAGTTATAGGCCAGCAATGCATGGCGTGCTAAGCTCGTTGACCTCGCTATCGATCGAGTTCGACGCTCGCGGTCGTTCTGTAGGAAGGTATAACTTTGTATCGCTAAGTTTGTCGATACATTTAATGTTCTGCATTAATAAGTTTTTGGTTTTGTTCAGTGGTTACGGACAGTCAGAAGATCGAAAATCTGACCACCAGTCTTGCCAAGGGGTATTGTGTTTCCCAGGTTGTGGAGGTCAGATAGGCAGTCGCTTCAGTAAAATACTGGTATCCAGCTGCATCTGGTTACACTGGAAGCCGGCTCCAACATAGTTGTGAAAAGGCAAGGCAGATTGATTAATGAGTTTTTGTTTACATTTAATCGTGATAAAAATAATGAGCGGTTTGACGCCCCTATTTGCTGCCTATAATTACTATCATCAGACAGTCAGCTCATAATGGTTTACTGCTTGCTACTTACTAACGAATTAAATTAATAAATATACTTATACAAATATAATGGTTTTTGGTGAGACCCTTCTGTTCTCTGTTCTTCTTCTCTTCTCTTTGCGACACAAGTATCAGTTTAGTTTGATTGAAGACTGATTATTTAATATTAAAAGTTACAGTCATAAACTCAAAACATAAATCAAGAAAACAATGAAAAAAAATTATCGATAACAACACACATCACATCACTGTCTCAAAACAAAACACATGCTAACGACAGAGCACGACTATCTTCCATCTCTCTTACACTCACGGCCATATTACAACTTCGGCGCTATTCGGCAGTCTCCGCTATCTATCGTGAAAAGCGACCGCCCCATAGTTCAATGAAACGAGCGCGGCAGACGTCAACATTCAACCTTGTCTTGTAAACATTACTTCAGTTTTACGGCAAGCGATGATAAATTTGTCAAAAATAACTGTAAAACTAATTCCTAATCAATTATCAAGTAATAATAGGTACTATTTGTGCGATTTGTAACTTGAACGTGTGTGAAGTGTGAACAGTATAATGTTTTGACAAGGAACACAAAAGCAAGGTTATTTGCTGACATTGAGACAATTTGAAGTTAGACTCGACTTCCGTGTTTTCTCATTAATACAGTGAATTTCGTACAAAAAGTGTCAATATAGTGATTTGTGCGTGACTATGGTACAGTTTTTGAGGTTATTTTAAACGCAAAAACTTATAAGAATGGATTTAAGAAAAGAGAGGTCAATACACCTAAAAATGTTAACCTGTTTTTTGTGCGAAAAAGCGGGCATCATTGTGAAGAAATTTAATGAAGAAAGATTAGAAAAATGTCGCAAAATACAGGCGTTTCGGAAGAAAAAGAATTTGATTTATAAAGATGTTGTCTTACCAAAGAGTTTGATGCAAAGAGGTTATCATTTACAGTGCTATGATAAGTTTATTATTTTAAAAAGTAATAACAGAAAGGAGTTCGCCTCTATGTTCAGTAACGGCAAGGTAAATACACTTATAATATTAAATTAACTTTTTAGTGGTAGATACTAGTGAATCAAAATCAATACTTAGTCATTTATTCGAATTAGGCTGAGAATCAGCACTTTTTGAATCAAAATTATATAAGACAGTCCTCCAAAACGCCTGCCCTTCACCACTTCCTAGATCTTTAACTGGGAAAAAGAAGTGGGCTCTAAACTCCCCAGCAGCACAACTGTCTGTTATGTTAAAAGAACTAGAATGTGTCTTTCTGAGACTGAAGTCTGGCAAAGGAATTATTAACTTTTTCTGGAAAAAGCCTTTATAAATTGCTCAGCATGGGCATACATTTTTACTATTGTATAGAATCAAGTTCTTCTAACATAACAGACAGCTGTGCTGTTGGGGAGTTTAGAGCCCACTTCTTTTTCCCAGTTAAAGATCTAGGAAGTGGTGAAGGGCAGGCGTTTTGGAGGACTGCCTTATGTAATTTTGACATTCAAAAATTGCTGCTTTTCAGCCTAGTTTGATTACATGAGTTTTGATTTGATTGACTATGAACTTAATAGGTAGTTCTTTTTTAATTGGAATATATTTGTGGTGAATTGATATTCTAAATAATTTTTTACCTAAATAAAACTAGAAAAAACAAGACCTTGTATAATTTAAATGAATAAATACACTGTCATGGTCATATGTGAAAAAGTAAAGGTCACCTCATGGTTAATATTGTAGGATGTTAAATCATATTTTAGTTAGAGCAAATAATAATTTGATGACATCAACTACTATCTTCTTTCAGCCCATGACTTCATCGGTGTAAAATATCTTGAAAATTTAAAGATAATTGTTTAGTTTAATTTTTTTTTTTACCGCTATGAATAAGCTATTGGCCTCCATCTCATCTGATGGTAAGTGATGGTCAGGCCGAGAGTGGAAGCGAGCATCACCCGGAATCCTCAACCACAGAGGATGCAATGATGAGGGATGAACAGCATGTGACTAAAAGAGTGATGAATATGGATGTTGATGGAGGGATATGACTGGTGATCTTTTCTTTGGCACGCCCGGAAGGCCATGGATAATAGACTGTGTGAGGAATGATATGAAAGACAAGGGAGTGAATGATAGCGTGATGGTTGATAAGGGAGAATAGAAGAAAAAACCTGCCGAGCCCTATAAATATTGGACAAGGGATGGTAGATATAACCCTAAACCACATATATTAACCCTTTCACATTTGAAGGCACCATTGGCACCATTGTGTCAAACAATTGTTACACAAGAAACATGATTACTTCTTTTCTACGCTCTACTAAATATTAACTGTGTTCTTTTAATTTACAGGTACTAATCAACAACATACCTCCCCTCAAAATCGACTCGCCCAAAGCATTTAAGAACACTGCATCCAGCAGCATAGAAATACCGAAACTTATAGAGATCCCTCACATTGGTGCCAAAACCTGTGATATAGAACTAAAAGTAACACCTTTTAAGACATATCAAATGGATGAACCAAGTTATGTCAACCCTGATATTTCTAGAGGAGTAATCCTGAAATCTATATTAACTAGAAAATCTCCTATTAAAAAGGATATGACTAAGGACCATTTCGCATTTAATTCTGGCATGGATTTGTTCAGATACGGCAGTATTTTCAACCAACCGAATTTGAACTTTGGTGTAGAGCAATTAGGACCTAAAATTGTTGAGATGGATTCATCAGTGAATGATGTTTGTCTATTCTGTGCGAAGGAGCAGAGGAAAATAGGCATGCAGGTTGAGCTGCCAGAAATAGTCAAAGAGGATGAGATTAAAAAGGTTTTAGAGTTAGCTAATGCAATGGAAGACGAAGAATTGTTAAAAAAATTGAAGCAACACAAAATGTTTTCATACCATCCTATATGCAGAGTAGAATATAGAAATAAACACCAGAAAATAACTATCAAGAATTGTAGCGAAGAAGACAGGCTAGTTATAAATAATTTAAAAATAAAAGCATTTGAAGCACTCTGCGCGTTCATAGACGACAAAATCATAAATAAGAATAAAACCTACTTATTGACAGACCTTTTTGAACGCTACAAAGCGTTACTATGCGAGATTCAAAATTCGAACACCCCATTGGATGTCGAAACTAGCACTGTTACACTACAGGACGAGATACTTATCCATTATGAAGGTATTATTAAAATAACATCGAAATCTAATAAAAAGAAGGTGGTATACAGAGATGGGGCAGCAGATTTCGACAGCGCTTTCATTGAAAATGAAGCCTTTAAACAGGATAAAATTGCATTTGAATTACGTAGTGATATTAAATCTATGAAAAGAAATTCTGATGGTGAAAATGATGGAGAAATTCCTAAGAAATTACTCCGTTTCATAAGCTGTCTGATACAAGGACCTGCTGCTAGGAATTCTTATGAAAATAGTGTAAAAATTCAGTCTCTTTGTGAAAATATTGTGGCCAGAGTTAATATGGATGATTAATTAGAAAAATTTATGTGTGTAGTGTAAGTACTGGTAAAAGGGGGTCCATAGAAATGTTTTCGGGGTTAAACCTTTAAAATCACCTGGGGGGATAATACTGGGGATTGTGGGATGTTCACCTCACTAAAACCACCCCAGTCACCATTTGCACATGGAAGGGGCACCGTTAACACTCAAAAGACCGATCGGAAACTCCCCCTGTGCAACGCCTGTTAGGGCACATCTCTGGGAGACTGTAAAGGAGTCTCACCGAAATCTAATTGTGCAAGTGTTCCAGGCAGCACGTGAGCACTGTGCGCCATCTTCCCTGAGGTCACTCGGCAGGCGGACCGAGTCCAGACTCTGAGCGCCGACGACCGCCAATTTCTGCTTTAAATGATGCTGGCAGAATTTAGGCGCCGTGGCGGTTGCCTATCCGACGCCGTCTTCTCCGAGCAGGATCGGCTCTCTTTTGATCCCGCTCGGCTGCCTCCTTCCGGACCTTCACGGACCATTTCCAAAATAAATAAACCTACAGGGTCATATTGAATTATCTAGCGAAACGTCACAGATGTGAAGGTTATCAATATCTAATGAAGAAAGATTCTAAAATCATAAATTCCAGTGACTACACTACCCAGTCTTTGACCCCGCAATCAGGTGCAGTCACTTGTTTTTTTGTTGTTGTTTGTTTAAGACCTCGCCTCTCATGCACGAGATTGTCGGTTCAAATCCGGGCAAGTTCCAATGTGACTTTCAATTTATATGTACTTTGTGAATTTATCTAGGAAATTACTGACATCGGTGACGGAAAACCATTGTGAGGAAACCTGGTCACCAACCCGTTTTGAACAAGCGTGGTGATCAATGCTTGTGCCTTCTTTATATGAGAAGAGGCCAGGGGTATTATTATTATTATCATAATTTACCAATGAAGACAGACGTGGTGGGTCCGCACTTCCGTCTGAAGTTTCACGAGTTATTATATTATGACCCCGTAGTTTTTGCTACCAAAATCTCTTAAACTACTTAATTATTTTTTTTTATTTAATATTGAAGTCACTTTTAAAAAGTTGTTCTTGATTCACCCCTGTGTATCTATTCACCCCATTTTACGGTATTTAGGGCTGATTTCACCAATTAAACTTAACGCGATCAGCATTTCTAAAACGCGTTCAAGAGCTATCAGTGTCAAAATTGTTATGGAAAATTGTACACTGACAGCTCTTGAACGCGTTTAGATTTGCTGAACGCGTTCAATTTCATTGTTGAAATCCGCACTTAGTCTTATTTATTTGTTGTAATGTAAATAATAAATGTTAGTTAAGTAATTGGTTTATATTATTTGTTGAAATTCATTTTCAGAACACATTTACACAAATGTCCGGAGACTCAGCGTATCGTAGACATCACGCCAGTATTCCCCGATGGGTTAGGCAGAGGTGCACGTAATAGTCCCATGTAATAGGGGGCGAGCCTATTGCCATCATCCGGGCACGAAATCAGACTCCCGAGCTGCTAATTAGAAATGCCAGATGGAAAAAACCTAATAACACTTTGCTCGACCCGGGATTCGAGCCCAGGACTTCATGCTTAGCAGCAGCATCGTAGATTCGCAGTTAATTATTTATTTATATTCTTTAACTAGCTTTACCCGGCCCGGCTTCGCACGGGTAGCACTAAGTACTTATACCTACCCTACCAAACTACTCTACCTACTCTACCCTACCTACCCTACCTACTATAAACCTCACGGAGCCCGAGACCTTTCCAACGAATGCAAAACCGTGGAAATCGGTTCGTGCGTTCTGGAGTTATAGCGTCAGGAAGGAAAACCCGACTTATTTTTATATAGTAGATTAAGGCGATTTAGAACTAATCACAAAAATTAAATTGTTTGACGATGTCGAAACACCTCCGTGCCTCGGAAAGCACGTTAATCTCGCGACAATCTACCGACGTTTTTCATTATACGTGCCGCGATAACTTTTTATCAACTAGGGCGTGCAATATCGAAACGTTCTCAATTCATGAATTGAGTTCCAATACTGGAGATCTGATTCCGGAATTCCGGAACTGGTAACGTTTAATTGTTTTGGTGTCTCTTTCTTCTCTATCTCTCCCTTATTACTTTATTTGACATTTAAAACAGTAAAATCAACCAGATTTATTTATTACACAGTATAATGAAACATTACATAATATGAATAAAACCATACGATATTTGAATCGTAGTATGTATGACATGTCACGTAGTATACTACCTTTATAATGTCCAGTCTTAAAATTTTCAGTGAGATAGTAAAAAAAACACATTGAGTTTAAGTTTTTAATTAATTATTATTGTTTAAGTTATTTCCTTAAAAAATAATTAATTATTCCTTTGAGAGGAACTGTTGTTCTTGATAATGTGTGCTCAAGAACAATAAAGCATCTAACATTTGTCAGAGAGTGAACTTCGTATTCGGTTATGAAAGTAAGCCAGCACACGAAAATACTCTCTCACTCTCCACACCCGTTGGTAGAACGCACAAAATATAATTAAGCTTCTGTCAGATACACGCCTCGGCCTCCTCCGTTATCATACATACCTTTTTCTAATTTTACAAAGCCACGAGGTCGAAATTAGTTGAGAGATTCTTGCAGATTTTACTACATTTATCTATTTCTTTATCGAGCTGCTCTTGGAGATTTGCTTCATTATTTGTAACTTCATTATCAGAAGAATCTAGTTCGGAGGGCTGTGCAGTTGTACAGTCGACGGGCTCGCTAGGAGTTTTGAAATCTCAGAAATTTCTACAATATTGGCTTTAGGAAAGGTAAAAATTATAGTAAAAATATTAAAAAAATTATGAATATCGGAATTACGATATTACTTCTCTAAATTTCGGAATTGAATTACCAGAAAAATTGTTACAGAATTCCGGAATTACGAAATACCGGAATGCATGCCCTAATATCAACGTCTACGTAAGAAATTGAAAAATCTAATTCATATTCCTAATAAATTACTGCTATCCATGCACTATAACAATGAGTATCATTCGTAAGCACCAAGTTTCACTTTATATTGGAAAAATGCACTAAAAAACAAGAATTAATCGTTGATTAATTTTCCGTCAGGACGTTATTACAATCTCATGTCTTTGGGTTCGTTGCCGTAGTGTTGTGACCGTTTTAAGCCGTTTTTTTACCGAATAAAATCGATGTTATGAAAAATCGATACTTTTACAAACATTACATTTAGAAATAGAGAAACGTATAATTACTGTATTATTAAATGTTTAATCTTATTAAAAAAAAGTCCGATCACATATATTTTTAGCTTTACTTTGATATTTAACACGTTCAGTGCAGGGAAACCTTCTGGAGGGTTTACTCAAGTCGCATATGGGATGCCGGGAGCCCTCGCGGAGGGTTAATTTTAAATGTAGGTTTTTCTTAGCGAATTCAGCATTATAAACTGTGAAAATAACGTAATGCCGGTCCTGGAGTCAACTTGCAATACGGCATGGCGTATGAGCTCTATGAAAAATGGGTGGAGTCGAAAGTATTAATAGGTCAATATAGGAAATGGTTTGGTTAAAAAGATCACAGTCGGTGGACTTCGGCCTTATTATTTAATTTTTTTACTCTCGTGTTTTTGAGTGGAGACCGCGAATCGGCAAACATAAGACGCCTCTCCGGCTAGGTGGAGCGACGATCTTTGCAGGGTGGCTGGTAGCAGCTGAATGAGAGTTGCCGATAATCGAGTTGAATGGCGTGCAATTGGACAGGCTTATGTCCAGGAGTGGACTGCTGTAGGCCGATGATGATGATGTGCAATAAAAAGAAATGCCTCGAGAATCAATTTTAATTAAGCAATGTAGATAAATTGTCAATTACAGACTCTGTGTGATAAATCGATATGTCTTGAGAATGGGTTTTTAAAGCAACCGATTTTTTTTCCCATCACTACACAAATTATTTTGATAGGTGTCAAATTGGGCTTCTTAGATTGTCACGAGATTAAGCTGTTGAACTCAGCTGTCAGTAGCTGCTGCTGTAGATGTTTGACAGTCATTATAGGTAGTTAGAAGGCCGAAGGACTGACAAACAGTCTTACCGAGGGTATCGTGTTACCCAGTAATTGGGTTGTGGAGGTCAGTCAGGTAGTCACTTCATGTAAAAAACTGGTATTCAGCTGCACTCGGTTAGACTGGAAGCCAATCCCAACATAGTTGGGAAAAACTAGGCAAATAGATTTTTTTTGATGAGAATGACTTACCGTGTATATGATCTCTCTGCGATATCTTGTGCACGTGCGCGCCGGCGTACGCGGCCAGCAGCGGCAGCACGGCGCGGTGCGCGAGCGGCGGGCGCCGCGCCGCCGCCGCCGCGCAGGCGCGCGCGCCGCCCGCCGCGCCCGCCGTGGCCAGCGCCGTGCGCCCCGCCGTCTGGGACGTCCACGCGTCGCACGCGCGCTTCATGCTAGGGGGGGACATGTGTCAGTGCTTTGATTGACACCAATATGACATTATATGCCGAGCAGGCTATTTTGTATTAGGCGAGTTTTTCATGGAGCGATGACACCCAAATTTAAGTCCTTTGTTATAGAGCGCGAACTTATTAACAAATGCAAGAACCATTTTAACTACAAACACTTTTTGAAATAATTATGTTAGTTACTATATGCATTGCCATACAACGTAGCTTTGGCGCCAGTCTCTTAGGTACACTACCAGTCCGCAACGATGCGGATAAATTTTTCGACGCCATATTTTAGTTTGTAAATAGTTTTAATTAATTAAGTATATCATTTTGTTATTTTTTAATTATACTTAAACAGATGTAAAACTTTTTGATCTATAAACATGTTTTTTTAATACAAATCGTCTTTTCCTGTCTTTATTTTCAAACATCCCTAAAATTCAGACTCTGGACTACTTTTAACAATTTCCTAATAACATAATAAGAATGTACAATACTGCTTGCTTACCACATAGACTCGCCACTCAGCGCCACAGTACCTACTCTTATATAACTTGGTAGTTAGCGCACAAAGAGTAGTCAACTAACGGCTACTGGTAGTCAGAAGCCTGAAAGCCTGACAAACAGTCTTACCAAGCGGAATTGTGGCACGCTCCAGCAGGCAGTCGCTCCATGTAAAGTACTGGTATTCAGCTGCATCCAGTTAGACTGGAAGCCGACCCTAACATAGTTGGGGAAAGTCTAGGCAAATGATGAATACTGCTTACCCCATAAACTCGCCGCTCAGCGCCACAGTACTCTTGTGTAACTTGGTAGTTAGCGCACAGAGGGTCGTCAACTTCTGTTGCAGAGACTGCAGATAGTCTGCTGCTGAAGTAAACTCTGGGTCTTTGACTCTGAAAAAATAAAAACATGTTAAAATAAAAAAATATTGTTGTTGAGATCCCGCCGGAGCTGGCCGCTGTGCCGCGATTTCTCGCGGCAGCGGAGTTAAGCCCCGGCGTTTCGCCTCCAGATCCCATGGCGGCAATCCGGTAAGGACGTTCGCCGCCTCACCGGAGACCGTGCGGTATCCGGACCAGCCGGGTGGCCATGACCCTCTGGGACGCGTTCAACCGGCGGGCTGGCCGCTGCCTCAATGAACGCGCCCTCACCGGTGCCCCGTAAAGGGCCATGGACCGCACAACCCCTGCGTAGAGCCTCAGGCAGGAGGCGTTTGGACCCCCAAGATTGGGCAGGAGCCGCTTCAAGGCAGCCCCGGCCCGCTCCAGTCTGGGAACCAAACGTCGGAAATGCTCCACGAAGTTCCACCGGCTGTCGAGAACTAGTCCTAGGTACTTCATCGTCGACTCAACGCCGATGTGAACTCCTCCTACCGTTATTTGGGAACCCGACGGTGGCGCGTTCCGAGGACCATGAAAACACATGGCCTCGGACTTGTGCAGGGCCACCTCGAGTCCCAATTGCCGGATTCTGGCCACGATTGTCGCAACCCCGTGTGTCGCTAGTTCAACCACGGAACCCTTCATTGTGCGTGGTCCGACACGCACTTGGCCGGTTTTTATTATATAGATTTGGTACATACCTAGGTCCATTTGTAGTTTTAGATTCTCCAGAACCGTATAGAGCACTGCTTAGCCCCCACAGATTTAACGCGCTGTTTTCACTTTTAAATACCTGTAACAAACAAAATATCGTCAAAACATTTTCAGCCTATAATGTCCCCACTACTGGGACTCGGGCCTCCTCTCTGTGACAGGGAGTGGGTCATAGTCCGCTACGCAAGACCCTGAACAGATCAGACCGGGTTTTGGAACCGTGCATTTTTTGGCCTAAAAAGGTTTTTTTCGGGTGCGCCAAAGTTCACCTAAATTTTCAACTCCGATAATTGGAAATCCGAAAATGTTCTTCCTAACATTTTTCATCCTAACAATCACAATTCCTAACTACTCTGTCTCTAATGTTCATAATTCCGAAGCATTCAACTTCATAATGTCAGTAGCAATAAACATCTATTATACTTTTATTTGTTTCCCTATATTTTCTCAACATAACCATCTTTTATACTATTATTCAAAGTCATATCTTTTTTGTTTAGATTTCTTTTTATTCATAATAATCAGTATTATATACATTAATTTTGCGAACTTTATTTTCACATAACATATATAACGTTTAACAATAATAGTACCATGGTACAAGTAGTTAAATACATGTTGTCTTAAACTCATTTCAATTAAATTAGTTTAATATTAGCGGCTATAGCTTTCAAATAATCACTTTTATTGGTGCATTTTGCTTTTAAATTGCTTTTAACCTGCAAAGATATCCATAGGTTAGGTTAGGTTAGAACTGTGACCAACTACGCGCGAGCCGAGCGAGCGAAGCGAGCGGTGCCGCGGCAGCGGCCGGCGAGCGCCACATCGAAATTGGTCGCGAAATTTTTCTAAGTATTTTTTTCATAGTGCCCCCAAGAAACGAATCGTTGCAAAATCGACTCCACGTAGTCTTGTTTGCCCTACCCCTAGAGTGTTATTTAAAATCGCGAAGGCGCGGAGGGGCGAGGCGGCCCGCGAGCTGAGGAGCAGGTGGTTTTAACGCCCGCCGCCGAGGCTGAGGCTAGCCGAAGCTACGGTGGTGAGCGTTAAACACATCTGCGACGAGCAGCCGGAGCCGTGACAGAAACCATGCCTGCTGCATGTTGCATGCTGCATGCTTGCTTGCATGCTTGCATGCTGCATGCCTGCTGCATGCATGGTCATGATCATTATGCGTAAACAAATTTATGCTTTAGAATTTGATTAAGTTATGCGTACATATAATTAGGATAAACAAAATTATGCCATGTTATATTATCGAACCCTCAAATTAAAATTATAAATATCATCTTCTACCCACATATATTTTTTATAACACTTGGTAAATGTTTCTTTCTGAGTATGAGTGAAAATATTATGGTAATTATGTTTAGGGATAAAAGCGTTATGATAAAAAACAGTAGGAGTTTAAATATATTTACATTAATGATATTATTAATTACAATTTTCGGAAACATGAGTGTTATGAACATCGCCGGTAGCACTACAAATAGTATGAATGAAAACTTTAGGATGAAAAATTTTAGGAAGAGTGATCATTCGGATTACAAATCGTTAGGAAGAACAATTTCGGGTAAAGAACTTTAGTTGAGCCAATATGGACCCGTTTTTTTCATTTATCAGATCAGGGGCCCTATTATGAACTCTTATTTCCAGGCAGTTTACGGCGTAAACCGAACTGCCTTGCAATTCCGTATTATGAACTCGTCAAACAAGCCAGTCAGTGGTCACGTGACACCCTGGCCGGCTTCTGCCCGACTATTGGCTGGAAATACCGTATTATGAACGTTCGTTTGACATTTCTTGACATATTAAAACTGAACGCTGTTTCAGAGCTTTTATTGAATTGTTTTGGATTTTTTTGGCGAAATTATTCGAGCGCTATCCAGTTAACATAAGAAAATATCACGTGTGACGAATATGTACCGTTTGAGTTTCTGGAAACTGAAAAGTGGCACTTCCAACTAAACAAACATAAGTTAGGCACCGCCGAGGACGATAACTCTCATCCACTGAACTATAATAATTACAACTGCCTGTTGAATAGTGCACCATGATATTATTATTATCATGTTGAAAACTGGATATTTAGTAAAAACACTCAAAGATACCACACCACCATATCCATTCATTATCAATATTTTTGTAACTAGTAGGTACTTTCTAGCGAAGGAACATAATACATTCTGTGTAAAAATTACTGGGAATTGTTCAATAAAACCAAAAAAGTAATTTATTCGTCAAAAGTTATTTTGTCGCCTTCAAAGTAGGTAGGCCTTTTAGCTTGAAATACAGCTATACCAGCGCTTGACTCAGTCCTCCATACATTTTTGGTAAGCTGATTGAGGTGTGGTCTTCAACTCCTTCAGCGAATTTTCTTTTGTAGCTTCAATCGACTCTAAACGTCTTCCTCTAAGAGGTAAATTTGCCATTTCAGGTGAGTACGGCGCTTGGTCGATGACACTCGCTGAGTTTTTGGCTAAGAACTCTTGCAAAATGATAGCTTTGTGCGATGGTGCAAAATCTATGAATTGTCGTTCCACAAATCTGGGCCGTTTTCAGCGGATATATTCTCTCGCAAACGCTACTCGAATCACTGTTTGTCCCTCTGGAAGAAATTCGTAGTGCACTACACCGCGGTAATCGAAGAAAACTATTAGCATAACTTTCGCGGTACTTTTTACAGAGAGTATTAATATACAAACAATACGATAGTATTTATATTATTTTATTAGTTGCAACAATACGCATTGTTCATGAATGAAGTTGTCAAATTCTCCGTTGAACTTCAAGTGGAATACGTTCTGAAACGTTATTGTTAAGAAAATCTCGCGTTACAATTTACAAACACGGAAAAATAAAATATAAATTAATTATTTACCACAAGATACATTGCGTTCATATTTTCACCTACTTTTAGTAACTATATTAAGATATATTTATTATTTTTATCATATAATACGTGATTTAAATAAAACCGTAACTTACCGATAAATATTTATTTGTGTTTCTGAATGTTACGGTAGAGAATTACAAGCCAGCCATAGACAAACTAGCCAGCGTGAAGTCGGTCAGAATTACGGATGTCATAATACGAAATTCAACCAGCCAGGGAAATGAATTGCCTGGAACTTGCCTGGTTTTTTAAAAGTTCGTAATAGGCCCCCAGTCTTGACATAGATTACCTGCTACAAACATACAAAACATCCCAATTTTTATTATTAGAATTACGCTTTTAGTATCTCTACATGCATGTGTGTTTGTGACAAATACAGGGTCAAATTAAAATAGCTAGCGAAACTCGGCATACGTGACGGGTACTGACGAGAAACTATATCAAAACGCAATAAAAATAAAAAGGGTTTTCTTTTGTTTTATCGTGTTTAGGTTATCATTGATTTACGAAGATGTACGTGAAGTTAACATAAAAAAAACAGATTTTATAAACTGATATTTCCAGTAACTACAGTAACTGCGGTCGATGACCCCACACGTTTTTTCATATTTAGATATCGCAGCCCATCACGTCTGCGGAGTTTCGCTAACTATTTTAATTTGACCCTGTATAAGATTGTTCTATAGTAAAGATGTTTCAATGAAATAGTTACCTTGTCTAGTTCGTCGTCGGGAGTGGTGAGAAATATTCTGAAGTCGTCGCTGTGTGTTAGGATAGGGTGCTTCGCCACTCGCTCTGTTGACAATAAGAAAATACTTATTAATGCGATCGATCTATAATTACGACAAAGATATGGGTTAATGCTTAGTTGGTAATTCTTTATATTATAAGTTTTTGCCGTTTCTTTTTTATAAGAAACATCAAATTGGAACCAAACTTCACAATTTCGAAAATAATTGGTAAAATGACCCAACATAATTGATCTTTAACCATATTTATATCAAGCATGATACGTCTATTTTTGCATAGAATTGGAACAGGGCGTCCCAAACTGTAAGGCCGCGCGCACTTTGGATGCAGTTTCGTACGAATTTCACTCGTGCGTACACGTAAGAACACGCACGAACGATCCCGTCCTTCCAAGTACTAAGGGGGCGCGCAGATTGAGTGCGAGTTAGTTGTACGTTAAGTTCCGACGTCCGAAAACAATCCGAACTTGTTGGGATTTTTCGTGCGTTCAATGCGTCATCACCGGAACACACACGGAACTCAGGCGTACGCTCACCGCTGCATCGATTAGTTGACACCTACAATAGGCAGTTTAGCTCAACTGATATTATGTTTCTCAGCAAAGTTTTATTTAAAAATGAAATTGTTACTACCTTAAGTGATCAAAACCCTAATAGTTAAGTAATGTTTAATTTTATTCTGTTTATGTTTATACCGTTCTTTCTAACAACTAGTAGATCTGTTTAATAATATGTGGATAACGTTGTGAGTAGTGTATTTGTTACCTCTATTATTAAGTTCTAACCTATGTTTACTTATTATTACACTACTGTTTTTTGTCCCTAAATAAATAAATAAATAAATAAACACTACCTATTGGACGGAGAAAAACGCATTGATTGTGCGCACTCAATTCGTACGAAAACGCATCCAAAGTGCGCGCGGCCTAATAGTGCGATTTTGAACGCGTTCGCACTTCGAAGCGAGAGTTTCGGTTCGCGGAGTACTACTTTTTTAACCTAACCTTATAACTAACTAGTGTTGGCAACATTGCATTTGGAGCGCCATCTGCAGACGACAGCGAAGAAACTGATAGCAACGAAGGCAGTTTCATATTGCTGAGGTTCCTGGAGTTGGGCACCAGAGGCTATAGAACGGCGAAGCACCAGCGGAGCAGCCTCTTGGGCTTTCGGATTTTTATTTTCTTGTACTCATATTGTAAAATAAATATTAAATTAATCCAGTTGAATATTTTTTTTTTTTTTTTTTTTAATTTAAAATAAACGTTGCCCCACACTAGGAATTTCTCCTGTATCGTGGGTGCGTTTACAAACATTTATACTCACATACACAAACAGCCAGACCCGGAACAACTACTTGTAGATCATACAAATATTTGTTCCGTGCGGGAATCGAACCCGCGACACGCAGCGCAGCAGTCAATCGCTTAACCACTGCGCCAACCGTGCCGTCGAATATTATCTAGTTGTGTTGAATTTATTTAAAATTACATTAAATTATTACGTTTATACTAGCTACTTATATTTGAACTCACCTAGAAATGCGTTGAGCGCACAAGTCCTGAGCGCTACGAAGGACGGCGAGTATCTGTCAAGCTGCTGCCGCGCCGAGTGCAGCGGTGGAAGCGCGGGCGGCGCCAGCAGCGGGTGGGACGAGCAGAGGCGCTTGTGGAGCAGCTGGGAAGAAAAATATATATTAGTAAACTTTCACACTGTAGGGTTGTTTTTCTTCTTTATCAGAGAAGGAACGAGCATTCAATTAATTTTACACTAGATTTTTCCCGCGGAGTCGCCCGCGTGGATGTCGGAAAATATCCCACGGGTACGTACCACCAGGATTAAAAGTACCCTATGTATTAATCCATATTATTTCATATAACTCTATTGGTTTACGAGGCGCATGATTTATTCCGACATCTTCAAATATCATAGTCATAATTCAGCCAATTTACACAAAACATGAATTATGAGGAAGGAGTGACTCATGAGGAAGGTTCCTCATGTATCACTCCGCCATTGGTTAAAACCATAATTATGCAAACCCATTCATTTTTTGAGTTTATTTCGTTCAGCCAGACAACCAATAATACTAACCAATACAACCAACCAATAATAAACCAGGCTGAGTATTGTTTTTATTATTGGAATATCAATAATAAAATTATTTTGTGTCATCTCATCTCGTGACAGCGTTATCATTACTGTATCGACGAGTTCATAGATGTTAAACGTCAACCACTATTAAATTATATGTGAATATATATATATATATTTTTAATACTATTGAATTTTAAATTTAAATGCAGCTTTGGTAATTATTTTACACGGCACGGTTGGCGCAGTGGTTAAGCGATTGACTGCTGCGCTGCGTGTCGCGGGTTCGAATCCCGTACGGGACAAATATTTGTATGACCTACTTGTTCCGGGTCTGGCTGTTTGTGTACGTGAGTTTTTAAATGTTTATAATGTAAACGCACCCACAATACAGGACAAATTCCTAGTGCGTGGCAAGGTCTTTAAAAAAAAAAAAACTTGCTGAATTATTGACATAAAATTATTTATTATTTTTTTATTTTCTCCACACTGTCATATTTTCAACACAATGTATTTTGTTACGAAATAAATGACTTAATGACAGCTGAATTCAGAAACGCAGCATTAAAGGTCGCCTTTATGTGCTGTCTCTGCCAATTTAAAGTGAATTGTTGCGACCGTTAGAGAATGCAGCGGTTCAACTGAAACTCAAGAGATCTAAAAAAAAAAATTGGTGTATAATTTACCTTGAAATGGTTGTACCGCCTCCTAACATGCGGCGGAGTGGGCCACCGTGCGCACACGCACCGCACGCGATACGTCACGTACGTCTCTAGAGTTGATAGCTGCTTCATTGGTGCGTCCACCTGAATAGAAACAATATGATAATGAAGACAGTTCTTTTTAGCAGCATTTAATTTATGTAAATGTCAGAAAGAAAGTAGTTAGCTATTTTTGGACCAGTGATGATACAGTGTAAAGCTCTGGTCACACTGAGGCCAATCCCGCGCGGGACACGACTGCGCGTGTCGTTTATTTTAATGATTAGGACGTCTCGCGACTATTGACGTTAGTTTGAACATCTCCATACGAGTAAGTTGACACAATCGGCGCGACCGAATGTCGTCCTACATCCCGTGGGTGTTCAGTTTGGCCAGAGCTTACATCTATTCTAGTTCGTAATCAGTAGTGTTGTGATAATGCTTGGCATGACAAAAAGGTATGAAGGTCTTAGTTTCTAACTTCCGTTGCAACAAAACATTTTGAATATATGTTCGGAAGTTCCATACTCAATCTCGCGTAAACAGCGAAATGAAATTCAGTACCTAAGGGCTAGGTCACACTGGCGATTTACAAGCGGTTTTCCAGCGATGCGATTGTTTAACGAGCTCGCTGAGTGTGCATAGCGAGCACGCCACGTGTGCGCAACGAGTTCGCCGTGTTTGCGGAACGAGGGCGATTGACCTGAGGCCATAGTGTGAGCAACGACCGCGTTCGGCGCTCCAATTGGCCCTTCACTGTTGAAGATCGGCCGACTGCCAATCGGAGCGCCGAACGCGGTCGATGCGTAAAGTTGAGATGGTTAAAAGAAACTCACACTAGGGCCTCTGAGTGCACAAGAGGAGCGAGACAAGTGAGTATATATACAATACAATATTATGAAAACGTAGCGAACACGTCGCGTGCTCGCGGCCAGCTCGCTTCGCACCCGCAGAGAGCACGTTCACAAATCGCTTCGCTGGCAAATCGTCACTGTCATAACGCTCAAAGACTTGTGGTGCAAGCAGGCTTTAAGGGAGATATTGAAGGCTTTCTAAAGTGTCTATCAATGTGCAATATCATGTCTCTCATACACTAACCTTAACAGCGATATCATAACCATGTTCCATGATGAGCGGCATGCCCTCGTGCGTGTCATCGGTCACTGTTGTTGCCTCCGTGTCCTCGTTGTCAGCATCGTTCAGCTCCAGCACGGCTGAGCTGCTCTCACTGGCCATGATGCTGTGAAATAATTGAGAGTTTTCATGATATCAGAGCTGTGCAAAAATGAGACTCCAGTTTTCATATTCATCACACTTTTTAGTTGAGACCAGACTGGAACCCTAAAGTTGAAAGTGGTTCTTTATAATAATCATGAAGATTTTTTGCTTATTTTTCTGCAAAGAAAAATGAAATGAAATTGTTTATTCTGTAAATAGGATATCAGAATCACTTTTAGACGTCATATTAGAAAAAAAAATAAGCTAGATGAGTTCGGCGTTTTCTATCAGACTACTTTGAGAATTGAGGAATGAGAATTTCTTCTCAGAGCAGTCCCGGTCAAATCCGCTCAGGGTCTTGCGAAAGGGACTATGACCCACTCCCTCTCACAGAGAGAAATGAAATGAAATTGTTTATTCTGTAAATAGGATATTGGAATCATTTTTACATGTTTTCTTAAAAAATAAAAATAAAGACCTAGATGAGTTTGGCGTTTTCTATCTGACTACTCTGAGAAGAAAGGCCGAAACAAACTCAGAGGTCACAGTCTCTTTTAAAGTCTAGACATGATCTTGGTCAGGCAATATGAGGACCATGTAGATTAGTGTCTGAAATGGTATTTTGAGGAAAGAACGACACAGATTTGAGTGGACCAGTCCAGTCAGTGCAAGCAATTGTCAGTAATTGTGGAGCTCGACTCAGAACTTAAGGAGCATAACTCAACAAACAATACCAAAGAATTTGGGTAGACCGAATCAACTACTCAAACTGCCAGACCATCATTAAAATTGAGAAAGAAAAAAGAACAATATCCACATAGTCCTCACATTCACAATAACTAAAATAATATAAAAAGATCTGATGGAGACTAATATTTCACAAAATTTTGTGCATAGTATGTGTGTGGAAAATATTGTGGACAAAATCTTCTATGCTATCCGAGAATGTGACGAACCCAAACCATATTTTTAAAATTATCCCAGGCTAATTCTAAAGCCTGTAACTGGTTAGACAGATTAGCGGTAACACAATAAACAGACTGGAAAGTGTTATTCTGCAATACTGAATTTATAATTTAACTAAAAATAGAAGTTGTTTTGACTCAGAAAGAAACCATAAAACCAATTATGTCTGACTCATAAACACCTGTTATATGATTAGAACAAAAGCATTAAATTAATTATAATTGTCTTATCTTAGACTGTATGACTCAGATTATGGTAATTTAATTTAGAATGAGATTTATAGAACTTGACTTTTGGTAATCACAGAGTATTACTGTTATTTATTTTAAGTCTATTTATGAAAAGTAGTAGTTTTATCAATGAGAAACCAGATTAAAGATATAATTGTTAGTACGGATATTTCCGTAACTATAGGCACAATGATTAAGGATAAAAATGCTACACAATGGCAAACTAAAATAGGAATCTGATACCTAATTTCTGAGTGGCGCGGTTTTGGGTTTAGCAGTTAAATATAACATTTTTCTCGTAAAATACACTTTCAAAACATCTGTCGAACTTAACGGTAACAAATTTACATTTTATTGTTTGTTTACCTAATTTTGAATGCCTAAACTTAAACTTTTATTCAACATAAAAAAGGGGCGTACTCTTTTCGCGATTTACTCCACTTTTTACTAATTAAGAACCGTAATTCGCATCGCGTGCTATCGCAGACACTACATAGAGTTTCACGATAGCGATAACGAGCGCCTAAATAAAGTTTTGATTGCGAAAACTCGCAAAAATATTTGGCCCAGTTAATTTAGTACGGATCGATATTGACGTAAAATAAACTTTAAATATCACTATACTTACACTATTTTGCAGCAAACCTAGTTATTTAAATTAATGATTAAATCGTCATTTACCTTTTCGTCGAGTAATTCACAGGCAATTCACGATAATTTCATCTAAAAACAATAAAATACGAATAGGAGAATGACACAGGAGAATGACAGACAACAAACGACGTTCCATTTATGGAAATAGGAAAGTAGAAAGAATTTGATGATGTGACTGGTTTTTTAGTTTGTTAGCTCTTCATGTAACGGTTTATACGTGAAATGGAAAGTACAAGATGACATTCTCTAGTATGGTAGTTTAATCAACTAATTCCATTCATAGTAACCTAGTACCATAAGTTGACTAAGAATAAAAGTTTCCTTCAGATTTCGTACTTTTCAGATTCCAGATTTCCATATTATGACGAACGACACCTTCGTTAGTATACTGTCACGCATTTTCATTCAATCACTGGAGCAAAAAGTCTGCTATCATCAATGAGAAACCAAATAGGCACCAGATACCCATAATTTGTAGCTCATATGGGTAACATTTACTTTTTACTCTGGTATGGTATTATCTGCGTCTGCATCTGTCAGTCTGACGTTTTATTTTCAACGAGTTGCGAAATCCAAGACAAATGTGATTGTTTTCCTAATTTACCCCAAAAAAAGTGCCACGAGTGTTTTCCATAACACAAAAACCTTATTATTTTCCTAGGGTTTACTAAAAGGGCGGCAAAATTACGTCCAAAATGCAAGGCGTTAGTGCTCCGCGGGAGCCTACGCAACCCGTGATAAGCACAAGTTCCACCATCCTTAGTATGAGGGAAAAAGAGAAATACATTGAAGATTTCGACTTCCCCTTCTGCGACGAGTCCTCAAAATACGAGAAAGTCGCTAAAATCGGGCAGGGAACCTTCGGAGAAGTGTTCAAAGCTCGACAACGAAATAGTAACAAAAAGTTCGTCGCCATGAAGAAAGTGTTGATGGACAACGAAAAAGAAGGCTTTCCAATCACAGCTCTGCGAGAAATAAAGATCTTACAGCTCCTCAAACACGAGAACGTCGTCAATTTGATCGAGATTTGTCGTACGAAGGCGACATTGCACAACAAATACAGATCGACATTTTACTTAGTTTTCGATTTCTGTGAGCACGATTTGGCTGGGTTATTATCAAATGTGAACGTGAAATTCAGTCTAGGAGAGATTAAAAAGGTCATGCAGCAGTTACTAAATGGTTTATACTATATTCATAGTAATAAAATTTTGCACAGAGATATGAAAGCTGCTAATGTGCTTATAACTAAGAATGGCATTTTAAAACTGGCTGATTTTGGTCTGGCGAGGGCCTTCAGTGTGGCAAAGTCGGGACAAGTCAATAAATATACTAACCGAGTGGTGACCCTGTGGTATCGGCCTCCAGAGCTACTTTTGGGTATGTTGGCTTGGTTTCATATTGTTTTTAAAGTTAAAATAATGGTTGGCCACTTCCTGTTTCACAGATTAAGGTAAGCCAAGTATTTGGGCAAATATAAACAAAGTAAATCAAGCATTGCTTTTTGCACAACAACAGCTTACATCTTTCTTAATTATGTCATTTTACTATGCGTACAACAGATATTTAAAACAACACATGTTCTGTTGTTTTTTTTTATGTGAATCATTCAATGAAATCAAGTATACAGTAATCAGTAAACAGTATTCTGCCATACTTACAACATTTTGTAGAATTCAACATCATTCTTAATGATACAACAAGCCCAGTGACAGTGATTCCTGTGCTCTATTCCCAACAAATTATAAAACTTTTTACTGAGCTTTTGATAGTCTATTCTCACATTAACTAACCCAATAAAAAGATATTAACTTTCATCTACAATTCGAAAACTACATTCCAAATTATCTCCCCAGGTGACCGTAACTACGGCCCACCCGTAGACATGTGGGGGGCTGGCTGCATCATGGCTGAAATGTGGACCCGTTCCCCCATCATGCAGGGTCCGACGGAGCAGCAGCAATTGATCCTCATCTCCCAGCTCTGTGGTTCCTGTACCCCAGACGTGTGGCCAGGAGTTGAGAACTTAGATCTTTATAATAAGATGGAACTACCTAAGGGTCAGAAGAGGAAGGTTAAGGAGCGTCTGAAGCCGTACGTAAAGGATCCGTATGGCTGTGATCTGTTGGATAAGTTGCTGCAACTGGATCCGGCGAAAAGGTGAGTATGGAGTATATCTTCATCATCATTGTACAGCCCTTATCCCAATTTAGTTGGAGTCAGGGCACAAGTCTTTTTCTTCCATCCACACTTCTCTATTATTCTGTGTCAATATTGCTCTTAGTACATAGAAATTAAAAGCAAACTTATGAAGGTGTGATTATAATACACACATCAACACGGTCTAGGGATATTTTTTAAAAAGCGAATTACTATCAATGTGTTAATTATTTATATGACATGTATATATTTAAAAGATACGTTATTTAATATTCTACCATTTTTTAATAATGGTTAAGGTACTTCGATTAAAATTTCAGGATTTTATGGAAAAAAAATGAAGCATAGACGGAAACCGTATATGAATTAACTTTTAATTTATGAGTAAAAACTGAAAAAAATAGAAAAATCATTTAATTTGTGTTTATAAACTTGAAGTTAGTAGTCTGAGAAAGCGCCCATGATGTTCATAACACATCGGCAACGATTCGGCATGCTCAGAACAAGGTTGTCAATGTCTTGCTGCGGAATATTGTCCCATGTCCTTCTGAGGTGCGCAAAAAGTTGATCTTCTGTAGCCAGATTTTCAGGAACTTCCTTCAGAGCTCTTCTTCGCAGCATATCCCACGCATGCTCAATGGGATTTAGATCTGGCGATTGAGCAGGCCAGTCTAAGGCCCTAACATTGTGTGTATGTAACCAAGCTGCTACCGTTCTCGCCGTGTGTGCCCGGGCATTGTCGTGCATGAGCAGGAAATCTTGCCCCATTTGTGTTCTGTGGGGCAAGATTACGGGCCCCAGCACCTGTTGGACGTATCGTTCTGCCGTCATATTGCCCCGCACCCAAACGAGATCCGTCCGTCCTCCAAGACGAATTCCTGCCCAAACCATAATTGTTCCTCCTTGGTATGGGTGAACTTCCTGAGGGTTCTGAAGACGGCTCCATCGTCCAGGAACTCGCCAAACACGCGTCCTTCGTGAATCTGGATGGAAGCCGAACCTGGATTCATCCGTGAACAGCACATTGGACCATTGCTCACGGCCCCAGTCCACGTGGTTCCGAACCCATTCTAATCGTCGTCCACGATTGCCTCTCCGTAAAGGTGGGACCCGGAGTGGTCTACGAGAGCGTAGATTGCTTTCATGCAGTCGCCTTCTTACAGTTTGGTCACTCACAAGCACTTGGTGTTCCACTCGCAGCCTTTGGACCAATTGAGTCGCCGTTGCATTTGGTTGAGCTCGCGCAGTAATTTGCAAAAATCGATCTTGTCTGGGGGTAGTGATGCGACTTGGCCCCCGGAGCCTCTCCGCTACTTCACCTGTGGCACGATAGCGTGTCCACAATCTTGAAATTACATTTTGGTGGGTCCCTATGGTCTCAGCAACATTACGCTGAACAGACCCAGCTTCCAGCATTCCCACAGCTCGTAACATCTCCGCCCTCGTCAAATGTTGGCGTTGCATGGCTACAATACCTCAATTTTAACTTTATCTTTCGTTTAAAAATGAAAAAAAACTGTAACTAAACGTAATTCGTATTGTTTTCTAAATTTCGCACAAATGAAAATTCCCTCTCCTACACATCAAGACATTTTTATGCCAACGAAACAAAAGAATTTTCAAAAATTTGAATTTGGAATTAGTCTGAGATAAATTACAAACAAATCGGTGTATGAAAGATTACAATGCGGCCAGTACTTTTCGAGTTATTTAATTGAGTATGAAATATCCCTAGACCGTGTTGATGTGTGTATATAATAATAACAAATATTTATTCGGTAATTACGTTCGGCTGCAATCGGGGATGCAAAGGAAACCACGATATAATTTACTTAAAAAATTTAATCAAGATAAAATTACAATTAAATCGGTAAAACTAAGGTGCGCGACAATTGTTCGATGTCAGAAACAAGAGTGATTCACCAATACACGAAATCAATATTCACTGCTATAGCACTAACTTCGATCCCACGC
Source organism: Xanthia icteritia (assembly GCA_949128155.2). Taxonomy (NCBI): domain Eukaryota; kingdom Metazoa; phylum Arthropoda; class Insecta; order Lepidoptera; family Noctuidae; genus Xanthia; species Xanthia icteritia. The sequence continues at coordinate 487,040 of OY855862.1, read as the reverse complement.
CTTCGGATTGCTGGGAAGGCGATTCTCACGGTACGAGAGCAGGGTGGTCTTAGTCATTGTCTTAGGAATTTAGGGTTCCACAAGTAGCGAAATAACACGGTATTAAAATTAGTTGAATATTCACATAAAATCTTGAAATCATTTAGAAAGGTATATAATGTTAGATGCCTATACTAGGATAAACCTGTATCACAGGCGGCATGAGCTGTCACTTTATGGTGATTGAAGGACGATAACATTCTTAACAATATTATATACACACATCAACACGGTCTAGGGATATTTCATACTCAATTAAATAACTCGAAAAGTACTGGCCGCATTGTAATCTTTCATACACCGATTTGTTTGTAATTTATCTCAGACTAATTACAAATTCAAATTTTTGAAAATTCTTTTGTTTCGGTGGCATAAAAATGTCTTGATGTGTAGGAGAGGGAATTTTCATTTGTGCGAAATTTAGAAAACAATACGAATTACGTTTAGTTACAGTTTTTTTTCATTTTTAAACGAAAGATAAAGTTAAAATTGAGGTATTGTAGCCATGCAACGCCAACATTTGACGAGGGCGGAGATGTTACGAGCTGTGGGAATGCTGGAAGCTGGGTCTGTTCAGCGTAATGTTGCTGAGACCATAGGGACCCACCAAAATGTAATTTCAAGATTGTGGACACGCTATCGTGCCACAGGTGAAGTAGCGGAGAGGCACCGGGGGCCAAGTCGCATCACTACCCCCAGACAAGATCGATTTTTGCAAATTACTGCGCGAGCTCAACCAAATGCAACGGCGACTCAATTGGTCCAAAGGCTGCGAGTAGAACACCAAGTGCTTGTGAGTGACCAAACTGTAAGAAGGCGACTGCATGAAAGCAATCTACACTCTCGTAGACCACTCCGGGTCCCACCTTTACGGAGAGGCAATCGTGGACGACGATTAGAATGGGTTCGGAACCACGTGGACTGGAGCCGTGAGCAATGGTCCAATGTGCTGTTCACGGATGAATCCAGGTTCGGCTTCCATCCAGATTCACAAAGGACGCGTGTTTGGCGAGTTCCTGGACGATGGAGCCGTCTTCAGAACCCTCAGGAAGTTCACCCATACCAAGGAGGAACAATTATGGTTTGGGCAGGAATTCGTCTTGGAGGACGGACGGATCTCGTTTGGGTGCGGGGCAATATGACGGCAGAACGATACGTCCAACAGGTGCTGGGGCCCGTAATCTTGCCCCACAGAACACAAATGGGGCAAGATTTCCTGCTCATGCACGACAATGCCCGGGCACACACGGCGAGAACGGTAGCAGCTTGGTTACATACATACAATGTTAGGGCCTTAGACTGGCCTGCTCAATCGCCAGATCTAAATCCCATTGAGCATGCGTGGGATATGCTGCGAAGAAGAGCTCTGAAGGAAGTTCCTGAAAATCTGGCTACAGAAGATTAACTTTTTGCGCACCTCAGAAGGACATGGGACAATATTCCGCAGCAAGACATTGACAACCTTGTTCTGAGCATGCCGAATCGTTGCCGATGTGTTATGAACATCATGGGCGCTTTCTCAGACTACTAACTTCAAGTTTATAAACACAAATTAAATGATTTTTCTATTTTTTTCAGTTTTTACTCATAAATTAAAAGTTAATTCATATACGGTTTCCGTCTATGCTTCATTTTTTTTCCATAAAATCCTGAAATTTTAATCGAAGTACCTTAACCATTATTAAAATATGGTAGAATATTAAATAACGTATCTTTTAAATATATACATGTCATATAAATAATTAACACATTGATAGTAATTCGCTTTTTAAAAAATATCCCTAGACCGTGTTGATGTGTGTATTAGAAGTCTTGATATAATGACAAAATGTAATTACATAATTCATTATTTTATACCTAGTTTACTTAAATACTATTTACCTTAAAGATAAAAATAACAAAAAAGTCTTAAATACGTAATTTCTTATTTAGTTTGCGTATAGTAGTTTCTTGCACTTTATGAAATAGTTAATGCACAAGATATGATTTTGCGTCAGCAGAATTTGTAAGTGGGTTAAAGTCAATGTTGCACAAAATTTAATAACGTTCGAGGCTATTTGTATATTCGATTTTACTGCGGGCGATTAATGTGCTTACACATCAAGAAAAACGAGGATTTGCAGGCAAGTGAACTGTTTTGTTGAGTTGAGTCAGCAGGTTGAGTTGAGTAAACACTGAAGTCTAGCCTTGATTATGACGCTCTAGGCGCCGGATTGAGTCTCAATTCAATTCAAATTTTAAAGTATGGTACCATCAATGATAGTTCCATGATTTTGCCAATGTCAGGGAATTAAATGATATTGGTCAGTTTTCAATTACAGTATTATATTAAGATAAAAATACTGTAAGAATATTATTATTAATCGAAATAGAAATTGTAGTATTGTTTATACCCAGGAATGAATTGTTCCTTCCTAGCATAAACAATGCTAGGTACAATTTCTGATAAAACCTTTATAGGAGAGTAATTTCAAATGGTCATGACCTGGAGAAGATCTTGTAGAAAGAAATTAAGTACTTTTCATTTACGCTCACTCACACAGAAAACTTAAATTGCGTAATTGTAGTTAAATCTGAGGAATGAAATTCGCATTGGGATTAATTGCGCAATTATGATTGACCACGTACGTACTGTGAGCACAAAACTAGTGTGTGCTAGTGGTACACAACAAGACAAATAAAACCGAAAGCACTTCTATGCAACAACTAGTACTAAGTGCACCCGGTAACACTGGGAGCCGACCCCAACATAGTTGGGGCAAGGCTAGGCAGATGATTTTTATCCAAATCACAATCTCCTCTCAATTTATAGGTACGACGCCGACACAGCTCTAAACCACGACTTCTTCTGGACGGACCCCATGCCGTGTGATCTCGCCAATATGCTGGCACAGCACACACAGAGCATGTTCGAGTACCTGGCCCCGCCGCGCCGGCCCGGGCACCTGCGGCATCACCACCACGTCGCCGGCGCGCAGGCCAAGCCGACCCAGCCTGTGCAGGACTCGGGGTATCAGGACCGGGTATTCTAGAGGCCGAAGTGATGTGACTTAAAGTGTGGCTGTTCAGAAGGTGGTGGACTGTGGGATATTTTTATGTAAAATGTTGTGATCACACGTCAATATCTCGCTGTTCATACAGTTAAAAACAAATGCACTTTGAAACTGCCATAATTATAATAATACCAGCCTTTTATTGTCCTACCGCAGGGCAAAGTCCTCTTCTCATACAGAAAAGGCATGAGTTATGATCACCACGCTTGCTCAAGATGAATTGGCGATTTACGACTTGCTCAAGGTGGATTGGCGACTTCAGACAAGTACTTACCTGGGTGACCGAGCTCGGTTCAGGTAAAAATTGAGTAAAAAGAATTTTCCTAGATAGGAAGATCAAGATCTAGATCGATGTTTCGCCCCGTAAATCCCTATTTTGCAACTTTCATCGAAATTGTTAGAGCCGTTTTCGAGAACGTGATAACAATGATATACAAATAATGCTCATTTATTTTAATTGTATAGGATTAATGCTATAAGTCCAGCGAATTACGCAACACATTTTCGTAAACAATTACGAGAAATTTGTTTCATTTTGACAGTTCAACAACATTCATTGCGTTATTTACGTTGTTGGGCAGATTTTTTTTCGAACTTATGAACCAATGGATTAGCTATTTGTTTCAAACAGATTCAAATTCCGATTGATCGGGTATTATGTAATTAGGGTACAGGTTTCCTTACAATATTTTCCTTCACCAATGTCAGTGATTTCCAATATAAACTTAGAAGGTACATATGAATTTAAAAAGTCTCTTACATGAGAGGCGAGGCCTTAACCACTGGGCCATCACGAGATAATGCAATATGATCTGCCGTGTGATCCCAAAATTATACAATAAAATATTGTACTGATCAACGCCTTGTGAATTTGAACTAACTGGTGAAATATTGGTGTACTATAAATCTCTGCCTACCCCTACAATACAGGTGTGATGCTGTGTTTACAAAGTGATGTGATGATTGAAACTTATCCTGGATGTTGTCTAAAGTAAGCCTGATACGTAGTATCTCTATGTATAATACTCGCATTATGAACCGAATCATCGGCAATTGCAATAAGAATGTGCAAGGCCTTGCGTCTTATCGATAGTTTGCGACCTGCTCCATAAGCTCCATAAGTGCGAGCGAGACAGACTAATAACAATGATTTATGACCCGACGACTCGGTTCTTAACGCAGCGACTACAGTCTCTGTAAAGCTACGGTTTCTTAGGAAAGCGGTTCCGTCATATTAGAACGGCCGTCATGAAAATCTGTCATTTTCATCAGTATTGCACAGTCGTTATTGAATTCAAATTCAAATCCAAAATATTTTGTTTCACATAAACCTCCAAGGGCACTTATGAAACGTCAGAAGCTAGGTGCACGGTTCCAATTGGTCGTTTCCTATGGAGAAGAGCCGGCAAGAAACTCCATGGTTACTCTTTTAAAAGTAAATGGTATTTACAATGATTTCAAATTACAGAGTTAATAGGTATGAGAGGACAGTGTAGGCCTATCAACAAGTACCAGGTACTTAGCAAGATAGAAAATGGTCGACATATCTACAGTCTGTTAAGCCTACAACATTGTCACATTCACAAAATCTAAAAGAAAAGAATCTATATAAAAGCAAAATAAAATAATAAAACTAAAAACATATTTAAACCAAATGATTGCCACTACAGCTGTAACATTTGTGTGACCGTTGTCCGCTTTCTTAGGAAATGGTAGCTTAAGCCTGCGAATGCTTAATTTAATAGGTTGCATAAAGCTTCGGCAAACCTAAGCGACCACCACGCGGGACGCTGGTGGCCATAATTATAATAAACACGGGCAGCGTCCGCCGCGCGGTAGACGCTCCCGCTTTGGTCCCGCGTCCCGCGTTGTGGTCGCTCAGATTTGGCCGAAGCTTTAAACTTCTTCCATGTGAAAATGACTCTTTCTTACTTTTTTCAATTGTAGATTTTTATTATTACAATAATCTTGCCTTATCTCAATGAACTTGTATGTCTGAACTTGTAATATGTGCGAATTACCTAGGCACCTCGCTGTAGGTATTGAACAGTACCGTACGAGTGACGTCACAGCGCCAGGTGCCTAGTTAAATCGTAGGGGCATCTTTTCTTCCTTTTTGTATTGATGTACAGACGCCAGCAGGTCAACCTACTGAAACTGTCAAATTTTCCCAATCAACTTTGAACCTTATACTGTAGTGATAAAGTTGAAAATCTATTAAAGACATTTGACAGTTTGTAGTAGGTCGATGTGCTGGCGTATGTACAGGTGTTCTCGAAAACTACGCGATTGTATATTTAAAAAAAAATTACAACCAAAAAAAATATAAGAATATTTAATTTAAATATTATATGTATATATTGTAATGTAAATATGTATCATATGTATTTCCCAGTAGGTTGCGGAAGTCATGTAAAATATTGATATTCAGCTACATCTGTTTAGACTGAAACTCTGGAAGCCGAACACAACATAGTTGTGGAAAACGCTAAAATTAGATAGAATGATAAATCTATTCAGATTTGTATTTAATTATTCTATCATTCTCGATGTCTCGATCCCGTGGGAATATCGGGATAAAAAGTATCCTATGTCCTAATCCAGCTCATGGTCTACCTAATGTGCCAATAGCGTGAAAGCGTAACAATTAAACAAACAAACAAACTCACTCTCTCATTTATAATATTAGTTAGCATACTTCTTTCGGCGGCAATCGTCGCGCGAATACGCGATCAGTCGCGAGCATTGTCACTTGTTTTCGGAAAACCGGAAGGCGCCCTCTATCGGCGCGACCAGGTTCTGGTTCACCGAACAATAAGTTCGAACGATCGCTTTTAAATAGGACGCGGGGTTCCACGCGCGGTTTCGTTGGCATGGATATATACCCGGTTAATGGCTGTAGGTAATAGGCCCGTCTTCTATTACATGGGACTTTAACATAACTGGCGAAATGTGGGTTGTATATGCACATACTGTTGCATCTCTGCCACCTATTATGTAATTTAGTGGCAAAATATCTAATTTTTGCGTTGTATTCCCTTTTCTCGATAAAAGCCTTGTACAGTACGCCCAGTATATTTATGGCAGGCGGCAAACTAACGTACTAAATTAAAAACTAAATGCATGATGCAGATCTAAATTATATTGGGTTCAGTAGTTTACATGATTGTTCAGTTTGTCTTAGGATCGATTTTACAATCATCAGATAGAGTTTTTCTATATAGAAGCTGCAATTTTAATTCCTCGGATAAAGTTATCTGAAGAAAGGAGATGCGCTGAAATAGCTCGCAGTTTGTTGTTCTTACTGACCTGCAAATTTTAATTTCACGGACTATCCTGTAACTTTCACCTTATTTTCATTATAATAATAATTCCTATGTACTTGTAAATATAAATATACGAAATGCAGTATTTAAGATAATACGCCCGAAGCTGTAGACTCGTAGAGTAAATAGCGAGATTTTGAACTCATTCGCAGTTTTGCTTCTCTATGAATGCAGTATTATTTGTTATTATGTGCCCCGTTATTAAATAATTATCATGTTATTACAAGTTTATAATAACTGTCTGTGATTGAATACCTATGTCGGTCTTTATTTTAATAACTCCGCCCATTATACTAATGACACGTCATTAGTGTAATGGGCGGAGGAAACCACTATAACTATTCTCTTTTTATTTACTGTCGGGTAAAAAGGCTTATTCTTAACTTCCTAGCAACAGATTAGTTACTTCCTGTAGTAACCTGTGTACGAATTATATACCTACTTTTTAAGATTAGTAACTAATTAATATAAAAAAAATAGGTCGTCTCGACTGATATCGATGTTATAATGTAAATGTTTAATGCTTTTGTGTAAATAAAAGTATAGTTTTATACTACAATACATTGAGATAATTTTATTTATTAAACAGCCTTGTGGGTTGTCCTATCGACAAAAACAAATATAATTTTCCATACTAACTTTCAGCCCCTATTTAACCCCTTTAGGGGTAAAATTTTCAAAAATCTTTCCTTATTTCTGACCCTGGCTGCCCTGGCTGGCCCTGACTAATATAGAGAACCCTTGTGCAAACATGTTTCTAGAGCCAGCAGATTGTTTTATTTTAATAAATAGATAAATTAATCTTTTTATTGTCTCCGAGCAAAAAAATCTTCATCCCTAAGGTACCCGGCCCGCCACCATCGATTAACGAGAAGTGAGTAGAGCTAGCAACTAAAAACGAGTTGGCGAACAGCGAGTGCACGACAGCGACGAGCAATAAAATTACTCTACCCGTTCAGCTTGCTAGACCCTTTTTTCTCATAGTGAGACGACGCACCTGGTTGTGGCTGCGCCGCCTCATCCGCCGGCCGTCAATGGTCAATCTCTGTTAAGCACACAGACGCCAGCACATCAACCTACTTCAATCTGTCAAATTTAATAGATTTTCAACTTGATCACTAAAGTATAAGGTTCAAAGTTGATTGGGAAAATTTGACAGTTTCTGGTAGGTTGACCTACTGGCGTCTGTACGAAGCGGGAGTCTCAGCGAGTGTTTTGCCCGCTACGCGAGCGTCCCTGAATGAGTACTCTATTTGATAGCTCTTGTCGCTGCAATAAACGAGTACTCGCCGCGCCGGGGCGTAGTGGGACTGGTGGCTAATGAAATTAAAACTCGTTCGCGTTGACTCGACTGTACTAAGTACAGAACGCCCAGTATAAATTAAAACTAACCGATTAAGACGTATTCCTTTCCTGGTTACACTAGTAATAACTGGTTACAAGCGCCATATTTCATCCATGAGTGGAATAGATGCTTGAGCATTTGAGAAGTCAAAAATATAATCGTTGACTTCACCACGTTCTCGATTGGTTTTGTGATTTGTTTTCGTGTCTCTACTGACTGGACATCTCTAGAAATGTCAAATAAAAGTATCATGAATACAAGCAAGATTCTGTCTGTTTTCAATAAATTAAATAAATTCCTGTTTATGAACATTTTATTAGAGCTACATACATCCCGTTATTAAATAGGTACATTCCTATAGTACATAATTCAGGTGAGCAGGTAAGTAAGTGAATTATAGAAGTTTTATGAAAGGTACACAAAAGTTATAAAATGCTACAGCAGCAAGTAATTTCCAGCATTTTGGTTATATTCAAATATTTTCTAGATCGTTTAACGAAATCTATTGACTAATGAGTTTATTGATTTGTGTTCATTTACCTTATTTTCATGTTTCAGTGCAGGTTAATCTATTAAAGTGAAAAGTCTATTTTCCAATGCTTAGTACCTATAGTACTACCAATGGATATTATTTGATAAATTAATCATATTAATAGACCGGTCAAAGAAAAACATCTATCAACGAGGCCATTAACATGGCAAGCAGAATACAATTTGAAGATGAAATTGTTGACCAAAATCTAAATAAAACCAATGGACCCGAATTAAATCAAGAAATGACAATAAAGGAAGAAGGTCCATCAGATGAGGGTATCTGCACTCCAGATCCTATTGAAGGAAAAGAAAACCAGGATTTAACAGAAACAAATTCTGAGACAGTTAATACCACTGAACCTAGTAACAATGAAATAATAGAAAATGTAATATTTATTGGCAGTCGAGTACAACAAACTTATGAAGTTCCAATTGAACAAGAGGCTAACATTGCTCAAAGTGAGGGTAATGTTATCATAGTTGGAGGGGGTAAGGGTAAGAGGAAGAATAAAACTGAGCTAGAGATGCTTGGTATAGATATAAAGGAGAATAATGAAGATTTAGAAGCTGAATATGATGTGTTTGGAGATGAAAGTAAAATATTTAGAAAGTATAAATTGAGGAAAACTGAGCAACTGTAAGTATTTCAAATATAGAATAATTAAGGGCTGTATTTTGCCCAAACCCCTACCTCATTATTAAAACTTTACACATTCTACAATGTACTATTGAAGAACTTCATATCCAAGCAGTTTGAAAACAAAATCCCGTGAACACTATGACAACATCTGTTACCGCCCCTGTCCTACAGCGGCTGAGCGATGCAAGCAGAAATAGTGCTTACAGTGTATAGATATATCTTCTTTGATGGTACATTGGACTTAATGTTAAAGTTTGAATGTAGAATTTATATAGGTAGATATGATTAAAAAATAATTTGTCTAGCCTTTTCCCTACTATGTTGGGGTTGGCTTCCAGTCTAACCAGATGAAGCTGGATACCAGCATTTTACATGGAGAGACTGCCTATCTGGCCTCCACAACCCAGTCACTGGGTAACACAATAACCCTTAAGATTGGATGTCACGACTTGGGCTTCTGACTTGTTTTGGAAATTACATAGATAGGATACTTTAAAATATATTTTGGGTTTCATATCAATCATCATAGGAAAACGATTTTTTTTTCTCATTAGGTACTTACATTATTTCTAAAAGTTTGCAGAACCTAAATGTCATGCACTTGCCTTCCACATTAAATATGCATGCTCTGCTTAAATATTAATAGTTTGTACAGCCGCGTCCTATTTAAAAGCAATTGTCGCGCAAATACGCGATCGGTCGCGAGCATATATTATGTCTTTTATTTTTTTTCGGAAAACCGGAAAGCTCCCTCTGTCGGCGCGACCACGCGTTCAGGTTCACCGAACAAAAAGTTCGATCGATCGTCTATTCACGCGACGCTTTAAATAGTGGGGTACATGTTTAATTCTTTCAGAATCTCATATAAGGAGCCAGCGGACATCAAACCCAAACGCCGAATCAGTACAGATGACGAAGCGGACTTGACCTGTCCTGTTTGCCAGCAAGAGTTTGAAAACAAGATGGCATTACTAAATCACCTCAGAATCCACAATAAAACTGTACATGAATACACCTGCTCACTATGTTCAAAGAAATTCGAAAAAAACGCAGACTTAATTGCCCACAGAGAGAAGCATAGCTCAGAGTCTTTTCTCTGCCACGCTTGCAAACTAGCATTTTCAAATTACCGTGATTATTTACTACATAACTACGATCATTTGAGTCACCCACATTTCAAATGCACGGAATGTGGACTGCGCTATCGAAAATCATTCTACAAACAACACACTATGACACATTTTGAAAAGCTATTATCCTGCGACTTATGCCCTTTCGTTACCAACGGCGAATACAATCTACGGGCTCACATAAATCAGCATAATTACTGTAAATTTGTTTGCGTCGAGTGTGGAAAAGTGTGCAAGTGCAAAAAAGATTATGAATATCATATGAGTATACATACTGGGGTTAAGAGGATTCAGTGTCTTTACTGCGGAGCATGTTTTCGCAACCATAACGCGAGGGATGTGCACACTAGAATACACACAGGTGAAAAGCCTTTCACCTGCAACATTTGTGGGCACAAATCGCGGCAATCGACAGATTTGAAACGACATAAAGAGACTCATGGCACTGAGAAAAAGTATGCGTGTAATTTGTGTGGGAAAAAATATTTGCACAAAGATTATCTTGTGATTCATATGAGGTCTCATACAAAGAAGTGTTTGTATGAGTGTCCAGAGTGTGATGCTAACTTTATCAGTGTGGCTGGGTTGAAGACTCATACGATGTACAAGCATACGAGTGAGCGCCCTGTTGAGTGTACGCTTTGTGATAAAAAGTTCATTAATAATAATCAATATCGGAAACATTGTAGGGCGAAGTATCATTTGAGAAATGTGTATGGGAATAATTATAAAAAGAAAGATGAAGTTTGATTAGAAATGCGTTGAGCGGTTGGCGTCCTGTTGGCCATCGTTCGCTCCTCGAATAAACGAATCATCGTTTATTCGAGTTTGATTTTTTTAGACCGCGGGGATCACACCGAAAAAATCATTCGCGCGTATATGTGATCGTCGTGTTCATATGTCACATTTTTTTCCGGAAAACCAAAAATCGATTAATATATTTATTAAATAAAAGTATTGGAATGCGCCCTCTGTCGACGCGACCATGAGTTCGGAGTTCGCCGAACAAGACGACCGCATCGCATTGGTCGTGCGAACTCGCTATCGAGCATTTTAGTTCAGTAACTTGTGCAAGTAATTTTACCCTATTTGTTAAGGTAGGTATTGTGTAACGAATACCCAACATTAAATAAACGTTATAATATTGTCACTTTGTCATTTACTTTCTGATTCAAGAAAATATCTTTTATTTTGGCACATAATAAAAGGTGCGGAACGTAGCTGTTTCCAGTTAGATTTTTATTTTAAAACTATGTTTTCTTGCTATAGTTTCGATATGTTGAAAATGTCATTTATTTTACCCATAATGCACAAGTATGTTTTTGGTTTTTATCCGACTGCGTCAGGAGGATTATGTTTTTTGTTAAACTATTTGTTAAGATGTGAGAATATCAATAAATTTATTCTGATTATTGAATGTATTTCTTTTTTTTGGCCTACCATTACGCTTCGTTGGTCTAGCGATGATATTATCGCGACTACAGAGCGCACAGACTACTAAATAAGTGAGCGTGAGGTCCGGGACTTCGAGTTCGATCTCCGGGTCTGGCTATCATAATGTCACAGGATTTTCCATTACGAAGTTATCAGTAGCAGACGAATGCTCAGTCCACTAACTGTGCGTTTGCACCACAGAACATATTGGTTTGCACTGGTGAAACATTTACAACATAACATGTTGAAATCTCTAGTTCCTGTCAAACATTGTATGGAACATTGATAGAAAATAGAGATTTCAACATGTTTTGTTGTGAATGTTTCGCCAGTGCAAACGCACAGTAGACTCGCAACATTACAAATGTTGGCGTACACACGGCTACACATAAAGCTATACATTTTCAGTATTAACTAACCTCTTAATGTACCGAAATCATATATTAGGTTGGGGAAAAAGTCTTTTCGCATTATAGTATGTATGAACTTGTAATAAAATCTCTTTGGCTATACTATGTGTATCTGGCTGGTTTTGGTATCATTGAAAGTTTAAATTTTAAAGAACATAATTCCAAATTCAAATTAGGAAAATGTGTGATTTTTATTTGTTTTTCGTACTGTCAAGATGAGTGAATCTAATGAAGAAATTCGATACATTTTAAAATTTTACTACAAAAAAGGTAAAAATGCAACGCAAGCCGCGAAAAAAATTTGCGATGTTTATGGACCTAGTGCAGTGTCTGTGAGAGTAGCACAAATTTGGTTTAAGCGTTTTCAATCCGGAAATTTTGATGTCAAAGATGCACGTCGCTCTGGTCGCCCTATTACGGATAAAATGGATGCCATTTTTGAAAAAGTGGAGCAAGATCGGCATATTAGTAGTTACGACGTAGCTGAAGAACTGGGAATTGACCACAAAACAGTTTTGGCGCATTTGAAAAAAACTGGGTACACAAAAAAGCTCGATATTTGGGTACCTCACGAGCTCACTGAAAGAAACCTAATGAACCGTGTACTCATTTGTGATTCTTTATTACGACGTAATGAAACCGAACCATTTTTGAAGAAGCTGATAACTGGTGATGAAAAGTGGATCACGTACGACAAGAACGTGCGAAAAAGGTCGTGGTCAAAGGCCGGTCAGGCTTCACAGACTGTGGCAAAACCCGGGTTAACTCGCAACAAGGTGATGCTGTGTGTGTGGTGGGATTGGAAGGGCATTATTCATTATGAGCTGTTTCCACCAGGCAGGACCATCGATTCTGAACTCTACTGCGAACAACTGATGAGATTAAAGCAAGAAGTTGAGAGAAAGCGGCCGGAATTAATCAACAGAAGGGGTGTGGTTTTTCATCATGATAACGCTAGACCTCACACATCTTTAGCCACTCAGCAAAAATTAAGAGAGTTTGGCTGGGAGGTGTTAATGCATCCGCCGTATAGTCCTGACCTTGCACCTTCAGATTTCCACCTGTTTCGGTCTCTTCAGAATTCTTTAGGCAGTGTCAGGTTAACATCACGGGAGGACTGCCAAAACCACTTGTCGCGGTATTTTGATCAGAAGTCCCAAAATTTCTATAGCAATGGGATCATGTCCCTACCTACAAGATGGCAAAAAGTTATCGAACAAAATGGTACCTACATACTTTAGTTAAATGTAAACATACTATGTTAAAAAATGTTTTGAATTTTCTTAAAAAATACGAAGAAACTTTTTCCCCAACCTATTACAATGCGAGATCAGCATAAACTGGAAATGTATAGCTTGATGTGTAGCCGTGTGTACAATCGATTTCTGCCTATTCCTATGAGAGAATTAGCGTGATGTTATGTCATAATGAAGAAAACCTTCGATGGAGGTCTCAATGGGTTTTGTCAGTATACAACAAGCAAATATATCACTTCGATTTGTTTGAAATTATTTACCAATGAATAAAAAATTCAAATAGCAGTACTTATATTATTCTCATTCTCTTGCTCTTATCCCAATTTATTTTGGGTCAGCGCAACGTGTCTTTTTCTTCCATACTTATAGCCATACGTATATCTGGAGCTAAAATAACCACCGAAGGACTAACACAATACCTAACTAATTTGTTGTAATCTATAATCGATCGACTAAATATTCATAGCATAAAATGTTAGTCTGTGCTTTTGTGTGTGCACGCACATCACTAGCATTTGTCAAAAGTGCGAAAAAAGGCCGAGTAAATATTTTTCAGGGCAAAAATTTAACAAAACACCGGTTATTATGAAGATTTTATGTGAATGTGTGTGTAATAATAGTTAAATATTAAAGATTCCACCATAAATCAACACCATATTGCGTTAGACGCATCCAAACCACAGGTAAGCTGTGATATTTCATTTATGTATTTCTAACCTTTAAGCCGATGTTTTCGCGCGTAAAATCTCGTAAGAATTGTTTACAAACATTAGATTACATTTATTTATTGAATGAATTACGTTAAATATCGATTTTAAAACGCATTGCATTAATTATCGACGCGGTGGTATTCTGGAAATCGCTTCGTAAACGCGATCGAGCTTGTTGTATATGATATGGCATTATGAACTCTATGTGCCATAGTAATAAGGTTGATGTTGTGTTTTCGATGTTGCTGCGATATAGCTTTCGGAATAAGGCTGCGCGACTGGTTATTGCTTTTCGGCTGTACAAGTCGTTAGGGTTGCCAGTTGTGGGTAATTTACATTAATTTTGGGAAAATATTTCTTAAATATGTTGTTAGTTTGTAATTTGTTTTATTGGTTGAGAATATGTTGTAAGGAAGTGTTACTCAATTGGTTTGATAAACCATAATAATATGTGACTATATTATAGCGCCAGCATTTAAAGTGGTAGGCAGGAAAGGACAATGTAATAAATAATATCCCTTTTCTGTTTTAATTGTTTTGTATGGACTTAACTTGTTATTCAAAATAGGAATATGTTTGTTATTTATTACAGCCTTAACTTGCTGACAAGGGTTTAATTCCCATTTAATAAACCCCACTTAAAGGTTGCTATATTCCTGATATTATTTGGTCACTCAAACATCAGCTAAAAAAAGAAACTCATTTCTTTATTAAATAAATAATTAAAATGTGGGAAATTTGACTAATGAGTGTGGTATCCCTAAGCTTAAAAATCACCATTTCTTGTAGTATTTTGATGTGAGAGGGGGCATAACATATTAGATTGAATATTATAAACATTCCTTCTACATACTTCAATGGGGTAAGCAGAGGTGTTAAGGATTTCGCCAGTATATTATGAATCCTATGTAATAGGGAGCGAGCCTATTCACATTATGGGCTTCAAATCCAGACTCGGGGCTACTGCTGAGAAAATCCTGGTGGAAAAACCCATTGAAACTCTGTCCAACCTGGGCCTCAAACCCAGGAAGTCATGCTCAGTACTAGAACTTGTGACCATTAAATGATAAATGATTTTATTTCTGTAGTTTTGTACAGATATTTACACGTCAATCATATTTTAAAAACTAGATAAGTTCGGTGTTTCCTATCGGACTACTCTGAGAAGAAAGACCGAAACAAACTCAGAGGTCGCAGTCTCTTTTAAAGTCCAGTCATAATCTTGGTCAGATCATGTAGACTGGTGTCTGAAATGGTCTTTGAGGAAAGAAACACCCAGATTGAGTGGACCTGCCCATTCAGTAAACATATTTGTCAGTAATTTACTTGAGAGACGATTACACACAATTAGGCACAAATCTGGACTCTGGACTGCAACAGCGAATTTCCTATACCTAATATTGCCCAGTCTGGGGACTCAACTCAGACCCCTATACTCACCAGTAGTGCTTGCAATTCAACCACTAGATGTAGTATACTTTATACCTCTGATAAATGATATAACAACATAACATCATGCCTGTATTCCCCGAAGGGTTGGGCAGAAGTGTACTTACAAGTAAAGAAAGAAAGAACGAAAAGTATTTTATTTGGGACACACACAGGAAACAAAAACAGTAAAATAAAAAATAAAAATAAAGTATGAAAAATAAATAAAAAAGGAGCATATAAAAAACTAACAAAATAATAACGACCCGTGCGAGGCCAAAAAGGCCCCTTAGCATAATACGGCGATATAAAAATAAAAAAAATATATACCACCGCACTGATATTTTGATAGGGCCCACTGTGATGCCACGGACACACCTACAGACTTAGATAAATCACACTAGGGGATTACAAAAAAAAAAAATCAATTAAAATAATAATAAAAATTAAAAAATATAAATTAAACCGAAACTATGTACAGTAAATAATCTATGAATCCAGTCATGCCTGACGTTCCAACATCACTTGTCCATGATATAGACTATTATCTATAGTGAAAAGCGAAGGGACGAAGTACCCACATTACTCCTGATATGTTTAAGTCCCATGTGATAGTGGGCGAGTCTATTGCCAACACCCAGGCACACAGGCTCCGGGCTGCTACTGACAAATTCCTGATGAAAAATCTCCATGCTAGACCAACAAGCAGTGTATTTATTAATTTATGTTGGTTACAGGAAGTAAACCGGCCTCATCATGGGCCCGTGCTGCGTGGGAGGCTGCGAGGTTACTTCTGAAGAAACATTCTATTTCGAGTAAGTTTCCTTTAGCACTAAAGCAGCATATTTTAAGTCTTCTTCTTTTCATGTTGTTAGTGTAACCTGGTGTCAGCCGCCCATGGGTCCATGGCTTCACATGCCGTAGACTATCACTGCCCAAGTGCCCATATTTTATGTTATCTATTTATACTCTTTCTTTACTGACTATGACTGTGAGTGAGGGCAAGAACAAATCAACAATAGATGTATTTTTAGGTAGTCCGGTTGTAGGTAGGCAGTTCAATGGGGTGACTACTGCTACAACGGCTGACAGAGATGCATGGATGAAGAACAACATGCTGCACACACCACAAATAAAACGGGATAAGTGCAGGAGGTTGATGCAACATTATAAAACATCTGTGAGACCTCACAACGTTAGGTCCTGTTGCTAACCAGTATCAAACGCAAGTGGTCCCCACGCCGTCTGTCTGGCTGGCATAAGGGATATTTTTTTTTTGGGTGTGAAATTATCAAATAACTTCCCCCGCTCTGGGCGGAGCGGGAGGGCGCGTCAGACTCTTACTGACTAAAACCCACCCGTGTTCCTTCAGTTGCCTGTACGTTGCCAGGGGCCACGGTATCCCTTTCGGACTTTCCTGCGACCTCGGCTGGCCTAGCGACACCGTCAGTTGTGCTGACATCTCTTTGAGGCGCGCGTGGAACACAACGCGCCGTCGACCCGGGACTGGTCCTTATCGGACAGCTCGCCGTCCGCAAGCCCGCGCCTACGGTGGCCGGGAATCGGCCTGCGATTCCTGACGCCTAGGGCGTCTCCTGCGGCGGCTAGGGGCGTGAGGGCGCGATGTTTGCGGCATGAGGCATCTTTTTAACCATAATGGATAGTCAGTTGAAATTTTCACAGAATACGTGTTACTGTGGTTGCTGTCATGCCAAATAATTAAAGATCCATATTTATTTATTTAGAGGCGGACGCGGGGCGGCTCAAGGACACCTCTCATTATAACAGTAAAATAGACTTTAATACATTTGTTTTAAAATCCTAACTTGAATGACAAGTTATTTGCCGTGTTGGAGCGGTGCTGTTGTAATGAGTGATGTCCTTTACTGGGCGAGTTCGACACACGGTCGGCTTTTGTATAAGTCAATAAATCCGCCTAGCCTTTTTTCAACTTATTTGGGGTCGGCTTCCAGTCTAAACAGCTGAATACCACTATTTTACATGGAGCAACTGCCTATCTGACCTCCACAACACAACCCAGTTACTGGGTAACACGATACCCTTTGGTAGGACTGGTTGTCAGATTATCGGGCTTCTGACTCAAAAATTTACGAATGAGAATCGGGACCAACGGCGTAACGTGCTTTCCGAGGCTCGGAGGGGTCTCGCCCCACCCATCCACGAACCGACTGCGGCAAAGTGTACCTTCGATCGATCCGTGCGGCAATTATAGGTACGAATTGTAAATTAATCTTTTTTTTCACCCCCAGGTTCCCAACGAGCCGCCTTCTCCGTCGGAAATGGCTGGAGCTGATCCCGATCCAGGGCAAGCTGCCCCTAGGCACGGTGGTGTGCAGTCGGCACTTCAACGCGGAGGACTACGAGAGCGTGCGCGGGAAGGTGCGCTTGAAGAGGAAGGTGGTGCCCAGTCTGATGCTGGAGCAGGTATGAACGAATGATCCCTTGAGTTAATAGTACACAGCGTGGAAAAATACCCATCACGAAGCCATCATCTACATCTAACGACGACGAAAATAATTGTCTGTTTGGTATGTTTGGGGAGGATAGAACATGCAACGTAATATCTTTGTTCATGTTTGACCAAAAAGCCAAAAATATATTTATTTATTTGGCACTGAGTCGTTGAGACTTACTCACTTAAACATACACATACACAAATCATATATAGTTTTAGGTATTGTAAACTCGTCACTTACAGAAGTGCACAGCACTACCAGAGAAATACCATCATTATTCCAGTGCGAAAAAAGAATGGTGCTAGCGGGCTTGTATAGCTCCGTCTCTCACTCACACTGGAATAATGGTGGCATTAATACGTCATAATATGGCCCCAGGACGTTTTAGGTATCGTTAGTTGATTTTGTTACAAAATATAAAAAAATAAAATAATTATGTTCACAAATACGATGAAAAGTACAAAAACAATAACAAAAAAGGATATGAATCCATTTGGTTTCACCTTCCTTTGTTATAAAAAAAATGGCTTTCAAATATTTGTTTCATATTTAAGATATTTAGCATGCAGGAAAAGCCGCTTGCATTAATGTGGCAATTTACTTTCCTATTTCAGGTAATCTGACTTTTTCTACTTTATTATAGTGAAGGAAGACATCGCAACTAAACCAGCCATTTTTAAATAACTGTAAAGCTAGTGCAGTGGTCGGCAAACTCATTAGTCAATAGAGCCAAATATCAATATTATAACGACTAGAGAGTCAATCCTTTCTGTGTGTCCAAACTGTCTCAATACACTTCTATTAATCCTTAAAACTCCCATCCTCTTTCACTCCACAACGCTTCTTAATATTAACTTGCTAAGAAGTAGGATGCCTTCATCGTCATCATCATATCGGCTGATAATAATATGATGAAGGCATCTTACTTATTAACTAATTAACCTTGGAAAACTGAAAGTTGTCCTCTTAATTTTTGGTAAAAATACTTCGGAAATAAATCTTTGAAATTTAGATTGTATATTGAATAAAACTTGATATCTTGCTTAATGACCGAAACCCGACCCCCGCGCGTATTGACGCTCGCACTCATCGACATTGTACAGAGCCGCACTCTATAGGCCATAGAGCCGCATGTGGCTCGCGAGCCGCGGTTTGCCGACCACTGGGCTAGGGTATACAACATTTCCTAAGATATTTCATCAGTGGAAAGAATACACCACACGCTTCTGAAGGCATTCAAGGACCCAGAACGAGACACAATATATATTTTATTGTTATAATGCCTGGGGGCGTTAAGTGTCCCTCAAAGTGTTAAGACATGTTACACGAAGTGTGATTAAGTCTTTCCATCAGGAATTTCTGAGTAGCAGCCCACAGTCTGGGTTTGTTCTGGAGCCTCAAGTGTTTATGGGAAACATTTCATTAATGACAGAAAATCACTACTTACGTGCTTCACTACAAATTGTCTTTAACAAGAATCTCGTCTTCTTTCAGAAACCTACATCACCGTCAGAAATACCACTCCCAAGGTCACCACCCCCATCCCTCACTGCCCCTTCATCACCAAAATCACCGAAATCACCAAAGTCCCCAATTTCACCACCTTCCCCCCCTAAGGAGATAGACGCAGGTGACTCCACCACAGTCTCGGTACCGTCTCCTGTGGACGCTGAGAAGATGATCGATGAAATACAGCGGAGGATAGCCGGGTCCATCAATAAGTTGATGAAGACACCGAATGGGGTCATCGGGGACGACAGGCCTGTTAGTAAAAGGTGAGTGTTGTTACATACAGCTTTCCAAAGAAAAGTAAGCGCTTCGGGAATCATCGTGTTTCCGAATTAGCACGAACGTCGCGCCACAGAGTATCTCTCACACAGGCAATGGTTCTAAGTTTTGCGAGCACCGTATGTTTCTTAATATATTAAAGCTGGTAACATAAACTGTGTTCTGTTAGTTTATAGTTGTTTCCTAAGAAATAATAGAAATATGAATTTGATGAACATGACTGGCGAAATGGTGCTGGACCTAGGCCTCTGCCTATGTCCAACAGTCCACTGCTTCAGCACGTCTGCTGATGCACGTCTTTTGGCTGAAATTATGATGATGACTGGCGAAATGTGGGTTTAAGAGGGAAGAGGGGCTGCGAGGCATTTGAAAAATAGGTATTTGAAGAAACTATTGCCGTCTTCTTACCTCAAGTCTGCCTCCGTAGAGTGCGATAGGGATAGCTACAGCTCAGACCAATTATATCACAAAAAAATTGTCGAAATCGACGTTTCGTTTTCCCCTTTTTTCTCCTCGAAAACTGAACCGATTCAATTAATTTTACATTAAAATATTTAAGAAAGAGGTTCCTATCATTTTCATTTATGTTAAAAACTTTTCGAATTTGTCTGGTACTTCTCTGATCACGGCGGTAAAAAAGGGGCGCATTTTTGTAATTTTTAGAGGGTCATATTTTCTTTACCGATAAGTTGCTGAAAAAAAGGATATAACAGGGACGTGTCTACAGCAGACCTTGATTTTATGAAAAAAAAAAAAATTGCTCTAGAAGCATTATTCAGGAAGAAAAAAGGAGAATACATTTGTATGGAGAATCGCACGCCCTGTTCCCTCTTAATATAGGTACCACTCTGCCTAACCCTTCCGGGAATGCCTAAATTCTGCAGATGTTATGTATTTATTTTATGTCTATCCCTTCTGCAACCAAATCAAACTTAATATCATTTTCTCATTCCAGCCCCCCCGTCCCCCCCGCCGTACCCCCCCTCGACCACAAAGAAGACATCGAAGACATGATAACAAACTACCACATAAAGAACAAGGTCCCCAACCCGGCTCTACTCGCAGACCTCGTCCCTTCGCCCGTGCCACTGGCAGAGCTAGTGGCCGGTCACACGGTGCCAGTCGAGTTCGAGGTGCCGAATGATGATCCGATCGAGATTGAGGATGTAAAGGAAGCTGAGCCTGTGTTTATAGAGGTTTCGGTTGATAAAGGTAGGACATTTTTGTATTTTTTTTATGTGAACCATCTTTCCTCTCACTTTCCTGCAATCTGTGTGATTTCGTGAACAGGGACGGAAATGAGTAACAGGAAGCCGGGGAAGCGCGCGCTATTTGTGCTAGAGTTGGCCGTCAGATGGTACCAATACATTTTCCGAAAGGTTTGTACTGTCAGCCAAGATGTCAGATGTTACACATCATATGCAACTGTACTAGTTATTGCCCGCGACTTCATTCGCGTGAAATATCGACCCTGGACCCACCGCGTCGCATCGCATCGCCCGCACGCGCTATTAGTTCGTTTTCCCTTAGCGTTCGTTCTGACATTTTTTCCCTTTTGCCGGCTCCTAAGGGTCGGTCCTAGCGTGATGTGAAATAGCCTAGAACTTTCTACAAAAATTGGGCTATCAATTGCAAATCCGATTGGTAGTTCCAGAGATTAGCGCTTTTTAATTCGACCCTGTATAAGTGCTATAATATTAAAAATAGGCATACACACCTCTGCGTACCCCTTCGAGAAATACTAGCGTGAGGTTATGTTAATATTAGGGAAGGACTGATGTCACAATATCCATAAGCCGTGTACGCACGAACGAACAAAACAGCGAACACGAACATCGAACACGGAACATTTGGTTCGTACGTGTGGACGTAAATTACACGAACACCATACGAACACAGTTCGACTTTTGTGTTCGCGGTCAACTGCCCGCTCTCTTTAGTAGCCATGGATTCACCAATGTTCGCAATGTTGCATCAAATTTCTCCGAACACCGTCCACACAGGGTGACAAAATTGGATCGCCACGATCGTTTTTGACGAACAAAGTATTCTATGTTCGTGTTCGCCATGTTCTTGTTCGATGGCGCGTACACGGCTTAATAAGCAGCAGTAGATAAATAAATAAATGGAACAGGATTCAAATGAAATTATTTGCCGGATAAATCCTACACGAGAACGCTCCGAAACTAGCTATGAGGATAATATTCGACAAATCATTATCGCAACGGATGTCCTGTTGTCGACCGTACGGCCACGGTAACAGCGCCTTTATGTCGTAGCAGTAAGGTTGGTTTTCGATTAATGTAAGTGTTAGTATAGAACGTTCGACGCTGGATAATGTTAGCTAATTATAATTGTAACTTTAGAAGCTCAGTTGTCGGTCAGAGCTCGGGCAGAGCGCACGCGTTTCGCGAACAGTTCTCACTACGGCTGGGGGAACGGGGGAATCCGCGAAGTACCCTGTTCCCCCAGCCACAGGAACATCGTGATTTTTTTTGGTAAGAGTCCTACTTCAATATCTTTCTTTATCGCTTGTATTCCTTCAAAGGTAGGGGTGGGGCTCGTGGTTAAATATTACAGCCGTACGGATCGATCAAAGGTTAAGCTACGCTTGCCTCGGTCGGTTCGTGGATGGGTGACCGTCTGTTACATATCGGAAAGCACATTGGTTGATTAAAAGCCGTTGGTCCCGGCTGTCATTCGTAGATCTTTGCCAGTCGTTATGGGTCGTCAGAAGCCCAAAAGTCTGACGACCAATCTTACCAAGGGGTATCATGTTACCCAGTAATTGCGTTGTGAAGGTCAGTCGCTCCATGTAAAATACTGGTATTCAGCTGCATCTGGTTAAACAAATAAATGAAGAAAATAAATTAATTTGAACAGGTTAAGGCACACAAAAACAAAGAAAAAAATAAAAAGAATTTAATATAGTATTGTGTGCCTCACGGCTGCGCCAAATAGGCCCAGTTCAGCATAAATGCCAGACAACTAGTGTCTGACGCTGGTTTTCAACTGGACCTTCTGTTACGAGGACGTCTTACGGGTGTTAGTTGGAAAAAGGCTAGGCTGATCAGGCGTTTGCTACGCCTGGACAGGAACGGCCTGCGCCTGGTGACGGGGACCATCACGGGACACTGTTCGCTAAACAAACACTTCCACACAATAGGCATAACGGACAGTCCTCTGTGCAGGGCGTGAATGGAGGCTGAACAGATCGTTGCGCACGTGCTCTTCGAATGTACGGGCGTCACCCAGATTAGAACAGAAACCATCGGGTCACCCAGATCATACACAGACGTTCTAAACAGACCAGGAGACTTAATCAACTTCTGGAGGGAGGTGGGCTGGTTGGAATAACCACCAAACGGCCGCTATGGCCCACGCACAATGGTCCACCTGACGGACTAAGTGCGGAAACCAAACCCCTTAATATAGAACATAGATAGGCTAGGCAGATTGAGTATAGATCATTTAACATGATTTGGATGATTACAATACCAGTATTTCTCGGCTTAAACATTTATTGGTGAAAAGCTTCTTAAAGGAAAAGTGAAAAGATATAAGTTAGCTGTAAATTCCCGGGCAGAATAAAATATTTTTTTTTTTTGTTCACAGACGCAAACGCGGCCGGAGCGGGCAGTGGAGACTGTCTGATGTTACTGGAGAGTGTACAGGTCGACGTAGACCCGAGCACCTTGCTGTTGGCCCACGACGAAGAGTACTATCGCGAGGAGGAGAGAAAGGCGAACAAGTAAGTGTTCTACCACCTATTCCACAGGAACCGATGTGTATTTGTCGGGATTAAGGTTACTGTTGACGGGGAACAGTCCAGCTATCGACTTTTTTCGACTACTACTAGTCGTCTTCTAAAATATTGAGCCACAATTTGGATGGTTCTGTGACACAAATCATAGGGATAAATACACGAAAACAATGTATTTGAGCTAACTTTGATACAAATAGGTATGTAACACTGATAAAATGAGGAAAATATAATTTAATTGTAGTACTGAATAATAATGGTGCCAGGCTTGGCTACGTGGTCCTCACATTAACAAAGATTATTTGAGTTTTAAAGATTTATTTATTACTAGCTTTTGCCGCGGCTTCGCTCGCGTGTAGTTCGGAAATTATCTCACGGGTACGTAGTTACTACCGGGATAAAAAGTATCTTATGTCCTTCCTTACCCAGGTAATAGGCTAACCATGTGCCAAAGGACATCATCCATTTTGTTCCACATGTGAAAGTATAAAATGTATATTAAAAAAAATACTTTGGTCGGCAATAAAAAAATGTGCTATATTTATTCACTTTTCCGCCTTATTATGGCACTGAAGAAACGTTATTATTTGCCCTTGTTTTTATTTGAGTTCAAAAATTTACTTTTTTAGGGTTCCGTACCTAAAGGTGAAACGGGACCCTATTACTAAGACTCCGCTGTCCGTCTGTCACCAGGCTGTATTTCCTGAACCGTGATAGTTAGACAGTTGAAATTTTCACAGATGATGTATTTCTGTTGGTGCTATAACAACAAATACTAAAAAACAGAATAAAATAAATATTTAAGTCGGGCTCCCATACAACAGACATGATATTTTTTGCCGTTTTTATAGATAATGTTACGGAACCCTTCGTGCGCGATTCCGAATCGCACTTGGCCGGTTTTTGTTAAATGAAAAAGCCAATTTTTTACTTCTTGAAGATTTTGTTAAGTGTAAAATATATAAAAAATATAGGCGTATTTTATGTCTGTAAAATAGGTATAAAGCTTCGAGAAATATATTGTTGTACATACATACACACACTCATACTAATAAAATTAAAATACAATACAGCCGATATAACTTGGCAGTTCCGAACTACGCGCAGAAGGCTGCGCAATCATATTTTTTAAGGAACCAAATGGTGTCACCATTTGGTTGTGTGAGTGCCAGTACCAGTGCGTGTGTGAGTGAGAGAACATGCGCGAAAGTTCGTAGTGCCTATGTTCATACCGGCCAAGTTATATCGGCCGTATTGTACAGGCGTATCTTTAATTCAAACCATTTAATCCTGACTAATATTAAAAATGCGAAAGTAAGTTTGTTTGTTTGTTACGCTTTCACGCTAAAACGGCTGAACGGATTTGGATGAAATTTAGCACATGGGCGATCCATGGCCTCGCGAAGGATATAGGGATACCTTTTATCCCGATATTCCCTCGGGGTCGAGACTTATGCGGGTGAAACCGCGGGGCGCAGCTAGTGATTTATAAAATGTTTACAATTTATTTAATTTGGATAATATGTCAAGCATGGCTCATATACCATATTATGCAGATAACATGAGAACAGAACCCAATTGTTCTTTTGCTTTTGGTACATGTGCGATAGTACTGAGCAATTGCTCCTCGTCCCGGTAATGATTTATCTTTGGTTGCCGTCGTCCACTAATCCTAACCATGTATATACAATGCTGCCCATTGGCATGTGACCGCCCGTATTTTTCTGACGATTCATGAAAAGTGATCGAAAATTAATCTTAAAAGGGGGTCTATCTTTATTTTTTTTTCATTTTTCGTTTATTTTTTTCAAAATCCCCCTATTATATGAACCTTTATGGACTTACACTAGTATTTTTATACTGATCTTTTTTAGAAAAAAATGTCTTCACCTCCGTTTTTTTTTCATAGTCGACAAATTTTAATTAAAAATGTAATCCGATAAAATAACTCATAAGCTTTTAGATATAATAGATATAATTAACAGGATACAAATCGAGCCAATAACATCGGAGATATGGCAAACGCCGCTCGAAAAATAAAAAGTGTAGCTTTTGAAGTTAATTTTCGGAAAAAAAACATAAAAATATGGGCGGTCACATGCCTATGGGCGGCATTGTATTCTATACAGGGTGGCTTGTAATTAGACTTATTCCTTCCAGGACGTGGTAGTGTGACCCATTTGCAACAATTAAGCACCCCATAAAGCCTAGACGAAAATTCATGGTATTCGAGAAAACCCAATTTTTATGTATATTTGAAAAGAAAACAGTTTCTCTAAATTCTCAAATCGAATGGCTTTTATTGCTATTCCATTAGGTACCTAATACGTTGACAAACAACATTTCGACAAACATTTCGATGAAAGCAAATTTTCTTAAACATCATTTCGATGAAAGCAAATTTTCTTAAACATCAAACAGTTATCAGAAAGTTAGAGGAATAGGTTTATTAATCTTTTTCAAAAATCATCTAAAGTACCCGTCACGAGAAGCTATACATTTTGTAAATAAAGAACTTCTAGAAGGTTACGCGACACGTAGTTGACCAGTCAATCGCTTAACCACTGCGCCAACCGAGCCGTCGTTTGCTTGTATTAAAGTTCCTACATCCTATATTATAGTAATTACTCATGTAATAATTGATTAATGGCAACCTCTGACAGTATAAGTTGAAAATACGCCACTGATTTGACTAATCGGGACGCCAGCGCCGCCTAGCGGCTTTCGAGAGAGTTTGTCACATAATGCTCGACCGGAGATAAGCAGACGTCGTAGGGATGTCGGAAATGCAATAAGTATCGTTATATATCGTATCGATATTTTTTGAAAATATCAATATCGATATTGATATTTTTATTAAGAAATATCGATATATCGGTGTAGAAATACGCGCGTGTTGAGGTTATAATATATAAGTCAGTCATGGTAATAATACGAACGGGCAGTTGAAGTTGAAATTGACAAACAGAGTTGCCAACTTAAAAACCAAATTATAAAACAGCAAATCGAGTCGACCAAAATCAAAAAATAATTTGTTAAAAAGATTTTAGTATAAAAAAAGTATTTCTTTTTTAGGATTTTTTATCGCTTTTTATACCTTTTCGATACTTGGAATTTTATATCGATACATCGATATATCGAAATTTTAAATATCGCTCGAAAATATCAATACATTGAAAAAATAACATCGATATATCTATATTTTTTCAACAAGCCTAAGACTTCGTCGACGCTTTGTCGGTGGCGATCAAGCAGTGAACACGTTTAGAAACTGTCGCGCGTTCCGTGTAGTTGTGTCGTGTACCTACAGTGTTGCTAGTGTGATTAATTTGATAAAAAATTATAATTTGATCTGAACTGCAAACGGTTTTTCTATTGCGCAATACCACGCACTACCCACAGCACGCCCACAGTAGTTAAAATATGCTTGATAATAACGAGAGGGAGACGTACCCTTTTAATTGTCTAAATTATGTGGTCGATGATTTTGGTACACCGTAAAACTCTAATGAGTTTATGTTTGCTCCAACTTATTATGTATAAAGATGTATGTATACTACTAAATGAATAAATAAATAAATAATCAGGGGGTTACATTTTTGCAAAATATGTCTTATTTAAAGCAGTATTTTTTTGTTATTATTATTGTTTCAATCATTGTCCAACAGCCGTCCACTGCCACACAAAGTCCTTTCCATTCGCACGCCATTTCAGTTTTATTTTTTTAATATTACCTTATTTTTTCACAGAAAAGACGACCCAATAAGTCTACTGACCTCGAGCGACGAAGACGACGTCATCCTACAAGAGCCGCACATAGACACGGTAGAGGTGTCCGACGAGACCGACGAGGACGACGTGCCGTTAGTCAAACTAGTAAAAAAAAAAACAGGCCTAAGTAAAAAAAAACTTCAGAAAAAAAAAACCAAATTGAAAAAACCAAAGCAAAACATAGAAAAAATCGTGTGGGGAATGTATGACTTTTATTGCGTGCAGTGCCATTTCTCGACTAAAAACAGCACGGAATATAATAAACATATTTCTGAACATTCTACCGTGTTACACGTCTGTCCGATCTGTAGCTACACGTCGGCCAGCCAGTCTATGTTCGCGCGACACACAAGGATACACAAAGTCGAAAAAAAGTTCAAATGCCACTTATGTGACTACAGAGCTCGTCACAAAATGAGTTTGATGTACCACTTAAAGAAGCACAACCGTGAAGTTATTAATTCCAAAGATTTTAAGTGCAAACGATGTAGTTTCAAATCTGATAATAAGTCTAAAGTGTTAGAACATTTGTCGAGTTGTCGGGAGGACAAAAAACACGCTTGTGGGAAGTGCGATTATGCGACCAAGAAGAAGAGTGATCTGAAGCGGCACTGCTTGAGGATACATCCGGATAACTGTGAGGATTTTAAGATTATTTAATGGAATGGTAAGAGACTGGTTTATATAAATATTGATTTTAATTAGGATATGTATTGTATAGTCGAACTCTTATTTGGTTTACCACCCTAAAGAATTTAAGAAATATTTAAATTAAAATTCGCTCCAATTGGTTACCTCATTTTCTAATTTTGAACGGGTGAGGATTACCTAACGAGGGTTTTCTGAAATGACGTCCACTAGGTGGCAGCACTGAGACGTCAGGTCCAGGCATCTGTCAAAAGTGTCAAAGCGCCTATATTTTCTTTAGTTTTTACTGAATGATGAACGGATAAATGAAATGAATGATGATCGTCATCATATATTTTATATTCATTGTCGAAATGGAAGACCTCTTGTCTGAGTGGCGCCAACTGGTGGCGTGAATTTTCATGAAAACCTTCGTTAATTTATGCCTGTACTATGAAAATATGAACTAAAACATATTATACAAACAAACATTAAATAAAGATGTTTTGTGTTTATTAAAATGAATGAATAATTGAAGAGATCGTTCATTGATTCCTGAAATGAATTATTAAAACACATGCAGCTACTTTTAGCTGGTACCTTATTTAACATTTTTGTATAAAATTGTAGGAGATAAGTCTTTTTTAAGTTGAATAGGCTACCGTTTGAAGACGTTCTTACATGATCGGTCATCAGAGATGTTGATTTAAAGCCTGGTTCATAGAAAAAGAAATAAAACTTCGTATAGATGCGAAAGTCCCATATGCTAGAATGTACTAGATTCAATTATACATGCATAAACTCATGCCTTCTTCCAATGGGGGTAGGCAGAAACTACAGAATACCACCTGCTTCGATCCTTACTTACTCCTTTTGCCTCGTTTACGTTCATACATCTGGTCACACACGCATGCCGGTTGCGAGTACTACGCACCTGACCTTTCTGAAGAACATCACCAATCAGGTCACTATATGTCCTTTTAGGGCGTCTCCTCCTTATGTTTCCACTCACATCTGTAATTAAAAGGATTCAAAAGGGATGTTGATTGGGGAAAAAAATGTAGTTAATTAATGTAATGTTAATTGACTCAGGCGTGACTTTGCGGAAATCCATTATAAAATACAATACGACGTATATTTAGTAACCTAACTGTTCTTAAACTGCTTAAATGTTCTTAAAGAGTCATAAAGAACCCTGTAAGAAATCGACACGCGTTTCACCTCTCAACGAGGCATCCTCAGGATGACGATTGACTTGTTGCGAACCCGGACACGACGTGTTGCCACGTCAAGCGCCGAACGCAGTGTGAGCCGACAACCCCACTTAGATAGGATTACTGCTCGGTCCACCTTGGCTAGGGTCGGTATCAGCTCTATAATGGGCGAACAATCGCAGCAAAGGTGATCTTGGAATACTCGTGTTTCATTCGTTCACTGTTGAACGAATTAGCAGTAATCCTAGTGGGGTTGTCGGGCGATGTGGCTCACACTGCGTTCGGCGTTTACTGAATTTCGCTTAACGTGGTTTTTTCCGGAGCGTTCAAAATCACATTATTACAGTTTCGGGGCGTATAAAACTCGTTCATTTCACATGCGGTCGAGTTTCGGGGCGTAAGTGTCGCCCATTTTCGCCTCTGCCTGCCGAGCCTTTTCCCAACTATGTTAGGGTTGGCTTCCAGTCTAACTGGATGCAGCTGAATACCAGTATTTTACATGGAGCGACTGCCTATCTGACCTCCACAACCAAGTTACTGAGTAACACGATACCCCTGGGTGAGACTGATTGTCAGACTTTTGTCCTTCTGACTGCCCGTAACGACTTTTCCGCCTCTATAAGAAGTATTTATTTCATTTCTATGTTCTAACTGCTTCCAATGTTTGTAAAAAGAGTCTTTAAGACCAACTCAATGAAAGTATTTTCTAATTTTAGTTAATTAAATGTGAAAAATTATTGAAAAAATAAGACAATTTAGTTTCGATTCTTTTTTAATTGACTATTGTTTTACATACTAAGTCCTAATTTAATAGTAATAATGATATTTTAATTTGTGATTATTTTGTAACTTGACTATAAATATTCCGAATCATGATGATAACCGCAGCTGTTTTTATTCTGAGAAAATATCTGTGGATTTATTAAAGTATTATATTAAACGACGCCGTCAAATAATGTGCTATATCAATGTTATTAATGTATAATAATTACACTTAAACCTTCCGGAATAAATTCTCTAAATGACGGTGAAAACTGCTTCAAAACCCATTGTGTAGTTTAGAGGAACTAAGCGGCCATACAGACAGACACGAAGATGACTTATTTTATAAAATGTATAGATTTCTATTATCTACTATAGTACGCGCGCGACTGCTAGCCACCGCCTGAGATATATGGGCGGTGAGACGGGGGAGGGCGCCATTGACAAACTGAGTTAGCTTAGCCTTGGTCTACCTCCGCCGTCTCACCGCTCGCATACCTCAGGCGGTGATTAACAGTTGCGCGGACTATACCATAGCTGCCGCCAAACTGCGTGGTTAGTGTTCCACAAATATTTTCTCAGAGTATTCTTTTGTACCTAAAAAATATTCAAAGTATTTTGTAACGCGCAGGACGCCCTCTATTGTAAATATTAAGATTATGTCATTTCTAATTAATGTGTTAAAATGGGTATTAATTAAAAGTTCTAGCACTTCTGAAAGTTATGTTTTTCGGTAGTTTAGAACCTCACTATAACTTATGGCCACGCGTACAGTGCGTTCATTATAGCTTGACCCATGACGCGATTGGTAGCACTGAATTTTGAAATCGTGTGATTGGTAGTACTGTTCCGTCGTCGCCATTTTGTACTCTATTAGTATTGAAACTAAGCTTGACAAGCAATGGTGCCAACATGACGGCAAGGGACAAGTTATAGTAAACGGTCTGTAGAGACGTCACTTTAAAATAATCAATCATTAACGTCGATTTGTCAGGACTGGACATGTGCTTAATGTGTCGTCGTAGATTTGACCGACAGCGTACCAATAAAAAAAAACTGCATAAACTTTTCCCGACTATGTTGGGGTCGTCTTCCAGTTTAATCGGATGCAACTGAATACCAGTATTTTACATGGAGCGACTGCCTATCTGACCTCTACAACTAAGTTACTGGGTAACACGATACCCCTTGGTAAGACTCGTGAGACTTTTGGGCTTTTGACCCGTAACGACTGTTAAATCCAAGAATGCCAGCCGAGACCAACAGCTCGAAGTGCTCTCCGAGGCACGGAGGGGTTTCGGTATGCGAAGATGGTCACCAATCAACGGACCAACCGCGGCAAGCGTAGCTTAACTTGATCGATACACGAGCCACGAGCCCTCCCCTCATAGCGTTCCGATTTATACTTGTCAATTAATGTTAATGATTGGTAATTTTAAAGACGTAGCCTGAACGAATTCCAAATCACATCATGGCAACATTGTTCCTGTAATTTGGCCCACGTTACATACCTACATAAAGTCACGCATTTTTCCGATGAGGGTAGGCAGAAACTACAGACTGCCACCTGCTAGGATCCTTTCGTACTCCTTTTGCCTCGTTTACCTTCATACATCTGGTCACACACGCACGCCGGTTGCGAGTACTACGCACCTGACCTTTCTGAAGAACATCGCCAATAAGATCATTATTTTGTTCTTTACACACGCTGTCTTACGTATGAAATTAAATGAAATTGTTGATTCTGTCGATAGGATATCGGAATCACTTTTAGACGTCATATAAAAAAATAAAATAAGCTAGATGCAGTCGACATTTCCTATCTACTACTAACCTCTGAGGCCCTAGTGTGAGTTTCTTTTAACCATCTCGACTTTACGTATCGACCGCGTTCGGCGCTCCGATTGGCCCTTCACTGGTGAAGGCCGGCCGGCTGCCAATCGGAGCGCCGAACGCGGTCGATGCGTAAAGTCGAGATAGGTAAAAGAAACTCACACTAGGGCGCCTCTGAGAAGAAATGGCGAAACAAACGGAGTAAAAGTCTCTTTTAAAGTCCAGACATGATCTTGGTCAGATAGTGTGTAGATTAGTGTCTGAAATGGACTTTTGAGGAAATAACCAGGCAGATTTGAGTGGACCTGTCCAGTCAGTGCCAGCATTTTCATCATTGTCAGTACGGTCCGACCACTTGAACTGTGCACCTACTGCTACGACGTAAAGGCTTTGTAAATGTCGAAATCCCGGCCTGTACTTCGAATTCATTCGCATAACGTTCCCACTAGTGGGCACAGTCCTCCTTTCAGAAAGGGAGTGAACCCGTATTCTGTATAATGGTTGTCGAAGGTATTCGTAAAATCGTTTCTTTCCAGTTCTTCTTTTCCATTATTTCCTTTCCAGTCCGCTACATTTGGGCCTTAGGATAAGATTCACAGATAGCTCTTTGACTTTACTTAAGTAAAGAAAGCGTTCCATACGAATATGAACCTTATTCTTATGTGCAATTGAATATTATATATATAGGTGAGTTGTTACAAAATATAAATGTTTCGTTCCAAGTACATTTGCCTTTAGGCATGTGAAAATTTGTACTTATAAACTAACAACTACAATATCTAATCATGGATAATGTTCATATTCGTACAAGCGAATGACAACAAGCGTTTCATTCGAACATGCTATTCGAATAATGTTCACATTCGTATGCGACGCTTACTTAGCTAAGTAAAGTCGAAGTTCAGGTCTGTCAATCTTGCCCATATTATTTTCTCTGTGCTTTTATGAGAGTAATTGTTAAAAATTACAAAACGTCGATGTGGAAGGTGCAACAGTTCTTCGACGATGACGAAAGGTCCGCACCACGTAACGATATTCTTTGATTTTCCAGAAACAAACTATAGTTTTTTTAACGAAATGTGAAAACGTACGTTGATCACTAGAATGGTAAAAATACCTACGATGACGCAAAGGACTATTATTTGCATTTTAAAGTAATAAAAAGTAGTGTAATGTAAACAAAATATTATATTGTACAATAGAATACACAAAATATCTATCGTTTACATTAGGCCCAAATTAGGAAAGCCTGTATCTTGAGTGCCAATTAAGCGGATGTTTTCTATTACATAGATATCTTCATAATAATTTCCATTATTTCTTTGTTGATTATTTTTTTCTTAATCTCCGTTCACCATTTTATTCAGATTTCTGCCCTGCCGTTGATAAATTAAAAAAAAAGTTGCTCACTAGAATGGCAAAAAAACATACGATGACGCAAAGGAGGAGCGTGTTTATTCAGATTTCTACCCTGAGTTGAGTGGTAATTACCAGAGCAGTTATATCAAGCACTCACTTTTATGTCTGATGAAAATACACTAATTGCCAGAATTAAAGATTTTTTTAAAACCAATTCTCTTTTTTATTTTCTTGTCAAAGGTGTTAACTCTAAAGTTGTTTTTTTGCACCGTTCTTAATTAATTTTTCAACCTTTGATGTAAAATTTATATTAACCACCAATTTCAGTTTTTTTACTCGAGTTTTCCTTGTTAATGATTACTAAAAACAAGAGATAATCCCCCGAAACGATAATTACCACAATAGTAGAAATTGTGATAACCAAGCAAGCAATTGAATTTATTAAAGCTTGATAAAATAAATCTTCCAATTATTATTATTTCTCACACGTCTATGAAAGAATCAAACACTACT
Source organism: Xanthia icteritia (assembly GCA_949128155.2). NCBI lineage: Eukaryota > Metazoa > Arthropoda > Insecta > Lepidoptera > Noctuidae > Xanthia > Xanthia icteritia. Next base: position 453,628 of record OY855862.1, on the reverse strand, counting down.
TTTCTTTACAAAAAAACTTTTCAACATTTTTTAAACCGCCAGAAATTTTGGTTACTAGAATGGGTATAAAATATAACACTAACACACACGACAGTTCATTGCATCTTTCAGTTCAACTGTGTCAGTACAGTCCTTGCTAGAGGAGAGTAGTCATTGCTTCTTTTCGCCAGTTGTAACTACACCAGTTGTGTATGAACCCACTTATCCTGCGCATCAAGCTGCGTCCGGCTCCACTTGAGTATGTCGAAGGAGTTGAATCTCTGTCAATTTCAAATCACTGCTTATTAAATAAGAAAATTTTCATTGAATACATCAATCAAAATTATCTTATATGTTCATATTGTTAGTAATTAAGTATTTCTGTCATTGTTCTTTTTACGTTTCAACTACTCACAGCTATCCAAAAATGCCATCAAAGCTTCTTCACACAAAGTCCACAAATTCAACACCTCAAGACGCGTTAAATAACATAAATAGGTACTTTGTCAATGTCGGTAGTAATTTAGCAAACTCCGTCTTGTCCAGTACCCTTACAAACGAGATGGATCTGAGCAACCGGTGTAGACCAAAGCCGAATAGCGGACCCCTATATTCTTTTATGCTTCTCCCAACAGACTAATTTGAAATTAAAGAAATAATTGCTAACTTTAGAATCTAAGAACTCCTCGGGTAGGAGCGGTGTCTCCACGTATTTTATTAAGAGAGCAGTGGATTCCCTTATTGCACCACTAGTACACATTTGTAATGCTTGCTTTTGGAGTCTTTCCAGATGCGCTACAAAAGTCTGTCACTGTTACCATTTACAAAGCAGAAGACAAAACTTTGGTTTCCAATTACAGACCAATCTCTCCTAGGAGAGATTGGTCTATAATTGGAAACCAAAGTTTCAAAAATTCTAGAAAAACTAACAAATAAAAGGCTAAAACACTACCTAAAACTCATAAACTTCTCTCAGGTAATCAATTTGGGTTCAGAGAAAAAATATCAAGTGGACGCTCTTCACAAACTAACTTCGTAAGTGGTCTAAAACATGGATAGGGGACAGAAGTCTCTAGGTATATTCCTAGATCTAGCAAAGGCCTTCGACACCGTCTCTGTACCCATCCTCTTGAATAAACTCGAGACCTTAGGAATTCGAGGAATACCTCTCCAACTTTTCCAAGATTACTTGACAAACCGAAAACAGGTTATACAAATTGATAACAGTGTAAACCATGGGGAAAATGTTACCTTCGGAGTACCTCAAGGCAGTGTAATGGGTCCTACGCTGTTTTTAATATATATTAATGACCTCTGCAATTTGCTGTTACAAAATGATCAAATAATAAAATTTGCAGATGACACAGTGTTATTTTTCAGCTCCAACACGTGGAAAGATGTAACCGAAACAACAAATTAAGGTTTTGCTTTAGTACGCTCATGGCTGGACAATCGGGTGCGCCAAAGTTCACCTAAATTTTCAACTCCGATAATTGGAAATCCGAAAATGTTCTTCCTAACATTTTTCATCCTAACAATCACAATTCCTAACTACTCTGTCTCTAATGTTCATAATTCCGAAGCATTCAACTTCATAATGTCAGTAGCAATAAACATCTATTATACTTTTATTTGTTTCCCTATATTTTCTCAACATAACCATCTTTTATACTATTATTCAAAGTCATATCTTTTTTGTTTAGATTTCTTTTTATTCATAATAATCAGTATTATATACATTAATTTTGCGAACTTTATTTTCACATAACATATATAACGTTTAACAATAATAGTACCATGGTACAAGTAGTTAAATACATGTTGTCTTAAACTCATTTCAATTAAATTAGTTTAATATTAGCGGCTATAGCTTTCAAATAATCACTTTTATTGGTGTAGGTATTTTGCTTTTAAATTGCTTTTAACCTGCAAAGATATCCATAGGTTAGGTTAGGTTAGAACTGTGACCAACTACGCGCGAGCCGAGCGAGCGAAGCGAGCGGTGCCGCGGCAGCGGCCGGCGAGCGCTACATCGAAATTGGTCGCGAAATTTTTCTAAGTATTTTTTTCATAGTGCCCCCAAGAAACGAATCGTTGCAAAATCGACTCCACGTAGTCTTGTTTGCCCTACCCCTAGAGTGTTATTTAAAAATGCGAAGGCGCGGAGGGGCGAGGCGGCCCGCGAGCTGAGGAGCAGGTGGTTTTAACGCCCGCCGCCGAGGCTGAGGCTGGCCGGCTATGCCGGCCAGCAAGCCGAAGCTACGGTGGTGAGCGTTAAACACATCTGCGACGAGCAGCTCGCGTGGGATCGCCGGAGCCCCACAGCGCCGGAGCCGTGACAGAAACCATGCCTGCTGCATGTTGCATGCTGCATGCTTGCTTGCATGCTTGCATGCTGCATGCCTGCTGCATGCATGGTCATGATCATTATGCGTAAACAAATTTATGCTTTAGAATTTGATTAAGTTATGCGTACATATAATTAGGATAAACAAAATTATGCCATGTTATATTATCGAACCCTCAAATTAAAATTATAAATATCATCTTCTACCCACATATATTTTTTATAACACTTGGTAAATGTTTCTTTCTGAGTATGAGTGAAAATATTATGGTAATTATGTTTAGGGATAAAAGCGTTATGATAAAAAACAGTAGGAGTTTAAATACATTTACATTAATGATATTATTAATTACAATTTTCGGAAACATGAGTGAAATGAAATGAAATGAAATGAAATTGTTTATTCTGTAAATAGGATATTGGAATCACTTTTACACGTCATCTTAAAAAAATAAGTAATTAAAAATTAGCTAGATGAGTTCGGCGTTTCCTATCTGACTACTCTGAGAAGAAAGGCCGAAACAAACTCAGAGGTCATAGTCTCTTTTAAAGTCCAGACATAATCTTGGTCAGGCCATATGAGGACCATGTAGATTAGTGTCTGAAATGGTCTTTTGAGAAAAGAACCACACAGATTTGAGTGGACCTGTCCTGTCAGTGCAAGCATTTGTCAGTAATCGTGGAGCTCAACCCAGAACTTAAGGAGCTCAACTCGACGAACAATACCAAAGAAAGGACATTTGGGTAGGCCTCATAAACTACTCAAACTGCCAGACTATCATTAAAACTAAATAAGAAAGAAAAAATAATAATAATTAAAAAATCCACATAGTCCTCACATTCACAAAAAATAAAAAAATAAAAAAAAATACTTTACAAAGTAATAATGTCATTTTGTATGTAATTTTTATATAATACTGGTATTGATTTTATGATTTTAGCACAAGGCTTAGCAGAGCGAGCAGCTCAATCCCAAGCTTTTTTATCATCTAAATAATCTAAAATTTTATAGTACCCTTTTTTGCAAAGTTTGGTTTTAATACAGCTTTTAAATCGTTTAATGGGTAAGTTTCGAATGTCGATGGGAAGTTTGTTGTTTGTTGTATGAACATCGCCGGTAGCACTACAAATAGTATGAATGTAAACTTTAGGATGAAAAATTTTAGGAAGAGTGATCATTCGGATTACAAATCGTTAGGAAGAACAATTTCGGGTAAAGAACTTTAGTTGAGCCAATATGGACCCCTGGACAATCATTTGTCGACTCTTAATCTTGACAAAACCAAATTTATTACATTCACAATTAACGGCAGAACTCAACCTATTCCTAACTCAATAACTATACAAACTCACAATTGCAACAATTCAAGTACCTGTCATTGTAACCCAATCACCAGAACTAATTCCATAAAATATCTCGGTGTCATAGTAGACCAAAACGTAAACTGGAATGAACACGTCATGAAAGTTAGTAATCGCGCAAGAAAGTTAATTCATATTTTTTAAAACTATTAGAAATTCATGTGAAATTAAGCTTCTAATAAAAGTCGATTTAGCACTATGTCAATCTAAACTGATATACGGCTTGAATGTATGGGGAGGAACTTCAAAAGCCTCCATGTTGTTTGTCGAAAGAGCCCAACGCATGGTACTTAAAGTTATTTCTCGCAAAAAGTACATTTATCCGACACACCTACTTTACTCAGAACTGGGAGTCCTCACGGTGCGAAAATTATTAATAAAAATGGAGTCATGGCACAACGTAAAGTAAAACCGCACTTTTCAAAAGGGCGATGATTAGGTATAGTTTATAACATTCCCAAATATAATACATCTTTTGCACACAAATTTCACAATTATCTCGGTCCACCCTTTACTTACAACAAAGTAAGTGAAGATCTAAAATGAAAGAATCTTGACAGCCAAACATGCAAAATACTATGGATAAATATTTTAAAACACTGGACTACAACAGCACTGAAAATTTACTAAGAAAATTAGTAAAAACAGGGCACATAAATAATAAGGCATACATAGCTGTACACATACAGAAACATACATAAAACCTATCCACATTTACATATACCTTTACCCATGCCCAAACACAATACTACACAGACAATTCCAATCATGTAACTTATTTATATAACTGTACTATGATTTGTTACCTATACAGTATGTAATTAATCTACTTAACTGTGTGACATGTAACTAGAACCTTGTGGGAATCTGTTGTTCTAAGGCTGAGGAAGACTATCCGCTCGTGATACAGTTTATTATTAGTTCGAGGGATAGGGCGAATCAGTCCAAAGACAATATACAATTTACAACAATTTGTTTTAAGGAAATTTGAGAAATATTTATTTGCATAATAAACGATTTATTTATTTAATCAATACATTACTTTCCACTTCGCTACGACTTTCATGTACTCTATTCTAGCGATGAGTATTCAATGCTTCATTTGCGTCGGTTTCGGTGGTTGTAACTGTATTTGTTTATCACTTTCAACCGAGTTATTACCCACTTTCCAGCCTGCAAAATTTTGATTTCAATGATTTTACTATGGAGAATTATTATATTTTCGTGTTTCCTCATAACAATTTCTCTGGTGTTGCAACTTCAAAGTAAATTAATGTTTTGATCCAGTTCTGCTACTTTTGACTTCCAGAGCAGCATTCGATGTCGGTCCATGTTTTATTGTTTCTAAACGTTAATCACTAGAATGGCAGTCTTTTCTTTTTAATTAATTACTTATCTTTCGTAATCATTTTGAATTCTTCTCCGTCACCCGACTGGATTTTTCCCAACCTATTCTTTCCTTTCCAGTCTGCAGTCTGTTAGGACAATATTCACAGATCGCTCTTTGACTTTACTTAAGTAAAGAAAGCGTTCCATACGAGTATGAACTTTAATGTTATTTGAATTGAATTGAATATATTTATTTGTACAAGATATTGTTTCGTTCCAGGTACATTTACCTTTTGGCATGTAAAAATTTGTACTTATAAACTAACAACTACAATATCTAATCATGGATAATGTTCATATTCGTACAGTTGAATGACGACAAGCGTTTCATTCGAACATGCTTTACGAATAATGTTCACATTCGTATGCGACTTGCGCTTTTCCTTTTCCTTTTCCTCTGTATTTTTATGAGAGTTATTGTTCAAAATTAGAAAATGTCGATGTGGAAGGTGCAACAGTTGGCTTCTCAAACAACGACGAAAGGTCCGCGCCACCTAGCGATGTTCTTTGATTTTCCAGAAACAAATGAACGAATAACGGCAGTATAAACAGCACTGTTCGAATTCGACTTTTGATATAAAGTTTAAATTAATAACAAGTTCAATTTTTACTCCAAATGAAAAGAAATATTTATATTCAATTTACGTTGATCACTAGAATGGCAGAAAATATACGATGACGCAAAAGACTGTTGATTCCATTTGAAATTAATGTAAAGTATTGAACTGTAAACGACACAGTTTATTGTACAAAAATAATACACAAAATATCGTTTTACATTGGTCCCAAACTAGCAAAGTCTCTATCTTGTGTGCCAATAAAGAGGATGTTCTCTATTAGATATCTTCCCTAATAATTTAAATTTATTTTATGTTGGTTTTATTTTTCTTTTCCCAAGCTCCGTTTACCATTTTATTCAGATTTCTGCCTTGCGTTGAGTGTTTATCACCAAAGTGATAGATAATTTATTAATAAATAATCACTTTTAATAGGAAACATTAACTTTTAAGTCTTATGAAAGACAATCGATTTGCAGAATTAAAGACTTTTTTAACAATTCTCTCTTGTATCTATATACCTATGTATGTTGATTTTTTTGCAACTTTATGCAACTTTAGAATTATTTTTTCTATCTTTGATGTTCCATCACAAGTTCCAAGTTAACTCACATGTTTTACTCGTGAATTATTATTAATAACGAGATAATCAGAGAAACAATAATTACCACACATGACAACGAAGAAAGCAAATGATAACTAAGCAAGCAATTGAATTTAGTTTAGCTAAAAAAAAAAACTTTCTATGATTATTTCACGACTTTTGAAAGAATGAAACAGAATTTCATTACAAAAAAAAATGTTGATTTCCAGACTGGCTGAAACAAATCCACATACACTAGTGGTTGTAAATTAAAAATATGTACATTATGTAAGTGTGATCTATACGTAATTAATTAAAGCTAACTTTTTATCAACAAACTAAAATATAGCGTCGAAGAATTCCTCCGCGTCGCTGTCGACTGGAACAGAAACAGTTGATTCTCCATCTCTACTGCTTCACTTTAATTAATCCTTCCTTTTATTTTGTTTTGAACTAGAAAGAGTAATGATAACAAAGCAAGCTAAAGAGTAACGACGAAGAAAGCAAATGATAAATAAGCAAGCAATTGAATTTAGTTTAGCTAAAAAAAACACTTTCAATGATTATTTCACGCGTGTTTTGAAAGAATTAAACATAATATTTTATTACAAAAAAATATTGATTGCCAGGCTGGCTGAAACAAATCCACATCCACTAGTTGTTGTATTCATTACAAACTAGAAATTAATAATAATAATAACTAACTTTTTTATAAACAAATACAATTATTATGGCGTCGAAGAATTCCTCCGCATCGCTGTCGACTGCAGCAGAAACAGTTGATGCTCCATCTCTACTGCTTCCCTTTAATTAAACCTTCCTTTAAATTCGTTGTGTTTAGGAACACTGCTTTTCATTATTGTGTAGATTTTCGGAGAGAGCATTTCTTTGTCGCTTTGAGGTTTTATTTTTATGCTGCATCAGGCAGGTGGAAGTTATTAAAAGAAGATCTTTCAATCTTTTGGCTGAAAGCAATCAGACCCCACAGTTCAAAGCTTGCAGTAATTTTGTTAGTTGTTAACGTATCAATGGTTGATGCTCGAAGGATGACCGCGTCACGTAGCGGGGGGAGGGAGGCTCTTCCAGTCTGCAGGAAGCAGCCTGCTATCAATAATTTGAGTATATTACATTTCTTGGAGTTTTTCGATGTTCTCGTGAACGATTTTAGATTCGTACTTATTTTCCATGTTTTATTACTTCAAGAGCCCTTTGTGTATTGATAGTATTTTGTTGTTCCTGTACCTACAAATATTTGTTTTGTAAAAATATCAAGAAGAAAATCAACAGTGATGTTAACAACCACTACAACTATCCATTATGTGGGAATATACCTAGGTTTTGAATTTTCGAGTTAATTCACTATCAACCGTGTTATTACCCACGTTCCAGTCTGCTACATTTAGAAGACTGCAATTGTTAAATTCCTTTTTATTTCAGTCGCAACAGGACTTTTTAAAGAATATCCGATCCGTTGTTTAATCCAATTCTGCTTGTTTTAACTTTCTAGATCTGCATTCGTTGTCTTAATCTCCATGTTTTATTTTTACAAAACTTTAATCATTAGAATAGCAGTCGTCTCTTTTGAATTAATTAAATTTCGTTATTATATTGAATTCTTCTCCGTCACCCGACTGGATTTTTCCAACCTATTCGTTCCTTTCCAGTTTGGCCTTAGGATAAGATTCACAGACCGCTCTTTGACTTTTAAGTAAAGAAAGCGTTCCATACGAATATCAACTTTATTCTTATACTCGTATGGTTAAAGTTAAAGATCAGCCTAGTTCTGTCAATCTTGCGCTTATGTCTCTGTACTTTTATGTGGAAGGTGCAACAGTTGGCTTCTTCATCGCCGACGAAAGGTCCGCAGCACATAACGATGTTCTTTAATTTTCCAGAAACAAATGAACGAAGAACGGCAGTAATAATGGCACTGTTCGAATTCAAATTTTGGTCTAGGTATAGTTTAAATTAATAACAAGTTCGTTTTCTTTTTACTCCAAATTAAAAAAATATCTTTATTCAGTTAACGTTGATCACTAGAATGGCAAAAAAATATACGATGATGCAAAGGACTGTTGTTTGCATTTTAAATAAATAATAAGTATTGTTACGCACAGCACCAGTAGATAAATGTGCGCGCCTCTACTTGATTTAGACGGATGCATAAATAATCTATGGCTCCGCTGATAGTAGAAGATTTATGTCTGTTGTTCTTGATCATTGTAATTTTCTTCAGTAATAAAAATACAATTACATTTCATACTTTGCTGTATTGGATTATCACATACACAACAAGTGTTGTAATGTAAACGACAGAGTTTATTGTACATAAATAATACACAAAATATCGTTTTACATTGACCCCAAACTAGCAAAGCCGAAACATCTTGTGTGCCAATGAAAAGGATGTTTGCTGATTTTTTTGTTGATATAATTCTTCTTTTCTCAAGCTCCGTTCACCATTTTATTCAGATTTCTGCCCGGCGGCGGCGTTAAGTGTTAATCATCAGAGTCGTTCAAATTCAAATTCATTTATTTTGTGTACATAGGTTAGAAGATGTTAAAATATAGATATTACAGAGTCCGTCTATGTCCCGCCGATAGGCATACAAAAATTCACAATTTTCAAATAAAATTAAATCATGTCATTTATGTATTCACAATTAATTAGGTCTACAATTTATAATAATAACATGTCAATTTTCAAATCAAAATCATACAGCAAATTCACAATTAATTAGATAAGTATACAATTTCTAATGATAACATGTCAAATTTCCAAATTAAATTAAATCCAACACTAATAAATTACATTACATTCATACTGCATTCACATTAATTAAATTCTTTTTCAGACAGAAAGTCACTTATGGAGTAGTACGCTTTGCTCACTAAAAAATTGCGAAGCCTTTTTTTGAATAACAATACCGGCAATTCCCTCCAAGATTTGGGTATTTTATTATAAATGACCGGAGCCATACAGTAAACACTTTTGCGCATTAGAGTTGTCTTACAAGAGTGAAGACATAGCAAACTATTATCGCGTCTATTACGTGGAATTACATCATTTAATCGTTTAAACCGATTCGGATTCGACCGTCGTTAATCAAGTGATAACGAAATGTTTAATAAATTAATCACTTTTAATCAAGTGATAACGAAATGTTTAATAAATTAATCACTTTTAATAGGAACCACTCACTTTCATGTCTGTTGAAAATACACTCTAATAGCCAGAATTAAAGTTTTTTTTTTAAATTACTCTTTTTTATTTTTAAGTCAAAAGTTTTAACTCTAAAGTTGTTTTTTTTTTTGCAACTTTCGAATTATTTTTCAAATAATGTAAGATTTATCACAAGTTACATTTTTTTACTCGATCGTTTTACTTATTGATCAATTATTAAGAACAAGATAATCACCCGAAACAATAATTACCACTACAGTGGAAAGAGTGATAACTATAAACAAGCAGTTGAATACACTAAAGTTTGAAAATAAAAAATCTTCCAATTATTAATATAATTTTTCACACGTCTATTGAAAGTATAAAACAATACTTATCAATACAAAAAAAAAAAAAAAAATGGTTGCCAGGATGACTGAAATTAATCCACATACTTACATAGATTTTTCAACCTTTGATGTTAAGTTTAATCACAAGTTCTTATTTATATTTTTACTGGAAAGATTTACTTTGGAATTATTATTAATAACAGACAAGATAATCACCAGAAACAATAATTACCACAATGACAGAATTAATAGTAATGATAAGTAAAGAAGCTAAAGAGTAATGACTAAGCAAGTAATTTTCACTCTTCTTTTGAAAGAATTAAACATAATATTTAATTACAAAAAATAGTTAATTGCAAGACTGGCTGAAACAAATCCACGTACACTAATGGCTGTATTCATTGATATAAATAGTAAATAACAATAGTAACAAACTGTTAAGTATTTCGTCGAAGAATTCCTCCACATCGCTGTCGACTAGGACAGAAGCAGTTGATTTTCCAATTCCACGACTTCTCTTTAATTAAACCTACCTTTTGATCAGTTGTTTAGGAACACCTGTTTTAAACTATATATATATTATATTATATATATTATATATTTTACTTTTGATGTAAACTTTAAATTAATAACAAGTTCAATTTCATTTTGTCCATTTGAAAAGGAATACCTTTATTCATTTTTTGTTGATCACTAGAATGGCAAAAAAACATACGATGACGCAAAGGACTGTTGTTTGCATTTTTAAATAAATAATAATGATAAATAATATTGTACCTAGTGTAAACGACAAGACATTATTGTATAAAAATAATACACAAAATATCGTTTTACGTTACATTGGCCCCAAACTAGCAAAGCCTGTATCGTCTGTGCCAATAAAGTGGACGTTTTCTGTTAGATATTTCCGTACCTAATTATTTTCATTTATTTTTTGTTGATTTAATTTTTCTTTTCTCAAGTTCCGTTCACCATTTTATTCAGATTTCTGCCCTGCGTTGTGTGTTTATCACCAGAGGCGTTAATCACCAAAGTGATTTTTTAAATTAATTTGGTCACTTTTAATAGGAAACAGACATTTTCATATCTGATGAAAAGGCACTGTAATTGCCAAAATTCAAGATTTTTTAAACAATTTTCTCGTTTAATTTTTTTGTGTGTACACAGTACGTAATTAATAACTAACTTGTTATCATAAACTACAATTATGGCCTCGAAGAATTCCTCCGCGTCGCTGTCGACTGGAACAGAAACAGTTGATTCTCCATCTCTGCTGCTTCACTTTAATTAATCCTTCCTTTTAATTTGCTGTGTGTAGGAACACTGCTTTTAATTATTTTGTTTTGAATTTCGGAGAGTGCATTTCTTTGTCACTTTGAGCTTTTATTTTTATGGTTCATCACTATTCATATGGCAGGTGGAAGTTATTAAAAGAAGCTGTTTTAATATTTTTTTCCAATCTATTTCATTCAAGTTTCTTGTAGTTTAGGACGTTGCAACATTTTTACTTTGCTATTTCACTATGGAATCAAAATGGCAGAAAAACATGAAATGGCTCAAATGGAATGAATTTTGCAACTTGTGGTTGACTAAGACAATTAAACTTGTGGCAAGTTTAATTGCAAATTTCACTTTTTTATGTTGTTCATGTAAACGCACTTAATTATATTTGAGTCGGCGTTGATCACTAGAATGGCAAAAAAATATGCGAAGGCTGAAGAGAGTTCTGACAAATTATTTGATATGCAAGAATACATTTCAAATTACTTAATTCGTTTTTAATTTCTTAGAGGTTTACTTTAGTGTTATCATTTCGAGGATTTAATACTTCTTTATAATCTACTTAGTTGTGAAACTACATACCTAAGGCATGTAAAAATGGTTAAAAGACGAACACCTTTTATTGTTTTTTATTTTCAATTTCCAAGTCTTGTAGTTCCCGGCAATATAAACTTGTATTCATTCTTGAAAACTTTTCTTTTCTTCTTCGTCGTCGTGTTGATGGCACGACAGGGAATTAGATTTCGTGGGACCAAAACTGTGCCACTTCCACGGGGTCGTCGGTGGTAGAACAAAGGTCGCTACAGCTGCATTTTTTGGGGCACAGAGGGCAGGATGATAGTTTGCGACACAGACCCACATCCACATCCTACTGCCGTATCGTCGACGTAGCCCCACTTTGTGAGATTGTCTACACCTTCCCGCTTTTTTATTGTGTAAATCAAAATGGCAGAAACACATACCTAAAATGCCTCAAATTACGAAAAGGTAAATCAAAACTCCTAATTCTCGTCAACATAAGAATGAACGTTGATCAATGGAATGAGTAAAAAAAATGTTTTTTTTTTCAAAAGTGGCTATATTTCTTTTTAATTCTTTTTCTCTTTTATTTTTCAGCAACAAAACTCATTGTTGCTCTTTGCCGTCGTTGGCATTAGTTATTTATTTTTAATTATTAAAAAGTATATAATGTATGCGTGTATGTGTTTGTATTCTTAAAAAAACATAAAATATTAAAATTCAGTCATGAGCTTTAATTATTTTTTTAAATAAAATTATATACGTTAACGTTAATTACAAAAATGGCATGGATTATAATGCAAAGGAGTCGAGAAATCAAGAAGTTTTCTTAATTAAAAAACCAGGTAAATGCGTGTCGGACCACGCACAATGAAGGGTTCCATAGTTGGGATGAATGTATCCTAAGAACAAACTTAACTTTGTAGTTGAAAAACGTTTCTTCCATACATTGATATACATCAATTGTAACTTTGTAATAGCAAACAAATATTTTTTTGTGATTATAAACTACAGGTTTGTTGGAAGAGTCTGAATAAAATTACCTACTTCCTAGGTTTTCAACTTGAGAAAGATATCAATTTGTAATATAGTTATATAAACTCGAGTTCGTAAGATTTAAATAATAAGACAGAATGAGCGTGGACGAAGCAAAAACGTTCTGTATTTCCTGCCTACCCACGTGGGGAAAGGCGGTAGTTTCTTGCCGGCTCTTCTCCATAGGAAACGTCGACCAATTGGAACCGTGCCCCTAGCTTCTGACGTTTCATAAGTGCCCATGTAGGTTTATATGAAATAAAATATTTTGAATTTGATTTTGCGAACTACGAAAAATATTAATACCTACCGTATTAATATTTTTTATGGCTAAAACATTGTAAGAATGCTAGACCTAATGTGTTGTACCTAAATAATTATTAGTTAAGTATGTAAATAGTTTACTAATTAAGGTTGTACATAATTAATAATTAATGTTGTAAGTATTATGATTGTAATGATCGTAAGTATAAGTTTTATAAATAAATAGATATGCTGTCTGAATTGAGTTTTTAATTTTTAATATTAACTAGCCTCTACATGAAGACATTGCGCACATTATGCGACATGCGACTGCGACAGCTCGGCGATTAGACGCAACGACAGGTAGCGGCTGATGATTTTCATATATTTTGTTCAAAGCTAAGCTAAGCTAACATGGCGTCGAGTTGCAGAGACGAGTGTCGTATAGTGTGCGAGGTGGTGAAAGCTCACCATTGAGACAACGAGCGACAAGAAGAAAGAAAGAAAGATCCTACTACCAATAGATGGCACCACCGAGTCCTACATCGCGCAAGCAGAGATTTCGAGCATATTGTTCGTTTAGTTATTGTCTTTTATCATAGATGATAATTCTTTAGGTTGGTATATTTTTTTAGGAAGACTGCCTCTTTGGTCTAGTGGTCGCTAATGCTAGGTACTGCTGAGCATGAGGTGCTGGGTTCGATTCCCAGATCAGGCAAAGTGTCATTGGGTTTTGTTCCATCAGGAATTAGCAGCCCGGAGTTAAGATTTGTGCCCGGTTGATGGCAATAGGCTCGCCTCCTATTACCTGAGATCACATCGGCGGATGAAGGGACTGAGTATTTTAAATTTACCAACTTAAATTCGTACGTATCTAATGGTAACAAGATATAAAAACTATCTTTGCATTGTATAAATTCAATCTCTTAGCATTGTATAATTGCATAGCACATGTGTGAGTACTATGTACCGACTATAAAGCTACCATTTAGGTACTGGGTATGTCTTTCATTGACTTGAATGTGCCCTGGCAGCTGAGAGTATGTCATGCTCACTCTAATGTCTCGCTGGCGGTGGCGCGTGTGTTGGATCATTTAGCTCCCTTCAAAATGGTTGAGCTGAATGGTGCTAATCCATGCGTCATGTTCGTAAACGGGCGCCGTCAGTAGAGACTGGTCATCTCTTAGCTGTCATGGCTTATTTTAATTTTTGAATTGTTCTTTGTTTTTTATATTTTTATTACGGACGCTTTTAACGTGCACGTCTTTCTACATTGTCCTCACATGTATAATTTCAACATTAATGATGTAACCAATATTTTGTAACAATTTTTTTATTTAAAAGAGTGTCCGTAGAGTTTCTTGACCGTTCTTCTCCATAGGTACCTACCTACTACGCTTTGGAATGGGCAACTAGCTTCATATTTCTGACTGACCGACTTCTTGACAATTCAAAAGTGCCTGTAAATGGTTTAATTGAAATAAATGCTTTGAGTTTGAGTTTGAGTTGAGTTTGATAGATTCCAAAGTCACGGAGCACCGACCAAGGACCATCAAAGGGGATATCTCACTGCAGTATTGAAGAGCGCGCTGAAGGATACCGGATACGAAGGCATGCAACAGTACGTGCCGCTGCTAGCATATGATAGCGGGGGAGAGACAATTTCCCCCGTAGCATACCGCGGGATGTCGCGGGATGCTCGGCAAATCCTCCTCGATGCCGTCCCCCGCCATCCGCCGCTGTTCGTTAGCCTTTACACATAACTAGCGAATTTTAGGTGTACTATAGTACACCTTAAATTCACCGCTGCTAGAAGGGTTCTTCTAGGAATACAGGCGTGATGTTATGTTATGTGCGTAAATCAATAGGTTCCATACAAAAACTGTCAGACGTCAATTTTATTCCACTGATGACATATTATATCTCACTTTGTAAAAATCAATAGGTATTTAAGTTTAAGAGCGTTCATTCCAAAAGTTGGTAACGTTGCAAATAACTGTTACCTGTTTTGATTAATTTGGCAATATTATCTACTGTATGGAAATATGAAATATCGCTAACTAGTGAACTAGAATATTATAAATAAATAATAATAAATAATAAATTTTATTTCAGAATTACTTCCATATTTGTTAGTAACAATGTTCTTAACCTAGTGTTAGTAAATCATAATAAATTAATAATAATACTAACAATAAATTAGGCGCTTGCTCTCGCGTGTAGGCCTATCAAGTGCGCTGTTAGTGCGGAGTCCCATCTGTCAGCGCACGCGGTCAGGATGGCGCTGGGGCCGCAGCGTACCCGCGCCATTAAAGACGCACTTCGCTTTCTATATATATATTTATATTACTTAATAATTAAAAAATAATAAATAAATAAATAATAAATTATTTGCTATTATAAATAACACTGAATTTGATGTTGTAACCGTTTTAGATGTAAAAAAGGCATTTGGAAAGTTTCCAAATATTTTTTTTTACTTCTATAACTAAATATTACATGTTACTATATTAATTATTGCATTTCATGATCAATAGTTAGCCATATTTCTTATTTCCATACAGTAATATTGCCAAATTAATAAAAAAAGCGATATATTTGACAGCTATTTGTGACGTTGCCTTTTGGAAGAAGCACATATACATATGTATGCACTGGCCTGTTGCACATGCCTGTCACCGATTCAAATTATGTTATTGTACATTGTCACTTGTCAGTTGTGTAAAAATGTTGACCAGGAAATATAGTAAATATCAGACCGATGCTACTGCTCATTATTGTCTCTTATTTTCCATTATTGCCCACTTTCAGAATGCTCGAACTCACTCAAGTACCATCGAAGAAGTTCATATCTATACACCGTAAGGACTATTTCTGCTTGCTGCGCTCGGCCGCTATAGAACCGCGGCGGTAACAGATGTGGTCATCGTGTTCACGGGATTTTGTTTTCAAACTGCTTATATATGAAGTTCTTCGATAGTACCTACACAGTGTGTTTATAGGGGAAAAGAAGCGATACCTTATAAATAAAACAATTTATAAAAATAAGTACTTATTTTATTACAAAAACATACAATACAAAATATCATTTCTCTTATTCTAAACTTATATAATAATCTCCTCAACGTTCAGTCCACACTTACGACCAAATGTTATAAATTCGTGCAATGTGCGCTTGTACTTAAAATGTATAAAAACTAACGAAGAATCTGTTAGTGTGCGCCTTTAACACCTACTCACGCAGTTTCAGTATAGTTTGAAGATACGTTTTAGATAAATCTGCTGTTGGTTGACCAAAGAAAGAAACAAAAATCAATCATTAAGATATAATACAATAATCAAAATGACGTAAGAGGGGTGCTTTTAAAATATTAGGGTCAACATTTTTTTTTTTGACTCAGATAATGTAGCATAATATTTGTTATCCATCACTGTCACCATAGATTTTATTATAGCGTACCTATAGTCTTTGCCCACTATCTCACCTGATGGTAAGCGGTGCGGCGGTCGACGGTGGTGCACACTTGCCTAGAAGTAAACTATTCTAGGTTCCCGCAGACAGTCGCGACAGGTCGCACGACACGTCGCATTGTCACTTTGTTTTCATTGAAATTGTTCTACGGATCGCACATTGGATCGATCTATCGCAGAATCGCGATGCATTGTTGCGTCATTCCCGTCTGCGGGAGCCTTCACTTGTAGCTTGTAAATTAGTGTCCTGGGTCTGTGTTTTTACGTATTATAAAAGATTTTTGTATATTTTCTAACAAATAGATGGTTTGTTCGGTGCGACGCGGCATACAACCGATTTGAGGTCCGTGAACGCTTCATCTTGGATTGCTTGGTCGAATTTCTGGAAAAGTAAAAATAAATAAGATGAAGTCGGATACGTAATGATAATGACTGATTATTTGACTAACATTGGACTAAATAGTGGCATCTTAACGTGGCACTATTATAGAGGGTAATTTTACTGCCTGATATGACTTTTCCAATAGCGCCCCAAAGAAAAAAAATTGCCATAAATCACAGACTGGCCGGATTGGTGATCGCTGTACCTATATGTTCTTATCCTCGTGATGTTATCCTCAATTTCACGACATCTAAGTAGATCTGTGGGAGGTACTACTCGGAATATTTGTATTGAAATATTGACTCTTTATTGGCACAGCTCAACAAAAAACTTCAGAAAAGAAAATCTTTTTAGCAGTCGTCAGTTTTGATGGGCAAAAACCAAGGCTTCCACAGTCTTGTAGGTTTGTGGGTTCCTTAAGGCTCCGTGCACGAAACAAACCCTCGTTTGTCAATTACTTAGCTAATTGTGAAAAAGCTTGATATAATTGAAAGATTAAGTCTGTCTGACTATAAAAGTATAGAGTTTTCGCTGTGCTAAACCATTCGTGTCAGTCGCAGCACCTGTTAATAGTTGCATCACTTTTGAGCTCTCGAAAATATAGTATATTTCACCTTTGATTTACTGAAGATATTGTATAAACATAAAATAAAAAATAAATTTTATCTCAACGATAGCTGAAGATAAATGTCTGATTTTGACATTTCTTGATATGCTAAATAATAGGAAAATATACGAGTACATTACCGACTGGGTTTTCAAATAAAAAAAGTTATTTTTAATATAATTTTTTTGCTATACTTATTTTGTATGAAAGTAGAAAAAAGTGGTTCAGCCACATGCAAGTAGACCATATATTGATGGTGATTATATTTTTTAATTTTCAAAATCAAAAGTCGACTTTTTTTGGAAAACTTGTTGCGAACATTAGTGATTTTCCATGAATACTTAATTTATTTGAAAAAGCCCTTTCGGACAAAGAATTCGAATTTTCAAATCACAAATAGTTTTGTTCACAATAATTTTTCCCTTTATCACAACCAATGAACAAAATTGATCAAAATCAGTCGATTTCGTGCACGGCCCAGAGCGTGCATCCTGAAAATGGGCAACGTCGAAAATACATGTAATATATTTCGCTGTTTTGATTAATTATTATATTATATTAGCGTATGGAAATTGAACTGAAATGCAATAATTAATATCGTAACACCGAATATTTAGTTTTAGATGTAAGAAAAATATTTGGAAATTTTCCAAATGCCTTTTTACATCTAAAACGTTTACAACATCAAATCCAGTGTTATAATTGCAATTAATTATTAATATTCTAGTTCATACGGTAATATTGCTCAATTTATCTAAATAGGCAAATATTTGATAACTATTTGCGACGTTGCCCACTTTTAAAATAAACGCCCGTAAGGGAGTTGTACCTATGTTGGAGTGGGAGTGGGAGTTGTACTTGTTGTTATGTTTAAGTCCGTTGTAATAGGGGCGAGCCTATTTTCATCAAATGGGCACACAACTACGAGCTACTACCTACTGAGAAATGTATGATTGAAAAACCCAATAACACTTTGTCCGACCTGGGAGTCGAAACCAGAACCTCACACTAAGTAGTAGCGCTTGCAACCACTAGAGTCTTGGCTCTTTTATAAAACCTTTGTAGGTACAATACAATGATTTATTGTTCTTAATATCTAGGTACTATTTCCATTCTTTCCGGATCCTCTGACGAATATTATAAGTCATACTAATTGAATATATTACATACCTCATTAACAATAATGGTAGGCACGAAAGCCAGTGGTCGCTGGACGGTGGCGCTCTTGTCTCCGTAGGTGGCCAGCAGGCTGTCTCCCAGCTCGCCGGAGGCGCATCTCTTCAGCTTATCAGATTCTGCCTCCTTGTTCACTTCGGTGAGGCACTGGAAGAGGAAATAATGATGAAGAAATAGAAATTAATTTTGACGAATCGGAGGAAAGGTATTAAAGCAGTTTGAGAAATTCAATCGTGTTGGTTGCAGTGTTCAGCTTATTGCTGTGTCACTGTATGGATGCTGGTGACAATCCTGCATCGCGCAAACAGAGTTTACCGTTAGACGAAGATACCTCTCGACATCAACCGTTAGGCAGTTGCCCACCAGACACGACATCCGTCTGGTCGGAGGATCCTTCCTTTTCTATAGAGGATGAGTGAACTATACACCCTGTTCCTCATGCCTCTATACTGGTGACCCCGAGTATGAACGTCAGCGCAGTGTTCGTGCAACTACTTCAGCGTGACGTCATCATCATCACTCCCGCAAGCTTTCGTGGTGAGTCACACAGCCAGCCAGCACCCACGGCTTTAACGGGTACCCTGACCACCAGCATGCAGCGGACGCGCATTCCTGGTCAATAAGCTATTCTTCACAAGACTCCTATGTGTCACAGATAGTTCGTAAAGTTCTGGTCCCGGTTATCAAACGGCAGAAGCCCCTACATAGGTACCAAAACTTGTAACAAGGTTGCTTCAACTGAATGAAACGACATTTAAGTCTTATATTAAACGCACACTATGCAGCCAAGCATATTATAAGTTGGGGGATTACATCGCTGATAAAAATGCTTGGCTCAACGCTGGTCCTGCTCCACAAGCATAACCTAATTGATTAGCATTTGAAAATATCGTTGGAGCTGCTGAAGATTTTAAAAATTATCTTTGCAATGTATAATTGCATGGCACATGTGTGGGTACTATGTACCGACTATAAAGCTACCATTTAGGTATTGGGTATGTCTTTCATTGACTTGAATGTGCCCTGGCGGCTGAGAGTATATCATGCTCACTCTAATGTCTCGCTGACGATGGCGCGTGTGTTGGGTCATTTAGCTCCCTTCAAAATGGTTGAGCTGAATGGTGCTAATCCATGCGTCATGTTCGTGAACGGGCGCCGTCTGTAGGGACTGGTCATCTCTTAGCTGCCACGGCGATTTTAATTTAATTTATATTTTTATTTCTAACAGACGCTTTTAATGTTTTGCATCGTTCTCACATGTATAACTTCAACTTGAATGATGTAACCAATATTATGTAACCATTTTATTTTATTTAAAAGAGTGTCCGTGGAGTTTCTGGCCCTTTCTTCTCCATAGGTACCTACTACGCTTTGGAATGGGCGACTAGCTTCATATTTCTGACTGACCGACCCCTTGACAATTCAAAAGTGCCTGTAATTGGTTTATTTGAAATAAATGCTTTGAGTTTGAGTTTGAGCTATTTCACTGACCACGTCCGATAAAACTAAAAGTTGACCATAACCATAACACAGTTGGAATATGTATGCCAACTACAAAATCAAGTTGTTTTTTATAATAGTTGGTATTTACACCATGTTATGGTCAGCTTTTGCTGTAACTTGTGCTCTCTAATAGTTATAAAAATGCAGCCAACCAGTTTAAGGAATGCCGGTGAAAACATAAGGCTTTTCAGGTCCCAGGTGCCAGGGTCCAGGTACTTAGGCGGCGGTTACCACTTTCCATCTAGCTATACTCTTTTATTAACTTTTACAACATGAATGACATATCTTACCGTGTCAAGCGACTTGTCAGGGTTGGGCTGTTTCATGAGGCAGATGACCAGCTCCATCTTCTCCGTGTCCTGCAGGCTGCGGTCCTTCAGGATGCAAGCCTGGATCTAGGGACAAGAAGAATATACTTTAGTAGACAAAACAGAATTCACACATACGAAAAGGTATAATTACGAACACAACAACCCATCCTAAGATGGGTTGTTGTGGCGAAGCTTAGGGAAGGCCTATGTCCAGCAGTGGACGTCTTTTTGCGTGGATGTGACGCATATTTTCCCACAATTTGTTATTCTCGTGTTTTTTTTTCTTTGCGTCATATTTACCGCAAATACACCTATTTTCTTTCTTCTTTCTTTCAAATGATGATGATGACAACACTTAGAAGTGATAAATAACTGGCCAAGTGCGTGTCAGACCACGCACAATGAAGGGTTTCGTAGTTTGGATGAATTTATCCCAAGAACAAACATAACATTGTATTTGAAAAACATGTTCTCCCATACATTCCAACTGTAAACGTAAGTTTGTACGCACAATATTGAGAGACTTACCATGTTATTTTAAGACCATAGACTTCTTATAGGTTTTCCTGTAATCTATGAGAATCTTTCTCAGTATTTATATCAAATTGGCTGTGACAGATGGACAGATAGACGTACAGACACGAGTGATTCCATATGGGTTCTTTTTTTTCCATTTCAGGAACGGAACCCTAAAAAGATAAATAGGTACCTACTGCAATATGCTGTCCCTTATTTCCTTACGAAACTTTATTATATAATTTAGAAAGATTACCCATTGCAATTGTTAATAATTTATTATACATATACGAGTAGGTACTGATTTCTAAAGGAGTCTTTAATAGTAGGTGTGATGAATGGTTTTTTCTGGCTAGGTGCAGCTGGATGAGAATATCAGATTACCAAGAATCGAATAAATGTCGTGCTATTGGAGAGGATTATCGGCGCCAAAACATCTTTGTAGCATTCTACAAGGATAACTTTGAAGGATATTATTGAAGTCTTTTTTTTTTTTTTTTTTTTAAAAAAAACGTTGCCCCACACTAGGAATTTCTCCTGTGTCGTGGGTGCGTTTACAAACATTTAAACTCACATACACAAACAGCCAGACCCGGAACAACTAACTGTAGGTCATACAAATATTTGTTCCGTGCGGGAATCGAACCCGCGACACGCAGCGCAGCAGTCAATCGCTTAACCACTGCGCCAACCGTGCCGTCTGTCAAAACAGTCTGAAAAAACATGTGTAATAGCTACAAGACTATCAAGCCTTGCTATTAGGGACACATGTTTTTTAGGGTTCCGTCGTTCCGGATTTCGCCATGTCCGTCTGTCTGTCTGCCCGTTTGTCTGCGGCTTAGCTCAGAGACTGTGCTTGAAAGCGTAATTTGGCAAAAAAATTGTTTCATGTTTTTACATATACCCATATATGGAAAAACATGAAACAATTTTTTTAGGGTATTTCCCCTTCTCGTAAACTGGGGATGTTTTTTTTTTCTCATCTATCCCATGGTGTGTCTTTGGAAAGGTCGTTCAAAAATATTGTGAGTTTGTCAAAACTATTTTTGATTAGTGCTAATTTTTGTTTAGAGTCAAGTGTGTGTGGTTGGTTTTAGATAAGTGAAAAAAAATCACGGCAGTAGTATATATAGCGAAATTAAAAGGAAAACTATCACAGCTAAGTAGGCTTTACAAGTTAACGAGTAATAATCGACCAACTTATGTTTGCGGTTGCAAAAACATATTTTTCAACTAAAAAGTTATGTGTGTTATTGCGATAAATTTACCCTAACTACGGAACCCTTCATTGTGCTTGGTCCGACACTTACTTGGTCGGTTTTTTTATAACTACTAAATCCAGTTAGCCAGCCCAAGGCCATGCGCAGCTGTGGTACATGGCCCTAAGACGATTACATAACCGCTAGCGCTAGCCCTCGCGTGTGTTGATTCATTGGGCCGCAATGTGGCCAGTCGAGATAAAATCACGGACGAAGGAGATAATTGTAAGTGAGAACATACTAGCAAATAATGGCGGTTACTGTATAAGGTGAGTTGTGAAGTAAGAAGATAAGTATTGTGTTGTTTCGTATTTTATATTTGTACGCCGCGCCGTTATTAACGGAAAAACAGAGATCTCTTTACCTATTTTATTTATAACACCTATTTTTACATCTATGTTTAACAAATAAAAACTTTGTCTTTGGCGTTAGCTAAATAACTTTATAATATCTGTTATTAAAAAAAAAACACTCGTGATCGGAGAAGCGGTTGTCGAGTTATGAACGCATTAATGGACAGACAGGCTCACCGATGTTGTGATTTAGGTAGGTATATTAATAAAGTAGAGACTAGCTGCCACATTACTTGATCCTTTTTAATCGTGGACAATCCCAAGTCTGTCCGTCCGCGGGGATCGAACCCAAGACCTGACGATCAGCAGGTTTTTGCTTGCGACCACTTAGCTAGGCCAATGAGGCAGTCAAAAGGCAGACAATATATTTATGTCAGATGTCAATTAGTTAAGTAGATTACATACCTTGTTGCCGTAGCATTCATCAGGTCCGTGGTGGCAAGTGAACTGCCACTTGCCGTTCACTTTGTCGTGCTGGAATTAGAAAATATTACAAATTAGTTTAAGATATCAGTAGTGTATTGCTTGCCGTGCCTTTACAAACAAGAGGCATGATAGACACCCCGAGTACAAGCCAAAATGCGCTGATATTATATTATAATAGATTTTTCATATTTTCGTCTTTAGGCACTGCCAAACATATTCCGTAAATAGGCTATTCAATTAAAATCTACTACTTAAACAGGAAATAGTAAGCCGAAATAGAATTTAATACGTTCTAAATAGGCCAAAACTTGTAGGTACTAAAGGTTAAAAAAAAACGAATTATTTTGGTAGGTATTTTTTTCTTCAGAGAATCTGTTTATTAATATCACAGTAATTTTCAATAAAAAAGTCTACTTTCTAAAGTGAACTTTAAGGATTCATTGAACTTTTATTTGAGGTCTGTACCTCTTTTTTCAACTTCTTTTAACTTCTGTTCTATCTATTACACTATACTATCTAACTATTTTTTGTATTACTACCTACTCTCCACGCGAGCTACCTACCGTGCTCTTTCCGTAGGGCACCATCTTGACCTTGACGACTCCTCGGAAGTCCTTCCACACGGGCGCCAGCTGTGTGGTGATGAAACGCTTGCTATCCGGACAGAGCGACTCGTAGTATACTGCGATCTTCACCTGGAGAGTGAGTTGAGAGCTGGGTTATTGGTTTGTGACAGTCACCTTATTGGCAGCTTATAAATTAGCTTACTCTATCCCTTACTAGATATTTTCATCCCTTTTGACGACTTCGCGTTTTTTTGGCAGTTTTTAGGAATCCGAGTAAAAATTATAATTTCAGATTGTAACTTTTCTTTAATCATTGTGTGGGGGCAGAGTACAATATCCTTACTCATTACGTGTTGGTAATTTTAGACCCAAATCTAGACTTCCTCACGACCAAAGGACCAATGTGACTATTAAGTTTATCTTGGACATTACTGACATCGGTGGAGGAAAACATCGTGAGGAAATATGAGCAAACTTGGTTATCAATGCTCGTTCTCGTGCAGTGGGACAAATCACAGGCTGATAATTTTTCCTCCCACTTACCAGTGTGCAAAGTTTTAGGTACCTGTAGAATTGATAGAAATATGAAGTGCTTTAGTGCTTTAATGGTACTCTATACCTTATGGTCATCTCCCTTCTTGCCCTTGGCCAGCACTCCGTAGAACAGCGCCACCAAACACAACACTGCTACAGTCTTCATTTTGTTCTAAAACAAACAAAACACTATCTTAAGTCTTATGCTTTAAGTCACATTGTGTGTGGATCGAGGAGTCTTCCCGGATTAAATGAAATACAGTAAGGTTGCCACTTTTCAAATCCGGGGACAGTAAAGACACCAATAATTATAGACCCGTATCCATGGTGCCGGTTTTCAGCAAGGTGTTTGAAAAGGTAATGCTTAAATCAAATGCTCAATAATTTTAACACAAATTAAATCGTTCACGATCAATAGTATGGTTTCATCTAAGGAAGTTGTACGACCGACGCCGGGCGTGTTACCTTATCAAGACACATTTTTAACGCGTGGGAATAGGCCCAAGACGCCATAGGAATCTTTTGTGACCTCTCCAAGGCATTCGATTGCGTCGAGCACGAAACATTACTCTTGAAACTTGAGCATTACGGACGTGGAAAACTTGCGCTAAATTTAGTAAAATCTTGTTTGAATGATAGAGAACAGCAAGTTCAAAAGTTGTGAACCTAGTGAATTGATATCGTTTATTTATATCGAGCCTTCCACAAGGCTCAATATTGGATCCTTTTTCTTTTTAGTGTATATTAATCTGCTCCATTTATAAGAAAAATCAACCACAAAAATGATGTTAATTGCTGACGATACTTCCTTAATTTTTAAGGTAGATAGACGTGCTACAAATTTTGACGACGTAAATAACGCCCTCCTGCAGGTCCAAAATTGGTTCACTGCTAATAATTTAATATTAAATGGAAATAAAACCAAATGCATATAATTTTCTTTACCAAATGTCAAAAGTAGTGATTGTGAGATAGTATTGAATCAAGAGAAACTAGAATTCATCGTTAAAACTGTTTTTTTGGGGATCCCGCTCGACTCAAGGCTACAATGGGCTCCTCATTTAACAACTATTGCAGGGCGGCTAAGTTCAGAAGCATATGCTGTCAGAAAAATCCATCAATTTACTGATGTAGATACCGCGAGGCTAGGTAACCTTAGTTGGTAACCGACTTCCTTTGTTTTAACTACGGACGTTTTTATTACGGACGCTTTTAACGTGCTCGTCTTTCTACTTTGTTCTCACATGTATAATTTCATCATGAATGATATACCTAAATTTTGTAACCATTTTTTTTATTTAAAAGAGTGTCCGTGGAGTTTCTTGCCCGTTCTTCTCCATAGGTACCTACTACGCTTTGGAATGGGCGACTAGCTTCATATTTCTGACTGACCGACTTCTTGACAATTCAAAATGCTTTTAGTTAGAGTTTGACTGTACACTATCGATCTATGATAGTCGACAGTCGTTACGGGTAGTCAAATGCCTGACAACACACCTAGGGAATGCAGAACCGGTTCTGTTATAAAGAACCGGAATTTTTGGGACCTTCTGGCGAAAGAACCGGGATTCCCGGTACTTTCGATACTTTAAGTAAGCTTACATAAGATAGTAGAGTTAAAAGTATTGAAACGGAGAAAGATCAAATCAAATAAAAGTTTTTATTTCTTGTTTAATAGACAGACATCAGTTTTATTTAGTAATAGCTGTGCTCACGAATTCGTTCGCGTGCATGGTGGAAAACAATAATGTGTCGATTAGAGAAGGTACCTATTGGTACCACTCCTCCATTGAAAAGGAAAATTCTTCCGATCTTGGTGGGAATCGTGACCCGGGATTTTCTACCACAGCCCTTTCGAACGCAGTCACTACGTCTTCAGTGTTCATAATGTCAGTGCGCCGATGTTATTTGATTATTGAGAATAAATAAAAATCAAGGCGCCTGCGCCTGGTCGAGGCTTAGTATTTGTGCACCTGCCGTACTCAATAAATCGTCTGGCGAAGTGTGCCAAATGAAACGTGATCATCGCGAAGAAGAGGCAAAAAACGATGAAAAGAACAATATGATATTATCGTGTTTTCTATTGTATCTCTGTATCCTTTGTTGGAGATCCTAAATGAATAAATATCTTAAAAACTTGTTTTAATTAAGAAAATGCTTCTTTTTAAACGATGTGCTATGGAAGGATTTGCGTCAGATTCGTAATAATCAGTTAATTTCGGTTTTTTCTTTGTTAGTATTTCTATTTATTTGGTATAGTTTCAGTATTTGTCGATGTTAAAGGAGACTCGACACTTTGAGGAACTTGACTATCAACTGTGTTCAAGCTTATCTGATGTTCATTTTTTGCCACCGTCCCCTCCTGCCCACTAAGCTACCTCAGAAACGGTCTGTTAGGTCTGCATTACACATGCTACTAATAAGCATGCTTATTTGCTACTAGGTAGCATCTCCATTAGTAGCATGCTCTCTGTGCCTGTAAAATACTCATGCTTTTTTTCGTATAGATTACACATGCTAATTGAATGCTACTAAGTAGCATTTGCTCGAAAGTAGCATGCTCTTGTACTACTAGGTAGCATGTGTATTCCAGGCTTTAAGCGGTCGGCCTTAGGCAATAAAATGAGAAGTATTCTAAACGCAAAGTATCTTTTTCCGAAAGTACCGAAAGAACCGGGATTTGGTTTAGAAAATTCCGGTTCCTAAAATGTCGCAAAATTCCGGGATTTCCCGGTACTTTCGGTTTCGGGATTTCCCGGGACTATTCACTACTGACAACCAGTTTTACCACAGGTTATCGTGTTACCCAGTAATTGGGTGGTGGTCAAATAGGCAGTCGCTCCATGTAAAATACTGGTATACAGCTGCGTCCGGTTAGACAGGAAGCCGACCCCAACATAGTTACTGATCTGATCGCTGTACTGGGTAACACGATACTCGTTGGTAAGAATGCTTGTCAGATTTTTGCGCTTCTGACGCCCCCTACCGACTGGCAAAGATATAGCCGGGACCAACGGCTTAACGTGCCGACCGCGACCGCAAGTGTTACTTAACCTTCGATAGAGCCTCGATCACTTAGCCATGAGCCGTGCGGATCACTTAGCCACGAGCCCCACGATCTATCGTTTTATAAAAGCCTGAAATTCTCCTGAAAAATCTCTATTCAGTTATTTAAACCCCTACTCTCAGGCCCTGCTCTTCAGAACGATTGCTGAGCGGTCTTGGGTTCGATTCTTGTCGGTCGGAAATTGGTACTGTGCTTTCTCTTTACGAATTTCTCAGTACCACCACTACCAGCCCCAAAGTCTAGAGTTACCATAACATAACTTCAAGTTATTCCTCAAAATTAATTAATGTGGGATTTAAACATGACTTGAAATGTGCCTTCATTATGCAATTCTGCCAACCCCTTAGAGAAATACAAGCGTGATTTAAAGATATTACAGCCGCTACCTACACTGGATCACCGTTTTATTTAACAGTTTTCTGTTAACTTCGCAGTTTTCTCAAACATCGCCGTTTTCAGCGCGCCGCAAAAACGTGAGTGTTTCGCAAACAATTGAGATTAACGAACACACACAGAAGGTGTTACGTGAAGCATTTCTTGTATGCGTAACAATGTGGTGTGTTGTGGGAAACTAACAAACACAGTGCCACCAGTAGATAACGGTGCGGTGGTTCTTGTGAGTCTACTAAGTAGCCTTATAAGTTGAAGCTCGGTAGTAGTTTCAATTAAATTAAAACTATCTTCACCAATAATAAGGCATAACTAGAACATAATAAAAAATAAAACTAAAACCCAACTATGACAAAAAAGCCAACTAAAAAGGTAGTTTTATAACTTTTATTTTTATTTAAATTATTTTGAGTTTATATTATATAATAATATATTTGAAATGTGCATAAAAGTATTTTTTTTAAAGTTCTTGTCTTTGTCCTCTAGAGGGCGCCATATTCAATTTAATGTGACGTCACCAGCGGATGATGAAGACGCTTCCAACGATACATAATGTTTAAAAATTATGATCCCAGATGAACATATATACATACCGGTCACAATCGTCACCCTCCGCTGTAGTGTGTCAAAATTAATAATAATTATATGAATATGACACGGCTATACGATATATTACGATATAAGTTGGGATCACACCTCAACATACTTACTGTTCATACGGTTAAAAACGAATCCAGTATGAAACTGCCATGTGATCCCAGAATTATACAGTAGTATAAGTAATCGTACCGATGACCTAAACAATCTCCAACGTATCGGATATTTACGGACCGGAGCTCGGAGAGAGGACTTTTTATCCCAGAAAAATGCGCAGATCCTGTGGAGTAGACCACGGGAACAAGACCGTGACCGTAAAAGCTAGTCTTCCATAAAAAGAAAAAAAAAGAAAACTAACATGGAAACCGCTAGCTTACACATCAACAATTATCAAATAGCAACACGTAAGTGTTAAATAAAAGTCATCACTTATAAACCAGCTGACCACCACACGGCAGCGGAGTGAAGATGTTTTCTAACTGGTATTGTACAGTCAGTAGGTACTTGCGTATTGGATGTACTTTCTAAGTGACACACGCAATGCTGTGGCGAGTGGGTCAAGCTGTGACCCTGAGGCGCAAGTGACGAGTGGACGAGGTCACACAGAATGTATGAAAATGGCATTTGTCAAGTTATTAGCTATAATAAGTGGTATATGAAAATAGAAGGCTCATCTGACGGTCAGTGACCAGAACCACATGAAGATATATTATAAGAAGGATCACAGAATGCGTTGTCCATGTTAAGGACAAAGTTGGTACACCAGCACCCAAAACTGTGCCAATACCCTTTAGACCAGAACACAAACACGGGACCGCAAATGCTGCTTAAACTACGAAACGAAAGAAAATGACAGATTGTAGAAATCTTTCTACGACGCGATGTTAAAAAATAAAGAACATAAATGACAGTTTGTATACAGGGTCAAATTAAATTAGCTAGCGAAACTGCGCAGACGTGGTGGTGACAAATAAAAAATAAAAACAGATGAAAATCTGTTTTTTTTCGTTTCTTAACTCATACTTCAAGTAACCACACTATGTGTTGACACCAAAAAAAAAAAACATCAAATCATATTTTTTCGTTTCATCATGTTTAGATATCGATACTCGTGACTCTGCTGACTTTCGCTAGCTAGTGTAATTTGACCATGTAGGAAAAGTTATGTCCATTCTTCGTAGAGAAGACTCGGAGCTGTGGTCGCGCTACGTGTGCAGGGAGTTTAACCAACCAGAACCACCATCATACAACGTCCGTTCATCACTATTCTAGGCGATCGCTGCCACTTGCCGCTCGCGCCGCTCTCAAACGTGTTCGCACACTAATGTACACTATTGTCACCAGTATCTCGGCTGTACCTCACTGCTTTCTCTGCATTCTCTGTACCTCATGTAAATGTATGGTGTATTAACACTTTAGACTCCACCCACTTTTCATAGAACTCATACGCCATGCTGCCATACATATTGGAAGTTAACCCTCCAGGAGGGTTACCGGCATTACCTTTGCGCTAAAGTTAACCATCGCGGACGGTCAACGGCATTAGGTTTAAAACCGTGTTATAAAACAATGTAAAACGAAGTAAAATTGTGTTTTCAGGAGGTCTTGTCGCTATGTCTGCAGGGGAGTTTGTTGCGCCACTTCTTCTTCCCAGCTAAAGCACTAGGAAGTGGTGAAGGGTGGGCGTTTTGGGGGACTGTCTTATGTAATTTTGACGTTCGAAAAGTGCTGATTCTTAGCCTAGTTTGAATTAATGACTTTTGAATTTTGATTACGTTGTTTCCAAACTTTTAGATATTTTTGCGAATAAAAAATAAATAAAAAATGCTTGGATTTTAAAACCATAACGCATAAACTAATCAATCCTGTTAAAATATACATCAGATTTTATTTTCACGGTTTATAATGCTGTATTCGCTAAGAAACGCTAACAAATACATTTAAAATGAGCTCTCCGCGAGGGCTCCATTTGCGACTAGGTGAACCCTGCAGGAACTGAACGTGTTAACTAGCTTTTACACCCGACTTGTTTCGGATACACACTTTAACCCCTGTTTAATCCGCTGGAGTAATTTCTTAGTGCACTTCTACATTCTATAACTAAGGAACATAATATCTTCCGTAGATTGTCACGGAAATAGCTATAGCATGATCATATTTGCCCACTGCTGGGACACAGGCCTGTGTTTCTGTGAGAGGCAGTGGGCCGTAATCCACCACGTGGGCCCAGTGCGGGTTGGTGGAAGACAATGTCTTCGAAGTTTTGGTTCTGGCACCTGCCAGATTCCTCACGATATTTTAAATAATTCAAGGACCAACCAATCTCCGCCCTTTCAATCATAGTGGATCAATTTGGTTTAAACGTGTACATTGTATAACATAACACCACGACTGTTTTAATTCCCGAAGGGTTAAGCAGAGGTATACCCTCATTTCGCCAGTTATATTAAGTCCCATGTAATAGGGGGCGAGTCTATTGCAATCAACCGGGCACAAATCCAGACTCCGGGCTGCTACTGAGAATTCCTAATGAAAAAACCCAATAACAATTTGTTCGACCTGGAAATCTATCCCAGGACCTCATGCTCAGGAGTAGCGCTAACGGCCACTAGACCAACGAGACAGTTTAACTGTGTAATATTGACATCACTTGAAACCGGTATACAAATGAGTCCACCCGTTGACGCCGGCGCCAAAAACGTCCAAATTGACACTAAGCAGTCTTTAGCATTGATTCTGCTGCGGACCGCAACGTGCCCCAGTTGCGGGCGTTGCGCAAATAAACCGGTTAGTTCACACAATTACTTATCCTACTTAAATTACTTTTGTGCACGCTGGCTTACCAAGTAACTTCTTGGACAATCTCGCGTTGTCATAAAACGCTGCTTTTGAAATTTTCGCAGATTTCAGCGCGCGTTGAAGAAAGAGACAATTGAAAATAGCATCTCGGCCATATTCCCCGAAGAGGGAGCCAGAGTCAGAGAAGACCAATCCATCATCCATACCGTACCTATAATATTTAACTTCAAAGTGTGGCTTCTGAAGTCACAAGAATGGCCCAGGATCGAGACGGCCGTTTGGCACCAAATATTTGGCCGTGGTGATACCACGGCCAAATAATGACATGATCGTCACCACTGAGGGAAAGCGATTATAAAGAAGAAGAATAGAGGGCGAGCCTATTGCCATCAACCGGGCACAGTTCTAGACTCCGGGCTGCCACCCCGCTACCGAGTAATATACAGACCTATTTTATTAAGCATCATGACAAAAAAATAGAAGTTAGTATCAAAATCTTACCTTGATAATCAAATTCACTAAAACATGAAAGAAAGTTGGCATTACTTAGTTTAAAACATCTATAAATAATTTTGCTACCGCTAACTATAATTTGTAAGTCCCTAAATTTAACTTAATTAATTCTAAGTACTAATTAATCAATTTAACGCTATTTTCAATTGTTTTAAAATGATATTTAACTAGCCCGATCGTCTCGAAGACGTATTCCGAACTGTTTCGGCTGGTACTGATAACGGTTGACCCGACAGACGTTATCTCACAGCGGCTATCAGAAGAGTTTAATGTGAGTAAATAATGAGTTTATAAATACGCCTCAAATTATCTGGGAAAAGACAAAAAAGTGTTATGAGAACAATGTTCTCATTTGTAAATTCTTT
Source organism: Xanthia icteritia (assembly GCA_949128155.2). Classification (NCBI taxonomy): domain Eukaryota; kingdom Metazoa; phylum Arthropoda; class Insecta; order Lepidoptera; family Noctuidae; genus Xanthia; species Xanthia icteritia. Next base: position 421,985 of record OY855862.1, on the reverse strand, counting down.
GGGAGAAATGAGTCTGTGAACTGTGTGATTACAAGACTGCCGAAGATGTTATGATTGTGGACGGAGTAACCTGTTTCAAAATGCTGAGTTTTCACATAGTCCGTATTGACAAAATTACAGTAAAGTACGAAAACAGAAGACGAAGAATTCGCACAAAACATAACCTATCGTCTGATTCCGAAATGTAATAGTACAAAACTACGATTGAGACTTGATGAACCTGAGAAAACTTTACTCGACCCAGGAATCAAATTCAGGACCTCATGCTCAGCAGTCGTGCTTGCGACTAGACCAGCAGCCGACGTCGAGTAAGTACCTATGTACACTTCTAAAAGGATCTTTTGGCCCTTGAATGACGTTGACAGGGCGGCGCTGTTGGTAAGTATTTAGTGCAATTGTTTTGTGAAATGTATTGATAAAACAAGATGGCGGCGTTAGTTCCTATATAGGCCACGCGCCAAATGATCCTTGTGCAATAATTTCAAATTCGCTTGAATGATTGAATGCAACCGTAGTCATTTTCCTAACAGCCTGTACGACATCAGGTCGCCTTTTGCATGTAACCTTAACGTACCTACCTAAAGACAGGGTCAACTAAATCCCAGCGAGGTTAACTGCAGGCGCAATGACCCACATCGACCAATTGACTCCCATTGTGCCGTGACGTCACAGCAATCAGCTGACGTGAGGTACATAGGTAACTGTGCTACATTGCTCGCAGAGTGGCCATCATCATTTGGCAAGCCTCTTCCCAACTATGTTGGGGTCGGCTTCTAGTTTAACCGGATGCAGCTGAATACCAGTATTTTACATGGAGCGACTGCCTATCTGACCTACACAACCCAGTTACTGGGTAACACGATCAAGACTGCTGAACTGCAATAGGATGAAAAGTTCTGGAGTGGCGACCGGGTACCGTAAGGCGTAGAGTTGGAAGGCCTCCTACAAGGTGGACCGATGACCTGGTAAAGGTCGCAGAAATCCGCTGGATGCGAGAACCACAGGACAGGTTAATGTAGCGTCACTTGAGGGAGGCCTATGTCCAGCAGGGGACGTCTTTACATGGGACTTAAAATCATAACTGGCGAAATGTGGGTGTTTCAAGTTATTTGTCATAGATAGCCAGTATCCTTATGGTAGAGAATGATTGATAAAATTTTGGCATTCAAATAAATCTTGTACAGACAACTGAGTATTAAAATGACCTGTCATTGGTGTTAGTGAACTTGAGTCATCTGTGTCATGGCTAATGGCTAACTATCGTGTGACATCGATCAATCTATGTTAGGAATAGGTGACTGCTCGACGGGGTCAAATCAAATTATCTAGTGTAACTCCACAGACGTGATGTTTTTAACTGATATTTCAAGTAACTTCAGTAAGCGGTCATTGATCCTTGTTTTGATTTATCATGTTCACATATCGATACTCATAACGACTGTGGAGTTTGGCTAGCTATTGGACGTTTTCATGAAATTATCTGTATGTGCTTTTAGGATGCCAGACTTAAAATACTTTCTGCTGATAAAATATATTATAATACGGCCCTTTTAGAAATAAGTACGTCGTTCGTTAGTTGCACGTTGTTATTAAATTCGAAAAGTAAAGTACAGTAAGTAATTGCTAAGCTAATTCTTGTACATTATTATTTATAATAGGCACCAGTACATATTTCTATTTATAATCTCAATGCTAACTGACGGATGATTCTATTATATACGAACTTGACCGTAACGCTTCGTAGCTTTTGACGAATGCTAATACTAGTAACGGACGATCAATTATAGAATTATCCGGTTGACCAAAATCTGAACTCTTGCCATCGAACTAGAAGGTCACTGGTTCAAATCCCGGTCGAGTCAGACCACGAAAGGTCAGACCAACTCTAATACATTAGTCTGACAGGAAAATTGTTTCCTAACAGTCTAGCGACCGTAAGTCCAGGAGTAAGGTGTTGGGTTCAATTCCCAGGTCAGACAATAGGTAATTATTGGCTCTTAGGAAAGATATCGTCGGTCGATAAGGTCGTTCTTATTGCTATCTTTTACTCAGGTTACTGACACCGAGGTCGACCAGTAACTGTAACAAGATACTTTGATATACTTAAACCAACCAATGTAGGTAGAACTTTGTGAACAAAGCATTATGTTAGAATTAAGAGCTCTCGTTAATTTGGTGGCAAAAAGATAATGTTTAGGATATTTTATAAGACCATCTTATAGTGACCTGTCGTCTGCAACGTTTCGTTTGGTGGACAGGGTCTTTTTATTTAGGTGGTCACAGCTGATTTTTGTAATAATTTAAAACATTTGGGCACTTTTCCTACTGACAGCGATGCGGACGAATTTTTTGAAGCCCAATTAGCCCTTAATAAAAAATATAAAAATACTGTTTCCAACACTAAACTATAATATATATACTATATGTACATTATATTTTAGTGTTAGAAACAGTAAATTTAATTCAATGTAACAATATGAACAGAAATAAAAAGTATTATTTAAATCACGTCGTAAACACTTTGCTTGAAGAGGTCCTGGGTTCGATACCCAGGTCAACGTTAATGTTATCGTGTTTTCCTTTAGAAAATTCTCAGCGCCTGGAGTTTGGATAATGTTCTCGTTAAAATGATAATAACTAGGCTCGCCCCAACGCCTAATAGGGTAGACCCCACCATTACTCGCATAAAACGTGGGTGTCCCTACTATACACCTGTCTTTGGGGGTCGTCCATTAATGACGTGATGTTTTTTAGCAACTTTTTAACCTCCCTCTCTCCCCTGGTGGTGAAGTTTTACACTAACCCCTCCACTACCCAAAGTCACGTGTATTATTTTTGTGCAAAATATCTTAAAAAAATACCGAACATTTTATTTTTAAATAGAAAGAAAAATATTTCATTTGGGGGCCGCTTTTCGGTTTAGAAATGCGCGTTATTAAACGAAAAAATAAATATAAGTGCTATCGTGGAGTGGCGTGGACGTGGAGTTTCTTGCCCATTCTTCTCTATACGAAAACGACCTTTTGGAAGGGGCGACTAGCATCAATTATATATTTTTTGTACATTTTGACGTTCAAAAGTGCCTTTTATGTGCCTAATTGAAATATTTTATTTATCTTTCAAAGATAGCCCCCTTGTGATGTTTCGTCATTATTTCCGAACCCCCCTTCTTGTCTTTGCCCCATGGTGGTAAGCAGAAACTAGAATACGCCTCGTGCTACGAGTGCTATTCTCATATTCATTCTGCTTTGTCCACGTTTGTATACTAGATTGCTAGTTTTTATTAAAAACTAATTAATGCTGACCCCTGAGGACCCTGACATACAGCTATTTATCTGGAAGTTATCTATGACCTCCTGGGTCTACTGTTTTGATAATATTGTTTTGATACTTAATGAACTAATATTACTTATGATATCTAAGATATAACATACTGCTATGGAGTTGGATACCTATAAGACCGCGGAAATTGGGAATACGCCGACGCAATGAGAACCATCGTCCACAACGACCACGTATCTAAGTTCACCTCAGAGCAAAGGGACATTTTCAACACCGTTCTCCAAAGCGTTGGGCTCAGTCAGGGTAAAATGTTTTTCTTGGATGCTCCTGGTGGAACAGGAAAAACCTTTATTACCACTGGCATCCTTGCAGTGGTCAGGAGGCAATGCTAAATTGCAATCGCAGTAGCGTCTTCTGGAATCGCTGCCACACTGCTTCCTGATGGCAAAACAGAGCACGCCATGTTTAAGATTCCCATGGATTTTGAGAGCAACGAAACGCCTGTTTGTGGGATGTCACGCAACAGTGACAAAACTACGAAAAAAAATGTTTACGAAGAACACGTGAATCAAGTGTCTTCCACCTAACTTATAGTGAACTAGCTGCGCCCCGCGGTTTCACCCGCATAAGTCTCGATCCCGTGGGAATATCGGGATAAAAAGTGTCCTATGTACTAACCCAGGTCATGGTCTATCAAGGTGCCAAATTTCATCTAAATCCCTTCAGCCCTTTTAGCGTGAAAGCGTAACAAACAATTAATGACGTCACTACAACAAACAATGACACACATTGACTGCTGCGCTGCGTGTCGCGGGTTCGATTCCCGCACGGAACAAATATTTGTATGACCTACAAGTAGTTGTTCCGGGTCTGGCTGTTTGTTTATGTGAGTTTAAATGTTTATAAACGCACGTGTACGAGAAATACCTAGTGTGGCAAGTTAGTTAGGAGGGTAAGAAAGATGTTATTAATTTGGGCGATATATTAATTTTATAGTTACTTAGCAGTTTAAGTTATATTTAAATTACTTATTAGTTAATAGGCTATATTGTAATGTGAATAAAATAATAAATTATCACCAATTGTGATATTTTATACAGGAAAAAAAAAAGTATGTAATGGATCAGTAGCTTACCAAAATAAACTAAACATCTAAACGGGACTCACATTCGCATTTTAGTGTTTAATTATTGCCGATTTCATACCTATCGAAACCGCTTCGCTAACGAGCCTTGTGCCACTATCGTAATCAGCAGAAATCAATAAAATAATAAAACAATTAGCTATTCATTTGATTACCAACATAAACTTTCATTTTTTTAACCTAAATCTCAAGCTAGCTCGCTACCTCGCAGATGTTCAACTATTTAGGAGCGTTCCTTGTGGTGGGGCTTGGGGGAGGCCTGTGCTGCATTGGGTGCCTTTTGGCTGAATGATAATGAGCTAATAATGTAAGTAGTCCGTGCTAGTACAGTCAGCCGCACATCAGTGGTTACAATTTGACATTGATAGCGCTTTTATATCCTAGCAGTGACAGCGATTTTAAAACGAGTCAAAAAGAGGAGATTTTTTTTTATTTTTTGTATGTTTATTACGCGATTACCTACTCCGCCAATTATAAAATAATTTTGATGATTTTTTTTTTGTTTGGTAGGTCATACTTCAGAGGTGGTCCCATATAAATTTTATTAACTTTGCTTGGGTAGTTTTTGAGTTAACTTCAATAATACGTATTTGTCCCACTTATCTATATGGATGATGTTATAAGTTTCTGTCACTGTTAGTTACATAGCAGGGTAGGTACCACAACAAAAAAGTGAAAAAAAAAATAACCGTCTTCAAAAAAAAACACAAAAAGTGCAAAATAACTTTAATTTCGAACTTCACTTTTTAGTGTTTTTTTTTTAAGCCGGTTGATTTTTTTTGTAAAAAAGTTTTATTAGTCCAAGCTTTGACTGATATGCGATTGATTGTAAGAGAGAAGAACATAATCTGACCTACAGAACGCCGAAACAGTGTCATAACACTCATAACCTAATTAATAATTGCCGTAATTAAGATAATGATATTATTAATGTCTTTAACAGTTAGTAGTTACTTTATAACATAACAGTGAAAACACAAGCTTTATAAAATAAAATCTGTGTCAGAACTGCGCGACCTCGTTTGATAGTGAAGTAGTATAGCTTAGACGAAGAAGACATAAAAAAGACGAGAACGAAAGCCGAATACAAAAGGCAAAAAGTGCCATAGTGGTGCTAACTAGTAGGTGAGCGAGCCTGTCAAATCTATTTCGAAAGTAGATGTACACACAGCGACAATATTTGCAAAAACACATTTTAAGGGACAAACCATTTTATCTTAATATACCATTCTTAATTAATGTTTTACATGTTTTATTACGGCAGTGGGCTGGCCATGTTTGTCGAAGAACTGATTGCCAGTGGAGCAGACGAGTCCTGGAGTGGAAACCGTGTATCGGCAAGCGTAGTGGGGGGACAACCCCCAGCTACTTGGTCCGAGGACCTTAAAAAGGCGGAGGACAGAGTTGTGGCGCGGCCTGGGAGAGGCATAGGCCTCCAGCAGTGGAATGCGATAAGCCGAGATGATTGACTCAGAAATCCTACCCATCTTTTATTTTTAGCCGAATTCGACATCGTGTTTTACGAATACTTTATCTATTCGTTGCCCATCCCTAGTCGTTAGCTCGCGGTTGAAAATATTTGCATAATTTATGTGTTTATAGTTTTTTGCAATTAGCATTCGGAAGCTCAGTCTTTGTTCTATAAAATTACCTACTTTGAATTTTGAAAGCTTTAGGTACTATTTTTGTTGATCAATTATTTTCATAGGTTCTTTTATAAAATCTGCGAAGTGTTGCTAAATATTAAGGTACGGCTTTGCTCGCTATAAAGAAATAGGAAGACTGTGCGTCGGAAACGTTCGTATATATCCCTGATAGTCGCTCCGCATGTTACGGGTAGCCAGATACCCTAAGAAGTAACACTGACAACCAGTTTTACTAAGGGGTATCGTGTTACCCAGTAATTAGGTTGTGTAGGTCAGATAGGCAGTCGCTACATGTAAAATACTGGTATTCAGCAACAAAAGGTAAGACTGGAAACCGACCCCAACATAGTTGGGAAAAGGCTCGGCTGATGATGATAAAATAAATAGGAAGACAGCACGTTGGGAACTGTTCGTCCGTCCGCGTAGCATATAACAACAGGGACATCTCGAATACTCAAAGAAAAATATAGCTTCCTACGCTACGATTAGTCGTAGACGCAAACGACAACTCTGCGTCTTGTTGAAGCGACTAGACGCAGCGACAAGACGCACAGTTTGCGCTCACTGATGAAAAGTACGGTCATGTACGGTCTCATCAACCGTACATTTACTTTGCGAACACAGCAACCTACTTGGATGTCGTGCGTCACAAATATTATGCTATAATTATAGCGTTTTAAGCAATACATATCGAGTCAACCAATAACTGTGGAACTAACCACTGGTCAAGAGAAAGAATCGCTACCACTTTAAACTTGTTAACCTTCTACATCTTATAATATAACTTTAAACTCAACTTGTGGTTCTTTCTGTGTACTCCATAACTAAATCAACATCAACAAAGTGATAGTGTACGGTGCCTACAACCATTGGCTCCTACAACACCACTGGCCAAAAAGAACTAAGAACAAATGAAGATCTTAGGTTTCCTCTCGTCTTATCACAATCACCGAGTTGACTCTTCAATTAGACACAGGTCAAGAGGTCTTTGCACTGTCAATACCTATGATATAACTGCTGAGAGGTGGTTATATCTGCAACCATGAGATAACTAGTGAGACGCGAATAGGTATAATATAGCAACATAATTTTGACAAGAGTAGACGTCAAAAAGAAAATCATTCTCAATTTTATTGTATTTATGTAGCTACTTCAGCACATGTTAATAAATTCAATGTCAACGTAGTATTTATTGCAAACAGGCACATCAAAAACAAATTATTTAAAAAACAAAAAAACCCGACTGCAAAAAGATATAGGTAACTGAAAAGAGAAAAACAAGCATTGAACTTTGTTTTTGTAAGGTATTGCAGGCGGGGGACAAACAAAAGTTACACCATATTTCAGGTTATTGGTTTTTATGTAATTTGTTTTACTTCAAGCTTTTTTAGTTTTAAGTATTAATATATATATAAATACAGTATGTTAACTAGCAGACGGCGGCGTTCCCGTTAACCCACAATAGAATAGCGTCCATACATGCTAAAAATATATTAAAACATCGAAAAAAGAAGGTTTTTTTCTTTAATTATTTTTATGTACATAACATATACTCTCGAAAAACACTAACCTCCTTCGGGGCAGTCGTGTAAAAAACTTCTGACCGTCAAAATTTACAAGAAAATAGAATTGATTTTGAATCTCCCCTTCCAAAAAGTAGTATAACGCATAGATAAGAATGGGCTAGGAGCTCCACCGATACTTTTAAAATTTAAATGTTTTACAATATTTTTTATACACTAATTAAAATGTGAAGACGATGTCCTAGAATAAACTTACTATAAGTACCACAATCGGTATATTAGACAGATTACATTGTTATTTACTTAAACAGACTTCTTTATTTTGCCTATATTAATACAGTTCTTCATATTTCGCTAACTTAGCAATGACATACAAATTATAGAAATTAAACGTCGTCGTGAAACTTAATTCGTGACAGCTGTATCTAGCATTTTCTAATTTGAATGTCTAGGTTTTTTTTCTATAAAGGTAAACTTTCTAGTTGCGCCTGAATACATTTAGTCGTGATCTAAATAGAGAGTGGAACTCTTCAATGGACGACAGCTTGAGCTTGCAGCCTACTGCTGCTATTACGTCTCTATATTTTTTACAGACTGACAGCCAACCTACAGGGTACGGTAGTAATGGCTTTCATTTTGACAGTTCAACAACATTCATTGCGTTATTTACGTTGTTGAGCAGACACATTTTTCGAACTTATGAAGCAATGGATTAGATTGTGATTGAAAGTGTGTTACACAATCAGGATGCTGATGGGAACTGGTCACGGCACGTCTGCTGCTGTAGGTGTCTACAGCCAAGGGGTTTTCCAATACGTTGCCGACTTTAGGAACAAAGTTAAGGTCAAAACTATCTCGTTCGGGCAAAGTGTTATAATTGGGTTTTTTCCACCTGGAATTTCTCAGTAGGTAGCCGTCCGGAGTCTCGATCTGTGCACAGTTGATGGCAATAGGCTCGCCCCCTATTACATGAAGGTGAAAGTGGGTGTATTACAGGTATACCTCTGCCTAACTCTTCGCGGCTTACAGTCGTGAGGTTCTGTTATATTATGTTGAGATGAAAAAGAATACAGATGGTTCAATCCGCATTTTAGGTAGTCGAATTCAGTGGGCGTAACGTAGTCAGAAGATATAAGAGTTACGCGATAGAAAGAGAGGCAACTTCTAGGTGAATATAACTGTGGGTGATTAGCGCTGTGCGACCTGAATTGCACTTTATTGTGTCGTGGCAAGCGTCGCTTTTTATTTATATGATTTAGCGGAGTGTCCCATCTGTACTAATCTATGGTAGAGCTTTATGGATACTTTATGGTTTCACCATTGTATAGAAACTCTATTAAACATTATGCCTTTGTCATGTGTTTTAGATAAATCAAAAACAATTGATTGAACAAATTATTGACAAGAAATAAAAAATGATATTATACATAGCATACCTACAACATATTTGAATTCAAGGTTCGTAGGTAGTTACAGTGATTGAGTACGTAATCAAAGTGTTTTATTATGCTTGTTGCAATGCGTGAGAATGTAGGTAAATAAATCAATAAAAATGCATGTTAAATAGCACTGATGGCCCAGTCCTCGCCTCTCTTGCACGAGGTTGTGGGTACGAATCCGGGCAAGTAATATATGACCTTTTCAATTCATATGTACTTTCTGAGTTTATCTTAGACATTACTGACATCGGTTAAGGAAAACTTCGTCAGGAAGCCTGGACGTATAAGTTTATACAGTACAGGGTTATTGGTTATGTTTTGGCAATCCATTAAGGGGATGTAGGAGAGATCATTTGCAACCAAATGACCCCTCATGACCCCTATGCCAATGTCAGCCATTTTCGAGTATTTTGAAATTTTGGTTGTAAAAGACCTCTCCTACAGCCCTTAATGGATTGCTGACATATTTATAACCAATAACCATGTAGGTATAAGTCTGAAATCGCCAACCTGTCTTGAGCAAGCGTGGTGATTAACGTGCCTTCTCCGAATGAGAAGAGAAGGCCTCTTCTCTTCTCGGTCCAGCAGTGGGACAGTAATATTGACACCGTTGGCGCAGTGGCTTAGTTATTAGATTCTGCGCAACGCGGCTTCGATTCATACGAAACGCGGATTTGCATGGCTGACATAACAGTTGGTAGATACAGATGTACTGCCAGATTTGTGTCTGTGAAAGCTTCCACGTTTTATGAGACATTATATTTAAAAAAACTAAGTTTAAACGTTTTTAAGATTGAATTAATGATTCAAGTGTATTTAAGCCTGTTGAGGTATTGTTTTGTTTTTTTCCTTACACGCGCAGTTTCTTTAGGCAATATTTATAAATACCAAAGCTTGTAACAATGACCAGCCCCTGTGCCCAAATGTTCTGCAAAATAATTCACACGGAAAATTATTCTCATGTGATTTAATGTCTACCGAAATAAATAAATTGAAAATACTCGAAACCTTGAGAACTTTTGAGGAAGTATTCAGTATAAAACAGGTTTATCAAACAATTTTGATGCGGATTTCGTGATCATGCAGAATGGTCAGTTGAACGATTTCTTGTTGTTGATAGGTAATAGGTACATTACGCCCGTATTGCCAGAAGTAGTGAGCAGACGTATGTAATCCTACATATGGCTTTAGTTATGTTTAAGTCCCGTGCACCTAATTGAGAACGAGCCTATTGCAATCAACTGGGCACTAATTCAGACTCTGAGCTGGTACTGAGAATTTCTTAAAAGATAAACTGCTGTATTTTAAACTAGTTTGTTTTTAAATAAGGTCTTATCTTCGTTTAGGTATTCGTTGCCCGATTGCGACAGTGAACTAAGTAATTATATTTCAAAACATTCACTGCTACTGTAGGTACGGACATAACCAAAATAACAGGAAATCATAAAAAACAAAAAAAACTAAAATGATCAGCAGGTAATCACAAAATAAATCAAACAAAACTGCCTAAAATTATTAAGTAAGTACCTTAATCCTCATATATCCACAAAAAGATTTAAAAAAAATCAAACCCCCCACCCACACACAACATAATTACTTACGCTTACCATAAAGTAACACAATACTATAAAACACAATCACAAAGTTAAAAAAAAGGTTGACTTACCTTTTTATAACTCGCGTAGCCTTGATTAAAAACGTATTTATTTCTGCTAGCAACACTGGCGAGCTCACTGTCAAAGGCACGAAAGAAGACTGGCGAGCGGGCAAAGAAAAAAGTTGCAGTTGGGTTCTCCCCTCTACTTAGGTAAGGCTGGCTGCAGACTAACGACTTGTCTGAGCGACTAGTCATTAGTTAACTTAATAAATTACTTACAGTCATTTGCTAATGTATATCGGGAATAAGTAACAACGATATTAAGTGCTGACAAAGTCTAACAATTCAAGAAATAGGTCATAAATTATATCAGTTTAGATTCCAATTTACTTTATTTTATAACTCATATTTGTTAACGTTCAAAAGTGCCTTTTTTGTGCCTAATTGAAATAAATTATTTGACTTTGACATATGTAATTCAACTACTTAACGATATCTTGCACATAAGTACTATTAATTTAATAATTCCTCTGTTAATTTCTCTGTTAGTGCTGTGCACTTCTGTAAGTGACGAATTCACAATTTCCTAAAACTGTATGTGATTTTTAATTGTGTATTTCTTAGTGAATAAGTTGTTGTAGTGCCATATAAATAAATAAATAAATTAGTATAAGAATACCTATTTCTGGTGCCAAGCAGTGCTGTGTTCAAGTTTGAAGGACGCCCATGAATGATGAGTTGATGACATATCGGAATAATCGAAGAAATTGCAGGCAAGTGAAACTCGTCATAAGCAATGAAGAATAATATGATCTGCTTTTTTGGCGATTTTGGCGGAGGTTGAGTTACCTACTTGAACTTTTTTTCAGAGATTAGCAACGGTATGATCTCCTGGGTAGCTGGTAGTTACTACAGCTAATAAGCTAGGTGGTTAATTACACCCTCAAACTGCTGGGTGGTCGGCCTGTTGGCTAAAATAACTCAACAGTGAATCGGAAACCACTAGCAGATCATACCTACTTGGTATGATCTGCTAGTAGTTTCCGATTCACTGTTTCTACAATATTTCCGGTGGCAAACATAGAAATGGTGTTAATACTACGCTTGACATACTCTATAGCTGCAGGTACGGTCTACTACTACATAATCTACCAAAACTTCAAAAAAATCGCACCTGTGCAACTAACCTTACAATCTCAACAAGTATAACCCGACTATTTGGCACACCACATCCTTCTCACTACAGCACACAAACACAAACGACTTTCTAACTTAGCAGCATTATGATGAGAACTACAATCACAGTGATTGTTGTCTGAAGCCCCTTTTTATTCGCTTTGTGTTAATTTTATAATAGGTTTGCAAAGTGCATGTATGCTTTGTAGGATCCTGATGACTATGACGTCAGATTGGGTCTTATTGTGCTCACTGCTAAAAATACTGGGGTGCTCACTGGTAAAAATCTTTAACTAGTGTTGATACTTAATGTACGACCGATGCACTCTGTGCAGTCAGCCCCGTTACCGCCTGGCTATCTGGCAAATGTTTTGACCAAGGTATCTCTCACCTCCTTTACTGCCCTCTGTGCCCTAAAACCTGAAATCAAAGCGGCCTCTGCGTTGCCACCGACGATGGCGGCGATGCCGACGAAGTTACGTAGTATTGGGCCAATACATTTTAATAGTACCTACTATCTACAAATTCTACACTTTAGGAAGAAGGAGAAGGCCACGGCATGTTCTTATACAGTTTGGCCGATACGAGAGAACAACAAACATGAGTCTTCCAATGACGATGGTCATAGCACCAACCCGGCTCTTTCGTAAAGGATCACGACTAATCTGTTTCATTTCAACATTCATTGCGTTATTTACGTTGTTGAGCAGATTTTGTTTTCGAACTTTTTCGAAAACCAAATACAAAAAAAAAAAAAGTTTATTGCATTAAGTTGTACAACTTTTACAATAAATCTTACATACTAGTGACCTCCTTTTAAGTAAAGATATACCTGTGCTAGGAGGCCCCGCTCTTCAATGACAAATTAGAAAATGGTAAAAGTGGTGTACCAAAAATAATAGAATTTAAACAAATCGAAAAAAAAAACTAAAATATTATGTGTGTGTGGGTGTAGGTGAGAGTGTGTGTGAGGGTGTGTGTGTGTGTGTGTGTGAGTGAGGGTGCATGCGTGCGTGTATCTTTTCAACTCATATTGACGGTGCTTGCAGCAACAATTCAATATCATCATAGTTTATAGTTTTAGCCATTGAACTTCCTCCTAATAATCTGCAAAGGACAATGGGCGAAAGTGGTCCAAGACCCTCCACTAATGAGACTTGGGGGAAATGGAAGTGCTTAAATGTCTTATTATTCTAGCAAAAGTCTATTAGATTCTGTCCCGGGGTTATATTGTTATGGGCATGTTTGTCCTGACTATAAATAATACGATTTTACGTTTAACGTAGTGTTTATCACTACACGGTCATTTAATCTCTGTATCTCTCTGGAATGCGATGCCCCTTCCGCTTCTCCTAAGCCTTCCCTTGCTCGCCTGTTGCATCGGACACCGTTCTAGGTACTAAATCACATACAACAAATATTCCGTCGCGGTCGGGTCTTGTTGATAATGATCACAATTATCCACATCAGGAAGTAAATCCAGTCATAGAGCTACCTTCTTATTCTCGGCCACCTAATACGTCGAATGCTTGCATGTTTTTTGGTTGCCGCCATATAACTCGCCGTCGTCTTTCAGACGCTATGAAGAAACAATTGCTGATGGATAGAAACTATTATGTTCCCGACGCAGCAAGAGTGTGTCAGTTTCATCTAGAATTAAATGTTTGGGAAGAATTATTAGAAGCACCAAATCTTAGTCACAGTTTTAATAGTGAACAAATAACTGACATTATTAACATAGTGAAACAAGTTGCAGAGAGTAGAAAAAGATATGATTTTGAAAATCTCGAACAAATGGATGATGACGAATTATATTATTGGACCGGTTGAACAAAGCAAGATATTTCTTCAATCTTAAATGAGACTCCATCACTAAGTGATAGCGGTGAACCCAAAACTGCTCTTGCTATAATGCTTGCAAAGCTAACGACCGGAAAACCGAATGAGAGGTTAGCATTGATTTTTCACATGAGTCGCAGAAAACTTGAGCGATTAATGAAATCTGCTAGGGAAGCATTGATTCAGGAATATGTGACACGTCATTTTGGCTGGGACCATATTGAAAGAGAGAGGCTGCTGCAGCGAAACTTATTGATACCGAATGCACTTTTTGGTATCCCTGCAAATAGTAAACTAATTACTGTAATTGATGGGACTTATGTTTATATATGTAAAAGCAGCAACTTCGGGTTTCAAATCGAAACATATAGTCCGCACAAATATCTCAACTTATTGAAAGTATAAATGATAGTGTGCAGCGATAACTACATTATTGAAGTGACTGGGCCCCATGGAGCCAAAAAGTCCGATGCATCCATAACTTTGGATATATTGAACAATGAGGAACATCCTTTTCATGCATTTTTTAATCATGGTGATATATTCATTCTTGACCGAGGGTTCAGAGATGCCATGAGTGATCTCGAAGCATTCGGCTACGAAGCACATATGCCAGCATGTGTCGCGGTCGGTCAGACACAATTAAACTGTCTCTCAAGCAAATGAGTCGAGAATGTTAACAATGACCAGATGGGTGGTCGAAGCCGTAAACGGACGCATTAAACGTGATTTCAAACTATTTCGCCAGGAGTACTTTCACAACACAATACCCCACATATTTGCTGATTTTAGGATAGCAGCTGCTTTAACTAATGCATTCCATGTTCCCATTAAAGACAGCACACAGGCTCCTGTGTTTCTGGAGAGGATTTCAATACGGAGGGAGATGCAAAATGTTCTGTCTGAATATGTACAACGTCGTCGTCTTCACGGACAACGAGTAGCCTTCCAAAATATGGACGCAGAATTGCCAGGTCTTGAGACATTTCCAAGATTGACACAGGAAGATCTGATCTTATATGCACTCGGGTCATACCAGCTAAAACTGGCCAACAGCTATTATGCCGAGCACGTACGTAATAATGGCGAGTATTCAATAGAGTTGTATCGAGATTCTGAAGGGCTGACTGCCGATTAGAATGAAGCGGGTATTCCTGGAGAGAGTTTATGGATATTGAGAGGCAAAATAAACTCGAGGCACACACGTGCGCGCAGTCATTATTCATATGTGGTAGTAAAAAATAACGAAACTGGTTTGGATGCAGTCGAACACTACTACTGTTCATGCAAAGCCGGAAAACGCACCGTGGGATGCTGTGCACATATCATGGTAATCATATGGTATCTAGGCTATGCCCGTTATGAAGAAAATATACATCAACCAGCCAGATTTTTATATTCCATAATAATAGATTAATAAATGTCATTTCTTCCCCAACTATGTTGTTTTATTGATCCCGCAACTACCTACTCTGAGCTTATTATAATCCTTAGTCTGTGCATTGCATCGCTATGGCTATATAACAACAGGTAGGGGTGGAGGGTGGAAGAAGACATTTACGTTAAACGCAATTTTTATTTATTTATGGTCAGGACAAACATGATCATAACAATATAACCCCGGGACAGAATCTAATAGACTCGCCAGAATCATAACACATATAAGCACTTTCATTTCCAGCTAGTCTCGTCAGTGGAAGCTCTTGGACCAAGTTCCATACATTTTTGCCCATTGTCCTTTGCAATAATTTGCAATTTCATTCTAATTTTCTTTTAATCTGCTCTGCTTTCTGTTTTAGCTAAATATTAATCTGCTAATTACCGCATTCACATTCAAGCTCGCGTTTCGCGCATAAATCCAGGAGTTCGCCATATCGCCAGGATTGGTCATGCACTGCGCAGGCGTTACTAATCATTATTTATAAACTATGCTATTACGATGTTTAAATGGCTCATCATCGTTGCTCGTGTTGTTTAGTGCTAACATTAACATACTTACACAAAGGTATACCATAAACATCTACCCACAGACCCCACTCTGACTTAAGACAATAGTCGAAGATAGGGAAGAGGAAGCAGAAACGTGTATACGCGTTAATGACAGCTTATTAAAGCTTGATTTTATCTTAACTTTGCTTGGTGTTCCAAGATATAAAACAAATATTAAATTAAACGCTAAATTAGCGATGGTTTGTGTTGCCAGTATGTTTTATTTTGGTACCTTTGTACTCATAATTATGATTAGGTCGTACCTGTATCTATTTTACTGTGTGTACCTACATAAATAATAAAAAAATATCCTCGTGAAGTCCGCAATCCGAAGTCAAAATTAACAAGCTGAAATTTAATTTTTTGAAGTGACTTCTTTAGCGGCGTTGTGCTGTTTGAAGTGAAAACTTCTTTACACTGCACTTTTTTTGTGATGGGTCAAAAATGTTAAACTCGCGTCAGGACACGTGACCTGATCGAAAATTCGTAAGACGGAGGGAGAGTACACCGCAACGTTAATATTCAAGTTTTCACTTCTGGCGGCACTCCCGGAGTGCGTCCCGCTGTTTTTTTTAGATCAAAAACTGAGCGTATGGAGACTCGGTGACGGCTCATCATCGGCCTAGCCTTTCCCCAGCTGTGTTGGGGCGGTTTCCAGTCTAATCCCAATCAGCAGCTGAATACCAGTCAGCAGTCAGAATCCACCACCTGGTTCCATTATCAGATCAACTTATTGGACTCATCAAAACGAATCATATGATCCGAAATTCGAAGGTTTTACTAATAAACAGCCACTGAAGAGTTCCACTATCCACCTTCTGGCTCAATCGTCAGACCCTCATTACCAAGCTCAATCGATTGGACTCGTCAAACCAAATCATATGAGCCCAAACTCGAGGGGTTTACTAGTAGCCACCGAAGAGTTCCACTATCTACCTTCTGGCTCCATCATCAGATCAGCGGCCAAAATTGAATGAAATTAATGTATTGTCATCGGTCCTTGATACGTGTGCAAATTTTCAAGTTAATCGGACGTCTTGAAGTCGGTGAAAATTACGTTGAAAGATTCCGTCACATAGATAGATACAGTTCAAGCCAAATAAAAGCGTGTTAAAATGAAGGACGGTTTCAGTGGAATATTCATTATGATGAACATATTCCAAGTCCCCACGGCTTTTGTGATCATTCAAAACTTTATCTTAGGTTGGTACTGAAGCTTAGCGAGTGTGGATAGGTATAAATAGGGGAAGACCAACAAAACGATGGATGGACTGTTTGAAAGATGATATGGGTGGAAAGGGAGTGACTACCGAGATGACGACTGATAGAGAAGTATGGAAGACAGGGACATGTTTTGCCGACCACAGGTAAATTGGGATAAGGACAGGAGAATCATGACTGAATCTTAGCTAGCATGATTTCATGAGATGCGACTTGTTAGTTTATCTTTCGTTTTCTTTGTCATCATAAACCATCTTTATCCATACTATTTAATATTATTTAAATGCGAAACTAACTCTCCCTGTCTGACTGTGTCTTAATTTCTTGTGCATTCTGAAAGTAGGCAAAACTATTATTTCGCTGTTTTAATTAATTTGGCAATATTACTGTATGGAAATATGAAATATTGGTAACAGACATAGGATACTTTTTATTCCGAAGCCGTGGGCAAAATTTAGTTATACATAAACTAGTGACGTTCATTGACCTCCAGGCAATCTGTCAAGAGTAGGAAATGCAAATCCATTCTGTTTTAAAATCCGGATTTTTAAGAACGGATTTTTGGTTAAATCCGGATTATCCGAATTTAACGGACTTTATGAAAATAAACACAAAATAAATAACTCTACCCATATTAGTTTGTTATTATTTGTGTTTATTTTTTTAGAGGGTAATACGCCACAAGCATAGAACAGAGGTGTGGTGGTACTCTTCTTTAAAAAGGGCGACAATGACCTGCTTAATAACTATAGGCCCATCACACTTCTGAGCCATGTCTACAAGCTGTTTTCAAGAGTCATCACGAACCGTCTCGCACGCAGGTTTGACGACTTGCAGCCTCCCGAACAAGCCGGATTTCGTAAAGACTTTAACATCGTAGGCCACATACATACGCTGCGGCAGGTTATACAGAAGACTGAAGAGTATAACCTGCCTCTCTGCTTAGCGTTTGTGGCTTACGAGAAAGGCTTCGATTCGATCGAGACATGGGCTGTACTGCAGTCTCTTCAACGGTGCCAGATCGACTATCGGTACATCGATGTGCTAAAGTGTCTGTACGAAAACGCCACTATGTCAGTCCGACTCCACGACCAGACCTCGAAACCTATCCTTCTGCAGCGAGGTTTGAGACAAGGAGACGTTAACTCTCCAAAAATTTTCACCGCTGCACTGGAGGATGTCTTTAAGATTCTGGACAAGAAAGGGCTAGGCATCAACATCAATGGCGAGTATATCACTAACCTTCAGTTTGCCGACGACATAGGTCCATACAAATGCCCATGTAACACCCACTCTCATGAAGATCGGAGACGCTACTCTCGAAGTTGTGAACGAGTATGTTTACCTAGGACAAACTGTCCAGCTAGGTAGGTCCGACTTCGAGAAAGAGGTCAATCGTCGAATCCGACTCGGCTGGGCAGCATTCGGGAAGCTACGCAATATCTTCTCGTCCGACATACCACAGTGTCTTAAGACGAAAGTCTTTGACCAGTGCGTGTTGCCAGAGCTGACCTATGGCACTGAAACGTGGTCGCTCACAATGGGCCTTATCAGAAGGCTTAAAGTTACCTGAAGGGCAATGGAGAAGGCTATGCTTGGAGTTTCCCTACTTGATCGAATCAGAAATGAAGAGATCCGCAGGAGAACCAAGGTAACCGACATAGCCCGAAAAATTGCCAAACTTAAGTGGCAATGGGCAGGGCACATTGCTCGCAGAACAGATGGCCGATGGGGCTGAAAGGTTCTGGAGTGGCGACCGTGTACCGGACGTAGACGTAGCGTTGGAAGGCCTCCCACAACATCGACCGATGATCTTGCAAAGGCCGCAGGAATCCGCTGGATGCGGGAGGCACAGAATCAGATGAAGTGGCAGTGCTTGGGGGAGGCCTATGTCCAGCAGTGGACGTCTTTCGGCTGAAATGATGATGATGATTATTTGTGTAAGGAAAGTTAAAAACTTTATCCCAACTACGACAAAAACGCCAAATATACAGGTGTAAACAAAGACATCGATATCTATATTTTTTCGTTTTTCGTATAGTCACATAGTATTTTTTCGTGCTTGCTGACATTGACGGACATTGTCTCAAAGATGATCGAAATTAAACACTTCGAAAAAAAATGTTCATGTGCTTTGACATCAGCATAGACTACATCGAAGTTGAGGGCCACCGTATCAACAAAGTGGAAAAGTACGTCTACCTTGGACAAAAACAGCCAGGAACACGAACTGAAGTACCAAATACAACTGGGCTGACGGGCTTTTGGGAAGTTTTCCGATGTGCTCAAGGGCAACATCCTGAATCTGAAGCGACGGACTTTTGAACAATGATTACTCCCCGTTATGTGTATGGGGCTGAAAAATTGTGTCTCACTTAGCAGGCAATCACCAAACTCAATGAAAGGGCAATGTGGGGGATTTCTCTTCGTGATCATAACAGAAATACAGAGATCCTAAGAAGTAGGAAGCTAACCGACATAGCCCTGGCGTTAGCGCGGAAGAATTGGAAATGGGCAGGCCACATATGCGGCAGACCTGGTGGTAGATGGGATAAGGTGTTGGAGCAGAGACCCAAAACTGGCCATGGGACCGTAGGCAGGCCACCAACCAGGTGGATGGACGACCCAGTCAAAGTAACAGGCAATAGTTGGATGCAGCAACGGCCCAAGACCGGGTAAAGTGGCGTGGCGTGCAATGTATGTGCCCTCGACCCACGTCCCGCACCCCGCGCCCCACTCGCTCCCCCAGAGCCGAGAGACTCGGCAATCGCGGGACGCACGATCTACCGAAAAGCGCAAGAAACTCGCGCGTTTCGATTTTTTTGGTACAATTTCTTATTGTTCAGAAAATCCGGATTCGGTTTACAAATCCGGATTTGCAAGTCTTCTTAAAAATTGCGGATATTCGGATTTTTCGGATTACGGATAGTCCGGATTGCATTCCCTAGTCAAGAGTATCACTTCGCACATTCTGCGCTTGCAACACAAAGTAGCAAGCGAGCAGATTGCCAAACTGATGTGTCGCAGAGATTGAGGCGAGCAGATTGGTCGTCGCTCGCTACTCTATGTGGCGCAATCTGGCATAGAATAATAGTGTTCTCAGAGGTGTATTTGTAATAGGTACAAGCGATTTGTCAGGATTATAATCTGTAGGTAGACGGTACTCGGCACCTGTCCCACCGCCGGCGATTTACGAGAAGCGAGTAGACCTAGCAGCTAAAAATGAGTTGGCGAGCAGCGAGCGACGGTGACGAGCGATTACTCGCTGGTAGGCGTATACAGTGCGTGCCATTAAAGATGAGACTTGATTTGACTTGCTCAGTAGACGATTTATAGGTTTCTTTAGCGGTATGAGGAGTGTATTATCTATCTATGGTATGAGTTCTGCGCCGGGGCGTCAACAGGGCGGGTGGAAAGAGCGCACAAGGCGCGGTCAAGTCTCATCTTTCGTGGCGCTGTTCCAAGCGTGAATCTCTCAGCGAGTGTTCTAGACGCCAAGCGAGCGCCGCTCAGTGCGTGCTCTGATTGATAGTATTGTCGCTGCGACAAACGAGTACTCAGTCAACGATCGACTTTTAATATTGTATCTCATTTACTTACACGGGATCTACAATCTTTTGTACGCTTTTTGAGCGCGTTGATAGCTAGTCGCTTCTCGTCGGCGGTGGGACAGATGCCTTAGTAATTACTGCTAGAAGTGACAATAGCTCAAAGTCAAAGGTTGTTGCGCGGACAGACGAGTGAGAGGTCGTGAGTTCGATCACCACCGTTGCGCGTTGCCTTGTGGCTTTATCTCGGTAAATATAGCAGGACTATATGCAACACACATTACTAGGTATTTCTGATACAGTCCGGCCCTCGAGAGGATGCGGTCCTGACACCTGTCAGTTGAACAATTTCTAGTAGTAATAAGGATCAAATTCGCAAAACACATATACATTAGTATGAAACTGAGAGGTGTTAAGAACGTTTTATCTAAACGACAGGACTGCAGTTACAACTGAATGTGAATTGGAGTGCCTGCCTATTAAATTAACAAGTGAAATTATATTAAAAAACAATAACCCCCGACACAAACGTTTCCTCGTTTCTCTTTCCTACTCCATCACCAGACCCTGTTCATCATCTATCTGTAACCTATTCATTGAGACCATTCCAATGAGCCCAAACACGATACCTGCGCTGTAAGTTGGTAAGGGGAGTTGAGTATCCTGCAAATTCCAGGTGATGCTAAAGTATCAGTTCAAGATAGATAGATAGATAGATAGAATACTCTTTATTGTACACCATAAAAATTACAGACATAAATTACAAAAAACAAGGTTACTATGTTCTTCTAATATTATTGAAGTAACAGAATACAAAATTTCATATCGATCGGACCTGTGGAAGACGCTGACATCCATTCATCAACAAGAAAAGAGCTGATAATCTTCGAACGGCTGAACCAATTTTGATAAAACATGCTTTCAAATTAAAAAAAAAAACGCATTCAAATCGGTTCACCCGTTTACGTTTTCAGACAGACACACAGACACACACAAAGCGGTCAAACTTCTTTTTGCGTCGGGGGTTAAATGAGTGTTATAAGGAGTCTTTATGTGAAATGTCTTCTGCCTCATCTTGTTAAACTGTAGGTCTGTAGCTACTAAAAGTCAAAGTCAAAGTCAAATCATTTATTTCAAGTAGGCCCGTATAAGGCACTTTTGAACGTCAAAAATTTACAAAAAAAAATTAATTGATTCTAGTTGCCCCTTCCAAAAGGTAGTTTACGTATGGAAAAGAATGGGCAAGAAACTCCACCGTTACTCTTTTAAAATGTTCTCTGATAAAACTAGAAGCCGACTACAACAGTTTTTAAAAGGGTAGCTAGAGAAGATTAGGGAAAATTACTATCTACTTATTTAGTTTGTTGAAGTACCTATTGATGACAGTAAACAATAATATTACATTCATGAAAGTATCCGATTACAAGGTTTCCGTTTCAAAACATGCGAATAGGCATCAAATAGGTAAATAATGATACTTTGCACTTGCAAAATCCACAATTTTTTTTCCACATAATAATATAAAACGTAGGTCAATAAGTAGGTAGGTAATGTGCAAGCATATTTGCAGTCAGTGCCAAAGTACAATTTAAAACTGCTTGTGTTTGTTTTTTTTTGCAAATTCTTGTGGGTTACCAACTTAACAAGTCTATGTGATTGCTAAAGAAAAGTGGTCACCAAGTGGATTGCGATGGTTTGATATGTCTTATGTCTGTAATCAAACCGGGATTCATAGCCTTCAAACTGGAACACACCAATGAGATACTGTATTATCAGCATAGGTACCTAAGTCTAGACTCTGATAAATCAACTAACTCATAGTTTTTAATCAGCATTAAAATGCATTCTGCCTGCTGAACACAAGTCTCTCAAAAAACTTTTGCTAAGCGGATTTAGATGATCTCATCATAGCAGTCAACAAAACTCAACTAAGTAGGTAGTTAGTACCATCCACTAGTTGTTCATCATCATCATCCTTTAAGGCTCGTGCAGACTGACGCGACACCGGTAATCGAGATGATGAAAAAAAAAAATTTTAGTCCGTCTTGTAGATTATAAAAAAATAACGTACACGTATGTTTTTCTTTTTTACGTTATCAAAAGATTACGGCGATACATTGAGTTAAAATGTGCCATGACGTCACTAGTATGTAGATTTTATACTTACTTGTGACGTAGCAACCCCCACTCCCCAACTTTAATGCGTTTTATCGAAGTCATTTTTTATTAATATGATAAAACAAAAAATACGGGTCTAATATTTTTTTATTATCTGACTGACGGACTAAATAGAGTTTCTTTTTTTTGACCCAGGCATCATCCCTATTGTTCTACCGTGAAGTTTTCGTGATTGCAGTACCCAGAGTGCCTCCTGTCGACCTGTTCTTTTTAGCGTTTAGGCTACTCCCAGCATCTTGACTTAATCTAGGCCTTTAAAATACCCACGAAACGAAAGTGGTTCTAACCAAAATGAATAATCTTACAGGTAGTAATTCTCAATTATATATACTGCAATGTTAAGGTCAATGACATGTCTAATTCTCCAACATCAACAAAAAGATTTAATTATTTGATAACAATCAATGCACCGGTTTCTGAAAAACATTTATGAATAACGTTTTCTGTCCACAAAACTGTTTTTTTAATGTTCTTTGGATGGCAGTGAGTCGGTTGACAGCACACCAGATGGTAATCGCCGCCTAAACACACCAGCCTCACCCCATCATGCTGACATCCCACAGCCATGGCTGAAATATTTCATGTGCCATGACACCGGCGCCAACACCCATGAGAGCAGAGGTGGCCCAGTGGTAACGGCCCCGAATTACGAGTCGAGAGCGTGGGTTCGAACCCAGGCAGGCGCTTCACTGCGCGTGCGGCGCTTACACGCGGTGAAGGAAAACATCTTGAGGAAACCGGCATGTCCTAAGAACCAAAAATTCGAAAACATGTGACATTTACCAACCCACACTGGGCCCGCGCGGTGGATGTCGACCAACTTCCTCTCGAAGAGAGGAGGCCTTCCCAGCGGTGGGAACCTTAAAGGCTGATTATGCTATTATGCATATCCTTCAAAGAAATATGTCTGGTGGTGGTACTTGATCTCCGGACGAACTCCTTCACAAAGAACTCTACTTACTCATTATCTGCCTACCAAGCGCGGATTCACCGTTGTGGGCACGATGGGCATGCCCGCAACCCTAATAGACTTGTGACGTCACCCTTTCACGGTCTATTGAGGTCGATAGGCTGATCATATTATATCCAATGCCTTAATAAAATAAAATAAAACAATGTATCGTGCGTGATACGGAACGCAGCGAAGTACTTAGTCATCGATATGTCACATTTTTGACAACAAATTATCTGTTTCTTTTTGGCACATAAATACATGTATTGGAAAAAAGCTATGAATAATTCGCTGGGTGCGCAGACATCTACTAATTTAAAAGTAGGTAAGCGAGTGTTGTATGCACATATATGTCGTGGCCAGATCTTAGAATTGATTATTTAAAAAATTTTAATGTTTAAAAACTAATTTTAAGTGTTATGTTGCATTTCATGCCGCTTGTTGCACCCCCACCAAATGGGTTAGATTTGGTTAGAACTGTGATAAACTGCGCGCGAGCCGAGACGAGAGAGCGATGCCGCGGCAGCGGCCGGCGAGCGTTACTTCCAAGTTGGTCGCAGTACTCGCAGTTACTTGGCAATTTTTACTACACTTTAAACCATGGATACCCTACCCTTAATGACATATGGCCAAACGTCGAATGACATATCATAAAACGTTGACGTTTAAACGATAAACTCAAAACTCAAACTCAAAGCATTTATTTCAATTAAACCATTTACAGGCACTTTTGAATTGTCAAGGGGTCAGTCAGTCAGAAATATGAAGCTAGTTGCCCATTCCAAAGCGTAGGTTCCTATGGAGAAGAACGGGCAAGAAACTCCACGGACACTCTGGATATGGTCAATTTTAGCTGGCCATTTCATGAAACACAACCATCTCATGAAATGGTCGAACACTTCATGAAATGATCAATTCTAAGATCTGTGTACGACATATACATTGATGCCAAAACTTCCGAGCCGCCTTCCTTTTTGGTGGCGTGGCGCTGACGTTAGTAGTTTGTACTGTTTGCAAACAAAGGTAACGTAACTTGAATCGTTTTGATGAAATCGAATAATTCCATCAAATTCGGTTCAGTAGTCTAAATGTGACACTGTGATGTGCTGTTTGCACATCACATTTACTTTTGTAATTTTCTTTACTAGTATTCGCCCCATGGCTTTGCCCACGTTGAACTATACACTGTACAAAATCTTGGTCATGTCATATATTTTGTAAACATCTCCTTTGTAGGAATGCACTATATAGATCATGAGCGAGTTCATACTCCGACTCGCACTTGGCCGATTTTCAGGTGGCTGTGACCACAACCTTTTTTGAGGGCTGGATCCGCGCCTGCTGTCTACCCTTCTCCCAAATATGGGGTCAGCTTCCAGTCTAACCGGATGCAGCTGAATACCTGTATTTTACAAAGAGTAACTACCTATCTGACCTCCACAACCCAGTTACCGTATAACACGATGCTAGACTGATTGTCAGACTTTCTGGCTTCCGACTACCCGCCGCCGACTGCGATACATTTGTTTTTCGAAGATTGTTGCTCTTATGACGTAATCATTTTACAGTATTTGATTTGATGGCCGCTGGACCATAGCTCGTGCTATCACCGAGCCGCATCTATCTCTACCTACATAGACAGCTATGTCTATTGCTATAATACTAAAAAATTATGTACAAAATAACGGTCATTTTCACAAACAGCCGTTAGAAGCAGTTATGATTAATTATTGCGTTTATTTTTGTTCATAAAATCATAACGCCCAGTTTTGTGGGCTAGATTTGTTTTGATGTTGTGCACTATGGAAACGCTTAGTCATGATAATATCGAGGATTCTTCTTTAATTATTGGTTAATTGCCGTTTGTTCTTAGACTTTCACCGGTAGTGTTAGTCGTCTTATCAGATACGGAGATAAAGTACACCTATCCTACCTTTCAATGAAGTAAGGAGCATCTCTAAAACAACGAAATAATTTTCTGTGGGATCTTGCTCCAAACTATTTCCTTGTGGGAGTCGCTCCATATGCCATCATCATCATTTCATTGGCAGCCTTGTTCTTCGCACTGCTGAGCTGTGTAGGCCTTCTCCTTTTTTCCTTTTGCTCCATCGAAAATATTGATATTCACCTGCATCT
Organism: Xanthia icteritia; assembly: GCA_949128155.2. Classification (NCBI taxonomy): domain Eukaryota; kingdom Metazoa; phylum Arthropoda; class Insecta; order Lepidoptera; family Noctuidae; genus Xanthia; species Xanthia icteritia. Next base: position 396,315 of record OY855862.1, on the reverse strand, counting down.
GTTTGGACTGGAAACCGACCACAACGTAATTGATTTAGGACTGACTGACTGTATGGGAGGAGCCACGCCGTGGCCTCGTTTCAGAAGTGGGACGACCTGTCGCTGCCGACCGTGGTTCGTTCAATGATTGGCAGTGCAGAGTCCTGGGACGCGTTGGTATCCTTTTGTGAAACAGTTATCACGATATATTTAGAAGGAAGCTGCAGAAAGGGAAAAGGCGATCACAAGTGTTCTCTCGTCCCGCAGCAGACGCACTGGGCGTTGGCGGTGGGCAGGTAAAGCCCTCTTCTAGCCCCCATCACATAGGAATCGAGATGGCGGCGCGTAGTGTTCCACGCGCGCCTCTCTTAGACGTAACGGGCGGAGTTAAACACCTCACTCCCCCTACAGGACGGGGCCCGCAGAGCGCGGACCGTCATTCACCAGTCCGGGGCAGCGGAAGACGCGTTTGCGACCCCGACGCAACTGCAGTGTGAAACACAGGGATAGTTTTAGTCAGTAAGCTAAAGCACTACGAAGGGGTCAAGGGTGGGCGTTTTTGGGGGACTGTCTCATATAATTTTGACGTTAGAAAAGTGCTGATTCTCAGCCTAGTTAGAATAAATGACTTTTGAATTTTGAAGATTCTGACAGACCCCTCTGCCCACCCCAGGGCGGAGGACATCAATGTGGATTTGCAACCCGCCAAAAAAAAAAAGCACTGACTAATTAATTGTATGACATCTCAAAGTTATTAGCTCAAGCTTATTCATTACAATGGAGCTGTACCTATGTTGGTCAGTTGATTTGTTCCGCTGAATTGCGACAGAGCTGGCAAGGTAACGTGTCGGCGTGGTTGAATAGTTGCTTATCGCACTCGAATACTACACGGAAAGATGGTGACGTGCGAGGAAGCCTGCATTTAATGGCACAGTCAGGAAAGCAAGTTGAATAACATTTCATTGATTGTGTGTAGGTATAGCTAGAAAGGGTGTGACTACTGGATGACGACTGATAGAGATGCAACAATTCTTATTCCATACGGAAGAAGAATTGTAGCGCCGACCCCAAATATAAAGTTGGGACAAGGGCAAGAGAATGATGATGAATCCCGAACGCAGAGAACCGGGTGTTGTGACGCAACTTGGGAGAGGCCCAAGTCCAGCAGTCGATAACTATAGAAAGTTGATAAATTTTAATAGGCTTGCCCCCTACGACATAGGACTTAATGTGGGTGTGTACCTCCTAACGCCTCTGCCTACCCCTAGCGTGAGTGATGTTATTTTTACGTACCTATGTACAGTAGCCCGCACGTCAGTGGTAACAAAATCAGTACAAGCTGACCTCTTAGGGATCTCGCTTATCTAGTCGCTGCGACCACTGGTCGTGCTTGTGCCCTCAGACTACGCTAGGCCTGCTCAAGGTCTAAGTGGTACCACCGACGCCGACGTACGGTGGACTCTAACTAAGCATTCGAGCGAGGAGGTAAAGCGTACCACCTATTAACCATACCTATAGTACACCCACATTTCACCAGTTATGTTTAAAGCGACGATAACCGACTTTTAATGATTTTATACTGATAATCATGTCTAAACGAGTAGTGATAACACGTGGGAAAAAAATAGAGCATTTTCTTAATAACTCAATCTGTGAATATTTTGGATTATGTTTCTATTACTTAATTAATTTGTAAAGTTATGTCTAACTCGGATAAAAAACTGAAAACACTATCAACCGTACTTTTCTGAAACCTTCACCATTTTAAAGATAATTTAATTATTTATCTTTTAGTATACGTATTTTATTAAAATACGTTTTGATTGATGTTTAATAAAATAATAATGCGTCTAATTTGGGACAGCGCTCCTAGATGGGCGAGTCCTATTACTGGTAGCGCTTGCGATTTACCGTTTTATTGATATTACCGTCCGTAAGTCAATAGGAACCGCGCATGATGCAGCCATGTTTGTCGAGGTAGGCAGGCTGATGGCTCACTAGGTACTCGTAACTCGTAGATATTCTGCGGACGACCGTTCGGTACCGGTAACTATGGATGTAAAAACGTGCAAAGAATTAAGTAGGATTGTAGGAATGAATAATAATACTGTTAGGTTTATACTCGCCAGTTTAAAATATACCTTTTTACGTAGAGGTAAAGTTGAAAGTGAAATGTGATTATTTAGATGCAAATTTCGGCCAGTCTCTTCTAAACCGTAATGTAAATAGAAGACGCTTTCTCGTAGCTTTTACCTATTAAATAATTATAATAGCACTGTACGTAAATTATGTTCTTACAAGATTGCAAAATATGATCAGAATATTAAGTACCAGTCTAACCAAGGGGTATCGTGTTACCCAGTAACTGGGTTGTGGAGGTCAGATAGGCAGTCGCTCCATGAAAAATAGCTGCTCCCGATTAAACTAGAAGCTGACCCCAATATAGTAGGGAAAAAAGCTAAGCAGATGATGATGTCAGTTAAACGTATGTATTAATGTATGTGTGTAGGTTTGTTTATATGTTCAATTTTCTCAAAAACTCATGAATAAATTTGGATAAATCTGTAACTAACGTAATCGAATAGTTTCAGGATGGTTTTTAGAACCTATAGGTATTAGTTTAGGTTACGATAATATATGTAAAGTTATAATATGCATGAACCTACCTACACGACTGTCTATATTTTCACGGATTTGGATGGTTATGATTAAAGAACACGAATTCAGATATAAGTGATACTGCTGTCGCGCTAGGTAGCGATACTGGTCCAAAGGGACGAATCAGATAGCGGACGCGTCAGCGATATCCCTCAATCTAAATAGGCCTCAACGCTGTGAAGCGGCCGCTTATATTGAAGAGATCACCTAAACGTATTATTTCTGATCTTAAGTTATGAACTTCAAGCACTAGTATTTAAACTCGCTAGAGGGCGCTGGTGTATAGGTATACTTGTCTTCGTATAATATTGTGATCTCGGCTCAAGAGAAGCCTAAAGATAGCTATGACTACTGTGTCCCAATTTTATCATTTATAGCGTTATATTTTTTGTTAATCTTATTTGTCCCACTGCTGGGCAACGGTCTCCCTCATAACTTTCCACTGTTCGTTGTGTGTTGCCTTCTGCGGCCAATCTCCCGTAAACCGCATAGTCATCCCATCACGGCAGCGTTTCCGCGGCCTCCCTCGACGACGACGCCCGTCTTCTGGCACCCACTGCGCGACGACTCAGGCCCATCTGTCCTGATGCATCCTCCAAGCGCGTTGTTGTTTTACTATTTAGCTGACACTGTCCCACTGCAGGGCAAAGGATCTTACGACTCCCGCCTATTAGGAAGCCGTTTGCATGTAAGCGCTCCAGTTTTCACGATAAAATTTACTGTTGATTCGAGTGTATTTTTCTTATGCACCTATGGGGTTCATACGAGATTTGAGAAGTTAACATACAATTTTAGTAAACATTGATTTTACCGACTCCTCCGATTCTTAAGAACGGTAAAGCTTAGTTTTTATTAACTTTATTGTGCATACCTACTTAGTACCTGATGTTACCCGTTATTTATCTGTGTACTGTTTTCTGTGGGTATCTTTTGTTGGAGATCCTAAATAAATAAATAAATAAATACAGAAATGACACTCAAACGGTTTCAAGCACTACTCTTTATTTGATCATCACTATCGTCTAGAGTTGTATTCTTATTAGCTAATAGCGCCATCAGCTCGGTGTCAGTAAGTAGTTGCACGCTCGTGGTCACCTCCGCACTGCGGTACACTTCGTACCGCGCCGGGCTCTCGAGGGAGGCCTTGCCGATGACTACTATGTGGGGGTAGCCCATTCTGTGAACACAAAATACAATAAACCTTTGCCCGACCTGGAAATCGCCCCTTACAGAGCTGTCGCACTTGTCGTTCTCTAAACTATATTCTTGTATGATAGAACATTTTTATGTAATTGGAGAAACTTCCATAGACAAGTGACGTCATAGTGTATCGGTATCTAATAGCAATGAAACAAAAAAAACGATGACCTAATATCATGACTTAGCAAATAACTGAGCTCAGGGGCCGTATTATGACGTATTAATGCCACCATTATTCCAGTGTGAGTGAGAGACGGAGCTATACAAGGCCGCTAGCACCATCCTTTTTTCGCAGTAAAATAATGATGGCATCAATACTTCATAATAAGGCCCCAGGGCCAATGTCCTAGTACCGTGCGCGCGCGTAAATATTTGCAATTATGATTATCTTAAATTCTTTTTTTTTTGCTTTTACTTGCTGATACCTTTTTTTCTTAGATTGGCGAAAGTTTCACCAAATACTTTAAAAAGTCCCTGTTTGTTTTCTTTGTACCTATGGTTCTAATATTACCTGTCCGCCAACATGAGTCTCTTGCCTATGGTCAGGTGGTGTCTGTCGTCTATGATGACGTCATCATCGTGTGTCTGCGATATCCTCTCGTACAATTTGTTAATTTCCTCGATACCATGGGTTTGCCATTCTTTGGAACCTTCCTGTCAAGGAAATATGGAAGATTAAAAGAAAAAGTCTCCCAAATTGAGGGGTATTGTTGTTCACGCCATCTATCATATTATTTAGTTCATTAACAAGATAACATTTTATTACGATTGAAAACAGCACCATCTATTGGAGAAAAGTAGAGACTTTTTAAAATTACACTTGTTTATCACGATTTGCATGCATTGATCGTAAATAATAACCCCGCGTCACATTTAAAAGCGATCAGGTTCACCGAACAAAAACTGACATGTGCCCACTTGGCCCGTTAATCGCATTCAGTGTTGTGTGGTGCAACTGGGCTTAAATCTGCAAATTTAATCTGACGAAAAATTATTCCAATACCACATACGTTTAGAGGCATGAGGAACACGGTGTGAAGTTCAAAGGGAGGATCCTCCGACCAGACGGGTGTCGTGTCTGGCGGGCAACTGCCCAACGATTGACGTCGGCGAAGTTATACATAAATATTCTGTTCGCGCGATAAACTCAAATTGCGCGATGCAGTATTTGTGAGACGTCAGGTCTTTTATGTGTTGTTCGCATGTAGATACCGCCACATACGCATGAAGACATACCAAGTTCAAAATAGTGGTAGTAATATAGAAAGTCTATACGTACTTTAGGTCCTATAATAATAACGCTGTAGGGCGCGATGGCTGCGGGCCAGCGCAGACTCTTGTCACTCGATAGGGCTTCCAAGCTCGCTGCTAATAATCTGGAAATATACGAGAGGACAAGAGTATGTATTACTTCAAGATTACATATTCTATGCAGTAAAAACGAATTTAGCTTTAGTACGAATTTGACCAGACTTGTATACCTTCGTTGCAAGTCTTAGGGCGTTTGCGCACTTATCGGTATCAAGGGGCCTCTAGTCCCTAAATTAAATCCGTAGTTTCGGCCGTAGTTACGGGCGTTTCGTTCTCTGTCTCAGTTATGGACATACCGTAAGTTAGACGGAGAAAGAAGCGCCCGTAACTTCGGCCGAAACTACAAGTTTTGTTTAGGGAGTAGACCCCCAGGTTCGTATTCGATTCTTGTTCGTTTCTGATCCTGTTTGGCCATCCTAATAATTGTATGGAAGTTTGTGCACTCATGCGTATACGGTTCGTGTTCGTGTGTGTATTTTCTTTCTTTTATTCGTAAATTCTCACTTCGAATCTTTTTTAGACGGATCAAAACCGAGTATATCAAACAAAACGAATCAAATACGGATAAGTGAGCTGACGTTAGGACGTGAATTTCTCGTTCGTCCTTTTCACATATCGAACACGAATCGAATAAGGAAGTGGGCAAACGCGCTTATGTTGCGAGATAATTTAGATTTTTGGTCAGTTTTTTCCATACGAAACAGCCAGACGTCAATTTTATTCCACGGATAAAAGATAACTACTGCTACTTTATTTTGACTTTGATAAATCAGCTCTAAATAGAGAAAAAATTGGATAAAATATATCGATGAAATTTGATCGATTTTGATGAAACCGCGGGTGTCCCGCGAGGGTTTCTGCCCAAAAAATCTTTATAAAAAAAAGTTGCATTGTAACGCATCGGGTCGGCTCAGCTAGTGTTTCATAAAATTGTGATATCGGCTTTTATATGTACCAAACTGCTTTCAAATTCACCACTTCCTAGTGCTTTAGCTGGGAAGAAGAAGTGGCGCAACAAACTCCCCAGCAGCACAGCTGTCTGTTCAGTTAGAAAAACTTGATTCTATACAATAGTACTTATGCAAAATAATTTACATTACGCAACACAAAACATTAAATTAAATTATTTTCTATATGTCACCTAGCACTGCAAGGCGCTGCAGGGCTAAAAATACCAGCATTTATGTCCACTATGTTGGACTATTAAATTCTAGCTTCTTAACGAGCAATGTTTTCCCTCGGTATGTCAGTAATATAGACAGATTTAGAAAATATGGGGTGGTCAGTGCGAATGTCTTCTCTGAATCAAAATACACGTTTGCTCTGCAGCGAAACAGGCTGATTTTTTACCCTAAAGTTAGAAAGGTTCTCAGATGTTTTGTCTTAATTCTATTGATACGTACCTAGTAATACCAATTCCAAAACAAGACATAATCAAAGGCTGCGCCGCTCCGCTGGCGGGCGTGTACTGAGCTGAGAGAGGCTCGCTGTACTTTGTACCTAAGATGAATGTGTGTCCGACCTGAAAAGATATAGATTTTATAAACAGGCTATAAAAAGACTGTGGCGGCATCTACAACGCCACATGCGAACTACGCATCAAAAACCCGACGTCACAGAAATTCTGCATCGCACAAGCAGAGTTTACCGCGCGATCAGCATATATAGGGTGACTGGTAATTAGTGCCCGATACTTAAACACGTGGCAATGATGAGTATCATTATGAACAATTTTTAGTATGGGACCAAACCAGAAATCGCGAAAAAAAAGGAAATGCGAACATAAATGTACGGAAAAATCCCCCAAACAGGAGCAATTTGCGGGTAAAAGATAGTTATAATAAATCTCACCTCTATACTGCTAGCTCTCTGTGTCTTAGCTCCACACTCCCCGCACTTCTCTGTGCTATCTAACTGTGCGTGTGCGCAGCGCGTACACACAGAGAGCTCGTCCTCTCCCGCGGGCGCCGGTAGTTGCCACTCGTGCGATATCGAGCCGCCCATGTCGCCTGTTGGGGCGGGGACTGGAAATAAATGATAAATAGGTTGTTTGTTACTTGTTTTAGTAAACAATGGGAAAGAAATCTGTCAAATTATTTCCTTGTAGATTTTTTTTTTTTCCTTTGATAATGTATCGTAGCTGATGATACTTTAGCTAATAAGTAAATTAAATATAACTTAAACTACTAAGTAACTATAAATATTAAGAAATCGTCCAATAACGTCTTTCTTTTTCACTTTATGTTAAGGGGAACACTTCAATCACGTGTTCTATAAAACAATCAGCACTTGCACTGCAGTTTTTAAATTCACTCACACTACACTAAACTAACTCAAAAGGTTTTACCCTTTTTAGTCTCCGCACTAATTCAGTGATGTCAAGGAGTTGGATCGCCTCGACATTCACATGATGATGAAGTCTGTGTTCATGAGCTTCTGCATATTTTTTTATAACTATGTTTACGACATCCATATCGAGGTCCTGGTGAAGTTCGCTGTTTCTAATGTACTAGGGCGCTTTGACTATATCCCTTAGTACTTTGTTTTGAAAACGTTGAATGATTTGACGATTGCTCTGGCTGGTGCAGCCCCACAGCTGTATACCGTAAGTCCATACAGGTTTTAAAACTTGTTTGTATAACAACAATTTATTGGGTATTGACAATGGCAATTGTCTACCAAGTAGCCAATACATTTTTTTGTATTGAATATCTAGTTCGGCTCTTTTCTTTTTGACATGCTCTTTCCAGCGCAGTTATGCATCCAGTATCATGCCAAGATACTTAGCAGTATTCGCGTATGGTATTTGTTGATTATTCATGAATACCGGGAAGTATTGTGGCTTTTTATTAGTGAAGTCCATGTGGATAGACTTGCTTTCATTGCATTGGTACTCCAGCTTTTATTTGCCTAAGGTCTGAATAGGCATTTCTTTGTCTTATTCTAAACAATCTGTTTGATATATAGGAATCTATGATGTCTGAAAACTGTTGAGGCAGCATTGTTCTTAGTTTATAAATAAGACCATCATGCCATACTTTATCAAAAGCCTGTGCAACATCAAGGAAAACCGCGGAGCACACCTTCTGAAGACACCTAATTCCTGCAGGGTAGGCGGTTGCTTTGACCCGGTGTGTTTTTCCAGGCTGCTTGCTGTATACTAGTTGTAAATTTACTTAATTCTAAATCTAGATGTTCCGGAGTTTTTAATGGAACTCTTAATTCTATTGTATTATCCAGGTCTATTCTGAAACTTTCCCAGTCTGTATAAGTATTAACAAGTGTAGATGGCGTTAAGTGTTTGTTATCATTCAGCTGCTAATGGAGTTCCTTGTTAAAAACTTTGCCGCGAGATGGCGCTAAGTCTATTGTCTTGCCGCCGATTGGTCGGTAAGAAAGGTATAGTCGACCTCGTAATTGCTTGACCACCCTAAGGCTGAATGTCACTACTCATGGTGTATCTTTGCTTAAGGACCAATGTGACAGTGAGATAAGAACTCATATATATAAGAACTGTATTATATTTATAAAATGGTGTATTCAATTATAAGAAAGCCTTACGGAGCGAGTTAGGCTTGTTGATCAAGGTCCTTAAATAAAGATTAAACAAATAAAAATAAACCTTAATGAAGTTTAAATTTTTGGGAGTTCTTGTCAAAAGTAGTAAAGCGCAAAATGACGAGGTAGGCTGTACCAGATAAAGATAACAGATACGAGATGCAGATAAAATGTAACAAGTACATACAAACTGGATACCTCGTTCTTATACTTTGATTAAATCCCAGGATATTACGAATAAGAGGAGTGGTCAATTTTAGAAAATGAGTTGTTGTAAATCTTCCCACAATTACCCTTGGACTTACTCCCTTGACAGTCCCAAAGTGCCTGTGAATAGTTCAAATGAAAGAAATGTGTTAAGTTTTGACTTACCCCTGTGTACGGGTAGCCGCAGTCTCCTAAACAGCTCAGTATAGGCCTCCGTGACGGTGCGGTATACCGCCCGGGCACACTCCTCAGTGGCGTGCACTCCGTATGCGTCCAGCATGGAGAACTCTCGCGAGCGCAGCAGGCCGTGCTTAGGACGGTGCTCGTCACGGTATTTATTGCTTATCTGGAACGAGATAACACTTTAGATTTTTTATAAAGAAATACATGCATATATGAACTTATGCCTTCTTCCAATGGCGTAAGCAGAAACTACAGAATACCACCTGCTACGATCCTTACATACTCCTACAAACTTTATTAAAAAAATTAAATTACAAGTACACAAGTAAAAAAAATACTGTACAAAGGCGGACTTAATGCCTGAGGCATTTTGAAAGAAGAAAAGAAAGAAAGAAAATACGTTTATTTGCGGTAAACATGACGCAAAAAAAAAGAAAACAAAATTAAAAAATGGAAACAAGTTTCTGGGAAAATATGCGTCACATTCACGCAAAACGGCCATCGCTCAGCATGATGCTGCGACCCTATGCAAGACAGAGCCCCAGCGCTGGTTTTTTTCTACCAGTCAACCTTAGGGTGGAGCAGAGACAAAACATGGCAGGTGCAACATAAGTAATAGATAACTTGAAAATGAATACTTACTAATACATACATACATAGATACATACATATAAACCGAATAAACTTTGTCAGGAGAAATAACGATAGGTAGAGGAGAAAACAAATCCAGCAAATCAGCGCTGCAAACATTCTGCCAACTTTACACGAACTTTTGACTTTTCCTTTTGCCTCGTTTACGTTCATACATCTGGTCATACACGCACGCCGGTTGCGAGTACTACGCACCTGACCTGTCTGAAGAACATCACCAATAAGATCACTATTATGTCCTTCTAGGGCGTCCCCTACGTTTTCACTCACATCTGCCTTTTCTCAACACGACCAAACCATCAAAGCATACTCTTTGCAATTATTATTTATTTATTTAAGTCTATGTGCCTCGTTGCTCTAGTGTTCGCAAACGCTACTGCTGAACATGAGGTCCTGGGTTCGATTCCCGGGTTTGGCAAGGTGTTATTGGGTTTTTACATTTAGAATTTCTCATTAGCAGCTCGGAGTCTGTATTTGTGCCAAGTTGATGGCAATAAGCTTGCCCCTATTACATGGGACTCAAATACAACTGGCGAAATGTAGGTGTACATATATAGCAACACCTTCTAATACCTACATCAATACTCTATGCCTGAGCATCAAAAACTGCTCAACAGAACTGTACATACATGTACTATCGAAAGGCCAAATATGTTTTTCAAAAAAATTGTTTAATGAATTTTGAGGATCTAATAATGTAGCTAGTAGTCAGTTGTAGCATGATATGCTATAATAATATTCTATATTATGGAATACATATCTATTCTATGGTAGGTAGTAGTAAAAAAAAAAACATTCAATGCATAAATTGCCTGGAATAAAAACCTCTTTCATTATTATTTAGTAAGCATTTGCATAAATACCTGATATAGTAACAGTGGTAGCTGTTTGTAAGACAGGGGCCCAACATCTGCTAACAGATCTGCTATTGCCTCCTCATGTGTCTGAAATAGACAAAGAAACAGATTATTATACTAGTGGCTTTTTAAGGTAATCTTGAACACCACATTGGCTTGAATCATAGTAAGAGACCACTTAAAAGAATCAATTTGAATCTCCTCAAATCACCAACATACTGGAAGCAAGCATGTTGTAATCAGTCCTTCTCTGTATGAGAAGATTCTTTTGCCTGGGAGAGCAAAAATTACAAGCCATAACATTATGGCCTAGTTATCCTAAGCTTGGTTTGATGTGAATCCGCTGTTGTTGCAGTTGCAAACCACGAAATATTTTTTTTTTTACGTTTTTTGCAATTTGCAAATTGCAAAAAAACGAACAGGTATGTATTTACAGAATTATAATCATTAGAATCATTAGTTAGATTTAAACTTTTCCACAAGAAATTCTTTCATATGTAACAAATCTAACTCTGTAAATACATACCTGACATAGTCGCGAATCAGATCAAGATACAACCTGACATTGACCTATAAATTGCAAAAAACATAAAAAAAAATTAAATTTGCGGACTGCAATTGCGGATTCACCTTAAGTAAACTAAACATACACATATAAATAAGACAAACTCACTGGTGCCAACAAATACTTCTTTCCATGCCTGTCCTCCATCTTAATCAACTCCGGTCCAATCTCCTGCAGCCTGCCCGTCTTCTCCCACAGTGATGCCGCTGTCAGCGATGGCACTGACATACGCTGACCTCCGGCTGCTTCTATACAGGACCTGATCTGGACTTCTAGCTTATCGAGCGCTCTGCGGGCTAGAGGTAGCACGGTGAATAGGCCGGAGCTGGTGGGACGGATTAGACCACATTCTAGGAGGAGCTGCAATAGATGAATAGAGTTGTTGGTGTATTTAATTTGTCATAGATTAACTACTGTTTGAAAGCAGTCATTCTATAAATGTTTAATTTATAGAATGGCTGCTGAAATATAATTGTTTAATTTACATACAGCAAAAGTATTCAAGAGATATTTTTATTTGTGATAAGTAAGTGACTCTCTAGACGAGCACCCTGCAGGATTATTGATGTATAATGTCATAGGAAGATTTGGTTAACTATTTTAACTCAGCTTCAATCATTTTTCAAATTATCTAAAGTACTTACATACATATTTTATGAGGTACTGTGTTTAATTTATTCTGGGTACAGAATACCTTGTGAAATATTAGAAATAAATTAAAGAAAAAAAAAAACTCATATAAAAAGTACACTTTGTAAACAAGCATATTACAAATTAGAGGATTATATCCAAGATAAAAATGCTTGGAAACATGCTGGTCCTGCTACATAGGACAATTTAGAATTGAGACAAAATCTAACTGGTTGCTAATTTAATTGTATAATATTATTTTTTATAACATTGATTTTACATTCTGTGATTACTTGAACTCACACACTGACTTATTAGTATTACCTACTTATTAAAATGTTAGGAATATTGTATAATTTTACAATGTTTTAAAGTAACGGTGGAGTTTCTTGTCCATTCTTCTCCATACGAAAACTACCTTTTGGAAGGGGCGACTAGATTATTTTTATTTTTTTTGTAAATATTGACGTTCAAAAGTGCCTTTTATGTGGCTCATTGAAATAAATTATATGACTTTGACTTTACAGTAAGTATTGGGTCTTCTGTTTACGTTCAAAACTACACAATTCAACATAATTATTACAATATAATTATAAGATAATTTCAGTATAACTACCTATTAAATTTGTTACAACAAAATTAATAAAGCCGACTTACCTTTTGACTTTTACACGTAATTTCAGTATTCTTAATCTTGGCATTCTTCGGTATGGTTATAACTGGTTGAAATAATCTCGATAGGTATCGCATTATGATGAAAATTAAGATTTTCTCTCAATGTTTTTCTTTTACTTCGATTTTTTTAGGTTACCGTAATCAGCTGGGCTTCTAAATGTCAAACTGTCAAAGCTACGTTTAGTAGCGTCGGATGGCTAATTTCTAATTTTGTCAGAACTTCCTATGCCAGTATTCTATTAAATTAAAATGCTGTGTGCCTGTGTGCTTTAACCAAGATATTAATTATATTTTTCAAGATATACTTTTAACAAATCTAGAGCAACTATTAAACGTTATCTTTGCACAATGGAGGATAAGCAACTTACTAAGCAAATATGAGTAGATAGTTATTACGGTACATCTTTTACACTATAACATTACGATTGTTTCGTACTGGTACTCCAAATACCCACCTTTCATAATAAGGAAGGTGTGTCTTATAGTATTATAATGATTCATTAACATTGAGCACAGAACGCTTACGCTAGATATACGAGCAAAAGAACGAGTATTAACATAAAATACAAGTAGTAGGTAGACACAGGCACAGAGCATGTAATTTAGACACAGGCAGGCCGTCGACTGTACGTACTTACTTACTTTTTGAGGCTGACTAGCCTCAAAATTATGTAAACATTGACAAGAATTTATTTAATTTTTTGCAATCTTTGATCCTTAAAGTATCAATGTGTTACTACAAAACTTATGTTAAACATTGGGTAGGTACAGACGTCAGCAAGTCCACCTACTACAATCTGTCAAATTTCTTTAATCGATATTCAACTTTATCACAAAAATATAAGGTTCAAAGTTAATTGGGAAAATTTGACAGTATCGGGTTGGTTGATGTGCTCTGTACTTAACATAATGATATAGTATTAATACCAGCCTATACCTGGCTATTATTGTCCCACTGCAGGACAAAGGCCTCTTCTCATAAAGAGAAGACATTGCTCAAGATGGGTTGGCGATTTCCGACTTATAATAGCTATGAGTAGGTACAGGTTTCCTCACGATGTTTTTCCTTAAGATAAACTCAAAAACTACATATGAATTGAAAACTTGCCCGGATCGCCAGAGGCCTTGCCTCCAGACATGACACTTACTATGAAACACAAATTGTTTATACCTAATAAGATGAATTCTTATCAATGTATATGTTTACGGACTGGGTAAACTTGCGCTTAGCTTAGTAAAATCATATTTGAATGATAGACAAAATTCAAATAAACGGTGTTAATTCATTGGGTTTAAAAGTCAAAATGGGTGTACCACAGGGCTCGATATTGGGTCCATTCCTCTTTTTAGTATATATAAATGATTTACCTCATTTGTTGAAAAACCGACCACAAATGGTGTTATTTGCTGATGACACATCACTGATTTTTAAGGTGAACAGACATGCAAAGGAACTTGACGACGTAAATAACGCTATGCTAAAGGTCCATAATTGGTTTACTGTAAATAATTTAGTATTAAATGAGAAGAAAACGAAATGCATAAGATTCGCGTTACCGAATGTTAGAAGTAGTGAATGTCACGTTGTATTGAATAAGGAGACACTAGAATTCGTCGAAAAAACAGTTTTCCTGGGAATCACGCTTGACTCAAAACTACAGTGGGGTCCTCACTTAACATCACTTGCAGGGCGGCTGAGTTCAGCCGCTTACGCTGTTTGGAAAATCCGCCAACTAACAGACGTGGATACCGCGAGACTGGTCTATTTTAGTTACTTTCATAGCATCATGTCTTACGGTATTTTGCTGTGGGGACGGGCCGCAGATATTGATTCTATCTTTATTCTGCAAAAAAGGGCTATCAGAGCCATCTACAACCTCCGCAGACGTGAATCTCTAAGGGAACTGTTTAAGAAAATTAACATCATGACGGTACCTTGTCAGTATATATATGAAAACATTATGTATGTTCGAAAAAATTTACATCTTTTTAGTAAAATAAGTGATAGGCATAATTTTAACACAAGAAATAGGAACAAATTAGATCAACCACGTTTCAGGTTGTCTAAAGTACACACTTCTTTTATGGGGTACTGTGTAAAATGTTATAATAAAATACCACTCGATATTCTTCAACTAAATGAGAAGAAATTTAAAACTTGCATTAAACGCACACTATGTAGACAAGCATATTAATATATAATAATATATCTTTATTTCCCTAAAATACAGATAGAACATTAACATAAAACATTTGGATGTTGAGAAATCTGTACACAATTGATTAAACTCTGTCTCTTAAACTAGGGTATCCTGTATCTTAAGAGACAGTGATTCGCAGTTAGGTTCCAATTGATATTATGTATAGTGGACTGTGTCAATTTATCATCAGAAGGGAAAAAAAAATAAAAAATAAAATAAAGATAAGTTATGCTTTACGTTATAGGTTTTAGGTTTATTTTTTTTATTTTTTTTTTTTTTTGTGAGATTGTGAGGGTGTGGGTGAATGAATGTGATTAAAGGTGTGTAAGTGTGTGTGTGAGTGGGGATAGGTAGGTGATGTGGTGTTGATGTGTGAGTGGGGGAGTTGTATGTGCGAGTGTGTACGAATGCGAGATAGAAGTAATTCGTGCGAGCATGAGGTTGAGTGTGTGCTTATTATTAGGCGATGTAGGTCAGTAAAGTCTCCGTTGCGGCATAGTCCTGTTTAAGCAGCCATTCTGTCACTTTTAATTTTAGGTTGTGTTTGTTCAGGTCTAAGATATGTAGTTTTATATGAACCTTTTTGTATATATAAGCGCTAATTACATAGTACTGATGCTTTGCGAACGCGGTCCTGTGTTGGGTGCCTGAGGGAAGGTTTGTGCGCTTTTTTGGGTTAGACGGGGGAAGGCTGCTGTGTTTCCTAAGAACAGATTGAAGCACAAAGAGCTGACGGACTGTAAGAACCTTGCAGTCTGCATACAGTTGTGTTGTTGGGTATCTATGGGGCTTCCTTGTCATTACTTTTAGTACGGCTCTTTGTGCTCTCTCTGCCCTCAGGAGGCAACCTTTCGTTGCAGCACCCCACACAGAGATGCAGTATCCTATGACCGATTGGCATAGTGCAAAATAAATCATTTTTAAAATATCGGCATTAGCGGAGTTTCGGAGGCATTTAAATATATGGATGAGGCGCAAAGTTCTAGTCGTGACAGCGTCAAGTTGTTTTTTCCATGTAAGTCCGTCATCTATGTGGACACCTAAGTATTTTACGCTGTCACTTCTAGTTAGTGCTAGACAACGGCATGGTGTAGATCGGTTTGAGCATGAATGGGCAGTAATTGAAAAACTCTGTGACGGTGCTGTCTTTCGCCTAATTGCAAAAGGGATGTAGCAGGATTTATTTATATTTAAGGTAAGGAGATTAAAATTGAGCCATTTCATTATTTCCGCTACTGCCGATTCTGCTATAGATTTTATAGTATCCCAAGTAGGTCCATGAAATAAGATCGCGGTGTCATCAGCGTATGTATATATCTTAGTATTTGGGAGGTTCATTTTGCAAAGGTCATTGACATATATATTAAATAACGTGGGGCCCAGTATGCTGCCTTGAGGGACGCCGAAAGTAACCAACTCCTCTTCACTAAGGTGGGTATCAATTTTAACTATCTGGGTCCGATTCTTGAGATAGTCTTTAAAAATATCAAGCGACACGCCACGTACACCTAAGTGTTCTAATTTTGAGGTAAGGATGGGGACAGAAACTGTGTCAAATGCCTTAGAAAGGTCCAGAAATATACCTAAACATTTTGTTTTCTTGTCTAGATTTTTAGCTACCTCTTGAGTCAATCCTAGCACAGCATCTTCTGTTGAAACACCGGCTCGGAAGCCATATTGGTTGTCTGCTATTAATTTGTATTTTTCCAAAAATGTCCTGAGACGATTGTTTAAGATCCTCTCAAGGATTTTGGAAAGTGTCGGCAAAACTGATATAGGCCTATAATTATTGACACAATTTCTGTCCCCCTCCTTGTGTATAGGATGGACTATCGCCTTTTTCAGAGCATCCGGGAACACGCCCAATTGTAGACAACTGTTGTATATGAAGGTAAGTGGCGGTATCAGTACATGGCGACAGTTTTTCAATAAAAGAGGCGATATACCGTCCCATCCGATAGCACAGTCATTGCGTAACTGCAGGATAAGCGATTCTATTTCTGCTTCATCAACTTCTAAGAGCGCAAGAGAGTTTACATGGGAGGGGTTTATACAATTTCGATGAGACTGAGGAAATAGGGTGTGGTGTTGTGATAGAATATTGTCAGCTAGCTTTTTTCCTACATTACTGAAGAAATTGCAGACCTCATTAACGGAAGACTTAGGATCATTGCGTATTTTTAATAGCTCAACGGGGCTTGCACATATTTTCGTGGCGTTGGTTATTTCCTTTATTACTTTCCATAAAATTTTAGGTTTATTACTTGCTTTCTCAAGCTCACTTCTTGCGTATGATATTTTTAGTTTTCGGAGTAGGTCGTTACAAAAGTTTCGGTAGCGATTATAGGTAATTTTAAGTATAAGGTTGTCTGGTGCTTTCTTGGATTTTATGTGTAACTTATCCCGGTTTTTAATGCATTTTAGAAGACCAGGAGTTATCCAGGGTTTTAGAGTTCTTTTTTGTCTAGGGATTTTAGCTTGAATTGTGTGTTTGGACATGACCATTGTAACGATATCTATAAATTTGTTCATAGAAATATTAGCATCCTTCTCAGTGTATATCCTTGAAAAGTCGGTATTTTCCAGTTCTAGCTTAATAGCTTCATGGTTAAGGCGGGTGGAAAGGTAATATGTTCTTCGCGCAGGATTTGCGCCTATGATGTCGAGGAGGATCGGCTTGTGGTCAGTAATATGGGACTCTAAAACCAGTGTGGTCGACAAAAGTTTAGTCTTTAGAAGTATGTGATCTAGGCTTTTTCCGAGGCGAGTGGGAAATTCGTGAGTGGGCAATAACCCTTGAGAAGCATTTAAGATGAGATAGTCAAGGCATTTGTTGTCCTCATTACGTTTGATTATATCAAGGTTTAAATCACCCACTAATACTATATTTGGGCAGGCGGATATGGTATCATAGACATTAGTCAAGCTTGTCTTGAAATGATCAAAATCGTCGTTGGACTTATATGACGGAGAGCGGTAGATTGCCACAACTGCTAACTTTTTTTCTATTAAACACACGAGGCAAGTCCCGCCCCTAAAGGAGGGTTCCCATACATTAGTTTGCAGTCCCAGTTTAGTATAGATTATAACTCCATCATTTTGATTGAGATTTGTTTCAGTTGAGTAAGACTGGAAACCTTCCAATATAGGTAAATTATTTGCTTTACTCAGCCAACATTCGGTCAGAACTATGATGTCAAAGTTAATTTTAGTTAAGCGCAATAGGACAAGAAGTTGATCGAAGTTTTTATTTACACTACGAATATTTAAATGCAGTAATTTAATATCGCTACCAGTAACGTTAACATAATTTATACAGTCTTCTGGGTTACATATAAAGGAGTTGCCTACGGTCAATTTTTCAAGGTCATTATTAATATTAATCAAATTAGTCATTTTTAATTAAGAAATAAATATCAGAGCGTGAGCTAATTGTAAGAGCAAGTAATATTTTGTACATCAAGTTAGAATGGCAAGTACATCGCACATAATATGTGAACTTAATGTTATTGAGGAGTCTTATTATGTATGTGTAGGTCATGTGAATATATTTGTGAATAGGGTTTTGTGTTATGTGTAGTGATTGTGAGAGAATGGTTGAGTTTGTTAATGACTGGTTGTTTTTATAATATATAAAGATGACAATATGAATAAAAAGTGATCTAACTAATCTAAACAAATTAAAATAAGAACGATATACAGTCAGTTTTAGGCATAGTCACATATTAATGTATCCAAGATCTTGAAGGTTTTTTTCGGTGCTGATTAAAATCTGTTTGTCGCCCTCTTGCTTCCGCAGGAAAATATTACCATTGGATATCCAGCAATATGTGTATTTGTACTTCTTGGCGAACTCACGGGATTGGTAAAATAACTTCTTGGTACTGGCAGGTAGTTGTTCAGCGACATACACCGGTTGGTGTTTCCCTGGCCATCCAATTACGCTGGTGTTAAGTTTTCCGTCTTTTCCCTTATCCTTGTTAAACGACCGCACTGCGGATAAGAGTGTCTGTTTTGTCTGCACTCTAGTAAATTCTGCAATTATTGGACGTGGGGTGTCAGAAGTGGTAGACTTGCCTGGCAGACGATAGATGTCGCGCAGCTCGGATTCGGGAATTTGGACTCCAACAGCTTCGCCTATACTGCATACTGTTTTTATGAGACTAGTGTGGGTTTCCGTATTTTCTTGTGGTACATTTCTCAGTTCAACACCAGACGAGCGGGACTTATGCTGTAGATCTGTTATCTTTTGTTCCAGGCTTTCTATATACTTTTGCTGTTCTTGCCTTTCTTTCCTTAAGTCCTCAACTTCTTTTCTCAAATCTTCGAACTTTAGATTCATAAACGACATCGATTTCTCGATCTCTTCGTTTGACTTACGAATTTCCGTGTTGGTAGCCTGTATCTGGGAGTTTTGAGTTTTGATTTGAGCTACCTCAGATAACAGTTTAGACATTAAGGTAGTTTGCTCCGTTAGCGTTTTAGTTATGATGTTGTCTTGTAGGTCCCCAGAAATTAAAGCTGACCCGCCTTGTGGCGAATTATCTTGCCGAGGCCGTTTATTACGATTTATATTTACGTAGTCGCTCATCATTATTGCTGTATTTATGTCGGGTTCAGATTGGGTTTGACTCTGACTCATATTGTTTATTTGTGTTTTTGGCGTTTTAGGTGGGGTGTGATGAACACCTGCCATACTAGAGCACAGTTAATAACGATGGTAAAAAAGAGTAGGTACTTATCCGAGATTCAAGGTGAGGTTTTATAAGCAATGTAGGTATCTGATGCGGCTATTTGTACCGTGGCAGCGCACAGCGGTCCGAGACCGACTCCTCATACACTATACGGCGCAGTGGCGCGTAAACACGGCGCGCGGCGTAGTCGATGGAGTATCGTAGACAACTCGTAGCACAGGTTGATGTAGCAGGATATTATAAGTTGGATGATTATATCATAGATAAAAATGCTTGGCTTAATGCTGGTCCTGCTCCACAGCCACTTGGGCTCACTAGTTAACATGTTTATTTTTGGAAGAGTTGCTTCCCCTTTTTTATTTTTTCTGACTTTACGAACTTAATGTTTACTTTTTATTTTTACTTAACCAAGGTTTAATTGTTGAATACTCCAAAAGTTAATAATGTTTTTTTTTTTTCTTTTTGGTAGGTAGTAAAATTCTTTTAATTTCACAAATTCATTGCAAACTATAGTTTTGTATAATTTAGAAGCATTTTTTTTTTCAATATTTGTAAATGTGAGTACCATGGAGCCGTTTACTATGTTGTTTTGTTGTATGTTGACTTGAAAGAGCATGGCAGTTGAGAGTATGTCATGCTCACTTAAATGTCTCGCTGATGGTGGCGAGTGTGTTGGATCATTCGGTTCCCTACAAAATGGTTGAGCTGGATGGTGCTGATCCACGCGTCATGTTCGTGAACGGGCGCCGTCGGTTGAGACTGGTCATCTCTTATCTGCCATTGCTTATTTTTAATCTTATATTTTTAATCGTTTTTGATAATTATTTTATTTTACATTGTTCTCACATATAGAAGCAACAAAAGTATTGTACCCAGGATTTTGTAATTTCTATATTTAAAAGAGTGTCCTTGGAGTTTCTTGCCCGTTCTTCTCCATAGAGATCTACGTTTTGGAATGGGCAACTAGCTTCAACTTTCTGACTAACTGACCGACTCTTTGACAATTCAAAAGTGCCTGTAAATGGTTTAATTGAAATAAATGCTTTGAGTTTGAGTTTGAGTTTGAGTTTGTCGTGGCCAGATCTTAGAATTGACCATTTCATGAAATGGCCAGCTAACATTGGCCAGATCATTGAATACTCAACGTTTATTGATATGTCAGTCGACGTTTGGCCATATCATTAATGTAGGGTATCCATGGTGTAAGGTGTAGTAAAAATAGTAAAGTAATTGCGACCAACTTGGAAGTAGCACTCGCCGGCCGCTACCGCGGCACCGCTCACTGCGCTCACTCGGCTCGCGCGGTTGGTTACAGTTCTAACCTAACCTAACGCATTTGGTCAGGGTGCCACATAAACGGCGTACATTTTTAATTTTTAGAAACTATATTTAAATACTATGTTGCATGTTATGCCGCGGCAGCGGCCGGCGAGCGCTACTTCCAAGTTGATCGCTTTCCATAACATGATATTTAGAAACCCAATAAAAGTCCATCGACCTTTTTTTGCGTGGTCACCCTACTTTGTTTGATTTGTTGTATACCGCCGCCATGATACACAACCAAAACACAGCGACATCAACGCCTCTACCGGTGGATAATCTAACCATTTTAGGATATGATCACTACTGTTTGGCCTCATCATGAAGTAGTCGTGCGTTTCACTGTTCATATCATTAAACGTTGAGCATTCAATGATCTGGCCAGGCCACATCATGATGTGACCAGTGGATGATGTTCATTTCATGAAATGATCAATTTTAAGATCTGGCCACGACAAATACATCTTTCTGAGGCTGACTGTCAGCCGACCTACACTATGTCTATAGTATGTAGTTTTGCAAAGCTATTAGCTAATTACAAACCAGCTAACAGGCAAAGTGTATGACTGTCTCTTTTAGAAGATTGTTTGTACGTGACCCGGATTGCTCAGACACACGTTTGGTTTGGTAAACACGAGCACAAAATGTGGTTGAACCCTCTAATAGACTAACTCATTACTCTTTGACCTCTTTGTTGAAGGCCGCATAGCATTATTAGGACTAATCTGGGTTGCCTTTTACAGGAATTTAATTAACGAGGGATTTTAATTAAAAATGTAGGTAGTAGGTAAGTAACTTTAGTATGACATCTCTGCACCGATTGATTCCTTTTATCATCGAAGGAAAAGAACTTAAATTATAATAAAGTAGATAGTAATATCCAACCCATTTAATTGACACTCTCCCTACCTACACGGGGAATTAGAATTTGCATTTTGCATAATTATTTGAATATGCATGATTTATATTTGAATTTGCATTTTCAATGCTAAATAAGTTACGGCACTTGACATGACCAAGGGCTTTCATCAGATATACGTTATTACTATTATATTGACGATATACTCTACTACTCATACAGAGATCACCAATCCTTATTTTATGACCATTTTTACCATCAATTCCTGCTATCACGACACTCCCTGCGGCCCAGAGTCCGTATCATTTTAATTAAACCATCAAATCGCGCCGCCCGAGCGGTTTGTGTTCAGTCATAATGTTTTATCAACGGTTGGCGCGAACCGTTTAACCTCGGATAAGTGACGCGCGAAACCGGAGATCATCTCCGTTAGTTGATACGTTTGGGGGACTGTGTCGGACGGTAGCGGAGGCGGAGGCGAGAGCGGGTTGTGGACTGGAGGCAGCTAGATGATGTTACTGATATTTCTTTCCATTTGATGGGGCCTAACGCAGTAACGCAGAAAATATCTTTCTAACAAAAATGTAAGCCTTGTTTGACGTTTTTGTGTGTGGCCAAAGCTTTCCCGCGACAGGAATGTTATCTGTATCATGATCATGACCATAATCGTCATACTCCACTGCTCTCATCCTAATTTTCAGCGCAGCATGTTTTTCTTTACATCTTTAGAAGCTGCCGTCTCAGTATTTATTTTCGGGCCATCATCACCTTTCACCGTATCTATCCATCGTTTCTACAGTCCTCGCCTACCAGTATGTGTCGTGGTCAACTACAGTCACTAACCTTACATGCTCAAATATTCACACATGGAACAGCTTGAGGACTATTTCTTGCACGACTATGCACAAACAAGCTTTTGAAACATGTATGGGAATCGAACTCGTGAGCCTTAGGTACCTACTGAATAAGTTTTTTAGCCGATGGTACGCCATTGAATGATCAGCAATGGTGCGACGACATAAGCGAGTATGATTTCAGTTTTTAGGAGCCTAAACAAGATCAATCATATAGCCAGCAAAAAACTTTTTAGCTACTTAGTTAATATAAATTGAATAGGCGTTCAAAATACGAGGTTAAGTGTGCTACACAAATAGCCTACGGGCTGGCCTTCTCAGTCACCTCATTAACTAGTACCTGAGTACCTAGTATTTTAGCGTAATTATCTCGCTTCCCCCCACACAATGCCCACACCCCAGCACTTATCAAGTTCACAGGTCATTTAGCAGCGGCCATTTTGTGGCGCGAGGAACGCTAATGGAAAACGGCGGGAAACGACAAAATACCGCCATTTTGTTTGTTAATCATGTTTTTATTAACGTGACATGTAAAGGGGTGGTTTTGAAAAGATTTGAGAGTCAGGAACAGGACGCATTCAGCCTAATGACATCCATAAACAAGGGATGTTTAGAGATTCACTGAATTCATATAATAAAAGTGTAGGTACATTGATGCTTTATTAGTGACTTTGATGGATGTAGACAAAGATGAATGGTAGTGTGTTTACTGTGGGATATTGTGTGTCATTGTGTGCCGTTAGGATGTCTATTATTACTCTATTTTCACGTAGTAAGATACTGCCATATAGTTACCAACTTACATCATCAGGAACCAGAAATATTGAGATGATTTAGACACTACGCTACAGTTTTCGATCATCTTTTATAATGGGTACCTACTTCCACGTCCTGGATTCTAAATGCCTGATCATTATGTTTATTGTTTGAATGCTAAACATTTAATTGACATGAGCTTCATTAAAAATTTAAAAGCTTTTTCAATGCGCAATAAATTATGTTTACCTAGTTGACTAATGAAAAGTCCTCGCTCTACTTCTCAATAATTAACCTTACAATTAATTTCAGTACCCGCCTAAGAAGGCATTTTATTCTTAATTAAGTAAGCTTTCGGTTTAATATGGTTTAACCTAATTGACCATCTAACCCACAGAACATAAATTACCCCACACTTAGCATTCCTGTCCATCCATCAACATGCTCGCGAGACGAGCTGCGATTAATCACAGGTACTTACAGGTGCTACCCGGACGTAGCACCTGTAGTCTGTAGTCTGCGGCACCTGGGTCTCTGAGCTTATCTGGGATTAGCGCAGTGTTGCCAGTGTTAGTGGGAATTAAAGTGGGACAGTGTAGGACGAGGTAGGAGGACGTGTGACGTAATAATTTGACATGTAAAGGGACATTTCATAAGATGATTAACGTTTTAGTTTAGCCTAAAATTTTCTGGTAAACATGACTTTGATACAAGACCTACCTGCTTACATTTCATAATAATCTATACTATAATATTATAAAGAGGTAAAATCTGTTTGTTTGCTTGTTTGTAAGTTTGTATGGTAATGTCCAGAACTACCAGTCGGATTTGAAAAATTCTTTTTGCATTGGATAGCCCGATAGGATTGATATTCTTGAGGAAGGTTATTGGCTCGCGGACGAAATTACGGACAGAAGCTAGTTAAGTATAAATGAATGTAACACACATCGTATATTCCTATGTGCTTACGGAAACTATCTTCAATGTTTTTCCACTTTCATCGATTGTTCAAAAAGCAAATTACTACAGATAGAACTTTCCAATTTAAGTTTACAAGGGTGTCATTTGTATTTCGTAATACCTACCCTTAGGAGTTAGCAATATAAAGAGAGGCCTATCCAGCAGAGGACCGAGTTAGTGGTCGAGTTATAGAAATATCTTTTGTAGTGGTATGTAACCCATATATGCACACAAATTTGGAACTCAAGTACTTAGGACATCGCCCGTCTGTGAGTTCAGATTGCGTACCTACACGGCGTGCATTCGTCCCATCATGACCTATGCGGGAGCCGTCTTTGCACATGCAAAGCCCCACCATATCCATAGGATGTACACGCACCAAAATAGAATCCTTCGTAAGATCACCGGTGCCCCCTGGTACGTTAGGAATGAGATCCTCCATCTCGACCTAAAACTCCCCACAATCCACCAATTTCTAAAACGCAATTCCAAGCGTTTCTTTGATTCCGCCACCAAACATAGCAACCCTCTGGTCGTTGAGGCCGCCAGTTGTCCCTAGTAGAATCCTTACCGACCCGGATGACCCCATAACCCTCCTCCAGGAGAGCAATAGGGAAACCAGTACAGTGCACACACATTCCGACCTCGCTGTAAATAATACTCCTCCCCGATCCTTGCTCAACGACGCGCCATCCCGCGTTGATGCTGAGCCAGTAGTCTTAAATCCCTATGATAATAATAATTACCAATATTTGATCCAGCCTGTCCCGTCTTGCTGTCCTCCCCCCAGCGGCGCCCTAAGCCGAGGTTCGTACCCCAAAGGAGGTGCCCTTAGCGAGCGCTCGCCTAGTTTTAATTAGAATAGTTTTTTGCCTTGGCTGGAGGCTTTGAGTGTAGTAGCTTAAGGCAGCCGCAGGAAAGCCTGGTTAAGTAGTCATGACCTCCGAGGTCAGCTACGAGATGCCCTACATAAAAAAAAACAAAAAGTGTGAATGCCGTGCCGTATTCGAAGTGTGTCTGAACTTCGAATACGGCACGGCGCACAGGCAGTAACTAACTGCGTCCCGCGTCATTCGCGTACTTTCATATCATCCTACCTATTATTATGATTGTTTATAAATCGTGTTTAGTTATATTAACTTCATTATTAAGTATATTCATTGTGTTACATTGAATGAACATTTAATTTCATCACTCTATAGAACCTCTACCACATCCTAAAACTGTTATAAGTACTTTCTTTTATCTATGGGTCGGGTCGACTGTGTCGATGTCTAATGTGCCGCAGATTTCTCATAAAAGCTACTACATTATATCCGGAATCCCTTAAGTTAATATTGTACTTAAAACTGTTTCTCAAAAGATTTCCATTTTGCCTCCTGTGACATGTTTGGTCATCCGCTACTTCCGTTACTAAAATTCTATCATCAAACTCCTATAAAGCACCCGGTTACCAGTCCTAGAGATTTCTTTCCTCAAACATTTCTTTATATTTCTCCACCACTGTACCCCATAGTTCCACAGGGCAGGCAGGCTATAACTCAGGCGCGCGACGTCTCGGATTATCTCGCGTTCATGCGTCATTTGTTTCTGCGATGTTGCGAACGTTTGTCATTACGTTATGAACGCACCAACTGTTAAGAGCTGTGTTATACTTATGACTTATGAACCTAGGATGCTGTAATAAAGATTGCATGATTTAATTTTATCAACAGTTTAATGGGAACTAGAAATCATAAAACTTTCAAACGGTCCTACAGTTCAGTCATTCCTGAGTTTGTGAAATCAAATAGTGTAGGTACCTACAAACTTATAACTTGTTAAAGTTATCTAAAAATAAAGTTATAGACCTAATCAGCTTTAAATATCCATACTTTATTATTATTAATTATTAATATTATAAATTCGAAAGTAACTCTGTCTGTCTATATGTTACCTTTTCACGGCTAAACCACTGAACGGATTTCGATAAAATTGGGCAAGGAGATAGATGGCATCCTCGAGAAGGACATAGGTTACTTTTTGTCTCAAAAATATTCCTAAAGGGAGTGATATAGGGGATGAAAGTTTGTATGGTAAACCCAGCATTCCTTAAGTTAGGGATATAAAAATTTAAAATGTATGCTTTGGGTAAGAAATAAATAATTATGTGTTTCAGCGTTTTTGTAAAATTACTCCCCAAGGGGGTAAAATAGGGGATGATTTTGAAACTCACATGTAATATTGATTTTTTGTTCTTCTTTAAGAGATTTAAGGGTTTTGAAATACAGTCATATCTTGATTTAACATTTCGTTTTATTTTATTAAAATTGACCCACTCGGTCAAAAGTTATTATTCTCTCCAGTAGCACACCGCCGCGAAAGCGTAGCAGAGCCATTCCGAGAAAAATTTACCCCAAGGAATAAGTATTCAGTCACAAACATTTACTAACAATTTACAAGACATTCTTATTCTTTATTAAATAGTTTTTTTAATGTACTGTTTACTTCTTATGCTTTACAAAAATGAATAACGGAGTCAAATTATGTCTGATTAAAAATTAAAAATAAGAAACAAAACAGGCAATTTTAGCGTGTCACACCTCCTGTCGCTAACTTTAACTAACCGATGTTCATGGTTTTTTAAGAAACACCTCAGCGTTTTTTGTGAGGATTTAAAGAATACTGTTTTTTTTTTAATTATAGGTATGTTTTTAATCTTATAAAAAAATCTTATTGAATTACAATAAAATTCTTAAAATAATGATAATTAAATTAGCACCAAGGTGGACAATCCACTTTAGTCACTAATATTTTTATTTGCTTTCTATAGTACAAAACTAACAAAACAAGTTATTTTATTTTCATGGTAACGTTATTATGATAGATCAGCCATTTCTTTTTACCCATCGGGCAACCGTGACGCGATAATCGGTGACGAAAGACGTACGAACTACAGGTAGTCAAATAAGAAGTGCACTATAGTCACAGTTAAAACGTGATACTGGGAAGTTCTTAAAACATTCTTTCATTTGCGAATTATACTTTATCTAACTGCGTATGTAATGAAATAATGATTCCCTCTAAAAGAACAAAGAATACTAGTTTTGTCGTCATTGTTGTTAGTAAAGCGGGAGTTCGTCAAGTCCGTTTAGTGTCGTGAAATATTAGTGGCATTTTAAAATTGTTCATTTTGTCCAGCTTAGTAACGGGTCAATTTTTTTCGGAATGGCTCAGCAGCGAAACCGCAGTAGTTCAATTCAACTGGCTCGCGGAACATGACGCGAGTGTGTATGTATTACGTAGTCAATGGCGGCACTAGAGTACTTACCTAGGTATTAAGTACAAATTAATGGTGATAATATAATAAAAATGAATAATTTGTATTTTAAGTAGGGGTTTATTTATAAACGTTGCTTAAAGTTAAGTGACGTTCAAACGTTAAAAATGTTTGGTTAAACAGGCGCTAGTCATTACTTAAATTTAAGCAACGTTTATAAATAAACCCTTTAGAATCATAAGAATCTGTTTTCTTTATTTAATAAAAACCGGATAAGTGTGAGTAGGACTCGTGCCCTGAGGGTTGCTTCTCAAAACTGTGCTCGCTCGGCGACCTGAATCTCCAATTCCGGAACGAATGACAAAAAACAAACTTAACTTTTCAGTTGAAAAAAACCGGTGGACCAATTTAAACTAAATTTCATTTTTAATAATGCAAAACTGGAACAAGTAAATGAATTTACTCTCCTCGGTTTGTCTATAGATACCCACATAAATTGGAAATCCCATATACAGAAAATAAGGGCAAAATTATCAACATTTTCATATGCCCTACGCGAAATTAAAAAAACTATCAACCTACAGACTGCACTTTTTACTTACTGTGCATAGGTATGCCCAGGCATGGCTCTGCTATGGGGTCATGCTGTGGGGTAACAGTACAGATTCACAAACCATATTTATTTTGCAAAAGATGTTAATTCAAATAATAACCAACAGAACAAACAGATAGCTGCAAACCACACTTCCGAAAACACAAAGTACTCACACTTCCCTGTCTATATATTTTAGAATTATGTAAATTTGTCAAAAATAACCCAGATTTTTACACCACTTGCGAAGAAACACAAACAAGATACACCTTTCGATACAACAAAAACTAAATAAACACCTCAATCCCGACTTAAAATGCACTCAACCAGCCCTTTAGTTATGTCCATAAAAATGTTTAATTAATTGCCAAAAGATATTAGAGAAGTAATTAAAACAAATACATTTATTCATAAATTGAAACAATTTCTGGAATCCAAGTCATATACTCAGTAAAGGAGTTTTTACAAGACAAATCGATACCAAAAAGAAAAATAAAATAAAATCTCTCCCTAATACACCAAACATTATGAAATATATATAATATAATATGGAATATAGAAAATCAAATGTAAGTATGAAAATATGAATAAGTACCTACATAAATAATAACATAATTTAATAATAATCAAAATACTTCTAAGAATTTCATAATAATTAGTAATTAAGTACCTACATTATTCGTTATCAATACATAATTTCAAAATTACATCGATACACGCAAACCTAATAATATATAATAAGAATGGATAATTATGTATATATAAATAATTATACACCCAATTAAACACATGTAATACTTAATTTATAATAATATTAGTTGTTTGAATTGTTACTTATCCCTCTTCCTCTCTCCTAATGTTGCTGTGCCCGACAGGGTCCATATTGATCTTTTACTTGTTTATACCATCTATGTAATACTATGGAATGAAATAAAGAATTGAGTATTGAGTATCGATTTGAATGAAATACAGACTAAATGTTACTTCAAGACAGATTGAAGAATAAATGATGCTGCGTGTTTTAATGCCAAATACCTACTTACATTTGTAACCACGAGCCGAAATCTATATTTGTCTCTGTCGAACTCCTACAAATACCGAAGATAATCGATCCGCACAAGCGAGAAAGATGACAGTGAACGTGTTAACAATTTTCGGATTTTTCTCTTGACTTGGACTGTACACACGGCTACACATCAAGCTATACATTTCCAGTATAAACTGACCTCGCATTGTACGGAAATCCTATACAATGTAAGATCAGCATAAACTGGAAATGTATAGCTTGATGTGTAGCCGTGTGTACAAGCTTGCTTCTCGCCAGTTTTCATGCTGCTGGGTTAACGGGAGTACCATATATAGGCTTTGGTTTACTACCAATGTCAACATAATATTCGGCATATTTTTTCAATTCGATTTTTTTTACAGCTCTATAGAGGCATGAGGAACAAAGTTCACTCATCCTCTATAGAAAAAGGAGGACAACTGCAACTGCTACTGCCCGACGATTGATGTCGGGAAGTTGTATATATGCAGATCGCGCGGTAAACGCTGCTTGTGCGATACAGGATTTGGGTGACGTCAGGTCTGTGATGCGTAGTTCGCATGTGGCGTTGTAGAAGCCGCCTCAGCTCCAAGTGACCGTAGATCTAAGTTTTTGATATCTATTTCAACTTGATACGTCCACGCGTTACTGAGAAAAAGGGTCTTGACAGTAGATAACGAAGTCATCTTATAAGGGTTCCAATTATTCATTTTGAGGTAATATTATTTGAATTTATAATCTGCCTGTCTGTTACCTTTTCATGCGTAACGGCTGAACAGATTAAGATGAAAGACATACGGATAGCCATGACGTGGTTTAGGACATAGGATACGATGGATCCCGGTAGTACGTTCCTGTGGAATAATTTCCGACCGTCCTTTACGCGGGCCGCGGGCAAAAGCTTGTCAATCATAACTTTGCTGTGAAGGTTTGAAGAATGTCCACTATTATCTGTTTCGACAAACATTGTTAGTGTCCTCAAACAGCAGGTTGTTTTTTGGATTGTTTCAGTGTTTCAGTAAGTCTCCGTTATTTATTACGGTCAACCGTACAGGCAACCGCACATTAGTGGTAACACTAGCACCACGAAGATCACCCATACTAATTAAACATATAGGCACTGTCAATGTCAAATTGTTATCACTGATGTGCGGCTGATTGTACGTCAGTAACATAGCTTGAACTACAAAAACTCTCCTTACTGCTTCGAAATAAAGGCGTGTGGTTGACTGTACTTCACGTTTCGTTGGACTTCATTCAAGTTTATAACAAAAAAAAAAGGAAGGGACAGAATAAACAATTTTTTTCAGCTTCGTGCTTCTTGCCAGTGACATTGTATTTCACGGGTGGCAACACTTTAGTTTGCGCGCGAAAAATTGCTCAAACGTCATTGACAGATGCTAGGGAGGCGATGAAATCGTGCGACACATTGACTAGTGTTGTAGAAACTGTGTGTGGTTACATGTGTGATTGAATGTGGAAGTTTGTTTTAGACATATTTGCGTGTGGGTCTGGCGGAGAAATGACCATCTATTATTATTATGAGGGACAGTAGAATAAAATAGTCAATGTGTTACCTGAGAGTCGTATGTACACCTACTTACAACGTTTTACGTAGACTGTTTTTTCTGCATTTAGGTATAGGATACCTACTTACAATATTACAAATAAACCTTATAGGTATTTTTTGAGTAACACGATACCCCATTCGTAGCTCACTTATGGCTCGCATATTTTAACAAAATACATTATTATTCCACCAGAATGTTTTATTTCTGTCCGCAGCGACCGACAACAATAAAAATATGTTCATGCCCCACAAATTACCAAAATTTAATCCCACAAACACCAGGTACTGTCATCAAAAGGTAATAATTAAAATGAATCGCATTCCTTTTCAGAAAAAATTAAAACGGTCCCTACGTGAATATTATTTAAATGGCGCGTTATTAGTCGCGTTCGCGAAATATAAGAGGAGTTTCGTGATATGTGGTCACCGTCACCGCCAGTATGGGGATCCATTGTTGGGCGATACACGTTATTTTCTAGATAAGAAAATACATTTGTTGATTTTACCCGACTTCCAAAAAAACATTACTTTAGTTTTGGAAGTTAGTGGCAAAAAATGAATCAACTTGACTTGAGAAACTAAAATTTGTGGCTAATAGTATAGCTGGCCCTTTAACTCATATTATTAACGTTAGCATATCATCAGGAACATTTCATGACTATTTAAAAACTGTAATAGTTCATAAAAATATGTTGAACTATAGGCCGATAGCTTTAATTCCCGTTTTTTCTGAAATAATAGAAAAAGTCTTAAATTAAGTAATATTATCTTTCTTGACTAAATTTAATATACTTTACCATGAGCAATACGGGTTCAGGAAAAATAGGAATATAAATATTAATAGTGTTCTAATAGAGAAATTAAATTCGGTGTACCGCTGGGAAGCATCCTTGGGTCTTTGTTGTTTTTCCCATGGAACTGTTTGCTGACGATAGTACAGCACTTAAATGCGACAATAATGAAAATTATGAAAACAATATAAACGATATAAACTACATCATTACAATTATTATAATAAAGTGCCTAAAAAGAAACAACTTACAAACAGACAAAAAACAAAGATGCATTTTTACCAAAGACGTTGTATCAATGATCTAAATATTAATTATAATAGTCATGGTGTGGAGTAGATGTTACAAAATTTCTAGAAATATTAATTGACAGTCAACTGACATGGAAGGCACAGGCAGAAGCTATCTGCAAAAAACTCAAACTCAAAGCATTTATTTCAATTAAACCGGCACTTTTGAATCGTCAAAGAGTCGGTCAGTTAGTCAGAAAGTTGAAGCTAGTTGCCCATTCCAAAACGTAGATCTCTATGTAGAAGAACGGGCAAGAAACTCCAAGGACACTCTTTTAAATATAGAAATTACAAAATCCTGGGTACATTGCTCTTGTTGTTTCTATATGTGAGACCAACGTGAAAAAAAAAACAAAAACGATTCAAAATGTAAGATTAAAAATAAGCCCTGTCAGTTTCGTTCACGAATATGACGCGTGGATCAGCACCATCCAGCTCAACCATTTTGTAGGGAACCGAATGATCCAACACACTCGCCACCATCAGCGAGACAATTAAGTGAGGGCCTGATGCCCTCACTTAAATGTGATGATTTTTTTTTAAGATTATAAAGTGTATTATGCTGATCATAATATATTATACACTTTATAATCTTTAAAAAAAAGTTAATATCAAAACAGTATTACTAGCATATCATAAGTCTTGTCGTTTCCATTCATTTTAAGGTTTGGTATTATTATTGGGGCAATTGTATCGAAAGAGAGAGTATTTTTAAGGCCCAAAAACGCTGCCTACGAGCAATAGTTCGATTGAAAGTTACTAACAGCTGTGTTCCAATTTTCAAAAGTCATAATTTATTGACATTTCAGTGCTACATTTTAGAAATTGCTCTTTTTGTCAATTGTAATCGACATCTAGTTTTAAATTTATCGGAAAGCAGATACCGAGATGTAACTTTGCGATCTCAATACCAAAACTTGTTACGCACGGGTGGATATAATAGGACTGCTTTGTTGAGGAAAAGTGTTTTTGGTATGACCCCGGCTATTTTTAACCATTCCTAATTCCATAAAAGAGGAACCAGTGACAACTTTCAAAAATAAACTAACTGAACTTCTATTAAATAAATGTTACTAATCCGTATTGGATTTTCTAGCTGATCAATTTTAGTTGTGTATAAATGCACAACTAAAATTTATCAGCTAGAAACTGCAACCATGAACTGCATCAATGTTTGCACGTCAAAATGGTAGAATACAAGAATCGTTTAATATTATTGGAACCACCTTACTGGAAATACCTACATTCTGAGCAAATAAATGAATATTCTATTCTATTCCATTCTAAAGTTATTTTGCACTTTGTAGTGTTTTTTTTGAAGTCGTTTGTTTCTTTTTGTAAAGAAAGTATTTTTAGTAAAATATAATTATGCTATTTTGGCTTAGGTTAGGAGCATAATATATCTTCGGAAGATTATGAAAGATGTCTCTATTTAACTGGGGTTGGGGCCCACAGCTGTGTTACTTTTTGAGGCATATTTGTTTATTTAACTACTGCCTCTTTGGTCTAGTGGTCGCTAGCGCTACGGCTGACCATCAGGTCCTGGGTTCGATTCCCAGGTCGGGCAAAATGTGTTGTTGGGTTATCTAGAATTTCTCAGTAGCAGTCTGGAATCTGGATTTGTGCCCGGTTGATTACAATAGGATATCTGGCGAAATGTGGGTGTACTTTAAAGGTACACCTCTGCCCAACCCTACCCACTAGCTTTTTATCCAGAATAAAAACCATATTAACTTTGTCGAGCAACCTACCTACAAAAATAGACAGGCACCTGTAAAAACTTGACCTATTTTCAAAATCAATTAATTAAAATACTTGTACCTATTTAAAAACGGGACAGCGTTTGTTTCAAACGAGTTTCCTAATCAAACAATGCGAACATCCGTCCCGCATGCTCGGGACATTAAAAATATATTTAAAAAACTTGTCGCAGGCTCACCGCGCAATTACGTGTGCCCGCATTGTTTAGAAAAAGTAAAGCAAACATGGCCGACACGTGACGCGCCTGCAGATGGCGGGAACAGGCATTTTTGACATATTTGTGAAAAGTTTTCGTTTGTGGTGTATTTTACGGTTTTTGCGTTTAGAAACCTTTTTTTGTTGGATTGATAAGGGATTTCTGCGGTTGTAACCGAAAATATCCCATATCTCACAAACTTAAATAAAAATACATCTTCCACAGCAAAATTCCAATTTTGATCGATTCTAGTCACACAGTAAAATGGCTGCGCGTCATCCGGACGGACGTATATGATTTATTATAAGGGTTACGTTTTCGCCATTTGGCTACGGAAGTACGGAACCGTAAATAAATAGTGAGTGATCATTTCCTTACGCTACGTGCTAAGCTACTACGCCGTAGCCCAGCGCGTAGCGTAGTGAAAATACCACTCCTATGCGGCGAGCTACGGCGTAGCGATCCGTTTGCTACGCGACCGCGCAGTCTCCATGAATTGGATAGTTTTCTTTGTCTGATCTGTTATTTGCATTCAAGCGTTCTGTTTCCAGGGAGCTTATTTCTAGGCGTGTACCAACATCATATTATGTCCTTCTGTCTGCTCATAACGAGATTTTCTAGCTGATCAATTTTAGTTGTGTATAATACACAACTAAAATGTATCAGCTAGAAAACATTGATGAACTGCATCAATGTTTGCATGCCAAAATGGTAGAATATACAAGAATCGTTTAATATTATTGTAACCACCTTATTGTAAATATCTTAGCAAATAAATGAATATTCTATTCTATTCCATTCTAAAGTTATTTTGCACTTTGTAGTGATTTTTTTTGAAAGTCGTTTGTTTCTTTTTGTAAAGAAAGTATTTTTAGTAAAATATAAATATGCTATTTTGGCTTAGGTTAGTAGCATAATATCTTCGGCAGATTATGAAAGATTTCTCTATAACTGGGGTTGGGGCCCACAGTACCTACTGCAATCACCAATCTGGGTCTGCCGTGCGTGTGTGTATGGTAATAAACTGGTATATTAATGTCTTTTACTGTTTGTAAATAAATTAACAAAAAATTTTGATGATTGAAGAAGCAACGATTTGGGAAAACGATTCCACAGATACACAAAGATAGTACCGCGTATGTATTTAGTATTTAATAAGTAAGTAATTCGATGTTTGAGACAATATGCATATTTGTTGATAGGTAGGTACTGGCTAAATTAAAAGACGCTGCCAGTCTGCCATATTAATCCCTCGTCAGCTGTGCTGTGGCACAACGGACGGAGAGTGGTCTTTGGGCCACTTGATATTGTGAACTTACCATCTCGTCGCCAGGGTTTTCAGTAGGTTCCGCAGAAATCGGGGTCCCTTATACGTAGGTGGAAGAGACCTTTCTCCTATGTTAATTTAATTAGTAGTACCTGGGCGATCGAGCTCTGCTCGGGTGGAAATAGAGATAGCGAATTTTCCCAGATATGAGACTGTGGCGGCATCTACATCAGCTTTATAGTCGGTACATAGTACTCACACATGTGCTATGCAATTATACAATGCTAAGAGATTGAATTTATACAATGCAAAAATAGTTTTTAGCAGCTCCAACGGTATTTTCAAATGAAAATTAATTAGTTTATGCGCCCTTGTGGAGCAGGACCAGCGTTGAGTAAAGCATGTTTATCAGCGATGTAATCCCCCAAATTATAATATGCTTGGCTGCATAGTGTGCGTTTAGTATAAGATTTTAATTTCGTTTCATTCAGTTGAAGTATGTGGGGAGGTATTTTATTGTAACATTTTAAACAGTACCTACCCCATGAAAGTTGAGTCCACTTTAGCCAGCCTGAAACTCGGTTGAACTAATTGGTCCCTATTCCTAGTGATATAGTTGTGTCTTGCACCTCTTTTACTAAAAAGATGTAGATTTTTCCTTACGTACATAATGTTTTCAAAGATATATTGACAAGGTAACGGCATCATAGTGTTTTATATCACAGTGTCAAACCTAATGCCGTTGACCGTCCGTGAGTGTTAACTTTGGCGCAAACGTAATGCCGGGGTCCCTCCCGGAGGGTTCACTTCCAATATGTATGGCGGCATGGCGTATGAGCTCTATGGAAAGTGTATGGACAAAATATAAAAGACTAGCTTTTGCCCGCGGTTTCGCCCGCGTGGATGTCGGAAAATATCCCACAGGAACGTGCTACCGGGATTCGGAGTATCCTATGTCCTAACTCAGGCCATGGCCTATCCGTATACCTTTTATATAAAACCGGATAATAAATCTGTTTTAGAGTTCCGTACCTCAAAATTAAAAATTGAAACCCTTAAAGGATGACTTCGTTGTCTGTCGAGACTTTTTTCTCAGGAGCGCGCGGAGGCATCTAGGTGAAATAGATATCAAAAACTTAGATCTACGGTCTCTTGGAGCTGTAACGCAAATAAAACTTCGAAGTAAACGTAATAAAAAAATACGGCCATTTATACCGCATATTTTGACATTCACAAATAAACCAGTCTATTTCGTAGGTACTTCCCGTTGGTTCAGCAGCAATAAAATCCGAGAATCGGTCACTATGAACTGCAAAGTTAAGTCTGTTTGAAGAACAGACTTAACTTGGGATCAAAAATTTATACGCCGTGTCTTGAAGTAACATTTAGTCTGTAGGTAGGTATTTAATTTTATTATTCTATTAAAAGTTATTTTTCAATTGAAAAGCTAAGTTTGTTCTTCAATTCAGATTTGGTAATTCGGGCATCCGAGCAAGCACAGCTTTGAGACGGAACCCTCGGGGCGCAATTCCTAGTCACACTTGTCCGGTTTTTTTAAATAAATAAAACATGTTTATATGATTCTAAATGCGTGACTTAAAATACAAATTTTTCATTTTTCTATTATTATCACCATTAATTTGTTATATGTACCTACTCTAGTGCCGCCATTAAACACATAATACCTACATGTTAGAAAGGTTAGTGTTATTGTAATATCTTTTGACACAGTGGGCCGATTTAATGAAATAAAGACTAAATCAAGATACTGACTATTACTATATTTCCAATTCCTTAAATCTCTTGAAAAGAAGACACGAAAAAATCAATATATAAAAATATAAAATTCACATGTACCTACATGTGAATTTTAAAATCATCCCCTATTTTACCCCTTTGGGGAGGTGTTTTTGTAAAAACGCAATTTGTAATTTTGATTTCTTACCAAAAGCATAAATTTGAATTTTCATATCCCTAACTTAAGAAATGCAGGATTTCCCATTTAAACTTTCATCCCCTATATCACCCCCTTAAGGATTATTTTTGAGACAAAAAGTATCCTATGTCTTTCTCCAAGATGCCATCTATCTCTATGTCAAATTTTATCGAAGCCGTTCAGTGGTTTAGCCGTGAAAAGGTAACATACAGACAGACAGACAGACAGAGTAACTTTCGAATTTATATTAAGTATGGATTGTCGCCGAGGTCACCTACTAGCCAGTTTTATGGAGAAGGAAGGCCTTTTTACGATGAACTCCTTCTTCAGAAAACGTGAGCACAGAAGGTGGACCTGGCAGAGCCCTGATGGTGCAACAAAAAATGAGATTGACGACGAAGAAGTAAATATTCAATGATGTCTCTGTGATCAAAGCGTTGAAAACCGGAAGTGATCACCGCATGGTAAGAGGCACATTGAACTTAAATATCAAGTTGGAAAGATCCCGACTGATGAAGTCTACGCACTTCCCAGCACCGATCCAAGTCCAAAACCCCGAGAGCTTTCAGCTCGAACTTCAGAATCGTTTCGAGTGCCTAGGGAGCTCCTTGGACGATTTTAACGATGGGTTCGTGGAAACTGTCCATACGGTCGGGTTCAAGATTTTCAAGACCAAGAATCAGGAGAATCAAGAAGCTCTCTGATCCTACTAGCTCATGAAGGAGAGGCGCGAGACGATCCTGCAGTCACCAGATGATGCGCTCAAGTACCGGCAGCTCAATAGACGGATCTCTAAGTCCTTGAAAAGCGACCTTCGCCGCTTTAGTGCAGACCGCATTAAGGACGCGATAGAGCGGAATAAGGGTTCAAAGGTCTTTGCAAGAGATCTGTCTATTGGGCAGAACCAGCTAGCGAAACTGAAGACCGATGATGGCAGGATCGTATCCGCCAAACCTGAACTATTGAGAGAGATCAAGAGATTCTATGGACAGTTATACACGTCAACCAATAACTAACCATTACGAATCTAGCAAACGACCCAAGAGCTAGATTAACCCGACACTATATCGAAGATATTCCGGACGTCAGCTTGCAGCTTAAAAACTACAAGGATGATGACGGAATTACGGCCGAACTCCTAAAGGCCGGTGGAAAACCCGTTCTTAAGGCTCTCCAGAAGCTGTTCGATTCTGTCATACTCGAGGGTAAATCGCCACAGGCATGGCAGAGGTGAACAAGCCGGATTCTTTACGGAATCCGGCTTTAACACCGCAGGCCACATACATACGCTGCGGTAGGTTATACAGAAGACCGAACAGTATAACCTGCCGCTCTGCTTAGCGTTTGTGGGTTACGAGAAAGCCTTCGATTCGATCGAGACATGGGCTTACTGCAGTGTCTTCAACGGTGCCAGATCGACTATCGCTACATCGATGTGCTTAAGTGTCTGTACGAAAACGCCACTATGTCAGTCCGACTCCACGAACAGACCTCGAAACTTATCATTAAGGATAACGTCTCCTTGTCTCAACAAGGAGACGTTATCTCTCCGAAATGTCATGTCAAATGCCTATGTAACACCCACTCTCATGAAGATTGGAGACGCTACTCTCGAAGTTGTGAACGAGTATGTTTACCTAGGACAAACTGTCCAGCTAGGTAGGTCCAACTTCGAGAAAGAGGTCAATCGTCGAATCCGACTCGGCTGGGCAGCGTTCGGGAAGCTACGCAATATCTTCTCGTCCGACATACCGCAGTGTCTCAAGACGAGTCTTTGACCAGTGTGTGTTGCCAGTGATGACCTATGGCATTGCAACGTGGTCGCTTACAATGGGCCTCATCAGAAGGCTAAAAGTCACCCAAAGGGCAATGAAGAAGGCTATGCTTGGAGTTTCTCTACATGATCGAATCAGAAATGAAGAGACCCGCAGGGAACCAAGGTAACCGACATAGCCTGAAGAATTACCAAACTTAAGTGGCAATGGGCAGGGCACATTGCTCGCAGAACAGATGGCCGATGGGGCCGAAAGGTTCTGGAGTGGCGACCGTGTACCGGAAGACGTAGCGTTGGAAGGCCTCGCACAAGATGGACCGATGATCTTGCAAAGGTCGCAGGAATCCGCTGGATGCGGGAGGCACAAAATCGATCGAAGTGGCGGTGCTTGGCGGAGGCCTATGTCCAGCAGTGGACGTTTTTCGGCTGAAATGATGATGATGATGATGGATTGCCACGCTTA
This sequence comes from Xanthia icteritia, assembly GCA_949128155.2. NCBI lineage: Eukaryota > Metazoa > Arthropoda > Insecta > Lepidoptera > Noctuidae > Xanthia > Xanthia icteritia. Next base: position 357,253 of record OY855862.1, on the reverse strand, counting down.
AGTTGTCGAGCGAAAGTTGTGTCGCGCTTTCTTTCGTCGATCAAAAGTTCTGTCGTCCTGGCGTTTGTCGAGAAAATAATCAGTCGCACTAACGTACGTCGAGCCGATGTGCTGTCGCACCACTGATGGTTGACATATCGTACCTACTGTCGCCCTAACATTTGTCGCAAATATGATACGTAGTCGATGTTATACTATATGTTCCTGTCACTGTTATTTACATAGCAGGAAGTGGTATTCGAATTTGTGAGGGGTAAAAAAAAACCGACTGAAAGCGTCGATCAAAGGCCGCCGAAAGATAATCTCGGTCTTGATCAAGTGCTAGGGCCGCTGCTACACGCATGACAGTAGCTGCCTAGCTGCCATGCTTCTGGCAAAGTAGATACTGCCAGTGACATGGTAGGGGAAGGCGAGTGGCGAGTCAAAACTATTAAAGATGTAGAGTGCTATTTAGCGCCTTGAATGACATTGACAGAGGGCGTTGTTGGTAAACGTTTATGAAATTGTGACACAAATTGTATTGACAAAACAAGATGCTGATGTTAGTTCCGATTTTGACCACGTGTAAAAAATAAACCTGAACAGACGCACGTTGAGACTCGTACTGCTGTACAAGGCTGCGTTTCAACCAGAGATGAGCGAGGATACGTAGCGAGGGATGCGTAAATCCAATAACATCGCTTCACTGTCATAGTTTGAGCCAAGCTAGCGTTATTATTGGTTAGTTTCACACACATCCCTCGCTTCGCATCCTCGCTCATCTCTGGTGGAAACGCAGTCTATTCCTAGCCTTATTCTCTGTTTCAGCGCAGTGACTTTATCATGTAACAGTAGTGTTAACTGTTTACTGTGCTGGAGCCCTATGTATGATCACGATATAGCCTTTAGCCTAAGGCCCAGGCCACGACATAGTCCAGTACGTCCGGGCGTTCTCAGTTCGGTTATTTAGTCCGATCCCGGACTTTTCGTCTCGACAGTTCGGTGATGCAATACGACCGGACTCCAGAGCCTGATAGTTCGGTATCGATATCGAAAAGTGCCGTAAGCATTGCATTGTCGTTTAGATTGTCGAGGTTAGTTTGCTGTAAAACACCACATTCCCAACATTACATTTTCTTGTGCCTAAACGGACCCTGGTACCCGCCGGTCGCTGCCGCGGCACCGGTCGCTCGGCTCGTGCGTTGTGGTCACAGCTCTAACCTAACCTACCCTAACTTTCAGCCATTTTCATTTGCCAAGCCAAGGGGGTTATGGCTACACTTAAGTATAGCCGGCTATAGATGAAAGAAATTATCATTAGCCTCTGCTCAAAAACAAAATAACAAGTGACAGTGTAAATGACAATGCAATGCTCCACAATCAAACAAAATAAGTGTCAGTGACAATGCAATGCTTGCGGCACTATAGCCGGGCCGAGGCAGCGCTACTAATATGCCGCAAATAGCGAAACTTTATCGTTGTCGGATAGCGGCCCTCTATACACCTCCTAAAAGGCAGTGTAGATATAGAGTTGTGGTCCGATATCGATACCGAACCATCAGGCTCTATAGTCCGGTCGTACCTATTACATTCACGAACTGTTGAGACGAAAAGTCTCACCAGTCCGGTGACCGGACTAAATAAACCGAACTACTGAGACTAAACGCGGCGCTCGAATATTCCCGCGCTGCTATCCTCTCCGCAAGTCTCTCGGCAACTCAAGGCACGCTCTAAATAGGAACTTCTATTTGTAGCCTCGCCGTGGTTGCACTGTTGCATGTCGTGGCCAATGGGTAATGCATTTTCACTCGGCTGTAAAAAAAGCTCGTCCCATTCAGAGCCATAAAAAGGCGCGTATAATTTCACAAGATAAGACTTCCGCCATTTGCATAACAACGGGTAAAAAAACACAAAAATGAATGTAAACCATTTATTAATTGTTTTGTTCAATTTCAAACTGCGTCGTCGGCTTCCGGCATCCCGCCGGTAGCCAGTAAATAATTAGAATAAATATATAAGAAGCATGAAACTCTCGTTACATATTATATAATTCCTCTTCACAATTAAAAAACTACAATGACTAGTAATTATACGAATAAATATGGCGCGGTGATCGTTTTGAAGGATTTTTAGCAGTAGCAACTCAACTTTTGAAGGTCACGGTGAACGTTTCTAAAACTGGTAGGTATTCTTTTTAAATTGAAATTGACAACAAAAGAATAAAGCTCTTATTTTAACGATAAGTCACTTGCAGGAATATCACTGGCTGCATGCAATAGCTAATAATGTAGCACCCACATAAATGCAAAACTACCGTCACTTCGTGTTTTAAGGTACTTCAAAGCGATCTTACCGCGCCACAATACGCCGACGTCTCAAAATGTAAGATATAGTAAAAAATCTATACATTCCGTCCAAAGGATCAATTACAAATCACAAACTACGGCCTAATGAATGTAAATAGAACAATGAGCTTACGTTACAAATTCGTCGGGGCACTTCATGTTAATTTTAAGAGATTCAATCACTAGATTGGAATAGTGGACTAACATTTTACGATTTTGGTAGAAATTGGATATAATCTTAAAAGAGGCAACCCTTTGTGAAGATTCTAGGTTCATTTTGTATGTGTGTTGTCAGTTTAAAATATTCATTATAAATGAGAAAGTGTGTTTGTTACGCTTTCACGCTAAAACAGCTGAACAGATTTGGATGAAATTTGACACATGGGTAGACCGTGACCTGGGTTAGGACATAGGATACTATTGTCCCGATATTTCCACGGGATCGAGACTTATGTGGGTGAAACCGATAATGGTAATGCTCTGAATAAGGTGGTTTTATACATTGTTTATTTAGGCATCGATTTAAATGCCAACTATAATTTAAGAATATTATAATTTAGTCCACTAGGCCAATCATATTCGTACTTAAAGGAGATAATATTCTACTTTCAAATCGAAATATTCAAACGAGAGAAAGAGATAGACATACCTAAGTTTCTAACCACCCTAGACACGTAATTTCAGTACATGAATAAAATACACCACACATTATTATTTCAGTAACAATCTTACGCTAAAATATGTACAAAGTTCGTAGAAACAACTATTTTCGCGCTTTTATCACTCCCGATATATTTTGATAAAAATTAAAAACGAATTAGTGCGGGTAGTATTTACTGCCCATTTTGTGATGTGAAAAAACTTAACGTCGGAGTCATAAAAGTGCGACTGAAAAAAAAAAACACAATACCTAAACTATTCGAGGTTTAAAAAAACTTTAACAATTTTCCGTTCGACTAGACTATTTATTTAAATCAAACTAAATGCGATTATCAAACATTACTTGATACTTCTGCAGTTTAATAATATTGGTCACTGGAATCTTAGTCGGGAAATTGAAAATTTTATTGGATCTCGTAATATGGATTCTACCAGCTTCATATAAAGAAAGCGTTAAAGATAAAATGCTTATTCGACGCTGTTGGTGAAGGCTCGCCTTTATTTATACTTAAATGTTGTCATCCCAACACTTCTTTTCGGTGTAACAATTGAATCGATTAAAATCCAGTTTCACAGCTGTTTAATTTTCAATTTTCCGAGAAAGATTATTAATCTATCAAATCATTGGTTGGTAATACCTAGCTAACGTAGGTGACCATTTACTAAAAATGGAAGAAATAAAGTGTGATAAGAATATTGTCACACATAGGCACTCTCCGTACATAGACTCATTGTACTGGGGTTTATCTCTACTGAACACTTCAACTACAATGAGAGAACTATCAACACTCTCGGATAATTATTACAAAAAAGCACTTTTTCAGACCCTTAACATGGTAGGCTGTTTAATTAATTTCTTTTGTTGGTTACATTCATAATTTAAAAAAAAAACTGACAAACAAAATGGCGGTGAAAAATATTGACAGACTGAATTATTTTATTATGATTGTTAATAAGATGCAACAGATCTAAATAAGTGCCCTTTACATGAAATATCTTAATAAAATCTAGTGCATCCCAGCGAAACGGGATATCAAAAGAAAATTACATGGGTCACTAATATTTCAGTCTATTTTTATTAAGGAAGACTTTTAACAATATGCAGATACAAAATACTTAAATTACTTTGTACTACTACAAAACGGGATACCTACGTTCATTGTATAACTTGTTTACATTTCTTTTCTAATAAATACACTACCGAGACAGCTAAGTCGCTTCGAAAAATTTCCTCATCAACATTTTCAACGGAAAAGTAAATTGTACAAAAAATATGTTTTTATTCATTTATATTTCCGAACTAATTGAACTTTTGGTCCGTATTCTAAAAGATTCTAGTTTCCAAAGCAAAATCGTAATAAAACAAACTATTAAGGCACAATACGATTGTGTCTTTCGGTTGATATGACTCCTCATTCTAAAACTACAAAAAAGTCTATTTCTACTTATTTAAAAATCGAAAAAAATCTTAAAAGCAGCTCCCATGGAGTTTTATACATCACAATATTATTATTCTCGTATGTCCAAACTAATCGATTCGACCATTCAACTAAAACTACGAATTTGACTTAATAAAGAACCCAGCACCGGTTGTACCACGTCTATTATCTACTTAACTAATTACTGGGATGCACTTTACTGGAGATGGGTACTAGAAATAAAAACTAAGCGATATTTTCAACAGCAGATCTGGTAATGTGAATGACAATACTGATTTCCTTATTTATTTATGGTGAAACAGTTGGTTGCTGCTAGTGGGATTAGTAGTTCTCTGCTCCAATAGCATAACCTCGCTAATATGAAACCTACTAAGAGCACATCTCTTGATAAATGTGAGGAGTTGCCCGTTGTCACAAGGAATCCAGTCTCGGCAAGTTTTAGGTATGAGACAATATCACAGTTTCAGAAGACGAAAGTCTGTTTTACCACCTTAGTGGGTACCAAAATTGGGTACTAGTTTCTTTTCCCCAAATTGAAGTCATTCTAACTCTTCATTGTCCTCAGTTAATGTGATAATCGAAGGAGGCTACTCGGAGGATCTATGAGGCGATCACGCAACAAACTGTTTCGTCATTCTACAATTTTTAAAACCATGCCCTCAGTATTTATATTAATTACTTAGTATCCAATTTCTTGTCAATGTTACAACTTTAATATTCGATTTAACCAGAGTTCGTTTTACTGAAAATCTTTCCTACATTATGATTGTTAAGACTTTATGGTAACAAAAAATATTCACAATGGGTGAGAGGGTAGGTAGAGGTTGTTGTGTTGTTTTGGTAGAGACTCCATTTTGAGAGTGGTGTTCTAGTGTGTTAACATGACAAGAGATTAGACTGCAGCTTCAGTATTGCCTCACCGTATAAAAAATGAATGTAGTCTTCGTCTTCGGTCCCGAGGCAGCTCCGTCGACACCGAGGCATGCACACTCCACCGCTACACAGCTCCTTATGACGTCATGCATCTATGTCCAACCATAGTCTTTGATCTCCAAAACATTACTAACACTACTGACTTGGGGTCGATCGACTAAGAAAATTCTTACTGGCGCCCAACATGGGCCCAAAAGCTCTATACTACGAGTCTCAATCAAAAAATATTTTTCTCCAAACTAATGTTTTAACTAACGAAGAGGTACGAAAACTAACGAAAAAGCGGATAAATGAAAGAACAGCTGTGTTTTGTGTTACCATTTTATTATTTTTTTCTAATACTTGTATCTAAGTGAAGATGAACCATAATATTGTTAATGGCTGAAGGAGGCGCGCGGCCGGCGCACTACTGCGTCCACTAGCTAGGGGGCGCTAGAGAGCCCGACTATTGCCTAGTTTTTAAAATAATAATCTACATTAATTATACAAAACATTCATTAATAATACTCCTTGCGGCAAAGCTTACTCCCTGCGCATAGACATTACACCACACTATGCTCGGGGACCGTAGACTGACGTAGTCGAAGATATCTACGCAGCTACATACCCAAACCCAACCGTAACTACGGGGTACCTCAAAATATACATATAATAAGTCTGTTGAATTGCACAAACTGAGGATTTCCATAGTGTGCTACTAGATGGCGCTACCTGACGAGAGCTTCAACAAAATGATCATGAAAAATTGCCGAAATCTTATTTTACTTATTGTTCAATTATTTGTCTACCCTAAATTGTAAAATTAGGCCAAACATGTTTGAACTATGTCAAATTGGAGTATTCAATATGCATATTCCAATACGGGATTTTAAATCTACATAAAAAAATCATCATTAACATACAGACTTTATCACACTAGCGCTATCTAGTAACATTACTATGGAGACCGCTATTAGCCGGTGGATACGTAAATAAAAAAACAGCCCATCACTAATTTGTCTATGATAAACTATGATTTATAATAACTACCATAAATAAAATGCAGTAATTCGTTCAAAAATATACATAAAGGAATGTAGACATGACTACGCGGATTTCGCGACGCAAAACATGTTAGTGCCGCCAAGTTTCTGAACGATATCATGTCGAGGCATGTTGCATTCAAATTATTTTCAAAATAATAAAACTACAAAGACAGACTGTGTCTGGCTTTTATCACAGAATAATTTAGAAGATATCCAATAAATAAAACAACAAAACTACCATCTTTCAGGCATGATCAAGACTAGAGTTTGGAAATCGCGCGATTGGAAAGAACGGTAGGATAATTAAAAGAGAAACCACGCCATTTCTTACGAAAGTTTTAAGACTACCCGCCTCAAACATGGCAACATGCCATAACACAATTTAGAAAAAATATTTAGAATTTCTGAATGAAACGTGGCCGCACGCCCTCAAGCGTCGGCGCGAGCGCCCTACACAATAAACACTGCGCCACATACTGTCGCTTATTCAACAATGTAATTATATAGGTTGACGACACAAACGAGTAGGCTGTGTGCTGAGTAACGTCACGAGCTAGGAGTCTGCTGAGAAGTCTAGTATGTATAAATGCTTGTCTGTGATAGGTCAGATGTTGTTCAAATGTCTACATGGGGGAAGTTTGGTGGGAAACCAAACCACCAAACTTGCAGAAGTTGGAAGATCTTAGTTGGTTGGCAGGCCTAAGTACGAACAGGCCCGAATTTTTGGTATGTAGTTATGCCCCCCTTTAACCAAAAATATATGTCCAATTTAAGATTATTTTAAAGATAAAGTAGCCCGAGCAAGCTGACATAACATAACATCATGCCTGTAATCCCCGAAAGGTTGGGCAGTGGTAAGCAAGCTGACGTAGCTTTTAATTAGAAAATTCCAATTAGAAGGCAATCTTCCAAACCGAGGTTTGCTGTAAAACCGTTTTCAATGTCGGGCTTCAGTAATTGGATATCGATGTTACAGGAAAACGATCATTCATCAAATGAAAGAATCTTTGGAAGTGTAGAGATATTCTGGTTTATATTTCTTAGACACGAGATTCTAAATGGAAAGATTCGGCTTTAAAACAACTTTTTAGTAGTAATTGCCAGAAATTTTCCAACAGACAAAAATGAGATGACAAAGCTATTATCCAAACAAAACGTCCTACAAACTTATAACTCTGACGTCACACAGTAAAACACAGACTACCCGCATTTCGTCGCTTACCATTTAAAAATACAAGATTAACCAACACACTACTAGTACACAGATACCTATTATACAAAAATATTTGTATTTGTATGCATTGTGTATATTATTAGGTATAATAAATCTAACATTTGCGCGCGCTGCCGTGCCCAGTCGTTACTTAGCCAAGTGCATTTTATTAAGTACTTAATTTAAATTTAATTTAGTGTGTCATATTGATGTTTCATTTTACTAGCTCTTTTAGAGCTTTTTTTGTTGATTTGTATTTAAAATGTATTAGATAGCGATTCATTCTTAAAAAAATCCTTTCCAATTGATAGTATTTTAACATAAAACCTTCTCGCACTAATTATATCTTATCTTTGTCATTTATTTATCCGTTCATTCCTTTTTCAAATTTAACGGTTACTCCCTTGAGTATTCGAAGTTCAAACATCAACCGACACACATGTTCGACTTCACAACGTTAGCTCTACTACCGTTCTTGTGCAAGCCGCAGCGCGCGCGTGCTGTAGTAATATTAAATGTTATTGCTTTCGGTTAGTCATATTTATTTATCATATGTATGTAAAACTTCAAAATATCTACGCTACAACACTACTCTAGCATTGCCATACATTAAAAACACACAACATCGTATTTTTATGTTCAATTTAACATTATACCAATCCAAAAATTGTATATTTATGTATATCTTAGTAATCTTACATAATTAAGAATATATAATATATTTTTTTCCAATGCTGTTTACATTTTGGTCCAGTGAGCCTGGAGCGAACAAGCACATCACTAGTTTATCGTTGCGTGCTATGGCATATCTGGTGTATGGCACATCACTACTGCGTCAAGCTTATTATCGATAGAAAATAACTACAACTAGGCAAGAATAAGTATTGAGCAAGATAAGACTCTGTATTCAGTTTCCCGCCAAATTTTAGAGAAAAAAAATTAATAAAAAAATGACTAGAGAGGAATGTATTCACGTATATGGCAACGAAGTGATTAAATAGTAATAGCGTCTTAGTTGGCAACGTCCCGTCTTTATTATTGTCACATTCTTAAGCTACTCTGGCGTATTTCCTTTTTGTTTTTTTGGCAAATTATTATTTTATATACCGTCTTTTGTCGCAGTGTTCCTACATAGGTAAGTTCCTTTACATTTCTGTCATTGCTCAACTCTTCTAGCTCTTATAGCGAATAGTTCTTAAATCACTAATTCCAATCGCTTCTCTCTACATCTGCGACTTCGCAACGTTGAGCAAAATTAACTTTTTGGCTAAATTTTGGCCTGTTTTTTTGGCAAAACAACTCTTATACCAGGAAGACCTGTGGCCCGAAGCGAAGCGTCTAAAGGTCTAATCTACGTGTCTACGTATACAATATTCCTTTTAAAGGCGGTCTTTAAAAGGAATATTTTTAATAGCACGCATCACAACCAACGTGTGGCAAACGCCTTAATAAATTGACAGTGAAGTATATTGTATGGAAGATTAGATTTTGTTTACGTATTCATTCATGCCAACCATGCCGGACGCGCCGCGGATTGAAGAAGAGTCGCACTTTCAAAGGAATAACGCAGACTATCGACCATCTTTGTCAAAATACCAATTTGCGTAGCTTCCATTTTTATTTGCGATACCTTTGAATATGCTATAAATCGTCAATGCGCGGTGTCCAAGTATCTCTCTCCGTGAAGTCTTGAGTTAGTCACGAGTATGAAGACGCGCTTGCACTACGGCGTAACACTATAATTTACAACTGTTATACGCAATACGCATGCCTGATTCGCGTTACTTGACTTACCATACGTCCGGTCTGTCCCACCCTCCTATACCAACTGAGGTTTTTGGCGCCCACCATGGGGCAAATGATCACGACTTTTTCACACTAGGGTTGCCAACTTTTTAGTAGAAATGTTAAAATTTTGATCATTAGTGCCTGTCGTCGGGATCACCCTAATATTAAAATGTAATTAATCACAGTATTAAAGCCAAAAGTGTAGATGGCAACCCCATAACTAAATACTACAAGTTCAACGTGCAAACTATCTAGAAAGATAAAAAAGTAGTGTAAAATACAACAAACCAAACCCAGCAGGAAGTCCCACGCTAAATAAAACACACAATTTTAATTTCTAATATTATATCCATGTAATGACACATCAGGTATTACTAGGTGCTCCTTACAGCGGGCAAACTCCTTCTAAAACTACAACTAAACCTACTGCTGAAGTCCGTCACGATTCAGTGACGTCACCAACTATAATGCATACTACCCCAAAGCATGATAACTTCAAATCAACTAGAATACAGTCATCACAAAAACTCATAGTGTGAATCTCCTCAACCAGAGCCCCTAGGGTAGTTAGCAACGTCACTCAATCAGCAATCAGCAACGAACAACAGCAACCAGTTACCAAGTGTAACTAAGACAAGGGTGTTGGAATATCGCCACCCGTAAAGGAAGTTGGAACAGTACAATATATGAAAAAACAAAGTTAAGTACATTACAACATTTGTGTGAGGACGCGGGGGAAGTGACTCAACGTGGCACAAACTACGACCTTACGTGAGAAGGCTAAGAAAGGTGTTCAAAGTATGATATTTATATCAGAAATGGCAATAGGATGATGTTTGCACATGCGGTTTAGTTGCGAACTACTGAAATGATGTATAGATATTAGTTACATCTAAAGACGGTAGTCATTCATTCAATTCCATCCTACAGAACCAAATTCTGCATCAGAAACAATTCGCCCTTAAAATACTTTTTTTTTTTAAATTACCCTCATTTTTTAAGCAAATAATTTACAACTACCCACGTTGGTTTATCCTTCGCGTCCCCACACTCGCCGCCCTCTATCTAATTTGGCAAGATACGAAGCGCACGGCGGCTGTGACGTCACATAGTCAACCATTCTAATACTGTCTCAGGAAAAACGACCGCTAATGTACAAAAGGTGTAATTGTCGGGTGATGCAAGCGCGCGCTTTCTAGACAACTAAATATTATAAGTAAAATAAATATCATCATAATCAATTCCTGATTACAAAAATAACAATTCTTGCTTGGCTTTAATTGCCACAAAAGGTAGTTCTTACACCAGATTTAATATAAAAATAAAACATCGTTAGCTGCCACACCGGCTTTTATATTCCAAATACAAATGATCCAGTTCTAACTGGATTTATCTGGTCTTTGAGACGAGAAAGCGCGCACTCCGCTGATTAATCTCAGGAGGTTCTAATCCTACTTATGCTAAAAATACTGCTATATAATAAGGATAGGTATGTGTATACATAATGTGAATATCATAGCATACGGTAGCCGTGACGTGTGGAAAGAAAAATAAAATAAAATGAGAAATAACTGTTTTGCAACGTTGAAAATAATAACCTAATAAGAAAATTCATGAATAAATAAATAATAATGATATTCATAACTGGGAAAAACATGAAAGAAATCATTCACGGTTTCTATAATTTCACTGGGATCGATGACCGAAACTTACATAAGAGTTTAGCTAGTATTTAAAGTGCAGTCGAAAAAGTGGCGCCCAGCAGGGTCTAACTAAGAAAGAACTAACACTTCTTATCTTCAACTGTAACTGGATTTTAGAATATTTTATCATTTTAATTTCCACACGCTGCGGTTACAAGTGCGTCGGCTGGCAGGGAATGTAGCCGACCAAGCTACCATGCATACTGCACTACGCTTTGCCGCGCGGCCTCGCCTACGCCCAAAATATACGCTAATATAAATATAGGGATTAAGTACTTTAGTAATAGACGTTTTTCGGAATTTTCCCGGTGATATTTTAAGGGATTTTTCCCTTTATGTTTTTATATTGTTGGTATTATTTGAAAGATATTTGATAAGATTTTTCCATTATGATATAATATTGTCATACTCATTATTACTATGCTTTCTGTGTTTTAAGATGAAAAATGCAGTTAAGTACAAGATTACATTTGATTTCCGAAAATTCTGAATTTTTATTTTAGTTAAGAAATATTGAATTAAAATGAACTTTCTAGAGATAGGGAAATAATTCTAATAGAATCAAAACTAGGACTAATAGGAGTATTTGGATGTAACATTTTGAATTTTAAAGGAACTTGTCAAAAAATATGACGTTTTTAGTAAATAATTTTGGAAAATCACGAGTGGTTTTAATACTGCTGGTCTTAGGACTAAGTCCAGTATTGCGCTTAAATCTAGGAATTGCACAAACACAACCATCTTTGTCTTTTACACTCACTAATCACATATTGTATTGCTTTTGGATCTAACGCTACGATTGATAAATTAAGTACTTCTAATAAAGGACGTAAGGGTTTCTGAGGATTTCATTTGGAGAATACTGTCTTGGATAATTAATTAAATTGATAATTTGGGTGAAGAATATTTAAGTACATACTTTGTATTTTCAATGGAATTAAGTACAGTTATTTAAAGGATAGAACGATTTTTGAATATTGAACCATCCCACACTCAGACTTGGGCCTGTTCTTTTAAGAGTCTCGATCAATGCTAGCGCAATGAAAACACAGTTTCAGCATTTTTGTCTAAGAAAAAAAAAACCCATTCTTATTGTGGTCTAAAATAATATCTTTCTTTTTTCCAAGACAGTGTCCTCCAAAAGTGGCGCCCAACATGGGCCCAACTCAGTAAACTTCAAAATCAAAGGACGTACTTCTAAAATGTAAATATAGACGAGAACGGAGGGCGAGGCCGCGCGGCCATGACAATCTACAGCGGCTTATATACTTAGCTTATTGTCACGGTACACAGGGTGTTAGTCCACACGCTCATACACGCTAAACTAAATTATTATTAATGTAAACTAATTTACTTGGAGAGTGATTTTGGTGGCTTTTATGGTAATATCAGGATTAAATGTATATTGTCATTTGTATGAAACAATTATCCCTGAGTGAGTTATTCAACCTGTATAATTGAGGCTTCTTTAAAACCACAGACAGTGAAACACTTTTTCTTGTTGTAGGGTAGACGAAAAGAGCCACCAGCAACACTCGTACTATATCTACGTATGTCAATAATATATAATACTATTGTAGAATGAGATTGCTTTCCGCTCGTCAGATATGTGTGTCGTGAGCAGAGCGGTCGACGCCGTGTGACGTAACGCTTATGACGTAGTCGTGAGCACTTCTTGCACTAGAGACGTTCTATCGATGACTGATGACTGTGGGACCAGCCCTGACCGGGGGAAATTGCGAACGAGTTTTTATTTTGCTTCTTGTATGTATCAAGGGGTTTAAGTTACTACACAGTTAAAAATTAGCCATCAAACGGTCTAGAAATTTTTGCCTTATAGATGGTAATAATATCTTGATTTTCAATTTTGAAATCTTAAAAGAAGTTGTTTTAGCAAATATAAGTACTTAATTAATAATAAAAAGACAGAGATTCATAAAACGCAAAACTGAGCGAAATTTTGGCACAAACGTATGTTCCTAACGAAATGGCACCGTTATAATAATACTGACATCTCCTACCATTTCTTTATTTTAAATTTTATAAATTGAAATTTATTTAGTCTAAAATATTTTTATTTAATTTCTACATTCCCGTGTCTGTGGGAAAAGAGTTATCCGATAGAATTTTCTAATTTATAATTACCAATATTTGAAATATGAGGGTAGATAAAACTTTTTATTTAACAATAATAATTGAATAACAGCGCAGTCACACAGCGTCACTCTTACCGCGAATGTATATATATTTATTCTTATGCTGTTTATCATTAAAAAAATACAGCTGCGAATGAGATTCATAAAAATACAGTCGAGTCATCATAAATAATATCAGGTTAATGTATTGCCAAACAAACGTGCACTATGTCTACCACTAAATTACAAAATATCAAAGACAAAATATAAGAAAAATTAGTTTTTTTTTTAATCGCAACTAAATTATTTGAGATCTTCGCCTTAATATTTAAAAGTTAAGGGGACACGCAACGACGATAACTTTCGAAAAAGAAGACGGCATCCTTATTTGTATTGTTTGACAAGTCACTTTGAAAAACTCAAAATACCCTCACAATTCAAATGAAAAAAAAATATATATATTATCAAGTGACTCATCAAAAACACGTAATAAACATGGGACCGTCAATTTCTCCTATTCGAGCATACCCGTTGGGAATCGCCTTAATAAATAAACTTTTTAATAAAAAAAAATGAAATGCGTTCTCTTTGACGCCCGTAGCGGGCAAAGTATTGCTTGTAACTGCCTTACACTAAGTTTAATGAGCCAATAAACATCTTAACTACGTTCGAATACTGATCATTCCCTCTTGTGGCCACTTCGAGTACGCGGCAAGACAAACACCTTAATTAAAAAAAAATAGTACGTAGGAACTCTATCGTAAGAAATAAAATAGCCGAGCTAAGAACCTATCCGTTGTAGGCGGGTGGGGTTTTCATGTCAATATTGCTCGTTACCGTTTAGATGTACATGGGCAGGCCGTACATGGCGCCCCAGTCCACGCCCTGGAAGGACGACATGTCGACGCCGGCGAGCGAGTAGGCGGTGCCGAACTGCGGCAGCGCGGGCGCGGGCTGCGGCTGCGGCGGCGCCACGAGCGCCGTGGCCGCGCCGGCGGCCGTGGGCAGCGCGTAGGGCGCGTAGCGGTAGGCGTGCGCCGCGCCCACCGCGGGCACGGCGCCCACGCCGCTCGTGGCGTACACCAGCCCGCGGCCCGGCCGCAGCACGAGCCTCTTGCCGAGCGCGAGCGGAGCCGCCGCGACGGCCTCCTTCGGCTGCGCGCGCTTACACTCCACCTTCTTATTCTTAATAGTATGGAAGTGTATATCGCACACGCGCTCCACCGCCTCTTCGGAGTGGAAGGTGACGAAGCCGAAGCCGCGGTGGCGTTTGGTCTGCTGGTCCATGAGCATGACGGCGTCTTCGACGAGGCCGAACTGTGAGAAGTAAGACCTGACCTCTTCGGCGGAGGTGTCCTGTCCGACTCCACCGACGAATATCTTCTTGGTCTTGGCGGGGCGCGGAGCTGACTTGGGGGTGGCGTGTTTGGGGTCGATGCGCTTGCCATCCAGCGTGTGGACGGGGACCGCGAGGACTTTGTCGACTGAAGACGCCTCCTGGAACGTGATGAAACCGAAGCCGCGCGATCTCTGCGCGCGGCTTGTGTCAGTCGTAAGTCTGGTTATAGGTGAAGAATGGGGGAGTAGACCTTTTTACAGGATTCTTGATACGGATGTTCAAACATTTTAAGGTCAAAATGCATGTACTGACAAAAGGTTAGGACCGTTCGAGTATTGGTCAATGTAGCATAGCTAAAAATGTGTTTATAAAGGTCTAGTTCCCCAATCCTCTTGAAAAAAAAGGGTGACAGGGAGTTTAGTGACTTACACCTAAGTACCTACGAGTGAAACGAGAACTACTAGTCTCAAACAAATCTTAAGATCAACGGTTAATGTTATATTTACTTCAATCGAGAGCGTATACAAAAAAGAAAATTTTCTCAAAAAAAAAAAAAAAACGTATTATTACTCTACGGTTGAAAAAAGAGTATAGATAGTTTAAAAATATTGCCAATCATTTAACTCTATATACTCAACTTCATAAAAGTTTTACAGACAAAAAAAAATAATTACCTTATTTCAATTTTGATAATACTTTACATTGCAAACATATCTATATGAGGTATAAAACTATAATTTATTTAGAAAATCTTGAAAATACACTACATTATGTAAGAATTTATATACGCTCTTGACAAAACAGGCTTTTTAGGTTAGATTCCATCAGTGTCACCATCTAACTTAGGCGGGGAGACGTCGCTCAATTAATTTATTTTATCTTAAGTTGCTTCACTATGAATATCCAGTCATCTGCTTAGCGTTGTCCCAACTATGTTGGGGTCGGTTTCAGTCTAGCCGGATGCATATAATTATGTATACCAGTATTTTATATGGAGCGACTGCCTGTCTGACCTCCACTACCCAGTTACTACCTACTGTTAACTAAAAAAGTTTCTTTAATGAAAAGAAAACACGAACTTTTAAAACAAAATCTGTTACAACACAGAAAAGACAATTTAAACTTAAGTACAAATTCATGATTATGTAAACTCTAAGTAAAAGGTATTTATGAGAACATTGTCAGAGAGAAAACGTTTCTATTTGACCATGGTATGAGAAAGTTTAAGATTAATAATTTAAGTTACATTTCTGTAAAGTTTTGCCGCTCAGAAATTCTCTTTGAACGAATTGTTGACTTATGACTGCTAGTATATTGTTTCTCAAGCAAGCCTTGTTTATGGCCTGATTTACCATCTCCAGAAAAGGCACCTTGTCGAAAGTTAGTCGCTTCCTCATCAGCCGTGGGACAAGTGCCTAAGTACCGGCAAAATTAACTAGCAGTTAATTTCATGCTATTTCTGTTCTTATTAAATTTATCTGATAGGTTTCGGCTCTAAATGAATCTTACACGTAACACTTTATCAAAGGAGCAAACATTTAAAAGTGGTAATAAGATAAAATAATATAACTGAACCCCATCTCCCCGCCAAAACACTGACACACAACAGTAATAAAAAAAATCACACTATGTCCCCACATTTAAGAGCTATATTCGCAAATCACAAATATTTTATTTAAATGAGGGTATATGAAGATATACGTGGTATTACTTAGTTTACTAGTAGTTGTACAGAGGTCGTCCTAAGTACTCATGCTTCCGTCAGTGGTACATCTAGTTGAAATTAGTGATTTGTGACCATTTTATGCAAAGATTTTAATTGTACCTGCAGAAGTTTTCCAAAAGGCAAATAAAGTACTAGGTACGAATAAGCAGTTTTTTTTCTTTCTTAAAGAGTAATCTAGTATTCTGAAGAAAGTGATCAATGCTTAACACAAGACAAGTAATTGATGCATTACTTCTATTTGAGTCTACTCAAATCTGTATGGTTATTTCCTCAAAAGACCATCTCAGACATTAATCTGCATGGTCCTATCATTACCGGACTTTCAAAAAGACTGACTTCTGAGTTTGTTTCAGTCTTTCTTCTCAGAGAAGTCAGTTAGGAAACACCGAACTCATCTAGTTTTAAAACATAATTTAATTTAAATGTGTAAGAGTGTTTTTTGAACCAATTTACAGAATTAAATATTATTTCTCAATCAGGAGGGGTGGCTTTCGGGAGGCACGAAAACGTATATTACAATTGAATATAACTACTTTAAGCTGGAGTTAACAATAAAATTCAAAATTCAAAAGTCATTTATTCAAACTAGGCTGAGAATCAGCACTTTTCGAACGTCAAAATTACATAACACGCCCAAAACGCCCACCCTTCACCACTTCCTAGTGCTTTAGCTGGGAAGAAGTGGCGCAACAAACTCCCCAGCAATTAAAATATATGGGCTGTAGTCTGCAGTCGCAGGTTATATGTATACTAAAGGCTTTCACTTGGCTCTTCTACCATTACTGACCTCATCACCAAAAGCTTACGTTTCAATACATAAATTATTAGAGAGCAAAACCGTGCAATAAAATGGCCACAATAATACATACTAATAAAATTACTGACAGACAACTATTTCTTATTATTAGCACGAATCTGTCTAACCGAGCAATGTTACCCTCAAAGTGTACCAAAATTCTACCATTTTCATCTGAGCATCTCAGTGTTACCTCAGTGAGAAAATTACTATTTACTGTTTTTCTACCAAAAAGAGTATTTCCAATCTATTCTGTGATCTTAGCTAAGTACTATTAATTAATTAGTAGAAAATCGAAGTTTATAGGTTTTGCAGATAATTAAAGGGGTGAAGTCAGTGTTGCTATGTTTAAAACTATTGCTTTTGGGGATGGTCACATTTAACTAGGAAGAAACTAATATCAAAGATAATAAACATTACACTAAAATATATATAAGTTAATTATTTGTAGTAAAATATTAAAAGAGTGCTCTGAACCTAGTGCAGAACATATATAGAAATATTGATAAACAATTAAAGTTAATAAGATGATGCTATACTTTAAAAAAGCTGACTATTAGATCAACTATACTTATTAATAATCAATAATCGGTAACTGTACTTTTTACTATTTGTTGCTACAGATTACGTTCGGATTTAACATTGGTTTAGGTTAGGATAACGATAAAATAACTGATTAAAAATGTAATAGAATCATAACAGTTGTTTATTATAATTAAAAATTCTAATCATACAATTTAAGTGTAACCAATAAAAATCAAAAGAAAACATCAAACAGATTTATTTACCTACTACTTGACAATTAGTAGAAAAAGTAAAAGCATGGCAACACCGACTGAAGGGGAACTACCAGATTCAAAAATAGAAGTCAATAGAAGGAGTATTGTATCAAATCCATATTTCTAGACCTAACGTTCTATGTTAGTGAGTCTAGCATGCCGGTTTGTCTATGTTATTTAATGGATATACTTTTATTAGTGTACCTAGGTTACTTTGGATCAACCATAGCCCAACTATGTGCGGAGATTTTGGTCCATATGCAAAAAAAAGGCGGATTTACAGGGAATGCAGGTAAAAAAAGAAAGATCTTGTTTGCTCTATCAAGGAAATGTACAATACATAAGGTGTGCAAAGTCAATCTTCGAGTTGTTAATGGGATACTGCTTTCATGGATCATGAAAAAGGTCATGCAATGGGTCTAAAAATATATATAGGGATAATATAACACTGTTGACGTTCGATTTGATTAAACATACTAAGCAGGTAGTTTAGGAACTTGATTGGGGATTTATACAATAAAATCAGAAACACAGTCCAACTGAGAAATGAAAGGGAAATAAAGATTTTGTTTTATAAACTTTTAATGAGAAGGGGTTAGGGGGCCACTACAGGTTTATTTCGGGAACTAAATAAGGGAAATTCAATACAGAAAACATACAAAAATGATATTTTTTGCATATGGCCGTGATCTTCCACACGAACCTACAATCTACCTAGTCCAAATCAACCTATACAACGATACTAAGACTGACCGAATGCGCTCCGTCTTCTGCCTACCGCTGTCTTGAAAAAATGGCGTTATTATATTCTTAATCACTAGTTTATTATTTGTTAACATTAGTCGATAACTTAGTGGTAGAGATGAGTAAAGTTACTGAGGAGACTGAACTCTTGCAGCAATCTTTTTAGAGTTACTGCCTTGTCTAGGCTATAGAATAATACCTAGGCATCATTTTACCAGCTATAGCCATATCCAAACCAACCAAGACTACTTCGTATGTCGAATTTGTTTCTCGCAACGCGAAACTTATGGCATGTTTAGCGAGCTCTAGTTCAATCAGTCTGGATAGGGCAAAATATCCTTTTTTTGTAAGGAAACCTACATATCTTACAGTAGTTATCGACTAATGTGAACAAATTTTTAGTCTTAGCAACATGCCACGAATTAAGTGTGGGTTATGAATAAAATAAAACAATCCTTACTAATATTATAAATGCGAAAGTGAGTTTGTTTGTTTGTAACGCTTTCACGCTAAAACGACTGAACGGATTTGGATGAAATTTGGCACATGGGTAGACCACGACCTGGGTTAGGGAATAGGATACTTTTTATCCAGATATTCCCACGGGGTGGAGACTTATGCGGGTGTAACCGAGGGGCGCACCTAGTTATACATATTTACACTTTATCTATTATTTTTAACTAATTACTGGAATGCGTAGGCATCGCCCTACGCATTTAGAGATAATACTGAAAGTCTCATGTGCGTGTAATTTAACCAGCATTTAGCAAGAATGCTGGTAGCACAGCGATACTGCCTGTGCCGGCACTTCGGCAAAACTAAGTAGGTGCCGCTACTAGCTCTATAGATATCTTGTTTTGTACAATCTATTGGCAATTTTACAAGCCAACTATAGAATATAGATTACTCAATTCTAAAAAAAGTTAGAAACCCCCGTCGAGTAGTACAAAGAGTAAACAACTGCCATCAAAATTATGCAACTGAGTGTCAGCGAAACTAAGCGCGGTCAATCACTCAATGAGTCATGGAATTATCTTAACAAAAAAATCTAAGAGCAGTTTTTCGGTGGATTTCGTACTTGGTGAGATGCGGCCATTATCAATAAGTAAGCCCTGGTACGCACAGACGATTTTTTTGAGCGCACTGTATTTTCAACGCTTTGCTTAGCGCCGAGAGTTGAAAATCCAACAGTGTTTTTTTGACTCACTGGGATGCGCTGTTGGATTTTCAACGCTCGGCTCAAAACAGGCAGTTGAAAATCGAGTGCGCTATAAAAAATAGTCGCGTTAAAGCATCGCTCGTGCGAACTTGGGCTAACAAGTTAAAACGTTATGAAAACACAGATTCTATTGGGCAAAAGTGTGATGGACGACAAATGAAACGTGCTTCGCTCAAGATTCGCGCTTTCGCCACGCTTTCGATTCGGACATCAACAGAGATCTCGATAGCTGTGTATTGCGTTATATCTTATACCTTTAATGTTAATGTATCTTCTTAAATATAAATACTATTTCTTTCTGTCTTCAGGGCATTAGTTATGTGGACCCTGTATAATTAGTTTTATGCAGCTTGTATATTTTTTTTTTATGCAACCTGTATATATTTTTTTGTACAGTATAATATTATTGGTGCAACCCGTATAACATCTTTATGTTGCACACTGTATAATTTTCGTTTATACATACATACAAGTCACGCCTTCTCCCCATGGGGCAGAAACTACAGACCGCCACCTGGTACGGTCCTTACATACTTCTTTTGCCTCGTTTACCTTCATACATCTGGTCATACACGCACGCCGGTTGTGAGTAGAAATTGTTTTATACAGGTAGTTATGTACATGAATAAATTATGAACAAGAGTAATAATAAGCATTTTGTATTCATAATTGGCATGTTGCTAAGGCGTCTATTATCATACTTATCTACTGAAATAATAAAATCAACATAAGGACAGGTAAGTGGAAGCAATGCAAAGTTAAATTATTGAGAATTAGTATGGTTTCCTAAGTTGTTTCTGGATATACATAATTTGGGTAAAATCATTTTAATAGCAATTGTTTGTTGAACTTATAAATATTAACTTGGGTTTATGAAAATAAAATATTACATTGTTGTCTTCAAATAATCTAACATTTTTACTTTGAAACAATTTTTTAAGAAATTTTATAGAATAAGTATTGGCTATTTTAAAACCTAGTTTGAACCGCATACTACAGCTGTATTTTCACTGTTCTTATTTCAAAATGCATGGTTTGGCTTCTGAATTTGCGGCAGTTATACTATTAACATTTTCAAGAAACACAGATTTTTCTCAATTTCTAATTCCCACAAAATATCTTTGCATCACCCCCACTCAAAAACCAAACTACCACAATCCCCCCTTACCTGCGTAACAGGATCCTTCATGATCAAAACATCGGTAACAGGCCCGAACATAGCGAAGTACTCTCTTAGCTTCTCCGAGCTTGTCTGCCAGCTGAGACCGCCCACAAACAGCTTGCTGGGTGATGGTGAGGTGGAACCCGTTGGTGCGGGTTGTGTGCCATTAGCTGTTGACGTCACCGGGGTTGAACGCCCGGATGACGGAGAAGTTTCTGTAGGGAAATATGGGTCTAGGTTCAATGTTGAGACGATCTTTGTTGTGGCTTGGTTAGATGTTAATATGAGTCAGACTAAGAGGTATTTACCGACTTCTGGAGTGCAAGAGAATTCAAGTTATTTGTAACAAGGCTGTAGTTGTTTCCAACTTTTTTGAAAAAATTTTATGATGTTTAGTGAAATACAATATTGTTTACTATGAAAGACAAACTCAATGTGAAATGTGATCTTTTTATTTTCAACACAAGAAACCTATTTTGCTTACATAATTAAAACTTATTGTAATCTGAGTAATTCTTACAAATATACAAATAGTTGCAGGTACTTAAGTATTTTATTAAATAAACTTATGAATGCTTGAAAGTAAAGATTAAGTAGATCAGAAATTCTCAAAGAAAATTATCTTAGATGGTAAATCTTGTTAGAAAAAGTAATTTACTTATCTAACAACTATGTTGAATAGTCTGATAAGCAACAATCAAATTATGAAAAGATAACAGTGAGTTTGACCTTCCATTGTAATCAAAATTGTATTTCTTTTGCTATTTTTTTGTTTAAAAGCTACAACTTATCCAATCTGTATAAATTGAATGTAGGTACTTGCAGACAACAAACAAAAAGCCAAAAACAATCACATTAAGATTCCTACAAAAAATAAATTTTAAAAGTACTATTCTAAATCAATGGAAAGAAATCATGTTTTTGAAAGACAAGCTCACTTTTTTGTCAGTTTTCCTCCACTTCGAGAGAATTTTGAAGAGATTCATTTGTTTTTCGTCGGAAGGACGCTACTTAAGGCCGTTGGTGGCCTTCTAGGGTAAAATTCAAATTGAGACTCACTTATTTGCTGCACAGCAATCTGTTGCTGCTGGTGTTGTTGATGCGCGGCTGCGGCGGCCGTGGCAGCGGCATGAGCGGCCGCCTGCGCGCTCAGCACGTGAGCCGTCAGCTCGCCGCCCACCAGTCCGCCATCCAGCACCTCCACACCACCCAGCGCCCCGCTAGAATACAATCCCATCATTGTCACTACCGCACTAAACAAATCACGGCTAACAACTAAATTATTTATGAATTTACGTAAATATCGATGGCCGAATCACGATTCGGTCCAACGACGCTTTCACTTTGTGGCAGAGAAGAGAAAAAAAAAACAAAATACGATCTGTTTACATTCAGCCGAATTTCCCGCCAATGTTTTAATTATGCTTAAAAGTAACTATCGCTGAATAAATCGAAATTAATCTATTTGTGTATAAAATAATTAGGTACTGTATTCATTTACATTTCACACAGCGCAAACATTCAAAATAATCGTAAAATTCTTGAGTAATTAAATTATTAATGGCGAAGGTTCTCTTATGGAAACGTATTGTTTATGGTAAAGTAAAATGTCATCAATGACAGGTGAAAATACGATAGAATGTAAATAACTACGTCTGACCGTGCCAAAGGAAATAATTATTCCGTCGTGTGTGTAGATTTTTATTTTGATCTCGTTTCTGTTAAGCGTAAATACATACGTCGTTCCCGTCAGATTTTGAATCTCTTAAGGCTTCTTGAGGAAGGCAAATATTTGCATAAAAGATGGCACATGACGAATTTGATATCTGACGATTTATCTGTTTCATCGGAAAATAATACCATGAGTATCACTTACCTATAGTTTGATTAAATATTAACTAATTTCATACTGTGTAAGTTTATACTTAATTATAAAATTAATAGCGTGAAAATGTTTCTCCGAACAATGAAGTTGTACATGTTATGCGGCTGATTTGCTATCTCATCTATATCAAAGGGTATACTGGCGCAGTCTATGTGACATGGTTTTGAATTTCGAGTAGCCTGCATGATTTTTTACCTACTCCCATAACAAATAAATCAACATAATCCTGATAATATGTGCATTACATAATATTTACGTGCCATTTATTTTGCCGAGAGCCTACTACACTGAAATTCTTGAAATCTCAGTTCTACAATAAAAATTAGATCATATCCAAATCGCTTTCGAAGAAATATAATATTCTCTTCAAAATTCTAGACGCTCGAGTCTAATAGAAAAGCGCACGCCGCCCGCCGCCGGAAAAGCTTTTATTTTATTGAAAATGAACTTATCCGTACAGCTGCTCCACAAAAGTTGCCCTCCTACGAGTTGCGCATTTTATCTCCACGAAGCTATTCCTATCTCTTTCACACTTATAAATTTTCCGAAATAATTGTATCTCTGTCTCGCTCTGAAACCAATATACCTATTCTTGTCTGGCATAGCTGTTGGGTGTATTGGTCTCCCGCTCGTTGTTTAAGGGTGTGGTGAGGAGGGCAACTCCTCATTGCTCTGGGGCAGTTGGCGACAGCTATCGGACACAGCCTGGTGTATTGTAGCTGCCGTCGAGTATAAATATTTGAACATGCGGAATGATTTTATTGAAATGAACGCATGCATTATTTGGGGCCGATATAGCGCGGAATCTTTTAATTTTTTTCTATTATTCCAATATCTAAACTGCCTTTTGAACCTCGGCATTACATGAAAACCCAAATTCACTCTATCCACAATTCATATTGAATAAAATGCCAATGGCGAATTTCTTTGACATTTGAAATAGAAATTTGCTACTAGGTTGCGACCAAATAAATTATTTTTTGCAGAGCAGGTTCCTGATGAACTGAAAGAACGGACCATCTCTGCCAAGAACTAAGAAATTGATCATACTTCACAATACTTTCTACTTTCTCAGAGGGGTACTGGCAGAGTGATAAGCAGAGTTAGTTTATAATTAAAGTTCCTGTTAATAATGGACAAAAATAACGATTAATTTTCATAACTATAATAATGTATTTTACACCGTATTCCAAAATTAACCGATAATTTAAAGCGACTTCAAAGGAGTTTCTTAAGGGTAATAAATTACACTGGTTAAATATGCTCCTCGCTACGCTTGATGGTAGAGCAAGATCAAACTCTTTTGAGTGGTTCATTCATTAGGGCTTATCCAGTCCTATTATTTTCTAAACTAAACTCGACAGCGGCATAAGCTTTTGAAATTTTTCATACTGTATATAAATTAATCACATCTGCACTGAGAAGTTTAAATCCCACTTTTATACAAATTAAAAAATGTTAAACGGTATAATCTTGTTCGCCAAGTTTGATAGATGTTCGCCTTTTCCGAGGGATCTTTTAACAAATTCCCCTGTCCAACTATAAATCAGTGTAGATTCGCGCAATTTATCTCGTCTGAACATGGTGTGGGGTACATTCCTTGCGACCTTAACATTATCCTCGTGATAATAGGATCCAAGATGTTTTCTGTGTTGTATTAAAAATGTCACATAGAAATTTCCGTATGAAGTAGTCGTTAAAAATACATATTTCAAGTGTCTGATTTATCATGTGCGACTTGCGAGCATTTTCCATTAGCAACTAAATAATTTTCTCGTTACTATATTGCTTTCGTTGTTAAATTGTTAATTATTCATAAGTAATGTGAACACAATCAACACTTTAAATTCAATAACTATAATGAACAACAGAACTTGTCTTGAACTAATAATTTTATAACTAGGTACACTTTGTAGTTTACAGGTAAGTTAGTTAAGTACGCAATCTAAACTAATTTCGAAAGTTTTAATTTTGTTACATCTTCTTGCGAAAAGTAGTATTTCCAAAGTTAACAGCATGAGTAGCTATATCATTTAACGCAAACGAAAGTTCCGGTGACTACTTACTTCTTCTATAACAAATTACGCAACGCTTTACCGCAATGAATTCAGTTTCGATAAATTAAGACACCGTAAAGTGAGAAAAACGTCAGCCGTGAGAAATAGTTTCTCTAATTCGCTTTCGGGTCAGAGGTGAAGCGGGCGGCTGTTTGTTACGACCTGTCAATGGGAGAACGAAATAAGTTACAAATGCACATTTTAAAACTTTAAACGCATTTTGGACGTATATTGCAGGGTATTTTTTTAATGCTTAACAATTTAGTAAAAATTTGAATTTTTTATTCTGACTAACCATTTAAAAGCGCTACTTTAAAAGATAATTGATTTTTGAAGCTCGTTCACAATTTACCTTTACTACATGGTGGCAATGGCTTAATTTGCTCTTCCGTAACTTTTAAACGTAAAGTGTTACATTCTATGGCTACCAAAAAAAAACTGCGTTCTTTTGGTTTGTCAACAAACATTAGCAAATTATACTTTTCACTGCATTCTGGATTGAAATACTTATTATTATTTTAGACTTACTTCATCAACTTGAGATTTTTTGGTGCTTTAGTAGCAAACGAACAATCAACTTTTCAATCAAACAGCAATGCTGTTTGGTTGATTGAAAAGTAGGTTGTTTATTTAGTCGAATAAATTGGTGACATGACAACACTATCTGGACTTGAAGTTGATCTGAACTTCATTCGAATTTCGAAAACGGAAAATTATTTTGGTGGGAACTCGAGAACTCGAGAAGTGAGTGACGCTAGTTCATTAGTTTATTTGTCTATTTAATTCTGATATCGATAAGGATATTTGATAGGTAAAGAAAGATGACTGAAATAATTATATCCGACCGGACTGATAGTGTTGTTTATTTTTGCACCCAGAAACTTAACCTCAAAAACTTTTTGATCTGCTGAATACGGTAGGTACCTAACTCTACCTAAATTACACTCAAATTCAATAGGTATTCACTCATTGTTAACCTACTAGATTGTCCTAATGGTCGCAGTATTGTTAATTAGAAGTTAAGTTACATTACTGACACCGGTGAAGGCAAACATCCTGAGGAAACCAGTCAATACAAGTCTGTATGAAACCGCCATCCCGTCTTGTTCAAGCTTAGTGATCAATGCTCGTGCTTTCTCTGTATGAGAAGAGGCCACATAACATGAATACTCAAGGGGAAGATTTCTTTTGTTTTCTTTGCTGCCCATAGTGCCCTTTAGCGTATATATACCCCAACTCCTACAACTTCGACCCTACGAGACCCATTGACCGGAGAGGCCTTTGCCCTGATGTGGGACAATAAGTATTAAGAAGGACCTTGTTCACATTTCGGCATAGATTAGTGAATATTACGCCATTTTGTATTCCAAGGTTGTTTTTATAGTAAGGCGGCGCGGCGTACAGCTATCTAATTACGCAACACATTTTCGTAAACAATTACGACAAATTTGTTTCATTTTGACAGTTCAACAACATTCATTGCGTTATTTACGTTTTAGAGCAGATTTTTTTTCGAACTTATGATGCAATGAATTAGCAATTTGTATCAGAACGATTCAAATTCCGATTGATCGTGTATTACGTAATTAGGGTACTGAGCCTTGTTTGTACCTTGTTCAAGGCGGGCGGGCGGCGAGTTTCTGGCAAATTCAAGGTTGCTGGATGCGCCTTAATTTTTTTGCACTTTTATCTTCATTTACAGTGCGACCAAGATAATTTAGCGGTTCACTGACCTTTCTTCTATTATTACCCGACTGCAGCGAAGCCAAAAAAGGAGGGTTATTAGCATTATTAGACAGTGCGACCAGTATATTATTATAGATGTTATTCGCAACGCCTCGTGCTCGATATAGGGTTCCCTACTGGTTGTGACTATAAGGACCTCTTTCTTTTTCTTTAGGGTGGTGAAATAAGCCTGCTAGAAGCTTCTAGCAGGCTTATTGCCAGTTAAAGTCCCCTGTAACTTCATGTACGAATTTCACGACGTTCGAGTACCTACACTTCTCATAAGATTAAGTGACCCGTAACTTACTTGCAACTCGTCCGCCAATTAGCGTGTTTACTTGACGGTTAAATATTTAAAAGTTGTCTGTTGTCGATTTGTGCATATGTTTACCAACGATTATCATAAAATAAATTAATAAAATGGACTTATTTGGTTTAATTGATCATCAATTGGATGAATTAGAACATTCAACGACCGAGACAACGAATACCGACGATACGAGTTTTTTTTTTACGCTTTGTTCGTCTAGCACCGCTTGTATTTCCGTACAAGAGATTATGCAAAGAAAAGTTTACGCTTCTATCTCTTTATATGACTAGGATCCATGATAATAAGTAGATAAGAAGAAATTTAAAAGAAATATATAAATTAATTTACTTACCTATAATATTCTATATTTTTTATTAAATTATATTTAATACAGCTGTAGTGGCAATCATGCCATTTGGTTTAAATAGGTCTTTATTTTTATCATTTTATTTATCTTATTTATTTATTTTATTATTTATGTACAGACGCCAGCAGGTCAACCTACTCGAAACTGTCAAATTTTCGCAATCAACTTTGAACCTTATGCTTTAGTGATAAAGTTAACAATCTATTAAATAAATTTGACAGATTGTAGTAGGTTGATGTACTGGCGTCTGTACACACAGAAAAATAGATACAGATAAGACATAATCATAATTATGAGTACAAAGGTATCTTTTATATATATTCTTTTCTTTTAAATTTTGTGAATGTGAGAATGTTGTAGGCTTAACAGACTGTAGATCTGCCGATCATTTTCTAACTTGCTAAGTACCTGATCCTTGTTGATAGGCCTACACTATCCCCTTATACCTGTTAACATTGTAATTTGAAATAATTGTAAAAACCATTTACTTTTAAAAGAGTAACCGTGGAGTTTCTTGCCGGCTCTTCTCCATAGGAAACGGCCAATTGGAACCGTACACCTAGCTTCTAACGTTTCATAAGTGCCCTAGTAGGTTTATGTGAAATAAAATATTTTGAATTTTGTTTTTTTTTAACTTATTTTAATAACATTTGCTGAGTTGGCATATTCGAATATTGTGCGAATGTAACGTATGATTTGATACGTCATTCACATAACCTGTAAGTTGTTTTCGCTTGTCAAAATGACAGAAGGTACTCGTTACTTTTACTTGCCAATTAACGATAATCGGGAACTAACTAATCAACGCTTTACTTTGAGATGGTGAACGAGGCCCTAATTTTTTTTGTGGCCGATTCCTATAATTTACGGAGCGTTATTAGTTAAAATTAAGACTCCTGTATCTCTACCAATAATGAATCAGACCTCATAGATTTGCATACGAGCGCGACAATGAGCGAGGTGGCCACTTGTAAACGATATAATAAAAAAATAACTTCAAATTTTGAAAATGGAACTCTGCCAATATTATTGTGTATGTATTTTATTCATTTGTCATTTGTTTACGATTTGGCGGCAAATTGAAATTGTCTGTGTCACGTCAGCATGAATTTAACGCGAGAAAAATTTCGTACAATGATTTTTTATGACTTTCGATGTCATTTAAGTCAACAAGAAAGCCCCATCTCGTGCCACTGTTTACAACTGCTTTAATGAGTTTAAACGTGGTCGCACTAATCTCACCGATGATCTGCGTGAGGGATGGCCTTCTACGGCGACGATTGAAGATAACATCAGTGTTGTGCGGCGGATGAAAGAGATTGACAAAAGAGTGACTTATCAGCAGATTCGGACAAGCTTAGGCATCTGTATGAGTCAAGTGCACAAAATCCTCCATGAACATTTAGCGGTCAGGAAGCTTTGTGCCCGGTGCATACCTCATAATTTGACAGAGGCCCAAAAACTCGGTCGTGTTGATTGGTGTCGTGAAATGGTTCAAAGATTTAACGGAGGTGACTCAAATGCTGTGTTCGATATACTTACGGGTGACGAAAGCTGGATTTATTGTTATGATCCTGAAACTAAGAGACAGTCTGCTGTCTGGGTGTTTCCTTCCGAGGAGTTGCCAACTAAAGCGTAGAGAGGTCGAAGCGTGGGAAAAAAGATGTTGGTCTCGTTCTTCGGAAGGAAAGGTCATTGCGCAACAATTGTTTTAGAGGATCGAAAAACAGTTACTGCAGAGTGGTACACTAACAATTGTATGCCACTTGTTTTGGAAAAATTTCGGGAGAAACGACCTCGCAGTAGGATCCTCCTTCACCACGACAACGCCTCGTCGCACACCGCCAAGCAAACAATCGACTACTTGGCGACATCAGACGTGGAATTACTGGGTCAACCGCCCTATAACACAACGCCAAATGTCAGGCAGCTAACTACTAATGTTCAAGTTAATGGAATAGAGTTGGACCCTGTAGAGTCAACAGTTTTTCTTGGAATAACTATTGACGGTAAATTACAATGGGGCCCACACATAGAAAAATTGTCAGGAAGGCTTAGTTCGGCCGCTTATGCTGTTAAAAGAATTAGACAGATAACTGACGTAGATACAGCCAGAATTGTTTATTTTAGTTATTTTCATAGTCTTATGTCTTATGGGATTCTTCTCTGGGGAACCTGTGCGGGAAAAGGGCTGTTCGAGCCATTTACAACCTAGGTCCAAGGGATTCCCTTCGAGAAAAACTCAGAGAAATAAACATCCTGACTGTAGCCTCACAATATATTTTTTAAAACCTATTGCATGTACACAAAAATATATCAAATTTTAAGAAAATGACCGATATTCATAGTTTAAATACCAGGAATAAACACAACCTTGCTGTACATCGCACACGTCTCCACAGCGTAGGCAACTCGTTCACGGGTCAATGTAGGTAAACGCTTTTACAACAAACTTCCCATTGATATTCGAAACTTACCCATTAAACGATTTAAAAGCTGTATTAAAACCAAACTTTGTAAAAAAGGGTACTATAAAATTTCAGATTATTTAGAAGATAAAAAAGCGTGGGATTGAGCTGTTCGTTCTGCTAAGCCTTGTGATAAAACCATAAAATTTGACATTTTAATTATTATGTAAATCATTAAAAATACCAGTCTTATATAAATATTGACATTGTTGAAAATTATATACAAAATAACATGATTACTTTGTAAAATATTATATTGTTTTAATGATTATGAATGTGAGGACTATGAAATATTTTGTTTTTATTGTTTTTCCACTTTCTTTAATTTTTTATTTCTCAGTTAGTTTTAATGATGGTCTGGCAGTTTGAGTACTATATGCGATCTACCCAAATGTCCTTTCTTTGGTATTGTTCGTCGAGTTGAGCTCCTAAGTTCTGAGTTGAGCTCCACGATTACTGACAAATGCTTGCACTGACTGGACAGGTCCACTCAAATCTGTGTGGTTCTTTCCTCAAAAGACCATTTCAGACACTAATCTACATGTTCCTCATATGGCCTGACCAAGATTATGTCTGGACTTTAAAAGAGACTGTGACCTCTGACTTTGTTTCGGCCTTTCTTCTCAGAGTAGTCAGATAGGAAACGTCGAACTCATCTAGCATTTTCTTTTTTTTTTTTTTTTTTTTTAATATGACTTGTAAAAGTGATTGCAATATCCTATTTACAGAATAAACAATTTCATTTCATTTCATATAGCCCGACCTCGCATCTTGCGATTTTTATTTATTTCCGAAAATAAAAGAAAAACTTCGAGGAAAACGTTTTATGGACGCCGAGGGAGCAGTGGCTGCGTTTCAAAATGCCGTTGAAGAGGGGGATTCTTCCACGGCATTTTAAGGACGAGTGGGCAAAGTTCTTTTCTCAGTGGTTCCATCGGATGCAGCGAAATATTGATGTGAATGGACACTATTTAGAAAAGATATAATAAAACTAATAACTTGCTAGTTTGTTCAGTTTTTGATTTTCTAAGAACTTTCAGTGTCGCCCTCGTAGTAGACCCCATATGGAAGTAGCTATAACTATAACAGGTAAAATTAGTTTACGAATCTATTTATATGCCCAGTTTGACGATAAAAAAAAGCTAGTATTGGTAAGCATAACGATTCGTTTACGTTTATAGAAAATGACGGTTGATCGACGGATAGCATTTTGTTTTTATTTGCAGGACGGTGGATGCTGCTGGTACCTACTATTGTTGAAGACTACTGTACGTCTGAACGTAAGTACTTTTTGCGTTACTTCATTTGTGGTGGGTCTGAGTAAGCCACAAATGGACGAGTTATTTTTTAAATTCTGGATTAGGTAGTTTTACATTATTTTCTATTCGTGGCACAGAACCCACGGCGAAACAAAACAGGTAGGTACCTTATTGCCTGTGATTTTAATAAATAGGACTGCAGTTGAAACAGTTCTGTCACATAAAAATACGAACAACACTTTTTGATCTGGTTTGTTCTTTGGAAATAAACTCGTATTCGTTTACATAGGAAACATTAACTAGAAGTCGCAAAACTTGTAGGAAGGTAGTTTCGTTTTTCCGAGATCGATTTGGAGTAGGTAAATTGTTTTATTGTGAGTTTACGGTTAGGTATTCACGGACTTTAATTGATGAGCCACTTGCCACTGTTCGTATTTTACCCGTATAATGCAAATCGGTTTTAGTCTTCGTAATAAAGAAGAATAAAATGTCATGCAATATTAACGGTTGGCTAACCTGAGAGCCAGAACTACAAACTTGACAGCAGAGTGACTACCCAAAAGTCCACCAATTACAGGTCTAGCAACCGTAACCTAGCGACAATTGTTTCAGCGTAGTGATAGTAACGTTAGCGTACGGATAAATTATGATTGGTCATTTCAACATCGGAAAAACTCGGACCCACGATGTTATCCGAACGCGTAGCGTCCAAGATGATGTTCATGACGATTATGATAATTGTTGCACATAGACCGTGCTGATGCATTGTTACAATTCTATGGCGTAATTCTTTGGAAATTACAGCTGGCATTATCGCGTAAATGACTACGGCTACGATTCACCATAATTCTAAATTATCGTCTTTGACATCGGTATTTTAAGTTTTCAACTGTCACTATCTTCGGGTTTATAAGACTATTTCCGATTATTAGTAATTTGTCATCTTGTTGACGAGATGCGGTTTGAGTTCGTGTTTAATTGTGTAATCTCGTAAATGTACAAAACTGCAAAATTTGAAAGTTTGAAAGTGGCTCATCAATTAAAGTCCGTGACTGTATGTCTAGATCTATGTATAAATAAACAAATGAAATGCTGCTTGTTGGTAAGCGCGTCACTTGAGAACGGCTGGACCAATTTGGCTGTTTTTTGTTTTGTTTTTTGGCCGAATTTGGTTTTTAAGGAAAGAAAAATTGGAAAAAGATTTCCCGGAAAATGGAAAAATTGGCAAACATTAAAATCGCATTTTTCTATAGGAATTGAAGTTGGGACAGGACATCTGTTGGGTCAGCTAGTCTGTAATATCATATTAAATATTATTTAATTGTTTTATATTATTTATACGATGTATATCATGCCTTGACGTAATGGGTAGTAACTCTTCCTGAGAGAGCCAAGGTTTAAGACGTTTATACTGGAGTGGTCATCCCGTGCAGTCAGCCTCGCTACCACCTTGCTGTCTGGTTTTTTTTTTGTTGTTTTGTCTTATCATGAGCTTATGCCATAGAGTTCGCGCAGATACGAAAATAATAATAAAAGGAATAGTTTTCATGACAGGGAACAGGGTGTAAAGTTCACTCTCCCTCTATAGAAAAGGGAGGATCCTCCCACCAGACGGGTGTTGTGTCTGGTGGGCAACTGCCCGACGATTGATGTCGTGAAAGTCTTATACAGTGTTATTGGTTATATGTCGGCAATCCGTTAAGGGGACGTAGGAGAGGTCATTTTGCAACCAAATGACCCCTGATGACCCGAAGTCAAATGACTCGAAAATTGTTGACATTTACATAGGTGTCAAAAGGGGTCATTTGGTTGTAAATGACCTCTCCTACATCCCCTTAATGGATTGCCGACATATAACCGATGACCCTATCTGTCCGCTGTCCGCCTGTAGTTTGCATGTGGCGATGTAGATGCCGCCACAACTACAATTTTAATCATTTACATTATTCAAACTCAAAATACACAAATTATTCTTAAATTGTACATATATTCGGAGTGAACCCCCCGCTCATCTGTGAATATTGGTCCGTAGTCCTGCGACCCACCCTCCGGTCGATGACCCCACCTACATCGCCAGAGGGATGAGTCAGACGAAACTGAGCTAAATAACTCGGTTTTGCAAAACAAAACTGTAGACAGTAATGTACAGATTTATATCATTTTGACTCTTAAAGGAGTGAGAGGATTTTCTTGTATTCTTAGTATTTCACTGGACTGCGGTGGAGCGCAAAAGGAAGGTAATGTTTTTAATCTGAATGTAATAATGCATGCATGAAGGAATGGGGAAACGGAACGGATTTTATCAAATAATAGATTTGTTTTAAAATGTAATTGGGTGGCTTACAAGTTGCCTAGTTGGTGGTAAATGGCCATCGCCGCTGACGGAAATTTTCCATACAAAAGGTATGGCAGGTGCGTTGCTAATGTTACTATCCTAAAGACTAACCACATATTCTTCAAAACGAAACACAACAATGCTGCTTGGCGGCAGGAATAGGATTGGTATACTAGCAGTTCTCCGGGCGAGGTTCCTTGACAAAGAGCTTTTTTACTACCAAAAGTTATTAAGACTAGTCTTGCTAACTGGCTGGTCGCTCAATGCCAACCACTTCACTATGCAGATAGACAGCCTCAAGGCCCTTGCATGCCTCGGAGAGCACGTTAAACTATGAAAATCGTTAGTACGGGTAGTCCTCGGAAGAATTTTAACCTAAGGGTCGGTATTTCCAAGTAATTGGGTTGCAAGGTCAAACGGCAGTCGCTAGATGCAAAATAGGTGCTCCTGTATTTCAGTCACTTCTAGTTTGATTCGCAGTCATAGCGTGGAAAAAGCTAGGTTGATCATGATTTTCTTTCTGTCTTACTAGAACTTGATGCATCAGACTATCGTGTATCTAAGATTCTCTTGCAGAAATCGTCTGCTATCGTAGAGTGCAATCAGTAAATATGTAACGGGTGGTTTTTTTTAGAGGTTTGGTTTTTAAATTGGCAACACTTTTTCTAGTGACTGTCAATTTGACAGTTGATTTGTGGTCAGTACCTTTTGCCATTTCACAATGCATAGACTTACTTCAGAAGACTTTAGAGAATTACAATTAGAATTACATGTAAAATAATTTTAAATTTAATGCCAATACATAATTATTGTATACCTATTAGGCAGGACATATTAGAAGTTATTTTTTTTCTGTTAAGACCTGTAACAAACATATGCCCACAATAAAGATATTTTGATTTGATTTAGAACAACGCTTGCAATTTGTGTTTAAAGATGATACCGGCCAGAATGTTACCGTCAATGGAGAGCGCTATAGAGACATGATTGCCGACTTTTTTGTTCCCCAGTTGGATGGTATTGATGTGGCAGAGCTGTGGTTTCAACAAGATGGTGCAACATGCCACACAGCGCGCTACACCATGAATTTATTGCGGGAAACATTCGAAGAGCGCATAATTTCGCGTAATGGACCTGTGAGCTGGCCTCCACGATCTTGTGATCTCACACCTATGGATTACTTTCTTTGGGGATATGTGAAGTCACACGTCTACGCAGATAAACCACAGACGTTGGACCACTTGGAAGCCAAAATTTGCCGCGTTATTGCCGATATACGGCCCCAGTTGCTCGAAAAAGCGGTCGAAAATTGAACTTCCCGATTACGCTTCATTCGAGCCAGCCGTGGCGCCCATATGGGCGCCACGGCTGGCTCGAATGAAGCATTAGTGCCTAAAAATGATTGAATGATGATATCATTTTTAGGCACTAATGGCATAAGAATATATTTTAAATAAAACCAATAACATGATAATGAAATTGATTTTTAGGTGTTTTATTTTATTTTGAATTTGTATACCTCTAAAAAAACACCCTTTACAATAAATTGCCTGTACAATTTAAAAACTATGAATCCAAACGAATTCAACAGAAAATTAAAGTCATTGTAGAAATGTTATTACAGCATTGAAGAATTTCTCAAAGATAATTATCGTTCGAACTAATATGTGTTTAATGACTTTTAGTAATATATCCAACATTCTATCATGACATTACATCTTAATGAATTTTATTGTTATACATTTCTTTGAATTGAATTTATATTGATTTTGAATTAATATTAAGTTAAATTATTATTATTAATATTAAGACTTATAGTGTTGTTTGTTGAAGAATAAATGAACTGAAACTGAATAACTGTGAGTATTCTATCTATTAACATTTTACAGGGCAACTACCATTTTGACTTTGAAAACTAACATTCTTCTGGGTGCCCATCCAAAAGATCGCCTTTACGTTGCCCAAACATGGTATTTCTTATTTTTACTTTCTTAGCTCGTTCACCAACTCATCAACATAAGAGGTCAAGCGGCCAAGTGCGTGATCTCACATAATAATATGCAAGAATTAAAACTTTTTGTCGGAGCCTCTGAGCTTTTTGCATACTAAAGTTGTAACTGAAATATTTTTCCAAGAAACTGTTTTTTCGACTGAAACCCATCTGTTTTTTTTTATGCAAAATATGTTACCGGAGCCTTACCGGAGCTAACCTATTGATCATGCCAAACCCTTGAGTTCCTAAGCAGATATTTGAAAATTGAATTACGAACTTCCTTCTGTCCTTCGCTCAGCTTAGATTACTTTGACTAGACTTAGGTAGATTCACATCAGCTAACCTGTTTAGTTACCGGGCAGAAGACCCTATATCAACACTTCTATTATCAAAAACATCATCTAATTTTAGCCAGATAGTAATAGAAAAAAGTAAGTAGATCTATTTTCTTACAAAGATTTCTTGGAAAAGAAGTCGTGATTTCTCATAAAAGTGACTATGATATGCGTGGGTAGCGGGTACTTAATTGATAATAGTAAATATATCTCGTTTATCTATTACTGTTGACGCGGTTGTCATAATAATGTGTGCTATAGTTCACGGGCGTTCAGAAGCTCGAAACATTTTCATTTTCGGTGTAATTTCAAGATATCGGTCCGTATCAAAGGGGGTATGGAGATCTGAGACTGGTACAGCAAATGAAATACTGAGGTTCAGGCAGCCCAATAGAGTTATACCAGTAGGCATCTAACTGACTTTGATATATTGGGCACAGCGTTTGAAGATTGATCCAATTTTGAATCGAAGATGGTGGATGCATAGATTGAGTTAGAGGCATTCACACGGACTGAGTAAAAGAATTAGGCACTCATGCGTCTAATTCATGGTCTTCATGATTCAATACTTAACTTTTTCAGCTTTTCTTGGAAATTTGGAGCAGTATTATTTAATTTGAAGTTGTGCTTATGATTGCCTAATGGATTGGTTAAGAATTTTCGAATATAATAATAAGAGTAGATCAGTCCAGAGACCCAGTTTTTTTTTTCTATGATTCAGCATAAAAGCATGGAAGTGATAATGGGTAGAAGTTTTGGGGACTGCGTGTTTTGTAATTTGACGCTCAATAAGTGCAAAATCTCAGCCCAATTTGAATAAACGATTTAACGTCATCTTGCTGCGGAAATTAGGTTTTATCAAGCAACACAGTTCTTAATGTATACGAATCAAAGGAGCAAGGCGTGTGATATTAAACATCGCTAAACACAAGTACAGAGCGTTGCCAGGACAACGGTTGCGAGCCCCTCAGTAACCTACTTCTCACAGTTTGCCTCTTATAAGTTGTGCGGGACGAAAAAATACTCTTTTACTAAAACTCGGAAATTGGAAACGTTTTTGACATCTAAATTTAATGAATTATAAGCTAACAGTGCTTTTGATTCATGTCACGCTGAGTTGAGTAAAATTGTGAATAAAATGAAGAAATACTTCCATGAAAGATGCAATAAGATGAAAATGTCAATGTAAAGGCAAGCGGTGATAATATGTTCATTTTGCAAAATCAATTATATTTAGTCTTATGATTTAGCCAAAATCTCAGTGCACCAATTTTTTTTTTGGGTTTGCGCAGCTGAAAATGAAATTCGCAGCGCACTGAAAGAGATTTAACATCAGGTTTTTTATAAAACCACAGCATTTCAGGGACAAGGCCGGCTTGAAATAGAATATAGAAAATGGAGGTAGCAATGACCGATATTCCTGCGAGGCTTTTGTTAGACTCAAAGAAAGAAGTTCGTGTTTGTAAAGAGAATTTGATATCTAGAGATATGGTTTGGATTCCATCAAAGATAGTGGATGTTAATACTTAGATGATTTGATGATTATCAAAATGAAAACCTCTGTGATTAGGAGTCCTTAATTATGGAAAACTAAGTCTTCAGCGATCAAAAGGTCCAGATTTTTTTAAACGAAGATGGCGGTGTTAGTCAAATGGATAGTTTGCTTTGGCTTCCAAAATACAGTAATCAAGGTAAATTTGACTAGTGATGTCTTAAAGCGAATCGGTTAACCACCTTCCAAATTCGAACACCCACCAAAAAGAAACAGACAACCCCAAAGATGCGTGCTGATGAATTAAACCATTTTTTTTTACTGGAAAATCGATAGTTGATTGTGGGCGTTCATTGAGGGTGTCGTAGCGGCCGCGGGGGGTGTTGGCGCGTGCGCGGGGCGGCGGGCGGAGGGGCGCGGCGGCGCGGCGCGGCCACGCTGCCTCACTCGCCCGCGGCCCGCCGCCCAAACCGCACGTCACGACCATATTGTCCTGTCACAGCAGTACGTGTTGCCTACAGTTACTGCTGCGTCCGGACAAGAGGGCCGTGGCGTTGCACACCCATCACTGAAGACCCACAATATTGTTCTGTATTTCTTGTGTCAACTGTACTAATAACTTTCTTTGCAGGTTATATTTGAGAAAACACGAGGGAAGCTGCTGTAAAGTTCTCACTGATTATTTTTCTGTCGTGTTAAGTGTTTGCGTGGTGTTGTGTGAGTGTTACAACGCGTATTCCTCTGTAATATCGTTCGTTTCGCGTAGATACGAGAGTGGTTCAACACATGATCACCGGAGGGTGCATATATCGAGCGGCGCTGTGCGCATGCGTGCCACATTTTTTCGCTGCATCTGAAACTCCGGCCATTTTCTACTCGCGAATCGTGTTCTATTCGATTTTAGGGGAAACTGTATCTTATTTTTGTTATGTTTAGGTTGTTTTTAGCGTGTTGATGTTAGAATCCTTAGGATATATTAGTTTTGTTTTCATTTCATTGATTTCAAAGGGACTGAGCCCCGGATGGTGACGCGAAAGGGGTGGAATCTAGGTTGAGGAAAGCCGAGTCAATATGGACCTCAGCCTACCCTGTGAAAGACAGCATGAAGATATTTTACCTGATATTTGCAGTTTTTTCCTTAAGTATTTCACAGATTTCCATAGAGACGAGAAAAGCAGTTTTTTTTTGACAATTACAAATGCTTCTTCTGTTGGTATCTATCTCTCTAGTATCTAGTTTAACGTAGTAGCATAGAGTTTGCTTTGTAGTTTATTATTTTATTTCGCACAAACAAAATTGAGGTGCGAGGGGTCAATACCGGCTAAAATAACGTATTTTATTTGTTATGTCCTTGTTTATTTAGCCATCTAGTTAGTTATAGAGCTTTTTAAAAGCTATCTACAGCTTTTAGTGACGACGAAAGGCGTTGTCATGGCCCGATGACGCCACTAACCGACGGGCTAGCAACATACCACTTAGAACAATATTCTTCACAATGTAGACTTTTTATCCATATAACCGCCTAGTAACGTCCACTTTTAGTATAGTTAGCCTCTTTGTATTTGTTGAGGGCGTTGCACGCTAAATTATTAGTAAAATAAATGGAATAATTGATTAATTGGCATCTTTAGGATTGTGCGTGTTTGTTTAGTGAGCGTTCGATTTTTGAATGTAGTTTTTGTCGATTTTGTTTTGTTTATGTTTTGTAATGGATTTTGGTTAGTCGATTTTTGGGATATGAGCTTTCCATAGTAATTTACCATAGTTTGATGGTTAGAGATGTAGCTTAAGATTAGCAATTAACTACTTCTCAGGTGCAAGGCAGAGATAATAATTATTTGTCTAGTCTAGCATTGTTTAGTTTGATGTCATAAGAAATACCCAATAGGTTTAGCAGTTTTAAGTTTTTGTTAACAAAATCTATTTATCTGTTACACAGTGGCGGAATATGAAGTAGGTATCCATTAAATATATTTTGAAAGAAACCGCATGTGTATGAAATTGTTTGCCAGATAAATAGTAATTTATCCCTAGCAAGTAAAATGATGCTGAGTGAATCAACCATGGGCGTTGCCATGGCACTGTTAAGCGACGGGATAGCAGACGGTACTTACAGGGATCTTTATGGGTGTACAGTCAACCGTACGTCAGTAGTATCATTGGAACTACGGAAACCGTCCTTACTGCCACGACATAAAAGCGGTGTCAATGTCACACTACAACCATGTGCGTGCAGTTGACTGTACCTATTACGGGTGATATTGGCCGCACCTTTAATGTTGGCGTTAGGCACGATAGAGGGGTATTATAGACCATTAGGAACAATATCTGGGGCATCGAACTGAATTCATTGTTTTATAAGTGTGGTTGTAGCTAATTATTATATTTGTTTTACTTACACGTAGGTTTGCTTATAATCTGTTCTCAAATTTGGGGAGCCCTTTAGCTTGTTAGAAAAAGACGAGAACGAAGATTTACAAATAACATAACAACATTATGCCAAAGGGTTTTGTAGAGGTGTAGCTACCTACCAATAGTACCTACAACCTACATTTTGTCAGTTATGTTAAGGTACCTACCGTGTAATAGAAACATTTAAAAATAATATTAGTACTAAGTACATAATTCTATGATGTGGAGTGTATAGCTACAATTTCATATGAAAATAATTTTTTGTCAGTTCTTTACCAAAACAATGAATATATTTTTAAATATAAACATTAATATTCAATAACAGGGAAAACTTTATTTACACACACGTATTTACATAATTTAAAAACTAACAGACGTAAAATAATAATAATATGTAATCATTAATATTGTTTTTCCTGTTTAATGGGAATCAAAATAATGAAAATATTAGGCAAAGGAGGAAATATTCTATATCCTCAACCTACGCTTATCTCTTAGTGGACACAGGCATACCAAAATAATCAATAGCGAGAGGATAATGTTTGTTTTCCCAAAAAAAAAAAATTGATGACGGAAGTATGATGTCGTCAATATACATCTCAACATCCAACTGCTAAAAACCCTTAGCCGTATCTTAAAATAGAATTGTACATCTCAAACAAATTTTTTTTTGTTCATTTTATACAAGCTCTTAAAAGCGTCCTATCTGGACATGCTGCTAGAGAAAGAGTGCATTTACTTCAGCTCATTTAATAGCAATGTTTTTATTATGTTTCCTTATAGGTTAAATCCATTTGGCCGGAGCACGGTAACAGAGGTCATTGACCTTACTTTAGAGTTCGATTCTCAGGTCGGCCACAAGCACTTTTGCAAATGAATTGAATTATTTAAAAT
Source organism: Xanthia icteritia (assembly GCA_949128155.2). Lineage (NCBI taxonomy): Eukaryota > Metazoa > Arthropoda > Insecta > Lepidoptera > Noctuidae > Xanthia > Xanthia icteritia. Next base: position 316,736 of record OY855862.1, on the reverse strand, counting down.
TACTTAAATGGCTAGTTGCATTTGGCTAGCGTTCTATATTACAAAGAACAAGTTCCCATACATTTAAAAACCTGATAGTCAAAGTTTATGTATAGTTAAGCTATAGTAGAAAGACTACCTGTAGTTTAGAAAATAATGTCATAATTATAGTCATTTTTACGATTTAAACGCTACGAAGTCTAAAAAATATTAATGTTACTTTTTAGGTCAGGATTTGCTGTTACCAAATATAAAGATATAAATGTGCTAGAACTTATTATTAATGCTCGAAGTTTAGTCAAAAAAATAGGAATACTTACGTAGCTATGGTCTTAAACGTCTTTTTTTACTTTGTGAATTCCTTGAAACCAAACACACATAAAATGGCAACACAGTACACATTGTACACAACGAGACGCAAACGCAACAACGAAGGACTGCACCGATGACAAATTGCCAATCGCAGAACTGTCAAATGTCAAAAACATCCGTTTGAGTCGTGCGAACTCTATTACATACTGCTTGATTCATTTATCAAATTATTATGTTATTTTTAATTAATCTGTATTATACAAAGACTAATAAAGAAATTCTTACTGATTAAATAAAACGTAAAATAATGTATAATACTCAGAAACGGAGTAATAAAGTCAAGTAACAGTGTGTCAAATGAAACCTCGAAATAAAAAGGGCAGTTGAGATCCGTTCAAAACATGGTAATACGTTTACCCTTGAAAAAAAAAACCTGTGGTTCTAAGATTTATTTCATTTCTACACATAGTCAGGTCAAAAATGAGCATTCTTCTTTACTCAGCCTTCTGGGGTGCCCGACTAGTATATACTTTGCTATTAGGTAACTAATATCTGAAACATACACTGAAGTTTCAATTTTAATTCTGAGAAGATGTGAATTCTATTAACGGAATGAGCTGACTAAATCAATACCTGTTTATAATCATTGAACTCCTGAACAAAAGAGACAACCTTAAATAATAAACCTATTTTAATTTCTACTCCTTTTAGAAACTCAAACGCACTAGGTAAACATAATACAATAAGACGCACTGCCGCGCTAGCGACAAGTGCAGTAAGTACGCTTTGCATAGTTTCGCTCAAAGTTTTTACATTTTTACCTTTTCTGACTTGTATTATTAACTAATTTAAATTCAGATTTTTTTAATATGTAAGTTAAGTAAAGTATTATATCATTTTGTAATCATTAAATATGTATTTCTATTAGAATACTTTTAAATTACAAAAACTATTTTATATTTAGTAAGAGTTTAATAACTTTAGCATCAGAAACTTCATATTTACTGCGGTTATATTATAACCGCAGTAAATATGAAGTTTCTGCTCATATCATTAGCAGAAGTAAGACATTAATGATGATACCGGACTTAGAAATTCGCCTTAAGTATGGTTACTGCTGTTATGCTAAGGAAAACTTATCATAAAATCAACTTACTGCCGTTATGCTTATTGACAATTAAAGGATAAAAACTATTTTATATCTAGTATGAGTTTAATAACTTTAGCAATTTATTATAACCGCAATGTGTAGTTACTGCTCATATCATTAGCAGAAGTAAAACATGAATGATGATACCGCACTTAGAAACACGCCGTTACTAACTGTTGTTATGCTAAGGAAAACTTATCCAAAAATCGACTTACTACCGTTATGCTTATTGAAATTTAAAGGTTCCCGTTAAGATATTAAAATGCCAGTCAGATCATATTGTACAGCTCATTGCGCAGATTCCAAATCTATGTTTAACTCAATTTGTACAAAAATGATACTGCAGTTATCGCAAACACGGCAGCGCAACAAATCGTAGCCGCGTAGGCCGTAACTGGTCTACGTCGGATTGACTACGCAGCCTACGTGCTACGCTACGTAGCACTGGCGTAGCAAACATCTTTACAATAAGATGACGATACATTTTTTACAAAGCGTTCGGATTTTGAATACCTGTTTAGGCTTTGGTTTCCTAAGAAAGCGGTGAACGGTCACAGTAACGGCGGTCCAAATACAGAGCGTTTTTTGACACCGTAAGGTCAAATACTTGTAAAAATGACAGATTTTCATGACGGCCGTTATAATGACGAAACCGCTTTCCTAGGAAACCAAAGTTTAACTGAATGCTCGCGCTTGCTATTTCCTAAGGGGTAAACATAACCATTTGTGTATTTACAGAACGCAAGCGTTTTATTGAGAAACTGGAATTGAATGAAACGGTGGATAAGGGCTATGTTTGGCGTCAAATAATTGAAACCTATAAACCGTTTTTCCAGGTGTCTAAAATTCTAACTCTCCCAAGCCTATATATTTATGAGGTCTCAATGTTTGTTAGGGTCAATCATAACTTATTTGCATTGGCCTCAGAAGTCAATAAAAGGCAACAACGTGACACATTTCAAAAATAGTGACAAAATAGTGGCCCATCGGCATCAGGAACAGGGTCCAAGCTGCCGGTGGTCAGGGCTCTAGAGAGAAGAACCTCCTCACTATGCGTGCCGTGTCCAGAAGTACTGCTTTCTGAATTAAGCCCTTGACCCGGCCGCGCAATGAGAGCCTCCTGAGGAACACCTCAGGAGGCTCTCATTGCCATCTCATAGCGGAGAGCCTCGATCAACAGATCGAGGCTCTCCGCTATCAGGCCATTAACCGAAATGATTATCGGTACAATGATTGCAGAGTTCACGTCCCATATGTCGACAACCTCGTGTGCTAAGTCAAGATACTTTATTTTTTTATCGTTCTCTGCTTTCACGAGATTCTCGTCATGAAGGACAGCGATATCAACAATCATTGCACGGCGCCCTCGTCGATCTATCACCACAATATCAGGCTTATTTGGCTACAATAGTCCCGTCAGTGATAATAGATCGATCCCAGTACAATGTGGCGTGACCATTCTCGAAACTGGGTCGGGCACATACCTGTAGTATGGTACTTTGGACTTCACAAGGTTGTACTGCATGGCAAGTTGCTGGTGGATAATCCTAGCCACTAGATTGTGTCTGTGCAAGTACTCGCCGTTAGCAAGACGAGAACAACCGGAAACAATAATGTCGGATTGATTCACCGGGACGGTGGCATGCCCGACAGATGTCAACCGTACCGTCCTTGACAATGTATTTCCGATAATTATTCGTCATGATAACTTCATCCATAATGGCACAGACAAAACCTTCGGTTTCCCCGAAGAGGTCACCGAAACGCAGCCAGGATACAGACGCTAAAAAGTCAACATCAGGTCCATGTAGGGCCCAGAAAAAGCGTCCGTGAAGCTCTTTGCCTTGCCATACTTCCTTACGATCGTTAGTATCAAGTACTGCAGGTTTGCGCCAGTTCTCTTTCGTCAAGGAGAGCAGGGTGAACCCTTTGTCCACTGTGACCACATCTCGGTGCATCCCCACGTCAGTTTGAAGGGAAATATTTCTTGAGACTGCAGATCTCGCGGTTGTGGAGGGTTTTAGCATTTAAGAAACCTCGAATATTATCCAATAACTTCTCCCGCTCAAGGGGGGAGCGGGAGGGCGTGTGCACTCTTTCTGACTAAAACCTACCCGTGTTCTTCAGTTGCCTGTACGTTGCCAGGAGCCACGGTATCCCTTTCGTACTTTCCCGCGACCCCGGCATGCATCGGTCCTAGCGGACCCCGCCAGTTCTGCTGACATCTCTTTAAGGCGCGCGTGGAACACAACGCGCCGTCGACCCGGGCGTGGTTCTTATCGGACGGCGAGCTACCCATTGCTCACCGACCGCAAGCCCGCCCCTACGGTGGCCGGGAATCGGCCTCCGAGTCCCAAATACTTCATCGTTGACTCGACACCGATGTGAACTCCTCCTACCGGTATTTGGGAACCCGACAGTGTCCCAATCCTAAATACCGGTAGGAGGAGCGGCGACGCCGACGATCCTGTCAACGATTGTCGCAACCCCGCGTGTCCCCAGTTCAGCCGCCGCCAGGTGCGACCTCCCCTGCACCAGGACCAACGTGTCGTCAGCGTAACAAACGATGCTGACGCCGCACATTTTGCAAGCCTTATGCCTTTTTTTGCAGAAAAAACTGTTACAATAACACCATTGTAACAGTGTTTTCTGCAAAAATAAATAATTTGATTTGGTTGAGAATCCACCCAAGTATAGGTTTCTGGCTACGGAGCTTTTAAAATGTTTGTGTCATCTTAATGTATAAATGCGACAAAAAATAAGTATTTAACATGGAACGACTGGTTTTTGACTTACTTACTATTGATAAGTAAAAACCCAAAGCAATAAAAATTAATATATGATCTATGATTTTGTTTTACTTAGGTGAATTGTTAAAAACAAAATCTTCATAGATGAGATAACTCTAAATTTAGTTGAATATTAGGAATTCTGTACCTACGAAAAAGAAAAATTGCAGAACATACTTCAGATACCAAACTCATTTGTCGCCACGTTCTGTAACAGTTTTTGTTTCGTCGAACCGAATATGGGACGTAAAAGTAGTAATGTAATGTGCTTGTATCTTCAGAGGGATACTAGGGATATCGGGGCTTTGCGGGGAAATGAAAAACGCTGGTTTATGTGTGTATAGATATACCTACCAGTCTTTTAGCATCTACTTTTACGCGGCTTTGTTGATGAGATAAGTTTGGGGCAGTGACATAATTTTAACTTCAAAATGTATGCTTCGAAATGACTAATTATGTCAGCCTAAAACTGCACCAGGAGTGGACAGAAGAATGTTCTCATGCAGATAAGAAACGTCGTTGAATTTTGGCAATTTCAGATACAAAACCAACATTTTTCACAAAGTTTTCCTTAGCATTAACTCAGATCACCAATCACATTTTCACGACACTCACGTGAAACAATTTATCATCAAATGAAAAAGCCTCCTACAAAAAGAAAGTGAACTAAAATAGTACCTACCTACACACCACTCCCGCTGATAAATGTGGAACAAGCAAAAAACACGAATTCGGAACGAAATTGCGTCCACTATCTAGTCGCCTTTATCAAATGAAATAGAAAAAAATGCGAAATGACTAGCCATTTTGTTTTTCGCAAAACTATTTCACTTAGGGAAGCTCCATTGAGTCATTATTATGGAAACTGTTGCAAAAAATAGGCCCATCCCACTTCGATTTAAGTTAATTCCATTGTGACCGAATCACCGTGATTTTTTCATTTTACAAAAAGAAATGCCACGTCATGTGATTGGTAGTTTGACATTACTGCAAAAATAAATTCAGAGTCGACGTAACAAATGTCACTCGAATCTCAACCTTAGTCTGTTCACGCAGAGAACATTCGACAGTTGGCAAATTGAAGTTGGTATTGCTGTTGCCAATAGACTAATGAAGTGGTAAGAAAATGGCGGGTGTAGATAAAAACTTCGCGCCTGTAACGAGCGATGGGCGACGATGCTTCCCTATCTAGGGCGGAGGTTTTAATGTTGGAAAAGTGTATCCCGTTTCCGACATTCATTTTAGAAACGTTTTTTTGTATCAAAATGGTTTTTGCTGACCATGCTAACTATTTATTAGCAAGACAGTCCTGAGAGAATGCTGCCTAATTCATTATGTTATTCTTATTACACTTGTGACTTTAAAAGCTCAAAACTTTTTTATTAATCGACTAAATGTTAAATTGAAACCCAAACTCAAAGCATTTATTTCAAATAAACCAATTACAAGGCACTTTTGAATTGTCAAGGGGTTGGTCAGTCAGAAAGATGAAGCTAGTTACCCATTCCAAAGCGTAGTAAGTACCTATGGAGAAGAACGGGTAAGAAACTCCACGGACACTCTTCACTTAAATCAAAATATGGTTACAAAATAATCACTAAATTAATCAATAAATTGAAAAGTTTAAGTAAATTGAAATTTAAAGTTAATTACTAAATTGATAGCGCACGTCCCTACCCGTCAGTAACATTGAATGACATTAGCTTGACATAGCAGTGGTGATGGCGGGAAACAGACGAGAGCTTTTACATTTCTCTGAATACAATTACTTACTTTTACTAGTAAATCCTCTTGACACTTTGAAGGTTTTGTCTAGGAGCCGCCTAGCAGCATTACTTTGATCTCGCTAACCTTTAAATTCTGGCGACTTCTTTAAACTGTTCTTTGGTGGTCGCCATGAAACGTAGCACTTATGAATTCATCCTAGATGGACGTTTAATGTCAATTCTCGTTTATCTAACTTTAAACCGTCCTTTTGCAAGACAGTTATTGAATTAAAATGCCCAAATACTTAATACTCATACCACAAGTACATTCTATAGACAATCGAGAGCCTCTTGACAGTTCTCCGCGAACAATAAAATGGCGGCGTGGGGTGTTACCATATAAATTAATATCTGCGGATAATCTCCAGTTCTGCTGACGATCGCCTGCGTTTTATGATGTGGAAGAGAGCAGGGAGGAGGCGGGATATTATGGAGATATCCATTAAAAAGGATGGAAGAATGGAGGCTTATAGACACGGTTTCTGTAGAATACTGCCGATAGTGGATGGAACAATAGGATTTTAGCTCTCGGCTTCTCAGTTGATTAAACTTAGATTTCCATAGAAAGCGGTGCCGTCTTATCATGACGGACTTTCATGTAGATTGCGATTTTGACACCGTAATGTCAAAATACCGGTGAAAATTACAGATATTTGTGACAGCTGTCATTTTGCGGCAGTTATATTACGACGGCACCGCTTTCTTAGGAAACCCAAACTTTGGAATGGCGGTAAACGAAAATTAAGTGAAGAAATCTTCGACTTAAAGGTTTGAATTTATGAACATCGTCAATGCTCATTTCTTCTTTGTATGAGTGCAGCATGACACTAGTCAGTAGCTACTTAGTTTACTGGTTGCTTCAACGAGTGCTCTCACAAATACAAATTAAAGACTACGTAGAAAAAAGTAAGTTCAAAAACTAAAACTCGACTACTTACTGAAAAATCACGCTCTAAAAAGTATGAAACACGAATATACCCACAAAATTATGATGGCATGCGACGACGGCTTTACCTTGAACATTTTTGTACCTATGTCTGTCTGAAATATTTTCTTGTTTTATACTTTTTAGAGTTTTTGAACTTACTTTTTATTTAAATTATTTTGGGGTTATAATTTCGTGATAAAGTTTTTACAGAGCCGCTTATTTATTTTTTTAGGTTTATTGTTTAATAGGTATTAATTTTACAGCCGCGCCGTACGTAGCACAGTCTCACTTTTGCTTGTTTTTAACAATTTCAACATATTTATTTACTGATACAATATGATATATATGTACACTCGTACATATTTGTAATGTGCTCGTCAAGCCCATTTGATACCCAACAAGAAATAATAAAAAAATAAAAAACTAGTTCGTGACTTTATGTCCTCTAGAGGGCGCCATATTGAATTTAATGTAACATCAAGCCTATAACAACCGGAAGATCAAGACGCTTCCAACTATACCTCATTTGTCAAATTATGATCCGTAGTTTAGAAGTTATGAGGTAACAGATGAACATACTCGTACATACATACCAGTCAAAATCATAACCCTCCTTTTTGCTTCGCCGTAGTTGGGTAAAATAGGCAACAGAGTTGAGAAGAAACTAGGTACTTAAGTTAACTAAAAAGTTAATTTTCTTTTGCTGTTTTTATTGCATAAATAAGTTCTTGACCAACTCCATCAGGGACACAGTTAAAAAGGCATAAAACATTGTTTTAAACTCAACTATCATAAAAACCCTACCGTTTTAAACATTATCAGCTCGACAAAGGGACTATGTGAAACACTCCTGAACAATAACTTTAGTCCATTTATTTTAACTACCCATTCTGAAGGTGGGTGGACTCGCAAAAACCCGGCGGTAAGTACGGTCAACCCCACGTTAGATTACAACTAGGAAAACTGCCCTTGCTGCTGGTGAATAAAGGCGATGTCATTGTGGCCATGGATATGCGGTAGACTGTACATGGACTGTGAGTAATGACCGTTTATCATATACACCCTTGTCTGCGTGTGATGTGACTAAACTTGAGTAGGTAGGGGTCGCTCAGTGGGGGCGATGCGATGCGAAGCTGTTGTGTGCTCATTTTGTTCCGGGAAAATGTGTTAGGATTGTGTTCTTCTATCCATCCAGGTAATCTATTTTAACTTAAACGTAGCGAATTAAGACTGATCAGTTTATAACTTAACAAGATAATAAATAAAAAGAAAGTGTGTTTTTTTGCAGAAAACGAGGGTTCAAAATAAAAATAAAAATTAATCATTTCTGTCTACAACAACCTACAGTTTAGAAAGAAAGAAAGAAAGAAAAAGTATTAATTGGGACAAGCACAGGAGATCTTAATTAAACTAAACACACACTCACTAAAAATAAAAACAGAAAATACTGACAAAGTAAAAATTGAAATAAAGAGGAAAGTCCTGTGCGAGGCCAAAAGGCTCCTATCTCAGCATGATGCTGCGACATTTAATAATAAATGTCGCAGCGCTGGTATTCTGATAGGGCCTGCAGTGACGTCACGGACAGAAAGATTCTTATACGAAAGATAAATACAAAATAAAAGTAATTAAACAGATGTATTAAATACATTAAAAAATAAAACATAATGTTGTCCGCGTGTCAGCACCCGACGTAACATCAGTTACTTGTCTATGCTTTTACTGTCTGTGTGTGTTTGGTAGTTATAGCGCCTAGTTTAAGTCAAATTCAATCATTTATACAATCGTTATTTATTATTATATCAATTGATTTTTAGATTACCTACCTAGAATGTTTTTCTACTCTGACATAAGCACACAGAAGTTAGAATCTTTGAATCCTACTAATACCTATTATAAATGTGGAAGTTTGAATCTTTGCGGGTTCCCTTGGGATAATAGGTATTTGGTTTTCCGACCTCCACAATAAACAATCTTAGATATTGTATCTCACGTCTTCGCTATCTATCGCATCGCTCTCACTACCCACAGCTCCTAGCCGAGTTTATTCACAGATTATGACGCGCCTACTGAAGTGTCACTCGACGGTACCGTCTGACACTACGGGACACAATGGTACTTCATAGTCCCATTATAGGGTGGCGATCATTTTTCATGAGTTATCTGCGGTTAATGTTATAAGCAATGCGGATAGGGTGGCCAGTATTTATCTTGACGGGAAAATCAGAACATTAAAATTGGTTCCGTAATTCTACGCGTGACATATGTTAAAAAAAATGTTGCGTCTCAAGATAATATTGTAATTAATGCTTTCATAAAACTATAAAAGGCAGTAGGTCGTATGTGTTCTACATAAATAATCAACTAGTTTCTGCCCGCGAATTCGTTTGCGTTTCCGATTCTGATTTCTGATTACCATAAAATTATATTTATATAATAAAATTATATTATATGACACTCGACAATAGTGTAGATTTCTATCAGAGATTAACTTCTTACAAAAAATACAAAATGGTTTATTGCTTCAAAAAACTTTACATTTATAATTTTTGTGTTTGGAGCTCCCCTGTAAGCAAGTAATGCCTGTGTTGGGGAACTCCGCTCTTCCATAACTAAGCAATACAAAATATGAACCAGGAATTTACAAAAACAATAGGTAAGTAAGTATATTTACATTTTAGTATATTTAGGTACAGAAGTATTACAAACAACTTTACCTTTTTATATTAGTTTAGATTAGATTTAGGCCAGAATACTAGGGCGAACTTGATTACGGATTTTTTGAGCATAAAACCTAGTGGCAATGTTACTTATAGCTGAGAATCAAATCTGAATCTTCATGGTCAGCAGCCGCACTTGTGGATGAAAAGATCAATGGTACAATATAAAATAAAACGAGCAATAATCGATACGTGTACCTACGGGAGGGTCCCCAATATATTCCAAAATTATGAAATAACATTTCATTTCGTTCTGTAATGGATTTCTAATTCGTTGTAAATTATATTTCAGCCAAACCTTCCATTTATTTGATGTATATATTAAATGAGCCATTACGTTTGCGTTATGGTATCTTTTATGGCAGTTTTAATAATAATAAATTTTTGTAATTTTCTGTTATATCGTATCGTAATTCTGTTATACATTTAGATGGGTAAGAAAATTGATCTATAGTTCAAATTTCATCCAAATCCGTTCAGCCATGTCAGACCATGACCTGGGTTAGCACATGGGATACTTTTCATCCCGGTAGTTCGTTCCCGTGGGATAATCTTCTAAATACACGCGGGCGAAGCCCCTGGCATAAACTAGTCTTCAATAAACGAGCAAAGAACGTTAAAATAATAAACATGAATTACATCGAATTGGCAAACTTAAAATATTTCATAGCCGTGTACAAAATCAAATCCTAGCTGTTATTGCATGGCCTATAGTAACACTATTTATTAGTAGAATATTGTTTATGATTATGTATAAATAAATAATATAACATTTCTGAAAAAAAAAACTTCAAAAAACAGCCACCCTCAAATAAAATTATACAACACGACAAACATTCATTTTGTGTAGCCACAAAACATAATTAGGTACTTATTACACATTGGGTACCTACTTAATTGTAGCTGCACATTGATACACAATAAATTATTGAACACAAATTGTAGTGAATCAAATTTATAATTATTATCCATCGATAATAATTATAAATTTGATTCACTTGTATGTGTGCCTTACATGTACCTTTACATCATTTTGAGGCTGACTGTACCTACTTCCCTTCTCAACATATAGGGTATAAAATGTTATTTGCTTCAAAAGGAACTAATTCGAAGAACGTCGTAAAACGTTTCCTCATTATTTACGATTCGTTTAATGTGAAATCGAACTTCGGTTTATTGTTTTGTCAATAAAATAGTGCTGTGCCTGTTAGGAACGTAATTTAGTAGATTTTGGGAAGAATATCGATAAATTACCTTGTAGGTTCCTATATAATTCGAAACCTTTGTTTGTGCCTTACAGAAAATTGCGGAATATCGAAACTTTATAAAACATGGTTTTTATTGTGATCGTTTAATATTTCCAGATTTATGAAATATAAAAGGGGGGAGTTACTTGTGACTAAGTAATAAGTTAATAACAGCCGCATGGGTCGAACGATCACGTTAAGCTACGCTTGCCGCGGTTGGTCCGTGGATAGTTGACCATCTTTACATACCAAAACGCCTTTATGCCTCGGAAAGTACGTTAAGCCGTTGGTCCCGGCTGTCTTATGTAGATCGTTGACAGTTGTTACGGGTCATCAGAAGCCCGAAAGTCTGACAACTGGTGTACCAAGGGGTATGGTGTTACCCAGTAACTGGGTTGTGGAGGTCAGATAGGCAGTCGCTACATGTACAAAACCTAGTAACTATTCAGCTGCATCCGGTTAGACTGGAAGCCGACCGCAACATAATTGTAGGAATGTTGAGATTTGAGTAATAAAAGCTGCGTACAAATCTGCTTTACATCCTAAACTTATCTTGAACACCGCCACAAGGCCAATTTGTCTATTCTCCAACGAGTAGAATTCTTTAATAGTGTACCTGAAACAAACAAAAAGAATATTGAGTACAACGCCATCTGTCGGCTGCAACTTCCAAACAAAAAGGTCCTTTTCACACAACTCAACACTTCACAATAGTACATCTACACGCTACTAGATGGCGCAAAATACAACTTCAGTTGAACAATGGAATTTATTGATTTAGGTACACCTCCCGGGCGAGGGTTGAGGGGCGCTCATTTTGCAGACTATTTGTGACTGACTGTCCCTTTGCAAAATTTAATGTTGACATGAATCAAATTATGTACAGTACGGATTCCCTCATTTGGTATGATACTTTATTGATTCCACGTTCTTTCATTGAAATATTTCAATATTGTAATTCAATTTTGTGCGCAGCGCCTTTCGTGTCGCGAAATGATATTGATCAACCGAGTTACTTTATTTGGGTTACATTTTGTTTTAACGTTGCTCTTAAAGTATCGTATTACGGAATATCAAATTAGCTTTTCTGTATTAAAAAGTTCTTTTCATTTTATTTTATTTTTGTGTTCGCTCGTAGAGGCGTATGCCGCTACGATTAATCGTAGGTCTACGCCGTAGACATATCGTAGTAGAACGCTTTGTAGGCGGAATGGAATGGGTGTTCGTATTTTTTATGTTTGTTGTGATAAATATAAATTCTTTTGGCAAAGAAAAGGCTGAACGATCACTTTCTGTGTGACTTATAGGGATGACGTCAAGACTATAGGCAGCAGCGTCCTCTTGTCTGCTAATAACAACATACTGCTATCACCAATTCGTCTGCCAAACGTGGTGATTATGACTATTTATGACTACACAGGTTTTGTAGCTTTAACTAACTTACACTTACAGACCATAGACTATGCTCAGCAATAGTTATATTGTGAGAATAACATATGCTAATAGGCTCGTGGCTAAGTAATAACAGCCGCATCGATCAGGTCAAGCTACGCTAGCCGCGGTCAGTCCGTGGATGGGTGACCATCTTAATATACCGCGACCCCTCTGTGCCTCGGAAAGCTTGTTAAGGGGGATGCGCTAAGGTAGCCCGCGAAATTCAACATTTCTTTCGTTTGCAGGTCAGTGTCAGGTTGTATGTTGATAAAAATATGATTCGCGACCGTAACAAATATGGCTTTACATAATTATAATCATTAGAATCAGCAATACAAATCCTTTAGTTAGCATACTCCTCAAATGTCATGAATTCATTAAATAGTCATTCAATAGGATTACATGAACTTATATTATAATTATAATTCTATAAATAAACATTTGAGACGGGTGCAAATCATATTTAGATCAACATACAACCTGATACTGATCCGCAAATTGCAAAAATCGTAAGAGAATTTGAATTTCGCGGTCTACCCTTTTTTGGGTGGGGAATCTATCAAATAACTTCTCCCGCTCTGGGCGAAGCGGGAGGGCGTGTCAGACTCTTACTGACTAAAACCCACCCGTGTTCCTTCAGTTGCCTGTACGTTGCCAGGGGCCACGGTATCCCTTTCGGACTTTCCCGCGCGTGGAACACAACGCGCCGTTGACCCAGGCCTGGCCCTTATCGGACGGCGAGCTTCGCGGTCTACCCTGACGCTTTTGCCCTAAGCCGTTGGTCCCGGCTGTCATTCTTGGATCTTTGACAGACTTTCGGGCTTCACAGAAAGTCTGACAACCAGTCTTACCAAGGGGTATTTTGTTACCTAGATACTGGGTTGTGGAGGTCAGATAGGCAGCTCCATGTGAAATACTTGTATTCAGCTACATCTGGTTAGATTGGAAGCCGACCCCAACATGGTAGGGTTTGGTTAGGCAGATTGGTTAATGTAAATATATTAGCCAACCAGTTATAGTGAGGCTGACTGCTCAGAGAGCCTCCAACGTACACACACGTCGTCGCAGGCGCTGCAGTGTCGCCGCTCGTAGGAGGTATGTGATTATTAATGCGCACTATACACACAATAAGGTTTTACTAATGACGATGTAACAACTTGAAAAAGTAGTAACTAGAATAAAAATCGTAATAACGAATTGTAGAAACGATTCATTTGAAAGTTTTAATTAATGCGCGGTGGGCGGAGAACTGGAGACTTGTACTTCGTATTGAAGCTGTTTGTTGGGTATTATTTTGAACACTAATTGCTATAACTTTAAGCTTTGCGAATCTAAATCATGTCAAAATGATTTTTGTAAAACACAAAAGATTGAAGAAAGAAGACAAATCAAGTTTCTGCCATATCGATTTGATTTCCTTACAATCTTTTGAGTTTTTTTAATTACAATCGTTGCAGTGAGCAAATGTGGTGATCAGTTACAGCCTTCCTCTAGAACCTTTCGCTCTGCAGTGGAAAATTTTAGGCTGATATGTTATTTGTAGTTTATGGAGATATCTAAGAAGTCTTTATCATTCGAACAATATAATTTTGTCACTGTTGTATACTTTAGGTAGCAGACAACAGACGCCTGCAAGTTACAAGTGCAACAACCATGTTACAACACAGTTTGCCATTGCCAGAATATGGCGGTCAATCTTATGCTAATATGAAGGTCTGAAATTTACAAGACTTTCATGAATTCCTCTCAGGCTCCCACAGTATTTCTGACATGCTATGCGTTTCTTAGGTTAGAATTCAAGAGATTATTAGGTGCGGCCAGACTACGTGGTACTGTGACTTAGCACACACAACGGTGCGACGTGTTCTGCCGCGGCAGTAATTGTATTGTAGTTAAGTCGGTAGCACTTTCCGCTCAAACTTCTATTTAAGGCCATCTACTGGCACTAAAACAAATCCAACCTATTGTTATTGAAACTAACACCTCAACATAAACAAGTCAAGCAATCCAGCCTATCCCAGCTTCCCTGACCTATTTCTGCATAGTGAGCCGACAGTCCCGGACGCCTGCCGGCGATCCTTTCCGGTGTCGGACTGACCGACAGTTGTTATACTTGGTAATTATTTAGATAAGTTCTTAATGTGTTGGGTTTAAACGGTGTGTACCCGCGTTTTGTTTATGTGCTTTAGATGTTGTTTTAAAAGGTGTGATGTAAAGTTGGAAAAATTCATGTGCCAACTTTTTTCTGTCTGTGCGGGGATGAACTTGAGATGAACATTGTTTTACTGATAAATTGAACGTTGCCCTTTCCATCGCAATCCAGCGTGATGTCAACTTTCAAGGCCATAAACAATGTACAAAAATAGTAAATTTTCTGAGAATCGAAACCCACACAACACGTGTCACGGGGCAACCACAGGGCTGAACCTTGACTCCACAGATAAATCTGTGGAATTGATGTGTATGAACCCTAAGTAGATACCTACAACATAATCATACGATTTTTGACATGTGGGCGGACTAAACAGGAAACTATGCGGAAGTCCACGTGCTACGATTCTTACATACCTACTCATGTTTCGTCCACGTTCTTACATCTCAAAATATACCTACAGGGTAAGTACATAAACTCGCGCCTTTACCCCATGGGGGTGGGCAGAAACTACAGAACGCCAGCTGCTACGATTCTTACATACTCCTTTTCCTTGCTCCTATCTTATAATGTCTAGCTTAAAAGTAGCACGATCATAAAAATAAAGGCTCACAAAATAGGCAATTAGCCTCTCCATTTTCGTGTCATACCTTTGCCCTTTACCCAAACCTCAGCTATTATCTACACACACATTTACATACAGTCCCTTACAGTCGACAGCAACCTATAGGAAGTAATTTACCGTAATATTCTCGACCGTTACAGGCGGCCATGACAGGCACGTGGACGTAACGGCCGAAATATTCTAATCCGATCGGCGGCCATCGCTCAATGCCTCAATCACGGCCCTAACCTTTTCTGCAACGTTGGCTAATTTTTTGATGACAGCTGGCGGGAATGGGTTGGCGATGTAGGGGTTATTTTATGGAATCCTTAATGATTTTTCGTGGACATAAATAACATGTTATGTTGGTGATATACCTTTTTGACACGTTGGATGAATTTTATATTTTATAAGAGTGTGATAATTGACAGGCAATGCGCAGCGCATTGCCTGTCAATTATTGATACGCTAAGCTCAAAATAACTATTGTAAAGTTTCAATCTTCTCACGAGTAATGCGCAAATAGGTCATACCGAGGTTTAAGAGGCTGCAAGGTTCTAAGCTAGGTTGACTGTCCAAGGTGCATCGCAGGTAAGTTTGTATCGTCACCTGTGGAGTGTGGAGGCTTTCTTAGTTGACCACAATTCATAATTTTATAATAAACTACTGTGTAGTTTTGTCATCGATCGATCAAAAAACTATTATGGATCTACATAGGATACGTTATAGAAACGTGTTTATTAATAACCTGACTTTCGTAAACCATTTTGTACTAATCGTAAAAAATACACCCAATTACCCAAGCCAATGGCGACATGATGTCTTTGACTATTACGCTACACACTCAAGCTGTCATATCCAACTATCAACTACGTTCCTAGCCAAACCATGATCGGTAATAAAGCCCTATTGCTATAATAATTCGGCAAGCAATATGCAATAACGTGTCGTGCATCGGCTCGAAGACACGTGCCCTCGTAAACATGACTCGGTAAGGTGCTGCCTTCCTGTGTACAGGATGGTTTGTTTGAACCGGGAAGTCTTTAGTGACATTTCTAGTTCTCTAAACTTAATTATAGTCTTTTCAGATTTATTTTACCTCTGACAGCAGAAATCCAACAGCAACCTTAATGTAACTAGAATAAAGATCACTGTGATCTTGACAGTGATGTGAAATCATAGGTAACAATGTTACTAACAATTGGGCCTAGTTGCCATCAATAAACAAATATTTAATTTAATTTAATTTAATTTATAGGTAAAATAACTGTGAGAGGACTGTAGCTGTAGGCCCATAGAGTTTTATGGATTCTTGTAAGAAACAAGATCGATTGGCATCAAAAACAAGTTTGTGTTTTCCCCGTTTTCTTGCTGACTGTATTTTATTTCACAATCAGGTTAAAAAGATGTCTCAAAAACTTAAGGACAGTCTCCTACTAAGAACGTTTTCTTGCAGCTCCAGCGGTTAGGGTGTTCTAACTTCCCCCTCCAAAAAATCCATCCTGTAAATGATGGTGGTCAATGGTGTTATGGATATGAGGTATGCTCAGACAGATAGCGCATCGATTTGTGATGAGTGAGTAAACAATGCATTTGCCATTCGCAAACACATTGTAAAACCGAAATAGCTAAATAGCGCTGTTAACAAAGCTAAATAGTGTTGCTATTCCGATTTGAAGTGTGGCAGGGATTTTAAAGGCATAACATAACATCACGCCTGTATTCCCCGAAGGGTTAGGCAGAGGGTGTACCTGTAGTACACACACATTTCGCCAGTTGTGTTAAAATTACATGTTATTTTACAGGCATATGGGTAATTTAATCTTTATTTTTATTTGAGGTCGGTTACTAAGCTAAAATGCCTTGTTTGTGTCGACTTTAGTCACGTAGGAGTTTAGGACGACAGTGTTTGTCTACTTTAGATGGATTCATCGGTCATATAAATGAGAACCTCCATTTTTGAAGTGTGTATAAAAAATTTATCGCTCGAATGGAGTTTATTCATGTTTCGGGATTCAAAGTTGGTTATGTATAACTTTTCTAAGCCAGCTTAATATCATATTTTACATTAGGCAGAAATCAATATTTACAACAAAAACCATAAAGAATATACAAAAATAAATCTTGAATCTAATCCCATTAAACCCACCCGAAACCAAAAAAGTGTCATTACTACACGAGGCCGTAACCGTTGTACGCCGCGACGTATCGCCGTGTTCGTGCCCGCGGCGTATCTACGCAATCAATATAGCCAGACAGACTGACGCCCGGGATGTTTACCGGATAAGCCGGGGCAACTACAATAAGGGAAAACACAGGAGGACCACTTTGTGTGCTTCTCGAATTACACTACATTATTTATAAGCGCACAAACGGACAGACAGAGTTGCTGCGTTTTATAAAGTCTACAAAACCTTGGTCCCTTTAAATTCAAAATACCGAAACCAACGTCAATTTTTGACCGAGACGAAAGTACTGTATATCTGTATATCTATTTCTGACGCATAACTCTCCAGGCTGTGACTTACAGTAGGTCGCACTTTGTGGTAACAAAACCAGTATAAGCTGGCCTCTTATTTTATTGAAACTCCGTGCTTCGCTGGACGATCAGCTTAAGGTTAAAGCGTTACCACTGGAATTCGGAATGTCAATAGCCGAAGCTAGTCCAAGATTTAACGTTTTTGTTTCTTTTATTTCCAATTTCCAACTTAAATAAAAACGCATTGAGCTTCTGACCTTTCTCTTGATTGTTTGACTCGCAGAAAGTTGTTCGTATTTATGCGCTCTTAGTAATTGGTGTGGCTATCCACTCTGATTCAGAGGATGAATATACATATTATTTTCATTGAGGGACGTCAACGACCAACGTCCATTTACTTGCGTCCCTTATAACTAAAATTATAAACGTTTGATAGCAGTCAGTTCATCTATGTGTAGGTATCATCACTCGATAATATTCCACGAGCACTGCACTGAATGAACCACAAACATAGCATCGGTTCAAACAGCAGAGATCGATGCGATCCACCGGATGCAGCGATAATGAACTGTACCATTACTGGTTTATCTCTCAGCTTCCGGTTGTGGGAAATAGAATTGAGGAATAAATTACAAACAGTTTTCCGTTCGTGACTATTTCAGATACGTGATTTTGGATTCAAAATGAGTTTTCCTTATCTACGTTTTAGGAGCGTTGTTTTACTCGTAGCTAAGGCTGAGATTGATAGGCGTCACTTTGCTCGTACTTTGGTTTAGGTATGATCCCGGCTCTATCTTGCACTTGTAGTAGTAGTGCGACAGTAACTGGGTTGAGGTCAGGTAGGCAGTTGCTCTAAGTAAAATACTGTTATTCAACTTCATCCGGTTAGACTGGAAGCAGACTTCAACGTAGTTGGGAAAGAACTTTTAGACACTGACAATTTTTTATGTTCGTGTTAACTGAATACCAGTATTTTACATGGAGCGACTGCCTATCTGACTTCCACAAGCAGTTACTGGATTACACGTTACCCTTGGTAAGACCCTACCTACCAGTATCTTCAAAAAAAATCGCTATCCATAACCTTGATACTCCAAGGTTTTGTATTGCGAATTGCTACAATCAAATACCTTTAAACATCCAATAATACTGCAATGCACAACACAATCTACTTATCATTCTGAACATGTACTTGTCCCCCCCCAGCAAGTTTCTTAGCTAGCGTGATAGTAAAGATTACCGCGACTCGGTCTGAACACGCAACGCCGCGATATCGCCGGTATTGACTAAACTGTAGGCAAGTTTAAATGAGGATTCTAAAGACGTTTGTCATTTTGGAGGTTATAGTAAGAAAGGTAATTATCGGGCTGTTCCTTCCTTATACAAACTTACAACGCAACGACTCTCTGTCTGCCCGTTAGCGCGCTTATAAATTTGTATAAATTGAGAATATTATTACACAAGCCATGTTCTTGATAGTATTCCCCATCGGCAAAAATGACGATCTTCCATACAAACTTTCATCTTCTATTTAACCCCTTTAACAGATGAATTTAAAAAAAAAACCTTCCTAGTGCTCACCTTCGTTATATAAGGAACTCTTGTGCAAAATTTCATGCTTCTAGACCCAGTGGAATAGGCTGTGCGTTGTCTGTCAATGAATTTAAGAGGGGACTTAACATAACTGGCAAAATCTGAGAGTACCATGTACCTGCACCTCTGACTAACCTGTCGGGGAATACAGGCGTGATGTTCTGTAAAACTCGAGACAAACTTATACCTTATTTTAATAAGTTTTTAATACATCAACATTAAGCCTTTATAGGCTAGGCAAAAGCGCATGCAACTACTATTTCACCAGTTTTAAAAGGGTCCCATGTAATAGGGCGAGCCTATTGCCATCAACCGAGCACTATTCTAGACTCCCAGGATTCCTAAAGGCTCGTACAGACCAGCGCGACGCGACTCGAACAATACAATTTCTAAAAAAACTTCACGGTATAACAATAACCGGTGTCGCGTCGCGCTGTCGCGTCGCGCTAGTCTGCACGACGCTTAACGGAAATCCTTATAACTCCATATTGCCTACTACAATGAACACTTCTAGAAGTGCATCTACAAAATGTAGACAGCCCGCATCAAAAATAGAACCTTTCATTTCTTACAAGCTACAGTGAAAACGATTCTTCAGCGGAATCTACCATTCTACCCAATAAATATGAGATGAGCCTCCGTGCTCGGATTAATACTAAATGTAGCGAGCGATAAGGCGGCAGTCCCACGGGACACGCAGCGATAACAGGCGCGCGTAGCGATGAACATGAAACTGATTCTTTAATACGACGGCTTTTGGCGCAGTGGTTGAGGGAATATTTTCTTTACTGCGGTTTGAGGGGTCAATTTCGAAACGGAACAATAATAATAATTGTTTAGCCTACAGATAGTTCGCAGCGCCTTAATTATGTTATACACTCGGAAATACTCGGAACATAAAAACACACTTTAATTTCGACAGTTCCACCAAATCCGATGCTTCAGATGTTTGAACAGTTCCTCTGCTCGACAATATAAATAACGCAATTATAATTTTTGAAATGTCCAAATGAAGGCGATTACCAGTTAACCAGCTGCTATTGCGGCTTTATGAGTATGTCAGCATTATCAGGATATAATGTGGGTCACAGGTCCTGTCTGTGAGAGGGAGTGGCCTTGAGTAGTAAAATATAAGCTAGTCAACAATTGTGGTTGTTGAGCTTACTGTCCCGTTCCGTTCTATGCTTTTCGAGGCTATTTTAAGACACCTAAAAACACCTAGTCATTATCAAGTTTTACAGCGTTTTATGGGCCGCTTACCGCTAATCGCCGTCACTATGCCCTCCGCCTCTCAGTACACAGATAAGGGCGATCGCATAAATCGCGACTATCTCATTATGTGCGACTGTGCGCGACTGTGCAGTCGTTAATCGCATTGTTTGCACGCTGTTTAGTGTTTAGTGAAGCATAGATTATTAGCTAGCTAGTGTTGGTCAATTCTTCGTATGAGTTGTGTCTTTTCTGCTGTATGACAGTTACAGGCTGATATGAATCTGAATTGTGTTTGGAGTCCATAAGGAGTTTCTCAGTTGTAGCTCGCATTTGTTCACGGTTACATATGACTTAAACATAACTAGCGAAATATGGGTGCACTATAGGTACACGTCTGCCTAACCCTTCGAGCAAACAGGAGTGATGTTATGTTGTTATGCTATAACAAATTTAAGACTAATATCATACCTACACCTACTTTAAAGCTAGTGATGTCCTGTAGCTAGATTTATCTTGTATCTCATTCCAGGCTCTCATAGAACAGTCTCAAAAGAGTGCTCTAATTATAGAAAAGCTTGGTTAAAATCGGCAGAAACAGTAACCAATGTCTGCTTTCTCTGTAGGTGTTTCTTATCCATGGTATTAGTCTAGAAATATTAAGAAAACAAAGGTACCACCTTAAATTTACACTAAATATTCAACCCCATAAAATACCAAGGCTTGGAATTGAACACCCTCCATCCGCACCTATCATCCCCCGTTCCCATCCACATTCGGGATAACATAAAGTCGGTGAGCTAAAGAGGTATGTACCAGGAGCGCATAGAACAGAGGTTCTATCACCATAAAGCAGGATTTGGTTCCCAAACACCAATAAGTATAAAGAAACAGGTGTGTTTATAGGTGCTCGTGAGAATAAGGGCTTGTTTATGTTTACGTCTAAAAAGATGTAAACTGCGAAGGTGTAAATTTTATTGACTTGTATTTAAAGCATGTTTAGTATGGTGCTTTCATTACTACCACTTAACTGACGGTTTGTTTTTCTTACTTATATCATACTTTGGTAGGTTTAACTAATTAAAAATAGTCCCAGTCATTTAAAAATATAACACAATAAAACATTTCAATTTTGTTGACGAAAATCAATCAAACACGTGTTTGATTGGTTTTTGGGTCACTGAAAGTGGAAATGGTCATACTGAGAATGAACAAGAAGCGAAGAAGTACCATGCGGGATGCGACTGCGCGCGTCTTTTGTTTAAAATTTTAAATGATTAGAAAGTCACACGATTATTCGCGCGCGAATAACGATGAGTCGGCGCGAGCGAATTTCGTCCCGCATCCCGCGCAGGATTCGCCTCAGTGTGGATAGAGCTTAAAGCATCTATGGTAGTCATCCCCGCGCTGTCAACTTTGCGGTCTGGCTAATCAATTCAGCTATTTAATACTTTCGTGAAACCCTATCGTTGACATCCATGCGACTTTAATATCATTAAAAAAAATATTAAAATGTTTATAAAAAGTTGTCAACACGACTTCAATGTCTTTGAAGTTAAACCGATCATTTCATGTTTATTTCTATTTGATTGTGACATTATTTTCTGTATTTCTGTTGATTTATGTGAAAGTCACGCAAAAACTGTTTTTAGGTTATTTCTTGTTATGGCTGGAGTGAAAGTTTGTTTTTTCCTTTCGATATTGGTGAAATAGCAGTGTTATTAAACCAAAAACCATCGGTAAATTCTGAAATCAGAACATGCTTAAATTATAATTTGATTACCAACGAATATTTTACGAAATCTATTTTTTTCTATATCGTTTACTTTGAAAACAAACTTTTCTGATCTCTGATTACACGAATTGTATACAATCAAGCAAAAAAGTTACCGTAGTATATAATTTTCAACTTAGTTCCGACTTCTCACCAACAGATGGCGTCATTAATTTAGCATTGCAGAGCGATTAGCGGCGACTTAGCGGGTTTTTATCTTACATTAGCATACTACAGGGATTTGAAGATGCTTTTTTGTTGGTTATAATTTACATGATAAATAAAAGTATTGTTTTTTTACTCCTATCATGTCATCGTCATGATTATTTTAGCCGAAAGACCGTATCATATTGTAGGTATGAACTATTTGACAATATTTCATGTTGAAGTAACTATACCTACTATGCATTCCGGAATTCCGGAATTTCGTAATTCCGGAATTCCGTAAAAAAAAATCTGATATTTCAATTCCGGAGTTCGTAATTCCGATATTCACAAATTTTTGATAAATGTTTTGGCCTTTCATAAACCCAATAATTAAGAAATTATTGAGATTTCAAAACTCCGAGCCAGCCCATCGACTCCACAACTAAACAGCCCGACCAACTAGATTCTTCTGATAATGGCGTTACAAATAATGATCCAACTCTACAAGAGCAGCTCGATAAAGAACTAGGTAATGTAATACAATCTGCAAAAATCTCTCAACTAATTTCGACCTCGCAGGCTTTGTCAAAATAGAAAAAGCTAGATAACGGAGGAGGCTCAGGCGTGTATCTAACAGAAGTTTACAATTACTACATTTTATGCGTTCTACAGTATTATTATTTATTCTGTGGTTCTATCAACGACTGTGGAGAGTGAGAGAGTATTTTCCGAATACGAAGTTCACTCTCTGACGAAATGTTATATGCTTTATTGTTCATGAGCACACATTATCAAGAACAACGGTTCCTCTCAAAGGAATTATTAATTATTATTTGAGTAATTTACTTAATCTCAATGTGTATCACTTCATAGTGAAAGTTTTAAGACTGGTGACTATGTAGGTAGGTAGTATGTCCGTGATATATACTACGATTCAAATATCGTAATTTTTTTATTCATAATATGTAATGTTTACTTCTATTGTGAGATAATTTTGATTAATAAGCCTTGTTGATTTTACTGCTTAAAATGTCTAATAAAGGAGAGATAGAGAAGAAAGAGACACTAAAACAATTAAAAGTTACCAGCTCCGGATTTTCGGAATCAGATCTCCAGTATTGGAACTCAGTTCCGGATTTGAGAACTAACATAAAAAACAACACGCTTGTATAGCCCGAAGGGGTAGGCAAAGGTGTGTAGTACACCCACGGTTCGCCAGATATATTTATGTACTATAATCTCATTTAATACGGGATGAGCCTGTTCCCATTAATCGGTCACAAATCTAGACTCCGCGCTGCTTCCTCATAGAAAAACCCAAATATCACTTTCGATCGAACCCAGGACCTCATGCTCAGCAGGCGCGCTTGCGACCACTGGACCAACGAGGTAGCCAGGTAAGTTTTAATGATTTGCCTAGCAAGGGAATCAAGCTCAACACTACATCTTATAAATTGGTTGACATGACCACCCATATTAACGCCATTACAACTGCCTTCAACATAACCATGATAATGAATAACCGTTATAACGCATAACGCTATAATACCGCTATAAACAGTTACAAACCGATACGACATGAGTCGTTATCATAACTGTATCGGTCACGAAAATAACTTCATTTTTAATATGCTTTTTATTAAGAAACAGTCTAAAAGCTTAAGAATTTGTTAATTTCTCAAAACTTAATATATTTATTGCATTCCACAATGTGAACTTAGCTGGTAGGTTTTACAAAGACATGGTCATTGTGGACCTTGTCAGCCGGAGAGGCGAAGAGGGCTTTAACACTTTCCGGGACACTAAACACCCATAGACGTCATAACAATAACACTAACGTTGTCATAATAATAATAACTTCTATTGTGTCTCGTTCAGTGTCCTGGAAAGTGTTAGTTAAGTGCCTGGTTACGGTTTTAAGCCTCATGTACCTACTTTGTAAATAAACGTAAAGGTGCACCACTCGCTTAGGGCAGCTGTCGCACCGCCACCGCGACGAGGAGGCGACTAGCTCTCAACGATATTCTCGTTCAAAAAACGTACAATAGATAGTAGGTCCCGTGTAAGGAAATACAAAAAATAAAAATGGTAAAGGTATTGCAACGCATGCATTAGCTAGTGTGAAATAAAATATTTTCACATCACATTTGAGAAAAGGCGGCCTTAAAAAAGAAGAAAGGTTATGCTTACGTCAGCTACCTTCCATCAGGTAAATTAGTTAAAAATAATCGCCTGAACCAAGCGGAGGTCAAAATCAATACTGAGAAGCGTGTTCTAAATATCGAAACAACGAAACTGTTGCCATGACGACGGTTTTATTAAGACACCCTTTCGTAACGACCTACCTTTTACTAAATAAAATACAAAGTTTTGAAAGTCTTTGTCAAGAGCTCGTCCGGGGAACTACTACCACCGTACCTATTTCTGCCGTCAAGCAGCGTTGCTTGTTACGGTATGAAAGGTACTCAGAGGCTTCGACTCTACATTAAATTTGTATTGTTACTCACAGCTCTACATAGAGTGGTAGAGCGCTTTGTTCGAAAAGTGGGTCCGATAGACCTAATATTTTAAAATAGAAAATGAACCTATAAGGAAATTTTCCTATTACTTCATTGCTTATTCTTGTCGCCAAGCAGCGCTTCTGTGTTCCGGTTTGACGGTGTGGGTGTCGGTGTAGTTATGGGCACATGACAAGCTTTGTCTCTGGGATGGCAACGCATCTGCGATGCCTCTGTTATCACAAATTCAAATTCAAAAAATTCAAATTCAAAAGTCATTTATTCAAACTAGGCTGAGAATCAGCACTTTTCGAACGTCAAAATTACATAAGACAGTCCCCCAAAACGCCCACCCTTCACCACTTCCTAGTGCTTTAGCTGGGAAGAAGAAGTGGCGCAACAAACTCCCCAGCAGCACAGCTGTCTGTTCAGTTAGAAAATAATGATTCTATATAATAGTATGCAAAATGATATTTACATTACGCAACACAAAATATAATTTAAATTATAAAATTAATAGCCAAATGACAGCTAGCATTTTATAAAGTAAAATTATAAACAATTATATAAACTACAGATGTCAATAGGTCGCTGTGACTGACCATCAGGTGGCAGCCTGCTTGTGTGGCGAACAAACTTCAGTACCAGCTGATTCTTTTAGCATAATCAGCCTATAACGTGCCCACTGCTGGGACCCAGGCCTTCTCTGTGTGACAGGGAGTGGGCCGTAATCCTCCACGCGGGCCCAGTGCGGGTTGGTAGATGTCACATGTCTTTGATTTATTGGTTCTAGGACATGCCGGTTTCCTCACGATGTTTGCTTTCATTGTTTCGAGAGCAGTGGTGACGTGTTTCGTCACCACTGCTCCCACCATTACACACGCCACCATTTACACAAAGCCAATTCTTTCTAATTCTTTACCAATATCTTAAGTTATTAAATTTTAAATTTCTTTCTAGTCAATTAAACAACACGAACCATTCAAAGGACCTCCAAAACTCTTAAACAATGACAAAAAGGTCCCCTTACAATAATTTCTAAACCGTATAACTCGCAGCTATCAAAAGCAGACGAAAATACAATTAATCTGAAGTTACGCAAACGGGAAGTGAACCCGTCACCCGCAGGAAGGCGTGTCCGAGGAACATCAATAACGTGGTCACAGTACAGTCGCTGGAATGAACAGGACTATCCGGACTTCTGTGGGGTGAATGGACATTGTGTACCTACTTTGGTAATTTAATATTCGATTTGTGGTTTCCGAATTCCGAGGGATTTGGGAACTGATACTTATCCGGCTCAAGTTGGTGTTCAGAGAAAAATGAACTTGCTTCTAAAAAGGTGAAGGAAAACATCGTGAGGAAACCGCATGCCTGAGACATGTGAAGCCAAGCCTCAGGCCTATAGGCGGCATAAAAACTGACACCAGGTTAGTCATTAACTACACGAAAACTTCACGAAAGAAGAAAAAAATAAGTTTTATTTTGTTTTTGTATGGTAAATAAGCAGGCGAACAACCAGGCAATCTATTGTGTAAAAACCTCGCCGTGAAAATTTAGAAAATTGATATTTCGCGGGTATTCTGGTCGTTAACAATACCAGAGGAATCGCAGGTGCGGTGCCATCCCAGAAACAAAACTGGAATGTGTCATGAACTACCATGATGAGGGTATTTTGAAATGGCGTTCACGAGGTGGCAGCACTGAGACGTCAGGCCCGTCACCGGACCTGTCAAAAGTGTCAATATAAGCGCCTATATTTTCTTTAGTCGTGACAGAACGATGAACGAATGAATGAAACGAATGATGAACGTCATCATACATTTTATATTCATTGTCGAAATGGAAGACGTCTTGTCAAAGTGGCGACAACTGATGGCGTGAATTTTCATGAAAACCCTCATTACACACCCATACATTTTTGTAATTTAACTTATTTCAATAAAGATTTTTATTATTATTTATTATTATTATTATACCCTTGAAACCGAAACAGAGCAACACTGGTGCTCGACAGAAATATGTATGGTGGTAACTATTCCCCGGACGAGCTCCTTCACAGAAAGCTGTTCTATATTTTCTTATTGGCTAAATACAAAGCCCACGAAAGAATAAGTTACGGCTCATTAACTATGGGAACATTAAATAAGGTGTATTTCGGAACCAGGATAAAACAAAATGAAGTAGGTACTGTTATTTCCATTTGTAGTTGCTACTTATCTACACAGTAATAATATGTTCGTTTCTACTAGTAATACTAAGCAGGAATGTTACGAATAATACGAATGATTTACGATACTGCTTTTGCTAAAAACCGATTATATACATGAACCCTTAAAACATAACACTCGATTTTTGGGCATTCGTGTAAAAATGACCTCGACTTAACTATAGGTAACTACAAATATTGCTGACCTTTACTAGTCTGTATTAAAAGAAAGAGATTAATGAAAAATTATATAGGCCTGAGATACCTTTTCCCCATCACTGGATGTCGTAAAGGGCGACGCGTGGTTACATCGATGGGACGGGTAGTAGTGTCCTCCTGTCTGCTAATCACAGCACATGCTACAATCATCTTCTACATCTGCCGAAACTCATTGGGAGGTCCCAATATTGGGACCGTTTGTTGTTGGATGGTTCTTTGTTGTTTTCTTTTAACTACGGACGCTTTTACAAACGTGCAAGTTTTTATACATAATTATGCATAATTTGAACATGAATGATGTAACCAATATTTTGTATCAAATTTTTTATTTAAAAGAGTGTCCGTGGAGATTCTTGCCCGTTCTTCTCCATAGGTACCTACTACGCTTTGGAATGGGCAACTAGCTTCATATTTCTGACTGACTGACTTCTTGACAATTCAAAAGTGCCTGTAAATGGTTTAATTGAAATAAATGCTTTGAGTTTCAGTTTGAGTTTGTTCAGCAAAGGACGTTTATTGGCTAAAATATGACTTTGCCAAGACAAAATGCTTCTCTATTAATTATAATTTACCTTAATTACCGTCATCTTAATAAAACCACGGAATATTAAATTGCCTGTACTTAACTTCAAATGATTTACAACCTTATTTCATTAAAGGTATGATTTAAAATAGCCGTTTATATATATAAATGTTAAGTGATTTGCAACTTTATTACAAACGAGATAGGGTGTTAAATTAGTGATGCGAAAATCGCAGTAGTCTTATGTCAAAAGGGTAAAGTGTTTAATTGAATGTTATCTTAATTTAATCACAGGATGTCAGTACATAATTAATGTTCAGCAATTCGTGACTTAAATGAGTTAAGAATAAGGTATTAAATTGAATAATTATGATTTCGTAATTATTACAGGTAGAAGTACTGTTTATTACATTTTCATATAATTGGGGCAAGCCTGTTACCAAATATTGACTACTATTATAATATTTTTTTTGTTAATTCTATGGTCGATCGATGCCTTGCAAGGGGTCTACTTTTTCACATATTAATTTATGAATTACTAGCTTCAACCTGAAAGAAAAGAAAGAAAGAAAATACGTTTATTCTGCACAAACAAAACGCACATTTAAATAAAATAAAAACACAAAATACACAAATACAAAAGTAGCCAAAAGCCTCGTATTCAGCCAAGAAACAAACGCTATATATTCAGCAAGAAATAATTGTAAGTCTCATCTTTGCATTATAACTATAACTACTACACTATTGTATTAGGTAAGCCTGTGATGATAGTTGTATGTGTTTTTAAATAAATAAATAAAGTATAAATCAACGTTTTTGCTGTCTTCCAAAAACTAAGTTAATAACTAGTCTTATTCTCAGCAACCCTGAGTCTGTATGTGTGCCCTTAGGGCTTGCATGCCAACATAAGGGGTAATATTCACCTCTGCCGCTGCCTACACCTTTAAGGAATATAGGCGTAATGTTATTGTTATGTATTATGTGACAAAACCTCGACATAACAGTCTCAAATCGCAAACAGAATGATCCAATTGCTTGTTCCTTCTGTGTATAAGAAGAGGCCTTAGCCCTGCAGCTGCAAGCTAATATTACAACAATGCATATTGCCTACATTTCAGCCTATATTGCCCTCTCTAGGCTATATCGCAGGCATCAGTCACCGACGGCTGCAGGCGACGTCAGACATATGATATTGCTGTTGTCGCCGACACGCGTCAAGCCACGCAATTTAGATGAATAGAACCGCTAAATAGTAATTCAGATGAATCTGGTTGGACTGGAAGCCGACCACAATATAGGAAAAGGCTAGATGGATGAATAGCACACAAATTCACAATGAATTTAATTCATTTGAAGAGTGGTTGTCCTATTGTAGACTGGAAGCGGTTTGTTCGAAAGGACAGAAGATTATGAACTTGAACTATGATTACAGAGTTGTTCCTTAGATAAAAAATCTGAGGAACAACTCTGTAACAATATTCTGACAAATAAATGAAATATTAATATTTATTATACAACATGATTATACGCTGTGTATGTCCTCATCTGACACAGATTTGAGAGGAAAAAAAACGAGTATTGATTGATTTAATACCATTAAGGGCGAAGTATTCAACCGTCGGATCTCTTTTATCCGAAGAATAAATATGGCCGTTCGACATATTTTCCATACAAAAGCTGTCAAACTGTCATATTTATTCCTCAGGTAAAAGTTATTTGATTAATGAAAAAATTGTCTTAACTTTGTTATCTCCTGACCCATTTACCGATCTTAAATAGATCGGTAAATTGGTATAATATACACACTTCTTTCTCTGCCTATCCACCTTTGATACACACAACTATCCAAAGTACTAGGACCACAGGAACTCACAAGAGCCCATCAATTTGGAACTAAATCATCATTATTGCAAGCCAATGCCTTGTAGATGGCGTAGCAGATGCGTAGACACGGCCGTAGCAGCTACGGGCTACGGTGCTACGGCGTAGCGGCGTTGTGAGCATAAATATCTACGAGCGTGCTTGGTGCTTGCGCTGTGGTTATGTTATGCTTAATAGCTTGAATGCTTTTATAAACGTTATATTATTATAGCTTGTCTATGATAGATCAAGAAATTATCATTAAAATTCGATTGGTCTTATACTTAATAATAAGCATAGAGTTATGGGTTTTTCAGGGAGAAAAAAAAAAACAAGCTTTTAATGAAGTAGGATAACACTTTTACATTAAACACGAAACAATAGGAATTGAATATCCATGCGTATATTTAAAAAAAGAGTAGCCGTGGAGTTGTCTCTCCATACAATATTATCCATTGGAACCGTGCACCTAGCTTCTGAAGTTTCATAAGTGCCCTTGTAGGTTTATGTGAAATAAAATATTTTGAATGTATATACATACATTGTATCATCATCTACCTAGCCTTTTTCCAACTATGTCGGGATCGGCTTCCAGGCTACCACCACCCAGTTACTGGGTAATACGATACCCCTTATACTGGTTGTTAAGACTTTTGGGGTTTTGACTACCCGTAACGACTGTCAAAGATCTACAAATGACAGCCGAGACATGTAAAAATGATAAATGACATGTTTACATACATACACTGGTAAATTCATAACAATATAATTCTTTGTAATTTCGCTTACAGGTCAATCTTGTGACTTATAACATCGCTTTCGATGAGTCTGTAAAGGTGTTATAATTGTCTAACCTAACCTAACTAGCCCATAGTGTCCCTCTGCTCCCTTTCCCACACAATTCTGTCTCTTGCTGTGTCGGCCAGTCCTTTCGGTAGGAGTCAAGCTCGGTCTGCCATCAGGATCCCGTCGCTCGTCATAATTGTGATTTAAATAAAAAATAATAACCCTTCCTTTTAAACCCGTAGTCGGGTAAAAATACTTCCGTAAACGTAATTCCCTCGATATAGCCTATAAGCCCATATCGGCTTTAGATCGATACGAACAGTTGTCAGAAGCCGTAGCAGTGACCGAAGCCCTACAAAGTTGCAAAGCATATCAAGTTACCTGGCGGCCTAGTTACTTACTTACCCTGTTTGTATTACCGGCCTGGGACTGCCCCACTGCAGAGGAAGGGATTGGTTACCACGCTTGCTGACTGCGTGCTGGCGATTACAGTTTAGTAAGATTTCTTATGAGGATTCATTCGACGTTCGAATTTTTTAGACCTGGTTTCTAAATTAAAAAAATAAATTAAATTTCATTTCTTTTTTTTAAATTCGAAGTTGAGGATTTGTCAAAGTTTACTTTAGCATTACTTAAGGTGATTCCTTCAAAATAGACCGCGGAATTCAAAGTTTCTTACGTTTATTGCAAATTGAAGCGCTGTTTTAAGTTTGTTTGTTGAAAAAATTTCAATACGGCATTTATGATAAAATAATGACTGAATTATAATAATTTAATCATTCAAATTCAATTCAAATTCAAAATATTTTTATTTCATATAAACCTACATAGGCACTTATGAAACGTCAGAAGCTAGGTGCACGGTTCCAATTGGTCGTTTCCTATGGAGAAGAGCCGGCAAGAAACTCCACGGTCCAATACATCAATAATAGCTTTCGAAATAATATTTGATATTTATCGTCATATTTTCACAAAATGATCTACTTTCTATTTGTTATTTATTTTAATAAAATAATACTTAATAGCCATATAGATCATCTTAATGTTGGTCATTGAAGGTCCATTAACGTTGAAACGAAATTGACATCATTTTCATAACGTAGGTAACGTAATTACTTGTAATTTGAATTCAAAGGGGACTTTTCCTGATTGGCAGAAGTGTGTGTGTAAACCCAGATGTTGCTAGTTATGTTTAAGTCCCATGTAATGAGGTGCATGCCCGTTGTTATAAACAAATATGAAAACGAAATTGAAATATGACTGTTAGTAGGACGTGTGCCTATTAAGACTCAATGCAAAGTACTAGAGCCACACCAGACACAAAGAGTCACCTGACTCCCGCGGTCTACAATAGTAACAGGACACCTCTTACAAGGGCTAGCGGCCTGGTATATACTCGCATTGTCTGCGCACTATTCTCATTGTTAGAGAATCGGCTGGCCAGGCTGAAATATTTTGTAGTTTTTTACCCGACTGCCAAGGAAGGGTTGTGTTTTTCGCGCGTATCTTGTATGTATGCATATTTGTAAATTTCTTTATTAGCTCGTATCTTCCAAACGGCCGGCTGGATGGATTTCGACAGTTAAAGTATATTATTATATTAGTCTTAAAAACCCAAATGCACTTAGATAGGTTTTTGAAAAAAAAATTGGCAGGTTTTTGGCGCAAAATAGTAATACGTTAATATAAAAACAATCCCGAACCTATCGAGCAGGTTATTAAAATAAAGGAAGTTAAAAAGGTATTACATTCATGTATAAATTTAATTACGAATAATAAATTGGTTTAAAAAGTTTTTGATAGCGTAAAAACCACCAGTTTTTGTTCATAAGAGTGTGCCGCGACACTAAAAAGTCTAGAATAAAATAAACCAATAACCTGAAAATATGATGTAACTTTTGTTTGTCCCCCCGCCTGCAAATTATATATATTATAATGCTTGTTTTTCTCTTTTCAGTTATGTGATTTTACAGTCGGGTTAATGATTTATTTTATTAGCTATCCCATTCAGCCGTCCACCAATGTCACACACTGGGCATATTTCCAATCTTAAGAATATCATTGAAGAAATCAAAACAATACTTTGAAAATGTGTGTGGTCAACCGAATCACAGTGCGACCAAACGTAAAAATGTATTCGTTGAATAAATATTTCTAAAAATATATTCCGTCATTCTTCTTTGTTATACATTTCTTTCTTCTTTATTATACATTTCTTTTTTATATATATTTGTTATACATTTCTTTTTTATTCTTTGCAATACTCAAGTGTCAAACAGCACAAGATCTTAACACCACCCTCTGCAGATACTGCAAAATATAATCCAGTCGATTTTATTACTAAGGGCCGTCGCTCACTCCATGAATCGTTTTGACGACGCGTGCAAAAGATCGGGGGCAATTTGTGTCTTTAATAATGACAGCTATTTTTTTATTAACGCATCAACTGAACTCAAAATATTGAGTTTTAAAAGTAGATAGGTAAAACACTGTGTAATATAACTTGTAAGGCGAATTATTTTTTAAAAGATTACAAAATTGACACATTTTCACGAAAGTTGCTGCATAAAAGAAATAGTCGACCGTGTCAGATTGTTGCCATCTGTCTCCTGTTGGTTTAGGTAAATAGATATTAAAGAAAATTGGACCTGTGAAAACCTTTAAAATAAAATGTTCAGACAATAAAATATGTCAAACTTCCTGAAGTTTATAACTTGTCAAGTTTGACAGCTCTATTATTATTGCTTCTATTTCTTTCAGGCTTAGCGTGTTGGTAAAGGATAGCAATAATATTCTTAGTATTTTGTGTTGTTTACCCAATATCATCATTTAATTAGTTTTGTCTAGTGTAGGCTCGTGAGTGAGATGATCTGTTTAGTAAACATTTGTTATTTTGTTTAAATTACTACAAACGTAATAGCTTGTTAATAGTAATTAATGAAAGCTTAATAATGGTGAGTCATACGTTATAATTATTTATTATTGTAATGGGTTATATAACAAAGCAATAACGTAGACTGCATACAATTATTATGTTATAGCTGTTATTAATTTTATGATTGATGTTTTTGATTGAACTTTCTAAATGATGAAATGAGTTTAATTACTTAATACAAACATTACTACATTAGATTGCTAACACTAGATACTATTTATTAGATTCCCTTACATTTATATGAATTTTATGAAATCTGATGTAACATAACATAACATCACGCCTTGTCGCCGAAGGGTTGGGCAGAGGTGTATTCGCCAGTCATGTATAAGTCCCATGTTACATACAGGGGGCGAGCCTATTGCCATCAACTGGGCACAAATCCCGACTCCGAGATATTACTGAGAAATTCCAGATATAAAACCCAATATCACTTTGCCCGACCCGGGAATTAAACCCAGGACCTCATGTTCAGCAGTAGCGCTTGCGACCACTACACCAACGAGGTAGATATAATAAACTTTCAATATGTTTTATTTTGTGTGTTTCACGATCTGTTACCAAATTATTCTTTTTTCTTTACTTTTGCGATTGAAAACCAAGCTCGATATTTATGAAAAAATACAGAATATCACCTAAAAATCTTAAAAGAAGACAACACTTTACCTACCATTCACAAAAAAAAAACCTTATTTACCCGCGCGACTTGGCGCGTTTGATCACTCACTGTGTAAGTGGGCGACCACCCTTAGCTACCTAATACCCAGCTGTCGATCTGAAGCGTCACTAAGAGCCACTTGCAAGGCACCAAAGTACCATGAAGTGCCATAAGATGTGGCTGTAGTGCCGTAGTGCCATCGGCTACGGTGGAACATGGCCTATCTGTGTTTGAGATGTTCCCAACAAGTTTTAAACCGAGATAAAAAGGATGCTGTGGTGTGCATAATATTATATTGTAAGATATTTTTAAGCACGTTTTTCGATAAAGGAGTGTGTACTTGAGCAGTATAATTATGATGTAAGTAGTACATACCTACCTATTAATTTTATACGATGAAATATTTTGTGGGTGAACTATAGGTTACCTACACCTCTGCATAATTCTTCGGGGATTACAAGCGTAATGTTATGTTATTTTTTAAATGTTTTGCAAAAACAGCCTAGCTGTAAAGTATTTTATTGCTAAATGCCCGATTTTGGGAATGTACAGTCAAGAAATGAAAATATAAAGCATCTTAAGGTTCATTTTCATATGCACAAAATGACAGTTCGAAAAGAACATGCGCCCGCTGCGGGAGAGGAATGTCTTTGAAAATTACTTAACATTTTTGCTCTTTGAACGTACCAATCCTAATAAGTCTCAGTCATTTTGTATAGCTTGCCACGAGTGGCGAGTGGTTTAGCCATTTCCACCATTTCAGTATTTCATGTAATAATTTAATTGGTATGGGACATGGGACCTAAACTGGCGAAATGTGGGTGTAATTTAGGTACGCCTCTGCCTAACCTTTCGTGGATTACAAGCGTGATGTTATGTTGTTGACATCTATTCCGATTTTAATTAAATATTAAAAAAAAAACTGAAGTGTTAATCCTAACCTTTGTTTCTGACTGCACCATCGTATCACGTGAGTTGTTCTCATTATAGTTCGAGGCGACACGAGAAAACTACAAATCAGTAATAAATATCCCGCTGCAGAACGAAAGCCTTTTCTCATACAGAAAACAACCTCCTAATAAAGACAAAAAGTCCTCATACCAAATTCAATTATCTTAAATTCTATTGTCTCTCTCATGTTCCATTCATACGTTTCTCACATGTGACTCGTCTTAGCCTAATGAGATCTTTAATTCGTCTCCCAAAGGATTTATATGCTCGTTACTTGTGTCAAGTATGTTACTGCCTCTTGTAATGAAAGAATAGCTCCTTAGAAGTGATGGGAGCCTAGTACTTTAGGGGTGAAACATGGAATAATTGTTTTAAGAAAATGGTCGTTTAGTTTCTTAAAATGTAGAAAAGATAAAGAAAAAAATTGTTCATCTTTGTTAGAGTTTGTAAAAAAAGATGTTGTATTAAAAGATGGACAATAGGACAAAATGGTAAGCTGAGTTTAGCATAATCCTATTTTAATTTAACTTCGAAATAAACAGAAATACTGTCTGAATTTTTCTTTAAGATGTCCTCTGTAGCTATATTTCCGGTTTTAGATTCAAGATTCATTATTTTCTGAATAACTTTTATAATACGTACCTACCTACTAAACACTTCTAACGGTAGGTGTACTTACCAATATACCTGGGTGATTTATTAAAATAAAACATCATGCATGAATTAATTTAAAAATATTTGAACCAAATTTTTCTTATTTTTAAAATCGATGACAACGTCTATCTGTAATAGTTTCAGACTGACGATGGTTCAGTGTCGAAAGTCTATGAAAAAGTCAATGACAGACCCTGTGTAAATACAGTTTAATTTTCCGCCAGTGAAACTCGCACTAGTTTATAAATTATATTTCTATTTAATAATAAACAACATCATTTAACTCCTGGTAGGTACGGTCATCAATGAAAATAGATTTTCTCTGTAACTTTGGATAATTGCGTTTGTAGCTCATGTGATCAAGAATGTGGTGTTACTAGCTTTGTCCGCGGCTTCGCTCGCATGGAGGCCAGAAATTATCCCGTAGGAACGTACTACTGGGATTAAAAGTATCCTATGTCCACCCAGGTCATGATCTATCAGACAGACAGAGTTACTATCGCATTTATAATACCTATGAGTCAATCAATCTGCTTAGCCATTTCCCAACTATGTTGGGGTCGGCTTCCAGTCTGACCTGTTGGAGCTGAATACCAGTATGTATTGTAATATTAAATACCTGCAACCTGCATCTTTTCCGTCATAAATAAAAAAATATATGCTGGACACATGATAAAAACTGAAACTGAATTGGCAACCGACTTTCGCTGCTGACCGTACGTGGTTATAAATAGCCCTGTCTTTGGGCGACGCCCATCATCGGCCACCGTACGCAACGTGCGTCAGTTTCCGTAATTTATCACATATTATAGTGATATTTTTTTAGATAATTTGTACATGTAATTTGTGTCTAGATATTTTATAAAATTGTTTAGTTATTTTATGATGGGATGACAGGATGTTTGATTATTTCGATTCTGCTAAAAATCGTGGGATTTGATGGTTTTTGGATTACCCGTTAAAATGTTGAAGAGGGCAAAAAAAATCGAAGCGGTAAAAGCGAGGAAATTAGGGCCTAGGGCCCTTTCAATAAAATATGTTGAAATACCACGGTTTATTTTTAGTTTTACAAATCTTTAATATTGAACGTAGCGTCTATTCTGTGTCCGAGTGATAAGCGCAGTTATATCGACGGACGTCTATAAGTGCACTTATTACTCGAGAACCACATCCGATGTACCACATTCGATGTATTCGTGATTTCTACCTACTTTGTTAAGTGATATAGGGCTCTCCTAAAACTTAATGAGGTTATAGCATAGCAGCCCTCTGCACGCAGATGACACGTTCAATGCGTTATTTTCGTTGTTGAGTCGAAGATTTTTTCAAACATGAAGCAATTAATTAGAAATATCTTTCCAACCCTTCGGATAGTGATTGAAAGCGTGTTCCGCAACAAGGGTACAGGAATCTAAAGAGAAACTTACCCGAGAAACAAAAATACTGGCTTGGTTGCGCAGATTTCTGAATAATTGTAATATGTATGTAAGTACCTGAAACAAAAAATAATTTTATTACTTTTACAGAATTTAACACAATTAACTATTTTCACTAGGTACTAAATACAATGACTCACTAACTATACAAGAAACAAATGGACACTTAGGCGTCGAAGTATTTTAGTTACATTTAATCAGTAATTATTTTTGTAGTGGCAAGGTATGTGAGAATGTGGAACACAAGACAAGTACGAGTTAATTCAGTAATGGTTGACATAACGGAAGGCGCGGTATTGTCAAGCGCGAAGTCTTGAGTTTGTTCCCCATAATTACTGACGCGGACGCGAATGACCCACCCACTTCTAACGAGCATATTTACGGTAGGTTAACAGCCAGAATATGACAAATCAAAGTTTAGAAAAAGACTATCACACAGGCATTTCCATTGGTCGATAGGGCGTATGTGAGTTGCGGGAGATTTCTGTGAAGCATGCCATAGGGTCCGTAGGCGGGGAACTGTTGTCATTAGTCGATGGGAACAATTGCGGTATACGGAGAACCTGTACCGCACGTTTGACTGTTGCTTTGAAGGCTCACTTTAATTGGTAGTTTTCGTTGGTTATGGTGTGTAGATGATCTCCGCACGGTTTTTACCGACCGATGAATTTCATTAGTCGCTCCGCCCGCTACGGCGATTCCCCGCAGACGGTGTACCGACCGCGTTATCGACTTATAGCTTTCATTAGTCATTACCCCGCCTATGGTCCGTCTCCGCATGCTGTATATCGACCCCGTTATCGACCAATCGAACGAGTCATGAGTGACAGAGACGACGCTCTACAAAGCCGAACTTTGATGTGCTATAATAATTATACGGCCGAGTAGTTACTATTCCTTAGTTAGATTATCAGGAATAATTAATGAATGTGCAATCTTCATTACTCTGCCATCGTGGCCCATCGTGTACTCGATCACATCTGTTTATCTCATCAGACGGTTATATAAACGGCGCGTGACGTCATTGCCTGCTATTAATATCTGCGCGGGAGTTGATCGATACGAACTAGTTTAATTAACGGATAAGCTAGAGATGGGACATGGATTTGTATTGAAATCATATTTTTTCGAGAAGTAGTTTACTGGTAACCTGTTCCCCAAGCACAGCCCCCGAAGGACAAGCAGAGTTTAGCAGATGTGTTTATTACACCCCCATGTCACCATTTATCAAGCCAAGGTGGCGAGCCGATTGCCATTAAATAGGTACAAATCTAGACTCTCGGCTATTATTTGCTCGACTCGAGATCGAATGCAAGACCGCACGCTTATAATGTTTACGAGATCGCAAACTCGTCCACAGGACTTTTACGATCCTCTAATTCCGCAAGTATTTCCTCACTCGATGTACCAGGGCGACATGAGCCGACAGGTGGTCGCGACTGATGTATCGCCCCACATTAATTTCACATCGCAAACGTATGAGACTAATTAGGTGCCTTCTAATTATAGAGAAACTAGCTTTACACGCAGATTTGCTTTGCGTCTGAACTAGGAGAAATGGGCGAGTCCATTGCCATTAACTGGGCCCACTCCTGCTTCATTGGTCTATATATTATAGTGGTCGCACGCGCTACTGCTGATTATGAGGTCCTGGGTTCGATTCCCAGGTCGGGTTGTTATTGGGTTTTTCCATCAGGAATTTCTCAGTAGCACCTCGGAGTCTAGATGTGCCCGGTTGATGGCAATAGGCTCGTCGCCTATAACATGCGAAATGTGGGTGTACTATACGACTACCTCTGCCTAACCTTTCGGGGATTATAGGAGTGATGTTACGTGTGTATATGTTGTTACATTCATATTCCGGTCCGCTATTGAATGAAATGGTATTGAATGGAAAAACCCAATATAAGTTTGGCATCGAATCTACAACAAGCTCAGCAGCCACGAGCCGGCTCGCTG
Source organism: Xanthia icteritia (assembly GCA_949128155.2). Taxonomy (NCBI): domain Eukaryota; kingdom Metazoa; phylum Arthropoda; class Insecta; order Lepidoptera; family Noctuidae; genus Xanthia; species Xanthia icteritia. The sequence goes on along the minus strand of OY855862.1, from coordinate 277,765 downwards.
CGACCACTATGGTCTAGTAGTCCTATATTGGGTTTTTACCAGAGTTTGTTGGTTTGACTTTAACAGACTTTATGTCGGGAAATATTTTACTGATCCTCTAAAAACTTATTGATCTTCTAACTGTTGAACACTTTTTTAAATTAATGAACCTCTTAACTTTTGTACTTTTTTATTTAATTGAGCCTTTTTTAACTTTCTGGCTTTTTCTCACAGTCGGTCATAGTAACTCAGCTAGGGTACCCCGATCAAACGGATGAGGTTAGGTTGGAACTGTGAGCAACCACGCGCGAGCCGAGCGAGCCATGCCGTGGCAGCGGCCGGCGGGCGCTACATCAAGTTGGTCGCAGTTACTTGGACTCTTTACGGACTTAGTAATAATTATTTGAAGTTCGATTAAATACATGCCCTTTATTTCGTAAAAGTAAGGTCAGTGGTCTTTTTGAGTCGTCTCGAAGGTCTCGTTGCTCTAGTGGTCGCAAGCTCAAGTGCTGAGTATGACGGTCTGAGTTCGATCCCCTGATCGGGAAAAGTGTTATTGCATTTTTCCATTAGGAATTTCGCAGTAGCAGCCTGGAGTTTGAAGTCATGCGCGATTGATTGCAATAGACTCCCCCCCTGTTACATGGGGCTTAAACATAACTAGCGAAATGTGGGTGTACCTACTATAAGTCAACCTCTGCTGTACCCTTCGACGATTACAGGCGTGATCTTATGTTATGTTATATCTCAGTTAACGATACATTCGCGAAATTTCGTGTGTCAGTGTGTCTGTGTGTCAGTGTGTCTGTGCGCATATTTTTATTGCCGCTAATAATACGCGGCCTCCACGGTCTGATCAGCTAATTAACGTTATATTGTCGCGTTGTCTGAGAGCACAGATTTAATGTGCACAATTTTTGTTGGTTGGCTTGAAAAAAATTGTCTTGCGATGTCCAAAATAGTTTTTCAGCATTAGTCAAGATCGGCTATAGAATGCAATGATAAAGGGCTTTTATTAATTAGTGGCTCGATGTAAAGTGTCGTTTTAATTTTAGTTATGTTTTTTTTTACAAATTTAATTCTTTTAACGTAATAATGGCATTTCTTTTTGTAATTATATTATAATAAAAGCATGTACCTATCTGTTTGATTTTAGACTCAAATCAATCAGATAAAAGTTTGAAACTGAAATTATCACAGAAAAGAAACAAGTTTTACCAATGATTTTTGAAGTGAAACCCCGTTCACACTCTAGGACATTATCTAGCCTTCCACGCGACTGAGCTGAACGCAGCCACGTGCGACTATCGACAGCAAACAATGACTCTGTGGGTAGTTTCATACTTTTTGTAACACCCGACGCAAAAATAAGGGTGTTATAGTGATCCCTGCTTTTGATCTAAGCATTCGGTGCGTTGAAATAGCCTCTACCTGTGGCAATACGTACTTACTTGATTGTGCTAACTATGGCTGACTATGGCGAGGGGAATGTCTAATCTTTGCGTTATGCTCGTGAACGGATGCTGCTTATCAGAAGCAACAACCGTTCATATGGCAAATCATTTTATTTAATGTTTGTGTTTAATTTTTTTGTGACGTTAATTACTTTGCATACAATTGTATGGAATCTAGTCCTCTAACTGAACAGACAGCTGTGCCGCTAGACAGTTTGTTGCGCCACTTCTTCTTCCCACCTAAAGCACTAACTAGGAAGTAGTGAAAGGCGATCATTTTCGGGGACTGTCTTATGAAATTTTGACGTTCAAAAAGTGCTGATTCTCAACCTAATTTGAATAAATGACATTTGATTTGGCTGTCTGGGCTGTCAGCCCCGCTAGCTGGACTGGTCTTGTATAGTTCTCGTGTCGATACAACAGAGCTCCTTCGACTCCGTGACTCGAAAAGCACGTTAAACCATCGGTCCCGGCTATCTTTCGTAGATTATTGACATAGGGACGCCCCCTAATACATGGGACTTGAACATAACTGACGCAATGTGGGTGTACTATAGTACACTTCTGCCTGATTCTTCGAAGAGGACAGGCGTGATAATATATTATCTTTGACATCGTTACGGATAGTAAGATGCACGAAGGTCTGACAGCCAGTCTTGCAAAGAGGTATCGTGTTACCCAGTAAGTGGGTTGTGGAGATCAGATGACCAGTCGCTCCATGTAAAATACTGGTATTTAGCTGCATCCGGTTAGACTGAAAGCCAACCCTAATAGATTTGGAAAAAAGCAGGCAGATGATGACTACAGAAAATGAAGGAAAATGTTTTTTATAGTATGTTTACATGTTATTCATGCTTTAAGTTTATTTGACTTAGACAAGCGAATAATTTTGTTTATTATCTATCTAAATTATGATCAAAGAGCGTCGCCGTCGTGGCTCATTAATTTTATGTTGTTTCTATTCAGAATTAGATGGAAGACATTGAATTTTGAAATCTCTTTTTAGATCCACAAACAGGATCATGTGCGAGATTTTATAATCTTTAGTTCCTTAGTATTTTGAATGAGTTTGAATAGTGCGCAACACACTTTCTATCGCAATCCGAAGAATTTTGCAGGAAATTCCTAATCCATCTTCTCGCTTCATATGTTTGACGGCTCGACAGCGTAAATAACGCAATGAATATTGTCAAACATTTAAAATGAAAGGAGTTGCCATTGTACTTGTGCTACGTAATTACCCCGGGGAAAACCAAAGTGGAACTCTGTGGGATCCGGGATTCCTAATTGCGAAATTTCAATCCCTAACAAATCCAAACATCCCAGCAAAAACATGTGAAAATTATGTCAAGGGTATAAGATTTCATCGCTCGTTCCTCTGGCACTCGATCTCTGCAATAAATCAACATCTTAATGTTTATAAAATATTACGAAAGAAATATGATCGAGCAGCGCCGCAGTGGAGACGTTTTACTTAAAACGTGCTAATATTTATGCTGTGTGTTGAATTTCTTGTGGGGGAACTAATATCGGGTGTACCGATCGATCTGAGTGGTTAAGCAGCAGTGGTCGAGTTTAGAAGTGTGATGCGAAGGAATGACGAAAATGTCACGAGGAAAGTTTTGAGTATAAGAGTAGGGAAAGACCAAAGAAACCATGGATCGACTTGTGAAAGATGATTATGGCTAGAAAGTGGGTCACTACTGAGATGAGGACTAATAGAGGAGTAGGGAAGAAAGCATGTTGCGCTGACCCCAAAGAAATTGGGTTAAGTCCAATAGAATGATGATGGTCGAGGTTGGGAGTTGGATGGGGTACCGTGACTTTGACCATTGTAAGACCCAGACCATTTAGTGTTCCGGAAACCACATTAAACGGTTGTCATGCCTATCTAAGTGATTTATGACATAGTCAGAAGTCTGAAAGTCTGACAAATGGTCTAGCCATATCGTATCGCCTACTAATTAGGCAAAAGACGCTCTAATGGACATCTTACTTTTACATAGTGTCTGAAACCAGCGACATCTTCATATAAATGTAACAGCAAATTGGCCTTCCCTGTAATAAGGCTGTTAAATAAAATAAGCAGCCAACATAAGCCAGTAGGTAACCGATTTCCACCCGGGACCCACAAAACATTCCCTAACCGCATTGTACAAAATAATATATTACTAAATTATCACCCGGCGGCGGCCACATTGCCAAAATTCAATAGAACCGATCACAGCCCCTTTGGAACGCAAATAACTCAGTGACACACGCAGACACACATAATACATGTACCTTCACCCCTCTCCAATGGGGGTAGGCTATAATTCAGGTAATTCACTTCAACGGCAGAATTCTGTTGTAAAGTAAAAAGTAATAAATTCTCTGCCATTGTGCTAGTGGCGCCATCTCTTATTGAGGTTGTAAAGTTAGAAGATTGGATGTAAATCTTTTTGCTGTGAGAGCTGCGTTTGATTAGAATAGGAGAAATGTGTCTTTTTGTTCATCGAAGGTGATCTATGGCCTTTTCTAAAGTGTTATGTGGTGTATTACTGAATACAGTGACAAAATTTAAAACTTTCTTTTGCCTATAATTTGCTTGGCAGTCGATGCTGTTTGGCTGAGAATATAATTATCTAATATATAGTTTTCAGTGGAGTATGGAGGACAAAGACATGTTGCGCCGACCCCAAATACATTGGGATAAGGCAACCCACTAAAGACATTTTCATGTAAAATGTTGCAGCTTGTTTTTACTATATAATAGTAATCTGTGGAAAATGTTGTAGGTAGTATATTTGTTAAGTTTAATTTTAAGTTTTTTCTGTTTATGTTTAATATACTACTGTTTGTTTTTCCTAATGTAATAAATAAATAAGACGAAACCATATGGCTTGCACTGTCAAAAAGTTATCAGATTTCATGTAGAGCCAAGCATCTAACTCGACACGCCCTAACTCCACAAGCCCTAACTTCACAAACTCCACACCTTAGTGAAAATATGTGCCTTGGCCGTTTCCGGCCCGATCGTTGTCGATGTTGTTGTTGGCGTGTAGAGTTAGAAGCTTGGCTCTACATGAGAAAAAAATAACAAAATGAATGAATAATTAACTATTGTATAACAAATACATTATAACTCGCTCTAAAGTTAGTACGCCTCTGCAAATCCCTCGGTGTTACAGGTGTCCATGAAGGCGTCGGTAACCACTTACCATCAGTTTAACGTCATCTTATTTGAAAAACAAAACTTCACTTCATATTTCTTCGCCAAATAGTCCATTTAGTGCGCCATTTCTCAAAAACTACTAAACACCGCTGCGACCATCCATTTTGTGAACTATTCAGTGAATATACCGCTCCATTGTCTCTGCCCGGCCGGTATTGGATGATGAATGGGGGAACAGGCATCCTCGGTGTTTGGGCTCGGTGCAGTAACGGCAGTACAGTGCCTTTTTAGAAGCTTCGGAATAGGACGGGTGTTTTCGGAAATAAATTACGATTTGCACGGTTTGTTAACTCCAAATAAGGTTTTAGCAGTCAAAGTGTTAAAGTGCTATGCCACTGCTTCGCAGGATGTGAACGGAGAGGGGACCTAGGTGACCCTCTCCGTCTCCGTTCTGACGTTTCATAAGTGCCTTCATATACACCGTGAAATCTTAAGGGTTGTTTTCCCGCAGTGAAATGGTTTTGTCTTGGTAATACAATCATTATTTAAATAAATAAAATACTAGAAACAATTTTGTATTGTTGCGTGCAAACTAGTTTATGCCGTATCACCAAGTTCGAGAGTTTATTTTGCTTTGAACATTTATGCATTGCTGTTCCCTTTGTCGGCGGCGCGTGAGATTCGAGTAGTACCTACAAGTTACCTGTTACTATTGATTCTCACGTTTTCGAGTTGATGAATATTTTTTAATTATTTTAAAACAAAAACATCTTTGTTTTTTTTTACTTTGACTCTATGCTTCGAAAGTACTCCTTATGGTTGTTCTGCCGCGGGAAAACAACCATAAAAATTTCACGGTGGATATGGAATCAAAGATTTTGAGGTTTGCAACGTTGGCTACGCGGTTTATTTGTTTGGCCAGCCACGAATCCGTGCGTAGCGTAGCCGTGGGTCGCAGGGGACGATCTCGGCTACACTTTTCATACAAAGCGAAGCTAAGTACACTGCGTAGCTTAGCCGGGGCCTGCTGTGCAGCGGCGCCTTTTTTCGGTTATTTGCTTTAGAAAATTCTCAGTGAAACAATGGAATCTGAATTTTTGTTGTGTATGTTTGTACGAGTATGTGTTGTGCCTAAGTAAGGGCAGTAGACTCGCCCCCAATGTATTACATGTGACTAAACAACTTAACATAACATCACGCCTGTATTCCCCGAAGGGGTGGACAGAGTTGTACTTATAGTAAACCTACATTTCGCCAGTTATGTCTGAGTCTGCTACTGAATTCTAGATGGAAAAACCTAATAAAACACTTCCTTTCTCTTTAAACATCATCATTACATATAGTTCCTTGCTCTTGTTTCACGTTTATAATTTTATATCAGTATATCTATGTATATATATATATATTATGCATTTATTGTATATGTAAATGGTACACCACTGACTACCTGCAGTATTGTCTCTCCTGTCACCTTTAATCCATCCAAAGGTTGTCAGTAAAAGATCGCTTTAAGCGATAAGACCGCCCATTGCGTCACCCTATGTAAAATTTCTAAATTTATGTCTGTAATTTTGATGGTGTACAATAAAGAGTATACTATCCATCTATCTAATAACACTTTGTCCGTCTCGGGAATCGAACACAGGACCTCATAGCAGTAGCGCTTGCGACCACTACACTAACGAGGCAGTTAGCAGCTTGCCTAGCGTAGCACGGAGTTTCAGAATAAGAGGGCAGGTTCTATTGGTTTTATTACCACTGACGTGCAGCCTACTGTCGGTACTATACACCTCTGCTTATCCCTTCGAGGGATACAGTTGTGATGTTATGCTATCACCGCGGTTGTAAGGTAATCGTAACATCTACGTGAGCTGGGTCAAGAGAGAGAGCGGTGATAAGCGGTTAATAGCCGGTAAATGACATAAAATGTGATATAGCACGCTTTTACTTTGTAAGTGAAGTAGTAACGTGTACCGGTATTCAAGGAGTATCTTATTATACCGTGACATTGTAATTAAATTGCATTTTAGCTTTTTACCCGACTGCCCCAGAAGGAAGGCAACGTTTTTTTAAAGATTTCGTCCGGATATGTTCTACCATTAAAACACCTATTTCTGCCACCAAGTATGGCAGCGTCGCTGCCATGTTAACACATGGCAGTTTTTAGTTTCGAAAAAAAACAGAAAGACTACTTTATTTAAATTTGCCCCAGCGCCGGCGCCGCCCAGCGGCAATAGTCATTGGGGTGTACTTCTATTACCCGACTACGGAGAAGTAAAAAGAAGGGTTATGATTTTGACCGGTATGTATGTATGTTCATATGTTACCTCATAACTTCTAAACTAAAGATCATTATTTAATAAACGAGGTATCGTTGGAATCGTCTTGATCGTCCAATATGGACTAGATAACATAAAGTAAATGAAAAACTAAACTAAATGAAATCAAATGAAAGGGCTTAATTAGCACATTTCAAATAAATATACATATATATATATATTATAACCCCAAAATATTAAAAATAAAAGTTATAAAACTCAAATTTAATTTGTCTGTCTGTGATGTCTTGTTTATACCCTTTTAGATGACTTTTTTGTCGTAGTTGGGTTTTAGATTTATAACTTTTTATTTATTATCAGATTTATGTACGCAGAGTATGAGAACGAGTTTTGAATTACACGAGGACGCTGACCATATTTGTGACATTAAAATGTGTATTAATAAATATTTTAATGACATTGATCCAGGGATCGAAGACTATTTTTCAAAGTTGTCGTAATAACACCTACTCAACCATTACCTTTAAGACGTTCTTAAGTTTTTTTTCTCTACAATAAACCTTAAAGAAACAGCCTGAAACTTAACTGCGACTTAAAATTAAGTTACGTTTGAGTATTCGACCGTAAGTCACGTACTTGGTTATTCCGAAGTGAGGATTATTACATTTTTTAAAGTCTGTCTGACTTTAATGACAGTCGTTCTGTGAACAGTTTCAAAAACCTTAGGATGTGAACTTGACATATTGACTTTTTAATTCTTCTGTTAAGGTATTTCAACTTTCTGCCTCGTTTGATGGTTCTTAATTTAATTTAAGTTATTATTGAATTTATTGCAAAATAACGTGAGTTTTATTTGCAATTCGTGGTAATGTTCGTAGCCTTAGCAAGTACAATTCTCGGTTTGCAAAATTTTACAAAATGTTACTTCGTTTTGTTCACGCAGCACGGCTATCCTACAGACAATATTAAGAAAAGACGGTGCTAGTATTTTTTTTGAATACTTGTATTCAGCTTTATTCGATTAGACTGGTAAGCCGACCCCAAAACCGTTGGAAAAAGCCGGCAGATTGATTGACTTTTGATTTTATTTTTCCCGGTTCTGGCAAAGTGTTATTGGGTTTTTCCATCAGGAATTTCTCAGTAGCAGCCCGGAGTCTGGATTTGTGTCCGGTTGATGGCAATAGGGTCGCCCCCTATATAACTGCGAAATGTGGCCGTAGCGTAGGTACTATAGGTTCACGTCTGCCTTACCCTTCGGGCGTGATTTTATGTTATTTTACTTTAAACATAAAACACGACCTTTTTAATTCTTAACCTAAAATTTTAAACTAACCTAACAAATTTTCAAGCCACAGAATTCTGACCTAACTATGAAACCTCCTTTATGGCCCTACATTTCTTTGTCTAACAAGCCAGAGCACGTCCCCTCCACTCCATACGTCATTCCAGACAGTTATAACTAATGATTTAATAGCCCACCATTGTGTTCACACCCTGTATAGTACAGCAGCCGTTTGAACACCCTGTATTGTATCCAAACTCAATAATTTTAATGGTTTTAGGACTCCGTGATTTATAGAGCAGAAATATTTCCTAATTGTTTGTGGAATTATAATATTATGGCCGGTTTTAGGTGAAATAGGTGCTTGGTATACTGAAATGATTTATTCTATGCTATCATTTTTTTGGGAATGATTTAACCTCTAAAAACTTTTTGCGCTTCTAATGATTGACACTTTTAAAATTAATAAACCTGTATAACTTGTGCACTACTAACACTTCACGCACTTCTTTTTTAAATTGAGCATCTTTTACAATTTCTTGCCTTTTTCTCAGTTAACCTAAGCCCAACCCCGACCGGGTTGGGCTTAGGTTAGGTTATAATACGTTAATACTAAAAAGTGTAACGGTAGAACCGTTACACTTTATAGTATTTATAGGACCACAAAATAGGAATTATTTTTTTATTATTTTTAGAGGCGCATTCTTTAAATTAGTGTTCAAAAATATTATTAGGAGCGCAAAATCTTCAGTTTATTTTATTTTATTATGTACCTAGGAAAAATATAAAATGCAAGTTATGTTATTTGCTATCATAACATTGAATTTATATATAGGGCAGTTTCCTCGTGGGCAATTATGATCTGTGTCCAATTACCACGAATATTTCAATTCAGGAATATTATCGATACAAAGATAAATAACTAAGTAGGTACTTTCATAAATACTGTGAAATATGTTTCCAGTGCAAATAAATAAATTCCATGAAAAAGTTGTTAAGAATTTGCGGAATAACGTTTAAGTTTACTTTGAAAATTCCAACTTGAAACTAAATATTAAATCGCTCCTTGGGGTCTTGTTGAAAGTCTCCTATCTAATATTTTAACAACACCGTCTTTTCGTTTCGACGGTAACTCTATGTATCTTATATTGTTTGGGCTCCCGTAGAAGGCGGCCACGTTGCGGCGTCAGCGGCGTTGTTCAGATCGTCAAGGGTGCAGGTGAATGAACATTTTGGGACACTAGCAGATGGGGCATGGTCTGTTCAGGAGCGCCGCTCTCGCAGTGGCTGTTGGATGAATCGATAATGCCCCATTTCACCAGATTATGTTTTAGCGGCCCGTTTGGATAGGTAGGTGGTAGAGGACAAGAGCTTGAAAATAGCCTCCACAAGTGATGATTCTTAAACCTTGCTGATTGACTCAGTAATACTTCAACCAGGGCAGGAACTAATAAAAAAAAAAAACTCCGATAAGAGGGAAGAAGCAGTGATTGAAATGATGCAGGAATTCATCACGTAGGCAAACAGTTCTCAGCGGCCACTTGAACCAGACGCAGCTATAGAAAAGTATGTCTTTTCAATTAATATTCTCATTAAAACGTAATCAACAAGTGATTGTGGCATCGTAAAAATGAAATTAATTTCTACCTGTCGTCTGATTACAGAAAGTAAGTACTATGTCTGGGTTTCAAAATGAAATAGACATTTTTTTTAGGTTTTCTTCTGCCATTTCCTTTTCTTATATAACAGTTATATTGCTGGAGAGCATCAGGAATCATGCTAAGATCGTTGCTCCACCTAGCCTGTTGTCGATTCAAGAACACGTCTGCCCAGTGGCGACTTTTCTTACGGCTACTAAGGCCAGCCTAATGCCATAGGCCACTTGACTGTTTTTGGTTGGAATATGACAATTCAACGAAGATTCCTCTGAGAATCTTTATCTTAAAAGTTCTTCGTAAATAGCACCTAGGTAATATTTTATTTACACGAAACTTTTTAGGACAAACTCACCTGTCATTTTCAGTGATTAACGGCCATTCTTAAGTAACAAAAACACACAGGCCGAGTCCCTCCCAACTTGCTAGGTAGTAAAACTTGAGCCTAGACTTCCGCGCCAATATTTGGAACCTAGTACTTCCACATAAGAGCTGGCAACTCGCCAGGCAGCTACCTCGTAAATAACACTTTACGAGGGCCGCCGGTTCGGCTCCCGGACGAGGCAAACTTATAGCAAGTTATTTTATTAATTTCTTAGAGGGAGTATATTAAATGGAGTTGTTAAGGCTTTGTAAGATGTTTTGATAGGTCGGACGTGTTGCAGGTGATGTTGGGGAAGTATGGTTTAATGAAGGTGGGAAATTGTAGCTGGTTTAAAGCCTAAGCTGACTAGGCAAAGTTTGAAGGAGATTTTATAGAGATTGATCGATTCGATAAGATTTCTGGATAGATATCTCATGCCAAAGATGATGCGGCTAGAAAGCCGGGTACTATACTGAGATGACTAATAGAGAGAAATGTATGTAAGACGACCATACATGCCGCGCCGATTAATTCATTGGCATAAGAGCAGGAGGAGTGTCTGACCTATGTCCAGTGTGTGCCTTCGAATGTCAACCATTTTTATAATAAAATTACTTCTTAGATTTATTAGTGACAAGACTGCCAAGTTACCAGACTGATTTCAAAAGAGGCCTGTTGTAACCTAAGTACCATATAAAAAAGTCTCATGCGCTTGTAATGTCATAGGTGACAAATCGGAACAGCTGTTCTTGGCAGAGAAAATATATAGGTTAGTAGGTATAATGGTAGTCCCTACTTCTCCAGAAGAGAACAAAACAATAAAACAATACAACCTCACACAAATACACGTAGGTACTCGTACAGTCGGCAACCATTCGCTGATAAGTTCACGTTTGCTCTCAGACTTTGCTAAGCAGACGGGAATATGTATAACTTGGGACATTTAGTTGAGATCAATAGGCAGCAGTATAGATATGGGTCAGGTTGGTGACAATAGGCTGGCCTATTTCTATGACGTCAGAGTCCATTGAGAAGTTAGGTTACAGACATGTAAAACTTTGATCATGCATCTTGCTGAAAAGTACATGAAATATATAGTAGTAGGTACAGCTTTTTTTGAAGGAGCTGGTCCGGGGAAGTAGGTAATAGATGTATTACTGCCGCCAAGCAGCGTTGCTGTGTTCCGGTTTGAAGCGTAGGTATGTTAAGGGTATGGAATGGGTGCTGGTGTAATTTTATTACAAGAACTTGGAGTTTTGCTTCTGAAATTGCAACTACTTAATTTTCTTACCTTACGTCTATTGATAACCGAATAAGTAGTAAAGTATAACTGAACAAAAGCTAACCTATCAATAGTCCTACTACCTATAGTCCTACTACGTGTTACAGTTCTTTCTTATTTTTTATTTTTTTGCTCGGCTAGCGTTATATTAAATAGCTTAAAAATATAACCTTCCTTTAAATAATTGGGCTATTAAAAGAATTTTTGGTACTTCGAGAGATTAGTGCGCTCAAACAAACAAAAAATCAAGCTCTAAGCTTCGCTTTATTATTAGTAATGAAATGAAATGAAATGAAATGAAATGAAATGAAATGAAATGAAATGAAATTGTTTATTCTGTAAATAGGATATTGTAATCACTTTTACACGTCATATTAAAAAAAAAAATAAGAAGAAAATGCTAGATGAGTTCGGCGTTTCCTATCTGACTACTCTGAGAAGAAAGACCGAAACAAACTCAGAGGTCACAGTCTCTTTTAAAGTCCAGACATAATCTTGGTCAGGCCATATGAGGACCATGTAGATTAGTGTCTGAAATGGTCTTTTGAGGAAAGAACCACACAGATTTGAGTGGACCTGTCCAGTCAGTGCAAGCATTTGTCAGTAATCGTAGAGCTCAACTCAGAACTTAAGGAGCTCAACTCGACGAACAATACCAAAGAAAGGACATTTGGGTAGGTCGCATAAAGTACTCAAACTGCCAGACCATCATTTAAACTAACTGAGAAAGAAAAAATTAAAGAAAGGAAAAACAATAAAAATAAAATATCCACATAGTCCTCACATTCACAATAATTAAAACAATATAATACTTTACAAAGTAATCATGTTATTTTGTATATAAATTTCAACAATGTCAATATGTATATAAAAAACTGGTATTTTTAATGATTTACATAATAATTAAAATGTCAAATTTTATAGTTTTATCACAAAGCTTAGCAGAGCGAGCAGCTCAATCCCACGCTTTTTTATCTTCTAAATAATCTGAAATTTTATAGTACCCTTTTTTACAAAGTTTGGTTTTAATACAGCTTTTAAATCGTTTAATGGGTAAGTTTCGAATATCAATGGGAAGTTTGTTGTAAAAGCGTAGTATAGATATATATGTGAAAGTTTGTTGTTATTTGTAACTCAATCACGCAAAAACGGCTGAACGGATTTGGATGAATTAATTGGCACACACTTAGTTTATAACCTGGATTAACACATGGGATACTTTTATCCCGGTATTACATTACGAAGCCGCAGGAAAAAGCTAGTAATTCAATAAAGAAACTAAAGTTGAAAACAGCGCCATCTAGTGACCAACACAAAACTACTAAAACAAATTGTATTAAATCAGAATCACTTCGAGGCTCTCTAACAAGCTGTGAGCAAAAGTTAGAATACAAATGATTTTGTTTCCAAGTCCTTTGTAAGGAGCTTACAGCTCCATTGATTTGATTATCTCGAGATGAACTGTAATCTTTATTTTAAGTCCTTGTTGATCGGAGCCGAAGAAAAAACAAATTGTATTAGAAATCGTGTTATTTAGTTATTTAGGCTGTCGCCTTAAGGCGTTTTGTGTAGATACAATTGTTGGCTTATATTCGTAAGTCAACAAAACGCAATCTATCTACACAAAACGCAAAATACTTACTATAATTTTAACGAAATATATGGTTTTAAATAGTTGTATGTCCGCACTACGCACCAGAGACAGTTCCCGTATTTTTAATAACTTTCGCATTCTAATCTCACTCTCAATCTGTCGACAAATCCTCTAGTTTACTTGTTTGACAAGTTTTTACATTGAAGCGATGAGACTGCGACTTTAATTTGAACGTTTTTAAGTTCCAGAATTGACCTTTCATTATTGAAAGACATCAACCAACAATAATGTCAATTTATGTAAATCCTTTTTAAAGGGACGGGTGTAGCGTCCTCCCGGGCGGTGTTTCCTTTGTACTTGTAATTCTAGTTTCTCCTTAAACAGACACGATGTAGAGAAACTTTCGGACGAACGAGCGGAAGTATGGAGAGATGGACAAGAAAATGGAATCATTACATGATTACTTAAATTATCACATTAAAAGGAGTAAGTACGGGCTAATGGCTAAATAATAACAGCCGCACGGGTCGATTGAAGGTTCAGCTACGCTTGCCGCGGTCGGTTTCTTTCACTGGCGATGCAAAATTTAAAACAAATTCATTGTTCGATGTTTTTGTCCATTATGTAATTCGCAATACACACTTTATTTAATTGAACTAAAAACAGCACTGTATTTAATCTAAATGACAGATGCAACTCAAACTCCGCGCCAAAATGGAAAACAGTTGTGCCAAACGAACAACAAAAAAGAAAACAAAAAAAAAAATTTGGAACCATAAACAAATCATCCATTCCCGATACTTTTTTGACTGAATGTATATTAGGCAATATATACACACAATAACAAGCTACCCTCTTCTTTAATACATTTGCCTTTTAATGCGTTTAAAACTAAAGTAAAATCCAATCTTTGTTCAAAGGCATACTATTCTATCAACGACTACTTAAATTATACGAATAGTTGGTCGCTGTGATTAACTCAAAACAATGTTTAAATGTTCTTTCTCCAGAATTAGCTTACCTACTGACAGTTATATGAGTTTATATAATTGTTTATAAGTCAATTTATTTTTGTCATAATTTACTCATTACAATGTTTTTTTTATGAGCTGTATTGCAATATGTTAGCTAGCGACCTCGACAATTATTTATTTTATCTCGATGCAGATGGTCCTAGTTTATCAATTATAACTTCTAGTTACAGCTATATGTAAGCGGGCACGCCCTTTATGCCTGGAGGCTTTTATTTAGATATTGTTTACGTTTAGTTATTTTTATTTCTGCCTGAGTTCTCGATGTTTTTGGTTGGTATATTGGCGTGTGCTAGCTGTCATATAGCTATTAATTTATAATTTAAATTATGTTTTGTGTTGCGTAATGTAAATTATTTTGCATACTATTAAATAGAATCAATTTTTTCTAACTGAACAGACAGCTGTGCCGCAGGGGAGTTTGTTGCGCCACTTCTTCTTCCCAGCTAAAGCACTAGGAAGTGGTGAAGAGTGGGCGTTTTGGGGGACTGTCTTATGTAATTTTGACGTTCGAAAAGTTCTGATTCTCAGCCTAGTTTTAATGATTGACTTTTGAATATTGAATTTTTGAATTTTTATAGTGTTACCCAGTCCGTCCATGTAAAATACTGGTATTCAGCGCATCTGGTTAGACTGGAAGCCGACCCCAACATACTTGGGAAAAGGCTCGGCAGATTGATTGTATCGGTACGGACATATAAACATAACGAAATTATTATATTTCCTCTGTTATCAAGAAATCAGAAAAACATCAAAGTTACTAGGAGAGTGCCAACAAATCAAAGAGCTGATTCTTCGTCCTACAATATTCTGGCTGGGTGCCAGTGTCCGCTGTTTGCAGGAAGTGGTTATGTGATACATGACAAACGAGGCCTTCCTTCCACATTATTTATTTTATTTATAACAATTAGAGAAGACCTTGCAAGGAAATAAAGGTATAAATATGTACGTATACCATTATTACCTACATGCCTGTATTTTCAAGGGACATACTCCACCATTAATCATAAAGCCAAAGCTGATATGGGGCTAGTCAAATGTCAAAGTTAAGTTAATCCAGACAGGTTGAAAACATAAGAGAAAAACACAATAAAATAACTCTACTTTGATGTAGTTAATTAGTTATCTAATTCAGTACCTTACGCTCACCTGCCCAACACATACTCTTACCTAAGTCTTTATTGAATTCTTACGTAAACATAAGAATAATTAATTAAGCTAGACCACCTCACGCCACAATAGTAAGTAAAGGACTTCATCCAGCCCCACTAACAATAATTCTCTCCTACATAACCTTTAAGCACAAACTAATAAACTGCTAAGGTTTCATTATTAAAACCTGCAGCTCACTCGAACGCATTCAATAGCTCTCGCGGCGGCTGCGACTAAACACTCCCTGCACGTTTGCACGTTACCTCGTTACTAAATTAATGAGCCAATGTAGACGGTAGGCTTCAGAACTATAGTGTGTATGTTATAGTATGCATGTGACACACGCCCGGTTTCTAAATTGAGAATATGAAGTTGAGAACTTGTCAAACTTTAGTATTACTTATGGCTATAGGAGTAGGGACAGACCAAAGAAACGATGGATGAACTGTGTGGAAGAGGATATGCCTAGAAAAGGGGTGACTAGCGACACGACGACTGATAGAGAAGTATGGAAGAAAAAAGTCAGCCAAGTGCGTGTCGGAACACGCACAATGAAGGGTTCCGTAGTTAGGATGAATTTATCCCAAGTTTGTAACTTAACATTGTAGTTGAAACACATGTTATTCGCGCGGTAAACTCTAATTGCGCGATGCAGGATTTGTGTGACGTCAGGATTTTGTGTGAAGTCAGGTATTTGATGCGTATTCGCATTAGGCGATGTAGATGCCGCCACATCACTCGCCTCCGGAGAGCAGAGGTCGTTAGTGGGCTGAATCTTGTATCTTGCGATGCTTCATAGTGCCAGCTGAGGTTCCAGTGAGTCGGAACCGGGTGCCGCATAGTTCGCGGTGAGTCGGAACTGTTTGTGGTGATTCCCCAGTGAGTCGGGTTGGCGCTGCGTGATCCAGTGAGTCAGATGTGGTACAGCGCCGGGTTGTGGCTGACTGCTGGCGTCGACCAGGAGAGGGTAGAATGGGCTCTGCTTGTGAGACCGGCCGAAAGTGCAGGTGCTCTACCAAGGTTGTTGATGAGGCTGAGGGTGATGACCAGGAATTCGCGTTCGCGCGATAAACTCTAATTGTGCGATGCAGGACTTGTGTGACGTCAGGATTTTGTGTGACGTCAGGTCTTTGATGTGTACTGCGCATGTGGCGATGTAGATGCCGCCACACTCCCATACACGTCAACTGCAAATGTAAGTTTGTACGCACAATATTGAGAGATTTACCATGTTATTTTAAGACCATAGACTTCTTATAGGTTTTCTCCGTTTCGGAAATAAGGGGGGGGGGGATGGTAAATGTTAATATATTTTCTTAAATATCTTTATATGTATTTATTTTTAAATGAAACAAAAAAAAAACATTGAGATCCTCGCCTCATTTGATATGTCACACGGTACAGTTTACGAAACTTTTTTTTTAAATTTTCGTTTTTGCCTTTAAAGTGACCGACCCCATATTCAAAATTCATTTAGTTACGTTACACAACCTTGTTTGAATGTGCACCAAATTTCAACTTAATCGGTCCATTACATTTGGAGCAGTGACAGACGGACAAACAGACAGACACACGAGTGATCCTTTAAGGGTTCCGTTTTTTCCTTTTGAGGTACGGAACCCTAAAAACATGTTGCTTCGATCACAAACAAATTGGGCTAAGGGCAGGAGAATGATAATGGTGATTCCTTCAAAGTAGTGCGCGAAGTACTAATTTTTTTTTAAAGAAATGAATTTTGCGGCAATCACCAGAGTAGAGTTTAACAAGTTCTCAACTTCAATTTAGAAATCGGGTGTCAGTCTTGAGGGAAATAGAGGTGTGTGAATATTTACTTTATGTAAGAATATATACTTTCACTGTGACATCCAAAGACCACTGTGACATTCCTAAGATAGCCAGACGTTTCAATATTATAATATAGTACAAGGTTGAAACAATACGGCTCATAGATATTACATAGTCATATTATAGAAGAATTTCATCAATAAAAAATCTATCGAAAACATATCATAAAATTAAAGAATATAATCCTGCATGGTATACAAACTCAATTATTTTGCAATATTGCATCACACACAGTGCAGAATTCCAGTACAAAATGCTTCTCTTTTGTAATTAATTTAAAATGGCGATCGATCACAGGCCGTCGACACGCACACGACTAGTCGCATCTGCCGCGTGATTAACGACTTGTCGATGGATCCTCGGTCGTGTGTCACGTGTCTACTAATTTGTGTTTAATAAATATATTAGCGCCATCTGTTGGGAGATACTTCAAAATTATCTGTGTGTATACTCTACGCGTAATTCCATAGAATTGTCTGTTTATAAAATCCTTTCTTTTGTTTGCGAGTATTCTTTCTTTGTGCAGCCTCTTCCCAAATCATTTCAGATTCAATTTTTTAAATGAAAATAATTTGCATTATTTTATTATGGCGGAACGGCTCACAAAATAGAATTTTAACATCTTGTACCACATTTTATGCAAATAAATAACTGAGAAGAATTGAGTGACCTCACTTATAAGACAAAAGGAAATAGCTTGAAACTTTGAAACATTTAAAACGAATAACCATTTCAAATGGTCGATAAATTTTACTAACCTCGAAAACAAATAATAACTGTGAAAGTTTACATCTCCTCACCAATAGATGGCGCTATCAGAAATTTTATTACATTACGTTCTTCAGTCAAACAATGCATAGTACCATTTTAACGATAGATTCAATTTATTGAAAACCATAGTTAAACAAACCAAGAAATCATGTGAAGTGTCGCTATTAGCTATCTGTCTCATCTTCATGGCATCGTCACCACAGAACGCAGTATATTTTCTCCGCTTTTACGGTAAAATGTTTTCTTTGCCAGGGATTCGAAACATGAAATTCATCCATATCTATTCCTGACTATGTTTAGCATTGTAGGTAGAGATGATTTATTGACTTTCAGGGTGCTGATGAGGCTGCCCCGACTCTGTAGCGCATCAGGGATGTTCGCCGGGTCGCAAGTAGACTGTTTCTATGCTACTATGCGAAAACGTCTCTGATGCGGAGGGTTTTTGGGCGAGCTCCAGCGGCATCCTGATTCGATTGTAGTGTACCTGAACCATTGTTCATTTGCAAGCAATTGCAGTTTGTAATATGTTTATGTGAATGATCTTAATTTTTATACTTGGTGGTCGAAATAAACGTTATTAAACGCAAAATTGACAATAATTAATTGAATGTTAATTTTCAAAAATGATAACTGTACCAATTGAAAAAAAGCCTCGTCTTTCGCATCTAGGCACGCTATCTGCAACATAATAATTATACAAGTACCTAAGTACACATCGACAATCTTTAACCTATACATTTCCGTTATATATAGTATGGTGTACAACGCACCTGTGGCCAGAACGTTGACAAATGGCCGCTGTCCGCTCTTAACGACGCGGTCGTGAATATATAACTACGTAGAACAAGTACCAGGAGCACAGAGTGTGTTGGAGATGTAAGATGCTAAAATATTGGTTGGCTTTGATTAGGACATAACATCACGCCTGTATTTCCCGAAGGGTTAAGCAGGGAAGTATATAGCACCCACATTTCGCCAGTCATGTTTTAAGTCCCATGTAAAGGGCGAGACTATAACCATTAACCGGGCACAAATATTGACCTTCTGCTGGGGAGTTTGTTGCGAAAAGTGCGGATTCTCAGCCTTGTTTGAATTATGACCCCGTGTTGCCGCTGATAGAAAAGCCTGAAATCTTTTTTCCCGACCTGGAAATCGAACCCCAAGGCTCAACTCTACAGTCATAGTTACTATTTTGTTGATAGGTTGAGACCAAATCCACACAACATTGATGGAAAATTAAATTATAATTCCACTAAATCAAAACAAAAAAATATTTGGTTATTAAAACTATGTAATAAGAAACTCCTTTCATCTTTTAATAAAAATAAAGCTCAAATCTACAACGGAAATAAGATCTTAGCGTTTAATTAATTCCACAGATTTATCTCGGACATTTGGGTTACCCGCCAGAGCGGCGATGTCAAAATAATTCATATCGTGATCAAAATCGCAGTTAGTCTTAGTAGATTAGTCGCCAAAATATCTAGTTTGATTAATAACACTGTAGATAATAGTAAACATTTCAGTTTCAATCACTAAGAAACCACTTAAATTCGTGTAGAAATTAAACACATATGTGCTACATACACAGTGCGTTTGTCCACCGCAGCCGTCACCGGGACGTCACCGAGAACAAGATGACGGCGCCGAAGTAGCGATACACCGTCACCCGAGCGCCGTCATCCCGGCTGCCCGTGTTTCGAGTAGTTCGGGGCGACCGACCGCTAGAACTCGGCCCAAGATTGTGACGGGGTGATGTCTCGGCAATACAAAACACGTTTGATTTTGTCCACACACTGCCGTCGCACCAGCGTTGTTTTGTCTATCACTACAAACTGAACCGCATAATCTCGTTTCTCGGTGACATCCCGATTTCGGCTGCGGTGGACAAATGTCCCTAAAATATGCGGCGGAGTTATAGAAAAAGTTCGGCTTTGCAGAGCGTCGTCTCTCTCTAAAGGTCGATGTGTTAAATTGCCGCTCGTTTCAAATGAACGCGCTTATTTTCAAAAGCATAAGACTAAACCACAGTATTTCGTAATTATAATCTGAATTAGACAAATATTGTATGCCCCTACTACACGCTATACTCGTACAGCGTTGACTTACAGTAAAGGAAAACATCGGCTAAATCACAAAAAATGAGCAAGCGTGGCGATCAATGGTTGTTCCTCTCTGTATGAGAAGAGGCCTCAGCCCTGCCGTGGGACAACCAAACACAATCAACAAATACCGGAAAATAGATAATATGTGGAGTTAACTCACGTTCAGGCCGAAAACCGTAATTTTTAAACCGAACGTGACTAATCGCTGAAACCGAAACACGAATTTACATTTATTTACTCCTGAAAACTCATCAACTCCTACTGTTTCCAATTTAGAAGTACCAGGCGCCCATAACCAGATTGGTTTCTCAATCAAAATGTCGGTGTAGCATATATTAAGAACAAAATATTATATTTAATACACGAGTGGGTTGCGCGCCCTCGAATTTGGCAATTAACTAAACTACACTATATTTTATTTGTAGATTCGAACTAGGGTTGCCATGAAGAAAGATGGCGTCAATAATGCTGTAAAAAATGTATTGCTATCTTTTTGTGACGTGTACGTAGGTACGTAGTAAGAGAGAGATGGAAGCAAAATAAGGGCAGTCAGGTTGAACTAAACGTTAAAAAAAGTCCAAAGTCAAAAGTATTCATTTCAATTAGACAATTTTCAGATACTTTTTAACTATTAAGGAATCTGAAAATTATAGTCAGAAAATCAGGTTTAGCCGATACCTATTTCAGAATATGGCGTAAAAACACGCTGAATGTCTCTGTCAACGGCTTTGACAGTTGTCAAATCCCATCTTCCATTTCTTTCCGATGTTACCCATTAGAAAAAGACAACAATAGCAAGCACTTATGTATGAAGAGAGGCTTCTTTTAACTTAAAACCTTCCCTAAAGAGAAGACGCAGCAGTGCGTAAGGACGCGTCAGAGCATTGTCTTTTCAAGCACTCTCTAGAATCTTAAGACTACAAGACTATACAGGCTGTTTTTAAGGACATCCGGGCAGATATAACTACAGATCAGATAACTAAATAACATAGGTACAGGGCAGATAACTACATACCAACAGATTTTTAAACTATTTAGAATAAATAAAATGACGTGCGTTGTTGTATACGGATACACGATTGTGTACATTTCGATATAATATAACAAAATATATTTAAGTAAATAAATAAATAAATGATTTGGTAAGTCTGCATTATAAATAAATAAATGATTTGGTAAGTCTGCATTGTACAATGAGTCACAAAAACCCTGTCCGATCCGTGAGCGTATTGTGAAGTCTGAGAGAAATCCTACTGAGAGTATATTTATGCGCAAATTTTCAGGAAAAAAGAAAAATGAATAGCTGTTTTTTTTTCAATGGGGAGTTTTACCGGGTTACTACATCTGGCGTGGGCGGCCGTCGTTTAGCGGGTGTATACAAGTCATAAACATATCTATAGTTGAGATATATTCGCTATTGAAAATTTACCAATATTTAGGCCTATTCAAACCTGAGCGATATTCGCTGCCGCTGTGGGTAGAGGTACATACCGCGCGGGTTTCGCTCAGGTATTTAGTATCAAGTACCGCGGCTAGAGCGACGAGCGATATTCGCTGCCGCTATGGGTAGATGTACATACCGCGCGGGTTTCGCTCAGGTATTTAGTATCAAGTACCGCGGCTAGAGCGACGAGCGATATTCGCTGCCGCTATGGGTAGAGGTACATACCGCGTGGGTTTCGCTCAGGTATTTAGTATCAAGTACCGCGGCTAGAGCGACGAGCGATATTCGCTGCCGCTATGGGTAGAGGTACATACCGCGTGGGTTTCGCTCAGGTATTTAGTATCAAGTACCGCGGCTAGAGCGACCTGAGCGATATTCGCTGCCGCTATGCGTAGAGGTACATACCGGGCGGGTTTCGCTCAGGTATTTAGTATCAAGTACCGCGGCTAGAGCGACGAGCGATATTCGCTGCCGCTATGGGTAGAGGTACATACCGCGTGGGTTTCGCTCAGGTATTTAGTATCAAGTACCGCGGCTAGAGCGACCTGAGCGATATTCGCTGCCGCTATGGGTAGAGGTACATACCGCGCGGGTTTCGCTCAGGTATTTAGTATCAAGTACCGCGGCTAGAGCGACCTGAGCGATATTCGCTGCCGCTATGGGTAGAGGTACATACCGCGCGGGTTTCGCTCAGGTATTTAGTATCAAGTACCGCGGCTAGAGCGACGAGCGATATTCGCTGCCGCTATGGGTAGAGGTACATACCGCGTGGGTTTCGCTCAGGTATTTAGTATCAAGTACCGCGGCTAGAGCGACGAGCGATATTCGCTGCCGCTATGGGTAGAGGTACATACCGCGCGGGTTTCGCTCAGGTATTTAGTATCAAGTACCGCGGCTAGAGCGACGAGCGATATTCGCTGCCGCTATGGGTAGAGGTACATACCGCGTGGGTTTCGCTCAGGTATTTAGTATCAAGTACCGCGGCTAGAGCGACCTGAGCGATATTCGCTGCCGCTATGGGTAGAGGTACATACCGCGTGGGTTTCGCTTAGGTATTTATTTACCTCAACGTTATTGCTAAGCGTTCTTCAGGGCATATGGGTTCTCGATATTTAGTGAATGATTTGCTGATATTTTCCTTTATCATATTTAATATTTCATCGAAGTTCTCAGTCGTCATTCTGAATGCATTAAAAAACCGATCTTCATCCAATCTTAATCTTGGATATAAAGTGTGGAATTCCCCATGAATTCGGTGTTGTCTGTTGATGTCATGGATCCAAATTCTTTTCTTAACTGGTGAGTCAATTAAGGCTAATAAAAGTAAAACTTCCTCTTCATCACTATCCATCACTAAAATCAGATGCCCTGCAGAAATTACAACGTGACTTACGTGTATATTCTTTGGCGACTCAGAAATGACTAACTGGCGAAAATTTCTTACCTTTCTGAGCGAAACTCGACTACCGCGCGTTATTCCACACACAAGGATAGCGAAATCCGTTTTGGTGTGAACAGTAATATTACCATACCCACTGGGTTTTCTCTGCCGCAGACGGTAGCGAATACCGCTTAGGTCTGAATAGGCCTTTTAAAGGAATTAGGATAATTTTGGTACAGAAAACGCGAATTTTAAATAGCAATAACTTTTATATTTTCGATAGTAATAAGTTTTTTTATTATTTTTCGGTAATGGTTTTGTACTACCATGTGCCCTTGTCGGCTCGGACAGGGCTCTTGTAACACACGGTATATGCCACAAACATAAACAGAACTTCTGGATTGTATGTTGAAAATGCCTCATTTTTCACATAGGTACCGTTAACGAGAATTAAATAAAAGGTCATATTGTTTTTTGTTGCAGTATCCCAATTTCTTGTGGCCCCTGGCAATATACTTACGTCATTTTTAACGTGAGGCAGCAGACCGCAGGCTATTTAGAAAATTGTACATTGGCTTTTTCATTTAAAAAAACATAATCCTCTCTTCAAAGAACGGAACGAAAATCAAACAATATCACGTCTGGTATCCGAAGGGGTAGGTAGAGGTGCACTGTATGTACGTGTATAGCACGTCCATTACACTTTAAAATACGAGACAAATTCATTCAAAACCAATTATTACGATCTGTATTTACCGAAGAGTACCACACACCACTCATTAGTCAATAGAGCCAAATATCAATACTATAACGACTAAGATTTCTTATGAGAGCCAATCTTTTCTGTGTCCAAACTGTCTCAATACACTTCTATTAATCCTTAAAACTCCCATCCTCTTTCACTCTACAACGGTTCCTAAAATTAACTTGCTAAGAACTAGGATGCCTTCATCATCATCATATCGGCTGATAATAATATGATGAAGGCATTTTACTAATTAACAAGTACCCCTTGGAAAACTAAAGTTCAGTAAATGATTAATTTTCGATGTCCTGTTAATTTTTGGTGAAAATACTTCGGAAATAAATCTTGCTTAATGACCGAAACCCCGGACCCCGCGTATCTACGCTCGTACTCATCGACATTTGTACAGACAGAGCCACACACTACAGGCCAAAGAGCCACATGTGGCCCGCGAGCCGCTGTTTGCTGACCACTGCACTTGACCAACAAGGCAGCCTTTAGAACATATTCATCATCTTCATCTGCCTAGCCTTTCCTAACTACGTTGGGGTAAAACATGGAGCGACAGCCTATATAACCCCCACAACCCATGAATCCAGTTATATACTGGGTGATACGATACCTTGGTAAGACTGGTTGCCAGACTTACTACTCATTTCCAACTAAGTACCCGTAACGACTCACAGTATGATAAACGGATATCGCTTTTTTATTCTTCTAATCGATAGATAGATACACTGTTTTGAATGCGTTTGTAGAACTCCCAGAAATCAATTCAGCTTAGAACCAGAGCTATAATTTTTATATCAAAACAATTATAACTTATTATGTATGCAACTTTTTTTATGTTTTAATTGTAGTATGCGATAAAGCCATTCATTTTTGAAACATAAAAATATATTTAAGATGTAATTTAAAGCAAGTTACGTACTTTTTTCTGTAATTTTGACATGATTTTTTTGCGCAGGTTTTGTATGGTAGTAGCATTTTATTTTCACACACATTATTGTTTAACCTGCCTGTATAATATCAGATGCTTAACACGAAGGAATTCGGATTTTTCGAGTTTAGTTTTATGTTTAGGTTTTTCACTAATCAAAAATATAAAACCTAAAACATTTGAATTTTTAACAATAGAAAATTAATTGTCTTAACAGAAATAATTAATTGCATTTATTGTGTGCTGAAAATGATAATCCTTTTATCAGAGAAAAATTTAAAACCATAGAATCATCATTAACTATTAAAAAGATCAGATGCAAATCTATCAGGCAATCTAAGATATTATCTTAGATTGCCTGATAGATTTGCATCTGATCTTTTTAATAGTTAATAGTACAGTTCAGAACAATATTTTAAGAAAAGTATTAGGTCCTACTTACAAAAGATGTCCTGGGGAAAAATAAAACGGAATACAGATAAAATCAGGAATATTTATTTTTCTATTACAGCAAATTCTTTTCTGTTTTCATAAAATACCTTGTATATAATGTCAATAGAAAAAAAACTAAAAAAAATCATCACTTCGTTTATTTTTGTGCTTTTCTGTAAATACAAAAAAATCTAATAAAAATTATAACTCTGTTTTGAAGTATATTTAAGATCCGGGAGTTCAACTCTCGTATTCAAAATAGTTCATACGAGTAGGTACTTTCATTAGAATAAAAAAGTGATGTCCGTTTTTTGAGGCATTTATCATACTGTGCGACAGCGAGCATCTTCTTCTAATCTTAGTAATCGACTGAATTAATTCTATTGCCTTACGCGCCATCCCTATGCTATGATATTTTGACATGAATCCGGTGAGTGACGAGCGTCTACCGATATACCGCGCAGATAACTTGCTCATACGATCACATTACTGAGATCAACTGTAATAGCCGACTGCCTGCCCGGCTTCTGGTCCTATACTTAGATGCAATGTGAACTAGACTACCTTCTGAACGCGACTTCCGCTGCATAGATTTCGAGAGTTGATTTTTCTATGAAAACTTCGGTATCCCGCTGCAAATGGTGTACTTAAGTTGTAATTCATTGAATGTGGCAGGGGTGGCCAACTTGACTCGACCCAAGATCTACTGTTTGCTGAGGAAACCCTGTGCGATCTACTAATTACATATTTCTTGAAATTTGAAATGAAACAGTATACAATCTTGTAGTATTTTAGACAGAAAACATAAAATTGAAAATTATTCTTAGTAACTACCTACTTATTTATAGTGATCATCATCTTCCGCTAGATTAGCAAAGTCAGGTTTGTAGTTGGACATTAATCGGTAACTGATGAACTCCACCAACTTCAAAAATATTTTGAAATCACTAATGCTAATTTCGAAGTCTGATACTTAATTTCTGTGTACTTGTCAGGAATGATTTTGAAGGCAGGATGTTTTTCCATATGATCCTTGATGTTTACAAATTATTGTATTTTTACATAAATATTATTGTTGGGTAAAGGTACGTCACGTGGGGTGCCACGGCTTATTTTAATTTATTTTAATTTTTGAATTGTTTTTATCTTTTTATTACAGACGCTTTTTACGTGCACGTCTTTCTACATAGTTCTCACATGTAGGTATAATTTCAATATGAATGATGTAACCAATATTTTGTAACAATATTATGATTTAAAATAGTGTCCGTGGAGTTTCTTGCCCGTTCTTCTCCATAGGAACCTACGCTTTGGAATGGGCAGCTAGCTTCATATTTCTGACTGACAATTCAAAAGTGCCTGTAAATGGTTTAATTGAAATAAATGCTTTGAGTTTGAGTTTGAGTTTTGAGTATGTTATACTAATATATTATGGTTCCCTTGCCACGTTCGACTGAACAAATAGCCGCGATCGACCACTCCTGGTGTATAGGAATTCGAGGTACGAAAAACCTTACACATTGCCCGATCTTCAGCACCTTATGGTAAGTGGGTCACTGCCCCCTGTGGACATCAGCATTACCAGTATCGAGTCATATGCCAAGATTTTTGTAACCTTTAAAAAAATATGCTCGTACCAGGTCGCAAGCGTATAAGGCGGTGTGTAGCGTGTTGCCACTTAGGCGGAGTGGCGCTCGAACAGAGCGCCACAATGCGGCCCACTAGCCGGAGTAGCACAGACGTCTTGACTATCAATAGTAGTTGTGGAGCTATTGGAAACGTAGCTATGTATAGCTGTTCTTATTATAGCTATCGCATACTTCCATACTACATATAATAGCTTCTGCCCGCGACTTCGCCCCCGTGAAGTTTCTTGTTTCAACATAAAATATATTTGTTTTGTGATGTGCTTTATGTAGTTTTAAGAATTGTTGTTAGGTACATAAAATGTTATTTTTAGGTTAAGTTTTGTTATGTGAATACCTCATTATATTTTTTAAAAACCAAGGTATTTTTCTGTACCTATACTTATTAAAATAAGTAGGCACTTATTAATGTAAAATTAATTTGCATGCCCTAAACAGGCAAAATATGGACTGTACATTAAAACCACCAACTTTTACAACTGGTAACACCTGTATTTTCTGCAAATAAATGATTCTTATTCTTATTCTTATACCCTATGACACTCGGCAATACTGTACTATTAGTGAAAGAATTTTTGAATTCGGAATCGGATCAGTAGTTCTGAAGATTACCCGCTCCGACTATCATTCCCCATTCTAACAATGTTGCCAGTCGTTCTACCTCACATTCCCACTAACATGTAGGTAAACATCTTCACAAACAAACACCTTCACAACAACTTTTGGGATAGTAAATGTTTAAGAAGTACGAGAATGTATTTAGGTTATCTTAGTAAACTAATCACAAACCGTGATAGAAATATGTCAAACTCAGTTTTGCATGCCAAGTGAACGGTTCATTAACGTTAGTTAGCATCTGTGAGTGCGCTTCTTAGAAAATTAGTTTTTCCCGGATTCTATATCTTCTTCATCGTCATCCACAGCTCGACTTCACATATTGCTGGAGATAGGCCTCTCTTTGCTTTTGTCAAACTCCACGCTCCCGTGCCAGCCTCAACCAGGTTCCTATATCTTACCGACAGTTATTGTTAACATGTAACTTGATGACTTACAACGAGAAGTAACTTAGTTTTCTACCAAAATATCTCTCAATCCGCTGTTAAATAGGTCAAACTAGTTTCAACATCATCATTTCAGTCGAAAGACGTCCACTGTTGGACATAAATGCCTCCCCCAAGCACCGCCACTTCGACCGGTTCTGTGCTTTTCGCAACCAGTAGATCCCTGCGGCCTTCACAAGGTCATTAGTGTGGGAGGCCTTCCAGCGCTAAGTTTCCCGGTACGCGGTCGCCATTACGTTTCGGCCCCATCGGCCATGTGTTTTGCGAGCATTGTGCATTTCTTTCCGTGGGTGTCGTAAAAGGCGATAAGAAGGACTTACTAGAGAATGGGCATCATGCATGAGAATGTTTTTAAAATCATAATGCGTTCGCCAACCCGACTGCCAAGCGTAGCGAGTGTGCCAAACCCGAATTAAAACCATAATGAAGCTTTGATTTTCTTACACAATTTAACATGACACCTGTATGCTTCGAAGGAGTAGGCAGAGGTGTTACAGTACACTCGCATTTCGCCGTTATGTTTACCTAAGTCCTATATAATAGGGGGCAAGCCTTTTACCATCAACCGGCACAAATACAGATTGCTACTGAGAAATTCCTACAGATTTTCTTGTAGGCATTTCTATTATTTACTATTCTATAATATTGGCTCTATCGGACCTACATTTCTAACAAAAGCTTGAGATCGCTCTACCACTCTATGTAGTCTGAGTATCAATACAGATGTAGGTAGAGCCGACGCCGTTGAGTATCAATAGAGATGTAGAAGCCATTGATCGCAGCTTTTCTTTCGCTGTGCCTCTCTCTATGTAGGCCTTTATTCGAAATACAATAGGTACTAGTACCGAAAGTGTGTATTTTCTAGCATTTTCTCGCTTTTACCTACTAGTGGTTTTACCTGCGGTATTTCTTTTCTTGAAATGTGATCGAGGCACTTACCATAATTATGTTCTTTTCTAGGTATAATAAAATAATACCATTACTGTCCCACGGCAGGGCAAAGGCTTCTTGTCATGCAGAGAATTTAAGGCACGAGCATTGATCATCACGCGTGCTCAAGACGGGTTGGCGATTTCAGACTTATATTAACTATAAGTCCAGGTTTTTTTTTCTAGGGACTTGCTTAAATTAAAATGATACATACAGAGAGTATAAAAATTACTTATTTTTTCTTTACATTTTACGAATCCTAATAATTGATTACAAGTTACAACTAGTAGCTTATATATATAAGTATTATATATAGGAACAAGGAAACTGCAAAATAAAAAGAATATTTTACGCTATTTTCCTACAGTTTTCTTCATTTTACAAGCACGTGTACTAAACGTGAGGCTTAAATTGAATTCCATTTTCAGACATTACTAAAGTGTTTGCAATAGTTTCCACATAAATATCCGAGCACTATAAGATAATGTGTCCGCGGATACGTGACGGCTGATGGCGCACGTCTGCGTCCAAATCTCGGCTATTTCAGTTCTAGTGCTAGATGAGTTTTATATCCGACTACATCCGTCCGTCTTCGCGCTTGATGGAAAACTAGGGATGTGAAGCACGGATATTTTTTCGGATATAGGCCGAAGACATTTTGTATTAAATTCTTGTTTAAATATTTGTAGGATTTTTTCCTGGCATGGTGCAAGCCATTGCTAGTACTAAGTCATCAACATCTGCCTAGCCAAATATGTTGGGGTCGGCTTCCAGTCTAACCGGATGCAGCTGAATTTCAGTATTTTACCTGGAGCGACTGCCTATCTGACCTCCACAACCCAGTTATTGGGTAATTCTTACTACTTTCGGGCTTCTGACGACCCGTAACGACTGTCAAAGATCTTCGAATGACAGCCGGGACCAACGGCTTAACGTGCTTTCCGAGGCACGGAGGGGTCTTGGTATATAAAGATGGTTACCCATCCGCTGCTTAACCTGATCGATCGACCCGTGCGGCTGCTATTACTGAGCCATAAGCCCCCCCAGCACAAAGTACAAGCTAAAATATAAGAACAATTCATGTACCTAATTCTCTCGCCACACACACTAATAGGCGATTGTTTGAAAGAGTTATCGAATTACTTCAATATCTATGCGGATACCCAATAAGAATGATTGACGTACACGATTATGAATAACGATACAAATGTAAGTACTTGCTACCTTTTCGCTAATGTATCGTCAGATCTAAAAATAAGTGTTCCATGGCAGATCATAATCTGATCGCTCCGAGATTTCTGAGTGCCAGGTAGAAGAGATAACAGGAAATGCAACTATTTTGACATTATCGCAATAATTTATGTAAGAAACTAGCACTTCCCAGCGGTTTCACTTGTACCCTAGGGGAACTACTTCGTGTAACATAACGCCTGTTTTCTCCAAAGGTGTAGGCAGAAGTAAGACAAGCTTAAGTCTATGTATATAGACTGCTACGTATATCCAGACTCCAGGCTGTTACTGAGAAATTCCTGGTGGAAAAACCCAATAACACTTTGGCTGCGCATGCGCTCGCAGTAGCGCTTGCGACCAGTAGACCAACGAAGTTATACATGTGAGAACGAGCAAAACATAAAAAATACTATACATTTATATACTGTAAACAATATCAGTGTCATAAGAAATGGATCATTTAATCAAAATGGGATCACACCGCATCTTATTTCAGATTACAAATTCAAATTCAGCAAGAAGTTTTTTATTATTCAACAAAAACTACGACCTTGTGTAATTGTATCCGCCTGCGTGACCGCAATGTGGGACTTACTAAATGATAACTCAAATTGCATATTCATATCATAATAATTAT
The DNA here is from genome assembly GCA_949128155.2 of Xanthia icteritia. NCBI lineage: Eukaryota > Metazoa > Arthropoda > Insecta > Lepidoptera > Noctuidae > Xanthia > Xanthia icteritia. Next base: position 247,372 of record OY855862.1, on the reverse strand, counting down.
AGCTTGTTTAATACAAATTACAAAATCTTTCATTCATTATGTCAGAAGCAAGCATGTGAACCATTTTTTGGGTCCTTTCGATAGGAAAAAAATATTTCAATGTTTCCTATCGAAATGATCCAATTCCGTAATATACTTTCTTTCACAATCCGGAGGATTTTGAAAGAAAAATTCATCTCCTCGACAACGTAAATAACGCAATGAATGTTGTCGATTTGTCAAAATGCAAGGCATTGCAATTGTTAGTGTGCTACTCAATTACCGCGCCGTAGCTAACAATTAATATTCAGCTCTTCACACGCTACACGAGACAAAGTCCATCTTTAAGTCCAAAATCACACGCGATCACGTGATACGAATAAATGCGGAAGTAATTACACTCGTATATCTATCCGACAGCCATCACAGTCACAACACTATTATAAAACAACATCAATTTTATAGATCATTGATCTTTACCGGCTATTATTAAACTCTGGCGCACGTGTTCTCTATCCTACTCGCACACAACACTAACTTACAAGCTAGAAAGAGACAGTCATAGAACTATTCATCCTTTTTTTGAAGCTTGCCATCTTTATCGCACTTTAGAATGCAGTGTATGTTAGACAGAGATAGATATAAAATCGATTAGTAGTAGTGAATTCCAAATTGAGTGTAGTTACGCAGTGTTGGCTAAGATTATGAAATATATAGAAGTGATTTGTGTTTTGGCATGTGCTTATAATCGGATCAAGATGGATTGAACGCGGCACCATTTAAATAGAATCTAATGCGATTTCGACAGAACATCTGCCTTCTAATGAGTAGTAAGCAAACTGCATTAAGGCTATGCATTCCTGGTACCGCTGTATGTAAAGGGATGTGAGAATTTCCGGAATATTATTAATTTAAAGTGTATTCTCGGTAATTAATGTGTATTTTCTTCGTCGCAATTTATTGGAGGAGTGCCAGAGTGAGGAGTCCTCTTTAAACTATCGCGTATTTAAATGACGCAGTTAAACCGCGAGTAGTTCCTACGTTTATGGAATGTTTCAAGTTTTAATTATAAACTTAGGTCTTCGTAATTTATTGACACTCATCATCGCTTATTATTCATGAACAGAATCACAATTTGTGGTCATTATTTAAACGAACTTGTCAGCTACTAACTACTCTATTCTTTTTGACAGTGCCTCAATCAACTCAGCCTATAGGCCTCTGCTTACGTCCAGCTGTGGACCGCGATAGGCTGGGAAAGCCCAGGCTGCATTACAACACCCTGACCTCAGCCTTCTGCATCCAGTCTGCCCCAGCCACCTTTTTAAGGTCGTCGGTCCATCTAGCTGGGGCTGGGGGACGTCCCCACACTACGTTTGCCGATACGCGATCTCCACTCCAGGACTCTTCCCTGCCTCGGTTTATACATGATTCCATTAGTATTAGCTAGTCCTTTAGAATGATACTATTAAGAAATTGTGTGGGATTTTCAAGCATCAAAAGATCTACTGTTAACCTATGAAATACTTATGTATAGATGATACTGCCTGAAGATGAGAATATTATTATTTCCCCGTGATGGTTCATTAGGCATACCTATGTATAATACAAATTGATAAAATATACCTACTAATGCAATTTAATGCTAAGATATGACACCCGCCACGTTAAGAGGGTGATGGCCAAAATAATCTTAACTAAACATTATATTTTTGTTCTTGCATTGGCATAACAAACACTGTCCCATCTACGCAATATCTTACTCTATGCACACACACACCCACACGCACGCTCAAACGGCCACACACATTGACAAAGTGATGGATGTATCAGTAGATCTTTGTAAAAGACTTTTTTTTTTATTTCACGGCCACGGCAAGATGTACGAGTTTACATGACTAAACTTTGGCGACGGAATCCGTTTTGACATTTCTACAAAGGCCATTGCGTTTTGCCTGGTGTCGAGTTCACGAAGTTTTCAAGCTTAAGGAGCAATGGAATTTGTTGTATTGTCACTATTAAATAAATTGGGTGTGTTAGGTGAGGGTGCCGGATTTGTTCAAATGTCATTTAACTGTCCAGTCGTCGTGCAGTGGGAGTTTGTGACTGAGATATTACAGCAGGTGGTGGAATTAAACGGCGGATGATAGTTGTATGCAAAACATATGATTTTTTGTTTGTATAAATGTCATCATTATTTTTTTAGTCTCGTAAATGTCCATTGTTAAGCTGTCTTGTTTTAACAATACTGGAAAGTGTCCTGTTATCGCCACTTTGTCTTCCACTCTCGTATCTGCCACAACGAATACAAACAACACTGGTTTTAATCTCTAACGAGGAACTCAAGGACGTAAAATAACCAATCACAAAGTTTCACGCACACAAAAAAATATTCCTAAAAATATTTAATTGATTTACTTACTACTTTTGACATTTGTATTAAACTACTATTTAATTTTTTTGACATTTCTGTTTTATCTGTTGACATCTTTGAAATATTTAATTAATTTGGTATTTGTTTTGAAACTTAATTAATTTGTAGTTATTATTTGAAACTTAATTAATTGTCAGGGGAATATTATATTGTTAATTAAATAACTGAAATTAATATTAATATTTGTACGCCTAATGGCAAAGCATAGAGAACTTATAAAAATGTAACATCTCACACACCTGTGTATCTGTAACCTATGATTACAAATAAATGCTCTGAACTCTGAACTCTGAACTCACACATACTTAAACTCATGCCTTTTGGGGGTAGGCAGAAACTACAGAACGCCACCTGCTACGATCCTTACATAAGCCTCTTGTTTCGTTTGCGTTTGTACATGTTGTCACACGCAAGCCGGTTACGAGTACTACGCACCTGAGATTTCACATTGTCACTAGCTTTTATTTACCATAATTAGCACAAATGTGAAAAAAAAATGGATTACTGCTAGTGTGTTAATGATCCGAAAAATTGGGTCTGGCAACATTGAATTAGATTTTTTTGTTCTAGTTCTGCAATGCTGTGAATAAGCAAAATAACTAACTGTCCATCCATTTGTGTCTCCATCCATTGGAATTGTTTTAACTTTAATCTGAGGCTTTTATGCGAGTAGGTTGCATTTTGCGAATGAGATAAAGCGCATTTATTTGCTTTCTCTCGACATGCTGTAAGTATCTGACAGCTAGACTATAATTACTGGTTACTTCAACCATCTGGTGAGAAAACGCCCCAGCAGTTGGTTGAAGGCCCATGACTAAAATATGGATAAATACTTGTCCTTCTGGGTCTGTCTTCGCAAATTTGAAGCGAGACTGTACTGGCCACGCTGCTGTATGATACCCAACGAGCTGAAGGCCGCTACCCACTATGTGGAGGTTCTACCCTTTATAGCAGAACTTTTTACGTCATAATATTATTTGGCATAACAGCGGATAGCATAAGCTTCAATTCGCAGAAAATCAGAAAAATAACTTCAAGGTGTAAATACGAGATATTTTGTGGTACGCGGCCGGTACCTGAATTTGGTACCAGTTCTTGTTAGGTGGAGTTCTAGTACCCGTCTGGAACCGGTACCCAGGTACCGAAATGGCAGGAAACGCTAAGTATCGGTACAGAACCTGTATTTTTGGAACCGGTTCCAAGCCCTGGTAGTAACGTCTCGATGGTACCAAATGCAACTGAGGTTCCTTGTTTAGATGTTCCCAGTTCGGGCAAAGTTGGCACTATTGGGCTTTTCAATCAGGATTTTTAAAGCTCGGCTCCTATTACAGGGAACAAAAACATACCTAACTGAAATGTGGCCGACGCACACGTTCAGGAGTGATGTTATGCCATCGTAACAGTTTCGGCGCCAGTTTCAGTACCACATGTAACGGATACCGATATAATTTATGTCGTATTGTTGTCTGTTACACTTTGATGTTGTCTGACTGAAACGAGACCGAGATATGGTCTGTTCTTAAACAATCTGATGAAGGTGTAAACAAACCCTGTTCAGGTTATATTCTTACGCAATCAATCACTGAAGGAAATTAGTAACACAGTCATCTGTATTTAGAATGTTTTATTTTTACCTTTTCAAACAATTATTGTTTGAATAATTTTATAATTTTTATATTGAAAAGACATCAACGAAAATGGAGGCTATAAAATTAACCTCAATTATCAAATGAATAACATATTTTTAAGGTGATTTAAAATTAGAATTTCAGGTTTATGTATTCAAGTGATAAAATCAAAGCACTCAATTTGTAAGGAGCACTACTGAGTTTTCTGATCTATTTGTTTACATTTTCATCAGATACTTTTGGAACTGACTATACATTGATTAGTATTGCCGTACTAGAGACCTTGTTTCGAATTGTGTTTAAATGATCACATTACTGCTGCAGCTGGCAGTTAAGATTTCATTGGGGTTGTAATTTTAATCCTACTGTGATATGATATCAGAATGTGATGTGAATATGTTGGAATGTTTGTTACATCACGCATTAAGAGGGAACAGGGCCTGCTATTCTCCATAAAAATGTATTCCCCTTTTTTCTTCCTGAATAATGCCTCTAGAGTAATACATTTTTTTTTTTCATAAAATCTAGGTCTGCTGTAGACACGTCCCTGTTATTTCCTTTTCTTCAGCAATTTATTGGTAAAGAAAATATGACCCTCCAAAAACGACAAAAATGTCCCATTTTTACCGCCGCGATTAGAGGACTACCACACAAATTCGAAAGGTTTTTAACATAAAAGAAAATGATAGGAACCTAGACATACTCTTTCTTAAATTTTTTATGTAAAAAATAATTGAATCGGCTCAGTTTTCGAGGAGAAAAAAAGTGAATACGAAACGTCGATCTCGTCAAATTGTTTTGTGATATAATCGGCCTGAGTTGCAGCTGACCGTATCGCGCTCTACGGATGCAGAGTTGAGGTAAGACGACAGCAATAGTTTCTTCAAATACCTATTTTTCAAATCCCTCGCAGCCCCTGTTCCCTCTTAACAGCCGAAGAGATTTGGATGGAGTTTGGCACACAGATAAACCATGTCACGTGCTACATAGAATATCTTCCTTGTTGGTAACTTGGAGTGTGCTAGCTGACATATCATGGCTAGTACTTTGCACACTGTTGTATAGAACCAAGTTCTTCTAAATTAACAGACAGCAGTGCTACTGGGGAATTTGTTGTGCCACTTCTTGTTCCCAGGTAAAGCACTAGGAAGTGATGAAGGGCGGGCGTTTTAGGGGACTGTCTTATGTAATTTTGATGTAAAGTGCTGATTCTCAGCCTAGTTTGAATAAATGTCTTGTTTACTTTTTATTGATTTTGGTTACAAAAGGTTATCCTACATAACTACATTGGCTGCGAATAAATTAGTTCTGTGATGTATTGTCGAATCTATTCTAATATCAAGCAGTAGGTACCTATTGCTGTCATTTTTAAAAGAGTAACCATGGAGTTTCTTGCCGGCTCTTCTCCATAGGAAACGACCAATCGGAACCGTGCACCTAGCGTCTGACGTTTCATAAGTGCCCATGTAAGTGTATGTGAAATAAAATATTTTGATTTAGAATTTGGTTGGTTTTGATATAACAACCGCGTGACAACTCTCATGGCTACGTTCTTCTTTAGTGGAAGTGATCAGCGAGGGATGGCAGTATTCATCGGTACAGGGTACCAGCCAACGCTCATTAAAAACATACCTCATGCTATTCGCATTAAAACAAATATTAATTTATGTGCCAGTAAACATTAATTAATAATTTCACACTTCATAACTTTCATTACATAATGCACTTTTAAAACCCTTCATTTAACCGTAATAATTAAACTTTAATTAATCGAGAAATTGTATAGAAATATTACATACCGATAAGTTTTTAATTCAGCTCCAGCTTATGACTTAAAAACTGCTTGGTTTGTGGACCAACCGTAGTGAGTGAATAGTTCGATAACTTACCTGAAACAAAAAACAATCAATAATATTATCTTGCAAAACTCAAATATTCACATTTCTTTCTAACGGGCGAAATAAGAGAGAGATGGAATATCGACTGTCAAAATGACAGGTGTCCAAATGCCAGTGTATATGTATAAGCCTTAATGCCAAAGTTTTCAGTACATTTCGATTCTTGTTTTCGTCCCATGTATAGGATTACCATTAAAAAGACAGATGCTACTAAGACATTCATAATAGATAACTCAAAAATAGTGCCATAACGATCGAACCCAGCACCCTAATGCGATTGCGAAACACACTTTCAACTCCACCTTCAATCACAATCCAAGGGTTTTGACGGAAATTCTGAATCCATTGCTTCATAGGTTTGAAAAATTCATCTGCTCGACGACGTAAATAACGCAATGAACGTGGCTTAACTATCAAAATGAAAGGAATTGCGATCAGTTGTCATTTTATGTGTGTTACGTAATTACCCTGCAGGACTTTATGCTCAGTAGTCTTTACCTGACCTGAAAATAGAATCTAGAACAGCTCAGCAGTAACTCTTGCGACCGCTAGACCAACAAATAAAGTTCTCCATCTGACCACGCTGATCCATGCTCTATCGGTAAACAGTTAGAAACTGAAAGTCGACCGCAATTGTTTTTTTATGATTAAAGACAATTGTTGCGGTTGTCAACAACCAACAAAGAATGATCTCTCTCAGTGAAAGTCACAAATTGTCAGCGGTAATGTTTGGAAAATGCAAATTGGATGTGATTGAGTTTAACTTCTGTCAGCTTTCCTAGCAAAGTTCAGGAAACCTCTAAGATTCTCTTACATAATGTAAGAGAACCTTAGAGCGGCGACGCTTAAGCCATCTTTAATGTAAGTTACATTAAAGACGGTTAAAGCCTACAGTAATAGACAGTTAAACAAATGTTTGGGTCTGCTAATAACAACTTGACAACATAGGTAGAGGTACTGCGATCGCCAATTATGCGTGACATCATTTCAATGTCTAAATTTCAATTGACCAATAATTTTCTTGGTTATTAAGAAGTCCATCTTGAGATAAAGCTTAAGACGAATTGCCATAACCATAGATTATGTTCAGTCCGAGCATAGGGCAGATGACAATTATTTTTTTGTCCTTCATGTAGATTATAAAAACATATTGTTTGCAATGACGTCACGAGTATGTAGATTTTATACTTACTTGTGACGTAGGTAGCGACCCCCACTCCCCAACTTGAATGCGTTTTATCTAAATCATTTTTTATTAATATGATAAAGCAAAAAATACGTATAAAATATTTTTTTATTATCTCACTAACTGACAAAATAGAATTTTTTTGAGCCAGGCATCATCCCTATTACAATATCTACCCAGAAACCAACTGTTAACATTAAAATGAAGTCATCCACATAGCAATAATTTCGTTCCTAATTACATGTGACCCAATACCCTTCATCAGTTTAAGTGCACAAGCAGTCCCTCTGCCCACCTCCTTCCGGAACAAGCGGTTCGCATATAAAGGTAAGCCGTAACACCGCTTTTATAGCCTATCCAGGTCAAATGGCCACTGAGGCGGCTATTTTCGCAAAATGAAAATAAAATCCACTCTAAAGGCTACTAGTAAATAAATTGCGAATTCAGCAACTGTAAAATAGCACTGCTAGGGGTACACCGCAGATATTTCCCGTTTGGATATCCGCGGATATTTTGAGTTCCAAGTTATTTTTAATAGTTTTTTATTTGTCCATTATAGATACATACATAAACTCACACCTACTTCCCAAGGGGGATGAAGTGTCTCTTTAATCTTGAGTAATAAATGAAAATGCCACCATGGCTATTGAAACACTTTATTTTAAAATATATGACCTCTTCTTTATGGCCGCTTACCAAGATGGTTGCTTCCGAGTTAGAACTATCTCATACTCAGTGTTGCTATACTTAATAAAATCTAAATACACTACAATACCCCCCTCTTAAGTCCTTTATAAGTTTAATCTTTCAGGAGCCTTAACTGTCCTTAAAGATCTTCTCAAAGAGGATTGAGGTACTGGTTGGGGTTGAGTCTCCGGAGTTACGCTCATATTACCTTCATCCTTAAAACTGCAATTACTAGCATTATTTGAGCTATGTATAACCTCAGGAATTACATCTTTGAAATCCTCTTTATAATTACCATTGTTTACAATTACTTCCTTATTGAGATTTCTGAAATCTTTAGCCACATGATCTTCAAAATGATTAGGTTTCATGAAAGCGTTATTATTATTATTACTTATATTAATAGGAATGTTAATTTCCTTAGAAATTTTAGAGTTTTCACCAGGCAAAGAACGTATTATCTGATTGAGGTGTCTTTTCCAAATCAAATCTTCATTTACGATTTTACACAAATAGGTTCTTTTACCTAGCACCTCATCTATAATAGCTTTAACAAAAACCTTCTTATTTGGATTTCTATAATCTCTACAATATACATATTCTCCCTCTGTGAATGTTTCTTCCCTCATATTCTTATCCTTATTAATATTATCTTTTGTCTTTTTCTCTTTTAACATATCTAATCTAGTTCTTAATTTCCTTTGAAACATTAATTCAGCTGGGGTGCTACCCGTTATTGTATGAATTGAATTTCTGTAGTGAAAGAGGTATCTATTCATTAATGTTTCGAAGTTTGCATTATTGTTTTTCTTATCTTTTAGTGCTTTACTCATACAAAATTTAAAGTTTTTTACCGCATTTTCTGCGAACCCATTAGTCGCAGGATGAAAAGGAGGTGATGTTTCATGTCGTATTCCATTTTTTGATAGAAAATCTGAAAATTCTTTTGAGCAAAATACTGCTGCATTATCTGTTACAACTACTTTTGGTAAACCGAAACGACTGAAACATTCCCTAAACTTTTCCACTGTGCTAATAGTGTTTGTATTTTTCATAATAAAGGCCTCTGGCCATTTAGAATAGGAGTCAATGATAATTAAAATCATTTTACCATCAAATGGTCCCAGAAAGTCAGCATGAACTCTTTCATATACTGAGTTAGTCTTTGGCCATGAAATAACATTTGCCTTTTTAGGTTCTGGCCTAGCTGCCATACAAATATTACAATTTTTAACAAAGTTCTCAATAGATTGATCTAAATTAGGCCACCAAAAATATGATCTAGCATTAGTTTTCATTTTAACAATTCCTTCATGTGTGGTATGCAACTCTTTTAATAAATTTTGCTGTAACTTACAAGGAATAACAACTCTATACCCCCACATGACAACACCTTGATCAACATACAATTGGTCCCTTTTCTGTGCAAATGGTTTCAAAGCTTCATCTTTAACACATTTAGGAAATCCATATCTTATCATATTAAAAACAGAACTTAAAAGTGGATCCTTTTTAGTCTCAGACCTAACAACATTTAAATCTATAATATTTTGTTCCTCAATAAAGTTAATGTAGTCACACTCAGATTGATTAGTTAACACAGACTGTTCATACTCTAATGGAATTCTTGACATGCAATCAGCTTGATTATTATTACAACCTTTGATGTGCTTAAAAGTATAGTCGAATCCTGCTAAATACAAAGACCATCTCTGTAATCTACCTGCTGCCATTTGTGGCAGGCTTTTATGCTCACCAAACAAAGCTTGTAAGGGTTTATGATCTGACAATAATTCAAATTTTGTCCCAACCAAATATTGGTAAAATTTTTGTACTGCCCAATAAATAGCTAATGCTTCTTTGTTTATCATAGAGTAACCTTTTTCGGCTTTGTTAAAGACTCTAGAAACGAAACTTATTGGCCTATCAGTACCATCGGGCATAACGTGACTCAGTACAGCACCAATACCGTTTTGAGATGCATCACATGTTAATCTTAAAGGTTTAGACCTATCAAAGTGTACTAAGACATTGTCAGAAATTATATCTTTCTTAATATTATCAAAACTTTGTTGACAATCAGATGTCCAATTAAATTTGTTATCCTTTTTTAATAACTCATACATCGGTTTGAGTTTCATAGAAACATTAGGGATAAATTTGGAGTAATAATTAACCATTCCGATCCATGATCTTACTTCAGTTACATTTTTGGGTGCAGGTGCTTTGGTAATGGCTTCCAATTTCGAAAGATCCTTCTTTAAACCTTCTTTTGAGATAATGTGTCCTAAGTATTTAACCTCGGACTGAAAAAATAAACACTTACTTTTGTTTAATCTAATTCCAACATTTGCAAATCTTTTTAAAACTTCTTTGAGGTTTTCTAAGTGTTCTTTGTCATTGGCGCCTGTTACCAAAACATCATCTATAAAATTGACTACTCCCTTGGTCCCCTGTAATACTTTTTCCATCTTTGCCTGAAATATTGCCGAAGCAGGCTTAGTACCATAAGGTAATCTAGTTAATCTGTAAATACCTTTAGGAGTTGACCACGCCAGTAATTGTCCTGTTTCATTATCTAGCAATAATTGATTAAACGCATTCCTCAAATCAAGTTTTGTAAACTTTTCTCCCCCCTGTAAAGCTGTAAAAATATCCTCTATTCTAGGCAAGGGATGGTTTACATCTTTTAAATGCTTGTTCACAGTTATTTTATAATTAGCACATAGCCTAAGCTTTCCATTTTCTTTACAAACTGGAACTAACGGTGTACCCCACTTGGAGTTCTCTGTTTTTACAATAACACCTTCCTTTTCTAATTTTTGTAACTCTTGGTCAACTTTATCTTTAAAAGAATGTGGAATGGGGTGGGGTTTCATAAATATGGGTTTTACATTATTATCAACCTCTAATCCTACTTCCTCCCCTTTAATTTCTCCCAATTCTGGCTTAAATACTTCTGAATACTCTTCTAATACATTTTGTAATGACAGTTCCTCAACTGTGTTCAATGACATTAAATGTTGAATATGAAACTTTTTTATTAAGTCTCTCCCTAGTAAACTTTTTAATCCATTTTCTACAACTAACAATACACATTTTAATTCTTTATTTTTAATTTTTAATGAAATTGAAATTTTACCTTTTGGTTTCATAACCTCACCACTATAGGTTTTAAGTTCCACATCAGCTGGCTGTAATTCCACATCTGAAAACAAACTCTTGTAAGTACATAATGGAACACAAGATACTGCTGCTCCCGTGTCCAATTCCATCTGGAATTGTTTACCATTCCCCGTACAGTTCAGAAAATATGGAGAAACATAGTTAACACCGCTGTTGTGTACTGCAAAGATGTCAACATTATCTTCATTGACTTCTACGCTGTGTGTATTCTTTTTATTTCTGCAGATGTCTGCTAAGTGTCCAATTTTATTACAGATTTTGCACTTATATGTTTTATATTTGCATTTTGAAAAACTGTGGTCTGGCTTGCCACAATGTACACATGTCAGTTTTGTACTGGAACTTGGAGATTTCTGTGTTTTTTGAAGGGTCTTTGCCTTGATCACTTTGTTAACCATTCCACTGCTGTTTCTATCTTTTATAGCCGATTCCTTGTTCAAAGCTGTTTCTAGCAGTTCCTCTGTGGTTTTGGTGATACTCTCCTCACACAGTCGCTCCTGTATTGGACCTGATAACAGTCCCGTGACGAATTTAGTTTTGATAATTTCCTCCATGTGAACTTCAAAATTACACTCCGATGCCATTTCCCTCACTTTCGCATAGTACTGTGCGATTTTTTCACCCTCATTTTGCCTGAGTCTATCAAATTCAATTCGTTTTCTAAAATAGGAGACTCTGGGTTTAAATCTAAGCTTCAGAGCGGCTTGTAATTCATTAAATGATTTGGTGGAGGGCAGTGCCGGAAGCAATACGCTTTTTAAAATTTTATACGTAGTTTCATGCAGTGATACTAGTAATGTTGAAGCCTTTCGCTCGTCTTCAATTTCACTTGCAATAAAATATTGCTCCAAACGTTCCAGGAAACATAATATGTCGTCACCTTCTTCAAAAGGTTTTATTACGAAGTTCGATGTTCTCGTCGCCATTTTGAAGTGTCTCTTTAATCTTGAGTAATAAATGAAAATGCCACCATGGCTATTGAAACACTTTATTTTAAAATATATGACCTCTTCTTTATGGCCGCTTACCAAGATGGTTGCTTCCGAGTTAGAACTATCTCATACTCAGTGTTGCTATACTTAATAAAATCTAAATACACTACAGGGGAGAAACTACAGAACGCCTCCTGCTACGATCCTTACACACACTCATTTTGCTGTTTACGTTCAAAATATACTTAGGGTTATACACGCATGCCGATTGCGAATACTACGCGCCTGACCTTTCTGAAGAACATCACCAATAATAAGTAATAAGTTTATAAAATTATTGTCAGCTTTCCGGGCTCCTAAACTAGACCTGTATCTTAGGAGTCGGAGATTTTGCGGCTTCAATTTATATAATACAACCGTGACTTTTCTCTTAGCTTACGCTTAAGGCAGCAAATGGAGTGAATTGTGTATATGAGTGTAGTTTGTGTGTAGGGAGGTGTGTATGTGAAGTGTGAGTGTATATTAAGTTTTTTTTTCAATGTAGGTTTGATAAAGTTATGATTCTATAGCCAATATATTTTCTGTTTCATCATAAGTTATGGATAAGAGCCATGCTCTTAATTTATTTTATATTTCATGTAAGGTCTGTACAGTGGACTAATTTTATTTATTTTATTATACATGCGTGAACTTAATGTCCTTCTGGGGCGTCCCCTCTCGGCTATTTCCCTCACATACCTGCCTTGTAAATACCTTTTGTTGGCGCCTTTCATTCTTCCTGTCAACATGACCATTTTCAATTATATTGTCGCTGATTCTCTGTGAGCTATAAATTTTCTTATCTTGTGAATTGTTGTGTAGTGAGAGTTGTAGATTGAACATTTTTACGATGATTTTTACGATTGTTCACTACTTTCTAGATAGTAAACCAACAATATTGTGCATTTATTGTTGTTCATGCGTTTCTTGTCTCACATCGACGCTGTAATAACTAATGTTAGTTTGTTTCTATAAATAAGCCTGCCTGCCTCGTTGGTCTAGTGGTCGCAAGCGCCACTGCTGACCATGATGTCCTGGGTTCGATTCCTGGGTTGGCCAAATTGTTATTTGATTTTTCCATCTGGAATTTCCCAGTAGCCCGGAGTCTAGATTTGTCTAGAGTTGATGGCAATAGGCCCGCCCCCTATTACATGCGACTTAAACATAACTGGAGAAATGTGGGTGTAGTATATTTACACCTGTGCCTAATCCTACGGGACCACAGGTGTGATATTATGTTGTTTTTCAAGTCAATATTGAAAGTCTTGTCCTACATTCTTGTTCGAGTACCTATGTGACTATTCGTAACAGAAAATACCGCGACATTTTGACGGGTCAGTCTTTTTAAAGTCCATATGGCCTTTATGGTCCTTTTTAAAAGATTTATCTTACATTCTAAAGCATGGTAAACACGATTCACTCTAATTTAAAGCACAGTCAATCAACTGAGCCTGTCCGCAGTCCACTGCTGGACATAGGCCTCTCGCAGGCTGCTCCTCTCCAGGTCTCGTCTGCTCCACTGACCATCGGTCCTTCGACTAACATGGCCTGCCCACTGCCAGCCTGCTAATAAATTGAAAGCATGCCAAAGAATCACATATCGTCCTACTATACCTATACCAATCCATTCTTGAGCTCAGGTGTCATTTAATAACAAAACCCATCTGTACTTCAATATCAACGACGTTAAAAATCAATTCATCTCTCATAAAAATCTCTACTACCACTGTAATCAAGTGCGGATATTTGAAAGCGCGGATATCCGCCGCCGGCCGTGTCACATCCCTACTTCATCACGGATGGCGAGATCTCAACAGCCTGCACTACAAAGTCGAAATATTTGCATGTCCTGTCCATACCGCCGTGTTTTGTACGGAAATGTTACAGTAATATGCAGGTGGTATGATGAGGTGCTTACCTGCTTTTTTAAAGTGACCTGCTTTTTTAAAGGCAAATTATTATTATTATTAGAGCTAGAAATAGTTTTATTATTGTACTAGTGTCCCGAGTTAACTCATCGTAACAACCGTTTACGCTGAGTACGCAGCTGACAACCTACGTAATAAAGTGCAACCTAGCAATAAGATCAATTACATGTTATTCCATATCATTGTTTGTGAAGTTAGTTTTTAGATCAGCCTTCAGCTTAATACACTGTTTTTCTGTAATTAAAATAATAAATAAAGTTTTTTTTAACTAAATTCCCGATCGCCGAAACATAACTAGCGCAGCCGGTAGGATCGCGACGCTCTAAGTTCGAATACAACTCTTCGGCATAAGAGTGACGGTTCTCAAATCGTTCCTTCGCGATCCGCAAAGAACCTTACTTGCGGTCGGGCACCTGTATTGAAGCAGAAAGGTGTTTCTCCGGAGAATTGGAGGAAGCTGTTGGCAGAGACAAGACTCGACAGGAGATGCAGTGGCTGCTTTGGTAAGTGCTCTCGTATAACCAAGTGTCCTTGCTCTATTTCCTGCCTTACTATAATTTTTGTATTTTATTTCAAGTTTATGTGTGTCTGTCTATTAGCTAAAATCGCGTTAGGCACCCACTTATTATAGCGTTAAAATATTCCGTGAAATTCCACGTGAAATACTACACCGCTATTGTTCTGTTTGTGTGCCACTAGACAGGTAACTTACAATAAAACAATGTCGCTCAGAGATTATGATGCTAACTATAAACCGTACAAACTTATTGCAGATTTGATGCCAAGATATGATGGCAATCCTAAATTGCTTAGATATTATATTAGAGAGGTAGAAAGTTTATTAACTTTAACTAGTGAAGCAGATCGTTCGCATCCGGCATTTATCTGCCTGATTAAGAGTAGGCTAAGTGGTCCAGCTATCGATGCCATAGCATACGAAGAATATCTCAGTTCCTGGGAGTCAGTTAAAAGAGCTTTGATTAGGCGTCTTGGAGAACCACGCAATGAGATACAAGTTATGCAGGAGCTCACACGGGTACGTAAGTCAAAGAACGAGGATGCGGAAACCTTTGGCAAACGGCTCCGTGAATTATTAGATACATTATACTCTGTAGGGGAACATGGTAGCAAATATTATTATGAAAAGATGGTCATTGAACAGTACGTGAACCAGCTATCTAATTACGCAACACATTTTCGATATACAATTGAGCGGAATTGTAATCATTTAAACTTCAAATTGCAAAATTTTACGACTTTCGAATTACGTAACTCTAAAATCTGTGATATCAACTGCAGTCTGTTTGAGACGCTAAAGAGTGAACGATAAGCGTATAAAAGGGCTATTTTCGAATTACGTAACCATTTTGACAGCGGTCAGTTGGTATAAAATCAACGAGTAATTTGTTTCTTCTGTCAAATGTAATATGAAGGCACTGTACTCGTCGCATTTGATGTTATTTGTAACATTTTTGGGATTTACTCTTTAATTATTACGAAATGATGTAAGTGAACATCGTTTTGATACATTGTGAATGTGTTTTAGTGTAAAACCTCAATGATAAATCAATATTAGTGGTATGCTATATATCGAAGCAGCGAGGTCAATTTTTAATAATAATTGTGAAAGTAATGAACCAAGTGACTGACCAAGTTATCTTCTGTTACAAGTGCTTACAACCTAAACTAAAGATAATAATATTATATTATGATATTTCTGAAACGAGGTATTTTGGTCATTTTATCGAAAGACAAATTCGTACCTCGTACTGTATCAAACTTATCATGAGCCACAAGATGAAACAAATATAACAAAAACAAGCATAGTTTGAAGCATTGTATGTCAATGGATTATGTAAGAACTTCGATGAACATACTCACCACACCACCATACATAGATTTATTTCCACATCATTGTCTGTTTAAGGTACCTACTTTATATCAATATTATTTTATTTCTTAATGTTGAACATTGAATGTGTGTTTAGCACAGCAACAATGTTATGTTGGTGAATATGAAATGCACCATCAAACATAAACTTTTAAGCATTTAAATAAAGTCATTGCACCTAATTGTTGTTTATAGCAGAATATTGATGTTCTATAAAGTAAATAGATTGTGCATTGAAGTGTTTAAAGGAGAGGCATATTAGAATTCGTGGATGAATGTAATGGATCATGGAATATATTGAGGATTTACTTACAATTCTTTTTTTTATATTTCAGATGTCAAGCTCAACTAAATTATTCAGGAATAATTTAAACTCTCTCATGCGTTTACATCAAAAATTAGCAAGCAGTACATACATATTCCATGACGAATTCCACAGGAAGACATTAAATTTCACTAATCCTTACTTATTTTCCAATTTCTTTTTGCCCCATCTCCAAATATTTCATAAATGTGAATAAATGCGGTCATAGCGATATAATCAAAACAGTTGTTTTTGTTTACCATAATTTATTTCGCTCTATTTACTGAAACCTAATGAACATACATAACATCACGCCTTGTTTCCCCGAAGGGTTGAGCAGAGGTGTACCTGTAAAAGGTACACCCACATATTTTTATCAGTTATATTGAAGTCCTATGTAAGGGGGCGAGCTTATTGCCATCAACCGGGCACAAATCCAGACTCCGGTCTGCTACTGAGAAATTCCAGATGGAAAAACCCAATAACACTATGCCCAACCCGGGCATCGAACCCAGGATCTCATACTCAGCAGTAGCTCTTGCGACCACTCGACCAACGAGACCTAATGAATGTTAATTAAGGTAAATACCTCTAAATAGTATCATTATAATAATAAATTATCAGTTTATAAAAATAAAAAAACTGTTTTCAATTCTTAAGTATTTCATAACAAGTTATTTTTATTTGTACCTCTATAGTTCATAATTAAAACACTTTATTAAAGTTTACACTGTTATCAATCAACAAAATAGGAACATACATTTATATGTGTGCGTACGCGCAGCGGAATGTTGTTGAATTTAAAGATTTTAATTATGCAGATATTTAGTGTATGACGTCGTATAATTGTGTATGGTAAAAAAAAATTTGTGCACGCAACCATTGTGGAGAAATTCACCAAAAACTGATTCCGCTGGGCGAACGTTGTCCTGGCGGAACTTTTTTTAATCCATAGACTTTAGAAGAAAAGAGATGTGTCCAAAAATTAGTGTGTATTTGTGTGTAATTGTGTATGTATGAATAAAACTAGTGCATGCATAAACTTCGGAGAAATTCAAGTTTCCGCTACGCGAACGTTTGGCCATTAGCTAGTTTTCATATAAAGCGCTTACATAGAGAGCTGTAGATTTTTACATACGTTGTTTTGAATTTGTTTATATTTGTTTAAAAAACAGATTTAGAAAAAATCGTAGGGCTTAAAAGATAAAAATATAAACGTAAAATACGCTTATTAGGTCTTAGTTCTTAAAGTATGCACTTTGTGGTCTAGATTTTCACGTTTATACAAACCTTGTAAGTGTCTGCAACATGTTGCCAAGTATCAATGATGTTCCGTTAGTAACTAAAGAGTTATAGGACAAATTTACCATGAACAGATCACTGTTTACAAAGCAGTCAAATATCACGTTCTGAAGGAATTGCATGGTAATATGTATGTCAATAATTAGTGTATTCATTCAACTATTCTTATGCAAAATTTCATGTCATTAAATTCATGAATTAAAGAAAAACAATTATAATACTGACGAAGCATCGAAAACCTACATAACCCGACCAAGTTCGGATGGCTACAAAAAAGCGGCGGTGTGTATTTGTGTGTAATTGTGTATAATTACACACAAATACACACAAATTTTTGGACACATCTCTTTTCTTCTTAAGTCTATGGATTAAAAAAAGTTCCGCCAGGACAACGTTCGCCCAGCGGAATCAGTTTTTGGTGAATTTCTCCACAATGGTTGCGTGCACAAATTTTTTTTTACCATACACAATTATACGACGTTATACACTAAATATCTGCATAATTAAAATCTTTAAATTCAACAACATTCCGCTGCGCGTACGCACACCATTTATATCGCTGTCGTACAAGACTAAACAGTTTTCTAAAAAAATATTATCTTTCAAGAATCTTCTACTTTTGTACTTGAAAAGCTTGAAAACTGAAGTACCAGAAGAGTGAGGCAACGCAGCAGGGGCGACATCATTCATGCTGCCTTCATGTCTTCGTATTTGAAACACTGGAACGCAGGAACTGTACAATTTTAAAACAAAATGATATTATTTTCTGCTCAAATAAAGTACTTAAACATTATGTTGCAAAGTAAAGTAGGCATATCAACTAGGCCTCCATTAGGCCCATGGCTGGACAAAAGCAATCAGCCTAGTCATTGCTGCTGTTTGTATAATTTCTTCTTTATTTAGGGCTGATTTTTCAGTCTCCAGATATTTTGTAATACTAAGGTTAGGTATACATAAAATATAATTATGATGAAGAAAGTTCGGTCAAGGAAATACATTCATAAATTTATTATTAAGTGAGTTGCTACGCTTGATTCATAACTATGTGTCTAAAAGCTTACCTTCAATGATTAATACAGAAGATAGGTTATCCAATCTATGTTTGCAACTTCAACTTCTTTGTTAGGAAATTGACAAGATTGATGTTGGGTAGAGTTCTATTCTTGTATTTTCAGTTCTAGCACCGTCTGTAAAAATATTATGAATATGTTTTGTAGTTTGTTGTTATATGGTTAGTGGTTGCTGTAGTTTATTTCAGCATCTACTTATGTACAAAAATATCTTAGGGGCGGGTGAGGTTGACGGACATAGTAACCTCACGTAAGATGCTTGTCTACGAAAGAAAGCAATGATTGTCCGTATGTAGACCCACCAATAATGTACCTACAGGACAGCTACAATAATCTAATGAGATACGAAGGTATTTATATTGGCTTACTTACTTGGAGTGATAATATCGACTTAGGTTCTTTTTGCTATTGAGCAAAACAGCCTAAGTAAGCCATGTTTCTGTATGATAATAGTAAATATAATTTTGTATGTTGAAAACATTCAAGGCAAAACAATGCTGAAAATATTACCGAAATCAACAAAATCAAAATATAAACAAAATCGTTGATAGCGTATTCTCAACAGACTTCAAAGAATGATGTTTAACATGTGATGCTATAATGCCTTTCTTGTTCTTTTCCTTATACTCTGATGTGGTTGGAGGAGCAAAGGTATACTTTAGACAGGCTATATATCGACTGAACACGTCGTTCCAGAGGTTATTTCAACTTTTATTCAGTGTTGCCAATTTTTTTCCCTAAGTCCACTATAGGACATGCGTCAGATACATAAAAACGAATTTAAAATCCGATTTCAGTCAGAAATCGAATCGTATTGATAATCCGAACTAGACAAACCGATTTCACAAAACCACGGCCGGAGCAGCTTTGCGTAAGCCAGTATTTGTTTATGTTTGAATAGTTTTGATCAATGTACTTACAACCGAATAATATTACTAGAGATGATCAAAACTGCGAGCCGGAGCCTCTCCTGAAATCGATATCTAAAAATGGATTTTGAAAACGATTTAATAATCTGAAATAGGATATTTAACCGTTTGTGTAAAAATCCAAAAAAGCCCATGTCTACTCCAGTAGCAGCGGTTCTTCAAACCACCAGGAATAAACTATACTCCATTAATAAGATGAGACATTTTTTACAGGACTGTAAAACGGTTTATTTAAATCTTATTTATCTTATTTCAAATGGATTACTCTACTACTACTACTTTTACTACTCTACTACTATTTTTTTATTTTATTTTTCTTTTACCGACATTCGGTCGCTGTTTTGGAGGTCCATTTGAAGATTTGAGAATGAAAATAAAACATAGCATAGGTAATCAAAGTATTTTTTTAAACATCATCACACAATGATTAATGAAAAAGTTAGTGAAGATGTTTGGATGTTTGTTTGATACATAATAATGGCTTAACGGCAGATTTTTTATCCCGGTAGTATTTACCCGAGGGATTTTATTTTTTGAAATGACGTCGTTTTGCGATCTCGACTCGGCGGAGCCTTTGTTTGGTTTCAATATATTCATCATGCTGAACATTCTTTCCAAATCAGCGTTCGAATCTGCAGTGGTTTCGGCATTTGAAAGAAATAAAACGAAAAATCACTGACACAGGTTTTAGACAAACAAAAAAACATGCCATTATCTTGTTATTTTAATATTTTCTCGAGTCAAAGTTTTAGTAATTGATTGTATTGTTTTCTAAAAATTGAATTAAACTAACCACTAGACTAAACCACCAGCCACTAAAAGCAACATTTCTTCGCCAGTAGGGGTGTCCAAACCCCCAGGTTTAATGGAAATCCCTCTAAGTTGACAACACTGCTTTTCTACGATTTTGTCATTGGCCACAGATAACACAAACGTGAAAAGAAAAACGTTTTGTTACGTATTTCAATTATGGTAGTTTTTGGTAGAAAGTGTTTTAAAAATTGGTTTTTCATTTTTCGGCAATTATTGTACATTTTCATTTATAAGCACTAGTAGAGCATCAGTTGTAATTAGAACAAAATTAAATTATAGCACAATAATATGAAAATTTATCATGCTTATATGGTGGAACAAAACGTGTCTTTTAATAAATTATAGCCAATTTATACGTACCACCCTATTCAATTTCCGTAGATTGGTAAAAAATGTTTATCGTAATTCCAAATATGGCATGCAATATAAATTGGACTTGGTTTCGATTCAGAATTGCTATCAAAAATAAAATGTGTTGCGTAATTAGGCTGCAGTTAGATTTTCATGTGTCATTAGGTGTTAGAATTGCGAAACCAGAAACATTTGAAGAAGCTATTATTGCGGCTAGGCAAGAAGAGGCTAGGCTTGCATATAATAGGTCTAATAATTTTAATAGCCCATCAACATCCCAAGCGAAACCAAAGGAATTGGCTAGGCAGCAGCCTAACAATAGTCCTTTTCATTCTAACCTAGTAAATCCAACAATGTCGCCATATAAGCCCCAACAGAATAACACCAGCATCAGGTAACTTCAGACCAGGTGGCTCAGGTAATTTTAGAAGTGGAAACTTTAAGAACCAACCTAACGTTCCAAAACAGCAGATTAATCCTCCTGAGTTATCATCGGACGTCACTATGCGTACGGCAGGTAAGCCAGAAAAACCACAGTTCGCATCGGGGCGGTTATTCTATATCCCGAGCCAGATGGAAGGTCAGATGCAACCAATACCCATTGATAGTGAGTATTTCAGCCAATTCATAGACGACGCTTCCGAGCCTAACGTTGGTATAGACGAACAAGAGGTAAGCCAAGATCAGGATTTTATATTAAACCCCGATCAAGACAACCGGACATAGTATCCATTAGACTACAAACTAAACAATTTTTACCATATATTGAGTTGCCAGAATTCAACGGTAAGTTTTTAATAGATACATGAGCCAGTCATTCTGTTATTGCATCAGATGAAATTTTTGGTACTATATTTGAATACTGTGTAGAAACAGAGCCATATCTAATAGTTACAGCACATAGTTCATCAGTTCACGATAAAGTAGTATACCTGCCCTTGCCCCCTGCGTTCAATAGCGATATAAATCATAAATTTTTAATATTCGATTTCGATACGAAGTACAAGGGTCTAATAGGATTCGATCTTTTAAAGAAACTGAAAAGCAATATTGATTTGAACAAAAACGTGTTACGAACATCAACAGCACAAATACCTATTCACTTTAGCTCTCCACCCCAAAAGATAAAAATCGATCCTAAGTGTGAAAAGATAGTTACTGTTAAAACTAACTACGTGGATGGACAGTACTTACACGATGATTTTTATTGGTCAGATAACTTGAAATCACCGGCAGCAATAATTAACGTTACTAATGGTTGTTTTAAAACTTCAGTTATTAATTTTAGTGATGATAAGAAATATATTCCGGATAATAGTTCAATGGAATTAGAATTGTATAATGAGGATAATAACATTCACAGTTATAACATAAATACTGTACAAGTGCAATCAGATATCGATCGCATATTAAATGAAAACTTAAAGAAAATTCGTACAGGGCATATGAATGAGGAAGAAAAGCGTGAAGTTGCTAGGCTATGTTATCAGTATAGGGACCTATTCTATTCAGAAGATATTCCACTGACCTTTACACACGCAGTCAAACACGAACTTAGAATAAGCAATGATACACCGGTTTTTGTACGTAGCTACAGACAAGCTCCCCAACAACGCGATGAGATTCGTAAGCAAGTAGATAAACTTTTACAGCAGGGCATCGTTAGAGAGAGTGTATCCCCTTGGTCATGTCCCGTGCATATTGTCCCTAAAAAATCTGATGCATCAGGACAAGTTAAATGGAGACTTGTAATCGACTATAGACGATTGAATGATCGTATAATCGAAGACAAGTATCCTTTACCCAACATTCATGACATCCTAGATAGATTGGGGAGTGCCCAGTATTTTACGACCCTGGATCTCGCCAGCGGTTACCACCAAGTAGAGATGCATCCCAACGATATTGAAAAAACAGCGTTTACAACCGAACGAGGGCATTACGAGTTCTTAAGAATGCCCTTTGGCCTAAAAAATGCGCCAAGTACATTTCAACGTTTAATGGATCACATTTTAAGAGGAATAGATAACGTTTATACGTATTTAGATGACGTAATCATTATATCAACATCTTTACAACAACACATGGAAAAAATAAAGCAAGTATTTGATCGGTTTAAAACTCACAATTTAAAAATCCAATTAGATAAATCGGAGTTCCTACAGAAACAGGTTAATTTCTTAGGACACGAACTTACAAAAGAGGGTTTGAAACCTAATAAGGACAAAATTAAGGCCGTACTAAATTTCCCTTTGCCTAAGACTCAGAAAGACATAAAGGCTTTCCTAGGCCTAGTAGGGTACTACAGGAAATTTATTAAAGACTTCGCAAAGTCAACAAAACCAATGACCTTATGTCTAAAGAAAAATAGTAAAGTTGTCCATTCCCCAGACTTTTTAGAAGCTTTTAATAAGTGCAAGCAAATTATAACAAATGCCCCAATACTACAATATCCTAATTTTGATGAACCTTTCGTGCTCACCACCGATGCATCAGATGTAGCATTAGGTGCGGTATTGTCACAAGGTATAGTAGGTTCCGATAAACCGATAGCTTACGCATCCCGTACACTATCAGACACCGAATCTCGGTATTCTACAATAGAAAAAGAGTTACTAGCAATAGTATGGGCAATCAAGTATTTTCGTCCTTATCTTTATGGTAGAAAGTTCGTTATTTACACCGACCATAGACCCCTTACTTGGCTAATGTCACTGAAAGATCCTAACTCTAAATTAACTAGATGGCGTTTAAAGCTTGCAGAATACGACTATAAAGTAGTTTACAAAAAGGGTCGTCAGAATACTAATGCAGATGCCTTATCTCGTGTTAAAATATTTCACGGTAGTATGGATTCATTAGCAGTAAATTTAGATGATAATGAGGATGATGAAATAATTAACAGAATTTTTGAGAACGCACGTAGTGTAGGTGAAAATGAAACGGAGACAGCTGTGCCCCAAGATAATGACAATATTCAATCACTAAACCCTAGCGTTCCCCAATCTCATATAGGAACAGAATCAGATAGTATGAGCATAGTGTCAGCCGAGCCTGAATTAGTCTCTACACGGCATACACAACCAGACAATGAAAATAAGGGCATACCTATAATAGCAGATAGGCAGCTGAAACAATTTCATATTAGATCAACACCCAGCTCAACGTATAGAGTAGATAACAGACCACTAACTCAAAAGTTGTCATTAAAGATGTTTTTATTCCAATTAATAATACAGAATCAGAGATAGTTAGATTTTTAAAGGAACACACAATTGCCGACCGAGTGTTTCATTGTTATTTTCATAGTGAAGAACTGTATCATGCCTTCTCCAGAGTCTATACTACTATATTTAATGAGCGTAGCCCAAAGTTACTTAAATGCACTTCACGTGCGACCCTAGTAGAGAACAAAACAGAACAACAAGAGTTAATTAAGAAATATCACGAAGGAAAGACAGTACATCGTGGTATTCAAGAGACATATAAACAGTTGCATAGAAATGATCACTGGCCTAACATGTTACTTACCATTCAGAGATTTGTTAATCAGTGCGAGATTGGTTTACAGTCCAAATATGAGCGCAATCCTCTAAGACCACCTCTAGCTATTACTAATACACCGCGCAAGCCAATGGAACACATATTTATGGACCTTTATTCAACAGGCGGAGTAACATTCCTCACAATCATTGATAATTTCTCTAAATACGCTCAGGCAGTTCCTTTAAACGCATGTAGTAGTGTGCATGTAGCGGAAGCATTGCTAGACGTCTTCTCGGTGTTAGGTTTACCAAATAAAATAACCACGGACTCAGATACAAAGTTTGATAATGACGTCATAAAAGATATCTGTGCCCTACATAATATTCATATACATTTCACGACACCATATAACCCTAACTCTAATTCACCTATTGAACGTTTACATTCTACATTAGCTGAAATAATTAGAATACAGCGAATGACCAATAAAGACGATCCCATGCAGCTTATCATGAAGTATTCTATTATTGCATAAAATAATTCTATTCATTCGGCAACCGATTATACACCTCATGAGCTATTATTCAGACACACAGCATCTAGGAATCCGCTAGAACTATACTATCCAAAGGAATTCTATCAGGATTACGTTATTAAGCACCGTGCTAACGGCACTTATGTCTAAGAATAAGGAGCTGGTGATTTCTAAACGAAATCAAGAAGCAGAAGAAATCAAGTTCAAGGTAGGTGAGACCGTTTATAAACAGGTAGCAAAGTCAGCACGCAGTGATAAAACCAAGCCTGTGTTCAAAGGACCCTACAAGATCATCCACCTTCATCCAAATAATGTGGCTGAAATTATAGGTAACCACCCAAACTCTAAGTCTATTAGAGTACACTTTAAACTACTACGGAGGCCTGATCTTGTTGCAGGACCCTCATCTCAGGAGCCATCGTGCTCTACGCAACAGGAACCGTAAATATTGACCCCGTTAATAATGAAAATGGCATCCTTCTCCTAAAACAGGGACAGCTCCTTAAACAGGATAATTACTTTAGTCTCGCTTGCGTGTACAATATAACAAACCTTAATTTTACGTCCATTCAACTTATGTCATTATATGCAAGCACCAAAGCAGCGGAGAGTGTAATGTCAGGAGAGTTACATAAAACTTATATAAATCAAATAGAGTATAGCTTAGATCAAATAGGTAAAAAGATAAAGTTTTTAAGCCCGCAAGTTAGAAAAAGACGCGGTTTGATTAATGGGTTAGGTACTGTCGTTAAATCCATAACCGGAAATCTCGATCATGATGATGCAGAAAAATTCGAATAAGAAATATTAAACATGAGGAATAGAATTAATAATTTTCAGAATATGCAAAGAAAGTCCCTAGTTCTAGCACAAAATACAATTAATGAGTTTGGCAATCAATTAAGTAAATTGAATAGTAATCAGAAAAATTTGGCTAGCTTATTGAAAAACATAACAAGTAACAGTAACGACGTCACTAATCATATACATTTCCTAGATATATACGTACAGATAGATTTTAGTTTACAGATTATCTTAGATAAGTTAATGTTGTTAGAAGATACCATGACGTTCGCGCAACTGGGCACCATGCATCCTAGTATTATTAGTCCTCAAAACCTAATAGAGGAATTAATCAACTTAGGTAACACCTATTCGTTTAGAACAGTAGCTATTATTAATCTTAGTAATATTCATAGGATTGAAAAATCAATTAGAGTTAAGGCCTATAGTACAGTACACTCAATAAACTTTATCCTAGAAATCCCATAAGTAGCCCCACAAACCTATGACCTAATTCATCTCTACTCCATTCCCAACAAAAATAACCTTACTATTATTCCTGAATCCAAATACCTTGCACTTGGGAACGATGAGTACGCCTACCTAGAAGAAGACTGTCAACCCCTGACCGATGACATCCAGCTTTGCAAGACCCTGGATACCAGAAGAATGGAAGACACCGAAGACTGCATCCCATCCCTCATTCAGCATCGTCAAGCAAACTGTACACATGCTAAAATGAGCCTAAGAAGAGGAAAAATTCAAAAGATCGGAGATAACAATTGGCTACTTGTCCTGAACGAAGATGAAATTGTCAAAACACAGTGCAAAACTCAGACAGACTACAAAAAGTTAAGCGGGATTTATCTCGTCACACTAACAGAAGATTGTCAAATTAACGTCATGAACAGAACACTACGAGCACATACAGACACAATCGTCATCAATGAGGTCATACCTTTACCAGAGCAACATCAAGTATTAGATGAAACTGTTCAATATGAATTACAACTAGAAGACATCTCACTAGACAGCATCCATGAACTTATCAACAAAGCAAGCGACCTATCCTTACTAGATGACAACAATTGGCCAATGATGATGGCCACACCAAGTTGGACTACGGTACTCCTCTACATCATATTAATAGCAGCAGCATCCTGGAAGTTGTACCAATGGAAGATCTCTAAGATATCAGAGGACATCAAAGGCAGTGAGGCAACCAAAGGCAGCGTGGACGCTGCCAGAAGCAAGAGTTGCTTCTATCTTATGGAGGGAGGAGTTAACTCATCGTAACAACCGTTTACGCTGAGTGCGCAGCTGACAACCTACGTAATAAAGTGCAACCTAGCAATAAGATCAATTACATGTTATTCCATATCATTGTTTGTGAAGTTAGTTTTTAGATCAGCCTTCAGCTTAATACACTGTTTTTCTGTAATTAAAATAATTATAATAAATAAAGTTTTTTTTAACTAAATTCCCGATCGCCGAAACATAACTCCCGCCCTGTTAGTTTTAAGACTTTATTTATATCTATGGGACTTAGGTGATACTTCTCGTGTTTGTCGCAAAAATTTCAACACAATGCTCTAGGATAGTTGTATTTTCGATTCGAAAATTGTTCGACTTTACGTCACGCGTTCGTACTATGTCCTCAGTAGTCAGAACAAAAGCTTACTTATTTACAAGAAACTTTAAAATGTTGAATACTGCAATAGATAATAATGATTTTCTTTCTTTTTGGTAGTAAAATTCTTTTAATCTCAAAACAATGCTTCTAAATTATACAAAACTATAGTTTGCAATAAACTATAGTTTTGTATAATTTAGAAGCATTTTTTTTTTTTTTTTTATAAATTCGAGTATCATGGAGCCGTTTACTATGTTATTATGTTGTATGTTGACTTGAAAGAGCATAGCAGTGGAGAGTATGTCATGCTCACTTAAATGTCTCGCTGATGGTGGCGAGTGTGTTGGATCATTCGGTTCCCTACAAAATGGTTGAGCTGGATGGTGCTGATCCACGCGTCATGTTCGTGAACGGGCGCCGTCAGTTGAGACTGGTCATCTCTTATCTGCCAGGGCTTATTTTTAATCGTTTTTGTTTTTTTTTTTTTTACAATGTTCTCACATATAGAAGCAACAAGAGTAATGTACCCAGGATTTTGTAATTTCTATATTTAAAAGAGTGTCTTTTGAGTTTCTTGCCCGTTCTTCTCCATAGAGATCTACGTTTTGGAATGCAACTAATTGACCGACTCTTTGACAATTCAAAAGTGCCTGTAAACGGTTTAATTGAAATAAATGCTTTGAGTTTGAGTTTACAAAATTGATCAAAATATCAGAGTGCAACTCTTTCACAGCAAGACCCTTTCAAATTAAGGTCACAGTCAACTCACGTAGCTAGAAAAATATTAAACTCTCAACCCACTATGACGCCGTATCGACCGCTTATACCTCATTACGGTTGGCCTCGCCCCGGAACTCCGCGGGACTGTCGCTTCCGTCCGGACTCGGGCAAAGTCCCGGGAAACGGGATTACGGGCTGTAGGGATGGAACGTTTTTAGAAAAATATTACTAATGAGGGATAAGTAGAACCTTAATGCTGTAGGCTCGAAGGGGGATTTTGACTTGATCAGACTAGTCTATTCCAAACTACGTATGTCTTGGTCGATTTGAATTAATATTTAACATGAAGTAACTGATATATTTTTATGATCAGGTAGATAATTCTTATACAATAGTCAATTATTATAAAACTATTTAACTAGGTACCTACTAAATTAAATATCTAACTAACTATACATATATACAAAAAAAAGGACATTTAGGCGTCGAAGTAACATGGACATGGACGTAACTGCTATCTAGCTAGCCGTACATGGAAGAAAGCCGTTACCAAAATAACCACGCTTGGCAGCTCGCAGTATGTTGTTAATAGCAGACAAGAGGAAGCTGCTGCCCATCCTCTGTTTTATGAGTGTCTAGGAAAAAGTTAGAAAAGTATAATCTATCGGAGTTCACAAATATTGTGCCAAAGGTTTCCATATCTTTAGCACAATATAAAAAAATGAGAATGTTGAATGTATATACTGCATGAGAATGCAGCCCGAATCTACAGGCTGTTTGTTGGAAGAGATACTTTAAGGGACTGTAGTATGAACTCTGAAATATGAACAAAAAATTTGCTATTTCCTACATTTTGTCGATTATGCGAACATAAATGTATGCAGCAGCAGATTTTTTTTTCGCGATTGGACTACTTCACTCTCTTAAAGCATGTCCCTCGTTTAACCTATCACCTGTATAAATTGAAGAGTTAATAAGTATCGTTGAGGCCACTTCTGCAGGGAAAAATGAGAAACGTAGATAACAGAATTAAATATCTAGCAATTTCCCGCGATTCCCGGGACTGTCATTTTGCCGGAAGTTCCCGGAGTCGCACCCCTTTCCGCATCACTATCTCGTGTCAAATTGTATAAAATACTAGTTTTATTTATCACTGTAGAGACTTGTAGGCTTGGTTGAATCTCTGGAACATTGCCAACATGCTGTAGTAATGGAGAAATATCGATTGTTTTTTATTTAAAATATAATTTTGATGTGAAATCAATTCTGACCTTGTCCTTTCAGTTTCGTGTCGGTTTGTGATCGCGAGATATTTTTGCGTATAATATAAATTAGCTTGTTGTTTAAAAATAGATTAGTTGTGATGTGGCTTGTTGGTTTAGTTAGAGTCAGAAACTAAACTAAATAATTTTATTGAAAAGAAAAAAATGTAAGCACGACTACAGCTACATACACAACATACTAAATAAAGTGTTGTTAGTTTTCAAAGAAAAGTATCTTACGAGTATTGCTACAGAAGGAACTTGATTCGTAGAAAAGGCTTCAAAGTTACCTAGCTGCTAAAAATTACGTTGTCTTGAGTTGTACATACATACATAAACTCACGCCTTCTTCCCACGGGGGTCAGCAGAAACTACAGAACGCCACCTGCTACGATCCTGATATACCCACTCATACTTTCTTTTCATTGTGTAACCGTGATAAGATAACGTTTGACACAGAGTCAGATAAACTTTTTCATTTCATGATTTAGGTGCTTAATAAAAAATTCACTATAGTTCCCCAATTTCCAGTTTCAAGTTAGAATTAGAACCACTGATTTTTGAGAAAGGAAACTCATGAAGAAACCTGAGAGCCTAGACAAAGTGATATTCTATCAGCGTCATTGGAAAAGTTAAATTTGTAGCTACATGATGAAAATTTCGAAATGTATCATAAGCTACCGAAAAGCTCATGTCAATCCTGTTGAAAGTCGCTGTAGAAATTCAAAATTGAAAGCTATTGTGACTTGTCTACGCCCTCGGACTTTACAGTCTGAAATCACCACAAGTGAGCAAGCGTGGTGATCTGTGCTCGATACTTCTCTGTATGAGGCCTGTACCCAAAGAGAATATAACCACATAGTCTTTGCCTGTACCCCACAGGAGGAATCACAGTCCGACATTATTACGAATCATGGCGTAATACATATGAAAATATAATAATGTGAAATAGATCATTAACCTTGACTACAGCCGGAAACGGAAGGCATTTACGTCGGAGTGAACTTTGAAATATGCTCTATAATTCGAATCGGTTATTTGGTCGAGGTAATGAAATTATGTTTTCTATTTTTACACGTTTGTCGTGTGATATGTGACTCATTTGGAGTGCGAGGGATACTGCGTGGTGGTGTGTGGTAGGAACTTCTTTCAAAGCGACAGTAACTATGTTAAGTCTTGATAGGGAAATTGATAGGAAAATTGACTACCAGCTTAAATAGTCTATAAATTCAAATCAAAACTGTCATTCTTTGACAGTTCTATTAAATGGCTATAACACGGCAAATAATTGACACAGTGTCAATTTCTTTAGAAATAAATTTCCCTCACTGTATTCAGACTAAAAATTAAGTCGACCGTCCTCTGCTACGTAGGATGTGCACGAGAGGCTTACCACGTTAGCTGAGCGGTTCATTTGTTTGGCAGCCGCGCATTCAACTGAACGATCTTCGCTTTGCATTTTCATACAAAGCGAAGCCAAGTACATGTGCGGAGCTTAGCTGTGGGCTGCTATGGAGCGGCGCCTTCAAAGTTGAAGGCAATGACGCTTTGTAGGCGAGATGCTAAATGTGTACCAAAGGGGTAATCAATAGTAGACAGTGCAACCACATTTATCCCGTTACATTTAAGTCCCATGTAATAGGAGGCAAGCCTATTGCCATCAACTGTGCACAAATCCAGTCTCAGAGCTGCTACTGTGAGATCATTGACGGAAAAACCCAATTGCATTTTTCTCAACCAGGGGATCGAATCCAGGACCTCATACTCACCAGTCTCTTTTGAGACCTCTAAAATAAAGAGGCTGTCATACATAACATAACATCACGCCTGTATGCCCCGAAGGGTTAGGCAGAGATGTACCTAATATACTACCCACATTTTGAGTCCCAAATAGGCTGTCATCAGCCATTATTACGCCTAGCATTTCTTATTTATCTCAATCTCAATAATTTCTACTTCCGACCTTGCTCTGCTGCCCTGGTACAGTAAGTGGTCACGGGCGTACGGCATATAATTGTGGCGTATAGGTACACCAGTCTAGACTGCCAGTGCTTTCACCTACGAGTACTAGAAGTGGAAGTGGGTCGCGAGGGTCTGTAGTTTCGTGTTATATTGCCCTAGTACTATTTTGTAGTTCTTAACACTGCCTATTTCACATTAGCGGCGCACTATTTCATTTTAACTAATCAACCCGAATTGGAATACAACGCTACAAGGATAAAGTGGCGCGTGGCTAAAGTCGGAACTAACATCGCCATCTTGTTTTGTCAATACAATTCCACAAATGTTTACCAACAACGCTCCCTGTCAATGTCATTCAGGCGCCAAAATATCCTTGTAGCACTATATCTAAAGATGTGTTCCAATACTAGTCTAAACCAAAATAATTTCTATCTCATAATAATAGATTAAACCAGACAAAGACGAAAGAAAATGACAGGCGTCACATTCGATTGAACTAAAACTTATTTTGACAGCTGTCAATATCTTATGTCTTTTTTGTTTTGCTTGTAATTAAAAAACAGCAATATTTTTGATTAAAGTGTAGTTAACCAACAGAATTGCGAATATCGTAGTAAGTTTGTAAAATACACAAAATAATGTGACCAGGCACAAATTGACCCTTAGCCTTTCAGGAAATAAGTAAGCCTAAGCCACAGTCATTCTACTTAGGTACTTCAACAGTACATAAGCATTACAATGCTTAGTATTCATCCCTAACCTCATTTAACCCCCAAAGGGTGACTGATTAAAAGACCTCGGGGTCAACTCACCCAGCACCCTGTAATTTATACCCGACGCGTCAGGGTTACAGGTCAATTAATTTGGGAAGAACCCAAGAAATAAGGCGCAGATGTGTGGGCAACGGTCGAGAAAATTTCGGATATTTATCCGAATTAACCAATTTGTTTTTTAAAATATTTTATTCTAGAAATCAGTTTATAGTCGCATCACTAATATGATCCAGTGAATCGTGTAAGAGAAATTGGTAATCGAAAATGAGTAACCATTATTGACGAAAATCTTAAAAGGATTGTGCCACCAATGTTTTAAAAGTTCTGATTCAGATTTCTCAAACAATAGAGATATAAATCTAAACAACGGGCAACACTAAGATGTGTCTGGTTTGGATACACAATAAAATAAAAACAAAATG
This sequence comes from Xanthia icteritia, assembly GCA_949128155.2. Taxonomy (NCBI): domain Eukaryota; kingdom Metazoa; phylum Arthropoda; class Insecta; order Lepidoptera; family Noctuidae; genus Xanthia; species Xanthia icteritia. The sequence goes on along the minus strand of OY855862.1, from coordinate 215,239 downwards.
AATGTTTTCCTATCCGAACTATCACTACTACTGTCTACTTGTGACATTCATAATATTTTAAACTTCGGATACTTGAGGAATTCAAAACAATTCAGTGCAGTAGAAAGATATAATATAGAGTTGGCATCTTGTTAATTACTGGGCTTCGTACCAAACAAATTGACTGTCACATGACATTTTTTTATTAACACTTTTAACGAGGTCCGTTTTTTGGAAAATTATAAAAGAAAACAACGGGTTTTCCTATACAAGGCAGGCGTAAATCAATGATAGCAAGATTTCATTTAAAACCTGGATCAAATCAATTTTATTCTCTTCTTCTTTCTTTATTTCCGTAACGGTCTAAATTACTTGAAAAATATGGTTAACTACTATCAAAATATCTGGCAAAATTGCCCAATAATTTGGCTTTGTCACAAATAAAAGTTCAGCAAAAACGACCCCCACATGGAATCCTCAGCACCCAACAAGACTCGCACTTACCAGCTTTTAATAAACTATATTTTCGTACCCTGTGTTTCCTTCTTAATTGGTAGCTGTACTTTATTAATGTCCTGATTAGTGACCGTGTCACTGACGCCCTGCTGACTCGGCAGCGCGCTCGCTACTGACCTTAGAGGTCTTTTAATCAACCGCCGCTGCCGCGTCGTGTTGGATTGCCTGTTAAACACTTACAGTATTTCCTGCGATTGGTTAGTTCTTTTATTCCATTATGTTTAGGAACATTGGACAGAAATGGAATATTATGGGGAGATTTTTGTCCAAATCTTACCCTGTGTTTACACCAAGGTATTTAATAAAGCATGTATTTTGTGCCTACATAATGCCTCATATAATTAATTAATTATGGGTGTAAACGCGGGGTAACAGTGGTTAGAGGTATGTAATTCCGTCATCCCACATTATGTTTAACTATATTTGTACGTGAAAATTTATGTCAACTTGCCAATACAGACCAGCACATTTTAATTCCAAACACGGGCGCAGGTGGCGCCACCAGTCAAATTAGATATTTTCTACGATGCCGATGGCATACGTGGAATACATCGATAAAATGCATTCTGTATTGTGAATCCGTAAATTTATTGATCGGTTTTGAATCACGATTCGACGGAAATATTTGTTGTTATACGTCGCAAGTCGAATTTCGGATTTGTATCCGATAAATAGTACAACACTTTGCCAGGTTATAAAATTAATTACATATAAAATTGTAGACGGATCATTTGGCGCGTAGCCAAAATCGGAACTAATGCCACCATCTTGTTTTTTCAGTACAGTTAATGACATTTTCATAAAAACAAGCTCACAAATGTTTACCAACAGTGCCCTCCTGTCAATGTCAGTCAAGTGCCAACAGATCCTTGGCCCACTATAACGTATAATACAACCTAGTATGCTTCCCACTAGCAAACACTATCTATTTTTTATTTACAGAAAAGGAACAAGAGGATGTCAGACTATCAATTCCAGATTTGATTGTAGTTCATTACAGTAAAAACGAAACATGTAAACAAGCCGTTAGCGCTAAACCTATTACTAAACTATTAGCCCGATATTCGCCATCAAACTTCGCGATGTATCTCGTCTATTAAATAACCCTTTGACAATTACCCGGGTAGATCTACCCGGTTCTACCCGGTGGTAACTATCCATCTCCGGTTAACCATAACACTGTTAATTTTAATGGAGAACCAGTTAACTTCGCTCTTATAAGTTACAAAACATGCTAGTAGGTACCTTGGTACTTACTATGTTTAAACTTACATTTCGAAAGTGGAAATGAAAGATAATAAGCATGTACGATGACAATCATGGAAAATCTTCAGGCGTTACCTTCGTTAGTCTTTTCTAAGTTATGTTGGGTTCTGCTTCCATCCTAACCGGGTACAGCTGAATACCACAACGCAGTTACTGGGTGACACGATACCTCTTGGTAAGCCTGGTTGTCAGACTTTTGGAGTTTTGATTACACGTAACGATTGTCTAATATCTACGAATGACAGCCGGGACCAACGGCTTAACGTGCTTACCGGGGCACGGAGGGGCCGTAAAGTAATGGATGAACTGACCGCGGCAAGCGTAGCTTAATCTTCGATCGACCCGTGTGGCTGTTATTATTAGCCGACACTGATAAAAAATGTCAAAGTTATGATGCAGTATTGTTTTTAAAGCAATTGGACCATTTAAAGCCGCGGTTCCACGGCCTGTCGCGGGCTGGCACGCGGCCACGCCTGTCGTGGCCTGTCGCTTCCCGTGCCAAGTATTCCCACCACAGGCCTCATCGGATCGACGGTTCCCACGGCTTGTCGGCCTGGCCTCGCACGATCTGGTTTGCCAGAAAGCGAGCCGTGGAACCGCAGCATAAGAAAAGACTTGCTACAAAAACAGTAGTTCAGAAATATTTCACATAAATAAAAAGGCCTCTGTACACTTCAAGATAGAGAAAGGCAATATGACTTTCTTTCTGTCCGGTACGTACCATCGAAGAAGTTCATATATATGCGCTCGGCCGCGATAGAACCGGGGCGGTAACAGATGTGGTCATCGTGTTCACGGGATTTTGTTTTCAAAGTTCTTCGATAGTACCAAAACTACTCAGTGAGGAAATCGTCTTGGATATCATCCTTTTCGGGAAGGTGTAAGACATCAGTTGATCCGATCCAGCCTGTCCCTTGCTGCTGTCGGCTTAAGAAGTCGCTGGAAGAAGCGAAGTTTATAAGTTTTATGCTCTGGCTGGAGGTCTTAATTTATGAAGGCCTCCACAGGATAGCCTGCTTAAGCAGCCGACGACCTCTTAGATAGACCTGCGAGATGCCATTCACGTAAGAGGAAAAAAAAACGTGAGAGGTAAGGGACTTTGGTTTATAAGTGCAAAAAAATCGTTTACATAGTGATTGTGCCAAATCGCCCCTGAACTGCTCCCTTACCGACTAAAACCACGCAAAGAAAGACCGTTCTTAGCACACATAAAAGAAAGAATTCAAGATACAAAGTAACTTGCATGACTATGTGCTACAATATAAGCCAGTGACATAACGTAGAAGGTGCGCCCGCGCCGCGCGTGACAGACAATCCGCGCTTCATTGATCTGGTTACAAGACCGACAGGCGTAACGTAACCATCCGTTATGTGTCGGGACAGTTACGGGTCTTTGGCATATATATGAACATCATTATAACATCACGCTTCTAGAAGTAGGCAAAGGTGCATGTATAGTACCCTCACACTTCGGCGGTTATGTTTAAATCTCATGCAATAGGGGCCTGATCTCGCTCCGGTCGTCGGGTTGCCGTCCCATCGGACTATGAGAATGACGGAACAGAGAGTGCACCTGTACCTGCGCACACACTTGTGCACTATACTATCTCCCGCGCCGAAAGCTAGTGTCCGCTGAAATTGACCGCCACGGCCGAAATTAAAAAAGAAAGAAAGAAAGAAAGAAAATACGTTAATTTGCGGTAAATACGACGCAAATAAAAAACAAAACACGAAAAAACGAACACATCATCTGCCTAGCCTTTTCCCAACTATGTTGTGGTCGGCTTTCAGTCTAACCGGATGCAGCTGAATACCAGTATTTTACATGGAACGACTGCCTATCTGAACTCCACAACCCATTTATGGGGTAATACGATACCCCTTGGTATGACCGGTTGTCGGACTTTCGGGCTTCTGACGACCCGGAACGACCTTCAAAGATCCACGAATGACAGCCGGGACCAACGGCTTAACGTTATTTCCGAGGCTCGGAGGTCACGGTATGTAAAGATGATCACCCATCCACGGACCAACCGCGGCAAGCGCAGCTTAACCTGACCGATCGACCCGTGCGGCTGTTATTACTTAGCCACAAAATCCCTCCATGGCCGAAATTCGGTCTGGAGGAGTATTATTTATAAGGGACAAAAGGATTGCGATCAACCGACCAAAAATCCAAACTAATTGTAAACTAATGATAGATTTTGATTAGGGGCTCGTGGCTAAATAATAACAGTCGTAGGAGCGATCGAAGGTAAAGCTACGCTTGCCGCGGTCCGTTCGTGGATGGGTGTGCATTCATTACATATCGAGACCCCTCTGTTCCTCGGAAAGCACGTTAATCCCCAACGGATTTCAATCCATGACAGTCGTTACGGGTAGTCAGAAGCCGAAGACTGACAACTTACCAATGGGTACTTATCGCTTTACCCAAATACCTAGGCACTGGATAGGCAGTCACTCCATGTAAAATACTGGTATTCAGCTGCATCCAGTAAGACTGGAAGCCGACTCCAACATAGTTGGAAAAAAGCTAGGCAGGTTGATTGATAGATTTTGTATATGAATCGTAAAAGCGCTACGTGAGAGGGTTCTTCTACTGCCCTGTCCCATGTTAGGTTGCCCGGGTCGACCGGCGCCATTGGCTTCCAGTCTCCCCTGTTAGCCGGCACGTTGCCCGGGTCGACCGGCGCGATTGGCTTCCAGTCTCCCCTGTTAGCCGGCACGTTAACATTCATTTACATATTCCTTTTCATTGATATCATCCCTCACACGAGCTGTCCGTTTTTCCGTCTTTTCTTTGTTCTCACCCTCCCATTTCTCCCTCTCTTTACTTTTAAATAAAGTTAACTTGCAACTAATAGCACGATATCTTTGCTATCAACCTAAGTGCTCAATTCAAAGTCTGAACGTCAAATTGTTTTAGAGAAAATCGACTGTGACAGACAGTCTCACACTAAAGTGACTATAAAGATGTTATTTTTTTTGTCAATATTGGTGCGGATTCCCTATTTTTGGCAAATTATTGATTTGGTTACAGGACCACTGTATATCCATTCTTAGGGTAAACCCGTAACGATAATAATAATTCAGGGTACTTCTTAGTACTTAGGTAAACGTCGATAGTCTTGCACCGGAACTAGGAACTGCTGGTCACGCCCGATTGGAGCGTGACCACTTTCTTTTGCACGCCACTGCACTCTACCGATTGTTTACTTGAAGTACATTAGCACGGTAAGTTCGGGTCAGCTGACAGTCACGTTTTGATACCTAATCTAATCGATGATGAATTATCGGCATGGTAAAACCTCAGAATAATAACTAACAAATAGACTGTCAACACTACACTATATCAGTCGTGGCCACATTGGTCTCCAACTCACGGTGCTAAGATCGTCTTAAAGCCCTGCAGTGCTATTCTGTTAAAATCTCACGGTGAAAACTTAGGTGAAGTGAGCTGTCAATAGTGTCTATCCCTAGCATCAGTGGAATGACAGCTCACTTCACGCTCACTTTACCTAAGTTTTCACGGTGAGATTTTTAAAGAATAGATCGGATGTAGTGCTATTTTATATGTAAATATCTCACTGTGAAAACATAAGTGAAGTGAGCTGTCAATAGTGTCAATCCCTAGAAGCAGGTGGAATGACAGCTCACTTCACCTATCTTTTCACGTGGAGATTTTTCCAGAATAGGTCAGCTGGTGACTACTGTGCCGTGTGTCTGCGGGCAAGATTCACAGACTTTACTTTGCTAAGTAAGCGTCTCATACGAATAATGATTCCTAAAAAATTAAGTTCGCTAGACAAAAAAAAATTGCCTCGTCGGGCGCAACGCAATAATTGTTCAGGCAGATTCGAATTTGAATTTGAACTGTATCACGTCCAGTGCGATCCAACGCGTTGTGATGCGTGCGGCCCACCAAAATCTGCGCTAGCCTTTAATCCTCTAAGGGTAAATTACTACGATAATACTTAGTTAATTTGATTCGAGTACAAACAACGCAAATAAACAGTTAAACTCATAACCCTTCATTTGCCATAGTTGGTTAAAATTAACGATAACTCGTCAAGCACGAGTGGCGCCTCCAAATAAGGACAAGTTGATTGTGTACATAAGTGTCTGTACCTACCTAATTGTCAGTGAGTCACACAGTCACCAACGATGTGTGATTATTAGGAAAACAAGACAATGAAGAGCTTTGTGTTGAGAAGAGGTCATCCTGCTTGAAGGAATTTACTGCTTGATTTCGAATGTCATGTGCCCAATGGCTAATTCCCCGAAGTCATCAGATCGAACCTCCGAATTGCCGAAATTAAAGTAAATTCTCCTTGAAGTGGGTATCATCGGAGGATAAAAAGTCAGCAGGTATGTTTTAGAAAGATCTGTCTTCTAAGAATGTGTCAACATACACCGACTGAAGTAAACTGAAGCTTGACTAAACTACAAATTGAGTGAACTTAACTTACAGATTGACAGCACCGTTACGTAACACAGCTTCAATCACAATCCGAGAGTTTTGAAGGTTATTTCTAATCCGTTGCTTCATAGATTTAATAAATTCGTCTGCTCGACAACGTAAATAACACAACGAATGTGTCTGAACTGTCAAAATTAAAGAAAATGCGATCAATTGTCATTTTATGTGTGTTAGCAGTTACCTCGCTGGAGCTGGTTTAGTTAAAATAAATGTTTAGAGATGACAGCTCAGAAAATGACGACAAGTTTGACAGCTCTAAGATTTTTTCTGTCTCATTCTTATTTCATTTGCAAGTAAAAGACAGCAGCTTAGATCATTCCAAAAACTGCCATTAAAATTGAAAAATAAATATAGTAGAAAACAATTCCTATTGATTTAAAACGACAGGCTAGTAACAATGATTGCATGTAGCTCCACATAGCCGTGACTGTCAGTGTCACAGGTCACCGACCCCTGACTATTGTCACACCACATGACAGGCAAGCCTTCCGGGTAGTCTGACATGACCCTTGCATAGAACTTCCGGGTTTTTGTCCGATTTTTGGGAATATTTGTAACCCGATCAAAAAGGTTAAGAGCCGAAGTAACTTTTTTTTTTTTTTATGTAGCTTCGATTTTTTTTGGTCAGGCTGCCAATCTAGCTTCTAAAGCTGCATTCGTCACAAAGCAACGTGCGAGATGTTGGGCAAAGTTGCACAAACAGCGGGCAACGTTGCTGGACGACACCTCACGTTGTTAATCTACGCTAGGCTGATAAAATTAACTTACGTTGATAGGTTTCCCGAGGTTTTTGGACAGAATTATTGTTAAACAAAAGTTCATCATAACGCATGTAATCCCAGAAGGGTTACGTAGAGGTGTTCCTATACGAACACCCACATTTTGCCGGTATTGTTTAACTCGCATGTAAAAGGGGGCGACTCCATTGCCATCAACCGGGCACAAATCCAGACTCCGGGCTGCTACTGAGAAATTCCTGATAGAAAAACCCAATAACTCTTAGCCCGGCCTGGGGGAATTGCACCCGGGACCTCATACTCATCAGTAGCGCTTGCGACCACTAGACCAACGAGGAAGTTGTTGACCATTCTGATATGCAACCATTTTTGTTGTCTAATTAAATCGGAGCTATTATTGGGCTAAATGCCATTGGGTCAGATGGCAGTCGCTGATTATTCTAACTACATAGCTTGCACGACTACCTTTTGACCTTTACAATGTCTGAGTCATATAAATAGCAAAATTCTAAAGCATATTAAGTATACTCATCGATTTGCATGAGATTAAGAGCCATTTCATCAGCCTTTTGTGTACGGGCAGCAACTATAAGATAACTAATCTGTGCAAGGGAGGCAACGCAGTTCTTCAAAAAGTAATGTGATGAAGAATTTAATAAATATTGGCAGCACTTTTTTGGGACAATTTCAGTCGTTATTTCGAGTCGAGTCGCCGTTTTTAGTCTGAACCACAAAAAATATATAAATCTGTTTTAGGAATTGCAGCGCAAATAATATAAAATTTTGCCAAAGTTAACTCTGAAGAGGCAGCCGAGCAATATTTGACAAAGTCGGGATATCCGAGGGATGCAACGGAGTTGAATAACCGCTTAGACTTAAAACTAGCATTCGGAAGTTCCCTAAGATCACAGCAGTGGTCAACACTCAAAATCTTGACTTAATCATGGATTTCACTCACTTCACTCTCACTCAAACTCTTTGGACACCCGAATAAGACTTTAGCTTTATATGACAAGTCATCAACAAAACCTTCTAACTATTACGTACTGAGGCAGACAAAGGAGTTGTCACTCCTGCGTAAGGCTTTGTTTGTAATTCACCAATGTCCTATCTGCCCCTCGGCGCATCAGTGATCTAAAGTGCCCCAGGACCCAGTGGACCCAGGAAGAGTTCACCAATGAAGATACTTTCAAATCACCCCCGCCTGCAAAGGCTTTGCATGATAAGTGATAAAAATATGCAACATAACGTGCAATGTCCTACCAGGGGCGCAGCGCCGCGAGAGGACCGGTCGGCCGTGAGCGAGGTCGACGACCCACGAGTTCATTGTCGACTGTCGAGCGAACTGGCGACGACGGTAAGGTCGGTAGAGATCGCGCTGATTGCGATCGCGTATTGTCTTAGCTGTTTGTGAACTCCTAGTAGGAGTAGGGAGATTCATAGGAGATGTCACTGTGTTCTTATTGCCTGGCTATTTAATGTTGCAAAAAAAACTGTTACTTAGAACTAACTTGAAAATTTATGGTTAACCGTATACATCCGAAATTCAGGACGGACGGTATTTAGGAACAAATGCACCTAATGCCACTTGTAGGAGATTACCATTTACCCGCGGCTTCACCCCCGTGATCTATCCTTCAAAAAACGTGCATTTTTTTCCAATATACTATAAAGTAGCCCATGTTATTCTCTGACCTATAAACTTTGTACGAGTATATGCAAAAAATCACGTCGATTTGTTGCTCCATTGCTACATGAAAGAAGGGCAAACCAACAAACTCGCTTTTGTATTATATGATACCTATTAATAGGTTAATTCATTTGCCAGGCAACCAAGCCAAGGTTTTGGCCATTTTCAAGATTCACTTAATCCAGTCCAGTCCAGCCAGTTAGGGAAATTATTAGAAGTTACCAGAAGTAAAGGTACAGACAGATGCGCTCCTTCGATAGAACGACACATTCCTTGGAGGAATTTGATCTTTATCATCACTCGTTTTGCAAAAAACGTCTTGTTTTATGCCCAGGGCGAGCAAAAAGCTGTTCCTTTTTTCAAAAGTACAAAAATGCTGCTCTTTAGAAATTGTACGCTTAAGCACCATGTCCCAAGCCTCTTGTAATACTTTCACAAAAGAACCGAAAAAATATATTGTACATAGCCAAAAAAACTAATTTAGACCATTCAGGTTTAGGTGGAAAAGTACTAGAACGCCTAGGTCTAAACATTAAGGTCACCAGGCAAACATAGGTAATGAGAAGTCGCTGACCTGTCGCCTACAAATAATACAATAGGCTAGCTGGTCCTTCGAGCCGCAGAGTTAATTGAAAATGTATGAAATCTAGTATTTCTGATAACAAATTAAATGAGCATTATAATTTTATGACGGTATATGTATATACACGACCTCGTGTAAACTTTTCGCAAATACCTCGTTGGTCTTGTTATCGTTAACTTGACTACTGAGCGTAGCGTACTGGGTTCGATCCTCAAGTCTAGCAAAGAGTTAAGGGGTTAAGGGGTTTCCTAATCTGGAAGTTCTCAATAGCAACTTGGAGTCTGGATATTTTCCTGTTAGTTGCAACAGGCTTACCCCCTATTACCTGGAGCTTGATATAACTGTACAGTTCTGCCTACTCCTTCAGAGAACACAGGTGTTTACATAAAAACTAGTTCGCTCTACAAATCGCGGCATACTTCCTGCTCCAAACATTGTACATGACGTATGATATGATTACTATTACGTCTGTATTCGCATCACCAACCAGCGCCCGTGACCTTGACGAGCAATTTAGACGAAACACTCGTTAACTACGTCAGATTTTGAAAGATATCACTATGAAATATGGTGCAGAAGGTCAGATGTGCACGATGTTTAGAATAGCTTTTAGAATAGCAACCCGCATTAGATCCGCGCGGTTCCTATGTGTAGAAATAGGCCGCTGTCAACATGGGCTTGTTACACGACTGCCCACAAAAGGAGTGTATTGTTTTCACGGTTTATGTATGTATGTGAGTTTCTTTTCAGCTTATTGAATAAAAAAGTCGGACGTTCAAAGTTTTTTAGTAGTGACAGGTACGAGTGAAATGTTTTTAACTGTATCCGAAATATGTCATCGTATTAGGTACACAGCTAATGTTATCGAATAGAATTACTCTATATTTCAACCATGACGGGCTTTCCATCTATAGACCATAAGACCGTGTATTATGAATGAGTCTTCTACATTGTCTATTAAGTGACAGCTCGCTACCGCCACACCTGCTAATGCTAAGTGTGCTGTATTCATTCAGTGCGCGTTAAGTTCAAACTGACGAAATTTTAATGAGAATGGAATGTTCTTATTTCGAAATGCAAGCTTTTTTTTTAATTGTTTGTTATTTATTTCAATTAAACCTTTTTGTCTTATTAATTATTAACATAAACAATAGAGACTATCTAAACTATGTGTATACAACTAACTAAGTATTATACAAACTAAAATATAGCTTCGAAAAATTCATCCGCACCACTGTCGACTGGTAGTGTACCCAAGAGACTGACTTGATGCTTGTATAACACCTTCATTTGATGATAAAACATTTTAATGGGCATGTAATACTTTCTATGGCACTATAATCACACATATATTTTTCTTTAGGCCTTTGTGCATACTATTTCAAACTTGGAGATTGCTTTATCCAGAGAATTTCCTTAGAAGAAACACACAGAATCCAGAAGCACCAACCGAAGAACATTTAAAAATCATATTAAAGTTCACTTTGTAAACAAGCATATTACAAATTAGAGGATTATATAAGAATACTTGGAGATAGACAAAATCAAACTGGTTGCTAATTTAATTGTATAATTTATTATTTTTATGACATTTTTCATTCTGTAATTATTTTAACTCACACACTGACTTAATAGTATTACTTGTTAAAATTTTAGGAATATCGTATACTTCTACAATATTTGTAAATATGTGAGCACCATGCATGTATCACATAATTAGTTTATCTGTCATTGCTTCATTTTTAATTCTTTTTACCTATTATGGTATAGTAATTTTATTCTAGGTGCACCGTCTTCACATATAATTATATAATTAATGTATACAACATATTGTAAAACATTTTATTGTTGACATAATCTACTCATTACAATGTTTTTTTTAATGAGTTGTATTGCAATATGTTAGCTAGCGACCTCGATAATTTTTTAATTTACCTCGATGGTCCTAGTTTATCAATTATAACTTCTAGTTACAGCTATTTGTAAGCGGGCACGCCCTTTATGCCTGGAGGCTTTTATTTAGATATTGTTTTCGTTAAGTTATTTTTATTTCTGCTTGAGTATAGTTCTCGATGTTTTTGGTTGGTATATTGGCGTGTGCTAGCTTTCATATGGCTATTAATTTTATAATATAAATTATTTTTTGTGTTGCGTAAAGTAAATTATTACTATTGTATAGAATCATGTTCTTCTAACTATTCAGACAGCTGTGCTGCTGGGGAGTTTGTTGCGCCACTTCTTCTTGCCAGCTAAAGCACTAGGAAGTGGTGAAGGGTGGGCGTTTTGGGGGACTGTCTTATGTAATTTTGACGTTCAAAAAGTGCTGATTCTCAGCCTAGTTTGAATAAATGACTTTTGAATTTTGAATTTTTGAATTTAAAAGAGTAACGGTGGAATTTCTTGCCCTTTCTTCTCCATAATAAAACTACCTTTTGGAAGGAGCGACTAGAATTAATTTTATTTTTTTGTACATTTTACGTTGACTTTGAAAAGACTAACCTTCTAAAGGATATTGAGTGACTCCTTTTTACATTTAAATCATTCTTCTGCCCTTATGCTAATTTATTTGGGGTCGGCGGAACATGTCTTTCTCTTCTATTATACCTCCTTACTAGTCATCATCTCGGTAGCCACTCCCTTTCTAGCCATATCATGTTTCACACAGACCCTCTATCTCTTAGGTTTTCCCCTACTCGTATAGCCATCCACATTCACACTCAAAATATTCCTAACGACATTTTCCTCATTCCTCCAATTTTTACGTAGGTACATAATTAGCATTATGTACACAAATTCGAGTCAGTATCTCTTTTATTTATCACGTTTTCTCGGCTGCTCAATTTAGCAAGCGACAGGTAACATGGGTACTTAAGGAAAGACAAGGCATTTTCCCCGAATAATAAAAAACAAAATACGCTAGTGGCGCCGCGAGCAGAGTTATAATCAAACGAAATAGCCGCCGATCTATTCTGTAAAAACCTCACCGTGAAAACTGGTGGAATGACAGCTCACTTCACCTAAGTTTTCACAATGAGGTTTTTACAGAATAAGCCGGCAGATCTATGCTACGTTTGCAACAACTTTTCCCGCTAAATGGTAATAGACCATCAATAGTTTGCTAAATCGCCCATAAAAGTAATATTAAGTAACAGGTTTATTTATCTTTGGTCTGCTGCTATTACTTTCACTAATTGTTATAACATACTTAATTGAATTGAATGAGAACGTGTATGACGGGTTTCGACTTCTCCCAAAGATTTAGCACTAAACACACGCTAATAAAGCTGTGAGCTATAATAGTTTTACCGTGAGAAAATCCTCAGTTGTTGCCCAGAGTTTGGATTTGAATCCGGCTAGCGGCAATAGAAATATATGGGACTTGAACATCATCATAACCTGCCTAGCCTTCCAGTCTAACCGGATGCAGCTGAATAGTAGTACTTTGCATGGAGCGACTGCCTGTCTGGCCTTCACAACCCAGTTACTGGGTAACACGATACCCCTTGCTAAGTCTGGTTGTTAAAATTTCGGGCTTCTGACTACCCGTAACGACTGTCAAATTTCTTCGAATTACAGCCAGGACCAACAGCGTTTTCTGAGGTACGCATACGAGGGGATATGGGTCTTGTCTTTAACATTGGTAAAATGTGGGTGTTCCATAGACATTACCTACCTCTTTGGAGAAATACAAGCGTGACGTTATGTTAAACTATCGAAAGATCCCCAAAGCAGTTTATAAGGCGGAGTCTTTGACCGCATCCTACAATAAGACTTGACGGATAGCAACTTGACAAAAAATATGTTACTGTCCATCATACAGAACAGACATTAGCATCGCTCCACCTAATAAATAAAAGATGTATTACATAATATAAAAGTTCGCGCCAAAACTTCGTGTTTCGTCTGTCAGTCATACGGGTTAGTCGAGTTATATCAATTATATTTATTTATTTTACATCATTATTTTAGAACCAGTATTTGACTGACTAAACTATGAAAGACAGAAATGTAAGGAAGAGCAATAATGGCCTCCCCATCATCAGCCTAGCGTTTTCCCAACTGTGTTTGGCTCGGCTTCCAGTCTAACTGGATGCAGCTGAATTCCAATGTTTTACATGGAACGACTAACTTTCTGATTCCACAACACAGTAACTGAGTAACACAATACCCCTTGCTAACACTGGTTGTCAGACTTTTGGGCTTCTGACTACCCGTAACGACTGTCAAAGATCTACGAATGACAGCCGAGACCAACGGCGTAACGTGCTTTCCGAAACATGGAGGGGTCTTAATATGAAATGGATGGTCACCCAACCACGGAGTGGCCTCGGCAAACCTTTGATCGACCCACGCAGCTGTTATAAGTTAGCTACGAGCCCGTCGTCTTAGGCCATTGCTGTCTCTTCCTTACATTTCTGTCTTCCAGATGTTTAAATCTGTCTGTGTGTTGGCGACGGGACCCTATCTATGCACCAGGGCACAAGTAGCAGGTAGTCTACTAACGAATATTAGCGCGATAGACTGCAAATTTTAAAGTTTTAACTTGTTTTTTATTAGAATTTGTATAATTATAATGTTATTTTGAGCAATAGGACCATATCCGTGCACTAGGGTACAAGTAGCGGATAGATTGCGACGGAAATCTTGTAATATTTTCATACTAAATTGTAGATTAGGAACATTTATTGTATGTCAAATTAGATTCCAACTAGAATTGATTATTGTGCTATTGTTTAGGTATATTCATGTTAGATTCATATTAGATTCGTGTTAGAATTCTTATCTTGAGCCATTAAGAGCATTAAAACTAAATTTGAAGGGAAATTTTTATAAGGAAAAATTGTCATAGATAATTACGTAACTTGAAAACATACTTTTTTGTTTATGGAGATATTTTGCTAATTTTGGTCTCAAATGAAAGGTGTAGGCTTAAAACTAATTTGTATGTTTAGTTTGTAAAAATCGGTCCATGCAATAAAAAGATATAGTCACTTTTATGTAACAAAATTTTACTTGACTAGAAATGTATAATTGTTTGTTCTAAAATGTTTTAATTACCTAAGTAAATGACTTGTAATTGTGTTTTATATAGATAATAGTTATGTAAGGATATAATGTACTAAGTTTTATAAGGTTTTTTGAAAAAAGGCAAAATAAATGCAAAATTCTGAGAATACGGCTTGCACCCAAAAATCCTTAAGGATTTTAGTATAAAAGGCGTGCAATTTTTTTATAAAATGTAGTCGTAAATCAACCATCAACAAGGAATCAACTAAGCAAGCTGGAGTCTCAGAATTAAGTCAAAAACAAGGTGTCTTATTTCTTAAGTCAAAAACAAGGTGTCTTATTTCTTTAACAGACAGTCTGTGTCGTGGTCTCTGGGTAGTGATACCCAAAACCAGGTACGTATTCAGGGGTACGTGGTGGTGTGTGTAGCCAGCAGAGCCGTCTAGGCTCAGGTAAGTACGGAGCACACATCAAAATCAGTGGGAGATTGTCCCAGGGCGACTGCGGTACTGTAGGTACCTAGGCCGTCCGCAACAGTTGGTCCTTCGAGTTCCGGATTCCCTGCAAGAAGATAGAAGAGTTCAGAACATAAGAAGACTTCAAGATGCCGGTTACCAGATCGCAGAAGGATGCCCCCTCACGCTCTGCGTCCCGTCCAACGGAAAAGGACGCGACAGAAGAAACGGCAGGGTCAGAAGGGGTCACGTCCGCGTCAGGGTCATCGGAGACTGAAGCTACATCGAACACTTCTTCGGGTACCACGACTACGGAAGAAACCACGACATCAGAAGCTACGATTACGACTGCGAACACGGCGGCGTCCGAGAAGAACGGACAGAAGAAGCAAGGTGCCGCCCAGAAGAAGACGAACGAGAAGATCCCAGAAGATACTCCGGAACAGGGAGGCCATGGCTCCGCCACGACCCTGAAGCCGAAGGGGATCGTTCGTCGAGCCAGGTCCACGAAGACCACGAGTTCTACAGCCAGAAGACGCGAGTTAGAAGCCAGAGAAGAAGTAGCACGCCTGGAGTTGAAGCAAGCACAGGCTGCGGCAAAGCTAGCCCGTGTCAGATTGGAACTGGCACAGTGTGAAGATGGGGACTCTGTGGATGAAGACCTGGCAGAACAAGAAGATAGAACAGCACAGGTGCAGAACTGGATCCAGTCATCAGTATTGGAAGATGGCAACATGGAGCAACCAGAGCAACGAAACCAAACGTCAGAAGAGCCTCAGAAGGTCAAGCCTGAAGTGAATACTGCAACGAAAGGAGCTTCGATCGAGATTCAAGCATTGACGACAGCGTTAAGAGAAGCTTTCACTTCAAGAGGCGGACCAGCAGCGCAGCCGAAGTACATACACGAGTTACCCTACTTCGACGGCAGCAGCAGCGAGTGGTTGGCGTTCAAAGTCGTCTACGAAGATACAGCACCGATGTTCAACGAAGTTCAAAACATGGCGCGACTCAGAAGAGCGCTGAAAGGCAACGCAAGAGAAGCAATTAAGAGTCTGCTGTACTCCGAAGCTTCTCCGTTGGAAGTAATGCAAGCCCTCAGGAGAAGATATGGAAGACCTGATGCGCTGGTGCTGGCTGAACTGGACAAGGTCAAGGCACTACCGAAGATTTCAGAAAACCCAAGAGACATCTGCATCTTCGCAAGCCAGATCAACAACAGCGTAGCAGCGATCAAGGGACTGAAGAAACCACAGTACCTACATTCACCTGAGATGGTGAAACAAATAGTGGAGAAGATACCTACAGTTCTCAAGTTCCGTTGGTACGACTTCACTGCAGCATCAGAAGAAGGCGAGTTCTCCGACCTGACGTTGATATCCAGATTCTTGAACGCAGAAGCAGACAAGTGTGGAGCCTTCGCGACTTCAGAAGAGAAGAGCGGCTTCAAGAGAATCCAGCGGCAAGCGGCACATTCGACCAAAGAAAAGGACTTCAAAGAAAAGGATTCAAGAAAATCAGAGAAGACTTGCCCTGTATGTGAGGGTGAACACTTCCTGGTTGAATGTCAGAAGTTCCAGAAGGCATCGGTGCAAGATCGCTGGGCAGCTGTAAAGAAGAGTCACGTCTGTTTCAAATGTCTTCAAGGGAGACACAGGAAGGAGAGCTGCAAGAAACCACCGTGCAAGGAATGCAAAAGGTGGCATCATCATTTCCTGCACGTCCAGTCAGAAGATAACACTTCTGAAGACAAGAAGAAGGAGACACTGCAGGAGGTGGCAAGCGTCACTACATCAGTGAATGCAGTCAACAACGCAAGAGCATACCTGAAGATAGTTCCGGTGGAAGTCTTCGGGTCACAAGGATCACAGAAGATATTAGCCCTTATGGATGAAGGGTCAACAGTATCACTTCTGAACAAGAAGGTGGCAGAAGAAATCGGCGCTCAAGGAAACAATGAAGAACTTGTCATCGAAACAGTGGGCGGCAAGCTGATAAGGAAGAAGGATTCTCAAGTGCTGGACCTGACAGTGAAGGGGGTTCATCAAGAAACCAAGAAGACACTGAAGAGAGTCCGGACCGTTGACGAGTTGAAGCTTACGCCGCAGTTCCTGGACAAGAAGAGGATTCAAGACTGTCAACACTTGAAGAAGATTGCCGATTCTCTGTACTACGAAGGAGAGTCACCACAGCTGCTCATCGGGCAAGACAACTGGGAGCTGATCGTGACTCAAGAGATAAGAAGAGGGAAGCCAGGGGAACCAGTGGCTTCGCGAACGGGACTTGGATGGGTGCTCCACGGGTCGGACATCGGAAGTGCAAGACCGGTACACTTCATGAACACATGTCTGCATGTCAACACGCCAGAAGAAGAAATGCATCAAGCAATCAAGGATCACTTCGCCATCGAAGCGCTCGGCGTGCAACCGAGAAGACCCACTACGGACTCAGAAGGAAGAGCACTCACCATCCTGGAGAAGACCTGCAGGAGACTTGAAGATGGTCGATTCGAAGCTGGACTTCTGTGGAAGAACGAAGAGGAACGGATGGCAGAGAGCTACATTTCTGCCAAGAACCGACTGACCAACATCGAAAAGAAGATGGATAAGGATTCCCAGTTGAAGGCAGAGTACTGCAAGCAGATACAGCATCTAATCGACAGCAAGTATGCAGAAGAAGCACCCACTGGACAAGAAGACTCCAAGAAAACATGGTACCTCCCTCACTTCTCCGTGGTTCATCCGTTGAAGAAGAAGATTAGGATCGTCTTCGACGCTGCAGCCAAGTCAAAAGGAAGAAGCCTCAACGACGCTCTGCTGCCAGGACCAGATCTACTGCAGTCGCTGTTTGGAGTATTGCTGAGATTCAGACAAGGACCCCTAGCAGTGGCGGCTGACATCAAGGAAATGTTCCTGCAAGTTCGCATCAGACCAGAAGATCGAGACAGCCTGAGGTTCCTGTGGCGTGGAGATCGACGCGACGTGTCACCGAAGAAGTATAGGATGACATCAGTTATCTTCGGTGCAACATCATCTCCGAGCACAGCAATCTACGTCAAGAATCGAAACGCAGCGGACTACAAGGAACAGTATCCAGAGGCAGTCAAGGCAATCGAGCTGAATCACTACATGGACGACTATCTGCACAGCTTCCATTCAGAAGAGGATTTCAGAAGAGTGACAGAGCAAGTAAACTTCATACATAAGAAGGCGGGCTTCGAGCTCAGGGGATGGGCATCAAATCAACCTGAGCTGCTGGGAAACGTGAAGACTGAAACCACCGAGAAGATGGAAGTCGACCTTGGCGAGAAGGAAGAGAAGACATTAGGGCTACGCTGGTTCACAGAAAAGGACTCTATCGGCTTCAGGGCGAACCTCAGGAATACGCCAGAAGAAATTGCAAAGGGACTTCAGGTGCCGACGAAGAGAGAAGTCACCAGCGCAGTAATGTCGACCTTCGATCCGTTGGGATTAGCATCACCGGTTCTCGTCCAAGGCAAGAAGCTGCTTCAAAACACATGGCGAAGCGGCGTCGGTTGGGATGAAGAAATAGAAGAAAAGGAGTACGAAACATGGAGAACATATCTGGAGAAGATGAAGCTACTCCAAGACCTGCAGATTCCAAGATGCCTGGCGCCACGTCGCACCGAGGGGGAGCTGCACACGTTCACGGATGCCAGCGAGACGGCGTATGCAGCGACGGTCTACTGGAGAACAGAAGATCAAGATGGAACTTACCACGTCAGCTTGGTGGCAGCAAAGGTGCGAGTCACTCCGTTGAAACCGGTATCGATTCCAAGACTCGAGCTGCAAGCGGCCCTCCTAGGAAGCAGATTGGCACACTCTGTTGAGGAAGAAATGGATCTGAAGGTGGAAAAGAAGACATATTGGACAGACTCCAGCATCGTACTTTCTTGGATCAAGACGGACCCGAGAACATTCAAGACGTTTGTGGCTCATCGCTTGGCTGAGATAGAAGATCTCACCAAACCTCAAGAATGGAGATGGGTACCCACAGCACAGAACCCTGCAGATGATGCAACACGCGACGTGCCAGATAATTTCAACTGCGATCACCGATGGTACACCGGACCAGACTTCTTAAAAAGAAAAGAAGTTCACTGGCCTGCGGCAAGAACCTTCAAAAAAGAAACCACCGGCGAAGAGAAGACAACAGACATCGCAGCGGCAGTAAGCATCACCCACCCATCACCGGATCCTGAAAGGTTTTCATCATGGAAGAGACTATGGCGAGCCACAGCAAGAGTACTGCAGTTCATACAACTCTGCAGACGCAAGGAAAAGGTCAACGTCAGCAAGAAAGATCCCACCTGGAAAGCAACACAAGGGAAAAGAAGACAGTTGAGAAGCAACGACAGTCTTCAAAAGTAACAGAAAGGAACTACAAGCCGCTGGACGCCGAACTACTGGAGCAAGCTGAAACTCTACTGCTGAAAAGAAGTCAAGAAAGAAGCTTCAAAGAAGACATCAGGTGTCTACAGCAAGGAAAGCAAGTAGAGGGCAGCAGCAAATTGAAGAAGCTCGACGTAGTATCGGAAGACGGTCTCCTGCGGCTGAAAGGAAGAATCGACGCAATACAGGGCGTAACCAGAGACTACAAGCGACCCGTCGTGCTCGACAGCAAGGAAAGGACAACACGACTCATCTTAGAAGAGTTCCACTGCCGTTTCAATCATGGGAATCATGCAACGGTCATGAACGAGATAAGACAACGCTTCTGGGTGCTGGGACTACGATCGGCAATCAAGAGAGTTCAGCATCAATGTCAGTGGTGCAAGACGAAGAAGGCGAAACCTCAAGAACTACCGACGGGTAACTTACCTGTCGAACGGCTGATGCACAGTAACCCTCCTTTTACGTGCACCGGCATAGATTACTTCGGCCCGATGACAATCACCGTAGCAAGACGTCATGAGAAGAGATGGGGAGCTCTGTTCACATGCTTAACCACAAGGGCTGTGCATATTGAGCTTACGCCGTCACTATCTACCGACAGCATGGTCATGGCACTACGAAGATTCGCCGCAAGAAGAGGGATGCCGAAGACAATCTACACAGACAACGGGACTAACTTCGTCGGCGCGAACAAAGAACTGAAAGAAGCATTGGAAGCCATGAAACAAGAAGACATCACTTCTGAAGCAGAGAAGATCGGCGTGCAGTGGAAATTCATCCCTCCGGGTGCACCCAACATGGGCGGTGCATGGGAGCGTCTGGTGCGATCTATTAAAACCGCACTGGACGCCACACTCAACGAGAAGCATCCACGAGAAGAGGTACTTCACACCCTCCTGCTGGAGGCCGAGCACATAGTCAACTCTCGGCCTCTCACCCATCTCTCCGAGAGCCTTGAGGAGGAAGCACTCACTCCAAATCACTTCCTCCTCGGGCGGTCATGCGGCGCTACGAGAGTCGGCCACTTCGGAGACAACGAGCTCGTGGGCAGGCACACTTGGAAGGCTACGCAGCGACTTGCCGACCACTTTTGGCAACGTTGGCTGCGAGAATACCTGCCCACCCTGCTGCCGAGGAAGACTCCAGGAAGAACCAGCGCCACAGACCTACACGTCGGGGACATCGTGATGATCGTCGACCACAGCCTGCCGAGATGCACTTGGCCACGCGGCAGAATCCAGCAAGTGTATCCAGGACCAGATGGGCGAATCCGCATCGTCGACGTCGAGACAAGTGGAGGTGGAGTGCTGCGAAGACCCAGTTCGAGAGTGGTGCTGTTGGTGCCGGGAGTGTCGCCGAGTCTGGAGAATGGTGCGACGCACGAGGGGGAGAATGTTGGCGACGGGACCCTATCTATGCACCAGGGCACAAGTAGCAGGTAGTCTACTAACGAATATTAGCGCGATAGACTGCAAATTTTAAAGTTTTAACTTGTTTTTTATTAGAATTTGTATAATTATAATGTTATTTTGAGCAATAGGACCATATCCGTGCACTAGGGTACAAGTAGCGGATAGATTGCGACGGAAATCTTGTAATATTTTCATACTAAATTGTAGATTAGGAACATTTATTGTATGTCAAATTAGATTCCAACTAGAATTGATTATTGTGCTATTGTTTAGGTATATTCATGTTAGATTCATATTAGATTCGTGTTAGAATTCTTATCTTGAGCCATTAAGAGCATTAAAACTAAATTTGAAGGGAAATTTTTATAAGGAAAAATTGTCATAGATAATTACGTAACTTGAAAACATACTTTTTTGTTTATGGAGATATTTTGCTAATTTTGGTCTCAAATGAAAGGTGTAGGCTTAAAACTAATTTGTATGTTTAGTTTGTAAAAATCGGTCCATGCAATAAAAAGATATAGTCACTTTTATGTAACAAAATTTTACTTGACTAGAAATGTATAATTGTTTGTTCTAAAATGTTTTAATTACCTAAGTAAATGACTTGTAATTGTGTTTTATATAGATAATAGTTATGTAAGGATATAATGTACTAAGTTTTATAAGGTTTTTTGAAAAAAGGCAAAATAAATGCAAAATTCTGAGAATACGGCTTGCACCCAAAAATCCTTAAGGATTTTAGTATAAAAGGCGTGCAATTTTTTTATAAAATGTAGTCGTAAATCAACCATCAACAAGGAATCAACTAAGCAAGCTGGAGTCTCAGAATTAAGTCAAAAACAAGGTGTCTTATTTCTTAAGTCAAAAACAAGGTGTCTTATTTCTTTAACAGACAGTCTGTGTCGTGGTCTCTGGGTAGTGATACCCAAAACCAGGTACGTATTCAGGGGTACGTGGTGGTGTGTGTAGCCAGCAGAGCCGTCTAGGCTCAGGTAAGTACGGAGCACACATCAAAATCAGTGGGAGATTGTCCCAGGGCGACTGCGGTACTGTAGGTACCTAGGCCGTCCGCAACACTGTGTGTCTATCTTGTCTGCCAAGCGTGGTGATTTATATACTGCGGTCGTCAAGTGGTGACCGCAGTATGTTGTTATTAGTAAACAGGTGGACGCTGCTGCCAATGCTGACATAATAACCTGTTAGCCACCTTTTACTCAACCAAATTTTAGGAATACCGTATTCTGGGCGTAATACTGACACATCGAGCTGCAGAAACAGACTGTCACAGTTGTGAGTGACTGACATACCGCACTAAAAAGATGTCTATGGTAAGCTAAATGAAGTCGGCCCAGAATTTGGCTACAATTTTGGTGCCATTAGTAGCGTCCATCAGTTCCTGTAACGTGCAGACGACAAGACCGTAGGACACGACCAACGTTTGTGGAACAGCACTAAATTTACACTCCAGGGCGGAGTCATCAACGAATCTCCACCTGAACAGGTGTTCCCGTTTTTTGGCCGAAGCAAGGCCAACCTGGGTCTGGAGGAACCTTATTTTCGGCCGAGGACTGTAGTTATTTTTATACATTCCAGCTAAATAATACACATATACGTAAATCATAATTAACCAATCGGCAGAAATTCGTCATAGTTTTAACTAAATTATTTTTACAAGCGTGCCTTAAATGCGGAACGAATTTATTAAATTATTTGCTGTGGTTTGTTTAAATTAATTTTTCTCTCATGGCTCTGTGGGCATTTTAAAATGAACTGTTAATTCCGTACAAAAGTCTGTGGTTGGGATTAGGTCCGGTACAACGGCATATATAACTTGGCCGGTCTGAACATAGGCACTACGAACTTTCGCGCATGTTCTCTCACTCACACTCGCCTCATGTCACCATTTGGTTCCTAAATGTTTTTATTGCGCAGCCTTCTGCGCGAAGTTCGGAACTGTCAAGTTATATCGACTGTATTGTAGGTAAGTAATAGGCGCGCCAACGCAAGAAGGTTGGCATCCTTCTGGTAACTAAGGTGTAGGTTTATTTCAATATTTTAGTTTAAGACTTCGCATATTTATATTTTTCTCTTCTTGTTCTCACATTTCTTTCTCATTTCTCCTATCGCAGGTCTGCTGGAAGAAATTTCTTAAGAAATAAGCAGTACCTTTGTACTCATAATTATGATTATGTCTTATCTGTATCTATTTTTCTGTGTGTACATAAATAATAAAATAAATAAATAAGGACCAGAAGAGGCCTTATTCCAGCAGTTGACTCCAAAAGGCTGCTTGACTCGAAAAATTGGCAGTGCCAGTTAAACATGAAGGAAGAAAGGTATCAATCGGGTCAATTTAGAGAGAGATTGTCATAATTTAATTAGGAAGCACCGGACACGTAACATTGCTGTCAAAACACGTTTTGAAAACAACACAGGTAGCAGGTAATTAGAGCAATATTAATTAAGACCCTTGATTGTCTTACATACTTATTACTATTTATTTATTTGTTTATCACTAAAAACGGATCGATTTACATCGAAGTGTCGACTACGCAGGATTCACACGCGACGCGACTAACGCAAAACAATAGACGCAGAAAAAATGTAGCAAAAAGTTTGTAAGGTCAAGAGTGAGGCTGTTACATTATTATGTGAGCCTGGTAGTTGATCTCGAGTTATGTTAGGATTACATACGTTTTGTAATCTTCATGCTATGCTATAGGGGTAAGCAGGGCTTTCGAATGCTATGTTAACCGCAGGATAGAGCAAATTTTAAAATAGTAAGCGACAAATATGTTGAAGAAAATAATGAAGCGTAAAGTGCTATTATTGTTATGTTAACCCTAGAAGCTGTTGGATTACATTACCATTTTGTCAGAAAGGTAAGCTGAGCTAGCTAAGTAGGCGTAACTAGAGGAAATAAGTCGTAATAAAATGTAAAGTCAAGTGTGAGGTTGTTATGTAATTATGTGAGCCTGGTACTCCGATTACATATATTTTGTACACAGAGGCACAGTATATATTCTGTGACAGAGGCGAGAAATGCCAAGTTACGAGAAATATTAATAGAGCCTTTATAATTTAAATAGAATCATATGAGGAGAGACGTAATCTAATGTTTGTTATCAAGAAAAACAAAGGACAGCATCATCTGCCGAGCCTATTCCCAACTATGTTGGGCTCGGCTCCAGTCCTACCGGATGCAGCTGATACCAGTATTGTACACGGAGCGACTGAGGAAAGCATTAGGACCAAAAGAGGCGACAAGATACGTCGAATATCTATTTTGTTTTATTATTCATTTCAGCAAACGATGAGCAATATTTAGTCAAATAGACATGAAATAATATCATAGCTTTTGACCGTAAGCATCGAAAATACGAGTACTACCGGAATAAAAGTATCCTATGTCCTAACTCATTTCATTGTCTACCTGTTTGCCACATCGCCACATGTCATCGAAATCCGTTCAGCCGTTCAAAATCTAAATCTAAATGTTTTATTTATTTATGTAACGTCAGCAGCACGGTTTCAATTGGTCGTTATCTATGGAGTAGAGCCGGCAACAAACTCCACGGTTAGGTGCTCTTTAAAAATAATTGGCTTTTACAATGTTTTCAAAGTACACTGGTAATAGGTATGGGAGGACAGTGTAGGCCTGTCAACAAGTAGGCTAACAAATCGAAACATCTGTGAGTGTAAAAGCGTTTAAACGTAACAGGCAGACAGAGTTACTGTTACATTTACAATATTAGTACGGATAACATTTATTTTGATTCGTTTTCTTTAACGAGTTAACATAAAACATAATCTAGATAGCAATAAATAGTTACAATAAACGCTGCAGAACGATAAGCGTGTAAGCGCAATAAACAGATGAAATTATGTAAATCTAATGTTTTTACTTTCTGTTTCTAGTCCACGACGTGTTCAGCGGTGTTCAGCGGCTGTGAACATCGGCTGAACATTAGTTATAGTGATGTTTATATGCTAACTAGCTAGTAATTGTGTAGCGTGACACTGGAATTGGAAGTGTGGAGATTTCTTTGATAAAGGACGTAGATTTTTTAAACAGAACATTGGGTAAAGTATTTTGCGTAATAAGAGCAATGGTGGGCCAGTGGAAACGGCCGCGACTTATCTATAGGTCGTGGGTTGGAACCAAGGCAGGCGCTTTACTTTGTGTAAATTATATCATCACCACTGCTCTCAAAACGTTGAAGGTAAACAACGTGAAGAGCTTAGGTGTCCCAGCAGTGGGAACATAGATAATTTATGGTGCTAGAACCAACATTTCGAACACATGTGACATCTACCAACCCGCACTGGACCCGCGTGGTGGATTACGGCCCACTCCCTCTCACCGAGAGGCCTGAGTCCCAACAGTGAACATTACCGGTCGATTAGGTATGCTTATGCTATAAAAACGTATATGTCCACCAACCTAAGTACCTCGGGTCTCACAAGTCTGAACTATTGTTAACGTTAATATCATATTCTCAATACATCATGCTATCGACAGACCAAGCGCCGCTATTTGACCCACATCACAGGAGTAAGAGCAAAGAAACCTATAGCTATAAATTTTAGGCTTTTCGCTATCGGAGTAATAACTGTTTATTAGAACTAGGCTGTACTGGCGCTGCTGAGAATAAGAAAAATCGTTTAAAAGGCAGTAATAACCTGGTTGGTTACTGCAATAGGAGCACTTTTTAAACAAGATTTTTTTGGCTTGCCCGCTTGGCCTGCCCTGTTCCTAAGGTCCTAAACTCCTTGTGTTGGTGCAATGTGAAGGTTGCTGGTTCATAAATCTAGTATTTGCTTGGAGGAATATTTTAATGCCGTCACTAATATTCAGGTTCGGAACTTTAAGTTTAGCCGTGTTGCAGCAAGCACGTACCCCCGTAAGTCTACTTTTTCCAAGATGAATAATACTCGTTGCGCTTCTAGCCCACGTTCGCACGGGCGCTTTTGAAACGTGACGTTTTTAGGGTTCCGTTTCTCAAATGGAAAAAACAGAACCCTTACAGGACCACTCGTGTGTCTTTCTGTCCGTTTGTCACAGCCAATTTGCTCCTAATCAAATGGACTGATTAAGTTAAAAAGTACATATGTGTGTATGTATTTATGTGACCGAAATAAGAATGGGTAACGTAAATAAATGAATTTTGAATATGCGGGTCACTTTTACGGGGTAAATTAGAAAATTTAAACTATAGTTTTGTAAACTGTACCGTGTTAAATATTAAATTAAAGGTCTTGTCACGACGCCCTAAATTTTTTGACAATAGCATTGAAAATATAGAGTACGATAAAAAAGCGCCCGTGCGTACGTGGGCTAAAAGTGCAGAGTATTTTCCATCTAGGAAAAAGTAGACTCCACGAGCGGAGCTGGAGGCACAGCTAAGTGGTTTTGGTGGCTTAATATTATATTAATTCATTCGTTTATTTATTTCAGATTTATTTTTAGGGAAGTTAATTCACTACAGGAGGTTTCATTGGGGAATACCTACAACGTGACACATATTAAATGTATAAAAAAATATCATAAAAATTAGTTCGACAATAATGTCAAACGAAAATTTCCTGGCAGGAGGTCTCAGCAATGCTTGGATGGCGACATGGGCTACCATTGTCATTATCAACCGACTTCTTTTCCCTCCCTACTATATAATAATCAATCACACAAAACGACTGAATGGATTTGGATAAAATTAGGCACACAGATTGTTAATAACCTGGATTACCACATAAGATAGCACCATGTATCTATCACATAATTAGTTTATCTGTTGTTGCTTCATTTTTTATTCTTAATTATTTTTACCTATTGTGGTATAATAATTGTATTCTAGGTGCATCGTCCTCACATATAATTATATAACTAATGTACTTATACAAAATATTGTAAGACATTTTTAAAAGAGTAACGGTGGAGTTTCTTGCCCATTCTTCTCCATGCGAAAACTACCTTTTGGAAGGGGCGGCTAGAATCAATTCAATTTTTTTGTAAATTTTGACGTTCAAAAGTGCCTTATAAGGGCCTATTTGAAATAAATGATTTGACTTTGACTTTGATACTTTTAATCCCGGTGTAGTACGTTCTCGTGGGATATTTCCCGTTATCCACAAGGGGGGAAGCCGCGGGCTAAACTATTATTTTGATACATCGGGTGGGAGATGAGATGACTGCATATTGAAGAAGCCTCTATCCGGCTGGGAATAATAAAACCAAAAGTCGCTCAGCTACAAATACAAATACAAAATACAAAAAGTTGATTGCAGTAACATGTACAACTTTTACAGTAAATCTTACACAGGGACCTCGGGAGCTAGCTATGATAGTAGTTTTTAGAAGGATCAGATAGTACTCACTGACGTAGATTGTAGGTATGGAGTCAGCAAGATGGGTGGTAAGCTAGTTTTATCTGTCAAAAGCCAAATAGTTAATCAGCACATGAGTCTGTGGTGAAAGACCACAAGTCGGCAAACACAGAAGTCAAATAGGCACATAAAAAGCACTTTTGAACAAGAAAATAGACTGATTCTAGTCACCCCTTCCAAAGGGTAGCTTCGTACGGAGAAGAACAGCCAAGAAACTCCATAGTTACTCTTTCAAAAATGTTTTTACAATATTTTGTATACATTAATTATATAATTACATTGATAGGTGAAACTTAGGCTAGGTCTTTCAGCCTACGTCCAGACTAGTGTTTACTACTATGACCTCTATAACAACCGCTTAAAGCTTAAATTAAATAAAGTAAAAAAAAAACCGGCCAAGTGCGTGTCGGACCACGCACAATGAAGGGTTTCGTAGTTGGGATGAATTTATCCCAAGAACAAACTTGACATTGTAGTTGAAAAACATGTTCTCCTATGCGGAATGTATGGGAGAACATGTTTTTCAGACTGCAAATTTAAGTTGGTCGATATTAGTCGTTAACCTGTAAAGCCTATTTAGCTATGATAGCTATAGCTAACTGCTGTGATTTTTTTCACAAATCCAAGTACAACCATTTAGCTGGCAGGGAGGGACACATGATTCTAACAAAAATTAGCACTTTAAAGCTTAATATTTCACAAACGGATCACTGAATTGAAAAATGGCTCACACACATCCACAATATTTTTGAACGACCTTTACAACGACAACGACACAACGAGAAAAAGAAAAACATTCCCACGTTACGCGCGGGG
Organism: Xanthia icteritia; assembly: GCA_949128155.2. Classification (NCBI taxonomy): domain Eukaryota; kingdom Metazoa; phylum Arthropoda; class Insecta; order Lepidoptera; family Noctuidae; genus Xanthia; species Xanthia icteritia. The sequence continues at coordinate 187,499 of OY855862.1, read as the reverse complement.
GGGCGTAACCTAAAAAAAATTTTCTTTCTTGATTACTACTTGATTAATATGTATACCTACCCATGCCAAATTACAGCTTTCTACTACTAACGGTCTCTGAGCTAAGCCGCGGACAGACGGATAGACAGACAGACAGACAGACGGACGGACATGGCGAAACTATAAGGGTTCCTTGTTTACTACGCAACTCTAAAAATTAAAGCTACAAAAAACAAAAAAAGTAAAATATTATACGATGGTACGGATCCCTTCGTGTGCGAGTCTAATTTGCATTTGACCGCTTTTTTAAAATTAGGTACATAAATTGGTCTTGTGTTCAGATAGAACTAAGTATGTTTTTCTACCTGCTCTGATCAGTCTTTAAACAAAACAAGTAACAAGTAGTGTTAGAACAACGTAGTAAACTCTTTGCACTGGGTACATTACGTGCGGTGAGCCGCCATTCCCCTAACGGCACTTGTCTGACACTTTGCCGATCGACGATACAAAGTTATATCGAGCGCTTTTGTGTTACAACTTACATTAAAATGCTACTAGCGACCCGTTCCTGCTTCGCACGGTTTGTACAACTTGATAAAACAACAAGATTTCTTTGTTCATTTAAGTTTATTATTAATACTACATACAAAATAATATACCTTCCGGACAGCATGCGCACTCCACAGGCAAATCAACAGAATTAGCGCTGCACAGCGTAGTTTCTAAAACTGAATGCGCAGTGGACCACATGCTTAGCACTGGCCGCTTTCATTAACATTGAGGGCGCCTTTGACAAAATCATTTTCAACAGTATAAACGTGGCCCTCGACAGTCACAGCATAGACTTTACCCTGAGTGGCTGGATCACCAAAGTGCTCAAACTGAGAGCTGTACAAGTCACAGTAAATGACACTACGACGGCCATCGTTGCGAAGGGCTGCCCGCAAGGGGGAGTCCTCTCGCCGCTCCTATGAAACCTTGTAGTAGACAGCCTCATCAAAACACTCAATGACAAAGGTTATTTCACCGTAGGCTACGCCAATGACATATTCATAATAATAAACGGAACCCACGAAAATACACTATGCAACCTCATGCGTCAAGCCCTGAAAATAGTAGAGGAATGGTGCAACAAGCACCAACTCTCAGGGAACCCAACAAAAAGCGAACTGATTCTCTTCACAAAAAAGAGAAAACTGACGACACTACAACTACCACGATTCTTTGGAACAACCCTAAGTCTCTCAACTGAAACCAAATACATGGGCATCTTTTTGGACAAACAACTGAACTGGGCAAAACACACGAACTATATCACCACAAGCAGGACTTGGGGGATTAACCCCAAGGTCACCCACTGGTTATACACCACAGTCATCCGACCAATTATCAATGGTCTGGTGGCCCAGGACAGACTGAGCACAGCCGAAAAACTGCAGCAGTTTGTTTGTGTTGCAATCACTAGCAGTATGAGAACTGCACCCACTGCCGCCCTACGGGCAATGCTGGGACTGCCGCCTCTGCACCTCATCGTGCAGGAGGAGGCGGCCCTGGTCGCCTTTGGCTCCATTTATCAGGAACCCTAAGCAAAGACTCCAGAGTTAAGCACACGTATAAAGGAAGATGCGATCAAACGAACGCCAATGATAGCATCACCCTGCGACAAAGCCCCGAAAACACACCACTTTCAAAGGCACTACAACATAATACTTACAGAAGAACAGTGTGAATACTCAGGCCCGATGGAGATGAGAGTCTACACCGACGGATCGAAGACTGACTCCGGTACCGGAGTTGGGGTCTTCTCACACGACCTCAACATAAATATATCCAGACCGCTGGGAATGTTCAACACCGTCTATCAGGCGGAGTGTGTGGGCATCATACAAGCGGTCCACGCCCTAGAAGCCAGGAGGGTTACGGACACCCACATACGCATACTCTATGACAGTGCCTCAGTTCTCCAATCCATACAAAAAAAATATATTACCTCGAAGCTAACACTAGAACGTCACAATGCATTAAAACAAATAACGGTATCTAGCCGAAACACGGTGACACTGCAATGGAATAGGCAGAGCGGATCGCTTGGTAAAGACGCAGCTGACCAACTTGCTAGACGAGGATCCAGCACGGCAGTCTGTGGGCCCGAGCCTATCGTACCCATCCCCTTCAACCAAATACGCAGGTGGCTACAGGAGTTCACCTACACACAAGCGGGGAACTGATGGACCTCAACACCAGGCTGCAGGCAGTCCAAGGAAGCCATACGAAATGGCCTGCGCCTGGTGACGGGGATCATCACGGGACACTGCTCGCTAAACAAACTCTTACACACAATAGGCATAACGGACAGTCCTCTGTGTAGGGGGCCTATTACGAACTTCAAAAAACCAGGCAATTCATTTCACTGTCTGGTTAAATTTCGTATTATAACATCCGTAATTCTGACCGACTTCACGCTGGCTAGTTTGTCTATGGCTGGCTAGTAATTCTCTGCCGTAACATTCAGAAACACAAATATTTATTTATCGGTATGTTACGGTTTTATTTAAATCACGTATTTTATAATAAAAATATTAAATATATCTTAATATATGTAGTTACTAAAAGTAGGTGAAAATATGAACGCAATGTATATTGTGCTAAATAATTAATTTTTATTTTATTTTTCCGTGTTTGTAAATTGTAACGCGAGATTCTCTTAACGATAACGTTTCCGAACATATTCCCCTTGAAGTTCAACGGGGAATTTGACAACTTCATTCATGGACAATGTGTATTGATGCAACTAATAAAATAATACTATCGTATTGTTTTTATATTAATACTCTCTGTAAAACCTACAGCGAAAGTTATGCTGATAGTTTTCTTCGATTACCGCGGTGTAGTGCGCTACGAATTTCTTCCAGAGGGACAAACGATGATTATAGAGTATTATTTAGGCGTCATGAGACGTGTGCAAGAGAATATCCGCTGAAAACGGCCCAGATTTGTGGAGCGACATTCATAGATTTTGCACCATGATGATGCTCCATCGCTCAAAGCCATCATTGTGCAAGAGTTCTTAGCCAAAAACTCAGCGAATGTCATCGACCAAGCGCCGTACTCACGTGATATAGCTCCGTCTGACTTTTTCCTGTTCCCGAGGCTAAAATTACCTCTTCGAGAAAGACGTTTCGAGTCGATTGAGCTATAAAAGAAAATTGGCTGAAGACGTTGAAGACCATACCTCAATCAGCTTACCAAAAATGTTTGAAGGACTGGGTCAAGCGCTGGCGTAGCTGTATTGCAAGCGAAAGGGCCTACTTTGAAGGCGACAAAATAAATGTTTGACGAATAACTTACTTTTTTGATTTTATTGAACAATTCCCAGTACTTTTTACACAGAAAGTATTATGTTGCTTCGCAAGTAGGTAAGTACTAGTTTCAGAATATAAACAAAAATATGGATATGATGGTGGGGTGTGGTGTTTTTGAGTGTTTTTACTAAATATCCAGTTTTCAACATGATAATAATATTATCATGATGCACCATTTTATAGGCAGTTGTACTTATGTTTAGTTGGAAACACTGCGGGAGTTTTTCAATTTTACCGTTATTTCAGTATTTTGAAAAGAAGTGCCACTTTCCAGAGCTTCCAGAAACTCAAACGGTACATATTCGTCACACGTGATATTTTCTTATGTTAACTGGAAATGCTCGAATAATTTCGCCGAAAAAATCCAGAACAATTCAATAAAAGCTCCTCTGAAGCAGCGTAAATTGAATGGATTGTAGTATCTCTATGTAGTCTGTGATGGATTGTGAGGTTACGTTTTGTCAAGAAATCAAACGAACGATCACAATACGGTATTTCCAGCCAATAGTCGGGGTCGGCCAGGGTGTCACGTGACCACTGACTGGTTTGTTTGACGAGTTCATAATACTGACTATACTATACTGTTTACGCCGTAAACTGCCTGGAAATAAGAGTTCATTATAGGGCCCCTGGGCATGCATGGAGTCTGAGAAAGGGAAATAAGGGCCCCGCGACTTTCAGCCGGAACACGTCCACTGCTGGACATAGGCCTCCCCCAGGCACCGCCACCTCGACCGGTTCTAGAGGAATATGTATGCATAGATAATATCATAGATGAATTATTCAAAACTATGGATAATATAGACATAGATAACTAAATATGCATGGTTTGTGTGAAAGATGATATTGCTAGAAAGAGGGACTTGACTGTTGAGAGACTGATAGACAAGTATGGCAGAAGAAGACATGCTGCGCACACCACTAATAAATTGGGATAATAAAGGAGGATTATGATGTACCTATATACTGGGTGATAGAAATATGGTTTTCTTCGAAAATTTCTCATAGTTTCTGTTTTCGCCCAGAAATAATATCGCGAGTTTACGTCGTCCATAAATTTTAGCGGATCTTGTAATTGGACTATAAAATCTCCATCGGTGAATAAATAATAGAATAATTGTTATTCTTTCAAATCCGACTACCATTTTGTTGTCCTTCAGTTTTCAATCAGACTCAGTCGGCCGCGACCTTCGCCGTGCGATAGTAAGTACTGCTTCTAAATAATTCATACGCGATCGACCCGCTCTCTCTCTAACACTTTCAGTGACGCAACCAGGGACTTCTAGCTTTCTTATGAACTCCTGGTACCAGGGTCATTTATGATGACAGGCAGGTGACAAAAAATAAACTTCCTATAAACGCCAGTTAATTTATGGCACAACTACTTTTAGGAAAAAGCTAGTCTGTGTAAAGCGTTGTCTCTGTTACTCATGCCTGTGTGACGTCTCTTTCTATAACTTCATGCCTGTATACCGAAAAATTCCTTATTTTCTAAATAAATGGTTTTGTTTGCTTACCAAATTGTTTTAACATGCTGAGTTGGTCCTTTATATATAAGTCTGAGGTCAATATTTACCTGTAAAAGATAAAAAGGAATTTAGTTAAGGAAGCTTCGATATTAAGGAAGATATGGTATGATATGAGAGTGCCAGCCAGCCAGAAGATAATAGGGCACTACCAGTACAGGGGCTTACAGCGCATTATATAATATGCTTCAACTGCAGGATGAAAGTCGAAAATCTTATTCATGACTAATAGAGAATAGTGACCAAAGGAATCTCGAGCTCGATTTTAGAACAAAAAATCTACATATTAGTTCGTACCGATACGAGAAGAAGAACACAGCCAATAAAGTTAAGAATCCAGCATACAACTACTTAGCGTATAATTTTTCCTAAACAACATCACGCCTGTAATTCTCGAAGGGTTAGGCAGAGGTTAACAGTGCACCCACATTTCGCCCATGTAATGGGCGGCGAGCCTATTTCCATCAGCCGGACTCCACGCTGCTACTGAGGAAAACCTAATAACTCTGCTCGAGTTGGGAATCGAACCGACCTCATGCTCACAAGAGCGCCCACGAGCCTACGAGGCAGTCTACATTATTTCCTACTGTAGAGCAAGAGCTTGGATTCAACACAAAAAGAAAAGTCCCGGAAAAGTAAGAAAGAAATAGTTTTTTTTAAATATTTTTTTGTAGTTTATGCCTTGAAGAAAACCCGCTTAAATCAATGCCAAAACACATCTGACATCACATGATTCTCAGCTACCAGGACAACAGCGTCCACAAGGAGGCCATCGTAAACATTGACACGGACGCGTCCATTGCTGGGTGGCGTCCAACTTATCCGACAGATATCCGCCGGATATCGCACAGTAACGCGGACTCAGCCGTGACCCATTTAGCAGATGTTATGTACTGTTTATATTTGGTCGTAAATAGGTTTATATAGGACTAGATTTTCGTGGTACAGTCCACCGCACATCAGTGGTAACACTTGCACTACGAAAAACACCTTTACTTGTACGACATAAAGGCGCTGGTAATACGAAATTGTTATCAATTATCTGCGGTCGACTGTACCATTTTATTTTCTGAGTAGAAAAACCGATGTTACCAATGAGTTTCCCTGCCAAAAAACCGCTTAAGAAACTTTTCCCGTATGAAATATGGTTTTGAAATTTTCCTAGCTGGGAAATTTTCATCAGTCAAGTTTGGGAAATCTCTATATGTGGTGATTTAAGTAATCTTGGGTATGTTTTGTATCATCCTTATTATGAGTCGTTAAGTTAACCATTTACGATTGATAACTTATATAAACCCATAATTGCGACGTCTTGTAAAAATTAACCAATTACGTTACGTAACGTAGAAACCGTGCAAACTTTGAATTCATTCAAAACAAAATACGAATATTATTATTTATGATGTACCGTTAAGAGATAAATAATGGTAAGTTTATAGGGTTTAAGAAAATGCATTTTCCCGGAATTTATTAAGCAATGCCGAACACCTGAAAACTTAAATTGAAGTCGACAGTAACAGTCGAAGTCGGCAGTCGAAGTCGCCCGAAGTCTGTCCCGGTATCGCGATGTAAGAGCCGTGACCTATTTATAACTGAGACAAGCCGCCTGTCACACCGACGCGTACCGACGAACATTATATGAATTAATTTTCCTCATGAATAATTTATGAAATGATTCTGTAACAGCAGTACTAAAAATATACTTAGTTATTACTAGGATTTAAAGCCAAAATAGAATGACGTACGATGATTGAAAAAATTGAGCTGTCGCGGGACGACTGGCAGCTGTGAAACATCGGAACTGTTATGTATGAGAGGATGGTTTTTAAAGGAAATAAATATAGCATAATGAAAAACAAAATATTCTGATTTTATTAAAAGAAAAAACATCATTATTTATTTAAAAAATACTTATTAATTTAGTAGCAAAATTCAAAAACCATTTCAAGTCCAAAAACAACACTTAAAAACTTCGAAGCTCTAATGCCCGTTTTCACCTTCACTAAGTGACACTTAAATCCCTAAAGAAAAGTGCACTGTTGGATTTTCAACACTAGGCTCAGCACTGAGAGTTAAGGTAAGGTAATTAAGGTATATTCGCCCTACAGGGGGACAATTTACATGCCCCTCGCAAAGTGAGAGGAAAAATCAGCATCACTACATATTATTATAAAATAAAACAAAGCCCTTCCGCCGCGTCTGTCTCTAACTCAAAAACTATCGAACGAACTTTCATAAGGTTTTCACTAATGGATAGAGTGATTCATGAAGAATGTTTAAGTGTATAATTCATTAAAGGTTTTGTGAAAATTGGCTGAAATATGATGAAGTAAAAAACTCCAAATACATCAGTTACATTTTAACCTAACTCACATGCTCGACGCAATAGGCACATACGACGGAGAAAATAAAAGCTTAATCGTTGGTTAAAAGGTCAGTGACATTTTTGATAAAAATCACTTTTTTTCATTTCATCACTAATACGGCATAATGTTTCATAGGAAAAACTCATTAACTGTACCGATTACTAAAGTCTTCGAGTTACGCATTTAGAAAAATCCGTAAGTAAAGTTTTTAAGAAGATTATCAAGAGGAAAAAATCATTATACATTTCACAAAACTGATATTATTGAAAGATTGCCTGACAGGTTCAGGCAATCTTTCAATAATATCAGTTTTAAAAAACAAATTGTAAATGAAACTGAAATTGCAGATTAGGGTAAGCCTAATCGTCAATTTCTAATTAATTTAGTATATATTAATTTCATAATATTAATAAAGTTTTGAATGTAATGTACTTATTTTGTTTTAATTTCATTAAGTAAGTACTAAACGTTAAAAGCCGAGTAGTTTAAGAAGAGTAATAACAAAAAAAAACATTAAGTACATTTTTTTAAGTATCATCTAAACTAGTAATTTATTGTTCCTTTTAAAACGATTTTAGATGAACAGTCATAATAACTAGCTTTTATGTAAATGTCAAAACATACAGTTAAGAACTTTATTTTTTCAGGCTGTAAATGTATTAAAATGTTATTTCCTAATGATTATTTAAAAACACTTAATAACTTTTACCTTTAAACCAACGATATGCTCTGCTACCCGTACGAAGCCGGGGCAAGTTGCTAGTAATTATTAATATCACTGGTCGTCATGCCAAGAATCTAGTGAAAGCTCAACAAATTATCTTGATTTTGCAGACAATGTTGTCGACATGCGGGATGTGGATTCAACAGACATTGCTTCAATATTGACTATGGCCACTGGCCTAATATAGACAAGAATATCGAGCAACACCTTAAGAGGCTCTCACTGAGCAGCTAGAGCGCAAGGATCCCAACTCTGGAACATGTGTTTTGCGGATATATTAAAATTCCCAGTGTCTGGAAACTATCTTAAACTATTTCCTAATTTCATGTTTGACTGACAAAAGGAACAACAACCAAACAAATTCACTAGACTCCTCAGCAACTGTTGTTTTGTTATAAAAGCCATCGAAGCAGTTACATAGGTCATAATATGATAGCGACTAAGACAATTAATGATGTATCATCAAAAAAAAAGAACATAATTAAAATTCATTGATAATAAATACGTCGGTGCAACAGCCGCCTGCTCTTAGTCGTTGCCCACTAAAAGATGATCCGATGACCATCGCGGTTTGTCTCGCGTTACACTTCAGAAACTACGCGTCGTTAACTAAGAATTCAATTATTAATAAACGGTCATAATGTTATATCATCAGCCTTTAGTTATTTGAGTAGAGCTAAGGCATCTTCTCGTGCAGAGAAGGAGCATTGATCACTACGCTTGCTCACTGCAGATTCACGATCTCAGACTTTCAATCTCAATTCGAAAGATTTCGAAGGAAATTGCTAATCGATTGTAAATAGGACAATAAGATAAAGGAAGAAAGTAAATCATAATCGAAATTTGCTCTCAGTTTTGAGATCAACGCAATCTATTGCGCCGCATTCATGATGACTAACTCAACGCAATGGATATGGTTCAACTGTCAAAACGGAACATTGTATTGTCAGTGTATTATGCAATTATGTTACTACTGTTTAAGATTTTTCAATTAATAAATCGGTTAAAACCGCTGGTCAGGCGTCTGACTTCTTATGTATCGTAACGTTCACAAGTTGAAAAAAAAAATGTTTTCAGCGTAAAATTCCATCAAGCGTAGTTCATTAAGGAGTTCATATTAATAAAAATGCCGGCACAGTTTACATTACGTGCTACACAAACAATCGCTCGTCGTGTTTACACAGCGAGCGATCAATGTAAACAAAATACTATTGATCAACGATTTTTCTTGGAGTTTTAAAAGCGAATGCGTTGTGTACATTTACGAAATAGATAGGTACAGAAGGCCGGCTCTATACAATGAGCGAAAACGCACGCACACATAGATCGCGACTGGCATTTTGTTTTGGTTGAGTGAAATCGCCCTACGTACGCGTCTGTGTGTGCGCGCCTGTTTTCGCTCGTTATGTGGAACAGGCCTTCTGTACCTGTTATATTCTGTGGTACATTGTAGGTTTTTAGTGCTTGAGTGGTTGTTATATCGGTTATTAGCGCTGATTGATGGTGGTTTCGCTTATCAATCATTTTGTAAGCGATGGATGATGGATAAGCCACTTTTGTACGTTTAAATTAGGAACTATGTGTGTGTCTACTCTAACAATATGTATGTCCCGATGGAAAAAGTCGGTGGAAAATGACCGAAATGTGAGTTTATATGAATGCAACATTTCATTTTCATTCAACTCTTTTTATTACCTAATGTAACTGATACCCTACATACGGAGTCTTTGGTATCACCAACTTACTAAATTACTAGAAGCAGTTTTCTTGCAAGTAAAAGACACAAACATTTACTGGAAGCAAAGTAAAGTTTGAGTACTTTCCCGAAGTAAATCCTCCAGGAAACTCAACTATTAATCTTATTAGTTTCATTTCAGACTTATTCCAACATCAAAGCATTTCCTAGAGCTCAGCCCTCCCCCTCTCTCCTTTTATAAACAGTTCCTAGTTATCATAATTCTCATTAAAGTTACCGAGAATTGCGGACTCAGTTACCTCTTCACAACCTCTGACGCCCTGGTACAAGTTTGATTGGATTTTTACTTCGCGCGATGGTTCAAAGGGTAACCCAGTGAAAAGTCATAAGTGTGGAAGGTCAGACAAATAATTTAAATAAAGTTGTTAATGAGCTGTCACCAATCAACATAATCATAAAGCCCATGTCATCCAAGAACATCAATTTTGTACAATTTATTCTTCTATTCAATATATCTGCAAGTCTGCAACTAACAGGCATGTGTGTTTTTTTTTTTTTGTATCCTTTATTTAATATTTGAAACCATGAATGCACACATAATACCGGCCGTCCAATGCCCTTGATTCTTATCAACCCCAATACTTGGCTCCCTTAATTGTCTCGTCTGTTTGCTTTCAAGGCACCTTAATTTGGCAATTTGGCATCGAATACAAAATGTATGCAATGTAAGTAAAAAACATTACTTACATTGCATACATTTAGTATTCGATCCTAAATTTGTATCGTTATAAATCGAGGTTATTATGTGTCAGTACAATATTGACCCAGTTAACATTTTCCAATATTAAAATAATTCCTTTTCTTTACAAATAGGTACATTTATATCAAACAAAGTGCTATCACATCCGACCTGCCACCACACGCATATCACAGCAATAATCATTGTACATCGTTGTACTCGCAATACGTTACCAGTAGTTCCGACGCATGCCTTCAACACTGTAGCGCCACCGATCTGACGTCAAACACATCTGTTCTCCGATACACACCTAACCGGAACTATCCCATTGTCTCCCTTCTCACTCACACAAACGAAAGGAACAGGAATTTCACGTCAAGAATGAAAGAGACGGAGATACCTGTTGGGCGTCCCCCAGGGAACGATTCTTGGGACACTTTATTTTCGTTTTATACATTGTAAAAGTTTGAAAGGGTTGTTTTGGTAAAGCATTTTGTTTCGTCGAATTGTTACTTTTTCTTATTGTCTTTGAGATTGGAATCCTCGTTCTGGGCTAATTAATTTTACGTAACAAATGAGTTTTTTGAGTAATTGTGAGAGGTTGTTTGTAGGTCATGCTTTTTGTGATGCCACTTAATTATTCTGTGTTTTGAGATGAAAATTTGGGTCATTTTAGTGAGTGGTAATGAACACGGGTTGAAGTTGCTTTCATTTCTGAGTTTCTAAAAAATAACATTTCTCAATTTATCATAAAACTGTATTTTTCCCAACTAACAAAATTGTTTTGTTTTTGTGTTTGATAAAATGTTTTTGAGACTTTCTGTCAAATATATTTAGAAGCATGCACCCTAAATGCCTTTAAGGATGATCCTTCAATTATCATGGACATGCCAATCAAAGAATACACTGATTGAGTAAGAAAGAACATTCCTTAGCCTTTCAATGCATGTTTACGATTGATGACTGACGACATTCGCGTGACTCGACATACGAGTCCAAGATGGTAAATAAATAATTAACGTATGACATGACACGCATGAGATTCCATTGGGTTTAATAACAAAATTCAACAGTGGCAGTAAAAGAGTTTAAACCCTTCTATTATCCAATTTTGCCGAAACAGCATTACTCCGCTTTAGACTTAGACTGTTACTGCGAAATGGATGGGCTGACGATATTGTTACCATCCCGAACCTGGCATCAGAACCTGGGTGAGCCTGGCACAGGAGCGTGGGGATTGGCACATGAAGAGAGAGGCCTGTGCTCAGCAGTGGGTGAAGTCGACATTTTGGATGATGATGACTGCGAAATCAAAGGCACTTCATTGTGTCTCTAGATTGACATAACAAAAACGTTCTGTTTTTGGGGTTTTTTATCTGAAACTGTTTACATAATTATTGTTATAGCTTAGTCACTATTTCATTTCTAAAATTGTCTTGCCCAATGAAAACAATCACTGTTAGTATCTTCTAGTGAAATCAAAACCTCTTCCTGATGTTTATTAATTCGTTCCAAATTGACCATGATGATGACTATAAATTAACATAAGTAACATCTCATTGTACCAGGGCCGCAGACAGTGCAGGATCTGCCCAGTGAACAGGGAACTCGACACCTGCGCGGTTGCCGCTCCGGGCAGCGTGCACGCAGCGGCAACGTCGCACAGGTGAGGGGCGCGCGCCCTGGCTGACGTTTCATTGCAACGTTACTTGAATGGAAGGGGGTCGGTCATTTAATTATACATAATTTATTTTTGGTACGCGTGCTCGCTTTTTGCATGCATATTTTGAATTTTGTCAAGTTTATTTTTATTTGCTGTACAATTTGATTTAGTTTAGTTTTTTTAGCCAATTTGTATTGCAGACAATCTGTATAACAGAGGTGTGAATGATGATATGGCTAGAAAGATGGTGTATTCTGAGACGACATCTAATAGAGATGTATGTAGGTTGTAGGTATGGAAGTGGAACACATGGTGTGCTGTCTACAAATAAATTGGTATACGTTCAGGGGATATGATGATGATTCTAAAGTGAACCAAAATAATTTCGTTACTAAGTAAGATGACTTTGCATTGATCTGTCAAGATTGTGTACCATCTATCAACTCGGCATTGCACAACATTTCCCCCTTGTCAACTTCTTGTAATGTTTTTAACAAACTCTGAGAACCCTTACTTAAACTTGGGTTTATGAATATTCATATTTTACGGTCGATTTGCTAAATTCATTCGTGATGATAAAGTTTGATCGACTTAGGTGTTTCTTCTGGGTATTTATTATTTTCCTTATAGCTAGAAATAGTTAGAAATAGGTCACTAGTTTATTAAAATTATTTAGACCAATCATACGTTAACTTTCAAACGAACTTCTACTCAAATCTAACGCCCTGGTACCGCCTCTTTCAAATTGATAAATAATATTCGCAAAAGAATAATATAAATTAAATAATCAAAATAGATTTTGATAAATGACGTACATAAGTTGTTTTAAACTTATAAATACACATTTGTACACATCGGGATTCGACCTCGGGACATCGTGGTGTCGAGTTAACCACTGAGCTACGTATATTACATACATAGATTAAGTTTATGAAAACGAGAGGATAAATTAAACTTTAAATAATAGAGATGAATGGAAGAAAAATATATGTTGCGACGAGCCCATATAAATTGGGATAAAGGCAGGAGAATGATAATGAATGAATGATTGACTGGAGCTTGTGGCAGATGATATGGCGGCTAGTAAGGGAGTGGCGGCTGATACAGATGTATGGAAGAAGAAGACGTTGCGCTGACCAAAAATAGATTCGATTAAGGGCAAAGCAGAAAAGATGATGATAGATGAGAATCGTATACTTGCAATGAAATCACAAAATAATGAAGTATTTATTTTGCTACCGAATTAACTTCAGATCAGTCGAGTTAATATTTGTAAGTATGGAATGTGCTGACTCAGGCGAGTGAAGTTACTACGTTCTCAGTCAAGGCCATATTTTGATGGAATAGTTATTTATTTATAAAAGGCGAGTGAAATATAATTATGGCTAAGAAGTAGAATGAGGGCTGATAGAAGTATTGGAAAGAAATTAACTACGGCAACCTTAGGTAATGAAATGGGTTAAAGACTGGTAAAGAAGAGTTATAATTAATTCAATATTCATCTACGAAAAGGTAGATAGTGATTTTTCATAAACTACGAATCATAATACTCATTCAAGGAACATTAGGAATGATGATGAACTCGGCCTTATTACAAAACAAGGTTTTTATATAAACCCTGGTTTCGCGAGCATCGAGTTTCTAACAAAGTTAAAGTTCTAAATACAAAAAAAAATTTAACCCCGAGTCTATGTTGTAAATTTTGTATTAGGTACTTTATGGCAATTGGAATAAGGTTCGAAATACGAGAACTGGCTCGAAAATTTAAGCTTTGGCCAAAGTTACAACTCGTTTTGAAATGAGACGCTTTAAACAGGACGAAATAAATGTCATGTTATGAGATTGTTTCATATAAAGAAGATAGAGACGCTGCAGACATACCAAATTACGAAAACATTATAAAAAATCATACACCGGAAAACACAATTCCTCAAGCATGGTTTTTTCACATACGTATTTTTTTTTTTATGCTACTTATATTTTTACCTTGAACAGAATAGAATCGGCCATATTATTATGCTCACAAAATTAAAAGAAACTCAATCACTTCTCATTATACCACTGCTTGTATTATATGTAAACTAGGTACCGACTAATTTCCAAGAATCGATTACCATCGCTTAGCCATAGATTGTCAGGTAATTACGACTCGCTTAAGTTTTTAATTGAGTTTTGTGTTCGAGTTCAAGCTACACGTGTAACTAAGTACTAGGGAAGCATATATAGTTGAGGAAGTTGGTTTAAGATAAAGGACATGGTTTTAAGCGATAACGGACACTTAACTTTGATGGCATCCCTTTCTAAAACACTTAGCTAAAAGGAGAAAGGGAAGGCATTGTGAGACCTGTCGCTTTGTTGCCTTTTACTGTTTAAGATTTGTGTTGTGCGTCTTGTAGTAAAACCCCATACTCGGTTATTTTTAGATAGTAATCATCATCCTCCTTTCCTTAACACAATTTATTTGTGGTCAGAGCAATACATCCTTTGTTTGCTTATATCTCTCAGCATCAGCCGTCATCTCAGTTTTCCATTTTTCCGAGCCATATCATCTATAACAATCTATCCATCTCTTCTTCGGTCTGCTTTTTTTGTTATAGCTGCTCTATCCACATTCATAGTTAACACTTATCTTGTCACAGGCTCCTCATTCCTCTGCATCACTAGTTCGAACAACTGATAACACCTTGGGTTTCGTTGGTCGTCGTTATCATACTTTTAAAGTTATAGCTATGGATAGGAAATACCGGGTTCACTACTGTTATTTTTATTAATCAATGTCTAGGTATCGCTCTACTAGCCCGCTCTGCGAGACATATTATAAGATGGACAAAAATGCTTGGCTCAACGCTGGTCCAACTAATTGATTAGCATTCGAAAATATTGTTAGGGCTGCTGAAGATTATAAATACTATATTTACATTGTATAAATCAACCTCTTAGTATTGTATAATTGCATAGCACATAATAAGTGAGCACTATGTACCTACTTTATAGCTACCATTTACTGGGTACGTCTTTCATTGACTTGAATGTGCCCTGGTGGCTGAGAGTAGGTATGTCGTGCTCAATCAAATGTCTCGCTGGTGGTGGCGCATTTGTTGGATCATTAAGTTCCCTTCAAAATGGTTGAGCTGAATGGTGCTGATCTATGCGGCATGTTCATGTACGAGCGCCATCAGTAAGGATGTCATCATTTATAATTTCCACATAAATGATGTAACCAGTATTTTGATTTAAAAGAATGTCCGTGGAGTTTCTTTTTCTTTACCGTTTCTCCCCATAGGAACCTACTACCCTTTGGAATGGGCAACTAACTTTATCTTACCGACTGACCGACCCCTTGACAATTCAAAAGTGCCTGTAAGTGGTTTATTTAAATAAATACTTTGACTTGTTGTAGTTTGACTAGATTCCGATATTGTTATCAAATGAATCTAGATCTTCCATTGTTTCTTCACATACAAGATTACTGCAACAACTGTCTGTGTTTTTCAGTTCAATAAAGTCGTCGCCATCTTTGTTCGTTGTCTCAATTACAAGTTGAATTCAGAATTTAATGGAATCTTTCCTGAGTGATAATTAAAATAGAAGCAGTATACAATAGAGTGGACTTTCTATCGATAACAGAGAGACTATTAATTGCTCTGTTATAGAAAAAGTATAGGTATTGTTATGATCGCCTGGTGTTGGTTGTGGTGTGAGCGAAGAAGTGCACTGTGCCAACAAATAGTAATACCTATTGGCCATTTGTCTCATTTGCAATTGCGACTGAAAAATGTGTGATCTAGAGTTTGATTTCCAGGATATGTAAACTGATTTTAGCCATTTTTTGTACGGAAATTCTAAGTAGCACTGCGGCCGGAGTTAGAAATTTTACTCCGTTGGCAACGAGTATCTAACCTAAGCTTGGCCCTTCTAACCTATGAAGTCATCATTCTACGTAATGCAAGTGACCTCTCTGCCGAACCCTTTTTGCAGAACGTGCAGTACATTCATCATTATCTCTTACCCTTATCCCAATTTATTTGCGGTCGGTGCAGCAGTCTTCTTCTTCCATATTTTTCTATTAGTCGTCGTCTCAGTAATCACCCCCTTTATAGCCATTTCATCTTCACACAGTCCATCCATCGTTTCTTTGGTCTTCCCCTACTCTTATTGCTATCCACATTCATACTCAAAACTTTCCTCACGATATTTTCCTCATTCCTCCGCATCACATGCCCCATGCATGTGGGAGGAATGACGAAAATATCGTGACAACCGATTTCCACATAACTTTCAGTCACCACAGTTTTCAGGTACCACTTTCAGACTTCATCCTATACACTAATATCTACCTACCTGCCTCTTATATATACCTGCAGTACATTCATAATAGTTAAAAATCATTCTAAAGTACAACAAAAGCAAAGTGATCTCGTTTCGTGCTTGACCAACGCTTTTTTCCTTTTTCATCAAAACGAATTTGCGAAATCAATATTACTTTCTAAACCGTCACCGCACTGCTCTTGTAATAATGAGATTACATTCAACCTGCTTGCGGTTCTGTACGCCTGGTACTCGAATGCAAAATAGTATTGAGTTTTTTGCTTTTAATATCACGCTTAAAACGGTAATGGGGTAGATGGAGTTAGATCAAGACTTTTTATCTTTTACATAGACTCTTTGCTATTTTTAACCCCTAACGCAAAAAGAGGTGTGTTATATATAAGTTTGACCGCTATGTGTTTGTCTGTCTGTGTCACCGTAGCTTTGAAACAGGTGAACCGATTTGAAAGCAGGTTTTCTAGCAATGGTTCTTAGATATGATTGATCAAAATCGGATCAGCCGTCTGAAGATTATCAGCTCTTTTCTAGTTGATGAATGGATGTCAGCGTCTTCCACAGGTCTGATTGATTTGAAATTTTGTATTCTGTTAATTCAATGTTATTAGAAGAACTGTTAACATAGTAACCTTGAACTGATGTTGCAGCATCACCTGGGATTTGCAGGGTACCTGACTCCCTTACCAACTTACAGCGCATGTATCGTGTTTGGGCTCATTGGAATGGACTCAATGAATAGGTTACAGATAGATGACGAATAGGGTCTGGTGATGGAGTAGGAAAGAGAAATGGGGAAATGTTTGTGTCGGGGTTTTTTGAATTTTAATATAGTCTCACTTGTGTGAATGTGTGAACGTTGTTGAGCTTGTAGACTCGATGCTTCGATTTGTTGATATTTTTTTT
The DNA here is from genome assembly GCA_949128155.2 of Xanthia icteritia. Taxonomy (NCBI): domain Eukaryota; kingdom Metazoa; phylum Arthropoda; class Insecta; order Lepidoptera; family Noctuidae; genus Xanthia; species Xanthia icteritia. Next base: position 170,215 of record OY855862.1, on the reverse strand, counting down.
ATTTTGTTAAGTAATTGGTACTTGTGAACAGTTAGGAGGACAGTCACGTTCAGTGTATAAATGACTTTTGATTTCGATTTTGTAGGCCTACACTGTCCTGCCACACCTATTAACACTGTAATTTGAAAACAAATCCAATTATTTTTAAAAGAGTACCCAACCGTGGAGTTTCTAGCCGGCTCTTCGCCATAGGAAACGACCAATTGGAACTGTACACCTAGCTTCTGACGTTTTATAAGTGCCCACGTAGGTTTATGTGAAATAAAATATTTTGAATTTGAATTTACAATAAAAAGCTTATTGATTCGACAGTTACTATTTGTATTTAGGAAGAAAGAAGTCCTTCCTAAGTTAAATAATTAGAAACGCAATGTGTCATGTGACTCTTAGTAAAGTACCCGCCCACTAGCCAAGCAAAAATTGGTATTAATTAGTCAGGTAACTTTGGTACTTTCAGTCGAAAGCTACTGAATATCATAGTAACTTTACTCCACACGTCGCGACTGCCGCCTGACCTCTGCGACCCCACTGGTGAACTAATTCGATTTGCTTCCAAAAGCAGCACACTTTCAACTCAGACTTGTGCATAAAAGATTGGATAAAGCGAAACTCCGACCAAAAAAGATTAGTTTTTATCTTTTCTAAATATAAACAGGATCGATATTAACTGCTTTTGACTACAATATTTAAATATTGGGTATCTAACTTTAAAGTTAAGTAGACCAATGTTTGGTCTAGTGGCCACTAGCGCGAACATGCGGTCCTGAGCATCCCCAGGTCGGCTAAAGTGAGTTTGTGAGCAGCTTGGACGCTGGATTTGTGTCTGACTGATGGCAATAGACTCGCCCCCTACTATATGGGGTTTAAACATAACTGACGAAATACACAGTAATAATAATGAGTAGACCAAATTGTCACACTTTGTGGTTTCTGAGATCTGAGTACCCAAAAACTCTCATAGATATTCGTAAGACAAACTTGGTCCCTGACCGCGTTTCACCCGTCCAAACTCAAGGTTTGCCAAAGGGCGATGGAGCGAAGTTTATTGGATGTTAAACTCAGTCACCGAATACTAACACACCACGATACGACTCAAAACAGGAATCGCCGGCAGGATTTGGGACGAAACTTTTCCCAACAGTGAGACCAAAGAGGTTAAAAACACATCAAGGCCCACTTGCACCACAAATCGCTGAATGCCTTTAGTCCTAAATATATTTAAAGGATCATTTTGCCTCTGTCATCAAATGATTGGTTCAAATAAACGATGTTTTAAACACGTTTAACACTAAACGTATTTAGTGAGTTGTGGTCCAAGAAAATAAATCACATACTTTTTCAAAAATACAATGAAATAAATAAACGGTGATCCGTCTCCAAACTGACCGCGGGAGAGCGCAGCTACACCCAGCAGAGCGAACCATCCGCGCGGCTCTTATTCGTCCATAAGTTTTAATGAAACTCCTGAAGATTTCATTAAAACCTCGATTTTACAAGCATGTGATACGAATGTTTCGTAATTCCCACCTGCCTGTAGATCAAGCCACCTGTCGGGAGGATTCAGTTAGCTGTACTTAGCATGTTTGATTTGATAACGAATTAGCATCTGTACGTGAGGATTCATTTATTTCTTTAGCATCTCAATCTGTTGTTATAGCATCACGCCTGTTTCCCAAAAGGGAAGTCACAGATGTAAGTTCTTCTAACATAACAGACGATCTGTTGCTGGAGAGTGTGTGTCGCCACTTCTTCTTCCCAGCTAAAGCACTAGCAAGCGATAAGGGCGGAAGTTTTGTGAGAGTGTTTTATGTAGTACTATTTCTCAGCCTATGTGATTAAATAATGTTTTAAATTTTGTATAGGTAGTAATCCACATTTCACTAGTTATATTTTTAAGTTCCATGTAGAAGGGAGTGTGCCTTTTGCCATCCACTGGGAACACGCTGCTTTGTACGACCTAGGGCAAGATTCACACACGATTGACTTTACATCGTTATGTAAATTAAGCGTCTTACACGAATCTGAACTTGTGTTGTGTAATGTGTTCATCTTTACTGTTCATATTCGTATGAAATGCTTGCTCACATTCGCTTATTTGAATTGTTTATTTGAATCTCGCCCCTAGTGTGGCCACAGATTACCTGTGTTGTGGCGCTCAACCTTGGGCCGAGCCTGCTCAGCACTCACGTTTGCGACCACTAGACCGATAAGACAATATTTTGTAGTAATCGTAGTATTTCTGCTTTGAGAGTCTCCCAATCCATACTAAATATTTTTAACTGTCTGCCGGTTACCTTTTCAATACTTTTCAACTTCGTCTTAACGGCTGAAAGGATTTCGATGAAATTTGGCACACACATACACCATGACCTGGGATAGGACATTGGATGGAGTACTTTTAATATTCCAGTAGTACGTTCCCGTGGGATAATTTCCGACCTCCACGCGGGTGAACTCGCGGGCAGAAGCTAGTTTGACTAAAAGATGAATCGATTCTCAGATGACCAGCTTTTTCGTAAATGAAAACTCAGTTCACCGTGTAGGTTGATTTATTCTTTGCCTCTCCCAACAGTAAAAATAATATTTCCCCCGATACATTGGAAGATTTTTGTCAAAAAATTCATTATGTTGTCCCTTTTGTGTCAATACAAAGCTGTTTATTGGGAAACACAGTATTTTGGCAACCTTCGCGGAAACAGTTACCTGAGCTCTGCGTGAGGAGGATGCTAATGCATGCATTTTGACGCATCGTGAGGAATCCATTGTTTGGTTTACGTTAAACAGCTTCAGGTGAATCCGCAGTGGCAGCCCGCGACATTAATTTTTTTTTAGGTTTTTTGCAATTTGCAGGTCAGTGTCAGGTTGTATCTTATCTTGTATGATTCGCGACTATAACAGGGATCTGTATTTTGACAAAGTTAACAGTGCTACTGCCGCCTATTAAATCAGAATAAGTGACAAGATTGAAAATGTATGTGCATACAAGCCATGCGCACGCGCCTGCCCGATGGGCTCTCCCATCAGCAAAAATGACGAAATAACATAACTCTCAACCCCTATTTCCGCTTTCCCGAAAACCTTTACTTAGTGCTCTTTTTCGTTATACTTATGTGTATAACCCTTGAACCCTTGAGCTAATTTCATGCTTCTAGACAGACAGCGGCTTAGGCAACGCGTTGTCTTCAGTGAGTGAAGAATGAATTTATGTCAAAAACGGGTATGGTGGAAGTACCTACTTCCCTGAAAGGTTTACTAAAGTAACGCTACTTTTATGTCATGTTTGTGTTCTAAAACATTACTTTGTTTTTATGCCACCAAGTCTAGCAAAAAGTAATTTTCTCTACTGCTAAGCCAACATGAATGAAAAGAGCTTTCACCGTCATTCCCTTCGCTATGTAGCCATCTGTCACTCATCGGACCGCATCAGAAACATTATTCTGCCAAAATACAGCTTAATTTTAGCGAAACCATTAATTACAATGTACCACAAGACGTTCTATGAAAAACCGCGTACAGCGCGCTCAGCAGATGTTCTGTTTGACAATGAATTGGCACCGGATCGTGGTTTACAGGAATTGTTATTATTAATTATACCTTCATCAATATCTGTGAGCCTGGTAGGTACCATCCATCATCATGAACTTAAATATCAGCCTGTCCGCTGGGCTTAGGAACTCCATAGTAACAGTTTTTCTCAGCTTAGCTCACGGATCGGTGATTGCCGTTTGTTGTTATTAAGGGAGAGGAAGATCATCATGTCCTGATGTCTCCGACAGGAACTACCGAGGGCCTAGACACGCGGCAATCACGTTCGAAGCATTTACAGTGACTTTCGATAGGATTGACGTAAGCTTTTCGGCCGAAAGGTCAAAAATTTATTGGATAGACATAAAATAAAATTTAAAATTTCTACTAGCGACGATTTTCATGTCGCTAGTAGAATTTTTCATTGTCTACGCTCTCTGGTTGTGTGTATTTTATAAATTCAGAATGAGTACTTTTAAGTAAGAAGTATTACGCCTCAGGGAGTATTAAATTTACAAGTTCGCCACTTCTTCTTCCCAGCCCAGCTAAAGCACTAGGAAGTGGTGAAGGGTGGGCGTTTTGGGGGACTGTCTTATGTAATTTTGACGTTCGAAAAGTGCTGATTCTCAGCCTAGTTTGAATAAATGACTTTTGAATTTTGATTTTTTGAGTTAAGAAGGCTACTAGTGCAGTCTAATAAGATGCCCCTGACAGAACACTGTGTACGCCCAATTTAGATCTGTCACATATAAATGTTTAGGTAGAAAACACTGATTAGGTTGTTTCAAGTCCAGCTAAAGTTTACTATCATTGGTTTGGTTATTGGTTTTATAGTTTAAAGTTCTTACAACTCTGTCTTTTCTACCGTGGTTAGTTTTGTCGTTGTCCAAAACCCTGGTCCCCACTGGACCTACTGCTTTCATCTGACCTCCAATCTCCACAGTTTTATATCTAACTATACTAACCGGGGCGGGACGACCAATAATGGTGATGTTGTTCAGACAGGTCAGGTGCGTAGTACTCGCAACCGGCGTGCGTGTGTGACCAGATGTATCCTATACTATTAAATGAGCAATATTTGATATATTTGTATCACGTTCTCGAAAACGGCTCTAACGATTTCCATGAAATTTGCAATATAAGGGTTTACGGGGGCCAAAAATCGATTTAGCTAGGTTTCATATCTGGCAAAATTCGTTTTCTCTATTTTCACAGCCTCGGGAATGTGATACAAGGTTGGTATACCTGGATGATATATTTATCTATTTCCACCCGAGCAGAGCTCGGTCGACCAGGTACTGAACAATAACGAAGGAAAAGGAGTATGAGTATCGTAGCAGGTTCTGTTCTGTAGTTTCTGTCTACCCTCATCGGAAGCAGGCGTCAGTTAATGTATGTTAACGTACACTAAATCAGCTGCTGTTGACTATTAGTATAGCCTCATAATAGTCACTTGAACAGTCCGTAATCAATGCGATGTATGTGTGTGTGTGGGCGCACACACATACGTGCAGGCAGTATGTTCACAGTAGTCTGTGTTTACAGTTTTAGACCCTACATGAGAAATTCAGAAGTCTTGTATGATTTTAATTGACAACTAACAAATTATTACGACGCTTGAGAGGTTAAACACTTAGGGGTTTATATATAAACGTTGCCCAAAGTTAAGTGACGTTCTCAAACGTCAAAAATGTATGGTTAACGTTCGCTAACCATTACTCCAGAAAAAAAAAATTGACGTGATTAATAAATATAACCAAACCATGCTAAATTATAGCTTTTTAGTACCAAAGGCGTCTGAGTTAAACCGCGGAACCTTAAAAAAGACAAATATTTAAAACAAGTGAAAAAAAAAAAATTGTTCAATGGGCGGGCTTATCGCACAAGGCGATCACTACTGATGACTTTAAATCAATCGCTTTTAGGATATTGATTTTACAATTTAAATAACGTTTGAATGTTTTTTGACCAAAAAGTAGAATTTGAACCATGAGCTAAATTATTAATGGGTGGAATTTTCTTTGGTTTGAACGATTAAAGCCCGATTTGTAAAAGCGGTTGTAAACTTAATTATGTAAATTGATTAGTCAGGTCGGCTTGGAAACAAGGGAGGAATGTCTTACGAGGGCGGTACTTCAGATGAACCGTTTGATTGTAAAAGTATCAGCTGCGAACTGGTACTAAGTAATATAATTTCAGTAAGTTTTTTTGAATTTTAATTGAATGATTTGAGAAAGCATTTCACATAAAACTAACATAACATCACGCCTGTACCCCGAAGGGTTAGGCAGAGGTGTTCCTATAATACACCTACATTTTGCCAATTATGTTTAAGATCCATTGTAAGGGGGCGAGCCTATTGCCGTCAACCGGGCACACATCCAGACTCCGGGCTGCTACTGAGAAATTCCAGATAGAACCGAAAAACCCAATAACACTGCTCGGAACCCGGGAACCAAATCCGATCAAATAAAAACAGTAGCACATGCGACCACTACACAAAAGAGGCAATACAATATATATTGTAGAGCGGTAATTCTGACCTCCCCACAGTGTGGTCCATTTCGGCGGCGAGTACAATTAGATAGATTGTATTGATTCGCTCGTTCGGCCGGTTGGACCAGTTCTCGTGTGTTCTGGTTACATAACATAACTGAATGTAATGTAGTCTAATTGTTTATAATAACCACTAACGTTAAATAGAAAAATTATAGGCTCAAAATCTCGTGTATATCACCGGGACGGCTTCAGACCAGAACACAGCTTGCTTGGCGGCAGATATGGTGGAATATTTTTTACAGGAGTCTGCGTTTCACGATAACTATACCCTTTTTTTTTCTTTTTTTTTTGGGTGGGAAATTATCAAATAACTTCTCCCGCTCTGGGTGGAGCGGGAGGGCGTGTCAGACTCTTACTGACTAAAACCCACCCGTGTTCCTTCCGTTGCCTGTACGTTGCCAGGGGCCATGGTATCCCTTTCGGATTTTCCCGCAACCCCGGCAGGCATCGGTCCTATCGGACCACGATAACTATACCCTGAGAATGTGTGAGTCGAGTGCCTAGGTCGCTTCTAGGCAAACCACTCCACCATCTCTTCACATCAGTGGTCAAAATGCGAATTTATTTGCGGTTGGGCCCAGTACGTATTGTTTTCTCAATACCAGGTACCGCCGTCATTTCAAAGTTGACTTCTTCCCCAGCCATAATAATCATATTTTATACAATCTAACCATCTTTTCTTTTGATCTGCCTTTCTTTACTTATAACTCCAGATACATAATCTGCCTCGTCGGTCTAGTGGTCGCAATAGCGCTGCTGCATGATGTCCCGGATTCGAATTCCAGGTCAGACAAAGAGTTAATGGGTTTTTCCATCAGGAAAAGCTCAGTAGTAGCCTGGAGTTCAGATTTGTGCCGGTTGATGGCAATAGGCTCGTCCTCTATTACATGGGACGCGAAAACCAGGCGCAATGATGTCATACTTTACACTCTTCTTGTCATATAAGATATAATTTAAAAACACCGAGATTTGCACTAAAATAGGACACCCGTCCTTTGTAATCGAAAAATGGTGGCATTGCTTTCCCTGAAGATTTGTTTCACAAGGGGCTCTAGCTCTTGCTGCCAAAACCCGTCTTCCGTCGCCTGCCACAGTATGTACGAAGTAAATAAACATAGTCGTAAAGGCTGATCCGTTAACCGTTCGGCGAATTTTACGAGTTTAGCCGACTCCGACCGAGCTGCTGACATCTTTTATTATTCTCTGATATTCTTTTACTTCTTTCTGATAAGTTACTGAGGCCGCTGATATCGGGAAACTGTCGGTTGGATTTTGTGTGGATCCTATATTTTATAACGGACCGTTTTATTTTACAATAAGTCGCTCTTTTCGGTTCCTATTTCATTAACGGATCGTTTTTTTAACCAATTTTAAGGTTGTACGTAACTGGTCCTCGAACCGCACTGTATTAATTAACGCTTCGAAAGAATGAATACGTTAAATACGTTTTGATGATAGCAAAGTTATAAATGATTGATTGTCCTAAGAATCAGAGCATTCAAATTCTGGGGTTGAAAGTTATACTACCTTATTATATTTAGCAGAATATCGAAGATTCTGGATGAAGATGAAAATGGAAGGAAGACCAGAAGAACTAAGTCGGTAATAGGCACGCATTATCTTTGTTAGGAAGTTCTCAGTACTGTGACTGGAAAATGGCATAAGGCTCACCCCAGTGTTACCATCATCGATGATCTGTGTGCATCACTGCATAATTATTCAGGTAATTATATGAACGTGTTAATAATTCTGTGACTACAAAGGTTCTCAAATTTCTGAGAAAAGACACCATGTTTACATTGCAACTACCAGGAAAGTATGGGCATAGAGAGTACTTCTGACTTTAGTCTGTAGTCTGTTAACTAATCAGTTTGATGGCGAATATTTTGTAGACGGTGAGACGTGACCAGGGAAGCATGGCACAAAAGGGAGGAGGACTGTACTCAACAGTAGATAGAACAAGGCTGCCAATGGTAATGATGATGAGATGCCCTTTTCCGAGTTCTTCCTGTCCAAATACGATTTCATTTACCAATTGCACCTTCTAGTCTCCTGAATTTTTGTTAAATTTATGTATATATAAAAGTTTCTAATGGATGCAATTAAAGAGTAGCGGTTAAGACGAGGCCTGGTAAAAGAGGGTACGTGTGTTTGATCGTCACTCGTGGCATTTGGCACCCACTCTTAGCGCAAGCATTTTAGCACAATTAGAGTGCTAAAATGCTAATGTGCAATCAATATTGACAAACAAAATGCACCGCTTTTAGAAAAATCTCAGTCAATGTTTTTGCTCGTCGGTTCTTTGTGAGCACGATTTCTACAATTTTGTTTATAATTATAATATAACCACAAGCACTATCCTTTCTTCTTGTATAATGAATGATGTAATTGAACGCGTCCTCCACATTTATAGAACAATCAGCCACCAGAGGCTTATAAACTTAAACTCCTATTGTTTATGAAGCCCTCGCCGCTATTGAGTCTTTTTACTATTGTATGCGAAACTAATGCATAACATAGCGATTATGATTCCCTGGTATCTGGAGTTATTTAAGTGGGCTCCAGGCATCTTATTATACATTGGTCCTTCGTTCCGCTGCTGGATTTGGGGGTCTCCCAGAGTGACTGGGGTGGTAGCTGTAGTCACTACTGCATAATCTTAGTGGTGCTTAGGTAACCAGGATAAAAGTCTTTCAGTGCATAATAACATTGTATTATCTTAGGCATCATACATGTCCTAGAATGTAGGATATTGAAGAGAAAAGGTTTCCTATCTTGGATCTTTGTGTTTGAGATTTTCTAATACTGTTTTTTTTCTTCCCCGAAGCAAAACTCCGTGGAATTTTTAAGAAGTTACTTGAGTGTATTTCAGAATTCTGTTTTAAAGGGTGAGCTGCCTGTCCACTGTGCAGCAATACTGATGCCAACCGACGCGGACAATCTTTTCACTCCGGTAAGTGAGTTATTCATATATAGATCGTGAATGAAAAGAATTTGAGCTTGTTACCAAGTGTTTGACATTGGTAGGAAGTAGTTGCCTTTGCTTTCTGTTGTGACAACATGTGAAGTATGGAATTCCAGAGAAGATAAATGTCGTAGTTTAGATTCCTTTATTGGCATATTTTAGAAAAAAAAACGGTCGATCAATGTAAGTTAAAAAACGTAGAAGGTCAAAAGGTCCTAAAAATTGGTCCTTGGAGCCGGAGATCCTGGAACCCACAACTCGTCGGCAAACACTAGTATTTAATGTTAGTCGTTTTCAAGTAAAACTATTTATTACATCCAATTGTATTTTTATATAGGCATGGCGAGTACTTACCTACATTTACCTACATTTACAAAATCGTTTTTGCTGCAATAGCATCCTGATATCATGCTATCCTGCTACCTGGCGCGCGGATACACTCGCTTACATGCATATTATGTACAACATATACCTACATACATTAATAGGTACGTGCCGGTAAACAATGCTCATTGATCTGTCACACAAGGCAATCGTAATATTCGGTCGAATTCATTAATCGAGTAGCAAACACAGTATTGAACAGGATTTTTTAATTTTTTTGTCAAGAATTTTTTTTTTCCATAAATTGTCGTCTTAGTGTATTGATGGCAAATAAGGAATTTGTTGTGAAATTTGAAATATTATTATTAGCCCTAATTTCAGCCTCGCGAGCTCCGTGCGCTGACGCAGTCATAAGATCCTAAAGTGCAGAGGAGATGGGAGGTGGGCCATTGTCTGCGAAGAGCCACCGCATACACACTTACGTGGTCCGAGTCGGCCATAAACCCTCATTTGTGGAGATTCTCTTCGACGGCCGACTTGGTTTCGTAGTCTATTTAGGGATTTCCAAGTCGGCAAATTGTGAGAAAAGTGGTCTAGGTAACAATTTTTGTATTGGCCCAAAACCAGCCAAAGTGGCTAGGATTAGTCAATTTATTAGGAAACTGTCTTACACCGCCATTTCCTTCAACGGAATGCCGATGTTAGGCGGTTACCTAATAACTGTCACGATTTATTAATGATTAGGTATAGTTGTGATCATTTATGATTTAATAATTAGAATCATAAAAGGATTCTAGATATAATTAAACATCTTTACAAAACAAAGTCGCTTTTCGCGTTTGTCTGTATGTCCGCGTTGTTCTTCGAAACCACGCAACAGATTTTGATGAGGTTTTCACCATTTTTTAGGCGATTTAATCCGGGAGGTTTATGTGTATAATACGTTAATATTAAAGTTACGTTTAGCTAATAAATCTCGATGTTTTACCAAGTCAAAAAACCGTGCGAAGGAGGAGCAAGTCGCTAGTAATTTATAAATGCAAGCAATGAAGTATGAAGGAATATCAATATTTAATTAATTATCATGTAGAAAAAATCTAAATAATACCAGTAACAACAGGTTGTAGGGTAAATCACCCAGTTGTCAAACGTTAATTTAATTGTGTAACTAAAAAAATATTGCATATTTTCTAACTAAGTAGGGTGAGTCACCCAGTTATCGATTATGTGAAATTTATATTATACGAATTATTTCATTTCGAAGTTGGAACATGACGTTGTCTGTAGTTTCGTTTCCTTTTCACCATTTTCTGATATTAAATAAATACATACAACCAACCGGTGCTACGATGGAAATCGCAACCTTGGTATAAAAGAAATGAATTTATTTAATCGGTCTTTTTTGGTGTTTTTCCTTAAAATCATTCGATGCAGTACAAATTGGATGATTATATTATTCTTAAGGAGTGCAAAACGGTTTCCATTGACCACAAAAGGACTTGCGTATTCAACCCAAGTTACAAATTGGTTAATTGATGACAAGCTTAGATTAGACTTCGGAGCTCACTGTTGGAATCACTTTTGGCGTATTTCGGAATAATTAAATTCTTACCAATCATTTATGGCGTTAAAGAAAAAAAATACGCAAAGTCAAGCTCCTGTTGTTTATTTGCATACAATGCAACATTATTTTAAGACTTCTAGCGGCTATGTAGTCTATATTAACTATGTCTTAATATGAAGAAAAAAAGCCAGTCAGAACCACACTCAGCAGTGCTGTTCAAACTGATTCTTTCGTCGAGACTTCTAAGTGGTCTCTAACAAGTAGCCGCCTCAAAGATACAAACATTTATATACCAACTGTTTCGGTTATAGCTGTAAGGGTCGTTCTGAATTAGCTCTCTCCATAGTTTCACGTGCGCCCCTTCTGTCAAAACGTACACAATCGAACAACGATTGTTAGCAAAACGAAACAATAAAAAAGTGGTTTGGACGAGGCTTTGTTTAGCCAAATGAGGGAATTGGGCTTCAGAGGACGAGGCAGCCAGTTATTCCATTATACCTATAACTATTATAACTCTGGGCTTGATTGTAAAACCAGATACGCTGGGCGCGATGGGTAAATGACCTCGAAAGGATCGCGGTAAAGACCTAGTTGTAATGAACGTAGGACGTTTAATGTTGGTACTAAAAGCAATAGTTTGTGACTACGAAGATAAGACATCGGTTTTTCTCTTGTTGGCCACAACTTATGGCCCACATTCATTTATGAAGTTTCATTTTAAATCCTCGAAAGGTTTTGCCCATGCTTAGTGCAAGGGTACTAGGGATAATAAATGACATTTAAAGACCCCCAAAAGTTCAGGTTCTAGTCAGAATTTCTTCGTAAATGCAAAAATTAATAGTAATACATAAACTGCAGACGGTGGGCGCACGAAACGTTGCCCAACCGCAGTGTTCTAACGATTTGCTCTGGCACAACTAAGTTAAGCCCTGCATAGCTGAGCTATGCGGCTCGGCGCAACAGGAAGCCGCCGTGTTTACAGCGACGCAACGTAACCGACACGGCGACGACTCGACACGCTTCCAAGAACAGCCGGCACGACGACATCACACATCGATCCGTGCGAAACTATTTATTGACAGAAGAGGTTCATTCCATTCCAATTCGTGTTGGAACAAGGTGTAAAGCAAACAACAGTAACAAAGTTGAATCAAGAAATTGAAGCAACAGTTTTCTCTCACGTTTCTCGTGTTTTCGCAACACAAAGCAATCAAAATCGATTCCCGTTTCGACTTGAACTCAGCCCTGATACGAGCGAATCGATTGTCTCAATCAGACGGCAATTGAACGGAATTGAATACTATTTTTAGTAGACGGTAGCTTCCGATGCGATTGCTTCGGATATCGAGATGAAGAGGAGACGCCAGCGGTCTCGACCGTGCGGTGTACATCACTCGGCTTGGAATCATTTACATTGAGATCACTCGGAACACAATAATGGTTGGTTGTGAGAAAAAAATATAGAGCGACGACGTTGTATCGACGTTTCATTCGTCGGTCGCTGGAGCGTTACTGGACAGACGCACTGTCGCGACTGCGGCGCGCCCGCCGTACATAACAACACTTTATAGGCATTTTTTATGGCTTCAGCAAAAACTAAGAACACTGGCACTTGAACACAACGTGCGGTGGTCGCAGAGCACCGCGTCACACACTGCTCACCTGAGCCTCACAGGCGGCGGGATGTTGAACGCCGGGTACAGTTTCGCGTTGGGACTCTCAAACAGCATCGCGATTGTTTTTTTCACCGTGCACGCATCGTGCACCCGTCCGCGCGAGTTTGCGGCCGGCCGTATACTGCCGGCGCTGCGCCGCGCCACCCCGCGCCCCTCCGCGCCGCGGTGCCCCGCGCCCCCGTGACGTCACGCCCGGAACGCTAAGCTAGGCTTCTTCGTGTCAACCGTAGCGCCCCGTCCCTCTCGCGCGCTCTACTCGCAAGCGGGACGTAGCATGTCTTTACAAAGGATATTGCGTCGATGCGTATTAGCAGCTCGGGCTGACGCTGGCGGGCAGCCCCTCCACGCTAGGGCTTCGCGGCGGATGTGGAGCGCAGGCAGCTCTTCAACTATTTTATTTAAGCCCGTGTGACCTCCACGCGCGGGGCTTATGAAATATGAACGTGTGCTCAGCCTAAGGGTGATGTAGATCAGCTGTGTGTACACCCCTCGCAAGCACCCGCACGGAGCAAGGTCGAGGGTGCCGAGGTGCTCACAGCGCCACGAACGGCTAACACACGCAACACTGTCTACCATTCGATCAACTAACTTAGAATAACTTTCTTACATTTGTTATCTTCAAACTAGCTTGCTGAGGACGCAAAAAACTTTGAATGTGCAAGTCATGACAGTGCTCGCACAAAATAAAGTCAGTAAGAAGGTCGTGGGCGGATAAGCACTCGACTGTACTTCAATAATGAGATACTGTAACTTCTGTGGTACAACTTTGGAAAGGCCTATAAGTATAGCAGGGTCTGTAAAAAGCTTTACTGCTTACAATAATAATATAGTAGTTATAATGCCTTCTATTTGAAAGCATAATTTCCACCAATCGTATATTATCATTGCCAATACTGCCTAAAGGCTTCCCTATAACTAATAAAAAAACTTTGCCACGATAGCCAAAATTGGCAGACAAATAAATTGGCGTATTATTGGGAGACAGCACGACGACGCTTCTACTATTTCTCTCGACGCAGTCTCTTAGTCATGACACCCATGCACGGATGGAAAAAGGTAGAAGGTTCGTAAAGTTTTCAGTAAAGGTCTTCTTTACTGAAAACTTCACGAAACAGTTCTTTAAAAACTCAGTACTTCCCGTAGTTTCCGCGCTAAATAAGTGAGAAAGAAAAAGGCGTGCAACTTTTTCACATCGGTGATAGCGCTATATGTCACTACTTCAAGCCTCTGCTCACATACTCGTCTAAACATAGCTGTAGCAGGAAATATCCATGACCGTGACGCTTACGATCAGCGCCGCAGGGCGTCATCTGTCTAATGACAGATGATTGTTTTCAATATTACTATTTGCAACGTAAACAAAGCGATATAATGGCTCTGAAAGGTTATTGTGATGGCCGTGAGAAGCTATCGAACAATAACAGCGTAATGAGAAGAATATGTCAATGACACAAGCAAGCATTCTTTCTGCAAAATAATATTCTAACATTATATAATTAATATTTTAACTCTATAATAATAATTAATATTTTAATTGTGAGACGAGAACTGGTGTTGTCACCCTGCCATTATTTTTTAGGACTTTTTTGGCGGCTATTATTGTTTTATTTGAACTTTTATACGAATTATTAAGTTATTTTTATAGGTACCTACATATCTACCACCTGTGCTAATAGGTAATCATAAAATGGGAATCCGGAAATACCTGCCCGAAATTAATTTATATATAATTAATTTAATTTATAGATACAGATATGAACTTACGTTAATTATATTGGTAGAATGATAAAAACTGAGCATGCACCGACGTAGGTACATATTTTAAGTGGTTATTCATAAAGGATCCAATTAAAGTAATTAGTAAATGTTTGTATAAGTTTAAATATTCCTAATTTTAATGATTTTGCGTGTTTTGTGTAAGAACCTACATATTTAGTTACGTAAATTTGTAGCTATGTATAAGAAACTTATAATAGCTGCCTGCTTCTGCAGGGCACAGGCTGCTTCTCATGCAGAGAAGGCATTTTAATTTAACGATTTTAGTACCTACATTCACGATGTTTTCCTAATAATTAGCAATCATTATAATAGCTTAAATCTAGTTTAGCTTTAAAAAGACAAGTTCAATACGCTACCATGACTATTACGGAGCTAAAAATAAAGCCAAGTAAAGCACTGAGGTCTAATGACCGGAATTAGGAACTATAACCGATAAAAGGCACCTCAAACTTTCTACATACTTAGTAAAATCATTCACAATGTAAACCATGCTGTATAAAAAGTACCTAATTAAAAAGGGTAAAAGTCAAATCATTATCAGTAAAAGTCATCATTACTGAACAGACAGCTGTGCTGCTGGGGAGTTTGTTGCGCCACTTCTTCTTCCCAGCTAAAGCACTAGGAAGTGGTGAAGGGTGGGCGTTTTGGGGGACTGTCTTATGTAACTTTGACGTTCGAAAAGTGCTGATTCTCAGCCTAGTTTGAATAAATGACTTTTGAATTTTGAATTTTTTGAATTCGAAGAAAAAAAAAAACAAGTGTAATTTTATTATTTAATTTATTAGGTACCAGGCACACATAAAACATTCCGATAAATGCTTGACATTCCGTGTTGCGTCCTCGCCGTTGCCCAGGCAACCAAATCTCAAAGATGGCGCCACCAACCACCATACCGGCAGGCTTTATTCGCTTTTAACCAATTATTTTCATAAAATCAACATTTAAAAGACGTAATAGAAGATTATCGAATTAATGAAAAGCGATTAACAAAAGGTCGTTGTCATGGTAACGATGGGGAGGGGGGGCATTTTAGAAGGACAAAACATCTTATTGATATCGTTCAAAAAGGTCAGGTGTGTACCGTAGTACTCGCTACTGGCGCGTGTAGCTATGAGGAGATGAAATGAAGCGGACGAGCAAAATTAGTACTTGCATAATGTTCGCAAGGCTGATCAGTAGAATATTTTACTGTATAATTTTGGGATCATACAGTATGACATTCAAAGATGGCGGAAATAA
Source organism: Xanthia icteritia (assembly GCA_949128155.2). Lineage (NCBI taxonomy): Eukaryota > Metazoa > Arthropoda > Insecta > Lepidoptera > Noctuidae > Xanthia > Xanthia icteritia. The sequence goes on along the minus strand of OY855862.1, from coordinate 154,584 downwards.
ATAGTTTCAATAAAGGGAAAAGTGGCACTAGTAGCTGACTATGTATATAAAGCCCTCTACACATTGGACAACTAGAAGAGCGTCATGTACAATTGTGCTCCATGCACTTCTATGCAAAACAAGCAGCCATAATAACGTTATGATTATAATGATTGACAAAATGTTTTCTGTTATTACTACTAATGTTAACGTCATATATAAAAGCAAATCAAAGAAAATAACGCTTTTGGATGCAGAAAACCAAAAATGCAACCTAGGGACGTCGGGCGACGTCGCACAACACGTCTGGCGACATCGAAAACGATGAAAATGGCCTTGAGGCAAGATGTCTACAGACGTTGGACGACATCGCCCGACGTTTCAAGCGACTGGTGTCGTAGGATATTTGTCCAGTGAATACGAAGCTTTAGCACTAACAATACTTGTCCGTGCGCTTATTGGGACAACTGTTAGTCGTGCTCGTGATATCATTTATAAATATTTTTAATATTACTACTGTTACAAGCTATACCGGGCTGTGGATTGTTTATGCACCGATCGTAGATGGGATGACCACTTGGAAGTGCCAGGTATACTAGTATCTGAAGTCCAATATGCTATACAAAAACTGAAGCATAAAGCCGTGGGTCCTGATGGCGTTCTGCTGCAATGTAACAACATCTTGGTTTTGATGGGACAAAGATTCTGCACCAGATATGCACAAAGATCTGGATAACAGGCCAGTGGCCAGTAGATTGGTCACAATCCGTTGTTATTCCTCTTCACAAGAAAGGTTCCACCAAGAATTGTGAAAATTACAGAACCTTATCGCTAATGTCCCACGTCAGTAAAATCCTTTTGCGCGTAATTAACACGAGATTATCAGCGTATCTAGACCACCAGATACCGAGAGAACAAGCCGGTTTTGTTGCTGGCAAGGGAACTCGAGAGCAAGTTTAGAATGTCCGCATTCTCATCAAGAAATGTCGTGAATTTAACAAGCCACTGGTGTTGTGCTTCATAGATCACACTAAGACGTTTGACTGCGTACGGTGGCAGACAATGTTTGGTGTTCTCATTGAAATGGACGCACCCCCACATCTCACTTTTCTAATTCAGAATCTGTACCTTGACGGCACCAGCTTCGTGAAACTGGAAAACAAAAAATCTAAGGCTTTCCATACGGAACGGGGCGTGCGTCAAGGCTATATTCTAGCGCCAAAGTTATTCAACCTCTACGGGGAGCATATCATGAGGAAAGCGCTGGATGCTTGGCACGGTGGGATCGATGCTGGCGGTGAAAGACTCACGAATCTGAGATATGCGGACGATACCACTATAATTGCGTCGAACGAGGAAGAGATGGCGGATCTGCTGAAACGTATAGAAGCAGAGAGCGCTAAACTTGGACTCAAGATCAACCATGCCAAGACGAAAGTAATGGTGGTAGACCGTGCTCATCTTCTTCTGACCTCAAATCTACTCGACAGCTATGAGAAAGTCAGTGAGTTCGTGTACCTTGGGTCTTTGATCACAAATGAGGGCAGTTGCCTTGGAAAAAGCCGCCGCCGTACGGGTATTGCCAAAAGTGCAATGACCAGTCAGGAAAATTTGGAGGAACCGTGGCATCCGTCGGAATACCAAAATACGACTGACCCCTGCTCGTCTAAGTCGTCTCTGCGCCCCCGAAGGGGGCACGAAGAATCATTTTGGGACTTTTTTGGCCCCTTGCCCGAGGGATTTTTCTCTCGGTCCACGAAATCGTGGGCCGGTCATTGGGTTTCCCTCCCCCTCCTAGGAGGGGGTGGCAGTGCTTTCATGCAAATCTGTTCGCTGAGAGGTTTACCTCTCCTCAGCGTGTTGGGATGTGTTTCTGGGGTGTAGCCGGGTGAGATCCCTAGTTCCCTAGGGAAGGCCCAGCAAAGGCCGGTCTAGCAAGTTTGGCGCTCCCCTCAGTGGGAGTCTTCCCCGCTGCCCACAGCATGAACCAGGTCTAGCCAGTGGTGCTGCGGGGCGCGGAGCGTTGTAGTGTGTGTCTAGTGACATGAGCTATGTGTGCGTCGCTCGTGTGGTACTTTTTGGGTTTTTCTGCGAATGTGGAATCATGTGTATGTGAACCGCGCGCGTGACGCCTATATTAGCCTAGGTCGCTTTACGCACGGCGGGCGTCGTGTAGCGAGTGTGGAGTTCTATTTGTCATGGGTAAGCCGCGTGTAGACTGAGAGCGACTTACTCATACTGACCCCTTCTCTAACTTTTTCCATCCTTTAATATGGCGCTGAAAGCCGCGAAAGCAGTAAGTTCGATGCTTTCGAGATCTGGTGTGGGCGTAGGAAACTTCGTATCCGGGGATCGCGGAAGTCGCATTAGATCCCGTGATCCCCGGGACGATGCAAGTATGAGACGGAAAACCAGGGTGGTTTTAGTCAGTAAGAGTCTGACAGACATCCATGAGGATTTCCAAAGGAATCAAAAAAAAAAATGCTACTTCGTATACCATGCACCGCCATGAGAACGAATGAATCCATAATGGAGGAACTCAACATCACCAAGCGGCTATCTACAATATGCCAGGAGCGTGCCCCCAGCTTTTTCGGTCATATTATGCGTTCACCTAAGCATGATCTGGAAAGGCTTCTGTTACTAGGCCGAGTGGAAGGAAAACGAGCTCAAGGCAGAGCACCGGTGAGATCGTCAACATGTTATCTTACTATCTTGGTCGGATTCCTACCTACTATCGATTAAACAAAAATAAAACATTTATTTGGTAGTTGAATAAAGCATTTACATTATATTATTATATTCAAATCTTAGAAGAACTTCGTCGAATAACTGAGTAGACGGCGCGGGCATCATGCTTGTCGTCGGCATCTCTATACGATGCTCATCACATATTCTAGCAGCAACTGTCTCCTATGGCATTGCTTTAGACTCGACCAATCCTCGTGTTCTATACTTTACCACAAAACAAATAAAACAACAATTTAGAACGAGACATCAAGACAACACAGAGTAGTGACATTAAAATGTGACAATTAAGAAATTTCTGATTTGATGCTGACATAAATTTATTAATACACAAGCATAAATTTAAAAAATTAAAACCCCTGCCACAAACATTTTCTCATTTCTCTTTCCTACTCCATCACCCTGTTCACCTTCATCTATCTGTAACCTTTTCATTGAGACCATTCCGATGAGCCCAAACACGATACCTGCGCTGTAAGTTGGTAAGGGAGTTGGGTACCCTGCAATTTCCAGGTGATGCTGCAGAATCAGTTCTTCTAATATTATTAAAGTAACAGAATACCAAATTTCAAATCGATCAGACCTGTGGAAGATGTTCACATCCATTCATCAACTAGAAAAGAGCAGATAATCTTCACCTTTCAAACAAAAAAAACAAAAACCCAATCGGTTCCGCAATTTGGGAGCTATGATGGCGCAGACAGACACACAGATACACACTTTAAACTTATAACATTCCTCTTTTTCCGTCGGAGGTTAAAAACATGTTGCAAATACAAATAAGCACGGCCTTTTGGAGGCTTAGAATAATACTCTTGTGTTTCAAGGGACAGGATTCTGCTTCTGCAAAATGTTTTAGATTTGATGGAACAGAACTGAGTTTTACAGCAATAATTAAAGTCTTGTAATACTCCAAGGTAGTAAAAGTCTCAATAGTTTAAGCGATGAAACCACGACCACCAAAATCCCGCTGATTAGCATAATTATAGAAGTACTTTATTCTGGTGAGTATTGTAATTCCACCGTCCCAGGTTCTGCGTTTAGATAAAGCAAATTATTGCGTTTTGATAATAAGATTTAATAAAATATTTGTTTTAGCTTTTTTTTTCTGTGTCAGTTAATAAAAAAAAGGTAATGCATTCAAAGTAAAGCCCTGTTTCTGTTTCATATAATTGGCATACTTTCATTCATGTACGCTTCTGAAATTAGGCGACACCAAAACTGCCATTCGTCAAACAACACAATTTCAGCTTAACCTCTCGAGTCACGATATACTATTTTATTTATTTTGTAACAAAAGCAATACCCTCCTTATAAAGGGCCCCTAAAATTTTTTAACTGTGGGTCTAGTCACGCCGCTGATGTGATCCCAATTTACTACCGTAAAATATAATAATTCTTTATTGTTCTCTCATAATCACAAACACAGTACAAAGTCAAGGTAACGCTTAATAGAGACTGGTGTCTGTTGTAGGTAAAACCTGTATTACAGATCACCAGGCTTACTCCATCGGACTACTCACTTATGACCTATGACTGTATTAAGTGAACATACAGGTTGTACATAATAAAACACTATTACAAATTAATAATAACAAAAGTGAAACAAAAATGGAAAATTAAAATTAAATTAAAAAATTAAAAACTATATATTAATATCTATCTTTTGGGTATGTGTGGGTGTATGTCGGTGAGGGTGAGTATGAGTGAGTGTGTGTCGGTGAGGGTGGGTATGTGTGGGTGTGTGTCGGTGAGGGTGAGATTGGTGGTGTGATGGGTACGTGTGTGTAAACTGCTATGCTATCCTTCTATGCTAGTAATCGTTACCTTATGGGTTTTAATAAGCGTTCCGTTGCATTGTAATCAATGCATTGAAGCCACGAACAAACCTTCTTCTTGCACTCTGCCCTAGAAAGAGGATAAATCAACAACTGTTTGTTCATATTATTATACAAATATGGACCCAGGAAACCGTAAAAATTATGTGCCAGACTGAATTTATATCTATTTGTCGTGCAGACATTGGTGGTTCTTCTCTTACCTGAGATTGTTTTGAGGTCGTAAAAAAGTTCCGAGTGCTTCTTAGTAACTGTCAGTAAAATAAAAAGTTGTCTAACGGTCAGTACCTTACAGCGCTGATATAGATCGACCGTAGGGTATCGTATCGGAAGGAAATGACTTACTTTTAATATGGCTCTTTGGGCTCTCTCCAGTTTCAGTAGGTAAATTTTAGCTGCTCCTCCCCAAGAAGTTAAACAATAAGACAGTAAGGATTGGCACAAAGCGAGATAAACAGTTCTAATTATGGAAGTGTCAGCAATATGACGAAGTGATTTAAATATATAAATAAGTTTTCGAATTCTAGGAACCAAGGCCTCAATGTGGTGTTGGAAATCTAGTCGGCTATCTATTACCACACCCAAGTATTTGATGGTGTTAGTTTTCGACAAACGCGGACAATTACATGAATTGTTGGATGTTAGGTCGCAATTGTGTGAGATAATGGGAAGGTTTGGAAGGTCTTGTTTTCTGAGTGTATAGGTCATGAACTTTGTTTTGTCCACATTTAAGGTGAGGATGTTGTCTTTAAGCCACTTAGATACTTGGTTGAACCCATTTTGGGCGTGTTTATAAACATCTTCCCACGTGTCACCATAAAAAAGTAATGCAGTATCATCAGCGAATGTAATTATTTTCCCATTGGTCAAGTCTGTGTTACATAAGTTATTTATGTAAACTAAAAACAAGGTGGGGCCGAGGATACTGCCTTGTGGGACACCGTATTCAATCGGTAGTTCATCACTAGCCCAACCATCCACTCTAACAACCTGAGTTCTGCCCTTCAGGTAATTTGCAAACAGATCTAGTGGTAAACCTCTAATTCCCAAGTGTTCCAGTTTGTTGATTAAGATGGGGACAGACACTGTGTCAAATGCTTTGGCTAAATCCAGATAGATGGCCAAGGTCTTTTTCCTATTATCTAGCTTGGAAATTATAAATTCCGTTAATTGATGAACAGCATCTGACGTTGATTTATGTGCGCGGAATCCAAACTGAGATGTAGACAATAGCTGATTTGTTTCCAGAAACTTAACCAGTCTGATGTTCATTAGGCGCTCTAATATTTTAGATAGTGTTGGAAGGATAGAAATAGGCCTATAATTGTTGACACAGCATCTGTCCCCACTTTTGAAAATGGGAACTATTCGAGATTTTTTAAAAGCAGAAGGGAATACTCCCGTAGTAAAAGACAAATTACATATAAAAGTTAGAGGAGGAACAATGACGTCAGAGAATTGTTTTAAGAAGCTTCCTGAGATTTTATCTACCCCGACTGCAGAATCATTCTTGAGGTTAGATATTAATGATTTTATTTCGAATTCGTCTGTAGCTAATAGTACTATTGATTTAACGAAGCCATTCGTTGATTGATAAATAATATAACAATAAATAATAGAACAGCACAGCGCCGTGTGAACTGCCGCTAATGATCGCAGCATTCGCAGCACGTAGCTTTCTGTAGTTTCTGTCTGAAAGTATATGGATTCCTTCATTAATAGTTTACTCCTTCTGCTAATTTTAGGAAGAGGGATACCTCTCTCGAGGGGTGTCTGCTATCTACTATGTATCCAATCAGTAAAACCATCAGAGGCCCTAGATTGGCCGTTCACTGATGAAGGCCGGCCGGCTGCCAATCGGAGCGCCGAACGCGCTCGATGCGTAAAGTCGAGATGGTTAAAAGAAACTCACACTAGGGCCTCTGTAGGTATCAAAAGGAGAATCTTTGAGTCTGTGAGTGTCCATTTTATATCTACTTGGTAAACCGAAGGCTATAGTTAGCCGTATAACTTTGGTAGCTCAAGTGCAGCTCGAGTAGTAGTCAGAAGCCCGAAAGTCTGACACGCAGTCTAACCTAGGGGTATCGTGCTACCCAGTTGGGTTTTGGAAGTCCGATAGGGAGTCACTCCATGTAAAATACTGGTATTCAGCGGCATCCGGTTAGACAGGTAGCCGACCCCAATATGGTTGGGGACAGGCTAGGCAGATAATAAAGAAATGTTACTATTGACTTAACGTACGGTTGGCCGTAAAGTTTATCAGCAGTAGGTCTATTTCAGGCTGAAATGACGAATGTAACGTAAGGTGCTATAAGTCTGGTGTAACATATCGGTAACATTGACGATAAACAGCAGATATCTTCATAAATACAGAGCGTGTGTGTCCGGGGGGAGCCGGCGGTGGTTTATGTAACAGTTTTACTCGCGGCTGGGGTGTCCTACAAATTGATGCTGTATATGAGCATCAAAATAAGCCTCCATGACTCTGAGAGCACTGGGAGCCGTCGGCCCCAGTCGTTCTTTCGAGACTATGACAGTGGTTGAGCAAAGCAAAAGCCTGAAAGTAAGACAAACTAATTACTAACTGAGCTGATCTCAAATGTTATGTGATAGAGTGGTTGGTTGTGGAACGTGGCGTGTGGCGCTAGTTGTGCGATCTGTTACACGATGAGTTGGCACCTGATATAGCTAGTCGTACTACTTGGCATGCTGCGAGGACTCATCAATATTTCTTACAAGAGATTTTTGCACTTACCTACATCCATAGCAATTAAAAATAGTATCTATTGCATTCTAAGTTTTCTATCAGCTCTCTTTTAATGCACACTAAAGTCGCTCTGTATAAAATCGATCGGCAATTGACCATAAAAGGGTGCAAGATGTAGAACACTTTGGAACCTAAGTAAACGTTTGACCACTCTACTCCTTTTGCTTAAGTAGATACTTTGCTTCGACTTACTGAGTTCATCACAAGATTTGCAATACTAAGTTAATTTGGTGCAACCAGAATCAGCGACAAATTCTTTTAAATAAGTTTAACCTGAAATATGGTGTTACTTTTGTTTGTCCGGCCTGCGATGCTAAAGTTCTATAGATTGTAATGCTTGTTTTTAACGTTTTTATTGTTTTTTTAATCAACTTTTTAGGGTTCCGTAGTAAACAGGGAACCCTGCCAGCTGAATGGTTGTACTTGGATTTATATAAAAATTCACAATAGTAAAATGAAATTAAAAGGAAAACTGTCACAGCTAAGTAGGCTTTACAGGTTAACGAGTAATAATCGACCAACTTAATAATTGCAGCTTTATAATTTTCAGTTTGAAAAACATGTTGAACATGTTTCATGTGAACAATGTTAAGTTTGTTCTTGGGATAAATTCATCCCAACTACGGAACCATTCATTGTGCGTGGTCCGACACGCACATGGCCGGTTTTTTTTGTTTTTGAACATTCATTTTGGTGCCGATTATCCAACATTTAGATTTTTTTAAATTTAATATACCCAGTGATAATTCGTGAAGTATCGCGCAACTAAGACGAATTTAACTACTTACATAAAATTCATCGAAATCAGTTCAGCCGTTTAGTAGTTACGAGGATACATAGAGACGGACATAATACACACACATTCGTACAGGTCAAACACATAACCCTCCTTTTTTGGTTAAAAAACCTCTTTTGCAATTAGGGTTGCCAACTTTTTTTATATCAAATATAGTATTTTAGAAGCCATTGCCTGTAAGAATATAGTAGATGGCGAAAAAATCAAAAATATATAGTAGGAGTTTGAAAAGAGATGTTTCAAAATATTTTTATTCTGTAAATTCATATTTTTTGCTACTATGAACGTATAATAATAGGATTTTTTTTTATGTCTGATGACTATTTTTACACTCTAAATTAAGGTTACAAAATACCAAAAAATCAGCTTTTATGAGATTAGATCATTTCGGCATTTTGTATTGAAATAAAAATATAGTAGTTTCGCCTACTATATTTTTTCTTTAAAAATATAGTATATATAGTATATAAATATACTATATTTTTTCTTTAAAAATATAGTATTTAGGCCTCTCATATAGTAGGATATTATATTATATAGGAGGGTTGGCAACCCTAATTGCCATCTTCATCTCAATTTCGCAAGTAGCTGTGGATGTCGACACGGCGGGAAACCTTTTAATTCAGCAGTAATAAACAAACCGCTTCATTTCTTACGTCACATCTCGGTGGTCGCAAGTCGCAGCTCTCGCCCCGTGACAAATATAAGTGGGGAAACAAATGAAGGGTTGTTGGCAACGTGGCTGTATCGACCGAGTTCGTTGAGCTGTTTGTGCAACAGTTCGTCTGAGGAAGTAGGTACAGCAGGTCGCACGTCAGTGGTGACACTTTCCTCTGAGCTGACCTGACGTAGTGCGGAGTTTCAATAGAATAAGAGACCAGCTTTTACTGGTTTCGTTACCACTGACGTGCGGGTTACCGTGCCGTAGGACCGTAGCTCTGTTCCGATTCGTTTCCCTGAGTTTATCGACTTCAAAAGAAGGAGGTTCTTAATTCGCCTGTATAGTATATATGTCGCAGTGAGATGGTTATAGCCGTGACGTAGGATACCGTAATATAGAAATCGGTTCATAACTGTCTTACTAGGAATAACGTATGATACGAGCAAGATCTAGTAATATAACTATAAGGGCACTCCGACCTGACTTAGTCAATTTTAACGGACTTATAATATTTTTTCGGGGAAAGTTGTTATTGATAAAATATCAAGAGGATTATCAGAAGTTTTACGAGCAAGAAATGTAAGTTTGAGGGAAGAAGGATATTCAACGAGAGAAATAGCACGCAGAGTTGCGGTATCCCAATTCTGTGTCGTGGCCACGTTGCAGAGGTATCACGGCATGGACAATTTAGCTGACCGACCCCGCAGTGGTCGCCCAACTGTTCTGACTGCTGCTCAGAAGCGCTATATCAAATTGCTGGCAGCCCGTGACCCAACAATAAACGCTACTAAAATAAAAGCAAAAGTGCAGGCCGCCTCTAGACCTGAAGTTAGCACTCAGACCATTCGGCGTTGCTTACACCAGGTTGGACTACGAGTCTTGGCGAGCACCTCTGAATTCACGGCAACGTCAGCGATGGGGATTGCAGTGGGCTAGGCTCCGGCAAAATGAAGAAGATGAAGAGGAAAACATTTGGTAAAACTTTCTCTTCGTTGACGAATCGCGAATCGGTACTCATCCATATAACCGACGTGTCCGTGTCTGGAGAAGACCTGGAGACTCTGAAAGGCAAAGAACTGCCACTGGAACCGTTCAGCAAGGCGGGAAATCGGTGTCCTTTTGGGGTGGAATTATGATTGTAGCTAGAACTGCTTTGGTCCCGTATCGAGGCTCCATGACGGCAGATAGGTACAAAACAGTCGCTATTGATGGAATTGTCAGATCATTCCGAGTAAACCGTGGGCACCAATTCGTACTGATCGATGATAATCCGCCCGCACATCGAGCTCAACAAGTCAATGCTGCTCTCCGGGAATATGACATCACAAGGATAGACTGGCCTGCCGGCTCGCAACGAATATAGCACGCGTAGGATGCTCTTAAGCGAGCTGTTTGGAGGAATCGCCAGCTACCTTCCCAGACAGTGCCAGAGATCAGGGAATCCGCTATTCAAGAATGGGACAGGTTACCGCAAGAAATGCTGGATAACTTGATTAAATAAAAACCTTCTAAGTATTAATAAATTGTTGTATAAGTTTGGTTAAACGATCTTTTTCTCTCCATCAAATTTCTGTCACATTAGGATTGAATTACTCAATTCCTGTTACAAAAAAAAAGTTTAATTTTATAATTTCAAACGGTGTATTTCTATTTAAAAAAACATATAACGTAAACACTTTTTCTTGATAACGTTAAATTTAAAAAATATATCAGCTTTTGCTAGTGATCACAAACTTTTTTTGATGTGTGTATTAACCTATTTTTCGTATTTCTATAGACAAACCCATTGAAAAGATGCTGTAGCCATCTTACTAATCAGAATGATAACAACAACATAAATGATCAGCCACACGCGTACTATGTTAGCATGTAATCAAGATCAATTGCTCGGCGAGTGCGGCGCGTCACAGCGCCCGCGCCGGCCACTACAGGGCAAAAAGTAAGTAGCGTACTTGCGACATTGCGTTGGTTTCACCGACAACGTCACTCAGCTGCTGTGCGCAATGTTAATTGTAGTCATTATAAATCGGTAAACTTCGGCTGCAATAATTGCAATGCCTATTAATTGCCACCCATTTAAACTAATATTATAAAGAGAAAAGATTAGATTTTTTGTATATTTGTATGTCTATTTGTAATAGATAATCTCAAAAAATACTTAAACGATTTAAAAAAAAGCACCAATAGTAAGCTACATTATCAGCGAGTTTGTCGGGGGTTATCCGTCCTTAGTGCTCACCTTCGTTAAATAAGCATTTCCTGTGCAAAGTTCCATGCTTCTAGACCCAGCAGTTTGTCTTTCAGTGAATTTGCCTCTCGGTGGTCTAGTGCTCCTCGTGCTCGCGCGACTGCTGTGGGTTCTGGTTTCGATTCCCAATTCAGGCAGTGCTATTGGGTTTTTTCATAAGGTACGAATTTCTCAGTAGCAGCCCAAGTTTGTGCCCCGTAGATGGCTTCACTATTACATGGGAATTTAAGATAACTGGCGAAATGTGGGACTATTTACATTTCGTCGTGTTGTTGTCTCCACATTGTATAAATAAATAAAAGTCTACTTGTTAAAAATTTGCTCTCAAAGTCCTGATGAACCTACACATGTAAGTAAATAGTCTTCCGATGTGGTACCCGTCAGCGATGACTGCCTGCAGTCGGACTCACTGGAGCGCGGCGCTACTACTTAGGTATTCTAGTATCGCATCGAACCGTCTGTAGTCGTTTCAGCAACCAGCTGATTACGAACACCTTAATCGTTATGATTAATTTATGGCATTATTAGTGTTGCACTCGCTAATTGAGGTAGGTACTGGATTATTGCGTATATTGGACGTTATTCAGTATGATATAATGCTCGATTTTGCAAAATTACTGGGATAACGTGCAGTAACTTTATACCTGCCAGTCTTCTCCAGTACTTATCGTCATCATCCCCGCCCACCCCTACAGCAGCCCACCGCTGGACATAGGCCTGTTCAATTGCACGCTATTCAGCTCGATTCTCGGTAACTCTCATCTCTCACTTTTGTGGCCGCTCTGAACTTAACTTCACAAATCGCACTTTGACTTAACTTTGCCAAGTATGCGTTATATACAAATATGAACCTTACATATATGACTGTAATGTTCATATTCGTATGCGACGCTTACTTTACTAAGCAAACTAAAGTCATGTGGGGTTTGTGAATCTTGCCCTGAGAATAAAATACTTACTTTTATACGAATAAAGGGCTGTAACACTTTGTATAGTTACTGCCTGACCACCCTTCAAAGTGGTGGAACCATCATGACCGTGACTTATGAGTTATGACCTTCATTACTGTCCATTTGGCTAATTAGTCACCCTTTATCAGTCCTGAGCTGAAGGCAAGGTTATAAGATAGGGATCCTTCCCAAGCAGTAGATACACCATTTCGACGCAGTGGTTCGAGTTTTCCAGGTTCCTGAGTCATCATTTCGTCACGCCCCGTGATGATCTTCGTAGTCGCCCTGAAAACTCAAACTCAAAGCATTTATTTCAATTAAACCATTTACAGGCACTTTTGAATTGTCAAGGAGTCGGTCAGTCACAAATATGAAGTTACTTGCCCATTTCAAATCGTAGTACCTATGGAGAATAACGAGTAAGAAACTCCACGACAACTCTTTTAAATCAAAAAATAACAATTACTGTTATAAAATATTGGTTACATCATTCATGTTGAAATTATAGGTAGGTACCGGGTAATGTCTTTCATTGACTTGAATGTGCCCTGGCGGCTGTGAGTATGTCATGCTCAGTCAGATGTCTCGCTGATGGTGGCGCGTGTGTCATTTAGCTCCCTTCAAAATGATTGTGCTGAATGGTGCTGATCCATGCGTCATGTTCGTGAACGTGCGCCGTCAGTAGGGACTGGTTAACTCTTAGCTGCCACGGCTTATTTTAATTTTAGAATTGTTCTTTGTTTTATCTTTTTATTACGGCCGCTTCTAGCGGGCACGTCTTTCCACATTGTTCTCACATGTATAATTTCAACATGAATGATGTACCCAATTTTTTGTAAGTTTTTTAATTTTATTTAAGTGTGTCCGTGGTGTTTCTTGCCCGGTCTTCTCCATAGGTACCTACTACGCTTTGGAATGGGCAACTAGCTTCATATTTCTGAATGACCGACTCCTTGACAATTCAAAAGTGCATGTGAATAGTTTAATTGAAATAAATGCTTTGAGTTTGGGACATCCAGCCAAATACCGTGGCTGTCCAAATGCCCCTAAGTCGACTTCTCTTAAACTGGCTAAGCGTGCAGACGCCCGTCAGCAAAGGCAAACTCCATCCGCATATAAAAGGCTGTGGTGGCAGATACTTCCTCGGCCATAATAAGACAATTTGTGAGAAGACTTATACCCTAGTTTCCATTTCTCGTTGTCTAGATGATGGGTGGTCTTCTCATTAATTCGTCTTTAGTTAAGTTACTAACAATAGTGTTTTAAGTGCAAACCTGTTACTAACAATGTATGGATCTCTTAGTTGACCGAATTAAAATGATTTTATTTATTTATATAAAATCCCCTCCTCTCAAATCCCCCAGCGACTAAGCCCCCAAAGACCTAGTCCGTGAAGTCACCTCCACCAGCAGCAGACTTTCCCAGCCCTGGCCACCGCCCAGCAAATCGCCTCCACGACTGTCCCTGGTCCACCCCGATAAGACCATACCTTTCGGCGACATCGACAAGGCTGAATGCCTAGCCGAGAGTCTAGAGGCTCAATGCTCACCCAGCTCTGCACAGTAGACCAAGCTCACCTCTTAGAGGTCGACGCCGAAGTCGAACGTAGAGCCACCCTCCCTCCCGTCGGTGACCCTGATTATCCTCTGCCTCCCGTTGCTCCAGACGAAGTGCATGATATCATTAAAGGTCAAAAAGCCCACAAAGGCCCGGCTCAGATGGAATCACCAATAGGGTGATCCAACTTTTCCCTGCCCATCTGATAATGCTATTGACTACCGTCTTCAATCGTGCCTTAAGAGCATTTACGCCATCCGTGCGCTGCTTGGCTCACTAACAGTACTTTTCGACACAGTTAATATCCATCAAACATTATTTTAAAAACATATCATACTTGTAAGGATTTTTATTAGATTAATAGAGTATTTGTAAATTCCATCAAGATAACTGAACAGAGGTTTTGATAATTTCACTTCGAGTGTCAATAATTTAGAAGCTTAAAATGTCTAAGAATCACTGATCATGATCAACCTAACAAACAATACCTTTTATCTAACTACTTAGTGGTTAGATAAAAGGTATTGTTATTGTTAGAGGTATTGTTATTGGTATTGTTATTGTTGTTGTTATTGTTCTTTAAACATTCGTTTAAAAAAGATTATGCCAAGTGTGTTTTAAAGGCATACTTTTAACATGGCAGAATTTTATTTGGAATAATTTTATTAGGCATATTGCCATTTCTATAAAATAGCATTTGTAATCTCAAATTAAATTAAAATATTGTCTTAAAAAGTCAATATGTTGTGCTACAAAAGTTAACGACAGAAACGAATCGCTGCAAAACCGACTCCACGTAGTCTTGTCTGCCCTACCCCTAGAGTGTAATGTAAGCCCGTGTGGGACAGCCGGAGCCCCGCAGCGCCGGAGCCGTGACAGAAAACATGCATGCTACATGCTGCAAGCTTCATGCTGCATGCTACATGCTGCATGCTACATGCTGCATGCATGGTGTATGCTTGTTTGATGTTTGTGTGAACTTTCTGCGATACGATGGTTCTGGTGTTTAATTATTATGAATATGAAATGTATGCCTAAAGATGATTCTGACTTACAAAATTATGTGTTTTGAGTGTATGCCAAACGATTTTCTGCGAAATGAAGTTTATGCTATCCGCTGTTATGCAAAATAATATTATGACGTAAAAAGTTCTGCTATAAAGGGTAAACCCAGGTTATCGCTACGACCCTTAGGAGCAGAGAAAAAGAAAATAAATTTCACGTGGACGAAGTCGCGGGCAGAACCTAGTAGTTAATACATGAGAAGCGTAGTCTACGATATGCTACGAATGTTATGAGTCGATCATTAGTCTGAAATATAATAACACTTTGGTAAAATGATAGGTATTTGGTAAAATGGGCCAAACTCTCGACCCGTGGATCCCGCTTAATGGGAAGCAACATCGCGGCAGGCCCAGGTGTAGATGTAGATAGTGGGAAGAACCGGCCACCTTTCACAAAGATTGGTCCTACGCAGCTCTGGAGAGGTGGAAGGAGAGTAAGTGTAGGGAGGCCATTGCCCAGCAGTGAGACATTCAATCCGTAGTTGGGATAAATTTATTCCAAGATCAAACTGAAGATTTGTAGTTTAACTCAACGCGCGTTCCTGAGAAAAAGGGTCTTGACAGACAGCCGGACAACGAAATGATCCTATAAGTTCCGTTTTTTTTTTCTTTTTGAGGTACAGGACCCTAAAAAACAAATTTGTGAGAGTCCTTTTAGTTTATTTTATCATGTGATGACGCTGGGCGAATTAGAATACCATTTTAGCGTGGTGATCATGCAATGCTATGCATTGGGACAGATACTGACTGTTAAAAGTTTACTTGCTTTAGGTAGGTACATACTGCTATAAGAAACATCAAGAAAAACAACGAAATAATCCAATTAATATTTATTTAATTTAAACTCGGTCGCCACTCGACCAACAACACAATGTATACAAAGTACAAGATCGTACCAAAGTTTTTTCATCTGGAATTTGTCAGAAGCAGCCTGGAGTCTGGACTTGTGCGCGGTTGATGGCAACAGACTCGCCCCCTATTACATGTAGTACCTCTGCCTGACCCGGGGAATATAGGCATGTTACGTTATGAAAGTTTGTATGAAACTTCGTCATTTTTGTCGATGGGATATCTACAATTATCCTGCGAAATTCAAAATTTCTTCGCCAAAAACGTAATGTTTTAAACATGGTAACTGATTCTCAACTTCAAATTCTCAATTCAGACATCGGGTGTTGGTTTAATAGGCTTTCACTAACCGAAAGTTAGACCAATGAGTTTACAATAATAAATTATACAGAGTGTTTCAACCTGTATAGTCTACAGAGCTAAAATAGTATAATCCTGTAAGTATAACTTTGATGAACGTGTTGTGTGGATGACTGTGGCACACAGTCAGCCTCTCGGACGTGGTGGATGTTAGTATGTTGTCAGGCTGGATGCCGACCTATCGCCCACAGCCGCCGCCGCCGCACTTGGACTTCTTGGGAGGTCGGTAGGACGAGGTGGAGGCGCCCGCGCTCAGTGGCATGTAGTCTGGTGAGAAAGTAAGGTTTGAAAGTAAATATAAGCAAGCTATATTCCCCGGATGGGAATCGAACCCGCTATTCGTTACAATACTGAAAACAATGTTGACAACCTGCCTTTGGTTGTTCATACGGGCGTTAACTTTTATATGTTTGGTATGTAAATATAAATTGTATCTTTCATTATTGTAACTGGTTTTTAATCATTTTTACTAAAGTAAACAGATAAATGTAATGCGTTGACAAAGCGGCGCTAGGCGTATACGAGCGTCGAAGGCGCCGAAACGCCATGTTCAACGCCATCTTCATAGCGCTCGCCTGGCCTCTAGGTAGGCCACGTTTTAAGTAAAGTTACATCCATTCAGGTCCCATAAAATCAGAAACACTATTCTCTCTTCACTCATCTCGCGTACAGCTTCAGAGCGAATGCTAGCGTTGTGTTGCATGGTACGTACCGTCGTCCTTCTCTCCGCTGCCGAGTCTCTGCCCGGCCGCGGCGCCGTACTTCTCGAGGCGCTCTGCCATTTCTGCACGTTTACGTTCCTCACGCTGTAAGACAATAAACAAAACAATTAGTTTAGCTTTGTTTAATATAAGCATTCGTTACTTATTTAATATGCAGATTTACATTGACAAATTGAATAAGCAACTTTATTGTTAGTGTCATAAAATTAAATGTTGTACAAAGAAACAGTCGCTTTTCAACCGAATTCCCAAAAAGGAGAAGGAGGTTATTTTACCTCATAACTCCGTAGTTTATGAACCAATTTTGAAAATTATTTTTTTATTTGATAGGATTACCGATTGGTCCCATTTTTACCAAAATTCAGTTCTGATGACAGAATCGATGAGGAATTGAGGGAACTCCTCAAATATTATAGGCATACACATAACGATTTTTGTATTTTCAGCAACAAGTTAAGCATATCACATATGCATTCAGAAAGTATAATTTAGTGAATAATCTTTCAATAATCTTTATTACACAAGAGAGTGGTTACAAAATAGTGTGAAGTCCCTGACTCCTGTGGTAGGTGGTAGACCTGTGTTACAAGAGCCAGTGCCCTCTCCCAGTAGGAGATATTACAGAATCTTATGGAAAAATATTAACAAAAATAAAATTATTATGGTAATAACAAAAAGCGGATAGAAGAAGCCTGTATTGAGTTTGTGAGTGTGTATATGTGTGTGAGTGTGTATATGTGTGTGAGTGCGTGTGTGAATGGGTGACTGTATATTTGTGTGTGCGTGTGTATGTATGCGTGTGTGTCAATAATTAATCAGGAGGGATTTTAATATTACGAAATAGATATGATAACTTTCTCTGTTTCGTCATAGTTCAAGAACAGTAGCCATGGCTTAAGACTCTGTTCGACTTTAAGTAGGGTTAGTTTATAAATTGAGAGTTTTTTGTTTATTTTATTATACATTAGTGCGCTTTGGGCACGACAGTGTCGTCGCGCACGTCGTGGACAGACTACAGATAGGAAAGCCAATCCGCCGATTACATAGCTTGCCATCTAGTGGCATCGTGGAATGTCGGAGCAAGATAGAGCGGAGGACGTATAATTTTGTCACCGTTAGTACTTGGGTTTTTTTGGATTATAAATGATCAAATAACTTCTCCCGCTCTGGGTGGAGCGGGAGGGCGTGTCAGACTCTTACTGACTAAAACCCACCCGTGTTCCTTCCGTTGCCTGTACGTTGCCAGGGGCCACGGTATCCTTTTCGGACTTTCCCGCAACCCCGGCAGGCATCGGTCCTATCCGACCCCTTCATTTGCTGACATCTCTTTGAGGCGCGCGTGGAACACAACGCGCCGTCAACCCGGGCCTGGTTCTTATCGGACGGCGAGCTACCCATTGCTCACCGTCCGCAAGCCCGCTAGTACTTGGGCTTCTGACTACAACTGAGCTATGGGGTAGTCCCTTTTACGGAAATATATAACTTTGAGAACAGCCCGCTGAGCTCGTTCCACCCTAAGAATCACTGTTTTGAAGGTCCCGCCCCATACCGGAATACAGTAAGTAATTATCGACTCACTTAGTGAACGATATACTAGTAATGCTGTTTCAATGTCGGCCGCGTGTCTGAGCTCCTTAAATAAAATAAGTTTACGAAGCCGGGAGCATAGAGCATCTGTATGGGTGCGCCAATCCAACCTCTCGTCGATATAAACAACTAGATATTTGATACTTGGGACCATGTCGAGGCAAATGCAATTGCAAGGAGAGGAGTCGTGAGAAATATGTGCTATTATTTTATCCGAGTACATTGACGGTTTAGGTGATTTGGTGGTTTAAACTGAAATACTTTGGTCTTTGAGATATTAAGCGTCAGTAGATTAGTGGATAGCCAGTCCATAATTGTTCGCAAGGTAAGTTCAGTGGTTTGCTTAGCCCTGTCCCAGGTCACGTATGATATCAATAGTGCCGTGTCGTCGGCATAGGTAAAAATGTCACAATGGGAAAGGGAGAGTTGACAGAGGTCATTAATGTATATTTGAAAAAGCGTGGGACCCAAGATATTGCCTTGAGGTATACCGTAGCTAATGAATTCTTCGTCACTAAGAACAGAATCAATTTCGAATTCAAATTCTGCTTTTTCATAGGCTCGTTTTGGTTTTTTAAGTAGGGAATTACGAAAATTGCGGTACGATGTGTATGTCGTTTTTAATATTCAATTGTTGGGAGACTTACTGACCCGTCGGTGCAATTTGTCGCGATTTCGGAGGCATCGTACTAAGCCAGCAGTCATCCAGGATTTTTAACTGCTTTTCTATCAGGTGTCTGAACAATCTTAGTATGTTTTATTATGACAGCTTGAATATCGGCAGTTAAAATATTTGTTGCTTGGTCTGGGTCGGTGGTACTGAGAATAGGAGTAAAATCATGATTACTAATTTCCTTTTTTATTTCGTCATAGTCATATCGGAGAGGGGTTTTTTTGGTGGGGATGCATGCTTTATTAGTCTCTAGGCAAACAGCAACAGCGAGGTGATCAGTAACATGAGTGTCCAGCACAATAACCTTTGCAGGCAATTTAGTCTTCATCATGACATGATCCAGGTAATTGTTTATCCTTGTCGGGAGATTGTGGGCGTCGCTGCTAGCGTTAAATAATCGTCTGAATGACGATCATTGTTTCCCGGTTTGATATCAATATTAATATCACATATGAGCATGATGTTGTTTTGAGATTTAACGGATGTTATTGTATCATTTAAAATAGACAAGAAGTTAGTTGGGTTTAGATAAGATGGAGAACGATAAACTGCTATTATAGCTGTGTTATTATATCATGTTACTAGACAGTTGGCATCCGAAAATAAGGGTTCATGTGTGGTCCAGTTAATAGTGTCTTTGACGTAAATTACAACGCCGTTTTTTAATGGGTTGTTGCTTGTGGAATGTGAAGTATAGCCCTGGAAGACGGGGACATAACCCGCAACCTGCAACCAGCTTTCTGTTAATATAATAAAATCAAAATCAACCTTCGTTAGAGTTAACATGGCAACAAATTGATCTAGATTATTTTCTATACTCCTGATGTTTGTATGTATAATACGAAAACCCCATACGCTCTGCCCTACAAAATCTCGGCATAGTACCGGAGTACACATATAAGAATAAGCAATAGAAACATTATCTATTTCCTGAGATATTTGAACAATATTCATAATCTTTAACAAGACTGAATAATTTTGTCACAACTTGTAGACTAAGGTGCTCAAACTCGAGGATTAAATCAGCACTAAATCCGAGTAATACAGAAAATATAAACCGGTTATTAAAAGGTAAGATAGTGAAGGTAAAATTAGGGTTTTCAGTTCCTGGGAAGTACGTGTGCGTGACTGAATTTGTGTAGAGTTCATCTTCTGATAAGTGTGTGATTAAATTTGTGTGTTGATTTAGTGAAGTGGAACTGATAAAGACCACAGATGGCCACCGGAATTCCTCAATGATAAGTATTTCACGGGTGGCGCCATTTATAAACCGATGGAAAATTATTTTCTGATTTGAAAGGATATACTTCCCGATTGGTCCCATTTTTATTGAAATTCAGTTCTGATGTTGGAATCCATGAGGAATTGAGGGAACTCTTCAAATCATATAGGCATACACATAGCGATTTTGGTATTTTCAGCAACAAGTTAAACATTCAGAAAGTATCATTTCGTGAAGTGGAACTGATGAAGAAGACCACAGATGGTCACTGGAACTACTCAATGATAAGTATTTCACGGGTGGCGATAAGATATATTGATTAAGATATTAAGCGACTATGAAGCACATTTATATAAATAATAGGTCTAAGCCCCTAAACTGGTAGTGCCCTATTATCTTCTGGCTGGCTGGCACTCTCATATCATACCATATCTTCCTTAATATCGAAGCTTCCTTAACTAAATTCCTTTTTATCTTTTACAGGTAAATATTGACCCCAGACTTATATAATAGACCGAACTATAATAGAACCTCAGACCTATGAAATTGCCGTTTTGTATGAAAAAATTTAAACGATTTTTTTTCAAATATTTTTTATTTGTATTAATCGAAGTAATCACCCATGCAATCAATACATCTTTGCCAACGCAGTGGCAGTTTATTGATGCCCTTCTTAAAGAAATCAGCTGGACGGGAGGCAACAAATTCTTCAAAGGCATTTTGTACTGCCTCTCGAGTATTGAATTTTTTTCCCGCCAAGAAGTTATCCAAATTCTGGAAAAAGTAGTAGTCTGTAGGCGCAAGGTCTGGTGAGTAGGGCGGATGACGGAGAGCTTCCAACGCCAGTTCTTGCAACTTGGAGACCGTCTGCTGTGCAGTATGAGGTCGCGCGTTGTCGTGCAGGAGCAGCGGAGACGAGCGATTGACCAATGCTGGTTGGAGATGTGCCAGCTTCTCCATCATTGTGTTCAGTTCTTCACAGTACACATATGCAGTAACGCTCACCCCGTTTGGTAAGAAGCTGTGATGAATCACACCGGCGCTAGACCACCTAACAGTGACCATCACTTTTCTAGGGGTAAGTTTTCGTTTAGGGCATTGTTTAGGTGCTGAACCAGGATCCAACCAACTTGCTGAGCGCTTGCGGTTATCAAACAGAATACATTTTTCATCGCAGGTAACAATGCGGTTCAAAATTCCTTCATTTGTGTGTCTGTTGAGCAGTGTAAGGCTCGTCTCGACGCGTACTTCGCGCTGGCGATCATTGAGTTCGTGGGGCGCCCATTTGTCAAGCCTTTTTACCTTGCCAATTTGACGCAAATGGACCAATATTGTTTTGACGCTAACGTCGAAAGCTGCTGCTAATTCAGCCGTAGATTGTGTATCATCAGCTTCCACAATCGCCTTTAATTCGTCATTGTCGACCAAAGTCTTCGGACGATCGCGAGGTTCATTTTTCAGGTCGATATTTCCAGAACGGCGAAATGCGATGAAAATGTAACACTAATCAATAAACAAATGACTACTTTTGGAAAAAAAAAACATGTTTTTAAAATAAAATTAATTTGAAATTAGAATTCTTAGCCAATCAAAAATAATTTTGATTTGAAATGGCCAGTACTGCAGAACGGCAATTTCATAGGTAAAGACCTAATAATTCTGATGACCATCGAACTGATCTGAAGATGAAGCCGGAAGGACGGCACCGGAACTCCGTCATAAAACAATTTATCCTAGCCCAGTTTGAGCTTATTGGAATTGCCATGAGATGTACTCTGGCTATAAATTATTTTTGTAGTAATATCCCGGCATCAAGTTGCGCTACTTGTGTCGTATGTTATGTGTGGCCTTCATTGTCAGAAGACAGATTTAGTAGCCTCGTTATTTCCGTCAAATGAGCTGTCGCCGTGTGGTCGCTTTAATAATTTGTTGGCGTCCAAATCTAATAAAACTATGCCTTCCAAAGTTCTGACATGACTAAGCGCGACGTATATTTGCCCTTTTGCAAAGTTTATTTTACTAAGCTCGATCACAGCTCTTTCAAGGGTGGTACCCTGTAATTAATTGTACTTTTGTGGAATTCGGTGGTTGTTTTGTAATAAAGTTTATTTTAGTGTTTTTTCGAAGTCTCTTGTTTTTTTTTGTAAAAAAGTTTTTGTTTGTAGGCTTCTCGATCTACATCTTCTCGTGTGGACTACTTTACATTTTCAGGTACTGATTATAAGGTTTGTTGTTCAATACCTTATCGAAATCTCTGCCCGGTGCTTCACGTAGGTCTGAGAAATGCGCTTTCCAAATTCTTGGTTATTTCTTAAAAACCACTTTGATTTGAAACATCCTTCATATAAACAAACCGAAAAACGACTAACAATATTGTGGTTAGTGTGTATGTACCTCTTTCTGCAGCTCGAGCGCCCTCTGCGACGCTTCGAGGAGTTTCTGTTGTTGTACCTCCCGCGCGCGCTGCACCGCCTCCATGCGAGCTAGTGCCACGTCCGGGTCTGGAAAGTAACGTATCAATAGTGTGTTAGACATTCAACAATCATCCAATCATGGCTGGACTTACACAAACATCAAGGACGCAATCCCGAATTTTTCTCTCATACGCCTATTCCAGAATTTGGCCACACAATATATTAAGTACAGTCATGGTGTCTATAGATTGCAAGGCGAAGCTAGACGAAGTTCGACATTGTTTATTCACACTTGGTCGCTGGGTTCAGTCCCATGGGCAGCAGGATTTGCATGATAGATCAAGAGCTCGAGCTTCCTCTCTCCTACTATTTAGCTGTGCCTGACAGCGACTACAATGATCTCATTATATTTTAAATAACCACCTAAGTACAGATTGTGAATTGCAATAAATGATTGAGTATTGAGAGTAATTGCGCAATAATAGTTACAAATAGTTGCGCAATAGTAGTTGAACTCAGAATAAATAAATAGTAGTAAATAGATCCAATTGCTCAACTTCTGGGCCGTCTATACAGAGGCTTCTCTGATAATAAATCTACTTACTCTTGTGGTACTCTGCATCTTCCCTCGCTTGCTGCCACTTAGCCAGCACGGGCCGCAGTCGGTGTGCTATGTACAGCGTGACCGCCGCACCTCCTATTAGGAACCAGCCGTATGATGCTAGGAACCTGAGCACTGAAATAATTGAAATGAAATGTTTATTTCTGTAAGTAGATCTGCTAAGACACTTTAATTAGATCAATATTTTAAAACTAGCTGACTTATCGCTCAGAAGAAATGCCGAAACAAACTCAGAGATCATGGGGTTTTTTAAAGTACTAACTTTATATTATTAAGATGTGTGAGTCAAACAATGCAGAGCCATGTCTGGAAGTCTTTTGAAGAAAGAGCCGTTGCAGTTTAGAGTTGACCTGCTTTGACCGAAGGGACATCTACCATTGAGAGCAGTTAGAAGGAATAATTAGAATAACCGACTATTGCAGCATCTACAGGATATTTTTTTTTTTTTTTTTAATGTTATGCAGGCTGTTAAGAACGCGGCGACCGTTGAATTGTCCATAGAAACGTAATTCCTAAATCATTTACAATTTGAGCATATTTCCATATTCGGATTTAGACAGTATTATCTAGGCTTGCACACCTTTTTTTTTATTTTTTAACTTACCTAAAATGAAGTTTATCTACCGAGCGGCCGTAGTTAATTATTTCAAAGCGGCCGAGACATAATACTGTTACTTATTTACACTGTGACTCTAGCGCCGTTCGTCAGCCGATTCGCCCCCAAAGCCACGCGCGATAACGATGTATAGGTAGGTACCTATCTTGTTTGTATGACTAGTAAGTTCGATTAAAATTTGTTTGGATGCGAAATGGCTTAATTATTTTTTTCAGTTACTTTAAATGTTATTTTTTTAATTTCGTTTTTATTTAAATTGTATCCTTAAATAAAGCCCAAATATACATCAAACATGTTTTTATCACTTCCTTCACAAGGTTAAATCAGCAGACAATAAAATACAGACGGTTTGGAAAATCATGAATAATGAAACGAACAGGAACGTCATGTGGTGGTCTCATTTGCGATAGCAAAGAAGTTGCTCAAGAATTTGTAAATTTCTTTACCAGTATCCCACTTAACCCTTTAACCGCCATGTCATAATTCGCGTGGAGTGCATGTAGCGCCAGCAACCTTTAGGTACAATTGGCATAATGTTGTAAAATATAGTTATCGATAAACAAACTAATGAAATAAATAAAACTTACTCATTTTTAATCAAAGGTTTATTTCTTTTCTTGTTTCAAACATACGTTAATCAGTCTTCAAATATCTTACGTTAAAAATGACAGCATAACATTTAAAAATGACATAATGTCAAAATTTGTTCTGTTTATTACGATTAATGTGTCGAGTGTTAAAATATTGGGACACAAATAATATTAACAACAAATAAAATAACTAAATCAACTTTTTTTTTCTTTAAAACAAAATAAATAGGTAAATACACATATTATTATTATCTAGCTGTCTTTTTGACTGTAGGATAAATAAACAGACTAAAAAAACCAAAAAGTGATTTACCGATTCATTATCACTATCCGCCGTTGAACTGCCACTACTGCTAATATCATTAATTGATTGCTGTAATATATTTAATAGGTCTTCGTCGTCGTTTATCATTATCGACAACTTCTCGACACTAGCTCAGAAAGAATAATAAAGAAGCACGTGTTATCACGGCGATGGCGCTACCGCAACTGACGTTTATTCAAAATAAGACTTTAGTTGACCTTGAGCCGCACGTAAAATTACGGCGACGGCGTTCGCGGATCGTCTGCACTAGTGACGTACTGGCATAAGTCGGTAATTTATACTTGTTTGTTGATTTCTACATATTATATCACTTAAGCTTATTGGGTTTTGAATAAATAATTAAATCGTTAATAAACTATGAAATTTGAATGAATGTTTAGTTGATAGTTTGATAAAAAACACGATGTTTTTTATTAATTTAGCATCAGGAGTTTCATATGTGGTACAACACTAGTCTGCGTGAAATCACGGGTTCGGCGAAGTAGGTTGATATTTAGACGTATCAGGAATTGAAAACTATTAATTATTTCATTTAATTAGCAAAAATATGTTTCTAGTACTGTTAAAAATAAAGTAATAACACGAAATATACTAAGATTTAGTAAGCAAATTCAACATCTATTGAACATTTTTTAAATGACAGGACTTTTACGCAATATTCCGACGTGGCGACTGAGGTATTATTGTTACAACACGTAATATTACGGCGATGGCGGTTAAAGGGTTAAAAGTACTGAAACCTTAAATTCCTCGCCCTCGTTCTCTTTTGATTTAGTAAGGGCGAACGTTTCAGCATACCCCATTGAATTTTACTTATGACTGTTATGGGGTTAACCCCATATTAACCCCATAACAGTCATAAAAGCTTCTAAGCAAATTAAGATCAAATTGACCACAAAACCTTACTTATGAAACTTGAGCATTACAGACTTGGAAAACTTGCACTCAATTTAGTAAAATCTTATTTAAATAATAGATAACAACACGTTCAAATAAACGGTATCAATTTACTAAGTTTAAAAGTAAAAATGTGTGTGACACAAGGCTCGATATTGGGTCCATTCCTCTTTTTAGTGTATATTAACGTTCTACTCTATTTATCAAAAAATCAACCACAAATGATGTTATTTGCTGACGATACTTCCTTAATTTTTAAGGTAGTATAAACATACAAAATATTTTGACGACGTAAGTAATGCCCTATTCAGGGACCATTTGGGTTACCCATTGAAAGGGTTTTCGATTGGGTTTTTCTAAGCAGTTATTTAAAAACCCATACGATGTGGGTAACCCATTTGAACGGCTTAATTTAAGCCGATAGGGTTTTTCTAAGCCGTTATTTAAAAACCCATACGATGTGGGTAACCCATTTGAACGGCTTAATTTAAGCCATTCAAATTTCCGTTACCCATTGAAAGGGTTTTCGATAGGGTTTTTCTAAGCCGTTATTTAAAAACCCATACGATGTGGGTAACCCATTTGAACGGCTTAATTTAAGCCATTCAAAAGGGTTACACTTTCAACTCTCCTAAAACGATAACAGCGTAACATTCCGACTGACGGAGCAATTTAATATGATCTCTCTATGATGGGCATAGGTTGCAAAATGGAATAGCACGCGTTAAGCGGCCGCGGCGGCGCCTTTGTGCCTACTTACCGAGCGGCTTCTAAACAGGGATCTATGATCATTATTGCATGTAATATAGTGTTTATTTTAGCTTTGCTGCCTGGATATCGAAATTACATAATATTATGATTTTTTCATGTCTGGACTTGTTACTTACTTTATTGCAGGCATTTGCTGGGACCGTACAATTGTCATTCTTGCTGTTTGATTTTTTGAACCCGGGCGTCTTTTGCGATATTATTAGGTATTTATTAGTCAATGCGTATTTGTGAATTTTGAACAATCGCTATAATGCCAAAACCAAGACGAGATGCTGTCGGACTGAAGGTCTCATCCTAACTAACAAAACGAGCCCAAACTCGGCACACCTAGTTCTACTCGTCGTAGAGTACCAGTAGCAGTCACCAAAGTACACCTTCAGGTCAGTCCATCAAGTCCGGTGGTGAGGTCTCATCACAACTAACAAAACGAGCCCAAACTCGGCACACCCAGTTCTACTCATCGTAGAGTACCCGTAGCAGTCACCGAAGTACATCTTCAGGTCACTCCTTTCAGTCCGTAGGTAAGGTCTCATCATAACTAACGAAACGAGCCCAAACTCTGCACACCTAGTTCTACTCGTCGTAGAGTACCAGTAGCAGTCACCGAAGTACACCTTCTGGTCACTCCATCAATTCCGGAGGTAAGGTCTCGTCATAACTAACAAAACGAGCCCAAACTCGGCGCACCTAGTTCTACTCGTGAGGAGTTCCAGTGACAGTCACCGAAGTACACCTACAGGTCACTCCATCTCGTCCAAAGGTAAGGTCTCGTCATAACTAACAAAACGAGCCCAAACTCGGCACATCTAATTCTACTCGTCGAGGAGTACCAGTAGCAGTCACCGAAGTGTGACCGTTATGAATTTTGTCTACTTTGTCATTTTCATTAATTATTACTCTTTGTTAAATTATTAGTACACTAAATTAAATTAATCTTGTAAGCGTTTTGGATGTACATCTGTTAGCTTGTAAGATCAAATAAATAAATAAATAAATAAGTACACCTTCAGGTCACTCCATCAAGTCTGGCGGTAAAGTCACATCATAACTAACAAAACTAGCCCAAAGTCCACAGCCCACATCTTTCTACCAGAAGAGGGCTTCCAGTGCCTCCTAGCAATAACTGAAGTAGGTATTTGTATCTAAGTATTATTTAGTAAAAATACAAACAACAATACGAAATATTTTTTGTAGATGCCTATGTATTATAAAGAATATAGAGAAAAAAAAACTTTCAAAGTACCAAAATTAGTTCACTTGACTACTATTCCCGCAACTAACCGTGCGTACACTTGTGTGTGTGACCTTTGTCAATGTAGTAGTTCGATTCTATACCTATCAAATTTGCAAACGCGTCCTTAAGAGTTTAGATTGTTAAATTACCTAAGTAACTATACCATAGAAAATTAAAGAAAAGACTTTAAAAAAAAAATTGTAATGTCACCCTTTGTAGGACACATCACCTTACTCCGTGTGTTTCGTCTACAACTACAAGCCTACGATATCTAGTGAAATAAAAGCAATGCGCGTGGTGCTCGCCCCACCCCACCATCACCTATTTAGCACAATTTTATTGAAAAACCATATGATAACCCGAACAAAACCCTTATATTATATGGGTTATCATAATGAAGGGGTAACCCTTTCACTGCGGTTCGAGTATAGAACCCATTCAATGGGTTATCATGTAACCCTTTCACTGGGTTTCAAGTATAGAACCCATTCAATGGGTTATCATGTAACCCTTTCACTGGGTTTTAGGTATAGAACCCATTCAATGGGTTATCCATATTGAAGAGATAACCCTTTTAATGGGTTTTGAGCACAGAACCCATTCAAGGGGTTACATCAGATAAAGGTAACCTCATAAACGGCTTACCCTTTCGAAAAGCTTAACTCTTAACCGGGGTTGCACGGTCCCTGGCCCTATTGCAGGTCCAGAATTGGTTCACTGCTAATAATTTAGTATTAAATGGAAAAAAACTGATTAGAAAGGAAAAAAAAATGCTTGGCTCATTGCTGGTCCTGCTCCACAACCACATATTACTATTTGATACTGTTGGAGCTACTGAAGACTGTAAGACCATCTGTGTATTCTATAACATCAATCTCATTTGTATTATATAATTGCATAGCACAGGTGTGAGTACTATGTACTAAATAGCTACAATTTACTGGATAATATGTCTTTCATTGACTTGAATGTGCCCTGAAGGGTGTGAGTATGTCATGTTCACTCAGATGTTTCGCTGATGGTGGTGCATGTTGGATCATTTAGCTCCCTTCAAAATCGACGAGCTGTTCATGGACAGGTGTGTGAGCGGCGCCGTCAGTTGGGACTGGTCATCTTTTGGCTTCTAAGGCTTATTTTAATTTTTAAATTGTTCTTTGTTTTTGTCTTTTTATGATGCTTGGAATGTACAAATGTGTACATCTTTCGACATTGTTCTGACATGTATAATTTCAACATGAATGATGTAACCAATATTTTGTAACAAATTTTTGATTTTAAAATAGTGTCTGTGGAGTTTCTTGCCTGTTCTTCTCCATAGGTAGGTACCTACTACTCTTTGAAATGAGCAGCTAGCTTCATATTTCTGACTGACCGACTCCTTGACAACTGAAAAGTGCCTGTAAATGGATTAATTGAAAATTTTTTTTGTTTGAGTTTTGAGTTTAAGATTTTTAAACATCAATCAGTCATTAAACAGAACTTATATTATGTTTTTTTTTCAGTTTATATTGACTTTTTTATCAACAATAACAGTTATTGTTGATAAAAAAAGTATAAAAAAGTTTTTATAGTTACTATAAAAACTTTTTTATCACTACATAAAAATACAAGTGTTTTACTGAAATACTTGATATAACAGCAGCAGCATAACAGGTGTTTTCAATGTATTGCACACATTATGTTCCTCATAGATGATTCATAATACACAATATGTCGGAAAACAGCATTGCTTTGCAATACCATGCTAAACTAGTGTCATTATTCTAAGCCTAGTAATGATCTATCTGTGTGCAAAATTTCATTGTTATCCGTTAAGGTATGAAAAGGAAAGACTGTTAGTTAATTATAATATTAGTACAGACAGCATGTTGCACTTCGAGACAAGCATTGCTTTGCAATACCATGCTAAACTAGTGTCATTATTCTAAGCCTAGTAATGATCTATCTGTGTGCAAAATTTCATTGCTATCCGTTAAGGTATGAAAAGGAAAGACTGTTAGTTGATTATAATATTAGTACAGACAGCATGTTGCACTTCGAGACAATCTTGTAACATTCAAGTAATTCAGTTTTGGGTCAGTGGGTCATCTTAGGGGCAGGTCATGATAACAGTAACAGCTCACGGACTGGTTTGCCATATCGATAATCATAATATGATTAACCCAATTTTAATGATTTCTGGCAGCACTTTACAGGCTACAAGATATTAAGTTGATGCACTACTTCTTAGTCATTATGTTAATAACATTTGTTTAAAATATGAGTAACTTTTTAAGGAAAGAAAACTATGATAACTTACAAAATGAGTATAAAGTAAATAGGTGTACTTACTGAAGCTGAGCGGGTTGATCATGCTGAACGTCGACGGCTCCTCTTCTGCCATAATCTCCTCCTCGATCAGCGGATCCATGTCAATGATAAAACCTTCGGTTGTGCACACAAAACAGGATATTTCACAATATCAACACCCACACAACGACTCGGTACTGTGGTATAGAGACGTTTTAATGTAAATAATTGAGATTTTACGTATTTAAATACAATGATATACTTTTAAAGTAACTAATTAACCTTTTGCTGTAGAAATTCTAGAATATTTCCCAAAAAGCAAAAACAGCTTCGTTTGAAATCAAAATGACGTGTGTCATTGTTGATCTGCTGTCAATTTGCTGTCAAAATTAACTTTTTAATTTTGTGTACGTGTTCATACTGGATACGGAGCTTTTGAGCTTACAAATTTATTTTATTCACCAGTTTTTGTCCGCGACTTTTGCCCGCGCGGTGGTCGGAAATTATCCCACGTTCATCCAAATCCGTTCAGCCGTTTTAGTGTTAGTAATTTTTCATTTCAGTGACTGACATCTGTGTAGCCCTGGCTCTTGTATGTACTAGGAGTTCCTGTATCACAAGAGCCAGACCTTTTAATTTACAGGGAATATGTAATAGACCAAAATGAGAGCGTGAACGCGTACTTCGCATTTTAGGATATTAGTTAGGATTATTACTAGTGACCCGCCCTGCTTCGTACGGATTTTACGACTTGACAAAACTTTGGGTTATACGAGGCCGAGACTGAAAGTTTTTTGAACTTATGATACAATAAAAAAAAAAAAAAAAATTTGAAAATGGAACATCATCATCATCATATCAGCCGAAAGACGTCCACTGCTGGACATAGGCTTCCCCCAAGCGCCGCCATTTCGACCGATTCTGTGCCTCCCGCATCCATCGGATTCTTGCGGCCGTTGCAAGATCATCGGTCCATCTTGTAGGAGGCCTTCCAACGCTACGTCTTCCGGTACGCGGTCGCCACTCCAGAACCTTTCGGCCCCATCGGCCATCTGTTCTGCGAGCAATGTGCCCTGCCCATTGCCACTTAAGTTTGGCAATTCTTCGGGCTATGTCGGTTACCTTGATTCTCCTGCGGATCTCTTCATTTCTGATTCGATCACGTAGGGAAACTCCAAGCATAGCCCTCTCCATTGCCCTTTAGCCTTCTGATAAGACCCATTATGAGCGACCACGTTTCAGTGCCATAGGTCATCACTGGCAACACGCCCTGGTCAAAGACTTTCGTCTTGTATATTGGAAGGTGTTTTACTAGTTTATGCGAGTAATTGTATTGTCCCACTGCTGGACAAAGGTCTCCCCCATAGTTTTCCCGCCTTCACTGGAACCGTGCACTTAGCTTCTGACGGTTCATATTTATGAACCATCAGAAGCACCATGTAGGATTATGTGAAATAAAATATTTTGATTGAATGCTCATGAATTCATGAAAAATTATTTTTAATCGACTTCTTCTTCTTTCATATGCTTATTTTATTGGCCAAATCCGAAACTATAGCTAATAGCGAAAAATACTTTTGGTAAGAAGTTTCGGGGCCGATTGTGATGAAAAGTAAAACTGCAGTTTTAGAAAAATCAGTCAATCCGATAGTGCCGTTAATAAGGATCAAATTCTGGGAAGTAATAAAACACGGCAAAATAAAAAGGTCTCTAGCTAACTAGTGGATGCCCTTTGCAACGGTATTATTAATTTATTTGTTCTGCTGTCTGGCGAAGCCTGCAGGCTGCCTTTACAAGTCGCGCGATAGGGTGACTTATGAATCAATTAATTAAACGGCGTGAAATTCCAAAATATTCATTTTATTCTGTTTGGTATCAACACAGCGCCGCGACACACGGTCACGGACGCACATTCTCACACACTTATATACATAGGTACAATGTACACCGAGCGACTTGAGCCGCCCTCGGCCACTAAACAACACTTATTCTAGACATTACTGCTAACAAAACGAGCGGGCTATTGACGTCGAGCGCGGTTGAGCGTAGTAGAGCTCACTCGAGCACTGTTGAGCTTAGTAGAACTGACTCGAGCACTGTTGAGCTTAGTAGAACGGACTCGAGCATACTAGGGCCCAGTTAAACTTTGAATTCGTATTAAACAATGTCACTTGGTATAAAACATTGTCAGTACAAAACACATTGGTTTCAACGCTGTTTGCAATATAGAATTGACTTATAAAATTGTTGCTATTTATTCACTATGTATAACTATTACATTGCTTTAACACAGAGAATTATGTATAACACCTATATTTTAATTTTACGAACTGGCAACACAAAGCTTTGAATAAGAGTAGAGACTAAAATGTAAGCTCTGGATATGGCACTGTGTTGCCAGTTGTAAGTTGTTATAGAACCTTGGAAGGCAAGTGCAGGTCACATAGTTTGTACCTTGCCTTTTTCACATACATAAAGTTGATAATATTTTCCATTTAAATAATGATAGCTATTTGTGCGATGTTGTAGTGCGTTCATACATGTCACAGAGGTCATAATAATTATAAATAATTGATACAACACTTATTAAGGTCACTCCACACTGCTCGTTGCATACTTAATATCACAATGACAAAATAATAATAATTATTAATAATAGAATTGTTACATTTTACAAAAATATTCCCATTAATTTATTGTAAATAATGTTGTCATAAAATAAAAACCCGAATCCGGTGTTGCCATTAGATGTCAAATTATTACATTACTATTAAAAAATAAAGTTACAGTGAGATAGATTACATAATTATGGCTATAAGTTATGAAATACTACTGACCTGAAGACTTAATTCCAATATTTTAGACAGTTTTATAACGAAATACTAAAATATAAATTGATCTAATAGATACAAACTAAGTAAGATGGCGGCACGGCTACTAAAAAACAACCATAACGACTTATTTGACACAGAGTAAACTAAATAACGTAACAAGTAACACAGGAAAGAAACAGCATGTTTTCTTTCCCATCTCTTTCTTTTATTATCCGCAAGAAAGAAATAGCGTTACTTTAGGCTTGAGACCCTTGATCATGTTTAAAATGATATTCACAGGATGATTAATTCTGATTGCTTTCATCAAAATATTCCTACTTCATAGTAATATGGATACATAAGTACGTGACACCGTAGTCGGGAGAAATGCATTCTCTGAGCAAATAATACATAACATAATACTACACATGAAGCAGTAAATTATAGTTACATTACGTACGAAAATGCGGCACAAGGAAACAGCGCAGGTACACCAGTACATACTCAATCAACGCACTAAGTTATCCATTTTTGTGAACATTTCATGCTATTTAGCTACGTTACTCGTTACTAAGACGCCCTTCGCATCTACAGTTGTACAAGGATTCATTGGCGTGTGGCCAAAATCGGAACCAACGGCTCCAGTTACTTCTGTCAATACATTTTCTGTTTACCAACAACGTAAACCAGTCAATGTCATTCAGGCACCAAAATATCCTTCTAATGTTTACGTCATTGCGACGTCAACCAAAGCCAGATGTGAAGGCAGACTTAAGAAATGCTAGAACGAGATAGCACTAATAGGAGCTCCCGTCACAGCACACTCGTGACTCGACGTCGCCCAGTGCAGTTCGTTCAGTTATTTTGCCTCTGATTTTGCATCACAGTGAACGGTATCCTCGCTGCAATAAGCTGCTGTCAGAGGTAACGTAATTGTGAAAGGACCCTAGTGCCCGTTTGGTGCAACAATGACAAAAATATCTCCTCCAATTAAAGATAAAAAATTGAGTTTAAAAAAAACAATTTACGCATTAAATGAGCTCTGTTCACAGTATTGTTCATTTTGCTGAAGAAAAAAAAATACGCCCCGTCCGGGTTCCGAACCTGCTAAGATATCATTTACTAAAACTCTCCTCGGCACGGCAAATACTGGCAACACTCAATGTTAACGTATAGAAGGCCTATACGCGACGTGAAATAAAACAGAAATAAATGGCGCGTATAAAGCCCCTATATATTATTTTAATATTATAAATTGTTGATGCTACATATATACATAAAACTAAACTTGTGCGTTAAGTACTTCACTGACAATTGTCTAATATTTACAATTAAGTCTTATTTAATTTACAGTTCTTAACACGTCGTATGTGAGGGGCGCGCTACACTCGACCGGCGCGAGATTGCTTCCTACAAACGTTTGTCTAGAACTAAAGACACACAAACTTGCTGGACGAGCGTGTCCCTGATGCAGTGAAACAGTCATTGAATAATTGAGCTAACAGAACTCTCAGCGGAACACGTGGCTAATGGGACACTATGTATTCCAACCATAATATTGGCTCTATGGTACTGTCAACTGCACGCCAGTACAACTAAATCCACCCTTAACACTACGAAAAAGAGGTGCTGTCAATGTCCCATTGTTATTGGCCCTGTTGTGTTTAATTATAATAAGGTAACAGCAAACAGTAATCTTTGAATTGAACTAAAGCTTGTTTTATACCCACACAAGTGAAGAGCGACGGCAGTGCTAATATGTATAGTTGAGCTTACAAAACTACAATATACAGTAATATCACAAGACGGACGCGACCGAGCCGCTCACTATCGATATCGATAACATACACCTACACACAACACTAAAAAGTGGAGTCAAACAACACGCTATTTTGTCCATAAAAAGTACCACTAGTTTACGTGCAACATCAACGTAAACAAATGGCAACCCACACAAATCGTAATTTTGTCTTAACTGTAACAGCAGTGGCGCCGCGGTCTGCTGCGAGAGCGGCCAACGGCCACACAGTAACGGCTGGCCAAATACAGTCTTCTTTGCCACCTTAATGTCAAATACCGTGACACCACTGCAGGCTCTGCCAGAATACCAGCGCTGCGACATTTATTATTAAATGTCGCATCATGCTGAGATAGGAGCCTTTTGGCCTCGCACAGGACTTTCCACTTTATTTTAATTTTTACTCTGTTTGCTTTTTCTATTTTTATTTTAAGTGAGTGTGTGTTTAGTTTAATTAAGATCTCCTGTGCTTGTCCCAATAAATACTTTTTCTTTCTTTCAAATACCGGTGAAAATGACACAATTTCATGACAGCTGTTATTCTTGTTCGTGTCGCTGGCACGACAGTACTTTAAACCTAGTTGGCCCAAAACTTCGCCACGGCCGTTGTTATACGACGGAACCGCTCTCCGCGGCAACCGAAGCGTTACTCAGCACAACATTATAACGTATGTTCACGGGTCTTCATAGAGTCGACATTTTACAGGTATATTGGTTTTAGCATGAATTCACTATGAAACTCAAAAGGCAATGCATTGCATACTATTTTCAATTATTTGAACAATGTAATTGAAAATAGTAAGCAATGCATTGTCTTTTGAGTAGTATGTATCTAATATTGGACTCTGTCTGACTGCATTTAGTATTACAAACTGCTTTATTTCACATTTTGATATTTAAAAATGTATTTTATTTAAGGTAAGCTCCCAGACTGTGAACTTATTACTCGATCTAAGACAAAATTAGAGTATGTGTGGAACACATATTCTAGCACTGTACAGCTTTTCCAAATAAAAGTATGCGCTTCGGGAAATATCGTCTATCTTCGGAAATACGAACATGCAACGCTTACAAAACTTAGCAGCGTTGCCTCTGTGGGGGTTACTCTGTGGCGCGACGTTAGTGCTCATTCGGAAACACGATGATGCCCGAAGCGCATACTTTTCTTCGGAAAGCTGTACACTATAACATTAAGTAGTACCACCACCACCTACTGTACTCGCTGTCATCTCCAAACTTCACCTCTCACTATATAAGTTAGTCAGCACTAATTTGTTCACAATTCTCCTATGTCCTATGTGCGCGCTGCGCACGGGCCCTGGCTCATTCCCGGAGCAGGCCGCGCGCCTTGGCCGTCAGCTTGCGCACGCGGCCCCGCGACGAGATGGACACGGCGCCCGGGGCCCCGGGGCCCGCGGTCCCTGTGCTCGAGCCGTTGGACCCGCCCGACCCGTCTACCGCAGCACCTGCGAGATACAATGGTGTCGTTTCAGTTGTATGTAGGTAGGTGATAGGTAATGTTTGGAACCAATTCGTGCTACTACTTACAGCCTTAGTCTCCATTCGCAATGCGCGCTGTCTTTATCGCTGAGATATTAATCTCGCTCCCTCAAGTGTCTTGTCGAGATACTGATTTTATCCAAAAACAATAATATTCAGTCAATGAATGTATTCCGCATAAGATTCAGAAAATATTATAAAAACATTTGAATTTTCCCACATGGCTTACACGTGACAAGCTCACTCATCTCGTAGTCGAGATTGAATTCACGTTTAAATATCCTGCCAGCAAATATTCGAGATTCGTGGTGCATGTCACATTGGAGTATTAGACTATGCTAGGCTCAAAATCCTATTCGTGTGTGCGTACCGTTTTCATTGTTCCGGTGCGCGTGTGAGGCGTGCGAGGAATGCGAGGCGTGCGCCGCGTGCGCTCTGTGCGGCGCGTGCCCGTTGAAGTAGTTGTGGTCGCTCGTGTGCGCGGCGCTCGCACTGCCCTCTGCACTCGCGCTCTGTACATACGGGGCAATACATGTCAGTATACTGAACTATATCCAGTATCCGGTTAGATGGACCGGCGGCCCTCACAAGGTGGCTGAAACAGACTAGATTGTGTTGTGGCGCAACTTGGGAGAGGCATGTCCAGCACTTCAAGATCTCTAGCTTCATACAATCACTAGCACCTACCATGGTCAATGAGTGCGCGACTTTAAAAGCGCACAGCAAATGTAAAAGTAAGCCTCTTTGGTCGAAATGCCTGTGGCAAAAGGAACCATCTCCAATGCTGTGCATCAACTGGATACCCCTCCTGCTGGCCTGATGCGCGGCTGGCGGCGATGCCTATACTGCAAGTCCTGGGTACCTGTTCAGCATGGTGCCTCCTCCTGCTGGCCTGGTGCGCGTGGTGCGTGCGCGCGTGCTGGTGGTGCTGCAGCCTCTTGCTGATGGCGGCTACCGAGTCTTCTTCACTATCTTCGTTGTACTGGCGTTGAGCGCGACGAGCGCGGAGCGATACACCGGCGCCCTGGAAGTAAGGAACAGTGGTACATGCAGAAGTTTTTAGGGGAGATGATACCAAAAAAGAGTCAAAATCAAAATCCAAGCTCGCTCACCGTATGTCTCCTATGCGACGCAGACGACTCGGACGCCGCGGCGCCGGCGGGCTCGTGGCGGGTGCGGTACAGGTGCAGCGGCGCGTCGTCGTCGGTGGAGTAGCGCGGCCGGTACGAGCGGTCCGACTCGTAGCGCCGCGCCGAGCCCACCGACGAGCCGCTGCTGCACGACGTGGACGAGGATGTGGCTTCCGTGAAGCGCTCGCGGGTGCTGCACACACAAAAATCATCGATAAAATGTCAGACATAAACTAAAATATTGCTATTACTTATTTGTAATGAGACCTCTGGAATTAAAAGCCAAGACACTCAATCGTTTATAGCCTTAACTAACAATTCCCGTCGTTGGTCAATCCTGTCAAAATAGGGATGGCTACTTTTACTGAAAAAAATCGATACACTAAAAACCGGTTACCAATAATCGATTTTGGAAATTCCTTTTTTTGGAAGGATTTCGTGAAAAGGGACGAAAGTTTGTAACAGGTAGCCGGGGAAACGCGCGTTATTTGATTTGACCAATGAAAAAAAAAAAAAAAAATGAGCGCGCGCGGTGTTAGAGTTCGCCGTCAGATGGTACCAACCCATTTTCCGAGAGGTTGATACTGTCAGCCAAGATGTCAGATGTTACACATCAATTATACTACTACTGTAAGGCGCTCGCTCGTTTTTTATTATGTAGTTGTTACGCTTTAGTTATTTTCTATAGAGACAAAAAAAAATGTTTTTCCATTTTCGGGCTTCTAAATACCGATTCTGTATTTCCAGGATTTTTTAAATGTATATTTTTAGAAAAATCTGTTATTTCGCATCCCTACGTCAATAATAATCGAAATAATAATTGATAACTGATTGACATAGACATTTCACATTTTATTTGGTGCTGTGTTCTTGCGACTCGTGATATATTTATTTGGTGCTGTATTCTTGCGACTCGTGATATATTTATTTGGTGCTGTATTCTTGCGACTCGTGATATATTTATTTGGTGCTGTGTTCTTGTGACTCGTGATATATTTATTTGGTGCTGTATTCTTGCGACTCGTGATATATTTATTTGGTGCTGTATTCTTGCGACTCGTGATATATTTATTTGGTGCTGTATTCTTGCGACTCGTGATATATTTATTTGGTGCTGTATTCTTGCGACTCGTGATATATTTATTTGGTGCTGTATTCTTGCGACTCGTGATATATTTATTTGGTGCTGTATTCTTGCGACTCGTGATATATTTATTTGGTGCTGTATTCTTGCGACTCGTGATATATTTTCTACTGCGTTTTTCCATTTGATTTTCCGACAACTTTGATTACAATTATGGACCCTGTAACCGCTCCCAATGACGACGTTGGCTTTAAATTGGAATCTGTACCCGTCTCCCACGACGACACCGGCTTGCCCATGGACACCGTACCTGTTTCTCACGAAGGAGCTGACACGAATATGGAACCTGATTTACACGAACTTACCAGCTTACCACGAAGTCATCTCTGTGTCAACTGTGGTGTGGATACCCGATGACTTAAGAGATTTTCCTTAAGCAATATGGAAGTTCGGTCTATATTTCAGCAATAGATTGCACCATAACAAGTTACTTTATGAACATAAGAGTTACATACTCAGCAACTTTTATTGCATAGCTACGTAACATTAAGTTTGAATTGAATAATTCGGTTAGTTAGTGGTGCCGATTCTCTTGTCACAAATGCCTCTAAACTAGACTAAAAATTAAGTTTATTCCTGTCAAACGATGATTTCCTATTCTGAAATAGACTAAAATGACACAACTTAACTATATTTTTTAGTTTGACAGCACTAAGATGGCACTGAGATTTTAATTTCGTGAAAATGACAATTTTGCTCTTCTGTGTTAGACGTTTTTCACCTAAAATTTTAATTTTCCAACTAAATCTGACCATTTTAATCGCGGTTAAAAATGGTGTATTACACGTGGAATAATATTAGTTGTCATGAACTAAAATTCACACGAACACCTTGACTTCAGATGCAAAAACAGTACTGTATATATATTTTTTTCTTTTCTTTTGCTTATATCTCGAAAATGGTGTGTCCTATCGCAAAAATAATGAAAATTTCGACCCCCTTTATAAAAACCCTTATACCCCTAATTATCAACACGTAGGTAATATTTTTTCTTATTTTCCATGCAAAACGTGAAAAATTCCATATAAAACACGTTGAGGCTGCCCCCCCTGCGCACCTCCGGCTCTAAAAAAATTCACGGGGTAGGGCAAACAAGTATGTACCACGTGGAGTCGCGATTGTCAAATTCGATTTAGTTGGGTCAAAATAATTTTTAAGTTTAGAGAGTTTTTATTGCAGAATAACGTTAAGATTCTCATAGTCAAAAGTAAGGAATTTTAGTGATAGTTTAGTTAGTTTAGTCCGGTGTACAAGAGAATCGGCACCAATGTCAAAGAAACCATAGAAATAATCGAAGTTTGTTTTGTCTCAGCCCATTGCCCCATATGGCGCGGGACATACACAAGAGGCGAGGGGCGCAGGCGATGTCTTTCATACTTCATACAAAATGTATAGGAGCGACGCGCGACGAGGCGCAATAGTGTTGTAATTGCATATCTGGTAGGAGGACAGCAGGGTGTTGTGCCAGTTGTGACAATTGTGTGGTTCTTGGGCTGAGCAAGGTTTCAATCAAATATAAATCCCCCACCTCAATTCCTAGATGATGCGCTTGTCATATATTTAAACGAGAACGAATAAAAAATCAGAAAACTATAAGTATGTTTTAATGTGAACCTAAAAAATCATATTTTTATATGATTTTTTATTTTATGATTTTTAAATTAATATTTATTCCACAATTTTTGTTACTGCTCCTACCACTGATTGTCTCTGCATCGGGATACCTTCTTTTCGCATAATGTTCTTTGTCCTAATATACTTCGGCATAACGATTTTGGCACAATTTGTTTTGGCATAATAATACTTCGGCATAATTTTTTTAGGCATACATTTTATGTTGGCATAATCATTTTAAAGACTAATTTGTTTTGGCATAAATTTGATTCGCATAACGTTAGTAGGCCTAAGAACCGAATTGCTGCAAAACCGACTCCACGTAGTCTTGTTTGTCCTACCCCTAGAGTGTAATTTAAAATCGCGTAGGCGCGTAGGGGCGAGGCGGCCCGCGGGCTGAGGAGTAGGAGGCTGCGAGCGATCCGCCGCGGCTGAGGCTGGCCGGCGAAGCCGGCCAACAAGCCGAAGCTGCGGTGGTGAGCGAAAGCCGTCTGCGACGATTAGCACGCGTGGGGCCGCCGGAGACCCGCAGCGCCGGAGCCGTGACAGAAACCCTGCCTGCTGCATGTTGCATGCTCGCTTGAATGCTGCATGCTGCATGCCTGCTTGCATGCTGCATGCTTGCTTGCATGCTGCATGCTTGCTTGCATGCTTTAACTTTATGCTTAATAAATGTATGCTTTAGAATATTATGCTTAATCATTATTATGGTTAGAGAAATTATGCTTAAAAAAATTATGCGTAAGCTGTTATGCGTAATTATACTATGCGAAAATATAATTATGCCAAACAACATTATGCTAAGTTATATTAGGTCTTAAAATTTTATGCAAATGGATAGGGAACCCTCTGCATCACCCAAAGGTTGACCGGTAGAAAATGCCCATGGCATTAAGTCCGCCTCTGTACATTTATGTGCTTAGTGTAAAATAAATAAAAAATATAACAGACCAACCTAGTTTTATGTAAAAAAAAATGGTTGTTTCTTTATCTATGATATCAATAAAAACCGATGCGCGAAGCAGAGTTGCTGAGCGAACATAGTGGATACCCAGCATTAAATTTAATGACTGTGGGGGGCGTTCGGATATCAATAACATGGTTTAGGTTGATATTCATATTGAAAACGACAAAAAAACGACTGTAAAGTTATGTAATAATCCATAGTTTATCGGCAAGAAGAATTATGTACTTTTTTGAAGATTATTTTTCCTGATTTCTGGAAATGAAAAATGCATAGAAACATCCCCTAAGTATGTTATGTACGGAATATGTATATACGGAAGCTTGTAATAGGTATGGTGGCAATTTTTTTATTTTATTCTCTCAATAATATTTGCTGGCAAATAGTGCAAATAATATAAAAAGTGTAAAAGCTTAAAAATTTTCAAGTTATAAAGGTTTTAAAATATCTGTTAGACAAAGACGGCACTATCACAGAAGTGACTTCGCGACCACGCTACATGCTCACCGCTTGGCCGGCTTGCTGTGCTTGCCGTGCCCGGCGCGCCTGGCGCGGCGCCTGCGCGTGCGCCGACTGCTGTCGGAGCTGGCCAGGCGCCGCTTGCGGGCACCGCGCACTCTGCTGCCGCCGCTCTGAAACATAACATTTATTTATTTTTTGTTTGTTTCTGTCCGTTAATTGTTAATGGACTATAGTTTTTTTTTTTGTTTATTGCTGTAAATATAATATAATTTGTTTTTAAAGCATTTATGGCAACAAATTTGACTGGAGCCAAGTGTGTAAGATGTCCAAATCATAATGTGCTTCATTCATAGCCACATTTATCGAGTCACCAAAAAAGAACAGGCTGGTATCGTCAGTGTATAAAGTAATTTCTCCCTTTAACCCTATCTCGTGTATACTATTTATATAGATTAAGAATAGTAATGGGCCCAAAATTGAGCCTTGGTGCACGCCACAAGTAATAAGTGTAGGTGTGCTTTGATGGTTACCGAATTTAACAATTTGGGTGTTATTTGTAAGATATGATTTGAAAATATCGTACGCTATATGTGTAACACCCAAATCTATTAGTTTTTATAAAAATATTTCATGGCTGACGGTATCGAATGCCTTTTTAGATCAATGAATATTCCTAGGCCTCTTTTTCGATTATCGATATTGATCTTTATATTTGTCATTAAATCAACAGTCGCATAGATAGTATTGGACTTTGGTCTGAAGCCGTGTTGGGAATTGCACCCAACATACACGCAGACGGCACGCGCAGGCAACGTGACCGACCTACGCGTCATCACCATCGGCGAGTGAGCAGCGCCCGGCTGTTGGTAATCGCATCAAACATACACGCAGCCGGCACGCGCAGGCGACGTGACCGACCTACGCGTCATCACCATCGGCAAGTGAGCGGAGGTGCAGCGTGTGGAACCGGTGGCACCGGCGGACACTCGCTTCCACGGACTCCACCGCGACGGACGATATTCGCTTCCTATTAACTGTTTGTCCGGGAACGTTGTAATTGGAAAATAATCACGGCATTAAACCATTGCCTAAAATACAGTCCACTACTTTTATTGCTCCCCGCGCTAACAGCCGTATTGTTTTTAAATAGGAAGTCAGTATCAGTTAGAAATTGGTTAAGACGGTTATATAGAACTTTTTCATAGACTTTAGATAGTACTGGTAGCACGCTAATAGGTCTATAATTACTTGGATTCATTTTGCTTCCCGATTTAAATATGGGACTTACTTTCGTACGTTTAAGAGAATTAGGAAAATACCCTTCGTTTAAGCATTTATTGATGCAATTTGTTAGGTTTTTTGCTATTAAATCTTTATAGTTTTCGTGTTAATCCCATCTAAACCAGAACTAGTGTTTGTTTTTAGCTGATTCAGTATTTTTAATACTTCATATGTACTCGTGGTTATGTTTACTAGTTGTTGGAGTCTGCAATGTGTAATTATTTGAGTTTTTTGGTATTTTGTTAGTTAGATCGCTTCCTATTGTTGAGAAAAAATAATTAAAACACTCACAAATTTCTCTGATGTCTGTAGTTTCACCCGAGATGGTATTAATCTTTGATGGCCCACTGCTGATATGCGTTTTACACAGTTACAGCCTTCGAAAGATTTACTATAGTAACTATTTTTGGTATTTTGGATGTCGATGAATTGTCGTATTCCTTTTATGTGTACATTGATGTTTCAGGAGCTTATCATCAGGTGTTTGTTTTAGTTTTTGCCAAAAGTAGTTAATTTCATTTATCTGGGTGATGAGGTTGCTATTTATCCACTCCTTGCATGGTGGATTTTGTATTTTGGTTTTTCGTGTCTTGTTTGTAGCTATTGCATTCAGTAGTGTAGCTTCTAGGTCAACATAGTCAAGGATATGCTTGATTTCAATAATATCTTCTACGGTTGTGTATAATTTTGAATCGTTTACTGACGCATACTGTACACGTTGTGTGCATTCAAGCTCAGTCCTATTTATTTATTTATTTAGTACATGGAGACCTTACAGCTAATAAAAACATACAAAAAAGGAGACTACAGTCACCAGAGAACCAATTACAAACTCTCACGTATAGCCTTATAATAATAATTGAAAGTTCATAACTAATAATAATTTGACCTTTACAAAAATCACGTTTTTGTTTCATTACCAATAAAGATTCACATCATCTAGACTAAAAAGCCAAAAACAGAAATCATATTAATATTGATTGGCAGATAACAGACAAGCACAAGACTATTAAAAACACTTGCATTAAATGCACTGCACAACGCCAGCTTCGCAAATCGCAATGAATATACACAATGTTAGCATAAATAGGGTAGTCGAAAAAAAAATCGGACAAAATAAAAAAGTATGTCTACCCTAAATGATTTATCTTTTTAAGTAAGTATAACACTTACAGGGACGACTGATTCGTCAAATTTTAGTACAACATTTTTCACAATTTCTGATGTATCTACCTTCTACCTATAAGTTTTGGTTTATTAAATATAGTTCAAAATAATGATCTCTCAGTTGGGACGATCGACAAAAAACAAGATTTTCATTTTCTCTTGAACCAGTAAGATTTCAATCACGATTTTTGTTTCACAAATTTTCCCAGAAGCATAATTTGCAATAAACATGATAATTATTCATACTTTTTCAAGGTCGTGTTTTACAAGATCACTCAATTGAAAATTGTCTACTCTGAGTGATCCATATAAACCGTTATAATAGGTCTTTACCTATGAAATTGCCGTTTTGTATGAAAAAATTTAAACGATTTTTTTTCATGTATTTTTTATTTGTATTAATCGAAGTAATCACCCATGCAATCAATGTATCTTTGCCAACGCAGTGGCAGTTTATTGATGCCCTTCTTAAAGAAATCAGCTGGACGGGAGGCAACAAATTCTTCAAAGGCATTTTGTACTGCCTCTCGGGTATTGAATTTTTTTCCCGCCAAGAAGTTATCCAAATTCTGGAAAAAGTAGTAGTCTGTAGGCGCAAGGTCTGGTGAGTAGGGCGGATGACGGAGAGCTCCCAACCCCAGTTCTTGCAACTTGGAGACCGTCTGCTGTGCAGTATGAGGTC
Organism: Xanthia icteritia; assembly: GCA_949128155.2. Lineage (NCBI taxonomy): Eukaryota > Metazoa > Arthropoda > Insecta > Lepidoptera > Noctuidae > Xanthia > Xanthia icteritia. Next base: position 110,250 of record OY855862.1, on the reverse strand, counting down.
GCGCGTTGTCGTGCAGGAGCAGCGGAGACGAGCGATTGACCAATGCTGGTTGGAGATGTGTCAGCTTCTCCATCATTGTGTTCAGTTCTTCACAGTACACATCTGCAGTAATGCTCACCCCGTTTGGTAAGAAGCTGTGATGAATCACACCGGCGCTAGACCACCCAACAGTGACCATCACTTTTCTAGGGGTAAGTTTTCGTTTAGGGCATTGTTTAGGTGCTGAACCAGGATCCAACCAACTTGCTGAGCGCTTGCGGTTATCAAACAGAATCCATTTTTCATCGCAGGTAACAATGCGGTTCAAAATTCCTTCATTTGTGTGTCTGTTGAGGAGTGCAAGGCACGTCTCGACGCGTACTTTGCACTGGCGATCATTGAGTTCGTGGGGCACCCATTTGTCAAGCTTTTTTACCTTGCCTATTTGACGCAAATGGACCAATATTGTTTTGACGCTAACGTCGAAAGCTGCTGCTAATTCAGCCGTAGATTGTGTATCATCAGCTTCCACAATCGCCTTTAATTCGTCATTGTCGACCAAAGTCTTTGGACGACCGCGAGGTTCATTTTTCAGGTCGAAATTTCCAGAACGGAAGCGAGCAAACCAATAACAGGTGGTGCGTTGGTTTGTAGTGTTAGTTCCGTAAACGTCGTTGATGTTGCGTGCCGCTTGTGCCGCGTTGCTGCCACGACGGTACTATGATGACGAAAAAGATTGAAATGCGATGAAAATGTAACACTAATCAATAAACAAATGACTACTTTTGGAAAAAAAAATCCATGTTTTTAAAATAAAATTAATTTGAAATTAGAATTCTTAGCCAAATAAAAATTATTTTGATTTGAAATGGCCAGTACTAATTATTATTTTCCTCTTTATTTCATATATTTACATATAATTTACATTTTTAAATATTTTTATAAAAACAAAGGAAAACAAAAACATTTAAAAATATAAAAAATAGTAGCCCACCGGTATCGGGAACAGGGTCCAAGCTACCGGTAGTCAGGGCTCCTGAGAGAGGAATCTCCTAACGATACGCGCCGTGTCCAGAAGTACCGCTTTCTGGATCAAGCCCTTGATCCAGCTGCCTAGCGAGAGCCTCCTCAGGTGTTGGTCGAGGCTCTTGGCTATTATGCCATTGGCCGTCACGACTATCGGTACAATGATTGCAGAGTCCACGTCCCACATGTCGACAACCTCGTGTGCTAAGTCAAGATACTTGATTTTTTTATCGTTCTCAGCTTTCACGAGATTCTCGTCATGAGGGACAGCGATATCAACAATCATTGCACGGCGCTCTCGTCGATCTATTACCACAATATCAGGCTTATTGGCTACAATAGTCCTGTCAGTGATAATAGATCGATCCCAGTACAATGTGGCGTGACCATTCTCGAGAACTGGGTCGGGCACATACCTGTAGTATGGTACTTCGGACTCCACAAGGTTGTACTGCATGGCAAGTTGCTGGTGGATAATCCTAGCCACTAGATTGTGTCTGTGCAAGTACTCGCCGTTAGCAAGACGAGAACAACCGGAAACAATATGTCGGATTGATTCACCGGGACGGTGGCATGCCCGACAGATGTCAACCGTACCGTCCTTGACAATGTATTTCCGATAATTATTCGTCATGATAACTTCATCCATAATCGCACAGACAAAACCTTCGGTTTCCCCGAAGAGGTCGCCGAAACGCAGCCAGGATACAGACGCTAAAAAGTCAACATCAGGCCCATGTAGGGCCCGGAAAAAGCGTCCGTGAAGCTCTTTGCCTTGCCATACCTCCTTGCGATCGTTAGTATCAAGCACTACAGGCTTGCGCCAGTTCTCTTTGGCCAAGGAGAGCGGGGTAAGGCCCTTGTCCACCGCGACCACATCTCGATGCATCCCCACGTCGGCTTCTAGGAAATATCCACTGAGACTGCATACCTCGCGATTGTGGAGGGTCTTAGCGTTTAAAAAGCCTCGACCTCCACACTTTCGCGGGATATACAGTCTCATTACCGATGACCGTGGGTGATGCATTCGATATGCAGTTAGCAGCGTACGGACCCTCCTATCCAGGGCGTCGAGTTCGGTCTGAGTCCATTTGAGTATGCCGAAAGAGTACATCAAAACCGGCATGACCCAACCGTTGAAGGCGCGCACCTTGTTTCCGCCTGATAAAAGACTATTAAATACTTTCTTTAGGCGGCCAAAGAAGCGCTCCTTCAACGATTGCTTCATGTCAGTAACATTGATGCCCAACGCTTCCGACATACCCAAATACTTGTAGGTTTCGGATGAGGAGAGGGATCTTAGGTGTATGGAATCCGAGAGTTGGGTTCCCACGGATTCCACAATCCCCCCTCGCTTTACATGCATGACCGCACATTTGTCCACACCAAATTCCATCCTGATGGCACTACTGAAAGTTTTAGTTACCTTCAATAGCTCCATTAGTTGCAAATTGTTGGGGGCAAAGAGTTTCAAGTCATCCATGTAAAGGAGGTGAGATATAACCTGACCACCTCTCCTCAATCGATAGCCTAGCCCTGAATTCTCCAGCAGTGTGCTTAGAGGATTCAAGGCCAGGCAGAACCAAAGTGGACTCAGACTGTCGCCCTGAAATATACCTCGCTCGATCCTTATCGGTTCACTATTCCTCTGGGTATGTCGACATCCTGGATAGCGAAGAACCGTCCTCCATTGCCCCATACATGACATCAGGAAGGTGCGTAGGGTTGCATCTATTTTATACAATTCCAGCACCCTCATGAGCCATGTATGTGGCACCGAGTCATAGGCCTTCTTATAATCTATCCAACATGTCGACAGATCCTTTCGGGAACGACGAACCTGCTGGCTAATGGCCATATCGATGAGGAACAGCTCCTTAGTACCGCGGGATCCGTTTCTACATCCATATTAATAATAATAATAATAATAATAATTATTATTATTATTATTATTAATCTTTATTAAATCAGACTACAATGGTCCATAGTGTTAGTAACAAAATAGCTTAGCCTATGTTAGTACTTAATAACTAAAACAGAACGGGTTCGGTTTGTAAGCGCCCACACTAGCGGGCTGTCTACCCGGGCGGCTATTGATTGCAGGATAGTGTTGGGACTGTCACGCAGCCTGCGGAGTAGCGAGGCAGATTTCTTACGCCACAGTGCATCGAAGCCGTCAGTGCGTGCGTCTGCAAACATTGCCGAGGCACTACAGAAGCGCGGCAATCGCAACAATACCCTGAATGCATTATTGTATTGGATACGCAGAGCATTGTAAGCCTTTTGGGTATATGTGAACCACAGGGCTCCCGAGTACAGTGCTGTGCAGTATGCCTTAAAAAGGGTTATTACTGTTAGTACTGCAGAACGGCAATTTCATAGGTAAATACCTAATAAATCTTAAACGTGGCTTTGAAACGAATCGAAATTTTGTTTAGCAGCTTTCACAAATCTTTCACAATTAATTAAAATGAAAATTAAAAACACATAGGCAGTATATTCTTGGATACGCGTTATGGCTTTTTCTTCAGTTGTCCAGATTGAGAGATCCAATGTGTTAGTACTTACAAAAATAACCTACAACTATTGTTAGTAAAATGACATTTATAAAAAACTATATTTAAATTATGGTTCTCACCATCTTTTTAAAAATGGGAGAGGTAACATCCTCACCTATTATTTTGAGGATGCTGTTGCTAGATTCTCGCACTCTGCTCAGTAAAGATGCAGTTTTCTTGCGAATAACCGCATGGAAACCCTCGGTTCGATTTTGCACGAACATTTCCGACGCGCTACAGAAACGAGGCTTTCGCAACAGCATCCTAAAAATATTATTATATTGGACGCGCAGAGCGTCCATTGCTCTTTTGGTATATGCGACCCACAGGTTTCCCGTGTAGAAACTTTGGCAAAATGCCTTAAAAAGGGTAATTTTAACCTCGGCACTACATCGGGAAAATCTGCGTGCCAGCATATTACCTCTGACCGATAGCGCTCTGCGCTCCCTTTCAATGTCTACATTGTCTTTGAGGTCGGCAGTGAGGAAGTGCCCAAGATATTTAAAAGAATCTACCCTACCAAGATTTAAGCCATTTATCTTAACGGCAGGTATACTCTCAGGACCTTTACCACCAGCCTCAAAGACCATGTACTTGCATTTCAACGCATTGTATACTAAACCATGACTGGCCGCATAAGCCCCACAGCGCCTCAGCAACTTTCCTATAGACCGTGCAGTAGGGCCCAGCAGCACCATATCGTCTGCGTAGCTTATGTTATTTATACTAACACCACCCACCCTGCATCCGACATGCATGCTGCTAAGCTCTACCAGTAGGTCATTTACAAACAGGTTGAAGAGCCGTGGCGACGTCAGCCCCCCCTGTCTCACACCACACTCCAACCTGCATGAGTCCGAGAGTCTACCGGACCACTTGACCTGATTTATTTGGTTAGCATACCAGTACTTCAGGATGCCTACCACTTCCACCGGTACATTCCTGTCTCCAAGCTTTCTCCAAAGCATATCGTATGACACAAGGTCAAATGCTTTGGAGAGGTCCAGAAAACAGGCATACACCGGCGTTTTCCTATCTGTGTAGTATTGGACAGCGTACTTGAGACTAAGGATGGCACTCTCTGTCGACAATCTGCGTTGAAAACCGAATTGCGAATCATGCAAGGTAATACAACTCTCCAAATAAGTATCCAGCACACTGTCCAACACCTTTGCAGCAGTGGTCGCCAGAGAAATAGGTCGGTAATTCCCCTTGTCCGAGACGTCCCCAGTCCTGTTTTTAATTATAGGAACTACAATTGTTTTCATCATATCCGATGGTAAATATGAATGCCTAATGCACAGTGTATAAAACACGGCCAGTACCCTCGGCAGGTAATGAGTTCTAACTTTCTTTGTTTAGGTTTCACAAATTTTATACCTTACCATGAAGTTTTCACAATTATTTCCTAAATCCTCTTATAATTTGGTTGGGATTGGAAGAGTTTTTCGAAAAGATCTCTCAATCCACACGAACATATAATTTATGGTGTGAGCACAAAAACAAAAAACACATCGCCTAAATTAGAGTAAGAAGCATTGACACATAAATTAATAAAAAATAAGAACAAAATAATATAACCTAGCGCTACTTGAAAAATTTGAGGCTTAAGCACCTTCTGGCCCAATTCACACTAATTGTGAATGGATCAAAATCATATTCCTTACACATGTCATTGAAATTTCTACTTGCGCGCACAATATAACTGTTCTGTAATTCGAAGATGTAAAAGGCACGCGTATGGGTGGATTAAAACGAAGTGCTTTACTAGGCACATTAAAATAAAATTTTGACATTAACTCAGGGTTATCAATATTGTTATTGAGGATTTTCAACAAGATTAAACAGTCTGCAATTTTCCGTCGATCAACCAGTGGCAGCAGGTGATATTTCCTACAGAGTCCAAGATAATCGGTAGACTGATATGGAATCTTTTGATGAAAACAAAGATGTTTTATGAACCGTCTTTGGATGTTTTCCATGCAGTCAATGTATTTATGATATCGTGGATTCCATATCTGAGACGCATACTCTAGCTGACTTCTTACAAAAGTGCAGTACAATATTTTTAGTGTTTTAGCATCAGTAAAACACTTAGAGTGACGTATTATAAACCCAAGCGTTTAGAAGCTTTTTTGACAATTGCATCAATGTGTGTGTGAAAAACTAACTTACTGTCTTGATGGACGCCCAAGACACGAATAGCATTGCACCTTGGCAAGATCTGGCCCGCTAAAGTATACGTAGTGGCTAGGACTGCACGTTTTCTAGTGTAAGCGATCAGCGAACACTTGGATGGGTTGAGATCAAGTTTATTAACCCGACAGTACTCTTCAAGCCGATACAAGTCAACCTGAAGTGCTAGACTATTTTCGAGCGTTGAAATAGTGGCAAAGATTTTCATGTCATCGGCAAAGCATAATAGTTTGGATGAATGGAGGCACTGATCGATTTCGTTCACATAGACACTCAGACATAGATTTATCTCAAGACATATTTGTTTATGGTCAGAGGTCAGAGGCTGAGAAATCAATAACTGTCATTTGAAATGTATTGTCTTGTAAGCTGGTAGCCACATGATCCATGATAGCTTTTGTAGAAGCTGTTTCACGTGTACAATATTCTAAAGTGATTTTATTTAATATTTTTATATTATTTCCCTGTAGCATTTGCTTACATTCTTTTACAGATTTTTCAGTGCTGAGCAAGTTCAGGTTCAGATCTCCGAAAATAATAGTTCGTTTTCTTTTTGAAAGGTGTTGATTGTCGTTCACCAGAAATTCGGGCGTATTTGCTGCTGGTTGTTTATATATAGCCCCTACATCCAGAGCGAGGGTAGGTGTACATAAGAAATGGTTTCCGTCTTCACAATGTTCGTCTATAAACTCATGTTTTAAGTCGGTATGGATGTATATGGATACACCACCACCTCGTGATTTTTTTCTGTAGTTGTAGTAATGTTTATAGTGAGTGTGGTAATACGAGTCTTTGAGCTTCGTCCTCGGTTTTTATCCAAGTCCCGGTTAGCACAATCACATGAACCTTTGTTTGAAAGGATTCTATGACACACCGTATTTCGTCTAGTGTACCGGGCTTTACCACACTCCGAATATTTGCTTTAATAAATTTTAGTGATTTGTTTTTAACAATTAAATTATCGTATGAGTTACAGATTTTATGGATTATAGTCTGGTTTTTGTAGGCTCTATCTCTTGCATTTCTTCTTACTTCTAGTTTTGGTGATTGCGGTTGGTTCTGTTGTTTTACAATTTTAGGTATTCCTTTTTGATATTTTATGGTTAAATCCTTCTCTCCATTTTCTACACGTTGTCGTAGCTCTTCTCATAATTTTTGCATCGCCTGTTTCTGTTTTGGGTCTGATCAGAAAAAAAATTGATTTCGTTGTCCTTCAGATTTCCTTTCTTCTTAAGTATAGTTTGTGCCGTTTCTTGAGTTGAGAAGCAGACTTTTATAGGACGTATCTTGTTCTCGTTATATATTCCTAAACGTATAAATTTTTTGGGTTCAGGGCAAACAAGGTCTATAGCTGATGTGATGTTTTTACCTCCTTTTTATCATCATCGTATTTCTTCTCCATGTTACCTGAGTGCGGTTCAGCAATGCCAAATATTAAGATATTTTTGCTGCGCACGGTACGCTCCTGGATTTCTGTAATTATTTCGCCGAAACTTGATGTCGAGTTTTCTAACGATGTTGAGCAAGAGTTGGCATTACATTGTAGGATATGAACATCGCTTTCTAGGCACTTGATTTTTTTTGAGTATTATCAACAGTAGTAGTTAAGCTTTTTATTTCAGACTTCAAATTTTTGTTTTCAGCTATTAATTGGTCCGTTGTTGTCTTAACGCCACTCAACTGTCCTTTAATAGAGGATTTGTCTTGCTTTATAGTATCAAGACTATCAGCCTGGGATTTCCCAAAGTTATCCTATAATTTCCTTTTTGAATTCGCCGAATTGATATACGAAATCATCCTCTGGTGTTTTTCTCTTTCGTACTGATACATTTCTAGACTCAGACTCTGTAAGCCCGAAATTTGATAGGTCAGGCAGATCTACTAGTTCCAGTAATGGTACTAACACCATCATTGTTCGTAGTTGTATTTGTAGGCGAACGTAAGAGACTCGTGTTCTCAAAGACCCAAACTGTATTTTCCGCTCCGCTTAGTTAATATGTGCACAGCCCTAATGATGTTTACACACACTGCTGTAGGCTGGTGTCGTCTCGCAGTCTATAGTTCACTGTCAACACTCACTTATTCGGAATTATGCTATGTTCGTTACCGTATTAGGTGACTTTTTGAATGACAACAATTTTTCTGTTTAAATGCAAAAACGTAAATACGTCCGTTCAGTACGCTAGCCGGTGTTACTATTCACTGTAGACATTGGCAGAATGGTCGACATGGGCTTTGCTTGCCATATAAACAAATATATACAATAGGTTGACCAGTACAAAAGACTGTCAAAACTTCGAGACTTGTGCTATATCTAAATTTTATGTGAAAGTATTACACACATATATCTTCAGGAAGAAATGCTATAAACGAACATTGTGTATAATCTGTTACAAAACTATCTGATAAAAGTGTAAACAAACATTCAGATTACATTCTTACGCAATCACTCACTAAGGGAGTTACTGACACACTCATCTGTAATTGAAAAATCATCAACGAAAATTAAGGTTTTAATGTTAATTGTCAAATGAAAAATATCTAGAATTTGGAAACGAAAATGAAAATTCGGCATTATACATTGGCATCCACGGGAACATTTTCTGATCCATTTGTTTACATCAAATAATTTTGGAATTCAAAATGGTGACACTGAGACACGAAAAGAGACTTAGTTTTATACTGATGGTGTACTGACCTCGTAGGTAAGCTCGACTTCGTCGTCTTGCAGTTCCTCTTCGACTACTTGTATGTTGGAGCGCTCGCTGGAGGACTCTCCCTCCCCCTCCCCCTCCCCGGAGCGCTCCGCGGAGCAGGACGACGCCGCGCCGCCCGAACCGTTCATTGACACGTAGCATTCTGTAGACATTTGTGACATCGGTATTTATTATGATGTGCTAGCGAGATGGAGTCTTGCACTCGTATTGTCAAATATAGAGCGATCGGCTCTGAGTGCGCTCTACCAAGTACGCCACACTAATAAACAGGTATCCCAAGAAAAATATGCGCTTCGGGAATCATCGCCTATCTTCGGAAATACGAACGCGATCATGACATCTAATATAGAGCTATTAGGGGTAAATCCGTGGCGCTAAGGTCGTGCTAATTTAGAAACACAAAGGTTACAGAAACGCAAACTTTTTCTAGTTTAACCTTTACAATTTTGTAAACCTAATATAATAAATAAATATGTTCATCAATTTTGGAGTTTTTCAGCTGAGTATTAATGTATGTACAACCGCGGACATTTGCGGTGAACCACTTTTCACTCTTATGCTCTCAGTAATAAGGTCGACAAGTGGTTCACCGCCAGTGTCCGCGGTGGTACAATTAAATCGTACACAGACTGTCTACCCTACATCGAATACATTTATTCAGCACAGACTAAAAGGCACACAAGTAAAAAGAAAGAATACAAAATAAAAAGTGTAAAGTGCGTTGTAAGATACTAGCAGGAGTGTGTGCCTCACGGCTGCGCCAAATAGGCCCAGTTCAGCAAATATGCCAGACAACTAGTGCCTGACGCTGGTTTTCAACTGGACCTGAAGCGTGAGGTGACGGATGTAAAGCAGTTTTATACTGCAATGTATGTATACTTAAATAAAATAAATTTGTGTAAGATAATAATAGTAATGAATATTTCAATAGTTAGATACAGGTACCTATTCAATAAAAATTGCAAGACAACAAAACAAAAACATATTGACAAATAAATGAGGCGGATGCGTGATAAATGTAGACATCATTCGAAACGAACAAAACTTGTTTTGAACGATGGACACTAAACGCCCGCGGGCCTCATAACAATAACAGCTCTACTGTGTCTCGTTAGCGTCCCCACCCGAGTCAAGCACATGCAAGTGTACGGTAACGCAATGTGGGCAATGTGGGCAATGTGGGCAATGTGGGCATAGTCACCGGCGGGCGGCGCGCGGCTGGTGGACGCCACGGGCTCGGCGCTGGCGCTGCTGCTCTTGCTCTTCTTGCCGACGCCTTTCCCTGCCGGGCAACACACTCATCGTAACAAGCGAACCAACTGTCTACTATGCCGTGTTGCAGGGCGAAATTCAAATGAATATCCGAGGTGAGACGTACCAGATTTGACAGATTATTGACATCTTCTTTCATCGTACCGGTTCAAATTAAATTAGTTAGCGAAAGTTCATACACGTTATGGGTGTCGATATCCGAACATGCAAAAACAACTCATACTTCAAGTAACTACACTAACGGCGATCGTTGACCGCAAAATGTATTATGTTTAGATATCGGGGCTCGAGGGGCTGGCGGCTAAATGATTACAGCCGCACGGGTCGATCGAAGGTTAAGCTACGCTTGCCGCGCTCGATCCGTGGATGGGTATCCGTTACACACCGAGACCCCACCGTGCCTCAGAGACAAATAAAACCGTTGGTGCCGGTTGTCAATGATCTTTGACAGTCATTACGGTTAGTGAGAAGCCCAAAAGTCTGGCAACCCGTGTTACCAAGGGGTATCGTGGTATCGTTGTTCAGTAACTGTTGTGGAGGTCAGATAGGCTGGTATTCAACTGCATCCGGTTAGACTGGAAACCGACCCCAACATAATTGGGAAAAGGCTAGGAAGATAATGTTTAGGTATCTTAACCCATCACGTCTGTGTAGTTTCGCTAGCTAATTTAATTTGACCCGTACACTTCGCTAAAACATGTTACTATTTACAGTGTTTTGTACCTTTCCGATGCACGTGCAGCGGCGCGTCGCTGTCCCACGAGTCGCGCGCGAGCCCGGCGTGGCGCGCGGCGTGCTCGTGCTGGCCGACGCGCTCGTGCTGGCCGGCGCGCGCGTGCACGCGGCGCGACGTGGCCGCCAGTGTCTCCGAGTCCGAGCTGCCCGAGTCCAAGTGTGACGCGCCATTCACTAACTCTTCTGTAAGAGAATATAATTCTCATCATCATAATAAAAATAAATAAACCATATTCGAGTATAGAAGCGTCTAATTGGCTATTACTCTAGGGGCTTCAGATAAAGTAATAATAAGTAATAGCCAATTGGACCCGTATCGCGAACTCATTGAATTATTAAACCAAAAAAGATTTGATGACTTGTTTTTCGGAATCAACGACCGCTGGTCTTTTAGTTACATAAGTATGACGGCAGGTTTTGGATGCGTACTTCGCATGTGGCGTTGTAGATATCGCCACAAATTCAACGTGGAGTGTACGACGGGTCTACGAGCGGTATACTTCCTGTCTACGTGGAGTATACTCACTGCTGCCTGCAGTCCTGCGCGTCCTGCGCGTGGTGCGTCGCGCGCGCGAGGCCCGGCCGGGGCGCCGCACTGCGCGCGTCCACGTGCTGCTGTAGCGCGACCAGAGAGCCTCGAACAGCGCCGACAGACGCACCGTCATCGAGTAGATCTGTGACATCACGTGATGAGTAAGAAACCATCCGGAGAACTCATCGCAGCGAGTATGATCGAATCGAATATGACGATAAATGCCGAACGAAATTTGCCTATCGGCACGAGCCGAAAGCCGATTATGTGTAGTAATTACTCCGGTAGGCTTTTTTGTTCAATAAATACTGCTTAATCGACTGCGCCGACCCAAACGTGTGTGTAGCCCCGTCGCAGGGCGCGCGGCACGTACCCGGCTGCGCTTGTTGGTGTTGTAGAGGCGGCTGTTGGCGAACACGAGGCGCACGTCGGCCGCGAACTGCGCCGCGTGCGCGTAGGCGCCCTCCAGCAGGCGCGCGCGCACCGTGCCCAGGTCCATGGGCACGGCCACCACGCGGCAGTAGTCTGGGGGACAAGTGTTACAGCGTGACTAAAACTTATCAAATAACGCTACGCGCCGCGCTACGCCGTAGCTGATCTAAACGCTTTCACAATGTTTTAGGGTAAATTCAAGAATCACTTTGTGACTGTGTGTCATTTACTCTAAATGAATAACGAAATATTATATTTATTTTAAAATCGGCACATGATTTGGGTCACTCGGAAACACATCAAATCTCAATTTTATGGTCTGACAGCTCAACACGTTACCCTAATAAATAACAAAAGATCCTGTTTCTTTAAAATTGTAAAGCAATATTTAGAACCTCTTAAAATCGCATTACATTTATACTTTGTGGGAAACACGAGCCCTGCAAATAGTAAGGACTTGAACCAGGGCAGACATTGTCAACATGCGGAACAAGCGTGCTCCTGAATAGAAATCTAGAGTCATGCTTGAAACTTAAAACAACAACTTATGACCCATTCAAAAGGCATGCAAAGCCAATGCTCCCATTGATGTAACCATCTATTATCCTATAACTGTAGTTATACTATTGGATTGATTGTTTTATTATTCTAGCAGATAGCTAAAATACTTTGATAGTTTTTGTGCTAAAAACATAATAGTAGGGTTTTATAATAAAATATATATAACTTGTAACTTTTGAATCTTCCGTCTCAAAAGGTTGATATTCCTTGGACCCAATGCAATGGACATTATTACAGCCACATCTGGTTGTCATAAATGCTCAGGCAATTTAAACGGACCCTTTTAAAACAATTGAGAAGTTGTACACAAAAACAGTCATAAACCGATTCTGCGAAACTGTGGGAAGCCGGGTCGTGGTGTTTTAGGAATGTAGGGAGCTGAGGGATGAAGTCGAGGTAGTTGATTTTGAATCGCGAAAGGCTAAGGTACGTCAGTGTCCAGGCTAGTTAAGTTAGGAGACTTGGTTTGAGACCACGGCAGGGTTCGGACGTAATATCCTAGGCGAGTTATATTAGGAGACTTGGTGAATACCAAAAAGGCCATGTCCAGTGGCTGTCGAAAGATAGCTAGTATTATTTATTAAGTTAAATATACGAGTAGTTGGGTTGAAGCCCGGATCAGACTAATGTAGTATTTAACGTAGTATGTGTGTGTTTGTTGGTGCGACTGGGTGAGTCTTTCATTATAATAATTATCCTAGGCTGGTGATGTAATTCAAGTTCTTGTAACTAAACAGACAGAGACGTGTTGCTGGGGAGTCTGTTGCGCCACTTCTTCTCCTCAGCTCAAACACTAGGAAGTGGTGAAGGGTGGGCGCTTTATGGCTGTCCATAGGCCTTCAAGAGGGTTGATTCACAACTCTATTATTTATTAATGATTCTCGAATTAAGTAAAACAATCAAGAAAAACACCGTCACAGAAATGAATGCGTTGGGTGGGTCGTGTTTGTGAAACTGTACATAGAGGCGAAGTCGAACCTTTTTATATTTTCAACATAAATTTATTGTTCTCAAGTAAGTGACATTTGTGTATGTTTTAATTGAGAATAAAGTTTCTTTAAACCTATTATTGATTCTAAATCTTGAATTTTGTATTCTTTGCCTCAGGCTAATAATAGGGCTTTAAGAAAGATTATCCAAAGCTCTATTAAATAAATAATTATTCTTGAGTTTCGATTCTCAACCCTATTAGCTAGTAATTCTTGAGTGTTGTATTCTTTATCTCAGACCAATAATTCGGTCAGACTGACATGAACACGTGTCTTGCAGATATGCTTGTTGTGCGAAGGGTGAACTTCCAGGAGTTTGGGTGAACACATCTATCTTATATTCAGTCCAAGGACTGATAGGGACCATGTCGCTTAAAGAGCATGATGCCGACGCAATGCCGCTGGAACTATCCGCTCCGTTGCTTGTACAAGGACGGTCGCACAGTTGCTGCAGGGAAAGCCGCTTCGTCACGTTTATCAGTTCGAAAGAACTGCTAGGGACCACGTCTCCAAAAGAGCGTGATAACGACGCAATGCCGCTGAGAAGCCTCTTGCGTCACTTAATGGAAGTGTTGCTCGGAGTACTCCGAGTGCAAATGTGAGGTATCGTGTGAGTATTGACTGACCAAATACCTGTTACGTTAACGTAAGGGTAACTCACAGGTTTATAATAATATACTTTACATCCCTCTATTATTTATGAGCTTTCTAAAACCATATCCAATGTATTTTCATAACTATGAATTCCTGTCTTATTTACAATCTCATTCAATCCTTTCCGTGCCTTATTAATGGGACAAGGTATCGGACTTCTTATTTGGGAATTCATTTCTTATATCGGTGGAAGTGTCCAGTCCGGAGACGAGCTCTACAGGGCCGTATGGGGTGGAGTGCGGCCCTTCCCCCTAATGGAGAACCGACTCGAACACTAATATTAACGTAATTAGGAAAAACTAAAATTTTATCAGCCGAGGGTAATTTAGGTACAGTCACAACTTGAACGGCTGTGGCTTCTATTGCCCAATAAAGGCTTCTCGCCTGTGGATAGTGTGGTTGATATGGAAAAGGGGGCATTGTTGGTATATATTATTGAAATAATGACAGAAATTGTATTAACAAAACAAGATGGCGACTCTAGTTCCAATTTTGGTCAAGCGCCTAAATAACCTTGTACTGTCGTACAAGTAATTTTTAAAGTTTTGCAGGCGTCCGAACACGTCCGGCACATCGAACTGCCGTCACATATTTTTTCGAAAAGGTCAGTGCCAGGTGAAAATCCAATATGGCGGCTACAAAAATTTGCAAGGTTTTTGTCATGGGTATCGTCTATATGGTTTCCGAGGGCGCTGATACCGATAAGTGAGATAAAAATTTAAGAAGAACTGCAATAATTTTCTTAATTTTCGTCACGGATGTCGTTTTAATTCGCACAAAGCGAATTTCACGTTGGGGCTGTTGAATAACCGTCGCTATAGTGGGGGTTGAGATTAGTGGTGGATAATATATCATATAGCAAAATAAAGCACCGCTTATCATACATATCTTATAGCAAATGCTAGCGTGGCTCTCACTTGTTGCTATTTGCTTTATTGCTTTACATCGCACTCTCTGTCTCTGTCAGTCGCGCATCGCAAAATCGCAAGCGCGAGTAGCAAAGTAGCAAGCAACGCAGCGCGGCGGGGCGGCCGGTCCTCGCATGCTAGTGATTGCTATTTTTGGTCGCGTGCGTGATTGTTTTACGCACCGCGTGCGAATTCGCGATATCGGGCGTAATATACATAAATGCTATTTTACTTTGTGCTTTTTTAGTATCAATAAACAGTGATAGGACACTGTTGCTTTAAATACTAACATACTTTATTTCATAATTTAACACTTAATCAATTACAGACAGTCTTAAGCCTGGAAAGTTCATTGTTTTTTACAGTTCTGTTTTATCGTAATAAATTCAACGATGTAATATTCTTATAAGGCATGCTGTCAGATAACAGTAACCGCGCTTGCTTTATTCGCGTCCGCCCGTTTAGCCGCAATAAGTACCTACGCATATAAAAAAGCATGCTATAATAAAGCATATAAAATAGCTTGCTTAAAATATTAAGCATTTAGCACTAAGCAAGTGATTGCCATATAGCAACTTTGAACAATACTAGTTGAGATTGAAAAAAGCATTCAATTTTTAACGCGATTCTTGTTTATTCGTAAATGTAGTGATTACACCGTAGAATACAAGTGGTTTTTGGTGGTTAATAAGCTTTCTTAAATTTTAAAACCCTGTAGCGTCACTAGTCCTTATATAATATGTGTTCGAAATAAATTATATAAATAAACTGAACATATAATATTACGAAATGTATGTAATGTCACGGACGTACAGATTTTTATTAGTAGATAATATAATAATCTATGTGAATAACAAGCGCGTGAGCCACCGACCGCTGGAGACAGCGGCCGCGCAGCGAGCGAGAACGGACCGGCGACTGGCGAGGCGCCGCGGAGCGGGAGGGGCCTCGCCGGCTCGCCGGTCCGTTAGATGCCACTGGGCTAACCGCACGTTTCCGCTTTTGCTACCGTATGCATCTCGCGCGCTTGTTACCAACGCTTATATATGTACTCTGCCTATCTGCCTTCTACTTGTGCTTGCGTAAACCTTATTGTGCTTCTTCTTGTTTCTTGTGTAGACTTTCACCTTCCATTCTTCAAACTTTTATATGTGTCGTGTGTGAACATGAACATTATACCAAACTAGTCAATACCGGCTTTCATTCATCACCCGTACTTACCCACTTTAACCCTATATTATCGGCGGAAAATCTTGACACCGCGATTTACGAATCGATACAACGCCATCTAGTGATGAGCAAGTAAACAAAATATTGAACATTTGTAATTACGATCATGGTTTAATCAGATACGCTCTGTGCGGCTAAACAGCTGTTTTGAAAATGTCTCAACGCGTCGTACCCGGTGTCTTCGCTCAATTTCGCTGTCTTCGAACCTAACAGTTACATAATAACAGTAGCATTAGTCACCTGGTGCCTGCTCGGGCGCCACGGGCTGGCGGAAGGGCTCGGCGTCGGCCGACGCCGTCAGCTCCGTGAGCACGGCGCCGCACGCGCCGCGCCACGCGCCGCGCGCCGACGCCCCGCGCCGCGGCTGCAGGCGACACGATGCACATTAATGTCACATTCATCTAACAACCGGTGTATTGGTGCCTCGCTCGTCCGACGGGCGAGGGTCACTACTCCGAGACAGCTACCTTGGCGGGCGCTCGGAGCGGCTCGTCGTCGGAGCTGTGGTAGCAGGCGGCCAGGTCGCGGTACTGCGCCAGCACGTCCACGTCGCGCCAGTGCGCGATGATGTGCAGCAGCAGGTCGGTCACGAGGCGCGCCTGGCGCACGATGGGCGAGTGCGCCTCGTTGAACTGCTCGGCGTTGCTCGCCAGGTAGCGCACGTCGAACTGCGCAGCTGCTGCGCGTCTGTGCAAGCGTACAAGACTATTATGAATTGGTCGGACATGGGTCCTGGAATTCTATAAATAGACTCCGGACATAGGTCGGCCGAAGCAAGGAAAACCTGGTCAGGTGGAAATTAACAGATGAGTCCGGCCTGCAATGGTCTTGCGCCCCGCCGCACGGGCAGCTGATGCACGCCTCCACGCACGCTCTCGTTTGCGCGTTTTATTAACATGCATCTTTTTTTTTTCTTTTTTACGTCTGGAAACCGTCGTAGTAACTTCTTTTAGCATTATAATTATGTTATAATATGGAATATACACTCGGGGCAGGCTGGATCGCTTCGACGCTAATATTTACGTACAGTCACGGACTTGAATTGATGAGCCACTTTCAAACTTTCCAATTTAACAGTTTTGTACAATCACGAGATTACACGATTAAACACGAACTCAAACCGCATGCTCGTCAATACGAAGACAAAATTACTAATAATCGGAAATAGTCTTATCCATAGAGGTTTCCTCGGTAGGTTTACTCCACCTCTATGGATAAGACTTAATAGCCAACCTTCGAAGGTTGGCTAATAAGTTGTCAATGATAAATCAATACATTGTTGCATACGTTTATCCAATCTATTAGATATTGACCTCCTTGAATTACAGCTCTTACTCGTTATTTCTGAAAAACTATCCGAAGATTAAGATTTAAAACTTAAAAAGACGATAATTTCGAATTTTGGTGAATCGTAGCCGTAGTTATTTACGCGATAATGCCAGCTCCAATTTCCAAAGAAATTCGCCATAGAATTGTAACAATGCATCAGCAGGGTCTGTGCACAACAATTATCATAATTTGTCATGAACATCATCTTGGACGCTACGCGTTCGGATAAAATCGTGGGTCCGAGTTTTTCCGATGTTGAAATGACCAATCATAATTTACCCGTACGCTAACGTTACTATTGCTACGCTGAAACAATTGTCGCTAGGTTACGGTTGCTAGACCTGCAATTGGTTGACTTTGGGTAGTCACTCTGCTGTCAAGTTTGTAGTTCTGGCTGTCAGGTTAGCCAACCGTTAATATTGCATGAAATTTTATTCTTCTTTATTACGAAGAGGTTTGAATCTCCGTGTCTGAATGTACGAGTATAACCGACTAAAACCGATTCGCCTTATATGGCTAAAATACGAAGCGTGGTAAGTGGCTCATCAATTAAAGTCCGTGACTGTACATCCGTGGTGGGGCGACCCAAACTGCCAGGGAATTGCCTGGTAATCGAGCGGGTGGGCAGGTTGCGGATAGCCCAACTCTGGCTGCGGGACCGACCACTGACGGAACATTTCATTAACCGTTAGAGAGCGATCCCGTACACGGAGCGTCTCCTTTAAGAGATCGGACGCACGCGACCGGCCGCAAGAGCAAGGAGAAACTCAGCGCGCAAAGCGGCCGGACGCGGACCCGCATGTGCGGGGGCTAGCTTGCCAAGGGGCAGCCCAGCGAGAGGCTTTTTTAGGAGTCCGCCGGGACCGACAGGCGACCCCAAGACACAGACGATTGTTATGTTATATGTTCCTCGTTACAGAGGTGACGTAGCCAGACTCCAAGGTATTCTGATCCGTCATAATACTTGGTATGACATCGCCAGGTGGACACTGTACAGGGCGACTCCCGTCGGTGGCGACAACTACGGGAATTATTTGGCCCTAGGTATGCCACCGGAGGAAGCCGTGAAGGTCCGGGCTCGGGAGCGACGCATAGTACTCCTACTCGGGTCGATAAACGTACGCTTCTGGCCCATGACCCAACCCTCTGATGTCCAGATATTCTGTCCAAATATTATTCTTTCTTTCTTTAGATACTAAGACGACACAACAGACGCTGACACAGCTGACGCTGGCTGGAGTGACCGTTTACTCGCTTCGTCGCCGGGCGAACGACACGACGACAAATACAGAGAGGAGGCAGTGGAGAGGCTGTCTGATGGGCCAGTCAATTATGTGTTCAGAGTTTTAATAATATATTTGACTCAAATGAGTTCTACACCGAGTACTTTTCACTATTAAACAAGTAATTTATTGACACTTTTCCACTAAAGACTAAAACTATTTTCACAAAGTTCTTATTTAGTGTTTGGGCGACTCCAGGTATTCGTAAAAGCAGGGATTTTTTTTTGAACTTTACGGTTTATAGCAACATATTATAAATAATACAAGCTTTCATCAGTATGTTGCAAAATATACTTAAACTTTTAAAAATGTGTGCAAAATGGCCAAAGCTCTTCACATTAGCAATAAAATAAAATCAGCTGATGATAAAATAAAAACTACCTGGCAAATAATAACTAATGAAACTAGTAGGAAAAAACAGCGTAATACTGAATTTAATTTAGAGACTGCACATGGCCCCATCAACTCAGATGTGGAAATAGCTCAGGAATTTGAAAACTTTTTTGCTAATATTCCCCTTAAAACTACTGAAGCTTTAAATTCCTCACCCACGGTTTTTGCTGTTTTACTTAGACAGAAAGTGAAGGCATGCTCTTTGGAGTTCAGGTTTCAGCATACAAACCCCCAGGCTGTTATAAAAGCTTTTAAAGATCTTAAAATTAAATCAACAGAAGATCTCTGGGGAATGTCTGTAAAAGTCTGTAGATCTATTATCGAAACCATTGCGCCCTATTTAGCTTTCATATTTAACACCAGTGTAGGCCAAGGAGTCTTTCTGGATCTCATGAAACACAGTGATCATTAAAATATACCAGTTTTATATATTGACATTGTTGAAAATTATATACAAAATGACATGATTACTTTGTAAAGTATTTTATTGTTTTAATTATTGTGAATGTGAGGACTATGTGGATATATATATATAATTTTTTTCCGGTTTCTTTAATTTTTTCTTTCTCAGTTAGTTTTAATGATCGTCCGGCAGTTTGAGTACTTTATGTGGCCTACCCAAATGTCCTTTCTTTGGTATTGTTCGTCGAGTTGAGCTCCACGATTACTGACAAAATGCTTGCACGGACTGGACAGGTCCACTCAAATCTGTGTGACTTTCCTCAAACATTTCAGACACTTAATCTACATGGACTTCATATGGCCTGACCAAGATTATGATTGGACTTTAAAAGAGACTGTGACCTCTGAGTTTGATTCGGTCATTCTTTTTCGGTTTATTATAAGTCTAATTTAGCTACTGACTGTTGATAATTTATTTTGATTGAAAAATATTTTATTTTTAGTTTAAATGTTTATTTTATTCTTGCAGACATAATATGAACTCGTAATAACCGCTATGCTATTCAACCCGACGAGCTCGTCGCCAGTCGTCACACAAAACGGAGCTCACCTGTAGAACAGATTGTCGAAGCGCGCCCGGATGGTGGCCAGGTCCACGGGGTAGGGCACGACGCGCGCGTAGGCCGGGTAGCGCTGCAGGTCCACGGGCGCCACGAAGGCCTCGGCCGCCGACAGCGACATCACGGTGCCGATGTGCTGCGCCACGGCGCGGCACGCGGCGGGCGGCCACTCGCGCGCCGCCGCGCGGGCCAGCGCCGCGCGCAGCTCGTGCGGCAGCACGGCCACGGCGCCGCCCGCCTCGGCCGGCAGGCGCGCCGGGTCCAGCGGCTCCAGGTCCCACGGCGACAGGCGCTCCACCTGCAGGGGGCACAACAAATATATGGAGGAGGAGACTTACGCCCGATATGAAACGACATCTTTAATTTGCAGATTTCCTTAAAGTTTCGGATACTGCCGTTACTATTGTATTTGCTCGGTACTTATTTTTTTAAGGCTCATTGCATTCCTTATGATTTTATGATGTAAGCGTTCTTCGATTGGGTTTTTTACTAATTTCTTACGACGGATATGAGTCTATACAGAAAAAAAGAGACCAAAAAGAGACGTCATTAAAATGACGTTTCACGAATAGATTCCTCATGTCCAAGGATATCCGAAAATACCCCGTGTATGTTTGTACTTCACAAACATACATAAATCCTGCTACGGCAGTATTTAGGGAAGTATTGCCGGCGGCGCGAGGAGCGGCGACAGGGGCCGAATGTAACCGAGGCAATACCTCGGAGTTGTCCCAGCGCACGCGCAGCGACAGGAAGTGCGCCGCGGCGGCGCGCGCCCAGGCGCCGGCCGCCGCGCCCGCCAGCCCCTCCGCCGCCGCGCTCTCTGCTGCGGAGGCATCGCCACCTGAACACAAAATATTCATTATTTATTTTAAAAATTAAACATTACAAAAAATAAAAACATCGTAAAATATACATAAAAACATCGTAAAATATACATACACGCTGTGCGATGTTCCCCTAACGAGAGCGGGTTCTGTTCGTGATCTCAGCATTATTCTTGACTCCAAGCTTTGCTTAGACTTGTATATTAGCAAAATAGTTATTAAAGCCCATCAACTTTATGTATTTGTTATGCAATCGACATTCGATTTTAAGAAACCTTCTTCATATACACTTGGGAGCAAATAAATCGAGCCACTTCCTTTTTCACGCATTATGGTAATTATTTTTGGTATTAAGGAACGCATCGATTCGAAACATATATCGCCTAAAAGGGTATTTAATAACCTTTACAATGAGGGTAGTTAGTTGTCAAAATTTCATTTTTATTAAAGTTTAAAGGGTAGAATAAAATTATCGCATTTAATTTGCTTATGACATTTTTATTGTACTCTGTTAAGAAAAGATTAAATTTGAGGTTTTTGTTAATCATACCCATATTACTTGTTATTGTTGTCTTTATCTGTGTCTGTGTAATCAAAATAACCTGATAAAATGGATACTACACCGACGGAAGCTGCCCAAGTTGTAGCTTTACTTGAGGTTGGACACGGACAACGTGAAGTGGCACGCAGACTTCATTTGAGTCGTTCAAAGGTACAGCGGGTATACCGCAGGTATCTGGAGACTGGTGCTTTTGTTCGGCGACCTGGAACTGGCCGACCACGGGCAACAACAGAACGTGACGACCGCTTTATTGCAACCAATTCGTTGCGCGACCGTGGACTTAATGCTGTTCAGCTACAGCAAGCGTTACGTGACGTTCGAGGAGTCGCAATCAGTAGGTGGACAGTGAGACGAAGACTAAAAGAACGAAATTTAACATCACACAAACCAGCAACTGGCCCAAAATTGACTGTAGCTCATCGCCGATCTCGCTTGGAGTTTGCTCGAGAACACATTAATTGGACGTTAGAAGACTGGAGGTCAGTTTTGTTTTCTAAGGAGTCAAGAATCTGTCTTTTTAGCAATGACGGGAGAAACCGAGTGTATAGACGTCCTGGTGAAAGATTTGCCCAATGTTGCATTCGAGAAACGGTGAGTTTTGGTGGTGGTTCTTGTATGGTGTGGGGAGGAATTTCTCTAGACGGAAAAACGGAACTTGTCTTCGTCGACCCCGCCAACGATGGCAGTGGTAGACGTGGATTAACAGCTGACCGATACATAACTGACATTCTTGAAAACCACGTAATGCCGTATGCTGGTTTTGTCGGAGAAAATTTCTTGTTTATGCATGACAATGCGAGACCTCATACCGCGCAGATCGTTACGGAATACTTGTCTGCGATCGGGATTCAACAAATGGTATGGCCAGCACGAAGTCCCGATTTGAACCCGATCGAACACCTATGGGACGAGCTAAAACGGAGAGTCCGAGCCAGGGTTCCCGCTGTTTCATCCATTCCCGAGCTTAAAGTCGCTGTGCTTGAAGAGTGGGAGAACATACCACAATATGTCATCGTAACGCTGATCAGATCGATGACTAATAGGCTACAAGAATGTATCAGGGCCCGGGGGGGTAATACCAGTTATTAAGAATATTTTTTTTGCAATAATTTTGTTTTTTATTGTTTTTATGGACTGTTTTAGCCCTACTAAATTTTCTATCAAAATTACCATTTTTCTTGCAGAGCCAATAATTTATCATTCAATAAGGTTATTATTCAATAATTTACCCTCATTGTAAAGGTTATTAACTAAACTTTTAGGCGATATATAGTTCGAATTGATACGTTCCATATTACCAAAAATATTTACCATTTTACGTGAAAAAAGGTAGTGGCTCGATTTATTTGCTCCCAAGTGTATTTGCCTATATAAGTCTTTCGTCCGCTCGCAACTGGAGTATGCCGTGTCCGTCTGGAGTTCATGTTGAACAGGAATCCCTACGTGCTATGCATTTTAGATACTTCGGATATTATTTGCCATATAAGGTTATCTTAATAAGTACAAACTCACAACACATGAAAATAGGCGTAAGTACTTGGAAGCCATGACTCTTTATAACATTGTTAGTAATAAATTTGACAACACGTTATGCTATGTTGTCCATAGAACAGTTTACAAGCGTAAGGTGCGCGCTGGCAGACTATTTTCCAGGCGTACTTGCCATTCCACCGGTTCGCGCTCACCTGTTCGCAGAGTGATAGATGCCTACAGTAGGACTTTTGAACATATTGACAATTTTGCATGTTTTCCAAGTAAGCTCAAAGCTCTTATCTTATACTTAAGGAGCCCCCTTGATTTATGAGAAAAAAATATAGATGAACATGATAGTTAAGTAGGTTTAGTTTCTAATATCATTATGTATTATTACCCTAGCCTTTAATTAATTATATATTATATTCCACAGTTAATCGGTTAACAGCGGGGTGGGCTACGATATTGTTCAAATGTTATGTGTATTTCTTTCTACACTGTATATTGTAGCTGTTTGTTGTTCCTTTTGAATAAAATAAATTAAAACAACGAGAGATACATTACAATTATCTTATACGAAATTAAAACTTGTACAGTATCCATTATCCTGTAATTCACACTCAATTGCACCACAGCCGTCGTATTATATTATCTGCGCCGCACACAGAGTACCTACACACGCGTTGAATATATTATGAAATAGTGACAATGATCAAGCCACGGCGCAGCTGGTGCGGTGACGTCACGACAGTGTACACACGGTGTAGCACATAACCGCTATGCAGCGAGTAAATATTCCTTTGTAAGATATACTTTCCTAGTGGTCAAGTGGTTTTTGTTTGTGGTGTAAAGTGGTAATATTTCACCTTGTTCAACATTTCAGCGTTTGTAACACTAAGTGTACGGTGCAACCGCACATACTGCAATTCAGCAGTTTACGCAACACATTCATTTCAACTCATAATATTAGTTCAGTTCGCGTTGGGCTATCAATGCAGCCAGGCGTTCTCGTTACAGCCAACAAGGGCCGCGTCACTCACTTCATTTCCACACCATCAGTCCATTAAGCTCATTTTACTTTAGAGTACCTTTGAGACAGTACAGTAGTGTTTTGATAATTTACCTTCTTTCATTACATTCATCCCTCATCTAAAAGTAGTGTATAGTCTAGCAAGAGACCATACACTAAGATAATATCATAAACTTGCAACATGAGTCTAAAGTTTTTCATTTATTCATTAAAATCTCCCTTAAATTTTATTCAATTAGCTAATATTATAATTGTTTGGCCAATGTTTGTTACGACGCACCAACTATTGTATCGAACATCGACTGTTCTTGAACAGGGAATGCATGGAGTAGTGTTGTTATTTTGTAATAGTATTTTTATTTGTAGATTTCCTAGTGACCCATTTCGCTGTGCAGAATGGGTATCTATTGTCGCGAAAGAAAGAGGAGAAGAAATATACAACCCTTGTAAAAATTCTAGAATATGTTCGATTCATTTTGACGGATTCGACATAACTGGAAACACGCAAAGGCGTAGATTACTAAAAACAGCGGTTCCCAAATTGCAGGTAATTATCATAAAGTATTAAAATAGTTGGTGTAAGATAACGTTTTGATAAAATAATAAGTTGATTATGACTTTTTTTTTAGATTCACGGACCAATAAAAGTGCAATCAGCTATATCTTTACAATTGACGAAAGATCAGGTAAATTTTGTAAAAATCTTAACAGAAGAAAATTAGTTCATTAAATAGTTATTTTTCAAATGTTCTCAATAAACTGTGTTTGTTTCTTTATAGGCCACATCTTCAGCAACATTAAGTTTTAAAGATACTTCAGGACTGCATGACGTGCCTCGGGCTGATGCAGTTGGTTTTAAGTCTCCTGAAGCTCCTGATGCGTCATTATCAGATTTAATATCTGTTTGTGACACTCCAAGAAAAGGGTACTTAAAAAAGAAATTGACGACACATCGCAGAATTATAGACACTAAATCTAAGAAAATACATAATTTAAAAAAAGTAAATAACCTACTAACTAAGAAAAATAGTTCTTCTACATATAAACTCAGCCAAGAGCATGTCGAGCTATTTTTTGGGAACATACGGAGTCAAAATGGACATAATAATAATCCCAACACTAGACAATTTAAAGCCAGTTTTAAAAAACTGCTGTCTCATTTAGAACTGGGCTCTAAATTTACCGGAAATTGTATACCTATAGAGAACATACCAATTTTATCCGGATCATCATCACTAAACAAAATTAATAACTTGTCAATAGGTTACCGTTTTGAAGAAACCGAGGAGAAAAATTTAAGTTCTGCAGAAATTTTAAACAATATATCCATAGAACAGAGTTTTGATAAATATCAGACAAATTGCACTGAAATGATTGAAAAACTAGATTATAATCCAACTTCAGATATTGTTCCACAAATAGTAGGTTACATTTCTGGTTTTGTAGTCAGTAGCCTTGTTAAGAAAATTAATTGTGAGGACTGTAAAATGGATTTGTGGGCTAAAGAAAAATTATGGTTCCATAAATTAATAGATGTAAGAGACATGGGTGGTTTATGTTATGCTTCAAATGACGTGTTTGACATATGCATGAAAACCGAACGTGTTATACGGAACTGTCTTCGCATGAGTGGTGGCAAATCAATGCAAAAAAAGTATGATAAAAACTTAATATGTGTAAATGTTTTAAACGCATATATTGAAAAGGATGTGTTTTCTGGGGGAAACGAACACAACCATAAAATAAGCTTAATTAAACTCATTATAGAAAAATTCATTGATGTATGATTACATTATATTTGTAAAAAAGAAACTGCTCAAATAAAAGTTACTTCTAAAAGACAGCTTTATAACAAGCTGAATCTGTTTAAAGGTAATTAAACATTACACTACTATTTTAAATACTTTTGTATAAAGAATACGCCGAAAACGCGTTTCTTGACTCCCTTTATTATTATTTTTACTTTTTTTATACCTATTTCTTATAATAGCGGCAATGTAAAATAGTATCTACTACTTTTTTGAATCGGTCAAAAATAATTGCCACCATAGAAAATGAACCTAAAAAAATTATATTCTGCAACTACGTCTTTCAATACTTACTGTGTTCTGAGCATTGAAATGTAATACCAAGAACTATTTCTAGTTCCACAATAGAATAAGCACGAAATTGTAAACAAAATGTTTTGAACCTAATTACTTAGAACTTAAGTTTCATTTTAGAATAAATATTTTTATACTGATGACTTTTTATTTTCAAGCGACATTTTAAATTTATTGCTTATAAACTTTCTCCGATGAAAGGACTTAAATAAATATATTTTGCAATGGTAATTAAACTTTATGTTTAAGCATTAAGGTTTATAATAAACTGAAGTTGTTAATACTATTCAACTTTTTTCTAAGAATTGTAGATGTTTACGTGTGTGCAAACGTGGCCATTTGAGCGACTTAGTTTTGTTCCTGATCCTTAATCTAGTCTATTATTGATCGAAGGGTTTCATAGTAAAATTTAGTTAAGTTTTAATTAGCTGTAAGTCCTCCATGTACAAAATAAATAAATAAAATAGCGAGAAATCGAGGTTTAAACGCAAATGGTTCCGAAAGGTTCCGAAAAGGGGCGGGGTCTGATCAAGGTCGTAAGAAAACTTGACCGTTCGGACATTTCCGGCTTACCAGCTGAAGGACAACTCAACGAATAATATGACAGAACTGTGGAGACGACAGGAGTTGTGTAGACTGTGTCAAGAGGCGTCGGGACACTGAGGAGGTAACGGGGGGGTGAATTCGATACTCACAACCTACGACTTTAACAGCCCCAAGCGCACAGTTATAAAAATCGAGTTAAACGCGCAATAAAAGAAGCGCTACTACAAAGCGCGGCAGTATTAAACTTAAAAGCATGGAGGTTACTCTGTAGCGCGACGTTCGTGCTAATTCGGAAACACGATGTTTCCCGATGCGCATAATTTTCTTTGGAAAGATGTACGAGTACAGTACTGACCCGTGTTCTCGAGCACCTGGCCGGTCCACCAGCAGTCGTCGATCATGCAGCGGAAGCGGTCGCCGGCGCCCCAGCGCCGCTGTATGGCGGCGTCGTACTGCTGGCGCAGCACCAGGAAGTCGATGACGTCGGGCATGTCGTGGTAGCGCACGGTGATGGAGCGGGCCCGCGAGGGGGGCCCGTCGGCCACGTCCAGGGAACACGCCAGGCGCAGGCACGCCACGCGCGGCGGTTTGATCACGTACTTTATGCCTACGACCTTTACTAGCTCGCATTCCTGAAACGAGAGACTCGGTTACAGCTACGGGTACTACGGCGCACTCTGGGCTGAACATCGGCTTTCATAGAATTAGGGATTTCAATTTGCAAGTGCCGGTCATTTGCCGGATATCGCTTCCATTCGTTATTACTTTATGCAAAAATTACACCTGAATTAATTCTGCACAAAAACGAAGAAATTATACATTTTTTACGAAAAATTTGTATGAAGCTAATATGAAAAATCCAATTATCTCTTAAACGCTAAGGAAAACTTGTATAACACAGGTGCTTCTAGTACTAATTATTTGTGATTTTTTGTCATTCTCCACACACCAATTATCGCTGCAGATTTTTTTTATAAATCATCAAAATATTTTTATTTATTTTACATATATCTACCCTAAATAATGTAAGTTTGACAAGTTCTCAACTTCAAATGATTAATTCAGAAACCAGGTATTAGTTTCTGAAACCAATGTTACAAGTGAAAACAGAACGAAGCTGCCAAATGACAGCATGTGATATTCCTATTATTGTTCATAGCGATGCGACATCAATCATAAATCATTTATTTATTTGCAAACATGTCAAGTCATGATGACAAGAGTAGAAGTGATGATGATGGTCATGATGTTGAGTCATGTCATGTGTGTTTGTGTCATGTGTGTGTGTTTGTGTGTTTTGTCATGTGTTTATTTGTAGACATGTCTACTTACATAGACATGCGTC
The DNA here is from genome assembly GCA_949128155.2 of Xanthia icteritia. Classification (NCBI taxonomy): domain Eukaryota; kingdom Metazoa; phylum Arthropoda; class Insecta; order Lepidoptera; family Noctuidae; genus Xanthia; species Xanthia icteritia. Next base: position 82,549 of record OY855862.1, on the reverse strand, counting down.
CTCTCCCAGGGCTTGTCTCTCGGGTTCACCTTATAGACGTCCTTCTCTGCGACCGCCTCGAAGTACCGCTGGTGCCCCTGAACACGGACCGCACATTAGTTGTGTGACCACTTGTTGACCGGGACATCGTCAGTTGCATACGAGGACAGAACACTTTTAACGCTACAGCTTTGATATTCATTTGTACACAAGCTTTTTTTGAAACAACCTAATCCAGACTTTTACTGAGAAATTACGTGGAAAAACCCAATAACACTTTATCTGACCCGGGAAATGAACCCAGGACCTCATTCTCAGCAGGAGCGCTTGCGACCGCTACACCGACGAGAAACAGTTTTTGGAAATAATAAAATGAAAGTAAATAGTACTCACAAGTCTAAAATACAGACACTGATCCCCCATCTGCGGATGATAAGGCGCCTTCCTCGGCGACACGGCCGTCAGCCACTCGCCCGGCCGGTACGCGTCCGGCAGCTCGGCGGGGCCCGGCGCGGGGCCGGCGCCCGGCGAGGGCCCGCGGCCCGGCGCGAGCTCCGCGGGCGGCGACGCGGGCGCGGGGGGCGGGGCCGCGCGCTTCGACACCACCGTGCTGGGGCTGTAACTGGACACGTGCTCAACTGACGGACCGGCGATACTCAGTGCCGATGTCGCATACGTTGTCACGTGGCGACCGACGAGACCTTCCTTGACGAGCAACGTCGCCGGTCGCCATACAAGTTTATTTAGATCCGTATAGAACGTATCTTTATAATGATACGCCCAGCGACCTGGGCGTTTTTCATGATTCCAAACTTTTATTTAACGTGCATATTGAGCAAATAGTGGCCAAAGCTTCGAAGTCACTGGGTTTTGTTATGAGACTGGCAGGGTGTTTCAAGAAAGCCAAGACCCTTAAGATTCTTTATTGCTCTTTTGTGAGAAGTCATCTTGAATATGCGTCACAAATCTGGAACCCGTGTTATGGCAAGTACGTTGATCGTATTGAGAATATACAAAAAAGATTTATTCGTTTTCTATGTTTTCGGCTACGTATACCATACCATTCTGATAATTACATAAATCTTTGTAAGAAATTTCATTTACAGCCACTCATAAATCGTCGTCGACTAGCAGATTGCACTTTCCTTTTAAAAATTATATCCAACGAGATTGACTGTCCTGATCTCCTTCAAAAACTACGTTTCAATGTTCCTCAGAGATCAGTTAGATATAATCCACCTATCTCCATTCCTTTTTCCTCTTCTAACTACAGGCAAAACTCATATATGGTGCGAGCGAGTAAGGACTTTAATATTCTTTGTAAAGAGTTTTCATTTGACCCATTTACCACCAAAGCCTATTCTGCACGCGCTCGGCTGAACGCTGACTTTTTAAAAAGTGCATAGTGCATAATACTTATTGTACCTTATATATGTATATATATATATATATATATATATTCTTAATCTTTTTTATCGTGCTTGTTAGTGATCATAAGCTTTCTACTATTTTTTCTGTTTTTACCCGTGAGAACCTGTAATTGGCTTTATGTTTCTTAATCAACTGTTATCCATTTGTTTTAGCTGTTGGTTCTCCTATTAATAAATAAATAAATAAATAAATAAATAATAAATAAATGATTTATTTCTGTAAGTAGGTTATAAAAACGTGTCCACCAAATGACCAAAATTAAGTATGTTTTTAAAGTAGATGAGGTCAGCGTTTCTTAGCTGACCACTCTGAAGAAACCCCGCAACAAACTCAGTTGACGATCTGACGCGGAGCATGCGGTACTGGCGTACGTACCGGTTGGTGGGCAGCGGGCGGCGCCGCGCGCGCGCGGGCGGCGCCAGCGACAGGCCCGCCTCCCAGTCCGAGTACTGCGACGACGACGAGCTGCTGGGGACATGGAACGTGTTGCGAGTACTGCAGCGCGGGCAGAGCGCGTGTGTCGGCTGATCGGTGAATCGCTTCCTGATGGGATGCGTTCGCTTCACGCACGGGCGCGACCTCGCGATTACTTCCTCGGTCGTGTCGCGCCTGTGCGTGTATAAACATCGCGATACGACACTGTGGGCCATTTTCTGGAACGAAAATTATCGCAAAACGAATGTGACAAATTGTCGAACGCGCGTAAACTGCTGTTATTGTTTGGTTGACAATTTGTCACATTAATATTGCGATCATTTTCGTTCGTGAAACTGGCCTTAGGCGTAACAAGTCGCGGCTTTGAACACATTCACTGACCATCCAACACACTCGTACAGTTAGTGTCTACTGAACCAACCTGTCGCTCTTACTCTTATTGGTCCCAGAGTTATGCGAGCTGCGACAAAGTTATTGACGGTATTAGTCGAGAGTGTTAGGCTGCCTGTCCACAGGAGCGGGGCGGAGAAATGTGCTAATATTAACCAATAGGAGCGGAGTTTAAATTCTATCGGTTAATATTAGCACATTTATCCGCTCCGCTGCTCTGCTCCTGTGGACAGGCAGCCTTATGAACTTATGACGCAACAGAGTGGGCTGGTGATGTTATTGATTTATAAGAGGAGTATGAACACTGTTCAATAAGTTAATGTAGGGTTCAATCAGAGCTAGATACAGAACAGTTTGAGCACGTTATTTGGCAATAAGTTAAACGGGATAGGCATCAATACCTATTTTAATTAGAATTAAAAAAAAAATAGATCTATGACAAGTAATTGTGGGGCCAAGGGCCGCTCGCAGTGTAGTTAGCTGAAATTATGAGTTCGGAAAATCTTTTTCTGTCCATGAAGTTTTGCCAGTTGCTTTAATTTCACCTCGCAGAAAAGATTTCTTGGTCGTGCAAAGAGGGCCAGGACACAAAGGACTTCCGGAATAAATTGAAATGACCAATGAGAGTGAAAGAATGTACTCATTCTCTCACCATAGGCCCCTGGAGATCATCGAGTGAGCTAAGTTTCCCACCCTTGACACCTGTCTAGTGTACTCACCTAGTGTCAGTGTCGCTGAGCTCCAGACTGCTGTTCCTCGAGTCCGGCGTGGACCTGTCGTGCCTCGTGGCGCGCTGCACCCACTCGTCGCTGGTGTCGCTGCAGGACGCCGACTCGGGCTCCGGGGGCTCCTCGCGGGCCACGCGCGGCCGCGCGCGGGGCCGCTCGGCGGGGCCCCGCGCGCGGCGGCCCGCGCGGCGCCGCGGGCCCCCGCCGCCCTCGGTGGCCGTGCTGATCATGAGCGGACGGCGCCGCATCTCGCGCCGGTACCAGCTCTGCTCGAGGGCGTTCAGTTCCGAGCTGCAATGAGGATGTGTGTGTTACCAGACGATTGTATGAACGTGGATGAAGGAGCTAGGAATATAGCCCATGAGAAAAAGACGTCAGTTTATTTGTGAATGTTTGGAAACATTATTTTTCTTCGCTCTCATTTTCCATCTTCTAAGCCGACACGAGGGTCTACCGCTCTCATACATAAGAAGTACTCGGTGCAATATCGTATGATTTTTGCCAGCGTCGGGCAGACTCTATGTTTACCCCAAAGTAGAAGTCATAAATGTGAAGATATATTTGTTACCATGTTTTGTGTACGTGTTCTTGAGCGGCAGGCGCGAGCGGCGCCACGATGGGCCTGCTGCACTGCGGCACCAGCAGCGGGTCTCCGCGCTGCCAACTGCCCGCCGTGTAGCGCACGCCTACAATGGAAATCAATACGTCAGTCGCAGTCTCCGAAGAAGTACGAGTCGAGTCCGACGCTGCGCACACGCACCCTCCCCGCGCCACACGCCGCGCGACTCGCGGGCGCCGGCCACGGCCAGCGCCTCGATCATGGCGTCGATGCGCGAGCGCGGCGCGTCGGCGGCCGGGATGAGCTGCGACAGCGCCAGGTTCTCGCGGCCCGGCACCAGCCGCTGGAACTCGGGCGCGTGCGGCGCGCCCTCCACGTCCACGAGGAAGGGCGGCGGCAGCAGGTGCGGCGGCGTGTCCGTCTGCTCGTCGTGCGCGCCGCCGTGCGCGTCCAGCGCCACGGGCCGGTAGTCCGTGTGGAAGAACAGCTCGGGCGGCAGCGCGCCGAACAGGCGGTGGCCGCGGCCCAGCCCCAGCAGCAGCAGGTGGCCGTGCGAGTCCGTGGCGGCCACGCTGGCGCCGCCGCCCCACTTGGCGTCGAAGATCGCGCCGTCGCCGTGGCCTGGTTCGCATTTGTTTTATGTGAGATAGAGTATAATAATACAAATATTATACGTTACAATCTCTTGTTTGCTGTTGCCGGACCAACCAAATTATATCAAATTACATGACTTGAAGTAACAAATAAAGGGAATACCTAAGTAACGTCTCTGGACATATAAAGAACCTTCTTTTGAAGTGACGACGCACCCCATAACTAGCACACCACACACAAGCAGGCGCGGGTTCAGTGTACATTCAGGCAGAGTTGAACGGGAGATTTCTTTCACTAGATAATCCTCAGTGCAGTTTTAGGCTCAAAAGCTCTTGCACTTACCGTCGATCCTGTTGTGAAACTTGGCGAGCGGCTGGTCGGCCGCGGCGTCCCACACGAACAGCTGGCCGTCGTGGCCGGCCGACAGGAACACGCCGCGCAGGAAGGGGTGCGCCTCCAGCACGTAGGCCTCGTCGCGGTGGCCGCTCAGCGCGCGCACGGCGCTGGCGGAGCGCGCGCACCACACGCGGATGGTGTTGTCGGACACGGCCGTCAGCACGTACGCGTCGCTGCTGTCCCAGCACACCATCGTCATCTGGAGATACCACGAGCCGGTTATACAACGGTTTGGTTGAAGATTAACCCTAGATTACAATTGAATAACCTGTTGCCCCGACTCCAAATAAGTTTTGTTTAAATTGACTGGCAGACAATCAATATAAATAAAAATTCAATGCTGTTCGTTGGTAACTGGTGAGCGCATCGCTTGAGAACGGCTGGATCGATTTTGTTGGACTTGATTCATCAGGATATTATGAGATCGATACGGTATAAAACTAGCGATGTTTTTCTTGCAGTGAAAACAAGACGAGTACGGAACATAATCAAAACCGGCACATCAAATGTCTCTACCGTCGCTTAAATTTACCGACGCACGGTATTTTAGTAAACAATTGTATGTTTGTTGGTGCTTAGTGAAAACATGTTACCTTGAGCCTCTTCCCGTCCTGCTGCGTACTTTTAGGCTGCAGTAACACGTGCCGCCACTGCGTCGCGTGCAGTGTCCATAATGCCGCGCTGCCGTCCTGTATACGAACATTACAGTTACTGAGCGAACTAACGCCGAGTTCCCGCCCAGCACTGCTCACTGCTGACATTGCTCTCTTATTAAAAGTCGCTTTTCGTGTCTGCTGTATGACCGATAGTTCTTCTAAATAACACAACGGATTTGAATGCTGTTTTCGCCATCATTGAAACAATTTATTCCAGAAGGTTTATGTGTACAATACATTAATATTTAAATTAGATATAGCACAGAAATGTCGATGTTTTGTCAAGTCGTAATAACCGCCGTAGCCTGTAGCGGGCGCGGGTCGCTAGCAGCACATCGACTAAATCGATTTTAGTTTTTCATAAAGGATTTGAGGAAAGTTAAGTAAAGCATCAGCGCTGCGTGCTCGGCTGTAAGTAATCCATAATATCTAGTCATTGTTCAAATCCACAAGAGCAAGCGGGCTCCGGTTGCGGAAGGTAGAGAGAAGAGTGTGATGACGTCACCTTGCTGCCGGACACGAAGCGCAGGCCGCGGTGCGCCCACGCGATACTGTCCACCGCGTCGTCGTGCACCGGCGTCTCCAGCACCTGCACAGAACCATATAGCTACAGTCTGTTTGAACAGAATACCCATATGACTGCCTATCGGACCTCCACAACCCACTTAAGTAGTAAGACTGGTTGTCAGTCTTTTGGGTTTCTGATTAACTGTTACGCCTGTCAAAGATCCAGAATGACAAACTCAAACTCAAAGAATTTATTTCAAATAAACCAATTACAGGCACTTTTGAATTGTCACTGACACTTAATTAAAACTTGTATTAAATCAAAAACCCGTAATGACATAGTTGAACTATTAATATACACTAAAAAGAGGAATGGACCCAATCCAATCTTTGTGGTACACCCATTTTTACTTTTAAACCGAGTGAATTGATACCATTTATTTGAACTTGTTGTTGCCTATCATTTAAAAAAGATTTTACAAAACTGAGTGTAAATTTTCCAAGTCCGTAATGGTCAAGTCTCAAGATTAACCGACCGCGGCAAGCGCACCTTAACAAGATCGACCCGTGCGGCTTATCATTTAGCTTCGAGTCCCTCCTTTTGTTCCATGAGTGTATGCTGTATTTGTCATTATTTTTATAGGCGTTTATTTAAAAAATAAGGTGAGTTCGACATAACTACACTCACCCTCTTAGGTCCTCCAGGCTCGTGCTCGACAGTATATATCCGCACATGATGGTCGGCACTCCCAGCCGCCAGGAACGCGCCCCCGGCCGACCAGGCCGCGCAGATCATGTGGCACACGCCGGGCCGCATGCGCTCCACGTACTGGACCGGCTGCGACAGGAAGTGGCCGTCGGGCGAGCACGTCCAGAAGGCCACGGAGCAGTCGGTGGACGTGGACGCCAGCCAGCGCACGTCGCGGCGCGCGGGCGGCGCCCAGTGCACCGACGTGATGGTGCCGGCGTGCGCGGCCAGCACGGCGCGCGGCTCGGCGCTGGCCAGGCCCCACACGCGCACCAGGCGGTCCACGGAGCCGCACGCCAGCAGCGCGCCGTCCATCGACACGCACAGGTCCGTGATCTCGGCGCCCACGCCGCGGAGCGTCGCCACGAGGCGCCCGTCTACTGCGCTCCACACCTAAAAAGTGAACCGCGTCAGAGTCGTTTGTTTGTCACCCACACGCTAAGGTGTAAAAATACGGTTGTAAAGGTGTAACAAGGCAATAAGCGCGAATTACGCAAAAGTCACCCAAAGCCGTCGTCCTTCCTAAATGCTGTTGCTGCGCGTTTTGACAGTCTTTTCCTAAACCAGTGGATAAGGACAGCCTTCGACATCAGTTACGTAACTTATGTGCAAACACTCTTAACAATTTGTTATTTTTAACCGACTTCCAAAAGAAGGAAGTTGTCAATTTGGAAGATTTTTTTAACTCATTCGTATATAGACGGATTTGAATTATTCTTTTTTTGTTTGAAAGGGTATACTTCCGACATGGTTTGAGGTTTCACTGTTCATGGTTCATCAGGTCAGGATCTGATGATGGGATCCTAGCGAAATCGAGGAAACTCTTCAAATATTAGGTCTTTACCTATGAAATTGCCGTTCTGCAGTACTGGCCATTTCAAATCAAAATAATTTTTGTTTGGCTAAGAATTCTAATTTCAAATTAATTTTATTTTAAAAACATGTTTTTTTTTTCCAAAAGTAGTCATTTGTTTATTGATTAGTGTTACATTTTCATCGCATTTCAATCTTTTTCGTCATTATGGATACGTTAAAAATTCGAGTAATTATGGAATATGAGTACCGTCGTGGCAGCAACGCGGCACAAGCGGCACGCAACATCAACGACGTTTACGGAGCTAACACTACAAACCAACGCACCACCTGTTATTGGTTTGCTCGCTTCCGTTCTGGAAATTTCGACCTGAAAAATGAACCTCGCCGTCGTCCGAAGACTGGTCGACAATGACGAATTAAAGGCGATTGTGGAAGCTGATGATACACAATCTACGGCTGAATTAGCAGCAGCTTTCGACGTTAGCATCAAAACAATATTGGTCCATTTGCGTCAAATTGGCAAGGTAAAAAATCTTGACAAATGGGTGCCCCACGAACTCAATGATCGCCAGCGCGAAGTACGCGTCGAGACGTGCCTTGCACTGCTCAACAGACACACAAATGAAGGAATTTTGAACCGCATTGTTACCTGCGATTAAAAATGGATTCTGTTTGATAACAGCAAGCGCTCAGCAAGTTGGTTGGATCCTGGTTCAGCACCTAAACAATGCCCTAAACGAAAACTTACCCCTAGAAAAGTGATGGTCACTGTTTGGTGGTCTAGCGCCGGTGTGATTCATCACAGCTTCTTACCAAACGGGGTGAGCATTACTGCAGATGTGTACTGTGAAGAACTGAACACAATGATGGAGAAGCTGGCACATCTCCAACCAGCATTGGTCAATCGCTCGTCTCCGCTGCTCCTGCACGACAACGCTCGACCTCATACTGCACAGCAGACGGTCTCCAAGTTGCAAGAACTGGGGTTGGAAGCTCTCCGTCATCCGCCCTACTCACCAGACCTTGCGCCTACAGACTACTACTTTTTCCAGAATTTGGATAACTTCTTGGCGGGAAAAAAATTCAATACCCGAGAGGCAGTACAAAATGCCTTTGAAGAATTTGTTGCCTCCCGTCCAGCTGATTTCTTTAAGAAGGGCATCAATAAACTGCCACTGCGTTGGCAAAGATGCATTGATTGCATGGGTGATTACTTCGATTAATACAAATAAAAAATACATGAAAGAAATTCGTTTAAATTTTTTCATACAAAACGGCAATTTCATAGGTATAGACCTATTATTAAAGTTTTTTATAGAAACTCGTGCAGTTGCTTTTGGAAAGCACCATTTCGTGCTTTCCAAGTGAAGTGGAACTGATGATAAAGACCACAGATGGCCAGCGGAACTGCTCAATAATAATAATTTCACAGGTTGCTCGATTCGATTACTTTAATATGCTTGCCAAGCAATTTATGTCCGTCACATTATATATTGAGAAGTGGAGCTGATCGAGAAGTACCAGGAGAACTCCTCAACGATTAACGTCCCCGCATCGGGAATAGCAATATTTTGTAAAAGGTAATGAGTAGATGACATTAGGTTGTTATAACTTAGATAAATTAAAAACTGACCCACAAAAAAGCGAGAAATAAAAACTTTTTTTACAAAAAAAGCAAACGAATTCGAAAAAGCACTACAAAGTGAAAAATAACTAAAAAAGTTTTTACATTGTAGGATATGATTATGAAACCTTTATGGAGTTTTCTCTGCAATAAATAAATGATCAATATTATAATTGTTGTGCCTCTGCAACTGCAGAGGAACATGTCAGTACAGTAGCTCACCTTGACAAGCATGTCGTCGGCGCCGGTCATGACGTAGCGGCCGGTGCAGTCGAACACCAGGCAGTACACGGCCGACAGGTGGCCCAGCGTGCGCCGCTGCAGCTGCAGGCCGGCCAGCATGCGCGGCGGGAACATGGCCTGGCCGCCGCGCCCGCCGGGCCGCGCTGCGGCCCCGACGCCCAGCTCGCGGGACACCAGGCGGCGCACTGGATAACACAAGTACCGTATACACTAGTCTCCATCAAACTGATGGACATCTGACTAACAATTTATAATGAAACACTAGTTGCACAGCGAAAAACGCGCCAAAGGTAAATGTTTATGAATAACCAAATTATAAGAGCCTTGTTAGGAAAGTTAGTGCGGGGGTTTACACTACCAACATTGATATCATATTACCTTCGTGGCCCCTCTAAAGCCACGTACCACTCACCTAAGGTATGATCCTGCTTATGTGAGGCGTACAGCGGCTTGGGCCTGACCAGCGTCTCGCTCAGCAGCGAGAGCCGCGCGGCCAGCCGGTCGGCGTCAACGGCCGCGTTGGGCACATCCGTTGCCGCCGGCGCCAGCCGCGCGAGTGATACTGCGCGCTCGCACACTGATGCCAGCCGACGCCATGACACGTCCGAGTGCTGGGATGCCTGTGATATACCTCATGCTTTAGAAATATCCACTGCTGAACGTGGATCGTCGTAGACCCCAGCTACATTCACCTTCTATGGATGACCAAATTATTCTTATGCCAGACCAGCAAGCTTTGTGTGATGTAAATGAAGCTGTTGGTAATCAAACTAGCTACAGCCCTCTTGCTAAATTGCACCAGGCGACTTCAACAATCGTGTAGTGTGATAACCAGTGATCGGATAATCGGGCGCTTATACACCGTGAAATCTTAATGGTTGTTTTCCCGAAGCAGAACAACTTGCCTTAAGGAGTACTTTCGAAGCATAGAGTAAAAGTAAAAAAATAAAGATGATTTTTTTAAATAATTAAATAAATATTTATCAACTCGAAAACGTGAGAATCAATAGTAACAGGTAACTTGTAGGTACTGCTCGAATCGCACGCGCCGCCGACAAAGGGAACAGTGATGCATAAATGTTCAAATAAAACTCTCGCACGTGGTGATACGGCATAAACTAGTTTGCACGCAACAACACAAAATTTGTTTTCAAAATTGTTTCTAATATTTTATTTGTTTATATAACGATTGTATTACCGAGACAAAACCATTTCGCTGTGGAAAAACAACCATTAAAATTTCACGGTGTATACCTAAACTTCACTTTTATTCCCACGAAAGAATAATACGGACATGCCTTTCAGTATCCCGGAATTGTTTGAAATTCCTGAGATTGCTAAAAATGTTACCTGCATACAAAATATAGTTAGAACTCGTTGTGAAAATGAAAAATATTCATTGAATAATGCTTATATACTTACTCGCACTTTCAAGACGGCTGTTCCTTGTTAAACTCTCATTGTAATTTTTTTAGATTTAAAAAGCCGATTCTAATGATACTTTTAATTTACAATGAAAGTTTTTATGAGAACTGGTTTAGTAACAGACCAGCAGCCTTAACTACTTATGAAATTTAAAAAAATATAATTTTATGTGTACAAAAGCAAATTATTATTATACAATCATCATTGATATGATATATTAAAAAACCCAAGATACACACGCGTCTCAAAAACGTCCGCAAAAAAAGTGCGCACAATCTAAAATTGTGCGTTCCTTTCAAATAGTATCGCGTCGCACGCGTCATTGACCGCACGTTAAAAATGGCGAAGTGTTGCTTGAAAAATTGTAAAAATATTACGTCAAGAACGTTAAAAAAGGATGGGATATCGTACTTTCGGTAAGTTAAAGAGTTTATTAATTTGTTTTTGTTATTTTTATGACTCTATATTTAGTCAGTCAGAGTAATAGGTGATTTTGATTTAATTTGTCTTAAAATTTCACTCAACAGTCCAAGTATATTATGGCAAATTTCAATATCCGCTTTTTCAGTGTAAGTTTTAATTTTTTTTAATTATGTTTTTAACTTTTATATGTTTTTAGAACCAATTTAATATTTATATATAGTTGTTAACCGACTTCCAAAACGAGAAGAGGTCATCAATTCGAAGATTGTTTTAAATGTTTGTATATCGCTTACTTATTTTATGGGCCAAATTGAGGAATTATTTTTATTTTCTATATAAGAATAGTCTCCGGTTGTGCCTATGATGAGATACGTAACGGAACTCTTCTTAGAACGATTGCAAATCTTTGGTAACAACGAATTTTGTTCAGTATACATAGTGTTGTTGATAACATGAAATGAAATGAAACTAAATTTAAATCTTGTGTAAAACGCACACTATTCTGCCAAGCATATTATAAGCTGGGGGATTATATCGGTGACAAAAATGCTTGGCTCAACGCTGGTCCAGCTACATAAGAGCGCATAAACTAATTTAATTTTAGCATTCGAAAATATTGTTGGAGCTGCTGAAGATTGCATAAATTATCTTTGAATTGTATAACTTCAATCTCGTAGTATTGTATAATTGCGTAGCACATGTGTGAGCTTTGCGCCCATGTACCTTCTATAAAGCTACCATTTACTGGGTACGTCTTTCATTGACCTGAATGTGCCCGTGGCTGAGAGTATGTGAGTATGTCTCGCTGGTGGTGGCGTGTCTGTTGGATCGTTAAGTTCCCTTCAAAATGGTTGAGCTAAACGGTGCTGATCTATGCGTCATGTTCGTGAACGGGCGCCGTCAGTAGGGACTGGTCATCTCTTATCTGCCACGGCTTATTTTAATTTTTGAATTGTTTTTATCTTTTTTTACGGACGCTTTTTACGTGCACATCTGTCTACATTGTTCTCACATGTATAATTTCAACATGAATGATGTAACCAATATTTTGTTACAATATTATGATTTAAAAGAGTGTCCGTGGAGTTTCTTGCCCGTTGTTCTCCATAGGAACCTACGCTTTGGAATGGGCAACTAGCTTCATATTTCTGACTGACTGACCCCTTGACAATTCAAAAGTGCCTGTAAATGGTTTAATTGAAATAAATGCTTTGAGTTTGAGTTTAACCGCATTCCTAAGTGGGGAGGAAGCGGTTGAGGTATTCAACTCGAGTTTTTTTTAATGATTCCATTTATACATTTTATAATAATGTTGTTTTCGATTTAAGGTAGATATCTTATCTCGTATAAATTACTTGGGCGACTATTGAAACCACATTCCCAATATTCACAGAAATAAAATAAATACCAGAATCTGCATACCGTCTGCGTACCGTATTATATAAATATATGTTTTAAGTTGTAACCTAATTAGTTATTTAGTTTCGATAACAACAATACCTATTATTATAAAAGTATAAATGTGTGTTTGGAACACACTTTTATATACATTTTAAAAACTCTTAAAATACTAAGTCAATTTATAAAAAAATAAAAATATATTTCACCCCACTTCATGCCTTGTTCTACCGGCAAATTTCGGTCCTACGTTTTTATTGGTTTATAAACATTGCTTTGTAAAAACAACTTTAAAACATGCGCGTAAGGTTGAATTTACAAAAAAGTATGTTTATATCATGACTATAACTACTTATGTATAGTTGGAGAACTTGGAGACAGTTTTGAGTGTTACTTTTGTTCGAGACTGTGCATCTAGGGTGTTTTATATATCAATGACAATCATTCACAAAATTTATTGAAAATAAAAATAATTACTTAAAAAATAATACTACACAGGGTGTAAGGGACGGCTATCCTTTAACTTCGCTAGTGCACTCAGAACACTATTCTGACTTCAGAACAACTGGAGTTTCTTGTTAGAAAATTTTGTAATTATTCACTTTTTTGGGGAGGTTATATAAATTAGCCCTTATGCAAAACAAACTGTTAGAGCTCGTCTACTTTGAAATCACGTGCCCACTTTATTTATACGCACGTATCAGTGGATTTATATATTTTAACGGTATTTCACACTAGTTAAATAAGAATGCCGTTAAAAAAAATTACTTCATAGCTTGTCTAAACTGAAATACCGCACCCCATTATCATAAATCTTGTGACAAGGTATGTGTAAATTCAATGGGGGGGGGGGGGGGACGTTCATTAAGTTTGTTATAGTTGTTTTACAAAATTGTTCAATACTGGGAACCCGGGATTACTTATTTATTCATAAAGGAATGTCCATATTATTCTTAAGTGGGAAGAAGTTTAGGTATATAAGCGGTAGGTATATAATCCAGGCCCAGGCCTAGTTTAGAGGGTTTTGTTATACAATATGTATAATGTATGTTAGACTATGACTTTGAAACAGGACAATGTTTTGATGTGTTTAATACTAAACATATTTAGTGATTTAAGGTGCAAGCAGGCCTTTGTGTTCCACGCGCGCACCTCAAAGAGATGTCAGCAGAACTGAAGGGGACCATTAGGACCGATGCCTGCCGGGGTTGCGGGAAAGTCCGAAAGGGATACCGTGGCCCCTGGCAACGTACAGGCAACTGAAGGAACACGGGTGGGTTTTAGTCAGTAAGAGTCTGACACGCCCTCCCGCTCCACCTAGAGCGGGAGAAGTTATTTGATAATTTCCCCGGCGTTTCGCCTCCTCGCGCCACTCCCAAATATGCGCGAGGAAGCAAGCAGGCCTAAGATTGTGTAATATTATTAAATTTAAACTCCATAAAATAATCAAGTGTTGGTAAGAAGTACCACCCACACCCAATGCAACATTCTTTGTTATGGTTGTCTTATCTATAGCTATAGATTCTGTTTTGAGCCTAGCATGAAACTTTTTTCATTCAGAATAAACATTTCCTAAAATGTTTTCTATTATGAATGCATAGCAAACATCGCGAGTTCCATATTATTCTTTCGAATATGGCGCCACTGTACGTCACACAGCAGTCGTGACTGTTCGGGCCGCCATCGGGTTCTCGCCGGCCTATCGCGGCCGAGAACTACTGCAGTCGATTGCTAAAACGAGATGGCACATGCGACATAACCACCGAAGCGTGTGAAGAAACGAGATAGAAAGCTTTCTAATTACGACACGGCTCCTTCTCGATAGTGCATGATATAACATTTTTTTCGCAAATTAGCCAAAAACACTAATTTTATCACTAAAACACTACTAAAATATTTTTCACGATATTCCACCGTATTTTCACGATCAATTTGAAGCATAACACAATTTAAGATTTTTCGCCGTTTTTGCACAATTTATGTATTTCTAGTCGCTAAACAGTCGGCAAAACGTAAATAAACAAAGTTTCGAGCGCAAAAGTCCGCTAAACTTACCAATTCATCGTAGGATTGGGAGTGCTCGCGTCCCTCCCAGTCGAGTCGTCGGGGCAGCACCTGCAACACCGCGAACTATATAACAACTTTTCAGCGAAGTTTCAGCGCGTTTGACAGCCGCAGCCACGTGCGTCCGCGACCAAAACAACAATATAAGCTCAAACCCGGCACTAGGAAAAGCTCAAACCTACCTCAATAGTCTCGAGCTCTTTTAGCAAAGTCTGGAACAGAAACGGTCACAATTAGCTCATTGAACTATAAAGGACATTACTTTGATCATATTCCGAGCCAAATTACCTTTGCAGTCTCTTTCAGGGGTCCGCCCGATAGGAATTTCGCTATCAGAAAGTAGAGCTCTGAAATCGGGAAAGCTATCATTACACGACCTCGCACGACATACACTCACATTTTCGAGCATTAATTTCTAACCACCACACTTACCGGGAATGACCCTGAGCTCTTCGTTGAACTCCTCCATAACCCTAGTTTTTATTCCAAGGGTTAAAACTTAACTTCACATTACATTCACTATAAAAATCCACCAAACATTTCACTTCACATTGTTGACGAACAGATAATGCAACCTCCTGTAATAATAGCAAAATGGCGTTTCAACTGTCAGTCAAACAGTTCGTGGTGAATTTGGGTCGGTCCAACAGTTTCCTGCGTGGTTCCTTATGCTTCCGCTAGATGTCGCTGCAAATGCATTTAATATTTTTCTATTTATAAAAACAATACTATAAAATACACACAATAGTTTTGGTAAAATAGGATTACATTTTTAGTTTCCACTTGTTGTAATAATCACGTCATTCCAGGCGTGACCTTTTACGTGGCCCAATTTACAAATCCTTGACCCCGGGTCGGCCAGGGACTGACCCAAATAAAATATCTCCACTGGCAATTTTAAAGTTGTCAAACGTCAAAGTCTGTGGTCAAAGTATACCGATACGTGAGTGTTTGTTGAAAAATCGTATTATAATGCATAGAATCGGAATTTTAAACGATGGGGTTTGGTGCTGAGTCGTGTTTTGTGTGTGAAACATTGAATGTAAACTGTAGTTCAAGTGAACAAGTGGTGTGGTGGAGGACTTTCCCACTCTTGAGCCGGGGCGGTGTCGGGAGCCAGGAGGTTCTGATCCTGAGAGTGCGAACAGCCCGCGGGCGTGCAGAGCGGCCGAGCATGTCCCTCCGGTCATCGTGCTCAGCGCTCACCACTCTCATATGTACGTGTTGCTGCTTCTGTTCGATTTAGGTCAGCTGTGTGTAATTGAGCATGTTATGGTCAGTGAGTATCGATTGTTGGCTATAAATACACGGAGTTTGCTTTCCTGCTCCCTATTGGAGACGAATAACACTCTATAAAAGATAATTCCAGTGTTCCTGACCACTTAGACCAGTGGAATCACTTAGAAAGTGTTTGGAGTGAAAACTTGAGAACAATGTTTGCATGAAGTTCTCAAAGGTTGTATTGTTGTAAGTTATATAAATATCTCGATTAGCCATAGACAGTTGTTTTCATGTAAAACTAACATCTGGGATTGAAAAAGATACATATTTTATGTGACTTTACTTTTCCGCAGAGACTGCTTTGACAACAAAACTAATTACATTTTACTGTTCATCATCAGCATTCTCTTACCCTTATCTCCATTTACTTGGGGTTGGAGGGACATGTCTTTTTCTTCTTCTCCGTAAGTCGTCATCTCTGTAGTAGGTACATATGAAAGAGTGTAAAAAAAAAAAAAAAACAAATTTGTTTTAGTTGTAAAATAATTTCAGCAGAATTAAAGCTGGAGATTCCATAGTTGGAATGAATATTTACATATGCACAGTATTGATTTTATCAACTGCAAAAATAAGTTTGTATTTGACAGAATTTCTCAAAAAAAAAATGAAAAATAAAGTTATTTGTGCAGTTTTAACTGGAAATATCCCATATTTCAAGAACTTATTTAAATAGCAGTCATAATTCTTTTAATTATGGCATCTAAGAAAACCCCACATGATTATGTACCATAAGGATAGGGAGTGCCACTAATAATATTTGATTTGTAATTTCTCTACACCATTGTGTAGCTGTGCACAGAATACCCTTATTTTCCAGTTTTCATCAATATAATTCATAATAATAGACTCCGAGTAAAATGGCAGTGTAACATCCAATATGGCGGAATTATAAGGGTTCCTTATTTGCTATTTGGTTATGGAACCCAAAAACACAAAAATACTTATGGTACAGCAACTTTTTAGCTAGGGAACAGTAATGAGCAACCATATTCTATTTCCCCAGAGGGGCCCCCACAATGTCGGGTGCCGCTGCAAGCGGGAGCGCAGGCGTGGGCGCGGGCGTGGTCGGGGGCGCGGGCGCTGGGCCGGCGGGCGTGGGCGCGCTGGGCGGGCTAGGCGGCTCGCTTGAGGACAAGGACTGCGACCTGCTGTGCCCTGTCTGCTTCGAGCTCATCGACGAGGCCTACGTCACACGGTGCGGCCATTCGTTCTGCTATGCTTGTATTAGTAAGGTAAGCAGTGCTTCTGACAATCCTTCACTTATTACATCTCTTGAGCTTTGTTTACATTTGTGACATTTCAACAGACCAGACCCTGTGACCATGAGTAGTGCTTTGTAAGGAGTAGTGTTGGAATGTCACAGATGCGGATGCACCTTTTTTCAAAGACTGATGTGTCAGTAAACACACCCACAAAAGGAGAAAATTGCTTTAATTTTGACGGTTCAACAAAACTTATCAAAATAAAAGCACTTTTCAAAGTGTGTTAAGTAATGAAGCAGCTGGTCTAACTGATTAGATTGTTTCAATAAAATACCTCTTTTCTTCCAAGGCGGTAGAACTCCACCGTCGCTGTCCAAAATGCGGCGCCGCACTCGCATCACGCGACCACATCTTCCCGAACTTCCTTCTCAACGAGCTCGTAGCGCGACGGCGAGTGCGAGCGAGACACGAGACCGTGCCGCAACCTAGAGGTCCATGTGTGAGGGCACTGGTTGCAGCAGAAGCAAGGAGGCTACCGCTCGCGGATGTAGATGCCATGTTGGACTTACTGACAAGACGCAAACGGCTGCTAGAGGCCGAGTGTGCAGCGGCTCATCATAGACTACTGTACGAGTTCCTAGCGCAGCTGCACAAGCACCGCGCGCACCAGCTCGAGCAGCTGGCGCGGGAGGCGTCGCTGGTGCGCAAGGACATGGACCACGTCGCCAGCGTGCTCAGGGACACGGCGCAAGGTAGCCACACTCTTGTATCTTATATACAACGTGTTCCTTTTGTTGTCGCATAACTCTAAGGTAATATGCTAAAGGTAAAAATAATACAAAAGGTCCTAGAACAAGTGTTTCAAAAATACATAGTTTCAATGATAACATAACGCTAGTCTAGTCTAGTGACTAGACTGTCAATGTATGCATCTAAATTTCATTGATAAGTACGAGTAAATAATTTTCATTCAAACCATAATTGAATTCATACTTAAAGCTAAGAAAATGCGACGTTGTATTTCTTTTTTTTATGGACAATTATAGTCAGAATTAAATGTTTTTTTTATATTTCACGTAAGGGTGTTTTAAATAAATAATCGTGACTTTTTCGAATTATTTTGTACTAGCTTCTGCCTGCAACTTCTTCCTATAACCTTCCTCAAGAATTGGGCTATCCAATGCAAATAGAATTTTTCAAATCCGACGGGTAGTTCTGGACATTACCCCCTCTATACAAACTTACAAACAAGCAAACAAATTTTACCTTCTTATAATATTATTATTATATAATATAATAATATTATAGGAAAAATAATAGGTACAGGTAAAATTTAAACTTGCAAAACTGAACAAAAAAAAAATAAATAATTATGCCAATTGATTATTTGACATGGTCTCATTAATTCCCTAGAGTTATGGGATATCAAAAGGAACACGTTGCACGCAGCTGCAGGAGCAGCGACGGTTTCGTGTCGGTTTGTATGGAGTAGTGTAATCAACCATACGTCAGTAGCGACACTACCATTACGAAACTGTCCTTACTGCTTTTAATTGGTCCTTACTGCACCTACATACCCACAAATAAAGACGCTGTTAACGTCAAACTGTTGCTGGTGGACGCGCGACGTCGTACTGATTCGCGGCGACGAATGTAGCCCCTGCCCTTATTTAGAAATCAATTCCTTGGGTGTGCCCCCAGATGGCTCGCTAGACCGAATTCAGTTTTGATCACTCGGTCACAACTAGAACAATAAAGTTGGCCTGCAGTGTTGGATATTCGCGTAGGAGTGCTTAGGCCTCTCTTTGCGTATTTGGCGCGTCTCGGTAACAGCTTCGTGTCGCTTTTCTTCTGAAGGATACCGTACGGGCTGCAACGTGCGGGTTCCATTAGAAATGAGCGTTCGTTGGTGATAATAGGCTTGTCTCCTGTAACATGGGACTTTATGCCTCAATGTGCCTATACATCGTTGCTACATCTTATAATGCTGTTTGTTTGTGGCCCAGGAGCAGCCGGGCTGGCGCGCCTGCCCGAGGCCGGCGACGCGCCGGACGCGGCGCACGAGCCGGACGCGGGCGACGCGGTGCGCGCGCTCAAGCGGGAGCTGGCGGACCTGGCGGGCAGCGTCGGTGATACCGCCGCGCACGTAGACGGTACTGTGGCACATCAACACTTCAGTTTTTTTTAATCTTAATGTTTGAACACAATCATTCATTAGTTCATTACATTACATGCAGAATGCAGCTTCCCATGGGGGTAGACAGAAACTACAGGCCGCCACCTGCTACGATCCTTACATACTCCTTTTGCTTCGTTTGCGTTTATATATCTCGTCCCACACGCACACCGGTCGCGAGTACTGCGCACCTTTCTGAAAAACATCACCAATAAGGTCACTATGTGTCCGCCCGGCGATCTGCTTAGTAAATACCTCTTGTTGAGTCGCCTGTCCTTCATTCAATTCAAAAATTCAAAATTCAAAATATTTTATTTCACATAAACCTATAAGGGCACTTATGAAACGTCAGAAGCTAGATGCACGGTTCCAATTGGTCGTTTCCTATGGAGAAGAGCCGGCAAGAAACTCCATGGTTACTCTTTTAAAAATAAATGGTATTTACAATGCTTTCAAATTACAGAGTTAATAGGTATGAGAGGACAGTGTAGGCCTATCAACAAGTACCAGGTACTTAGCAAGATAGAAAATGGTCGATAGATCTACAGTCTGTTAAGCCTACAACGTTCTCACATTCACAAATTCTAAAAGAAAAGAATCTATATAAAAGCAAAATCAAATAATAAAAATAAAAAGCTATTTAAACCAAATGACATAATTGCCACTACAGCTGTATGTAACAATACTTATTTGTTATAAATATATATATATATATATATATATATAATATTTTAGGTATATAATGTCAAATAACGAAGAGATTATGTCAAGGTAGTATGTAAAAGAAAAAAGGTAAAATAAAATAAAATAATCATCGTAATTTGGGAGCCGTTAATAGATATTTACATAGTTATGCCGTTAATGAGGTACCAGGGAAGCCACATGTGCAGAAGGAATTATTGCCAAACTTCCTTGTCTTCAACGTAGTCTTTAATCTTATAATATGCTTTTTTGATAAGGACACGTTTGATGTGGGTTTTGAACTTTCCATCGCTAAGTTCTGTAATCGTCTTTGGCAACTTGTTATAAAATCGAATACTGTTTATTACAAATGACTTACTAGTTTTAGTTAATCTAAATTTGGGTATCACAATTTCATGTTTACTACGTGTATTTATATTATGGAAATCGCTTCTTATTTTGAAAAGTCCCAAGTTTTTGCGAACATACAAAATACTTTCTAAGATATAAAGAGAAGGCTGCGTTAGTATATCAATTTCTTTGAATTTATTTCTAAGGGACTCGCGGGGACCCATTTTATAGATAGAGCGAATTGCCCTCTTTTGTAAAATAAAAATTGAATCTACGTCAGCTGCCGATCCCCACAGCAGAACGCCATAAGACATAATACTGTGGAAATAAGCAAAGTATACTAACCTAGCTGTGGCTACATCAGTCAACTGCCTTATTTTTCTTACAGCGTATGCAGCTGAACTTAATCTACCTGAAAGAGCTCTAATGTGGGCGCCCCATTGCAATCTCGAATCTAAAGTAATTCCTAGAAATACAGTTTCCGTAAATTTAATAGCATCTAGTTTCTTGCCATCAAGTTTTAAATTTAGACCTACTTGAGGTACATTTGGTAATGAGAACTTAAGACATTTAGTTTTGTTCGCATTAAGTAAAAGATTATTAGCTGCGAACCATTTTGAAAGAACTGCCAGACTATCATTGACATGTGTGACATCCGTATCTTTTCTATCTATTTTAAAAATAAGAGAAGTGTCATCAGCGAATAGAATTATATCTGATAAGTTAGCCATCATGTAAGGAAGGTCATTAATATAAACTAGAAATAGGAAAGGGCCAAGAATTGATCCTTGAGGCACGCCCATCTTTACTAGAGACCCCAAGGACGTCGCCCCGTTAACGTTTACTTTTTGCTGCCTATTTGATAGATATGAAAGAATAAGATCAGCAGCAGGTCCACGAATTCCGTAGTGGTGTAATTTACAGATCAGTGTTTTGTGGTCAACGCAGTCAAACGCTTTTGAGAGGTCACAGAAAATGCCAATTGCATCCTGGGATTTCTCCCAGGATTCCAAAATGTGACTGATGAGTTTTACTCCTGCGTCAGTCGTCGACCTACCTTTCGTGAAACCAAACTGGTGACTATGTAAAATTCCATTTGAGTTAAAATGTGACGACATCTGGTCTAGCATGATTTTTTCATATATTTTACTCAATGCTGGTAGCACAGATATAGGTCTATAATTGGAGGGATCACTCTTAGTACCTGATTTGAAAATTGGTACTACTTTACTATGTTTCATTAAATCAGGAAACGTACCGCTATCTAAACATTGATTAAATATGCCTGTTAGGACAGGGGCAATTGTGTCAATAATATCTCTAAGAACCTTAACGGAAATCCCCCATAAGTCTTCTGTGTTTTTTATGTTAAGACTTTGGAATGCTTTTTTAATTGTGTCAATAGAAATAGGCTTGAATTCAAAACTTGGAATGTCTTTACTGAAGTTTTCTTTTAAAAGAGATTCAGCTAATATAGATGATGAGGGGAGAGATTTTGTAACCTCTATTGGGATGTTGGTAAAGAAATTTTCTAGTGTCTCAGCAACTTTTAACTTATCTGAAATGGTTTCATTATCAATTTTTAGAGACAATTCATTCTGATCTCGCTGTTTTGTGTTTCCAGTTTCTTTGTTAATTACCTGCCACACAGCTTTTATTTTATTATTTGAAATACTAATTTTGTTACTTATTAATTTAGATTTAGCTTGGGCGCAGACTCGTTTGAATATCTTAGAATAGTTTCTGACATAATTATGAAGGGCTTGATCAGAAGTTAATGATTTCTCGTAGTACAAATTATATAAAATATCTCTGCTTTTTTTAATGCCAGCAGTGGCCCATTCATTGAATTTTGGTTTAGCATTGATGGTTACTTTTTTTACAGGACATGCTTTATTGAATTCATGGCATACTGTAGAAAATAATGTACCGTAGTTTATATTGGGGTCTTGTGAATCAAAACTAGCAGTTGAGAGATTGCTAAGAACATTATTATTAAATCTCTTCAATCTATTTTTAGTGAGAGGTCTTAATTCAGTGGTTTTATCTAGATGCAACTTTTTATCTAAGTCAAATGATACAAGTTGACCAGTATGATCAGACCTGACGCCACTAATTAAGCACGAGTCTTGTACTTTACAATTAGTAAATATATTGTCAATGCATGAAGCTGAGGTTGCTGTTATTCTAGTCGCTTCATTAAATATACATTTTAAATTGAATGATTTAAACAATGATATAAGCTTACATTTATCGGGTGAGTTAACTAATAGATCAATATTTAGGTCACCACAAACAAAAACTAATTTATTATCTTTAAAAAGTTTGCTTAGTATTTCTTCCATAATTATTAAAAATGATGACAAGTTTGAGGCTGGTGGTCTATAAACACATAGGAAAGTATGGCCCTCAACCTCTGCACATGCTACCTCACATAGCGATCAACAGAGCAAGCAGTGATATCCTTCCTTTCCTTATGCCTGAAGCAACTATTACATAATATCAAGGTACCACCCCCTATTGAGGATCTGTTATACGCACTGGCAACTGAAAAACTATTTACATTATTATTATATACCTATTTACATTCCCTCGACATGACCGAACCATCTAAGCATTATGTTTCCCATTGCATCCCCGGGCAGGCGGCAGCCTCGCGTCGGAGGAGGAGAGCTTCGCGGGCGGCGCGGCGGGCGGCGGCGACGCGCTGGGCGCGCGCTGGCGGCGCCTGCACGCGCACTTCGACGACTTCGTGCAGGTACACTCGCCCCCCGTCGGGGGAAATGTTGCGATGCGGAAGTCAGTCTTGCGTTTATTAACAATTGTTATTGGTAGTTATACTGCACACTACAAAATGTATATGTTCAATTAACATTTAACATTAAAATTTATTATGAACTGGCTGACCAGTGGCGTGCCTACGGATCAAAATTAGGGCAAGACGACAGATTTTTTACGATGATAAAAAAAAAACAGTCAAGTGAGGGATTGACTGATTTTTGTAAGTTATTCATGGTACAACATTATTATAATTTTGGCTAGAAAACCTTTAAAATGGGAAGAGTTCTACATATTATTTCAAGCATTACTATTTTATTGTCATAAGCGCCATCTGTACTACTGAATGCGCGTAATCACACCACTTAGCCGAACCTTTTCACCATAATTCATATTCGCTTGTCACATGCAACATTTTTCAACCAAAAGCCACTAGTTGGCTCCCAAATTATTGATTTGTTGCTCTATTACTGTACACATAATTTTATGAGTTTAATTTTAATGTCGATTGAAAATATTAACATGAGATAGTACCTAAATATATTTTATAATTTATCAAAAGGCAACTCTAATCTTTATTTCAAAACATCTATGAAGAATCTTCGATACGAACATTATTGTGTTTTGTGATCTCAATGAGATGTACTTAATATAATAAGATGGTTTGTTTTTCAGTGGTTTACCAAAACTACAAATGCCATACAAACAACACTATTCATTTGCTTTCATGGCACCAGCTACCTACCTAAGAATGTCTAATAAATATCATAAAAAATCACAATCGAATGCCTATTTCAATCTGTTCTTCGACTGACAAAAATACTTGTTTTTATTTCCGAGAAATAGGTATAATTTGAGGTTGGTTACGGTGAAGTAAAGGTTACTTACTTATTGTCAAAAAACTCAATTTACATACCTTTTCGAACACAGTTTCCGAATTCCCATTTCGATGATAAAAATAACACTATAATCACTTACAAAACCGAGGAATGACATCGCCGCAATTATTATCACATCATTATAAACAATAAAACTAATTCATTACTTCAGTATTCACGCACTGTGCAGCGTCTTGCAACGACACACCTACTTGCTTTACTCCTACTATTCATTATCAAACACACGATTCGTTCCATTCATAAAAAAATCAAAAGCCGGGCTTAAAAATTAGAACAATTTGCGAAATGAGTAACTATTGGTATCAACAACGTTACCAATTTCTATGCGAAAGAACAGAGGTCCAGAAGCCTCATAAGAAGCCAGCTTGTGCGAGCGAGAAAGCTATGCAGAGTACCACAGAATTGACTTCTTCATTAATCGATGCGTGTGATTATCGCTATAGTGTTAGAGCGAGATCGCAACTGCGGCATCCGAGATAGTTTGGCAACGGTGCGTGATGCAAAACGGCGCGGATTTTTTTTTTTAAACGTTGCCCCACACTAGTAATTTCTCCTGTATCGTGGGTGCGTTTACCAACATTTAAACTCACATACACAAACAGCCAGACCCGGAACAACTACTTGTAGGTCATACAAATATTAGTTCCGTGCGGGAATCGACATGCAGTGCAGCAGTCAATCGCTTAACCACTGCGCCAACCGTGCCGTCAAAAATTATCGTGATATTATTCTTTGAGTACGTAAATCTGGCATCGTAGCTTTTATAGCGCGCGCCTGACACAGTGCAGCGCGGAGTTTAAGTGTTCTGTGTGAGATGTCGCACAATTGGACTAGACCGATGTTATATTATTCTTATCAATTCTTGCGACATGAATGATTGACTTGGTTGCTTTACAAGTTTACAGGGGTAGTTTTTTTTTTGGCTCTTGTTTGAAGCCAAACCGGGCTTTTCGGCTTTAATGAAAGGAACGCCACTGTGGCTGACCCGTCAGACGTTGTCCTATCAACATTTTTATTTCAATTTTTCGGCTGTTCCTTTGTGTTTCTCCCAATTCTCTTTTTTCTTAAACCACCCCTGTATTGAGGCGAACAAAACAAAAGAATAATGATTCAAATCGGTCGAGCCGTTTTCGAGTTTGTGCGCGACTAATGCACGGCAGTTGACTTTTATATTTATAGATAGATATATATATATTTAGCATTCTTTTACGAAAATACTATGTGTTAAAATGTTTTTCCGAAATACATTTTTGAGCTCACATTTTTATCACACAAAGTTTTAAAAGAGCCAACCCTCGATACTTTGAAAGAGCCATCTCCAAAATTGGCTTGGCAAATTGGCGTTAATGGATATTAAATTTGAACATTGCAGTCTTTTTAGTATCGCCGCTTTGTACTGTGTATTGTCTGGTGCAACGTCACAAATGTGGATGCAGCTTAACACTTTGCGTGTGTCCACAGTGTTACTTCGCGCACCGCGCCGACGAGCTGTACTTCCCGGGCTCGTCGGCAGTCACCCCCGCGCCCGCTGCCTTCCCCGCGGACTGCGCAGGCGCGGTCGGAGCGCCCAGTGCGGGGCCCGCCGGCAGCCCGCAGGGGCCTGCCGCGCCCGACGCCGACCACGTGCCGCAGGGGCCCGGCGACTCGCGGACGGTCTCCATGCACGGTAAGTTTTCACCACAGAAAAGTCAAGCGCACATTACAACCGCAACGGGCCGCAGCGCAACGCCTGTCCATACAAGCGGTGCGGCCCGCCTGTACGGTGCGTTGGTCATAGAAAATGTACGAAAATGACGAAGGAGGATTTTTGCAATACCTTGCGTTGTGGCGCGGTCCGCACGGCCCAATGTTAAGTTTGTTCTTGGAATACATTCATCCCAACTACGGAACCCTTCATTGTACGTGGTCCGACACGCACTTGGCCGGCTTTTTATTATTTTTGTAATTTATGTTCGTAATAGTCCGGATTAAGTTTGTATGAAAAAAAAAATGAAAAATTTGCTCGGTAATTTGGAAAACTCGGGAAAACTGAAAGTGCTTTTTTCTATGGATTGAAGTTTGGACAGGACAACATCTGTCAGATCAGCTAGTATTTGATAAAAACCAACACCATTTACCTTGCATAAAATAGACAGGCAATCACCGACCTGCAGCTCTGACGTCATACAGATTGTCACCACACAGACAACAACAACAACTGAGGCAAAAAGTAGATGAAATGCTGAGCAACGATGTCATAGAAGAATGCGATTCACCCTGGGCAGCTCCTGTGTTGTGGTGCCCAGGGGTGCGCTTGGGGCGCGCGGCCGGCCATCACTACTTGCAAGCTCATACTGGGACAATATGAAACGGGCGGCGCAACGCCCGCGCCACTCGCCATTTGTGTATGTCCCGCGCCTTAAGGTACCATTCCACCAGTGTGCGGCACACTGCTGCACAGTGCGGCACTGCACAGCACAAATGTTTCTCTAAATGGACTCACGCGAGTGAACATTAACAAAATGACGAATGATAAAATTGTTGTATACTATGAGATTCTTGTCACCCAAACTATGGATAAGAATAAAAAGCATGATGCTACTCAAGAGTTGTCTGACTTTCAATATTGTGATTCGACTGAGGAAAATTATTTTGGCTCAGTACCGACGAGAGAAGATAAAGATAACTGACTCGAAATCATTGGGTTCTGCACGCGTAGCAAGACCACCACAGAAACGGTTTTGTCGGCGGAAGAATTGACAAAATGACTCATTGAGATTGTGAATCTGTCATTTTGTTTATTCCGTCGGCAAAACCGTTTCTATTGTGGTCATGCGGCGCGGGCTGGAATATCAGATGTATACGAGACAAAGTGGTTTGGATATAGTATATGAATGGAGCACTCAGAGCGCTCCCGCGGAGAACATGACGTTCGTGTACAAATGTGCTGCACAGCACATTTGCAAAAGTGGCGCACCGTTTTGCCGGTGTAGACAGACAAACTACACCACATCTCAAGTACACGCACTGGGGTTCTGCACAAAATGTTTGTCAACAAATGTGCTGCACACTATTTTGGTGGAATGGCACCTTTAGACATGCCACGAGATCCTTTTTCAATTTTGTTGTCATATTTACTATTTACTTATATTCCTATTCGTCGCATAAAAATCCGTTGCAGTGCCGCCAGTGGGCGCAGGCTCTCAAGGTATAGACGATGTGAGAGTTGGTGTCGACTGTCGGCGACTCAACGGCGTGTATGTAATGGGTGTATCAGTAAGAACTTGAATTTTAAAAACTTAAAAAAATATACATAAATGTTTTATTTACATTTTTTCCGTAATATGTACAGAGGTAGTAATGTCATTTACACATAAAACAAAATGTCCACCGTTGCTTTGTTGGCAGGAATGGACTCTTTTGATTAAATTTTGCAGTACATTTTTCATAATTTTCGAAAAAGTACGTTTATTATGCCTCAATCCCTATTATCCCTTAACTTCAAAAATGACAGTTTGTGCCATGTGGGCACTTGGCACAAACTGTCACTTTTGAAGTTCTTGAAAGGCGTGTGCATTTTTATCACCCCAGATCCGAGAATTCTGTTTGTTAACGAAGCCGTTAAGGTGGAAATGGGCCTCGTCACTAAAGATGATTTTGTTGTGGAATTCATCGTTAGTTTTCCTCATTTTTATAATGGGTTTTCACTAGTAACAATCGTTCTTCCAAGCTGTAACGCACCATTTTCGTAAATGTCTACATTATAAATAAAGCAAATACCAACTACGGCTGACACAAAAATGTACAGTGTAAACATGGCGCTCGATCCCAAATTCTGTTCTTTCTGAGGCACCCTATAAGTAATTATGTTTGTATGTTTGTCCACGCATTTCTCTGAAACTATTAATCGGATCGTGACCATTTTTATTCGCATTTACTTCAACTTGGGGAACAGTGCAAGTTTTATGACCCGGTTCAGTAGTGTGCAAGATACGGACTAGCACGTACAAGTGTGACGGCTTAGCTTGATGATACGAGCTACGGGTGTGCTGTAATCTTTTTGCTTTCTCTTGAAAACATCGCTAAACCTTGGTCAATCACAACCAAACAGTAAAAAATAAAAGACTAAGAGCGCTTATCCTAAAAGTTGGCAACGTCGCAAATAGCTGTCAAATATTTACGTGTTTTGATTATAAAATATTGATTATAAATAAAAATAAATAAATAAAATTAATTTAATTCAGATAAATAAATCCATACAAATCGATTAAAATTAAAATTACAACTATAATATAAACATTCAATTTAAATTACCCTTCTGACAAAGGCTCTCCACAACGGTGAAGAGACCCTGTCCACTATAGTCTTCAGAAGTTCGTTGCAGCTGCCACGCATTCTGCGGATCAGGGATACCGTCTTCTTGCGGATGACGGCATGAAAGCCATCAGTGCGATACAGCACAAACATCCCTGATGCACTACAGAAGCGAGGCAGCCCTAACATCATCCTAAAGATGTTATTATACTGGACGCGCAGGACATCCAGCGACCTTTTGGTGTGGCTGGCCCACAGATTCCCCGTATACAAGCTTTCAACGTTACTTTCACTTGTTTAGAGCACCGGTAGAATCTGCGGGCCAGCATGTTAGTCAGAATTTTAAGAGCACTAACATCTGCATATATGTATTTTTTCACCTATGATCTACAAATAAAGTGATTTGATTTGATTTGATTTGATTTGATGTTACCTCTGACCGCTAAAGCCCTGCGCTCCCTCTGAATGTCCTGATCGTCTTCAAGACCTTCGGTAATTAAATGCCCCAGGTATTTAAATTTCGTGACACGATTTATGCACAATCCATTAAGAGTGATCTTATGTGAATACTCGGGGCATCCACCGGCGGCCCTAAAGACCTTTTACTCACTTTTCTGGACATTGTATATAAGGCCATGTGCACCAACATAGGCCTCACACACTCTTAACAACTCTCTGAGACCTCTCACCGTCGGGCTCAGCAGCACCATTATGAAATGCAATAATTAATATCGTAACACCGAATATTTAGTTTTAGATGTAAAAAAAGTGTTTGGAAACTTTCCAAATGCTTTATATACACATAAAACGGTTACAACATCAAATTCAGTGTTATAATTGCAATTCATTATTTATATTCTAGTTCGCTAGTTAGCCACATTTTATATTTCCATACAGTAATAGTGCCAAATTAATCAAAACAGCGAAATATTTGACATCTATTTGCGACGTTGCCCGCTTTCAGAATAAACGCTCCAAAAAATAAAACCGGCCAAGTGCGTGTCGGATCAAACTGCAAAT
Organism: Xanthia icteritia; assembly: GCA_949128155.2. NCBI lineage: Eukaryota > Metazoa > Arthropoda > Insecta > Lepidoptera > Noctuidae > Xanthia > Xanthia icteritia. The sequence continues at coordinate 53,452 of OY855862.1, read as the reverse complement.
TTAAGTTTGTCGATTATTACTCGTTAACCTGTAAAGCCTACTTAGCTTCAAATTCAAATTCAAATTCAAAAGTCATTTATTCAAACTAGGCTGAAAATCAGCACTTTTCGAACGTCAAAATTACATAAGACAGTCCCCCAAAAAACGCCCACCCTTCACCACTTCCTAGTGCTTTAGCTGGGAAGAAGAAGTGGCGCAACAAACTCCCCAGCAGCACAGCTGTCTGAATAGTTAGAAGAACATGATTCTATACAATAGTAATAATTTACTTTACGCAACACAACGCACACTTGCTGCCGGTTGCTCAGACAAGATTAGTATGATCAATTTTCGAGGTCGCTAGCTGACCATATATTACAATATATTTCATAAAAATAAAAAACAAAAACTGTGTAAAGAGTAGATTTCGTCAATAATAAACAAAATTTAAATTAAATAAATTGACTTATACAGTCAAATAAAATAAACTAAACAGTTAAATTAGTATGGAGTAGTATAGAGCTAGTCCCAAGCCTTTTTGTCGTCTAAGTAATCTTTAATTTTGTAGAAACCTTTTTGACACAGTTTGTGTTTAATAAATGATTTAAATTTATTGAGGCTCAGTTCTTTAACATGGATTGGGAGTTTGTTGTAAAAGCGTATACTTTGGCACTTAAATGAATTACTAATTTTTTGGAGCCTAGTCCTGGGCACAATAAGTAAATCTTTGTTTCTAGTATTTATGCTATGAATGTCGCTGTGTTTAGAATATAAATTAATATTCTTTTTTACATAAATCAGGTTCTCAAATATATATTGAGATGCGACTGTCATGATATTTATTTCCTTAAATTTATCCCTCAGTGAATGCCTACAACTTAGGTTATAAATTGCTCGAATGGCTCGCTTCTGCAGCACAAATATAGTCTGAATGTCGGCTGCATTTCCCCACAACAAAATGCCGTATGACATTACACTATGGAAATAACTAAAATATACTAATCGAGCTGTTTCTACATCAGTCAAATGACGAATTTTATAGACCGCGTAGGCTGCAGAGCTTAGCCGCTTCGACAATTTGGTTATATGAGGGCCCCACTGAAGCTTTGAATCCAAGGTAATACCTAAGAACACAGTGGTGTCCACAAGATCCAATTCCGCCCCATTTACTAATACATTGGTTTTCACCTGCTGAACGTTAGGTGTCAGAAATCTAATACATTTAGTCTTTTTCTCGTTTAAAAGTAAATTATTAACACTAAACCAATGCACTATTTTAGAGAGAGCGTTATTTACATCGTCGGTAACTGTCTGTTGTCGCTTAAGCTTAAATATAAGTGATGTGTCATCTGCAAATAACACTATTTCGTGACTGTTCTTTACAAGGCAAGGTAGGTCATTAATATATACGAGAAATAAAAAAGGGCCAAGAATTGAACCCTGAGGAACTCCCATAGTGACAAGGGAACCCGGGGATCGCTTGCCGTTAACGTCCACTCTTTGGATCCTATTATCCAAATAAGAAATAATAAGATCCAAGGCAGTGTTTTTAACACCATAGTGATGCAATTTCCTGACCAATGTATCATGAGAAACACAATCGAAAGCCTTAGATAAGTCACAAAAAATACCTAGGGCATCATGTGACTTCTCCCAGGCCTCAAAAATATGTGCAAGAAGCTCAACACCAGCGTCGGAAGTCGAGCGACCCCTTGTGAAACCGAATTGTTTACTGTTTAATAATTTATGTTTATTAAAATGTCTTTGCAATTGATCTAGCATCAATTTTTCAAATATTTTACTAAAAAGCTATGATAGCTTTCCTTGTAACTTCGTTATATGTATTACTGCTGTTAAAAGAGTAACCGTGGAGTTTCTTGCCGGCTCTTCTCCATAGGAAACAACCAATTGGAACCGTGCACCTAGCTTCTGACGTTTCATAAGTGCCCTTGTAGGTTTATATGAAATAAAAATATTTTGAATTTGAAATTTGAGTTATTTTCACAAATCCAAGTACAACCATTTAGCTGGCAGGGGGCTCTGACTCTAACAAAAATTTGCACTTTGAAGCTTAATATTTCGCAAAAAGATCCCTGAATTGAAGAATTGTTTCCACACACCCGCAATGTTTTAGAACGACCTTTCCAGCGGCGCCCCACACCATGGGATAGTCGAGAAAAGAAAACATCTCCACTTTATGTATAGGGGAATTAGGCTCAAAAAAAACTTGATTTTTTTACCACTTTGTCGGCGTGATTAATAAAGTCAAAGTCAAATCATTTATTTCAAATAGGCCCTTATAAGGCACTTTTGAACGTCAAAATTTACAAAAAAAATAAATTGATTCTAGTCGCCCCTTCTAAAAGGTAGTTTTCGCACGGAGAAGAAAAGTCTTTTAAAATGATTTACAATATTTTGTATAAGTACATTAGTTATATAATAAGATGTGAGGACGATGCACCTAGAATACAATTATTATACCACAATAGGTAAAAAGAATTAAAAATTAAGCAACAACAGATAAAACTAATTAAGTGATAGATTCATGGTGCTCACATATTTATAAACATTGTAAAAGTAGACGATTTTCCTAAAATTTTACAATTAATAAGTCAGTGTGCGAGCAATTGATCACAGAATGTAAAATAAATGTCATATAATAAAAAAATAAAAGATACAATTAAATTTGCAACCAGTTTGATTTTGTCTCGATTCTAAATTATATATGGGGTCCTGCTCCATAGGATAATTAACATCCTGATGTTTCCAAGCATTCTTATCTTGGATATAATCCTCTAATTTGTAATATGCTTGTTTACAAAGTGTACTTTTAATATGAGTTTAAAATTTTCTCTCATTTAATTGCAATATATCACAAGGTTTTTTGTTGTACCGGTACCGTCATAATATTAATCTTTTTAAATAGTTTCCTGAGAGATTCGCGACGACGCGCGACGTCAGTTATAAATGACTCTGACAGCTCTCTTTTGTAAAATAAAGATGGATTCAATGTCAGCAGCCCGAACCCACAGTAAAATGCCATACGACATAATGCTGTGGAAGTAGCTAAAATAGACCAATCGCGCAGTTTCTACGTCTGTTAACAGTTAACAGACGTAGAAACTGCGCGATTGGTCTATTTTAGGCTCGGCCGCTTATGCTGTTAGAAAGATAAGACTGTTACTGTCTTATCTTTCTAACAGCACAAGCGTCCGAGCTTAGCCGCCCCGCAATAGATGTTATGTGAGGTCCCCATTGTAATTTCTCGTCTAACGTGATTCCCAGGAAAACAGTTTGATTAATAAATTCCAGTTTTTCTCCGTTCAATATGATGTCACATTCGCTACTTCTAACATTAGGTCATTTAAATCTAATGCATTTGTTTTTTTTTTTATTATACCCATGCTAAATTACAGTTTTCTTGTACTTCTCTGAGCTAAACTGCGGACAGACAGACAGACAGACGGACATGGCGAAACTATAAGGGTTCATTGTTTACTACGGATCTCTCGAATTTAGTTTAGATGTGCTGATCGCGTTCAATCATTGGTGAAATTCGGCCTTTAAATCCTTTTACTATATAATGTCGTGTGACGTGTGCAGGCGGCGACCAGCGCGCCCCGGACGAGACGCCTGGCGCGCCGCCTGCGCCCTCGGACCTCACGGACACGTTGACGCGCGCGGCCCTGCGCCCGCGCGGCCTGGACGCCTTCCGCGAGGACCTGCTGGCCTTCACCCGCTACCGCGCGCTGCGCCCGCTGGCCACGCTCAGCTACTGCAGCGACGCCATCAACTACTCCACCATCGTGTCCACCATCGAGTTCGACAAGGTAAACTCACGCCTTCGCCCCTTGGGGGTAGACAGAAACTACAGAACGCCACCTGCTACGATCCTTGCATACTCCTTTTGCTTCGTTTATGTTCATTTCCTTGCTCATTCTTCTCCATACGACACTTTCCCGAAGGGGAACTTTGAGAGGTGCAACTAGAATCAATTACATTTTCTTGTACATGTTGACGTTCAAAAGTGCCTTTTATGTGGCTAATTGAAATCCCAATCCTGAATAAAATGGTGTCTTCTGGATTACCAATGCGAGTACCAACTTTTTTATTTTTTGTTTTCTTTGAAATTCATTTGTTTCGCAGGACGAGGAGTTCTTCGCCATCGCCGGCGTGACGAAACGCATCAAGGTGTTCGAGTACGAGAGCGTGGTGCGCGACTGCGTGGACGTGCACTACCCGTGCGCCGAGATGCAGTGCTCGCACAAGATCTCGTGCGTGTCGTGGAACGCCTACCACAAGAACGTGATCGCGTCGTCGGACTACGAGGGCACGGTGAGCGTGTGGGACGCGGGCACGGGCCAGCGCACGCGCGCGCTGCACGAGCACGACAAGCGCTGCTGGTCCGTGCACTTCAACCGCGCCGACGTGCGCCTGCTGGCCTCGGGCTCCGACGACGCGCGCGTCAAGCTGTGGGCGCTCAACGCCGAGCGCTCCGTGGCCACGCTGGAGGCCAAGTTCAACGTGTGCTGCGTGCGCTTCAACCCGCGCTCGTCGTGCCACCTGGCCTTCGGCTCGGCCGACCACTGCGTGCACTACTACGACCTGCGCGCGCCGCGCGAACCCCTGGCCGTCTTCAAAGACCACCGCAAAGCGGTCTCCTACGTGAAATTCTTGGACGCACGTACTCTAGTATCGGCTAGTACAGATTCCGCGCTAAAGCTGTGGCGCGTGGAGTCGCCTCGCTGCGTGCGCTCGTTCACGGGACACGCCAACGAGAAGAACTTTGTCGGCCTGGCGACGGACGGGAAGTACGTGGCGTGCGGCTCGGAGAACAACGCGCTGTATGTGTACTACTCGGGGCTGTCGCGGCCGCTGCTCGCCTACAGGTGAGCGATACGACTCTTATGTTCCTTGATATTTATTTGTTTTACTCTAAAGCTAAGTACCCATGACACTGCGCTGACGACTCTAGTAGTGACTGGAGTCGTCAGCGACTCGCTAGAGATTTGAAAATCTCACGCCCCACACACACAGATTTTGAAATCGGCGACTAACGTCGCTGCGTGTAGCTGGCACGATATTATTTATATGTCGCAGCGATGGCATCACCATGGCTCCATCTTTTATTTTGATTAAGAAACTAAGAAGCTACGTCGATGTAAATCAATCAAACGGAAACGTCAAGTGTTACACTTGGGTAAGTCGATACGGCTGTGGTGACATTTAACAGACAGCTGTCGCATGACTGACGGTAGCCATGTGTCAGTCCCCGACATTTGTCATCCTGCGGAATATGACGGTGACTGTGAGAGCGGGCACTCATTATTCTGTGAGACGCAAAGGCGCCGGTCGTGTTTTCTATTGTCACCACGCGCTGTATCGAATTTACCGCGTTTCCAATTCTAATCTGTTCTGATCGGCTTAATCGTTGAACATTTTTGTAATTAGTGTGCGTGAGCTAATAAATACACAGTTCCTTCAAATTTTCGGAGTATTCTTTTTAATCTACGGCCATGTGTGACCACACTGATAGCGAGGTTCCCCATCTAACCTCGTTATATACAAGAAGTTACCAGACTTGTTTACACAACATCAATGTTCAATAATCAAGATGTAATAATTGTGAATAAAATAAATGATTATTTTATTTATTAGTTATATTTTTGTTAGTTCTGTCATTGGTACTGATGTGTTACACCTTAATGTTGTAGGTTCGACGCCGTGCGCGGCTTTCTCGAGCGCGAGCGTCGCGACGAGGAGCCGTCGGAGTTCGTGTCGGCCGTGTGCTGGCGCCGCGCCTCGGACCGGCACGTGTTGCTGGCCGCCAACTCGCAGGGCACCATCAAGGTGCTGGAGCTGGTGTGAGGCCCGGACCACCCTACGCCGTAGCCCAGTTCGTGTCGGCCGTGTGCTGGCGCCGCGCCTCGGACCGGCACGTGTTGCTGGCCGCCAACTCGCAGGGCACCATCAAGGTGCTGGAGCTGGTGTGAGGCCCGGACCACCCTACGCCGTAGCCCAGTTCGTGTCGGCCGTGTGCTGGCGCCGCGCCTCGGACCGGCACGTGTTGCTGGCCGCCAACTCGCAGGGCACCATCAAGGTGCTGGAGCTGGTGTGAGGCCCGGACCACCCTACGCCGTAGCCCAGTTCGTGTCGGCCGTGTGCTGGCGCCGCGCCTCGGACCGGCACGTGTTGCTGGCCGCCAACTCGCAGGGCACCATCAAGGTGCTGGAGCTGGTGTGAGGCCCGGACCACCCTACGCCGTAGCCCAGTTCGTGTCGGCCGTGTGCTGGCGCCGCGCCTCGGACCGGCACGTGTTGCTGGCCGCCAACTCGCAGGGCACCATCAAGGTGCTGGAGCTGGTGTGAGGCCCGGACCACCCTACGCCGTAGCCCAGTTCGTGTCGGCCGTGTGCTGGCGCCGCGCCTCGGACCGGCACGTGTTGCTGGCCGCCAACTCGCAGGGCACCATCAAGGTGCTGGAGCTGGTGTGAGGCCCGGACCACCCTACGCCGTAGCCCAGTTCGTGTCGGCCGTGTGCTGGCGCCGCGCCTCGGACCGGCACGTGTTGCTGGCCGCCAACTCGCAGGGCACCATCAAGGTGCTGGAGCTGGTGTGAGGCCCGGACCACCCTACGCCGTAGCCCAGTTCCCTAGCTTTGAGCACTCATATTAACCCTCCGCCCGTCCCATGAACCACATATGGTTCAGGTTGATTATTTAACTATTGTGTCTACTTTGTGGACAGTGAAAGTGTTAAGACTGTGACTTCTGATCCCTAAGAAATCATGTACAGTAAGAATCGGGGCAGACCGCCGGAGTGGCGCCGAAAAGAGTAATTCTATTACAACTGAAAGACGATTTTATTTACGACGCATACGGATGAAATTTGTATAATGTAATAAAAACACAAAGCGACGCTAAGCGTCGTCGAGAGCCGCCCGGGTCTGCTATGCGCCGCCACTCCGTCGGTCTGCGCTGACCCTGAAATTCCACTTTTATTGACATTTAAGTCGTGATAGTAGTAAGTCGTGCTAGAGAAAACCTGCGGTGGAGCTCGCACCCACGCACTTCAACCAACTCAGGGGTGCTACACACCGGTTCGGGTCGGCATGAGTCGGCTCAGGCCGCTGGCCGGGCGGCTGCATCGAATGTATATTGTGCCGTGTGTGTAGCGCGCCTCACTATCGACCAACGACAAGTCGACAACCAGAGTTCAAGACTCAATGTTTCAAGTTTTAAACAGTGCTAATAACTACGTTTTAATTAATAGTTAGAACTGATTGTCTGATTATACATTGTGCAATAAGTTTTAGCAGTAAGACGGCCCTTGTACAGTAAAATATCACTTTTATTTACCTCTAAGCTTCGATCGAAGAGTATACTAGATTCAGGGCTAGCGCAAGAAAACGGGAAAAAAAATAGAATAAGCACCAATTAGGGACAAATTTTTTCAACCCTTCTTTTATTGCTTAGATTTTAGAGTAAATATTTTTGTACTTATTTTTATAGTTACATTATTTTCAAGTTTAAAGCGAATTTGTTTTTGCATTTACTCCAATGGCAGGCAGTCCTATACAACAAACATAATTCAACTTTATGGGTTTTCATCATGTTCCATATGGTGTCCTTTTTATAATTATTTTGAATTAATAATTTTAATGTACAGTAGTATCGGTCGCGACCACGAGTGTTTGTTCGTGGAGCTGCGTCTAGTGTATTCTTTATCGAATCCTCTTTTGTGTTAACTCCCCATGAGACGCATGCCGCCATGCCGGAGCGATGGTGGGAATATTATAATATGAAACGTAACGCGGGACTTACTGATGTCCGCGCAACGTTCGTTGGCGAATGTTCTACATAGAACATGTCCCCATGTATGTGAAGTTTGTCCATTAACTTATCTTTTATTGTGACATTACAAATGTTCTCATAACTTCTGTAAATATGACTCTCATTCCGTTATCGTACTAAATGTGCAGCGGTGTCCCGGTCTCACAGGATCGCATTTGTTAATAACAGTGAGTCGATGATACAAGTCTATAATATAGTGTGGTGGAGTGGCGAGACTTGGAAAATATCTTACCAAACTGTTGTACTCGTAGGGCAGTTTGGTAAGCACTGTTTATTGTGATTCAGGCATCAATAAAATTATTTCCATAATTATGTGTCTATGCGTATAGACGTTGAAAACGTCGTATGCCATACTTGTGTGCAGTGCAGTGTTCACGTATAACGCACTCGTGCGCAGTGCGAGTGACTGGACGCTAATGATGCAGTGCGATTAAAAGTTGTCTGTAATTATACCGTAAGTATGCCACTTGGCCACACAGTACCTAGCGAAATCTACCTACAGTTGGTCAATAGCTTTGAATACAAAGCAAATCTGGAAATATTTAAGTCCGCGTTGACTTTCATTATAACAGAATCTTACGTGATCAAGATGTTGGAGCCATACTTTTGTGTAACTTTCAAATTGATTAGTGTTTACGACGAAACAAAATGAAGTGCCAGCAATTCGCTGCAATGTGCATAATGTTTTAATCCCGAGCTGTCATACGATAACTTGGGGCCGCCCACTACAATAGACCGACAAGTAAGGTACAGTCAGCCTCAAAAACATATATGTCGTGGCCAGATCTTAAAATTGATCATTTCATGAAATGAACATCATCCACTGGTCACATTATGATGTGGCCTGGACAGATCATTGAATGCTCAACGTTTAATGATATGAACAGTTAAACGCACGACTACTTCATGATGTGGCCAAACTTTAGTGATCATATCGTAAAATAGTTAGATTATCCACCGGTAGAGGCGTGGATGTCGCTGTGTTTTTGTTGTGCATCATGGCGGCGGCATACAACAAATCAAACAAAATACGGTGATCACGCAAAAAAAGTCGATGGACTTTTATTGGGTTTCCAAATATGATATTATGGAAAACTATCAACTTGGAAGTAGCGCTCGCCGGCCGCTGCCACGGCGTAACATGGAACAAGCACTTAAAATTAGTTTCTAATAATTAAAAATTTACGCCGCTTATGTGGCACCCCGACCATGCAACCGAAATGGGTTAGGTTAGAACTGTGAACAACAGCGCGCGAGCCGAGCGAGTGGTTCCGCGGTAGCGGCCGGCGAGTGCTACGTCTAAGTTGGTTGCAGTTACTTGACTATTTTTACTACACCTTACACCATGGATACCCAACATTAATGATATGGCCAAACGTCGACTGACATATATCATTAAACGTTGACGTTTAAACGATATGGCCAATGTTAGCTGGCCATTTCATGATTTTAAGATCTGGCCACTGACATATACATGAAAAGGATTAAGAGGAAATGCGGGTTGTCTTTTCTCCATACAAACGCTCTCGCCTGTTTTCTTTCTGGTTTATGACCTTAAAGTATAGTTTTATCACAAAAAAAAAAAAAAAACAAATACTTGTATGTCCCTGTTTTTTTTTTTAGGGTTCTAGTGGATGTTTTCCTTTTTGATGCTAAATTTATCATCAAAAAGGAAAACATCCACTAGAACCCTAAAAAATGCTCAAAATTGCCTGTTTAGACCGCTATCAACAGAGGTCTAGTGTACTTTAATAACTATTCATGAAAAAAGAAAAACATAGGGACACAGTATATATTCCACTTATTCAGTTTATGAAATATCTTTTCAATTGTTCCAATGTTGGAGGAGGAAATAGGCGAGAGCCAAACCTCGAATTATGACTTTTTACTTAGGCTATTCAGTCGGATCTGCAGCTGTCCTTATCGCACGAATAGTGGCCGACCGCCGAGCGCTCGCGACTGCGATAGTTTCTTCAAACACCATACTTTGTTCGTCTCTCCGACCGCACTTCCTCTTAATTTGAGACGGTAAAATGTATCCATGTCCTTGTTTACATCTGTTTAAGGCTGACTGTACAGCCAGACTGTGTGTTAAACTAAGTGTATTGTGTATAATAAGTACGTAGTGTAAGTGATGAGCAGTGATACAGACGATGTGCCAAACGTGTACTACGTGTACGTGTACTAGCTAGTGAGTGTCTATGTAACTATGTGTCCCTGAGACAGTAAAGTGTCCCTTACCACGCCCACACAGAGTTTTATTTACACCCTCGGAGCACAGAGGCGCTCGGGCGGCTCTTCTAGGCGGCATTGTCAACACTTCCCATACATACCGCGTGTCACCGCGTACGACAGTGTCGTCGCACTACGACATGGCGCTTACGTACAAATTGACGGTTTTGAATGGTGCGCGGGCGCTCCCTGCAGGCGCGCACTGTCCCGCGCTCTGCACCTGCGGCGGTTACATACGGTGTTTATACCTGGTTTATAAAGGGTAAAAACCAAGTATACCCTGAAAAGAAAATAACGAGTGCAAGCTAACTGTACTTTTGGGAAAATGTAAGGATGATGTAGACAAAATAAAGCAAATATAAAAAAACATTTTTATTAGAAATAAATCCATAATCGTTGAACATAAAATTTACGACGTTTCGTCTTAACACGATACACGGTTGTTACAACAGATTACGGTCGGCGGCGCCCACGCACGGCGCGCCCCGCAGTGGCCATGAACTATGAATTCAATGTTATACATGACAAAGTTCAAATTGCATTGCTAATTCACACACACTTATAAATCAACTTACGATTAGTCAGTAGTTCGCATATCCTCCGTGCGGTGCCAGCTATGTACACCTTATTTAAAATTGACACCAAGTAGACAAAATAAACTTGCTTCACTCGCTAGTAACACATATAAGACAGAGATACAAGAAAATTACATTCAACTATAGATGAAATAATTCTTCGCAAGAAGCGAAAATGGGCGTTTATAACGTCTCTAAGCCGCTCATAGCGCGTCCGGAGCGGAATGTTTCGCTTGTATCCGAAATTCTTTATTTATCTATTTTTGAACTCTTAGAACAATGAAGATCCCTTATTGAAATAAATCTATTATTTCAGTGTCTGTACACCAAACTTTGCTGCCAGCAAACTTGACTTCACATATTTCGTACAAGTTATCCCGATAGATGACAGATAGGTGAGATTTGCCCGCAACAATTATTATAATACCCGTGTTCAATTTGACGACACGCGTTTACGAGATCCCAGTCTTTAGTAGAGTACGTTGGGTACGTTTCAAATCTTAAATACATAATTACAGTCTGAAGAATGGAGTCCTCCTATCCTTCGTATATATAATACACATAAACTCACGCACTCCCCCCGCGAGGGCGCGGGGCAGGCAGAACATCGTGTACACAACTCACATGTAACGTGATATGCCAATGTATGGACATACTGCATACTCAACTCTTGAGATTATCTTCGTAAATGCCACAAATATAATAGTGTTCAATATTCTAAGGGTTGATAGAACCCATCAATTAACTTTCACTTCAGGACAATCACTGACATGTCTAAAACAAAAACCAACTGCTCCATATTAAAATACAATATTTATCAAACGGCTGATTTACATTTAGCGAAACTACACAAGTGTGATGGGTTTAGATATCGATACTCATCTCGTCCGTGAAGTTTACAAAAACAAAACTCATTTTTTAAATTGATATTTCAAGTAATTACACTACCTCATGTCGTTGGCCCAAAAAAATAACCATCAAATCCTGTGGAGTTTCTCTCGCATCAAAATTCGTATGTGAGCCACATTCTCTTGAGCCGAACATGTGACTTTATCACCTCAAACATTAGTGTTGGGGTTGAAGAGTCGCCGCGAGCGCGTGGTCGGCGCGAGCACCGGCGACGGCGAGCGCGACGGCGAGCGCGGCGGCGAGCGCGGCGGCGAGCGCGGCGGCGACGCCCGGCGCCGCGCCGCGAACCGGCGCGTCACCTCCGAGTAGCGCGGCGAGCGAGCCGCCTTACCAGACTCCTTGCTGCCAGGTGCCTTACTGTTGACCTGCTTACTGCTGCCCGCTTTACTACCGGACGCCTTACTGTTGACCTCCTTACTGCTGCCCGCTTTACTATCAGACTCTTTGCTGTTGGATGCCCGACTATTGAGCTCCTTACTGCCAGATGCCTTGCTTGCAGACTCGTTGCCGCTCTCGTCCTTATTGCTGGTGTCTTTGCTGGCGGATTCTGGTGGGCGAGACCGCAGCGAACGACGCTTCGGTGAGGACGGACCTAGCATACGACCAGAAAAAAATATTATATTTGAATTAAAAAAAATATTTATGGACATAAAACAAGTTTTTAAAGGCAAGGATAAAAATTCTTGACTCCTGCGATGGTAATGACTGTTTTGCAGGAGCCAGTATCCTCCCGTAATAAAATTACGCAATTTTTTGTTTTATAATAAAAAAAAAAGACCACTTTAATTTTAATTGTCTTCAAAAGGTTTTTGAACATTGTTCGTTATTAATAAGCGGTAAAAAGCGACTCGGAGAATAATGTCATTATTAAAGGTTACAGTTTTCTATTCATTTATTGAACACATACATAGCCTGTTAAAATCTCCAGCTTAGCCGTGGTTGGTGGAGTGATGACGAGTATAGCTATTTGTCCTGGGACTGTGCATTACAGCAGTCGCTGAGATGGTCGTGCGCACTTCACAGAGGCAAAACATTGGGGCCAGGTCGACCACTATTGACATGGAATTAGGAATACACAGCAGTGGACCGCGTTACACTGGGGTGGTTTTACACGTAGCGAGTCGGAACCTTTTGTTTGATTTATAATTGTTTGTTATTTCTTACTTTTTGTTTGTTCTTGACATCTAATACACAATAATAAAGTCTCTTTTCGTGTCTGTCTGTGTGACCGCGATGTTCTTCTCCAGAGCGCAACGGATTTTGATGCAGTTTTCATCATCATTTACAGAATTTATTCCGGAAGGAAATTTATAATATTAATTTTAATTCGAAAGTAACTGTCTGTCTGTCTGGCTATGTCGGGAGGTTCCTGTTTCGCATCAGGCGGGAGTCAAACGCCCGGGTGTCATCATTTAAGGGCATTTATTTGAAAAAACCGGACAAGTGTGAGTAGGACTTGCGCCTTGAGGGTTCCGTCTCAAAGCTGTGCTTGCTCGGCTGGCCGAATTTCCAAATCCGGATTTAATGACAAACTTAACTTTTCGGCGACAGTCTCCCGCGCGACATTAAACTCTATTTCTGCTCTGAAATAAGGGCTAATCTGGTCTAGCATTTTTACTCTATGTCCTGATGGATATTCTCGTCAACAAAAGCATTTAAATACAAAAATATCAATAGGCAATATTGAAAAAATAAATTGAAACTAACAGTTCTCGTACGTCAAACGGAGGTCAAAAGTGATGGACGCGAGTGCACGCGCGGCTCATAATTTCGTATTTTTTTTATTGTTTTTGTGTGTAAATCGACGACAAGTGTTATTTTCATTATTAAGTAGTTTTGACATCGTGGTAGATAATATTTGCACTAAATAACATCGTATTATACCTATTTTGATCCAACCAACAAAATGTAAACAAACTTGTTAGTGAAAAAAGTGAATCTTGTGATATTTTGAGCTTAGTGTGAGTAATCGGCCGGTAAGTCATTATTTTTCCTTTTTTAGGTAGTTAGTTAATCATTTTAGGTAAGATTTGAACCAAAATACACAGTTAAAACATTTTTTGAACCATATAATGTTACATAATCAAACGGTTCGAACCTACTAAATAGTCGTAATTATTTGTGTTTTTATTTTCTGTGTTTGTCTGTTAAAAACGCTGTTCTTAGATAACCTACGAGGGTGACACTGAAAGTTCTTAGAAAATCAAAAACTGAACAAACTAGCAAGTTATTGGTTTTATTATATCTTTTCAAAATAGTGTCCATTTACATCAATACATCTGCGCCCGATGGAACCACTGAGAAAAGCACTTTGCCCACTCGTCCTTACGGTTCTCTTCGACGGCATTTTGAAACGCAGCCACTGCTTCCTGGGCGTCCATAAAACGTTTTCCTCGAAGTTTTTCTTTTGTTTTCGGAAATAAATAAAAATCGCAAGTTCGGGGCTATAGGGCGGGTGGAGGGCACCATCTTTTTTTCCCACGCTTCGACCTCTTCACTTTAGTTGGCAACTCCTCGGAGGGAAACACCCAGACAGCAGACTGTCTCTTAGTTTCAGGATCATAACAATAAATCCAGCTTTCGTCACCCGTAAGTATGTCGAACACAGCATTTGAGTCACCTCCGTTAAATCTTTAAACCATTTCACGACACCGATCAACACGACGGAGTTTCTGACCTCTGTCAAATTATGAGGTATCCACCGAGCAAAAAGCTTCCTGACCGCTAAATGTTCATGGACGATTTTGTGCACTTGACTCATACCGATGCCTAAGCTTGTCCGAATCTGCTGATAAGTCGCTCTTTTGTCAGTCTCTATCATCAGCACAACACTGATGTTATCTTCAGTCGTCGCCGTAGAAGGCCGTCCCTCACGCAGATCATCGGTGAGATTAGTGCGACCACGTTTAAACTCATTAAACCAGTTTTAAGCAGTGGCATGAGATGGGGCTTCATCGTAAAAGGCCAATCCAAGTCGTATCATAACTTTCTTGTTGACTTAAATGACATCGAAAGTTATAAAAAATCATTGTACGAAAATTAACTCGCGTTAAATTCACGCTGACGTGACAGACAATTTTCAATTTGCCGCCAAATCGTAAACAAATGACAAATGAATAAAATACATACACAATAATGTTGGCAAAGTGCTCCATTTAAAAAATTTGAACTTATTTTTTTATTATATCGTTTACAAGTGGCCAGTTCTAGAAACTTTCAAGTGAATTGGTTCAGTAGTTTTATCAGTAATCGTCAAATCAATCAACAAAAGAAATCCCAATAACAATGCTTATGTAACAACACAAGCGCTTGCTTACGAATATATAAACATTCTATAGTATGCTTTGTCTAAGCCTGTGTCCAAATAAATTAACGTTAAGACGGTAGAAGTAATAATAAACTCGAGTGTTTTGTTTATTTGAGTGCGGTCATAAATCTGTCACGACGCGCGGCGATTTCGGGACAAATCGGCCAAAAAAATGCGGGGGCGCGCTGGACTTTAGCGGTAAAATTTTTCATTTTGAGGTACGCATCCCTAAAATCTGCCTGATACCTTTTCATGCCGTTACGGCTGAACGCTCGATGACCTGGGTTAGGACATAAGATACTCTGAATCCCGGTAGTACGTCCCTGTAGGATATTTTCGACCTTTAGGCGGGCGAAGCCGCTAGTACATTAATATTAAACTTATAATGTAGAAAATAAAATGAGCATGTTTTGTCAAGCCGTAACAACCGTGCGAAGCAGGGCCGGTCGCTAGTTACTTTATGATTGTCTAGTCATTCCCCGCGCCGGCTGCGCATGGCTAGTGACGCCGTCCTTGCGCATGAATGCTTCCCTAATTAACAAAATGAAAGTAGCACTTTGATGTACCTCGACAGTTTTGTGTAACACATTCTAGTTCACTCAGTTTTCATAGAGCTCATATGCCATCCCCGATCCCGCCATTCATATTGCTAGTGGACCCTCGCTCGTGGAAAAATGCTTGCACTTTGAACCGACGCTTACTCGTATACTAATCAATCTTGTTAAAATATACGTCATGCTCGTGAACGGGCGCCGTCCGGGCGCAGTCGATTTAATTTATATTTTTATTTCTAACGGACGCTTTTAATGTTTTGCATCGTTCTCACATGAATAACTTCAACTTGAATGATGTAACCAATATTATGTAACCATCTTATTTTATTTAAAAGAGTGTCCGTGGAGTTTCTTGCCCGTTCTTCTCCATAGGTACCTACTACGCTTTGGAATGGGCGACTAGCTTCATATTTCTGACTGACCGACCCCTTGACTATTCAAAAGTGCCTGTAATTGGTTTATTTGAAATAAATGCTTTGAGTTTGAGTTTGATACAACTGATTTTATTTTTACATTTTATAACACTGTGCGTATTTGCTAATAAAGGTAGGTTTTCTACCTTTAAAATAAGTCCACCAATAGGGCTCTCGGCATCCCAAATGCGACTAGAGAGAACCCTCCAGGAGAGCTCCCGGCACAGACCGTGTTAAACTATAAAAGGCCCCGTCATGCATACCGTCAGCACCACCATCAGCCGCGGCCTCGGTGTCGCTGGAGGCGCCCCGCCGCGGGCGCCGCGCCCACGCGCCGCGCTCCGGCGCCTGGGCCGCTGAGTGGCGCCGCGCCGCCATGCGATTTTTTGTCTTGATAGCTCCTGCAAAATCAAAATCAAATCAATTGTGTCAGGTCGGCCAACCCTATGACGACTACGCGGACACATTTGTCCCAAACCAAACATTTTAAAGAAGTAAAAAACTAAGAAACGGTTGGGTGTTATTTTACTGTAACTAGTTTCTGAACGTATCTTTTAATCTTTTATTTATGGCAACACAGCATCTGAACTGTCATTATTTGATTATTGTTATTGGAAATTGACTGATTGTTTGGCGCGGAATTCACTAATTTTGCAAAAATGATTTGAAGTGTAAGTGATTTTCAACTTTTTTTATCGCGAAATATTTATTGCCTGGTATGTATATTTTCATTGTCTATAGTTATAAAACCGTTATTTGTACAGAGTACTGTGGGAAGTCATTGTAAAGATAAAGGGACACCGGTGTCCCGATGGCCCATGAGGGTAGTTTTTATTTACATTTTGCAGTTATGATTTTTTTACAATTACCCTCATTTATTTATTTCTATTGTTACAGATTATGTTTCGTAAAGGACGTGGAGTTTTTTAACTCAAGCAAAATGAAATCCAACAGATTTTGGTGGGTGATAATAGTGACGATGAGGACAATGTACTGCTGGACGAAGAAGATCAAAGGCTTCTGACACAGGATGATGACCAAGGCGTAACTGATGTCGAGATAGAAGACGACACTTCAACGTCAAGAATCAAGAAGATTATCATCCGAGCCTTCAACTTCTGCAGTAGAATCTGCCACTACACCACTTAGCAACCATCAACCTGTTTCCAAGTGGAGCCATAGATCATACGTTCAGAGTGTTTTTTCTAATGTGGAATATAAATTTGGAAAGGTGCAAATCTTTCATAATGTTGAAGCCGTTATGTTGACTCCTTTTGAAATATTAATTTCAACAACGAAATTTGAAATACACAATACTTGTGTTGTATGTAAAGTTCATATCTGCACACTAATAAAATAAATTATTTTGCTGACTACCATAGCCACTAAATAATAATAGTTTTCATTAAAATAAGCTTAATATTTAATTATTAAATAATAACAATTTTATAGTTTAATTTTTGTAAAAAATCTAACTAATTAATAAATCACCAAAACGTAAAGATACGTTTTATAACCGAACGTTACCTTTGACGACCATATGGACATCTATCCCTTAGAAATAAATACAAAGAAATTGATATACTAACTCAGCCTTCTCTTTATATCTTAGAAAGTATTTTGTATGTTCGCAAAAACTTGGGATTTTTCAAAATAAGAAGCGTATTGCATAATATAAATAAGTCATTTGTAATAAACAGTATTCGATTTTATAACAAGTTGCCAAAGTTGGTTACAGAACTTAGCGATGGAAAGTTCAAAACCCACATCAAACGTGTCCTTATCAAAAAAGCATATTATAAGATTAAAGACTATGTTGAAGACAAGGAAGTTTGGCAATAATTCCTTCTGCACATGTGGCTTCCCTGGTACCTCATTAACGGCATAACTATGTAAATGTCTATTAACTGCTCCCAAATTAAGATGATTATTTTATTTTTCCTTTTTCTTTTGCATACTTCCTTGACATCCCTGTCATGGAACGGGTGTTTGTCATTTTGGTGCATTGTATGCCACACCTTCCATTGACAAATGTTTAGATTTTGAGCTACTGCTCTGGTGATGAAATGCTGCCAAAATGTCTTCTTCGACGTCAGTTTCGTGTCTGCCCGGGTCAACTCCAGGTTCCACGTGGTGAATCACATCTTCGGCAAATCGTCGAAAAGTGTTGTAAAACACTCGTACATTCGGTACCCTGCGATTCGGATAGCGCTCTTGATACATCCGTCGCGCCAAGGATCCATTGCCGTCTGCTCTGCCATACATAAATACGATATCCGCATATTCCTTATTGGAAAAAGTAGCCATAGCCAATTAGCAATTAAGAAAAACGGCGTAGGAGCGCACTAAATGTCAACTCAACACAATTAACTCAAGTATCAACCCGTGCAGGAGCTGGACGCTACGACTGGCCGCGGTGAAACAAAGATGTCCAAAACTAACGCAAACAACACGTGCAGGAACGCAAAGGGCTTGTAGCTCCTAATTTCAATAATTTGTAAGATATTCGCGCAAATGATACCTCAAAAGAAAGAGCGATTGATTATCAGGCATGTTTTCAAAAAGGTTTGAACAAAAAAAGTACCCTCCGTTTTTTATTAAATAAGGTTTACAAAAAGTATTTATGATTTTTTAAATTTTTTATGTACTTTATATATTATGTCTGCAAAAATATATATCTAACGACACAGAGACCTAAAACATGTTTTGCTAGATTGCTTAGACATTACTTTAATAAAATAAAATAAAAATGAATTCATTTATTTGGCCATAAATAAACAGTTAAAATTTTGGACATTTTCGAAAAAAGAACAAAATTAGTTTTAAAAGAAATGGTAATACTTCGTCTAAGACAACCATAGCTTAAATGGATCTAAATTGTCTGTACATCTTTGCCTTAAAGCTTTGCACCCATCTTCCAATCATCCTGTATACCTAAAATATTCTATATTTTATAATAAATTAGATTTATTACAGCTGTAGTGGCAATCATGTCATTTTGGTTTAAATAGGTTTTTATTTTTATTATTTTATTTTGCTTTTATATATATTATTTTCTTTTAGATTTTGTGAATGTGAGAACGTTGTAGGCTTAACACACTGTAGATCTGTCGAACATTTTCTATCTTGCTAAGTACAGTCACGAGCTTTAATTTGGGACCCACCTAAGGTTGAATATCGTGTAGCAAACTTTCGCCATTTAGAGCTATTATGTTAACGCTGTCACTGCACAAACAATAAACGTCATAATGTTTACCATCGACAACTTTACGTTTCTAGGGGCTAACGTCAACTGGAGCGAGGGCAAACGATCATTACCGATTTCCGAGTAATAAAAATTACTTTTTGGTCCTGTGGTCCCATAAGAAAAAAGAAACAAATAAAAAAGAACAAAATTATATTGTCAATATATGATAGCTAGTCAACTAACCCGCTTATTCTTCAAACCTATATTAGTTAAAAAGTTTTGTCTCTTTCTCAAACATAAATATCAAAGTGACGGACCAAAACAACATATTTAAAATAAAATAGGTTTAAAGGCCGTTTATGATTATGGGGGCTTAGAAGATTTCAGCTAAAATATTGATTAATAAAATCTTTAGAAAAACAAAGTTTTTTATTCTTTATATTTATTAAGACATTTATGACACAAACCTCAATCTTAACACAATTATATAGAAAGCATGGTTAGCGGTGCACAAAATAAACACTTATCACCGAAGGCTACGACTAAATTAATTTAAATCTCTCCAGTAATTTTTTTATCATAAATATTCAAAACCGCGTATATCCACCTTCATTGTCAATCACAGCCTGGAGCCGGTTACGCATGGATCCAATCAATTTGTCACATATGTCAGTACCCCTTAAACTTTCCCAGACTGTGAGGCAGTGATCCATAAGTGCTTCTCTAGTTCTTTCGTTTCTATTTGACCATTTTTGAACCATTAAGCCCCATAAATTTTCTATAGGATTTAAATCGGCACACTTTGCAGGCCACGGAATACGATTTAAATTTGCTCTATTATTGTCGAACCAAGTTCTAACGATTCTTGCCGTATGAATTGTTGCGTTATCTTGAACAAAGTTTATTGGAGCAACATCTTCTTGTGGATAATATAGTTGCAATGTTGGAAGGACACTCTCGTCTAATAAATCGACATAATCTTGAGCAGTGGCCCTGGGTGGTAAATTTATTAGTTCTCCAATGCCGGCTGAACTAATCCAGCCAGACATGTTAACTGTAATGCGACCAGACGCGTTGTTAGCTATGACGTGGTCTTCCGTGTATCGCGTCCTGTCAATTCGCCACAAATGTAGTCTGCCCGTTTGGGAAGATTGAAAAGTCTTTTCATCGATGAAAGCCGTCGTCGTCCAATCAAAATTTAGATACTGACGTGCGAAAATAAGTCGAGCAGCTTTATGGGCATCCGTCAACGCAATTTTTTTTGCAGGCCGCCTGTGATGCAGTCCCATAGCTTTAAGATGCCTTCTAACTGTTGAAGGGTGGACTTCAAACGCTTCCGCAAAATGCCTCGTTGGCGTAAATCCATTCATCAGGTATTGCCTTTGCATCAAGCGGCTCTGCTCTTGTGTTATAACTTGCGGGTGATGGTTGTTTCGTCGTAAGTCAATAATATTTTCCTCGTTTCCGTGGCGTCGAACCCAGCGGCGAACTGTGTTTCTTGTCACATTTATTCGTCGCGATATCTCGTGAATGCCTACTCCTTGTTCGTGCAAATCAATAATTTGGAGCCTTATTTGGTCACGATTAGCCGCAAGCATTTTATTAATTGGTAAATTATATTTTGTGAAAATATCACATTAAACTATTTTCTTAAAATGACACTGACACGACACATGTTCGTAATTAGAAAATCGTAATGATAGCTTATTGCAACGAGGTTATCATTTCATAGGTCGATTAGATAAGACATTTTATGTCTTAACTTGACATTCAACATTTCAACCTTAAAGCAAAGTTTCGACCTTATTGCATTATGATTGTTCTAACAACATTTAACGGAAATGGGTCCCAAATTAAAGCTCGTGACTGTACCTGGTACTTGTTGATAGGCCTACACTGTCCTCTTAGGTATGAGACACTGTAATTAACACTGTGATTAACACTGTAATTTGAAAACATTGTAAATACCATTTACTTTTAAAAGAGTAACCATGGAGTTTCTTGCCGGCTCTTCTCCATAGGAAACGAACAATTGGAACCGTGCACCTAGCTTCTGACGTTTCATAAGTGCCCGCCGTAGGTTTATGTGAAATAAAAATATTTTGAATTTGAATTATGTCCCACAAAAAAACAAAAATCCCAATATTGTTTTTAGTATTTTGTTTTCTAAATATGATTTTTAGACGCTAAATGGATAATTCTAAAAAGTTAAAATAAATACTTTATCTCTCATATTATGGTTCTGAAAGGGTTAAAATGCACTCAGGAACATCAAAATTTCCCAACAGATGTGTTGCACAACTTTTTATTCATTTGACACTAAAACTTCATAAAAACGCGCAACGAAAGGTGCATTACTTCAAAGGGCGGGCGGCGGCGGCAGCGCGCAGGCGCGACACGTCGGCGGGCGGCAGCTGCAGCGCGCCCAGCGACGGCAGGATGTAGCGCAGGTAGCGGTTGTACGTATACGTACCGGTGGCGGCGGCAGCGCGCAGGCGCGACACGTCGGCGGGCGGCAGCTGCAGCGCGCCCAGCGACGGCAGGATGTAGCGCAGGTAGCGGTTGTACGTATACGTACCGGTGGCGGCGGCAGCGCGCAGGCGCGACACGTCGGCGGGCGGCAGCTGCAGCGCGCCCAGCGACGGCAGGATGTAGCGCAGGTAGCGGTTGTACGTATACGTACCGGTGGCGGCGGCAGCGCGCAGGCGCGACACGTCGGCGGGCGGCAGCTGCAGCGCGCCCAGCGACGGCAGGATGTAGCGCAGGTAGCGGTTGTACGTATACGTACCGGTGGCGGCGGCAGCGCGCAGGCGCGACACGTCGGCGGGCGGCAGCTGCAGCGCGCCCAGCGACGGCAGGATGTAGCGCAGGTAGCGGTTGTACGTATACGTACCGGTGGCGGCGGCAGCGCGCAGGCGCGACACGTCGGCGGGCGGCAGCTGCAGCGCGCCCAGCGACGGCAGGATGTAGCGCAGGTAGCGGTTGTACGTATACGTACCGGTGGCGGCGGCAGCGCGCAGGCGCGACACGTCGGCGGGCGGCAGCTGCAGCGCGCCCAGCGACGGCAGGATGTAGCGCAGGTAGCGGTTGTACGTATACGTACCGGTGGCGGCGGCAGCGCGCAGGCGCGACACGTCGGCGGGCGGCAGCTGCAGCGCGCCCAGCGACGGCAGGATGTAGCGCAGGTAGCGGTTGCGCAGCGAGTGCCACGAGCGCGCTGCGGGACACATTCTACTTGTTCATATTTTATTTATTTCTGTATCTGCCTGCGGCATCGCGGCGAGCCCTATCGGAATACCAGCGGGCATGCGACATTTAATTTTAAATGTCCGAATGGCTCATATCTCAGCATAATGCAGCGAGCATTATGCTGAGATATGAGCCATTCGGACTGGTACAAGATTTTTCAATTTTTTATTTTTTTCAATCTTTTCATTTCTTTAAATTTTTACCCGACTACGGCAAAGCCAAAAGGGAGGGTTACGGTCGTTTCTATGATCGTTCTTCCTGCGCTCGTCGCAGCACACAGGCGCAGTACTCACCGCGGCCCGTGAGGCGCTCGTACTGGCCCTGCAGCTCGCGCCACACGCGGTTGCCGCTCACGAGGCGCGCGCGCACGCCGGCGCCCAGCCACGCCACGATGGCGTGGTCCTCCAGGTTGGAGTACTCCTTGGCGGCGCGCTGCGAGGCGCTGCACACGGACACTCACATACAGCGGCGGCGCGACACGCGCGGCGCCCAGTAGGAGGATGCGCTGAGGTAGCCGCGAAATTATACTTTTCTTACGTGTTTTGCAATTTCCAGATTAGTGTCAAGTTGTGTGTTGAAAGAAGGAGAAATAGCATCATCAATACATGAAGCGCGACCGTGACTAATGTGTATTTACAGAATCTTTACAATCATCAATACTACTTTCTAAGTTAGTAAATAGTCGTTCAGTAGGTAGGGTAATGTAAACGCAGAAGGGTTGTATTGATGTTAACTAGCAGAGGGCGTTAAATATACATGCTAAAAAACAAAACATATTGCAAAAAAATAAATTGATAAGTAAAAGAAACACTCTGTACACGCTCACTTGTCGCACTTGTCGGTCCACGTTGAAAGACAAGTGAGCTTTACAGAGTGTGCATGTATGGACGCTATACTGTTGCGGGTTAACGGGAACGCTCTCTGTTAGTTAGCATACTGTATTTTACAATCATGAATCACATTTTGATCAACATACATTCTGACACTGACATACAAATTGCAGAAAATGTAAGAAAGCGCATCCCCCTTAATAATAAATATCAAACAATTACTTGTATTTAGAACTACCTGAAATGGTCTAGTATTGTCATATTAGCAAAACATTCAAGATCAGCCCAAACACGTTTCCAAATGAAATCTAATTCTGGGTAAGCATATTGTAGTCGACACTATCGAAAGCCTTGCAAACCTCACACAGCACACGTTCTACTAACTAGCGTCGCAGATGCAACAACACCTACTGGGAAATAATGTGCTCGGGCAGAAACATACAATTATGATAAGTATATAGAAGTGTGTTTTCAGTGATACCCACCGTTTACTAATGACGTGTGTGCCGGGCGCGGCGCCGTCTGCTGCTGTGGACGCGCCGGCGGCTCTCGCGATCTCTGCCTTCTTCTTGCTCCGCTCGGGCTTCGCTCTCGGAGGATCTTTGGCGACGCCATTCATCTCGGGTGCTTTTATCACCGCCCTTTCTTTTTTGAGCTTGTTGCTGCGTTCAGACACTCCCAGGCGAGTGGGACTGGCGCGAGCGGGCGGCGCTGGCTCGCAAGCCGCTGGTCTCTCCGCCGGCGACTTCTTCGTGGTGCTGACCGGTTCACGCACTTTATTCGGAGACGAGTGTTTGTCCTGGTTCTCCTTGAAATTAAAATTCTTTTTTCTATCATTTCTATTTTGTATCTCTATCTCTAAGAGCTTCTTACTTACAAGTGTACGTGTGTCAGTACCGCGGCCGGCGGCAAGCGCAGCTACTTAGTGCTTAATTGTTTGAACTGTTTAAGAATCTGACACATAAGGCCATCGATGGGCTTTTATGTTAGTCAGTTCTTGTCGATTTCTTCTGCTAACTAAGAAACGGCCACCTCAAACGTAGCCTAGTTACCTTATCGGTATCAGCGGAGGCGTTGCGCTCGCTGCGCTCCGTGCGCGGCGCGGGGCGGGCGCGCGGGCGCGCGGGCACGAGGCCCAGGCTGTGCGTGCGCAGCAGGCACTCGAGGCGCGCGCACCGCTCCAGCTGCACCAGCGGGTTGATGGCGTAGAACAGCAAGCGCTTGTAGGCGTCGTCGGCGTCGAAGCGCTGCAGGGCGGACGCGTTCGTGCGCGACACGTAGCCGCGCAGCAATGCCACGTCCTCATCCGTGATTATCAGCTCCTTGCACGCGGCGAGCGTCTGTCGGGCCGTCGTCGCGCTCCGCTGCAGTGGCTCGTCTACTGACGTGGAGTCAGTATTGTCACTGACGACTGTTCGTGGTCGTTTCCTCGCGCGCTCTCGCCTCTCGTCGCCGGACTTGCCTGCCGGGTGTGATGTGACGGACGTGCACTTTTTGTCGGCGGCGGTGGCGGGTGATTCGGTCGCAGGTGTCTTGCCGAACAGCTCCTTTACTTCCGTCGTTCTGCGAGCTGTGAGCGACGGTCTGCAGGCGCTCGTGCTCACGAACTCCTCTGCAGAGCTGTAGTCGGGCGCAGCGGTGGCGCTGGGGGTAGTATTGTGATTCTGCTTGACGTTGAAGAGGAGGGCGGAGGGGCCGGCCCCGCTCGGCGCGCACTGCGTGGCTATGTTGTGCTTGCCTGCCGGCCGCTCATTGTTGCTGTATCTGGAATAACGTCGTGTGTCGTTTGTCGCGCATATCTACAGGTTGTCGCCACGGGCTAGTTCTTGCTGTCTACTTCTATGATTAATCAACCGCAAATGAGTACAATTAAAAATAATGAGAATAAATAATAGTTGCTTTTTGCAGATGATATTGTCTAGGCCAACACGATGACATGCACACTACAAGTGAACTACTTACACTGCCACAACGATCTTCTAGCGCTCATACCATGTTCACAGGGAGGTGTTGGTGGTAAACATTGTGCAATTGTTTTGAGAAATGTATTGAAGAGACGAAATGGGTGACGTTAGCACCGATTGTGGCCACGAGCCAAAAGATCCTTGTGCAGCTATACACCAGTGTGCTTCAAACTGAACTGAATTATTTTCAGAAAAACTAATGAAATCTAGCTGAAGGCTCTGCATCAGGCAAACACTAAGTTGGTGCAAGGTTAGAAACCAAGCAATGAGATTTAGATTTACCTGTGTGCACAGCAGTGATGATGACACGCTGGCGGCGCCACCGGGGGCGCGGCGGGCCCGGGGGGCGCGGCAGGCGCGGGGGCCACAGCAAGCACGGGGGCCACAGCAGGCTCGGCGGGTGTCTCGTGCTTGCGCTTGGTGCGGCTCTCAGACTTACTGCAGACAGAGGCATTGTAATACAGCAGCTGCAATTATACTTTATTTAAATCAAATTTGATAGAAATGTAAACAAACAGCATTAAAAAAAAATGCATCAGCTACCCCGAAAACCACAACACACCCTTTCACATTTAAAATGTATAAAATGTTGACTGTTGTCACTTCCACCACAGATTGTGAGATAAATACAAGTCATTAACTTTAATTATATGTTAATTTGTTTATAATTCTGTCAAATTGGATTGAACAACAGTTTAATGACACAGCTGAACAATAACAGCAATGCTGTTATATGTCATAAGTCTGCTAGTGATGTGTTAAATAAGCAAGGTACACAATATATTTGTTCTGCAGTGCACAACTTAGTGTTTAGTTTTATTTCCTCACTGAAGCACACTGAAAGCTATGTGGAGCCAACACCCAGTGCTTGTTATGTTCTGCTTGGCGGCAGTTTTGATTGCATCTATCAATTAATGAATCAGCAACCTCTGTTTTCAAGTGTGGTGGTCGTGACATAGTGGTGCAGTAAGTACTAGAGCCATTGTGCAGCAGGGGACCGGGGAGCTGACTATCGTTTACAAAAACGAGTGATAAAGAAACATTTAATATTTCATTACAGCCAACTTCTCGGCTAACATATTTGTGATAAAGCCAGCAGCAGAATTAGTGCCAATAATATGTCCAGTTAGATAACATTTAATAAGTTTATATTAATGCATTTCATCACACAGCATGAATGCAAGCAACCAGCCAGTGATAAGGGAACAATATACGAGTCTCTGTCAGTGTTTGAGCCTGTTGATAGCAACAGGCTCATAAACATTAAGATTGTTGCCCCAGCCGGGAATATGGTTGTAATGTTATGTCATATTGGCTCTAATGCAGTAGAGGCACAACACTGTCCATAATAAACAGCAACTTTTAATACACACAGCTATGACACAGCGGTTCGCTGGGGAACGATGCAGCCGACGAACTTGCTAGAAGGGGGTCGAACATGGCACCAGTGGGGCCCGAACCCATTGTACCACTCCCCTTCGGCTACCTACGCACTCTGGTAAGGAAACGAACTAGGGATCAGCATCACAAACTATGGTCGGACCAAGGTGAGTGCAGGCAGGCTAAGGAGGCACTGCCTTCAATCGATGGCCGCCTCACGAAACAGGTTCTCCGATTAACTAAACAGCAGCTGCGTACGGTTACTGCAGCTATAACTGGCCATGGGTCATTTAATAAACACCTCTTTGTCATAGGAGTTACAGACAGTCCGCTCTGCAGAGCCTGCATGGAGGACGACGAGACAGCAGCTCACGTGCTGTTAAACTGCCCGGTGGTCGCCACTTACAGGGCAAAGTACTTCGGTAACCCAGGTACCCTACGCGAGATTGCCAGTAACACCAAGGCGTTGCTGGCCTTCTTTGAGGAGCTGGGGTGGATCGAATAACAGATTTTTCCCACCCGTACGCAAAATACGCGCTTTGACGTGGAGTTGCGGAAACCAGCCCGTATTACCTATTACCTATTACCTACACACAGCTACAACAACAAACTGACAGATGGACAGGCACACTATACGTACATACATAGGGGTTTATTTACGAATGTTGCTTAAGTTTAAGTAATGAGTAGCAGCTGTTTCCATACATTTTTGCAACCCAACTTTAAGCAACGTTTATAAACAAACCCCATACAGTTTAACCGATGAACCTGTCACAGGCACAATAGCATTTTAAAACAGCAGGCACATACACTAAAAAAAATGATGGACATGGTATGATCTGTTAGTTGTCCCATCTGCATCATCAATGACGCACTTTAAGCGCGAAAACTAGCCTGACACGGATTTCGTACTGATGGAAGGGCTGTTGAGTATTGTTTACCTGCGGTACGAGAGGCGCGGGCCGTCGGCGGCAGCGCTAGGCTGCCCCACGGCGAGCTCCTCGAGCGCGCGCAGCACGGCCCGGCGCCGCGCCACCAGCAGCCGGCCGCGCCGCACGAACACGAAGCGCGCGCGACGCCGCCAGCCCGACACGCGCCCCGACGCCACATCCACTTCGCGCCACACGCCCTCGCCCCACACGAAGTACTTCGCGGCCATCACTACACGTCATTTATTTTATTTCAGATTACCCACGTCTGAAATTTAATCTCAGTGCTCAGAAAATGCCGAACTCGCCATTATACATTTTATCTTTATCGAAACTTCGAAAGTCACGACCAGTCTCCCTATATAAAAATAATGTACTCTGTGGTCACGACGAAGACCATGATCATAATCTATGTTAATGACATAATGTTTTTCTACGGAACGCCAACCAGTTTACAAGACTAGTCCCTGGGCTTTTGGGGCACACACATCCCACAAACTCGACGCCAAAAAACCTTTTTGTCGAAGCCAGTAAGTACGTACAAAGCTCAGAGTATACTCTAAAGCTACGGTTTCTTAGAAAACGACGGCTCTCATGAAAATGATGACAGCGGCAAAAATTCATAAAGTCAAAATGAAAGTCAAATAATTTGTTTCAATTAGGCACAAAAAAGGCACTTTTGAACGTCAACATTTACAGAAAAATAATAATTGATTCTAGTCGCCCCTTCCAAAAGGTAGTTTTGCGTATGGAGAAGAATGGGCAAGAAACTCCACCGTTACTCTTTTAAAATGTTTTCACAATATCTTGTATACATCAATTATATAATTATATGTGAAGACGATACACCTAGAATAAGATTACTATACCACGATAGGTAAAAATAATGAAAGATTAAGGAATGACTGATAAATTAATTATGTGATAGATGCATGGTGTTCACATAGGTATTAACAAATATTGTAAAATTATACGATATTCCTAACATTTTTACAAGGAATAGGTACTAATAAGTCAGTGTGTGAGTTCAAATAATCACAGAATGTAAAATAAAAATTAAAAAAAAAGATATATATTTTACAATTAAATTAGCAACCAGTTAGATTTTGTCTAGATTCTAAATTGTCCTATGGTGCAGGACCAGCATGTTTCCAAGCATTTTTATCTTGGATATAATCCTCTAATTTGTAATAGGCTTGTGTGGTGTGATGTCACGTATATTGTACATCAGCATGTCACGTATTATCCAAGGTTTAAGTTAAGGTAATTAAGCTGTTTTCATAGTCTTAGTATTAGCACGTAGTCACGTATTATCTATGTATATTATGCTATCAATTAAAGGAGAGAGTTCAGTTGGAGTTCAGTTGGGGATGAGTTAGACTTCAGTTCTACAGTTGACTCTCAGAGTAGTACACATCATGTTGTTTACTTACCCCTCCTCACCCCCACATCGCATGGCGACCCTGCCAGTCGGCTGGACGGCGTTATAGTTCCAATCGAGGGATTCGCAGCAGCAGAAGTCGACTAGATTTCGGTGAGTTTCACGTCACATCGAGTCACGGGCCATGGGGAGCACAACATCAAAGGAAGAAGTGATCATCGCTCAGACGGCAGCGGGTGGTTCGAATGTCGCAAGGGTTACACAGGAGCAGCTGACAACTATCAACACGGTGCTGTTGTTTATTGCTGTGTGTTTGGCGCTTGTCATCGTTGGTGTGGCAGTCCGGATGTATAGAAGATGTCACCAGAGTTGGATCGAAGAAAAGATCAATCAGCAGGAGGTTCGTAAAGTTGTGCAGATGGCTTGACCAGGGACGAGCGGAGTGTCGAGTGCAGGATACGAAGTAAGTGATTTTAATGTGAAAATGTTAAGTGTTGTGGCAAATGCTTGCGGTCATCGATACATTTAGAGACAATAGTGTACATGTATATAATATTTAAATGGAAGTGGAATTAACGTCATTGTTTATGCAACTTAAATTGTTAAGGGAATCGATTGTTAAATTAGGTCCTAGTAGGCGGAAAGGTAACAGTTTTGATAAGAAGATAAGTGACGCGAAAGCCTTATACGGTAAATTTAAGAGCATAATTTCAAGTTCGAGGAAATTTTCAGAAGAGTTAACGCAATTGATAGTTAAAATAGAAAATTTGTACTTAGAGACTATAAAGTTTGAAGACGTCGGCAAAATCGAACTAGAGATGGCGGCGGAAAGGTTTTCTTTAAGAACGGCGGTTAGCTTGCTACCGAAAATGAATGGCGATGAGCAGGTGACCCAAGATTTGATTGATGCCATAGGTTTATATAGTTCTATGTTAGAGGGGGCAGATAATACTCTTTTAATTAAATTCGTTCTAACCACACGGCTTACCCAGGGGGCTAGGATTCGGTTGTCTTCCGATTACGCAACAGTAGGCAGTCTGTTGGCTGACATGAGGAAGCATTTATTAACAGTGGAGTCGAGCGTGGCTGTGCAAACCAAACTTGCTCGCGCTAGGCAAAATAATAAATCAGTCGCGGATTTTGGAACCGAGATAGAGAAGTTGATGGTCAATTTGACTATTTCTCAAGCCGGGGAAAGTTCGGAAGCCTATAAAATTTTGCAGCCATTAAACGAAAAATATGCGATTAGGAAGTTTGCTGACGGACTTCGTAATCAGCGTCTTGCTACGGTTATTACGGCGCGGAATTTGACATGTTTAAAAGATGCAATTAGGGTAGCGGAAGACGAGGATTGTGCTTCGTCGTCGCAAGTCATGACGTACCAGCGCTGGCCCGCAAGAGGTGGTTTTTCAATTAGAAATCGCGGAAATAATTATAGGCGGCACGCTGTAGAGAATAGGCACGCGCAGCAAAGAACAGCTGTTGAGCGTACGCGCAAAACTGTCAACGGATGGCATAGCGGTGGAATGCGCGGTCGCAGCGATAATGCTAGTCGTGGACGCCAGACTCAGCAAGGTCGGCGGCGTGTAGCGTGTTTTGAGCACGCGCGGGGAGATGCTGACTCAAGCGCAGTATCAATGTCACGGAACGATGAAGGCGGACAGCTGAGTGAGACTCAGTTTTTTCGTGTCTAAGCATATTTTAGCTTGCGATAGTATTAACTGGGTTAATTTACGAGTGGGTAATGTAGATACGGAATGGTTAGTGGATACGGGTGCGTCAATATCAGCCGTAAAAAGCGATTATTTTACGAATAACGCTTTGTGCTATAAAGTAGTTAAGGAAGAGTTAGTGATCAATGGTGTAGGAGGTAGTTTGCGAGCTATAGGTTATGTATATTTAAATTTAGAGTTCGAACGGTGTTCGTTCGTGCATAGGTTTTATATATTTGATGATTTGCCATGTAAGTCGGTAGGCATATTAGGCCAGGATTTCTTACAGAAATATGGTGGTATTATAGATTTTTCGTTAAATAGGTTGTCTCTTAAAGGTGCTAAGGGGCAGACGGTTTCGATGCCGCTCAAGTCGTATGATTACTTGCTGGCTATTCCTCCGCGTTGTGAAGTAGTTAGGTATTTTCCCGTTAATAGAGCGGAAGATTGTGTAGTGGTAAGGAAAGAATTGCGTGAAGGTGTTTTCTTGGCTAGTGTGATGGCTAGGCCTAGGAATGGGATGATACCCATTAGGGTTTTAAACACAAACTCTGAGGAAGTTGTGTGTAGTATGTCCGGTGTGGAAGTTTATCCATTAAGTGATTACGATTGTTGTAGTTTTGCAGAGTCAGGGGTGAACGTTGAGCGTGTTAAGGAAATATTTTCTTTGCTTAAGCTTGACTATTTGAATGCCGAGGAACGATTGTCGATTGAGCGAATCTGCGCGAAGTATTCAGATATATTTCATGTTCCGGGAGATAGATTGGCTGTCACGAATGTGTATGAGCAGTCAATACGATTGAGAGAGAATGTGACTCCAGTTTACAGGAAACAATATAGAATACCTTATGTACAGAAGAAGGAAGTTGATAGGCAAGTGCAGGAGATGATGGATAGTAATATCATTGAGGAGACAGTTAGTGAGTGGTCTAGTCCTGTTTTAGTTGTACCCAAAAAAGCAGATCGTAGTGGGGAGAAGAAATGGCGCGTGGTGATAGATTACAGGCAGTTGAACGAAAAGATACAGGATGATAAATTTCCTTTGCCGAATATAACAGAAATTTTAGATTCAATGTCGGGTGCTGTTTACTTTAGTCACTGTGATTTGTCGCAATCATATTATCAATGTGCTTTAGAAGAAAGTAGTAGGAAATACACTGCTTTTACGACAGATAAGGGACAGTATCAGATGTGTAGGTTACCAATGGGGTTGAAGATAAGTCCGAGTTCTTTTAGCAGATTGATGACTGTGGCCATGTCTGGATTAAATTATGACAGGTGTCTGATTTATTTAGATGATCTAATTATTTTTGGAAGGAATTTGGATGAGCATAACAGGAATCTTATATCAGTTTTTTCACGTTTGAGGAAAGTAAATCTTAAGCTAAATCCATCGAAATGTGAATTTTTGAAGAAGCAAGTGCTTTATTTAGGACACGTTATTTCAGCGGAAGGTATTTCACCAGATCCAGAGAAGGTAGAAGTCGTAAAAGGTTATCCGCGTCCTACGACGGTTGATGAGGTAAAGAGGTTCGTAGCGTTTGCGAATTATTATAGGAAATTCGTACCAAATTTTGCGAATATAGTGGTACCTATGAATAGGCTTTGTAAAAGGGATGTTGTATTTAGTTGGACCGATGAGTGCGAGGGGTCTTTTCAGTTGCTTAAGGAAGCGTTAATGAGTCCACCAGTGTTGGATTATCCGGATTTTTCTGATAACAACACTTTCATATTGCAAACCGATAGTTCGGGATATGCTGTGGGAAGTGTGTTGTGTAATGGGAACGGGAAACCCATTGCATATGCTAGTAGGTCTTTAGGGAAGAGTGAGTTAAATTATCCTATAATAGAGAAGGAGTTATTGGCAATAGTTTGGTCGGTAAAACATTTTAGACCGTATTTGTACGGACGGAGGTTCGTTGTAAAAACGGATCACCGACCGCTGTTGTATTTGTTTAACATGACGGATCCATCAAGTAGGTTAACTAAGTTTCGTTTGTGTTTAGAAGAGTATGACTTTGAGGTTGAATATATTAAGGGGAAAGAAAATGTGCAAGCAGATGCGCTTTCTAGGATAGTAATTACGAGCGAGGATTTAAAAACCATACGCGAAAAGACTATATCCGTGATGACAAGGGCGCAGTACAAGCGGTTGAGAGAGCCGAATGTTTGTGATACGGACTCCATGGTGTCTGGGACTGATCACCCTAAGATCGTGGAAGTTCTTAAAAAACAAGGAAATGACGTTGAGATATGTTTAAATAAATGGAAGAAAATGTTACGTAACAATAATTATGAAAATATATTTTCAAAGTCGCGCAATTTAATGTATGTGCCAGGAAACTCGAGTATTTATGTAAACTATGAATCTTTATCGGCATCATCGCGAGACGAGTTGTCGAAAGACATAGTAGCTTTCTGTATTGAGAAAGGCATAAAAGAAGTTATTATTTTGAAAAATCGTTATAACGTTGAATTTATTACAAGAATGGCGCAATATTTGAAGGAAAATAGTAGTAAAGTTCCACATATGGAAGATTTTAAAATGTGTGTAGTGAAGGATTTACGGAGAGTAGAAGGAAAAGATGAGAAGAGGATAATTTTGAATGATTTCCACATTTTACCCACAAGTGGTCATGCAGGTATACGCAGGATGGTGAATAATATAAAGAAGTATTATTATTGGCCTTCTATTGAAAAAGATGTAACGGAATACATTGGTAAATGTGATAAGTGTAAGAAGCAAAAGTATTCTAAGAATACTAAGGAACCAATGACAATTACTACCACTGCGTCTACGTCTTTTGAGAAAATTTATTTAGATATAGTGGGGCCACTTGATAGGGACGAAAAAGGCAATGTTTATATATTAACACTTCAGTGTGAGCTTACAAAATTTGAAGAAGCATATCCATTAAAGAATAAATCCGCAAATGAGGTAGCGAAAGCGTTGGCAGAAAATTTTGTTTTGAGATATGGAATACCGCGGACAATTGCTACGGATAGGGGTTCTGAGTTCATTTCAAAAGTAATGGTAGAGCTATGTAATATCTTGGGTATCAATAAAATCTTATCGACATCATATCATCATGAGAGTATAGGATCTTTGGAAAATGTTCACAAAACTTTAGGCGCGTATTTAAGGATACAGACGGATAATAATCCATCATCATGGAGTTCTTGGATTCCGTATTGGTGTTTTTCATATAACACAACAGTTAATACTGTGACCAAATATACACCTTATGAATTAGTTTTCGGTAAAATTTGCAGGTTACCAAGTAGTCTTCAAGGTGAAAGTGTTGAACCTTTGTACAATTTTGATGATTATCCTTTAGAATTTAAGTATAGATTGCAAAGGGCTCAAAATGATGCGAAAGAAAATTTGATAGCAAGTAAGTTAGCGAGGAAACATTGTTATGAAAAAATGAAATAGGCAATAAATTGGAATGCATTTATAATGGACCATTTGAAGTTGTAAAGGACGAGTCACCAAATGTTATTGTAAAAAAGAATAATAATAAGATAGATGTAATTCATAAGAATAGAACAAAATTATATTGTAAAAGTTAGAATGTAAGTTTAAAATGTATATGAAAAAAAAAAAAAAACACTTAATTTAGTTTTTTTTTTTTACTTTAAGAGGGGTGATGTGGTGTGATGTCACGTATATTGTACATCAGCATGTCACGTATTATCCAAGGTTTAAGTTAAGGTAATTAAGCTGTTTTCATAGTCTTAGTATTAGCACGTAGTCACGTATTATCTATGTATATTATGCTATCAATTAAAGGAGAGAGTTCAGTTGGAGTTCAGTTGGGGATGAGTTAGACTTCAGTTCTACAGTTGACTCTCAGAGTAGTACACATCATGTTGTTTACTTACCCCTCCTCACCCCCACATCGCACTTGTTTACAGTGTATTTTTTTATGAGTATGAATTTTCTTTCTTTTAATTGCAATATTATATCACAAGGTATTGTGTTGTAACATTTAACACAGTATAAAAGATGTATGTACAATCTGAAAAATGGTTGATCTATTTGATCTTTATTTCTAGTATTAAAATTATGTCTAACACTTATTTTGTTAAAAAGATGTAGATTTTTTCTCACATACATATTAATATTTTCATAAATTAATTGGCAAGGTACCGTCATAAAATTAATCTTTTTAAATAGTTCCCTGAGAGATTCATACATACTGAGAAGTGGTGAGAAGAGTGAGCTCAAGCATTATTAAATACCTAACGTTTCCATGACAAACAAATGTTGTCACTGCGTCATTGTGTGTCAGAGGTATCAACGAAACAGAAACGCGGTTCGGCGGCTATCTTTTCACGCGGTAGTGCGAATCTAACGATATGATAGTAAGGAACCCAACAATTATAGGCCTGTGTCTTTAATTCTGCCAGTTCTCAATAAGGTGTTTGTTTATCCCTTATTCAAATAATGGTATATATATTACCACATCGTGTTTTTTTAAATAATGCACACTAACTTTTAATACGGTAACACTAAAGGTATAAATATCACGTATTTATAATCTATAATAATTTGTTTATCTATTTTATTTCATTTGACAACCTGTCAACGTCATTTGTCACTGTAAGGTAATGTCAAAGTTGACTCAACGGTTTTGTTGTGAAAAAGTCGAGTTTTTGGCGGTTGTTTTCCGAAATTTTAAAAGTTTGTTCAAGAAAAAATCTGGTAAGTACTTTTTCGACGCAAATTCCAAAACTATAACATATTTTGACTAATCTCACGTGTTAGCAGCATTTGCAATTGACTTATTCATATAATTTAGATGTTTCAAATATGTGGTAAATATCTTACCCTTGTCCGATCCCACTTTGAAAAATATCAGATTATCTATATAAAAATCGGTTGTCTTTTTGTATATTTTTTATGGACTGCAAAAAGCTAAATAAATATTTTGAGAAGTTCATATAAAGTTCTTACGTAACGTGTCAATTAATACTTTGTTTATTTCAGATATTCAATATGTCAAAGAAAATAAATTTAAATGAAAAAAGTAGACTTCAAAAAGTTTTTGATAATTTAGAAGACTTATCGGATCTCTCTGATTGCGACGAAGAAAAAAATAAAATGTTTCATTTCCAAAATATAAAATAAATATTATAAGTAGAACCAAGAGGAAGTCACTAGTCAAGAAACGAAAATTAAACCGTAACGGACAATGGTAACAATTTTACCACCAACATCAAAAATTTTGTAGTCATGAACGGATAATGGTAAATTATTTACCACCAGAAAAACTACCCCATCCCCTATTCTTTTTTAAATTTTGATTTAAAATATGAAATCAGTGACCCTCAATTACCTAAAATACAATGCAACCTTAAAAAAAAAAATGCATACCGGCTCGCGTTTGTTTAAGGGTTATGGGATTAGGAATACAGCTCTTGATGTGCTAAGATCATACCTGAAAGATAGAAAGGTTAAAGTTCAAGTCAACGGCACACACTCATTAGGGTCTGAAATGGTAATGGGCGTTCCTCAAGGTTCGATATTGGGTCCATTCCTCTTTTTAGTTTATAAATATTAATGATTTACCCCAATTATTTCAAAATAAACTTAAGCTGGTGTTATTTGCTGATGACACATCATTGATCTTTAAAATAAACCGGTCGGTGGACGGTCACAAGATCTTGACGAAGTGAATAGCTTTATTGTTCAGGTCCAAGATTGGTTTGCGGTAAACAATTTGGTACTAAATAAAAAAAAACAAATGCATTAGATTTAAATTACCAAATGTTAGAAGTAGCGAATGTGACATCATATTGAATGGAGAAAAACTGGAATTTATTAATCAAACGGTTTTCCTAGGAATCACGCTAGACGAGAAGTTACAATGTTGCGGACGGCACCGGTACCTACAGTAGGTACCGCAGTCGTCCTGGGACAATGTACCACTGATACAGGTATCGGCATGAATCTTGAGCGCTCGGCGAAAGAGTGGGGATTGCTTTGCGCATCGTACACATATGGCAAAAAAAATGTACACCTATTTTATTTTATTTTTTCGTTTACCTGTTATCTTCTTGATTCTGGTTGAAGGTAAAAAGTAAAAAAAAAAACATAAATAGTTTAAGCAAAGTCGCTGTGTTCGTCTGTCTGTTTTTCCGTTTACTTTTTAATCATGCAACAGATTTTTATACGTTTTTCATTATTTTTTAGAGAATTTCTGCCGGAAGGTATACATACGAGTATTATAGCAAAGACGAGAATTTCAAAGATTTGTAACACCCCCTACAAAGAAATTCCTAATATTTTACCTACTTTCGAAACATAACCACTAATAAAAATAAAATCGATGGATTAAAAAAAATCACGAGTCAATTAAATGGCACGGAAGTGTACTCGTCGTCGTTAGGTACGTGCAGCAAGCGCAGGGAACGAATCACGAGTGAAGTCTATGATGCGATGCGCGGCGAGCCAATCACTGACACTCCCCGCGCCCGCGTCTCACTTCATACCACCAAAGAGACCCGATATTTTACTTCTGCGCAGGTAGAAGTCAGCGCTCAAGATCCATGCCGTGACCTGTATTTGATGTGTGCTCCCTACTTACCTGAGCTTGCTACACACACCACCACGTACCCCTGAATACGTACCTAGGTCGGATATCACAACCCAGTGACCACGACAACAGACTGTTCTGATAAAAAAATAAAAAACTTTTGTTTTTAGACTAATTCAGAGACTCCGGCTTTCCTAGTTGATTCCTTTTAGAAGGCAGATTTGCGACTACTTTGCTCAAAAAATGGCACGCCTTTTATAGTCAAATCCGTAAGGATTTTTGGGTGCAAGCCGAATTCTTGGAATTTTGCATTTATTTTACTTTTTTCAAAAAACCTTACAAAACTTAGTAAAATATATCCTTACGTAAGTAACTAATATCTATATAAAACACAATTAAAAGTCATTTACAATTAAAACATTTAGAACAAACAATTAAGTATACATTTCTAGTCAAGTAAAATTTTCTTACATAAAAGTGACTATACTTATAGTCATTTTTATGTAAGAAAATCGGTCCGTGCAATAAAAAGATATAATTATATCTTTTTATTGCACGGACCGATTTTTACAAAATAAACATAAAAATTAGTTTTAAGCCCACACCTTTCATTTGAGCGAGAGAAATTAGCAAAATATCTCCATAAACAAAAAGTATGTTTTCAAGTTACGTAATTATCTATGACAATTTTTCCTTACAAAAAATTTCCTCTCAAATTTACTTTTAACGCTCTTGATAGTTCAAAATAAGAATTCTAACACAAATCTAATACGAATCTAACATGAATATACCTAGACAATTGGTTCCGATTCTCCACAAATGCCTCTAAACTAGACTAAAAATCACTAAAATTTAGTTTATTCCTGTCAAACGATGATTTCTCATTCTGAAATAGACTAAAGTGACACAACTTAACTATATTTTAGTTTGACAGCACTAAGACGGCACTGAGATTTTAATTTAGTGAAAATGACTTTTGCTATTCTGAATTTGACGTTTTTCACCTAAAATTTTAATTGTCTGCCTAAATCTGACCATTTTTAATCGCGATAAAATATGGTGTGGAGTACTATTAGTTGTCATGAACTAAAATTCACACGAACACCTCGACTTCAGATGCAAAAACAGTACTGTATATATATTTTTTTCTTTTCTTTTGCTTATATATGGAATTTTTCACGTTTTGCATCGAAAATAAAAAAAAATATTACCTACGTGTTGATAATTAGGGGTATAAGGGTTTCATAAAGGGGGTCGAAATTTTCATTACTTTTGCGATAGGACACACAATTTTTGAGTTATAAGCAAAAGAAAAGAAAAAAATATATATACAGTACTGTTTTTGTGTACTACTGTTACTGTTGTGAAGTGGGGGACGGATTGTTGGCTGTGTCATTCGACATAGCCAATGCCTTCAACTCCGTTCCCCACTCCACCATCCTAGAGGCGCTCCGATTCCACGGAGTGCCTCGATACATGCGCGATCTACTGGCCAGCTACCTGGAGGATCGGGCGATCGTCCTGGTAAATAGGACTGGCCAAGTCCGGCGATACGCCGTTGAGGCCGGCGTGCCGCAGGGGTCAGTCATAGGACCTCTCCTCTGGAACATCGCCTATGATTGGCTCTTGCGGGGAACTCTCCTCCGGGGCACGAGTGTCGTCTGCTATGCGGATGACACTCTCCTCACCGCCCGGGGGGGGTGTTTCAGGG
Organism: Xanthia icteritia; assembly: GCA_949128155.2. Taxonomy (NCBI): domain Eukaryota; kingdom Metazoa; phylum Arthropoda; class Insecta; order Lepidoptera; family Noctuidae; genus Xanthia; species Xanthia icteritia. Next base: position 14,746 of record OY855862.1, on the reverse strand, counting down.
AGGCGGCCAACTTGGCCTCGGCAGGCGGATCCTTGGTGGCGGGGAGGATCCGCCGCCTAGGTTTAACGGTGGCGCTGCACAAGACCGAGGCCGTGTTCTTCCACGGACCTCGGCAGCGCCCCCCACCTGACGCCCACATCTTCGTGGAGGGCGTCAGAATTGAGGTGAAGGCCCAGATGAAATATCTGGGCCTTGTACTCGACAGCAGGTGGCGCTTCGGTCCGCATTTTAGCGGGCTGTCGTCGCGCCTGCTGAAGGCCGCAGCTACGCTCTCGTGGCTGCTTCCCAACTTGGGGAGGCCCAGCGCGCGATGCCGGCAACTTTACGCCGGCATCTTGAGGAGTATGGCCCTTTACGGGGCTCCTATCTGGGAGGACTCCCTCCAGAGGAGGGAGAACGCCACCGCCTTGCGGGCGCCCCAAAGGGCCATAGCCCAGCGGGTGGCGCGGGCCTACCGCACGGTGGGCTTCGCGGCAGCATGTGCTCTGGCCAGCACCCCTCCTTGGGAACTCGAGGCGTGGGTGCTCGCCAGAGTGTATGAATGGAAGGCGGGGCGGAGGGCGAGAGGAGAACGCCCAGCCCCGGAAGAGCGGGAGGCCGTCCGGCGGGAGGCGAGGGACGCCATCGTCGTCCATTGGACGGGGGAACTCGCCACCGCAGCCTTCGGCCGCCGAACCCTCGACGCGATTGGGCCTGTCCTGCGAGACTGGCTCGAGCGGTCGCACGGGTTCCTCTCCTTCCGTCTAGTGCAGGTGCTGTCCGGACACGGTTGCTTCGGATCGTACCTGCACCGAATCGGACGGGAGGAGACACCGTCGTGCCACGACTGTGGTGCGGTGGAGGACACGGCGCAGCATACCCTCGAGGTGTGCCCGTCGTGGACCGAGACGCGCCAAGGTCTTATCGCGGTGATAGGACCGGACCTCTCACTCCCCGGCGTGGTCAACGCAATGCTGGGGAATGAAAGGTCCTGGGCGGCAGTCGCCTCCTTCTGCGAACATGTCATGTCCCAGAAGGAGTCGGCAGAGCGCGCGCGGGAGGACGATCCTCACGCGGCGCCGCTCCGAAGGCGGAGGAGGGGTCGAAGAAGACGTCAATTTGATAGTCATCTCCGACTCCTCCCAGGTGGAGGCCAGCAGGCAACGGGTGCGGGGGCACCCTTGCCTGTATTGCACAGGCCTCCACCAGTGTCGGACGGGAATGGCCAGGTGTTCCCGGCCATTCCCGTAGCCCCCCAACCTGGGGGGCATGCGGGGCCCGCCAATTAGGCGGGCATGCGCCGGGAGGGTTGTGGATGTAAAGGCTGAGCCGGTTTCCCATGGCCCTCCCATCACGGCGATGTGGGAACACCGCTGAGTTTTAGTGGGTATACTGTCATTCTGACAGGAGTCCCACATACCCCGTCTCGTCCCCCACGAGCGGCAATGCATAAAGCATTTCTCAGCGACAAAAAAAAAAAAAAAAAAAAGGTTGGGGTAGGGTGCATGTTGAAGAGCCTCCACGTGGCGCACCCTGGGCAACGTCAGCTCCAATTGCCCACCTGCTTTTGGTGGACAATTGGGGCTGGCGGCTAATCTTCAACAAACTGGGAAGGGCCGCGGTTCCATTCACCGATCATCTTTGATGGTCGAGGAAGGGAACCGGGCTAGGGGCGGGACGGCTAGTCCGTCATGGGGATAGGCCTGGTGGCCATCTCACGTCCACACCCCCCCTGCTTACAGAGGGTGAGTCTAGTGGGCGTAGAGTGGGGAGGGAAGAGGAAGACAACCTCTATAAAAAATTACCTTAATCTCAAGGTCGAGCGTGCCGAGGGGATGAATGGCCGGGGGGTGTCCGGTCGCTAGCGCTGGGGGGGGATACAGGGGAAATGGGACCATACCCTTCAAAGGAAAAAAAAAAAAAAAAAATGCACAAGACAAACGGGAATAAACTACCCCAGGGCGGTACCGGCTGCTCTGCAGCTGGAGAGTCCGCCACGTTCCCTTCGGGAACGTCAAGCCCCCATTCGTATTCTGGGGCAACGAATGTTTTCCGATTGCCGATGGCAACAAGAGCCGAGGAGGCTCATCGCGGTCTCGGTCGTTCGAGGACCTGACAAATCCAGATTTGTCGGGTCGTCGAATGGGCGGCACCGCCGGCCAGCGAGAAAGGGAGCTCCAAAAGAACCCGGAGTTCCCGCGCGTTGTGGTCGCACCACTTGCCGTCACTGACGGCAACGCGAGTCGAGGAGACTCAAGTCCCGAAAGGGACCAATCGTCCGACCGGGGGGAGTCGCGGAGGAAGCGCGGTCCTTCCCCGGTCGAGGTCAACGTGGCGGCGGCTAAGGTGCCAAAGGCACGGGGTGGGCGAGGTCGCACGGTAGCGAGTGGAGTCCCCGCTCGGCTGCCGGAGCGCGACAAGCGGGGTCGCTTTGTGCCAGTTTCGGCGGAGAGCGACCCCGAGCCAATGGTGGAGGAACAAGGTGGGGGCAGCACTGCGTCCCTGCTAGAGGCCAACCGAGCGGAGGCTAATGCAGGAAAGAGGGCTCAAGTGAGGGCTGTCGCGGCTGACGAAGTCAGCGAGTTGGCCCGACAGGCCCGTGAGCGGCGCTCTGCTCGGATGGCTGCTGGAGGGGACATCACTGGGGTGGCGCTCAGTCGCCAAGTTTTGGACGGCGTGGATGTTGTCCTGAAGGTTGCCACCAAATCGGGCAACTTGAAGGGCACATTCACGCGTGCTCTCAAGGAGGCGGCTGAGGGGATTCGGGAGGCGGTTGAGGTCCTCCTTAATCGCACTAGCACGGAGGAGACGGCGAAGCTATGGGAGGAGAATGGCCGTCTCCGATCCGAGTTGGAGGACCTCAAGCGACAGTTCGCCGCCCAGAGGGCAGCACCTGCGACCTCCGGCTCCTCTACCGTCGCGGCCCTGTCGCCGGCTCCATCGGTCCCGTCGTCAACGCCTGCGCTTGCGGATGCGGAGGTCGAGAGGATCACACGCATCTGCATGATGCAGTGTGGTGCGATGTTGGGTGCCCGGATGGAGGCCATAGAGGAGAGACTCCTCCCGGCGGCAACCCTTCGCCCACCGCTCGCTGCGGACAAGCGGAGGAAGGAGGGGGCCGCTTTTCAGGGGCCCAATACCACCATGGCGGCTGGGTCCAGCCAGTCGGGAGGGAGGACCGGGGGGCCCACGGAGGGTACGCATGTCTCCACTTCCCGGGCAGCTGCGCCACCAGCGGCCGCGCCCGGGCCTACCCTGGAAGCCTGGACGACGGTCGTCAAGAGGGGCCGCCGTCGCAGGACGAAGACGGCACCACCGCCACCGGCACCCGCTGGAGCACCGGCACCGAAGAAGGCCCGGGGACCGCCTAAGGTCAGAGCACCACGCTCCGCGGCTGTAGTGCTCACGCTGCAGCCCGGAGCCGTCGAAAGGGGCGTTACCTACGCGGCGGTCCTGGCAGAGGCGAAAGCCAAAGTCGCGTTTCCCGACCTCGGCACACCGTCCGGCTTCAAACTGAGGCCGGCGATTACGGGAGCGCGGCTGCTCGAGGTGTCGGGTGCCTCTAGCGGCGAAAAGGCGGACATCCTGGCCGCCAAGCTGAGAGAGGTCCTCAATCCGGATGACGTCCGGGTGTCCAGGCCGATGAAGACCGCTGAGCTGCGCGTCGATGGTCTGGACGACTCGACGACCCCGGCTGAGGTCATGGCGGCCGTCGCCCGAGTAGGTGGATGTCCGCCCGAAGACGTGCGGACGGGCGACATTCGCGCCGACGCTTCCGGGCTCGGCACGATTTGGGTGCGGTGCCCGGTGGCGGCGGCGAACAAAGTCGCTGACGGTGGGCGTTTGTTGGTGGGGTGGGTTGCAGCGAGAGCTAAGCTGCTGCAGCCCAGGGCCATGCGGTGCTACCGGTGCCTGGACTTCGGGCATGTCCGAGCACGGTGCACCGCCGAAATAGACCGCAGCGACCAGTGTTATGGCTGCGGTCAGCCCGGCCACAAGGCGGCTCAGTGCTTGGCGGCGCCAAACTGTAGCCTCTGTACAGCTGCAGGGAGGCCCGCCGGACACAGGGCGGGTGGAAAGGCCTGTGGCGTGCCCGCCAACAACAACAAAAAGAAGAGAAGGGATGCCAAGGCTGCGGGGGGCTCTTTACCCCCCCCTCAGCCTGGCTGCCCTTCGGCCGACTCCCGGCCTAGGAATGGTGCGGAGGGAATGGAATGCGCATAATGTCTATACACCATTACCATTTCCTCCAAGGCAATATCAACCACTGTGCCAGAGCTCAGGATCTCTTGATCCAGAGCATGGCAGAGTGGTCGATTCACGTGGCTGTGGTCGCCGAGCCGTACTTTGTCCCCCCCCGGGATAGCTGGGTGGGAGACCTTGACGGTTTGGTGGCCATCATTGGCGGGGCTCTCGTCAACCCGTCCCGAGGTCACGGCTGGGTAGCCGCCCTCGCGGACGGCATTGGCGTTGTTGGAGCGTATTTTTCGCCCAACAAGAGTCTCGCCGACTTCGAGAGGTTCCTTGTCGAGTTGGGTGCCGTCGTGGGCCAACTCCATCCTCGCCCCGTGCTGTTGCTGGGCGATCTCAACGCCAAATCTGCGGCGTGGGGATCCCTAGTGACCGATGCTAGGGGTGAGGCATTGGAGGAGTGGGCGGTCACGACTGGCCTGGTCGTCCTGAACCGGGGCTCGGTCCACACGTGCGTGCGGCAGCGGGGCGGATCGATTGTTGACGTCTCGTTCGCTAGCCCTGCTGTCGCGAGCCGTGTTCGTGACTGGCGAGTCGCCGTGGAGGTGGAGACGTTGTCGGATCATAGATACATCCGTTTCGACGTCTCCGCCCAAACCGCTGGCGGCCGCAGATCATCAGTCTCGCGAATGGACGGCCCGCGCTGGGCGCGCAAGCGCATCGACAGGGAACTTCTCGAGGAGGCCGCTATTGTCCAGGCCTGGAGCCGGGAGTCGGCAACGAACGGACCCGTCGACGTCGACGTCGAACAGGAGGCGCTGTGGTTCCGCGGGGCGATGACGCAAATCTGCGACGCGTCCATGCCCCGGGTCCACGCACAGTCCGCAAGGCGCCAGGTGTACTGGTGGTCCGCCGAAATCGCGCACTTACGAGTCGCGTGTGTGGCGGTGAGACGCCAGTACACCCGTTATCGAAGACGACGTCGTCGGGTCCCTGACGAAGAAGCCGCGCTGTATGAGGTGTACCGCGCGGCTAAGGGGACTCTGTGGCTGGCCATCGGCGAGGCGAAGACGCGAGCCAGGGAAGGGATGTTGGAGACTCTAGACGGGGATCCGTGGGGGCGCCCTTATCGAGCGGTTCGAGGGAAACTAAGAGCCGCAGCGCCCCCACTTACGGAGAGTCTCCAACCCGAGCTGCTGGATGAGGTAGTCGCAGCCCTCTTCCCGGCAAGAGCGGAGCACACTCCGCCGCCGATGGCGTTGCCCACAGCCGCAGAGTCTACGGAGGAAAACGCCATCAGCGTCCCAGAGGTGAAACAGGCAGAGATGGGGGCGGCCGTGATGCGGCTCCGGGCCAAGAATGTGGCTCCGGGGCCAGACGGAGTTCACGGCCTAGCATTAGCCCTCGCTCTGAAGGAGCTAGAGCCCCAGTTAAGAGGACTCTTCACAGCGTGCCTGGAGCGGGGCCAGTTTCCCACTATGTGGAAAAGTGGTCGTCTGGTCCTGCTCAGGAAGGCGGGGCGCCCTGCAGACTTGCCGTCCGCGTACCGGCCCATAGTGCTGCTAGACGAGGTGGGTAAGCTGTTCGAGCGTATACTCGCAGCCCGCCTCGTCGGCCACTTGTGCGGAGAGGGGCCGGACCTGGACGAGAGCCAGTTCGGCTTTCGGCATGGGCGCTCCACCATACACGCAATAGCGCGTGTGAGAGTCCTGGCGGAGGAAACGGTGTCCCGGGGTGGGGTGGTGGTGGCGGTGTCCTTGGACATCTCCAACGCCTTCAACACCCTGCCCTGGAGTTGTATTCGGGAGGCACTGCGGTACCATCGGGTGCCTCCCTACCTCCGCCGCATCGTTGGGGCTTATTTGGCGGGGAGGTGTGTCACCTACGTGGGACGTGATGGCGGAAACCAGCGCCTCATGTCGTGCGGTGTTCCACAGGGATCGGTTCTGGGGCCGCTCCTGTGGAACATCGGGTACGACTGGGTGCTGAGAGGCGAGTTCCCACCGGGCGTGGACCTGACGTGCTACGCGGACGACACGCTGGTCACGGCTCGGGGGAAATCGCACAGGGAGGCGGCGTTGCTGGCGACGGCTGCGGTCTCACAGACGGTGAGCCGCATACGGCGCCTCGGCCTGGAGGTGGCCCTCAACAAGTCGGAGGCCATGGTGTTTCATGGTTCCCGGCGGGCGCCACCGCCCGGATCACACATCGTGGTCGGGGGGGTCCGAATCGCTGTCGAGCCCACCATGAAGTATCTGGGACTGGTGCTCGACAGCCGATGGGATTTCGGCCCCCACTTCCGGCGGTTGGCGCCCAAGTTGTTGGGCGCGGCTGGGGCGCTGTCAACGCTGCTTCCCAATCTGGGGGGCCCGAGCGCCGCTTGTAGGCGGCTCTACGTGGGGATCGTGCGATCGATGGCCCTTTACGGGGCCCCGATCTGGGCGGCTGACCTGACGGCCGGTAGCATCTCTGTGCTGCGAAAGCCGCAGAGAGCTATGGCCGTCAGAGTCATCAGGGGGTACCGCACGATCTCCCACGAGGCGGCTTGTGCACTGGCCGGATCCCCGCCCTGGGACCTGGAGGCGAAGGTACTCGCGTCACTGTATACTGGAAGCGCGGGCGCGGGGCGAGCGACCGATGCAGCGCCATTTGGAGCAGCGTCGGTCGCAGCTTCGCGAGGTCCTGGTGGCGGAATGGCGGGACAGGCTTTCACGCCCTACCGCCGGCCTCGTCACCATCGAGGCGGTCCGGCCAGTGCTCGACCTCTGGCTCGGGAGGAGGCACGGCTCCCTGTCATTTCGGGTGACACAGGTGCTCTCGGGGCATGGTTGCTTCGAGAAGTACCTGTGTCGCATAAACAGGGAGCCGGACGCCCGGTGTCACCACTGCGTCGACTGCCGGGAGGACACGGCGCGGTATACGCTGGCAGAGTGTGCCGCTTGGGAGGAGCCGCGCCGTGCCCTCATCTCAGGAGTAGGCAGTGACCTGTCGCTGTCGGCCGTTGTGAATGCAATGGTCGGCAGCGAGGAGTCCTGGGACGCGGTGGTATCCTTCTGCGAAGTAGTAATCTCGCAGAAGGAGGCTGCGGAACGGGAGAGAGAGATTTCATCCTCTCACCCGGCCCGCAGCAGGCGCACCGGGCGTCGGCGGAGGGCGGACAACGCCCTCTTCCAGCCCCCCTAAATGGGTCCAGGGGCGACGGACCCGGGGAAGTCCGTCGCCCCCCATACATCTGGACCCGAGGTGGCGGCGCGTAGTGATCCACGCGCGCCCCTCTTAGACGTCGCGGGGGGAGTCAAACACCTCACTCCTCCCGCTCGACGAGACGGAGCCCGCAGAGGCGGGCTGGCACCAGTCGGGGTCGCGGAAGATTTGAACGTTCCCGCGACCCCGGCGTAGGTGTGAGACGGAACACCGGGGTGGTTTTTAGTCAGTAAGAGTCTGACAGACCCCTCCGCCCGCCCCAGGGCGGAGGACATCCATGAGGATTTTCCACCCCGAACAAAAAAAAAAAAAAAAGGTTAGGTTAGGTTAGGTTAGGTTTGGAGACTCTAGACGGGGATCCGTGGGGGCGCCCTTATCGAGCGGTTCGAGGGAAACTAAGAGCCGCAGCGCCCCCACTTACGGAGAGTCTCCAACCCGAGCTGCTGGGTGAGGTAGTCGCAGCCCTCTTCCCGGCAAGAGCGGAGCACACTCCGCCGCCGATGGCTTTGCCCACAGCCGCAGAGTCTACGGAGGAAAACGCCATCAGCGTCCCAGAGGTGACAGGCAGAGATGGGGGCGGCCGTGATGCGGCTCCGGGCCAAGAATGTGGCTCCGGGGCCAGACGGAGTTCACGGCCTAGCATTAGTCCTCGCTCTGAAGGAGCTAGAGCCCCAGCTAAGAGGACTCTTCACAGCGTGCCTGGAGCGGGGCCAGTTTCCCACTTTGTGGAAAAGTGGTCGTCTGGTCCTGCTCAGGAAGGCGGGGCGCCCTGCAGACTTGCCGTCCGCGTACCGGCCCATAGTGCTGCTAGACGAGGTGGGTAAGCTGTTCGAGCGTATACTCGCAGCCCGCCTCGTCGGCCACTTGTGCGGAGAGGGGCCGGACCTGGACGAGAGCCAGTTCGGCTTTCGGCATGGGCGCTCCACCATACACGCAATAGCGCGTGTGAGAGTCCTGGCGGAGGAAACGGTGTCCCGGGGTGGGGTGGTGGTGGCGGTGTCCTTGGACATCTCCAACGCCTTCAACACCCTGCCCTGGAGTTGTATTCGGGAGGCACTGCGGTACCATCGGGTGCCTCCCTACCTCCGCCGCATCGTTGGGGCTTATTTGGCGGGGAGGTGTGTCACCTACGTGGGACGTGATGGCGGAAACCAGCGCCTCATGTCGTGCGGTGTTCCACAGGGATCGGTTCTGGGGCCGCTCCTGTGGAACATCGGGTACGACTGGGTGCTGAGAGGCGAGTTCCCACCGGGCGTGGACCTGACGTGCTACGCGGACGACACGCTGGTCACGGCTCGGGGGAAATCGCACAGGGAGGCAGCGTTGCTGGCGACGGCTGCGGTCTCACAGACGGTGAGCCGCATACGGCGCCTCGGCCTGGAGGTGGCCCTCAACAAGTCGGAGGCCATGGTGTTTCATGGTTCCCGGCGGGCGCCACCGCCCGGATCACACATCGTGGTCGGGGGGGTCCGAATCGCTGTCGAGCCCACCATGAAGTATCTGGGACTGGTGCTCGACAGCCGATGGGATTTCGGCCCCCACTTCCGGCGGTTGGCGCCCAAGTTGTTGGGCGCGGCTGGGGCGCTGTCAACGCTGCTTCCCAATCTGGGGGGCCCGAGCGCCGCTTGTAGGCGGCTCTACGTGGGGATCGTGCGATCGATGGCCCTTTACGGGGCCCCGATCTGGGCGGCTGACCTGACGGCCGGTAGCATCTCTGTGCTGCGAAAGCCGCAGAGAGCTATGGCCGTCAGAGTCATCAGGGGGTACCGCACGATCTCCCACGAGGCGGCTTGTGCACTGGCCGGATCCCCGCCCTGGGACCTGGAGGCGAAGGTACTCGCGTCACTGTATCGGTGGCGCGAGGAAGCGCGGGCGCGGGGCGAGCGACCGATGCAGCGCCATTTGGAGCAGCGTCGGTCGCAGCTTCGCGAGGTCCTGGTGGCGGAATGGCGGGACAGGCTTTCACGCCCTACCGCCGGCCTCGTCACCATCGAGGCGGTCCGGCCAGTGCTCGACCTCTGGCTCGGGAGGAGGCACGGCTCCCTGTCATTTCGGGTGACACAGGTGCTCTCGGGGCATGGTTGCTTCGGGAAGTACCTGTGTCGCATAAACAGGGAGCCGGACGCCCGGTGTCACCACTGCGTCGACTGCCGGGAGGACACGGCGCGGCATACGCTGGCAGAGTGTGCCGCTTGGGAGGAGCCGCGCCGTGCCCTCGTCTCAGGAGTAGGCAGTGACCTGTCGCTGTCGGCCGTTGTGAATGCAATGGTCGGCAGCGAGGAGTCCTGGGACGCGGTGGTATCCTTCTGCGAAGTAGTAATCTCGCAGAAGGAGGCTGCGGAACGGGAGAGAGAGATTTCATCCTCTCACCCGGCCCGCAGCAGGCGCACCGGGCGTCGGCGGAGGGCGGACAACGCCCTCTTCCAGCCCCCCTAAATGGGTCCAGGGGCGACGGACCCGGGGAAGTCCGTCGCCCCCCATACATCTGGACCCGAGGTGGCAGCGCGTAGTGTTCCACGCGCGCCCCTCTTAGACGTCGCGGGGGGAGTCAAACACCTCACTCCCCCCGCTCGACGAGACGGAGCCCGCGGAGGCGGGCTGGCACCAGTCGGGGTCGCGGAAGATTTGAACGTTCCCGCGACCCCGGCGTAGGTGTGAGATGGAACACCGGGGTGGTTTTTAGTCAGTAAGAGTCTGACAGACCCCTCCGCCCGCCCCAGGGCGGAGGACATCCATGAGGATTTTCCACCCCGAACAAAAAAAAAAAAAAAAAAAAAAGGTTAGGTTAGGTTGACGCCCGGTGTCACCACTGCGTCGACTGCCGGGAGGACACGGCGCGGCATACGCTGGCAGAGTGTGCCGCTTGGGAGGAGCCGCGCCGTGCCCTCATCAGTGAAGTAGGCAATGACCTGTCGCTGCCGGCCGTAGTGAGTGCGATGGTCGGCAGCGAAGAGTCCTGGGACGCGGTGGTATCCTTCTGCGAAGTAGTAATCTCGCAGAAGGAGGCTGCGGAACGGGAGAGAGAGATTTCATCCTCTCACCCGGCCCGCAGCAGGCGCACCGGGCGTCGGCGGAGGGCGGACAACGCCCTCTTCCAGCCCCCCTAAATGGGTCCAGGGGCGACGGACCCGGGGACGTCCGTCGCCCCCCATACATCTGGACCCGAGGCGGTGGCGCGTAGTGTTCCACGCGCGCCCCTCTTAGACGTCGCGGGGGGAGTCAAACACCTCACTCCCCCCGCCCGACGAGACGGAGCCCGCAGAGGCGGGCTGGCACCAGTCGGGGTCGCGGAAGATTTGAACGTTCCCGCGACCCCGGCGTAGGTGTGAGATGGAACACCGGGGTGGTTTTTAGTCAGTAAGAGTCTGACAGACCCCTCTGCCCACCCCAGGGCGGAGGACATCCATGAGGATTTTCCACCCCGAACAAAAAAAAAAAAAAAAAAAAAAAAAAGGTTAGGTTAGGTTAGGTTAGGTTAGGTTAGGTTAGGTTAGGTTAAGGGACGTCTGCTTGTGGGGCTCAGCTCAGCTGTGGTCCGGCCACTTGAAGACCAGCCTATGCGCTGCTTCAAGTGCTTCGCGTTCGGCCACACCCGAGCCACGTGTCCCTCCAAGTTCGATTGGGGAGACTGTTGCTTCCGATGCGGGCAGGAGGGACACAAAAGTGCCGCATGCCTCGCCGCCACGCTACGCTGCGCAGCGTGTGCCGCCAGTGGCCGCCCCGCGGACCACAGGATGACGGGCAGGAGCTGTAAGCCTCCCGCGAGGAAGGGCATAGTGCCGGCGCAGGTTCGCCCTGCTGCTACCACCACCGCCGTCGTCGCCGCTGTAGCTCCAGCGGCGGTAGCTGAGGAGGGATGTGCGATGTTGGAATAATGGTTTCTAACTACCACATACTCCAGGCGAACACCAACCACTGCAGAGCTGCCCAGGACCTGGTGGTACAGGTCATGGCCGAGTGGTTGGTGAACGTAGCGGTGGTCGCCGAGCCCTACTCAATCCCCGGCAGCTGGCTGGGTGACGAGGACGGCTTGGTGGCACTAGCGGCGCGGCCTTCCACAGACTCCCCTCCCCTCTCTCTATTAGAGAAGGGACCGGGATACGTGGCCGCCGCTTGGGGAGAATTAGCCCTTGTGGGCGTCTATTTCTCCCCAAACCGCCCTCTTCAGGACTTCGAGAACTATCTCGGAGTCCTGGCCGCCGTGGTCGGCAGGGCGGCGCCTCGTCAGGTCTCCGTGCTGGGAGACCTGAATGCCAAGTCTGTGACCTGGGGCAACCCGGCCACAAACGCACGCGGGCGGGCAGTGGAGATGTGGGCAGCCTCCTCTGGACTCTCCCTCTTGAATAGAGGAAGCGTCCAGACATGCGTGCGGCGGCAGGGTGGCTCAATAGTGGACGTCACCTTCGCCACCCCTGCGTTGGCCGCGCGCGTGTTGAACTGGCGGGTGGACCTGGTGGAGACTATGTCGGACCACCGCTACGTACGGTTCGACATCTCCACCGGTAGCCCCGGAGAGACGCGGCCCCTCTTGGTGCAATCATCGTTCCCGCGATGGGCTCTCACCCGCCTGGACAGGGAGGCAGCGGGGGAGGCGGCGTTCATCCAGGACTGGTTTTCACCACCTTCGGCCGGCCTGGATGTGGACACCGTGGCGGGGCACCTGAGGGTGTCTCTGACCGAGGTATGCAACTCTAGCATGCCTCGGTCTTGCCGACCACTACCCAAACGCGCCGTGTACTGGTGGTCGGTGGAGCTGGCGGGGCTTCGAGCAGCTTGTGTGGAGGCAAGGAGGACCTACATGCGAAGCCGGCGGCGGCGTCGACGAGACCACGCCAACGAGGACCACCTCTATGAGGTATACATGGAGGCAAAAATGGTCCTCGATAGGGCCATCGCCGCTGCCAGAGACTCGGCGAGAGCGGAGATGCTGGAGGGTCTCGACAACGACCCCTACGGGAGACCATATAAGGCGGCGCGCAACAAATTGCGCCCCTTTGGTCCCCCAGTGGCCGAGACCCTGGAGCCCTCATTACTGGATGGGGTGGTTCAGTCCCTGTTCCCATGCAGAGACAACTTCACCCCACCAGTGATGGTCCCACCGTTGGGGGTATCTCCGCCAGCTGAGGAAGAAGAGGAGGCCCCTCCTGTCACGGAGTCGGAACTTGGCGCGGCGATTCTTCATATCCGCGCCAAGAAGACAGCTCCGGGCCCCGATGGTGTTCCGGCAAGAGTAGTAGCGATCGCTGCCACTCAAATGGAGGAGAGGTTTCGGGACCTCTTCAGCGCATGTCTTGCGTCTGGGAGGTTCCCGAAACCATGGAAGGAGGGGCAGTTGTGTCTCCTTCGCAAGGAGGGCCGCCCAGCAGACTCCCCCTCGGCATACCGGCCCATCGTTCTGCTCGATGAGGTCGGAAAAATGTTCGAGGGGATAATCGCTGCCCGCCTAAAAAGGCATCTGCTGAGTATCGGGCCGGACTTGTCGGACGCTCAGTTCGGTTTTCGGGCTGAGCGTTCCACGGTGGACGCGCTGGCTTTTCTTAAGGGCCAGGTGAAGGGGGCGATGGAGGCGGGGGACGGATTGTTGGCTGTTTCATTCGACATAGCCAATGCCTTCAACTCCGTCCCCCACTCCACCATCCTAGAGGCGCTCCGATTCCACGGAGTCCCTCAATACATCCAGAATCTGCTGGCCAGCTACCTGGAGGATCGGGCGATCGTCCTGATAAATAGGACTGGCCAAGTCCGGCGATACGCCGTTGAGGCCGGCGTGCCACAGGGGTCAGTCATAGGACCTCTCCTCTGGAACATCGCCTATGATTGGCTCTTGCGGGGAACTCTCCTCCGAGGCACGAGTGTCATCTGCTATGCGGATGACACTCTCCTCACCGCCCGGGGGGGGAGTTTCAGGGAGGCGGCCAACTTGGCCTCGGCGGGCGGATCCTTGGTCGCGGGGAGGATCCGCCGCCTAGGTTTAACGGTGGCGTTGCACAAGACCGAGGCCGTGTTCTTCCACGGACCTCGGAAGCGCCCCCCACCTGACGCCCACATCTTCGTGGAGGGCGTCAGAATTGAGGTAAAGGCCCAGATGAAGTATCTGGGCCTTGTACTCGACAGCAGGTGGCGCTTCGGTCCGCATTTTAGCGGGCTGTCGTCGCGCCTGCTGAAGGCCGCAGGCGCACTCTCGTGGCTGCTTCCCAACTTAGGGAGGCCCAGCGCGCGATGCCGGCAACTTTACGCCGGCATCTTGAGGAGTATGGCCCTTTACGGGGCTCCTATTTGGGAGGACTCCCTCCGAAGGAGGGAGAACGCCGCCGCCTTGCGGGCGCCCCAAAGGGTCATAGCCCAGCGGGTGGCGCGGGCCTACCGCACGGTGGGCTTCGCGGCAGCATGTGCTCTGGCCGGCACCCCTCCTTGGGAACTCGAGGCGTGGGTGCTCGCCAGAGTATATGAATGGACGGCGGGGCGGAGGGCGAGAGGAGAACGCCCAGCCCCGGAAGAGCGGGAGGCCGTCCGGCGGGAGGCGAGGGACGCCATCGTCGTCCATTGGACGGGGGAGCTCGCCACCGCAGCCTTCGGCCGCCGAACCCTCGACGCGATTGGGCCCGTCCTGCGAGACTGGCTCGAGCGGTCGCACGGGTTCCTCTCCTTCCGTCTGGTGCAGGTGCTGTCCGGACACGGTTGCTTCGGATCGTACCTGCACCGAATCGGACGGGAGGAGACACCGTCGTGCCACGACTGTGGTGCGGTGGAGGACACGGCGCAGCACACCCTCGAGGTGTGCCCGTCGTGGACCGAGATGCGCCAAGGTCTCATCGCGGCGATAGGACCGGATCTCTCACTCCCCGGCTTGGTCAACGCCATGCTGGGGAATGAAAGGTCCTGGGCGGCAGTCGCCTCCTTCTGCGAACATGTTATGTCCCAGAAGGAGTCGGCAGAGCGCGCGCGGGAGGACGATCCTCACGCGGCGCCGCTCCGAAGGCGGAGGAGGGGTAGAAGAAGACGTCAATTTGATAGTCATCTCCGACTCCTCCCAGGTGGAGGCCAGCAGGCAACGGATGCGGGGGCACCCTTGCCTGTATTGCACAGGCCTCCACCAGTGTCGGAAGGGAATGGCCAGGTGTTCCCGGCCATTCCCGTTGCCCCCCAACCTGGGGGGCATGCGGGGCCCGCCAGCTAGGCGGGCATGCGCCGGGAGGGTTGTGGATGTAAAGGCTGAGCCGGTTTCCCATGGCCCTCCCATCACGGCGATGTGGGAACACCGCTGAGTTTTAGTGGGTATACTGTCATTCCGACAGGAGTCCCACATACCCCGTCTCGTCCCCCACGAGCGGTAATTAAAAAAAAAAGGTTAGGTTAGGTTAGGTTTTTTTTT